>CM064420.1:11115000-16115000 GCA_032690845.1 Eleusine coracana subsp. coracana | reverse complement strand
TTGCACCGCCGCCCAGTCGCCCACAGATCGACTTGCGCACAATTCCAAGTCGCGCCTGCTCCTTCTTCGAAGCGCAGCGGATCGGCGGCACCCAAGCGGCGATGTGGGTGGAGATACTGTGCGGCCTGGTGGCCTACAAGATCATCAGCCGCGTCTTCTTCGCCGACGACGGCGACCCTTCCTACCTCGCCGACCTCGACTCATCTCACTCCGACCTCTGCTTTGCCGTCGCCGCCAGGTCCATTCCCATTTCTTCGCCCCTTCCTTCTTTGCCCCTTTCGCCTCTTCCTCTCCTCGTCCAAGATTTTAGGTTCCGAAGAGGAGAGGAGAAGCCGTGCTAACTCCTCGATTCCAATTCCACTCCAGGCTCGAGAAGCTCTACGCCGGGCGATGCTTCGTCGGCCTTCGCATACCCGACGCCGACGCCGGCGCGCGTCTACACATCGACGTTGTCCTCGTCACCAAGAGGTCAGCCTGCCCTTCAGACTCTAACTCTGGTATTTCTATGTTTTATCCCCGCGGCGTGGGTAGCATACTATCTGCTACGGAAACTATTGCTTTTTTAGAGGTTAGCAGACTTTCTGCTGTTATAATATACTAGGAAGTACCGTCTCGCAATTTACAGCTAGGGGATTCATATTGCAGCCTAATAATGTATTACAACGTAAAGAAACGGGCACTGAAAATCGTTTCCTGTCTGGAATATTAGCCTTAATTGCTGCACTCTCAGTGTTGAAAGTCTTCCTATATATCCACCAGAAAAATGTTTGGATGTATTGTTCGTCAAGACCAAGTATAATTAGATAAATAGGTAGGCCTGCTGCGATTGCTTTTAGTGTACCTCCTCTATGCCTGCAGAAAAATGGAATGCTTCACCTTCCTGTGTGTGTGTTCTTTAGTTTATTTAGATAATGGAAAAATTGTTCTGACCTTGATCTCGTGAGAGGCTAGAACCAGCAATTACTATAGTGCTATCAAAACAACTTCAGTAGCTCACATCTACAAACCATGCTTTAGTAGTAGGAAATAAACGACACCCACAAAATTTGGATGGCAACATTATGTTATGTTTTTGTGGTATAAATTGCCTCTGAAACTTGTTCGATTTCAGTTTAACATTTGTCTCAAAAACAAAATCAATTAATCTTGCTTGGAGGTTATCAGTTATCGCTGCTGAACCATCCTAGCACAATTGAAAAGGTGTATAGTGGGTCTTCCATGCTACTCATTTATGCATGCAATTTAATTCACTTCATGGTGTGCCCTGGAAATCAAGGGTTTTGATCATCTTAGTGAACAGGGAGGTGATGGTAGTGGCGATCAAGAACTTTTCTGGTTTTATTGAGGTTGACAAGGATGGCAATTGGTCATGTCCAACTGACAAGAAGCGGAAACAAGAGATAATTCCAAACCCGGTATGTGACTTGAGCACTCCTTTGTAGCGAACTGTCAATTTCGTGGTACAAAACGGATTTGTCACCCATGGTGGCGCGCGCCCTCAACATCTCTGACTTTGGCTGTCCATCGGATAGCCCATATCAGTCACCCCAGTTAACAGTCCGTCAGACGTCGTCAACCCCAGGTCCTCCCACCTTCCCACTGCCTCCGCCCCTGCCCCGACGGGGTAGGGTTTTGCCGGCGTGGTACCGTCGAGGCAGCCCCCCCTGCCCACCGCCTGTCCGTCCACCACCCCCAGACCTCTTGTAGACAGAGGACGAGAAGAAGCCCCCAAAAACCCAAACTCCTAAAGCTAACCTAGATTGTTGGTATCGCCATCATCACTGTCATGTCGTCGCAAAGAAAACCAAGGGAGAGAGAGAGAGAGAGACCCGCCGCCACACACATCGAAGAACAGATTGGGACTTGGGAGTGCATTGGTTAGGAGATGCAGATAGTGGTGGGCCCCATGCACGTGGGGTTGAGAAATTGGGTCATGGATGTAACGGCATCGCGTAGTACGCGCGCTCCTCTAGGTGCCATACAATTACTGTTTCGTGGTATTGCTAAGTATTGTTTGGATCTTGTGTTACTTTTAAGTGAACTTAATTCGCTCGAACGGACATAACATATTGTTGTTGTAAAACACCAGACATGTTATTGCTACTGTTGTTCCTCCCAGCACTGGCGAAGCTAGGTAGAGTTTCCCTGGTGCACTGGCACCAGGGTAAGCAAGAAATTCTCCCCTTAATAACATGTATCAAGCCAAAAATTAGTCAGAAAATTAGACATAATTGAAGAACGGCACCAGGGTATTACTCACGCTAGCTTCGGCACTGCCTCCGAGTGTTATGTTCTAAATGAGAAAAGACATTTAAAGTGCATATATGGTGTTTGGAACATTCTAGCACAGTATGCATGGAATGTCTAACCATCATGAATGAAATCCTTCGTTTCAAGTATTCTTTGACAATAGAATTTATGTTAAGTATTTATCTGCTATTGTTGGCTTCCAAATCATGCAGCCATGTGCATACTGAACACATATTCCAAGTTTTATTAAGTCAAACACTCATGGTCAATAGATCTTTCAGATTGCATTTCCTTTCTTATTTATGAACTTACTGGTTTGGAAGAACAGTACTAATTTGAACCTTGTTACTGTCCATATATTTGTTATATTTATTCGCTAGGTTCTGGAAGTCAACAGACTAGCTGCCAGTCTTCAATCATACTTGGAGCAGAGAGGAGCAAAACTTCCAGATGGTCATGTAACTGGCAGGGTTGTATTGCCAAATCCCAACTGCAGGTTACTTTTGAGCCTATATTTTGTTTTATTTCCTCTTGTTTGGGTGTTTTTTTTTTTCTTGTTTACAATCATTCTTTTAACTATTAATTCATTCTTCATCAGGCCGTCATATACTATAACTCTTCAACCGGAGGTTATACCTTATGAACAATGGCAGGAGCTTAAGCCAGACTCAAAGAATGGACTCTCGACATGGATTAAAGGCGCATTGAGTAAGAGTGACATGCAAGATTCGATTCTGCAAAATCTACATTTTGTTCTCAGTACTTCACCTATGTGGGACAGGTAAATTATCAGTGGATCTTCCACTGGCTTTCCTATTTATGATTCCTGTTGCTTTGTTTTATTTTTCTTTGGTCTATCACGGTAATGAGAAGGAAAGAAACAACCATAATATAGACTATTGTGAGGGTTTGTTGTAAGAAATATGAGTCTAAAGGCATCTGAGAAAGTTGTATGTATACTATGTTACAGTTTAGTGCAAATATGTCACATCTTTTTCATTTTTCTTCTTTTCTTTTGTAGGGTGGAGTTTAAAGGTGACAAAAATCTTCTTGGTGAATTCATTGAGTTCAAAGGCAGGCACGAGGATGTTCAACTTCTGAAAAATCTGAAGAGGTCAAAAGTCAGTCGATTCATCGTCCAGAAATCGACTCTTTTTGGTGGTTTTGGTAAGTTGTATGCACTTTCTGGTCATGCCATTTTGTTTTGTAGTCACTATGTCTGCTAAATTTGCATTTTGATTTGTTGTTGAAGGGAGACCGTATGGGGGGTGTTAATCACTTTAGGCTAACAAATGAATGCATTTGCTGCATATGGTTTTGGCAGCTATGTTGTGTAAGGGACTAGGGTGGATAAAATTAGGGGAACAGTTCAAAGAAGGGAAATTGGGCCTATGACTTCTTTCAATCCTATAATTTGCTAGGGAACACCGTTGCTATGTGGTTTAGCGACTGCTCCTCGGTGGTAATTCGTTAGAGAACATAATAGCCAATAAGTATTCATTTTTATCCAACGATGATATATATATGCTAAATGGACTGAAATATCCATGGTCTGCCCTTCTTAATGGCCAGCATGCCAGCACAAACATCCCAGGTATCTGGCCGGTCATGCCTCTACTCATGCATCCTCCTGACGCTCCACCTAGTCATCTGCAGGGATTTGTTAGAGAACACAATAGCCAATAAGTATTCATTTTCATCCGACGATGATATATATATAGAACTCCTATTTAACACAATGACTAAAATATGTTATTTAGCACAATAAAAAGTTTTATGGTCAAGACTGAAATATTTATGGTTGTGGGAACAACTTCACAAAATTTTATGGTCACGGTGTAAAAATTTTATGGTTGCGGAAACCATTTTTCATAATTTTATGGTTGTAAGATGGAACATTTATGGTTGAGTTTAAAAGATTTATGGTCACGGGTGGGGGTGCTAAATAACTATTTAGCACGCTGCGTGCTAAATAGCATAGCCCTATATGCTGAATGGACTGAAGTATCCATGGTCTGCCCTTCCTAATGGCCAGCATGCCAGCACAAGCATCCCAGGTATCTGGCTGGTCATGCCTCTTACTCATGCATCCTCCTGACGCTCCACCTAGTCATCTGCAGGGATGCCCAGAGCCCCAGACTTGGTATGGGAGATGGCCGTGGCTTGGTGGTCTCTCCGCCATTGCTGCAATCTGCAACTTATTACATGTTCTGACCCCCGACAAGCAGTGTCCAATCTGCTGCATCCTGCAAGCCTGCAAATTGCTCACGTCTAAGTCAAATAAAAAGAGTTGTTTGTAACTGTAATTGTTGAAGGTTAAGGCAAATTCTGAGCTCACAAATGAGAAAAGCATCAGCAATAATGTGGATTGAGCACCCAACATGTTGATTCCCAATAACAGCTATGAACATCAAATTTTACTGCTGTGTGCAGAGATTGAAAGCAACAAAGTGCACGTGTGAGACAGACCCCGGACTTTTTTTTTGAGAAGTTCGGGGGGGGGGGGGGGGGGAGCACCTTTTCATTTCAATTCAAAGGAGCATACATGAGCAGAATGTTACATGTCGTTTGAGATGCTTACAACAGGAGGTTGAGAGGAGAGCAAACACACACACATCACGCACACATACCCCACCGAGAGCTTGTCACCATGCACCAACACTTGTCCCGTCAACGGAAACAACTCTGATGATCTTCATTCCAACGCAACTGTTGTAGCACCGTGTCACAATGGACAAACAACAATCGTGAAGCTTGATGGCTTAGAAACCATCCGGGATCCAGTTAACTTGCTCCGACGCCCTTCACGGGGAGGAATCCTTGAAGGAGGGAGGGCCATCAAAAAGGAGAACGAGGAGATCCAAGAGAGGGGACCATGGTCTCGTTGACCCGACATATGATGAGACATCAATATCAAGGAAGGAAGACAACAACAGGGGGAGCCGTCGGCAGAAGACGAGTATTAGCACCCGGCTATAGCACATAACGAAGGAAACATGCCAGACAACAAATGAAGCAAGAACCTGCATCACAAGATCCAAAACAGCGTACCATTGCTAATCTCATTGGTCACTCCAAAGCAATGCCTCCAGGAAGATAACAACATCAAGAATATTGTCATTGCCCAATCTAGCGCAAGGCTAAATCCTGGTTTTCACCTAGAGAGACATGAGATTTGCAGTGCATGGCACCTGAGCAACACCTCCAAGGAGGAAATGACGCATGAAGGCGACATCATCACAAGCTTTCGCCCGGTGCCTGAATAAATCCGCAAATGGGATCCGGGTCGGCCACAGCCTCACGCCGGAGCACCATGTGTCGTGGACTCAACCCAAGGTTGAGGGTGTATGTATTCCGTAGAGGGCACAATGGCGCCGCAACCCTCAAATCCTAGGACCGGACCAGCAGCATCTCAGCCACAGCACGGTTGTGCGAACAGGTTGCTGAGGTGCGACCGCCGGATGGCCGAATCTGGCCAGCAACCCCGCGATGACAACTTGTAGCGGTGGCAGAGGGATTTGTGATGTTGGAGAAGTGGTAGGGCGTGGGGAGGAGATGGGGCCATGGAGGGAGAGCTGCGGACAACAGACATTGGTCGCCGCCGCCGCAGCGGCGGGAGCGGCGGCCGTCGATGCGCGGGAGGGCTGGTGCTTGGCCGGCGGCGGGGTGAGTCGCCCTCGCGTCACCCCTGGAGAGAGATGAGTGAGAGCGATACCTTTTCTTTCCAAAGACATTTTTTTTTTATGATTGACCCTGGACATTTTTACTAAGAGAAGACCTCACGCAGGTTGAGAAAAGCCCCGAACCATATCCCTCCCTTACACAGCGGCACCATGGCCCATTTGAGATGACCAAGGATCTGGGTTGGACATTGGACCCGTGCTTTGGCATGGGACAGACAAGGGGATTTTTAACCCCACCCTGAAATTCGAGCCTAATCCAGGACGAGTGCTACTATAGCCACCTAAACCAACTAAGCTAGAGGCCTGTTCTCAGTTTTGTCCTTTTGCCACACCTCAGTTAACAGTAGAAGAAACTAAGGGAAAAAATATTTTGTTCTTTTATCCTGTCTCTCACCTCTGCTATACCAATGTTGAATAGTATCTGCTGGCTGAGTTCATGTTTCTAGAGTGTCCAAGAGCAAATTTTGCCGGAAGAAAAATAGACGTGTAGAATGCTTATTAATCGTGGTCCATGACCATCTTGGCAAAATGAAGGGAAATTTATAATAATTGTTAATGGCCAATTGCATGCTATAGGTCAAAAGGCTTGTTGCACTTCCATTCTAATACAGAGATATCTCACAAAATGCTTTAATTAATGTGCATGACTTGCATCTCTCTGATATGATATTTATGCGAATGCAGGTAGGTCACGAGTTCAAATACTGTATTCTCCTCGAGATTATCGAGCCGAGGGAACTTCATCTTCAGAATGGAAAGAGATATCTGTGAAGCAATATACGGAGATTGTTTTTCAGCCATTGCACTCCAAAAAAGTTAAGAAATTCAAACTGTCAAGTGTTGTTTCAGTGACACTGAGTGCCTGATAAGTAACTCTTGCACAAAACATTTAGGCCACCAGTTTTCTCTTACACTGTAATACTTTTTGCCTGTGTACCTCAGTGGGACTGCTGTCCAGTCTGTTTGTATAGATCGATCTGTGTTGCTCTGTGTGATGATCTGGAGGAAAGGAACTTGTATCAATGCTTGACTGATTGCATTTCATACTGTTGTGATTCAGTTGATTGTGTAGTCTGGACGAACTGGTACCTGAATCCTCCAGCGCTGTATTGCTGGTGAGGGATTGTCGGACCCGTTTTCATTTGTACTTTCCTGAGTCTTTGGGCATTGATTTGAATGGTCTCTTTCTCTGGACCACCTCATTTTGTTCTGGATTGAAGCCAGCAGCATCGGGCCGCTTTGATGGAGAAGAAAGGTAGCAGTCAGCAGGTCCATAAATCAAGCAAGAAATCCCAAACCATCACAGAACTGCAAGTACTGATTACGTGGAGGCTGAGTATATCGTGGGCAAAACTCACGACTAGAGAAGGAAATTTCTTTATCGCTTGGTATATCTGGATCTGAGTTAGCACTACTACTGTGGCAAAGGTTGGGTGAATTGAAGCTGATAATCTATCTACTGGTTTGAGTTTTTTACGGGAGAAAATTACAGTTTCTATATGTCAATACGCTCCTGCGTCACCACTCACCAGACGAAACTGTCGACGCAAATCATCCCGTTCACCTCCCTCGCCTCTATTCTTCAGTCTTCACGCGAACCCCACCCCAACACCTTGCAGCGGCGCCGGCATGCCCCGTCCTCCACTTCCACAATCCCCACGTATCAGCCGCCGCTGCCGCTCACTCCTCCGTTCTCCATTTCCCGCCGACTAGGTCGCCGAAGAGCACGCGGCCACCCTTTCCTGCCACCGCCGTGCACGGGCTCTTCGCCGCGTGTACTGCTGTAGCCCCCATAAATGGGCGTGCCCTGTGGGCTCTTCGCCGCGACGAACGCGTCGCGCCGTGCGAGCACCTGCCGGCGCTCGTGCTCGGAGCTGGAGCGGCTCATCCGAGAGCGCTTTCACGCGGGCAGCCTTTCTCCGGACGACGCACTCAACCTGTTCGACGAATTGCTCCCTCAAGCCAGGCCCGCCTCGCTGGGCGCCATCAACCTGCTCCTCACTGTCGTTTCTCGCGGCCCTTCTTCCTCGTCCGTGCGTGATGGACCTACGCTCGCCGTCTCCCTCTTCAACCGCATGGCCCGAGAAGGCAACAAGAATGTGGTTCTCAACCTATGCACCCACAGCATCATCATCGGCTGCTTCTGCCGTATGGGACGCCTGGACCTCGGCTTCGCGGCCTTCGGCAAGATCCTTAAGGCGGGATGGCAGGTGAACGCCATCACCTTCACGAACCTGCTAAGGTCCCTCTGCGCTGAGAAGAAGATAAGTGAGGCAATGGATATTGTGCTCCGACGAATGCCGGAGCTCGGCTGCACGCCCAATGTCTTCTGCTACACCATTCTTCTCAAGGGCCTGTGTGACAAGAAGGAGAGTCAAGAGGCTCTCAAGCTCCTCTATATGATGGTTGACAATGCAGGCAGTTGCCCACCAAATGTTGTATCATATAGCACTGTTGTTCATGGCTTCTTCAAAGAGGGTGAGTTCGAGAAAGCTTACAGCCTGTTTCAGAAGATGTTGGATGAAGGGATTTCACCGAATGTTGTGATTTACAGCTCAATGATTGATGGTCTATGCAAGGCTCAAGCAACAGACAGGGCCGAGGAGGTCCTACAGCAGATGTTGGATAAAGGTATTAAACCAAACTGTCAAACATATAATAGTCTAATTCACGGATATTGCTGTGTAGGCAAGCTCGAAGATGCGATCAGGATGCTCAACAAAATGTCCAGAGATGGTCCTAAACCAGATGTTGTTACATATACTTTGGTGATTGACTATCTTTGCAAAAATGGAAGATTGAAAGAAGCTAGGAGGGCTTTTGATTCTATGGTCCAGAAGGGGCTAAAACCCAACGGTATCACCTACGGAACTCTTATTAACACCTATGCTTCCAAAGGAGATCTAGTTGATATGGATGATCTCTTCAATTTGATGGTTGCTGATGGTATCGCGCCTGATCATCATGTCTTCAACATACTAATACATGCATATGCTAAACTCCAAATGCTTGATCAGGCAATGTTTATATTCACAAACATGCGGCACCAAGGGTTGAAACCAGATGTTGTCAGCTACGCCACAGTTATTGGCGGGCTTTGCAAGGCAGGCAGAGTGGATGATGCTATGTCACAATTCAAGCAGATGGTTAGTGAAGGATTGACTCCTGATGATGTTCTTTTCCGCACCCTAATTCATGGGTTTTGTGCAATAGGCGAACAAGGCTGAGGAATTAACTTTTGAGATGCTCGACAGAGGCATCCAACCTAATGTTGTATACTTCAACACAATAATCAGTAACATGTGCCAAGAAGGGAGGGTCATGGAAGCTCGACATGCTTTTGACTTGATGGTTCATGTAGGTGTGACACCTGATGTTATTACATATAATGCATTGATAGATGGATACTCTTTAGATGGTAAGATGGATGAAGCATTCCAGGTATTTATGGGTATGGTAGAGGTTGGCTTGTTACCTAATGTTATTACCTATAATACTTTGCTCAATGGCTATTGTAAGAACAGAATGATAGATGAGGGGCTAGCTCTTTTCAAAGAAATGTTGGGCAAGGATGTTAAAGCTACTGCTGTTACTTATAACATAATGCTGCAAGGTTTATTTCAGGCTGGAAGAACTCCTGCTGCAAAGGAGCTGTACTCAAGAATGGTTGACAGTGGAATTCAGTTCAACACTGTTACTTACAGCATAGTTCTTGGAGGTCTCTGTGAAAATGGGTTCATTGATGAAGCGCTGGCGATGTTTCAGGGTCTACTTTCTAAGAATATTGAACTTAATATTGTTACTTTCAATACTATGGTTGATGCCTTGTTCAAATGTGGACAGAGCAAAGCTGCCATGGATTTGTTTGCTGCTATACCATCCCATGGCATGGTGCCAAATGTTGTGACGTACAACATAGTTATGGTGAATCTCATAAACGAAGGGCTTCTAGAGGAGTCTGATAATCTAATTCTATCCATGGAGAAGAGTGGATGTGCTCCGGACTCACGTATGCTCAATGCTGTTGTTAGGAGATTATTGCTTGGAGGTGAGATGAGCAGAGCTGCGGCTTATCTTTGCAAATGTGATGAGAAGAAAATCAGTCTTGAAGCATCAACTGCTTCACTTCTTATATCAATTATCTCAAAGGGGAATTGTGAGAAATTTGTGAACTCACTACCTGAAAAATATTATTTTCTTCTGAAAGCCAGAAAAAGATGAGCCATATTTCAGCGATTATTCTGTATCTGATAATACTGCTTCAAATGTTTATTAAGGTATGGACTTGTTTTCAATGACCAGTATAAAATTAAAGATGTCTCTTTATGTGACTTGGTGATAAACTTTTATTATTTTACATTTTATTGTGATTGTTAGTTATGCATCAGCATAGTCAGTGAAGAATCATAAATTCATGTCATCAGCCAAGGTGTATTTGTAATTCATCTCTACTGGTTCACACAACCTAGGTTCTAACAAAAACTGTAACTTAGCATATGATTCACATATATTTGCAGCTCTCTACTAATTGATCTTCAACTATTCGTTGGGAGGTTATATCATAGATGTAGTGGCTTTTTGTGTGCTGCTCCTGTTGCTTTCAGAGAGGGAGCAGATCATTAAAGAATGCTTTCTCTCTTGGAGCCTTCACCTCAAGCACACGCTCCATCTGTTTGACAATGGATTGAAGCCAACAGCATCGGCCGCTTTGATGTAGAAAAGACCTTTAAGGTGCATATATGGTGATCGGAGCATTCTAGCACAGTAATGCATGGAATATCTAACCATCATACTATTACCATCACGAATAAAATCCTTCGTTTCAAGTATTCTTTGACAATAGAATTTATGTTAAGTATTTATCTGCTATTGTTGGCTTCCAAATCATGCAGCCATGTGCATACTGAACACATATTCCAAGTTTTATTAAGTCAAACACTCATGGTCAATAGATCTTTCAGATTGCATTTCCTTTCTTATTTATGAACTTACTGGTTTGGAAGAACAGTACTAATTTGAACCTTGTTACTGTCCATATATTTGTTATATTTATTCGGTAGGTTCTGGAAGTCAACAGACTAGCTGCCAGTCTGCAATCATACTTGGAGCAGAGAGGAGCAAAACTTCCAAATGGTCATGTAACTGGCAGGGTTGTATTGCCAAACCCCAACTGCAGGTTACTTTCGAGCCTATATTTTGTTTTCTTTGCTCTTGTTTGGGTGTTTTTTTTTTGTTTACAATCATTCTTTTAAGGGCAAATTCCTTCACTGCCATTGACTAAATCTTGAATTTATATCCCTTCCATGCCACTATCCCTTAAATTTAATCCCTTTCTTGCTGATATTCAGGTAGTTTTGCCTATGAAAGAAGCTGAAATGACTTGACTGCCCTCCATTGACTTAAAAAACATACTGCAAGTGTGTCACGAAGCAGTCGTCTGAATCTCCTTTTGTGCGCCTGTAAGATATCTCAAGCCTTCTTGACGTCGGCCGTCATTATATTGGTGCTATCTCTCCACTGCCTAAAAATTTTGCTGGCGCGTTGTGGCGACAGAAACGTCCGGCCACAGGCCTCATAATCTGTTCCTGACGGCGACATCGTCCATCCATTGCTCACTGACCTAGGAGATCGATCAAGAAAGATTGGCAACAATGCCCGTGTGCTAGGGGCAGGAAGACCGATGCTCGCTGCTTGTCAGCTCGTGTGCATGGTGTTTCCTTGCCTGTGTATACTGCTTTGTCCGATTAAACTCTCAACAAAAAAGAAGAAAAAGAGCACCACGTCAGATCAGCGAGATTATTGTTGTGCTTGTTCCTTTCTGATGGGTGATGAGGGAGATCTCCATATGATATTCCTCGCATTTGAGCGATTTGAAGCTTGGGGCTGCAGTTCACTCGAGGGCCAGTTTGTGATGAGTGGTGTTAGCAACTAGACAGGGGGCAATGACGATTTGGTGGAGGCGGCGTCGATTTGTCGATTTGATGTTCCGTGTTTAAGATAGATGCAGGTCAACTGAACAACTCAATTTCGTTTCATCGAAGGGGGCAGTGATTTCGGCTGGCAGTAGTAGAGGAAAGGAAAGGGCAGCGCTGGAATTTAGAAAAATCAATCACCGTTGAAACCACGGTACTGGCACAGAAGGGATAAAACTTTAATGCCAATGGCACTCGAGGGTTACTAATTTTCTTGGAGGTAGGAAAGATATTAAGGTTTTAATTTTCCCTTCTTTTAACTATTAACTCATTCTTCATCAGGCCGTCATATACTATAACAGTATAACTCTTCAACCGGAGGTTATATCTTATGAACAATGGCAGGAGCTTAAGCCAGACTCAAAGAATGGACTCTCGACATGGATTTAAGGCACATTGAGTAAGAATGACATGCAAGATTCGATTCTGCAAAATCTACATTTTATTCTCAGTACTTCACCTATGTGGGACAGGTAAATTATCAGTGGATCTTCCACTGGCTTTCCTCTTTATGATTCCTGTTGCTTTGTTTCATTTTTCTTTGGTCTATCACAGTAATGAGAAGGAAAGAAACAACCATAATATAGACGGTTATGAGGGTTTGTTGGAAGAAATATGAGTTTAAAGGCATATGAGAAAGTTGTATGTATAATATGTTACAGTTTAGTGCAAATATGTCACATCTTTGTCATATTGTTCTTTCCTTTTGTAGGGTGGAGCTCAAAGGTGACAAAAATCTTCTTGGTGAATTCATTGAGTTCAAAGGCAGGCATGAGGATGTTCAACTTCTGAAAAATCTGAAGAGGTCAAAAGTCCGCCGATTCATCGTCCAGAAATTGGCTCTTTTTGGTGGTTTTGGTAAGTTGTATGCACTTTTTGGTCATGCCATTTTGTTTTCTAGTCACTATGTCTGCTAAATTTGCATTTTGATTTGTTGTTGAAGTGAGAGCATATGGGGGGTGTTAGTCACTTTAGGCTAACAGATCAATGCATTTGCTGCATAGGGTTTTGGCAGCTATGTTGTGCAAGGGACTAGAGTGGATAAAATTAGGGGAATAGTTCAAAGAAGGGAAATTGGGCCTAGGACTTCTTTCAATCCTATAATTTGCTAGGGGACACCATTGCTATGTGGTTTAGCCACTGCTCCTCGTTGGTAATTCGTTAGAGAACACAGCCAATAAGTATTCATTTTCATCCGACGATGATATATATATATGCTGAATGGACTGAAATATCCATGGTCTGCCCTTCCTAATGGCCAGCATGCCAGGACAAGCATCCCAGGTATCTGGCTGGTCATGACTCTTACTCATGCATCCTCCTGACGCTCCACCTAGTCATCTGCAGGGATGCCCAGAGCCCCAGACTTAGTATAGGAGATGGCGGTGGCTTGGTGGGCTCTCCACCATTGCTGCAATCTGCAGCTTATTGCATGTTCTGACCCCCGACAAGCAGTGTCCAATCTGCTGCATACTGCAAGCCTGCAAATTGCTCCCGTCAAAATCAAATAAAAAGCGTTGTTTGTACTGTAATTGCTGAAGGTTAAGGCAAATTCTGAGCTCACAAATGAGAAAAGCATCAGTGATAATGTGGATTGAGCACCCAACATGTTGATTCCCAATAAAAGCTATGAACATCGAATTTTACTGCTGTGTGCAGAGATTGAAAGCAACAAAGTGCACGTGTGAGACACACCCCGGACTTTTTTTTTGATGATTGACCCTGGACATTTTTGCTAAGAGAAGACCTCACGCAGGTTGACAAAAGCCCCGAACCATGTCACTCCCTTACACAGCGGCACCATGGCCCATGTGAGCTGACCAACGACCTGGATTGGACCTTGGACCTGTGCTTTGGCATGGGACAGACGAGGGGATTTTTTTAACCCCAGCCTGTAATTCGAGTCTAATCCAGGACGAGTGCTACTATAGCCACCTAACCAACTCAGATAGAGGCCTGTTCTCAGTTTTGTCCTTTTGCCACACCTCAGTTAAGAGTAGAAGAAACTAAGGGAACAAAACATTTTGTTCTTTTGTCCTGTCTCTCTCACCTCTGCTATACCAATGTTGAATAGTATCTGCTGGCTGAGTTCATGTTTCTAGAGTGTCCAAGAGCAAATTTTGCCGGAAGAAAAATAGACGTGTAGAATTCTTATTAATCATGGTCCATGACCATCTTGGCAAAATGAAGAGAAATTTATAAGAATTGTTAATGGCCAATTGAATGCTATAGGTCAAAAGGCTCGTTGCACTTCCATTCTAATACAGAGAGATCTCACAAAATGCTTTAATTAATGTGCATGACTTGCATCTCTCTGATATGATATTTATGCGAATGCAGGTAGGTCACGAGTTCAAATACTGTATTCTCCTCGAGATTATAGAGCCAAGGGAACTTCATCTTCAGAATGGAAAGAGATATCTGTGAAGCAATATACGGAGATTGTTTTTCAGCCATTGCACTCCGAAATTCAAACTGTCAAGTGTTGTTTCAGTGACACTGAGTGCCTGATAAGTAACTCTTGCACAAAGCATTTAGGCCACCAGTTTTCTGTTGCACTGTAATACTTTTTGCCCGTGTACCTCAATGGGACTGCTGTCCAGTCTGTTTGTATAGATCGATCTGTGTTTCTCTGTGTGATGATCTAGAGGAAAGGAATTTATATCAATGCTTAACTGATTGCATTTCATACTGTTGTGATTCAGTTGATTGTGTAGTCTGGACGAATTGGTACCTGAATCCTCCAGCGCTGTATTACTGGTGAGGGATTGTCGGCCCCGTTTTCATTTGTACTTTCCTGAATCTTTGGGCATTGATTTGAATGGTCTCTTTCTCTGGACCACCTCATTTTGGTGTGCAAATTGACGTGCAACGTTTCTTTTTCTTCAATTTTCGGGAAGCCTCGAGCGCTTATTCGTTATTCATATTTCTTGAATCTTCTTTTTTTACCTCAAAATCTTCTTTGTTACTTATGCATGTGAGGCAACACTTGTGTTTGCGTATGATAATCGACGCATATGCCTTCCTGCTATTTTATCTGACCCGTGAGATATGAATATAACTGATAGTCTGAACCTGTGTTATGTGCAAGTTTAGGATGGTTCACACCGGAAGCTACTATTTATTTTCTCTTTTTCGAATGCCAGTAGCTAGAATTGGTATCGGAAGCTACTATTTATTTTCTCTTTAGGATGGTTTAACTAAGCCCACTCATTTCGTGGTCAAAATAGCAAAAAATCTCTTTAAGATTTCGTGGTCAAAATAGCAAAAATATTGATTTTTTTATTAACTGAAACCAAATACTGTACAACACTGCTGTAGAGAGGGTTACATTTTTTTGGCCAAGTCGAAACATATACTCAACATATTTTCTGTACACAGACTGTAACATAACTGCAGATTATTTTCCTTTTTTCAGCCTAGAGATATTTTGTTGGCAACCAATCACTGAAATGCTTTTTTCCCTTGGTAAGGGCGTAATACATGCTACATGGGTGGCCATGCGCATACTGCATATGCACATCTGACCAACCAAGTTTCCCCTTTTTTGGAGAAAAGATTAATAGAAATATACTAGATACAAAAGAAAACAAAGAATACAAGCCTAGTTTGCTTCTGTGGGATGAATATAAGTAAGAATAGGATCCCTAATCCAGCTCCCCGTATATCCCGTTGGCAAACTCCACCATGAGCTTGCTGAGCTTCTTGTTCTGGATCCTCTGTGGGATCACCTTCAGCTCATCACTGCAACCACACAGTTCATCCATCATCGGTCAGTCAATACAAAAATCATTTACGTATACGTATCTTGGTGTGTGAAAAAAAAAATCGGTGGTACCTTGGTGGTGAGCGCGGCGCGGACGGCGAGAGCATCTGCGCGAGCTTGACAGCGTCCTCGGGCCGGCACACGACGTTGTCGAAGCAGAGGTACCGGCCGTAGGCGGTGGGTGACTCGTAGGCCGCCACGTGGGCGTCGGCGAGGAAGTCCACGTCGACGGTGACAAGGACGCCGTCGTCGTACATGTCTGGTGCGCCCTTGAGGTAAGGTTGGGCCGCGGTGAGGCCCGGCCCGGTGACGAGGCCCGCGTTGATGGCCACCATGTCGACGCCCCTATCCATGGCCAGCGCCCACGCCGTCTTCTCGGAGAGCGTCTTGGCCAGCGCGTGCCACAGCTGCAGAAGAGACAGGTTAGAGTGTTTGTTTCAGAGACCGTTGCAGGTGTCAGGAGCCATGTTACTGGTAATGTTTTGTTTAAAAGAAAGGAAAAGGCAATACTGGTACATGTTACTACTGCTGCTAATGTCGACAACCATGTTCTTAAGATGTTATAATTAGCACGAGGAAATTGAGGACCCAAAAACTAATGATAACCCGTGTTTGGCATCTTGCTTAAGATGTTTTCAACTCCCGACATCATGAACCAATCATGATTATCCGGTACGTATTTAATTTATTAATCAGTATAATCAAAGAAGAGGATGGATAATCTTTGTGTGATCAGCGACGTGGTGATATTCCATACTACAATAGTACTCAGACTCGCGTTCTGATCCAGGCGCACAGTTGGAGTTGAGAAGTCTGCCTCAGCGGCCCCATTCAATCGCCTTCTTGCGGCGACACGCATAGGCTTGGACTTTGACAGGAGCAGCAGTATCTCCTAGACGCCTAAACTGGCCTCTTGTGATTGATGAAAGGGGGAGCGAAAGTTGGTCACCCATAACCCGGATTCTGAAGCACGCCGCATTTATGCGGACAGATTTTGTTACTATCCTTTAATTATGTGATTTCAGTATGCCTGCAGAATTGAAATACGCACCCAGGTGCGTTCTCTAAAAAGTATATGCCTGCAGAATAGGACGGCAGGCAAGGAAATACTAGTAAGACTTGGATTTCGTGGCTTGGCAGGGGACGGCATCCGTGCGCGGACATAGCGCGACTAGACGACAAGTCAAGTTTGTTTAGGCTTAATAACGTGACTAGGAGCTTATATCAGAATGTTTCTCTGATACTATACTATGGACGATGACGCTATCGGATTGCGGGTGTTTGGACTGAACAGAAAAGATATTGCTCTCCCACCCCCAACGCTCCACGGCCCAGGGCGCTGACCAAACGTGAAGCCGAATCTCGTTACTTGCCCCGGCTTCGCACTAAACAGCTACACGCATCAGTTGATAATCAAGGGCAATAACTTCTCGTCTGCCGCTACGCTACACTTGTTAACCTGACCGCAACGTCTAACGCCCCCCGCCGCGACGGCTTATTTACACTCATCCCGACAGAAAACGATCCCCAACTTGCCCAAAGAAATGATCAATAATGATGGACGTACCTTGAACTTCCTGCAGAAGGCGAGGTCGCTCCAGCACTTCTCGTCGAGGAGCTGCTGCTGCTGTTGTTGTTGCTGCTGCTTGTGGTCGGCGTTCCAGACGACGGCGGTGACGGAGGAGGTGAAGACGACGCGCTCCATGGTCTCCGTCTGCGCGCACGCCTCCAGCACGTTGTGCGCCGCGCGGACCTCCGTCTCCACAGTCACTTCCTGTTGCACGGCACAGTTTTCAGTGCACCAAATCATCATCTAGAATTACTCTATCATACAGTACAGTTGAGAACAAAATACTGCTTGCGGCGCGAAACAGAGCAAAGAGAACCGGCTAGTGCTCGTACAGCAACTGATGATTTGAGTTCCCAAAAAAAAAAAAAAAAACTCATGATGATGACAGTAGTGAGCAGACTAGGGAGGGAGGGGCTCAAGGCGCGTCGCCATGTGGCGGCGTTAATGTCGCACGCGGAAAGGGCTGCGGTAGGTCGCAAACTGGCGACACGGCCAGCTTTGTAGGAGTAAGAGTTAATGCGCTGGGATTGATGGGAGAGGACCTGGATGCTGGAGCTGTGGAGGAAGGAAGGAAGAAGAAGAATTCACAGCCACACATGAGCTGGGGGCATTAATGAACCACAGCTCACCACCGCACACAACCATGTTTATGCGCGGCTACAGCTACAGTATAGTGGTGGTGGTGGAGTGATTTTTTACGTGCTCAACTACTACAAAACAACATCTAATTCATTCTGAATAAAAGGAGTAGTAAATTTTGATTGATTGAATATAATCATGCGCCTTTTGTGACAAAACGAAAGATTAATATAATACGGAGTAGAAAACAAAAGAAAGAAAGGAAGTGGTGCTCACATCGCATTGGTCCTGGTCCTGCGGCGTGTTGAACATGCAGAAGACGCCGGCGCAGCCACGGACAGCGTCGGCGATGGCGTGGTAGTCGAAGGGGTCGGCGCGGAACACCTTGAGCCGGTGCTTGTACACGTCGCTGCAGCCGCGGAACAGCTCTTCCTCGTCTTCGTCCTCCTCTTCCTCTTCCGGGTGCCGGCGGCAGTCGCAGTCGCAGTATGTGGCGGCGTGGACGGTGTAGCCGCGGCGGAGGAGGCGATCGACGAGCGCGCGGCCCAGCGGGCCCGACGCGTCCATCACGCACACGCTCTTGCCGGAACCCGGCGCCGGAGACTCAACTGACCCTGGACACATCTTCCCCTTTCCTTCCTTCTCTCCTTTGTGCTGGCTTCTGTGACGGAGGAGCTTTTGGTTTGTGCCTTGTCCGCAACAGATTACTACTAGTCTTAATTAACGATGGAGAGGAGGAGCAAGGATTTGAAAGAGGGGAAGGTGAGGCGGGCGTATATAAAAGGCAAAAAGAAAGCGAGACGGAGTCCGAGACGGGCGCGGAAGCTAGGAGTATCTACTACTACTACTACTACTCTCCTCTGCTCGGCGGGGCATTCAAAGGGCGTGCCGTGCCGTTGCTTGCGCCTCTTCTCTGCTCGGCAACAAACATGCGGCTGGCTTTTATACAGACGGAGGGTCCTGTTCGGAAGAAAGAGAGAGAGAGAGAGAGAGAGAGAGAGAGAAGCCAAAGAAGAGCGCACGGTTGGGAGGGGAACGCGCGTATGACCAGCAGTTGTTGTTGTTAGTTGGTAGCTGGGGGCATGTGGTTTCGCTTCGCCGACCCTGCCTCCTCTACCCGCACCGCACCACGCGTACGTGCGCGCTTCGGATCACATGAACGTGATTGCCGTCCCAGTTCCAGCGCGGCATGGGTCTAGAAACTCTGGCTTCTCTTCCTGCCTGGCAACACCACTACTACGAAATTAGTTAGGCCCTGCACGACGGAACGGAAGGAATTAAGGCTCATGGATGGGGTTGGGTGAGAAAAAAAAAAAAGGAGGATGGACGACCGCACAGCACAGCGTGCGTGCGTGCTACAGCGTTGGCCAACCGTTACAGCTGCCACTGCCCAGCTGCCAACCGGTGCCGAATACCTCCAGCCAGTCTCCTCTCCCGCTACCCACCTGAGCTCCAAGGATCCAACCAAGTTGACCTCTGCACTGCCTTCTTCCTCTCCCCTCCCTACTACATCACCATATACAAATCCATGTGCCTGGGGATCGTACGGTGCAACGCGGACTGCGCGTAATCAAAACTCAAAATGCGTCTTCTACGCCATATACGCAACTTTATTTACAGTATTTGTTTTTCATCATAAAAGAGCTTTCTGGATCCATCGACCGTGCCTTTTTTTTTTCCCCAACAATACTGTACACCGGGTGTGGGAGTAAAGATTATTCAGTGCATGCACCTAGTATTTGTTTCTCTGTATCGTGCAGCTGTGCCGTACCCTTCTGATATGATAGCTAAAAGATTATTCACAGCATCTATCTCATCGACCAGATTAGCGATAAGCACACCACAAACTGTCTCTTCAGCTGTGCTGTGACAGCAGGCACTCCCCCAGTAAGTACTCCTTCAAAAAGTGACGGGAATTAGGAATCCAGTCAATGGTATTAGATCCACATGATTTTTTTTTCTTTTCAAAACTAGGGATTTTATTACCCCGACTTCTAAACAAGATAGAACCAAGGTCCAAAAGAGTTCAAACAAAGAAAAAAGAAAAAGAAAAAGCCAAGCAATTTGCCATAAGCGATACAGTCTAATCACACGAACAGAGTTCAAACAAGAGCGTTGAAGATTGGGTAGGCATGCTCGATTCAATTCATTTTCCCATCTTCTCGTCTCCGGAGAAATGATGTGATATGCGCTTTGTTGATCTTTAACCTTTCACTAATTCAAGTTCTAGACCGGCCGCTTGTTTTCGTTCGGTTGCGTCCTAATCAATTGCCATAGCGTCATCTCATTCCTTTCCTTTTCTTTTATGACATTTGTATTTGTCGTCCCCGGTCCTCCTCTCCCCGTCGTGGAGGACATCGTGGAGGCCGGTTAATTGCGCGTAATCTCTAGTAACAACATGCACTTTCTACGCCTATATATACGTAACTTCATTTATCATCACAAGAGTTTCTGGCTCCATCGACTACCACTTTTTCAAAAAATACAGCATGTGATCGTTAAGATCATTCAGTGCACATAGTATCTTGCAGCTGTACTGTCCTTCCCTGTGTTTTAATTACTAATCCTTGGCTTCGCCCAACTCATGAAACCAGATTATGACACAAATAAAGTGCCTCTTCAGCTGGGGACAGCCTGCGCTGTCCCGGTACGGTACTCTTCAAAAAGTGACGGGGATTAGCTAGGAATCCAGTTATAGTTGTTCATCCGCAAGTCAATACGTGAGCGTTGACGATTTGGCAGGCATGCATGCTCAATAGTCAATCCCATTTTCCTATCTTCTCGTCATGGGAGCAGTGACGTCATGTGGGCACTTTGTTGATCTTAATCTTTTCAGAATTTCCATGTAGAGGGGCTATGTTTCAGTAATTGAAGTCCAGGACCGGTCGCTTGTATTCTTCCGGTGCGTACGAATCGTCAGTTGCCACACATCTTCATTGCATTTCTTTTTCTCTATCCTTTTTTTTCTTTTTTTACTTTATGGTCAGATTCATGTACGCCGTTGTCCCCTTTGTAAGTTATTGGCTGTCTTTTGTGAAGAGTCAGAGAGACGTGGCAAGACTAGCTGAGAACGATGGTGGGTGACTCGTGCATGCATTATTCTCATTTCTTTACATTTTGTTTACAAACATGTCTCTCTCTCCCTCCCTCCCATAATAATTTACCAAGGGTGATTTTGACTAGGGCCATCGAGAGATTTGGATTTTTCAGACGATGAATGTTTCAATTACGTTTTCTTTTGACGAGGAAAATTGATTCGTGGACGTAAACTTTCGATAGCCAGCAAACTGAACATATTCTTTGCATGATATGATTTGATTAAGATATATGTGGCGGCTGTGAGGACTGCCATGAGGTTTCTGCTGATGAGCTCACTTCTTGCATCATCGTCATCGCAGGTTCTAATAATCCATCTAATACTAGTCACTTTACTGAACTGTGGTTTTAAGACATGGCAACGATTACAACTGATCACCTGTTCACAATACTGCCTGTTTGATCGACATCAGAGCCAGTAAAGAAGATCGAATGAGAGGTCCGAGCTCATATCTCCTCTCTTGCACACAAGTGTGACCAGAAACTTGTTGGAGGGCTTAGCGGAATAACAGTCAGTACGTAACACACACTCCTATACGGCGTGGGCGCACAGAAGCAATCGTACAATATATTTTCGAATTGACACCACACCCGGCTTGGGATCAAGGAACTGATCTTGCAACACTGGACCGCTACATCAACGATCCAGTACGTTGTGCCTGTGCATTCTTGGTGCTCTTTCCAATTATTCGAGATGGCGTGTACATTCTAGATGTTAGTTGGAGCGGGGGCTTTATGCCAGGGCAGAGCAGAGCAGACAGGCCCACCGCCGGTGGCCGTCCGGCCGTCCGGTGATCAGGTCGGTGGACCAGCGGATAGCTAGCTGGAGCTTGATACCAGTGGTTACCAGCATCATGTCGCCGTCGAGCTTATAAATGCCAAGCCCACCTCGCTCGCTGCCCACCTGCATTCGCTACAGTAGCACGCAGACTACTACAAGCAGTTGGAGTATACGTGTGCGGCTAAGTCAAATCATGCGTGCTCCAGCTAGGATCTGCAGTGCTGCTATTAAGTGTGTGCTTCGGTTATTAGGACGTGTGCATGGTTATTGGTTAACCAGTGAGATAAACGTAAGGTATCTATATATAACACATATATGTACCGTGTGCATATAAAACAATCTTCAACACAGCTTTATGGTCTACACGATTGTGGATAAGCTAGCAGGGTGACTGAAGAAGACTCAGTGTTGCCTGATCCATCAATCTGATGTTCCGTCCATCTTTTTCTGCTTTCCCGTCGATCCAATATATAGTGTTGATGTGCCCTGACCTAGTTGCACAACGCCTTGTTAGCTTTCTTTCACACTCTCACCTGCTCGCCATGACACTACTAGTATTATATGAACTGTACGCTAAGTAGTTCTTCAGTGGGTGCTGATAGATGGATTCATCAGATCCATAAATGATCGAGAGCAACCCTCCATCTTCTCCCTCCCGACCTGTTGATCGCTCATCGCAAGAGCTTTCCTTGTCCTGTTTTCTTTCCCTCTTCACTGCGCGCAGCCTGACCAAATCAAGTACTGCTTGTCTAAAAAAATAAATAAACCAAGTAGTATTGCATCCTTCTAGATGACACGTCACTGCTTGCACACTGATCAAAGTGCTGCTTCTCTTCTGCGCGGCACGACTCATGAAGTCATTGATGTCAATTAGAACTACTAGGCCTAAACGGGCCATAAAAACTACACGCACCACTGGACCAAGCCCAACTACTCGCACCACGTTCATCATGGGCCGCAGCTCTTCTCTCTAGTACTAACTTCCTCCTCGAACTCGAACAGAGCCCAACCAATCCATCAGCCGAAGCACCCGCAGCAGCCATGGCGGCCACCGCGACACCGACGACCGCCACCAACACCGCGCTAGGCCTCGTCGTCGCCGCCACTGATCCCATCCGCTCCTTCCTCTCCTCCGCCTCTGCATCCGAAGACCTCGTCGCCGACATCCGGGACCTCGCGTCCGCCCTCTCCTCGGAGCCAGCCATCTCCTACCGCTCCCTCCGCGCCATCTGGTGTGCCGCCTCGCCCGACGCGCGCCCGCCCCTCCGCGACCTCCTCCATGGAACCGAGTTCGTGCTGTGCAGCCCCAAGCCTCGCGAGAAGGTTCTTCGTTTTCTTTTGCCCTTCGTGGTGGTGTCCAGATTGCTGCGATCCGGCGAAAGCGTGGGTTCTGATTCCGATTCGGCTGCCGTTGTTGCAGAGCGCGGAGCTGAAGGCGAGGCTGGAGAAGCTCCGGGAGATGCAGGAGAGGAGGGAGTACGCTGAGCTCGTCAAGGACGTCGTGCCGCCCAGCAAGGACGACAGCCCCGAGCCTTTCTCCTCCTACAAGGATCAGATCGGATTCGGTAAGGAACAGCTGCTCTACTCTCTCCTTACAAAACATGTACTACTGTACTAACCAACTTCACAACAAGTGGAATATTGCTCACACTTACGCTAAACATTCTTTAAAATTTGAACAAAAATGCAGATTGATAGCTCTTTGACTGTAACAATGCTACTATGAATACAAACAAAGGGCATACAAGTGACTACTGGAGCAGTCAATCACCCCAAATTGCACATAGCCTGCGTTTGCAGCCTGCGGTTTTTGGGTCACGTTTGATAAATCCATTGGCATCATACATTTTTTCACTATAAAACATTTCTTCTCTACCTACTGATTTTTCATATTTTTGGGAGCATAACGAAATTAAATTTTTTTCTTCATATACTACTATCTGTTTATAGTTGTTAAGAGCATATAATTACCCTCATAGTGTACTGTACGGTTTGTATTTACGCGTAGGGACTAGGGAGTACCAGGATACTTTTGCTTACATTTCTCAGTTCCATTGAATAACGTGTCCTATTTCAGGTCTACATGTTGTGGTGGTAATGTTCACGGGTTACTTGGTTGGATTCGCTGCATTCAGAGCTCTGTTCAGCAATAGTCCTGTACTGGTAAGCCCATAAGATTACTGCAACTGGTGCTTTTGGCATGTAATCCTATACTGTTCTTCTTTGTCTGGGAACATCAAGCTGGTGATTCTGTCTATATGTATTATGACTGAAGCTCACAAGATAACACCTGCTTGTGATTATTCAGAATGCTGCTGGAGGTATCTTGGGACTAGTTGGTGGCATGATGGTGGAGACAATGCTTTTCATCATTAGATCATCCAGTAAAGAATTGGCTTCTGTTCCAAGATCAAAGAAAGTTCAGTAGATGCTTGAAGTGCCTTCATGAGTCTCAGTGGTGGAGAATGAAGAGAAGCTTACCCTCTGAACATTGTGAAGCATTAATCTGAGACCATAGTATATAATACATGGATGTAGATGCTGTTCAATTTCAGGTGTTTAGGGTCTGTTTTCGGGGGGTTTCAGGCGACCCAAAGAGAGCGCCACTTTAGATCTTCGATAGGACTCCCCAGCCAATTTACTTTCAAAATCATGCTTCTGCCCTACATGTACCACCGTTGTAAAGATAATATTAGATTGATAACTTACAGTAGCACCACTGTTGTAATTTGTCTTCATCAGGCCTTGTGTTTTGCCAAATAATTAGCCTATTTAATAAAAGTCATATAGAAAGGTGAATAATGCCTTCACTCGTACTTCTGTCTGGTTGAGCGGCCATGTTCTTATTCCTGGCTACTCCCTCCGTTCCAAAATGTAAGCATTTGTTGACTTTTAGAAATTATGTTTGACCATTTGTTTAATTCAAAAAACTTATAAGAATACTATTTATTTTATCATGAATTGTTTTGTTATTACATATACTTAAATATGATTTATTTGTTTTTATATTTTTAAAAAATATTTGAATAAGACAAATGGTTAAATATGGTATCAGAAAATTAACAAATGTTTACATTTGGAATGAAGTAGTAACTATGCAATCTCCCACTCCCAGTTTAGGTACCTACTTGACAATGAGTGAAACGCTGCAGTGCGTACATGAACGCGGGGGCAGAGTCGCCTATTCTGCGCTCCTTCTAGCTTCTACCTATTGTGTTGCTAACTGCTATGCCATGACAACGAACCCTGCTGGTGAACCTGACGAAATGGCACACCACGTCATGCCTGGATGGTCACCATCATACCTTCCGCTAATTCTTCTACCTGGCATTGTTAAAGTAAATGAAGACAGAATGTAGTCGAATGAATCGTTGTTCTCATTATCACTGTGGAGTTTACAATTTATACCAGAGGGGATCAAGGGAACGGACACGTGTGAACACACATAAAAACTTAACCACTAAGTTTCCTCTCTAAAACATGTGAACGCGATCATCAACTTGACCACCAAGTTTTGTTTTCAACACTCCCCCTTGATCAGTTGATCTTTGATGAACTCCTTCGGTGTATTCATTATGTATCAGCTCCTCCAAAAACCCAATGGAAAAAATAAGGAGATATTATCTGATATAATATGTCTTGTAGAACTCCTAAAACTCAGTGGGAAAAGAGTAGAAATTCATGACAACATATTCTATGTCTATTTTAACCACTGTATAAAAACTCATGTGGGAAAAAATTCAGTGATATGACATATAGCTCGTGTATACATTGCCTCATTAAAACCTAGTATGAGAAAACTTGTTCTGAGCAAAACTCATAAAGGAAAAAGAGTATAATGTGATGCTCTTTAGGTTATATTCTTCAGATTGCAACTCTCTAAGTCGTCGCATACCGATGCCATGTAGACATTTTAAAATGTTGAGGCTGGCAGAGACTTAGTAAACAAATCTGCGAGGTCGTCACAAGATCTGGTTCGCAAGATATTTATCTCTCTGCTTCGTAGAAGCTCATGAGAATAAAATAATTTAGAGGCAATGCAATCCTCTCTAGGTAACCTGTTTGCATCTTTACAATACAAGCATCATTATCGGTACAAATAATGACCATTAGTTCAATCGAACCAATACTACATAATCTTCATATGTAGTTCATCATTCTAGAAAATCAATACTTGTGTAGTGATACTTCAGCACGACGGGTGAAAGTTGCCACAAGAATCTGGATGATCTTATTCAATGGCTATCACACCATGAAATTAGTCTGAGTACTAGCATTATGGGGATCAATCATATTTTAGCTAGTATCTATATATCCCAAAATAGTCATGTCTTGATAGATTAAATCAAAATCTCATATGCCATAAAGATATCTTCATATATCCTTTCTGACTCCCACCTCATAGCGTTATAGGAGTAGCGGTTATTTGGATCTAGCAAGTCATCCACAAATGCAATATTAGGTCTGTTGCAATTTGCAGGATACAAAAGTGCTTTGATGGCACTAAGATATAGAACTCTAGATTCAATATCTTTGTCTATCAATCGAAGAAATGCATCAAGCTTCATACTTCGGGATTGAATTACCATTAGGGTTCTAACATCATTCAGATAATAGTTGACTGATTTAACATTCTTGAAAGAATGTGCTCAAGTCAGATCACAGACTTAAGCATGTATTTGGTTTTACTCAAATCATTCATCTCAAATTCTGTCTTAAAATGTTTACATACGTCCGTCATATGTTGTTCGGAGATGATGTGAAATTCAAATAAGATTCCACTATGAACACTTGTATGCAATCATCATGATCGAGGAGTAATCCATTCATGGAAAAAACTCACTCTATCTGGAACCGCAATCAACTTGACCTTCTAAAGTCATGGAGTGACTTTCACTCTACACAATATATATTGCAATTTATATTCAGATTTAGAGTTTGAAGCCCATTTAGGACTTACCTGTCCAATCTAAAGTCATGGACCTTACTCCATTTAGGACCTTCTAAAGTCATGGAGTGACCTTCTTTCGATCTGCCAATGATGTGAATATAGGAACATAATCTCTACATATATCGGGTCTCTGCATCGACCCTTATGCTACAATGCTTCACTATTCACCACCCAATGGAATCAATATTCCATTATGCTTCCATCTGGAAGATCGTCCGAGGAGAAGGTATCACTTCTCACTCTAAGCGAAAGCTATTCTCCCTAATTATCACATCTGGTTTGACCAATTTGAGTGCTCATGCACTCTACTTAGGATTTGTTCTCGATCCAATATGGAGTAATCTCGAGGAGAGATATGCTGACATTTTGTAGCATTTGAGTTGATCCCATCGAATCAATAATGTATGTGGAAATATTATCCTTATTAACTTTGTGAATTTCCCAAGCATTGAAGTTAGGATGTTCCTTTGACACATCGCCTTCATTGTGTACACAACTTACTGGTCTTTTGGATGTTAAAATTCATGGGCCTTGGATAGTAAATATCTGCAAGGTGTCTATCAACATCGAGTTGATTTGCATTTACTGTCTTGGAGGACATTCTCCCCCTGTTCCCGACAAGGTTTGCAAGAAGCTATACACATGTGTCCATACTTCTCCCCCTCTTATTTTCATCTAGGAGTTGAGTGGTTTTTATAAGGTACCTCCACTCTTTCTGACACATTGATAACGGGAACATCAATTTAAAGACACCTTTATGACAAGTAAATGCTTTGGCAAGTAATTTACAAGAGAAATTAATCTCAATTATAAATACTCAATTCAAAATCTTTAGTACATGAATATGAGGACTGAATATAACAATCTCTCAGATTCATGGCATTCTTTGTGGTTAAATCTCCCCCTAATGCCTGGAATTGTCCTCTCGAATACAAGCATACAGGCAAAAAATTGTCCTCGCATTATAGAATTGATAGATAGTGATGCCTCAGGGATCCCCAATTTAATGCCTTTGATGTATGTTGTAGGGTGGTGATATCGGTATATGTAAAAACTCGATATTTCCAGAGGGAAATTCTTGGCATTCAGCAAATCTAGCCGCGTACTAACTGCAACGGAGGGAGCCGTTCTTAGTGCAGTTCTATGAATTGGATTATGCGGTTGTGTAAAGCCACATGTTGCCAACGAGATGTTAGCAAATATCAACTCAATATCAGTCATTTCTTTCTCTCAATGAGAAATTTCACAATCCATTTTAGGTATGGTCACTTGGGACATAATGTTGTACCTGAATCCTCGAACTTTACAATCGTCATTGTAATCAGGTAAGGTCAATTCAGCAACCTTGTCCTACTGGATTGATTGAATCCAATATTCAGGGTGATAGCTCATCATTTGAGCAATCATCTTATCATATTCATAGTTATTTTTTCTATAAACATGAAAAACATGATCAATCCATACAATAGTTTGTTAGTATTCTAAGGTAATAAGAGGACCTTAAATTTAATTTCCATGTGACACATGTAGTGTTCACTATCCAATCGAGGATATTGGAAATTTTTATGACCAATAGAATTGACAATAATTTTCTCGTCATCCCTATGGTCGATGACCAAGGCAATCAAGCCGAGTCTTGATGTGATCAAGATAGAAAATTATCTCTAAACAATATGTCGTACGAGTCTGATTTAGTATAAACCAGATGGTTAGTAGGAGGATGCCATATTCATTACTCTATGGAAGAAAACTTCCTCAGTGTTGTCATCATTTGTTTCCCCACGAAAACAAGTTTCAACGGATATCTCTATAACAATGTATGATACTATAGGAATAGTACCAATGGGAAGGATGACAGCGGCATGACATGAGCCTTCTCTCAATCAATGCATCACATCAAGTGATTCCCAAAACGTTTCCTCTCCTCTTTATAAGAGTAGGAAAATTGTTTCTTCCCAAATTACAGAGTTTGTGGCGCACAGCCCACAAGGCATTTGTTTTACTATCATTTCATTCATCCCGTACTAATCTATATAGATGACGAACTGTAAAATAATTCTCATAATCAGATATATAGATCATATACTACTCTGATGTATATCAATGTATTGATATATTCTTGTCATATACAATGTAGTATAGTGATGACAACTTTTATATTACAATATATTCTAGAACATGGATCACAGTCTTAGGAGGTAGGGAGCCTAGTCATGGTCTCCAAGCATATTCTCCTTGAGCATGGGTTCACTTCATATCTTTATCCTTGATCAGGTTTGCTTTATCTCATGAATTGATCAATACAATCAAGGACTTGGGAATGGTATTATTCCGTAGGTTGCATAAAGAAACCATGCTTATAATTTTTCATTGCCTTTATTTGGTGCATGGGGTGCTCGCTTCATGTTGTATTTTATGTTTCTTTACCAATAAAGTTTTGGTTACAGAAACTATCAAACTTATCTCAATAAATATTTGCATGGTATCCATGTTATAACATCCTATGGACGAGAAGTGTATATAGAAATATCTCTATCTTGTTCTCATCTCTATAGGTTCTTTTACAAAATGCAATCCAGATGCTATGGACAACATGTTCGTCTTCTTCATAGACATGGGTTCTAGAGATGATAAGTGTGTCCATTCATGAATCGGTTCATGAGAGTTCCCTCAAAGCACTCAATCCTTTTGCATTAGACACTCAAATATGAGATCATATGGATATGGTTTCTTATGTCACATAGGACCATGAGTCTTGATTGGATCATCATTGGTTGCTCAACTCTTGCAGAGGATGCAAACCATTCATTCCATGAGACATCAAACTATGTATGTTGAATGTCCTTTGCAAATGATGGATAGCTGTAGCCATCTATTATAAGTTTATCAAACTCACATCTAGTCATCTTTGAACAACATGGATTAGCCAGAGATTTAATTCAAAATCATCATGGTAATATTGTAATAATCTTGCAAAAATTCTTCCTTGTATGTAAAACTCAACATAGTTATTCGAGAAATACAAGTTTCTCATAATACAACAGAAGTGATCACATGAAATTTTTGCAAACAGTTTAATCTTTTCTAAATTAAACTTGATAATTTGCAAGAAATAGAATCTCAATTACAAATTAGTGATATTGCAAGAAACTCAATCTCAATTACAATAAATGATTCCGCAAGAGAAATTAATCTTGATTGCTGCAAGAGAACTCAATCTCAATTGCTAACAAGTGACACTGCAAGAAAAATTAATCTCAATTGCATCATCAAAATATTGTAAAACCTCTTGTATTTATCTTTCAATTCTACTCGAATTAAGCAAATAATGCCTAATAAGATCGAACAAAGTATGATCTTGTAAGAAAAACTTAATCCTCAATTGCAATATATCTATTAAACACATAGTTATGTCTTATGGTATGCACGTTGGGCAAACACATTAGACATATCTTATTTCAACAGTTTTTTTAGAAACTGGAAATATCTTTTACAACATTTAATGTCAATTAATACAACACTTTTGTTATAATTATTATGCAAAATTCAACTCTTGCGCTATGCCTCAACATAGATATTTGAGAAATACCAGTTTCTCATAACATAATGGAGGTATTCGCACTAAATTTTGCATTCTCGATTTGCAAGAAACAAAGTCTCAATTGCAAATTCTCAATTTTGAGAAAAAATAAATCTCTATCCCAAATCTTTAGTATGCAAGAAAATAGTCTCAATTGCTCAATGTGCAAGAAACTTAATTCTCAATTGCATAGTCATGATGTAAAAACTCAATTGTGTATATCATTTAAATTCTTTTTGAATCAAATATAGCTTTGCAAGAAAAATTAATCTCAATTGCAAGTCAAAATGTTCTAAAGATTGTTGTGTTTATTCTCCAATTCTACTCGAATTAAGTATATAATACTTAATGAGATCGAATGCTCTTGCAAGAGAAAAATAATCCTCTATTGCAACACATCACCATGTCATGGGAGAACCCATTCAACATAGCTAAACACTTCATTATGTCATGGGATGACCATTTAACATAAATTACACATCAGTACATGTACTCGAAAGTAAGTTATAACCTAAATAATACTATACACAATTAAAAAAAAAGATCAGGATCTAATCTGAGTTTTCACATTGCACTTTGTTGGAGAAATGCATTCAAGCAAACTCATGGTGAAATTTCAATTTCACATAGTGCAATTATTGTTAAAGTCGAGTGACTAAAACATCTTATTAGAATTTATATCAAAGTTCCATAATTACAGGAACCTTAAAGGGATCTACTGTAAAATGGCCAGATGCCTGTCAAAGCCGGCGTAATAGGCCAGCCCACGCACCGACAGGCAGTGACGGTGGCCCAGCCCATCGGCCAGCATATGGTCAGTGTCGTATGAGCCAAGACAACAACCTAGGATATGGCCCAGTCGACCTTTCGACCTGGAAGCCAGGTGCACATGACGCGCTCAGCGATGGTGGCGGCCCAGCCCGTGCACCGACACAAGGTGGCATCAGCCCGGCCCAGCAAACGAGCGTGGTCTAACCACTCCCTCTGGCCGCTGCCCGCCAATGGCGAGCCCGACCGTCTCCAATGTGAGCCACGTGCTCCAGTGGCGGCGAGCGGCGCCTCCGACGCGCCCGTGCTCGCGCCTCGGCATGCCGCACCTGCGCCTCGGCAGGCCTGCGCTTCGGCGAGTCATCTGTAGTGAGCCACCCTCGCTCCGCCTCTTCGGCCTTCCTCCTCCAGCGAGCAACCCGCCTCTCTGGCGAGTCGCCCGCCTCCGACGACCCCTCCGCTCCGGTGATCCGTCCTCGTCTCCGGCGAGCTGCCGCTTCGATTGGATTCGCCGCCGTAGCAGTCGCGCGGTCATTCGTCCGTCGCATGCCACCGACGCCTTCCCGCACATCATGTTGGAGTTCGCCGGGATGTAAGTCGCCGGAGAACACCTGAAGCTGAACACACGCGAACGCGAGGTGGAAGAAGAATTTTGGGCTGCGAAAGTGGCAGCGTTTTCTGTTGTCTTTCATTGCTATTTAAAGGGAAATTGATACAAGGGTAACAGCCGAAGAGGCTGCCATGAACATGCGTGAAACGCACAATTAAACACAGCTAGTAACTGACCATTCCCACTAACTAGTGAATGGTAAATGCAGCTAAATTTAGAACCTGACTAATTAAAGAAAGCAGTAAGTGACCGTGCGATGGAATATGTAAACATCACACTGCTCCAAGGTCGGAAGGGCACCGCTGGGAGCGCTTGCTCGCACCACCGCATCTTGGTGGTCGTGCCTTCGCGCGCTATGTTCGAGTCCAGGACTAGCCGCTTCGGACGCAGCCATCACGATTATTCGGCCCGGATGATCCACCGTCGCGGTCGTATGCATGGGAGTCGCAGCTGTGCTGTCAGGCATGCGCTTTTCTGCGCGCCGAGGGTGCCATGAGACTACCGCGCCCTTGGCCAATTCTTGGGTCCACGCCCTTCACATCAACACCAGAATGGCGGATGGAGCGAGAACCACGGTGAAATCATCTCTGGAATTGTCCGCGGCATCTGCCATGGCAGGGCAAGTTGAAGACCATGGCTACTGTACATCAGGGTGACTTTCATCCATGGTAGAAAGGATGGAGGACGGCAGTTGCCAAACCAATTTGCAAAGAAGGTAAACAAAATAAATCATGTTTACCCGATGATTGAAGGCTTCTCTGCATCCTTATTTCTCTTCTGTTTTTGTTCCTCGATTGGAGGCGAGAAGGCTCTGTTCTTCCATCGGTAGTTGATGAAGACAGTGCAGTCGCCACTTTTGTTTTCCTCTTTCGTTCAGAGATCGTTGTCTCTCTGGTTGTTCTTGCCGATTAGAAGAAGCGAACGATTTTCTTCCATGGACTCCGAGGCCTGTGCGTTCTTCACGCCATGGATGCCTCCACGGTGATGCAATGGAGAAAACCAAGTCATCCTCTTCCAAACACCTTCGTATTTCTTCCGTACAGGAAGATTTTGCTTCGAACGAGAGAGTAGAGGAAGAAGACAAAGGATTTTCCTCCATGGCCATCAGTGGCGGTTGACGAGTTCTTCAGTTTATTTTTGTCGAGACGAGAAGTTCCGCCGAATGCCCAGTGCAGAGCGTGCTTGATAACGTGTTAAATAAATGGTGACAGAATGTAGTCGAATGAATCATTCTTCTTATTATCACTGTGGAGTTTACAATTTATATCACAGGGACCAAGGGACACATATGAACACACAAAAACTTAACCACTAAGTTTCCTCTCTAAAACATGTGAACACCATCATCAACTTGATCACCAAGTTTTGTTCTCAATAGTCATTACACCATCTACAAGTATGACAACCACATAGAATCCACGTTAGGCTGCCGGCTACCATCAACTAGTGGGCTGCGGTGCGCAAGGACACGCCGTATTGAAGAAATGTGTGTAAAAAGAAAGATTCGATGAGATCTCTTATTTTTACATATCAAAAAGACATGTATTGAAAAAATGCTTACGTATCAAAAAGGCATGCATTAAAAAGATGCTATAAAAAATATTTATAACCAAAATATTGCAGTACAATTTTAACAGAGTATTTGCGATAGCTTAACATGGTGATGATCTCATTATATTAAAAGTGTACACTGAAAAAATCAAGCTAAGCTTAATCTGCAACATATATCTTTGTGCAACATGAGAACAGCTGCATAACGGATGCTTTATAACAATATTTAGCTGGGTAGAGAATCGGCAATGGTTTATTAGAAAATAATAGCATAGATGAAACTATTGGGTTCATCTTGTGGGGCAAAGCTGAAGAGGACGCCATGGTAGGCTTCTATATGGTAGAAAATAATTCTGTTATGATGTGAGAAAGAGTGGCGTAAGTGATAACCAGGCGCCTGGATGGAGGCTCGTTTCGTTCTGATACCTACGGGATAGCAGATGGTCATAGGTTAGTAGATTAGATGCTTTCTTTTTCAGTTAATGAATGAAAATGAATCACCAAGTTACTCGTGGACTTAAGCGAGATCATCAAAACGATGTAATCATGATTGTAAATGGTAAATGCACATAGATGGAGAAGCATGTATGTACTGACAATTTTTTCCTATGTTTCTATCAACAGTTGAAAATAAGGTGTCTTTTTTTCTCAGTAGAAAGTTAACTGCAGCAGAACCAATAACACACAAAAAAAATATGTTTCAAAATAAAATATTTTGTAGCACTGCAAACATTGGATGCAGGAGCTAGGGGAGCTGGACTACACTAAATATATATAAAATATATGTAACTGGATCACACAGGTTGGCTAAGAAATAGATATGAAAGCCAAAAATTAAGAGCACTCAAATAACAGAGTGACCATAATGTATTGCAAGAGTAGAAGAAAAAAAGCTAGTATGGTCAGAAGAGCTATAACTAAGCATCAAAGCAAGGAACCTAACCTAAAGACAAGGTTGTGCTCATCAGTTGCAGATCCTAACCAACTATATAGAACAAATAAAGAACAGAGTTTTAGGCCCATCTCTAAAAAGGCAAGAATAATTTAGCACTAAGGAAATCATGGAACTCCTTGACAATATCCACATGGCAAACCCAAGAAAATAACATGGAACCTAAGCTTGTTAACATCATGCTCCCAAAAAACAGAAAATATATAACTCAGATTTTAGAGATCATCGTGTCCTTAGAATAGCAATGTACAGGACATCCAAAGAAAATTATCAGGCTGTCACAGCGATGGAAATAGCTCATCATGATTCACATGCTGAAATTCAAACCAGGAATTGCTTTGCACCAAGCAGAGAGAGGGTGTTACCTAATTAATTAATTGCATTAGGCTGCTCATAAAACAAGAAAATTTACAATATAGAAATCTCACCTATAAACCAGAATCCATGTTTGTAGCATCAGCAGGAAATAATTCATTAAAGCTTACTATGGAACATCTGCCAAAAGAATGATAGGAATGGAGTAACACATGTACCTATGTAACCTATCTCAACCCACAAGCTGTGGAAACTAATCACAGTAAAATTTCGTTCTGTCACCAGTGTGCGCCTCGTGAACTTGCTTTGGTACCTATGCTTACTATTACAATAGCAGCATTGAGGTCTTTGGACATGAACTCTTCTTTACCAACTGAGCCTGCCTGTCATCCTGAGAAGTAGATATCAGATCACCTGCATTAGCACAGGGAAAAAAAATTATTCACATGTCTAACCTGCAATGTCTGGATACATATTAGTTAATAGAGTATTTTTCTATGGTACAAGGTGTCTTTTTTGTAAAAACGAAAAACAGAACCGCACGGAACTAACATTACTTCCTAAGACTTTCATTTATAAATAGGTCATGCAGTCAAAGGTTGGTGACCTAAAGTCCTCAGTAACAGAAAAAACCCAAAGCAAGTCATTTGACAATTCTTTTCCATAACCATAACAGAAGCTATCAGACATCAACATCGGCTGTAGTAATTTTATCAAGGCTGCTGAACAACAACAGATTCCACTACCAATCTGCAGTTGGGTCCTTGTCTACTATGCAACCAGCAGCACAGCCCAATAAACTCACCGAGACTGAAATGCTAAATCACCCACTGATTCACATATATCTTATACTTGCACAAAAACTAAACTGAAACAACCAATAAAATATAAAAAGATGCATATCTCATAATTTGATCACCACACTATTTTTTTTAAGCATGACCAATGTTGTAGACATATTATACAAGCCACACAAGTAATATAAAATGAATATCCAAGAATACAACCAATTAGTGAAATGCAGTCACATTTTTGGGTTCAGCACAACATGGATAGAAATGAAAGGCATATCATGTAGCAATGTGAGAACCAGACTGACGATTGTAATGTGACCTGTACAACATTTGTTTCATTTGCTTGATATGCAAAACAAAGCAAGGATACTTACAAGAGCACACCATATTGATATAAAAAAAGGCAAGAGAAATACTTTGTTGATGATCTTCTTGTGCATCCATGATTCAGAATCTACAAATCATGATATTCTTGTTCAGCACCTTCATGTATTTGAAATCAGCAACATCGATAGCTCTTGCAACTGATAATATTGGAAATCTCATCACGTCACAACTGTAGTGCTTGATTTATAGCAAACGTATAAATTTAACATGTTTTCAAACTCACACCATTGCATCAACTCTGAATTTGTTGTCAGTGTCAATGCATCACTAACAATCCTATACACACACTCACTCCAAAACATGGTTTTCAATTTTGATTTGTCATATATTGGCATACACTCTTGAATATTCAGTATAATCAGCAGAAAGTAAGATTAAAGGAAAAACATTCATCGGAATGCATGTGATGTGGTGCTAATGAATAAGCATAGTTATATGAATTTAATTTCAAGTACTACAGGTGACGATCCAATTTTTTTAGCAGAGGCATCTCCTAGGATCCAAAGTCAAAGGTGAGAAAAAGGAAGATGTAGGTAGCATGAGGAGACAAAAGAAGAAGAAGCACATCAATACAGGCTAATCCGATCCAGGAAAGAAAAGAACAAAAAAAAAATTGTGTCTAGATTCTAGAACTGGATCACTTACGGGAGAAAAATTAGGAGGAGGTACCCATCAATCCAACGTTGTGGAGAGAGGGAGGCTCAATGCCAGTGCCTTCATGAGCCATCCAAGAATTCACCGATCAAGGCCCTATGGCTATAGGCCGCACAACAGTACCAGTCAACCAAACCTAGAAACCCTAAACACATAAGAAAAGCAATCAGGAACACAAGGCACAAGGGAAGAATGAAAAAGCAAGAAAGATTTCCCCTAAACAGATCGGCAAAGACCCAAATCGATGTGCAAGGGGACCTTACTGCCATCGCAGTAAGAGAGGACGCACGAAGAAGAGAGAAAGGGGGGGGGGGGGGGGGGGGGGGGGGGGAGCTTACTGCCATGGCAGCCTGCACGTCGCCGTCAGCTGGTGCCTTAGTTCATGGCGCCGCTTCCAGTTGCCATCACGCTGCCTCGATGCCGTCATCTCTGCCGTTTCACCCGGGCACGCACTCAGCCGCGATAGACATCCAACGTGAAAAAAACGTGCCGACATGGAGCTGGGTACACGCTGGGTGAAACTCCTGACTAGAGAAGAAAATACCTGCAAAATTCCTTATGTGAGATTTCAAACCACAATAGATGACATGACATTCTTGAACACAATAATATGAAACACTCCATTGGAACTAGCCTTATGTGAGAGTGCAATAGAACAAGATATAGAGTGTTCAGTAAGCTTCTGGGCCAACTGATACTGCAGATCAAGAGCTTGATTCACATGGCAAAACAAGCATCAGAATGATTGTGCTATAAATTGTAGATGCAAATTTAACCAGCTTAACAAGGAGCGACTTGGTCAAAATTCTGCAGGCTATGCCCAGCCAAATTCACGCATATCACCAACAACAACAACAACAACAACAACAAAGCCTTTTTATCCCAAGCAAGTTGGGGTAGGCTAGAGATGAAACCCATGGGAACCCAAAAAAGAAGAGAATCACGGTTCCGGCACGTCTATTGCTAGTCTCCAAGCACTCCTATCCATAGCTAGCTCCTTAGGGATATCCCACGCCTTCAGGTCTCTCTTAACCGACTCGTCCCAAGTCAAGTTAGGTCGGCCTCTACCTCTCTTAACATTAGCATCTCTCTTTAGAACCCCACTACATACCGGCGCCTCCGGAGGTCTCCGTTGGACATGTCCGAACCATCTCAACCGATGTTGAACCAATTTCTCCTCGATAGGTGCCACTCCTATCCTGTCCCGGATATCTTCATTCCGTATTCGGTCTCTTCTTGTATGCCCGCAAAACCAACGCAACATACGCATCTCTGCTACACTTAGTTGTTGAACATGTCGTCTTTTCGTAGGCCAGCACTCAACACCGTATAACATCGCCGGACGAATTGCCGTCCTATAGAATTTACCTTTTAGCTTTTGTGGCACCCTCTTGTCGCATAAGACGCCGGATGCTTGACGCCATTTCAACCAGCCGGCTGAAATTCTATGCCTAACATCTTCATCGATGTCACCGTCCTTTTGCAACATCGATCCTAAATAACGAAATGTATCCTTCTTGGCCACCAATTGTCCATTAAGGCTAACGTCTCCATCCTCATGTCTAGTCACGCTAAACTCGCACATCATATACTCGGTCTTGGCCCTACTAAGTCTGAAACCCTTGCACTCTAATGTGTGCCTCCACAGCTCCAACTTCCTATTAACCCCATCCCTACTCTCGTCAACTAACACCACATCATCAGCAAAGAGCATACACCAAGGGACATCACTCTGTATTTCTCGTGTGACCTCGTCCATCACTAAAGCAAATAAATAAGGGCTCAATGCTGATCCTTGGTGTAGTCCTATTTTAATCGGAAAGTCATTGGTATCGCCATCACATGTCCGAACACACGTCCTCGCGTCCCTATACATATCCTTGATGAGGGTAATATACTTAGTTGGGACTTTGTGCTTCTCCAAGGCCCACCACATGACACTTCTTGGCACTTTGTCATATGCCTTCTCGAGGTCAATAAAGACCATGTGTAAGTCCTTCTTTTGCTCCCGATATCTCTCCATCAATTGTCGCATTAAGAAAATCGCCTCCATGGTTGATCTTCCAGGCATGAACCCAAACTGGTTTTGCGTCACACTTGTCACTCTTCTTAGACGATGCTCGATGATTCTCTCCCAGAGCTTCATCGTATGGCTCATCAACTTAATCCCACGATAGTTAGTACAACTTTGAACATCTCCCTTGTTCTTGAAGATCGGTACTACTATACTCCTCCTCCATTCTTCCGGCATCTTGTTTGACCGAAAGATGAGGTTAAAAAGCTTAGTTAACCATACTATGGCTCTGGCACCTAAGCATCTCCATACTTCGATGGGGATACCATCAGGGCCCATCGCTTTACCACTCTTCATCCTCTTCAAAGCTTCCTCTATCTCTGTCTCATGAATTCTTCTCACAAAGCGTCTGTTGTTATCATCAAATGAGTCATCCAACTCAAGTATAGGACCTTCCTCCTCTCCGTTAAACAACTTATCAAAGTACTCTCGCCATCTGTCCTTGATCTCCTCATCTCTCACCAGGAGTCGGTCTACCCCATCCTTGATACATTTGATTTGGTTGATGTCCCTCGTCTTCCGCTCACGGATCCTAGCCATCCGATAGATGTCCTTCTCTCCTTCCTTCGTGCCTAGTCGCTGATAAAGGTTATCATATGCCTGACCCTTTGCTACACTCACTGCTCGTTTTGCAGCCCTCTTGGCTATTTTATAGCCTTCTATGTTGGTTGCACTCTTGTCAAGATGTAGGCGTTTGAAACACTCCTTCTCCTTGATAGCCCTTTGCACCTTATCATTCCACCACCAGGTGTCTTTTGCTTCTTGTTTGCCTCCTCTACTCACGCCAAACACTTCTGAAGCTACCTTCCGAACACATGTTGCCATTTTTAGCCACATGTCATCTGGTCCTTCTCCTTCCTCCCAGGGTCCCTCTCCTAGCATCCTCTCCTTAAAAGTTTGCGCCAGCTCCCCTCTAAACTTCCACCACTTCGTTCTCGCGGTTTTGGTACGTTTGTCCCTGTATACCCGTACCCGAAAACGAAAATCCGCCATCACAAGCTTATGTTGAGTGACGACACACTCCCCAGGTATCACCCTACAGTCCAAGCAAGCACGCCTGTCCTCCCTCCTGGCAAGGATAAAGTCGATTTGGCTCGAGTGTTGTGCACTTCTAAAGGTCACTAGATGGGATTCCCTCTTCCTAAATATGGTATTCGCTACCAACAAGTCATAAGCTAGCGCCCAATTAAGTATATCCACCCCCTCCTGATTCCTACTACCATACCCGAACCCCCCATGGACCCGCTCGAACCCTACATTAGACGTCCCCACATGGCCGTTAAGGTCTCCTCCTATGAAAAGCTTCTCACTGATAGGTATGCCACTAACCATGCTATCTAAATCTTCCCAAAACTGATTCTTGATGCTCTCATTAAGACCTACCTGAGGGGCATATGCACTGATCACATTTAAAGCCGAATCTCCAACTATCAGCCGAACAAGGATAATCCGGTCCCCGTGCCTCCTAACATCTACGACTCCAACCTTAAGGCTCCTGTCGATCAAGATGCCTACACCATTTCTACCCGATGTTGTACCCGTGTACCAAAGCTTGTAGCCCGTATTCTCCACCTCCTTCGCCTTCTGGCCCTTCCATTTAGTCTCTTGAACGCATAGGATATTTACACGCCTCCTAGTTGCCACATCGACTAGCTCTCGTAACTTGCCTGTTAGGGACCCTACGTTCCAACTCCCTAGACGAATCCTAGTTGGCTCGGCTAACTTTCTTACCCTTCGCACCCGTCGAGGAAAGTAATACTTTAGCTTTAAGACACGGAGGCCTACAAACTAGAGCACCATGCAAAACATCAAACCAGATGGAAATGGAGCATCAATAGCATAAGCTAACATGCATCATTATGAGAATATGATAATTAAGTCTAGCAAAAGCTTCATTAAGTGAAAAGGCCAGCTTCCAGTACTTAAGTCAAATTATGCCCCTAAAAGATATGGCTAATACTTGGCAATCCTAGTCCATAAAACTGGATGCAACAAATTGGAATTCAGTCATCCACTGCCCATCTTGCTGAAGAATAATCATGTTGTCCTGGTACCACCCACCATTTGATGTGCCTCTTGCCTAGCAAGTGTGCTCAAAATTAGATAAAGAGCAAAATAATAGTAACAGCTTTAAGAAAGAAAAATATAATTTAAGCAAAGTTTCAACTGCTAAACTTTGTTTTTATATGTTGCAGAGTTTTTTTTTCATTACTCTAATTTCTTTTACTTATGATGTTGGTTAGTTCAATTTTGCACTAACTAATGTGATATATATATAAAAAAAAACAGAGAGTAGCAATTCCTCCCATCCCATTGCTATCTTCATTCCTAATATACCATTTTCACTAAAAAAAATTGTTGCATTGCACCATACACCGCCATATTGTTCAATACATTGCAATAAATACATAACAATGCTATATTTGAATGGTACACTGTGAAGGCTGTGCATTTTTCATCACTTAAGTGACATTATTCATCATGGCACCAAGTAATAATATGATGAGAGTAGTCAGCTTGGTCCCTGATGATGGTGATATAGGTAACAGAAGGCTGGAAAGTAAGTCAGATTGCTAATTAGTGGTGCAGGATGACTAATGAAGAGGAAAGAAAACCCTACAACCTGTGATAAGCTAATTAATTTATGGAACTTTGGTGACACATTTTAAATGACAACGGTATTAACCAGATGCCCCAACTAAACTTGGGGTGAAGTATCTCATCTCTGCACTTGTAAGGCTGACTTCAATAATGGCATGCAAATACATTTTTGCCTCTCCCGCGGCACTGCATCACGAGTTGTATCTCCAATAGAAGAGGCAAATGAATAGACAGTTTGCATTGAGAGGAGAGAGGAGAGGCAAAAATGGATAACCTGAACTCTTTATCTGCTATCAAGGAAAAGCTTTATATATATATATATATATATATATATATATATATATATATATATATATATATATATATATATATATATATATATATATAAGTATGTACTGCAAAGGATTCTTGGGCTAAATTGTATTGCTGATACTCTTGATGTATCAGAATGTGCCTTCTCTCACAATTTATACTTGCTGCTAATAAGAGAAGCAATTTATGACATGGGTTTACGGACTGTTTGACCATGATTAAATCATGCACATTCACTGATACTATTTCCTCCAAGTCCGTACATATGACCCCTTTACTTAATCAAAGTCATCAATACATTTGATCTTGACTATGTTTGACAAGAATACCAAACATTCCTCAACTCTAGTAACAAAATATGCACGTGCCCAATGTAGCTATGCTTCTATAGTTCTATACAGATATGTGATGAAACTGGATAAAATTTAATTGATGTATCATGTACTCATGTATGGCAAAATTTGTTCACTACATATGTAACATTCCATTAATTGACACTGAAGTAACATTCAATATAGGCACATTCAAATTCTCATAGATTTATAATAACTCACTCAGGTAGGATTTAATACCATATAGAATATTTGAAGATAAGAAGACCCCTGAAAGGTCTAGTCTGCCAATCCAAGCAACAAAGTGACAACCGCCTTCTTTAAGTCCGCTCAAGCATTGTTTGCCCTTCACCTTAGATACTCGCAATGATTTGATCTTGGATTCTAGGGCATTTGCTTTCTCCCCATCATGGATGGTGAGAAAGCAAATGCTCTAGAATCCAAGATCAACACATCATCAATGAAGCCAGATGCTCTCATCAGATGGAGCAGACTCCGGCGCGGGCCTCTTCTTGTCCTTTGGCTCTGCGATCTTTGCCTTGTTGGCCGCCGCAACCTCCTTCTGCACCGGCACTGGGACCTCGGGCTCCGACAACGACTCGTCGTCGTCGTCAGATTTCGGCTGAGGGGCCGCGGCTGCCGGCTTAGCGATGAGACTGGACATCGAGCGCATCTGGAAGTCTTGCGCGTCGGCTTCCGAGTCGTATTCCTCCTCTTCCTCGGAGTTGAGGCCGTCAGCCGCAGCGGCCGAGGTGCGGGGTTGATGGTTTTGCGGCGGCTTTTGGGTTGTGGCGACGCGCGATGGCTCCTCCTCCTCCTCCTCGTCGGAGCCCGACTTGGAGGACTACTGCAGGGAGGAGGCGGCCGTGGCCGCGGCGGCGGCGGCGGCGGCAAGATTCGGGGCACTTGCGGACCATCGGCGCTAGGATTTGGAACTAGGTAGTGCCACGCGCCGTTGCCGCGGGGACTTCCTATAGCCACCACAGGTGTAGCACGGCCCACAGCCTAGTAGAAGGTGGGCGCAGCCCACAATAGCGTGAGCAGATATTGACGCTGGTCTGCTTCTTTTTCTTTCCAGGCAGCGTGTTATCGGGAAAAAAAACAAGAGTTCACATGATTTTTTTTTTCATGCATGTCTTTTTTTATTGAGAAGAATTTTTATTTTTAGATATGTATTCACCGCTGAGACAATATATGTTCACTGTCAAAATAATTAATTTCAATGCTGGTACAATCAATATTCACCACTCGAACAATCGTTTTTCACTACTAGAACAATCAATTTTCACTACTGGAACAATATATTTTCACTGCTAGAATATTTAATTTTTAGTACTAGAACATTTGATTTTCATTAATGGAACATCAGATTTAGGATCAACAACTCAAACATAAAATTTAATTTAAAAAAAATTTCAAATTCAAATGTTCAAAATAATATAATCATGGGAGATTTAGTTTTGTTGCATTAATTGTAAGGAGTACAGTGGCTCAAACGGATCTAAAAACGGATTTCTCGTTTGGAAGAAAAATCAATTTGAAAGTTGAATCAAACTAACACATACATCTGGCCATTAGAACGTGGACACGTGTTCATGAATTGAGTTGCACGTTCCCACGCCAGCCCGCATCAGCATCGGCTGCCTGCTTTGTCCGCTCTTCACCGTTAGATATCGGTCCTAGCACGAATTCTAAAGTGCGCTAGGTGGAAGCTCGCCGTAGCACACACTACATATAGGAAACCCCGTTGCCATGCCCTTGCGGTGAGCCAGCCATTGGGCTGGTCTGTTTTCGGCCAATTAGCACAAGAACATCATTTGTTGTTGATTTTTATGTAATTTGTTGAACAATATTATTGTTGAGCCATATGTATAGCATCCACAGTTTGGTTGGCTTCCTAAGCTTTTCATAGAGAAGAAAATGCAAGAACATCTTTAAACGATATTAGTCATTGTTGGGTCATATGTGCTAATAAAAGGCCCATGAGCCCATGTATATATATGTACTTTGAACCAGTATAATCTAGATAGAGATATTTTTTGCTAAGTTCCACATGGTATACAGAGCTGGGTGACGATTGTGGCTCTGGTGACTGCAGTGGCGTGGTAACAGCGGCGAGCTAGGTTCGTGAGTGTGTGGTGGGAATTGAGTTGGCTGGTGGTGGAGGACCCGAGCAGCGCAAGGAGCAGCGCAGCGCAAGGTTCGATGGTTGTAGCATCAGGCGGCAACCGGCGGCCGTGGAAAGGCTTCCTTGGTGGGGCTATGTGGGTGGAGAAGAGAAGGAAGACAAGCAGGCCCTGCTGCTTGTGTGTTGGGTGAGTAGTGAGGTGTCGAGCTAGGGAGAAGGTCCACAACAGCATTTTTGCGCTTATTGTGGCAAAGAAAATCAGAGGAGAAATTCGTGTTTGGTGCTGCTGTGCGTGGTGATTTTCCGGTGGGGCAGAGTGAGGAGGTTGTTGCTTGAGCAAGTAAGCAAGGCAATCAACAGCCATCTTGCTTGGATTTAGTTGAAACTGTATTCAGTAGCAAGGAAGAGGAACGTGCTGGTGGATCTCTAGTAGCCGAGGGTAGCTATTGAAGAGGAATTGTTGCTTCTGTGGACTAAGGTTGATACCTGTGATTCAGATTAGTGGTGTGTCTGGCGCAGGCTAGGTGGAGGCGGTGAATTTGGCTGTTGCTGTCAGGAATGAGGAGTTTGTGAACTGTGTTGCCTAGCTTCAGGCTGGGCTGTGCTTCAGTAGGGTGCTGAGCAAGTTCGACCAGAGGAGGTCCCTTTGTGTTGAATTGCAGGTGGTATGCTCAAATTGGTGGTTGCTTGTGAGCTTGCAGCTGTTGTGAGGGAGCACTGTCATTCTGTATTCCTAAAGAAGGCTGGTTTGAAGGCTTGGATTTAGGGGGAGCTATCGAGCTAATAGCAGTGAATTGGGAGGAGGAAAGCGGAACTTTCTACTTTGATCTGGTGGTTGTCGTGTGCTGTTGTACAACCAGAACAATGGCAGAGAACAAAGTAATAGAGCAAGGATTTAAGAAGCTAGCCGAGATTCTTACTGTGAACCAACTTGAGAAGATAGCCTAACTGTTCTTGGCGAATAGTTCAGAACTAATTTCAAGCAAAAATGAATCCAATCAGTCATCAACAATCCTTGGCAATCTTGTCAATCTTGCTCATCCTAATAAGGACACATCTCATGAAAATTGGATACTAGACTCCGGAGCATCTAGACATGTTATAGGAACATCACGTGAATTTGCATCATATATACCATTTCCTTCTTCTCATAAAGAAACTATTCAAGCCGCTAATGGAACTACTCAACCTATCCAAGGTATGGGTACAATTGAATGCACTCCATCAATTACATTATCATCAGTTTTATATGTTCCATCATTTCCAGTTAGTCTAGTATCTCTGAGTTCTCTGGTGGATCATATGGATTGTCATGTTACACTAGATCGAAATAATTGTTTAATTGAGGATAGAAGAACTGGACAAAAGCTTGGAAGTGGTATCAGACGTAATGGCTTATGGTTCTGTTGGCACCAGAATTTGATCGGTCCCATCTATCAGAAGCGGGATATTAAAATCGGCTGAAGTCAATGATATTCAACGGCCGAAGGAAGTTAAGTGGGCCCGATAGGGTTATTTTATTTCTTTCTATTTTTAGTTTAGATTTTATTTTAAAATCTAATCGGTTTATTTAGGAGTCCTGACCGAGTCAGGTCAAAACCTCTTGCAAGAGGTTATAAATATATAATAGGATCTGTACGAAAAAGATAACACTTTCACTCAATACAATTCAACGCATCGTCAACCTTTTCGACGAAACCCTCGTCTCACATGGGCTGTATCGGCTCCAATCTTGGCGTGAGATTTGAATTAGTCACCATCGGTAATTCTATCAATTTTAACTAATATTTTCTCATTAATTTGATATTCTAGTTGTTATCATTAGAATTGCTAGTTATCCAGTAATTAAATATGTTTAGTGCTTGTTTTATCGACTCTGATTGCAATACTATCTTGGTTGAAGCCGATCTATTGTAATCTTGGTAGATTTTATAAGTATTATTTAGATCTAATTATTTGAGTCACTTTGTTAACTTTATCTATAAATTGATTAAATCTAGTTTTATCTACCATGTTTGAATACTATCTCAATTAAGTTCGATCTATTCGAATCAGTAAGGTTGTATCGGTTTCGACCTCTTGCTAGGCAGATAGGGATAGATTTGATCAGTTTATAGGTAGGCTCGATAGGGTTCTATCGGGATGTTTAGCCGATAAATTATTACGGTTCAATCGATTTTCTAATGCTTAATTGATCATATCATTTATTTTGAAAGTCATTTGCCCCCTGCTTAAATAAGATAGATTTTAAGATTATGAGACATATTTGCAATACCAGCTAATTAAATCTATTGACCTGACGCCATCGACAGAGCGAGTTTATGCGTATTTACTGTAGATCTATTGACCCAGCTCTATCGACTCTGGCACTTTTCATCGACTTGGCCTGTCCTTTTAGGAATATTGTAGATTTATCGATTCTAGCCAGTCAGCTCCTTCTTTTATCGACAGTTATGACCCTAGACTGTTTACTGAATTAAATTTTATCGATAAGACGATACAATCAGCCGATTGGCCTAGTTTCTTTCATTTTCTTTATTTTTATAGTCTCGGCTGATTTCATGAATAGTGACTATCGGCTTTCTTCATGGCCTGTCCTAGTCCGGTGACCTGTGTCATCTGACCGTTTATCTCTTTGTCGGTTTGCAGGAAAAATCGACTGGCACGTCCCGGTTTCTTGTATTGAGCCTGCACTAGAGTCAAGCAAATCTCCGAGGTCACACGTGGTGATTTTCATATCAACACGCTTTTTGGCACGCCCAGTGAAACCAAGAACTTCAAACTCTACATCATGCCTGAACTTGGAATGCCAACAGCTCCTGAAGATTCACAACCAAAGCACATCATCAATGCTGAGCTGAGGAATGAACATGTGCTACCTGTTGTCAGAGATGACCTGAGTGATGAAGCGAAGGCACAGATTGATTAGAGACTTGCTGAGTTTGAAAAGCTTATGTTGGGAACTTTTGGCAAAACAAGGAATGGTGTCATCCAGAATGGAAAGTTGCTTGCTGCTGTCCTGATTGAAGGTGAAGAGAAGTCACTTGCCAATAAACCAATAAAAGCTGTTGATGAAGAGGCTCTTAGCAACATGATCCACACGGCAGTACATCATACATTAACTAACTAGTCGTCTGTGTTGGTTAATACTTTGAGGGCTTTGATTGTTCAGATTATGGAGGGTTGCGTATTTAATGATCTAATTCGTGGGTCGATGTATTTTCGTGTGACCGAGAATGTTCCTTGGCCCACAGCTCATACGGCGAGTTCAAGTCAAAGGCCTTCAGAAAATACTCCATCTTCCAAGGATGTTGATGCTGGGACGCCTCGCATATTGCAGAAGACCACTCCACAGACGCAAACCATAGCATTATAGACAAGGCGCTACAGAGCCGAATGTAACATACAGTACCGCCCCTAATGTCGAGCCGAGCATGTTTGGAATACCATCATCATCTGCATGACCAGGAGAATTAGGAGGCCATCATATAATTGTTAATTTTGGTTCACGTACACCAACATCTGGTCTTACATTGACTACACCAAATGTCAATGTGTCGACTGATGATTGGGCTTTGAAGATTGTTGAAGTGATGAGGGAATAATTTGGATTGAAGCCTAAGCAACAGACGTATATGTATCGACCTCCGTATCCTCCAAGCTATGATTTGACTCCTATGCCGAGTCGATACGGACCACTAGAATTTACTAAGTTTACTAGACAGGATAATACTACTACAATTGAGCATATTAGCCGATTTTCAGTGTTGTGTGGAGAAGCTGGTAATACTAAGGCATTGAAGATCAGGTTGTTTCCATTGTCCCTGTCCGGATTGGCATTTTTTTGATTCACATCGTTGCCCCCAAACTCCATTATTACTTGGGCCGATCTCGAACAAAAATTTCACAAGTACTTCTTTGCTGAAACTAGAGAGTTGAGGTTATCAGATTTGATTGTTATGAGGCAAAAAGCTGGAGAGTCTGTGTATGATTACGTGCAGAGATATAGAGACGTGCGCAAAAAATGTTTTAGTCTGCAGTTAACTGATAATCAGATGATAGAAATAGCATTCAATGGTTTGGTTGCCCCTTTAAGAGAAAAGTTTCGCTCTGCTGAATTTGAAAGCTTGTCACAATTAGTGCAGAAGGTATCCATACAAGAGAATTTGACTTGTGGGGCACGTTCAAGGCCAATTCAAATCAATTTTAGTAATTATGGGTCCGAGTCTGATGAAAAAACTTGTCAAAGTCGATATGGCCGAATGGACTAGAAACAAGAATACATTATCGTGCCTATGGGTAAAGCAGAACGAACCTGAAGAGAAATATGATATCACCAAGGCCAACAAGAAATAATATGCTGCTACAAGAAAAACACATTTAGTTTCCATTCAACCATGTGATTCCGCCTGTTGAAGATTTGAAGAAGATGAGGTACTATAAGTGACATAATTCTCCTTCTCATAATACTAATGATTGCAAAGTGTTTAGGATTGCAAAGTGTAATAGAGGAGAGGAGAGGGTGTGTGAGAGACATCTCTTGCTCTTCCAAATAGTAGGAGGAAGAGGGTGCCTTCCTAGCCTTGTACCTATGGATCTTGTAAGCATGTTTCCATGATATGAGATTTATTTTCGTGCTCAAGATCTTCCTCTCTCCCTAAACCTCGAATTTCTCTTTTTCTCTATTTTTGGAGCTATTTTGGTAGAGATTTTCAATCTCGTTTTTGAGTGGGGTTTGGTATTAATTTCTTGAGTGATCTTGGTGCTAGGACATGCCTAAACATTCCTCTATGGATCCTTGATTGAATCCTAGGCAAGAGCACCTTTGATTTTATGAATTTACTCAAGAATATTCAAACCCTATAACTTTTGGTAAATCCTTAAATTCGTGATGAATTCTTGAGTTTTTTTGTGTGATTCCACCTGGAGTAGATGCGTCCTACCATGATGTATATCTAGTCCAAATTTCATAATTTTTAGAGTTCATTTGATAGGGTTTTACAATTTTTCTTTACAATTCGTTGTTGCTGTTCTGAACCTGTCGGTCCCGACCGGTAGTGCCGATGACTACTGCCGGTGGCACCAACTACCGATGGACCAGCAGGACCAGCAGTGCTGATGGTCACTGCCGATGACCTGACCAGCACTGCTGATCGCCTGGACCAGCACCGCCGATCGGCACTGCCAATTCTTCATCAGAACAGCTCAGTTTTGAGTGTGTTTCTTCCATAGTTTTGTGTCTTAGTTGTACACCTTCATTAATTGTTTTCTGTGTATTTTTCCCATAGCTTTGTATCTTGGTTATACTCGACTGGCACTACCGACGATCTGATCAGCACTGCCGATGTTCTATCAAATTTGCCCATCGGCACTGCCGATGCAAGTTCAGAACTGTTTTGATTTTAGTGTGACTCTCCTATAGTTGTGTGCCTTGGCTGTTCTCTTTCACCTCTCGTGCTTCCGCTTTAGTTTTCCGCTGTTGTGAGTCATTCCTAGGGTTAGCACATCACAAGTTGGTGTGTATGACCTTGGTGATTTGTTTAGAGGTTTGCTTGGGTTGTATTTGGGATATAGGCCAAGTTCTCTTGGAGAATTTTAATTGGCTCCCATTCACCCCCTCCCTCTGGTCGCCTTCTTGGTCCTTCATACTTTGACAGTGGCTACAAGTGAAGAAGAGATTAAGGTAATGCTTCAACATTGTCGATTGGGACATATGTCTTTTGATACTATGAGTAAAGTATTTCCTGATATTATGAGTAAGGTGGACAAGAATAAATTGGTATGTGATGCATGTGAGTATGGGAATTACACTAGATCATCCTATGTGAGCAGAGGACTTCGAAGCACATCTCCCTTCTTTTTAGTCCATTCTGGTGTATGGACATCCCCTGTAATCTCTGTGAGTGGAATGAAGTATATTGTGACTTTTATAGACTGCTACTCTCGCATGACTTGGATATATCTTATGAGACATAAAAGTGAGGTGCTCAGATGCTTCAAGGACTTCTATGCATGTGTTAAGAACTACTTTAATACACAGGTTAAAATTATTAGAACTGATAATGGGATAGAGTATGTGAACACTAAATTTAGTAGTTTCCTTTCAATGGAAGGAATACTACATCATACCTCTTGCCCTGACACACCTCCACAAAATGGAGTAGCTGAGCGAAAGAATTGACATTTATTGGAGGTAGCCCGATCACTTATGTACACTATGAATGTACCAAAGTTCTTATGGAGTGAGGCGGTTATGACTGCTACTTATCTGATTAACCGTATGCAGTCAAAAGTTCTTGGGATGAAGACTTCATATTAAATGTTGCATGGAAAAAATGAGTTTAAAGTCCCACCAAAAGTGTTTGGATGTATTGTTTTGTCAGAGATCACAGACCTTCAATTGGAAAGCTAGATCCTCAAGCCGTCAAGTGTATCTTCATAGGATATAGTAACGGGCAGAAGGGGTACAAATGTTGGAGTCCTTATGAACGATGCACCTTTGTAAGTATGGATGTGACATTTAGAGAATGGAGCCTTTCTATGGGGAGAAAATAGATCTAAGCTCTTTGTTTATTAATCTTGACTCTTCTACCATGGGTGATGTTAGTCGAGAGGGGGAGGATGGTAACATGTACAATAGGTCAAGTGAACAACAACCAAGCAAGATGGAAGCAATTATTGGCGGTTCGGTTCCTCAACCAAAGAGAGTGGATGTGTTGAATGATTCACCATCTTCTCAGGCAGATGGCTCGGCATGTGAAAATTGGCAACATAAAAACATAACGTAAGTATATACAAGAAAAAATTCAGACATTAGACAGAATAGGTGGTTTCAACACCAACTATGGAACAATCTCCTTCGACTTTAGGGCCTAATAATGGGCAAGAAATTATGGATATCTCATCAGCACTTGAGGTTGAAGGCTCATATCCAATTGATCAGCCCATCGCACTACGAAAAGAAGCATGTGCCAAGGCTGGAGTTCCTCCACCAAGGTATGGATACGAGGACATTAGCAACTATGTCTCTTACTCACTCTTGTCTTCTATGTATAGAGCTTTTGTTGCATCACTACAGTCCATCATCATTCCTAAAGACTGGAGAGAAGCAACTCATGATCCCAAATAGAGAGAGGCTATGTCGGAGGAGTTGAGGGCTCTTGAAAAAAATAAAACTTGTGATATTGTGGAACTACCAGTAGGTAAGAAAGCTGTTAGTTGCAAATGGGTTTTTACAGTAAAGCAAAATCCGAAAGGAAAAGGTTGAAAGGTACAAATCTAGACTTGTTGCAAGAGGGTATAGCCAAACATATGGTATTGATTATGATGAGACATTCGCACCGGTGGCAAAAATGAGCACAGTAAGAACCTTGATTTCTTGTGCTGCGAACTTCGGTTGGCCTTTGTACCAATTGGATGTCAAGAATGCAATTTTACATGGTGATCTTCAAGAAGAGGTGTATATGGAAATTCCGTCCGGTCTTTCTAATCCTAATATTTCCCAAAAGGTTTGTAAGTTGAAGAAATATTTGTATGGTCTTAAGCAATCTCCATGGGCATGGTTTGACAAGTTTAGACGAGCGTTGTGTGATACGGGTTATAAACAATGCAATGGGGATCATACAGTCTTCTATCGACATTTTGGACACAGGATCATAATTCTAGCAGTGTATGTGGATGATATCATCATCACAGGTGATGACAAAGTAGAAATTGGGCGCTTAAAGGAGAACTTGAGTAAACAATTTGAGGTAAAGGATCTTGGCCAACTAAGGTATTTTCTTGGAATTGAAATTGCTCGATCTCCTAAAGGTATTGTCCTCTCACAGAGGAAGTATATTCTATACTTACTCAATGACACAGGTATGATGGGGTGCCGACCTGTATTAACACCTATTGATCAGAACCACAAATTAAGTGCTAAATCAGGTGATCCTGTAGATAAAGGAAGCTACCAAAGGCTTGTTGGGAGACTTATATATTTGTGTCATACAAGGCCATCACTCTGGGCACAAAACCCGAACCCGAATCCTGAACCCGACAAAACCCAAGACCAAACCCGAGACCAAACCCAATTAGCCCGAGACCCAAAACCCGAAGCATTTTTTTGGGTCAGTAATCTCAAAGCCCGATCCAATATCGGGCTATTTCGGGTCTCCACCTCTGGTACCCGAACAGCCCGAAATACCCATAATATGAGCAGCCCACCTGAATTCAGCCCAACCCAACATGACTTGAGTACCCAAAGTCCGAACATACCAATCCAAATCCAAAGTTCTAGAACCCTATAGTTTTCTGATATTTATGCTCCTGTTTTCTTTTCTGTTCTATATTACTGTTTTTCGGATACTAAGATATTTAAAAGGTAGTCCAGGAAAGGGTCTTATGTTTAGGAGCCATGGTCATCTAAATGTTGAAGTTTATTGTGATGCTGATTGGACAAGTTGTCTTGATGATAGATGATCTACATCGGGCTACTACGTATTTGTTGGAGGAAACTTGGTGTCCTGGAGAAGTAAGAAACAACCAGTTGTGTCTAGGTCTACTGCTGAAGCAGAATACAAAGCCATGTCACAAGGATTATGTGAGATCTTGTGGGTAAGAAATCTTCTATCTAACGTGCTGAGGAAAGGGCCTTCAAAGTTGTATTGTGATAACAAATCAGCTATCAACATTGCCAATAATCCTGTGCAGCACGATAGGACTAAACATGTTGAGATCGATCATTTTTATATCAAAGAGAAAATAGATAGTGGTATTATAGTATTGAGTTATGTGGCTTCTAGAAATCAAGTGTCTGATTGTCTAACTAAAGGTTTAGTGTTGAAACAGTGTGAGTTAGCATGTAACAAGATGGGGATGATAGATATATATCGCCCATCTTAAGGGGGAGTGTTGGGTTGTATGTGCTTGTAAAAGGCCCATGAGCCTATGTATATATATGTACTCTGAACCAGCATAATCTAGATTGAGATACTTTTTGCTAAGTTTCACAGTCATGTTTTTGGTCTGTTTTATTTCTTTCTATAAGAAGCACACACACGTGGAGTATTGTATTGTTCGCCTCCCGCCCTCGCCTATAGGTCTCTGTAAGGGATTGAAAAATTGTTACAAAGTCAATTTTTTCGTTAAAAACTAGTTGGTAAACCGGAAAATCCAACCGAAAACTGTTTTGCTACAGTACCAAGATTTATTTTTTAATCATAAATTGGTTGTTCGTTGAAGCCGAAGTGGACCGATTTTACTTAAAATCGTGAAAACCACCCGGTTTTCAACTGTTTCTGAACCTATGGTCTTTGTAGCTTCACCTTCTATTTCCCTCTCGCTTTAGATTTGCATCCTAAAATAACGGTAGCTAGTTGAATGCTTCTCCTTTAAATAATCTAAACCGATAGTGGTTCCTCCATACGTAATAGAAAAAAAAATGCACCGCGTCACGTCTTGGGCCCAGACTCTCTCTCCCTCATCTCTTTCTTCCGCATTCTCTCGCTGGCAATCAACAGTTTAGCACCCATGTCACGAATCACAACCTCCATATGTCACAGAGTTGTTTATGATGTTTTTCTTTGAGACTTTTATCTATGTGCCATTAAAAAAGATGATCTTTAATTGTGTATCATAAAAAAGTTTCTATGCACCTCTGTATCATCTATGTAAACTTTTTTAACTCACATGTCATTCCATCCATTTTTTACTGTTTGGCATCCTTGACATATGGGACAGGGAGTATGAAATGTCCAAAATGCCATCTTTGATTTTGTTTGACGCACGATTAGGTCCAAATAATTAACACATATTGAAACATTAACTTCCAGAAATAAGTCGTGCCTGGGATTATGTACTGTTTGATACAATAAACATATTGATTTTTATTAGCTTTGCCAAACAACAGTTAAAAGTGGAGGACGTAGAAATGGTAAACTTTACAGAGAGGTTAGGGTATCTTAAGTTCTTAACAATAGGCTACTTACTCACCCGATGCATATTGTATAGAGCTTCTACCATGGCTGATGATTTCCAACCCACCCTCTCGCTGATCTGCATATTTGTATCCACGAATCAGCATTTAAACATTCATTTATCAGAATTCTCGTTATGCCTAAAATATAATTATGAAAGGAAAATTGGCAACCCAAACCTTTTTCCAGTCTTTTCCATATCGATGATAGGCTTTATAGAATTGTGTCAGCTCATCATACTCCAGTTGACATCTATCTTTGTGATTTTCCTGTCCTACAAATTTATATATATATATATATAAAATCTTATATGAATAAGGGAGCAGCTGAGTAGTACATCATTGCAGACAGGACTCATTTTTTAGAGAATATGGTAAACACAAGAAAAGGTCACCACACCTGATGTGTCAATTATTAATCTTCATAAATAAACTTATAAAAGAAACAAAGCTTGATTTTAGTTTATACCTTGCTTGAACTAGTTGAATTTTTATTTTAATCCTGTTAGTTTTTCGAGGAACTTTGCTGGACCCATAAAGACTGTCCTTAGCTTTATACCGAACAAAATTTTCTGCAAGTGAAAAAAATGTAAGATCAACAAGGAACAAGTTAATATCTCTTAATTTTGTATAAATCGGGCATTTGGGCTATAACTTCGCACACATGAGTAGTTGTAGAACAAAGTACTCTAATCTCCTGAAGCATTTAAATATTAGGCTCCAGATACTTGCTTCAACCTAAGTCAAAAAGTCAGTTTAAATGATGTGATTGTTTAAGAAGTACTCGTTTTACAATTGTTTATTTACTAATCAAGTTTATCAGAGTGCCATCTGAGTTGTACCCATCAGAGTTGCACTTGATAGTTTCCAACAAAAGTCATCTTGATTTCACACCGACATTTGGGTAGGTTGCTACTGATGGCAGATCAAGATTTTGCTCCACATAGAAACAGACACGAGACATCCATCTAGCACGCACACACTCATCCCATCTGATTCAAATCATCCAATACCATGGGAAACTCAAGAAAAGAACAGGAATGCACATAAGAGGAGCAGATAAGTATTTTTTTTAGAGCATAATACTGTAACTATTCCACCTTAGCTGTGCATAATTTCTAGCCGCATGCTCGCATCTCACGTAATCACCCAATGATCTCTCCGGGACACCCAGTATACATGGCGGCAATCGGGACATCCTACAACATCGCTTGGTCTGGCAGCATCGACGGTCACTCTAACAGAGCACGGGGACTGGGATTTCACCTTATCACAGCTGCTCGGAGGCTTGGCTCGGAGGTTGCCCGTGGCCGTCGAAGAATACCGGGGAGGCGGGGACTGGTCAGTGCCAGGTTACTGGTGATCAGCGGCAAACCCCGCCGATCACAGGTGGGTTTATTTTTTTATTTCTATTTTATTTTAGGCAACCTGGGCTTATTTGGTGGGTGGAGAAGGAGAGGAAGCCAGATTGCCAGAGCAAGAGAGAGAGAGGCCTGGGCTGGATTTGCTTTAGGTTATTCGGCCTAAGTATTAGACTCCCCAATTCTGTTTATGGGCTTTTTAGGCCGGGCTCCACAGTTCTCTTCCAGGCTTTGCTATTCCGCTGGGCTTCCAACATCTCGAACCTGAAAAAACAAACAGTGTGTTCGTGGTATTTTACCATGATGAACTCGGAACGAGATGCTTGACGTTCGTTACTTTGGCTGCCACGCGGGCTAGTGGCTATATATGGCCCACGTGCAGCGAGAGGAGTCCCACTAACGAACATCAAAAGATCCAGTTCCAATGAACTCGAGAAAAAAGGCATGTTGGCAGTGGATGATTCTGTCCTATGAATACATGAACCCATAAACAAATGAACATATGTGTAAGTGTACATTAGTACAAATTAACGTTTGGTCAACGTTTCCTCATGAGACGGAGCCCCAAAGAGGGTCAACCAATCTGATGCATGCATGTTATTACAATTAGCACTCAAAGCATATGGTTGCTTGTGCTTGCTTCCGTGCTTCGTGTCACTGCCGGTGGACTCTGTTCACGTGGTGCCTGTGCCCTCTTGGACATAAAAGTAGGTCACCTCCTTCTTCCTTGGTTCCACAATACTGTCCTATACCGCCCCCTCAATCACCGATCTAATTAACTCTCTTTTTATGTTCTTGGAGTGGGTTATAGGCGGTCAACAATTAATATATAGGGAGTATCTAACTTTCAATCGATTGAAAATAAGTTTTTTTTAATCAATAGATTCAATAAATACAAAAAAAAGACAATTTTTCTATAACCTATATATAAAAGATTAATTAATATATATAATCTTATAAATAAATAAATAATAAAAGAATAAAACAAAAGGGTTCCTATGGAACACCATATATTACAAAATAATATTGATTAAAAAGGTGCTCTTCTTTTAATCGATTAAAGAGAAGCATTCCCGTTGTATAGGAATATAAGTCAGATCATTGCTAGGACGGGAGCATCAATAATTCAAGTTGTCTATATTAGTATTTACTCCCTCTATTTTAAAATTATTGTAGTCATTGACTTTTTTCATCATCTTTGATCGTTCGTTTTATTCAAAATATTTGTTTCAATATGAAAAGTTATAATTTATATTTAAATTTTGTCTAGTAATAAAACAAATCATAAAAAAATATATTATATTTTTGATTTTTTTTAATAAGACGAATGATCAAAGGTAGCGAAAAAAGTCAATGACGACGAGGAGGAAGTAATAAAGAATATCTAAGATTTTATTTGTTTTAGCTTTAGATAACAATATTACGAACATAAAGCTGGAGCTGCCAGCGTCCACGTTTACAAAGAGCGGGCAGAAGAAAACCTAACTTTAATGACAATGTTAGAAAAACTTGTATTTAATTATATCGTTCACTAGTTCAAAGCCTTGCAACTTATCCGTTCTGTGCTTAACTAATGAACAGGAGTTGCAAAGTATGCAATGACGACGCGAGAATTAAGGCAGTCAGAGCTTGCCAATTAATAAAAAAGTTTATAAAATTATCGTTGATGAACGTTTGCTACGGTGTGCATATGCAGATTTTAGTGGATCTCCCTCGCTCGAGCGCGCTATTTACGTTGGTAATAGATATAGAGGACTAGGAAGAGATGTAATTAGGAAGAAGGGAGAAAAAATGAAGGATGAACCGTACCCCCTGCATCTGCTCATCTTGCTTTGCGTCTTTATACGAACGACAACGCCGGATTTACTTAATTAACTGATCATTTTACTAACACGAACGACCGCAATTAATTTCTCGAACATCATATACATACTCCCTGTTTAACTTTTTTTGGATCCACCGTCTCTTGTTTTCCGACCAGCCGTGTTGGTACTGTGCAGGTGCAACGTACGTACGACGTAGCTGTCCACACAAAAAGCGACACTGAAGTCTCGACCACACGCGCACACCGTCACGCTTACCCTGCACGCTACGAGAATGTGGGTTTTAGTTTGTCCGCGCGTCGCGTGTCTCATGTAACAGTGGAGTTTGTGCGCACAACAAATTACAAATAGCTAGCGCTGTCGTCGTCGTGGCAGCCCCCGGATTTGCTTGTGTCTCGCAAACCCACGAGCGCTGCCGATACGACTCGGTTCAGGGCTTCAGGCCGAGTTACCATGCATGCACCTCCCGTCAGCTGATTGCCTCGTATATACGTACTCTGTTTGTGTGTATGTACGGAGTACGTACTCTAATCCTGTTTACAGTAATGATGTGCTCTCAATTCTAATAGTATTTTTTGTTGTCGATTTGAATTTTTAGTCCAGATTCATAGTACCATTATGTCCAGATTTATTAAAAGTAATATGAAACTGAATATCTTTTTTTATATGTTAGAATGCTTATATTTTAATACAGAGGGAGTAACTTCGAAGAAAGTTTTGTGCCATGAGAGTATCCAGCAGAGTGTGCTTGTGTTTGTACTTAGTAGGAGTAGTAGCCTGCTTGGACAGAAAGAGCAACACAGGCCGAAAAGAATGAGATAAACATGAGCAAGCGGCGACAGAAGAAATCCACCGTGGGCATGCGACGATCTGGCATCGATCGTACGGATATCAGATTAGATTCCGCCGGTACTGATGGGCCCCCTCCGGTACTAAATAATAATGGTGACCGCCTCTGACAGCCTCACGACGAGTGAGGAAGATATGTATGGGTCGAGGCGGGAAGGGAATGGAATGCTACCACGTCGCCTACGTACGTGTCTTGCATGCGTCTTCCCAGTCTTAAACAGAGCCCTGGCACAGCTGTATGCACGCTGTCTACAGATGGGGAGTCGATCGAGATTTTTTAGCTGCAGAAAGTGTAGTGGTGAGATATGGTGAAGTCCAAACAATTCGCCTGGATATGGTGAAGTCCAAGGTTATACTACTATTAATTAATTTACCACAAGAGTTTTGCTGTGTAGTAGTACTATTAAGGAGTAGTGCAGTCCATGTAGCAGCATCCCAAGTGTGGCATCCATCGGCTAGCGTGACTTGTACGTGCCGACGGTGCATAAGCATCCATCAGAGACGTCTCGATCGAGCGACCGACGGGCACCATACTTCCATGTACAGGGATCCATGAGCGACGTTATCAGCATGTACTGCTGCCCAATGGGCACGATCCAAGTTTACACTAATTTGGACGAATGTGATGATGGATCGTCGTCCGGCCGGCGTAATAATAATTTGATTGATGATTATGAGTACGGGCGCGCGCCGCAATATCGAGCGTTCAGGGCCGTCCGCCCCTCCAGTCCGTGCATATATGGGACCTTTTGGCCCCATGCTTATTGTTCTGTTCTCTGCATGTACGTATAAACTAGATAGAGATCGAGATAGTAGGATTGCAACGTGCTGGAGTTTCTTTTCTTTTTTATTCGCTCCAGGTCTGGCACCCATGCTGCGGGGCTTGCACACAACCGCACTGTGGGAATGTAGCTGCTGGATTAAAGCATCAAAACATTTGGCTGCAATAATGCACACGACGTAGGTTCGTTCTGTAGATAAGAGGCAACCTGCTGCACAATGGACGACACACACGCTTGGCACCAAAGGTGTTGCAACCCCGTGCAGAATGTATACACGGCCGTTCGCGGTGCAGCTTCCCTCCACACGTACGTACGAGTGATTGTCAGCTGTTTTTGTCGTCTTTTGGTATTCCGAGCTGGAGGGGCAATTCGGACTTTTGGGCATAAGGAAGGAAACCAGCGGCGGCCCAGCCCAATACCATCTGCGACAAAGTCGCGCGCGGGTTCACGGGGGGCCCAACACGCGTCCGCCCGCTTCACGTGCTCCACCTCTCGTTTCTTCGGACCTCCTCGTTCGCCGTGGCCGCCCCCACATGCCCAGTTGCCCACGCCGTCAATCTCGCCGTCAACCCCTGCTGCCTCGCCATTCTGTTTCTGTCATCCTCCTTCCTATATAAAAACAAGCGCGCAGAGAAGAGGGAGGAAACCAGACACGACAGGCAGCCATCCTCCAAACACCGGCACGGCAGGATCTCCGACCGACCATGGAAGCCGCCTCCACCCTGACGCGCTCCCTCTCCCTAAGCCCGCGCGCCCGCACCGCCAGGTTCCCCTTCCCCAACAACCACTGCCCGTTCTCCTCCTCCTCCGCGGCCGCCCCGCTCCGCCGCGCCAGGTCCGACCTCGACGCCTTCGCTAGATCCGCCGTCCTCCTCCGCCCCTCCCCGGTCCCGCCCATCCTCGAGTCCCCTGACGACGAGGAATCGCTCCGCCTCCTCGACGGCGCCGGCGCCGGCCGGAACGGCTGCGGTCCTGGCGGCCCCGGCGGCATGGGCGGCGGCGACGGGAGCGGGAGCGGCAAGTGCGGGATGGGCGAGTACTACCGCCGCGTGCTGCGCGTGCACCCGGAGAACCCGCTGCTGCTGCGCAACTACGGCGCGTACCTGCACGAGGTGGAGCGCGACCTGCCGGGCGCCGAGGCCTGCTACGCGCGCGCGCTGCTCGCCTCGCCCGCCGACGCCGACCTGCTCAGCCGATACGGGCGCGTCATCTGGGAGGCGCGCCAGGAGAAGGACCGCGCAGAGGGGTACTTCGAGCGCGCCGTGCAGGCCGCGCCCGACGACTGGTACGTGCTTGACCGTCATCGGTCGTCGTCAGAATATTGTGATTGCTCATCGGTGGATTGATCGGTATATATGCTGGTGTGTGGTCCTGCAGCTACGTCCTCGGATCGTACGCGAGCTTCCTGTGGGACGCCGAGGAGGACGATGACGAAGAAGCGGCACCGGCAGATCAGCAGAAACAAGGGACCGTGACGCGTGAATCCCCGACGCTGGTGCCCGCGTGCTGAGCTCAACATAGTGCCGGCTGTTTCTTGCCTGCTCTGCTCTGCCCCGTTCATGTGTAACCGTGTACAGTACATACAAAGGGATCGATCCGGCCAGGAATAACGAGGCGCCGACGGAGTCTGATGCGACGCGTTGCAGGGGATGCTTAGCTCGATCGAGGTTCAATGAGAAGCGATGCATCCAGTGGTCGGGTTCGAGATGAACGGTCCCCTGCCGCGATCCATCGAGCCCAACAGGAGGCGTCCAACTAGCACTACTAATAATTTTGCTAAGTACTTATCATTTCTTATTATAGAGTGCCTCTGTACTCAGCGATCAACAACATCTTCACATATGTATAGGGCACTCTATAATTGTACTATGTTTATTAGTATACTGACGATGCCATAAGCTGGGCACTCTATAATTGTACTAGTTCCACTAATTATTATTACATACCATGTTCTAGTATCGTCACATGCCCACCGTGTGCCTGAAGATCTAATTGATGATTTTTTTAATAATAAGTAAATCTAATTGATGAATTGGCATCAGTGAGGTATCATCGCTCTGTTCAGCATTAAGGCTATTTCTAATGGAAATTTCATTTCAATAAATGACATGCCATATCAGCAGTCTTGAAAATGATGAAATGACTCTCCACGGGGAGCTTCACCCATGAGCAGCATGTTACCATTGCTCATGAATACCAGTCCTCGGTACTCCACTAATTACTCAGTTTGAGGTACTCTTTATCTCTATCCAATGCTTACTTGCCTCGATCGAGCTACTGATGACCAACTGCAAAACTCGTAATGATCATGGCTATCAGTTCGATCCATGGGGATGCAAGCCACCTAACCCTCCGTCGGTGCTGGATCGGGCAAATAAACTAATGAAACGAACGGAATTCAGCGTGCAGTCGGATCGCGTGCAGAGCCCTCGGCGGTGGGTCGGTCCATGAGCCAATTGCGAGATAATATCATTTTCAGAGGACGAGCTGGTAGTTTTTATTTTTTGTATCATTATCTTTTCTTCTTTGGCGTCATCTAAGCAAGATATTATATTATATACTTCATCAAGCTCCATGATCTGGAGTAATATGCAGCAAAAGGAGCCAATAAACCTATCATCTGCTTCGGCACCCCTGCTTCGCTCAGAGTCAAACTTTCGTTGTTTCACATGGATGCAGTAGCAGCTACCGTGCACAACAACGGTTGCTGCTCACGTCTAAATTAGGCTGTACTACCACCTGAGAATTCTTCCCTTCAATCGACTCGCGGCAACGAACTGTTGATCATTATCTAAAAACGAACTGCTGATGGAATCAATTCTTCACATCCGGTTACTGATCCGCATCTGAATGGGTTTCTAACATGTTAGCACGCATCCTTCCAGTTACGGGCCGCAATTAGGTGTTTGCCCGGGCTATTATGCCTGACACAACTATGGGCTGGGCTTATATGCTCCGTACTCGTGCTCTGTGTAGAGCAGCCCATGTATGGATGTAACCATGTATGATGCCCAATCGATGTCTCTTATCAATCCCCACCCAAAAGGCCGAAACCCATGGAAAAAAGCCCACCCAAAAGCAGTAATCGATCATTTGGGTAGTAGCACTTTCCCTTAAAAAAAAAGAATTTTGGATAGAGAAAAGTCCTATTCACCTCTTTGAAATTTAGGGGGTGTCTTACTTTCACACCCTCTCATCTAAAATCAGATATCAGACACCTCCAACTCTTTAACCCGGTTCACTTTAACTCCTTGATCGGTTTGACACAGCGGTTTTATCAATATGGACAGTGATTTTGTCTAACATGATATAGTTAGTCCTGCATAGTTAGTCCCATGTGTCATGTGACATATCATTTTTTTCTTTTTTTTCTCTCCCTCTTTTTTCCTCCTTTTTTATTTTTTTCTCATCCACTTTCTTCTCTCCTCTCCTTCTTCTTCGCCTCTCCCTCTCTCGTCGACTCCTCCAGGACACCGTTGCCCAGCTCCCAGCCAGCACCGACGGAGAGCTAGTCCTCCAATGCCCCCGGCACCAACGTCCTCGCGACAAAGAACTACCACCTCCTTGCGCCGCCCGTGAGCACTACGTCGACTCTTCTCCAACCTGCATGCCTCACTCATCGCCTTCTTCCCCGCCACGCACGGTGCGGTCATGCTGCCCGGACTCCGTCTCTGTCGCATGGAACCAGACGCCAGGGGATGGCATGGGGATGACCCAGCTCACCGGCGGGAGGCACAAGGTCGTGTCTCTATGGCCACCGCTGACCCAATCTTGTTGCTAATCCTGTGCTTTGACGCGACGGGCGCGAGCGGCGGCGCCGAGGGCCTCGTCCTCTCCGACGAAGGCCACGGAGCATGATGCCGGACCCCACCAAGCTCTCCTTCCTCAACGAGGCTTCGCTGTCACGTGCGAGAGCACCACCGACGGAGAAAGATGGAGGCGGCGGTGGGTGGCGAAGCAGAGGCTGTGGACAGGGGTTGGTGTCCTATTTAGCTCCGGCGGCATAGAGGGGAGGAGCACGCGACGACGGGAGTATCGTAGAGGCACGGAGGGGAGGAGCACGTGGCACTGATGAATGTCACGACGACGCAGAGGGAAGGAACACATGGCACCTGCGGTAGTCGCGGCAGTGTGGAGGGGACGAGCATGTGGCGCTGGTGGCTGTTGTGGCGATGCGGAGGAGAGGAGCACACGGCGCTGGTGGCAGTCGTGGCGGTGCGGAGGCGGGAGTAGGAGTGATGGCACCGGGGATCTGGAGGAGAGGGAAAGTGAAGAAAAAAAAGAGAGAAAAAAGAGGAAAAGAAAAAAAAAGAAAAAAATGATATGAGACTAAATATGTCACGTTGGATAAAACAAATCGCTCAGAGAGTTAAAGTGAACCGGGTTAAAAGTTTGAAGGTGTCCGATGTCCGGTTTTAGATGAGAGGGAGTAAAAGTGAGATACTCCATAAAGTTCAGGGAAGCAAATAGAACTTTTCTCTTTTGAGTATATTAGCAGGTGGAGGCGCCATAATACTATTAGCACACATATGCTACTCTAACCAGGTACCATAATAGCGGACAAAGATCCAGTGCAGTCGTAGTAACGACACGACTGCAACTTAAGGACTGCACGCAACAGCAGCTGTCGGATTTTGCGGTGAATGATATAGATCAAATGTTACAGTAAATCCATAAACAGTGTGTTGTACCGTGTTTTTGTATAGTATTTTTTGCACAGTACACGAATGCCTCTTGTTCATTGGTTTTGGATTCGATGGATGCAATTGGGACTGCTTAAGGGTGTGTTTTACCGGATTGGATTGGATAGACTTGAACAGGATCATCCAATTTCATGTTTGATTCACGATCAGGGTAGATAGTATTGGATTGGAAAGAGAATATTTTTTTAAGATCCTGGATGAGCTTGTCCGGTAAAAATGGCCGGATAAGTCTGTCCAAGTTGTGTAACAATGATGCTTACTAAAATAATTAGACATTATTAACATAATTTAATATTAAATAATATTTATTACTATGATATTATAATGATAAGCATTAAGGTGTTGATTAGTGTATTATGAAAGCTCAATTATACTAGGATTAATGATGATTAGTATTTTTTCCATTTAATAAAAATTATTATGATAAGATTAAGGTCAATAAGTGATATATTATATTAATTAGTATATAGATAATTATTATTAATTAGTAATAAGATATCTATAATTTTATTATATTAACCTTATCCTGTTCATTATTATCCATCCAATCAAACATAAAACTGAATCATTCCATCCACCCAATCAAACACATAACTTGGATCATCCCATTCTGAGAAAAATATGGATAACTATATCCCATCCAACCTTGCCCTTGAAACAAACACTAGCAAATTGATAATAGCAATAGCACTAGCAAAACCAAGTCCCATAATAGCAATAGCACTAGCAAATTGAAAAGGAACAAATGCTTCCATGCAACTTGTTGAAATACAGAATATATGTATTATTCTCTCCGTTCTAAAATAATTGGTACTTTATGTCTTTTTAGTTTTCCTGAAATAATTCTAATACAATATTTTTTTTCTTAAAATATATCTCTATTCATATCTCTTTCCTTCTCGTTTTCTATATACCTATTTTTTATATTTCTATTTCTATATCTGACTACAAAGTGCTAAATAAAATGGGACAGAGAAAGCCACGGGCTGTCCGATATCCTCTCATTATACATGGCATCCATCCATCTATGCAACTTGCTAAGAAAAACAGTTCAATAAAAAAAAACTTGCTAAGAAAAAGGGATGAATGCATGAAGATTCCCTGCTGGCTGGTGACCTGGTCAACCAAGTGCCGCCGGTATCAGATTCCACCTTTTTTAACCCGCCCGCTCAGCCACTCCGCTCTCACCCGCGCGGACACACACATCTCTGTTTAATCAATAACAAGCATTGTGCTAGCTGTACTAGCATTGAGTTAGTATGTGACAGTAACGATTGATCAGCAGTCATGTGGTCGTGTCGGACGCCTTCGAAGATACTCCCTGGAATCTCATTCTCACTGTGATGTGATGTGAAATGCTAATCCTTTCCTTTTTTTCCTTCTTTCTCTTAGATCGAGATTCCATGTCCCGTGATTGATATACGGCTGCAGATAGGGAAAGATTCCGTGGGCCATGGTCGATAGGGCCCATGGGCGTGGAGCACGTGCTCCTACAGACGTGGCACGTGGAGACGTACCCCTGTCCCTCCGTTTCCATCTGGACGGCTCTATGCACGAACCACGAGAGGGACCCATAGGCGTCATCAGGAGCCGTCCGTTCCGCGGCGCGAAGCATCAGGTGGCAACGCGACGCGGCGCTGGGGGAGCTGCCACGTGTTCCGGACGCGACGAGCGTGTACCGCATCTCGGAAGCCGCCGAAACGGCCACACGCGCTCACCTGTTCCACCACCATCGTCCACCTGATCCGTGACCACGAGAAACTCACATGGACCAGGCCTACACACACAACACCGAACCAGGTGCTAATCCAAAACATACCTTTGCTTTGCTGCTGCACAAGTACGAGTGACTTATTCGGCCTACGCACACAACACCGAACCATTGCTTATGCTTTTATTGGTCTAATTATTCGGCCTAAGGACATCATATATTCATATAGAACGATATTGTTTGGCACTTTATTCTCTGTAACTTATTCGCCACTTTACGGCCTAGTCGCACAACCAATGATTTTTTTCTCATTTGTCTTGTCAAAATTTGGAGATTAAAAGTAGCAACACATAAGTCAGACAAATGACATCTTTACTACTACTTTTTATTTTTACATTCTGCTAAAAAAATGTTAGTGTAAAATTGGTTCAAAACAGTTTTCTGAACATCAACAATTTAAATCTAGAGGTAGTACATTATTATTAGCATATGCTACACTTAGTTTCTAACCAATTAATCCACTTGTTGAAATTAAGGATTCTGGACTCCACTTTTCAATGTATTATTTATATTTTGTAAAAAAAATTAGAAGATTTACTATTAAGGTACAAAACAAATCCATAAACAATGACAATGCTAATGTTCAGTGGCAAAGTCAAGACAAACTCATGTACTTGTTAAAAGCATTTTAGCGAACCCTTAGCTAAGATCCTAACTTATTTTTTTAGATGCAAGCTTAAAAAAATACACTCTAAAAAGATTCTTACTTTGGCTCTCTTTTTTGTAGGCTTCCAAATCAACCTTCTAAAGCTTTTTTCTAAAAAACAAACTTTTAAACCGTTAAGAATGAGATCAAACTCTTAAATATTTGTTATTGTGGATCAACATTTCCTTTTCCTCCGTCTTTCCCACATCTCATGCCCATCATGAAACCCACCCAGACAAGTTGCCGCCAGCCGTTGTTCTCTAGCCATCCATCCTAGCCGCGAGCACTCTGTTTCGGTGGGATGTATACTCGCCAGGGATTATATGGCACGTTCGTGTGCCAGATGAAGGCGGGGCGAGCTCACGAACTCTATGGCCGCAACATCAAGCTTCACTCATATGGTATTACATGCCTCATAGGTCTATCAAAATCTTTGCTTCTCCCATTCGAGTTGAGGTCATCGACCATTAAGTTCCCTTCTTCGGATCCTCTTCCTGCCTCGTGTTAGTCCAATCTTTTTTATCCTCTCTCTCTCTCTCTCTAAAGTTCTAGAAAATAAGATGATAGGAGCTTAAGTACCTCCTCTCCCAAATATCGTCATCGTTGGATCCATCCATACTATTGTATCCTCTCGTGACAAGGTGGGATCCAAATAATGAGATTGACAACTATGATGTTACTAGTTTGGATAGTAAAGATATATTATTGGTGCCTCATAATGTTACCTATGAATCTAAAACTTTTCAATTTAAGTGGAACTAATATAAAAATCATCCAACTTTATCCACACATTTTATTGACTTGTCCAATTTGATCGTGTCATATTAAGGGTGTTATCCATAAACATATTTTCTATATCCATAAAGTGTTTGATTGCAATATGTATACGGATAAAAATATCTAAGGTCTTGATTTTTTTCTTTATTTTTTATACTTGGCATATCCATGAGCATGAGATACAATTCTTTACAAGATTAAACGTTATGGCATGGAGGGTGATTTTAAAAATCTAACAATAAAAATTTGTCCACGGATATGAGTTGAAAATGATGTTCTTGAGAGATTGATTGAGTTGTAATCGATTCAAATTGAACTGAAATTATGTGTAAAATCAATCTTACAAAATTCGAATTAAACAATGACAGAGTTCAATGATAGCTAGAATTGGAAAGATGACACCAAATACATCAGGTGATGATTGAACATTGAAGTGTTGCTAGAGGCGGACATCCGAGTCCACGGAAAACCTGGTTCACAGGGACCGGAAAAGCGAAAAGCGCTATAAAAGAGGGTTGGACAAGGCATCACATCCGTCTCTTACCTTTGCTTGCTTTATTCACCACCTAATTCCAAATTTCCAAGGGACCAGATTTCCATCTCCATCGATTTCTCCCAACCCGATGGCCGCCGCCGCCGAATCCTCCTCCGGCGATCCCACTAACCGCCGCTACGCCATCGGCTACGCACTCGCGCCCAAGAAACAGCAGAGCTTCATCCAGCCCTCGCTCGTTGCGCAGGCGGCCGCGCGCGGCATGGACCTCGTCCCCATCGATGCCTCGCGCCCCCTGGCCGAGCAGGGCCCCTTCCACCTCCTCATCCACAAGCTCTACGGCGACAACTGGCGCGCCCAGCTTGAGGCCTTCGCCGCGCGCCACCCTGGCGTCCCAGTCGTCGACCCGCCCCACGCCATCGACCGTCTCCACAACCGCATCTCCATGCTCCAGGTCGTCTCCGAGCTCGAACACGCGCCACTGGACCACCACCGCACCTTCGGCATCCCCAGCCAGGTCGTCGTCTACGACGCCGACGCCCTCGCCGACTCCGGCCTCCTCGCCGCCCTCCGATTCCCCCTCATAGCCAAGCCTCTCGTCGCCGACGGCACCGCCAAATCACACAAGATGTCCCTCGTCTACCACCGCGAGGGCCTCCGCAAACTCCGTCCGCCGCTCGTGCTCCAGGAGTTCGTCAACCACGGGGGCGTCATCTTCAAGGTATACGTCGTCGGCGGCCATGTCACCTGCGTCAAGCGCCGCAGCCTGCCCGACGTCTCCCCCGAGGACGACGCCTCGGCCGAGGGCTCCGTCTCCTTCTCCCAGGTCTCCAACCTCCCCACCGAGCGCACCGCAGAGGAGTACTACGAGGCCATGAGCCTGGAGGACGCCGTCATGCCGCCAACCGCCTTCGTCAACCAGATCGCGGGTGGCCTTCGCCGCGCGCTAGGCCTGCAGCTCTTCAACTTCGACATGATCCGGGACGTCCGCGCCGGCGACCGGTACCTTGTCATTGACATCAACTACTTCCCGGGATACGCCAAGATGCCGGGCTATGAAACTGTCCTCACCGATTTCTTCTGGGAGATGGTTCATAAGGACGACGCAGGCCAGGAGGAGGAGAAGGGGAACAACTACGCCGTGGTGAAATAAGGCGTTGGTATGATTACAAACCTGCAATTCTGTGAAATCTGTGGAAATGCGGGGTAGAAGGCTGGTCTTGGGCTTTGAATTTGTTGGGATTTAATTGGATTTCAACCAGCAGCACTTGCAGACCCTGCGGTGTAAATCCTTTCTCCTAACTCTTTCCATGCCAGTTGTTTAGGTATCTTTCGGTTCTTCCTAAGTCTGCTCATCTAGTTTAGTCAATGAGAACAAATAGCAGAGAGAACTCAAACCGGAATTCTAAACAAAATGTGCTCTCTGTATGTGAAACTTTCGTTCTTGAGCAATGGATGAATGACAATCCATGTCGTATTGGGATGCTGCTGCTAGCTTGTGTTATACCTCCGATATAGTTGTTTGCATTCTGCACCTAACTAGGAATATTAAAATGTTTTGTTAGTTTAAAGCAAGAACCTAGAGATGCTGCAGTATCATAACCCTGATTAAACATCAGACGTTGACTCCTTTCTTGTGCCTATGAATATGTTCTATGTATGCAATGCAGCTCCCTGAGTTTTGTAAGAGAGATGGATGACGTGACCATCCGACATTTTGTTATTCACATGCAGAGTAGGACTAGAAGTTTTCCTGTTTATTGCCATACCACACTAATTTATCATCTGCATTGTTGTTATATCAATTCCCACATGGTTGAATATTTGTTTGCTGTGCACATGGTTGAATATTGACATAGTGCCACCTCTTCGAGTATTTATCAATTAAATTGGTTGTACACCTTTTTTTTGAGTAAAAATTGGTGGTACACCTAAGATGGTATCTGTCCATCTATTTATATTGAACACTTATGTGCACCAATTTCTGAATATCGTGCCACTGCTTTGGAGCATGGCCAATCAAAACTTGGCGTCAATAGTTGTCTAGATTAGCCGCCCGTTGTTGCTCTTTGATAAGAGTGAATATATAACATGGCAATGTTTTCTTATTTGGCATCATTTGATTGGGGGTACACATCATTCCTTTGTATTCTGAACAAGCTTTATGTTGTCAATGATTTTGTTGGGTAATAGTTGGGGAGGATTTAGAGCTATATTGTGTGAATAATATGCTATACTGTTACTTGATCCTCTTCAGTTGTAGATATGTATATATAAAATAAAGATTCTACTCTGCAAACTTCTTATGGTTCTAACTTTTTAAAAGAATCAAAATGATATAGTGGTTAGAATCATGGATTGTGGACATTTATATCATTATATTCCAAGCAATCGATTGTAGAAAACAATAACACTAGACTTCCTTCCTTTGAGCTTTATCTTATCATCTCTTGTTTGCAATCTTGTGATTTATTTCTTATCTATTGATCTTTCAATGCCAGTCCTTGTTCCTGATCCTAACCTTTGCTCTGTCACAATGCTGTGCACTTGATTGCTTAAAATATAGTCTGGTAAATTTGAAGTCGTTTGATCAGGAGATACTCAGTATCCAAACTGTTGTGTTCGAGAAAAAAAAAAGTATCCAAACTGTTGCAGCTCGGTGATGTTTGCTATATGTTGTGGGAGGCTATGACTATGAGCCTTGTTTTCCTGCCCATGTATTGCTTCTCCTTTCCCAGGAATGTAGCCTGTCTCATGCCACTGTCTGGATTTTATGTTTTTTTTTTGTTTCCCCTGTCAGCAGTACTTTTGGAGTTTCGTTTGGTCTTTGGACATGGTAATTTGGATGCTGTTTTAGTGTCAATCCCCGCTGCAGACTATTCCTCTGCTGGTGATGTATATGTTATCTGTGGGACATTTTGTCGAGTACAACAGTCTTACTCGATTTTGATAGTGATGTTTCCTCGATATGCATTGTCACATATTCGGATGAGCCTAAATTTTTTGAGCAAATTTTCAATTTTGATAGTGGTTTTAGGTGGTAGCTGCAAACAGAATTTGTCTGCGTCCCTTTTTTGCAGTTCAGATAAGATCCTTTGGTTGTTGGGGAACGCCGTGGGGTACCTGTTTGGTCGTCCTGTCGTGTTGTGATGTGGGGCTCCTTATGAAATATTTGCAGGGTCAATTCATATATTTTCAACAGACTTCTATCATTGTTTCTGTTGGCTATTCATACATGAGCAGTGATTCCTGTGTGTGTTCCTTTGTATCTTGTTTTTTTCTTTTTCTTTTTTGAAAGCCATATAAACATGTGGGCTTTTTTTTTCTTTTTCTCGAACATGTAGGAGAGGAGAAATGCACCAGAGATGCTACATTGTGTCCCTTTTTTGATTTGTTGTTAGGATAACGACTCTAGATCAAAACAAACTAGAGTTGTTGACATTACATCAATCTAAGAAGGGATAGGGTATAGGCTAGCCTGTAGTTAGGATTAGGACCAGTGGGGCTTTATTGTGAAGCATAATTGAGTTTCTGTACTTGGTTGAGTCCAGGTCCAGCCTGCCCGTGGCCGTGGTGCGAACCGATTGCAAATAGGCAACCAAACCAAGGATGGACATCGAAACACGGCACATTGTATGCCTATGACCTATGTGCGCTGGATCCTGTCCGGGAAATGGATGCGTACACCGCATATCTATATCCATACTGTCCCTCGATCGAGGCCTCTGCTTGATCCTCCCTGCGATGGAGCAACCGCGTGCTGCTTGGCTCCGGATCCCATGTTGTGATGATGTCAGGATTGCAGGAGAGAAATATGTTGGTTAAGGTTGAAGTCCTTTTGCCGCCAGTGATATATGAGACGCGGAAGTGCCCCAACCGATCAAAACTGAATCCATACTTGTGTAAGTTGAAACGATCTAGTATACGTAGATAGATGTGGCTTTAACCTTGAACCTCACAAGTGACAACACATACTTGAACGGCGGAATTGTTTGGTTAGGCAGGTGCAGCAGATCTGCTACTCAGGAACAGGTGGACAGCGTCGTCTCCATGTGCCAGATCAGCTGGGATTCAGCAACCTGCATGCATTGGACCGGTGTCAAAACTTCGAAGCGGCCGCATGCATTGGACCTTTTGATGTGCTTGGAATTTGTGACTACAATAACATGCTCTGTGGGTGCTTATATGGAGGTAGTGGCACTAGTTCTAGTTGGTATAATAATACACGGCCTCTGGTATCTGTACAAGTAGTAGGTCCGATATTTCCCAGAAGATATTGTGTGTGTCCGTGAGTGGACTATGCAAGAAATCTGGCCGGGCCGATCCATGGCACACTCCATACACACCGGACTTGCTGTATTTGTCAGACCTGTCTGAGTAACTTTTTTTAGGATGAGTTTGACAGGGTTTATGAAACTGATTATTAAATTGTTTATGTAGCAATAAGTTATAAACTCTGCCAAACGGATTAAACTTATAAGTGTTTATTGACATAAGCAGTTATAAGTAGTTTTAAAATTTATACTAGCATAAGTAGTTTTATATAAGCACCAAATACTAATTTTTTGATGATTACTCTCTAGATAAGCTATTTGAATAAACACTTTTGTCAAACAATTTGATTATTTATGTTATATAAGTCAAATAAGCTAAATAAATACTTTAAATAAATTAATTAAAATATAAATAGTTTATTATATAAATATAAGTCCTACCAAATACACTCTTAAATCTTAACACACAAACTCAGCCGCGCCCTGTGGTGGTGTACGGACTACAAAGTCGGCCACCTCGTCTTCAGGTTCAACCTGAAGCGGCTCTTCTCCAACCACGACGAGAGCAGAGCACAACCGCAGGATATATATTCAAATCACATCGCATACACGCCCCGTCGCTCGCTTCGGCCGCGACAGTGTTTCCGTTTTCCGTCTCTCCCGATGGGACGAAGATCTTCGCCTCACATCGCACGGACCAGCAGGTTCGAGTGCTCTCCCCATGTCCCTGGCTGGACATAATTGAGATCCTCGGCAGTCGACTGCCCCGACTGCCAGGTCACTGACATGCGGGCCCACAGCATAGAATGGCCCACACGAAGCTGCAGCTGCAGCCCAAGTGCAAGTCTAGCGGCTACCGTACCTTATGGCGCCGGACCAAACAGCAGCTTCATCTAGCTCAAGTACTTAGTGGTACAATACCAGTTAACTATAAGCTTCCAATACTCGTTTCGTGGACTGTTACCTCGATTCACTTTAGTTGGTAACAGTACACGAATATTGGTTGACATTCTGACACAAACTGCTTTCATCCTGCTTAGCAGCACTGCTCTACTCATTCTATACAGATCCTGCATAATCACTCCTAGGACATGAGCATCCGACTCATGTTATTGATTTGTTCATCTGTTTCAGTTATTTCTTCAGGCCCACTACTGAGGCTGTATGGTAGACTTCACAAAGATGCAAGGGAAACACCATCTGTATAAGCTTAACAGTAGGCAACTGAAGAACAAATTACAATGCTTAAACATACAATTTGCTCAATTTCACAAAAGGATAAGCAAGAAGTACAACAATGTTTCTTGGACATTATTATTGGGAGTCTATCATCAACTTTAGAACAACAGCAGTTCCACGTACTCCTTTCGATGCAATGGAAAGGTCACCTGCACACCAACAAGACAAGACCGATGCAGTTATTGAGGTAGTTCCACACGAGTATGCAGCACTAATCTACTCTTTATTTAGAGATTCCAGTAATTCCACATATAATTGTGAATTTGCCATATATACACATAAGGATCATCATGATAGATGGATCAGTGCAGTCGACATGTCAGAAAAATGATAACATATTTCAATAAAACGCACAATTGAAACAGATAAATAAAGAACCTAGTATTTGAGTTAAATATTGCACTCAGCCAATAACAAAATCTACCTCAAACTATAAACAATTGTATCTTCTCTATTCACAAAACATGAAAATAATATAGGCAACTTCAGTACTATATTGACATGATTCAAATCAAGCTTAAAAATCTAGTAAAGACTGTAAAGATACTAAGATGTTCTTAAAATAAAACAATTGAGAGTTGGACAAGATACACACACTTTCATGTCAAATGATGTTTTCTTATTATTTCAACTGTTAGGAAGTACTGCCATGTACTCACGTGTTTTCAGAAATTCAGCCAAAGGATGTTTTGAATATATTTAGTTTTCTAGATGCTCTCACTTCAATCACTGACCTCAAACGAGTAGCATAGAAAGCCTTCTACTGCAGTAATCATGTACAACACCAACTATAATCAACAATGCGTATAGCTGGGATGGACCTTTAAAAGCACAATATCCTTATATCTCACTAAGTCAAGTTGTTGAAATAAAATTACCACAAATGCTAAGCAGGTCTAACACAAATGATAAGATATGCATGGTTCTTGATTTCACATAAATATTCATGTGACAATGTAAAATAACTTAAGGTTGAATCCTACAGAACCTTTGACAAGTCAAGGTGGACAAAAGTTAAATGATGCAATAACAGAGTTGATTGCCTATCTTATAGAGTCAAAAAAAAAGGTACAAGTTACATATGTAGGTCTAGGAATACATATGCTAGGTCTAGTAATACATATATGGGAACACTGGCTTGAAATCTTATAGTACGAGATACATATGTTAATCTAGGAATGAACACTTAACAAGCTAACAGGAGAATTAGAGGCAGACGCTGCTGCCACCATCACAGTTATCTGCGGAGACGAGGAATTATGCTCAACAACAGAAATCCATTCAAAGGCTTAAGGCCATCTGACACACAGTTAGCAGAAGAATGTTTCGTGCATTTATTCTAGTTTATCGTTCTATCTATTTCCCATTATCTGTGTCTGGTTACTAATGTCCGAGAAATGGGCTATTAAAGGGATGACAATATATTTCCAGCATCACCAATAAATTTGGAGTATGTTTCTTTGCACATCATAAAGAGCAATGCATTTCATATTAGGCTGCATTTTGCTTTTGCAGGCATAAAGGAATTGGCCTCACCTATCCAAACCAGGAACATCAGCATGAGGAGGAGCACCACTACTCCGCTTCGACCACCTTCTTTGGCTCTGCGCATAAGAGACGGAACAAGCATACCATGAATCAGTAAAGATAAACTCGGATAGAACGAATAAACGAAAGGAATGGATGTGCTTGGATCAGACCGTGGAACTCCGGCGGGCGGGCGTCCTTGCCCCATCCGACGCCGCGGGTGGCCTCGAGGTACTGGTCGACGAGGTGGCGGCACTTCTGGTGGTGGTTGATGCCCTCGATCCGGTAGCACCAGCGGAGGCGCTCGCGGATGATCTTGGCGGTCTCGATCTGGATCCATTTCTCCCGAACCAGGTGCTCCCGGTACTCCAGCATCGCCACCGGGTCCCCATACGGGTTCTTCGGGTCGAAGTCATCCGGAGGGCGCTCATCGAACTCGACCTTCGCCTTCCGCACCATCTTCGACGGCCTCTCCTTCTCTCGCCGCCGCCGCCGCGGAGGTCGCTCTCTTTCGCTCGGGTTGGGGGGGATTGGTGTGCTCGCCTCGACCGGGTTAGGAGAACGACGAGGTTGATTGCATTAATTTTACCCAAGCAGGCCTGTGGGCTGGTACTACTTGGGCCGGCCCAGACATAGGGCCGATGGTGTTTACTGTGAAGGAGCTCTGCATGTTTCTTCACTCACTGTCTCACTGAGACTGAGTAGAGAGCCATTGTTGCCCCAAAAAATAAGTAGAGAGCCGTTTATGGTGAAATGCAACATATCGAATATGTGATAGCTAGTTTAAGGATCTTTGTTTTAAGATAGGCTCGCTTGGTCACTGTATTCTTTCTCATTATACTTGTGGTTGTAACATTCGGAAATACATATATATCTATAGGAGCGTCTAATTTTCAATCGATAGAAAATGAAGGTTAACAGCTCAGGGTCTTTCGTAAGCTGTATATAACCACACAGAATTTTGGCAGTGCATTAATATATTTGTTTTGCAGCTCAACAGCTCAGTCAGAAAAGAAAATCACTAAATGAAGCTCTGGTTTTTTTCCTTGTTACTGCTAAATTGTTGTTTGTAATTCACCCACTGTTTTTTGATACTGCTCCTAGTCTTTCAGCAACTGATTTCAAAGTAGCACTAATAAGTATTTTGGAGAGCTTCAGCGAAAGTCCACATGGAAGCCGATTGCATTTTGTGGAGCTTCAGCTATAACAGAGGCAAAAGACAACCTGGTAGATAAAGGCCCTGTTAGGTAGGGATTCTAAAATATCTTCTTGATTGGATTCTGCTCCTTATATTAAGAAGCTAGTTAAAGGATTCCAAAAAAAAAACATATTTTACTACTTTTTTTCAAAAGCACTTCTCAAATTTGTAATAGAATCCAAAAACATAAAAAGCATAGCTTCTTATGACTTCTCTACCTATTTTTAATAAAATATACACAAAAGAATCCGGTTTTACTAAACAATTCTTTTTTTCTAGAGAATTTATTTTTTATGAAGAATCTATTTTATAGAGAATCCATTTTGTGAAGAAGTTCTGCCAAAGGGACCGAACTTGATGGGCGTACTGCAACCATGTTGAATTAGTTTTTCTTGATACCTCCCGGTCATACTTGTTATGTCTAACAGCTTTGGAGCTTTGGAGAACGTCCATTCCATGTCACACTAGTTGAGGCAAGTTTAGATATTACTGTTGCTAGCATCATCCTCTTATTTAGCTGAGGCCCTGGCTAGACCGCCGCAGCCTATTTGAAGGAGACCAGCGATCCTGTTTGGTGCAACCACCAAATGATGGCATTACATTTGTGTGCCTCAGTTCATTGACAATTCAAGATATACAACTACATATCATGACTTAAATGTGATGAGCATGTTACACTTTAGTACTAGTTTTACTGCAGTAACATTTTTTTGAAACCTTTACTGCAGTAACATTAACATTGGCTCAGTGTTAAGTGTTAATCATGCTGAATGATAATCTACATATATCTAAAAGAAACAACCCACTAAAAAACATTAATTGCTATTTCTCTTTTCTCACGTTGAACCACATCACCTACAAATTACAGCCATCAGATCAACTTCAATTTATCATATCAAACCGTTCATACACCCCCTTTCACGTGCATGCCTCCCGTCCTATATATGCCACATCGCTCCAATAAACCAAAACGTCTCTCTGAGGTTGTCGTTCCCAATTCCCATCCCCACAAAAATATTAATTGCTATTTCTCTACTCTCACATTGAACCACGTCACCTACAAATTACAGTCATCAAATCAACTTCAATTTATCATATCAAACCATATCAAACCATTCATACACCCCCTTTCACATGCCTGCCTTCCGTCCTATATATGCCACATCGCTCCAATAAACCGAAACGTCTGTCTGAGGTTGTCGTTCCCAATTCCCAACCCACAACCAGCGGGAAACGGACATCCATTCAGCCGACTCCTCTCCTACCTGCAACTGCAGCAACCCCCATTTACAGTCGCTGTTGAATCATCTGTCGGTTTGCTTCTCTCCTTCTATGCAAGCATAAATAATCAACTTTCCTTCATGCTTTCTACTCGCCAGACGCCAGTCCTTTGATTTCGCAATCCCACCTTTTCCCTCTGCTTGCCAGTCGGCTAAACGAGGCGTTGCAGCGAGCAACACGCTGAGGCGTTGCAGCGAGCAGGCGACATCAAGCAGCGGGGCCACCGCTGGTTCTGCCACTGCCACTTCATGTTGATGACAGGGACTACGGACTAAATGTGCGGTTGGCCGTTGTTTCGCCACCATGGCAATCGAACCAACAGGGCTCCAGCCGCCGAGGCTTGCCGCAGCAGCAGCTCGGTTACTCGGACAATTTGGTATCCAAACTCGTTGGACATCGCTGCATTGCCTGGTCAATTATTTGTTTGCACTAAAAATACATCAGCGAAGCCCACTGTTCTTATGTTGCATGCTTCCATAGCGCCGAGCTCGAGTTGTTGCTTGACAGTGTGCGGCCTTGCTGAGATCGGCGGAAACAGTAGCGGACCTACGTTCTGAGCTATGGGTGCAGCTGCACCCACGAAAATCCAAAACTCAACTATGAGTTATCAATTTTCACCATGTTAATTTGAATATCATACAAATTCCTTTATTATATGTTGCACCTCCCCCTCTATTTTCCTCTAGCTCCGCCACTGGGCGGAAGCGACGATGCAGTATAATTGTTGTATTTGCACTTTTCTTCATTGAATGTATATTCAGTATCTTATTCTTGATAGATAATCAGTTCAGATACATTTTAGTATTTTCTTCTCTTCCTCACATTAATTTTTCCATGTTAAAAAACCTCTAAAATGCATACGTCCATTTTTTCACATAACTTTTGCAGGTGCTATATAATTTTTCATGTGCTTCCATTTATATGAATATAAGAAGAAAATCAGTGGTGCTTCCAGTTTATTTCTTTCCTTCACGAGGTCAATTGCTAATTTTTTCATTGTTGAGTGTTAACACCTAATGATTCTTACATATCTACAGCAACGCGCAGGGAATTTTACTAATATGTTGAATGCTCGGCGTCTGAGTAGAGAGGTACCGTCTCCACTGCCTTGGACACGTCACCCAAGCCATGTGGTAGTGAGAGAAGGTGGGGACAGCGAGATGCTGCTCCTGGCCTCGTGCGGGGTATGGTGGCCTCCACAGAAGTGGACTTGTTGTCAAGTGAGGAAAAGAAGATCACAGGATAAAATTGATATTTTAAAAATTTATTGATAGCTAAATCACTATATTGACATAAAAAGGATATAATTTTAGTACAAATATATAACATATAAGAGATATGAATTTCATTAATAATGATCATAATTAAAATTTATACCAATAGCATAAAAGGAATACTAGAGAAACAGCCAAACCTTATAATATGAGCACCTCAGCCTTCGATGGTGGCTACAAACACGTATAGAAACACATGTCCTAGTATCCCATAGGTATTATGTGGAATAGCAAAACCACAAATTGTCTAGCATATTGATGCAATTTGCTCCAGAAAATATGGAATAGAAACACTTCTCAAGCATCACTTAGACTTTCTACAAAAACCTCATTATCTTTCTCTTGCTTCAGACTAGTCCGCCTATAACTTTCAGGCATTCATTTGCATCTAGCTACCAACCTAATCCTAGCCAACAAACGAGGTCAAGTGGAATCTCACTATTACCTCTATTTCTCCTTTTCATGAGACCCGCCGCCTCTATGTCCCTCATGCCTTTCAATCATACACTTGTTGCATTTGGTTTCCCAATTATCAGCTGCGTGAAATGCATGCAAGCTCTCTCGAGACCATGGTTTATCTTTCCACCATCCTATATAAGTTGGATGCAACTCAGGATCAAGTTAAAACTACTGCAGGGCAACAACAATATATGAAATGTAGTAGGAGCGGTAGGTAACTCTGGTGTCCGGACATGTTCCATTTTGACCCTCGGGAAAATTTAAGACCAAGGTAAACCAATGTTGCCTATGGACTTACAAAGCTTTGTTAAAATATATAAATTTATAAGATAATAGATTGGTCAGAATGGTGTATGAATAAATGGTATACAGTAAAACATTTATGCAGCAATGGTGCTAGACTTTATGTTAGTGCGTATAGAAAAGAATCGACGATTTGATCCATATATACTGTTAGCTGTCAGTGCCATAAACAGTACGATATTAACAGTTCAATTTAAATCTGAAGCTAAATTTGCAAATGTTGTGTTTCTAGTGGAACAGTCGGCCACCTTCTCCCGTTGATGAAATGAATCTTGCATAATGTAAAAAATAGGGATTTGCAGTGGGAGTGGATGAAAATGTGTAAGCACTATATTTTCATTTTGTGGAAGAACATTGTATTACTGTTATTGAAAGTTGTTTAGCTTCTAGACTAGCGTACAGATATAGATTGAGGTCTTAGTTTAAACTGTTGGAGATAAAGATAGTTAGAGATAGAATTTATCTCTTATTGTAACTTGTAAAGCAAGTTGAGCTTTGAGAGCTCTATATAAACATGCAACCGTACTTCATTGAGGGTACGCTTCATTCATATTTTCTATATGGTAATCAGAGCCACTCTTCCATAAAGCATCAAGGTTATGGCGAGTTCATCATCCACCTCGAACAGCCTCAACCAGGTTGTGGCGGAGAAACTCTCCCGCGACAACTACATCCTGTGGAAGGCACAGGTGCTAGCAACCATCAGAGGAGCTCAATTGTATGGCTTCCTCGACGGCTCGGCAGTCAAACCGGCAGCAACCACGAAGGATGACAAGGCGTGGAGTGCCCCAACCCAGTGTGTCGCCTGGGTTGCTCAGGAACAGCAGGTCCTGGCCTACCTCCTGAACCCTCTCTCCAAAGAGATCCTTGGGCAGGTGGCCACTGAAGAAACTATCGCTGGTGCATGGGCAGTTCTGCAGAAGAGCTTTGCATCCCAGTCCAGGGCACACATCATTCAGCTACAGTCACGCCTGGCGAACACAAGGAAGGTCGACATGACTGCGGATACCTACTTCAACAAGATGAAGGGGTATGCAGAGGAGATGGCGGCTGCAGGGAAGCCGCTAGAAGATGATGAACTGGTGTCATACATACTCACTGCCCTCGATGTGGATTTCAACCCGCTCGTGGAGACAGTGTGTGCGCGGGCAGATCCAATCTCGCTCAACGAATTTTATGGGTAGTTCCTGTCCTCAGAAGCTCGTCTAGATCTTCAGAGCTTGCAGTATCAAGCTACAGTCAATTCTGTGATGAGAGGAGGCCGTGGAAATAATCACGGCGGTAGAAATCATGGACGAGGAGGTGGCCGTGGAGAAGGAGGACATGGCGGTTTTGGCCGTGGCTACGGAACACGTGGTGGGGCGAGCTCTTCATCAACAACTAAGCCGACCTACCAGGTGTGCGGCAAGGACGGACATACCGTCCATCGGCTACTGGAAGCGATTTGATCGCAACTATGCAGGAGAAGAAAAGAGTGCCAATGTGGCCATGGCAGCATATGGCATCGACACAACATTGTACATGGATACAGGCGCCACCAATCATATCACGGGTGAACTGGACAAGCTTGCCACACGAGAGAAGTATGGTGGTCAGGAGCAGATCCATACTGCAAACGACACAGATATGCAGATTACTCATATTGGTACTTCTACTCTTTGCACTCCCCATCGTAACATTATTCTCAAAAATATCCTTCATGTTCGCAACTCTCAAAAGAACCTAGTCTTTGTTCATCGTCTTACACGTGATAATAATATTTTCTTGGAGTATCACCCTAACTATTTTTTGGTTAAGGATCAGGCCACGAGGAGGACAGTGCTGCGCGGCACGTGTAGAGGTGGCCTCTACCCCCTTCCTTCACTGGAGAATTCATCATCCAAGTGTGTGTTGAGTGTCCCTAAACCTTCATGGGATAGATGGCACAGCCGCCTTGCATCTATCATAGTTCAGAAGGTCCTTAGCTCAAATAATCTTGGTGTTTCAGGAAAGTCAAATAAAGGTGTGGTGTGCAATGCCTGTCAACAGGCGAAAAGCCATCAGCTACCGTTTCCTAGTTTCCTAGGTCAGTTAGTGTGTCTAGTGCTCCTTTGGAGCTAGTTTTTTTCAGATGTATGGGGCCCTGCTCCTAGTTCAGTCGGCAAGAATAATTACTATGTAAGCTTTATTGATGATTATAGTAAATTTACATGGATTTACCTCTTAAAGCATAAGTCAGAAGTATTCCAGAAATTTCATATCTTTCAAAAACATGTTGAGCAATTGCTTAATCAAAAAATTATTTCTATGCAAACCGACTAGGAAGGCGAGTATCAACGTTTGAACTTGTTCTTCACCAAAATTGGCATTACCCATCTTGTTTCATGTCCCCATACATATCAACAGAATGGGACAGCTGAGAGAAAACATGAACATATCGTAGAAGTTGGCCTTTCTTTTTTGTCTCATGCCTCTATGCCACTCAAGTTCTGGGATGAGGCTTATCTCACAATAGTTTTCTTGATAAATCGAGTTCCTTCACGTGTCATCAATTATCTTTCACCATTAGAGAAACTATATGGACAAAAGCCTGACTATTCCTTCCTTCGCACATTTGGATGTGCTTGCTGGCCCAACTTGCGTCCATATAATACACACAAGCTAGCCTTCAGGTCCAAACAATGTACCGTCTTAGGATACAGTAGTCAGCACAAGGGATACAAGTGTTTAGATGTCTCTACTGAGCGAGTATATATATCATGAGATGTAGTATTTGATGAGTCAGTGCTACCCTTTGCGAGCCTTCATCCTAACACAGGAACTCAATTGCGGTCTGAGCTCCTTCTCCTTCCTCCAATGTTGCAAAATCTTGAGGGAGTTGTAAGGGGTGAAATACCTGATATGGCTAACCTTGCTAACCATGTTGTTGAGGGACATGATGTGTAGGAATATACAGAAGACTTTGTTGATGCATCTTTAGATCAAAGTTCCAGAGCTATGATGAGGTTAAGAGAGCTACGGATCAAGACAACACAACTAATCCCGGTGTGGAACACGGTGTTGATTCTCCAATTCAGTGGGATCCGGTGCCAGCACAATCCACCTCGGGAACAATTGCTGTTGGAGCCGACAATCAAGTGTCATCTGTCATGTCGCCTGCTCGCTATCACCCTGATGCTGCTGGATCTTCTATGGCGGTTGAGCACAACTTTGGACCTGGTGAGGTGGGTGGTAGTACATCTTCTACGATTGATGTTTTGTCTCCAGTTCAGTATGTTGCTCTAGAACCGATGCGTCCAAGAACCAGGCTACAGAATAACATTCGATTGCCAAAGAAATACATCAATGGCACTGTTCACTATGGATTGATGTGCTCCACGGGTGAACCGAGCAGTGTTGATGAAGCACCTCAAGACCCTAGGTGGTTGTCAGCTATGCATGATGAATATCAAGCTTTGTTGAAAAATCAGACTTGGTGCCTTGTTCCTGCAGAACATGCGAGTAATATAATTGATTGTAAATGGGGTTTTAAGATTAAGAAGAAGGTTGATGGGAGTATTGATAGATATAAAGCTCGGTTAGTGGCAAAAGGATTTAAACAGAGGCATGGTATCGATTATTATGATACATTCAGTCCAGTTGTAAAATTTGCCACAATTCGGTTGGTGCTGTCTCTAGCAGTTTCAAACAAGTGGTGTCTTCGTCAATTAGATGTGCAGAACGCGTTTCTTCATGGTGTTCTGGAAGAGGAAGTGTATATGAAGCAGCCACTTGGGTTTGAGGATGTCTCTTGTCTGGGGTATGTGTGCAAGCTTGACAAAGCTCTTTATGGACTCAAACAGGCTCCTAGAACTTGGTATGCTCATCTCAGTACAAAACTCTTATAGCTTGGTTTTAAATCCTCCAAGACAAACACACCAAGTCTCCAAGAGTAACAAGCAAATCAAATCTTGATGGGGAGGGAAAGATGTGCTCAAGCTTTTGAGTGGATGGATTCAATCGTTTTGTGTTTAGATCTCTCTCACTTGGATTGGAATCTCAAGAACAAGTCTAGGAGTAAGAGAGGAGAGCTCTAGCTGAGGAGTGAGTGAAATGGCAAAGAATCCAACCCTTCCCACGGGAGAAGGGGTACTCTATTTATAGTGAGAGCTCAAAAACTAGCCGTTAGTGTGTTTTCTGGGTCTGACGGAACTTCCGTGGTTACCCATGGAACTTCCATCAATTCAAATTTAACCGTTGTAAAGCACTGGCAGAGAGTAAAAGATGCTGTGACGGAACTTCCGCCAAGAGGTGATGGAACTTCCGTCACTCTCGGTTCGACAAGAAAGAAAGGAGACTCACAGAACTTCCGTGAGAGCCACGGTGGTTCTTGGAGACGGAACTTCCATCGTGGGGTGACGGAACTTCCGTCACTCTCGGGTGTGTAGAAGGTAGAAACCCGAGGCTGACGGAACTTTCATCACTAGGTGACGGAACTTCCATCACTCTCGGGTTAACATCAAGTCCAGACCCGACGCTGACAGAACTTCCGTGAGAGGACTCACGGAACTTCCGTCACTCTCTATCTTACTAAGTAAAAGGTTGATTCTTAGGCTTTGTTGGCTAGGTTTTCAAATGAATTGATTTAGAGCTTGAGCACAATGTTTCCCTTACTAGCAAGATAAGTTTTACCCCTCTTGATAGTTCGGCATACCTATGACTCAAAATAAAAAGCATAAAAGCTAAACTTGAACCGATATGAGCCATTTTCTTTTCACTGTTATTGAGGGATAGACTTTCTCACATTAGTGGGTAATTAACTTTTCTCTTGATGATCTGCACATTTTCTTTATAAGCATGTTAGTATAATTTTAATCTTTTGTCATTAATCACCAAAACCCACTAGGGAACCTAGATGCATCTTCAATCTCCCCCTTTTTAGTGGTTGATGACAATAGATTAAAAGTATATAGAATTATAATCAAGAGAGAGAACAATAAAATATAGTGAGGCTCCCCCTAAAGATATGCATGATTCACAAAGACATGTGAAGGAGCTCCCCCTATATTTTGTAAAAAGTGGGGTGCCTAAAAGGTGTACAAGTGTGAAGCAAAGTGATAAAGCAATAAAAAAGCATCACAACCAAACTATAAATTAGAAGAAACAAGCACCACACATGACATAAGAACAATAGAGTTATTACAAAAGGTTCACAAATATGTTACATACACAAAGTAAATAGAGAGGGAACTAGTCCATAGGTTCATCACTATCGTATTACAAAACCTCTGAAACATCCTTTTCACTCATCTCTCCCCCTTTGGCATCAAGGCACCAAAAAGTATGAGAGGAGGAGGATATAAGAGAAAGGTACTACTCATCATCATCGGTGCTCTCATCAGTGTCCTCATCGTCCTCGGCAGCACCCTCGTCTTCGTGGCCTTCATCCTCGCCTTCTTGTGCATCGTGTGCAGGAGCGGGTGGAGGAGCAAGATCATCCCAATCATAGCCTGCAAGGGGATCCTCAAAGACCGGTGGCTCACCATCGGGCTCACACTCGGAGCCATCCAGAGACACCTCATGGCCTTGAGCTCTTTGGTCTCTCTTGTAGCGCCGCACTTGCTTCTTAATGCGCTTCTTGTTCTCCCAATTTTCCTTAGCATTGAAGCAACAAGCATTCAAGATGGTCTTGAACATAGCAGCAATAGGTGATGATGGACGGCGGCGAGATGCTTCAGGTGGAGGAGTGGAGGCTAAAGCACGAGGGGCGGCTGCTGACGCCCTAGCTGCCCGTTCATCGACTAACTCCCTCCGGATAGTCGCATGATGAGGGTGAGTGAGCTTAGGCACACGGGGTCTCAACGGCTGATGCTTGCACTCCTTCTCAAAGATCAATCCAGTCTCAGCCTCAATCATCTTCATAAGATAGGGAGCAAATGGTAGCACCTTCCGAGTGTCCAAAGAGGCCGAGTAGATCTCCTGAGTAATGAGGTCCATCACACTGAAGGTTGCAGCTCCATCTCTGAATCTAGCAAGAACGTTTCTGGAGTGCTCAACAAGAGAAGTGGCATACCCAGCCTTAGGAGCAATAGTCACCCGGAGCAGCCTGTTGAGTGTGAAGAAGAAGTTGTGCATGCCATGAGTAGTGCCCAGATATCTGGGTTGAAGATCCTCATACATGAATGTCAGCTCAGAGTCCTTCAACACAGGCTCACAGGAGAGCCTATCCCTTGCATCATCTGCCTCAGCATCCTGAAAGAAGAAAGTGGCAAAGCGAGAGGGGGATACCACATATTGCACACCTTGTGTCATCCAATGAACATAGCCTCGTCCATCAATGTACAAGGTGGAGTAGAACTGACAGATGACCTCCTCATTCCAATCATAAGTAAACCCCATGAGGTCATACACATTCCGTGCCTTGCAAGCCCCCACTATCTCATTGAAGGTTGACTCATCCTTGTCCTCCATGTATTTCTAGTCAATCCACTGATGAGTTGCCAACCGGTTCTTCCAGTTCGTGTCAATGATCATAGACATGTTGTAGTCTTGGTGAAACCAAGTGAGGAACCGGGGATCACTGGCCTCTTTATCAGTTACAAGATACTGATTTTGCCTTCTTGCGGTATGCAGTGCCTCGGCATCCTTCTTGTAGTCCTTGAAATCATGATGAGGGGGGTAGACGGGAGCATGGACTCGAAGATCCCTCACAATATTCTAGGGCTCATTGCTTATTGACTTGCTCTTGCGTGGCTTGGGGCGGGGTTTGGGGTGGGCTTCCTTGACCGGCTTCTTCCCTTTATCAAGTGCCCTTCTAGGAGGAAGAGCGCCTCCTTGACCAACTGAAACTGTTTGAGCCCCTGAACTGCTCCCCTGTCCTACCCTTCTCTTCATCACGGCCTTTCTTCTCTTGGCAAGTGGTACAAGATCGTCGTGGGAGGAGGAGGAATTGTCGGGAGAGGCTTAATGTTCCTCCTCACTTGATTCCTCACGGACGGTTGGATCATTGGAGGCATTCTTGGTGCGGACCATGTTGACACACCTAAGAGGCAGAAAATAAGAGACTAGTTAGGAATGAGTCACAAGTAGGAGTGAGAAGGGAGATAAATTCAGGGCACTGAACTACAGGTGACGGAAGTTCCATGGGGGTCACGGAAGTTCCGTCATGACAGAAGTTACCACGGAACTTCCGTCATTTTGTAGTTTGCCCAAGAACTTACCCCAAAACTCCCAAATCCTACGGAAAGAGTACAAATGCGGCATAGAGAAAGTAGAACAACCACAAAGGAACTATTCTACCTAAGCCAAAGGGACTCTAAAGGACATTTGAACATTTGACCTAAGAACCAAGATGTAGGGGTCAAATCTCATACCTGGTGCAATGGAGATGGGAAAGTTGATGGAGATCACGAAACTTCCATGGGGAAGGTGTTGAATCTCCACCAAATCCAAGGGAAATGCCGGTTGGATCTCCAAATTGCCACAAATCGCCGTTTAGGGTTTGAGGAGAGGAGAGAGAGAGAGAGGAGAAAATAGAAGAGTGGCCGGTTGGAGGAAGAAGAAAGAAAGGGTGGGGCGACTTAACCAGTGACTGACGGAAGTTCCGTCATTGGGCGACAGAAGTTCCGTCAGTCTCGGGTTGAGACGCGCTGCAAGCTTCTCTCACGGAAGTTCTTACAGAACTTCCGCGCCCGACCTAACCAGGGACTGACGAAAGTTCCATCGTTGGGCGACGGAAGTTCCGTCAGTCTCGGGTTGAAACACTTCTCAGTCTATCCTCACGGAAGTTCTGGCAGAACTTCCGTGGACGATGGAAGTTCCGTGAAAAGGTCACGGAAGTTCCGTCATTTACAGGAAGGAGGCAATAACTGCTGCAAGATTGAACTTATGGACAAGTTACATATGGAGTATAAAGCTTGTCCCAACTTGTGAATAGTAACAAATCAACAATCAAAGCTATATTCACAAGTATTGACAATATGATCTAGCGATCAAAGAATTTTGTTTGAAAACAAAAACAATATGAGATTTTTGAAAAGATTTTGGTTTCAAGAAAGATTTTGCATGATCAATACACCAATCAAAGCACAAGATTCTACTCCAAGTTGGATGAGTCAAGAATATTTAGTTCGCTCCTAAGTTCACAAAACCATTTCTCATCTAGGGGTTTGGTAAAAATATCGGCTAGTTGTTTATCGGTTCTAACATAGCTAATATCAATATCCCCCTTTATAGAATGATCTCTCAAGAAGTGGTGCCGGATATCTATATGCTTGGTTCGATTGTGATCAATGGGGTTATATGCAATCATGATAGCACTCTCATTGTCACATAGGAGTGGAACTTTGGTCATAGTGTATCCAAAGTCCTTTAGAGTTTGTCGCATCCAAAGTAGTTGAGTACAACAACTTCCGGCTGCCACATACTTCGCTTCGGCCGTGGATAAGGCAACGGAATTTTGTTTCTTGGATGACCATGACACAAGGGACCTACCCAAGAATTGGCACGTCCCGGAGGTACTTTTTCTATCTACTTTACATCCGGCATAGTCGGCATCGGAATACCCGACTAGCTTGAACTTGGAGCCCTTGGGATACCACAATCCTAAGTTTAGGGTGTGAACTAAATATCTTAGAATTCTTTTCACCGCCACGAGGTGGCTTTCCTTTGGAGCACTTTGGAATCTTGCACACATGCACACAATAAGCATGATATCGGGCCTAGATGCACAAAGATAAATCAAGGAGCCAATCATGGAGCGGTATACCTTTTGATCCACGGGTTTACCGTTTACATCTAGCCCAAGGTGTCCGTTTGTCTTCATGGGAGTCTTGTTAGGTTTAGCATTCTCCATGTCAAACTTCTTGAGTATGTCTTGTGTGTACTTGGTTTGACTTATGAAGGTTCCCTCTTCAAGTTTCTTAACTTGAGAGTCTAGAAAGAACTTCAACTCCCCCATTATGGGCATCTCAAATTTCCTAGTCATAATCTTGGCAAACTCATCACAAAAAGATTGATTAGTAGAACCAAATATGATATCATCGACATATATTTGGCAAACAAATAAATCATTGTCAACTTTTCTTGTAAAGAGAGTAGGATCGGCCTTGCCAATTGTGAAGCCCTTATTGATCAAGTATCCCTTGAGGTGTTCATACCAAGCTCGAGGAGCTTGCTTGAGGCCGTAGAGAGCTTTGTGACGTTTGTACACATGGTTTGGTTTCTTTGGGTCTTCAAACCCCGAAGGTTGTTGTACATACACCTCTTCTTGAATAGGGCCATTAAGAAATGCACTTTTCACATCCATTTGAAAAAGCTTAAAGCCATGATGAGTAACATAGGCACGTAAAATACGAATTGACTCAAGCCTAGCTACGCGTGCATAAGTTTCACCAAAGTCCAAACCTTCTACTTGTGAGTAGCCTTTTGCGATGAGCCTTGCCTTGTTTCTCACAACTACACCATGCTCATGTTGCTTATTGTGGAAGACCCATTTTATACCTACAACATTTTGCTTGGGTCTCTCCACTAATGACCACACCTTGTTTCTTTCAAAGTTGTTTAACTCTTCTTGCATGGCCATCACCCAATCCGAGTCTTGAAGGGCTTGTTCCACCTTAAGAGGTTCCAAAGAGGAAACAAACGAGTAATGATGACAAAAGGTGGCCATTCGAGATCTAGTAGTTACCCCCTTTTGGATATCTCCAAGAATGTTGTCTACGGGGTGATCCTTTTGAATGCTTTATCGTACTCGTGGATGAATTGGCCTAGATGCATCTTCTTCTTCTTGATTGATATCATCTTGAGTGTCTCTATCCCCACCATCTTGAGCTTGATCTTGGTTGTTACCTTGACCATGATCGTCACCATGGTCTTGGTCTCTCCCTTGATCTTGTTCATCAAGTGGCTCTTGTGGAGATGGTTCATCTTGCCTTGAGTTTGGATCTTGTGGTCTTATCTCTCCTATTGCCATGTTCCTTATTGCATCATAAGGAGCTTCATCACCTATATCACTTGGATTTACTTGCTCTACTTGAGAGCCATTAGATTCATCAAATTGCACATCCTGGGTGATTTCAACAACACCGATGTCTTTATTAAAGACTCGATATGCATAGACGTTAGTTCCATATCCAAGGAGAAAATCTTCATGTATCTTAGGGGCAAACTTAGAGGATTTGGGTTTCTTGTTAAGAATAAAGCATTTTCTCTTAAAGACACGAAAGTATAAAACATTTGGAAGGTTACCGGTGAGAAGCTCATATGATGTTTTCTTCAAGATCTTGTGAAGATATAGTCTATTTGTTGCATGGCATGCGGTGTTGATGGCTTCGGCCCAAAAAGTGTCCGGTGTCTTGTACTCATCAAGCATTGTTCTTGCCATCTCTATGAGCGTGCGGTTCTTCCTTTTGGCTACCCCATTTTGTTGTGGAGTGTATGGTGCGGAGAATTCATGCTTGATGCCTTCTTCATCAAGGTATTCTTCAACTTGTGTATTCTTGAACTCGGTTCCATTATCACTCCTTATTTTCTTGATCTTCACTTCATACTCATTTTGGGCTCTCCTCAAGAACCTCTTTAGGATACCTTGTGTTTCACTTTTGTTCTTTAAAAAGAATACCCAAGTGAAACGAGAATAATCATCAACAATTATAAGGCCATATTTGTTACCGCCAATGCTTATGTAGGTGACCGGTCCAAATAGATCCATGTGAAGCATTTCCAATGGTCTTGTCGTTGTCATCATTGTTTTTGAGGGATGTGCCGCTCCAACTTGCTTTCCGGCTTGACAAGCGCTACATATTTTGTCCTTTTTAAAAGCAACATCCTTTAGTCCAACAACGTGACCGCCTTTTAGGAGTTTGGAAAGATTTCTCATCCAAACATGAGCTAGCCGGCGATGCCATAGCCAACCCAAGGTGGTTTTAGCAACTAAACAAGTATTTAGGCTAGATCCCTCTTTGTTGGTAAAATCAATAAGATAGATATTGTCCTCTAAATACCCTTTGAAAGCTATAGAGGAATCTTTCTTCCTAAACACGATCACCCCATCATCGTCAAAGAGACAACTAAGGCCCATCTCACAAAGTTGTGAAACGGACATCAAGTTGTATCCTAGAACATTTACAAGATAAGCATTACTAATTAAAAGGTCATGGGTGACGTCAATCCGTCCATGACCAATTACCTTTCCCTTGTTGTCATTTCCAAATGATATGCCTCCACTTGGTAGATTGTCATGATCAAGTGTGGAGAACATTGATCTCTCTCCGGTCATATGATTTGAGCATCCACTATCAAGCACCCATATCGCCCCACCGGAGGAGTATTCCTATAAATGAAATCAAGCACGTGTTTTAGACACCCAAGTTGGTTTGGGTCCCTTAACACTAGACACAAGAACCTTGGGCACCCACACACAAGGCTTCCACCTTGCATCATGTGGCCCAACAAACTTAGCAATCACTCTACCATAAGAATTACGGGTTAGCACATAAGAGGCATCAAAATCATTAAAGGATATGGTAGGGGTCTTCATGTTCTTGTTGACTTGGGAAGCATTCTTGGGCTTAATAGCATTTTCTTGCACCACTTGCTTTCCCTTGCTTTCATGCACAAAGTTGATATTCTTGTTGTGCCTTCTTTTGGGTACACCATTGTTGTACCCCAATCCTCTCTTGTCATGAGAGGCTCTTGGTTCACCAACCAACCTTGGCATGGTCTCCACTTGAGCTTTTTTCTTGAGCTCATTGACTTGGTTGGTTAGCTTCTCAATGATTGTATCTTGCACCTCTCTTGATATTTCTTGGAGGTTGAGGTGCTTGATTCACTTGACTCATTGACTTTTGCAAGTTCTTTGGTCAAGGTCTTGTTCTTCTCCTTTTCTTGCTCTAGTTGCTTGGTGAGCTCTAGATTCATGCTTTTCTCTTCATCAAGCAACTCTTCTTGCCTATCGATGATCCTCTCTTGATTGTCCAACTCCCTTTGTAGCTTATCTGGCATTTTTACCATTTCATGCATAGAGGGGACCAAATCCTCCTCTTCATCGCTACAATAAGAAGGATTGAAATCGATGTGAGGAGCTACCTTGCTTTCCTTGGCCATGAAGCAACGAGGGGCATCATCTTCATCATCGGTGAGGTTGTTGAAGAGTGACATTTTGGCTGGGGGCAAGCCAATGGCGATATTAGCAATACCACCTTCATCATCTTCATCATCATCATCGGAGATGTACTCTTGGCCAATGTGAGCATGTCCCTTGTTGTATGGTTTCTTGTAGGGCTTTGTCTTGTTGTTGTACTTTTCATTTTTCTTGCCCTTGTCATTCAATTTTGGACAATCGGCAATCATGTGTCCTTGTTCATGACACTCATAACATCTTCTACTTGTTCTTCTAGATTTTGCCTTGTCAAAGCTTCTTTTGGTGAAACCATTCTTGATCATGTATTTGCCAAATTTCTTAACAAATAAGGCAAATTCTTCATCATCTTCTTCTTCATCATCATTCTCTTCATCTTCATCATCATCGTCATGAGTCTTCTTGGCTTTGAGTGCCAAGTCCTTCTTGCTTGTGCTCTCTTCTCCTATGAGCATATTCACTCTTTTGCCCTCGTCATTGTGACTCTTGTGGGCATTTATTCTTCCAATGACTTCATCCATTGTGAAGCTTTCGAAACCATCCTTCTCCTCAATGATGGTGTAAAGTGTGGAGTTCCACATCCTAAGAGCCATGAGGAGCTTATAGTTGACTTCCTCATCTTTGATGTTATCACCATAGGATCTTCTCTCATTTATAATGTCCATGAGCCTATCATGAGTTTGTTGAGGCTCTTCCCCCTTATTCTTCATGAAGAAGTTGAATTGATTCTTGAGAACTTGAAGTCTTGACTTCTTAACAACATCTACTCCCTCATGGGCACATATAAGCTTCTTCCACATTTTCCAGGCATTCTCAATTCCGGCAACTCTTGAATATTCCTTAGGATTCAAGGAAGAGAGAATGGCCGACACCGCTTGAGCATTGCGATGTATGTTGAGTTGGTCCATAGTTATAGGATTGTCCTTGTCTTCCAAGATGTATCCTTTCTCCATAATTTCCCAAATTGGTGGACCAATTGACATGAGGTACATCTTCATACGATGCTTGTACCAACTAAAATCTTTGCCTTCAAAGTAAGGCAATCTTCCACTTCCACTTTCATGGATATTTGCCACATCGGCATAGTTGAAAGGGATGGATGCATGCAACTCATTTCCCTTACTTGTTGAAGTAGAATATTGAGATTTATCACCTTCTCCCGGCTTCGACATCTTTTAATCTTCAAGCTTTCAAGCCTTATAGAAGATTTAAGCTCTGATACTAATTGAAAGTTGCCTAGAGGGGGGGGGGGGGGGGGGTGAATAGGCAATCTAAAAATAATCCTGAAAAAGGACTAAAGAATAATCAAATAACCAGAAGTGATGGAACTTCCGTCGGGATCGACGGAACTTCCGTCGCCACGGAAAATAAGTCAAATGACAGAACTTCTCACTACCCTTCCTCTAAGCAATGAACAACGTGGATAACAAAGAGAAGAAAACACTAGCTTGGTAAAGGTGAAGCTAATATAATATAAGCCTAGAATTCTTGAATGAAGAATAGCTACACAATTAACAAATGATACAAGCACAATAATATGAAAATAAACAAGCACAAATATAAGAGCGGGAAAGTAAAGAGAGACACAAGAATTAACCCGAGGTTCGACAACCACACTAAGTAGTTCCTACGTCCTCGTTGAGGAGCCACACAAAGTGGCCAGGTCTCTCTCAACCCTATTCCCCGCCAAGCAATCACAAAGATCGTGCTTGGATTTCTTTCTCCACTTGATTCTTTTCCTCCGGAGGTGAATCACACCTTCACAAACGTCTCCAACTCACCATACAAAGTTGGGAGTTCAAGAGCGACACCTAGCCGTCTAGGAGACCAAGTCTCCAAGAGTAACAAGCAAATCAAATCTTGATGGGGAGGGAAACATGTGCTCAAGCTTTTGAGTGGATGGATTCAATCGTTTTGTGTTTAGATCTCTCTCACTTGGATTGGAATCTCAAGAACAAGTCTAGGAGTAAGAGAGGAGAGCTCTAGCTAAGGAGTGAGTGAAATGGCAAAGAATCCAACCCTTCCCACGGGGGAAGGGGTAGTCTATTTATAGTGAGAGCTCAAAAACTAGCCGTTAGTGTGTTTTCTGAGTCTGACGGAACTTCCATGGTTACCCATGGAACTTCCGTCAATTCAAATTTATCCGTTGTAAAGCACTGGTAGAGAGCAAAAGATGCTGTGACGGAACTTCCGCCAAGAGGTGACGGAACTTCCGTCACTCTCGGTTCGACAAGAAAGAAAGGAGACTCACAGAACTTCCGTGAGAGCCACGGTGGTTCTTGAAGACGAAACTTCCATCATGAGGTGATGGAACTTCCGTCACTCTCGGGTGTGCAGAAGGTAGAAACCTGAGGCTAACGGAACTTCTGTCACTAGGTGACGGAACTTCCGTCACTCTCGGGTTAACATCAAGTCCAGACCCGACGCTGACGGAACATCCGTGAGAGGACTCACGGAACTTCCGTCACTCTCTGTCTTGCTAAGTAAAAGGTTGATTCTTAGGCTTTGTTGGCTAGGTTTTCAAACGAATTGATTTAGAGCTTGAGCATAATGTTTTCCTTACTAGCAAGATAAGTTTTACCCCTCTTGATAGTTCGGCATACCTATGACTTAAAATAAAAAGTATAAAAGCTAAACTTGAACCGCTATGAGCCATTTTCTTTTCACTTTTATTAAGGGATAGACTTTCTCACATTAGTGGGTAATTAACTTTTCTTTTGATGATCTGCATATTTTCTTTATAAGCATGTTAGTACAATTTTAATCTTTTGTCATTAATCACCAAAACCCACTAGGGGACCTAGATGCATCTTCAAGCATACATATATAGATTGAGGTCTTAGTTTAAACTGTTGTAGATAAAGATAGTTAGAGATAGAATTTATCTCTTGTTGTAACTTGTAAAGCAAGTTGAGCTTTGAGAGCTCTATATAAACATGCAACCGTACCTCATTGAGGGTATGCTTTATTCATATTTTCTATAATTGTATCTTTGTAGGATGATCCTAAACATCTAGTGCATTGTTCAGATTACTATAAACTTCAAGTACCTTCCTCAGGAAGGTGCATTGTTCAAGGATTATTTTGATTCTTGGAGTCCATACAAGCTCAATTTGCTACAGTAATTCTTATGTTAACACTTTAGGAACTAAAACTAATCCTATGACACAAAGGCAGGTAACAAAGGAAACAAGGGGTTTCTTCAATCATTTGTCAACTGCTTGGTGTAGCAGCAAAATGTTTACAAAAAGATTACATATCTTATTAAGGGTCCGATTAGCACAACTTATAGTGCTTTACCTTATGTCCCTTGCTACAATACCAAAAAGTATATAAGCTAATGAGACATAAGCCACGATAAACTATACCAAACGGACCCTAGATATTGCAACAATGGTGGCTTAAAGTATCGGCTACCGGTAGGGTTTGCGAAATCAGGAGCGGATTGGTTTTTAAATCGAACAAAGCCCAGACGGTTAATTGGAAAAACTGCTAGTTAACCGTTTTGCTACAATACAGAAGTTCAGTTTTCATCGGAAACAGTTTAAAAAACTCTGGCTATCGGCATCTCCTCAGCATTATCGTTGCCCATTCTTGGTTGGGAAAAAAAGGCCCTATCACATAGATATGAGGCAACACGGCCAAACAGAATAATGAGCAAAATCGAAACAACCAACAGATCTGAACAATAGTAAAGCTTTGTTCCAGTGAAGTGTTGTTAGGCAAAGGAACACGTACATCAGTGCGGAGAACCAGCCTCTTGGAATCTATTGAACACAACAAGTTTCAGTAATTCATCTAGATCCTCAACAAAGTCTGGACTCACCCACATATATAGATGGGAGAGCAAGATTGTTCTTAAAGTCTGGACTCACCAACAAAGTCTTTAAACATCAATTGCGCCACTGTTTTCCCAATGTCTTCCAAACATACAGATACAAATGCCAAGATGCGTCTGGCTTAGCCAACACATGCAAATGCAATCAATCTGAGGGGGTGTTCGTTTCTTGAAGCTAAAGGGCTAAAGCTAATATCTAAAGTTTAGCACAAAGGAAACAAACAGGTGTACTAAAGTTTGTTCTAAAATTTAGCGCAAGAGAGAAAAAGTGGACTAAACTTTAGCCTTTCAAGAGTTGCTAAAGTTTAATCTAAACTTTAGGTGCTAAACTTCAGCATATTATGAAAATAAACATCCCCTGAGTAATTAGAATATGCGTTGCATTGTATATGGACGCATAATTGTTTCATCACTGTATTTTTTTGAAATGTGTTTCATCACGGTATTAATAAAAGAGAGAGGCGAAGGAGGCCTACTGTGATATGCTCGCTCCGTGTCGGTTGACATATATATACTTGGAAAATTCCTTCTATGCCATTGGCATAAACTTCAATCCCCAATCTACCACCGAAAAAATATTTATCCCCTGAATGCCATGGTTCATAAATTTTATTCTCTTGTGTGCCATTTTTATCAAATTAACAGTGATGAAAATTTAAAAGGTCCATTTTACCCTTGGGTTTGCTGCTACCTACTACCTCCGTTCATATTTAGATGTCACTTTGGAGTTGGGCACTAAAAATAAATAGAAGTAAAAAGATGGGTACACTAAAAACGAGAAGGAGAGAGATAGAGATAGAGATATAGGAGAAAAAGAGAATATTGTATTGGGAAGAGAGAAATGTGTATTGGAAAGTGAAAATAACATGTAATTGAAGAAAAATTGAAAACCTTAGAATGACATGTAAATATGAACGAAGGGAGTACTGCCTCCATCCCAAAATACAAGCATTTTTTGACTTTCAAAATCACTTTTAACTTTTTGTTTTACTCAAACTTTTGTCAAAAAATATTTATTTTGTTATAATATATTTTATTATTAGATATATTTCAAATATAATTTATTTGTTTTTAAATTTGTTATAAAAAATTTAAATAAGTCAAATAGTCAAACAAGTTTTCTTAAGTCAACAAATACTTTTATACTAGCAAAATACCCGTGCATTGCCACGGGTCTTTGTTAAAAATTTCATGGTTAGAATGTTTTTTTTATTATAAAAAGTTTCCAATTAATCAATTTTTTTGGCTTGTGCATTTGCTCTATTTTTATTTTGTTTTATCTTTTTGAGTTTTAAAAGGAGTATTCGTTATAATAATTTTAGAGTGAGTTATTATTGGAATTCTTGTTATTAGTTTCTATCCAAAATATGATGTTAAAGTAATAGATGATTAATTGTTATTAGTATGAAAATCGGAGTCTAATTTGAAAAATGATTAGAAAATGATTCAAAAATAACTCAAATTGATTGGATACAAACTGAATATGACAATATTACGGATATATCTAGACATGAAAAAAGTGGTCTAAATGACCTTATCTCAATTAATAAATTATAGAGATTAGAATGGAGATAGTATTTGTCACCTCATCTTCGTCAAAGACATGACTGACAGTTGTAGTCTTCGTTGGCCCAAGCATTAACGCAAAGCTTGGCCTGTTCCGAAGGGCGTGGGTACGCAAGGAGTTCGTGGAGGCTTGCCTGCTCCGAAGGGCGTGGGTGCACAAGCAGTCAAGCATCAACACAAAAGCTTGGCCTCCGTCTCTGCGTGCTGCCGATGGGCGAGCTGCCGAAAGACAAGCTTCCTTGTGACAGCTTACGAACGAGCAGGATGGATGGATTTGACATCCTCCATTGCCAAATCGAATTCCAATTTGTTGCTAATCAAGGTTACGGGTGGAATCTATAGATAATTTCTATTCTCCTACGGTTCTAGCAACATTGGTTCCATGAAATCTCCATCTCCTGAAGCTTGTGCGGTGGATACCCTAAAGACTGGACAGGTGTCTGTGCTTATCGCCTGGTGCCAACGCCGACGCTGCCATAACGTTTCTTAAAACAAACATGTAATTTGGTGACGAACTGGTGGTCACAGCATCTCAGGTGGAATTGATCCACTGACCATGCATGCCTAGCTAAAAGTAATTTGTTGTAGCTGATTTTTTCTTCTATAGATTTTTTTTTCAGCAAAGACGGGAAGTTTTATTTATCAAAACTTCGAAGTCTACATGCATGTTCTAAGCCAAGAGCATTAGGAAATCATATATACATAACGGCTTTATCTTCTGAGGAACAAGTAAACTTAGATGAACTATAGGATGACTAGCAAAGTGTTCGTGTCTTCCTACGGATTTAAAAAACAAAATATTCTTTATAATTTAAATATAAATTATTTACATAATAGAATTATTAGATATATACAATATTATTTACATTTTTTACATGAAAGATTATATTTATATTATTATTGGTGTTTCTTAGTATACCATTTTATATATTAAAAATAACATTTTTTCACATTTTTTACTATATTCTAGAAGTGTTATCTGAAAGGAAAAATCAATTTACGCAGTCTATAAAATAGACTGCGTAAATTGATTTTGAAGTGTTTTCACTTACATTTTTTGCATTGTAACGTGATTTTGAACTTGAAACCTTGCTCCAATGGAAAACGTTAAAACACAAAAGTTGTAAATCTCGTTGATACCTTTTCTAAATATATGTGGATCATATTATTTGGACTTCAGAGCTAGATGATATGGGCCCCGCACAGAGACCTGCGCAAAAAAGTCCGAATCAGAACAAATATTTTTGCATCGTATATTTGAAAATCTAAACGGCAGGATCTGTACTTTCATTGAATAACAAAGTTGTAGAACTTTTCGAGAGCTACAATATAGAGTCTGAGTTTGCTTAATTTGAGCTCCGGATGAGGGAGTTATAATTTTTGAAATTTGGTATTTGATATGAAAGGTACGAAACCGATTTGGATTCAATCTCTAACTTTGTGGACACAAAGTAGACGATCTCACCTTAATTAATAGATTGTAAAGATTGTCATGGTCTCTTGTCTTTATTGGCGCTTTTTGTAATTTCGGTCGTCAGACCTTAATCTGGACAATCTCATACAGTACAATACTATTCAGATGCTAGTGAACTAGGCTTAAATCCTCTCTGCACGCCACAAGGACTCAAGGAGGAGGGTGGCTCTGGTAAGAACCCATCCTTCGCCCTCCACCATATGTAGACCTTAGCACTAAAATGCCTCGAGCGCCTGATTCATAGGTCATCGAGAGCTCAAGTCCAATAAGATGAGGCAATGCAGAAAGCAGCCCGATCGCTCAAGGACACATTGCAGCACCCTTTTCTGCATCAGACAAGATCCAACGACCTCATTGGACTGTCTACTTTTATTTGACTTGCCTCTAGGTTCCCGCTGTCTTCCAATCCGACGCTTGCAGCGTTTGGTTCAGCTTTAGTTCTCCATGCACAATCTATCTAAGCAGCCAGAGAACGTCGCGCTGCAACGCATCATTGGAGTCCATGGTTTAGCTTTCACCACTATCCTATACTATATATAAGTGAAGTGCAGTGGGAGTAGAAATATTCATTTAAATAATTGTGGCACAATATATAACTGCATATGGATGTAATACAAGGAGCAGATTACTCTATGGCCATGTGATGCATATTGAGCACAGCTGCACAGGCAAACAAAATAACAAAGGCAAATAAATGTTGCTGCAGCAACCCAAGCAGGTTAATTACCATGCGCTCGTTGAATTCAGACTATTCGCACCGGCATCCTCGAAACGTTCCTCCAGGAACGTTTACCGGATCCAGGCACTACACCGGCTCTCTTAATAACATCCTCTATCATCCCAGCCCTTTCCGCTTCCTCCAAATCTGACGCAATAGCACGCCTCGGCATGGGGCCCGTGCACCAGCGCGCCTCCAAGCATGGTCGTTGGAGGTGAAGACGGTGGCAGTGACAGAGCCAGTGGGTGGACAGGGTGGGCCACGGCCCACCCTGAGAATTGGCAGCCCACCCCTACCCCTCGGTCCTTGGCCCATTCACAGAACTGTAGCAGCACGTCGGGCTTTGAGCGCGTCTGGGTAGCTCGGCACAGCCTATCCTCGCGGCTTGCAGCAGTGATTGGACTCTCGGCAACCACCAACCGGTGCGTCTGTCTACATGGCCTAGCGTATGACGGCGGCACGGCAGCTTCGCTCCAGCTCCCGGCACTGGCACGCAGCCGCAGCTCGTCAGCGCGCGCAAGACCACAAGTAGCAAGCCTCAAAGATATTGATAAGGTAAGTAAACCGCAACTGCTAGTGATGTATCCAATAATTAGTGCGTTGAAAATGTAGAACTTAGGAAATTTTCAATTTTATTACATAATATAATTGGAACGTGAAATTAGCGAACAAGCTATGGTATCTCTTGTTTGAAAAATTGCTGCAACAATGGATTTTTCATCTTTGATTCCTTCATTGATTTGACCGCTGGTTAAGTGAAAAAATTGGACCATATCAACGCCCTTTGGTTTTCTTGACTAACAGAGATGGCGTAATTTCTGCAGAAGAAAAGCTCAACAAAAGGATTTCATTATGCTTGAAAGACATTTTATTGAGCTTTCAAAGTTCTATTGTAATTCGACATATTAAATTGGTTGTGTGAGAAAAAAAATTTCCAGCCCACCCTAGCTTCAAATCCTAGCTCCGCCACTGGTCGCTGGAGGCGAGGACGCGCGCGTCGGCGGAGGATGACACGGGTGGCGCGGGTGGCCGAGGAGCTCGATGGCGGGGAGCTCGCGGGATGCAGCGGGCCTGCGCTCCCTCATCCATGCCGCAAAGTTGGCTGCGCCGAGGGAGGAGGAAGGAGGCGGGCCCCAGCAGCACTGGCGCGAGGGAGGAGGAGGGAGGCAGCCCCGGCGACGCTGGCGTGAGGGAGGAGGGAAGTGGCCCCGCGGCGCTGGCGCGAGGGAGGAGGAGGGAGGCGGCCCTGGCGACGCTGGCAGGAAGGAGGAGGAGGGAGGTGGCCCCGGCAGCGCTGTCGCAAAGGAGGAGGAGGGAGGCGGCCCCGGCGGTGCTGGCACGAAGGAGGAGGAGGGAGGCGGCCCCGGCGGTGCTGGCGCGAAGGAGGAGGAGGGAGGCGGCCCCGGCGGCGTGCTGCTCAGGAGGGAGGCGGGCGCGCGGGGGAGGTGCGTGGGGGACCTCACACTGGGGAGAAGAAAGAGAGATTCGGGAGGGAGAAAAGAGATAGAGGGGAGAATAAAAGAGAGTCCTGAAGCTGACATGTGGGGTTCACGGAGAGGTGGTTAGAATGGAGGATTGGATATAGAGTATGACGGGTGCGGAAAAAAATTGTATAGAGGAAAATATCTCGCTAACTAAGACAGAATATACCTTTTAGAATATGGATTTAGAGGACGACAAGTGCAGTCAGCCTCAAGAACGAACTCCAATTCCATGTGTACCCGATCGGCGCTTCGAAATCCCGATGCCTTATAGAGTGTAAGAGCTTCTCCAATGATAAAGTTAGTTAAGGCTAGTTTCAATGGAGAGTTTCATTTTGTTGTTTCTAAAAGTGCCACGTTACTAAAATTATTTTAACCATAAATAAAATCATCTCTATAATGTATAGTTTTATTTTAATATTTTTTTACACGTAATTCTATATTGTATTATTGGTTGTCTATAAAATAAAATAATACTCCTCTCCTTTAATACTAGTTTTATAGTGTTTTATATTTAGGAAATTATGTAAACCCAGTTTCATCCAGTTTCATCTAGATGAAACTGCTTTCTTCTCTCTTTTCATAACTATGTTGTCATGTCATCCAATTTATTGATGTGGCATACTATTTAATGAAAATAAAATCCCTATTGGGAGTAGCCTAAGAGGTAGCAGCTACTTTTTAGAGAGAATTGAAGAGAAGTGGAGTCCATATTTAAGTCTCTTATTTTTCTTAAAGACTGTATCTTGAGAAAAAATTAATTATTTTCTCTCTTTTTTTTCCTTTAATAAACAATTTTAAAAGACAGCTTAAAAGTAATTATTGGAAACGCTCTAATCTTTCACAATCTTCATTTGCTTAAGAGCGTCTCTAGTGATACTGCTCAAACTAGTTCCAACTTTTTTTATATGAGAGCTCGCTTTCACTTTTTTCAACTCTAGCAGTACTATTCAATTCAAAGTCCTTATTTTTTCTTCTCGCAGGTTGGACCCATTTGTCACTAGTGACTAAAATTATTTTGCACCTGGACCCGGCTCGTCAATGATGGTCATTGCGGATGGCGGTATTGGGTGCACTCGATGGCATGGCAGTCAGCGTGGGAATGCATGGACAACTTCGACTTGTTCTGTTCTGCCGCGGCGGACTTCTCTCATAGCAATTCCAACCTTTTCCCTTTAATCTCATCATCTAAAAGAGGTTGGGATTCCTTCAACCCATTTTTTAAATTATAGATAATAGTGTTGTAGCAATTCACATATTTCATCACCTAAAAGGGTAGGATCCATCATTTAGGAATAGGTGATCCCCTTCATAAAGAGAATGGTGGACTAGATTTAGGTGATAACCTAATTAAGGAAATGGGAAAGGGAAACTGATAAAGAAGTTTTTTCTATTATCTCCATTTCCTATATGATAGATTTGTGTGTTTAGGTGATAGAAAAGGGAAAGGATTAGAGTTGCTCTCAGCTGTCGGCCCAAGCCTGCCGTCGCCATCGTCATTTCCTACCATGCCCCACATTGCCTCCTCCCCCTGCCGTGCCGCTCCCTCCGTCACCTCCTCTTGCCGCCACGCCGCCATTGCCAGAGTAGGAGGAGGAAGATGCACATGACGAATCGTGCCTCCTCATCTTGCGGCTCTCACCGTTATCGCCTCCCGCACCACACGCCACGCCTGTCGCCTTTGCTTCCTCGTGTTAACAGAAGGTCGAACCTTACATGCACAACGCGCACGCTCCGCTTACTCAAGACTCGCACTCGTGCACGACGCGCCACCTCAGCTGGCCTGGGATTCGCTCTCGCCATCGCGTAGATTTAGGATCCCACAACTGACTGTACATGTATATATACTGCTTGTGATCAATACTGAAGTGTGGTTGGAGTGTGCATCTCTTTCTCCCTCACTTCTCTCCCTCATTCACCTCCCACTATGTCTCGTTCCCTCCCTCCCCGAGCTGGATGAGGGTGTGTGCCTCCTCACCGTGCTATGCGACAACGTGAGGTGCTGTGCTAGGCAGAGCGTCACCTATCGGAACCAGTGGCATATCGAGGAATCAAAGTTAGGGTGGTCCAAAAAATTTTTTTGTTCCATATCACAAATTTAAAGTACTAAGTCACAATAGAAATAACATTCCGCAATAAATATCTTACATGCATGTCAAAATAAGTAATTAAGAGAAAATTACAAATTACTAGCCTAGTAGTTCAGGCCTACGCCTTTTAATGGCTAAGAAAGAATCAATTATATCCTCCTCCTTCATATTAAGGAAAACATCTCTGAGCAAACAATCATCCAAAAGAGTATCACTCATCCTATTTCTCAACTTGTTCTTGACAAAATTCATAACTGAAAATGCTCTTTCAACACTTGCTATTGCCACCGGTAGAATTAATACCAACTTGAGAAGTAAATATACCAAATCATATACATTGTGCCTATTTGTTTCAACAAGTTTAACCGAGAGCTCAACAATATTGGATAGGCCTTGGAAGCTAGCTTCTCTTCTCATATCATCAATATAGTTATCAAGTTGCATTTCAAGTCTCAACAAGTCTGAACATGAGAAATCATCAGGATAAAATTCAGCAAGCCTACGCACCTTTTGAGCATCAAATGAAGAGAAAGAATTTGAAGGATTCAAGGCAGCCATACGAATAAGCAACTCCATATTCACCTCGTCAAATCGAATATCAAGCTCTTGAATAATTCGATCAATAATGCCAATATATACTTCTCTTCTAAAGTGATCATCATTTGTTTGATTTGAAGAATAACAAGCCGATCTTCCAAAAGGCACATAATTATCATCCATTGTAAGAACTTGGATGCCATGTTTGTTGCAAAACAATGTTACCTTTTGAAGAAATGGAACCCATCCAACGGACCTCAATTGTTGCATTCTTTTCTTTGCCACACTAACAAGTGACATTGCATTAAGAATATCTTGATCTCTTCTTTGCAAGCACAATGACAAATCATTTGTGTAGCCAAAAATTGTGAGCATGAAGTGAGCACTAAATATAAAATCAAATGATTCCAACACCCAAGTCATAGCATGTATTTTGGGCCAATCTTTCCTTTGTGCAATATCATTTCCAAGACTTATGAGTACATCACGAATGGCTCGATACATACTAATCAGGTTGACAATAGTTTTGTAATGAGAGCCCCACCTAGTGTCACCGGGTCTAGCTAACCTAATCTCTTGATTTAATCTCTTTCCATTGTACAAGTCACCACACTCAATTGCTTTCAAGAAGTTCTGAAGATTAACATTTTTAAGCATATCATGACGCTTATAGGAAATCCCAATAATGTTAAGCAAGAGAGATATATGATCAAAAAACCACAAATAATCATTATTCCCTTTGGCAATAGCAACGAGAACAAGTTGAAGTTGATGTGCAAAACAGTGGACATAATAGGTTGAAGGTGACTCTTGCATGATCAATGTTTTTAGCCCTTTAATCTCTCCTTTCATGTTGCTAGCTCCATCATAGCCTTGCCCACGAATTTGAGTTAAAGTCAATCGGTTGCCTATAAGTAAAGATTGGATTGCTTAAGTGATAAGAAAGTAGTATCATCTACATGCACAAGTCTAAGAAAGTGTTCACATGGCCTTCCCAATTTATCAACATATCGCAAGCAAACGGCTAGCTGTTGTTTATGTGACACATCACTTGCCTCATCAGCTAGAATAGCATAATGCTCATCACAAAGTTCTTCAAGAATCTTATTTCTAGTCTCCATAGCACAACATTGAATAATTTCATGTTGTATGATTGGGCAAGTCAAGGTACAATTACCTGGAGCATTGTTCAACACATACTTGTCCACCTTTTCATTATTTGATGCAAGCCATTTCAAGAGTTCAAGAAAGTTCCCTCTATTTTTAGAATCTTCAGTTTCATCATGCCCACGGAAAGCCAATCCTTGATGTAAAAGAAACCTCAAACATCTAAGTGAGTAAGTCAGTCGAATCTTGTATAGTCGTAACTCCTCACTACTTACTTCATGAATTTGATTATCAATGGCTGCACTTGGATTCAAATACAAGGTGTATCTCTCTTGAGCTGCATTATGCACACTACCTACACCACCAACATGTTTATCTAAAGCATCATCTCTATTCCAATTTCTCCATCCACCTATAGTCCATGTATCGGTCCTCTTGCCCTTACCCTTCACTTTCTTTTTGAACAAGTAGCATACAAAGCAAAATGCAGATTCACTCTTGATACTATATTCAAGCCAATGATATTTATGAAACCAATAAGGATTGAAGGACCGATTTCTATTTCCAATTTTCCTTTTCTTGAATTTATGTGCATAGGGTTGGTATGGACCTTTTATAATATATGCTCTTTGAATTGCATCTCAATCATGAACAGGATAACTTACAATGGGAGTTCTGTCGACAGGATCTTGTGGAAGACGATCGGGATCAAAAATCGGTGGTGGAGGCACTCGTGAGACATGTTCAAGTGGAATTGTAGATGAAGAAGGTATGTCGCTGCCTTCCCGCTCTTCAGTTTGCTCATCCATCAAAGAAATAATATCAATACTTGATTCATTAGTCGGGACATCCGAAGACCCAATGTTTCTTGAGGCCTCAGTTGGAGGATCCAATGAGCCAATTCCTTCACATGAACCATTAATTGGAGGATCTGAAGGAGTCTTTTTTGCTGCAAGTCTTCGGAAAAAAGAAGCAATATCTCCTTGGCGTAATTGATTTTAGGTCATATCGTGTTAGCCCACGTACCTAGACATCAGCCCACAACACGGCAAAAAAAAGATAGTTGTACCGAGCCGTCCCATCAAGCCTGTGAGCGCGAACGGCATGTTGAGGCCCGTGGCACGAATGACCCGGTCACAAGCTTTGGTGTGGCACGATCGGCATCGCGGCTTCTCCTTGGCGTCGCGTGGCGCGGCGCGGCGGCGACAGAAGACAATCGAGCCAGCTCGGGCACGCGGGAGGAGAAGGCGGAGGGAGTTACGGCCTCGGCCTGGCACGGCGGCAGCTGGTACCTCGCCCTACGTGCACGACGGCGGGAGACGTACTACTCTGGCGACGATGGCAAGGACATTGCCCTCGGGCGCGCAGGAACCAGGGGAAAGGTCGGGTGCAGGTGTGGAGCTTCGGCTGCATGCTTACGGCGAACGGGGACGGGTCAAGGACGGCGCGGGCGCGGGAGAAGAGCAGTGCTAGGGTTGGACTGTTGGAGTTGTTGGATTGGACCATTGAATCAGGACGGCGTGGTGGGCTTGCGGTTGATGGACTGAAGATTGAGCCGGTGAAGTGGACTGTTTGAATAAGTTAACGGGCCATTTCGTGCCGGATTGACCATTCGTGCTGGGCCACTTACCTGCCTCACGGGCCAAGGCTAATCGGGCCATGCTCGTGCCGCTCATCGGGCCGGACACTCGATCCAAGCACGACCCGTAGCATTCTTTCTAGCCAGTCCGATACAAAAATAAATGGGTTGTACGGTGCTTGGGACAGGCCAAAAAAATTCATACTTCAGACCGGCCCGCCTAGCACGGCCGATTTAGATAGCACTACGCACATTATATGGGTGTTGTAGCATCTAGTGGAACTTCAACTACGGACCGCCGGCACATAACAGCGGGTTCGACGGGCTGGGCGACCACAACGCGGTGGTGTTCCAGTCTGCTATCCGTTCCGAACACGATATATATGTACACACCATACCAATATGATTCAAATTCACGGGAATGAAAGAAATGCTCATCCGTATTTTTATTCTTGACACTTTGTGCAGTTTTGAACTACAACACGATATGTATTCTATCGAATTCTGTATTAATTTTAGTTTTTTAAAAACTGGTTTCTTGATATGATTTTTAAAAACTGGTTTCTAAATAAAAAATTGAATGAAATAGTTGGATCTCAGTTTTTATAATCTATAAAGCAGTTTTTAGATTGTTAAGTGCATTAGCATGAGTCAAAGTTTGATATTAGTTAAATTGGACTAGATTATAAGTTTCTTAATTTATAGAAACTGACATAAAAGCTAATCTATTTGAAACTCCTCCATAAAAATTAGAGGAATTCAAATAACATCTCAATTGCATGCTGTTGTGGATAAGACAGTAGCGTACCTAATCATTTTAAGGATGTGTTTGGGATAAGGAAATTCAAAGGAATTTCAAAGGAACTCATTCCTAAGGAATTTTTTCTATATTTGGTGTTTCGAATGGAGTAATGGTGAATTCCTTTCCTTGGAAAAGGAATGAGTTCCTTCATAAAACATAGGAAAGAAAAAATGAGGTTAGAGCTAAGGAAAAATTTCCTTTGTTTTGTTTAGTATATTGGTTGCTTCACACACAATAAAATTTACTAACACAATACAAGGAGAAATTATTTTAAGAAGAACAATTAGTAGTTAACATGATTAATTTGTTTTTATTTAAATGTCTTACATAATAATAACATGATTATTAAATATTTTAATTAGTTATGATATATATTGTTTAGTTATAATAATATTTTTATTTTTATGTTTCTATTCCTGCATTCCAAACATCTTAAGTTCTCCATTCCTCTGTTTTAGATTCCTGTGTTTTTCTCACTTTTTAAATTCCTTTGTTTTCTCAATTCCTATATTTTTTTTCTATTTCTATGTTTTTCATTCCTGTATTCCAAACATACCCTAAGCTTTTAATAGCAGCACAATAATATGTACTTGCAAACTCTCCAGTTAAGCTCCTACCAGTATGTCGTACACTGATGAGTGACTCTCTCTCTCTTATTTTAAGTATATATACATACTTAAAATAATAAATAGGTATGAATACATATAGATTTTCAAATACATATTGTTTAAATTATTATTTATTGATTTTTTGGTTAACCAATCAGTTTCATCAGTTAGTCGGTGAGTTTTACCAGTTAACCGGTCAGTTTTACAGGTTCTGTTGGATGTAAATTTGTTCAAATTTTTTAAAATTCAAATCATAATCAGAGGTTAACCAGTCGATCGGTGTAATCGGCCAGGACCAGTTTACTGGTTAACCCCGGTTATGTTAACCTTGCTTGTCATATACTCTCGTGAACGAAAGCTTGGTGCATTTTGTGAAATGAATGTTGATTAATAAGTCATTATGAACTAATGCGTTTTTATTATCAAGATGTTTCATAGTAAGGCCGGTCTCAGTGCAGATTTCATCATTATTAAATGAGGTGCCATAGAAGCAAAATAAGATGACGTGATATAACAATTAATATAAAACTAGGCAAATGGGTTTCATAGGGATAAAACTCATTTGGCATTGTTTCATAGGTATGAAACTCCATTGAAGCTCCCATTGAGAATCTAGAGTTTCATCCCAACATATTTTGACCAATCTCAATGTAATAAATAGATGTTAATTTAATGCTATAACTTATATATGAAATTGTGAGATAAAACTATGCATTAAGAGTGACTATTTCATATATCAAACTAAATCTTCAAATTTGATGTGGCATTCTTGAAAAGTGTAAGAAGAAACTATACATTGAGACTGGCCTAATGCATTACAAATTCCTGCATTTCAGTAGTTTGCAATGTCACTTAATGAATGTCTCTACTACATATTAGTTATCGTGAGGTTGTCTACGCCAGTAGCTTATTTCACCCATATAATTCAGTTCCATACGTGGTCTACAAGTGTTTCGACATCCAAGCCCCGTTTAGAGGACCCGTATGCTTTGATTCAAAATTATGTAGCATTATTCTTTTAAAAATAAATACTCTATCTATTGGTGTGGAGGAAAAAGTAACCAGGGGGATGCCCACGCTCTCGCTTAAGAGCGACGGGAGGAACCCTAGCCGCTGCCCTCAGCCCAGCCCCAAGCTCCCCCCCCCCCAGCCACTACTGGAGTGGTCGCCAACCAATGCAAGGCGGCCACTAGGAAGGTGGCGGCGGGGCCTCTCCCTCTTGCACGTGCTCGGGTCGCCCCCTCCCCTGCTCTCCGGCGTCTGTGCGCCTCTCCGCGACGAGGCTGCGCCTTGACGTCCTGGTCACCCCGACCCCCCGCGCGCTCCGCCGTGAGGCAGGCCCTCCATCTCCGGCGTCCACCCACCCCCATCTGCTTTGCCTCTAACATCAGGCATCGCCCCCACCTCGTCAATGTTGGGGCTGTTTTGGCTGGTGCCCCACTGGCCAGATCCGGCCGCCCTCGCGCCGGTTCTGTGCTCAGGATGGTGCCTAGCTTAGGACATGGCGGCGGAGGATGTCGATTCAGGTGCTGGTCGACGCCTCGGTGTCGGTATCGGTGCTCCGAGCCATTTCATGCTCGGTAGCAGTCGGGGCATGCGTCGGTGTGATGGGGTGCTAGGTGAAAACCTGCAAGGCTTCGGCTGATGCGAGCAACGACGATGCCCCCGGGCGTGGCTTACCTCGATAGAGGCATTTGCTATTCAATTGCACCCCTACACCTGATGATCCTGCTCGTGACATGTTGCACCTCACAATTGTTTGCCCCTGGCTCAATGGTTGTGCTGGAAACTTGCTCCTCCTTCAATGTCTGGCAGGTGGATCATGTGTCCGCGGTGGCCTACTACCTTGTTGGATGTTGTTGGTGGACTGAGCGCAAGATGGGTGTGAAACAACTCATGACTACTCCGACGTGGATGATTCAACAAAAGTATTGCACATGACATGTAGAGAGCTGCTTACATCTCTCGATGGTCCAATGCCCAGGCTGATTGATGTTCTCCTTGTCATCAAGTTCTCGAGGTTTGTGTGTCCCTGTGCCCCCTCTCCTCACACCTCCTTTGACCTTGCACAAGTTTTGACCAGTTGTCGTCCTTCACTATGGCTTGGCAAGCGGCTGCTGTTGGTGCCGCTGTTTCGTCACCGGGCTCCTTGTTGGTGCCATCAATCTTATGCCGTGTGCATCCACGCTTGCTGGCCCTCCCTCCTTTGTGGTCTGCTCCTTATGAAGTGTGTCAGATGGAGGTTCGTGGATACCGGATGCTTCAAAGGTGTCTTCTTCAGCTTTAAGTGAGACCGGTGTTGTCCGACTTATAGTGGTCTGCGTGCTCCTCCTACTCTTAGTCCCCATCCTGTTGGGTGGCTCTCTCGTCCTTCAAGGTTTCCTCCCCTTGTTTGAAGGTGGAGGGTGACAATAGGGTAGCGCAGTTACGAGGAGTGGTATGACGGTGCAAAGGCCATTGTGGTAAAGGCAAGCATGTTGTTCGATGGTGACTTTTCATCAACGATTGGTGGTCTTCTTTGATTTGTGTCTGAAATTAGTGATATGTCTCTTGGAGGGTTGTGGGTTGTTCTGTTCTTCTCTCTTTGTTGTTGTTTTCGTGTTTCTTGATGTTCGTTGCCTCCACTTGTATATGCCCATTGTGCTATGGGTATGCTTTGTATCTTCATAAGCCATTCTGGGATACCCATTTAATTTTTGTATTTTGAGTGACAATAGTATGAAAATCCTGTCGAGTAGTATAAACTTAACCAGAATCTCTCTACTGCATATTGAACTCGATGAAGTCATTTGTGCGTCAAGTGCTCACTGTTTAAATTTTCATAATCCTTATAAGTATTGAAATTTCTTGAAACTTTTCTTCGAACCTTGAATTTTTTTTTTAACTTTTCATAATCTGGATTTAGTTGAGGTCACCTATAACCCCTCTAAAACTCACTTGGTTGTGAAGCAATCTTGTTGAGAAACCACCGGTAATTACTGGAGGTAATATACATAGTAAAACTGCTCCGCCACAAACCATCTGGGAAGCTGAAGCATGGGTGTATGTGCTGAGGCATACACTTACTCTGTCATCCTTAGTCGCCCTATGCTCTGTCTGGGAAGAATAATGAGGACATCATCCTTATGGATACAACCATCACTCCGTCAATCAAAATGCAAGTTCATGCGTGATAACTGAATTTATGGGTGAGCTCGTTGCAAATAATTTTTTATGTGATTTCAAGAACATATGGCTATTTAATAAATTAATTATTGTTAGTAACCATAGAGATGGTGATGAGATAGCTGGAGAGGTGATTATAGCCATCATGGGCCAACAAGGACATCCAAATCAAGATGAGGACCCAAATAATATCAATCTAGAGTCTGACTCGGAGTCCGGGTCGCACTAAAATGAATGCCCAGATTTCATATTGACTTAGGTTATGAAGGTCACAGTTGGACATATGACAAGAAGGTAGCGGGTTGTTCTTTCTGCAAGGTTTGGCTAGACAGGGGACTGGCTTCAGCGAGTGGAGGCCGCGCTTCCTATGGGCAAAGGTGCACCACCTTACAGTAGTTGTGTCTCATATGAACCGATTCTACTGCAGTGGGAAGAACAACACCACTGAACCCATGCGAGAAGGAAGAAATCTTTTAAGTACGAGATGATGTAGGAGACACCTGAAGATTTTATTCCTTTAGTAAAGCAAGCTTGGTAGACAAAAGGAGTGGCGGACACAGTTCGGGATATGGAGGAAAAGCTAACATCTGTAGCGGTACACCTCTCGGCATGGGGCCTGAACTCATTTGGCCACGTATGAAAGGAGCTTTGCCGTTTGAATGAGGAGCTAAACATCCTGAGATCTGATCTGCAGCGGATAGCACTAACACAAGCGGAGATCAAAATTATCGGTTGGATTGTTGAAGTGAACCACTGTGAGGAGGTTATGTGGAGGCAACGGTTAGGTATTATGTGACTCACTGCCGGGGATAAGAATACTCATTTCTTCCACCTCCGGGCTAGCCAACGAAAGAGGAAGAATAGGATTACCAAACTGCATAAGCAGGATGGGCAAATGATTAAAGATGTGGACGAGATGGGCCAAATGATCATGGAATTCTACAAAAATCTATACACGTCCGAGCGGCGATGAACGACAAGCTGTTGGCACCTTTTATGGGAGAATAATTCAAAATTTCTCTTTTCCAGAAGTTAACCACCAAGGCTCCAGGACCAGATGGGTTCCCTTCCTATTTCATTTCGAGATACTGAGAATTCTGCGGCGCGGAGGTGACATCAGTAGTTTTGTGAATACTATGGGGGGAGGAAGACTTGTCACAGATCAACAACACTTGTGTGGTTTTGATCCCAAAGGTGGAAAATTCGGAGGAACTAAGACAGTTTAGACCGATTAGCCTATGTAATGTGATTTATAAAATTGCATCCAAGGCTATTGCAAACAGACTACGAGTCTGCCTACCAGATGTTATCTTTGAGGGGCAGTCAACGTTTGTTCCAGGACACATAGTCACTATTGATGGTCACTAAATACCTATTTTAGACCATCAATTACCTGCATAAAAGCAATAAAAGGAAGAAGCAACTTAGTGGTAGGGCTTAATTACTAACAATTTTCACAAATGTTGGTAAATTTTTGCTGCAGGTAACTATTCCACATACATAAAGGAAAATCTATGTCATCAAGAGAGAAAGCACACTTCCGTCCAATCAGAGTCAAGCACAAGGATCCACTGGCCCACTTTCGGGAGAAAACTGACATAATCCACTGTCTTACGGTGTCAGGAGGGACAAGGGGCCACCCAACGAGGACTCAGAGCAAGGGGGGCACCTGGGCCCACAACCTCTGTTTGGCCAAATAGGTGGGTCCCCCCCTGGTGCACCGCCTCCACGTGTTGTCTCCTGGTGCCTCCCCAAGGTCGGTTGTGTGCGTTTGGTGGAAGTTGCCGACTCCAGGAATAGCCTTTGGGTGCTATAAAAGGAAGGGAAGGACCTCACTCTCTCAACACCTCAAGATTAGTTTAGTACTTCATTTCCTAAAGGATTTAGCACTTTCAAAGAGCTTAGAAAATAGGGAGAGAGTGAGGGGAAGTCCGGAGGAGGAGTTGGCATGTCTTGTAACATCGTAGCTAGAGATTAAGAGAGTAATTGAAAGCATAACGTGGTGTCTAGGCCGTAGGTTACCTTTGTTTATCGCGTATTCCACTGATTGCTTGAGGTAGGCAGTAGGTGGTAACAACCCTATCCGTTCTTTAAAATCCTCCATGTTCAACCATGTAGTAGGCTCTTGCCCAGAACCGCACTGTGGATACAGGGGAAAATCGTATGCCCAATGCAAGCAACCTAGTAGTATTCTTACCTTGATTAGGACATTAAAACCATTAAGAATCCTCTCTACCCAAAGCCACATTTACCTTGGTGTCCTTGGATGAACTAGAATGAAAGATAAGGCACACACGTTCCCTATGGTTTCGATACCTTGGAATACTCCTAGGTGAAAGCTACTTTGATATCCGTATGCTTGCTGATTTATTCTGTTGTCATTAAAATACCCGACAATCACAGACACCATCATCATGGCCTATGAGTGCTTGCATTTTATGAAGAAAAAGGGCATCAAGGACCGGCGCTGTTGTGCTTTAAAGCTAGATATGAGGAAGTCTTATGACCGGGTCGAGTGACTATCTGAGAGCAGTAATGTTGAAACTTGGGTTTCATAACCTTTGTGTAGAAATGGTAATGAGGTTGGTCACAATGGTCTCTTTCTCAATTTTATTCAATGGTGAATGACTTGAAAATTTTAGACCATCAAGGGGCATCAGATAGGGTGATCCCATTTCTCCATATCTCTTCTTAATAGCAGCAGAGGGCCTTTCGCCTGTTAAAGTCAAAAGTTCAGTCATCGAGCCTCAGTGGAATCAAAGTGGCACCAACTTCTCCGGAGGTTAGCCACCTACTTTTTTTTTCTATTTTTTAAGGCAAATGTGGAGAATGCAATGGTCGTTAAAGAGGTTCTCTAGACCTATTATGATGCATCGGGACAATGCATCAATGCGGATAAATCTTCGATTCACTTTGCAAAGAGTTGCCAACAGAGTGTTCGGGATTCTATCATGGATTTGTTGGAGGTATACAATGTGGTCTTAAGTGAGAAATGTTTGGGCATGCCTACGGATGTTGGGTCCTCGCCCAATGGTGTGTTCAACTACCTCAAAGATAGGGTATGGAAGAGAGTCCAAGGATGGATGGAATAATGTCTCTCTACAGGAGGGAAAGAGGTTCTCATTAAATTTGTGGCACGAGCTGTACCAACATATTCTATGGCTTGTTTCAGACTACACAAGGGTCTATGCCAGCACAACGATGGGTTAATCCGTGCTTCTGGTGGGGAAGCAAGGAGGGGAAGAGAAAGACATGCTGGGTTTCATGGGAAGAAATGACCAAACCAAAATACCTTGGAGGCATAGGATTTCGAGATATCGATATGTTTAATCTGGTCCTCTTGACGAGGCAAGCCTGGAGGCTGCTTCAGGACCCTAAGTTCTTGAGCGCTAGAATACTGAAATCAGCATATCACCTGGAGTGTGGCGTGCAATTCTGGATGGTCGTGGTGTTCTCAAACAGGGTCTCATTCGAAGAATTAGCAATGGGGAGACAACTTATATCTAGAGTACAAATTGGCTTCCTCGTGACGGACCTCTCCGACCTATTTGTTGTCTCAAAAATGATTCCTCGCGATGGACCTCTCCGACCTATTTGTTGTCTCAAAAATGACCATCTACCTAATCTGGTAAGTGATCTAATTCAGCACAACACCGGACAGTGGAATCAAGACCTGCTAGATCAGTTTTTTACTCCAATGGATCGAGAAGCTATCCTAAATATTCCCCTGAGTACGTGGCGCGAGAACGATTTCTGGCCATGCAACCATGAGAAATCTGGTGTATTTTCAGTGAGATCGGCGTATCGGATGCTTGCCAATAACATACATGAAAGAACAACTTATTATGAAGCGAGAGCAGGCAGGTCTAATATCCGTGAGCAGCAGAAAGAGTGGCTCATGTTATGGAAGGTCAAGGTACCTGTGAAGACAAAGGTATTTCTATGGTGTTTGGCAAAGTAGACAGTACCTACAGGAGATGTCTTACATCATAGAAACATGGTGACGTGTAACACCCCAGCCTGTTAGAAGCCTGTAGTTGTGGATGGGGCCCAAGTGGCACATGAAGTGAAGTGGAGGTGGGATTAGTCTCACATTGGAGATTTAGGTGGATGAGGATCAGCTGGGATTAGTCCCATATTGGAAATTTAGGTAGGTGAGGACCAACATATAAGCTTGGTTGTTCTAACCATAGCACCATCGGGTTAACCCTTTTATGAAACGAGTACGAAAGCATAAGAGTGGTGCTATATGTGAATGCGTGAGTCCACCCCATCGATCGAGGTAGGCAACCCAACTCCCCACCGACCGAGGTAGGCAACCCGCCTGACCGAGCCACCCACCATTCCAGTCCAAATTTGGATCCAAAATACCCCGACCCAGACTCGTTAACGCCCCGCGTGCCCCCCGATATCCCCCCCCGCCTTCTTCCCCTATCGATTCCCCAGGCGGCGCGAGCAACAAAGCCGATCTAGGATCTCCCAACCTCCTTCCCCGTCGGTCTCATGCGCCAGCCGAGGCTGAACGAGACCCTGGAGATTTCTCCCCCGTCGGTCGGATGCGCCCGTCAATGCTGATCTAGGACTAAACGGCGGCTCAACGCGAGAGAGGATCCCCGGCCTCTCTTACCCCATCAACCGACCTTCATCCTCATCGTTCATGGCACACAGTTCCCAAGGGACCCCCCCCCCCCCCCCCGGCCTTCTTCCCCGTCGATTCCCCCGGTGGCGCCTATCCTCCTCCTCCTCCACCAGTCGCGCTTCCTCCTCGATGCGGGAGCGACCAGGCAAGTTCTCCTCCTACCCCTCAGTTGAGATTCTTCATCATCTCATTCTAGCAGTGTTGATTAGATCTAGATTCTAGAATTACTAGGTAGGGATTTCTGAAATTACTGAACAAATGAATTTGGGTAAAACAAATGAAAAAACTGAGTCCTATATTTGCTGTAAAACTTTACTGAAAATACTGCCATCAATTTACTAGCTTAATGTGCCGATTTGGTTAAATCAAATGAAATTACTGAGTCCTGTATTTGCTGTGAAAAAATTACTAAATATACTGATGTCAATTTACTAGCTGAATGTGTTGATTTGGGTAAAACAAATGAAATTACTAGAAAGCATAAAAAATACTGGGTTGATTTATGAAATTACTGTATATGTTACTTCTAAAAATTACTAGTTCTAGTAATGTGAAGTAGAGATACAACTTTTTTTCTTTGATGTATAAATATACCTTTAAATTACTAGGGTTAGTCAATGTGTTGCATTGATTGTAGAAATACTAAAATTACTAATGCTATATTACATATTGGTTGTGTCTTATTTGATTTTTCTTACTGTAGAAACATGAAGAGTGAGGGTGCTGCTGCTGTGAACGAACAAGTGCTAAATGGGGTCAGAAACATGGCCTCCCCTGTTTCTATCAATGTTTCAAATGATGCTCCTCAACCAACACCGGTGACTACTGTACCTGTCATCTCATCAACCCCTGATGCTCCCATCTAAAAATGGCAATGGGCACGACGCCCACGGATAGCAGCTCTATAAGTCCACACCCGCGACCTGAAACACGTATCCATATCCGTGCCCGCTACCCGCCACAGGTATGTAACCTTGCCCGCACCCGCTATCCGCTGGCAAACCATGCTCGCGGGCAAACCCGTCATGCCTGTGAGGCTCAATAACAGATTCACAAATCACAACAAATATGCATATAAATTGTCAAAGTAACAACAAGAGTACATGCCAATCAGTTCACATCTCACATTCAAGTAACAACTCACATACAGCAGCCCAAACAGAACTAAAATTCAACAAGAGTACATCTCAATTATTCAAAGGTCTTCAAATGCATACAAACAATAATGAGCCGATCCATTAATCATTGCTAACAGTAGTGGTGCAGGATTCTTCAGTCTTCATGTCTTGTTCATTGTCTTGAAGACATGACCAAAAACTATTTATCTTTCCATCACCCTCATCTACACCTACAAGTTACATATGCATCACCAGCTGCAACAGAAAGATCATATATTGAAATAGGATACAAGGAAAATCAACATTTGTTTACCTTTAAGAGCGTGGCGAAGCCAACTTTGGCTACACATCAAAGCTTCCAACATTTTAGGAGTAAGACGACTACGATGATCACTTAAAAGCCTGCCACTAGTGCTAAATGCTGATTCAGAAGCAACAGTTGTAATAGGAATAGCCAAAATATCACGAGCAATTTGCCTCAAAGTGGGGTAACATGTTCCCTCTAACTTCCACCAACCAAGGATATCAAAATAATCATTCTCATCATGAGGGAGAGTTTCTTCTTCCAAGTAGCGATCAAGTTCATTCTTGCTTTTAACAAAGCTAGTAGTCTTCTTATTTGCATTAAGGGTTTTAAAAATTGATAACACAGCAGCAACACTAACCGAAGAAGTATTACCACTAGATGATGTACTCACAACCTCTCTATCTTTCACTTGGTAATGTTTCATCAATTCAGTTAGCAACTCATGAGCTTCTGTAACATATTGTTCAGCAAATGCTTCACCAAATAGGGCAATATAGCAGGCATGCAACATTGTCATCTTAAGACGTGGATCAAGAATAACAGCAACAGGCATAAGACCATGGATATCAGTCCAATACTTATCATACTTTTGTATCATTGCAGCAGACATTTTCCTAATAGTTTCATCTTCATCATGAGCCCAAGAGTTGATTTTCATTTTAATTTCACATACTTTGGGAAAAAAAAGATTAGCTGTCACATATTTTGTCCCAGAAAATAGACCAGTCAGCTCATAGAACAATTTCAATTTCTCACAAACAGTAGCAGCAAATATCCAATCATTTTCTGGGGGGCAAACAAAGTTTCTATCCAGATCACCCAAACGTTCAAAAACCATCCTATAAGGTATGACAATACTAAGCATTATAAAGGTCGAGTTCCATCTAGTTTTGCAATCTAGGTTCAACTTCCTATTCAACTCAACATTTTCATCTAGAGTAGTTTTCTCAAACTTTTCATACCTCTTTGGTGTAGCAATCCAATAAGCAACACTCTCTCGAATATGTGAAATAGCATCTGCAATGACTACCAGGCCATCTCTGACAATTAGATTGAGTATGTGTGCGCAACACCTCATATGTAGCACCTTTCCTTTCAGTAACATATTAACTGCCCCAAGCGTTGTCTCCATTAAACCAACCATGCTGTCATTGGTTGTACAGTTGTCAAGGGTCACTGTAGAGACCCTACGGTCTAAATCCCAACTTTGGAGACATTTGTGCAATGTATCACAAATCACTTCTGTGGTATGAGGGCATGGCACATAAATAAACCTATACAGAAATCAGTAAAAAAAGCTTTAGTTTTCTACCATGTAAATACTTAGAGAACAAGAATGAACTGCAATAGTTAGTATGAATCAACACACAAATGTTAAGGCAATCACCTTAATATGCAGCTTTTTAGATTCCATTGATCATCAATAAAATGTCCAGTGACGGCCATGTAACCCCTTTTTTGATTATCAGCTGTCCAAAGGTCAGTGGTAATAGCAACACGACCAGAGGTCTTTTGCAAAAACATTCTACCTTTTTGTTTCTCCCCATCATAGAAACTCATGATATCCCTTCTAATAGTGTTTCTAGTTCCCATTTTAAACAAAGGCTGTAATGCAGAAACAAACTTATGAAAACCATGGTGATCAACAATGGACAGAGGATACTCATGGAGAATAATCATAGTAAAGAGAGCAATTCTAGCAACTTCTTGATTGAAGACATAATTCTCAACAGCTACAGATCCCTTCGCTGTTGTGGCAAACCTCAAATTAGATTGTATTTTCACTCTAGGCTTCTTTTTAACATAGTAACAAGATTTCAAATGTGTTTTCAAATGGGATGTACCATTTCTGGATATAGCAGAAAGATTCTTCTTGCAGTGATTGCACTTAGCATGAGTGACAACACCATCCTTCATAACTCTCTCAAAGTCTTGCCAAACCTTTGAGGTGAGCTTCCTCTTCTTTCGGACAACAGGGTAGCACTGCCACTACCATTTGCTTCCACTTCTATCTCCTCATCTGATGATGAGACCACCACTGCATTGTCATCATCAACAAGAGCCAAGGGGCCGGATGCATCTTGGGAGGAGGCTTGTGGTTGGGTGCTACTGCCAGGAGTTGACATCAGACTCACAATTTACAGCTGCATGTGAAAAAAATAGACTTAGCACAATCTATCACAATCAAATTGGTAACTACAACTACAAGTAGGTTGTGCATAAATGGTCAGAGTAATAGACTAGTACAATCAAATTGGTAACTACAACTACAAGTATGCTGTGCATAAATGGTCAGAGTAATAGACTAGTACAATCAAATTGGTAACTACAACTACAAGTATGTTGTGCATAAATGGTCAGAGTAATAGACTAGTACATCATGTACGGTACATGTGCTAAGTAATCACCAAAGCAGTATATGCCAACTAAACAATATATCATATATCCTACAATGTATCATCAATTCATCATCAAGTATTGAAGGCATTCACATCTGGGGGTGAGGGAAGACGAGAAGCATACATGGAGAGACAAAGGAGAAGCTGGTCATCGACGTCCTGGCCTCCTGGCTCCGGCGTGTCCGTGGCACTGGCGCGGGATCTCGAGGTTGCGTGACTCGTGGCGAGGGATCTCCACTCTCTAGGCTCCAACGCGAGGTACTTGCTGCAGATCGATGGAGGAGGCAGAGGGTGACCGCTCCTAGAGTCCTGGCCTGTGGAGGGGGTTGCCGATGCGGTAGCCTGGTGACGGCTGGTGGCTACGGTCGCCTGGTGCCTAGATGCCACAGCAGAGGGGAGACGGTACTAGGGGACGACAGGACCGCCAGAGAGGGCGGCTGGCGCTGTTGGCGGCTGGCCCAGGTGGTGTCCGACGACGCTGGTGGCAGCTTGCGCTAGTGGCGGCTGGCCCAGTTGGTGGCCGACGGGCACTGGTGGCGGCTTGCGTTGGTGGCAGCTAGCCCTGGATGCAAATGGGCAAAATGAAACCCTAGACCAATGTTATATACCAAAAGACATAAGGGCCCACATGTTAGGGGATTGGACCGGGTTTGCGGGCATGCGGATATGGATATCTGTTTTTCACGCCCGTTTAATTTTGCCCATTGGATTCAAAATAATATCCATGCCCATGCCCGTGGGTGTAAAATGCCAACCGAATCCGCATCCATCGGGTTTTCTACCCGCGGGCACGCGAATAATTTGTGTCCGTTGCCATCTTTAATCCCATCCCAGCTGTGCTTGTATAATTCATCCCGGCATGGCTTGAAGATTCAATGAGGTATAGGGTCATGGTTATGCCTCCAGCTCTTATCGCCCCCGATCAGCTAATCACACCGGAGGTGGAACCAACATATACTCATGTAGGTAGTTTCACATCTTTTTTTTTGATGGGGTATTTTTTTACCATGAAATTACTGTGTACCATACTTCTGAAAAAATTACTGGTTCCTGGAAGTGTGCAATATAGGTAGACTTTTTGTTCGATGCATTTGCTGGAATATCCTAGGATCAAAAAAATATTACTGGAGCAGGGGAAATTATAGTCTGTTTTCACTATGCAGGACCCAAGAATTGGTCCGAAGTATGTCCCGCATAGTGACATGACCTTTGAAAGCCTGGATGAAGCATACAATTTCTATACTATGTATGCAATGCTTGCTGGTTTTCCAGTTAGAAAGGGCAGAAAGAGGAACGAAAAATGTGGGCAAGAATATGAATGTTCATTTGAAGGGAAGCATAGGGGTAGCCCAAGGGCAGACAGGAAAAGGGTTAAGACAACCATGTAGAAAGGTTGCAAGGCAATGGTATGCGTGTTGCAATCAAAGGATGGAGGGGTTGTGCATTTCAAGAGAATTGTACTTGAGCACAACCATATCCTTACTTGGTCCCCGAGGATGGTGAAGCGCATGAGAGCACACAAGAATAAGAACCTGCACTAACCAGCATGATTGACATGTTGATCAACAACAAAATCAGGCACGTACAAGTTATGAGCATACTAAAGAAGACTATTGGAGGGTGTGAGAGCCTAAATGTGATAGAAAAAGATGTGCAAAACAGGTGCTGTTCTAAATAAATTACTGAAAGTCCCCAGTTAAAAATTACTAATGTTTGTGTTTCATTTAGTACTATATGATTGTATATGTTGAAAATTACTGAAGTATGAAATTACTGGTCCTCAACATCATTACTGATTTCATAACTGGCTGTTGTGCATGCAGGAGGGCTGCCATTGCTCGTGATGATGTAAATGATGACATACCTAAAATGGTGAAGTATTTTGAGGAGTGCAAGAGGAACAACCCTCAGTTCTACTACAATTTTGAATTGGATGACAAGAATGTGTTGTGTAACATATTCTGGAGTTTTGCTAGCCAGCAAGGTGATTACAAAGGTATAACTTGCTGACTAATCGTCCAAGCAGAGAAATAATAACCAATCATAAAAAAAGGCTGCTTATTTAACAAAACAAATCTTATGTTTTTGTGTGTAGACTATGGAGATGTTGTAACATTTGGTACTGCATACAGAACCAATCGGTACAACATGCCTGTTGCAATGTTTGTGGGTTTCAATAACCAGCTCCAAAACATTGTGTTTGCACAAGCATTGATAAGAGATGAGCGGGAAGGGACATTCAGATGGGTATTTGATCAGTTTCAAGAATGCATGGGTGGCAAAGACCCCATAACAATATTCACAGGTATTTCCAAGAAATATAAAATGTATGGCTGATATATACGAATATGGTTTGCTGGAACATGAAAATAATTAGCTACCTTATTTTTGTTTCTTCCTTTTTCCTCCAGATCAGGATAATGCCATGGAGATCATAATACCTATAATATTCCCACGGACCTACCACAGGTTCTGTAGGTGGCATATGTTGAGAAAATACAAAGACCCACTAAAACAGTTGTACAATGTTCATCCAACTATGTGCGATAAGCTAACATCTGTGATAAATCATCCTTTGAATCCTGTGGAATTCGAGAGGGCATGGACAGACATGCTAAATGAGTTCAAGATTCATGACAGTGCAGTCATGTGGAGTTTATTCAATATTAGGAAAATGTGGATTGCAGCATTCTATAAAAATATTTTTTTGTGGAACAATGTCTTCAACGCAGAGAAGCGAGAGTGTTAATGCTTTGGTTAAAGGAGGGTATGTTGATAACTCAACTCCTATCCATGAATTCGTAAAACAATTCCTTGAGATGCTGCAGCACATGTATGAGAATGAGGCGAGAGAGATACAATTCACAGGTAACATCCCCCATCACTCCCCCCTACTATGTGTATTTATATTATGTTGAGAAATAACTGAATATTAGTGATGATGGTAATCATGAAATTACTACAGCTCATGGAATAGGTTGAATAGAATTGTCATGAACATTTATGTGCTGTGAAAAATTACTGAATATACAAATATGAAAATTTACTGAATGTACTCGTGTGAAAATTTTACTGAATGTACTAATGTGAAGAACATCTCATGGAATAGGTTGAATAGAATTACCATGAACATTTTTTGATGTGAAAAATTGCTGAATGTACCAATGTGAAAATTTACTGAATATACTAATGTGAAAAAATTACTGATCTATATAGATTTTCATTGAAATTACTGAATGTTCATGATAATTTTTTGTAATAGTCTGAACCTGTGACCGTCACATACCATCTAATTAAACAACAGTTGTCCAAGATATATTCTAGAAATGTGTTGAAAGAGTTCAAGGAGACTCAAAAAAGAAGCACTAAATTCACAATACATCCTAATCCAGAGAAAACTGGATACTACTTCGTTAAACACCGTCCAATGGATACTACTTTCCCATGTATACAACATGAGTTCAGTGTGAAAGCAGTAATAGATGTTGAAGAACTGAAGAATTCAGTGTTCAACTGCAAGTGCATGAATTGGGAGCACAAAGGTATGTCGTACATGTTGTAATACATATCTGCAGTAAAAATATGAAATTACCGAACCTTGAAATAAAATAATACAAGGTTGTTTTGCTGTCACCTGGTGTTGGCATTCACACACCTTTTCGTTGATCGCATATCATCGAGATATATTCTCAAGTGCTACACCAGGAACCCGTCCGTGGAAACAAATTTTGACAGGCACGACAATATGTTTCTTGGCCCCGATGGAGACACTAAGGCTAAACGGGCAGCAAGTATACTTCCAAATCTGTTCAGGCTACAAAGGTCCGCCATAATGTTATCTGAGATGAGTCACATGGTTGGTAAAAAATTATGCAAAAGATTGCTTCAACTTGTAAGCTTGTTATACATGTGGTGTTAAAAATAACTCACATTATCTAGTGATAAAAAATAAGAATGTACCAAAATTACTAATTATATGTTGTAAAACTACTGATGAATATTGCTGCCCCTCTCACATAATTTTCCTAATGTGTAATAAATTTTTGTATAGGTGATGGATACAGCTAATCGGTAGATCACGGAAGCTATTACAGTCCTTGATGCAATCCCATTAGATCTGGTTTTACCGGTGTTGGATACCACTGAAACCCCTTCCAATGATACTGCTGCACCAAGCACAGGACAAGAAAGCGGCAATGTCTCGGCTGCCCCCCCCCCCCCCCCCCCCGGTTTCAACCACCAAAGGCAGCCATAAGAAAAGCAACGAAGGTGAGGAGGCACCTCAGCCACACTTTCAGCGACCCAAGGAAAAGAAGAAAAGGAGATGCCTGAAATGTGGAAAGCTTGCCCCTGATCATAATGCAGCACCATGTGATAGAGTTAGCAGGATGGAATCAGAGGGGGTGACAAAAAGACCAAGGGGGAGGCCAAGGGGGAGTGGCCGTGGAAGAGGTACAACAAGAGAGGGAGGAAGTGCGAATGAGAGGGTGCATGATATGGATGATGGAACGTAAGTGGGGGTTCATTTTTGTAGATGAAGTAAAAATCTAATGTCAAAAAATTGATATGCTTAATATTTGATAGGCAAAGGAGGACAAGGAGCGCGATGATGAAGAACAGACATGGAGGTAGTATAGCTGGGTCAAGCACATGTTATGGTGTCAATGATGACTACTATTCAGAATACAGTGCAGGAGATGATGGTGCTGAGTACGCATCAACGTCCAATGATTGACACAATAAAAACATAAATACAACATGAATTGTTGGTGCTGATATATGCAGATTACAATCAGAACACACACATGTAAAATTTGATTTAGAGAAGGTAGATAGATGCAGCGTTGTTTTTTGGGTGGTGATATATATAGATTTTCAATCATGAAATCATGTAAGAACCTTGGTTGTGCATTGCATAAATATTCTATATACTCATATATACATAATGGATTACTCATTGAAGTTTGAATGCAATTGTATGAACGTTGTTTAGATTTATTACTGAGTAGATTGCTATCAATTTACTAACTGAGTTTGCTGATTTGGGTAAAACAAATGAAATTACAGTGTCCATATAAAAGGAAAATTACTGATTCTAAAAAATTACTGAATCCATGTGGCAATAAACACTAAATTCTCCAACTTCTTTGCACACTAAATTTTACAAATGCTTTCCACACTAAATTCTCCAAGTCCTTGACACACTAAATTCTCTAACCCCTTGACACACTAAATGAAAACTGAGGTATTACTAACAAAAAAGTTACTGATACTATACAAAAGGAAATTACAAATTCTTACAAAATTACTGAATCCATGTGGTAATAAACACTAAATTCTCCAACCCCTTGACACACTAAATTCTCCAACTCCTTTGCACACTAAATTCCCCAACACCTTCACACACTAAATTCTCTAATGAGTTGACAACTTCTATCATAGTAGGAGACAATGTTGGATTCTAGGGCCAAAACCATGTGGCAATAAATTCTCCAAACCCTTGACACACTAAATGAAAACTAAGGTATTACTAACAAAAAATTACTGATACTATGCAAAAGGAAATTACTGTTTCTTACAAAATTACTAAATCCATGTAGCAATAAACACTAAATTCTCCAACCCCTTGACACACTAAATTCTCCAACTCCGTTGCACACTAAATTCTCCAACTCCTTGACACACTAAATTCTCCTATGAGTTGACAACTTCTATCACCGTAGGAAACAATGTTGGATTCTAGGGCCAAAACCATGTGGCAATAAATTCTCCAACCCCTTGACACACTAAATGAAAACTGAGGTATTACTAACAAAAAATTACTGATACTATACAAAAGGAAATTACTGATTCTTACAAAATTACTGAATCCGTGTAGAAATAAACACTAAATTCTCCAACCCCTTGACACACTAAATTCTCCAACCCCTTGACACACTAAATTCTCCAACTCCTTTGCGCGCTAAATTCTCCAACTCCTTTGCACACTAAATTCTACAAATGCTTTGCACACTAAATTCTCCAACTCCTTGACACACTAAATTCTCCAAACCCTTGACACACTAAATGAAAACTGAGGTATTACTAACAAAAAATTACTGATACTATACAAAAGGAAATTACTGATTCTTACAAAATTACTGAATCCATGTAGCAATAAACACTAAATTCTCCAACCCATTGACACACTAAATTCTCCAACTCCTTTGCACACTAAATTCTCCAACTACTTCACACACTAAATTCTCCAATGAGTTGACAACTTGTATCACCGTAGGAGACAATGTTGGATTCTAGGGCCAAAACCATGTGGCAATAAATTCTCCAACCCCTTGACACACTAAATGAAAACTGAGGTATTACTAACAAAAAATTACTGATATTATACAAAAGGAAATTACTAATTCTTACAAAATTACTGAATCCATGTAGCAATAAACACTAAATTCTCCAACCCCTTGACACACTGTTGGTCATTACTACGCACCCACTTATATATCGCAAGAGGACGGTGTACAGTTGTAGCACTTTTTCCCATAGAGTATTCCAAGATATTATCAAACCACTAAGACCTTAGGGATAATTAAACAAAGTTAACAGTAAAAGATCTAATCAAGGCTACAGTCAAGTTCAGGTTGTATGAAAGGGAGACTGGCCAGCGAAACGGTGCGCCAGACAGTAATTCTGTCATTGCGCTGATCAGCGCAGGTTGAGCCGATCGGCACTGTTGTGGATCTAAGTTGTTGAGCCGATCGGCGCAGATGTTGAGCCAATCGGCACTGTTGCGGATCTAAGTTGTTGAGCCGATTGGCGCAGGTGTTGAGCCGATCGGTTCACCAGCGAAGTTGAACTAGAGTGCAAGTCAAAGCCAAAGCTAAAACTATTCGGTGAGTAGCCAGATATCTACTAGTGAGATCGTAACCAGATAGTCTAATTAAACAACATCATAATGGATAATTACATGGATCAATGAAAACCTATAATGAATAAGACCACCCTGCTTTCTGAGCGGCTCCCGATTTATCACCGCCGAGAGGAAACCCTTAATCACGCGAGTATCTTACCCTACTCAATTATCCAATAGTGCTGCGCAGGTTTAGTGCTGTCACCGCTAAACCACACTACCGGCATCATCAAGCAACTATAATCAATATAATGTCTGAATACTATCCTAATCACCACAATTAAGATAATATCAACTTACTTAGCCTAGAACTAAGCAATGAGAATAAGCACATGCATGATTATAGAATCAAGATAGACAAATCACCAAAGCCATCATCAACATATTTAATCATCCTTGAGATACATAGAGTAAGATTTATCACCATCGAGACGGCCTACCTTGATGGATAAACTCTTACACCAATGGTTCTTGAAACTCAACTAGAGAGGTGTGGCTAGTGGGAGAGGTGCCTCTCTTCCCATTAGCCTTGTGTTAGGACTCTATTCAAAGTGCTAGGAGAGGACTTCACGTTTTAGAGGAGAGTAGTGGGTGTGTGAGAGACATCTCTTGCTCTTCCAAATAGTGGGAGGAAGAGGGTGGCTTCCTAGCCTTGTACCTATGGATCTTGTAAGCACCTTTCTATGATATGAGAAGTATTTTCATGCTCAAGATTTCCCTCTTCACTTGAATTCCGAAATTCCCTTTTTCTTATTTTCGAAGCAATTTTCGTGGTGATTTTCGATCTCACTTTTGGACGAGTTTTTGACCCGGATTTCTTGAGAAATTGCTAGGATGAGCTAGAACAATCCTCTATGGATCCTTGACCGAATCAATTGCTCTAGCACCTTTGATTTGAAGGATTTCTCAAGTTTTCCCTTTTTGGTGTTCTTGGCACAAGATCTAAAATTCGTGATGATTTCTTGAGCCAATTGAGATGATCTCTTAGGTTTAGGGTCGTGATGTGATGAGGATTCACTGGTCCAAAAATCACATCGTTTGGAGTTCATTTGATTAGCTTTTGGAGAAGTTTTGTCAAGATCCCGAGTGTTTTTCTGTTCTGTCGAGGGTCGACCGACACTGCCGATGACCAGGACCGGCACTACCGATTGGTCCTGTCTGTAGGTTCTAGAGAGCCTGTATCCCGCACTGGCACTGCCGATGGCCCACACCAGCACTGCCGATAGGTGTGACCGGTACTACCGATACCAACCGACACTGCGAATGGCAGGGAATGGCACTGCCGATGGGTGTTCAGTTCTAAACTATTGAGCATTGCTTCTTCCCTTTTTGTTTCCGCTGTGTTTCCTTGCTGTGGTTGATTATTCGTAGGGCTAGTACACCACGAGTTGGTGTGTGTAGTCTTGGTGATCGATTCAGAGGTTGGCTCGGGTTGTTTTTAGGATATAGGCCAAGTTCTCTTAGAGAATTTTGATTGGCTCCCATTCACCCCCCTCTGGTCACCTTCTCGGTCTTTCAATTGGTATCAGAGCCGGTTTGATCACTAGTTGACCTTCACCGGCTTTGTGATCTGAAGGCGACATGGAGAAGCGTGCTATCAAGCTGTGGATGTTCGATGGAGAGGACTTCCCCTACTAGAAGTCACGGACCAAGGTGTATCTGCTGAGTCAAGGACGTGCAATTTGGGAGATTGTTGATCAAGAGTATGCTATACCACAAGACCTGAACACTGCTTCTGCAGGTGAGTTAGTCAGGTATGAGAACAACTCCAAAGCTGTCAATATTCTACTCTCTCCACTTGGTAGGAGTGTACATGATAGGGTTACACACCTTGACACTGCTCATGCTATTTGGGTTAAGCTCTACACTTACCATGAGGGTACCAACCAGGTCAAGTCTATGCGTAAGGATTCTTACAATAGACAGTACCAAACCTTTGCTCAAAAACCGGGCGAGTCACTAGATGACACTTTTCGTAGGTTTGAGACAATTGTGTGCAACTTGCGGGCTTGTGGTACTCTTGTGTACATTGACAATGATAGAGCTAAGCAACTGCTGTATTCACTTGATGAAAATGTTTGGGGGGGGGGGGGTTAAAATTGCTGCTCTAGAAGAAACTGCTGACTTCAACACCTTAAACTCTGAGCAACTATATAGCAAGCTAAAATCTCATGAACTGTCTAGGAAATCTCGTCCTAATCTTGCTATTTCTGCTTCTAGCATGAATTTTCTTTCTAGCTCTCAGAAGGTTAGTCACAGTGATGCTTCTTATGGAACTAACCCCTCACTTAACAAGTCTTCCTTGGAGTTTGCTTTGTCTTCTCTTGTTGCAGCTTCCGGTGAACAGATGGAGTGCATTCCTGATAAGGAGCTGTCCTTGCTCACAAGGAAGTTCAGGAAGTTCTACAACAACTGGAAGGAGAGAAGAGGAGGTGGTTCAAGAACCTGCTTCGAGTCCGGTGACCTGGGACACTTCATCGCTGATTGTCCTAAGAAGAAGAAGAAGGCCGGGTACCGCGACAACAACACTGAAGACTTCAAGCAGAAGAAGAAACACTTCTACAAGAATGGCAAGAACTCCAAGAAGTTCGCCAAGGCCATTGCATGCGCCTGCGTTGCCGCCTTGAGCGATGTCGACCTCACATCAAGCAAAGGCCTTACAAGTTCGGAGGAGGAGGTTGAAAAGCCACGAGTCAAGAGGAAGGATGACTTCACCAGGCTTTGCTTCATGGCAAAGAACAACCACGACACCGACTCTGGATCCAACTCCAACACAAGCAAGGTACCTCCCACTCTTGATAAGCTCTCTTCTGAACTTGATCATTTGCGCGATGTTCTGCTTTTGCAAGATGATAAGCTTCACAGTGCTATTCGTGAGAGCAGAGAGCTTAAGTCTAAGTTGGAGAGTGCTGATTTTGAAATTGCTTCGCTTAGGTCTAAGCTTGCTAAGGATGACATGGTTGTAGAGTGTGAGTCTTGTCAAGTTGTGATGAGTGTTCTTGCACAGAGGAAGAGTGTGCATGCTCAAGTTGCCAGTCAGCTTGAGAGTGCCCTCAAGGAGTTCAAAGCTAGACCAACTCCTTTGGGTGCATGTCAGATTTACCCTAAGCTCACAAATGAGTTGGAAGCTCAGTCCCTCAAAGTTAAAGAGCTTGAGTCCAAGTTGCTTCATGAGACTCGCTCGAAAGTCCTTCCACATCTATGTGAAGTGTGTGTCACCCTCAAGGACAAGCTAGTAATCACTAGGGAGGAAAACAAAGTTCTAGTTCAGGAAAATGATTATCTTGTTTCTAGGCTCTAGAGAACCCTAGTGAGTGAGGAAATGATTGAGAGTGATTTGGCAAGAGTGAAGGAGAGTGCTTCTAGGTCAACCTATAACTTGGGCTTGGGATTTGAGAGGTGTGACAAGGAGAGTGAGAATGTGAGTAAGTTTGTACCTAACTCCAGCTACAAAGATGAGGAAAACACCATCAAACCCACTGACAAATACTATCCACCCAATCCAAAACCCTCCTTCAACCTAAAGCAAACAGAGAAGCCAAAACCCAAACCTGCAATGCAAACCAAGCCTAATTCTAAGGGTGTCTGTATTTGTATGTTTTGTGTTCGCAAGGGCCATTTGAATGAATTCTATTATAGGCATAAGAGGATTGAGAGGAAGCAAGCTGAGTTAACTAGGGATGCTTTTTATGATGATTTTGTTGACTTTCAGCCTCGCTCTTTTTCTCGTGTCTATCGTGGACAGGGTCATTCCTCATATGGCTTTGATTCACGAAACAGAGGCTTTGCGCAGCAGCGCTTTGGTGCCCTACATTTTCCCCATCATGGTGAGCGTCATTCGCGTGGATTTGGCTTTCACATTGATAATTTCTATCCTCACAACCCAGGGTTTGAGTCAAGACGCTTTGACAGGCCACGTTTTCCCCATCGTGGTTCTCGTCCAATGCGTTCAAATGACAATGTGCAAAGAACTATGATGACTACTACCGGTCGTATAGTTAAGTGCTGGATTCCCAAATCTCTTTTGACTAACCCCAGCACTGAGCCATCGACTTTTCCTTCTCGTTCTTTGTAGGTAGCAGGTGAAGGCTTGGAGAACAAATGGTTGATGGACTCCGGGTGTTCGCGCTACATGACCGGAGATGCAAAGTGGTTCTCCAGCCTCACTCTCCTGAAGCGGCGGGAGTATGTGACCTTTGGAGATGAGATGAGAGGGAGAGTGAAGGCAAGAGGCATGGTAAAGATAAATGAAAAATTCACTCTCAAGGATGTTGGTTTGGTTGAGTATCTCAAGTACAATCTCCTCTTTGTCTATCAACTTCTTGAAGTTGGTTTGGAAGTGGGCTTTAAGTCGAATGCTTCTTGTATTCTTGATTCGAATGGTTCCTTGGTTTGTGGGATTTCTCATATTGGCAGAGTTTTTCAGGCTAATTTTGCTGGTTCTCCTGGTTCTCACAAGTGCTTGTTTGCTCAATCTTCTTCTGAGCTCTGGAAATGGCATAGGAGACTGGGTCACATGAGCTTTGACTTGCTATATCGCTTGAGTGGCCTAGGTTTGATCCGAGGATTGCCTAAGCTCAAATTTGATAAGGATTTGGTTTGTGCTCCGTGTCATCATAGGAAAATGATTGTCGCTTCTCATCCACCAATTAATTTGGTGATGACTAAACGCCCTGGAGAGTTGCTTCATATGGACACTGTTGGTCCTTCTCAGGTTCGTTCGGCAGGTGGGAAGTGGTATGTTATTTTGATTGTTGACGACTATTCTCGCTACTCTTGGGTCTACTTTCTTGAGAGCAAGGATGAAGTGTTTCATCACTTTCGGAGCTTAGCTTTGAGGTTGTTCAAGGAACTCCCTGGTGCATTACGAGCGATTCGCAGTGATAATGGCACCGAGTTCAAGAACTCCTCCTTTGATGCTTTCTGTCTTGAGCATGGTATTGAGCATCAGTTTTCAGCACCTCGTATTCCCCAGCAGAACGGTGTGGTTGAAAGAAAGAACAGAACCTTAGTGGAGATGGCCCGGACGATGCTCGATGAGCATAGGACTCTGAGGCGGTTCTGGGCTAAGGCCATTAGTACTGCTTGCTATGTTTCCAATCAGATTTTCCTACACTCAATTCTTAATGTGACTTCTTATGAGTTGCGTTTTAGGAGAAAGCCCTCGGTTTCTCATTTGTGTGCTTTTGGTTGCAAGTACTTTATTCTCAAGCATGACAATCTTGATAAGTTTGAGTCAAGGTCTTCTGATGAAATCTTTCTTGGTTACTCTCTTCATGGTCATTCCTACAGAGTTTTGAATTTGGAGACTAACACCATCGTAGAATCCTGCGATGTAACCTTTGATGAATCAAACTCTTGTGCAAGGAATGTGATTGAGTCTGCAGGTGACAAGGAGATGAAGGAGAGCATCTTTGTAGAAGAGGACCTACAGGGCTTTGATGGTGATGATGATGATTCACTTCATCTCTCATCGGAGCTTCTTCCTGCTGCTACCACTACTCCAACAGAGGGTCCAGAAGCTTCTACATCAACTTCAGCGACTGTTGAGCAAGCTCCAGCTGTGGTTGAGGGGGAGGTACACTCTGGGAGCGAGGCTCCTCACCACAATCAGTGTCAACATCCACCCAACAGATGATCGATAATCTCTATGAGAGGACAACAAGGTCAAGGTCTGCACATCTTGATTGCTTTACAAATTCTCTCTTTGTTGCAACCTTTGAACCCTGCGATGTTGGACACGCACTATCTGATGAACATTGGGTTAATGCCATGCATGAGGAGTTGGAAAACTTTGAGAGAAACAAAGTCTGGGCCCTTGTAGAGCCTCCTAAAAATGTCAGTGTCATAGAAACCAAGTGGGTGTTCAAAAACAAACATGGGGAGGATGGTGAAGTTGTGAGAAACAAGGCTAGGCTAGTTGCTCAAGGTTTTAGCCAAGTGGAGGGCTTAGATTATGGTGAGACCTTTGCTCCTGTTGCTCGCATAGAAGCCATTAGGATCTTGCTTGCATTTGCTACCTCCAAGGGCATTAGACTTTATCAAATGGATATCAAGAGTGCCTTCCTGAATGGTTTCATAGAGGAAGAAGTGTATGTGAGGCAACGTCCTGGCTTTGAGCACCACAAATACCCAAACCGTGTGTACAAGCTTCAGAAGGCTTTGTACGGGCTAAAGCAAGCACCTAGGGCATGGTATGCTAGGCTTAAGACATTCTTGCTAGAGCGTGGGTATGTCATGGGGTGTGTTGATAAAACCTTGTTCACTCTCAAGCATGGCAATGACTTTCTAATGGTTCAGATTTATGTGGATGATATCATCTTTGGTGGTTCCTCTCATGCTCTTGTGTCCAGGTTTCAGGAAGCTATGGAAAGTGAATTTCAGATGTCGATGATGGGAGAGCTCACTTTCTTTCTTGCACTTCAAATCAAGCAGTGCAAGGAAGGCACTTTCATACATCAAGCCAAGTACACAAAGGATCTCCTGAAGAAGTTTGACATGGTCAATATGAAGCCGTTGTCTACACCAATGTCCACTACAATGGCTCTTGACCCTGATGAAGACTGTGAAGCGGTGGATCAAAGGGAGTACAGGAGCATGATTGGCTCCCTCTTGTACCTGACAGCGACAAGACCCGACATACACTTTGCGGTGTCTCTTTGTGCTCGCTTTCAAGATTCCCCAAGGGTGACTCATCGCAAGGCTGTCAAGCGCATCTTCTGGTATCTCAAATACACCCTTGAGTTCGGCCATTGGTACTCTGCATCTTCATTTCTTGATCTCATTGGGTATTCGGATGCGGACTTTGCTGGGTGTAGAATTGATAGGAAGAGCACTTCTGGTACTTGCCATTTCTTGGGTATTTTTTTGATCTGTTGGTCTTCTCGTAAGCAGTCGAGTGTTGCCCAATTCACCATAGAGGCTGAGTATGTAGCTGCTACTAGCTGCTGCTCACAAATCCTATGGATTGTGTCTACCATGAGAGACTATGGGTTGACTTTTAAGGGTGTTCCACTCATGTGTGATAACTCCAGTGTCATATGCTTAGCCAAAAACCCAGTCCAACATGGTAAGGTGAAACACATCAATGTGCAATTCCACTTCCTGAGAGACAATGTTGAGAAGGGGGATGTTGAGCTCATATACATTGATACCAAGAACCAACTAGCTGATATCCTCACCAAGCCCCCAGATGCTTCGAGACATGCTTTTCTTTGGGGGGAACTTGGTGTTTGTCATCCGTATGGCATCATTTGAGGGGGAGTTGGTGTTCACTTGTATATATGTATGTTACCATTTTTGCTTTGCATCTCATGTGTAATATATGCATTGGTAGATGAGCTTTGAGTCTTATGCTTTCTTGCATTTCTCTTTGCTATGATTGAGCTTGAGCTAAGTTGTGTGGATGTGATGGTAATCTCTCATGCTTAGATATTCTAGATGGCCTGTTATAAACTCATGTGAGCAACTTGCTAATCTTAAAGGTAAACCGAGCTTCTTGTGAACCTTATGATCTAATCTTGCTAAAACTTGCTCACCATGTGTATAATTGCTTTTCTCCTTGTTGAAACTTGCGTTGAGGCTACTCTAGAGGATGTCTTGGCTTTGGCACCTTGTTTTTGCGAAATGGAAGGCTTTGCAATTGTTTAGCTCATGATGTAACATTGTGGGAACATGTGTTCCTTTTGCCGTAAAGGCATGCTCTTTTGTCTTGTGCATAATCTTGAAAAATCTGCTAAGTGCTTTGATCAAGAATTACTCAATAATGCTAAATCCAAACATTGTGACTTGAAGCCTCGGGGTGTTTGTCGTACCCAGTCGTGCGACCCTCCGCATGGATAAGAGGACATATGAGGATAAACAATAATGACTTGATCAAACTGAGTCTCTGTTGCATATGTGAGCGTTTGTAGAGCTCATTTTTTGCGAGTGCTTGTTGCCCTTGTTGAGATTGAAACTAGCTAGATTCTTATGATTCACTTGGTGCTTGTTTTGCCTTGGATGAGAGTACTTACACATGTGGTGGCAGATTTTCTCATGATAAGCAGAATTTGATTCTATCTAAGCTAGTCAATCTTTCTGCTTAGCCTGTATAGCTCATGGTGTTTATGCCTTGCTATCTATTTTTGATCTTTGCATAATTGGGAGCTATTGCCTTTACACTTCATGGTTAGCAAAGTTAAATGCTTGTTTGCATAATTGTTGAAGCTCTTTAGGTTTGCATTTTCATGCATTGCATGTTTGCTTGTTCTTTTGCCTCTTTGATGAGTTTATTGCCAAAGGGGGAGAAAATTTTAGGGTCATGCACAAATAATGCTAAGAAAATCATATGATTCATTTTGCACTATATGAGACCTACCACAACTTGAGGGGGAGCATATCATGATCTTGAGCGTTTTCTTGCGCTTCTCACATTCTTTGTGTCTCAAGTCACTTTCTTTGCCAACTCTTGGTTTTGTGATCCCTACTTGCTAGGTGGCTTGTTTTCACCTTTTCTTTTGGTTTGGCCATTTGGATGTGCTTATTCAGCTTCGCATTTCAATCTCTAATCTTTGTGCATTTGGTGTTGTCAATGTACTCATCAAGGGGGAGATTGAGAAACCATGTGGATATGTGCCATGGTTTGCTATATTTGTGATGAGTAATTGACTTGAGCGGATTTGGTGTTTGAGTTGAAATGCGGGAATCCAGGGATTGCATGGGCTTGCATATCATGGTTATGACTAACCGGAGTTGGTGGAGATATTGGTGGTATTGCAGGAGATGGGAAATGTGTTTGCTTGTCTCATGATGTATAGGTCACTGGAGTCGACTTGGCGGTCAACAGCGAGAGGATCAGGCACAAGTAGGGGACTTGGGGCCAGACGATCGAGATGCCAGGTGAAGTCAAGGGTGATCCACACCGTACACATGGAGAGGCAAGAAGCATGAACGGTTTCGCGGTTGAGCCTCAAAACCGTGGTGGTGATGAAGACGGCGTGTTGACCAAGTCAAGGCGAACGGGATGCCGGTGCAAGTGACAAGGGGGCCCGATGGACAGGGACTGGGAGAAACTTGCCGGTGGTCAGGATCGTGGGACAAGGTAACACGCGTTGACATCGAGAAGTCATGCTTTGAGAAGCGTGCAAGGCGGTTTCCCAATTTGGGCCTCAAAATCGGTGGCGGTGGCTGGTGGTGTATGTGGCACCATCACAGAGCTTGCTTCAAGATGAAGCAAAGACGTGAAGCGTCCGATGGCATTCGGGCGATGAGGGGAAAGATGGATGGTTATGACCCCGCTGGTAGGTGGGTGTGTTATGTAGGTCAAGGGTAGAGTGGTCATGTGGACAATAGACCCTAGGCCTGTATAAGGAGAGGTGTGGCTAGTGGGAGAGGTGCCTCTCTTCCCATTAGCCTTGTGTTAGGACTCTATTCAAAGTGCTAGGAGAGGATTTCACGTTTTAGAGGAGAGTAGTGGGTGTGTGAGAGACATCACTTGCTCTTCCAAATAGTGGGAGGAAGAGGGTGGTTTCCTAGCCTTGTACCTATGGATCTTGTAAGCACCTTTCTATGATATGAGAAGTATTTTCGTGCTCAAGATTTCCTTCTTCATTTGAATCCCGAAATTCCCTTTTTCTTATTTTCGGAGCAATTTTCATGGTGATTTTCGATCTCACTTTTGGACAAGTTTTTGGCCCGAATTTCTTGAGAAGCTTGTTGCTAGGATGAGCTAGAACAATCCTCTATGGATCCTTGATCGAATCAATAGCTCTAGCACCTTTGATTTGAAGGATTTCTCAAGTTTTCCCTTTTTGGTGTTCTTGGCACAAGATCTGAAATTCGTGATGATTTCTTGAGCCAATTGAGATGATCTCCTAGGTTTAGGGTCGTGATGTGATGAGGATTCACTGGTCCAAAAATTGCATCATTTGAAGTTCGTTTGATTAGTTTTTGGAGATGTTTTGTCGAGATCCTGAGTGTTTTTCTGTTCTATCGAGGGTCGACCGGCACTGCTGATGACCAGGACCGGCACTGCCGATTGGTCCTGTCTGTAGGTTCCAGAGAGCCTGTATCCCACACTAGCACTGCCGAAGGATATGACCGGCACTGCCAATAGCCTGCACCGGCACTGCCGATAGGTGTGACCGGTACTACCAATACCAACCGGCACTACCGATGGCAGGGAACAGCACTGCCGATGGGTGTTCAGTTCTGAACTGTTGAGCATTGCTTCTTCCCTTTTTGTTTCCGCTGTGTTTCCTTGCTATGGTTGATTATTCCTAGGGCTAGTACACCACGAGTTGGTGTGTGTAGTCTTGGTGATCGGTTCGGAGGTTGGCTCGAGTTATTTTTGGGATATAGGCCAAGTTCTCTTGGAGAATTTTGATTGGCTCCCATTCACCCCCCCTCTGGTTGCCTTCTCAGTCCTTTCGGTTAGGTTTCTGCTCCGAGTCGGTTCCTCTGTCTTCCACAGGTGCCATGTGGGCCTTTTCCTTCGAGATAAAGTCTTGTACCGCACGTCGAGATCTTAAAGTTCCATAAATCTTCTAAGCAAATATTTTCAAGTGTCTTGTGCAAATAAACTTCCATAAACATTAGATAAACTTCCATCGGAATGGGCCTCGGTCAGTTCTGTGGGCCAAAATACCCATGCGCCGATCCGCTCATGGGCTGCGCCGATCGGCGCACTGGGCTTCTTCAGTGCTTTTCGTTGGTTCTGGACTCCTGTCTTGTCTAGCATCACTTTAATAGCCAATTTTACCTGTTTCTGCAATAAGGCTCCAAAACAACGCATATATAAATATATAGGTAATATCATTGGTAAATGGCCTAAATTAGTATCAATTATGCTCCAAAACAACGCATATACAAATACGTAAAGCTCAAAGTTTCTCCCCAAAGCAAAAGATCATGTCCAACTCACAAATTATAACATTTCCACACATGTAAATCACTTAAAAGATTATTGTGAACATAAAGAATCTATCTTCTAAATAATCCAAGGCAATAACTCATCTTTCAAATCAATCAACCTATATACTATATTATAATGATCAAATAATATTAATGTAAGGCTTATATGAGTAGCTAGGTGAGATAATTCAAGGATTGCAAACATAAATCAACGATATATTGAAAAGTTAAGAGATTATTCTTTATTGTAATTTACAAAAACTTAGCAAGATGGCCAAAGAAAATTTAAGAAAGGACTCACACTTTGGATATGTGGACATGAGCATCAAAAATTTGATCTTGGAAGAAAAAGGAACTCCCATTATCAGATTGCACATGGTTGGATTGATTCATGGCTATATTAGAATGAATTTTGAGAATAAGCATGTCATATACCCCCCCCCCCCCCCCCCACACACACTTAAAATTTTGCTAGTCCCTTAGCAAACAACAGAGCATTTTTTTTCTCTGTTTCACCGATCGGTTCAAAACGGTGCCGATCGGCTCTCAACCTGAATTTACCAGCTTTTGTTGGTATTTGATTCATCTGGCTTCAAAATTTATTCAAAGTTCAAATACAGCCAGAAACATAGGATGTGGTCAAGGAATGATACTCAGCAAGACTTTGTTTTTAAAATAGAATACTCAGCGGAATTGGAGATTTGCATGAGTAATTCAATGCTAAAAAGATACACAAGGATTTGGCCATCCTACTAAAGTTCATACCAAAAATAATTACATCCTAACCGAACTCAACCATCAATTTAATGTTTATCTTCATATCAAAATTTCATGAGTATTGCTCAAAATATGGCATTGGTACGTGAGGATCTTGGAAACAATAAATTCTAAAGTTCACAATATGAAAATTTATTTATAAAAAGATTGGTACTAAGTTATCATCATGAATTGGATAATGCAAATGAAGCACATGGGTATTCAGAATTGCTCCACATAAGAAATATTTGCTGAATAATCATTAAGTGTAAGTTCAAAATTTTATTCAATGCTCAACATTATTTGATCTTCATCAACACTTTTGAAGAAAGAATAGGTAATTCAATTCTTCTAAAAGAGCATAACCGCCACCATTATATTAAGATCAAAACTCGAATATATGGTGATGATTTTCACACACACTTGCATTAAAATAAAACTACTACTAACACACATGCATGAAAATAAAACTACTACTAACACACCTGCATAAAAATAAAACTACTACTAACACACATGCATGAAAATAAACACACCCGATACATGGTTTCCCAACTCGCTCACACACATATAAGCAAATAAAGAAAAAGATTGCAAAAGATAAAGAAAACGCAAACTGGGAAACCGATACATATGCCCACTCCTAGGCACTCTAATCAAGCGGAGGTGGAGACGGTGGCTGATCAAAGCCACAACACCGCGCCTTGAGTCACTCGCGTCATGGTTTGTTCCTCCATTGGGACGTGGTGTCCTCCACGTGCTTGATGTGATGCATGTTGTTGTCGAGGTACCCCTGCATGGGAACAAAGAAGTCTACACCGGGCACTGGAGGCACCACTGTTACCCGTCCTTGGTACCTATAGTCAACGCCTGTGCTGAAGTAGGGTGCACCGACCGACGCGCTGCATGCGCCGACCGGCGCCGTGGGCTGTGAACCGCCTGCTGCGTCGCTCCACCCTGTCTGGTACTGCTGAGGCTCTTGGCGTGACCCCCATGAGTTCCACTCACTGCCGGCTGCTGTAGATGTCGCCGATTGTCGAATCCGCCCACGGCGGTCCCTGAGAACTCGGCCCCCCTCCAGGATTCCTTCCTCAAGCCAATTTCCTCCTTCTAGCTTGCGAGGGAGAAAAACTCCTAGCTCCGCACACGGGAGCCTAATGTTGGTGCCACCGACATGGAGGCCGGCACGAACACTTCCCGTGACAATGTTGCCATGAGTCATATTCTCACCGATCTGTGTCGTGAGCTCCCACTTGTCTTCGTGTCCTCCTGGTCCGTCGTCGCCGCAGACGTGGGCTGCCAGGCGTTGAAGATAGCCCCCAAAGGCCAACTTCTTGCTCTTCTTGCCCCTCTTCTCGAACCAACCCTGCACTATCACCGACATAGGGTTGCAGTGAGACGGGCTCACGATGGCGTTGAATAGCCACCGCAAGTCTGCATCAGTGACATTGCTAGAGTCAACCTTGTCACATATGCGCGCCGCCAACCACCGATGGAAGATTTGAATGGTCAAGTTACGGATTTTGCCGCGCTTCATCTCTTCGACGAACGAGAGCTGCCTTCAAAAGGAGTCCAACTCCCCACGTCCCAAGATGCTGGCCACATCACTGTTGGCGTCAAAGCCAAAGGCTTGAGCTGCCGCCTCCATGGTCACCATGTAGCTAATGTCGTGGACACGGAAGTTGATGGCATCGTTGCCGTAGTCGTCGAAGCCGATCCTCATTGTAGAGGCAACCTCGGTGACGATGTCGATGTTGAAGTCCATGGGGAGATGGTTGAAGTCCACCTAGCCGTGGTTGCCTAGCATCCTCCTTATGTCCTCCCACATGCCGATCGTGGTGAGGAAGGTCTCGTCCATGTCGAAGTTGGGGATGAACCTTCCCCTCACCGCGAGGTAGTGCTGCTGTTCCTCCGTGCTCAGGAGGGTGAAGCCGGCGATGGTGGTGATCTGGGAACCCCACGGCTTCCCGCTGTTTGCCTCCTCATAGCACGCCCCGTCAGAAGGGGCGCACCGGAGACGGAGTGGCAGGCGCGGATCTCATATGTTGCCGCTGCAGAGCCGGTGGATGCACCACCCACCGACATGTCGTCGTGAGCGCCGGAGCCCTCCCTAGCCGAGGAGTCACCGCTCGATTCGCCGCTGCCGCGGGAACTACTTCCCCGACGCAGCCTCTTGCCCAACTTGCCGACAGAGGAGCGGAGACGATCCATCTGCGAGGAATGCGGAACGTGTGCGAGATCATGGGTAGTGGGGAAGGTGGAGAGATTACCAGGATGGTGTGCCGAACTGGGGCCACTTGGCCTCCCTTTTATAGCGTGGGAAACTTCCAGGAGAAGAATCCGCCCAAAATTTCCAAAATTTAGGGTTGCGCCGATCGGCGCGGTCACTGCGCTAATCGGCACATTTCAAATTTTGAATTCTCTGACCGCTCTGGTTCCTGATTCTCCTCCCTTTTGTTGGTTCCATCCTTTTCGTCTTTTCCTGGTACACCATGTCGGCTGGCAGGGGGATAGCACTGAATCCCGTTGTCTTGATTGACTGCACCGATCGGCGCGTTGTCTCTTTTTCAGCTTTTGTTTGATTCCATGTCTCCTCTGCACTGGAAACCTGCATAAAAATCATTCCTGTTCCTAAGAATCAGTGCCTGCTGAATATGTCATCAATTTGGGCACAACATGGGTACCAGCACCGATCGGCACAGTAGTGCGCCGAACGGTGCAAGTTTCTTGCACCTCGTCTTCTCGTCTGGCTCTGATCCTGATGCCTCGTGTTCATTTCTTTCACCTAATATCCATTCTTCCCAATGTTCCTGTTGCATTAGCACACGAAGCGGGGCCTATCTGATGACAACGCCGATCGGTGCGGTGTCCACTTTCGCTCCTGGCCCCTCGCTTCTTCGCTAGATGTCGCTCTTCATCTTGAAACTAGCTCTATTTCTGAAAATTGATGTGCTGGTTGGTTTTCAGCTCCTCTTCCATTCCGGGCGTCGTCAGCCTTTTGTCCTAACTTGTTATCAATGCGTCGATTGGCGCATGAGTACGCCGAACAGCGCAAGCTCTGTTCCTTCCTATTTTTAGTCTTTTTCTTTTATTCCTGCATCGTTAGTCTACAATATATATATATATATATATATATATATATATATATATATATATATATAGAGTTTTGCACAAATAAATAGACAACGTAGGAGCACACAAGAATTAAGCACACACTTTTTCTAATTCTTTTATTCGGGAGATTGTTTTTATTACAAGAAAGCAAATTAATTAACTAAATGAGACGGGTTGCCCTCCCTGCTAGCATTAATTAACTAAAAGAGACGGGTTGCCCTCCCGCATGCACTAAACAACTTCTAAATCTCCCGACAATTGGGTTGCCTCCCAGAGCGCTCTAGTTATTTAGAGGTCAAAGAGCTTGACCTCCCCGCGAGCAATCAATCCTTAGTGTCGCAGTGCGGGGTGTAAGACCGCGACACTACAACGTTCACTTATCTTCATAGCTCATATACCTCGGATGACCTATCCTTACATCCCCTCTAATCACTCTCGATGCCACGTTGCCTCGGTGTCTTGTACCTCTTCACTTCATCAATAGCACGACACTCTTCTCCCCTTGGGCGAAATTTGAAAGAGTAGGGAGTTCCACTTATATCGATGCTTATCTCACCACTCCCAACATCAATACTTGCCTTTGATGTCCTCAAGAAGGGTCTGCCTAAGATCAACGGGGTTCTTGTCATCTTATCTATATCAAGCACAATAAAATCAATAGGGACGATGTGATTTCCAATTTGAATAGGCACATCCTCAGCAATTCCATCAGGGAAGCGTACAGATTGGTCGGCTAACTCCAAACACATACCCCTAGGCTCCAATTCAAGCAAATTGAGACTTGTGAATATATGACGGGGCATAACACTTACACTTGCTCTAAGATCACACAAGCATCTATCAAATATCCTTGTTCCGATTATGCATTTGATGCTTGGTGATCCAGGGTCAGGTTTCTTCTCAAGTGCAACATCATTGGTCGCCGCCGTAAGTTCCTTAGTGACCTTCACAACCTCTTTAGAAGCTAGAGACTTCTTGTTTTGCATCATGTCCTTAATGTACTTGGCATAGGTAGGTACTTGAATAGCATCAACAAAAGGGACATTGATGTAAAGATTCTTCATAACATCGATGAACCTTGCAAATTGCTCGTCGTGTTGCTGCACTCTCTCTGTCTTTGTCACAAGTTGAGTATCCAAGAACATGGTAGGGCCATGATCCTCTGTTTCCATACCCATTTTCAGTCCAGAGAGGTCAATCTCTTCCTTGCACTGATCGGTGCAATGAGTGAGCCGATTGGTGCTAACAGTACCATTGCGCCGATCGGCGCCAGTGGTGAGCCGATCGGTGCGGGTCTTTCTTGCTCCCACGGAGTGCTCTGGATCTTCTATTTGCTTTCCTGACCATGTAGCTATTGCCTTTAGCTGCTCTGCAGACATTGTATTACCAGGAATAACCCGTTTGTTGCCTTGAATGGCCTGTGATAACTGTCCCATCTATTGCTCCATAATCTTGGTATGTTTCAAAATCTGCTCATTGGAGCTCCCAATTTCTATCACCTTGTCATTAATCCCTTCAAGAACACGATCAACCTCCTTGAATTTAGCTTGATTGTCCTTGTTGATCTTTTCTTGAGTTTGAAAAAACTCATGAAATTGGAGACGAAGCGGGATAGAGTTTTGCATGGACAAACTAGGAGAGAAAGATCTCCTTTGTTGCTGATATTGGGGTTTTCATCCACTATTCTTTATATATTCTAGCATCTTCATCTCTTCAGGGCAATCTTTCTGCACATGGCCCAATTCTCCACACTCATCACAAGTGGAGCATGATTCTGCTAGCCTGAGTGACTCTTCCTTAGGGATAAGAGAATTATTGTCCAACCTTCTTTGAATAGCATCAAGGCGATCCATAACCAAGTCTTCATGAGTCCTCTCAATCACGCTCTTTGCTACTCCTTTAGAAGGTTGTAGGTTCCGTGAACTTCTCTCACTATCCCATGATTGATTTTCAACTAGAAATTTGATCAATTCCTTAGCTTGAGTCGGAGTCTTTGACATGAATGAACCCGCAGGTGAAGCATCTAAGTGTTGACGGGAGGGGATATTCAATCCCACATAGAATCTCTCAAAAGTTTCACCAACTGTAAGACCATGATGAGGGCATGCATCCATATATTCATTGTATCTTTCCCACGCTTCCCAATGCTCTCATCAATATTCTGCGTAAATCCAAGAATCATATTCTTCAAGGCATGAGTCTTACAAGGAGAGAAGTATTTGGCTAAGAATGCAACTGCTAAGGTTTCCCATGTAGTCTTTACTGCATTTTCCAAGCTATTGTACCATTGCTTAGGGCGTCCAACTAGAGAGAAGGGGAACAGCCGCACACGTGCTTGATCTCTGGTCAATCCTGCTACTTTGAATGTACTATAGACTTGAAGGAAGCGCTACAGATGCTGATTGGGATCTTCCGAGCCTGTGAACGGTTGTTGTGCCATTAATCCGACGTATCTCTCTAGTTGATAAGGAGCATGATCTTGAGCTTCTTGAAAATCTGTCTTGACAACCTTATCCAATTGAGACTTGAAACTGTTAACCAAGGGCTGGTCTGCCATCGCTCCTGCTTCTAGATCTACATCTATGAATAATACTCGAGGGCTGGCACTGACTGGTTCTCCAGCTAAATCTCTAAGTGACTTGCTCCTCTTTTCCTCTATTCTCTTCTTGCGTAAGAGCTTTTCTGGATCATCGATGTAATTAGAGGGTTTGTTTGACTTAGGGCCGTCCATACCTGTTAATTTCACTTAACAGGATATATGTACTAAAAAGACAAGTAAAGCACAATGACTAAACACTAATACATCTGTTTAAAAACCTGCTATGATCCCTGGCAACGGTGCAAGAAAAATGTGCTTGTTGGTCGTTACTACGCACCCACTTATATACCGCAAGAGGACGGTGTACAGTTGTAGCACTTTTTCCCTTAGAGTATTCCAAGGTATTATCGAACCACTGAGACCTTAGGGATAATTAAACAAAGTTGTGGATCTAAGTTGTTGAGCCAATCGGCGCAGGTGTTGAGCCAATCGGCACTGTTGCGGATCTAAGTTGTTGAGCCGATCGACGCAGGTGTTGAGCCGATCGGTTCACCAGCGAAGTTGAACTAGAGTGCAAGTCAAAGCCAAAGCTAATACTATTCGGTGAGTAGCCAGATATCTACTAGTGAGATCGTAACCAGATAGTCTAATTAAACAACACCATAATGGATAATTACATGGATCAATGAAAACCTATAATGAATAAGACCACCCTGCTTTCTGAGCGGCTCTCGATTTATCGCTGCCGAGAGGAAACCCTTAATCACGCGAGTATCTTACCTTACTCAACTATCCAATAGTGCCGCGCAGGTTTAGTGCTGTCACCGCTAAACCACACTACCGGCATCATCAAGCAACTATAATCAATACAATGTCTGAATACTATCCTAATCACCACGATTAAGATAATATCAACTTACTTAGCCTAGAACTAAGCAATGAGAATAAGCACATGCATGATTATAGAATCAAGATAGACAAATCACCAAAACCATCATCAACATATTCAATCATCCTTGAGATACATAGAGTAAGATTCATCACCCTCGAGATGGCCTACCTTGACGGATCAACTCTTACATCAATGGTTCTTGAAACTCAACTAGAGATCTATTCTAATGGGACAAGCCCTGGTGGCTCTAACTCACGAATCTGTTGTCCCTCTGTTGCCTCCTCCTCGGGGTACTGATCGCGGCTAGGGGTTACAAGTATATATAGGGGTTCTACTCGTGAAGGACTCGATTTCTAGCAAATAAGTCGGTTGCGTCGATTGGCGCAGGATTGCGCCGATCAATGCAAGCCGTGTTCTCTCTGGTTTCTGCTCTGAGTCGGTTCCTCTGTCTTCCATAGCTGCCATGTGGGTCTTTTCCTTCGAGATAAAGTCTTGTACCGCACATCAAGATCTTGAAGTTCTATAAATCTTCTAGGCAAATATCTTCAAGTGTCTTGCATAGATAAACTTCCATAAACATCAGATAAACTTATATCAGAATGGGCCTCGGTCACTTCTGTGGGCCAAAATACCCTTGCGTCGATTGGCTCATGGGCTGCGCCGATCGATGCACTGGGCTTCTTCAGTGCTTTTCGTCGGTTCTGGACTCCTGTCTTGTCCAGCATCACTTTAATAGCCAATTTTACCTGTTTCTGTAATAAAGCTCCAAAACAACGCATATACAAATATATAGGTAATATCATAGGTAAATGGCCTAAATTAGTATCAATTATACTCTAATTGGGGTGATATTCACATATAAAAGGGGCACTTAGGAAGTGCCAACACACACTAAATTCTCCAACCCCTTGACACACTAAATTCTCCAACTCCTTTGCGCACTAAATTCTCCAACTCCTTTGCACACTAAATTCTCCAACCCCTTGACACACTAAATTCTCCAACTCCTTTGCGCACTAAATTCTCCAACTCCTTTGCACACTAAATTCTACAAATGCTTTGCACACTAAATTCTCCAACTCCTTGACACACTAAATGAAAACTGAGGTATTACTAACAAAAAATTATTGATACTATACAAAAGGAAATTACCGATTCTTACAAAATTACTAAATCTATGTAGCAATAAACACTAAATTCTCCAACCCCTTGACACACTAAATTCTCCAACTCCTTTGCACACTAAATTCGCCAACTCCTTCACACACTAAATTCTCTAATGAGTTGACAACTTCTATCACTGTAGGAGACAATGTTGGATTCTAGGTCCAAAACCATGTGGCAATAAATTCTCCAACCCCTTGACACACTAAATGAAAACTGAGGTATTACTAACAAAAAATTACTAATACTATACAAAAGGAAATTACTGATTCTTACAAAATTACTGAATCCATGTAGCAAAAAACACTAAATTCTCCAACCCCTTGACACACTAAATTCTCCAATGTGGTCTTAAGTGAGAAATGTTTGGGCATGCCTACGGATGTCGGGTCCTCACCCAATGGTGTGTTCAAATACCTCAAAGATAGGGTATGGAAGAGAGTCCAAGGATGGATGGAATAATATCTCTCTACAGGAGGGAAAGAGGTTCTCATTAAATTTGTTGCACAAGCTATACCAACATATTCTATGGCTTGTTTCAGACTACACAGGGGTCTATGCCAGCACAACGATGGGTTAATCTGTGCTTCTGGTGGGGAAGCAAGGAGGGGAAGAGAAAGACATGCTGGGTTTCATGGGAAGAGATGACGAAACCAAAATACCTTGGAGGCATAGGATTTCGAGATATCGATATGTTTAATCTGGTCCTCTTGATGAGGCAAGCCTGGAGGCTGCTTCAGGACCCTAGGTTCTTGAGCGCTAGAATACTGAAATCAGCATATCACCTGGAGTGTGGCGTGCAATTCTGGATGGTCGTGGTGTTCTCAAACAGGGTCTCATTCGAAGAATTAGCAATGGGGAGACAACTAATATCTGGAGTACAAACTGGCTTCCTCGCGATGGACCTCTCCGGCCTATTTGTTGTCTCAGAAATGACCATCTACCTAATCTGGTAAGTGATCTAATTCAGCACGATACCAGACAGTGGAATCAAGACCTGCTAGATCAGTTTTTTACTCCAATGGATCGAGAAGCTATCCTAAATATTTCCCTGAGTACGTGGCATCAGAACGATTTCTGGCCATGCAACCATGAGAAATCTAGTGTATTTTCAGTGAGATCTGCGTATCGGATGCTTGCCAATAACATACATGAAACAACAACTTATTATGAAGCGAGAGCAGGCAGGTCAAATATCCGTGAGCAGCAGAAAGAGTGGCTCATGTTATGGAAGGTCAAGGTACCTGCAAAGACAAAGGTATTTCTATGGTGTTTGGCAAAGTAGACAGTACCTACAGGAGATGTCTTACATCATAGAAACATGGTGACGTGTAACACCCCAGCCTGTTAGAAGCCTGTAGTTGTGGATGGGGCCCAAGTGGCACATGAAGTGAAGTGGAGGTGAGATTAGTCCCACATTGGAGATTTAGGTGGGTGAGGATCAGCTGGGATTAGTCTCATATTGGAAATTTAAGTAGGTGAGGACCAACATATAAGTTTGGTTGTTCTAATCATAGCACCATCGAGTTAACCCTTTTATGAAACGAGTACGAAAGCATAAGAGTGGTGTTATATGTGAATGCGCGAGTCCACCCCACAGATGGGCTAAGGTGGTAAGCAGACTTTAGACACGAGACGTTACAGCGGTATTAGAGTATCAACTCTCGTTTCATTACTGATATATATATATATATAGCAGCGCTACATCACACCTAAGGTGTGATATATTATATCACTCTCCTATGCCACCTAGGCAATAGAAGGTTCGGGTGTCCAGCTTTCCAGGTGATGCGTCACCCACCAAAGCAGAAATAAAACCAAACCGTTTTTTTTTCTAAACACCGAACGCATACGGTTTTTGCTACACCGCTGAGTTGTTGGCTGCCGAATATTAAATACCCATGCCCTGCTTCAGCCATAGATTGAGCATCCGTGTCCACCAAATTAATGGTTCCAGCTGACCATGAAGGAAGAAAATGCTCACGTGAGCTTGGGTGAAGAAAAAAAAATTGATTGTGTTTGATCACAACCCTTAGTAGCTTAAAATTTTTTCACTATTCCTTGATCACAAATAATATTATTTGTTAGCACAAATGTGTAAACTACTTATGCTAAAAAAATCTCAGCTTTGTTTCATAGTCGCAAATACGATATTTTTAACACAAGAACGACCTCTGGTCACAAATAATGACATGTTTCAAATTCCAGGAACCCTTGTGATTGGTCATTTGCAGGCATTAAATTGGAAATGCATCAATTAACATTTAATGCCGGTTTATTTGTAGGTCTGATTTTTTGTCATTTGGTTTTTTATTAACGGCCAAGCTGGGTTGGGTGCCATGTGATGTGGCTTACAGGCATTAAAATGAAAATGCATCAATGAACATTTAATGCTGGTTTATTTGTCGGTCTGTTTTTTGCCATTTGGTTTTTTATTAAGGACCAAGCTGGGTTGGGTGCGGTGTGATGTGGCTGCGGACTAGGTTGGGTATGGAAGGGAAAATCCATTCTACTCCCAGGTGTAGTTACTTACATGTTGAAAAATTCACCTTGGATATGTGCTTATACTCATTTATCATTTTGAGTATGTATATATACTTAAAACAATATTTTTGAGAGTGATAACCATAAATATTTGTGAATAGTTTTCTAGTTATAAGCATATGAAGGTATGTCGCATTTACTACTATATAAAAGTGAGTATGTCCACATACCCTCAAGTAGAAATATATATATATATATATATATATATATATATATATATATATATATATATATATATATATATATATATATAAGTGTTACAATCACACCCCCCCCCCCCCAAGAGCTGACCTTTTTGGTATATATATGGTATGCTACCAAAGAGGTCAGCTCTTGGGGAGGGGGGGGGGGGGGTGATTGTAACACCCTAACATGTTAGAAGCCTGTAGTAGTGGATGAGGCTCAAGTGGCCCATGAAATGAAGTAGAGGTGGGATTAGTCCCACATTAAAAATTTAGGTGGGTGAGGACCAGCTGGGATTAGTTCCACATTGGAATTTTAGGTCGGTAAGGACCAGCATATAAGCTTTGTTGTTCTAACCATAGCACCATCGAATTAACCCTTTATACATGATGAAGTGAGGACGAAAACACAACAGTGGTGTTATGCATGAATATGCGTGCCCACCCCTATGAGAGGGTTGGGCAGTAAGTGGAATTCGGACACGTGGTGTTACTTCCTTATAATAATAGTTATCAAGCCAATATTGAGATGTCCCCATATGAAGCTCTATATGGACGGAAGTGTATTTCTTGATTGTATTCGGAAGTAACAAGTGAACGTTTGTTGGTTGGTCTAGAATGGGTACAATAGACTCATGATAAGCTACATGAGATCCTCCAAAATATGTTGACTACTCAAAGTTGGCAGAAGAGCTATGCAGATGTTAGGCGGAGAGATTTGGAGTTTGCAGTAGGTGATAAGGTTCTTCTCAAGGTGTCTCTGACAAAAGGAATTGTTCATTTTGGCATCAAAGGGAAGCTTAGCCTAAGATATATTGGACTCTATTTGATTTTTGCTCGAGTTGGGTCATTGGCATATCTTCTGCAATAGCCTGAGTGTATGGCTAGAGTACACCTGGTGTTTCATGTTTCTATGTTGATAAAATATTTGATGGATCTAGAGCAGAAGATTGAGGCCGAACCAGTCATTATTTAACAAGACTTGACTATAGAATCTTAACCAGTGCGTATATTAGATTACTCAGAGCGTGTTATGCGCAGTCATACAATCATGTATGTGAAGATCTTGTGGACTAACCAAACGGAGCGAGAAGCCACATGGGAGCTTGAGGAGCTTATGCGCAAAAATTACCCGGACCTTTTCGAAACCGGTGAGTTCTAAGTTGTTTGCTTCATTTAAATTTTAGTGGCTATCATAGGAGCAACAGAATTCAAGGACGAATTCATTTTAGGGAGGTAGACTCAAATGTCCAGTTTTAAATATAATTAAATGACCGCATTATTTGGAATTGTTGGGCTTAATGGAGCACAATTATGGCCTAATTAGAGTCCAGCTTGAAGGAGAGAGACGAGAAACCATCCAAAACCTATCCCCTACCCACGTCCTTTGGCTGCTGGCTCATCTTAAGAAGAGCATGGCTGCCCTGGCGTCCTCCTTGCTAGGGTGGATGATTTCCTTTGGTAGATTTTCTCTTCCAACTCCATGTGGTGGGAATTGAGTTCCTGATCAACACCCACACAAGGAACTAATTGGATTGGATTGGTACAGTATATAGAGAGAAGGAACATGATCTTGCTCAGTGAGGAGAATACGGTTCCTTTTCTGTTATACCTTGATTATGTCCGGCCATTATGGTCTTAATCCCTAGGATCAGATCGTCTTGGTCACCTCGTCAATCTACTATTTTCCTTTGGCCTGTGCAGTGTTGATTGAACCCTGTTTTCAAGGCCCTTAGGTTTCTAATATCACTTTTGCTAAAAAAGAAAGTTGTAGAGAATTTGTTTGTCTTTCCAACGAGTATTTAAACATAATTTTGGTTTAGTATAACAGTTTTTATGCTTCTCTGAATTTCACTGTCGAAATTTTAGTCTTTCGTCAGTTTCAGTTTTGAGAGTCAGTGTTATATGGATGTTTAAAGTATCCTATAGGCCGAATCTGTACTTTGGGTTATGGAAGATTTTGTAGTAACTTTGATAACCTTTCCATTGAATATTCAATCACTGTTTTTGAAGGATTATTCAGGGAGATATGAATTTTTGAAGTTGACTGTCCTATAGTATGAGGATAGATTAAAGTGCTGTTTTATAAACTATTTTACGACCAGTAGATGTTCAAACTGAATTTTGCTTTGAATATCAAACTTGTAGGTTTTTCTGTGTAGATGATCATAATGTATTTACTTGCTAGCATACTTTTTATACTTTTTAAAGTTATGAAAATATTAATTAACAGTGCTGCTGAAAATTGACTTTATGCTTGTTCTATACTATCTTTTGGCGGGCGTGGGGACTAGGACGTTAAATATATATATATATATATATATATATATATATATATATATATATATATATATATATATATACATTGGTGCTGAAAATTATTTATGATCAGGTGGTGCTTCTTTGGAGAATACTTAGCTCTCTTTTGATCATTGATTTGTAAAGGCAAGTAAACATAGCGTTGTGGCCCCTTACTTTAATTTTGTTATTTGAATTGCTTCCACTAAATTTGTATCATTCATACTAGTCAGATATTATGCTAAATGGATGTTTATCTCTATGTCTTGAAGTATTTGTGATCATGTTTGGATTCTATGTATTTGAAGTTGAAGTATATGATAAAGTGCATACATAACAATTTGTATTTTTGTACTTTCTATTGGATGCATAAGAAGACACCATAGCCTGATGTTGGCGCGGTACGGCACAACAACACACGTTGAATTAAGCAATGTGGTTGCAGCCCTGTTGGCATTTCTAACATCGTCACTAAGTTTCCTTAGAAACGAAGCCAGAAATATTTTTTGGTAATCTATAATGAATGCAGAGAGTCCGCAAACGCACGGAGAATACTGTTGTAGCATTTCACCTAGAAGTATTCATGGTATCGTATTTGTTTTATCCTAAATTAAGGTATATGATTGATCAAAGTAATTACCATATATCTAGACATTGCACATTGGATCATAAGACAAAGTCCTCACAGAGGTAAGGATAATGATAAACATTGGTAGTGGATACATAGATAGCATACTCAAGTTAGATAAATATTAGTCTAGTGGAGAAGGACAAAGAAAGAGCTAAGTTCCTATGTTGCTTTTCTATAGTTATATAATCTACAATATATTCTAGTATACAGATACAATACAATGCAAGACAATTAGATTATTACACCCTGGGCATCCGGTTTTCCCCTGCATCCATAGTACGATTCTGGCCAAGAGCCTATTGCATAGCCGAACATAAGAGATTTCAAAGGACAGATATGACTGTCACCACTTACTGCCTACCCCTAGCAATCCGTGGGCTACACGACAAATAATGCATTTTATTAATCTAAGCACCACACTTACATCTCTAGAATAATACTCCTAATCCTTTAAGTGATGGATCAAAAAAGGAGTAATCACATTTAAGTGAACACTAGACACGTGGAAATGATCTAAGTCACACATTATTTATGCATCATTATAACGATACAAATAAGGACTATAGTAAGGGCTTATGTCTAACATGGTAATATAGTATAACTACATTACTAACATGCAAGCATAATGACCCCATACATGAATGGTTCATATAATCTAACAAGAAACACATGACCCAAGCATAACTATATAGAAAGACTAAATATATTAAATAGAATAAAATCTTACAAAAGGAGAAAGATACAAGAGCCATACCACAACTCCAAGGAAAATTTGCGAACTGAAGAAGACTGTATTCTAAGTCTAACTCCAATAAAACTAAAGGGAATCACAAAATGGTAAAGATAGTAATGCTTCTTGGTGCACATTGAGAGTGGAGCCACACCCTTCCTTTTATAGCTTTCCAAAGGCGATTATGAGGTCGGTAACTCCCGTTCTAAGGGGGGCAACCGCCTTTGGGGAGTCGGTGGGGAACCGACTAAGGAGGTTGGGCCTCAGTGGGCTAGCTAGGGGGTTGGCCCACTAGGGTCCTGCCGCCTCAAGAACCCTGCCAGGTGGGTCTCCTTTGCTTCTCCACGGCTCAGGCCTTCTGTAAGTCGGTTTGGTATTGCAGGTGGGCCAGTTGATCCGTGGGAATCCCCATTGGCAAACTCCGATTGGTCGATATTGTGTTTCTTCGCCATGTATATGTGTTTTATCCTCTCTTTTGATATTTCTCCTACATATCAGTGTTTCTTCAAGAAATAGTGGAGATTTATTAATTCTAACTAATATGCATGATGAGAATGTTGAATCCTCCTTTATTCTGGGTAATATTGATGGTTCAAAATGGTATTTAACGACCATCAACAAGCCATCACTTCCTTTTGTTTGGATTTGAGGGTAGACATGCATTGCATTGCGTCATTTGCATTTACATTTGCTTGGAGGTTCCACATTATGAATTTGTTAATATTTTATTTCACCAATCAGAGTTATAAATCTGTTTATACTATATTTTTACTGCTGCTATTTAATTTGTTGTTTAACAAAACTGTGGTTCAAATAATATTATTAAAGTTGTTTACTTGTGGAGGTTTTTTTCATAAACCTCATGTGCTTCCATTTTCTTCCTCAGGTGCTTGAGTTTGGAGGACACGAACGTGGATGGGCAATAGTAGCACACACATTCTCTTTCAACATGTTTCTAGTTGTATCTTGTAGTTACAATAAAGAACTTATGTCCTCTTAGTTGGAGTCTAATATTTGAGTGGTGGAGCAATGTTTAAATTAAATAGTATTTTGAATATTGCTGCTGGATTTTGGATGTTAGAGTGATGCTCTTACTCTGGTGTTAATAATTGTTGTTTTCTTGTTTTATGATGTATTGCTAATTATGGTAGTAGTGTAGTTGTGGTAATACTTAGGAGTGTTTTTTTGGAGTGTTGCACGACTAGTAGTGTTTGTGCGCTGTGTGGGATACCAGACTCATGGCGGCATGCTTTACTGGACTGTCATATGGCTCGTTGTGTTTTGATGCTTAAGGCCGAGGAAATACTGGAGGTGTTATGTCAGCATCAGATGGAGGATGCAAGAATGTGGCTTCTGACGGTGATGTACACCCTGCCACATCGGGAACTGACAAGAGTGTTGGTTACCCTCTAGGCTATCTGGTATGCTCGGTACAAAGCCATTCATAACCAGATTTTCCATAGCCCAATCTCGACAAATTGCTTCATCAACCGATTCATTGAGGAGTTGCAACTAACAGAGAAGAAACCAACTGAGACAAGTGTTGGACATTCCACATATGTACCCCAGTGCATCCCTTCTCCAGAGGGGTGGATGAAGGTGAATGTGGATGTTGCAGTCTCTAAAAATTGCATAGTTGGGATGACAACGGTTGTGGCTCGTGATCATGGTGGGTTGTTCTTGGGAGCTAGGAAAAAAATTTTGGTACAAGAAAAATATCGGGGGTCACCGATAAACACGATATATCGGAAATATCGGTGATTTTGATGAACAAAATTAAATATTTTTTAAATTTTTTACATCATTTGAGAAGAAATAGGCTTAAATCTATAAACTATCATAGCTATGAATATAATCAAAGTAGTTTTCATTTAATAAACATACTCAATGATAAAATTTTAGCGATAAAAATTATATCGGACCTTACTGATAAATACGATATTTCAGATATATCGGTGAAATTTCGCCAAAATTTTTTTCCTAGCTTGGGAGCATCGGCGATTGTGGTTGCCGATGTCATAGAACCAGAACACATGGAGACGTTGGCATGTCATGAGGCTTTTGCTCTGGACACTGATCTTGGACTTCAAACCTTTAGAGTGGCCAGCTAACCTTGTCAGGAGTATTCAGGCTTAAATCTATAAACTATCATAGCTATGAATATAATCAAAGTAGTTTTCATTTAATAAACATACTCAATGATAAAATTTCGGCGATAAAAATTATATCGGACCTCACTGATAAATACGATATTTCAGATATATTGGTGAAATTTCACCGAAATTTTTTTCCTAGCTTGGGAGCATCGGCGATTGTGGTTGCCGATGTCATAGAATCAGAACACATGGAGACGTTGGCATGTCGTGAGGCTTTTGCTCTGGACACTGATCTTGGACTTCAAACCTTTAGAGTGGCCAGCTAACCTTGTCAGGAGTATTCAGGGACCAGACATGGTTTCCTATGGGCATATTGTCAGTGAGATCAAAATGATGAGGGAGAGTTTCCCTTTGGTAGAAATAGTTCACAAAGGGCACAAGTCGAATGTGGATGCGCATATCTAGCAAAAAGTTGTATTTATAGTTCAGTTGGTAGACACGTTTGGCTTTCAAATCCATCTGAGGGCGTATGTAACTCCTACTCCATATCTTGAATAAAGCAAGGGGTTGAGTCTAAAACGAAAGAACGTATACGGACTTAGATTAGTACGTTCTATACATGCTTGGAAAGATAATGAGATGACCTTTTCAGTGCCACCGACCTCATGTCAAAACTCATCCGGAGTCATTGAAACAAGTCAACATTTACAATTTGTCTAGGTGTTGCAATACCGTTTCAACCTTTGGGCCATGTATCAAGTTGAGCCCACTTAGGACTGCGGCCACGGGGTTGTGCATGACCCTAGGATTCTCATATACATCCACCGCCTCTTTATTAGATTTTGGGTTTTACTTAGATTATTCTGTTGATAACAGTTCTATTGTATCATCAGTTTGTGAGACTCCAACTTGTAAGATTTATTATATATTTGCAAATTTGGTTGCATTATTTTTTGTTCTTGTTTGTATTCTTGATTTACAGGCAAGGATAATCCTTCTTAGCGATGTCAACCGTGCAATATTGGTTGATAACCAGAGAAGATGTTGTGCTATGATTGCGGGGTTCAAAACATGTCGTTCGGAAGTCGGATCAATTTGTGTATTGCTTCTGCCTTAATTAAGATTATCAAAACTTTTCTAAAGATCTGGAATCCTGACCATATCACCACTTTTTTTCTTTGCCTTCTGTTGAGGTCACCTGCCTCCATACGCTTACCCATGCACGGTGAGCATACAAAAGCTTGAGTAGTAGTTGGGATACAAGTTTTATATTTTTTGGGTCGGTCCAAAACTCTAAAATTAACTAGAATTTTCCTTCACTTTATTAAATTAGTATAACAAATGAATTAGAGGTTTGAACCATAATTATCCATTGGATACCTACTTACATCATCCCTAGCTGTAGGAGGGAGAGAGAGAGAGATGCCTGGGGAAAGCCAGAAATAGCGCTGCACACTACACTCCTGTAGGAGGACGGACATTTTATAAAGATGCTATTTGCCATAAAACATGACTCAAATGTGTCTTTGTTAAAAGATATCGTTCAATTGTGCTAATTCGGCTGTAGACAATGAAGTTATTAAAATACTTATTTTTTATAGAAGATAGAGAGGAAGTTACAACTAGACACTAACGTCTGTATTATGTAGTTGAGTTAGAACGAATTAATGAATTAGTAAGATACAACAAGTCAATCTACACGCGCGTTTGTGCGGCTAGTTTAGATATCATTTTGTAGAAATAGTAAGATATTTTTTCTTCAATTTAATACTTGCACCTTATACAAATTATATTATTAAACTATTTTATAAAATCTTAAGTGTAACACAAAAGTTGAGTACCTTATTTTGCAATTATTCCATCAATAATTGTTTAAGTTTATTTGGTTCGTGTTCCTTATTTGAGGATTAAACACATCATATCTATATGGACTACTGTAATTATTTGAATAATATTCTTTTTTTCCTTCAACTTTATTGATTCAGGGAATTGAATATACTTGTTTTATGTCTACTACTCCGGTGATTCATTGTTATTGTCGAAGGTAAAGATCGGGGTGTCACGTGGCACCCCCTAAGGACCCACACGCGTCCAACCCAAGGGACCCGCTGGATCGCCTTCCGGGCACTGCCCATGTGGCCCCCCGTAGGTAAAGTCCGCACGACAGTAACATCGCAGCCGTGAAGGTCGCGCCACTGCCCTGACTCGCTCGACCTCCGAGTGGTCAAGGGCCGGATGCGCCTCGCTCGACCCCTCAATGGGGGCCAGAAATTTGCTACCCCTCGCCCGACCCCTCAGTAGGGGTCGAGAACAAGCTGACCCACACGACAGAACTCGAGCACGCCTTGCCCTTCCAAGAAGATGACTCAGACGCCCGCCCGAGCCTATACACTCCGGAGCAAGGACGGACACTCCACTGTCGTTACAGTCGCGATGACAGTGTCCCCCCCCCCCCCCCCCCCGCGTAATCATCAAATAAAATCTACCTCTGTTAACTCCCATCAGCGGGATCCAGACCTAGACAGGACGGGGCGCTTTGACCCTGACCGAGCCAGAAATGGCGGAGTGGAGAAACTCGATTGCCCTGTCAGGACATGACAGATCCCAACTCTAAGCGGGCCCGGACAAGCCTAACCTGGTGCTACGACCCCAGACGAAAGGGGTCAGGCAAGACGGTGGTCAACAATCGCCAACCACTCGGCTTTAAATGTCGTACCCACCACGCATACACAGTATCAGAAGGTCAAATCTTCTCGTACACCTGCCACCCTCATCATCACTAGCGCCCGCTGACGAGAGCAGGCGTGGCAGAATAGTCTGTGACGCTACCACCTAATGAAAACCCCCAACCGTGACGATGCAGGACGGAATGATGGATAACAAGATTGATCACCACTCGGATAACATCACAACGCCCATGATGCGGCTCTCTATGTATGGCGGAACACGTCGTCTACAGTAACAAGGGGAGCTCAACCCAACAACAAGAAATAGGGGCATGCCCGAACACGGTGCCCACCCCCTCACATGGGGCTATGATGAAGGGCCTGCAAGGACCGAAGACCATGCAATCGACCAGGGACTTCGCCTTCTTTTGCACGCCTCCACCAACTCCACACGTGTAGAACCCCCATCTCTTTCTTATCCTCTATCTTTCTCTGTAAGTGGGCCCGTCCCCATGAGATATAAAAGGGGAGGTCCTTCTTCTCGCTCAAGCGAGTAGAATTACCGCACACACACACACACACTCACTTTGTTTGCACCCGAGACTTGGAGCCCTCTCCTCTCTCACCACCATTGTACTCCACGTCGGAGCAAATAACATGAGCAGGCTAGAGAACTGGATGTAAGGGCCTTCCCCGAACTAGTATAACCCCCATATCCTCTTCCTTAGCCATCACAGAGCCTGAAATGCGCACCCCTGTGAACAAATTCAACTAGCTGGTGATCTAAACACCGAGAGCTGGCGCGCCTGGTAGGGGAGCTTTGTGCGTTTTGCTTCACCACTTCCTGGTTCAGATGGCCACTTCCTCCGCCTTCTGGGCTCTGGCAGCAGCGTGTTCTTCGGCAGTCTGGAGTTCGTTGCTACTGCTGACCGGAAGCTGCTATGCGTCAGCATTCCGACCTCCTCACCGCCCCCGGCCCTAACACCCGCCTCCGAGACGGCACGCTTGTGGTGGCTCGAGGACATGGGCGACACGCTCGACTTTGTAGTCACGGCGGACAGGATGTTATGACTCAATGACGAGTCACTCTCGGACCCCATCGTGGTGGCCATCGCGATTGCCGACGAGGCGATGCGTGGCTCAGCTCAAGCCGGCAAGGCCATGCGTCACCGACTACTCCATGACGTTGTTCGGGTATAGCAACCAGCTGTGGCTCCACTTGCAGCGCTACTTAGGCCCTATGTCTGACCAGGATGATCTCCGCCACTCCGCGTTTGCACTGGCAAATATCCATGGACAGCTCCTCGGGGGAGAGCCCCTCCACTCGAGCTGGCTCGCCGAGACCCCCTCGGAGGGCTACCCATATGGCCTGCGGAATGCCGCGAGGTGCTTCCAGTATGCAGCCATCGAGTACGCGGCCCTCACTCTCACGGATCCAGGCTTCATCGATATGATTGACCACCTGGATGAATCCCTTTTTGACCTCGTTGATGTGGGATCGTTGGAGGACTCTGACTCCGACTCCAGGAGATGCACGGGAAGCTGTGACCTCCCACGCGAATGCCACATGGTGCAACTCACGCCCATTCCAGCGGCAGGGGAAGTGGGACCTCGGCCGCTGGGGCCTTGGCGAATCCTGGCACTCCCGCTCAGGCAAACCCGGTGACGGGCATGGCGGTGGGTGAGACGCTCGTCAATGTCCCCGCCGCTGCTGCTGGGCAGTTTCAGCCAGTGTCCCACCCGGAAGACCCCTAGCAGCGGCTGAGGGCCAGACGGGCAGAACACGAGGAAACCCAGCGCCAACTCGAACACGAGAAGGACGAGATTGATCGCAAGCTAGCCCGCTCTGGCACGGGCGGGTGCGCTCGCGCCATGGCCCACGACATCAAATAGCATATCATCGCTGATGACCGGGGGTCACCGCAGTTCGCTCGGGTGAGATAGAACATAGCGACGGCCGTCACGCTGCTCAAGACCCTCCTCAAGCCTGCAACGCTAGAGGCCCGGTAGGCCTAATGAGAAGTCGTGGCCCTCCTGGCCAAGGCCACCGAACTCCAGGCGAAGAGCTCGCAAAGGCGAGCCGCCCAATCCAGCAAGCAGATCTCTACGTCCAGTGTGCGGCAGGAGGCAGCGCCGCTGGATCGCAACAACACTCAGTTTGGCAGCTGGCCCTGGCTGAAGGTGTTCCCAAGAAAGCCTCGGTCCATGACCGGGTCGAACCGAAGTACAATGCGCGTCATACGCTCAAGGCACACTGGCGTGAGAGCGAGCGGCTGAACAAGGAGAGGGGCCGTCAGCCGCGCCGTGGAGGTCAGTACGACGACACTAACAACAAAGGGAGTAGAAGCCCAAGCCCTTCTGGGCCGCGGGTCTTCAGGTCGCGCATCCACAGCATCGAATTCCCTTAGCGCTTTCGGGCGCCTGCAACTGTCACCATGTATGCGGGCAAAACTGACCCTGGTCTTTGGCTGGAGGACTACCGCCTCGCGTTCCAAGTAGGGGGAGCCATTGACGACCTTGCTATCATCCGCAACCTGCCCTTGTACCTCGCGAACTCGGCCCGCGCTAGGCTCAAACACCTCCTTGAGGGATAGATCTACGACTGGGGTGACCTGAGGGACGTCTTTGTTAGGAACTTCCAGGGGACCTATGTCCAACCAGGCAACCCCTGGGACCTTAAGAATTGCCGATAGAAGGTCACCACGTCTCTCAGGGACTACATCCAACGCTTCAGCAAGAAGTGCAATGAATCGCCCAACGTGGGCGATGCGGACATCATCGGGGCTTTCATCTCTAGCACTACCTCGCAGCAGCTCATCCATGAGCTGGGGCGAAAGGGTCCTCGCACGGCCCACGAGCTCCTGGACATCGCCACTAGCTTTGCCGCCGACAAATAGTGCATGGGAGTGGTCCTGAAGTGCGCACCAGAGGGGAAGGGCAAAGGCAAGCGGGAAGAAGGAGCCGGTGACGGTAGCTCCGACTGCCCAAAGAAGAAGAAGAACAAGTCGCGAGCTGCGCATGATCCTGTTGTGGCCGCCACCGAGCGCAAGCCACTGAGGCCTGCAACGGGGGAAGCACCAAAGCACTTCAAGAAGAAATGGAATGGTCCATGCCCGAACCACGGGTTCCCTGTCCAGCATCTCCTCAAGGACTACTCCATGATGAAGAAATTCATCCGGGAGGAGGTGAAGAAGGGGGACCCAGAGAAACCGTCAGAGCCGGGGGTCCAGGACCCTGTAGACGGTGACAACGGGCAGGGGGGCAGTGTTCCCTAACACCAAAGCCTGCCATATGATCTTCATGCGACCCGAGTCCCGAGGAAGTCGGGGCACCGCCAAGGTCGAGCGTCGCGTGGTTTTTGAAGCGGAACGCGCCATGCTGGCCATCCTCAAGTGGTCAGATTTGCTGATCACATTTGATTGGTCAGACCACCCCCCGCACGTGCCACGGCCAGGTCGATACCTGCTCGTGGTCATCCCCATCATCGCCGAGGTCCGCCTCACCAAGGTGATGATGGACAGGGGTAGCTGCATCGACATTTTGGACGTTGACACGCTCGACCTGCTCGGGATCGATCGATCATGGCTTCAGTCGGTCGGTGCACCCTTCCTGGAGATCGTCCCAGGACGACAAGCCATGCCCCTCGAGTGGATCAGCTTGCCCGTGGCGTTCAGGACTCCATCCAACTTCCGGACCGAGACCCTCGTCTTTGAGGTCGTCGATTTCTTGGGAGTGTACCACACACTCTTGGGGTCCCGTGCTACGCCAAGTTCATGGCCGTCCCTAACTAGACCTACTTGAAGCTCAAGATGCCAGGGTCGAAGAGTGTCATCACCGTGAGCGCATCGCTCCAGACCCCGAGGGCGACAAGGGGAAGACGGTGAGAGTGGGGACCTAGCTCACTCCCAAATAGGGAAGCGAGCTCGTCGACTTCCTTCACGCGAATGCTAACGTCTTCGCGTGGAGACCCTCAGACATGCCCAGCATACCAAGGGAAGTCACCAAGCACTCCTTGAGCATCATGCCTAGCTCCAAGCGGGTGAAGCAATGCCTATGTCACTTCAACGAGGAGGAGCACAGGGCAATCGGGGAGGAGATCGCAAAGTTACAGGAGGTCGGGTTCATCAAGGAGATATTTCATCCCGACTGGTTAGCTAATCCTGTTCTTGTATGCAAAAAGAATGGGAAATGGAGAATATGTGTTGATTATACGAGCCTGAACAAGTCATGTCCGAAGGATCCATTTCCTTTGCCATGCATAGACCAAATAGTTGACTCGATGGCGGGGTGCGAAACCCTCTGTTTCCTAGATGCCTATTCCGGGTATCACCAAATTGCGATGAAAGAATCCGATCAACTCGCAACATCCTTCATCATGACGTTTGGCTTTTACTGCTACGTAACCATGCCTTTCGAGCTTAAGAATGTCGGTGTGACTTTTTAGCGCTGCATGCAACGGTGCTTCGACCAATTGATTGGCCACACGGTTGAAGCCTATGTAGACGACATCGTTGTCAAGTCCAAAAAGGCAGACACCCTTGTAGCCGACCTCGAGCGCATTCTCGCCAAACTACACGCGAGAGGCGTCAAAATCAACCCCGAGAAGTGCGTTTTCGGGGTGCCGAGAGGGATGCTTCTCGGGTTCAATGTCTCCGAATGGGGCATCGAGGCCAACCCCGAGAAGATCTCCGCGATCAAACGGATGGGCCTAGTTCAGAACCTGAAGGGGCTGCAGCGGCTTATGGGCTGTCAGGCGGCTCTGAGCCGCTTCATCTCACGCCTGGGCGAGAAAGTTCTCCCACTATAAAAACTTCTAAAGAAGTCAGACCGGTTCGAGTGGACCCACGAGGCACAATCTGCTCTCGATGATTTTAAGCGCTGTCTTGAGCAGCACCCCGGTGCTAACACCCCTGCTCCCGGGCGAGGTGCTGCTGTTATATATCACTGCGATGACACAAATCGTCAGCTCGACCCTGGTGGTTGAGCGAGACAGGGAAGGACACGCGCTCAAAATCAGCACTCAGTTTACTATGTTAGTGAAGTCCTGTCTGACTCAAAGACCTGGTACCCGCAGATTCTCAAGATGCTCTACACGGTGATGGTCGCAAGACGCACACTCCGGCACTACTTCGACTCCCTTCTAGTACACATTATAAGTTCCTTCCCCCTCTGAGAAATCATACAGAACAAAGACTCAGCAGGCAAGGCCGCCAAGTGGCGCTAGAGCTGATGGGGCACGACATCACGTATCAACCGCAAGCGGCCATCAAGTCCAAGGTCCTTGTTGACTTCATGGCCGAGTGGACTGAGGCGCAGCTCCCACCCGCTCCGGTCAATCAGGAATACTGGGTCATGCACTTCAACGGGTCGCTCATACGGACAGGGGCAGGCATCGGCCTCGTCTTCCTCTCTCCACTCGGGGTGCATATGAAATATGCGATTTGTTTACATTTCCCCACATCGAATAATGTTGCTGAGTATGAGGCACTCGTTAACGGGCTCAAGATAGACATCAAACTTGGTATCCGGCAACTGGAAATCCGATACAACTCACAACTCACGGTCGACCAGATCATGAAGGTGTCAAGCTGCCGGACTGACGCCAAGGCACTTTACTACCAAGAGGTCCGCAAGCTCGAAAACAAGTTCGATGGGTTAGAACTAAGACACATACCACTGCGCCTCAATGAGGTAGCCGATGCGTTGGCAAAAATGGCATCTGGGCTAGAGCAGATTCCTCTAGGAGTCTTCGCAAACGACCAGCATCAGCCTTCGGTTCGACCCAAAGAGCTCGCGGGGCCCAAACAAGGGTCGAGCAATTTCGCCGAACTCGACCCAAGGGGTAAAGAATCGCCTCCGGCGGCCCCGCAGCTCACGAACCTGATGGAGATCGACCGACCAGGCGACCCGAGCGAGCCGGAAGGCCAGTCAGACGACCCAGGGGTTGAGCGAATCGACCCCCAAGTCGAGAGAGCCAAGCTCCCGCGCGACTAGAGAATCCTGTATATTGAATTCTTGGCTTGGGGCATGCTTCCCACATACGGAACCGAGGCCAAGCGAATCTATCGGTGTGCCAAGTCGTTCATACTGGTTGACGGGGTACTTTATAAGCGCAGCGTCACCAAAGTCATGCAGTGTTGTATCCCCATCAGCGAAGGCATCCGGCTGCTCGTTGATATCCACGGAGGGGGGGGGGGGTCTGCGGTCATCACACTACACCTCAAACTCTCGTGGGCAACGGATTCGCCCAAGGGTTTTACTAGCCGACTGCCGTGGGCGACGCGACCCACATAGTCAAAACCTGCAAAGGTTGTTAGTATTATGCCCGCCAAACACACCTGCCAGCTTAGACCCTTCAAACTATCCCTCTCACGTGGCCCTTCGCGGTCTAGAAATTGGACCTGGTTGGCCCGCTTAAAAAGGCGCCCAGGGGCTACACCCACTTACTCATCGCGGTCGACAAGTTCACAAAGTGGATCGAAGCACGCCTGCTAGTTAAAATCCAATCCGAGGAAGCAGTCGAGTTCTTCCTTGACATCATCCACCGATTTGGGTTCTAAACTCCATAATCATGGATAACAGAACGCAGTTCACGGGAAAGTTCTGCGACGACTACCACATCTGCGTCGCCTGGGCTGCCGTTGCTCATCTCAAGACAAACGCTCAAGTTGAGCGAGCAAACGGCATGATACTTCAAGGTTTGAAGCCTTGAATCTTCGACCCGACCGCCATTTTCAACCACTTGAAGCAGTTCAGCGGTCATTGGCCGGCCGAGCTTCACGCCTTGCTTTGGAGCCTACGCATAACTCAGAGTCGTGCAACGGGTTTCACTCCCTTCTTCACAGTCTATGAGTCCGAGGTAGTCTTGCCCACCAACCTAGAATATGGGGCACTGCGAGTGTGCACGTACAGCGAGCAGGGCAATGAGGCAGCGCTCCAAGACGCGATGGATCAAATAGACGAGGCGCGAGATGTCGCACTCCTCCATTTGGCCAAATATCAACAAGCACTCTGGCGCTACCACGACCGAAACATGAGAGATAGAGGCCTCCTCGTGGATGACCTTGTTTTGTGCAGGGTTCAAGACAATAGAGGTCAACACAAGGTCTCACCACCTTGGGAAGGACCATACAGCGTTTCTCGAGTTATCCGACCCGGCACCTACAAGTTGAAGACAGTGGAGGGCGACAAGCTCAAGAATCCATGGAATATCTCACAGCTACGTAAATTCTATCCCTAGCTTTTCGTTTTATGCAATCCTTGCCCATCTCGTTCGCTCCTAAATGACGCCCGACCCCTCTCAAGAGGTCGAGCGTTGCTCGGGGGCTGGAAAGGCATAATGGGCCCACATGGCATGCCTCTATTTCGCCTTAAAGTTTTTCTCTTTTCTTGCTTGTTCTTCTCTCTCGGCCTCAAGCCTCACTTTACTGGCAAACAAAGTAGGCCACGGATGAAGGGGTTCACAGTCCAGCTGGTCGGACGGCGCAACGTCGTGCTTGCCCCAGTGACCACGACAACGGCGATCATCTGCAAGACTAAACTTCCAAAGCACCCGGGGGCACATACTTTGCAAGCCAAAACAAGGGAGGCAACAGGCCGAGCGCACAAATTAGTTTAATCAACTGAAACTAAAATTGTTTAAGGCTGCCACGGGCCACCAAAATAAAACAAACACTAGTTCGAATTTAAACTATTACATGGGCATGATGACCCACCAAAGCAATTAAAGTAACTAAAAGAAGACACTGTGTAAGGTTCATGATTATTGAGGTCACCCCAAGGTATGATGTTTTGGTGATGAATGACAAACATGAAATCTGACTAATATCTACAGGAGTGTTGTTCATGTAGAAAACCTCTTCTACCTTATGATGGTTGTTAACGGCGGCCTTGGTGATTGATGACAATGACCACAAGCATGGAGCCTTATGAGCTTGATGGATTCCAAGGGTTGACGAAGATGGATCAAAGTGGAGAACAAGTTATGATGCAATTGTTGGGTACACTTGTCTAGTTGTTAGGACTTGAGTCCATAGGAAAACCCGGACTATCAAGGGGGTCTAGGTCATGTCTAGTTGGTGATGTGCAAGGTTGCTCGGTGAAATCACAAGCACTAGTTGACAGTGGAGAAGCCAAGGAGTTGTTCGAAGAAGCCGGGAAACGAAGTCAAGCGAGTACGACAAGTTTTAGCTTCTGGACATAGAGACCGGACAGAGGGGTCAGAGGTGACTGGACTGTACGGTCACTATGTGGAGTTGTCTGGAACTTCCAGTGAGGAACGAGAAATCCGACTGTGCAGGAGCTATAGGGACCGGATGGTATGGTCAGGGACCATACGGTTAGTTCAGCTGAGGAACAGTGCAGAGAGGAAGCCAACGTTCTGGAGTCTGACGATGATGTCCGATGTGTCGGACATGTCCGACGGTTGTATAGACTGGACGGTCCGGTCTACTGATCGGACAGTCCGGTCAGTATGAGGAAATTGCCTACGCACAGTGAAGCCAACGGCTAGGAGAGCCGTTACAGAAGTGACCGAACGGTCTGGTCAGGCAGAGACTGGACAATCCGGTCAATGCGTCCAGAAAGGTGATTTCATGGAGCAACGGCTAGTTTGAGGTTGGGAGCCTATATAACTTTGTTGCTGGGGTCTTTGTGACCTCTATTGGCCAGTGGAATACCTAAGAGTATTTGGTAAGGTCCAAGAAGAAAAGAGGAGAGCACTAGGAGGAGATATTGCATATCGTGAGAGTGCTAGTGGAGAGTAACTTGAGCATCTTGCACATCTAAGGCTAGGGTGTCCTTGATGGTGTGATCTAGATTGTTACTCTTGGTCTATGGTGAGGACTAGACCGGTTAGGTGTCAGTGATCGAGCCTATCGTGATTGGTTGTGAAGGCCGTCACACATTTGTACACGGTTTGAGTCCGCCGTTGAAAGGGGCATCGCTAGTGAGCTCCCGTGTCGGCTCAGGAAGTCCGGCAAGTTCTCGAGGGAGGAAGCTTGTGCTTTGTGCAGCAGTGATGCACACCATGTCTTCACTCAAGGAGTGATTGCAGGCTCGTGGGAGAGAACTCCACTTGGTGGCGGGAGGGACAGGAACTCCGACGAGAGTGGTCCAACGAGGAGTAGGGGAAGGCGCCATCCTTCCGAGATCTTGGGAAAAAGCTATGAGCCATCTCTTATTCTACTCCTCACTTTGATGCATTACTTTTCTTATTTACATACCATGTTATTCATGCTTGTGTGCTTATCTTATTCTAGTTGATCACCTTGTAGACTTGCATGAATAAGCTTCTTGCTTGCTAGTAGTGTTTGAGCTTCCGCATTTGATCACTAGCATGTATAGGAGTTGACTTGTCTTGATTGCTTACCATTGTATGTGTTGTACTACTCATCCTCATGTGTACTAGTAACTTATCTTGTAGAATTGCATGAGTAGGCTCCCTTGCTATCTTGTAGTGTGCTTCCATATTTCTTTATTACTAGCTTGCATAGAAGGTGTATTGCCTTTGTGTGATCCACTAGTATGCATAGGTTGTTGTTCCTTTCATAGGTTCACTATCTTGCTAGTGTGATCACCGCTATGATTGTGTAGGAGTTGTTTTGAGTGGTCGGTTTTAGGAATTGGTGAATTTGGTACATACTGTGAGTTCTCGATTCACCCCCCCCCCCCCCCCTCTCAGTCACTCGGTCCTTTCACACTGACTAATTTCCCTCCTCAGCTTTAGGGAGCGCCTCCTCCTCGTGTGCTCGGGCCAGGGAGTCGGCGTGGCGGGTGGTGCGGGCGTAGATCGCCTCCATCTGCACGGGAGTGTGCCCTTCAACATGGCCCGTACTTAGGTCCTTGAACTCAGCTTCGACCAGGTCAAAGTGGGTGGCAAACATGCTGAAGGCGGTACGCACACCGAAATGCACGCCCCGCCTGATCCACTCATGGCCTGCCTCCATCATCCTCCCGACCTGTTCAGCGGGAGCGGCGTCTGGAGGGAGGTCCACTTTAAGCTCCCGTACCCCTTGACCCATCAGAGCGTGAAGCATGCCCCTTTCCTCGACCTCCTGGCGGAGAGAGCCCTCGACCGCCGCTAACTTTGACCCGAGATCTGCACAACACCCACCAAAGTCAACAAATCGAAAGGAGACGACACGTCAGGAAAAGAAGCGCAAAAAAGTTTACCTTCCTCCCTTTTGTGGGCACGCTGCAGCTGTGACAGGTAGCTAACGGCGACCGCGGTGGAGTCCTGAGCCGCCTTGTCTACCTCCTCGCGGTGCAGCTTCTCTGATGCAACGCGAGCCTCAACCTATCAACCTCCATGACGCTGGACGCCGCCTGTGCCACAGCCCCGTCCCGCTCCTCTCAAGCGAGGGCGAGGTCATGCTCTGCTCTGCCGAGCTCACGCTCGACATGCTCCAAAGAGCCCTCCAGTTCCACCAGCCTCGTGCCGAGATCCTCCCCAAGCCGATGCTCCTCCTCCAGCTCCTGATGGGCACCAGCTAGGGCCTAAAGGGACGCCACGATCGAGGCCTCGCACTCGAGCCTCAACGCCCGGCATGCAGCGAGGACCCGAAGCTCGGCGGGGCTGCACAAATCCTCCATCGACTTGAGCTCGCCCTCCAATAGCGTGCGCTCCCCCGCCGATAGAGGCGAAGCTCCGCGCCTAACAACACCCGTGATGACTCCCGCACTAGCGACGTCGGGATCCCCCATCTCGGCATGCGCCGAAATGGCAGCCCTATCATCTCCACCTGCCGCGGCGCCCGTCGCCTCAACACCCACTGGAGCACTGCTCCTGGTTCCCTCGACCTCCGCCATGGGCACGACCACCCTAGAAGCCGCCTCGGTCATGGCGTCCGCCATGGCGTCACGCGTCCGCGCCTCCTCTATAGCGGCAGCCACGGCGTATCGCGCTCGTGCCTCTTCCACAACGCCTACCTTGAGTTGCTTCATGAAGGATATCTTAGGCCGGCGAGGATCTCGGCCCAAGGCCCGTTGCTTCTCGGCTGGCGCATCACCACTTACCGGCTCATCTCGTGGACGTTTCTCCAAAGCTGCCGTGGGAGACAACGGTGACGGGCAGCGTCTCGACACGCGCCGGCTCAACCTCTAGCTCCGACTCCGCCTATAGGACCACCCCCTCGATGGGAGAGCCCACCGCCACCAGGGATGTTCTTGATTGGCACCGGCAACTGAAGATTCTCCGTCGACCCGGACCGGCTCAGCGCCGCCTCTTCGACCAGGCGGTGACCTGCGAGGGCCCCCAACCTAGACGAAAGCAGAGAGTCAAGGACGACCGCGTCCCCAGAGTCGGGTACACGAAGGGCGCATAGCTGAGGTCGTCATCGTCGTCATCATCATCATCGTCGTTGTTGTTACCATCGCCATCACCACCGCCGTTATCACTGATGTTGTCATCATCCCAGTCATCGTCCCTCTTCTTCCTTGCCTCCCGCTTCATGTCCCACCGCTCCACGTCCCTAAAGCGGTTTGCGGTCCATTCAGCCGCCCCCTCCAGTAGCCGAAGGGAGGGGGTCTCGGTAAAGCATGTCCACTAGGACTAAAAGAAAGGAGAGGAACAAGACATAATGGTCAAACAATTCATGGTCACAAATAATGAAAGCAAGAGATGGAGGACAGTGCGTCGACAGAGGGATGGAAATCCTCACCACATCGACCGCTTGAGGATTAGGATGCATCACCGGCCCGTTCGGGGAGGGCAAGCCCTGAGCGCTGGATTCCAACACCACCCTCACCCACTTCACCACATCGTCGTTGGACAGCAATTCCTCTTCCATCATGTTGTCCGGCACGTCACGGCTGTCGGCGTCACTGAGGAACATGGGGAGCCGGTGGTGGCACAGCGGCGTGAATCACCGCATGTGATATCACTCGACGACTCTCGTGCCATCGAGACCAGACCTCTTGAGGTGGGCGTGCTCTTGATCCACTTCTTCCCGTTCTTCCCCTTCCTCCAATGCCAGCTGGCCCGAGTCTCGGTGATGTCACGGCCAGTGTACTCGGGGAGGGGATGGAGCTCGTCATTGCGCGAGTAGAACCACCTCTTGTGCCACCCCGAGTGGGTGGTCGGAGTAGGCATCTGAATGTGCTGTGCTCGCCCCAGAGCCGGATTCCTATGCACCCGATGGTGCAGGGGAGCGGGTCGTCGCCAACCTTACGTTGAATGCATACCGCGAGGAAGAAGTGACACCACAAGTCGAAGTTGGGCATGATCCCAAGGAATCCTTCACACAAGGCCACAAGGGCTAAGATGTGCTGATCCCGTTGGGATTCAGATGTTGCAACTCCACCCTGTAGTGATAAAGCAGCGCCCTGAGGAAGTCATGCGCCGACCGCCAGAGCCCTCGCTTGTGGAAGGGAATGAATGACACCACGTAGCCCCTTGGGGGCTCCGACCGTATCTCGTTCCCTGGCACTATCCATTCCCTCGCTCCGGTGAGGGGGATGAGAAGCCCGGCTTGGACGAGTCCCTCCAGCTCCTTCTTCATCACTTTGCAACGGGTGAACACCAACATCGTGGCGACGAGGCTACAGGAGGAAGGATTATCGGGGATGATGAAGAAGAAAAGATGCGGAGACAAGAAGGGCGAAAGGAAGAGGAAGGATTCGGCGTCGAAGGCTTAAATTTAGGAGTGAGCCAGGAGCGTGGTCAAAACTGACCGTGGAAAATCCGCCTGCAGCCTACCAGATGATAAACCTCTCAACCTCTCATCCCGTGCAGCACGTAGATACGGTGTCCCACGCACCTCCACAACTCCACCCCTCCCACTATCCTGAAAACTCCTCGGCTTCCGTGAATGGTTCCGTGCATCACGGGTCCCACCACTACTTCAACCACTGCGAGAAACGTCCCCTCAGCCGCCATGCCAAGAAAGGCGGAACAGCTACGCATCATGCTTGGGACCACCACGATGCAAATGCCAGATAAATCGCTCAATCCCCCCCTATTTACTCAGGTAGTGGGGCTGGCAGTACAAAGCCAATTTAAGCCCCGTGCCATGCCTTGAATTCTAGAGCAGGAAAAATGTGCGGACCCCACTAACAAGGCCTCACCGTAATAAACGTGACTGACCCGGGTGGACTCGGTCAACGGGTAGCAACGACCTCGGCGAGGGACAAACAGTGCAGGCAAGATCGGATAAGGGGCTGAAAACTGCCTCGACGGCCCGACAGCGCCAAGGTTCCAAGGTTGGCCCTACGTGTGGGTTCAATAGCTGCTAGGGCACCGAACAGAGCGAGGGGCATGAGCGATGGGTACACCTAGCGGCCAATACCTCGACCCCCGAGGGATCTAGGACATCATAGAGTAGCGTTTGAGTCCCGTTCTGACTCGTTCTTTGCTATCTCCTCGAAGAGAGGTAGCTAGCCATCGTGACCTATCGAATGGTCATGACAACCAGTCGAGATGGAAAGATGGATTCATGAGATCGACCACCAGCTGGTTCGCTGGGACCCCATTGACGGGGAACACAGAGGTCTCACTCGAACGAACCCGATAGCAGCTCATCGAGCAACCATGTCTCATGAATGAGACACGGAAGGAGAAAATGAAAAAGTCAAAACAACTGCTCAACCGATCCGTCCGAACTGAGCGGGGACACAAGGGTCGGCATCGCCAAACGAGACCCAACGACGGGGTCACATTCATTATTCCCAACTAATAAGACCGCTTAAGGCCGACTCTTACAAAACTCTCTCTCTCTCTTCCTTTTTACAAAGTGAGTATCAATGGCTCAGAAAACGAAAAGAAAGAGAAGAGAAAATCGACCAAAGGGGTCTATTACAAAAGAAAAGGCGGTACCTGCACCTCGGCGGGTACATACGAGGTGAAGCGCCTGTAACGCTTTGTCATTGGGGAAATATGCGTTAATTTAAGGCCAGCCTTTTCCCCCAATAAAGAAGGCGAGCAGCTCGGCCGCGTCGTACGGCTGTTGCTAGAACTGCCTCTTGGGACTAAGGACCCCTGCGCTAGTAGGGAGTCCGGTCCAGCACCTCTTCTTGACCTTGTTCCTACGGACGCCGCTGAGGATGAACATGAGGGGACCTAATAAGCCATGGAAACCTTCCATGTGATGGCCCCTTTATGTCCACCTCACCCCAACAAAGGGGAGGATACAATAGAAGTTGAGCCAACCTTCCCACAACCGACAAGGCAGCCGCACCAGGGGAGCTGGGAACTTACTGCCAGCAGGTTTTCATCCCCGTCTTCATCACCAAGGCCATCATCACACTTGGGAGCCATAAGGAGAATGGTCCACTAAGCGGAAGTCGGTCATGCCCGGATGTCCTGGAGCTCGATTTGAAAACTTTAGGCGTAGGGATGAAGCAGAACGTTGCTAGGTTGTGCCCTTAAATAGCTAGGCTAGGCCTGGGCCTTGGATACCCTGCACGGGTATCGAGCCCAATGCAGGTTCATGAGGGACTCTTGCACGACACGTGAGGACAAGAGCCTGGCACCGTCGATGGTACCGCGTGCTACGCCCCGTACAAAGGGAAACTCGCCTCAAAGAGAGCCATTGGCCATAGGCCTCCTTGACATATAGCGCGTGAGTCCCGGGCCCCACAAGAAGATATCCCAACTCGACATGCCGGAAAAAGACAAGAAGCCTGCCACTCAAGCAGCATCATGTCACGTCTTTTTAGGTAAAACAGGACGAGCCATGTCATAAGAACACTATGGACAAATCCCCCTCTACGACGCTCTGTGCTGCCTGTTCGGCCTAGGACATGGGGCCCGAGGACCACGGGCACCACAGGGCTCTCGTGACCATATCCGATAAATAAAGCCAAAGATTGAGTCCGTACGGACTCCTTCTCTGGCTCGGGGGCTACACCCGACGGGTGCGCTCGCACGCACCCTCACCGAGCAACAACTAGCCATCTCCCGCTGCGTCAAGCCGAGGCGCCAGTTCTGCCAAAACTCAACCCCCGGCTTGGGGGCTACACCCGTTGGGTACGCCAGCGTGCACCCCTCTTGTGTGAGCTGGGCAACCCACAGATGACTTCGCACCTTTAGATTTGCACCAGCGTCAAAATCCCCCGAACGACTCTCCGACTCTCTCGGGGGCTCGGGGGCTACTGTCGAATGTAAAGATCGGGGTGTCATGTGGCACTCCCTAAGGACCCACACGCGTCCAACCCAAGGGACCCACTGGATCGACATCTGGGCATCACCAATGTGGGCCCCTACAGGTAAAGTCCGCATGGCAGTCACACCGCAGTCGCGAAGGTCACGCCATTGCCCTGACTCGCTCGACCTTCGAGTGGTCGGGGGCTGGATGCCCCTCGCTCGACCCCTCAGTGGGGGTCGGAGATTCGCTACGGCTCGCCCGACCCCTCAGTAGGGGTCGAGAACAAGCTGACCCGCCCGATGGAACTCGAGCATGCCTCGCCCTTCCAAGAAGATGACTCAGCCACCCGCCCGAGCCTATCCACTCTGGAACAAGGACGGACACTCCACTGCCGTTATAGTTGTGATGACAATGTGGACCCCCCCCCACCGTAATCATCAGATAAAATCTACCTTCGTTAACTCCCTTCGGTGGGATCCGGACCCAGACAGGACGGGGTGATGGGACTCTGACCGGGCCAGAAATGGCGGAGTGTAGAAACTTGATTGCCCTGTCGGGACAAGACAAATCCCAACTCCAAGCGGGCCCGGACAAACCTAACCTGGTGCTACAACCCCAGACGAAAGGGGTCGAGCGAGACAGTGACCGCCAACCACCCTGCTTTAAATGTCGTACCCACCATGCATACAAAGTATCAGGAGGTCAAATCTTCCTGTATACCTGCCGCCCTCATCATCACTAGCGCCCGCTGACAAGAGCAGGCGTGGCAGGACAGTCTGTGACACTACTACCTGATGAAAACCCCCAACCGTGGCGACGCAGGATGGATTGATGGACAGCAAGATTGATCACCACTCGGATAATATGACAGCGCCCATGATGCGGCTCTCCACGTATGGTGGAACATGTCGTCTATAGTAATGAGGGGAGCTCGACCCAACGACAAGAAACAGGGGCACGCCCGAACACAGTGCCCACCCCCTGACACGAGGCCAGGACGAAGGGCCCGCAAGGACCGAAGACCATGCCACCGACCAGGGACTTCGCCTTCTTCTGCACACCTCCACCAACTCCACACATGTAGAACCCCCATCTCTTTCTTCTCCTCTATTTTTCTGTGTAAGTGGGCCCGTCCCCTTGAGATATAAAAAGGGAGGTCCTTCTTCTCGCTCAAGGTAACAGAATTACCGCACACACACACACTCACTTCGTTCGCACCTAAGACTTGGAGCCCTCTCCTCTCTCACCATCATTGTACTCCACGCCGAAGCAACTAACACGAGCAGGCTAGAGAATTGGACGTAGGGGCCTTCTCGAACCAGTATAACCCCCCGTGTCCTCTTGCTTAGCCATCACCGAGCCCGAAACGTGCACCTCTGTGAACAAATTCAACTAGCCGGTGATCTAAACACCGATAGTTATATATTTATTTTCTTTTTGCCTTCAACTTTGTTGATTCAAGTACTTTGCTATCTTAATACCTAATGTTACTCTCGAAGCACTCGATTCCATTGAGCTCACATACCACTAATACTTTGTTGATTTCAAAACTATCACTTTGTTTTCACCGTCCTAGCTTTTTCTAGCACTTCGTCATCTCTTTGCTTTCTTTTCTGTGGAGGAAGGTATAATCAGAGGAGAGGCGACAGTGTCCATGTAACATAGGAGGAGAAGGTTTTATTCAGCATTATTGAACTAAGGCAATATGACGATGGAGTTCCACCTCCATACAGTGAAGGTTGTCGGGCGACATAGATGACAGTCATCGGAGAAGAAAAAGAGAAAATAGGATCTAATGGCTAATAGAAAATGAATGAAACGATCATTCAATATGTTATTTTGACGTTGGTTGGTCGGAGAGGAATTCAGCAAAAAACAGAGAAATATGATATGTGAGCAAATTTGCAACTGTCAAATAAAGGGTATATAAGCAATCTTGAAAAAGATAGGTAATTAAAAAACAATATATAGTCTATTTAGTGTAATAGTGTTGCTGGTAATTTTAAAAACATGTCTAAAGGTATTTTGATCTAATTATTTTATAATGACAGTGGTAGGTTAATGTCTCTTCTTATTATTTTTAGATTAACATGAAAATTTCTAAATCTTGAGAGTGAACTTGAAAACTTTTTTTCTTGATCAAATATGTGAGCAATTCTTTCAAAAAAAGTAGGTAATTTAAAAAACAATATAGTCTATTTAGTTTAATGATGTTGGTGGGTAATTTTAAAAATATGTCGGATAAGTTCTCTTTTTATTTTGTCGGATTAGTGTGAATATTTTTATAAAATAGATTACTTAAACTAAAAGAGTGTATCGTGACTTAGATTTTACTAATCTCTAAGTCATCTTTTAAGGCCATATGATCTTGATCCAATCATACATATTTTTCACTCACTTGTGAAAAAAAGATGTTCGGAAAACAAAAATGTTTCATCTAAAACTAATTATTCTTACAATATATTTTTGTTGTTCCAATAGAATATTTATATTGTTCCAGTAATACGGTTTCATTGTTCTGAAAATCTGACTGAGATAAAAGAAAAAATTCAGTTAACTCTAATGAACAAATCTGTTTTTTTTTTAATGAACTGGAGGAAAGTAACTACAACTATTGAAAACAAAAAGGAGAAGATACAAAAAAGAGAAAAGAAAACTAGAGATCTATTCTGTCTTGGATCCATTGTATCAGTTCGTCAACATGGGCCTGCTTAGCTCTATGGAGAACCAATTTGAGCTCCTTGAAAAACTTATGCTTGCAAGGTGGAATTATTGAGTCAATATTCCTGAAGATCCATTCATTTCTTGTGGTCCAAATACTCCAGCACATAATAATGATTATATCTATGTAAAATGGCACAACAAGCTTCCTTTTCAGATATTTGATTAGATTCAGTACCGGTAGGTGTGTTAGCATACGGAATCCAAGAATAGCCCAACAAGTTTTAGCAAAATTGCATCTCACAAACAAATATAGCTAAGTTTCTATTCTCTGTAGGATGCAAAGTTCACAGACATACGAGTCCAAATTCATGTTCCTACTTTGTAGAATGCTTCTGGTATTTAGCCTGTCCTTAATTAGCAACCAAAAGAAGACCTTGTTCTTCGGTTGATAGTTGAACTTCCATAGCCATTTAAATGCAGGATCAATGTTTCTGTGTTCTACCATAGTCTTATAAGCTTTCCTTATACTATAATTTGCATTACCCCATAGATATACCTATAAGTCTTGATATCAAGTCCTTCAAACACAATGAACAAATCTATTAAACTAAGGCTATTCCCAGTGGGGAGTTTCATTTCATCGTTTCCAAAACTACCATGTCATATAGAGCATAAATAAAAGACTCATCTCCAATACATTGTTTTATTTGTATTGTTTTATAGTCTAATCATAGTATTTAATTATTATATAGTCATTAGTCAAATTACAAATGAAATGAAATAGTTGCTTTCAATGCTAGTTTCATAGCATTGAAAACAGTGTAGAATCTTAAAAACATAATACCCAGTTTCACCTAGATGAAACTGGTTTATTCTCACTCTTCATAATTATCTTACCTTATCATAAAAAATACTGATATAATATGTCATTTATTAAAAATAAAATTTTAGTAGACTAATGTTTACTATGTATGCAGCGTTGATCACGTCCTGTCCTGTCACTGCAAGAGCAAAAGCCACACCACACGCATGGCAGCAGCTTATTCGAAAAATCAAATAGCAGCAGCGCAGTTCTCCATGCAAATACAATGATGACACGCCGCGCTCCCGACCTGTGGCTTCCTGTGCTGCGATCAATGTTGGCTGCAACCTGCAACCCTCTCTCAAATCCCAGTCCATGTCCCCCTGTCTTCTCGTTCACCAAACCCTCGCCAATCCCCCCCCCCCCCCCCACCCCCCCCCCCACCCCCAAAATCGCAGCTCCGGAAAAAGTCCGAATCGCCATGGCCGACGGCCGGCGCTGCAGACGCGGCGACAAGAAGAAGGGCCCGCCTTCGCCAGCGCTAAAAGAAGAAGATGCTGTCTCAGAAGAGCGAGGCAATGCCATTGCTTACGAGATCGGGGACAAGGTCGCGGTGCCGATTGGATCGGACATGTACGGCCGCTGGCACCCGGCGACGGTGGCGGCGGTGTTTGCGGGCCAGCAAAAGTACGTGGTGCTGTACGACGACGACGGAGCCGTGTGCGCGGTGGATTGGTGGGACATCATCCCCAGGCCGCTGGTCGAGGACGACGACGAGGAGGAGGAGGAGAATCCTCCGGCGGCGAGCTGCTTCTTCAAGCCCGGCGACAGGGTCGAGCTGCTGCGGTGGCACCCCGACTACGGCAAGGCCTGGTACCCCTCGACTGTCAAAGGCGTGCTGGACCCCGACACCTACACCTACGTGGTCGAAAAGGTCGGCGAGGACAAGGAGGAGGATGAGGAGTACCAGGAGGAGGGTCTGGAGAATTTCAGGCCGGGAGTGGTGGAGAAGGAGTGCGAGCAGCTGGATCTCCGCCGCGGGGCAGAAGTGGAGGTCCGGTGCGGCGGGGTGTGGGCGATCGGAGTCGTGGTCCAGGCAGTACGCGGGTCGCAGTACGAGGTCGCCATTGGTGAGAGCAAGGAGATTAAGGCGACCAAAAAGATCGATGAGCTGAGGCCACGGTACAACTGGGACTGGGATAGCCGGGAATGGAACGTTGTGACTGCTTCCATGGTATACACGATTTATCCTAATCCTGGTTCTTGATTTGGATTTGGGGATTCATAGTTGTTTGCTGCCATATTCCTGTAATCCTGTCGCATAAGCACTAAGCAGCACTTCTGTTTGCTGGCCCAAGCATTTAAGCATTTCTTGTTCAGTTCTAATTGAAATTACCTAGTTCAGTTTATCTGACTTGTTTCCCGCGCGCTTGCTTTGAACATTTGTATAAGCCATTAGATTTTAGATTTTTTTGTTGTGTGTGTGTGTGTATTCGGCATGCCTCTGTGTCGACTCTGGGCCTTATATTTCAGTAGTGGCAACATTGCCAAAAAGTTTTAAGTTAGTTCCTAATGATTCAGCTGAAGTCTTTTACCCAGGCTTTGAATAGCAAGGCTCTAGATGATATTTGTTCGGTAGCAGCAGTTTCTCCATAAGGCAATGTAGCAAATTAAATTAGTACAACTATTGTCTTCTCAGAATGTACAGTCACATTGTTTATAATGATTGTTGAGATTATATATTGGCCATAAATTCGGTGCATACTATCGTACTAATAGTAAACAGCCACACGATTGTTTCGGTGCATACTATTTTAGTATTCTTGAGATTATATATTAGAAAGATTGGGTTACTAAACTGGGCAAATAGTGGGTATGGTCGTATGGAGTTATTAAAGGCAATGTTGTTCAGTGTATTGTCTGAAGGCCAAGTCGCACTTTCTTCAACAAGTAGAGATAAGATAAACCCTATTGTAGTCATTTACATGATGATCTGTCATTCCTTTTGTTTCTATATTTGCATACTTTATTTTTTGTTTCTGACATTCTCTTTTCTGCTTTCTTTTCTTTTTATGAAACTTGTGTGCTTTCTTGAGTATGGATTTAAGTATCACGGCATGAACAAATCAATGAATTACCTTAAAGGTTGTAGTGGCATGTCTTGCAGGTGAAACAACAGACATAATCAGGAAAGAATGGATTAACACACTTGAATATGGATCTTTAAATGGCACCATATCTTGCTTGATTGCTATCACAAAGTAGTTTGTTACAATGGATGGTTAGTAAAAGCACTTTAATATTGATTTGTAAATGGCATCATAGACTTGGATTGCTAAAATAGAATGCATTGATTTTTTTTCTTACTTCTCAACGTTGCATCAATTTCTTCCCCTAGCATGATACATTCTGCTATTTCATAACTTATGACGGGATATGCAATTGTGGTGGCAGTCTCCTTCTGAGAAACGCCCATGCTCACCCATTGACAAGGCATCCGATGATTTTAAAAACAGTTATGATTCTGAATCTTCTGCATCCAAAAAGCGAAGGATAGAATGTCAGCAGCTAGATGTCATCCTTGAGGGTTCTGAGCATGCTTTAGTCTCCAACACGGATGATGTGAGTTTCCTATATGGGCCTCAAAACTTCTCCACCCAATATACATATTCATGGGCTTGATCTGTTCTTTGCAGTCAATCTATTTGAAGGTGACAGGAAAAACTAGTTGCAAACTTAGGAGAAAGGTACTTGCTAGAAGAAGTAAGTTGAAATGTAACTAGTCTCCCAACCATGAATTCGTCAACTTAATATGGTGCCCTAGAATCCAATAAGTATTTGTACAACCTGCAGTATAAAGAAAAGACATGAAGGACAATGTACTCCACATTGCTCGTTGGATGCAGCTACTATGCAATTCTCTGCCAAGGGTAAGATTTCATCATAGATACCATTTTGATCCATTTGGATTTGGAGCTTGATGATCCCATTATTGAAGGTCCCTGATAAGTTACTTCATTTACTTTAACCTTTACTTCATTTACATTAATCTTATTCATCTTTTTACTCTTGTACTATACTGCATCCGTTTTGATGGTAGGTGTATATTTCATTTTGTTAGGATAAACCTTTGACAAATAATTAGTTGTAACACAAAATTGGTGCAATTAGATTCATATTGTAAAATACTAGCTTATGAGTTTAGTTTTTTAAAAAAAATCAAAAAATTGACATATTGGCAGAAAAATTGCTGGTGAAATACTTCTTGTAATGAAATGAAATATGACTACTTTGTATGGTAAAGCCACAATCTTCTTACTTGAATCTCTCTCTTCTGTACAGCACTAATACCTGTATGTGCACAAGTAGTATATTTCTAATGACTTGATCTCTGGGCAGATACAGATGGTAGTCTATTAGATGGAGGGCTTACTACTACAATCAGCCATAGCTGTCAAGCACCCCGAAATGAAGATGCTACACAGATTCCATTCATCAAGAGCTTGCCTGCTTGGTCCACGTTTGAGGAAATGGAAGTGTTCAAGAAAATGCCACAGCGACCACATTTTGGTCCACTTCAGAAGGAATGGCCTGTCGAACGTGAAGGAATTGCTCTTGGCCTGATGGGCTTGTTTGCCAATGTAGTGGAAAGTATAACGAAATCAAGCATAGAAGACACTGATGAATCATTTGAAAAGAAGAAGGGTCTACTCTCTCAACTGAAGGATAATGGATTCAGTGTTGACAAATTGCAAGCATGCTTGAATAAGTTCATTGAGATGAAATCTGAATATGCAAAATGTATCAAAGAAAAAGATGTTCTCCAAGAGAAGGTGTTGTTGAAGGGAGCTTCCTACTCGAGAATTGATGAATTGCATGCCGAAAAGATTAAAGCTGCTGCCGATCTTGAGAAGATTCTTGGGCAGTATCGCCAGGAAGTAGAGCAGCTAAAGGAAGAAAAAGAACGCGGACAAGCAGAGTTGTCAGAACTGCACAAGGCGAAAAGAATGGTCGACAAAGCATGTTACGACATCAGAGAACGGTTCGGCCACACCTTAGCTGATTATTTGGCTAGCTGAATGGGAAGCACATCTGACATATAATCTATGGTCCTTCCTGAGGGGAAATATTCTAGTATGATCTTTTGTACTAAATCATTTTGATGCGTCTAGCTTGACACCATGTTACCTCATGTTACAGGGCCGTAGGTGGTACGGTTATCTATGTACTGATGTTGTTTCAGATGACCTTTGCCCCTAGGCCCATTTGATAGTCTTATGCATCTACAAGATGCTCATGATTGCTGGCTTATTAGCTTAATGCAATTTAGATAATATATTACTAATTGGATTGAGATTATCATCTCATAGCTCTAAGGAATCTCACTGCTAACTTGGTTTACAGAATTTTATGTCGATTGATCTCTTTTCTTTTTGAAACAGAACAAGTAGTACTAGCTTGGCAAGGGAACCAGCTCCTCTACCTTCAGGGGTAAAGATGCAGGCATGCAATTAGAGCATCTCCAACATTCTCCCAATCCCCCTTTCAATACCCAAAAACTGTAGTATTGAGAGTGAAAGGTGCTTCAACAGTCTCCCAATATGCCTCTCAATACCACAATTTTTTTGGGATCCTCCCAATAGAATGGGAGCCTGCACCTCCCTCCCAATAACCAGATTACACATGAAACAACACTTGGGAACTCCATTTGGTATAACAAGCATCCCTACTGTGTTGTAAAGTGATCATAAGTAGACACTAATGCCTGATTTTTTTTATCAGTGTGTTAGTATGTGCAGTTGTTTATCTCACAGACTAAGAAACATGTCAGCAATTTATCTAATAAAAGGTTTCGATGCCATGCTCCAATTTGAATACAAAAATGAACCAAAATATGGGTCATCATATTTACCACATTGCAAGCTTTTTTTTATCTATGAGGAGTCCTTTCTATTCCAAAAATTAGCAGACAAAGCACTGAAAACATCAATTAGTCAAGATGTTTTCAATACATGTGGTGTGTTTAAAATATTCAATTGTTATGGGACGCCAAAGTTTTATATATGTTTTGCATTCATTATCTTGGCATGCGATTGCCCCTTTCATAATGGTAACTAATTTTTTGCCAAGGTCTTTATCTGGCAGGATTATTTTTTATATCTGAACTGGTGTATGGGATCTCTATATATGTTGTAATCCGAGATAAATGTCCATTCTTATCTATGGAAGAAATAATAAGACAGCCAAATTTGTGAGACATTTGAACTTCGATGAAAAGAAAATGTTATATTGGCTTAAAGCGTTTTAGTTTTTCTATGTGTTTTCTTATTACTCAATTGGCAGAACATGGAAATTCAATTGAATACAAACTAAACTCAACCATACTGTGATTGTTTGAAAGGACCGAGTGACCAAGAGGGGGGGTGAATCTGGAACTCGCACTATGTACCAAATTCGTCAATTTCCAAAACTGACCACTTAATCAACTCCTATAACAATTCTAGTGGTAATCACACTAGTAAGATAATAAACCTATTAAAGGAACAACAAACTAAGCATACTAGTAGATCACACAATGCAATATAACTCCTATGCAATCTAGTAATAAAGCAACACGGAAGCACATAACAAGCTAGCAAAGAATCATACTCATACAAAGTTACAAGATAGAGAACTAGAGCCAACAAGTATAAGTAGCATGGTATGTAAATGCGGAAAGAATGCATCAAAGTAAGGAGTACAGTAAGAGATGAATCATGATTTTTTTTCCAATGTCTCGGAAGGATGACGCCTTCCCCTACTCCTCGTTGGACCACTTCCGCCGAAGTCCCAGTCCCTCCCGCCATCAAATGTGGAGTTCTCGCACATGAGCCCGTAATCACTCCCGGAGTGAAGACACGGTGTGCGTCACCGCTGCCACCAAAGCACAAACTCGCCTCCCTTGAGAACTTGCCGGCTTCTCGAGTCGACACGAGCTCTCACTAGCGATGCCCCTTTTACCGGCGGACTCAAACCATGTACAAACATGTGATGGCCTTCACAACCAATCACGATAGACTCGATAACCGACACCTAAGTGGTCTAGGTCTCATCATAGACCAATAGTAACAGCCTAGATCATACCCTCAAGGACACCTAGCCTTAGATGTGCAAGATGCTCAAGTTACTCTCCACTAGCACTCTCAAGATATGCAATATCTCCTCCTAGTGCTCTCCTCTTTTTCTCTTGGACCTTACTAAATGCTCTCAAGTATTCCACTGGCCAAGAGGGGTTATAAAGACCCCAGCAATGAAGTTATATAGGCTCCCAACCTCAAACTAGCTGTTGCTCCACAAAATCAACTTTCTAGCCATACTGACTAGATTGTCCGGTCACTGCCTGACTGGACCGTCCGGTCACTGCAATCCCGAGCTCCAACGGCTCTGCCCTGCTAAAATCCTGTACTGACTGGACCGTACGGTCAGCTGACCGGACCGTCCGAACCATTTCTCTCTCCAGTCCAGAAACATTTTGGACTTCGGCTTCCTCTCTGCACTGTGCAAGTCATACTGACCGAACCATCCGGTCAGTAGATCGGACCGTCCGATCTCTATAGACTCTGGCACAGACAGATTCCTCACTGACCGTACCGTCTGGTCACCACTGACCCCTGTGTCCGGTCACTTCATCCAGAAGCTGAAACTCCTCGTCCTCGCTTGACTTCGTTTTCTGGCTTCTCTGAATAGCTCCTTGGTTTCTCCACTGTCATCTAGTGCATGTGATTTCATCGAGCAACCTTGCACATCACCGACTAGACATGATCTAAGAGAAGGACCTAGACCCCCTTGATAGTCCGGTTTTTCCTATGGACTCCAAAGCCCTAATAACTAGACAAGTGTTCCCAACACTTGCTACATAGCTTGTCCTTAGCCTTGATCTATCTTCATCAACCCTTGGACTCCATCAAGCTCATCAAGCCTCCATGCTTGAGGTCATTGTCATTAATTGCTAAGGCCACCATCAACAATCATCATAAGGTAGAAAAGGTTTCCTACACAGACAACACTCATGTAGACATTAGTCACATTTCATGTTTGTCATTTATCATCAAAACATCATACCTTGGGGTGACCTCAATGTCATGAACCTTACAATCTCCCCCTTTTTGGTGATGGATAGATGACAACCACTACTTATGATGATCCAAAATGGACGAGCAAGAATGAACCAATGGAAAAGAAAGGATTGAAAGCCTTACCAATGGTCCTTACCTTGGAAGTAGTCTTCCCCTTGGAATGTGCTAGATGTTGAGGGAGAGCTACCCACTCACTTAGCGCACTTGGATGTTAATCTTGAGTTAAATTTTGCACCCGTCTTGGTGTCATGGTTCATGATCTTGTTGAAGTAGACACGCACCAAGGACGTAGATGCTCATGTCGATGAAGATGTACATTGCTGTCGTAGTCATGCACCATTTTTGTTCTTCTCTTTGTCGGTGTAGATGTTCATCTTGACATGATCTTCATGTGTACTTCAAGTGAACATACACCATTATTTTGATCATCTTCATTTGGTCTTCATGTTCTTCTCTCCTCCTCTTCATGTTCTTCTCTCCCTTTATGTTATCTACTTATATTTGGCTTTTGGATCTTCATGTTCCTTCTCCTCCTTTGTCACCTATCACCAAAAATCACACCAAAACATAACGAGACCAAGAGGTAAAAGATAGTTGGCAAGAGTTATGATAACTCCCCCTTTCACGGTGCTCCTCCTTGGTCGCAATGGTGTTCCACTGTAGCTCCCCCTACACACATGACTCAACAAAATATTTTCTCAAGAAACAAGGCTTAGTCATTTGTGAGGTGGGAATGTATGAGCCACTTGTCTTTGAGCCGCGTGAGTAGATTTAACCTTGGAACTTCGTCGAACATGGCTCAATGGTCATGAAGCACAATTATCACTATTTGATCATGGCACAACACGCTCCAGCCGCCATGTACTCCGCTTCGGCTGTAGATAGAGCCATCGAGTTTTGCTTCTTTGAGCTCCAAGATACTAGAGATCTTCCAATAAATTGGCAACCTCCCAATGTACTCTTCCTATTCACTTTGCAACCCGTGAAGTCCAAATCTGAATACCCAAGTAACTCAAAGCTTGTTCCTCAAGGATACCATAAACCTATGGTAGGTGTGTACTTGACGTATCTAAGAATCCTCTTCACGGCCTTCAAGTGAGACTCCTTTGAATTTTCTTGATAGCATACACACAAGCACACACTAAACATGATGTCCAGTCTCGAGGCGGTGAGATAGAGCAAAGAACCAATCATAGATCTATTGAACTTAGGGTTCACTGATTTCCCTTTCACATTATCATCCAAGGGTTTGCTTGTTGCCATAGGTGTGTGCAAAGGCTTGCAATTTTCCATGTTGAATCTCTTGAGAAGGTCCTTGGTATATTTTTCTTGATAGATGAAGTTTCCTTCTCTCAATTGCTTGACTTTAATACTAAGGAACACATGCAACTCTCCAATCATTGATATTTGAAATTCCCTTTCCATCATTTCCTGAAATTCTTCATTGAACTTCTTATTGGTTGACCCATAGATGATATCATCCACATAGATTTGGCACATAAAGAGATCCTTTCCAACATGTCTTGTGAACAATGTGCTATCAATTCTTCCAATCTTGAAACCATTCTTGAGAAGGAAGTTCCTCAAGTGTTCATACCATACCCTTGGTGCTTGCTTGAGGCCATAGAAAGCTTTCTTCAATTCGTATACATGTCTTGGATGTTTTGGGTCCTCAAACCCTGGTGGTTGTTCCACATAGACTTTCTCATTGATCTCTCCATTCAAGAAGGCACTTTTGACATCCATTTGATAGAGCTTTAAGCCATTGTGTGATGCATAGGCAAGTAGGATCCGAATAGCTTCAAGATGGGCTACGAGTGCAAATGTTTCTTCAAAGTCAATGTCCGCCACTTGAGAATATCCCTTAGCCACTAAATGATCCTTGTTTTTGACAATTGTTCCTTTCTCATCTTGCTTGTTTTTTGAAGATCCACTTGGTGCCAACCATATTATGATTCTTTGGCCTCTCAACCAATTTCCACACTTTGCATCTCTTGAAGTTGTTCAATTCTTCTTGCATGGCCATAACTCATTTGTGATGATCCATGGCTTCATCAATTGTTGTAGGCTCAATCATGGAGACAAAAGAGAAGTTCTCAATTGCAATATTTGCCTCCTCATCATTTCCCTCACTCACATAGTTGGGCTTGTATTGATTTCTCCTTCTCCTAACACCTTGAGACGGACTCCCAATGATCAAGTCACGTGAGTGATCCTTATTGATGGCCTTGGGTCTAGGATGGTATTTTTCTTGAGTGGGAGGAGCTGTAGGTGAAGTATCTTGTGCATCATGGATTGCTTGCTCTTTTGAGATACGAGTATCTTCAATTCTTAGTGAGGTGGAAGAGTCACTCATATGCTTTGTTGCTTTGGAGCTAAAGCTTTGTGAGGATATGGGGCTATTTTGTGAGGAGCTTGGAGAATTGACTTGATATGAAGTATGTGGAGAGGATTGGGGCTCACTTCTCTTTTGAGTTCCCTCATGGGTAGATGGCTGCACTCTCAATGAATCTTGGGAAGAGTTAGTGGGAGAGGCAATGGTGTCTTGGTTTGGTTCTTACACCTCGGAAGAAGAGGTTGGTTGAGGGCTCATCAATGTTTCCATCATTGGCCTCGTGGGGTAAAACCTCGCCTACTGGCATGTTTCTCAAGGCTGCTGTTGGTGGTTTCTAGATGCCTATTTTATCTATCAAAAAGGGATATTTTGCATCTTAATTTGGTGGTTTGGACTAACAATTAACCCAATATTTGCATATATTTGTAGTTGTTCTGTTTTGGATGTAATCGCAGAAAACAGGGCAATTATGGATAAAGAACTAAAGAGTAACGAAGATGGGCCAGATGCGGAGCCGCGCCGACCGGCGCGGGCCTGCGCCGAACGGCATAGAAGGAAAATATGATGAAAACACGACCCAATCCAAGAAAGACGAAGGCCCAGCTCAGTATGAGTTAGAGTTGATGGAAGTTGACCTAATCCCGTCGAGTATAAAAGGAAGATAATTATCAAGAGCCAAGGGGGAATAGCAATCACGAGAATCAGTTATTAAAACTAGGGTTCCAGGATATTGGCGGCGGAGGTTGGTCAACACCGACGAGACCCACCAGAAGGGTGGTCATGCCGACCGGCGTGACGCTTGCGCCGATTGGCTCGTGCGCATTCCAGCGCTATTTCTCATCCCTCTGCTATGTCTAGCGGAAGGATGAGTGAGTAGTCTCATATTCTCTTCTCCAATGTGGTGATCTGGTCATGTAACTCTCATACTTATTGATACTCTCTCGATAAATTTAATCTATGTGATGAACTTAATTACATACCTATCTATCCTTTTCATTAGTGTATTGGCCAATACACTTTTGCCCATTACATAGTGCAAGAAACCAGTGGGGAGCTAATAGCCTCTGTAGTGACAGCCGGGGTGAACAGAACCACCATGTCTTATAGAATATTAGAGTCATCACTCGAGTTGATAAGAATAAGGTTGCATGCTAGTGAACTAATCATAAGGAGAGAATCCTTCATTATCCTATTACCTCTTCAATAACATTCACTCTCTCACCGTCATCATTCACATCAAATAACCCATTGCAATTTGTTAGTAACCCTTTAATAGTAATTGTTCCGCTCGTTCCTTGTGGATTCGATAAACATGGAATACTTTGAGGGAAAAATAGCTACAACTGTACACCATACTCTTGCGGTACATAAGTGGGTACGTAATTATGACCAACAAGCCTTTTTTTTTTTGGTGCCGTTGCCGGGGAACAAGACAGTTCTTTTACTATTAATATTTTACTAACATCTAATCCTCTCTTTTCTAGTTGTTTTTGTTTTTGTGTTTTGTGTGAATTTTCAGGATGAGTACGACAGGACCTTCTCCGATGCTCAGGGAGCTTTCTCTACCATCTCCAGATGTGTTGGTGCCTCAATCCTCATATGAGAAGGCCACGGCCTCCTCGTATGTGTTGAACCCTATTATCATTAGCATGGCTGAAGTAAACAAGTTCTTTGGAGCGAAAGAGGAGAACCCGTATACTCACAAGATTTGGAGGCACTTTGCCAAACATTCTATCATGAAGGAGTGCCTCAAGATCTTTACAGGTGGCTGCTTTTCCCATTCTCTTTGGGAGGAAAAGCCAAAGAGTGGCACAAGGCAGCATCTCGAGAAGCAAAAGGTAAGTTGAATGAGTTAGTTGGAAATTTTTGTCTCCACTGTGTTCCTTTGCCAAAGGTGTAGAAGTTAAGAAGAGAGGTGGTGAACTTTTTACAAAAAGATGAAGAATCTCTCACGGAAGCCTGGACGCGTTTTCAAACATTGTTGAAACAAGGACCTGACCTCGTCATGATGAGAATATGTGCACTCAAACCTTCTACATGGCCATAAACAAGGCGTCGAGGATGCATTTGGACGGATCGGCCTAAAGAAGATTTCTGAGATTGACAGCCAAGGTAGAGATCCAATTGTTAGGTAAAATTGTCGAGAATGAAGCTTTGCACAAGCATTGGGAAGAATATCTAGAACCAAATCAGCAATGCCCAGAAGTTATGAAGAAGGAAGAGTCGTCGGCTGAACAGATCTTGATGTCCGAGAGTAGAGCAATGATTACTTTAGAGCATAAATTCGAAGAAATAGAACCCGTCAGACCCGCCTCTGTGGATCTAACGTGTGTGACGATCGGCGCAGTCTCTGCGCCGATCAGCGCAGTCGCGACGACAGGAGAACCGATCACCCTGATGACTCCGTCAAGTTGGAAGGAATATACCAAGATAGAAGTTGCGATTCTGGACAACCACCTGAAGGAATTTGAAGGTAACGCTGCTGAACCAAAGGGGGATAGAACATTGGCGAATGCTAAACCACTTGATGAATTTGAGCCGATGGACTGGATTTGTATTGATTTTTCGCATGGGTTGCTCAATATGAGAAGATCCTTCAGAGAGTATAATTTCCCAAATAATCGCCTCAAGTCGGAAATTTTTTATCAAGAGATTATTGGGAGAGTTTTAGGGAAGCTTTACAAGGATGATATAGAGCTTGATGGAATAGAGGTGAAACAAGCGAAGAGATTGCTAGACAGGTGCTTTGAGCCATCTCCCTATGAAGGATTATGTGGTGTGTATGTTATAGGTCTCACTAAAGAGGAAGAAGAAGAACCGTACATACCATGTGAGATATCGGGGAAGAAATTTCTGAAAGCCTTGTGTGGCTTTGGTTCCCGTATCAGCTTGATGACTTATAATGCATTCATGAGAACGCCTTATGGAACTCAACAGCGGCTGATGGGGACTGAACTTGAGCTCATCATGGTGGATGGAGGGAAGACCAAGCCACTGGGAGTGATCAAGAATGTTGAAATTGAGATTAGCTCACACCGATAGATTTCTTCGTTCTAGATAATAAAGAAACTAGGGTTGAAGATATCATTCTGGGAAGGCCATTCTTAAGATTAGTACAAGCTGTTCTGGATGCTGGGAAAGGTCAATTTATGCTACACCTAGGAGAGGAAGAAGTGCAATTTTAATTTAATGATCCGTCTTATCAAGGCCCTTCTTACTATCAGGAATTCTACCCAGAGGAAGATGAGAAGATAGGGATGGATATGGGAGACCCACTGGACCACATCCTGCATGGAACTGACAAGTATACTGCCAGCACCGATTGGTGCGACGCTCGTGCCGATCGGCTCAACCAGGAAAATCCTGATTTTGAACCTCTCGGAGAGCTAGATCCAGATGAAGCGCCAGAAGTGGAACAGAAGGAACTTCCAAAGGAGCTATGCTATGAATATCTAGGGAAGAATAGAACATATCCAATTATTGTGAACAACGCCCTAACAAAAGAAGAAATAGAGAAGCTGCTTGCTATGCTCAGAAGGTATAAGAGAGCCATTGGTTACACATTGGATGACATCAAGGGAATCAGCCTCATATTTTGCACCCACAAGATTAACTTGGAGGAGAATGCTAAACCAGTGGTTGAAGGGATGCGAAGGTTGAAGGAATCAATGAAGCTAGTGGTTAAAAAGGAGATTTTGAAGCTGCTTAATGTAGGTATGATCTACCCTATTGCTGATAGTGAATGAGTTAGTCTAGTACATTGTGTGCCCAAGAAAGGAGGGTTGACAGTAGTGCCTAATGAGAACAATGAGTTGATCCCTCAAAGGATTGTAACTGGATGGAGAATGTGCATAGATTATAGAAGTTTGAACAAGGTGACAAAGAAAGATAACTATCCTCTTTTGTTCATTGAGAGATGCTTCAATGGTTAGCAAAGAATTCATACTTTGTTATTTGGATGGATATAGTGGTTTCTTTCAAATACCAATAACACTAGAAGATCAACAGAAAATTACTTTTACTTACCCTTTTGGGACATATGCATATAGAAGGATGCCATTTGGTCTTTGCAACGCGCCCGCCACATTTCAAAGATGCATGAATGCAATATTTGTTGAATTCATAGAAGAGGTTATAGAGGTATTTATGGATGACTTCTCCGTGCATGGTGCTGATTTTGACAGTTGTTTGGAGAATTTGGAGAAGGTTTTGAAAAGGTGTGTTGAATGCGACTTAGTTCTCAATTGGGAGAAGTGTCACTTCATGGTGACAGAAGGGATAGTACTTGGTCATGTCATATCTAATAGAGGGATAGAGGTTGATAAAGCAAAGGTATCTACAGTTGAGAAATTACCTCCCCCTACTGATCTTACAACTTTGCGGAGTTTTCTTGGACATGCCAACTTCTATCGCAGATTTGTTAAGAATTATTCGAAGATTGCTAAGCCCCTGATAGAATTGTTGAAGCAAGATACAGAATTTGTCATGGACAATGAAAAACTCTTTGCCTTCAGAAGACTAAAGGAAGCTCTATACTCTGCACCCATTATGCAGCCACTTGATTGAAGTTTGCCTTTTGAAATTATGTCTGATGCAAGTGACTATGCAGTTGGAGCTGTTCTTGGACAATGGAAGGAAGGTAAAGTGCATGCTATTTATTATACTAGCAAAACTTTGAATGAGGTGCAGATCAATTATACAACAACTGAGAAAGAGATGTTAGCTGTTATATTTGCTTTTGAGAAGTTTAGATCCTACATTCTAAATTCTAAGGTGATTGTATATACTGATCATGCTGCTATAAGATACTTGGTTTCAAAGAAGGAGTCTAAGCCTCGGTTAATGCGATGGATATTGATGCTGCAAGAATTTGATTTGGAGATAAGAAATAAGAAAGGAGTAGAAAATTCTGTGGCAGATCATTTATCTCATCTCGAATCATCATCAACTGAGCCAATAAGAGATGAAATGCAACAAGAGCAGTTGTTTGCCGCATTTGATCATAAAGAGAATTGGATGATGGATATTATCAAAGGTTTCAAGGGACAAACTGATCTGATGAACAAGAACACAAGGAAAATAGTTAAGAGTGAAATGAGAAAATTTATATGTGCTGACCCATACTTGTATAGGTATTGCGAGGATGGAGCAGTACGGAGATGTGTACCCAGAGAAGAAAGAGCGAGCATTTTAGCAAAGTGTCATTCTTCGGATTATGGGGGACATTATGGCTACTTTAGAACATAGGCAAAGGTATGGGCGAGTGGATTCTATTGGCTTACTATGCATGAAGATGCAAAAAGGTATGTTGCAACAAGTGTCAATGCCAACAAATAGGGAATGTTAACAGTAGGAATGCAATGCCTCTTAGGTACAATCTTCAAGTCGATATCTTTGATGTTTGGGATATGGATTTTATGGGACCCTTTGTGAATTCTCGTGGTTTCGAGTACATATTGGTCACCGTTGATTATGTCTCCAAGTGGGTCGAAGCAATGGCATGCAAGGCCAATACTACAAGAGAATCAAGAAGTATACTTTAGGAGCAGATATTTCCTAGATATGGAGTACCAAGGATAATAATTATAGATGGAGGATCTCATTTTATAGGAGGAGAATTTACTAGGTTTTTAACTAAATCTGGAGTTGAACATAGAATTGGAACAGCCTACCATCCCTAGACGAATGGACAAGCAGAAACATCAAATAAGCAATTAAAGGGAATTCTGTAGAAGATTGTTACAAAGGAAGGAAAAGATTGGGCCACGAAGCTTAATGGAGCGTTATGGGCATATAGGACGGCATTCAAGACACCAATTGGTAAGACACCATATCAATTCGTCTATGAGAAATCATGTCACCTACCGGTGGAATTGGAACATAAGGTTTATTGGGCTATAAAGGAAATGAATTTGGATCTTGATGCCGCTAGTGTGAAAAGAAAGATACAAATAAGCGAATTGGAAGAGATGCGATTGCATGCATATGAAAATGCGGCCATATACAAAGAGAAGACAAAGAAGTGGTACGATAAGAAGCTTTTGAAGAAGGAATTCAAGGAAGGAGATCGGGTGCTCCTATTTAATTCGCGATTCAGATTATTTGGTAAAGGCAAACTGTGAAGCAAATGGGAGGTATCTTATATTATGAATACGGTGTTACCTTTGGGAGTTGTAATCATAATGGATGGCAAGAGAAACAAGTACATGGTGAATGGACAACGTCTAAAGGTATATATAGAACCCGACACATTTGAATTAAAATCTTTTGATGTGTATTTCACTGCTTAGTGCTTCATGTGGTCGAGCTTAACGATGTAAAACAAAATCTATGTATGTATTTTAATTTCTGTAATTTTTCTGTTTCTGATTTGGTAATTTAGTATACCGCGCCGACCGGCGCGTTGCTGCGTCGAACGGTGCAGCCCTGCACCAATCGGCGTGGCAGAGTCTTTTTGGTTTCTTAGTCGGTTTTGGACCTTGCCTTTTTAAGACTCATTAAATTCCATGAATAAGAGATAGAGTTCTAGTCCAGTTGGAAATCAAGGAACATAAATATGAGAGGACAACAAACCCACGGATCAACTCGCATTACATCGTCATCCGAACAAAACCCTAAGAGCAGAAGCGATGGAAAGCGGCGCATCGTGCAGCAACCAAGATAGCGCCGATCGGCGTGACTCTTGCACTGATCGGCTCGACGGTGGATGTCTGCAGCCCTCTGCAAATTGGTCCTGGTAAGAAGTCGACGAAATGCTAACACCAACACTAGATGATCCTCTCGTCTGGTCAAACCTGTGGAAGAAATTCGTGAAGAAAAGCGAAGCTGACGTGTGGAACACCGACAAGGTGAAGATGGACAATAAACATCAACAAATGATGAAGAGAGTATTGGTGCGCAAAGGAAAATCTATAGCGCCTATTAAAAGTGAAGTTGTTTCTCAAAGGTATACCATGGGAAGTCTTCATGATCTTGCTAAACCCTTGTCGTATGAGGATTTCCTATTTTTTGAAAGATCATTGACTGAGCAAGAGAAGGAAGAGCTAGATGAGGAGAGCTCTCTCACAATCCATAGGTGCTGACTTTATAGTGAACATGACATTGCCGCCAAGTATGAACTCAAGCTACGAGAGGAAGCCGAAGAAGCCATGTACAAGCAGGATGCAGAAAAGGATCCTCAGGCTAAAAGGGATGAATCCTTTCCCAAGGTTCTTACCGATTGGAAAAGTTTTCAAGAAAATAAGATTCATAGGAACAGTTGTATTGAGGGTTGCAAGTGTTTCTTTTGTGCTAAAGATCTTCAACGCAAGGTTGAACTCCAATTGGCAAAAGATCCAACTTTCGTACCTAGAGATTTATTATATGATGATGGCTATCGCATAGTTCCTGGAGGGAGGACGCCTAAGGAGATTAACGATGAGATTTTATAAAGGCAGGAGAAGGAAAAGCAGAATAAGGCGATCTGTGAGCGCAGTTAGCTAAGTATATGAAGGAAGCTGCCAGCTGTGCCGATCGGCGCAACACTGGAGCCGATCAGCGCGACCTGAAGATGGCTGAATTTATTGATCTGACGACTCTACCAAGTGAAGATGAAGAGCCTACTGCAAAGAAGTATAAGACTACACCGGAGGTTGACAGATCTGCTAGACTATCGGGTAAGCCAATTCAGAAGTATTCTGAATAGGATAGCGACTTTGATCCGTCATACTATTTGAAAACTTTGGAGAGTGGTGATCCTAGTGTGTCTGGAGATTTTAGTGATGATTTTGATATGCGCAGAAGCTTTGGTAGTCCTAAGTTTGAAAACTGAGGAACACTTGCACAATGCAGTAATGACAGGGCAGCAGGAACCTCAACAAGAGTGATCCTCAAAAAAAAACTTCAACGAGAGTTAATGGTAATGCAGTGGGAGGTGGAGGAAGTCGCAATGGTGGAAGAACACCACTGCGCTGATCGGCTCAGCCTTTGCACCGATCGGCTCAGAGGAGTTTGAATAGTGCCTCCCCTTATAGCGTTGAAAATCACAACCTGCAACCGCCTGCTTGTTGTCCTGTCTGCTGAAGAAACATTGAGCGCCTGTATCTAGACAGAGATCATGCTTACAGGCAACAAAGGGATATGGATTGTAGAATCCTGGATACAATCGAGATGAATGAAGCGGACTATACTTTTCTCATAAGGAATATAAGACAAATTTTTCAAGTCTTGAACAGGCATGGTCTGCATGATTAGTGTGTTGAGTTTCTTCTCTTGCAATAAGGACATTGTAAATTTTGAGTGTGGGGGAAGGGATTTGCCATTAGTCATAGTCTTTAAGTGTTTTTGAGTCTAGTTTCTCATTTATTTTTCTTATGAGTGTTTATTTAAGTTTGTGTGTGTGCTTAAGAGAGTCATGATTGAGAGTTGCTTCAAGGTGTTTTATGTAGTTTGAATTATTACATTGTATTTAATAAAGTTAGTGTTGATTGTCAAATTGAAAGTGCCCCATACTATTTATCTTGTATTTTTGATGATCGATTGGTTGATTACTTGAATTAGTTGGTTACCATTTAACTTTTGAGCTTTATATTTGTGAAAATTTCTTTTGACTCATCATAAGCTAAAGCAAAAGCAAGGTCTAAATATGCCTACATAGCCGAGTGAATGAGAGCAAGCTACACATTTGAACTAATTAGATTGTAAGTAGCTTTATCAACTTTTTGCTCATGATTTTGACCAAGTTAGAAAAGAATGATCTATTTGTTTATCTCTGTATTTCTAGCCATTTTTATCCATTTAAATTCCTTGCTATCATGGATACCACACATCTTTGTTTCTCCCTCCTCCTTGATACAACCTATATTCTCAACAAAAGGGAATTCAGAAAATTTCCGCTACTGGTACAAGACAAAAATTACTGATTATATCGGGAACAGAAAAAGAGTGAAAGAAAAGAAAAAATATATAGACCGCGCTGACCGGCGCAATGTTGCGCCGATCGGTGCTATTGCAAAAATAAAGAGAGATAAAGAGAAAATATATTCCCTGAGAGGCAGTAAGGTCATCGAAGAAAGCAACTTTCTGATTATTTCTAATTCTTTGCCATCGTTCTCAATGAAACATTTTTTTAGATCTTCTATATTCCTCTTCTCCATTAAAGTTATTTCCTAAGAAAATTCTTTCTTAGTGGACATGATTGAGCACATTGTTGACAAGGTTAATCTTATAGTTTAATTTAGTTATATAGCCCTCTAGGATCCACAAACAATCCTTGATTATATAGGAGAGGGAAGGAAATACACATGAGAGATCTAGAGAGGATCAAATGCTTGATGTTTGATGCTAAAGATGAGTTGAGGAGAAGTAAAATTATTTTTGAAAAGGTTTTGTGGTGATTTGATTAAGTTCAAGTATGATATGTCAATTGGTTAAAAGGAGATGAGAGAAAATCTTTGTGGTGGGATAACGAGTAAAAATGATGATTGAGATTGATTGCATGAGAAATGGTGTGAAGATTCTTGTTACATATTTGATTTTGTATTGCTCGAGGACTAGCAATGATTTGAGTGTGGGGGAACTGTTGGTGGTTTCTAGATGCCTATTTTATCTACCAAAAAGGGATGTTTTGCGTCTTAATTTGGTGGTTTGAACTAACAATTAACCCAATATTTGCATATATTTATAGTTGTTCTATTTTGGATATAATCGCAGGAAATAGGTGTAAAACAGGGCAATTATGGATAAAGACCTAAAGAGTAATGAAGATGGGCCAGATACGGAGCCGCGCCGACCGGCGCGGGCCTGCGCCGAACGGCACGAAAGGAAAAGATGACAAAAACATGACCCAGTCCAAGAAAGACGAAGGCCCAGCTCAATATAAGTTAGTGTCGGTGAAAGTTGACCTAATCCCGTCGAGTATAAAAGGAAAATAATTATCAAGAGCCAAGGGGGAACAACAATCAAGAGAATCAGATATTAGAACTAGGATTCCAGAATATTGGCGATGGAGGTTCGTCAATACCGACGAGACCCACCAGAAGGGAGGTCGTGCCGACCGGCGCGACGCTTGCGCCGATCGGCTCATGCACATTACAGCACTGTTTCTCATCCCTCTGCTATGTCTAGCGAAAGGATGAGTGAGTAGTCTCATATTCCTTGTGGATTCGATAACCTTGGAATTGTTCCGCTCGTTCCTTGTGGATTCGATAACCTTGGAATACTCTGAGGGAAAAAGAGCTACAACTGTACACTATACTCTTGTGGTATATTAGTGGGTGCGTAATTACGACCCACAGCTGCCCTCATTGGTTCATCTCCAATGTTCACTTCATGAAATTCATCTCCCTTCTGAGAACCATTTAACTCATCAAATTGCATATCATAAGATTCTACCACACATCCTGTGGCTGAGTTGTAGACTCGATATGCTTTACAAGTCCCTGAATACCCAACAAAAATGCCTTCATCAGTTCTGTTCTCAAACTTCCCTGGCTTTCTCCTCTTCTTGAGAATGTAGCACTTGCAGCCAAAGACTCAAAAACATTGTGTTTCCGTCCCACCAATAGCTCATATGGTGTCTTCTTTAACAACTGGTGGAGATAGACACGGTTGGAGGTATAGCAAGCTGTGTTGATTGCTTCAGCCCAAAACCTCTCATGAGTTTCATACTCATACAACATGGCACGAGCAAGAGTGATGAGCGTCTTGTTCTTTATCTCCACTACTCCATTCTGCTCGGGGGTATATGTAGCGGAGAATTCATGGTTGATCCCTTTCTTGTCACAATACTCCTCCACTATAGTGTTCTTGAACTTAGTCCCATTGTCACTCCTTATCTTCACAATGCTTGCCTCGAATTCATTCTTTGCTCTTCTTGCAAACTTCCTGAAGATGTCACTAGCTTGAGACTTGTCCACAAGAAAGAAGGTCCAAGTGTATCCCGTGAAGTCATCCACAATCACCAAGCAATATAGGTTTTCTCCCAGACTCTTGTAATGTGTTGGCCCAAACAAGTCCATGTGTAAGAGCTCCAGAGGATGAGATGTAGACATGAAAGACTTGGTGGGATGTGAAGATGCAACTTGCTTTCCAGCCTGACAAGCATTGCACAGTTTGTCCTTCTCAAAGGTCACATCCTTGATTCCTTCAACCAGATTCCTCTTGACTACTTTCCTCAGCTGATTCATTCCAACATGTGCCAATCTTCTATGCTGCAACCATCTCTTAGTTGCCTTAGTGAAGAGACAAGTACTTGGTGGCATGTTGCTTGATTTGAAGTCCGAGACATATAAGTTCCCATGCCTCACTCCATGAAATAATAATCCCTTCTTTGCATTTTCAATCTTTGCACCATCCTCATCAAATGTACACTTGAATCCCATGTCACAAAGCTGACTAATAGACAGAAGGTTAAAGTTGAGGGTTTCCACAAGAAAGACCTTGGGGAGATGGAGGTCCTCAGTAATGGCCACCTTGTCTGATCCTCTAACTCTCCCCTTTGAGTTATCCCCAAAATTTATATTTTCACTATCTTCGTCTTCATCAATGGTGGTGAACATGGTAGGCTTCCCGGTCATGTGTTGAGTATACCCACTGTCAAGAATCCAATGAGTACCTCCACTCTTATAGTTGACCCTGGTGGTAGCCATAAGACAAGTACTAGAGGAAGAGGAATTAGTATCCAAAGTGTTACTTGAATGACTAGCACTAACCTCATCATGTCGAATGATAAGACCATCCTCATAGATAGGGATCCTTGCAATTCCTTCTTGAATTCTCCTCCTGATGGGATAGTGAGGAGCACGATACCTCCAGTTTCCATGGCCATCCCCCATGTGTATCTTGTCGAGGTCGATGTAGTAGTGGGGAGGATCATGAAGACTGGTGATGTGCTCAAGCACATGTCCCACTTGTGAGTGGAGTACGAGGATCATCTCCATTGCCCTCTCAATGGTGAGCTCATGCCTCCTGTCGACAACCTCCTCAAGTAGGCAACTCCTCTCAGGGGCTATGATGAGTTGGAAGAACTTGTCAATCACTTCAAATGGTGCTATCTTTCGAAGACCTCCGAAAGAGTTTATCCTGCACACAAGATCATAAACCTTCAAGAAAGTCTCACAAAGGTCATCATTGGAAATTCTCCTGATCTCATCAAATTCAAAGAAGAGCTCCTGTTGTCGAGCTCGACATAGATGCCAGAGTCAATCTTGTGGTGGTCGAGGTGGAAGATGTGGAGTCGTAGAGGTGAGATCAAATATCTCAAATGATCAGGCGAGAAATGTTGTTGGCGTCCCCCTACACCAATGAGCAGTCCACCCGAAGTGCTTGGGGTAGAACTCAAAATGGCACTTGAGGTAGAGCTTGACGAAGCGCTTGAGAATGAACTTGGTGAAGATCTTGCTCCGAAGAGGTTGTAGAAGTTGTTGCAAGGCAATCTTGTGGAGGGATCAAAGAAGTTTGAGCTTGAAGCTACTTCTTTCCCTTTTCTTGACGATGCTCCATTTGCCTTGAAGATCTTCTCCCCCATCCAGCTCGTGGTGATCTTCTCATCATCAAAGAGCAATCTGATCACATCCTTAATGGAGAGATCTTTCTCCATGATGAGATCAAGGGCGATGTAGAGAAGCTTGCTACTAGGGAGCAAGGTGAGGATCTTCTCAACTACTGCAACCTTGGGAAGCTTGAAAGTAGTTGCTCCAATCTAGTCCACAATACCTCGCAAGCGAATAAGACAGTCAAGTAAGTCCTTATTCTTAATAGCATGAAAGGCAAAGAACTCCTCAACAAGTGTATCACTAGCATGACCGATAAAAGACTCACAAACATCATCATCACTAGTCACACAAGAAGAGCAAGAAAGATCAAGAGGACCAACATCATCAATCATCACATTAGGCATACTAGTAGAGCAACCTATCAAAAGATCACTAGTAGAATCTAGGCACTCTAGAACTAGGCACGTCCACACAATCATTATCATCATACACATAATCATCGGTAAAGATATTGGTGAAGTCCACAAGTGTGTCCATCAACTCATCCTAAAACATGGCATTTAGGTAGCTTTTCAAGTGATCTTTTCATGAGCCATGATCCGGCCCCGAATGGGATGATATCCCAACTCAATATGGTCACTACTCAAGGCGGTTAAGCCCTATGATGAGCACATGGCTCTAATACCACTTGAAAGGACTGAGTGACCGAGAGGGGGGTGAATCAGGAACTTGCACTATGTACCAAATTCGCCAATTTCCGAAACCGACCACTCAATCAACTCCTATAATAATTCTAGTGGTAATCACACTAGCAAGATAATAAACCTACGAAAGGAACAACAACCTAAGCATACAAGTGGATCACACAAGGAAATACAACTCCCTAAATGCCATGCAACATGGAAGCACATAACAAGCTAGCAAAGAAGCCTACTCATGCAAAGCTACAAGATAGAGAACTTGAGCAAACAAGTATAAGTAGCACAGTATGTAAATGCAGAAAGAATGCATCAAAGTAAGGAGTAGAGTAAGGGATGGCTCATAATTTTTTCCCGAGGTCTCGGAAGGATGGCGCCTTCCCCTACTCCTCGTTGGACCACTCCCACCGGAGTCCCGGTCCCTCCCGCCACCAATGTGGAGTTCTTGCACACGAGCACGCAATCACTCTCGGAGTGAAGACACGGTGTACGTCACCGCTGCCATCAATGCACAAGCTCGCCTCCCTCAAGAACTTGACAGACTCCCCAAGCCGACACGAGCGCTCACTAGCGATGCCCCTTTCACCGGTGGGCTCAAACCGTGTACAAACGTGTGATGGCCTTCATAACCAATCACGATAGGCTCGATCACCGACATCTAACCGGTCTAGGTCTCACCATAGACTAAGAGTAACAGCCTAGATCACACCGTCAAGGACACCCTAGCCTTAGATGTGTAAGATGCTCAAGTTACTCTCCACTAGCACTCTCAAGATATGCAATATCTCCTCCTAGTGCTCTCCTCTTTTCCTCTTGGACCTTACCAGATGCTCTCAGGTATTCCACTAGCCAAGATGGGTCACAAAGACCCCAGCAACAAAGTTATATAGGCTCCCAACCTCAAACTAGCCGTTGCTCTACAAAATCAGCTTTCTGGGCATACTGATCGGATTGTCCGGTCACTGCCTAACCGGACTGTCCAGTTACTGCCTGAACGGACCATCCGGTCGCTGCAATCTCGAGCTCTAAATGGCTCTGCCCTGCTAAAATCCTGTATTGATCGGACCGTACGATCAGCTGACCGGACTGTCCGGTCCGTTTCTCTATCCAGTACAGAAACATTTTGGACTTCGGCTTCCTCTCTGCCCTGTGCAAGTCATGCTGACCGGACCGTCCGGTCAGTAGACTGGACCGTCCCATCTCTATAGACTTTGGCACATACAGATTCCTCGCTGAGTCGCTGTAGCCTCCAGACAAAACCTCTTAGTGATTGTACCGTCCAGTCACCACTGACCCCTCTGTCCGGTCACTTCATCTAGAAGCTGAAACTCCTCGTCCTCGCTTGACTTTGTTTCCCGCCTTCTCCGAGCAGCTTCTTGGCTTCTTCACTGCCATCTAGTGTCTGTGATTTTACCGAGCAACCTTGCACATCACCGATTAATCAAGACCTAAAAGGATGACCTAGACCACCTTGATAGTCCGGTTTTTCCTATGGACTCAAAACCCTAACAACTAGACAAGTGTTCCTAACATTTGCTCTATAGCTTGTCCTTAGCCTTGATCCATCTTCATCAACCCTTGGACTCCATCAAGCTCATCAAACCTCCATGCTTAAGATCATTGTCATCAATTGCCAAGGCCGCCGTCAACAATCATCCGTCAACAATCATCATAAGGTAGAAAAGGTTTCCTACATGGACAACACTTGTGTAGACATTAGTCATATTTCATGTTTATCATTCATCATCAAAACATCATACTTTGGGGTGACCTCAATGGTCATGAACCTTATATTGTTATTGTTTTTTTTTTGCTTGCCTAGCTAATCGAACTTAACAGGACTACTGAACAGGATTTGGCTTCTGATTTTTTTTTTTTTGGTGCCCACATCTCTGTAGTATGATGTGCTGCAAAATCTAGAAGCAGAGAGAACTAAAGCTCATGGATGCATTTGCGAAGATGAAGGAGAGCACCAGACTGAAGATAATCATTTTATTGTGGTCATGGTGGGAGGAACGAAACAAGGTGAGAGATGTGAAAGACCAGCTTCTGTTATTGTGCATAGTGTTGATTGCTATACAACTGAAGTTACAGATTTGGAGCAGGCCAACAGCTCAGAAAACAAAGTGCACGGGCAAGTGGAAGAAACTCAATCCGGGAACACTCAAATTAAATTGTGATGGTGCATTCAACATGTTATCAGGCTTAAGGAGATGGGACTTCGCCATAAGAGACTGCGAGGGTGACGTAATTTGTATTGGTCATGGGAGAATAAATCGTGCTATTGATGCTTTGCAAAAAACGAGCAATGGCACTAGGTGTTGGAAACATTATCGTGGAGACAGACTCGATGCTTTTGCAATGAGCACTTCAGTCTTTGTCAGATGATCTATCAGGGAATCGGAATATCTTCAGTACAATCAAGCAATGGCTCCATTATGATTTTTTAGTTTTTCGGTTGCCTTTGAAACAAGGGTTTGTAGTAAGGTTGTACATGCCTTAGCAGCGTTGGGTTCTGGGTGTATGTTCATCCATTTCTAGAAAATATTATGGCATGTATTAATTACTTGGTTGTGTGCAATTTTGCAGTAATTTTGTTAGTTGAAATTTCTTTCAATCTAAAATAAAGTTATATACAACATTTGATAAAGTTGCATGTGCGTATGGTATAAGAATGAATTAATATATATCCATGGATTAATATTATAGATTTTTATCTATAAACTTTAAATTTCATTTGCTTAAAATTGAGAATGATTGTATTCTTGTCTCTTGTATTGTCATATGAAATATTTGTAGCCTCTACTAACCCTTGTGTGTTATGGAGTTTGATAGTCCCACCTTATATATCATTTTTGGAGTTTGATTTCCACCTTATCTATAAAAAAGGTTCATGGATGGTAATTTCAAACTAAATAACATATGAGATGGTTTATATAGTTAACCTTGTTTATATATGTAATCGTATATGTTATGTACATAGCAATCCACGAACATTACTCTAGTTTTTTATAGGTGGTGACAAAACTTACTGACGAGCCATATTTTTGGCCAGCCACTAATCTGTTCCACCCCATTTAGTGGCGGGCGAAAATGTGTCCGTCACTAAGTTATAGCACTTAGTGATGAGCACTCCACTTCAAACCCATTTTAGTGATGATCTTCTTGATGTCCGCCACTAATGATAATAGCCCTTTTGTTGTTAAAAATTGTTTTTCTAGTAGTGAATATCACTTGATGAATGTCTCTACTACATATTAGTTACCATGAGGTTGTCTATGCCAATAATTTATTTTGTCCATATTTTTTTTTGTGAAAAGAGGATTTCATTCATATTAAAGCACATTACATCCCCTGATTACAAATTCAACCCAACTAACACCAACTCCACTGATGGGAGACAAGAAACCTTAAAAAAGCCATAAAATTCACCATTTAGGATCACCATCCCAAACGGATATGCCACGGATTAGAACTCCGATCTGAACGAACACGGCCATCTCACCATCTACCATCATCATCCTCATCTTGGATAGGGAAGAACTAAAATCCACACCTTTCACAAAAAAGGGGAAGACTGCTAACATACCACACACAAAAATGATGAATTTATCGTCATTAAGTCCGTTGCCGAACTCATCGTCATCTCCTTCATCAGATTTGTTGTGGAAGAACACAAATCCGATCAACATCCAGATGGATGTCACCGGGAACCAAACTCTCACTAGCCCATAGCTATGGTAAAAAACCATGACAAGACAAAGAAGGGGCAGAGTACCTTATTCTCCGTCGATGATGGCACCTTTACCTCGCCACCATCTCCAAAACACTGCAACTTCCATTGCTCCATACCAACGATCTTGACGACACCTTGCCACCGTCACACTATTCAAATGGAGGAATCTAACACCTAACAAAACCTAAAAAAACTATGGATCCCCGCTCCTCCTTGCCACATGTGAGATCACCAGAGGGAGAGGAGGAGGGAGATCAGAGACGGCGGCTGCTAGGCTTGGCTCCTGGCGGCTGCTAGGTTTTCTTTTACCAACGCTCTTGCCCATACTAATTATGTTCTGTACAAGGTCTACAAGTGTACATCCAAGCCCCGTTTAGAGGTTCCGTTATCTTTGATTCAAAATTATGTAGCAATATCTTCTTAAAAGAATTACATACTCTATCCATCAAATATATTGGTGTGTATAGATTTTTTGTATTTTAAGTGACAATAGTCTGAAGATCGTGTGGAGCAGTGTAAACTTGAGTCTACTGCATATTGAACTCAAAGAAGTCTGTGCGTCAAGTGCTTACTATTTAAATTTTCATAATCTTAATAGATATTGAAATTTTCTGAAAAAAAAATCAGACCCTGAAAAAATTCTTAAAATTTGGCTAGTTTTAAGTGAATAGCACCTTTTTTTAGAGCAACCATAATATAGCAAAAAGTAGTCCACGAACATACAATTGCTATAACAGGTCCATATCCATTGTTGAATTAATCAACCGTAGAGAAATAATTAAGTTTTTCTCATCTCTTTTACCTCTCTCTCACTTACTGCCATTGGCTTGGGGGAAGGAGGGAGCAGTTGATGGTGAAAAAGATTTGGTTTTAATTTCTTTGCGAGCCCTAGCTAGTACATTACTGAGATTGTAATAATAATAGACCATTGTCATGAAACCTATATATTTGGCATGGTTAGAGTATCTCCAACCCATATTATATCTAACTCTTTTTTCTTAGAAAAAGGAATATATATTAATATTCCGTCCTCTATATCGATGAATACATGTAGTCATCCATCATTACAAGATTATAAGAAACTAATGAGTTGACAACTGAACTCCATACAAACAGAATTAAAAAGAAATCCCATTGTTGAAGCACCAGTCATTATTAGCAAAAGTTCCATCATATTGGTTTCAAAAGCACAACAGTCCCATTTGATTTGTAACCTGTCTTCCTTCTTTTGTAAGAGCGACCAGAAGTGAATCCAGTGTGTCCCTCTGAATAATACCTGCATAGGAGAAAAAACTTACATTCTATTAAAAACCATATTATTCCGACTAAGCCAAATTTTCTAATAAATTGTGAGTGCCCTGACAAGAGCTTGAAATACTAATTTCGTTTGCACCCCATATAACCAATCATTAAACATATCATTTACACTAGTCGGTTGGGGCATATTAAACATAATTTGTATAATTCTTCAAATCAACTATATCCAACTCCTCATTCTCTTATTTCAAAAATATGAAACAAAAACAATTTTAACCAACTCTTTATCATGTTATTTATCACTCTGGTGTTCTTTATTTGCTCTAGACAGCTCTCTACTTTTAGAGATTCTTCAATCGTTCTCTATAAATAAATCATTATGATTGATAAGTAGATTTTACTATGTATAGAACCATATTTGAAATACTTTAATTGAAGTTGAATAGAATATATGTTATTATTCAAATCTCTATTTAAAGAAATAGAAAGTTAAATTTAAAGAATCGATTAGAAATGGTAGCCTGAATACATTGAGGTTTACAAGTTACGATACAGTAAAAAGTGGGACTAAACCGTAGCTATTGCTGAGAGAGAAAGAGAGCACCTCGATTTCCTAACCTTGCGTATTCTCTCACTCTCGTTTTCTTCAACCTTGCGTGCTTTGTTTGTGCACAGTCGAGAATAACCACACGCTATCAACCTGTACATGTTGCTTTCATTGCCATGGAGACACGGGCGGAGAAAAAAAAATTGGGCACTTCTTCCTCCATCAGTCACCGTTCATCAGTCAATGCAAGTCAGTAACCAGTTTGCTACAGGCGCAGATGTGCTGAGAGCATGGTTAACGTGTGTTTGGCAGAGTTTATACTTAAAGTATTTATAGTGTTAAAAATGTTTATTATGTCAAAACTATTTATAATACTTATAACGTTTATTGTAGCATAAGCAGTCAATTCGTTTGTTAAAACTGTTTATGTTTATTTGTTCAAACTGCTTATGCTGAGAGAGAGGACCACCATAAGCACTAAAAGCTATATTTTGCTGTTTTGCCCAAACTGCTTATGGTAGTACAAAATAGCAAAGTGTTTATATGTGCTTATACCCATAAGCACTTATGCTATTTTACTGTTTGATACTCCAAACTGCTTATAAAGCATAAGTACTTCCATAAACATCAACATAAATCCTACCAAACATACCCTTAATAATCGAGCCAACTTAGTGGAATGTACCAGCCATATCATCTTGAGTCTTCAATAAAGCCCACTCATATAATAGAGCTGGTTGTGTTGGCTAAAAGCAAGCAATTAATGTTGTATGCAGATCCAATTTAATTGGAGCATGGGAGGCAGAGAAAGCACTGGATTGGACGGAGAACGTTTGAGCCTTGATTCCTACGTATACGCCGAGTCTGCGCTGACGACTCACGAAACGACAGCTCCAATTTTTCTTCCGTTTTCTTGCTCCTCCACATCGGAACAATCTGATGTGAATTGCTCAGTCGCCATCTGGCTCAGCCCCATAATACCTGCTCTGAGGTAGGCTACAGGCACTCCAGAGAGAGAGATGGCTCGAGAAAGCAAGAAATAGCGCTGCACACTGCAATGCTGATAGGTAGGAGGAGCTTATTATCAAATGCAAAACTTGCTAGTGGACATTTTATAAAGATATTATTATTTTCCGTAAAACATGACTCAATGCGTCTTTGATAAAAGATAATATTTAATTGTGCTAATTCGACGGTAGGCATTCAAGTTACTAAAATACTTTTTTTTCTTACAGAAGATAGAGAGATGAACTTACAACTGACGCTAATGTTTGTACTAATTCAAGTATCATGTAGTTGAGTTAGAATAAATTAATTTTGCTAATCACATTATCTATTTTTAATGAATTACCATTTACTTTTGCTTATAAATTATACTCCATCTGTTCCAAAATAATTAATATTTTAGTTTTGAACACGAGAACTAATGAGAAAAATAAAAAGTTGATACACAGGAAACGAGGAGGAGAGAGATAGAGATAAGAGTATATTGAAAATAGAAAAAGTTATATCGAGAAGTGAGAATGATAATTATTTTAGGATAAATAAAGTTGACTAATATTTTGAAAAAGAAGAGTAATATTTATCAAATATATTTAATTAAACTAATGTTTACCGCCGTATGCAGCGTTGAAGTTGAAGGCAAGGGCAAAGGCCACACCAGACACCACACGCATAGCAGCAGTCGCAGTTATTCGGGAAAAAAAAAAGGCAGCAGCGTAGTTCTTCATGCAAATGCAATGATGACGCGCCGGCGCTCCCGAGTCCCGACCTGTGGCTTCCGATCAATCTTTGGCTGCAACTTCGCCCACCCTCTCTCAAATCTCAGTCCCAGTCCCTGTCTTCTTTCACACATCACTCTGTTCACCTTCACTAAACCCCCCATCTCGCCAATCCCCCCCAAATCGCAGCTCCCAAGAAAGTCCGAATCACCATGGCCGACGACCGGCGCCGCGGCCACGGCGGCGCGACGATCAGCTCACCCGAGAAGAAGAGGCCACCATCGCCAGTGCTAAAAGAAAAAGATGTTGTCTCAGAAGAGCAAGGCAATGTCATTGCCTACAAGATCGGGGACAAGGTCGCGGTGCCGATTGGATCGGATATGTACGGCCACCGGCACCCGGCGACGGTGGTGAAGGTGCTGGCGCACCAGCAAAAGTGCGTGGTGCCGTACAACTACAAGGACGGGGTTGAGGACATCATGCCAAGGCCGCTGAGCGAGTTCTCGGAGTCGGAGGACGAAGACGACGACGACGATGAGGAGTATCCTCCGGCGGCGAGCTGCTTATTCAAGCCTGGCGACAGGGTCGAGCTGCTGCGGTTGCACCCCGACTACGGCGAGGCCTGGTACCCTGCGACTGTCAAAGTCGTGCGCGATCCTGACATCTACACCTTCGTCGTGGAAAAGGTCGGCGAGGAGGAGGAGGATGAGGAGGACGAGGAGTACCAGGAAGAGAGTCTGGAGAATTTCAGGCCGCGAATGGAGAGGGAGTGCGAGCAGCTGGATCTCCGCCGCGGGGCAGAAGTGGAGGTCCTGTGCGGCGGGGTGTGGGCGATCGGAGTCGTGGTCCAGGCACTAAGCGGGTCGCAGTTCGAGGTCGCCATTTGCTTGAGCAACGAGATTAATACGACGAAAAAGATCGATGAGCTGAGGCCACGGTACAACTGGGACTGGGATAGCCGGGAATGGAGCGTTGTGACTGCTTCCAAGGTATACCGTATAGTACATGATTTATCCTAATCCTGGTTCTTGATTTGGATTTGGGGATTCACAGTTGTTTGCTGCCATATTCCTGTTATTCCTGTAATCCTGTTTCATAAGCAGCGCTTCTCTTTGCTGGCCCAAGCATTTCTTGTTCAGTTCTATTTGAAACTAGCTGCTAGTTCAGTTTGTCTTGACTTGTCTCCCACGTGCTTAAATGTTTAATTGCTTTGAACATTTGTATAAGTCATTAGATTTCAGTTTTTTTTTTCTTTTTTGATATTCCGCATGCCTCTGCGTCGTCTCTGGGCCTTATATTTAACATTGCCAATAAGTTTTAAGTTTGTTCCTAATGATTCAGGTGAAGTGAAGTCTTTTACCAGGCTTTGAATAGCAAGGCTTTAGATGATATTTGTTCTGTGGTAGCAGTTTCTCCATAAGGCAATGTAGCAAATTAAATTAGTACAACTATTGTCTTCTGAGAATGTATAATCACATTGCTTATACTGATTGTTGAGATTATATTGGTCATAGATTCGATGCATACTATCGTATTAATAGTAAACAGACACGATTGTTTCGGTGCATACTATTGTTGAGATTATATATTACTAAGATTGGGTTACTAAACTGGGCAATAGTGAGTGTGGAGTTACTAAAGGCAATGTTGTTCAGTATTGTCTGAAGGCCAAGTCGCACTTTGGTCAAGAAGGAGATAAGATAAACCCTACTGTATTAAGTCATTTACATCATGATCTGTCATTTCTTCTTTTTCTATCTTTGCATACATTATTTTTGTTTCTGACATTCTCTTGCGTGCTTTCTTTTCTTTTATGGAACTTGTATGCTTCCTTGAGTATATATTTAAATATCACGGCATGCACAAATCAATGAATTACCTTAAAGGTTGTAATGGCATGTCTTGTAGATACAACAACAGACATAATCAGGCAAGAGTGGATTAAAACACTTGAATATTGATCTTTAAATGACACCATATCTTGCCTGATCGCTATCACAAAGTAGTTTGTTACAATGGATGGTTAGTAATAGTTATAATGAGTACTATGTAGCAGTAATATCAAAAGTACTTTAATATTGATCAGTAAATGGCATCATAGACTCGGATCGCTACAATAGAATGCATTGATTTTTTTTTCTGACTTCTCAACATTGCATCAAATTCTTCCCCTTGTATGATACATTCTGCTATTTCATAACTTATGACGTGACATGCAATTGTGGTGGCAGTCTCCATCTGAGAAACGCCCACGCTCACCCGTTGACAAGGCTTCCGATGACTGTAAAAACTGTTATGATTCTGAATCTTCTGCATCCAAAAAGCCAAAGATAGAATGTCAGCAGCGAGATGTCATGCTTGAGGGTTCTGAGCATGCTTTAGTCTCCAACATGGATGATGTGAGTTTCCTATATGGGTCTCAAAACTTCTCCGTCCAATATACATATTTATGGGCTTGATCTGTTCTCTGCGCTCAATCTATTTGAAGGTGTCAGGAAAAACTAGTTGCAAGCTTAGGAGAAAGGTAACTACCAGAAGAAGTTGAAATGTAACTAGTCTCCCAAGCATGAATTCATCAACTTAATATGGTTCCCTAGAATCCAATAGTTTTTTGTACAACCTGCAGCTCGTATAAAGAAAAGACATGAAGGACAATGTACTCCACATAGCTCGTTGGATGCAATTACTATGCAATTCTCTGCTAAGGGTAAGTTTTCATCATAGATACTATTTTGATCCATTTGGATTTGGAGCTTGATGATCCCATTATTGAAGGTCTAGGTGTAGTTACTCCCAAGTGTGTTATTTTTTTTTATGAGAAGGAACAAATAGAGATCTAAATTTTATATTTTTTGTCTGCTCAGATCACGGCATGTCGATGTCCTTTCTTAATTCCAGATGTGGTTCCAGGCCTAGGTGAATTAAGCAGGCTAATTTCAAGTGTGCATTATTTAACTGGTTCTTACAGAGAGAAATCATATCATTCTGTTATTCATCAAAATAAAGAAATAGCTGGATGCTTGTAACCTATGTGGAACAATTTACTTTTGGTGCCTTCCGCGACAAATTAATTTGGCATTTTTCATTGAGTCCTTTTTTTGTCAGTTCACCACCATGTGAAATTTTCTGTTGCTGATATGGACCTTGAAGTATGCTATGTTCCAAGGCACCACTTTCCAGTACTTTGAAGATTCGATTGTGTGCAATTTTTTCTAAATATGAAGCTATATCGTGAACAATAAATTAGGAGCTGATTACATAACCTGTTGGCGTACAAGTTTGATGATGCTAAGAGGCCAACGAGGTCTAAACTGGATGTGGCAATGCGGATATGTTGTTACGAAATTGGAAAGCTCAACATGAGGCTGTTGGCAAACTGGAAGTTGGTCGGCTAGCTGCTAGCTGCCTACTATTGTACATGCATTAGGATGCATGCATATAGAAAGATTATAGGGCAGTATTAAATTTTCTCTTGAAAGATGCTAATTAATCTAGATGCATTTCTAGGTTCTTGGTTTTTCTTTTTTTTTTATTTAGCTGTAAAAATGCACATTTATGTTTTCCTTATCGTTTGGGCAAGCTAATTATTCCAAAGTGTAAAGGTGTGACTCTGAGAGTATATCATGACTTTATACTCTCGAAGTGTAAAATTCTATTTTTCTTAAGTGTACGTTTTGAATTACAAGTCTATGTGACATCATCTGCATTTTCTCAATGTGTAAAGTTCTGAATTCTCAAGCCTGTAGCTTGTACATATGGACTATACAACTATATATTCACAGGCGCAAATCTCAAACTGAGTGTAAAAATTGCGCCATGCTAATATTTGAACTCAATATATATATCATTTCAGAAACAAGAATCTACGGGTCAAATGGACCAGACTGTACATCTATGAGTTCTCAAGGTTTCTAGATTCTTGGTCAAAAAAAGGTTTTGCAATTCCACTAGTACCTCCATTATTTGGTGTAAGAATATATATTTTTTGAAGGGGGTGTAAGAATATTTATGGTACAAAAGCTGTAGTGCATATTCATGTGCTCTGTAGAGCGCCACGGAATGTACACATCGTCATTTGTTAATCATTATCCACCAGATCGTAAAACCTAATGTTCTAAATCATAATATTATCTTTTAATCATAAATTCCTGTATGTTTTTACATTCATGCCCATGTCTATTTGCTATCAAGATATTTCATCAAGTAGAGGTTGATCAAGGAGCAAGTACTAATAAGTTTTTATGGTTCACCAACTTCATCCTCAAAATTCCTCATTTTGCTCATCGTTGTTTGTTAATGTTAAAATTGCCTTTTAATCAGAAATTACATTCATGCCCTTTTCTCTCGTTACACAGAATTTTGTTTACAAAATTTTATATTCGTAACAATGTTTTTTTGCTATCTGAGATTAATCATGGCGGACAGGCCAGTGGCCTGGTGGGAAAGGCGCCCGAGTTGCTATCCTAGGTTGGGGGTCAAACCCCCGATCCAACACGTCACTGTAGTGGCGGCTTGGTATTATTGCGCATACTGTTTTGCACTATTGCTGCACGGTACTGTAGCGCACGCAATGTAAAAAAAATATCCTCGTTCTCTCCAGTCAAAGCATAGATAAAGACTCGCGTCACAGCTCACACGACCAGCTGAGTCCTTATGTATGGTTGGGGGGTTGGGGATTTTCTCGGCCTACATGAGGGGCTCTTCTCCTTAACAAAATACCGTCGGGGGATTTCTCCCGGCAGGTCGAGTTTTTTTTTTTTTTTTTGAGGTTAATCATGAGGCAAATGTTAAATTATAAGATCTATTAGGGTTATATTATATAAAACAATTTTCAATCAAGATGGTTTATATGTTTGCAATAATAACTATCCACATGTTATAAAAACTATTGTTATAAATCATAATATTGTCTTGTAATCATAAATCCTATAGTGTAGTCCGTCAGTAGAGAGCAAAATGAGTGATGAGAAGTGCTTATCAACGCGTGGCATAAAACCTTTATGGTTGCAACATAATTTGATACTATCCAAGATTGTGATCATAAACACAAGTAGTAACATATGAACAATCTTGGCTGATGGTTGCAGTGTTGACTACATTGTCAGGTATCCAGAAATAAGGTTGAATGAGACAGGTCTTACTTAGGGCCTCTTTGTTTCTTGAGCAGATTAATTAATCTGAACTATAGTACTATATTATTTAATCTAAATTATTTAAATTAGATTAATTAATCTAAAGGAGGTGTTTATTTTTCTTACATTATTTAAGCTAGATCAAATTATTTTTGATGTAAGAAGACCAACTTAGCATAGATAATGAGTCTTTGTCCAAAATAAGCATATCTATAATAGATTATTGGATTATAATAATATACCTTTTAGATTAATTAATTTGACAAATAATCTACCTATTTGTTTGTCTACTGGATTAATTTAGCTAGATTAATTAATCTGAATAGATTATAAGCTAAAACAAACATGACCTTAGTGTCTGCCACTATATACCATAAAGATGTTTGTTAACATCTTTCTTTTAGTATTCGGACATGTAAACAAACAATATAATATTTGTAAAGATCCTTTGACCACAAATACGTACTCTTGGTTTTTTGCGCACGTAGTAGTCTAGTTTATGCGATCGCAGGTCTGTACATTTAGCGCTCACGTGACTTAGACTGGTACAACACGTAATTAATCTGATTAAACATAAAAATATGCCATCCTATTGTACAAGAATTTGCAATCATGCAATATCAGATTTTTTTAAGCTAGTTAAATCCACAAAGTGTAAACATTACATAACCAAACATAATCACTTTTTGCCCTTATGAAAGGTTGATTTTTCAAATATTTATTCTCTTGACCCACCTCCGTGCTAAGTTTTCATTATTTTAATCAACTTGGACCTGATTCCATGGCTCAATCAATGGGCGCCATCAACATGCGGTAGCCAAGGCTGAATCGGTGGAGAAAAAACCAGATGAGTTCGGTGTGTAGAAGAAAAAAACGGTGATTTAATCCGGTCTGTTAGGTGGCGCACTAATTAAGAGACACTCAGGCTCATTGCTTCCTACGTGGCATAAGAGAGTGATATAATATATCACACTCTGGATCTCCCGTCATTCACTGATCTGACATTCCTGGGCACGGATGTGATTTAAGTATGTGTATATACTTAAAAGTATTTTTTCTATTTCAAGAAGTAGGTACTCTCATATGTATATCTCACAATCCAGAGAGTATCATTATGTACTTGAGATTTCTAAATATAGTATGTAGTCATACTAAAGGGTATGTGAACATATTTAATTTTTTTATTGTGATACATGAAGTATAAAGACATACTTATTTTTATATAGCAGTAAATATGATATATGTTCATATGTTTATAATTTAAAGACCCTTAAAAAAATTATGGTTATCACTCTTAAAAATCATGTTTTAAGTATGTGTATATACTCAAAATGATAAATGAGTATGAACATATACCTAAGGTGATTTTTTAAACATAAGAGTAACTACACTTGGGAGTAGAACGAAATTATATATATATATATATATATATATATATATATATATATATATATATATATATATATTAAGACAATATATCATGAAATTGATAGTGCTTTGTACCATTGGATCTAGATCATCCAATATCACGGATAATACTATAAAAGAGAAATAAAAACACAAAATAATACACCATTGACTGAAAGCTTTTAATCTATTAAAAATTAAAAAATATGAAAACATATAGATTTGAGAGTGACGTAAATAACAAAAACTTGAAATGACTTATTTTTTAAAACAATGAGAGCTGGAGAAAATGATGTACGGTGTTTCAATCTAGGATTCCAGATAGAGCGAAAATACTGTAAAACAAAAAGGAAAAAAAAAAGTTGAACAGTGTAAAACTTGGCGGCCCAGTCAGCCAGGGACCTGGCAACCATGTCCTGGTTCGGTAGCACGTCTCGCCTCTGCCGCTGCCGCCGCGCGCGACGTGCCTCCCAACAAGTATTGATCTCGCTCTCACGGACACTGACAGGTAGTCCCTCCCGTCTCGCTTGGTCACCCCGGCCGGCAGCCACGTTATCAGAGCGGTGCCGACTGCCGAGCCGCGGCTTGAAGAACAGAACAGCTGAGGAGGCACCACCAGTAGTGGTACAAAAACACCGCGATCTCCCGTCATTCACTGATCCGACATTCCGGGGCACCTCCATCTGAGATCCGCCTTCTCCGGCCGCACCACCCAAATCCGCGACGACACCGGCCGGCCTCCTCGCCTCCCTCCCTCCCCGCCTCCCATCCTCGACGACATGACCGACGCCGCCGCCGCCGGAGACCCCGTCGACGCCGCCGCCGCCGCGCACAAGCCGCCGCCCGCGCCGGAGGCGACGGTGACACGCCGCCGCGCCGCCGTGTCCGCTACCATCAGCGGCGCGCAGCAGCAGCAGGCGCGGCTGGACGACGAGCAGCTGGCGGAGCTGCGCGAGATCTTCCGCTCCTTCGACCGCAACGACGACGGGTCCCTCACGCAGCTGGAACTAGGCTCCCTGCTCCGCTCGCTGGGCCTCAAGCCCAGCGCCGACCAGCTCGACGCGCTCATCCAGCGCGCCGACACCAACTCCAACGGCCTCGTCGAGTTCTCCGAGTTCGTCGCGCTCGTGGCACCCGACCTCCTCGCCGACCGCTCCCCTTACTCCGAGGACCAGCTCCGCAGGCTCTTCGGCATCTTCGACCGCGACGGCAACGGGTTCATCACCGCCGCCGAGCTCGCGCACTCCATGGCCAGGCTCGGACACGCGCTCACTGTCAAGGAGCTCACCGGCATGATCAAGGAGGCGGACACCGACGGGGACGGCCGGATCAACTTCCAGGAGTTCTCGCGCGCCATCACCGCCGCCGCGTTCGACAACATCTTCTCCTGATCCGAAATTTTCGATCGTCCATTGTTTTCTGCTTCATGAGTGGGTTTTATCATCGCTTGATATTTTTTTTTTCTTTGGGTGATCAGGCAATCAGATTAAGTAATTTAGGAAGATGCAGATGAGATTATGTGGTCCATCTTGTGAATAAACGAAGGGAATTTTAGGGACAGATTACATGGTTAATTGTCTTCGCCCTGTTTCTATCAGTGTCTGCTTGCACTGCATTGCATGTTATGCCATGAAATGGTTACATGCTGTTCGAGGATATAATTACGAGACCCTACTGATTCAGTGAATATGGATGCACAGCAGTAAACATAAAGTATGGGAATGATCGTCCTTGTGTTTGTGCTCTACATTTGTTGACGTTGATCGTATCGATAGTTTGCATGCGGTGCATCTTGGCATCTTTCTTGCGCATTAGCTTCATATCATCATATATCAAATAATTGAGAGCATGGCTGGAAATCATCACCTGTTACTTTTAGGTGCTGCTTAAGTTACGGCTTTACGGGGTATTGACAGGAAAGAAAAACGGGTTTCAGAGAAGACAGGAAGTGTTGACATGGTTGTCCTGGACGACGGAGTTTTTGTTATTAGCGTTGAACAACCATGCAAGCAATTATGAATCCACACGTCCTCATCTTTCATGAACTCTTCCTAGGTGACAATATGCTTGTTGTTGAAGATCCAATCCGAATGAAAATTTCTTAGTCTCAAGTCTGGACTTTGATTTGGTCAGATAGTTGTCAGCCTGTGTTCGTTCTGTTTTGATCTGGAGCCGAATTTTATGATGAATTATGTAGAGGCGAACCTTCGGTAGATTGATTTCGATGTTACGATATGTGACAACCCAAGAGTTCCATCATGTGTTTTAATCAGTCACAAGTGCCATGTGAAACATTGTCGTCTATTGGTGTGCCTGCATGGAACCTAACGGCGAGTACAAGCATAGATCTAGACTTCAATAATTCAGGATATGACTGGTAATCATTTCCCTTTCGTTCTGTTTAAGTTATTGACGAAGTTTATGTATCGTTTGAATTGGACAGCTAGGCCAGCAATCAACAAATCAACTCTTTTGGTAAGATTATCCATATTCTTTGACCTTTCTACATGAAAAGGTCGAACACTTACAATATTCAGCCGCTTCACTTGTATATCATGTAACGAATCACGAAGTATTGCGTCTTCTTTTTCTGCAGGCCAAATGTCATTTGTCCTTCCTGTTAAAGCATGTAAAGTGTAGGAAACAGAGCAGCTTTTCAGTTTTCAGCAGTGCATAGTTGCAAAAAGTTTTGGACGATACGAAACCATCACAGATTTCCAGCGTCATTTGTCCTGGTTGTTATCTGGGCCGTCTCTAAAATTTTAAAAATTCATACAATCAAGACAACTTTTTTAGTGAATGAAAGCACACTTTCAGTTAATTATCTAACTTCAAATATGTTACTTAGGGTGTATTTGGCACTGCTTGTTAAACTGCTTATTAGAAGTGCGTATGTTTAATAAGCAGTTTGAATTGCCAAACAGTAAAATACCAAAGTGCTTATAAGATATAAGCACCTATAAACACTTTGCCATTTTATACTAGCCATAAGTATTTTAGACAAAGCAGCAAAACATAGCTTATAATGCTTATGGGTCAGCATAAGCAGTTTTGATAGATAAACATAAGCAGTTTTGCCAAACGAGTTAACTGCTTATGTTACAACTAGTATTTTGCACGTGCGACACGCACATGCATAAAAAATATATTTAATATAAAAGATCACTTATGAGAAAAATATATCTCATGCGTGATGAAAATATATATTGTGGTGTCAAATATAAGGTAGAATGATTAATATAAAGATCAAATATTACACATATGTCTAAACATATCATCAAGCAACTCACATCTAAATCTATTAAAAAAGTGCCCCTGCAACTTTCATTTGGCCATCACTTGTAACTTTAATGGTATGCTAGCCTCATAACAATGTTGGATACACAAAGAATAGGTAAAAATAATCAATCTACGAATTTTCATATCTGTAGAATATAACATCATTGCAAAGACCAATCCTTTCATCTTTTTATAAATCATTAGAATCTGATATTCTAATACATGAAAGCAAAACAACATAACATCTTGATCCTTAATCTTCTACTTAAAATTATTACAATTTCTCTACAATCCTTTTTTGTTTCCTATAAACAATAAAAATCTGACCTGTTGTCCATGTGGTATCAAACAAATCTTCTTTGTGATGCTTCTTTTATTAGCTGGAGATCCTTACGAATAGTTGCATACATGATCTAAAAACCTGCAAATATGATTCAAAAAGAAAAAAAAAACAATACATCAATCAGAGGAATATTTTGCTATCTAAAGTTATCAATGGTTGATGCAGCACCCAAAAGTACTCTATTTACTTTATAAATTATTACATGAAATCTACAAAACGAAGGAAAGAAGTAACAGTAGATCATAAGACAACACAATCTTTGTAAAAGGATTCAAATACAGCACACAAATAATGTTGAGCTTTAGAAAATAGATTTCGAGGAAATATGAATGAGAAAATAAAGTATTTTTCAAGTGGCAAGTGTGGGCTTTGATGTAAGGAAGACAAGTTTTCTTGAAGCCAGGTTACTATACCTATTATTTGTAAAGAAAAGGATATTATGATAATGCTCAAAACTTCTGCCAATCCAATTTTTTATCTTTTATTTTTCTAGACTATTCGCAAATTATCAGAATGTACCATCCACACATGTTTTTGTTTGGTACAATGATATAACAGCAGGTTTTCCTTTATCACAAACCCTGGCTGAGTCACATATAGCAAGCATATCACTACACCAGTTTTTTCAAAAAAAAAAAAACTTAATTGTCATGTTGTAAAAGACACCTATGTCAGTTTCTTCTCCTAGCTGGTCCAAGATTTCCTGATGAATAAGTTTAGCCTGATACCAATTGTTTGTAAGGTGGATCAAACTGAGCACATAGATACATTATATTTGGGTCGAACATTAGTCGTTAGTACCATGAATAATCTATAAAACTGATCAGGTTTAACATAGATTGATCTATTAATTGATATTCTTTTTAAGTGGAAGATCCAATATACTGAAAACAGAACACACTGCTATAATTTCAAATACTTCTACTACCGCGTCCTTATCAGACTTTTTCATTTTCAAAGTTCAGCTTGCGTGGGGTAGAGATAGCCTCATGATGTAGTCATTATTAGTACCATAAATGTCAGCATTTCTTCCCTGTAAAATAAAATCCAATAACTAAAAGTTATTACTATAATAATTGTACATAAGCACCATTAATCAACCCATGCTTATAAAAATGTAATGTAAGAGGTGTAGTGTAAGTTCAATAATTTATTTGGAGTATAAAAATTTCCACAATTTGCCTCGCAAAGAAAAAAGCTAGATTTCCATATTAGTTGTCCCTTCAAACAGTCAAATTGTTAAGTGCCCCATTCTGAGAGTCTACATAAGGTCTCACATGGATTTAAATTTCATTATATTTGTCTAAATAAGCACTGTAGATGCAAGTGATATAGACATAATATAAGGACCCATGTTTCATACTACTCCAGCAATCTCTAAATTCTGCTCGGTTCTATTCCGTGCAACACCTTCATGTCATCTCTCTCTAGCTTGTTCCCACTAAGACTGTACTCCAAGAGTTTTCGCATGTGTTTTCAATCTATAGTAAGGACATGTGCACACAATTACAGAGAAACATTGACCCTATATTTAATATTTTCCAGAACAGTATGGGAACGAACACATGATATAATCAAGTGTGTGGCAGGCAAAGGCCAAGCTCGACCTGCCCTCACACATTAAACATATAGAAACACACCTGCGGTGATCCAATCAACAAGCACACGATGGGGATTGATCTTGGAGCAGGCGGCCGCGTGGTCCAAAATTTGTGGTAAAACTGCAAAATTTTAAAATCAGGGTCAAGATCAGAATTTCGCTCCAAAACCGTGGTCAAACCGCTATTGCCCTGATTTCAAATGCATTCATGGTTTGCATATGTACATCATCGCCAATTAATAATAAGTATAAGAGAGACATAACATCTGGTATTTGTCATAGATTAGTAAAGGCACAATCATTTGCTAGAAACACTATGGAGGCTCAAATAAAAAACACAATGTACAAGGACTCTTATATACAACCAGACATTCCTTAAATTCTTAAAAAAAAATTCAATTAACTGGCAGGAGAGCTGCCATCATTGTGTTAAATAGAAGGGTTTGTTACCGATAGGTATATATAAAGAAACATAAACAAGATGGATGGCTTAGGCTGCAATGCAAAATAACAGCACAATGAAACGTAATGAAAGAATGTAAAACAACGTACATTAAGCATATCTGAAATAACTTGTGACTCAAACATCTTCTTATCTGCCATTTGAAATATTGTCACCTGGAAAGGGAGAAAAGAATGTAAAGCAAATGGCAATTCAATAAATGCTAAGAAACGGACTCACTGGGAGAAACTGTGAAGGGGTATGAGCATATGCTAATTAACGGATACACATGGAAAGAAAATTGTATGGAAAAGGTCACCACACTTTAGTGGCTGTACAGTAAAGCGGTGATACAGTGAAGTGCTAATAACTGAATACCTAACTATGGACTCTAAGCTCATACATAAGAGATACTGGTACACTTTTCTTCCTGCACCTTGCCCCACTAAAGCATAAAAGAGTGGATCAAAAAAAAAATAGAGCTATTAAAAGATAAATTACCTGAACTCCAACTTACTGCACCTTTGCTGAACCGTCCGTCTCAAACATGAGGTCAGGAACTGATCTTGGTTATTGATGCTTAATGGAGACTATATAGCAAATGGACTTCATAATTTACTAACCTGTCAGATCAAGCACAACTTTGTTAATTATCATAAAATAACATATTTCGAAATTAGAGTGTTAGTATGTGTACAACACAATAAATAATAATAATCATTCATATTTAGAACATACAGAAGAGTTTGGTGAGAATGTAATAATTGAGAAATGTTCAGTTCTGATATAAATTAATTAATAGGCAGTTAAATTGGCATCTCAGTCATTTTGTGTCAAATAGGATGTACACATTGTATTTTGAGAGAGAGATTTATTTCAGTAGAGAAAGTTATTCGGTCAGTCCAAAGAGAGATAGACAAATACTCATGTGCAAATCTCTTTGTGTAAAGCTTGGGCACTATTATGCTCTGAATTTGGATCTCAGGCAACACGGAGGCATGGGTGTAGTTCAATCTGATGGAGGGCGTGGGGATTTGGGCAAGCAGCAGGAAGGCCGTCGAGTTCCATCGCGTGATGGCGCAAGCGGAAGACGGCAAATCCATCAAGCTGTGAGCTATCCATACTCTAATCACTACTAACCATCAGAATTTTTGTACCTCAGTTTAAAAGAGATTTAGAAAGTCCCGAAGTGGACCTTAAGACGACGACGAATAGGTTTACACCCATGGTTGCTGGGATTTCAAATAGATTCAAAAATACTAACAGCGAAAAAGACTGATTACCTTCAGTTTCTTTGATTCTATTGGGGTTTGCCGCCCCCAATATTCCGAGCTCGACCGACCTCGAAGGCGGAGATCTTGAACCGGCGCCAAGGCCTACACGTCAGCATCGAATTGTACAATGCTATTCCAAGAAATCAGAACAAGAAAGACCCAGGCAAAGAGAGAGATGTACCTCGGCAGTGACGGTGTCCTTACGGTAGAGCTCGTTGCACTCTCAAATCCTTATGGCGACATCCTAATTTTGTTAAACATCAGCAATACTAAGGGAAAGGTGAAGAAATTATCACTAAGACAAGTAGTAAGGATTGACGACCAGTATGATAGGAATAGATTGAACACATGTCCTTACCCTTGAGGTGGAGGAGGGTTCCTAGTGAATTTAGTGCCCTGACGAGCCCATGGAACTGCAGAGATAGAAACAAGCGTATGAAAAAACAATGCATTTGGTTTCCACATCCCAGATATAGATCATCATTGTTCAGGAGGATCACAGCGTATAGTCAAAAGTCTCCTCAAGCAAGTTCTAAACATTTCTAGTGGTCAGCTTATCTAAACTGCAACCTGAACCAGAACATGATACCATTTGAAACTAATAAATATAATATAAATAAACATGTCTCAAGTCCATATATCAGTACAGTGACACCATTATATTTGTGATATAAGTGAAATAAAACAAGCAATGTAATGTTTACCAAATCATAATATTTCAATTTTTGACTGGCAATACAACTCAAACAAATACCAGTCTGATACAACCACATAAACCAAAAAAGGATATGGGAGAATTGGCATGTGAAGCATAATTTAATGGTGTTCTAGGTAAACAATATGTAATTATAGGCTGGGTGACTACAACAAACGCCACAGCTACATAGAAAAGATCATATAGTCTACTGAAACAACAAGAGACTTCTCCTCTCAAGTCTGGTAATCCGTACTCATTTGTATATCAATTTGCAATACTTCTGGAGTTCTGAACACTACGAACTAATGACAAGATTATTAAATGTCCAATAGCCTAATCAAACAGAAACAATAACAGCGTACACGTACACGATTAAACCAAACTGAATCATTCTGCCGGTTTCTCAGAGCAGAACATACCAATCCGGAATCGGTGTGCTAGAAATTCGTATATTGCGCTTCCCCGTCGTCATCGATTAACCTATTGATCACGTCCTCCTGCACCATCCAAGAGCACAAATAAACTATCATCAGAAGCTGCTCGCGATTTCAGTCACCCACCGCACCAAAGGCGTGGAGACGCGGAGATGCAACAGCAAAAGAGGGCGTTACCATGTTCCCGTTAGCCTCAAACTTGCCTCTGAGATGTGACGGCTGTGAAGGAGAGGGAGATAAGATCAGTTCCGCGAGGACGAGGAGATCGGGAGGGTAGGGGAAAGGGGAGGAAGCTCACATCCTGGTAGAAGAGGTGGCGGTGGGGGGGCCAGGGTGCGGCGGCAGAGCAGGCGCATCCGCTCCTTCTACGCCGTCCGCCGCGCAGAGAAGGCGGAGATCTTGAACCGGAGCCTGGGCCTCCATGCTCGGCGTCGAATCGTACAATGTCTTCCTGACGTGATTCACGGCCAAGTCGTAGAGGACGTAGATCGCGAGCGCAGGCTTCGCCCTCACCCTCGTCGGATCGTCCTGCCTCGCCCAGATAGTAGCAGCAGCCACCGCCGCCGGCCGCTCTGGGTCGCCCAGTGCTGCCACTGCATCGCCTGCGAAGGGGCCGTGCCGCCTTGCCCCGCGCCGTCGCAGATGGGGAAGTGTATAGGGGATGAGAGGAGGAGGTGGCGACGTGATTGACGGGAGAAGACGAGGAAGGAGGCGCGTGAATAAGGGCGGGCACAGCGGGCGGGTATGTGCGCTCGTTGGTGAAAAAAATCGATGAATCTCGGACAACACGCAGTGTTAAACAGCGTGGACAGTGTTACAGTGTAACGCTGGACCCATTAGTCAGTTTGCAAAACTCTGCAGCTACGGGATTTTGACAGTAATAGGATCCACAATCTAGTTCTGATGAAGACAGATTACATTTAGGTTGGTATATTTTCAGGTTATATGAAATACACAGGATGTTTAGTCTTTATAGTAGAGATAAGTACTATAAGCAATTTTCAAAAAATAAGCACTATAAATACTAAAAGCATTATAAGCACTTTGAATATAAGCAGTATCAAATACACTCTTAAAAATTAATCAAATGTTAATGCACACTTAAAAGGTTAAGTTAGTACGTCCTATTTATCAATTTATGGAGGACACAATAATTGATGAGGATTGACAATCGTCTTCCTCTGTTTGATAAACCAAAGTAAAAAAAATATTTAACAATATCCTGTAGGTTAGACTGGGCACTTAGCATAGCAAGATACTCTAAGAAAAAAAAAGGAAACCTTAAGGGTGCCTTTGGAATGGAGGAATTTCATAGGATTTTTGGAGGATTCAGTTCCTAAAAATTTTTTCCTACGTACATCCTTTGGTTTATAGGAATGTTAAAGGAAATATTCCTAAAGATTGCATTCCTGAGCTTGATTTCATGGGAAACAAACCAAGAGGTCTGACCTCTTGGAAAATTCCTGACGCGAAAGAAAGTGCTTGTGCGTGTTGCTAGCACCCATTCTCGCTCCTTACGCATAGCGGTAAAACAACGTTTCTAAACACACAGACATATTTCTAAGAGTTTAAAGAACATTCAGCGACGTAGAGAAAATTGGTTGTTTCTTTGTTTTTCTATTTCCATTTGATTTTGGAATGCAATCCTTTTTGACAACAAATTGCTAACATTTCAACTCAAATAAGAGCAACAAGTATTGTATTGAATTCTTTGTTTTCCTATATTGTTGCCAAAGGACTTTCTATCCATATTCCTGTATTTTTATTTCCTATAGGATTCGAGAAGTTCACCATCTCAATTCTTGTGTTTTTCCTATTGGTGTGATTTTCCTACCCTATGTTCCAAAGGAAACCTAAAAGTAGTGATGTCGTGATGAGGGAATTGGCAGTTCTAGACATTTGCAGTTGCAGGCAGCAACGCGGACGGCAGGCAGAGCTCGTCCCCCTTGCATCCGGAGCGCGGACGATTATTGGAAAAACGAACAATTTTTTTTTTTTTGAACTGTCCAGGCATTGTTACGAGTACGAGAGCAGAGCACAACCCTACGTCCATACCAACACCACAACATGGACTGCCTCGCTCCGTCAGTCGTCATTGCACTCACCGAGAGACTGCCTTATTTTTTTCTCAAGCTAGATTCACTAAGCCTAAGGTAATTAAAATTTGGAGGCCCTAATAACCTTTTGAGGGCCGCTGTCCCATGTGCCATCAGTCAGTTTGCCCCTGCTGATCAACGGACCTGGTGTTAAAATGTGTAAACCTATTGTTACTCTAATTGTGATAATGCCTTGCTCATATTTTTTTTTCATATTTTCTAGTCTTAAATTGACTGAAAGTTTTGAGTCAATGACTTATTATTTTATATTTTAATTTTTTTATAGTATTATCTATATAATAATTATAAATTGTTAGATCTAAATTTGATGGCTCAAAGCGGTGATTGAAAATTAAAAATTAGCAAGTCTCCTTTTCTTTTAGTGTGGACAATTGTCAATGTGTCGAATCATTGATCGCAGTTTGAGAGGTAGCAGGAGGTTAGGATTGTCATACTCATTTAAACAATGATATAGGTTGAACAAAATCTTTTTTTTTTTGAAGAAGAAAAATGGCAGGTGCGCTGCCTGTTCATTAAAAGAAGGAGAACAGGAAAGATTACATAAACAAAAAAAAAAAGACACAAACACAAAAAACAGAAAAAAAAACACAAACAAAAGAAATCTGGATGGAGCCTCAGCTCCCTCCCACTAGCACTGGCTGTAACAAACACACGCTCGGTGAGAGGCCGATCATGGAAGAGATTATTCTTGCGTTGTGCCTTAGCCGGGATCAAATACATGTCCAGCCATTGCCATGTGAAATTGATCTGCTTCTTCTTTGGCCAACAGGGCAACGTGCAGTGCATTTCTCTCTATTCCCTGGAAAATTCTTCGGTTTCATTCCTTCCATATGTTCCACCACGCATATAATAGACAGTCAAGCTTCTTATTTCTTTCCGCCGCTGGTATTGCCCTTGATACGTGTTGTAGCCAGGAATGCAATGGTTGTGTAGGCGCCCCCGCTTGCAGCAGTTGTGGCTGTGACATCCAAGTGCATACATGTTGCATTGTGTCCCTTGTAAAAGGACATTCTACTAGCAAATGACAATTTGTTTCCATTTTCTGCAAACATAAAGGACAAATCACATTATTATCTCAACCTTTGATTTCTAAAATGTCAGCCATTAGAATTCTTTCATGCAGCGCTGCCCGTGCGAATAGAATAACTTTAGGTTCCGCCTTCTCTTTCCAAATATGCTTGGACTGAAAAGGGCGTGTGGTGCTTTGGAATTGCGCCAGATAAGCAGACTTTGAGTTGTATTCCCCATTAGCTGTGTGGATCCATGTGATTTAATCATGTTGTTGTGTGTCAAGTTGTTTGCAGCATGTTCCAAAGTCTGACATACTCCTGAACTTGTTGTGTGGTAATAATTCTCCTGACCGCTTTGATCCAGTTTCTATTTGTCAGCTCCACATGAACCGTTCTATTTTTGAATGTAGCTGCTGAGAATAAGTTGGGGAATTGTTCCTTTAGTGGATTGTTGCCGAGCCATGTGTGGTGCCAGAATGAGGTCGACCTGCCGTCTCGGACTTGCATTTTTGTGCCTTTTGCAAAGAACTCCTTGTCACTGCTGTTACATGGTAGCGGCAGTCCCTTCCAAGGTTTGCTCTGCTCACTAAATTGTGCCCACAACCATCTTTGCCTCAAAGCTTTGCCAAACTTTGTCAGGTTTAGGATGCTAGGCCGCCTAGGTCCTTTGGTATTTGTACCATTCCCCATCTCACTAAGCAGTGCCCTGAGGATTTAGTCTCAGGGTCTTCTCCTTTTCAGATGAAGTCCCTAACAATCTTGTCTATTTTGTCAATGGTCCATGCCGAGAGTGGTATGACCATTGCATGGTGGGTCACTATTGAGGTGAGAACCAACTTTGCCAGCTGCACTCTTCCCACCTTAGCAATGTGCTTGCCTTTCCAATTTGGTAGCTTTCTGGCAACCTTCTCAATAAGTGGTATTATGTCGATCTTCCTCAGCCTTCTCTTGTGTAAAGGGAGGCCGAGGTAGGTGAATGGAAAACTTTTGAGCTGAGCTGGGAAGTTTTGTAGCATACTTTGTACATCAATCTCATCGCAGTTTATCGGATACACCTCTATTTTATCCATGTTAACTCTCATCCCAGTTACTTCTCCAAAAGCTGCCAGGATCTCTGTTATTGGCTGGAGTTCTTGTTGATTTGGCTTGACAAAGATAGTTGCATCATACGCATACATAGAAATTGCTGCATGGATGCACCTTGTAGAAACTGCAGATATCATTTGTGCTTCAATGGCCTTCATGAGGATCTTTTGGAGCGGGTCTATGGCAAGAATGAACAGCATTGGGGATAGAGGGTCCCCCTGTCTAAGGCCCCTTTGGTGTTGTAGTGGCCTTCCTGTTTTCCGTTTAGCAAAAATCTTGATGTGGCAGTGCTTAACATTATCGTAATTCATTCTCTCCATCTCGGACCATAGAACCGTGTCAAAGGCCTTTGTAATGTCTAATTTAATGAACAGCGTCGGTAGCTTTTTTTGCCTTCAGCTCCTTGATCATTCCTTGCACGAAAAGATAATTGTCATGGATGCAACGTTTTTTAACAAAGGCACTCTAATTAAATGACACTATCCCTGGAAGCTTAACGACAAGCCTATTTGCTAGTATTCTTGAGAAAATTTTTGCAAGGTTGTGAATCAGGCTGATGGGTCTATAATCTTTGGTGCACATCGATCTCTCCTTCTTGGGGACGAGTACCACATTTGCGGAGTTTGTGAGGTTGAAGAGGTTTCCCCTAAGCTGTGACAACTGGTGCAAAGCATGGTTTATGTCTCCTTTTATGATCTCCTAGCAGGTTTTGTAAAAATATCCCGTGAACCCATCCGGCCCTAGGCATCTCCATCACCACTGCTTACACCTCCTCCTCGGTGCTGTCTTGCTCAAGCTCATTCAAGTCATATGGGTTTATATCCAGTTGTTTCCACTTTAGCATTGGTTTCCTCCTTGTGCTGCTTGCTATCATTTGTTGGAAGTGTTGATGGATTTCGTTTGCCTTATCTTCATGCTTGACAACCGTGCCGGAATCTATTTGTAGCACTTATATGTGGTTTTTTCTTTTCCTTCCATTTACCCTGAAATGAAAAAGTTTTGTGTTTGCGTCGGCGGTTGTGATGGTTGTTAGCCTCGATCTTTGTTTGGCATTAACTTTGTCAATCGCAAAGAGACCTTGGTATTTTAGCTTGACTCTCCGCCTATATTCCAGCTCGTCTTGTGTTAGGGCTCTATTCTCTTCCGCCATATCAAACTGTCATAGAATTTCTTTTGCCACTTGAATCTGCATTTTGATGTTGCCGATGTTGGTTTTTTCCCATTTTTTAAGAGCCTTCCCTGTTCTGCACAATTTAATGTGGAGTTTCCTAAATGGATCTATTGTTTGCATCGGCTTGGCCCATGCTGCGGCCACCGTTTTCGTGAAAACAGGCATATGTATCCAGAAGTTTTCAAAGCAAAAACCTTTATACGTCGTCACCTCAGTGGCACCTTGCAACATTAGGGGGCAATGGTCCGACAAAGTTGATACTAAAGCTTGTAGGTGGCAGGTGGGGAATTTGTCATCCCATTGTAGTGTGTTGAACATTTTGTCGATCCTTGTAAGTGTAGGGTTTTCTTGGCCATTGCTCCATGTAAATTTCCTGCTATTAAGGTGAATTTCCTTTAGGCCCAGATGGTCCAAGGCCTGTTTGAACTTTCTCATCAATTCTCTATCCACTCTATTGTTGTTCTTGTTGCTCATCTTATATATTAGATTGAAATCTCCCACAATTAGCCATGAGTCGGCTGAATAGTTGTTCAAACTTTTGAGCTCTTCAATAAATCGTAGTTTTCTCTATTTGAGTTGTGGGCCATATACAACACTGAGGTCCCATTCCTCATTCTCATTTAGCATCTGGATTCTAACTGTCAATGTGTTTTTTGTTGCCACTGAGGCTACTAGCTTGAAGTGTCTCTCCGACACAACTACTAGAATTCCACCTCTCGTGCCTGCTGTCGGCAAGAAGGAGTAATTGTTCATGAAGTGTTGGCCCAATGTTTGCTGCACGATGTTATCATCCACCAACTATCACTTGGTTTCCTATAATGCCACTATTGTAGCTCCTGCAGATCTCACCATCTCCTTCACCGAGTCTCTTCTACCTTGTTGGTTTAGGCCCCGAACATTCTAGTTTAAAATGTAGATATTATGTGATGACATTGTAAAACAAATTTTACAACTGGGCTGAATCCCTATTCTTGCACAATATAGGTAGTTACGGTAGCCACATTTCCAGGGGAAGTTCTCACAAGTTACATCACAAAAGGAGGCAACATTCTGCCGCACCACATTGGACCCTACTGGTTGCCAAGCCAGCCCCGGCCAGAATTGCTTGGAAGCAATGATCACACTCGAATTATTTAGGCTACTTACTAAATTTAAACTCGGGACAGATAACATGTTGATGCAAGCCATCTCTCCCCTTCCTTCAATATTTATGTGCTTCATTTACCTTTGCTGGCGACCACCTTTGTTGCTACCTTTGCATGAAGCTTACCATCAATGTTCATTGCTTGGAGCAGCTCCTCCATCGCCTGGATCACATCCTTGGACAATGGGGCTTGAAATAGCTTCATGATTTTGCTACTGACTTCTTCCATTCGATCATTGTCATCTTCCAGTGCTCCCAGCTTTTTAACTAGAAGCTCCTGTGCAAGCTGCTTCGTCTTCTTTTTGCCCACTGACTGTTGTTTTTTTGCTAGTCTTCCACTTCTCCGGACTATGGTCTCGTCTTCTGCCACATTGTTGCCCCCATCTGCCATTTGGCGCTTGGACTTGGGTTTTGGTGCTAGAATGGGCAACACTGGTGGTGGCAGCCCTATAGAGATCTTGTTTAACAATTGTTCTGCCTTTGCTGCGTTCTCGGGCCCTTCATGGTCGTGGACTTGGAGCACCTGTTCTGGTGCTGTGCCATTTGGAGCACCACTGTCACTCTCCCTTTCTTCTTCTAGTTCTGTGATACTATGTGCGACCTTGGTGAAAGTCAGAGTTTCCTCTTCAAACATTGGATCCGCTCGTTCCTCCACCTGTTCCAACGACATGGTTGCTGCCATCTCCCTTGCATCCAGACTTGTCTCACTACTTTGAGTCCACTTCTAGATTTTCCCTTGTATCCTTTTGGATTCCTCGTAGCGGCATGTGGCTGCACCATTCTTCCATCATTGGATCTTCTCTTGTCCTTTTGCTATGCTCCGGGGACCTAACATTGACCACCAAGTCTTGCTCCATGTCATCCCCCACCGCAGGCCCCCTCTCCCGATGTGCCGCCATGGTTGTCCCATCTTCTGAGTTGTCATCTCTCGACATGAGATTCGGGCCACAGGTGCCCCTAGATAGAATCTTCACCCTGTTCTCGCTGTTCTGGCTCGCCTTTGAGTATCTGTGCACCAGCCTCTCCAAGGAGCGGTCTCTTGATCTCCTAGTTGCCAGGCTGAGGGACCGATTCATGTTGTGGCGTCTGTCGTACCTAGTGTTGCCTTCTCCTCTTTGCCTTGGTGATCTGTCCCTGGTCCTTCCCCTGTCGCCCGGCCAGCGAAGCCTCTGTAGCAGGCCCCATCGCTGTTGTTATGGCGCTCGACCGCCGTGGCCATCTCCCTCATCATCTTCGTCGTTGCCAGTACTTGGTCGCCTTGGCTACCAAATCTCGGCGCTGCAAGAGTACCTCGCTAGCTCTCTGCGCCGCAGCGCATGAGGTATGTCATGGACATCCGGCACGCCATGAGTCTAGTCTAGCGTGGTGATCTCTGGGGCACCTCGAGCGTCATGGCGTTCTAGGTCGACAATAACTTCCAAGTGGACGAGGATGTCAAAAACTGAGCCCATCTCGGTGTCGTGGACTCCTCCAGGTGAACATACATCTGCTCATATGGGCTGAGGGCCGTCGGGCCATCCACATCCGGGTCAGTGATGGTCACCCAGATGCGTTTGGGTATGGCCGTGACTGTGGGCATCATGCCTACAACCTGAACTCTCTCGTGTCTATCCTGCGCCTGGAGCACTCCTCACCATAGTGGAAGGAGCCGAACTGGGTGATGAGCTAGGCCACAAACTCATCATTCCATAGATGAAGAGGAACACCCTCAAGGCAGAGCTTGATGTAGAACCTCATGGTGTTTCTTTCTGCACGGTGGTCCCCGATCAATGCCATAGGCAGAACTCCTAGCCTGCACTTCTTGTGCCCATTACCTTTTCATAATCTTCTCGTAGGGTGAACTGCACTAAGAAGTCTTCAGGTTGGTGCCTTGAAACTTGCAGATTGTGTGGATCTAGCCCAAATCTGCGAACAAAAGCTTGCACGACATGTCTCGGCTCAGTGTGGGGTCTATTGCGGCCAATCCACACTGAGAGAGTCTGGGCTTCAAAAAAATCCACGCGTTGCTGTAGCTCATCCGAGAATGGCATGTGGCAGTAATCGACCTCCCATTGGTCGCTCAGGTTGAGGCCCTCCATTACTGGCCCTCTCAGCTCTGGCTTGGGGCACCTGCTTGAGGTGTGCCCTGAATGGTAGCACCTCCAGCACTTAGTGGGGTCCCTACACTGAGCTACTCGGTGATCCCTCGCAAGGCAATTGAATCATCTTCCTCTCATCTTCTCTCCAGAAGGGAAAATTGGATTCTAGACATCGAAAGATCATAGTTTTAGAAATTCACCATCGAACTTTTAAAGTTCAGTTTAATACCAGGGAAAGACTCCCCGTTTAGAAATTCACCACTTCGTTGCATCTGATCGTTTTCTCTAAAATTCGGGACCTTTTTGCCCTTTCCTTCTTCGTCTATCTCTGTTGGTTGACTGTTTCATTCCCTATTGCATCGATTAGAACCAGAGCAGCTTAGGAGCTCTCCTCCCTCGATCTCCCATAGCAGTCGACACCGGGAACCGCTCCCCCCTCAAATCAACCCGCAGGTCAGTGTATCCCGTCGCCCTGGTACCAATTTCGACCTCCCAGTAGCACTAACAACCTGGTCCTGTGTTGCGCGAATGGATTTGGGCAGGAAGAGCTGCCATGGGAGAGTGGTCGAGGGCATCATCTTCTTCTAGGGCTGCTATTTCCCTCCCTCTAGTTCAGTGTCCATGATGCAATCTGAAAGTCATTGGAGATGTATGCACCAACGAAAGGAACAAGGGGAAAGTGTACTATATGTGCCCAAACTTTGATGGGGTATGAACTTTGCTTTAAATTTGGAATAATTCTGTTTGGATGCACATTCAACCTACCTTTCTTTTTGTTGGTGCAGAAGCATGGTGTTTGCAAGTTTTTTAAGTGGAAAAAAGATTACAGGGTTTTCTTGCTTGAAGAATGTGGGATCAATGCTGCTACCCTCTGCACTGAAGCCACCAACCGAAGCATTAATCTTGAGGAGAATAAGCAACTATGTGCTGTTCTGAACAAATTGGTAGATGTTCTAGAAAAGCTTAACCTGCTAGTTACAACAGTTGTTGTGTTGTTATTCTTGCAATTAGCAAGCAAGTATTTCCAGTGAATTATGTATGCTTGTGTGTGCACGCATCACTCCAGTAGCAGCTAGCAAGCAAATACTCTCTATGATGTATGATATCAGTTCAATGCAATGAATGAGTTTTTCATGGTCTAAAATATTTCACGCAAATAGTTTAAATGATCGAATACAAGATTCAAACCGAGGAGTTCAATGGTTCATCATCCAAATAAAATTACAGTCATGGTTCAGAACAGTACAATACATAATAGATGTTGAAATATATGAGCCACATCACTCCAGTAACAGCTGCTTAAGCAATCTCATCTTGCATGGGGGTGTTGTTCCATCTTCAGTGGTAGTTGCCAAAGGTGAATTGCAAGCTGGACTCATTGCGGCCCTTCTCCTTGTAATTGCTCCTGGACTTGGTGGTGAGTTTGCAGCCATTCTCCTTGTAATTACTCTTGGACTTGATGTTGAGACTGGAACAAGTGAACCAGAAGCTTGTTCTTGATCCGGAAAAGCTTTCTTTTTTGTGAAAATGTTGCATTCATTAAAAACATATTAAATAAAATTAGACAATACAAATATCCCACTGAAATTGACAAATTACCTCTTGTTGGTAGCTTGTTTTGTCCCTTTTGCTGCTGCATTAGTACTTGCCTTCGTCTTCTTCCTAGGTGGTGGCTCTAGTATGTCTTCATCTGGTTCTAGCACCGGATTTGTGCATCCTTTCTCAATGTCAAACTGAAGAATTTTGGAGCTTTGCAATAGGGAAAGAAACTCAGCATCGCTGCACAACTTAACATAATTGTTGTCTTTGCTCACATACCAAAATTTAACATCCTGATAAGGTGCACACTTGAATTTATCTTTTATATCGTTCTACAGTTCAATGATGGAATACTCATTCCAATCAACTTTCAGACAACAACTACGTCCTTTTGTGTACTCTCTTCTGCCATCAATCACACTGATATATGCAGAAACTAAAACCACTAGTGTACATATTGTTCCTTGATCCACCCTGTAAAAATAGCAGGGTTACAAATTAACAACGTGCTTGGCATCTTCCCTCACATAACAAGTACATGGACTTCTCTTGAAAATCTGACCAGTGCATGGACTTCTCTCATGAAACACAACCCATTGGCATCCAGAATGTGTGCAAAAAAAGGAAGAGAAAAAGGATGTGATTCTTACTTTTCTGGAGGCGCATCCATTTCCAATCCAGTGAGATGTGCTTAGATCCACAGCAACAACATCTGTACCCTACTCCAAATCGAACCTAGGGTTACATGCTGACGAGAAAAGAAATGGGATTCTTCAAAATCGAGAGAGAAACTGAATCTGCGTGGCTTACTTGGCTCTCGATGTCGGTCTTCGGTGTGGATGGCAACAGGGAAGAGAGCACACAACAGGGGCGGCGGCGAGAGGAAGTCCTTGGGGCGCCCTTCTTTCAGTTGAAGATGAACACGAGCTCGAATAGTGAAGCAGAGGAACAGTCATATGTTCAGAGCTGCAGGGCAAAAAAGACATTTCAGTTTGCCTACTTGACAAAAAAAAATCAAAAGACAAAAAAACTACGACGGAATGCAACGGAGTGGTGAATTTCTAAACGAGGAGTCTTTGGCTGGTATTAAACTGAACTTTAAAATTTCGATGGTGAATTTCTAAAACGACGATCTTTCAATGTCTAGAATCCAATTTTCCCTATCCAGAAATACAGCCCTGCGCCCCATGTGCCTTGTCCAGGAATCTTTCCGTGAGGTCTGCGGCATCTGCCAAGCTCAGGGGTCTCTTCTCCTGTTCTGTTGAAGTACCTTCACCCAGCCTTCCACATCCGGACCTTGTTGCGGTGCGGGCTCCCGTGAACCCTGTTCAGATCCGTGGCCAGGCCTCAGACGGCGCCGACTGGCACCCTGCAAAACGGCATCTTTGTATGAATTTGAAAATTTTTGCCATACCTCCTTGCTGTGTTGTCATACTCCTTTGGTACATGGATTGCTGAGCTGATCTGCTTTGCTGTTGCCGCAGTCCCCACTTGCTCGTTCTCCCTTTCGTGAGGCTGGCTGTCGCTCTGCGTCGTTGCGCCGGCCCGGGCCCCTTCTGCTAGCTGTGCTTCCTCCGTCATGTGGCGCTGCAAGCATGTCTCCTCTTGTGACTCCAGTACCTCCTCCAGGTCTTCTTCGTCCGAGCTCCATGAGAGAATCTCCACAGATCTTGCTGGGGAAGCTGGTCCTTCTTGCGCCCGGAACAGGGTGTCGGGGTCCATGAGCTGGGTAGTGGTTATTTGGGTGGCTTGTGTGGAGTTCGGATCCGCGGGCAGGGGGGGCAGAGGTGGTCTTCCAGCCGGGATCCCCGCCGGCAGCGGGGTCCGGGCTCGCAGTCGCCTGTTCAATAGCCAGGCTCGCGGCTGTGTCTTGAATAAGATGGCATTGGGTAAAAACCCACCGGGTTTTAATGTCCCATACCCATACCCATTATGAGTAAATCAAATCCATACCTATACCTGTGATGGGTTGAAGTTTCATCCCATATCCATACCCGTCGAGTAATCGGGTACTCACGGGTTTTCCATACCCATGATACTTTTAAAAAAAAATCTTAATACTTTGATACATTTAATTAATTTTGATAAGAATTTTTTGCTTAGCACATGCACAAAATAAGATTTTATGTTAGTCTAGTCTATTTTGATAATATTAATAGAGCTAGAGTTACTAAAAATAATAAATCCATATTATAAATCACAAATTATACATAAATGTTGGGTTTGCGGGTATACGGGTATGAGTTCTTGGTTCCCATATCCAAATCCATGTACCCATCGGATACAAGATTTAACCTATTTACATATCCACGGGTATAATTTATGTCCCATACCCATCCCCTAATAGGGGTTTTACCTATCGGGTTTCGGGTACCCATTGCCATCTCTAGGCTTGATGCTAGTTCTAGAAAACATACATCTCTGAAATTTCACACCTGGTAGGTTGAACAAAATCTAGAGAGACAAATGTTAAATATATATTTTGTTTTTAAATTATTATCATCATTGATTTTTTTAGTTTTTTTAATCATTTATCTTATTTTAGAAACTTTAAGAAATATCATATATTTTATTATGATTTATTTTATAACTAAAAATAATTAAAGCATAACTTATTTTATACATATTTAAAATGAGATGAACAATCAAATGTAATTCAAAAAGTCAATACAAATATTTTAAAACCAGATAGAGTATGAATTAGGCAAGCTAAGCTAGAGTGGGCCAGGGGCGGAGCCAGAAATTTTATATGGAGAGGGCCGGCTAATTAGACTTATCAACATAAGGATTTTTCATATGTTTCATAAATTTTTCATAACTCATAGAGACATTTTTTATATAAAAATCTATAATCCCATTAAAAATGGTAGGCAAGAAAAAGAAGAAAAAAATGAAGATATTATTTATTTGCTGCTAAACTGGGCACTAATTAAGGCTATATGACCAATAATCATCTACTTAAGCCCATAAGTCATGTATTTGATGTTTTTTATGGTTCGGTGTTAGGGGGGGGGGGGGGGGGGGGTTCACGGCCCTGCTGGCCTCCCCCTGGCTCCTCCGCCACTGAGTGGGGCCACTTTGATACTTAATCAAAAGTGCTCAATACACAATTTTTTTAACTTATCTTTTCTAAAAAACTAGTTATTCATTGGAAAAGTCAACGTTCAAAAAGCGTACAATCAAAAGCCAAGAATACTACTTAGTCTAACTGAACGTCCTACTTGTGTACAACTCAAGTCATCTGGGAAAATAAATACCATCATTTGAAAACTTTAAGCATCCAACTGCCATAGATTTAGCAAAGTCAAATCGTATTCAGACAATATGGTTAAACTTTGTAGAAACCCAATCAAACAAGCACTTAGTTATTGTTCTTATGTTTAGACTTGATACCACCGGCGGGTATGCCAGCCAAATTCGCTGACACATAGAATGCCATAAGGTGAGACATGCTATTCTTGCTAGTCAATTACATAGTTGTTGTTTGTAAATTTTAAAAGCTAAATTGCTATGGCTGGTCTCCCTACTTTTTCTTTGAAGCTCCGTCACTGTCTCCACAATGGTAGTGTAGACTTCTACTCGAGGTTCCAAGTTTTACGAGGCGAGGAGAGACTAAGACATGAACATTATTATTACCTATATCAAATTTTGGATTGGGATCGTCGGCAGTCGACTTTCATGCAGTCAACCTAGCAGCCAACTCCTGTGCCGTCCATTCTGAACGAACAAATCCGACGGCTTACAATAAACTCAAACATTTGTTCATCCCGTACAAGCACAAGCCGAAGAGCTAAGTAAAGAAATTTAGACAATTATCAAAACGAAAGATGGGAACCATGCTCTAGACAAGCTGTGAGCTATGCGCCATTCCATCAATTGATCTAGTAGCTTCCATGGACCTAGACAACTAATTCTTCTTCAATTTTATTCTTTTCTCTTTCTAAATCGTAGCCACAAAATCACGAAATTCACCATGTATCTATGAAACTAGCAAAGTATCTGTGCGTTATCATGGGTCTTTGTTAAAAAAAATTTATGGTTAAAATATTTTTTGTAACTGTAAAAGCTTTTCAATTAATCAATTTTTTTAGCTTGAACATTTGTTCTATTTTTATTTTGTTTTATTTTTTTTATTTTTTTAAAAAAATTATTATAATAATTTTGGAATGGGTTATTATTGAAATTCTTGATATTAGTTTATATCCAAAATATGATGTTAAAATAATAGATAATTAATTATTGTTAGTATGAAATATCGAATTAAAATCGGAGTCCAATTTAACAAAAAATTAGAAAATCGTTTGAAAAGACTCAAATTGATTGGTGAATCATTGTAGGATACAAATTGAATACGACAACGTTACGAACATATTTGGATACGAAAAAAGTGATCTAGACCTTATCTTAATTAATAAATTTGTAAAGATTAAACAAAATTGGTCCAATATTTGTCTACTGCATTATTCAACGAATCCGTTTTGATGGTCAACAATACATAGCTCATTGGATCTCACTGGAGGCGGTTGATTTTCTTCGAGCGGTTAGAAGAAGAAACGAGCATGAGCTGTTTGACTGATGGTGAGCCATCAGATTTTTTTTTTTCGAAACGGACGGTGCAGGAGTCGATTGCTTTTTTTTTATTGCCTCAACCTTTTCAATACAAGAGTATTCAAATTCACATCACACGCATATACTCACCCACACACATACCACTAGTGCACAAGCTAAAAGCTACAAACTTGAACTAAACGCACATGACTAAGAGGTACATGCGGTCAGCAACTGACCCATGCGTGACGAGTACGTCACTCTACCTATTGCAGCATATTCGTGTGGAGGCACATCTAAAAATAGGAATAAAACTCCGATGAAAGACGGGAGTTGATTCCAAGAATCGAACTCGCGCCGGCTGGGAGCACTCCGGCCCCGCTAGCCACCCGAGCACACGCTCGGTTCTCAGGAGTCGATTGCTGACTGCCGATGATCCGATCCTCAAATTTCGGTCACGTACTCTACTTACAATATTCCATCCCATAAAACGTAACAAGTTGAGTTTAGCATTTTACGCCAACTACGTTCTTCTTGGGTCGCCTTGGCGCTTCCAGAGAAACCCCGCAACAGCGTCTCGTCTTCTTGAACCCTTTCCTCTCGAAGCCGCAACCGCCACCGGCAGCAGAGCAAAGCGCACCCCACTCTGCAGAAGCGATCCCACAGCTCGGCTCCTGCCCACGTCGATTGGCGTCACCGTCGCCGCCGAGTTAGATGGACATGGAGGCGGCGGCGGCCTCCGATGAAACCCTAGCCGCCGTCTTCGCCCAGCTCAAGCCCCACACCGTCGCCCTCCTCGACCTCCTCCGCAGCCGCGGGGGCTCGCGTCCCAGCCCCGCTGCGGCCGCGTCCTCCCTGCGCTCCATGACCGCTTTCCTCCGCTCCGCCCCTGCACCGGCCCTGCAGCTCTGTTTCGAGTACTTCCCCTCGCCCCCTCCCTTCTCACCCCCACCTCATTTGATTTTGGTTTCAGCCTGCTAATGTAGGGCTTGGTTGTGATTTCTGATTATCCCCGCCTTGCATTGTAGTTATACAGTATTCCCCCTGCTCCTGCTCCTGGATGCGGCGGTGCAGTGTAGGAAGGATGGCAATGCGCCAGGACGGAGTGCAGGGGAGCTTGACATCACTGATGCTGTCGCTGAAGGTGGCCTGGCCTGCCTCGAGGTGCTCCTCACCAAGTGCCGCCTCACGTCAGTCAATCAGGTGAGGTGTTTCACCCTGCTCCACTGATGGTTGCTTATTCCCCTGCCAGTCAGCTGCTTTACTGAAACCTGCTGATGACTTGGTATAAATAGCAACATTTGATTTCGCTATTGACAACGGAGGTTGGTATGAAAATGACGCCCCTTGAATGTTTTAGAATATGTTAGGTGCTGCATGTGGATTTCGTTTTATCCCTTCTTCAATCCACTCAAGTTACATATGTAACTCTAGCATAATCTTTTGTCTATGTTAGATGGTCGCTATGCTGAAAAAGTTGACTTCTGGGGCAATGCTTTCACCTTCCGAGGCTTCAGAGGAATTTCGTGGGGAAGTTATAAGATGCTTTAGAGCCATGATTTTGCAGTTACAGCCATGCCCAGACAGCTCTTGTTCTTGCAACCAGGCAACAGTGTTGCCTACAACCCCAACCGTTACAAGCTTGGAAGTTGGAAATGTGGTTCGCTCAAAGTACTCTGCACAACCAGAGGAGTGCTTGCTTGCATTTCTTCGGTCGCAAAATGCTTCAGCTGCTGTAGGACATTGGCTCTCACTTCTTCTCCAGGTATTGCATTCATTCCTGAATTTATATGTGTATACATTTGCTGCTTGGGATGTCTTTTCTGATTTTGATCTATTTTCATATGAAGGCATCAGAACTTGAGGCATCAAGAGGGCACCGTGGCAGTGCAGATGTTAGAAAGGAATCATTGTACACCCTGCGCATTCTTATTGCTAAGGTGAGAAAGATTCATACATGGTCTTGTGATGCATCCATGCAGAAATGATTAAGCATAGGTATCGTCTAAGCATATTATGATTTATATGAATATCATCAGTTACCACACATTGGTTAGTATATATCCTGAAAGGCTGAATCAACTCCTGGCACAAAGCATATAAGCATGAAATAGATCGAAGGTACAATAAACAAAATAATGCTATGCAGTTGGCTGTGGATTCACCAATTGCATAATAACCAATGTAGCAATTTTTAACTAGCCTTAAATTAAACTGACGTGATATAGACCCACTTTCTATTAAACCAATTTCCTTTTATGCATTTATTGAATCAGCCTTGTTGTGTTCTTGACCTATCCTATCCTAGTACCTTTCTTGTGGGCGGAATTTGTCTTGTATCAAGATATTACTCAATGGTTTGTAGCATACATGATTTGTCCTGATACAGTTCCTTTTATTCTTTTCTTGTTTAGATAGGTTCTGCTGATGCTCTTGCCTTTTTCCTTCCTGGTATTGTCAGTCGCCTTGGAAAGGTTCTCTACACATCTAAGACTATGATTACTGGTGCTGCTGGTAGTTCTTGTAGCATTGAGCAGGCCATTCTTGGATTGACTGAAGCTTTGATGATAGTCCTAAATGACAAGGAAAATTTCAGTGTTCTTGCTACACCTAATGATACGTGTGCTCGTTCTTCTGGTGACTGCAGTTCAACTGAGCATGTATTGCAAATGCTTCGCCAGTTACCAAACAAAAGTCTATCTGATTTAGGCCATGATGAAGTTTCAGACGACTTGACTTCTGGTAGCAATAAGTCATCTGTGGATAGAAAGACACTACATGTAAAGCGGACCAAAAAGTGGCTTGAGGAAACATCTAGTAATGTCGATAAGTTGCTTTCTGCCACATTACCAGACGTATGTTTTCCTTTGCTTGCCATTAACGTGAAAAGTAAGATGTGAGTACAGTGGCTTATTGTGTCAATTTTGCAGCTTTCTATTCATTCATCTGAGAAGGTGAGGAGGTCTCTGGTTAGTGGACTCAGAGGGCTTTTGTCTTGCTGTGGCTGTACATTAAGGGGAAGCAAGACACTACTTGTGGTATGTGAACTATAATTTTTTGTCTCCTATGAATGCATGAAAGGATTGGGATATGTAATTATGCTAATATATCCTATTCCTATAGGTGTATCATCGTAGCTGCATCTTTTACGTTTTGAAATTTGTTTACCAGTTTACCTTGCATTCATATTTTTTCCTCCTGATCACATTATCCTAGTCCGTATTGAGCACACTTAGTTTTTAACAGAACGCTAATATTGCAGGAATGTTTGTGTGTTCTGGCATGTGACGATGCTGCATCTGTGTCTGAGAATGCACAAGATGCCCTCGATTATCTTTTCAATGAGGACAATTATATAACTGAAGATGATATTTCTGATATTTTTACCAGGTTTGTGCTATTTTATTTTCTGAAATGACAACAGTTGGCCCATGAGAGAAAACTTCTCACTGTTTTTCATGTTATTATAATCAGGCTAGTTGAGAGGTTACCGCAAGTGATACTTGGAAGTGACGAGACAACTGCTCTTTCACATGCCAGGAGGCTGTTGGCTCTGATTTTTTTTGCAGGCCCTAAGTTTCTGATAAATCATCTTCACCGTTCTCCCGTGAGATCTCGTTCGCCTCCCTCCCTATCCCTTTTGTTCATCTATGATTCTTCTGTTGAATCTGATATTTATCCCCCTGACAGATTATTGCAACACGCTTCTTTGATTGTTTGAGTTTATGCATAAGCCATAGCTCTCAGTTTTCTGGTTCTATGGACAAGCTGATTGTATCGAGGTCGCTGTCTGTTGGGTTTCTTTATTCAGTTGCTGATTTGAAAAGTGGTTCCTGGTCTAAAGATACCACCCATAGTTTTCTGCATGCCACATCTACATCTGCATCCTCCAAAATATCCTTTGTCCAAGATAATGGTTTGTCAAATGCAATACTCAATGCGGCTGAATACGAGTTGCCTCATATGCCACCGTGGTTTGTTCACGCTGGTAGTCAGAAACTTTACTTGGCTCTTGCTGGAATGATTAGGCTGGTTGGTCTATCAACAGTTTCAGGTACCTATGAACTACTTAAAATGTTTATCAAAATTTATGACTTATGAGATGCTCCACTTGTCACATTTTGTGTGACTTCGTTTTTGCTGTAATTGTGGCTCATCGTATTTATTTGCTTGTATTGGTGCTAGGGGAAGAAACTGCTGCATCCTTATCTGTCTTTGTTGATATTCTGCTCGAGCAATTCAGGACATTTAGCACTGAGCTTCTTGCCAAAGATATATACAAAGATGGTTTTCAGAGGTGGTACATGAAAAGTGAGGTTGGGCAAAAACTTCGGCAGGCAAGTTCAGCTGTTTGCATGCTCAATGAGCTTATATATGGTTTGTCTGATCAGTCCCTTGGTATGTTCTTACAACTGTTCAAGAAAAGCTCAGCTGGGAGGACAAGAACAACTTGTCACAGTGATCAATTAAGAGCTTGTGCCCAACATAATGGACTTACTAATGAAAGAGAAATCTGGGGGTTTAATGAAAAGAAAGGCACTAAAGACAACATTCTTCATTGTATTGGCAGTGTTCTGCATGAATACGTATCTCCTGAAGTGTGGGATCTTCCAACTGAGAAAGACGGCGAACTAGGCTTAGCAGAGTTGAACCTTCCATTGCACTTCTTCCGTGATACCACTGCATTGCACACAGTAATAACTTTTTTTTCACATTATTTATTTGAAATATCTTGTTTTTTCAAGTTTTGAGTTCTTTTTCTTTTTCCCATGTCAGATAATAATTGAAGGAATTGGAGTCTTGGGGGTTGTTCTTGGTCAAGATTTTGCACGTAGTGGATTTATGCACTCTTCCCTTTATCTTCTGCTCCGCGAGCTTATCAGCTCAAGTGCTCAGATAAGAATTGCATCAGATGCTGTCTTAAGAGCACTTGCTGCTGCTGGCGGGCATTGTTCGGTAGTAAATTGCCCTATCTCATGCTATATTTAGTTGTATCACTATTGGATTTTGTATTTACAATATGTTCTTCTTTTACAGGTTGGTCAATTTGTTGTCGCAAATGCAGATTACATTATCGACTCTCTTTGCAGACAGCTGCGTCATTTGGATATGAACCCCCATGTCCCTGATATTCTTGCTTCCATGCTGAGTTACATCGGTGCTTCTCGTGATATTTTACCTTTCCTAGAAGAACCGGTATGGTGTTTAGTCAGACTTCCCATTTCGTTAATGATTTTTCTTCTTTTTGAATTGGGTGGAATCTTTGTACTTATCCTGTAAGAATTGGTCACTTCTCTTTTGGAGGCACATTCAGTTTATTATATTTAGTTGATAATGAGTACTAGTATTATAATATAGGGGGATGTAAGGAACAAGGGTTTTCATTTAGGGAAAAAAAGTAATGCTGCAAGTGAATTTGATCTGTGATTTGATGATGATGCATTGATGCGTGTAAATTCTTGCAGATGCGAGCGGTTTCCTCTGAACTGGAGGTTCTTGGCAGGCATGAGCACCCACATCTAACTGTTCCTTTCCTGAAGGTATTATGATATTCAGTGTTGATTTTATTTTTTTCATTTTGACTGAAAGGGGATTGTCTGAGCTTAGATGTGTCAATTTAACATTATTGTTTTGAATTAATATTTGTATTTATTGACCATTTAGCTCTAAGATGAGGTCATTAAGTTTTGATATCTCACAGTAGGGCTTCTTTTTTTTTCCCCTAATACGCGTTATTGAGTCCACAAGTTGGCATGTAGTAGAACAGTAATATACAGACCTTTTTAGACATGTTTTCTAACAAATGGTGGGCTATGCTCGTTAATCTCTTAAATATACAAACATCTGTGAAACCCACAAAAATATTAAACTAGGTGTTCTATGTGAATTGAAATGCAGATAGGGTAATCATGGTATTGTTGATTCTCTCATTGTCATGTCATGTGTACAAGGCTCTATTTCTTGCATTACCTGTGTACTTGCTCTTTTCCTCCCTCCCTGAATTACTGTTGTTCATGTATCATCAAGCAAGTTACTTATTTTAACGCTCCTTTTTGGTTAAACTAGGCAGTTTCTGAGATTACCAAGGCATGTGGACATGAATCTAATAGGTTGCCAGATGAGGCTCAGTCATTTTACGGGAAGGTCAGTTCTGAAGGTCAAGCTGTTCAAAATATGATTGAAAAGAGAAGGGAATCCAATGCTATGTCCGGTAATAGCTTGACATGAGCCATTTGCTTCTTGTTCCTTTTTTAATTATCTTTGTATTTCACGTTATTTGCACTGGTCATCCCATGGTATGGGTGGCGTCGGATCCCCTGGGCGAAGATTTCACGTTCTAATGGCAATGCATATCGAGTTTTTTGGAATTACTTATCCAAGGGACTTGTATATTGCAGACTCACTAATGTCCAGTCCTTTTTTTTTTTTTGGCATCAGAAGGACTGGGTGTTGATGCTGAACCTGATTTTATGAACTTGGAATATTGGGAGGATTTACTTTGCAAGTTGAATGAGATGAGAAGATATAGGAGAATAGTTGGATCTCTTGCTGGATCCTGCTTATCAGCTGCTACTCCACTTCTATCTTCAACAAAAGAAGCGGCCTGTCTTGTAGCCCTTGAAGTCATGGAGGTATTTCTTTTTCTGTTAATAGGGTTAACACGTTGACAAGTTCATTTTTTTTTTTCATTTTGGAAAGCAAATATTATCTTCATTTTTATGCCTTACGTCCTTTGTTTCTGTATTTTGTTTGTCATACTTTTTCCTCCATCATTTGCAGTGATATTCCAAATAGCGGTTTTTTTATTAAGGTAAAATCGTTGGTCACCAATGGTTTCAGTGTCCCAATTAGTGAATTCAGCATGTTGCCATGTGTCAGAATTCATTGCATTGCTTATTTCTGTACTTGCAACCTTTCTTGTTTCAATCCAAGAAACTAATTCGTACAGATGTAGCTGTTATTAATAATGTTATCTATTGTGTCCAGAATGCTATTATATGTATCGCCAAGGTTGAGGAGGCATTTAAGTGTGAAAACCAGAGCAAAGCAGTTATTGAGGAGGCTATCCAATTTCTGTCATTTGATGAACTACTTGATGGCACAGAAGCCACTGAAGATGTTGATGAGAATAGATTACTCCCAGCTATGAACAAACTATGGCCGTACTTGATCATCTGTCTAAGGAACAAGATATCGGTGGTATGGTTTCTCACACCTGGTTATTTTCCATTGTAAACTAATGCCCACATTAAGTTAGCTTGTTCGTGTTTTTATTTTGGCCTCAAACAGGTAATGGTAGATCTACCAATTTTTATTGAATTAGCTTCTAGAAAATTAAGTTTTCCATGAAATCACAGCTGAGGGCTTGATCTACAATACAGGAACATATTTGTTGTTCCATTAGTCGTCATCATATTCTTAGAGTTTATGCACTTGATTAGTTTGCAAGTGAAATAGACCTAATATGTATGTTGAGCTTGAATCAGAAATTTTTGGGTCATCAGATTAGTGATTCCTTATGCTGCAGCTTATTAACAATGAATTTATATGTTTTGTTAGAATTGATTGATAGTCATGCATAATTGTCATGTATTGATTGTGTACAATGGGTACATATATATACAACCATAGCCGGAGGGCCTCGATGGCTGTAGCGGCGTGACATAGGCGTGACACAGTCTGGAATACAAACATTCTAACATGTCTGTTCTTCCTAAACTGTTGAACTTCTTTTTTGCTTGCTGTTATGGTGCTTTTTTTTTGCTCTAATTTGAATCATACTGTAACCTATCTCTCTTTTGTGTAATATTTCCCTGACTCTAGTATTGTTTTGCAGCCGGTTGTTAGAAAGTGTACTGAAGTATTGAGCAGAGCAATCATTATATCTGGTGGTGACTTTTATGTACGCCGGTTTCATAAGGATGGATCTATTATTTGGAGACTATTAGCTTTATCTCCTTTCAGTAGAAAACGAATGTCAGTGATGGATGAAAAAGCAATCATCCTACCATATAGGGATACCTCACTTACATCAGAAGAACCTATGGCTGAGATATCCAGCCAAAAAATTCAGATTGCTGTCTTGGACATGATTGCTGAAGTGTCATCTAACAAGAGAAGCGCTATTGCATTAGGAAGTGTGTTAAAGAAGGCTTGTGGCCTTGTTGTAGGTATTGCCTACAGTAGTTTGACAGGTCTGCGAGAAGCTGCTATAAGGGCATTGGCAGGACTTGCCAGTATTGATGCTGACCTTGTCTGGCTTCTCCTGGCAGATGTGTATTATTCACTAAACAAAAGAGAGATACCTATGCCACCCACCCATGATTTGGCAGAGATATCTGATCTTCTACCACCTCCGATGTCTTCAAGAGAATACCTTTTTGTGCAGTATGGAGGTGAAGGTATCAGATGTGATGTAGATCCCTCATCTGTGCATGAGGTGTTCAAAAGGATGCAGGATGCTGTCTTAACATGAAATTGTGAGTCCACTGTTTTCTTGCTGCGGTAGAGGCTTTCTGTTGCCATAGTATATGAAAATTCTGCTTTGTTAACTTTGTTTTTCAGGTTTGTTGATCATTTCTCTGTTTGTAACCTTGCCGAGGACATTTTTGTGTCACGCTGACAGCCTATCACACATCTGACAAGTCACTGCCTGCACTGGCACGGGTAATTATTTTGTAGTTTTGCTATGGATAAAAAATGTACATACACATGAGAAGTTAACCATAAAAGCTAATTATTGGTATATAGTTATTGGGAGTAAACTTTGGCATATTTTTGCATTTGCATCCCAGGTCTGTAGTATTATCTTTCATGTGCTTTATCATCACTGGTGTTCCTTGTGGTTTTGCAGTTTATCTTGAATGTCCATATTTAATCATAAAGCCAAATTTTTGCCCCCCCCCCCCCCCTCCCTGTTTGTTTATTCCCATAGTACAAGGTAGAAATGGTATTATTTTGTCACATTGTCCTGGCGTCATCTATTCAAAACTGGATCTATTTGGTATTTGCATAATAGATATATCTTTACGTATACTTCGATAAACCACAGGTCTAACCTTGATTTCCCTTGTTTTCTTAAAAACACCAGATCAGAAATGATGATGATGAATTGGAGTTACCAAGGAACATATCTTTGAAATAGTGCTATCGGACTTTTCAGCGTTAAGCTTTTTGATGGAATATATTGAAGCAGTGATCTGTTTGCTTCAAGCAATCAAATCAGCATGTGTAAATGTCCTCTACGATTTCTTGGACTAGAGCGGCAACACTTACAAAATGCAAGCAACTGGGCAGTTCTGATAGGGATAATTGTGTCGTAGGAAACGTGTGTATCTTGCGTGTAGAGTCATGTAAAGAGATTTCATGTGTATAGAGTATCAGAGTTGACAATTTTTCTGTTGAAGCGTTTTTCCTCCTTTTAGTCTAGAATAATTTATATCTGATGTCTATAAGGCTGACTTCAACAACGAGATGCAATTACATTTTTGCATCTTCGAACTCTATTGTACACCATGCATTCATCTCCAACAAGGGAATACAAATGGGGAGCCATATTGCATCTGAAGAAAGATTAGAGCCAAAATTGCATTTCCTCTCTCCTCCGATGCATTCTTGTGAGTGTGGGGAAGAGCGGCAGACGAAGGGGACGGGCCTGGGTGCACGACGAGCAGATCCTGGCACTCGCGCGGAGAGGCGGCGTCACGGAGGCGGCCGTGTAGGCTCACGCGGAGGCCGGCAAGGCCGCGCTGGAGCTGCGCAGGCGGTGATGGGAGCTGGAGGTATGGAGCTCGGCGGCACGGACGGACCTCGGCGGGACCTCCGTGCTTCGCTCGCCCAACCTGAATGCGTGACAGTGGGGCTCGGACCTGTTCACAAGGCAAGTGGCGGTGCGGGGCGAGGCGGGGCAGATCTGGCGTCGCGCGGAAAGGCGAGGAGGTGGGGTCGCCGGGCGACGCTCCGTGACGGCTCAGCCATGACTTCGGTTGCCCCCGCCTTGCCGCGAGGAGGCGCAGCGCGAGGCAACGGAGGCTCAGCTTGGCGGAGCTTGTAGCGTGAGGCGGCGGAGGCTCAGCTTGGCGGAGCTCGCAGCGCGAGGCGACAGAGGCGGACTGAGCTTGCAGCGTGGAGGCAGAGCTCGGCGCGCGGGCCAGGCGTTGGACGAAGGATGGCATGGAGACGAAGGCGCTGGACGAGCACGGGCCGAATATGCATTCTCTCTGTTGGAGATGAACAAAAATGCATTGCCTCTTACTCACTATAGACTAGGCAAATTTTTGTTTATCTCTTCAAAATACCTTTTATTGTTGGAGTCAAGTCTAAATTCGTTCGAACCAAGTCTTCCTTGTAGGCTCGACGGCAGTGGTGGTGACGTCCTTGGGGTACCGCTCCCCGTCGAGTGCTTACTCATCGTGCACAGCACTGCAGCGGCCACGGCAAACCGAGGCATGAGTTGAGCGTTATGCTCGAACCAGGCATACCTGAGGAGCATCTGCTCGGTGTGGTCCTCCACGGTGCGCGTGGCATATGTTGTAACATTGATTATGATCACTATACTACCTCCGCGCCCCTACAGTCCGCCATGCTCAGTGCTCCTTGGTCCACGTTCTGGTCGATGGCTAAAAGCTCGTCCTGGAAGCCGGAGTCACATGCACGATCATTTGTTGTCACGGCCGATCTGAGTGATTTTGGGTTGGTGGAAGAATGATTCGTGGTCTAGGAGACGGGGATGGCCGTCAAAGGAGGGCGAACAGGGGTGTCACAACGGTGGCTACCACGGGTATTGGCGTTGTAAACCAGACGTCGTGCTCAAGCGCCTTGGCCAACAGGGGATAATGGTGCTGGAGCGTATGCGTATTATGCACCGACTCAATCAAACGGTTTGGACTCGGATGGTCACATGTGAGCAACACCAATACACACTTTAGGGGCACATGTGAAAAAAGTTGTAGAAACACGGACACGGAACTTCCAACACTAAAGTCAACACTAACCTAAATCAACACCAATGACGACTTCACCTAAATTAATAAGTAGTAGAGATTAATTTAATTAAAATCATCATTGATGTTGGTTTAGTTTAGTGTTAGCTTTGATGTTGACCGTTCAATTATAATCTAAAACGTACAAGGATTGACAGCTGAGTCTATGTTAAAATCTCATGTAGTTTTGTGTGGCTCGGCTGCTCCCAGCGCAAGTCTCACCATGTACGCTTCTATATTACATATTACACTAAAAATCAAATCGATTAGAAAAGACCTTTTTGAAGCCTGCGTGCTTTCTCATCGGATTGATCCTTAACATCACAGACCAAGCATGGCAACTTCAATGCCAGGGCGCAGTTCCCTACAATGATCGGCGAGTGTTGATGTCAACTATACGACCAGGGGTTCCTTCCAGTGACCATCCTTGCATGACACCGTCGTGGTTGCGCCTGATGTAGAAGCGTGCGGCTGTAAGGCCAGCATCTTGTGCTGCCTAGACATGATGTGTTACGTGGAGTAGGGGCGATGGACCGCATCCTATAAAGATACGATATATGAGAACACCCATGACAATCGTTCTTCGATTATTCCATATTCATCCCCGTTGGGATTAGCTTCAGCAACAACAACTGCACAGCGTCATGATTTTCACCAGGCAAACTATCTTCCACAATCATGTTGAAAATTGAAAGAATTGTTTAGAGTCCATCATGACCCAAATGAATTGATAGAGAGTCATCGCCTGAATTAGGAATAAGCAGGATGCATTAGTATATACTCAAATTAGGTTAATCAAATAAAAATCCTGAGCTACAATTGGAGGTACGTATAAATAAACTATCGGCAACTCATAAATTCTAGATGTATAAGCTAAATGCTTTGAGGGGAAACACGATATAATTTAAGATTTATATTGCAGTTCTAGCTCTTTAGCATGCGCAGACTGGTCCAACTAAACTTTTCATAATTATAAACTGATAAATACATTTTTCAAATACAACAACAATTGTCTGTGATGTAGGAATATTCTTCTCATTGTACAATTTACAAAAGTGGTTGTGGGTTAATCATTTTTAGAACTGCAATATTATTGTCATTAATTTTTAGAGCAACGATATGATATAGTGATATTGGATTGATTATTTGAATACTGATCCACTATTTTAAATAATTTATATGATTGTCATTTTTATATTTATGATTAAAATAATATCTTTTGTGAATTACCAGCATAGCAACAAGTTCATCAAAATATAAGTCAAACATTAACATGGGATATAAAAGATATATGAAAGCAAGTACATCACATTCCAAACTCATCCTCATTCCACACCGTCCAGACACAACGCTCATGAAAACAATAAAGCTGCTCGTCATTACTGTAGTATAAACCTATAACATATATCTATGAAAATTTATTTTCTTTAACAGTGTAGCTCATTAAATTTATTATCTTTTTAAATCCATAACAACACACAGGTATTTTGGTATTTTGCTAGTCTAATATCTATATGCCGTGGAAATTCTTGTCACACTACCATATGTCAAAATTTGAATTAGAATTTTTGAACGATGTGTCATGTAGACACGAACACTTGGGTTAGAAATCACGCACGAATTTCAGAAGACAACAAGCAAAACGACATATGTTGAGAACCGGTCATGTTGCTGCGGCGCTGGTATGTTTCTCAGTTTTTCACTTACAAAATCATGTACCGTTGTAAGACTATATATATTTGCATAACACAAGAAAAGACGGTTGATTTGATACTCGATAGCTATCGAACACCAATGAGAAAGAGGTAAAGAATGTAGTACTCTCTTCTATTAGGTTCTGTGCATTTTTTAGTACTGACTTCTGAGTGACAACAATTTTCCTTTCCCATCATTACAGAATTATAATTGATCTAGCAACGGGCTCCCCTCTTTCACAAGAATAAACAAACCTCCATCACCTCTTGAGATCCTCAAGTCTTTATCCAGGTATGTTGTCAAGAGCCAAGACCGGCCTCTGCTGTTGCCGGGAATCGATACCTTGAGGGGTGGTTGCCCAGAAATGGTCCCTGCGATGCTACCAAAGGCTTGCTGCAAAGGGTTCAATGCCTGCTGTACTGGCCCCAGGCTGATCTTTTGTCCAAATATATCAACCTGTTCTGGAAGATCTACTGATGATGATATTGCAGGAGGCTGAAAGCTCCCTTCCTTGAATTGAACCTGCATTGAATCCGTCATTAGCATGTAAGTTTGTCCACCTACACACTATCATGATAGCAACTCACAAATTATCACAAGAAACATCAACATCTGGTGTGCACACTAACGCATCAACTGTGAAGCATTCAATACATCATAATCTGGAATGAAAACTGAAGTATAATTATGGTAGTAGCAATCATAATGTTAATGCATATTCCATATGTCCGGGCCAGTACAAAAACGAATAAGATAATGGGAAAATTGCAAATACCCACTTACATGATATGGGTGTTTTCATATACCCACCTACAAATAATTTTGTTTTAGTCTAACACTTGCAAGTTGTACATTATTTTCATATACCTCCCTGACAACATTGAGTGAGCATCATGGCTCTTAATAACTATCCGGTACAACTCGAAATAGTCTATCGTTACGAAGTTACTTGCAATATCGTTTGAATCATACAATTATCATTATTCTTAAGAATTAAGATTTTTCCCTCTAAATTGGTCATAACATCTAATAGTATCCTGGCTAAATTTTCACGTCATTGATGATAACTAGACAAAATTTGATAATGCTACATTCATCCAGATGATAATCACACTAAGGTGAAACATATGTATCAATGTTGAAAGTCAAATACGAGCCATATTATCCGGTCAAAGTTACCAAGGGTGTATATGAAAACTAAGTATTACCTGTAGGTGTTAGACTGAAATAAAAGTGGGTATATGAAAACCCCCCAAAGATGCAAAAGGGTATTACAATTTTCCCTAAGATAATAGTAACTGAAATAAATGAGAATATATCCTTATTTAAGGAAGGCGAAACAATTGCTGTCTCGCTCTATAACTTTCAGCACAGTTAGTTCCGTACCTCTATCCTTGATGGACTTTGAACCTCGAAGGAAGCAGTTGCCCTGAATGAAAATGAAGCGAATGGAGTCGAAAGGGTTGATGCATTGATAATGTTCATGCTTTTTGAATCAATTTCCTGAGATATCTGCTTTACTTTGACGAAAGGTGTCGTCCCAGCAGCTAGAATAGGCAGAAGCTCAGAATATGCTGTATATCTGCAAGTCAAACAACCATACACTATCAATGCAGGTGTTTTACGTTGAGAGGGGTGGATCATATCAAATTATCAAGATTCAAGACCAAAAGATTAAGAGCCAAAAATTATCAAATTTACATGAAACAAATAATAACAAACTTGAGAAATAAAGCACCAATGAACTCAAAGATCAAAAGTAGAACATGACCTCTTGCAAGGAAAACAATGGTCACCTAATGGTACTCCTAATGGAACTCTGGTGGTGCTTGATCTCGTAACAAGAGATCAAGCTCAAGCACCAATGAACTCAAAGGCTAAGCGCAATAGAGTACGACTTCATTCAAACAAACAAAACAATGGTCACCTAATGGTACTCCTAAAGGTCCTCATCAGTCATCACCTCTAGCAAGTGCATTTCTCAAATACACCTCAACGCTGATCTCCTTCACTCATTAAGGTTGTGCAAAAGCTACAGAAGTTGCTTGGCTTATTGTATCGCTATAGGATTTGCTCAGCTTTGAGTATAGTCTACTTTTGCAGGTACAATTGAAGCTAATCGCTCAACCCCCAATCTAATCGTTCAACCCCCAATCTAATCACCAACATAATTCAGTTCAGCACCTAATCATCTGAACTAAAACTAGGCTAGTTATCAATTGCAAGTTCATCATTCCCACCTTATTGGTCAGAGTGAAACATAGATTACCGGCTCAGGCAAGAAAATAACTCACAGAAGGATCCAATTGCCGTCGAGGAGTTCTGGCGCCTCGACGGGCGCGGGCGTGGGGTTGGTCGCCTCGAGCTGGGTGACGAGCTCGACGACCTCCCCCCTGACCTCCGAGGACGCCCGGAACCCGAGCTCGGAGCCGTACACCGTGTCCACCAAGCACCGCTTCAGGTCATCCCTCCTCTCCGCCGCCTCATCCTCCTGCGGCGTAGACGCCTCCGCCGCTGGCGCCGGCTGCTCATCTCCCCACTCGTCGTTGATCCCGGGGCTAGGCGGGTCCGCGGGGGCGGGCGGCTCGGCCTCGGGCTCCCCCAGCTCGCCCCACTCGTCGGCGACGACGGAGCGGGAGTTCTCCGAGTCGGCGCCGGGGCCCCACTCGTCGTCGTTGATGGGCGGGTCCGGCTGCGAGGGGGGCTCCGGCGCGGACGGGAAGCGCTCGCCCCACTCGTCGGGGATCCCGCCCTCGGGGCCTCGCCCTTGGCCCCGGCCTCGGCCTCGTCCTCGGCCCCACCCCGGGCCTCCTCGCGCGGCGCGGACGCGGAGGCCGAGACCGCGGCCCAGGCGCGGGGTCCGGGAACTGAGGCCTTGGGCTAGGCGGCCGGCGGCGGCGGGGTAGGGGGACGGCACAGGCTGGAGGGAAGCGTCGGCGAAGAGGGGAGCCATTCCCCTTGGCTCTCGGTTTCAGGCAGCAGCAGTTCGGTTCAGCTAACGACAGCTGCTTTCCTTTGGTTTCTTTTCCACCTGGCGGAGGGGCGGAGAGCGGTGGCGGTCCGACGAGGCGAGTGACAGCGGCGAGAGAGAGAGAGAGAGACTAGAAGAGACCAGATGCGAATTGCGAAGCGCTACGCCACGTGTTTGTTTGGATATTATTTGCACGCCGCGACAAGTGCATGGGCTGCTCACTCTAAAAAAAAGTGCATGGGCTGCCTGACTGGGCCCTTACCAAAACTTACCGTGGGTCGCGACGAAATTTGGACGGGCCGACAAGTGCCTCGGCTGAACAAGAATGCGGGCCCAAGCCAAGAGGTATGAAAACAACAGGCCTGTTTGATTGACGGCCCAAACTAACCTAGCAATTTTCGCCATGACAAATAGGCACGCTCAAAAAGTAAACAGTGAATTCCCCTGAAAAAAAAGGAAACAGTGAATTTGAGACAACGAAAGTAACGTTTCACTCACCACCAAGTAAAGAATTTTGGCCAGTAAAAATTGGGGCGGCTACTCACTCTGCTCTCCTACTAGTTTTGCCGCTGCTTTTCATTTCGGACCCTAACCTTCAGTTATTTGATTGCTGCTTTTCACATCGCGGTTTGGAAACACAAACTTCACGGGAATTGAGTGCTTAGAAAAACCTTAAACAAACCAGAGATTATTTAATAAGTGATTAAGTCACGAAGCCCCTAGTCCATCCACCATGTCATGGAGGCACCCGTCAGGTCGGTCGGGCGGGGGCCGGCGAGATAGCAAGACCGGACCACGTACTCTTCATGTTATGGCCGTACGTACGGGCAGGAAGGCACCCGAAATCACATGCCTCGAGTAAATGTGTTGTCCGCGCGACGTCTACTGTGCAAAAGAACCCCCCGTCGATCGAGCGCTCACAGCCTCACGCGCTACGCATGACTTACTTTGTTTGGAACGTAGTAAAAAATATATAGGAATAGTAAAAAGACATAGGAATGATGTGAAACACAAGAATGATATGAGTAAAAAATTATAGGACTCTAAAATAGAGGAATAATAAAATTTCGATGTTTGAATTGAAAGAATTTCTGCTAGAAAAAGATCCGTTGTACAAAAAACATTGTAGCCGTTGCATAAGGTGACCGTTAATGCTTTTAGTTGTTTAGTGATACACCTTTTGTTGCTATATAACCTACATGTTGGAAGGCAAACTACAATAGCCTGATCATAGGAGTCGAGTAGTAGTTTCCCTATCTATGGATACAAACTACCACCGTAAATCACAAAATGATGATGAATATATATATATATTTTTATATTACCTACATTACAAGAAAGTGGTTCTTCTCAAACAACTGAAAAAGCAGCCAATACACACATCTATCAGGAAGGTCCTTTGCAAGACAAGGTTTCACATGGAGAAAGAGATTTTTTAAGCTCTACTTCAAAGATTACGTGAAAGTAACCTTCTTGTCGATTTAAGGTATGTTTCTTTGGAAGAATAATTAGGCAAATTTTTGGTGAAGACAAGCAAACTTAATCATGGTAGGAACTCAAACTCACCATCATATAGAGCAAAAAGGTCATCGTAGTACAAAAATGACTTATCACACCATCGAAGAAGGGCATCTTTGTTTATGTGTGACTCTAGTGATTCCCAAACACTATCAACTAATGTTACTATTTTTCTATCAGGATCCCAACCAAAGCCACTTTCTCCTAACAAATCTTTCATAATACGATAATTTTTTTTATATCTTGCTCCTTATACTTTACTTGAGTCATGTTGTAGGATGAAGAAAACTTGTGATTGAACTGAGTGGTGATCCTATTTCAGGCCTCCTTACTCCATGCATTGTTTGTCCGAAATCGAGACACATCATAATTTTTTAGTAGCTTAAAAAGATAAACAATCCTATGATGGTTCTAATTTGCTCTATTTTCGTGGTCCCTATTATAAAATATTACAAGCAAAAGTAAAAATAGAGAAATAAAAAATAAGCTACAATCTCCCAACAAAACAGAACTACACCCACATGTAGATGTCGCCCACGAAGTGCAAAACATAAATTAAAGAAAAAACTCATATATTGGTAATCACCAAATTACTAGAAATCAATATAGCACTCTAATAAATTACCTGTTTCTTACGAGATCTCTTCATCTCCTCTGGATTGGTGACCACCAAGATTTAGTGTGGATGAGGTTACAAGAGGGGCAGACGGAGTTGTAGGGGGAGCAGGACGATGGGGATTTCGCTGATGTGCGGAGGTGGCTCACTGCTGCTGATTCGCCATCTCCAACAGAGGTTCGTGGCAAAGAAAGCCTCTAGGTTTCAGCCATGGCGGGAAGGGAGAGGAAGGTGAAAGAAGAAAGACAGAAAGTGGAGGCGAGTGATACGAGAAAAAAAATTCTTTCCCTTGGCTTCGACTGGATGTTTTATTTTCTGTGTTTTGTGCATCGATTATTTCCTTTCCACTGGAACAAAACTCTTGTTTCCTTTGTTCCAAATGCATGGCAACCGTTCCCTTTCTCCGGAAACCGTTCCTTTACTTTCCTACGATTTCCTTTATCCCAAATGAGGCCTTACTGGTTTTTACACAGTTGCACATTATTGCTGCTCCGAGACTTGACTAGTAGTGTGACCGTGCGTCTGTGTGTGCCAACACTGCGGGCATTCAGTACATCTTCAGCACGTATATATGTTTCTCGCCATCTCCAAAGTTCCATCAATCCCCTAATTAAATATCGGGTTACAACAGCGAGAGGGTTTTTGTTTCACAGTTGTATTTTGGGTAAAAATGTCCCTGATAATGTTGTTACAGCAACAACCACGGTGGCACTGAGGCTTCAAGCGTCACTTCGGTGGCACATCATCAAGGTGCTTCATTTTTCATCCTTCTCACAATGTAGGCATTGGTGCCCCATCGAACAGGGATTACCCGGCCCATCGGAGCAGAAATAGTTGTGCGCTCTTCACTCTCAACTCCAATTTAGAAAAAAAAAACATCATTAATTCATTGATCAGCACCAGGGCGCATGAACTTGCTTCGATACCTGGTTTTTGAGATAGAGCACCATACTACACAGTGATAAGCACCGGACCGGTACGGTGCGCATGAAGAAAAAGATTCCTTCAGGCTGTCCGCACCGGGGTGCTCTAAAGTGCCCTACAAGACCAAAATAGCGGATGGAGAGCTGCATCGGAAGACAATAAAACATACACCACCATCCTAGACAGTCTCCCGTACGCCAAATCTGGTGCTATCCAGGATGTCCGGGACGCGCCAACATGGTGTGGGTCCGGTGCTGGCCCCGGTCCTCTCGCCTGGAGCTAGAAACCGCCGAGGAGAGAGAGGGAAAGGGAACCCATGAGGGGCCGACCGGAGAGGGGATCTACGCCACCGGGGAGCTCGAGACGGAGAGAGTGGAGAGCTCGAGGTCGAAGAGGGGATCCGTGCCGCCGTGTTGCCCAAGATCTACGCATCGGCGACCGTATCCGTGCGGGAAAGGAGGAGGAGGAGGGGCCCGGTGGCCGAATCCACACTGGGGAGGAGGAGGAGGAGGAGGGGCCTGGCAGCCGGATCTGCGCGAGGGAGAAGGAGGAGGACCCGGCGGCGGCGACGCGAGGGAGGTGGAGGAGCAGGCCCGACGGCGATGGCGCGGGGGAGGTGAAGGAGGAGGGCCCCGACGGCGACGATGTCGGGGAGGTGGAGGAGGAGGGGCATGGCAGCGACGGCGCGGGGGAGGAGGAGGAGGAGGGGCCCGACAACGGCGTGGGAGAGAAGGAGGAGGAGCCCGGCGGCAGCGGCGCGGAGGAGGTGGAGGGGGCCGGCGGCGGCGGCGTCGCGCCCGACGGAGGCGGAGAATGGGGCGCAACACGCTGGGGTGGGGGAAAGGAAGAGATAAGGAGAAAAAAAATAAAAGAAAAAGGAAAAAGGAGGAGAGAGAAGATAGTAGTTAATATAGAATATGAGATATAGATGATGATGAGTCCATATAAATGAGTTTAGAGTAGAGAATCTCGATGACTAAAATAAAATATTCTTTTTAGAGGATGTAAATAGAGTACGACGAGTGCGAACAGCCTCATTACACCAACTTCAGACTCAGGAGCCAGGATCATGACTATGAATTGTCTTATATATTGCACTTGCACGATATAATAGTTAAGGCTACAATAGTTTTTCTCTTGTACCACACGATGAAGGGTATGTTTGGTTCATGCCTGCATTTTGCCAGATTTTTTATATTTCTATGACAACTCTTTGGTTTGTTGCGAATGCTCTGGCTTCTCACAAGCTCCATGTCAACTCGTGGTAGTGACTCACTATCTGAAAGAAAAACTCGTGTTAGTGAACTAAAGCACTGTCTATTTTCATTCTTTTCTGCAATTGCACTATCTACTTCTCGGACTTGGCTAGTAGTGCGACCGTGCTTCATTGCGCCAACACTGCGGTCTACGTGCCGAAGGTCTGTCGCCATGTTCAGGGTTCCATCAATTCCGTAATGAAATATTGGGTTACAACGGCGAGAGGGTTTTTGCTTCATACTAGTCGATATTGGGTAAAAACACGTCTTTATGATTGTTGTTAGAGAAACCACGGTGGCATTTGGGCTTCAAAAGTCACTTCGGTAGCACATCACCAATGTGCTTTGTTTTTCATCTTACTCTCAGCGTTTTCTCAAAGGATATGACACTTTGTATCCTAATGCATTTTTTTTCTTTTCTAATACATCTCTATTTCTATTTTTCTCTTCCTCGTTTTCTGTGCAGCACACATTTTCATCCCTCCTTATTCTTGTGCTAAGAGGTAAAACATTCTAAAATGTTGAATGGTGGGAGTATAAGGCTACAGTCATATTACAATAATCATTTTCAGTAACGAGTCATAATTGATAATTATTGCTGCTATTTATATTATTTAATGACGGACTACATATCCACCACTAAGGACGTGTTTAGCAACATAAAAAAAAAGTGCAGTAGTAATGTGCACCGCACCATCAACCGACCCAACAAAAAAAAAATGAGGTGTGCACCAAAAAGTGTTGGGCCCCACCTCTAAATCCTAACCCTAAGCTACCACAGCATAAGCGGCTGCCACTGTTCCCGCGATGGCCGCCATTGTCTTCGTCGTCACCGTGGCTGTGTTGTAGACCTCTACGCTGACGTGCCTAGTAAGGCCGAGGGAAGTCCCCACCTACTCGGAGCCGTCCGGGAGGTCGTTGAGCAGCCGTGTCACGATGCGATCGGCATCGTGGCAACCACCATCCCCTCCCTTCGATCCGCTATGGAGGGGACAGATTTGAGACAGCAACGATGTCTCCGTGGCCATCGTCGTCATGGCACCTGAACGGCTGACACCCGGCAAGGGGCGGAGTCTGGCCTGCCGCTTCTTCATGCGGGCCTCCTCTGTCGGTACTGTGATCTGGCAGAAGCGGTGGCGACGAGGCGGCGTGCGTGGGCCGTGGTAGCGGCGAAGGGGTAGAAGGGAAGGCAAGAAATTGATAGTATGGAAGTGGAGTGGATAGAGTCCCCCCCCACCCCTCCTTTTATAGATGGTGACGAATGTTAGTGGCAGGCCATATTTTTTAGCCCGTCACTAATCTCTTAGTGATGCCCCCTCCCTCCCTCCCCCCCCCTCTCCCCGGCTTAGTTTTATAGCGAGTTGCATAGTGCCTGCCACTAATACCAATATTCCTTTTGTTGCTCAAAATCATTTTTTATAATAGAGCACAAGATGAAGAGTGTATTTGATTTATGAATACATATCACCAAAATTTTGATATTTCTATGAAAACTGTTTGGTTTGTTTCTGATGCTTTGACATGTCATAATTTTCTATCGTTTATTTTATTATGCTCTTCCATAACCTGCAAACTACTTTGTTTGTCAAACTTACAATATGATAAAATTATTTATCAATTATTAAGGAAGTTTTTATAAGTGTCATGAAAAGGTCATGTTTGGATCCACTAATATTTTAAAAATCTAGCTTTTAGAATCCGCGATGCCTCCAAACTGCCTCCAAATAGGACAATTTTTTCTCGGATTCTAAAATCTAGACCCTAGATTTTAAGAATTTAAAAATCTGGTTATACGCGGAGCTAGATTTTATATGTCAAAAGACTCATAGTTTTTCAAATTTTAAAAATCTGATTGGTATCTAAATACCACTATATCCATATTTTTTTTAGAATTCAAATTCTAAGATCTTAAGATAAAAATCAGATTTTTAAAATAAGAACTGAATCTAAATAGAGCCTAAATAACCTAGCCTATAATTATATGCATAAAAATACCTCGCATGTCCGTTCCCTTTACTTCACTGCTTTATTTAGCTTTTTTTAGATAATGAAACATAAAGTCTCCCCTCTACACCGTGAAGAGGTGTACACATAATCAAAGGAAACTAAGCTTCGATTCTATTTGAAAGCCTCCATCCAAATCTAACAAAGTCTCCCATAATCACTGTTTCCAACAGCCTAGAACTATATCCTTGATCGTTTTCCTATCCTCCTCTTGCTTATGGAGCGAAGATTGTTCGAATTCAATAATAAGTTGATCCGAAGATTACCTAGCTATGTGCCCAAGCCCTTGGTTATGTGCTATGTGACACATGTATTTTCTTTCCCTACTAAAGTACTGTATTTTAGACGTCAAATAAAATAGGATTTTAGAGAGGACATAGAACGTCAAATAATTGAGGATGGAGGGAGTACAAGCCAGTATATTACAAGATTGAAACTAGGACAAAACAGAACACAGAAAATGGTAAGGAAGAACCTAATACAGTGGTGGTGTTGACATGAAAGTGAAGAGTGCAGGATGCTAGAATGGCCTGTTTATATTTGAATCCGACTGATGAATGAATCTGACGCAGCATCAATATTACTACATACTGACGGTGGTGATCGGATGTACGGGGAGGGGAGACTGGCATACATGCACGAGCGAGCGACCTCGATGTTTCTACACGACGCTGACATGCGCGAGGCGCCGCACCTTTTGCTCCCCCGTTTTGCATGAATCAGGTCGGTAGCTCCGTTTTAATTCCTCTAGAGCTGGAGGCAAAGAATCGGAGGATAGTGATCCCACATGCGTCGCTGCCAAGAGAAGGTGAGAGAGAAGATACCCGCATGATCTCGCGCATTGGTTGCTGCTTTAGCAGCAGTAGTACCGGGTTTGATACGATTCTTCTCCTTCTCGGGTGCAATTACTGGCGCAAATCCGCGTCGCCCGAGTAGGACACATTCCTGTGACGACGTGTGATGCGACGTGATCGCGACACAGTTGCATGCATGCGCGCGCCATCAACCTAGGCACGCACGGGCAGCAGGGCTAGCGCCACACTGTGCACGACCCACGTGGGCGCCCAGTCCGAGCCCTCCTCCCGTATGTAACGCGGTTTCCCGTAGCGACGGCCCCGATCTCTCCGGCGTCCGAGATCGGACGGACACAGGCACGGCGCGCGGCACGACGCCAACAAGCTGGAAAGAACGCGCAGCACAGGCAGCGCTTCTTCGTCTTCCCGCAAAAGGCACAGCAGTGTTGACTTCTGTCGACGCCTTTCTCGTCCTCCCGTCGTCTCGGCAGTCAATCGACACAGCAGAAGCGACCGGCACCAAGATTTTTGCGAGCCCAGTCCAGTCGACCACCGGTCACGGCGGCTCCGGCGACCGGCACGCGTCGGTTGGGTTCTTCACTGGCCCGTTACTGCGCGCGCAGTTAATACCGCATTTACAGCGGCTCACCACCCGGGTTCTGTAGCTGTAATCCGTCCTGTAATTACAGCATTTATTTGTACCACCCGCCCACGATACGCTCGCGCTGCTCTCTCTGTCTGCGCTTGGCTGCCTGGGCGAGGCGCTGCTGACCACGTTGCCCCCGCCTACCCACTCGCTGAGTGCGTGACACGCGGGAGAGCCGGTGCCGCCCCTCGCCGCCACGTGGGGCCCTGGGCCGCGGGTTCAACGGATGGACCCCGATTTCAGTGAGGAAAGCCGGGTCGCAGCAGTCCACCACTCTACTGACTACTGACTTGGTTGGTCGCGGAAGGGAAGGCAGGAATAAGAGGAGAGGTCAAAGCGCGCAAACAGCAACGCCTCCCTCTTGTTCGCTCTCTTTTCCCCGGCCTCCCCGCCGCGGTTGCTGCTGCCGTTGCGAGAGGAAAGCGGGGGCAGAGAGAGAGAGAGAGAGAGGAAGAGGAGGAGCTGGCTGGAGGTAGAAGAAGAAGACGACGACGAGCAGCACCTCGGACCTGAGCATTCAAGAAGAGGGGGAAGCAGGGGGGTACACGGAGCCACAGAACAACCGACAAGGTATTTACTGCCGCCATTTACTCCGCCCTCTTCTCTCCCTCTCCACTTCTCCTCCCTCCTTTCCTCCCTCGAAACAATCTTTCCCTTTCTTGCACCGCCCGCTAAATCCTCTTCCTCTCCCCGCTGTACTACTCGCCCTATACCATGCTGATGATGATGCTGCGTCTCGTCGTCGGTTTTTAATTGCCTTACGTCTGTTCTGTTGGGGTCATACTCACCAGATCATCAAACGAGGAAAGGAGGGAGCTGTTTGTTTCCTTGTTTCTGGATCGGTCGACGAGACAGGAAGGAGGATGTTTGGGGACTGCCAGGTCCTGTCGTCCATGGCCGCCATGGCCGGCGCCTCCACCTCCGCCGACGGGCTCTTCATCCCCAACCCCGGCGCGCTGGCCAGCTTCATGTCATCCTCCGCCGCCTTGCCCTTCCAGCACTTCTCCACATCCACCGCCATAATACCGGTGAGTACACGCCGAACTATTTTCTTCTTTTTTCTTTTCCTGTTTGCTTGCATGATGTCTCTAGCTACAAGAAAGTTTGAGTCTGACAAATAAAAAAAAAACTCTGACGATGCAGAAAGAGGAGGGCGGTTTGATGGGCTCGCTCCATGCGGCCAAGGACGAGGAAATGGAGCTGGAGATGGACATGGAGCTGAGCGGCGGCTCCGGCAGCGGCCACCTGGACGGCTTGCTGGGCTTTGACGACGACCTGGCGGAGCAGAAGCCTCAGGACATCACGCCGTCGGACAGCGGGAAGAACCAGCTGGGTGTCAACGGCAAGAAGAAGCGGTACCACCGCCACACGGCGCACCAGATCCAGCAGATGGAAGCGTAAGAAGAGATTCCTTTCATTCCATATGCATGATTCTTTCTTGTTCCTGAATGTTGAATGGATTCATCTAGTAACCAATTATTATTGCATTGGATTTGTTGCAGTCTGTTCAAGGAGTGCCCTCACCCCGACGACAAGCAGCGTCTGAAGCTGAGCCAGGAGCTTGGGCTGAAACCCCGGCAGGTGAAGTTCTGGTTCCAGAACCGTCGCACCCAGATGAAGGCCCAGCAGGACCGCGCCGACAACGTGCTCCTCCGCGCCGAGAACGAGACGCTCAAGGCCGACAACTTCCGCCTCCAGGCCGCCATCCGCAACGTCGTCTGCCCCAGCTGCGGCCACGCCGCCGTCCTCGGAGAGATGTCATTCGAGGAGCAGCAGCTACGCATCGAGAACGCAAGGCTCAAGGACGAGGTCTTTCCTTTTTCCCCTCTACCTACCAATAAACTCTTGCTTCTTAGACCCTAAACACTTCCTGCCTGCTTGCTTGCTTGTTCTGCAACACCCAACCGTGCACGAGCATGTCCTGGATTTTCCATTTTTATTTTCCTTAAAATATATTAAATAAAAATATTGGCACATATTGTGCGTGCAGCTGGACCGCCTGGCGTGCATCGCGACGCGGTACGGCAGCGGCGGCCGGCAGTCAAGCCTGTCAGGGCTGGGCTGCATGTCGACGCCGCCGGCGCTGCTCATGCCGCCTCTGGACCTGGACATGAGCGTCTACTCACGCCACTTCACCGACCACCAGTCCACGTCGATCATGGACCTCATCCCGCCGGTCATGACCCAGCAGCAGATCGCCGACCACCACAACGCGGCGTCGCCGTACATGGGCGGCGGCGTGATGGCGCCGGTCCAGGAGCAGGACAGGCAGCTGGTGCTGGAGCTCGCCGCGAACGCGGCGGACACCTTCTCCAGGATGTGCCGCGCCGGCGAGCCCCTCTGGGTGCGACGCGGCGGTGTGGGTGGTGAGGTGATGGTGGCGGAGGAGCACGCGCGGATGTTCAGCTGGCCGGGGGATGGAGGGAAGCAAGGCGTGGTTTCTGTGGATGCTGCTGCGGCCAGGACGGAGGGGTCCCGGGACAACGCGGTGATCATCATGAACAGCATCACGCTGGTGGACGCATTTCTGAATTCAGTGAGTACTTCAATAATTCATTTTATTTCTCTTTTTTAATCGTGTCAAATCGACAAACATTGCTCTGTTTGTTTTTTTATGGTGCCATATCATGCATTAATGTTGCTTATTTTTTGCTAATAACAAATTAATAATGTTTTCCACGCCAAAATTACATAATTACTGATCGTCGTGTTGCAGAACAAGTGGATGGAGCTGTTTCCCTCGATCGTGTCCAAGGCAAGAACCATTCAGGTGATAAGCCACGGCGCTGCTTCTGGCCATCTCGGCAGTGGATCTCTCATCTTGGTAACTCCCTTTGACTAACTGATCCGCCACCCTTGTTGTCGTAAATTCTGAAAGATGGAACGAACCTTGATTTGATTTCGTTGAACGTAACAGATGCAGGCGGAGGTCCAGTTCCCTTCTCCTCTTGTGCCGGCACGCGAGGTGTTCTTCTTCCGCTACTGCGTGCACAACGGGGACGAGGGCACCTGGTCCATCGTCGACTTCCCGGCAGAGGGCTTCGAGGTGGAGGCGCTGCAGACCTCCTCTTTGGTCAAGTGCCGGAGGCGCCCTTCTGGCTGCATGATCCAGGACATGCCCAATGGCTACTCAAGGGTAAGCATGCCTCGGCCTTATGTTCAATGTCAAAATGTTCATTAATCTTTTCGTATTACGGCAATCCATCTATCCATCATGCCAGCTGCATGCCATGCCATCGGTAATGCTGATTTTTGGCAATTCTTGGGTGCATGGTGCCTAATCAGCACCCTTGTGGGCCTGTGAAGGCCTACCTTGTTTACGTGTGTACTTTGCATGCATTCAGGTGGTGTGGGTGGAGCACATGGAAATGGTGGGAGAAGAGAAGCCGCTGCACCATGTTTTCAAGGATTACGTCGCTGGCAGCGCAGCCTTTGGGGCCACGCGCTGGGTCTCGCTCCTTCAGCGCCAGTGCGAGCGCATCGCCAGTGAGCTCGCCCGTAACATCCCTGACCACGGAGGTATGTATGCACCCCTATCTCAATTCTGTATTATACTGACATTCAGACTACCTTGGTTGCTGTTACTGATTGCATATCGTACCTGTCATTTGCTAATCCTGAGTGCTTGTGCGTCAGAACCGTGATCACAAGCTGTATTTGTATTTGTACATACCCAATCATCATGCCATCTGTTTCTATCATCTTAATTTGTCAGTTACTGTTTGCGTGACATTGCTTGCCAATTGTTTGATCTTTTGCCTTAGAGGGATTTTTGCATTGTTTCATTCTGATAGGATGCCAGTTATGTATCACCATAATCGTCAGTTTTGGAAAGATATGAATTCTCCATTTAGGACCTTTGATGGTTATGCTAATACGACAGTATGGTTATTCTTCCTCTTCCAAACCCATTTGTTGCCTTTTGATGGTAAATATTGAATAACCCTACAAGAGTCCGATAATTATTTTTGCTAAACTTTTTTTTTTGTAATACTCAGTGATACGCACCCCAGAGGCAAGAACAAATATGATGAAGCTGTCTCAGAGAATGATCACAACCTTCTGTGCCAATATCAGTGCTTCTGGGAGCCAATCTTGGACAGCGCTCTCTGATTCTACAGAAGATACGATCAGGGTCGCTACACGGAAGAACACAGATCCAGGGCAGCCCAGCGGAGTCATCCTCACTGCTGTCTCCACAAGTTGGCTTCCATTCAGTCATCAGCGGGTCTTTGAGCTTCTTGCAGATGAACAACAGCGCTGTCAGGTAATGCTAGGTTGTTTGGATTTTTAAATTAGCTGCACCCTTCTATTTTCCGATATTGTTTTTGTAGAGTCTTGATAGACCTTTTGCTTGCAGCTTGAGATTTTGTCTACTGGGGGATCGCTTCATGAGGTGGCACATATTGCAAATGGATCACATCCAAGGAATTGTATTTCCCTTCTTCGCATTAATGTGAGTACCTCTTCATCACATCTAAATGTTGGAGCTTGCTGCTGTTCTCAAATTTTCTGCTGCTAGTGCATAATCAAACTATGTTGGCTCTGTTAGGGTGTAAATCAGACACAATTAGTACATACCAGGGTTCTATTTACTATTTAGGACCTGTCACGTATGACTGTTGTAGTTGGAGAATTTTTTATACGGATATGTGAATAATTTGTTCTTGAAGTAAACACGTGAGCAGGAAAACATACTGCATTTATTTAGTCTACCGTAAAGTTTGTAGTACCAAACTGTAGTTGTTACTGCTGTTGAATTACTATAGTAATTGTATTCTGGTATGGAACTGTTGATTTTAATGGCGGACTATTTGCCACTTAGTACCATTGGCAAGGACATGAACTTAAACATGGTTACTGTACAGTACTCAAGATGCCACAATAAATGTGATTTGATCGATGGATGAGGCTAAGCACATGTGCTGTGAATTTCAGTTACATGTGCCCTGAATCGTCATACCTTAACATTTCATCTGGAAAGAAGCGAAGTTTTCGTGAATAGATGTTATTGACTGAAATCTTTCTTGTGCTTAGTTCACGCGTTTCAATCTTGTCTTGCTGGCAAATCATATGCTTGTGAGCCTGCGCAAATTATACATGCCTCAAGTGTTCATCTATTGAATAGAATGAACACCTGTAGTTTATCATTTTACACTTAGTACATTCTGAAGCAAGTGCTTTGGCTTTGCCTGATTATACATAAAGATGAATACAGTGCCTGGATGCATTCTTCCTATGTAATTTCATTTTAATTTGTTGTTCACTATTCGAATTAATTTAGTTTGTTTTTCTTTATATTGTATTTAATTTTAATTTGTTTAACTGTAATTGAAGATTTATATTGTTACTGTAAAAGATTACTTTGATTCCAAGTGCTGACATTTTGTAACTGAAAAAACCACAGGCTGCAAGTAACTCATCACAGAATGTGGAGCTCCTACTGCAGGAGAGCAGCACCCACCCTGATGGTGGAAGCCTCGTGGTGTTTGCTACCGTGGATGTCGATGCCATCCAAGTGACAATGAGCGGCGAGGATCCTTCCTACATTTCTCTCCTCCCGCTTGGTTTTGCCATCTTCCCAGCTCCGAACCCTTTGCCTGCAGCAACTAGCGCAAATTCCGGCAATGGCAAAAGCAGCAGGTCAGGTCACACAGATGAGCCAGCCAGTGGCTGCCTCCTCACCGTTGGCATGCAGGTGCTGGCTAGTGCCGTGCCCTCAGCGAAGCTCAACCTCTCAAGTGTTACTGCAATCAACAGTCATGTTTGCAATGCCATTCACCAGATTACCACCGCACTCAAAGGCACCGGAGCGAGTCGGGCTGAGTCGCCCCATGCAGGGTCCGACTAGTTGCCAGAATTGCGCTGACCAAAATGCCTTCCAAGTCCAGTTGGTTTTGCTACTCCCTAACATCTCAGGTATTCTATCAGCTAAGGTGCAAGGGAGGATTTGACAAGAACCCAACACTAACACATGAGAAAAAAAAGTTTCAAACCCCCTTTCTTTCCCGCCATGTGCCTCCCAAAATGACAAAAATACCCCCGGCAACTCTAGGGGCATTTTGATCATTTTGGGAAAGCTAGTGCTGTTTACAACTAGGAAGGGTCTTGTCAAGCTCTCACTTGTGTCGGCTGAATCACAACCTCAACAAAGGCATTTTGGTCACGCAGTTCTTGCTATTCTAGATTCTCTTAATCAGAAACCGCAACTATGAAGGTTTAGGTTGGTATGTTTCTGTGATTTTGTAATAAGCAGGAAGATTACCTAATAGTTTGTGATGATTTATTAGTAGACTTGTATGACTTTTTTTAAAGACTTTCTGGATTGTATTGTACGAGAGAAGAGTGTGAAAGGAGGAGTCAAGAGCGAACCAGTTGTGACCCTTCGTGGCATAGGAGGGTCATTGGTTCGGGAATTGACTTGTTCCCTCTTTGCACTGCCTTTGTCGTTCTGTAAACCTGGTGGTTTATGTTGCTCTATCAAGTTATTACTCTAGAAAGCATGGTGTTTTGCTTAGTTGCAGTTTTCTGGTTCTACTAGTACGTACTCAAGTTATTGGTGGTTTGTCTCTGGTATGTCTCTGGTTTATGTGTTGTGGCCTTGTGGGCGTGGGGGTGCCCGTTTTGTTTCTTTCGTCGTCCCAATCTCGGCAGGGAAAATGAATGCCCTGCCTTTCTGTGGCATTGCATTGGATCCCCCGTTTTCTTTTTTTTTTTTTGCTTTGCTCGAGTTGTGGTGAGTGCTGACACGATGGAGTACTGTAGAGCGTGGAGGGCCAGCCACTCCAGTTTTTGAGCTGCAAGGTCCATGCAACGCACGCATCAGCTGCTGCTCCATATTTATTCCTCTGTACCACGCATGGAGATGCTGTGTCTGGGGTGCTCTGTTGGGTGGTTGGGGCGGTGAGATGCCCTCATAAATAGCTCTACCCAGCTGTGCCGTGTCATTTATCAGATTCTGTGTGTGTTGTTGAGCAGCATCGTTTGCATGTTTGCGTTCAGTTGGCTGCCGTTTATTAGGTCAGTCTCAGTCTCAATGCATATTTTTATTTTATTTTTTTAAAATAGATTTTTAGATAAGTGTGTTAATATTCTTTTATTTAGATGAAAGGTAAATGAAAGAAAATATTTTTTCTTTTCATAACTATTTTATCATGTTAATAAAAAATACTTATATGATATAATATTTAATATTTATGAAAGATTTTATTAAAACTGATCTTATATAACGGAGTACGCTATTACTACTAGTACCAGGGTGTAGGCTGCATCAGGAGTTAATCCCAGTATCTCTTCACAGCTGACATTTTAGAGCTGTGATAGGGACAGAACAGATTGTGTTGTTGCTGGTTTACTGCTAAGTAGTAGGAGTACATGTTCTTTCATGTTGCGCTGTCAACAAGGCACGAACTATTGGTTGGAAAAACAAGGGACTGATGTAATTCTTACGAATGTCAGGGGCAGATGCTGCTGACTTCCTGGCTGAAGATGCTGTGTGCTGAGCAGCGAGTCTGGGTCTCGAGTGAATGAAGCTCATGCGCGTTTCTTTGGGTGTGTTTTTTTTATCCCTCTAATTTTTAGATTTGTTCTATTAAATATTGTAATATTAATTAGAAGTATTAAATATAGATTACTGATGAAACTCAATTTATAACCCTTTCTTTAAATAAAGAGATAAATCTATTAAAACTAATTAGATCATGATTAGATAATGTGATGTTATAATAAATATCTTTTAATGATAATTAATTAAGCTTAATAAATTTGTCATACTAATATACATTTAACTCTATAATTAATTTTATATTTAATATATATTTAATAATTATATATAATATTTTAATGATTAATATGATACCACTAAAATTTAGTCCTAAGAAACGAACACAGTGAGAGGTGACATGATAGTGCGTTGGCACTGCCGTCAGTGAACTAGGCGTTCCCAGACTACCAAACCACACTCATGACGAGTCTCGTTCTCATCTCATTGTCGCTGCGCGTCGTTGTTTCGGACACCATCAACTGAAACGCGAGCCACAAATCTATGCATTCATTCATCCATGTCTAGACTCTAGAGTGACGACGTTCTCAACAAATTTAGTATTACGTACGTCGTTTTCAACGGATTCGAGTGTAACGGCCCGTGGGCCTGATGTCGTCTAATGTACATGTGGTCCAATCTCATGTTTAGTATCCAATTCCACGCTAATGTTCCTTGATAACCATGGGAAGTAATGGGATTGGAAAGGCGAGTCCAACTCGGTTAAAAAGAAGTCAAAGACCAACCACTCCACAAATACAAGGCACCAGAGCCCGATTCACTTTACGGGCCGAATTTTCTTGCTTGTGATTTGTGAATCGCCACGATCCAGGCCAGATCGTCTGTCTACATTCTACAACACGCAGCTCCCCATACCCCATCCCTAGCAAGCATCTCGAGGGAGATCCATGTCGTCCACCACCGGCGGCAGTGGAAGCGCATCGGAGGACGGCAGCGCTCCTCCGTCTCTCTGCAGCCTGTGCCGTGAGACAGGCCACACCTCCTCGACCTGTCCGTATCTTCCCGAGTGCAGCATCTGCAAGGGTCGGCACTGGGAGCAGGACTGCACAAAGGGCGGGCCTTACAGGGGCGCCAGCCTGTGGGGAGGCCCCGACTCGTGCGCGCAGTGCGGCAAGAAGGGCCATTTCGCGCCCAATTGCCCCGAAATGCTGGAGATCCTGAACAAGTCCGGCCGGTAGATGCGTGCGCACCAGCCCCTGAAGCTGCCTCATGGTCGTCGACCCATCCGTGAAAGAATCAAGGCGCCTCGCTTGTGTTTTGCGATCCAGTTCATGCGCAGTTTCGTCCCTTATGTTAGGGCTCGTCCTTTCCTGTTCTATGTTACTCGATCGATATATGCGTAGCTACTGTGTGGATTTGCTCATATTTGTTCTTTCATGTTTACTAACTTTCAGCTGATTGAAATTTGATTTTTGTTTTATAAAATTATTTATTTAATAATTATAAATAATTGGATCTACTGAAAGTTCAGTCAGCTGAAAATTAGCAAGTCCCTCTTTCTTGTTCTTTAGTCTCAGTGACATGGCTAATGATTGCCCTTTGGAAGTTGGAATGGAATTGTGGTGTTTTTGTTAACGTGTACATATCTGGCCTTTTACGATTGGCCGGTTTGGAATGGAATTTGCCTCTTGGTCAACAGTGCACCTTCCATCTCAATGGTCAACAGAGTGAACCGAAATTCAGTATGCTTTCTTCACATCAAAAGGATCTTAGCGTCATCTGACGCGTTGCACTATACGTCTATGGATCAAAATTAAGGACTGATAAGTAAACTCATGTTCTTCTAGTTGAGGTCTAAAAATTCGCCTGTTCACAGTTCTGAATGACCAACATCACCTCATGCAAATATATTTACAGATGTGTCTCGATGGCCAACATACTGAACCAAGGTTCAGAAGAGCCTTTTCTATACATCAAGACGATTCTGTCTTTATGAACTATATGGAATGCTTAACAGCTTGTTGCACTATACATCTATGCATGAAACTTGCAGCGTTCGCTATGGTCCGGAGCTGAAAATGAGTCTTTTTCACTGCTCTGAACTGAAAAACCTTCTCTATCTGTTTTTTCTTTCTATTCTACGGATGATCCAAACAGTCTGTGAAGGTGAAAGCATGTCAGGTCCTCCCATCCGTTCGGACGCATGGAAGGCAGATTGGGCGTGACTAGCTAGAATGCCCAGGAACCCTGCATTGGTCTGCCATGATTCAGAATCCCGTTAGCTTCTGCGCAACCACGGCGCCGCCGTGTGGATCTGCGTCCTACAGGCTTGCCATCCAGGAGAAGGGATGCCCGGGGCTCGGATTCCTTCTGCTGCTCCTGCATGTGCTGATCCTGATCCATCTCACCCCTCTTCAGCTGCAGCGTGCTCCTACACAATAAGCTCTCGATCGCCTTCTGATCGGACCCAGGTGTCCCCTTATGGTTACAGTCACTCATCCCTTGATTAGCTGCATGATTCAAAAGTTCAGTTCATGGTCATAAACTGCACTGCAGATTAAGATTAGCATAAATTGAAGGAATGGTACTTAAACATTTCAAAGAGGCAAATTCCTGACAACACCCTGGAGAGCCTATGCACAACTACTGCAACCCTCTGGTGTTTAGTTGTTGCAGCATGGACAAGCAAAATTTCAGTTTCTTTGTCAGATGTTATTTCTCGAGAAATATTGTCAGAATATCTTATTCAAAAAGACTAGTGAATTTAAGGATTACTGATTAACTGGTCAGGTCCTTGTTCCATGGATTCCATAAAACTCTTTTAGATGATGCATCTTCCATTTATTTCTTATCATATCAACTTTATGCAAAAATAAGCAATCACTGTGCAAGTGTACATGCATATATAGGAAGACACAAGAAAGTCTTGTCTTGTTAGAATTCGTTGGCATGTTCTTGTTCAGTCCCTGGTAGGATCTCTGCTTGATTTATTAAATAGGAGTCGAAGTTCAAAACATGGGAAATTGCAATTTCATGAGCAGATACTGAAAATGAAGCACTGATGACATGAAAGTAAATGCAAATGAAACCATGAACCCAGCAAATAACTACTCATTATATTACAGTATGCAAGCATATTCTCAGTTTCCACTATGCGCATATTTGCAGTTTCCAGTCAGACACTACACACTATGTTGTTTGACAAAAATAGTCACCAAGTGTGTTTAAACGGATTTACTGAAGTACTGACATGAACCAAATGCATCATGGCATTCTGGAAGCTTATGTACACTGTAACTATGGAACTTCATAGACATAAAAATCTATTCACATATCAACTGTAAGCTTTAGCATGCTTACCTCTGAGTTTGTTGCGAGGCAATGTCATAGCATTCTGCTCTGGCGTGCACTGGTCCATCGCACACCTCTCCAGCTGTAGCACGCTCCAGTTCAGGAAGCCTTCACTCGCCTCTGTGTCTGCCTCAAATGTCACCTCCGGGTCACTGTCTCTCATCTCAAGATTGGCTGCATGAATCAAAATACAGGTTCTTGTCATACATTGCATTGCAACAACAATGAATGGAACAAGTACTCCATGGCTTCCAGCAAACAAGAAAAAACCGACACATATGTGGCAACACCTTGATTCCTTGAACCTGTACATTAGTACTGTAAACCTGTGTTATTGCACGACGGACATGCATATTCTCTATTTCTCTTTAAATACTGTTTGGTGATGATTTTTGCCAGAAGTCATGTGCAAATAGCTTCTTCTGGCTCACTGCTTGTCTATTTTTGTTCATATCTAGGATGAATTTGAATAATGTTTTTGCAAGTCTTCAATCAACTTTGTCTGTACAACATACATGATGTTTGTCAAACGTTTGAAGTGTTGTAGCAGGCTGAATTTGCTAACGATGGATATATGACAACTCCTGGATACAAAATCCACATTCTACTGATATCAAGGTCTACTGGTCTAGTGATAAATCCATTTTCCATGGTTTTCCTAATTCTACATGATTAGGCATTTTCCCATGTCTTTTCACACTGGCAACTTATGCAAAAATAAACAATATCTGTGATTGCATATGCAGGCAAACACATAAATACTCGTTTTCTACTGACAAATGATGTCACTACAGCATGTTCTTATTCAAAACTAGCACAATCTCTGCAGATGTATAAAAGAGGAACAGGAGTCCAGGATAAGGATCCAGTGAGGAACAAACTTATGAGCTGTATGTTGTCACGGCTCACAGTATATAGCATTTTTAATTTCTAGTCAGATACTGCATTTCTTAAGAAATTTTGTCAGAAAGTGTGCTCCAATGGCATTACTCAAATTAAGTACCGACTCTGAATCAATCACATGATGGTGTGGACCATGGAAGTTCTACAATTCTACACTGTAACTATTGAATCAATCCATGGAAGTTTCTACACTGTAACTTTATCATGCTTACCTTGAAGCTGCTCGGGAGGCCAAGCTTCAGCGTGTTGCTCCTGTGTGTCCTGGTCCATCGCATACCTCTGAAGCTTGTCTGTGCTATGGTTCAGGAAGCTCTCGCTGGCCTTCCTGTCCGCCTCAAGTGTCGCCTCCGGGTTACTGTCCCTCATCTCAAGATTAGCTACATTAATCAAACGTTCACTTTGTCAGACATTGTGCTTCAGCTACAGCAACATTTCTCAAAATAGAAAACAGTTATCCATGTAGTCCTACTTCCAGGACTTTGCAAACTTAACAAAAATGGCAAATAACTGATAGCACCCTGAACCAAGGTTCGAATAACCCGGAAAACCGGTCCCGGCCGGTCGCGCTAACCGGCCGGTTAGCCCAAAAAAACCGGACCTGGTACTGTAGCAATTCGGTTAACCGGCCGGTTATCCCGGTTAACCGGTCGGTTTTTCACCAAACCAAGCCGGCCGGTCAATTGGGTTATTCCAACCTTGCCCTGAACCCAGCACAAACCTTCTGTTTGCTATTTTAGTTCAGCATGAACATAGCCCATGAAAACATTTCAGCTTCGTGATGACAGAAATTTCATTAGTAAAAATGCATTAAAATGGCAGTACTAGAAGAACTGAATCCATCAACTCCTACTGCAAACTGTGAAACCATGGGGTTCAATGTCTTGTCAGACATGAAACTGTTCAGAACGTGTAACTGAACTAGTGAGTTGGTGAAATTGTACAATGTTTTCCATGAACTTTACTAGATGTGCATCTTCTTAGCACTTCTCACACTGTCAGTTATATGCACCTAAACAACCTGTCAATGCGTATGCAAGGTAGATGCAGCAAATTAAGTTCCTTATCAGAAATTATACTGATACAGGCTTACAGCCACGTTTCAGTTTCCTGTCAGAGACTGCGGTTCTTGTGGAATGTTGCAAGGAACTACTAAAATATCGTTACTGAAACAACATGTTGAGGTTCGTGTCAGACATTCTGTTACTTAAAGAAATGCGCCAGAAATTGTAGTACGGCAAAATAAAGATGATCTATTTCCTGCTTGTTCCGAGATCAAAAGAACCGATTCACTCAAGCTATTTCGTGTTCAGATTCAATGACCCATCCAATATGCAATTCTGGACCATTGCATACTCCATGCACTTTCAGCTATCAGGTCGATGTGATTCAGATCGTAACGCAACGAGAGAAATTAAGTTTCTTGTCAGATGTTACGCTGCTAAAGCACCACGAAGATTCGTTCAAAACCAAGAACCCAGTTAACATTTCCGTCCAGATACATGCCGTTTCTCATTCAGTACCAGTAACTAATCATGAACCCAGTTAACATTCCCGTCCAGATACATGGACCAATCCGTATCAGCCAAGAGAGCTCGAACGTGCTCACCGTCCAGGCGGTCGTGAGGCCAGGCGAAGTAGCCCCAGTCCCATATCTCGAAGTCGAACTTGGGGCGCTGCAGCCTCACCAGCGGCTCCCGCACGGCGGCGGCGAACCCGTAGCCCGGGCCCCTGCCGAGCGCAACGAAACAAAGACGACGGATTCAGAATTTCAGAATTCAGAGTAGGACGCAAAAGAAAGAAGACGGATTTGGCTGCGACAATATGGTTTCAGCGAAGCAAACACGAACCGTGAAACCAAACAGGCAAGAATCCAAAGGATGCGAAAGAAGGTGGCAAGAAAGAATCCATGGATCGGAGCAACAGGCAGGAGAGGGCGGGTTGGGTTTTTCTTGCTGGTGTTTGATTACCTGGAAATGGAGGGTGAACCCAAGTCCGTCTCGATCTCCGCCCTGAAACGGCTGCCCCCACTCCAGTGCTCTCGCCGGCGAGGCTGACTCTCCACGGACGCCTTGATCTCCATGGATGCACGCCGCCTCACGTGCGCTGGCCGCTGCTCGATGGCGTGGTGTCGTGCGCTAGTGCTCTGTCGAACCGGGAATCGAGAGAGGGGGGGAGAGGACAGCGGGGTGAGTGAATTCTCGGAAAAAACGAGGGGGCTTGATTCGTTTTATAGGGGAAGAATGCGAGGTGAGGCCGGGGAGGTGGGGGAAGAAACAGATGGAGGGGGAGGCCGGGAGGGAAAGGGAAAGGGGAAAAGTTTGTTACGGGTAGCCGTTGCTGCTGGATTGCGCCCGTGTCTTTCTGTGGCGTTGCGTCGTGTGGCCACTCCTGTGTATGTCCGCGTGGGTTCGTCTCGGCAGGTAACACGACAGGCACCCCGCACGCCGTATGCGCATTGGATCCGTGAACGAATCTGGACGGGTTGGAGGTTTGAGTTAATCTTTCCTTTTGTTTCCAGAATCAAGAAGCATACAGTGTCTGATAAGAAATTATAACTGTGGTTTTTTACACCATTAAAACGGTTCACACCTCATTTCAATACAATTTCAAGAAAAAATACAGTGTCTGGTAAGAAATGTATAACCACTTTATTTGTTGGCCATTTACCTTTCTTTTCAACTCCTCTAAAAATTTGAGATGGAAGTTTATATATTTCATCGATCCGATGTTCATTCCTGATCCATCAATTGTGTTAAAACACGATTGTCAGACATGTTATTTACACCGAGAATAATATTGGTCCGTAAACACCAGACAAGTGTTTTTGCTGCAGGAGAAGTATAATATAGAAGTTCATACTAGAGAATCAAAGAAAATGAGACTGAATCGCCTCATATATGCTTTGACTTCCGTAGAGAGAAGGAAACATACTTTATTATGACTTCTTAATTTTCAGGGACTGAAAATTTAAACAACTTTTAATCATTATTTTGAGCTATCAAATCTAAATACAACAATTAATAATTATTATATAAATGATTCTATAAGAAAAATCAAAACACAAAGTAACAAAACATTGAATGAAAGTTTTCAATTAAAAGTTAGAAAATATGTACTTTCATTCACACAAACAATAAAGCGATGGTGTGCACTCATGTTACTTATCTGACGATTTGGTTTTTTAATATTTTTTGAATATATTGACACGACAATATGCCCAGTTCATTGGTAAAAAAGACTATTACATAAACCATTGGAAAAGGGGGAAAGTTTGTTAAGAGTAGACCTTCTTCTATTGGTTTTCATGTGGGCCCTCATACTAATATATTAAGATAATCATATAAACCATTTCATATATCACTTGAATTTAAAATTCCCACCTATAAGTGATCTTGTTACAAATAACCATTTACCTATTGAGTTTTGTTACAAAAATCACCTAATTTATACATGTTTAATTGACCTAATTTATACCTATGGACTTGATGGCGGAGAGACTGCTAATGCGTCGGTTGGCACACGACCTATGCCATTGGCACAAATGCTTCTAAGCGTGTCTCATTGGGTATAATCGTTCATTTCACTTGATGTTCTAACTATACCGAGGCATTTGGGCCCTGTCAAATGGGCTGGCATGAGGCTCAATTATTTTGGCCTGACACAACCCCGGCATGGCATGGTCAACAGTGGATCCATGCTGGCCTGGTCCAGTCCAATCAGCGTGTCATGTTTGGACCGACCTCTAGTCATGGGACACGACATAGGGCACAGTCCAAAAGGAGGATGGTCCGATTATGACCTAAAAGGATGAGGTCTAACATCATTTTCCTCCACAATGTTCAACAACCCAATAAAAAAAATGACCCAATGCCATAAGCCCCTTCTTCCCTCCCTCACGACCTCACCTCACTCGCTCATGTCGCTGCTCGCGCACACTGCCTTCTTCCCTCCCACTCGCCCTCCCGGCCACCCTGCCACTCAACGCGAGCGTTGCCTTCTTCTCTCCCTACCTGGCTGACCTTACCACCCTACCGCTACATTGCCTCGCCGACTCGGCTACTCCGCCACTACGCTGCCTCACCGGACCCTAGCGCCACATCGTCGTCGTCTCTCTCTCTCTCCTCCGCTTCACTCGCCGTCGCTGCCTTCGAGCTTCGGCACAGTGTCAAAGTGTCAACGTGTTGCTGGGCTTTCGTGCCATTCAGACCAGCCCGGCACGACGAAGTCTCATGTTATGTTGTGGGCTGAGCATAGGCATGGCCTTAACACGGCCCGGATAGCCTGTCGTGCCATGCCGACCAAGATTCAGAGCGTGCGACCAAGATTCAGAGCGTGGCGGGTGGCCCGATGGTCAGGGTATAGTTCTAACATAGCACAAGATATGAAAAATATGAGGATTATAACATTAGAATGATGTTTATGCTCTAAGTAAGGTATATTAACATTCATTGAACCCTCAAGGGCAGAGGAGCCAGCCGCCAAGCAACGCCACTTTTCCATCCCTCTGCAGTCCATCCATCCGTTTGTTAGCAAAAGGATGACAATCACGCCGGTGTGCTTCGTTGACGAGGAGCAGCTGAGTTCTCTGAGTCACTGGTGGAGGACGAGAACAGCGAAGAAATCGATCGAGGCCTGGAGGAGGATCTCAGGTCCTTCCTGTCACTGGCGGCGGAGCTGGTGGACGTGGAGGTTCTTTCTCCTGATTCTGTTGCTTGGGCGGAGGGTGTGGAGGGCACCGCCGCGCGGGTGGTCGAGTCCATGGGCGCCCTAGCGGAGGAAATCCGGCGCGGCGTGGCGGTGCTGGCGCAGAGGCCGGGGGAGGAGGCCTTCGTCGAGGCGCTGCGGAAGCAGGCCGCGACGGCGGACGCGCGGCGTGGGGACGCCGAGGACTTGGCCGCCGCCACGAGACGGCTGCGGGAGAAGGACCTGAGGAGGCTGGCGGCGCAGGAGCAGCTCGTCGATCCCGGGGTGATGGTCATCTTGCGGTGCGTGCCCGAGGAGATCGATTCGTCGCTGGACGAGGATTGCCTCGTCCCGACGCCGGAGGAGGTGGCCTCGGTGGCCGATCTGGAGAGCGAGGTCGTGTGGATCGAGGAGAAGATGGCTAGCTTGGCAGGAAGGCTCAGGCGTGGCGCGGAGGTGTTCGCGGCGAGGCCTGGCGAGGAGGCGCTCGTCTGCGCGCTGCAGAGGCAGGCGGCCAACGCAGACGCGGTGCGGGCGATGGCCCAGGCGTTCAAGGCAACCGTCGCACGTTACCGGGCCGCGGCCGGCAGTGCCGCGGCAGGGACAATGGGACGTGCCAGGATGTGATCCGTGATTTCATCCTTTTCATCTCTGGTTAGTCCATATTAGCTCCTAATAATTCGGGTCTTTCCGGATGTCACTGGATCCACAACACTGATGATGACAAAAAAAAGAGATTTGTTTGTTGTATTGCGTTTATCACGACTAATTAGAACACATATATCACGGTCTCACGAATATCTTTGTTGATAGTTTCATCACAGATCGCATCCCTCAATCTCCACCCGTATTTTCCATTATCTACTGCATGAATTGTGATGTAATATATTGTCATTACAATGAAGTATATATGCTCTCAAATTTCTATTTGATTTTATTAAATTGTAAGAGCTTTAAGAGAAAAGCAAATGAAGTAAAATTATAGAGAAAATATTTTTCAATTGAGCAGTTCTGAATGTAAACGATCTTTTCGATTAGTCAATCTTGAATAGCCACATGAAACGGAGATGTATCATACTTCTTCCATTCCAATTTAGTTGTTTGGGGGGGGGGGGGGGGGGGGGGGGGAGGGGGAATGATAAATAATTTAGGATGGAGAGACTATATTTTAAATCTAATAGCTTATTTTATTGTATGAGAAAGCAAGACTAATATGGGATGGAGGAAATATTTTACTTTATACACAGGAGTAGAGTCAATTCTAGTAGTGGTGCCTGAACAAATTAGCATATGAATGATCCATATCCGTATTATGCCGGTGTATTGCCTTGCTATGTTATGTCAGCAAATTAGTTATCAAGTAGGCAAGATTATTAGGACCAACGTGTAGGACATACATGCATGTGTTGGCGTTGTTGGCATGCGTGCGTAGAAAAAGCAGGCAACCAAGAGGTAGAGAGTGTAGAATATCAAAGCTACAGAGGCTACTTTTTTTGTGCCCTTCGGTACCAGCGTGGGCAGCGGGAAGGAAAGAAAATTCTGGAAGGACATAGGATTTTTACTCGTGCACAACTGGATGATTTCTTATTTACCGTTGCTTTATTATCCAACGATTATTATTGTTTTTGCTTACGTGGAGTTGTAGAATTCTTGGAACACACGGCGTTTAATATTAGAAAGATTAGTTGCTATGATCCAATCTAGTAGTACGTAGTGAGGTCCTGGCTGTAATTCTCGTTCTTGACTGCCGATATAATTCGCACATCGCAATGCATATAAGCTCGTGTTCTGGTCCGTCGGCGGCTCGCAGGGCCTTCCCAGCCCGCGCTCGATGCTCGTGTAGGATTGTGACCTCGATCTGGCCCTCGAGTGCATGTCGCAAGATGACACGCATGGCATTCGTGTCGCCATGCAATTAAGCATGCTTCTGTTCATTGCGGGGTTGGCCACCATTGTCTCGGCTGCCTGCGTGCACTGCGCGGTGCTCGGGCCAACGAGTGCGATGCAGTACCAGGCGGCCTTAGGCCAGCACCTACATGTTGACCAACCTGGTGCTGCTGTCCGATCACCGATCAGATCCATCATGCACAAAGTGCACGAAGCCGGTGACCTTCTCCTGAACGGTGAAGAGCAGACGCTGGCATGCTTCCCACGCGCCCCATCGTGCGCTTTCCCCTCATCCTCTGGTACGGCTCCTCGCAGGGGCCTTTTGCCGACTTCGAAATGACTAACACGGCAAGGCGCCAGGCAGTTGAGCACGCCGCGGACCCTCGAGCGCGTTACACGCAGAGGCGACGGCAGAGGACGTTTAATTTGCCGAGACAGTAAGTGCGCCACGTCACCGGTCCAGCACGGTCAGCTGCACACCATGGAAAATCAGCATGCTTGCCGAGATGCTCATTCAAGCTGGTTGATGAATTCAAAAAGGAAGGAAAATAATGTCAAAAAGGCAAGTTTGGGGATTCTTTTATGAACCATTTTTTGTGTCCATTTTGTTCAGGTAATGTGTACCTTCAGCTCTCAACACGGACATCACATCTCTGGCTAGTGGACAACCATATCCAGCACAACACCTTATGATTATTTTCCTCTGCCAAGGAAAATAATTATAAATAGAATCTTCCCGTGCTTAACATGGTTGTCCATAATGTGCACCACCTCCACTCTACTTGCTCTTTGTTTGTTCATCTGGGGAAAATATGCCATTCATAATCACGAAGCAGATGTTGATTATTTTGGCCTATAAATACACGAAACTCAGAGCTAACATTTTGAAATAAGTGGTATACTATTCATTTGTCCAATTAAAACTATTGGAATAGTATGAAGAATATGAAGAGCCCATGGAACGAAGATTAGAGATGGCAAAGGGTGAGGACCCATCGGGTTTCACCACCCCAGACCCGGTCCTATGATTAAGAATATATCACCCTGCTCTAAAACCCAAACCCGGCACGGGTACAAAATTTTCCCCGTAGCCCACTCGGGTGATACACAACCGCCGGGTACCCATACCCGAGGTAGTGGCGAGCAAGCGCTGGGCGTGTGGGATGTCAATGACGGCTCATAGTTGGTGGAGCGATGGGCAGTTGACACTCGACAGCGGCGAAGCAAGCAAGCAAAGCGACTGTGGGGCAACAGCTATGGCCGACGAACAACTTCTCTTCTCTTCTTCCTGATCTAGATGTCGTACACGCAAAGGAGAACCTTCGAATTGGGCAAGGTAGGGAGGCTTCCTGCCTGATCTTGTCAATCTTGTATCCCATGCTTTCCCCTAGAGCTCCGATACCCCATCACAAGAAGAAATTGTCATCCGCCACGTTTGTTGTACGTAGATACTTCCTCTTCTAATGAAGAAGACAACAGCCAACCAAACATATAGGCCATTGGGCCTCATAAAAATATGGGAAAGTATAACAATGGCCCATGAAGACTACAACCACTAGAGGTGTCTAAACACGTGGCCCCGCCCAGCATGTTTAATAATGGGCCGGCACGGCATGTGAGGCTTATCGGGCTGTGTCGAGGCAGCCCACGGGCTCGGCTACCGGCCCACGGCACAACATGGAATTGGTTAAACATGCCGGGCCGGCCGGTAGGCCCACTGGCACGAAGGCATGTCATGGCTGATTTAGCTATATTCTTGCATTTAAGTGCTGAAAATAGAAAAAAAAGTATAGAAGATGGAATTTGAACCAAAGACCTCAAGGAATTGAACTAAGTGTCTTACCACCAAGCCATAATACCTTTTTTGATAATACTAAAAATAAATTCTATTTCATATTTTGTTAAACGGACCGTGCCGTGCTAGCCCATAGGCTTGAAAATTTGTCCAAACACCACCCGCAATATCGTGCCGGGCTGGCCCGCATCCAAAATTGTATGGGCCATACCGGTCTTGAACCGTGCTTTTTTTGTGCTTTGGGCTGGCCCACTAGACCTGGCCCATTTGGGCAGGACTAGTCAACCAGCACGGAGAAGTTATTTTGGGCCAGATTGAATGACAGATTGAGTTGGGCTAGGAAGCAGAAAGTGGGCTAACGGATTCTAACTCTAGACCCATGGGTTGACAGGGACGGGTGCCACGAGAACACACCTGTACCCACCTCACCCGACGGGTACCGTTTCTTCCCGTTAACAGACCCGTGGGTGTGGAGTTTCGCTCAGATGACCCGGACCCTAATGGAGGAATTATCCACTAGGTTTCGGATAACGGGCCCTAATGGAGGAATTATCCACCGGATTTTGGGTAACGTGGGCCATTGCCATCTCTTACGAAGATCAATGACTCATATAAATTAGTTAATGAAAAATGTCCCGAAGAAATCCATATTTCCACAGCAAAGTGACGTCTCTGTTCACAGCTAACAAGTTCAGTATAGTATGATCACTGATATACATACTACTGAACATTCCGAGCCAGCTGTCCGACCAATAGTAATTAGCTTGCAAAACAAAATAACAGCCAGCAAAACACTGGTCGTATGGGCCAGTGGGAAGAACTGTTAGTAGATCTACCACACTTGGGCCCAACGGCCCAAATGCCTAGATCTCGCGCCCTGATCGGGGGCGCCTCAACCCTCCTCTAGTTGGTGGGTTTCCGTCACACTTCGCATATAAAAGCCGAGGAGCATGCCGAGGCATGTCTAACGAGGTTGAACGCCGCCACAAATCCTCCCCACAGAACCCTAACCCGATCTAAAAAGGAGGGGTGCAGCCAGCGACGGGAAGCTGCCGTCATAATGCCCTACACCGCCGCCTTACCGGGCCAGTGCCGCTGGAGGCTTGTGGGACTTCGACACCTCCGGCCGCCTTCCCCGAGACATCGCCGATGTCCTCGACCTCATCCTCGGCATCGACATGGTCGGAACCAGCGCCGTCTCCGGGTCTTCTTGCTCTCCAGCCATTGGCCCACCGATGGCCCCCGCTCCGCTTCCTCATAATCCAGGTAATCTCTTTTCTCCCCCCCCTCTCTCTCTCTAGATCCTGCTCCCAGATTCCTGTACTTCACATGATTCCCTCGCTAGATGCTAGCCTAGGCAGATAAGAAACTAACATTGTTATTAGAGCCAGCCTAGTTCTTGATTTAGACAAGGAAGAGGTTGATTTTTGTTGGATCGGCCAAAGAAAGCAGAGAGCCCCACTAGAACCTCTCCCTGAACCCTAACACTAACCTTAGGGTTACTGATCCAAGAACACAGAGGTGTCCGTGAAGGAACCAGGCACGCACCTGGGTCACTCATCGGGCGCCATGGCCGGCGGCGGCTCGCCACCACGGCAAGAACTCGGACGTCGGTCACAAGGACCCTCGACGGCAGCACGCTCGCTCTCGGGCGAGCGTGTGCGCCGGCGAAGGCCCTCGTGGTGGTGCCACCAGGAGCTTCTCCTCCTACTCTCCGCCACTCTCTAGAGTGATCACAACCCCCCCCCCCCCCCCCCCCCCCCCCCCCCCCCCCCCCCCCCCCCCCCCCCCCCCCTGCGCGGCCCAACTGATTGCACCCACCAGCCACAGCCCAAACAGGCAGCTAAACAAAGCTCACAACTGCAACACGATTATGAGCCATTCAACTTTCAATCCACGTCCACGAGACCACGAGATAACAACGCATGTCGCGTGCTTCTCCCTTACCTTGATCCACGTTGCCCTCTCTTCTCTATTCATTTTGCCTTCTCCCTTGATCGCTGGACGAGACGCCACCGCCACAACCAAACTGAGACAACGGCGCCACGAGCCTGTGACGAGAACGAGACTGGATCGTCAAATAGCTGACGGCCGCCGAGCTGCCGACTGCGACGTGCGGCATATGACGAGTTGCTGCTAGACTGGCCCAACGTCATACAACACACACACGCCTGCAGCCTCCTCTCTGTAAGGAAATCAAAAGTCTTGTCCTCATTCAATCAACAAGATTATCGTCCAATGATTTCAATTTTGTAGTTTTTGTTATTTCAATTTAATCAATGCTTTGATAGTTTGTCCAGATTCTAGGGTAATCCTTTTTTATTTCTTTCTTTTTGTGACATATGATAATTGTTATTTATGAAGGAAATTTAATTAATTGGTATGTTAATACTAGGAATAATATGGAAAAGTTTTTCAAAAGAAAAGCACCAGACAGTGATAGTGCAAGGAATAATTCATGTTGTCATATTGATATTAATTGGGAAGAGGAGATCAAATTTGACCCAGGCTTAAGAAAGGGAATTGATTCTTATCATCCTAACCAAAGAGAGAGGGTGAGAAGAAAATATTTGGAGAATGGGCCATGCCAACCTCGTACATGCAACTTTCCATCTTCACAAATTGGGGAAAAAACAAATAATCCAAGAAGTTTTCAACCTGAATGGTTTGATGAGTTTGGAAGTTGGCTTTAATATAGTGAATCAAAAGATAAAGCATATTGTTTTTGTTGTTTCTTGTTTAGAGAAAAGAAGGATGTAAGGTATAAAGCATTTGTTGTTGAGGGTTGGAATGGTTTTCACAGGAAAGACCGGCTAAAGATTCATGTTGGTGATGTTGGTGGAGCACACTATATTGCTATGAAGAAGTGTGATGATTTATTACAGAGAAAACAACACATAGATGTTTATTTGGAGAAGAAAAGTGACAAATGTAAGAGAGCTTATTTTACTAGATTGAATGGATCCATTGATACTGCTAGGCTGTTATTGAAGCAAGGCTTGGCTTTCTGTGGGCATGATGAGTCAAAGACGTCTTTGAACAAAGGGAATTTCTTGGAGTTTTTTGATTGCTTAGCAGACCATGATCTAGATTTGGGAAAGGCAGTGGGTCTTGGAGGTAACAGTTGTATGGTGGCTCATGAAATCCAAATAGACATTGTTGAGTGTTTTGCAAATGAAATTCTACAGTCTATTCTTAATGAACTTGAGGATGATGTGTTTTGCTTGCTAGTGGATGAGTCAAGAGATGTTTCTTGTAAAGAACAAATGGCTGTGGTCTTGAGATATGTCGATAATATGGAATTGTGCAAGAGAGATTTATTGGCCTTGAGCATGTGACTCAAACTTCTTCTTCTTGTCTTAAGTCATCTATTGATTCTCTATTTGCAATATTGAAGTTGAGCTTAAAACAAGTTAGAGGTCAAGGATATGATGGTGCTAGCAACATGCGAGGTGAGTTGAATGGGTTGGAATAATTGATTATGAGAGAAAGTAGATCGACATATTATGTTCATTGTTTTTCTCACCAACTTCAACTAGTTATTGTGGCTGTTATGAGAAAGCATAAGGGTATTAGCAATTTCTTAACCAAGATTCATGACTTATTAAATGTGGTGGGTGAATCAGCCAAGAGAAGGGACATGATTAGAGATATCAATCATGAAAAAGAGGAGAATGGCTTAGGTTGTGGACAGCTAGAAACTGGAAGAGGATTAAATCAAGAGCAATGTCTTGAAAGGCCTAGAGATACTCGTTGGAGTTCCCAATATAGGACTCTAAAAAGTCTAGTTGACATGTTTTCAACAGTTGTTGAAGTGCTAGAATTTGTGGAAAAGGATGACAGGGATTGGAAAAATAGAGACCAAGCATCAAATATTCTAGTCTATTTTCAATCTTTTGACTTTGTATTTTACTTGCACCTCTTGTTGACCACATTAACCATCACAAACACATTATCATTAGCATTGCAATGCAAGGATCAAGATATTGTGAATGCTATGAAGTGTTTGAAATCAACTAGATTGTATTTGTGTAACCTTAGAAGAGATGGCTAGGCCAAATTATTAGATGAAGTCAACGAGTTTTGTGAGGCATGATATTGCAAGGATACAAATGGAAGATGCATATGTTGATCCCACAAAATCTAGGAAGAAATCTAGAATTACAAACAAGCATCACTATGAAGTGGATTGTTTTAATGAGTTTATAGATTGGTTAGTTCAAGAGCTTGATAGCCGCTTTAATAAGACAAGTTCTCAATTGCTCGTTTGTTTAGCCGCTTTCAATCCAAGGGATTCATTTCATGACTTTAATGTGGAGAGCCTGACAATTATAGCAAAACTATATCCTGATGATTTTAGCTCTGGAGAGTTGAGGGATCTTAGTCACTATCTTTACCTCTACATTGCTGGTGTGAGAGAAGACAATCAATTCTCCAACATAAATACTGTTAGTGAGCTATCACAAAAGATGGTGGAAACAAGAAAAGATCTCACTTATCCAATTGTTTATCGGCTTTTGAAACGTGTACTCGTGTTGCCAATTGCTACAGCAACAGTAGAGAGAATATTTTCGGACATGAAGATTGTCAAGACAACTCTTAGTAACTGCATGGGTGATAAACACTTGAGTAATAGACTTATTTTCTATATAGAGAAAGAAGAATTTAACAAAGTTACAAATGAAGTTGTGATTCATCGCTTCATGAACATGGAAGGAAAGGGACGGAGATTTAATCTATAAGAGGTAATGCATCCATTTTCTGTTTTTTAATGATATATTCTATAATCTTTTTGCCCGAATTGAATTGTTTGTTTTTTAGGTCAATGACGATCTTTTGGCTGAGGATTATATTTTGTCGATCGATAGTCCACTATGTTTTGATAATGGGTATGTACTATAATCACAAGTTTATTGTTGATTGACATCCTTATTGCATTATATATAATTGCTATCATTTATCAAGGTAGCACGTATAAGTGCACAGCCGCACCCCCCTGCATATTTCTCTAGCTCCGCCCCTGCTGCCAACGCCGTGCGTTGCACATCATCGATGGGCGTCGCACATCATCGACGCGCAAGTGGAGTAGAGAGCAGAGAGGAGGCAGAGAAGAGAAATGAGGCTTAGGGTTTTCGGGGGCAGCCGCACGCTCGTTTTGTTCAAGTTACAAACACGCTCGGCCGTTGATCTCAACGGACGACCGAGATCGAGGCGGGGGTAAGGGCACCTCGACTGGGCGAGGCTACCATTTTCACATGGGCTGCGGGATGGGCTGAAAGGGCGTAACGCACGCGGCGTGGCCGCGTGGGCGCACGCGCCTGACTGGGCTAGGCCGCTGTTTTTTCACGCGCCGGGATGGGGTGGGCCAAAATGGCAGCACACGTATGGGCGCGAGCGAAGAGAGGTTTTGGCCTATGTACAGTAGCAATTTTATGAATTGTTTTGACTAGTTTTTCATTGAATTTGAATAGAATTTGATTGAAATTGATGAATTTTACCTCTATTAAAATATAAACCAATGAGATTATTTTTCCAGAGTGTAAATTAAGATGTATTGCTACTGTTCATGCATGTTTTATGCTATGTTTCCACTGCAAGTTTATAGAATTGATGATTATTGTTAAAATTGATTTTTTTCTAAAATTAAATTTTGAACCAATGAGAGAATTTAATTTTAGGAACATTAATTTCAGATTATATGTCATTGTAATTTTCTGACCATTGTTGTTAATTGCAATGCCACATTGAAGATGGTTTATGTATTATGCATATTTTTTGCCCAACGGAGATATAGGTTTAATGCATACATGGTAGAATTTATATGTTATTTTTGTTCTCACTTTTTCATGGTTAATTTTAGGAGCCACCATGATGGCCTTCCTTCCCCAGATCACAATGTTGAAAGGGGACAACTATGGGGAGTGGAAGAGAAAGATTGACCTTGCCTTTGTTATGGGCGAGATGGACTGTGTAGTGACTACCCCATGTCCCACAGAGCCTCCTCAGCTTGTTAGAGGCACAAAAGAAACAGATGTTGCTTAGCAATAGAGACAAAGGGATGATGCTCCTGACAGAACTCGAGTTCAACTTGAGCACAGAAGATGGGTTCTCGACAACAAGAAGTGCTTGGCACTTGTCAAGAACAGGATTGAGCCCACTATCATGGGCTCAATCTAGAATGAAGACACAATAAAGGGCTATCTCTAGAGGGTGGAGAACCAGTTTACTGGGTCATCCAAGACTTATGCCACATAGATGATAAGACAAGTAGTGAACGAAAAGTACACTGGAGGTGGCATAAGAGATCATATTTTGAAGATAAACAGTTTGGCTGCAAAGCTAAAGACTGTGAATCTAAAGATTGATGAACTTATACTCCGTATCAGATATAGGGTAGTTCACCTATGTGGATTTATATGTAGGATAAGGGTATGCGCGAGATCGAGAGACGATGGTAACACAAGACGCTAATTTAGACAGGTTCGGGCCTCCCGGAGGATAACAACCCTACGTCCTGTGTTCTTGGGTATTTGTATTCATATGTCTAGATCATAGATCTAGACGAGAAGGGTAGACCTAGACGACGATGTCTAGTTGTGTCTATTCTAATTGAGGACTTGTTTATTCCTTGTCTACTTGTCGACTTGTCTCCTTGAGGAGGACCCCTGCCCCTCCTTATATATCTAGGGGGATAGAGTTACATGGCAGAGTCCTAGTTGGTCTACTATTCTTATCCTAGTAGGAGTCTATCTCTACTTTCCTTCTATGTGAGGTACCCCGGGTACAAGTCATCGACAAAAGCCCCCGAGAGTCTTGCAAGCTTGATGATAATCTTTAGTAGCTTCCTGACTGGGTTGTGCCATGTAGAATGCTTCAGCTTTATATCAGCGAGCTTGTGAGAATCTCAAAGATCTGAAAGTGTCTTCGAGAACTCATCTGGTGCACAGAGTAGGTGCATCTAATTAGGTGTAGCCCCCGACTCTTGTATCATTTGGAAACTGCAAATAATGCAAGAGTCCAAAATAAGAATAGTTGTGTTGGCTCTCTTTAAGGAGAAATCACTCAAATCATCAAATTTGGGTGATAAATAACTCAGTAGAATGACATCAATTATTATCGAGTGATAAATGACTTAGACGAGTGACTTTAATCACCGCCGACTGGTAGATGACTCAAACCAACGACCGAGTGGCAACCATTCTGAATGTAGACCGAGTGGCAGCGGCGCTCAACTCAGGATGATAAGTTCGAGTGAAGAAGGCAACCGAGGTAATTGTAGCTGTCGACCGCTGACGAAGTGATGACTGAGTGAAACTGACAGTCTGATAAACTGATGGTGGCGGTTAGATGTGATATGGCAAATTGATGATAACGGTCGGAGCTGTATGCCGACCGATGGAGGCAGTCGGAACTATCGTGGCCGACCAATGAGAGCGGTCGGAGCTGGCATGTCTGTGTTGAGTGATGTATCTGCCTATCCGTCATCGATGTTCCTGACAATAAAGGAAATTAAAATGATTAGTTATAATTAACATTGTTTGTTTGAAAACTTATTTTTATAAACCAAATAAATCAATCGACTGAAAAGTCTAAGTGTGTATCCATTTTTCTCCTATAGTTAGACCGACCGGCGCATAGCAACGTATTCGCGTGTTAGCAACCAAGCTGATCCACCATAGGTTACTTAGGACAAAATATAAAAAACTCAAAGCTCGGTCTACCACAACAATATCAATCATAATTATTCTTGCATAGCAATCAGAACCAATCGACACATGACCTCTCGCAACTTTGGCTCTGGGTTTAGTGTAGTGGCAGTTTGTCGCGTAGCAAAAAAGTTTTATGACTTAGTCGCTAGTCGGTGTAGGACCAAAAAATAAGACCAAATCACAAATAAAATGCAATGTATCGGTCGAGGATGAAGCCAAAAAAGATGAAACTAGAACAGATGACATGGGTCATATGGTGTCAGGGCTGATGCACTACTGAAAGGTCACCGACCGACATGTGTACTGCTAGCTTCACAAAAAAGTGGAAGAACGTGTATAGATATACAAATAGCCCCCTAGCTCGATTGTTTAATGCGAAGAATTAAAGAACTGAGGCAATAAAAAGATGAATAAAGTCGCAAATAAGAGCACTAATTTAAAAGCCCAACTTTACTCATAAAAAAAATTTATGATCTTCTGCTTAGAAAACAGAAATAAGCGATCGTGGGAAAAAAATATGAAGGATATAGCCCAAAACCTCAAAAGTAAATCGAGAAAGTATAAAGATACTTAGCTTTGCAATTCGGCGAATTGAAGAGGAGCCCCCGAGCGTGCTGATGTGGTTGGCGAGTGGTCGAATGTCGAAATCGAGCCATCGTGTTGCCAAAACATCGAAGCTCAGAGTTGTTGACCGAGACGCCGAATCATCGAAGGTGTGGCCGAGTGGCTGAGTGGTTGAGTGATCAAAGCGCCATGTCATCACAGGCATCGTCGAGTAGTCGAGTGGCCAGGTGAATGGCAGAGTAGCCCCGGACATGTCCAGGTGGCCGCCGAGCGGTCGAACCGTCAAGTTGCAGCGATGTCACCGAGTCATCTGTAGGCGTTGTGTCACAGCGATGTTGCCTGAGTGACTGAATCCGCCGAAGCATAAAAGTGCGACGATGTTGCCGGAGGTGTCATCGTAGTTATCGGTGTTGCCTGAGTGACTGAATCCGCCGAAGCATAAAAGTGCAACGATGTTGCCGGAGGTGTCGTCGTAGTTATCAGTGTTGCCGAGTGATCGGAGTCGTTAGGTTGATGACGAGCCCTTTGGCAAATCCTTGTGGTCGCCAAGTGGTGATTTGACGCTTCAACGCCGGTCTGCTCGTGATTAGATCTTGAAGTAGATTGAGACCATCGAACTCGACGATCCAATCATTACGCTATCCCCTACCTGGCGCGCCAAATGTTGAGACTTATACTCGGCATCAGATGTAGGGTAGTTCACCTATGTGGATTTATATGTAGGATAGGGGTATGCGTGAGATTGAGAGACGATGGTAACACAAGACGTCAATTTGGACAAGTTTGGGCCTCCCAGAGGATAACAACCCTACGTTCTGTGTTCTTGGGTATTCGTATTCATATGTCTAGATCATAGATCTAGACGAGAAGGGTAGACCTAGACGACGATGTCTAGTTGTGTCTATTCTAATTGAGGACTTCTTTTTTTTTTGTCTACTTGTCGACTTGTCTCCTTGAGGAGGACCCCTGCCCCTCCTTATATATCCGGGTGGACAAGGTTACATGGCAGAGTCCTAGTCGGTCTACTATTCTTATCCTAGTAGGAGTCTATCTCTACTTTTCTTCTATGTGAGGTACCCCGGGTACAGGTCATCGACAGTTCATTTTGTGTTGCTGTCCTTACCACCTCAGTTTGACAACTTTGTTTCCAACTATAATATGAACCCAGACAAACGGACCTTTGAGCAGCTTATTGCCAACAGTGTCCACGAGGAGGACAGATTCAAGGACAAGCATGGTGGTTCTGTCCACTAGGTAAAAGACAACAAGAACAAGGGCAAGCAGCAAAAGAAACTGGTCTTTTACTCTAAGCCTATGGGCAAGCAGCAGCATAGGCCTCTCCAAGGATAGGTTGTAGTGTACAAGGACACATGCCTCCACTGCAACCAGAAAGGACACAACAAGAAGAATTCTACTGACTTGCTGAAGTTGTTCATGCAAAGAAATGGTGAGAACATGATTACATTTGTAAATGACTCCTTGTATATTAATTATTCTAGATCCATATGGTGGATTGATTTAGGAGCAACTATTCATGTTGCTAATTGTTTACAGGGGTTCCATACGACAAGAACCACGGGAAGAGCCGAAGGTTCAATAAGAGTGGCTAATGGAGTAGAAGCCAAAGTTGAAGCTGTAGGGGATCTTCACCTAGAGCTTAGAGATGGCTTTATCTTAGGCTTCATGATGTTTTTTATATACCCTCATTACAAAGAAACTTAATAAGTGTATCGCGTCTTGATTTTGATGGATATGATTGTCATTTTGGTAATGGCAAATGTGAACTCTTGTTCAATAATGAATGCATTGGTTTTGCGTCTTTACAAGATAAGCTTTACTTATTGTCACTTGGTGATAATGTGAATGCGATACATGATGTGAATGATAATATACATGATATGAATGTCCCGACGTCCTCGTCGACTAACGTTACCAAGAAAAGAAAGAGAACTCCAAGCATCTCATCGAAATTATGGCACTATCGCTTAGGCCATATTTCGAGGGGGAGAATTGAGAGACTAGTAAAGAATAATATTCTTCCTCCATTGGAGTTCATAGATTTAGAACAATGCATTGAATGCATTAAAGGAAAATACGTAAAGAAAATCAAGAAAGACGCAAAAAGAAGCGTAGGAATATTAGAGATCATTCATACGGATATTAGTGGTCCTTTTCCTGTCAAGAGTGTGGATGGTTATGACTCGTTTATAACATTCACAGATGATTACTCCCGCTATGGTTACATTTATCCAATCAAAGAAAGATCAGAAGCGTTGGATAAATTCAAGATATTTAAAGCAGAAGTAGAAAATCAACATGATTTAAAAATTAAAGTTGTAAGATCCGACAGTGGTGGGGAGTACTACGAGAGGCATACGTCTTATGGACAAGTCCCAGGACCTTTTGCTAGGTTCCTACAAGAAAATGGTATAGTCACCCAGTATTCAACACCGGGCGAACCACAGTAGAATGGAGTAGCAGAAAGGCGTAGCTGTACCTTGATGGATATGGTGCGCACCATGATGAGCTACTCCACACTGCTAGTGAGTATATGGATTGAAGCCTTAAAAACCACTATTCATATTCTCAATAGAGTTCCAAGTAAATCGGTGCCCAAAACACCGTATGAATTATGGACTAGAAGAGTGCCGTCGCTAGAACACCTCCGGGTGTGGGGGAGTCCCGTAGAGGCTAAGATCTTCAACCGAAGTCTTGGAAAGTTGGATCCAAGATAGTGAGTTGCCATTTTATTGGCTACCTAGAAAGGTCCAAAGGTTTTCATTTCTACTGCTCAGATAGATACACGAAGTTTGTAGAAACAAGGCATGCAGTGTTCTTGGAGGACGAAATGATTAGGGGGAGCATGGTAGCTTGAGAGATCGATCTTGAGGAGAAGCGGGTATATTTACCCAATTCTATGACACAAGAACCTTTCTTCTCACTGCCTATTGATGTTGAGCCTGTGATGCCTGACGTTGCAGTGCCAACACCTGTTGTCACTCCATCTATGGTACAAGAGGAACCTGCCACGAATGAGGGGGAGCAGCAACAGCCTTAAACAGAGAATGTGCCAAAAGAGCAGGTTCCACAAGAGCCTCAAACAAATAATGTTCTAGAAGAGTAGGCTCCACAAAAGTGTCAACCAGATATTGTGCCAAATGAAAAGGCCCCTAGGAGGTCTCAAAGAGTTAGAAAGTCAGCAATACCAGCTGACTATGAACTGTATAACACCGAAGAAGATCATATGAAGGATGACCCCACCTCATCTAAAAAAGCCATAAGAAGTGCCCACTCATCTAAATGGTTGGAGGACATGAAAGATGAAATGAAATCAATGAGTCTCAATGAAGTTTGGGACTTTGAATAAATTCCTAAAGGAGCCAAAACAATAGGTTGTAAATGGGTCTACAAGATTAAATATGACTCTAGTGGGAATATAGAAAAGTTTAAGGCACAACTTGTGGCTAAAGGATTTACGCAAAGAGAAGGAATTGATTATAATGAGACCTTTTTCTCCAGTCTCTTGTAAAGATTCTTTCAGAATTATAATGGCTCTAGTGGCGCATACGACTTAGAATTATATCAGATGGATGTAAAAACGATATTTCTAAACGGGGATTTAGAGGAAAGAGTTTACATGGCACAACCGAAAGGTTTTGTTGTGGAAGGAAATAAAAGATGGGATATCGTTTAAAGAGATCCATTTATGGATTAAATCAAGCCTCAAGACAGTGGTACTTGAAGTTTGATGGAACAATAAAGAAATATGGATTTGAAGCAAATGTTGTGGACATTTACATCTATGCAAAGTTCAAGAATAGAAAATTCATTTTCCTAGTTTTATATGTGGATGATATTCTACTGGCCAGTAGTGATATCAACCTACTATAAGAAACAAAGAAATTCTTGTCCTCAAACTTTGACATGAAAGATCTTGGTGAAGCATCATATGTTTTGGGCATTGAGATTCACTGAGATAGAAGAAAATATGCATTGGGACTGTCTCAAAAAATGTATATAGAGAAGGTGTTGAAGAAATTAAACATGCACAAATGCAGTGCCACACCTACTCCTATAGTCAAGGGCGAAAGATTTGGGGATTGGCAAAAACCCAAGAATAAGTATGAGCTCGATGATATGAAAACAAAACCATATGCTTCGGCTCTGGGAAGCTTGCAGTATGTGCAAGTATGTATACACACTGACTTAGCGTTTATCACCGGGTTACTTGGCAGATTTCAGAGTAATCCAGGCCTTGAGCACTGTAAGTTGATAAAGAAAGTCTTGCGATATTTGCAAGGAACAAAAGGCCTCATGTTGGTATATAGAAGATCAGATTCACTCCAAGTTGTGGGGTATTCTGATTTAGACTTTGCAATAGATAACACGAAATCCACATCGACGTATGTCTTTACCCTGGCAGGAGGAGCCCTTTCATGGAAAAGCTCCAAACAGACTATCACGGCAGGGTCTACCATGTATGCCGAGTTTATAGCATGTTATGAGGTCATGAGGCAGGTCAACTGGCTAAAGAAATTTATACCCGGATTAAGAGTGGTTGACAGTATTGATAGACCACTAAAGTTATACTACGACAATGAACCAGCAGTAATGTATGCTCACAATAATCAGTCTAGTGGTGCTTCCAAGCACATTAATATAAAGTACTATGTTGTCAAAGATAAAGTCGAGGATCGCACTATAAGTCTTGAGCATATCAGAACTGAAAGAATGCTTACGGATACGCTCACGAAAGGCCTACCACCCAACGTGTTCAAGGAGCACGTAGCTAGCATGGGATTAAGGGAAGCCTTATGATTCTGGACTTAGGGTCCAAAGAAATGTATCTATTTCTAAACGGGGATGTGTGTAGTAGTTGTTGAATCTATCAGTGATTAGCTATGACGATGAAACATGCTCTATGTATAAATCCGTGATGAAATAGAAAATTTAAAGTAATGATGAGTTGAGATCTAGGGGGAGAATGTTAGTAGATCTCCCACACTTGGGCCCAACGGCCTAGATCTGGCGCCCTGATCGGGGCGCCTCAACCCTCCTCTGGTTGGTGGGCCCCTGTTGCACTATGCATATAAAAGTCAGGAAGGATGCTAGGGCACATCCAACGAGGTTGAACGCCGCCACAAATTCTCCCCACAGAACCCTAACCCTATCTGAAAAGGAGGGGCACAGCCAACGACGGGAAGCCGCCACCACGACGCCCTACACCGCCACCGTACCGGGCCAGTGCTGTTGGAGGCCTAACGGACTTCGACACCTCTGGCCGCCATCCCCGCTTCCCCGAGACATCGCCGATGTCCTCGAGCTCATCTCGGCATCGACATGGCCGGAACAGTGCCACTGCCGGGTCTTCTTCCTCTCCGGCCATCGATCCACCGACTATATTATCCAAAATTTCATTATTAAGACTAAACCCAAGAGCCTAATAAGCGATGAAGTGGGTGATGTGCAGCTAATCCCTCCTTCCCTCCTAGCAATCATCAAACACCTGGAGAGAGTAGAGCAAGAGTGAGATAAAAATCTCAACAAGCAAATATGTTTTTGTCAAGCTATTTAAACCACATGTTCAATTAAGCAGCGATTTAAAGATATCAATATGACAAAGCCAATACTACATTATAAATCACAATAATAATGATAGATTAATAAAAGGCTTCCAAAGCATAAAAAGATCACTTCACTTCTACCATAACATATATATGTTAATAACTTCAATGAATGCATATGAATGCAATGCCATGACCACTTTTACATCGCACCCCTCCTCGGGCAACGTACGATGTGTACCAGTACAATTGCAACCATAGGATTGTAATAAACTTCAATGCAAATGAGATGATATGCTCATGATATGCCTCATATGTCTCACAAATGAGAAATAAAACCTCCACAACTTCAACTTCAATTATAATGAAATATGAAAATAAGCCTCAAGTGAATAAGTGAGCCACATGACATAAATAACCTTCATTTAGAATAAATAATCAGATTATAATGAAAGTGGTATGGTTCTGAATATTAAAGTGTAGGTGATGAAATTAATAAGACAAAACGGTATCAAACCACCGCTACATTCACTTGCCTCAATCGATGAAGATCAAAGTACTACGGATGACTTGGAGCACTACCACCTGTTTTGGAACAAATAGTTCAGTACAAATACTCCATAAAACACTTCACAGATATATAAATCTAATAATCTACAACTTTGGTATTTATTACCAAATTTAATTTTGACGTTTAACAATTCTAAATGGCTCTACAAAGTGACTGATATAAACTGTTAAACAGCAGAACAGCACTGACTTTGGAGAATCATATCTCCCAAACCAGTGAGCCAAATCAAGCACTCAAGTACTTTGTTGAAATAGGGAGTGTAGTACTACAAAACATTCCATATAACCCTGGATGAATTCTGCCTCTAAGACAATGTAAATCGCCACTCAAAACAGATCGTTGTAACAACAAACAGAAACCTGACAGAACTGACAAAGTAAAGACATCAACATTCAGATTGCAATTACTCGAGATGTACTCAACGAAAGAATGTGTATGAGTACTCTATGGAAAGATATTGAAAAGATATACAACTTTCGTATTATTGCCCTAGTCAGATTGGGCATCTAAAATACTGAAAATCAATCACAAACAGGTACTGTCCAACTGACAGGACAACACAGCGACAATCAACTTCAGAAGGCCATAGCTCCTAGAATACTCAATGAAAAAAGGCGTATGAGTACTCATTGGAAAGATGTAGAAAAGATCTACAACTTTCGTTATACTGGGATGTACTGATTTGGTCTCTAAAATCCCCCAAAACCAGATCGATCTGCTGCTGTACCCAAACTGAAACACCAACAGGATACCTTGACCTGCTTCGACTAACGCAAAACGCAGGGAGCACTAGCAAAAGACTGAGTCAATTACCAAAAAGGAATCCTGATCAAGAATACCTCTGCTGCACCAACGCCCCTCCTACCCAGCCTGCTACACCTTATTTTGTCACCTTAAACTGCCGTCAACAAGAGGTAGAATGGTGAGGACAGCAGCAGGAACTCATTTTCTTTTTCCCCAATTGGAGAGACCATTGCAGATCGGTAAACCACCAGGAGCACTGACCTGCAGAGGCAAAAGCATAAGAAGCTGCTCCGCCTCCTGCTTCCCTTTACGGTGAAAACGATTGGAGAGAACGATACAGCAAGGTGGAAGGCATAGGGTTTAGTTGGGCCGAGGTTCTACATGAAATTGGACTTTAACTGGGCCCTAAGAGCGCCATGAAGCCCACCTATAACCAACGCTAGTTTTGTTCTGTTTTTTTTTAATTCTGGGTGTTACATTCTACCCCCTACAAAAGAATTCGTACCTGAATTCTGTCGTTCCTACAACATTCGGCAAACAAAAAGAAAGACAAAGATCACATACAACTTACCGGTCTCGAAAAGATTGGGATACTTCTTTAGCATTTGCTCCTCAAGCTCCCAAGTAGCCTCACGCTCAGACTGATTGGTCCATAGCACTCTCACATATTTGATAGTCCTTCTCCTCATAACACGGTCTGATGTTTCTAGAATTCGCACAGGGCGACACTTCAGAGTCAAATCCTGCTGCACCACGATCGGCTCTAATTCGACCTTCTGCTCTGAATCCCGAATATACTTTCTCAACATAGAGACATGAAAAACATTGTGAACCCCTTTCATAGACTCAGACAACTACAAGCGATAAGCCAAACTGCCAACTCGAGCTATAATATCGAAAGGTCCAATATACCATGGACTAAGCTTTCCGGCAACACCAAAACGCACAACGCCTTTAGTAGGTGATACTTTGAGAAGAACTTGATCACCCACTGCAAACTCGAGGTCTTGTCTCCTCTTATCAGCATAACTCTTCTGGCGGCTCTGAGCGGTCAACATGTTCTGTTGTATCTCTTGTACCTTCCCAGCTGTCTCCTGAATCCAATCCAGACCAACCAAGGACCTCTCCGAAGGCTCCCAACACACTGGGGACACACACCGTCTGCCATACAAAACTCATATGGTGCCATCTTGATAGTAGCATGATAGCTATTGTTATAAGAAAACTCAACCAATGGTAAATGATCCTCCCAACCGCCCTTCCAAGAAAGGACGCAAGTTCGAAGCATATCCTCTAAAGTCTGAATAGTACGCTCTGACTGACCGTCAGTTTGTGGATGAAAAGCAACACTCATAGAAAGCTTTGTACCCAAAGCACTATGAAGACTCTCCCAATACTTGGACACAAACTTGGAGTCCCTATCTGAAACAATAGACTTAGGCACACCATGAAGTCTTATCACTTCCTTCATATACAAAGGAACCAATTCGTGGGCTGAATTAGTAGTCTTCATTGGAATGAAATGCGCTGACTTAGTGAGTCGATCAACCACAACCCAAATAGAATCTTTACCTCAAGGAGAACGAGGTAAACCAATCACAAAATCCATAGTAATATGCTCCCACTTCCATTCAGGAATTTCCAAAGGCTTTAATAGACCTGCATGCCTCTTGTGCTCGGCCTTGACACGCTGGCTCACATCACAAGCAGAGACATACTTTGCTACATCAATCTTCATCCTCTTCCACCAGAAATTTTGCTTCAAATCCTTATACATCTTGGTCTCACAAGGGTGAATGGTATAAGGAGTTCTATGAGCCTCTCTAAGTATATCCATCTTCACATCTGAATTCTGGGGTACACAGAGGCGTCCTCTAAAGCAGACCACATCATTATCATCAATACTAAACTCTCGAGGTTTGCCATCTCCTATCCTCTTACGAGCCTCTTGAATCAACCGATCGTGTTGTTGCGCCTCACGCACTCTCCCAACAATAGATGACTGAATGAGCATCCGAGTCTCCTCTCTAGCAGCGCCTGCATAGCACAAAGCGACACCCATATGATCCAAATCTGCAATCAAGGGCATCACCACTTTAGGAACACTTGTCCTACTAAGAGCATCCGCCACCACATTCACCTTCCCTGGGTGATACTGAATTGTGAGATCATAATCACTTATCAACTCAAGCCATCTCCGCTGCCTCAGGTTCAACTCCTTCTGAGAGAAAATGTATTTAAGACTCTTGTGACCAGTAAAAATATCACAAGACTCACCATAAAGATAATGCCTCCAAGACTTCAAAGCAAATACCACAGCTGCTAACTCTAAATCATGAGTAGGATAGTTCCTCTCATGTTTCTTCACCATCCTAGAGCCATATGCAATCACTTTACCATCCTGCATCAACACGCAACCAATACCAATACGAGAAGCATCTGTATACACTATGTAACGCTTGCCACTCTCGGGCAATATCAAAATAGGAGCATTCACCAACTTATCCTTCAAAGTCTGGAAACTGACCTCACAGGCATTGGTTCACTTAAAGGTAACACCTTTCTCAGTCAGTTTAGTCGATGGCTTTGCAATACTGGAGAAATTCTGCACAAAACATCGATAATAACTAGCAAGACCCAAGAAACTACGAATCTCAGTGACACTAGTAGGTCGCTCCCACTCAACAACAGGAACCACATTCTTGGGATCCACTAAAATGCCATGCTCATTAATAACATGACCAAGAAAAGTCACTTCAGAAAGCCAAAATGCACATTTCTTCCACTTGCCATAGAATTGATTCTTCTGAAGAGCATCAAGAACAAGACCAAGATGTCTCTCATGCTCTTCCTCGGTCTTTGAATAGATCAAGATATCATCAAGAAAGACAACCACGAAGTTGTCCAAGTACTCATGCAACATCCTAATCATCGCTTCCATAAAAGCAGCAGGGGCATTCGTTAGTCCAAAAGATATAACAATATATTCATAATGCCCATACCTGGTGCTAAAAGCCGTCTTCTCAATATCCTCCTCTCGTATCCTCAATTGATGATAGCCAGAATTCAAATCAATCTTAGAGAATACCTTAGCACCCTTCAATTGCTCAAAAAGCACATCGATGCGAGGCAAAGGATACTTATTCTTGATAGTAACCTGATTGAGGGCATGATAGTCCACACATAGCCTCTTACTTTTATCCTTCTTCTCCACAAATAACACTGGGAAAGCCCAAGGTGACTTGCTAGGTCTAATGAAGCCCTTAGCAAGAAGATCATCCAACTGTCGCTTCAACTCAACCTGCTCCTTGGGAGCCATCCGGTAGGGAGCCTTATGGATAGGCTGAGTACCAGGAATCAACTTTATCTCAAAAACTGCATCATGCTCAGGCGGAATACCTGGAAGCTCCACAGGGAACACATCTGGATATTTGCACACCACCCGAATATCCTCCACTCGCAAGATAGCGTCACTACCATCCATCATAGCAAAAAGAATTCTAGATTTCCTTGTCCAGCGATCAGGGAACAACTGATACAACAAGGCAAGAGAATACTTCATAGCACTACCAATAAAGATCACCTCTCTCCCAGACGGTGCCTGCAAAGACACTGTTTGCAGAAACAAGATATAGCAGCCTGATACTGAGAAAGCCAATCCATACCCAAAATGTCATCAAAAGACTCAAGAGGAATCACCACTAGATTAGCAAGAAATGTCTCATCAGCAAGAAAAATAGAACAACCCGAGCAAACAGAACAACTAGATATAGGACCTTTAGGAGAACTGACCACAATGGACTGTCTAATCCTCCGCATAGAATGTCTAGCACGAGCCACAAAACCCTTCGACACAAACGAGAAACTAGCACCGGAGTCAAAAAGAGCATATGCATCAAATGAGTCAACTAAGATAGTACCTGTCACCACATCTCCACGGACTCTGCCATCAGTAGAGGTCAAAGAGTAAGCTCTAGGAACATCAACAGAAGAGGAAGCACCATGTGGAGAGCCACTAGAAGTCCAAGAAAGTGAAGGCACTGAAGGAACAATAGCTTGGGGTAGTCGAGGGGCCCCAAACTGCGATGGCGAAGGGACGGTCGGTGAAGAAGGTGCTGTCAAGTACTAAGGGTAGAACGGCGCAGACAAGTACTGCTGAGTAGGTGGTGCTAGAAACTGCTGCTGAGTAGGTGGCACTAGAAACTGCTGCTAAGTAGAGGCTAAGACATTAGCTGTGCCTCTCATAGCTGAAGAAGAAACTGGCTCCCAACGTAACTTCCCATTAGGATTCTTCCTGCATACAATGTCCTTATTGTCCTGACCACAAATAGAACAAGTACCACTCCACTGACACTCAGCTCGACGGTGCGCCTCACCACACCTGAAGTACACCATACCCATACCAGGCTTAGGGATAGCTCGATACTGTACTAAAACTCCTCCTCCTGAAGAACTAGACTGAGCGAGCTTGCCATGATATGGATGGTGACGCTGAAACTTCCCCTTCTTATGACTAGGGCCACCTGACTGACCCTTCTTATCATCCTGACTGCGAGGCTGATCACTGCCTGAAGGTTTCATCTCATGAGTGTACTGATGTTGCATCTCCACACCTAAAGCTTGCTCCACGGTAGTGCGAAAATCCAACAATGGAAAAGCACCCAAAGTGTGCCTGATCGAAGGTCTCAAGCCCTGACAAAACTGAGCCGCCTTCTCCAACTCATTATTAGCCACATGTGGAAAAAAGCGCACAATCTTGTTAAACCCTACCTCATATTCAACCACTGTCTTCTTCTCCTGCTTATAGATTTGCATGTCTATCTTCATCTTCTCAAGGAATGTGGTAGGTAGAACCTCCTCTCAAATTGCATGACAAATACATGCCAAGTCAATGTATCAGGTGCATGAGAATTAGCCCTCTGCACACCTGTCCACCAAGTCTGGGCCTCTCCCTTCAGCAATTGTGTTCCATAGCGAACACGATCATTATAGACCACCTCAAATACCTCCATCTTATCCTACACATAAGTCAGCCAATCTGCAGCATCAACTGGAGAGCCACTACCATCAAATAAATCCAGCTTCATACCCATCCACTGCATCAAAGAAATCCCACTAACCGGGTCTGCCTCCTGACGAGCACCAGCAGGGACACTACCCGTAGCGGTAGTACTAGTAGCAGTGGCACTAGCAGAGGCATTGGGAATAGCCTGCCTCAAAGTTGTCATCTCTCGCTACATTGCCTGAATTGCAGCAACAATCGCTGCTGGACTAAGATCTTGATTATTAGTGGTTTCATTATTAGCCGCGTCATCATTAGCCACATCATTAGTATCACGGGCTGGACGACCATGTTCTCCTCTCTTTGGCGGCATCACTACAGCCACCACAACACACAAACAATACTACATTAATCTCAAGAAACAATAAACAACCTTCACAAAACAAGCAAAACAAACATTAAGCAATAAATTAACAACTACCCATCCTACAAGTGCATGTGTGTCAATTTAAGCTTCATTATAACTAGAACCAACAACCTAGGATCTGATTATCAACTGTAACACCCCAGAATCCACAAACCCCCCAGGATGTTACTAAATCCACACAACTAAATAGCTGAATAAAGAAATAGATATTTTGACAGCATCTCCTTTGTAAATACAAGCATCGCGGAAGCATAAGCACATAGATAAATAGTACTAAAGAAACACCACACTAGAATTATCAAGAGCATCCTAGCAAAATTATATAACTGAACCAAAATCAAAGTTTTATCATCCAACAAACATTAAGCATTAACCTCAAGACTATATTATCCAAAATTTCTTTATTAAGATTAAAGCCAAGAGCCTAATAAGCGATGAAGTGGGTGATGTGCAGCTAATCCCTCCTTCCCTCCTAACAATCATCAAACACCTGGAGAGAGTAGAGCAAGGGTGAGATAAAAATCTCAGCAAGCAAATCTGTTTTGTCAAGCTATTTAAACCACAAGTTCAATTAAGCAGCGATTTAAAGATATCAATTTGACAAAGCCAATACTTTATTATAAACCACAATAATAATGATTGATTAATAAAAGGCTTCCAAAGCATAAAAGATCACTTCACTTCTACCATAACATATATATGTTAATAACTTCAATAAATGCATATGAATGCAATGCTATGACCACTTTTACATCGCACCCCTCCTTGGGCAACGTACGATGTGTACTGGTACAATTGCAACCAATGGATTGCAATAAACTTCAATGCAAATGAGATATGCTCATGATATGCCTCATATGTCTCACAAATGAGAAATAAAACTTCCGCAACTTCAACTTCCATTATAATGAAATATGAAAATAAGCCTCAAGTGAATAAGTGAGCCACATGACATAAATAACCTTCATTTAGAATAAATATTCAGATTATAATCAAAGTGGTATGGTTCTAAATATTAAATTGTAGGTGATAAAAATAACAAGACAAAACGGTAGCAAACAACCGCTATATTCACTTGCCTCAATCGATGAGGATCAAAGTACTATGGATGACTTGGAGCACTACCACCTATTTTGGAAAAAATAGTTCAGTACAAACACTCCATAAAACATTTACAATCAACACTCATATCATTTCTACGCCCCAACCGATAATCGGCAAAAACAGCAACATCTCTCTTCGATAAACAGCAGCAGTGCTGCTTATCTTTTTCATAGCATTAAATTTATAATAGCAATGACAACAAATAAATACTTCACAGACATCTAAATTTAATAATCTACAACTTTGATATTTATTACCAAATTTAATTTTGACGTTTAACAATTCTAAATGGCTCTACAAAGTGACTGACATAAACTGTTAAACAGCAGAACAGCACTGACTTTGGAGAATCATATCTCCGAAACCAGTGAGCCAAATCAAGCATTCAAGAACTTTGTTGAAATAGGGAGTGTAGTACTACAAAACATTCCATATAACCCTGGATGAATTCTGCCTCTAAGACATTGTAAATCGCCACTCAAAACAGATCGTTGTAACAACAAATTGAAACCTGACAGAACTGACATGGAAAAGACATCAACATTCAGATTGCAATTACTCGAGATGTACTCAACGAAAGAATGTGTATGAGTACTCTCTGGAAAGATATTGAAAATATATACAACTTTCCTATTATGGCCCTAGTCAGATTGGGCATCTAAAATACTGAAAATCAATCACAAACAGGTACTGTCCAACTGACGGGACAACACAGCGACAATCAACTTCAGAAGGCCATAGCTCCTAGAATACTCAATGAAAAAAAGGCATATGAGTACTCATTGGAAAGATGTTGAAAAGATCTACAACTTTCATTCTACTAGGATTTACTGATTCCGTCTCTAAAATCCACCAAAACCAGATCGATCTGCTGCTGTACCCAAACTGAAACACCAACATGATACCTTTGACCTGCTTCTACTAACGCAAAACGCAGGGAGCACTAGCAAAAGACTGAGTCAATTACCAAAAAGGAATCCTGATCAAGAATACCTCTGCTGCACCAACGACCCTCCTGCCCAGCCTGCTACACCTTATTTTGTCACCTTAAACTGACGTCAAGAAGAGGTAGAGTGGTGAGGACAGCAGCAGGAACTCATTTTCTTTTTCCCCAATTGGAGAGACCATTGCAGATCAGTAAACCACCAGGAGCACTGACCTGCAGAGGCAAAAGCACAAGAAGCTGCACCGCCTCCTGCTTCCCTTTACGGTGAAAATGATTGGAGAGATCGATACAGCAAGGTGGAAGGTCTAGGGTTCAGTTGGGTCGAGGTTCTACATGAAATTGGACTTTAACTGGGCCCTAAGAGCGCCATGAAGCCCACCTATAGCCAGCGCTAGTTTTGTTCTGTTTTTTTTTTTAATTCTAGGTGTTACATTCTACCCCCCTACAAAAGAATTCGTCCTCGAATTCTGTCATTCCTACAACATTCGGCAAACAAAAAGAAAGACAAAGATCACATACAACTTACCGGTCTCGAAAAGATTGGGATACTTCTTTAGCATTTGCTCCTCAAGCTCCGAAGTAGCCTCACGCTTAGACTGATTGGTCCATAGTACTCTCACATATTTGATAGTCCTTCTCCTGATAACACGGTCTGATGTTTCTAGAATTCGCACAGGGCGACACTCCAGAGTCAAATGCTGCTGCACCACGATCGGCTTTAATTCGACCTTCTGCTCTGGATCCCGAATATACTTTCTCAACATAGAGACATGAAAAACATTGTGAACCCCTTTCATAGACTCAGGCAACTACAAGCGATAAGCCAAACTACCAACTCGACCTATAATACCGAAACGTCCAATATACCGTGGACTAAGCTTTCCGGCAACACCAAAACGCACAACGCCTTTAGTAGGTGATACTTTGAGAAGAACTTGATCACCCACTGCAAACTCGAGGTCTTGTCTCCTCTTATCAGCATAACTCTTCTGGCGGCTCTGAGCGGTCAACATGTTCTGTTGTATCTCTTGTACCTTCCCAGCTGTCTCCTGAATCCAATCCAGACCAACCAAGGACCTCTCCGAAGGCTCCCAACACACTGGGGACACACACCGTCTGCCATACAAAACTCATATGGTGCCATCTTGATAGTAGCATGATAGCTATTGTTATAAGAAAACTCAACCAATGGTAAATGATCCTCCCAACCGCCCTTCCAAGAAAGGACGCAAGTTCGAAGCATATCCTCTAAAGTCTGAATAGTACGCTCTGACTGACCGTCAGTTTGTGGATGAAAAGCAACACTCATAGAAAGCTTTGTACCCAAAGCACTATGAAGACTCTCCCAATACTTGGACACAAACTTGGAGTCCCTATCTGAAACAATAGACTTAGGCACACCATGAAGTCTTATCACTTCCTTCATATACAAAGGAACCAATTCGTGGGCTGAATTAGTAGTCTTCATTGGAATGAAATGCGCTGACTTAGTGAGTCGATCAACCACAACCCAAATAGAATCTTTACCTCAAGGAGAACGAGGTAAACCAATCACAAAATCCATAGTAATATGCTCCCACTTCCATTCAGGAATTTCCAAAGGCTTTAATAGACCTGCATGCCTCTTGTGCTCGGCCTTGACACGCTGGCTCACATCACAAGCAGAGACATACTTTGCTACATCAATCTTCATCCTCTTCCACCAGAAATTTTGCTTCAAATCCTTATACATCTTGGTCTCACAAGGGTGAATGGTATAAGGAGTTCTATGAGCCTCTCTAAGTATATCCATCTTCACATCTGAATTCTGGGGTACACAGAGGCGTCCTCTAAAGCAGACCACATCATTATCATCAATACTAAACTCTCGAGGTTTGCCATCTCCTATCCTCTTACGAGCCTCTTGAATCAACCGATCGTGTTGTTGCGCCTCACGCACTCTCCCAACAATAGATGACTGAATGAGCATCCGAGTCTCCTCTCTAGCAGCGCCTGCATAGCACAAAGCGACACCCATATGATCCAAATCTGCAATCAAGGGCATCACCACTTTAGGAACACTTGTCCTACTAAGAGCATCCGCCACCACATTCGCCTTCCCTGGGTGATACTGAATTGTGAGATCACAATCACTTATCAACTCAAGACATCTCCGCTGCCTCAGGTTCAACTCCTTCTGAGTGAAAATGTATTTAAGACTCTTGTGACCAGTAAAAATATCACAAGACTCACCATAAAGATAATGCCTCCAAGACTTCAAAGCAAATACCACAGCTGCTAACTCTAAATCATGAGTAGGATAGTTCCTCTCATGTTTCTTCACCATCCTAGAGCCATATGCAATCACTTTACCATCCTGCATCAACACGCAACCAATACCAATACGAGAAGCATCTGTATACACTGTGTAACGCTTGCCACTCTCGGGCAATATCAAAATAGGAGCATTCACCAACTTATCCTTCAAAGTCTGGAAACTGACCTCACAGGCATTGGTTCACTTAAAGGTAACACCTTTCTCAGTCAGTTTAGTCGATGGCTTTGCAATACTGGAGAAATTCTGCACAAAACATCGATAATAACTAGCAAGACCCAAGAAACTACGAATCTCAGTGACACTAGTAGGTCGCTCCCACTCAACAACAGGAACCACATTCTTGGGATCCACTAAAATGCCATGCTCATTAATAACATGACCAAGAAAAGTCACTTCAGAAAGCCAAAATGCACATTTCTTCCACTTGCCATAGAATTGATTCTTCTGAAGAGCATCAAGAACAAGACCAAGATGTCTCTCATGCTCTTCCTCGGTCTTTGAATAGATCAAGATATCATCAAGAAAGACAACCACGAAGTTGTCCAAGTACTCATGCAACATCCTAATCATCGCTTCCATAAAAGCAGCAGGGGCATTCGTTAGTCCAAAAGATATAACAATATATTCATAATGCCCATACCTGGTGCTAAAAGCCGTCTTCTCAATATCCTCCTCTCGTATCCTCAATTGATGATAGCCAGAATTCAAATCAATCTTAGAGAATACCTTAGCACCCTTCAATTGCTCAAAAAGCACATCGATGCGAGGCAAAGGATACTTATTCTTGATAGTAACCTGATTGAGGGCATGATAGTCCACACATAGCCTCTTACTTTTATCCTTCTTCTCCACAAATAACACTGGGAAAGCCCAAGGTGACTTGCTAGGTCTAATGAAGCCCTTAGCAAGAAGATCATCCAACTGTCGCTTCAACTCAACCTGCTCCTTGGGAGCCATCCGGTAGGGAGCCTTATGGATAGGCTGAGTACCAGGAATCAACTTTATCTCAAAAACTGCATCATGCTCAGGCGGAATACCTGGAAGCTCCACAAGGAACACATCTGGATATTTGCACACCACCCGAATATCCTCCACTCGCAAGATAGCGTCACTACCATCCATCATAGCAAAAAGAATTCTAGATTTCCTTGTCCAGCGATCAGGGAACAACTGATACAACAAGGCAAGAGAATACTTCATAGCACTACCAATAAAGATCACCTCTCTCCCAGACGGTGCCTGCAAAGACACTGTTTGCAGAAACAAGATATAGCAGCCTGATACTGAGAAAGCCAATCCATACCCAAAATGTCATCAAAAGACTCAAGAGGAATCACCACTAGATTAGCAAGAAATGTCTCATCAGCAAGAAAAATAGAACAACCCGAGCAAACAGAACAACTAGATATAGGACCTTTAGGAGAACTGACCACAATGGACTGTCTAATCCTCCGCATAGAATGTCTAGCACGAGCCACAAAACCCTTCGACACAAACGAGAAACTAGCACCGGAGTCAAAAAGAGCATATGCATCAAATGAGTCAACTAAGATAGTACCTGTCACCACATCTCCACGGACTCTGCCATCAGTAGAGGTCAAAGAGTAAGCTCTAGGAACATCAACAGAAGAGGAAGCACCATGTGGAGAGCCACTAGAAGTCCAAGAAAGTGAAGGCACTGAAGGAACAATAGCTTGGGGTAGTCGAGGGGCCCCAAACTGCGATGGCGAAGGGACGGTCGGTGAAGAAGGTGCTGTCAAGTACTAAGGGTAGAACGGCGCAGACAAGTACTGCTGAGTAGGTGGTGCTAGAAACTGCTGCTGAGTAGGTGGCACTAGAAACTGCTGCTAAGTAGAGGCTAAGACATTAGCTGTGCCTCTCATAGCTGAAGAAGAAACTGGCTCCCAACGTAACTTCCCATTAGGATTCTTCCTGCATACAATGTCCTTATTGTCCTGACCACAAATAGAACAAGTACCACTCCACTGACACTCAGCTCGACGGTGCGCCTCACCACACCTGAAGTACACCATACCCATACCAGGCTTAGGGATAGCTCGATACTGTACTAAAACTCCTCCTCCTGAAGAACTAGACTGAGCGGGCTTGCCATGATATGGATGGTGACGCTGAAACTTCCCCTTCTTATGACTAGGGCCACCTGACTGACCCTTCTTATCATCCTGACTGCGAGGCTGATCACTGCCTGAAGGTTTCATCTCATGAGTGTACTGATGTTGCATCTCCACACCTAAAGCTTGCTCCACGGTAGTGCGAAAATCCAACAATGGAAAAGCACCCAAAGTGTGCCTGATCGAAGGTCTCAAGCCCTGACAAAACTGAGCCGCCTTCTCCAACTCATTATTAGCCACATGTGGAAAAAAGCGCACAATCTTGTTAAACCCTACCTCATATTCAACCACTGTCTTCTTCTCCTGCTTATAGATTTGCATGTCTATCTTCATCTTCTCAAGGAATGTGGTAGGTAGAACCTCCTCTCAAATTGCATGACAAATACATGCCAAGTCAATGTATCAGGTGCATGAGAATTAGCCCTCTGCACACCTGTCCACCAAGTCTGGGCCTCTCCCTTCAGCAATTGTGTTCCATAGCGAACACGATCATTATAGACCACCTCAAATACCTCCATCTTATCCTACACATAAGTCAGCCAATCTGCAGCATCAACTGGAGAGCCACTACCATCAAATAAATCCAGCTTCATACCCATCCACTGCATCAAAGAAATCCCACTAACCGGGTCTGCCTCCTGACGAGCACCAGCAGGGACACTACCCGTAGCGGTAGTACTAGTAGCAGTGGCACTAGCAGAGGCATTGGGAATAGCCTGCCTCAAAGTTGTCATCTCTCGCTACATTGCCTGAATTGCAGCAACAATCGCTGCTGGACTAAGATCTTGATTATTAGTGGTTTCATTATTAGCCGCGTCATCATTAGCCACATCATTAGTATCACGGGCTGGACAACCATGTTTTCCTCTCTTTGGCGGCATCACTGCAGCCACCACAACACATAAACAATACTACGTTAATCTCAAGAAACAATAAACAACCTTCAGAAAACAAGCAAAACAAACATTAAGCAATAAATTACAACTACATTAGAATTATCAAGAGCATCCTAGCAAAATTATATAACTGAACCAAAATCAAAGTTTTATCATCCAACAAACATTAAGCATTAACCTTAAGACTATATTATCCAAAATTTCATTATTAAGATTAAAGCCAAGAGCCTAATAAGCGATGAAGTGGGTGATGTGCAGCTAATCCCTCCTTCCCTCCTAACAATCATCAAACACCTGGAGAGAGTAGAGCAAGGGTGAGATAAAAATCTCAGCAAGCAAATCTGTTTTGTCAAGCTATTTAAACCACAAGTTCAATTAAGCAGCGATTTAAAGATATCAATTTGACAAAGCCAATACTTTATTATAAACCACAATAATAATGATTGATTAATAAAAGGCTTCCAAAGCATAAAAGATCACTTCACTTCTACCATAACATATATATGTTAATAACTTCAATGAATGCATATGAATGCAATGCCATGACCACTTTTACATCGCACTTCTCCTCGGGCAACGTACGATGTGTACTGGTACAATTGCAACCATAGGATTGCAATAAACTTCAATGCAAATGAGATGATATGCTCATTATATGCCTCATATGTCTCACAAATGAGAAATAAAACCTTCGCAACTTCAACTTCAATTATAATGAAATATGAAAATAAGCCTCAAGTGAATAAGTGAGCCACATGACATAATTAACCTTCATTTAGAATAAATATTCAGATTATAATGAAAGTGGTATGGTTCTGAATATTAAAGTGTAGGTGATGAAAATAACAAGACAAAACGGTAGCAAACAACCGCTATATTCACTTGCGTCAATCGATGAAGATCAAAGTACTACGGATGACTTGGAGCAATACCACCTATTTTGGAACAAATAGTTCAGTACAAACACTCCATAAAACATTTACAATCAACACTCATATCGTTTCTACGCCCCAACCGATAATCGGCAAAAACAGCAACACCTCTCTTCGATAAACAGCAGCAGTGCTGCTTATCTTTTTCATAGCATTAAATTTATAATAGCAATGACAACAAATAAATACTTCACAGACATCTAAATTTAATAATCTACAACTTTGGCATTTATTACCAAGTTTAATTTCAACGTTTAACAATTCTAAATGGCTCTACAAAGTGACTGACATAAACTGTTAAACAGCAGAACAGCACTGACTTTGGAGAATCATATCTCCCAAACAAGTGAGCCAGATCAAGCACTCAAGTACTTTGTTGAAATAGGGAGTGTAGTACTACAAAACGTTCCATATAACCCTGGATGAATTCTGCCTCTAAGACAATGTAAATCGTCACTCAAAACAGATCGTTGTAACAACAAATTGAAACCTGACAGAACTGACAAAGAAAATACATCAACATTCAGATTGCAATTACTCGAGATGTACTCAGCGAAAGAATGTGTATGAGTACTCGCTGGAAAGATATTGAAAAGATATACAACTTTCCTATTATGGCCCTAGTCAGATTGGGCATCTAAAATACTGAAAATCAATCACAAGCAGGTATTGTCCAACTGACAGGATAACACAACGACAATCAACTTCAGAAGGCCATAGCTCCTAGAATACTCAATAGAAAAAGGCGTATGAGTACTCATTGGAAAGATGTTGAAAAGATCTACAACTTTCTTTATACTGGGATTTACCGATTCGGTCTATAAAATCCACCAAAACCAGATCGATCTGCTGCTGTACCCAAACTGAAACACCAACAGGATACCTTGACCTGCTTCTACTAACGCAAAACGCAGAGAGCACTAGCAAAAGACTGAGTCAATTACTAAAAAGGAATCCTGATCAAGAATACCTCTGCTGCACCAACGCCCCTCCTGCCCAGCCTGCTACACCTTATTTTGTCACCTTAAACTGTCGTCAACAAGAGGTAGAATGGTGAGGACAGCAGCAGGAACTCATTTTCTTTTTCCCCAATTGGAGAGACCATTGCAGATCGGTAAACCACCAGGAGCACTGACCTGTAGAGGCAAAAGCACAAGAAGCTGCGCCGCCTCCTGCTTCCCTTTACGGTGAAAACGATTGGAGAGATCGATACAGCAAGGTGGAAGGTCTAGGGTTCAGTTGGGCCGAGGTTCTACACGAAATTGGACTTTAACTGGGCCCTAAGAGCGCCATGAAGCCCACCTATAGCCAGCGCTAGTTTTGTTCTTTTTTTTTTTAATTCTGGGTGTTACAAGATCCCGTTCCCAGAGCCCCATACTTCACATGATCCACCTCCTGCTTCCCTTTACTTGGAGAAATGTCCAAGAATGAAGTTTGGTTGTCCTACCACGCGTTACAAAGAAGAGGACAAACAACTAGCTACCTTTAGGACTTTACCTTGTACTTACTACTCTTATCTCTATGTTTTATAGAGTCACTCAACTGGATTGCTACCTAATTTATTTAATTTTTATAAAAGCTGACATTTACTTAATCAGTTGCCATTAGGTGAGTTATAACTCTGACGACAGGATGTTGCATTTCAATAATGTTATATAGGATAGAGAAACCATCACAACAGTAGTGTCTCCATCTGTTATGCTTCCTCTTCAAGCCTTTTTATGAACAATCTGCCAACAACAATCATTTTGTCTTATATCATCATTGATGTTGTTGACGGTTTTTAAGCCTAACAGGGAATATCTGCAAGCGTACAGATGCCGACGTAGCTTTCACCCGGGAGTATTCCAGAGTATCAATTTCCACAGGGAACGAGTAAAGTGTCACTCCTAATCTATCAAGTCCTAGTGATGAGGGAACAGAACAAAGTGTACTCTATAGGGAGAAGAAGTCCCCGGGCCAAGCAATCTAATGCAGTGAACCTTCTCCAAGTAACTTAGTGAGAATTCTATTTCCAAATATCTGCTTCGGGGCACGATAACGATCCACAGGTAGGGGTCGGTAACTAACCACATGTATTAGTGGGCACGTTAACGCTAGACAACCCTGCTTGAGACTTCCCGAACATGGTTGAATTCAATATTGGACGGACAGGGCTGTTACCATCTGCCGCCTACCACACAACCCGTGGGGACAAATGCAATCCCAGGAAAGCTAAGTCAAAACACCATGTCTAAACATATACTTTCATACCAGTTTTAGAATTGGTAAACATAAGAAGATAATGCTGCGAAGCAATAAGAAGTTATGCACAAGGATCCCGCAGAATAAAAGGATAGAAATACTCACTTTATTACTTGGGCAAAAATCTACTACATGTTACCTGGCCCCGAAGACGAGGGAGATTACTCACGCTGGAGCTTCATCCCCGAGGCACAAGTTGAAGGAGCCAGCATCCTGAACTCCTCCTCCTACACCTCTACTCTTCTACTTGGGTAAAACTTGGGACTAATGCTTATTTCTTCTAAAATCCTTCACACCCACTCGTGGCGATGGGCTGGCATGCATTTATAGGTGATGGAGAGTCAATGGGAAAAAGTCAGTCCACCGGGCGGCCGGGTATGCCGGGCGACATGCACCGTAGGGTGGCAGCCCAGGTCGGGCGACCGTAGGATTGAGTCGGTTCCTGACCAACTTGTTTTGGTTGGCCCAGATCTTGTCTTGATGGCGGTTCTTTGGTCGGTTCCCACCGACTTCTCCATTTTGGGACCAGTAGGCCTCATGGGCTGGCAACCCTGGGTGGCAAACCTAGGCCGGGCGGCAGGCCAGGCCGGGCGGTGGCCTCGGCCAGGTGCCGACCCCCTCTGGGTCACTGTTGGTGGTTCCTAAGTACCCGTTTTATATGCCAATAACCACCAATATTATACCATATTCTTGTCATAATCATGTATTATACCTCTAATATTGACAATTTTGACATGTAGTGTTGTTTTAGTGCTTTATTGCAGAATCAGGTGAAAAGACGACAAAATGACTCTTATATGAGAAGTATCGACATGAAGCCCGACTCGTCGTGCAAGGAGGGCTTCCCACTAGCCCATGAAGCTTACAAGATGCACCTAGACGTCCATGAGGTCCAATGTGCAAGCCCAAGGTCGAGGCCCAATGCCTAAAGATTTCTAGAAGGTTTATCCGGAAGGAAAGTTCAATTCGCAGAGTCCAGAAATAGTATTGTATTATCATGCGATTGCAGAGCCCAAGACATGGTCAAATAGGAAATCTCAGAATATCAAAGTTGAAGATCTCGTCGAGCGCTTTCCAAAACATATATGATTTACATTTATTGGACTCCAGAGCTGGGAGATACGGGCCCCGCAAGGCAGGCTGTGTAGAGGAATCTAAATCAGAACAGATATTTTGGCATTGCAATTTTGGTTATCTAAACGTTCGAATATGAGGATCCAAATAGTAACAAAGTTGTAGATATTTTCAAGGGCTATGAGATAGAGTCCAGGTTTGCCTCATTTGGACTCCGGAAGCCTCGGTTATGATTAAAGTAAGTCACCACAGTTTATGGAAGGTATGAAACCGATCTGGATTCAATCTCTATGAGCTAAACTTGGAGGCCAAGCAAGGGAGGACGTGATCAGCGGCTATATGAACACCCATATGACATCCAAGATGAAGGGGCACGAAGGAGAAATGGGAGAATTAGGCTATAGGAGCCGCTGCACATCGCCAGGAGGCTGCCGGAGTTGAAGAGCCACCAAATTGAAGAGATATAGTTTAGTCGGGTAGGGACCCTGCATGGTGCACTACACCGGAGCTAGGAGAAGTAGAGCCATGTACCTTAGGAGTCGTCAAGGATGCATCAAGGCGGCGTCGATCGGCGCACCAGTTGAGCCGATCGGCGCGCCCTCGACGATGATGAACATTGGTACAATTATCAATTCTTGTTATCTATCTTGATTCTATCCTTGGCTGCAATTTGTGTTCGTCTGGATTGATTGATCTTACATGTGCTTATTCAATTGCTTAGTTCTAGGCTAAGTATTTAGATGCTCTCTATCATGTGGATTAGGCTAGTATTCAGATCTTGTATGAATCATGATTGCTTGATGATGCTAGGGTGTGGTTTAGTTGTGACAGATTTAAGCTTGCGCAGCACTTTTAGATAGTCAAGTAGGGTTAAGATACTTGCGTGATTAAGGGTTTCCTCTCGGCAGCGATAAATTGGGAGCCGCTTGGAAAGACGGGCGGTCTTGCTCATCTTCGATGATTACCGATTGTTTATAGTGCCAAGTAAGCTAGGATTAAGATGATAACGACTACTGCTTCAGTGCCGATCGAGACACCAGTTTCACCGGTCGGCACAACCTTTCTCCGACCGCTAGATGCATATAGGCTAACTCCAGGTGATACTCCTTGGTCGATGTGTATGCTCCTACTCCCACAAGTCTTGGCTAACTAAGCATCAGGCGCACTTTGGCCCAAGTAAGCCTTCACGCTGATCGGCGCACCAATTGAGCCAATCGGCGCATTCTTCAATATTCACTTCTTTTCATGCTCACATATGTGCAATATGTACTTTATGCTAGGATTGATTTGTTAGACGAAATAGTAAACTATAAAGACCATTCTCTTGCTGATCCCTGTGGATCCGATTATACCTTAGAATACTCTAAGGAAAGAAGTTCTACAATGTACACCGTCCTTTTGCGGTATATAAGTGGGTGCGTAGTTACGACCAATAGTCAACCCGTGACTTCTCCCAGTTAGGCCACTTGTGGACCTCTTTTCCTTAGCCATATTTCATTACTTTTGGTCCAAGAGGAGAAAACAGCTTCGTGGTGGAGTGTTTTGCAGAATTGACTGGGCTACATGATCAACCAGATGACAACTCTGTTTTGACCAGCCGGGTGGCTGGTTTCAGCTTGATATGACCCTGTCGGCTGGGTCCTGATTTTAGCCTCAAACGACCCTGTCGGCCAGTGGAAAATGGCTGTTTCACAGTCATGATCGACTGACGGGGCGTTTCTTCATGTTTTTGCATATTTTTGGCCCTTTTGACCCTGCAAGCACATATCTCACCAAAACTCGTGGAACTTGTTAGTTCTATTAAGGATCAGGGTTCTTTCCAAGAGTTTCATGCTTTTTAAAGTTTATTTCGTAGGCTTAAAAAGGGAAATAAAGACTACCAACACCCCCCATGCTTAGGACTTTGCTGTCCCGAGCAAAGTAGAAATGAGGAAAAGGGAAATGGTGAGGTAGTTCTCATCATGCTTCGCATATATAAAGACTATCCATGACTCCCCATTCCCAAGGGGTTTTAGGTGGCTAAAAACCTTGTCTTCAAAAGTTGAGAGATGGAACAACAAAGGGAAATCAAATATTTCTATTTTCCAAGGAACTTAAATTTTGTTTGTTCTTTCAATAAAAATAGAGCTCCAGATCACAAGTTATTCTTAATTGATGCTCTCCAATCACTCAAGGTGGTTTCGATCCCTCTCAATGGCCAGTAGCCAAAATTTCCCTATATATTAAGTCTTATGTAGAGCTCAAGGCGGGGAATATTAAGGCCGCATACTTGTACTTAATTTATCACTAAGTCAAACAACGGATCCACGGAGAAAACAAGTCATGAGTTATGATCAAGTGATGTGCATGATGACGGAATGTATGGATGAATGAAGGATGGTGGATGCTCCTTTTGAAGTGATTTCTCTCTCTCTCTTTTGTATAAAGTAGATCATGGGCTGTTCATGATTCAAATATATTTTTCTTCTTCTCTCATTCTTTTTTTTGTATAGCCCATAGCTCTTTTTGCAATGATTTTTGGAGAGAGATCAACATATGTGGTGGAGCATGTTATTTAATGAATGGTTATGGGGATACTTGAGGTGAACTTCCGGTGTAGAAGTTTCAACATATGGAGTGGTATGAGTGTGCACATGGACTTGATCAAGAACACATAACAAGCATCTCACAAGGGTCACGATAATTTGACAAAGTTCAATGAAGAATAAAGTAGCAAAAGTAATAGGTTTTCATTAAAAGCATCATCTGGCTTTGGTAGGAATAAAATCATCATCGAGAGTCTGGAGTCCTTATTTGTAAGAAAAAGAAAAAGAGGAATGTTCACTTGGTCTTGAGAAAGATTAAACTCTCCATTGTTGTATCACATTTATCAACAATTTAGACAAGGTTTTCCTATGCAATGAGTGTTTCCCAAGGGCAATGAGAGAATGCAAGGAGCTATCTTTATACAACAAGCATGATTGGTAGGATAGGTTCATATTACCAAAACATTCTTAATTATGATGGGAGTTCGGGTTAAAACTAGAATAACTAGCTATCCTCATACCTCATGAAGTGGCCAGGTGGCCTGGGCCGTGGCACTTCATACCGCCCGGCTGGGTGTGTCGCCTGGCGGGCCATGCCCCCCGGTGGAGTATGCCACCCAGCAGGCTCCGTCGCCCGGCGGGCTCCGCCGCCCAGCGTGCTTTACTTCACCGTGGGGCGTGCCGGTGTTTCATTTGTCCAAATTTTGACCCGTTTCCTGATTTGTCATGAGACTCGATCATTTGTGAGATACAAAATCCGACCTATGTGTTGCCACATAGATTGGAGAAATATATTGAAGTAAAAACACAAACAATCTTTAAATTTTATTCACAGAGTCCTGGTGCATTACATCATTGAAATAATGAAATTAACTAAAGAATTGAACTAAATGAATGATAACTGAAATGAAGGAATGAAGAAAGAAAACTAAGCGCCAATGGAAATCCAAAAGGGGCTCTAAGGGCGAGGGATACGGTAGGCGTCCGGATGACCGGCCGCCGTGGCTACGCGTTTGATTTTAGATCCAAGTCCTTTATGCAACCACTCTACATCATCTTCAAGCACCTCTTGCCTTAGGTGTTCTTCCCCCATCCGATCCTCAATTTTGTCCACCTCTGCTGCAGCCCCTTCACCACCTTCCATAGAGCGCCTGTCTCATCATCACTTGGTTCACTGAACTCCATTTGTCCAGGCGGTCCACGGATCGGTGGTGGAGAAGGGTGGCACCTAGGCTTAGGGGGTGTGGAGTCGATGGACTCAGTGATCATCTCCGATGGAACCCTTTGGTACAGCACCTTCCCATAGCCGATGGCCGTTTTATGGCCATGAACGATATAAGGAGGGGGGCTACCATTTCCAGAGGTTTCCTCCGAGCTAGATACGGCTTGCTTGCCGATCTGATCATAGCGGACCAAGGCCATCCCTTCTTCCATCTGAATGGTGGCTCGATGCATAACTCCCATACCGACCGCAGGGGTCGGGGTAGGGAGGTTTGGAGAGCTAGGTCCGGCGCCGGCGTCTTTCCGGGGCGTGAGCTGCCCTGTGGTTGCTGGGGTTGGGGTTGAAGGGTGAAACTGCTTCCCCTTTCCGATCGCGCGCAAGGGGGTGAGTCCCCAGGGTACACTATCACCACCCGGCCTGGTGGGGGACGCTGGACGGTGGGAGAGGCCGCCCGGCCTAGCGGGTGATGCTGGCCGGCGGGATCCGCTACCAGCCCACGGGGGCATGGCCGCCTGGCGGCGCGGAAGACGGCTCGATTGGCTGGATCTTGGCTAAAGGCTGGGGAGGCTAGTCGTCAGAGATTTCTTTGAGGATGAGGCGCCGGGCAAGGCCATCACTAGAAGGGGCCATGTTCTTCCGGCTAGACTTGGATTGAGGTGCCCCGGTGGCTGAGAACTTTCTGTTTTTGTTCATTTCAGGGGAATCAGCCTTGGGTTTCATTGAGTGTGAAGAGATCATAGCATGGGGGTCTTTTTAAGTGAGAAACTCGCCTAGACTATGGGATAGATAGGGTTGGAGCTGGCGGAGGCCTCTCTGGGTTTGACATGAAGGCGGGTCGTAAATTTGAAAGTTTGTTGCCGCCGCCCGGCACGCCCCGCCGTCTGGCGGGGTTGGCTGCCCGGCATGGTTTCAAAACCCTACATGGTTGACTGGGCCTCAGAGGTCGAGGGTGGCAGGCCAGGCCGCCCGGCGGGGTTGGCCGCCCGGCAAGTGCCGCCGCCCGGCCGGGTTTGGCTGTGCCAGGCCGAGGCCCGGGTCGGATGTGACCTCAATTTTTTTTTTGAATTGGGGTTGGGGTCAAACCATAGATGCAAAGGGGTTTGCTTAAGTAGTACTAAATTCGAGGTCATCTATTTCCTCGAACTCTGGTTTCCTTGGCTCCAAAAAGATTTTGAGCCTATGACTATTTACCTTATAAATATTTCTGTCGTCACTTTGCAAAGTGACGGCCCCATGGGAGGAGGCATTGAGCACCATGTATGGGCCTTCCCATTTACTTCTAAGTTTACCATGACCAAAAGTTTAACACGGGAGTTAAAAAGTAGTACCTTATCTTCCTCTCCGAACTCTTTATGGCGAATCCGTTTATTATGCCACCTCTTCATTCTTTCCTTGTATAGTTTGGAGCTGTGGTAAGCTTTCTCTCTCCATTCATCTAATTCTGCTAACTGGATTTGCCTCTTAATCCCTGTCACGGTTAGGTCCAAATTCCATTTTCTTATGTCCCAATGTGCTTTGAATTCCATTTCCACCGGCAGATGACATGTTTTACCATAAACCAGTTGACATGGTGTCATCCCTATGGGGGTTTTGTAAGCTGTCCGATAGGCCCAGAGTGCTTCATGGAGTTTGGGTGCCCAGGCCTTTCCCATTTTGTCTACTGTCTTTTGTAAGATATTCTTAATCTGCTTGTTGGAGGTTTCCACTTGGCTACTAGTTTGAGGATGGTATGGTGTGGCAACTCTATGGTCCACCCCTAATTTGCTCAAGGCTTTTCTGAAAGTGCGGTCAATGAAGTGGGAGCCTCCATCACTTATCATTACTCACGGTACCCCGTACCGTGGGAAAATGATCTCATTGAACATCTTGGTAGCATGCTTTGAGTCTGCTGACCTACATGGCATTGCTTCTTCCCATTTTGAGATGTAGTGCACAACCACTAAGATATACTCGAATCCTTCAGAGTTTGGGAAGGGTCCCATATAATCAATTCCCCAAATGTCAAAAATATCAACTTGCAGATGGTTAGTGAGAGGCATAGCATCTCTTGAGTTGATATTTCCATGTTTTTGGCACCTGGAACATCGCCACACAAAATCTTTTGCATCTTGGTACATGGTAGGCCAGAAAAATCCACTTTGCCATACTTTAGCATTTGTACGGAACACTCCGTAGTGCCCTCCATAAGGGGATGAGTGACATCTTTCCAAGATTTTTAGAGTGTCTTGTATGGGAACACATCTTCTTAGCAGACCATCGAGCATAGTCGAAAGAGGAAGGGGTCGTCCCAAAGGTGTATCTGTCTGTCTCTTATGATCTTCTTTTGATCTGCCCCTGGTGGTATGTACCTTGCTACAAGGTAATTAACAATATTTGCATACCAGGGGTCTACAAATGAGAGTTTTAAAAGAGTATCATCCCTGAGATAGTCGTATATAGGTAGCTCATCTTGACTGGAATTTTGTAAGCGGGAGAGATGATCTGCCACTGAATTCTCGACTCCTCTCTTATCCCAGATTTCTATGTCAAATTCTTGAAGGCGAAGGATCCAACGAATGAATCGGGGCTTAGCATCTTTCTTTGTCAAAAGGTACTTAAGGGATGCATAGTCTGTGTATATGATGACCTTCAACCCAACCAAATAGGATTTTAATTTGTCTATGGAAAAGACGACTGCTAATAACTCCTTTTTCTATGGTGGCATAGTTGAGCTGGGGGCCTGTCAGAGTCTTACTTGCATAAAAGATTGCATAGTGCTTTTTGTCCTTGCATTGTCCTAAGACAGCTCCAATGGCGTAGTCACTTGCATCACACTTGATCTCGAAGGGTAGCTCCCAATCTGGTGGCTGGATAATAGGGGCTATGACTAATGCCGTCTTTAGCCTTTCAAATGCTGCCATGCATTCTTCATCAAAGTGGAACGGAGTGTCCTTGGCTAGGAGGTTTGTTAAGGGTCTGGATATTTGAGAGAAATTCTTGATAAATCTCCTATAGAAGCCGGCATGGCCGAGGAAACTACGGATTCCCTTGACGTTAGATGGTGGTGGCAGGGAGTCGATCACCTCTATTTTCACTTTATCCACCTCTATCCCTTTTGATGAGATCTTGTGTCCTAGGACAATTCCTTATTTCACCATAAAATGACACCTCTCCCAGTTGAGAACAAGGTCTTTTTCTTTGCAGCTTGTTAAGACCTTCTCTAAATTGTTCAGACATGCCTCAAAGGTTGTACCATAAATAGAAAAGTCATCCATGAAAACTTCCATGACCTTTTCTATCAAGTCTGAGAAGATGGCCATCATGCATCTTTGGAAGGAGGTTGGTCCATTGCAAAGTCCAAATGGCATCCGTCGGTATGCAAAAGTTCCGTAGGGGCAAGTAAAAGTTGTCTTTTCTTGGTCCTTTGGGTGGATGGGAATCTGATGGAAGCCCGAGAAACCATCCAAGAAGCAGAAAAAGAATGAATTCTTTGCTAAGCGCTCAAGCATCTCGTCTATGAAGGGGAGTGGGTAATGATCTTTACGGGTTGCTTTGTTGAGTTTTCTGTAATCTATGCACATGCGCCAACACATAACTATACGTTGGAGGATCAATTCATTCCTCTCATTTTTGACAACTGTCATTCCTCCCTTCTTGGGGACAACTTGAACTGGGCTAACCCACTGACTATCTCGGATTGGGTAGATAATTCCAGCCTTCAAGAGCTTTAGAATTTCCCTTAATGTCAGAAACTAGGGTGCAGAAACTAGGGCTTATTCCCTTAATGTCAGTTAAGGAATACCCAATGACTGACTTAGACTTTTTCAACACAGCAACTAACTTAGCTTCTTCCTTGGGGGAGAGCTGGTCACTGACAATGACGGGTGTGTTCTGGTTGCCGTGCAGGAAGGCATACTTGAGGCCAGAGGGAAGTGGCTTAAGCTCAATGGTTGGAGGGGTTGTTGGCTCATTTTTGTCAAGTTCAACAAAACCTTCTTCTTGCTCCTCCTCTATAAAGTGTTGGGCCACTTGTTCTAGCTCATTGGTCTGGGAGGCAATTGCAATGTCGGCTGATAGAATTTCCTCCATGATATTTGGTTTGGTTGATGGCTCAGAGGCTGAATTCATTGATCTCGTGATGTCAATTGTATATGAAGATTCACAAAGTGAGAATGATAGCTCGTCCCCTTGGATTTTGCGAGGTGCATGATGGGCATGCCAATGACTGCAAAGGTTTTATCTGGCACATCGAAGATATGGAAATCCAGAGCAAAGGAGTTGTCGTTGATGTTTACTTCAATATCAGGAACAACCCCTTTGCACGAATAGACTCCCCTCTTTAACTGAAGCACCTTCGGGGATTTATCCAATAATCCCAGGAGATGTAGGGTGGCCGCAACTGATTTTGTCATTAAATTTATGTTGGCCTGGAGGTCATAGTAAGTATCCATGTGCAAGAATTGCTTGTTTTCTATTGAGATCTTGGGGGCTTTTACCTAAAAATGACTAGATCTGGATCAGCTCGAGATTCATCTGTCCACTCTTGACTCAAAATGGAAGAGAGGTTAAAAAGTTGTTCCTTCTGAATCTCCCTCTCTTCCCAATCATGTTCCTCTGACTCCATAGGTGTAAAATCCACTCTCCTTTCTACTGGCATTGTTCGGACATTTCCAATATTTGAGAGATCGTCGTCATCCTCCCATATTTTAGGAAGAGGCAACGGTTTGACCTCTGCTTCTTGTAGAGAGAAGGGTGATTCATGGCGAAATAGGTATGGGTCCAGAGTGTTAAATGTTGGAGAACAATCGACCTCTTCTATGATTGGGGGATCTGGTGTGGTTATGACAGGGGAGAGGTTGGCTAATTGTGCATCCTCTGAGTGGTCCTCTGAAGGTGTGGGCTGATAATCTTCGAGGTTACAAAGAATTTTGGCTAGGATCCTCTTCCCTTCAACAGGTGTGGTATACACAAATGCACCATCAACAGATATATCCAGGAATTTGGTGCTCTCAGGCTTAAGTCCCCAGACAAAATGTTGCAAGAGCATACATTCGGGTAGTCCTAAGTATGGGCCAACTATGGTGTATGAAAGCAATCTCTCCCAAGTAGCTTCTAGTGGTTTTTAATCCTTTTGCTCGAAATTTATTAACTTCCTCCATAATTCAATTATCTTTGAGAGTGGAAAGAACTTCTTGTAGAAAAATTCTCTCAAGGACGGCCAACTTCCTTCAGCATCCTCAACATGAGGAATGTACCATGTTTTTGCTGCATTTTTTAATGAAAACGGAAAGAGTTTCCACCTTAAAGTGTTTTTATGGACACCAAGTATGTTCACAGTGGAGCAGACTAACTCGAAGTGCTGAAGGTGGGCGTAAGGGTTTTCCGAGCATTCCCGTAAGAAGGGCATCGACTGAACCAAAAGTATGAGTTCTGGGCGGATCTCATAGTTTTGGGTCTCGATTGGTACAGCGGAGCATGGGGGCTCCATGTTTTCATCCTCTGGGGCTGAGAACTGGCTAATGGAGGGTAGTTCCATAAAGGTAGCTAGGGTGAAAAATAAAGAATAACTAGCAGATGAGATGGAGTTCGGGATGGCACTGCTATCGTTCCCGGCAACGGCGCCAGAAAGCTTGTTGGTGGTTCTTAAGCCTAATAGGGAATATCTGCAAGCGTATAGGTGATGATGTAGCTTTCACTCGGGATTATTTCAGAGTATCTATTTCCACAGGGAACAAGTAAAGTGTCACTCCTAATCTATCAAGTCCTAGTGATGAGGGGGCAGAACAAAGTGTACTCTATATGGAGAAGAAGTTCCCAGGCTAGGCAATCTAATGCAGTGAACCTTCTCCAAGTAACTTAGTGAGAATTCTATTTTCAAATATCTGCTTCGGGGCATGATAACGATCCCCAGGTAGGGGTCGGTAACTAACCACATGTATTAGTGGGCATGTTAATGCTAGACAACCCTGCTTGAGACTTCCTGAACGTGGTGGAATTCAATATTGGACGGACAGGACTATCACCACCTGCCGCCTACCACACAACCCGTGGGGACGAATGCAATCCCAGGAAAGCTAAGTCTAAACACCACGTCTAAACATAGACTTTCATACCAGTTCTAGAATTGGTAAACATAACAAAATAATGCTGTGAAGCAATAAGAAGTTATGCACGAGGACCCCGCAGAATAAAAGGATAGAAATACTCACTTTATTACTTGGGCAAAAATTCTACTACATGTTACCTGGCCCCGAAGACGAGGGAGATTACTCACGCAGGAGCTTCATCCCCGAGGCACAAGTTGAAGGAGCCAACATCCTGAACTCCTCCTCCTACACCTCTACTCTTCTACTTGGGTAAAACTTGGGACTAATGCTTATTTCTTCTGAAATTCTTCAGACCCCCTCGTGGTGATGGGCTCGCATGCATTTATAGGTGATGGAGAGTCGATGGGTAAAAGTCGGTCCATCGGGCGGCGGGCCATGCCAGGCGGCCATGTGTGCCGGGCGGCAGCCTAGGCCGGGCGACCGTAGGATTGAGTCGGTTCCCGACCGACTTATTTTGGTTGGCCCAAATCTTGTTTTGATGGTGGTTCTTTGGTCGGTTCCCACCGACTTCTCCATTTTAGGGCCGGTAGGCCTCATGGGCTGGCAACCTTGGGTGGCAAACCTAGGCCGGGCGGCAGGCCAGGCCGGGTGGCATGGGAGGCCGGGCGGTGGCCTGGGCCGGGTGCTGACCCCCTCCAGGTCACCCCGTGACTTTTCCCGGTTAGGCCACTTGTGGACCTCTTTTCCTTAGCCATATTTCATTACTTTTGGTCCGAGAGGAGAAAACAGCTTCGTGGTGGAGTGTTTTACAGAATCGGCCGGGTCGGATGATCAGCCTGATGACGACTCTGTTTTGACCAACCGGGTGGCTAATTTCAGCCTGATATGACCTTGTCGGCTGGGTCCTGATTTCAACCGTCATGACCCTGCCCAGGTCCTGATTTCAGCCTCAAACGACCCTGTCGGCTAGTGGAAAACGGCTATTTCACAGTTGTGATTGGCCGACGGGGCATTTCTTCATGTTTCTGCATATTTTTGGCCCTTTTGACCCTGCAAGCACATATCTCACCAAAACTCGTAGAACTCGTTAGTTCTATTAAGGATCAGGGTTTTTTCCAAGAGTTTCATGCTTTTCAAAGTTTATTTGGTAGGCTTAAAAAGGGAAATAAAGACTACCAACATATGTGGTTTGTAATTTCTTTCTTGTTGCCTTCATTATTATATTCTTCTGATTATATTTTTTCTTTGGTGTTTGAAGCAAACATGGTGAAGGATATATCGTCCCATTACTGACCACCACAGTTCCAATTCCCTAATATTCATGTTTTGTTCAATACATGCATGTTTCCATTTCAAATACTTGTTATTTGCTTTGATCATAGTCAAAATTTTCAATTTGTGATCTCGACGGGTATTGGCGTCGTTTACTCACCACAGGGATTGCATTAGATGTCGAGCTAGGTGATGGACATTCAATCTCCTCCGGTGTCATTAGGGCTTGTGTCTTAGGTATAGGTTTTGTACGAATGTTGGATTGATCTCAAGGCTTGGTCAAACTAACCTATTCTTGCTCTAATTATGGAATTAATGACATAGAAATTAGGCCCTAATCAGGGTCACTTACCAAATGTAACGGCCTGGTCCCAACCATCCCACACCTATAAGAAATGGTCCCGATTCCATTACGTCTAATATAAGAAATTAGGCCCTAATCAGGGTCACTTACCAAATGTGACGTGATGAACGCTAATGACAATCGGGAAATCAGGCCCTAAATTCTACCGATTGAGAGAGGCGTGCAGGTGGTTGAAGACCAACCCCAGTCGCCGACCACTTTGCCGGTGATCGATGCCATGCCTGCCTCGAACAGGCATGAGGACCTCACTGGCCTCAGGGCTTCGTCCATCGGCGGTGAGTTTGATCCACCGTCTTGTAATCTAGGTGTTCACGCATGAGACTAGCTAATCTTATGAAGATAACGATCCATTACGTCTAATATTTTGGTATCAGAGCCAGGTTAATCTCTACGTGGATCCTAATCATAGTTAACTCCTATTGATGGTTAATTAAGATCTAGTTTAAGTGGTAATTAAGGATAATTATGATGTTTAAGCCCCTGCTCATGTCAATTAGTTGTGGCTACTAATGTCGAAATGCATGATTAAGTGATGGATCCAAGTTTTAGTTTTGGTTTAGCATTAAAAAAGAGGGTAATCAAATAAAAATTCATGCAAATCGCTCATGTTTTTGCCCAAACCGAATGAACCATAGATCAAAAACCCTCAAATGTTGAACCCTAACTGAATTAGATGGAAAATTTGAAGCTTATCTGATGTTTGAGGCGGGAGTGGGTGTTCAGGTCATCATCCTCGTTGTCATTCGCCCTCACCAACCTGGTAGCGTGTGGCACCCCAACGCCCCGATTAGTTTAGCTCCGTCGCTGGGATTCTCCTCAGAGCCATGCACATGCCTCCTCAACGGCGCCACTCGGCCTGCACTGTGCGCAGCCGCCTGCGCCTTCTATCACTGCCGCTTCCTCCCCGTGCAGCCGGGGCCGCATTGCCACCTAACGAACTGATGCTGTATGCGCCTTGCCGTAGCTCGGTCATGCAACCACCTTTCGGGCTCACCCCGCATGCGCCGTGCCGCACCTGCTCCACACGCTGCCACGCCGCTGTCTCCGCTCGGTCAATTCATGTTTTCCGAGATGAGGAATGAGGTAGGATTCTGTTCCGCATGGTTTTGTTCCTCAGCCGAGTGTTGTTGGCTGTCCATTATGATTCAACCGTTCAGATCAGCAGCCACAAAAAGCTGGGCTTGTGTGGACTGTACTGAGCAAGTTTTGACCTGCCCAGCAGTCAAACCCGGTTTTAAGGCCAAAACCGAATGCTTCTGTATATGTGCCCAGGATCAAGTTTTCATGTATACAGGACAAAAGTAAGGTAATATTAAATAACCAATGTCATTATTATATCAAAGTATCATTATTATATAGCATGAATTACATCAAGACATAAAAGAAAATAGCGGAAGGCTCCATAACGCCATACATAGTCAACCGGGGGTCACACTCCTTGTCGTAGTAGACCTTGTTGGTGTAGTCCATCATTCCATCATCCTCTGAGCAGCAGAATAATAGCAGCAACCACACAGGGAAAACTATAACGCGTGAGTACGTACCGTACTCAGCAAGTGGGGGAAAGTAATGACATGCAGGCTAAAACAAGAATATGCTTGACACAGGTTTACTGTACTACGCATCCTATGACTCAACTATACAAGCATCCTATTTACTAGGTGAATGTATCCCAACAGGTTAACCACCTGTCCCACACTATCAGTTGCCCACCGATAGCAAAACTATGAGTTACCCACCCATACCAGAACACTACAGGTTACCCACCTGTAGCTACCACCCAAATCTGGTTACCCACCAGATCCACCCAAATATCCATCTAATCGTGTGAGGATCCAGGCCGCTCATGACCGTGAGCACGGCTGTTATAACAGATTTACACTCTGTAGAGGTTGCACAACTTTACCCACAGGTTGGTCATTCCATCACCTGTCGATGACTAAAATCTCCCTGTTCCAGCACACTACCGTAGGTGTGTTGGTACTCCCCAAGTGCCCCTTCTATATGTGAATATTACCCTAATTAGAGCATAATTGATACTAATAGGCCATTTACCTATGATATTGTCTATATATTTGTATATGCGTTGTTTTGGAGCTTTATTGCAGAAACAGGTAAAATTAGTGATTAAATTGATGCTGAAGAGGACAGGAGTCCAGAATCGATGAAAAGCACTGAAGAAGCCCATAGCACCGATCGGCGCAGTCCATGAGCCGGTCGGCACAAGGGTGTTTTGGCCCACAAGAGTGACTGAGACCCATTCCACATGTTTATGGAAGTTTATCTGCGGAAGACACTTGATGATATTTGCCTAGAAGATTTATGGAACTTCAAGATCTCGATGTGCAGTACAAGACTTTATCTTGAAGGAAAAGGCCCACATGGCAGCTGTGGAAGACAGAGGAACCGACTCGGAGGAGAAACCAGAGAAGACACGACTTGCACTGATTGGCGCAACCGCCTTATTTGCTAGAAACTGAGTCCTTTACGAGTAGAAGCCCTATAAATATTTGTAAACCCCTGGCCGTAACGGGAGACGGACAGAGGCGACAGAGGGACAACAGATCCATGAGTTAGAGCCACCGGGGCTTGCCCCGTAAGAATAGATATCTAGTTGAGCTTCATGAACCATTGGTGTTAAGAGTTGATCTATCAAGGTAGGCCATCTTGACGGGGATGAATCTTACTCTACGTATCTCAAGGATGATTGAATATGTTGATGATGGTTTTGGTGATTTGTCTATCTTGATTTTATAATCATGCATATGCCTATTGCAATTGCTTAGTTTTAGGCTAATTAAGTTGATATTATCTTGATCGTGGTGATTAGGATAGTATTGGGACATTGTAATGATTATGGTTGCTTGATGATGCTAGTAGTGTGGTTTAGCGGTGACAACACTAAGCCTGCGCATCACTACTTGATAGTTGAGTAGGGTAAGATACTCGCATGATTAAGGGTTTCCTCTCGGTAGCGATAAATCGGGAGCCGCTCGGAAAGCAGGGTGGTCTTATTCATTATAGGTTTTCATCGATCCATACAATTACCCATTATGATGCTATTTAATTAGACTTTCTTGTTACGCTCTCACTAGTAGATATCTGGTTATTGACTTAACAACATAGGCTTACAAGGTATCTGGTGCACTTTGGCTTAGATTCACTAGTGTGTAGATCGGTTCAACGCCTACGCTGATCGGCGCAATGATAGATTTACTGTCCAGCGCACCTTTGCGTTGGCCAGTCTCCCCTCATGCAACCTAAACTCGACAGTAGCTTTGGTTAGATCTTTATTGTTAACTTTGTTTAATTATTCCTAAGGTCCTAGTGGATTCGATAAACCTTGGAATACTCAATTCATGAGAAAAAGTGCTACAATCGTATACTGTCCTCTTGCGGTATATAAGTGGGTGCGTAGTTATGACCAACAAGCTTCCTTTTTCTAGCGCCGTTGCGGGGGACCATAGAAGGTTTTTAAACATTGTTTGATGTATTAGTGTCTAGTCATTGTGCTTTATTTTTCTCGTCTCTTTAGTACATATATTCTGTTAAGTGAAACTAACAGGTATGGATAGTCCTAAGCAAACAAACCCTCTAATTATACCGATGATCCAGAAAGATTCTTTCATAAGAAGAGAATAGCGGAGAAGAGAAGCAAGTCACTTGGAGATTTAGTTGGAGAAGCAGTCAGCGCCACCCCTCGAGTATTGTTTACAATAGAAGCCACAGTCCAAGATCAAGAAGAAGAGGAGATGGCAGAGTTATCTATGGTTAACCGTCTCAAGCCTCAATTGACTAATGTTGGCAAGACAGATTTCCAAGAAGCTCAAGATCAACTTCCGTATCAATTAGAGAGATATGTTGGAATAGTGGCGTAACAACCGGTCGTAGATTCGGAAGATCCCAATCATCACTTGCAACACTTCCTTGAGGTTTGCAGTACATTCAAGATAGCGCGATTGACCGGAGACCAAGCACGTGTGCGGCTATTCCCCTTCTCTCTAGTTGGACGCACCAAGCAATGGTACAATGGATTGGGAAACCCAGTAAAGATGGTGTGGGACACATTAGCAGGTGAATTCTTGGCCAAATACTTCCCTCCGAGTAAGACTCAAACTTTGAAGAATAGGATTCTTGAATTTACACAGAATGTTGATGAGAGTATTGGAGAAGCATGGGAGAGATACAATGAATATATGGATGCATGCCCTCATCATAATATGTCGGTTGGAGATGTTGTTGAGAAGTTCTACACAGGATTGAATCTTCTATCTCGTCAACAGTTGGATGCATTAGATGCAGGTTCATTCATGTCAAAAACTCCCACCCAAGCTAAGGAGTTGATCAAGTTGCTAGTTGAAAATCAATCGTGGGATGGTGAGAGAAGTTCAAGGAATTTGCAACCTTCAAAAGAAGTGGCGAAGAGTGTGATTGAAAGTACTCATGAAGACTTGGTTATGGATCGCCTTGACGCTATTCAAAGGAGGTTGGACAATAATCTTCATATCCCTAAGGAAGAGCCACTCAAGCTAGCGGAATCACGCTCCACTTGTGGTGAGTGTGGAGAATTTTGTCATGTGCAGAAAGATTGCCCTAAAGAGATGAAGATGCTAGAATATATGAAGAATAATGGATGGAAGCCCCAATATTAGCATCAAAGGAGTTCTTTCTCTCCTAGTTCGTCCATGCAAAATTCTATCGCACTTCGTCTCCAATGTCATGAGTTCTTCCAAGCTCAAGAGAGGATCAGCAAGGACAATCAAGCCAAATTCAAGGAGATTGATCATGTCCTTGAGGGAATTAATGACAAGGTGATAGTAGTTGGGAGCTCCAATGAGCAGATTTTTGAAGCATACCAAGATTATGGAGCTACAGATGGGATAGTTATCGCAAGCCATTCAAGGCAACAAAGGGGATATTCCAGGCAATACGATGTCTGTAGAACAGCGAAAGGCAATAGCTACGCGGTCAAGAAAATAAATAGAAGATCTAGAGCACCCTGCAGGAGCAAAGAGGCCCCGCGCCGATCGACGCACACCTGGCGCCGATCGGCATGACGGTCCTGACTGCACTGATCGGCTCACTAAAAGCACCGATCGACGCGAGGAAGATGTTGACCTCTCTAGTCTAAAAATGGGCATGGAAACAGAGGAGCATGGCCCTGCCGCATTCTTGGATACTCAACTACTGACGAAGACAGAAAGAGCGCGGCAACACGGCGAGCAATTTGCAAGGTTCGTCGATATTATGAAGAAGCTTTACATAAATCTGCCTTTTGTGGATGCTATTCAAGTACCCACCTATGCTAAGTACATTAAGGACATGATGCAAAACAAGAAATCTCTAGCTTCTGAGGAGATAGTGAAGGTTACTAAGGAGCTTACGGCGGCAATCAATGATGTTGCACTTGAGAAGAAACCCGACCCTGGATCACCAAGTATCAAATACATGATTGGAACAAGTATATTTGATAGGTGTTTGTGCGATCTTGGAGCAAGTGTAATTGTTATGCCCCATCATATATTCACAAGTCTCAATTTTCTTGAATTGGAGCCAATGGGTATGTGTTTGGAGTTAGCCGATCAATCGGTACGCTTCCCTCATGGAATTGCTAAGGATGTGCCTGTTCAAATTGGAGATCACATTGTCCCTGTTGATTTTATTGTGCTTGATATGGATAAGAGGACAAGGACCCCGTTGATCTTAGGCAAACCCTTCTTGAGGACAGCAAGAGCAAGTATTGATGTCGGGAGTGGTGAGATAAGCTTCAATATAAGTGGGACTCCCTACTCTTTCAAGTTTCACCCAAAGGGAGAATAGTGCCGTGCTGTTGATGAAGTGAAGAGATACAAGACACCGTGGCAACATGGTGTCGAGAGTAATTGGAGGGGATGTATGGATAGGTTGTCCGAGCTATATGAACCATGGAGATAAGAGAACCTTATAGTGTCACGGCCTCACATCCCGCACCGCGACACTAAGAATTGATTGTTTGCGGGGAGGTCAAGCTCTTTGACCTCTAAATAACTAGAGTGCTCTTGGGAGGCAACCCAATGATTGGGGAATTTTGTTGACGGCTGTTAAGTACCATTTTTTACCGTCAACTATACTCAAATAAAGGAGAATTTGGCATTTCATACACGCATGCTTTAGCACAATAATATAGTTCCACTTGTACTTGGAGAACTTTGTGCATGCAGGAGGAAATGTGAAGAAAACACCTCAAAAGGCAAGAAAACACACTTTCGACCAATCAGAGAGTGCCACATGGACGTCACACGGATTGAAGGGCCCATTTTCAGCACTTAACCGACGTAACTCGCTGTAATACCGCACAACCCGACGTCAGGGCCCACAGGACAGCCACCTGGAGAAAGCACAGGCCAGGAGGGGCCACCCCCAGCTCGGCCGACCCGGCCAGGTCGGCCGACCCGGCCGGGCGCCCTCTCCGCCTGGGCTTCCACGTGTTGGCTCCTCCGCGACTCCTGATGACGGTTTGAGATGCCTTCCGTGGCGGTTACTCTCCCTTGCCGACCTATTGAGGCTATAAATAGGAGGGTGTGCCTTCACACTCAACACACACCACAAGAAGCATTTCTCTCTTGCTAGTAGTAGTTCTTGGAGTTTTAGTGGAGTTAGGCTGAGTCTAGAGCTCTCTAGTCCCAAGTCTTCACTTGGAATTGGTATGGCTCTTGTATCTTTTCCCTTTTGTAAGACTTTGCTCTTATCAATATATATATCTTTTCTATATAGTTGTGCTTGGGTCATGAGTTTCTTGTTTGATATTGTGATCCATATATGTGATAGTATAGTCTACTTGTGTGATAGTAGTTTATATTTATTATACTACTATTGTCATGCTAGTTATATACCGTCACTATAGTCTAGTTTATATGTTATAGTCTCTATGCTTAGTTTTAGCTGATAAAGTATAGCATGGGTTTGGTGATCGTATTCGTACGGTAGCTCTGCCTCGTTAATAGTAATCGCGGAGGGGCAGAGTGCTCTTTGGTCATGCAAGTATGGTACTTGGGTGACTGATTTGCATCAATTATTCGTTAGTCTACTGGTTCGTTGAGGTAGGCGGCAGGTGGTGACAGCCCTGTCCGTCCTTTGAAATCCTCCCCGCTAGGCTAGTGCGTAGGCTCTTGGCGGAAGTCGCCTGTGGATGCAGGGGTAAGTCCATGCCTGAAGTGCTATACTATTGACTGCTAAACCTGAGTGTGGGTCTGTATGTATTCTACTTAGGCTATGCAACTGTATAGGAATGTATAGTAGGAGTAGCTTAGCCTAGTCTTTCCTCCATTAGACTTTATTTATTTAGTAGGAATCTTCTATGGGTGTCACACTACCCGGTTATTATCATATACCCGCCTGTCTTGGTTAGATATCCTTGCTAATTGTTAACATGATCTTATATGTTAGTAACGCTTCTTGATCATACCCTTCCTTTGGGATAAACAAATACGATACCCTGAATACTTCCGGGTGAAATGCTATAGCGGTATTCTCCGTGCGCTTGCGGATTTTACCTACTTGACTCTGGGACATATTAGTGAACCGTTTCTGGCCCCGTGCCGGGAATGATTTATTAATATGGCTTAGCAAAAGTCAACAGATTTAGAAGTTGTTTAGTGCTTACGGGAGGGCAACCCATTTCACCTAGTTAATTAGTGCTGGCCAGGAGGGCAACCCGGTGTTTTTAATTTGCTTGCTCATAAGAAAGACAATCTCCCGAATGAAAGAAATAGAAAAAGTGTGTGTTTAATTCTTGTGTGCTCTTGTGTTGTCTGTTTATTTGTGCAAAATTGTGTATATACGTACTATAGACTAACAACACAGGAATAAAACAACAAAGACCAAAAACAGGAAGGAACAGAGCTTGCGCCGATCGGCGCTCTATTGCCTAGGTCAGGACAGAAGGCTGACAACGCCCAGAATTGAAGGGGTGCTAAAAATCAACCAACATAGTAATTTTCAGAGATGGAGCTATTTTAAAGGTAATTAAAAATCTTTTTAAATTAATTTTTGTATGCAAAATGGATGCTAAATAACACAAGAAAGGATGAAGAGCAACATATAGCGAAGGAGCGAGGGGCCAGGAGCAAAAATGGACCTCGCGTCGATCGACGTGTATCAGCGCAATTCGGCGCGGTCACCAGATGGGCCCCGCTACGTATGTCAATACCACAGAAACATTGGGAAAAGTGGAAAATTAGGTGAAAGAGTTGAACACGAGACATTAGGATCAGCGCCAGACCAAAAGACGAGGTGCAAGGGACTTGCGCCGATCGGCGCCCTTCTGCGCCGACCGGCGCCGGTACCCTTGCGGTTCCTAATTGGGCGACAAAGGCGGCATGCGTTGATTTTGAGGAACAGATATGATTGCTATGCAGGTGTGCTGTGTAGAGGAGACACGGAATTGACCAAAAGCTGAAATAGAGACGACACGCCGATCAGCGTGAGCCCGCGCCGATTGGCACAATCAATCAAGACATCGGGATTCCGTGCTGTTCCCCTACCAACCAACATGATGTACCAGGAAGTGACATAAAGGATGGGAATCAAGCGCCAGAGTGGTCAGAGCATTCAAAATTTGAACTGTGCCGATCTACGCGCTCTCAAATTTTGAAGTTTTTAGGCGGTTCCTTCTCCTGGAAGTTTCCCACACTATAAAAGGGAGGCCAGGCGCCCCCAGTTCGGCGCACCATTCTGGTAATCTCTCCACCTTCCCCACTACCCATGATCTCCCACGCGTTTTGCATTCCTCGCAGATGGATCATCTCCGCTCCTCCGCCGGCAAGTTGGGCAAGAGGCTGCGCCGAGGAAGCAGTTTTGGCGGTAGCAGCGAGTCGAGCGGTGACTCCTCGATGAGGGGGGGCTCCGGCGCTCACGATGACATGTTGGTGGGTGATGTATCCACCGGCTCAGCGGCGTCGACCTACGAGATCTGCGCCCACCACTCCGTCTTCGGCGTGTCCTTTCCAACGGGGCGTGCTATGAGGAGCCAAACGGCGGCAAGTCATGGGGTTCCCAGATCACCACCGCCACCGGCATTCGCGCCGCGCACGATGGAGGAGGGCTTCATCCTCCAGAGCATGGAGGAACAGCAGCACTACCTCGTGGTGAGGGGAAGGTTTGTCCCTAACTTTGACTTGGACGAGACCTTCCTCACCTCGATCGACATGTGGGAGGACATAAGGAGGATGCTCAACAATCTCAGCTGGGTGGACTTCCACCTTCTTCCCATGGACTACAACCTCGACGTCGTCACTGAGGTTGCCTCTACAATGAGGCTCAGCACCAATGACTATGGCAATGAGGCCGTCAACTTCCGTGTCCGTGACATCAGCTACACGGTGACCATGGAGACGGTGGCTCAAGCCTTCGGCTTCGATGCCAACGCCGATGTTGTCGGCATCTTGGGACAAGAGGAGTTTGACTCCTTTTGGAGGTGGCTCTCGTTCGTACAGGAGATGAAGCACGGCAACATCCACAACCCGACCATTCAATTCTTCCATTGGTGGTTGGCGGTGCGCATAGGTGACAAGGTCGACTCCAGCAACATCACCGATGCGGACTTGCGGTGGCTCTACAACGCCATCGTGAGTTCGTCTCATTGCAACCCCATGACGGTGATGGTGCAGGGTTGGCTCGACAAGAGGGGCAAGGCAAGCAAGAAGTTGGCCTTTGGGGCCTATCTTCAATGCCTTGCAGCCCTCGCCTGCGACGGCGACGGATCGGGAGGTCGTGACGACAAGTGGGAGTGCGCGACGGAGATCGGCGAGAATATGACTCATGGCAATATTGTCACGAGAAGTGTTCGTGCCGGTTTCCATGTCGGCGGCACCAACGTCAATTTCCCGTGTGCGAAGCTAGGAGTTTTCCTCCATCGCAAGCTGGAGGGAGGAAATTGGCTTGAGGAAGGTCTCTTGGAGGGGGGCCGAGTTCTCAAGGACCGTAGTGGGCGGGTTCGACAGCCGGAGACATCTACAGCAGCCAGCGGCGAGTGGGACTCCTGGGGATCACTCCAGGAGCCTTAGTAGTACTAGCCTGGGTGGAGCGACGCAGCGAGCGGTTCACAGCCCTCTACGCCGGTTGGCGCAGGCGTCGCGCCGATAAGCGCCACCTAGTTCAGCACGGGTATTGAGTACAGGTACCAAGGGCGTGTAACTGTGGTGCCTCCTATGCCTGGTGCAGACTTTTTCGTGCCCATGCAGGGGTACCTCGACAACACCATGCACCACATCGAGCGCGTGGAGGACGCCTCATCCCAATGGAGGAACAACCACGAGGGGATGGTGGAGGAGTTCGAGCGACTCAAGGCGCGGTGCTACGGCTTCGATCAGCCATCGTCTCCACCTCCGTTTGACTAGAGTGCCTAGGAGTTGTCACGTGTATTGGTTTCCTAGTTTGTGTTTTCTTTTATCTTTTCCATATTTTTCTTTATTTGCTTATATGTGTGTGAGCGGGTTGGGAAACCATGTATCGGGTGTGTTTATTGTCATGTAAGTGTGTTAGTAGTAGTTTTATTTTCATGCAAGTGTGTTAGTAGTAGTTAGTAGTAGTTTTATTTTTATGCAAGTGTGTGCAAAAATCATCACCATGTGTTCGAGTTTCGATCTTAATATAATGGTGGCGGTTATGCTCTTTTAGGAGAATTGAATTATTTATTCTTTCTTGAAAAGTGTTGATGAAGACCAAATAATGTTGAGCATTGAATAAAATTTCGAACTTACACTTAATGATTATTCGGCAAATATGTCTTATGTGGAGCAATTTTGAGTACCCATGTGCTTAATTTGTATTGTCCAATTTGTGATGATAACTTAGTACCAATCTTTTCATAAATAAATTTTCATGTTGTGAACTTTGGAATTTATTATTTTCAAGATCCTTACCTACCATTGCCATATTTTGAGCAATACTCATGAACCTTTGATATGTAGATAAACATTAAATTGATGATTGAGTTCGGTTAGGGTTTAATTCTTTTTGGTATGAACTTTACTAAGATGGCCAAATCTTTGTGTATCTTTTTTAGCCTTGAATTACTCACGCAAAAATTCAATTCCGCTGAGTATCCTACCATAAACCCAAAATATCTTGTTGAGTATCATTCCTTGACCATATCCTATATTTTTGGCTATATTTAATTCTTGAATAAATGTTGAAGCCAGATGAATCAAATACCAACAAATGTTGGTGAATTCGGGTTGAGAGCCAATCGATGCAATTTGAGCCAATCAGCGCAGCAGAGAGCAAAATAAAAAAAAAAGGAGAAACAACAAGTGATAAGAAAAAGAGAAAAGCTCTGCTGTTTGCTAAGGGACTAGCAAAATTTTAAGTGTGAGGGGATGGTATATGACATGCTTATTCTCGAAATTCATTCTAATATAGTCATGAATCATTCCAACCATGTGCAATCTGATAATGTAGTTCTTTTTCTTCCAAGATCAAATTTTTGCTATGCGCATGTCCTAATATCCAAAGTGTGAGTCCTTTCTTAAATTTTTCTTTTTCAATGGCCATCTTGATAAGTTTCTATAATTCCAACGAAGAATAATCTCCTAGCTTTACAATATATTGTTGATTTATGTTTGCAATCCTTGAATTACCTCAACTAGCTACTCATATAAGCCTTACACAAATATTATTTATCATTATGATGTAGAGTATAGGTTGAGTGATTTGAAAGATGAGTTGTTGCCTTGGATTATTTGGAAGATAGATTCTTTATGTTCACAACAATCTTTTAAGTGATTTACATGCGTGGAAAAGTTAAAATTTATGAGTTAGACATGATTTGTTGCTTTGGGGAAAAACTTTAAGCTTTATGCCCATATTTGAACTATTTTGCTGAATACCAATATGAAATACATATCAATAGAACAATGCTCAACATTTGCTGATTTGAGATATCTTTTATGATAGAAAGAGTATGTTGTTTGATTTTTCTTTCTTTTACTTTACTCGGGACAAGCAAAGGTTTATGTGTGGGGGAACTATTGGCACTCCCCAAGTGCCCCTTTTATATGTGAATATTACCCCAATTAGAGCATAATTGATACTAATTTAGGCCATTTACCTATGATATTGTCTATATATTTGTATATGCATTGTTTTGGAGCTTTATTGCAGAAACAGGTAAAATTGATTAAAGTGATGCTGGTGAGGACAAGAGTTTAGAACCGATGAAATGCACTGAAGAAGCCCAAAGCGCCGATCGGCGCAGTCCATGAGCCAGTCAGCACAAGAGTGTTTTGGCCCACAAGTGTGACCGAGGCCCATTCCACATGTTTATGGAAGTTTATCTATGCAAGACACTTAAAGATATTTGCCTAGAAGATTTATGAAACTTCAAGATCTCGATGTGTAGTACAAGACTTTGTATCGAAGGAAAAGGCCCACATGGCAGCTGTGGAAAACAGAGAAACCGACTCGGAGGAGAAATCAGAGAAGACACGGCTTGCACCGATTGGCGCAATCCAGCACCGATCGGCGCAACCGCCTTATTTGCTAGAAACCGAGTCCTTTTTGAGTAGAACCCCTATAAATACTCATAAACCCCGAGCCGTAACGGGAGATGGATAGAGGTGATAGAGGGACAACAGATCCTTGAGTTAGAGCCACCGGGGTTAGCCCCGTTAGAATAGATTTCTAGTTGAGCTTCAAGAACCATTGGTGTTAAGACTTGATCCGTCAAGGTATGTCATCTCGACGGGGATGAATCTTACTCTATGTATCTCAAGGATGATTGAATATGTTGATGATGGTTTTGGTGATTTGTCTATCTTGATTCTATAATTATGCATGTGCTTATTCCAATTGCTTAGTTCTAGGCTAAGTAAGTTGATATTATCTTGATCATGGTGATTAGGATAGTATTCGGACATTGTATCGATTATGGTTGCTTGATGATGCTAGTAGTGTGGTTTAGCGGTGACAGCTCTAAGCCTACACAACACCACTAGATAGTTGAGTAGGGTAAGATACTCGCGTGATTAAGGGTTTCCTCTCGACAGCGATAAATCGGGAGGCGCTCGGAAAGCAGGGTGGTCTTATTCATTATAGGTTTTCATCGATCCATATAATTACCCATTATGATGCTATTTAATTAGACTTTCTGGTTATGATCTCACTAGTAGATATTTGGTTACTCACTTAAGGGCATAGGCTTACAAGGTATCTGGTGCACTTTGGCTTAGATTCACTACTATGCTGATCGGCTCAACGCCTGCGCCGATCGGTGCAATGATAGATTTACTGTCCAGCGCACCTTTGCGCTGGCCAGTCTCCTCTCATACAACTTGAACTCGATAGTAGCTTTGGTTAGATCTTTTACTATTAACTTTATTTAATTATCCCTAAGGTCCTAGTGGATTCGATAAACCTTAGAATACTCAATTCAAGGGAAAAAGTGCTACAATCGTACACCGTCCTCTTACGGTATATAAGTGGGTACGTAATTATGATCAACAAAGGTGTGAGGCCAAGAGATCACCACATGGTCTTTCAAAGAGCTCCCCAGCTTGTGAAATGTCCCCACTAAGGTTTCACCGCTGCGGGATTAACCATCCCTATAGAAGCCCCCTCTAGCGCCGTGGCTAGAAGCATACCCTTCATCACCTGAGACCGAAAGTAACCCTCTCGTCCTCCTTCCTTGAACGCCCACAAAACTGGGAAGACATCTACTACCGGACCACGCCTACCCATATCAGCCCTGTGCTTTGCGCTGTTTTCCTAGGTGGTCGCTCCACGAATTGGTTTTTATGACCACAAGCAGGCACTACCGCAAACCAACCAGTACATTACCCGTACTTGTGCATACCCGCACCATCATCAACATCCTCCTGCTTGGGTCATCTAAGTTACCCAAATGATAATTAGGTTCAAGTGAAAATTAGTCAAGTTTATTATTATTCAATTTTAAATCCTCTAAAGTACTGCACTAGCATGACGTACCCAAACTCAACCACCAAGTCCCAAACCAGGCGACAAGGATAGGATAAATCAATTTCTAGTCAACCCTAACATAGGATTCAAATTTAGACAAGCATGCATGAAAATAAACTAAGCCTTAATAGGTGCAATATGGTCAAGGAGACTTGCCTGTTTCCCTGCTAGTTGTGGCTCAATAGTCTTGAAAGTTCTCTTCTTGCTCGGCCTCTAATATCAATAAACACCAAAAAAGCATACATAAACAAATAAGAAACAATAAACCAAACAGTTCCTAATGACTATGAAAACAGTACCAAAAGATAGTACTCGTTCCTATGATTCCGTGAGCGCAAAAATCACCTAAATCGGAGTTACGGATAAAAGGTTAATAAGATTTAAAGACAAAGGGTTTATTAGCAAAATTACATATCTAGAAAAGAATTAATGTAATTAGTTTTATAAATCATAAAACAAAGAAAAAGTAGCTTTATTAAGTAGATATGCTATAAATTATTCTCTTGCAATCTAAACATAAAATAAATAGATTTTATTAAAGAAAATATATATTTTACTTTATAATGAAAACAAAGATTAGAGGCTAGGGGGTTGAATGTAATTTTAGTAAATTATAGGAAACAAAGTGTAAAACACAAGAGCTAAGTTATAATTTATAAAAAAATGTCAGGGGCAAATAATAGGGCACCATGTGGCACCTCCTAAGAGAAAACTGAGTATGCAATTAAGGACCAAAGGCTCACCGAATTGCCGCGTGAAGGACACCCACGCGGGCCCCACACGGAGGGCATCTATGTGGGACCCGTCACTCGGCTGCAAAGACCGCATCACCGTCCTGGCTCGCTCGACCCCTCGTGGGGTTCGGAGCCGACTGGGCCCTGCTCGACCCCTCGGTAGGGAGTCGCGAACCCATTGTGACTCGCACGACTCCTCAGTGGGGGTCATGACCAAGCCAGCCTGACAGGCGGGTGCCGGACACACCTTGTTCATCGAGCACGATGACTTGGCTTCCCTACCAAGCCTATCCTCTATGACGCAAAATCTGGGGTCCCCACCAACATTGTGATCACGACAGTGCAGGTCCCTACAACCCATGATAGCGAAATAGGCACCCCCTTCCTCAGAACCCGGACCCGGACAGGACGCAACAATAGAATCCTGGCCCGAGCCAAGGTTGGCGGAATGGAGAAACTCGATTACCCTGCGCAGACAAGACAGATCCCAACCCCGGGTGGGCCCGAGCAGCCCGACCTCGACAACCCGACCGCTGGAAGGGGGTCGGGCGAGATGGAGGTCAACTACCATCAACCCCCAGACTTAAATGTCGTATCCACCATGCATACACAGTATCAGGGGGTCAAATTCCCTCATGCACACCTGCTCCCCTCATCATCACCAACGCCTGCTGATGAGGATAGGCGTGACAGGGCACTCGATGACGCTATCGCCCTGATGACAACCCTAATAGTGGTGATGCCGGACAACTTGATGGATAGCGAGATTGATTCTTTACCGGGCAACATGATAGCACCCCTGATGCGCCACCCCACGTATGGCGGAGCACGCCATACACAGTGGCAAGTGGAGCTCAACCCAATGAAGGGAAATGGGGGCACGCTCAAACACAGCGCACTCCCCCTGACGCAAGACCAGGGAGGTGGGGCCTATAAGCACCAGGGACCACACCACCGACCCAGGACGATGCCTCCTTCCGCACGTCTTTAGCAACCCCACACGAGTAGGGCGCCATCTCTCTCTCTCTCTCTCTCTCTCTCTCTCTCTCTGTAAATGGGCCATCCCCTTGGAATATAAAAGGGGATGCTCTTCTTCTTCTCTGGACGAGGCAACAACGATTAACCGACTCCCATAGAGAACACACCCTCACACTCCTCCATTGTTAGCACTGAGACTTGGAGCACCCTCCTCTCTCGCCATTGTTGTACTTAACCACATGGCAATTAACATGAGTACGCTAGTGAACTGGACGTAGGTGGCCTTCCCCGAACCAGTATAACCTCCCGTGTCCTCTTGCTAAGCCATCACCAAGCCCAAAGCACGCACACCGCGAACAAACTCTACTAGCCGGTGATCGAAACACCGATAGTTGGCGCGCCAGGTAGGGGCATGTTGGTCGTAACTACGTGCCCACTTATATACCGCAAGAGGACACTATACAATTGTAGCAATTTTTCCTTTGAATTGACTATTCCAAGGTTTATCGTATCCACTGGGACCTTAGGGATTATTAAACAAAGTTAACAGTAAAAGATCTAGTCAAGGCTACTTTGGAGTTCGAGTTGCATGAGGGGAGACTGGCCAAGGAAAAAGTGCGCTAGACAGCAAATCTGTCTTTGCGCCAATCGACGCAGGGTTGAGTCGATCGGCACACTAGCGAATTTGTGATTGTGCTGATCAGCGCTAGAGTTTGGCTGATCGGCACACGAACGAATCTATGCCAAAGTGCGCTAGATACCTTGTAAGCCAAAGCTGTTAAGTGAGTAGCCAAATATCTATTAGTGAGATCGTAACCATAAAGTCTAATCAAATAGCATCATAGTGCTAATTATATGGATTAATGAAAGCCTATAACGGATAAGACCACCCAGCTTTCCGAGCGGCTCCTGATTTATCGCTGCCGGGAGGAAACCCTTAATCACACGAGTAACTTACCCTACTCAACTATCCAATAGTGCTACGCAGGTTTAGTGTTGTCACCGCTAAACCACACTACTAGCATCATCAAGCAACCATAATCAATATAATGTTCGAATACTATCCTGATCACCACGATCAAGATAATTTTGACCTACTTAGCCTAGAACTAAGCAATTAAAATAAGCACATGCATGATTACAGAATCAAGATAGACAAATTACCAAAACCATCATCAACATATTCGATCATCCTTGAGATACAAAGAGTAAGATTCATCACCATCGAGATGGCCTACCTTGACGGATCAACTCTTACACCAATGGTTCTTGATACTGAACTAGAGATCTATTCTAATGGGGCGAACCCCGATGGCTCTAACTCATGGATCTATTGTCCCTCCGATGCCTTCCTTGTCTTCTGCGGCCAGGGCTTACAAGTATATATAAGGGTTATACTCGTAAAGGACTCGGTTTCTAGCAAATAAGGCGGTTGCGCCGATCGGCGCGGGATTGCGCCGATTGGCGCAAGCCGTGTCTTCTCTGGTTTCTCTTCCGAGTCGGTTCCTCTATCTTCCACAGCTGCCATTTGGGCCTTTTCCTTCAAGATAAAGTCTTATACTGCACGTCGAGATCTTGAAGTTCCATAAATCTTCTAGGCAAATATCTTCAAGTAGCACAGATAAACTTCCATAAATCATGTGGAATGGGCCTCGGTCACTTCTGTGGGCCAAAACATCCTTGCGCCGATCGGCTCATGGGTTGCGCCGATCGGCGCACTGGGCTTCTTCAGTGCTTTTCGTTGCTTCTGGACTCCTGTCCTCTTCTAGCATCACTTTAATCACCAATTTCACCTGTTTCTGCAATAAAGCTCCAAAATAACGCATATACAAATATATAGGTAAAATCACAAGTAAATGACCTAAATTGATATCAATTATGGTCTAATTGCGGTTATATCCACATAAGACATACTTGTCAAATAATTGTTAAGTGTAAGTTCAAATTTTATTCAATGCTCAACATTATTTGGTCTTCATCGACATTTTTCAAGAAAGGATAAGTACTTCAATTCTCCTAAAAGTGCATAACCGCCACTATTATATTAAGATCAAAACTTGAATACATGGTGATGATTTTTGCACACACTTGCATGAAAATAAAACTACTACTAACACACTTGCATGAAAGTAAGCACACTCTTAACTACTACTAACACACTTGCATGAAAATAAACACACCCGATACATGGTTTCCCAACCTGCTCACACACACATAAGCAAATAAAAAAAAGATTGCAAAAGATAAAAGGAAACGCAAACCAGGAAACCAATACATGTGCCAACTCCTAGGCACTTCTAGTCAAATGGAGGTGGAGACGGTGGTTGATCAAAGCCACAGCTCTGCGCCTTGAGTCGCTTGAACTCCACCATTGCATCGTGGTTGTTCCTCCAACAGGACGTGGTGTCCTCCACGTGCTCGATGTGATGCATGTTGTTGTCGAGGTACCCCTGCATGGGTACGAAGAAGTCTGCATCGGGCACCGAAGGCACCACAGGTACCCATCCTTGGTACCTGTAGTCAACGCCTACACTAAAGTAAGTGGCGCCGAATGGCGTGTTGCCTGCGCTGACTGGTGCAGAGGGCTGTGAACCGCCCGCTGCGTCGCTCCATGCTGACTGGTACTGTTGAGGCTCTTGGTGTGACCCCCATGAACCCCACTCACTGCCGGCCGCTGCAAATGTCGTCGGTTGTCGAACCGGCCCATGGCGGTCCTTGGAAATATGGCCCCCCTCCAGGAGACCTTCTTCAAGCCAATTTCCTCCCTCCAGCTTGCGAGGGAGAAAAACTCCTAGCTCCGTGCACGGGAACATAATGTTGGTGCCGCTGACATGGAAGCCAACACAAACACTTACCGTGACAATATTGCCACGAGTCATGTTCTCGCCGATCTCCATCGTGTACTCCCACTTGTCTGCGCGTCCTCCCGGTACGTCGTCGCCGTAGACTTGGGCTGCCAGGCATTGAAGATAGGCCTCGAAGGCTAACTTCTTGCTCTTCTTGCCCCTCTTATCGAACCAACCCTGCACCATCACCGTCATGGGGTTGCAGTGAGACGGGCTCACGATGGCATTGAAGAGCCACCACAAGTCCGCATCGATGACGTTGTTGGAGTCGACCTTGTCGCATGTGCGCGCTACCAACCACCGATGGAAGACTTGAATAGTCAGGTTGCGGATGTTGCCGCGCTTCATCTCCTCCATGAACAAGGGCGGCCCCAAAAGGAGTGCAACTCCTCACGTCCCAAGATGTCGGCGACGTCGACGTCAGTGTCAAAGCTGAAGTCTTGAGCCGCCGCCTCCATGGTCACCGTGTAGCTGACGTCGCGGACGCGGAAGTTGATGCCTCGTCGCCATAGTCATTGGTGCCGATCCTCATCGTAGAGGCAACCTTGGTGACGACATCGAGGTTGTAGTCCATGGGGAGGCGGTGGAAGTCCACCTAGCCGAGGTTGTCTAGCATCTTCCTCAAGTCCTCCCACAAGCCGATTGTGGTGAGATAGGTGTCATCCATGTCGAAGTTGGGGACTAACCTTCCCTTCACTGTGAGGTAGTATTGTTCTTCATCCATGCTTAGGAGGGTGAAGCCCTCCTCCAACATGCGCGGCACATCTGCCGGCGGTGGTGATGATGTGGGAACCCCATGACTTTTCGTCGTTCGGCTCCTCGTAGAACACCCCGTCTGAAGGGGCGCGCTGGAGACGGAGTGGCGGACGTGGATCTCGTAGGTTGCCGCCACCGAGTCGGTGGATGCACCTCTCACCGACATGTCATGGTGAGCACCAGAGCCTCCCCTTTCCGAGAAGTCACCGCTTGAATCGCCGCTACCACTGGAACTGCTTCCCCGGCACAGCCTCTTGCCCAACTTGCCGACGGAGGAGCGGATACGATCCAACTACGAGGAATGCGGAACATGTGCAAGATCATGGATAGTGGGGAAGGTGGAGAGATTACCAGGATGGTGTGCCAAACTGAGGACGCGCGGCCACCTTCTTATAATGTGGGAAACTTCCAGGAGAAGGAACCGCCAAAAAATTTCAAAATTTGAGACCGCGCCGATCGGCGCAACATTGCGCCGATCGGCACAATTCAAATTTTGAACGCTCTGAAAACTTTGGTGCTTGATTCCTATCCTTTTATGTTGTTTCCTGGTGCATCATGCCGGTTAGCTGGGGGACAGACAGAATCCCGATGTCTTGATTGACCGCGCTGATCGGCTCAGGCCCGCGCTGATCGGCTTGCCATCTCTTGTCCAGCTTTTGGCCAATTCCTTGTCTCCTCTGCACTAAACACCTGCATAGAAATCATACCTGTTCTTTGAAATCAATGATTGCCACTTTTGTCGCCCATTTGGGAACCGTACGGGTACCCGTGGCAATCGGTGCTGTAGTGCGCCGAACGGCGCAAGTCCATGCACCTCGTCTTGGCGTCCGGTGCCGATCCTGATGCCTTGTGTTCATCTCCTTCGCCTAATTTCCACTTTTCCAATGTTCCTATAGCATTGACAAATGTAGAGGGGCCCATCTGGCAGCCGCGCCGATCGGCGCTATCGTATAGCGCCGATCGGCGCGACGTCCATTTTTGCTCCTGGCCCCTCGCTTCCTTGCTAGATGCTGCCCTTCTTTCCTGCATATTTAGCAACCATTTTGCACATAAAAAATTATTCAAAAAGATTTTTGATTACCTTGAAACTAGCTCCATCTCTAAAAATTACTGTGCTGGTTGCCTTATAGCACCCCTTTCTAGGCGTCGTCAGCCTTCTATCCTGACCTGTGCAATAGTGCACCGATTGGCTCCAGAGTGCGCTGATCGGCGTGAGCTCTATTCCTTCCTATTTTTGGTATTTTTCTTTATATACTCCTGTGTTGTTAGTCTACAGTTTGTATATACACAATTTTGCACCAACAAACAGACAACGCAAGAGCACACAAAAATTAAGCACACACTTTTTCTAATTCTTTTATTCAGGAGATTTTTTTATTACAAGCAAGCAAATTAAAAATAATAGATTGCCCTCCCGGCCAGCATTATCTAAATAAAATGGGTTGCCCTCCCGTAATCACTAAACAACTTCTAAATGCCCCGATCATTGGGTTGCCTCCCAAGAGCGATCTAGTTATTTAGAGGTCAAAGAGCTTGACCTCCCCACAAACAATCAATCCTTAGTGTCACGGTGCGGGATGTGAGGCCGCGATACTACAAGGTTTTCTCATCTCTATGGCTCATATACCTCGGACGACTTATCCATACATTCCCCCCAATTACTCTCGATGCCACGTTGCCATGGTGTCTTGTATCTCTTCACTTCATCAACAACATGACACTCTTCTCCTTTTGGGCGGAATTTGAAAGAGTAGGGAGTCCCACTTATATCCAAGCTTATCTCACCACTTCCAACATCAATAATTGCCTTTGCTATCCTCAAAAAGGGTCTGCCTAAGATCAACAAGGTCCTCGTCCTCTTATCCATATTAAGCACAATAAAATCAACTGGGATGATGTGTCTCCAATTTGAACAGGCACATTCTCAGCAATTCCATCAGGGAAGCGTACCGATTGATCGACTAACTCCAAACACATACCCGTAGGCTCCAATTCAGGCATATTGAGACTTGTGAATATATGACAGGGCATAACACATACACTCGCTCCAAGATCGCACAAACACCTATCAAATATCCTTGTTCCAATCATGCATTTGATGCTTGGTGATCCAGGGTTGGGTTGCTTCTCAAGTGCAACATCATTGATTGCCGCCATAAGTTCCTTAGTAGCCTTCACAACCTCCTCAGAAACCAGGGATTTCTTGTTTTGCATCATGTCCTTGATGTACTTGGCATAGATATGTACTTGAATAGCATAAAAAAAGGGACATTGATGTAAAGCTTCTTCATAATATCGACCAACCTTGCGAATTGCTCGTCATGTTGCCGCGCTTTTTTTTGTCTTGGTCAGAAGTTGAGTATCCAAGAACGTGGCAGGGCCATGCTCCTCTGTTTCTATGCCCTTTTTCAGACAAGAGAGGTCAATATCCTCCTTATGCCGATCGGCGCTCTCATTGAGCTGATCGGCGCTTGGTGTGAGCCGATCGGCGCGGGTCTTCCTTGCTCCCACAGAGTGCTCTGGATCTCCTGATTTCTTTCCTAACTGTGTAGCTATTGCCTTCAAGTGTTCTGCAGACATCGTATTACTAGGAATAGCCCCCTTGTTACCTTGAATGGCTTGCAATAACTGTCCCATCTGTTGCTCCATAATCTTGGTATGCTTCAAAATCTGCTCATTGGAGCTCCCAATCTCTATCACCTTGTCATTAATTCCCCCAAGGATACGATCAATCTCCTTGAATTTAGCTTGGTTGTCCTTGTTGATCTTATCTTGAGCTTGGAAAAACTCATGACATTGGAGACGAAGTGGGATCGAATTTTGCATGGACGAACTAGGAGAGAAAGAACTCCTTTGCTGCTGAAATTGGGGCTTCCATCCACTATTCTTCATATATTCTAGCATCTTCATCTCTTCAGGGCAATCTTTCTGCACATGACCAAATTCTCCACACTCACTACAAGTGGAGCGTGATTCTGCTAGCTTAAGCGGCTCTTAATTAGGGATATGATGATTATTGTCCAACCTTCTTTGAATAGCAGAGGCAATCCATAACCAAGTCTTCATGAGTCCTCTCAATCATACTCTTTGCCACTCCTTTTGAAGGATGTAAATTCCTTGAACTTCTGTCACTATCCCATGATTGTTTAGCTTGGGTGGGAGTCTTCGACTTGAATGAACCCGCAGCTGAAGCATCTAAGTGTTGACGAGATAGAATATTCAATCCCATGTAGAATCTCTCAACAACTTCTCCAACCGTTAGACCATGATGAGGGCATGCATCAGTATATTCACTGTATCTTTCCCATGCTTCTCCAATGCTCTCATCAACATTCTGCATAAATCCAACAATCTTATTCTTCAGAGCTTGAGTCTTACCAGGAGGGAAGTATTTGGCTACGAATGCAGCTGCTAAAGTGTCCCACATAGTTTTCCCACATAGTTTTTACTATGTTTTCCAATCCATTGTACCATTGCTTGGGGCGTCCAACTAGAGAGAAGGGGAACAGCCGCACACGTGCTTGATCTCCGGTCAATCCCGTTATCTTGAATGTATTGCAAACTTCAAGGAAGTGCTGCAAATGGTGATTAGGATCTTCCGAACCTGTGAACAGTTGTTGCACCACTAATCCAACATATCTCTCCAGTTGATATGGATGCTGATCTTGAGCTTCTTGGAAATCTGTCTTGACAACATTAGTCAATTGAGCCTTGAAACGATTAACCAAGGGTAACTCTGTCATCTCCTCTCCTTCTGGATCTGCAATTGTGAATAATACTCGAGGGTTGGCACGGACTGCTTCTCCAGCTAAATCTCTAAGTGACTTGCTTCTCTTCTCCGCTATTCTCTTCTTGCGAAAGAGCCTTTCTGGATCATCGGTGTAATTAGAGGGTTTGTTTGACTTAGGGCCGTCCAAACCTATTAGTTTCACTTAACATAATATATGTACTAAAGAGACAAGTAAAGCACAATGACTAAACACTAATACATCAAACAATGTTTCAAAACCTGCTATGGTCCTCGACAACGGCACCATAAAATACGCTTGTTGGTCGTAACTACGCACCCACTTATATACCGCAAGAGGACAGTGTACGATTATAGCAATTTTTCCCTTGAATTGAGTATTCCAAGGTTTATTGTATCCACTGGGACCTTAGGGATTATTAAACAAAGTTAACAGTAAAAGATCTAGTCAAGGCTACTGTCGAGTTCGAGTTGCATGAGGGGAGACTGGCCAGCGCAAAAGTGCGCCAGACAGTAAATCTGTCATTGCGCCGATCGGCGCAGAGTTGAGCCAATCGGCACACTAGCGAATCTGTGATTGCGCCGATCGGCACTGGAGTTGAGCCGATTGGCACACGAATGAATCTAATCCAAAGTGTGCCAGAAACCTTGTAAGCCTAAGCTGTTAAGTGAGTAGCCAAATATCTATTAGTGAGATCATAACGAGAAAGTCTAATCAAATAGCATCATAATGGTAACTACATGGATTAATGAAAACCTATAATGGATAAGACCACCCTGCTTTCCGAGTGGCTCTCGATTTATCGCTGCCGAGAGGAAACCCTTAATCACACGAGTAACTTACCCTACTCAACTATCCAATAGTGCTGCGCAGGTTTAGTGTTGTCACCGCTAAACCACACTACTAGCATCATCAAGCAACCATAATCAATACATTGTTGGAATACTATCCTGATCACCATGATCAAGATAATATCGACTTGCTTAGCCTAGAACTAAGCAATTGGATTAAGCACATGCATGATTACAGAATCAAGATAGACAAATCACCAAAACCATCATCAACATATTCGATAATCCTTGAGATACATAGAGTAAGATTCATCACCGCCGAGATGGCCTACCTTGAAGGATCAACTCTTACACCAATGGTTCTTGAAACTCAACTAGAGATCTATTCTAACGGGGCGAACCCCGGTGGCTCTAACTCACGGATCTGTTGTCCCTCCGACGCCTTCCTTGTCTTCCACGGCCAGGGCTTACAAGTATATATAAGGGTTCTACTCGTAAAGGACTCGGTTTCTAACAAATAAGACGGTTGCGCCGATCGGCGTGGGATTGCGCCGATCGGCGCAAGCCGTGTCTTCTCTGGTTTCTCTTCCGAGTCGGTTCCTCTATCTTCCACAGCTGCCATGTGGGCCTTTTCCTTCGAGGTAAAGTCTTGTACTGCACATCGAGATCTTGAAGTTCCATAAATCTTCTAGGCAAATATCTTCAAGTGTCTTGTGCAGATAAACTTCCATAAAAAATGTGGAATGTGCCTTGATCACTTCTGTGGGCCAAAACATCTTTGTGCCGATCGGCTCATGGGTTGCGCCGATCAGCGCACTGGGCTGCTTTAGTGCTTTTTGTCGCTTCTGGACTCCTGTCCTCTTTCAGCATCACTTTAATCACCAATTTCACCTGTTTCTACAATAACGCTCTAAAACAACACATATACAAATATATAGGCAAAATCACAGGTAAATGAGCTAAATTGGTATGAATTATGCTCTAATTGGGGTTATATTCACATATAAAAGGGGCACTTAGGGAGTTCCAACAGGGCACTTTGCATACTTTGCTTTTCCAGTTCCCGGTTCGGATGACTACTCTCCTTCCTTTTTGGGCTTCTGGCAACAGCATTTTCTTCGGGAGCCTCGAGTTTGTTGCTACTGCTGACCGGAAGCTACTGTGCATCAGCATTCTGACTTCTTCGCCACCTCCGGCCCCGGCGCCCACCACCGAGACGGTGTGGCCATGGTGGCTCAAGGACAGGGACGACACGCTCGACTACATGGTTGCGGAGGATGGGACGTTGAGGCTCATCGACGAGTCTCTCCCTAACCCTATCGCGACGGCCGTTGCGGTTGCCACCGAGGCGATACACGCAGTTCAACTCTAGCCGGCCAGGTCACGCGTCGCCGGCCGCCACACGGTGCCATTCGGCCACAGCGACCAGCTATGGCTCCACCTAGAGTGCTACTTGGGTCCTACACCCAGCCATAACGATCTCCGCTGCTTCGCGTTCGCCTTGGCGAATATCCACGGGCAGCTCCTCGGCGGAGAGCCTCTTCACTCAAGTCGCCACGCTGAAGACCCCTGATGAGGACATCACTCCTAAGGATACATGTAAATAATCCCAGCATTCAAGAGCTTTATAATTTCCTTCTTGATGACTTCCCGCATTACGTTATTGAGTTGTCTCTGATGCTCTCTTGTGGGCTTACTGTCTGGCTCCATGGGGATGCGATGAGTGCAAAAAGTGGGGCTTATTCCCTTAATGTCAGCTAAGGAGTACCTGATGAGGACACCACTCCTATGGATACATGCAATACTCCTCCAATTCTGGACTTACAAGATCCAATGACTAGAGCTCGTGCACGACGACTAAATTTAGAGGTGAGCTCGTTCCTACGTTCTTCATTATATGCCACTTTTGAGAATGGTTTGCTACCTAATGATTATATTGTAATTATGAACCATGGAGAGGACCAGAAGATGATGGGAGAAGAACTTGGAGATGTGGAGGACCAGCAAGGACGTGGAAGCCAAGGTGGAGGCCCAACCAAAACCGACTTCAAGTCTGTTTCGGGGCCCCGGACCAGTCTGTACTAAAATAGATGCCCAGGATGCATACGAACTTGGATTTGGACGTTCTACATATGCATGGAAAGATAAGAAGAAGACCTTTCCAATGCCGTCAGTCTCATGTCAAAATTCAGTCGGAGTCCTCAGGAATCGTCGAAACAAGAGAGGATCCAAATCTGTTTTGGTGCTGCGTCGCCTATTTTTGGCCTTTGGACTTTGTATCTAGTTGAGCCCATTCAGGGGCGCGTCCAGAGGGTCTTGCACGACCCTAGGTCTTCATATACAGCCGCCACCGCACCATTAGGGCTTGGGTTTTGCTTAGATTATTCTGTTTATAACAGTTTTGCCGTCATCACAGTTTGTGAGACCCCAACTTCATGAGATTCATAATACATCTGCAATTGTGTTGCATTCTTCTTTGTTCTTGCTTGTGTTCTTGATTTGCAGGCAGGGATTAGCCTTGTCGGTGAGGTCAATTGTTTTAGGACGGTTGATAACCAGAGGAGACATCGTGCTATGATTGCGGGGTTTAGAACGCGCTGTTCTGAAGCTGGATCAATTTGTGTGTCGCCTCCGACTAAATCAACTTATCCAGAACCTTTCGGAAGATTAGGAACCCTTGTTCACACCAAGTGGTAATCAGAGATTCAGGTGCACTGTCAGGTTCGCATTAACCTTAGTTAATTTTGTTTTGTGTTCATCCTATCGTCCACAGAAAAGCCCAAAAAAATTTTCCCCCACCCATAACCACGTGTTTAGCCTTTGCATATTTCGATTTCAGAGTCCGTAGTGTTGAGTTTGTGCCCTAGTTCTTATTTAGTCGCTGGTTTAGTTTGTGTTTTTGTCGTCAATAGTGTTTCCCTTGCAACCCTAGCCGCCATCCTCTTCACCACCCTTTGTTTTGTCGGCTTTGTGTGCTAGGGTTGATTGATCGACACACCCACCCTAATCCCACCCTACTCCCAGCCTAATCCCACCCTAAACTTAAACCCACCATCAACACCTCGGACCAATCCTCATAAATTTCACTTTCCGCTGCATCCATGCCACCAAAAAAAATCCTACCCAATTCCAAACCCGACTCGGGTTTCGCCTCTTGAAAATCGACTCCGACCCCCCTTCGGTAAAACGGGCATAACTTTTCGCTCGGGTGTCCGTTTTGGATGAAATTTTTACAGGAGATTCTTGACTCAAAGTTGAGCATACCCACACATTTTCTGCAACTTCAAGTTGAAACCCTCCCTGTGTGCCCTCGTCAAAAAATTCAAAAAAAATCTGGAAGATAAAGAAGAAATTCATTCAAGTTGAAACCCAACGTTTTCTGCAACTTCAAGATTTTCTGTAGGCCATATCATACCTCTGTTTGGGATGAAATTTTTTGTGGATTCTCCCCCATTGTTGGTGAGTTGGAGAAAAATATCAAAAAAATAAAATAAAAATAAAAAAAGTTTGGGATTTCTACTAGTGCTACATCTAGCCCCCTGAAATTTCTGGATTTGGCTGTTTTGCACTTAGCCCCCTGTTATCGCCTATGTGCCTTTGTCTCCTTGTTTCTACTATGCTATCACTACTGTTCTAGGACATACTTAGACCAGCAACTAGAGACAAGTTACTTGGGCACTTATTCAGCTTTACTATCTGTTTTTGAATTGTGTACCACTCACATATATATATTTGGCCTTCCTAGCTCTACATATTTCTTATGGACAACACATAGGTTATTTTGTGACCCTTGCAATCATGGAACACAGCTCCCTGGTATCCTTCGATTGGCTTTTCAGAACTTTGTAAGAGCTTTGTAAGGAGCTTCCTTTTGTTGTGTTGAGAGGCACCACTGCTTAGCTGTTTTGTAGGGATAACCTTCAATATTTGTTTCTTGTTTTAGTATCTCTGATGGTAGGATATGATGATGGAGAGGTGTCTTCACCCTCAAAATTTGCTGAGTGCGTGAGCCAAGAGCAGCTCCAGAAGGCTTTGCAGGCTGCTCACAGTGATTTGGCAGAGACGATCACCAGAGCCGTTACCGATGCGGTCAGCAAGCTTCACATTGGAGAAAACATTGAGCGGTTGGAGAAGTGGGTCTCCAAGCTCACTGATCAGATTGTCGAGTTGGAGACTGCTCACAAGACCAACGGCACCCTTACCAACTACAATGGAGAAGATGACCTGGATGAAGACACGGTGTATGCTTTTGATGGCACCATGGATAGGGCTGATACAAGGACAACGAGATTATGGTGTCATTTGAACCGTAACACTCAAGGTATGGGTGGTGTACACAACCACAACCGTCGGCCACAAGGTAACAATCATGGTCGTGCTCCTGATGATCCGTATGCTAAAATTAAGTTTTCCATTCCTTCATTTTTGGGTCAATATGATGGTGATGCTTATCTTGATTGGGAGATGACTGTAGAGCAAAAATTTAATGCCCATCTTGTTCCTAAACAACATAGAGTTAGACAAGCCACTAGGGAATTTAAGAACTTCGCTATTGTTTGGTGGAGTGGTCTAGCTGTTGAAACTGATTTGCCTACTACATGGGAAGAACTTAAGGTAGCAATGCGTGATCGTTTTGTTCCTCCTTCTTTTTATAGAGAGATTTGTAATAAACTGCAGCGCTTAGATCAAGGAGATAAAACTGTTTAGGAGTACTTTAGTGAGCTTCAGAAAGGTTTAATTCATTGTGCTGTAGTTGAAAAAGTAGAGGATCAGATTTGCCGCTTTTATTCTAGTTTGAGAAAAGAAATTCAGGACATCCTTGATTATAAAGAATTTTATACTCTCAACCAGTGTTTCCAGTTTGCTATGCTTGTAGAGAAAGGATCGCAGGGACTTTTCCAGGCTTTTGAGGAGTACAGCAAGTCGAGGAACTTCTACCCTTCATGCCCGACGAGGACTTCGGGGCTGCCCAAGCCATCCTTCCGGCCGCCCCCACCAGCAACTACCAAGGGAACTAGTGTTGTTTCTTCAACACCAAGATCAGCCCCTGCACCTTCTATGCGCTCAGGTAAAAATTCTGTGCAGGTACCAGCTAGTAGTGCATCCTCTGTTGCTTCGACTGGGCGCACTACAGGGATTCAGTGCCACTGCTGCCATGGACTTGGTCATGTGCAGAAAGATTGCCCAAGTAGGCGGGCATATGTGGCGACAGACAATGGCGATTACATGAGCACCTCTGATGTGGAGGATGAGGAGGAGGACATCGCTGCCACCAGCAGTGACCTCGTGCTTGGAGGCGGAGACACCATGGGGTACATGAACATTATTGTTCAGCATGTCCTTAGCACACAAGTTTAGCAGCCCGAGACGATGCAGCGCCACAACTTATTTTAGATTTTCTTCGTCATCAAGAACCGCTGAGCATGTGTCATCATTGATGGAGGGAGCTGCAATAACTTGGTGAGTTCTGATGTGGTCAACAAGCTTGCTTTGCCCACACGCCCATATCCACATCCGTACTACATTCAGTGGTTAAACGACTCTAGAAAAGCTAAGGTAATACAAACTTGCAGAGTTCCTTTTACCATTGGTTCTTATGTGGATTCTGTTGATTGTGATGTCGTACCCATGCAAGCATGTTCACTTTTATTGGGTAGACCTTGGGAATTTGATAATGATGTTGTACACCATGGTAGAAGTAATAAGTACACTTTGTTATCAATGACCCCTGCTGAAATTGTACAAGCTGATTTAGAAAGAGATGCTAGTTTGAAAAATAAACGTCCTGAAATTCAACAACCTATTAATTCTGATTCTACACCTACTAATGTTAATGACTCTTCAGGTTCTAAGGGTGCTGGAATTAAATTACAAGGTCGTTCATGTCTTGCTATAAAATCTGAGCTTGCTGAAATTTCTGCTAATGATGATATTTGCTATGCTTTGATATGCAAACAAGCTTTATTTTCGCTTGATGATATTGTTTCTAGTGCTTTGTCTTCTGTCATTAACCTTTTGCAGGAGTATGAGGATATTTTCCCAGCTGAGATACCCCCAGGATTGCCGCCTTTGAGAGGGATTGAGCATCAAATTGATTTGATTCCGGGTGCTACTTTGCCAAACCGTGCTGCTTATAGGACCAACCCTGAGAAAACTAAGGAGATACAACGACAAGTCCAAGACCTTTTGGATCGTGGGTACGTTCGTCAATCACTTAGTCCTTGTGTTGTTTCTATACTTTTGGTTCCTAAGAAAGATGGTACTTGGCATATGTGTGTAGATTGTAGAGCCATTAATAACATTACTATTAGGTATCGTCATCCTATTCCTAGGCTAGACGACATGCTTGATGAGTTATATGGTGCTATAATTTTTACTAAAATTGATTTGCGTAGTGGCTACCATCAAATTAGAATGAAACTTGGAGATGAATGGAAAACAACTTTCAAAACCAAATTCGGGTTATATGAGTGGTTAGTAATGCCTTTCGGTTTAACTAATGCACCTAGTACTTTCATACGCTTGATGGATGAGGTTTTAAGAGCTTTCATTGGCAAATTTATGGTAGTTTACTTTGATGATATCTTGATTTATAGCAAATCCATGGATGAACATATGAATCATTTGCGTGCTATTTTTGATGCTTTGCGAGATGCACGTTTATTTGGTAACCTCGAGAAGTGCACCTTTTGCACGGATCGAGTCTCTTTTCTTGGCTATGTTGTGACTCCACAGGGAATTGAGGTGGATGAGGCGAAGATTGAAGCCATAAAGAGCTGGCCTGTACTAAAAACTATCACATAGGTGAGGAGTTTTCTTGGTCTTGCAGGTTTCTACCACCTCTTTGTCAAAGATTTCAGAACCATTGCTGCACCTTTGCATGAGTTGACAAAGAAGGGCGTTGATTTCCATTGGGGTAAGGTACATCATGAGTCTTTTGATGCTTTGAAGGACAAGCTTACACATGCACAATTGCTGCAAGACTTTTGAGCTTGAATGTGATGCTAGTGGTATAGGCATCGGTGGTGTTTTAATGCAAGATGGTAAACCTGTAGCATACTTTAGTGAGAAAATTACTGGGCCTGTTTGAATTACTCCACGTATGATAAGGAATTGTATGCACTTGTACGTTCTTTAGAGACGTGGCGTCATTATTTGTTGCCCAAAGAATTTATTATTCATTTTGATCATGAATCACTTAAATATATTCGTTCTCAATGTAATTTGAACCGTAGACATGCTAAATGGGTTGAGTTTATTGAGTCTTTTCCTTACATTATTAAACATAAGAAAGGGAAGGATAATGTGATCGCTGATGCTTTATCTAGGTGCTATACTTTGTTGTCTCAACTTGATTGTAGAATTTTTGGACTTGGGGCAATTAAAGAACAATATGCTGCTGATGTTGATTTTAAGGATGTATTGCTGCATTATAAAGAAGGTCGTGCATGGAACAAATTTGTGTTGAATGATGGATTCTTGTTTAGAGCTAACCGCTTATGCATTCTAGTTGGTTCCGTTCGTCTTTTGTTGTTACAGGAGGCGCATGGAGGTGGATTGATGGGTCATTTTGGTGCCAAGAAGACGGAGGATATTTTGGCCACACACTTCTTTTGGCCAAGGATGAGAAAAGATGTTGAGCGCTTTGTTGCTCGCTCTACTACATGTCAAAAAGCTAAGTCTCGCTTGAATCCACATAGTTTATACATGCCACTTCCAGTTCCTTCTATTCCTTGGGCGGATATTTCTATGGACTTTGTTTTAGGACTACCTAGGACGAAGAGGGGGAGCGATAGTATTTGTGTTGTTCTGGATAGATTTTCTAAGATGGCACACTTTATACCATGTCATGAAACTGATGATGCTAGTTATATTGCTGACCTCTTTTTCAAAGAAATTGTACATTTGCATGGTATGCCATCTACTATTGTTTTAGATCGTGATGCAAAATTTTTGAGTCACTTTCGGCGCACACTTTGGAATAAGTTGGGTACAAAGTTGTTGTTTTCTACAACTTGTCACCCACAAACTGATGGACAAACTAAGGTGGTGAACCGCACTTTAGGTACTATGTTGAGAGCTATTTTGAAGAAAAATTTTAAGATATGAGAAGAATGTTTACCTCATGTTGAGTTTGCATATAATCGGGCAACACATTCTACTACCAAGGTAAGTCCCTTCAAGGTGGTGTATGGTTTTGATCCACGTACTCCACTTGATATACTTCCTCTACCTATTCATGATAGAGTTCATATTGATGCTAAGGAGCGTGCTGAATTTATTTTGCAAATGCATGAGACCACTAGACTTAGCATTGAAAAGATGAATGACAAGTATCAAATTGCTGGTAGTAAAGGTAGAAAAGAAGTAAAACTTGATGTAGGAGATTTAGTATGGTTACACTTAAGAAAGGATAGATTTTCAGATTTGAGAAAGTCTAAATTAATGCCTAGAGCTGATGGTCCTTTCAAAACAATTGAGAAGATTAATGATAATGCATACAAACTTGAGTTACCTCCCGAGTTCGGGGTATGTCCTAGTTTTAACATTTCAGATTTGAAACCATACTTGGGAGAAGAGGATGAGCTTGAGTCGAGGACGACTCCACTTCAAGAGGGGGAGGATGATGAGGATATCACTCCTAAGGATACATGCAATACTCCTCCAATTCTGGACTTGCAAGGTCCAATGACTAGAGCTCGTGCACGACGACTAAATTTAGAGGTAACCTCGTTCCTATGTTCTTCATTATATGTCACTTTTGAGAATGGTTTGCTACCTAATGATTATATTGTAATTAGGAACCATGGAGAGGACCAGGAGATGATGGGAGAAGGACTTGGAGACGTGGAGGACCAGCAAGGACGTCGAAGCCAAGGTGGAGGCCCAACCAAAACTGACTTCGAGTCTGTTTCGGGGCCCCGGACCAGTCTGTACTAAAATGGATTCCCAGGATGCATACGAACTCGGATTTGGACGTTCTACATATGCATGGAAAGATAAGAAGAAGACCTTTCCAATGCCTCTGGTCTCATGTCAAAATTCATCCCGAGTCATCAGAAATCATCGAAACAAGAGAGGGTCCAGAATCTGTTTCGGTGCTGCGTCGCCTATTCTTGGCCTTTGGGCATTGTATCTAGTTGAGCCCAATTAGGGGCGCGTCCAGAGGGTCTTGCACGACCCTAGGGTCTTCATATACAGCCGCCGCCGCACTATTAGGGTTCGGATTTTGCTTAGATTATTCTGTTCATAACAGTTTCATCGTCATCACAGTTTGTGAGACCCCAACTTCGTGAGATTCATAATACATCTACAATTGTGTTGCATTCTTCTTTGTTATTGCTTGTGTTCTTGATTCGCAGGCAGGGATTAGCTTTCTCAGCGAGGTAAATTGTTTTAGGATGGTTGAAAACCAGAGGAGACGTCGTGCTGCGATTGCGGGGTTTAGAACGTGCTGTTCTGAAGCCGGATCGATTTGTGTGTCACCTCCGACCAAATCAACTTATCCAGAACCTTTTGAAAGATTGGGAACCCTTGTTCACACCAACCCCTCTGGGAGCTACCCACACAGCCTGCGGAACACCGCGAGGTGTTCCCAGGATGTAGCCTTCAGGCCCATCATCCACGGTTTTATGGACCCGGGTTTCATGGGCGTAATCGACCACCCGGACGAGTCTTTCTTCGACCTCCTCAACGTGGGTTCCTTGGAGAACTGTGACTCATACTCCGAGAGCTTGGAGGCGAGCTGTGGCTCCCTGCACAGGTGCAACATGGTGCTGCTCGCACCCATAACGATGGCGGGAGATCCCGGCACCTCGGGCGCCGAAACCTCAGTGAATCCCGCGACACCCGCTCCGGTGAACCCGACGACCTGTGCAAAAAAAGGAGAGGTCCTTGTCAACGTCCCCATCACCACTGGCGCTGGACCTCAGCCAGCGCATCGCCCTGAGGACATCCAACAGCGGTTGAAGGCCCAGCGAGTGGAGTTCGAGGAGACCCGACGCCAGCTAGAGCACGAGAAGGAAGAAATTGATCGTGAGCTGGCTCGCGCCGCCGCCGGCGGACACGCCCACACCATGGATCATGATGTCCAATAGCGCATCATCGCTGATGACCAAGGATCCCCGCAGTTCGCCCACGCAGGGTAGTACATAGTGGCAGCAACCACACTGCTCAAAACTCTCCCAGAACCCGCTACACCTGAGACCTAGCGGGCCCAGTGCAAAGTGGCCGTGCTCCTGGCCAAGGCCGCTGAGCTTCAAGCGGAGAGCTCGCTGAGGTGAGCCACTCAATCTAGCCAGCAGATCTCCACATCTAGACGAGCGGGAGGAGACGATGCAGTTGGGTCACAGCAGAACTCGGTCCGGCAACCGTCCCCTGCCGGGGGCGCACCCAAGAAAGCCTTTGTTCACGACGGAGTCAGGCCGAAGCACGACGCACGCCACACCCTCAAAGCGCACTGGCGTGAGTGGGAACGGCTCAACAAAGAGAGAGGCCGTCAGCCGCGCCGCGGAGGCCGGAATGACGACACCAACGAAGAGCGGAGCCGAAACCCAAGCCCACGTGGGCCAAGGGTCTTCAGCCGGCACATACGCAGCACCGGGTTTCCTTAGCGCTTCCAGGAACCCGTGACTGTAACTAAGTATGGGGGGGGAGACGAACCCCGGTCTCTAGCTCGAACACTACTGTCTCGCGTGTTAGGCCAGAGGGGCCATCGATGACCTGGCCATCATTCGCAACCTCCCTTTGTACCTCGCGGACTCGGTCTGCTCATGGCTCGAGCACCTCCCCAAGGGCCAGATTTATGATTGGAGCGACTTGAGGGACACCTTCGTCGTGAACTTCCAGGGGACCTACTTCCGGCCCAGCAACCCCTGGGATCTCAAGAACTGCCGGCAGAAGGTCGACAAGTCCCTCAGGGACTACATCCGGTGCTTCAGCAAGAAGTGCAACGAGCTGCCCAACGTGGGTGACGCAGACATCGTCGGGGCCTTCATCTCCGACACCACTTCGAAATAGCTCATTCATGAGCTGGGTCAAAAGGGTCCGCGCACGATGCGCGAGCTCCTTGATATCGCCACCAGCTTTGCCTCTGGTGAGGAGTGCATCGGAGCAGTCCTCCAGCACGCGCCGGAGGGCAAAGGCAAAGGCAAACGGGAGGAAGCCGACGATGGTGTCTCCGACCACCCAAAGAAGAAGAAGAACAAGTCACGTGGCGCACGTGGTCCCATTGTGGCCACCACCGACCGCAAGCCACCCATACCTACGGCAGGGGAGACACCAAACCTCTTCAAGAAGAAGTGGAATAGTCCATGCCCCAACCACGGATTCCCTGTGAAGCACCTCCTCAATGATTGCTCCATGATGAAGAAATTCTTTCGAGAGGAAGCCAAGAAGGGAGACCCAGAAAAAGTGCCAGAACCAGGGGCGCAAGATCCCGCGGGCGATGACGACGAGCAAGGGGGCCGGTCTTCCCCCACACCAAGGCGTGCCACATGATCTTCACAGGACCCGAGTCCTGTGGAAGTCAATGCACTGCTAAGGTCGAGCATCACGTAGTCTTCACAGAAGAGCACGAGATGCCAGCCTTCCTCAAGTGGTCAGACTTGCTGACCACTTTTGACCGATCGCACCATCCCCCGCATGTGCTGCGGCCAGGTCGGTACCTGCTCGTGGTTGACCCCATCATTGCCGAGGTCCAACTTATCAAGGTGATGATGGACGGGGGCAGATGCATCAATATCCTATATGGTGACATGCTCGACCTATTCGGCATCGATCGGTCGTGCCTCCAGCTGGCTGGCGCCCCTTTCCACGGGATCGTCTCGGGGCGGTAGGCTACGCCCCTTGGGCGGATCAGCTTGCCTATCACATTCGGACCCCATCCATCTTCTAGACCGAGACCCTCGTCTTCGAGGTTGTCGACTTCCCGAGGGTGTACAACACACTCTTGGGGCGTCCATGCTACGCCAAGTTCGTGGCCGTGCCCAACTACACTTATCTGAAACTCAAGATGTCGGGCCCTAAAGGGGTAATCACCATCAATGCATCCCTCCATCACACCTTCTAGTGCGAGAGGGAGAACGGTGACCTCGCCGCTGCCACCATAGCCTCAGGAGAGCTCGAGGCGATACGAGCCCATCTCGACGAAGAGGCCCCTGATGTCAGCCACAAGAACACGTTGTTCAAGCCGGCGAAAGACACAAAGGAGGTGTAGATTGAACCTGAAGGTGACAGGGAGAGGACGGTGAGAGTGGGGACCTCTCTCACTCCTAAATAGTAAAGCGTGCTTGTCGACTTCCTCCACACCAACGCTGACATTTTTGCATGGAGACCCTCGGACATGCCTAGCGTACTGAGGGCGGTCGCCGAGCACTCCTTGAACATCAGGCCGGGCTCCAGGCCAGTGAAGCAACATCTACGTCGCTTCGACGAGGAGAAGCCTAGAGAAATCGGTGAGGAGATCGCAAAGTTCCATGCGGCCGGGTTCATCAAGGAGGTGTATCATCCTGGGTGGTTAGCTAATCCTGTCCTTGTATGAAAAAAAATGGGAAATGGAGAATGTGTGTTGACTATACAAGCCTGAACAAGGCATGTTCGAAGGACCCTTTTCCTCGCTTATGATACCACGCATTGACCAAATAGTTGACTCGATGGCGGGGTGTGAAACCCTCTGCTTCCTAGACGCTTATTCTGGGTATCACCAGATCACGATGAAAGAATCCGACCAGCTCACAACATCTTTCATCACCCCATTTGGTTCTTATTGCTACGTGACGATGCCTTTCTAGCTTAAGAACACCGATGCGACTTTCCAACTCTGCATGCAATGGTGCTTCGATCACCTGATCGGCCCTACGGTTGAAGCCTACGTGGACGACATCGTCGTCAAGTCCAAACAGGCCGACACCCTCGTAAACGACCTTGAACATGTCTTTGCCAAACTATGCGCAAACGATGTCAAGCTCAACCTCGAGAAGTGCGTCTTCGGGGTCCCGAGAGGGATGCTTCTCGGATTTATTGCCTCTGAGTGGGGCATCGAGGCCAACCCCAAAAAGATCTTCGTAATCGAGCGGATGGGCCTGGTTTAGAACCTCAAGAGGGTCAAATATCTGATGGGTTGCCTAGTGGCGCTAAGTCACTTCATCTCCTGCCTCGGCGATAGAGTGCCCCTGTTGTACAGGCTCTTGAAGAAGTCCAACCACTTCAAGTGGACCCGGGCCCTCGAGGCGCAGTCCGCCCTCGATGACATCAAGCGCATTCTGAGCAACACCCCAGTGCTGACACCCCCGACCTCGGGCGAGGTGCTATTGTTATACAAAGAGGCTACGACCCAAGTCATGAGCTCAGTGCTTGTAGTCGAGCGAAAAAAGGAGGGTTACGTCCTCCAAGTCCAGCACCCAGTCTACTATGTCAGTGAAGTCCTGTCTGACTCAAAGACCTGATACCCACTGATCCTCAAGATCCTCTACGCGGTGATGGTGGCGAGGAGCAAGCTCAGGCACTACTTCAACTACTACCTGATACACATTGTAAGTTCCTTTCCTCTTTGAGAAATTATACAGAACAGGGACTCGACGGGCAAAGTTGCCAAGTGGGTGCTCGAGCTAATGGGCCATGACGTCACGTACCAACCCCAAGCGGCCATCAAGTCCAAGCTAATGGACCAAAGCGCAACTCCCACCCGCTCCCGTCGATCAAGAATATTGGATCATGTACTTCGACGGATCGCTCATGCGCACCGGGGTAGGAGATGGTCTCGTCTTCGTCTCTTCACTCGGGGTACATATGAAATACACTATTTGTTTACATTTCCCCGCCTCTAACAATGTCACTGAGTATGAAGCACTCATCAACGGGATCAAAATTGTCGTTGAGCTCGAAATCTAGCGGCTAGAGATCCGAGGCGACTCCCAGCTCGTGGTTGACCAGATCATGAAAGAGTATAGCTGCCGGACAGACACCATGGCACTCTACTGCCAGGAAGTTCGCAAGCTCGAGAATAAATTCAACGGCTTGGAACTCAAGCACATCCCTCGATGCCTCAACGAGGCGGCCGACGCGTTGGCCAAGATGGCATTTGGGCAGGAGCAGATACCCCCGAGTGTCTTCACGAACGACTAGTACCAGCCTTCGGTCTGACCCAAGGAGCCTACAACCCCCGATGAGGGGTTGAGCGATCCCGCACACCCCGAACAGTGGGATGAGAAGTCACCTCCGGAACATATGCAGCCCGTTGTTGGTGGTTTCTAGCTACCCATTTTAGCTATCAAAAAGGGACATTTTACATCGTTATTTGGTTGTTTTGACTAACAATTAACCATATATTTGCACATATTTGTAGTTGTCCTGTTTTGAATGTAATTGTAGAAAACAGGTGTAAAACAAGGCAATTATGGATAAGGAGCCAAAGAGCAACGAAGTTGGGCCAGATACAGGGTCGCGCCGATCGGCTCCTATGCCGCACCAATCGGCGCAGGAGGAAAATATGACAAAGACGAGCCCAAGTCTAGTAAAACCGAAGGCCCAGCCCAATATGAATCAAAGTCGGTGGAAGTTGACCTAATCCCGTCGAGTATAAAAGGAAGATGAATATCAAGAGCCAAGGGAGGTCACGCCGATCGGCGCAAAGCTTGCGTCGATCGGCTCGTGCGTATTCTAGCGCCATCCCTCACCCCTCTGCTATGTTTAGTAGAAGGATGAGTGAGTAGTTTCATATTCTCTTCTCTGGTGCGGGGATCTGGTCATGTAACCCTCATACTCATTGATACTCTCTTGATGAATTTAATCTATGTGATGAACTTAATTGCACATCTATTTCCGTTAGTGCATAGGCCAATACACTTCTACCCATTGCAACATGCAAGAAAATAGTGGGGAGCTAATAACCTCTATAGTGATAACCGGGGCGAACGAAACCACCATGCCTTATAGAATATTAGAGTCATCACTCGAGGCGATGAGAATAAGGTTGCATGCTAGTGAACCAATCCTAAGGAGAGAATCCTTCATTATCCTGTTACATCTCCAATAACATTCATTTACCGCTTTCTCACCATCACCATTCACATCAACCCAACTATTGCAATTTGTTAGTAACCCTTTAATAGTATTAGTTCCGCTTGTTCCTTGTGGATTCGATCACCTTGGAATACTCTGAGGGAAAAGGAGCTACAACTGTATGCCGTCCTCTTGCGGTATATAAGTGGGTGCATAACTATGACCAACAAGCTACTTTTTCTGGCGCCGTTGCCGGGGAACAAGCCAGTTCTTTTACTATTAATATTTTACTGACGTCTAATCCTTTCTTTTCTAGTTGTTTTTGTTTTTGTGTTTTTGCGTGAATTTTTAGGATGAGTATGATAGGACCTTCTCCGATGCTCAGGGAGCTTTCTTTGCCATCTCCAGACGTGCTAGTGCCTCAATCCTTAGACGAGAAGGCCACAACCCCCTCGTATGTGTTGAACCCCATTATCATTAGCATGGCTGAGGCAAATAAGTTCTTTAGAGCGAAAGAGGAGAACCTGTATACTCACTTACAAGACTTGGAGGCACTTTGTCGAACATTCCATCATGAAGGAGTGCCTCAGGATCTTTACAGATGGCTGCTTTTCCCGTTCTCTTTGGGAGGGAAAGCCAAAGAGTGGCACAAGGCAGCATCTCGAGAAGCGAAAGGTAAGTGGAGTGAATTGGTTGGAAATTTTTGTCTCCACTATTTTCCTCTGCCAAAGGTGCAGAAGTTGAGAAGAGAAGTGGTGAACTTCTTACAAGAAGATGAAGAATCTCTCGCGGAAGCCTGGACGCGTTTTCGAACATTGTTGAAACAAGGACCTGACCTCGGCATTGATGAGAATATGTGTGCTCAAACCTTCTACATGGCCATAAACAAGGCATCGAGGATGCATTTGTATGGATCAGCTGGAGGAAGTTTTCTGAGATTGACAGCCAAGGCAGGGATTGAATTGTTAGGCAAAATTGCCAAGAATGAAGCTTTGCACAAGCATTGGGAAGAATACCTAGAACCAAGCCGGCAATGCCCAGAAGTTATGCAAAAGGAAGAGTCACCGGCTGAGCAGATCTTTATGTCCGAGAGTAGAGCAATGATCACTTTAGAGCATAAGTTCGAAGAGATGGAGCCCATCAGACCTGCCTCTATGGATCTGACGTGCATGCTGATCGGCGCAGTCTCTGAGCCGATCGGCACAGTTGCAACAATAGGAGAACAGATCACCCTAACGACTCCGTCAAGTTGCAAGGAATATATCAAGATAGAAGCTGTAATTCTGGATAGCCACCTGAAGGAACTTGAAGGTAACTTTGCTAAACCAAAGGGGGATAGGACATTGGCGAATGCTAAACCACTCAACAAGTTTGAACCAATGCACTGGATTCCTATTGGTTTTTCACAAGAGTTGATGAATATGAGAAGATCCTTCAGCCTGCAAGATGCTTCCGAAGCTGGAATTGAATACAATTTCTCGAGTAATCGCCTTATGTCGGAAGTTTTCAATCAAGAGATTATCGGGATAGTTTTAGGGAGGCTTTACAAGGATGATATAGAGCTTGATGGAACAGAGGTAAAGCAAGCAAAGAGATTACTAGACAGTTGCTTTGAGCCATCCCCCTATGAAGGATTGTGTGGTGTGTATGCCGTAGGAGTCGCTGATGAAAAAGAAGAAGAACCATACATACCATGCGAGATATCAGGGTAGAAATTTCCGAAAGCTTTGTGTGACTTTGGTTCCCATGTCAGTTTGATGACGTATGATGCATTTATGAGCATGCCTTATGGAACTCAATAGCAGCTAATAGGGACTAGACTTGAGCTCATCATGGCAGATGGATGGAAGACCACACCACTAGGGGTGATAAAAAATGTTGAAGTTGAGACCAGCTTGAAAACAATACCGTTAGATTTCTTCGTTCTTAGTAATGAAGAAACTGGGGTTGAAGACATCATTCTGGGAAGGCCATTCTTAAGATTAGTCCAAGCTGTTCTGGATGCTGGGAAAGGTCAAATTACGCTACACCTAGGAGGTGAATAAGTGCAATTTCAATTTAACGATCCGTCTCATCAAGACCCTTCTTGTTATCAGGAATTCTACCCAGAGGAAGATGAGAAGATAGGGATGGATATGAGAGACCCACTTGACCACATCATGAGTGAAACTGATAAGGACACGGCTGGCGCCGATCGGTGCGATGCTTGCGCCAATCAGCTCAACCAGGAAAACCCTGATTTTGAACCTCTAGGGGAGCTGGATCCAGATGAAGCACTAGAAGTGGAACAAAAGGAACTTCCGAAGGAGCTACGCTATGAATATCTAGGGAAGAATAAAAAATATCCAGTTATTGTGAATGACGCCCTAACAAAGGAAGAGACAGAAAAGTTGCTTACTGTGCTCAAAAGGTATAAGAAGGCTATTGGTTACACACTGGATGACATCAAGGGAATCAGCACCGCATTCTATACCCACAAGATTAACTTAGAGGAGAATGCTAAACCAGTGGTCGAAGGGATGTGAAGGTTGAAGGAATCAATGAAGCCAGTAGTTAAAAAGGAGATTCTGAAGCTGCTTAATGCATGTATGATCTATCCTGTTGCTGATAGTGAATGGGTTAGTCTAGTACATTGTGTACCCAAGAAAGAAGGGTTGACAATAGTGCCCAATGAGAATAATGAGTTGATCCCTCAAAGGACCATAACTGGATGGAGAATGTGCATAGATTACAAAAGTTTGAATAAGGTGACAAAGAAAGACCACTATCTTCTTCTGTTCATTGACGAGATGCTTGAAAGGCTAGCAAAGAATTCATACTTTAGTTATTTGGATGGATTTAGTGGTTTCTTTCAAATACCGGTAACACCAGAGGATCAGCAGAAAACTACTTTTACTTGCCCTTTTGGGACATATGCATATAGAAGGATGCCATTTGGTCTTTGCAATGCGCCCGCCACATTTCAAAGATGCATGAATGCAATATTCGCTGAATTCATAGAAGATATTATAGAGGTATTTATGGATGACTTCTCCGTACATGGTACTAATTTTGATGGTTGCTTAGAGAATTTGGAGAAGGTTTTGAAAAGATGTGTTGAATGCAACTTAGTTCTTAATTGGGAGAAGTGTCATTTCATGGTAACAGAAGGGATAGTACTTGGTCATGTCACATCTAACAGAGGGATAGAGGTTGATAAAGAAAAGGTATCTACAGTTGAGAAATTACCTACCCCTACTGATCTTACAACCTTGAGGAGTTTTCTTGGACATGCCAACTTCTATCGCAAGTTTGTTAAGAATTATTCGAAGATTGCTAAACCCCTGATAGAATTGTTGAAGCAAGGTATAGAATTTGTCATGGACGGTGAAAGACTCTTTGCCTTCAGAAGATTAAAGGAAGCTCTATGCTCTGCACCCATTATGCAGCCACCTGATTGGAGTCTACCTTTTGAAATTATGTGTGATGCAAGTAACTATGCAGTTGGAGCTGTTCTTGGACAACGAAAGGGAGGTAAAGTGCATGCTATTAATTATGCTAGCAAGACTTTGAATGAGGCACAGATCAATTATACAACAACTAAGAAAGAGATGTTAGATGTTATATTTGCTTTTGAGAAATTTAGATCCTACATTCTAAATTCTAAGGTTATTGATATACTGATCATGCTGCTATAAGATACTTGGTTTCAAAGAAAGAGTCTAAGCCTCGATTAATGCAATGAGTATTGATGCTGCAAGAATTTGATTTGGAGATAAGAGATAAGAAAGGGGTAGAAAATTCTATAGCAGATCATTTGTCCCGTCTTGAATCATCATCAATTGAGCCAATAAAAGATGAAATGCAACATGAGCAGTTATTTGCCACATTTGATCATAGAGAGAGTTGGATGATGGATATTATCAGAGGTTTCAAGGGACAGACTGATATGATGAACAAGAACACAAGGAAAAAGGTTAAGAGTGAAATGACAAAATTTATATGGGCTGACCCATACTTGTATAGGTATTGCCAGGATGGAGCAGTGCGAAGATGTGTACCCAGAGAAGAAAGAGCAAGCATTTTGGCAAAATGTCACTCTTCGGATTATGGGGGACATTATGGCTACTTCAGAACACAAGCAAAGTTATGGGCGAGTGGTTTCTATTGGCCAACTATGCATGAAGATGCAAAAAGGTATGTTGCAACATGTGCTCAATGCCAACGAATAGAGAATGTTAATAGTAGGAATGCAATGCCTCTTAAGTATAATCTTCAAGTTGATATCTTTGATGTTTGGGGTATGGACTTTATGGGACCATTTGTGAATTCTCATGGTTGCGAGTATATATTGGTTGCCGTTGAGTATGTCTCCAAGTGGGTCGAAGCAATGGCATGCAAGGCAAATACCACAAGAGAATCGAGGAGTATACTTCAAGAGCAGATATTCACAAGATATGGAGTACCACGGATAATAATTACAGATGGAGGATCCCATTTTACAGGAGGAGAATTTACTAGGTTTTTGGCTAAATTTGGGGTTGAACATAGGATTGGGACAGCCTATCATCCCCAAACAAATGGACAAGCAGAAACATCAAATAAGCAGCTAAACGAGATTCTGCAGAAGATTGTTACAAGAGAAGGAAAAGATTGGGCCACAAAGCTTAATGGAGCATTATGGGCATATAGGATGGCATTCAAGACACCAATTGGCATGACACCATATCAATTTGTCTATGGAAAATCATGTCATCTACCGGTGGAATTGGAACATAAGGCTTATTGGCCAATAAAAAAGATGAGTTTGGATCTTGATGCCGCCGGAGTAAAAAGGAAAATACAAATAAGTGAATAAGAAGAGATGCGATTACGTGCATATGAAAATGTAGCAATATATAAGGAAAGTACAAAGATGTGGTTTGATAAGAAGCTTTTGAAGAAGGAATTCAAGGAAGGAGATCGGGTACTCTTATTTAATTCATGATTCAAATTATTTGGTAAGGGCAAACTATGAAGTAAATGGGAAGGGCCTTATCTTGTGAACACGGTATTACCTTCGGGAGCTGTAATCATAATGGATAGTGAAAGAAACAAGTACGCGGTGAATGGACAACGACTGAAGGTATATCTAGAACCCGACACATTTGAATTAAAATCTTTTGATGTGTACTTCACTGCTTAGTGCCATGTGTGGTCGAGCTTAACAACGTAAAACAAAAGCTCTGTATGTGTTTTTGATTTTTGGGTTTTTTCTGTTTTTGATTGGGTAAATTAGTGTACCGCGTCGATCGGCACAGTCCTGCACCGATCGGCGCGGTAGAGTCTTTTTGGTTTTTGAGTCGGTTTCAGACCTTGCCTTATTAAGACTCATTGAATTCCACAAATAAGAGATAGAGTCCTAATCCAATTTGAAATCAAGGGATATAAATATGAGAGGGCAGCAATACCACGGATCATCTCGCACCTAGTAGACACCAGAACAAACCCTAAGGGTGGAAGCAATGGAAGGCGGCGCGTCGAGAAGCAACCAAGGCAGCGCCGATCGGCGCGACGCTAGCGCTGATCGGCGCAACTCTGGAGCCGATCGGCTCGGCGACGGATTTCCGCAGATTTCAGCCGTTTGGTCCTGGGACGAAGTGGACGAGTTGTTGACACCAACACAAGATGATCCTGTCGTCTGGTCAGATCTGAGGAAGAGATTCATGAGGAAAAGTGAAGATGACGCGTGCAACATGGAAAAGGTGAAGATGGACAATGAACTTTGGCAGATAATGAAGAGAGTATTGGTGCACAAGGGAAAATCTATAGCACATGTTGAAAGTGAAGTTGTTTCTCAAAGGTACATTATGGAAGGCCTTCTTGATCTTGATAAGCCCTTGTCATATGAAGATTTCCTATCTTTCGAAAATTTGTTGACTGAGAAAGAGAAGGAGGAACTAGATGAAGAGAGCGCTCTCACAATCCATAAGTGTCGGCTTTACAGTGAACACGATATTGCTGCCAAGTATGAACTCAAGCTACAAGAGGAAGCCGAAGAAGCCATGAATCAGCTGGATGCGGAGAAGAATCTGCAGGATAGAAAGGATGGGACCTCTCCTAGGGTTCTTTCTGATTGAGAGAGTTTTCAAGAAAACGAGATTCATAGGAACAGTTGCATCGAAGACTGCAAATGTTTCTTTTGTGTTAAAGATCTACAACATAAGATTGAACTCCAATTGGTAGAAGACCCAACCTTCATACCTAGAGATGTTTTATATGATGATGGCTATCGCGTAATTCCTGGAGGGAAGACTCCTAAGGAAATTAATGACGAGATTTTACGAAGGCAACAGAACAAGGCGATGCGTTAGCGTAATCTAGATCAGTTGGCTGAGTAAATGGAGGAAGCCGCCGGCTATGCTGATCGACGCAACATAGGAGCCGATCGGCGTGACACAGAGACCAATTGGCGCGATCTGAAGATGGCTGAATTTATTGATCTAACAGCTCTGCCAAGTGACAACGAAGAGCCTACTGCAAAGAAGTGTGAGACTACACCAGAGGTTTGAAGATCCGCTAGACTATTGGGTAAGCCAATTCAAAAGTATTCTGAATGGGATAGCGACTTTGATTCATTATATTGTTTGGAAACTTTGGAAAGTGGTGACCCTCGTATGTCTGGATATTTGGGTGATGATTCTGATATGCGAAGAAGCTTGGGTAGTCCTAAGACTGCGAATTGGGGAAAACCTGCACAATGTAACAATGACAGGGCAGCGGGAACTTCAACAAGAGTTAATGGTAATGCAGAAAGAAGTGGACGCAGTCGCAGTGAAAGAACACCACCGCGCCAATCGGCTCAGCTACTGTGCCGATCGACTCAGAGGAGTTTGAACAATGTCTCTCCCTATAGTGTTGAAAATCATAATTTGCAACCACCTGTTTGTTGTCCTGTCTGTCGAAGGAATATTGAGCACTTGTATCTAGACATGGATCATGCCTACAAACATCAAAGGGATGTGGATCGGAGAATTCAGGATGCAATCGAGATGAATGAAGCAGACTACACTTTTCTCATAAGGAATATAAGACGGATTTTCCGAGTTTTGAACAGGCATGGTTTGAATGATTAGTGTGTTGAGTTTCTTTTCTTGCAGTGAGGACATTGCAAATTTTGAGTGTGGGGGAAAGGCTTTGCTATTAGTCATAGTTTTTTAGTCTAGTTTCTTGTTTGTTTTTCATATGAGTGTTTATTTTCAGTTTGTGTGTGCTTAAGAGAGTCATGAGTCAATTGAGAGTTGCTTCAAGGTCTTTTATATAGTTTGAATTATTGCATTGTCTTTAATAAAATTAGTGTCAATTGTCAAACTGAAAGTGCCCCATACTATCTATCTTGTCTTTTTGATGATCGGTTGGTTGATTACTTGAATTATTTGATTACCACTTTTGAAGCTTTGTATTTATGAAAAATCTTTTCGACTCATCACAAGCTAAAGCAAAAGCAAGGTCAAAATATGCCTACATAGCCGAGTGAATGAGAACAAGCTACATATTTGAACAAGTTGGATTGTAAGTAACTTTGTCAACTTTTTGCTCATGATTTCGACCAAGTTAGGAAAGGATGATCTATTTATTTATCTCTGTAGTCTAGCCATTCTCATCCATTTAAATTCCTTGCTATCATGGAAACCATACATCTTTGTTTCTCCCTCCTCCTTGATACAACCTATATTCTCAAAAAGGGGAATTTAGAAAACTTTCACTGCTGATACAAAACAGAAATTGCTGATCAATCAGGAATAAAAAGGAGAGAAAGAAAGAAAAAGAAAAAAATGTATAAACCACATCAATCGGCGCTAGGCCTATGCCGATTGGCGCTGTTGCAGAAAAGAGAAGAAAAAGAGAGAGATAAAGAGAAAAGGAAAAATAATATATTCCCTGAGAAGCAATAAGGTCATCCAAGAAGCAGCTTTCTGATTATTTCCAATTGTTTGCCATAGTTCTCATTGAAATATTATTCTTTTTAGATCTTCTATAATGAGGACACCACTCCTAAGGATAGATGCAATACTCCTCCAATTCTGGACTTGCAAGGTCCAATGACTAGAGCTCGTGCACGACGACTAAATTTAGAGGTGAGCTCGTTCCTATGTTCTTTATTATATGTCACTTTTGAGAATAGTTTGCTATCTAATGATTATATTATAATTATAAACCATAGAGAGGATTAGGAGATGATGGCAGAAGTACTTGGAGACATGGACGACCAGCAAGGACGTGGAAGTCAAGGTGGAGGCCCAACCAAAACCGACTTCGAGTCTGTTTCGGGGCCTAGGACCAGTCTGCACTAAAATGGATGTCCAGGATGCATACGGACTCGGATTTGGACGTTCTACATATGCACGGAAATATAAGAAGAAGACCTTTCCAATGCCGCTGGTCTCATGTCAAAATTCATCCGGACTCATCAGGAATCATCGAAACAAGAAAGGGTTCAGTATCTATTTCGGTGCTACGTCGCCTGTTTTTGGCCTTTGGGCTTTGTATCTAGTTGAGCCCAATTAGCTGCGCGTCCAGAGGGTCTTGCACAACCCTAGGGTTTTCATATACAGCCGCCACTGCACCATTAGGGTTCGGGTTTTGCTTAGATTATTCTGTTCATAATAGTTTCGTCGTCATCATGGTTTGTGAGACCCCAACTTCGTGAGATTCATAATACATCTGCAATTGCGTTGCATTCTTCTTTGTTCTTGCTTGTGTTCTTGATTCGTAGGCAGAGAGTAGCCTTCTCGGCAAGGTCAATCGTTTTAGGACGGTTGATAACCAGAGGAGACGTCGTGCTGCGATTGTGGGGTTTAAAACGTGCTGTTCTGAAGCCGGGTCGATTTTTGTGTCGCCTCCGACCAAATCAACTTATCTAGAACCTTTCGGAAGATCGGGAACCCTTGTTTACATCAAGTGGTAATCAGAGCTTCAGGTGTACCATCAGGTTCGCATTACCCTTAGTTAATTTTGTTTTGTGTTCATCCTATCGTCCACAGAAAAGCCCAAAATTTTTTCCCCCACCCATAACGACGTGTTTAGCCTTTGCATATTTCAATTTCAGAGTCTGTAGTGTTGAGTTTGTACCCAAGTTCTTGTTTAGTCGCTGGTTTAGTTTGTGTTTTTGTCGTCAGTAGTGTTTCCCTTGCAACCCTAGCCACCATCCCCTTCACCATCCTCTGTTTTGTCGACTTTTTGTGCTAGGGTTGATTGTTTGACACACCTAGCCTAATCCCACCCTAATCCCACCCTAAACCCACCATCAACACCTTAGACCAATCCCCACAAATTCCACTTTCCGCTGCCTCCACGCCGCCAAAAAAATCCTACCCGATTCCAAACCCGACTCGGGTTTTGACTCGGGTTTCTTGAAAACCGACTCCGACCCCCCTTCGGTAAAACGGGCATAACTTTTCGCTCGGGTGTCCATTTTGGCTAACATTTTACAGGAGATTCTTGACTCAAAGTTGAGCATACCCACATTTATATATTTGGCCTTCCTAGCTCTACATATTTCTTCTGGACAACACATAGGTTATTTTGTGACCCTTGCAATCATGGAACACACCTCCCTGGTATCCTTTGATTTGCTTTTCAGAACTTTGTAAGAGCTTTGTAAGGAGCTTCCTTTTGTTGTGTTGAGAGGCACCACTGCTTAGCTGTTCTGTAGGGATAACCTTCACTGTTTGTTTCCTGTTTTAGTGTTTCTAATGGTAGGAAGTGACGATGGAAAGGTGTCTTCACCCTCAAAATTTGCTGAGTGCGTGAGCTAAGAGCAGCTCCAGAAGGCTTTGCAGGCTGCTCAGAGTGATTTGGCAGAGACGATCACCAGAGCCGTTACTGATGCGGTCAGCAAGCTTCACATTGGAGAAAGCATTGAGCGGTTGGAGAAGCGGGTCTCCAAGCTCACTGATCAGGTTGTCGAGTTGGAGACTGCTCACAAGACCAACGACACCCTTCCCAACAACAATGAAGAAGATGACCTGGATGAAGACATGGTGTATGCTGTTGACGGCACCGTGGATAGGGCTGCTACAAGGACAGCGAGATTAGGGCGTCATTTGAACCATAACACTCAAGGTATGGGTGGTGTACACAACCAAAACCGTCGGCCACAAGGTAACAATCATGGTCATGCTCCTGATGATCCGTATGCTAAAATTAAGTTTTCCATTCCTTCATTTTTGGGTCAATATGATGGTGATGCTTATCTTGATTGGGAGATGACTGTAGAGCAAAAATTTAATGCCCATCTTGTTCCTAAACAACATAGAGTTAGACAAGCCACTAGGGAATTTAAGGACTTCGACTGGGCGCACTACAGGGATTCAGTGCCACCGCTGCCATGGACTTGGTCATGTGCAGAAAGATTGCCCAAGTAGGCGGGCATATGTGGCGACAGACGATGGCGGTTACATAAGCACCTCTGATGTGGAGGATGAGGAGGAGGACGTCGCTGCCACCAGCAGTGACCTCGTCCTTGGAGGCGGAGACAGCACGGGATACATGAACATTATTGTTCAGCATGTCCTTAGCACACAAGTTCAGCAGCCCGAGACGATGCAGCGCTACAACTTGTTCCAGATTTTCTTCGTCATCAAGAACCGCTGAGCACGTGTCATCATTGATGGAGGGAGCTGCAATAACTTGGTGAGTTCTGATGTGGTCAACAAGCTTGCTTTGACCACACGCCCACATCCACATCCGTACTACATTCAGTGGTTAAATGACTCTAGAAAAGCTAAGGTAATACAAACTTGCAGAGTTCCTTTTTCCATTGGTTCTTATGTGGATTTTGTTGATTGTGATGTCGTACCCATGCAAGCATGTTCATTTTTATTGGATAGACCTTGGGAATTTGAGAATGATGTTGTACACCATGGTAGAAGTAATAAGTACATTTTTATGCATAAAGGAACTAAAATTACTTTGTTACTAATGACCCCTGCTAAAATTGCACAAGCTGATTTAGAAAGAGCTGCTAGTTTGAAAAATAAAGGTCCTGAAATTCAACAACCTATTAATTCTGATTCTACACCTAGTAATATTAATGATTCTTCAAGTTCTAAGGGTGCTGGAATTAAATTACAAGGTCGCTTATGTCTTGCAACAAAATCTGAGCTTGCTAAAATTTCTGATAATGATGATATTTGCTATGCTTTGATATGCAAACAAGGTTTGTTTTCGCTTGATGATATTGCTTCTAGTGCTTTGCCTCCTGCTGTCACTAACCATTTGTAGGAGTATGAGGATGTTTTTCGATCTGAGATACCCCCGGGATTGCCACCTTTGAGAGGGATTGAGCATTAAATTGATTTGATTCCGGGTGCTACTTTGCCAAACTATGCTGCTTATAGGACCAACCCTGAGGAGACTAAGGAGATACAACGACAAGTTCAAGACCTTTTGGATCGTGGGTATGTTCGTCAATCACTTAGTCCTTGTGCTGTTCCTATACTTTTGGTTCCTAAGAAAGATGGTACTTGGCGTATGTGTGTAGATTGTAGAGCCATTAACAATATTACTATTAGGTATCGTCATCCTATTCCTAGGCTAGACGACATGCTTGATGAGTTATGTGGTGCTATAATTTTCACTAAAATTGATTTGCGTAGTGGCTACCATCAAATTGGAATGAAACTTGGAGATGAATGGAAAACAGCTTTTAAAACCAAATTCGGATTACATGAGTGGTTAGTAATGCCTTTCGGTTTAACTAATTTTAACTAATGCTTTTGATGAATGAGGTTTTAAGAGCTTTCATTGGCAAATTTGTGGTAGTTTACTTTGATGATATCTTGATTTATAGCAATTCCATAGATGAACATATGAATCATTTGCGTGCTATTTTTGATGCTTTACGAGATGCACGTTTATTTGGTAACGTTGAGAAGTGCACCTTTTGCACGGATCGAGTCTCTTTTCTTTGCTATGTTATGACTCCACAGGGAATTAAGGTGGATGAGGCGAACATTGAAGCCATAAAGAGCTGGCCTGTACCAAAAACTATCACACAGGTGAGGAGTTTTCTTGGTCTTGCAGGTTTCTACCGCCGCTTTGTCAAAGATTTCAGCACCATTGCTGCACCTTTGCATGAGTTGACAAAGAAGGGCGTTGATTTCCATTGGGGTAAGGTACATCATGAGTCTTTCGATGCTTTGAAGGATAAACTTACACATGCACCATTGCTGCAATTACCTAATTTTGATAAGATTTTTGAGCTTGAATGTGATGCTAGTGGTATAGGCATAGGTGGTGTTTTGATGCAAAATAGTAAACCTGTTGCATACTTTAGTAAGAAAATTACTGGGCCTGTTCTGAATTACTCCACGTATGATAAGGAATTGTATGCACTTGTACATTGTTTAGAGATGTGGTGTCATTATTTGTTGCCCAAAGAATTTGTTATTCATTCTGATCATGAATCACTTAAGTATATTCGTTCTGAATGTAATATGAACCGTAGACATGCAAAATGGATTGAGTTTATTGAGTCTTTTCCTTAAATTATTAAACATAAGAAAGGGAAGGATAATGTGATTGCTGATGCTTTATCTACGCGCTATACTTTATTGTCTCAACTTGATTGTATAATTTTTGGACTTGAGGCAATTAAAGAACAATATGTTGCTGATGTTGATTTGAAGGATTTATTGCTGCATTGTAAAGAAGGTCATGCATGGAACAAATTTGTGTTGACTGATGGATTCTTGTTTAGAGCTAATCGCCTATGCATTTCAGTTGGTTCCATTCGTCTTTTGTTGTTACAGGAGGCGTATGGAGGTGGATTGATGGGTCATTTTGGTCCTACTTTTAATATTTTAGATTTGAAACCATAGTTGGGAGAAGAGGATGAGCTTGAGTCGAGGACGACTCCACTTCAAGAGGGGGAGGATGATGAGGACATCACTCCTAAGGATACATGCAATACTCCTCCAATTCTGGACTTGCAAGGTCCAATGACTAGAGCTCGTGCACGACGACTCAATTTAGAGGTGAGCTCGTTCCTATGTTCTTCATTATATGTCACTTTTGAGAATAGTTTGCTACCTAATGATTATATTGTAATTAGGACGTGGAGGACCAGCAAGGACGTGGAAGCCAAGGTGGAGGCCCAACCAAAACCGACTTCGAGTCTGTTTTGGGGCCCAGGACCAGTCTGCACTAAAATGGATGCCCAGGACGCATACGGACTCGGATTTGGACGTTCTACATATGCACGGAAATATAAGAAGAAGACCTTTCCAATGCTGCCGGTCTCATGTGAAAATTCATCCGTTGTCATCGGGAATCGTAAAAACAAAAGAGGGTCCAGAATCTATTTTGGTGCTGCGTCACCTATTTTTGGCCTTTGGGCTTTGTATCTAGTTGAGCCCAAATAGGAGCACATCCAGAGGGTCTTGCATGACCCTAGGGTATTCATATACAGCCGCCATCGCACTATTAGTGTTTGGGTTTTGTTTAGATTATTCTGTTCATAACAGTTTTGCCGTCATCATGGTTTGTGAGACCCCAACTTCATGAGATTCATAATACATCTGCAATTGTGTTGCATTCTTCTTTGTTCTTGCTTGTGTTCTTGATTTGTAGGCAGAGTGTAGCCTTCTCGATGAGGTCAATCATTTTAGGACGGTTGGTAACCAGAGGAGACGTCGTGCTGTGGTTGCGGGGTTTAGAACGTGTTGTTCTGAAGCCGGATCGATTTATGTGTCGCCTTCGACCAAATCAACTTATCTAGAACATTTCGGAAGATTGGGAACCCTTGTTTACATCATTCTACATTCCTCTTCTCCACTAAAGTTCTTTTCCAGGAAAATTCTTTCTTAGCAGGCATGATTGAGCACATTGTTGACATGGTTAATGTTATGGTTTAATTTAGTTATATAGCCCTCCAAGATCCACATATAATCCTTAATTAGATAGGAGAGGAAAGGAAATACACTTGAGAGATCTATAGAAGACCAAATTCTTGCTGCTTGATGCTAAGGATGAGTTGAGGAGAACTAAAATTGTTTTTGAAAAGGTTTTGTGGTAATTTGATTAAGTTCAAGTATGAAATGCTGATTGGTTAAAAAGAAGATGAGAGAAAAATCTTTGTGGTGGAATCACGAGTAAAAATGATGATTGGGATTGATTGCATGAGAGATGATGTGAAGATTCTTGCTACATATTTGATTTTGTATTGCTCGAGGACTAGCAATGATTTGAGTGTGGGGAAATAGTTGCTGGTTTCTAGCTACCCATTTTAGCTTTCAAAAAGGGACGTTTTACGTTGTTATTTGGTGGTTTTGACTAACAATTAACCCTATATTTGCATATATTTGTAGTTGTCATGTTTTGGATGTAATTGCAGAAAACAGGTGTAAAACAGGAAAATTATGGATAAGGAGCCAAAGAGCAACGAAGTTGGGCCAGATGCAGGGTCGCACCAATCGGCTCCAATGCCGCACCAATCGGCGCAGTATGAAAAGATGATGAAGACGAGCCCAAGTCCGGCAAAATTGATGGCCCAGCCCAATACGAGTCAGAGTCGGTAGAAGTTGACTTAATCCCGTCGAGTATAAAAGGAAGATCACTATCAAGAGCCAAGGGGGCAATCAGAGGCAACAAGGGAGACGACAATCATGAGATTGAGTCATTAGAACTAGGGTTCCAGGATATTGGTGGCGACGGTTGGCCAACACCGACAAGAACCACCAGAAGGGAGGTCGCGCCAATCGGCGCGAAGCTTGCACCGATCGACTCGTGCACATTCCAGCACTATCCCTCACCCCTCTGCTATGTCTAGTAGAAGGATGAGTGAGTAGTCTCATATTCTCTTCTCTGGTGCGGGGATCTGGTCATGTAACCCTCATACTCATTGATACTCTCTTGATGAATTTAATCTATGTGATGAACTTAATTGTGCATCTATTTCCATTAGTATATAGGCCAATACACTTCTGCCCATTGCATAGTGCAAGAAACCAGTGGGGAGCTAATAACCTCTGTAGTGACAACCGAGGCGAATAAAACCACCATGTTTTGTAGAATATTAGAGTCATCACTCGAGGCGATGAGAATAAGGTTGCATGCTAGTGAACCAATCCTAAGGAGAGAATCCTTCATTATCCTGTTACATCTCCAATAACATTCATTTACCGCTTTCTCACCATCACCATTCACATCAACCCAACTATTGCAATCTGTTAGTAACCCTTTAATAGTATTAGTTCTGCTCATTCCTTGTGGATTCAATAACCTTGAAATACTCTAAGGGAAAAAGAGCTACAACTGTATATCGTCCTCTTACGGTATATAAGTGGGTGCATAACTATGACCAACACCCGTAGATGTGATGGAGATTGATCAACCAGACGGGTCCGACGGGGCGAACGACCAGTCGGGTGACCTAGGGGTCAAGCCAATCGACCACCAGGTCGAGCGAGCCGTGGTCCCCCGCCACTACAGAGTCCCATACATCGAGTTCCTGTCTTGAGGCATACTTCCCTCCAATGGGACCGAAGCCAAACGGCTTTACCGCTGTGCCAAGTCGTTCACTTTGGTTGACGGGGAACTCTACACACGCACCGTCACCAAGATTATGCAGTGTTGTATCCCCATCAGCGAGGGCATCAAGCTCCTTGTCGACATCCAGGGGGGGGGGGGGTTGTGGCCACCACGCGGTGCCTCGAACTCTCGTGGGCAACGCCTTTCATCAAGGCTTTTACTGGTCGACAGCTGTGGGTGATGCGACCCTCATTGTCAAGACCTGCAAAGGTTGCCAGTACTATGCCTGCCAAACGCATCTCCCGGCTCGAGCTCTCCAGACGATCCCCGTCACGTGGCCCTTTGCGGTTTGGGGTCTGGATTTAGTTGGGCCGCTCAAAAAAGCGCCTGGGGAATACACCCACCTGCTCGTCGCGGTCGACAAGTTCACTAAATGGATCGAGGCATGCCCACTTGTGAAAATCCGGTCGGAGGAGGCCATCGAGTTCTTCCTCGACATCATTCACCGGTTTGGTGTCCTGAACTCCAAAATAACTGACAATAGAATGCAATTCACGGGAAAGATATTCCTAAAGTTTTACGACGACTACCATATCCGTGTTGATTGGGCTGTGGCCGCTCACCCCGAGATGAACGGCCAGGTCGAACGGGCGAACAGCATGATACTCCAAGGGTTGAAGATGCGAATTTTTGACCCGATTGTTGTTTTCAACCGCCTGAAATAGTTTAGCGGTCGGTGGACAGCCGAGCTTCATGCCGTGCTCTGGAGCCTGCGCATGATCCAGAGTCACGTGATGGGCTTCACGCCCTTCTTCATGGTCTATGGGTCTGAGGTAGTCCTCCCCACCGATTTGGACTATGGAGCACCATGAGTGCGCACGTACAACAAGCAGGGCAACGAGGCAACACTCTAGGACTCGCTGGACCAACTAGACGAAGCACGAGACGTCACCCTCCTCCACTTGGTGAAATACCAACAAGCTCTGCGGCACTACCATGACTGAAACGTGAGGGATAGGGGCCTGCTTGTGGACGACCTCATTTTATGCAGGCTTCAAGACAACAGGGGTCGACACAAGATCTCACCACCTTGGGAAGGACTATATGTCGTCTCCCGAGTCCTTCGCCCGGGCACCTACAAGCTGAAGACCGTGGAGGGCGATGAAATCAAGAACACGTGGAACATTTCAAAGCTACGTAAACTATATCCCTAGATTTTTCATTTCACGCATCACTTTGCTCTTAAGTGAAGCCTGATCCCTCCAAAGGGGTCGCGCGTCACTCGGGGCTACAAGGCGCAGGGCACCACATAGTTTTTTCTTTTTTCTTTCAAAAAAGAAAAATTGTTAGACCTTGAAACTTACTATGGCGATAAGCGAACTAAGCCGCGGTCATAACAGGAAGGGTAGAAGCCTAACATCTCAATCAAATTCAAAACAAGCTGAAATTGTTTAGGGCCACCACGGGCCAGCGAAGCTAAGCAAGCACCAGTTCAAACATAAACTATTTCATGGGCATGATAACCCACAAGAACTAACCAAAGAACAACTAAAAAATGAGCACTGACTAATTTTCTTCATCCGCCCTAGGAAGCGCCTCCTCCTCATGCACACGGGCTAGGTTGTCAGCATGGGGAGCGATGCGGACACGGATCACCTCCATCTGCGTAGGAGTATGGCCCTCAACATGGCCCGCACTCAGAACCTTGAAGTTCACTTTAGTCAAGTCAAAGTGGGTGGCGAACACACTGAAGGCGAGGCGCACTCCGAAGTGCACACCCCGCCTGATCCACTCACGGCCCGCCTCCATCAGCCCCTCGACCTGGTCAATGGGAGCGGCATCAAAAGGCAAGTCCAAATGGAGTTCCCATGCCGCTCGACCAAGCAAGGTGCATAGCGCGTTGCCCTGCTCGACCTCCTAGCGAAGGGAGCCCTCGACCACCGCCAGCCGCGACCCCAGATCAACACAACACTCGTCAAAGTAAAGAAACAAAAAGGGGCCTTGCGCACAAGGGAAGAAGGAATGAAGAAACTTACCCTCCTCCCTCTTGTAGGAGTTCTGCAGCTGTGACAGGTAGCCTGCGGCGACTGCAGCGGAGTCCTGAGCCGCCTTGGCCGCCTCCTCACGACGCAGCCTCTCCAGCTGAAGCGCAGGCTCCAGCTGGGTGATCGTCGCAGCACCAGACGTAGCCTGCACCACGGCTCTGTCCCGCTCATCCCAAGTGGGGGCAAGTTCGTGCTCCACCCAGCCAAGCTCGCGCTCGGTCTGCTCCAAGGAGGCCTCCATCTCGACCATCCTCGTGCCGATATCCTGCTTCAACCGACGTTCTTCTTCCAGCTCCCGACGGGCATCAGCTAGAGCCTGGAGGGACGCCGAGGCAGAGGCCTCACAGGCGAGCCTCAACGCCCGACAGGCGGCGAGGACACGAAGCTCGGCAGGCCTACACAAGCCCTCCATCAATCGGAGTTCGCCCTCTAGCAGCGTGCGCTCCTCCGCCGATAGGGGCGGGGCTCCATGCCCGAGAGCGTCTGCTACCAGCCCTGCGCCGATCATAGCAAAGTGCCTCACCTCAGTGCATGCCAAAGCGGTGGTCATGTAACCCCAGCCTATCACGACGCCTGACGTCTCAACATCCATCAGAACGCCACCACCAGCGCCCCTAGACGCCGCCAAGTGCGAGACCACCCTGGAGCTAGTCCCGGCCATGGCGGCCGCCACATCACGCACTCGTGCCGCCTCCGTGGCGGTAGCCCCCACATAATGCACCCGCAATAACTTCGTGGCGGCAGCCTCCACGTCGCGCGCCCGCACCACCTCCGCGGCGGCAGCCTCCGCATCATGCTCCCGCACCTACCCCGAGGCTCCTATCTTAAGTCGGTTCATGGCGGACAGCTTGGGCTGGCGAGTGTCCTGGCCCAAAGCCCTCCGCCTCCCAACAGGTGCGTCACTCTAGCGGGAGGTGGTGAGATCAGGGATGATCCCATCCCTAGCATCGACGGTGCGAAAGGGGCGTAGCCGAGGCTGGCCGCCAACTTGGCGTCGCCGCCAAGGTCGTCGTCATCATCATCATCATCAACGTCGCCGTCGTTCTTGCCATCATCGGCGCCACTGCCGTCGCCGTCACTAACGGCATCCTCGAACCCACTCAGGGCCTCCCAGTCATCATCGTCAGCTCTGCCCTCGACATCCTCCTCCTCCTCTTCCTTGGTCGATGCGGTCGCCGCAGTGTTCAGGTCCTCGCCTCTTCGCTCCTTCTCCTCCTGCCGCGCCTGCCGCCATCGCGACTGCTCCTCCTTCTTGAGCCTGGTCTGGATGTTAGCGTCCTTCTTCTTCCTCGCCACTCACTTCGCATCCTGTTGTGCCACATCCCAGAAGCGATTGGCAATCCTCTCGGTCCTCCCCTCCGGCAACCGAAGAGAAGGGGTCTTGATGAAGCACGCCCACACGGACTGAAACCAAAAAGGGAGGAAGAAAACTCCAAGATCAAAACATCGCCAAAAATAGGAAAGTGTGAAACAAAGAGCAGAGCATCAACAAAAGGGCAAAAATCCATACCACGCAAACCGCATGAGGGTCAGGGCGCATCGGCGGTATATTCGGAGCGGGCCAGGCCGGCGTAGAGGGTCCCAACGCAGCTTTCACCCGCTTTGCCACATCGGCGTCAGGCAGCAGCTCCTCTGCCATCATGTTGTCCGGGACGACATGACTGTTGGCGTTGACAAGGTACATCGGGAGGTAGCGGTGGCAAAGCGGCGCGAACTGCCGCTTATGATACCACCCGACGACTCCCGCGCCGTCGAGATTGGACTACTTGAGGTGGGCGATGGCGGTGATGGCGCTGTCGATCCACCTCTGCCTGCTCTTCCCTTTCCCGCAGTTCCAGCTTTCTCGAGCCTTCGGGATGTCATAGCGAGTGAAGTTTGGGAAGCGGTGGAGCTCTTCGTTGCGCAAGTAGAACCACCGCCTGTGCCACCTCAAGTGAGTGATCAGAGTGGGCATCGGGATGTACTGCATTGCATGCTCACCGCGAAAACGAATGCCCACGCACCTGATGGTGTAGGGGAGCTGGCCGGCGTCGCCCACCGTGCGCTGGATGCAGATTGCATGGAAGAAGTGACACCACCGATCGAAGTTCGGCGCAATCCCCAGAAATCCCTCGCACAAGGCCACAAAGGCTGAGATGTGTTGGACCCCATTAAGGTTCAGATGTTGTGCCCCGTAGTGGTGGAGCAACACTTGGAGAAAGTCATGCGGAGGCCGCCCGAGCCCGCGCTCATGGAACGGGATGAAGGACATGACGTAGCCTGACGGGGGCTCTGATCGCCTTTCATTCCCCGGCACGATCCACTCCACAACCCTAGTGAGAGGGGCGAGAAGCTCGGCCTGGACGAGGGCCTCCAACTCCTTCTTCACCACCATGGAGCGGGAGAACACCGACATGGCTACGGCGAGGCTACGGCAGCACAACTTACTAAATGGGAAGACAACGTCTAGAGATGTTTTTCTACAGTGGAATGGGAGGGGTTAGAAAGGATGGAGAGGGCCGACGAAAGGGAGACGACACATGGCGGTGCAGCTCACTGGAATTTGGAGAAAAACATGACAGCGCCGATACTACGGCTTGGGGCGGTCTAGCATTAGCACAGCGGCAGCGACGGGGACTGGGGGTGTCTTCAGGCCATTTTATATGGGGGCAGGAGAAGGGGAGGCGAGTGATGCAAGCTCGTTGTCCATCAATGGCTGGCAACAGCCATGGCCATACAGTAACGGGCAGGTGCAATGGGCTCATTGAATCGATGCGGTTGCGGGGAAATATTGGGGCAGCGACAATTTCTGTCAACACGAAATGGGAGCGGCGGGAGGTTGAAGACAACCAGTGGTGGGGAATGATTGGCGGGGTCCACCTCTCGGCGGGTGTGGCACAGGGCGCTGCTGCGGGCTGGGCTGAGGCAGGCGCTGGTGGCCTGTGAGCTGTCTGAGCCAGGCAGGCGAGCTGGGCTGGGCTGCTGCTGTGAATAGAACACACGGCCAAAGACTTGCGCGTTCCTGTGGACTGAGTACACTAATCAAACTACAACTTGATCATGTGTCTTGTACATGTTGTGGAACACGAAATAGGCAAAGTGGTTTAGATTGTTGCTCACCTGATTTCGAGGTCGCATGGCCGAAACACAGCAAGCTCACGAAGTGGCAGTTGGCGGGCAGAACATGTTCCTGAAGTCATTGAGATAGATCACGGCAAGGGCTCCTGTGAACACAAAGACGACTTCCTGGAACACGACAGTGATAAACCGGATTTGATGTTTGCTCAACTCATCTAGAGATCGCAGAGAAGAAATCAAACAAGGTCGCGTCGAGACAGTTCATGGGCCGAATGCGTTCCTGGTGTCATGGAGGCAGATCTCGGGCTGTGCTTCCAGGATTACGAAGAGTACTTCGTGGAACATCGAATTCATCATGGTATGCCTCATATAACCTTCGTAATTGAGCAGACAAAGGGTCGAGTTTACCATGTCGAGCGCTGGCTGTGAACTGATGAGAAACAGCGACCATGGCAGACACGATTGTGGTTGCATTGGCTGTGCGTTTTGGGTGTGATGGAGAGGGATATATTGCGCATGTTGTGGTGAAGCTTGACGTTTATTGGTGCCGTGGATCACCGGGAACGCCTATGCCAACTTTGTGCTAGGTTGCTGGATGCGATGGGAGCAGAGGAGATGGCGAAGAAACTTGACTCCACGGGTTGGAAAAGAGCGAGGGAATGCAGGGGGCGTCGGCTTACAAGACAAGGAGATTCTAGGCATCATTTTATACGGTGGGGTGGCGGTGGGATGCAGAGGAACGGGTTCATCAAGGCTTCAATGGCCGGTGGCGCTATTAATGACCACTCGAGCTCCTGGTGCGTGACTAATGATGGAAACGGCCGGAATTGGAAGAGAAGAAGGCGGCACATCCGTTTGGGTGGTCAGTGCGCCGGTTCTTGAGGCCAGAGGGGCGGGGATGGGAAGCATCGTCGGTGGCGGCGGTTTCTGGATGTGTTGGCGTTCCAGAGCCTGGGAGACGAAGCAGCCCGCTGCGCCTAGCAGACTGCCGCTCGGCTGGGCTGGGTGCTGGTCTCGCTGGGCTGCAGGGAAGTGGGCTGAACAAGGCGAAGGAGAGAAAAGGGAGGGGAAACAGGAGATGGGTTATGCGGGTGGTAAATTGGCCCAAGAGGCCACGTGAGCTTCTCTTCTCCTTCATTTTCTTTTCTATTTCTAATTTCTATTGTTAATTCTAAAACAGAAACTACTCAAATTTTAAAATCAGTATGCACACATTGAAAACACTAATGCATACTATTCCAGCATGAATATAACAAAGTAAATAACAACCTACTTTAATTTATATAATTTAGAAAATATGTATTTTTGTCTAAAGAAAATGGTAACACTATAATTAATTGAAGTTAATTTTAAACTATTATAAAAAAGTTTTAAATTTTAGTTAAATTTTATTAACACTCAAAAATTTAAATTTCTGGATGTTACAAAACTACCCCCCTTAACAGCAATTTCGTCCCGAGATTCAGCGTGTCTAGCAAGAAAAAGGTAAAGGTAGTTTTTGTTTTCATTCTTCATCCGAGATTCGATTCATTTGATTAGTTGATGGTGTTCATTCGGGCAACTTCTCCAAATGCCAACTTCATATTCTCTTGTCCGTATCTGCATCAATTTTAGTTTCTCAATGCTCTAGATTCCATATCCACATGGCTAGTGACGATCACTACCCCTCTTAGGTTCATACTCGGGTTTGTACTAATCAAATCCTTCTTTGGCAAGCAAAGCTTCAAAGTAGTGGCTCTATGGATCAAAGAGGGGGAATAGGATTTACAACGAATAGAGGATAGGTACCCCAACTAAACTAAATCTAGAACAACTTAATGATGTGATAACAAAGCAAAATGCACTACAAGCACACCAACACACAATCAAAGAACCAACTCAAGCATAACACACCACAAACAACAGGATTAACGTTTTCTCTAGCGCTTCTGTTATCAAAAGGGAGGGATCCTAAATTCAGCTTATAGGAAAATTATTTCTTCATGTTGACGTAGAGTAATGCCCAATGCATTCCATTTTGTGACAAATCTTCCACTGTTGACCTTCATATGTCGTGGAATCAACTCGTGAAATCTTTAGGATCATTCATTTTGCTCATGATTTCTCAAACCGACCAAACTAATATTTTAAAACAAATTGAAAAATCATTTGAGAATATAGATAAGTCAAGAGAAAATATGAAGAGATAATAGAATTTCTTTATTTTTGAAATAAAATGTTTTTTTTTCTAAATACTAGTTTTGAAAATAAGACCTACAGGCAGTCAACCGGGGGTCGCACTCCTCTCCTAGTCATAGTAGACCTTGTTGGTGTAGTTCATCATTCCATCGTCCTCTGAGCAATAGAATAATAGCAACAACAACACAGGAAAAACTATAAGCGTGAGTACGTACCGTACTCAGCAAGTAGGGGAAAGTAATGATATGTAGGCTAAAACAAGAATAGGCCTGACATAGGTTTACTGCACTACGCATCCTATGACTCAATTATACAAGCAACCTATTTACTAGGTGAAAGTATCCCAACAGGTTAACCACCTGTCCCACACTATCAGTTGACCACCGATAGCAAAACTATGAGTTACCCACACATACCAAAACACTACAGGTTACCCACCTACAGCTACCACCCAAATCAGGTTACCCACCAGATCCACCCAAATATCCATCTAATCCTGTGAGGATCCAGGCCGCTCATGACCGTGAGCACGACTATTATAACAGTTTTACACTCTACAGAGGTTACACAACTTTACCAATAGGTTGGTGATTCCATCACCCGTCGATGACTAAAGTCTCTCTATTGCTAGCACACTACCATAGGTGTGAAGCCAAGAGATCACCACATGGTCTTTCAAAGAGCTCCCTAGCTTGCGAAACGTCCTCACTAAGGTTTCACCGCTACGGGATTAAGCATCCCTACAGAAGCCCCCTCTAGCACCGTAACTAGAAGCATATCCTTCATCACCTGAGGCCGAAAGTAACCCTCTCGTCCTCCTTCCTTGAACGCCTGCAAAACTGGGAAGACATCTACTACCGGACCATGCCTACCCATATCAGCGCTGTACTTTGCGCTGTTTTCCTAGGTGGTCGCTCCATGAATTGGTTTTTATGACCACAAGCAGGCACTACCGCAAACCAACCAGTACATTACCCATACCTATGCATACCCGCACCATCATCAACATCCTCCTGCTTGGGTCATCTAAGTTATCCAAATGATAATTAGGTTCAAGTGAAAATTAGTCAAGTTTATTATTATTCAATTTTAAATCCCCCAAAGTACTGCACTAGCATGACGTACCCAAACTCAACCACCAAGTCCCAAACCAGGCGACAAGGACATCATAAATCAATTTCTAGTCAACCCTAGCATAGGATTCAAATTTAGACAAGCATGCATGAAAATAAACTAATCCTTAATAGGTGCAATATGGTCAAGGAGACTTGCCTGTTTCCTTGCTAGCTGCGGCTCAATGGTCTGGAAGTTCTCTTCTTGCTCGGCCTCAAATATCAATAAACACCAAAAAAGCATACATAAACAATTAAGAAATAATATACTAAACTGTTCCAAATGACTACAAAAACAGTACCAAAAGATAGTACTCGTTCCTATGATTCCGTGAGCAGAAAAATCACTTAAATCAGAGTTACGGATAAAAAGTTATTAAGGTTTAAAGACAAAGGGTTTATTAGCAAAATTACATATCTAGAAAAGAATTAATGTAATTAATTTTATAAGTCATAAAACAAATGAAAAGTAGCTTTATTAAGCAGATATGCTTTAAATTATTCTCTTGCAATCTAAACATAAAATAAATAGATTTTATTCAAGAAAACATATATTTTACTTTATAATGAAAACAAAGATTAGAGACTAGGGGTTGAATGTATTTTTAGTAAATTATAGGAAACAAAGTGTAAAACAGAAGGGCTAAGTTATAATTTATAAAAAATTGTCGAGGGCAAATAACAAGGCGCCACGTGGCACCTCCTAAGAGGAAACTGAGTACACGATTAAGGACTAAAGGCTCACCGAATTGCTGCGTGAAGACCACCCGCACGGGCCCCGCACAGAGGGCTTCTACGTGGGACCAGTCACTCGGCTGCGAAGACCACGTTGCCGTCCCGGCTCGCTCGACCCCTCGAGGGGTCGGGAGCTAACTGGGTCCCGCTCGACCCCTCGGTAGGGAGTTGGGAACCCATCGCGACTCGCACGCCTCGGTGGGGGTCATGACCTGTCGATACTATTATCGGCAGTGGATCATAGGGCTACCCATGATTCTTGTTTATCGGTAAAGGCATGCGTGAGACCGAGAGTCGATGGACACACAAGACGCAAGGTTTAGACAGGTTCGGGCCTCCCAGTCAAATTGCCGAGCCATCGGCCTAGTGACGACTTGACTCGCCATCTTTATCATCAGCCTTTTCACAGCAACAAGCATGCGATCAAACACCATACAACCAACAATTCGGGCATATATATCCCATAGAAGTCATCAATTGCCTCGTCGTTGGGTTGTTATCCTTCGGGAGGCCCGAACCTGTCTCAACCTTGCGTCTTGTGTGTCTATCGACTCTGAGTTGATTCACTTTGAAAATTGACTTGCCGACTCCAGGAAGATTTAAAGGCCACGACGAGTCGGGTGATTAGGCTGCATCAGAACCTCACGAAATTTGATCCAGCAACCAGCATAATTGCACATCAATGTGACGCCGCCATCCTCGATGATGATACTGATAGAGTATCAGCATCAACGGAACTAGCAAAACTCGCCGTCGGAACGATGCACTTGTAGATGGATCTTGAAGAAGATTGAGGCTATCGAACTCGATAAGCCGATCTTCGTGCTCCCCTTCCTGGCGCGTCAACTGTCGATACTATTATCGGCAGTGGATCATAGGGCTACCCATGATCCTTGTTTATCGGTAAAGGCATGCACGAGACCGAGAGTCGATGGACACACAAGACGCAAGGTTTAGATAGGTTCGGGCCTTCCGAAGGATAACAACCCTATGTCCTGTGTTCTGTGGTGTATTATGCGGTATGATGTGTGTATGAGAGAGCCCCTGCCCCTCCTTATATATCCAGGGGGCAAGGTTACATGGCAAGTCTCCTCGTCGGTTACAACATGATTTCCGACTAGGATTCTATATCTAACTTTCTATCTCTAGTATTGACTTGTCGTGTACTCTAAGTAATAATCCGAGTAGTTATCTTCATAGGCATTATCTTTATTGGACCCCAGCCCACTCGGTAATATATCCGAGTGGTGAGGTATCCCTGGTATATATATCCCACATGACCAAGCCTGCCTGACAGGCGCGCCCCGGACACACCTCATTCGTCGAGCATGATGACTTGGCTTCCTTACCAAGCCTATCCGCTATGGCACAAAATCTAGGGTCCCCACCAAAGCTGTGATCATGACAGTGTAGGTCCCCACAACCCATGATAGCGAAATAGGCGCCCCCTTCCTCGGAACCCAGACCCGGACAGGACACAACAATAGAATCCTGGCCCGAGTCAGGGTTGGTAGAATGGGGAAACTCGATTACCCTACGTAGACAAGATAGATCCTAACCTTGGGTGGGCCCAAGCAGCCCGACCTCGACAACCCGACCCCTGGAAGGGGGTTGGGTGAGTCGGAGGTCAACTACCATCAACCCCTCAGCCTTAAATACCGTATCCACCATGCATACATAGTATCAGGGGTCAAATCCCCTCATGCACGCCTGCTCCCCTCATCATCACCAATGCCTGATGACGAGGACAGGCGTGACATGGCTCTCTATGTTGCTATCACCCTGATGACAGCCCTAATAGTGGTGATGCCGGACAACTTGATGGACAGCGAGATTGATTCTAGACCGGGCAACATGATAGCGCCCCTGATGCGCCACCCCACGTATGGCGGAGCACGCCATACACAATGGCAAGTTGAGCTCGTCCCAACTATGGGAAATGGGGGCACACTCAAACATAGTGCACTCCCCCTAACGCAAGATCAGGGTGGTGGGGCCTACAAGGACCAGGGACCACTCCACCGACCTAGGACGACACCTCCTTCCGCACATCTTTAGCAACCCCGCACGAGTAGGGCACCATCTCTCTCTCTCTCTCTCTCTCTCTTTGTGTGTGTGTGTAAATGGGCCATCCCTTGGAATATAAAAGGGAATGCTTTTCTTCTTCTTCGGACGAGGCAACAACGATTAACCGACTCCCCTAGAGAACACACCCTCACACTCCTCCATTGTTAGCACTAAAACTAGGAGCACCCTCCTCTCTCGCCATTGTTGTACTTAACCCCGTGGCAAGTAACACGAGTAGGCTAGTGAACTGGACGTAGGTGGCCTTCCCCGAACTAGTATAACCCCTCGTGTCCTCTTGCTAAGCCATCACCGAGCCCAAAGTGCTCACCCCACGAACAAATTCTACTAGCCGGTGCTCGAAACACCGACAGTTGGCGCGCCAGGTAGGGGCACTTTGTATGCTTTCCTTCGCCACTTCCCGGTTCGGATGGCTACACTCCCTCCTTTTTGGGCTTCTCGCAACAGCATTTCCATTGGGAGCCTCGAGTTCGTTGCTACTGCCGACCGGAAGCCGCTGTGCGTCAGCATTCTGACTTCTTCACCACATCCGGCCTCGGTGCCCGCCATCGAGACAGTGTGGCCAAGGTGGCTCGAGGACAAGAGCGACACGCTCGACTACGTGGTCGCGGACGATGGGATGTTGAGGCTCATCGACGAGTCGCTCCCTAACCCTATCACGACGGCCGTTGTAGTTGCCACCGTGGCGATGCGCGTGGTTCAACTCTAGCCATCGCCAGCCGCCACACGGTGCCATCCGGACACAGTGACCAGCTATGGCTCCAACTGGAGTGCTACTTGGCTCCTACACCCAGCCATGTTGATCTCCGCCGCTTCGCGTTCGCCTTGGCGAACATCCACGGGCAGCTCCTCGGCGGAGAGCCTCTTCACTCAAGTCGCCGCGCTGAAAATCCCTCCGGGAGCTGCCCGCACGGCCTATGGAACACCGCGGGGTGTTCCCAGGACATAGCCGTGGGGCCCATCATCCACGGTTTTATGGACCCGGGTTTCATGGGCGTAATCGACCACCCAGACGAGTCTTTCTTCGACCTCCTCGATGTGGGGTCCTTGGAGAACTGTGACTTGGACTCCGAGAGCTTGGAGGTGAGCTATGCCCCCCCCCCCCCGCGTGGGTGCAACATGGTGCTGCTCGCACCCGTTCCGGCTGCGTGAGATCCCGGGACGTCAGGCGCCGAAACCTTGGCGAATCCCGCAACACCTGCTCTAGTGAATCGGACGACAGATGCAAAGGAAGGAGAGGTGCTTGTCAATGTCCCCACCACCACTGGCACCGGACCTCAGCTGGCACATCGCCCTGAGGACATCCATCAGCGGCTGAAGGCCCAATGACCAAAGCTCGAGGAGACCCGACGCCAGCTGGAGCACGAGAAGGAAGAAATCGATTGCGAGCTGGCTCGCGCTGCCACTGGCGGACGTGCCCACTCCATGGCCCGTGATGTCCAATAGCGCATCATCGCTGATGATGAAGGATCCCCATAGTTCGTTCGCGTAGGGCAGTACAAAGCGGCAATAGCCACACTGCTCAAAACTCTCTTGGAACCCGCTACGACCGAGACTCAGCGGGCCTAGCCCGAAGTGGCCGTGCTCCTAGCCAAGGCTGCTGAGCTTCAAGCGGAGAGCTCGCTGAGGCAGGCCGCTCAATCCAGCTAGCAGATCTCCACGTCTAGGTGCGTGGGAGGAGACGGTACCACTGGGTCGTAGCAGAACTCTGTCCAGCAACCGGCCCCTGCCGGGGGTGCACCCAAGAAAGCCTTGGTTCACGACCAAGTCAGCCAAAGCACGACGTATGCCACACCCTTAAAGCACACTGGCGTGAGAGGGAACAGCTCAACAAAGAGAGAGGCCGTTAGCCGCGCCGCGGAGGCCGGCATGACGACACTGACGAAGAGCGGAGCCGAAGCCCAAGCCCACCTGGGCCAAGGGTCTTTAGCCGGCGCATCCGCAGCGCCGAGTTTCCTCAACGCTTCCGGGCACCCGTGACTGTCACTAAGTATGGGGGGGGGGGGAGATGAACCCCGGTCTTTGGCTCGAAGACTACCGTCGGTGGAGGGGCCATCGATGACTTGGCTGTCATCCGCAACCTCCCTTTGTACCTCACAGACTCGGTCCATGCATGGCTCGAGCACCTCCCCGAGGGCTAGATTTATGATTGGAGTGACTTGAAGGACACCTTCGCCCCCCGGCAACCCCTGTGATCTCAAGAACTGTAGGCAGAAGGTCGACGAGTCCCTCAGGGACTACATCCGGTGCTTCAGCAAGAAGTGCAACGAGTTGCCCAATGTGGGCAACGCAGACATCATCGGGGCCTACATCTCCGGCACCACTTCGAAACAAATCATTCATGAGCTGGGTCGAAAGGGTCCACGCATGGCGCGCGAGCTCCTTGATATCGCCACCAGCTTTGCCTCTGGTGAGGAGTGCGTTGGAGCAGACCTCCAGCACGCGCCGGAGGGCAAAGGCAAAGGCAAACGGGAGGAAGTCAGCGATGGCATCTCCAATCACCCAAAGAAGAAGAAGAACAAGTCACGGGGCGCATGTGGTCCCGTTGTGGCCACTACCGACCGCAAGCCACCCACACCCGCGGCAGGGGAGACGCCAAACCTCTTCAAGAAGAAGTGGAACAGTCCATGCCCCAACCACGGATTCCCCGTCAAACACCTCCTCAAGGATTGCTCCATCATGAAGAAATTCTTTCGAGGGGAAGCCAAGAAGGGAGACCCGGAAAAAGTGCCAGAACCAGGGGCGCAAGATCCCGCGGGCGACGACGACGAGCAAGGGTGGCCGGTCTTCCCCCATACCAAGGCGTGCCACATGATCTTCACGGGACCCAAGTCCCGTGGAAGTCGACGCACCGCTAAGGTTGAGCATCGCGTAGTCTTCATGGCAGAGCCCGAGATGCCAGCCTTCCTCAAGTGGTCAGACTTACGACCACTTTCGACCGGTTGGACCATCCCCCGCATGTGCCGCGGCCAGGTCGGTAGCTGCTCGTGGTCGACCCCATCATTGCTGAGGTCCAACTTACCAAGGTGATGATGGACAGAGGCAGATGCATCAATATCCTATACGGTGACACACTCGACCTACTCGGCATCGATTGGTCGCGCCTCCAACCGGCTGGCGCCCCTTTCCATGAGATCATCCCAGGGCGGCAGGCTATGCCCCTTGGGCGGATCAGATTTCCCGTCACATTCGGGACCCCGTCCAACTTCCAAACCGAGACCCTCGTCTTCGAGGTTGTCGACTTCCTGAGGGTGTACAACGCACTCTTGGGGCGTCCATGTTACGCCAAGTTCATGGCCGTGCCCAACTACACTTATCTTAAACTCAAGATGTCGGGCCCTAAAAGGGTAATCACCATCAATGCATCCCTCCAGCACGCCTTCCTGTGCAAGACAAAGAACGACGACCTCGTCGCTGCCACCATAGCCTCAGGAGAGCTCGAGGCGATACAAGCCTATCTCAAAGAAGGGGCCCCTGATGCTAGCCACAAGAACGCCTTGTTCAAGCCGGTGGAAGACACATATGAGGTTTAGATCGACCCCGAAGGCGACAGGGAGAAGATGGTGAGAGTGGGGACCTCTCTCACTCCTAAATAGTAAAGCGCGCTCGTCGACTTCCTCCGCGCCAATGCCGACGTTTTCACATGGAGACCCTCGGACATGGCTAGCATACCGAGGGAGGTCGCCGAGCACTCCTTGAACAAAGGCCGGGCTCCAGGCCAGTGAAGCAACATCTACGCTGCTTCGACGAGGAGAAGCGTAGAGTAATCAGCGAGGAGATCGCGAAGCTCGATGCAGCCGGGTTCATCAAGGAGGTGTATCATCCTGGGTGGTTAGCTAATCCTGTCCTGGTATGAAAAAGGAATGGGAAATAGAGAATGTGTGTTGACTATACAAGCCTGAACAAGACATGTTTGAAGGATCCTTTTCCTCGCTTATGATACCACGCATTAACATAATAGTTGACTCTATGGGCGGGGTGTGAAACCCTCTGTTTTCCGGACGCTTATTCTGGGTATCACCAGATCATGATGAAAGAATCCAACCAACTTGCAACATCCTTCATCACCCCAGTTGGTTCTTACTGCTATGTAACAATGCCTTTATGGCTTCAGAATGCCGGTGCAACTTTCCAACGCTACATGCAATGGTGTTTCGATCACCTGATCGGCCCTACGGTTGAAGCCTATGTGGACAACATCGTCGTCAAGTCCAAACAGGCCGACACCCTCGTAAACAACCTTGAACATGTCTTTGCCAAACTATGCGCAAACGACCTCAAGCTCAACCTCGAGAAGTGCGTCTTCAGGGTCCCGAGAGGGATGCTTCTCGAATTTTTTGTCTCCGAGCGGGGCATTGAGGCCAACCATCTTTGCAATCGAGCGGATAGGCCTGGTTCAGAATCTCAAGGGGGTCCAACGTTTGACAGGTTGCCTAGCGGCGCTAAGTCGCTTCATCTCCTGCCTTGGCGAGAGAGTGCTCCCGTTGTACAATCTCTTGAAGAAGTCCAGCCACTTCGAGTGGATCCCCGAGGCGTAGTCCGCCCTCGACGATGTCAAGCGCATTCTGAGCAACACCCCAGTGCTGACACCCCCGACCCCGGGCGAGGTGCTGCTGTTATACATAGAGGCTACGACCCAAGTCGTGAGCTCGGTGCTTGTAGTCGAGTGAGGAAAGGAGGGTCACGTCCTCAAAGTCCAGCACCCAGTCTACTATGTTAGCGAAGTCCTGTCCGACTCAAAGACCTAGTACCCGTAGATCCTCAAGATCCTCTACGCGGTGATGGTGGCGAAGAGCAAGCTCAGGCACTACTTCGACTCCCACCCGATACAGAACAGGGACTCTGCGGGCAAGGTTGCCAAGTGGGCGCTCGAGCTGATGGGGCACGACGTCACGTACCAACCCCAAGTGGCCATCAAGTCTAAGGTGCTCGTCGATTTTGTAGCGGAATGGACTGAAGCACAACTCCCACCCACTCCCGTCGATCAAGAATATTTGATCAGTACTTCAACGGATCGCTCATGCGCACCAGGGTAGGATTCGGCCTCGTCTTCATCTCTCTACTCGAGGTACGCATGAAATACACTATTCGTTTACATTTCCCTGCCTCGAACAATGTCGCTGAGTACGAAGCGCTCTCAATAGGCTCAAAATTGCTGTTGAGCTTGAAATCCGGTGGCTATGAGATTCGAGGTGATTCCCAGCTCGTGGTTGACCAGATCATGAAAGAGTCTAGCTACCGGACAGAAACCATGGCACTCTACTGCCAGGAAGTTCGCAAGCTCGAGAATAAATTCGACGGCTTGGAACTCAAGCACATCCCTCGATGCCTCAACGAGGCGGCCGACGCGTTGGCCAAGATGGCATTTGGTCGGGAGCAGATACCCCCCGGCGTCTTCACGAACGATCAGTACCAGCCTTCGGTCTGACCCAAGGAACCTGCAACCCCCAACGAGGGGTCGAGCGATCCCGCACAACCCGAACAGAGGGACGAGAAGTCACCTTCGGAACCTGTACAACCTGCAGATGTGATGGAGATCGATCAACCAGACAGGTCGGACGGGGCGAACGACCAGTCGGGTGACCCAGGGGTCGAGCGACTCGACTCCTAGGTCGAGCGAGCTGAGGTCCCCCCCGACTGGAGAGTCCCATACATCGAGTTTCTGTCTTGAGGCACACTTCCAACCAATGGGACCAAAGCCAAACGGCTTTACCGCTGTGCCAAGCCGTTCACTTTGGTTGACGGGGAACTCTACACACACAGTGTCACCCAAGATTATGCAGTGTTGTATCCCCATCAGCGAGGGCATCAAGCTCCTTGTCGACATCCACCGGGGGGGGGGGGGGGGGGTCTGCGGCCACCACGTGGTGCCTCGAACCCTCGTGGGCAACGCCTTTTGTCAAGGCTTTTACTGGCCGACAGTTGTGGGTGATGCGACCCACATTGTTAAGACCTGCAAAGGTTGCCAGTACCATGCCCACCAAACACATCTCCCGGCTCAAGCTCTCCAGACGATCCCCCTTGCGTGGCCCTTTGCGGTCTGTGGTATGGATTTAGCCGGGCCGCTCAAGAAAGCGCCCACGGACTACACCCACCTGCTCATCGCGGTTGACAAGTTCACTAAATGGATCGAGGCACGCCCACTTGTGAAAATCCTATTGGAGGAGGCCGTCGAGTTCTTCCTCGACATCATCCATCAGTTCAGTGTCTCGAACACCAAAATAACTGACAAGGGAATGCAATTCACGGGAAAGAAAATTCCTAAAGTTTTGCGACGACTACCATATCCACGTTGATTGGGCTGCGGCCTCTCACCCCGAGATGAACAGCCAGGTCAAACGGGCGAATGTCATGATACTCTAAGGGTTGAAGATGCGAATTTTCAACCCGGCCGTCATTTTCAACCGCCTGAAGCAGTTTAGCAGTCGGTGGGCAGCCGAGCTGCACGCCGTGCTCTGGAGCTTGCGCACGACCTAGAGTCACGTGACGGGCTTCACGCTCTTCTTCATGGTCTATGGGTCCGAGGCAGTCCTCCCCACTGATTTGGACTATGGAGCATCGTGAGTGCGTGTGTACAACGAGCAGGGCAACGAGGCAGCACTCCAGTACACGCTGGACAAACTAGACGAAGCACGAGACGTTTTCCTCCTCCACTCGGTGAAATACCAACAAGCACTGTGGCACTACCATGACCGAAATGTGAGGGACATGGGCCTGCTCATGGATGACCTTGTTTTATGCAGGGTTCTAGAAAACAGGGGTCGACACAAGCTCTCACCACTTTGGGAAGGACCATATGTCGTCTGCCGAGTCCTTCACCTGGGCACCTACATGCTGAAGACCGTGGAGGGCAACAAAATCAAGAACGCATGGAACATCTCACAACTACGTAAATTCTCTCCCTAACTTTTTCATTTCACGCGTCACTTTGCTCTTAAGTGACGCCTAACCCCTCCAAAGGGGTTGCGCGTCACTCGGGGGTACAAGGCATAGGGCACCACATAGTTTTTTCCTTTTTCTTACAAAAAAAGAAAAAAATGTTAGACCTTGAAACTTACTATGGCGATGAGCGAAGTAAGCCGCGGGCAGCGCAGGTTCAGGGTCAAGTCAATCGAACGACACAACGTCGTGCTTGCCCCAGCAGCCACGACAACGGCGATCATCAACGAGACCAAACCTCGAAGGGCTCGGGGGCTCAAACTTCACAGGTCAAAACAGGATGGGCAGAAGCCTAACATCTCAATCAAATTCAAAATAAGCTAAAATTGTTTAGGGCCACCACAGCCTAGTGAAGCTAAGCAAGCACCAGTTCAAATATAAACTATTTTTTTGAAAATGTGTTCAAATATAAACTATTACATGGTCATGATGACCCACAAGAACTAACCAAAGAACAACTAAAAAACGACCACTGACTATTTTTCTTCATCCACCCTAGGAAGCGCCTCCTCCTCATGCACAGGGGCTAGGTTGCCGGCGTGGGGAGCGGTGCAGACAAGGATCACCTCCATCTGCGTAGGAGTATGCCCCTCAACATGGCCCGCACTCAGAACCTCGAAGTTGACTTCAGTCAAGTTGAAGTGGGTGGCGAACACGCTGAAGGCGAGGCACACTCCGAAGCGCACACCCCACCTGATCCACTCACGGCCTGCCTCCATCAGCCCCCCCCCCCCCGACTTGGTCAATGCGAGCAGCATCAAGAGGCAAGTCCACATGGAGTTCTCTGTGCCGCTCGACCAAGCAAAGTGCGGAGCGCGTTCCCTGCTCGACCTCCTAGCGAAGGGAGCCCTCAACCACCGCCAGCTGTGACCCCAGATCTACACAACACTCATCAAAGTCAACAAACAAAAAGGGGCCTGGCGCACAAGGGAAGAAGGAATGAAGAAACTTACCCTCCGCCCACTTGTGGGAGATCTACAGCTGCGGTAGGTAGCCTGCGGCGACTGCAGCGGAGTCCTGAGCCGCCTTGGCCGCCTCCCCGCGACACAGCCTTTCTTGCTGAAGCGTGGGCACTAGCTGGGTGATCATTGCAGCACCAGACGCAGCCTGCACCACGGCTCTGTCGCCAAGCTCGTGCCCGGTCTGCTCCAAGGAGGCCTCCATCTCGACCATCCTCGTGTCGATATCCTCCCCCAGCCGACGTTCTTCTTCCAGGTCCCGACGGCCATCAGCCAGAGCCTGGAGGGACGCCGAGGCAGAGGCCTCACACGCGAGCCTCAGAGCCCGGCAGGCAGCAAGGACACGAAGCTCTATGGGTCTGCACAAGCCCTTCATCAAACGGAGTTCGCCCTCTAGCAGCGGCGCTCCTCCACCGACAGGGGCGGGGCTCCACACCCTAGAGCATCCGCAACCAGCCCTGCGCCGATCATAGCGAAGTCCCTCACCTTGGTGCGTGCCGAAGTGGTGGTCATGTCGCCCCGCTTGTCATGGCGTCCGACATCTCGACATCCATCAAAACACTACCACCGGCGCCCCCAGACACGACCAAGTGCGAGACCACCTCGGAGCTTGTCCCAGCCGCCGCGGCCACCGCATCACGCTCTCGTGCCGCCTCTGCGGCAGCAGCCCCCACATCATGCACCTACGACACCTCCATGGCGGTAGCCTCCATGTCGCGCGCCCGCGCCTGCCCAAAGGCTCCTGTCTTAAGCCGCTTCATGGAGGACAGCTTGGGCCGGTGAGGGTCCTGGCCCAAAGCCCGCCGCCTCCCAACGGGCGCGTCACCCCCCCCCCCCCCGCCGCCTGCTCCTCCCACGGATGCTTCTCCCCGGTCATGGCGGGGGACGTGAGCTTGGCCGCGTCCATGACGGGCGGCATCTCGGTACGTGCTGGTGTTGGTAGTCTTTATTTCCCTTTTAGGCCTACTAAACAAAAACTGAAAAGCATGAAACTCTTGGAAAGAACCCTAATCCTTAATAGAACTAACGAGTTCGACGAGTTTTGGTGAGATATGTGATTGCAGGGTCAAAAGGGCTAAAATAATGCAAAAACATGAAGAAACGCCTCGTTGGTCGATCCTGTCGTAAAACAGTCGGCCGACAGGGTCGTATGAGGCTGAAATCAGGGCCCGGGCAGGGTCGTGATGGCTGAAATCAGAACCCAGCCGACAAGGTCATATCAGGCTAAAATCAGCTACCAGGCTGGTCAAAACAGAGTCGTCATCAGGCCGATCATCAGACCCGTGCCGATTCTCCAAAACACCCCACCATGAGATAGTTTTCTCCTCCTGGACCAAAAGTAATGAAATATGGCTAAGGAAAAGAGGTCCACAAGTGCATTAACCAGGAGAAGTCTCGGGGCGACCCGGAGGGGGTCGGTACCCGGCCCAGGCCGCCGCCCGGCCTCCCATGCCACCCTGCCTGGCATGCCGCCCGGCCTGGGCGTGCCACCCAGTGTTGCCAGTCCATGAAGCCTACCGGACCCAAAATGAAGAAGTCGGTAGCTACCGATCCAACAACCGACATTAGGGTGAAATCTGAGCCATTCGGGGGAGGTCGGTCAGGAAACCAATATAATCCAAGGGCCACCCGGCCTATCCTGCCGCCTGGCATACCAGGCCGCCCGGCACACATGGCCGCCCGACGTAGCTCACCGCCCGGCGGACCGACTTTCGCCGACCGACTCCCCATCACCTATAAATGCATGCCAGCCCATCGCCGCGAGGGGAGTGGAGGATTTCAGAAGAAATAAGCATTAGTTCCAAATTTTACTCAAGTAGCAGAGTAGAGGTGTAGGAGGAGTCAGGATGCTGGCTCCTTCAATTTGTGCCTCGGGGATGATACTCCTGCGTGAGTAATCTCCTTCGTGTTCATGGCCGGCTAACATATAGTAGAATTCTTGCCCAAGTAATAAAGTGAGTATATCTATCCTTTTATTCTGTGGGATCCTCGTGCATAAATTTTTATTGCTTCGTAGCATTATCTTGTTATGCTTACCAATTCTAGAACTGGTATGAAAGTCTATGTTTAGACGTGGTGTTTAGATTTAGCTTTCCTAGATTTGCATTCGTCCCCACGGGCTGTGTGGTAGGCGGTAGGTGGTGACAACCCTGTCCGTCCAATATTGAATTCCGCCACGTTCGGGAAATCTCAAGCAGGGTTGTCTAGCATTAACGTGCCCACTAGTACATGAGGTTAGTTACCGACCCATACTTGTGGATCATTATCGTGCCCCAAAGCAGATATTTGGAAATAGATTTCTCACTAAATTACTTGGAGAAGGTTCACTACATTAGATTGCCTGGCCCGGGGACTTCTTCTCCCTATAGAATACACTTTGTTCTGGCCCCTTTCATCACTAGGACTTGATAAATTAGGAGTGATACTCTAGTCGTTCCCTGTGGAAATCGATACTATAGAATACTCCTGGGTGAAAGCTATGCCAGCATCTGTACGCTTGCAGATTTTCCTGTTAGGCTTAAGAACCGCCAACAAGCTTTCTGGTGCTGTTGCCGGGGAACGGTAGCAGTGCCATTCCGAACTCCGTCTCGTCTGCTAGTTCTTCTTTATTTTTTTCAACCTAGCTACCCCTATGGAATTACCCTCCATTAGCCAGTTCTCAGCCCCCAAGACTGAAAACATGGAGCCACCAAGCTCTGCTTTACCAATCAAGACCCAAAATTATGAGATCCGCCCAGAACTCATACTTTTGGTTCAGTCGACGCCCTTCTTAAGGGAATGCTCAGAAAACCCTTACGCCCACCTTCAACACTTCGAGTTAGTCTGCTCTACTATGAACATACCTGGTGTCCACAAAGACACTTTGAGATGGAAACTCTTTCTATTTTCACTAAAAGATGCAGCAAAAACATGGTACATTCGTCATGTTGAGGATGCTGATGGAAGTTGGCCCTCCTTGAGAGAATTTTTCTATAAGAAGTTCTTTCCACTCTCAAAGATAATTGAATTACAGAGGAAGCTAATAAATTTTGATCAAAAGGATCAAGAACCACTCGGAGCTGCTTGGGAGAGACTGCTTTCATACACCACAGTTGGCCCAGACTTAGGATTACCCGAATGTATGCTCTTGCAACATTTCGTCTGGGACTTAAGCCTGAGAGCGCCAATTTCCTGGATATAGCCGCTGGTGGTGCATTTGTGTATACCACACCTATTAAAGGAAAGAGGATTCTAGCCTTCTTCGTAACCTTGAAGATTATCAACCCACGCCTTCAAAGGACCACACAGAGGATGCACAATTAGCCGACCTCTTCCCTGTCATCACCACACCAGATCCCCCAATCATAGAAGAGGTCAATTGTTCTCCAACATTCAACATTCTGGACCCATACCTATTTCGCCATGAATCACCCTTCTCTCTACAAGAAGCCGAGGTCGAACCGTTGCCTCTTCCTGAAATATGGGAGGATGATGACGATCTCTCAAATATTGGAAATGTCCGAACAATGCCAGTAGAAATGAGAATGGATTTTACACCTGTGGAGCCAGAGGAACCCGATTGGGAAGAGAGGGAGGCTCAGAAAGAACAACTTTTTAACCTCTCTTCCATCTTGAGTCAGGAGTGGACAGAGGAATCTGGAACTGATCCAGATCTGGTCATCTTTAGGCAAAAAGCCCCCAAGATCTCAATAGAAAACAAGCAATTCCTGCATATGGACACCTACTATGACCTTCGGGCCAACATAAATTTTACGACAAAATCAGTTGCGGCCACCCTACTTCTCTCGAGATCATTGGACAAATACCCAAAGATCCTTCGGTTAAAGAAAGGAGTTTATCCGTGCGAAGGGATTGTTCCTAATATTGAAGTAAACATTAACAACAACTCCTTTGTTCTGGATTTCCATATCTTTGATGTGCCAGATAAAACCCTTCGCCGTCATTGGCATGCCCATCATGCACCTCGCAAAATCCAAAGGAGATTAGCTATCATTCTCTCTTGGTGAATCTTCATATGCAATGGACATCGTGAGATCAATGAACTCAGCTTCTGAGCCATCAACCGAACCAAATATCATGGTGCAAATTCTGTCAGCCGACATTGCAATTGCCACCCAAACCAATGAGCTAGAAGAAGCGGCACAACACTTTACAGAGCAGGAGCAAGAAGAAGGTTTTGTTGAACTCGACAAAAATGAGCCAACAGCCGCTCCAACCATTGAGCTCAAACCACTTCCCTCCGGCCTCAAGTATGTCTTCCTGCATGACAACTAGAACACACCCGTTATTGTGAGTGACCAGCTCTCCCCTATGGAAGAAGCTAAGTTAGTTGCAGTGTTGGAAAAGTACAAGTCAGTTATTTGGTACTGATGTGAACAAGGGTTCCCAATCTTCTGAAAGGTTCTGGATAAGTTGATTTGGTCGGAGGCAACACACAAATCGATCCGGCTTCAGAACAGCACGTTCTAAACCCCGCAATCGCAGCACGACGTCTCCTCTGGTTATCAACCGTCCTAAAACAATTGACCTTGCCGAGAAGGCTAATCCCTGCCTGCGAATTAAGTACACAAGCAAGAACAAAGAAGAATGCAACACAATTGCAGATGTATTATGAATCTCACGAAGTTGGGGTCTCACAAACCGTGATGACGGCAAAACTATTATGAACAGAATAATCTAAGCAAAACCCGAACCCTAGTGGTGCGGTAGCGGCTGTATATGAAGAACCTAGGGTTGTGCAATACCCTCTGGATGCGCCCCTAATTGGGCTCAACTAGATACAAAGCCCAAAGGCCAAAAACAGGCGACGCAGCACCGAAACAGATTTTGGACCCTCTTTTGTTTCGACGATTCCTGATGACTCCGGATGAATTTTGACATGAAACCTGCGTCATTGGAAAGGTCTTCTTCTTATCTTTCCAGGCATATGTAGAACGTCTAAATCCGAGTCCGTATGCATCATGGGAATCCATTTTAGTACAGACTGGTCCTGGGCCCCGAAACAGACTTGAAGTCGGTTTTGGTTGAGCCTCCACCTTGGCTTCCATGTCCTTGCTGGTCCTCCACATCTCCAAGTCCTTCTCACATCATCTCCTAGTCCTCTCCATGGTTGCTAATTATAATATAATCATTAGGTAGCAAACCATTCTCAAAAGTGACATATAATGAAGAACGTAGGAACGAGCTCACCTCTAAATTTAGTCGTCGTGCACGAGCTCTAGTCATTGGACCTTGCAAGTACAGAATTGGAGGAGTATTGCATGTATCCATAGGAGTGATGTCCTCATCATGCTCCCCCTCTTGAAGTGGAGTCGTCCTCGACTCAAGCTCATCCTCTTCTCCCAAGTATGGTTTCAAATCTGAAATGTTAAAAGTAGGACTAACCCCGAACTTGGGAGGCAACTCAAGTTTGTATGCATTATCATTAATCTTCTCAATTATTTTGAAAGGACCATCAGCTTTAGACAATAATTTAGACTTCCTCAAATCTGGAAATCTATCCTTTCTCAAGTGTAACCATACTAAATCTCCTACATCATGTTTTACTTCCTTTCTACCTTTACTACCAGCAATTTTATACTTGTCATTCATCTTTTCAATGCTAAGTCTAGTGGTCTCATGCATTTGCAAAATAAATTCAGCACGCTCCTTAGCATAACCATGAACTCTCTCATGAATAGGTAGAGGAAGTATATCAAGTGGATACATGGATCAAAACTATACACTACCTTGAAGGGACTTACCTTGCTAGTAGAATGTGTTGCCCGATTATTTGCAAACTCAACATGAGGTAACATTTTTCCCATTGCTTCAAATTTTTCTTCAAAATAGCTCTCAACATAGTACCCAAAGTGCGGTTCACCACCTCAGTTTGTCCATCAGTTTGTGGGTGACAAGTTGTAGAAAACAACAACTTTGTACCCAACTTATTCCAAAGCGTGCACCAAAAGTGACTCAAGAATTTTGCATCACGATCTGAAACAATATTAGAAGGCATATCATGCAAACGTACAATTTCTTTGAAAAAGAGATCAGCAATATAACTAGCATCATCAGTCTTATGACATGGTATAAAGTGTGTCATCTTAGAAAATCAATCCACAACAACAAAAATACTATCACTCCCCCTCTTAGTCCTAGGCACTCCTAAAACAAAGTCCATAGAAATATCCGCCCAAGGAATAGAAGGAACAGGAAGTGGTATGTAAAAACCATGTGGATTCAAGCAAGACTTAGCTTTTTAATATGTAGTGCAGCGAACAACAAAACGCTCAACATCTTTTCTCATCCTTGGCCAAAAGAAGTGTCTGGCCAAAATATCCTCCGTCTTCTTGGCACCAAAATGACCCATCAATCCACCTCCATGCGCCTCCTGTAACAACAAAAGACGAATGGAACCAACTGGAATACATAGGCAGTTAGCTCTAAACAAGAATCCATCAGTCAACACAAATTTGTTCCATGCACGACCTTCTTTACAATGCAGCAATACAACCTTAAAATAAACATCAGCAGCATATTATTCTTTAATTGCCTCAAGTCCAAAATTTCTACAATCAAGTTGAGACAATAAAATATAGCGCCTAGATAAAGCATCAACGATCACATTATCCTTCCCTTTCTTATGTTTAAGAATGTAAGGAAAAGACTCAATAAACTCAATCCATTTAGCATGTCTATGGTTCGAATTACATTGAGAATGAATATACTTAAGTGATTCATGATCAGAATGAATAACAAATTCTTTGGGCAACAAATAATGACGCCACGTCTCTAAAGAACGTACAAGTGCATACAATTCCTTATCATACGTGGAGTAATTCAAAATAGGCCCAGTAATTTTGTCACTAAAGTATGCTACAGGTTTACCATCTTGCATCAAAACACCACTAATGCCTATACCACTAGCATCACATTCAAGCTCAAAAGTCTTATCAAAATTAGGTAATTGTAACAATGGTGCATGTGTAAGTTTGTCCTTCAAAGCATCAAAAGACTCATGATGTACCGTACCCCAATGGAAATCAACGCCCTTCTTAGTCAACTCATGCAAAGGTGCAGCAATGGTGCTGAAATCTTTGACAAAGCGGCGGTAGAAACATGTAAGACCAAGAAAACTCCTCACCTGTGTGATAGTTTTTGGTACAGGCCAGCTCTTTATGGCTTCAATCTTCGCCTCATCCACCTTAATTCCCTAAGGTGCACTTCTCAAGGTTACCAAACAAACGTGCATCTCGCAAAGCATCAAAAACAACACGCAAATGATTCATATGTTCATCCATGGATTTGCTATAAATCAAGATATCATCAAAGTAAACTACCATAAATTTGTCAATGAAAGCTCTTAAAACCTCATTCATCAAGCGCATGAAAGTACTAGGTGCATTAGTTAAACCGAAAGGCATTACTAACCACTCATATAACCCGAATTTGGTTTTGAAAGTTGTTTTTCATTCATCTCCAAGTTTCATTCTAATTTGATGGTAGCCACCATGCAAATCAATTTTAGTGAAAATTATAGCACCACATAACTCATCAAGCATGTCGTCTAGCCTAGAAATAGGATGACGATACCTAATAGTAATGTTATTAATGGCTCTACAATCTACACACATACGCCAAGTACAATCTTTCTTAGGAACCAAAAGTACAGGAACAACACAAGAACTAAGTGATTGACGAACGTATCCACGATCCAAAAGGTCTTGGACTTGTCATTGTATCTCCTTAGTTTCCTCAGGGTTGGTCCTATAAGCAGCACGGTTTGGCAATGTAGCACCCGGAATCAAATCAATTTGATGCTCAATCCCTCTCAAAGGCGGCAATCCCGGGGGTATCTCAGCTGGAAAAATATCCTCATACTCCTACAAAAGGTTAGTGACGGTAGGAGACAAAGCACTAGAAACAATATCATCAAGCGAAAACAAAGCTTGTTTGCATATCAATGCATAGCAAATATCATCATTAGCAGAAATTTCAGCAAGCTCAGATTTTGTTGCAAGACATGAACGACCTTGTAATTTAATTCCAGCACCCTTAGAACTTGAAGAATCATTAACATTACTAGGTGTAGAATCAGAATTAACAGGTTATTGAATTTCAGGACCTTTATTTTTCAAACTAGCAGCTCTTTCTAAATTAGCTTGTATAATTTCAGCAGGGATCATTGGTAACAAAGTAATTTTAGTTCCTTTTATACATAAAAGTGTACTGATTACTTCTACCATAGTGTACAGCATCATTACCAAATTCCCAAGGTCTACCCAATAAAAGTGAACATGCTTGCATGGGTACGACATCACAATCAACAGAATCCACATAAGAGCCAATGGAAAAAAGAACTCTGTAAGTTTGTATTACCTTAGCTTTTCTAGAGTCATTTAACCACTGAATATAGTAAGGATGTGGATGTGGGCGTGTGGTCAAAGCAAGCTTGTTGACCACATCAGAACTCACCAAGTTATTGCAGCTCCCTCCATCAATGATGGCACGTGCTCGGTGGTTCTGGATGACAAAGAAAATCTAGAATAAGTTATGGCGCTGCATCGTCTCGGGCTACTGAACTTATGTGCTAAGGACAATAATGTTCATGTATCCTGTGGTGTCTCTGCCTCCAAGGACGAGGTCACTGCTGGTGGTAGCGACGTCCTCCTCCTCATCCTCCACATCAGAAGTGCTCATGTAACCACCATCTTCTATCGCCACATATGCCCGCCTACTTGGGCAATCTTTCTGCACATGACCAAGTCCATGGCAGCGGTGGCACTGAATCCCTGTAGTGCGCCCCGTCGAAGCAACAGAGGAGGCACTACTAGCTGGTACCTATACAGAATTTTTACCTGAGCACGTAGAAGGTGCAGGGGCTGAACTTGGTGTTGAAAAAACAACACTAGTTCCCTTGGTAGTTGCTGGTGGGGGCGGCCGGAAGGATGGCTTGGGCAGCCCCGAAGTCCCCGTTGGGCATGGAGGGTAGAAGCTCCTGGACTTGCTATACTCCTCAAAAGCCTGGAAAAGTCCCTGTGATTCTTTCTCTGCAAGCATAGCAAACTGGAAACACCGGTTGAGAGTATAATATTCTTTATAATCAAGGATGTCCTAAATTTCTTTTCTCTAACTAGAATAAAAGCGGCAATCTGATCCTTTACTTTTTCAACTACAGCACAACGAATTAAACCTTTCTGAAGCTCACTAAAGTACTCCTGAAAAGTTTTACCTCCTTGATCTAAGCGCTACAGTTTATTACGAATCTCTCTATAAAAAGAATGAGGAACAAAACGATCACGCATTGCTACCTTAAGTTCTTCCCAAGTAGTAGGCAAATCAGTTTCAACAGCTAGACCACTCCACCAAACAATAGCGAAATCGTTAAACTCACTAGTGGCTTGTCTAACTCTATGTTGTTCAGGAACAAGGTGGGCATTAAATTTTTGCTCTACAGTCATCTCCCAATCAAGATAAGCATCACCATCATATTGACCCAGAAATGAAGGACTGGAAAACTTAATTTTAGCATACGGATCATCAGGAGCACGACCATGATTGTTACCTTGTGGCCGATGGTTGTGGTTGGGGACACCACCCATATCTTGAGTGTTACGGTTCAAACGACGCTGTAATCTTACTGTCCTTGTAGCAGCCCTATCCACGGTGCTGTCAACAGCATACACCGTGTCTTCATCCAGGTCATCTTCTTCATTGTTGTTGGGAAGGGTGTCGTTGGTCTTGTGAGCAGTCTCCAACTCGACAACCTGATCAATGAGCTTGGAGACCCGCTTCTCCAACCGCTTAATGCTTTCTCCAATGTGAAGCTTGATGACCGCATCAGTAACGGCTCTGGTGATCGTCTCTGCCAAATCACTCTGAGCAGCCTGCAAAGCCTTCTGGAGCTGCTCTTGGCTCACGCACTCAGCAAATTTTGAGGGTGAAGACACCTCTCCATCGTCATATCCTACCATCAGAAATACTAAAACAAGAAACAAATATTGAAGGTTATCCCTACAAAACAGCTAAGCAGTGGTGCCTCTCAACACAACAAAAGGAAGCTCCTTACAAAGCTTTTACAAAGTTCTGAAAAGAAAATCAAAGGATACTAGGGAGGTGTGTTCCATGATTGCAAGAGTCACAAAATAACCTATGTGCTGTTCAGAAGAAATATGTAGAGCTAGGAAGGCCAAATATATATATGTGAGTGGTACATAAATCAATAAGTGCCCAAGTAACTTGTCCCTAGTTGCTAGTCTAAGTATGTCCTAGAACAATAGTGATAGAAATGTAGAAACAAGGAGACAAAGGCACACAGGCGATAACAGGGGGCTAAGTGCAAAATAGCCAAATCCAGAAATTTCAGGGGGCTAGATGTAACACTAGTAGAAATCCCAAATTTCTTTTTATTTTATTTTATTTTTTTGATATTTTTCTCCAACTCACTAACAATGGGGGAGAACCCACAAAAACTTTTAGCCCAAACTGAGGTACGATGTGGCCTGCAGAACATCTTCAAGTTGCAGAACACGTCGGGTTTCAACTTGAATGAATATTTTCTTTATCTTCCCAATTTTTTTCAATTTTTTGACGTAGGCACACAGGTCATAGCTAGTGTGGGTATGCTCAACTTTGAGTCAAGAATCTCCTGTAAAAATATCAGCCAAAACAGATACCCGAGCGAAAAGTTATGCCCATTTTACCGAAGGGGGTCGGAGTCGGTTTTCAAGAAACCCGAGGCGAAACCCGAGTCGGGTTTGGAATCGGGTAGGATTTTTTTTGGCGGCGTGGATGCAGCAGAAATTGAAATTTGTGGGGATTGGTCCGAGGTGTTGACGGTGGGTTTATGGTGGGATTAGGGTGGGAGTAGGGTGGGATTAGGGTGGGTATGTCGATCAATCAACGCTAGCACACAAAGCCGACAAAACAAAGGGTGGGGAAGGGGATGGCGGCTAGGGTTGCAAGGGTAACACTAGTAACGACAAAAACACAAACTAAACCAGCGACTAAACAAAAACTAGGGCACAAACTCAACACTACGGACTTTGAAATTGAAATATGCAAAGGCTACACACGTGGTTATGGGCGGGGGAAAAAAATTTTAGGCTTTTCTGTGGACGATAGGATGAACACAAAACAAAATTAACTAAGGGTAATGCGAACCTGACGGTGCACCTGAAGCTCTGATTACCACTTGATGTGAACAAGGGTTCCCGAACTTTCGAAAGGTTCTGGATAAGTTGATTTGGTCGGAGGCGACACACAAATAGATCCGGCTTCAGAACAGCACATTCTAAACCCCGAAATCACAGCATGACGTCTCCTCTGGTTATCAACCATCCTAAAATGATTGACCTTGCCGAGAAGGCTAATCCCTTCCTGCGAATCAAGAACACAAGCAAGAACAAAGAAGAATGCAACATAATTACAGATGTATTATGAATCTCACGAAGTTGGGGTCTCACAAACCGTGATGATGGTGAAACTGTTATGAATAGAATAATCTAAGCAAAACCCGAACCCTAATGGTGTGGCGGTGGTTGTATATGAAGACCCTAGGGTTGTGCAAGACCCTCTGGACACGCCCCTAATTGGGCTCAACTAGATACAAAGCCCAAAGGCAAAAAACAGGCGACATAGCGCCGAAACAGATTCTGGACCCTCTTTTGTTTCGACAATTCCCGATGACTCCGGATGAATTTTGACATGAAATCAGTGTCATTGGAAAGGTCTTCTTCTTATCTTTCTGTGCATATGTAGAACGTCCAAATCCGAGTCCATATGCGTCATGGGAATCCATTTTAGTGCAGACTGGTCCTGGGCCCCGAAACAGACTCGAAGTCGGCTTTGGTTGAGCCTCCACCTTGGCTTCCACGTCCTTGCTGGTCCTACACATCTCCAAGTCCTTCTCCCATCATCTCCTGGTCCTCTCTATAGTTCCTAATTATAATATAATCATTAGGTAGCAAACCATTCTCAAAAGTGACATATAATGAAGAACGTAGGAACGAGCTCACCTCTAAATTTAGTCGTCGTGCACGAGCTCTAGTCATTGGACCTTGCAAGTCCAGAATTGGAGGAGTATTGCATGTATCCATAGGAGTGATGTCCTCATCACGTACTCCTTAGCTGACATTAAGGGAATAAGCCCCACTTTTTACACTCATCGCATCCCCATGGAGCCAGACAGTAAGCCCACAAGAGAGCATCAGAGACGACTCAATAACGTAATGCGGGAAGTCGTCAAGAAGGAAATTATAAAGCTCTTGAATGCTGGGATTATTTACCCAATCCAAGATAGCCAGTGGGTCAGCCCAGTTCAAGTTGTCCCTAAGAAGGGAGGAATGACAGTCGTCAAAAATGAGAGGAATTAGTTGATCCCCCAACGTACAGTTACGGGATGGCGCATGTGCATAGATTATAGAAAACTCAACAAAGCAACCCGTAAAGATCACTACCCACTCCCCTTCATAGACGAGATGCTTGAGCGCTTAGCAAAGCATTCATTCTTCTGCTTCTTGGATGGTTTCTCGGGCTTCCACCAGATTCCCATCCACCCAAAGGACCAAGAAAAGACAACTTTTACTTGCCCCTACGGCACCTATGCATACCGACAGATGCCGTTTGGACTTTGCAATGCACCAGCCTCCTTCCAAAGATGCTTGATGGCCATCTTCTCAGACTTGATAGAAAAGGTCATGGAAGTTTTCATGGATGACTTTTGTGTCTATGGTACAAGCTTTGAGGCATGTCTGGACAATTTAGAGAAGGTCTTGACAAGATGTAAAGAAAAAGACCTTGTTCTCAACTTTGAGAAGTGCCATTTCATGGTGAAAGAAGGAATTGTCTTAGGACATAAGATCTCATCAAAATGGATAGAGGTGGATAAAGCGAAAATAGAGGTGATCGACTCCTTGCCACCACCCTCAAACGTGAAGGGAATCCGTAGTTTCCTCGGCCATGCCGGCTTCTATAGGAGATTTATCAAGAACTTCTCTCAAATATCCAGACCCTTGACAAACCTCCTAGCTAAGGACACTCCTTTCAACTAAGATGAAGAATGCATGGCTGCATTTGAAAGCCTAAAAAAGGCATTAGTCACAGCCCCTATTATCCAGCCACCAGACTGGGAGCTACCTTTCGAGATCATGTGTGACGCAAGTGACTACGCCGTTGGAGCTATCTTAGGACAATCCAAGGACAAAAAGCACTATGCAATCTCCCATGCAAGTAAGACTCTAACAGGCCCCCAGCTCAACTACGCTACCACAGAAAAGGAGTTATTAGCAGTCGTCTTTGCTATAGACAAATTCAGATCCTACTTGGCAGGGTCAAAAGTCATCATATACACAGACCATGCAGCCCTCAAGTACCTTTTGACAAAGAAAGATGCTAAGCCTTGACTCATTCGTTGGATCCTTCTCCTTCAAGAATTTGGCATAGAAATCCAGGATAAGAGAGGAGTCGAGAATTCAGTGGCAGATCATCTCTCACGCTTACAAAATTCTAGTGAAGATGAGCTACCTATAGACGACTATCTCAGGGATGACACCCTTTTAAAAGTCTCTTTCGTAGATCCCTGGAATGTAAATATTGTTAACTACCTCGTAGCGGGGTACATACCACCAGGGGCAAATCGAAAGAAGATCATGAGAGACAGTCGGATACACCTTTGGGACGACCCCTACCTCTTTCGAGTATGTACAGATGGACTGCTAAGAAGATGTGTTCCCATACAAGACACTCTAAAAATTTTGGAGAGATGTCACTCATCCCCTTATGGAGGGCACTACGGAGCATTCCGTACAAATGCAAGGTATGGCAAAGTGGATTTTTCTGGCCTACCATGTACCAAGATGCAAAAGATTTTGTGCAGCGATGTCCTAGGTGCAAAAAACATGGAAATATCAACTCAAGAGATGCTATGCCTCTCACTAACAATCTGCAAGTTGATATTTTCGACGTTTGGGGAATTGATTATATGGGACCCTTCCCAAACTCTGAAGGATTCGAGTATATCTTAGTGGTTGTGGACTATGTCTCGAAATGGGTAGAAGCAATGCCCTGCAGGTCAGCAGACTCAAAACACGCTATGAAGATGTTCAATGAGATCATTTTCCCATGGTACGGGATACCGCGAGTAATGATAAGTGATGGAGGCTCTCACTTCATTGACCTCACTTTCAGAAAAGCGTTGAGAAAACTAGGGGTGGATCACAGAGTTGCCACACCATACTATCCGCAAACTAGTGGCCAAGTGGAAACCTCCAACAAGCAGATTAAGAACATCTTGCAAAAGACAGTGAACGAAATGGGAAAGGCTTGGGCACCCAAACTCCATGAAGCACTCTGGGCCTATCGGACAACCTACAAAACCCCCATAGGAATGACACCATATCAACTGGTTTATGGTAAAACATGTCATCTACCGGTGGAAATGGATTTCAAAGCACATTGGACCATAAGAAAATGGAATATGGACCTAACCGCAGCAGGGATTAAGAGGCAAATCCAATTGGCAGATTTAGATGAATGGAGAGAGAAGGCTTACCACAGCTCCTAACTATATAAAGAAAGGACCAAGAGGTGGAACGATAAACGGATTCGCCATAAAGAGTTCAGAGAGGGAGATAAGGTACTACTTTTTAACTCCCGTGTTAAACTTTTTGGTCATGGTAAACTCAGGACTAAGTGGGAAGGCCCGTATATGGTGCTCAATGCCTCCTCCCATGGGGCCGTCACCTTGCAAAGTGCCAACAGAAATATTTTCAAGGTAAATGGTCATAGGCTAAAAATCTTTTTGGAACCTAGGAAACTAGAGTTTGAGGAAATAGATGTCCTCGAATTTAGTCCTACTTAAGCAAACCCCTTTTGCATCTATGGTCAGACCCTGACCTTAAAAGGGCTCTATTTTTTCTTTCTATCAAAAAAAAATATTTGCCTCGGCCTGGCACGGCCAAACCCGGCCGGGCGGCATCACACATCGAGCGGCATACCCCGTCAGGCGGCCAACCCCGCCAGGCGGCCTGGCCTACCATCCTCGACCTCTGAGGCCCATTTGACCGTGTAGGGTTTTGAAACACCGCCGGGCGGCCAACCCCACCGGGCGGCGGCAACAAACTTTCAAAATTACGCCCCGTCTGCACGTTAAACCCAGAGAGGCCTCCGTCGGCTCCAACCCTATCTAATCCATGGTTCAAGCGAGTTTTTTTCCTTAAAAAGACCCCCAGTCTCCAACCTCTCTACACTCTAAAAAGGCATGGCCGAATCTCCTGAGATGAACAAAAATAGAGAGTTCTCAGCCACCCCAAGGGAACCTCAAGCCAAGTCCAACTAGAAAACCATGGCTCCCCCTAGTGATCGTCTCGCCAGGTGCCTCATCCTCGAAGAAATCTCCGACGACGAGCCTCCCAAGCCCATAGCCAATATCTGGCCGATCGGGGCATCTCCCACCCCGGCGGGCGGCAAGGGCCGCTGGGCGGCATCCCCCACCAAGCCGGGCGGCAGCCCTCGTCGGGCGGTGACGCCCCCGCGGACTGGCAGCGGATCATGCCGGCTGGTGTCACCCGCTAGGCCGGGCGGCGGCTCCCGCCCGCCGGCATCGCCTGCCAGGCTAGGTGGCGGCTGTGCACCCCGGGGACTCTCCCCCTTGCGAGCGATCAAGAAGGGGAAGCAGTTTCACCCTGCAACCCCAACCCGCGCAACCACAGGGCAGCTCACGTCCCAGAAAGACGCCGGTGCTGGGCCTAGCTCTCCAAACCTCCCTACCTCGACTCCTATGGTCGGTATGGGAGTTACGCACCGAGCCGCCATTCAGATGGAGGAAGGGATGGCCTTGGTCCGCTATGAACAGATCGGCAAACAAGTGGTGTCTAGCTCAGAGGAAACCTCTGGAAACAGTAGCCCCCCTCCTTATGTTGTTCATGGCCATAAAACGACCACCGGCTATGGGAAGGTGCTATACCAAAGGGTTCCGCCAGGGGCGATCGCTAAGTCCACTGACTCCATGCCACCTAAGCCTAGGCGCCGCCCCTCTCCACCACTGATCCGTGGACCGCCTGGAAGAATGGAATTTAGTGATCCAAGTGATGATAATACAGGCGCTCTATGGAAGGCGGTGAAGGGGCTTAGGCAGCGAGTGGACAAGGTTGAAGATCGGATGGTGGAAGAACACCTTAGGCGAGAGGTGCTCGAAGATGACGTGGAGTGGCTACGCAAGGGTTTAGGTTCTAAGATTAAGCGCGTAGCCACGGTGGCTGGGCATCCGGACGCCTACTATCTCCCTCGCCCATAGAGTCCTTTTTATCTCCTTTGGCGCCTAGTTTTATTTCCTTTATTGCATTCATTTCATTAATTATTCATTTAGTTCAATTTGTTAGTTAATTTCATTATTTCAATGATGTAATGCGTCAGGGCTCTATGAATAAAATTTAAAGTTTCTTTGTTTACTTCAATTAATTTCTTTGATCTATGTGGCAACACATAGATCGGACCTGGTATCTCACAAACGATCGAGTTTGGTGACAAATCAGGAAATGGGCCAAAATGTCGACTAATGACACACCAGCATGCCTCACGGTGAAGTAAAACCCGCCGGGCAGCAGTGCCCGCCGGGCGGCCAACCTCGCTGGGCGATGGAGCCCGTCGGGCGGCATAGTCTGCCGGGCGGCGTGAAGTGCCACTGCCCAGGTCACCTGGCCATTTCAGGAGATATGAGCATAACTGGTTATCCTAATTTTAACTCAAACTCCTATCATAATTTAATATATATACCTTGGTAACTTGAAACTATCCTACCAATCATGCCTATTGTATAAAGATAGCTCCTTGCATTCTCTCATTGCCCCTAGGAAACACTCACTGCATAGGAAAACCTTGTCTAAATTGTTGATAAATGTGATATAACAATGGAGAATTTAATCTTTCTCAAGACCAAGTGAACATTCTTCCTTTTTCCTTTCTTACAAATAAGAACTCCAGACTCACAATCTTCTCATTGATGATTTTATTCCCACCAAAGCCAGATAATGATCTTAATGAAAACCTATTGCTTTTGCTACTTTTATCTTCATTGAACTTTGTCAAATTATCGTGACCCTTGTGAGATGCTTGTTCTGTGTTCTTGATCAAGTCTATGTGCACACTCATACCACTCCATATGTCAAAACTTCTATACTGGAAGTTCGCCTCAAGTATCCCCATAACCTTTCATTAAAATCATAGGCTCCACCACATATGTTCATCTCTCTCCAAAAATCATTGCAAAGAGAGCTATGGGAAAAAAGAAACAAATATATAGTTGAATCATGAATAGCCCGTGATCTCCTCTATACATTAAATACAAAAGAGAGAGAGAAATCACTTCAGCAGGAGCATCCACCACCGTTCATTCATCCATACACTCCATCATCATGCACATGACTTGATCATAACCCATGACTTGTTTTCTCCGTGGATCCATAGTTTGACTTAGTGATAAATGAAGTACAAGTATGCAGCCTTAATATTCCCCGCCTTGAGCCCTACATAAGCCTTAATATATAGGGAAATTTTGACCACTGGCCATTGAGAGGGATCAAAACCACCTTGAGTGATTTGAGAGCATCAATTGAGAATAACTTGTGATCTGGAGCTCTGTTTTTATTGAAAGAACAAACAAAATTTAAGTTCCTTGGGAAATAGAAAGATTTGATTTCCCTTTGTTGTTCCATCTCTCAACTTTTGAAGACAAGGTTTTTAGCCAGCTAAAACCCCTTGGGCATGGGGAGTCAAGGATAGTCATTATATATGTGAAGCATGATGAGAACTACCTCACCCTTTCCCTTTTCCTTATTTCCACTTTGCTCGGGACAGCAAAGTCCTAAGCGTGGGGGGTGTTGGTAGTCTTTATTTCCCTTTTAAGCCTACCAAACAAACATTGAAAGCATGAAACTCTTGGAAAGAACCCTAATCATATCAGGCTGAAATCAGTCACCCGGCTGGTCAAAACAGAGTCATCATCAGGCTGATCATCCGACCCATGCCAATTCTCCAAAACACCCCACCATGAGGCAGTTTTCTCCTCCCGAACCAAAAGTAAGGAAATATGGCTAAGGAAAAGAGGTCCACAAGTGGCATAACCAGGAGAAGTCTCAGGGCGACCCAGAGGGGGTCGGTACCCGGCCCAGGCCGCCGCCTGACCTCCCATGCTGCTCGGCCTGGGTGTGCCACCCAGTTTTGCCAGCCCATGAAGCCCATGAAGCCTACCAGCCCCAAAATGAAGAAGTCGGTAGCTACCGATCCAACAACCGACATTGGGGTGAAATCTGAGCCATTCAGGGGAGATCGGTCAGGAAACTGACATAATCCAAGGGCCACCCGGCACACGTGGCCGCCCGGCATAGCCCGCCGCCCGGCGGACCGACTTTCGCCGACCGACTCCCCATCACCTATAAATGCATGCCAGCCCATCGCCACGAGGGGAGTGGAGGATTTCAGAAGAAATAAGCATTAGTTCCAAAGTTTACCCAAGTAGAAGAGTAGAGGTGTAGGAGGAGGAGTTCAGGATGCTGGCTCCTTCAATTTGTGCCTTGGGGATGATACTCCTACGTGAGTAATCTCCTTCGTCTTCGAGGCCGGGTAACATGTAGTAGCATTCTTGCCCAAGTAATAAAGTGAGTATTTCTATCCTTTTATTTTGCGGGATCCTCGTTCATAACTTTTTATTGCTTCGTAGCATTATCTTGTTATGCTTACCAATTCTAGAACTGGTATGAAAGTCTATGTTTTGACGTGGTGTTTAGACTTAGATTTCCTGGGTTTGCATTCGTCCCCACGGGCTGTGTGGTAGGTGGCAGGTGGTGACAGCCCTGTCCATCCAATATTGAATTCCACCACATTTGGGAAGTCTCAAGCAGGGTTATCTAGCGTTAACGTGCCCACTAGTACATGAGGTTAGTTACCGACCCTTACCTGTGGATTGTTATCATGCCCCAAAGCTGATATTTGGAAATAGATTTCTCACTAAGTTACTTGGAGAAGGTTCACTACATTAGATTTCCTGGCGACTTCCTCTCCCTATAGAATACACTTTGTTCTACCCCCTTCCATCACTAGGACTTGATAAATTAGGAGTGACACGACTACTTGTTCCCTATGGAAATCGATACTCTGGAATACTCCCAGGTGAAAGCTACGCTGGCATCTGTACGCTTGCAGATTTTCCTATTAGGCTTAAGAACCGCCAACAGTCGGCCTGGCTTCCAGCCCCGGTCCCATCTGCTGGACCACCCCTTGATTGGAGAGTCCGTCGCTGGGATTCGTTCCACGGGAGCGCCCCCAGTCGGGGCCGGTGACCGAACATTCTCCGCCATCCCGGACTGGCTCATCGCCGTCTCCTCAACCAGGCGGTGGCCGACAGGCACCTCCGACCTAGCGGGAGGTGGCGAGATCAGGGACGATCCCATCCCCAGCGTCGGCGGCGTGAGAGGGGCATAGCCGAGGCTGGCCGCCAGCCCGGCATCTCCACCAAGGTCATCGTCATCGTCGTCGTCATCGACGTCGCCGTCGTTCTTGCCGTCGTCGACGCTGCTGCCATCGGCATCACTAATGGCGTCCTCAAACCCACTCAGGGCCTCCCAGTCATCATCGTCAGCTCTGCCCTCGACATCCTCCTCCTCCTCTTCCTAGGTCGATGCGGTCGATGTAGTGTTCAGGTCCTCGCCCATTCACTCCTTCTCCTCCCGCCGCGCCTGCCGCCGTAGCGACTGCTCCTCCTTCTCGAGCCTGGCCCGGATGTTGGCGTCCTTCTTCTTCCTCGCCACTCGCTTTGCATACCGCTGCGCCACGTCCCGGAAGCGGTTGGCAGTCCTCTCGGTCCTCCCCTCCGGTAGCTGGAGAAAAGGGGTCGTGATGAAGCACGCCCACACGGACTGAAAGCAAAAAGGGAGGAAGAAGACTCTAAGCTCAAAACATCACCAAAAATAGGGGAAGTGTGAAACAAAGAGCAAAGCATCGATGAAAGGGCAAAAATCCTTACCACGTCAACAGCCTGAGGATTGGGGCGCATCGGTGGTGTATTCAGAGCGGGCCAGGCCGGCACAGGGGGTCCCAACGCCACTTGCACCCGCTTTGCCACCTCGGCGTCAGGCAGCAGCTCCTCCGCCATCACGTTGTCCGGGACAACGTGACTGTTGGCGTCGACAAGGTACATCGGGAGGCTGCGATGGCAAAGTGGCGCGAACTGCTACTTATGATACCACCTGACAACTCCCGCGCCGTCGAGATCGGACTGCTTGAGGTGGGCGATGGCGCTGTCGATCCACCTCTACCCGCTCTTCCCTTTCCCGCAGTTCCAACTCTCTCGAGCCTTGGGGATGTCACGGCGGGTGAAGTCCGGGAAGCGGTGGAGCTCTTCATTGTGCAGGTAGAACCACCGCCAAGTGAGTGGTCAGAGTGGGCATCGGGATGTACTGCATTGCACGCTCGCCGCGAAGACGAATTCCCATGCACCTGATGGTGTAGGGGAGCTGGCCGGCATCTCCCACCATGCGCTGGATGCAAATCGCATGGAAGAAGTGACACCACCAATCAAAGTTCAGTGCTGGGAGAAAGTCATGCGGAGGCTGCCCGAGCCCGTGCTCATGGAACGGGATGAAGGACACGACATAGCCCGACGGGGGCTTCGGCCACCTTTCATTCCCCTACACGATCCACTCCACAACCCTAGTGAGAGGGGCGAGAAGCCCGGCCTGGACGAGGGCCTCCAACTCCTTCTTCACCACCATGGAGTGTGAGAACACCGACATGGCTACGGCGAAAGCGATCTCCGGGCAAGATGAGCAAGAGGGCGCGAAGAGACGAGCAACGTGAAAGGAAGGGAGAAGATGCGGCGTCTGACAGCTTAAATAGGGGAGAAGACCAGGTGCGTGACCGAAACTGACCACGAAGTATCCACCGTGACTCGCCAGGTGATAACCCCTCAACTTCTCGTCTCGTGTAATGCGCTGATGTGACTACCCACGTTCACCCTTAACTCCACCTTTCCCACTAACCCGAAAACTCCTCGGCTTCCATCAATGGCCCCGCACGTCGGGGGCCCACCTCCATTTCTGCCGCAGCAAGAAACATCCCCTCGACTACCACGCTGCGAAAGACGGAACGACTGTGCTCTGCACTTAGGCCCACCACGACGCGGGCGCCAGGTAAGCCACTCAACCCCCCTATTTACTTGGGTAAGTGGGAGCCAGTAGGGCAGAGCTGATTCAAGCTCCATGCCATGTCTTGAACTCTAAAGCAGGAAAGACGCAAGGGTCCTACCGTCCAAATTCCATTGTGGTAAACGTGACTGACCCGTAAGGGCCCGGCCGTCGGGCGGCACCAAGCTGGATTGAGGAATGAGGCGGGCCGCGCGACCCCTTCGAAGGACGAGCAGCGAAGGTAAGATAGGATAAGGGGCCAAACACTGCCCTGATGGCCCGAGGGTGCTAGTGTTCTAAGGCTAGTCCAGCTGAGGGGTTCAATAGCCGCCGAGTGCACCACACCGAGCGAGGGGCACGAGCGATGGGCACACCTAGCGGCCAACACCCCGACCCCCAGGGGGCCGTGGGCATCGCGGAGTAGCGTTTGAGTCCCATTTTGACTCGTCCTTTGGTATCCCTATGAAGGAAGGCAGCTAGCCATCGCGACCTACCGAATGGTCGCGACAATTAGACAAGTTGAAAAATCGGATTTATGAGGTCGACCACCAGTTGGTTCGCTGGGACCCCGCCGATGGGGAACCGGGGATCTCAATCGAACTAACCCGATAGCAGCTCACCGAGAAACCACATTTCAGCCCTCGAGGCGAAAATGAGGCCCGGCTCTATCCTCTGTCTCACAAACGAGGCACGGAAGGAGAAAACGAGAAAGTCGAAACAACCGCTCAACCGACCCATCCGCAACGAGCGGGGGTGTGATGGTCGACATCGCCAAACGAGATCCAACAGCGGGTTCACATTCTTTATTCCTTACTAACAAGACCTCTTAACAGCCAACACTTACAAACTCACACCCTCTCTCTCTCTCTCTCTAACATAGCAAGTTACAACAACTCCAAAAGCAGAGAAAGAGAAGAGAAAGTTGACCCCCGAGGGTCTATTACAAGGAAAAGACGGTACCCACACCTCGGCGGGTACATACGAGGTGAAGCACCTGCGACGCCTCATCGTCGAGGAAATATGCCCTCATATGAGGCTAGCCATTTTCGCCAACGAAGAAAACGAGCAGCTTGGCTACACCGTACGGCTGTTGCTGGAGCTCCCCCCCCCCCCCCCCCCCGAGACTAGGGACCACCACGCAGATGGGGAGCCTGGTACGGTCCCTCTTCTTGACCTCATGCCTACTAATGTTGACAAAGATGAACATGATGGGACCTAATAAGCCATGGCAACTTTCCATGCAAGAGCCCCTTTAACTCCATCTCACCTCGACAAGGGGAGGACGTAACAAAAGTTGAGACGGCCACCCTACGACCAGCGGAACGTCCCCGCTAGGACGACCAAGGGTTAGTCGATGGCGGATGTTCATCCCGTCGTCATCACCAAGGGCATCATCACACCCGGAAGCCATAGGCTTAGTGAGTCGGCACACGAGAGACAGTCACCCTTCAGCTGACTAGGAATTCGAAGCAACGATTCTGGGTGTAGGGATGGAGCGGGACACCGTCCGGAGGCATCCTTAAATAGCTGGGATAAGCCTAGGCCTTGGATACCCCGCACGGGCGCCGAGCCCAATGAAAGAGCATGGGAGACCCTTGCACGCCATGCAAAGACAAAAACCTGGCACCGCCGACAGTGTTGTGCACTGCGCCCTACACAACAAGAGGACCATCCCGGATGAGAGCCGTTGGTCGCAAGCCTCCTAGGCGCATGGTGCGCCAGATCCGGGACCCACTGAAAGATAACCTTGCTTGCGTCACGACAAAAAAGGACGACGTGCCTGCAGCTCAGGCAGCATCTTGTCGTGCCTTTTTTAGGCAAACAGGTCAGGCCTCACCACGAAGGCACTATGGACAACTCCCTCTGCGGTGCCAAGTGTTGTCGATTCAAACCAGAACATGGGATCCAAAGCCCACGGGCGCCACAGCGTTCTCGTGAAGGCATCCGATGAATAAAGCCAAAGAATGAGTCCGTACAGACACCTTCTCGTGCACCCTTGCCAAAACGGCATGCCAACCCTTTACCGCCGAGTCAAACCCGGGGCGTGAGTTTTTTAAAAAACTCACCTCCCGGCTCGGGGGCTACACCCTTCGGGTGCGCTCGCGCGCACCTCGTCTCGATAAACTGGAAGGCCCGCAAACCGCGTCGCAACTTTTGACTCGCACCAACGTTGGAATCCACCAAACGACTCTCCGACTCGCTCGGGGGATACTATCGAGGGCAAATAACAGGGCGCCATATGGCACCTCCTAAGACGAAACTGAGTATGCAATCAAGGACCAAAGGCTCACCGAAGGGCATTTGTGTGGGACCCGTCACTCGGCTGCGAAGACCATGTCACCATACCGGCTCACTCAACCCCTCGGTAGGGAGACGGGAACCCGCCGAGACTCGCACGACCCCTCGGTGGGAGTCATGACCAAGCCAACCTAACAGGCGCGCCCCGGACACACCTCATTCGTCGAGCATGATGACTTGGCTTCCCTACCAAGCCTATCTGCTCTGGCACAAAATCCGGGGTCCCCACCAACGCTGTGATCACGATAGTGCAGGTCCCCACAATCCATGATAGCAAAATAGGCGCCCCCGTCCTCGGAACCTAGACCCAGACAGGACACAGCAATAGAATCCTGGCCCGAGCCGGGGTTGGCGAAATGGGGAAACTCGATTACCCTGCACAGACAAGACAGATCCCAACCCTGAGTGGGCCCGAGCAGTCTGGCCTTGACGACTCGACCCCTGGAAGGGGGTCGGGCGAGTCAGAGGTCATCTACCATCAAGCCCCCAGACATAAATGTTGTATCCACCGCGCATAAACAGTATCAGGGGGTCAAATCCCCTCATGCACACCTGCTCCTCCATCATCACCAACGCCTGCTAACAAGGACAGGCGCGGCAGGGCACTCGATGACGCTATTGCCCTGATGACAACCCTAATAGTGGTGATGCAGGACAACTTGATGGACAACGAGATCGATTCTTGACCGGGCAACATGACAGTGCCCCTGATACGCCACCCCACATATGGCGGAGCATGCCATACACAGTAGCAAGTGGAGCTCAACCCAACGATGGGAAATGGGGGCACGCTCCAACACAGTGCACTCCCCCTAACGCAAGATCAGGGTGGTGGGGCCTACAAGGACCAGGGACCACGCCACCGACCTAGGACGACACCTCCTTCCGTACATCTTCAGCAACCCCGCGCGAGTAGGGCACCATCTCTCTCTCTCTCTCTCTCTCTCTCTATATATATATATATATATATATATATATATCTAAATGGGCCATCCCCTTGGAATATAAAAGGGGATGCTCTTCTTCTTCGGATGAGGCAACACACGATCAACCGACCCCTCTTCTTCTTCGGATGAGGCAACAATGATCAACCGACTCCCCTAGAGAACACACCCTCACACTCCTCCATTGTTAGCACTGAGACTTGGAGCACCCTCCTCTCTCGCCATTGTTGTACTTAACCCCGCGGCAAGTAACACGAGTAGGCTAGTGAACTGGACGTAGAGGGCCTTCTCTGAACTAGTATAACCCCTCGTGTCCTCTTGCTAAGCCATCACCGAGCCCAAAGCGTGCACCCCGCGAACAAATTCTACTAGCCGGTGATCGGAACACTGACTAAAATGTATGGGTTTTTATGCAAAAACAAAGGGCCTAAATGGTATTCCATTAAAATTAAGGACCTAAGCGCAAAAGAGGCATTTAACGGGATTTACACAAATTAGAATACAACCTAAACACTGGGTGGACGGAGTCCATGAAGTGAGGCTAGATTGCGGTCTATGGACCACGGTGGACTGGGTTCACATCCTTTCATTGGGTTCTAATCTTGGCCCACAAATCAAGAAATCGACAGCTAAGAAGGGCGTCAGCGAGCTAGGCGGTGGCCGACGTTGACCAAGCGGCGACGTCATGAGCGGCAGCAGCGGAGCTCACCACAGAGGTACTCCAGTGGCCCATTCTCTACTGCCAAAGGGGCAAAAGGACATGAGCAAGATGTAGGTTCTTACTCGTGCCTCACGTGGGGTCGAGGAGGGTCGGAGGTAGTCAACGATGATGGGAGGTGCCCGCAGTGTTTGGTTGAAGCTTGACAAGGAGCGTCTACTGGGGTTCTGAAGCGTGAGCTCAGGAAGGTAGCGGTGGGTGATGCACATAGTCTAGGACATGGCTCCTAGGGTTACAACTCGTTTTTGAGGGTTGAGGTGCGCTCTAGGAGCACCTACGCAGGGGCATATGGGTTAGAGGGGGTTGGGGTGGCCGGAAAGTAAGAAGGATGCACGACAGCGCAACTCACTGAATGGGAAGACAATGTCCAGGGATGTTTTACAGTGGAATGGGAGGGGTTAGAAAGGATGGAGAGGGCCAAGGACAGGGAGACGACACATGGCGGTGCAGCTCACTGGAATTTGGAGAAAAACATGACAGCGCCGATACTACGGCTCGGGGCAGTCTAGCATTAGCACAGCGGCAGCGATGGGGACTGGGGGTGTCTTCAGGCCATTTTATTAGGGGGAAGGAGAAGGGGAGGCGGGTGATGCAAGCTCGTTGTCCATTAATGACTGGAAACAGCCATGGCCATGCAGTAACGGGCAGGTGCAATGGGCTCGTTGAATCAATGCGGTTGCGGGGAAATATTGGGGCAGCGACAGTTTCCGTCAGCGTGAAATGGGAGCGACGGGAGGTTGAAGACAACCCGTGGTGGGGACTGACAAGCATGGTCCACCTCTCGGCTGGTGCGGGTTGCGGGCTGGGCTGAGGCAGGCGCTGGTGGCCTGTGAGCTAGCTGGGCCAGGCAGGCGAGCTGGGCTGGGCTGCTGCTGTGAATAGAACAACACGGCCAAAGACTTGCACGTTCCTGTGGACTGAGTACACTAATCAATCTACAACTTGATCATGTGTCTTGTACATGTTGTGGAACACGAAATAGGCAATGTGGTTTAGATTGTTGCTCACCTTATTTCGAGATCGCACGGCCGAAACACAGCAAGCTCATGAAGTGGCAGTTGCCGGGCAGAACATGTTCCAGGAGTCATTGAGACAGATCTCGGCAAGGGCTCCTGTGAACACGAAGACGACTTACTGGAACACGACACTGATAAACCGGATTTGATATTTGCTCACCTCATCTGGAGATCATAGAGCAGAAATCAGACAAGGTTGCGTCAAGACAGTTCATGGGCCGAATGCGTTCCTGGTGTCATGGAGGCATATCTCGGGCTGTGCTTCTAGGATTAGGAAGAGTACTTCGTGGAACATCAAATGCATCATGGTATGCCTCATATAACCTTCGTAATTGAGCAGACAAAGGGTCGAGTTTACCATGTCGAGCGCTGGCTGTGAGCTGACGAGAAATAGCGACCATGGCAGACACGATTGTGGTTGCATCAGGGCTCTTCTGGCTCTGCGTTTTGGGTATGATGGAGAGGGATATATTGTGCATGTTTGGTGAAGCTTCACGTTTATTGGTGTCGTGGATCACCGGGAACGCCTATGCCAACTTTGTGCTAGGTTGCTAGATGCAATGGGAGCAGAGGAGACGGTGAAGAAACTCGACTCCACAGGTTGGAAAAGAGCGAGGGAATGCAGGGGGCGTCGGCTTACAAGACAAGGAGTATCTAGACATGGTTTTATAGGGTGGGGAGGTGGTGGAGGGCAAAGGAACGGGTTCATCAAGTCTTCAATGGCCAGTGGCGCCATTAATGGCCACTCGAGCTCCTGGTGCGTGACTAATGATGAAAACGACCGGAATTGGAAGAGGAGAAGGCGGCACATCCATTTGAGTGGTCAGTGCGCCGGTCTTGAAGCCAGAGGGGTGGGGACACGAAGCATCGGCGGCGGCGGCTGTTTCTGGAGGTGTCTGCGCCTGGGAGACTGCCGCTCGGCTGGACTGGGTGCTGGTCTCGTGGGCTGAACAAGGCGAAGGAGACAAAAGGGAGGGGAAACAGGAGATGGGTTATGCGGGTAGTAAATTGGCCCAAGAGGCCACGTGGGGAAACAGGAGATGGGTTATGCGGTTAGTAAATTGGCCCAAGAGGCCACGTGAGCTTCTCTTCTCCTTCGTTTCCTTTTCTATTTCTAATTTCTATTATTAATTCTAAAACAGAAACTACTCAAATTTTAAAATTAGTATGCGCACATTGAAAACCCTAATACATACTATTCTAGCATGAATATAACAAAATAAATAAAAACCTACTTTAATTTATATAATTTAGAAAATATGTATGTTTGTCTAAAGAAAATAGTAACACTATAATTAATTGAAGTTAATTTTAAACTATTACAAAACTTTTTAAAATTAAGTTAAATTTAATTAACACTCAAAAATTTAAATTTCTAGATGTTACAAAACTACCCTCCTTAACAGGAATCTCATCCTGAGATTCTGTGTGGCTAGCAAGAAAAAGGTAACGACAGTTTCGGTTTTCATTCTTCATTCGAGATTCAATTCACTTGATTAGTTGATGGTGTTCATTCGAGCAACTTCTCCAAATGCCAACTTCATATTCTCTTGTTCGTATCTGCATCAATTTTAGTTTCTCAATGCTCCAGATTCCATATCCACATGGCTGGTGACGATCACTACCCCTCTTAGGTTCATACTCAGGTTTGTACTAATCAAATCCTTCTTTGGCAAGCAAAGCTTCAAAGTAGTGGCTCTATTAATCAAAGAGGGGGAATAGGATTTACAAGGAATAGAGGATAGGTACCCCAACTAAACTAAATCTAGAACAACCTAATGATGTGATAACAAAGTAAAAATGCTCTACAAGCACACTAACACACAATCAAAGAACCAACTCAAGCATAACACACCACAAACAACAGGATTAATGTTTTCTCTAGCGCTTCTGTTATCAAAAGGGAGGGATCCTAAATTCAGCTTATAGGAAAATTCTTTCTTCATGTTGACGTAGAGTAATGCCCAATGTGTTCAATTTTGTGACAAATCTTCCACTGTTGACCTTCATATGTCGTGGAATCAACTCGTGAAATCTTCAGGATCATTCATTTTGCTCATGATTTCTCAAACCGACCAAACTAATATTTTAAAACAAATTGAAAAATCATTTGAGGATATAGATAAGTCAAGAGAAAATATGAAGAGATAATAGAATTTCTTTATTTTTGAATAAAAGGTTTTTTTTCTAAATACTAGTTTTGAAAATAAGACCTATGGCACGACCATTCTGTCTAGGCTTGCGTCCAACGGTCGACATGGCTCTGATACCACGATGTCACACCCGGTTTTAAGGCCAAAACCGAATGCTTCTGTATACGTGCCTAGGATCAAGTTTTCATGTATACAAGGAATAAAGTGAAGTAACAGTAAATAACTAATGTCATTATTATATCAAAGTATCATTATTACATAGCATGAATTACATCAAAACATAAAAGAAAATAGCGGAAGGCTTCATAACGCCACAGGCAGTCAATCGGGGGTCGCACTCCTCTCCTAGTCATAGTAGACCTTGTTGGTGTAGTCCATCATTCCATCGTCCTCTGAGCAGTAGAATAATAGCAACAACAACACAGGAAAAACTATAATGCGTGAGTATGTACCATACTCAGCAAGTGGGGGAAAGTAATGACATGTAGGCTAAAACAAGAATTGGCTTGACACAGGTTTACTGTACTACGCATCCTATGACTCAATTATACAAGCATCCTATTTACTAGGTGAAAGTATCCCAACAGGTTAACCACCTATCCCACACTATCAGTTGCCCATCGATAGCAAAACTATGAGTTACTCACCCATACCAGAACACTATAGGTTACCCACCTGCAGCTACCACCCAAATCAAGTTACCCACCAGATCCACCCAAATATCCATCTAATCGTGTGAGGATTCAGGCCGCTCATGACCGTGAGCACAGCTGTTATAACAGTTTTACACTCTATAGAGGTTGCACAACTTTACCAACAGGTTGGTGATTCCATCACCCGTCGATGACTAAAGTCTCCCTATTGCCAATACACTACTGTAGGTGTGAAGCCAAGAGATCACCACATGGTCTTTCAAAGATCTCCCCAGCTTGCGAAACGTCCCCACTAAGGTTTCACCGCTGTGGGATTAACCATCCCTATAGAAGCCCCCTCCAGCATCATGGCTAGAAGCATACCCTTCATCACCTGAGGCCGAAAGTAACCCTCTCGTCCTCCTTCCTTGAACGTCCGCAAAACTAGGAAGACATCTACTACCGGACCACGCCTACCCATATCAGCCCTGTACTTTGCCCTGTTTTCCTAGGTGGTCGCTCCACGAATTGGTTTTTATGACCACAAGCAAGCACTATCGCAAACCAACCAGTACATTACCCGTACCTATCTGAGAAACCTTGTGGATATGTGCCATGGTTTGCTATATTTGTGATGAGTAATTGACTTGAGTGGATTTGGTGTTTGAGTTGAAATGCGGGAATCCAGGGATTGCATAGGTTTGCATATCATGGTTATGACTAACCGGAGTTGGTGGAGATATTGGTGATGTTGCAGGAGATGGGAAATGTGTTAGCTTGTCTCATGATGTGTAGGTCACTGGAGTCAGCTTGGCGGTCAACGGCGAGAGGATCGGGCACAAGTAGGGGACTTGGGGCTAGACGATCGAGATGCCGGGTGAAGTCAAGGGTGATCCACACCATACACGTGGAGAGGCAAGAAGCACGGACGGTTTCACGGTAGAGCCTCAAAACCGTGGTGGTGATGAAGACGGCGTGTTGACCAAGTCAAGGCAAACGGGATGCCGGTGCAAGGGACAAGGGGGCCCGATGGACAGGGACTGGGAGAGACTTGCCGGTGGTCAGGATCACGGGACAAGGTGACACATGTCAACATCGAGAAGTCATGCTTTGAGAAGCGTGCAAGGCGGTTTCCTGGTTTGGACCTCAAAACCGGTGGCGGTGGTTGATGGTGCACGTGGCACCATCACGGAGCTTGCTTCGAGATGAAGCAAAGACGTGAAGCGTCCGATGGCATTCGGGCGATAAGGTAAAAGATAGACGGTTATGCCCCCGGTGGTAGGTGGGTGTGTTATGTAGGTCAAGGGTAGAGTGGTCATGTGGACAATAGACCCTAGGCCTATATAAGGAGAGGTGTGGCTAGTGTGAGAGGGGCCTCTCTTCCCATTAGCCTCGTGTTAGGACTCTATTCAAAGTGCTAGGAAAGGACTTCATGTTTGAGAGGAGAGTAGTGGGTGTGTGAGAGACATCTCTTGGTCTTCCAAATAGTGGGAGGAAGAGGATGGCTTCCTAGCCTTGTACCTATGAATCTTGTAAGCACCTTTGTATGATATGAGAAGTATTTTTGTGCTCAAGATTTCCCTCTTCACTTGAATCCCGAAATTCCCTTTTTCCCATTTTTGGAAGCATTTTTGTGGTGATTTTCGATCTCACTTTTGGATGAGTTTTTGGCCCGGATTTCTTGAGAAACTTGTTGCTAGGATGAGCTAGAATAATCCTGTATGGATCCTTGATGGAATTATTGGCTCTAGCACCTTCGATTTGAAGGATTTCTCAAGTTTTCCTTTTTGGTGTTCTTGGTATGAGATCTGAAATTCGTGATGATTTCTTGAGCCAATTGAGTAGATCTCCTAGGAAAAGGGTCGTGATGTATTGAGGATCATCTGGTCCAAATTTCATGATTTTTGGAGTTTGTTTGATAAGGTTTTGCAATTTTTTTTTGCGGTTTGCTATTGCTGTTCTGAATCTATCGAACTTTCCTGTCGGACTTGTCCGATGACCATCGTGACCATCGGACTTGTCTGATGGTCAATTTGTCCGAGGCGCCAACTTGTTCCACCGGACATGTCCGATGACCATCGGACTTGTCTGATGAAGTTCTGAGAAATACCCATCCGAATGGCTCTTTTTCTATATAGGCCAAGTTCTCTTGAAGAATTTTGATTGGCTCCCATTCACCCCCCCCTCTGGTCACCTTCTCGGTCCTTCAATTGGTATCAGAGCCGGTTTGATCACTAGTTGACCTTCATCGGCTTTGTGATCTGAAGGCGACATGGAGAAGCGCACTGTCAAGCTGTGGATGTTCGATGGAGAGGACTTTCCCTACTGGAAGTCACGGACCAAGGCGTATGTGCTGAGTCAAGGACGTGCAATTTGAGAGATTGTTGATCAGGAGTATGCTATACCACAAGACCTGAACACTGCTTCTGCAGGTGAGTTACTCAGGTATGAGAACAACTCCAAAGCTATCAATATTCTGCTTTCTGCACTTGGTAGGAGCGAACATGATAGGGTTGCACACCTTGACACTGCTCATGCTATTTGGGATAAGCTCTGGACTTACCATGAGGGTACCAACCAGGTCAAGTCTATGCGTAAGGATTCTTACAATAGACAGTACCAAACCATTGCTCAAAAACCGGGCGAGTCACTAGATGACACTTTTCGTAGGTTTGAGGCAATTGTGTGCAACTTGCGGGCTTGTGGTACCCTTGTGTATAATGACAACGATAGAGCTAAGCAACTGCTATACTCACTTCATAAAAATGTTTGGGGGGGTTAAAATTGCTGCTCTAGAAGAAAATGCTGATTTCAATACCCTGAACTGTGAGCAACTGTATAGCAAGCTGAAATCTCATGAACTGTCTAGGAAATCTCGTCCTAATCTTGCTATTGCTGCTTCTAGCATGGCTTTGCTTTCTAGTTCTCATAAGGGTGATCACAGTTGTGCTTCTCATGGAACTAACTCCTCATTTGATCAGTCTTCCTTGGAGTTTACTTTGTTTTCTCTTGTTGCAGCTTTCGATGAACAGATGGAGTGCATTCCTGACGAGGAGCTGTCCTTGCTCACAAGAAAGTTCAGGAAGTTCTACAACAACCGGAAGGAGAGAAGAGGAGGTGGTTCAAGAACCTGTTTCGAATGCGGTGACCCGGGACACTTCATCGCTGATTGTCCCAAGAAGAAGAAGAAGGCCGGGTACCGCGACAACAACACTGAAGACTTTAAGCAGAAGAAGAACCGCTTCTACAAGAAGGGCAAGAACTCCAAAAAGTTCGCCAAGGCCATTGCACGTGCCTGCGTTGCCGCCTTGAGCGACGTCGACCTCACATCAAGCAAAGGCCTTACAAGCTCGGAGGAGGAGGTTGAAAAGCCACGAGTCAAGAGGAAGGATGACTTCACTGGGCTTTGCTTCATGGCAAAGAACGACCACGACACCGACTCTGGATCCGACTCCGACACAAGCGAGGTACCTCCCACTCTTGATGAGCTCTCTTCTGAACTTGATCATTTGCGCGATGTTCTGCTCATGCAAGATGATAAGCTTCGCAGTGCTGTTCGTGAGGGTAGAGAGCTTAAGTCTAAGTTGGAGAGTGCTGATTTTAAAATTGTTTTGCTTAGGTCCAACCTTGCTCGTGAGGACATTGTTGTTGAGTGTGAGTCTTGTCAATTTGTGATGAGTGATCTTGCACAGAGGGAGAGTGTGCATGCTCAAGTTGCCAGTCAGCTTGAGAGTGCCCTCAAGGAACTTGATGAGTTCAAAGCTAGACCAACTCTTTTGGGTGCATGTCAGAAGTGCCCCAAGCTCACAGATGAGTTGGAAGCTCAGTCCCTTAAAGTCAAAGATCTTGAGTCCAAGTTGCTTCATGAGACTTGGTCTATGATTCTTCCACCACCTTGTGAGGTGTGTGTCTCTCTTAAGGACAAGCTTGTAATCACTAGGGAGAAAAACAAAGCCCTAGTCCAGGAAAATGACTATCTTGTGTCTAGGCTCCAGAGAACCCTAGTGAGTAAAGAGAAGATTGAGAGTGATTTGGCAAGATTGAAGGAGAGTGCCTCTAGATCAACCTATAACTTGGGTTTGGGATTTGAGAGGTGTGACAAGGAGAGTGAGAATGTGGGTAAGTTTGTACCTAGCTCTAGCTACAAGGATGAGGAAAACACCATCAAACCCACTAACACATACTATCCACCCAATCCAAAACCCTCCTTCAACCCAAAGCTAACAGAGAAGCCAAAATCCAAACCTGCAATGCAAGCCAAGCCTAATCCTAAGGGTGTCTACATTTTCATGTTTTGTGGTCGCAAGGGCCACTTGGATGAATTCTGTTTTAGGCGTAAGAGGATTGAGAGGAAGCAAGCTGAGTTGACTAGGGATCCTGTTTATGATGATTTTGTTGACTTTCAGCCTCGCTCTTTTTCTCGTGCCTATCGTGGACAGGGTCATTCCTCATATGGCTTTGATTCACGAAACAAAGGCCTTGCGCAGCAACGCTTTGGTGCTCTATGTTTTCCCTATCGTGGTGAGCGTCACTCGCGTGGATTTGGCTTTCACACAGATGATTTCTATCCTCACAACTCAAGGTTTGAGTCAAGACGCTTTGATAGGCCATGTTTTCCCCATTGTGGTTCTCGTCCCATGCATTCGAATGATAAAGTGCAAAGAACTGTGATGACTACTATCGATCGTATGATTAAGTGCTGGATTCCCAAATGCTTTTTGACTAACCCCAGCATTGAGCCATCGACTTTCACCTCTCGTTCTTTGTAGGCAGCAGGTGGAGGCTTGGAGAACAAGTGGTTGATGGATTCCGGGTGTTCGTGCCACATGACCGGAAATGCAAAGTGGTTCTCCAGCCTCACTCCCTTGAAGCGTCGGGAGTATATGACCTTTGGAGATGACAAGAGAGGAAGAGTGAAGGGAAGGGGCACGATAAAGGTAAATGAGAACTTCACTCTCAATGATATTGGTTTGGTTGAGCTTCTCAAGTATAATCTCCTCTCTGTCTCTCAGCTTCTTGATGTTGGTTTGGAAGTGCGCTTTAAGTCGAATGCTTCTTGTGTTCTTGATTCGAGTGGTTCCTTGGTTTGTGGGATTTCTCGCATTGCCAGAGTTTTTCGGGCTGATTTTGCTGGTTCTCCTAGTTCTCACAAGTGTTTGTTTGCTCCATCTTCTTCTGAGCTCTGGAAATGGCATAGGAGACTGGGTCATATGAGCTTTGACTTGTTATGTCGCTTGAGTGGCCTAGGTTTGATCCGAGGATTGCCTAAGCTCAAATTTGATAAGGATTTGGTTTGTGCTCCTTGTCGTCATGGGAAAAATGATTGCCGCTTCTCATCCACCAATCAATTTGGTGATGACTGAACGCCCTGGAGAGTTGCTTCACATGGACACTGTTGGTCCTTCTCGGGTTCGTTCGGCGGGTGGGAAGTGGTATGTTCTTGTGATTGTTGACGACTATTCTCGCTACTCTTGGGTCTACTTTCTTGAGAGCAAGGATGAAGTGTTTCATCACTTTTGGAGCTTAGCTTTGAGATTGTTCAAGGAACTCCCTGGTGCATTACGAGCAATTCGCAGTGATAATGGCACCGAGTTCAAGAACTCCTCCTTTGATGCTTTCTGTCTTGAGCATGGTATTGAGCATCAGTTTTTAGCACCTCGGGTTCCCCAGCAGAACAGTGTGGTTGAAAGAAAGAACAGAACCTTAGTGGAGATGGCCCGGACGATGCTCGATGAGCATAGGACTCCGAGGCGGTTCTGGGCTGAGGCCATTAGCACTGCTTGCTATGTTTCCAATCGGATTTTCTTGCGCTCAATTCTTAATGTGACTTCTTATGAGCTGCGTTTTGGGAGAAAGCCCTCGGTTTCTCATTTGCGTGCCTTTGGTTGCAAGTGCTTTATTCTCAAGCGCGGCAATCTTGATAAGTTTGAGTTGAGATCTTCCGATGGCATCTTTCTTGGTTACTCTCTTCATGGTCATTCCTACAGAGTTTTGAATTTGGAGACTAACACCATTGTAGAGTCCTGTGATGAAACTTTTGATGAATCAAACTCTTGTGCAAGGAATGTGATTAAGTCTGCAGGTACCAAGGAGATGGAGGAGAGCATCTTTGTAGAAGAGGATCTACAGGGCTTGGATGATGACTCATTCCATCTCACATCCGAGCTTGCTCCTGCTGCCACCACCACTCCAGCAGAGGGTCCTGAATCTTCTACATCTACTTCAGCAGCTGTCAAGCAAGCTCCAGCTATGGTTGAGGGGGAGGTACTCTCTGAGAGAGAAGCTCCTCACCACATTCAGCGCCGACATCCACCTCAACAAATGATTGGTAATCTCTATGAGAGGACAACAAGGTCAAGGTCTGCACATCTCGCTTGCTTTACCAATTCTCTCTTTGTTGCAACCTTTGAACCCTGGGATGTTGGACACGCACTATCTGATGAACATTGGGTTAATGCCATGCATGAGGAGTTGGAAAACTTTGAGAGAAACAAAGTCTGGACCCTTATAGAGCCTCCCAAAAATATCAATGTCATAGGAACCAAGTGAGTGTTCAAAAAAAACATGGGGAGGATGGTGAGGTTGTGAGAAACAAGGCTAGGCTAGTTGCTCAAGGTTTTAGTCAAGTGGAGGGCTTAGATTATGGTGAAACCTTTGCTCCCGTTGCTCGCATAGAAGCCATTAGGATCCTTCTTGCATTTGCAGCCTCCAAGGGAATTAGACTCTATCAAATGGATGTCAAGAGTGCTTTCCTAAATTGTTTCATAGAGGAAGAAGTGTATGCGAGGCAACCCCCTGGCTTTGAGCACCACAAATACCCAAACCGTGTGTACAAGCTTTAGAAGGCTTTGTACGGGCTAAAGCAAGCACCTAGGGCATGGTATGCCAGGCTTAAGACCTTCTTGCTAGAATGTGGGTATGCCATGGGGTGTGTTGATAAAATCTTGTTCACTCTCAAGCATGGCAATGACTTTCTAATGGTTCAGATTTACGTGGATGATATCATCTTTGGTGGTTCCTCTCATGCTCTTGTGTCCAGGTTTCAGGAAGCTATGGAAAGTGAATTTCAGATGTCGATGATGGGAGAGCTCACCTTCTTTCTTGGTCTTCAAATCAAGCAGTGCAAGCAAGGCACTTTCATACATCAAGCCAAGTACACGAAGGATCTCCTGAAGAAGTTCGACATGGTCAATGTGAAGCCGTTGTCTACACCAATGTCCACTACAACGGCTCTTGACCCTGATGAAGACTGTGAAGCGGTGGATCAAAGGGAATACAGGAGCATAATTGGCTCCCTCTTGTACCTGACAGCGACAAGACCCGACATACACTTTGCGGTGTGTCTTTGTGCTCGCTTTCAAGCTTCCCCAAGGGTGACTCATCGCAAGGCTGTCAAGCGCATCTTCAGGTATCTCAAATACACCCTTGAGTTCGGTCTTTGGTACTCTGCATCTTCATCTCTTGATCTCATTGGGTATTCGGATGCGGACTTTGCTGGGTGTAGAATTGATAGGAAGAGCACTTCTGATACTTGTCATTTCTTGGGTACTTCTTTGATCTGTTGGTCTTCTCATAAGCAGTCGAGTGTTGCCCAATCCACCACAGAGGTTGAGTATGTAGCTGCTGCTAGCTGCTGCTCACAAATCCTATGGATTGTATCTACCATGAGAGACTATGGGTTGACTTTTAAGGGTGTTCCACTCATGTGTGATAACTCCAGTGCCATATGCTTAGCCAAAAACCCAGTCCAACATGGTAAGGTCAAACACATCAATGTGCGATTCCACTTCCTGAGAGACAATGTTGAGAAGGGGGATGTTGAGCTCCAATACATTGATACCAAAAACCAACTAGCTGATATCCTCACCAAGCCCCTAGATTCTTTGAGACATGCTTTTCTTCGGGGGGAGCTTGGTGTTTGTCATCTCTATGGCATCATTGGAGGGGGAGTTGATTTTCTCTTGTATATATGTATCTTACCATTTTCACATTGCATCTCATATATAATATATGCATTGGTAGATGAGCTTTGATTCTTATGCTTTCTTGCATTTCTCTTTACTATGATTGAGCTTGAGCTAAGTTGTGTGGATGTGATGGTAATCTCTCATGCTTAGATTTTCTAGATGGCTTGTTATAAACTCATGTGAGCAACTTGCTAATCGTAAAGGTACTGAGCTTCTTGTGAACCTTATAATCTAATCTTGCTAAAACTTGCTCACCATGTGTATAATTGCTTTTATCCTTGTTGAAACTTGCGTTGAGGCTAGTCTAGAGGATGTCTTGGCTTTGGCACCTTGTGTTTGCGAAATGGAAGGCTTTGCAAATGTTTAGCTCATGATGAAACATTGTGGGAACGTGTGTTCCTTTTGCCGCAAAGGCATGCTCTTTTGTCTTGTGCATAATCTTGAAAAATCTACTAAGTGCTTTGATCAAGAACTACTCAATAATGCTAAATCCAAACATTGTGACTTGAAGCCTCGGGGTGTTTGCCGTACCCAGTCGTGCGACCCTCCGCATGGATAAGAGGACACATGAGGATAAACTATAATCACTTGATCAACTGAGTCTTGTTTCATATGTGAGTGTTTGTAGAGCTCATTTTCTGTGAGTGCCTGTTGCCCTTGTTGAGATTGAAACTGGCTAGATTCTTATGATTCACTTGGTGCTTGTTTTGCCTTGGATGATAGTACTTACACATGTGGTGACAGATTTTCTCATGATAAGCAAAATTTGATTGTATCTAAGCTAGTCAATCTTTCTGCTTAGCCTGTATAGCTCATGGTGTTTATGCCTTGCTATCTATTTTTGATCTTTGCATGATTGGGAGCTATTGCCTTTACACTTCATGGCACTATGGTTATGGTTAGCAAAGTTAAATGCTTGTTTGCATAATTGTTGAAGCTCCTTAGCGTGTTTGCTTGTTCTTTTGCCTCTTTGATGAGTTCATTGCCAAAGGGGGAGAAAATTTTGGGGTCATGCACAAATAATGATAATTCTAACAAACTCATATGATCCGTTTTGCACTACATGAGATCTACCACAACTTGAGGGGGAGCATATCATGATCTTGAGCGGTTCTTGTGCTTTTCACATTCTTTGCGTCTCAAGTCATTTTCTTTGCCAACTTTCGGTTTTGTGATCCCTACTTGCTAGATGGCTTATGTTCACCTTTTCTTTGGGTTTGGCCATTTGGATGTGCTTATTCGGCTTCGCATTTCAATCTCTAATCTTTATGCATTTGGTGTTGTCAATGTACTCATCAAGGGGGAGATTGAGAAACCATGTGGATATATGCCAAGGTTTGCTATATTTGTGATGAGTAATTGACTTGAGTGGATTTGGTGTTTGAGTTGAAATGCGGGAATCCAGGGATTGCATAGGTTTGCATATCATGGTTATGACTAACCGGAGTTGGTGGAGATATTGGTGATGTTGCAGGAGATGGGAAATGTGTTTGCTTGTCTCATGATATGTAGGTCACTGGAGTCAGCTTGGCGGTCAACGGCGAGAGGATCGGGCACAAGTAGGGGACTTGGGGCTAGACGATCGGGATACCGGGTGAAGTCAGGGGTGATCCACACCGTACACATGGAGAGGCAAGAAGCACGGACGGTTTCGTGGTTGAGCCTCAAAACCGTGGTGGTGATGAAGACGACGTGTTGACCAAGTCAAGGCGAACGGGATGCCGGTGCAAGTGACAAGGGGGCCCGATGGACAGGGACTAGGAGAGACTTGCCGGTGATCAGGATCGTGGGACAAGGTGACACGCGTCAACATCGAGAAATCACACTTTGAGAAGTGTGCAAGGTAGTTTCTCGGTTTGGACCTCAAAACCGGTGGCAGTGGTTGGTGGTGCACGTGGCACCATCACGGAGCTTGCTTCGAGATGAAGCAAAGACGTGAAGCGTCCGATGGCATTCAGGCGATGAGGTGAAAGATGGACGGTTATGCCCCCGGTGGTAGGTGGGTGTGTTATGTAGGTCAAGGGTAGAGTGGTCATGTGTACAATAGACCCTAGGCCTATATAAGGAGAGGTGTGGCTAGTAGGAGAGGGGCCTCTCTTCCCATTAGCCTTGTGTTAGGACTCTATTCAAAGTGCTAGGAGAGGACTTCATGTTTGAGAGGAGAGTAGTGGGTGTGTGAGAGACATCTCTTGCTCTTCCAAATAGTGGGAGGAAGAGGGTGGCTTCCTAGCCTTGTGCCTATGAATCTTGTAAGCACCTTTCTATGATATGAGAAGTATTTTCGTGCTCAAGATTTCTCTCTTCACTTGAATCCCGAAATTCCCTTTTTCCTATTTTCGGAAGCATTTTTGTGGCGATTTTTGATCTCACTTTTGGACGAGTTTTTGGCCCGGATTTCTTGAGAAACTTGTTGCTAGGATGAGCTAGGATAATCCTCTATGGATCCTTGATGGAATTATTGGCTCTAGCACCTTCGATTTGAAGGATTTCTCAAGTTTCCCCTTTTTAGTGTTCTTGGCATGAGATCTGAAATTCGTGATGATTTCTTGAGCCAATTGAGTTGATCTCGTAGGATAAGGGTCGTGATGTATTGAGGATCATCTGGTCCAAATTTCGTGATTTTTGGAGTTTGTTTGATAAGGTTTTGCAATTTTTCTTTGCGGTTCACTATTGCTGTTCTGAATCTGTCGGACTTTCCTGTCAGACTTGTCCGATGGTCAATTTGTTCGAGGCATCGGATAAGTCCCTCGGACTTCAGAACCTGCACCAACTTGTTCCATCGGACATGTCCGATGACCATCGGACTTGTCCGATGAAGATCTGAGAAATACCCATCCGAATGGCTCTTTTTCTATATAGGCCAAGTTCTCTTGAAGAATTTTGATTGGCTCCCATTCACCCCCCCCCCCCCTCTGGTCGCCTTCTCGGTCCTTCACTGTGCATACCCGCACCATCATCAACATCGTCCTGCTTGGATCATCTAAGTTACCCAAATGATAATTAGGTTCAAGTGAAAATTAGTCAAGTTTATTATTATTCAATTTTAAACCCCCCAAAGTACTGCACTAGCATGACGTACCCAAACTCAACCACCAAGTCCCAAACCAGGTGACAAGGACAGGATAAATCAATTTCTAGTCAACCCTAACATAGGATTCAAATTTGGACAAGCATGCATGAAAATAAACAAATCCTTAATAGGTGCAATATGGTCAAGGAGACTTGCCTGTTTCCCTGCTAGCTGCGGCTCAATAGTCTTGAAAGTTCTCTTCTTGCACGGCCTCTAATATCAATAAACACCAAACAAGCATACATAAACAAATAAGAAACAATATACCAAACAGTTCCTAATGACTATGAAAACAGTACCAAAAGATAGTACTCGTTCCTATGATTCCGTGAGCGCAAAAATCACCTAAATCAGAGTTACGGATAAAAAGTTGTTAAGGTTTAAAGACAAAGGGTTTATGAGCAAAATTACATATCTAGAACAGAATTAATGTAATTAGTTTTATAAATCATAAAACAAATAAAAAGTAGCTTTATTAAGCAGATATGCTATAAATTATTCTCTTGCAATCTAAACATAAAATAAATAGATTTTATTCAAGAAAACATATATTTTACATTATAATGAAAACAAAGATTAGAGGCTAGGGGGTTGAATGTAATTTTAGTAAATTATAGGAAACAAAGTGTAAAACACAAGGGCTAAGTTATAATTTATAAAAAATGTAGGGGTTTTTATGCAAAAACAAAGGGCCTAAATGGTATTCCTTTCAAATTAAGGACCTAAGTGCAAAAGAGGCATTTACTGGGATTTACGAATTAGAATACAACCTAAACAGTGGGTTGACGGGGTCTATGAATTGAGGCTAGATTGCGGTCTATAGACCACGGTGGACTGGGTTCATAACCTTTCATTAGGTTCTAATCTTGGCCACAAATCAAGAAATCGACGGCTAAGAAGGGCGTCAGCGAGCTAGGTGGTGGCCAGTGTTGATCAGGCGGCGACGTTATGAGTGGCGGCAGCGGAGCTCACCACAGAGGTACTCCGATGGCCCATTCTCTACGGCCAAAGGGGCAAAAGGACATGAGGAAGATGTAGGTTCTTACTCGTGGCTTGCGCAGGGTCGGGGAGGGTCGAAGGTAGTCGGCGATGATAGGAGGTGCCGACGGTGGTTGGTTGAAGCTTGACGAGGAGCGTCTACTGGGGTTCTGACGCATGAGCTCAGGTAGGCAGCGGTGGATGATGCAGATAGTCGAGGACATTGCTCCTAGGGTTGTAGCTCGTTTTCGAGGGCTGAGGTGCTTTCCTGGAGCACCTACGTAGGGGCGTATGGGTTAGAGGGGGGTGGGGTGGTCGAGAAGTAAAAAGGATCCACGACGGCGCAACTCACTGAATGGGAAGACAACGCCTAGGGATGTTTTTCTACAGTGGAATGGGAGGGGTTAGAAAGGATGGAGAGGGCCGAGGACAGGGAGACGACACATGGCGGTGTAGCTCACCGGAATTTGGAGAAAAACACGACAGCGTCGATACTACAGCTCGGGGCGGTCTAGCGTTAGCACAGCGGCAGCGACGGGGACTGGGGGTGTCTTCAGGTCATTTTATACGGGGGAAGGAGAAGGGCAGGCGAGCGATGCAAGCTCGTTGTCCATTAATGGCTCACAATAGCCATGGCCATGCGGTAACGGGCAGGTGCGATGGGCTCGTTGAATCGATGTGGTTGCGGGGAAATATTGGGGCAGCGACAGTTTCCGTCAACGTAAAATGGGAGTGGTGGGTGGTTGAAGACAACCCATGGTGGGGAATGACAGGCGGGGTCCACCTCTCGGCGGGTGCGGCGCGAGGTGCTGCTGCGGGCTGGGCTGAGGCTGGCGCTGGTGACCTGTGAGCTGGCTGGGCCAGGTAGGCGAGCTGGACTGGGCTGCTGCTGTGAATAGAACAACACGGCCAAAGACTTGCATATTCCCGTGGACTGATTACACTAATTAATCTACAACTTGATCATGTGTCTTATACATGTTGTGGAACACGAAATAGGCAAAGTGGTTTAGATTGTTGCTCACCTGATTTCGAGATCGCAGGGCTGAAACACAGCAAGGTCACGAAGTGGCAGTTGGCGGACAGAACACGTTCCTGGAGTCATTGAGATTGATCTCAGCAAGGGCTTCTGTGAACATGAAGGCGAGTTCCTGGAACACGACACTGATAAACCGGATTTGATGTTTGCTCACCTCATCTGGAGATCGCAGAGCAGAAATCAGACATGGTTGCATCAAGACAGTTCACGGGCTGAATGCGTTCGTGGAGGCAGATCTCGGGCTGTGCTTCTAGGATTGCGAAGATTACTTCGTGGAACATCAAATGCATCATGGTATACCTCATATAACCTTCGTAATTGAGCAGACAAAGGGTCGAGTTTACCATGTCGAGCGCTGGCTGTGAGCTGACGAGAAATAGCGACCATGGCAGACACGATTGTGGTTGCATCAGGGCTCTTCTGGCTCTGCGTTTTGGGTATGATGGAGAGGGATATATTGTGCATGTTTGGTGAAGCTTCACATTTATTGGTGCCATGGATCGCCGGGAACGCCTATGCCAACTTTATGTTAGGTTGCTGGATGCGATGGGAGCAGAGGAGACGACAAAGAAACTCGACTCCACAGGTTGGAAAAGAGCGAGGGAATGCAGGGGGCGTCGGCTTACAAGACAAGGAGTATCTAGACATCGTTTTATAGGGTGGGGAGGTGGTGGAGGGCAGAGGAACGGGTTCATCAAGTCTTCAATGGCCGGTGGCGCCATTAATGGCCACTCGAGCTCCTGGTGCGTGACTAATGATGAAAACGACCGGAATTGGAAGAGGAGAAGGCGGTGCATCCATTTGAGTGGTCAGTGCGCCGGTTCTTGAAGCCAGAGGGGCGGGGACACGAAGCATCGGCGGCGGCGGCTGTTTCTGGAGGTGTCTGCGCCTGGGAGACTGCCGCTCGGCTGGGCTGGGTGCTAGTCTTGCTGGGCTGCAGGGAAGTGGGCTGAACAAGGCGAAGGAGAGAAAAGGGAGGGGAAACAGGAGATGGGTTATGCGGGTGGTAAATTGGCCCAAGAGGCCACGTGAGCTTCTCTTCTCCTTTGTTTCCTTTTCTATTTCTAATTTATATTATTAATTATAAAATAGAAACTACTTGAAATTTAAAATCAGTTTGCACATATTGAAAACCCTAATGCATACTATTCCAGCATGAATACAACAAAATAAATAAAAACCTACTTTAATTTATATAATTTAGAAAATATGTATTTTTGTCTAAAGAAAATGGTAACACTATAATTAATTGAAGTTAATTTTAAACTATTACAAAAAGTTTTAAAAGTTAGTTAAATTTTATTAACACTAAAAAATTTAAATTTCTGGATGTTACACCAGCTCAGGTTTATGGGCCATTTTCGTTTTCGGGATTTTAGTCCGTTTTGTTGTCTACCGGGGTGCAAACTAATGAACCTTTTGCAATTAATGTTTTCGTTTCTGCACGTAGTAGTGTTGTGGCCTCATGGTCGCACAATAAAGTAAGTTTTATGGGCCATCTATAATTTGTAGAATTCAGATTTTAATAATGGATCAGACAAAATCATAAGTTTGATGATGCAATTGTATTTAGTGTTACCTAATACTAATGTTTTATATTTAAGTAAATACATTGTTAAGCGTCTGATAACTAAGTCATTGATGTTTGCTGCGTATTATGTCTATTCTCTAAATTAAATTGAACCATCAATTTATTTGATTGGAGAATTTTATGCTTATATTTCTTAATGGGTCGCACAGTATGGGATGTGCTAATAGACTAGTTCACTTTAAGAGTCGCACAATATGGGTTGTGCATTTTCTGGCCGAAATAACGAAATTTGCCAGCTGTATTATTTAATTTTGTTAATGATTTTCTTTTTAAGTAAATTTACTATTACATTATAATTAAGCTTTAGCTTCCGCTGTGTAATGTCTCTGAATTAAATTGAACCAACGGAATATTATTTGGAGAGAAAATAAGCAATATTTTATGTTGAGACAATTATGATAATGTTTTGAGTTGTTTCCTTTAAGTGATTTTATTGTTGATTAACTAATGATTAATGAGTAATGTGAATTAAGTCTTTTATGTTGTTCATATTGGGACAACTAAATAATGATTAAATGGAACATTTTATACAAAATAATTTTACGGTATATAGTTTGGAATAATGACATTAGATATTCAACCAAGATTTTAACTTCGTCATTAAGTTACCTTATGAACATGGGATTCATCCCATACAATGTAATATTGTTGTATTCAACACAATATATTATACACCTTATGTAATTTTCAGTTGAATAATTGAGTGGCCTATTATGTTTATGCTTCTCTCAAGTCACTACAACAAAAATATCTTCTAGACACAGTTATATTGCTACGTTTTTATAAACGTCTCTACATTAATAGCTAGAGACACTTTTCAATATGATTTTAAGAACGTATCAATATGATATGATTTTAGATACGTTTTAATATCAAGAATATAATAAGCATGTTTTTTTGACACTCTTTTTGAAACATCACAAAGTGTTACGATTTTAGACACGCTTTGAATCGTTAGTAGCCATAGAAAAGACATATTTTGATATGTTTCTAAAGACATCAGAAATTTAGATACACTTTAATCGTATCTAGCCATATCAAACATTCTTCTTGAGATGTTATTGAAAACATATAAAACATGAGATAATATTAGACACGTTTCGATCGTATCAATCCTCTCTAGAGACATTTTTGGCACGCTATATAAAATCCTAAGAACACTAAAACACTAAAAAGATATGAGTATAAAAAAAATATCTTAATCTAATCAAGTTTCCTTTAAAGGTGAGCTGGTTAGATGAGCATGTAAAAAACAAGAAGGTCTCAGGTTTGACTCTTACTAACTATGTAAAAAAAATCAATCACTTAGAAGAGATTCTAAAACAATAATATGCTAGTAACAACACAATAGAAACATATCAATAAATTGTATCTAAACTTTTTAACATGTCATAAAACGTGTCTACTCTAATACCTATGTCATATAAACACATTTATGAAAATGTATCTACAAAGATATGTATCATTTATAGCATCTCAAGTAACACATCTTGTTTGTTGGTAGACACGTTTTCAAAAAGCATATCAACCAAGCTCTAATATAGTACGTGTGGAGACGCCTCGGACACGAATTATCAAAATGTATCTATATTTTGATAAAGACGGTATAAGCATATCTAAACCCAAAATAAAGCGTATCTATAGGGGGTGTTTTCTAGTAGCGAGTTGACTTGAGAGCGGAATTTTTTTTGGCAATAAAATGGTGATTTTATGGATGTATTTCTGACCAAAGTTGTTTGCATTTATGGATATCTTATGTTAGTTTCCGTCAAAGAAACATCTGTCACTTTCCCACGTCATTCTTGTTAAGTATTCCTTTTAGGCATTACCATGGGTATTGACTTTTGGAATTGTTAAGTTAGGTCACAATTAACATTTAAGGGAAGTTCATCATGTCTTGTTGATGAAATTAAGTTTCATGAAAGATTTGATGTCCTAAATAATTTTGCACATTTTCCCACTACAAATTAATTTATTCTCTTAAGTATGTGATTTTGGAAATGTTGAATTAAGTGTATTATGATACATGCTATTATAAGTTTATCTTTATAAAACCATCAAATTAATCTTCATATTTAGTGTGACTTCATTATTTTGGGAATTATAAGGTTGATATAATCTATGGTTGTATTATGACCAACGTTGTCTATGGTTGTATTATGACCAACGTTGTCTACAATCATTAGTTATCAAAATTGGTCACTAATGTTGATATAACTGATGGGCATCTACTTAAGGTTAAATTTTGAGACATTTTTTATTATTAATTTTCATGGACAAATTGTGATTATGATTGTTTCAAAAGGTACTATGACCCCTCATTTGATGATTTGCTTACGCTTCCACCTTAACAAAATAGTAACCTTTTGTTTCACGCTTTCGCACTAAAGAAAATTGCAATCATGAAAATGTATGGCTTATCGACTAGTGCTTGGATTGTTTCATGACGCATGACTATATACTGACCAACGTTGTTTATAGTCATGTGAAGTTTAGCACTTATTTTAACAATCAAGTTTACATATCTCGAATAACGATGATCATAATTATGTGGTACATAAGTCATATCTTATTAAGTTATGAACCACATATTGATATTCTTGGGATACATGTGGCACATGTTTTTATTGGTTTTTATCAGTTTCACTAATGTGTCATAATTATGTTTTCCAATAAATTAGATATCTCTAATAAATAATGGAACCAACTAGAAATATTGATTAGAGGTTTTATGTAATTATGAGATATAAGACTAATGTTGTAACTCATATGTATATTCTGACCAATGTTGATTATACACTATATGTTGTTTTCAAAATATAAGGATTGTAACTAATGATAAATTGACCACATGCTGATCAACGTTGTTTGTGATCTGTATAAGTAAACCAGTCAATCATTAAGATTTCTAATGCGAAAATGCTTTGTTTCAATCCAACGGTGATGCGAAGTTACTAAAGTTGTTTACCATAGTTTAGTCTCTATAAAGTGAGAATTGAAGTCTTTAGTTGCATGATATTAGTCTCACTCTTGTCAGATTTCATAATATGGTAATGATTCACGCTTTTATGAATACTAATGCCTCATTTGTTATCCCTATTAACTATAAAAAATGTGCCTTTCAATGATGCTACATCTATGTCACAGAACATCAAAGATGCGTGACAGAGGTCTGACGAAGCACATAATGTCACTGAAAGTGCGTTGCTACTGACAATCTACGACGAACATTAATACATCTGTCATGCATCATTTTATGACAAACCACCTGGTGTCATAGGTTGTGACGGAGTCATAGTGTCACAAAACAGTAAAAAAATATGGTAAACCTTTAGGCTATGCATATTTTCTTCTTTAGACCGCGGCCCGCCCCAGCGCAGACACACGTGCCACGTCCGTCAGAGTAATATATAAATCCGAAATTTTCTTTCTTACAGCAAATGTATTGGTCTTGGATTTAGAAATCTGCAAATATTTGGGGATTTAGCAGTCATATGTGTTAATTTGTTTGGAAAAATGGGAGAATATGAATCAACTTGCAGTTGTAGTGTATTGATGAGATCCACTTACAATCTGCAAGCTGCTGGCGAGATTAGCATAGAAGAAAGAACAATAATAGTTGCTGTTGTTTCCTATTCTGAGCCTCCATGGCATACGCACGATGCCCAGGTGCCTCTGTTCAGCTTTTTGCCTTTAGCAATGGTTACAGAGGTGGAGATTGAAGAGGACAGCCTTGCTATGTAGTTTGATGTTGTGGTCTGGTCAATTTTGCTTGAATGAACTATGCGTGAATCAAACTGCACATTTTCTCCTTGCTTTTCTATTTTATTTCTTCCTTGGTGTAAAGTAGACGTCTAATTTCATGCCTTGTTTCTTTCTCCTGTGTCATGAATGGCGTGAGCCAGCAAAAGCAGTAGCAGATTAACAGCTGCTTAAACGTTCCGAGATGGAGCATTGGAAGAAGTCAAGAACCCCACATTGTTAGATCAATGAGTATTTTGTTTAGGTTCCTCTTCTGCCTTTTTAGGATCCAGATAATAAAAGGCCTATAGTTTTTTCATAAATGAGCATTTTCCCTTCATGTAAATACATAGCAGATGCTACCACCAATGGCAGATTCATTTGAGTTCTCTTTGGATTTTAGTGAAGAGCAACTCAGATTTTCAGGACACTCAATATAGTTGTAATAAAGTGAAATTTTGTGTCCTAAGGATCCAATTAAAAAATTGCTTTCTTCTATTAGCCTACTGTCCAGAGAAACTCTCGAGAGGTTGCCTTGGTTTTGTGAAGTTTAACTTCCATTTCTCCCCAACTTATTTCAGTTCTGATTTCAGGATGGTTGCTGTTGAGTCCAATAGTAGCAAGAGCGGTAGCAAATTCTTTACCCATATCAACCTAGATATAGCCTGGATCAAAGAAAGGTGAGCGTTCATTTTTTTCCTCGACTATATTCAAACTTTAGCAGAGGCAGAATTAAAGAGCTTCATAACTCAATGATGTTCTTGATGATGTGTAAAATAGTTATCGTTTTGTATGTTGTTATGCATAACCTTAGTTGAACTTAGTCCACTGATGCTATCATTCAGATGTTACTAAGCACTTTATCTCACAAGCCTTTTACTACATCACCAACAGCCTTAAGAAGTAATACTATCAGTACCATTTGTCATATTATTTTTCAACAGGAGAAAACAACTTTTGTCATCCAAAATACTCTGTTACTTAGCCTGTATCGCGTCCCAGAGTTACTGGTTAGATATGTGAATATATTTTGTTTCCCTGTGCTATTGTAGGTGGCCTAATCTCTGCTGCTCAGGAAGTCAGGATAATAGGACCAAATTGATAAATACAGGCATATACCCAAAGACCTGATGCTTTTATATTACAAAGGCGCGCATAAATGCCAAAAGAAGTTCATCAGCTGCAAGCTGACAACAACTAGAAATTTACTGTCATATCACTTTTGACAGCATACCGGTCGAGAGAGGTACCAATATTATTCTGTTCCTTACATTCATATGGAAGATCTTTTTCAAGAAACATGATGACTACAAATTGCAATGTTGTTTTCTTTTGAGAACTCATGTCCGAGTAAATTTATTTTTGTAGCTAAAATGATGGTTCGTTAATGTTAAGTTAAACATAAACAAATCATGTATGCTCTTGTTTATTGTTTCATATTTTCTCCTCTGACAATAATCTGCTTTCTAATTTATAGCTCCTTCTTGCGTCTTTTGATATGATATCTCTTTCTCACTAAAAGTTGGATGTAATGCTGCCTTTTCTTTTTATGATCTTTTTGGGAGCAGAATATGGTAACCTTGAATTATTTGGATGGCCTGCACTGTCTACTTTCTTTTTGGAACACGAAAAGGCTTCCATATTTTATGGTTCTAACTCCTTAACTGTTTTTCTAATCCTATTCTTCACATCTCCTACATTGTACATCCATTTTCCTTTTTTTTCCTTGGTATGCAATCCCATGTTTAAATTGAGTACTGATCAATTAAAGGTTGGGTCTTTGCATTGCATAACTCATTTTCATTTCTCAAAATTTCCAGCTGTTTTTTTTATTATTTAGGTGGTGTTGTGGGTTTGATTGGGCACAGCCAATTCCTAATAGCCATTTGACATTTGTAATATGCAATGCCATGGGAATAAGAAAGTTAAACAGCCAGGCATATGAGATCATCTGCATGTATCTGAAAAGTTGAAATTTTGAATTTAAACAAACGACTTGAGATATTTGAACCTATGGATTTGAGGTTTCTGCCTCACACGGCGAAGGTTACATGCCATACTGAGATTAGGTCTTCTTTATTCAGAGATGTGCACTACCTTTGTATGCTCACTTTGTTAGTACCTGGAAATTAAAATGGATAGCCGTGGTAAGGTATATCTTCCACTACTCGAGTGCAACCATTAATTATATATGTAGTTTCCATTGTAACGGGTTAAGGGCCATCTTGATAGTATGCAATTCAATTTTGACATGATATCCTATCATTCATGTCATATATGCTCTTCTTATATAACAGATGAATGGTGACGAAATGGAATCAAAACGTGCTGCTCATACATACATACAAATATGTGTGAAGCCCATGTTTTTTTGCGTAGGTAAAATTCTTATGTGTGTCCATGTTTAGTTTTAGGGCCGTCCTCTGTTCTTCCTCTTGAGGCTACCTAATATGTTTCCTCTCCCGAGGGCAATATTTTTCACCTCATGCAAAATTTCAAACATAAGTTTGTTGCTTCTATGCTGCTCCTGCCAGTTACCACTCAATTCGTACATAATTTGTCCATCCTGCTTTAATAAGATAAATAAAAAATATTGTTGATACTAATATCGGCAGTGGATCATAGGGCTACCTATGGTCCTTGTTTATCGGTAAAGGCATGCGCGAGACCGAGAGTCGATGGACACACAAGACGCAAGGTTTAGACAGGTTCGGGCCTCCTGAAGGATAACAATTCTATGTTCTGTGTTCTGTGGTGTATTATTCGGTTGTCTATGAGAGAGTCTCTGCCCCTCCTTATATATCCGGGGGGCAGGGTTACATGGCAAGTGTCCTAGTCGGTTACAACATGATTTCTGACTAGGATTCTATATCTAACTTTCTATCTCTAGTATTGACTTGTCGTCTACTCCAAGTAATAATCCGAGTAGTTATCTTCATGGGCTTTATCTTTATTGGACCCCGGACCACTCGGCAATATATCCGAGTGGTGAAGTATCCCGGGTATATATATCCCACAGTAGCCCCCCGAGAGATTTACAAGTTAGTTGTTGATCTTCAATTGATTAACTAATGCTTCGCCATGAATATGATTAAGCCTTTTTATGTATAGTAACAAACTTGTAAAGATTTTCAAGAATCTTCAAAAAGGATTATGCGTCAAATAATATCCATATGCGGGAAAAAATCCACCTACTAGGTATAGGTATAGCCCCCGACTCAGAAGGTATTTAGATCACAAAATATCTTGTCAGTCAAAAAATAATAACACCGTATATAAATCTGGATCTACCACTTTTCGTGACTGATTTGATAAGGAGTTTTAATACGGTAGCCCCCAAGATTGGTTCTACCACTCCCCCCAACTAACAAAAGGAACCATTGGTACTAATGAATCCGAATGATACTTGATCAGGTATATCAAGCACAATAGTCATCAAAATATGCGGGTGATACTTGTGATTAGATATAACAAATATATCAGCCATAAAAAATATTCAAGCAATACTTGATTAAATATAACAAGTATAGCAACCCCCGAGCGTGATTCCAAAAAATAACAACTCTTGCAGAGCTCTCCAATATTGAGTAAGATCATAAGTAATCAATAATGGCCGAGTGATCCAATAATATAGTCGAATGATATAATGACTCGAGACAAGAAGGCCGAGTGATCCAATAATAAAACTGAATGATCCAATAACTCGGGATAACAAAACTGAATGATGTCAATAATAGCTCTAGTTGATATAGCTACTATATTTCATAAAAATAATTTATTCAATAAATAATACATTAATAAAATAAATAATGTTATCAAAAGATAATACATTGATAAAACGAACACTGTATTCAATAGGTAATACACTGATAAATCAAACAATATATTCAAAAGGTAATACATTGACAAAACAAATATTTCATGAAAACAATATATTCAATATGTGATACATATATAAAATAACAATATTGATCCATTGTCAGAAATGCAATAGATGCTTGGGTTGTATTGGGTGATTAAGTACTGTATGAACTCGAGCCTAACTCTCACAACCAGTAAATATCAGATACCAATACTACTAAACGACTTCCTTAACGCTCAACATGAAGCATGGAGACTAAGAACTCACTCGGATGAACATGTGAGTCAAGGTAAAAAGCCGCCTCGGTCCTCAACAAACGACATGAACTATGGAGACTAAGAAACTCACTCGGTCAAGCATATGCGAGTTAAGGTAATACCGAGAGTCTAATGCATCAAGATTATACAAAAAGAAATTATCCCTAAGTTTAAGAGCCTACAACCTTTAACTAGATGAATAAAACTAAAATTATAAAAATACTTAGCTGCTTAATATTCAGCGAGACAAAGACGAGCCCCCGACATAATAGCTCAAAAGATCTGAGGGATCAAAACTCCAGAGATCATGAGTAGTTGATCATGGTCGAGTGATCCAATGATCCAGCGATCCGTCACCGAGCGATCCAATAACTCGGCGCTCCATGACCGAGTGATATCGATGACATAACTGTATACAAAAACACAAATAATATAGTTATATATAAAATTAATATAAAGTATCGATGAAACAATACCTTTAATATCTAAGTCTGTTATATTTCTGTTATTCGTCTAAGGCTTATGTTTGCTTAAAGTACTGGCAGAAATAACAAATAAGATTTATTAGACAAATGATGTGCACGACGATTTCGACAAACAACATAAGCCATAGAGCTAGACTGACCAACTTGGGTAATGGGAGTCAGACAGGCAACTAAGCAAAACAGCTGAACTCCTCCTAATACTACTTGTGTACTGCTAAAACTCATTCGACCAACCATGTACGAGTCGAAATCAATGAGAAAAATTATTGACCAATATTGTCATGTAAAAAAGAAGAGTTCAAAAGAAACTCAAAATAATCATAGTAAGATGAAGATACTACGGTCTTCAAATTGAATTGGTATGAATAAAAAAAACTGTAAAAGTAACTTAGCTTTATAATAGCCGATGAATTATAAACGAGCCCCCAACACGCTGTTTGATGTTGACTTACGCAGCTGGATCGCCGAGTTGCCTTACCGAATGATCAGTTATGTCGCCGAGTCGTCATGTAGTAAGGATGCTATCAAGTAGCCAAAACAACGAAACACCGAGTGGTTGGCAGATTGTCCGAGTGGTCAGCGAACCAATCTCGACATATGTTATTGTCACGAGTCACTTGAGTGGCCGACTCATCCTTTTCTAACTGCATGCGATATTTACTAACACCTTACAACCGTAAACGGTGTAGCAATTAATGTATGCATGCAAAAAGAAACCACGTAATGAGTAGTATACTAATCAGGGATTGATTAGGAAATAAAATAATGCACAAGAAAATAATCAAGGAAAATAGCCTTCCCTGTTACGGCACATGCAAGCTTAAGACTCGGATTCTAACTCCATAAGATTGTCCGCTCCTTGATTTGCTACGGACGATTTCTTTATCTTCAGCAATTCACAGGTCACCTCCATGCGTGATGCAATCGGCCAACAATTAGAATCATGCGGCTTCACAAGTCACAACTCCCCAGCAAATAATGCAACTTCCTGCTCTCGTCGCCTCGTCACACCATGAGTAACATGGCGCACACATCCATGCAACCCAAGCACGTAACATCCAGCGGCCAACAACTAGCAATGGTGAAAGCAGCTTCGTGCAGCTCATATGCAAAGCAACACATAATTAGTATCCCACTAATCAGATTGATGATTAGCATGTATGAAATAAAATAATACAGAAAAATAAAGAAGGAAAGACGATCTAGCCTTCCCTGATTCTGGATGCTTATCAACTCGGATCGATGGATTGGCTTCCAAGTACATACGCTGCATCACATCATGAACTCGGTGAGTTAATCGGGTGCTTCCTCAATCTGATTCGCCAAACTTCTTGTGCAACATAAGCGTAACAGAACAACAAGACACAGCATTGTTCATGCGCCGTCATATGCATACGCATGCTGCTAAATCATCAAACCGTTGCGTCGCCAAGTGACTAAGGAGTCACGAGCCATGAAATCGTTGTCCCACCAAGTCGTCCAGTCATCAAGGTGTCGCCAAACCCATCAACCGAGTGGGTGCAGCGTAGTGCAAGATGGATGGCTGAACTTGCCAACACCCCCAGCAGCCGTGTTGTCTGAGTTACCGAGTTGTCATGTTCACAGCCTGCATGGGCTGATCTCAACTACCGCGGCATCTTGCTTCATAAAGCCCTTATCCATGTAAAAACAAGGCATCGTATGATGAATACTTGATTAACCAAATTATGATTAGCATAGTCAATAAAACAATGTAGAAAGATTAAAGAAAAAGTCTTCCCGATCTTCTGGGCATGTACTAGTCAGGAAACCAGATCGATGCTAGTTATCTTTTGATTGAATGACTCGTCGCATCACTGAATTGCTTGAGCCACTGGCCGTGTAGACGAACCATTGCATTGTCAAATTGCCGAGCCATCGGTCTAGTGATGACTTGACTCATCATCTTTATCAACAGCCTTCTCACGGCAACAAGCACATGACTTGATCTGACAAATGCTATATAGCTATCCACAATGTAGATGATCAACTCATAGATATAAAAGGATAAGTGCAAAATAAAAAGTATCACCGTAAGATTAAGAACCTACGGCCTTCAAATTGAGTTGATATGAATAATAATAAAAAAAACTATAAAATTTACTTAGCTTTGTGATAGTAGACGAGTCGAAAACAAGTCCTAGACAAGCCCCCGAGTGTGCGGCTTGATTGTCGATGCGAGTAGCTCAGTCACTGTGTTGCCTCGCTGAGTGATTAATTGAGTCATCAAGTAGCCAAGTGGTCAGAACATCAAAGTGCTGAGTCGTTAGTTGAATAGTTGAGCCATCGGCCGATGGATTCACGTCGAGTTGCCGAGTGGCTTCTAACGCACATTGGGTCACTTGTGGTATGGTCATGCGATCGAACATGAGGACCATGATGAAGTCAACCTCCAAGTCCCCAAACGGGTATATGGAGTCCATGCAACTGTTTGGCACATGCACGGGCTTATAGTATTTCCTTCTATGCAGCCACCATATGATCATGCAGCCATAGTTGAGGAAGCCAACTGGTGAGATGACCGAGTCGCTGGTTGAGCACGTGCACTGCTGCCTGATATGTGTTGCCTGATACAGACAAAGCCTGCAGAAGCACTCGACGAATCTTGTACATACATAGAAAAGTTCATCAAAACAATACGCTCTAATTAGCCTTATATGCGATGCGAATATGTTAAAAATAAAATATGACTTAATTGCTGCATATGCGCATGTTGAGAAAACAAGATCGAGGAGAAAAGAAGGATTTCTCGTAACGCGCAATCTTTGGTTCCATCATACTCCTGGCTGTTTAGGAGATCAAGATGGAGTATTGATTGGCTTGAAGGCGGCGAATAATTGATGTCGATGATCCCACACAATTGCCCAACGACCTTGGGATGCAACCGTCAACGTCAAAGTCAAACCAGTAGTACACATAGAGTATTCGACTCAGACTCCAGCTTCCGCAACTATGGGCTTCATGCAATTCACGCTTGTGCAATTTTAGCATAAAGTGATTAGTATCCTCACTAACCATATATAGTATATAATATAGTATCTATAAAAAATACAGAATAAAGTAAGAAAGAAAAGAATCTTCCCTTGCTTATGCACGAGTCAGACTCATGTGACGAAACCAGGGTCATGGTACGGATCAAACAAAACAACAAAAAGATGACCTCGACGAGTCGGCGGAAACGCATTGACTTTTGGTCGCGGCACCGTCGCCGGCAAATCTAAGCCTTGTGTTATGCCGCCTTTGGTACAAACGCCTGCGATCTGAGAGCAGCGCCCACCAACACGAGGACTCAGCGAGTAGCGATCAGCCTTGCTGGATGGAATTGTTGCTTCGATTCCAGCCGACGAAGATCCATATTTTCTAAAGAAAAACTTAGCCATTAAACTCGACAAGTTGATCTTCATGCTCCCCCTTTCTGATACGCCAACTGTCGATACTAAAATCGGCAGTGGATCATAGGGCTACCCATGTTTCTTGTTTATCGGTAAAAATATGCGCGAGACCGAGAGTCGATGGACACACAAGACGCAAGGTTTAGACAAGTTCGGGCCTCCTGAAGGATAACAATCCTACATCATATGTTCTGTGATGTATTATTCGGTTGTCTATGAGAGAGCCTCTGCCCCTGCTTATATATTCGGGGGCAGGATTACATGGCAAGTGTCCTAGTCGGTTATAACATGATTTCCGACTAGGATTCTATCTCTAACTTTCTATCTCTAGTATTGATTTGTCGTCTACTCCAAGTAATAATCCGAATAGTTATCTTCATGGGTTTTATCTTTATTGGACCCCGGCCCACTCGGCAATATATCCGAGTGGTGAATTCCGGGTATATATATCACACAAAATATATATTTCTGGTAGTAGGTGACTACACTGAACCGTTTTGTTGTGTAGGTTGAGACTACAAGGCTACATTATAATCTTCTTTGGTCAATTCCTTGTTTGTTATAAAGCACACTTTTCGCCAGCTTATACTGAAAGATTGCTCTTTATGTATTGTGTTTTTGTTTACTCTGCAGGTTCCAAGATTCTTTTTTTCCTTTGGAAACTTGCTTGAAATTTTCCAGGCCTTACTAGGCCTTACTAGCTGTTGAAATCTTCTTGTGCAAATCTGTGAAGCTATAAATTTTTCCCTTTTTATTGTTTCAATTTGTCAGTAGATATGATACCCATGTCGGTGCCTCATATAGGCATGTTATATTTTTTTGTCTCCCGATGATATCATATATTGATACATATCAATAATCATTCTATTTGAAGAATTCCTTGAGTTGCATTAATCTATTTAATATTGTATGTCATTTTTGTCCTCACATTTTTATCTTGCGGATTCAGATTGGATGTGTTTCTGCACAAGAAAATGCAATGAAGAAAAGGCACCCTATTTGTTATTGGGTGACCTTTACAAGAGGTTTTTCTTTTCCTTGTTACTTCCCACCCTATAAGAACAATGGTAGCTCCATTCCTAGAGTTTAACATCTTTGTGCGTACCTTTCATAAAACCTCTGAATATCTTTTTATAGTTAGAAACTACAATGTTAATGATTTACTGTGGTGAATAGACCAACCTTATATTCCCAATTGTATTGACAAGGACATTTATTCGTATGTGTAAAAGTACTTTTGTGTTCCTCTGCTCACAATAGTAGTAGTTTTTGTCATTAGTCTCTTCTACAATGCACAAAGTACCATAATTAGACTATGCTCTCCTCCTCTTAAGCAATTAATGAAAATGTCCCTTCATTATGATTTTGATCCTAGACAAGTGTCTGACATCTATTGTTGCCATGGCTACAGCCATCTGAGCTATCTAGATTCATGGTTGTCCCTCTTGACCCTATCATATCTCTTCCCAAAGGATGCTGTAATTTCTTTGGTCTTTATCTCATTATTTTGTTCGTAGTAGTCGTCAATCATTATATAAGTATGGTTTAAATTATGAAACAAATTTGGTTGAATAACATTTGATATATGAGCTTCGAACATCACAAGTGATAAAAAACAACATGAAATGTGGCATAGGAGTACATGTTTGGCAGGCTTTGAGAAATGTTGCTGCCAAGACTTGATTTTCTAAAAATAAACTGCTTTCTAGATCCGAACTGTATCAATAAGTTTGTTTGTAGGAATTGATCCAGAAATAATTTAGTTACCTCTTTAAACATAGCATCTCAAATGAAAATAATCTGCTTTGTACATATGTATTGGATTGGTAAGTTTGCCTGTCCGAATTGAAAGAGAACGAGTTTTACTACCTGTTTAATATTATCGCCTCACTTCTCAAGTGTAATGAGAAATACATTGCAGTGACTTTTTTGTATCAGCACTTCTAAATAAACTTCTAGGACAAAATAATTTAGATGCTTATGTTCATATGTTGCATATTGCTTAATAGTTTATGGCTGATGAATAAGCCCTTTGCACGCTGTAAAATATGCTTTAGGTCACAGTACAATGCTGCTACTTTTTAACTCTTGTGCTTTATATATGCCAATATCAGTAACCTGTCAAAAAGCATATTTGTAGGATAAAAAGTTTTCTGAAATATGGACTTGCTTTTTAAAGTTCAGGTGCTGCAGTTGATAGATCACTTTGTTTATACGCAATATGGATTATTTTGGCTTCCTACATGTTAAATGGTTGTTCTTTCTTATCTTGCAGGTTTTTATGGTGTAGCAAAGTTATGTTCCTATATGTTAAGAAGGCCTCCGTTTTACCTCTTTTGTGTTGTACTATGGTCCTTTTGAACCATGGTATAATTTGGCACTCTTCTCATTTACATTCATTTAGTACATTATGTACTTTCATGCTGTATGATTGTGTTATGTGTTACTACGATGACATGCTTTCTCATTTTTTCCGTTAATGTTGATGTCTTGAATGGTGGTTTGCAATTAGTGAACCGAACTGTGTGCTACAGCATAATCCTTATATATTCAGGATAGAAACATTCCTACCCTCACTGTTCCCGTGTACTCTATTATTATGCAGTCTAAGAGCACTGACTTTCTTAAATATTTTCCCAATTTTCCATTCATAACTTTAAAATATGGCGTTATTCCTTCTACGGTTTACTGATACGTGATGTCTTAGATCCATTTGCTCCAGTCAACTGATTTCCCATGCAACATTATCGAATGAACCATCTACTAGGCAAGTGTTCTCATCCTACAGAACATATATATATATATATATATATATATATATATATATATATATAGGAGTGTCTAATTTTCAGTTGATTGAAAATAGGGGTTTCTTTCAATCAATGCTTTTGACCCTTAGATCTAGATCCAATGGATACAAAAAGATAAAACTTTTCCATAGTTTATACATAATACTAATTAATATAAATAATCTTACAAATAAATAAATAATAAAAGAAACAAAAATAATAAATAACAAAAGAAACAGCTCTTTTACCCATCGACTGAAACAAAGTGCTGTTTTCAGTCGATTGAAGAACAACATTTCCATATATATATAGATGGTTATATGCCACATCGTGACATTTTACAAATATTTACTAAGCAAATTTTCACATCCAAAATTTTGTTATGTATCTAAGATTAATTATTGTAAGAACCTTATGAATATCTATATTGAATGTTGTGTCCACCTCTAAATATCTTGTTATTACACACATCTTTTATTAATTAATTGTTATTATGCCAAATTCTTCTACCCTTTTTGATGCGCGCCACCCATCAACTAGTGACATGGCAACCTGACGTGGTAAAAGTCTGATGACACATTCAGACATTCTCTCTGGGCCTGCTTAACTAGTCGATTTAAATTAAATTGGCCCAATGGGCCGGCCCATCTTGATTAGTCATATTTGGGCTGTTCTTGTTTCAAAAACTTTCTGGGCCAACATTAAGATCTTAATATGATCATTTTATTTTCAAACAAAAATCGATCCAGATTGAGAGCACAAAATGTGCTAACAGATATGAATACGTTATGGGTCAAAGCCCATTTTAATAAGAGGAACCTGGCAATATTTTGCTAAAGCCCAGTCTAATTACGACTAATATGCAAACATTTTTCGTTACAGACTGGGCCGAATATACAAAATAATTAGATAGGCCAGCATACTTGTATAGTCAAATTTATTATAGCAGCGAGACATGACTGTCCAAGTGCAAATGATTATACGCGAGATCGAGAGTCGATGGATATATAAGACGCAAGGTTTAGACAGATTCGGACCTTCCGAAGGATAACAACCCTATGTTCTGTGTTCTATGGTGTATTGTATTTGATATATGTTGTGTCTATGAAAGAGCCCTTGCTCCTCCTTATATATCTAAGAAGCAAGGTTACAACATGATATCTGAGTAGGATTCTATCTCTAATACTGACTTATCACCTACTCCAAGTAATAATTCGAGTAGTTATCTTCATAGGCTTTATCTTTATTGGACCCCGGTCCACTCGACAATATATCCGAGTGGTGAGGTACCCCTGGTATATATATCTCACAACAGCCCCTGAGAGATTTGCAAGTTAGTTGTTGATCTTCAATTGATTGACTAATGCTTCGCCATGAATATGATTAAGCTTTTTCACGTACAGAAACAAACTTGTAAAGGTCTTCAAGAATCTTCAAAAAGGATTATGCGTCAAATAATATCCAGATGTGGGGAAAAAATCCACCTACTAGGTATAGGTATAGCCTCCGACTCAGAAGGTATTTAGATCACAAAATATCTTGTGAGTCAAAAATAATAACACCATATTTAAATCGTGATCTACCACTTTCTCTGATTGATTCGATGAGGAGTTTTATTATGGTAACCCCCAAGATTGGTTCTACCCATCCCCCCAACTAACAAAAGGAACCATTGACACTAATGAATCCGAGTGATACTTGATCAAATATAACAAGTACAATAGCCATAAAAAATATCTAGCTAATATTTGATCAAATATAACAAGTATAGCAGCCCCGGGCGTGATTCCAAGTGAAAAAAACAACTCTTACAGGGCTCTCCAATATTGAGTAAGATCATAAGTAATCAATAACAGCCGAGTGATCCAATAATATAGTCAAATGATATAACGACTCAAAATAGCAAAACCGAGTGATGTCAATAAAGTAGCTCCAATTGATACAGCTACTATAATCCATGAAACTAATGTATTCGATAAACAATGCATTAATGAAATGTATTCAATAAGTAGTATATATATAAATCAAATAATGTACTCAAGAGATAATACATTGATAAAACAAATAATGTATTCAATAGGTACTACACTGATAAACAAATAATGTATTCAGGAGATAATACATTGATAAAATAAATAATGTATTCAATAGGTAATACATATATAAAATAACAAACTTGATCCATTGCCAGAAATATAACATATGCTTGGGTTGTATTGGGTGATTAAGTACTGTATGAACTCGAGCTTAACTCTTACAACCAGTAAATATCAAGTACCAATACTACTAAACGACTTCCTTATCGTTCAACATGAAGTATGGAGACTAAGAACTCACTCGGTCAAACATGTGAGTTAAGGTAAAAAGTCGCCTCGGTTCTCAACAAACGACATGAACCATGAAGATTAAGAACTCACTGGGTCAAGCATATGCGAGTTAAGGTGATACCAAGAGTCTAATGCATCAAGATTATGCAAAAAGAAATCATCCCTAAGTTTAAGAACCTATGGCCTTTCACTAGATGAATAAAACTGAAATTATAAAAATACTTAGCTGCTTAATATCCAGCGAGCCAAAGACGAGCCCCCGAGCATGTTGCAAGTCATGGTGGATTGGAGGAGGTCTCAAGTCGGCGAACCTCCGAATGATCGAGATGCCGAGTAACAATGACAAATGAACATGTCAACCAATTGAATGGCCGAGTCATCAATAGAGTTATCGAGTCCTGCCGAACCGTCAAAACTATGATTCATGCTCCAAGTCTCCGACATGAGCTGATATATGGACTCCATGCCCTCAGGTCCATGCAAAAGAAATCGTCATGATGAGAATCAGCTAATCAATCTGATTATTAGAATATTATTTGTAATGAAATAAGACAGTAAAAATGGAAACAAACTCCCCTGTCGTGATGTATGTATATGATCCGTACTCCATCAATTTTCTCACAACTCGGCGAGCTCTTGAACAATACGAATAATGACGTTGATGCTTGATCATGTGCAGGAACACACAAAGCCAGGATTCTTCTAGTTATTTATGAAACCAAGATTGATTCTCCACCGCCTCAAGTTAACTGATCAATTTCACGTCGTCGCTGAGTGGCCATATGGTAGCCAGAATCTACTGATCAGCTATGTGTTGTCCAGTTGCCGAGTTGCTGAGTCACCGAGTCCGGAGGACGTAAGGCTTGATGATGCTTGTTGCCTGTGTATCACTAGCTCACACACATGCGTCATCAAATAGATGTGTACACATGCAAAAGCAAATATATGCATGGTTAGTATTTCATCCTGTGTAACTTAGCATATAATATAAGGTAAAATATGATAAAAACGAAATGAAAAAGAAAAGGTTCTGCATCAAGGCTCCCAACTAAACAAAACCATTATCCATTTCAGTTATCTGTTCATATAAGATGCCGCTGCTTCGAGAGAAAACCAACAACACATCTTTCCTCATAGCAAATATATAGCTGGAGCAATATAAGAAAAGAATTCCAGTGCTGCTGCATTAGAGCTACTAGTGATACTCCGGGGAGACTTGGAGCAAGGGCTCTATTGAGCTCAAGAGGGCCGCCGCAGCCGTGATGTTGTGCTGTGGGGTTTTAAAGATGTCTTCACCATCAAGTTTCAAGGTGAGGTCACCCATATCTAGGTTTTGCACGACTCGGGGTCTCTGCTGAGCATCCAGTCTGCAAAGTGGAGGAGTGACGGCATCGGGATCATCGTCTTCCACAGATTGATTTTCGTGTGCAGCAGCTGTCATCGATGTTTCTCCGTCAGCGCCTCCTTGGGCGGTAGGTGCCACCATGAATACCTCGTGGTAATCCGAGGAGCAACTTTCCGAGTTGCTTGGCCCTTCGATCAAGTCTAGGACTGACTCATTTTCAAGGCCGATCGTTGCAACGAATCTTGATTCGTCAAAAAAATTGGGATCTTCATCCGACTGATCCATGTGAAGAGCTAGGAGATCAACCGTAGTGAGATCCAGGTCGGCCAAGGTTGCTGATCGGGGCGTTGCAGGCAACGTTGAGTAGGAGCCCGAGAGGGTTTCTGCCTGGAACGCCACCGCCGCGTTGTTGAGGCCGAGTGGGAACCGACCGACCAAAACAATCTGATCGGTCGTCAAAGCTTTGTTGGTGCCTGAATCTGAAGGCATGGTGGACACCGAACGGGCCACATGATCTTGCTTGATGAGGTTCCCGCACTAATCGGCGATGAAGCTGATGGTAGCAAAGCGGATGTTATCTCCCGGGCGGAACTTGATGTGGACGAATGCCATCGATTTCGACGAAGCTGAGCTCAACGCGTCCCCTTCCTAGCGTGCCAACTGTCGAGAGATAATCTCGATAGTAGATTCAGGTATGCATATGAGTATGAAAGATCGATGGACACAGGACATAGGGTTTATACAGGTTCGGGCCTCCAGGAGGATAACAACACTATGTCATGTTCGGTGTTTTTGTATTGCTAGGGTTCGCACTGGAATTAGGGTTCCAATATGAGTCTCTGCCTTGCCGAAGGCCCCCTGCCCTCCTTATATATCCGAAGGGTAACTTGTTGCATACTCAAACAAATATCTAAGTAAATATCTCTTGGGTTAAATACATCATAACCGAGTCCCCGGCCCACTTGGCCATATAGCCGAGTGGTTAGGTATCCCGGGTACATATGTCCCATAGAAAATATTCTCAATACTCATGTTGTTTGAACCGGATACATCAAAATTAGAGATCCAGATGTCCGAGTGATGGAAAAATCCAAGTAAATATATTCCAAGAATAACTAATCAATAAAATTCCAATTAAATATCTTAATGAAATAAATGCTCCAGATAATATACTCAATAACTAAGATCCGGATGAATATCCTAATTATTGACAAAAACAGAATATCCTGATAACCGACAAATATTATGATAACCATAAGATTCCTGATGAATGTCTAGATAACTGAGAAAAGAAATCATGTAGACATGCTAACATGTGCAATTGAGGTATATGTTGGCGGCCGATAAAACCCAAAATCGGCCATCAACCGGTCGGGAAATACAAGGTAAAGACTAAAGTTTTATGAATATTTGTTTACACTAATAAAATTCCATAAGTTTTGGTGAAATATGTGTTTGCAGGTATATTAGGGTCAAAATATGTAAAAACATGAAGAAACACCCCGTCGGCCGATCACGACTGTGAAACAGCCGTTTTCCACCAGCCTACAGGGTCATATGAGGCTGAAATCAGGACCTGGGTAGGGGCGTGATGGCTGAAATCAGAACCCAGCTGATAGGGTCATATCAGGCTGAAATCAGCCACCCGACTGGTCAAAACAGAGTCGTCATCAAGCTGTTCATCCAACCCGGCCGATTTTGCAAAACACTACACCATGAAGCTGTTTTCAACTCCCAGACTAAAAGTAATGAAATATGACTAAGGAAAAGAGGCCCACAAGTGGCCTAACCGGGAGAAGTCACGGGGCGACCCGGAGGGGTTCGGCACCCGGCCTGGCCTGCCGCCCGACCTAGCCTGCCGCCCAGCTTCCCATGCCGACCGGCCTCCCATGCTGCCCGGCCTAGCCTGAAGCCTGGCCTGGCCTGAAGCCCGGCCTGGGATGGCCACCCAGGGTTGCCAGCCCATGAGGCCTACCAGCCCCAAAACGGAGAAGTCGGAGCAAACCGACCAAATAACCACCATCAAGATAAGATCTGAGCCAACCAAAGCAAGTCGGTCGGGAACCAAGTCAATCCTACGGTCGTCTGGCCTAGGCTGCCACTCGGCATACCCGGGCGCCTGGCATGGCCCACTGCCCGACGGACCGACTTTTGCCCACCTACTCTCCTTCACCTACAAATACCCGCTAGCCCTTCGCCACCTATAAATAGAGGGGAAATTTGGTAGAAAAAGAACATGAAGGAAGCAACACATCAAGGAGTCCATTTCCCACTACTTGTGCTACTTAGTAGAGTAGGTTAGTTAGTCGGGAGTTAGAGTCTAGTCGAGAGCATCGCTCCGGGTTCCGGAATTGTCTCGGAGTCTTGATATGAGCTCTCTTGTATCTTTTCTCTTTGTGTAAGACTTATCCCTTATCAATATAAATATATTTTCTTTTATATCTTGTCAAGTATTTTTCTTAACTTAGTCATTTCCTCAAGTTACAATTATCAGGAAAGAACTTTGAAGCATAGTTTATCGGATTCCCGGCTAGGATTTAATTAAGTCTAGTTCTCGAATAGAACTTAGACTTAGTTATTCCCTGGCTATTCTTCCGCTAGGCCAACGGAAGAATATCTAGTGAAGGCGTAGGCGCGATGCCTAAGTTAGCACTAGCTAGATTTGCATTCGTCCCCACGGGATGTGTGGTAGGCGACAGGTGGTGAATCCCTACCCGTCCCTTTAGTAATCCACCACGTTTGGGAAGTCTCAAGCAGGGTTGTCTAGCGGTAACGTGCCCACTAGTGCACGAGGTTAGTTACTGACTCTATTAGTGGATCGTTGTCGTGCCCCGAAGTAAGCTTATTGGTGAAAGACTCGAGGCTGTACCATGGATTTGGTGTAAGCACTTAACCCGAGTAACTAGGAATTATTGACGCTTGACTAGATTTAGGAAAGTTTATCTTAGGAATTTTAGACTTAGACTCGCTGTCCTCCTGGCTAGCTTAACCGATCTCTTTATCTATCTTAGTGTGGATTTCTCCTGTATCATTGCTCCCCCGTTTATCATTGAATATCTTTACCCCCGTCTTTGGTCAGTTGGTATAACTCTTATAGTCATATCTTTGTTAAACCAAGATACTCTTACGCCTAGCTTCCCTGAGGAAAATAAATACGATACCTTGGAATACTCCCGGGTGAAATGCTACAATAGATGTTTCGTGCGCTTGCGGATTGGTTCACTCTTCTCTTAAAGCATAACAAACATCAATCAACACTTCGAGCATTGTTACCAGATAATATTTTGGTGCGACGTTAAGAAGTGCCTTCTTTAGTTGTTCAATCTCCTCTGCCTGTTTGTTCCTAGAGTCGTCTGATTCCTGAATCTACTTCCTCAAGTCATCCAATACTTCTTCCTGACCATCACGTTTCTCTTCGAGTAGTGATGATCTTTCTTTCTCCATTTCAAGTTCAGCCTCAAGTTTCCATGCATATTCTGAAACACGACTTCGCCTTCTCATCGAGCCCGATACAATGCCAATGTTATGCAGAAATGTTGAAGTTGATAGAACTTGAGCAACAACAGCAGTAGGTGACTTTGGTTCCTGACCCTCATCTCCCGGTTCAGCCATGACGGCATCCATTTCAGCATGTATAAAAGATTGGTCATCACCGATACAGCAAATATTACCAAAAAGATTGGACATCACCTCTACACTAGTTATTATAGGAAATAAAAAAAATACCAGTGACTTACAATTGCTTCCTTCACTGGGTCGCTAAAACCATTCTTCTTGCTGCAATGACAGTCCTTAAAGAGATCAACTGTAGTGGGCTTGGTATCTTTATATTTATCTGACAACTACAGAAAAGGCAAACACTTACAAGTTATTAATGCGTGCTAACTTAGAATTTATAGTTCTATGATTGATATACATAAATGATGTTCCAATTGTTCATTACCAGTGCATGGAAATGTGCAACATAGGATCGGGACCCTGTCCGCTATTGATACTTCACTTTTTCACGGTTCAATCTGTTAGTTTCGCATTTTTCCTACAGCAAGGAATGCACGCTTCAAAGATCAAACATTCAATATGTCACATACTGAAGTAGCAATGAATCATGTACTTGCATACCTTATGTTTCTGGCTAGACCATATTGTTGGGGAATGGGTAGGCTACGATAGCTAGAAACAATTTCTACCGTTCCACTAGGAAACCTTGTAAGGAGGGGATCATGGATCGTTACCATTAGATGCGCAGGCAGAGCGGAAGCGAATATTGGAGTAGCTCGTCCAACGAAGTTGCGCGTCGGTGTAGAGGAAGTAGTCGATCACGTCAATCGTCTCCTCCTAGTCCTGCCGTTCGGCACCGTAGCAACAGCATTGCCTCCTCGCGGTATCCACACATACGGGGTTGGAACACCGTGCGCAGCGTGCTAGCACCGGCAACACGGTTAGGGTTGTGGGAGAGAGAGAGGAGTGCGGCGGCTAGGGTTATGGACTCGTGGGTGTACGTACCCCTTGCCCCACCTCCACTTATATAGACCCTTCTAATGGGTCTCGACAAGTTGGCCCATTAGTAGACTAATCCCACACGGATCAATATCCGTATGACCCTCACATACGGATCAAATCCGTAATGTCTCTTGGGCATCTCTCCAACAATCTCCCACTTGCACTAGAGACAATCACTTAGGCAAGCGATGTTCCAACCCGTTAAGTGTGTGACCTGTTAGGTTCACATGTACACGACAATGATGTGAAAACCCCTTTTCAATTCATAAATCAATAGCGGCACCTAGCAGCACATACTGATTCTCGTGTACACATAAAGATCATATCGGCTGAACCTTTGACATACGCACTCAGCGATCCTTTTGCCACACGATATCAGTCAAGCACAAGGCGAGATACGTGCCATCCATGTAATAGCTTGACCATTCACTCGAACGTCTAGTGGATTTATCATGATTAACTCTTAGTCATCATGATTAACTTTTAATCACATTGGCATGGCCATGCACTTCCAAATCCATCTAACTCGAGGGGCCAAGAGATATCTCTCATGTTATTAGGAGGGGCAAATTCCATCTTGACCGCTCACACCCCATGACATGTTTCATAACATACCCAAAAGCTACCTTTATGACTACCTAGTTACGGAGTAGCGTTTGGTAACCCCTAAGTGTGCTACTATGCATTCTGGAGATCAATGACGATCTCAGGCCTAAGGATCCCGAAGGTACATCATTCAAGACAACGACTGATGGCACAAATATAACATCTTAGCAGCGTCTTTTAATGGGTCAATCCAACACCGTGTTCTCCAACATGTGTCCACATTATTGATTTGATATCTCCATATCAATGATCTGTGAAACTTGATCATCAACCAATACATGTGCTAGTCCATGAATCATTATTGTCCCACATAATGATAAGGAACTAGGGATCATTTAGGATAATATTATGAAAACAATGAGTTTCACAAATAAGTCACATACTTGTCAATCAATGCAATAATTATTATCCATGGAACAGAATAACACTTTATTCAATCACACATAAACATAGACATTACACAATCTCTCATACATTAATCATGCAGATATCTAATACCCATGGATCTCATATGTGCCTCATGCTTGGGCTGAGAGACAGGCTTTGTCAACGGATCAGCAATGTTTGAATCTGTGTGCACCTTGCATATCTTTACATCACCTCGAGCGACGATGTCCCGGATGAGGTGATAACACCGTAGTACGTGTTTGTTCTTTGATGTGCTCTAGGCTCCTTGGCTTGCGCAATGGCACCACTATTGTCACAATAGAGATCCATTGGACTGGACGCACTAGGAACCACACCCAACTCAGAAACAAATTTTCTGATCCAAACAGCTTCCTTTGCAGCTTCTGAAGCAGCAAGGTACTCGGCCTCCATTTGTTGAGTCAACAACCGTATCTTTCTTGGAACTCTTCTAGCTCACCGCTCCTCCATTGAGGCAAAAAACATATCTAGATTGCAATCTCGAATCATCTTTGTCGGTTTGGAAGCTAGCATCAGTGTAACCATTTAGAACGAGCTCTTCCTCACCTCCATAGACTAGGAACATACCCATAGTTCTTCTCAAGTACTTTAGGATATTCTTACTAGCCACCCAGTGAGCTTCTCCTGGGTTTGATTGGAATCTACTTGCAGCACTTAGAGCGAAAGCTACATCTGGGCGCGTACATATCATGGCATACATGATGGATCCGATAGCCGAAGTATATGAGATCGCCCTCATCTTCTCTATCTCATCAGGTGTCGAAGGACACTGAGTCTTGCTAAGAGTAATGCCATGCGACATGGGCAAGAAACCTTTCTTGGAATCTTGCATATTGAACCGTTTCAATACCTTATCAATGTACGTGTCTTGGCATAATCCAATTAGCCTTTTTGATCTATCTCTATAGATCTTAATGCCCAAAATGTAAGCTGCCTCTCCTAAGTCCTTTATAGAGAAACTCTTTCTCAAAGAAGTCTTAACAGCTTCAAGCATTGGAATATCATTACCGATCAGCAATATGTCATCCACATAAAGGACCAGAAAGACAAGCGCGCCCCCACTAGCCTTTTTGTAAACACAAGGCTCTTCTTCGTTTATAATGAAGCCAAACCCTTTGACTACCTCATCAAAGCAAAGATTCCAACACCGAGATGCTTGCTTTAGTCCATAAATGGACTTTTGAAGCTTGCATATCTTCCTAGCATTTTGTGGATCGACAAAACCTTCAGGTTGTGTCGTATACACATCCTCACTTAGGTTTCCATTAAGGAAAGCCATTTTGACATCCATTTGCCATATCTCATAATCATAAAATGCGGCAATTGCTAGAAGGATCCGTATAGACTTTAGCATAGCGACGGGCGAGAAAGTCTCATCATAATCAACTCCTTGAATTTGCTTAAAACCTTTCGCCACCAATAGTGCCTTATAGATGTGAACATTTCCATCCCTGTCTATCCTTTTTTAAAAACCCATTTACACTCAATGGTTTTTACACCATCAGTCGGATCTATCAAGTTCAAAACTTGATTTTCTCTCATGGATTCTAATTCGGATCTCATGGCTCCAAGCCATTTCAGAGTCCGGTCCCACCATTGCTTCACTCTAAGTCTTAGGCTCATCATTGTCTAACAACAATATGTCACGCTACCCCGCGGTTAGGAGCGTGAACTTTTTAGGAGCGCGACATGCCCTTTTTGACCTACGTGGGGCTGGTGTTTCGACAATTGGTTCAACAATAATTTGTCCATCCAGTTGTGGTATAGTGGAAGAAGAAACATTTTCTGGAGCTTCTTGAACTTCTTCAAGTTGCACCATTTTCCCACTAACCCTTTTGGAGAGAAACTCTTTCTCTAGAAAAACACCATTACGAGTGACAAACACTTTGCCCTCTTCCCGTTTGTAGAAATAATAACCTTTGGTTTCCCTGTGGTATCCTACAAAGAAGCATTAATCAGACTTGGAAGAAAGCTTATCAGGCGTCATATGTTTTACATAAGCCTCACATCCCCAAATCTTAAGAAAAGACAAACTGGGACGCTTCCCAGTCCATATCTCATATGGTGTCCTTTCCACAGATTTAGATGGAACCCTATTAAAAGGATCGTAGTGACCGAGAGGGGGGGGGGGGTGAATCGGGAACTAGCACTATGTACCAATTTCACCTAATACAAACTACCGATAGCACTCAATCAACTCCTACACAATTCTAGTGGAGATCACACTAGCAATATAATCCTATGAAAGATAGGAGCATCCTATGCATGCTAGTGGATCACACAAGTCACTACAACACCTATGCAATTCTAGTGATCAAGCACACTAATGCAACTCCTACTCATGCTAGTCAATAAATGCGAAAGCTTAAACACTACTAGCAAGTAAGGAGCCTAAACATGCAAGTCTACAAGATACTCAACTACAACTAGGAGAACACACAAGCATGAATAGCACAATACGTAAATGCGAAAAGTAAAGCATCATAGTGAGGAGTAGAGAATGGGTTGGCTCATGATTTTTTCCCGAGGTCTCGGAAGGATGGCGCCTTCCCCTAATCCTCGTTGGACCACTCCCACCGGAGTCCTAGTCCCTCCCGCCACCAAGTGGAGTTCTCGCTCATGAGCCCGCAATCACTCCTCGAGTGAAGACACGATGTGCGTCACCGCTGCATAAAGCACAAGCTCGCCTCCCTCGAGAACTTGCCGGACTCCCCGAGCCGACACGGGCGCTCACTAGCGATGCCCCTTTCAACGGCGGGCTCAAACCGTGTACAAACATGTGATGGCCTCTACAATCAATCATGATAGGCTCGATCACCGACACCTAACCGGTCTAGGTCTCACCATAGACCAAGAGTAACAATCTAGATCACACCCTCAAGGACACCCTAGCCTTAGATGTGCAAGATGCTCAAGCTACTCTTCACTAGCACTCTCAAGATATGCAATATCTCCTCCTATTGCTCTCTTCTCTTCGTCTTGGACCTTACCAAATGCTCTCAGGTATTCCACTGGCCAAGAGTGGTCTGCAAGACCCCAATAACGAAGTTATATAGGCTCCCAACCTCAAACTAGCCATTGCTCCACGAAATTAGCTTCCTGGGCATACTGATCGGACAGTCCGGTCAGTGCAACTCTGTGCACAACTGGCTCTACCCCTGCTGAAATCCCAACTGACCGGACAATCCGGTCCCCTGACCAGACAGTCCGGTCCATTTCTCTCTCCAGTCCAGAAACATTTCGCTGCTGAAGCTCCTCGCTGCTCTGCATCCTCCATAGTGACCGGACCGTCCGGTCTCTATGACCACTAACACTTGTAGGTTCCTCGCTTCCTCGCTGTAGCCTCTGGACTAAACCACATAGTGACCGTACTGTCCGGTCTCCACTGACCCCTCTGTCCGGTCTCTATGTCCAGAAGTCGAAACTTGTCGTCCTCGCTTGACTTGGTTTCCCGGCTTCTTCGAACAACTCCTTGGCTTCTCCACTGTCACCTAGTATCTATGATTTCACTGAGCAACCTTGCACATCACCGACTAGACATGACCAAAGAGAATGACCTAGACCCCCTTGATAGTCCGGTTTTTCCTATGGACTCAAAGCCCTAACAACTACTCAAGTGTTCCAAACACTTGCACCATAGCTTGTTCTCCGCTTTGATCCATCTCCATCAACTCTTGGACTCCATCAAGTTCACAAGCCTCCTTGCTTGCGGTCATTGTCATCCATCGCCAAGGACGCCGTAGACAATCGTCATAAGATAGAAAAGGGTTTCCTACATGAACAACACTCGTGTAGATATTAGTCACATTTCATGTTTGTCATGCATCACCAAAACACCATACCTCGGGGTGACCTCAATGGTCATGATCCTTACAATCTCACCCTTTTTGGTGATGGATGACAACCACTACTTATGATGATCCAAAAATGGATGAGCAAGAAAGAACCAAAGGAAAAGAAAAGATTGAAAGGCATACCTTGGTCCTTACCTTGGAAGTAGTCACCCCTTGAGATGTGCTAGGTGTTGAGGGAGAACTACCCAATTATGTATCGCACTAGATATTGAGCTTGAGTCGAATTTACGCCCGCCTTGGTGTCGTGGTAGTATCTTGTTGATGTAGACACGTACCAAGGACGTAGATGCTCATGTCGGTGAAGGTGTTCATTGTCGCCGTAGACATGCACCGTCGTTGTTCTTCTCCATATTGATGTTCATCTTGATGTGGTCTCCATGTTCCATTCTTCATGGGTTTGGCTTTTGAAACTTCATGTTCTCCTCTCTCGCATTTTGTGTTATCAACCGCCGTCTTCATGTTTCTTCTCACTCTTTGACATAGACGACTTGGCTTTTGGATCTTCAAGTTCTTCTCCCCCTTTGTCACCTATCACCAAAAACCACACAAAAACATAACAAAACCAAGAGGCATAAAATAATTGGCAAGAGTTAGGATAACTCCCCCTTTCATGGTGCTCCTCCTTGGTTGTAGTAATGTTCCATCGTAGCTCCCCCTCCACTTATGTCTCAACAAAAGATTTTCTCAAATGTGCAAGAGTTAATCATTAGGGAGGTGGGAATGTATGAACCACTTGTCTTTGATCCGCGTGAGTAATTTAACCTTGGAGCTCAATCAAACATGACTCAATGGGCATGAAGCATAAAATATCACTATTCGATCGTCTAGAGAGTCATATACTCACATTGTAAATGAGCAACTCCCGCTAGACACATGCATGGGAGCATGTATGGTATCATAATGCAAGGATGCATAAATGCAAAGAGTGCAAATGCAATAAGTATGCAATGCATGATGCGATGCTAAAGAAAAGAGAGAGAACCACTACAAACCGAAGTGTCAACAACGAGTTGTTCTCTTCTCAAGCTTGCTCACAATGGACCATTCTTCAAAGCCTTAGGTACACCATGAACCACCTTCCCAAGCTTAACCCATGTCCATTGCTATCTCAAGAAGGTCCGAAGTCAACCTACAAAAGAAGAGAAACAAGCACAAACAAAGACACAAACAAGAACAAACAAAACACTATACATATGTACAAAGGACAAGCTCAAGGGTTACTCATGTGAAGTTGGAGAGGTCGAGAACGTTGAGTTCTCCCCTTAGCCTGTTGAAGGTCTTCTCATTAAGTGGCTTGGTGAAGATGTCCGCCAATTGTTCATGAGTTCGCACACTCACCAACTCGATGTCCTTCTTCTCAACATGGTCTCTTATGAAGTGATGTCTCACTTGAATGTGCTTTGCATGACCATGATCTCCCGTATTGAGAGCCATCTTGATTGCCGCCTCACTATCACAATATAGTGACATTTGAGTGTAGTTGAGGCCATAGTCCGAGAGTGTTTGCCTCATGTAGAGAAGTTGTGCACAACAAGCCCCCACCGCCATATATTCCGCTTCGGCGGTAGATAGAGCCACCGAGTTTTGCTTCTTTGAGCTCCAAGAAACTAGAGATCTTCCAAGAAATTAGCAACCACCCGATGTACTCTTTCTATTCACTTTGCAACCAGCGAAGTCTGAATCCGAATACCCAAGCAACTCAAAGTTTGTTCCTCTAGGATACCATAAGCCCATGGTAGGTGTGTACTTGAGGTATCTCATTATTCTCTTCACGGCCTTCAAGTGTGACTCTTAGGATTTGCTTGATAGCGGGCACACAAGCACACACTAAACATGCTGTCCGGTCTCGAGACGGTGAGATAGAGCAAAGACCCAATTATTGATCTATATAGCTTAGGGTTCACCGGTTTCCCTTTCACATCATTATCCAAGAGTTTGTTAGTAGCCATAGGTGTGTGCAAGGGCTTGCAATTCTCCATGTTGAATCTCTTGAGAAGATCCTTAGTATATTTCTCTTGACAGATGAAGTTTCCCTCTCTCAATTGCTTGACTTGAAATCCAAAGAACAAGTGCAACTCTCCAATCATTGACATTGACAAATTTTGTTATAATAAATTAAATCAATTTATTGCATTTGCATAGCATGTCATGTCCATGTAGATTTTAATTGCATTATGCATTTAGTTTAAATACTTAATTAATTACTAGGAAATTTGAATAGAATTAGAGGGAAAAGATTTGAGAAAGAAAAGAAAAAGAAGAAACCAGAACAGTGGGCCGAAACCCACCATTCTGGCCCACCCAGAAAACCCTTTTCCCCCACCTTCTCCTTTCGGCTCAGCCGGCCCAGGCCGCCTCCCCTTTCCCTTCTCTCTCTCTCAGCCCCCAGCCGGGCGCGGCCCAGCTCCCTCCCCACGCGCGCCTGCTCCGGCCCAACCGTCTGCGCAGCCAACTCGCCACCGCAGCCCACCCCCGTCCGTCTTCCTCCTCCCGACTCTCTCTCTCCCCCACCGACGGCCGTCAGAAACGCTGTCAATCTCCCTCCTCCTTGCCTCCCCACCTCCCAAAACCGGCGCCCGAGCACCGCGCACCCCTCCGCTTCGCCTTCCCCCCCCCCCCCCCCCACCTTCCGGCCATTTCAGCCATTATCGAGCCCCGCGCGCATCAATGGCGCTAGTGGCCATTGATGGCCGGAGAAACCCCCCGTGCCGGATCAATTCCTCCCCTCTTCCTCCGCGCCTATAAATCGAACCACCGGCACCGCCCTTCTCCGCCGCCCCCATTCTGCTCCCCCTCGCTCGCTCGCGACGCTGAAATCACCTTCCTCGCCGAGCTCCAATCGCCGCCGCCGTCGACCTCCGTCGCCGACCCGCTTCCGGCCTCCCCCGCACCCACGCGACCCGTCGGTGAGAATTGTCTCGCTGCTGTCTCCCTCCCCGTGTCCTCGCGGCGAGGAATGGGAGGTCGGAGGACCGTTCCGGCCAACCTCCGGTGAGCCCCCGCCGCGCACCGCCATGCCGGCCGCCAGCAGCCGCGCCTCCCCCTCCTGTTCTAATCCTGAAGGGGTATGTAATCGGTGCACCATGGACCGGTGGACCAAGGGTCCACAAGGCCCATAGACCCGGTCCACGAGTTTTAGGTTTAATTTAATTCATTAATTCCTGGATAATGCTAGCCTCTTTGCATTTAGGTCCCTGCGCTTAGACTAAATTAGAATTAAGCCCCTATTTCTGTCCAGAACTGTAGAAAATTGTATTTAAGCCAAAATTTTTTTTATAAAATTAATTTTCAGCACTTTAACTCAATAGAAACACCCCTATACATTATTAGAATTATTATTTTGATCCTGTAGTTTTATAAAAACACCCCTGGACTTATTTTAATTATGTTTTAGCCCTGAATATTTTTATAAATATTATTTTAGCCCTGAAAATTTACTGAAACACCCCTGTACTTATATTTAATTATATTTTTAGCCCTGTCTTTTTACACTTAGCCCCCTAAACTTAATATTAATTATGTTTAAGTCCTAAAATTTTGCAAAAACAACCTTATACTTTTTAGTAATTATTTTAAAGTCCTAATAATTTACACTCTAGACTCTATAATTTTGTAAAATTACAAATAGGTCCTTAAAAGCCCTTGTTTCTACCTTTTTGCCCTTAAAACTTCAAACTAGCTTAACTTTTTACTCGTAACTCCAAATTAGGTGATTCTTGGGCCAAATTTCTCGTAGGAGCATAACCTTTGCATTCATTGCATCTACATATTGAGTTTCCTCTGTTGCATTGTTGTATATTGATTTTGTATGTATTGCTTGTGTCGGTATTTTTATATAAAGATGAGCATACACAAGGACCACCCTACGAGGACTTCCAGGAGCAGGAATTTGAAGGGTTAGAGGAGCCTCCCATGCAGGACGTAGGCAAGTTTCCTAGATGCATCTTGCACCTATTAAAATATTACTGTAGAATTGCATGCTGGTGTCAATTGATTGGGAACCTATTGTTAGGGTTTTCCTAGTATTGTTTTACCCGTTTTTCCTTGTCGCCTCGAACTAGTTGGATGGTTGGTTGTGGGTAGATAATGCTTAGATGCCTTACGGGATGTGGGTTAATATTAATCTTGATTAATGAACAGTGTCATGTGGGAAATGATTGGTAAATCTTTTTAGCAACATGGCTTAGGGATCAATGCAAGCCGGATGGAATGGATGTGGTGCCATGGGCACGTGGTTGGTGGTGGTAGCTGTGACAACCCTACTCCGAAAAGTAGGGTATGTCGCACAGGATTGCCTCGGGAGATGGTTAACGAAGTAACCATACACAACATTAACACATGAACATTCATCAATTACAATATTACATCACTTAGGTGCATAATATTACAAGTTCAGAGGTAGAATATAAATGAGTTCAGATCTGATACAACACATAGGTCCTTAGTTCATATTACATAAGTGAGCAGAAGCGATAGACAAGCAAAACATGACATTGATCCCTACGTGAACCATGCCAGCCCTATGGCGATGGCTCACTCATCACGGTTAGGAGAACTGGGGACCCATTCGATGGTCCAGTTCTGAGGCTCCTCACCTTCCCACACAACCTTATTACAACAATCACAATAGGTCGCTTGAAGAAAACCTGAAAAACAACATCAACACAAAGCCTGAGCATCTAACATACTCCGCAAGACTTACCCGTCAACCGGTTTACTGAAACCGACTCCTAGTATGCAGGGGGCTGAGGGCTGACCGGGTTTATTTGATAGTTGCATGAAAAGCCCCTATTAGTTCTATGCTGCACTTTCAATTTCCTTAAACATGATTTTACTTTGCTTAATGTAGACAACAGCTATAGTGAGTCTAGCTAGCCGCTAAGACATGAACATAAGTGAAGATCATTACACCATAGCAATATGTACCCATAGCATAAGTAAATTTCAGAAACTTAACCACAACTTTACTACTTAACATATCATTGCCGCTGCTTGAACAAGAGGTACTCATAACCGCGAGGGACGGCAATTAGAATTGATTTACATCCTGCAGGGAAAACCCAAATACATGACATACGCATCACTTAAGAACACGTATGGCCACCGTTCACAAGATTGCTATAAGGTCGAACCGGGGCCATCGATCCCGAGTACACGTCCTCCCCACGATACATTACTTCGTATCCGAGGCTTAACCCATGCACTCTCCAGCGGTCCTCAAATCCGTGCATCCACCGTGCTGTTCGCATCACCTCTGGATCGATGAGTATGGCCGTCCAACAATACGGCGCCCAAGTTACTAGGTTTACCAGTTCCAATATTAAAGGTATGCACTTGGTACGGTTCAATACTTGTTCGCGGAGTTGCAACGATAGGTGCTCCATTTTATCAAGTTCATTAACCAAGTGAACCATAGTTGAATCTATCACCTACCTTTGACTCCACTAGTTTAAGCATAGCATCGCTAGCGGAAAAGCTTACTAACATACTAATCATAGGTCATTGCTGGAGTATGCGAGTGTGTTTCACCCAAGCCCTACACTTAATGCACAATACAATGTTCCTAACTTGTGATAAAGAAAAAGGACTCGAAAATTTAATGGGTTATGCACCGGGGCTTGCCTTGGGTGTGATCGTAGTTAGCGCCTTCACTAAAGTGCACTTCAGCTCCTTGCTGGCCCGGTGTGATCTCCTCGGTCTCGATTCCTATATGGAAGGGACATGCATCAATGCTAAGGAATACACAGGGTTTCCTGGAGTTTTCTTGATTAAAGATGGAATACATGACATGAAGATTCATGGTACTTCCTCAACAAATAAGTTAATGAACTAATCACTCATTCATGAATATGGTTGCATACTTAAGTATGACATGGTAACTACTGAATTTGATGGGGACAAACTTCTAATTACACAAATGTAACTTTTAATTATCACAACCTTAGTGTAGGTCTACTTTAACCTGAGCATGGCCTAGATATTGATTATATGACATCACATGCTGATGATGATATGACAATGTAGTACTTAGGGTCAAACTTCAGAAAGTTCATTTTGAGCAACTTAGCTAAAGTGACCATATGCACAACTAACACTAGACATAAAATGGCACTTTAATTTCATAACTAGTTCTAGGTTCATATAGTTAATTAAGAACTAAAGTATATAACTGAGAAATGAGAATTTCTACTTTAATGTGAGGATAAGTTATTCTCCATGGACTTCCCTAAATTAATCTCTTCCTACTTTCATTAAATATACACATGAAGTAACATTTATATGAAGAAATCCCTAGTTACTTAACAAATGATCAATTTCGATAGAGAATTTATACTTAGGTAGCTTCAAAATTTTCACGGGATTTTACATAAGTGTACAAGTGCATAAGGAATAGGAATGCCAAATTTCATGAATAAATCCCTAGCCAATAATTTATATAAATTCAATTACTGAAAATGAAGATTATGCAATAATACTAAAAATATGCATAAAAATGGAAATGTGCTTTTGCAGAAAGTTTAAGGATGCTATTAAATGAAAACTGAGCAAGTTTCATGAATTTACCATTTATATTTATTGACTTATGAATTTATTAAGCAATTTAGGGTTCTAACTTTAGGGAATTAAATAAATTAATTTACTGAGCAACTTTGGACTTGAACCTTTTTTTCTGGTAGAGTAAGATTTTTGGAGTTGAACAAAATTAATTTCACAATTTTAGGCCTCTTATTTCTCAGGATATTGAATTTTGAAGTTCATTCAAAGTTCACTATTAGTTACACTTTTGCCACCAAGTTCAAATTCTTGCTAGGCGCGCGCGCACCCGCGCGGCGGCCGGCGATGGCGAGCTCGGACCAGTGGCCGATCGGCGGCACGGTCGGGGCTCGCATGCTACGCGAATGATCTCCATGCCGAGGGGATCCCGAGGAGGGGGTCGGAGGGGAGAGGGTCTCACCGGAGGTTGCCGGCGGCGATGAGCGGTGGCAGGGCAACTCCAGCGAGGTTCGCGCGAGGGTGCCGAGGGAGAGGGAGGCCGAGACTTGGTCAGAGAGCTTCACAGTTGGCCGGAGATGAGCGGCGTCGAGGAAGAAGTCGAGGGAGAAGGCCGGAGCAGGGCTCCCGGCGGCGGGGGGGGGGGGGGGTCGGATCCGGCGGCGGCGAATCCGGCTTCGCGAATTCCGGCGAGAGCACTGCACAGAGGAGTGAAGGAATCAGAGGGGAGTGGGGTGTGGTCCTTGTGTGTCAATTTGCGAAGAAAGGGGGGAGGGAGAAGTTGCCTAGGCAGAGCCCTGTGCGGCGGCGGCCATGGCGGGCAGAAACAGGGCGGTGCTCGGGTTCTACCGGAGAGAGAGAGGAAGGAGAGTGCAGCGACGCTTTTGTGCGGCGGAGAAGTTCCCTGGGAGGTGCGCGATGCGTGCGAGCAGAGAGAGAGAGAGAGCGATGGGGCTGGCGTGCTGCTGCCGCCCCTTTTTGATTCGGCCGGCGGTGGAAGGGCCGAGAGCGGGTGAGAGAGGGAGAGAGAGGGAGGGGGCGCGTTGTCGGTCTGGGGTTGGCTCGCCGGCGGGAGGGATTCAATGCGGCCGGTAGCACAGGGGGACAAGGGTTGGTGGTGCAGGGGCCGGCGTGGGGCGCCAGTGATCGGTGGTGGCGACAGGAACCCGAGTACAACCGTGTCGGGTTGGAATTGGCCGGAGGAGAGGGAAGGGGGGTTGACCCGGCTTGACTTGGACCTTGGCTCGGGTTTGGGCAAATTTCACCACGTTCCATTGCTCCAAACTTGACCCCGATTTTTGTGTACGCTCAGAAAAACATGTGCTCCAACTTTGTTTTTGGGTGCATTAGCTGATTTGGCTTAGATGAATTATGAAAATTCCAAAACCGAAATACTCTTTTCTGACTTTGGGGGAATTTTCAAAGGTATTAAATGGTTACCAAAAATTCTGGAAAAATTATCAAAATTCTCTTTTAACGTGGCCATTCAGAATATGCACAAACATTGGGGTACTTCCATGGGTTTTGGTTATGTTTGTGGATGACCCATATTTGAATATTCTGGAATTTAATTAAATAGGTTTCCTCTTTTTTATTCTTTGGCACATGGATCAATTATACTTTTTCTTAGCCCTTAATTGATGTTAGGTTTAGTTAACTTCATTTTGTGACATGGGGCGTCATAGTAGACTTGTTGTAGATCCTAGGAACCGGTTCTTGGAGTGACAAACGAGGAAAACAGTGCCATCAGAAGACCGACAAGGGTAAGGCTTGGCCTAGTAATTAGGTGTTCTCCCAGTATCGGTGCAGCATTTGGTGGAGCGGGGAATGGAAGTCAAGAGAGGGGTGTCCTTGTATCCGAATGGCTCAAGAGGGGGCTCCTGGGATGATGAGTTGCTTGTTGAGGGGCTATCACTTATGGACGGGAGTGGAACCTTAGTGGCTAGCATGTACTGTGAGACCCTTTGGAAAAGCCTCGTAGTGAAACCCTACCACACACCAAAGCAGGTGTGTAATGTGGGTCGCGTCCATGGGCACCAAGGGAATCACGACTTGTGGATAAAGTGGTACAAACTCCGCAAAGTATCAAACTATCATGATAGTCGTGCTCACGGTCAAGAGCGGTCTGGAATCCTCACAAGATTAGTTGGGTATGGATTGGTATGGTTGGAAAGGTGGGATGGATTAGGACTTGGTTAGTATAGCACCTTGTGGAATCATGGTTGGGATGACCCCATGTAGTAAATAGGATGCTTAGGTTAATTAAAAGCTCATGCAACCCACCCTATAAAGCCTTTTCTTGACATGATCCTACGGGAAGCACACGATTCTAAATACTCCATTCATCCAGGAAGTACTAAGATGTATCAAGACTTGAAAACTCGTTATTGGTGGCATGTCATGAAGCATGATGTCGCAGAGTATGTTGCGGTATGTGACACATGTCAATGTGTCAAGGTAGAACACCAACGGCGCGCCGGATTGCTTCAACCTCTAAAGATTCCTGAGTGGAAATGGGAGCAAGTTGGTATGGACTTCATAGTTGGATTACCCCGTACACAGTCGAGATATGATTCTATATGGGTTATAGTTGATCGTTTAACCAAGGTGGCACACTTCATTCCTGTTAAGACAACTTATAGTGGTGCAAAGCTGGCAGAACTATACATGTCAAGGATAGTGTGTTTACATGGAGTCCCTAAGAAGATAGTATCTGACAGAGGCTCTCTGTTCACCTCGAGGTTTCGGGAGAAGGTACATGAGTCCCTAGGCACCAAATTGAACTTCAGCTCTGCGTATCACCCTCAGACTGATGGACAGACCGAGAGGACAAACCAGATACTAGAAGACATGTTGAGGGCTTGTGCTTTGAAATATGGCAGGAGTTGGGACAAGAGCCTACCCTACGCAGAATTTTCCTATAACAACAGTTATCAAGCAAGTATAGAGATGGCGCCTTTTGAGTTCCTATATGGAAGAAAGTGTAGGACAGCTCTATTCTGGAACAAGACAGGAGAGAACCAAGTCTTTGGACCTAAGATACTACAAGAAGTAGAAAGACAAGTTAAAATTGTACGCGAGAACCTGAAGGTTGCACAGTCAAGGATGAAAACCTACGCCGATCATAGGTGAAGAGACCTATCCTTCGAGATTGGAGATTTCGTGTATCTCAAGGTATCACCCATGAGGGGTGTTAGATGCTTCAAAGTCAAAGGGAAGTTAGCACCACGTTACATCAGCCCTTTTAAGATCCTCGATAGAAGAGGAGAAGTTGCATATCAGTTGGAGCTACCCTCACATCTCACGGATGTGCATGATGTGTTCCATGTGTCCCAATTAAAGAAGTGCTTAAGAGTGCCTGAAGAACAACTCCCTGTGGATAAAATAGACCTTCGGAAAGACCTCACATATACGGAACAACCAGTCAAGATCCCAGAAGTCATTGAGAGAGTTACCAGAAACAAGGTGATCCGAATGTGCAAGGTAATCTAGAATCCTCACACAGAAGAAGAAGCAACCTGGGAGCGTTAAGAATAATTGAAAGCCGAGTTTCCCCATCTCTTCACCGATCTTTCCGAATCTCGAGGGCGAGATTCATTGTAAGGGGGTTAGGTTTGTAACACCCTACTTTTTACAATTTCTAAAAATGCCAATTATTAGCATTTAGTAGTTAATTAAATAACCTAGGACAAATTTTTTTATAATAAATTAAATCAATTTATTGCATTTGCATAGCATGTCATGTCCATGTAGATTTTAATTGCATTATGCATTTAGTTTAATTACTTAATTAATTACTAGGAAATTTGAATAGAATTAGAGGGAAAAGATTTGAGAAAGAAAAAAAAAAGAAGAAACCAGAACAGTGGGCCGAAACCTACCATTCTGGCCCACCCGGAAAACCCTTTTTCCCCCACCTTCTCCTTTCGGCCCAGCCGGCCCAGGCCGCCTCCCCTTTCCCTTCTCTCTCTCTCAGCCCCCAGCCGGGCGCGGCCCAGCTCCCTCCCCACGCGCGCCTGCTCCGGCCCAACCTCCTGCGCGGCCCACTCGCCACCGCAGCCCACCCCGCCCGTCTTCCTCCTCCCGACTCTCTCTCTCCCCCACCGACGGCCACAGAAAACTGCTGTCGATCTCCCTCCTCCTCACCTCCCCGCCTCCCGAAACCGACGTCCAAGCACCGGGCACCCCTCCACTTCCCCTTCCCCCCCACCTTCAAGCCATTTCGGCCGTTACCGAGCCCCGCGCGCATCAATGGCGCTAGTGGCCATTAATGGCCGGAGAAACCCCCGTGCCGACTCAGTTCCTCCCCTCCGCGCCTATAAATTGGACCCCCAGCACCGCCCTTCTTTGCCGCCCCCATTCCGCTCCTCCTCGCTTGCTCGCGACGCCAAAATCACCTTCCTCGCCGAGCTCCGACCGCCGCCGCCGCTGCCGTCGAGCTCTATCGCCGACCCGCTTCCGGCGTTCCCCGCACCCGCACGACCCGTCGGTGAGAATTGCCTCGCTGACGTCTCCCTCCCCATGTCCTCGCGGCGAGGAATGGGTGGCCGGAGGACCGTTCCGGCCAACCTCCAGCGAGCCCCAGCCGCGCACCGCCGTGCCGGCCGCCAGCAGCCGCGCCTCCCCCTCGTGTTCTAATCCTGGCCGTTGGATCTCGATCCAACGCGCCAGATTACATACCCCGAAGGGGTATGTAATCGGTGCACCATGGACCGGTGCACCAAGGGTCCACAAGGCCCATAGACCCGGTCCACGAGTTTTAGGTTTAATTTAATTCATTAATTCCTAGATAATGCTAGCCTCTTTGCATTTAGGTCCCTACGCTTAGACTAAATTAGAATTAAGCCCCTATTTCTGTCCAGAACTATAGAAAATTGTATTTAAGCCCAAATTCTTTTTATAAAATTAATATTCAGCACTTTAACTTAATAGAAACACCCCTATACATTATTAGAATTATTATTTTGACCCTGTAGTTTTACAAAAACACCCCTGGACTTATTTTAATTATGTTTTAGCCCTTAATATTTTTATAAATATTATTTTAGCCCTAAAATTTACAGAAACACCCCTATACTTATATTTAATTATATTTTCAGCCCTGTCTTTTTACACTTAGCCCCCTGCACTTAATATTGATTATGTTTAAGTCCTAAAATTTTGCAAAAACAACCTTATACTTTTTAGTAATTATTTTAAAGTCCTAGTAATTTACACTTTAGTCCCTATAATTTTGAAAAAATACAAATGGGTCCTTAAAAGCCCTTGTTTCTACCTTTTTGCCCCTAAAACTTCAAACTAGCATAACTTTTTACTCGTAACTCCAAATTAGGTGATTCTTGCACCAAATTTCTCGTAGGAGCATAACCTTTGCATTCATTGCATCTACATATTGTGTTTCCTCTGTTGCATTGTTGTATATTGATTTTGTATGTATTGCTTGTGTCAGTATTTTTATATAAAGACGAGCATACACCAGGACCGCCCTACGAGGACTTCCAGGAGTAGGAATTTGAAGGGTTAGAGCAGCCTCCCGCGTAGGATGTAGGAAAGTGTACTTGATGCATCTTGCACCTATTAAAATATTACTATAGAATTGCATGCTTGTGTCAATTGATTGGGAACCTATTGTTAGGGTTTTCCTAGTATTATTTTACCCCCTTTTCCTTGTCGCCTCGAACTAGTTGGATGGTTGGTTGTGGGTAGATAATGCTTAGATGGCTTACGGGATGTGGGTTAATATTAATCTTGATTAATGAACAATATCATGTGGGAAATGATTGGTAAATCTTTTTAGCAACATGGCTTAGGGATCTATGCAAGCCGGATGGAATGGATGTGGTGCCATAGGCACATGGTTGGTGGTGGTAGGCATGCTGTAGATCCCAGGAACCGGTTCTTGGAGCGACAAACCAGGAAAACAGTGCCATCAGAAGACCGACATGGGTAAGGCTTGGCCTAGTAATTAGGTGTTCTCCCAGTGTCGGTGCAGCATTTGGTGGAGTGGGGAATGGAAGTTAAGAGAGGGCTGTCCTTGTATCCGAATGGCTCAATAGGGGGCTCCTAGGGGCATGAGCTTCTTGTTGAGGGGCTATCACTTATGGACGGGAGTGAAACCTTAGTGGCTAGCATGTACTGGGAGACCCTTTGGAAAAGCCTCGTAGTGAAACCCTGCCACACACCAAAGGAAGTGTGTAATGTGGGTCGCGTCCATGGGCACCAAGAGAATTACGACTTGTGGGTAAAGTGGTACAAACTCTGCAGAGTATCAAACTATCATGATAGCCGTGCTCACGGTCAAGAGCGGCCTGGAATCCTCACAAGATTAGTTGGGTATGGATCGGTAGTTGGAAAGGTAGGATGGATTGGGACTTGGTTAGTATAGCACCTTGTGGAATCATGGTTGGGATGACCCCATGTCGTAAATAGGATGCTTAGGTTAATTAAAAGCTCATGCAACCCACCCTAACATCAATTAGGGGCTAAGAAAAAGTATAATTAATCCATGTGCCAAAGAATAAAAAGAGGAAACCTATTTAATTAAATTTCAGAATATTCAAATATGAGTCATTGAAAAACATTACCAAAACCCATGGAAGTACCCCAATATTTTTGCATCTTCTGAATGGACACAATAAAAGAGAATTTTGAAAATTTTACCAGAATTTTTAGTAACCAACTGGTACCCTTAAAAATTCCCCCAAAGTCAGAAAGGTGTATTTCGGGTTTGGAATTTTCATAATTTATCAAAGCAAATTTAGCTGGTGAAACCAAAAGCAAAGTTGGAGAACACGTTTTACAGAGCCCACACAAAAATTGGTGTCCGGTTTGGAGCAAGGGAACGTGGCAAAATGGATCAAACTCGAGTCAGGGTCCAGAGTCAAAACCGGGTAGAGCCCTTCTCTCTCCCCCGACCAATCCCAACCCGACACCGGGTTGTACCCAGGTTCCTGTCGCCACCGCCGTTTCCTGTGGCCCCACGCCGGCCACTGCACCGCCAACTCTCCCCACCCCCTTTGCCACCGGCCGGAATTGAAGCCGCTCCCTGCCGGCAGCCACTCCCTAGCCGATAGCGCGACTCCCCCCCCCCCCCCCCCCCCCCCCCCGTCCTCTGCTCTCTCCGCCCTCTATCTCTCTCTGCCACCGATCATCACACCAGAGCAGCGGCTCACTTGGTCCTCATCTCTCTCACTCTCTCAACTCGCAACTGGCTCTCACACACTACAGATCGCCCCCGAGCACCGGCACTCTCTCTTCCTCCCTCTTCCCGGTAAAAAACCGAGCCAGTGCCCAGTTTCTCCCGCCATGGCCGCCGCCACGCCGAGCTCTGCCTAGGCAACTTCTCCCTCCCCCCTTTCTTCGCAAATTGACGTGCAAGGACCCCACCTCACTCCCTTCTGATTCCCTCCCTCCCCTGTGTAGTGCTCTCGCCAGATTTCGTGAAGCTGGAGTCGCCGCCGCCGGAATCTGACCCCCCCCCCCGGCAGTTCCCCACCTCCGGCCTTCCCCCTCGACGAGTTTCTCGACGTCGACCATCCCCGAACCTCCACGAAACTTGTCGACCGAACCCCAGCCTGCCTCCCCCTCGGCACCAACGCGTGGACCTCGTTGGAGCTTCCCCTGCCGCCGCGCGTCGTCGTCGGCGATCTCCGGTGAGCCACTCTCCCCTCCGACCCCCTCCTCGCAATCCCCGCGGCGTGGAGACCATCCGATTCGCACGCGGGCCCCGGTCACGCCACTGATTGGCCGCTGGGCCGAGCTCGCCGTCACCGGCCGCCGCGCGGGTGCGCGCGCGCGTCTAGAGGAATTTGAATCTAGTGGCAGATTTGTAAATAGGAGTGAACTTTGAATAAACTTAAAAATTCAATATCTCGGGAAATAAGAGGCCTAAAATTGTGAAATTAATTTTGTTCAACTTCTAAAATCTTACTCTACCAAAAAAACAAGTTCAAGCCCATGTTTGTTCAGTGAATTAATTTAGTTAATTCATCAAAATTTCAACCCTAAATTGCTTAATGAATTCATAAGTAATTATGTGTAAATGGTAAATTCATGAAACTTGCTCAGTAAGCATTTCATGGCATCCCTAAACTTTCTACAAAAGCACATTTCCTATTCATGAAATTTAGCATTCCTGTTCCTTATGCACGTGTACACTTATGTAAAATCCCATGAAAAATTTGAAGCTACCTAAGTATAAAATTCTCTGTCAAAATTGATCATTGGTTAAGTAACTAGGAATTTCTTCATATAAATGTTACTACATGTGTATATTTAAGGAAAGTAGGAATAAATTAATTTCTGGAAGTCCAGGGAGAATAACTCAGCTTCACATTACAGTAGAAATTCTCATTTTGCAGTCATATACTTTGGTTCTTAATTAACTATATGAGCTAGAACTAGTTATGCAATTAAAGTGCCATTTTTATGTATAGTGTTAGTTTGCATATGGTCACTTTAGCTAAGTTGCTCAAAATGAACATTCTGAAATTTGACCCTAGTACTACATGGTCATATCATCATCAGCATATGATGGCATATAATCAACATCTAGGCCATGCTCATGTTAAAGTAGACATACACTAAGACTGTGATAATTAAAAGTTACATTCTTATAATTAGAAGTTTGTCCCCTTCAAAATTAGTGGTTACCATGTCATATTTAAGTATGTAACCATATTCATGAATGAGTGATTAGTTCATTAATTTATTTGTTGAGGAAGTACCATGAATCTTCATGCCATGCATTCCATCTTTAATTAAGAAAACTCCATGAAACCTTGTGCATTCCTTAGCATTGATGCATGTCCATTCCATATAGGAATAGAGACCAAGGAGATCCCACTGGACCAGCAAGGAGCTGAAGTGCACTTTGGTGAAGATGCTAACTACGATCACACCCAAGGCAAGCCCCGGTGCATAACCCATTTTATCATTCGAGTCCTTTTACTTTATCACAAGTTAGGAATATTGTATGGTGCATTAAGTGTAGGACTTGGATGAAACACACTTGCATACTCCAGCAATGACCTATGATTAGTATGTTAGTAAGCTTTTCCGTTAGCAAATGCTATGCTTAAACTAGTGGAGTCAACGGTAGGTTGTAGATTCAACTATGGTTCAATTGGTTGATGAACTTGATAAAACGGAGCACCTATCGTTGCAACTCCACGAACAAGTATTGAACTGTACCAAGTGCATACCTTTAATATGGGAATTGATAAACCTAGTAACTTGGGCGCCGTATTGTTGGACGGCCATACTCATCGATCCAGAGGTGATGCGAACAGCACGGTGGTTGCACGGGTTTGAGGACCGATGGAGAGTGCATGGGTTAAGCCTCGGATATGAAGTAATGTATCGCGGGGAGGACGTGTACTCGGGATCGATGGCCCCAGATCGACTTTATAGCAATCTAGTGAACGGTGGCCATACGTGTTCTTAAGTGATGCGTATGTCGTGTATTTGGGGTTTCCATGCAGGATGTAAATCAATTCGAATTGCCGTCCCTCGTGGTTATGAGTACCTCTTGTTCGAGCAGCGGAAATGATATGTTAAGTAGTAAAGTTGTGGTTAAGTTTCTGAAATTTACTTATGCTATGGATACATATCGCTATGATGTAATGATCTTCACTTATGTTCATGTCTTAGCGGCTAGCTAGACTCACCGTAGCTGTTGTCTACATTAAGCAAAGTAAAATCATGTTTAAGGAAATTGAAAGTGCAGCATAGAACTAATAGGAGCTTTTTATGCAACTATCAAATAAACCCGGTCAGCCCCCTGCATACTAGGAATCGGTTTCAGTAAACCGGTTTACGGGTAAGTCTTGCGGAGTATGTTAGATACTCAGGCTTTGCGTTGATGTTGTTTTTCAGGTTTTCCTCAAGCGACCTATTGTGATTGTTGTAATAAGGTTGTGTGAGAAGGTGAGGAGCCTCAGAACTGGACCATCGAATGGGTCCCCAGTTCTCCTAACCGTGATGAGTGAGCCATCGCCATAGGGCTGGCATGGTTCACGTAGGACTTAACGTCGTGTTTTGTCGTTTCACCGCTTCCGCAAATTTGTGTAATATGTACTAAGGACTTATATGTTGTGTCCGATCTGAACTCCCTTTTTATCTGAACTCCAAACTTGTAATATTACTCATCTAAGTGATGTAACTTTGTAAATGATGAATGTTCATGTGTGAATGCTATGTATGGTTACTTTGTTAACCATCTCCCGAGGCGATCCTGTGCGATATACTCTACTTTTCGGAGTAGGGTTGTCACAGCTGGTATCAGAGCCATCTTGGGATAAGCTACACACAAATGAGCATTTTGAAACGTAAACAAGCCGTTTCTACGCCTTACGGTGAGGTACGAACTAGTAATGCCCATGTAAGAGTCTTGTAGGTGGCAAAGCTAACCCTGGGTTATGTTTGTTTAAATTACTTGCAACTACGGTATCTTCAACGAAGGTATGTGTGTGACTCGAATACACTCTTACTCGAGAGCTCCCATGCGAGGCGAGGTGGTCATGGATTTGTTGTGCTTAGATAGGAATTATTAAACTGGTGTGACTCAAATACACTCTTATTCGAGAGCTCCCGTGCGAGGCGAGGTGGTCACGGACTTTCTTTCGGATTGTTTCTTTTGAATTTGATGTACTGTTTCACAAATGAATCTCTTGTAGGTACACTAACCACGTGTAGTTCGTTAGACAAACGTGTGAGAGGTGTGTGTGCCACCCGATGGATCGAGTTATATAATCGGTCAAGTTTTTGCTTTTTGTGAGGATGTAGGGAACCGTCATATTGAGCATTGGCATCCATGCACACCATATGCATTCAACTTTACCAAAATCTGTAAAAATGTCATTGATACTGTGAACATGTAAAATAATCAAGTTTTGGACGAAATTGAACGCCTTTGGCACCTAAACCAGAAATTTGAACCTAACCGATAAGTGTCCAACCTTACCAGAAAAGTCAGTCTCACTAAAACAAGCATAACTTCCTCAATTTTAATTCAATGGAGGTGAGTAAGTACTCGTTGGAAAGCTGATGGTTTTCTCTACAAGTTTGGTTTAGTAAGTTTGCCTTAGAAAAATCTGGAACTAGGTCAAAATTTGCAAAAACAGTAACCTTTTTTCTAGAAAGTCAGAAACTGTCTCATTTCTGTCCACTGTCTTTGGATGATCATAACTCCCGGAGACTTCGTTGGATGGATGTGTGTGAGTATGTGTTGGAAAGATGAAGAGATTATCTACAACAATTGTCAAACACAAAAATTTTAAGGTTGTCCAGAAACTGAGCATTTTTGCCCGTTACTGCGGTTCACTCCGTCGACCGCGGGAATTCGTCGTTACCGGTCGTTGAACGGATCGGGAACCTCGTGTCTTTTCTTTTACCACTCATTCCTTATGCTATGTTGAGAACATGTGCTTAGTGGAATATTAAGTTTTGACTCACCCTTGCAAAACTTTATTTCGGCAGATGGATGATGGCAAGCGCATGATGGACCCGGAGTACCTTGCCGCTCGCATCCTCGAGTTGGAGCGAGAGCGCGAGGCGCTGTAGTCCACGCTTGTTGCCCGTGATGCCCAGCTTGTGGAGCGTGACGCTAAGGTTTCAGCCCTTGTGGACAAGCTGCACACTAGCAAGTTGGAGCGGGCCGACCTTTTCGAGCAGCTCCATGATGCTCAGCTCATCATCGAGTATGATGCAAGCGACGTGTTGCAGGAGCAGCTGCACCAATGCAACGCCCAGCTCACCACTGCCCAAGAGGAGGTTTACTCTCTCCATGGTCAGGTTACCGCTCTCTTGGAGGAGCAAAGCAAGCTGCAGGCCCCGCGCGAAGAAGCTCAAGATGCACGGGATGTGATGGAAGGAAACCTTAACGACGCTCACGTCGTTATCGCGCAGCAAGAGCAGCTCATCGGGCACCTCCAAGCTGCGGATGGCCAATTGAATGCCATACTCAATGATCAGCCACCCGTTCCACTCGCGGTGATTTTTCCCGATGACGGAGATCTGAGTGAGAATGGTGATTCCAGCACCGACTTCGAAGCACCCACGGGACCAGCTGCTATGGACGTGGAGTCCGGCGGTGACAGCCACGCCGGGTGACCGAGTAGCCTTATGTACGCAGGGTGAAATCTCGTGAGACATCGTAGTCGTGTGTACATGGTGTACTAATGCCAAGCTAAGTTGTAACCTAAGCTCTCCGAGATCGTATGGTGTAGTGTTCCGAGTGATGTAACCAAAGACTTGCTATTTACCAAAAGTTGCATCACATGTATCTATGGGTTATCATGAGTATGTTGCTTATGGTGTTGGAAATTATGGAATTTAAGTTATCTCTTGTGTCCGCACCATTTAATTGTCAAGCATTTCATTTGGAGCAATCTGAAATTTTATTTCCTGGGCACGATGTAATAATTAAAGGAGCCACTACGAAGATGAAGGAAGCGAGTACTAGGCGATGATCCACCAGTCGATGCCTATGGAGATTGGGACATCTACGCTAGTTGATTTCCGCTACTTGGATGTACTTTTCTTTTTGACCTACGGGTCCTTTTGTAATAAAGATATGATGTAATAATTACAGGATATGGATATTTATTCTGTTTACCATTGAAGATGTACCGTATGTGTGTGTAACTTGATCCTGGGCACACGTACGGCTGCACCCGTTTTGTTTCTTAAAATGGGTGTGACAAGATCCTTCCCAACATGCCTCGTGAAGAAGGTGTTATCAATGCTTCCAATGGTGAATCTATTCTTGAGTAGGAAGTTCCTCAAGTGTTCATACCATGCCTTTGGTGCTTGCTTGAGACCATAGAGAGCTTTCTTCAATTTGTATACATGTCTTGGATGTTTTGGGTTCTCAAACCCCGGAGGTTGTTCCACATAGACTTTCTCATTGATTTCTCCATTCAAGAAAGCACTCTTGATATCCATTTGAAAGAGCTTGAAGCCATTATGTCATGCATAGGCAAGTAAGATCCGAATAGCTTCAAGACGGGCCACGGGAGCAAAGGTCTCTTCAAAGTCAATCCCCGCCACTTGAGAATATACCTTAGCCACTAGGCGAGACTTGTTCTTGAAAATTGCTCCTTTCTCATCTTGCTTGTTCTTGAAGACCCACTTGGTGCCAACCACATTATGATTCTTGGGTCTCTCAACCAATTTCCATACTTTGCATCTCTTGAAGTTGTTCAACTCTTCTTGCATGGCAATTACCCACTTGTGATCATCCATAGCTTCATCAATGGTAGTGGGCTCAATCGTAGAGACGAAAGAGAAGTTCTCAATCTCAACATTAGCCTCATCATCATTCTCTTCACTCACATAGTTGGGCTTGTATTGATTCCTCCTTGTCCTTATTCCTTAAGATGGATTCCCAATGATCAAGTCTTGTGAATGATCTTTGTTGATGCCCTTGGGTCTAGGGTGGTGCTTTCTTTGAGTGGGAGAGGCTCTAGGTGAAGTGTCTTGTGCATCATGGATTGTTTGCTCTCTTGATATATGAGTGTCTTGTATCCTAAGAGAGTTGGAGGAGTTACTCTTTTGCTTTCTTGTTTTGGACTTTGAGCATGAGGTGGATGGGAAGGTATCTTGTGAAGAGCTAGGAGAAGTGGTTTGAGATGATGTATGTGGGGAGGTTTGTGGCTCACTTCTCACTTGGGATTCCTCATCGTTTGGTGAGTGTCTCAATGAATCTTGGGAGGAGTTTATGGGAGTATTTGTGGCATTTTGTTTGTTGTACCTCGGAGGAGGAGGTGGGTTGAGGTGGAGGAGTAGAGGACTCATCAATATCATCATCATTGGCCTTGTGGGGTAAAACCTCGCCCACGGGCATGTTTCTCAAGGCTTCCCTCAAAGGCTCATCTCCAATGTTCACTTCATGAAATCCATCCTCCTTTTGAGACCCATTTGACTCATCAAATTGCATATCATAGGTTTCTTCCACACATCCTGTGGTAGAGTTGTATACCCTATACGCTTTAGAAGTCCCAGAGTACCCAACAAGAATGTCTTCATAACTTCTGCTCTCAAACTTCTCGAGCTTTCTCCTCTTCTTGAGAATGTAACACTTGCATCCAAAGACTTGGAAATAGGAAACATTTGGTTTCCGTCCCACCAATAGCTCATAAGGTGTCTTCTTCAACAATCGGTGGAGATAGACACGATTGGAGGTGTAGCACGTCGTGTTGATTGCCTCCGCCCAAAACCTCTCATGAGTTCTATACTCATCCAACATAGCATGAGAAAGAGTGATGAGCGTCTTGTTCATCCTCTCCACTACTCCATTTTGCTCGGGAGTATATGTAGCGGAGAATTCATGTTTGATCCCTTTCTTGTCACAATATTCCTCCACTGTGGTGTTTTTAAATTCCGTCCCATTGTCACTTCTAATCTTCACAATGCTAGCATTGAACTCATTCTTTGCCCTCTTAGCAAATTTTCTGAAGATGCCACTGGCTTGAGATTTGTCCACAAGAAAGAAGGTCCAAGTGTATCTCGTGAAATCATCAAGAATCACTAAGAAATATAGATTGCCTCTTAGACTCTTGTAGTGTGTTGGCCCAAACAAGTCCATGTGCAAGAGCTCTAGAGGACGAGATGTAGACATGAATGACTTGGTGGGATGTGAGTATGCAACTTGTTGTCCTGCCTGACAAGCGCTGCATAATCTATCCTTCTGAAAGGCCACATCCTTGATTCCTTCAACTAGATTCCTCTTGACAATCTTCTTGAGCTGATTCATTCCAACATGTGCTAGTCTTCTATGCCACAACCATCCCATGGATGCCTTAGTGAATAGGCAAGTTCTTGGTGGCATATTACTTGACTTGAAGTTTGTGACATACAAGTTCCCATGTCTCACTCCATGAAATACAGTCCTCTCTTGGCATTTTCAATAGTTGCACCATCCTCATCAGACGTGCACTTGAAACCCATGTCACAAAGTTGACCAATAGATAGAAGGTTGAAGTTGAGGGTTTCCACAAGAAAGACATTGGAGAGATGGAGGTCATTTGTGATGACCACCTTGCCCGAGCCTCTAACTCTCCCTTTTGAGTTATCGCCAAAAGTCACCTTCTCACTATCTTCGTCTTCATCAATGGTGGTGAACATGGTTGGCTTTCCAGTCATATGTTGAGTGCACCCACTATCAAGAATCCAATGAGTGCCTCCACTCTTATAGTTGACCCTAGTAGTAGCCATAAGACAAGCACTAGAGAAAGAGGGGTTAGTATCCAAAGCATTACTTGATTGACTAATACCAACCTTATAGTGTCGAGCAATGAGACCATCCTCATAGATAGTGAGCTCGACGAAGATGCCAAAAATGATCTTGTGGTGAAAGGGGTGGAGGAGGTGGAGGCGCCGGAGCCGAAGCCGCAAGATTGATCATCTCAAATGATCGAGCGAGCATTGTTGTTGGTGCTCCCCTACGCCAATGCTTGGTCCACCCAATGTGCTTGGAGTAGTACTAGGAATGACACTTGAGGTAGAGCTTGATGACGCGGCCGATGAGTGTTTTGCTCCGAATGGGTTGTAGAAGTCACTGCAAGGCAATCTTGTGGAGGGATTAAAGAATTTTGAGCTCGAAGCTACTTCTTTCCCTTTGCTTGAGGATGCTTCACGATGTGTCTTGGATGCCTTCCACACCATGCTCGCGGTGATCTCTTCATCCTTGAAGAGTAGCTCAATCACGTCCTCAACGGAGAGACTCTTCTCCATGAGAAGGTCAAGAGTGATGTAGAAGAGCTTGCTACTCGGAAGCAAGGAGAGGATCTTCTCAACTAGCACAATCTTGGGATGCTCGAAAGAAGTTGCTCCAATCTTGTCCACAATACCTCGCAAGCGAATAAGAGTATCAAGTAAGTCCTCATTATCATTAGCATGGAAATCAAAGAACTCCTCAACAAGAGAGCTACTAGCATGATCAATAGGAGACTCACAAACATCTTCAATGCTAGACATGCTAGTAGAGCCAGCAAGATCAAGAGACACATCATTATCAATCATAATGTTAGGCACACTAGTAGAGCAACCTATCAAGTCATTGCTAGAAGAATCTAGGCACTCACTAGTACAAGGCACATCCACACCATCCTCACAATCATCATACACATGATCATCGGTAAATGTATTGGCAAAGTCCACAAGAGTGTCCATCAACTCATCCAGAATCATGGCATTTAGGTAGCCCTTAAAGCGATCCTTCCATGAGCCATGACCCGGCCCCGAATGGGATGACATCGCAAAGTAAAGCATCATAGTGAGGAGTAGAGAATGGGTTGGCTCATGATTTTTTCCTGAGGTCTCAGAAGGATGGCGTCTTCCCCTAATCCTCGTTGGACCACTCCCGCCGGAGTCCCGGTCCCTCCCGCCACCAAGTGGAGTTCTCGCACACGAGCCCGCAATCACTCCTCGAGTGAAGACACGATGTGCGTCACCGCTGCACAAAGCACAAGCTCGCCTCCCTCGAGAACTTGCCGGACTCCCCGAGCCGAGACAGGCGCTCACTAGCGATGCCCCTTTCAACGGCGGGCTCAAACCGTGTACAAACATGTGACGGCCTCCACAACCGATCCCGATAGGCTCGATCACCGACACCTAACCGGTCTAGGTCTCACCATAGACCAAGAGTAACAATCTGATCACACCCTCAAGGACACCCTAGCCTTAGATGTGCAAGATGCTCAAGCTACTCTTCATTAGCACTCTCAAGATATGCAATATCTCCTCCTAGTGCTCTCTTCTCTTCCTCTTGGACCTTACCAAATGCTCTCAGGTATTCCACTGGCCAATAGTGGTCTGCAAGACCCCAACAACGAAGTTATATAGGCTCCCAACCTCAAACTAGCCGTTGCTCCACGAAATCAGCTTCCTGGGCACACTGACCGGACAGTCCGGTCACTGCCTGACCGGACAGTCTGGTCAGTGCAAGTCTGTGCACAACTGGCTCTATCCCTGCTGAAATCCCAATTGACCGGACAGTCCGGTCCGTTTCTCTCTCCAGTCCAGAAAAAATTTGCTACCGAAGCTCCTCGCTGCTCTGCATCCTCCATAGTGACCGGACCATCCGGTTTCTATGCCCCCTGACACTTGCAGCTTCCCCGCTTCCTCGCTGTAGCCTCCGGACTAAACCACATAGTGACCGTACAGTCCGGTCTCCACTAACCCCTCTGTCCGGTCTCTATGTCCAGAAGCCGAAACTTGTCATTCTCGCTTGACTTGGTTTCCTGGCTTCTCCGAACAGCTCCTTGGCTTCTCCACTGTCACCTAGTGCCTATGATTTCACTGAGCAACCTTGCACATCACCGACTTGACATGACCTAAGAGAATGACCTAGACCCTCTTGATAGTCCGGTTTTTCCAATGGACTCAAAGCCCTAACAATTACTCAAGTGTTCCAAACACTTGCATCATAGCTTGTTCTTCGCTTTGATCCATCTTCATCAACCCTTGGACTCCATCAAGTTCACAAGCCTCCTTGCTTGCGGTCATTTTCATCCATCGCCAAGGACGTCGTAGACAATCATCATAAGATAGAACGGGTTTCCTACACGAACAACACTCATGTAGATATTAGTCACAATTCATATTTGTCATGCATCACTAAAACACCATACCTCGGGGTGACCTCAATGTTCATGATCCTTACACCTATTAAGTGTGAAAGCGGCAGTTTCTAGAGTGTATCCCTAGAAGGACAACGGAAGATCACTTTGGCTCATCATAGACCTAACCATGTCTAACAAGGTTCGGTTCCTCTATTCGGATACTCCATTCCATTGGGGCGTTCCTAGCGGAGTCCATTGCGGAACAATTCCACATTGCTTTAGATGTTCACCAAATTCATGGCTCAAATATTCACCACCATGATCAGATCATAGGAGTTTAATAGTCTTGCCCAATTGATTTTGTACTTTATTTTGAAATTCTTTGAACTTTTCAAAGGATTCAGACTTATGCCTTATTAAGTAGATGTAACCATATCTACTAAAGTCATCGATAAAAGTTATGAAGTACTAAAAACCACATCTGGCCATGCAACTCATTGGTCCACATACATCCGTATGTACAAGTCCCAATAGTTCACTCGCCCTCTCATTATTTCCTGTGAAAGGCGACTTAGTCATTTTGCCAAGTAAACAAGACTCATATGTGTCAATTGATTCAAAATAATAAGAACTTAAAAGACCATTTGTATGGAGCTTCTTTATGCGCTTCTTATTTATATTACCTAAACGACAATGCCAAGTGTATGTGGGATTCAAATCATTAGGCTTGAACCTTTTCGCATCAATGTTATAAATAGGCTTATTCTCAAGATCTAAGTAATATAATCCATTCACGAATGGGCAATTACCATAGAGAATATCATTCAAATAAATGGAACAACACTTGTTCCTTATTATGACCTCATAACCATCATCTTCCTCCAAACACTTTGAAGAAATAATGTTTTTGCCTAAGGCGGGAATGTAATAACAATTACTTAACTCCAAAACTAATCCTGATGGTAATGAAAGTGGATAAGTTCCGATGACCAACACCGCAACCTTTGCACCATTGCCGATGCGAGCATCCACCTCAGCCTTTGCACATTTCCTTGCTTCTTTAAGGCCCTGCAATGATTTGCAAGTATGAATCATCGATCTGGTATTAAATACCCATGAATCATAAGGATGTGTAGCAACATTATTAACTTCAATAACATTGGTACCTAAATTAGAAGTGTCTCCACGCTTCTTCTTCAGCTCTTCCAGATAAAGCTTGCAATTCCTCTTCCAATGACCGGGTTTCTTGTAGTGAAAACAAGGATCACCAGCCATCGGTTTAGGATTAGGAGCTGCTGCAGGCTTAGGCTTAGCGCTAGAGATCTCATCTATAGCCTAAGCCTTAGCCTTACGCTTTCGCTTCTTGCTATCCTTTTGAACCAAGTTAACTTGACTTGGACCAGATTTCTTGATGCTTGGCTCAGCTGTTTTAAGCATACCATGCAACTCATCCAATGTCTTCTCCATGCTATTCATTTGAAAGTTCAAAATGAAAGGCTCATAGCTCGCGGGAATCGACTGGAGAATCACATATGTGGCCAAATCAGGGTGTAAAGCGACACCAAGTTTCTCCAGATTCTCAATGTAATCAATCATCTTGATCACATGAGGACTGACAGAACTGCTTTCAGCTAGCCTGCACGCAAACAAGGACTTTGAGATGTTGTACCTCTCAGACCTTGCTTGGTTCTCAAACATGCCATGGAGTCCCTCAATCATATTGTGGGCATCCACGTTCTCATATTGCTATTGAAGCTCACAGGACATAGTGGCAAGCATGAGACGGCTAACATCAATTGCATCATTGGTATGCTTCTCATACTTCCTTTTCTAAGCGGCAGTAGCATTTTCTGGCAGATCATCAGGATAGGGAAGCTCTAGAACATGTTCCTTTTTCTCTTTCTATAGAACAATTCTCAAGTTGCGATACCAATCAATAAAGTTTGTTCCACTAAGCTTTTCTTTTTCAAGAATCGAGCGCAAATTAAAAATATTACTAGCGGTTGGTGCCATGATCTACAATAGAAAATATGCAAATATGAGCACTATGTAAATGTAAAACTTTTATTAAACATTTTAACAAAAGTTCATTATTCCACCATATGCTTGGAACCGTTTTCCCTCAAAACGACATATAGTGGTTCAAGATCCATATTCAACTTAGATCCTAGTAAGCTTTGGCATCACTGCTAGAAATCTAGTGACATAGGTAAGCAACACTTTGCTAATCACATCCCCATGTGACTCTTGTTTGTTGGGTGGCATCACATGCCCCGGCACCATCACCATGCCCCAAAGCCCAAAACTGTTTTGATAGCTTTGTTAATTAAACCAATACTATACATGTAAATGTCCGATATTTACCCTAATAATTAAGATAGTTGAGGTACTCTACTTTGGCCAACCTACCATACAACGATCATAATTAATAGGTGCAGCTATTGGAAGGGCATATAATTTAATTTTTCTTGACAGAACCTATTCTACCATGTTAATCATATCCAATATAAATAACACATGAAAGAATAGGATGATAGGAACATCATAACAGGCAATCATATTAACTGTGAAATGGCATGGCCTCTTTTAGTTGGTGATCTCCATCTCCATAGCCATCGCCATGTCTTCTGTCCCTTCAACCATCATGCTTCAGGCCTCCATGAACTAACACTTAGCTACTACAACTAATAGCTAGTAATAAACTACATGAGAATATCAAGCATCACAGGTCGACATGCAGGCCGTTATACAATAATATGACAGCCTCAACCCAGCTGTAACTAATCATGGCATGCAAGCCATGCAAATCACATACATATATCACATGCATCGTTTGGGCCATACCATTCACAACATTCTCTGCAAAAACGAGTCAGGCGAGAAGCAAATGCTAACATGTGGCCAAAAAGGGGTGTAATAATCTAGGCATGTCCGTACGGTGGTCCCCGCGGGTCTCAGGGCAACGCCCTGAAACCTCACAGGATTTCACAAATTGTATCTATGGAATCACAATGAAAAATATCATCGGACAAATCATATTTGGCCAATTCCGAGTCATTCATAATGCCTTAATTTTCATTAGGGTTTCATGATAGACCGCAACACACAGTCCTGATCTCGTCGGTCTCCTCTCTTGGTTTATGCAGTTAGTCCCGATGGTGATACCAGCCGGTAGGGACAAATCTCTTACACCAAGAGGTGATATGACTAAACCAGCAACACATGCGCGCTATCTATCAAACACCTTGTGAAGCTCCCACTAAGACCGATTGATCTAATCAACCCGTTCTATAAAAACATGCAATAGATCTCATCTACTACATCGACATATCCCCCAATCTCATCATGCATGTTTAGTAGCATTCACCTCCGATCCGGGTTGAATCTCGAACCGCAACTGAGTTGTGCGTACGTGCGTGCAGATCCCCAACGGCCTCGGCGCCTTCTTCGGCCTAGTTTTGGGAACTTCCTGTAGGAGTATTGGACGCACTGATAGCAGAACAAGTAATGCACTGCAATACGGAAGAGGAGTGTGCTCTCTTTGCTTCTATGCTACCACCAGTGGAAGCAGCATTACTTAATTAATTGGGCCATTAATCTGATGGCCGATGTTGTGGAGCACGAAAGCCACAACAAGATGAATGCCCGAAACATCGCGATGGTTTTTGCACCCAATATGGCGCAAGATCCATATCGCAAACTAAACAAGGTCGGTTCTGATACCACTGTTAGGGAACGGGTAGGCTACGATAGCTAGAAACAATTTCTGCCGTTCAACTAGGAAACCTTGTAAGGAGGGGATCATGGATCATTACCACTAGACGCGCAGGCGGAGCGAAAGCGAATGTTGGAGTAGCTCATCCAACGAAGTTGCTCGTACCCCTTGGCCTCCATTTATATAGACCCTTCTAATGGGCCTCGATGAGTTGGCCCATTAGTGGACTAATCCCATACGGATCAATATCTGTATGACCCTCACATACGGATCAAATCCGTAATGTCTCTTGGGCATCTCTCCAACATACATTTCCACCAGGGCTCTCCATTGCTCGTCAGACATAGAATCGACAAGAGAAGTGTGTCTCAGTTGACTTGGGGGAACATCATCAAAATAACGCTTCTTCAGCCTGTGACGCAACTGGCATTGTCCAACCTTTAGCATATCAGTGCATGCAGATGTCAATGCCTTATTACTGGTGTCCATGTCAAACTGACCCTACAACCACGGCACAAGAACACCAACAATTAGACATTCAACAACTATCATTGCAATGCAAATTCAAGAGACAAGTGTAGATGGAAACTAATTTCAGCTCCTGAATGTTGTGAAATAATACTCACTGCAAGTTTACCAATGTAGTTTTCAACATGAGACAAGTCTTTCTAGTACTCCTTCCATTTTGTGAAGACAGGAATATGCTGTCTCAAGACAACGCCAGCCTCTGATGCAAGTTTTGCAGCTTCAATAGGTGCCTCTGGCCGTCGCTTTCCATCAGCAATATGGATTTTGATCTTACAACCTAATCCTCTGGTTATCCTTTCCAAACCTTTGCCCATGTATTTTCCCCTCCTAACAACCTCCTCACTGAGATTATGCATATCTGAAAAAAATAGTCATACATTTAGAATCAGTAATATGGTCATGCAGTGCAGCGGAATAAAATAACTTCATAATACATGGAGATGCCATGGTTACTTGGCATCATTTTCAGTTGAGGTCTGGTAGTCAACATGATCGATACAATTAGCAATGACATCAGATATTGCATCACGCCGAAGGGTTGGGTTCTCATGTGTCGTATGAGAAGAATCACATGGATCCAGATCATGTATTCGTAGATCTTGTGACATGTCACATTCAAGATTTTCCCTAGACATCTGCCTAGTGGAGACATCCTGAGACTTGTCATGATGACCTTCAAGTCCCCTTGACATCTGCCTAGTGACTCTATCAGAAACTCCTTGAGGCCCATGTGGTCTCTGACTCTTAGATGGCCTAGTTGTTCCAGAACATGTAATGTCCTTGGCCATCAAAGTCTCAGTACCTATGATCTGAAAAACCTGCAGGGGCACAAAATAACTAAATAAGAATCAAACACAATAAAATAAAGGAGAACAGTTTGTTTAACAAACTAACAATAACACAATATGAATATAATTGCTGAAAAGATAAGGTATATATGTGTTTAAAGTATTGTGCCACCATTTAAACATAAGCTTTAGAACATCCACTATTAGGGTAGAATTTCGTGCATGACATCATATAATAATAATATAGGCGTCAACAATTACGCACACAATCCTAACAGGTCAACACGACATGTTCAAAACAATCAATTGATTAAATTGGTGTCTTTAGATTTTAGTTAGTGTCTCACAATCTACATACAATTGCACCAAAACTTGTGGTAAATCCGCATTTTGGTTGTTCCAGGCACCAATGTGTTCGATGACTTGGATGACTTCAGTGAGATTTGTTCTTCAGCCAAATACCACTACTTAGTATCTTTGATATGGTTGCGAATGGAATGGATTCTTGCCTATTGTGAGAAATCAGAATTTGATTGGTGCAGGCATCCAGGGCCAGGTACTGCGGTTTAACTGATCATATTGGCGTGTATTAATTTCCAACGTAAAAAAGAGCAGCCCGGTGCATGTAGTTCTCGCTTGCACAGGGTCCGGGGAAGGGTGTTTACAGGACTTGAACCTGAGACCTCAAGGTCACAAGGCAACAACTTTACCACTGTTCCAAAGCTCCCCTTCATTAATTTTCATCTTATGCAAGTTACTTTCAGGGATACTCATTGAATCAGATATGGTAACTCTTCAAAAATGAAGGCATACGAGAAAAGAAAAACAGCTAGATGGAAAAAAAATAGTACAACAGATGTAGCACCTCACTGCCTTGGTCACATTGATTTTCGTCACTAGCCATGCGTTGGAGACCAATGCTGTCCAATATTTCATTGTTTCTCCGAATATTTCAGCCCTGGACTTCTCGTAAGCTGTCAATGGTGCTTCTGTACATGAACAGAAAAAAATAAATAGTGATTCCTAATTATCAAATTAATTTGCAAGAAAATATGCTTCCAGGCTTGCAGAGTAATGCAATGTTAACATAAGCATCCATATGGTCCTACTTCATATTTGCTCGCTAAATTTAGGAGCTGTTTGAGACTTTGAGTGATATAACATGATGAATGTACAAATTGTCTGCCAATCATTAAAGGTATCCAAGAAACTTAGCTCAGAAGTTTCCGGTTGTTCAACTTTTAGGCAGGTTTGTAATCAAATTATCCAGTATTTTATACGGATTTACTAGTTTACAATTAACTGATATTTCACATTTGTTCGGTTACATTTGGGGTATAATAAAAATATACTACTGGATAATTAAAATACTGATGGAATAAGGAACTGTGGTACTGTAACAACTAGTTATCATTACTACATAACACATTTTCGTTTTCAAAGAACATTTTTTGGGACAACTGGATGAAAAGCTGAGTAGGTTGGATCAATATCAGCCGAAGGCCAAAAGAAGTGACAGAGATTAGCAAAGTTTCAATCACCCAATACATATGGAGACATCTCCTAGTTACATAAGGATAACAAACCAGTAGGCTATTAACTGAAAAAAAAACACTCATACTTGTACCACTATAGTGCTATATATCATTTGTCAATGGAATGCTTACCACACCCCTTAGCTAAAAAGGATCACCAACAATGGGGGCGTAACATTCTTTCTTGCAAGCATATAACCAACTTTACCACACCAAAAATATCATTTCTAAGTATGATAACTAATAAAAGTAGATAAAATCAAGGTTCCAACTCAGTGGCTTCAGTGTTGTCCTGTAGACGACTAGCTTTGCACATAGCATGAATTAGCAAACCAAAAGTACAAGCAGATCACAGGAGTTGTATTACCATGACTACACCAATAGTGAAAAATATCTGGTTCCATATTGTACACATGCATCATCCAACAGCTACGGATTAAATATCCTCTTAGCAATCCCAATAGCAATGTTTTAAAAAAAAACGGCAACCAGATTCCAACCGATAGATTCCTAAAAAATGTGACAAATAAATTACCGACTATCTTTCTCATTTTGCTTGAAACCATCTTACGCCCAGGAGCCATTGCTACGGCGTTCTTGCTTCAGTATAAGGGTTAGTATGGGGGAAGGGTTTGGGACAACGTTTGAGGTCACGGGAGGATGCACTGTTGGTGACACTAGGACGAGAGAGTGATGGGGCGACGGCCAGCGAACACATCAAGTGGGGGAGTGGGTGCTAGTGGAGGGGAGAGGGGTGTCAAGTACGACGTGCGAGAGTGCTATTGGTCAAAGAAGGCGGCGGCTGAATGATGTTTATGAAACTACCCTCTACAATTGTTAAAATTAAAAAAGAAATACCTATGTATCGTTGAAGAACCAATAATTTGTTTGGATAGGATCGACATTTCCCATCTATTGTCGTCAGTGGGTATACCGGTAGTGTTCTGCAGACGAAAAATTTTGAAATCCACAGGCGCGGAAGATTAAATTTGGACATGTGTTTTAGCAGTTTTTTTTTTCTTTTGCAGTTTAATTTATTCTTTGGAAAGCGAAAAAACAAACATCCGTTTCAGTTTATTCTTCACTTCTTAATTGGCCACGAGCTCGGATTTGAGCTTTTTTCCGTCGCTGCCAAATGTTATTCTTCCTTCTCACCTCTTGTTCTTCGGTGAGTCTCCCTTCAATTTCTCTCACCGGCGACCTCCCCTATCTTCTGCGCATCTATTTAATCTGGTTCGGCTCCGTTTGTTCCAGCCAAATCGCCAGAACGTCGAGTTCCGCCGCCGCACGTCGCAGCCAGCCGCCACTGCTCATCATGCCGCGCCTCAGCTCGAACTGCCTGTTCTTCCTTGCGTGCCGCTCCTCCACACTGGCCCTGCGGCCCTGCTCTTCAAAGTCAGAGCCCTCGCCGAAGCCCCGCTAGCCTGCCGTAGCCACGCCGTCGTCTAGCACAGGACGCACTAGCGCTAGCGCTGGCCCCATTTGCCTCTCTAAAATGCAATCTCTGTGAGGCAAACGTCCATTTGCCTCTCAAAAATGCCTCTTATTGTTGGAGTCAGCCAGTGTTTCGACGAAGTGGTTGGTGGAAGTGGACGAGTGGGCTAGCCCGGTCAGATCTAACTTTGGAAGCAAATCTGACTGCTGGGTATATATGGCATGGCTGGCAGGCTTAACATAGCCGAAGCCTGGACCATAGGGGCACGTTTGGTAGCCTTACCTAGCGGGCCAAGTCGACCTGGTCCTAGTTGGAGCGGTGCACAACGGCTCTGTTTGGTAGGTAACATCTGCTCAGGCCGGCTGAATGGTTGGTTGGACAAATGTAACTGCCAACGAGGGAAGGTATTTGGTAGGCTGCATGATTTCGGATGTGGTTACGTTGTATAGAATGCTGGTGAAGTTACCTCTCCACAAAATAACCAGAATAGCAGTAGCTGCTAAAATTGTATCATACACAGGTGCAATGTAATAGTTTGTACAACATGAATGTTACAATCAGACTTAAGAGAAAGATAATCATATCTTTAAAACTGTATTTGCAGTCCTTTTTCATCTTTGGCGGCTCATGATCAGGCTGGTTATAGTTGAAAGCTTCGGAAGCATCTTCATATGATGCAAACTTTCGGAAACATTCCCCTGGGTACCCATGAACTTCCTTGTAGCAACTCTCCCAAGTTGCATATAGACCAGGTCGCCTGCCCGTGAATACAACATACCATGCCATTCTGCAATTTTATAGCAAATTGAATGAGGTGTGTTTCAGATTAGTAAAGCCTCAGAAAGTGCCATCAAGTAATTGGGTTTGGGTTTGAGGATCAAGTGAGATAGGTTGTCGTGTAAACTATGTGCACCAGATCCCTAAACCCTAAACCCAAATTTGAAATGGTCATTCATCATTGGCATCAGCACGCTACATGCACAATGGGGAACAGTGACACAAGTTTTTGATCTACTGGTATAACTATTCCCCATTGAGCTATGTAGCTTGCCATGCATAATGGATTTCCTCATTTCAACATGACAACCGAGCCTCAGATCTCTTGACATGTTGATGCAGGTCATTGACTCATTGGTGGCCAGCATAGGACAGAAAAGAGAAGCAGACCGGATTAAAAAAAACTCAAGAAAAACAAAACCACAAAGCATCATAAAAGGCCACCAGATCATAGTCTCCAGCATGTCAATTATCATCATAGGCAACCAGAAGAAAAGAAAAGCAAACCAAATCACAGTTGTGTAGAATGCAAAATGCTAAAAACAAGCTTGAGTCGAGTTCTATAATGATGATATGGCTTGTTGTCCAAGATTCTAAATTGTCCTTTCAATGCAGCAAATGCCCTCTTTACAGTTACTCGAAGTGATGAATGCCTCAAATTAAATAACTCCCTTGCATTGCTAGGCGCATTCCTAGGATTGAACTCTGACAAGTGGTAGCATACAGCATGGAATAGAGGCAAGAATCCCGGCCGACAAGCATAGCCAGTGTGGACTGGGTAGTATTTTCCTACAAGGTCAACAAAATTGTCTAAGACATGGGTCTGATTATGCTGACTAACTATATGCAAGTACTACAATTACCTGCTGGTACTCTGAATCCATCATCCCTCTCTAATGCATTTGCCAAAATATGTGCATCATGCGCAGAGCCTTCCCATCCAGCTAGAACATAAGTGAATTTCATATCAAAATCCACTGCGGCCATTACATTTTGGGTAGGTTGATGTTTCCTACCCCTAAATGATGCTTGCATTCTGGTAGGGACCCTGGCAAGGACATGAGTACCATCTATTGCCCCAACGCAATCCTAAGTTTGCATATTGAATAGTCACATTAGATGCATGCATGAAACTTGTTATGAGATAAACATCAATTTCAGTTCATGTTACCTTGAAGTATGGGTTCCACCTGTGGCTTCCTATAATATTAGGGTGTGGCTCAATAGAAGGTGGTCTAATCATCATAAAGTACTTCCTTGAAATGCCTACTAATTGATTCTTTTGGCCTTCTAAAGTTTTGATGTATTACTCTAAACCTTTGGTTATGACCTACTACATGCAAGAACATGCTTACTTGCTCCTCAACACTGCTATTAATCGTGTATCTAAGCAAGTCTCTTTCCCTAAACAACTGACATAATGACACCAATGGCTCTAGAGCCATGGATCTAAGCTCCCTTAACTTAGAAATGACAAAAGACACTAGGACTACCACCATAGTCACAGTCTGTACACAAAGGAAAGCATTCTGCTCATGGGGATCCATCTACATTCATACATAACACATACAAAAAAAGTATATTAGTGCCATGTCCTGATTGACTACCATCCAAGGCTTTGATGTCATATCATATTCAGTGCTTTGATGGTCATGGACACGGCTACATCTGATAGCAGATGCCTCCCAGTGCCACTCCCTTCAACATCATCGATAAGAACAACAGATCTACGCATGAAAACTCAAACCCAAGCCCATCAAACCAACACAAAGCTATTTCTCCATACATAATAGCGGAATAGGAGGGAACACCGAAGAGGAAATGGATCCCAGACCTCAACACCGACGCGAGAAGGACCGAAGGCAAAGTAGCAAGAGACGAAAAAGGAGATGCAAAATCTGACACTGATGGGGACATCGAGGTGGTCGTCAGTCGAATCGAAGGGGAAGGAGACAGCAGTGCGACCGCGGTCCTCCTCCCTCTCCACTTGACCTGGTACTCCCCTAGCCCCGGTCACCGGCGTCATCAATGGATGGAGTCGAAGGATTAGAGCAGAGAGGGAGCGAGACAATGCGGCGGCAGAGACGAGCGGACGAGGATGAGAGGAATCTGTTGGAGAGATGCATAAGAGACATTACGGATTTGATCCGTATGTGAGGGTCATACGGATATTAATCCGTGTGGGATTAGTCCACTAATGGGCCAACTTGTCGAGGCCCATTAGTAGGGTCTATAAAAGTGGAGGCGGGGCAAGGGGTACGTGAATCCACCAGTCCATAACCCTAGCCGTCACGCTCCTCTCTCTCACCCACAACCCTAACCATGTTGCCGGTGCTAGCACGCTACGCACGGTGCTCTAACCCCGTACGTGTGGATACTGCGAGGAGGCACTACTGTTGCTGTAGTGCCGGACGGATGGACTAGGAAGAGATGATTGACGTGATCGACTACTTCCTCTACACCGACACGCGACATCATTGGATGAGCTACTCCAACATTCACTTCCGCTCCGCCTGCGCGTCTAGTCGTAACGATCCATGATCCCCTCCTCACAAGGTTTCCTGGTTGAACGGTAGAAATTATTGTATGCTATCATAGCCTACCAGTTCCCCAACAGTGGTATCAGAGCCGACCTTGTGTAGTTTGTGATCTGGATCTTGTGCATATAGTTGATATGCTGATGTATTAGATGAGATCTATTACATGTTTTTATGTACGGGTTGATTAGATCAATGGTGATAGGGAGGTTCACAAGGTAATGGGTGGATAGCGATACATGCATCATTGATTTATTTGTGTTCCTTCTCCATGTGCACGCGACTTGTCCCTACCGGCTGGAATCACCATCAGGACTAACTACGTGCGCCAGGAGAGGAGCCAATAGTATCATGATCATGTAACGCAGTCTACTCATGAAAACCTAATGGAAATTGAGGCATTGTGAATGACTCAAAATCGGGCAAATATGATTTTCCTGATAGGATTTCCAATGCGATTTCATAGGTTCCGGACCGCCGTACGGACACGCCTAGATTGTTACACCCCTTTTGGCCACACGTTAGCATTCGCTTCTCGCCTAACTCATTTTTCCAGAGAATGTTGTGAATGGTATGACCCAAAAGATGCATGTGTTGTATGTATGTGATTTGCATGGCCTGCGTGCCATGATTAATTACAGCTGGGTTGAGGTTGTCATATTATTGTATAACGGCCTGCGTGTCGACCTGTGATGCTTGATATTCTCATGTAATTTATTACTAGCTATTAGTTGTAGTAGCTAAGTGCTAGTTCATAAAGGCCTCAAGCGTGATGGTTGAAAGGACGGGAGACATGGTGATAGCAAAGGAGATGGAGATCACCAATTGAAAGGGGCCATGCTATTTCATAGTTAATATGATTGCCTGTGATGATGTTCCTATCATCCTATTCTTTCATGTGTTATTTATATTGGATATGATTAACATGCTAGAATAGGTTCCCTCAAGAAAAATTAAATTATATGCCCTTCCAATAGCTGCACCTATTAAAATTATGATCGTTGTATGGTAGGTCTGCCAAAGTAGAGTACCTCAACTATCTTAATTATTAGGATAAATGTCAGACATTTATATGTATAGTATTGGTTTAATTAACAAAACTATCAAAACGGTTTTGGGCTTTGGGGCATGGTGTTGGCGCCGGGGCATGTGATGCCACCCAACAAACAAGAGTCACATGGGGATGTGATTAGCAAAGTATTGCTTACCTATGTCACTAGATTTCTAGCGGTGATGCAAAAGCACACTAGGATCTAAGTTGAATATGGATTTTGAACCACTATATGTCGTTTTGAGGGAAAATGGTTCCAAGCATATAGTGGAATAATGAACTTTTGTTAAAATGTTTAATAAAAGTTTTACATTTACATAGTGCTTATATTCGCATATTTTCTGTTGTAGATCATGGCACCAACCACTAGTAACACGTTCAATTTACGCTCGATTCTTGAAAAAGAAAAGCTTAGTGGAACAAACTTTATTGATTGGTATCGCATCTTGAGAATTGTTCTCAAGCAAGAGGAAAAGAAATATGTTCTAGAGCTTCCCTATCTTGATGATCTGCCAGAAAATGCTACTGCCGCTTAGAAAAGGGAGTATGAGAAGCATACCAATGATGCAATAGATGTTAGTTGTCTCATACTTGTCACTATGTCCTCTGAGCTTCAGAAGCAATATGAGAATGTGAATGCCCATAATATGATTGAGGGACTCCGTGTCATGTTTGAGAACCAAGCAAGGTCTGAGAGGTACAACATCACAAAGTCCTTGTTTGTGTGCAGGCTAGCTGAAAGCGGTTCTGTCAGTCCTCATGTGATCAAGATGATTGGTTACATTGAGGATCTGGAGAAACTTGGTGCTGCTCTACACCCTGATTTGGCCACAGATGTGATTCTCCAGTCGCTTCCCACGAGCTATGAGCCTGTCATTTTGAACTTTCAAATGAATAGCATGGAGAAGACATTGGCTGAGTTGCATGGGATGCTTAAGACAGCTGAGGCAAGTATCAACAAATCTGGTCCAAGTCAAGTCAACTTGGTTCAAAAGGATAGCAAGAAGCGAAAGCGCAAGGCTAAGGCGATGAGATCTCTAGCTCTAAGCCTAAGCCTGGAGCAGCTCCTAATCCTAAACCGGCGGCTAGTGATCCTTGTGTTTCACTGCAAGAAAACCGGTCATTGGAAGAGGAATTGCAAGCTTTATTTGAAAGAGCTGAAGAAGAAGCGTGGAGACACTTCTAATTCAGGGGCTTAAAGAAGCAAGGAAATGTGCAAAGGGTGAGGGGGATGCATGCGTCGGCAATGGTGCAAAGGTTACTGCATTGGCCGTCGGAACTTATCCACTTTCATTACCATCAGGATTAGTTTTGGAATTAAATAACTATTATTACATTCCCTCCATGGGCAAAAACATTATTTCTTCAAAGTGTTTGGAGGAAGATGATGGTTATGAGGTCATAATAAGGAACAAGTGTTGTTCCATTTATTTGAATGATATTCTCTATGGTAATTGCCCATTGGTGAATGGATCATATTACTTAGATCTTGAGAATAAGCTTATTTATAACATTGATGCAAAAAGGCTCAAGTCTAATGATTTGAATCCCACATATACTTGGCATTTTCATTTAGGTCATATAAATGAGAAGCGCATAAAGAAGCTCCATACAGATGGTCTTCTAAGTTCTTTTTGATTTTAAATCAATTGATACATGTGAGTTTTGTTTACTTGGCAAAATGACTAAGTCACCTTTCACAGGAAATAATGAGAAGGCGAATGAACTATTGGGACTTGTACATACGGATGTATGTGGACCAATGAGTTGCATGGCCAGAGGTGGTTTTCAGTACTTCATAACTTTTTCCGATGACTTTAGTAGATATGGTTACATCTACTTAATGAGGCATAAGTTTGAATCCTTTCAAAAGTTCAAAGAAATTCAAAATGAAGTACAAAATCAATTGGGCAAGACTATTAAACTCCTACGATCTGATCGTGGTGGTGAATATTTGAGCCATGAATTTAGTGAACATCTAAAGCAATATGGAATTGTTCCACAATGGACTCCGCTAGGAACGGCCCAATGGAATGGAGTATCCGAATAGAGGAACAAAACCTTGTTAGACATGGTTAGGTCTATGATGAGCCAAAGTGATCTTCCATTGTCCTTCTGGGGATACGCTCTAGAAACTGCCGCTTTCACACTTAATAGGGTTCCATCTAAATCCGTGGAAAGGACACCATATGAGATATGAACTAGGAAGCATCTCGGTTTGTCTTTTCTTAAGATTTGGGGATATGAGACTTATGTAAAACATATAACGTCTGATAAGCTTTCCTCCAAGTCTGATAAATGCTTCTTTGTAGGATACCCTAGGGAAACCAAAGGTTATTATTTCTACAACCGGGAAGAGGGCAAAGTGTTTGTCGCTCATAATGGTGTTTTTCTAGAGAAAGAGTTTCTCTCCAATAGGGTAAGTGGGAGAACGGTGCAACTTGAAGAAATTCAAGAAGCTCCAGAAAATGTTTCTTCTTCCGCTATACTACAATTAGATGAACAAGTTGTTGTTGAACCAATTGTTAAAACACCAGCCCCGCGTAGGTCAGAAAGGGCACGTCACGCTCCTGAAAAGTTCATGCTTCTAACCACGGAGAAGAGAGACATATTATTGTTAGACAATGATGAGTCTAAGACTTACAGTGAAGCAATGATGGGACCGGACTCTGAGAAATGGCTTGGAGCCATGAGATCCGAATTAGAATCCATGAGAGAAAAATCAAGTTTGGAACTTGATAGATCCGTCTGATGGTGTAAAAACCATTGAGTGTAAATGGGTTTTTAAGAAAAAGATAGACATGGATGGAAATGTTCACATCTATAAGGCATGATTGGTGGCGAAAGGTTTTAAGGAAATTCAAGGGGTTGATTATGATGAGACCTTCTCGCCCGTCGCTATGCTAAAGTCTATACGGATCCGTCTAGCAATTACCGCATTTTATGATTATGAGATATGGAAAATGGATATCAAAACGGCTTTCCTTAATGGAAACCTAAGTGAGGATGTGTACATGACATAGCCTAAAGGTTTTGTCGATCCACAAAATGCTAGGAAGATATGCAAGCTTCAGAAGTCCATTTATGGACTAAAGCAAGCATCTCAGAGTTAGAATCTTCGCTTTGATGAGGTAGTCAAAGGGTTTGGCTTCATTACAAATGAAGAAGAGCCTTGTGTTTACAAAAAGGCTAGTGGGAGCGCGCTTGTTTTTCTGGTCCTTTATGTGGATGACATATTGCCGATCGGTAATGATATTCCAATGCTTGAAGCTGTTAAGACTTCTTTGAGAAAGAGTTTCTCTATGAAGGACATAGGAGAGGTAGCTTACATTTTGGGCATTAAGATCTATAGAGATAGATCAAAAAGGCTTATTGGATTATGCCAAGGCACGTACATCGATAAGGTATTGAAACAGTTTCATATGCAAGATTCCAAGAAAGGATTCTTACCCATATCGCATGGCATTACTCTTAGCAAGACTCAGTGTCCTTTGACACCTGATGAGATAGAGAAGATGAGAGCGATCCCGCATGCTTCGGCTATCGGATCCATCATGTATGCCATGATATGTACGCGCCCAGATGTAGCTTTCGCTCTAAGCGTTGTAAGAAGGTTCCAATCAAACCCAGGAGAAGCTCACTGGGTGGCTAGTAACAATATCCTAAAGTACTTGAGAAGAACTATGGGTATGTTCCTAGTCTATAGAGGTGAGGAAGAGCTCGTTGTAAATGGTTACACTGATGCTAGCTTCCAAACTGACAAAGATGATTCGAGATCGCAATTTGGATATGTGTTTTGCCTCAATGGAGGCACGGTGAGCTGGAAGAGTTCCAAGCAAGATATGGTTGCTGACTCAACAACGGAGGCCGAGTACCTTGCCGCTTCAGAAGCTGCAAAGGAAGCTGTTTGGATCAGAAAATTTGTTTCTGAGTTGGGTGTGGTTCCTAGTACGTCCAGTCCAATGGATCTCTATTGTGACAATAGTGGTGCCATTGCGCAAGCCAAGGAGCCTAGAGCGCATCAAAAGAACAAACACATACTACGGTGTTATCACCTCATCCGGGACATTGTCGCTCGAGGTGATGTAAAGATATGCAAGGTGCACATGGATTCAAACATCGCTGATCCGTTGACAAAGCCTCTCTCTTAGCCCAAGCATGAGGCACATATGAGATCCATGTATATTAGATATCTGCATGATTAATGTATGAGAGATTATGTAATGTCTATATTTATGTGTGATTGAATAAAGTGTTATTCTGTTTTATGGATAATAATTATTGCATTGATTGACAAGTACGTGACTTGTTTGTGAAACTCATTGTTTTTTATAATATTATCCTAAATAATCCCTAGTTCCTTATCATTATGTGGGACAATAATGATTCATGGACTAGCACATGTATTGGTTGATGATCAAGTTTCACAGATCATTGATATGGAGATATCAAATCAATAATATGGACATATATTGGAGAACACGGTGTTGGATTGACCCACTAAAAGACTCTGCTAAGATGTTATATTTGTGCCATCAGTCGTTGTCTTGAATGATGTACCTTCGGGATCCTTAGACCTGAGATCGTCATTGATCTCCAGAATGCGTAGTAGCACACTTAGGGGTTACCAAACGCTACTCCGTAATTGGGTAGTCATAAAGGTAGCTTTCGGGTATGTTATGAAACATGTCATGGGGTGTGAGCGGTCAAGATGGAATTTGCCCCTCCTAATAACAAGAGAGATATCTCTGGGCCCCTCGAGTTAGATGGATTTGGAAGTGCATGGCCATGCCAATGCGATTAAAAGTTAATCATGATGACTAAGAGTTAGTCGTGATAAATCCACTAGACGTTCGAGTGAATGGTCGAGATATTACATGGATGGCACATATCTCTCCTTGAGCTTGACTGATATCGTGAGGCAAAGAGATCGATGAATGCGTATGTCAAAGGTTCAGCCGATATAATCTTTATGTGTACACGAGAATCAGTATGTGCTGCTAGGTGCCACTATTGATTTATGATTTGAAAAAACGTTTTCACATCATTGTCGTGTATATATGAACCTAACGGGTTACACACTTAACGAATTGAAACATCGCTTGCCTATGTGATTGTCTCTAGTGCAAGTGGGAGATTATTGGAGAGATATCCAAGAGACATTATGGATTTGATCCGTATGTGAGGGTCATACGGATATTGATCCGTGTGGGATTAGTCCACTAATGGGCTAACTTGTCGAGGCCCATTAGTAGGGTCTATATAAGTGGAGGCGGCGCAAGGGGTACGTGAACCCACCAGTCCATAACCCTAGCCGCCGCGCTCCTCTCTCTCGCCCACAATCCTAATCGTGTTGCAGGTGCTAGCACGCCGCGCACGATGCTCTAACCCCGTACGTGTGGATACCGCGAGGAGGCACTGCTGTTGCTGTAGTGCCGGACGACTGGACTAGGAAGAGAAGATTGACGTGATCGACTACTTCCTCTACAATGACGCGCGACATCGTTGGACGAGCTGCTCCAACATTCGATTCCGCTCCGCCTACGCGTCTAGTGGTAACGATCTATGATCCCCTCCTCCCAAGGTTTCCTGATTAAACGGTAGAAATTATTATATGCTATCGTAGCCTACTAGTTCCCCAACAGAATCCGGAGCTTTTATACGAGGCGGTAACCTTAGGCGGGAACAAGGCCGTTTCTTTCCCGCGCGAACCTGCTCGGTGCAGCTAAATTTCAGACATGCCTGCAGGCGATTGGGCCCGCGCGAGCTGGCTCCCGAGCGAAGCTCGATTTTGGCATTCCCGTGGATGCAGCATATTTTGGTACGGATGCACACGCGCGGCCCAGCCCAAACCCCTCTCCAGCCTACCAAACACGACCGCTGCACGCGTGGTCCTGGACGAGGGCGGATGCGGCCTACCAAGCACACCCTAGGTGAATGATATTAACACATGATTAAAATGCTATAAGTGATACTAATATGATGCTACTAAAATTTACTAGCTACCTAGATGGTTGTAGATGGGTGACTGAATTTAGGAAGAAAAGATATATTTTTATTTGGACCATTATGCTTGACAAGATTGGTAAAACTCTATATATACTGCGACTATGCTGTGTGTATCAATATTTAGACCTTTTCTTTTTTGTACAATATGGTTAGACTTCCTCAAGTTAGAAAAACTTCGCCACACTTTAAATGTATTTTCATCGTCGCCGGTATGGCCGTGCCGCTTGATCTTGTCAATAACAGATAATAAACAAAAGTTGGTATGCGTTGACCGGTTCTGCAGTTGCTGTTCTCTCTCCGGCGGATTCCGTAGATCCCTCCACCAGGCCTTCCAGCCGGACGAGCTTCAAGGGTGTGCCCTCCATTGTCGGTAACTGCGGCGCCAGCTGCCGCTCCAAACTCTGGACATCGGTCTGCGGTCTCAGGTCCCGTCAACGACCCGCCGCCGCAGGTCAGTGTTCTGGCGGGCCAGCGTCTGGGTGTTCCACAACCTCGACGCAGGTTCCGGCGGATCAGCTGTTGGGTGTTCCACCACCTCGATCCAGTCAGTGGTCAGTGCCCGCCACTGTCGGTTCCTGCGGCGCCATCTGCAGCTCCATTCTCTAGACTTTGGTCTGCGGTCTCCGTGCCCGTCACCGGGCCACCGAAGCAAAAGGTAGTTTGCTTCAAGACCATCTTCTACGTCGGCCAGAACCGATGACAGATCCTGCTTCGAGCTTTCCAGAGTCATCTCTGGTACGGTATCGATCCCCCAACTGCTGACGGTACAAAACTTATTAGTTTGTTTCCATCATTTCAGGATTAGTTATTTCTATTTTTATTTTGATGTAATGTAGTTTCTCTCACATTACACACAAACCTGACTGGCCATTGTACCAAAATCTTCAAATATATAATGCCAATATGCCATTTTTTATCAGAATACACAGCTGCACTCTCGGTCTACCATTTCTGAACCAGATACAAGCAATTTTTATGACGAGTTACCACAGCAAGATGGAGGAGACACTACAGTTTCACTGCCTATGCATAAAAAGAAAAAAAGACCACAACAGATTCAACAGTCATCTTGTCTTATTAATAAAGTTGTCGAAGGTTCACCCGTCCAGGCTGTAAGCAATTTCAGGCTCTTCTACTTTCGGTTATAGGATTATTGGTGTAGTTTGGCTCATATTATTTATTTATTATTGGAATCTGTCAGTCAATTTTAAAGACCTGTGACAATGAGGTAAGGCACGACCGAAAAAGGATGCATGTTGTGAGACCTCAAAGCAATCAGAACCTTGTATTGGATCAAGATCAGGTTGGTTTCACATCATTGTGAATGATTATCTGCCAGGTATTTTTGGCAACTCATTCTGCATTTGTGTATAATTGCGTGCTTTTTCAAATGATGAATCAGAGCAATGAGGTCAAAGGAAGAAGGCTCATGTTTAGATGCCAACCAAGAGACCTACTGGAAACCATCAAAATACTTTCCCCGTCCCAGGTGGCGGAGATTCGTAGACTAGGGTGGGGAGATTTTCTGAAGATCAAGATCGACGCTGTTGAGAGCAGGGATCTATATTGTTGGTTACTTGATCATTTGGATACCGATTCAATGAAGCTAGACATTTCTCTTGACAAGCAGCTTCCTATCTCAGCTGCTTCAGTGAACACTGTACTTGGTGTGCCATTGGGTGGAGGAGAGCTTCCACGGGTCAGGATGAAGCATATTACTACTGCAAAGAAACTGTTGCGAAAGCAACTTGACATTTCTGGTGACAAAATAACAATCAATAGGCTGAGGACTGAGGTTGCCAAGGGCGAAGCAGATGAGTTGTCAATGAAGTGTTTCTTCATGATAGCATTCAACAGAATGTTGTTCTCCACAGCAGCTTACGATGTGTCAAACAATGATGTAATGTTCACCATGGACCTGGAGAAAATTGCTACAGTTAATTGGTGCAACGTTGTTGTACAGGACATCAGAGGGGCAGCTGCTGCTTGGCAGAACCGTGATAAAAAGTTTGCAAACATATCACTTCATGGTTGTGCACCATACCTTCTGGTGAGAAAATGAGCCTGTCTGTTTTTTTCCCTATGCCTTGTTATTATTACATTCATGTAAAATTGCAGTTAAATTATTTTTTATGCAGATTTACTACCTTGACCAACTAGATCATGAACTCAACAACGGTGACAGGATTTCGACTCCCCGTGCCACCTTCTTCGACAAGCGTAAAGTGGAGCACATCACACTAAGTGATAGAATCGCTAGAAAGGATGGAATAATTTCTTATGGAGCCACACAGGTTATTCCTGACCCTAAGTTAAATCCTGGTTAAACTGAATCGTTAATATACTCACCATTAGCACACAGTCGCCGCTAATTTTTACATGGTTACTCTATTACAGTTTAAGAGTCAGGTGGGAACTTGCTACCATGAGATTGCTAACTCGAGGGGTTCTGTGCGCTCTGCACAAACACACATTATGCTTCAAGAATATTCAAAGAAAGGTGGTGCATGTCTCTGTTTTTAAGGCGTCGCCTAGGCGTTGAGGCGCTAAAAATTTCAGGGCGTCCGGGTCGCCTTACTAGGAAATCAGGCAAGGCGAGGGGGAGAGAAGAAGAAGAGATGAAAAATGGATGCGAATGGGTCGCCAAGGGCAAGCAACTGCCACTGCTGCTCTCGTTGCTGTCTCCGGCGCCTCTAGACAACGCACCTCTCCCTCCGATGGACTTGATCATGGCAGCTGTACAAGCGGCAGCAGCATGCGATCTGCCAGAGCAGAGCTCAGCGCAGAGTCTTGGAGGGAGCTTCGCATGTCCAGCCTCCAGGACTCCAGCAGAGGGCAGAGGGAGGGAGGGAGCGCGCGAGAGAGAGGGAGGTGGCAGTGGCTGGTTGCAGAATGGAGAGTGGAGACACGGAAGAGCAGTCCAGCTCTAGGTCAAACATCTGCATGGTGTGAGGGAAGAGTTATTGGGCCACTAGTGGGCTGGGCTTTAGTTTGCTTCTAGCTTTCTCTCCCTTTTCTTTTTTTCTTTTCCTTTTTCTCCCACCAGCAGATGAACATAGCCTTATTTCTTGGTTGGATATGGCGTCGCCCAGCTCGCCTTATGCACGCCTAGGCGATTGGAAGGGGGCTAATCGCCGCGCCTCGCCTTACCGCCTTAAAAACATAGGTGCCTGTAATCAAAGGATGGTTCATAGGCTACTGGCTGCTCTGGATTCGGATATATGTGATAAAATTAATCTTATAGAATCTGCACAACAGCAGGTTATCTATCAAATTCGATTGATAACTGCTACTCAGAATGAAATCATGGTTCGCCAGCGTATGTTTGCTAAAGACATGCCAACTACTTGGCCGTCAGCAAGAAAATTTCGAGGATATCAGCGACAACGAGCCAACCGAAGACAACAACGGTGTTGCTGGACAGAGCGGTAATTAAACTCCTGGTCTCATTATTGTTGAAACTAGCATGCTTTTGTGTCCTTTGTTGTTCCTGACAATACAAATAATTCATGAAGATGCACACAATGGCGAAGAAAACATTTCCAACAGGGGCAGCACTAGTGCCTTTACAGGTCAGGACCTTGAAATAGTACAACCTGCGTCTCCTGATGGAGGTCAAAATGTTCTCCATGATTTGACCTGTGGTACAACCACTAAAGTTTATCTCATTTGTTTGTCTGTGCCAATGACCAATGGTGCTATAATTGGAGCTGGGCTGAAAGGTGGTATTTTTACACATCCATAGAGATAATTTTAAATTTGTCATGTACGTTGACAAAAATAGACTGGTCTGTAGAGATTTAATCTTTCTTCAGGATATTGTGTAGCAGACAGTAACAGCAATGATTGTGGGGTTGAAAAAGTAATACAAATGCTTGCAACGGATGAAAGCTACAACTTATACATGAAAGATGATATAGCATGGTCAAATGATGTAGGACATCATTTTTCTTACTACAAAACCATTATCCTTGTTGTTTCTATTATCACATACAATTTTTTACAAACCTGAATTTTTTTTCTGTGGATGTGCAACAGCTGATGGATAATCCAGCTGAATGCTCATCACTCTTCACGGCTGGCAAAGATAAGAATCGTCCTAGAGCTGACCATGCCTTGGAATTGTGGGAATTGCTATGTTGATGTGGACAAGGGTTTTCGATCTTCCAAAAGGTATTGGTAAACTTGATTAAGGCGGAGGCAAAACATAAATCGATCCGGCTTCTAAACAACACGTTCAGAATCCCGTAATCGTAGCACAACGTCTCCTCTGGTTATCAATCGTTTAAGAATGATTGATCTTGCTGAGAAGGCTAATCCTTACTTGCGAATCAAGAACACAAGCAAGAACAAAGAAAAATGTAACACAATTGCAGATGTATGATTAAACTCACGAAGTTGGGGTCTCATAAACTGTTATGACGGCGAAACTATTATGAACAGAATAATCTAAGCAAACCCAAACCCTAAAGGTGCGGCGACGGCTGTATATGAAGAACTTAGTGTTGTGTAAGACCCTCTGGACGCGCCCCTAATTGGGCTCAACTTGATACAAAGCCCAAACGTAAAAAACGGGAGGCGTAACACTTAAACAGATTCTGGACCCTCTTTTGTTTTGATGATTTCCGATGACTCTAGATGAATTTTGACATGAAACCAGTGGTATTGGAAAGGTCTTTTCCTTAACTTTCTGTGCATATGTAGAACATCCAAATCTGAGTCCGTATGCGTTCTAGACGTCTGTTTTAATGCAGACTAGTCCGGAGGCCCGAAACAGACTTGAAGTTGGTTTCAATTGGGCCTCCATGTTGGCTTCCGCGTCCTTGCTGGTCCTCCATATCTTAAGTCCTTCTTCCATCATCTCCTGGTTCTCTTCATGGTTCCTAATTACAATATAATCATTAGGTAGCAAACCATTCTCAAAAGTGACATAAGATGAAGAATGTAGGAACGAGCTCACCTCTAAATTTAGTCCTTGTGCACGTGCTCTAGTCATTGGACCTTGCAAGTCCAGAATTGGAGGAGTGTTGCATGTATTCGTAGGAGTGATGACCTCATCATCCTCCCCCTCTTGAAGTGGAGTCGTGCTTGACTCAAACTCATCCTCTTCTCCCAAGTATGGTTCTTCCACCAAACTCTTATCATATTCTTCATCTTCTCATCATCATATTCTTCCACCAAACTCTTGGTTCTCTCATATTCTTCAGTCAAAAGAAGTCCCCTCACATGATCTTGAGATGGTGGCTCAAACCCAGGGCCAAATTGCCCAATTGCTTCACACATTTGCACAAACTCATCATTATTGATAGCATTGAAAGGTATAGCTGCCAAGAAAAATAATAGAATTAATTATTCAATAGCCAACAGCAAGCAATATATGACACTAAAAAAGTGAAATATGAAAATAGAACTATATTCAAGTAAGTACCATGTGTGTACATCCATCTAGTAACATATTGCTGCACCTCGTGGGTTTTTTGCTTCCAAAGTTCCTTGTTGATCTTCTGTTGCTTTAAAGATTCAGCATGTGTTGCTTTAGGATCAATTGCCCTTGTCCACATATCAATTGGGCCTAATTTATGAGGCTCCGAGCTTCCAACCTGGCTTCCAACACAAGTTACTTCATCCTGATCTTCCTCTCTCACTTTAGAAACATTCACTTCTTCTCTCAGATTCAGATCACGAGCAATCTTCTCCTTTCTCTTCCTTGTTGCCTCTTCAAGTGATTTCTTACATTCCTCTTTAGCCTCCGGTGTTTGTTTCTTACACTTAACCACTGAACTCCCAACACAAGCTACATGTTGTTTTAGACGATAAATCCCTGCTGAGCTAACATGACCCCAAAACAAGCACCGGACCTTCTCCTTGTTCAAGGGATTGACTAGAACTCTGTACTTCCAGCCAACATCATCAGAATTTCTCTTGAGAACCACTAGTTGTGTTGTTGTTGCTGCTGTTGCTGCCTCAGCCTCTGCTGACATACCGGACTCGCTTGTTGCCATCATACAGCACAAGTTCAAACATTACAGTGTGCAAGACTGCAAGCACATTGTAGAATATAATATGTATGTGTACGACAAGCTATTTAACATTATATTATACTAATAGTGGCTAATCAATCTTACAAGCACAACACAAAGCAAGGGACAAAGCAAGGCACTAACTGATTAAATTGTGCTCGATGTTCCTATTCCTTGTTACAGGTAGCACAATTTGTACAAACACAACTTAAGCAAGAGACAAACCAGGCCATAAAGCACTAAGGTAACGAATATTATACTAGGCAATCTTCAATCCAGGGGACAAGTCAGCACATGCTACCACTACAATACACTAATACAGAGACTCCATGAATAAAATATGGAATACCTAAAGAAGTGACAAAGAAGGATAAAGGTCAACATCAGAGAAGAGACGAGAGGAGAGAAGAGAGAGGACCTCACCTTGCCTGTAGTCGTGAGCCTAGATGCAGCAGACAAGCCGTAGCGTGGCCTTGCAGACACGCCAGAGCGGAGCAGGCGATGGATGAGCTCCACCTCAGCGCCGACAGCGAAGCAAGAAACTGACGGCGGCGATTGCTTGAACTCTGGCGGCAGCGACCGATTGAACTCTGATGGCGGCGGCGGCACCACCCAGGACGCAACAAGGTCAGTCTCCAACCCTAGGAGGGCCCTTTTATCTGCTGGCCGCCATGAATCAATTTCAGGGCTGCAGCGCGCCAAATCTCCCATGAAAGCGAATCGATCTCGCTATTTCCCGCCAAGCGTGTCGCGCCGCCTCCACGCCGTTTTTCCTCCGCTTTGCCCGTATAGGCCCGCTTGTGCATGCGCGTCGCACCGCCGAAGCGTTTCACACGCCTAATTCACGCGCACCCCCGTAGACGGGGCGTTACCCTGCCGTGTAGCGATTAGACGTGCTGAAGCATCCGTTTAATTGCGTTTTTTTTCATGGCTTGGCAGTTGTGTAAGGACCGAAGGTGTACCGAGAGGGGGGGGTGAATCAGTAAGCCGCTCATGAATCCAAATACTTCAATTCCGCTACTTGAGTCTAACAAGATAAGCAACCTAAACAAGTCTAGTAGGCGAAGACCCTACACATGCTAGTGTTCATAATAGGATAAAGAGCGGAAGCCAATCACACTAGCCTATGCAAGCCATAAGTCACCCTACTCACTAGAGCACACAAATGCGGAATAGTAAAGAGAGGGTCAAGGAATGCTCATGATTTTTTTCCCGAGGTCTCGGAAGGATGGCGCCTTCCCCTAATCCTCATTGGACAACTCCCGCCGGAGTCCCAGTCCCTCCCGCCACCAAGTGGAGTTCTCGCCCACGAGCCCGTAATCACTCCTCGAGTGAATACACGGTGTGCGTCACCGCTGCACAAAGCACAAGCTTGCCTCCCTCGAGAACTTGCCGGACTGCCCGAGCCGACATAGGCGCTCACTAGCGATGCCCCTTTCAATGGCAGGCTCAAACCGGGTACAAACGTGTGACGGCCTTCACAACCGATCACGATAGGCTCGATCACCGACATCTAACCGGTCTAGGTCTCACCATAGACCAAGAGTAATAGTCTAGGTGAAACCCTCAAGGACACCCTAGCCTTAGATGTGTAAGATGCTCAAGCTACTCTTCTCTAGCACTCTCAAGATATGCAATATCTCCTCCTAGTGCTCTGCTCTTTTCCTCATAGACCTTACCAAATGCTCTCAGGTATTCCACTGGTCAAGAGAGGTCTCCAAGACCCCAGCAACGAAGTTAAATAGGCTCCTAACCTCAAACTAGTCGTTGCTCCATGAAATCAGCTTTCTGGGCACACTAACCGGACAGTCCAGTCACTGCACCTCTGTGCACAAATGGCTCTGTCCCTGCTGAAACTCCAAGTGACTGGACAATCCGGTCACCTGACCGGACAGTCCGGTCCGTTTCTCTCTCTAGTCCAAAAACATTTCTGCGTTGCGTTGTGTCTGTCTTCCTTGCACTCCTAGTGACTGGACCGTCCGGTCAGCAGACTGGACCGTCCGGTCTGTACGGAGTCTCTTGCTGACAGAGTCTTCGCTCCTCGCGCTAAGTCCTGAAAAACTCCCATAGTGACCGTACAGTCCGGTCTCCACTGACCCCTATGTCCGGTCTCTATGTCTAGAAGCTGAAACTCGTCGTCCTCACTTGACTTGGTTTCCCGGCTTCTCCGAACAGCTCCTTGGCTTCTCCACTGTCACCTAGTGCCTGTGATTTTACCGAGCAACCTTGCACATCACCGACTAGACATGACCTAAGAGAATGACCTAGACCCCCTTGATAGTCTGGTTTTTCATATGGACTCCAAGCCCTAACAACTACTCAAGTGTTCCAAACACTTGCACCATAGCTTGTTCTCCACTTTTATCCATCTCCAACAACCCTTGGACTCCATCAAGTTCACAAGCCTCCATACTTGCGGTCATTGTCATCAATTGCCAAGGACACCATCATCCATGTGATTTGCAATAGAGTTAAGAGATAATCCCTACATAGACAACACTCATATAGATGTTAGCCCACAATTTCATAGTTGTCATCTATCACCAAAACATCCATACCACGGGGATCCAATCATCAATGGTCATGAAGCTTACAAGCTGCTGGTGGGAGTGGCTGGAAAGATGGCTTGGGCAGCCCCGAAGTCCCCGTCGGTCGCGGTGGATACGTGGTATGACTGCTAGATTTGCTGTACACCTCAAAAGCCTGAAAAAGTCCCTGCGGTTCTTTCTCTACAAGCATAGCATACTGAAAACACTGGTTGAGGGTATAAAATTCTTTATAATTAAGTATGTCTTGAATTTCTTTTCTCAAACCAGAATAGAAGCGAAAAATCTGATTCTCTACTTTTTTAACTACAGTACAATGAATTAAACCTTTCTGAAGTTCACTAAAGTACTGTAGAATAGTTTTATCTACTTGATCTAAGCGCTGCAGTTTATTATGAATCTCTCTATAAAAAGAAAAGGAGGAAAAAAACGATCACGCATTATTACCTTAAGTTCTTTCCAAGTAGTAGGCAAATCAGTTTCAACAGCTAGACCACTCCACCAAACAATAGCGAAATCCTTAAACTCACTAGTGGCTTGTCTAACTCTATGTTGTTCAAGAACAAGATGGGCATTAAATTTTTGCTCTACAGTCATCTCCCAATCAAGATAAGCATCACCATCATATTGACCAAAAAATGAAGGAATGGAAAACTTTATTTTAGCATACGGATCATCAGGAGCATGACCATGATTATTACCTTGTGGCCCACGGTTGTGGTTGTGGACACCACCCATACCTTGAGTGTTACGGTTCAAACGACATCGTAATCTCGTTGTCCTTGTAGCAGCCATATCCATGGTGCCATCAGCAGCATACACCGTATCTTCATCTAGGTCATCTTCTTCATTGTTATTGGGGAGGGTGTCATTGGTCTTGTGAGCGGTCTCTAAGTCGACAACCTGATCAGTGAGGTTGGAGACCAGCTTCTCCAACCACTCAATGCTTTCTCCAATGTGAAGCTTGCTGACCGCATCAGTAATGGCTCAAACAGAGCTAGGATGTGGTCTTGTGAGCGGTTTCTTTTTTTTTATATTTGACTCCAATTCACTAACAATGGGGGAGAATCCACAGAAAAGTTCAGCTCAAACAGAGCTAGGATGTGGCCTATAGAAATTCATGAAATTTCAAAAAATGTCGGGTATCTACTTCAATGAATTTTTTCTTTATCTTCTCAATTTTATTCATTTTTTGAAGAGGGCACACAAGGCGTAGCATAGTGTGGGTATGCTGAATTTTTTTTAATCAAGAATCTCCTGTAAAAATTTCAGCCAAAATGGATAACCGAGTGAAAAGTGATGGCGGTTTACCGAAGGGGGGGGTCTTGATTGGTTTTCAAGAAACTCGAGTCGGGTTAGAGGTCGGGTTTGGGGTCGGGTTTGGAAGCGGATAGGATTTTTTTTGGCGGCGTGGATGCAGCGGAAAGTGGAATTTGTGAGGATTGGTCCGAGGTGTTTGAGGGTGGGTTTAGGGTGGGATCAGGGTGGGATTAGGATGGGTGTGTCGATCAATCAACCCTAGCACACAAAGCCGACAATACAGAGGGTGGTGAAGGGGATGGCGGCTAGGGTTGCAAGGGAAACACTACTGACGATAAAAACACAAACTAAATCAGCCACTAAATAAGAACTAGGGCACAAACTCAACACTACAGACTCTGAAATTAAAATATGCAAAGGCTAAACACGTGGGTATGGGCGGGGGAATTTTTATTTTTTTGGCTTTTCTGTGGACGATAGAATGAACATAAAACAAAATTAACTAATGGTAGTACGAACCTGATGGTGCACTTGAAGCTCTGATTACCACTTGATGTGGATAAGGGTTCCCGATCTTCCGAAAGGTTCTGGTAAACTTGATTAAGGCGGAGGCGAAACACAAATCGATCCGGCTTCTAAATAACACGTTCAGAACCCCGCAATCGTAGCACAACGTCTCCTCTTGTTATCAACCGTTCAAGAACGATTGACTTTGCTGAGAAGACTAATCCCTACCTACGAATCAAGAACACAAGTAAGAACAAAGAAGAATGCAACACAATTACAGATGTATGATTAAACTCACGAAGTTGGGGTCTCACAAACTGTTATGACGGCAAAACTGTTATGAACAGAATAATCTAAGCAAAACCCGAACCCTAAAGATGCGATGGCGGCTGTATATGAAGACCTTAGGGTCGTGCAAGACCCTCTGGACACGCCCCTAATTGGGCTCAACTGAATACAAAGCCCAAATACCAAAAACGGGAGACAACACCGAAACAGATTCTGGACCCTCTCTTATTTCGATGATTCTCGATGGCTCTGTATAATTTTGACATAAAACCAATGGCATTTGAAAGTTCTTCTCCTTAGCTTTCTGTGCATATGTAGAACGTCTAAATCCGAGTCCGTATGCGTCCTGGGTGTCTGTTTTAATGTAGACTGGTCCGAAGGCCCGAAACATACTCGAAGTCGGTTTTGATTGGGTCTCCACCTTGGCTTCCGCGTCCTTACTGATCCTCTACATCTCCAAGTCCTTCTCCCATCATCTCCTGATCCTCTCTATGGTTCCTAATTATAATATAATTATTAGGTAGCAAACCATTCTCAAAAGTGACATAAGATGAAGAATGTAGGAATGAGCTCATCTCTAAATTTAGTCGTCGTGCACGAACTCTAGTCATTGGACCTTACAAATCCAGAATTGGAGGAGTGTTACATGTATCTGTATGAGTGATGTCCTCATCATATGTTCTCTAGAATCAGCATTGCTTTACAACGGGAGTCTTATTCAAGTTGGCATTCATGCTTTAACAGGACATATCCGTGTCATTTTCTGAAGGAAAGAGATTGGCATGCATATCCTCGAAACTTTTGTCCATTGTTTAGTCACGGACGAACAGGTTCACCGTCCAGAATGCTATGCATACAGGATCATTCTGCCTCCTTCAGTAACTGTAGGTCTTTCACTTTAGTATATATAACATATCCATTTGGAGTTTTCATCATTCCATCACTAAAGATTATTTTTTACTGTAACAACTATGCAGATTGCTCTAAACTCAGAAGAACTCATGCAAGGCAACCTTAAGGCCTTCTGTCCCGATGACCTTGAGTGCTTAATAAAACAAAATCTTCCAGACACGGATTGGTCCCTCGCTAAAATGGTTGGTTAACTTACACAGCACACCTATGAATGTAAATCTATAAATCTGTTATGTTATTAATTGAACTTATTTTTGGTGCTTCTCGCGTGTAGATATTGCTCCCCATGTGCCATAGAAATCATATCGGTCTTTACTGCATCAATACTTCACATAAACGCATACACATACTGGATGTTGAAGAGCAGAAGTGCACTCACATGATGTTGAAGCGACTGAGTGATGCTTTCCAGAGGATTTCCAATAAACACTTTGAAGCCTTCTCTGACTACCCGCGTGTTCGAGTGAAATCTCCTGTTATGATGGTTAATTATAAAGATTTTGGATTCTTCATGATGAAGTACATGGAGTTCTATGACGGCACGGAAAGCTCACTCCCTACTACGATCAACCCTGTAATATTTCTTCTACTCTATGGAAATCTAAAAATTTACATTTTACAAAAAATTTCTAAACATGTGTTTTTTGTCCCATGCACACCATCTTATGTAGGAGTGTTCATCTAAGCTTAGAGCAGAGATATTACACTACTTGTTGTTCCACCCATTGAATGAGGTGAAAGCATTCCCACATGAGATTGACCGTTTCTGGCTAGAGAATAGTAGGCCATGGATTCTTGACCACTTTCTAATAATGACAACACAGTGCGTGTTCAATTTTATGCTAATTGAAACTGTTGTGTATTTAGAATATTGTATGAATGGTGACTTTTGTAATAATGCTGCCGTCCATGTACAATTTTCTGATAGCTGCAACTGTTGTTTTTGGAATTTGGAATGCTGTATGAAATGTAACTTTTCATCAATGCTTTTGTAAACAAAGATATATGTTGTTTCAATTCATGATTTCCTTGATGGCAATGGTGATATAAAGATATAAATGTTATTTTCATCATGTAGCAAGTTTAAGTTTGTAGTCAATTTCAACCCCGCCAGTTACAATGATATAATACTGTTAAAACTTTGCAATCATGATCGTTAATAGTTGCAATGACTACTATTAATAGTTGCAACTTCAGGTATTGTGGCTGTTGTGAGTTATCTCCCTGAAGTTGTTCCCCCCTAGTTGACAGAATATTTTATTGATATTTTATTTATAATTTAAAAATTATCAAAAAATATATACGCAAGTGGGTCTAGTTTCATAGATACCATCTTAACGAACACATTGGTGTAATTGGTTTTGAATTTTGACAATCCATTTGAGTGTTATGATTTTATCTTTATATAGACAAAGAAAAGTTTACTCCAAAGTAGTAAACCGAATGCGGCCAGTGAGTCACTGCACATGGGTCCACGTGGCCGCTGGCCCGCTCGTCAGCAAGTGTGGCTTATTTACAGCGAGTCATGTCAACCGTCCCGAGAGGCATGTCAACCGTGAGAGAGGCATGTGAACCGTGGGCCTTTATTTACAGCGGTTCCATTTGTCGTCTTCTTGGTTCCTGTGCTTGCTTCTGGTCTTCTCGTCTTCTCGGCCGGGCGCGGTGGAGGGGATGGCTGAGGTGATGTGGCCGGACAACAGGGAGGCACCGGTGTGGCCGCACTCTGATTCTGACAAGAGCTACGGAAATGGTGGCAGCAACGGCAACTGCGGCAGCGGCGATGACTCCGACTCCGACGAGATGAGCTCCATCGTTTCCGCTACCTCGGCAGTGAGATAACATGCAACCTCTTTTTATTTTAGTTCACTCCTGTCCCATTTAATAGAGATGTGATTAAAAGTAACAAGATTATTGAGATAACTTCACCGTCTAAATGACGAGACAAATCGCAGGGATTTGGGTCATATATCCAAGTTTGTTTTGGTTCTAAATTTTAGTGCTGTCATATATCAAAATCTGCATTCATATATCTTAGTTCATACGATATTTAGTTCATGTAAAGCAACGAGTTTAGATTTGGTAATAATCGATTTGTTTCTTCAGTCTAGTTTAGATTTAATTTGCGTATTAAAGTTTAAATTAATGTAGGCTCCCTATCTGCCCGACGTGCTCCCCCAAGGAAACTAGCGTGGCCGAGATCTTGATGGGCGCCTTTGCTACTGTGGATATAGCGCCATGAAACGGCGCTGCTACGGAGGCATAGATTGCGGGTGCCGCTACTATGGCTGTGGCGGCAGTGACGTATAATCCTTGACGGTTTTCCCTTTTAAATCTTTGTATGATTCCTCTTTGACGGTTTTCTCTTTTAATTCTTTGTATGATCCTCCTTTGATGGTTTTCCCTTTTAATATTCTTTGTATGATTCCTCCTTCTTCTTGCAGGTAGGATGCGACTATGCGCACTTCGTTGATCAGAAATTTGTGGCACGCCTCTTGAGCACAGTGGCCGTGGGTGGAAGAGCACGCGTCACGGCTGGGGTAACCTTCCGTGCCCTAGAGGGGGCGAATGCAGATCTCCATTTGCAAGCAGCCACTGCCGAGGAGATCATTCTCCGTGCAGAGACAGAGGTGGAGGAGATCAAGCTCCGTGCGGAGGCGGAGGAGAGGAGGGCCCAGCACTACGGGTGTCAAGCTGCATTGATGAAGATCGCCATCATCGCGCTCCTGTTTGGCATGCTCCTGCAGATGGCACTAAAGAATTAAATGATGCTGCCCCGCCACTCCAATCTGTTTTTATTTTGTTAATATGAATGTATTATAATAAGTAGGTAGTAGTGAAGTTTAAACTTGGTACTTGTTTAATTATTAAGTAATGCTACGATTAACTAATTTGTTTGCTATGTTGCTAATTTTCAAATAAATTTTACTTACCCGTCGCCACATGCAGGAAGGTGTCCCTCCTGCACCCATCACTATACTTAGAGCATCAGCAATGGTGGTTCGACTATCGAACCGTGAAAAAATCGAACACAAGCTTGGTTCGAGGGCTCCAACGTGATGGGTGGTTGGTGGGACCCAATTTATTGATAAAATAATATTAGAGCTTTTTTACCGTGCCCTTCAACAAATAGGGGCCCTCCATTTCCAACAGCGCAGATCTTTTTTTTTTTTAGGGCAAATCCTGAGCTTTCATTAATCAACAGCAGGATTACAATCATGATAAGCAGATTCTAACACAGGTAGAGGAAAATCTGCTGACCAACAAAACAAAGGGGAAGAACTAGAAGCTAATTTGGCACACTCATGCGCTGTCTTGTTTCCTTCCCTTTGCACAAACCGAACTATAAACCTAGTGAACCTGCTGCTAAGCTCCTTGATGTCATGCCAAATGCCTGAGACTGGTGAACGGTCATAAGATTCATTCTTGAGTGAGGACACTAGCAAGAGGCTATCAAGCTCTAGCACGACCTTTTCAAAGCCACCGGTCAGTGCCAGATTAAGTGCATCCCTCGCCGCCAGTGACTCCGCCATAAGTGCATCAGAGACCCATCTATACCACTTTGATCCCGCCACCAACAGACCTCCATGTGATCACGAATGACCGCTCCTCCGCTCCTCGAGAAGGACGTAGGGTCAAACGCCCCGTCCAAGTTTACCTTGTACCATCCTTCCTCTGGTTCGAACCAGAAACAAGCGTCGCTTTATTCTCTCTTCTCGTTTGGTTCGTTTCCCACAATGTATTCGGTTCGCCCTTTTTTCTTCATGGTTCGCTTTTTCACTATGTTGCTGGTGCTCGCATGGACGGTGCCGCTGCGTGTCACTACAGCCCCAACGTTCTAGGATGGGTAAGACGCCGTCGCTACAGCTTTACATTTAGCGATGCAAAAATTGACGTCGCTAGCCGTCCCTAAACACCCGACCTGACATAGTGCAAGGAACACGTCTAACTCATGTGTAGTCATGCTGATCAACTTGAAATTTAAGCAACATATCAGCTGATCCTATTGTCATCAACACGCCAAGGGAGCCATAAGCTACTAGTACTAACGAGGAACCCATGCATTGATAAAGTAAGAAAGAACAAATTGTATCACCAGAAAACAATAGAGCACCTGACAAATCACAGATGAACGCAAATTTAGGGATCCATCTAAAGTAGAGCAGCCGATCCTACTGTCAACCCATATAGCAACGAAAAATCGGAGACCATCTAAAGCAGAGCACCTGGTCTCATTGTAATCCCTGCACAAGGGAGCCATTCCAGAGCTAGTACTACAAACCAGGCACGCACACATCAACAAACAAGCGAAAAACCGGACTGATCACAACAAAGTTTTACAAGAAAATCGCATACTAACACGGATCTGAGTAATGGATCCTACTGTCATCCCCGCAGCAAGTCAGAACGAGTATTAAATTAATAACCAGGCATTCAGAAACATCCACAAACTCAACTATGGTAGTAAAAACACACCATTGCAATCATTTAAACAATCAATTACAAAGATACATTATAGCACTTACTACAACTTCCCATAGTACATTAATAATTACAAGGGGGGACTGGTATCAATTAAGTTGACCATTGAAATACATTATAGTTCAAGAATTTGCTTGACTACATGAATTGTAGTTCCTATAACGAGAGACACTTTCTAAATTTTAAATTTTCGAAATTTTCATTAAAGAGATGTGTTGCAACTACATATCTAAGTTCGAAACCGAACTATGATTTGTAAAAAAAAAGATAATTATCTAAGACATCAATCGTTATAACATTCTAATTTAGCGATTAGCACAATTAGGAGGCAAAACAATCCCTTTTTTAGAACATACTAATATAGTACAGTTTTTTATGTTAGATTTTCTCCCTGCCTAAGGGAGTTGCAATAGTTTGAACAGTAAATTACAACAATTACAGGATATCAATTACTACAACTTCCTACATACAGTGTGTGTGTGGGGGGGGGGGGGGGATATATTGAAATCTATTGTGGCTTCCAGAATCTGAGTATGACTACAACTGATATCAGTTTCTAAAACTTAGTACAGTTCATTAATAATCACTTGTGCAATTGCAACTGTGGGAGATTTAGTGATGACAGGATTATAGTTCTAATGTCAAATAAATGCAAATCATATCCACGAATCTGCATGATGAAATAACAATAGTGGAGGCGAAATAAACAAGTAGTTAAAGTCTTACATCCCTATTACATAAATAAGTTTACCATGATTAGTTGATTACAATACCATAGGTTCTAGTGCAAATATTACAAGCCATAGTTCAAATAAAATGTGAGTAGTCCCAGACACATGCCTGATGAAGGTAGCAGTAGAGAATAAGAAAGTGCACAATAGTAAGATCTGCATTCAGCTGTTGGTTCAGCTTCCGCCTCTCTTAGCTCCTTGATAACCTGCATGACAATTTTTAATTAGTTTGTGTTGCCCAAAGAACGTCAACATATTGAAACAGTTCGGTATTGGAATACAAAACATCTATAATTGGTTGGAAATGGAATCTAAACATGATACAACGTTTTCATTTACCTGCATGTCATATTCCAAAACATGACCACTTCTTCTTTCTTTTAGAAGTCTCTGACGAGGAGCTCCCCTCCTCTGCCTTCCCCTTCCCCTTGTAACTGTGAGTGTCTACACCAAAATGCCCAGAACCAGAACCGACTGGGAGCTCTGCCTCCACTGCCTCCCCCCTTCCCCTTGTCTTGGCAAATGCGCTCTAAGTTGTCCGAATGATACTCGACACCAAAAATCCCAGTACCAGAAACTTGTATGTGAAATCCACTCTCAAGTCCTTAAATTTATCAACAAATATATTAACTTCAAAGCAATCACCAGTCCTCTTTGGTGGAAATTTGTATGTGAAATCCACTCCACATTCACTTTCAAACGGAGCAACCATGGTCAAGTGGCATTTCTTAGGTATGTAACTAGGGTCAGTAACCAAGGCTTTCACTTTGAAGTAACGCAAATCTATCAAACCTCCAACAATTTTGTCGGTGTAGTTATTACGAGGGTACCTCCAAATCTCAGGTACATCAATCAAAACACACTCATCAGTGATAACTGCAGCAGCCACGTTTTGAGTCCAACAATGTGGAGGCAGGCTCTCCAAAGATATGTCGCATACAAAGCTTAATGGAGTTGGAGTACAGTATGCATCAATGGACCACCTCTTGAACCACATACCCTCATCTTTAGACGAATTTAGAAGATATCCAAGCTGAACCCGTTTATCCTCCCGATGCCTCAAATCTTCTAAACCGTAGGCATCTTGTAGTCTACTAATAAATCACTATGCATGATGTCATCGCGTGTATGACCACTACCAAATACGACCAGAAAACTTGAGGGTAAAACGGGAAAGACCACAAATTTGTCATGCCTGATGATGTTATGAAAGTAGGTGTACAGGAGAGTTTGATACTCTCCTGATTGTGATTCTTACTAATGCTATCATATATAAACATGCCCCTTTTCTCAAGAGTCATCCTTTTGAGCATCACATCATCAGTGCTAACAATAGTGCATCCTAAATCTTTGGTCCTTGGTCCCGCAATTGGAACTGATGCACTATGAAAGATGTCAGGATTTTGGTTCACAAAAGCATAGAATGAGTCCGTGTTAACAACCGTACTAACGTCAATGGTGACACTATGTCCATAAGCAGAGTGAAAAAGAAAGTTATCTCCTACGGGCAATGGATTTGCTGCTTTCAGAGTATATGACTTAGGTAAATCTTTCATATCGGCAGCCCATGCTAAGCAAGAATAGCTCTCAAAAAATGACTTTTCTACAGAGATCATGGATTCAACTGTAACATCGAAACATGTAGAATGCACAGATTCATTTTTGGTATAATGCACCACAAAGTCGCTGCTTAACATCTTACGTACTACATCTTCATTCCAGCAATGGGGTAGAAGACCGGTTAATTTAAGCTGACAATAATAGGGAAAGTACTTTGGTGTGCCTAAATCTGCTGGGTTCCGACTATAAAATAAGAATGATATCCCATGCACTTCCAGTTCCAGATATCTGTTGTTGCCAATGAGCGATGGCGTATGAAAAGCAGACATGTACCTGTTGCATACCTCTGCATTTTCATAGAAGACACCAAGAAACTTCCCTCTTACATGCGACAAAGAGTATACAGTTAACACATCGGGCATGTCGTCCCAGCCGAGGGCCTCAAGAAAAGCGATCTTGATGTCACCCACTGATGGATTCTTCTTCTCTGATGATAGCACGGAGATCCAAATGGCTTGATTTCTAAGGACACTCATTGTGTCTTCCACCTCCACGTCACACACAAGCACCCGATTTGCAACCGGCGGCCTCTTCTCCTCGTCGAAGTAGTAAGGACCCATAGTGGAGTCACGGCTACTGCTACCACTGCTCATTATTCCTTGGCAATGGTTGTCAATCACCTCCTCCCATACACAAAATATATGTTTCTTTCCATTGTGATCGGACTCCATCAGATCGTCCCCGCAAACAGAAGTGGTGCGGGCGATGAGCTGGCGGCACAACAGCAAGCGATTTGCGCAAGAGCAGCGGGCAATCACGTGGCAGCACCGTAGTAGGGGATAAGCACAAATGGTTGAAATGGTTGAAGAGAGGCGGTTTATACAGGACAACGGCAGTGGTGTTCCTTGGTTCTCTGAATGCCCAGAGTCGGTTGGGAGGTCGGAGTGGTGGATAGGAAGCAAGGAACTGTGGTTTTTGCAATAATAATTTGGTGACACGATTCATGAGTAAATATATGAAAAAGCACAGATATTCCTTCCATCAGCGAAACATGCATTTTGGCAGTAAGGTTCAGGTGAAATGACAGGTGACGGAGAAAGTGAGTTACTCTCTGCTGATCGGTTTTTATTTTTATTTTTGGACAAGATATCAACCTCATTACGTTCAAAACGGGAATGGGCACGAAAACAAGGCTTACTAGGCAAGGAATTTAAATCAACCTTATTACGCTCAAAAATGATATTTTCTGATAGGTCAGGTTCCATAAACCATACCTTTCACTGCCGATGGATCGATGGTGCCACCGGCCCCTGTGGCAAGGCTTTGGAGCGCAATATGGGTGCCAAATTAAGCACAGTCCTTGGGCTACCCCTAAGAGCAGCTCGAAACATTTTCAAATCCAACCCTTCCGGCAATTTTCTTTCTCCATGACCGGGACCGGCAAACCCTGATGAATCTGGAGGTCGCCGCCGAGATTTTTCATGGCTGCGTGCCTCGCATAGACCGCCTATATGATTACTTTGGCCTCGACAGTCGTCCCCATAAGATTGCGCGTCCGCAACTACAGATTCCAGTCTTGGATTATTGATTGGATTTGTGTACGGTGGCAGACTCATTGCTCGGAATTTGTGGAATGGTGAATGTAGGAGAACTGGTGAGAGAGAGAGAGAAAGGCGAGTAGACCAGCCACCCTTCTTATAAGGCAGTACAGTATGACAGCCGCAATCTATGACAAAACCATATGTATTTGTGGGATATATATACCAGAGATACTTTATCACTTAGATATATTGCCGAGTGGACCGAGCTCTAATAAAGATAAAAGTCCATGAAGATAACTACGCGGATTATTATTTAAAGTACACGACAAGTCAATACTATAGATAGAAAGTTAGAGATAGAATCCTAATCGGAAATCATGTTGTAACCGATTAGGAGACTTGCCATGTAACCCTGTCCCCCGGATATATAAGGAGGGGCAGGAGCTCTCTCATTGACACCCGCATAGTACACAACAGAACACAAAACGTATGGTTGTTATCCTTTGGGAGGCCCGAACCTGTCTAAACCTTGTGTCTTATGTGTCCATCGACTTTCGGTCTCGCACATGCGTTTACCAATAAATAAGGATCATGGGTAGCCCTATGATCTACTGCCGATATTAGTATCGACAGTTGGCGCGCCAGAAAGGGGCCGTGTGATGATCGGCTTGTCGAGTTCGATGGCAAAGCTTTGGGAAAAATATGGATAGCGGAGGCAACAATTTCAATTGGCGAGGCAGATTGATATTACGTGATTTGTTCGTCTATGGCGTGATAGCAGTTTTGTTGCCTTCCTCAAGATCTGTTTACTTCTTCAAGATCTGTCTCCAGCAGACTCCATGCAGATGAGGCAGATCGTCACTACACTACTCGCCGAGTCATTGATTTACGCTGCTTTCAGATCGCGTGCATATCTATTGTCTACTAGAGGCTAGCGTCTGTAGGATGCATTGATTATGCCTGGTTGATGCAACGTTTCATTACCTAGGTAGCTGCCAAGTCCACCGTTTTGAAGGAATCAATTCGATTTCCTACATGCTGAGTCTTCCGGGCACACTAGGCTAGGCAAAAGATTGAGACAAGGTTGATGGCGTCGTGGCGTGACTATCCATCGACTAACCAAGCTGCATCGACCCTAGAGTCCGAGTCGATAATGTTCTGGAAATCAGGGAAGACTTTTTTCCTTATTCTTTTCACAATATTTTATTTTTTACTTACTAATCAACATGATTAATAGAATACTCACCATGTATTGCATATGGATTCTTTTTGTCTTATGCATGAGTGGGTCACACGGAACCATGCCATGCCTTGCGAGTGGCTCAGATCATGATTAGGGTCAGATGGATTTCGTCATGGCATCCAACAAGCGATCAGTTTCAAGTGGCCGCGGCATAAGGTGGCACTGGCTTTCATGTCGTTGACTCGCCGAGTTAATTATTTTGCGACTTGACTTATCATTCGGCAGCGCGGCAACTGGATGACAACGGCTCGGCGTGGGAGTCATGATGTGAAGATCGTCATAGCAAAGCTATGTGCATGTGTCGTAGAAGGGAAGGCTATTTTCCTTGATTATTTCCTTCCGTATTATTTTTCTAATCAATCTGATTAGTATACTACTCATTACATGATGACTTTTTGCATGTACGAATTAGTATCTACATGCAATGCTTGAGCTCTTGTCCATGCATGTCACTATGATTCATCCACCTGGCTGATCGATGTGAAGATCGCCATCTCGAGGCTATGCACTGCAACGTCGTTGGATGGTGCATAATCGTCGTTGACCATGGTGATCGGCGCACGATGCCAGCGAGTCAATCATCAAAGCCAGCTCACCGAGTTCAGGAGTCTGATCGGAGTTGTATATGCACGGGAAATCAGGAAATATTTTCTTTATTAATCTTTCTGTAATATTGTATTACTAATCAATTTGGTCAGCCAACTATACTCATCACATGATCTGTTTTTTGCATGGACGATGCAAGCTGCATGGAGACTGGCTCTTTGCTTGCGGCAACATCACGCATCAGTCCACGGCATGATCGACGATGCAGCGAACGATGAGTTCAGATTGGCAGGACCATGGAGACAAAAGGGCAGGTCATTGACGTGGCATAGCTCGGCAACTCGACAACACGGCTGCTCGCCGCTTCAGCAACTATGGGCACCCACTTTGCAATCAGATCATGATCCTGCATGTCATCCTGGACATGCGGTGGACGACTCAACTATTCAACGAATGACTCAGCACTTTGATGTTGTGACTACTTGGCTATGGGATGACTCAATTAATTATTCAGCGACGTGGCTGTTGGGCTACTCACTCGACAATCAAGCCAGATTCTCGGGAGCTTGTCTATGATTCGTTGAGTAGCAAAGCTAATTGTATGACATTCGTCAGATCAAATCATGTGCTTGTTGCTGGGAAGAGGTTGATGATAAAGATGGCGAGTCAAGTCGTCACTAGGCCGATAGCTCGGCAATTTGATGATGCAATAATTCGTCTACACGGCCAATGACTCAAGCAATTTGGGAAAATACTCAAGGAGTCGGCGAATCCTTCAATGAAACAAATAGCTGATATCGAGTTATAACCTTACGAAAGTTACCGAGTGGAATATTCGGTTTCATCGAAGCAAATTGTTCACGTGCCTACAGGAAAGTTTCTTTCTAATTTGTTCTTTGCATATTATATTATTTATTCTTGAGCTATGTGATAATTAATTCAATTAGTGGATTATTCATGCTCGTGATGCTTTTCCATATTTTGCATGCACGAGTTGTACTAGCACCTAAACAATCATATGCAAGATCCCGATTGGGCAACGCGCTTCTCGGCTTGATCAATTGACAAGTCCATCCATGGAGCAAGGGAATTAGCGGACTCGTCGAGAGTAAGGCTTGTGCACGGAAGCTACTCCGAGTCGAGCAATACTTGGATTTTTGGAAACAAGATATCACATGCCCTTCTTTAGGGAAGTATCTTTCCTTTGTTTATTCCTCTCACGTTATTTTATTCCTACGCTCTGCTAATTGATTTGATTAGCCGAGTACTCATCCGATGATGCATTGTTCTGCATGGATATGGGTTTCACGTTGCAATAAAGCACGGTGATTCACGTCGCTGTGAGATGAACAAGAATTAATCCTGGTTTCCCAAAGAGCTTGGGGAATCAGCGTGTATGCAGCGGCAGCTATCATGTGCTACTGCACGTGATAAATTTTCAATGTTTACCTCTCATGTTGGAGACTTGGGGGTTTGGCTATATTATATTCCTCGCCCTCAATCGCATGGCAAAACCAGATGCAAATTAGCGACGAATCGCTCGGACACTTGGGAGTCATATGAAGTCATGACATTTGCTTATTGTTGTGAAGAGGCTCGTGAATGAAATAAGATGGCGAGTCCAGTCGGGATGGTTCAGCTAATTGACTACTCGATATCTTGATGATCCGGCCATTCGACCAATCACTCGGCGATCAGCAAGCTCGGGGGCTCGTCTTTGACTCATCTATTATGGAAAAGCTAAGTAAATTTTATAATTTTTTCTTACCAGTATGATTTAAAGGTTGTAGGTTCTAAGCCTTATAGTAATAAATTTTGAGTTTCTTTTGAACTCTTCTTTTTTCTTTGACAATATTGGTCGATAATTTTTCTTGGTCAATTTTGACTCGTACATGTTTGGCCGAATGAGTAGCAGTACACAAGTGGTATTAGGAGGAGTTCAGCTGTTTTGTTTAGTTGCCCGTCTGACTCCCATTGCCCAAGCTGGCCAGTCTATCTCTATGGCTCATGTCATTTGTCTAAATCGTCGGGCATATCGTTCTTCTAATGAACCTTATTTGTTTTTATGTCTGTTAGTTGAATGATTATTTATTTCTACCAGTACTCTAAGCAAACATAAGCCTTAGACGAATAACAGAAGTTCAACAGATTTGGATATTATTAAAGACGTTATTTCATTAATGCTTTATATTAATTTTACATATAATTACATTATTTGTGTTCTTATATTATAGTTATCTCATCGATATCACTCAGTTAGGGAGCACCGAGTCATTGGATCACTCGGTCACGGAGCGGCGAGTCATTGGATCACTCGGCCATGATCAACTACTCATAGTTTCTGGAATTTTGATCCCTCAAACCTTTTGAGCTGTTATATCAAGGGCTTGTCTTTAGCTCGATGGCTATTAAGCAACTAAGTATTTTTATAATTTTAGTTTTATTCATCTAATTAAAGTTCATATGTTCTTTAATTTAGGGCTGATTTCTTTTTGCATAATCTTGATGCATTAGACTCTCGGTATTAGCTTAACTCGCATATGCTTGACCGAGTGAGTTCTTAGTCTCCATGGTTCATGTCGTTTGTTGAGGACCAAGGCGGCTTTTTACCTTGACTCACATGTTCATCCGAGTGAGTTCTTAGTCTTCATGCTTCATGTTGAACGTTAAGAAAGTTGTTTAGTAGTATTGGTACCTGATATTTACTGGTTGTGAGAGTTAGGCTCGAGTTCATACAGTACTTAATCACCCAATACAACCCAAGCATCTATTGCATTTCTGGCAATGGATCAATATTATTATTTTATATATATATCACATATCAAATACATTATTTGTTTTATCAATGTATTACCTATTGAATATATTGTTTGATTTATCAGTGTATTACCTATTGAATACATTGTTCGTTTTATCAATGTATTATCTTTTGAGTACATTACTTGTTTTATTAGTGTATTATTTATTGAATACATTATTTTCATGGATTATAGTAGCTATATCAACTGGAGCTATTTTATTGACATCACTCAGTTTTGTTATCCCGAGTTATTGGATCATTCAGCTTCATTATTGGATCACTCAGCCTTCTTGTCTCGAGTCGTTATATCATTCGACTATATTATTAGATCACTCGGTTATTATTGATTGCTTATGATTGTACTTAATATTAGAGAGCCCTGCAAGAGTTGCTATTTTTCACTCGGAACCACGCCCGGGGGCTGCTATATTTTTTGTATTTAATCAAGTATTGCTTGGATATTTTTGATGGCTCTTATACTTGTTATATTAGATCAAGTATCATCCGGATATTTTGATAACTGCTATGCTTGATATATCTGATCAAGTATCACTCGAATTCATTAGTACTAATGGTTCCTTTTGTTAGTTGGGGAAGTGGTAGAACCAATCTTGGGGGCTACCATAATAAAACTTCTCATCGAATCAGTCGGGTAAAGTGGTAGATCAAGATTTATATATGATGTTATTATTTATGACTCACAAGATATTTTGTGATCTAAATACCTTCTGAGTCGGGGGCTATACCTACACCTAGTAGGTGGATTTTTTCCCCGTATATAGATATTATTTGGTGCATAATCCTTTTTGACGATTCTTGGAGACCTTTACAGGTTTTTTGTTATACATAAAAAAGCTTAATCATATTCGTGGTGAAGCATTAGTCAATCAATTGAAGATCAATAACTAACTTGCAAAGCTCTCGGGGCTACTGTGGGATATATATACCAGGGATACCTCACCACTCGGATATATTGTTGAGTGGGCCGGGGTCCAATAAAGATAAAGCCCATGAAGATAACTACTCGGATTATTACTTGGAGCACACGACAAGTCAATACTATTGATAGAAAGTTAGAGATAGAACCCTAGTCGGAAATCATGTTGTAACCGACTAGGAGACTTACCATGTAACCCTACCCCCGGATATTTAAGGAGGGGCAGGGGCTCTCTCATTGACACCCGCATAATACATAACAGAACACAGGACGTAGGGTTGTTATCCTTCGAGAGGCCCGAACCTGTCTAAACCTTGCGTCTTGTGTGTCCATTGACTCTCGGTCTCGCGCATGCCTTTACCAATAAATAAGGATCATGGGTAGCCCTATGATCCACTGCTGATATTAGTATCAACAGTACTTTTGACGCAACAAGATAGTAAAAGTAATAGCCGTTCAATGATAAAAGCACTAGCATGCTCACAGACGCACGAGAGAGGGAGACCAGTGCAAGGTGCAACACCCGTGATGTACAAACATTTACTATTAGTAAAACTCTGCCGTGTTAGTTTCACTATTAGAACTATTGGTTCCTGAATTTTTTTTTATATTTTAGCCCTTCATGAACGAAATATTTGCAAATAGCCCCCTAGGTTATAAATTTCTATTGAATGACCCTTTTTGTCGCGCCGGCAAGGATGGCGTGACAAACCTATACTATCGCGCCCATGCTTATGGCGCGACCAAGCGCCACGTTGTCAAGTGGGCCTAGCCTGGATAGGGACGACGTGCGTTGACCTACTGAGCTGTGTCGCGCCCATCTATTTGGCATGACTCAATCAAACCTAAATCACCGCGCCCCCCCCTTCCTTCTTCCTCCTTTCTTCTTCCTCCGGCCGAGTGGCCTTCTCTCTCCGCCTCCCAGTCGCCCGGTCACTCCCTCCCTTGGTGCAGCCTGGTTTGTTGGGGGAAGGCCCCCAAACTCGGCTGACATCATCCCCTAAGGTACCTCCTCCTCCTTGTCCGGGTAGATTTGAAAGTAGTGCTTCATTTTGGTTGGTTCGAATGATTAGGGTTTGTGTTAGTTTAGTGATTGGTAGTAAGATTTTGGTCGAATCTATTGAGATCGGAGTGCATGTATCGATTGATAGAGGTTGTTTTCCCATTCTGTTATGTAAGATTTAAGTTGCATGCATGATGTAGTTTCCCTAATTATGTGTAGTTATATGTGTAGGTTAATTTGTTATTGTTTTTAATAAGGTATTATTTTGTCGTATTATGTGTAGATGAATCGTGTGATACAACTGTTTAGCAATGGGACAGTCAATGAGAGGAATGAATTTGATATGATGGAAGAGCAAGTTTTAACATTTAGTAAACCACCCGAATTTAGCGAGCTTCTTGAAAGAGCTAAAGCTGCAGTTGGGGTTGATGGTGGTGTTAGGTTGCGTGGGAGGTTTGATGCTAGCGGTGGGGGTAGGCCTCGTTATGTTATTCTTGACTTGGCATCGGATGATGAGTGGAAATTGTATAGGGATTGTTTAAAAGAATGTCCAGTAAAAGTCGCGGAGGTTATAATGGAAGTAGTGGGTAGTGATGTTGTTCCAGTTCCATTAAGCATCCCTTTGAGCATGGAGATGGAAGGTGTTGAGAAAATGTCTCATGAAAGACCTTGTTCTCGACCTGAATTTCACTGCACTCGTGGGTTGTTGGGAAGTGCATTGAATGATGTGTCGACCGGGAACCATGCAGATGATGTTGGGAACGGTAGCATGGGTAAGACCTTTGCGGAGCTGAATTCTGAAGGATTTACACTAGCAGTGGTGAATGATGATTTTAGTGAGGATAGTTTTGAAGAGTTTGCAAACAGTGACAAGGCTGAGGAGGATGGTGATGGTGATGTGGCCGGTGATATTGGTGATGGAGAAGAAAGTGATGGAAATGAGAATGAAGATGGTGGTGGTCATTATTGGGGAAGAGATGGTGAAGAAGTTAGTGAAGATGGTGTTGAAGATGACGAGGAGGAGGTTGGTGTTGAGGAGGGAGATACATACCAACGAGGTGTTGTTCATCGTGATTATGAACCCGGATCAGAAGTCGATGTTAGTTGGTCATGTGAGTTCTCTCGCTCGGAATTAAGAGCTATGAAGCAACTCCACGTCACTCTACCTACTACTGCTAACCATATGAACGTGAGCCACGTGGAGCGCACTACGTGCAACGATGGGTTCATGACTGCAGAAGCTGCACATGATGTCACAGAACCCATAATTTGTAAAGGAATGCTGTTTGATACCATGAATGAGGTTAAGTTCTTCTTTCAGGATTATGCGGTCCGTCACCATCGACCTTACAGAGTACCGTGGTCAAACAAGGCTTTAAGGTACACGATCTAGTGCCAACAAGAAAGATGTCCTTGGGGTGTATGGGTTTGACCGCAGAAATGTGGGAGGTGGAGGGTATCTAGAGTCCGACAACCACATACGTGTGGTACGGCCAAGGTCGAGCAAGTTCATTCTCAATGCACTGCACGGTATTTGGGCCATCGCATATTGGGTATAGTTTGGGCTGATGCCGATGTCACTGTTGCTTCTCTCATTGAGTCAATCCATGCCATCACCAACTATCGTGTGAAGTACGAAAAAGCATGGCGGGCAAAACAACATGCAATGGCCAAATTGTGGGGTGGTTGGAAGGAGTCCTATGCAAGGGTTCCCAAGCTCCTAAATGCCATTAATTACTTCAACCCGGGCACAACATGGTTCATTGATAGGGGGGGGGCAAGATAATGGTACAGGCCGATGGTACGAAGTGTCCTGTTATGAAACGGGTATTCTGGTGCTTCCCCCAATGCATGGAGGCTTTCAAACACTATAAACCCGTGATGAGTGTGGATGCTACTTTCTTAACCGGGAAGTATAAGGCACACATGATGATTGCCATTGGAATCACGGCCGATGACCAGCTGCTGCCGTTAGCATTTGCAATCGTGGAGTTAGAGAATAATGAGAGTTGGTCATGGTTCATCACTCATGTCCACCGCACTATTATTGGTCCGGACCGGTCAATATGCATGATATCAGATAGACATCGAGGTTTGTTGAATGCTGCTATGGATCATTTGGACGGATATCCTCCACTTGTACATAGGTGGTGCATGCGTCATTTTGCTGCAAATATATGGAAAAAGCAATCTATTAAGGAGGTAATAAAACGGTCGAAGGCTCTATGCAATTGCAAGGAGGAAAAGAAATTCAACACCAAACTTAAGGAATTAGAGAAGCTCCTGAATGATGATGCGAAGAAATGGTTATGGGATCAAATGCGTGAGAAGGAGAAATGGGCACTGGCTTTTGATGATGGTGGGTATAGGTACGGCACAGTGACAACCAATGTCTCTGAGGTGTTTAACAACATGTTGAAAGGTATCCGGTCAATGCCGGTTGCAGGAATTATGGAATACACGTTTCATAAGTGCAACTTTTACTTTGTCTCTAGGTGGCATAACGCAAGTGCCAGCTTGACCACTCCGGGTATATGGGCCAAACCAGCAGCAACTCACTTACAAGTTGAAGGAGATATTTCAGCAAACGAGGTTGCTTCAGTACATGACCCGACTTCCTATGTGTATTCCATCAGAGGAGTTAGTCGGACCAATGCTGGTGGCGAGATATCAGGAGGTCGCATTTTTAAAGTGGAGATCGGAGATAGCATTACTTGCACCTGCAAAACGCCAGAGCTACTACACATACCATGTTCTCTTGTCATGACTGCTTGTAGAACCCGCGAGGTTTCCAGCACTTCTACGAACTACATGACTCCATTTTACACTAAGGAAGCTAGTTTACGCACCTGGGAGTCTCGATTTGAACCCTTACTCGATGAGTCACAATGGCCGAGTTACACTGGTCCACATTATGTTCCCGATGCGATTTAAATAAGAAAAAAAGGGTAGGAGGAAGAAGAAGAGGCTCCGTAGTGGGATGGAAGATTGCGCTAAGGGATATGGGGATGACATGTACGGGTTTGGTGACTTCAATGAAGACCCTTCCAAAGTCCGGTGTTCCATCTGTCATAAGAAGGGACATAGAATGGAGAGGCATAAGAAAGGTCCAAAAAATAAGCCTCGTAACTACGGTAAGGTGAGACATAAAAAGAAACGATTGACGAATAGTATTGAATGCTCCGAGGTACTAACTTTGACAGATTGTTTATATATAATATTTACTTTACTGTGCTATGCTATGATTTCAAGTCCTTCCATTTGTTACTATTTCAAATATTGTCATTGTTCCTCTTTGTAGCAATCAACGGAGGTCATCGGAAGTTCACAGCTGTCGTATGCTTTTGAGGCGACCCAACCCACCCAACAGGCGCCACGTCGTCGTGGACAAACAAGGGATGCATCGGAGGTCGGCAGCGTCAACATCCTCCAAACCAACCTGGGCCGCAAGCAATCTAAGCGCCAGCCATTCAGCCCATCTTGATTTACTGATGTAGACAGTGTGTGTCTAAATATAGTTGCAATTATGTGGATGTCCTGAATTATGTGATGTCTTGAATTATGTCGCGCACTTGAATTATGTGGATATGTTCGTTTCACGTGTGGTTAAATTGTGTTCAATTATGTCATGTGAATTATTCTGTGGTTAAATTGTGTTTAATTATCCTATGGTTAAATTGTTATGTGAATGATGTGGATATGTGCCGAGGAATTCCTACAACCTGTAAATTTCACAGGGGTCACGCCACTACACATGGCGCGACTCAGCGGGCCAGTCGCGCCGTTGCACATGGCGTGACGGCCTGACCTTACTGGAGTTTCGCCAGCTTAGTCGTGCCGGGCCTCCTGGCGCGACTAAGCAATTGTGTCACGCCGTCACCCCTGGCGCGACGGCTTGACCTTACTAGAGTTTTCCCACCTTTGCCGCGCCAGGAGCTAAGGCACGACTAAGGTCATGCAGTTGCGCTAGGGGGAACGGTGTGACAAGACAAGCTTGTCATGCCGCGTCTCATGGCGCGATGGCCTAACCATACTGATGTTTTGCCAGTGTAGTCGCGCCAATGGTAACAGCGCGACGGCCTGACTTGATTGTGCCAGTGGTTATGGCGCGACTCTAGGTAACTATTTGTAAAACTCTATGGTCTATTCCCTGAAAAACGACGTCATCGCATCGCATGGAGCAAACATTTTTATAACATAGCATTACTAAGGGGGCAACTGTAGATAGAACTACATAAGATAGTTTTACAACATAGCAAATAGTCTAACATTGTTCGACGCTACGACCCATAAAGCATAGTCTCACAAACCCGTTGGACATAGTTCACGACATGATACAACAGCTACTGAGTGCAACGAGGCCATTTTCCCTTCCGCATGGCATCAGAACCACCCTCCTGCACGTCCTGTTTGGCACGACACGCTCGCTCGCGCTTTATCTCTCTTTCTCTCTCCCGCTACAGTGCTGCCTTCCTCTATAGTGCCTCCTCCTTCCGGCGCTCAGCCAAGCGCTGCACCTCTAGGAACTCCCGACGGCGCCTCTCTTCATCCCTACGTGCATGCCTTTCCTTCTCCAATTGGCGGCTAAAGGCACGTTGACGCTTGTAATTTTCAATGTAATCTAACGCTTCTTGAGATCGCTCCTTATCGATCCACTGTCGAAAGTCACAAAGCGGTGGCGGAGTCTACAACACAAATAGTACCACATATTATGAGGCTCAGTTCCATACTATGAAGAATGATTTACTACTTGATTAACATTGTTACTTACCCAATCCTCCTCTTTTGTGCGTTCATGCGCATCATTGTCACACATCCAGTATCTTTGCCACAAAGTTTCAAAAACACCAGAGGTAAACACCTTGCAAGGATCCCCACACCAGCACATAGGTGGGACCTCCTTTGGCGCGGGCCAGGACTTACGTGGAAGATAGTATCCAGAACCATCCCAACTATCTACTTAGCAAAGACATAAAATTAGTACTAACATTTTGTGTAACTATATTGCAATGACTCGAAGCAATGTTGTATTTGTTACCTTCAGATTCTGGAGACTGATTGTCTACTCTCATAGGTTCCTCCTCATTACCCGACTCCTGACTTTGAAACCAATTACTGGCCCCTGCAACTGTAGTAGCCCGAGCATGTTGCTCTCTTTCCTTCCTACTAGTCTCCTCTAACCTAGCAAAATACCTCTCTTGATGTGCGGCCTCCTATGCTGCATTCTTCTGCCTTCCCTCCTCCCTCCTCAACTGGTGGTCCATCCTCCGTCGCTCCTGCACCATGGGATCATGAAGATCATCCAATGTACTTCTGGCCCACCGCATCAAGTCTGTACTATGTTCCTACATGCCATCACAACTAATGCCCTCCTCTCTCATGTACTTTGTTAAGTTTTTCCACTACGCTACATCAGAAAACTTGTCCTTGTTCCTCCTCCAATACAACAAAGCTCCCTCAGAGTCAGTGTTCATCTCATGCTTGATGGTTCTAACAATCCAACTGGGTGGCCTTGGAACACCATATTCCCGATGAACTTCATCTCTTTTCTTCTGCAGATATTTTGCTTTCTCCTCCAGTAGCATCCTCTCAGTGTTGTTCATAATAATGATGTCACCATGAAATGACTCCGAATCACACCTTGTGTCCTAGTTTCAAAAATCAATTGCACATGTATCACTTCAACGAATCATTCAATGAATTTCATAATACAAGAAACATACCCATTCATATTTGCCAATTGTGTTACCGCAAAAGTACCCATATCCAAGTTCAGAAGGTACCACACCAACCCTAGCAACAACACCATACTGACATATCTTTGATTAGGGGCGCATCTTTCTTCCCGGTTATGTAATCTTCAATGTCATCGGCCTCGGCCCAAAGAGGCTTTGGACCATAAACATATTCTTGAAAGTCACACAAACGCCACCCATCCTACAAATAAAAAAAACGTCATAAGTATTCACACGTGAAAGAACCATTTCATGTCATTGCAAATACATTTGACTTACTTCTCCAATCATTGCACAACGAAAGAATGGAATATAACTCAACTCCTCCGGAGGAATTTCTAGCTCGGAACGGTGACCACACATACATAGGGGAGGACTATTCATACGCCTTGTAGATACCGCTAACATCTCATCTTCTTCCATTGGTTCGGGATCCGGCGGCGGGGGTACCCAACGCTCAAACTCTCCGTATGGCGATGACGCTTTGTTGTCATACGGGAACAACATGATACGTGGGTCATACTTCTCAGGGCCGTCAATCCATTGAAAGAAATGACACTACAATAAAATAAAGTCAATATTAAGAGCAAAATATAACAATATTGCTAACACAAATGACAGGCCACAAACATTACTCACCCCGCACACATCAGAAAAAGGCTTCTCTTTACACATGTAGTGTGCTCGACCCGCTGTCAAAAAGTGTCTAGACTGCTGGACTTGTGCCGGTTCTCCACACTCGCACTTTTGCACAGGAAGAGGTGGAGGCACAGGGCCATCCACGGCACGTGCATTGCTGTACCTCTGCCACTGAAATCCAAGGCGACGCAAGGCCTCACAATAATACATTAGCACCTAACAAAAAAAAATTTAACCCCACATGAACAAGATATTATCTTAAATCTTAGAACATTGACATGCAAGCACAACTAAACGTAACCGTAATACAAACCTAAGTTACATCATCGATACATGACATTCAATCCTATTTTTCTTCGTCTGTAATGGAAGAAAAAACAACTTCTACATAGCACAAACCCTAGCTACTCAAACCAAATAACAACAAAGCAAAAACAACAAATCTACTCGCTTAAGAGGGTAGCCATACCACTTGGGATGAACCCTCCAAAGTTTCAAGCCTTCACCCACCGAAACAAGGCCGGATTTGTGGAGAAAATGGCGAGTCGCCCTTGCTCTACTCGACTGAGTAGAGGACTCGGCCGGAGGAAGAAGAAAGGAGGAAGGAGGAAGGAGGAAGGGGGGGGCCGTGCGCAGTGATTTAGGTCTGCCTGAGTCGCGCCAAATAGATGGGCGCGACTCATCACACCACATTATTTGGCGCAACATAGCTCAGCAGGTCAACACGCGTCGTCCCTATCCAGGCTGGACCCACTTGACAATGTGGCGCCTGGTCGTGCCATAAGCATGGGCGCGACAGTACCGGTTTGTCACGCCATTCTTGCCGGCGTGACAAAAAGGACCATGCGATAGAAATTTATAACCTAGGGGACTATTTGCAAATATTTAGTTCATGAAGGGCTAAAATATAAAAAAATTTTGGTTCCTCCAGCCGCAAAGTTACTGGCATTGTGGTAAATGCTCTACTACGCCTATTCGTGGCGATAGGGTTTGGGTCTGTCATAATAGTACCCCGCACGTCAGGCCCTGGAAGAGGTGTCCAACGAGCACGTCTGGATGGGGCGGGGCCACGGCTTGTAAATTGATGAAGCGGGACAAGCCTCGTAATTTTCTACTTTGGTTTTTGTTTTGAAAAATAAAACATTTCACACAGGCATAGCGCGTCATTTGCCCGATACTGGAATTACCTGAGTTAAATCATATTATTAGTTTACAAAAGAGATGTCTTCATCTCGGATTCTTGAAATTTTACTAATCTCTCACTCACCTTTTTTTAATCACTAGTTATATGCCTGTGCTTCGCAACGAAAGGTCAAAACTTTAATAACCTATCAAAAGAAATTTTACATTATTGTAGAATAGTAAGTCCCACTTGTGAAAACTGATTGGTCGATGAAATAACATAGGGGATGATATAGAACATTAATTATCATGAGCACTCCCCTGTACTTGACATATGTTGCCAGGGGAACATTACCTTGTGATCATACAACTGATGCCCATGTATGGTTCCATCTAATTACCTGTTCCGCGTTGCAATGACTTACAGCCTCATAAGATACCGGAAATTACCAACCCCCAGAATCACTGAAGCTGACAGTAATCAGAGTGCCACCAGTCTTTTCGGGCCAACATGGATTAGTACCTATAATCTTTAGGAACGTATGTCATGTTTGCCATGTCTGTTATTACAGCCCAAGAGATCTCGTGTTCAGCATGCATATATAACATATGCATCCCGGTCAACTATACCTATGATGACATCTCTAGGCATACGCAGAGCAGTGACACGCGGTGGTGACATAATGAACATATGGACAATGGTAACTGCCGTTATAATATATATATATATATATATATATATATATATATATATATATATATATATATATATATATATATATATGGTAATTCCATTCTACTCTTAAGTAGTTACTCTCACATTCAAAAAATCACCTTGGATATGTGTTCATACCCATTTATCATTTTAAGTATATACACATACTTAAAATATAATTTTTGAAAGTGATAACCATAATTTTTTTGAAGGGTCTTTAAGTTATAAACATATATCACATTTATTGCTATATAGAAGTAAATATGTCTTCATAATTCATGTATCACAACAAAAAAAAGTGAGTATATCCACATACCTTCTAGTATGACTACATACTATATTTAGAAACGTTAAGTATGTAATGATACTCTCTAGATTGTGAGATACACATGTGGGAGTAGCTACTCCTGGGAGTAGAAAAAATACCTCATATATATATATATATATATATATATATATATATATATATATATATATATAGAACTTTGCTCTGATAATTAATGTTACATTGTTCCCTCTAACAATTGTCACTCTTACAAAATAACAACCCAACCAATGAATCCGCTACATAATATATCCGCAATAAAATGGTGACGAGGGTGCGGGACATTTCGGAGAAGGAGGTGCACTTGAAGCGGGCCATCAAAACATAGCTGGTATGCTACAACAACTACTAGTCTATACATCGCGCCCCTACTAATTAATGACAAACTTGAGCACCTAGATAGTCCAAAAACTACATGCACTACCTCATGCGGATCCTCTCATGCATGCATCAGGTTACTTTTCTTGAAGCACCCGGTTCATCAAACGATGGTTCGAATCAAACATTAGAGGCCTTGGGAACAAGTAGCACAGTAGTAGCAGAGACACCATCTCCGGAGATAACATCACCTCTGAACATTGAAGGGTACATTTTGTTCTGAACTTTAATCCTTATATATACAATTATATATCGAATTAATTAAAATATATAATATTCTACCAGTCTCTTTGCTAACACATCTTCTTTATAGATAAATCCAAAGATGAGGAAACGCTGGAAGGGGCAAGTACTCAAAAAAAGTACACCAGAGACGCCGTCGTCTCAGATGCTGCCCCGGGCTTGGCTTTCATAGCATTCGTCTCCGCCGCAGCCTCCGTTTCTATGCATGTATCGACTATGTACGAACTAGTTATATATGCACTTTGGACTTGTATCGTTCGGTTCGAACTTGTATGAACTTTGTATCAACTTTTATGGAGTTGTATGGGTTATGATGCGCTTGACTTGTGTAAGTGATATATCAAATGCGTGTGATGCATATAAACTACCTGTGATTTATATAAACTGACTGTGATTTGCTTTGTTGATTGGGGGAACATTTAAATACAAAATAAAGAAAAATAAGGGGGAAGCAATTTGTCGTGTACAAGAATTCCACTTCTCCATCTCCGAAACGGCGGCCTTTGAACTTTTTTTGCTTAATGCTTAAATACTAGTAAATGTAATTTGCTTGCTCAGATGATCCCACATGTGAACTGGCGAAGCCAAGTGAGGCTACGCGCAGGCAGTCAGGCACCATGGTGTAGCACGCAGAACCTGGAACAAGTTGTGCTTTGGAATCGCGTGCATAAATAAAACTATAATAATACAGGTAGTCCACATTTACTGCTGGTCTTTGCTACCTCGTGAAATCCGAGTACGTGTTTCCCACTTGCCTGACGAGGGAAACAGTATTTGGCGCCCATGGTTGATTTTTTTTGATACCGCTGTGGTTGATTTGATGGTGCGTTAAACATCTTTTTATGAACGACCATTGTCACGTAAAGAAAAACATATATTTGAGTGTTATAAATTTCTAATATTCCAAAATTATAATACCATGACATGAATGGTAAGCAAAATATTTCCAATTTAAGCATTTTTCAATATAAGGATCAAAACAATTCATAAAATGTAAGATATATAGTAGAAAAAAATCGTTTTTTTGTTTTTTTAAATCAAGTCATTGACATAATTTTAGGAGACCCACAAGGTCGATCACCTTTTTTAAGTTTGGAAAATGAAACTCCAAACTCTATCATCTACACGCCTTGTTTTTTTTTAACTATATCATCGACCTTGTTACCAATAATAGAGGAGCAGGCATACATGACCACCAACTTATGTACTCTGCCACAAACAAAAAGGGCATTTTAGGTGTAAATAGATAAAATAAAATTTGTGGGACCTATATCCTGGATTTAATTCATCTACTTCATGTCAACCATTAGACTCACTCCAACAAACAGAGCCACTTTCAAATTCGAAAGGCAAATTGAGGATGCGTGCACAGTAGCAAAAGACATCCATTTCCCGTGCGTCTTTGTAACTGGTCATTCAAGTTGTTGTAACTCGCTGTTGTAACTGTAAATTTGTTGTAACGGTGCCGCCGGCATTCAAGAAAGGGATTACATGCATTTTTAAAAGTGCATTAATTTCCAAAATATGAAAATATCCGTGTGCATGCTCATGAGTTTTAATTATTTTTGTTCATAGTATAATTGTATTTCGTGCAGCTTCATAACAAACTGAATTTTTGAAACTGAGAAAGAAGATGAAAGAAGTCCTAGAGTCCTGCCACTTTCTACCGGCTACTGCAGACGAGCAGATCTGGCTCGGTGGTTGCGCTCTAGACTGGGAAGCAGCCGGCCGGGTTCGAACCCCGTTCCTGCACACCTTCAAATAAGGCAGGGACTGTGGTCCTTTCTCTAAAAAAAATCTTCTACCAGCGGCTGGCTGTCTATGCATGGATGGGTGACCATCGTGGTCGTCGCAGTGATTCTGATGACCCTGATCCTGAAATGAAGGACTATTGTGGACCTTGTGGTATTTTTGGTTTTCAACTGAGCATCAGACTCTGTTCAATTAGTAGAGAAGAGCTGCTCTTTTTTTTCGTTTATGTTTTTGTTCAAATTTGTATTTCAAAAGGTTTTCAATTCTGTTTAAACAGATGGGAGAGCATTTGGCTCTTTACCGGCCAGCTCCAACCGACCTGGTCTGGTTCAATGTTTGGTTCTGCTTTAATTAGTTGGTCTTTTGGTTTCACAATTTGTTTATTTTTCAATTTTTGGCTCTCAGCTGAGCATCATACTCTGTTCAATTAGTAGAGCAGAGCTGCTCTTTTTTTTTGTTTAAGTTATTGTTCATATTTGTATTTTAAATGGTATTTAAATCTGTTTAAACAGATGGGAGAGCATTTGGCTCTTTTCCGGCCAGCTCCAGCCGACATGGTCTGCAGGTCTGGTTCGGCCAGGGCCAGCTAATGCCGACCTGGTCGGGTTCAACCAGCTCTAGCCTCTAGGCGAGCTGCTCTGTGCCTGTGCGCGCGTTTGGGCTTTCGTAGCAATTGGATGCATTTTTGCCGCTCTGATTGCTACTGTACATAATGCATGCATCTCCCACAAGGGCAGGCAAATGGGGAGGCATATTGCATCTGATGAGTGAGGAGAGCCAAAAATGCAATCTCTTTTTGGCTTTCTCTGTTGCATTCCTGTGCGCATGGAGCTGCGCGCGGGAGCACGCCACGGCGTGAGCGGGACTAGAACGGCGAGCGGCGGGGTGGGAAGAACAAAGTAGTCGGGAGGAGCTGGAGCCTTGGTAGCATGAGCGGGAAGAACATAGCCGGTAGGAGGAAGAATAAAGGAAAACTTGGAAAGAAGTTGACTAGTTACAACGACTTAACCACGACCAGTTGCCATGAGTTACCAGGGCCAATTACAACGAATTCCTCTAACGAGTTACAATGACTAGTCACAACGACTAATTACGACTACAACTAGTCACAACCTCCAGCTCCAACTCCTGTAGGCCCGCCCGATTTGCAATCGGAGAGGGCTATTGTTGTTAGAGAACACCCGATTTGCCTCTCCCTTCAGCATGGATGATTTGCCTCTCCCTTTGTTGGCACTTCTTAACGTCGCACCAAAATATTATCTGGTAACAACGCTCGAAGTGTTTATTGATGTTTGTTATGCTTTAAAAGGAGAGTGAACTAATCCGCAAGTGCATGGAACATCTATTGTAGCATTTCATCCGGGAGTATTCCAAGGTATCGTATTTATTTTCCTCAGGGAAGCTTGGCGTAAGAGTATCTTGGTTTAACAAAGATATGACTATAAGAGTTATACCAACTGACCAAAGACGGGAGTAAAGATATTCAATGATAAACAGGGGAGCAGTGATACAGGAGAAATCAACACTTAGATAGATAAAAGAGATCGATTAAGCTAGCTGGGACGATAACGAGTCTAAGTCTAGAATTCCTAAGATAAACTTTCCTAAATCTAGTCAAGCATCAATAATTCCTAACTACTCGGGTTGAGCGCTTACACCAAATCCATGGTACAGCCTCGAGTATTTCACCAATAAGCTTACTTCGGGGCACGACAACGATCCACTAATAGGGTTGATAACTAACCTCGTGCACTATTGGGCACGTTACCGCTAGGTAATCCTGCTTGAGACTTCCCGAACCTGGTGGAATACTAAATGGACGGACTGGACTGTCACCACCTGCCGTCTACCACACAGCCCATGGGGACGAATGCAAATTCAGCTAGTGTTAACTTAGGCACTGCGCCTACGCTTTCACTAGATATTCTTCCGTTGGGCTAGCGGAAGAATAGCTAGGAAATAACCAAGTCTAAGTTCTATTCAAGAACTAAACTTAATTAAATCCTAGCCGGGAATCTAGTAAACTATGCTTCAAAGTTCTTTCCTGATAATTGTAATTTGAGGAAATTGACTAAGTAAAGATAAATACTTGACAAGATAAATAAGAAAAAAATAATTATATTTAATAAAAGATAAGTCTCATAAAAGGAGAAAAGATACAAGAGAGCTCATACCAAGACTCCGAGACAATTTCCGGAATCCCGAGCTATGCTCTTGACTAGACTCTAACTCCCGACTAACTAACCTACTCTACTAGTAAGAAAAGTAGTCAGAAAATGGACCCCAATATGTATCACTTGCTAACTTCTTTATCTCTGCCGAATTCCTCCTCTATTTATAGGTGGCGAAGGGTTGGCGGGTACTTGTAGGTGAAGGAGAGTCGATGGGCAAAATTTCCCCCGCCGAGCGGCGGGCCACGCCGGGCGGTATGCACCGCCGAGCGGCAGGCCAGGCCGGGCGGCCATTGGATTGAGTCAGTTTCCAACTGACTTTCTTTGGACGTCTCAGATTTGGTCTCAATGACGATTGTTGGGTCGATTCTCGACCGTTTTATCCAATTGGCGTCGGTTGGCATAATGGGCCGAGTGGGTTGGATACCCCGGGGGAAAAACCCCAGGCCGGGCGGTGGGGTAGGCCGGACGACCTGGCAGGCCGGCCGGCGGCCTAAGCCAGGTAGCGGCCTGTGCTGGGCGGTGGCCCCTTGCGGGTGCTGACCCCGCCGGGTCATAATTTCACTTGTCCATGTTGTGCCACGTGGATGCCTCCTTTACTTCTCCACTTTTTAGCCTTCTTAGTCCGGGGATGGAAAATGGCCTTATGGTGGAGTGCTTTGCAGAATCGGCCGGGTCGGATGATCCGCTTGATGACGACTCTGTTTTGATCAGATGGGTGGCTGATTTCAGCCTGATATGACCCTGTCGGCTGGGTTCTAATTTCAGCCGTCACGACCCTGCCCGGGCCCTGATTTCAGCCTCATACGACCTGTCGGCCGGCTGTTTTACGGCAGGATCAGCCGACAGGGCGTTTCTTCATGTTTTTTTTACATAATTTTGGCCCTTTTGAACCTACAAACATATATTTCACCAAAGCTTGTGGAACTTTATTAGTTTAAACAAATATTCATAAAACTTTGGTCTTTACCTTGCATTTTCCGACCGATTGGTGGCCGATATTGGGTTTTAAGGGCCACCAACACCTCCCCAAGATTAAACCTTTACTCGTTCCGAACAAATTAAAACTTGGAAGTGATGGATCAGGAGTTGCTTCAATATTAGAGCCCTGCAAGGATCAAGTGCACAAACACATACTCCTACAACATAGGGGTAATAGTAAACTAGCACAAGTTGATCACTAAGTCTTTCTCATTGTAAGTGGGGTTCTTAGGCATTTTATGACATTGTCATGAGCGGTTGGAACTCAGAATAACTAGTTTAGATTTTGTCACTCAACCTCCTACATGATCATGAGTCCAAAGTTTTTGTAATGCTGCATAAGATTAAAAATTTTCCCTCTTGGTGCAATCTTTCACTATGACTCTCATCTCTCAAAAAGTATATTTCCTCACCAAGTGTTCATCCTACATTCTAAAAGCTTGGCTTATATGTAGAGTTTGGTAGGATGGCACATCTAGTATGCATATTTTGTTAAGTTAAGAGATGGTCCTAGCGAAAAGACTATGCACTTTCTCATTCCAACCATTTGGAAATAATGTCCAGGGGAGAGGGAGAGAATGGAATCACGCGAAGGAGTGGACTAGCACAATAGCAAACATCTTTCTCAAAGACTGGATTTTTATGCTAGAGTGAAAGGATGGTCCTTTATTTTTCTCAAAGGATTTAATGAACCTTGAAACTTGACATTTGTACATCTATGAGAGCTGATAATTTTTCTTATTTTTCTCTTTCTTTCTTTCTTTCTTCTTTTTCAGCTCTCATAGTGTAGGGAAGCTAGTTCAATGGTTCAAATATTTTTTGCAAACTTTTTCTGAGCATTTATTTTGGGAGGACCAAAATCTTTCTTGTAGGATCAAGGTTTTCACAAAGGAAAGATTTTTGGCTAACATGCTTGGTGAAGTGGATGCTTGGTTCCAATGTGGAAACCATATAACCAAGCATGATTATTTGAGAACTCAAAGATTACGCGAAGGGAAATGATTGGCTTTGAAAGTGCAAGTCCCTCATAAGGATCAAATCCTAACCAAACTCAATGCACACATGAATGGCATAAATGTGGGTTCACAATTAATATCTGGCCTTAGTAGGAATTTTTCTATCATAGGAAAGACATATACCAAGTAGGGGGGTGTTATTGCAGCATGGTTTTGAAAGAAATCATTGGACTCTAATCATGAGCAGATCATAGACTCATCCAAAACATGCTATATCATGAATTCCAACAACTAGACTTGGTGTTTATTAGCCATTTTGCACCCACTAAAATATAGAGAGACTAGCTTTGTCATCATGCCGGTCTACCATTACCCACCAAAATGAAGAGTAGAGGTTGTATACTTGAGACTCACAGGGAGCTAACAGAGCAACTATTCATCATTTCCATAGGCAAGGTAGAGACTAAGTTCTCAAATTTTATTTGAAAAGGGAAATATTTTTGTTCTTTTTTTATGCAAATTTTATGGTTTTCCTTGAAAGTGAAAAAAATATTTTTTGGGGGGTTTTCTTAAATTTTCTCAAAAATGAAAACAACTCAACTAGAGAAAGGGGGAGAGTGGATAGAACAAGCGGCGCACCTTGGTTTGGGTACCTCCCCAAGCTTAGGTCTTTGCAAGACTTAAGCTTAGACGACTTTCACTGCAGCGGTTGATATTCGATGTTGAAGTGGCCAAACAGTTGGTCTGTCGAAGCTTGAGATCGGCAGTAAATATATAGGGCTATGTCGAGACTAAGAACTACGATGGTAACACAAGAAGCCGAGTTATATAGGTTCGGGCCCTCTCGATGATAGTAAAAACCCTACGTCCTGTGTTCTGATGTTGTATTGATTGTAAGGAGATGATGTTGGTTTCCCTCGAGGGGGGTACCCTGCCGCCTTATATATCCGGTCGGCAGGGGGGTACATGAAGAGTCCTACTCGTGGTCTACAAGGGTTTATATAGAAAGCCTATCTCTAATTGCCTTGCGCTCCAAGCCAACTCAGTCGGTTTCCTTGTTGATGAAGTACCTGGCCGGCTACCGACTTAACCATATCTGGGGATACCGTAAAGCAAGTATCCCACAGCAGCCCCGAGTGCTTCATGATTTTGAGCTTTATTCTCCGAGTGACCTTAAATGTAGATCATAAATTAGGAAGACCTCTTTACCAAAGTTCCTAATAGATCTGGTGCACCGGTCAGGTGCACCTGATCAGGTGTAGCCCCCGACTCTTGTATAATTTGAAGGCTAACAAATAATAAAAGAGTCTAATTATATTAGCTCTTAGTATTTTGTTGTACTTAGTTTACTCAACCGATCAAGTTTGAGTCTAACAAACCTTTGATCATCAAACCAGTAGGTCAAAATGCAAGATTTCAACCTGGCCGACCGATTATTAACAAGGCCGAGTGATATACACTATTTTTCGAGTGGCTTGTTGGTCTGAACTTTATGATTTCAATCATGTTCAGTCCATATAAAAGAGTATGGCATCAACCATACAAGAGTACTAAGCTAAATGAAATCAATCATAACATAACTTTTCCTCAATAGTTGGTCACTCTATTTGATCATAAGCCCCAATTTGGCAAGTTAGTTGTTAACATATCCTTTGGTCTTATGCCCGTATGACAATCAAGTCCTTTGCTATAGGATCATCAGATCACATAGATATGGCAAGTCTTTTTAAGTGGATTGGTCACTGCTTCTCATCAAAGAAGCCCCCGAGTTTATTTCTCAAGGTTTAAGAACCCTAATCTGTTTAAGGCCTTAATAAAATTTTTATTTAATCAACAGTATTCATCACTGTACGGCCCATCTGGCCCATGGGACCCTTAGGTCAAAAGCAAGGGTATACAAAGACACGACATGTTGACTCTTAGTTCACGCCGTCACATTACGCTCAAGCTCTTCGTCTTCCTTGCACCTCCCCTGTTTCTTGCGACGCCTCTGTTTCTTCGGCTAGGGTTAACGCATTTCCTCCCGCTGCCGTAGATCCTGACACCTTTAGCCCCCGAGCTTTAGCTAGGGTTCAGTGCTCAATCCACCGCGCCGAATCATCCCACTGCCATGGGTCGCAAGAAGGCTTCCGCCGCCACCGCTTCAACTGCCGCTGCCGAGTCTTCCTCATCGGAGGTTGAGATTCCCGAGCAGCTCCAGGAGTTGTCGAAGAGAAGCCTCTCCAACGCCAATCTATCCAAGATGGTGGTGGATGGCATTCTTTCCGAGCAGGCTCGGATCGACTGGAAGGTACCTAAAGAGACCTGCCCCATCCCCATTCATAAACAGACTGTTGTATTTCGCTCGTTCTTTGAGCATGGCTTCAGGGTTCCCTGCTGCAGCTTCTTGCGGGCTCCTTTTTTTCTATGGGATTGAGCTTGTCAACCTTAATCCCAATTCGATCCTCCACATCGCTATCTTCATACATATGTGCGAAGCTTTCTTGGGCGTTCTTCCTCATTTCAATCTGTTCTGTCACCTCTTTGTCCTCCGACCGCTGTCGACCAAGGACAACCAAGTGGTCATAGGAGGCGTTGGCGTTCAGCTACGCAAAAAGGAGGCATACATCAATGTGCCTTTGAAGACCGGGAACAAGAACTGGAAGGACGAGTGGTTCTATTGTGACAACCCTCCCCCTGTCCTTGCGACTTCACTAGCGCGAAGGCGATTCCCATGACACAATGGACTGAGAAGCTTGATCCGAGCGACCCCCAAGTGGTCGCTCTGCTGAAGAAAATCGCTGATCTAAAGAAGGAAGCCATTGATGGCATTACCATCACCAAGAGCTTCGTAGTGCGTAGAGTGCAGCCCCTAAAGCTTCAGAGCCAGCCGGCGTGGAATTTTTCCACCAATGATGAGACTAGGGAGGTTCCTAACCCTCCCAATGGTGAACTTCGCCGGAAGCGCCTATCGAACATGTTTGAAGGAGACATCCTTCAAGATCACTCTTTTGAGAAGGCATACAATATAGGTACTCTGTGGGCCCGAGTAAGCCTCGGTCGACATTGAAAGATTCTATTACTATCTCCTTTTGATATCCTGCTTGATGTCTTGGTGTTCTTTGCAGGTTCTGGATACTTATATATCCCATCCTCCGCTCCCTTCGACTGACACCGAGGGACCAGATTATGTTGAAAACTCACTGTCGACCGGTATTGGTGGCTTGAGCTAATCAGCAGGCACTCAACCTGAAACTATTGATCAAGTCGTCACCCTGCCTTCCCCTAGTCGACTCGTAAAGCAACCTGCCATTCATCGGAGGCAGTATGTTGGGGATCAAGGTGAAGATGATGAAGAGAGGGCTCCAGATGCCGGTCAGCCCACTCCTGCTCACTCCGACCGACCTTCAAGCCAATCGAAGCTCCCGAGCAAAGTGTCGAGTGATGCTGGTGCTGTGCCAAAGACTGATGAGGCTGGCAAATCTTCCCAAAAGAGGAAGGAGACTCATTCTCAGTCAACTTCTTCAAAGAAGAGGCTCTGCCGAATCAAGCTCAAGAAGGCCTCCAAGTTAATCCCTTAGCCTAATGATCCTTGTCTCTCATTATCAATAATCATAATGCATCTTAATCACCTCAATATCTACTTCTAACAACGGTCAGATGAGTGATTCTCAAAGTGCCCAAGAGTCCGAGGATACTCGGTCGGGGCCCCCTCCTCATACGACTGACTTTCCTAAACCGGTTGAGAAGTCATCAAACACGTCGACCGAGGTTGCTAAGTCTTCTGATAAGACTGTTCTCACCTCTATTCCAAAGCTAGCGTGTCGATGATATATACCATCGGGGTATCTCATAGATAAGGAAAGCAAAGAAGACTCCTACTAGGATAAGACCAGTAGACCGACTAGGACTCCGCCATGTAACCATGTCCCCCTGGATATATAAGGAGGGGCAGGGGTCCTCCTCATGGAACAAGGACTAAACAAGCCATAGGACAAGCTCTCAAGTAGCCAAGTAGACAAGTCCATAAGTAGACAAGTACAAGACAAGTCTAGGGAACAATTAGATTAGACAAACTAGACATCATTGTCTAGGTCTACCCTTCTTGTCTAGATCTTTAGATCTAGACATATTAATACAAATACCACAGAACACAGGACGTAGGGTTATTATCCTCCGGGAGGCCCGAACCTGTCTAAATTGGTGTCTTGTGTTACCATCGTCTCTCGATCTCGCGCATACCCATGTCCTACATATAAATCGTCATAGATGAACTACCCTATGTTTATTGCCGAGATTAAGTCTCGACAGTTGGCGCGCCAGGAAGGGGTAGCGCGACGGTCAGCTTATTGAGTTCGATGGTTTCAATCTACTACTTCAAGATTTCATCACGAGCAGATCAGCGTTGAAGCACACGAGTCACTGCGTTTTCGAAAGATTTCATCTTCAAGATCTAATCGCGAGCAGACTGATGTTGAAACATCATGTCGTCGCACAAATCATCACGTCTTCATCAAGACGGCGCCCAACAAACTGACTATGACACCTTTAACAAGGACGACTGCTATTCGGTGACATCGTCCATTACGATGATGCTTCTAACAACTCGATGCTTTGGCGGATTCCAACAACTCGGTGACATCACCGTGACTCGATGGTTCGACCGCTCACGGCCACATGTACATGCCCGGGGGCTACTCCACCTTCACCTGGCCACTTGGCTGCTCGACGACGTCTTCGATGACTCAGCGCATCGGCAATCACCGCGACTCGGTCACTCGGCGACATCGCCTCGACTCGGTCATTCCGCGACATCGCTGCAACACTACAACTCGACGGCTACTCAGCTACTCAGTGATGCCGCCAATTACTTGACGCTTTGGGTTTTCATCCACTCAGCTACTCGACGACGCCTGTAATGACATGGCACTTCGGTCACTCAGTCACTCGGAGACACCTTCGATGATTCGGCGTCTCGGTCAACCACTCCAAGCTTCGATGTTCCGGCGACATGATGGCTCGACTTTGACATTCGACCACTCGCCAACTACATCGACACGCTCGGGGGCTCCTCTTCAACACGCCGAATTGCAAAGCTAAGTATCTTTATACTTTCTCGATTTATTTTTTGAGATTTCGGGCTCATGTCCTTCATTCTTTTTCCCTACGGCCATTTATCTCTATTTTCTAAGCAGAAGGTCGTAGGTTTTTTTATGAGTAAAGTTGGGCTTTTTAATCAGTGCACTTATTTGTGGCTTTATTCATCTTTATATTGTCTCAGTTTTTTAATTTTTTGCATTAAACAATCGAGCCAGGGGGCTATTTGTGTATCTATGCACGTGTTCTCCCACTTTTTTATGAATCTAATAGTACACATGTCGGTCAGTGACCTTTCAGTAGTGCATCAGCCCTGACATCAGATGACCCATGTCGTCTATTCTACTTTCATCTTTTTTGGCTTTTGCCTCGATCGATACGTTGCATTTTATTTGCGATTTGGTCTTATTTTTGGTCTTACGCCGATAAACAGTTAAGGCATAAAACTTCTTTGCTATGCGACAGACTGCCACTACACTAAACCCAGAGCCAAAGTTGCGAGAGGTCATGTGTTGATTGGTTCTGATTGCTACGCAAGAATAATTATGACTAATATTATTACGGTAGACCAAGCTTCGAGCTCTTTATATTTTATCCTAATTATCCTACGGTGGACCAGTTTGGTTGCTAACGCGCGAATATGCTGCTATGTGCCAGTCGGTGTACTTACGGGAGAAAAATGGATACAAATTTGACTTTTCAGTCGACTGATTTGTTTGGCTTATAAAAATAAGTTTCCACGCAACTAATGTTAATTATAACTAATCATTTTAATTTCCTTTATTGTCGGGAACATCGATGTTGGATAGGCAGATACACCACTCGGTACAAAGTGATTTCCACGCTTTCATCGGTCAGATTACAGCACCGACCGCTCTCATTGGTCGGACACGCCAGCTCTGATCGCCTTCATTGGTAGGTTCATAGCTCTGACCGCTTTCCTCGGTCGGCTACACCAGTTCCGACTGCCACCATCGGTTTGCCACATCATATCTGACCGCCGCCATCGATCGGCCACATGTCAGACTGTCGGCTTCACTCGGTCATCATGACTTCGAGTCATTCCTACTTCATCAGCGGTCGGCAACTACAACAACCTTGACTGCCTTCATCACTCGACCTTATCGTCATGAGTTAAGTAATGCTGCCGCTCGGATATGATATTCTGAGTTGAGCGCGACTGCCGCTTATAACGGTGATTGTCTCGGGGTTTCTTTGAAGAGAAGCACTTTATATCAAATTTATGGTTGATGCCATAATGTATTAAAATGTACAATTTGATGATCATAGATAGTGGCTTGATGGTCACTCAATCAATATGTGCTTCTTTGAAGAGAAGTACATTATCAAAAATGGTTGATGCCACAATCGGCCAAAGCATGATTTGATGATCACGTCGCTATGACTTGATGCTCATATACGCGAAATAACGAGCATCACTCGACTGATTGAAGTCAGTCAATAATAGTGAAAATAAAGCTCAAAGATATGAGTGATTACAATTCTTAAGGAAAGGTTACTTAATCATGATTGAAGTCATGGTAACTTAGTACTTGACTATGATTGATGTCATAAAGCCTCGTTCATTCGGTTGTAATTGAAGTCACTCGTTTAGAACATAATCATTCGGCTGTGATTGAAGTCACCCGTTTGATTCATAAATCACTCCTAGGCCACTCGGCCAAAGACTATGTCATTTGGCTACGATTGATGTCATAAGCTTACGTTCACTCGGTTGTGATTGATGTCGCTCGAGTATATCATATAGCACTCGACAATGATTGAAGTCATTGGTTTGAGTCATCTACTACTCAGCGGTGATTGAAGTCACTCGTCTAGGTTATTTATCACTCGGTAATAATTGATGTCATTCTACTGAGTTATTTATCACTCGGATTTGATGATTTGAGTGGTTTTTTTCTCAAAGAGAGCCAACACGACTATTCTTGATTTGGACTCTTGCATTATTTGCAAATTCCAAATGACACAAGAGTCGAGGGCTATGCCTAATTAGGTGCGCCTATTTGGCGCACCAGTTGATTTTTCGAAGACATTTTCAGATCTTTGAGATTCTTACAAGCTCGCTGATATAAAGCTGAAGCATTATATATGACACGAACCAGTCGTGAAGCTACTAAAGATTATCATCCAGCTTGCAAGACTCTCGGGGGCTTGTCGATGATACATATCATCGGGGTATCTCATAGATAAGGAAAGCAAAGAAGACTCCTACTAGGATAAGAATAGTAGACCGACTAGGACTCCGCCATGTAACCCTGTCCCCCCGGATATATAAGGAGGGGCAGGGGTCCTCCTCAAGGAACAAGGACTAAACAAGCCATAGGACAAGCTCTCAAGTAGCCAAGTAGACAAGTCCATAAGTAGACAAGGACAAGACAAGTCTAGGGCACAATTAGATTAGACACAACTAGACATCATTGTCTAGGTCTACCCTTCTCGTCTAGATCTTTAGATCTAGACATATCAACACAAATACCACAGAACTCAGGATGTAGGGTTATTATCCTCCAGGAGGCCCGAACCTGTCTAAATCGGCGTCTTGTGTTACCATCATCTCTTGATCTCGCGCATACCCATGTCCTACATATAAATCGTCATAGATGAACTACCCTATGTCTATTGTCGAGATTAAGCCTCAACACAGTGCCACACTCTTCTCCAGTCAGTGTCCCTTCTCCTCTTGACAAAGGTAAGGCGACATTGACTGCAGATACACTCAATTGGTCTGAAGTAGGGGACGCGGAGATAATATGTCAACATCGAGAAGCCAACAAGGTACTTCAATACCCTGTTCTAGCTTAATCTCAATATCATCCTTAAGCTTAACCATCTTCTATATATCAGAAAATATATGGTCTTGTGGAGAGAAAACAGGCTAGGGTGGAATACCTTGAAGCCGAAACTTTTGGTATGCCCTAAACCCACTTGTGCTTAATTCTTTATGTTTAGATCTGATCTATTGTTGGTATTGTTATAGTCACCGGTCAGCGGCTTTCCCAAGCCCAGAAGCAGATTGATAAACTGCAGATCGACCAAAGGGAGATGACCAAAGCCTTAGACCAGAGTCGTACCGAAGCTGCTGATAAGGTTACTTACCACCTGTATTTATATAATCAACTAATCACTCTAGCGCTAAAGATTTTATGTATGTATTTAGCTCGTGATTAGAAAGTTGCCGACCTGGAGAAGTTAACTTCCAACCAGCAAAGATTTGTGGAAGCTTTGAATGCTGAGAAGGAAAATCTCTCCAAGTCGATCGAAGATCAAAAGATCGAGATCACTCGACTGCAGAAGAAGTTGGAGGAGGCAGACTTGAAGATAGAGGATGCCAAAAGAACCTCCAAATCTTTCAAATGTAATCTTGTCAGTAAGCCCTCCATAACTTGTTAAGTAAACTTGAAACATTTTTTGATCCTGCTAACCAAAAATTATCTCTTGCAGCTCTGTCATACGACGCTCGGAAAGCACTGAACTATATTCATGCCAACCAAGTGGAGCAAACTGGCCACTCCTTGGATTATCTGCTGGAGCATGCGTCGGAAACTATTGAGGATAATACTCGGGGAGTGGCGATCAAGGCCGGGAGTCAAGTTCTGGCTATTTGCCAATCTTGGTCTCCTGCACTGCCATTGGACAAGATCAAAGAGGGCTTCAACCCAGACCTGACCGATGACCAATGCCAGCTGCTTTTGGACTCCATGCTAGAAACCTCCCGAGCTTTGGTTGACAACATTGAAGTTGATCCGATCACACCTACTCCTCTAGCATCCCTAGAAGTTGAGCGGCGAGCTAATTCCTCTTCTCCTTCAAAGGAGTTGTAAACCTGTAATGTTAGAAAACTTAGTTGTATTTGAGTATTGAAACAATGTTACCTGTACTTAATTTTATGATTTGCAACCTAATAGACTGATAAAAATATTATAAGTGTGTTTTTTTAAATCACATCGGTCTATCTTAACATTTTAGGTTGTAACTCGTAACAGCATAACAAGCAGAGTCGACCAATCAACACATGACCTCTCGCACTTTGGCTCTGGGTTTCGTGTAGTGGCAGTCTGATGTGCAGTATGAAGTGTGTAACCATCATGTGTAGACGTTAGACCAAAATAAAGACAAAGACCGTATCAAAGAATGAGAAATCAGTCAGAAAATAGTCCAAAACCAAAATTTCATAAGGGTAGACATAGTGGGACATTATTACTAGCCCCCTAGCTCGATTGTTTAATTAAATAAATTAAGGAATCAAGACAAATTAGAATGAAAATCATCAAAAAATCTTTCAACAAAAAGACCGAAGTTTCATTCATGAATAATGTATAAGTATACAAAAGAGTAACTAAGTATAAAAATGATGTAGCTGATTTATATTCCAGGAGTTTGGTATATCATCGCTGTCTTCATACATTAGTCGGTAAGCCCCCGGCTCAGAGACTTCTTTCACATCCTATGGTCCTTCCCATTTGGGAGAAAGCTTATATTGTTTCTTCGTTGACTGCACTCAGCATAGCACCAAATCTCCAACTTGAAATTGGCGACTGCGCACATTTTTATCATAATAATACCGCAAGCCCTGTTGGTAGAGTGCCGACCGAAATAGAGCGCAATCACACAACTCCTTTGCTGCAATCAAATCTATCTCTCGGTTCTCTTCAGAAATCCTTTCATCGTATCCTTGGACTCGTGCCGAGACAAGACTGACCTCAGTTGGTAACATAGCCTCTGAGCCATAGACTAATGAAAAGGTCCGACAATATCAAGCCCCCAGACCACAAAAGGCCAAGTCAAAGGTATCATCTGAAGTTGTTGCGAAAGCACATGTGTCTGTTGAGCAAAGAATTGACAACCTTCACACTTCCGAACGACCTGGTGTGCATCTTCGACCGCCATGGGCCAATAAAACCCTTGCCGGAAAGCTTTGCCGACCAAAGTCTTAGAAGCTGCATGATTGCCACATATTCCTGAATGAATGTCCTCCACCAACTTTTGGCCTTCTGTTATCGAGATGCATCGCATCAAGATGTTTGACCCGCCTCTTCTATAAAGCTGGTCATCCACCATTAAATATCCTCGACATCTAGGTTTCAACGTTTGTTGCTCATCAAAATCCATATGCAGCGTACCCTCAATCAAAAAGTTGATTATTGGGTCACGCCAATCGGCTTGTATGTTGATATCATCAATCAATTCGTCAACATCAGTCGTCAATACGTCTGGTCGAGGGGTAATAGTAGGCGAGTCTAAGATATGTAAAAAAACACCAGCGATATTTCAGACCGAGATGATCCCATCTTAGCCAATTCATCAACTGCTTGATTGTTGTCTTGAAAGACGTGTGTGAACTTCAATCCATCGAATGTTTCCTCGAGCTTTCTTACTTCCTGACAATAAGCACTCATATTATCATTGACACAATTCCAATCCTTGGTGACATGATTAATGACCAAAGCCGAATCACCAAAGACGTCAATGCGTTTGATACCGAGTGATACAGATGTGCACAGACTGTGCAGGAGGGCCTCATATTCCACAGCGTTATTAGACGCGTGAAACATAACATGAAGGACATACAGAAGCTTCTCTCCTGTAGGTGAGATATCTTGTGTTGCAGGAGGATTTTGAATCTCTGTCCACTCGAAAACAAAGTCTGCCAGTGCCTGTCCTTTAATTGCCGACCGAGACGCGAACGTAATGGTGTATTGACCAAGTTCGACTGCCCACTTGGCAATCTTCCCCTCTGCCTCTCGATTGTGAAGCACCGTGCCGAGTGTAAAGGAGGTCTAGACTTCGATAGGATGAGCTTGAAAATAATGTTTTAACTTCCTAGAGGTGATCAACAATACTAACAACAACTTCAAAATCTATTGATATCTTGTTTTAGAAGCACTAAGGACTTCACTAACAAAATAGACCGGATGTTGTACTTTTTGCATGTGACCCTCTTCCTCTTGGTCGACTGTCAAAATAGTACTCACAACCTGAGATGAAGCTTTTCCCCTGGCTCTGGAGGCACCAAGACTGGAATACTGCTGAGATGAACCTTCAACTCTTCCAATGCCGACTGCGCCTCTTCTGTCCAAACGAAGTCATCCAATTTTTTAAGCAGTCGGAAAAGTGGTAAACCCCTAACCCCCAGTCGGGAAATAAAGCGACTCAAGGATGCCATGCATCCGGTCAGCTTCTGAACATCCCTTTGAGAACTAGGTGGCCCCATATCAAGGATCGCCTTGATTTTATCCGGGTTAGCTTCTATACCTCATTTTGAAACGATGTAACTGAGTAGCTTTACCGAAGGAACCCCAAAAACACACTTCTTAGGATTCAACTTCATCGAACAATGCCTCAGATTATCAAAGGTTTCTGCCAAGTTAGAAAGAAGTTCTCTGACGTTTCGAGTTTTGACAACAATGTCATCAACATACGCTCCTGCGTTCCGACCGATCTGAGTAGCACGGCAGCGTTGAATACCTCGTTGGTAAGTCAGGCCAGCGTTTTTCAGACATGGATAGTGCGGGATTGACAGAAATGCTTGTTGGCACTTCTTAACGTCGCACCAAAATATTATCTAGTAACAACACTCGAAGTGTTGATTGATGTTTGTTATGCTTTAAGAGAAGAGTGAACCAATCCGCAAGCGCATGGAACATCTATTGAAGCATTTCACCCGGGAGTATTCCAAGGTATCATATTTATTTTCCTCAGGGAAACTTGGCGTAAGAGTATTTTGGTTTAACAAAGATATGACTATAAAAGTTATACCAACTAACCAAAGACAGCGGTAAAGATATTCAATGATAAACAGGGGAGCAGTGATACAGGAGAAATCCACACTAAGATAAAAGAGATCGATTAAGCTAGCCGGCAGGACAGCGAGTCTAAGTCTAGAATTCCTAAGATAAACTTTCCTAAATCTAGTCAAGTGTCAATAATTCCTAGTTACTCGGGTTGAATGCTTACACCAAATCCATGGTACAGCCTCGAGTATTTCACCAATAAGCTTACTTCGGGGCACGACAACGATCCACTAATAGCGTCGGTAACTAACCTTGTGCACTAGTTTGCACGTTACCGCTAGACAACCCTGCTTGAGACTTCCCGAATATGGTGGAATACTAAATGGACGGACAAGGTTATCACCACCTGCCGCCTACCACACAGCCCGTGGGAACGAATGCAAATCTAGCTAGTGTTAACTTAGGTACCGCACCTACGCTTTCACTAGATATTCTTCCGTTGGCCTAGCGGAACAGTAGCCGGGAAATAACCAAGTCTTAGTTCTATTCAAGAACTAAACTTAATTAAATCCTATCCGTTAATCGAGTAAACTATGCTTCAAAGTTCTTTTCCGATAATTGTAACTTGAGGAAATTGACTAAGTAAAGATAAATACTTGACAAGATAAATAAGGAAAAGATAATTATATTTAATAAAAGATAGGTCTCACAAAAGGAGAAAAGATACAAGAGAGCTCATACCAAGACTCCTAGATGATTTCCGGAATCCCGAGCTATGCTCTCGACTAGACTCTAACTCCCGACTAACTAACCTACTCTACTAGTAAGAGAAGTAGTGAGAAAATGGACTCCAATGTGTTTCACTTGCTTCCTTCTTTATTTCTGCCGAATTCCTCCTCTATTTATAGGTGGCGAAGGGTTGGCGGGTACTTGTAGGTGAAGGAGAGTTGGTGGGCAAAATTTCCCCCGCCCAGCGGCGGGCCACGCCGGGCGGCGGGGTATGCCGGGCGGCAGGCCAGGCCGGGCGGTCGTTGGATTGAGTCGGTTTCCGACCGGCTTCCTTTGGACGTCTCAGATTTGGTATGGATGATGGTTGTTGGGTCGGTTACCGACCGTTTTATCCAATTGGCGTTGGTTGGCATAATGGGCCGAGTGGGCTGGATATCCCGGGGAAAAAAACCCAGGCCGGGCGGCGGGGTAGGTTGGGCGGCCTGGCAGGCCGGCCAGCGGCCTGTGCTGGGCAGCGGCCCCTTACGGGTGTTGACCCCCTCTGAGTCATAATTTCACTTGTCCATATTGTGCCATGTGGATGCCTCCTTTACTTCTCCACTTTTTACCCTCATTAGTCCGGGGATGGAAAACGGCCTTATGGTGGAGTGCTTTGCAGAATCGGCCGGTTCGGATGATCAGCCTGATGACGACTCTGTTTTGATCAGCCGGGTGGCTGATTTCAGCCTGATATGACCCTGTTGGTTGGGTTTTAATTTCAGCCCTCACGACCCTACCTGGGCCCTGACTTCAGCTTGATACGACCTATCGGCCGACTATTTTACGACGGTATCAGCTGACGGCGCGTTTCTTCATGTTTTTTACATAATTTTGGCCCTTTTGAACCTGCAAACACATATTTCACCAAAGCTTGTGGACCTTTATTAGGTTAAACAAATATTCATGAAACTTTGGTGTTTACCTTGCATTTCCTACTGGTTGGTGGCCGATATTGGGTTTTAAGGGCCACAAACACCGTTCCGCTATACGCATCAACGGACACCTTTATTATTAACATCGTCTACACCGTCACCGTTGCTGATCGATCACGCCGTCGTGCATCGTATGGCGCGGCTTTGTTGAGGCGTCCTATCCGACAGTCATCGGAAAGCTCCGGCGACACCGTACTCGATCTTAGAAGCACTACCACAAATAGGGCCTGTAGCAGCGGCAGGCAAACTGCTGTAGCGGCACGAGCCAAAGTCGGCCGCTGCTACAGAGCCAATGGGGACTGCCTCAACTAAAACCGCCGCTACAGGGCACCAAATAGCGAATGTCAACCGCCGCTATAAACGACCGATGTTTATAGCAGCGGTTGACAATGCCAACCGCCGCTAATTAGGGAATACTAGCGGCGGTTGGCAACATAAACGGCCGCTATAAAGTGCCTAGGTATAAAAGGCTCATTCGGACAGCTCTGGCCCTCACTCGAATAGTGGCGGCTCAAAAATTTAGGCAAATCACGAAAATCAAGGAGGGGGGGGGGGGGGGGGAAGGTTTTGAGTTCATTTTTTTTTATAAAAATTTGATCTTTGAGGTAAGGGGAACTCATCCGATTGGTTTTTTTGTGTTCTCATTTTGAAATCAAGTAGCATTTTGGGGTTTAAGTTTGTTAGGTTTTCATCAATTTTTAGCTAAATTTTGTATGATTTGGATGGTTCTATTTGGTAGTTCAAGTTTATGAAGGTATACATCATCTCTTTTCATCACTACATAAAAAAATTATTATATCTAGCTTGTTTTATGTCAATGGGAATCTAGATCTAGTTTGGTTTTTACAAGAGAGAGAAGGTAGTATTAGGGCAAGAGGGATGTTAATTATTTTATTATTTTTTGATTAAAAATAGATAATATTTAAAATAATTTGATATTTGTTTCATTTTACCTTGCATAATATTTCTCACTTAATATATATTATATTTCAATGTTTAAATATTTAGTGAATATTTAAATTTTTTATTATACACAATTAATTAATTAATTTCTAATATTTTGGATAGATTGTGATAAAAGTTAAATAATATATAAAATATGTTGATGCTTTTTTTATTTTATGTTGCATAATATTTTTCACTTTATGTATATTATACTTCAATGTTTATATATTTAGTGAATATTTAAATTTTTTGTTATTAATTAATTTTTGGGTTTCCGTTTAAGGTCGTTCGCGATGATAGATCTTGGATGTACGAGGCACCAAGACCGGGTCCAATATTTTTATGACAAGTTTCTAAATTCATCGAAGCGGCCATAGAACATGCTCGACGTGAATAGATGACTGATATATATATTGTCCATGTTTTGATTGCAAGAATCAGAAGCTGTGGAATGATATAGAAGTAATAAAGTCACACTTGGTGCGGAGGGGTTTTGTTGAGAGGTACACGAGATGGACAAAATATGGTGAGAACAGTGTGGTCGATATGGAATTTGATGAGCATATTGAAGTTGAAGTCGAGGCTATCAATTCGCCTCGTGCAGATGCAATGGATTCGCCTAGTGAAGCTGATTTTGATGCCGGTACAACTAAAGGGCTTGATAATTTTCATAGAATAGAGAAGGCATCAAAGGATCCGTTATATGATGAATCTAAGGGATGTGGTAAAGAGTTCACCATGTTGCGTGCTGTACTTGAGCTGATGAAGTTGAAGGCCATGTGTGGCTGGTCGGACGCTAGTTTCACGGATTTGTTGGAACTTATTTCCGATGCGCTGCCGAAGCCCACCTTGTTGCCAAGGACAACATACCTTGCTAAGAAGCTGATTTCCTCACTTTTATTGGGTGTTCAAAAATTCACGCGTGTCCAAATCATTGCATATTGTATCGAAAAGAGCATCAGGATGTTGTGAGAAGCCCAAGGTACAAGCGCAGTCATTACAAGAGGAACAACGATTGTGACGCCGATGGAGGTGTGAAGAATACAACTAAGGGGAGAAAGTGAAAAAGGAGTTCTATCATCGATGACAGCGATGACAGTAAGGTTCCTGCCTTAGTCATGTGGTACTTACCCGTGGTCGATCGCATCAGACGCTTGTTCGCCAACCCTAGGGATGTGGAAATGATGACATGGCATGCAGGCGAGGGAGATGGTAAGCTCAGGCATCCCACAGATGGAACACAGTGGAAAAAGTTCGATAAAGATCATCGAGACTTCTCTAATGAGAAAAGGAACCTACGGTTTGCATTGAGTACATACGAGATGAACCCATTCGGTCAAAAGAGGAATCCGCATAGCGCTTGGCCAGTGATACTAGCAATGTACAACATTCCACCATGGTTATGCCATAAGCGTAAGTACCTACTACTAACCACTCTTATATCTGGGCTCAAAGAACCTGGTAATGACATAGACGTGTTCTTAGTACCATTGTTTGAAGACCTACAGAAACTATGATTGGAGGGGGTCCGTATATGGGATGAGTACCTAAGAGAGTATTTCATGCTCAGAGCAATTATTTTTTGCATGGTAAGTGATTCCCCAGCACTAAGGGCGTTATCAGGATAGGTCAAAGGAAAGGCGATATGTTTTGTCTGCGTTGATGATACAGCCCATGTGTACCTTCCAGCATCCCGGAAGCTAGTGTATATGCGAAGCCATCGATTCTTACCAGCAAAACACAGGTATTGCGCGATGGCTAGAAACTTTGATGGCAAAGTTGAGAACGACATAGAACCTCGCCGTTGTACTGGCAGGGTCGTGTTTGACCTTGTTAAAAACATCAGTAATTTTTTTGGAAAGCCGGTGAAGGGAGTCAAAAAGGCAAAAGGTCTCACGCCATTTAAGATGCGCTGCCAAAGCTCAACTTGTAATTTCCTATGCGTTGCCGAATCCCAACTTGTAATTAATAAAAAGTATAGGGTTGTTTCTACAAAATTTTAGGACCTAACATTAATTTTTATGAAGTTCAGGGGCCTAACTATAAAAAGAAGTCTCTGGTAATTTTGGAAAACAAATAAACTCAGGGGACTAAAATATAGTTAACAATAAACTCAGGGGTTTTTCTGCAAAAAACAAGTCTCTCGTAATTTTGGAAAACAAATAATACAATTTCAATATAGAGCATGAATAATATATATAAAAAAATCACCACGGCTTTTTAGCGGTGGCTCATAAAGCCAACCACCGCTATTCCTTTTTAGCGGCGGTTGGCTTTGTGAGCCGTCGCTAAAGAGAGAAACCCTAACTCCCCAAAGCTTTTCTCCATGTCATAAGGCTACCCAAATCCGTCCCTGACGCCGCCGCCCCCTCGAGCTCATCGACGGCCAATCCTCATCCCCGAGCACCACCGCATCGGGCCCCCTCCTCGTTCCCAAGCGCCACCGCGTCACGCCCCCTCCTCAGCCCCAAGCACTACCGTCGCCGGCCCCCTCCTCCCACTCTCCTCGTCGACGGCCGCCACGCGGGCCTCCTCCCCCTGTCCTCGTTGACGGCCGTGTGGACTACCTCCCCCTCCTCGAGCTCGTCGATGGCTGCCATGGGCTCCTGCCTCCGTTCTTGAGCACCATCACCGTGGGTTCCCTCCTCCATCCCCGAGCGCTAGCCACGCGGGCTCCCCTCCTCCTACTACTCTTGTCGACGGCCACCACCGGAAAGTGAGTCTGCTCCTCCTCCTCTTCCCCCTAGAGTTGTGCTCATGCTCGGTCGTCTTCCCCTCTAATGTGTGAATGCTTATAACTGAGATTGTTAGTTCCATTTTCAATTCGGGGAGGGAGGGAATGCTTAGCATACTCTGTGTTTTCTTGGTATTTTGTTAAATCATATGCATGGTTGTTGCTTAGCATTACTTGCTACAAATGAATATTAAATCACAGAATATGCATCTTCGGGTCTGTGATGATGGCAATGGCATCCACATAGTTGGGTTCATGTATTTGAAGGCAGCCTCCTCTGTTTATGAAAAAAAGAAATGCAGAATATTGATTTTACTCCAACTGATGGTAGTTTAGCATGTTTGTTGTCGAGATTTAACTAGATCTTGTGTTAAAGTAAAGCACTTTGGTTTTGCTTCAGGCTTATGACTTAATTAAGACATATTGCTACCCGAATGGGTGAAACTTTTAGTCCTCTCGTAACAACTACTACTAAAGTACTATAAATAGCACTTGATTCTTAATCGGGCTTGCTTGAAGCGTAGCCTTTCTCTTTTTTATATCAGCAGTTTATGGAATCTTGTTTATTTGTTGTGCTGAACCGATGCCCCTACCATGTTATATATGTTGTATATGTGAGACAATTTTGTCAGGCCATGTTATTGCTGCTGGACATCTCAAACAATTTATTCAGAAGCATGTAATGAGAATGAGAAATTAAAATAAATTGTTGATTTCATAGTAGCAACACAATACATTATTACTCCATTTCACTAAAGTAGGAGCAGTAGTCATTATTTATAGTCTGGTAGTAGCAAGACTTGAACTCCGCCTATGTTGAGTCTCAATATAGCCAGTCCCAAGCCTGGGTAAAGGAGGAGGGTTGTGTTAGATTTGGCAAACCAACGTCAAAAACCTAGCCACTCAAATAGATATGAACCCCATAAGAAATTCATTGGGGCGTAACCCTCTTAGCGACGCGCTACATCGGAACCCGGGTGTGGTGTCAAATGGGCAAGGGTCGGGTCGTCACAACCTTAGTGGCGCGTCGTATCATGACCTGGGTATGATGAATAGTGAGCAAGGGTCGGGTCATCGCAACCTTAGTGGCGCGCTACATCTACGCCCGGGTGTGGTGAAAAATGAGCAAGAGTCTTCGCAGTTTCCTCGATGGGTGCGAAGGGTAAGAAAGTTAGCCGAGCCAACTAGGATTCGTCTAGGGAGTTGGAACGTAGGGTCCCTAACAGGCAAGTTACGAGAGCTAGTCGATGTGGCAACTAGGAGGCGTGTAAATATCCTATGTGTTCAAGAGACTAAATGGAAGGGCTAGAAGGCGAAGGAGGTGGAGAATACTGGCTACAAGCTTTGGTACACGGGTATAACATCGGGTTGAAATGGTGTAGGCATCTTGATCGACAGGAGCCTTAAGGATGGAGTCGTAGATGTTAGGAGGCACGGGGACCGGATTATCCTTGTTCGGCTGATAGTTGGAGATTCGGCTTTAAATGTGATTAGTGCATATGCCCCTCAGGTAGGTCTTAGTGAGAGCATCAAGAGTCAGTTTTGGGAAGATCTAGATAGCATGGTTAGTGTCATACCTATCAGTGAGAAGCTTTTCATAGGAGGAGACCTTAACGGCCATGTGGGGACGTCTAATGTAGGGTTTGAGCGGGTCCATGGGGGGTTCGGGTATGGTAGTAGGAATCAGGAGGGGGAGGATATACTTAATTGGGCTCTAGCTTATGACTTGTTGGTAGCGAATACCCTATTTAGGAAGAGGGAATCCCATCTAGTGACCTTTAGAAGTGCACAACACTCGAGCCAAATCGACTTTATCCTTGCCAGGAGGGAGGACAGGCGTGCTTGCTTGAACTATAGGGTGATACCTGGGGAGTGTGTCGTCACTCAACATAAGCTTGTGGTGGCGGAATTTTGTTTTCGGGTACGTGTATACAGGGACAAACGTACCAAGACCGCGAGAACGAAGTGGTAGAAGTTTAGAGGGGAGGTGGCGCAAACTTTTAAGGAGAGGATGCTAGGAGAGGGACCCTGGGAGGAAGGAGAAGGACCAGATGACATGTGGCTAAAAATGGCAACATGTGTTCAGAAGGTAGCTTCAGAAGTGTTTGGCGTGAGTAGAGGAGGCAAACAAGAAGCAAAAGACACCTGGTGGTGAAATGATGAGGTGCAAAGGGCTATCAAGGAGAAGAAGGAGTGTTTCAAGCGCCTACATCTTGACAAGAGTGCAACCAACATAGAAGGCTATAAAATAGCCAAGAGGGCTGCAAAGCGAGCAATGAGTGTAGCAAAGGGTCAGGCATATGATAACCTTTATCAGCGACTAGGCACGAAGGAAGGGGAGAAGGACATTTATCGGATGGCTAGGATCCGTGAGCAGAAGACGAGGGACATCAACCAAATCAAATGTATCAAGGATGGGGTAGACCGACTCTTGGTGAGAGATGAGGAGATCAAGGACAGATGGCAAGAGTACTTTGATAAGTTGTTTAACGGAGAGGAGGAAGGTCCTATACTTGAGTTGGATGACTCATTTGATGATAACAACAGACGCTTTATGAGGAGAATTCAGGAGACAGAGATAGAGGAAGCTTTGAAGAGGATGAAGAGTGGTAAAGCGATGGGCCCTGATGGTATCCCCATCGAAGTATGGAAATGCTTAGGTGCCAGAGCCATAGTATGGTTAACTAAGCTTTTTAACCTCATCTTTCGGTCAAACAAGATGCCGGAAGAATGGAGGAGGAGTATAGTAGTACCGATCTTCAAGAACAAGGGAGATGTTCAAAGTTGTACTAACTATCGTGGGATTAAGTTGATGAGCCATACGATGAAGCTCTGGGAGAGAGTCATCGAGCATCACCTAAGAAGAGTGACAAGTGTGACGCAAAACCAGTTTGGGTTCATGCCTGGAAGATCGACCATGGAAGCGATTTTCTTAATGCGACAATTGATGGAGAGATATCGGGAGCAAAAGAAGGACTTACACATGGTCTTTATTGACCTCGAGAAGGCATATGACAAAGTGCCAAGAAGTGTCATGTGGTGGGCCTTGGAGAAGCACAAAGTCCCAACTAAGTACATTACCCTCATCAAGGATATGTACAGGAACACGAGGACGTGTGTTCAGACATGTGATGGAGACACCAATGACTTTCCGATTAAAATAGGACTACACCAAGGATCAGCATTGAGCCCTTATTTATTTGCTTTAGTGATGGACGAGGTCACACGAGAAATGCAGAGTGATGTCCCTTGGTGCATGCTCTTTGCTGATGATGTGGTGTTAGTTGACGAGAGTAGGGATGAGGTTAATAGGAAGTTGGAGCTGTGGAGGCACACATTAGAGTGCAAGGGTTTCAGACTTAGTAGGGCCAAGACCGAGTATATGATGTGTGAGTTTAGCGCGACTAGACATGAGGATGGAGACGTTAGCCTTGATGGACAATTGGTGGCCAAGAAGGATACATTTCGTTATTTAGGATCGATGTTGCAAAAGGACGGTGACATTGATGAAGATGTTAGGCATAGAATTTCAGCCGGCTGGTTGAAATGGCGTCAAGCATCCGGCATCTTATGCGACATGAGGGTGCCACAAAAGCTAAAAGGTAAATTCTATAGGACGGCAATTCGTCCAACGATGTTATACGGTGCTGAGTGCTGGCCTACGAAAAGACGACATGTTCAACAACTAAGTGTAGCAGAGATGCATATGTTGCGTTGGTTTTGCGGGCATACAAGAAGAGACCGAATACGGAATGAAGATATCCGGGACAGGATAGGAGTGGCACCTATCGAGGAGAAATTGGTTCAACATCGGTTGAGATGGTTCGGACATGTCCAACGGAGACCTCCGGAGGCGCCGGTGCGTAGTGGGGTTCTAAAGAGAGATGCTAATGTTAAGAGAGGTAGAGGCCGACCTAACTTGACTTGGGACGAGTCGGTTAAGAGAGACCTTAGGGCGTAGGATATCCCTAAGGAGCTAGCTATGGATAGGAGCGCTTGGAGACTAGCAATAGACATGCCGGAACCGTGATCTTTTTTCCTTCCTTCTTGCTTACTCGTTTTTGGCTTTTGTTCTTTTTGTTTTTGTCCTTTTTTTTTCTCTCTCTCTCTTTTTTCTCTTCTCTTTCTTTTGGCTTTTGTTTCTTTGTCTCTTCTTTTTTGGGTTCCCATGGGTTTCTTCTCTAGCCTACCCCAACTTGCTTGGGATAAAAAGGCTTTGTTGTTGTTGTTGTTGTTGGTAGTAGCAAGACTTGGACCCAATCTGTTGCTACAGCAAACCACTTGAATTTGCTATACTTCCACCCATTCTGTTGGTTAGCAAAGTGGTTTAAGCCTCTATTTTTGTAGTATAAGAGGAGATCAAAATGAATCAGAATTCTAGTAATGTTGTTGCCTCATCATGCTTGCTGTTATTATGCTTGCTGCTATTATGTTTGTTGTTATGATCTGCATCGGGTGTGTTTCATCATTGAGTATTATGCTTGCTGCTATTATGTTGGCTGCTCCTATTTCATAAATATGAGTAGCACTCTACATATTTTGCTGCTGTTGTTGATATCTGCTAGTGATATCTGCTGTTGTTCATTTTTCTACTATATATATGACTTCATACTTGCTGCCATATGCTATATGCTTGCTGCTATATTTCATGCTTGTGTGCTATATGCTATATGCTTGCTGCCATATGCCATACTTCATGCTTGCTGCCATATGCTATATGCTTGCTGCTATATTTCATGCTTGCTACCATATGCTATATGCTTGCTGCCGTACTTCATGCTTGCTGCCATACTTCATGCTTGTAGTACATAGTTTCATGCTTGTGTGCTATATGCTATATGCTTGCTGCCATACATGTGTTTCATGCTTGTGTGCTATACTTGCTACCGTTTCTAGCTATACTATCTAACAAGGGAAGTGTAGAGAGAATGCTTGTGTGCACCAGGTGCACACAAGCATTCTCTCTAGGCTTTTTATTCAGTAAATTACATATAAGAAGTCTGGAGAGAATGCTTGTGTGTACTTGGTGCCATAGTCTCTCTGTACTTATTATTTACTTGTGGCCATATATATGCCATATTACTTACTGCCCTATAGTCTCTCTGTACTTATTATTTACTTCTATTCTTCTCCTAGTCTCTCTGTACTACTTATCTATTCTACGTAGGCGATTGATGCTCAATGATGAAAGGGGGCTAAGTGAGGCTAGTGTGGTGACATGGACCATATCCTAGGATATTGGCTACATGTTGTTGTACTGGTCAAGGATTTTAGAGCGTTGGAAGGCCGTTGATTCGGCAACCCACACTGAGAGCAAATTTTGATTTTTCTATTCTTCTCCTTGTCTCTCTGTACTACTTATCTATTCTATGTAGGCAATCGACCCATGCTCAATGATGAAAGCGGGCTAAGTGAGGCTAGTCCAGCGACATAGACCATATTCTAGGATATTGGATATATGTTGTTGTACGAGTCAAGGATCTTAGAGCGTTGGAAGGCCGTTGATTCAACAACCCGCACTAAGAGCAATTTTTGATTTTTCTATTATTTTCTTTTGTTTTCTTTGTCTCTATGCTCAATGATGAATGGTGCATACTCCTTGTTTTCTAAACTAGTCGGCATATCTAACATTAGCTGTCAAAGTCTTCTCGTCATGGCGAACAATATGCCCTCTCAAGAGGAAGACGCCCTCAAGGTGCACTCACAAGCGAGGTCGTCGTCAGACGATGAAGGATCAAGCGAACACTAGGAAGAACCAGAAGATCCGCATCCTCCACTACTAAAGGAACGTCGATTGGGGAGCCCAGATCCTATTTTGTGCGTCAAGATGAGGTATCTTGTCAAAGATAATTCTCTCAATTGTTCAATTAATTTGTAAACTAAAATCTAATACTTATATCCTAGGGCCCCCGACAAAGTGCCCGTTGGCTATTTGCAGCTGAGGCTGTGATAGATGAGGCCCTCAAGCAGCAAGTGGAAAAGGTGTCTGCTCAAGTTGCCACACACAAACACAAGCGCGGTCAGCGCTCCGCGAACAAGGCAAAGGGCATCTACGAGGTTACTGCACTAGACCCCAAAGATGGAGAACCGATTGAACCCGCTGGTGTCAACGCCAAATGGCGGAACCGTTGCGGCAAAGTGGTGAGGGACCATTGCAAAATCACATGGCAAGATTGGCGCCAAGTCCCGGATGGCAGAAAAGATGATATGTGGGCTGATGTCATGGAAACCATCCGGTTCCAGCTAGCAGATCTCGAGAGAGACAAGAACGCCACAATGTCCACTCTCAATCACATCTTTCGAGATTACAACTCCAAGCTCAACAGCCAATACATCAAGAAAAATCGAACCCCATTCGATAAGCATGGAAATATTAGTCAGCAGGAATGGGATGAGTTTGTTGAGAAGAAGACGAGCAGTGCTTCAAAGGAGCTTAGTCAAAAGATGGTTGAGCTAAACAAGTGAAACAAGTTCAAGGCACGGTTAGGTCCGGGCGGATATAAAAAGAAGATTCCAATTTGGAGAGAGCAGGAAGCCAAGCTCCGCGCGGAAGGAAAACCTAATCCTTTGCCAAACACCAATGAGCGTACCAAGAACTAGGTGTATGGTCGCTCTGACTTAACCAAAGAAGAAGAGATCATTGTAAAGGATCCCGTGACAAGTGAAGTCGTGCAAGCCTAGAAAGGTCCCATTGTGATGCAGATAGAGGCTGGTCTGTTTACACCGGAGTATCACAAGGATGAGCTAGCGAAGGCTATTAGGACCAAAGAACATGGTGGTCAAGTATGAGGAGTGTCATCATCGGCAACATGGAAAGAAGGTTTCTCCAAAACATCCTCACACGTCTACAAGAAGCATACATTGCACAAGAAAGAGCGAGAAGATAAAGCCAAGGAGGATTGGAGGCGACAACTTCTTATGTTCGCTATTGACAAAGAAAGAGGTCGTTTGGATCCTAACTTGCAGGCTGCGGTGGATGCCTTCTTACGTGGTTTGTCCACATCCATGCAGCCATCCGTCTCCGTGCAACCATCAGTCTTCGGTCAACCATCAGTCTCCATGCAATCCAAAACGGATGACATCACGGAGGATACTCCTTGTGAGTTGCATGTGCCATTTGGTTACAAGGGGAAGACGATGAAGGTTGCATCAGGCACGGCATTTCCAGGAGATACGCTCCATAACAAGGAGATCCCCTAGGTTATGTGCGTGTCACCATGTTAGAAATAGTACCTGGCTATGAGGACAACAAGATCGAAAGCCCGAAACCTGAGGCGGGTATAGAAACTCTCCAAGATGCCCTTGGCTCTTTCATTATTTGGAAACACCGTGAAGTTGTCCTCTCACCACGAGTTTCTCCACCCTCGTTGTCTGGGCATGAGTCCTTTCATGCGAGCCAGCTAGGCAATACAGGTGGACAGCCGTCTCCTATGTCTCTGGCAGTCTCGAGAAACAAGCCTCAATCTCCTCATGCGGAAGCTGACTCGACTTAGAGTCCTATAATCTATAGTGACACCGAGCCTCTTCCGTAGAGTGTTCAGCCTCGGGAAACAATTCAAGCTGTTGCGGCGGTTCAAGTTTAGGCTTCGGTAATCCAAGTCTAGCCTGCGCCAGTTGTCGTCAAGGCTTCGGAAATCCAAGTACGGCCTGTGCCAGTTGTCGTCAAGGCTTCGGTAACTCCAAAGACGATTATCGGTTTTGACAAAGAGCCAAAGGACCCAAAAGCAAAAAATGTTGTTGATAAGTACTTGGTTGGATTAAAAAAACGTTTAGCAAGCACCGGTAAGCTCGTCCTCCAAGAACAAGATCCTCGAGATAAAGTGTCGTATGACGATCACATTTTGGACAATCATGTGGACGATGTGGACTACCCGACATTCAAATTGGGTAAGCCCCTTATATCAAACACCATGTACAAGAACCTGCCATGGGAGATGCGGAAGTTGCATGACTGGTACATGATGGCGTCAAAGGAAGGGGTCATCGCAATCACTTGTAGGATTCCAAGTGAGGTGTTCAATGAAGAGGACGATGAACAAACCTTGGGCCTATTTTGGGAGGATGTCCACTTAATGTTTTGCCTAGGCAGGATGGACGTCACCTTCATCACCTTGTGGTGCATGTAAGTTTCACGTTCGATCTTCTTCGAATTTCAAGCACAATTCAATATATTACCTTATATCTTTTTTTGTAGCATGAACTCTTTTTATCAAAGAAAGAGGATTGATAGAAAAGATTGGAAAGTGGCCTACGTCAACCCGAACTGCATCAATCAAAGCAGTATAAACCCAACGGTAAATCTGGATCACTATCTGGATAAGACACCGGTAGAGATAGGTGAAATGAAGGTGGTCTTGAGAAATGAAGCAAGGACTTGGGTTATAAATTATTTATGCGAGTGCTTCCTGAAGTGGCAAGATAGACAATGCATCTTAGACCCCTACAACTTCAAGTAAGTTGGACCACTACTGTCATCTATCATATATTGAAGTTAAATCCAATCGTAAGTAACTTGTTGTAAACATTCTTGTAGTGATCATTGTATCTATTTTATGATAATTCCTAAAAATGGGTACCTTCTCGTGCTGGATAGTCTCGACTATGACAAGAAGTTGTACAGCGACATGGTGGAAGTCATAGATAGGTAACAAATTAGTCTATGTGTATATGAATTGATAATGTTAATATCATCTAATGATGCTTTTGTCGACCGTTCAGTGCTTACGAGAAATATGTCATAGCGGGAGGGAAATGTCATTCAAAATGGAAAAAGAAGATGTACTTTTGTCATAAGTTTTAGGTAAGATTTATATGCATCACATACATGTCTTTTTTGTAGTATCCATCATATAAAGTGTACCTAACTTGTGTTCTCTACTATATAGTGCTTTAAGCAACAAAAAGATAGTGTGCATTATGGCTACTACATGTGTGTGTTCGCGTCTAGCTCTTCATCTTACCTAGATCATATCGTTGAGTCTAATGAAGAGGTAAGTTGATTTTGTTTATGTCTATTTCACTTTACTCGAACAGTGAAGTTTTAAGATCTCATATTAACATACTCTACTCATGTGACACAGAGGGCCATAAGGTAAAAGGCACAATGGACTGCAAAGATGAAGAGGAACGACGAGATCAGAAAGGGTATGAATCCTCAAGAACACATTCATTTGAATACAAATAACATGTATTGCATTGTAGCTTCTCTTTGTCTTTTTCTTTTAAGAGAGGTAATTAGTTCAGAAGGGAAGTATTTTGATTCAAATGGTGATCTAGCAATAAACCATAGGTCCCTTTGTGAGTAGGCTGGTTCAAGAGCACCATATGAACCCAATGTGTCGAAGAAAAATGATGATTATGCATTAGGGTTCATATAAGACATTTTGTAATCTTCATTGAACATTTTGATGACAATGTTGTATATATTATATGATGAGATGTAAATATCTGTGATGAGATATTGTAAATTCCTGTGATGAGATGTTGTAAATTTTTGTGTATGCAGAATCTATGATTTTTATATATTTGTAAATTTCATTTATTATTCTTTTTGAAAAATAACAAGTAGCAGCGGTGGATGTTGTCAAACACCGCTACTAATAGCCAAAATTAGCAGCGGTTTAGAATGTCAACCATCGCTACTAATGGCTAACAATAGTGGTTGTTGACATCTTCAATCGCCGTTAATATTGTCTCTGTAGCGGCGGTTTATTTGGATGACAGGCCACCCACCGCTACAAACGTATATTTATAGCGGTGTTTACGTAGGGGCGGGGTGGCCTACCCGTCGCTACAATGCCTTTCCAACCGCTGCTACATGACCTTTTTGTTGTTGTGAACCCAGGACCGGCCCTGGAGGGGGGCATAGGGGGCGGTCGCCTTGGGCCCCCAAAAACGAGGGTCCCCGACCCATAGCATTTGGATATACATGTAGAAGCAAATTCAGCCCATATGTTGAGTTCAAGCGGATCGGAGCAGCCATCAAAACTTGGTTTGAGTTCAATTGATTCCTTACATAATTGGTTTAAAATTTATGATCAAACGAGGTTCTTTAATTCATTATTTTTATAATTTTTATTCAGGTCATATCAACTAGAAAATATCCATGTAGGCATGAGAAAATGAGAAAGAAGAAAAAAAGGAGAGTTCTTAGAATCTTAGAAACAAGCCATGGATAAATTATGTCAACTAGAAAAATATCCCAATATTTTTATTGCATATCGAATCTTACTTACCATGTGTGTGACTATGGCATCACCTGAAAGAAGCTTTTCAAAGTTAAAATTTTTGAATAACTATTTATGATGCACAATGTATCAAGAAAGATTGAATGATTTGACAACTTTATACATGAAGAAGAAATTGTTAGACAAGATTGATAGCGACATTACCATTAGTAACTTTGCACTAGAAATATTCGTAAGAGCTTTTAAGATAATATATAATTATTTTATATAAATTTAACTTTATTTTAATTAGTAATAATATTTTCATTATATTAATAATATATATATAATATATAAAAAGCGTCGGCTTTTAGCTTCACCCTGATACCAAAATAGACAGGACCGGCCCTGTGTGAAGCTGCCGATCCGGACGGTGGACCTGGAACTGGCCCTGGTCCTGGTCATCGGCAGTAGGCATCATATCGCGAGCGAGGAGAGGAGAAGAACGAGCACGGGAAACGACGAGCTGAGTGCACTCTGACTGGAGACTGGAGAGTGCGGCGGAGTGAGCTGGAGCTCTGGTTATATGCCGTGCGGCCGCCGCTTCGTCAACACGTGCGCGTGCCTGCGACTCCAATTCCCCCATTCAATAAACTGTGGGCCGAACAAGTGATTGGGTCCTGGAGTCAGTGAGTGCGGCACGACGGGCATACCCACGCATGTGAGAAGCGGAGCGCGCTAGTGATTGCCCTTCGACTTCGTGCCACGCATCGCTCAGCTTGTCTTAAATATTAAATAATTAAAATAAGCAAATAAGAGTAATATATTAGCGAAGCAGCAGACATTCTCACATTCACAACAAATTCACGAGCGTTAATAATATATAATAGTGGAAGTTCAACCTGACACATGATCATACTTCGCGAGAACCTCACGTTGAAGACTTCAGAGCTGGTAACAGACACGAATAAAACTAAATTTTAAAAGGACGACATGATAATAGTTATATTATATAACTGGTAATCCCAGCGACGATACTTAGAGCCAACCCTCATCACGAGCTAGCTTCGCATGGAGTTCGTACCACTTGTGGTACGCATCCTGAACCACGGTCACACCTACGATCCCCATGGTGTGTTCTTTGACATGCTTCTTGGTTTCCTGCTCGTAGTGGCATACAGGGCACTTGTACCACAGCTTGTGGAGATTATGAACGACGGGAGATGACGCGCAAGAGGTTGGGGTTGTTGTTGGGGACTGGCGCCTCCTCTGTTTCCTCATCGCCATACTGCTCCTCCTCTGTTTCCTCGTCGGAGGAGGAAATCACTATTGGTGCGGTCGGAGGAGAGGGGGAGCGGCAGGCTTTGTTGCAACTGCCGGCACCAGAGGACAAGGGCTGACGGGAGGAAGACGGCATCAGGGTTTAAATAACCATGGTTAACCAGTCGGTTTTCTCGGTTAACCGCATAACCGGTCCGGTCTAGTCACCCCAGCCGGCCGGTTAGCCGCAAATAACCGACCCTATTACTGTAGCAAATCGGTTAACCGGTCGGTTTTGTACCGAATCGAGCCGACCGGTTATCTCGGTTATCTGAACCTTGGACGGCATAAACACCATGCGCGGACTAGAGGACAACAAGAACATCGCCGCATGCGACTGGTTGCGCAGTGGCATGGACGTGGGCGGTGGGGAACCTGAGGAACCAGCAGATCCTCCACTCATAACACCAGCCCTCTTGGGGGATGGTGAACGGGAACCGACCGGAGGACTACGCCGGCGTCTCATAGAGACAAGGAAGACCCGCCGGCACCCGTTCCCTGCGTTCATCCCAAATTATTAGAAGAAGTAAAATCTCTGAATGCCTCTTTCTCCCAATTTTTATCTACTATATGTGTGTCGAAGCTTGAGATCGGCACTAAATATATAGTGCTATGTCGAGACTAAGAACTACGATGATAACATAAGAAGACGAGTTATACAGGTTCAGACCCTCTCGATGAGAGTAAAAACCCTACGTCCTGTGTTTTATGTTTTGTATTGATTGTAAGGAGATGTGTTGTTGTGTCCCTCGAGGGGGGTACCCCGCCGCCTTATATATCCGGTCGGCAGGGGGTACATGAAGAGTCCTAGTCGTAACCCATAAGGAGCTACACAGAAAGTATATCTCTACATGCCGTGTTCTCCAAGCTGAGTCGGTCGGCTTCCTTGTAGATGAAGTACCCGGTCGGCTACCGACTTAATCTTGTTTGAGGATACCACTAGAGCAAGTATCCCACAGCAGCCCCCGAGTGCTTCCTGATTTTGAGCTTTACTCTCCGAATGACCTTCAATATAGATCATAAATTAGGAAGACCTCTTTACCGAAGTTCCTGGTAGATCTGGTGCACCGGTCAGATGCACCTGATCAGGTGTAGCCCCCGACTCTTGTATAATTGTAGACTGACAAATAATACAAGAGTCTAATTATATTAGCTCTTATTATTTTGTATGTGATTTTCTCAGACTATCAAGTCTGAGTTTAACAGACTTCCGGTCATCAAACCAGCAAGTCAATTTGCAAGACTTTAGTCTTGCCAACCGATTATTAAAAAGGCCGAGTGACATATACTATGTCCGAGTGACTGGTCGGTCTGAATTTTATGATATCAATCATATTCATTTCATATGAACCGATACAACATCAATCTCATAATGGTATTAAGCTAAATGACATCAATCATGATATAGCTGTTCCCTAATAATTAGTCACTCTATTCATTTATGAGTTTAATTTCGGTAACTTAGTTATTGACTTCACTCAATATTATAACCTTTGAACTTAATTCCGTATAACCATCAAGCCCTTTGCTACATGATCATCAAATCATATAGATACGGCAAGTATTTTTAAGTGATTTGGCCACTGCTTCTCATCAAAGAAGCCCCCGAGTTTATTTCTCAAGGTTTAAGAACCCTAAATCTGATTAAGGCCTTAATTAACTTTTAATCCAAAGCCTTCATCACTGTACGGCCTAGCTGGCCCATGAGACCTTTAGGTCAAAAGTAGGGGTATAAAGGCAGCGTCAAGTTGACTCTCAGTCCACGCCGTATTTGCGCACGAACTCTTCGTCTTCCTCGCGCCTCCTCTGCTCGCAGCGTCTCCTCTGCTTCTTTGGCTAGGGTTAGCTCATTGCTTCCGGCCACCTCAGATCTCGCCCCACTTAGCCCCCGAGCTTTTGCCAGGGTTTAGCATTCGATCCGCAACTCCCAAGCATCCATTGCCATGGGTCGTAAAAAGGCTTCCACTTCCATTCCCGTGACTCCCACTGCCGCCGCCGCGTCCTCATGGTCGGAAGTTGACATTCCGGAGCAGCTTCGAGAGTTCTCGAAGAGCAGCCTATCCCAGGCTGATATGAACAAGATAGTGGTCAACGGCATCCTTCCCGAGCAAGCTCGGATTGATTGGAAGGTACCCCATGAATCTTGCCCCATCCTCATTCATAAATAGATTGTCGTGTTCCGCTCATTCTTTGAGCATGGTTTTGGAGTCCCCTGCTGCATCTTCTTGCGCGGGCTCCTATTTTTTTGTAGGATTGAACTTGTCAACCTCAATCCCAACTCTATTCTTTACATCGCCATCTTCGTACATCTATGCGAAGCATTTTTGGGCACTCTCCCCCACTTCAATCTATTCCGCCACCTGTTTATCCTTCGACCGCTGCCGACCAAACACAATCAAGTTGCTATAGGTGGCGTCGGCGTCCAGTTGCGCAAGAAGGAAGCCTACATCAACGTGCCATTGAAGACTGGAAACAAGAACTGGAAAGATGAGTGGTTCTACTGTGACAACCCTCCCCCTATTCTTGCCAACTTCACGGGTGCAAAGGTGATTCCCTTGGCGCAATGGACGGAGAAGCCTGATCCGACCGACCCTCAGGTGGTCGCTCTGCTTAAGAAGATCGCTGACTTGAAGGCTGAAGGTGTTGATGGAATCACTGTTGCCAAAAACTTTATAGTTTGCCGAGTACAGACCCTGAAGCTTTAATGTCACCCGGCTTGGGACTATGTCAATGATGACGAAACCAGGGAGGTGCCAGACCCACCGAACGGGGAACTTCGGCAAAGATGTTTGAAGGGGATATCCTTCAGGATCACTCTTTGATTGCGAAGGCATACAACAAGGGCATTATGCGAGCCCGAGTAAGCTTTAGTCTGCTCCGAGTAATCCATCATTTTAATGTTTTTATGTCCTGCTTGATGTCTTGACTCTTGTGCAGGTTCTGGATACTTATGTATCTCATCCTCCGCTCCCTCCGACTGATTCTGAGGGAACAGACTATGTTGAGAAGCCGCCGCAGACCGGCTCTGGAGGCTCAAGCTCTTCTACAGGCGCTCCACCTGTGCGTGTTGATCCAGTCATCACCCTGGCTTCCCCCATCCAACTAGTGAAGAAAACTATCGGGCGTCGCCGACAATATGTTGGCGATCTGGGTGATGACAAGGAAATGCCATCTGCTGATGCCGGTCAACCTACCCCTGCTCCCTCCGACCGACCCTCAAACCGGTCGGAGCCCCCAAGCCAAACTCAGAGTGATGCAGGGGTGGTGGAACAGACCGACAAGGTAGACAAATCTTCCCAGAAGAGGAAGGAGACTGATTCTCACTCAACTTCTTCGAAGAAGAGGATGTGCTGAATCAAGCTTAAGAAGGCCCCCAGGTTAGTCTTTTAACCTTATATTCCTTATCTCTTATTGCCAATCATAGCACGTCTCGATCTCCTCAATTCTTTGTTTTGATAGTAGTCGGACGAGTGATTCTCAAAGTGCTCAAGGGTCTGAGGACACTCGGTTGGAACTTCCTCCTTATCCGACTAATCTACATAAACCGGTCGACAAGTCTTCAAACACGCCGACCGAGGTGGATAAGCCATCTGATGAAACTATCCCTGCCTCCACTCCGGATCCTGTTCCCTAACCTGCACCAGTCGTCATCCCTTCATCTCTTGACAAAGGTAAGGCGACATTGACTACAAGTGTACTTGGTCAGTCCGAACTGGAGGACACAGAGACAATGTATCAACATAAAGAGGCCAACAAGGTACTTCAATACTCTGTTTTAACTTTGTCTCAATCCCATCCTTAAGCTTAACCAACTTGTATATGCAGAAAATATATGCTCTAGTAGAGAGAAAATAGGCTAGGGTGGAATACCTTGAAGCCAAAACTTTCGGTATGCCCTATAATTTTTGGTTTTCAAGTCTTTATGTTAAAGACTAACATAGTGTTGGTGTTATGCCAGTCACCAGTCAGCAACTCTCCAAAGCTCAGAAGGAGATTGACAAGCTGTAGACCGACCGAAGGGAGATGACAAAGGTCTTAGACCAAGATCGTGCAGATATAGCTGGTAAAATCATTTACCATTGTGTTTGAATAATCAACTAATCACTCTAGCGCTAAAAGTTCAAATGTTTGTCTTTAGCTCGTGATCAGAAGCATGCTGACCTGGAGAAATTGACTTCCAATCAACAAAGGTTTGTTGATGCGTTAAACTCCGAGAAGGAAATTCTCTCCAAGTCGGTCGAGGACCAAAAGGCCGAGATCACTCGGCTGCAGAAGGAGCTGAAGGAGGCCGATGCCAAGATAGAGGATGCCAAGAGCGTATCCAAATCTTTCAAATGTAAACTTGGCAGTAAGCCCTTCTTTATTTCTCACATCTGCTTGAATCTTCTTTTGATGATACTCACCAAGAATCATTACTTGCAGCTCTATCTTACGCTGCTCGAAAAGCAATGAATTATGTTCATGCTGACCGAGTGGATAGACTGGCCACTCCTTAGAGTATTTGCTGGAGCATGCGTCGAAAGCTATTGCTTACAACACTCGACGAGTGGCAACCGAAGCCGGGAGTCAGGTTCTGGCTATCTGCCAATCTTGGTCTCCTCTCTGCCATTGGACAAGATCAAGGAGGGCTTCAACCCAGACTTGACCGACAACCAATGCCAGTTGCTCTTGGATTCCATGCTGGAGACTTCCCAGGCATTGGTCGACAACATAGCGATTAATCCAACCGTGCCTACTCCTCCAGCAACTCCAGAAATTGAGCTACGAGTTGACTCTTCCTCTCCTTCAAAAGAGCTGTAAATCCTGCAATGCTAGAGAACAATAGTAGTATTTATGATCTGATACAATGTTCCCTATATGTAAATTAATTTCATGCTTAATAGCTTAGAAGACTGATAAAAATATCATAAGAATGTTTCTGTCATTGAGAAACTCAAATTGCATTGGTCTACCTTAACTTATTAGGTTGTAACTCGTAACCGCGTAACAAGCAGAGTCAACAAATCTACACATGACCTCTCACACTTTGGCTCTGGGTTTAGTGTAGTGGCAGTCTGATGTGCAGTATGAAGTGTATAACCATCATGTGTAGACGTTAGACCAAAATAAAGACCGTGTCAAAAGATGAGAAATCGGTCGAAAAATCGTCCAAAACCAAAATAAGGTTAGACCAAGGTGGGACATTATTACTAGCCCCCTGGCTCGATTGTTTAATAAAATGTATTAAGGAATCGAGACAATTATAGAATGAAAATCATCAAAAAATCTTTCATTAAGAAGACCGATGTTTTATTCATGAATAATGTATAAGTATACAAGAGAATAACTAAGTATAGAAATGACGTAGCTGATTTATATTCCAAGAGTTTGGTATATCATCACCGTCTTCAAACATCAATCGGTAAGCCCCCGGGCGAGTGACTTCCTTCACCATATATGGTCCTTCCAATTTTGGGGAAAGCTTATGCTGGTTCTTCGTTGACTGCACTCGGCGAAGCACTAAATCTCCAACTTGGAAGTGGCGATTGCGTACATTTTTATCATAATGTCGACGCAAGCCTTGTTGATAAAGGGCCGACCGAAACAGAACACGATCACGCAACTCCTCTGCTGCAATCAAATCAATTTCTCAGTTCTCCTCAGAAAGCTATTCATCATACGCCTGAACTCGCGCGAAAACAAGACTGACCTCGGTCGGCAGCATAGCCTCTAAACCGTAGACCAATGAGAATGGTGACTGGCCAGTAGCCCGACTGGTGTTTGTGCGAAGCTCCCAAAGAACTGAAGGCAATTCTTTGACCCACCAACCGGCATAAGGTTTCAGTCTGTCAAATATCCTCGGCTTCAATCCTTGAAGATTCATACCATTAGCTCGTTCGACCTGCACATTGCTTTGAGGATGAGCCACTGATGTAAAGTGGATTTTTATTCCCATCTCATTGGCAAACTCACGGAACTGCACTGATGTGAATTGAGTGCCATTATCGGTGATGATATCATGAGGAACTCCAAACCGAGTGAAGATATCTTTAACAAACTCGATCGCCTTCTTTGATGTTATCTTGCCGACCGGCTTTACTTCGATCCACTTGGTAAATTTGTCAATAGCAACGAAGAGATAAGTAAACCTGCCTATCGCTTTCTTGAAAGGACCAACAATATTAAGCCCCCAGACAGCAAAGGGCCAAGTCAAAGGTATCATCTGAAGTTGCTGTGAAGGCACATGCATTTGTTGAGTGAAGACTTGACAACCTTCACATTTCCGAACTACTTGGTGTGCATCTTCAACCGTCGTGGGCCAATAAAACCCTTGCCGGAAAGCCTTGCCAACCAAAGTCTTAGAAGCTGCATGATTCCCACATATCCCAGAATGAATTTCTTCTACCAACTTTTGGCCTTCTTGTATCGAGATGCATCGCATCAAAATGTTTGAACCTCCTCTTTTATAGAGTTGATCTCCCACCAACAGATATCCTCGGCATCGGGTCTCTAACCTCCGTTGCTCATTAGGATCCGAACGTAGCATCCCCTTATCCAAATATTGGATGAGTGGGTCGCGCCAATCGGTCTCCCTGTTGTCATCACGAACGAGATCAGTGACAATGCTCGTCAATACATCCAACCGAGGAGAAATAGTTGGGGAGTCTAGAATGTGTAAGAAAACACCTAGCGGGATCGCAGACCGGGATGATCCTATCTTAGCCAATTCATCAGCCGCATGGTTATTGTCTCGAAGAACATGTGTGAATATCAATCCATCAAACTTGTCTTCGAGCTTTCTCACTTCTTGACAGTAAGCAGTCATATTGTCATCTACACAGTTCCAATCCTTGGTGACCTGATTAATGACCAAAGCTGAGTCACCAAAGACATCAATGCGCTTAATGCCGAGTGAAGCGGCAATGCATAGACTGTGCAGGAGGGCTTCATATTCCGCAGTGTTATTAGACGCGCGAAACATAACCTGAGGGACATATCGAAGCTTTTCTCCAGTGGGCGAGATAAGTACAACTCCCGCACCATCTCCTTGTAATTGAAGAGAGCCATCAAAGTACATTTTTCAGTACTCGACATCTTGTGCAGTAGGAGGATTTTGAATCTCTATCCACTTGGCAATGAAATCAGCTAATGCTTATCCCTTTATAGCCGACTGAGGCGCGAACGTAATGGTATATTGACCAAGTTTAACTGCCCACTTGGCAATTTTTCCTTCGGCTTCTCGGTTGTGCAGCATTGTGCCGAGTGCGAAAGAAGTCTGGACTTCGATTGGATGAGCTTGAAAATAGTGCTTCAACTTCCTGGAGGTGATCAACAATGCATACAACAACTTCAAGATCTGTTGATACCTCGCTTTAGAGGCACTAAGGACCTCACTCACAAAATAGACCGGGTGTTGTACTTTTGGTACATGTCCCTCTTTGTCTCGGTCGATTGTCAAAACAGTACTCACAACCTGAGTTGTGGTCGATATGTAAAGTTGAAGTTTTTCTCCTGGCTCCGGAGGCACCAACACTGGAATATTGCTGAGGTGAACCTTCAACTCGTCTAATGTCGACTGCGCCTCCTCGGTCCAGACGAAGTCGTCCTGCTTTTGTAGCAGTCGGAAAAGCGGTAGCCCTCTAACCCCCAGTTGAGAAATAAAGCGACTCAAGGACGCCATGCATCCGATCAGCTTCTAAACATCCCTTTGAGAATTAGGTGGCCCCATATCAATGATCGCCTTGATTTTATCTGGGTTAGCCTCTATACCTCGCTTTGAAACGATGTAACCAAGTAGCTTTCCCGAAGGAACCCCAAAAACACACTTCTTAGGATTCAGCTTCATCGAGTAATGCCTCAGATTGTCAAAGGTTTCTGCCAGGTTAGAAAGAAGTTCCTCAATGTTCCGAGTCTTGACTACGATGTCCTCAACATACGCTTCTACGTTCCGACCGATCTGAGTAGCAAGGCAGCGTTGAATACCTCGTTAGTAAGTCACGCCAGCGTTCTTCAAACTGAAAGGCATTGTAATATAGCAATAGGCGCCGAAGGGTGTTATAAAGGAAGTTTTAATCTGATCTTCGACTTTTAGTGGGATCTGGTGATAGCCTAAATAGGCATCTAGAAAGCTTAAAAGCTCACACCCGGCTGTTGAGTCTACAATCTGATCAATACGAGGAAGAGCGAAGGGGTCTTAGGGATAGACCTTGTTGAGATCGGTATAATCGACACACATCCTCCACTCTTTATTCTTCTTGGGTATAAGGACTGGATTTGCTAAACAGTCGGGATGATAAACCTCCTTTATAAACTTAGAATCTAATAATCTAACTATCTCCTTCTTCATGGCGTCCTTGCGGTCTTGTGCGAATCTTCTAAGCCTCTACCGAACGGGGGTAGCCCCAGGAGGTACCCTTAACTCATGCTCAATCTTTTCCCTAGGAACTCTCGGCATATCAGATGGCTTCCTGGAGGAAAAGAGTGAGCGCGAGTTCCTATTTCTCATCGAGGTTTACCCCAGCATAAGTTACCTTATTGGGGTCCTTAGGATCGAGCATGATCTCCTTGGTCTGGATGTCATCAGTCTTGATCTTGTCTTTAGTGGGCTTCTTCACAGGGACCGCCGCATCAGTCTGATCCTCGATGCCAACTGCCTTCTGGATCTCCTGCCGGTCAGACAGCATCAGTTGCTTATTGGCCATCTCACAACTATATCGCAATCAAAAGAATTCCGAAGATCAGAGTGGAGGGATATTATTCCATTGGGGCCTGGCATCTTGAGAGTGAGATATGGATAGTGCGGAACCGCCATGAACTTAGCCATTGCAGGTCGACCGACGATTGCATGATATGCTGAATCGAAATCAGCAACCTGGAAAAGGATACGCTCGGTCCTGAAGTTCTCACGGGTGCCAAAGGTGACTGGTAGACTGATTTGTCCAATAGGAACTGAAGTCTTGCCAGGCACAATCCTATAAAAAGGTGAGGAACTCGGTTGAAGGTCATTAACTGTCAGACCGAGCTCTTGAAGGGTCTTCGTGAAGATTAAGTCCAAACTTCTTCCTCCATCAATGAGTACTCTGTTGAACTTTACCTCCTTTACCGTGGCAGCAAGCACCAACAGATACCGACCTGGTTTTGGTAAATGTTTAGGGTGATCCAACCGATCAAAAGTAATCAGTATTTTACACCACCTCATGAATTGAAGTGCGACCGGTTCCACAGAATTAATCTCCCAGAGTTCCAGCTTCTGTTTGCTCTTGGACACATAGGCATCCGGGTCTCCGAAGATGAAGTTAACTTCTTTGCGGGGCTCCTGGAACTCTCCTGCATCATCATCACCACCATCGTCCTTGGGCTTATCCTTGCCATTGCGCCTTGGGGGTCTTTAGCCACCTTGAGCGCAGCAGTCACAAATCCCTTCAGTCGATAGTAGTCCTTTGCCTTGTGGTTCCCCTTTGGGTGCTAGAGGCACGGACCACTTAGCAAGTCATCCATGGTTGGTTGGTTTGGACGAGGATTCTTCTGAAGTCGGTCTACCATATGGACCATGTTGTCAGACTTCCTCTTCTTATCTTTCTTGAAAGACTCAGGCTTGTCTAATCGCTTCTCCTTACCTTTTTCCCGGATGTCGTCAAGAGCCAACTCACCAGACGCGTATTTGTCAGCTATCTCGAAGCACTCCTGAGCGGTAAGTTTGAGGTCATGGTTCCTCCGACCGATTTCCCGGACCAGGTCATCACTGCATATTCCCCCTAGGAAGGCAGTAATAATCTGTTGATCAGGGACGTTGGGGATCTCGGTCTTCTTAGCGTAGAATCGCTTGATGTAATCGCGAAGAGGCTCGTCAGCTTTCTGCTTGATCCGAGTGAGGTCAAAGTGGTTGCCCGGTTGGTTGCAGGTAGCTTGGAAACTTTCAATAAGCTTCTTGTTGAGGTCCCCCCCATGATGTGACTGACTCCTCCGGAAGAGATGTGACGAATAGCTGGATCAAGGCAGACTGGAAGATAATTTGCCATGACATAGGAATCACCTCCGGCGGGCAGGGGGGTACATGAAGAGTCCTAGTCGTAACCCATAAGGAGCTACATAGAAAGTATATCTCTACAGGCCGTGTTCTCCAAGCTGAGTCGGTCGGCTTCCTTGTAGATGAAGTACACAGTCAGCTACCGACTTAATCTTGTTTGAGGATACCCGTAGAGCAAGTATCCCACAATGTGTGAAAAAAATTGATTAGAATATTTGCTATAGATTATACAATCTACTGAAAATAACTTGATCAATACTACTTTTAATTTGGGAAATAAATTTCATATCTACACTACAGATCTATGCGGATTAGTACCATTTGGAAAACCCCATGAGAGTCGACACATTCTGAATCCATGGCAGTTTGATATACTTTTATTTGGCAGTGAGAGAGACTTACCGGGGAGGATGCACCACACAAGGAGTGTTGCTGCCCGAGGACCTACCGGACGGAGCCATGACGACAACGAATGGGGTGAGGCATAAAACGACGAGGTCACCGAGGAGTGGAGAGAGAAGGCGAAGACACCAAGTGTGTTTGGATGAAGAAAGAAGACGAGAAACTTCTCCTTCGGTTTATAGACGGTTGGTCTTAGATGAGATAAGGACGCATCTCCGTAGCTTCACACTGACTGTAGGGACAATATTAATCTGGACCCACTGTCTGTGAGTAAAAGGACAGGGGTTTGCGGTGACTGTTTAATTGATGCATGGAAGTCGAATGGTAGAGGTAGCAGGGCCGTCCCTGACATTTTGGTGGCCTGGTGCCTGATGAAAAATGTTGGCCTATTGATAATAACTACAACAAAATAACCTCATTTACTTTATTCATGACAAAAAAATTTTATCACACATATTAATAAGTATAAATGTAGCAAAAAAACATACTACAAAAGCCACTATATAGATTACTTGAAGCAATTTCTTCTAACACTTCTAGATGCAAAGTCACTGATGATAGAGTCAATATCAATCTCATCCAACAACTCCTTCTCAATGCACAAGGTTGCCAAACCATTTAACCTTTCTTGAGACATGACTGACCTCAAATAGTTCTTCAATAACTTTAACTTTGAAAAACTTCTTTCAGCTAATGCGACAGTAACTGCCACAATAAACAAGATTCTATAAGCAATAGAAACATTAGGATAGCTGCCACTTCTCTAACAAACTCAAAGATCTCCATAGCAGACATTTTTCTATCTGGTAAAGTCAGTTGCAAGACCTTCAGTTCACATATTAGATCATTTAAGTCCACATCAGATGCATCATGAAAGAGAAAGTATTTGCAAATTTAGTGCAACAATCTGCTAGCTCAATATGATTCAATGAGGTCAAGATTCTTCTGCTCAATAAAAATCCAAATATATCTTTAAACAGTTGAAGTTGTTCAAATATATCTCTCAGTGAGGTTGTCGCCATATCAACCATGACAAGAAAAAAATTAACTTCAAAAGCCTTCTCAGCTTGTAATATTTCTTCACTGCAATTAGATTCATCAAATCGTTTCTTCCTAGTAGCTTGGCGCTTGACTGGAAAGGATGGCTCTACACCCATTTCAGTTGCAAGCTCCTTTGCCACTTTCAAGCTAGATTCAAACCCTTCATTTTTGTACTTTCTAAAGTATTGCATCATACCTTCAATTTGCTGCAAGGCAGAGTCGATGCATATGGATGATGATTGTAGCCTCTTGCTCATAGTATCCACAACGAATAAGATGTCATACCAAATAACCATACCAAGTATGAACTCAAAATTACCAAACAAATCAAATAAATTTTTTGCATCACTCTTTGTACTAGCCTCAGAATCACTAGCTTGGCGCAAATGAGATAAAGCTAACCTCAATTGTGGAGCTTGATATCTGATTGCTCTGACACTTTTGATTCGACTCTCCCAGCGAGTGTTGCACAATGACTTCACAGTTAAACTTGGAATATAGTCAAGCAACACTTTCTATTGTTTTGTAGAACCAAAAAATAGCACATATATCCGTTGTACAATTCCAAAAAATGATATAGTTGTACGACTAGAATTTGCCATATCACAGAGAGTAAGATTAAGACTATGGCAAGCACATGTCATACACAAAACCCTTGGGTTGATATCAAGCAACCGCTTTTGTACCTCTTGATGTTTCCCTGGCCCCTTATTTCATCAATATTCAGATCAAATGACTTCGTGCACTCAAGCAATACATTAAACAACCTCAAACCAGATGTGTCATCCACCTCTAAGAACCCCAAAAAGTACTCCTGAATCTTTATTTTGTTCTCAGACATATTAACACAATGAACTATCATAGTCATTTATTCTTGATGACTCACATCCGGGGTACAGTCAATAATAATGGAGAAATATTTGGCCCTTTTAACAACTTCTATAATAGAATTTGTAATGCTAAAAGCCAAAAGAGAAATCAACTCATTCTGAATTTTATGGCTGAGATAATGATAATGAATATCTTTGTTTTGAATACGTCTAAGGTGCTCTTGGAGTACTGGATCAAACTCTGCAATCATCTCAATACAAGCTAAGAAATTACCATTCTTTTCATTGTACAGCTTCTCGATGGATCCCTTAAAAGCCAAATTCCGCTTTCCAAGAAACTTGACAATGGCTACTAGTCTGAATAAAACCTGTTTCATCTGTTCTTTCTCCTTTTTTTATTTGCTCTTGCAGTCTTGTTTGCTCAATCTGATTCTTAGTTCATTCCAAGAGTTCAACCTTGCACTGATATGCTCAAAAGTGGTTTCATGTTCTTTCAACCTTGCACTGATATGTCTCCAATCTCTGAATCCATCACTTGCTAATAAACTCTTCATGTTGTTAGATTTGAAAATCTTACAACTGAAGCAAAACACTATCAATATGCTTAGAATAAACTAACCATTTTCTGTCATGTACCTCTCCATTCTTCATTATTTTGGAATAATGAACATATGAAAAATGTCTTGAGGTGTCATCCATAGAGAATACAAGATTTTGTTCTCTTATAAGTCCCTTTTCTACTAACACATCCCTTTCTTTGTTATCTATATTATCCCAGTTTCTAGGATCATAAATATCAAAAGAAAAAAATGGCTGCTCATCAGCTGAAGCATTCTCAAGATCACTTAGAGTGCCATTATTCTCATTGAGATCAGGATTTTCTTGTGAAGCCCATCAGTTTGTTGCTCCCAAACAACTAACGCCAGCTCCTCATTGTTCCTTGGATGTGGACGTTCTGTACTCTTGAAAAATTTATGAATAGCACCACTCGGTGATGCCTTCTCCTCCTCCATACGTTTCTTTTTCTTCCTTTTCTCATTACCGGATGCATGCTTCCAAATTCTAGTCCTACAAATTAAAAAAACTAATTCTAGTGAGACTTGAGAGTATACGAACCTAATTTAATTAGGAACTAAAAATCCTGATTGAAACAATGTAATTAGATTGGAATCCTGTGATGACCCGATTTTACCAAAAGGCAAAATCGTGACGTTTGTACCTCATAGCCACTCCCAGGAGGGTAGCTTGTACATCCATTCACAAGTAAATATCATAAACCATAAAAGATCAAGAAATATAGATAAGATAGATTCAAATGGTAACATCTCCATAACATAGTCATCAACATCTGAGTACATGAGCATGGCGCGCAGGCCAAGAGAGAAGTTCATGACATCTAGCGGAAGCGATGAGACAAATGCGGAAGCGAAATCTACAGAGGAAGTCTACATGGCAATCCATCACCATAGGCATCTTGAGTGCAAGCGTGAGACCGATCTACTCCTCAATGTCCTCGTCATCGAAGTTGTAGTCTGGCTCGCTGGCTTCTCCATCTCCTGAAAGCGAGAAGGGGAAAGCCCTAAGTACATGGCATACTCAGCAAGTCGATCAACCCCAAATACGTGCCGTATTCGACGGGTTGTGCTAACCTAGCAAGGTATGCTATGCATGCAAGTATTTCATGGAGGGGTTAAGGCTGAGTGCGAAAAGCTAAGTTGGCAAACATTTTCTTTTAAAACATTTCAAAACATTTTTAATCATCAAGTTTTATTATCTGGCCTCATTGAGATTAACACGTCCCAACGAGGTTCAAATTTTAATCCCAGCTAATATGCTCCCAACTGGGCCACAGCTCTAGGCCGGATGCAAAACGGGGACATACGGTAAGTCACGGTGAAAACAGACGTCAAGACTCGAATTTAAATTATGATCCAACAACGATGCTAATTTGGCACTATGGACACTACCAACGCGTAGAGGGTATTAATACGAAACTAACATAACTAGAATCACCCGAATCGGAGCTAAGATGGATTTACTAGGAATTTCTAAAGATAAATGGCAGATAAAAGAATTTCTGGAAATTCTGCCATTGACTGACTTATGGGCCCACCTGCCATAGACCAGCAGGAACGAGTCTATGGTGGACCAGGTTCGTGGAAAAACAGACTCAACATCAGTTCGGGCCCTATCCAACCCTATGGCTGAAATCAGCACAATCTAGCCCAACTGACAGATCGGGCGACCAGGCCTCAAGGCCTCTCCTACTCGGCCCAGCCAGCAGCGGCCCGCGAGGCAAAACCTAGGCCCAGCAGCTTCCAACAGCGCAGCATGCTTGCGTGGCCCAGCGCGCTCGCGCGTGGCCCAGCAGCATACAGCAGCAGCAGCTCAGCCTGGCCACTCGGCCCGCGAGAAGGTTGTAGCCCACAGGGCTTGACTCTGGCCCAGCAACCAAAACAGGCCACAAGGCCTTGCTTTGGCCCAACAACGTGAGCCTGGCTGCATGGGGCAGCAGGACATCACGAGCCGCATGCAGCACGGCGTGCTCGTACACCGGCGAGCATGCATCCAACGGCGACGCCTCAACTCCGCATGAGCAACAAGCGCGCCAACACATGCCCTCTCTCATGAGCGCACGCACGCGACAACCAGACACAGACCGGGCTGGCAACCAAACTCACAGCTCTTGCGGCCATTGCGGGCTTGCACACAGCGGCGACACCAAGAGCATACGCAATGAGAGAAAGGGAAACAAGGGAAACGAGGTGACGGGGAGGTGTGTCGGCACTCACCGCGACGGTTTGAAGAGTAAGGCGGCATCGTGGTGGCCTGGTTGAAGGAGAATGACGGCGACAACAAACTCAATTCCCGGCTCCGACTGGTGGTGACCGCGGCGACAACTCGAGTCGTCATTCCCGAAGATCTGCAGCGAGACGTGATCGCGGTCAAAGGGAGAAGCAAGGGCATGCGACCAAGGCAAGCGCACACAGCGAGTACGACGGCAAGGCTCACCGGGGTAAGAAGGATCGACGGCGAATGGTGATTCTCCCGAATCTCCTCCTCGGCCTGGAACACGACGAAATCAAATCGACGGTGTGCGAAAGGGAACGTAGATGCAGGGCGGAGGGTCTCGGCTTACCGGCGGCAATCGCCTAGCTCGCCACACGCTAACGGCAGAGAAGGAAGAAGAGGGCAATGCCCTTCGAGCAGGTGGCGTAGAAGGGGGAACGGAGAGATGGGAGCTGCTTGGGGGATCTTATAGGGGGTAGCTAGGGTTTGTTGGGCGCGATACTTGGACGAGAACGAGCCACGTCGCCTTACTTCCACGCCAAGGCTTCTACGTGCATTCCAATCCAGAGGCGCCGGTGCTGCTACAGTACGGTCGAGAGAAAGGAGAAAGCGACAGGGATCCAACGTGTTCGGCTGGGCTGACTGGGCCGGCTTCAGAGTGTGGGCTTTGGTATAGAGAGAGAAAGAGAATGGGCCAAGCTCGAGGAAGAAAAGAGAAAATGGCCCAAAACAAGAATGCTGGAGAAAAGAATTTAAACATTGTTTGAAATAGATTCAATGCCAATGGAATTTGAATTTGATCCAGATTTGAATTTTGACACTGATTTTTGAATACATAAATTATGGGTCGTTACAAACCTCCCCCCTTACAAGAATCTCATCCTCGAGATTTCAATCCTGCTCTACAAACAAATGGGGAAATTCCTTCTTCAGATTCTCTTCTTTTTCCCATGTTGCCTCCCGCTCAGTGTGGTTGCTCCATAGCATCTTGCAATACTTCACCTTTGAGTTCCTTGTTTCCTTGTAATCTTCACCAATAATCTTGACTGGGTACTCCAAGTACTCCAAGTTCTCCTGAATGTCCAAGGCACGCAGTGCCACAACCTTAGTCGGCACTTCTAAGCATTTCTTGAGTTGAGATACATGGAACACATTATGCACTCCTGCTAGGTGAGATGGCAGGTCCAACTTGTAAGCAAGCTCTCCAATCCTCTGCACAATGGGAAATGGTCCAACATATCTAGGTGCAAGCTTCCCACGAACACGAAACCTACGAGTACCTCGAAGAGGAGAGACCTTGAGGTACACATAGTCTCCCACTTCAAATTCAAGCGGTCTCCTCTTGTCTGCATAGCTCTTCTCCCTACTCTGGGCAATCTTGAGATGCTCTCTCACTTTTTCCACTTTCTCTTCTGCAGCCTTGATCATATCAGGACCAAAGAATGCTCGCTCTCCTACTTCTGACCACATAAGAGGGGTCCTGCACTTTCTGCCATAGAGCGACTCATTAGGAGACATTCCAATGCTTTCTTGATAGCTGTTGTTGTAGGAGAATTCTGCATAAGAGAGGCTATCTTCCCAATTCTTTCCATAAGTGAGTGCACAAACTCTCAACATGTCCTCTAGAATCTGATTCACTCTCTCAGTCTGGCCCTCCATCTGAGGGTGATAAGTTGTACTGTAGTCCAGTCCGGTGCCCATGGCTGCATGCAAGCTCTTCCAAAACTGTGAGACATATGTGAGCCTCTATCCAAGATTATGGACACTAGAGCTCCATGTAGCCTCAAGATATGATCAATATAGAGTCTTGCTAACTTGCTCACAGGGTAGTCTGTCCTGACAGGAATGAATCGGGCTCCTTTGGTGAATCGATCAACCACTACCAAGATGGAGTTGTGAGAGTTTGGTGTCAGGGGCAAGCCATTGATGAAGTCCATGCTGATATTTTCCCACTTCCACACATGTATAGTGATTGAATTGAGCAAACCAGCTGGTCTTTGATGTTCTGCCTTGACTCTCTTACAGATGTCACAACGAGCTACATACTCAGCAATTTCCTTTTTCATGCCTTTCCACCAAAACATTGTCTTGAGATCCTGATACATCTTGGTGTTGCCAGGGTGAATAGAATATCTAGAGCTATGAGCTTCATGTAGAATGGTTTGTCGTATCTCCTTGACCCTTGGCACAAATATGCGATCCTTGAACCATAAGACGCCATGCTCGTCCACCCTAAAATCAGGTGCGACATTCTTCTTCATCTTTCCCAAGATGTCCTTTATTTCTGCATCATTCTTCTGTGCAAGCTTTATTCTATCACTCAAGAGAGGCTTCACTATAAGTTCATTGAGATAGCCCTCAGGAATCAACTCTATTCCCGCATCCATCATATCCTCGAAGATTGGTGGTTGACTCACCATGAGACTGGTACAATAGGACTTCCGACTCAATGCATCGGCCACAACATTTGCTTTGCTAGGATGATAGTTCACACCAATGTCATAGTCCTTGATCAATTCCAACCATCTTCTTTGCCTCATGTTCAATTCTGCTTGGGTGAAGATGTACTTGAGACTCTTGTGATCAGTGTAGAACTCACAATGGTTGCTAATGAGATAGTGCCTCCAAATCTTCAATGCATGCACAACCGCTGCCAGCTCCAAATCATGAGTAGGATAATTCTGTTAATGGTTCTTCAATTGCCTTGATGCATAAGCCACTACCTTCTTATTTTGCATGAGTACACAGCCAAGACCTTGTGTTGAGGCATCGCAATACACTTCAAAGTCTTGATTGATGTCAGGCAAGGTGAGAATCGGTGCAGTGTTCAATCTTGTCTTCAACTCCTAAAAGCTGCACTCACGCGCTGGCGTCTACTCAAAATCCACATTATCTTGCAGGAGTTCTGTCATTGGCTTTGCTATCTTGGAGAAGTTTTCAATGAAACGACGATAATAGCCAGCCAACCCAAGAAAGCTTCTCACATCTTTTACGTTCCTTGGAGTAGTCCATTCAACAACTGCCCGGACTTTTTTTGGATCCACTGCAACACCATCAGCGGTTATGATATGTCCCAAGAATGCCACTTCTTCAAGCCAGAACTTGCATTTACTGAACTTTGCATACAATTGATGTTCCTTGAGTCTCTCAAGTACAACCCTCAAGTGTTGCTCATGCTCTTCAGCTGTCTTGGAGTAGATAAGAATATCATCAATGAATACCACCACAAACTTGTCCAATTCAGCCATGAAAGTCTTGTTCATCATGTTCATGAAATAAGCTGGGGCATTAGTGAGCCCAAACGAGACAACCAAGAACTCATACGAGCCATACCGCGTCACAAAGGACGTCTTTGGTATATCACACTCGCGAATCTTCATTTGATAATATCCTGATCTCAAATCAATCGAGGAGAAGTACTTAGCATCCTTCAACTGATCAAACAAATCATCAATTCTGGGCAAGGGATGCTTGTTCTTGATAGTCACTTCATTGAGAGATCGATAGTCCACACACATCCTCATTGTGCCATCTTTCTTCCTCACAAAGAGCATAGGAGATCCCCATGGTGAAAAACTAGGGCGAATGAATCCCTTCTCAAGCAAATCATCGAATTGCACTTTTAATTCTGCCAACTCCTCAGAAGACATGCGATACAGCCTCTTAGAAATTGGGCTCGTTCCAGGAATAAGATCAATGATGAACTCCACATCTCGATTAGGAGGATGCCCTGGCAATTCCTCAGGAAAGACCTCTGGATACTCACGAACCACTGGGATCTGGTCTAGGGTTAGCTCTTCGATGTGGCAGATTTGGAGAGGGAGCTTTGGAGCTTTGGGGGAGAACTTGACCTTGACACCTAGGTGGCTCTCGAGGGTCACTACCCTATCGGCACAAGATATGACTCCCTTGTTTTTGGCTAACCAATCCATGCCCATGATGACATCAATGTCACGAGAAGGTAGCACAATAAGATCAGCTAGGAACTGGATACCCGCAATGAGAATGCGAACCTTACGACAACCTAAGAGACATTTATAGATGCCTAAGGGAGAAGAGGCAATGCTTGGAGTTTGGAGTAGGGTTGTCAGTATAGCAAGCTTGGACACAAACTGATGAGGACATCACCATACTGGATACACGCATATCATTGCCTTCCCCAAGTTACAAGTCGTCACCAACTCGGTCGCCGCGTTCATCTCGGATTCAGCCGACACCCCTTCACGGTTTTGATGATATCTCCCACATCCGACGTCCAAACGAGGCGTTATTTGATGCGTTGGAAAGGGGAAGATGACGCCGTTGTTTTGGTTCTGGTCCTAGCTCCAGAAGGATCATGAGTCATAATATGTGACCATGACAAGGTGTTGTGCCACCTATTTTGGGCCAACCTTGCCATGTATTGTGTCGGGCCTTAAGCCCATGTTGTGGGCGCCCCCCTGGTCGCCCCCAACCCTAGGACGTCTTTGTTTCCTACATAAACTCAGTAGCCTCCGTCTTTTAGTTTCGGGTTTTGTTTAGTTTAGTTTTCCAGAGAGAAAGTTGATCGAATTATTGTAACTGTGGCGACAAGTCCTTTTACAGTAATCCAGGGCCCCTGTTCTTGTTCTACACCACTGTGGCGATTAGTCCTTTTGTGTTCAGAGCTTGAACCTTTTCTTATGATTCACTTCATCCATATTTGCAATTTCAGATTGCATGTTTATCCTCTCTTGCTTGTGTTCTCGATTTCGCTTGCAGGAACAATCAAGTTATGCTTGGTGTAACGGTTGCGGGGTTGGATCGTGTCTGATTCAAGCCGGGTCGTCAACGCCTAGTTCCCCAAATTCGAGTTTATCCCCTTACCTCTCGGAAGATCGGGCCATATCTACATCAAGTGGTATCAGATTCCTAGGTTCCCCGTGAGGTATTATCGTGTTCATCCCTTTAGATTCGTTTGTGTTCATCACTTTTTGTTCACGAAAAAGCCTACAAAAAAATATTTCCCCACCATCCCAGACATTGTTTAGCCTTTGCATAATTTAATTTCAGAGTCCGTAGTGTTGAGTTTGTGTCCTAGTCGAGTTCAGTTGCTGGTTTGAATTTGTGTTTCGATTCGGTTTGTGTTTTGATCTCCACTGCACACCACAATCACCATCGTGTTTTCCATTGGATTCACCATCGTGTCACCCACCCACCACACCCACAATCTGTTGCCAACAAAAATAACCCTACCCGATTCGGTTCCCCCCCCCCCCCCTCACCCCTCAAACCCTATCTTGACATACCTTCGGTAAAACAGGCATAACTTTTCACTCGTTGCTCCGATTGTGCTGAAATTTTTACAGCAAATTCTTGACTCAAAGTTGAGGTGATCCACACTCGGCTCCGCCCTGTGTGCCCTCGTCAAAAAATTCAAAAAAATCGGGAAAAAATAGAAAAAAATTGTGAAGTCAAAAATAGCGCTTTCGGTGAAACTTTGAGATTTTGCCTACCCTTTGTTTTCCCTCTGTTTGAGTTGAAACTTCTTGTGGTTCCTTCCTTTGTGTTCCTCTATCACAAAAAAATAATGGAAAAATCATACAAAAAAATCAAGATTTTGATTTGCACCCCCCCCCCCCCCCCCCCCCCCCCCGCCTTGAAAATTCTAAGTCTGTGAAGTCTATTTTGTTCCTTGATGCCTGTCCATTGTTCTTTGCCATTGTTCTTGCTGTCACAACTGTTTTTGAACATGATTCTTTTGCCAGCAATTAGAACACTGCTTTGGACATTTATTCAGTGCCACTATCTGTTATTGAATTGTGTTCCATTGACATACATATTAGCCTTCCAAGCTATACATATTGCAGCACAGGTTTCTTCCTTGCAACTGTTATACCCAAGCTCAACTACAGATTGTGTCGACCTATTTGGCTTTGGTAAGAACACTTGCAAGATTGTGATACATTGCTTCTGATATTGTTTTCCACTTTCTATACCCTCTGCTGCCTGCTAGTTGATAGGGCTAATCTTTTTGTTTAGTCTAGTCTTTTGCTTTTAACCATGTCAGAGAAAGGGAAAGGGACACCTGGAGAGTTGGAGTCCCCTACAGACTTCAATGATTGCGTGTCCAAGGCCGAGCTCACGAAGCTTCTTGCGGACTAGCGTACATTCATGGAAACGAAGTTTGCCGAGTTGATGGGTCACATCAACATTGTTGTACACCGTATTGAGGATGTTGAACGACGACCTCCACCTCAACGAGCTGCTGCTGATGATGATTTTGACTGTGATGCGGACCGTCTTCATCGTAATCGACACGGTATAGGAGGTAATAACAATCGTGGTAATACTGATACTTTTGTTAAGCCCAAATTTAACATACCACCTTTTGCCAGTAGTGCTGATCCTGAAGCATACTTAGATTGGGAACTTGCTGTTGAACAGAAATTTAATTCTCATTTAGTTCCTGCTGAGCATAGAGTTAGACTTGCTACTAGTGAGTTTACAGGTTTTGCTCTCTTTTGGTGGAATGATCTTTGCAATACTAATGATGCTATACCTACCACTTGGCCTGTTTTGAAACAACGTATGAAATCTCGTTTTGTTCCTCCTTATTACCAACGTGATTTACGTTTGAAATTACAATCTTTAACACAAGGTAGTAACACAGTAGAGGAATATTATCAGGAATTGCTTATTGGTTTAGCACGTTGTGATATACATGAAGATGATGTTGAAACTAGTGCTAGATTTTTTGGTGGTTTGAACCGTGATATCCAGAATATTGTTGACTATAAAGAGTGGAATAGGTTCAGCCAATTGTATCATATTGCTCTTAAGACTGAACAAGAAGTACAGGGACGCCTTCCACATCAATCTTGCAGGTCCAACACTGAGCAATATCTCCAGCAACGCACTGGAGTAGAGAACTTGAAGAGTCATGTTGTTAAGACACCAGCAACAACTTTTCCACTTGCGCCTACTTCTGCAGCGCAATCGTCTAGTGTACAGCACCAACACCAGAAGAAGGTTACTACTTCTGGTACTAGGAGTGGCTCCTCCACCACCATTATTTGCCACCACTGCAAGGGCATGGGACATGTCATGAAGGATTGCCCTAGTCGTCGTGCTTTCATCGCTACCACTGATGGGTATGAAAGTTCTAGTGATGTTGAAGATGAAATTGCTCGTATGCCTAACCTTGTTGCACATTCGACGGAGGAGCAGGAGACTACCACCATTGATTCTATTGCTGCCACCGTGGGCTTTCCTAGCCTCATTGTACAGCGTGTGTTGACCACTCGGGTGGGACAAGAGGAAGAACAACAACGCAACAATTTATTCTACATGTACCTCATTGTTGTGGACCATCGTGTTCTTACCATCATTGATACTGGGAGCTGTAATAACTTGGTAAGTTCTGATTTGGTAAGCAAACTTGGCTTGACCATGCATGCACTACATCAGCCCTACCACATCAAATGGTTCAACAATAGTGGTACGGCACAGGTAACTCGATCAGCACGCATACACTTTTCAGTAGGTTCTTATCAAGACTCTGCTGATTTTCATGTTGTACCTATGCAAGCATGTTCGCTTTTATTAGGCCGTCCATGGGAATATGATACGGATGCTGCCCACCATGGTAGAACTAATACATATACATTCGTGCATAAGGACAGGAATATTACTTTGCGTCCGTTATTGCCTGCTGATATTAGAAATCATTTTAAACTGCTTGCTGAAAATACTGAGAATAAACATGATAATAAACAACTTTCTGATGTTAAACATAAGGCTATTCAGTTAAAGGGAGGTGCTTTTCTTGCTATGACATCTACTGTTACTGATCTTTGTGATAATTATGATGCACCTTGCTATACTATGCTTTGTCGTGATATATCTTCTATCGATGATCATGTATCTTGTACTTTGCATTCTGCTAGTACTAACCTTTTGCAGGAGATTGATGCTGAGATGGAGTCGAGGGCGACTCCAATTCAAGAAGGGGAGGATGATGAGGACATCACCATGCTGAATATGCGCATATCATGGCCTTCCCCAAGTTACAAGTCGTCACCAACTCGATCACCGCGTTCATCTCAGATTCAGCCGACACCCCTTCATGGTTTTGATGATATCTCCCACATCCGACGTCCAAACGAGGTGTTCTTTGATGCGTTGGAAAGGGGACGACGACACCGTCGTTTTGGTTCTGGTCCTAGCTCCAGAAGGGTCGTGAGTCATAATATGTGACCATGACAAGGTGTTGTGCCACCTATTTTGGGCCAACTTGGCCATGTATCGTGTCGGGCCTTAAGCCCATGTTGTGGGTGGCCCCCCTGGTCGCCCCCAACCCTAGGACGTCTTTGTTTCCTACATAAACTCAGTAGCCGCCGTCTTTTAGTTTCGGGTTTTGTTTAGTTCAGTTTTCCAGAGAGAAACTTGATCGAATTATTGTAACTGTGGCGACAAGTCCTTTTACAGTAATCCAGGGCCCCTGTTCTTGTTCTACACCACTGTGGCGATTAGTCCTTTTGTGTTCAGAGCTTGAACCTTTTTCATCCATATTTACAATTTTAGATTGCGTGTTTATCCTCTCTTGCTTGTGTTCTCGATTTCGCTTGCAGGAACAATCAAGTTGTGCTTGGTGTAACGGTTGCGGGGTTGGATCGTGTCTGATTCAAGCCGGGTCGTCGACGCCTAGTTCCCCAAATTCGAGTTTATCCCCTTACCTCTCGGAAGATTGGGCCATATCTACATCACAAACTTAGTAGAAATGAATGACTGTGTAGCGCCAGAATCAAATAAGACAGTTGTCATGCAAGAATTAACCAAGAACTCACCAAGAATGACCTCTGGCACACCCTGAGCCTCTTCAACTGAGATATGGTTGAGCCTGCTTCTGGTAGCACTGTGCTGGACAGGTGGCTTCGACACTGACTGCACCGGACAGTGACCACTCTGGTGCTGAGGCCTCTAAGAAGTGTTGTTGTTCCTGTTGCTCATCTGACTGTTGGTGTTCTCCTTGACCACGTTAGGACACTGGTAGGACTTGTGGCCATCTTTGCCACTTGCATAGCAGCGAGTGGAATACTGTCCGCTGCCACCCTGCGACTTCCACCCAGACTGCTGCGTGTAGCGCCCACTAGTCTGCTGCTACGTGTACGAACGGGGAGCAGAACTAGAGCCCTACCCTTAAGAAGACGGTCCGAACTGAGACTGAGAGACGGGGGTCCACTGAACCATGGTCGCTGGGGACCTCCAGGACAGTTCACCTGAGTAGCTGACTTCCTCTTGCTTTCTCTTTCCTTCTCCACCCTCTTGTATGCTGATTCTAGGAGCATGGCCTTGTTGATCATTTGCTTCGGACTGGTGCAGTCAACAAGGTGTACTCCCATGCCTGCGTGCAAACCTCTAAAATTGTGAGAATTCCAAAATTGTACAACTTAGCAGACTCGACTGATAGAATTTGTGAGAATTTAAAGTTCCCACCTGCGTGCAAACCTCAAGAAAACCAATACATCTTTTGCTCTTCAGTTGCTACCTCAGTGGGGACGTATTGACTCAGCTGAATGAACCTGTTGGTGTACTCTGACACCGACATCTGCCCAAGCTTCAGGGATCTGAACTCCTCAGCCTTCCTGACCATGGCACCCCTGGGAATGTGGAAGGTGCGGAACTCCTCCACAAATCGGTCCCAAGTGATACTGTTAGGATCCTCGTGTGTAGCAACAAAGCTATCCCACCAAGCGCCAGTTGTGCCCACCAGCTGGTGCGCAGCAAGACGCACACACTCAGCGTCGTCACACTGTAGTAAGTCCAGCTTCTTCTCAATTTCTCTGAGCCATCCATTCGCAACCAGTGGATCATCAGAACTGTCGAACTCTGGTGGCTTCAAGCACATGAAAGCACTCATGCGGTCCCCAGGCCCCTGGATGTAGAGCCCGTATCCTCCAGCCTATCCACAATGGTTCTGCCAACCAGTCGTGGCGGTCACAAGATGCTGTATCAGCTACGTCTGCCTAGCCATCACCTCAGTGAAGTTAGGAGCCTCAGGTAGCACCTCATCCTCAGCTGGCTCCTCATCCTCGAACTCATCACCGTCAGGGGTATGCTCTCTACCCCTGCCATGACCACCAGCACGGCAGCGGTCTCCAGCAGCTCGGCCGCGACCTCCGTCACCACGACCACGGCCATGAGTGTCATGATCATGGCCACGGCCTCTCGGAGCAGCATGACGCCCCCGACCACGAGGTGGTGGAGCGATCTCCTCCTCACGACCAACTTCCTCGAAGCGCTCAAACAAGCGGTTGGACCTTCTTGGTGGCATCTGTTGCATCATAAATTCCAATAAGAAAGACTGGTTGATCCAAAATATCATAATACTTGCATTATTGAACAAGGTATGAAATTTCATGATGCACAAAATAATTGCAAGAGTCAACTCATCCAAAAAGGGCATCAACATTGTTTTGTTGCACTCACTATTCCATTAGTTTGTTGCAGAATGCCTTATACGCGTCTCCTTTTATATTAGCAGACCTTAACGCATAACTGAAAAACTAGTCTTGTAGTAATCCTCTTGGTCGTAGCAACTTCTTCACAGACAAGATTTTGAGATGAAAAAGGATTTAAGATTCCAAGATATGATGAAGGAGTTATAATCTGAAAGGAGGACTAGGAGATCATTTTACTAACGTCCGTTTCTACGGGTCTTGTACCTACAGTCAAGTATGGCTCTGATACCACCTGTGACGACCCCATTTTACCAAAAGGCAAAAACGTGATGTTTGTACCTCATAGCCACTCCCAGGAGGGTAGCTTGTACATCCATTCACAAGTAAATATCATAAACCATAAAAGATCAAGAAATATAGATAAGATAGATTCAAATGGTAACATCTCCATAACATAGTCATCAACATCTGAGTACATGAGCATGGCGCGTAGGCCAAGAGAGAAGTTCATGACATCTAGCGGAAGCGGTGAGACAAATGCGGAAGCGAAATCTACAGAGGAAGTCTACATGGCAATCCATCACCATTGAGATTAACACGTCCCAACGAGGTTCAAATTTTAATCCCAGCTAATATGCTCCCAACTGGGCCACAGCTCTAGGCCGGATGCAAAACAAGAGAGGGGGAAGAATAGTAAAACAAATCTCTCGTGGATGCTCACAAGATAGTTGTCCATTACCGAGGACGTGGCTATGTACATAGATTATAATAACTCTGCAGAGTATATACACCTGTACCCACATGATGTGACTATATAGTATAACTAGTGTATAGTAATATAGCACACACAAAATCCATCCTCAAGCATCGAACTGGTGTCTCCCGCATCTACAGAACTGAGCCCCCAGAGTCTCGCAAGACAAGGGTCCTGAAGCTGTGACGGGCCTACCACTGATCAGGTGGGATATCCCTCTCGTGGAGCCGGGTCGCAACCTGTGGACACCACTAACACCTACCTCGTACGCCTATGGCCAGAACACCAGTCCTCCACAAATATCAAGATCAAGCCACTACCTAGACAGGGTCGATGTGGTGTGTAAGAAATGTCAGGGAGACATACGACACAAGAATCGGTCCTCAAGCAGCAGGGGCGGGCAAATCCTCCATCTCCTCCTCCTCCAAAACCTCAACAACCAAACCACAATAGAGACCTACAGCCCAAGTCTCTAAAGTCTCTACCCAACTTAACTGTGTCCGCCACAGACACTCCCAATGGGGGTTGCCCAATCTACCCCCGGCACCTGACCGCCTACGTCCACCCCCACTAAAATAGTTTTAGTGGAGTTTATTTGCAATCACACACGCATAGCACATTTTAAATCATTTACACAAATTCATTTTATAGTGTCCAGGTGAAAGTTGAAGAGTAAGGCGGCGTCATGGTGGCCTGGTTGAAGGAGAATGACGGCGACAACAAACTCAGTTCCCGGCTCCGACTGGCGGTGACCGCGACGACAACTCGAGTCGCCGTTCCCGGAGATCTGCAGCGAGACGTGGTCGTGGTCAAAGGGAGAAGCAAGGGCATGCGACCAAGTCAAGCGAACACAGCGAGTATGAGGGCAAGGCTCACCGGGGTAAGAAGGATCGGAGGCGAGACGTCAACGGCGGCGAACGGTGGTTCTCCCGAATCTCCTCCTCCTCGGCCTGGAACACGACGAAATCAAATCGAGGGTGTGCGAAAGGGAACGTAGATGCAGGGCGGAGCGTATCGGCTTACCAGCGGCGGTCGCCTGGCTCGCCACACGCTGACGGCAGAGAAGGAAGAAGAGGGCAATGCCCTTCGGCCTGGCGGCGCAGAAGGGGGAACGGAGAGATGGGAGCTGCTTGGGGGATCTTATAGGGGGTAGCTAGGGTTTGCTAGGCGCGATACTTGGACGAGAACGAGCCACGTCGCCTTACTTCCACGCCAAGGCTTCTGCGTGCGTTCCAATCTAGAGGCGCCGGTGCTGCTACAGTACGGTCGAGAGAAAGGAGAAAGCGACAGGGATCCAACGTGTTCGGCTGGGCTGACTGGGCCGGCTTCAGAGTGTGGGCTTCGGTATAGAGAGAGAAATAGAATGGGCCAAGCTCGGGGAATTAAAGAGAAAACGGCCCAAAACAAGAATGCTGGAGAAAACAATTTAAACATTGTTTGAAACAGATTCAACGCCAATGGAATTTGAATTTGACCCAGATTTGAATTTTGACACTAATTTTTTAATACATAAATTATGGGTCGTTACAAATCCGAACCTTGAGAATCCTTTGGCCGAGCCGGCGAGGCGACTAGACGAGGCCGATGGTCAATCGCTGGTGGCTGGTGGGCGGTGGCCTGCTGTGCGATGACCGATGAGCGGAGCCGATCACCAATCGCTGCGAGCCTGCGACTAGGCCTGGCTGCGAGCCTGCACGCGATGGCCGTAACGATACGTGCGAGGTCGAGGAGTCCCGGGAGTGGAGCCGTCGAGGTCTCGATGGAGGATGTGTACTGCTGTGCCTGTACGTAATGTTTGGAACTCGCAGCCTAGTCTACGGAGGTCCAGCAGAGAAAACACGTGAGAAAAAAAGAGAGAAACTGGCAGGCAGGTCAGGTGGGCTTCGGCCATTATTTTTGGAGGCCCACGTTTTGTGGTGACCTGGTGCGGGCGCACCGGGCGCACCGGCCCAGGGCCGGCCCTGAGAGGTGGTGGTGGGAGACGGGACGTTGCGCGGCAGAGGTGGTGGTGGGAGACGGGACGTTGCGCGACAGAGAAGCCAGATTAATTGGACAAAAATGGATTCCACACTTCCTCACTGAATGATGGGTGGGACTCTATGCATGGGTCACGCTTCAGTCTAATTAGTAAAAATGTAAACAGTCTCTCATGCTACCGCGTTCACACAATTATTAGCTTGATTCGTGAAACAGTTCGGAAGTCCATTGATTTCAATCGCCCATGCACAAATGCCAAAACTATAGCCTTTCCAAATCTTGATAGCCGCGCCGGTTCTCTCGCCCCTGATTCCCAGATTAGGATTGCGATTTTCTGAAGGCTCAATCGCAAGCTGAAAATAATGTGAATCGAAGGTTGATCGCTTTTTTCATTCGATTTCGTCTCCGATTTGTTTCGTCGTCCTGGGATATTGTTGATTCGACCTCCGTGATGTAGGAATGGAGGTTGACGAGCAGGCTGCGGCTTGAGGGAGGTCGGCGAGCAGAGCGGCATCCGCGGGGTGCTGGGCGAGCAGGCGGCGGCCGCTGCGAGCTGGGCCCATCAGGCAGCAGCCGCTGGGAGCTGGGTGGCGGACGCAGGGTGTAGGGGCCACCGCGCGTCCTCCGCACGGAGCTGTGGCCAGCAGGCGCAGTGCGCGAGAGGAGCGGCGGTCGTAGGGAGCTGCGGCCAGCAGGCGGCGGCCGCAGGGTTCAGGGGCCACCACACGTCCTCTGTAGGGAGCTCTGGCCAGCAGGCCGCGGGCGCAGGGAGCTGGGCCCAGTTGGCAGCGGAAGAGATGTGCAGTCCAAGCTCTCCCGCCAGCGCGTAATCTACATTGGATCTGCACTCGGTGAGCAATCACATCTCCATTCCTCACCTACTCCTATTCCTATTTGCTGTGATCTGTTGCCTCTGCATTTTCTCTCGCATTGCTTCTTTGAATAATGTCCCCTGCTTCTGTGAATCGCTATAACCATATCCCCTGCTACCAGCAACCACCATACCCCTGCTACATCACAATGTCATGCTTCATTGAACTAAAATGTAACTAAAGCTAATGTTTGGTCATTCTTTCTATAAATTAAAGTAAATGCCAACACAGAATCAGACTATGACTCTATTTATCATGGACTTCAAGTGTTCAAGTATTATTCTAGTTTGTGCAGTGAGCAGCTTTACTGTTTACTTGCTCCAGACTCATTGGTTTTTGTGGAGGGCTAATTCACTTGCATCTCGCAAAGTTGAGGTAGTTTGTACCTCAACTTCAGAATTAGGATATGCTTAATACTGGTAATGACATTGCTCTGTCTATATATATTATTTTTGATTTGTTGTGTCTCCATCTCCTGAATGTTCCTTGAATAAATTGTTTGCTTCATCCGAAAAAGCTAGCTGCATATACAGTTTTACCATATAGCAGACAAAATGCTAATATCTAACATATGAGAAGTATACAAAATATTGATCTACCCAGTTGGTCCACCATATATGCATATATTGTTGCTGCACATATCCTTTGGAGCAAGCTGAAAATAGTACAGAACATTGAAATATTAGTAACTATGATTCGTTGTAATCTTTGCTTATATTCAGTAATCTTGCTTATAAATAACTTGACTTTTGCTTATAATAAAATGTTAAGTTTCCATTTCAGTCATGTAGTTTTAGAAGAGTACTAAGCTCTGTAAGCAGATTTAGAAGAGTAGCAACCTGATGCGTCGAGCCTCCAGACGTGATGATCATCTTGAGCAGTTAGTGTAACATTTCTTAAGCAATCGCACAGCCTCAATAATTCTATATTCCACCTGGAACCAATTTTGCTTTACCACCATTCATGCTTTGCATTGTGTGTACTTCATAATTTCTCTTTTCCTTTTTCTCCTTGTACCTCCATTCTCTTCAACAAACTGGTAATTCTCTGTTTGCTCCTGCTCAGAATCAGAGCCATCAAGCATCTGCTCAACACAATTTTCAGTTTTGCTTTTGTTCCCTTTACCTTCCTTGTTACAAACAAACTGAACCTTCTCCAAGACTCCAGTTAAAGCAGAACGCCGTGAAGTGTTTATCCGAACAGAGAAACCTATTCTTTTGACATACGAGTTGTCGTACAGTTTTGCTTCTTCCAAAGTGTCAACCATCTTTCCTGTGTAGGGCCCTTCTAGTGTTGACCACACTTCTACTTTGCTCATTGTCTTATGAAATAATACCTTCAGCACCATGAACATAGCAGCCCCCTGAGCAATAGCTTCTCCTAAACCACGTACTTATGAGTGTCACATCTTCTATAGGATGATGTGGTTCCTAAATATAGCATTGAACCTCAAGTGAAGTACACTGTTAGACAGCTAAAGAGCATCCTGAGGCAAGACACACCTATGTCCATTGATTTCTTCCATCTGGGGCTTAGAATGATAGCAAAAAAGTCTACCTTCAGGAACAACCACTACGTGGACCTAAAATTTAATGTATGTTTTGTCTTTTACAACTCAGTTTGACTGATAATGCGTACTCATTGTTTGTGTTTTTCCTTTTTTTTAAAATGTGTCCATACTGACATCCATCAACTAAAAGAGAGCCCCCTGCTGAGTGCAAATTGATGGATGCTTTTAGGAGCAAGAACGTGTTAAATGCATGCAGATGCACCCCAATGCAACTCTGGATTTCTTTTGTTTCTACCACTCTAATAATATACTTTATTGATGTTATACTTTTCTATACAGTACTAATTCAAGTATTTTACAGTTTTTTATGCCTCTTCATCTTGGTGGAAAGTATTCACTCTTAATAATGCAGTATAATCATACAAAGATGTTCACCTTTGATCCTAATCCTTTTCCACCGTGAAGTGAAAACGAACATTTCAAAAGGTGGTCACAAAAGTTAGATGCTATATTCCCTTCCTACATAGATGCTATGTCAAAGTTGGGTGCAAAGTACATGAAAGATTATTGGTTAACGGGAAACCAATGTCATGGACCACGGCTAGATGTTTAGAAAATTGTTTAATCACATTGTAAGACAAGATGGAGATCACTAATCATCATCATCATCTTTCTAATCTTAGGCCAGCATCAGTATACCATGTATTGTTTCATTGAGGAATGGAATGGTGAAGATAAACTTGTGGTTGCTAAGGTATATATTAAGCTATTGCACATGTATTGTCTATAAATTTCATCTGTACTAATTAAGATCACTGATAAATTTAATCATCTAATGTGCAGGATGCTACAACAGTACGAAGAGAAATTCTGGTGAACGTTTTATCATCCGATCTGAATGAGGCATACGAGGTTCTACCACAAGATGTTCTCAACATTGGCTACCTTTCATAATGGCAAAGTGATTTAGAGTTGTTGAAAAATTGTTGTATAACCAAGGTGAACGTGTTGTATAACTATTGACAATGTTTTTTTTTTGACACAAACTATTGATAATGTTGGGACAGGTGTCGACTAAACTATGTTGTGTTTGCCACAGATTGAGTTCAACAATTTATTTTAGTTATAGTTTATTAAGAAAAAGTGGGAAGTCCTATATAAAAAAAGTGGGAAGAGTGATAGTAATTGTCTCGTGTCATATCCATGTGGCCATTGCTAGTCGAACGGCTGCGGCAGTAGTGGCCGTGAAGCGAGAGAGGAAATCCAAAAATGAGTTTCACTAGGTTGAACTCGGGAAACTCATTTCTCTTTCCCTTTTCCAAAAATCCAAAAAATGACTATAGGAATCTTCAAAGCGCATGAAGATTTGAGAGATGAAATAATAGATACCAGAAAATTCATTTTGACTTTAAAAAGTCATATATGTGCTGCAAAAAGTTGTTCGATTAGCGTGGACGACTGATTTTGTGCTGACTTCGATATGACGTTGAGAAGCAAAGGCAGATGATCCCGTTCCAACCGTCTCCACTGCTCCATCTCCACCTCCAGTCGAGATTTTTGCTATTTTACCGTTGTATACGTTGGGCTTCTCTCTTTTACCATTATAACAATGGGCTTCTCTCTTTTATCATCAAACCGTCATTTTTTTTCTTTCTTTTAACATTGCTTACTGTTTGAGCATCATAATCTCTATTAGGAGACATAAAAAGATAGAAATACCCATCACATTCCTCTTACACAATAAGGATTATTTTTCACCTTTTACGCATATTATTGAGCACCAAAAAAATATCAGAAAAAAATAAAAATAACACGCAACAAGATTATTTTCTTTTACCTTTATGCATATTATTGAGCACAAAAAACATTTTAAAAATAAAAATAAAGACTTTAATTTTATTTTTTTTAAAAAAATAAATACAAAAATAAAAGTCTTTATTTTAATTTTTTGTTTTTTAATGCTCAATAATATGCATAAAAGTAAAAACAGGTTTTATTATGTGTGAGAGGGATGTGAGAGGCATTTCTATCTTTTCATGTCTCCTAATAGAGATTAAAGTGCTCAAACACTAAGCAATGGTAAAAGAAAGAAAAAAATAATTGTTTAATGGTAAAAGAGAGAAGCCCAGTATTATAATGGTAAAAGAGAGAAACCCAACTTACAATGGTAAAATAGCAAAAATCTCCCTCTAGTCCGGTACCCTACCCCATCGACGCCGCGAGCGCTCCGAGGAGCCGACATCGTCGCCGCCCCACGACGAAAACATTCCCGAGCGCTGCTGCCGATCCTGGCGAGGAGCCTCCCCGCTGAAGTTTGTTGCAGGCCATCCTGTACAGCGACGCGGCGCCCGCCTCCATTCATAACGAGCAGACAACGCTGCTGTCGCCGAGAGTGTGGGACCACGCCATCGACATTGGTGGCGCGGAACCTAGCCCGCCCCTGTTTGCATCTCGTTGTCAAGTGCCCCGAGGAGTGGCCCTGCTGCAGTTTGTGGCGAAGATCCGGTACGTAATTCTCAAAGGAATGTTCAGAAGCTGATCGGATGCATGATGTCCTTGAGTCGCTTTATTTCCCGACTGGGGGTCAGCGGTCTGCCGTTCTTCAAGATGCTTAAAAAGCAGGATGACTTCACGTGGACGACCGAGGCGTAGTCGGCGCTAGAGGACTTGAAAGCACATCTCAGTAATATCTTTGTTTTGGTACCTCCAGAACCACAAGAAAAACTTCAACTATACATATCGGTCACAACCCAAGTTGTAAGTACCGTTTTAACAGTCGACCGAGAAGAGGAGGGTCATGTACGAAAAGTATAGCACTCGCTGTACTTCGTCAGCGAGGTCCTCAGCGCCTCCAAAGCACGGTAACACCAGATATTGAAGCTGTTGTATGCGCTCCTGATCACCTCGGGGAAGTTGAAGCATTACAACGACCTCCCCTGACGGGAAGCCGGAGTACGTTGTGACCACGCTGGCAGTAGCACTCCTCTGGCTATGGGTGGTGGTGCAGTCCTCTGCCTAGTACTCCTCCGCATGCCCTATGTCTATGTCTGCCCGATGATCAAGCGTGATCCGGGTGTCCTGCGTGAGGTCTCCATAGCATCCAGGTGTCGAGCTAGCTGCCTAGTCCTCTCTAACTCTGGGTCTAGTGTTGGTATCTTCTTGGTCTTGGGCTTCTCTGGCATCTTGCCCTTGTCCTGCCCAGAACCTGCCATCTCTGCTGCTGTTGACTCCTATCACTGCACGCACATAGGTATAGACAGGATAAGTATAGAATCTAATACATTTACAAGCAAAGCACCGCTAGGAAAGAATGCGCAATAGAAATCCTAGCACTAAATGAAAGACATGATCACTGAACAAATATGCAAAGTAACAACAGTGATCATCGACTATATGTGGCTGGTGCGAGTCATCTAGTGTGCAGACAATTAATAGGCAATAAATCTAACTACAGACTAAATGAGGAGAGAACCCTAGACATGCAATTAACAGATAACCATGGAATTAATTGCAGCTAGGTTGAGCTAATTAACCAACTAATGCAACTAAAGTTAGGAATTTTACATCTAATTGCATTAATTAGGTCAACTACTCAAAATTAGGGCATAAAATGATGAATGGGAGAATAGTGGCACAATGCCCTAAAGATGTGGAAACCAAACGTCGAGAGCGACACGAACGATCGCCGGGAACATGGTTGAATAGTAAAAAGGACAAATTTCTCTCAATTGGTGGAACCTGACGAGAAGATGTGTGGGGGCCTGCTGCTTAGGTGATGCGCATGCACGAGGAGGGGGAAGCAGTTGTGGCTTTTGGCGGGGTGCGGCAGGACGACAAGCAGCGGCGGCGCGGCGCACACGGCAGCACTGCTAGAGTTCACAGGCACGGCGTGGCTGCACGTGTATAGAGCAAGGGAAAGCGATGGCACAGTGCGGGGAGCACGGCTCGGTGGGGGAGACTACACATGACGGCGACATCGGCGAGGTCGACGGAGGGCAGCGGTGCGTGCGTGAACTCGGCAATGGAGTAAGAACAAAGAAGAGACCAAAACTGTCTCTTCTGGCTTTGACCTAGGTCAAAAATAGAACAGACGGATGAGATCCCCCAAGAACGAAATCAACGCTTAGATCAGGAACTGTAACACACGATCAACCATAGTGACCGGACGGTACGCTCACTAGACCGGACTGCCCGGTCACTTTGTGGGTTCTGAGAATCTATCTTCTGTTGAAACGGAGCTTGTGCAGACTGGATCATCCGCTCTTTAAAAGTGTTCCGTCTGGTCTCCATTTTCATCTCCCCTGAAGCATTGTGCATTGTTGCACAGACCAGACCATACGGTCACTACCAGGAATTCACTGAGACAAGGAATTTCTCCATTTTCCAAGTGCCCTCGCTAAACACTCAAATAAACACTGCACTTGGAATATGAAGGGAACTCTCAAACACTCCTTTTCAAATAGTGGCACTCTGTAGCCTTATAATTTTCGTAAATGTCAAATGAAGAATCGAGCAATTATGAACCAAGGCAAATAATAGCCAAATGGATATGTATGAGCCTTAGTCCATGAACCGCGCGAGTAGATTTAACCTCGGAGTTCATAAGAGCTTCCTTAAGGGGCATGAAGCACAATCCTTTCCTTTGGTCACACTTACGAAGTTGTTCTCTCATATAGATCATGAGGCATAAATTTCTTCAAGTGAGACAAGCCTCCTTTGCGTTTCTTATTTGATGCATGTAACAAGCATTTTACATATGCAATGAAATAAACATGCCATGTGAATGCTAGCAATATTAAAGCAAGACACAAAGGAAACCTAACAATATCATGTTTGAACACCTGTAAGCTTCATGACCATTGGATCCCCAAGGTATGAATGTTTTAGTGATAGATGACAACTATGAAATTGTGGGCTAATATGTACATGAGTGTTGTCTATGTAGGAACCTTCATTAATCTCTATTACAAATCATATTGATGACGGTAGCCTTGGCGAAGGATGATAATGACCACAAGCATGGAGGCTTGGTGAGCTTGATGGAGTCCAAGGGTTGAAGGATATGGATCAAAGCTGAGGACAAGCTATGGAGCATGTGTTGGGAACACTTGGCTAGTTGTTAGGGCTTTGAGTCCAAAGGAAAAACTGGACTATCAACGGGGTCTAGGTCATTCTCTTAGGTCATGTCTAGTCGGTGATGTGCAAGGTTGCTCGGTGAAATCACAGGTACTAGGTGACAGTGGAGAAGCTAAGGAGTTGTTCGGACAAGCCGGGAAATGAAGTTAAGCGAGGACAACAAGTTTCAGCTTATCGGACTGTACGGTCACTAAATGGTTTTGTCTGGAGACTACATCGACTTAGCGAGGAACCTGTCCGTGCCAGGATCTCTAGAGACCGGACGGTCTGTTCAGTATGAGTTGCACAGGGCAGAGAGGAAGCCAAAGTCTGTAATATTTCTGGACTGGAGAGAGAAACGGACCGGATGGTCTCGTTAGCTAACCGTACGGTCCGGTCAGCAGGAAATCAGCAGTGGGCAGAGCCGTTGGAGCCAGAGTGTACAGTGACCGAACGGTCCGATCAGGTAGTGACCGGACCATCCAGTCAGTAGGCCCAGAAAGCTGATTTTGTGGAGCAACGGCTAGTTGGAGGTTGGAAGCCTATATAACTTCGTTGCTGTGGTCTTGAAGACCTCTCTTGGCCAGTGGAATTTCTTGGAGTGTTTAGTGAGAGACAAGAGGAAAAGGGGAGAGCACTAGGAGGAGATATAACATATCTTGAGAGTGCTAGTGAGAGTAACAAGGAGCAATCTTGCACATCTAAGACTAGGGTGTCCTTGAGAGTGTGATCTAGATTTTTACTCTTGGTCTATGGTGAGACCTAGACCAGTTAGGAGTTGGTGATCGAGCCTATCGTGATTGGTTGTGAAGGTCGTCACATGTTTGTATACGGTTTGAGCCCGCCGGTGAAAGGGGCATCGCTAGTGAGCGCTCGTGCCGGCTCGGGGAGTCTGACAAGTTCTCGAGGAAGGTGATCTTGTGCCTTGGTGGCAGCGGTGACGCGCACCTTGTCTTCACTCCAGGAGTGATTGCGGGCTCGTGGGCGAGAACTCCACTTGGTGGTGGGAGGGACCGGGACTCCGGTGAGAGTGGTCTAACGAGGAGTAGGGGAAGGCGCCATCCTTCCAAGACTTCGGTAAAAAATCATGAGCATTCTTTGACCCCCTCTTTACTATTCCGCAATTGTGTGATCTAGTTGATAGGGTGACTTGTGGCATGCATAGGCTAGTGTGTTTAGCTTCCGCATTTTGTTTTGCATCATGAACACTAGCATGCATAGGGTCTTGGCCTACTAGAACTCTTTAGGTTGCAACGCTTGTCAGGTTCTAGTGGTGTGAAATTGAAGTATTCAGATTCATGGTTGGTTATCGATTCACCCCCCCCCCCCCCCCTTCTCAGTATGCCTTCGGTCTTTTCAACCCCTATCAAGCTTACTCATTATAAGCCATACCCATGCCTTGAGAGAGCCAAACCACCATCTCAAGCACTCCCCCTTGCTAATAGCTATCTTGAGTGGGTTAGACATTGACTAATTTTTATGTGTTTTTCTTTTAATTATTTACACATGCATGGATGCAAAGCACTACAACTACCAAGGCCTAGTCACAAAGGAGTCCTAATTACCATGCAATGCTAGAGAAAAAAAAACACACTACAACTACCAAGAACTAACACAGTTACCTCCCTCATGAGTAGATATGACGTTGAGGTCCATGTCACTTGTGGTGGACTTCACATGATCTTCATGAAAGCGCTCGATCCACCACCACCACCATCTTGGTCTTGTTCTTGGGCACCCACTTGTACGTGGTTGACCTCTCAAGATCAGCTATGCACTTAGGCACCCATATGCTCTTGATATTTCTCTTCTTGTTTGGTGGTCCCAAAGCCTTTGCTTTTACCTTGCCATCCTTGTTCCTAAAAAGCTTGAAATGGGTGTTCTCATGGAACAAGTTAGTATTAGGAAAGACAATGGAACTTCTCATGCTAGAACAATCCTTGGTGGTGTGACCATTCTTGCAACACCTCTCGAATAGTAGTCGTCAGTGAGTAGGGGCTTGATCCATGCGAGGATGGAATCACATCTAGAGGGATATGAGCCAAGTCCACGGTGGGAGACATTGTTCACAAGGTTTCTCCCAGGAATCTCCTTGTGGATGGCTCTACCATGTGTGAGCCTATCGAAGCCGTCCATCACCATCTTCCTTTCTTTCTTGAGCTTGTGATATTCCTTCAAAACAAATGGCTCAAAAGAAGAAACCTCAATCGAGGTGGTTAGTTCATCACACATAGTAGAAGCATCGCTCATCGATGAACTAGAAGCGGGAGAGGCAAGGTTCTCAACATTGATGGCCTCATAAGTAATCTCAAGAGCCTTGTACTTTGTCACGAAGTTCTACATGATCACCCTTGAGTTTGTCATAACTCTTGTTTAGGGCCTCATGAGATGTGACAAGGTCCTTGAGCTCACTCTCAAGGTCAACCACATGGTCCTTAGCCAACTTATATTCTTTTCTTACCACATCATATATTTTGGATTTCTTGACGGTGATGTCGCGGGCTTGCTCAAGCATATTCCACAACTTGGCACTGGTGTGCTCCTCGTCATCGCGGTCATCGCTGCTCTCATCCTCACTCTCCCCAAGATGACTCGCGACCATGAGGCATGTGGGAGGTGGAGGAAGAGCTCATGGAAGTGTGGTCTTGATCATGGATAGGCCGACCACTTCTTCATCATTGCTTGAGGAAGAGGATGTGTCACTTGAGTTGTCACTTGTCCACTCTCCAACAAGTGCCTTGCAGGAGAACTTCTTCTTGTAGTCTTTGGCTTTGGCTTTGCCCTTGCTCTTGTCTTTGTTGAAGAACCTCTTCTTCTTTTGATTGGATTTGAGGGCTTCATCGTCTTCTTCTTCTTCTTCTTCTTCACTTGAATCTTGTGACTTGAATGCTTCTTTTTTGGGCTTTGGGCACTCTCGGACAAAGTGATTCTTTGAGCCACAATTGAAGTACTTGCCCCTGGACTTGGAAGCAAACTGGTTCTTGAAGGTCTTAATCTTCTTTATGAGAAGAGCCAAGTCCTCGGTCAAGTCACATTCATCATCATCCTCAATGACTGCCTTCTTCTTGTTTTTCTTGCTCTTGCTTGATTCTTGCTTGTCAGACTGAAGAGCAAGGTTGGATGATTGAGGATCATCCATCCCCAAGTACATCCTTCATGGTCTTGGTCTTGAGGTCACCTTGTAAGGTGAAGATGATGATCGACTCGTACTTGGGGTCTTTGAAAAGCCTCAAGAATCTTCTAATGACCTCCACAGGATTGAGCTTGAAATGATCCCCAAGTGCAATGATCTTCTCCACTAGCACATGAAAATGAGAATACACAGTGTTAGCTCTCTCATGTGGCAACCTAGTGAAGTTATCATATTTGTTCTTCAGCACATAGTATATTTTCTCTTTGACATCACTATTACCCTCGTGGATACTCTGAATCTCAGTCCAGATACCATGTGCTGTCGAACTCACATCCAATCTAGCAAAGACATCATTAGTTATGCATGCGAACAAAGCATTCATGGCCTTAGCCTTGTTCCTAATGAAATCAGGTTCAAGAAGGTTCACATCTGCATCCGATTCATGGGTCACCATCCATATCTCCGGATCAAGGACTCTAGATAGGCATGTATATGTGTCTTCCAATACCCATAGTCCTCCCTATTGAATATTAGAGCACTCCCCACATGTCCCGGCATCTTTACTCAAGGAGGTGAAGCCTCAAAGATGAGCACTTGGCTCTGATACCACTTGTAAGGACCGAAGGCCTACCAAGAGGGGGAGGGGTGAAATGGTAGCCGACCACAAATTCGAATACTTCAGTTTCACGCCACTAGAACCTAACAATCATTGCAACCTAAGCAATTCTAGTAGGCCAAGACCCTACACAAGCTAGTGTTCATGATGAGTATACAATGCGGAAGCTAAATACACTAGCCCATGCAAGCCACAAGTCACCCTATCTACTATAGCACAAAAATGCGGAATAGTAAAGAGGGGTCAAGAAATGCTCATGATTTTTTACCCGAGGTCTCGGAAGGATGACACCTTCCCCTACTCCTCATTGGATCACTCCCGCTAGAGTCCCGGTCCCTCACGCCACCAATGTGGAGTTCGCGCCCACGAGCCCACAATCACTCCCAGAGGGAAGACACAATGCGCGTTGTTGGTGGTTTCTAGATGTCCATTTTATCTACCAAAAAGGGATGTTTTGCGTCTTAATTTGGTGGTTCAGACTAACAATTAACCCCATATTTGCATATATTTATAGTTGTTCTATTTTGGATGTAATCGCAGGAACAGGTGTAAAACAGGGCAATTCTGGATAAAGGACTAAAGAGCAACGAAGATGGGCCAGATGCGAGGCCGCGCCGATCGGCGCAGGAGGAAAAGATGACGAAAACAAGCCCAAGTCCAAGAAAGACAAAGTCCAACCCAGTATGAGTCAGAGTCGGTGGAAGTTGACCTAATCCCATCGATTATAAAAGTAAGATAATTATCAAGAGCCAGGGACAACAACCAGGAGGGCAACCGAGACGACAATCATGAGATTCAGTTGTTAGAACAAGGGTTCCAAGATATTGGCGGTGAAGGTTGGTCAACACTGACTAAACCCACCAAAAGGGAGGTCGCGCTGATCGGCTATTTCTCATCCCTCGGCTATGTCTAGCGGAAGGATGAGTGAGTAGTCTTATATTATCTTCTCCGGTGCGGGGATCTAGTCATGTAACTCTCATACTTATTGATACTCTCTCAATAAATTTAATCTATGTGATGAACTTAATTGCACATCTATCATTTTCATTAGTGTATCGGCCAATACACTTTTGCCCATTACATAGTGCAAGAAACCAGTGGGGAGTCAATAGTCTCTGTAGTGACAGCCGGGGTGAATGAAACCACCATGTCACCAACAAGCTACTTTTTATGGCGTCGTTGCCGGGGAACAAGCCAGTTTATTTACTATTAATATTTTACTAACGTCTAATCCTCTCTTTTCTAGTCGTTTTTGTTTTGTATTTTTGTGTGAATTTTCAGGATGAGTACGACAGGACCTTCTCTGATGCTCAGGGAGCTTTCTCTACCATCTCCATACGTGTTGGTGCCTCAATCCTCAGATGAGAAGGTCACTGCCTCCTCGTATGTGTTGAGCCCCATTATCATTGGCATGGCTGAATCAAACAAGTTCTTTAGAGCGAAAGAGGAGAACCCGTATACTCACTTATAAGATTTGGAGGCACTTTGCCAAACATTACATCATGAAGGAGTGCCTCAGGATCTTTACAGGTGGCTGCTTTTCCCATTCTCTTTGGGAGGAAAAGCCAAAGGGTGGCACAAGACAGCATCTCAAGAAGCAAAGGTAAGTGGAGTGAGTTAGTTGGAAATTTTTGTCTCCACTATTTTCCGTTGCCAAAGGTGCAGAAGTTGAGAAGAGAGGTGGTGAACTTCTTACAAAAAGATGGAGAATCTCTCGCGGAAGCCTGGATATGTTTTCAAGAATTGTTGAAACAAGGACCTGACCTCGACATTGATGAGAATATGTGCGCTCAAACCTTCTACATGGCCATAAATAAGACATCAAGGATGCATTTGGACGGATCGGCCGGAGGAAGTTTTCTGAGATTGACAGCCAAGGTAGGGATCGAATTGTTAGATAAAATTACCGATAATAAAGCTTTGCACAAGCATTGGAAAGAATATCTAGAACCAACTCAGCAATGCCCATAAGTTATGCAGAAGGAAGAGTCGACGGCTGAACAGATCTTGATGTCCGAAAGCAGAGCAATGGTTACTTCGGAGCAATTCAAAGAAATAGAGCCCGTCAGACCCACCTCTGTAAATCTGACGTGTGCACCGATCGGCGCAGTCACGACGAAAGAAGGACTGATCATCCTGATGACTCCGTCAAGCTGCAAGGAATATACCAAGATAGAAGATACGATTCTCGACAACCACCTGAAAGAATTTGAAGGCAAATTTGCTAAACCAAAGGGGGATAGAACATTAGCGAATGCTAGACCACTTGACAAATTTGAGCCGATGGACTGGATTCCTATTGATTTTTCACAAGAGTTGTTCAATATGAGAAGATCCTTCTATTCGCAAGATGACTCCGAAGCCGGAATTGAGTATAATTTCCCAAGTAATCACCTCAAGTCGGAAATTTTCAATCAAAAGATTATTGGGAGAGTTTTAGGGAAGTTTTATAAGAATGATATAGAGCTTGATGAATTTAATCTATGTGATGAACTTAATTGCACATCTATCTATCCTTTTCATTAATGTATCAGCCAATACACTTTTGCCCATTACATAGTGCAAGAAACCAGTGGGGAGCTAATAGTCTCTGTAGTGACAGCCGGGGTGAATGAAACCACCATGTCTTGTAGAACATTAAAGTCATCACTCAAGTTGATAAGAATAAGGTTGCATGCTAGTGAACCAATCCAAAGGAGAGAATCCTTCATTATCGTGTTACCTCTTCAATAACATTCACCTTCCACTCTCTCAACGTCATTTTTCACACCAACGAACCCATTACAATTTGTTAGTAATCCTTTAATAGTAATTATTCCGCTCGTTCCTTGTGGATTTGATAACCTTAGAATACTCTAAGGGAAAAAGAGCTACAACTGTACACCGTCCTTGTGGATTCGACCAACACGTGTCACCGCTACCACCAAGGCACAAGCTCACCTCCCTTGAGAACTTGTCGGACTCTCCAAACTAACACGTGCGCTCACTAGTGATGCCCTTTCACCGGCGGACTCAAATCGTGTACAAACGTGTGATGACCTTCACAACCAATAACGATAGGCTCTATCACCGACAGCTAACTGGTCTAGGTCTCACCATAGACCAAGAGTAGCAGTCTAGATCACACCCTTAAGGACACCCTAGCCTTAGATGTGCAAGATGCTCAAGTTACTCTCCACTAACACTCTCAAGATATGCAATATCTTCTCCTAGTGCTCTCTTCTTTTCCTCTTGGACCTTATCAAATGCTCTCAGGTATTCCACTGGCCAAGAGAGGTATTCAAGACCTCATCAACAAAGTTATATAGGCTTCCAACCTCCAACTAGTCGTTGCTTCACGAAATCAGCTTTTTGGGCCAACTGACCGGACGGTCCGGTCAAGCAGCACTACAGACTCTGCCTCCAACGGCTCTGCCTACTGTTGATCTCCTGCTGACTAGACTGTCCGGTCTGTTTCTCTCTCTAGTATAGAAATATTTCAGACTTCAGCTTCCTCTCTACCCTGTGCAACTCATACTGACCGGACCGTCCGGTCATGATGGGTCCTAGCATAGACAGATTTCTCGCTGCTCGCTGTAGTCTCCGGACAAAACCACTTAGTAATCATACAGTTCGATCACCACTGACCCCTCTGTCCGATCACTTCGTCTAGAAGCTGAAACTGCTCGTTCTTACTTGACTTTGTTTCCTGGCTTCTCCGAACAGCTCCTTGGCTTCTCCATTGTCACCTAGTGTCTATGATTTCACCGAGCATTCATGCACATCACCGACTAGACATGAACTAAGAGAAATGACCTAGACCCCATTGATAGTCCGGTTTTTCTTATGGACTCAAAGCCCAAACAACTAGACAAGTGTTTCTAACACTTGCTCCATAGCTTGTTCTTAGTTTTGATCCATCTCCATCAACTCTTGAACTCTATCAAACTCACCAAGCCTCCATGCTTGTGGTCTTGTTATCAATCGCCAAAGCAACCATTATCCATATGATTTGTAATAGGGTTTAGTGATGATTCTTGCATAGACAACTCTCGTGTATATATTAGCCCATAAATTTATAGTTGTCATCTATTTTTAAAACATTCATACCTTGGGGATTCAATGGTTATGAAGCTTACAACTACGACTCTCCATCAAGATTTTCATGACACCTCTGAGTCCATCATTAATCATCAAAGCGACATTCACCGCTACCATGGTTGAGGTTGATAGATAGGATCCTACATACATAACACTCAAGTAGATATTAAATTTTTTTTATAATTATTATTCAATCACCAAAATATTCATATCTTTTTTTTAAAACACATACCAATAATCACCGCCCGGCCACCCCCGCGCACAACGCCTCCGCACATCGTCCCCAACCTTTCTTTTCTGTGTGGAAAGAAAAAAAAGCTTATACAACCGGGAGGCCGTCACACTGCCTCTGCTGCATATCGCCGATAGCTGCAGCCGACGATCGAAATCGCTTCGCCCCGGAGTCGCGCACCCGTCTGTGTTGCAAGCCGTATCCGCCCTGGATCGGCGACTGAGCGCAGCCGCCATTTGCTGCCGCGAATCGACCGGGAGCAGTCCAGAAGCGTGGCCATCCGAGCTCCTCGAGGAGAGCGGCGCGGAACGCGGCCTTTGTGGCCGCCATGAAATACCGATGACTGAATGCTATTGTGCCGGTGACTGGTGGCGACGGCGACCTCGACCCGCGCCGCTCGCGTGGAGAGGCCGGTGGGCATCCTGGGCAGAGCTGGCAGGGCCCTCAATGCTCCCTCCCCCGCGTTGAGCTTCTCCGCCCCCATTTCTTCCATCTGTATTTCGGCCAGCAACTTCCGCCGTCAACCAAAACAATTGTTCCTCACCGATTCTTCGACAGTGCTGCTCTCGTCCAACCAAGGTACGAAACAATTGGAGCAAATCGATGCCTATGCATGTGATCTGAACAAACGTGTGAAACATTTGTCACTTTTGCCTATAGTAGTTGTATTGTAGATGGAAAACAGTACCAGGTTTTTTTTTTTTTGCAACACAGTACCAGGATTTTGGTTTGTATCTATTTCAGATTCCTACAACAGCTACATATTAGATAAAACAACATTGTGATAACAGACGAATGCGATTTGATTAGCGATGCATTTACCCATAGTTGATGATAATATACTATACTTTATTTGGAACATGTGAGAATTCAGAATATGTATTGTTTCCATGGCTTTTTTCTGAAAGATCTATTTAGGCCACACAATGCAGTACCATCAATCAATATAATAAAACCAGCAACCTACTGTGAGGTCATCTTGAATTGAATCACAGTGATGGAGTATACTGCAAGTTTCTTGAGCCTTTCAGCCGTTCATCTACTTATTGACCGTTGCATGGCTGAATTTCTGCTTGTAAGTGCCAATTAGTGGGTATACTAGAACTTACTCGAAACAATATTTTGTTTAGAACACTGAATAACAGTTTCAATAAATCAAATAAATATTCTTTGGATAATTAAGCATACCAATTCTTTGGCAGCTAAGTCCTTCTGCAAAACTTTCATATCATCTTGGAAGCCAGATGAAGCCAAAATACATTTCTGTGTATTGTAGTTGTGGCATTGTGAATTACTACCCTGGGCATATTTGAATTACTACCCTAAGCATATGTGAATTACTACCCTGTTGATGTCACCTTGAGCACCAGTGGCCTTTCCCGAAATAAAGGTCATATGAGAAACATGTTTGTTCGTTGCACAGGTCATATAAATCTGTCACGGATATAGCATCGACCTAGAGCCATGAGCAAGCCGAGTGGAGGCTGCACTCCACTCGGAGATTTATCAAATAGAGGTTAGTTATAATTCTAATGATTATTTCAGCGTACAATTACTTTAGACCATATATGTGATACCCATGGTTTCACCCTAGTTACTGAGGTAGTTAAGAAAGAAATCAAAAACACAAAAAAATTTGAATTCAGTTGAAATCAATTCGAATCTGACTTGAATTAGAACTGCCACTTTTCACATGTAAGTGATGCAAACAAATTTCATAACCTTTATCTATGCACCAATTAACAATTTTGGAGAATTTTTGGTGATTTTATCACTTTGGAAAATAGTCCAAATAATTCAAACTATGCTCAGAAACAGTGTCACTTTGAAAATTCAAATTTAAAATTTTGTAAAGATTTACTAAAACAGATCATACTCCTAATTAAGGTCCAATCTTTAGGAGAAACATATAATTTTGGCTTGATTTAATAAAATAGATAAATACTACTTTTGGAATTTTTGTCAAATATCAAGTTTCTGGGCCAAATTTCAGCCTTGACAGTCAAGCAACTTTGAAATTAAATCAATCCTATAAAAATTTATCTTCAAGAATTACATCTTCAACTTTTAGCTACTCCAAACATTTCTCTTCAAGGATTTGGAACCCTTTTAAATTTGGAGCCCATTTGATGCCTCAATTGGAATTTACATAATGCTTAAGGATTTTTAGGCAGAAATTTTTACCTAAGTCTTTGTGGCCTTTATTGCATTTTCAAAATGCAATATCTTGCAAATACTTTCACCTCTGCTTGTACATGTCACTAAGTATGGTCTACAATTTGTTCTCTACAAAATCATGCAAAAGCATTTGGCATTGGAGTTGTTTTAATGCTCCGAAACTAGGTTTTGAAACCACCTAAATAATTCTGTTTCAGGCCTTTTTATATCGTGTGGGCCCTGCCTGTCAGCCACACAGTGCACGCCGGCACTATGTGCCGCCCGGGGCGCCAAGCCGGCGCGTGTCGCGTTGGCTTCGACCACCGGCCGAAGATCCCCCTGGACGGAATCGCCTCTGGATTTACACCTCGCGGTCGCCATTTTCTCCTTATCCTCTCGCTCTCACTCTCTCCTTTCTCCCTTGCTCTCCTCCCACCACGGCCATTGCCGCTCGAGGCCGAGCGCTGCCGCCCGGCCAACCTGCAGCCCCCTGCCATCGATGGACCGCGCCGACAGCCTCGCCTACCCCTCCTCCCTCGGCCTGCGCAAGCTCACCCCCATCCCCACCTTGAGCAGACCGAATCGGACTCCTTCTTCTCCGTCGCCGACCACCGTTCCACCTCCCCATTCTCTCCCCTCGGTGAGCCCCTTTCCGATTGCGTTCGTCGGCGAGCTCCCCTCCTAGCAGTGCGCCCATTTGACTAATCTCGGCTCGGTATTTTTCAGCCTCCCGCCGGGAACGCCGTCGTCGCCTTGGTCGCGTCGGCAGTTGTCGCGCCGCCGTAGCATGCCGCGCGCCCGTCGTGGATGGTTGGCCGAACCAGCAGCCTGGCTGGGCCAAGTGGCCTTGGGCCTCCACTACGCTCGGGCCAGATCTGGCCCGAGATCGCCCCCGCACGCACGTTCGGCCGGTGGGCCGTAGTGGATTTGGCCCACGAGGCCAGAAATTCGTTTTCTTTTTAATTTTTAATTAGAATCTATTTCTAAGAAATTTAATAAATTTGAAAATGCATAGTAAATTATTTACTGCAAATTTTGGGGTAGGGTAAAAATTTAGTAGGCTTCTCTGTACATGTACTATTTAACAAAAATATGAATTCTCCCTGCATGTCAGTATTTTCACCCATACTAAATTAATTGGCCAAAACACTAATAAATTTAGTTTTAATTATATGTGTTTAGTAAATTCTTGATACTTGGTGAAAAACCATGTTTTGAATTGTTAGACCTTCGTATAAAACCATGAGTCTTATTTCTCTGTAATTTAGTCACAATTAATTATTTAGCCTTTTTCATTGTTTTAATTATTTAAAATTAATGGCTCAATGCATGTAAATAAAACCTGGTCAATAAATCATCCCTGATATGTTCTATTAACAGTAAATCACCCATATGTAATTGACCTCCAGAACCATGCTAAAATAATATGGTCTTCTAGAAACCCGATAATTCGATAAATCGTATAAGGGCTGAGTAGTATGTTAATGAACAACACCCCTTCCACTTCTACATGTAATGTTGATGTTAACGTATTTGTTGAGGAAGCGCCATGAATTGAATAATGTTCTCATGCATCATATCATCCGCATCATATAGGTCACGAGGTGAACCATGTGGAAACGGGACATGAGCCAGAAGAGCAAGAAGGGAATTCCGCTAACCAGGAACCCAATCAGGGCAAGCCCCGGTGTATCCCATCAAGTTTTTACTCTTTCTATTTTATCACTAGATAGGATGATGTAGGGTTGTCTGTGCATTAGGTTTGTAGGAATTGTTTGAAAATCTAGAATTGTAGTAGGTCTCCCTTACCTGATAATAGCCTCAGGACGGTAGTCGCTCTGCTTAATTTTGGACGATCATTCATCGAGTTGTATGGAGACCACTCGTAGATCAGGAAAATACCATCACTTGGGAATGATGTTAGAGGAAGGAAAGATGGAATGGGATGACGAATGAAGACCGGACGGGCAACTAGGTGAAAAGGAAAGGACAACTTGTCTTCAAGGAGGTAGCCACGTCCGAGTCACCTAAGGCTACGCTTCGTCTCCGATTCTATGAGGTCAAGTTTGAACGTACTGTTTGCATGCTGGAGTTATGGGTAGTAAACCGATGTAGCTACGTCTATGACATGGTTGGGAGATTTCCTACTCCCTTGTTTGTGAAACTAGGAAAGAGAGGAGGGAAGAATCCACCCACGGATGGCGGCACAGGGCGCATCGCGTTGGGGGACCCTTCTCAGGGGAGCCAGGCCCGGAAGACCTTGTGGTACCGTATGCGAAATGTTGCTCCATGCGGCTTCCATAAAGCGCGTATGGATCGTGCAAGCAGATTTCTCCTATAGGATATAAATCGATTCGAGTCGCTGCCCCTCACAGTAACGAGTATCACTTGATCGCTGCTCCGGAACAGTGTCGGAAGCCATTAATATGATGAATGGGTTTAATATTGTTGTATGGTTTATTATTAATTGTATTGCAACAATGCTTGTTGTAGTCTTAGTGCAAACTAAAGTTACCATTTCGCCTGTTAACTTAATGCTAAAATTTGAAAACTAGGGATTTACTCTTAGGCTGACTTTTAGCAACATAAACCCTACCCTTAACCTGTGCATGTCTAGGAGTCGGCTGTAGTTGGTCACCTTGACGGGTCAGTCTTGCTAAGTAAATTAGTTACCCATGGCGACGTTCTATGTGGTTTTTCAGATGACCAGGGTGGATACTGCCACTGCGGTGGGAAGTTCCACTGAGATAGCCAGCGTCCTGACTGCTGGAACATTGAGTGGGAGTTGTGCACCAATGATGATGAGGAGTAGGCTTGCATGCACTGGCACGGTGTCAAGGGCATGACATCGTCCAAGGCTGGCTACTACTGATGTGTATCACCGTGAGAGGGCATTGTATCTTACTTCCCATCGAACTTTCTTCGTACTGTTGAACTATTCGCTTCCGCACCTTTTTAAAAACTTTGGTTTGTAACTTGAATTTGGATTTATGTAAAACTCTGTACTCTATCTATGATCTCGTCGTAATTATATTCGTCTATCATGTGTTGTACTATTGGACGTCGTAGCGCGTGACATCACCCGAGAATGATCCTGGAATAGAGCCGTCTTCGTGGTAAGGTGGTTCTGTTATAGCGTGGTATCAGAGCTATCTCGGGAATAGTATAACATTTAAAGACATATTTTTAAAAACCCCGTTACCAATGTGTGAGGACGTACCCATTAAGGTCTATAATAGCTATGAACAGGTGGCAAGCTAACTTCTGACTGCAACATAGGTCTAGATTTACATTATTGCAAAACTTACTATTTCGTAACGACGCACCTATGCTTAGGTCAGAAGGTAAGTTGCAAAATGCTCGTACTTTTCGGTTTCCGGATTGTCACGAGGTGTCCCTGCCCAAGTGGGTTAAAAGGGAGTCCTTGTTCTTCGGAACATATAGGGTCATCCAGGTCATCGACGCCATGGTGAACGTCCCGTCACGTGATGTAGATCGTGGACGCTTTTCTCCAGGAAGTGACCTACCTAGGGTGCAGCCCGTATAGAATGATACGGGGTGTATTTATATTCCTGTAAAATATTATATATCTATCTATCTATCAATTGCCTGAAATGTATAGATTACCATGGTTGGACAGAATTTTCTACAGGTACGCTAACCACGATTCGCGTAAGAAACGTATAGATTACGACTAACTTGAGAGATTGTCTGCCACCGACTATACATATGACTAACTTGAGAGATCGTCTACCACCGACTATACGCATGGTCCTATTCGTGACTAAATTTTATTTTGTGAGGACGTATAGGCTGAAAGCATATGCATTAATGAAAAATATTAAAGCATCAAGTCACTTTGACGAAGCTAAAATTTTAGCTAGCATATCATGCACATAAAAATCGATATCTTCTCACTCGAGAATCAAAAGCATGCAAATAAATACTTGTTGGAATCATGAACAAACTCTCTGTATATTCAGCAAGAAATTTTGGTTTAAAGATTACCGAAAAATACCGTTATGGTTCGTTCAAGTCGGCACAACAGTTTGGTGACAATCTGAAATTCAGATTTGTCACCTATCTTGTAAAATTCATAACATTTTGCTCAGACCACCTCTAAGATTGTATGAGTACCCCCTGAAAAGTTTAGGATTTTCTCTACAACTTTGGTAGCTTAAGTTTTCAGTTTTGAGACATGAAAGGGAGAGTTATGAGCAAATCTTCAGAGTAACCCAGTCCAAAAAATCGGTTCAGAAAACTTACCGGTAGTATAAATTGCGTATCTTGAGTTCTAAGAAATTATTAGACACGTGAGAATATGCGTTAGAAAGATGATGCAATTCCTCATGATGTACATGAAATGCTTGAATGGGTAACAGTACGGACAGTTAGGTTTTAGACCTATTTTTCAGACCAAATGTAGCCCTGTCATATCGGAGTTTCAGATTCTAAACTGTAACTTAGAAAATTCGTAGCTCCTAAATCGCTTATCCAATGAGGGTGTGTAAATATGCGTTGGAAAGGTGAGAGAGTCCTCTATAACTTTGGTATGAGCCCAAATAACTAGTTTTGCCCTTATTAGGAGCAGTTTACGCTTTCGTGTCACCTGTCGGTAGGACAACAGTTTTTGTCGAAAGCAGAATTTTAGAAACTAACAGTTAACTTGGAAAATTCCCATCTCCTGAACCCCTTGTGAGATGAAGTTGAGTAAATACTCGTTGGAAAGGTGTTGCAATTCTCTACAACTTTTGTATTCATTGTCTGTCCAGATTTAGTAGACAAGTTTGCTTAAAAGCTTAATTTAGTGACTACTGTACCGATAGGACAGAACTGAATCGCATTCTAAAATTTTTGGATAAGTCTACTTCTCGATGTGGAAATCACTTGGATAAGTAATCACCACTAGTATATTTGTTTTCCTTGCTGAACTATATTTCTCTACATTGGAGCATCCTCTTTGTCCTTGAATTTGTGTCCCTCATGATCTTATTGGATAAGAAACTAACGGTACTCTAATGCTTGCATTTCAGAATGGTTCGCACTCGCAACACAAACGAGTTCCACGGCGAGCAGCCCGAAAGCTCCAGGGCTAGGGAGGACAACACTCAGCATGAGGCTCCACCACCACCTCCTAACCCCATGCAGATGATGGCGCAGTTCTTTGCCAGCATGATGGAGAACCAACAGCAGCAAGCGGAATTCATGCTAGGGACAATAACGACGGCGCACCACAGAACAGTACCTACACTGATTTCCTCACCACCAGGTCACCTACATTCAGCTCCACCACTGAACCTATGGAGGCTGAAAATTTTCTCCGTATGCTTGAGTCCAAGTTGGGCTCCTCAACTGCACGTCTGCGCAGAAGACCCTGTATGCAGCACAGCAGCTGCACGGAGCATCTGGGGCATGGTGGGCCAACCATGTCGCCTCAGTTGGGGCGGATCGACAGATTACTTGGGACGAGTTCAAGACAGCATTCCGCGCCCACTACATTCCTGCGGGCCTCATGTGTAGGAAGGCATTGGAGTTCGCGGCTCTGAAACAAGGCAACTGTAGTGTCGAAGAATACTGCAAGCAGTTCAACTGCCTGGTGCTCTACGCTCCTGAACAGGTAGACCCCCCCTGCCAATCGCAAGGACCGTTTCTTGGAGGGACTCAGCGCAGAATTGCAGGACCGCCTCAACCTCAACATGGGCGGCACATTCGCCGAGTTCGTCAACAATGCTATCATTGCAGAGGATGGGTTCTGCAAGGTGATGGCAGAGCGGAAGAGATTCGCTAGTGCTATGGGGTCATCCAGTGGGCCCCCACAGAAGTATCGCATGGTGTACACGGATCCATCGGGACAGAGGTATCATTCCACCCCCGTGTTAGCACCATTTCCACGTCCACCCCAGCAGCGACCCCAGGCACCACGTCAGCAGCAGAACCAAGGAGGGTATCACCCATAGCAGCAGCAGAACACTCAGACAGGGCCTTTTCCTTGTTACAACTGCGGTCATCCTGGATATTTTTTGAGGGAGTGCACCTTCCCCAAGAGAAACATGGGCCAGAACCCACAGAGGAACAACAGCAGCAACAACAACAACAATCGCAACAACAAGGGACCCGTCCGCATTGGCCGCATGAACAACACCACTCTGGAGGAGATTTCGGAGAACAACCCCATCCTCGCTGGTATGTTCTCTATTCAAGACCACCCCGCACTTGTGCTATTTGATTCGGGGGCTTCGCATAATTTCATCAGTGCGTCATATGCTAAAACTCGACAACTACCCCACCACCTTATGAAGTCACAGTACAGCATTAGGTTAGCACATGGGTACACGCCCGCTAAATATGAAGTTAGAAGAATACCGATAACACTAGCAGAAAGGGTATATCTAGTGGATTGCATAGTCCTTGAGGAAAGCAGCATTGATGTGATTTTGGGTATGCCATGGATGAGGTACCATAAGGCCCGTCTAGACACCGATACCTACACCATACACCTAGACTCCCCACCCCAAGGCAAAGTGAGTTTTCGAGTGAATTATCCCCGGCTGGCAACCCCTGTAGTTCACCACACCCACGCCACTCAATTAGGTGATATCCCAGTGGTTAGTGAATTTCCGGACTTATTCCCTGATGATCTTCCTGGACTGCCGCCAGATCGAGATGTTGAATTCAATCGAGCTTCAGCCAGGCACTGCACCCATATCCAAGAGACCGTATAAAATGGCACCTAAAGAATTAGCAGAGTTGAAAGAGCAGTTGAAAGAGTTGCTAGATAAGGGATTTATACGACCAAGTTCTTCACCTTGGGGTTGTCCGGCGTTGTTCATCAAAAAGAAGGATGAGACATTGAGGCTATGTGTGGACTATCGTCCGCTTAATGCCGTGACTATCAAGAACAAGTACCCACTGCCCTGCATTGATATTCTTTTTGATCAGCTAATTGGAGCTAAGGTTTCCTCCAAGATCGATCTGCGATCTGGATAGCACCAAATTAAGATCTGTGCGGAAGACATTCCCAGGACAGCGTTCTCTACTCGATATGGGCTTTCCGAGTATTTAGTGATGTCGTTTGTCTTGACAAATACACCGGCACACTTCATGTATCTAATGAACTCGGTGTTCATGCCAGAGCTGGACAAGTTTGTTGTGGTGTTTATTGATGACATTCTAGTCTACTCCAAGTCAGAAGAGGAACATGCAGAGCATTTTTGCATTCTGCTACAGAGGTTAAGGGAACATCAGCTATATGCTAAGTTTAGCAAATGCGAATTTTGGTTGAAGCAAGTACCATTTCTGGGCCACGTCATTTTGGAAGAAGGCATACCGGTAGATCCTAGCATGGTAAGAGATGTGCTGAATTGGAAGACGCCAAAAACCGTATTTCATATACGCAGTTTCCTTGGATTGGCCGTGTACTACCGCCGTTTCATCCCAAATTTCTCCAAGATCACAAAACCCATGACTGAGCTGTTGAAGAAAGAAAAGAAATTTGTGTGGGATCAAGGCTGCGAGAACGCTTTTCAAACCCTAAAGAAGCATCTTACGACTGTCCCAGTATTAGCTCAATCGGACCTGGGGAAACCGTTTGATGTCTATTGTGATGCTTCGGGTATTGGATTAGGGTGTGTGCTCATGCAAGATGGAAGAGTCATTGCTTATGGATCCAGACAACTGAGGAAGCATGAGTAGAATTACCCTGCACATGATCTGGAACTAGCAGCAGTGGTGCTAGCGTTGAAAATGTGGAGACATTACCTGCTTGGAAATCTAGTACGTATCTACTCTGATCATAAAAGCTTAAAGTACATCTTTACCCAGGATCATCTGAACATGAGGCAACATCGCTGGTTGGAACTGATTAAGTATTATGAGTTGGAAGTGCATTACCACCCCGGGAAAGCTAACGTCGTGGCTGATGCACGGAGCCGCAAGGCCCAATGCCATCACATCATGGTCAACCCACAAGTGCAAGATGGTCACTATGTCCAGGTAGCACCCCATGGAGCTCTCTATAACCTAGCATTGATCCCTACCTTACGAGAAGAGATAGTAGAAGCCCAGAAGAATGATGTTGGCATGGCACATCTTAGAAGGAGACTAAAAGAGGGCAATGCTAAGGTTCGATGTTTTAGAGAAGACGCAGAAGGTGTAATATGGTTCATGGATCGCCTGGTAGTGCCTAAGAATCTGGAACTTCGCAAAAATATTTTGGATGAGGCTCATGCTGCGAAGTACTCCATGCACCCGGGTAGCAACAAGATGTACCATGACTTGAGATCCAGATATTGATGGACTCGTATGAAGAGGGAGATAGCAAAGTATGTAGCAGAATGTGACACCTGTCGTCGAGTCAAGGCCGATCATCTCAAGAAAGCTGGTCAGCTACAACCCTTGAGTGTTCCAACATGGAAATGGGAGAATATTAGCATGGATTTCATTGTTGGTCTTCCCCGCACTTCACGCAAGTTTGACTCTATATGGGTGATTGTTGTTCGGTTGACTAAAGTTACACACTTCATCCCTGTATCGACATGGTTCACAACAGAGAGGTATGCAAAATTGTATATAGATCGGATCCTATGCTTACACGGAGTGCCCAAAATGATTGTATCCGACAGGGGTCCTCAGTTTGTTGGACGCTTTTGGGAAAAGCTACACGAGTCACTTGACGCCAAGTTAATCCAGGGTTCTGCATATCACCCCCAAACAGACGGTCAGACGGAAAGAGTTAACCAAATATTAGAGGACATCTTGAGGGCCTATGTACTGAATCATAGCAAAAAGTAGGACGAGTGCTTAGTCTTAGACGAGTTTGCATACAACAATAGTTATCAAGAAAGCATCAAGATGGCACCATTCGAGACTCTCTATGGTCGCCGTTGTCATACACCATTGAGCTGGTCTAAATCAGGAGAAAGAGTAGTGTTTGGTCCCGAGCTGGTGCAGCAAGCTGAGGAGAAAGTACTGGAAATCCAATTGAATCTACGAGCAGCAAAATCCAGACAGAACAGTTATGCAGATAAAAGACGTCGCCCACTGGAATTTAGAACCGGCGATATGGTTTACCTCCGAGTGTCACCAACCAAAGGTGTACAATGATTTGGTGTTCGTGGGAAGTTAGCACCCCATTACATTGGTCCCTATCCGATCATTGCAAGATGTGGGCCTGTAGCCTACAAGCTCCAACTGCTAGTGGAACTTGCAGGAGTGCATGACGCATTCCATGTGTCCCATCTCAAGAAATGTCTGAAGACACCAGTAGACGTTCCACTAGAGAGCACCGAACAACTACAACCCGACTTGACATATTCAGAACACTCGGTAAAAGAATTGGATGAGAAGGAACGAGTTACTCGCAAGAAGACGCTCAAGTTATATAAGGTCCAATGGAGTAGTCATAGTGAGAAAGAAGCTACCTGGGAGACGGAAGAGTTTCTACAAAGCCACTACCCTGAGTTCCTGCACCACCACTTAGGTGAACTATTTTAATGCCGCTTAATCTCGGGGCAAGATTTCTTTAAGGGGGGAGGGTTGTGACACTCATGATTTCACCCTAGTTACTGAGGTAGTTAAGAAAGAAATCAAAAACACAAAAAAATTTGAATTCAGTTGAAATCAATTCGAATCCGACTTGAACTGGAACTGCCACTTTTCACATGTAAGTGATGCAAACAAATTTCATAACCTTGATCTATGCACCAATTAAGAATTTTTGAGAATTTGTGGTGATTTTATCACTTTGGGAAATAGCCCAAATAATTCAAACTATGCTCAGAAACAGTGTCATTTTGAAAATTCAAATTTCAAATTTTGTAAAGATTCACTAAACCAGATCATACTCCTAATTAAGGTCCAATCTTTAGGAGAAACATATAATTTTTTCTAAATTTAATAAAATATATAAATACTACTTTTAGATTTTTTGCCAAATATCAAGTTTTTGGGCCAAATTTCAGCCTTGACAGTCAAGCAACTTTGAAATTAAATCAATCCTATAAAACTTTATCTTCAAGAATTACATCTTCAACTTTTAGCAACTCCAAATATTTCTCTTCAATAATTTGGAACCCTTTTTAAATTTGGAGCCCATTTGATGCCTCAATTGGAATTTACATAATGCCTTGGAGTTAAGGATTTTCAGACAGAAATTTACGTAAATCTTTGTGGCCTTTATTGCATTTTCCAAATACAATATCTTGCAAATACTTTCACATATCCTTGTGCATGTCACTAGGTATCTTGCAAATACTTTCACATATCCTTGATCATGCAAAAACATTTGGCATTGGAGTTGGTTTAATGCTCCGAAACTAGGTTTGAAACCACCTAAACAATTCTGTTTCAGGCCTTTTTATATCGTGTGGGCCCTGCCTGTCCGCCACACAGTGCACGCCGGCACTGTGTGCCGCCCGCGGCACCAAGCCGGCGCGCGCCACGTGGGCTTCGACCACCGGCCGAAGACCCCCGTGGTCGGAATCGCCTCCGGATTTACACCTCCCGGTCGCCATTTTCTCCTTATCCTCTCGCTCTCACTCTCTCCTTTCTCCCTCGCTCTCCTCCCACCACGGCCATTGCCGCTCGAGGCCGAGCGCTGCCGCCCAGCCAACCTGCAGCCCCCCGCCATCGACAGACCGCGCCGACAGCCTCGCCTACCCCGCCCCCCCCCCCCCCCCCCTCCCTCGGCCTGTGCAAGCTCACCCCCATCCCCGCCTTGAGCAGACCAAATCGGACCCCTTCTCCGTCGCCGACCACAGTTCCTCCTCCCCATTCTCTCCCCAGGATGAGTCCCTTTCCAATTGCGTTCGCCGGCGAGCTCCCCTCCTAGCAGTGTGCCCGTTTGAGCAATCTCGGCTCGGTATTTTTCAGCCTCCCGTCGGGAACGCCGTCGTCGCCTTGGTCATCGTCGTCATGAGTCGCCCCCGTGTCGACGCAGCGCCTAGGTGAGCCCCTCCGTTATGCTCAGCACACTGCGCATCTGCCCTATCCCCTATGTTCTCCCCCAACGCTGCAAACCCCCGGCGAGTCACCGCCGCGTCGGCAGTTGCTGCGCCACCGCAGCATGCCGCGCGCCCGCCATGGATGGTTGGCCGAACCAGCAGCCCGGCTGAGCAAGTGGCCTTGGGCCTCCACTGCGCTCGGGCCAGATCTGGCTCGAGATCACCCCTGCACGCATGTTCGGCCGGTTGGCCGCGGTAGATCTGGCCCACGAGGCCAGAAATTCATTTTCTTTTTAAATTTCAATTAGAATCTATTTCCAGGAAACTGAATAAACTTTCAAAATGCATAGTAAATTATTTACTGTGAATTTTGGGGTAGGTAAAATTTTAGTAGGCTTCTCTATACATGTACTATTTAACAAAAATATGAAATCTCCCGGCATATCAGTATTTTCACCCATACTAAATTAATTGGCTAAAACACTAATAAATTTAGTTTTAATTATATGTGTTTAGTAAATTCTTGATACTTGGTGAAAAACCATGTTTTGAATTGTTAGACCTTCCTGTAAAACCATGAATCCTATTTCTCTGTAATTTAGTCACAATTAATTATTTAGCCTTTTGCATTATTTTAATTATTTAAAATTAATGGCTCAATGCATGTGAATAAAACCTGGTCAATAAATCATCCCTGATATGTTCTATTTACAGTAAATCACCCATATGTAATTGACCTCTAGAACCATGCTAAAATAATATGGTCTTCTAAAAACCCGATAATTCGATAAGTCGTATAAGGGCTAGGTAGTATGTTAACGAACGACACCCGTTCCACTTCTACATGTAATGTTGATGTTAACGTATTTGTTGAGGAAGCGCCATGAATCGAATAATATTCTCATGCATCATATCATCCGCATCATATAGGTCAGAAGGTGAACCACGTGGAAGCAGGACAGGAGCCAGAAGAGCAAGGAGGGAATTCCGCTAACTAGGAACCCACTCAAAGCAAGCCCCAGTGCATCTCACCAAGTTTTTACTCTTTCTATTTTATCACTAGATAGGGTGATGTAGGGTTGGCTGTGCATTAGGTTTATAGGAGTTGTTTGAAAACCTAGAATTATAGTAGGTACCCCTTACCTGATAATAGTCTCAGGACGGTAGTCGCTCTGCTTAATTTAGAACGATCATTCGTCGAGTGGTATGGAGACCACTCGTAGATCAGGAAAATATCATCACTTGGGAATTATGTTAGAGGAAGGAAAGATGGAATGGGATAACGAATGAAGACCGGACGGGTAACTAGCTGGAAAGGGAAGGATAGCTTGTCTTCAAGGAGGTAGCCCCGTCCGAGTCACCTAAGGCTATGCCTCGTGTCCGGTCCTATGAGGTCAAGTTTGAACGTACTGTTTGCATGTTGGAGTTATGGGCCCAGTAAACCGATATAGCTACATCTATGACATGGTTGGGAGATACCCTACTCCCTTGTTTGCGGAACTAGGAAAGAGAGGAGGGAAGAATCCACCCACGGACGGCGGCACGGGGCGCATCGTGTTGGGGGATCCTTCTCGGGGGAGCCAGGCCCGGAAGACCTTGTAGTACCGTATGCGAAAGGTTGCTCCATGCGACTTTCATAAAGCGCGTATGGATCGTGCAAGCAGATTTCTCCTGTAGGATGTAAATCAATTCGAGTCGCTACCCCTCACAGTAACGAGTATCACTTGATCGCCGCTCCGGAACAGTGTTAGAAGCCATTAATATGATGAATGGGTTTAATATTGTTGTATGGTTTATTATTAATTATATTGCAACCATGCTTGTTGTAGTTTTAGTGCAAACTAAATTTACCATTTCGCATGTTAACTTAACTTGATGTTAAAATTTGAAAACTAGAGATTTATTCTTAACTTGATGTTAAATTTGAAAACTAGAGATTTATTCTTAGGCTGACTTTTGGCAACATAAATCCTACCCTTAGCCTGTGCATGTCTAGGAGTCGACTGTAGTTGGCTATCTTAATGGGTCAGTCTTGCTGCATAAATTAGTTACTCAGGGCGACGTTCTATGTGGTTTTTTAGATGACCAGGGTGGAGACTGCCACTGTGGTGGGAAGTTCCACTAGGATGGCCAGCGTCCTGACTGCTGGAACATTGAGTGAGAGCTATGCACCAATGATGATGAGGAGTAGACTTGTGTGCGTTGGCACGGTGTTAAGGGCATGACATCGTCCAAGGCCGGTTACTACTGATGTGTATCGTCGTGAGAGGGTGTTGTATCTTACTTCCCGTCGAACTTCCTTCGTACTGTTGAACTCTTTGCTTTCGCACCTTTTTAAAAACTCTGGTTTATAACTTGAATTTAGATTTATATAAAACTCTATACTCTATCTATGATCTTGTCGCAGTTATATTTGTCTGTCATGTATTGTACTATTGGACGTCGCAGCGTGTGACGTCACCCGAGAATGATCCTGGAATAGAGCCGTCTCCGTGGTAAGACGGTTCTGTTACAATATACATATTTGCCTTATGTTATTCGAGGCACTGATATAGAACCTCAATCGATAGTTATTGAACATAAAAAAAAAAGAGGAATGAAGAGCAATAGAGAAAAGATAAAATGTCCAAATATATGCGTAAGTACCGTGCAAGGATGAAAGCCGAAGCAAACATGGTGTCTAGGGAGGAAACTGGTACAATGTCAAAATTATTGTTGTAGTTGTAATAATTAAGTAATTATTTATCGAAACACTTTCCTTGTATTATATGTGGCGCCAATGACCTAGCGCCGTGTGCGCCAGCTCAGAACCACGCCTTCCTCTTTTCAGCTGACGCGGCTACATAGCACGCCATTGTCTACGGCGCCGTGCTGTGATTCTACGGTGCCAAGGGACTCGGCGCCGTATAAAGGATCTATTTTTGCTAATAATTAAGTAATTATTTATCGAAACACTTTCCTTGTATTATATGTGGCGCCAATGACCTAGCACCGTGTGCGCCAGCTCAGAACCACGCCTTCCTCCTTTCAGCTGACACGGCTACATAGCACGCCATTGTCTACGGCGCCGTGCTGTGATTCTACGGTGCCAAGGGACTCGGCGCCGTATAAAGGATCCATTTTTGCTAATAGAATTTGTAGGAGTTTAAATGTGAAAATATTTATTTGAAGGGCTAATTTATAAAAATCTCACATCCGGATGGAACCTCGTTTGAGAGAAGCAAAAAGAAAATGTCGAAACACAACAGAGCGTACTGTTCTTGCTGCTCAAGCCGAGCGGCGGGTTACGTGAGCGCCTTGCGAGAACCTCACGCCCGGCGTCTCACCGCCGGCGGCCTTTGGGGGATCACACTATCATTATTGACGTTTGAAAAAGTAAGCATCTAACTCTTCATGTTTCTCTTATTATTCGCTAGCTGCAAAATATTCAACTCCCGTGCTTTTAGCCAGTAGATAGATGCATGCAGCTCCTGGCTTGTGAGCTATTTTCATAAATGTGAAAATCATCAATTTCCATAAATACATTGCACACCACATATCACTCTTGTCTCTTGGTGAAATCAATAAACAAGTCTAACTAGATCGAAAGAAAACACAAAAGAACTCAGCTCCAGGGCTTTTACTCACATAATTTATACTCTAATGAAAACAAATGGCAGCCCACTTTTGCTTAGTCACTCGACATTAAATAAATCACAAAAGTTGCCTGCATTGTACTAAAGCCACCAGCGCCGTCGAGGGGCTTTGACGACAGCAATATCTTTACCAAAGCGTTCCGAAGCATGGCGCGCCCATTCACATATCCTGGCCTCGGGTATGTCTATATTCATTGCGCCATGACCTGGTATTTTCACCATTGGTTCAATGGTTACATGCTCAAGCACAGCACCATTTTGGAGAATGCCACGCAGTAGGTCGATCTGAGGCCGGTAGCACCGGAACCCACTCATGTAGACGCTTTTGAGGTGATCAAGGCGGCTCATAGGGAAGTCTTTGCTCTCACTAAACCAGCAGCGGCCACCAATCACAAGATAAGACATCTGTTTAGCAAAGATTTAAAAAAACAGTGTTAGTCTTGCTAAATCAACAAAAGCCATATGTTTTTTTTTTTGCAGGATTGCAGGATCCAAAGAAAAACACATTATAAGAAAGGAAGAGAAAAAAGAAAGCAAAAACCAAAACAGAAAAAATACTCACATGCAGTTCCAGCGTCTCCAATCTGGGTGCAGAATCCAAACAATGAGCCAGCTGAAGAATTCCAGCGTGGCTATTTGGGCCATTAGTGCAAATAGTTAATTCACAAGTCAGTTTTCTCAAATTTACAAGCATGCATGTTGGTCTTTTCATCCTGTACACCTGAAACATGACCAAAACAAAGAAAACATTAACAAGTCATTTGAAGAACCATGGGTCAAGCAATGATAAACACCAGATACCTGTGAGGGCCAGATGGCATTATCTTCCTGCATATAACCACATGCATGTAGCTCCCTGACTGTTGAAATACTGGAAATTCCAGTGATGGCACCGAACAATCCGTTATTACTGACTTGTTCAGACAATGGCATCCTAAACGTGATAGCGGCCTTCTCTAGACATGAGCAACCATGAAGGACTATAGGAATCACGTAACCTTGATACTCAAAATGAGTAACCAGTAACATGAAAATCAACCATCTTGAGACGCATATTGCAAATTAGCAAACGTCTAAGTTTATTCAATGGGTGTGGTATATTCAGCTCTGCGATTCCAGAGCACGCTATGAGCTCTAAGTCCTCAAGAATCCGGCAATTTAGTAACAATTCTGGAAAATCTCCAATTATTTGAGCGCAGTGCAAATGAAGCTTCTCAAGTTTCTCAAAGCCACATATATTCAAATGTGGCTTTATAGAAACATTAGTGAGAAACAAGGACTGGATAAAAGGGCCATTTTGACCATCTAAAGCCTCGAGAGGGAAATGATAAATCTCTCCCATAGGTCCTATATCCTTCCTTTGCATCCCCAGGTTTAAATCTAAAATCTTGGTCTTTGAAGCAGTCGCAAAGTACACCCACCTATGAAGATGATCTGAGCAGTTGTTTTGAAGGTAGCACCTGATGCTGAACTTATTGAGCATAGTACCAGTGTGTTGCCGAATAACAGAATTTACCGTCTCAATGAACTTTGTTCCTTTTATTTTGACACTATCCTCATCAGTGGACCCATCTGTGGTGCCATCAAAAGATAAATTAGGGTACCGAGTCCAGACCTCTCTCCACTTTCTTGACACAATGCTTGTCCTTGCAGCCTCTTTCAGTGACTGTAGGGACAATACCAATTGCTGAATTTCCTGCACGATAAAGGATATGATCAAAGTTAGAATTTTGATCAATAGTACAATAATCACACAGTACTCACAGTGATTAAGGAACTTCAAATGCTTTTTTGTTTTCACAAGGAAAAGGATAACTCATGTAAATCAGGTGCTGAGCATTAAGATAATACAAAGAACTAAAGTACAATTAGAAATGTGCTCAGCTACTGCCCACAGAATTCCATATGTAAACTTGGGAGCCCTTAAGCTAAGCTCATTGTATATTTCATACTACAAACTGCAGGGAGAAGTATATGATTCTTTGCTAAAGGGTATGGTGCTTATTTTATGTTTCAAAGCTGGAGAACAATATAAGCATAGGTCAAGTGTCTCAACAGCAGCACTCAATAGGGTTGCCAAATTCATGGACAAAGTCTGGAAGGAAGCTAAAACAAACATACGAGTCTGGAATGAATTATGAGATTTTGAGAAAATTAAGCGAGGTAAGAGAGAAAAAAGTATATGTGCTACTTTTATAAGAAAACATACAGCAAAAGAGAGCGAATGAACTGAGGCGACCTAACTATGATTTCCACCACGGGCAGCCTCTCAGATCTCAACTTTCCTCATGGAATCCAGTTACTGCAAGACAGGTTTGGTCCTTCTCTTTGGGTTTCTTCCCCATCCTGGATCAATGACTTCCACCTGGTAGTGTCTTTTGGCCTTCTGTGATCTTCTGTCTCAATGATTCTCAATGAAAAATCAGTGGGTTTTATCCATTAGTCATGGCTTGGAGGTGTTGCTGCTGATTTCAGAGTCAAACTGCAAAATGATTGGTGCTTCAAATTTTCAGTTTCTTGCAAATCAGTGGGCTTCAAGATCTATCACTTGAAGAGTATTGGCTGCACCTCTTTTACATCAAGCAGAGATTGTGTTCAAGATGAAGGACTGTTACTTGCTGTGTGCATCTAAAAACAATTATCCGTCTATCGCCCTTACAATCCCCTCCAAATTCATGAAGGATCTACTCTGCTGATAAGGGCAAGAATATTGATTCTCAGACCTAGACTACGAAAAAAGTAGTTAATTTTATTGCTGAGCAAGATGGGTTTTTTTCTGGAAGCAAACAAGATAAGAATTTTTAGGTGAGGAGCTATTTTTAAACAAACATGATGGAGTTTCTAGATATGTTTTTTTTAAAAAAAAGTCTATTTTAAACAAACAAAGTTTCTAGACGAGTTTTAAAGAAAAAAACAAGATAGAGTTCTGCTGTCCCTGCCCTCATAAGGGGGAGTAGGGCTGTTCAGGCTCACGAATCACTCAAGCTTGTCAATTAATCTATTCAAACTCAACTCATTGTAAAACGAGTCGATCTAAGCATGGTATCAGGCTTGCGAGCTTCCACGAGTCAAGCTCTTGGTTAGGATCGCTAGCATGTGAATGCCAGCATTTTTCTCGCGCGCAAATTTTGTCTCTATCACCAAGATTCAAGCCCACATGACCATGTCAGGCTAGCAAGGCAACGCAGCAAATAAAGAGCTGGAAGCGTCCCTTCTATTTCATCCTTCCAAGCAAATGGTCAAAGGTTAATGCACTGCTTCCAGGTTTTGTTTCAGCTCCATCCACTTGTTAAACGAGCTTTAGACGAGCATTTCTAGTAGAACTGCAGCTTTCGACCAGCGGATCTCGATCTCTACTTCCAGGCTTGCTAGAGATGGGCTCTGACACTACTTGAGCTTGAGCAGGCAGGCTTGCTCGAGTTTGGCTCGTTGACAACTCTAGGTGGGAGACTCCTCCACGGTTGACGGAGGGAAGATACACTGGTAGTCATCTCGCCTTTAAGACTCCTTTTGTTCCAGATGTTGTCATCTTCCACATCCTTCCTACATCCTTCCAGCCCACTACTTCTTCGGCGGCTCCTGCCACTGGATCTGCCACCCATCACCACATCCACGCTAAATCCACCAATTCCATGCCCCCGGCGCCTCCGCAGCCCCTTCCGCCTGCCACCGTGTGGCCCTCATCACCATGAGTTCCCACCAGACCACCTCCCCCACCAACCTTCTAAAGCCCGCAGTTATGGAAGCTCCCCCAAACAACCCAAATAACAAACGCCCTCTAGGGCTTCATAACTTACCAGAAAGCATCAGCATCTCAATATCTCAACAGAGGAGAACAATAAATCACAAATCAGATATAAAAGCATCTCAAGCGCTCACGTCTATGAAGGAGCGGTAGCATACTTATATATAGCTTATGAAAGCACTAAAGATACCACCTCACCCACCAACCTTCTAAAGCCCGCAGCCATGGAAGCTCCCCCAAACAACCCAAATAACAAACGCCCTCTAGGACTTCATAACTTACCAGAAAGCTTCAGCATCTCAATATCTTCACAGAGAACAATAAATCACAAATCATATATAAAAGCATCTTAAAGCGCTCACGTCTATGATGGAGGCACTAAAGATTATGAAAGCACTTATATATGTAGCATACTTATATATATAGCTTATGAAAGCACTAAAAATTCAACTTTTCTTCATGTCCAGGCTGATTCAGTGATTCCCCAACCCAATCGAACATAGAGCAGACGACAGGAGGTAGGGAGAAGGAATATTTACCTCTGGAAGGTCCTCCATTTGGAATTGGGAGAACTCGAGTGCGTCGCTAAAGCATTGGTGGTGATCCAACCTTGTGAGTTTGGACGGCGCGTGGTCCTTCATGAGCAGGAAACCAAACAAATCAGGATTCAGGGGTGCGATCCGCGAGTCCCGATGTTATATGTTGCGTCCGCTGCAGGGGGGGTGCCAATTTCGCCCACCGCCTTTCTTCAGCCTCGCCCACGACCGCGAGCACGCCGGCGATGAGTGCGCACCTGAGAATCCTTTATTGAGCGTGGATGTGTATCCCGGAGCAGATCTGCGCTCTCCACTGGACATAGAAGAGAGGGGAGGAAGGCCTGGGCGGCGGCGGCTGGCCGCGGTGGGCGGAGTCGGGGCTGAGGAGAGGACGCCAAGATTTGGCGGGCTTGGGGTGAGAGCGGGCGCAGGTGAGCGGGAGGGGCTCTCCGGCGTCCGAGACGACGCCGGATGAGCCGGGGGAGGCGGAGGAGGGGCGGCGGGTGGTGGCGGCGTAGGAAGGAAGAACGGAGAGGTGGGCGAACGCGAAACAGTGTTGTTGGTCGCGCGAGCTACAGCAAACATATAGTGCTGTCATGATTCGTTTCCGGGACCAGGTCACTGCTCGGGCGGTAGGACATCTCATCTACTCTCCGGACTCCGGAGTCCCGCGCGGAAAAGATTGTACACCGCGCGCGACACTCCATATCTACCGCGCGCTTTAGGCCGATAAATTTATGGGACAATACTGCCTCCGTTCCCTAATTGCTGTCCTACCCGACCAACTACTCATGTCGGATCGTCAACATTTCAAAAACAGACGAGTAGCATTTTAACTATGATTCTAGATTCCAATTACATTTTCACTATAGATTTTGAGATTCTACAATTTTACCATCGTTTGAGAGATTAGCCATCAATTTGGAGCGTCGGCAGTTAAACCCAATTAAAGGATTACAAGAAAAAAGAGAAAAAAACTAGCAAAAAGGCACCAGACTAAACTGCCCCGTTGATTACTTCGATTGCTCCTCTTCTCTCCCCATCCGAGATGAGGAGGCCCCCCCTCAGAATCGGAGGCCCTGCCAGCCCTCCCCTCAACCGTCCCTGCACGCGACTCGTTCGATTGCTCAGGTGATCAGAGACGGGGCAAACTCTAACCCTATGGTGGAGTGGCGGCATAGAAATTAAGGAGAGATGAAAAAGGTAGGTGTATAAAAAATGAGAAGAAAAGAGATAAGAAATACAGATGTATTGAAAAGAGTAAAAGATACATTGGAATACGAGGATGTCTTATAATTTGAGAAAACTTAAGAAGGCTAAAATGACTTATAATATTGAACGGAGCGAGTACATAATTCTGATTAACATGTCAAATTTATGATGACAAGGTTATGTATTTGTAGGGACAAGCAACAGGAGTTAATCAGAATTAGTTTTTTAGTCTCTTTTCATCATATCGGTGAAAATCTAATTTTGCACCTCACTGTTGTGCATATATATGCCTGGGAAAATGTCTTTTCCTTCCATAATTTGATTATGTTTATAAACTCTATGTAAATATTGAAATTATTAGAAGAAAACATAGATTGTCTTTTATTGGGTATAATAAAACAGTCTATGAAACCCTATAAAAAATATGAGTGTATATAGTATATTGTATTCAGTTTTTGAAAACCCGTTGCATTGCACAGGCACTTTAGCTGCCCCAAAAATGATTTTTAATCTCATAAGATGTTATCATAGTTAAACAATGCATCCCAAAACCATATTATATAATTTCTCTAACTAATGCAATGTTTTATACCATGTCCGTGCACACATATCTCATGCATCCATACACCCTTTTTTTTAACTGATTTAGCTATGGCAAATATAAACCTCTTCCACCAGTCTTTATAGTGCAAAATTAAGATGGAGATGTCTATTTCAATCCAGAAGAAGTTTGAGAAAACTGCACTGAATATAACAAGACATCTTAGAAGAAAGGAAGATTCCTAAGAAATTAAACACCCAACATGGTCCAGCCTTTCAGCCGTAACAGCAGGCTAGGAGCAGCTGATGTTGATTTTGGGTACATGGAACAATAACACAATTCATCAAATTAATGGCAATTGCTTTGATCCAGAAAACACCATCTTTGAGCAAATATGAAGCAGCTCACATGTTCATGGACACAATGAGTATCAATTAGCAATTAGACCACAAAATCAATAAAAAATGACATTTGTACATCAACTTTATATGAATAGACATCTAATTAACAGATAAATATGATACCTAATTGCTGCAGGTTTGAGGTCTTCTGGCCTAAGCTCTGTTCTATTGTTATTCCCACCTTGATCACCAGAGGGTTCTAATATGTTCAATTCGCGAGTTAAATTCTCAGCAACATGCCATGCTTGAGGCAGAGGTTCCTGTCGCATGGAAAAGGGGACCTTTGAAAAGAACTCTGGTGCCTCCAAAAAAAAACATCTAGTTAGTAAATGCAATCTCTATAACTCCATGTGTACATTACCATGATGCGGTGTGAGCGTGGTCTAGTGGGTGATCGCCCAGGGGAGAGTGCAGTAGCAATCGGGATTAGGTGTAAGAGTGAAGAGGATATCTATCTCGACACGGTGAGGAGCTATTCTCGTCTCCAGCCAGGGAAGAGTTCCAAGCCACGACGACCAAAGACAGCCTTGCCCACAAAAGGGAGAGTATTTTTTTTTTCAATCATGGTTACAAAAGACCCTGGCAGCCTTTATATCCAGCGCCCCACCAGCAACTAACGATCCTGAATTCCTGCCTAACAAACAAACTAGATATCTCGCTTATTATTTGCTAATAACCAGAGTGCCATCCTAGCCACTTTCGTTGTGGGCCTTCTGGCCCACAAAGGCGTCGATAACACTTCCCCCCTTCCAGCAAACAACTTGTCCACGAGCTGCATCGAAGGATAGGAAGCTTTGAACTCAGCCAATGTCTCCCATATAGCATCGGCAACTTGACGACCTCTCATTGAACCAGCAACTCCTAAACACCTCTATTGAGTCTGGCACGAATGACCTTCTATGGTGTGGGAATAACACAGCCATGAAGCAGGTCCGATAGGGGAATTATTGTTGTCGGTGGCTTCCTAACGAACCTCTTTATTAACAGCGACACATGGAACACGTCGTCTTTGGTGGAAGATAAAGGCGATACGCGAGCGCGCCCAAGCGCTCTGTAACTTGATAATGTTGAGTTATCGGTGATTATAGGCACGCATATCGAAATAGAGAACAAAAATTAAAAGCAACAAGAATATAGGAGACAAAATTCTTTATTCAATAATTCTGGCGAATTACAATGGGGTGTCTCCTCAACTATTTATAGGGGCGGAACCCTAACTTTGTGTTAGACCCAGATTTGATAAAGCAGCCCACATGGGCCAAGACATCTTCTTCTAGAAGGTGGGCCTTGGTCCAATAGCATTTTACAACACTTCCCCTTGGACTCTTTATCACGTTAAATATATCTCATAAAAACTCCTTAAAAACATAGTGAGAAAAATGGAGAAAAGAGCACATATTATTATCACTTGTGTTGCACGCATTACCTCATCAAAAACCTTAAAAAGAAAACTTCATATGAAAAACTCATAAGGGAAAAAGAGTACAATGCTTTAATCTTGATGATTAATACTTATCGATCTTCATGAGCGATATGAATTATCTTCGAGATAATCCTTTAATTCAGGAATATGATGTACATAGGAAAGTTCTCCCCTTATTTCAAGCACTTCTATAAGTCTCTTCATGTCATTGCCACGCTGACACTTTCAAAAGTGTAGGGTGGTAAAAACTTTGTGAATATCTGCAAGATTATTACAAGATCGCACATGCGTTACTGAAATCTCTTCCTTCTATTGCACTACATGCGTGTGGAAGAATTTAGGTAACATATATTTTATCCTTTTTGACTTTATGTATCTTGATTTTATATATGCAATACAAGATTTATTGTCTTCATAAATAATTATAGGGGATGGAGTGTGCGTCACTCCACATGTATCCAATATATGGCTTGACATCTTCCTAAGCCATATATATTCCTTGGCGACTTCAAATAATGCGATGATCTCTGAATAATTTATTGATGTAACTACTATCGTCTGCTTCATTGACTTTCAGGAAATTACAGTCCCTGAAATACATGTCCCGTTTGCGAGACTGAGTTATGTGGATTAGATAAGTAGTCCTCATTAGTATACCCAAGGGATAACTCTGCATTCTTCTTGATAATCTGAGATATTCAGCTCCTCTCAAATATCTGAGGATTTGCTTCATGCCATTCTAGTGTCACAAGGTAAGTGTAAAGCTATATCTTGCTAGAGATGTATTGTCTCATCAAAAACCTAATGTGAGAAATCTTCAAGTAAAAACTCACAAAAGAAAAGAGTACAATACATAACCTTCACGAATAGGAAAACTGATCTTCATGATCAAAATAAATAAGTGATACTATTCAATATGCTCCCCCTCACATGGATATTCCTTGAACTTCATGTTCAATGTCTTATACATTTTTTAAGAATACATATAAGCAATGGTAAGAAATAGTACCATAATGCTAAGTCTCGAAAAGACTTCTCTCACAATCCTTCTAAGATTGCAATGAGAGTAATGAAGCAATATGACATATTCCTTCGTGGATATATTTCTTCAATGAGATGCTCTTGATGAGACTTTTCATTAAGTGATGCTCCTTCATGGATGCATCATTTTAGTGAGATGTTCTTCATGAGATTTTATATAATCCACTTGATTCATTGCATTTATTCAATATGACTTGCCAGAGATAATCAGAACATTTCATAAGTGAGAGTATAAGTCTTCGTGACTTATGAACCATAAATTTCACCATTATTTATGCTTCATCCTCAATTGCTTTATTCATTGACCCGATGTAAATGCTACAAGCATCTATGCCATGGACTTTGTTTTCGGATCCGGATTCTCGTAAGAGAAACAATAGCAATATTTCAGAGGAAATGTTATTAACAATACTTCAATTCTATCCCACATTCATCTTTCAAGATGATTCAATACCATGTCATGGTTGTTCTGTACTACCTCACTATATATGCATGCTTATAGTGATGGGCTCATCTTCATGAGATCATTTCTTCGTGAAATATACAAGTGAGGAGTTTTTTCAATAATTCATTCATAAATTTGGTAGTTCCATAATTCAAAGGCATCATTATAGCTTTTAGAGTGATCAGCTCAAGAATCTATAATTGTTCATAAGAATAGAATAAATGACTTCTATGTCATTCTACCATGATGATATATATGCAGGCGTCCCCGTAATATATCAATTCAATGTCCATTTTACTTCATGTAAAATATAGCTTCTAGTTTGCAACTTTGAGTTGCAGTCCTCTTTGCTTCAATGCAAATTTATCTGGCCTTTAATTTGAGCTTCATGCTCAAATTTAGTGCGTGAATATGATCATTTTCCTTCTTAGAATATGTAAGGTATTAATTCAATGGGCTTTCTCTCCTTGTAATGCCATCATCAGATCATTTCAGTAGCATATTCACAAATGTATCCCCTATGATGAGCTTCAGCGATGCATCTTCGAGATTAGTCCATCTCTCACTTCATGTGAGTGCTCATTCATATATGCTTTTATGGTGAAAATCTTCGATAATTCCATGCACATTCTTCAAATTCATATGCAGTGAATTGGGCATGCTCTATTAGAACAAAGATGATGCCCAATTTCTTCTCTTTCTTTGCAACAAATATAAACTGCAAGTTTATAAAGGCAAGAGGTTTCTGGAAGAAATCCATACATACCAAGTTATATTTTCCGCACATGGACTGCGTGTCCATTAATTGTAAATCTACTTACTCATATTCAATTGAGTAAATTCTATCCCATATACTGTATTGCTCCCCCTGATTTGAATCTTCATAGCATAATGTTGATATGGTCTACGAGCCGTATCAAATTGAGAGAACATAGTGCTAATTCTGCTTGAAATTCATAGGATGAGTTGCATGTAATCCATGTCCATGCAGAAAATTTTCGTTAGTCATTCTTCATGAAGACATATAAATTGCTATGGCAAAATATAAAAGTAGCTTTGTGCTACTAATCTCTCCACAATAAAATCCTCCCCCTCATCATACCAATATTTAACTTGAAGTCAATGCTTCATGCATTTCTGACAATATATTGTAACGCAACCATACCACAAGTATGATTCATTTGGCATGACTCTCATGTACAAAATATTCAAGGATAAAAACGTGAGTTGGGTGGAATAACGATCACATCTGCAAGGCTAAAATGTTTTTTTTTAAAATCAATTATACAGTCAATGTTCTCTATCTTCGTGGTAAAAATTAATCTACAAGATATATATATATATATATATATATATTATATATATATATATATATATATCAATATGCCAAGCAAAATGATACTTTAGAATATTATAGGTTCTCAATGCACATCTTTATTTCTTCATTACTAAGGATATAAGATCATCATCAAGAGCTAATCTTCGTGATTATTGCTCAATCCTTTGTGATTCATAGCCATTGTACTCTATGATACAATGATGCCAAAATTTCACACACACTAATATGATATATTAGTGAGAAATGTTTTCTCTTTGTGAGAGTACATGGATAAACCATTTGCATAATACACCCCTATTACAAATGCGTAGATTTGATTCTATGTAGTCTAGGAGACTACATGGAATTTTCATGCACGCCTCTTTCAACTCAAAATTAATGATCTTTATTGGTCTTGTAGTCTAGAATTCATCTTCATGATGTCATCTGTAGGAAGTAAGACCAATCTACTCAAAGCGTTCATGCAATGAGTCCCACAAGATCTTTGGGATTCTTTCAGTTATGTATTCATCCTTCAATGTAGCACTTAGGAGATGTCTCAGAAAAAACACAGCTTCAGCTTTCTCCGCTTCTATCGCAGGAGAATATTCTTGTTTGGGCAAAATCATCTTCAAGAGCTTTTTGCTACTAAGAAGTATTTTGGCATCAAGTGCCCATGATCGGAAGTTATTTCCATTAGGGGACAACACTTCAAATTCTCTCTTCATTAGGTTAGATATCTGCGAGATATCATTATGCAAAGGATTACCACATGTATCCATATAATAGGGGGCATAAGTTATGTGATATAACAAAAACTTCATGTTTAAGTTATTTTATTGGTGTTTCTGCATAAAAAAACCAATAAACTATAAACATGATATATTATAAGGACCGTAGTCTATTCTCACGAAAGTGGAAAAATATTGGGTATTATCTGCAAAATAACACGCACCCATGAAATTTCTAAATATTCTGCAAATTCCATGGGGCCATGGTAATTTTTGTAATTATTGGGGACCTATATGCAAAATTATACTAAAAGATTATCTTTGAAAAACTCAAGGTTGTTTCTGCGAGAAAAATCAAGATTTGATCATAAAATCCAATAATTCAGGGGTGTTATGTTTAAAAATCACACACCCGTGAAGTTTGACATTATTTTGTGAGTTTCTATGTCCTCTAGGTAATTTTCATAATCACCAGGAACTTTTGTGAAAATACTAGACTGTAGATTTATTTTGCAAAAGTCACGGATGTTTCTGCAAGAAAACTAAGACTTTTCGTATAAAATCTAACAATTCCGAGGTCTGAATTGCAAAAATTTCAGATATTTCACGAATTGACCAATACCGGCCCATGTTTCTTCAGTCTGGCCCATTTGCTATGTGGATGTATAAATAGGGTGCAACCCTAGTTTTGTTTCACTTTCTCCCACTTTCTTTCAAAACCGGCCGCCACTTCTTCCTCTCTGATTTCCTTCTTCCACCGACGCCAGCTTCTGCATTGGGCGCACGCTAGTGACCGAGCTGTAGGGGCTTCCTCTCGCAGCTACGAGCGCACATGGGCCAGAGCGCTTAGGCCTCCAAGGTTGAGCCTCCGTGGCTGGCGGAGGCTACGCGGGGGCTAGACGAGAACGGGTGCACCTTCGTCGCGGTTTGTGGGCCTGGGCTCATCATGCCTGCGGGGGCTCGCTCCAGGCGTCTAGGTGGGTGCGCGGGCCTCCGCGCGACGATGGCTTCGAGCGGGCCGAGGCTGCGGAGTCGAGGACAAGCGGCAGTGGGACCGTGCGCGGGTGCCGAGGGCAATGGCCGAGCCATGTGCGGCGGCTTCATGTGTGCGCTGCCCAGGCGGGACTAATCGCACGTGGGGTCGGGTCCGGATGTCCTTGGGGCTAGATCTGGGTTGCCGTGGTCCTGATCTGATCTCTTCTTTTTGGTGTGCAAGGGTACAAAGGTTCGAGGTGTGCAGCGGCAAGCGGAGTCCATGTGGCCCATGGGATCCAGTGGCCATGACATCTCCTCTATGTGGGGTCTCTGTGACGGCCCCTCTTTTGTGAGGGTTTGTACTTTTGACCTAGATCTGGTCCCGAGCAGGTCTGGATCTGGGTTGCATTATTTTTTCTATGATGTTGCTTAGAGATTGGATGGGTTCCACGTAGCTCATAGAGGTGAGGGTGATGTGGCCCCTTCCTCCACGAATCTCGCGGTGTCTTTGCTGCCGTCGGGCTTCATGCCTCGGTTGCTAGCGGTTAACGTTAGGGTTCTTTTTGAAACCTAATCTCTTTTTTTCTATCTTTTTTATAGATCTTGACTGAAGTGTTAGATTTGAGTTGTGTAGCACTAGATCTGGATTGTACCATGTCAGATATGGGTTGTGGCGAGGTAGGCCAGTAGCCAGGTCGAGCCACGGTTCATGCGGGCCCACCCAGTTCGCCAATATGACAAGGTGTGGATCTCGACGTAGAGGCCGTATCTGGCTGAGTGGTGTCGGATCCAGTGGCCCGATTGGGGTATGATCCATCCGGATCTGAACGGCATCGCCACCTTCATGGTGGGGTCGGCTCTATTTTTCTTTTCTGAAATTTTTTCTTGTGATGTATCCGGTCATGTTCACTACTAGGGTTAGGGTAGATCCGGTGGTGGCGATGTCAGATCTTGAGATTTTTATTTTGCTTTTTTTCGCCTACGCGGCTATAGGCTCTCGTGCGATCTTCTTTCTTCTGATCCGGTGGTGGAGCCCCTATCCAATAAGGGTTATATTAGACAGTCGCTAGATCTGATCTTTGTTTTCTCGATATACCACTCAGCCGGGTGTGACGGACTTAGCCGCACACTTCCGGCGGGGTTATGCTTCATGGGGCGCAAGTCGCAGGGTGTGTCGAGTCACGTGGTGCTCGATGCCTCGCACTGCAGTTTGCTTGCTTTTGCGTAGGTCGTAGGGGACGACTAACCACGCGGTGCTCGTTGCCATGCCCTATAGTTTGCTCTTGTTTTCTTGAATCTTGACAGCAACGTGTCTAGATCTTGATCTTGATGGCGAACTTGGACAATTCTTGACTGCAACTAGTCAAGATAAAAATTCAATGGAAAAACATACCTTAATCACCGAGTCGATGATGTCAGCTTTGTTAGAGCGTGTTGATAACGTGTTAAGTTATCGACGATCATAGGCATGTAGATCAAAATAGAGAATGAAAACTAAAAGCAACAAGAATATAGGAGACAAAATTTTTTATTCAATAATTCTGGCAAATTACAATAGGGTGTCTCCTCAACTATTTATAGGAGTGGAACCCTAATTTCATATTGGGCCCAGATTCGATAAAGCAGCCCACATGGGTCAGGACACATTCTTCTAGAAGGTGGGCCTTGGTCCAATAGCGTTTTACAACAGATAGGACCAGAAGATGCGAGGACCCAGCTTCGTTGTATATGTTGGAGTGATGTGCAGTGCTGATCGTCGGTACAGTCGAAGCCAGACCTAATCTCCCTCAAATACTACCTCCCAATGGCGCTTATCCTCGAACGCCTTAATGACTTCCTGGGCCTGCAACAACATGTCTCAAATGTCCCCGCCAGGAACTCATCCCGCTCTTGTAGCTGTTGATCTATCACCACCACACGTGCCAAGTGTTGACGGCCGTTAACTACCATTTTCAACCATCAATATTACTCAAAATAAAGGAAGATTCAACATTCTCGTCATGCATGTTAGATAGAATTAATAAACTTCCACATGTATTCAGAGAAATGCTCATATGGAGATATAATGAAATAAAGGAGGAAACACACTTATATGGCGAAGAAACACAACTTCCACCAATCATTGTTTACCAATAGGGATTCCCACAGATCAAATGACCCACCTACAGCACCAAACCGATATTCAGAAGGGCTAAGCCGTTGTTGACTCAAAAATCTACACGCGTGACTCGGGAGATCTGCTTAACAGTGCACACTCAAAATAAAACTAGGGCATGCTAGTCGATTTTCCCTACAAATCAACAAACAGAGAAAACGGTTAAATTCCCTAGATCACCGACCCTAGACACGCCAATGAAAAGCCGATGATCATGATATGTGAAAATCAGTCGATGGTTAGTAACTAATAAAGGCAGATATAAAATATAACCAGTTGTTCGTTATCGGCTCATCGACAATTCTAAAAATAGTTTATAAAACACATAAAGTCAATGTCAATGAAAGAAAATCCATACAAGCAATTCAACAGATCTATTAGTTGGTATTGCAAATATGCCTTAATCAATAGCAAATGTAGTGTTGCTAAACAAGTAGGATTCGACAGGCAATCAAACAGAACATGTGAATCTAAAGTATGAAGATTGTCGATCAAACCATAATAACCTATCAACTAAACGTCCCAATAAAACTAAATCAACTTCACTCTGAACAAACTATTTCTAGTTCTAGATCTAATCGCTAAAATCTATTCAGAGGTGACTCGAATATATAGATCTAACTAGAATTGCATCACTAGAATTAACTATGATAGATTGGTTTTCCCAAAACATTATGCAGCTAATTCTAGCAGAACAATCCAGAAAGATCTAATATACCGGATAACTAGCCATCACGAGAAACTAACCAGAAGAATGGTCTGTTCCAAGGCAGTTCTGGGTAGATCTCCGTGATCACCGGGGTGGTGAGTTCTCCGCATGTCGCCGAGGTCGGACTCAGCCGATGCAGCTGTTGGCACTCATGACTACCTTTTAGTGCCAAATTCTCTTAATATATTGATGATGATTAATCATATTGTATTGATTATTGCCACTAATCATGACATTTTGCTTCTTTAGTGTCTTTGTGTGTCTTTTTGTCTTTTTGTGTCATTTTAGGCGAAATACAACATATAATGCAAGCGGGATGAATTATCCTTCAATGATGGGCCGAAGCTATAGCCCGTGGCACCTCAAGCATTCCCTGAATGTCCATGAAGCCCAACAAGCAAGGCCCAAACTCAATTGTTTGGTTTCCAAGTCTTCTAGAAGGTTCACCTAAAATATTCCTAAAAATCTGTGATTCTTGCAGAATCCAAAACAACAACATATTGCAACGAGGATTTCGAGTTGAATACGACCTCAAATAAAAATCCACTGAATACCAAAGTTGTAGATATCTTCGAGAGATTTTTGAAACATATATGGATGACATTATTTGGATTTTGGAGCTAGGGGTATAGGACCCTCAATCTGTAATGCACAGAAGAGTGTGACTCGGAATAGGTTATATTATGACGCGTGTTTGAATATGAAGACGAAGTTTCTTGAACTTTGGTTAAATACCAAAGTTGTAGAACTTTTTGAGGGATACAAGACAGAATAAGAGTTTGCCTCATTTGAAGTTAGGACGGTAGAGATATGATTTTTGGAAAGCAGAGCTACAAATAAGGAAACTCAGTACGAGTTGTAACAGACCTAGATTGGTTTACTTTTCATAGATCTCGTGTATAGGTCGGTGGAGGACACCTCTATCACATCCAAAAATTTCCCATTTTGGAATGTGAACCACTATTAAACTATATACTAGCAAAGTGCTCGTACGTTATCATGGGTTTTAAAAAAATAAAACACTCTTTATAATTTAAAGGAAATTTTTTTACACAATATAATTGTTGATATTTTTTACATGAAGATCATATTTATATTATTGTTGGTGTTTCTTAGTGTACCATTTTATATGTCATATGTAACAATTTTGATATCATTTTTTACCATATTTGTATCATAAATATTTTTTTACCTCTAATATTAACGATTTCCACATGTAGTGTCGTTTGAGTGTTATATTATAAAATTAAGTGAAATAACAATAAAAATGCTCAAATATAAGAAATACCGATATGAAACCCAATTCGCCATGTAAAGGGAGATTCTCACATGCTCATTACGCCTACAAGACACCACTGGATCTATATGAAGCCCAACATGCAAGACTAAGGCCGTGACTTAATGCGTAAAGATTTCTAGAAGCTTTATCCAATAATAAATATTAATTCATGCATAATAGAAACAACACTGCATTACGACGCGATTTTAGATTTAAAACATCCTTTAATGAGAAAAGTTAAAACACAAAAGTTGTAGATCTCGTCGAGCCCCCTTTGGAACATATATGGATCATATTATTTGGACTTCGGAGGTAGGTGATATGAGCCCCGCACAGGGACTTGCGCAGAAGAGTCCGAACCAGAACAAATATTTTTGCATCATACATTTGGAAACCAAAACGGTGAAATCTTGACTTCCATTGAATATCAAAGTTGTTAAACTTTTCGAGGGCTACGAGATAGAGTCCGAATTTGCCTCATTTAAACTCCGGATGAGTGATTTATGATTTTTTGAATTTGGTGTTTAATATGGAAGGTACAAAACCGATTTGGATTCAATCTCTAACTTTGTGGGCGTACAACAGATTTTTTGAGTGAATATGTTCACCTAAATTAATAGATTATAGAGATTTTGATTTTCTCAAATTTTGAAACTATTTATAAGAAACTTTGCAAAACAAAGATTTTATTTGGGTTGAACAAATTGCTCTGTCATAAAAGTTTTTAGTTTTAAACAAAAACCTTTTAAACTAAGTAAAATCATTTTATTTTATTTCATTTCAATATTTTTTCATTTTTGGATTCCATCTTAATTTGAGAAACTTGAAACCCTTTCAATCAATTTATTTTAAATGTACATTCTATTTTTCTAAAATGGGGCTCAAAACTCTCTTCCTCTCTCTTTTGCTCACTCCTACGCTTAGTCGAAGTGTACATATCATTCTTATCTCCCTCGAAATGTTTGTCATTCACCAAATAAACTATTAGATCTGTCAAATGTATGTGGCTTCAAGTAGGTTGTCATTCTTCCCTTCTACCACATCAACATATCTAGACGTGAAGGCAGCAACATTCATCCCACCTACCATAAACACTTAAAAGGAAGGAACAAGAGAATAAATAGCCTTCAATAATGCATTTATTCCTTATAAATCTCCTTCCATATTCCTCTCCCACCTGCCCCCACCCCCCCTATATATACTAGTCCCTATCCCACGTCATCCCACCCCCTTAAACCCTCACCACACCGCCAGGCTGCCGCCATGCCTTGCTGCTCTCGCGTCCAGTCACACTATTGCAGATTGGCCTTGGCGTTTCCGATGATCTAGCCACCTAAATGTTATGAGATTTCACCAGAACGTGTTCCTCATTATTGCACACGTCCTCCCACCCCCTCAAATCTTCACCACGCCGCCAGGCTACCTCCATGCCTCGCTACTCTCGCGTCCAGCCACACTACTGCAGATTGGCCTTGGCGTTCCCGATGATCTAACCACCAAAATGCCATGAGATTTCACCAAAACGTGTTGCTCATTGTTGCACACGATCCTCCAAAGCTGATCCACCATATCATAAGCAGATTGGGAGATCTGCTCATCGCCATGCCTGCTGCCCTGCTCCTCGACAAGTTCATCTTGTGCACCAGGTTTGTTCTTCGCGTTCCCCTTGATCTGATGCATTTTAGTCCATGCCATCTATGTCATATCATGTTCCACTATGTATTATACTTGTCCACAGAAGGGCGCGCTCAGATCTATTGTACATCAGCCAGAACGCCCTCATGAACATCGCCCTTCCTAACACTGTCGCCAGATCAGCAGATGTTCACAGAACTTTCCCGGCGATCCAACCATCCAAATGCGACCAAATGTAACCAGGCCGTGCACCAAGATTTCCGGTCCAACATATCCAATATTCGAAGCTATTGGATCCCTGATGCCTCCGGGATCTGGATCTTCATGGCAGCTCCTCCCTATTCTGGGTGAATCCAGCGCGCGCGATGGTAATTCCCTCATCGTTTCTCCAAATCAAGATGTGTTGGTGATGGAAACTTTAATCTGGAATGTGTTCCAGGGTCTTGTGATCATCTCGATGGGAGAGTTCTCCTAGAACGGCCCTAGTGTGACCAGGAACACGATCTGCATTCGATCTACTGCTGGACGACCTCGCCATGATGCAGTCAATCGATCTCCTATTCAGGTGCATTCATGGTCAAATGATCTGATCCCTATCATGTTCCCACTACTTATGAATCACTTTGTTCAGTTTTTTCCTTGTACCATGAAGCCAAACATCAGGAACGGGTTCATCTTTGCCTTGATGTCTGCATGTGGCCGCTGTTCTCAATTCTGCCCACGTCCAAGCGCGACGACTGTTATCCTCTTGTTGTTCTGTTCTATCCAGAGCCTTATTTGATATAATAACCATGTCATATCATGTTCCAGGTAGTTCTGTTCATGTCCACAAGTGGGATAGCCGAGTTCTGTCTTAATCCACTAGGAACGCGATTGGCGTTCGATCTGTCCCTGCAGGAGCTTGTCACGTTCCAACGCCCTGATCTCCACAGCAGGTCAATTCTGATTTCTTTCACCTTTCCATTCACATGTTCCATGCATATATAGATGTCTGTGATCAGTTACTATCTCTATTAATGCATCCAGTCAATCGAAAACGCAAATATAAAGTTCTGTGATCAATTACTATCTCTTATACTTGGAACTTTGAATGCCAAAAAACTAGACATCCCATATACATTTTTTTGTGTACATGTTCTACACAGTGGTCACCTCTCCTCACAAAATAATCAATGGCATCGACGCCACAACCCGAGATCATCGCAATCACCATCTTTCCACCATCACCGTTGTCTCAAATGTCCCTTGTTGTTGCATAGCCTTTTGGTGAGCCTCCTTGTTCATCATCAGGAATCATTCCCAATTAGTTCCAATTGTTGTATGTTCTTTATGTTCGTTTGCTTGCTTTCTTGTTGGTAATCGCTCGAATAGGAAAATACGCGTCGGGATCACATGTAGACATGAAGACAAGGTTCAAGATGAGTGAGCAACAATGTCTATTTTTTTGGCAAGTGTCCTTGATGCATTTTGTAACTATTATAATGTTTATTGTAGAATTGCATGCTTGTGTCAAATGATTGGGAACCTATGGTTAGGGTTTACTAGCATTGTTTTACCTTGTCCTTGTCGCCTTGAACTAGAGTTTTAGTTATCAATGGGTAGACATGCTTAGTTGCTTATTGGGTGGTTGGGTCTAATTTAACATTGATTAATGAACAATATCATGTGGGAAATGATTGGTAATTCTTTTAGCAACAAGGACTTAGGGATCAATGCAAGCCGGATGGAATGGGTGTGGTGCCGTGGGCACATGGTTGTTGGTGGTAGGCTTGTTGTAGATCCTAGGAACCAGTTCTTAGAGCAGTAACCCAGAACAACAGTGTCATCACAAGGCTGCTATGGAACAACTTGGCTGATTAATAAGAGTTCTCCCAGTGTCGGTGCACCATTTGGTGGAGCGGGGAATAGAAGTTGAGAGGACTATCCTTATATCCGAAAGGCTCAAGAGGTGGCTCCTGGGGTGATGAGCTGCTTGGTGATGGGCTATCACTTATGGACGAGAGCGAAACCTTAGTGGCCAGCATGTACTGGGAGACCCTTTGGTAAAGCCTCGTAGTGATCTCCTGGCCGCACACCTAAGGAAGTGTGCTAGTGCTTGGCCGGCATGGCAACATGGAGACTCTAGTCCACCTGGCAATAGGGGACAAAATCATGACTTGTGGGTAAAGTGGTTGTGGGATACTTGCTCTACGGGTATCCTCAAACAAGACTAAGTCGGTAGCCGATCGGGTACTTCATCTACAAGAAAGCCGACCGACTCAACTTAGAGAACACGACATGTAGAGATAGACATTCTATGTAGCTCCTTATGGGTTACGACTATGACTCTTCATGTACCCCCTGTCGACCGGATATATAAGACGACATGGTACCCCCTCGAGGGACACAGCAACACATCTCCTTACAATCAATACAATACACAGAACACAGGACGTAGGATTTTTACTCTCATCGAGAGGGCCCGAACCTGTATAACTCAGCGTCTTGTGTTACCATCGTAGTTCTTAGTCTTGATGTAGCCCTATATATTTACTGCCGATCTCAAGCTTCGACAGTTGGCGCGCTAGGTAGGGGACAAGGCTTGCCGGGATTCTCCGTCGACTACGATGACCAAAATTCCCATCATTCAGTACTCACCAGACTTCAAGATCTCATTCGGATCGCTCGACTTCACGGTCGGCGACAACGGGGCCTTAGATCTGGAAAACCGCAAATCTGACTTAGCCACAGATGTCTCTAGGGCGCGATCACCAAGTTCGTCTAACATGATCCCCACATTGGTCCCACTCGGATCCGAGGAGGAGGATCCTTCCTTCGGGAATGACTCAAAGTCGGATCGATCCTTTGATGAGGACTCGGTCGGATCAGCCTACCCATATCCCCATACTATCAACATGGTGGACATAGTAGATCCTGCAGACGGAGACCAAGATGATGACCAAGACGGTGAACAGGAAGGTAATCCCGTCGATGGCCACCCAAAGCAACCAGCCGAAGGAGGTCAACAGGAGGAAAACCCTCCAGTTGATGACTTATCCGTTGGTCACCGCCGTCAACCAAGAGGGTCGCGTGGTTCACGCAACGCCCGTCGACTGGATCTTGGACCAAACCTCGAAGTGGATGGCGTCAAGGTCTACCATACTCCGTAGAATAACATCACCGGGGCCAAAACTTTGCTTGACACTCTAGTGGTCGATGCGAATTATCAGATCCCTATGATGCAAAAGGCGGTGGCTATGTTAAAGGCTGCTGCAGCTCAGGAGGCTGCAAAATCCCAGTCGGTCACAAGCTCTAGCTACACATCTTCGCGAGGTCGGCATGGGCGAGAAGATCTGCAAAATTCTCTATGTCCGTGATGGACGAGACACCATCAACTCTCATTATGAAGAGCGCATTCGGGACAACCGATGCTATGAGGAAGAACGCCGCGATCGGAGGACAGACGACCGTCGGGACGACCGGCGAGAAGATCGACAAGATCCTCCTCCAAGAAACAACCACGACGACCGACGTCGATGAGACGATCGAGATCGGCGCGATAACAATGATGATGACCATCGGCGATGTTGTCATGATGATGATGTTGGTCTGCGACATCGCCATCACCCAACTCCGTCTCCAGACCAGCGCAGGCGATCACCAACCCCCATTGATGAGGAGATCGATGGAATCAAAGCTTATATTCCTAGGCTTCGCATAACTCGATGGCCAAAAGGGTTTAAACCGGTCCCCATCAAAAAATATGATGGCCTGACAAACCCCCGAGAGTGGCTGCAGCTTTATAGCACGGCAATCCAATCGACCAGAGGTGATTCTTATGTAATGGCAAATTACCGTCCGGTCTGCCTTGATCCAGCTGTTCGAATATGGCTCACATCTCTTTCGGAGGAATCAGTCACATCATGGGGGGACCTCAACAAGAAGCTTACTGAAAGTTTCCAGGCTACCTGCAATCGACCGGGCAACCACTTTGACCTCACTCGGATCAAGTAGAAAGCTGACGAGCCTCTTCGCGATTACATCAAGCAATTCTGCGCTAGGAAGACCGAGATCCCCAATGTCCCTGATCAACAGATTATTACTGCCTTCCTAGGGGGAATACGCAATGATGACCTAGTCCGAGAAATCGGTCGAAGGAACCATGACCTCAAACTTATCGCTCAGGAGTGCTATGAGATTGCTGACAAATATGCATCTGGTGAGTCAGTGCTTGACGACATCCGAGGAAAAGGCAAGGAGAAGCGGTCAGACAAGCCTGAATCTTCCAAGAAGGACAAGAAGAGGAAGTCTGACAATATGGTCCATACGGTAGACCGACTTCAGAAAAATCCTCGTCCGAACCAACAAACAATGGATGACTTTCTGAGTGGTCCGTGCCTCTGGCACCCAAAGGGGAACCACAAGGAAAAGCACTGCTATCAACTGAAGGGATTTGCGTCTGCTGCACTCAAGGTGGCTAAAGACCCCCCAAGGCGCAATGGCAAGGATAAGCCCAAGGACGATGGTGGCGATGATGACGCAGGAGAGTTCCAGGAGCCCCGTAAAGAAGTTAACTTCATCTTTGTAGGCCCAGATGCCTATGTGTCCAAGCACAAATAGAAGCTGGAACTCCGGGAGACTAATTCTATGGAACCAGCTGAGCCTTAATTCATGAGGTGGTATGAAATACCGATTACTTTTGATCGGTCGGATCACCCCAAACATTTACCAAAACCGGGCCGATATCCGTAGGTGCTTGCTGCCACAGTAAAGGAGGTAAAGTTCAACAGAGTGCTCATTGATGGAGGAAGCACTTTGGACTTAATCTTCACGAAGACCCTTCAAGAGCTCGGTCTGACAGTCAATGACCTTCAACCGAGTTCCTCACCTTTTCATGGGATTGTGTCTGGCAAGACTTCAGTTCCTATTGGACAAATCAGTCTACCAGTCACCTTTGGCACCCGTGAGAACTTCAGGACCGAGCGTATCCTTTTCCAGGTTGCCGATTTTAATTCAGCATATCATGCAATCATCGGTCGACCGGCAATGGCTAAGTTCATGGTGGTTCCGCACTATCCATATCTCACTCTCAAGATGCCAGGCCCCAATGGAATAATCTCCCTCCACTCTGATTTTTGGAATTCTTTTGATTGTGATGTACAGAGTTGTGAGATGGCCAATAAGCAGTTGATGCTGTCTGACCGGTAGGAGATTCAGAAGGCAGTCGGCATTAAGGAGCAGACTGATGCGGCGGTCGCTGTGAAGAAGCCCACTAAAGACAAGATCAAGACTGATGACATCCAGACCAAGGAGATCATGCTCGATCCTGAGGACCCCGATAAGGTAACTTATGCTAGGTTTAACCTCAACGAGAAATAGGAACTCGCACTCACTCTTTTCCTCCAGAAAAATAGGGACATCTTTGCATGGAAGCCATCTGACATGCCGGGAGTTCCTAGGAAAAAGATTGAGCATGAGCTAAGGGTACCTCCTAGGGCTACCCCCGTTCGACAGAGGCTTAGAAGATTTGCACAAGACCGCAAGGACGCCATGAAGAAGGAGATAGTTAGATTATTAGATGCTAAGTTTATAAAGGAAGTGTATCATCCCGACTGGTTAGCCAATCCAGTCCTTATACCCAAGAAGAATAAAGAGTGGAGGATGTGTGTTGATTATACCGATCTCAATAAGGTATGTCCGAAAGACCCCTTCGCTCTTCCTCGTATTGATCAGACAGTAGACTCAACAGCTGGGTGTGAGCTTTTAAGCTTTCTGGATGCCTATTCAGGCTATCACCAGATCCTACTGAAGGTCGAAGATCAGATCAAAACTTCCTTTATAACACCCTTCGGCGCCTATTGTTATATAACCATGCCTTTCGGTCTGAAGAATGCTGGCGCGACTTACCAACGGGGTATTCAACGCTGCCTTGCTACTCGGATCGGTCGGAACGCAAAAGCATATGTTGATGACATCGTTGTCAAAACTCAGAACGTCAAGGAACTTCTTTCTGACCTGGCAGAAACCTTTGACAATCTGAGGCATTATTCAATGAAGCTGAATCCTAAGAAATGTGTTTTTGGGGTTCCGTCGGGAAAGCTACTCGGCTACATCGTTTCAAAATGAGGTATACAGGCTAACCCGGATAAAATCAAGGCAATCCTTGATATGGGACCACTTAATTCTCAAAGGGACATTTAGAAGCTGACCGGATGCATGGCATCCCTGAGTCGCTTTATGTCCTGATTGGAGGTCAGGGGTTTACCACTTTTCCGACTGCTTAAAAAGCAGGAGGATTTCGATTGGACCAAAGAAGCGCAGTCAATGTTGGACGAGTTGAAGGTTCACCTCAGCAATATTCCAGTATTGGTGCCTCTGGAGCCAGGAGAAAAACTTCAACTTTACATATCGGCCACAACCCAGGTTGTGAGTACTGTTTTGACAGTCGACCGAGAAGAAGAGGGACATATACAAAAAGTACAACACCAGGTCTATTTTGTGAGTGAGGTCCTCAGTGCCTCTAAAGCAAGATATCAACATATCTTTAAGTTGTTATATGCATTGTTGATCACCTCTAGGAAGTTGAAGCATTATTTTCAGGCTCATCCAATTGAAGTCTAGACTTCCTTCACGCTCGGCACAGTGTTGCACAATCGAGAAGCCGAAGGAAAGATTGGCAAGTGGGCAGTCGAACTTGGTCAGTACACCATTACGTTCGCGCCTCGATCGACTATAAAGGGACAATCGTTAGCTGATTTCGTTGCCGAGTGGACAGAGATTCAAAATCCTCCCACTGCACAAGATGTCGAGTACTAGAAGATGTACTTTGATGGCTCTCTTCAATTACAAGGAGCTGGTGCGGGAGTCGTGTTTATCTCGCCCACTAGACAGAAGCTTCGATATGTCCTTCAGGTTATGTTTCGCGCATCTAATAACACTGTGGAGTATGAAGCCCTCTTACACGGTCTGCGCATTGCTGCATCGCTCGACATTAAGCGTCTTGACATTTTTGGTGACTCGGCTTTGGTCGTTAATCAGGTTACCAAGGACTGGAACTGTGTAGATGATAATATGAGTGCTTATTGTCAGGAAGTACGAAAGCTCGAAGACAAGTTTGATGGATTGAAGTTCACACATGTTCTTCGAGACAATAACCAGGCGGCTGATGAATTGGCTAAGATAGGATCATCCCGATCTGCGGTCCTGCCAGGTGTTTTCTTACACATTCTAGACTCCCCAACTATTTCTCCTTGGTCGGATGTATTGACGAGCATTGCCACTGATCTCGTTGGTGATGACAACAGGGAGACCGATTGGCGCAACACACTCATCCAATATTTGGACAAGGGGACGCTGCCTTAGGATCCTAATGAGCAACAGAGGTTAGAGACCTGATGCCAAGGATATCTGTTGGTGGGAGACCAACTCTATAAAAGAGGAGGTTCAAACATTTTGATGTGATGCATCTCGATAGCAGAAGGCCAAAAGTTGGTAGAAGAAATTCATTCTGGGATATGTGGGAATCATGCAGCTTCCAAGACTTTGGTCGGCAAGGCTTTCTAATAAGGGTTTTATTGGCCCACGGCGATCGAAGATGCACACCAAGTCGTTCGAAAATCTGACGGTTGTCAATTCTTCGCTCAACAAACGCATGTGCCTTCACAGGAACTTCAGATGATACCTTTGACTTGGCCCTTTGCTGTCTGGGGTCTTGATTTTGTCAGTCCTTTCAAGAAAGCGTCAGGCGGGTTTACTTATCTATTTGTTGCTATTGACAAATTTACCAAGTGGATCGAAGCAAAGCTGTTTGGCAAGATAACATCAAAGAAGGCGATCGAGTTTGTCAAGGATATCTTCACTCGGTTTGGAGTTCCTCATGATATCACCACCGATAATGGCACTCAATTCACATCAGTGGAGTTCCGTGACTTTGCCGATGAGATGGGAATAAAAATCCACTTTGCATCAGTGGCTCATCCTCAAAGCAATGGACAGGTCGAACGAGCCAATGGTATGATTCTTCAAGGATTGAAGCCGAGGATATTTGACAGACTGAAACCTTATGCCGGTCGGTGGGTCAAAGAATTGCCTTCAGTTCTTTGGGGGCTTCGCACAAACACCAGTTGGGCTACTGGCCAGTCACCTTCTCATTGGTCTATGGTTCAGAGGCTATGCTACCAACCGAGGTCAGTGTTTCGGCGCGAGCTCAGGCGTATGATGAACAACTTTCTGAGGAGAACCGAAAAATTGATTTGATTGCAGCAGAGGAATTGCGTGATTGCACTCTGTTTCGGTCGGCACTTTATCAACAAGGCTTGCGTCAATATAATGATAAAAATGTACGCAATCACCACTTCCAAGTTGGAAATTTAGTGCTTCGTCGGGTGCAGTCAACGAAGAACCAGTATAAGCTTTCTCCAAAATGAGAAGGACCATATGTGGTGAAGGAAGTCACTCACCCGGGGGCTTACCGATTGATGTTTGAAGATGACGATGATATACCAAACTCTTGGAATATAAATCAGCTACGTCATTTCTATACTTAGTTATTCTCTTGTATATTTTTACATTATTCATGAATGAAATTTCGGTCTTTTTAATGAAAGATGTTTTGATGATTTTCATCCTATAATTGTCTCGATTCCTTAATACATTTTATTAAACAATCGAGCCAGGGGGCTAGTAATAATGTCCCACCTTGGTCTAACCTTATTTTGGTTTTGGACTATTTCCGACCGATTTCTCATCTTTTGACACGGTCTTTATTTTGGTCTAACATCTACACATGATGGTTATACACTTCATATTGCACATCAGACTGCCACTACACTAAACCCAGAGCCACAAAGTGCGAGAGGTCATGTGTCGATTGGTCGACTCTACTTGTTACGCGGTTACGAGTTACAACCTAATATGTTAAGGCAGACCGATGCAATTTGAGTTTCTCAATGATAGAAATATACTTATGATATTTTTTATCTGTCTTCTAAGCTATTAAACATGAAATTAATTTACATATAGGAAACATTGTCTCAGATCATAAATACTACTAATGTTCTCTAGCATTGTAGGATTTACAGCTCCATTGAAGGAGAGGAAGAGTCAGCTCGTAGCTCAATTTCTGGAGTTGCTGGAGGAGTAGACACGGTCGGATTAATCTCTATGCTATCGACCAAGGCCTGGGAAGTCTCCAGCATGGAATCCAAGAGCAACTGGCATTGGTCGTCGGTCAAGTCTGGGTTGAAGCCCTCCTTGATCTTGTCCAATGGTAGAGCAGGAGACCAAGATTGGCAGATAGCCAGAACTGACTCCCGGCTTCGGTTGCCACTCGTCGAGTGTTGTAAGCAATAGCTTCCGATGCATGCTCCAGCAAATACTCCAAGAAGTGGCCAGTCTGCTCCACTCGGTCAGCATGAACATAATTCATTGCTTTTCGAGCAGCGTAAGATAGAGATGCAAGTAATGATTCTTGGTGAGTATGATCAAAAGAAGATTCAAGCAGATGTGAGAAATAAAGAAGGGCTTACTGGTAAGTTTACATTTGAAAGATTTGGATACGCTCTTGGCATCCTCTATCTTGGCATCGGCCTCCTTCAGCTCCTTCCGCAGCCGAGTGATCTCGGCCTTTTAGTCCTTGACTGACTTGGAGAGAATTTCCTTCTTGGAGTTTAACGCATCAACAAACCTTTGTTGATTGGAAGTCAATTTCTCCAGGTCGACAATCTTCTGATCATGAGCTAAAGACAAATATTTGAACTTTTAGCGCTAGAGTGATTAGTTGATTATTCAAACACAATGGTAAATGATTTTACTAGCTATATTTGCACGGCCTTGGTCTAAGGCCTTTGTCATCTCCCTTCGATCGATCTGCAGCTTGTCAATCTCCTTTTGAGCTTTGGAAAGTTGCTGACCGGTGACTGGCATAACACCAACACTGTGTTAGTCATTAACATAAAGACTTGAAGACCAAAGATTATAGGGCATACCGAAAGTTTCAGCTTCAAGGTATTCCACCCTAGCCTGTTTTCTCTCTACCAGAGCATATATTTTCTGCATATACAAGATCGTTAAGCTTAAGGATGGGATTGAGACAAAGCAAAAACAGGGTATTGAGGTACCTTGTTGGCCTCTTTATGTTGATACATTATCTCTGCGTCCTCCACTTCGGGCCGACTGAGTACACTTGCAGTCAATGTCGCCTTACCTTTGTCAAGAGATGAAGGGACGACGACTGGTGCAGGTGAGGGAACAGGATCCGGAGTGGAGGCAGGGATAGTTCCATCAGATGGCTTATCCACCTCGGTTGGCATGTTAGACCGGCATCCGCAGACGACATTTCTTCATCATCACCTTGATCACCAACATATTGTCTGCGGCGCCCAATAGTTCGCTTCACTAGTTGGCTGGGGAAAGCCAGGGTGACGGCTGGATCAACACGCACAGGTTGAGCGCTTGCAGAAGAGCTTGAGCCTCCAGGGCTGGTCTGTGGCGGCTTCTCAACATAGTCTAGTCCCTTGGAATCAGTCGGAGGGAGCGGACGATGAGATACATAAGTATCCACAACCTACACAAGAGTCAAGACATCAAGCAGGACATCAAAACATTAAAATGATGGATCACTCGGAGCAGACTGAAGCTTACTCGGGCTCGCATAATGCCCTTGTTGTATGCCTTCGCAATCAAAGTGTGATCCTGAAGGATATACCCTTCAAACATCTTTGATAGGTGTTTTCATCGAAGTTCCCCGTTCGGTGGGTCTGGCACCTCCCTGGTTTTGTCATCATTGACATAGTCCCAAGCCGGGTGATATTGAAGCTTCAGGGGCTGCACTCTGCGTACAATAAAGCTTTTGGCAATGGTGATTCCGTCAACACCTTCAGCCTTCAAGTCAGCAATCTTCTTCAGCAGAGCGACCACCTGGGGATCGGTCGAATCAGGCTTCTCGGTCCACTGCGCCAGGGGAATCACCTTTGCACCAGTGAAGTCAGCAAGAACAGGGGGAGGGTTATCACAGCAGAACCACTCATCCTTCCAGTTCTTGATCCTAGTCTTCAATGGTACATTAATGTAGGCTTCTTTCTTACGCAACTAGATGCTGCCGCCGCCTATAGCTACTTGGTTTTCTTTGGTTGGCAGAGGTCGGAGGACGAACAAGTGGCAGAATAGATTGAAATTGAGAAGAGTGCCCAAGAATGCTTCGCACAGATGTACGAAGATTGCAATGGGAAGAATAGAGTTGGGATTAAGGTTGACATGCTCAATCCCATAAAAGAATAGGATCCCGCGCAAGAAGCTGCAGCAGGGGACTCCAAAACCATGCTTGAAGAATGAGCGGAACACGATGATCAGTTTATGAATGGGGATGGGGTAAGATTCACGGGGTACCTTCCAATCGATCTGAGCTTGCTCGGGAAGGATGTCGTCGACCACCATCTTGTTCATATCAGCCTGGGATAGGCTGCTCTTCGAGAACTCCCGAAGCTGCTTCGGGATGTCAACTTTCGACGATGAAGACGCGGCGGTGGAAGTGGGAGTCGCGGGAATGGAAGTGGAAGCCTTTTTGCAACCCATGGCAATGGATGCTTGGGAGTTGCGGATCGAGTGCTAAACCCTAGCAAAAGCTCGAGGGCTAAGTGTGGCAAGATCTGCGGTGGATGGAAGAAATAATCTAACCCTAGCCAAAGAAGCAGAGGAGTCGCTGAGAGTAGTGGAGGCACGAGGAAGACGAAGAGTTCGTGCGCAAATGCGGCGTGGACTGAGAGTCAACTTGACGCTGCCTTTTATACCCCTGCTTTTGACCTAAAGGTCTCATGGGCCAGCTGGGCCGTACAGTGATGAATACTTTGGATTAAAAGTTAATTAAGGCCTTAATCAGATTTAGGGTTCTTAAACCTTGAGAAATAAACTTGGGGGCTTCTTTGATGAGAAGAAGTGGCCAAACCACTTAAAAATACTTGCCGTATCGATATGATTTGATGATCATGTAGCAAAGGACTTGACGGTTATACGGATATAAGTTCAAAGGTTATAGTATTGATTGAAGTAAATAGCTAAGTTACCGAAATTGGACTCATAAATGAATAGAGTGACTAATTATTAGGGAACAACTATATCATGATTGATGTCATTTAGCTTAATACCATTATGAGATTGATGTCGTATCGGTTCACATGAATTGAATATGATTGATATCATAAAATTCAGACCGACCAGTCACTCGGACATAGTATATGTCACTCGGCCTTTTTAATAATCAGTTGGCAAGACTAAAGTCTTGCAAATTGACTTGCTGGTTTGATGACCGGAAATCTGTTAAACTCAGACTCGATAGTCTGAGTAAATCACATACAAAATAATAAGAGCTAATATAATTAGACTCTTACATTATTTGTCAGTCTCCAAATTATACAAGAGTCGGGGGCTACACCTAATCAGGTGCACCTGACCGGTGCACCAGATCTATTAGGAACTTTGGTAAAGAAGTCTTCCTAATTTATGATCTGCATTGAATGTCATTCGAAGAGTAAAGCTCAAAATCAGGAAGCACTCGGGGGCTGCTGTGGGATACTTGCTCAACGGGTATCCTCAAACAAGACTAAGTCGGTAGCCGACCAACTACTTCATCTACAAGGAAGCCGACCGACTCAACTTGGAGAACACGGCATGTAGAGATAGACTTTCTATGTAGCTCCTTATGGGTTACGACTAGGACTCTTCATGTACCCCCCTGCCGACCGGATATATAAGGTGGCAGGGTACCTATTGGTGAGATGCCCAAGAGACATTACGGATTTGATCCGTATGTGAGGGTCACACGGATATTGATCCGTGTGGGATTAGTCCACTAGTGGGCCAACTTGTTGAGGCCCATTAGAAGGGTCTATATATGTGAAGGCCGGGCAAGGGGTACGGGAACCAGCAGTCTATAACCCTAGCCACCGCGCTCCTCTCTCTCTCGCCCACAACCCTAACCATGTTACCGGTGCTAGCACGCCACTCACGGTGTTCCAACCCCGTATGTGTGGATACCACGAGGAGGCGCTGCTGCTGCTGCCGTGTCGAACGGCTGGACTAGGAGGAGACGCTTGAAGTGATCGACTACTTCCTCTACACCGATGCGCGACTACGTTGGACGAGCTGCTCCAACATTCGCTTCCGCTCCGCCTGCGCGTCTAGTGGTAACGATCTATGATCCCCTCCTTACAAGGTTTCCTGATTGAACGGTAGAAATTATTATATGCTATCATAGCCTACCATTCCCCAACAGTGGCATCAGAGCCGACCTTGTGTAGTTTGTGATCTGGATCTTGTGCATATAGTTGATATGCTGATGTATTAGATGAGATCTATTATATGTTCTTGTGTACGGGTTGATTAGATCAATGGTGATAGGGAGGTTCACACGGTAATAGGCGGATAGCGATACATGTATCATTGATTTATTTTTGTTCCTTCTCTGTGCGTGTGCGACTTGTCCCTACCGGCTGGAATCACCATCGGGACTAACTATGTGCGCCAGTAGAGGAGCCAATAGTATCATGATCATGTACCGTAGTCTACTCATGAAAACCTAATGGGAAACTGAGGCATTGTGAATGACTCGAAATCGGGCAAATATGATTTTCCTGATAGGATTTTCATTGCGATTTCATAGATACGATCTGTGAAATCCTATGAAATCCTATGAAATCCCTCGACCCCCCACCCATTGACCGGCCAGTGGGACCGCCGTACAGACACGCCTATATTGTTACACCCCTTTTTGGCCACACGTTAGCATTCGCTTCTCGCCTAACTCATTTTTGCAGAGAATGTTGTTAATGGTATGGTCCAAAAGATGCATGTGATGTATGTATGTGATTTGCATGGCCTACGTGCCATGATTGTTACAACTGGGTTGAGGCTATCATATTATTGTATAACGGCCTGCGTGTCGACCTGTGATGCTTCATATTCTCATGTAATTTATTACTAGCTATTAGTTGTAGTAGCTAAGTGTTAGTTCATGGAGGCCTCAAGCATGATGGTTGAAGGGACGGGAGACATGGCGATGACAATGGAGATGAAGATCACCAATTGAAAGGGACCATGCTATTTCACAGTTAATATGATTGTCTGTGATGATGTTCCTGTCATCCTATTCTTTCATGTGGTTTTATATTGGATATGATTAACATGCTAGAATAGGTTCCCTCAAGAGAAATTAAATTATGTGCCCTTCCAATAGCTGCACCTATTAAAATTATGATCGTTGTATGGTAGGTCTGCCAAATTAGAATACCTCAACTATCTTAATTATTAGGGTAAATGTCGGACATTTACATGCATAGTGTTGGTTTAATTAACAAAGCTATCAAAACGGTTTTGGGCTTTGGGGCATGGTGTTGGCGCCGGGGCATGTGATGCCACCCAACAAACAAGAGTCACATAGGGATGTGATTAGCAAAGTGTTGCTTATCTATATCACTAGGTTTCTAGCAGTGATGCCAAAGCTCACTAGGATCTAAGTTTAATATGGATCTTGAACCACTATATGTCATTTTGAGGGAAGACGGTTCCAAGAATATAGTGGAATAATGAACTTTTGTTAAAATGTTTAATAAAAGTTTTATATTTACATAGTGCTTATATTTGCATATTTTCTGTTATAGATCATGGCACCAACCGCTAGTAACACCTTCAATTTGCGCTCGATTCTTGAAAAAGAAAAGCTTAGTGGAACAAACTTTATTGATTGGTATCGCAACTTGAGAATTGTTCTCAAGCAAGAAAAAAAGGAATATGTTCTAGAGCTTCCCTATCCTGATGATCTGCCAGAAAATGCTACTGCCGCTCAGAAATAGGAGTATGAGAAGCATACCAATGATGCAATTGATGTTAGCTGTCTCATGCTTGCCACTATGTCCTCTGAGCTTCAGAAGCAATATGAGAACGTGGATGCCCACAATATGATTGAGGGACTCCGTGGCATATTTGAGAACCAAGCAAGGTCTGAGAGGTACAACATCTCAAAGTCCTTGTTTGCGTGCAGGCTAGCTGAAAATGGTTCTGTCAGTCCTCATGTGATCAAGATGATTGGTTACATTGAGAATCTGGAGAAACTTGGTGCTGCTCTACACCCTGATTTGGCCACAGATGTGATTCTCCAGTCGCTTCCCACGAGCTATGAGCCTTTCATTTTGAACTTTCAAATGAATAGCATGGAGAAGACATTGGCTGAGTTGCATAGGATGCTCAAGACAGCTGAGGCAAGCATCAAGAAATCTGGTCGAAGTCAAGTCAACTTGGTTCAAAAGGATAGCAGGAAGTGAAAGCGCAAGGCTAAGGCTAAGGCTACAGATGAGATCTCTAGCGCTAAGCCTAAGCCTGCAGTAGCTCCTAATCCTAAACCAGCGGCTGGTGATCCTTGTTTTCACTGCAAGAAAACCGGTCATTGGAAGAGGAATTGCAAGCTTTATCTGGAAGAGCTGAAGAAGAAGCGTGGAGACACTTCTAATTCAGGTATCAATGTTATTGAAGTTAATAATGTTGCTACATGTCCTTATGATTCAGGGGTATTTGATACCGGATCAATGATTCATACTTGCAAATCGTTGCAGGGGCTTAAAGAAGCAAGGAAATGTGCAAAGGGCGAGGTGGATGCTCGTGTCGGCAATGGTGCAAAGGTTGCTGCGTTGGCCGTCGGAACTTATCCACTTTCATTACCATCAGGATTAGTTTTGGAGTTAAATAATTGTTATTACATTCCTGCCTTAGGCAAAAACATTATTTCTTCAAAGTGTTTGGAGGAACATGATGGTTATGAGGTCATAATAAGGAACAAGTGTTGTTCCATTTATTTGAATGATATTCTCTATGGTAATTGCCCATTGGTGAATGGATTATATTACTTAGATCTTGAGAATAAGCCTATTTATAACATTGATGTGAAAAGGCTCAAACCTAATGATTTGAATCCCACATATACTTGGCATTGTCGTTTAGGTCATATAAACGAGAAGCGCATAAAGAAGCTCCATACAGATGGTCTTCTAAGTTCTTTTAATTTTGAATCAATTGACACATGTGAGTCTTGTTTACTTGGCAAAATGACTAAGTCGCCTTTCACAGGAAATAATGAGAGGGCGAGTGAACTATTGGGACTTGTACATACGAATATATGTGGACCAATGAGTTGCACGGCCAGAGGTGGTTTTTAGTACTTCATAACTTTTACCGATGACTTTAGTAGATATGGTTACATCTACTTAATGAGGCATAAGTCTGAATCCTTTAAAAAGTTCAAAGAATTTCAAAATGAAGTACAAAATCAATTGGGCAAGACTATTAAACTCCTATGATCTGATCATGGTGATGAATATTTGAGCCATGAATTTCGTGAACATCTAAAGCAATGTGGAATTGTTCCACAATGGACTCCGCTAGGAACGCCCCAATGGAATGGAGTATCCGAACGGAGGAATCGAACCTTGTTAGACATGGTTAGGTCTATGATGAGCCAAAGTGATCTTTCATTGTCCTTCTGGGGATACGCTCTAGAAACTGCCGCTTTCACACTTAATAGGGTTCCGTCTATCTGTGGAAAGGACACCATATGAGATATGGACTGGGAAGCGTCCCGGTTTGTCTTTTCTTAAGATTTGGGGATGTGAGGCTTATGTAAAACGTATGACGTCTGACAAGCTTTCTTCCAAGTCTGATAAATGCTTCTTTGTAGGATACCCTAGGGAAACCAAAGGTTATTATTTCTACAACCGGGAAGAGGGCAAAGTGTTTGTCGCTCGTAATGGTGTTTTTCTAGAGAAAGAGTTTCTCTCTAAAAGGGTAAGTGGGAGAACGGTGCAACTTGAAGAAGTTCAAGAAGCTCCAGAAAATGTTTCTTCTTCCACTGTACCACAATTGGATGAACAAGTTATTGTTGAACCAATTGTTGAAACACCAGCCCCGCGTAGGTCAGAAAGGGCACGTCGCGCTCCTGAAAAGTTCACGCTCCTAACCACGGGGCAGCGTGACATATTATTGTTAGACAATGATGAGCCTAAGACTTACAGTGAAGCAATGATGGGACCGGACTCTGAGAAATGGCTTGGAGTCATGAGATCTGAATTAGAATCCATGAGAGAAAATCAAGTTTGGAACTTGATAGATCCGCCTGATGGTGTAAAACCATTGAATGTAAATGGGTTTTTAAGAAAAAGATAGACATGGATGGAAATGTTCACATCTATAAGGCACGATTGGTGGCGAAAGGTTTAAAGCAAATTCAAGGGGTTGATTATGATGAGACCTTCTCGCCCGTCGCTATGCTAAAGTCTATACGGATCCTTCTAGCAATTGCCGCATTTTATGATTATGAGATATGGCAAATGGATGTCAAAACGGCTTTCCTTAATGGAAACCTAAGTGAGGATGTGTACATGACATAGCCTGAAGGTTGTGTCGATCCACAAAATGCTAGGAAGATATGCAAGCTTCAAAACCATTTATGGACTAAAGCAAGCATCTTGGAGTTGGAATCTTCGCTTTGATGAGGTAGTCAAAAGGTTTGGCTTCATTAAAAACGAAGAAGAGCCTTGTGTTTACGAAAAGGCTAGTGGGAGCGCGCTTGTCTTTTTGGTCCTTTATGTAGATGACATATTGCTGATCGGTAATAATATTCTATTGTTTGAAGCTGTTAAGACTTCCTTGAGAAAGAGTTTCTCTATGAAGGACTTAGGAGAGGCAGCTTACATTTTGGGCATTAACATCTATAGAGATAGATCAAAAAGGCTAGGATTATGCCAAGACACGTACATCGACAAGGTATTGAAACGGTTCAATATGCAAGATTCCAAGAAAGGTTTCTTGCCCATGTCGCATGGCATTACTCTTAGCAAGACTCAGTGTCCTTCGACACCTGATAAGATAGAGAAGATGAGAGCGATCCCGTATGCTTCGGCTATCGGATCCATCATGTATGCCATGATATGTACGCGCCTAGATGTAGCTTTCGCTCTAAGCGCTGCAAGCAGGTTCCAATGAAACCCAGGAGAAGTTCACTGGGTGGCTAGTAAGAATATCCTAAAGTATTTGAGAAGAACTATGGGTATGTTCCTAGTCTATGGAGGTAAGGAAGAGCTCGTTATAAATGGTTACACTGATGCTAGCTTCCAAACCGATAAAGACGATTCGAGATCGCAATCTGGATATGTGTTTTGCCTCAATGGAGGCGCGGTGAGCTGGAAGAGTTCCAAGCAAGATACGGTTGCTGATTCAACGACGGAGGCCAAGTACCTTGCCGCTTTAGAAGCTGCAAAGGAAGCTGTTTGGATCAGAAAATTTATTTCTGAGTTGGGTGTGGTTCCTAGTGCGTCCAGTCCAATGGATCTATATTGTGACAATAGTGGTGCCATTGCGCAAGCCAAGGAGCCTAGAGTGCATCAAAAGAACAAACACGTACTACGGCGTTATCACCTCATCTGGGACATTGTCGCTCGAGGTGATGTAAAGATATGCAAGGTGCACACGGATTCAAACATCGCTGATCTGTTGACAAAGCCTCTCTCTCAGCCCAAGCATGAGGCACATATGAGATCCATGGGTATTAGATATCTGCATGATTAATGTATGAGAGATTGTGTAATGTCTATGTTTATGTGTGATTGAGTAAAGTGTTATTCTGTTCCATGGATAATAATTATTGCATTGATTGACAAGTATGTGACTTGTTTGTGAAACTCATTGTTTTTCATCATATTATCCTAAATGATCCCTAGTTCCTTATCATTATGTGGGACAATAATGATTTATGGACTAGCACATGTATTGGTTGATGATCAAGTTTCATAGATCATTGATATGGAGATATCAAATCAATAATATGGACACATGTTGGAGAACATGGTGTTGGATTGACCCACTAAAAGACTCTGCTAAGATGTTATATTTGTGCCATCAGTCGTTGTCTTGAATGATGTACCGTCAGGATCCTTAGACCTGAGATCGTCATTGATCTCCAGAATGCGTAGTAGCACACTTAGGGGTTGCCAAACGCTACTCCGTAACTGGGTAGTCATAAAGGTAGCTTTCAGGTATGTTATGAAACATGTCATGGGGTGTGAGCGGTCAAGATGGAATTTGCCCCTCATAATAACAGGAGAGATATTTCTGGGCCCCTCGAGTTAGATGGATTTGGAAGTGCATGGCCATGCCAATGTGATTAAAAGTTAATCACGATGACTAAGAGTTAGTCATGATAAATCCACTAGACGTTCGAGTGAATGGTCGAGCTATTACAGGGATGGCACATATCTCGCCTTGAGCTTGACTGATATCGTGAGGCAAAGGGATCGCTAAATGCGTATGTCAAAGGTTCAGCCGATATGATCTTTATGTGTACACGAGAATCAGTATGTGCTGCTATTGATTTATGATTTGAAAAGGCATTTTCACATCATTGTCGTGTACATGTGAACCTAACGGGTCACACACTTAATGGGTTGGAACATCGCTTGCCCATGTGATTGTCTCTAGTGCAAGTAGGAGATTGTTGGAGAGATGCCCAAGAGACATTACGGATTTGATCCGTATGTGAGGGTCACACGGATATTGATCCGTGTGGGATTAGTCCACTAGTGGGCCAACTTGTCGAGGCCCATTAGAAGGGTCTATATATGTGGAGGAGGGGCAAGGGGTATGAGAACCACTAGTCTGTAACCCTAGCTGCCGCACTCCTCTCTCTCTCGCCCACAACCCTAATTGTGTTGCCGGTGCTAGCACGCTGCGCACGGTGTTCCAACCCAGTACGTGTGGATACCGCGAGGAGGCGCTGCTGCTGCTGTGGTGCCGAACGGCTGGACTAGGAGGAGACGCTTGACGTGATCGACTACTTCCTCTACACCGACGCGCGGCTACGTTGGACGAGCTGCTCTAATATTCGCTTCCGTTCCGCCTGCGCGTCTAGTGGTAACGATCCATGATCCCCTCCTTACAAGGTTTCCTGATTGAACAGTGGAAATTATTATATGCTATCGTAGCCTACCATTCCCCAACAGTACCCCCCTCAAGGGACATAGCAACACATCTTCTTACAATCAATACAATACACAGAACACAGGACGTAGGGTTTTTACTCTCATCGAGAGGGCCCGAACCTGTATAACTCGGCGTCTTGTGTTACCATCATAATTCTTAGTCTCGACGTAGCCCTATATATTTACTGCCGATCTCAAGCTTTGATAGTGGTATAAACTCTACAGAGGATCAAGCTATCATGACAGCCATGCTCATGGTCAAGAGCGGCCTGGAATCCTCACAAGATTAGTTGGTTGGATTAGTTGGATGGTTTTGACTTGGCTTGGATAGTACCCTTTGGATTGAGGGTTGGGATGACCCCACTTAGTAATTATGATGCTTAGGAAATTAAAATCTCATGCAATAAACCCCATTAAGCTTTCCTTGTCTTTAGCCCCATGTCATATTTTCCCCCACTTGCTGAGTACGACATGTACTCATCCTTGCTATAAACCACATTGCTGCTCAGCTACAGGAGAAGGTTGGTACAACGATGAAGACAATGGAGAAGAGCTCTTGGCCTGCGGTCTTCTGGTCGACTTCCTGTGGGAACTGAAGGACGTCAAGCTTTGTTTATTCCGCTGCAATGTAATCTTTTTCTTTTAACCTACGGGTCACTCTTGTAATAATATTATTGATTTAATAAGGATATTGTTCTTTTATCACAATAATTGTCCAGTGTGTATAAAAACTTGATCCTGGGCACGCATACAGATGCATTTGGTTTTGGTCATTGAAACCGGGTGTGACAGGTAGTATCAGAGCCAGGTTCGATCACTGGACGCAAGCCTAGTTAGAAATGGTCGGGTTTTAAAGTATAATTTTGTAAACTCCACTTCTTTCCCCTACTTCCTTGACAATTTCATTTTTTCCTTGTGTATTGAGATAAAACATTTTACCGATGTGCCCAGCCAATACGTTGTATATAATTCCAGTTCAGGTTCACTTCTCCCAGGCCTACCATTACTTGATATTAGGAAGGTGCCCTAGATTGTATTAGTCCTACATGCAATTGTGATTGATTGCTTGATTTTGATGTGCTTGTGTGATTGTTTTCTTGTTTCAAACCCCTTGAGTTAAGCCTTACCCTTGTCCATAGCTACATTTATCCTATTTTGTTTGTCGGTCCCAATACTACCTTTTGGTTCGAGGAGATGGCCTAGTAAAAGAGGATCGTCGTCATCAACAACAAGTCAAGTAACAAGATATACCACTGAAGTTCCTCTACATCAAGAAGTGAAGCTCTTAATTTGGAAGTGGAAGATGACGCTAAGGCATCATCGTGAGTCGTCATTTATTGAGCCATGTTTTTTTTGCTTTGTGTGATATAGGTTCTTTGTGCCTATCTTCCTTGACCATCATTTTATCCTTGAAATGTATCTATCATCCTTGATGCATATAGTGTGATCCATGAACCCATATATGATTGATCTATCATTGCTCTCCGATCCAAGCATCTTAATCTAGTCTCTCCGAATCTCGGGGTGAGATTCCTGTTAAGGGGGGGGGGGGGGGTAGATTGTCACATCCCAAAAGTTCCCTTTTTGGAATGTGAACCGCTTTTAAACTATATATTTGGATTTTCTCAAATTTTGTAACTATTTATATGAAACTTTGCAAAACAAAGATTTTATTTGGGTTGAACAAATTGCTCTGTCACAAAAGTTTTCAGTTTTAAACAAAAACCTTTTAAAATAAGTAAAATCATTTTATTTTATTTCATTTCAATATTTTGTCATTTTTGGATTCCATCTTAATTTGAGAAACTTGAAACCCTTTCAATCAATTTTTTAAAATGTACATTCTATTTTTCTAAAATGGGGCTCAAAACTCTCTTCCTCTCTCTTTTGCTCACTCCTACACTTAGTCGAAGTGTACACATCATTCTTATCTCCCTCGAAATGTTTGTCATTCACCAAATAATCTATTAGATCTATCAAATGTATGTGGCTTCAAGTAGGTTGTCATTCTTCCCTCCCAAGCCATCAATGTATCTAGACGTCAAGGCAGCCACATTCATCCCACCTACCATAAACACTTAAAAGGAATGAACAAGAGAATAAATAGCCTTCAATAATGCATTTATTCTTTATAAATCTCCTTCCATATTCCTCCCCCACCTGCCCCCACCCCTCCTATATATACTAGGCCCTATCCCACGTCATCCCACCCCCTCAAACCCTCACCACGCCGCCAGGCTGCCGCCATGCCTCGCTGCTCTCGTGTCCAGCCACACTATTGTAGATTGGCATTGGCGTTCCCGATGATCTAGCCTCCTAAATGTCATGAGATTTCACCAGAATGTGTTCCTCATTGTTGCACACGTCCTCCCACCCCCTCAAACCCTCACCACGCCGCCAGGCTGCTGCCATGCCTCGCTGTCTCGCGTCCAGCCACACTACTGCAGATTGCCCTTGGTGTTCCCGATGATCTAGCCACCAAAATGCCATGAGATTTCACCAAAACGTGTTCCTCATTGTTGCACACGATCCTCCAAAGCTGAACCACCATCTCATAAGCAGATTGGGAGATCTCCTCATTTCCCTGCCTGCTGCCCTGCTCCTGGACAAGTTCATCTTGTGCACCAGGTTTGCTCTTCGCGTTCCCCCTTGATCTGATGCATTTTCGTCCATGCCATCTATGTCGCATCGTGTTCCACCATGTATTATACTTGTCCACAGAAGGGCGCGCTCAGATCTATTATACATCAGCCAGAATGACCTCATGAACCTCGCCCTTCCTAACACTGTCACCACATCAAAAGATGTTCACCTGCGTTCCCGGCGATCCGACCATCCAAATGCGACCAAATTTAACCAGGACGTGCAACAAGATGTACGCTCCAACATATCCAACATTCGAAGCCATTGGATCCCTGATGCCTCCGGGATGTGGATCTTCATGGCAGCTCCTCCCTGTTCTGGGCGAATCCAGAGCGCGCGATGGTAATTCCCTCATCGTTTCTCCAAATCCAGATGTGTTGGTCATGGAAACTTTAATCTCAAATGTGTTCCATGGTCTTGTGATCATCTCGATTGGAGAGTTCTCCTCGAACGGCCCTAGTGTGACCAGGAACGCGATCTGCATCTAATCTGCTACTGGACGACCTCGCCATGATGCAGTCAATCGATCTCCTGTTCAGGTGCATTCACGGTCACATCATCTAATCCCTATCATGTTCCCACTATTTATGAATCCCTTTGTTCAGTTTTTTTCCTTGTACCATGAAGCCAAACATCAGGAACGGGCTCATCTTTGCCTTGATGCCTGCATGTGGCCGCTGTTCTCAATTCTGCCCACCTCAAGCGCGATGACTGTTATCCTCTTGTTGTTCTATTCTATCCACAGCCTTATTTGATCTATGCAAGCCGGATGGAATGGGTGTGGTGCCGTGGGCACATGGTTGGTGGTGGTAGGCTTGTTGTAGATCCTAGGAACCAGTCCTTTGGAAAAGCCTCGTAGTGATCTTCTGGCCGCACACCTAAGGAAGTGTGCTTGTGCTTGGCCGACTAGGAAACATGGAGACTCTAGTCCACCTAGCAATAGGGGACAAAATCACGACTTGTGGGTCAAGTGGTACAAACTCTACGAAGTATCAAACTGTCATGACAGCCGTGCTCATGGTCAAGAGCGGCCTAGAATCCTCACAAGATTAGTTGGTTGGATTGGTTGGATGGTTTTGGCTTGGCTTGGATAGTACCCTTTGGATTGAGGGTTGGGATGGCCCCACCAAGTAATTAGGATGCTTAGGAAATTAAAAGCTCATGCAATAACCCCTATTAAGCCTTCCTTGTCTTTAGCCCCATGTCATCTTTTCCCCCACTTGCTGAGTACGACATGTACTCACCCTTGCTATATACCACGTTGCTACTCAGCTACAAGAGAAGGTTCGTACAACAATGAAGACAATGGAGAAGAGCTCTAGGCCTGCGGTCTTCCAGTCGACTTCCTGTGGGAACTGAAGGACGTCAACACTTAGTTTATTCCACTGCAATGTAATCTTTTTCTTTTAACCTACGGGTCACTCTTGTAATAATATTATTGATTTAATAAAGATATTGTTCTTTTATCATAATAATTGTTCTGTGTGCATGAAAACTCGATCCTGGGCACGCATATAGATGCATTCGGGTTTGGTCGTTGAAACCGGGTGTGACAGCCTCCAGGTGCCTCCCCACTATATATATGTCGCAAAGGATGCCCCTCTCTATACCAATTATCAATATATCAAAGTATTTCGAGTTGAGAGCCAAAATTTATGGTGTTACGTCGCCGGTTTCACCATGTAGCCTAGTTGTCTAGAATTCTTCTAGTTAGCTAGTTGGAGGAGCTAGCTAGGGTTCTAAGATAAGTTGATCCACGTGGTGAAGCTCTAATTAGGCTCTAGTTGGTCTATGAATTCAATTAGACCAAGGTTCAAGAGCCGGATATCATCGTCGTCGCGGTAAGTGATGAAGGTGATGTTCTATGCATTTTATCGATCGATCTATCTCGTCTTCATACTTGCTTTTGATCTTGTTTCTCTCCTATGTCTTTCTACTTTCTGCAAGTCCAATTAGATCACCGTGCTGATTGGCACGACCACCGTGACGACCAGCAAAACATCAGGATCAACATGTAGTTGTGTTGTTTATCTTGTCAGTGTTGTTTAGCTATTAGCGCTATTAGTCGCCGTCAAAAAGGATCGCAACAAAAGCTTAATAGTGTCACAATGCTAATAGGTGCTCAACGTAGTGCCTTTGCCTTATTAGCCGCCGCCGTGACAAGGTCGCAGGCTTGCAGCAAACAACTTAGGTGATAGATGCAAGATTAGAGGGGATGATAGATTGATTTGCTTCATTGGACTATAGGTTGGATCTTACAATTTGCTATGAACTACAACTTGTGCTACTTGCGTGTGCTTCATTCATATCTAGCTAAGACTCATTAGCTTGGTTGTTGGCTTTGGTTTTCAACTACCTTTTCCATTGTTTTGCTCTCTGTGCTGATCGACATGGCTCTTGTGCTGATCAGCACAACAACAAATCCCCACAACGCTCTATCATTTATGTTTATACGCATTTGTGCTTAATGCTAGGATTAGTTTGCTACGCTTAATAGTAGATTGCTTATAGTTTGCTTGCCGGTCCTTAGATTCGATAAACCTTGGAATACTTTTCTAAGAGAAAAGCTTTACTACTTCGACATGTATGCTTGCAGTCTTAGTAGGTGCGTGCTACACACGCCAACACACAGCCTGCACCATTACGAAGAACACACCGGGGTGACGAGTCCAACATCTATCGCGGAGAGCCTGCTCCAGATGAAGAACCCGTCGTGTTCTACCTATTTCTAGGAGTGGCGATGCACCGAAGTTATATTGATCAAGAGATTATTTACATTTGCCACTACCCTTTATATTTGTAGGGGGTTTTATCGTACAAGGAAAGGCTTGGCCTAAAGCTACGTATGTGCTAAATTAATCTAATCAATTGCCAAATTACAAATCTTGCAAATATAATATTCTATTTGGCTAATGTAAACATGCACTTATACTTCCATGTGTTGACACACGTGACTTGATCTCCTTACCTGGTCTTTGTTGGGTCTTGCAATGCACGTATCCCAACAGTCCTCAGCTCATACATGTATTGCCCTGCCCATATATGATATTCTCTAATCACAATATGCAAACGTATCCCGGCAGGTATTTTATATTTCCTTAATGATCACGTGAGTTGTTTACTTGGCAGCATAATTCACCATCAATCCTTCTAAAACTCCTTTGTAAATGCCCCTGTATCATGCTGTTCATAAGAATTGTATTTGCATCACTAATCTCATTTGCTAGAATTCATCAACAGGTGAACCACTAAGGATTACAAAATTCTGGTGTCAACTTTTGTGGAATACTTACCTTCCGGGTATCCATAGCTAAGCATAAGTCAGCAACCGACCGGGTGCTACACAAACAAGGAAACCGATCGAGCCGGCTTGGAACACAAGGCAATTGGAGATAGACTTTCTATGTAAATCCTGGTAGACTACGAGTAGAACTCTTCATGTACCCCCTGCCGACCAATATATATAAGGCGGCAGGGAACCCTCCATCAGCGGACACGCGACATACACGAAACACATCAGATTACAAACAATACGAACTATAGAACACAAGACGTAGGGTTTTTACTCTCACTAAGAGGGCCCAAACCTGTATAACTCGGTGTCTTGCGTCTTTAACCACATTAGTTCTTAGTCCCGACGTAGCCCCATAAATATATTGCCGAGATCAAGTCTTCATAGTTGGCGCGCCAGGTAGGGGAAAAGGCTTGCTAGGATTCATCGTCGACTTCGATGGCCGAAATTCCAATCATCCAGTACTCACCGGACTTCAAGATCTCCTTCGGGTCGCTCGACTTCACCGTCGACTCCAACAGAGTGCTAGGCCTCGACAAGCATCAATCCGACTCGGCACAACCAATCTCATGGCGCGATCACCGGGCTCGTTAGATTTGATCCCCACTTTGGTTCCACTCAGATTCGGCAAAACGGATCTACCCACCCGGTACGACTCTAAGTCGGTCTGTTCCTTTGATGAGGATTCAGACAGATCTACATGCCCATATACTTTTGCCATCAATATGGTTGAGGGTCAGAACCCATCTAATGATGGGGAGGATGATGGTGGCAATGATGCAGCCGCCAATGATGGACGCGATGAAGAAGGCCGCCAGAACGAAGACCCTAAAGAGGTACCATCTTCGAACGGTCACCGCCGCCGACCGAGAGGATCTCGCGGATCTCGACAGTTGGCACGACGGCTAGACCTCGGAGAGTTGGAGATTGAAGTAGACGGCGTCAAAGTCTATGACACCCTCAGAACAACATCATCGGAGCCAAAACTGTGCTGGGCAGCATGATGGCAGATGCAGCGTATCAAAATCCAGCGATGCAAAAGCGGTGCCTATGATCAAAGCAGCTGCCATACAAGACAAGGCCAGGGATGAATCACAATTAGTGGCATGTTCCAGCCATGCAACTTCTTGTGGTAGGCGACGGAACGATCGACAAAGCAATCTGAGGAATTCCATGAGGCCCCATGACGATCAAGACACAATTAACTCTCACACCGAAGAGCGGGTCCGGGATAACCAATGCCACGAGAAGGAGCGTCGCAATTAGAGGACAGACGACCACTGCAACGACCGATGGGAAGACCGACGGAATGACCGATGGCGCAACACTCCTCCAAGAGATAACCGTGACGACCGATGCGAAGATGAAGACAACCAACGTCGAGGAGATGATGGTTTCTAGATGCCCATTTTATCTACCAAAAAGGGATGTTTTGCATCTTAATTTGGTGGTTTGGACTAACAATTAACCCCATATTTGCATATATTTGTAGTTGTTTTGTTTTGGATGTAATCACAGGAAACAGGTGTAAAATAGGGCAATTATGGATAAAGAACTAAAGAGTATCGAAGATGGGCCAGATGCGGGGCCGCGCCAATCGGCGCGGAAGGAAAAGATGACAAAAACACGACCCAGTCCGAGAAAGATGAAGGCCCAGCCTAGTATGAGTTAGAGTCGGTGAAAGTTGACCTAATCTCGTCGAGTATAAAAGGAAGATAATTATCAATCCAATGAGGGGACGATGGAGAAGGCAGCCGTGATGAAAATTGCGAGAATCAGTTGTTAGAACTAGGGTTCCAAGATATTGGCGGTGAAGGTTGGTCAACACCAACGAGACCCACCAGAAGGAAGGTCGCGCCAATCGGCGCTTTCGCCAATTGGCTCGTGCGCGTTCCAGCGCTATTTCTCATCCCTCTGCTATATCTAGCAGAAGGATGAGTGAGTAGTCTCATGTTCTCTTCTCTAGTGTGGGGATCTAGTCATGTAACTCTCATACTTATTAATACTCTCTCGATGAATTTAATCTATGTGATGTTGCACATCTATCTATCCTTTTCATTAGTGTATCGGCCAATACACTTTTGCCCATTACATAGTGCAAGAAACCAGCGGGGAGCTAATAGCCTCTGTAGTGACAGCCGGGGTGAACGAAACCACCATGTCTTGTAGAATATTAGAGTCATGACTCGAGTTGTTAAGAATAAGGTTGCATGCTTGTGAACCAATCCTAAGGAGAGAATCCTTCATTATCCTGTTACTTCTTCAATAATATTCACCTTCCACTCTCTCACCGTCATCATTCACACCTACCAAACTCATTGCAATTTGTTAGTAACCCTTTAATAGTAATAGTTCCACTCATTCCTTATGGATTCGATAACCTTGGAATACTCTAAGGGAGAAAGATCTACAACTGTACACTGTACTCTTGCGGTATATAAGTGGGTGCGTAATTACCCCAACAAGCATCTTTTTCTGTCGCCGTTGCCGGGGAACAAGCCAGTTCTTTTACTATTAATATTTTACTAACATCTAATCCTCTCTTTTTTAGTTGTTTTTGTTTTTGTGTTTTGTGTGAATTTTTAGGATGAGTACAACAGGACCTTTTTTGACGCTCAGGGAGCTTTCTCTACCATCTTCAAACGTGCTGGTGCCTCAATCCTCAAATGAGAAGGCCACTGCCTCCTCGTATGTGTTGAGCCCCATTATCATTAGCATGGCTGAAGCAAATAAGTTCTTTGGAGCGAAAGAGGAGAACCCGTATACCCACTTACATGATTTGGAGGCACTTTGCCAAACATTCCATCATGAAGGAGTGCCTCAGGATCTTTACAGGTGGCTGCTTTTCCCATTCTCTTTGGGAGGAAAAGCCAAAGAGTGGCACAAGGCAGCATCTCGGGAAGCAAAAGTTAAGTGGAGTGAGTTAGTTGGAAATTTTTGTCTCCACTATTTTCCTTTGCCAAAGGTGCAGAAGTTGAGAAGAGAGGTGGTGAACTTCTTACAAGAAGATGAAGAATCTCTCGCGAAAGCCTGGACGCGTTTTCAAACATTGTTGAAACAAGGACCTGACCTCGGCATTGATGAGAATATGTGCTTTCAAACCTTCTACATGGCCATAAACAAGGCATCGAGGATGCATTTGGACGGATCGGCCGGAGGAAGTTTTCTAAGATTGACAACCAAGGTAGGGATCGAATTATTAGGCAAAATTGCCAAGAATGAAGCTTTGCACAAGCATTGGGAAGAATATCTAGAACCAAATCGGCAATGCCCAAAAGTTATGCAGAAAGAAGAGTCGCCGACTGAACAGATCTTGATGTTTGAGAGTAGAGCAATGATTACTTCAGAGCATAAAATTTGAAGAAATAGAGCCCGTCAGACTCTCCTCTGTGGATCTGACATGTGTGTCGATCAGCACAGTCTCTGAGCCGATCGGCGCAATCGCGATGACAGGAGGACCGATCACCCTGATGACTCCGTCAAGTTGCAAGGAATATACCAAGATAGAAGTTGTGATTCTGGACAACCACCTGAAGGAATTTGAAGGCAACTTTGCTAAACCAAAGGGGGATAGAACATTGGCGAATGCTAAACCACTTGACGAATTTGAGCCGATGGACTGGATTCCTATTGATTTTTCGCACGAGTTGCTCAATATGAGAAGATCCTTTAGTCCGCAAGATGCCTCCAAAGACGGAATTGAGTATAATTTCCCAAGTAATCACCTCAAGTCGGAAATTTTTGATCAAGAGATTATTGGGAGAGTTTTAGGGAAGCTTTATAAGGATGATATAGAGCTTGATGGAACAGAGGTGAAACAAGCAAAGAGATTGATAGACAGTTGCTTTGAGCCATCTCCCTATGAAGGATTATATGGTGTGTATGCTGTAGGTCTCGCTAAAGAGGAAGAAGAAGAACCGTACATACCATGTGAGATATCGGGGAAGAAATTTCTGAAAGCCTTGTGTGACTTTGGTTCCTATGTTAGCTTGATGACTTACGATGCATTCATGAGCATGCCTTATGGAACTCAACAGCAGCTGATGGGGACTGAACTTGAGCTCATCATGGCGGACCGACGTCGGTCGAACTTCAGGTCGAGAATGACGGAGGTTGACCACCCCTAACAAAGATGAATTCGATGCGATCAAGACTTATGTCCCAGAGCTTCGTATCGCTCGATGGCCAAAAGGCTTCAAGGCATTCTTTGATGCGTTGGATATGCACATATCATGGCCTTCCCCATGTTACAAGTCATCACCAACTCGGTCGTCGTGTTCGTCTCGGATTCAGCCGATACCTCTTCACGGTTTTGATGATATCTCCCACATCCGACGTCCAAATGAGGCCTTCTTTAATGCGTTGGAAAGGGGATGATGACGCTGTCATTTTGTTTCTGATCCTAGCTCTAGAAGGGTCGTGAGTCATGCTGTGTGACCTTGACAAGGTGCTGCGCCACCTATTTTGGGCCAACTTGGCCATGTATCATGCCGGGCCTTATGCCCATGTTGTGGGAACCCCTCTGGTCGCCCCCAACCCTAGGACACCCCTGATTCCTACATAAACTCAGTAGCCGCCATCTTTTAGTCTCAGGTTTTGTTTAGTTCAGTTTTCTAGAGAGAAACTTGATCGAATTATTGTAACTGTGGCGACAACTATGGCAATTAGTCCTTTTGTGTTCAGAGCTTGAACCTATCCTTCGTGATTCACTTCATCCATTTTTTGCAATTTCAGATTGCGTGTTTATCCTTTCTTGCTTGTGTTCTTGATTCGCTTGCAGGAACAATAGAGTTGTGCTTGGTGTAATGGTTGCGGGATTGGATCATGTCTGATTCAAGCCGGTTCATCGACGCCGAGTCTCCATAATCGAGTTTACCCCCTACCTCTCGAAAGATCAAGCCTCATCTACATCAAGTGGTATCAGATTCCTAGGTTCCCCGCGAGGTATTATTGTGTTCCCCCCTTTAGATTTGTTTGTGTTCATCACCTATTATCCACAAAAAAGCCAACAAAAAAAATTCCCCACCATCCTAGACATTGTTTAGCCTTTGCATAATTTAATTTTAGAGTTTGTGGTGTTGAGTTTGTGTCCTAGTCGAGTTCAGTTGCTGGTTTGAATTTGTGTTTCGATTCGGTTTGTGTTTTGATCTCCACTGCACACCACCATTTTCCCCATCCGTTTTGACCACCATCACCATCATATTTTCCCTTTGATTCACCATCGTGCTATCCACAAACCACACCCACAATCTGTTGCCAAAGAAAAATTCTACCCAATTCCGTTTCTATGTTCCACCCCCCCCCCCCCCCCAAAACCCTATCTTGACCTACCTTCAGTAAAATAGGCATAACTTTTCGCTCGTTGCTCCGATTGGGCTGACATTTTTACAGTAGATTCTTGACTCAAAGTTGAGGTGACCCACACTGGCTCCATCCTGTGTGCCCTTGTCAAAAAATTCAAAAACAAATTGGGAAAAAATAGAAAAAAATTGTGAAGTCAAAAATAGCGCTTTCGGTGAACCTTTGAGATTTTTCCTACGCTTTGTTTCCCCTCTATTAGAGTTGAAACTTGTTGTGGTTCCTTCCTTTGTGTTCCTCTATCATAGAAAAGTAGTGAAAAAATCATACAAAAAGAACAAGATTTTGATTTGCACCCCCCCCCCCGCCCTGAAAATTTTAAGTCTGTGAAGTCTATTTTGATCCTTGCTGCCTTTGCCATTGTTCTTGCTGTCACAACTGTTTTTGAACATGATTCTTTTGCTAGCAATTAGGACACTGCTTTGGACATTTATTCAGTGCTGCTATCTATTACTGAATTGTGTTCCACTGACATACATATTAGCCTTCCAAGCTATACATACTTGCAGCACAGGTTTCTTCCTTGCAACTGTTACACCCAAGCTCGACACCAGATTGTGCCATCCTATTGGCTTTGGTAAGAACATTTGCAAGATTGTGATACATTGCTTCTGATATTGTTTCCCACTTTCAACACCCTCTGATAGCGGCTAGTTGATAGGGCTAATCCTTTTGTGTAGTCTTGTCTTTTGCTTTTAACCATGTAAAATAAAGGGAAAGGGACACCTAGAGATTCGGAGTCCCCTACAGACTTCAATGATTGCGTGTCCAAGGTCAAGCTAACGAAGCTTCTTATGGACCAGCATACATTCATGGAAACGAATTTTGCCAAGTTGATAGGCCACATCAACACTGTTGCCAACCGAATTGAGGATGTTGAACGACGACCTCCACCTCCACCTCAGCATGAGAGACAAGTTGCTCATGATGATGATTTTGACCGTGATGTAGACCGTCTTCGCCGTAATCGACACGGTATGGGAGGTAATAACAATTGTGGTAATATTGATACTTTTGTTAAGCCCAAATTTAACATACCTCCTTTTGCTGGTAGTGATGATCGTGATGCATATTTAGATTGGGAACTTGCTATTGAACAAAAATTTTATTCTCATTTAGTTCCTGCTGAGCATTGAGTTAGACTTGCTACTAGTGAGTTTACTGGTTTTGCTCTCTTTTGGTGGAATGATCTTTGCAATACTAATGCTGCTATATCTACCACTTGGCCTGTTTTGAAACAACACATGAAATCTCGTTTTGTTCCTCCTTATTACCAACATGATTTACGTTTGAAATTACAATCTTTAACACAAGGTAGTAAAATAGTAGAGGAATATTATTAGGAATTGCTTATTGGTTTAGCACTTTATGATATACATGAAGATGATGTTGAAACTAGTGCTAGATTCTTTGGTGGATTGAACTGTGATATCTAGACTATTGTTGACTATAAAGAGTGGAATAGGTTCAACCAATTATATCATATTGCTCTTAAGGCTGAACGAGAAGTACAGGGACACCTTCCACAACAATCTTGCAGGTCCAGCACTGAGCAATCCATCCAACAGCGTTCTGGATTAGATAACTTGAAGAGTCATGTTGCTAAGCCACCAGCAATAACTTTTCCACTTGCGCCTGCTTCTGAAGCGCAATCGTTTAGTATGCAGCACCAACACCAGAAGAAGGCTACTACTTCCGGTGCTAGGAGTGGCTCTTCCACCACTATTATTTGCCACCGCTGCAAGGGCATGAGACATGTCATGAAGGATTGCCCTAGTCGTCGTGCTTTCATTGCTACCGCTGATAGGTATGAAAGCTGTAGTGATATTGAAGATGAATTTGCTCGTATGCCTAACCTTGTTGCAGATTTGATGACGGAGCAGGAGACTATCGCCATTCATTCCATTGCTGCCACCTCGGGCTTTCCTAGGCTCATTGTACAACGTGTGTTGACCTCTCAGGTGAGGCAAGAGGAAGAACATCAACGCAACAATTTATTCTACGTGTACCTCATTATCGCGGACCGCCGTGTTCTCACTATCATTGATAGTAGGAGCTGTAACAACTTGGTAAGTTCTGATTTGGTCAGCAAGCTTGGCTTGACCATGCATGCACTACATCAGCCCTACCACATCAAATGGTTCAACAATAGTAGTACGGCACAGGTAATTCGATCAGCACGCATACACTTTTCAGTCGGTTCTTATCAAGACCATGCTGATTTTCATGTTGTACCTATGCAAGTATGTTCGCTTTTATTTGGCCGTCCATGGGAATATGATACGGACGCTGCCAACCATGGTAGAACTAATACATATACTTTCATGCATAGGGACAGTAATATTACTTTGTGTCTGTTATTGCCTGCTGATATTAGAAATCATTTTAAACTGCTTGCTGAAAATGCTGAGAATAAACATGATAGCAAACAACTTTTTGATGTTAAACATAAGGCTATTCAGTTAAAGGGACGTGCTTTTCTTGATATGATATCTACTGTTGCTGAACTTTGTGATAATCATGATGCACCTTGCTATAGTATGCTTTGTCAATCAATGATCATGTGTATTGTATTTTGCATTATGCTAGTCATTTGCAAGAGATTGACGATGAGATGGAGTCAAGGGAGACTCCAATTCAAGAAGGGGAGAATGATGAGGACATCACCATGCTGGATACGCACATATCATGGCCTTCCCCAAGTTACAAGTCATCACCAACTTAGTCGCCGTGTTCGTCTCGGATTCAGCCGACACCTCTTCACGGTTTTGATGATATCTCCCACATCCGACGTCCAAATGAGGCGTTCTTTGATGCATTGGAAAGGGGACGACGACGCTTTCATTTTGTTTCTGGTCCTAGCTCCAGAAGGGTCGTGATTCATGCTATGTGACTATGACAAGGTGCTGTGCCACCTATTTTGGGCCAACTTGGCCATGTATCGTGCCGGGCCTTAAGCCCATGTTGTGGGCGCACCTCCTGGTCGCCCCAACCCTAGGACGCCCCTAGTTCCTACATAAACTCAGTAGCCACCGTCTTTTAGTCTCAGGTTTTGTTTAGTTTAGTTTTCTAGAGAGAAACTTGATCAAATTATTATAACTGTGGCGACAAGTCCTTTTATAGTAATCCAGGGCCCCTATTCTTGTTCTACACCACTGTGGCAATTAGTCCTTTTGTGTTCAGAGCTTGAACCTATCCTTCATGATTCGCTTCATCCATATTTGCAATTTCATATTGCGTGTTTATTCTTTCTTGCTTGTGTTCTCGATTCGCTTGCAGGAACAATAGACTTGTGCTTGGTGTAACAGTTGCGGGATTGGATCGTGTCTGATTCAAGCCTGTTCATCGACGCCGAGTCTCCATAATCGAGTTTACCCCCTACCTCTCGGAAGATCAGGCCTCATCTACTTCAGATGGTCAAACCAATCCTTGGGAGTGGATTCAACTTTACAGCATGACCATTCGGTCGGCTGGAGGTGACACCTATGTGATGTCCAACTATCTGTCGGTTTGCCTTGAGCCAGACGTTCGGATTTGGCTCACATCACTCCCGGAGAGGTCCATCACTTCATGGGGCGACCTCAACATGAAGTTCATAGAGAGCTTCCAAGCTACCAGCAATCGGCTGGGCAATCTCTTCGATCTCACTCGGATCAAGCAGAAAGCGAACGAGCCCCTGCGAGACTACATCAAGAGATCCTGCACCAAGAAGACCGAGATACCTAATGTCCCAGACCAACAGATCTTCGCATCCTTCGAAGGAGGAGTTCAGAGCAACGAGATGGTTTGGGAGATTGGTCAGAGGAATCATGACCTCCAGCTGACCACTTAGGAGTGCTTTGAGATTGCTAACAAGTTCGCGTCTGGCGAGCCCGCCCTATACGACATCCAGGGTAAAGGCAAGGAGAAGCGCTTGGACAAGCCGGAGTCCTCCAAGAAGGACAAAAAGCAGAAGACTGATAACATGGTTGCTGCGGTAGACCGATCGAGGAAGAATCCTCGGACGAGCCAGCAAACCATGGACACCTTGCTGAGTGGCCCGTGCCTATGGCATCCAAAAGGAAACCACAAAGCAAAGGATTGCTACACACTAATGGGCTTCACAACCATCGTGCTGAAGATGTCCAAAGATCCGCCAAGACGCACCGGCAAAGACAAGCCCGATGACGGTGACGACAAGGACAAGGATGAAGAGTTCCAGGAGCCTGGGAAGGAAGTCAACTTCATAATCGGAGGCCCGGATGGCTACACGTCCGAGCGCAAGCAAAAACTAGAATTGCGTGAGATCAACTCCGTAGAACCTGCTGCGCCCAAATACATGAAGTGGTCTGAAGTGCCGATTACTTTCAATTGGTCGGATCACCCCAAGCACTTGCCCAAGCTGGGACGATATCCCCTCGTGCTCGCGGCAACAATGAACGAGGTCAAGTTCAACAGAGTACTCATTGATGGAGAAGCAGTTTGGGCCTAATCTTCACCAAGACCCTTACGGAGTTGGGATTAGTGGTCAATGACTTATAGTCAAGTTCCTCTCCCTTCCATGGGATTGTGCCTGGCAAGACCTCTATCCCTATTGGACAGATCGCTCTGCCTGTCACTTTTGGGACCCATGAGAACTTTAGAACTAAGCGTATCATCTTACAGGTGGCAGACTTCAAGTCTGCATACCACGCCATCCTGGGAAGACAGGCGATGGCAAAATTCATGGTGGTCCCACACTACCCGTATCTTACTCTCCAGGGGTCAGGCCCTAAGGGAATTATCTCCCTCCACTCTAATCTTATGAATTCCTTTGATTATAATGTACAGAGTTGTGAGATTGTTGACCGATAGTTGATGCTATATGACCAGTTCGAGATCCAGAAGACGACTGACAGTGAGGTACAGACCGATGTGGAGATCCCTAGGAAGAAGCCTACCAAAGAAAAGATCCAGATGGAAGACATCCCCACTAAGCAGATCCCGCTCGACCCAGAAGACCCCACTAAGATTACTTATGCTGGGGCCTATCTCGACAAAAAATAGGAACTCACGCTCACTCTTTTCCTCCAGGAAAATAGGGACCGCAAGGACGCCATATAGATGGAGATAGCTAGATTATTAGATGCTAAGTTTATAAAGGAAGTGTACCATCCCGATTGGCTGGCAAATCTAGTCCTTGTATCAAAGAAGAATCAAAAGTTGCGGATATGCGTGGATTATACCAATCTGAACAAAGTCTGTCCTAAGGAACCCTTCGCTCTACCGTGTATCGATCAGATTATAGACTCAACAGCCGGGAGTGAGCCCTTAAGATTTCTTGATGCCTATTTAGGCTATCACTAGATCCCACTAAAAGTCAAAGATCAAATTTAAACTTCCTTTATAACTCCTTTTGGCGCCTATTGTTATATCACCATGCCGTTCGGTCTGAAAAGTGCTGGCGCGATATACCACCATGGTATTCAACGCTGCCTCAAAGCACATATCCGTCGGAATGCGGAAGCGTATGTGTAACGATCGAAGGCCTGCCGAGAGGGGGGAGGGGGGTGAATTGGTAGCCGACCATAAATCCGAATACTTCAGTTTCACTCCTCTAGAACCTAACAATTGTTGCAACCTAATCAATTGTAGTAGGCCAAGACCCTACACATGCTAGTGTTCATGATACAAAGCAAAGCGCGGAAGCTAAATACACTAGCCTATGCAAGCCACAAGTCACCCTATCACTAGAGCACACAATTGCAGAATAGTAAAGAGAGGGTCAAGGAATGCTCATGATTTTTCCCGAGGTCTCGGAAGGATGGCGCGTTCCCCTACTCCTCCTTGGACCGATCCCGCCGGAGTCCTGGTCCTTCCCGCCACCAAGTGGAATTCTCACCCACGAGCCTGCAATCACTCCTCGAGTGAAGACACGGTGTGCGTCACCACTGCACAAAGCACAAGCTCGCCTCCCTTGAGAACTTGCTGGACTTCCGAGCCAGCACGAGTGCTCGCTATTGATGCCCCTTCCAACGGCGGGCTCAAACTGTGTACAAACTTGTGACGGCCTTCACAACCAATAACGATAGGCTCGATCACCGACAGTAAGGTCGCACCATAGACCAACAGTAACAACCTAGATCACACCCTCAAGGACACCTAGCCTTAGATGTGCAAGGTCACTCCATGTTACTGTCACTAGCACTCACAAGATAACCAATATCTCCTCCTTGTGCTCTGTTCTTTTTCTCTTGGACCTTACCAAATGCTCTCAGTTATTCCACTAGCCAAGAGAGGTCACAAAGACCCCAGCAACGAAGTTATATAGGCTCCCAACCGCAAACTAGCAGTTGCCTCATGAAATCACCTTTCTGGGCTTACTGAAGGGACTGTCCGGTCACTGCAATCTGAGCTCAAACGACTCTCTGCCCACTGCTGAACCTCAACTGACCGGACCGTCCGGTCCATTTCTCTATCCAGTCTAGAAACATTTTCAGCGCTGCTTCCTCTCTGCTCTGTGTGGAGCCATACAGACTGGACCGTCCGGTTTGTAGACCGGACCGTCTGGTCACTACAGCTCCCCGACACAGACAGATTCCTCGCTGCCTATTGTAACCTTCGGACAAAACCCCATAGTGACCATACAGTCCGGTCACCTCTGGCCCCTCTGTCCGGTCTCTATGTACAGAAGCTGAAACTTGTTGTCCTCACTTGAAATTGTTTCCCGACTTCTTCGAACAACTCCTTGGCTTCTCCACTGCCATCTAGTGCCTGCGATTTCACCGAGCAACCTTGCACATCACCGACTAGACATGACCTAAGAGAATGACCTAGACCCCCTTGATAGCCTGGTTTTTCCTATGGACTCAAAGCCTTACAACTAGACAAGTGTATACAACACTTGTTCCATAGGTTGTTCTCCACTTTGATCCATCTTCATCAACCCTTGGACTCCATCAAGCTCATCAAGCCTCCATGCTTGTGGTCATTATCATCAATTGCCAAGGCAACCATCATCCATAGATTTGTAGTAGAGTTTAATGAAAGGTTCCTGCATAGACAACACTCATGTAGATATTAGCCCATAATTTCATAGTTGTCATCTATCACCAAAATATCATACCTTGGGGATTCCATCATCAATGGTCATGAAGCTTACAATCTCTCCCTTTGCGGTGATTGATGACAACCAATACTTAATCATAAATTAATAGGAAAAACAATAGGGCTAAAAGAGCTACACTATGATCGAGAGGAACCTCAAAATCATAAAGAGAGGAACGCACAAGGTCCTACTCAATCAATTATCTAGAGCTTAAAAGGAAAAGAAAGAAAAGCACACTCTAGATGTTAATGCATGCATGTCATGGCAATATATTAAAGAAAAGCATAAAGACATGCAATGCAAGACATAGATGATGAAATGCAACAGGATAGCATGGCAATGCATAAGAAATAAGAACAAGCATTCGTCATCATGACATCATACACATGCATGCAGGATAAGTAATGAAAAACAAGCACTGCATATGAAAATAAACCAAGTGAGATCAAGATGAGTCAAACACAATCGAATGAAAACCATGACTCGTCAAAATCCATGAACATCGATAACTCCATCAAAATAAGATCCAAATGTATCTATCTCCCAAATCCAATGTACACGTATACTCCCCCTAGATACATGCTACTCTCGATCACGTAGGATCACACTCCCACTCCCCCCTAGACCTAGGACTACTTTTGCCCCTTTGGCAACAAGCACCAAAAAGATGGGAAAAGTGAACATCTACGCGCTCGTGGTCGAAGGAGGTGGTCCAGCAACATCCTCTGAAGGCTCTGCTCTAGGCTGCTCTTGTACTGTGTCCTGCTATGGTCCCTGAGCCTGTGTCGCCTGAGCATCCAACTGCTCAAAGAAGTCAAGGTCCACCGGCTACTCAGACCCTCTGTCCTGTGCTGGAGTGACTGTGGGAGTCTCCTGAGCTAAAGTCTGGAGAAGAATGAGATCTGCCATGTCCTATTGAGAGAAACCTCCACGGACAAGATCCTCTGCTACCTAAGGGGTGAGTGTGCTGACTGTAGCAGTAGGAAGGGGAGCTGTAGCTGTCTCTTGGGCGGTCTGGGAGTTTGCACGGGTGGTAGTCACACGGTCAGAAAACAGACTCCTAACCGGTACGTGCTGAGAGGTGGAGGGTTCTACCATCTGTGAAGTTGAAGAGTGTGAAGGAGACACGAACATCGCAGACACGGAGAAGGCTGACACAGGGGAGAACTGAGCTGAAGAAAGTGTCTGTCCTGCTCCCCCTGTCGGTAGAACCCCTGAGAGGGACAACCCACTGGACTGAGCTGTCATCAAAGCAGTGAAGGGTCTTGGCTGAGTCGGCAGCTACTGGTACTGAGGAAACACTGAAGATCCTGGCTGCTGACTGATCTGCCTCTGGGTCATCTCAGTCATCTGTGTCATCAGGGTGGTAAGAAGTGTAGACTACTGCCTCTGAAGCTCTGCCTGACCTCTGATGACCTCCATCATCTGACGTCTATCCTCTAATACACTCCAGATAAAATCACCCAGACGTCCTTCAAGTGCTGTCACAGTCACAACGTCCTCTGAATGTGAACTTGACCGCTAGGGAGGTGCTCTAGTACTGGCTAACTCAGGAACCACCGTCTCTGGCTGAGCTGCCTGCTCATGTGGTACTGGCGGTGACTCCTGCTCCTCCTCTTCTGTTTGTTGACTGGAGGCTGACTGTGATCCCCTGGGAACTCTAGGTGCATAGCTGGTGGTCACCTCAGGGAATGCCTCGTACTAGTCCTCCGTCACTAGGCCCATCCTCATCAAGAGATAGCAAATATACGAACCATAGACCAAGTGATGTCCTCCCACTCTCTCAGAAATAACCTCCTCCATCTCCCTAATCAGAAGGTCTACCAAGTCAAACGTCTGCCTCCTATGAATAGCTGCTACAACCCACTGGTGAAGAAGTGTGAACTCCTCTCTGTAGCTAGACCTAGGGATGATTGTCCTGGTGATTATCGCTCTCACCACCTTCACCTCTGCAGTGAGTCTCGTAGGGCCTCTCTCAAAGCCTGGTGTGTGTGATGGTGGGAAAGCGATAGACACCATGTCGTCTGAAGGTAGCTTCCCTCCCTGAGGTCTGCGGGGTGGTGCAAGTGTACCATAGGCACTCCTATAAAGCAGGAAGTCTGAAGACAGGAGTCCTAGGTTGGCTATCAGATCCTGTCTGGTAACATGTTGTGGCTGCCCTCTGAACAGGAACCAGAACTCTGAGCAGTATCTGGAAACCCACAGTGTGGCGTAGAACTCTAGCACCACGTCCTCTTTGAACCTGTGTGGAGCAGTAACATGCTCTACTAGCCCTGGCAAGTACGTGACGTACTGCTCCATCTCTGTGTCGGTGGCCCTCCTCATGCCTTGTAGGTCGTGTACTGCTGCGGCAGGAAGAGTCTGTCCTTGCCCTTCAGGCCAAGGTAGCATCTCAGACCCTCTCCAATCCTCCTTTGGAGGCCAGTCCAGTACCTCTCTCCAGCAGCGGGGTCTCTAGGGACTGGAACCCACTGCTCGAAGGGGACCATGCGAAGTGCCTTAAGGTCCTTCACAGGAACCCTAAGGATGTCTGGCTCTCCGACTGCCTGAACCAGTCGTTGTAGCCTCCTCGTGCACATTACATAGGTGCACCTCGGGTCTCCTGCCTGGTGTTGTCCTATGAGGAATAGTTTGTCTAGCCTGCTGCTCAAGCTCCTCCTCCTCTGACTCTGAGGTCTCCTCCTCTGTGGTGTCCTCCTCGGACTCCTCCTGTTGCTGCCTGGAGGATCCTTGCTCCGCAGTTCTCGACGACCTCTCCTAACGAGAAGTTGGAGTACGCTGCGGCCACGGTGGTGGTACAACTCCAATAGCTAGAGGTGCAGTCCTCTGCCTGGTGCTCCTCCTAAGTCCATGTTTCTCAGTGTCTGGCTGCCCGATGATCAACTGAGAACCAGGTGTCCTACATGACTCCTCCATGGCATCCAAGTGCCTAGCAACTCTCCTGGCTCTCTCTGACTCTGGGTCCAGCCTCTCTCTCTTCTTGCTCTTGGGTTTCTCAAGCATCTTCCCCTTTCCCTTGTCCTGACCTGATCCTACCATCTGACTGCTGCTGTTATCACTGCACGCACGTAGGTATAGATAGGATAAGCATAGAAACCTATATAAATCTACAAGTAAAGCACTGCTAGGAAAGTACGTGCAATAGAAATTCTAGCACTGAATGAAGGACATGATCATTGACTATATGTGGCTGGTGCGAGTCATCTAGTGTGCAGTCAAATAATAGGTAATTTAATCTAACTGTAGACTACATGAGACAAACCCTAGACATGCAATTAACAAATAATCAATGAATTAATTGTAGACTAGGTTGATCCAAAATTCCTAATGAATGCAACTAATCAGGGCCAATTAATCTAGATTGCATCAATTAACGAAATTGCTCAAAATTAGGGCATCAATTGATGAAAGGGAGATAAGTTCAATACCCTGAGGAAGAATCAAAGATGAGATCCTCGGAGAACATAGCCGATCGCCGAAAAGCTGGGATTTTTGAGGTTTTCGGCCAAGGAGGGAGAAAGGTTCCAACTTGCCCTAAGCTTCGGTGGTGCACGGATTGAGGGGTCTCTGGGGCTTGCGCGCGCGGGGGGGGGGGGGGGGGGGGGAGGAGAGCAGAGGTGGCACTGGGGCGATGGCGTGGTGCTGCACGCAGCTGCGGCAGTGGCGGCGGCTCGGTGGAGGCGAACAGCGGCTCTGTAACGTGCACGCGCGGTGCTGTGCACGAGCAGAGTGGCGGCACGGCTGCTCGGGAGCACGTGGGTGAGGCGAGGCGGCGATGAGGTGGAGGCGACATCGGTGGGGAGAGGGCGGCATCGGCTCTGGGTGAGTTCTCGATGTTCGACACGAACAAGGAAGAGACCAAAGTCTTTGACAACTTTGACCTAGGTCAAGGCGATGATGGACGACCGAGATTCATCAAGGAATCGATCAATAGCTCAGATCTGAAAACATACTACGCGATCAAGCGAACTGACCGGACGGTCCGCTCTCTACACCGGACTATCCGGTCACTTTGGAAAAACTAGAAACCTAGGTTCTGGATGCACAGAACGGGTATAGACAGGACGGTCTGATTTTTAAAGAAACTTTCGTCCGGTCTCCACTTCTAATCTTCCAAAGCACTATGCTCTAGGCACAGACCGGACTGTACGATCTAATGACCGGACCGTACGGTCACTTCCAGAAAAATGCTAAGACAAGGATTTTCTCCATTTTCCAAGTGCCCTCGCCAAACACTCAATTAAACACTGCACTTGGAATATAGAGGGAACTCTCAAACGCTCATTTTCAACTAGCGGCACTCTATAGCCTTATAATTTTTACAAATACCAAATGAAAGATCGAGCAAATAAGAGCCAAGGCAATTAAGAACCAAATAGGTATGTATGAGCCTTAGTCTATGAACCGCGCGAGTAGATTTAACCTCGGAGTTCATCAGAGCTTGCTCAATGGGCATGAAGCACAATACTTTCCTTTGGTCACACTTATGGAGAAGTATTCTCATTTTTATCATGAGGCACAAATTTCTCCAAGTGAGACAAGCCTCCTTTTTGTTTCCTATATAATGCATGTAACAAGAATTTTACAAATGCAATGAAAGTAAACGTTCCATGTGAATGCAAGCAATATTAAAAACAAGACACAAAGGAAACCTAACAATGTCAAGTTTGAACCCCTCTAAAGATTACTCACTATAAGCCATACACTTGCCTTGAGAGAAGCCAAACCACCATCTCAAGCACTCCCCCTTGCTTATAGCTATCTTGAGTGGGTTAGACATTGACTAATTTTTATGTGTTTTTCTTTTAGTTATTTACACATGCATGGATACAAGGCATACTAGTCACAAAGGAGTCCTAATTATCATGCAATGCAAGAGAAAGAAAAACACACTATAACTACCAAGAACTAACGTGGTTACCTCCCGTATGAGTAGATATGACGTTGAGGTCCATGTCACTTGTGGTGAACTTCACATGGTCTTCAAGAAAGTGCTCGGTGCACCACCACCACCATCTAGGTCTTGTTCTTGGGCACCCACTTGTACGTAGCCGATCTCTCAAGATCAACAATGCACTTAGGCACCCATATGCTCATGACCTTTCTCTTCTTGTTTGGTGGTCCCAAAGCCTTAGCTTTCACCTTGCCATCCTTGTTCCTAAAAAGCTTGAAATGGGTGTTCTCATGAATCAAGTTAGCGTTAGGTAAAGCAATGGAACTTCTCACCCTAGGACAATCCTTGGTGGTGTGGCCATCCTTGCAACACCTCTCGCAATAGTAGTCATCGATGAGTAGGGGCTTGATCCATTCGACGATGGAGTCACTCGTCCCGATGATGTCGATGGTGGCGGGATATGAGCCAAGTCCCCGGTGGGAGACGTTGTTAACAAGGTTTCTTCCAAGAATCTCCTTGTGAATGGCTCTACCACGTGTGAGCCTCTCAAAGACATCCATCACCATATTCCTCTCTTCCTTGAGCTTGTGATATTCCTTCAAAACAAATGGATCAAGAGAAGAAACCTCAACCGAGTTGGTTAGTTCATCATACATAGTAGAAGCATCGCTCTTTGATGAACTAGAGGAGGGAGAGGCAAGGTCCTCAACATTGATGGCTCTACATGAAGCTCTACATGATCACCCTTGAGTTTGTCATAACTCTTGTTTAGGACATCATGAGATGTGACAAGGTCCGTGAGCTCACTCTCAAGGTCAACAACACGGTCCTTAGACAACTTACACTCTTTTCTTACCACATCCAACATTTTGGATATCTTGATGGCGATGTCGCGGGCTTGCTCAAGCATACTCCACAAGTGTGCTCCTCGTCATCGCTGCCGTTGTTGCTCTCATGTTCACTCTCTCTAAGTCAGCTCGAGGCCATGAGGCACGTGGGAGGTGGAAGAAGATCTCATGGTGATGTGGTTTTGATCATGGCTAGGCCGGCCACTTCTTCATCATTTGAGGAGGTGGACTCATCACTTGAGTTGTCGCTTGTCCACTCCCCAACAAGAGCCTTGAGTGAGAATCTTTTCTGGGAGTCATGGGCTTTACCTTTGCCCTTGCTCTTGTCTTTGTTGAAGAATCTCTTCTTCTTTTGCCTGGCTTTGGAGTCTTCTTCTTCTTCTTCACTTGAATCTTGTGACTTGAATGCTTCTTTCTTGGGCTTTGGGCACTCTCAAACAAAGTGATTCTTTGAGCCATAATTGTAGCATTTGCCCCAGGACTTGGAACCAAACTTGTTCTTGAACGTCTTCATCTTCTTCATGAGAAGAGCCAAGTCCTCGGTCAAGTCACACTCATCATCATCTTCATCTTCATCATCGGTGTCTACCTTCTTTTTGCTTTTCTTGCTCTTGCTTGTCAGCTTGTAGAGCAAGGTTGGATGGTTGAGGATCATCCATCCCTAGCTGATAGCTCTCAAAGGCGATGATCTTGCCAAGTACATCATTCATGGTCTTGGTCTTGAGGTCAATCTGCAAGGTGTATGTGATGATAGACTCATACTTGGGGTCTTTGGAAAGCCTCAAGAATCTTCTGATGACCTCCACAGGCTTGAGCTTGAAATCATCCCCAAGTGCATTGATCTCCTCCACTAGCACATGCAAACAAGAATACATAGTGTTAGCTCTCTCATGTGGAAATCTAGTGAAGCTATCATACTTGTTCTTTAGCACATAGTATCTTTCCTCTTTGACATCACAAGTACCCTTATGGATACTCTGAATCTCAGTCCAGATACCGTGTGCTATCAAACTTGCATCCAACCTAGCAAAGACATCCTTAGAAATGCAAGAGAATAGAAAATTCTTGGCCTTAAGCATTGTTCTTAATGAAATCAGGCTCAAGAAGGTTCACATCAGCATCCGACTCATGGGTCACCATCCATATCTCTAGATCAAGGGACTCCAGGTAGGCTTGCATACGTGCCTTCCAATACCCGTAGTCCTCCCCATCGAGTATGGGAACACTCCCCACCTTTCCCGACATCCTTACTCAAGGCGGTGAAGCCTCAAAGTTGAGCACTTGGCTCTGATACCAATTGTAAGGACCGAAGGCCTACCAAGAGGGGGGGGGGGGGGGGTGAATCGGTAGACGACCACAAATCTGAATACTTCAGTTTCACTCCTCTAGAACCTAACAATCATTGCAACCTAATCAATTCTACTAGGCCAAGACCCTACATATGCAAGTGTTCATGATACAAAGCAAAGCGTGGAAGCTAAACACACTAGCCTATGCAAGCCAAAAGTCACGCTATCACTTGAGCACACAATTGCAGAATAGTAAAGAGAGGGTCAAGGAATGCTCATGATTTTTCCCGAGGTCTCAGAAGGATGGCGCCTTCCCCTACTCCTTGTTGGACCACTCCCGCCAGAGTCCCGATCCCTCCCACCACCAATTGGAGTTCTCGCCCACGATCCCGCAATCAATCCTCGAGTGAAGACACGATGTGCATCACCGCTCCACAAAGCACAAGCTCGCCTCCCTCGAGAAATTGCCGGACTCCCCGAACTGACACGGGCGCTCACTATTGATGCCCCTTCCAATAGCTGGCTCAAATCGTGTATAAACTTGTGACGGCCTTCACAACCAATCATGATAGGCTCGATCACCGACACCTAACCGGTTTAGTTCTCACCACAGACCAAGAGTAACAACCTAGATCAGACCCTCAAGGACACCTAGCCTTAGATGTGCAAGATCACTCCATGTTACTCTCACTAGCACTCACAAGATAACCAATATCTCCTCCAAGTGCTCTCTTCTTTTCCTCTTGGATCTTACCAAATGCTCTCAGGTATTCCACTGGCCAAGAGAGGTCATAAAGACCCCAGCAACGAAGTTATATATGCTCCCAACCTCAAACTAGTCGTTGCCTCATGATATCAGCTTTCTGGGCCTACTGAGCGGACTGTCCGGTCACTGCCTGACCGGACTGTCCAGTCACTGCAATCTGAGCTCCAACGGCTCTCTGCCCACTGCTGAACCTCAACTAATTGGACCATAAGGTCAGTTGACCGGACCGTCCGGTCCGTTTCTCTCTCTCCAGTCTAGAAACGTTTTCAGCGCTGCTTCCTCTCTGCTCTCGGTGGAGCCATATAGACCGGACCGTCCGGTCTATAGACCGGACCGTCCGGTCACTACAGCTCTCCAACACAGACAGATTCCTCGCTGCCTACTATAACCTCCGGACAAAACCCCATAGTGACCGTACAGTCCGGTCACCTCTGACCCTTCTGTCCAGTCTCTATGTACAGAAGCTGAAACTTGTTGTCCTCACTTGACATTGTTTTCCGGCTTCTCTGAACAGCTCCTTGGCTTCTCCACTGCCATCTAGTGTCTGTGATTTCACCGAGCAACCTTGCACATCACCGACTAGACATGACCTAAGAGAATGACCTAGACCCCCTTGATAGTCCGGTTTTTCCTATGGACTCAAAGCCTTACAACTAGACAAGTGTACACAACACATGCTCCATAGCTTGTTCTTCGCTTTGATCCATCTTCATCAACCCTTGGACTCCATCAAGCTCATCAAGCCTCCATGCTTGTGGTCATTGTCATCAATTGCCAAGGCAACCATCATCCATGGATTTGTAGTAGAGTTTAATGAAGGTTCCTACATAGACAACACTCGTGTAGATATTAACCCACAATTTCATAGTTGTCATCTATCACCAAAACATCATACCTTGGGGATTCCATCATCAATGGTCATGAAGCTTACAGTATGTTGACTACATCATCATGAAGAATCGGAAGGTTGTAGAACTTCTCTCTGACCTGACAGAGACATTTGACAAGTTAAAGAGTTGCTCGATGAAGCTAAATCCCAAAAAGTGTGTTTTTGGGGTACCCTCAGGAAAGCTACTTGGTTACATCGTTTCAAAATGAGGTACAAAGGCTAACCCTGATAAGGCGATCCTTGATATGGGGCCACCTAATTCTCAAAGGGATGTTCAGAAGCTGACCGGATGCATGGCGTCCTTGAGTTGCTTTATCTCCCGACTGGGGGTCAGGTGATGAGGACATCCCTCGTTACTACAGCTATGAGAGACCAATAACTCGAGCCAAAGCTAAGCAATTACAACATAAGGTGAATCTTTTCCTTAATGATCATGAACATGCATCTCATAAGAGTCATGTACTACCTAATGGAGGTGCATTGCTTGTTCTCAGGTTTGAAGCACAGGTCCAAGACATGGTGGCCACTTGATGCCCAAAGAGAGCAAGTTGAAGTTGATGTGCTTATGCCTAGATTTTGTCCTTCACCTTCATGATGAATTCTGTATCATTCTAAGAGGTAACACCCTAAATATCATACATGGATGGAAAGTTCTTGAAGTTTACTTTCATATGCAACAAATAGTGCATCCATTGGATTTCCGTAGAGAGAGTTATGCCCGTATTAGTGAAGACTGCTTTAGAACCCTTCTATTTCGTGAAGTGTTCTTTTTGTCTGTTCAGACTTGTGTTACTTTTCTTTCGCGAAGTGTTCCTTTTTGTCAGTTCAGACTTGTCCAATCTAAATGTTGTGTTACTTTTCTTTCCTGTGTGACTTTATTTTGCCTGTTTCATTTCACGCCCATGTATTTTCAATTTGGCCCAGCTAGGAGGGATGTTCCTAGTATAAATAACCCTTATACACCTTGTGGAAACCCTAACCATGAATTGAACTTAGAAAATTAGAGAAGCACATTGCTCTTATCCTTAGGGTTTGTGCCATAAGTGCTCCCTTGAGGATTGGGAGTTTTTCTCTACCACTTGTTCTTGTGTTTCTTTGTGATTTGCAAGAGCATCGCCTCTCCTTTGCGTGGTTCAGGTTAGGCATCGGTAAATGCATGTTGTTGGGCAAAATCTCCATCACAGGTGGCTATTCTAGCAATTGTTGGTGCCAAGATTCGTTAGGTTTCACGGGTCAGTTATCCTTAGGTCCTACGACGAGAAGATCGGGCAAGCCCCTACATCATCTTGGTATCAGAGCTATGGTTTCCTCGGTAGGATCTTTACCCCTTTGTATTCCCTTTATTTCCCCTGTTGTTTACCATCCTAAACTGAAAATACCAAAAATTTCTACAACCCAAAACCCGATCTGAAATTTCAGTTAGTTTTGTTAAGTTTTAGTCCAATAGATCGAGTTTGGTTGCTGAATCTTTGTGTTTCCCATCGTTTTCTGCCTCTGATTTGTTTTACCCTTTAGTTCCCCATCAGGATTTGAGTTTCCCCTTCATTTTTGTGTTCTTGTTCATGTCAAGTTTCATCCCGAAATATTTTCGCGCTCAGATCTGAAATTTGAACACCATACACCAAAACAAGCATAACTTTTGCATCTGAAATTTGTTTTTGGTGTTCTTGAGCTCATTGGAAAGCTTATTTGAAGTACTATCAGAATATTAGGTGCTCAAGTTGTGAATCATAAAGTGGAATATTTATTTGAGCACGAAAAGTTTCAGTTACTACTGCTATTAAATTTTCAGATTGTGCTGAAACTGAAATCTTGAGTGTTGGCTCATTCTTTATGTACACCAAGTGTAGTACATATTAGTGGTACACCAAGCCATCCTTTGTGAACAGTTTGAACCTATTGAGACTAGCTGTAGGTTGTTGCTTAAGGGCTTTGCATTTTACTGAAACTGCACATTAGTTGAACATCGTCATATATAGTCTGATGTGCTGATTTCAGTAGTAGAAAGAAGAAAAGAAAAGGTGAACAAAGAAGAGTGCAGGAAAAGAATAAAAAAACGTTTTAGTGCTGAGATCACCACATTGATTGACTTGCTTGTTATTGTTTTAGTTTATCATATATTCAGTATTTGTGCAAATCTTGTAGCCCCCTCATTTATGTAAGCAATCAGCTAGTGTCTCTCCATAACTTGTGTAGCATTGAGCATTGTTCTTGAGTTGAATATTCAGTTTAGCTCATTTTCTTGGCTGCAACAAGTTCCATCATCTTTGTGCGTGAGTTGCTAAACACATTTGTCATTTCATTTGTTTTCAGTTCAACAACTCGACTTTGCTATCTTAGTTGGATTGTTACTTAACTTGAGAATAGCTTGAAATTTCAGTTTGCATACCACATAAATAACCCTCCAAGCTCCACAAATAAACCTCTGTTTAGAATGCACTGTGACTTTGATTTCGCTTGATATATCACCTTTGTTGTGCCGACTACCACCAAGGTTTGTTTGCAGCTCGCAATTTCAGCAAGGATTCATAAGAACTTTGGTGGTAAGAGAAGGTGAATTTTAGTGTTTTCCATACAGCCACAAAACATGAATTAGCTTGTTCTCCCACTAACCATGGCAGGTGAAGAAGGAGAGCAACCGAGCTATGTCATACAAGAGCAACTACAGAAGCTGGTGCAAGACTTCAACACACAACTCAATTAGAACATGACTACTGTCCAAACAAACATGGTTGCTGAAGTTGTGAAGGCACTGAAGATGCAAGGTTCTGCAGGTGCTCATGAAGAAGAGCTAGTTGGGACCGATGAGGAATATGCAGCCTGGTTGCAGCGGGAAGAGCAAGCAAGGAAGAATGCCCATGGGCGAGGGCATGGTGGAGGAAGAGGTGGTGATGTTTTCGATCGAGGAAGAGGCCGTGGGCGTGGTGATGATGGTGCAGCTAAAATAGATCCATATACATTTAGATTACATCACAATGACAACTTTCGACATCATCGCAATGGCAACAATGATCAGCCCAATGAAGAGAAGTTTGGAAAGCTAAAATTCAGCATGCCAAAATTTGAAGGCACATCTGATCCTGATGCATATCTCACATGGGAGTTAAAGGTTGATAAAATATTCCATGTGCATAATTATTCAGAGGAAAAGAAGGTGCATATGGCTGCACTTGAATTTGATGGATATGCTCTCATTTGGTGGGAACAAATTTAGAACAAAGAGAGGAGAGTGGTGAGCTTCCAGTGGCAACATGGGCTGAAATGAAGAGAGAAATGAGAGCACATTTTGTTCCAAAACATTATAAACATGATCTCTTTGACAAGCTGCAGAATTTGAGGCAAGGAAGCAAATCTGTGGAAGAATACTATAAGGAGATGGAGCAGGCCATGATTAGAGCTCATGTGCATGAGGATGAAGAGCAATCCATGGCACGTTTTCTTTCCAGTTTGAACAAGCAAATCAAACGTGTGGTGGAATTTCAGACCTACAACAATGTGGGATACTAGCTTTACGGGTATACCCAAATATGGTTAAGTCGGTAGCTGACCGGGTACTTCATCGACAAGGAAACTGACCGAGTCAGCTTGGAGCACAAGGCAATTAGAGATAGACTTTCTTTGTAAATCCTTGTAGACTGTGAGTAGGACTCTTTATGTACCTCCCTGCCGACCGGATATATAAGGCGGCAGGGTACCCCCCTCGAGGAACAGACAACAACACATCTCGACACATTCAATACAACACCACAAAACACAGGACGTAGGGTTTTTACTCTCATCGAGAGGGCCCGAACCTGTATAACTCGGCGTCTTGTAACCATCGTAGTTCTTAGTGTTGATGTAGCCCTATATATTTACTGCCAATCTCAAACTTCGACAGTTGGTGTGCCAGGAAGGGGACAAGGCTCACCGGGATTCTCCGTCGACTACGATGGCCGAAATTCCCATCATCCAGTATTCGCCAGACTTCAAGATCTCTTTTGGATCGCTCGACTTCTCAGTCGGCGACAACGGAGCCCGAGGTCTGGAGAAGCAGATATCCGACTTGGCCGCTGCCTTCTCTATGGCGCGATCACTGAGCTCATCAGATCTAATCCCTGCATTGGTCCCACTCGGATTCCATGAAGTAGATCCATCCTTCAAGAACAACTCAGAATCGTATTGGTCCTTTGATGAGGGCTCGGTCGGATCAGCTTATTCGTACACGTTTACCATCAACATGGTTGATTTGGAGGAATAGCCGTCGGGGAACGAAGATGAAGAGGGTGACGCAGAAGATGGTCATGAAGAAGATGGCCACGCAGAAGCACCGCCTGGAGAGGTTCAATTGGATAATCCTCCAGCTAATGATCTATCAGTCGGTCACCACCGTCGACCAAGAGGGTCGCGCGGATCACGTCAGGCACGTCGACTGGATCTTGGACCAGACTTGGAAGTGGATGGAGTCAAGGTCTACACTACCCCTCAGAACAACATCACAGGGGCAAAGATGCTGCTCGATAACCTGATGACTGACGTGACCTATCAGACCCCTGTAATGTAGAAGGCGGTAGCTATGCTCAAAGCAGCAGTAGCTCAAGACGCTACCAAATCACAGTCGGTTGCTAGCTCTAGCCACGCGACTTCGCGAGGTCGGCATGAACGTGAGGACTTGAGAGATACTCTCAGCATCCGTGATGGACGAGACACCATCAATTCCCACTATGAGGAATGCGCTCGGGATAACCAATGCTATGAGGAGGAGCATCGCGATCGAAGGTCTGACGACCGACAGGACGACCGCCAGGATGATCGATGAAACGACCGACGGGACGGTCGATGAGAAGAGCGACGAGACTCACCTCCAAGAAATAACCACAATGACCAACGTCATGATCGGGATCAGAGTGGATAATAATAACGATGACAGGCGACGCCTCCATGATGACAACACTAATCCACGACATCATCGTCGCCCAACTCTATCTCTAGACCGGCACAGGCGATCACCAACCCCCACTGAGGAGGAGATCGATTGCATCAAGGCTTATATCCCTAGGCTTCGCATAGCTCGATGGCCAAAAGGGTTCAAGCCGGTCCCCATCGAAAAATATGATGACCAGACATACCCCTGAGAGTGGCTACAGCTGTATAGCACAGTGATCCGGTCGGTCGAAAGTGATTCTTATGTAATGGCAAATTACCTTCCGGTCTGCCTTGATCCAGTTGTTCAAATATGGCTCACATCTCTTCTGGAGGAGTCAGTCACATCATGGGGAGACCTCAACAAGAAGCTTATTGAAAGTTTCCAGGCCACCTGCAATCGACTGGGCAACCACTTTGACCTCACTCGGATCAAGCAGAAAGCTGACGAGCCTCTTCGTGATTACATCAAGCGATTCTGCGCTAAGAAGACTAAGATCCCCAACGTCCTCGATCAACAGATTATTACTGCTTTCCTAGGGGGAATACGTAGTGATGACCTGGTCCGAGAAATCGGTCAGAGGAACCATGACCTCAAACTTATCGCTTAGGAGTGCTTCGAGATAGCTGACAAATACGCATCTGGTGAGTTGGCTCTTGACGACATCCGGGGAAAAGGCAAGGAGAAGTGGTCAGACAAGCCTGAGTCTTCCAAGAAAGACAAGAAGAGGAAGTCTAACAACATGGTCCATATGGTAGACCGACTTCAGAAGAATCCTCGTCCATACCAACCAACCATGGATGACTTGCTGAGTGGTCCGTGCCTCTGACACCCAAAGGGGAACCACAAAGCAAAGGACTGCTATCGACTAAAGGGATTTGCGACTGCTGCACTCAAGGTGGCTAAAGGCCCCCCAAGGCGCAATGGCAAGGATAAGCCCAAGGACGATGGTAGTGATGATGATGCAGGAGAGTTCCAGGAGTCCCGCAAGAAAGTTAACTTCATCTTCGGAGGCTCGGATGCCTATGTGTCCAAGCGCAAACAGAAGCTAGAACTACAGGAGATTAATTCTGTGGAACTAGCTGCACCTCAATTCATGAGATGGTCTAAAATACCGATTACCTTTGATAGGTCGGATCACCCCAAACATTTACCAAAACCGGGTCGGTACCCATTGGTGCTTGCTGCCACGGTAAAGGAGGTGAAGTTCAATAGAGTACTCATTGATGGAGGAAGCAGTTTGGACTTAATCTTCACGAAGACCCTTCATGAGGTTGGTCTGTTAGTCAATGACCTTCAGCCGAGTTCCTCACCTTTTCATGGGATTGTGCCTGGCAAGACTTCAGTTCCTATTGGACAAATCAGTCTGCCAGTCATGTTTGGGACCCGTGAGAACTTCAGAACCGAGCGTATCCTCTTCCAGGTGGCCGATTTCGACTCAGCATATCATGCAATCATCGGTCGACCAGCAATGGCTAAGTTCATGGCGGTTCCACACTATCCATATCTCACTCTCAAGATGCCAGGCCCTAACGCAATAATCTCCCTCCACTCTGATCTTCGGAATTCCTTTGATTGCAATGTACAGAGTTTTGAGATGGCCAATAAGCAGTTGATGCTGTCTGACTGGCAGGAGATCCAGAAGGCAATCGGTATTGAGGAGCAGACTGATGCTACGATCCCTATGAAGAAGCCCACTAAAGACAAGATCAAGACTGATGACATCCAGACCAAGGAGATCATGCTCGATCCAGAAGACCCTGATAAGGTAACTTATGCAGGGACCAACCTCAACGAGAAATAGGAACTCACGCTCACTCTTTTCCTCCAGGAAAATAGGGACATCTTTGCATGGAAGCCGTCTAAAATGCCGGGAGTTCCTAGGAAAAAGATTGAGCATGAGTTAAGGGTGCCTCCTGGGGCAACCCCCATTCGACAGAGGCTTAGAAGATTTGCACAAGACCGCAAGGACGCCATGAAGAAGGTGATAGTTAGATTATTAGATGCTAAATTTATAAAGGAGGTGTATCAGCCCGACTAGTTAGCCAATCCGATCCTTGTACCTAAGAAGAATAAAGAGTGGAGGATGTGTGTTGATTATACCGATCTCGACAAGGTCTATCCTAAAGACTCTTTCGCTCTACCTCGTATTGATCAAATTATAGACTCAACAGCCGGGTGTGACCTCTTAAGCTTTCTGGATGCTTATACAGGCTATCACCAGATCCCACTGAAAGTCGAAGATCAGATTGAAACTTCCTTTATAACACCCTTCGGCACCTATTGCTATATCACGATGCCCTTCGGTCTGAAAAATGCTGGCGCGACTTACCAACAAGGTATTCAACGCTGCCTTGCTACTCAGATCGGTCGGAACGCAGAAGCGTATGTAGATGACATTGTTGTCAAAACTCGGAACGTCGAAGAACTTCTTTCTGACCTGGCAAAAACCTTCGATAATCTAAGGAATTATTCAATGAAGCTGAATCCTAAGAAGTGCATTTTCAGGCTTCCATCAAGAAAGCTACTCGGTTACATCATTTCAAAACGAGGTATAGAGGCTAACCTAGACAAAATCAAGGCGATCCTTGATATGGGACCACCTAATTCTCAAAGGGATGTTCAGAAGCTTACCGGATGCATGACATCTTTGAGTCGCTTTATTTCCCAACTAGGGGTTAGGGGTTTGCCACTTTTCGGACTGCTTAAAAAGCAGGACGACTTCGTTTGGACAGAAGAGGCCCAGTTGGCGTTGGAAGAATTGAAGGTTCACCTCAACAGTATTCCAGTTTTGGTGCCTCCGGAGCCAGGAGAAAAGCTTCAACTTTACATATCGGCCACGACTCAGGTTGTGAATACTGTTTTGACAGTCGATTGAGAGGAGGAAGGTCATATGCAAAAAGTACAGCACCCGATCTATTTTGTTAGTGAGGTCCTCAGTGCCTCTAAAACAAGATATCAACAGATCTTGAAGTTATTGTATGCATTGCTGATCACCTCTAGGAAGTTGAAGCATTATTTTTAAGCTCATCCGATTGAAGTCCAGACCTCCTTCGCACTCGGCACGGTGCTTCACAATCGAGAAGCTGAAGGAAAAATTGCCAAGTGGGCAGTCAAACTTGGTCAGTATACCATTACATTCGCACCTCGGTCGGTGATTAAAGGACAGGCATTGGCGGAATTTGTTTCCGAGTGGACGAAGATTGAAAATCCTCCTGCAACACAAGATATAGAGTACTAGAAAATGTACTTTGATGGTTCTCTTCAATTACCAGGAGCTGGCACGGGAGTTGTATTTATCTCACCCACGGGAGAGAAGCTTCGGTATGTCCTTTAGGTTATGTTTCGTGCGTCTAATAACGCTGCAGAATATGAAGCCCTCCTACACGGTCTGTGTATTGTTGCATCACTCGGCATCAAACGCATCGATGTCTTTGGTGATTTGGCTTTGGTCATAAATCAAGTCACCAAAGATTGGAATTGTGTAGATGATAATATGAGTGCTTATTGTCAGGAAGTAAGAAGCTCGAGGACAAGTTTGATGGATTGAAGTTCACGCATGTCCTTCGAGATAACAATCAGGCAGCTGATGAGTTGGCTAAGATGGGATCATCTCGGTCTGAAGTCCCGCCTGGTGTTTTCTTACACATCCTAGATTCATCTACCATTGTTCCTTGACCAGATGTTTTAATGACCGATGTTGCCGAGTTGATCGATGATATCAACACACAGACTGACTGAAGCGACCCGATAATCAATTTTTTGATTAAGGGTACGCTGCCTATGGATTTCGATGAGCAACAAAGGCTGAAAGCTAGATGTCGAGGATATTTAATGGTGGACGATCAGCTTTATCGAAAAGGCGGATCCAACATCTTGATGAGATGCATCTCGATACCAGAAGGCCAAAAGTTGGTGGAAGAAATTCATTCAGGAATGTGTGGCAATCATGCAACTTCCAAGACTGTGGTCGGCAAAGCTTTCCGACAAGGGTTTTATTGGCCTACGACGGTCGAAGATGCACACCAGGTCATTCGGAAGTGTGAAGGTTGTCAATTTTTTGCTCACCAGACACATGTGCCTTCGCAGCAGCTTCAGATGATACCTTTGACTTGGCCTTTTGCTGTCTAGGGGCCTTACATTGTCAGTCCTTTCAAGAAAGCGCCAGGAGGTTTCACTTATTTGTTTGTGGCTATTGATAAGTTCACCAAGTGGATTGAAGCGAAGCCGGTCGGCAAGATAACATCAAAGAAAGCGATCGAGTTTGTCAAAGATATCTTCACTCGGTTCGGGGTCCCTCATGATATCATCACCGACAATGGTACTCAATTCACATCAGTTGAGTTCCGTGACTTTGCCGATGAGATGGGAATCAAAATCCACTTTGCATCACTGGCTCATCCTCAAAGTAATGGGCAGGTCGAACGGGCTAATGGCATGATTCTCCAGGGCCTAAAACCTTGAATTTTTGACAGACTTAAGCCTTATACGGGTCGGTGGGTTAAGGAATTGCCTTCAGTCCTTTGGGGCCTTCGCACCAATACCAGTCGGGCAACCAGTCAGTCACCTTTTTCATTGATCTACATTTCGGAGGCTATGTTATCGACTGAAGGCAGTCTTGTTTCGGCATAGGTCCAAGGATAGGATGAAAGGATTTCTGAAGAAAATCAAGAGATAGATTTGATTGCAACAGAGGAGTTGCGTGATTGCGCTCTGTTTCGGTCGGCACTCTACCAACAGGGTTTGCGGCGTTATTATGGTAAAAACATGCGTAGTCGCCAATTTCAAGTTGGAGATTTGGTGCTACGCTGAGTGCAGTCAACAAAGAAATAGCATAACCTTTCTCCCAAGTGGGAAGGACCATATGTTGTGAAAGAAGTCACTCGACCGAGGGCTTACCGACTGATGTATGAAGACGACAATGATATACCAAACTCCTGGATGATTTTCATTCTAATTTGTCTCAATTCCTTAATTTATTCTATTAAATAATCGAGCCAGGGGGCCAGTAATAATGTCCCTCATGGTCTAACCTTATTCTGGTTTTGGACTATTTTCCGACCAATTTCTCATTCTTTGATACGGTCTTTATCTTTATCTTGGTCTAACGTCTACACATGATGGTTACATACTTCATACTGCACAACAAACTGCCACTACACTAAACCCAGAGCCAAAGTGCGAGAGGTCATGTGTCGATTGGTCGACTCTGCTTGTTACGCGGTTATGAGTTAAAACCTAATATGTTAAGACAGACTAATGTGATTTTTATTTTAAACATAAGCACTCTTGTAATATTTTTATCAGTCTACTAGGCTGCAAATCACACAATTAAGTTACATACAGGTAACATTGTTTCAGTACATAGATATTACTAATGTTTTCTAAACATGCCAGGATTTACAACTCCTTAGAAGGAGAAAATGATTCGGCTCGGAGTTCAACCTCTGGAGTTGCTGGTGGATTAGGCACCGTTGGATCAATCTCTATATTGTCGACCAAGGCCCGGGAAGTTTCCAGCATGGAATCCAAGAGCAGCTAGCACTGGTCATCGGTCAAGTCTAGGTTGAAGCCCTCCTTGATCTTGTCCAGTGGCAGAGCAGGAGACCAAGACTGGCAAATTGCCAGGACCTGACTCCCGGCCTCGGTCGCCACTTACCGAGTATTATAAGCGATAGTTTCTGGCACATGCTCCAGCAGGTAATCCAAGGAGTGGCCGGTCTGCTCCACTTGGTTGGCATGAATATAGTCCATTGCCTTCCGGGTGGCGTAAGATAGAGCTGCAAGTGGTGATTTTTGGTCAATATGATTAAAAGAGGATTCAAGCAGATATGAGAAGTAATGAAGGGCTTACTGGCAAGATTACATTTGAAGGATTTGGAGACGCTCTTGGCATCCTCTATCTTGGCATCGACATCCTTCAGCTCCTTCTGTAGCCGAGTGATCTCGGCCTTTTGATCCTCGACTGACTTGGAGAGGTTTTCCTTCTCAGCGTTCAAAGCGTCAACAAACCTTTGTTGATTAGAAGTCAACTTCTCCAGGTCGGCAATCTTCTGATCACGAGCTAAAGATAGATATTCAAACTTTTAGCGCCAGAGTGATTAGTTGGTTATTTAAACACAATGGTAAATGATTTTACCAGCTATATCTGCACGGCCTTCGTCTAAAGCCTTTGTCATCTCCCTTCGGTCGGTCTGCAACTTGTCAATTTCCTTTTGGGCTTTAGAGAGTTGCTGATCGGTGACTGGTATAACACCAGCACTGTGTTAGTCGTAAACATAAAGACTTGAAGACCAAAGATTATAGGGCATACCGAAAGTTTTGGCTTCAAGGTATTCCACCCTAGCATGTTTTCTCTCCACAAGAGCATACATTTTCTGCATATAGAAGATGGTTAAGCTTAAGGACGGGATATAGACAAAGCTAAAGCACGGTATTGAAGTACCTTGTTGGCTTCTTTATATTGATACATTATCTCCACGTCCTCCACTTCGGGCCAACCGAGTGTATCTGTAGTCAATGTCGCCTTACCTTTGTCAAGAGATGAAGGGACGACGACTGGAGCAGATTGGGGTGCAGGATCCGGAATGGAGGCAGGAATAGTCTTATCAGATGGCTTATCCACCTCGGTCGGCGTGTTTGAAGACTTGTCGACCGGTTTAGGCAGATTAGTCAGACGAGGAGGAAGGTCCGACCGAGTGTCCACAGACCCTTGAGCACTTTGAGAATCACTCTTCCGACTACTCTCAAAACAAAGAATTGAGGAGATTGAGATGTGCTACGATTACTGGAAATAAGAGACAAGGAATATAAGGTTAAAGGATTAACCTGGGAGCTTTCTTAAGCTTTATTCGACACATCCTCTTCTTCGAAGAAGTTGACTGAGAATCAGTCTCCTTCCTCTTCTGAGAAGATTTGCTCACTTTGTCGGTCTGTTGCACCCCCACTACATCACCCTGTGTTTGGCTTGGGGGCTTCGACTGGCTTGAAGGTTGGTTGGAGGGAGCAAGGGCAGGTTGACCGACATCAGCAGACGACATATCTTCATCATCACCCTGATCTCCAACATATTGCCATCGGTGCCCAATAGTTCGCTTTTGAAGTTGATTGGGGCAGCTAGGGTGACAACTCGGTCAAGAGGCCCAGATTGAGCGCCTGCAGACGAACTTGAGACTCCAGGGCCAGTTTGCTATGGCTTCTCGACATAGTCTAGTCCCTCGGTGTTGGTCGAAGGGAGCGGGGGATGGGATATGTAAGTATCTAGAACCTGCATAGAAATCAACACATCAAGGAGGACATCAAGACAAGATAATGAGGGATTGCTCAAAGCAGACTGAGGCTTACTCGGGCTCTCATAGTGCCCTTGTTATATGCCTTTTGGACCAATAAATGATCCTAAAGGATGTCCCCTTCAAACATCTTCGATAAGCATTTCCGACAAAGTTCACCATTCAGTGGGTCAGGCACCTCCCTGGTTTCGTCATCATCAGCATAGTTCCATGCCGGGTGACTTTGAAGCTTCAGGGGCTGCACTCTGCGTACTATGAAGCTTTTGGCGACAGTGATTCCGTTGATACCTTCAGCCTTCAAGTCAGCAATCTTCTTCAGCAGAGTGACCACCTGAGGGTCGGTCGGATCAGGCTGCTCAGTCCATTGCGGCAGAGGAATTGCCTTAGCACCAGTGAAGTCGGCAAGAACAGGGGGAGGGTTGTCACAGTAGAACCACTCGTCCTTCCAGTTATTGTTCCCAGTCTTCAATGGTACATTGATGTAGGCTTCCTTCTTGCGCAACTGGACGCCGACGCCGCCTATATCCACTTGGTTGTCTTTGGTTGGCAGCGGTCAGAGGATGAACAAGTGGCAAAATAGATTGAAATGGGGAAGAGTGCCCAAGAATGCTTCGCATAGATGTACAAAGATGGCAATGTGGAGAATCGAGTTGGGATTGAGGTTGACAATCTCAATCCCATAAAAGAACAGGAGCCCGTGCAAGAAGTTGTAGCAGGGGACTCCAAAGCCATGCTCAAAGAATGAGCAAAACATGACGATTTGTTTATGAATGGGGATGGCGCAAGATTCATGGGGTACATTCCAGTCGATCTAGGCTTGCTTTAGAAGGATGCCATCAATTGCCATCTTATTCATATCAGCCTGGGACAGGCTGCTCTTCGAGAACTCCCAAAGCTGCTCCGGGATGTCGACCTCCGATGAAGAGGACGCGGCGGCAGCAGTGGAAGTGGCTAGAATCAAAGTGGAAACCTTCTTGCGACTCATACCGATGGAGGATCTAGGCGCGGTGGATCGAGGGCTAAACCCTGGCAGAAGCTCGGGGGCTAGGAGCGGTGAGATCTACGGCGGCCGGAAGCAAGGTGCTAACCCTAGCCGGTGAAGCTGAGGTGTCGCTGATAGTAGAGGAGGCGCGAGGAAGACGAAGAGTTCCTGCACAAATGCGGCGTGGACTAAGAGTCAAATTGATGCTTTTGACCTAAGGGTCCCATGGGCCAGTTGGGCCACACAGTGACAAATGCTTTCGATTAAGCAAAAGTTATTTAAGGCCTTAAGCAAATTTAGGGTTCTAAACCTTGAGAAATAAACTCGGGGGCTTCTTTGATGAGAAGCAGTGGTCAATCCACTCAAAAATATTTACCGTATCTATATGATTTGATGATCATGTAGCAAAGGACTTGATGGTTGTACGGATGTAAGCCCAAAGATTGTATTATTGATTGAAGTCAATAATTAAATTGCCAAAATTGGACTTATTGATACATAGAGTGATCAATTACTAGGGAAAAGCTATGTTATGATTGATGTCATTTAGCTTAATACCATTGTATGATTAATGTCATACTATTTATACGGACTGAATATGATTGATGTCATGAAATTCAAACCGATGAGTCACTCAGAAAATAATGTATATCACTCGGCCTTTTAGTAATCGGTCGGCAAAGTTGAAGCCTTGCAAGTTGGCTACTGGTCTGATGACTGGAGGTCTATTAAACTTAAACTCGATAGTTTGAGTAAACTATGCATAACAAAATAATAAGAGCTAATATAACTAGACTCTTGTACTATTTGTTAGCCTCCACATTATACAAGAGTCGGGGGCTACACCTGATCAGGTGCACCTGACCGGATCACCAGATCTATCAGGAACATCAGTAAAGAGGTCTTCCTAATTTATGATCTACATTGAAGGTCACTCGAAGAGTAAAGCTCAAAATCAGGAAGCACTCGGGGGCGGCTGTGGGATACTAGCTTTATGGGTATACCCAGATATGGTTAAGTCGATAGCCGACTGGGTACTTCATCCACAAGGAAACCGACCGAGTCAACTTAGAGCGCAAGGCAATTAGAGATAGACTTTCTATGTAAATCCTTGTAGACTGCGAGTAGGACTCTTCATGTACCTCTCTACTGACCGGATATATAAGGCAGTAGGGTACCCCCCCTAGAGGGACAGACAACAACACATCTTGACATAATCAATACAACACCACAAAACACAGAACGTAGGGTTTTTACTCTCATCGAGAGGGCCCGAACCTGTATAACTCGGCGTCTTGTGTCAACCATCGTAGTTCTTAGTCTCGACGTAGCCCTATTTATTTACTGCCAATCTCAAGCTTCGACAAACAATGTAGTGGTGCTAGTCCATATTGCACAAAAGGCTGAGAGACAATTGAATGATGATGGTAAGCCAAGTAAGACTTCAACCTTCAGCTCAAGTTCATCATCAAATGCTCCAAAACAGCTAGGTTTGATTTGGGGCGAGGCATGTTTTCATCTGGATCAAACTCCAACAACAACTCTTGTTCCATTGCTGCTGAAAAATCTAATGCATCTCCAAATGTGGAGAAATCTGCTAGGCCAACATCATTAAAGGTCAATACTTCAGTGGGTTCCAGCTCTAAGAGTAGTGGAATTCAATGTTTCAAGTGCATGGGTCGAGGCCATGTCATCAAGGACTGTCCAAACAATCGTGTTGTGATTGTTATAAAAGGTGGAGAATATGATTGAGCTAGTGAAGATGAGTGTGAAACTGCTGCTGAAAATGACAAGTTTGATGATGCACAAGAATCTGAAGAAGGTGACTACAAAGACTATACTTTTGAAGCTGGTAACACCATCGTGGTCACCAAAGCATTAAGTGTTCAACTCAAAGATGAAGATCAAGAACATAAGTTTAATTTATTGCAGACCCAAGCCAAGGTTAAACAACAAGTTGGTAAAATTGATCATTGATGGTGGTAGCTGCCACAACCTTGCTAGCAAAGAAATGTGTGATAAATTGGGGCTGACCATGATAAAACATCCTCATCCTTATCATGTGTAATGGTTCAGTGATTGTGGAGATGTCAAAGTGCACTATATGGTAAGGGTCACTTTCAGCATACATGATTACACTGAAATCGTTGAGTGTGATGTTGTGCCCATGACGGTTTGTCACTTGCTGTTGGGAAGGCCATGACAATTTGATAGGCATGCTTTACATGATGGTTGTGACAATACATTTTCTTTCAAATGGCAAAGAAAGGGTGTCAAGCTGCTGCCCATGACTCCCACTCAAATCATAGCAGCCAACATGCAAAAGAAAATGAGTGAGAGTGAGAGAGAAAAGAAAAACACTAGTGCTGTCCACAAATCAGTGAGTGAGCGCCACAAGCCAAACATGAGTGGAAAAAGAGAGAATGAGAGAAAAAGTGTGGTTGCTATAGCCACAAAATCTGAGATGAAAGAAATGAGAGGAAACCCTAACATAACACATTTTGTACTCTTGTACAAAGATGCAATTCTTTCCACTAGTGACATGACCTCTCTTCCTAGTGTTATTTCTAATGTGTTGCAGGCATTCAATGATGTTTTTCCAAAGGAGGTACCCGCTGTCCTACCCCCACTTCATGGGATTGAGCATCAAATTGATCTCATTCCTAGAGCTTCTCTTCCAAATTGGCCACCATACCGCACCAACCCGGAAGAAGCAAAGGAAATTCAGCGGCAAGTGCAAGAACTACTTGACAAAGGGTATGTATGCAAGAGCCTTAGTCCTTGTGCTGTCCCTGTTATTGTTGTTCCAAAGAAACATGGTACTTGGCGAATGTGTATTGATTGTGGAGCTATTAACAATATCACTATCCGATATCGTCATCCTATCCTAGGCTTGATGAAATGCTTGATGAACTTAGTGGTGCTGTTATTTTCTCTAAAATTGACCTATGTAGTGGATACCATTAGATTAGAATGAAGGAATGAGATGAATGGAAGACGACCTTTAAAACTAAATTTGGGTTGTATGAGTGACTAGTGATGCCTTTTGGTTTAACTAATGCACCTAGCACTTTTATGCGCTTGATGAATCATGTTTTGAGGGCTTTCATTGGAAAATTTGTGGTGGTTTATTTTGATGACATATTGATATATAGCCGCACCCTATAAGAACATGTTGAACACATCAAAATGGTGTTGGAGGTGCTTAGAACTGAAAAATAGTATGCTAGCCTAGAAAAGTGCACCTTTTGCACCGACAAGGTTGTGTTCTTGGGCTTTGTTGTTTTAGGACAGGGGGTGGAGGTGGACGAATCCAAGGTTGAACCTATCAAGAATTGGCCAACTCTTATCAATGTGAGTCAAGTGAGAAGCTTTCATGGTATTGCCGGCTTCTACCGGTGCTTTGTCAAGAATTTCAGCACCATTGCAGCCCCATTGAACGAGCTAACCAAGAAGGGTGTTGAATTTGTGTGGGGTAAGTCACAAGAAGCTACTTTTCAAGAGTTAAGAATTGTTTAACTTCAGCCCCATTGCTTTCTTTACCTGATTTTAATAAATCCTTTGAGATAGAATGTGATGCTAGTGGAATAGGCATAAGAGGTGTCTCGATGCAAGAAGGCAAACCCATAGCATATTTTAGTGAGAAACTTGGTGGTGCCCAACTGAATTATCCGGTTTATGACAAAGAATTATATGCTCTAGTTCGTGTTCTTGAAACTTGGCAACATTATCTTTGGCCTAAAGAATTTATTATTCATTCTGATCATGAGGCTTAGAAATACTTGAAAGGCCAAGCAAAACTGAACTGTAGGCATGCCAAGTGGGTTGAGTTCATTGAGTCTTTTCCCTATGTTGTTAAGTACAAGAAGGGGAAACAAAACGTTGTTGCTAATGCTTTATTACGAAAAAGTATTTTTCTTAATCAACTGGAGGTTAAGGTCCCAGGATTAGAGCACATAATGGAATTATATGCTGCTGACCTTGTTTTTGCAGAACCATACTTTAAATGTCAAGAAGGAAAAGGATGGGACACCTACCATTTGCATCATGGATTCTTGTTTTGAGCTAACAAATTGTGTGTTCCAGATTCATTTATTCATTTGCTTTTACTGCAGGAATCACACATGGGTGGTTTGATGGGCCACTTTGGGAGAGAAAAGACATATTTGCTGCTGAGTGATCACTTCTAGCTATTGGCCAAAGATGAGACGTGATGTGGAGAGGTTTGTGCAGTGGTGTACAACTTGCCACAAGGCTAAATCAAAACTAAAACCCGACAGTTTGTATACTCCACTCCCCACCCCAAATGCTCCTTGGGAAGACATAAGCATGGACTTTGTTTTAGGATTACCAAGAACTAAGAAGGGGAGCGATACGGTTTTTGTTGTTGTGGATAGGTTCTCTAAAATAGCACATTTTATTCCCCGTCATAAGAGCGACGATGCGTCGCATGTTGCTGACTTGTTTTTCAGAGAAGTTGTGAGATTACATGGCGTGCCCAGGACCATTGTTTCAGACCGAGATGTGAAGTTCATGAGCTATTTTTGGAAGACTTTGTGGGCCAAGCTTGGGACAAAGTTGTTGTTTTCAACAACTTGTCACCAACAAACTGATAGACAAACAGAGGTGGTGAACCGTACACTATCCATGCTGCTGCGAACAATGATCAAGAAGAACCTAAAGGAATGGGGGGGGGGGGGAATGCTTGCCACATGTTGAGTTGGCATATAATAGGGCAGTCCACTCAACAACGCAGATGTGCCCATTTGAAGTTATGTATGGTTTCAAGCCCACTACACCACTAGACTTGCTGCCACTTCCACTTCAAGAACATGCCAACATGGAGGCCTCCAAGAGGGCTGACTATGTGAAGAAAATCTACATGAATACCAAGCAGGAGATTGAGAAGAAGTCTGAGTACTATGCTGCAAAGGCAAATAGAAACTGAAAGAAGGTGATCTTTGAGCCCGGTGACTATGTTTGGGTACACCTTCGGAAGGATAGATTTCCGGAGAAGTGAAAGTCCAAGTTGCTGCCCGGAGGTGATGGCCCATTCAAGGTCCTTGCAAGAATAAATGACAATGCCTACAAGATTGAGCTTCCGGGAGATGAATATGCAGCTAGCAACACTTTCAACATTGCTGATTTGTCTCCATGCCATGGTCACGATCAAGCGGAGTCGAGGTCGACTCTTTTTGAAGAAGGGGAGGATGATGAGGACATCCCTCACGACTACAGCTATGAGAGACCAATAACTCGAGCCAAAGCAAAGCAATTACAGCATAAGGTGAAACTTTTCCTTAATGATCACGAACATGCATCTCATAAGAGTCATGTACTACCTAATGGAGGTGCATTGCTTGTTCTCAGGTTTGAAGCACAGGTCCAAGACATGGTGGCCACTTGATGCCCAAAGAGAGCAAGTTGAAGTCAATGTGCCTATGCCCAGATTGTGTCCTTCACCTTCATGACGAATTGAAAGAACCGAGTGACCGAGGGGGGGGGGGTGAATCGGGAACTTGTAATATGTACAAATTCGCCAATTTCTCAAACCGACCACTCAATCAACGCCTATTACAATTCTAGTGCTGATCACACTAGCAAGATAAAAACCCTATGAAAGGAACAACAACCTAAGCATATTAGTGAATCACACAAGGCAATACAGCTCCTATACAAGCTAGTAATTAAAGCAACGCGGAAGCATACCACAAGCTAGCAAAGGAGCCTACTCATGCAATTCTACAAGATAGGAAACTAGTGCAAAGAAGCATGAGTGGTACAATACATACAAAGGTATGCAATCAAGCCAAAGCAACTCCTATACATGCTAGTGATTAAATGCGGAAGCTCAAACCCTACTAGCAAGCAAGAAGCATATTCATGCAAGTCTACAAGATAATCAACAAGAGCAAGATAAGCACACTAGCATGAATAGCACGGTATGTAAGTGCGGAAAGTAATTCATCAAAGTAAGGAGTAGAGTAAGAGATGGCTCATGAGTTTTTCCCAAGGTCTTGGAAGGATGGTGCCTTCCCCTACTCCTTGTTGGACCACTCCCGTCAGAGTCCCGGTCCCTCCTGCCACCAAGTGGAGTTCTCGCCCACAAACCCACAATCACTCCTCGAGTGAAGACACGGTGTGCATCGCCGCTGCACAAAGCACAAGATTGTCTCCCTCAAGAACTTGCCGGACTGCCGGCACGAGCGCTCACTATTGATGCCCCTTCTAATAGCAGGCTCAAACCGTGTACAAACTTGTGACGGCCTTCAGAACCAATCATGATAGGCTCGATCACCAACACCTAACCGGTCTAGGTCTCACCATAGACCAAGAGTAACAACCTATGTCACACCCTCAAGGACACCCTAGCCTTAGCTGTGCAAGATCACTCCTTGTTACTCTCACTAGCACTCTCAAGATATCCAATATCCTCTCCTAGTGCCCTCCTCTTGGACCTTACCAAATGCTCTTAGGTATTCAACTGGCCAAGATAGGTCTCCAAGACCCCAGCAATGAAGTTATATAGGCTCCTAACCTCAAACTAGCCGTTGCTCCATGAAATCAGCTTTCTAGGCCTATTAACCGGATAGTCCGATCACTGCCTGACCGGACAGTCCGGTCACTGCAACTCTGTGCACAAACGGCTCTGACCCTGCTGAATCTTCAACTGACCGGATAGTCCGGTCACCTGACCGGACAGTCCGGTCTATTTCTCTCTCCAGTCCAGAAATACTTCGGCGCGGCTTCCTCATTGCCCAAATCTGTGCTCCACTGACCGGACCGTCCGGTTAGTAGACCGGACCGTCTGGTCTCTATAGCTCTCCATACTTGGCAGTTTCCTCGCTGCCCACTGTAGCCTCCGGACAAAACCCTGGAGTGACTGGACAGTCCAGTCACCATTGACCCCTCTGTCCGGTCACTTCAATCTGAAGCTGAAACTCCTTGTCCTCGCTTGACTTCGTTTCCCGGCTTCTCTGAACAGCTCCTTGGCTTCTCCACTGCCATCTAGTGTCTGTGATTTCACGAAGCAACCTTGCACATCACTGACTAGACATGACCTAAGAGAATGACCTACACCCCCTTGATACTCCGGTTTTTCCTATGGACTCAAATCCCTAACAACTAGACAAGTGTACCAAATACTTGCTCCATAGCTTGTCCTCCGCCTTGATCCATCTTCATCAACCCTTAGACTCCATTGTGACAACCCTATTCTGGAAAATAGAGTGTGTCGTACAGGATCGTCCCGGGAGATGATTAACATAGTAACCATACATAGCATTCACACATAAACATTCATCATTTACAAGGTTACATCACTTAAGTGCATAATATTACAAGTTTGAAAGTTGAAGCGGAAGCAATTCAGATTATGTTACAATACATATGTCCCTGGTTCATATTACAAAAATGAGAGGAAGCGATAACACGACAAAACATGACGTCGATCACCTACGTGAACCATGCCAGCCCTATGGCGATGGGTCACTCATCACGGTTAGAAGAGCTAGGGACCCATTCAATGGTCCAATTCTAAGGATCCTCACCTTCCCAAACCACCTTATTACAGCAATCACAATAAGTAGCTTGAGAGAAACCTAAAAAACAACATAATCGCAAAGCCTGAGTATCTAACATACTCTGTAAGACTTACCCGTCAAACGGTTTACTAAAACCGACTCCTAGTATGCAGGGGGCTGACCGGGTTTATTTGATAATTGCATAAAAAGCTCCTATTAGTTCTATGCTGCACTTTCATTTCCTTAGTCAAGATTTTACTTCACTTATTGCAGAAAACAGCTACGGTGAGTCTAGCTAGCTGCTATGACTTCAACATAAGTAAAGAGCAATACATCATAGCAATATGTAGCCATAGCATAAGTAAATTTCAGAAACATAACCACAACTTTACAACTTAACATATCATTGCCGCTGCTCGAACAAGAGGTACTCATAACCGCGAGGGACGGCAATTTGAATTGATTTACATCCTGCAGACAAAAACCCAAATACATGACATACGCATCACTAAAGAACACTTAAGGTCACCATTCACAAGATTGCTATAAAGTTGATCCGGGGCCATCGATCTCGAGTACACGTCCTCCCCACGATACAGTATTTCGTATCCCAGGCTTAACCCATGCACTCTCTAGCGGTCCTCAAACCCGTGCAACCACCGTGCTGTTCACATCACCTCTGGATCGATGAGTATGGCCATCCAACAATATGGCGCATAAGTTACTAGGTTTACCAATTCCCATATAAAGGTATGTACTTGGTACTGTTCAATACTTATCCGCGGAGTTGCAACGATGGGTGCTCCATTTTATCAAGTTCATTAATCATATGAACCATAGTTGAATCCATAGCCTACCGTTGACTCCACTAGTTTAAGCATAGCATTTGCTAACAGAAAAGCTTACTAACATAAACTAATTATTGGTCATTTGTTGGAGTATGCAAGTGGGTTCCATCCAAGTCCTACACTTAATGAGCAATACACATTCCTAGCTTGTGACAAAGTAAAAGGACTCCAAAATTAATTAGGTGTGCACAGGGGCTTGCCTTGGGAGTGATCGTAGTTAGTGTCTTCACCAAAGTTCACTTCAGAGCCCAGCTGTTCCGGTGTGATCTCCTCGGTCTCGATCCCTATATGAAATGAATATGCATAAATACAAAGGAATACACAAGGGTTATTGGAGTTTCCTAATTAAAGATGAAATGAATGGCATGATGATTCATGGCACTTCCTCAACAAATAAAATTACTGGTACTGATACTCATGAATGAATGTGTATGCACACATAGGTATGACATGGCAACCACTTAATTTGAAGGGGACAAACTTCTAATTAAAAGAATATAGTTTTCAATCATCAAAAACTTAGTGTATGTCTACTCTAAACATGAGCATGGCATAGATGAGGACTACATGGCATTACATGATGATGGTGACATGAAAATGTAGTACTAAGACCTAAACTTCAGAAAGTTTATTTCAAGCCATTTAGTTAAAGTGGCAATATGCAAGTGACTAGCAATATATATGAGATGAACAAAGTTGAATTACATAACTAGCTCTAGGTACATATAACTAATTAGGAACCATGAGCATATAATGGAGAATGAGAACTCTTCTGCAAGTCAAGATTAACATTTTGCCTGCACAGTGCCAAAGCTGAATTTATTCCTAACTTTAACTTAATGCTTAACCAAGGCAATGTTCATATGAAATTTCCTAGGTTAATTATTAAGTGATCAATTCGACAGAAAAAAGCATACTGATAGTGCTCAAAATTTTACATGGAATTTCATGGTGATGTAGAAATACATAAGGAACAGATTTACCAAATTTCAGCAAAAAATTCCTAGCAGATAATTTATATAAATTCCTTTACTGAAAATGAAGATTATGCAATAATACTAAGAATATGCCTCGAAATGGAAAGGTGCTTTTGCAGAACGTTTAGGGATGTCATGAGATGATCACTGAACAAGTTTCATGAATTTACCACTTATAGATATTTACTTATGAATTTATTAAGCAAATTTGGGTTGTAAATTTAGAGATTTAAATAATTTTTTGTACTGCATAACTCTGGACCTCGACTTGTTTTTCTGGTAGAGGAAACCTTTAGGAGCCTAACAAAATTGGTTTCACATTTTTAGAGCTTTTATTTCTCGAGTTATTGAATTTTGAAGTTTAAAGCAAAGTTCAGACTTAATTACAGAACTGTCATTGCCAGTTTAAATCCAGTCGAGGCGCGCGCACCCGCTCGGCGGCCAGCGACGGCGAGCTCGGCCCAATGGCCGATTGGCGGCGCGGCCGGGGCAGCACGTACCCCAAAATGGTCCCCATGCAGCGAGAGTCCCGTGGCTTCGGTAGGAGGGGAGATGGGCTCACCGGAGACTACCGGCGACGAGGGGGTGGCGGCGGGGAAACTCCGACGGGGTTCGCATGACGGTGCCAAGGAAGAGGGAGGCTGGGGTTTGGTCGGAGAGCTTCACCGCGGGTCGGAGACGGTCGGCATCGAGGAAGATGTCGAGGAGGTGGGCCGGAGGGGGGTTCTCGTCGGCGGGGTGGTCGGACCCCGACGGCGGCCTAGAGCAGGGGTCGACGGCGGCCTTAGTGGAGTTGAGTGCTGCAGCGGCCACGGCGGTCTGGAGCAGGGGTCCTGAGTTTGATTTCGCCGGGAAGAGAGAGAGGAAGGGTGCCGGTTCTTAGGGGTGCTCTGGAGGGTGCGAGAGTGGTTTTTGAGCAGGCAGAGCGAGAGAAATGAGGACCAAGTGAGCTGCTGCACCTTTTTGCCGATCGGCGGGAGGAGCAGAGAGAGAGCAGAGAGAGAGCAAAGAGAGAGGGAGGTGGCGGCTGGGGAGTGGCTTGCCGGCGGCTCCCTTCAATGCAGGCCGGTGACACAGGGGAAAACGGCGGTGCAGTGGCCGGAGTGGAGCTGCAGTGGCCGCCCTGGTGCTGTAGTGCTGGACGGTAGCGGTACGGCTGCGCCTCGGTGTTGATCGGGAAGTGGCCAGGGAAAAAGAGAGTGCTTGACTTCTTGACTCAGAATAGGACTCAGGTGTTGCACGAATTGGCCAGGTTCCATTGCTCCAAACTTCAAGCAGATTTTTGAACATGCCCAGGGAATCATGTGCTCCAACTTTGCTTTTAGGGACATGATCTAATTCGGCTTAGATTAATTTTGAAAAATCTAGAATAGAAATGCCTTTCTTTGACTTTAGGGGAATTTTTAAGGGCATTAAATGATCACCAAAACTTCTGGTAAAATTCTCAACATTCCATTTTAATATGTCCATTCGGAATTTGCAAAAACATTGGTGCACTTCCATGAGTTTTTGTGATGTTTGAGAATGGCTCTCATTTGGATATTTCTGGGTTTAATTAATTAATTTCTCCCTTTATTCTTTGGCACCTTAATTAATTATATTTTTAATTATCCCTCAATTAGTATTAGGTTTAGTTAAATTACCATTTTGTGACATGGGGTGTCAGAGCACACACCCCTTAAAAGAAATCTCGCCCTGAGATTTGCAAATGGATGAACAAAAGGGAGAGGCGTGGGTGGTTACCGGATTTGTGAGGCCAAGAATTCCGGAAAGTTGGTTTTCAGAAACTCTTCTTGTTCCCATGTAGCTTCATCTTCGGTGTGGTTACTCCATTGCACTTTGTAGAAGGTGATAGTGTAGCTACGTGTTACCTGGTCTTTTTGATCAATGATTCAAACGGGGAATTCGGGGTAGGAGAGGTCTTCTTCCAATTGCTCGGTGTCGGAGATAACCACGTCGATCGGAGGCTTCAAATATCTCTTGAGTTGGGATACATGGAAGACGTTGTGCACCCGCTTAAGATTTTCTGATAGCTGCAACCGATAAGCAACGGCGCTATGCTTTTCCGTGATCGGAAAAGGTCCGATATAGCGAGGTGCTAATTTTCCCTTGATTCTAAAGCGAGATACACCTTTGTTGGAAGAAACCCGGAGATAGACATGATCTCCCTTTTCAAATTCCAATGGACGTCTTCTTTTGTTAGAATAACTTATTTGACGGGATTGTGCAGCCTTCATGTTAGCTTGGATTTGCTTCACCTTTTCTTCGGCTTGTGTGACCAGATCTGGACCAAAAGTAATTCTTTCTCCCGATTCTGACTAGTTCAGCGGGGTTCGACACGAGTGACCATACAAGGCTTCAAATGGAGACATTCCCAAACTCTCTTGGTGGCTATTGTTGTAGGAGAATTCGGTGAACGGGAGACAAGATTCCCAATTCCCACGATTGTCCAGAACACATGCTCTCAATAGATCCTCTGAATATTGATTTAGTCTCTCGGTTTGACCATCGGTTTGCAGGTGATAAGAGGAACTTCGGATGAGCGTGGTGCCAAGACATGCATGCAATTTCTCCAAAAAGCGAGCAATAAACTGGGGACCTCGATCAGAGATGATCATCTTGGGCACACCATGCAAACATAAGACTCGTACGATGTAGAGTTCGGCATATTTTTTGGTTGAGTAGGTTGTATGGACGGGAATAAAATGAGCAGATTTGGTCAACCTATCCACAATAACCCATATTGAATCATGCTTCTTGGGTGTGAGGGGTAATCCAACGATGAAATCCATAGCAATGTCCTCCCATTTCCAAGCGAGGATTTTCAATGGGTGTAAAAGACCGGCCGTTCTCAAGTGATCGGCCTTCACATGTTGGCAAGTATCGCATTCGGAGACATAACGAACAACCTCTCGTTTCATATGTGTCCACCAAAACTTTTCCCTTAACCCGCGATACATCTTGTTGCTACCGGGGTGTATGGAGTATTTGGACAAGTGAGCCTCATCCAAAATTTTCTTTCTTAGCTCCTCGTTCTTTGGAACAACAAGGCAGTTGTTGAACCATAGCACTCCATCTTCATCTAATCAGAAACACGTAGCTTCTTTCTTTCCTATCTTCTGGCAGATATATTCCATTCCCTTGTCCTGCTTTTGGGCTTCCACAATTTCTTCCCGAAGCATAGGAATGAGAGCTAAATTATACAAGGATCCATATGGAATGACACGAAGACTTTGTTCGCTCGGATCTGAATTTGGGCGAGCTTCCATAGAGCAAATAATTGCATGATTGCATTGGTCCCTTCGACTCAAGGCGTCGGCAACCACGTTGGCTTTACCGGGGTGATAATGAATTTCCAATTCATAATCCTTGGTTAATTCTAACCATCTACGCTGCCTCACGTTCAGTTCTTGTTGAGTGAAGATATATTTGAGACTTTTGTGATCGGTGTAGAGATTAACAAGATTACCGATTAAGTAATGGCGCCAGGTTTTCAAGGCTAGGACAATGGAGGCCAATTCTAAATCATGGGTGGGATAACTTTGCTCATGTTTCCGAAGCTGTCGTGAGGCATAGGCAACGACACGGCCTTCTTGCATATGCACACAATCCAATCCGATGCCGGAGGCATCGCAGTAAACATTGAATGGTTTGGTGATATCGGGTTGAGCCAAAACCAGAGTGGTTGTCAAATGCTTCTTGAGTGACTGAAAAGCTTCTTCACATGCACTATTCCACTTGAACTTAGCATCCTTTTCCAGAAACTTGGTCATAGGCTTGGCAATGCTTGAGAAGTTGGGAATGAATTTCCGATAATAACCGGCAAGACCAAGGAAACTGCGAATTTGCTTGACTGATTTCGGAGCTTTCCAATTCAGCACATCCTCTACTTTGCTAGGATCAACGGTTACTCCTTCTGCTGATATGACGTGACCCAAGAATGGAACTTGCTTTAGCCAAAATTCACACTTGCTAAATTTGGCGTAATGTTGATGATCTCGGAGTCACTGTAGAACAATACGGAGGTTCTCGCGCGTGCTCTTCCTCGGACTTGGAGAAGATAAGGATGTCATCAATGAACACAACCACAAACTTATCCAACTCTGGCATGAACACGGAATTAATCAAGTATATGAAGTGGGCTGGAGCAGTGGTGAGACCAAAAGACATGACAAGATATTCGAAATGACCATATCGTGTGGAGAAAGCTGTTTTTGGAATATCTTCGGATCGGATCTTTATTTGATGATAACCGGATCGGAGATTAATCTTGGAGAAGACTTTAGCACCCACTAATTGATCAAAGAGAATATCAATGCGAGGTAGAGGGTATTTGTTCTTGATGGTTACAGCGTTTAACGGCCTATAGTCAACACATAGGCGTAGGGTCTTATCTTTCTTCTTCACAAAGAGAGCGGGACAGCCCCAGGGAGATGAACTTGGTCGGATATAGCCCTTGTCCATAAGCTCTTGTAACTGCTCTTTTAACTCCGCTAACTCAATAGGAGCCATTTTGTACGGCCTACGAGAGATAGGCATTGTACCGGGTATGAGTTCAATCTTAAACTCGATATCCTTGTCCGGAGGCATTCCCAATAAATCATCTGGAAATACATCGGGAAAGTCACATACCACTGGAATCTTTTCTAGCTCTTTTCCTTCAATATGACACACTTGAGAAGTGGACAGCTTGGGATACGGCAATCGGAGAATAGAGAGGCCATGTAAGGGTGAGTTCAAATGGATTTCCCGGTCCTCAATGTGCAATACGGCTTTATGACTAGTCATCCATTTCATACCTAGAATTATGTCGATGCTTTGGCCATCTAAGATGATTAGGGAAGTGGGGTATACGTTGCTCGCTAGCTTAAGTGGTACTTTTCTTAACTCAAGATGAGGTCTTATTTTTCCATCGGGATATGTGATGATGTACGGTGTTCCCATAGTTGTGGGGGTGATTTTCAAATGATTTGCACATGCTTGACTAATAAAATCATGCATTGCTCCTGAATCAAAAAGAACCATGGCAGCATGTTGGTTGATTGAGAACGTACCCGAGAGAACAGGTTCTCCAACTTGGGTCTCTTCAATCGTGGTATAGTTGACTCGGCCATTCGTGTGCATGGGGGTAGAAGACTGGGGACAACTTCCATTGCTGCCATTGTCGTTGCCGCTGTTGTGGTTTTTGTTGTTGTTATTCCCGGAAGTGTTGGCGTTGTTGTTGTTGTTGTTCGGGTTGCACTTTGGGAACCGACACTCCTTAGCAAAATGACCGGTGTGACCGCAGTTGTAACATGGCTGCGAGGAGTTGGTCTTCACCACTTGATTACTCTGCTACGGAGGACGAGAACCAGAAGATTGCTGCTGGTTGCTTCCATGGAATTGAGAATGCTGCCGCAAGGACGATGGACGAGGTCCTCCTCCTAATGGTACTACAGCCCGGAATTTCTGTCCAGTCAGGGAGGTGATTGCTAGCTTGTACTTGGGCGGTGCAGAGCCGGATGAATTTCCCATAGCATGTTTCCTCTTCTTGTCCTCCTGGTTGGCACGGATGGCGTCTTCTTGCATGATGGCGGCACTCATCAAATCATTGAACGTGCCGGCGGTGACTTGTGCCAAGCGGTCTTGCAGCTTCGAGGTAAAACCCGAACGAAAATAGTCCTTCTTCTTGTCGTCCGTATTAGCGTGATACGATGCATACTGATCCAGGTAATTAAATTTCCGTGCATACTCCTGCACGGTTCCAGAGCCTTGCTTCAAGTTGAGGAACTCCTGCAACTTGCGCTTCATGAGTCCAGTGGGGATGTGGTGCGCACGGAGCGCTGTGCAGAATTCCGTCCACGTGACTTGATGACCAGCGGCAAGAGCGGCAGTGAAACTGGCCCACCAAGCACTTGCGGAGCCACGGAGCTGCTGCACGGTGAAGAGAGGCTTCCGAACTTCGACTCCAAAGTGCGAATAAAATTATCCGCTTCAAGAGGATCACCGGCTTCTCCGAAGATGGGTGGGTGAGTCGCCCAGAAGTCGTTGTAGGAGGATTCCCGCTGCTGTAGTGGTGGTGGTCCGGGAGCTCCTTGACAGTTCATGTTCTCCATGAACATGCGGAACATCTCATTTTGATTATGGATGAGCTGCTCCATGGCCGTCATGGGTGGCGCATTGGGCAGCGGCCCGTTTCCACCAACGTTCGAGGTGTCGGGAGCATCACCGACGTGTTCTCCACTGCGGCGAGTTTGCACCATCTGCCACATGAACAAGGCATGTTAGCCCAATCATCACATGAGACAATATGATAACAAGGCCATGACATGGTGATGAAATAAAATTTCAGATTGCTCATAATTGAAATGCTGACAGGTAAACGGTGCGGGCATAAGACATAACTTAAGTTCCGTAATTCCAACACCATAAGCCACATAATTATGATAAAACTATGAATACATGTGATGCAACTTTGATACATAGCAAGGCTTCGGTTACATCACTCAGAACATGACATCACACAATCTCGGAGAGCTTAGGTTATAACTTAGCTTAGCATTACTAACACTATACACATACAACTACGATGTCTCATGAGATCTCCACCCTACGTACATACTATTACTCGGTCACCCGACGTCGCTATCACCATCGGACTCCACATCCGTATCACCCGGTCCAGGGCGTGCTTTGAAGTCGACGCCGGAATCACCGTTCTCACTCAAATTGGCGTCATTGGGAGGAATCACTACAAGTGGAATGGGTGGCTGATCATTAAGGATGGCGTTCAGCTGGCCATTAGCAGCTTGGAGATGCTCGATGAGCTGCTCTTGCTGCGCGATGATGATGGGAGTGTCGTTGAGGTTTCCTTCCATAACATCCCACGCATCTTGAGCTTCCTCACGCTGGGCCTGCAGCTCAATTCGCTCCTCCAAGAGAGCGGTAACCTGACCGTGAAGAGAGTAAATCTCCTCTTGGGCAGCAGTGAGCTGGGCGTTGCGTTGGCTCAGTTGCTACTGCAACTGATCGCTTGCATCACCCTCAATGATAAGCTGAGCATCGTAGAGTTGCTCGAAAAGATCAGCCCGCTCCAACTCGCTAGTGTGCAGCTTGTCCTCAAGGAGTGCAACCTTAGTGTCATGTTCCGCGAGCTGGGCATCATGGGCAACAAGTGTGGACTGCAGCACCTCGTGCTCTCGTTCCAACTCGAGAATGCGGGCGGCAAGGTACTCGGGGTCCTTCATGAGCTTGCCAACATCCATCTGCTGGAATAAAGTTTTGTAAGGGTGAGTCAAAACTTAATATCCCACTAAGCAGACATGCTTAAAATAGCATAAGGAATAATTGGTAAAAGAGAAGACACGAGGTTCCCGATCCGTCTAACGACCGGTAACGAAAATCCTTGCGGTTGACGGAGTAACCAGAAGAAATGAGCAAAAACACTTAGCTTCTGGACAACTTAAAATTTACAAATGTTGTGGAGAATTTCATCAGCTTTCCAACGCGTATTCACACATATCCATCCAACAAAGCCTCGGGGAGTTATGATCATCCAAGACAGGGGACAGAAATGAAGCAATATCTGAACTTCCAGAAAAGGTTACTGTTTTTGCAAAATTCGACCCAGTTCCAGATTTTTCTAGGACAAACTTCCTAAACCAAAATTGTAGAGAAAAACCTCCGATTTCCAACGAGTACTTATTCACCTTCATTGAATTAAAATTGAGGAAGTTATGCTTGTTTTAGTGAAACTGACTTTTCTGACAAAGTTGGATTTTTATCGGTGAGTTCAAGTTTTCGGTTTAGATGCCATAGGGACTCAAATTCGCCCAAAACTTGGTCATTTCAAATGTTTGCAAGGATAGTGATATTTTTACATGGTTTGGCAAGGTTGAATGCATGTGGTATGCATGAATGTAATGCTCAACATGACGGTTTCCTATGTCCTCACAAAAAGAAAAACTTGACCAAATATATAACTTGATCCTTTCGGTAGCACACACACCTCTCACACGTTTGTCTAACGAACTACACGTGGTTAGTGCACCTGCAAGAGATCCATTTCAGAAACATTACATCAAATTCAAAAGAAACAAACCAAAAACACAATGACAGTTTATGCCCAGGTATTTGCCTACCCGGAAGACAGCCGACGTTTAAACGCATTCGGTCTGCGCATCAATCGAAGCCCAGGTATTTGCCCACCCGGAAGGCTTTCGGTATTTACAGTGCAACCGATCCGTGCAAAATGACATACCTTCATTGAAGAATCCGTAGATGCAAGTAATTTAAACAAAAATAACCCAGGATTAGCTTTGCCACCTACAAGACTCTTATATGGGCACTACTAGTTTGTACCTCACCGTAAGGCATAAAAACGGCTTGTTTATATTTTTAAAATGTGCATTCGTGTGTAGCTTATCCCGAGATGGCTTTGATACCAGCTATGACAACCCTATTCCAAAAAATAGAGTGTGTCGTACATGATCGTCTCGGGAGATGATTAACGAAGTAACTATACATAGCATTCACACATGAACATTCATCATTTACAAGATTACATCACTTAAGTGCATAATATTACAAGTTCGAGAGTTGAAGCGGAAGCAACTCAGATTACGTTACAATACATATGTCCTTGGTTCATATTACATAAATGAGCGGAAGCGATAACACGAAAAACACGACATCAATCACCTACGTGAACCATGCCAGCCCTATGGCGATAGCTCACTCATCACGGTTAGGAGAGCTAGGGACCCATTCAATGGTCCAATTCTGAGGCTTCTCACCTTCCCAAACCACCTTATTACAACAATCACAATAAGTAGCTTGAGGAAAACCTGAAAAACAACATAATCGCAAAGCCTGAGTATCTAACATACTCCGCAAGACTTACCCGTCAAACGGTTTACTAAAACCGACTCCTAGTATGCAGGGGGCTGACCAGGTTTATTTGATAATTACATAAAAAGCTCCTATTAGTTCTATGCTGCACTTTCATTTCCTTAGTCAAGATTTTACTTCACTTATTACAGAAAACAGCTACGGTGAGTCTAGCTAGCTGCTAAGAATTGAACATAAGTAAAGAGCAATACATCATAGCAATATGTAGCCATAACATAAGTAAATTTCAGAAACATAACCACAACTTTACTACTTAACATATCATTGCCGCTGCTCGAACAAGAGGTACTCATAACTGCGAGGGACGGTAATTCGAATTGATTTACATCCTGTAGGAGAAAACCCAAATACACGACATACGCATCACTTAAGAACACGTATGGCCACCGTTCACAAGATTGCTATAAAGTCGATCCGGGGCCATCAAACCCGAGTACACGTCCTCCCCGCGATACAGTACTTTGTATTCGAGGCTTAACCCATGCACTCTCCAGCGGTCCTCAAACCCGTGCAACTACCGTGTTGTTCACATCACCTCTGGATCGATGAGTATGGACGTCCAACAATATGGCGCACAAGTTACTAGGTTTACCGATTCCCATATAAAGGTATGTACTTGGTACTGTTCAATACTTGTCCGCGGAGCTACAATGATAGGTGCTCCATTTTATGAAGTTCATTAATCATGTGAACCATAGTTGAATCCATAACCTACCGTTGACTCCACTAGTTTAAGAATAGCATTTGCTAACGGAAAAGCTTACTAACATAAACTAATTATAGGTCACTTGCTGGAGTATACAAGTGGGTTCCATCCAAGTCCTACACTTAATGCACAATACACATTCCTAGCTTGTGACAAAGTAAAAGGACTCAAAAATTAATTAGGTGTGCACCGGGGCTTGCCTTGGGAGTGATCGTAGTTAGTGTCTTCACCAAAGTTCACTTCAGAGCCCAGCTGTTCCGGTGTGATCTCCTCGGTCTCGATCCCTATATGAAATGAATATGCATAAATACGAAGGAATACACAAGGGTTATTGGAGTTTCCTAATTAAAGATGAAATGAATGGCATGATGATTCATGACACTTCCTCAACAAATAAAATTACTGAAACTAATACTCATGAATGAATGTGTATGCACACATAGGTATGACATGGCAACCACTTAATTTGAAGGGGACAAACTTCTAATTAAAAGAATATAGTTTTCAATCATCGAAAACTTAGTGTATGTCTACTCTAAACATGAGCATGGAATACAGGAGGACTACATGGCATTACATGGTGATGGTGACATGAAAATGTAGTACTAAGACCTAAACTTCAGAAAGTTTATTTCAAGCAATTTAGTTAAAGTGGCAATATGCAAGTGACTAGAAATATATATGAGATGAACAAAGTTGAATTACATAACTAGCTCTTGGTACATGTAACTAATTAGGAACGATGAGCATATAATGGAGAATGAGAGCTCTACAAGTCAAGATTAACATTTTATGGTGATGTACAAATACATAAGGAACAGATTTACCAAATTTCAGCAATAAATTCCTAGTAGATAATTTATATAAATTCCTTTACTGAAAATGAAGATTATGCAATAATACTAAGAATATGCGTCAAAATGGAAAGGTGCTATTGCAGAAAGTTTAGGGATGTCATGAGATGATCACTGAACAAGTTTCATGAATTTATCACTTACAGATATTTACTTATGAATTTGTTAAGCAAATTAGGGTTGTAACTTTAGCGATTTAAATAAATTTTTGTACTGCATAACTCTGGCCCTCAACTTGTTTTCCTGGTAGAGGAAACCTTTAGGAGCCTAACAAAATTGGTTTCACATTTTTAGAGCTTTTATTTCTCGAGTTATTGAATTTTGAAGTTTAAAGCAAAGTTCAGACTTAATTACAAAACTGCCATCGGCAGTTTGAATTCAGTCCAAGCGCGCGCGCACGCGCGGCGGCCGGCGACGGCGAGCTCGGCACAGCGGCCGATTGGCGGCGCGGCCGGTGTCAGCGCGTACCCCAAAATGGTCCCCATGCGTCGAGAGTCTCGTGGCTTCGGTAGGAGGGGAGATGGGGTCACCGAAGACTGCCGGCGACGAGGGGGTGGCGGCGGGGAAACTCCGGCGGGGTTCGCGCAACGCTGCCGAGAAAGAGGGAGGCCGGGGTTTGGTTTGAGAGCTTCACCGTGGGTCGGAGACGGTCGGCATCGAGGAAGACGTCGAGGAGGAGGGCCGGAGGGGTGTTCTCATTGGTGGGGTGGCCGGACCCCGACGGCCGCGGCTCTGAACTTCACGAAATCCGGCAAGGACGCTGCACGGTGAGGGCAGGGTGTCAGAGGGGAGCGAGGTGATGGCCTTGCATGCCAATTTGAGAAGAAAATCGGAGAGGAGGAGCTGCCTTGATGGAGCTGAGTGCTGCGGCGGCCACGACGGTTTGGAGCAGGGCCTGAGCTTGATTTCGCCGGGAAGAGAGAGAGGAAGGGCACCGGTGCTTGGGGTGCTCTGGAGGGTGCAAGAGTGGTTTGTGAGCAGGCAGAGCGAGAGAAATGAGGACCAAGTGAGCTGCTGCACCTTTTTGCCGATCGGCGGGAGGGAGCAGAGAGAGAGCAGAGAGAGGGAGGTGGCGGCTGGGGAGTGGCTTGCCGGCGGCTCCCTTCAATGCAGGCCGGTGACACAGGGGAAAATGGCGGTGCAGTGGCTGGAGTGGAGCTGCAGTGGCTGCCCTGGTGCTGCAGTGCTGGACGGTGGCGGTACAGCTGCGCCTCGGTGTCGATCGGGAAGTGGCCAGGGAAAAAGAGAGTGCTTGACTTCTTGACTCAGAACAGGACTCAGGTTTTGCACGAATTGGCCAGGTTCCGTTGCTCCAAACTTCAAACAGATTTTTGTGCATGCCCAGGGATTCATGTGCTCCAACTTTGCTTTTGGGGACATGATCTAATTCGGATTAGATTAATTTTGAAAATTCTAGAACAGAAATGCCTTTCTTTGAGTTTAGGGGAATTTTTAAGGGCATTAAATGATCACCAACTTCTGATAAAATTCTCAAAATTCCATTTTAATATGGCCATTAGGAATATGCAAAAACATTGGTGCACTTCCATGGGTTTTTGTGATGTTTGAGAATGGCTCTCATTTGGATATTTCTGGGTTTAATTAATTAATTTCTCCCTTTATTTTTTGGCACCTTGATTAATTCTATTTTTAATTAGCCCTCAATTAGTATTAGGTTTAGTTAAATTACTATTTTTTGACATGGGGTGGTCATTGTCTTCAATAGCCAAGGCCGCCATGAACAATCATCATAGAGTAGAAAGGGTTTCCTACACGGGCAATACTCGTGTAGACATAAGTCATATTTCATGTTCGTCATTCATCACCAAAACATCATACCTTGGGGTGACCTCAATGGTCATGATCCTTACAATCTCCCCCTTTTTGGTGATGGATTACAACCACTACTTATGATGATCCAAAACCGACGAGCAAAAAGGAACCAAAAGAAAAGAAAGGATTGGAAAGCATACCTTCGTCCTTACCTTGGAAGTAGTCTCCCCCTTGAAGTATGCTAGAAGTTAAGGGAGAACTACCTTACCATGTGGCATAAATGATGTTGGTCTTGAATTAAATTTTGCGCCCGTCTTGATGTCGTGGTTGATGTTCTTGTTGAAGTAGACACGCATCAAGGACGTTAGTGTTCATGTCGGTGTAGATGTGCTTTGTTGTCGTAGACATGCATCGTCATTGTTCTTCTTTATTTTATTGTAGACGTTGTTGGCACTTCTTAACGTCGCACCAAAATATTGTCTGGTAACAACGCTCAAAGTGTTGATGTTTGTTATGATTTAAGAGAAGAGTGAACCAATCCGCAAGCGCACGGAACATCTATTGTAGAATTTCACCCGGGAGTATTCCAAGGTATCATATTTATTTTCCTCAGGGAAGCTAGGTGTAAGAGTATCTTGATTTAACAAAGATATGACTATAAGAGTTATACCTACTGACCAAAGACAGGGGTAAAGATATTCAATTATAAACAGGGGAGTAGTGATAAAGGAGAAATCCACACTAAGATAGATAAAAGAGGTCGGTTAAGCTAGCCGGGAGGACAACGAGTCTAAGTCTAGAATTCCTAAGATAAACTTTCCTAAATCTAGTCAAACGTCAAAATTCCTAGTTACTCGGGTTGAGTGCTTGCACCAAATCCATGGTATAGACTCGAGTCTTTCACCAATAAGCTTACTTCGGGGCATGACAAAGATCCACTAATAGGGTCGGTAACTAACCTCGTGCACTAGTGGGCACCTTACCGCTAGACAACCCTGCTTTAGACTTCCCGAACGTGGTGGAATACTAAATGGATGGACAGGCTGTCACCACCTGCCGCCTACCACACAGCCCGTGGGGACGAATGCAAATCCAGCTAATGTTGACTTAGGCACCGCGCCTACGCTTTCACTAGATATTCTTCCGTTTGACTAGCGGAAGAATAGCCGGGAAATAACCAAGTCTAATTTCTATTAAAGAACTAAACTTAATTGAATCCTAGCTTGGAATCCAGTAAACTATGCTTCAAAGTTCTTTCCCGATAATTGTAACTTGAGAAAATTGACTAAGTAAAGATAAATACTTGACAAGATAAATAAGGAAAAGATAATTATATTTAATAAAAGATAAGTCTCACAAAAGGAGAAAAGATACAAAGGAGCTCATACCAAGACTCCGAGATGATTTCCGGAATCCCGAGCGATGCTCTCGACTAGACTCTAACTCCCGACTAACTAACCTACTCTACTAGTAAGAGAAGTAGTGGGAAAATGGACTCCAATGTGTTTCACTTGCTTGATGCTTTGTTTCTGCCAAATTCCCCCTCTATTTATAGGTGGCGAAGTGTTGGCGGGTATTTGTAGGTGAAGTAGGGTCGGTGGGCAAAACTTCCCCCGCCGGGTGGCGGGCCACACCGGGCGGCATGCAGTGCCGGGTGGCAACCCAAGCCGAGTGGCCGTTGGATGAGGTCGGTTTCCCGACCGACTTTCGTTGGACATCTCAGATTTAGTCCGGATGATTGTTGTTGAGTCAGTTTTCAACCTTCTTATCCACTTGGTGTCAGTTGGCATGATGGGCTGAGTAGGCTGGACACTCTGGGAGGAAGTTCCCAGGCCGAGCGGCCTGGCAGGCCGGCCGGCGGCCTGTGCCGGGCAGCGGACCATTTTTGGTGTCGGACCCCTCCGGGTCATGTTTTCACTTGTCCAAGTTGTGCCACGTGGATGCCTCCTTCACTTCTTCACTTTTTACCCTCCTTAGTCCGGGATGGAAAACGGCCTCATGGTGGAGTGTTTTTCAGGGTTGGTAGGGTCGGATGGTTCAGCCTGATGAGACTCTGTTTTAACCCTCCGGGTGGCTGATTTCAGCCTTCACAACCCTGCCGGGCTGAGTTCTGATTTCAGCCTTCACGACCCTGCCGGGGCCTGATTTCATCCTCATACGGCCCTGTCGGCCGGCTGTTTTATGGCAGGATCGGCCAACGGGGCTTTTGTTCATATTTTTACATAATTTTGGCCCTTTTGAACCTATAAACACATATTTCACCAAAGCTTGTGGAACTTTATTAGTTTAAACAAATATTCATGAAACTTTGGTCTTTACCTTGCATTTCCCGACCGGTTGGTGGCCGATATTGGGTTTTAAGGGCCACCAACACCTCCCCAAGCTTAAACCTTTGCTCGTCCCGAGCAAATTAAAACTTGGAAGTGATGGATAAGGAGTTGCTTCAATATTAGAGCCCTGCAAGGATCAAGTGTACAAACACATACTCCTACAACATAGGGGTAATAGTAAACCAGCACAAGTTGATCACTAAGTATTTCTCATTGTGAGTGGGGCTCTTAGGCATTTTATGACCTTATCATGAGCGGTTGGAACTCAGAACAACTAGTTTAGATTTTGTCACTTAACCTCCTACATGATCATGAGTCCAAAGTTTTTGTAATGTTGGATAAGTTTGAAAATTCTCCCTCTTGGTGCAATTTTTCACTATGACTCTCATCTCTCAAAAAGTGTATTTCCTCACCAAGTGCTCATCATACTCTATAAATTTTGTCTTTATATGTGGAGCTTGGTAGGATGGCACATCAAGTATGCATATTTTGTTAAGTTAAGAGATGGTCCTCGCGAAAAGACTTTGCACATTCTCATTTCCTACCATTTGGAAATAATGTCCAGGGGAGAGGGAGAGAATGGACTCACGCGAAGGAGTGGACTAGCACAATAGCAAAAATCTTTATCAAAGACTGGATTTTTGTGCTAGAGTGAAAGGATGGTCCTTTATTTTTGCTCAATGAATTTAATGAACCTTGAAACTTGACTTTTGTACATCTATGAGAGCTGATAATAAATTTTTTTCTCATTTTTTTCTTTCTTTCTTTCTTTCTTCCTTTCTTTCCTTCTTTTTCAGCTCTCATAGTGTAGGGAAGCTAGTTCAATGGTTCAAATATTTTTGTAAACTTTTTCTGAGGATTTATTTTTGGGAAGACCAAAATCTTTCTTGAAGGATCAAGGTTTTTGCAAAGGAGAGATTTTTGGCTAAGATGCTTGGTGAAGTGGATGCTTGAATCCAATGTGGAAACCACATAACCAGGCATGATTATTTGAGAACTCAAAGATAACGCGAAGGAAAATGATTGGCTTTGAAAGTGCAAGTCTCTCATAAGGATCAAATCCTAACCAAACTCAATGCATACATGGATGGCATAAAAAATGGGTTCATAATTAATATCTGGCCTTGGTAGGAATTTTTCTATCATAGGAAAGACATACACCAAGTAGGGGGGGGGGGGTTATTGCAGCATGGTTTTGAAAGAAATCATTGGACTCTAATCATGAGGAGATCATAGACTCATCCAAAACATGCTATATCGTGAATTCCAACAACTAGACTTCATGTTTATTAGCCATTTTGCACCCACTAAAACATAGAGGGACTAGCTTATCATCATGCTGGTCTACCATTACCCACCAAAATGAAGAGTAGAGGTTGTATACTTGAGACTCATAGGGAGCTAACAAAGCAACTATTCATTATTTCCATAGGCAAGTTAGAGACTAAGTTCTCAAATTTTATTTGAAAAGGGAAATATTTTTGTTCTTATTGGTTATGCAAATTTTTATGGTTTTTCTTCAAAAACTGAAATGTTTTTGGATTTTCTTAAATTTTCTGAAAAAATGAAAACAATTCAACTAGAGAAAGGGGGAGAGAGGATAGAACAAGCGGTGCACCTTGGTTTGGGTACCTCCCCAAGCTTAGGTCATTGCAAGACTTAAGCTTAGATGAGTTTCACTGCGGCGGTTGATACTCGATATTGAAGTGGCCGAGCAGTTGGTCCATCATGGAGAGGTTCGTCTAAAGCTGTTCTGATGTTTGTTGCTGCCATTCTTGTTCATCCCTTATGGCTGCTTGTATTTCTTGAGTTCGTTCGTTGGTTTCGTAAGCATTGGCAGCCAGGTATTGCATGTCTTCTTCCAACTCTGAAAAGTTGTACGACGTGAATCGGGCGGAGCGTGAAGTTCCTACGCCTCCATGAGGTTGGTGGTAGAAATCATACCATCTGGCCGTGTTGAGCGCGTACTCAAAATCAGCGAGGACACCGATTTGCTCCAGGAAGTTGTTGTCGAACTTGCACACGGATGTGAACTCCCGGTCCCGAATGGCGGTGAGTTTGCTTCGCTCGTCATAGTCATTGAACACCATATTTTCTTCACTCTCCATAAACTTGTCAAACTTTTCATCTTGCATGCTTTGCATCGTTGGGGCTTCGGATATGGACATTGAGTCTGAGAGGTAGCTCAGGGCATACCCATGTGAAGCTCCCGAGTGCTCGGCTTCTGAGCGCTCACTTGGCATGCGCCTCCCATGGCTCGAGCCGCCGCTGCTGCTGAACTTGGTGTAGACGCCTCTCCAAATATTTGCCATTCCTGCAAAAGGGTTACTTGGACACAATACCCGAAGGATAAAATGATGATAATAGTTAGCGGTTAGTCGTTCGGTTAGTAGTCCAAGAGTTAGTCATTCAAATGTGCAAGGGTGACAACAAATTCTCTCTAGTTGGTTTTATTGCAGCACACTTTTATTGCTAAGTGCAAAGTGCACTTACTAGAGAGATCTTGTGAAGTGAGAAGAGGGTGAAGAGGGAGAGAAAATGTTTTCAGCTGAGGGTGGAGAAACAAAGGAGAATGAGCCCTCTATTTATAGGCTCAAGAGGAGCCTTGGGGGGAGAAGTGGCCTGGCTGGGCGGCCCTATGCCGGCCGGCACTCCCCCCCCCCCCCCCCCCCCCTTTTTTTTTTCTTTTGCTCTATTATTGCTCTAGTGGTGATGGGAGATGGCTAGGCCCAAGTGCCATGTGATCCACTTGCTCAATTTGTCCAGAAATTTGCTAAGAGTGTAGGGAGCAAGGATAGAGTGATGGGATGGCCAAAGTTGTATGTTTACAATGAGTGTGCTGCCACCCATGAGGCCTAGGTGAGTAGGGTGGTAGGTGAGTGTGAGTGGTGAAAGAGTGAGGTGACATGGGTGGCTCTCATTCATTCACTTTCACTCATGGTGGGGCTTTTGATGAGCATTTTTCTTCAAGATAAGGCTGGCAACACCTTCACCACTCATGGCCATCATCACTGCATTAAAAGTGCCAAGAATCCAAAGAAAAGTTGTGTCGGGCGGCATGGCTTGCCGGGCGGCAGAAATGACCCAGCCGGGGATCGTTTTTCATGAAATACGACCTCCGGGGTGCTGAAATTTGATTGGGTTATTTCAGGCTGGGTTAAAGCCCTAGATAAGCAACCGGATGGTTGTTTTGACACGAAAACGACCTCCCAGCTAGGAAACTTGGCCGAGTCGTCACCACAAATTTTTATTTTATTATTATTTTTCAAAATATAAATTCTTTTCTTTTATAGCCTAATTTAATGTGAAGGACCGAGAAGGCGACCAGAGGGGGGGGGGGGTTGAATGGGAGCCAATTAAAATTCTTCACAAGAACTTGGCCTATGTCCCGAGTACAACCCAAACCAACCTCTAACCAAGTCACCAAGATTACACACACCAACTTGTGATGTGCTAACCCTAGGAATGACTTAAACTAAAACAACACATAGCGGAAGCACAAGTGAAGCAAAAACGGAAACAAGGAAGGTCCGAGAGATCACAGAACAGAGCCTGACGGAAATTCCGTGGTGCCCGACGGAAGTTTCGTGGTGCCTGACGGAAGTTCTATCAATTACGGAAGTTCCAAGCGACAGAAACACTGTCACTCACGGAAGTTCCGTGGTTCTTGATGGAAGTTCCATCATGGTCACGGAAGTTCCGTCATGGTCAAAATAGCAGCTCTGTTCGGGAAAGAAAATTACCAAAACCCTATCAAACGAACTCCAAACATCTCAAAATTTGGACCAGAAGATTCTCAATACATCATGACCCTCCTCTAAAGAGATCCACTCCGAAAACACAAGGAACCATCATGAATTTGAGATCTTGTGCCAAGAACACCAAAAAGGGGAAACTTGAGAAAACGTTGAAATCGAAGGTGCTCGTGCCTATGATTCGGTCAAGGACCTATATAGGATTGTTCTAGCACATCATAGCACCAAGATGCCCCAAAAAACCATCCCAAAATTCACTCAAAATCGAGATCAAAAATCACCACGAAAATAGCTCCAAAAATAGGGAAAAAGAGAAATTCGAGATTTAGGGAGAGAGGAAGAACTCGAGAACGAATTTGAATCTCATATCATTGATTCATTAAGTCAAGATACACGGATACATGGCTAGGAAGCCATCCTCTTCCTCCCACTATTTGGAAGAGCAAGAGATGTCTCTCACACACCCACTACTCTCCTCTAAAACATGTAGTCCTCTCCTAGCTCTTTGGATGAACACCTAACACAAGGCTAATGGAAGAGAGGTACCTCTCCCACCAGCCACACCTCTCCTTATATAGGCCAAGGGTCTATTGTCCACATGACAACTCTACCCTTGACCTACATAACACACCCACCTACCACCGGGGGTATAACCGTCCATCTTTTTCCTCGTCGCCCGAATGCCATCAAGCCATTCACAACTTTGCTTGCCCTCGACGTAAGCGCCGCGATGGTTCCACATGCACCTCCAATCGCCGCCACATGTTTTGAGGCCCAAATCGGGAAACCGCCTTGCACGCTTCTCAAAGCATGACATCCCGATGTCGATACGTATCACCTTGTCCCGCGATCCTGACCACCGGCAAGTCTCTCCCGGTCCCTGTCCATCGGGCCCGCTTGTCACTTGCATCGGCATCCAGCTCACCTTGACTTGGTCAACATGCCGTCTTCATCACCACCACTGTTTTGAGGCTCAACCGCGAAACCGTCCATGCTTCTTGCCTCTCAACGTGTACGATGTGGATCACCCTTGACTTCACCCGGCATCCCGATCGTCTGGCCCCAAGTCCCCTACTTGTGCCCGATCCTCTCACCGTTGACCGCCAAGTCGACTCTAGTGGCCTACACATCATGAGACAAGCAAACACATTTCCCAACTCCTGCAACATCACCAATTCCTCCACCAACTCCGGTTAGTCACAACCATGATATGCAAACCCATGCAATCCCCGGATTCCCGCATTTCAACTCAAACACCAAATCCGCTCAAGTCAATTACTCATCACATATATTGCAAACCATGGCACATATGCACATGGTCTCTCAATCTCCCCCTTGATGAGTACATTGACAACACCAAATGCACAAAGATTAGAGAGTGAAATGCGAAAACGAAAAAGCACATCCAAATGGCCAAACCCAAAGAAAAGGTGAAAACAAGCCATCTAGCAAATTAGGGATTACAAAACCAAGAATTGGCAAGGAAGGCACAAAGAGTGTGAAAAGCGCAAGAAAACGCTCAAGATCATGATATGCTCCCTCTCAAGTTGTGGTAGGTCTCATGAAATGCAAAATGATGGATCATATAAGTTTCTTAGCTTAATTTGTGCATGACCCCAAAATTTTCTCCCCCTTTGGCAATGAACTCATCAAAGAGGCAAAAGAACAAGCAAACATGCAATGCATAAAAATGAAAACCTAAGGAGCTTCAATAATTATGCAAACAAGCATTTAACCTTGCTAACCATAAGCATAGAGCTATGAAGTGTAAAAGTAATGGCGCACAACCATACAAAGATCAAACATAGATAGCAAGGCATAAACACCAAGAGCTATACAAGCTAAGCAGAAAGATTGACTAGCTTAGATAGAATGCAAGAAAGCATAAGAATCAAAGATCATCTACCAATGCATATATTACATATGAGATGCAATGCCAAAATGGTAAGATACATATATACAAGAGAAAACCAACTCCCCATCAAATGATGCCATAGGGATGACAAACACCAAGTTCCTCCCAAAGAAAAGCATGTCTCGAAGCATCTAGGGGCTTGGTGAGGATATCAGCTAGTTGGTTTTTGGTATCAATGTATTTGAGATCAACATCCCCTTTTTCAACATTGTCTCTCAGGAAGTGGAATCGCACATTAATGTGTTTCACCTTACCATGTTGGATTGGGTTTTTGGCTAAGCATATGGCACTAGAGTTATCACACATGAGTGGAACACCCTTAAAAGTTAACCCATAGTCCCTCATGGTAGACACAATCTATAGGATTTGTGAGCAGCAGCTAGCAGCAGCAACATACTCAGCCTCTGTAGTGGATTGGGCAACACTCGACTGCTTACGAGAAGACCAACAGATCAAAGAAGTACCCGAGAAATGGCAAGTACCAGAAGTGCTCTTCCTATCAATTCTACACCCAGCAAAGTCCGCATCCGAATACCCAATGAGATCAAGAGATGAAGATGTAGAGTACCAAAGACCGAACTCAAGGGTGTATTTGAGATACCTGAAGATGCGCTTGACAGCCTTGCAATGAGTCACCCTTGGCAAAGCTTGAAATCGAGCACAAAGACACACCGCAAAGTGTATGTCGGGTCTTGTCTCCGTCAGGTACAAGAGAGAGCCAATCATTCTCATGTACTCCCTTTGATCCACCGCTTCACAGTCTTCATCAGGGTCAAGAGCCGTTGTTGTGGACATGGGTGTAGACAACAGCTTCACATTGACCATGTCGAACTTCTTTAGGAGATCCTTCGTATACTTGGCTTGATGTATGAAAGTGCCTTGCTTGCACTGCTTGATTTGAAGCCCAAAAAAGAAGGTGAGCTCGCCTATCATCAACATCTGAAATTCGCTTTACATGGCTTCCTGAAATCTGGACACAAGAGCATGAGAGGAACCACCAAAGATGATATCATCCACGTAAATCTGAACCATTAGAAAGTCATTCCCATGCTTGAGAGTGAACAAGGTTTTATCAACACACCTCATGACATACCCGCGCTCTAGCAAGAAAGTCTTAAGCCTAGCATACCATGCCCTAGGTGCTTGCTTTAGCCCGTACAAAGTCTTCTAAAGCTTGTACACACGGTTTGGGTATTTGTGGTGCTCAAAGCTAGGGGGTTGCCTCACATACACTTCTTCCTCTATGAAACCATATAGGAAAGCACTCTTGACATCCATTTGATATAGTCTAATGCCCTTGGAGGCAGCAAATGCAAGAAAGATCCTAATGGCTTCTATACGAGCAACAGGAGCAAAGGTTTCACCATAATCTAAGCCCTCGACTTGGCTAAAACCTTGAGCAACTAGCCTAGCCTTGTTTCTCACAACCTCACCATCCTCCCCATGTTTGTTTTTGAACACCCACTTGGTTCCTATGATATTGACATTTTTGGGAGGCTCTACAAGGGTCCAGACTTTGTTTCTCTCAAAATTTTCCAACTCCTCATGCATGGCATTAACCCAATGTTTATCAGATAGTGCGTATCCAACATCCCGGGGTTCAAAGGTTGCAACAAAGAGAGAATTGGTAAAGCAAGCTAGATGTGCAGACCTTGACCTTGTTGTCCTCTTATAGAGATTACCGATCATCTGTTGAGGTGGATGTTGATGCTGAATGTGGTGAGGAGCCTCCCTCTCAGAGTGTACCTCCCCCTCAACCACAGCTGGAGCTCGCTCAACAGCTGCTGAAGTCGATGTAGAAGCTTCTGGACCCTCTGCTGGAGTAGTGGTAGCAGCAGGAACAAGCTCGGATGTGGGATGGAATGACTCATCATCATCATCATCCAAGCCCTGTAGGTCCTATTCTACAAAGATGCTCTCCTTCATCTCCTTGGTACCTGCAGTCTCAGTCACATTGCTTGCACAAGAGTTTGATTCATCAAAGGTTACATCGCAGGACTCTACGATGGTGTTAGTTTCCAAATTCAAAACTCTGTAGGAATGGCCATGAAGGGTGTAGCCAAGAAAGATGCCACCAGAAGATCTAGACTCAAACATATCAAGATTGCCACGCTTGAGAATAAAGCACTTGCAACCAAAGGCACGCAAATGAGAAACCGAGGGCTTTCTCGCAAAACACAGCTCATAATAAGTCACATTAAGAATTGAGCGCAAGAAAATCTGATTGGAAACATAGCAAGCAGTGCTAATAGCCTCAGCCCAGAACCACCTCGGAGTCCTATGCTCATCGAGCATCAACCGGGCCATCTCCACCAAAGTTCTGTTCTTTCTTTCGACCACACCATTCTGCTGGGGAACATGAGGTGCTGAAAATTGATGCTCAATGTCATGCTCAAGACAGAAAGCATCAAAGGAGGAGTTCTTGAACTCGGTATCATTGTCATTGCGGATTGCTCGTAATGCACCAGGCAGTTCCTTGAACAACCTCAAAGCTAAGCTCCGAATGTGATGAAACACTTCATCCTTGCTCTCAAGAAAGTAAACCCAAGAGTAGGGAGAGTAGTCGTCAACAATCACAAGAACATACCACTTCCCACCTGCCGAACGAACCCGAGAAGGACCAACAATGTCCATGTGAAGCTACTCTCCAGGGCATTCAGTCATCACCAAATTAATTGGTGGATAAGAAACGACAATCATTATCCCATGACGACAAGGAGCACAAACCAAATCCTTATCAAATTTGAGCTTAGGCAATCCTCAGATCAAGCCTAGGCCACTCAGGCGACATAACAAGTCAGAGCTCATGTGACTTAGTCTCCTATGCCATTTCTAGAGCTCAGAAGAAGATTGAGCAAACAAGCACTTGTGAGAACCAGGAGAACTAGCAAAATCAGCCTGAAAAACTCTGCCAATGCGAGAAATCCCACAAATAAAGGAACCACTTGAATCAAGAACACAAGAAGCATTCGACTTAAAGTGCACTTCCAAACCAACATCAAGAAGCTGAGAGACAGAGAGGAGATTGTACTTGAGATACTCAACCAAACCAACATCCTTGGGAGTGAATTTTTCATTTACCTTTACCGCGCCTCTTGCCTTCACTCTCCCTCTCTTGTCATCTCCAAAGATCACATACTCCTGGCGCTTCAAGGGAGTGAGGCTAGAGAACCACTTCGCATTTCCAGTCATGTGGCGCGAACACCCGAAATCCATCAACCACTTGTTCTCCAAGCCTCCACCTGCTGCCTACAAAGAACGAGAAGGAAAAGTTGATGGCTCAGTGCTGGGGTTAGTCAGAAAGCATTTGGAAATCCAACACTTAACCATACGACCGGTAGTAGTCATCACAGTTCTTTGCACATCATCATTCGAACACATGGGACGAAAACCACGATGGGGAAAGTGTGGCCTGTCTTGACTCAAAACTTGGGTTGTGAAGATAGAAATCATCTGTGTGAAAGCCAAATCCACGCGAGTGACGCTCACCACGATGGGGAAAACGTGGGGCGCCAAAGCGCTGCTGCGCAAAACCTCTGTTTCATGAATCAAAGCCATATGAGGGATGACCCTGTCCACGATAGGCATGAGAAAAATAGCAAGGCTGAAAGTCAACAAAATCATCATAAAAAGCATCTCTAGTCAACTCAGCTTGCTTCCTCTCAATCCTCTTACACCTATAACAGAATTCATCCAAATGACCCTTGCGACCACAAAACATGCAAATGTAGACACCCTTAGGATTAGGCTTGGTTTCCATTGTAGGTTTGGATTTTGGCTTCTCTGTTTGCTTTGGGTTAAAGGAAGGTTTGGGATTGGGTAGATAGTATGTGTCAGTGGGTTTGATGGTGTTTTCCTCTTCCTTGTAGCTGGAGCTAGGAACAAACTTACCCATATTCTCACTCTCCTTGTCACACCTCTCAAATCCTAAGCCCAAGTTATAGGTTGACCTAGAAGCACTCTCCTTCATTCTTGCCAAATCACTCTCAATCTTTTCCTCACTCACTATGGTTCTCTGGAGCCTAGAAATAAGATAGTCATTTTCTTGAACTAGGACTTTGTTTTCCTCCCTAGTCATTACTAGCTTGTCCTTAAGGGTGACACACACTTTACATGGATGTGGGAGAACTTTCGAGCAAGTCTCATGTAGAATCTTGGACTCAAGCTCTTTGACTTTGAGGGACTGAGCTTCCAACTCATCTGTGAGCTTGGGGCAATTCTGACATGCACCCAAAAGAGTTGGTCTAGCTTTGAACTCATCAAGCTCCTTGAGGGCACTCTCAAGCTGACTGGGAACTTGAGCATCCACACTCTCCCTCTGTGCAAGATCACTCATCACAACTTGACAAGACTCACGCTCAGCAGCAGTATCAACACAAGCAAGCTTAGACCTAAGCGAAGCAATCTCAAAATCAGCACTCTCCAACTTAGACTTAAGCTCTCTACTCTCATGCACAGCACTGCGAAGCTTATCATCTTGCATGAGCAGAACATCGCACAAATGATCAAGTTCGGAGGAGAGCTCATCAAGAGTGGGAGGTACCTCGCTTGTGTTGGAGTCGGATCCAGAGTCGGTGTCATGGTTGTTCTTTGCCATGAAGCAAAGCCCAGTGAAGTCGTCCTTCCTCTTGACTTGTGGCTTTTCAACCACCTCCTCCGAGCTTGTAAAGCATTCACTTGATGTGAGGTCAACATCGCTCAAGGCGGCAACACAGGCGCGTGCAATGGCCTTGGTGAACTTCTTGGAGTTCTTGCCCTTCTTGTAGAAGCGATTTTCTTGTGCTTGAAGTCTTCAGTGTTGTTGTCGCTGTACCCGGTCTTCTTCTTCTTCTTGGGACAATCAGCGATGAAGTGTCCTGGGTCACCACACTTGAAGCAGGTTCTTGAACCACCTCCTCTTCTCTCCTTAAGGTTGTTGTATAACTTCCTGAACTTCCTTGTGAGCAAGGACAGCTCCTCATTAGGAATGCACTCCATCTGTTCATCGGAAGCTGCAGCAAGAGAAGACAAAGCAAACTCTAAGGAAGACTTGTCAAGTGAGGGGTTAGTTTCAAAAGAAGCATCACTGTGACTAACCTTCTGAGAGCTAGAAAGCAAGGCCATGCTAGAAGCAGGAATAACAAGATTAGGACGAGATTTCCTAGACAGTTCATGAGATTTCAGCTCGCTATATAGTTGCTCACAGTTCAAGGTGTTAAAGTCAGCAGTTTCTTCTAGAGCAGCAATTTTAACCCCCCAAACATTTTCATCAAGTGAGTACAGAAGTTGCTTAGCTCTATCATTGTCATTGTACACAAGGGTACCACAAGCCTGTAAGTTGCACACAATTGTCTCAACCTACAAAAAGTGTCATCTAGTGACTCGCCCGGTTTTTGTGTAAAGGTTTGGTACTGTCTATTGTAAGAATCCTTACGCATAGACTTGACCTGGTTGGTACCCTCATGGTAAGTGCAGAGCTTAACCCAAATAGCATGAGCAGTGTCAAGGTGTGCAACCCTATCATGTTCACTCCTACCAAGTGCAGAGAGCAGAATATTGACAGCTTTGGAGTTGTTCTCATACCTGACTAACTCACCTATAGATGCAGTGTTTAGGTCTTGTGGTATAGCATACTCCTGCTCAACAATCTTCCAAATTGCACGTCCTTGACTCAGCAGATACGCCTTGGTCCGTGACTTCCAGTAGGGGAAGTCCTCTCTGATGAGGACATCACTCCTAAGGATACATGCAACACTCCTCCAATTTTAGACTTGCAAGGTCCAATGACTAGAGCTCGTGCACGATGACTAAATTTAGAGGTGAGCTCGTTCTTACGTTCTTCATTATATGTAACTTTTGAGAATGGTTTGCTACCTAATGATTATATTGTAATTAGAAACCATTGAGAGGACCAGGAGATTATGGGAGAAGGACTTGGAGACGTGGAGGACCAGCAAGGACGTGGAAGCCAAGGTGGAGGGCCAACCAAAATCGACTTCGAGTCTGTTTCGTGGCTCAGGACCAGTCTGCACTAAAACGGATGCCCAAGACGCATACGGACTCGGATTTGGACGTTCTACATATGCACGGAAAGATAAGAAGAAGACCTTTCCAATGCCGCCAGTCTCATGTCAAAATTCATCCGGAGTGATCGGGAATCGTCAAAACAAGAGAGAGTCCAGAATATGTTTCGGTGCTGCGTCGCCTATTTTTGGCCTTTGGGATTTGTATCTAGTTGAGCCCAAGTAGGGGTGCGGCCAGAGGGTCTTGCACTATCCTAGGGTCTTCATATACAGCCGCCACCGCACCATTAGGGTTCGGGTTTTGCTTAGATTATTCTGTTCATAACAGTTTCGCCATCATCACGGTTTGTGAGACCCCAACTTCGTGAGATTCATAATATATCTGCAATTGTGTTGCTTTCTTCTTTGTTCTTGCTTGTGTTCTTGATTCGCAGGTAGGGATTAGCCTTCTCGGCGAGGTCAATCGTTTAAGGACGGTTGATAACCAGAGGAGACGTCATGCTGCGATTGCGGGGTTTAGAACATGTTGTTCTGAAGCCGGATCGATTTGTGTGTCGCCTCCGACCAAATCAACGTATCCAGAACCTTTCGGAAGATCGGGAACCCTTATCCACATCAAGTGGTAATCAGAGCTTCAGGTGCACCGTCAGGTTCGCACTACCCTTAGTTAATTTCGTTTTGTGTTCATCCTATCATCCACAGAAAAGCCAAAAAAAAATTTCCCCTCCGCCCATAACCACGTGTTTAGCCTTTGCATATTTCAATTTCAGAGTCCGTAGAGTTGAGTTTGTGCCCTAGTTTTTGTTTTGTCGCTGATTTAGTTTGTGTTTTTGTCATCAGTAGTGTTTCCCTTGCAACCCTAGCCGCCATCCCCTTCACCATCCCCTATTCTATCGGCTTTGTGTGCTAGGGTTGATTGATCGATACACCCACCCTAATCCCACCCTCAAACACCTCGGACCAATCCCCTCAAATTCCACTTTCTGCTGCATCCACGCCGCCAAAAAAAATTTTACCCGATTCCAAACTCGACCCCTAACCCGACTCGGGTTTCTGGAAAATCGACTCTGACCCCCCTTCGGTAAAACGAGCATAACTTTTCGCTCGGTTGTCCGTTTTGGCTGAAATTTTTACAGGAGATTCTTGACTCAAAGTTGGCCATACCCACACTTGACTCTGCCCTGTGTGCCCTCGTCAAAAAATTCAAAAAAAATCGGGTATATAAAGAAAAAATTGATTTAAGTTTGAACCCGATGTTTTCTGCAACTTCAAGATTTTCTGTAGGCCACATCCTACCTCTGTTTGAGCTGAAATTTTTTGTGGATTCTCTTTCATTGTTAGTGAGTTGGAGAAAAATATCAAAAAAATAAAATAAAATAAAAGAAATTTGGGATTTCTACTAGTGCTACATCTAGCCCCCTGAAATTTCTGGATTTGGCTATTTTGCACTTAGCCCCCTGTTATCGCCTGTTGTGCCTTTGTCTCCTTGTTTCTACTTTGCTATCACTACTGTTCTAGGACATACTTAGACCAGTAACTAGGGACAAGTTACTTGGGCACTTATTCAGCTTTACGATCTATTTTTGATTTGTGTACCACTCACATATATATATTTGGCCTTGCTAGCTCTACATATTTCTTCTGGACAGCACACAGGTTATTTTGTGACCCTTGCAATCATGGAACACATCTCTCTGGTATCCTTTGCTTTGCTTTTTAGAACTTTGTAAGAGCTTTGTAAGGAGTTTCCTTTTGTTGTGTTGAGAGGCACCACTGCTTAGCTGTTTTGTAGGGATAACCTTCACTTTTTGTTTCCTGTTTTGGTGTTTGTGATGGCAGGAAGTGACGATGGAGAGATGGCTTCACCCTCAAAATTTTCTGAGTGCGTGAGCCAAGAGCAGCTCCAGAAGGCTTTGCAGGCTGCTCAGAGTGATTTGGCAGAGACGATCACCAGAGCCGTTACTGATGCGGTCAGCAAGCTTCACATTAGAGAAAGCATCAAGCGGTTGGAGAAGAGGGTCTCTAAGTTAACCGATCAGGTTGTCACGTTAGAGACCGCTCCCAAAACCAACGATATGAACACCAATAACAACAACAACGATGTTGAAGATGTCCATGATGAAGACACAGTGTATATGGCTGATGGCACTGTGGATAGGTCAGCTACAAGGACCACACGATTACGATGTCGTTTGTAACATAATATTCAAGGTATGGGTGGTTTCCATAACTACAATCATCGTCCACACGGTAACTATGCTCCAGATGACCCGTATGCTAAAATTAAGTTTTCAATTCCTTCGTTTTCGGGTCAGTATGATGGTGATGTTTATCTTGATTGGGAGATGATTGTAGAAGAAAAATTTAATGCCCACCTTGTTCCTGAACAACATACAGTTAGACAAGCTACTAGTGAGTTTAAGGACTTTGCTATTATTTGGTGGATTGGTCTAGCTGCTCAAACTGATTTGCCTACTACTTGGGAAGAACTTAAGGTAGCAATGCATGATCGTTTTGTTCCCCCTTCTTTTTATAGAGAGATTCGTAATAAACTGCAACGTTTAGACCAAGGAGATAAAACTGTTCAGGAGTATTTTAGTGAGCTTCAGAAGGATTTGATTCGTTGTGCTGTAGTTGAAAAAGTAGAGGATCAGATTTGTCGCTTTTATTCTGGTTTAAGAAAAGAAATTCAGGACATCCTTGATTATAAAGAATATTATACCCTCACCCAGTGTTTCCAGTATGCTATGCTTGCAGAGAAAGAATCATAGGGACTTTTCCAGGCTTTTAAGGAGTACAACAAGTCAAGGAACTCCTACCCTCCACGCTCGACGGGGACTTCGGGGCTGCCCAGGCCATCTTTCCGGCCGCCCCTACCAGCAGCTACCAAGGGAACCAGTGTTGTTTCTGCAGCCCCAAGATCAGGCCCTGCACCTTCTACGCGCTCAGGTAAACTTTCTGTGCAGGTACCACCTAGTAGTGCATCCTCTGTTGCTTCGACAGGGCGCACTACAGGGATTCAGTGCCACCGCTGCCATGGACATGGTCATGTGCAGAAAGATTGTCCAAGTAGGCGGGCATATGTGGCGACAGACGATGGCGGTTACATGAGCACCTCCGATGTGGAGGAGGAGGAGGAGGACATCATTGCCACCGGCAGTGACCTCGTCCTTGGAGGCGGAGACACCACAGGATACATGAACATTATTGTTCAACGTGTCCTTAGCACACAAGTTCATCAGCCCGAGACGATGCAGCGTCACAACTTGTTCCAGATTTTCTTCGTCATCAAGAACCACCGAGCACGTGTCATCATTGATGGAGGGAGCTGCAATAACTTGGTGAGTTCTGATGTGGTCAACAAGCTTGCTTTGACCACACGTCCACATCCACATCCGTACTACATTCAGTGGTTAAATGACTCTGGCAAAGCTAAGGTAATACAAACTTGTAGAGTTCCTTTTTTCCATTGGTTCTTATGTGGATTCTGTTGATTGTGATGTCGTACCCATGCAAGCATGTTCACTTTTATTGGGTAGACCTTGGGAATTTGATAATGATGCTGTACACCATGGTAGAAGTAATAAGTACACTTTTATGCATAAAGGAACTAAGATTACTTTGTTACCAATGACCCCTGCTGAAATTGTACAAGCTGATTTAGAAAGAGCTGCTAGTTTGAAAAATAAAGGTCCTGAAATTCAACAACCTGTTAATTCTAATTCTACACCTAGTAATGTTAATGATTCTTCAAGTTCTAAGGGTGCTGGAATTAAATTACAAGGTCGTTCATGTCTTGCAACAAAATCTTAGCTTGCTGAAATTTCTGATAATAATGATATTTGCTATGCTTTGATATGCAAAGAAGCTTTGTTTTCGCTTGATGATATTGCTTCTAGTGCTGTTTCTCCTGCTGTCACTAACCTTTTGTAGGAGTATGAGGATGTTTTTCCAGCTGAGATACCCCCGGGATTGCCACCTTTGAGAGGGATTGAGCATCAAATTGATTTGATTCCGGGTGCTACTTTGCCAAACCATGCTGCTTATAGGACCAACCCTGAGGAGACTAAGGAGATACAACGACAAGTTCAAGACCTTTTGGATCGTGGGTATGTTCGTCAATCACTTAGTCCTTGTGTTGTTCCTGTACTTTTGGTTCCTAAGAAAGATGGTACTTGGCGTATGTGTGTAGATTGTAGAGCCATTAATAATATTACTATTAGGTATCGTCATCCTATTACTAGCCTAGACGACATGCTTGATGAGTTATGTGGTGCTATAATTTTCACTAAAATTGATTTGCGTAGTGGCTACCATCAAATTAGAATAAAACTTGGAGACGAATGGAAAACAGCTTTCAAAACCAAATTTGGATTATATGAGTGGTTAGTAATACCTTTAGGGTTAACTAATGCACCTAGTACTTTCATGCGCTTGATGAATGAGGTTTTAAGAGCTTTCATTGGCACATTTGTGGTAGTTTACTTTGATGATATCTTGATTTATAGAAAATCTATAGATGAACATATGAATCATTTGTGTGCTGTTTTTTATGCTTTACGAGATGCACGTTTATTTGGTAACCTTGAGAAGTGCATCTTTTGCATGAATCGAGTCTCTTTTCTTGGCTATGTTGTGACTCCACAGGGAATTGAGGTGGATGAGGCGAAGATTGAAGCCATAAAGAGCTGACCTGTACCAAAAACTATCACACAGGTGAGGAGTTTTCTTGGTCTTGCAGGTTTCTACCGCTGCTTTATCAAAGATTTCAGCACCATTGCTGCACCTTTGCATGAGTTGACAAAGAAGGGCATTGATTTCCATTGGGGTAAGGTACATCATGAGTCTTTTGATACTTTGAAGGATAAACTTACACATGCACCATTGCTGCAATTACCTAATTTTGATAAGATTTTTGAGCTTGAATGTGATGCTAGTGGTATAGGCATTGGTGGTGTTTTGATGCAAGATAGTAAACCTGTTGCATACTTTAGTGAGAAAATTACTGGGCCTGTTTTGAATTACTCCATGTATAATAAGGAATTGTATGCACTTGTACGTTGTTTAGAGACGTGGCGTCATTATTTGTCGCCCAAAGAATTTGTTATTCATTCTGATCATGAATCACTTAAGTATATTCGTTCTTAATGTAATTTGAACCATAGACATGCTAAGTGGATTGAGTTTATTGAGTCTTTTCCTATTATTAAACATAAGAAAGGGAAGAATAATGTGATCGCTGATGCTTTATCTAGGCGCTATACTTTATTGTCTCAACTTGATTGTAGAATTTTTGGACTTGAGGCAATTAAAGAACAATATACTGCTGATGTTGATTTTAAGGATGTATTGCTGCATTGTAAAGAACGTCGTGCATGGAATAAATTTGTGTTGAATGATGGATTCTTGTTTAGAGCTAACCGCCTATGCATTCCAGTTGGTTCCGTTCGTCTTTTGTTGTTAAAGGAGGCGCATGGAGGTGGATTGATGGGTCATTTTGGTGCCAAGAAGACGGAGGATATTTTAGCCACACACTTCTTTTGGCCAAAGATGAGGAAAGATGTTGAGCGTTTTGTTGCTCGCTGCACTACATGTCAAAAAGCTAAGTCGCGCTTGAATCCACATGGTTTATACATGCCTCTTCCTGTTCCTTCTATTCCTTGGACAGATATTTCTATGGACTTTGTTTTAGTACTGCCTAGGACTAAGAGGGGGAGTGATAGTATTTTTGCTGTTGTGGATAGATTTTCTAAGATGGCACACTTTATACCATGTCATAAGACTGATGATGCTAGTTATATTGCTGATCTCTTTTTCAAAGAAATTGTTCATTTGGATGGTATGCCTTCTACTATTGTTTCAGATCATGATGCAAAATTCTTGAGTCACTTTTGGCGCACGCTTTGGAATAAGTTGGGTACAAAGTTGTTGTTTTCTACAACTTGTCACCCACAAACTGATGGACAAACTGAGGTGGTGAACTGCACTTTGGGTACTATGTTGAGAGCTATTTTGAAGAAAAATTTGAAGCAATGGGAAGAATGTTTGCCTCATGTTGAGTTTGCATATAATCGGGCAACACATTCTACTACCAAGGTAAGTCCTTTCAAAATAGTGTATGGTTTTGATCCCCGTACTCCACTTGATATACTTTCTCTACCTATTCATGAGAGAGTTCATGTTGATGCTAAGGAACATGCTGAATTGATTTTAAAAATGCATGAGACCACTAGACTTAGCATTGAAAAGATGAATGACAAGTATAAAATTGCTGGTAGTAAAGGTAGAAAAGAAGTAAAACTTGATGTAGGAGATTTAGTATGGTTACACTTGAGAAAAGATAGATTTCCAGATTTGAGAAAGTCTAAATTAATGCTTAGAGCTGATGGTCCTTTCAAAATAATTGAGAAGATTAATGATAATGTATACAAACTTGAGTTGCCTCCCGAGTTCGGGGTTAGTCCTACTTTTAACATTTCATATTTGAAACCATACTTGGGAGAAAAGAATGAGCTTGAGTCGAGGATGACTCCACTTCAAGAGGGGGAGGATGATGAGGACATCACTCCTAAGGATACATGCAACACTCCTCCAATTTTGGACTTGCAAGGTCCAATGACTAGAGCTCGTGCATGACGACTAAATTTAGAGGTGAGCTCGTTACTACGTTCTTTATTATATGTCACTTTTGAGAATGGTTTGCTACCTAATAATTATATTGTAATTAGAAACCATGGAGAGGACCAGGAGATGATGGGAGAAGGACTTGGAGACGTGGAGGACCAGCAAGGACGTGGAAGCCAAGGTGGAGGCCCAACCAAAACCGACTTCGAGTCTGTTTCGGGGCTCTGGACCAGTCTGCACTAAAATGGATGCCCAAGACACATACGGAGTTGGATTTGGACGTTCTACATATGCACGGAAAGATAAGAAGAAGACCTTTCCAATGCCGGCAGTCTCATATCAAAATTCATCCGGAGTCATCAGGAATCGTCGAAACAAGAGAGAGTCCAGAATCTATTTCGGTGCTGCGTGGCCTGTTTTTGGCCTTTGGGCTTTGTATCTAGTTGAGCCCAAGTAGGGGTGCATCCAGAGGGTCTTGCACGATCCTAGGGTCTTCATATACAGCCGCCACCGCACCATTAGGGTTCAGGTTTTGCTTAGATTAATCTTTTCATAACAGTTTCGCCGTCATCACGGTTTGTGAGACCCCAACTTTGTGAGATTCATAATACATCTGCAATTGTGTTGCTTTCTTATTTGTTCTTGCTTGTGTTCTTGATTCGCAGGCTAGGATTAGCCTTCTTGGCGAGGTCAATCGTTTTAGGACGGTTGATAACTAGAGGAGACGTCGTGCTGCGATTGCGGGGTTTAGAACATGCTGTTCTGAAGCCGGATCGATTTGTGTGTCGCCTCCGACCAAATCAACGTATCTAGAACCTTTCGTATTTCGTAAGATCGGGAACCCTTGTCCGCATCACTCTCCATCGAATATCCACAGCTTAACAGCACGCTTCTCCATGTCGCCTTCAGATCACAAAGCCGGTTAAGGTCAACTAGTGATCAAACCGGCTCTGATACCAATTGAAGGACCGAGAAGGCGACCAGAGGGGGGGTGAATGGGAGCCAATTAAAATTCTTCTCAAGAACTGGGCCTATGTCTCAACTACAACCCAAACCAACCTCTAACCAAGTCATCAAGATTACACACACCATCTTGTGATATGCTAACCATAGGAATGACTCAAACCAAAAGGACACATAGCGGAAGCAGAAGAGAAGCAAAAACGGAAACAAGGAAGGTCCGAGAGATCACAGAACAGAGCCTGACGGAAGTTCTGTGGTGCCCGACGGAAGTTCCGTGGTGCCCGACACAAGTTCCATCAATTACGGAAGTTCCGGGCGACGGGAACGCTGTCACTCACGAAAGTTCCGCGGTTCTTGATGGAAGTTCCGTCATGGTCACGGAAGTTCCGTCATGGTCGAAACAGCAGCTCCGTTCGGAAAAGAAAATTACCAAAACCCTATGAAACAAACTCCAAAAATCACAAAATTTGGACCAGAAGATCCTCAATACATCACGACCCTCCTCTAAAGAGATCCGCTCCAAAAACACAAGGAATCATCACGAATTTTAGATCTTGTGCCAAGAACACCGAAAAGGGGAAACTTGAGAAAACATTGAAATCGAAGGTGCTCGTGCCTATGATTCAGTCAAGGATCTATATAGGATTGTTCTAGCACATTATAGCACCAAGATCCCCCACAAAATTCATCCCGAAACTCACTCAAAATCAAGATCGAAAATCACCACAAAAATAGCTCCGAAAATAGGGAAAAAGAGAAATTCAGGATTTAGGGAGAGAGGAAGAACTTGAGCATGAATTGGAATCTCATATCATTGATTCATCAAGTCAAGATACATGGATACATGTCTAGGAAGCCACCCTCTTCCTCCCACTATTTGGAAGAGCAAGAGATTTCTCTCACACACCCACTACTCTCCTCTAAAACATGTAGTCATCTCCTAGCTCTTTGGATGAACACCTAATATAAGGCTAATGGAAGAGAGGTACCTCTCCCACCAGCCACACCTCTCCTTATATAGGTCAAGGGTCTATTGTACACATGACAACTCTACCCTTGACCTACATAACACACCCACCTACCACTGGGGGCATAACCGTCCATCTTTTTCCTCGTCACCCGAATGCCATCGAGCACTTCACAACTTTGCTTGCCCTCGAAGCAAGCTCCATGATGGTGCCACGTGCACCTCCAATCACCGCAACGGTTTTGGGGCCCAAACCGGGAAACCGCCTTGCACGCTTCTCAAAGTGTGACTTCTCGATGTTGACATGTGTCACCTTGTCCCGCGATCCTGACCACCGACAAGTATCTCCCGGTCCCTATCCATCGGGCCCTCTTCTCACTTGCACCGGCATCCCGCTCGCCTTGACTTGGTCAACACACCGGTTTTGAGGCTCAACCGCGTAACCGTCCGTGCTTCTTGCCTCTCCACGTGTACGGTGTGGATCACCCTTGACTTCACCCAGCATCCCGATCGTCCGGCCCCAAGTCCCCTACTTGTGCTCGATCCTCTCGCCGTTGACCGCCAAGTCGACTCCAGTGACCTACACATCATGAGACAAGCAAACACATTTCCCAACTCCTGCAACATCACCAATTCTTCCACCAACTCTGGTTAGTCACGACCATGATATGCAAACCCATGCAATCCCCGGATTCCCGCATTTCAACTCAAACACCAAATCCGCTCAAGTCAATTACTCATCACATATATTGCAAACCATGGCACATATCCACATGGTTTCTCATAATGGTTAAAGATGAAAACTAAAGACAACCTAATTTAGTGGTATTGAAGGAAAAAATCAACCTAATGTAATGAAAGGTAAAGAAAAAGAAGGGGGGTAAATATTGGTTTACCTCCCGATGAGAGTCCGAATTTTACGTCTCGAACAAGACGTTCTCCTCGTTTAATTCTTTGTGGTGCCCGTCATGGATGGAGAATTTTCCATGATTGGTACAACTTCTTTCTTCTGCCATACTTGTTTGATTTTTTTTGGCTTGGCGGCGACCTTTCTCTTCATTTCCTGTGGCTCGTTCTTCTTCTTAGGCGGTGGTGGTGCGCTCTTAGCTTTTTCCACCGGTGCACCCAATTTTGATGGAATTGGATACACCTCAATTTTCTGCACCATGTTAGGATTTTTGCCATAAAAGATGCGTACCTGATTGCATTGTTCTGTTTGGGGCTTGAAGGTGAACTTTTTGTCGTATCCATTAATGTTAAGGTGGATTTCTCCAGCCCTAACATCAATGTTGCCATTTGCGGTGCTAAGGAACGACCTTCCTAGTATAATTGGTGTCTTTGCATCGGCCTCCGTGTCTAGCACCACAAAGTCGACGGGAACAAGAGAGTTCCTTATCCTTACGGGTACGTCCTCCGTGATGCCCGCCGGGTAGCAGACTGATTGGTCGGTGAGCTGCAAGCACATTGATGTGGGGGATAATGAATTGACATCGAGTTTATCATACACTACCTTTGGCATGATGCTCACGCTCACCCCCAAGTCACAAAGGACGTTGTTGAATTTCTACATCCCGATGGAACATGTGATGGTTGGGCATCCCGGATCTCACATCTTTTCTGGAAGAGAGTTCAAGATAGCGGCGCTGCATTCCACTATCAATTTAACGACCTCCGTGGATGGCATTGGGTGTTTGTTGTTGAGTATGTCCTTTAGATACTTGGAGTATGTAGGAACCTGTATAGCATCAAGTAGTGGTATGTTGACATATAATTTCTTTATTACCTCGACTAACTTCCCGAATTGTTCGTCCACCATTGGCTTCCTCTATCGAGGGGGTAGTGGCAACACCGGGGTATCATAGAACTCGTGTGGTGCTTTCTTGAGGGGTGCTTTTGCCTCCTCAACCTCAATTTCTTACTCTCCTTCTGACTCTTCATCGGTTTCCCTGGTCTTCCCTACAGTGTTAGGATTTGGCGGATCCTATGTAGATTTTCCGCCTCTAGTTGTGACCGTATTAACATTTTCTTTGGGGCTAGCTTCCGGCTGACCGGGGAGCTTGCCCGAGTTAGGCTTAACAACAGAAGCGGCCAGTTGAGCAATTTGTGTCTCTAGCATTTTGTTATGGCTAAGCTGGTTTTGCAGAGAGGTATTAAATGCTTTCATACGAGAATCTATGCTCTCTAGGACTTTATCAGTAGCAATAAATTTCCTACTAATATGTTTATATATTTTAGATTGTCCTAGAACAAGATCACGGAAGGAAGGTTCATTACGAGTAAAGTTGCCAGAGTTACCCATGTTCTTGACGAAGGAAAGGTTTGGCTTGGACTCCCATCCGAAGTTGTTTGTACGGGGCCTAAACCCGTTGTTGTTGCTATTGTTGTTGTTGTTGTTGAGGTAGTTCACTTCTTCTTCTTGAGGCTTAGGGCAGTGGCTTCCCATATGTCCAACATTCCCAGAAACTTCACAAGTCATGCGAGAGTCTAAGGATTGGGCAGTTTGTGGCGAATCCATTTTCTTCAAAAATTGATCCATCATGATTGCTAGCATGTCAATACCGTCAACTTGGTGGACTCCCCTCATCTTGGGTTGCGGCTGGTTCTGCCTCTCATCATAGCCACTATAGTTGGCAACCATCTTTTCTATGAGAGTTTCAGCTTCCTTGACCTTCAGAGAGAAGAAGGAACCTCCAGCGGCTGCATCTAGGTGCTCACGAGCGGGAAGGTTGAGCCCATGGTAGAAGCTTTGGATTGGCAACCAATCTTGCATTCCATAATGTGGGCATGCCAGAGTATTCTCTTGGAAAGATCCTATGCCTCAAGGATGCTTTCATTGGTTAGCTGTTGGAAACTTGAAATCTTATTCCGCAGGGCGTTGGTTTTACCTAGCGGGAACAACTTGGCAAGGAAAGCATTGGGGCACTTGTCCCATGTGGTGAGCTCCTCTTGATTGCTGTAGAACCACTGCTTCGCCTTCCCCATCAGTGAAAATGGAAAAAGGCAAAGGCGGATAGCTTCAGGAGTTGCTTCCCTCATGGTGAACATGCTGCACACAGCCAAAAATTGTTGGAGGTGGGCATTTGCATCTTCCGATGCCCTGCCACAGAAAGGACTAGCCAAAACCATGTTGATTAAGGCCGATTTCAGCTCAAAGCCTCCATTCCCCATGTTCAGGTTTGGACCGATGCGGATATTGTCTGCGGATGGGGCGGAATAGTCACGGATTGTCTTCTCAGCCATGGTTGATTGAGCGGACGTGGAAGGGTCTTGCGGTTGAGCTGGTGGGATCAGAGGTGCTACAAGAGCAAGTCTATGTCGAGGAGGGGTGAGTTGTTGGCGCATTCTCCTCAACAAAGCCTTCGGATCATTGTGGTAGTTGTCTGGTAGGTCGAAACCAGTCATAAAGTGTCCTGTTTACACCACATATAAATAGAACAAGGGTAAGCCCGCTAAGGAAAGCGGTAACTCCCTAATAGAAATAGCGATGTTAAAATTCCGATATCTTAGCCTATTGCTTCCCCGGCAACGGTGCCAGAAATGCTTGTTGGCACTTCTTAAAGTCACACCAAAATATTGTCTGGTAACAACGCTCGAAGTGTTGATGTTTGTTATGCTTTAAGAGAAGAATGAACCAATCCACAAGCGCATAGAACTTCTATTGTAGCATTTCACCCGGGAGTATTCCAAGGTATCGTATTTATTTTCCTCAGGGAAGCTAGGTGTAAGAGTATCTTAGTTTAACAAAGATATGACTATAAGAGTTATACCAACTGACCAAAGACGAGGTTAAAGATATTCAATGATAAACAAGGGAGAAGTGATAAAGGAGAAATCCACACTAAGATAGATAAAAGAGGTCGGTTAAGCTAGCCGGGAGGATAGCGGGTCTAAGTCTTGAATTCCTAAGATAAACTTTCCTAAATCTAGTCAAGTGTCAAAATTCCTAGTTACTCGGGTTGAGTGCTTACACCAAATTCATGGTATAGCCTCGAGTATTTCACCAATAAGCTTACATCAGGACACGACAAAGATCCACTAATAGGGTCGGTAACTAACCTCGTGCACTAGTGGGCACCTTACCGCTAGACAACCTTGCTTGAGACTTCCCAAACATGGTGGAATACTAAATGGACAGACAGGGCTGTCACCACCTGCCGCCTACCACACAGCCCGTGGGGACGAATGCAAATCCAGCTAGTGTTAACTTAGGCAGCATGCCTACGCTTTCACTAGATATTCTTCCGTTGGCCTAGTTGAAGAATAGCCAGGAAATAACCAAGTCTAAGTTCTATTCAAGAACTAAACTTAATTAAATCCTAGCCGGGAATCCAGTAAACTATGCTTCAAAGTTCTTTCCCGATAATTGTAACTTGGGGAAATTGACTAAGTAAAGATAAATACTTGACAAGATAAATAAGGAAAATAGAATTATATTTAATAAAAGATAAGTCTCACAAAAGGAGAAAAGATACAAAGGAGCTCATACCAAGACTCCGAGACGATTTCTGAAATCCCGAGCATTGCTCTCGACTAGACTTTAACTCCCGACTAACTAACCTACTCTACTAGTAAGAAAAGTAGTGGGAAAATGGACTCCAATGTGTTTCACTTGCTTGATGCTTTGTTTCTGCCGAATCCCCCCTCTATTTATAGGTGGTGAAGTGTTGGCGGGTATTTGTAGGTGAAGTAGGATCGGTGGGCAAAAGTTCCCCCGCCGGGCGGCCGGTGATGTAGATATGGCCCAATCTTCCGAGAGGTAAGGGGATAAACTCGAATTTGGGGAACTCGGCGTCGACGACCCGGCTTGAATTAGACACGATCCAACCCCACAACCGTTACACCAAGCACAACTTGATTGTTCCTGCAAGCGAAATCGAGAACACAAGCAAGAGCGGATAAACACGCAATCTGAAATTGCAAATATGGATGAAGCGAATCACAAGAAAAGGTTCAAGCTCTGAACACAAAAGGACTAATCGCCACAGTGGTGTAGAACAAGAACAGGGGTCCTGGATTACTGTAAAAGGACTTGTCGCCACAGTTACAATAATTTGATCAAGTTTCTCTCTGGAAAACTGAACTAAACAAAACCCAAAACTAAAATACGGTGGCTACTGAGTTTATGTAGGGAACAAAGACGTCCTAGGGTTGGGGGCGACCAGGGGGGCGCCCACAACATGGGCTTAAGGCCCGACACGATACATGGCCAAGTTGGCCCAAAATAGGTGGCACAGCACCTTGTCATGGTCACATATTATGACTCACGACCCTTCTGGAGCTAGGACCAGAACCAAAACGATGGCGTCGTTGTCCGCTTTCCAACGCATCAAAGAACGCCTCGTTTGGACGTCGGATGTGGGAGATATCATCAAAACCGTGAAGGGGTGTCGGCTAAATCCGAGACGAACGTGGCGACCGAGTTGGTGATGACTTGTAACTTGGGGAGGGCCATGATATGCGCGTATCCAGCATGGTGATGTCCTCATCATCCTCCCTTTCTTGAATTGGAGTCGCCCTCGACTCCATCTCAGCATCAATCTCTTGCAAAAGGTTAGTACTAGCAGAATGCAAAGTACAAGATACATGATCATTGATAGAAGAAATATCATGGCAAAGCATAGTATAGCAAGGTGCATCATGATTGTCACAAAGATCAGTAACAGTAGATGTCATAGCAAGAAAAGCACCTCCCTTTAACTGAATAGCCTTATGTTTAACATCAGAAAGTTGTTTGTTATCATGTTTATTCTCAGTATTTTTAGCAAGCAGTTTAAAATGATTTCTAATATCAGCAGGCAATAACGGACGCAAAGTAATATTCCTGTCCTTATGCACGAATGTATATGTATTTGTTCTACCATGATGGGCAGCATCCGTATCATATTCTCATGGACAGCCTAATAAAAGCGAACATGCTTGCATAGGTACAACATGAAAATCAGCAAAGTCTTGATAAGAACCTACTGAAAAGTGTATGCATGCTGATCGAGTTATCTGTGTCGTACCACTATTTTTAAACCATTTGATGTGGTAGGGCTGATGAAGTACATGCGTGGTTAAGCCAAGTTTGTTTACCACATCAGAACTTACCAAGTTGTTACAGCTCCCAGTATCAATGATGGTGAGAACACGGCGGTCCGCAACAATGAGGTACATGTAGAATAAATTGTTGCGTTGTTGTTCTTCTTCTTGTCCCACCTGAGTGGTCAACACACGTTGTACAATGAGACTAGGAAAACCCGCTGTGGCAGCAATGGAATCAATGGCGGTAGTCTCCTGCTCCTTCGTTGAATCTGCAACAAGGTTAGGTATACAAGCAAATTCATCTTCAACATCACTACAACTTTCATACCTATTAGCAGTAGCGATGAAAGCACGACGACTAGGGCAATCCTTCATGACATGTCCCATGCCCTTGCAACGGTGGCAAATAATGGTGGTAGAGGAGCCACTCCTAGTACCGGAAGTAGTAACCTTCTTCTGGTGTTGGTGCTGCACACTAGATGATTGCGCTGCAGAAGTAGGCGCAAGTGGAAAAGTTGTTGCTGGTGTCTTAGCAACATGACTCTTTAAGTTCTCTACTCCAGTGCGTTGCTGGAGATATTGCTCAGTGTTGGACCTGCAAGATTGTTGTGGAAGGCGTCTCTGTACTTCTCGTTCAGCCTTAAGAGCAATATGATACAATTGGCTGAACCTATTCCACTCTTTATAGTCAACAATATTCTGGATATCACGGTTCAAACCACCAAAAAATCTAGCACTAGTTTCAAGATCATCTTCATGTATATCACAACGTGCTAAACCAATAAGCAATTCCTGATAATATTCCTCTACTGTTTTACTACCTTGTGTTAAAGATTGTAATTTCAAACGTAAATCACGTTGGTAATAAGGAGGAACAAAACGAGATTTCATGCATTGTTTCAAAACAGGCCAAGTGGCAGGTATAGCAGCATTAGTATTGCAAAGATCATTCCACCAAAAGAGAGCAAAACCTATAAACTCACTAGTAGCAAGTCTAACTCTATGCTCAGCAGGAACTAAATGAGAATTAAATTTCTGTTCAACAGCAAGTTCCCAATCTAAGTATGCTTCAGGATCAGCACTACCGGCAAAAGGTGGTATGTTAAATTTGGGCTTAACAAAAGTATCAGTATTACCACAATTGTTATTACCTCCCATACCATGTCGATTACGGTGAAGACGGTCTATATCACGATCAAAATCATCATCAGCAGCAGCTCGTTGAGGTGGGGGTCGTCGTTCAACATCCTCAACGCGGTGGACGACAGTGTTGATGTGACCCATCAACTCGGCAAACTTCGTTTCCATGAATGTACGCTGGTCCGCAAGAAGCTTCATGAGCTCGGCCTTGGAGACGCAATCATTGAAGTCTGTAGGGGACTCCAACTCTCCAGCTGTCCCTTTCCCTTTCTCTGACATGGTTAAAAGCAAAAGACAAGACTAAAACAAAAAGATTAGCCCTATCAACTAGCAGGCAGCAGATGGTGTAGAAAGTGAAAAACAATATCAGAAGCAATGTATCACAATCTTGTAAGTGTTCTTACCAAAGCCAAACAGGTCGACACAATCTGTAGTTGAGCTTGGGTGTAACAGTTGCAAGGAAGAAACCTGTGCTGCAATATGTATAGCTTGGAAGGCTAATATGTATGTCACTGGAACACAATTCAATAACAGATAGTAGCACTGAATAAATGTCCAAAGCAGTGTCCTAATTGCTGGCAAAAGAATCGTGTTCAAAAACAGTTGTGATAGCAAGAACAATGGCAAAGAACAATGGAAAAGGCAGCAAGGAACAAAACAGACTTCACAGACTTAGAATTTTCAGGGCGGGGGGGGGGGGGGGTGCAAATCAAAATCTTGATTTTTTTGTATGATTTTTCCACTATTTTTCTGTAGGCAACACAAAGGAAGGAACACAAAGGAAGGAACCACAAGAAGTTTCAACTCAAACAGAGGGAAAACAAAGGGTAGGCAAAATCTCAAAGTTTCACCGAAAGCGCTATTTTTGACTTGACAATTTTTTTTCTATTTTTTCCCGATTTTTTCTGAATTTTTTGATGAGGGCACACAGGGCGGAGCCGAGTGTGGGTCACCTCAACTTTGAGTCAAGAATCTGCTGTAAAAATTTCAGCCCAATCGGAGCAACGAGCGAAAAGTTATGCCTATTTTACCGAAGGTATGTCAAGATACGGTTTCAGGGGGGGGGGGGGGGGGGGAACCGAATTGGGTAATTGTTTTTTTGTTGGCAACAGATTGTGGGTGTGGTGAGTGGGTGACATTATGGTGAATCCAATGGAAAACACGATGGTGATGGTGGTGTGGAGTGGAGATAAAAACACAAACCGAATCAAAACACAAATTCAAACCAGCAACTGAACTCGACTAGGACACAAACCCAACACTACGGACTCTGAAATTAAATTATGCAAAGGCTAAACAGTGTCTGGGATGGTGGGGAAATTTTTTTTTGTAGGCTTTTTTGTGGACAAAAGGTGATGAACACAAACGAATCTAAAGGGAAGAACACGATAATACCTCACGGGGAACCTAGGAATCTGATACCACTTTAGATATGGCCCGATCTTCCGAGAGGTAAGGGGATAAACTTGAATTTGGGGAACTCGGCATCGACGACCCGGCTTGAATCAAACACGATCCAACCCCGCAACCGTTACACCAAGCACAACTTGATTGTTCTTCCAAGCGAAATCGAGAACACAAGCAAGAGCGAATAAACACGCAATCTGAAATTGCAAATATGGATGAAGCGAATCACAAGGAAAGGTTCAAGCTCTGAACACAAAAGGACTAATCGCCACAGTGGTGTAGAACAAGAACAGGGGCCCTGGATTACTGTAAAAGGACTTGTCGCCACAGTTATAATAATTTAATCAAGTTTCTCTCTGGAAAACTAAACTAAACAAAACCCAAAACTAAAATACGGTGGCTACTGAGTTTATGTAGGGAACAAAGACGTCCTAGGGTTGGGGGCGACCAGGGGGGGCACCCACAACATGGGCTTAAGGCCCGACACGATACATGGCCAAGTTGGCCCAAAATAGGTGGCACAGCACCTTGTCATGGTCACATATTATGACTCACGACCCTTCTAGAGCTAGGATCAGAACCAAAACGATGACGGCGTCATCCGCTTTCCAACGCATCAAAGAACGCCTTGTTTGGACGTCGGATGTGGGAGATATCATCAAAACCATGAAGGGGTGTCGGCTGAATCCGAGACGAACGTGGCGACCGAGTTGGTGACGACTTGTAACTTGGGGAAGGCCATGATATGCGTGTATCCAGCATGGTTATGTCCTCATCAGCCGGGCATGCTGGGCGGCATGCAGTGTCGGGCGGCAACCCAGGCTGGGCGGCCGTTGGATGAGGTCGGTTTCCCGACCGACTTTCCTTGATGACGGTTGTTGAGTCGGTTTTCAACCATCTTATCCACTTGGCGTTGGTTGGCATGATGGTCCGAGTAGGCTGGACACTCCGGCAGGAAGGTCCCAGGCCGAGCGGCGGGCTAGGCCGGGCGGCCTGGCAGGCCGTCCGGCGGCCTGTGCTGGGCGGCGGCCCATTTTTGGTGCCGACCCCCTCCGGGTCATGATTTCACATGTCCAAGTTGTGCCACGTGGATGCCTCCTTTACTTCTACACTTTTTACCCTCCTTAGTCCGGGGATGGAAAACGGCCTCATGATGGAGTGTTTTTCAGGGTCGGCAGGGTCGGATGGTTTAGCCTGATGAGACTCTATTTTAACCCTCCGGGTGGCTGATTTCAGCCTTCACGCCCCTGTCGGGCTGAGTTCCGATTTCAGCCTTCACGACCCTGCCGGGGCCTGATTTCAGCCTTATACGACCCTGTCGGCCGGCTGTTTTATGGCAGGATCGGCCAACGGGGCTTTTGTTCATATTTTTACATAATTTTGGCCCTTTTGAACCTATAAACACATATTTCACCAAAGCTTGTGGAACTTTATTAGTTTAAACAAATATTCATGAAACTTTGGTCTTTACCTTGCATTTCCTGATCGGTTATTGGCCGATATTGGGTTTTAAGGGCCACCAGCAGACGTTCATCTTGACATGATCTTAATGTGTACTCCAAGTGAACATGCACCATTTTTTTCGTGTTCTGCTCTTGTTCATCTTCTTCATAATCTTCATGTTCTTCTCCAACTTTGTGTGGTCAACCTATGCTTGGCTTTTGGATCTTCATGTTACTTATCACCAAAAACCAAAGACAAAACACACGAGAACCAAGGAGCAAATAACGAATGGCAAGAGTAAAGAAACTCCCCCTTTTTTGGTGCACCTCCTTGGTAATGATGGTGTTTCACCATAGCTCCCCCTACACACATGACTCAACAACAAATTCCTCAATAATGCAAGGGTTAGTCATTAGTGTGATGGGAATGTATGAGCCACTTGTCTTTGAGCCGCGCGAGTAATTTTAACCTCGGAGCTCGATCGAACGTGACTCAATGGGCATGAAGCACAAAGATCACTATGTTATCATCTAGAGGGTCATGTACTTACATTGTAAATAAGCAACTCCCCCTAGAAACATGCTTGGAAGCATCACAATGCAAGAATGCAAAGAGTGCAAATGCAAATGCAACAAGTATACAAATACATGATGCAATGCTAAAAGAAAGAGAGAGAACCACTACAAACCAAAGTGCCAAAGACGAGTTGTCCCCTTCTTGAGCTTAGTCACAATGGATCATTCTTCAATGCCTTGGGTACACCATGAACCACCTTCCCAAGCTTATCCCATGTCCACTGCTATCTCAAGGACGTCCGAAGTTGACCTATGAAAAGAAGAGAAACAAGCACAAAACAGAGACACAAACAACAAAACAAACAAGCAAGACTATACAAATGTACAAGAGACAAGCTTAAGGATTACTCAAGTGAAGTTGGAGAGGTCGAGAACATTGAGTTCTCCCCTTAGCTTGTTGAAGGTCTTCTCATCAAGAGGCTTGGTGAAGATATCCGGAAATTGTTCATGAGTACGCACATGCACCAAGCCAATGTCCTTCTTCTCAACATGATCACGAATGAAATGATGTTTCACTTGAATGTGCTTTGCATGACCATGATCACCGGTTTTGAGAGCCATCTTGATCGCCACTTCACTATCACAATAGAGTGGCATTTGGGTGAAGTTAAGGCCATAATCAGAGAGGGTTTGCCTCATGTAGAGAAGTTGGGCACAACATGCTCCTGCCGCCATGTACTCCGCTTCGGCTGTAGATAGAGCCACCGAGTTTTGCTTCTTTGAACTCTAAGAGACAAGAGCTCTTCCAAGGAATTGGCACCCTCCCGATGTACTCTTCCGATTGACTTTGCATCCCACAAAGTCTGAATTCGAAAACCCAAGTGACTCAAAGCTTGTTCCTCTAGGGTACCATAACCCCATGATAGGTGTGTACTTCAGGTATCTAACAATCCTCTTCACGACCTTCAAGTGAGACTCCTTTGGATTTGCTTGATAGCGTGTGCACAAGCACACACTAAACATGATGTCCGGTCTCGAAGCGGTGAGATAGAGCAAGGAACCAATCATAGACCTATAGAGCTTGGGGTTCACCGGTTTTCCTTTTTCATCCATGTCCAAGGGTTTGCTTGTTGCCATAGTAGTGCATAAGGGTTTGCTATTTTCCATGTTGAACCTCTTGACACGATCCTTGGTGTACTTTTCTTGATAGATGAAGTTTCCTTCTCTCAATTGCTTCACTTGAAAACCAAGGAATACATGAAGTTCTCCAATCATGGACATTTGAAATTCCCTTGCCATCATCTCTCGGAACTCCTCATTGAACTTCTCATTAGTTGACCCATATATGATATCATCCACATAGATTTGGCACACAAAGAGATCCTTCCCAACATGTCTTGTGAACAAGGTGCTATCAATACTTCCAATGGTAAATCCATTCTTGAGTAGGAAGTTTCTCAAGTGTTCATACCATGCCCAAGGAGCTTGCTTAAGACCATAGAGAGCTTTCTTCAACTTATACACATGTCTAGGACGCTTAGGGTCCTCAAACCCTGGAGGTTGTTCCACATAGACTTTCTCATTGATCTCTCCATTCAAGAAGGCACTCTTCACATCCATTTGATAGAGCTTGAAGCCATTGTGTGAAGCATAAGCAAGTAAGATCCGAATTGGCTCAGGATGTGCCATGGGAGCGAATGTTTCTTCAAAGTCAATGCCCGCCACTTGAGAATATGCCTTTGCCACTAGGCGAGCCTTGTTCTTGACAATGGCTCCTTTCTCGTCTTGTTTGTTCTTGAAGACCCACTTGGTGCCAACCACAATATGATTCTTAGGTCTTTCAACCAACTTCCATACTTTGCATCTTTAAAAGTTGTTCAATTCTTCTTGCATGGTAATAACCCACTTGTGATCATTCATTGCCTCTTCAATAGTTGTAGGCTCAATTATGGAGACAAAACAGAAGTTCTCAATTATAATATTTGCCTTCTCACCATCTTCTCCACTCGCATAGTTGGGCTTGTATTGACTTCTCCTTGTTCACACTCCTTGAGAAGGGTTCCCATTGATCAAGTCACGTGAATGATCCTTGATTATGGCTTTGGGTCTAGGATGATGTTCTTGTTGAGTGGGAGGAGGTCTAGGTGATGTATCTTGTGCATCTTGGGTCGCTTGCTCTCTTGATATATGAGTGTCTTGAATTCTAAGAGAGGTGGAGGAATCACTCATGGGCCTCCTGATGGGTGAGAGTCTTGTGAAGAGCTTGGAGAAGTAGCTTGATGTGGTGTATGTGGGGAGGCTTGTGTCTCACTTCCCACTTGGGTTTCCTCATTGTTTGGTGGATGGACTCTCAAGGAATTTTGGGAGGGGCTAGAGAATGTACTTGTGGCATTTTGGTTTGGTTCTTGTACCTCGGAGGAAGAGGTTGGATGAGGTGGTGGAGTAGAGGGCCCATCAATATCACCATCATTGACCTCATGGGGTAAAACCTTGCCCACGGGCATTCTTCTTAAGGCTTCCCTCATAGGCTCATCCTTAATATGCACTTCATGAAATTCGTCCCCCTTTTGAGAACCATTTTACTCATCAAATTGCACATCATAGGATTCCTCCACAGATCTTGTGGCTGAGTTGTAGACCCGATATGCTATAGAAGTTCTAGAGTATCCAACAAGTATCCCTTCATCCATCCTACTCTCAAATTTCCAGGGCTTCCTACTCTTCTTGAGAATGTAGCAAGCGCATCCAAATACCCGAAAATAGGAAACATTCGGTTTCTGTCCAACCAATAGCCCATATGGAGTCTTCTTCAAAAACCGGTGAAGGTACACGCGGTTGGAAGTGTAGCAAGCCGTGTTGATCGCCTCAGCCCAAAACCTCTCATGAGTCCCATACTCATCTAGCATAGCACGAGCAAGAGTGACGAGTGTCTTGTTCTTCCTCTCTACTACTCCATTTTGCTCGGGAGTATAAGTAGCAGAGAACTCATGCTTGATCCCTCTCTTGTCACAATACTCGTCCACGGTGGTGTTCTTGAACTCAGTCCCATTGTCACTCCTTATCTTCACAATGCTAGCTTTGAACTCATTCTTTGCTCTTCTTGCAAACTTTCTGAAGATGTTACTAGCTTGAGACTTGTCCACAAGAAAGAAGGTCCAAGTGTATCTCGTGAAGTCATCAACAATCACCAAGCAATATAGATTGCCTCCCAGATTCTTGTAATGTATTGGCACAAACAAATCCATATGTAAGAGCTCTAGAGGTCGAGATATAGACATGAATGACTTGGTGGGGTGAGAAGAGGCAATTTGCTTTCCTGCTTGACAAGCACTACACAACTTGTCTTTCTCAAATGTCACATCCTTGATTCCTTCAACTAAATTCCTCTTGACCACCTTCCTGAGCTGACTCATCCCAATATGTGCTAGTCTTCTGTGCCACAACCATCCCTTGGTTGATTTTGTGAAGAGGCAAGTACTCGGAGGCATGTTGCTAGATTGGAAGTCCATGTCATACAAGTTTCCATGACTCACTCCATGAAACACTAGCCCTTTCTTGACATTCTCAATAGTGACTCCGTCCTCCTCAAATGTACACTTGAATCCCATGTCACACAACTGACCAATGGATAGGAGGTTGAAGTTGAGAGTTTCCACAAGAAAGACCTTGGAGAGATGGAGGTCCTCTGTAATGGGCACCTTGCCTGAGCCTCTTACTCTCCCATTTGAGTTATCCCCAAAAGTCACCTTCTCACTATCTTCGTCTTCATCAATGTTGGTGAATATGGTTGGCTTCCCGGTCATGTGTTGGGTGCACCCACTATCAAGGATCCAATGGGTACCTCCACTCTTGTTGTTGACCCTGGTGGTAGCCATAAGACAAGCACTAGAGGAAGAGGGGTTAGTATCCAAATTATTACATGATTGACTAGTACTAACCTCATCACGTCGAGCAACAAGACCATCCTCATAGATAGGGATTCTTGCAATCCCTTCCTGAAATCACCTCCGAATGGGATAGTGAGGAGCACAATACCTCCAATGTCCATGATCATCCCCCATGTGCACATTGTCGAGGTTGATGTAGTAATGGGGAGGATCATAGAGGCCAGTGATGAGCTCAAGCACATGTCCCTCTTGAGAGTGGACCACAAGTATCATCTCCATTGCTCTCTCAATTGAGAGCTCATGCCTTCGGTTGACTACCTCCTCTAGCAAGAAACCCCTCTCAAGAGTTGTGATATGTCGAAGGACCTTGTCAATTACTTCATGTGATGCAATCCCTCGAAGGCCTCTGAAGGAGTTTATCCTGCACACAAGATCATAGATGCTTAAGAGAGTATCACAAAAGTCATCATTCGGATTTCTCACAAATAAACCAAGTGGAAAGATGAGAGGTTGCTGCAATCTTGTCCACTGTCACACCCAGTTCCAATGACCGAAACCGAATGCATCAGTATGCGTGCCCAGGATCAAGTTTTCATGCACACAGGACAATTATTGTGGTAAAGGAACAATATCTTTATTAAATCGATAACATTATTACAAAGGTGACCCGTAGGTCAAAATAAAAAAGATTACATTGCAGTAGAATAAAGGAAGCATTGGTGTCCTTCAGCTCCCACAGGAAGTCGACCGGAAGACCGCATGCCTAGACTCCTTCATCATCTTCATCGTTATACCATCCTTCTTCTATAGCTAAGCAGCAATGTGGAATATAGCAAGGGTGAGTACGTGTCGTACTCCGCAAGTGGGGGAAAAGATGACATGAGGCTAAGACAAGGAAGGCTTTAAAAGGGGTTTATTGCATGAGCTATTAATGTCCTATGCAACCTAATTACTAAGTGGGGTCATCCCATCCCTCAAGTCGTGATTTCCTTTGTGCCCGTGGACGTGACCCACATTACACACTTCCTTTGGTGTGTGTCAGGGTTTTACTATGAGGCTTTTCCAAAGGGTCTCCCAGCACATGCTAGACACTAAGGTTCCACTCCCGTCCATAAGTGATAGCCCATCACTAAGGAGCTAATCACCCCAGGAGCCCCGTCTTGAGCCATTTGGATCCAAGGATAGTCCTCTTGACTTCCGTTCCCCGCTCCACCAAAATGCTGCACCGACACTAGGAGAACACCTAATTACTAGGCCAAGCCTTACCCATATTGGTCTTGTGACGGCACTGTTTTCCTGGGTCATCGTTCCAAGAACCGGGTCCTAGGATCTACAACAAGCCTACCACCATCAACCATGTGCCCACGGCACCACATCCATTCCATCCGGCTTGCATAGATCCCTAAGCCATGTTGCTAACATGAATTATCATTCCACCCATGAAGTGACATAGTTCATTAATCAAATATTTATATCAACCCAACATCCCACAAGCAACCCAACCATTATCTACCCACAACCAACCAACTAGTTTAAGGCGACAAGGAAAGGGATAAAGCAATACTAGGGAAACCCTAACAATAGGTACCAATTCAGTTGACACAAGCATGCATTTCTACAATAAATGTTATAATAGGTACAAGATGCATCAAGGACACTTGCCTTCGTCCTGCGCGGGAGGCTGCTCAAACACTTCAAATTCCTGCTCCTAGAAGTCCTCGTAGGGTGGCCCTTGTCTATGCTCGTCTTTACGTAAAAGTACCGACACAAGCAATTGCATAACAATCAAAACACAGCCATGCGACAATGAAAAGACAATATGTGAATGCCATGAATGCATAGGTTATGCTCATCAGATCAATTTGACGCAAGAATCAACTAATTTGGAGTTATGAATCAAAAGATATGCAAGGTTTATGATGGACTGTGGCTACGCAGACAGTGCAAACACATATGTGCGCGTTCCCAATGATTGGCTCTGGTTCTCAAGGAATAATTTGGACAAAAATATTCCTAGTGAAACGCAAGGTGAATTGGATTATAAATCACCTATACTGGAGATCGGTTGGCTACATCATTGGGAAGTCGTCCAGCGGCAGATCGAGAACAGATCGCGTTCCTGGTCACACCATAGCTGTTATAGGGGAACCCCGTGGTGTAGATGATTAAAAGACCCTGGAACACAAGTAGGAGTGGCGGTGGTATCAAGAACTTCTCTGAATTGGGAGAAAAGGGGATGGATTTACCATCACGCGCGTTGGATTCGCCCAGATCAGGGAGCAGCTGCCATTGCGATGCAGATCCCGGAGGCATACAACGTCCAATGGTGCTGAATTTTGGATATGTTGTAAAGGACATCTGGGCGCACCTCCATATAAAATTTGGCGGAATTTAGACGGTTGGATCACTGGGAACGCCAAAGTCAACTGGCAGAACTGTTGCTGGACACGAGGGCAGGGTGGCGCGGCGGCAGCCTGGCGGCGTGGTGAGGGTTTGAGGGGGTGGGGACGACGTGGGAGGGGTCCTAGTATATATAGGAGGGGTGGGGGCAGGTGTGGGAAGAATATGGAAGGAGATTTATAAAGAATAAATGCATTATTGATGGCAATTTATTCTCTTGTTCCTTCGTTTTAAGTGTTTATGGTAGTTGGAGTTTCTTTCCATAGTAGTGTTTATGGAAGGAGGGATTTATTTCCATAGAGATGATTATGGAAGGTGGGTTTATTTCCATAGAAGGTTTTATGGAATATCGTGCAAATATGGAAGGACGTCTAGGTACATCGATGCGGTAGGAAAAATGAATGAGGATGAAAATGAGTCTAGATGCATCAAGGCATGTAGGGTAAAATATTTGATGAACGAAGATACGATGTGATGAAACAAGTTTGGAAGACAGTGTTCCACGATGCATACACGTGAGTCAAGGAGATGCAGATAGTTGAGGCCATTTCGGAAAATAGAATGTACATTTAAAAAAATTTGTTGAAAGGATTTCAATTTTCTCAAATTAACAAGGAATCCAAAAATGACAAAATATTGAAATGAAATAAAATAAAATGACTTTACTTATCCAAGAAGGTTTTGGTTCAAAACTGAAAACTTTTGTGACATAGAGCAATTTCTTCAACCCAATAAAATCTTTGTTAATTTACAAAGTTTCTTATAAATAGTTTCAAAATTTGAGAAATCCAAATAAATTGTTTGAAAGCGGTTCACATTCCAAAATGGAAAATTTTGGGATGTGACAATCTACCCTCCTTAATAAGAATCTCGTCCTGAGATTCGGAGAGATTAGGTTGAGATGCTTGGAACAGAGAGCAATGATAGACCAATATACAAGGACAGAGAAGATAAAAAGGCAAAGTTGGAATCGATCACACTATATGCATCAAGGATGATAGATACATTTCAAGGATGAAATGATGGTCAAGAAAGATAGGCACAAATAACTTATATCACACAAAGCAAACAAAACATGGCTCAATAAATGATGACTCATGACGATGCCTTAGCTTCATCTTCAACTTCCATATTCAGAGTTTCACATCTTGATGTAGAGGTACTTCGCTGGTATATCTTGTTACTTGACTTGTTGATGATGACGATCCCCTTTGACTTGTTCATCTCCTCGAACCAAAAGGTACTATTGGAGTCGACAAACAAAATAGGATCAATGTGGCTATGGACAAGGGTAAGGCTTAAGGCAAGGTGTTTGAAACAAAGAAACAACCACACATGCACATCACAATCAAACAATCAAATCGTAAATGCACGTAGAGCTAATACTATTTAGGGCATCTTCCTAAGTAATGGTAGGCCTGGGAGAGGTGATCCCCAAGTGAATTTATATATAACCTATTGGCTGGGCAAGTCGATAAAACATTTTATCTCAAAACACAAGGAGAAAATAAAATAGTCAAGGATGTAGGGGAAAGAAGTGAAGTTTGCAAAATTATACTTTCAAAAACGGCCATTTCTAACTAGGCTTGCGTCCGACGGTCGATATAGCTCAGATACCACTTGTCACACCCAGTTCCAATGACCGAAACCGAATGCATCAGTATGCGTGCCCAGGATCAAGTTTTCACATACACAGGACAATTATTGTGGTAAAGGAACAATATCTTTATTAAATTGATAACATTATTACAAAGGTGACCTGTAGGTCAAAATAAAAAAGATTACATTGCAGCAGAATAAACTAAGCATTGGCGTCCTTCAGCTCCCACAGGAAGTCGACTGGAAGACCGCATGCCTAGACTCCTCCATCATCTTCATCGTTGTACCATCCTTCTTCTATAGCTGAGCAGCAATGTAGAATATAGCACGGGTGAGTACGTGTCGTACTCCGCAAGTGGGGGAAAAGATGACATGAGGCTAAGACAAGGAAGGCTTTAAAAGGGGTTTATTGCATGAGCTTTTAATGTCCTATGCAACCTAATTACTAAGTGGGGTCATCCCATCCCTCAATCCACATGGTACTATCCAATCCAAGTCCAAACCATCCAACCATCCGAACCAATCCATATCCAACTAATCTTGTGAGGATTCCAGGCCGCTCTTAACCATGAGCACGGCTATCATGATAGTTTGATACTCTGCAGAGTTTGTACCACTTTACCCACAAGTCGTGATTTCCTTTGTGCCCGTGGACGTGACCCACATTACACACTTCCTTTGGTGTGTATCAGGGTTTCACTATGAGGCTTTTCCAAAGGGTCTCCCAGCAAATGCTAGACACTAAGGTTCCACTCCCGTCCATAAGTGATAGCCCATCACTAAGGAGCTAATCACCCCAGGAGCCCCCTCTTGAGCCATTTGGATCCAAGGACAGTCCTCTTGACTTCCGTTCCCCGCTCCACCAAAACGCTGCACCGACACTGGGAGAACACCTAATTACTAGGCCAAGCCTTACCAATATTGGTCTTCTGACGGCACTATTTTCCTGGGTCATCGTTCCAAGAACCGGATCCTAGGATCTACAACAAGCCTACCACCATCAACCATGTGCCCACGGCACCACATCCATTCCATCCGGCTTGCATAGATCCCTAAGCCATGTTGCTAACATGAATTATCATTCCACCCATGAAGTGACATAGATCATTAATCAAATATTTATATCAACCCAACATCCCACAAGCAACCTAACCATTATCTACCCACAACCAACCAACTAGTTTAAGGCGACAAGGAAACGGATAAAGCAATACTAGGGAAACCCTAACAATAGGTACCAATTCAGTTGACACAAGCATGCATTTCTACAATAAATGTTATAATAGGTACAAGATGCATCAAGGACACTTGCCTTCGTCCTACGCGGGAGGCTGCTCAAACACTTCAAATTCCTGCTCCTAGAAGTCCTCGTAGGGTGGCCCTTGTCTATGCTCGTCTTTACGTAAAAGTACCAACACAAGCAATTGCATAACAATCAAAACACAGCCATGCGACAATGAAAAGACAATATGTAAATGCCATGAATGCATAGGTTATGCTCATCAGATCGATTTGACGCAAGAATCAACTAATTTGGAGTTATGAAACAAAAGATATGCAAGGTTTATGATGGACTGTGGCTACGCAGACAGTGCAAACACATATGTGCGCTTTCCCAATGATTGGCTCTGGTTCTCAAGGAATAATTTGGACAAAAATATTCCTAGTGAAACGCAAGGTGAATTGGATTATAAATCACCTATACTGGAGATCGGTTGGCTACATCATTGGGATGTCGTCCAGCGGCAGATCGAGAAAAGATCGCGTTCCTGGTCACACCATAGCTGTTATAGGGGAACCCCGTGGTGTAGATGATCACAAGACCCTGGAACACAAGTAGGAGTGGCGGTGGTATCAAGAACTTCTCTGAATTGGGAGAAAAGGGGATGGATTTACCATCACGCGCGTTGGATTCGCCCAGATCAGGGAGCAGCTGCCATTGCGATGCAGATCCCGGAGGCATACAACGTCCAATGGTGCTGAATTTTGGATATGTTGTAAAGGACATCTGGGCGCACCACCATATAAAATTTGGCGGAATTTAGACGGTTGGATCACCGGGAACGCCAAAGCCAACCGGCAGAACTGTTGCTGGACGCGAGGGCAGGGTGGCGCGGCGGCAGCCTGGCGGTGTGGTGAAGGTTTAAGGGGGTGGGGAGGACGTGGGAGGGGTCCTAGTATATATAGGAGGGGTGGGGGCAGGTGGGGGAAGATATATGGAAGGAGATTTATGAAAAATAAATGCATTATTGATGGCAGTTTATTCTCTTGTTCCTTCCTTTTAAGTGTTTATGGTAGGTGGAGTTTTTTTCCATTGTAGTGTTTATGGAAGGAGGGATTTATTTCCATAGAGATGGTTATAGAATGTGGGTTTATTTCCATAGAAGGTTTTATGGAATGTAGTGCAAATATGGAAGGTATTACGTCTAGGTACATCGATGCGGTAGGAAAAATGAATGAGGATGAAAATGAGTCTAGATGCATCAAAGCGTGTAGGGTAAAATATTTGATGTTCAAAGATACGATGTGATGAAACAAGTTTGGAAGACGGTGTTCAACGATGCATACACGTGAGTCAAGGAGATGCAGATAGTTGAGGCCATTTGGATAATAGAATGTACGTTTAGAAAAATTTGTTGAATGGATTTCAATTTTCTCAAATTAATAAGGAATCCAAAAATGACAAAATATTAAAATGAAATAAAATAAAATGACTTTACTTATCTAAAAAGGTTTTGGTTCAAAAGTGAAAACTTTTGTGACATAGAGCAATTTCTTCAACCCAATAAAATCTTTGTTAATTTATAATGTTTCTTATAAATAGTTTCAAAATTTGAGAAATCCAAATAAATTGTTTGAAAGCGGTTCACATTCCAAAATAGAAAATTTTGGGATGTGACATCCACAATACCTCGCAAGCGAATAAGAGAGTCTAGTAAGTCCTCATTATCATTAGCATGAAATGCAAAGAACTCCTCAACAAGAGAACTACTAGCAAGACTAACAAGAGGCACACAAACATCATCAACACTTGTCATGCTAGAGGAGCAAGCAAGATCAAGAGACACATCATTATCAATCATCACACTAGGCATACTAGTAGAGCAACCTATCAAGTCAACACTAGAAGAATCTAGGCACTCACTAGTACTAGGCACATCCACACAATCATCACAATCATCATACACGTGATCATCAGTGAAATTATGTTGAGCACTTGGCTCTGATTCCACTTGAAAGGACCGAGTGACCAAGAGGGGGGGGGGTGAATCTGGAACTCGCACTATGTACCAAATTCGCCAATTTCTCAAACCGACCACTCAATCAACTTCTATAACAATTCTAGTGGTGATCACACTAGCAAGATAAAAACCCTATGAAAGGAACAACAACCTAAGAATACTAGTGGATCACATAAGGCAAAACAACTCTTATGCAAGCTAGTAATTAAAGCAACGCGGAAGCACACCACAAGCTAGCAAAGGAGCCTACTCATGCAATTCTATAAGATAGGAAACTAGTGCAAACAAGCATGAGTGGTACAATACATACAAGGGTAAGCAATCAAACCAAAGCAACTCCTATACCTGCTAGTGATCAATTACGGAAGCTCAAACCCTGCTAGCAAGCAAGATGCCTATTCATGGAAGTCTACAAGATAATCAACAAGAGCAAGACAAGCACACGAGCATGAATAGCATGGTATGTAAATGCGGAAAGTAATGCATCAAAGTAAGGAGTGGAGTAAGAGATGGCTCATGATTTTTTCCCGAGGTCTCGGAAGGATGGCGCCTTCCCCTACTCCTCGTTGGACCACTCCCGTAGGAGTTCTGGTCCCTCCCGCCACCAAGTGGAGTTCTCGCCAACGAGCCCACAATCAGTCCTTGAGTAAAGACACGGTGTGCATCACCACTGCACAAAGCACAAGATCGGCTCCCTCAAGAACTTGCCCGACTCCCCGAGCCGACACGGGTGCTCACTATTGATACCCCTTCCAACGGCGGGCTCAAACCGTGTACAAACTTGTGATGGCCTTCACAACCCATCATGATAGGCTCGATCACCAACATCTAACCGGTCTAGGTCTCACCATAGACCAAGAGTAACATCCTAGATCACACCCTCAAGGACACCCTAGCCTTAGATGTGCAAGATCGCTCCTTATTATTCTCACTAGCACTCTCAAGATATCCAATATCCTCCCCTAGTGCTCTCCTCTTTTCCTCTTGTACCTTACCAAATGCTCTCAGGTATTCCAGTAGCCAAGACAGGTCTCCAAGACCCCAACAACAAAGTTATATAGGCTCCCAACCTCAAACTAGCCATTGCTCCACGAAACAGCTTTCTGGGCCTACTGACCGGACAGTCCGGTCACTGCCTAACCGGACAGTTCGGTCTCTTCAACTCTATGCACAAAAGGCTCTAACCCTGATGAATCTTCAACAGAGCGGACAGTCCGGTCTGTTTCTCTCTCCAGTCCACAAACATTTCGGTGCTGCTTCCTCACTGCCCAAATCTGTGCTCCACTGACCGGACCGTCCAATCTCTATAGCTCTCTAGACTTGGCAGTTTCCTCGCTGCCCGTTGTAGCCTCTAGACAAAACCCTGAAGTGACCGTACAGTCCAGTCACCATTGACCCCTTTGTTCGGTCACTTCAATCTGAAGCTGAAACTCCTTGTCCTCGCTTGACTTCGTTTCCCGGCTTCTCCGAACAACTCCTTGGCTTCTCCACTACCATCTAGTGTCTGTGATATTACGGAGCAACCTTGCACATCACCGACTAGATATGACATAAGAGAATGACCTACACCCCTTGATAGTCCAGATTTTCCTATGGACTCAAAGCCCTAACAACTAGACAAGTGTACCAAACACTTGCTCCATAGCTTGTCCTCTGCTTTGATCCATCTTCATCAACCCTTGGACTCCATCAAGCTCATCAAGCCTACATGCTTGTGGTTATTGTCATCAATAGCCAAGGCCACCATGAACAATCATCATAGAGTAGAAAGGGTTTCCTACACGGGCAACACTCGAGTAGACATAATTCACATTTCATGTTCGTCATTCATCACCAAAACATCATACCTTGGGGTGACCTCAATGGTCATGATTCTTACAATACCATGCCCTAGGAGCTTGCTTAAGACCATAGAGAGCTTTCTTCAACTTGTACACATGTCTAGGATATTTAGGGTCCTCAAACCCTAGAGGTTGTTCTACATAGACTTTCTCATTGATCTCTCCATTCAAGAAAGCACTCTTCACATCCATTTGATAGAGCTTGAAGCCATTGTGTGAAGCATAAGCAAGCAAGATCCAAATTGCCTCAAGATGAGCCACAGGAGAGAATGTTTCTTCAAAGTCAATTCCTGCCACTTGAGAATATCCCTTTGCAACTAGGTGAGCCTTGTTCTTGACAATGGCTCCTTTCTCATCTTGTTTGTTCTTGAAGACCCACTTGGTGCCAACCATATTATGATTTTTTGGTCTTTCAACCAACTTCCATACTTTGCATCTTTGAAAATTGTTCAATTCTTCTTGCATGGCAATAACCCACTTGTGATCATTCATTGCCTCTTCAATGGTTGTAGGCTCAATTATGGAGACAAAAGAGAAGTTCTCAATTGCAATATTTGCCTCCTCACCATCTTCTTCACTCACATAGTTGGGCTTGTATTGATTTCTCCTTGTTCTCACTCCTTGAGATGGGCTCCCAATGATCAAGTCACATGAATGATCCTTGATTATGGTTTTGGGTCTAGGATGATGTTCTTGTTGAGTGGGAGGAGGTCTAGGTGATGTATCTTGTGCATCTTGGGTCGCTTGCTATCTTGATATATGAGTGTCTTTGATTCGAAGAGAGGTGGGGGAATCACTCATAGGCCTTCTTGTCTTTGACTTTGAGGTTGATGTGGATGGGTGAGAGTCTTGTGAAGAGCATGGAGAAGTAGCTTGATGTGGTGTATGTGGGGAGGCTTGTGTCTCACTTCTCACTTGGGTTTCCTCATTGTTTGGTGGATGGACTCTCAAGGAATTTTGGGAGGGGCTAGAGGGTGTAATTGTGGCATTTTGGTGTGGTTCTTGTACCTCGGAGGAAGAGGTTGATTGAGGTGGTGGAGTAGAGGGCTCATCAATATCACCATCATTGACCTCGTGGGGTAAAACCTCACCCACAGGCATTCTTCTGAAGGCTTCCCTCATAGGCTCATCCTCAATATGCGCTTCATGAAATTCATCCCCCTTTTGAGAACCATTTGACTCATCAAATTGCACATCATATGTTTCCTCCACACATCCTGTGGCTGAGTTGTAGACCCGATATGCTTTAGAAGTTCTAGAGTATCCATCAAGTATCCGTTCATCCATCCTACTCTCAAATTTCCTGGGCTTCCTCCTCTTCTTGAGAATGTAGTAAGTGCAGCCAAACACCCGAATATAGGAAACATTCGGTTTCCATCCAACCAATAGCTCATATGGAGTCTTCTTAAACAACCAGTGAAGGTACACGCGGTTGGAAGTGTAGCAAGCCGTGTTGATCGCCTCAGCCCAAAACCTCTCATGAGTCCCATACTCATCTAGCATAGCACGAGCAAGAGTGATGAGTGTCTTGTTCTTCCTCTCCACTACTCCATTCTGCTCGGGGGTATAAGTAGCGGAGAACTCATGCTTGATCCCTTTCTTGTCACAGTACTCCTCCACTGTGGTGTTCTTGAACTCAGTCCCATTGTCACTCCTTATCTTCACAATGCTAGCTTTGAACTCATTCTTTGCTCTTCTTGCAAATTTTCTGAAGATGTCACTAGCTTGAGACTTGTCCACAAGAAAGAAGGTCCAAGTGTATCTCATGAAGTCATCAACAATAGCAATATAGATTGCCTCCCGGACTCTTGTAATATGTTGTCCTAAACAAATCCATGTGCAAGAGCTCTAGAGGTCGAGATGTAGACATCAATGACTTGGTGGGGTGATAAGAGGCAACTTGCTTCCCTGCTTGACAAGCACTACACAGCTTGTCCTTCTCAAATGTCCCATCCTTGATTTCTTTAACTAAATTCCTCTTGACCACCTTCCTGAGCTGACTCATCCCAATATGTGCTAGTCTTCTGTGCCATAACCATCCCTTGGTTGATTTTGTGAAGACGCAAGTACTCGGAGGCATGTTGCTAGATTGGAAGTCCATGACATACAAGTTTCCATGCCTCACTCCATGAAACACTAGCCCTTTCTTGACATTCTCAATAGTGGCTCTGTCCTCCTCAAATGTGCATTTGAATCCCATGTCACACAACTGACCAATGGATAGAAGGTTGAAATTGAGGGTTTCCACAAGAAAGACCTTGGAGAGATGGAGGTCCTCTGTAATGGGCACCTTGCCTAAGGCTCTTACTCTCCCCTTTGAGTTATCCCCAAAAGTCACCTTCTCACTATCTTCGTCTTCATCAATGTTGGTGAACATGGTTGGCTTCCTGGTCATGTGTTGGGTGCACCCACTATCAAGCATCCAATGGGTACCTCCACTCCTGTAGTTGACCCTGGTGGTAGCCATAAGACAAGCACTAGAGGAAGAGGGGTTAGTATCCAAAGCATTACATGATTGACTAGTACTAACCTCATCACGTCGAGCAACAAGACCATCCTCATAGATAGGGATTCTTACAATCCCTTCCTGAAGTCTCCTCCTAATGGGGTAGTGAGGAGCACGATACCTCCAATGTCCATGATCATCCTCCATGTGCACATTGTCGAGGTTGATGTAGTAATGGGGAGGATCATAGAGGCCAGTGATGGTCTCAAGCACATGTCCCACTTGAGAGTGGAGCACAAGTATCATCTCCATTGCTCTCTCAATTGAGAGCTCATGACTTCGGTTGACTACCTCCTCAAGCAAGAAACAACTCTCAGGAGTTGTGATTTGTCGGAGGAGCTTGTCAATTACTTCATATGATGCAATCCCTTGAAGGCCTCTGAAGGAGTTTATCCTGCACACAAGATCATAGATGATTAAGAGAGTATCACAAAGGTCATCATTCGGATTTCTCACAAATTCACCAAGTTGAAAGATGAGATCCTGTTGGTGAGCTCAACGAAGATGCCAAATACGATCTTGTGGTGGAGGAGGTGGAGGTGCCGGAGCCGAAGCCACAAGATTGATCATTTCAAATGATCGAGCGAGCATTATTGTTGGTGCTCCCCTCACGCCAATGCTTGGTCCACCCAAAGTGCTTGGTGTAGAGTTTGGGATGACACTTGAGGTAAAGCTTGACGAAGTGCATGATGATGATCTTGGTGAAGGTCTTGCTCCGAAGGGGTTGTAGAAGCTGTTGCAAGGCAATCTTGTGGAGGGATCAAAGAAGTTTGAGCTTGAAGCTACTTCTTTCCATTTGCTTGTAGATGCTTCATTGTTTGCTTTGGAAGTCCCCTCCCCGGTACAAATTGCGGTGATCTTCTCATACTCAAAGAGCAGCCCAATCACGTCCTCGATGGAGAGACCCTTCTCCATGAGAAGGTCAAGGGTGATGTAGAAGAGCTTGTGTGGGATATATATACCAGGGATACCTCACCACTCGGATATATTGCCGAGTGGGCCGGGGTCCAATAAAGATAAAGACCCATGAAGATAACTACTCGGATTATTACTTGGAGTACACGACAAGTCAATACTAGAGATAGAAAGTTAGAGATAGAATCTTAGTCGGAAATCATGTTGTAACCGATTAGGACACTTGCCATGTAACCCTGCCCCCCGGATATATAAGGAGGGGCAGGGGCTCTCTCATTGACACCTGCATAATACACCACAGAACACAGAACGTAGAGTTATTATCCTTCGGGAGGCCCGAACTTGTCTAAACCTTGCGTCTTGTATGTCCATCGACTCTCGGTCTCGCTCATGCCTTTACAGATAAACAAGGATCATGGGTAGCCCTATGATCCACTGTCGATATTAATATCAACAGTTGGCGTGCCAGGAAGGGGCAGCACGATGATCGGCTTGTCGAGTTTCGATGGCCAAGTTTTTGCAAAAGACGGTTCTTCATCGACAGCGATCGAGTCAAGGCAGCAACTCTATTTGACGAGGCGGCGCAGGTGATTCCGCATGGTGTTGGCGAGTCAATCATAGAAAGTTATCCCAGGAGTTGATTAACTCGATCGCCATGTCGAGCACTAGCACATGTGCTAGGAGGTTAATCTGATTCGAGTCAAACATGCATTGGAACATCAGGGAAGTTTATTCTTTCTTTCTTTCTTTATTCTTTCCTTGCTATTCTATACGCTAATCAATCTGATTAGTAGAATACGTGACAAGTGATGCCTTTTTGTATGGACGTGACCTACATGGGGACAAAGGGGCAGCGATCAGCTTCATCGTCCTGGGTACTACTCGACTTCGCATGTGCCGAGGCGACGAGAAGTCGGGGAATCCCCAGAATTACGTCTAAAATTGCGGCTGATCGTATTGCACGTGGAGTCGGCGATACCATGACTGAAGATCAAGGGATGAAGGGACACCGAACTCATAGAAGTTTTGTCACACACGATTTGCAATACATGCAAAGCAGCAAGTCCGATTAGAGGTTTGCGGTCCCTGTACGAGTCAGTCAATCAGGGAAGTTTCTTTCCTTTTTATTTTTCCCAGACTCTATTATTTATTCCTTGAGCTATGCGGTAATTAATTCAATTAGTAGATTATACTCATGCTTGTGATGCATTTCCATATTTTGCATGCACGAGTCATACTAGCCAAGTTGCTCCAAAATTGAAGGAATTCGGATCGAGTACACATCAGGGATGTTTTCTAGTTTATCTTTAATCTTCCATATTATTTTATTATTTACACATTATATCAATTGGTCTGGTTATTTAAATCTCATCATATTTCATGGTTTCTTTTCTATGGACGTATGTGACATGGAGTTCATACTCTAGGTCATGCTGGAGACTTGGGGGTTGACTTGGCCATTTGGCCGATGATCGAGGCAACATGGTGATTGGGTTACTCGCATCGACAATTAAGCCATATGCTTGGGGGCTTGTCTATGGCTCGTCTATAATTCGTCTACTATCACAAAGCTAAGTAAACTTTATAGTTTTTTTATTTTATTCATATCAACTCAATTTGAAGGCCGTAGGTTCTTCATCTTACGGTAATAATTTTGAGTTTCTTTTGGACTCATCTTTTTGCCTTGACAATATTGGTTAATAATTTTTTCTCGGTTGATTTTAACTCGTACACGTTTTGCCGAATGAGTTTTAGCAGTACATAATTAGTATTAGGAGGAGTTCAGCTGTTTTACTTAGTTGCCCGTCTGACTCCCATTATCCAAATTGGTCAGTCTAGCTCTATGGCTCATGTCGTTTATCAAAATCGTCGTGCACATTGTTCTTCTAATGAACCTTGTTTAGTTTTTATTTCTGTTTGTTGAATGATCAGTACTCTAAGCAAACATAAACCTTAGACGAATAACAGAAATCCAACAGACTTTGATATTAAAGACATTGTTTCATTAATGCTGTTATATATAACTATATTATTTGTATTCTTGTATTACAGTTATCTCATCGATATCACTCAGTCATGGAGTGCCGAGTCATTGGATCACTCGGTCATGAAGCGTCGAGTCATTGGATCACTCGGCCATGATCAACTATTCATGATTTCTGGAATTATGATCCCTCGGACCTTTTGAGCTGTTATCTCGGGGGCTCGTCTTTGGCTCACTGGATATTAAGCAGCTAAGTATTTTTATAATTTCAGTTTTATTCATCCAATTAAAGGTCGTAGGTTCTTTAACTTCGGGATGATTTCTTTTTGCATAATATTGATGCGTTAGACTCTCGGTATTATCTTAACTCGCATATGCTTGACCGAGTGAGTTTCTTAGTCTCCATGGTTCATGTCGTTTGTTGAGAACCGAGGTAGCTTTTTATCTTGACTCACATGTTCATCCGAGTGAGTTCTTAGTCTCCATGCTTCATGTTGAATGTTAAGGAAGTCGTTTAGTAGTATTGGTACCTGATATTTACTGGTTGTGAGAGTTAGGCTCGAGTTCATACAGTACTTAATCACCCAATTTAACCCAAGCATCTATTGCCTTTTTAGTAGTGGATTAATATTGTTATTTTATATATGTATTATATCTTGAATACATTATTTGTTTTATCAGTGTATTACTTATTAAATACATTGTTTGATTTACCAGTGTATTACCTATTTAATATATTGTTTGTTTTATCAATGTATTATGTTTTGAGTACATTATTTGTTTTATATATGTATTACTTATTGAGTATATTATTTGTTTTATTAATGTATTATTTATTGAATATATTATTTTCATGGATTATAGTAGCTATATCAACTAGGCTACTTCATTGACATCACTCGGTTTTGTTATCCCGAGTTATAGGATCATCCAACATTATTATTAGATCACTTGGCCTTCTTGTCTCGAGTCATTATATCATTCGACTATATTATTGGATCACTCGGACATTATTGATTACTTATGATTTTACTCAATATTAGAGAGCCCTGCAAAAGTTGTTATTTTTCACTCGGAATCATGCCCGGGGGCTGCTATAACTTGTTATATTTAATCAAGTATTTCTTGGATATTTTTGATGGCTCTCATACTTGTTATATTGGATCAAGTATCATCCGGATATTTGTATAACTGCTATGCTTGATATATCTGATCATGTATCACTCAGATTTATTAGTACCAATGGTTCCTTTTGTTAGTTGGGGGGAGTGGTAGAACCAATCTTGGGGGCTACCGTATTAAAACTCCTCACTGAATCAGTCGGGGAAAGTGGTAGATCAAGATTTATATATGATGTTATTATTTTTGACTCACAAGATATTTTGTGATCTAAATACCTTCTGAGTCGGAGGCTATACCTACACCTAGTAGGTGGATTTTTTCCCCGCATACGAATATTATTTGGCGCATAATTCTTTTTTAAGATTCTTGGAGACCTTTACAAGTTTGTTGCTGACATATAAAAGTTAATCATATTCATGGCGAAGCATTAGTCAATCAACTAAAGATCAACAACTAACTTGCAAAGCTCTCGGGGGCTACTGTGTGATATATATACCAAGGATACCTCACCACTCGGATATCTTGCCGAGTGGGCCGGGGTCCAATAAAGATAAAGACCCATGAAGATAACTACTCGGATTATTACTTGGAGTACACGACAAGTCAATACTAGAGATAGAAAGTTAGAGATTGAATCCTAGTCGGAAATCATGTTGTAATCGACTAGGACACTTGCCATGTAACCCTGCCCCCCGGATATATAAGGAGGGGTAGGGACTCTCTCATTGACACCCGCATAATACACCACAGAACACAAAACGTAGGGTTGTTATCCTTCGGGAGGCCCGAACCTGTCTAAACCTTGCGTCTTGTGTTTCCTTCGACTCTCGGTCTGGCCCATGCCTTTACCGATAAACAAGGATCATGGGCAGCCCTATGATCCACTGCCGATATTAATATCGACAGCTTGCTACTCGGGAGCAAGGAGAGGATATTCTCAATTATCACAATCTTGGGGAGCTCGAAAGAAGTAGTTGCAATCTTGTCCACAATACCTCACAAGTGAATAAGAGAGTCAAGTAAGTCCTCATTATCATTAGCATGAAATGCAAAGAATTCCTCAACAAGAGAACTACTAGCAAGACTAACAAGAGGCTCACAAATATCATCAACACTAATCATGCTAGAGGAGCAAGTAGGATCAAGAGACACATCATTATCAATCATCACACTAAGCATACTAGTAGAGCAACCTATCAAGTCAACACCAGAAGAATCTAGGCACTCACTAGTACTAGGCACATCCACACAATCATCATACATGCGATCATAGGTAAAAGTATTGGCAAAGTCCACATGAGTGTCCATCAACTCATCTGGAATCATGGCATTTAGGTAGCTTTTAAAGCAATCCTTCCATGAGCCATGACCCGGCCCCGAATGGGATGACATTCCAACTCAATACGGTCACTACTCAAGGCGGTTAAGCCTTATGTTGAGCATTTGGTTCTGATACCACTTGAAAGGACCGAGTGACCGAGAGGGGGGGGGGGGGGGGGTGAATCGGGAAATCATACTATGTATCAAATTCGCCAATTTCTCAAACCGACCACTCAATCAACTCATATAACAATTCTAGTGGTGATCACACTAGCAAGATAAAAACCCTCTGAAAGGAACAACAACCTAAGCATACTAGTGGATCACACAAGGCAATACAACTCCTATGCAAGCTAGTAATTAAAGGAACATGAAAGCACACCACAAGCTAGCAAAGGAGCCTACTCATGCAATTCTACAAGATAGGAAACTAGTGCAAACAAGCATGAGTGGTACAATACATACAAGGGTATGCAATCAAGCCAAAGCAACTCCTATACATGCTAGTGATCAAATGCGGAAGCTCAAACCCGACTAGCAAGCAAGAAGCCTATTCATGCAAGTCTACAAGATAATCAACAAGAGCAAGATAAGCACACTAGCTTGAATAGCATGGTATGTAAATGCGGAAAATAATGCATCAAAGTAAGGAGTAGACTAAGAGATGGCTCATGATTTTTTTCCCAAGGTCTCAGAAGGATAGCGCCTTCCCCTACTCCTCGTTGGACCACTCCCACCGGAGTCCTGGTCCCTCCCGCCACCAAGTGGAGTTCTTGCCCACGAGCCCGCAATCGCTCCTCGAGTGAAGACATGGTGTGCGTCACCGCTGCATAAAGCACAAGCTCGCCTCCCTCGAGAACTTGCCGGACTCCCCGAGCCAGCACGGGCGCTCACTATTGATGCCCCTTCCAACAGCGGGCTCAAACCGTGTATAAACTTGTGACGGCCTTCACAACCAATCATGATAGGATCGATCATCGACACCTAACTAGTCTAGGTCTCACCATAGACCAAGAGTAACATCCTTGATCACATCCTCAAGGACACCCTAGCCTTAGACGTGCAAGATCACTCCTTGTTACTCTCACTAGCACTCTCAAGATATCCAATGCTCTCCTCTTTTCATGTTGGACCTTACCAAATGCTCTCAGGTATTCCACTGGCCAAGAGAGGTCTCCAAGACCTCAGCAACGAATTAGGCTCCCAACCTCAAACTAGTCGTTGCTCCATGAAATCAGCTTTCTGGGCCTACTGACCGGACAGTCCGGTCCCTGCCTGATCGGATAGTCCGGTCACTGCAACTCTGTGCACAAACGGATCTAACCCTGCTGAATCTTCAACTGACCGGACAGTCCGGTGACCGGACAGTCCGGTCTGTTTCTCTCTCCACTCCAGAAACATTTTGGCGTTGCTTCCTCACTGCCCAAATCTATGCTCCACTGACCAGACCGTCCGGTCAGTAGACCGGACTGTCCGATCTTTATAGCTCTCCAGACTTGGCAGTTTTGTTGCTGCCCGCTGTAGCCTTCGGACAAACCCTGGAGTGACCGTACAGTCCGGTCATCATTGACCCCTCTGTCCAGTCACTTCAATCTGAAGCTAAAACTCCTCGTCCTCTCTTGACTTTGTTTCCTGGCTTCTCCGAATAGCTCCTGGCTTCTCCACTACCATCAGTGCCTGTGATTTCACCGAGCAACCTTGCACATCACCGACTAGACATGACCTAAGAGAATGACCTAGACCCCCTTGATAGTCCGGTTTTTCCTATGGACTCAAAGCCCTAACAACTAGACAAGTGTACCAAACACTTGCTCCATAGCTTGTCCTCTGCTTTGATCCATCTTCATCAACCCTTGGACTCCATCAAGCTCATCAAGCCTCCATGCTTGTGGTCATTGTCATCAATCGCCAAGGCCGTCGTGAACCATCATCATAGAGTACAAAGGGTTTCCTACACGGGCAACACTTGTGTAGATATAAGTGACATTTCATGTTCGTCATTCATCACCAAAACATCATATCTTGTGGTGACATTAATGGTCATGATCCTTACATGAATTATGTGTCTTTGTAAGAGGTAACACCCTAAGTATTATACATGGATGGAAAGGTCTTGAAGTCTACTTTCATATGCAACAAACAGTGCATCCATTGGATTTACTAGAGAGAGTTATGCCCGTTTTAGTAAAGATTGCTTCAGAACCCTTCTATTTCACAAAGTGTTCCTTTTGTCAGTTTAGACTTGTCCGATCTGAACATCGTGTTACTTTTCTTTCGTGAAGTGTTCCTTTTTGTCAATTCAGACTTTCTTTCCTGTGCGACTTTATTTTGCCTGTTTCATTTCAGGCCCATGTAATTTTGATTTGGCCCAGCTAGGAGAGGTGTTCCTAGTATAAATAACCCTTGTACACCTTGTGGAAACCCTAACCACAAATTGAACCCTGTTGCATATTGCTCTTATCCTTAGGGTTTGTGCCATAAGTGCCCCCTTGAGGATTGGGAGTTTTTCTCTACCACTTGTTCTTGTGTTTCCTTGTGATTTGCAAGAGCATCGCCTCTCCTTTGCGTGGTTCATGTTAGGCATCGACCAAAGCATGTTGTTGGGCAAAATCTCTGTCATAGGAGGCTGTTCTAGCAGTTGTTGGTACCAAGATTCATCAGGTTTCATAGGTCAGTTATCCTTAGGTACTACAACGAGAAGATCGGGCAAGCCCCTGCATCATCAGGGGTCTGCCGTTCTTCAAATTGCTCAAAAAGCAGGACGACTTTGTGTGGACGACCGAGGCATAGTTGGCACTAGAGGAGTTAAAGGCTCACCTCAGTAATATCCCCGTCTTGGTACCTCCAGAGCCGCAAGAAACACTTCAACTCTACATATCGGTCACAACTCAAGTTGTGAGTATCGTCTTAACGGTCGATCAAGAAGAGGAGGGTCATGTACAAAAAGTACAACACTCGGTGTACTTTGTTAGCGAGGTCCTTAGCGCCTCCAAAACAAGGTACCACCAGATCTTGAAGCTACTGTATGCGCTCCTGATCACCTCGAGGAAGTTGAAGCATTATTTTCAGGCTCATCCTATTGAAGTACAGATGACCTTTGCACTCGGTCAGGTCCTTCACAACCGCCAAGCTGAAGGAAAAGTTGCCAAGTGGGTAGTCAAATTCGATCAATACACCATTACGTTCGTGCCTCGGTCGGCAATCAAAGGACAAGCATTGGCTGATTTTGTTTTTGAGTGGACAGAGATATAAATGCCACCTGCACCACAAGACATAGAATACTAGAAAATGTACTTTGATGGGTCCCTTTAGTTACTGGGTGCTGGTGCAGGGATTGTGCTCATCTCAGCACAAGGACAGAAGCTATGATATGTCCTTCAAATCATGTTTCACGTGTCTAATAATGTTGCAGAATATGAAGCCGGTCTGAGGATTGCTATGTCACTTGGCATTCAGCGTTTGGACATCTTCAGTGACTCAACTTTGGTCATCAACCAGGTCACTAAGGATTGGAACTGTGTGGACGGTAATATGGCTGCTTACTGCCAAGAAGTGAGGAAGCTCGATGACAAATTCGATGGACTGAAGTTCACACATGTTCTTCGGGGTACTAATCAAGTAGCTGATGAATTGGCCAAGATGGGATCGTCTCAATCGATTGTCCCACGCGGTGTTTTCTTACATACCCTAGATTCTCCCACTATTTCTTCCTGGCCAGACGTCATGATGACTGATGTTGCAGAGTTGGTCAATGATATCAACAAGCCGACCGACTAACACGACCCGATAATCAAATTTTTGACCGAGGGTACGCTGCCTACGGATACTAACGAACAACAAAGGTTGAAAGCTAGATGTAGAGTGTATTTGATGGTGGACAACCAGCTTTATAGAAAAGGAGGATCGAGTATCTTGATGTGATGCATCTCTATACCTGAAGGCCAAGAGTTGATGGCAGAAATCCATTCAGGAGTATGTGGCAATCATGTGGCTTCCAAGACTTTGGTCGATAATGCTTTCTGGCAAGGGTTCTATTGGCCTACGGTGGTCGAAGATGCACACCAGGTCGTTCAGAAGTGTGAAGGTTGTCAATTTTTTGCTCAACAGACACATGTGCCTTCGCAGCAACTTCAGATGATACCTATGACATGGCCTTTTGCAGTTTAGGGGCTTGACATTGCCAGTCCTTTCAAGAAAGCGCCAGGTAGGTTCACTCATTTGTCCTGCCAAGAAAGCGCCAGGTGGATTGAAGTGAAGCTGGTCGGCAAGATAACTTCAAAGAAGGCGGTCGAGTTTGTCAGAGAGGTCTTCACTCGGTTTGGAGTTCCCCAGGATATCATCACCGACAATGGTACTCAGTTCACATATGAGCAGTTCCATGACTTTGCCGATGAGATGGGAATAAAAATCCACTTTGCATCAGTGGCTCATCCTCAAAGCAATGGGCCGGTCAAACGGGCCAATGGTATGATTCATCAGGGGTTGAAGCCCCGGATATTTGATAGACTCAAGCGGTATGCTGGTCGATGGGTTCGAGAGCTGCCTTCGGTACTCTAGGGGTTGCGTACTAATGTCAGTGGAGCTACTGGCTAGTCACCTTTCTCACTGGTCTACGGCTCCAAGGCTTTGCTGCCGACCGAGGTAAACCTCGTATCAGTGCAAGTCAAGGGATACGATGAGAAGCTTTCTGAAGATAGCCTGGAGATTGAGTTGATTGTGGCAGAGGAGTTGCGTGATCGCGCTCTATTTCGGTCGGTAGTATACCAGCAAGGCTTGCAACGTTATTATGATACAAACGTTCGCAGTCGCCAGTTTCATGTTGGGGATTTAGTACTGCGATGAGTGCAATCAACCAAGAATCAGCACAAGTTATCCCCTAAATGGGAAGGACCTTATGTGGTCATAGAAGTCACTTGGCCGGGGGCTTATCGACTGATGTATAAAGTTGGCGATGACGTACCAATCAGCTAAGTCGCTTTTATACATAGTCTATTTTTGTATTTTAATACATTATTATTGAATGAAACTTCAATCCTTTTGATGAAAGATTTCTTGATGATTTTCATTCTTATTTGCCTCGATTCCTTAATCCATAGTATTAAACAATCAAGCCAGGGGGCTAGTATTAATGTCCCACTACTCCTTAACCTTGATAAAATCTGGTTTTGGATTTTTCTGACCGATTTCTCATAATCTGACAGGGTCTTATGATTTTTGGTCTAACGCCGTAACATCAGTTATACAATTTATACTGCACAACAGACTGCCACTACACTAAAGCCAGAGCCAAAGAGCGAGAGGTCATGTGTCGATTGGTCGATTCTGCATTGTAACACGGTTATAAATTACAACTTATGATGCTAAGGCAGACCAACGAAACTTCTCTTTTGTCTCTAAAGACTTGGAGCAAAAAAGGTCTAAGTACTATAGCATGACTAAACGCAGCTTGATGTTGACTAAACTTGCCCTAAGTAAAAGGAGATTGCCACTTCGACTATTTAGTCACTCTTTTCTGACTTGTTTAGTAACTAAGCAAGCATAAGGAATGTTACTTATATTTACATAGAGACATAATCGTTCTTCTATTTACAGATACTACTAATGTTCATTGAATATTACAGATTCTAAATCTCCTTTGAAGGAGAAGAGGCCTCGGCCTGCTGCTCTAACTCCGGAGAACTCGGAGGAGTTGGCAGAATGGGATCGATCTCAACATTCTCGACCAAGGCTCGGGAAGTCTCTAGTAAGGAGTCCATCAGCAATTGACATTGGTCGACCGACAAGTCTAGGTTGAAGCCCTCCTTGACTTTGTCTAGTGGCAATGAGGGAGACCAAGACTCGTAGATCGCTAACACTTGGCTTCCGGCCTCGGTCGCTACCCTTCTGGTGTTGTTGGCGAGCACATCCGGTGCGTGCTCCAGCAGATAGTCCAATGAGTGCCCGGTCTTCTCTACCTAGTTAGCATGGATATAATCCAAGGCTTTCCGAGCACCATATGTTATGGCTGAAAAAGTCATGGGAAGTGTTAGATGCTGAAGCCTCAACAAGATAATAGAAGACCGGAGAGAATAGCTTACTAGCAAGATTACATTTGAAAGATTTGGAGATACCCTTGGCCTCTTCAATCTTTCTATCGGTCTCTAGCAACTTCTTCTTCACTAGAGCCAGCTCAGCATCCCGCTCGCCGAGTGACTTGGAGAGACTATCCTTCTCGGTGGTCAGAGCATCTAAAAATCTCTGTTGATTGGAAGTCAATTTCTCCAAGTAGGCCACCATCTATTCACGAGCTGATGACAAATGTCAGAAGCGTTAGAGTGAACAAATGAAGGATGACCGGTGAATTGGTCTGCTATCATACCAGCATTATCAAGTCGGTAGCGCTCATCAGCCTCCTTGATGTCGGTCTGTAGCTTTTCAACTTGCTTCTTGGCCTGGGACAGCTGCTCGCTGGTTACTACAAGATTTTTACAAACAAGTTAGAAACATTGGTGAGTACATGGAAGACATGTTTAAAACTTACCGAAGGTTTCATCTTCGAGATACTCGACTCTGGCTTGCTTTTTCTCTATAAGAGAGTATAGTCTCTGAAAAGGTGAGTGGCACGGTTAGATGGAAGAGTGATTCAAGAAGGAAAATAACTTGGTATTGATATTGTAAGCTTCATGACCATTGATGGTGGAATCCCCAAGGTATGAATGTTTTGGTGATAGATGACAACTATGAAATTATAAGATAATATCTACACGAGTGTTGTCTATGCAGGAACCTTCATTAAACTCTACTACGAATCTATGGACGATGGTTGCCTTGGTGATTGATGACAATGACCACAAGCATGAAGGCTTGATGAGCTTCATGGAGTTCAAGGGTTGATGAAGATGGATCAAAGTGGAGAACAAGCTATGGAGCAAGTGTTGTGTACACTTGTCTAGTTGTTAGGGCTTTGAGTCCATACGAAAAACCAGACTATCAAGGGGGTCTAGGTCATTCTCTTAGGTCATGTCTAGTCGGTGATGTGCAAGGTTGCTCGGTGAAATCAGAGGCACTAGATGACAGTGGAGAAGCCAAGGAGCTGTTCGGAGAAGCCGAGAAACAACATCAAGTGAGGACAACAAATTTCAGCTTCTGGACGTAGTGACCGGACAGAGGGGTCATAAGTGACCGGACTATACGGTCACTATGTGAAGTTATCTGGGACTTCTAGCGAGGAGCGAGGAATCTAACTATGTAGGAGCTAGAGAGACCGGACAGTACGGTCAAGTGACCGAATTGTACGGTCAGTTCAGCTGAGGAACAGTGCATAGAGGAAGCCAAGGTTCTAGAGTCCAACGACGATGTCCGACGTGTCGGACTTGTCCAACAGTTGTACAGGCCAGATGGTCCGGTCTACTGTCCGGATAGTCTGGTCAGTGCAGGTGTCAGCTAAGGGCAGAGAGCCGTTGGAGCTCAGGTTGCACTAACCGGACGGTCCGATCAGGCAGTGACCAGACAATCCGGTCTATAGGCCCAAAAAGCTGATTTCATGGAGCAATAACTATTTTGAGGTTGGGAGCCTATATAACTTTGTTGCTGGGGTCTTTGTGACCACTTTTGGCCAGTGGAAAACCTGAGAGCATTTGCTAAGGTCCAAGAGGAAAAGAGGAGAGCATTTGGTGGCGGGAGGTATCGGGACTCCGGCGAGAGTGGTCCAACGAGGAGTAGGGGAAGGCGCCATTCTTCCGAGACCTCGGGAAAAAATCATGAGCCATCTCTTACTCTACTCCTTACTTTAATGCATTACTTTTCGCATTTACATACCATGCTATTCATGCTTGTGTGCTTACCATGCTCTTGTTGATTATCTTGTAGACTTGCATGAATATGCTTCTTGCTTGCTAGTAGTGTTTGAGCTTCCGCATTTGGTCACTAGCATGTATAGGAGTTACATTGGCTTGATTGCTTACCCGTGTATGTATTGTACTACTCATGCTTGTGCGCACTAGTTCCTTATCTTGTAGAATTACATGAGTAGGTTCCGTTGCTAGCTTGTGGTGTGCTTCCTCATTGCCTTATTACTAGCTTGCATAGGAGTTGCATTGACTTGAGTGATCCACTAGTATGCTTAGGTTGTTGTTCCTTTCATAGGGCTTTTGTCTTGCTAGTGTAATCACTACTAGAATTTTTATAGGAGTTGTTTGAGTGGTCGGTTTTAGAAATTGGCGAATCTGGTACGTAGTGCGAGTTTTTGATTCACCCCCCCCCCCCTCTCGGTCACTCGGTCCTTTCAAGTGGTATCAGAGCCAAGTGCTCAACATAAGGCTTAACCGCCTTAAGTAGTGATTGTATTGAGTTGGGATGTCATCGCATTCGGGGCCGGGTCATTGTTGGTCGTAGTTACGCACCCACTTATATACCGTAAGAGGACAGTGTACAGTTGTAGCTCTTCTTCCCTCAGAGTATTCCAAGGTTATTGAATCCATAAGGAATGAGCGGAACTAATACTGTTAAAGGGTTACTAACAGATTGCAATAGTTGGGTTGATGTGATGATGGTGAGAAAGCGGTAAATGAATGTTGTTGGAGATGTAACAGGATAATGAAGGATTCTCTCATTAGGATTGGTTCACTAGCATGCAACCTTATTCTCATTGCCTCAAGTGATGACTCTAATATTCTACAAGACATGGTGGTTTCGTTCACCCCGGTTGTCACTACAGAGGATATTAGCTCCCCACTGGTTTCTTGCACTATGCAATTGGCAGAAGTGTATTGGCCTATACACTAACGGAAATAGATGCGCAATTAAGTTTGTCACATATATTAAATTCACCAAGAGAGTATCAATAAGTATGAGAGTTACATGACCAGATTCCCGCACCAGAGAAGAGAATATGAGACTACCCGCTCATCCTTCCGCTAGACATAGCAGAGGGGTGAGGGATAGTGCTGGAGCTTGCATGAACCGATCGGCGGAAGCTTCGCGCCGATCGGCGTGACCTCCCTTCTAATGGTTCCCGTCGGTGTTGGCCAACCGTCGCCGCCAATATCCTGGAACCCTAGTTCTAACAACTCAATCTCGTGATTGTCGTCTCCCTGGTTTTTTTGATTGCCCCCTGGCTCTTAATAGTAATCTTCTTTTTATACTCGATGGGATTAGGTCATCTTCCTACAAATATATGCAAATATGGGGTTAATTGTTAGTCAAAACCACAAAATAACGACGTAAAATATCCCTTTTTGATAGCTAAAATGGGTAGCTAGAAACCACCAACAGTTCCCCCACACTCAAATCATTGCTAGTCCTCGAGCCATACAAAATCAAATATATAGCAAGAATCTTCACATCATCTCTCATGCAATCAATCTCAATCATCATTTTTTTCTCGTGATTCCACCACAAAGATTTTTCTCTCATCTTCTTTCTAACCAATCAGCATTTCATACTTGAACTTAATCAAATTACCACAACACCTTTTCAAAAACAATTTTAGTTCTCCTCAACTCATCCTTAGCATCAAACATCAAGCATCTGGTCTTCTCTAGATCTCTTAAGTGTATTTCCTTTCCTCTCCTATCTAATTACGGATTATATGTGGATCTTGGAGGGCTATATAACTAAATTAAACCATAAGATTAACCATGTCAACAATGTGCTCAATCATGCCCGCTAAGAAAGAATTTTCCTGGAAAAGAACTTTAGTGGAGAAGAGGAATGTAGAAGATCTAAAAAGAACAATATTTCAATGAGAACTATGGCAAAGAATTGGAAATAATCAGAAAGCTACTTCTTGGATGACCTTATTGCTTCTCAGGGAATATATTTTTTTCTTTTTCTCTTTATCTCTCTCTTTTGTTCTTCTCTTTTCTTCAATAGCGCCGGTCGGCATAGGCGCAGCGCCAATCGGCGTGGTTTATATATTTTTTTTCTTTTTCTTTCTTTCTCTCCTTTTTATTCCCGATTGATCAGCAATTTCTATCTTGTATCAGCAGCGAAAGTTTTCTAAATTCCCCTTTTTGAGAATATAGGTTGTATCAAGGAGGAGGGAGAAACAAAGATGTATGGTTTCCATGATAGCAAGGACTTTAAATGGATGAGAATGGCTAGAACTATAGAGATAAACAAATAGATCATCCTTTCCTAACTTGGTCAAAATCATGAGCAAAAAATTGACAAAGTTACTTACAATCCAACCAGTTCAAATATGTAGCTTGTTCTCATTCACTCGGCTATGTAGGCATATTTAGACCTTGCTTTTGCTTTAGCTTGTGATGAGTCAAAAAGATTTTTCATAAATACAAATCTTCAAAAGTGGTAATCAACTAATTCAAGTAATCCACCAACCGATCATCAAAAAGACAAGATAAATAGTATGGGGCACCTTCAATTTGACAATCGACACTAACTTTATTAAAGACAATGCAATAATTCAAACTACATAAAAGATCTTGAAGCAACTCTCAATTGACTCATGACTCTCTTAAGCACACACAAATTAAAAATAAACACTCATATGAAAAACAAACAAGAAACTAGACTCAAAACACTTAAAAACTATGACTAGTGGCAAAGCCCTTCCCCCACACTCAAAATTTGCAGTGTCCTCATTGCAAGAAAAGAAACTCAACACACTAATCATTCAAACCATGCCTGTTCAAGACTTAGAAAATCCGACTTATATTCCTTATGAGAAAAGTGTAGTCCGCTTCATTCATCTTAATTGCATCCTGAATTCTCCGATCCACATCCCTTTGATGTCCAGACATACTAGGATCACCACTTTCCAAAGTTTCCAAACAATATAATGAATCAAAGTCGCTATCCCATTCAGAATATTTTTGAATTGGCTTACCCAATAGTCTAGCGGATCTTCAAACCTCTGGTGTAGTCTTACACTTCTTTGCAGTAGGCTCTTCGTTGTCACTTGGTAGAGCTGTTAGATCAATAAATTCAGCCATCTTCAGATCACGCCGATCGGCCTCTGTGTCGCGCCGATCGGCTCTGACGTCGCGCTGATTGGCACAGCCGGCGGCATCCTCCATACACTCAGCCAACTGTTCCAGATTACGCTCACGCATCGCCTTGTTCTGCTGCCTTCATAAAATCTCATAATTAATTTCCCTAGGTGTCTTTCCTCCAAAAAATGTGCGATAGCCATCATCATATAAAACATCTCTAGGTATGAAGGTTGGGTCTTCTGCCAATTGGAGTTCAATCTTATGTTGTAGATCTTTAGCACAAAAGAAACACTTACAGCCTTCGATGCAACTGTTCCTATGAATCTTGTTTTCTTGAAAACTTTCCCAATCAGAAAGAACCCTGGGAGAGGCCCCATCCTTTCTATCCTACAGATTCTTCTCCGCATCCAGCTGATTCATGGCTTCTTTGGCTTCCTCTTGTAGCTTGAGTTCATACTTAGCAGCAATATCATATTCACTATAAAGCCGACACTCATGGATTGTGAGAGTGCTCTCTTGATCTAGTTCCTCCTTCTCTTTCTCAGTCAACGAATTTTTGAAAGATAGGAAATCTTCATATGACAAGGGTTTAGCAAGATCAAGAAGGCCCTCCATAGTGTACCTTTGAGAAACAACTTCACTTTCAACATGTGCTATAGATTTTCCCTTGCGCACCAATACTCTCTTAATCATCTGCCAAAGTTCATTGTCCATCTTCACCTTTTTCGCGTTCCACGTGTCTTCTTCACTCTTTCTCATGAATCTCTTCCTCAGATCTGTACAGACGACATGATCATCTTGTGTTGGTGTCAACACCTCATCCACTGCGTCCCAGGACCAAATGGCAGAGATCTACGAAAATCCGTCGCCAAGCCAATCGGCTCTAGAGTCGCGTCGATCAGCGCTAGCGTCACGCCGATCGGTGCCGCCTTGGTTGCTTCCCGATGCACCGCCTTCCATTGCTTCCGCCCTTAGGGTTTGTTCAGGTATCTACTTGGTGCAAGATGATCCATGGTATTGCTTCCCTCTCATATTTATATCCCTTGGTTTCCAATTGGACTAGGACTCTATCTCTTATTTGCAGAATTCAACGAGTCTCAATCAAAGCAAGGTCCAAAACCGACTCAAAAACCAAAAAGACTCTGCCACAACGATCGGTGCAGGACTGCGCCAATCGGTGCAGCATAACGCCGATCGGTGCAGTACACTAATTTATCCAATCAAAAATAGAAAAATCACAAAAATCAAAAACACATACAGAGCTTTTGTTTAAAGTCGTTAAGCTCGATCAGTCGTGGCACTAAGCAGTGAAGTACGCATCAAAAGATTTTAATTCAAATGTGTCGGGTTCTAGATATACCTTTAGACATTGTCCATTCACCGTGTACTGCTTTCTTTCGCCATCCATTATGATTACAACTCCTGAAGGTAATACCGTGTTCATAAGATAAGGCCCTTCCCATTTACTTTGTAGTTTGCCCTTACCAAATAATCTGAATCACGAATTAAATAAGAGTACCCGATCTCCTTCCTTGAATTCCTTCTTCAAAACCTTCTTATCAAACCACTTCTTTGTCCTTTCCTTATATATTGCTGCATTTTCATATGCGCGCAATCGCATCTCTTCTAATTCACTTATTTGTATTTTCCTTTTTACTCCGGCGGCATCAAGATCCAAACTCATCTCTTTTATTGCCCAATAAGCCTTATGTTCCAATTCCACCGGTAGGTGACATGATTTTCCATAGACAAATTGATATGGTGTCATGCCAATTGGTGTCTCGAATGTCGTCCTATATGCCCATAATGCTCCAATAAGCTTTGTGGCCCAATCTTTTCCTTTTTTTGTAGCAATCTTCTGCAGAATCCCTTTTAACTGCTTATTTGATGTTTCTGCTTCTCCATTCGTTTGGGGATGATAGGCTGTCCCAATCCTATGTTCAACCCCAGATTTAGCCAAAAACCTAGTAAATTCTCCTCCTGTAAAATGGGATCCTCCATTTGTAATTATTATCCTTGGTACTCCATATCTAGTGAATATCTGCTCTTGAAGTATACTCCTCGATTCTCTTGTGGTATTTGCCTTGCATGCCATTGCTTCGACCCACTTGGAGACATAACCAACAGAAACCAATATATACTCGTAACCATGAGAATTCACAAATGGTCCCACAAAGTCCATACCCCAACCATCAAAGATATCAACTTGAAGATTATACTTAAGAGGCATTGCATTCCTACTGTTAACATTCCCTATTCGTTGGCATTGAGCACATGTTGCAACATACCTTTTTGCATCTTCATGCATAGTTAGCCAATAGAAACCACTTGCCCATACCTTTGCTTGTGTTTTGAAGTAGCCATAATGTCCCCCATAATCCAAAGAATGACATTTTGCCAAAATGCTCGCTCTTTCTTCTCTGGGTACACATCTTCGCACTACTCCGTCCTAGCAATACCTATACAAGTATGGGTCGGTCCATATAAATTTTCTCATTTCACTCTTAACCTTTTTCCTTGTGTTCTTGTTCATCATATCAGTCTGTCCCATGAAACCTCTGATAATATTCATCATCCAACTCTCTCTGTGACCAAATATGGCAAACAACTACTCTTGTTGCATTTCATCTTTTATCGGCTCAGTTGATGATGATTCAAGATGGGACAAATGATCTGCTATAGAATTTTCTACCCCTTTCTTATCTCTTATCTCCAAATCAAATTCTTGCAGCATCAATACCCATTGCATTAACCGAGGCTTAGACTCTTTCTTTGAAACCAAGTATCTTATAGCAGCATAATCAGTATATACAATAACCTTAGAATTTAGAATGTAGGATTTAAATTTCTCAAAAGCAAATATAACAGCTAACATCTCTTTCTCAGTTGTTGTATAATTGATCTGTGCCTCATTCAAAGTCTTGCTAGCGTAATAAATAGCATTCACTTTACCTCCCTTTCGTTGTCCAAGAACAACTCCAACTGCATAGTCACTTGCATCACAAATAATTTCAAAAGGTAGACTCCAATCAGGTGGCTGCATAATGGGTGCAGAGCATAGAGCTTCCTTTAACCTTCTGAAGGCAAAGAGTCTTTCATTATTCATGACAAATTCTATACCTTGCTTCAACAATTTTGTAAGGGGTTTAGCAATCCTCGAACAATTCTTAACAACCCTACGATAGAAGTTGGCATGTCCAAGAAAACTCCTCAAGGTTGTAAGATTAGTAGGGGAAGGTAATTTCTCAATTGTAGATACCTTTGCTTTATCAACTTCTATCCCTCTGTTAGATATGATATGACCAAGTACTATCCCTTCTGTTACCATGAAATGGCACCTCTCCCAATTAAGAACTAAGTCGCATTCAACACACCTTTTCAAAACCTTCTTCAAATTCTCCAAGCAACCATCAAAATCAGTACCATGTACGGAGAAGTCATCCATAAATACCTCCATAATATCTTCTATGAATTCAGCGAATATTGCATTCATGCATCTTTGAAACGTGGCGTGCGCATTGCACAGACCAAATGGCATCCTTCAATATGTATATGTCCCGAAAGGGCAAGTAAAAGTAGTTTTTGTTGATCCTCTGGTCTTACCATTATTTGAAAGAAACCACTAAATCCATCCAAATAACAAAAGTATGAATTCTTTGCTAGCCTTTGAAGCATCTCATCAATGAATGGAAGAGGATAGTGATCTTTCTTCGTCACCATATTCAAACTTCTGTAATCTATGCACATTCTCCATCCAGTTATGGTCCTTTGAGGGATCAACTCATTGTTCTCATTGGGCACTACTTTCAACCCTCCTTTCTTGGGTACACAATGTACTGGACTAACCCATTCACTACCAGCAACAGGATAGATCATACCTACATTAAGCAGCTTCAGAATCTCCTTTTTAACTATTGGCTTCGTTGACTCCTTCAACCTTCGCATCCCTTCGACCACTAGTTTAGCATTCTCCTCCAAGTTAATCTTGTGGGTACAAAATACGGGGCTGATTCCCTTGATGTCATCCGGTGTGTAAGCAATAGCCTTCTTACACCTTTTGAGCACAGTAAGCAGCTTTTCTGTCTCTTCCTTTGTTAGGGCGACGTTCACAATAACTAGATATGTTTCATTCTTCCCTAGATATTCATAGCGTAGCTCCTTCGGAAGTTCCTTCTGTTCCACTTCTGGTGCTTCATCTGGATCCAGCTCCCCCAGAGGTTCAAAATCAGGATTTTCCTGGTTGAGCCGGTCGACGCAGGCATCGTGCCGATCGGCGCCAACCGTGTCCTTGTCAGTTTCACGCATGATGTGGTCACGTGGGTATCCCATATCCATCCCTATCTTCTCATCTTCCTTTGGGTAGAATTCCTGATAACAAGAAGGGTCTTGGTGAGATGGATCGTTAAATTGAAATTGCACTTCTTCACCTCCTAGATGCAGCGTAATTTTACATTTCCCAGCAGAACAGCTTGGACTAATCTCAAGAATGGCCTTCCCAGAATGATGTCTTCAACCCTAATTTCTTCATTACTTAGAATGAAGAAATCCACCAGTATTGTTTTCGAGCTGATCTCAACTTCAACATTTTTTATCACCCCTAGTGGCTTGGTCTTCCTTCCATCTACCATGATGAGCTCAAGTTCAGTCCCTATCAGCTATTGTTGAGTTCCATGAGGCATGCTCATAATGCATCGTACGTCATCAAGCTAACACGGGAACCAAAGTCACATAAAGCTTTCAGAAATTTCTTCCCTGATATCTCGCATGGTATGTATGGTTCTTCTTCTTCTTCATCGGTGACTCCTACGGCATACACACCACACAATCTTTCGAAGGGGATGGCTCAAAGCAACTATCTAGTAATCTCTTTGATTGTTTTACCTCTATTCCATCAAGCTCTATATCATCCTTGTAAAGCCTCCCTAAAACTCTCTCGATAATCTCTTGATCGAAAACTTTTGACTTAAGGCAATTACTCGAGAAATTGTATTCAATTCCAGCTTCGGAAGTATCTTGTGGGCTGAAGGATCTTCTCATATTGATCAACTCTTGTGAAAAATCAATAGGAATCCAGTCCATTGGTTCAAATTCATTGAGTGGTTTAGCATTCGCCAATGTCCTATCCCCCTTTGGTTTAGCAAAGTTACCTTCAAATTCCTTCAGGTAGCTGTCCAGAATTGCAGCTTCTATCTTGGTATATTCCTTGCAACTTGACAGAGTCGTTAAGGTGATCTATTCTCCCGTTGTTGCAACTGCGCCGATCGGCTCAGAGGCTGCGCTGATCGGCGCGCATGTCAAATCCATAGAGGCGGGTCTGATGGGCTCCATCTCTTCAAACTTATGCTCTGAAGTGATCATTTCTCTACTCTCGGACATAAAGATCTGCTCAGCCGGCGACTCTTCCTTTTGCATAACTTCTAGGCATTGCCGGCTTGGTTCTAGGTATTCTTCTCAATGCTTGTGCAAAGCTTCATTCTCAGCAATTTTGCCTAACAATTCGATCCCTGCCTTGGTTGTCAATCTCAAAAAACTTCCTCTAGCTGATCCATCCAAATGCATCCTCGATGCCTTGTTTATGGCCATGTAGAAGGTTTGAGCACACATATTCTCATCAATGCCGAGGTCCGGTCCTTGTTTCAACAATGTTTGAAAACGTGTCCAGGCTTTCGTGAGAGATTCTTCATCTTCTTGTAAGAAGTTCACCTTTGGACCTTTGGTAGAGGAAAATAGTGGACACAATAATTTCCAACCAATTCACTCCACTTACCTTTCGCTTCTCGAGACGCCGCCTTGTGCCACTCTTTAGCCTTCCCTCCCAAAGAGAATGGGAAAAGAAGCCATCTGTAAAGATCCTGAGGCACTCCTTCATGATGGAATGTTCGGCAAAGTGCCTCGGAGTCTTGTAAGTGAGTATACAGGTTCTCCTCTTTCACTCCAAAGAACTTATTTGCCTCAGCCATGCTAATGATAATGGGGTTCAACACATACGAGGGGGTCGTAGCCTTCTCGTCTGAAGATTGAGGCACCGACATCTCTGGAGATGGCAAAGAAAGCTCCCTAAGCGTCGGAGAAGGTCCTATCATACTCATCCTGAAAATTCACACAAATCACAAAAACAAAAACAACTAGAAAAGAAAGGATTAGACATTAGTAAAATATTAATAGTAAAAGAACTGGCTCGATCCCCGGCAACGGCGCTAGAAAAAGTAGCTTGTTGGTCATAGTTATGCACCCACTTATATACCACAAGAGGACGGTGTACAGTTGTCGCTCTTCTTCCCTCAGAGTATTCCAAGGTTATCGAATCCATAAGGAACGAGTGGAACTAATACTATTAAAGGGTTACTAACAGATTGTAATAGTTGGATTGATGTGAATGATGATGGTGAGAAAGCAGTAAATGAATGTTATTGGAGATGTAACAGGATAATGAAGGATTCTCTCCTTAGGATTGGTTCACTAGCATGCAACCTTATTCTTATCGCCTCGAGTGATGACTCTAATATTCTACAAGACATGGTGGTTTCGTTCGCCCCGGTTGTCACTACAGAGGGTATTAGCTCCCCACTGGTTTCTTGCACTATGTAATGGGCAGGATTGTAATGGCCTATACACTAACGGAAATAGATGCACAATTAAGTTCGTCTCATAGATTAAATTCATCAACATAGTATCAATGAGTATGAGAGTTACATGACCAGATCCCCGCACTAGAGAAGAGAATATGAGACTACTCGCTCATCCTTCTGCTAGACAAAGCAGAGGGGTGAGGGATAGCACTAGAACGCGCACGAGCCGATCGGTGCAAGCTTCGCGCCGATTGGTGCAACCTCCCTTCTGGTGGTTCCCGTCAGTGTTGGCCAACCGTCGCTGCCAATATCCTGGAACCCTAGTTCTAACAACTCAATCTCGCGATTGTCATCTCCCTGGTTTTTCTGATTGCCCCTTGGCTCTTAATAGTCATCTTCCTTTTATACTCGACGGGATTAGGTCAACTTCCACTGACTCTGACTCATATTGGGCTGGGCCTTCGGTTTTGCCGGACTTGGGCTCGTCTTCGTCATCTTTTCCTCCTACGCTGATCGGCGCGGCATTGGAGCCGATCGGCGCGACCTTGCATCTGGCCCAACTTCGTTGCTCTTTGGCTCCTTATCCATAATTGCCCTGTTTTACACCTGTTTTCTGCAATTACATCCAAAACAGGACAACTACAAATATATGCAAATATGGGGTTAATTGTTAGTCAAAACCACCAAATAACGACGTAAAACATCCCTTTTTGATAGCTAAAATGGGTAGCTACAAACCACCAACAGTCATAGCTCATGGAAGGATCGCTTTAAAAGCTACCTAAATTCCATGATTCTGGATGAGCTGATGGATACTCTTGTGGATTTTGCCAATACTTGTGATGACTGTGATGATGTACCTAGTACTAGTGAGTGCCTAGATTCTTCTAGTGTTGACTTGATAGGTTTCTCTACTAGTATGCCTAGTGTGATGATTGACAATGATGTATCTCTTGATCTTGCTTGCTCCTCTAGCATGACTAGTTTTGATAATGTTTGTGAGCCTCTTGTTAGTCTTGCTAGTCGTTCTCTTGTTGAGGAGTTCTTTGCATTTCATGCTAATGACTATGAGGACTTACTTGACTCTCTTATTCGCTTACGAGGAATTGTGGACAAGATTGCAGCAACTTCTTTCGAGCTCCCCAAGATTGTGATAATTGAGAAGATCCTCTCCTTGATCCCGAGTAGCAAGTTCTTCTATGTCACCCTTGACCTTCTCATGGAGAAGAGTCTCTTCATCGAGGACATGATTGGGATGCTCTTTGAGGATGAGAAGATCACCGCAAGTTGGACCAGGGATAGAACTTCCAAAGCAAACAATGAAGCATCTTCAAGCAAAGGGAAAGAAGTAGCTTCAAGCTCAAACTTCTTTGATCCCTCCACAATATTGCCTTGCAATAGCTTCTACAACCCCTTCGGAGCAAGACCTTCACCAAGATCATCATTAAGCGCTTCGTCAAGCTTTACATCAAGTGCCATTCCAAGTTCTACTCCAAGCACTTCGGGTGGACCAAGCATTGGTGTAGGGGGAGCACCAACAACAATGCTCGCTCGATCATTTGAAATGATCAATCTTGCGACTTCGGCTCCAACGCCTCCACCACCTCTACCACAAGATCATTTCTGGCATCTTCGTCAAGCTCACCAATAGGATCTTATCTTTCAACTTGGTGAATTGTGAGAAATCCGAATGATGACCTTTGTGATACTCTCTTAAGTATTTATGATCTTGTGTGTAGGATAAACCCCTTCAGAGGGCTTCGAAGGATTGCATCACATGAAGTGATTGACAGGCTCCTCCAACAAATCACAACTCCTGAGAGGGGTTTCTTAGTTGAGGAGGTTGTCAACTGAAGGAATGAGCCCTCAATTGAAAGAGCAATGGAGATGATACCAGTGCTCCACTCAACAAGTAGGACATGTGCTTGAGCACGTCACTAGCCTGTATGATCCTTCCCATTACTACATCGACCTTGACAATGTGCACATGGGGGATGGTCATGGACATTGGAGGTATCGTGCTCCTCACTATCCCAGTAGGAGGAGACTTCAGGAAGGGATTGCAAGAATCCCTATCTATGAGGATGGTCTTATTGCTCGACATGATGAGGTTAGTACTAGTCAATCAAGCAATGCTTTGGATACTAACCCTTCTTCCTCTAGTGCTTCTCTTATGGCTACCACCAGGGTCAACTACACGAGTGGTGGTACCCATTGGATCCTTGATAGTGGGTGCACCCAACACATGACCGGAAAGCCAACCATGTTCACCAACATTGATGAAGATGAAGATAGTGAGAAGGTGACTTTTGGAGATAAATCAAAAGGGAAAGTATGAGGCTCAGACAAGGTGGCCATTACAGAGGACCTCCATCTCTCCAAGGTCTTTCTTGTGGAAACCCTCAACTTCAACTTTCTATCCATTAGTCAGTTGTGTGACTTGGGATTCAAGTGCACATTTGAGAAGGATGGAGCCACTATTGAAAATGCTAGTGTTTCATGGAGTGAGGCATGAAAACTTGTATGTCATGGACTTCAATTCTAGAAACATGCCTCCAAGTACTTGTCTCTTCACAAAGTCAACCAAGGGATGGTTGTGGCATAGAAGATTAGCACATATTGGGATGAGTCAGCTCAGGAAGGTAGTCAAGAGGAATTTAGTTGAAGGAATCAAGGATGTGATATTTGAGAAGGACAAATTGTGTAGTGCTTGTCAAGCGGGGAAGCAAGTTGCCTCTTCTCACCCCACCAAGTCATTCATGTCTACATCTCGACCTCTAGAGCTCTTGCACATGTTTTTGTTTGGGCCAACACATTACAAGAGTCTGGGAGGCAATCTATATTGCTTGGTGATTGTTGATGACTTCACCGGATACACTTGGACCTTCTTTCTTGTGGACAAGTCTCAAGCTAGTGACATCTTCAGAAAGTTTGCAAAAAGAGCAAAGAATGAATTTAAAGCTAGCATTGTGAAGATAAGGAGTGACAATGGGACAGAATTCAAGAACACAACAGTGGAGGAGTATTGTGACAAGAAAGGGATCAAGCATGAGTTCTCCACTACTTACACTCCTGAGCAGACTAGACTAGTAGAGAGGAAGAACAAGACACTCATCACTCTTGCTCGTGTTATGCTAGATGAGTATGGGACTCATGAGAGGTTTTGGGTTGAGGCAATCAACACAGCTTTCTACACTTCCAATCGTGTGTACCTTCACTGGCTGTTGAAGAAGACTCCATATGAGCTATTGGTTGGACGGAAACCGAATGTTTCCTATTTTTGGGTGTTTGGCGGCACTTGCTACATTCTCAAGAAGAGGAGGAAGCCCGGGAAATTTGAGAGTAGGACGGATGAAGGGATACTTGTTGGATACTCTGGAACTCCTAAAGCATATCGGGTCTACAACTCAGTCACAGGATGTGTAGACGAAACCTATGATGTGCAATTTGATGAGTCAAGTAGTTCTCAAAAGAGAGATGAATTTCATGAAGGGCACATTGAGAATGATCCTATGAGGGAAGCCTTGAGAAGAATGCTCATGGGCAAGGTTTTACCCCACGAGGTCAATGATGGTGATATTGATGAGCCCTCTACTCCACAACCTCAACCAACCTCTTCCTCTTAGATACAAGAACAAAACCAAAATGCCACAAGTACACCGTCTACCTCGTCCCAAAATTTATTGAGAGTCCACCCACCATACAATAACGAAACCCAAGTGAGAGGTGAGCCACAAGGCTCCCCACATACACCACATCAAACTATTTCTCCAAGCTCTTCACAAGACACTCATCCATCCACCTCAACCTCAAAGTCAAAGACAAGAAGGCCTATGAGTGATTCCCCCACCTCTCTTAGAATCCAAGACACTCATATATCAAGAGAGCAAGCAACCCAAGATGCACAAGATACATCACCTAGACCTTGTCCCACTTAACAAGTACATCATCCTAGACCCAAAGCCATAATCAAGGATCATTCTTATGACTTGATCATTGGGAGCCCATATCAAGGAGTGAGGACAAGGAGAAATCAATACAATCCCAACTATGTGAATGAAGAAGTTGATGAAGGAAGTGATGAGGAGGCAAATATTGCTATTGAGAACTTCTCTTTTGTCTCAATGATTGAGCCTACAACCATTGAAGAGGCAATGAATGATCACAAGTGGGTTATTGCCATGCAAGAAGAATTGAACAATTTTCAAAAATGCAAAGTATGGAAGTTGGTTGAAAGACCCAAGAATCATAATATGGTGGGCACCAAGTGGGTCTTCAAGAACAAACAAGATGAGAAAAGGAGCCATTGTCAAGAACAAGGCTCGCCTAGTGGCAAAGGGATATTCTCAAGTGGCGGGCATTGACTTTAAAGAAACAATTGCTCCCATGGCTCATCTTGAGGCTATTCAGATCTTTGTTGCTTATGCATCACATAATGGCTTCAAGCTCTATCAAATGGATGTGAAAAGTGCCTTCTTGAATGGAGAGATCAATAAGAAAGTCTATGTGGAACAACCTCTAGGGTTTGAGGACCCTAAGCGTCCTAGACATGTGTACAAGTTGAATAAATCTCTCTATGGTCTCAAGCAAGCTCCTAGGGCATGGTGTGAACACTTGAGAAACTTCCTACTCAACAATGGATTCATCATTGGAAGCATTGATAGCACCTTGTTCACAGGACATGTTGAGAAGGATCTGTAAGCTTCATGACCATTGGTGATTGGATCGCCAAGGTATGGATGTTTTGGTAATAGATGACAACTATGAAATTGTGGGCTAACATCTACATGAGTGTTGTCTATGTAGGTAATCATCTCTTAACTCTATTATAAATCGTATGGATGATGGTTGCCTTGGCGATTGATGACAATGACCGCAAGCATGGAGGCTTGTGAACTTGATGGAGTCCAAGGGTTGATGGAGATGGATCAAAGTGGAGAACAAGCTATGGTGCAAGTGTTGGGAACACTTACCTAGTTGTTAGGGATTTGAGTCCATAGGAAAAACCGGACTATCAAGGGGGTCTAGGTCATTCTCTTAGGTTATGTCTAGTCAGTGATGTGCAAGGTTGCTTGGTGAAATCACATGCACTAGGTGACTATGGAGAAGCCGCGAAACAAAGTCAAGTGAGGATGATGAGTTTCAGCTTCTGGACATAGAGACCACACAGAGGGGTCAGTGGAGACCGGACTGTATGATCACTATGGGGAGTTGTCCAGGACTTAGAGCGAGAAGCAGGAAGCCTATCAGCAGGAGACCCTGTACAGACCGGACGGTCCGGTCAGTAGGGGTGTAGAAGGGCAGCAAGGAGCTTCAGCATAGAAATGTTTCTAGACTGGAGAGAGAAACTGATCGGACGGTCCGGTCTGCTGACCGGACGGTCTGGTCAGTATAGGAAATTGTCTAGATAGTACAGCCAACAGTTCTGGGAACCATTACCCGAGTGATCGGACTTCCAGGTCTGGATGTCCAGAAAGGCAATTTCTTGGAGCAATGGCTAGTTTGAAGTTAGGAGCCTATATAAATTCGTTGCTGGGGTCTTGGAGACCTCTCTTGGCCAGTGGAATACCTGAGAGCATTTGGTAAGGTCCAAGAGGAAAAGAGGAGAGCACTAGGAGGAGATATTGCATATCTCGAGAGTTCTAGAGAACAATAGCTTGAGCATCTTGCACATCTAAGTCTAGGGTGTCCTTGAGGGTGTGATCTAGATTGTTACTCTTGGTCTATGGTGAGACCTAGACCGGTTAGGTGTCGGTGATCAGGCCTATCATGATCGGTTGTGAAGGTCGTCACACGTTCGTACACGGTTTGAGCCCGCTGTTGAAAGGGGCATCGCTAGTGAGCGCCCGTGTCAGCTCGAGGAGTTCGGCAAATTCTCGAGGGAGGCGAGCTTGTGCTTTGTGCAGTGGTGATGCATATCGTGTGTTCACTCGAGGAGTGATTGCGGGCTCGTGAGCGAGAACTCCACTTGGTGGCAGGAGGGACCGGGACTCCAGCGGGAGTGGTCCAATGAGGATTGGGGGAAGGCGCCATCCTTTCGAGACCTCGGGAAAAAATTATGAGCATTGCTTGACCCTCTCTTTACTATTCCGCAATTGTATGCTCTAGTGAGTAGGGCGACTTGTGGCATGCATAGGCTAGTGTGATTGGCTTCCGCTCTTTATCATATCATGAACACTAGCATGTGTAGGATCTTGACCTACTAGAATTGCTTAGTTTGCATATCTTGGTAGACTCAAGTAGTGGAATTTGAAGTAATTGGATTCGTGAGCGGCTTACCGATTCACACCCCCCCCCTCTCGGTACGCCTTCGGTCCTTACAAGTGGTATCAGAGCCAAGTGCTCATCTTTGAGGCTTCATCGCCTTGAGTAAGTATGCCGGGACAGGCCGGGAATGTTCCCATATTCAATGGTGAGGACTATGCTTATTGGAAGGCTCGGATGCAAGGCTACCTTCAGTCCCTTGATCCAGAGATATGGACGGTCACTCACGACTCCAATGCGGATGTAAACCTACTTGAGCCTGACTATGTTAAGTGTAATGCTAAGGCCAAGAATGCTCTAATTGCTTGCATCTCTAACAATATTTTCGCTCAGTTGGATGCTAGTTCCAACTGATATGTCAAAGAGGAAAGATACTATGTGTTGAAGAACAAGTATGATAACTTCACTAGACTACCACATGAGAGAGCTAATACTATTCATTCTCGTTTTCATGTACTAGTGGAGGTGATCAATGCACTTGGGGATGATTTCAAGATGAAGCCGATTGAGGTGATAAGAAGATTCTTGAGGCTATTCAAAGACCCCAAGTATGAGTCCATCATCACCTTCATCTTGCAAGGTGACCTCAAGACCAAGACCATGAAGAATATACTTGGCAAGATCACCGTCTTCGAGAGCTACCAATTGGGGTTGGATGATCCTCAACCATCCAATCTTGCTCTACTGGCTGACAAGCAAGAATCTAGCAAGACCAAGAAGAACAAGAAGAAGGTGATCATTGAGGACCATGATGAAGAAGATGATGATGAGGGTGACTTGACGAAGGACTTGTCTCTTCTCATGAAGAAGATGAAGAACTTCAAGAATAAGTTTGCTTCCAAGTCAAGGGGCAAGTGCTTCAATTGTGCCTCAAAGAATCACTTTGTTCGAGAGTGCCCAAAGCCCAAGAAAGAAGCATTCAAGTCACAAGATTCAAGTGAAGAAGAAGAAGACCCCAAGGACAAGCACGAGAAGAAGAGATACTTCAACAAGGACAAGAGCAAAGGCAAAGGCAAAGCTCAAGAATACAAGAAGAAGTTCTCTCGTAAGGCACTTGTTGGAGAGTGGACAAGCGACAACTCAAGTGATGAGTCCTCTTCCTCAAGTGATGAAGAAGTGGCCGGCTGAGTCATGATCAAGACCACACCTCCACGAGCTCTTCCTCCACCTCCCATGTGCCTCATGGCCACGAGCCAACTTGGGGAGAGTGAGGATGAGAGCAGCGATGATAGCGATGATGAGGAGCACACATGTGCCAAGTTGTGGAGCATGCTTGAGCAAGCTCGTGACATCGCCATCAAGAAGTCCAAGATGTTGGAGGTGGTAAGAAAAGAGTGTAAGTTGGCTAAGGACCATGTTGGTGAGCTTGAGAGTGAGCTCAAGGACCTTGTCACATCTCATGAGGCCCTAAACAAGAATTATGACAAACTCAAGGGTGATTATGTAGAGCTTCATGAGAAGTACAAGGCCCTCAAGATCACTTACGAGGCCATCGATATCGAGAACTTTGCCTCTCCCTCCTCTAGTTCATCAAAGAGTGATGCTTTTGCTATGTGTGATGAACTAACCACCTCGATCGAGGTTTCTTCTCTTGAGCCATTTGTTTTGGAGGACTATCACAAGCTCAAGGAAGAGAGAAAGATGATGATGGACGGCTTTGAGAGGCTCATATGTGGTAGATCCATCCACAAGGTGATTCTTGGGAGAAACCTTGTGAACAATGTCTCCCACAGGGGACTTGGCTCATATCCCGCCACCATCGACATTATAGGGATGAGTGATTCCATCCCTACATGGATCAAACCCCTTCTCATCGACAACTACTATTGCGAGAGGTGTTGCAAGGATGGCCACGCCACCAAGGATTGTCCCATGGTGAGAAGTTCCATTGTTTTATCTAATGCTAACTTGTTCCATGAGAACACACATTTCAAACTTTTTAGGAACAAGTATGGCAAGGTGAAAGCAAAGGCCTTGGGACCACCAAACACGAAAAGGAAGGTCAAGAACATATGGGTGCCTATGTGCATTGTTGATCTTGAGAGATCGGCTACGTACAAGTGGGTGCCTAAGAACAAGACATAGATAGTGGTGGTGGTGGACCGAGTGCTTTCGTGAAGATCATGTAAAGTCCACCACAAGTGACATGGACCTCAATGACCTATCTACTCATGATAGAGGTAACCATGTTTATTCTTTGTAGTTGTAGTGTGTTTTTCTTTTTCTTGCATTGCATGGTAATTAGGACTCCTTTGTGACTAGTATGCTTTGCATCCATGCATGTGTAAATAATTAGAAGAAAAACACATACAAATTAGTAAATGTCTAACTCATCCAAGGTAGCTATAAGCAAGGGGGAGTGCTTGAGATGGTGGTTTTACTTTCATTGCATATGTAAAATGCTTGTTGCATGCATCATATAGGAAACACAAAGGAGGCTTGTCCTGATGAGGACCTCACTCCTAAGGATACATGCAACACTCCTCCAATTCTGGACTTGCAAGGTCCAATGACTAGATCTCATGCACGATGACTAAATTTAGAGGTGAGCTCGTTCCTACGTTCTTTATCATATGTCACTTTTGAGAATGGTTTGCTCCCTCATGATTATATTGTAATTAGGAACCATGGAGAGGACCAGGAGATGATGGGAGAAGGACTTGGAGACGTGGAGGACCAGCAAGGACGTGGAAGCCAAGGTGGAGGCCCAACCAAAACCGACTTTGAGTCTGTTTTGATGGCCAGGACCAGTTTGCACTAAAACGGATGCCCAAGACGCATACGGACTCTGAATTCAGCGTTCTACATATGCACGGAAAGATGTGAAGAAGATCTTTCCAATGCCGCCAGTTTCATGTCAAAATTCATCCGGATTCATCAGGAATCGTCGAAACAATAGAGGGTACAGAATCTGTTTTGGTGCTGCGTCGCCAGTTTTTGACCTTCGGGCTTTGTATCTAGCTGAGCCCAATTAGGAGCGCATCCAGAGGGTCTTGCACGATCCTAGGGTCTTCATATACAGCTGCCACCACACCATTAGGGTTTGGGTTTTGCTTAGATCAATTCTGTTCATAAACAGTGTCATCGTTCATCGATTTGTGAGACCCCAACTTCGTGAGTTTAATCATACATCTACAATTGTGTTGCATTCTTCTTTGTTCTTGCTTGTGTTCTTGATTTGCAGGTAGGGATTAGCCTTCTCCGCAAGGCAATCATTCTTGAACGGTTGATAACTAGAGGAGACGTCGTGCTATGATTGCGGGGTTTAGAACGTGTTGTTCTGAAGCCGGATCGATTTGTGTGTCGCCTCCGACCAAATCAACATATCCAGAACCTTTCGGAAGATCGGAAACCCTTGTCCACATCAAGTGGTATTAGAGCTTCAGGTGCACCATCAGGTTTGCACTACCCTTATTTAATTTTGTTTTGTGTTCATCCTATCGTCCATAGAAAAGCCAAAAAAAAAATCCCCCCGCCCGTAACCACGTGTTTAGCCTTTGCATATTTCAATTTCAGAGTCCGTAGTATTGAGTTTGTGTCCTAGTCTTCTTTAGTCGCTGGTTTAGTTTGTGTTTTAGTCGTCTGTAGTGTTTTCTTTGCAACCCTAGCCGCCATCCCCTTCACCACCCACTGTTTCGTCGACTTTGTGTGCTAGGGTTGATTGATCGACACACCCATCGTAATCCCACCCTAATCCCACCCTAAACCCACTGTCAACATCTTGGACCAATCCCCACAAATTCTACTTTCCACTGCATCCACGCCGCGAAAAACAAATCCTACCTGATTTCAAACCCGACCCCAAACCCGACTCGGGTTTTGACTCGGGTTTCTTGAGAACCGATTCCGACACCTTTTCGGTAAAACGGTCATAACTTTTTGTTCGGGTGTCTGTTTTGGCTGAAATTTTTATAGGAAATTCTTGAATCAAAGTTGAGCATACGCTATGTACCCTCGTCAAAAAATTCAAAAAAATTGTGAAGATAAAGAAAAAATTGATTCAAGTTGAAACCCGACGTTTTCTGAAACTTCAAGATTTTCTGTAGGCCACATCCTACCTCTATTTGAGCTGAACTTTTCTGTGGATTCTCCCCCATTGTTAGTGAGTTCGAAAAAATATCAAAAAAAAAAATAAAATAAAAAATTTGGGATTTCTACTAGTGCTACATCTATGTCACAAAAGTTTTTAGTTTGAAACCAAAACCGTTTTAAATAAGTAAAATCATTTTATTTTATTTTATTTCAATACTTTGTCATTTTTTGATTCCATGTTAATTTGAGAAAATTGAAATCATTTGAATCAAATTTTATGAATGTACATTCTATTTTAAAATGGGGCTCAACTATCATTGTCTCTGTGACTCATGTGAATGCATCGTCGAACACTTTCTTCCAAACTTGTTTCATCACATATTTCACCCTACACGTTGTTGATGTATCCAGACTTATTTTCATCCTCATTCATCTTACCTACTGCATGGACATGCACAGACGTCATACCTTCCATGTTTGCCCCACCTTTCATAAATATTTCTATGGAAAGAAACTCCACCTACCATAAACACTTAAAAGGAAGGAACAAGAGAATAAATTGCCATCAATAATGCATTTATTCTTCATAAATCTCCTTCCATATTCTTCCCCAACCTACCCCCACCACTCCTATATATACTAGGACCCCTCCCACGAAATCCCCACCCCCTAGAACCCTCACCACGCCGCCAGGCTGCCGCCATTCTGATCTGCCCTCGTGTCCAGCAACAGTTCTGCCGATTGGCTTTCACGTTCCCGGCGATCCACCAAACAGAAACCCACCAAATTTTAAATGGAGGTGCAACCAGATGTCTTCTACAACATATCCAAAATTCAGCATCATTGGACGTTGTATGCCTCCAAGATCTGCATCGCAACGCTGGCTGCTCCCGGCTCCTGATCTGTCTAGCACACGTATTGGTAATTCGATCCTTTTTCCTATTAATCGAGGCACTTGATTGATACAACCTCTATTCCAAAATGTGTTCCAGGGAGATATCATCATCTCCACCAAAGTATTCTCCAATATCTGTCTTGGTTTGACCGAGAACGCGGTTGGTGTGATACCCACCGCTGTGTGACCTAGTTTCTTTCTGGTGCCAAAATCTCCAGGTCAGGTCAATTCCTATGAAATCAACCCTACAATTCATGTGTTCCGCAACACTTCCAATACGTATGTTCAACTATGTTTTCATATCCATCAGGAATAACCGGGAATGCGAATGTCTTCTTTGTGTTCTCTGTAGATGGCTGTTGTTTGTCGTCTGTTCGCGTTCCACATGGATCTTGGTAATTTCTATCCATGTTCTGCCAAAACCAATCATGTTCTTGATTATATCTGTATACCATATCATGTTCTAGGAATCTATCATATCGTTCCCAGTAGCACGTCCCATGATATACTACGACACCTCTAGGAACGCCGTTGGCGTTCAGAATATTGCTAGGCGACCTTGACCTGCTCAAACCCATCCATCTCCAGTACAGGTGATTTTTGATCCAATCAACCTTGCGTTTCACATATTCCACATTACTAGGAAGATATTTGCTCAAACTATTCCTTGAGAACCAGAGCCAATCATTGGAAACATGCACATATGTTTTGCACAGTCTATGTGCAGCCGCAAATCCTTGCAGCTTTAACCTTGCATATCTTTTGATCTACAACCTTGATTTAGATGATTCTTCCACTCATATTCTTGTATACAAATAAACTATCTAATTACAATCTTGGTCCAACCATACCTAATTGTCCCATATCTTGCATTGTGTATTTATTGTGTGTATGCTTTTGTATGTATTGCGCAAATAGGAGTTTTACATACGGGAATTGTACGAGGACGAAGATCAAGATTTGCTATCACTAAGAAGCAACATCTAATATAAGGCAAGTGTCTTTGATGCATCTTGTACCTATTATGAATATTATTTTAGAACTGCATGCTTGTCAAATAAATGGGTACCTATTATTAGAGTTTTCCTAGTATTGCTTTATCCTTTTCCTTGTCGCCTTGAACTAGTTGATTGGTTAGTTATGGGTAGAAATGCTTAGGTTGCTTGTGGGATGTTGGGTTAAGATTAATCTTGATTAATGAGCTATGTCCCTTCATGGTTGGAAATGGTAATTAAGATTAGCAACATGGCTTAGGATTTGGGTGATCGGTATGGGGACTGTGCAGGGGTTTACCGGCAGTCCGGGGACTATGCAGGGGTTCACCGGTAGTCCCCTGGTTTGTTTATCACCTAAATCACATTAATAACCGATTCTTGGAGTGGCAACCCATGTGGACCGTACAACCATGAGCCAAGTTATGGGCGCGGCCTGGCGTAGTATGCGGTGGAGACCAGCTGGTGCGTGTGAAGACGTAGGGACTATGCAGGGGTTCACCGATAGTCCCAAGGGGAGGTGTGTTTAAGGGACAAGGTCCTAGAACCATCTAGCTCAAGAGTGGGCACGTACAAGATGGAGGAAGCCGTTGAAATGCCTTGAAGTGATCTCCTGACCACACACCATAGGAAGTGTGCAAGTGCTTGACCGTCACGGCAGGATGAAGAGTTAGTCACCTGGAAATAGGGGATGAAATCGCTTCTCGTGGGGAATGTGTACAACCTCTGCATATTGAAAACTGTCATGACAGCCGTGCTCACGGTCAAGAGCGGCATGGATCCTCACAAGATTAATTCGGTGTGGTTTCGAATGGTTGGGATGGTTGGATGGTTTGGATTTGGCATGGATAGTACCCTGTGGATTGAGGGTTGGGATGAGCCCACCTAGTAATTAGGATGCATAGGAAATTAAAAGCTCATGCAATAATCCCCATTAAGCCTTCCTTGACTTAGCCCCATGTCATCTTTTCTCCCACTTGCTGAGTACGACACGTACTCACCCTTGCTATACCATATTGCTGCTCAGCTACAGGAGAATGAAGGTACAATGATGAAGATGATGAAGGAGTCTAGGCATGCGGTCTTCCGGTCGACTTCCTGTGGGAGATGAAGGACGCCAACACATAGTTTATTCCGCTATAATTTAATCTTTTTCTTTTGACCTACGAGTCACCTTTGTAATCATGTTATTGATTTAATAAAGATATTGTTCTTTTATCACAGTAGTTGTCCTATGTGCGTGAAAACTTGTTCTTGGGCACGCATATAGATGCATTAATTTTGGTCATTGAAACCGGGTGTGACAACAAGTTACTTGGGCACTCACATATATATATTTGTCCTTCCTACCTCTACATATTTATTCTGGACAACACATAGGTTATTTTTTAACCCTTGCAATTGTGGAACACACCTTCCTGGTATCCTTTGATTGTCTTTTCAGAACTTTGTAAGAGCTTTGTAAGGAGCTTCCTTTTGTTGTGTTGAGAGGCACCACCGCTTAGCTATTTTGTAGGGATAACCTTCATTGTTTGTTTCCTATTTTAGTGTTTCTGATGGCAGGAAGCAACATTGGAGAGGTTTCTTCACCCTCAAAATTTGCTGAGTGCATGAGCCAAGATCAGCTCCAGAAGGCTTTGCAGGCTGCTCAAAGTGATTTGGCAGAGATGATCATCAGAGTCATTACTGATGCGGTCAGCAAGCTTCACATTGGAGAAAGCATTGAGCGGTTGGAGAAGCGGGTCTCCAAGCTCACTGATCAGGTTGTCGAGTTGGACACTGCTCACAAGACCAACGACACCCTCCCCAACAACAATGAAGAAGATGACCTGGACGAAGACACGGTGTATGCTACTGATGGCATCGTGGATAGGGCTGCTACAAGGACAGTGAGATTACGACGTCATTTGAACCGTAACACTCAAGCTATGGGTGGTGTCCACAACCACAACCGTCGGTCACAAGGTACCAATCATGGTCGTGCTCTTGATGATCCGTATTCTAAAATTAAGTTTTCCATTCCTTCATTTTTAGGTCAATATGATGGTGACGCTTATCTTGATTGGGAGATGACTATAGAGCAAAAATTTAATGCCCACCTTGTTCCTGAACAACATAGAGTTAGACAAGCCACTAGTGAGTTTAAGGATTTCGCTATTGTTTGGTGGAGTGGTCTAGCTATTGAAACCGATTTGCCTACTACTTGGGGAGAACTTAAGGTAGCAATGCGTGATCGTTTTGTTCCTCCTTCTTTTTATAGAGAGATTCGTAATAAATAGTAGCGCTTAGATCAAGGAGAAAAAACTGTTCAGGAGTACTTTAGTGAGCTTTAGAAAGGTTTAATTCGTTGTGCTGTAGTTGAAAAAGTAGAGGATCAGATTTGCCGCTTTTATTCTGGTTTGAGAAAAGAAATTCAGGACATACTTGATTATAAAGAATTTTATACCCTCAACCAGTGTTTTCAGTATGCTATGCTTGCAGAGAAAGAATCGCAGGGACTTTTCCAGGCTTTTGAGGCGTACAACAAATCCAACAATCGTACCACGTATCCACTATGACCGACAGGGACTTCGGGTCTGCCTAAGTCATCTTTCCAGCCACCCCCACCAGCAGCTGCCAAGGGCGCTAGTGTTGTTTCTGCAACACCAAGATCAACCCACTCAGGTAAAAATTCTATGCAGGTACCAGCTAGTAGTGCTTCCTCTGTCGCTTCGACGGGACGCACAACAGGGATTCAGTGCCACTGCTTCCATAGACTTGGTCATGTGCAGAAAGATTGCCCAAGTAGGCGGGCATATGTGGCAACAGACGATGGTGGTTACATGAGCACCTCTGATGTGGAGGATGAGGAGGAGGATGTCACTGCCACTAGCGGTGACCTCGTCCTTGGAGACGGAGACACCACGAGATACATGAATATTATTGTTCAGCGTGTCCTTAGCACACAAGTTCAGCAGCCCGAGATGATGCAGCGCCACAACTTGTTCCAGATTTTCTTTGTCATCAAGAACCGCCGAGCACGTGTCATCATTGATGGAGGGAGCTGCAATAACTTGATGACTTCTAATGTGGTCAACAAGCTAACCGCATGCCCACATCCACATCAGTACTACATTCAATGGTTAAATGACTCTGGAAAAGCTAAGGTAAACCAAACTTACAGAGTTCCTTTTTCCATTGGTTCTTATGTGGATTATGTTGATTGTGATGTCGTACCCATGCAAGCATGTTCACTTTTATTGGGTAGACCTTGGGAATTTGATAATAATGTTGTACACCATGGTAGAAGTAATAAGTACACTTTTATGCATAAAGGAACTAAAATTACTTTGTTACCAATGACCCCTGCTGAAATTGTACAAGCTGATTTAGAAAGAGCTGCTAATTTGAAAAATAAAGATACTGAAATTCAGCAACCTGTTAATTCAGATTCTACACCTAGTAATATTAATGATTCTTCAAGTTCTAAGGGTGCTGGAATTAAATTACAAGGTCATTCATATCTTGCAACAAAATCTGAGCTTGCTGAAATTTCTGCTGATGATGATATTTGCTATGCTTTGATATGCAAACAAGCTTTATTTTCGCTCGATAATATTGCTTCTAGTGCTTTGCCTCCTGCTGTCACTAACCTTTTGCAAGAGTATGAGTATGTTTTCCCTGCTGAGATACCCCCGGGATTGCCACCTTTGAGAGGGATTGAGCATCAAATTGATTTGATTTCGGGTGCTACTTTGTCAAACCGTGTTGCTTATAGGACCAACACTGAGGAAACTAAGGAGATACAACGACAAGTCCAAGACCTTTTGGATCGTGGGTATGTTCGTTAATCACGTAGTCCTTGTGTTGTTCTTGTACTTTTGATTCCTAAGAAAGACGGTACCTGGCGTATGTGTGTAGATTGTAGAGCCATTAACAACATTACTATTAGATATCGTCATCCTATTCCTAGGCTAGACGACATGCTTGATGAGTTATGTGGTGCTATAATCTTCACTAAAATTGATTTGCGTAGTGACTACCATCAAATTAGAATGAAACTTGGAGATGAATGAAAAACAACTTTCAAAACCAAATTCGGGTTATATGAGTGATTAGTAATGCCTTTCGGTTTAACTAATGCACCTAGTACTTACATGCGCTTGATGAATGAGGTTTTAAGAGCTTTCATATGGCAAATTTGTGGTAGTTTACTTTGATGATATTTTGATTTATAGCAAATCCATAGATGAACATATGAATCATTTGCGTGTTATTTTTGATGCTTTACGAGATGCACGTTTATTTGGTAACCTTGAGAAGTGCATCTTTTGCACGGATCGAGTCTCTTTTCTTGGCTACGTTTTGACTCCACAAGGAATTGAGGTGGATGAGGCGAAGATTGAAGCCATAAAGAGCTGGCCTGTACCAAAAACTATCACATAGGTGAGGAGTTTTCTTGGTCTTGTAGGTTTCTACCACTGCTTTGTCAAAGATTTCAGCACCATTGCTGCACCTTTGCATGAGTTGACAAAGAAGGGCGTTGATTTCCATTGGGGTAAGTGTGACAACCCTACTCTGAAAAGTAGAGTATGTCGCATAGGATCGTCTCGGGAGATGGTTAATGAAGTAACCATACATAGCATTCACACATGAACATTCATCATTTACAAAGATACATCACTTAGAGGAGTACTATTACAAGTCCGGTGTTCAAATTAAGCTGAGTTCAGATCTGATACATAATATGAGTCCTTGGTACATATACATAATTTAGCAGAAGCGGTGAAACGACAAAACACGACGTTGCCTACGTGAACCATGCCAGCCCTATGGCGATGGCTCACTCACCCCGGTTAGGAGAACTGGGGACCCATTCGATGGTCCAGTTTTGAGGCTCCTCACCTTCCCACACAATCTTATTACAACAATCACAATAGGTCGCTTGAGGAAAACCTGAAAAACAACATCAACGCAAAGCCTGAGTATCTAACATACTCCGCAAGACTTACCCGTCAACCGGTTTACTAAAACCGACTCCTAGTATGCAGGAGGCTGACCGGGTTTATTTGATAATTGCATAAAAAGCTCCTATTAGTTCTATGCTGCACTTTCAATTTCCTTAAACCAGATTTTACTTTGCTTATTGTAGAACACAGCTACGGTGAGTCTAGCTAGCTGCTAAGACATGAATATAGCTGAGGAGCAATACATCATAGCATGGTGTATCCATAGCATAAATAAATTTCAGAAACTTAACCACAACTTTACTACTTAACATATCATTGCCGCTGCTCGAACAAGAGGTACTCATAACCGTGAGGGACGACAATTCGAATTGATTTACATCCTGCAGGAAAAACCCAAATACACGACATACGCATCATTTAAGAACACGTATGGCCACCGTTCACAAGATTGCTATAAAGTCGATCCAGGGCCATCGATCCCGAGTACACGTCCTCCCCGTGATACAGTACTTCATATCCGAGGCTTAACCCATGCACTCTCCAGCGGTCCTCAAACCCGTGCATCTACCGTGCTGTTCACATCACCTCTGGATCGATGAGTATGGCCGTCCAACAATACGGCGCCCAAGTTACTAGGTTTACCAATTCCCATAATAAAGGTATGCACTTGGTACAGTTCAATACTTGTTCACGGAGTTGCAACGATAGGTGCTCCATTTTTATCAAGTTCATCAACCAATTGAACCATAGTTGAATCTATAACCTATCGTTGACTCCACTAGTTTAAGCATAGCATTTGCTAACGGAAAAGCTTACTAACATACTAATCATAGGTCATTGCTGGAGTATGCAAGTGTGTTTCATCCAAGTCCTACACTTAATGCACAATACAATATTCCTAACTTGTGATAAAGAAAAAGGACTTGAATGATAAAATGGGTTATGCACCGGGGCTTGCCCTGGGTGTGATGTAGTTAGAGTCTTCACCAAGGTGCACTTCAGCTCCGTGCTGGTCTGGTGTGATCTTCTCGGTCTCGATTCCTATATGGAATGGACATGCATCAATGCTAAGGAATACACAAGGTTTCATGGAGTTTTCTTAATTAAAGATGGAATGCATGGCATGACAATTCATGGCACTTCCTCAGCCAATAAAAATTTATGACTAATCATTTATTCATGAATATGTGCACACCTAAGTATGACATGGTAACTACTGAATTTTGAAGGGGACAACTTCTAATTACTAGAATGCAACTTTTAATTATCACAATCTTAGTGTAAGTCTTCTTTAACATGAGCATGGCCTAGGTGTTGATTAACTGACCTCGCATGCTGATGAGGATATGACAATGTAGTACTTAGGTCAAATTTTTGAAAGTTAATTGTTGAGCCACTTAGCTAAAGTGACCATGTGCAAACTAACACTATACCTAGACATGGCATTTTTAGTTTCATCACTAGTTCTAGCTCATATAGTTAATTAAGAACCAAAGCATAGAACTGAAACATGAGAATTTCTACTGTAATGTGAAGCTGAGTTATTTTCCATGGACTTCCAGAAATTAATTTATTCCTACTTTCCTTAAATACACACATAAAGTAACATTTAAATGAAGAAATTCCTAGTTTTTTAGCAAATGATCAATTTCGACAGCAAATTTGTACTTAGGTAACTTAAAATTTTTCATGGTATTTTTCATAAGTGTACAAGTGAATAAGGAACAGGAATGCCAAATTTCATGAATAAATTCCTAGCCAATAATTTATATAAATTCAATTACTGAAAACGAGGATTATTCAATAATACTAAAAATATGCATGAAAATGGAAATGTTCTTTTGCATAAAGTTTAGAGATGCCATGAAATGCTTACTGAGCAAATTTCATGAATTTACCGTTTACACATAATTACTTATGAATTTATTAAGCAAATTAGGGTTGTGACTTTGATGGATTAAATAAATTAATTTACTGAATAAACTTGGACTTGATCCTGTTTTTCTGGTAGAGCAAGATTTTAGGAGTTGAACAAAATTAATTTCACAATTTTTGGCCTTGTATTTCTCGAGATATTGAATTTTGAAGTTTATTCAAAGTTCACTGTTATTTACAGTTTTGCCACTGGGTTCAAATCCTATCAAACGCGCGCGCGGCGGCCGGCGACGGCGAGCTCGGGCCAGCGGCTGATCGGCGGCATGGCGGGGGCTCACGTGCGACTCAGATGGTCTCCATGCCGAGGGGATCTCGAGGAGGGGGTCAGAGGGGGAAGTGGCTCACCGGAGATCGCCGACGACGACGCGCGGCGGCAGGGGCAGCTCCGGCGAGGACCATGCGACGGTGGCGAGGGGGAGACAGGCTGGGGTTTGGTCAATGAGCTCCGCGGAGGCGTGGGGACGGTCGATGTCGAGGAACTCATCGAGGGGGAAGGCCGGAGGTGGGTTCCCGTTGGCGTGGGTGTCGGATCCCGGCGGCGGCGACTCCGGCTTCGCAAAATCCGGCGAGGGCACTGCACAGGGGAGGAAGGGAGTCAGAGGGGAGTAGGGTAGGTTCCTTGCGTGTCGATTTGCGAAGAGAGAGTGGACGGAGAGCTTGCCTAGGCCAAGCTCTGGGCGGCAGCGACCATGGCGGCCAGAACAGAGCACTGGCACGGTTTTCGCCGGGGAGAGGGAGGAGGAGAGGGTGCCGGCGCTCGGGGGTTGATCTGGGGTGTGCGAGAACTGGTTGCGAGTTGCAAGAGTGAGAGAGATGAGGCTGGGGTGCTGCTGCTGCTGCTGCTGCCTTTTTGACCTGGCCGGCTTAGGGACGACCGAGAGCGGGTGAGAAAGGGAGAGAGAAGGAGGGGCGTTGTGTTGTCGGCCAGGGAGTGGCTGCCGGCGGTGGGGGGGCTTCAATTTCTGGCTGGTGGCACAGGGCGGGGATTGGCGGTGCAGTGGCCGAAGTGGGGCGACAGGAGAGCGGCAGTGGCGACCGTACCCGGGTACACCCGGTGTCGGGTTGGAATTGGCCAGAGGGAGAGAATTCTTGACCCGATTTTGACCCTGGACCCCGACTCGGGTTTGGTTCACTTCGACACGTTCCCCTGCTCCAAACTTGACACAAATTTTTGTGTGGGCTCAGAAAAATGTGTGCTCCAACTTTGCTTTTGGGTGCACCAGCTAAATTTGCTTTGATAAATTATGAAAATTCCAAACCCGCAACACACCTTTCTGACTTTGGAGGAATTTTTAAGGGTATCAATTTGTTACTAAAAATTCTGGTAAATTCTAAAAATTCTCTTTCATTGTGGCCATTAAGAATATGCAAAAACATTGGGGTACTTCCATGGGTTTTGGTAACGTTTGTAGATGACCCATATTTGAATATTCTGTAATTTAATTAAATAGGTTTCCTCCTTTTTATTCTTTGGCACATGGATTAATTATACTCCTGCTTAGCCCTTAATTGATGTTAGGTTTAGTTAACTTCATTTTGTGACATGGGATGTCACAGTAAGGTACATCGTGAGTCTTTTGATGCTTTGAAGGATAAACTTACACATGCACCATTGCTGCAATTACCTAATTTTGATAAGATTTTTGAGTTTGAATGTGATGCTAGTGGTATAGGCATTGGTGGTGTTTTGATGTAAGATAGTAAATCTGTTGCATACTTTAGTGAGAAAATTACTGGGCCTATTTTGAATTATAGCACGTATGATAAGGAATTGTATGCACTTGTACGTTCTTTAGAGACGTGGCATCATTATTTGTTGCCCAAAGAATTTGTTATTCATTCTGATCATGAATTACTTAAGTATATTCGTTCTCAATGTAATTTGAACCATAGACATACTAAATGGATTGTGTTTATTGAGTCTTTTCCTTACATTATTAAACATAAGAAAGGGAAGGATAATGTGATCACTGATGCTTTATCTAGACGCTATACTTTATTGTCTCAACTTGATTGTAGAATTTTTCGACTTGAGGCAATTAAAGAACAATATGTTGCTGATGTTGATTTTAAGGATGTATTTCTGCATTGTAAAGAAGGTCGTGCATGGAACAAATTTGTTTTGACTGAAGGATTCTTGTTTAGAGCTAACCGCCTATGCATGCCAGTTGGTTCTGTTCGTCTTTTGTTGTTACAGGAGGCACATGGAGGTGGATTGATAGGTCATTTTGGTGCCCAGAAGACGGAGAATATTTTGGCCACACACTTCTTTTGGCCAAGGATGAGGAAAGATGTCGAGCGCTTTGTTGCTCGCTGCACTACATGTCAAAAAGCTAAGTCTCGCTTGAGTCCACATGGTTTATACATGCCACTTCCTATTCCTTCTATTCCTCGGGCGGATATTTCTATGGACTTTGTTTTAGGACTACCTAGGACTAAGAGGGGGAGTGATAGTATTTTTGTTGTTGTGGATAGATTTTCTAAGATGGCACACTTTATACCATGTCATAAGACTGATGATGCTAGTTATATTGCTGACCTCTTTTTCAAAGAAATTGTATGTTTGCATGGTATGCCTTCTACTATTGTTTCAGATCATGATGCAAAATTCTTGAGTCACTTTTGGCGCACGCTTTGGAATAAGTTGGGTACAAAGTTGCTGTTTTCTACAACTTGTCACCCACAAACTGATGGACAAACTAAGGTAGTGAACCGCACTTTGGGTACTATGTTGAGAGCTATTTTGAAGAAAAATTTGAAGCAATGGGAAAAATGTTTGCCTCATGTTGAGTTTGCATATAATCGGGCAACACATTCTACTACCGAGGTAAGTCCCTTCAAGGTAGTGTATGGTTTTGATCCCCGTATTCCACTTGATATACTTCCTCTACCTATTCATGAGAGAGTTCATGTTGATGCTAAGGAGCGTGCTGAATTTATTTTGCAAATGCATGAGACCACTAGACTTAGCATTGAAAAGATGAATGACAAGTAAAACTTGATGTAGGAGATTTAGTATGGTTACACTTGAGAAAGGATAGATTTCTAGAATTGACAAACTCTAAATTAATGCCTAGAGCTGATGGTCCTTTCAAAATAATTGAGAAGATTAATGATAATGCATACAAACTTGAGTTGCCTCCCGAGTTCGGGGTTAGTCCTACTTTTAACATTTCAGATTTGAAACCATACTTGAAAGAAGAGGATGAGCTTGAGTCGAGGATAACTCCACTTCAAGAGGGGGAGGATGATGAGGACATCACTCCTAAGGATATATGCAACACTCCTCCAATTCTGGACTTGCAAGGTCCAATGACTAGAGCTCGTGCACGACGACTAAATTTAGAGGTGAGCTCGTTCCTAGGTTCTTCATCATATGTCACTTTTGAGAATGGTTTGCTACCTAATGATTATATTATAATTAGGAACCATGGAGAGGACCAGGAGATGATGGGAGAACGACATGGAGACATGAAGGACCAGCAAGGACGTGGAAGCCAAGGTGGAGGCCCAACCAAAACCGACATCGAGTTTGTTTCGGGGCCCAGGACCAGTCTGCACTAAAACGGATGCTCAGGACGCATACGGACTCTGATTTAGATGTTCTACATATGCGCAGAAACATAAGAAGAAGAACTTTCCAATGCCGCCGGTCTCATGTCAAAATTCGTGCGGAGTCATCAGGAATCGTCGAAACAATAGTGGGTCCAGAATCTGTTTTGGTGCTGCGTCGCCAGTTTTTGGCCTTTGGGCTTTGTATCTAGTTGAGCCCAATTAGGGACGCATCAAGAGGGTCTTGCATGACCCTAGGGTCTTCATATACAGCCGCCACCACACCATTAGGGTTCGGGTTTTTCTTAGATGAATTCTGTTCATAAATAGTGTTGCCATTCATCGGTTTGTGAGACCCCAACTTCGTGAGTTTAATCATACATCTGCAATTGCGTTGCATTCTTCTTTGTTCTTGCTTGTGTTCTTAATTCGTTGGTAGGGATTAGCCTTCTCGGTGAGGTCAACCATTCTTGAACGGTTGATAACCACAGGAGACGTCGTGCAATGATTGCGGGGTTTAGAACGTGTTGTTCTGAAGCCGGATCGATTTGTGTGTCCCCTCCGACCAAAGCAACATATCTAGAACCTTTCGGAAGATCAGGAACCCTTGTCCACATCAGGTCCCACTTGGAGATATTTGTTCCTCATGTTCTATATGAGATTACATCTCCATAAGTGTGACCAAAGGAAAGAATTGTGCTCCATGCTCATTGAACAAGCTCTTATGAAATCTGAGGTTAAATCTACAAGCGTGGTTCATGGACTAAGGCTCATACATACCCATTTGGTTCTTAATTGCCTTGGTTCTTATTTGCTCGATCTTTCATTTGGCATTTGCGAAATTATAAGGCCATAGAGTGCCACTATTTGAAAATGAGTGTTTGAGAGTTCCCTCTATAATCCAAGTGCAGTGTTTAATTGAGTGTTTGGTGAGGACACATGGAAAATAGAGAAATTCCTTGATTCGGCAATATTCTGGAAGGGACCATACGGTCCGGTCATATGACCATACAGTCCGATCAGTGGCACTAGACACAGTATCTAGGAAAGTCTGGTTGTAGAGACTAGATAGAACGGTTCTAGAGACCATGCCGTCCGGTCTGCAGAAAGCCGGTAGACCTCAACCTAATCGGACAGTCCGGTGTAGAGACCGGATCGTCCGGTCAGTTTTGTTGATCACGCGAATCACTTCTGGATCCGAGCCGTTGATTCGTCCTTGTGAAATCTTGGCTGTCGATTGCTTTTGACCAAGGTTAAATCGACTTGTCTCCTTCTTCGTTCGCAACCAAAGCCGAGAACGTGCCCTCTCTACCGCTTGCTCTCGTTGCCTCGTCCTTCCTCCCCCACGCCGTCGAGCCACCGCGCCGCCATAGAGAACCCGCGCCATCGCGCTCACCCGCACCGCACGCGCACTCACGCAGCCACCGCCGCTCGCCTCCCCTTCACCGTGCCATCTCTGCTCACCCGAGCCGCTGCCGCCTCGACCTTGCTACTGATGCACTACCGCCGCCAGCTTCCGCCTCGAGCACCAGCGCCGCCAGCTTCTCCCGCACGCGCGCAAGCATAGGGTGTAAGCTTCATGACCATTGATGATTGGATCCCTGTGGTATGAATGTTTCGGTGGTAGATGACAACTATGAAATTGTGGGCTAACATCTGCACGAGTGTTATCTATGTAGGAATCATCTCTTAACTCTATTACAAATCATATGGATGATGGTTGCCTTGGCAATGGATGACAATGACCGCAAGCATGGAGGCTTGTGAACTTGATGGAGTTCAAGGGTTGATGGAGATGGATCAAAGCGGAGAACAAGCTATGGTGCAAGTGTTTGGAATACTTGATTAGTTGTTAGGGCTTTGAGTCCATAGGAAAAACCGGACTATCAAGGGGGTCTAGGTCATTCTCTTAGGTCATGTCTAGTCCGTGATGTCCAAAGTTGCTCGGTGAAATCACAGGCACTAGGTGACAGTGGAGAAGCCAAGGAGCTGTTCGGAGAAGCTGAGAAACGAGGTCAAGCGAGGACGACAAGTTTCAGCTTCTGGACATAGAGACCGGACAGAGGGGTCAGTGGAGACCGGACTGTACGGTCACTATGTGGAGTTGTCCAGGACTTAGAGTGAGGAGCGAGGAATCTATCTGTGCGAGGGACCATAGAGACCGGATGGTCCGGTCTATATGGGTGAAGCACGGGGCAGAGAGGAAGCCAGGGTTCTGGAGTCCGACCACGATGTTCGATGAGTCGGACTTGTCTAACAGTTGTACAGACTGGACGGCTCCGGTCTATAGACCAGACGGTCCGGTCAGTACAAGGAAATTGCCTGTGCACAGAAGAGCCAACGGCTAGGAGAGCCTCTACAGGAGTGACCAGACAGTCCGCTCAAGCAGTGACTAGACAGTCCGGTCAGTGCGTCCAGTAAGGTGATTTCGTGAGGCAACGGCTAGTTTGAGGTTGGGAGCCTATATAATTTCGCTGCTAGGGTCTTGGAGACCTCTCTTGGCTAGTGGAATACGTGAGAGCATTTGGTAAGGTCCAAGAGGAAAAGAGGAGAGCACTAGGAGGAGATATTGCATATCTTGAGAGTACTAGAGAAGAGTAGCTTGAGCATCTTGCACATCTAAGGCTAGGGTGTCCTTGAGGGTGTGATATAGATTGTTACTCTTGGTCTATGGTGAGACCTATACCTGTTATGTGTCGGTGATCGAGCCTATTGTGATCGGTTGTGAAGGACATCACACATTTGTACACGGTTTAAGCTCGCTGTTGAATGGGGCATCGCTAGTGAGCGCCCGTGTCGGCTCGGGGAGTCCGGCAAGTTCTTGAGGGAGGCGAGCTTGTGCTTTGTGCATCGGTGACGCACATAGTGTCTTCACTCTAGGAGTGATTGTGGTCTCGTGGGCGAGAGCTCCACTTGGTGGCGGGAGGGACCGAGACTCCGGCGGGAGTGGTCCAACGAGGATTAGGGAAAGGTGCCATCCATCCGAGACCTTGGGAAAAAATCACGAGCATTCCTTTACCCTCTCTTTACTATTCCGCAATTGTGTGCTCTAGTGAGTAGGGGGACTTGTGGCTTGCATAGCCTAGTGTGATTGGATTCCGCACTTAATCTTATCATGAACACTAGCATGTGTAGGGTCTTGCCCTACTAGACTTGTTTAGGTTGCTTATCTTGTTAGACTTAAGTAGCGGAATTGAAGTATTTAGATTCATGAGCGGCTTACCGATTCACCCCCCTCTCGGTACGCTTTCGTTCCTTACAAGTGGTATCAGAGCCAAGTGCTCATCTTTAAGGCTTCACCGTCTTGAGTAAGGATGCCGGGACAGGCGGGGAACATTCTCATATTCAATGGGGAGGCCTATGCATATTGAAAGCCTCGCATGCAAGCCTACATGCAGTCCCTTGATCCAGAGATATGGATGGTCACTCATGAGTCTGATGCGGATGTAAGCCTACATGAGCCTGATTTTCTTAAGTGCAATGCTAAGGCCAAAAATGCTCTGTTTGCTTGCATCTCTAAGGATGTTTTCGCTCTGCTAGATGCTAGTTCTACGGCACATGGTATCTAGACTGAGATTCAGGGGCTCTATGAGGGCACCAGTGATATCAAAGAGGAAAGATACTATGTGCTGAAGAACAAGTATGATAACTTCACTAGATTGCCACATGAGAGAGCTAATACTGTCTTTTCTCGTTTTCATGTGCTAGTGGAGGAGATCAATGCACTTGGGGATGATTTCAAGATGAAGCCCGCTGAGGTGATAAGAAGATTCTTGAGGCTATTCAAAGACCCCAAGTATGAGTCCATCATCACCTTCATCTTGCAAGGTGACCTCAAGACCAAGACCATGAAGAATATACTTGGCAAGATCACCGCCTTCGAGAGCAACCAATTGGGGATGCATGATCCTCAACCATCCAACCTTACTCTACCGGCTGACAAGCAAGAATGAAGCAAGAGCAAGAAGATCAAGAAGAAGGTGATCATTGAGGATGATGATGATGAAGATGATGATGAGGGTGACTTGACCGAGGACTTGGCTCTTCTCATGAAGAAGATGAGGAATTTCAAGAACAAGTTTGCTTCCAAGTTTAAGGGGCAAGTGCTTCAATTGTGGCTCTAAAAATCACTTTATCCAAGAATGCCCAAAGCCCAAGAAAGAAGCATTCAAGTCACAAGATTCAAGTGAAGAAGAAGAAAAGGACCCCAAGGCCAAGCACAAGAAGAAGAGGTACTTCAACAAGGACAAGAGCAAAGGAAAAGGCAAAGCTCAAGACTACAAGAAGAAGTCTTCTCGCAAGGCCCTTCTTGGACAGTGGACAAGCGACACCTCATGTGATGAGTTCTCTTCCTCAAGTGATGAAGAAGTGGTCGGCCTAGCCATGATCAAGACCACACCTACACGACTCTTCCTCCACCTCCCACGTGCCTCATGGCCTCGAGCCAACTTGGGGAGAGTGAGGATGAGAGCAGCAATGATAGCGATGATCAGGAGCTCTCATGTGCCGAGCTTTGGAGTATGCTTGAGCAAGCCCGCGACATCGCTGTCAAGAAATCCAAAATGTTGGATGTGGTAAGAAAAGAGTGTAAGTTGGCTAAGGACGGTGTTGGTAAGCTTGAGAGTGAGCTCAAGGACCTTGTCACATCAATGTTGAGAACCTTGCCTCTCCCTCCTCTAGTTCATCAAAGAGTGATGCTTCTACTATGTGTGATGAACTAACCAACTCGGTTGAGGTTTCTTCTCTTGAGCCACTTGTTTTGAAGGAACTTCACAAGCTCAAGGAAGAGAGGGAGATAATGATGAAGGGCTTTGAGAGACTTAAAGCCACCCATAGGGAGATACTTGGGAAGAACCAAGTAAATGAAGTCTCTAAGACTTCTTCTCTTGAGCCATTCATTTTGGAAGAATATCACAAGCTCAAGGAAGAGAGGAAGATGGTGATGGACGGCTTTGAGAGGCTCACACGAGGTAGAGCCATCCACGAGGAGATTCTTGGGAGGAACCTTGTGAACAATGTCTCCCACCGGGGACTTGGCTCATATCCCGTCGCCATCGACATTATAGGGACTACTGATTCAATCCCCACATGGATCAAACCCCTTCTCGCCGATGACTACTATTGCGAGAGGTGTTGCAAGTATGGCCATGCCATCAAGGATTGTCCCATGGTGAGAAGTTCCATTGTTTTACCTCATGCTAACTTGTTCCATGAGAACACATATTTCAAGCTTTTTAGGAACAAGGATGGCAAGGTGAAAGCTAAGGCCTTGGGACCACCAAACAAGAAGAGGAAGGTCAAGAGCATATGGGTGCCTAAGTGCATTGTTGATCTTGAGAGATCGGCTACGTACAAATGGGTGCCCAAGAACAAGACCTAGATGGTGGTGGTGGTGGACCGAGTGCTTTCATGAAGATCATGTAAAGTCCACCACAAGTGACATGGACCTCAACGATCTATCTACTCATGAGGGAGGTAACCGTGTTAGTTCTTGGTAGTTGTAGTGTGTTATAAGCAAGGGGGAGTGCTTGAGATAGTTATAAGCAAGGGGGAGTGCTTGAGATGGTTGTTTGACTTCTCTCAAGGCAAGGGCATGGCTTATAGTGAGTAAGCTTGGGAGGGGTTCCAACTTGGCATTGTTAGGTTTCCTTTGTGTCTTGTTCTTAATATTGCTTGCATTCACATGACATCTTTAGTTTCAATGCATATGTAAATTGCTTGCTGCATGCATCATATAGGAAACACAAAGGAGGCTTGTCACATTTGGAGATACTTGTGCCTCATGCTCTATATGAGATTACATCTCCGTAAGTGCGACCAAAGGAAAGGATTGTGCTTCATGCCCATTGAGCAAGCTCTTATGAACTCCGAGGTTAAATCTACTCGCACGGTTCATGGACTAAGGCTCATACATACTCTCTGGTTCTTGTTTGCCTTGGTTCTTATTTGCTCGATCTTTTATTTGGCATTTGCGAAAACTATGAGGCCATAGAGTGCCACTATTTGAAAAAGAGTGTTTGAGAGCTATAGTCCAAGTGCGGTGTTTATTTGTGTGTTTAGCGAGGGCACTTGGAAAATGGAGAAAATCCTTGTTTCAGCAAAATTCTGGTAGTGACCGTACAGTCCGATCACTGGACCGTACAGTCCGATCAGTGGCATTGGACATAGTGCCTAGGGGGAGTCTGGTCATAGAGACCGTACCGTCCGGTCTGCTCAAAGGCCAGCGGACCTTGAACTGACTGGACAGTCCGGTCTAGGGACCGTATCATCCGGTCACTAAGGGTGATCACGCGATGAGTTCTTGATCTATGATCGTTGATTGTGCCTTGATGGATCTCGACCGTCCGATTCGATTTGACTTAGGTTAAAATCGATTTTGGTCTCATCCTTGTTCGTGTCGACGTCGAGAGCTCGCCCAGACGCCGCCGTTCACACGCCCCCTCGCCGAACTCACCACCTCACTCCCGACGTCGCTGACCCGAGCCACCGCGCCACCGTTGCTTGCGCACCGCCGCTCGCCCGCACCGCACCTGCGCCAGCTCGCCACCACGCGCCACCACCTTCGCTGTCGCTGCGCACTACTACCTTACCTGCCCGTGCACAACGCCGCCGCCTTGCCGTGCGCCTCAGCCGAGCCACCACCGTCGCCACAGCGTCGCCTCCGCTCTCCCACGCACACAAGCCCCAGAGACTCCACCTCCCGAGCTCTTCCTAGGGCAAGGTTTTCCCCTCTTCGTTGCCGGGAAGACCAAAAGTCCCATCTTTTCAGTGATCGGAGAGCGTTCCACGGTGTCTGTTCCTTTCGGCGTGTTGGATTCTTCTCCGAGGGTATTGAGCTATCTCCCATTTATCGTTGTATGCCCTAATTTTGAGCAAGTTAGTTAATTGATGCAATTAGATAAATTCTCATCTATTAGTTGCATTAATTAATTAATTAGCTCAACCTAGATGCAATTAATTCCATTGATTATCTATTAATTGCAATTCTATGGTTTGTCTCCTGTTTAGTCTGCAATTAGATTAATTGCCTATTATTTGACTGCACACTAGATGACTCGCACCAGCCACATATAGTCGATGATCACTGTTGTTACTTTGCACAATTGTCTAGTGATCATATCCTTCATTCAGTGCTAGGATTTCTATTGCGCATTCTTCCCTAGCGATGCTTTGCTTATAGATGTATTAGGTTTCCATGATTATCCCATCTATACCTATGTGCAAGTGACAGCAGAGCGGCAGTCAGATGGCAGGGTCAGTACAGGACAAGGGCAAAGGGAAGATGCCAGAGAAGCCCAAGACCAAGAAGAGACCGAGACTGGACCCCGAGTCAGAGAGGGCTAGGAGAGTGGCTAGGCATCTGGATGCCATGGAGCAGTCACAGATGACTCCGGGGACACGGCTGATCTTAGAGCAGCCCCATGAGACACGGAGCCTGAGAAGGAGCACCAGGCAGAGGACTATACCTCTAGCAATCAGAGTTGTGCCTCCGTCGTGGCCGCAGCGTACTCTGATTTCCTGTCAGGGGAGATCGTCGAGAACTGCAGATCTAGGATCCTCCAGGCAGCAGGAGGAGGAGTCTAAGGAGGAGGAGACCGCAGAGGAGGAGACCTCAGAGTCTGAGTCTGAGTAGCTTGTTGAGGAGGAGGAGTCAGAGGAGGAGCCTGAGCAGACTGTTCCCTAGAGGATAGCTCACTGGGTAGGAGACCCGAGGTGCACCTATGTGGTGTGCACTAGGAGGCTGCAAAGATTGGTTCAGGCAGCCGGAGAGTTGGATATTCTCAAGGTTCCTGCAAAGGACATTAAGATACTTCGGTTAGTGTCCTTCGAGCAGTGGGTTCTAGTTCCCCGAGACTCCGCTGCTGGAGAGAGGTACTGGGTAGTTCTTCAGAGGAGGATAGGAGATGGCCTGAGACGGTGTGTGGCCTTGAGGACGAGAGACAGGGTGCTTGTACCATAGCAGTACACCACCTACGAGGCCATGAGGAGGGCCATAAGCATAGACATGCAGCAGTACTTCACGTACCTGCCAGGACTAGCAGAGCTAGTCACTGCTCCATTCAGGTTCAGAGAGGACGTGGTCCTTGACTTCTACGTGACGCTGTGGGTTGCCAGAGACCGCTCAGAGATCTGGTTCCTGTTTAGAGGGCAGCCACACCATGTCACTAGAGAGGACCTGATCTCCCACCTATGACTCTTGGCCTTAGACTTCCATCTTTACAGGAGTGCCTACAGTACACTGGAGCCACCCCGCAAACCTCAGGGAGGGAATCTACCTTCAGACGACCTCGTGTCGATTGCTTTCCCACCTCCTCACACTCCAGGTTTTGAGAGAGGCCCTGCGAGACTCATTGTAGAGGCCAAGGTGGTGAGAGCGATAGTCACCAGGACTATCATACCCAGGTCTGGCTACAGAGAGGAGTTCACGCTCTTACACCAGTGGGTTGTAGCAGCCATCTTGAGGAGGCAAACCTTCGACTTGGCGGACCTTCTTATTAGAGAGGTGGAGGAGGTCATTTCTGAGAGGGTTGGAGGACGTCGCTTGGTATATGGTCCATACATCTGCTATCTCTTGAGGAGGATGGGCCTAGTGATGGAGGAGCAGTACGACGCTTTCCCTGAGGTGACTACCAGTTACTCACCTGGAGTCCCCAAGGGATCCCAGTCTACCTCCAGCCAGCACACAAGAGAGGAGGAGCATGAGTCACCGGTACTTTATGAGCAGGCAGTTCAGCCAGATATAGTGGTTCCTGAGTCAGCCAGCACAAGAGCACCTCCCCAGCCGACAGGTTCGTAGTCTGAGGACACTGTCACAGTGGCAGCTCTAGCAGGATGGCTGAGAGACTTTATACATAGTGTGTCAGAGGACATATGACAGATGATGGAGGTCATCAGAGGACAGGCAGAGCTTCAGCGTAGCTGATGGCACTTGTTTCTGCTCTGATGACTCAGATGGCAAAGGTGAGACAGGCAGGTCAGCAGCCAGGGCTTTCAGCACATCCTCAGTACCAGTAGCTACCGACTCAGTCTGGACCCTTCATAGCCTTGATGACAGTATAGTCCAACGGATTGTCACTTTCAGGGGTCTTACCGACAGGGGGAACAGGGCAGACCTTCTCTTTAGCACACCTCTCCCCTATGTCTGCTTTCTCTATGTTTGCGTTGTTCGTCTCACCATCCCACTCTTCGACCTTGTAGATGGCAGGACCCTCCAGCTCCCAACACATACCGGTCAAGAGTCTATTTTCAGACATTGTGCACACTACTTGTGCAGACTCCCAGACCATCCCAGAGACAGCTACAGCTTCAGCTCCACCTCTCATTGCCACTGTTACCACTCTTACTCCTCAGGCAGCAGAGGATCTTGTCCGTGGAGGCTTCTCACAGCAGGACGTGGCAGATCTCTTACTACTCTAGACTTCAGCTCAGGAGACTGCCACGGTCACTCCAGCAGCATAGGACAGTGGGTCTAAGTTGCCAGTAGATCATGGTTTCTTTGAGCAGCTAGATGCTCAGGCGGCACAGGCTCAGGGAGCACAACCGGACCCACCTCAGGAGCAGCCCGGTGCAGGGTCTACAGAGAACGTCGCTGCATCACTTCCTTCGACCACGAGCGCTTAGATGTTCATCTTTTCCCACCTTGTTGGCTTTTTGGTGCTTGTTGCCAAAGGGGGAGAAGATACTAGGTCTAAGTGGAGTGGGAGTGTGATCCTGTGCGATCGAGAGTAGCTTGTATCTAGGGGGAGCATACTTGTATATTGGCTTTGGGAGATAGATACATTTTGTTAGATGGTTTTGGATATTTATTTTGATGGAGTTATTCAATGTTCGTGGATTTTGATGAGTCATGGATTTGGATTTCATTTGCTTGTGTTTGACTCATTTTAATCTGACTTGGTTTATTCCATTTTCATATGTAGTGATTTATATTCATTAGTTATCTTGTATGCCTGTTTATGATATCATGATGATGATTGCCTGTTCTTAATTCCTATGCATTGCTATGCTAACTTGTTGCATCTCATCATTTATGTCTTGCATTGCATGTCCTTATGCTTTCATTCAATATATTGCCATGACATGCATGCATTTTTCATCTAGAGTATGCTCTTCACTCTTTTCCTTGTATCTCCTTCCTTGAATTCCTTCTTCAAAAGCTTCTTATCATACCACTTCTTTGTGCTTTCCTTATATATTGCTGCATTTTCATATGCACGCAACCGCATCTCTTCTAATTCACTTATTTGTATTTTTCTTTTTACTTCGGCGGCAACAAGATCCAAACTCATCTCTTTTATTGTCCAATAAGCCTTATGTTCCAATTCCACCGCTATGGGAACCCGTTCTCGCGGGTACGTTCTCCAGCAGCCAACATGCTGCCATGGTTCTTTTTGATTCAGGAGCAACGCATGATTTCATTAGTCAAGCATGTGCAAATCATCTAAAAATTACCCCCACCACTATGGGAACCCCTTATGTTATTACGTCTCCCAGTGGAAAACTAAGGGCTCATCTTGAGTTAAGGAAAGTTACCCCACTTCCCTAATCATCTTAGATGGCCAAAGCATCGACATAATTCTCGGTATGAAATGGATGACTAGTCACAAAGCTGTATTGCACCTTGAGGACTAAGAAATCCATTTGAACTCACCCTTACACGGCCCTTCTATTCTCCGATTGCCGTATCCCAAGTCATCCACTTCTCAAGTATGTCATGTGGAAGGAAAGGAGCTATCAAATATTCCAGTGGTCTGTGATTTTCCCGACGTCTTTCCAGACAATCAAAGCCTCCGGACAGGGATGTTGAGTGTAAGATTGAACTCGTACCCGGTACGGCGCCTATCAATCATAGGCTGTACAAAATGGCTCCTAATGAATTAGCAGTTGAAAGACCAGTTACAAGAGCTTATGGACAAGGGATATATCCAACCAAGTTCATCTCCCTGGGGTTGTCCCGCTCTCTTTGTGAAGAAGAAAGACAAAACCCAACGCCTATGTGTTGACTATAGACCGTTAAACACGGTAACCATCAAGAACAAGTACCCTCTACCTCGAATCGATATCCTCTTTGATCAGCTAGTAGGTGCTAAAGTCTTCTCCAAGATTGATCTCCGATCCGGATATCATCAAATCAAAATCCGAGCTGAAGATATTCCAAAAACAGCTTTCTCCACTCGATACGGTCTTTTCGAGTATCTTGTCATGTCATTCGGCCTCACCAATGCTCCAGCCCGCTTCATGTATTTGATGAACTCCGTGTTCATGCCCGAGTTGGATTAGTTTGTAGTGGTATTCATCGACGACATTCTGATCTACTCCAAGTCCGGAGAAGAGCACACCGAACATCTCCGCATCGTTCTACAACGACTCCGAGATCATCAACTCTACGCCAAATTTAGCAAATGTGAATTTTGGCTAAAGCAAGTTCCATTCTTGGGTCATGTCATATCAGCGGAAGGAGTAGCCGTGGACCCTAGCAAAGTAGAGGATGTACTGAATTGGGAGGCTCCAAAATCGGTCAGACAAATTTGCAGTATCCTTGGTCTTGCCGGTTATTATCGGAAATTCATTTCCAACTTCTCAAGTATCGCCAAACCTATGACCAAGCAGCTGGAAAAGGATTCTAAGTTCAAGTGGAGTAGTGCATGTGAAGAAGCTTTTCAGTCGCTCAAGAAGCATCTGACAACCGCTCCGGTTTTAGCTCAACCCGACATCACCAAACCATTCGATGTTTATTGTGATGCCTCCGGCACCGGATTGGGTTGTGTGCTTATGCAAGATGGTCGTGTCATTGCCAATGCCTCACGACAGCTCTGGAAGCACGAGCAAAATTATCCCACCCATGACTTAGAATTGGCCTCCGTTGTTCTAGCCTTGAAAACTTGGCGTCACTACGTGCTCGGTAATCTTGTTAACCTCTACACCGACCACAAAAGTCTCAGATACATCTTCACTCAACAAGAACTGAATATGCGGCAACATAGATGGTTAGAACTGATCAAGGATTATGAGTTGGAAATTCACTATCACCCCGGGAAAGCAAACGTGGTTGCCGACGCCTTGAGTCGAAGGGACCAATGCAATCACGCAATTGTTTGCTCTATGGAAGCCCGCCCGATTTCAGATCTGAGCGAACCAAGTCTTCGTGTCATTCCACATGGATCCTTGAATAATTTAGCTCTAATTCCTACCCTTCGGGAAGAAATCATCAAAGCCCAGAAGCAGGACAAGGGAATGGAGTATATCTGCTAGAAAATTGGGAAGGAAGAAGCTACATGTTTCCGACAAGACGAAGATGGAGTACTTTGGTTCAATAATTGCCTTGTTGTTTTGAAGAACGAGGAGCTAAGAAAGAAAATTTTGGATGAGGCTCACTTGTCCAAATACTCCATACACCCCGGCAGCAACAAAATGTATCGTGGGTTAAGGGAAAAGTTTTGGTGGACGCGTATGAAACGAGAGGTTGCTCGTTATGTCTCCGAATGCGACACTTGCCAACGTGTGAAGGCCGATCACTTGAGAACAGCCGGTCTGTTACACCCATTAAAAATCCCCGCATGGAAATGGGAAGACATTGCTATGGACTTCATCGCTGGACTACCCCTCACACCCAAGAAGCACGATTCCATATGGGTTATTGTGGATAGATTGACCAAATCTGCTCATTTTATCCCCGTCCATACAACCTACTCTACTAAGCAATATGCCGAGCTCTACATTGTTCGAATTCTATGTTCGCATCGTGTGGCCAAGACGATCATCTCCGATCGAGGCCCCCAATTTATTGCTCGGTTTTAGGAGCAATTGCACGCTTGTCTTGGCACCACTCTCATCCGCAGTTCCGCTTATCATCCGCAAACTGATGGACAAACCGAGAGACTAAATCAATATTTGGAAGATCTATTAAGAGCTTGTGTTCTAGACAATTGTGGAAATTAGGAATCTTGTCTACCATTCGTTGAATTCTCCTACAACAATAGTTATCAAGAAAGTTTGGGAATGTCGCCATTTGAAGCTTTGTATGGTCACTCGTGTCGAACCCCGCTAAATTGGTCAGAGTCGGGAGAAAGAATTACTTTTGGTACCGATCTGGTCACGCAAGCCAAAGAGAAGGTGCGGCAAATCCAAGAAAATATGAAGGCCGCACAATCCCGCCAAATAAGTTACTCTAGTAAAAGGAGACGTCCATTGGAGTTCGAAAAGGGAGATCATGTCTATCTTCGGGTTTCTCCCAACAAAGGTGTATCTCCTTTCGGAATCAAAGGGAAATTAGCACCCCGCTATATCGGACCTTTTCCAATCATGAAAAAGCATACCGCCGTCGCTTACTGGTTGCAGCTATCGGAGAATCTTGAGCAGGTGCACAACGTCTTCCATGTCTCCCAACTCAAGAGATGTTTGAAGCCTCCGATCGACGTGGTTATCTCCGACACCGAGCAATTGGAAGAAGATCTCTCCTACCCCGAATACCCCGTCCGAATCATCGATCAAAAGGACCGAGTAACTCGCAGCCGCACTATCACCTTCTACAAGGTGCAATGGAGTAACCATACTGAAGAGGAAGCCACATGGGAACAAGAGGAGTTTCTAAAGGATAACTTTCCGAAATTCTTGGCCTCACAAAACCGGTAACCATCCACACCCCTCCCTCTTGTTTGTTCTTTTGCAAATCTTGGGACGAGATTTACTTAAGGGGGGCGTGCTGTGACATCCCATGTCACAAAATGAAGTTAACTAAACCTGACATCAATTAGGGGCTAAGCCAAAGTATAATTAATCCATGTGCCAAAGAAGAAAAAGAGGAAACCTATTTAATTAAATTCTAGAATATTCAAATATAGGTCATTCACAAACATTACTAAAACCCATGGAAGTACCCCAATATTTTTGCACATTCTGAATGACCACAATAAAAGAGAATTTTGCGAATTTTACCAGAATTTTTAGTAACAAACTGATACTGGGATTTCGGGTTTGGAATTTTCATAATTTATCAAAGGAAATTTAGCTGGTGCACCCAAAAGCAAAGTTGGAGCACACGTTTTCCGCAACCCACACAAAAATTGGTGTCCAGTTTGGAGCATGGGAACGTGGCGAAATGGATCAAACTCGAGTCAGGGTCCAGAGTCAAAACCGGGTCGAGCCCTTCTCTCTCCCCCGGCCAATCCCAACCCGACACTGGGTTGTACCCGGGTTCCTGTTGCCACCGCTGTTCACTGGCGCCCCATGCTGGTCACTGCTCCGCCACCCCTCCCCCCTTCGCCACTGGCCAGAATTGAAGCCGCTCCCCACCGGCAGCCACTCCCTGGCCGACAGCGCGACTCCCCCCCCCCCCTGTTCTCTGCTCTCTCCGCCCTCTATCTCCCTCTGCCACCGATCATCACACTAGAGCAGCGGCTCACTTGGTCCTTATCTCTCTCACTCTCTCAACTTGCAACCGGCTCTCACACACTCCAGATCACCCCCGAGCGTCGGCACTCTCTTTTCCTCCCTCTTCCCGGTAAAAAATACTGAGCCAGTGCCCTGTTTCTCCCGCCATGGCCGCCACCACGCCGAGCTCTGCCTAGGCAACTTCTCCCTCCCCCCTTTCTTTGCAAATCGACATGCAAGGACCCCACCTCACTCCCCTCTGATTTCACGAAGCCGGAGTCGCCGCCGCCGAAATCCGACCCACCCCCCCCCCCCCCCCCCCCCCCCGCCGACGGGAACCCACCTCCGGCCTTCCCCCTCGATGAGTTCCTCGACGCCAATCGTCCCTGAATTTCTGCAAAGCTCGTTGACCGAACCCCAGTCTGCCTCCCCTCGATACCGTCGCGTGGACCTCGCCGGAGCTGCCCCTACCGTCGTGCATCCTCGCCGGCGATCTCCGGTGAGCCACTCTCCCCTCTGACCCCCTCCTCGCAATCCCCGCGGCATGGAGACCATCCGAGTCGCACGTGAGCCCCGGCCGTGCCGCCGATCGGCCGCTGGGCCGAGCTCGCCGTCGCCGGCCGCCGCGCGGGTGCGCGCGCGCGACTGGAGGAATTTGTATCCAGTGGCAGATTTGTAAATAGGAGTGAACTTTGAATAAACTTAAAAATTCAATATCTCAAGAAATAAGAGGCCTAAAATTGTGAAATTAATTTTGTTCAACTCCAAAAATCATACTCTACCAGAAAAACAAGTTCAAGCCCAAGTTTGTTCAGTGAATTAATTTAATTAATTTATCAAAATTTCAACCCTAAATTTCTTAATGAATTCATAAGTAATTATGTGTAAATGGTAAATTCATGAAACTTGCTCAGTAAGTATTTCATGGCATCCCTAAACTTTCTGCAAAAGCACATTTCCATTTTATTGCATATTTTTAGTATTAATGCACAATCTTCATTTTCAGTAATTGAATTTATATAAATTATTGGCTAGGGATTTATTCATGAAATTTGGCATTCCTATTCCTTATGCGCTTGTACACTTATGTAAAATCCCATAAAAAATTTGAAGCTACCTAAGTATAAAATTCTCTATCGAAATTGATCATTGGTTAAGTAACTAGGAATTTCTTCATATAAAAGTTACTTCATGTGTATATTTAAGGAAAGTAGGAATAAATTAATTTCTGGAAGTCCAGGGAGAATAGCCCAGCTTCACATTACAGTAGAAATTCTCATTTTGCAGTTATATACTTTGGTTCTTAATTAACTATATGAGCTAGAACTAGTTATTTAATTAAAGTGCCATTTTTATGTATAGTGTTAGTTTGCATATGGTCACCTTAGCTAAGTTGCTCAAAATGAACTTTCTGAAATTTGACCCTAGTACTACATGGTCATATCATCATCAGCATATGATGGCATATAATCAACATTTAGGCCATGCTCATGTTAAAGTAGACATACACTAAGATTGTCCCCTTCAAATTCAGTGGTTACCATGTCATACTTAAGTATGCAACCATATTCATGAATGAGTGATTAGTTCATTAATTTATTTGTTGAGGAAGTACCATGAATCTTCATGTCATGCATTCCATCTTTAATTAAGAAAACTCCATGAAACCTTGTGTATTCCTTAGCATTGATGCATGTCCATTCCATATAGGAATCAAGACCGAGGAGATCCCAGCGGACCAGCAAGGAGCTGAAGTGCACTTTGGTGAAGACGCTATCTAGGATCACACCCAAGGCAAGCCCTGGTGCATGACCCATTTTATCATTCGAGGCCTTTTTACTTTATCAAAAGTAGGAATATTGTATTGTGCATTAAGTGTAGGACTTGGATGAAACACACTTGCATACTCCAGCAATGACCTATGATTAGTATGTTAGTAAGCTTTTCCGTTAGCAAATGCTATGCTTAAACTAGTGGAGTCAACGGTAGGTTATAGATTCAACTATGGTTCAATTGGTTGATGAACTTGGTAAAAATGGAGCACCTATCGTTGCAACTCCACGAACAAGTATTGAACCGTACCAAGTGCATACCTTTAATATGGGAATTGGTAAACCTAGTAACTTGGGCGCCGTATTATTGGACGGCCATACTCATCGATCCAAAGGTGATGTGAACAGCACAGTGACTGCATGGGTTTGAGGATCACTGGAGAGTGCATGGGTTAAGCCTTGGATATGAAGTAATGTATCGCGGGGAGGGCGTGTAGTCGGGATCGATGGCCCCGGATCGACATTATAGCAACCTAGTGAACGGTGGCCATACGTGTTCTTAAGTGATGCGTATGTCGTGTATTTGGGTTTTCCCTGCAGGATGTAAATCAATTCGAGTTGCCGTCCCTCGCGGTTATGAGTACCTCTTGTTCGAGCAGAGGCAATGATATGTTAAGTAGTAAAGTTGGGGTTAAGTTTCTGAAATTCACTTATGCTATGGATACATATTGCTATGATGTAATGATCTTCACTTATGTTCATGTCTTAGCGGCTAGCTAGACTCACCGTAGCTGTTGTCTACATTAAGCAAAGTAAAGTCATGTTTAAGGAAATTGAAAGTGCAGCATAGAACTAATAGGAGCTTTTTATGCAACTATCAAATAAACCCGGTCAGCCCCCTGCATACTAGGAGTCGGTTTCAGTAAACCGATTGACGGGTAAGTCTTGCGGAGTATGTTAGATACTCAGGCTTTGTGTTAATGTTGTTTTTCAGGTTTTCCTCAAGCGACCTATTGTGATTGTTGTAATAAGGTTGTGTGGGAAGGTGAGGAACCTCAGAACTGGACCATCAAATGGGTCCCTAGTTCTCCTAACCGTGATGAGTGAGCCATCGCCATAGGGCTGGCATGGTTCACGTAGGACTTAACGTCGTGTTTTGTCGTTTCACCGCTTCCGCAAATTTGTGTAATATGTACTAAGGACTTATGTTGTATTAGATCTGAACTTCTTTTAATTTGAACTCTGAACTTGTAATATGATGCACCGAATTGATGTATCTTTGTAAATAATGAATGTTCATGTGTGAATGCTATGTATGGTTACTTCGTTAACCATCTCCCGAGGCGATCCTGTGCGACATACTCTACTTTTTGGAGTAGGATTGTCACAGCTGGTATCAGAGCCATCTTGGGATAAGCTACACACAAATGAGCATTTTAAAATGTAAACAAGCCGTTTCTACGCCTTACGGTGAGGTATGAACTAGTAGTGCCCATGTAAGAGTCTTGTAGGTGGCAAAGCTAACCTTGGGTTATGTTTGTTTAAATTACTTGCAACTACGGCATCTTCAATGAAGGTATGTGTGTGACTCGAATACACTCTTATTCGAGAGCTCCCATGCAAGGCGAGGTGGTCATGGATTTGTTGTGCTTAGATAGGAATTATTAAACTTGTGTGACTCGAATACACTCTTATTCGAGAGCTCCCGTGCGAGGCGAGGTGGTCACAGACTTTCTTTTGGATTGTTTCTTTTGAATTTGATGTATTGTTTCGGAAATGAATCTCTTGCAGGTACACTAACACGTGTAGTTCGTTAGACAAACGTGTGAGAGGTGTGTGTGCCACCGGATGGATCGAGTTATATAATCGGTCAAGTTTTTGCTTTTTGTGAGGATGTAGGGAACCGTCATATTGAGCATTGGCATCCATGCACACCATATGCATTCAACTTTACCAAAACCTGTAAAAATGTCATTGATACTGAGAACATGTAAAATGATCAAGTTTTGGACGAAATTGAACCCCTTTGGCACCTAAACCAGAAATTTGAACCTAACCGGTAAGTGTCCAACCTTACCAGAAAAGTCAGTCTCACTAAAACAAGTATAACTTCCTCAATTTTAATTCAATGGAGGTGAGTAAGTACTCGTTGGAAAGCTGATGTTTTGCTCTACATGTTTGGTTTAGGAAGTTTGCCCTATAAAAATATGGAACTGGGTCGAAATTTGCAAAAACAGTAACCTTTTCCAGAAAGTCAGAAACTGTCTCATTTCTGTCCCCTGCCTTTGGATGATCATAACTCCCGGGGACTTCGTTGCATGGATGTGTGTGAGTATGCGTTGAAAAGATGAAGACATTCTCTACAAGAATTATAAAACACAAAAATTTTAAGGTTGTCCAGAAACTGAGCATTTTTGCCCATTGCAGTCCACGCTTGTTGCCCATGATGCCCAGCTCGCGGAGCATGATGCTAAGGTTGCAGCCCTTGTGGACAAGCTGCACACTAGCGAGTTGGAGCGGGCCGACCTTTTCGAGCAGCTTCATGATGCTCAGCTCATCATCGAGGATGATGCAAGCGATGTGTTGCAGGAGCAGCTGCACCAACACAACGCCCAGCTCACCACTGCCCAGGAGGAGGTTTACTCTCTCCATGGTCAGGTTACCGCTCTCTTGGAGGAGCGAAGCAAGCTGCAGGCCCAGCGCGAAGAAGCTCAAGATGCGCGGGATGTGATGGAAGGAAACCTTAACGACGCTCACGCCGTTATCGCGCAGCAAGAGCAGCTCATCGGGCACCTCCAAGCTGCGAATGGCCAATTGAACACCATACTCAACGATCAGCCCCCGTTCCACTCACGGTGATTTTTCCCGATGATGCGGATCTGACTGAGAATGGTGATTCCGGCACCAATATCAAAGCACCCATGGGACCAGCTGCTATGGACGTGGAGTTCGACAGTGACAGCCACGCCGGGTGACCGAGTAGCCTTATGTATGCAGGGTGAAATCTTGTAAGACATCGTAGTCATGTGTACATGGTGTACTAATGCCAAGCTAAGTTGTAACCTAAGCTCTCTGAGATCGTATGGTATAGTGTTCCGAGTGATGTAACCGAAGACTTGCTATGTACCAAAAGTTGCATCACATGTATCTATGGGTTATCATGAGTATGTTGCTTATGGTGTTGGAAATTATGGAATATAAGTTATCTCTTGTATCCGCACCATTTAATTGTCAAGCATTTCATTTTGAGCAATCTGAAATTTTATTTCGTCACCATATTGTAGCCTTGTTATCATATTGTCTCATGTGATGATCGGGCTAACATATTTGTTCATATGTCAGATGGTGCAAACTCGCCGTGGTGGAGAGAACGTCGGTGATGCTCCCGGCACCTCGAACGTTGGCGGGGCTGGGCCGCTGCCCTACGTGCCACCTCTGACGGCGATGGAGCAGCTCATCCACAATCAGAACAAGATATTCCGTATGTTCATGGAGAACATGAACCGTCAAGGAGCTCACGGACCACCGCCACAGCAGCAGCGGGAATCCTCTTATGCTGACTTTTGGGCGACTCACCCGCCCACCTTCGGAGAAGCCGGTGATCCTCTGGAAACAGATAACTTCATTCGCACTCTTGAGTCGAAGTTCGCCCTCCTCTACTGCACCGAGTAGCAGAAGCCCCTCTTCGCCGCGCAGCAGCTCCGTGGCTCCGCAAGTGCTTGGTGGGCCAGCGTCACCGCCGCTCTCACCACGGGGCACCAAGTCACTTGGGCGGAGTTCTGCACAGCTTTCCGTGCACACCACATACCCGCTAGACTCATGAAGCGCAAGTTGCATGAGTTTCTCAACTTGAAGCAAGGCTCCGGAACCGTGCAAGAGTATGCACGGAAGTTCAACTACCTGGTCCAGTACGCGTCATATCACGCTGATACGGACGAGAAAAAGAAAGAGTGCTTTCATTCGGGACTTACCCCGAAGCTGCAAGACCGATTGGCGCAAGTCACCGCCGGCACATTCATTGACCTGATGAGTGCCGCTATTGTGCAAGAAGACGCCATCCGCGCCAACCAAGAGGACAAGAAGAGGAAACGCGCTATGGGGAGTTCATCCGGCTCCGCACCGCCCAAATACAAGCTAGCAATCACCTCCCCGACCGGACAGAAATTCCGGGCTGCGGTACCGTCGGGAGGAGGACCTCGCCCGTCGTTCTCACAGCAGCACTCTCGATGGCATGGGGGAAACCAGCAGCAGTCCTCTGGTTCTCGCCCACCGCAGCAGAACAATCAAGTGGTGAAGACCAACTCCTCACAGCCATGCTACAATTGTGGCCGCACCGGTCACTTTGCTAAGGAGTGTCAGTTTCTGAAGCGCAACCCGAACAACAACACCAACTCCAACACTTCCGGGAACAACGGCAACAACAACAATGGCAGCAATGGAAGTCGTCCCCAGCCGTCTACTCCAACACATAAGAATGGCCGAGTCAACTATACCACGGTCGAAGAGACCCAGGCTGGAGAACCCGTTCACGCGGGTACGTTCTCCATCAACCAACATGCTGCCATGGTTCTTTTTGATTCGGGAGCAACGTATGATTTCTTTAGTCAAGCATGTGCAAATCATCTAAAAATTACCCCCACCACTATGGGAACCCCGTACGTTATTACGTCTCCCGGTGGAAAACTAAGGGCTCATCTTGAGTTAAGGAAAGTGTCACTTAAGCTAGCCAACAACATATACCTCACTTCCCTAATCATCTTAGATGGCCAAAGCATCGACATAATTCTCGGTATGAAATGGATGACTAGTCACAAAGCTGTATTGCACCTTGAGGACCGAGAAATCCATTTGAACTCACCCTTACACGGCCCTTCTATTCTCCGATTGTCGTATCCCAAGTCATCCACTTCTCAAGTATGTCATGTGGAAGGAAAGGAGCTATCAAATATTCTAGTGGTCTGTGATTTTCCTAATGTCTTTCCAGACGATTTGCCGGGCATGCCTCCGGACAGGGATGTTGAGTTTAAGATTGAACTCGTACCCGGTACGGCGCCTATTACTCGTAGGCCATACAAAACGGCTCCTAATGAGTTATCAGAGTGGAAAGACCAGTTACAAGAGCTTATGGACAAGGGATATATCCGACCAAGTTCATCTCCCTGGGGTTGTCCCGCTCTCTTTGTGAAGAAGAAAGACAAAACCCTACGCCCATGTGTCGACTATAGGCCGTTAAACGTGGTAACCATCAAGAACAAGTACCCTCTACCTCGAATCGATATCCTCTTTGATCAGCTAGTAGGTGCTAAAGTCTTCTCCAAGATTGATCTCTGATCCGGATATCATCAAATCAAAATCCGAGCCGAAATATTCCAAAAACAGCTTTCTCCACTCGATACGGTCTTTTCGAGTATCTTGTCATGTCATTCGGCCTCACCAATGCTCCAGCCCGCTTCATGTATTTGATGAACTCCGTGTTCATGCCCGAGTTGGATCAGTTTATAGTGGTATTCATCGACGACATTCTGATCTACTCCAAGTCCGGAGAAGAGCACACCGAACATCTCCACATCGTTCTACAACGACTCCGAGATCATCAACTCTACGCCAAATTTAGCAAATGTGAATTTTGGCTAAAGCAAGTTCCGTTCTTGGGTCACGTCATATCAGCGGAAGGAGTAGCCGTGGACCCTAGCAAAGTAGAGGATGTGCTGAATTGGGAGGCTCCGAAATCGGTCAGACAAATTCCCAGTTTCCTTGGCCATGCCGGTTATTATCGGAAATTCATTCCCAACTTCTCAAGTATTGCCAAACCTATGACCAAGCTGCTGGAAAAGGATTCTAAGTTCAAGTGGAGTAGTGCATGTGAAGAAGCTTTTCAGTCGCTCAAGAAGCATCTGACAACCGCTCCGGTTTTAGCTCAACCCGACATCAGCAAACCATTCAATGTTTATTGCGATGCCTCCGGCACTGGATTGGGTTGTGTGCTTATGCAAGAAGGTCGTGTCATTGCCTATGCCTCACGACAGCTCCGGAAGCATGAGCTACATTATCCCACCCATGACTTAGAATTGGCCTCCGTTGTTCTAGCCTTGAAAACTTGGCGTCACTACTTGCTCGGTAATCTTGTTAACCTCTACACCGACCAAAAAAGTCTCAAATACATCTTCACTCAACAAGAACTGAATATGCGGCAACGTAGATGGTTAGAACTGATCAAGGATTATGAGTTGGAAATTCACTATCACCCCGGGAAAGCAAACGTGGTTGCCGACGCCTTGAGTCGAAGGGACCAATGCAATCACGCAATTGTTTGCTCTATGGAAGCCCGCCCGATTTCAGATCCGAGCGAACCAAGTCTTCGTGTCATTCCACATGGATCCTTGTATAATTTAGCTCTCATTCCTACCCTTCAGGAAGAAATCGTGGAAGCCCAGAAGCAGGACAAGGGAATGGAGTATATCCGCCAGAAAATCAGGAAGGAAGAAGCTACATGTTTCCGACAAGACGAAGATGGAGTACTTTGGTTCAACAATCGCCTTGTTGTTCCAAAGAACGAGGAGCTAAGAAACAAAATTTTGGATGAGGCTCACTTGTCCAAATACTCCATACACCCCGGCAGCAACAAAATGTATCGTGGGTTAGGGGAAAATTTTTGGTGGACGCGTATGAAACGAGAGGTTGCTCGTTCTGTCTCCGAATGCGACACTTGCCAACGTGTGAAGGCCGATCACTTGAGAACAGTCGGTCTGTTACACCCATTAAAAATCCCCGCATGGAAATGGGAAGACATTGCTATGGACTTCATCGCTGGACTACCCCTCACACCCAAGAAGCACGATTCCATATGGGTTATTGTGGATAGATTGACCAAATCTGCTCATTTTATCCCCGTCCATACAACCTACTCTACTAAGCAATATGCCGAGCTCTACATTGTTCGAATTCTATGTTCGCATCGTGTGGCCAAGACGATCATCTCCGATCGAGGCCCCCAATTTATTGCTCGGTTTTAGGAGCAATTGCACGCTTGTCTTGGCACCACTCTCATCCGCAGTTCCGCTTATCATCCGCAAACTGATGGACAAACCGAGAGACTAAATCAATATTTGGAAGATCTATTAAGAGCTTGTGTTCTAGACAATTGTGGAAATTAGGAATCTTGTCTACCATTCGTTGAATTCTCCTACAACAATAGTTATCAAGAAAGTTTGGGAATGTCGCCATTTGAAGCTTTGTATGGTCACTCGTGTCGAACCCCGCTAAATTGGTCAGAGTCGGGAGAAAGAATTACTTTTGGTACCGATCTGGTCACGCAAGCCAAAGAGAAGGTGCGGCAAATCCAAGAAAATATGAAGGCCGCACAATCCCGCCAAATAAGTTACTCTAGTAAAAGGAGACGTCCATTGGAGTTCGAAAAGGGAGATCATGTCTATCTTCGGGTTTCTCCCAACAAAGGTGTATCTCCTTTCGGAATCAAAGGGAAATTAGCACCCCGCTATATCGGACCTTTTCCAATCATGAAAAAGCATACCGCCGTCGCTTACTGGTTGCAGCTATCGGAGAATCTTGAGCAGGTGCACAACGTCTTCCATGTCTCCCAACTCAAGAGATGTTTGAAGCCTCCGATCGACGTGGTTATCTCCGACACCGAGCAATTGGAAGAAGATCTCTCCTACCCCGAATACCCCGTCCGAATCATCGATCAAAAGGACCGAGTAACTCGCAGCCGCACTATCACCTTCTACAAGGTGCAATGGAGTAACCATACTGAAGAGGAAGCCACATGGGAACAAGAGGAGTTTCTAAAGGATAACTTTCCGGAATTCTTGGCCTCACAAAACCGGTAACCATCCGCACCCCTCCCTCTTGTTTGTTCTTTTGCAAATCTTGGGACGAGATTTCCTTAAGGGGGGCGTGCTGTGACATCCCATGTCACAAAATGAAGTTAACTAAACCTGACATCAATTAGGGGCTAAGCCAAAGTATAATTAATCCATGTGCCAAAGAAGAAAAAGAGGAAACCTATTTAATTAAATTCCAGAATATTGAAATATAGGTCATTCACAAACATTACCAAAACCCATGGAAGTACCCCAATATTTTTGCACATTCTGAATGACCACATTAAAGGAGAATTTTGAGAATTTAACCAGAATTTTTAGTAACAAAATCATACCCTTAAAAATTCCCCCAAAGTCAGAAAGGTGTATTTCGGGTTTGGAATTTTCATAATTTATCAAAGCAAATTTATCTGGTGCACCCAAAAGCAAAGTTGGAGCACACGTTTTTCGGAGCCGACACAAAAATTGGTGTCCAGTTTGGAGCAAGGGAACATGGCGAAATGGATCAAACCCGAGTCAGGGTCCAGAGTCAAAACCGGGTCGAGCCCTTCTCTCTCCCCCGGCCAATCCCAACCCAACACCAGGTTGTACCCTGGTTCCTGTCGCCACCGCCGTTCACTGGCATCCCACGCCGGTCACTGCTCCGCCACCCCTCCCCCCTATGCCACTGGCCGGAATTGAAACCGCTCCCTGCCGGCAGCCACTCCCTGGCCGACAACGCGACTCCCCCCCCCCCCCCCCCCCCCCCCCCCCGTCCTCTGCTCTCTCCGCCCTCTATCTCTCTCTGCCGCCGATCATCACACCAGAGCAGCGGCTCACTTGGTCCTCATCTCTCTCACACTCTCAACTCGCAACCGGCTCTCACACACTCCAGATCGCCCCTGAGCGCCGGCACTCTCTCTTCCTCCCTCTTCCCGGCAAAAAAATCGAGCCAGTGCCCTATTTCTCCTGCCATGGCCTCCGCCACGCCGAGCTCTGCCTAGGCAACTTCTCCCTCCCCTCTTTCTTCGCAAATTGACGCGCAAGGACCCCACCTCACTCCCCTCTGATTCCCTCCCTCCCCTGTGCAGTGCTCTCGCCGGATTTCATGAAGCCGGAGTCGCCGCTGCCGGAATCCGACCCCCCTCCCCCACCAACGGGAACCCACCTCCGGCCTTCCCCCTCACGAGTTCCTCGACGCCGACCATCCCTGAACCTCCACGAACCTCGTCGACCGAACCCCAGTCTGCCTCCCCTAGGCACCATCGCGTGGACCTTGCTAGGGCTGCCCCTGCCGCCGCGCGTCGTCGCCGGTGATCTCCGGTCAGCCACTCTCCCCTCCGACCCCCTCCTCGCAATCCCCGCGGCATGGAGACCATCCGAGTCACACACGAGCCCCGGCTGTGCTGCCGATCGGCCGCTGGGCCGAGCTCGCCGTCGCCGGCCGCCGCGCGGGTGCGAGCGCGCGTCTGGAGGAATTTGTATCCAGTGGCAGATTTGTAAATAGGAGTGAACTTTGAATAAACATAAAAATTCAATATCTCAGGAAATAAGAGGCCTAAAATTGTGAAATTAATTTTGTTCAACTCCAAAAATCTTACTCTACCAGAAAAACAAGTTCAAGCCCAAGTTTGTTCAGTGAATTAATTTAATTAATTCATCAAAATTTCAACCCTAAATTGCTTAATGAATTCATAAGTAATTATGTGTAAATGGTAAATTCATGAAACTTGCTCAGTAAGTATTTCATGGCATCCCTAAACTTTCTGCGAAAGCACATTTCCATTTTATTGCATATTTTTAGTATTAATGCATAATCTTCATTTTCAGTAATTGAATTTATATAAATTATTGGCTAGGGATTTATTCATGAAATTTGGCATTCCGGTTCCTTATGCACTTGTACACTTATGTAAAATCCCATGAAAAATTTGAAGCTACCTAAGTATAAAATTCTCTGTCGAAATTGATCATTGGTTAAGTAACTAGGAATTTCTTCATATAAAAGTTACTTCATGTGTATATTTAAGGAAAGTAGGAATAAATTAATTTCTGGAAGTCCAGGGAGAATAGCTCAGCTTCACATTACAGTAGAAATTCTCATTTTGCAGTTATATACTTTGGTTCTTAATTAACTATATGAACTAGAACTAGTTATTCAATTAAAGTGTCATTTTTATGTATAGTGTTAGTTTGCATATGGTCACTTTAGCTAAGTTGCTCAAAATGAACTTTCTGAAATTTGACCCTAGTACTACATGGTCATATCATCATCAGCATATGATGGCATATAATCAACATCTAGGCCATGCTCATGTTAAAGTAGACATACACTAAGATTGTGATAATTAAAAGTTACATTCTTGTAATTAGAAGTTTGTCCCCTTCAAATTCAGTGGTTACCATGTCATACTTAAGTATGCAACCATATTCATGAATGAGTGATTAGTTCATTAATTTATTTGTTGAGGAAGTACCATGAATCTTCATGTCATGCATTCCATCTTTAATTAAGAAAACTCCATGAAACCTTGTGTATTCCTTAGCATTGATGCATGTCCATTCCATATAGGAATCGAGACCGAGGAGATCCCAGCGGACCAGCAAGGAGCTGAAGTGCACTTTGGTGAAGACGCTAACTACGATCACACCGAAGGCAAGCCCCGGTGCATGACCCATTTTATCATTCGAGTCCTTTTTACTTTATCAAAAGTAGGAATATTGTATTGTGCATTAAGTGCAGGACTTGGATGAAACACACTTGCATACTCTAGCAATGACCTATGATTAGTATGTTAGTAAGCTTTTCCGTTAGCAAATGCTATGCTTAAACTAGTGGAGTCAATGGTAGGTTATAGATTCAACTATGGTTCAATTGGTTGATGAACTTGATAAAAATGGAGCACCTATCATTGCAACTCCGCGAACAAGTATTGAACCGTGCCAAGTGCATACCTTTAATATGGGAATTGATAAACCTAGTAACTTGGGCGCCGTATTGTTGGACGGCCATACTCATCGATCCAGAGGTGATGTGAACAGCACGGGGGCTGCACGGGTTTGAGGACCGTTGGAGAGTGCATGGGTTAAGCCTCGGATACGAAGTAATGTATCGCGGGGAGGACGTGTACTTGGGATCGATGGCCCTGGATCGACTTTATAGAAACCTAGTGAACGGTGGCCATACGTGTTCTTAAGTGATGCGTATGTCGTGTATTTGGATTTTCCCTGCAGGATGTAAATCAATTCGAATTGTCGTCCCTCGCGGTTATGAGTACCTCTTGTTCGAGCAGCGGCAATGATATGTTAAGTAGTAAAGTTGGGGTTAAGTTTCTTAAATTCACTTATGCTATGGATACATATTGCTATGATGTAATGATCTTCACTTATGTTCATGTCCTAGCGGCTAGCTAGACTCACCGTACCTATTGTCTACATTAAGCAAAGTAAAATCATGTTTAAGGAAATTGAAAGTGCAGCATAGAACTAATAGGAGCTTTTTATGGAACTATCAAATAAACCTGGTCAGCCCCCTGCATACTAGGAGTCGATTTCAGTAAACCGGTTGACGGGTAAGTCTTGCGGAGTATGTTGGATACTCAGGCTTTGCGTTGATGTTGTTTTTCAGGTTTTCCTCAAGCGACCTATTGTGATTGTTGTAATAAGGTTGTGTGGGAAGGTGAGGAGCCTCAAAACTGGACCATCGAATGGGTCCCCAGTTCTCCTAACCGTGATGAGTGAGCCATCGCCATAGGGCTGGCATGGTTCACGTAGGACTTAATGTCGTGTTTTGTCGTTTCACCGCTTCCGCAAATTTGTGTAATATGTACTAAGGACTTATGTTGTATCAGATCCAAACTTCTTTTAATTTGAACTCTGAACTTGTAATATGATGCACCGAATTGATGTATCTTTGTAAATGATGAATGTTCATGTGTGAATGCTATGTATGGTTACTTCGTTAACCATCTCCCGAGGCGATCCTGTGCATCATACTCTACTTTTCAGAGTAGGGTTGTCACAGATGGCAAAGATGAGACAGGCAGGTCAGTAGCCAGGGCTTTCAGCACATCCTCAGTACATGCAGCTACCAACTCAGTCTGGACCCTTCATAGCCTTGATGATAGTATAGTCCAGCGGATTGTCACTTTTAGGGGTCTTACCGACAGGGGAAACAGGACAAACCTTCTCTTCAGCACACCACTCCCCTATGTCTGCTTTCTCTATGTTTGCGTTATTCATCTCACCATCGCACTCTTCGACCTCGTAGATGGCAGGACCCTCCAGCTCCCAACACATACCGGTCAAGAGTCTATTTTCAGACATTGTGCACACTACTCGTGCAGACTCCCAGACCATCCCAGAGACAGCTATAGCTTCAGCTCCACCTCTCATTGCCACTGTTACCACTCTTACTCCTCAGGCAGCAGAGGATCTTGTCCGTGGAGGCTTCTCATAGCAGGACGTGGCTGATCTCTTACTACTCCAGACTTTAGCTCAGGAGACTGCCACGGTCACTCCAGCAGCATAGGACAGTGGGTCTAAGTTGCCAGTAGATCGTGGTTTCTTTGAGCAGCTAGATGCTCAGGCGGCACAGGCTCAGGGAGCACAACCGGACCCACCTCAGGAGCAGCCCGGAGCAGAGTCTACAGAGGACGTCGCTGCACCTCTTCCTTGGACCACGAGCGCTTAGATGTTCATCTTTTCCCGCCTTGTTGGCTTTTTTGGTGCTTGTTGCCAAATGGGGAGAAGATACTAGGTCTAGGGGAAGTGGGAGTGTGATCCTGTGCGATCGAGAGTAGCTTGTATCTAAGGGGAGCATACTTGTATATTGGCTTTGGGAGATAGATACATTTTGTTAGATGGTTTTGGATCTTTATTTTGATGGAGTTATTCAATGTTCGTGGATTTTGATGAGTCATGGATTTGGATTTCATTCGCTTGTGTTTGACTCATTTTAATCTGACTTGGTTTATTCCCTTTTCATATGCAATGATTTATATTCATTAGTTATCTTGTATGCCTATTTATGATATCATGATGATGATTGCCTGTTCTTAATTCCTATGCATTGCTATGCTAACTTGTTGCATCTCATCATTTATGTCTTGCATTGCATGTCCTTATGCTTTCATTCAATATATCCATGACATGCATGCATTTTTCATCTAGAGTATGCTCTTCACTCTTTTCCTTGTATCTCCTTCCATGAATTCCTTCTTCAAAAGCTTCTTATCATACCACTTCTTTGTCCTTTCCTTATATATTGCTGCATTTTCATATGCACGCAATCGCATCTCTTCTAATTCACTTATTTGTATTTTCCTTTTTACTTCGGCGGCATCAAGATCCAAACTCATCTCTTTTATTGTCCAATAAGCCTTATGTTCCAATTCCACTGGTAGGTGACATGATTTTCCATAGAAAAATTGATATGGTGTCATGCCAATTGGTGTCTTGAATGTCATCCTATATGCCCATAATGCTCCATTAAGCTTTGTGGTCCAATCTTTTCCTTCTTTTGTAACAATCTTCTGTAGAATCCCTTTTAATTGCTTATTTGATGTTTCTGCTTGTCCATTCATTTAGGGATGATAGGCTGTCCCAATCCTATGTTCAACCCCAGATTTAGCCAAAAACCTAGTAAATGCTCCTCCTATAAAATGGGATCCTCCATCTATAGTTATTATCCTTGGTACTCCATATCTAGTGAATATCTGCTCTTGAAGTATACTCCTCGATTCTCTTGTGGTATTTGCCTTGCATGCCATTGCTTCGACCCACTTGGAGACATAATCAACGACAACCAATATATACTCGTAACCATAAGAATTCACAAATGGTCCCATAAAGTCCATACGCCAAACATCAAAGATATCAACTTGAAGATTATACTTAAGAGGCATTGCATTCCTACTGTTAACATTTCCTATTCGTTGGTATTGAGCACGTGTTGCAACATACCGTTTTGCATCTTCATGCATAGTTGGCCAATAGAAACCACTCGCCCATACCTTCGCTTGTGTTTTGAAGTAGCCATAATGTCCCCCATAATCTGAAGAGTGACATTTTGCCAAAATGCTTGCTGTTTCTTCTCTGGGTACACATCTTCTCACTCCTCCGTCCTGGCAATACCTATACAAGTATGGGTCGGCCCATATAAATTTTCTCATTTCACTCTTAACCTTTTTCCTTGTGTTCTTGTTCATCATATTAGTCTGTTCCTTGAAACCTCTGATAATATCCATCATCCAACTCTCTCTGTGATCAAATGCGGCAAACAACTGCTCTTGTTGCATTTCATCTTTTATCGGCTTAGTTGATGATGATTCAAGACGGGACAAATGATCTGCTATAGAATTTTCTACCCCTTTCTTATCTCTTATCTCCAAATCAAATTCTTGCAGCATCAATACCCATCGCATTAACCGAGGCTTAGACTCTTTCTTTGAAACCAAGTATCTTATAGCAGCATGACCAGTATATACAATAACCTTAGAATTTAGAATGTAGGGTCTAAATTTCTCAAAAGCAAATATAACAGCTAACATCTCTTTCTCAGTTGTTGTTGTATAATTGATCTGCGCCTCATTCAAAGTCTTGCTAGCATAACAAATAGCATTCACTTTACCTCCCTTTCGTTGTCCAAGAACAGCTCCAACTGCATAGTCACTTGCATCACAAATAATTTCAAAAGGTAGACTCCAATCAGGTGGCTGCATAATGGGTGTAGAGCATAGAGTTTCCTTTAACCTTCTGAAGGTAAAGAGTCTTTCATTGTTCATGACAAATTCTATACCTTGCTTCAACAATTCTATCAGGGGTTTAGCAGCTTCTATTTTGGTATATTCCTTGCAACTTGATGGAGTCGTTAAGGTGATCTGTTCTCCTATTGTTGCAACTGCGCCGATAGGCTCAGAGGCTGCGATGATCGGCGTGCACGTCAAATCCATAGAGGCGGATCTGACGGGCTCCATCTCTTCAAACTTATGCTCTGAAGTGATCATTTCTCTATTCTCGGACATAAAGATTTGTTCAGCCGGTGACTCTTTCTTTTGCATAACTTCTAGGCATTGCCGGCTCGGTTCTAGGTATTCTTCCCAATGCTTGTGCAAAGCTTCATTCTCAGCAATTTTGCCTAACAATTTGATCCCTGCCTTGGTTGACAATCTAAAAAAACTTCCTTCAGCTGATCCTTCCAAATGCATCCTTGATGACTTGTTTATGGCCATGTAGAAGGTTTGAGCACACATATTCTCATCAATGCCGAGGTCCGGTCCTTGTTTCAACAATGTTTGAAAATGTGTCCAGGCTTCCACGAGAGATTCTTCATCTTCTTGTAAGAAGTTCACCACTTCTCTTCTCAACTTCTACACATTTGGCAGAGGAAAATAGTGGACACAATAATTTCCAACCAATTCACTCCACTTACCTTTCGCTTTTCGAGATGCCGCCTTGTGCCACTCTTTGGCCTTCCCTCCCAAAGGGAATGGGAAAAGCATCCATCTGTAAAGATCCTGAGGCACTCCTTCATGATGGAATGTTCGGCAAAGTACCTCCAAGTCTTGTAAGTGAGTATACGGGTTCTCCTCTTTCGCTCCAAAAACTTATTTGCCTCAGCCATGCTAATGATAATGGGGTTCAACACATACGAGGGGGCCGTAACCTTCTCGTCTGAAGATTGAGGCACCGACACGTCTGGAGATGGCAAAGAAAGCTCCCTGCGCGTCGGAGAAGGTCCTGTTGTACTCATCCTGAAAATTCACACAAAGTTATCGAATCCACAAGGTTATCGAATCCACAAAGAACGAGCGGAACTAATACTATTAAAGGGTTACTAACAGATTGCAATAGTTGGCTTGATGTGAATGATGATGGTGAGAAAGCGGTAAATGAATGTTATTGGAGATGTAACAGGATAATGAAGGATTCTCTCCTTAGTATTGGTTCACTAGCATGCAACCTTATTCTCATCGCCTTGAGTGATGACTCTAATATTCTACAAGACATGGTGGTTTCATTCGCCCCAGTTGTCACTACAGAGGGTATTGGCCTATACACTAATGGAAATAGATGCGCAATTAAGTTCGTCACATAGATTAAATTCATCAAGAGAGTATCAATGAGTATGAGAGTTACATGACCAGATCCCCGCACCAGAGAAGAGAATATGAGACTACTCGCTCATCCTTCCGCTAGACATAGCAGAGGGGTGAGGGATAGCGCTAGAACGCACACGAGCCGATCGGCGCAAGCTTTGCGCCGATCGGCACGACCTCCCTTTTGGTAGTTCTCATCGGTATTGGCCAACCGTCGCCACCAATATCCTAGAACCCTAGTTCTAACAACTCAATCTCGCGATTGTCATCTCCCTGGTTTTTCTGATTGCCCCGTGGCTCTTAATAGTCATCTTCCTTTTATTCTCGATGGGATTAGGTCAACTTCCACCGACTCTGACTCATATTGGGCTGGGCCTTCGGTTTTGCCGGACTTGGGCTCGTCTTCATCATCCTTTCCTCCTGCGCTGATCGGCGCGGCATTGGAGCCGATCAGCGTGACCCTTCGTCTGGCCCAACTTTGTTGCTCTTTGGCTCCTTATCCATAATTGCCCTATTTTACACATGTTTTCTGCAATTACATCCAAAATAGGACAACTACCAATATATGCAAATATGAGGTTAATTGTTAGTCAAAACCACCAAATAACGACGTAAAACGTCCCTTTTTGATAGCTAAAATGGGTAGCTAGAAACCACCAACAGTCATGGCTCATGGAAGGATCGCTTTAAAAGCTACCTAAATTCCATGATTCCGGATGAGTTGATGGATACTCTTGCGGACTTTGCCAATAGTTTTACCGATAATCATGTGTATGATGATTGTGATGACTCTGTGGATGTGCCTAGTACTAGTGAGTGCCTAGATTCTTCTAGTGTTGACTTGATAGATTGCTCTACTAGTATGCCTAGTGTGATGATTGATAATGATGTGTCTCTTGATCTTGCTTGCTCATCTAGCATGACTAGTTTTGATGATGTTTGTGAGCCTCTTGTTAGTCTTGCTAGTAGTTCTCTTGTTGAGGAGTTCTTTGCATTTCATGCTAATGAAAATGAGGACTTACTTACCTCTCTTACTCGCTTGCGAGGAATTGTGGACAAGATTGCAGCAACTTCTTTCAAGCTCCCCAAGATTGTGATAATTGAGAAGATCCTCTCCTTGATCCCGAGTAGCAAGTTCTTCTACGTCACCCTTGACCTTCTCATGGAGAAGAGTCTCTTCGTCGAGGACGTGATTGGGCTTCTCTTTGAGGATGAGAAGATCACCGCAAGTTGGACCAGGGAGAAGACTTCCAAAGCAAATAATGAAGCATTTTCAAGCAAAGGGAAAGAAGTAGCTTCAAGCTCAAGCTTCTTTGATCACTCCACAAGATTGCCTTGCAATAGCTTCTACAATCCCTTCGGAGCAAGACCTTCACCAAGATCATCATCATGCACTTCGTCAAGCTTTAACTCAAGTGCCATTCCAAGTTCTACTCCAAGCACTTCGGGTGGACCAAGCATTGGCGTAGGGGGAGCACCAACAACAATGCTCACTCGATCATCTGAAATGATCAATCTTGCGACTTCGGCTCTAGCGTCTCTACCACCTCTACCACAAGATCGTCTCTGGCATCTTCGTCAAGCTCACCAACAGGATCTTATCTTTCAACTTGGTGAATTTGTGAGAAATCTGAATGATGACCTTTGTGATACTCTCTTAAGTATTTATGATCTTGTGTGTAGGATAAACTCCTTCAAAGGGCTTCGAAGCATTGCATCACATGAAGTGTTTGACAGGCTCCTCAACAAATCACAACTCCTGAGAGGGGTTTCTTACTTGAGGAGGTTGTCAACCGAAGGAATGAGCTCTCAATTGAAAGAGCAATGGAGATGATACTAGTGCTCCACTCAACAAGTAGGACATGTGCTTGAGCACGTCATTGGCCTGTATGATCCTCCCCATTACTACATCGACCTCGACAATGTGCACATGGGGGATGGTCATGGACATTGGAGGTATCGTGCTCCTCACTATCCCAGTAGGAGGAGACTTCAGGAAGGGATTGCAAGAATCCCTATCTATGAGGATGGTCTTATTGCTCGACATGATGAGGTTAGTACTAGTCAATTAAGCAATGCTTTAGATACTTAACCTTCTTCCTCTAGTGCTTGTGTTATGGCTACCACCAGGGTCAACTACAAGAGTGGAGGTACCCATTGGATCCTTGATAGTGGGTGCACCCAACACATGACCGGGAAGCCAACCATGTTCACCAACATTGATGAAGATGAAGATAGTGAGAAGGTGACTTTTGGGGATAACTCAAAAGGGAGAGTAAGAGGCTCAGACAAGGTGGCCATTACAGAGGACCTCCATCTCTTCAAGGTCTTTCTTGTGGAAACCCTCAACTTCAACCTTCTATCCATTGGTCAGTTGTGTGACATGGGATTTAAGTGCACATTTGACAAGGATGGCGCCACTATTGAAAATGCCAAGAAAGGGCTAGTGTTTCATGGAGTGAGGCATGGAAACTTGTATGTCACGGACTTCAATTCTAGCAACATGCCTCCAAGTACTTGTCTCTTCACAAAGTCAACCAAGGGATGGTTGTGACATAGAAGATTAGCACATATTGGGATGAGTCAGCTCAGGAAGGTAGTCAAGAGGAATTTAGTTGAAGGAATCAAGAATGTGACATTTGAGAAGGACAAATTGTGTAGTGCTTCTCAAACAGGGAAGCAAGTTGCCTCTTCTCACCCCACCAAGTCATTCATGTCTACATCTTGACCTCTAGAGCTCTTGCACATGGATTTGTTTGGGCCAACACATTACAAGAGTCTGGGAGGCAATCTATATTGCTTTGTGATTGTTCATGACTTTACGGGATACACTTGGACATTCTTTCTTGTGGACAAGTCTCAAGCTAGTGACATCTTCAGAAAGTTTGCAAGAAGAGCAAGGAATGAATTTAAAGCTAGCATTGTGAAGATAAGGAGTGACAATGGGACTGAATTCAAGAACACAACAGTGGAGGAGTATTGTGACAAGAAAGGGATCAAGCATGAGTTCTCTACTACTTACACTCCTGAGCAGACTAGAGTAGTGGAGAGGAAGAACAAGACACTCATCACTCTTGCTCGTGTTATGCTAGATGAGTATGGGACTGATGAGAGGTTTTGGGTTGAGGCAATCAACATGGCTTTCTACACTTCCAATCATGTGTACCTTCACTGGTTGTTGAAGAAGACTCCATATGAGCTATTGGTTGGACGGAAACTGAATATTTTATATTTTCGGGTGTTTGGCTGCACTTGCTATATTCTCAAGAAGAGGAGGAAGCCCGGGAAATTTGAGAGTAGGACAGATGAAGGGATACTTGTTGGATACTCTGGAACTTCTAAAGCTTATCGGGTCTACAACTTAGCCACAGGATGTGTGGAGGAAACCTATGATGTGCAATTTGATGAGTCAAATGGTTCTCAAAAGGGAGATGAATTTCATGAAGTGCACATTGAGGATGATCCTATGAGGGAAGCCTTGAGAAGAATGCACGTGGGTAAGGTTTTACCCCACGAGGTCAATGATGGTGATATTGATGAGCCCTCTAGTCCACCACCTCAACCAACCTCTTCCTCCGAGGTACAAGAACAAAACCAAAATGCCACAACTACACCCTCTAGCTCATCCCAAAATTTATTGAGAGTCCACCCACCATACAATGAGGAAACCCAAGTGAGAAGTGAGCCACAAGCCTCCCCACATACACCACATCAAGCTACTTCTCCAAGCTCTTCACAAGACACTCATCCATACACCTCAACCTCAAAGTCAAATACAAGAAGGCCTATGAGTGATTCCCCCACCTCTCTTAGAATCCAAGACACTCATATATCATGAGAGCAAGGAACCCAAGATGCACAAGATACATCACCTAGACCTTGTCCCACTTAACAAGAACATCATCCTAGACCCAAAGCCATAATCAAGGATCATTCTCGTGACTTGATCATTGGGAGCCCATATCAAGGAGTGAGGACAAGGAGAAATCAATACAAGCCCAACTATGTGAATGAAGAAGTTGATGAAGGAAGTGATGAGGAGGCAAATGTAGCTATTGAGAATTTCTCTTTTGTCTCCATGATTGAGCCTACAACCAATCAAGAGGCGGTTATTGCCATGCAAGAAGAATTGAACAATTTTCAAAGATGAAAAGTATGGAAGTTGGTTGAAAGACCCAAGAATCATAATATGGTGGACACCATGTGGGTCTTCAAGAACAAACAAGATGAGAAAAGGAGCCATTGTCAAGAACAAGGCTCGCCTAGTGGCAAAGGGATATTCTCAAGTGGTGGGCATTGACTTTGAAGAAACATTCGCTCCCGTGGCTCATCTTGAGGATATTTGGATCTTGCTTGCTTATGCATCACATAATGGCTTCAAGCTCTATCAAATGGATGTGAAAAGTGCCTTCTTGAATGGAGAGATCAATGAGAAAGTCTATGTGGAACAACCTTCAGGGTTGGAGGACCCTAAGCGTCCTAGACATGTGTACAAGTTAAAGAAAGCTCTCTATGGTCTCAAGCAAGCTCCTAGGACATGGTATGAACACTTGAGAAACTTCCTACTCAACAATAGATTCACCATTTAAAGCATTGATAGCACCTTGTTCACAAGGCATGTTGGGAAGGATCTGTAAGCTTCATGACCAAATGTGATTGGATCCCCAAGGTATGGATCTTTTGGTGATAGATGACAACTATGAAATTGTGGGCTAACATCTACACGAGTGTTGTCTATGTAGGAATCATCTCTTAACTCTATTATAAATCATATGGATGATGGTTGCCTTGGCGATTGATGACAATGACCGCAAGCATAGAGGCTTATGAACTTGATGGAGTCCAAGGGTTGATGGAGATGGATCAAAGCAGAGAACAAGCTATGGTGCAAGTGTTGGGAACACTTGCCTAGTTGTTAGGGCTTTGAGTCCACAGGAAAAACTGGACTATCAAGGGGGTCTAGGTCATTCTCTTAGGTCATGTCTAGTCGGTGATGTGCAAGGTTGCTCGGTGAAATCACATGCACCAGGTGACAGTGGAGAAGCCAAGGAGCTATTCGGAGAAGCCGAGAAACAAAGTCAAGTGAGGATGATGAGTTTCAGCTTCTGGACAGACGGGTCAGTGAAGACCGGACTGTACGGTCACTATGGGGAGTTGTCTAGGACTTAGAGCGAGAAGCATGAAGCCTGTCAGTAGGAGACCCTGTACAGACCGGATGGTCCGGTCTGCTGACCAGACGGTCCGGTCAGTAGGGGCGCAGAAGGGGAGCAAGGAGCTTCAGCACAGAAATGTTTCTGGACTGGAGAGAGAAACTGTTCGGACGGTCCGGTCTGCTGACCGGACGGTCCGGTCAGTACAGGAAATTGTATGGATAGTACAGCCAACAGTTCTGGGAACCGTTACCCGAGTGACCGAACTGTCTGGTCTGGATGTCCAGAAAGGCAATTTCGTGGAGCAACGGTTAGTTTGAGGTTGGGAGCCTATATAACTTCGTTGCTGGGGTCTTGGAGACCTCTCTTGGCCAGTGGAATACCTGAGAGCATTTGGTATGGTCCAAGAGGAAAAGAGGAGAGCACTAGGAGGAGATATTGCATATCTTGAGAGTGCTAGAGAAGAGTAGCTTGAGCATCTTGCACATCTAAGGCTAGGGTGTACTTGAGGGTGTGATCTAGATTGTTACTCTTGGTCTATGGTGAGACCTAGACCGGTTTGGTGTCAGTGATCGAGCCTATCATGATCGGTTGTGAAGGCCATCACACGTTTGTACACGGTTTGAGCCCACCGTTGAAAGGGGCATCGCTAGTGAGCGCCCGTGTCGGCTCGAGAAGTCCGGCAAGTTTTCTCAAGAGAGGCGAGCTTGTGGTTTGTGCAGCGGTGACGCACATAGTGTCTTCACTCGAGGAGTGATTGCGGGGTCGTGAGCGAGAACTCCAGTTGGTGGCGGGAGGGACCGGGTGATGAGGACATCACACATATGGACATACACAACACTCCTCCAACTAGGATGAAAGTTCATGCGCATCACCTGAATTTACATGTGAGTTCGTTTCTAATATTTTGTTTATGTGGTTTTAAGAATAGATTGCTACCTAATGAATTAATTGTTGTTAGGAAACATGAAGATGATGATGAGATAGCTGGGGAGGTGATTGGGGGCGTGATGGGCCAGCAAGGACGTCCAAGCCAAGGTGGAGGCCCAATCAAAACCGACTTCGAGTCTGTTTTGGAGCCCAGGACCAGTCTGCACTAAAACGGACGCCCAGGACGCATACGGACTCGGATTTGGATGTTCTATATATGCTCGGAAAGATAATGAAAATAAATTTCCAACCCAATGGGTCCCATGTCAAAATTCGTTCCTAGCCGTCAGTAATAATTGAAACAAGTCGACTTTCAGAATCTGTCCTGGTGCTCCGACACCGTCATTGGTCTTTGGGCCATGTATCGAGTTGAGCCCACTTAGGGCTGCGTCCAGGGGGTCTTGCACGACCCTAGGGTCCTCATATACGACCACCACCTCTTCATTAGGGTTTGGGTTTTGCTTAGATTATTCTGTTAAGAACAGTTTTGCCATTTGATCGGTTTGTGAGACTCCAACTTGTGAGATTCATCGTATACTTGCAAATTCGGTTGCATTCTTCTTTGTTCTTGCTTGTGTTCTTGATTTGCAGGCAAGGATAAGCCTTCTCTGCGAGGTCAATCGTTCTTGAATGGTTGATAACCAGAGGAGATGTTGTGCTGCGATTGCGGGGTTCAGAACGTGTTGTTCGGAAGCCAGATCGATTTGTGTATCATCTCCGCCTTAATCAAGATTATCATAACCTATCGAAAGATCGGGAACCCTTGTCCACATCAAGTAGTAATCAGAGCTTCAGGTATACCGTGAGGTTCGACCTTATCCTTGTTATTTTGTTCAATCCTAGAGCCCAGAAAATTGCCCTACAAAAATATTTGGTCGTCGTGTTTTCGTTGTCCTATATCCCCCTTGTGCCCTACAATTTTTAGTTTAGTTTGCTTCTCTGAATTTTAGTCCCTACAACGTCATTGTGTTGCTGGTCTAGTGCTTCTTCTTTGGTCTTCTTTGAGATGTGCATGTCCTTGTGATAGATAATCAAGACAAAAAAAATCTGTTTGTTGCACACGTTGAGAGAATAGTGCTGCTGGAATTGTTTGCACCAAATACTTATTTAACATCTAGCTTTCTACTTTTTGTGTCAAAAGAAAGAGAGAAAAGTGCTTGTTCATGTGACACATTGAGAGTTTTGGAACAATATATTATCTATCTTTGTGTCCATCATATTCAGATCATAATTTTTCCTTGTGCTAGAATTTCTTTTTCCTTTTGCTTTCTAGCACTAATACCTTGCTGCAGTTTTAATTCACAAGAAAAGAAAAGAAAAAGGCAAAAGTGCACAAGAGAAAAAGCCGCACAAAAAAAAAGAAGTAGAAAAAGGCAAAGATAAAAATTCAGAATTGCTTGCAGCCTTTGCGTCCTTTGTTAAGTCATTTTCTTGCTTGCTTGAACTAGGTCCGAGACAAGTTTAGGCCGGTGACATAGACTAGCTTGGGACTATAATTCAGTTTTGCAATTTCTGAATTGAAATTTTGCTAATCATTGCTACCTAATATTGCCTATCCAAGCTTCATATATATCCTTCTGAACAGGCACAAATTTTTGACTCTCGCAATCGTTAGTTCACACTCTCCAAGGTATCTTTTGCTTGCTGTAATTAAGAACTTTGTAAGGGCTTGGTGAGATGCTTCCATTTTCTTGTTGAGAGTTTCCACCGTTATTACATAGTAGTGATAGGAAAATATACTCTTGTGTGTTTTCTTGTTTGCTACTAACAATGACAGGTTCCAGTACTCATGAGAATGAATTGATGGCATGTTATGATGATAAGATTGTTGTAGCACAACGAGTGTTTAGTTCTCAAATGGAGAAGGTAGAGCAAAATCAATTGAACAATTTATTCCAAACTCACTTTGTTGTGAAGAATCGACGTTGCCGTGTCATAATTGATGGAGAGAGTAGCCACAACATCGCAAGCTTGGAGTTGGTCGAGAAGCTTGGCTTGACCCCACAGCCGCACCCATGTCCATACTACATCCAATGGGTAAATTCTTGTGGTAAGATAAAGGTAGATCAAATTGCACGCATTGAATTTTTTATTGGTTCTTACAAGGATAGTGCAGAATTTGATATAGTACCTATGCAAGCATGTCATTTGTTATTAGGTAAACCTTGGATTTCTACAAATAATATTTCATACAATGCCATTGCTAATAGCTACTCATTTAAATATAATGGTAGAAGGGTTACTCTTAAACCTATGATTGCTGCTGAAATTTTAGAAGAGGATCAACAAAGATTTGATAGAAGAAAGAATGAACCATTTAGGATAGAATGGGCTATTTCAAATATTGCAACACTTCCATCAAAATCTGAATTACTAGAGGATGAACATATTTTTTTACCTCTTATTGCAACTAATACATTTCAACATCTACATAAAGAAGATGATAGTGGGAAAGATAAAGAACATGTTGTTGCTTTAGGTAAAAGCTTTCTTGATGTGATGAATTGTTCCAATAATCTTACTATATTGGAGCCTTACGATGATGTTCCTTTGCTACAGAGTTGATTTATCTATTGATCCTTGTGATAAAGAGGAGTTGTGTGTCAATGCTTCACTTATACCTTTGCCACAACAAATGAATGAGCTTGATGCTTTTGCTTATGATTCACCCAATAGTGCTGAAATAAAACATTTGATTTTAGTTACATATAAAAAGGATGAGCAGAAATTGTTGACTTCTCTAAATACTTTGGGTTATATTGAATTTGATGTTCTTTGTGATCTTAATGCCGTTGAGAAGAAAATCTTTTCTCAAACTGAATTTCCTTTATTGACAAGAAATAATTTTCATGCTATTGGCTATTATGATCATAGAGGTTTGTTTATGGTGCATAGAGTTTATATTTCTTCAACATTGAAACCTCCTTGTGTTGTGCAACTCAATGAGACACTAGAAAACTGCAATAACAATTGTCATGTCATGTCAAGTTTTTCTAGTGTTTCTAAGATCACACATTTTCTAACTTGTCATAAGAGTGAGGATGATGTTCATACTGCTGGCCAATTTTTCAAAGATGTTATTCAGTTGTGTGACATGGCTTCTACTATAGTTTCACATTGTGATAACAAATTTCATAATGCATATAAATATGAATTGCATCCCAAGTTTGGGAATAGTTTTACAATAAATATTTTAGATTTAAGACCATACATGGGTGAAAGAGATGAGCTCGAGTCGAGGATGATTCTGATTCAAAAGGAGGAGAATGATGAGGACATATCACATATGGATATACACAACACTCCTCCAACTATGATGAAAGTTCATGCGCATCACCTGAATTTACATGTGAGTTCGTTTCTAATATTTTGTTTATGTGGTTTTGAAAATAGATTGCTACCTAATGAATTAATTATTGTTAGGAATCATGGAGATGATGATGAGATAGCTGGGGAGGTGATTGGGGGCGTGATGGGCCAGCAAGGACGTCCAAGCCAAGGTGGAGGCCCAATCAAAACCGACTTCGAGTCTGTTTTAGAGCCCAGGACCAGTCTGCACTAAAACGGACGCCCAGGACGCATACAGACTCGGAATTGGACGTTCTATATATGCTCGGAAACATAACGAAAAGAACTTTCCAACCCATCTGGTCCCATGTCAAAATTCGTCCCGAGACGTCGGCAATCGTCGAAACAAGTCCACTTTCAGAATCTGTCCTGGTGCTCTGACACCGTCATCGGTCTTTGGGCCATGTATCGAGTTGAGCGCACTTAGGGCTGCCTCCAGGGGGTACCCTAGGGTCCTCATATACAGCCGCCTCCTCTTCATTAGGGTTTGGGTTTTGCTTAGATTATTCTGTTAAGAACAGTTTTACCGTTTGATCGGTTTGTGAGACCCCAACTTGTGAATTCATCGTATACTTGTAAATTCGGTTGCATTCTTTTTTGTTCTTGCTTGTGTTCTTCATTTGTAGGAAAGGATAAGCCTTCTCAGCAAGGTCAATAGTTCTTGAACGGTTGATAACCAGAGGAGACGTTGTGCTACAATTGCGAGGTTCAGAACGTGTTGTTCGAAAGCCGGATCAATTTGTGTATTGCCTCCGCCTTAATCAAGATTATCAGAACCTATCGGAAGATCAGGAACCCTTGTCCACATCACCGGGACTCCGGCGGGAGTGGTCCAACGAGGATTAGAGGAAGGCGCCATCCTTCCGAGACCTCGGGAAAAAATCATGAGCATTCCTTGACCCTCTCTTTATTATTTCGCAATTGTGTGCTCTAGTGGGTAAGGTGACTTGTGGCTTGCATAGGCTAGTGTGATTGGCTTCCACTCTTTATCATATCATGAACACTAGCACTCTTCGTTAGAGGTTGACATCCCGGAGCAGCTTCGGGAGTTCTCAAAGAGCAACCTCTCCCAAGCCGATATGAACCAGATGGTGGTCGACGGCATCCTTCCAGAGCAAGCGCGGATCGACTGGAAGGTACCCCGTGAATCTTGCCCCATCCCCGTTCACAAACAGATAGTGGTGTTTCGCTCGTTCTTTGAGCATGGCCTTGGAGTCCCCTGCTGCAGCTTCTGGCGTGGGCTCCTTTTCTTTTATGGGATTGAGCTTGTCAATCTCAATCCCAACTATATTCTTCACATCGCCATCTTCGTACACATGTGCGAAGCATTTCTGGGCATTCTCCCCCACTTCAATTTGTTTCGGCATCTGTTCGTCCTCCGACCGCTGCCGACCAAAGATAACCAAGTGGCTATAGGAGGCGCCAGCGTCCAGTTGCGCAAGAAAGAGACCTATGTCAATGTGCCATTGAAGAACGAAAACAAGAACTAGAAGGACGAGTGGTTCTACTGTGACAACCCTCCCCCTGTTCTTGCTGACTTCACTGGTGTCAAAACAGTTCCCCTGGCGCAATGGACGAAGAAGCCTGATCCGACCGATCCTCAGGTGGTCGCTGATGAGGACATCACTCCTAAGGATACAAGCAATACTCCTCCAATTCTGAACTTGCAAGGTCCAATGACTAGAGCTCGTGCACGACGACTAAATTTAGGGGTGAGCTCGTTCCTACGTTCTTAATTATATGTCACTTTTGAGAATGGTTTGCTACCTAATGATTATATTGTAATTAAGAACCATGGAGAGGACCAGGAGATGATGGGAGAAGTACTTGGAGACGTGGAGGACCAGCAAGGACGTGGAAGCCAAGGTGGAGGCCCAACCAAAACCGACTTCGAGTCTGTTTTGGGGCCCAGGACCAGTCTGTACTAAAATGGATGCCTAGGACACATACGGACTTGGATTTGGACGTTCTACATATGCATGGAAACATAAGAAGAAGACCTTTACAATGCTGCTGATCTCATGTCAAAATTCATCTGGAGTCATCAGGAATCGTCAAAATAAGAGAAGGTCCAGAATCTATTTTGGTGTTGCGTCGCCTATTTTTGGCCTTTGGGCTTTGTATCTAGTTGAGCCCAATTAGGGGCGCGTCCAGTGGGTCTTGCACGATCCTAGGATCTTCATATACAGCTTCCACTACACCATTAGGGTTTGGGTTTTTCTTAGATTATTCTGTTCATAACAGTTTCACCGTCATCATGGTTTCTGAGACCCCAACTTTGGGAGATTCATAATACATCTGCAGTTGTGTTGCATTCTTCTTTGTTCTTGCTTGTGTTCTTGATTCACAAGCAGGGATTAGCCTTCTCAGTGAGGTCAATCATTTTAGGATGGTTGATAACCAGAGGAGACGTCGTGCTGCGATTGCGGGGTTTAGAACGTGCTGTTCTGAAGCTGGATCGATTTGTGTGTCGCCTCCGACCAAATCAACTTATCTAGAACCTTTCAGAAGATCGAGAACCCTTGTTCACACCTAGAAATGATACATCCGGCCTAGGTGGGGTGGAACGAAGCCCGACACACTGATCCAGACTCCCTGAATCCCGCAATCTTAGCACCGCAACTCCTGCCGAAAGCATGACGCACCAATCTGATTCTAGGTCCACGACCCGAATCTGCAGTCTTAGCACCGCAACTCCAGCGCCCCCAGTCAGGGAAAGGCCTAATCTCCCTAAAAGACTAGTCTAATAGGGGAAGGGTGGCTCTCCCTTTTAAGGTGGCTTCCACCTCCCAAGTGAAGCAAGATGGGATTATTCAGAGGCTCACACGGTCGCCGCCAAAGCGGGTAATAGTGGAGAATGTCCTCATCATTCTTACCTTCTTAACAAGGGCCCAGCTCTAATACCAATTGATACATCCGACCTAGGTGGGGTGGAACGAAGCCCGACACACCAATCTGGACTCCCTGAATCCCGCAATCTTAACACCGCAACTCCTATCGAAAGCCTGACGCACCGATCCGATTCTAGGTCCACGACCTGAATCTGCAGTCTTAGCACTGCAACTCCAGCGGCCCCACTCAGGGAAAGGCCCAATCTCCCTAAAAGACTAGTCTGATAGGGGAAGGGTGGCTCTCCCTTTTAAGGTGGCTTCCACCTCCCAAGCTAAGCAAGGTGGGATTATTCAGAGGCTCACACGGTCGCCGCCCCAGCGGGTAATAGTGGAGGATGTCCTCATCATTCTCATCTTCTTAACAAGGGCCCAGCTCTAATACCAAATGATACATCCGGCCTAGGTGGGGTGGATCGAAGCCCGACACACCAATCCAGACTCCCTGAATCCCGCAATCTTAGCACCACAACTCCTGCCGAAAGCCTGACGCACCGATCCGATTCTAGGTCCACGACCCGAATCTGCAGTCTTAGCACCGCAACTCCAGCGCCCCCACTCAGGGAAAGGCCCAATCTCCCTAAAAGACTAGTCTGGTAGGGGAAGGGTGGCTCTCCCTGTTAAGGTGGCTTCCACCTCCCAAGCTAAGAAAGGTGGGTTTATTCAGAGGCTCACACGGTCGCCGCCCCAGCGGGTAATAGTGGAGGATGTGCTCATCAGTCACTCTGCTGAAGAAGATAGCCGACTTGTAGGCTGAAGGCATTGAAGGAATTACCATTGCCAAAAGCATCATAGTACACAGAGTGCAACCCCTGAAGCTTCAAAGTCACCCGACGTGGAATTATGTCAATAATGACGAGACCAGAGAGGTGCCTGACCCGCCAAATGGTGAACTCCACAGGAAACGGCTATCAAAAATGTTTGAAGGGGATACCCTTCAGGATGACTCACTGATCAAGAAGACGTATAATAAGGGAACTATGCGGGCCCGAGTAAGCCTCAATTTGCGTTGAGCAATCCCTTATTGTCTTGTCTTGATGTCCTGTTTGATATTTTGATTCTTGTGTAGGTTCTAGATACTTATATATCCCATCCTCCGCTCCCTTCGACCGATTCTGAGGGACCAGACTATGTCGAGAAGCCGTAGCAGACCGACGCTAGAGGCTCAAGCTCTTCTGCTAGCGCTCGTGCTGATCTAGAAGTCACCCTGCCTCCCCTCAGTCGACTAGTGAAGCAGACCGTTGGGCGCCGACGGCAATATATTGGGGATCAGGGTGATGATGAAGAATTGCCATCTACTGACGTCGGTCAACTCACCCCTACTCCCCCCGACCGACCTTCAAGCCAGTCGGAGCCCCCAAGCCAAACTCAGAGTGATGCTGGGGTGGCTAAGCAGACCGACAAGGTAGAAAAATCTGCCCAGAAGAGGAAAGAGACTAATTCTCAGTCGACTTCTTCGAAGAAGAGATTGTGCCGAATAAAGCTCAAGCAGGCTCCCAGGTTAGTTCTTTAACCTTTTACTCCTTGCTTCTTATGACCATCCGTTATACACTCTAATCTCCTCTATCTTTATTTTCATAGTAGTCGGACGAGTGATTCTCAAAATGCCTACGAGGCCGAAGCCACTCGATTAGGACCTCCTTCTCGTCGGACTGATCTACCCAAACCGGTCGGCAAGTCATTAAACACGCTGACCGAGGTGGATAAGTCATATGATAAGACAATTCCTGCCTCCATTCCGGCGCCTGCACCCCAACCTGCTCCAGCCGTCGTCCCTTCACCTCTTGATAAAGGTAAGGCGACATTGTCTGTAGATACACTCGATCGGCCCGAAGTGGAGGATATGGAAATTATGCATCAACATCGAGAAGCTAGCAAGGTGCTTCAATACTCTGCTTTAGCTCTGCCTCAATCTTATCCTTAAGCTTAACACCTTTTTGTATACAGAGAATGTATGCTCTTGTAGAAAGGAAACATGCTAGGGTGGAATACCTTGAAGCCGAAACTTTTGGTATGCCCTTAAACTCTTCAGTCCTTATGTCTTTAAATTTTAGACTGACATATTGCTGGTGTTACGCTAGTCACCGGTTAGCAACTCGCCAAAGCACAAAAAGAGATTGAAAAGCTGCAGACCGACCAAAGAGAGAAAACCAAGGCCTTAGACCAAAGCCATGCGGATTTAGCTAGTAAGATCACTCACCATCTTGTTTGAATAACCAACCAATCACACTAGCGCCAAAGGTTCAAATATTTGTCTTTAGCTCATGACCAGAAGGTTGTCGACCTGGAGAAGTTGACTTCCAATCAGCAAAGGTTTGTCAACGCCTTAACTACGGAGAAGGAAAACCTCTCGAAGTCGATCGAGGACCAGAAGGCCGAGATCACTCGGCTGCAGAAGGAGCTGAAGAAAGCTGGCACTAAGATAGAAGAAGCTAAGAGCACCTCCAAATCCTTCAAATGTAACCTTGCCAGTAAGCCCTTCATTATTTCTCAGATATGCTTGAATCCTCTTTTGATCATATTGACCAAAAATCATCACTAGTAGCTCTATCTTACTCTGCTCGAAAGGCAATGGACTATGTGCATACCGACCGAGTGGAGTAGACTGGCCACTCCTTGGAGTACTTGTTGGAGCATGCTTCGGAGGCTATTGCTCATAACACTCGACGAGTAGCGATCGAGGCCAGGAGTCAGGTTCTGGCAATTTGCTAATCTTGGTCTCCTGCTCTGCCATTGGACAAGATCAAGGAGGGCTTCAACCCAGACTTGACTCACGATCAATGTCAGCTGCTTTTGGATTCCATGCTGGAAACTTCCCGAGTCTTGGTCGACAATATAGAGATTAATCCAACCATGCCTACTCCTCCAGCAACTCCTGAAGTTGAGCTCTGAGCTCAATTTTCCTCTCCTTCAAAGGAGTTGTAAATCCTGTAATGTTAGAGATCATTAGCAATATCTATGTAATGAAACATTGTTACCTGTTCATAAACTAGTTTTAAGCGTGTCATCTTTAAAAGATTGATAAAAATATCATAAAAATATTTCTGTCATTGAGAAACTCAAAATGTATCGGTCTGCCTTAACATGTTAGGTTGTGACTCATAACCGCGTAACAAGCAGAGTCAACCAATCGACACATGACCTCTCGCACTTTGGCTCTAGGTTTAGTGTAGTGGTAGTCTGATGTGCAGTATAAAGTGTATCACCATGATGTATAGACGTTAGACCAAGAAAATGAAGACCGTATCTAAAAAGAAGAAATCGGTCAAAAAACAGTCCAAAACCAAAATGAGGTTAGACAAAAGTGGGACATTATTAAGAAATCGATTGTTTCATAAAATAAATTAAGGAATTGAGACAAAACAGAATGAAAATCATCAAAAATCTTCCATCAAAAAGACCGAAGTTTCATTCATAAATAATGTATAAGTATACAAAAGAAGAATTAAGTATAGAAATGACGTAGCTGATTTATGTTCCAAGAATTTGGTACATCCTCGCTGTCTTCGTACATCAGTCGGTAAGCCCCCGGACGAGTGACTTCCTTTACCACATATGGTCCTTCCCATTTTGGGGAAAGCTTATGCTGGTTCTTCGTCAACTGCTGTGGGGGTCCCTTCCCCGAGGATCGAGGTCTCGAAGATGCTGATAGCGCAGACACTTGATAATACAACATTGGTTCGAATTTAAGTTGAATATTACATCATTAAAGCATCAGAGTGCTGCGGAATAATTCAAGTTCTTGATTGTTTTGAAAATAGCGAAAGCAAATACGATAAGACTACGAGCTCGATGATACAACATAGTAATGATTCATGCCTGAAGAACCATCACTCTAGCATCACACATCATCACTGCGGCGGGAAGTCAGACTCCCAGTGGGCAGTCCAACCCTCAGGGACTTGCATGTCCCAGGGCAGCGCATCTACAGGCAATTCTACTTCTTTATTACCTAAAAACAACAGTGGGACAAAGCCTAAGTACTAATTACTTAGCAAGTCTTACCCGTCGGACATGTACGCATGCAATGGCTCTAATAGGTGGCTTTTTTGAAAAGACACGCCCTAAGCAGCCTATTAGTTCGACCAAGTTTTATTCCTCAAATTAACTGGATAGAGCAGAAATGTAACTTTAGTTGCAACAATGAGATAATAAAGCAATACATAAAGTAAGGGCAATATAAGAACAATAATAGTAACATCAATGATAAGCATCATAATCAACTTCCAAGTACCAGGTTCAACTACGCGACGACTCAGTGACCAAGTGGTACTCATTACAGCAAGGGACAACAATTGTAATTGATTTACACCAGCTGGGAAAACCCGAGATACACGACACATACACATCAGTTAAGGTCGTATATGGCAACTTTTCGCAAGGACGAAAAACAACTTGGTCCGAGTCCAGTCACAGCAAGTGGGCATGCCGTTCGGCTAGCAGTACTTCGCGATAAGAACCGCCCACTCCAGCAGCAGAAGGGTCAACGACCACTGTACTAGGTACCATCCTCATTGCCGCACTAATGCTACATCAGTTTACTAGTGCCCATAGACTAGCATGCATTTGGTACTATTCGATACTTTACCAAGGGGCCGACCACAGACGGGTCCTAGGTTCGACAAGGCAGGACTACCGCAGTCAACACCCATGTATTGCTGCAAACCTACACATGCATCATCCCTACCCGGTCATAACATCAAAATAAACTTCTTTTATAAGTCCCGTTCCAGTGGTCAAGTTCATTCCTTAGTAATGATGTCTATCGCGTCTAGTAATTACAACGCATAGCGACACAATACCGATTCTACCAAGGTTCTAATGACAGTGGTATAGGTCATTTGGGTATTATGCAAGTGGTTTCCAATCAACTCATATGACCTAATGCAGCAATAATCATAGACACTAGTAATATTGAAATTAGCAAACTTTATAAATTGGTGAATGAAAACCGGGGCTTGCCTGGATCGATGTTAGTATTAGCAACTATAACATCTTGCTCTTGGGAATCAAGATCCTTCTGAATATCTTCCTCTTGCTCCTGGTTGTCGTTACCTATATGATGGAATCGAATTAACGGCATTATCGGAATACCATTGAGTGCAATGATATGATGCATGCAAGCACATCTTGTTTTAATGTTAATTAAGAATTATTTTATGTTCTCGAAGCCATATGCTTCAGAGAAGTTCGGTTGTTAGTTATGATTTTAGGTGTACATATTCTTTATGTAATTAAATAAAGTAAATAAGAGATATAAGCACATAAATTAATTAACTAAGTAAATTTATGTTTCTGGACATGTGTGATTTACTGTGCACAGAGACTTATGCGAGTGATTTTTGTGCCAAGTGGCAAGGGCCAATTATTTATAGAATAATTACTAGAATTAATTTAAGAAAACACACTAAATAAATTCCAGAGCCTAAAATAATTCATATTTTACTAAACCAAAAAATTTGGTGGTAGATAATTATGTAATTACTAAGCATGCCAAAAATCAGGATTTAATTTCATTCCTAGAATTTCTGGTGAATTAATTAGTGGTTTGGACAATGAAATGTGTTAACAAAAATAAATGTACAGTGACAGATATTTATTATTTTACTAAACTAGAGACCTTCAAGATGAATCCAACAAAATTTGTTTGGGCTTCATTGGATTTAAATTCGATTTACTATGGTTTTTCCAAGTCTTTAGCATTTTCTGGGATTTTTTTGGTATTTTCTAGGTTATTTAGTGACACGTGGGGCCACGTCAGTGGCCATGTCGGCAACACGTCAACGCCACGTCGGATGCCAGTTGGCACCAGTGTGCACGGGGGGTCAGCGGCGCCGGGACTTCGCTGGAGCGCGGTCAACCCTCACCGGCGGCGTCTATGCGTGGCCAAACCTCGCTGCGACGGCTCGGTCGTGCTCAGCGCATCAAGGCGAGTCCAGTGGTGGTGATCGCAAGGTGGGAGACTCACCGGGGTTGGTCGTTGGCGATAGACGGCAGAGCAGAGATCTTCGGCGGGGTCGCGGGGACGGCTCGGAGCAGCAAGACGGACGGGGTCGGCTTCTACAGTTTCACGGCGACTCGAGAAGGCTCGGCATCACGTCGGTTTGCGTCGGAGGAGGCCGGAAGCAGGGGCTCGTCATGGAGGCGACTTCGGTGATCGACGGCGACGGTTCGGGAGTTGCCGAGGAAGTGGCCTGGGGAGCTAGAGGAGAAATGAGCGGTGCATGGGTACTCTCGGCTGGGCTGGGGAGGCAGTGGGAGAGCGGGACAGCGCATCGGGGTTCAGCTCTGTAATGGCGAAATGGGAAGGGAGAGGGGAAATGGAAGAGAGCAGCGAGAGAGAGAGAGAGAGTGCTTGAACTTGTGGTTCGCTTTCAAGTTACGTAGAGGATAAGAGTGTGTGGGGGGAGTGGGAGCGGAGGAATTGGCGAGATTTGAAGTCCGGCCGGTCGGCTACGGTGATGGTGTGCAGGAGAGGAAATGGTGGCCGTTGGGCGGGCGCGCGGTGGAGGGCAGAAGGGACAGGGCGGAGGCAGAGAGGGGTCAACGGCGGCTGTAGCACACGGGGTCCCGAGGTGGGGTGAAGGCTGCCCGGGCGGTGCATCGCCGGCTCTGCGCCAGTGGGAGGGACAAGAAAGAGATTTTGCACTGCAGCCCTCCAAGTTTTGGATTTCTTACAAACAAGTCCCTAGTCAAAACTAGTTTTTAATAAATCGAAATAAAATAGCTAGGGATTTCCTAAAATTGTGAAATTTGGTGGACTGACTACTTAAAGGGTGGAGAACACTCTGGTGAAATTTATTTGGAATTTCCATAAAAATATTTTTAGAATTTATTAAATGCATAAGTTAGTTACTTAAGAATCAATTAATTAATTATGGGTCTTGCTAAGCAGATAAAATGCCCAATAAATTCATAAAATTCTAATTTATTATTACCAAACTGTTGATGAATTTATTTGGCATGAGTTGTATTGAAATTTTTGAATTGCTTCAATATCTTGGTTGTAGGGTTTTTATTTGCCTAGAATTAATTCGATTAGATAAGCTCTGTCATTTTATGCTATAATTTCCATGATTTGTGCTCCTCATATTTGTTAAATTAAGGTGAGACATCTGGGGTGTCATAGCCCTTCCTCCTTAAAGAAATCTCATCCCGAGATTATGAACAAGCAAACTAGAGGGAAGTACGGTGGTCATAGTATACCTGTGTATGACGACCAAAACTTCGGGTAGTGAGTACTCAGAAATTCTTTAGATTCCAAAGTAGACTCATCCTCCGAGTGGTTACTCCATTGAATTTTGTAGAATTTGAGGGTTCTATTATGGGTTGTGCGCTCTTTCTCATCGAGGATCTTTATTGGTTGTTCGGAGTATGTGAGGTCGGGTTGGAGTTGGTCATACTCTTCCAAAATTTTGTCAATGGGTGGCTTGAGACACCGCTTCAGCTGAGAGACGTGAAAGGTATGATGGACTCCAGATAGATGGGCGGGTAACTCTATTTTATAGGCTACATTCCCACGTCATTCCAAAATTTGGAATGGTCCAATATAATAGGGAGCTAACTTTCCTTTGACTCCAAACCATTGTACACCCTTCGTAGGTGATACTCGGAGATAGACGTAATCTCCTCTGTTGAAATATAAGGGCCTACGTCGTCTGTTTGCATACTTCTCTTGACGACATTTCGTAGCTTTAAGATTCGCCTGAATGGTGCAAACTTTCTCCTCTGTGTCCTTCACGAGATCAGGACCAAAGGTTACTCTTTCTCTAGATTTAGACCAGTTTAACGGTGTTGTACAACTGTGACCATAGAGTGCTTCAAATGATGATATTTTCAGACTCTCTTGGTAACTATTGTTGTATGAGAATTCCGCATATGGCAAATATTCATCCCAATTACCACCATGTGTCAAAACACATGCTCTAAGCATATCCTCCAAAATCTGGTTGACACGCTCTGTTTGTCCATTAGTGGTGGCATGATAAGCAGAACTCCGGATCAACTTGGTACCCAGAGATGCATGTAGTTGTTCCTAGAAACGAGCGACAAACTGCGAGCCATGATCCGTAACAATGGTCTTGGGTACTCCATAAAGGCATAGAATTCTCGCTATGTATAGTTCTGCATATTGCTTTATCTTGTAGGTGTTACTGGTCAGTAGGAAATAGGCAGATTTTGTGAGTCTGTCCACAATGACCCAAATCGAATCATGCTTCCGAGAGGTGAGAGTGAGACCAACAATAAAATCCATGCTGATGGCTTCCCATTTCCAGGCGGGAATGCTCAATGGTTGAAGTAATCCGGCCTGTTTCAAGTGATCAGCCTTAACTCTCTGACAAGTATCGCATTCTGCGACATATTGAGCAATTTCTCGCTTCATCCTTGTCCACCAAAAATTCTTCTTCAAGTCTTGGTACATTTTATTACAACCTAGATGGATGGAGTATTTGGAGTGATGTGCTTCATCCAAAAATTTTCGTCGAAGTTCAAAGTCCTTTGGTACTACTAAACGGTTATTGAACCATAGAGTACCGTCCGAGTCTTGTGTGAAGCATTTTGCTTTACCATCCTTAATGTTTTGGCGGATATGATTCATACCAATATCATGTTTCTGTGCAGCAATGATTTCTTCATGAATAGTAGAATGTATACTTAGGTTGCTAATCACTACAACAGGTAAAACTTGAAGACTGGGTTCTGAATCAGTTCCGTGATCATTGATGTGCTGAACTTTCAGCTCCAAGTTGTTGCAGTGGACCTTTCTCTTAACGCATCAGCGACGACATTAGCCTTCCCTGGATGATAATGAATATCCAGGTTATAATCCTTAATCAGTTCTAGCCACCGATGTTGTCTCATGTTCAGATCAGTCTGGGTGAAGATATATTTCAAGCTCTTGTGGTCTGTTCAAATGTGCACTAAGTTGCCGAGCAAATAATGCCTTCATATTTTTAGTGCCAGTATAACTACAGCTAATTCCAAATCATGGGTTTGATAGTGCTCTTCATGCTTCCTTAGTTGTCGAGATGCATAGGCTATGACACGACCTTCTTGCATGAGTACACATCCAAATCCTGTCCCAGATGCATCACAATACACGTCAAACGGCTTAGTGATGTCTGGCTGAGCCAATACCAGGGCAGTGGTCAATAGTTCCGTCAACTTCTGAAATGCTTCTTCACATTTATCATTCCACTCGAACTTCACATCATTTTTCAGTAATCTCGTAATAGGCTTCGACAACCAAGAGAAACTAGGGATGAACCTACGATAATATCCAGCTAATCCAAGGAAACTATGAACTTGATGAATGGTTTTTGGTGGCTTCCAATCTAGCACATCTTGAACTTTACTGGGATCTACCGAGATTCCTTCTGCTGAAACTATGTGGCCGAGAAATGGCACACGGTCCAGCCAAAATTCACACTTGCTGAATTTTGCATACAACTTATGATCTTGGAGACGTTGAAGAACAATGTGGAGGTGTTCGGCATGCTCTTCCTTGGACTTAGAATAGACGAGGATGTCATCAATGAATACTACCACAAATTTGTCCAACTCTGGCATGAACACCGAATTCATGAGGTACATGAAATGGGCTGGAGCGTTTGTCAATCCGAATGACATCACTAGATACTCGAATAATCCGTATCTAGTAGAGAAAGCGGTCTTCGGAATGTCTTCTGCTCTAATCCTTATCTGATGGTAACCCGACCGAAGGTCGATCTTGGAAAAGACCTTGGCACCAACCAATTGATCAAAAAGGATATCAATTCGTGGTAATGGGTATTTATTCTTGATGGTAACTTTGTTGAGAGGTCAATAATCAACAACGAGTCGCAGAGAACTGTCCTTCTTCTCCACAAAAATAGCAGGGCAGCCCTAAGGTAAAGTGCTTGGGTGAATGAACCCCTTTTCGAATAACTCATTCAATTGCTTTTTCAATTCGGCCAACTCATTCGAGGCCATCTTATAGGGTCGACGAGATATCGGAGAAGTTCCTGGCTATAGGTCTATCTTAAATTCCACTTCACGGTCAGGCGGTAGGTCGGAGATATCTTTGGGAAACACGTCCGGATACTCACAAACAACGGGAATGTTGTCAAGTGGTTGCCCTTCCAAGTGATGGACAACCAAGGCGTTCGATGAATTGATGTTTAGAGAAAGCGTGTCTTTTCCATGCAACGGGGAGTTGATGTGAACGATACGGGCTCGATGTCTAGCATGGCTCTATGGGTTTTCATCCAGAACATACCCAAAATCAAATCAATTCCTTGCTGGCTAAGCATGATAAAATCCATGGGGTTGATTTTCTTGTTGATTTCTAGGGGAGCCTTGCATACTATTTGATTGGCACTGATTTGTCTAGCGAGGGAACGAATTGTGTAGCATTTTTCTACAGTCTGGGTTTGAAGATTAAATTTTTGCACACATGCTTGGCTAATGAAATTATGCGTAGCACCAGAATCAAAAAGTGCAAGGATAGGCTGGCGATAGAGCGAGAGCGTACCGGTCAACATGAGTTCGCCCTGAGGGATGTGTTCAGCACTAGTGTAGTTCACTTGGGCACCATGAGACGGTGCATTCATAGTCTTGTTCTGGCTTTGGCGCAGGTTGTTGTTGTTATTGTAGCGCCTTGGTGCAGTGCAGTTTTTAGCAAAGTGGCCGGTGCGACCATAGTTGTAGCATGGATAGTTGCTTCCACGATCAGCAGGCTGTGGGACGTGAGCATTCTGAACTCCTTGCTGCTGGTATGGTGCACGGGGTGGAAGGTTCTGCAGCTGTGGTGGCCTTGAGTAGTTCTGAGCAAACTGGCGCTGGAATGGCTGTTACGGTGGTGTTCGGAAACACTGTCTGGTGGGTGAAGTGTATATCAGACGGTGTTTCACATGTGGGGCAGCAGGGGCACTAGCAGGGGCCTTCCTTTTGTGATCTTCTTCTTCAACCTAACGCATAGCACCTTCTTGGACAATAGCAACATTGACCAGGTCGTTGTACGTGCTGCCAAGTCAGATGTTCCTTTAGTGTGGCATTCATGCCACGTAGGAAGGCATACCTTTCTTTCTCTTCCGTGTGGACATACTCAGCGGCATACTGAGCAAGATGGTTGAAAGCTTCAGAATATTGGAGGACATTCCTCCCTCCTTATTTCAGATCCATGAATTCCTGAAACTTCCTCTGCATGAGGCCAGCTGGAATGAAGTGTGCACGGAATGCGGTCTTGAACTCGTTCCACTCAAGACGGCGTACAACAGGTAACGAAGCCTCGTAATTTGCCCACCAGACATTAGCAGAGCCCTGGAGTTGTTAGGCGGCAAACAGCACCTTCTGGTGCTCAGTGCATTCCAGCAGACCAAATTTAGACTCTGTCTTACGCAGCCAATGGTCGGCGTCCAGCGGCTCTCTGGTATGCTCGAAAGTTGGCGGATGGGTACCTAGAAAGTCTGAGTAAGTGCTCTGTTAGAGCTGGTGGTTATGGTTATGGTTGCCTCCATGTCCAGCCAGGTGGGACGTGATATCGACCAGTCGACGAAGTAGCTCGGAGTCATTTTACTGCCGGTTGAGTGCAGCAGCCAATACCTCAGCAAGTGAGGGCTTAGCATTAGCTCCCTGTTGAGAGCTTTCAAGGGCATCCTAATGCCGAGTATGCACCATGCTGCAATTTATACAGTTGCACATTAGTCATTTCTCAAAGTAATCCATAATTACGTATGTGCAAGAATATGAACTGCAAGAGGCACGAGCAAAATTTTGAAAAGGACAACCATCTTCATTAATTCAGTTCAGACTACATGGTTGTTAAAAGGAGATCATCACACAATTCCTTATACATATGTGCCAACGCCTAGCTATGGTATTGCGGACACATTATGCGAGATTTCCAATCCTACAACAATATGAGGATACATAGGCTACACGACCGTGCACAGAGGCATAGCAAACCATCTACTCCTGGTCTATGCCTTCCGGCTCTTCCGGTTCTCCTAAATCCATCATTTCCACATCATTAATACCGGCAGGCGCCATCTCTACATCGTCTTGTTCTCCATACTCCATAATAATCTCATCCCAACTCCCTTCAATAGGAAGGTGGGCGGCCTTGAATGCGTCCAAGTCATCTTGGGCCTCAATCATATCATGCTCATATTCTGCTACATCCTGCAAGGCCTGGTCATGTTCTTCTATAATCGCATCCATCTCTTTGTTCTTAGCTTGGATTTGTTGGTTTAGTTCTGCAATTTCTTCATCCTTAGCTTGTTTTTCGACTTCAGAAAGTCGAAGTGTAGAATGGAACACATCCAAACGCCGGCACAAGTTTGTGCACAAAGCAAAAGTGGACAAGCCATAATACTCTATTATGGGCAGCATAGGGTCATGGTGGCGATGGTTTGGATCAAAGATGAAGTCCACACGCCTGATCCACTCAAAACCTGCCACATCATTGATGGGCAGCAAGGCGACAGGTGTTCCAGCAACATCTTGCTTGTGGTCTTCACAGAATTGAGTGAGTGCCTTGAAAGCAGCAACATTCTAGGTGGAAAGCAGGTCTGTTCCGGTGACGCTAATGGTCCAAGATCCCTATGCGGGCACGACCGAGTGGTTGGCGGGGACTGCCACATGGATGACACATGAGGGGAATCCATGCTTCTGAAATTCCTTGCCAACATAGGTGGGAGGAATGGAATATCCAAATCTCTGGAGAACTCTCCAAAATAGGTGAACCATCCCTGTGAACTCCAGTCCGTTGGTGATCTCCTAACCCGGTGGCGGTTGGTTGGTGTTTTCAACCATCTACAAGGAAAGTACCGCGATTGAGTCAAGGGGTATGATCATGCTGGAATTCTTATGAAACTCTGCTGCAACAACAGTAGCTGAATAGGTACAACCAATACATAACATAGGTCAACATAGTCCTTCATACATGAACTCGGAATATGTGGTCATCGAGTTACAAAAGTATCTCACGCAGTGATCCCTCAAAATACCACAACCTCGTGGGGTTGGCAAAAGCTAACTACCCAACTTGCCCTGCCTACAAGGCCTAGTTCGGTCTATCACAATCTCCTAAGTCCTGTCTCCGGTAGGTGCCTCGTAGTCTACGTCAGACTCTTCATCCATATCCTCGTCCGGGTCCTCCTCCTCTAGTGCTGCTAGTGGCGCTAGGACCGCCTCCAGCTGCTGTTGTAGGCCCTGGTTCTCATGAGCCAGGGTCTCTAGATCCTCTCCCATGAGCTCCATCTCGTGTTGTGCAGCTGATGCTGCAAGTGCTCATTGTGGTTGCCGCACTGCTGCATAATCATGCCACGCCTGTCAACCTCCTGTGCGAGGGTGTCGCATTGTCCAGAGACCTCAGTAACGCGAGTCTCACTCACCTCAAGAGCAGCGGTCAACCGCTGAATCTCCCTCTGCTGTGCGTCAACCTGTGTCCGTAGGTCATTCCTCTGCACCCAGACCTGCTCAGCGTCAGCTAATATGATCCTGCTGTGGCTGCTATCCTCCTCATCCATGTTGAGGAGGTACTCGGAGTAGTGAGACACACGGTGGTACCCTGCGTGATACGCCGGGTAGTCATCGCGGGTGATGCGCCTCACGCGCCTCTGCCAGACCGGGTTGGCCTGGTGCCAGATGGGAATCATCTCAAACGGAGTCCCAGAGAGTGCTGCTATGTGGCGCCCGCAGAAGTGAGTAAGAGCCCTGTGGGCGACTCTCTCCAAGCCCTCACGGAGGCTCCCATAAGTCGCCATGCTCTCCATACCCGCTATGTCAAGGTTGCGCGGGCGGGCGGGCACACTGATGTGCACCTCTGCAAAAGTCACTTCGTGGCGGTGGATCTCGAGGCCCTTATAGGAGGGCGGCTCATCGTAGCCCAGCAAGTGTAGCTGATCTCACAAAAGTGTAGGAAAATCACAGTGGTGCTAACCGGTGGTGTAACGCCACCCGTCGTGCGAAAGCTCCTCAAAACCGTGGTCACCCATCTGGAACATAAACCCAATGGTGAGTATAGTGTTCCATGAGTAACAATGTATTTCATATAAAGTGCTATGAAATACAGAATTAAAGTTTTTAGTTTACATTTTCCAGCCTCAAGGGGTAATAACACGAGAACGGGTTTTAAAACGGATTCTGTCTTGACTCATACAACAGTTAGAAAAGTGGGTATTTCGATCAGACAACATGGTTCTAAAAATTGGGGGGTTGGAACCATGTTACAGTAAACTTTTATAGCTTTCCAGATTATATTCGCACTCTCAAAAATTCCAAGTTAATCTGGACTTATGAATTTTACAAGTTTCGGTTGACAGATTCTGTTACTGGATGACAGATGCTTAGTGTTTTGGCTCTACTGGACAGAGGGAAACTAGTAAAATGGTAAAACCTATTGGAGATGAAAATAGACTTCAAGGTCCTTCCAGATTGTATTCATACACCTATTAAATCGAAGTACAACTCCAGTTATGAAATTTCTAAGTTCAGGGTCGTGCCAAAAATAATGAGATGACGGAGTGTACTTTCTCGTTATTTCTGAGGTGGTTTCTTTTCTGATCCATAATTAAATTAATCATTGGGGAACAGAGGGTGCTTAGACCCTTCTAAAAAGTATTTTCATGTGTTATTTGGTTGAGTAAATTAATAACTATGAATTTTTGAAGTTGATAGCTAAACTTAGGACAAATTCTTGTTATCTTAACAATTAGACTTGTATTTTGAATTTTTGTGCTCAACAAGTTTAAAGATAGTATCCAGAGATTGGTGAGCAAGATGAGATCATATTTTAGTTTAGTTAAAAGGAATGCCTGATGCAAAAAAAATTTCATCTTATTAACCTATCATTCCTCACAACACAACACATAATTTGAAGATACTTAGCGGCACGAGTATTAGGTGACGACCCGCACTCATCACGTAAGTTATTCTAAGTGTTATACTTACGGCATTAGTGTACTTGCAGAAGATCCATTTTAGAACAATACATCAAATCCAAAAGAAACTACGAAAATAAGCACAATTCTACTAGTAACGATCCATGGAAAAAGGATCGCCCCGTGATAAGCCACGAGCCAACAGTGTCTCGTATCCGTCTACGAGCACAAACACCGATATCACGCATGTCGGTTAAACACGCACGTACCTTCATTTGAAGAAGCCGTAGAGGCAAGTAATATGAACAATCATAATCCAGGTTAGCTTTGTCACCACCCTATTATCTATATGGGCAATACTAACGTATCCTCACTCGTAAGCATCATAGTTTTTGAAAATACGATTTATTTGTTGTATAATCATGGACCACGGCTCTGATATCAGGCTGTGGGGGTCCCTTCCCTGAGGATCAAAGGTCCCAAAGGTGCTGATAGCGCAGACACTTGATAATACAACATTGGTTTGAATTTAAGTTGAATATTAGATCATTAAAGCATCAGAGTACAGCGGAATAATACAAGTTCTTGATTGTTTTGAAAATAGTGGAAGCAAATACGATAAGACTACGAGCTCAACGATACAGCATAGTAATGATTCATGCCCGAAGAATCATCACTCTAGCATCACACATCATCACTATGGCGGGAAGTCAGACTCCCAGTGGGCAGTCCAACCCCCAGGGACTTGCATGTCCCAGGCCAGCATATCTACAGGCAATTCTACTTCTTCATTACCTGAAAATAACAGTGACACAAAGCCTGAGTACTAATTACTCAGCAAGTCTTACCCGTCGGACATCTACACATGCAATGGCTCTAATAGGTGGCTTGTTTGAAAAGACTCGCACTAAGCAGCCTATTAGTTCAAGTTTTATTCCTCAGTGACCAAGTGATAATCATTACTGCGAGGGATAGCATTTGCAATTGATTTACACCAGCTGGGAAAATCCGAGATACACGACACATACGCACCAATTAAGATCGTATATGGCAACTTTTCGCAAGGACGAAAAACAACTTGGTCCGGGTCCAGTCTCAACGAGTGGGCATGCCGTTCTGCCAGCAGTACTTCGCGGTATGAACCGCCCAGAAGGGTCAACAACCACTGTACTAGGTACCGTCCTCATTGCCGCGCCAAAACTCTTCGATCCTTGACCAAGGGGCCGACCACGGACGGGTCCTAGGTTCGACAAGGCAGGACTACCGCAGTCAACACCCATGTATTGCTGCAAACCTACACATGCATCATCACTGGCCGGTCATAACATCAAAATAAACTTCTTTTATAAGTCCCGTTCCAGTGGTCAAGTTCATTCCTTAGTAATGATGTCTATCGCATCTAGTAATTACTACGCATAGCGACACAGTACCGATTCTACCAAGGTTCTAATGACAGTGGTATAGGTCATTCGGGTATTATGCAAGTGGTTTCCAATCAACTCCTATGACCTAATACAACAATAATCATAGACACTAGTAATATTGAAACTAGCAAACTTTATAAATTGGCGAATGAAAACCAGGGCTTGCCTGGATCGACGTTAGTATTAGCAACTACAACGTCTTGCTCTTGGGAATCAAGGTCCTTCTGAATATCCTCCTCTTGCTCCTGGTTATCGTTACCTATATGATGGAATCGAATTAACGGCATTATCGGAATACCGTTGAGTGCAATGATATGATGCATGCAAGCACATCGTGTTTTAATGTCAATTAAGAATTATTTTATGTTCTCAAAGCCATATGCTTCAGAGAAGTTGGGTTGTTAGTTATGATTTTAGGTGTACATATTCTATATGTAATTAAATAAAGTAAATGAGAGATATAAGCATATAAATTAATTAACTAAGTAAATTTATATTTCTGGACATGTGTGATTTACTGTGCATAGAGACTTGTGTGAGTGATTTTTGTGCCAAGTGGCAAGGGCCAATTATTTACAGAATAAATACTAGAATTAATTTAAGCAAACACACTAAATAAATTCCAGAGCCTAAAATAATTCATATTTTACTAAAAAAATTGTGGTGGTAGATAATTATGTATTTACTAAGCATGCCAAAAATCAGGATTTAATTTCATTCCTAGAATTTCTGGTGAATTAATTAGTGGTTTGGACAATTAAATGTGTTAACAAAAATTAGTGTACAATGACACTTATTTATAATTTTACTAAAATTGAGCCCTTCAAGATGAATCCAACAAAATTTGTTTGGGCTTCATTGGATTTAAATTCGATTTACTATGGTTTTTCCAAATCTTTAGCATTTTCTAGGATTTTTCTGGTATTTTCTGGGTTATTTAGTGACACGTGGGACCACGTCAGCGGCCACGTCGGTGACACGTCGACGCCATGTCGGATGCTAATAGGCGCCAGTGTGCGCGGGGGGTCAGCGTTGCCAGGGCTTCGCCGGAGCGTGGTCAACCCTCACTGGCGGCGTCTATGCGTGGCCAAACCTCGCCGCGACGGCTCAGTCGTGCTCAGCGCATCAATGCGAGTCCAGTGGTGGTGATCGCAAGGTGGGAGACTCACCGGGGTTGGTCGTCGGTGAGAGACAGCGGAGCAGAGATCTTTGGCGGGGTCGCGGAGACGGCTCGGAGCAGCAAAACGGACGGGGTCGGCTTCTACAGCTTCACGGCGACTCGGAAAGGCTCGGCATCACGTCGGTTTGCGTTGGAGGAGGCCGAAAGCAGGGGCTCATCGTGGAGGCGACTTCAGTGATCGGCAGCGACGGTTCGGGGCCGGGGAAAAAGCAGAATGCCGGCGACTTTGCACATGAAAACAGGAAGGAGTTAAGGCGAGCTCGTTCGGCCGAGAGTTGCGTGAACGGTAGAGGAGGAAAGAGGGAACAAGGCTCACCGGAGATGGGTAATTTTGGTCGACAGCAGAGGAGGTCACCAGAATTGTGGGTCTTGGTATTTCTTCAAATTGATTGAGCTCACGCAGGAAGTTGTCGAGGAAGTGGCCTGGGGAGCTAGAGGGGAAATGAGCAGTGCGTGGGTACTCTCGGCTGGGCTGGGGAGGCAGTGGGAGAGCGGGACATCGCGTCAGGGTTGAGCTCTGCAATGGCAAAATGGGGAGGGAGAGGGGAAATGGAAGAGAGCAGAGAGCAGCGAGCGAGAGAGAGAGAGTGCTTGAACTTGTGGTTCGCTTTCAAGTTGCATAGAGGATAAGAGTGAGTGGGGGAAGTGAGAGCGGAGGAATCGACGAGATTTGAAGTCCGGCCAGTCGGCTATGGCGATGGCGTGCACAAGAGGAAATGGAGGCCGTTGGGCGGGCGCGCGGTGGAGGGCAGAAGGGACAAGTCGGAGGCAGAGAGGGGTCAACGGCGGTTGTAGCACGCGGGGTCCCGAGGTGGGGTGAAGGCGGCCCGGGCGGTGCGCCGGCGACGGAGTCGGCAGGCTCTACGCCAGTGGGAGGGAGAAGAAAGAGATTTTGCGCTGCAGCCCTCCAAGTTTTGGATTTCTTACAAACAAGTCCCTAGTCAAAACTGGTTTTTAATAAATCGAAATAAAATAGCTAGGGATTTCCTAAAATGGTGAAATTTGGTGGACTGACTATTTAAAGGGTGGAGAACACTCTGGTGAAATTTATTTAGAATTTCCATAAAAATATTTTTAGAATTTATTAAATGCATTAATTAGTTACTTAAGAATCAATTAATTAATTATGGGTCTTGCTAAGTAGATAAAATGCCCAATAAATTCTTAAAATTCTAATTTATTATTACCAAACTATTGATGAATTTATTTGGCATGAGTTGTATTGAAATTTTTGAATTGCTTCAATAACTAGGTTGTAGGGTTTTTATTTGCCTAGAATTAATTCGAATAGATAAGCTCTATCATTTTATGTTATAATTTCCATGATTTGTGCTCCTCATATTTGTTAAATTAAGGTGAGACACCTGGGGTGTCACAACTGCACTCGACGAAGCACTAAATCTCCAACTTGGAAGTGGTGATTACGTATGTTTTTATCATAATATCGATGTACGCCTTGTTGGTAAAGTGCCGACCGAAATAGAGTGCGATCACGCAACTCCTCTGCTGCAATCAAATCAATCTCATGATTCTCCTCAGAAAGCTGTTCATCATACGCCTGAACCCGTGCCGAAACAAGACTGACCTCGGTCGGCAGCATAGCCTCTGAGCGATAGACCAATAAGAAATGTGACTGACCAGTTGCCCGACTGGTGTTTGTGCGAAGCCCCTAAAGAACTGAAGGCAACTCTTTAACCCACCAACCAGCATAAGGCTTAAGTCTATCGAATATCCGCGGCTTCAATCCTTGAAGAATCATACCATTGGCCCGTTCGACATGCCCATTGCTTTGAGGATGAGCCACTGATGCAAAGTGGATTTTTATTCCCATCTCATCGGCAAATTCACGGAACTCAACTGAAGTGAATTGAGTGCCATTATCGGTAATGATATCATGAGGAATCCCAAACCGAGTGAAGATATCCTTGACAAACTCGATTGCCTTCTTCGATGTAATCTTGCTGACCGGCTTTGCTTCAATCCACTTGGTGAATTTATCGATAGCAACAAAGAGATGAGTGAACCCGCCTGGCGCTTTCTTGAAAGGACCAACAATATCGAGCCCCCAGACAGCAAAGGGCCAAGTCAAAGGTATCATCTGAAGTTGTTGTAAAGGCACATGCGTTTGTTGAGCGAAGAATTGACAACCTTAACATGTTCGAAGGACCTGGTGTGCATCTTCAACGGCCGTGGGCCAATAAAACCCTTGCCGGAAAGCTTTGCCGACCAAAGTCTTGGAAGCTGCATGATTGTCACATATCTCAGAATGAATTTCTTCTACCAATCTCTGGCCTTCTAGTATCGAGATGCATCTCATCAAGATGTCAGAACCTCCTCTCTTATAGAGTTGGCTTCCCACCAACAAATATCCTCGGCATCGGGTCTCCAACCTCCATTGCCAATTAGGATCCAAGGGCAGTGTTCCCTTGTCCAAATATTGGATGAGCGGGTCGCGCCAATCAGTCTCCATGTTGTCATCACCAACAAGATCAGTAACAATACTCATTAATACATCCGACCGAGGAGAAATCGTGGGGGAATCCAGAGTGTGTAAGAAAACACCTGGTGGAACCGCAGACCGGGATGATCCCATCTTGGCCAATTCATCGACCGCATGGTTATTATCTCGATGAAGATGCGTGAACTTTAATCCATCGAATTTGTCTTCGAGCTTCCTTACTTCTTGGCAGTAAGCACTCATATTATCATCCACACAGTTCCAATCCTTAGTGACCTGATTAATAACCAAAGCTGAGTCACCAAAAATGTCAAGGCGCTTGATGCCGAGCGATGCGGCAATGCGCAGACCATGTATCCTAGCACTTTGAATAGAGTCCTAACATAAGACTAATGGAAGAGAGGCACCTCTTCCACTAGCCCCACCTCTCCTTATATAGCCCAAGGGTCTATTGTCCATATGACAATTCTACCCTTGACCTACATAACACACCCACCTACCACCGGGTGCATAACCGTCCATCTTTTTCCTCATCGCCCGAATGCCATCGAGCCCTTCACAACTTTGCTTGCCCTTGACGCAAGCTCCGTGATGGTGCCACGTGCACCTCCAATCGCCGCCACCGGTTTTGAGGCCCAAACCGGGAAACTGCCTTGCACGCTTCTCAAAGCATGACTTCTCGATGTTGACGCGTGTCACCTTGTCCCGCGGTCCTGACCACCGGCAAATCTCTCCCGGTCCCTGTCCATCGGGCCCCCTTGTCACTTGCACCAGCATACCGTTTGCCTTGACTTGGTCAACACGCCATCTTCATCACCATCATGGTTTTGAGGCTCAACCGCGAAACCGTCCGTGCTTCTTGTCTCTCCACGTGTATGGTGTGGATCACCCTTGACTTCACCCGACATCCCGATCGTCCGGCCCCAAGTCCCCTACTTGTGCCCGATCCTCTCGCCGTTGACCGCCAAGTCGACTCGAGTGACCTACACATCATGAGACAAGCAAACACATTTCCCAACTCTTGCAACATCACCAATTCCTCCACCAACTCCGGTTAGTCATAGCCATAATATGCAAACCCATGCAATCCCAGCATTCCCGCATTTCAACTCAAACATCAAATCTGCTCAAGTCAATTACTCATCACAAATATTGGAAACCATGGTACATCTCAACGTGGTTTGTCAATCTCCCCCTTGATGAGTACATTGACAACCTCAAATGCACAAAGATTAGAGATTGAAATGTGAAGCAGAATAAGCACATCCAAATGGCCAAACCCAAAGAAAAGTTGAAAACAAGCCATCTAGCAAAGTAGGGATCACAAAACCAATGGCAAAGAAAGCAACTTGAGACACAAAAAATGTGAAAAGCGAAAGAAAACGCTCAAGATCATGAAATGCTCCCCCTGAACTTGTGGTAGGTCTCATGGAATGCAAAATGGATCATATTAAGTTTCTTAGCATGATTTGTGCATGACCCAACAATTCTCCCCTTAGGCACTTATATCTCCCCCTTTGGCAATGAACTCATCAAAGAGGCAAAAGAACAAGCAAGCATGCAATGCATGAAAATGCAAACCTAAGGAGCTTCAACAATTATACAAACAAGCATTTAACCTTGCTAGCCATAAGCATTGAGCCATGAAGTATAAAAGCAATGGCGCACAACCATACAAAGATCAAAAATAGATAGCAAGGCATAAACACAAAGAGCTATACAAGCTAAGCAAAAAGATTGACCAGCTTAGATAGAATCAAATTTTGCTCATCATGAGAAAATCTGCCACCACATGTGTAAGTACTCCCATCCAATGCAAAACAAGCACCAAGTGAATCATAAGAATCTAGCCAGTTTCAATCTCAACAAGGGCAACACGCATTCGTAGAAAATGAGCTCTACAAACACTCACATATGAAACAGAGACTCAGTTGATCAAGTGATTATTGTTTATCCTCATGTGTCCTCTTATCCATGCGGAGTGTCACATGACTAGGTACGGCAAAAACCCTGAGGCTTCAAGTCACAATGTTTGGATTTAGCATTATTGAGTAGTTCTTGATCAAAACACTTAGCAGATTTTTCAAGATTATGCACAAGACAAAAGAGCATGTCTTTGCGGCAAAAGGAACACATGTTACCACAATGTTTCATCATGAGCTAAACATTTGCAAAGGCTTCCATTTCGCAAACACAAGGTGCCAAAGCCAAGACATCCTCTAGACTAGCCTCAATGTAAGTTTCAACAAGGATAAAAGCAATTATACACATGGTGAGCAAGTTCTAGCAAGATTAGTTCATAAGGTTCACAAGAAGCTTAGTTTATCTTTAAGATTAGCAAGTTGCTCACATGAGTCTATAAGAAGCCATCTAGAAAATCTAAGCATAAGAGTTTACCATCACAACCACACTACTTAGCTCAAATTCAATCATAGCAATGAGAAATACAAGCAAGCATAACAATCAAAGCTCATCTACCAATGCATATATTACATATACGATGCAATGCGCAAAAGGTAAGATACATATATACAAGTGAACACCAACTCCCCCTCAAATGATGCCATAAGGATGACAAACACCAAGTTCCCCTCGAAGAAAAGCATGTCTCGAAGCATCTAAGGGCTTGGTGAGGATACCAGCTAGTTGGTTTCTAGTGTCGATGTATTTGAGCTCCACATCCCCCTTCTCAACATTGTCTCTCAGCAAGTGGAATCACACATTGATGTGTTTGACCTTACCATGTTGAATTGGGTTTTTGGCTAAACATATGGCACTAGAGTTATCACACATGAGTGGAACACCCTTAAAAATTAACCCATAGTCCCTCATGGTAGACACAATCCATAGGATTTGTGAGCAGCAGCTAGCAATAGCTACATACTCAGCCTCTATGGTGGATTGGGCAACACTCGACTGCTTACGAGAAGACCAACAGATCAAAGAAGTACCCAAGAAATGGCAAGTACCAGAAGTGCTCTTCCTATCAATTCTACACCCAGCAAAGTCTGCATCCGAATACCCAATGAGATCAAGAGATGAAGATGCAGAGTACCAAAGACCAAACTCAAGGGTGTATTTGAGATACCTGAAGATGCGCTTGACAGCCTTGCGATGAGTCACCCTTGGGGAAGCTTGAAAGCGAGCACAAAGACACACCGCAAAGTGTATGTCGGGTCTTGTCGCTGTCAGGTACAAGAGGGAGCCAATCATGCTCCTATACTCCCTTTGATCCACCGCTTCATAGTCTTCATCGGGGTCAAGAGCCTTTGTTGTGGACATCGGTGTAGACAACTGCTTCACATTGACCATGTCGAACTTCTTCAGGAGATCCTTCGTGTACTTGGCTTGATGAATGAAAGTGCCTTGCTTGCACTGCTTGATTTGAAGCCCAAGAAAGAAGCTGAGCTCTCCCATCATCGACATCTAAAATTCACTTTCCATAGCTTTCTGAAATCTGGACACAAGAGCATGAGAGGAACCACCAAAGATGATATCATCCACGTAAATCTGAACCATTAGAAAGTCATTGCCATGCTTGAGAGTGAACAAGGTTTTATCAACACACCCCATGACATAGCCGTGCTCTAGCAAGAAGGTCTTAAGCCTAGCATACCATGCCCTAGGTGCTTGCTTTAGCCCGTACAAAGCCTTCTGAAGCTTGTACACATGATTTGGGTATTTGTGGTGCTCAAAGCCAGGGGGTTGCCTCACATACACTTCTTCCTCTATGAAACTATTTAGGAAAGCACTCTTGACATCCATTTGATAAAGTCTAATGCCCTTAGAGGCAGCAAATACAAGCAAGATCCTAATGGCTTCTATGCGTGCAACAGGAGCAAAAGTTTCACCATAGTCTAAGCACTCCACTTGGCTAAAACCCTGAGCAACTAGCCTAGCCTTGTTTCTCACAACCTCACCATCCTCCCCATGTTTGTTTTTGATCACCCACTTGGTACCTATGACATTGATATTTTTGGGAGGCTCTACAAGGGTCCAGACTTTGTTTCTCTCAAAGTTTTCCAACTCCTCATGCATGGCATTAACCCAATGTTCATCAGATAGTGCGTGTCCAACATTCCGGGATTCAAAGGTTGCAACAAAGAGAGAATTCGTAAAGCAAGCAAGATGTGCAGACCTTGGCCTTGTTGTCCTCTCATAATGATTACCGATCATCTGATGAGGTGGATGTTGACACTAAATGTGGTGAGGAGCCTCTCTCTCAGAGTGTACCTCCCCCTCAACCATAGCTGGAGCTCGCTCGATAGCTGCTGAAGTAGATGTAGAAGCTTCTGGACCCTCTGCTGGAGTGGTGGTGGCAGCAGGAACAAGCTCGGATATGAGATGGAATGAGTCATCATCGTCATAATCCAAGCCCTGTAGGTCCTCTTCTATAAAGATGTTGTCCTCCATCTCCTTGATACCTGCAGACTCAATCACATTCCTTGCACAAGAGTTTGACTCATTAAAGGTTACATCACAGGACTCTACGATGGTGTTAGTCTCCAAATTCAAAACTCTATAGGAATGACCATGAAGAGAGTAACCAAGAAAGATGCCATCGGAAGATCTCAATTTAAACTTATCAAGATTGCCACGCTTGAGAATAAAGCACTTGCAACCAAAGGCACGCAAATGAGAAACTGACGGCTTTCTCCCAAAACGCAGCTCATAAGAACTCACATTAAGAATCGAGCGCAAGAAAATCCGATTTGAAACATAGCAAGCAGTGCTAATGGCCTTGGCCCAGAACCGCCTCAGTGTCCTATGCTCATCGAGCATCATCCGGGCCATCTCCACCAAGGTTCTGTTCTTTCTTTAAGCCACACCATTCTGCTGGGGAACACGAGGTGCTGAAAACTGATGCTCAATACCATGCTCAAGACAGAAGGCATCAAAGGAGGAGTTCTTGAACTTGGTGCCATTATCACTGCGAATTGCTCGAAATGCATCAGGGAGTTCCTTGAACAACCTCAAAGCTAAGCTCCAAAAGTGATAAAACACTTCATCCTTGCTCTCAAGAAAGTAAAACCAAGAGTAGAGAGAGTAGTCATCAACAATCACAAGAACATACCACTTCCCACCCACCGAACGAACCCGAGAAGGACCAACAGTGTCCATGTGAAGCAATTCTCCAGGGCGTTCAGCCATCACCAAATTGATTGGTGGATGAGAAGCGACAATCATTTTCCCATGACGACAAGGGGCACAAACCAAATTCTTATCAAATTTGAGCTTAGGCAATCCTCGGATAAAACCTAGGCCACTCAAGCGACATAGCAAGTCAAAGCTCATGTGACCTAGTCTCCTATGCCATTTCCAGAGCTCAGAAGAAGATTGAGCAAACAAGCACTTGTGAGAACCAGGAGAAGTAGCAAAATCAGCATGAAAAACTCTGCCAATGTGATAAATCTCACAAACAAAGGAACCACTCGAATCAAGAACACAAGAAGCATTCGACTTAAAGCGCACTTCCAAACCAACATCAAGAAGCTGAGAAACAGACAGGAGATTGTACTTGAGATACTCAACCAAACCAACATCATTGAGAGTGAAGTTCTCATTTACCTTTACTGCGCCCCATCCCTTCACTCTTCCTCTCTTGTCATCTCCAAAGGTCACATACTCCCGACGCTTCAAGGGAGTGAGGCTGGAGAACCACTTTGCATTTCCGGTCATGTGGCGCGAACACCCGGAATCCATCAACCACTTGTTCTCCAAGCCTCCACCTGCTGTCTACAAGGAACGAGAAGGAAAAGTCGATGGCTCAGTGCTGGGGTTAGTCAAAAAGCATTTGGGAATCCAGCACTTAACCATACGACCGGTAGTAGTCATCACAGTTCTTTGCACATTATCATTCGAACATATGGGATGAGAACCACGATGGGGAAAACGTGGCCTGTCAAAGCGTCTCGACTCAAACCTTGGGTTGTGAGGATAGAAATCATCTATGCAAAAGCTAAATCCACACGAGTGACGCTCACCACGATGGGGAAAATGTGGGGCGCTAAAGCGCTGCTGCGCAAAGCCTTTGTTTCGTGAATCAATGTCATATGGGGGATGACCCTATCCACGATAGGCACGAGAAAAAGAGCGAGGCAGAAAGTCAAGAAAATCATCATAAAAAGCATCCCTAGTCAACTCAGCTTGCTTCCTCTCAATCCTCTTACGCCTAAAATAAAATTCATCCAAGTGGCCCTTGCGACCACAAAACATGCAAATGTAGACACCCCCAGGATTAGGCTTGGCTTGCATTGCAGGTTTGGGTTTTGGCTTCTCTGATTGCTTTGGGTTGAAGGAGGGTTTTGGATTGGGTGGATACTATGTGTCAGTGGGTTTGATGGTGTTTTCCTCATCCTTGTAGCTGGAGCTAGGAACAAACTTACCCATATTCTCACTCTCCTTGTCACACCTCTCAAATCCCAAACCCAAGTTATAGGTTGACCTAGAAGCACTCTCCTTCACTCTTGCCAAATTACTCTCAATCTTTTCTTCACTCACTAGGGTTCTCTGGAGCCTAGACACAAGATAGTCATTTTCCTGAACTAGGACTTTGTTTTCCTCCCTAGTGATTACAAGCTTGTCCTTAAGAGAGACACACACCTCACAAGGTGGTGGAAGGACCTTAGAGCGAGTCTCAGGAAGCAACTTGTACTCAAGCTCTTTGACTTTGAGGGACTGAGCATCCAACTCATCTGTGAGCTTGGGGCACTTTTGACATGCACCCTAAAGAGTTGGTCTAGCTTTGAACTCATCAAGCTCCTTGAGGGCACTCTCAAGCTGACTGGCAACTTGAGCATGCACACTCTCCCTCTGTGCAAGGTCACTCATCACAACTTGACAGGACTCACACTGAACAACAATGTCATCCTTAGCAAGCTTAGACCTAAGCGAAGCAATTTCAAAATCAGCACTCTCCAACTTAGACTTAAGCTCTCTAAGCTCACGAACAGCACTGCGAAGCTTATCATCTTGTATGAGCAGAACATCGCGCAAATGATCAAGTTTAGAGGAGAGCTCATCGAGAGTGGGAGGTACCTCGCTTGTGTCGGAGTCGGATCCAGAGTCGGTGTCATGGTCATTCTTTGCCTTGAAGCATAGCCCGGTGAAGTCATCCTTTCTCTTGACTCGTGGCTTTTCAACCTCCTTCTCTGAGCTTGTAAGGCCTTCGCTTGATGTGAGGTCGACATCGCTCAATGGCCTTGGTGAACTTCTTAGAGTTCTTTCCCTTCTTGTAGAAGCGGTTCTTCTTCTGCTTGAAGTCTTCAGTGTTGTTGTTACGGTACCCGGCCTTCTTCTTCTTCTTGGGACAATCAACGATGAAGTGTCCCGGGTCACCACACTCGAAACAGGTTCTTGAACCACCTCCTCTTCTCTCCTTCCGGTTGTTGTAGAACTTCCTGAACTTCTTTGTGAGCAAGGACAACTCCTCATCAAGAATGCACTCCATCTGTTCATCGGAAGCTGCAATAAGAGAAGACAAAGCAAACTCCAAGGAAGACTTGTCAAGTGAGGGGTTAGTTCCATAAGTAGCATCACTGTGACTAACCTTCTGAGAGCTAGAAAGCAAAGCCATGCTAGAAGTAGGAATAGCAATATTAGGACGACATTTCCTAGATAGTTCATGAGATTTCAGCTTGCTATACAGTTGCTCACAGTTTAAGGTGTTGAAGTTAGCAGTTTCTTCTAGAGCAGCAATTTTAACCCCCTAAACATTTTCATCAAGTGAGTACAGCAGTTGCTTAGCTCTATGATTGTCATTGTACACAAGGGTATCACAAGCCCGCAAGTTGCACACAATTGCCTCAAACCTACGAAAAGTGTCATCTAGTGACTCGCCTGATTTTTGTGCAAAGGTTTGGTACGGTCTATTGTAAGAATCCTTACGTATAGACATGACCTGGTTGGTACCCTCATGGTAAGTGTAGAGCTTAACCCAAATAGCATGAGCAGTGTCAAGGTGTGCAACCCTATCATGTTCACTCCTACCAAGTGCAGAGAGCAGAATATTGACAACTTTGGAGTTGTTCTCATACCTGACTAACTCACCTGCAGATGCAGTGTTCAGGTCTTAAGGTATATCATACTCCTGCTCAACAATCTCCGAAATTGCACGTCCTTGACTCGACAGATACGCCTTGGTCCGTGACTTCCAGTAGGAGAAGTCCTCTCCATCGAACATCCACAGCTTAATAGCACGCTTCTCCATGTTGCCTTCGGATCACAAAGCCGGTGAAGGTCAACTAGTGATCGAACTGGCTCTGATACCAATTGAAGGACCGAGAAGGTGACCAGAGGGGGGGGGGGGTGAATATGATCCAATCAAAATTCTTCAAGAGAACTTGGCTTATATCCCAAAAACAACCCGAGTCAACCTTCGAACCGATCACCAAGACTACACACACCAACTCGTGGTGTACTAGCCCTAGGAGTGATCAACCATAGCAAAGAAACACAGCTGAAACAAAAAGTAACAAGAAATGCTCAACACAGATCAATTCTGGACTCTCATCAGCAGTGTCGACCACAACCATCGGCAGTGCTGGTTGGCACCATCGGCAGTGCCAGTCACGCCCATCGTCAGTGCCGGTGCGGGCCATCAGCAATGCCGGTCACGCCCCGATTGAATTGGCAGACACGATGAATTGGCAGTGCCGATCCTGGTCATCGGCAGTGCCGTTCGACCCCCGATAGAACAGAAAAACTTTCAGGAATTTGGCAAATCTTCTCCAAAAACTAATCAAACGAACTCCAAACGATGCGGTTTTTGGACCAGTGAATCCTCATCACATCACGACCCTAATCCTAGGAGATCATCTCAATTGGCTCAAGGAATCATCACGAATTTCAGATCTTGTGCCAAGAACACCAAAAAGGGAAAACTTGAGAAATCCTTCAAATCGAAGGTGCTAGAGCTATTGATTCGACCAAGAATCCATAGAGGATTGTTCTAGCTCATCCTAGCAATAAGTTTGTCAAGAAATCCAGGGCCAAAACTCGTCCAAAAGTGAGATCAAAAATCACCACAAAAATACCTCTGAAAATAGAGAAAAGGGAATTTCGGGATTCAAGGAAAGATGGAAATCTTGAGCACAAAAATACTTCTCATATCATGGAAACATGCTTACAAGATTCATTGGTACAAGGCTAGGAAGCCACCCTCTTCCTCCCACTATTTGGAAGAGCAAGAGATGTCTCTCACACACCCACTACTCTCCTCTCACATGAAGTACTCTCCTAGCACTTTGAATAGAATCCTAACATAAGACTAATGGAAGAGAGGCACCTCTTCCAGCAGCCCCACCTCTCCTTATATAGCCCAAGGGTCTATTGTCCACATGACAATTCTACCCTTGACCTACATAACACACCCACCTACCATCGGGGGCATAACTGTTCATCTTTTTCCTCATCGCCCGAATGCCATCGAGCCCTTCGCAACTTTGCTTGCCCTTGACGCAAGCTCCGGGATGGTGCCACGTGCACCTCCAATCACTGCCACCGGTATTGAGGCCCAAACCAGGAAACCGCCTTACACGCTTGTCAAAGCACGACTTCTCGATGTTGATGCGTGTCACCTTGTCCCGCGATCCTAACCACCGGCAAGTCTCTCCCGGTCCCTGTCCATCGGGCCCCCTTGTCACTTGCACCGGCATCCCGTTCGCCTTGACTTGGTCAACACGCCGTCTTCATCACCATCATGGTTTTGAGGCTCAACCGCGAAACCGTTCGTGCTTCTTGTCTCTCCACGTGTATGGTGTGGATCACCCTTGATTTCATCCGACATCCCGATCGTCCGGTTCCAAGTCCCCTACTTGTGCCCGATCCTCTCGTCATTGACCGCCAAGTCAACTCCAGTGACCTACACATTATGAGACAAGCAAACACATTTCCCAACTCTTGCAACATCACCAATTCCTCCAGGAACTCCGGTTAGTCATAACCATGATATGCAAACCCATGCAATCCTCGGATTCCCGCATTTCGACTCAAACATCAAATCCGCTCAAGTCAATTACTCATCACAAATATTGCAAACCATGGTACATCTCAACATGGTTTGTCAATTTGAGAGAACCAAGTTTATGGTCAGGGATTGCAGGACTGCTCATCTCAGCTACAAGCCATTCTCTCAAACAAAGCAAGAGCTAACTCAAGCTGATCTCTACACCTTCTCAGCAAGATTATGTCCATGCAGCTGAAGATGCTCCAGAAGATGCCCCAATTGATGATCAATGGTAACCTTGGGCTCCTCCACCTCCTGTCCAAGACTTTCAGGCATTTCTCCCTCAGATTTAGAGTGTTGTTCAGTAGGGGATTGAAGCAGGTATGGCTGCGTTTCACACCTCTTATGCTCAGCAGTACCATGTTCCAATGATGCAACAGCTTACTATTATGAGTGAGAACATGGGTCAGATGTGAACTGATATAAATGCCCTCACCACTCAGTTTGGTGGAATGAACACAAACTATACCACTCTCCAGTAGAATTATCACGGTTTGAGCTAGTAGTTTCAAGATTTCAGTGACCATATGTATCATTTGTTCCCTCATCCTCCTCCTCCACCGGGGTACATGCCTTACCCTTACTATCCTCGTCCACCTCCACCAGCGGATGAGTGATCTTTTTGGCAACTTGGTGCCAAAGGGGGAGTCAAAGAATAAGAAAGAGAAGTGTGAAGATGAGAAGCTAAAGATCAAGAAGATGACTTTGAGCAAGATGGATGGATTGACACTTGATCTCAAACTTCATGGCGAACTCTTTCTTTGGTCTTCTCATTTGTATCTTTATTTGAGTTTGTTAAACCTTGTCGCTTGGTGTCTTAGAACTTTGTTGCTTGCTCTTAGTTGAACTTTGGTTTGTAATGTCGGTTTACACTTGAATATTTGGTTTGCTCCTATCTGAAATTTGTGGTGTTTATCATAAATATACTAATGTGCAGGGGGAGCTTGAAGTATCAAGGCCCTATATTAAGGGTTTTGTTAATTAATAAAGAAGCTCAATTTCATGGATCATCGTATTTCAAGTGTGTCAATTCATAAATATCAATGAACTGAAGAAGACGGCTTAAGACAAAGGAAATAAAAATAGGTTTTTCATTTTACCAGTCATAAGGAGATTAGAGGAGTAAATGACCGGATTGCTAGTATAGTTTCCGCACAATTAAGAGGGGTTGATGTTCTAGTAACTTGATTCATGTTTAGTTGCCACTTTGTGAAAGATCAATATTCAAACTCTCCCCAAAATTTATTCTTTGCTAAAGCCACATACAAATAGTCGTTAAAAATTTCTTTGAAATGTACCCAAATATTCTTTGAATATCCTATGATAAATTTTCTCCAACAATTCCTTGAAAATTTCTTGTTGGAAAATCCCCAAATTATTCCTTGAATTTTTTCCTGCCGAGGAAGGGCTGGCAGTCCGATCGCGGCCAAGTGGCGGTCTGACCGCGCATGACCAGAGGGGTCTGGCACCAAGGTTTGTGGCAGTCTGACCGCCACATGCTCATGGTCTGACCGCCAAGCCCACACAATACGACCACAGTGCTTTGATGGTCTGACCGCCCTCGTGCAGAAACTTTGGATCTTCTTGTCCTTGTGGCGGTCTCAGCATACCGTCCTCGTGGTTTGACTGCCAGAGCCTGAGAAAATTCAAACTCTGGTCAAAGTAGTCATTGGGTTGTTGGCGGTCCGACCGCCAGAGGGCCACGGTCTGACCGTCAGCTACGCAGACTTTTGTAACAGCTAGTTTTTGGAGCTATGCCTATATATACTCTTCCATGTCATGCAAGAAAGCTCTCTTGACACCCTAAGCAATATAGTTGAGCTATATGAGCCCTCTCCTCTATCACACAACTTCCATTGATCTATTGCAAGTGTGTGAGAATCTAGTGCATAATCTTGAGTGATTTAAGCTTTGTTGTGCCAGTTGTTCATCAAGTGAGCGACATTAGCTTGTTACTCTTGGAGGTTGCCGCCTCCTAGTCGGCTTGGTGGTGTGGAATCCGTGAGCCCTTCAAGAAGATTGTGAAGGAGGCCTGGAGATTGTGTAGAGGTCTTGTACTGGCCTCACCGGAGCGGTAAAGGGTAACTCTAGTGGAATCATGGTTTGGAGAGGTTCAAGGGATTGATTCGGCTTAAGATCAAGTTGCTCTTGTGTGAGCCCTTCTTGTTGGAGAAGTGCATTCTTGATAGAGAAGCGAATCAAAGGCTTTAATCCAACTCAACATAGATTAGAGGTGAACGACAAGTCACTGAGACCACGGGTTATCTTTGTGTCTCTTTGTCTCTTGTTTATTTCTTGTCTTTACATTACTACAGATTATGATGATGCATGTCACCTAGGATTGCAAACCATTAGCTCTCAACCAAGGTGTAGTTTTATTTTTCATGCTTTATTTCCTTGTGTTATTTCCACATTATTTTTGTAGGCTATTAATTTGTCAAAAAACGCCTATTCAGCCCCCTCTAGTCTGTATCCTAGATCCTACAACTAGCATTTGCCAAGGTTAAAGGTGCTAGTATCACTTGGTGTCCCTGCCAAAGATGTGGAAACATGCGTAAGCAAAATAAGGTTGTCATGGGTAGACACCTTTGCAAGCATGGTTTTACACCAGACTATACCAGGTGGACCTACAATGGTGAGGCTGATCGTTTGACACACGAGGTTGTGAGACAACACATCAATGATTATGATACGGATGCCGGGGTAGCAGACATGTTAAATGACTATCATGAAGCACACTTCGATGAATGACGTAGGGAGGAGGAGCCAGAGCCAACTGCAAAGGCTTATTATAACATGTAGTCTACAGCACAGCAACCCCTTCATGGGAACCCCATGGTTTCTCAACTGGATGCCATTGTGCAGCTAATGGCCGTAAAGTCCTCCTTTAGCCTGAGTCATGGCGCCTTTGATACAATGTTGACAGTCTTTGGAGTCCTGCTTCCGGAAGGTCACATTCTGCCAAAGACCATGTATGAGGCATAGAAACTCCTTCGTGCACTTAAGATGCCATATGAGTAGATAAATGTTTGTCCAAATGGATGTGTCTTATATAGGAAAGAACATGCTGAAGCCAATTATTGTCTAAAGTGTAAATCCTCTAGTTTTTTGGAGGTTGACTCTGGTGATGGTCAAAAGAGGCAGCTCATGATCCCCACGAAAATTCTATGGTACCTTCCTTTCATACCGAGGATCCGACGCCTTTACATGACCAAGGAGTCTGCAAAACAGATGACATGGCACAAAAAAGGAATTCGTTACAATCCTGTACATCCATCAGGTGCTGAATCCTGGAAACATTTTGATGAGAAACATCATGAGAAACCTCTAAAGGCCCGTAATGTACGCATGACATTAGCAATAGATGGGTTCAATCCTTATGGAATGGGTGCTGCCACATACACTTATTGGCCTTTCTTCGTTATACCCCTCAATCTCTCTCTCTCACCCCCCCCCACCCGTTCTCTCTCAACAACATAACATATTCTTGTCATTGATAATTCTTCAACATCCGAGGAATAAAATTAGTGTGTATATGGAGACTCTTATTGATGATTTGGAGCATGCTTGGAAGGAAGGGGTATGGACATACGATTGAGCTACAAAGACAAACTTTATAATGTATGTTTGGTACCACTACTCTCTGCATGACTACTTGGCTTATGGGGTATTCTGTGGCTGTGGAGTTCACGGGAAGTTCCCATGCCCCATATGCAAGACAGTTGTGCAGTTCATTTGGTTGAAGAAGGGTGGCAAGTTTTCTTCGTTTCACAAACATCGACCATTCCTTCCTTTTGACCATCCATTCAGACAAGATAAAAAGAACTTTATGAAAGGTGTCATTGTTAACAACCTGCCACCGCATATCATGACAGGTGCCGAGGTGTGTGTTATGTTAGAGTCTTTTGTGGTCAATGAAGAAAAAGATGGTTTTGTGGGATATGATGAGCTACATGCCTGGACTCATGTTTCGGGCTTGTGGAGGCTTGAGTATATGGAGGACCTTCTTCTTCCGCACAACATTGACGCGAAGCACACTAAGAAGAATATTGGCGATGGATGTTCTACAACAATCATGGACATTCCTGATAAAACAAAAGACAATGTTAAGGTAAGAGTGGACCAAGAGGAGTTATGCAATAGACCAAAGATAAACATGGTGCCTCCTGGAGCCGACAAGTCATGAAGAAAACCTAAGGTCCATTTCGTCTTGATGAGGCCCCAAAAGAGGGAGGTACTAGAATGGTTCCAAATGTTGACATTCCTTGAATCTAAGGAGAGGTGTGAACTTAACTACTATGCAAATCAATGGGCTCAAGAGTCATGAATACCACATATGGCTTGAGCGGCTTCTTCTGGTGATGGTTCGAGGCTATCTCCCTGATCATGTTTGGCAAATGCTAGCTTTGCTAAGGAGATATCTCGGACCGTTACTACAAACATGGAAAGAGAGGCACCTATGTTGATCAATAAGTTACTATCGAGAGATATTCTCGATAGTAGATTTAGGTATGCGTATGAGTATGAAAGATCGATGGACACAGGACACAGGGTTTATATAGGTTCGGACCTCCTGAAATATAATAACCCTACGTCCTGTTCGGTGTTTCTGTATTGCTAAGGTTCGCATTAGAATTAGGGTTCCAATACGAGTCTCTGCCTTGCCGAAGGCCCCCTGCCCTCCTTATATATCTGAAGGGCAGGGGTTTACATGGTAATCTTTTAGTCGGTTACAACAGATCCTATTTATTCAACATATCTGCTAACCTAACTTGCTGCTTACTCAAACAAGTATCTAAATAAATATCTCCTAGGCCAAATACATCATAACCGAGCCCCTGGCCCACTCAGCCATATAGCCAAGTGGTTAGGTATCCCAGGTATATATGTCCCACAGTTACACGAGATCTTTCCACCCAGCTTCTTCCTTCCGATAAAGCATTTAATTGTGCACCTCTCGGCTGAGGCATGAATGGTGGGGCCTGGGCAAAACCGTTGGTGCTATTCAATTGAGAGGTGTCAGAGGGTTCTTCTAACTAAATGTAAAAATTAATGCAAAATTGAAGATTCCATGGAAGAGGCATATATTTTGGAGGAGGTGTCAAATTTTACAACAAAATACTATGTAACAACCTTCCTAACATACATAATCCACCACCTCGTTACAATGGTGACGAGAATGATTAAACCTTAGTATTTTCCAAGGCAACTCGGAAGAGAAAATGGTGCAACCTACAAGACCTTCATGCATGAAGAGTGGTGCGTAATCATGCTATATGTGTTGATGAACCTTTCTAAAGTGGAGTCGTATATGGGGTAAGTTCTAAATCAAATTCTTTCTCGAGTACACACTGTCATGTATCCAACACCCTTGTCCTTTGTTGGTACAGGAAATTTCTTAAACAATCTGGCATGCTTCAAGGGAACCTTCACCGAACGATGTTGAGACCCTACTTAGACAGGGCGCGGGAAATAGAATGCCCGATTTCATTTATTGGTTCAAATAGAAGGTACGTTGTAGTTTATGTCATACCTAGTTTCACATTAGAAGTTGCTCATAATGAACTGTTCTACTTGAACTTGCAGGGCCAAACCGATGCGTCCACGAGTGCTGAGTTGAGATAGATTATCAATGGCTGTGCCTAATTGTTATATTCATGTTGGACAGCAACTAAATGCTTGGTTATGTGATCCAGTAAGGAGTGGACAGATTCTCGACGCTACCGTGAAATGGCTGCCCACTTGTGCCTTTGGACCTGGATCAGCTTGTATTATAACTTTGTGAAAAGTTGTCATACGTGTTCTTAAATGATGCGTATGTCGTGTGCTTTGGGTTTTGCCAGCTAGTGTAAAACAATTGTAATCGTTGTCCCTTGCAGTCATGAGTACCACTTGTTCACTGAGTCACATCGTAGTTTAACAACCTCACTAATAATAATGAACAGAATGGTTGTAGGAAGAATGTTGAGTTTTAGTAAATCTGAATTTGTTCTATGTTATACTTGTTGTAAACTTCAGATTTCTTGCTGTATTTAATATTGGTACATGCTAGTTAGAATATATAAATTCCCTAGTTAGTTTTACACTGCTGGTTCCTATATTGTTCACTAAATTTATTTTATCCATCTCTGAGCCTAACCATGGTCTAGATTAAATTTTATGTCGGGTAAGACTTGTTGAGCTTAGTAGCTCAGGGTTTTTGCCATTGTTGTTTTTATCCTTGTCAGGTAATAGTGTTGATGCTTATGATTTACCTTTGGGTGTTCTTCCCTGGGATATGTTTATTCCAGAGGGATGGTCTACTCACTGGGAGACAGACTAGTCGTTGCATCTATGTTTGGCTAGGTGATGATCCGTATGGACTCGGATTCGTCACATTTGCTTGTATCATCGAGATGTACATTTTAGACGTTTGAATCATGTTATTTTCTACTGTTTTCAAAACTAATCTTTGTAATATTTTTGCTGCACATGACACATAACTATGATGTAAAATAAATAATACTTTTTTCTACATATTTGAACTTGGTCGGTTGTTGTATTATCTTGTGTCTGCTTAATCAGCACCTCAGAAACTTCGGTCCAAAAAGGGGGTTGTGACAATTATATCGAGATGCGATGATAGTGATGATGAGACTTATGATCTAGTTAATCCCGATGATGATTATTATTTCTAATACATGTAAGATCCATACAATTAATTTATTAATTATAATACTACGTTGTTTCAAATTCTATTTTGTTTATTTTGCATCTATTTTATAGTATGTTGATTGGTTTTCTACCTTTAATTGAAGTGTTTGAACAAGGATGGTGGGCGGTTTGAATTTGAAGTCGTTGTCCTTGTTTTATAGTAGAAAGTCTGATGAGTCCAGCAGTGTTCGATGGAGAGGTGGAGGCAAGGGTTGAGGGAGAGGTGGAGGCTGATCTAGAGGTCGAGGAAAAGAAATAGCAAGGTCACCATCGCCTGTGGCATCGTCGTCTACCTCTTCCTCTTCATCTGAGGAGGAGGAGCAGAAGCAGGAGCAGGAGTAGGAGTAGGCACAGTAGGAGAAGGAGGACGCTACAGCTGTCTGGTTGAGAGGGTAGGAGAAGGAGGACACTACAGCTGTCTGGTTGAGAGGTCCCTCGACCCTCCCGGTGAGACCGATACCTCTTGAGAGACGCTCAATGATTCAGCCCAATGGGTCTAAGTAAGTAATGTTAGATGCTATTAGTACCTTTCTTGAAAAGCATAATAGAAACTAATAATTTTTCTTAATTATTTGGCAGGGGTTGGGTTAGAGTCGCTCCAAGTGATCACGATCGCAAAGTCAATGGCATCTTGGGCATTTTGTGCAGGCAACACTTTCCTGGCTTTGTTCAGTATGGCGGAGGGGAGGAGCTGGCCTATACGTGGAACCACTACATCGCCTTCCACGATTTACCAAATCAATGGCAAGGTATTCAACAACAAGGTAGAGCGGGTGGTGGGCGAGCTATGGGTAAGTCTTCCGCACAACACATTGCTCAATGCATCACATGAATTAGTTACGCTTTAAGTATTGACAGGATATATCACATCTACATCCAGGATTTCTTAAGATGTCAGGGTGGATATGAAGCCATGGCTGCTCATGTGGCTCACAAAGCCTGTCATAAACTCGTGAAGGACATGCATTATGAGGCACGTCTCCAGGAAATAGTCACATACCATGCCCACAAACTTAAAGTCAAGGTAACTAAAACTGAAGCAAAGGACCATGAACATGCCCTGTGAGAAATACCTGCAGGTAAACATAGGCCAACAATATTGATTTCTTACGACATTAGATACGCTTCATTTGCTCTTCTTATATATTTTTCATGTACTTGATGACATGTAGGTGCCTCTGTGGTGGTGCGCCCAGAACCTACGGTGCTGGGAGGTTATGGTGGACAAGTGGTGCAAACCCAAGTGGGAGGAGACCCACCAAGCTTGTCGGGAGCGGCGTTTGCTGATGCCAGGTGCACCACACCATCAAGGCAACCTTACCCTCAAGGAATAAAGGGAGAGATTGGTATGCAAATTCATTTCTTTATCCTAACTCTCAATATTACACACTTTTTAATTATCTTGTTATATTGTTTCGCAGTTCGTAGCACAATGACAACTGGCCTTGCAGCCAGTTCAAGGCGTGGACTATGGCCCACAAGGGCAAGGCGACGTCCAACGTTCACTACAACCCGGAGGACCCCCCCCCCCTCGGCATACAGCAAAGCGAGCATCCACGGACACCTCACTAAATGCACATCAATGGCAAGGACAATTCATGGGCCAGATTACGATCCAAGCACCTAGGACATTGATGTAGAAATTGTCATGAGGGTGGGAGGGGGCAAGAAGCATGGATGGTGCTAGATTGGCAATAGTGTAGTCGACACAACCACTACTCCCAATCTCACTCAAATTCAGCCGAGGAGCACGAGCTCAAGCCCGGTTATATGCCCTCGGCTAGAAACTACACGTTCCTAGATGGAGACACTTCAGGTAATTTTAGTTTCATTCATCATTTATTGATTTTCATATATATTTCTATTGCATTGCAACATTAATGGGATGAAGTATTTGTAGTCCTAGCTGGAGGAAGAGAGGAGGCAACGGTTGGAGATGGAGCAGAGGATGGAAGCTGAGCGACGCTCGACTCGGGCCGAGAAGGAGGCCGAGCGGTTGAGGTTGGAGCAAATATACCAATAGATGCAAAGTGTTGGCGAGAAGATGGGTCAATATGTGCCACTGATGCTATTCTCCCTCCACCACCTGCTACAAGTACCCCCTATGAGTATGAATGAATTAGTTAGTTTATTTCTAACTTACATCTCATCTCACATATGTAATCTTCTTTCCTATATGCAGAATAAATCGGCGGCATCGAATGACCACCCTCAGGACCAAGATTTGTCGCCAACATGGCCGCAATAATGGCCATCCCACAGAACTTCTTGTGAGACATATTTGTGTTGTCGAGTGGTGTTTATGTAATCTCATCACTAGTGGACTACTTACATAGTTAGAAACCTAATGTGAGATGCTTGGTGATATGACGTTTGTGATGGGAGTATTGTGTTGAAACTAGGCAAAGATGTCATGATCTATTATTTTTGATAATTGTGGGATGTTTAGTGATGATCTATTATTTGTGAGATGCTTAGTGATGCATCATTTGGTATGGGAGTATTTATGATGATCTATTCATTAATTATGAGAATTGTGATGTTTTTTTTTGTCCGGGGTAAACAAAAATAAAATAGATTTTGGTGCAGGAAGGACTCTTTGCCGGCAAAGATGTGCTTATTTGCCGAGTGTGTTTACCCAGACACTCGGCAAAAGGACCAAATTTTTGTTAGGTGCAAAACATTCACCACAGCTGAGGCGTTTGACAAGAGCTTTTGCGATAGCACTCGGCAAACATGCCAAAATATCATCGAGTGTCTTCTCCTTTATGCTCTCGGCATCGAGAAACTTGTAATGAACTGAGTCTATCCCCAACCTCCGACTCCAAACCCTAATCCCCACTGCTGTTCGTCTGAATCTCTACACCCTTTCTCTCTGATTTCCCTCCCCCATGCTGTAGCTAAGTCGGGATCGTGACAAATTTGGTATCAGAACCGTGCATCCTGGAGTTGCCAGATTATCTGAGGAGACCCGTGTACCAAACAAAGCTGCAGCGCAAAACCGAAGAGATGGAGAAGCAACTTACCGATCTCGCCAAAGAGGTGATGGATCTTGCGGCTTCTAGCGCCTCGATCCTCAAGACGGTGGAGGAAATCAAGCCGGCGGTCACCGCGTGGTCCAATTGGAAGCCGGGGGTGGAGGCCTCGGTTAAGGCCATTACCAAGGAGATGGGGAAGATCCAGTAGCAGCTTGGACAGATTTCCAACAACCCCATCCTCAAGTTCCGGCCACACGAGTTACCGGCGTTGATGGCTACCCCGAGCGCACCGGGCGTAGCTACGGTGCCCCCTCCGCCGCCCTCCTTCCTGGCGGGGGCGAAGAAGGTGTGTGAACCGGCATCATCGACATTGGATACCGCACCCGGGCCTGATGGCCGCCGCGACGACCAATATCTCTGGGGCCCGAATACTAGGGATCCGCGTCCTTGGGGTTTGACCCTGGTCAAGGGTATGCTATCTGATCCAAAGTCTCTAAGTGATCGAGAACCTCCTGGGGATTTCGTTGTGCGCACATGGGGCAGGGGCATACTGTATTTCCACCTCGCAAGGATTTCTCGGGGTTGGACCGGGTGAACCCTAGGACTTGGCGTTTTAAGTGTGAGGCCTACTTTCGCGTGTTTGGAATTGGGTCAGAGCTGTGGGTGAAACTTGCCTCGATGCATCTCATGGGTGGCCCAGCGATTTTGTTTCAATCTCAACCAAATCTGCAGCATGCCGATTGGGGCAGTTTCATTGATGTTGTCTGCTATAGGTTTGGTAAGGGGGAGTTCCAGCAAACGCTTAGGCAGTTTAGTGTGGTCAGACATACAGGCACCGTAGTGCAGTACGCCGAAAGATTCAACGAGTTGATGCACAATCTACTTGCCCAGCATGCATCTTGGGAGCCTCAGTTCTTTGTCACTCAATTTCTTGGCGGGTTAAGGGATGAAATTCGAGCTCTTGTTGTCATGCATTGCCCTACTACTCTGGATACTTCTGTATCTTTGGCGTGTTTGTAGGAAGAGGTGCTGGAGTCAAGCCAACAGAGGGATACTCGCCGCTATGACCCATCTTCAGCTGGACGGTCTAGCGGCCGAGGGGGCTTTCCCCTACCTCTCCTACCAACAAGAATATTCAGAGCCAAAATTCTAGGGGTGAGAAAAGAAGAACTCATGAACCAGCTCATGGAGGCACCATAGAGGATCGTTTGGCAGCTCTCAGAGCATACCGTCGCTCGAAGAATCTATGCACCAAGTGTGGGGAAAAATGGTCTCCGGATCATAAGTGTGCTGGTACGGTGCAACTACAAGTCATTGAGGAGATGCTGGAATTTCTAACAAGTTAGGAGTATATACCTGTTCCGGCACCTTCAGAAGTAGACGATGCTCCATCAGAGGCAGGATGTTCGTCTATCTCATTAGACGCCGTCAATGGCTCTATGGGACCATGGACTATAAGATTGAAGGGTAGTATCCAAGAGAAGGAGGTGCTGATGTGGATTGACTCCGAAAGCTCCCATAACTTTGTGAGTGCACAATTTGCTGCTCAATTGGCAGGTGTACAATGTGCTCGGGCTCCTCTGAATGTGAGAATTGCAGATGGTGGAACAATGCATTGTAACCAGGAAATTCTGAATTGCAAGTGGCTGGTTCAAGGAGTGGAGTTTTGCTGAAACCTCAAGGTATTGGAGTTGGGTTGTTATGATGTCATTTTGGGCACAGAATGGCTAGAAGTTCACAGTCCGATGATAGTACATTGGGGGTACCAGTTGATATCCTTTGATCTCAACGGCAAACAGGTCACCTTACAAGGACTACAACCGGACAGGGCCCTCAGCCATATGATCTCGGTGAGTGAAATTCGGAATTTGGTGAACAGAAAGGCAGTTACACATATTATTCAGGTGTGTGCAGTGGAAGCCAGCGAGTCAGACTCATCTGTACCTCGACCAGTGCAGCAGTTGATACAGCAATTTCATCAGCTATTCGCGAAGCCTCGTGGATTACCTCCTCGCAGAGATTTTGATCATACCATCCCATTGCTGCCAGGCACTAAACCGGTCAATCTCAGACCTTACCACTATAACCCAGCCCAGAAGGATGAGATTGAGAAGCAAATATCTGAAATGCTACAACAAGGAATTATTCAACTCAGCAACAGCCCTTTTGCCTCTCCAGTCTTGTTGGTACAAAAGAAGGATGATACTTGGCATTTTTGTGTCGATTATCGCCGGCTTAATGCATCCACGATGAAGAACCATTATCCCTTGCCAGTGATTGATGAGTTGCTAGATGAATTGGCAGGCATGTGTTGGTTTATTGTGGGGGTCCCTTCCCCAAGGATCGAGGTCCCGAAGGTGCTGATAGCGCAGACACTTGATAATACAACATTGATTTGAATTTAAGTTGAATATTACATCATTAAAGCATCAGAGTGCAGCGGAACAATACAAGTTCTTGATTGTTTTGAAAATAGCGGAAGCAAATACGATAAGACTACGAGCTCGATGATACAACATAGTAATGGTTCATGCCCGAAGAACCATCACTCTAGCATCACGCATCATCACTGTGGCGGGAAGTCAGACTCCAAGTGGGCAGTCCAACCCTCAGGGACTTGCATGTCCCAGGGCAGCATATCTACAGGTAATTCTACTTCTTCATTACCTGAAAACAACAGTGGCACAAAGCCTGAGTACTAATTACTCAGTAAGTCTTACCCGTCGGACATCTACACATGCAATGGCTCTAATAGGTGGCTTGTTTGAAAAGATTCACACTAAGTAGCCTATTAGTTCTACCAAGTTTTATTTCTCAAATTAACTGGATAGAGCAGAAATGTAACTTTAGTTGCAACAATAAGATAATAAAGCAATACATAAAGTGAGACAATATAAGAACAATAATAGTAACATCAACGATAAGCATCATAATCAACTTCCAAGTACCAGGTTCATCTACGTGATGACTCAGTGACCAAGTGCTACTCATTACTGCGAGGGATAGCAATTGCAATTGATTTACACCAGCTGGAAAAACCCGAGATACATGACACATACGTACCAATTAAGGTTGTATATGGCAACTTTTCACAAGGACGAAAAACAACATGGTCCGGGTCCAGTCTCAGCGAGTGGGCATGCCGTTCTGCCAACAGTACTTCGCGATATGAACCGCCTACTCCAGCAGCAGAAGGGTCAATGACCACTGTACTAGGTACCGTCCTCATTGCTGCGCCAATGCTACATCAGTTTACTAGTGCCCATAGACTAGCATGCATTCGGTACTGTTCGATACTTGACCAAGGGGCCGACCACGGACGGGTCCTAGGTTCGACAAGGCAGGGTTACCGTAGTCAACACCCATGTATTGCTGCAAACCTACACATGCATCATCCCTGCCCGGTCATAACATCAAAATAAACTTCTTTTATAAGTCTCATTCCAGTGGTCAAGTTCATTCTTAGTAATGATATATATCGCGTCTAGTAATTACTACGCATAGCGACACAGTATCGATACTACCAAGATTCTAATGACAGTGGTATAGGTCATTGGGTATTATGTAAGTGGTTTCCAATCAACTCCTACGACCTAATGGAACAATAATCATAGACACTAGTAATATTGAAACTAGCAAACTTTATAAATTGGCGAATGGAAAACCGAGGCTTGCCTGGATTGATGTTAGTACTAGCAACTACAACATCTTGCTCTTGGGAATCAAGATCCTTCTGAATATCTTCCTCTTGCTCCTGGTTGTCGTTACCTATATGATGGAATCGAACTAACGGCATTATCGGAATACCGTTGAGTGCAATGATATGATGCATGCAAGCACCTCGTGTTTTAATGTCAATTAAGAATTATTTTATGTTCTCGAAGCCATATGCTTCAGATAAGTTGGGTTGTTAGTTATGATTTTAGGTGTACATATTCTTTATGCAATAAAATAAAGTGAATGAGAGATATAAGCAAATAAATTAATTAACTAAGTAAATTTATTTTTCTGAACATGTGTGATTTACTATGCACAGAGACTTGTGCGAGTGATTTTTGTGCCAAGTGGCAGGGGCAATTAATTACAGAATAATTACTAGAATTAATTTAAGCAAACACACTAATTAAATTCCAGAGCCAAAAATAATTCATATTTTATTAAACCAAAAATTGTGGTGGCAGATAATTTTGTGTTCACTAAGCATGCCAAAAATTAGGATTTAATTTCATTCCTAGAATTTCTAGTGAATTAATTTGTATTTGGGCAAATAAAGGAATCCATAAAAATATATTAACAGAGGCATTGATTTACCATTTTATTAAATTAGAGCACTTCAAAATGAATCTAACAAAATTTGTTTGGGGTTCATTGGGTTTATAATCGATTTACTATGTGTTTTGGAAGTTTTAAGCATTTTCTGGCATTTTTTTAACTAAAACGCTGCCACATCAGAGCCACCACGTGGGTGGCACGTCAGCGCCACGCGGGTTCCAGCTCGGCTGCTAGGAGGATGCCAGCGGGCTCGCCAGAGCGGGCAGCGCTCGGCCGAAGCGCTTGCTGTCGGGGATTTGCGCGGGCAAAGCTCGTCATGAGAACGGAAAAACGGGGTGCGCATCACGGCAAAGAGAGAGGAGGGGTTCGCGAGGTCGGTTTCTCACCGGGAGGTGGTCGTCAGCAAGAGGCGGCGAAGCGGTGGTCTTCGGCGAGGTCGCACTTCGTCTATAGAGCAGGAAATCAGTCGGGGTCTGCTCCTACAGCTTCACGGCTACTCGGGGAGGATCGGCATCATGTCGGCATGCTTCGGGGAGGAGCGGAGAGTAGTGCTCGTCGTGGAGCGGCTTCGGTTTCCGGCGGAGCAGAGTAGGCGACCGGGGAATAGCAGCTATGCCGGGGATCTCGTGATGAAAGCAAGGAGAAAATGGTTCAGGGAAGTGAGTCAGAAGGGTGCGCACGAGCGAGGAAAAAGAATGGGTGGCGGGGCTCACCGAGAGTAGCCAATTTCGGCCGGCGGCGCAGGAGCTCACTGGAGGTGCTCTTCCTGGTTTTCTTCAAATCAACTCTAGCTCATGCGGGGACTTGCCGAGCGAATGGTATGGGGATGCGGCGGAGATGTGTGCGCATGGTTTGGTGGTGTTGGTCGGGTTCTGTGGCAGTAGAAGAGCAGGACTTCGAGCTCGAGTGGAGTTCGGTAATGGCGGGGAGAAGCAGAGAGCAGAGAGAAAAAATGAGAGAGAGAGAGAGAGAGAAGAGTGAGCGCGAGAGTGAGTGGGTTCGGGAGTGCTTTGCTATCATGCGGAGGGAAAGAAGCAAGTGGGTAAGCGAGAGCGGGAGGAATAGCGGTAGTTGAAAGCTTGCCATGCGGCTCGGTGGCGTGCAGAGAGGAGAAGGGGAAGCGAAGGCCATTGGGCAAGCGCGCGGCCGATGGCAGAGGGATGGGACAGGGCGGAGGCAGAGAGGGTTGAGGGGTCAACGGTGGCTGTAGCACGCGGGGTTCCGAGGCGGGGTGAAGGCAGCCCGAGCGGTGCGCCGGCGACAGAGCTCTGCTCCTGCTGTGCCAATGGGAGGAGAGGGAAAAAGATTTTACGCTGCAGCCCTCCAAGTTTTGGATTTTTTACGAACAAGTCCCTAGTCAAAGCTGGTTTTTAATAAATCAAAATAAAATAGCTAGGTATTTCCTAAAATGGTGAAATTTGGTGGGCTGACTAATTAGATGGTGGAGAACACTCTGGTGAAATTTATTTGAAATTTTTATAACAATATATTTAGATTTTAATAATTTATTAATTAGTTACTTAAGAATCAATTAATTAATTAAGGGTCTTTCTAAGCAGATAAAATACCCCATAAATTCATAATATTGTATTGTATTATTACCAAACTGTTAATGAATTTATTTAGCATGGTTTGTATTGAAATTTTTCAATTGCTTTAATAACTTGGTTGTAGGGTTTTTATTTACCTAGAATTAATTCAAATAGATAAGCTCTATCATTTTATGCTATGATTTCCAGGATTTGTGCTTATCAAATTTGCTAAATTAAAGTGAGACATCTGGGGTGTCACATTTATCAGTCTGGATATGAGGGTAGGATACCATCAAATTCGGATGCGGCCAGAGGATGAACACAAGACGGCTTTTAAAACTCACAATGGCCATTATGAGTTTCGGATGATGCCATATGGAGTGACCGGTGGGCCAGCAACTTTTCAAAGTGTGATGAACAGGGTGTTGGCTCCTTTGCTAAGGAAGGGGGTCTTAGTCTTCATTGACGATATTTTGATTTATAGTTCAACCCTGGATGAGCATGTGCAGCTTTTGCAGCAGGTGTTTCAAATCTTGGCTGACAACAAGTTTAAGATCAAGAGGTCCAAATGCACTTTTGCCAAGGAAAGCTTGACTTATTTAGGGCATGTGGTCAGCTTTCGTGGAGTAGCCACAAATGAGAAGAACATCAATGCAGTAAAGAATTGGCCTAGACCAACAAATGCCAAAGAAGTTAGAGGGTTTGGGGGGTTGGCAGGATACTACCGGAAATTTGTTCGCCATTTTGGGCTGATTAGTAGGACCTTGACAGACCTCCTCAAGAAGAATGTGCAGTTTGTGTGGACATCTGAACATGAGGCGGCATTTGAAGCCCTTAAGTCTGCTTTAATTACAGCCCCTGTTTTGGCCTTGCCGGACTTCAACAAACGGTTTGTGATTGAGACAGATGCTTTGAAAAAGGACATTGGAGCCGTGCTAATGCAGGATAATCATCCGATCGCTTTTCTGAGCAAGGCTCTTGGTCCCCGCAATCAAGCTCTATCTACGAAAAGGAAGGGTTGGCAATTATGATGGCAATTGATCATTGGAGACAATATTTGGTGCAATGTGAATTTGACATTCGAACAGATCAGAAGAGTTTGGTACATCTTGAGGACCAAAGACTGGCCACACCGTGGCAGCAGAAGATAATGATGAAGCTGCTTGGGTTACGGTTCAAACTCTCATACAAGAAGGGCTTGGAGAATAAAGCTTCCGATGCTTTGTCACGATGTACTTTACCAGTGGAGTTTCACACGTTGGCCTGGTCCAACTATGTTCCAGCATGGATGGAACAGATTGTGGAGGGTTATCAGAACGACCTGGTCACACAGGAGTTGTTGCAGAAGGTCGTTGCCAACCCTTGCGCAGAGGGCAAGTTTCAACTCAAGGATGTCTTATGGCGATACAATGGCAGAGTTTGGATCGGCAATAACCAAAGACTGCAGTCATCAATCATGCAAGCTCTCCATGATAGTGCTATTGGCGGACACATTGGCGGACACTCCGAAGAAATGGGTGACCTGGCTTGCATTAGCGGAGTACTGGTACAACACCTCCAAAAGCTCTGCTCTCGATATTTCCCCTTTTGAAGCTTTATATGGTCACCCACCTCGCTATTTTGGACTGACCGATAGTTCAGCGTGCCCTGTGCCGGAGTTGAGCACTTGGCTTCAGGAGCGCAACCTCAAACTGAATTTGCTGAAACAACACTTGGAAAGAGCTCAACAGTGGATGAAAAACCAGGCTGACAAGCATCGATCTGAAAGAGAGTTTCAGGAAGGAGATTGGGTGTTTTTGAGACTTCAGCCGTATGTGCAAACTTCTATTGCTGACCGTGCTAATCACAAACTGTCCTTTTGCTATTTTGGTCCATTTCGGGTGGAAAGCAGGGTGGGCGCAGTGGCATACAAACTCAAGTTGCCAGCGACCAGTGCGATTCACCCACTGATCCATGTCTCTCAGCTTAAGAAGGCGGTACCCTCTACAGTCACTGTCCAGAAGGAGCTACCCACTTCAGTAGAGGACATGGCTGAGGAGGTTCTAGTACCGGTGCGGGTGTTGGACAGCCGATTGTACAGACGAGGTGCAAGAGCAACCGAACAATGGCTGGTGCAGTGGTCAGGTCTGTCTCCATCACTGGCCACCTGGGAGGATGCTGGTGATATGAAGTTTCGTTTTTCCGGGCTTGCGGCTTGGGTCAAGCCGGCACTCAAGGAAGGGGCGATATCACGACCACTCCTTCAAGGACTCAGACTGAAGCCCAGCAGAAGTCTCGGCGGCCCAGAAAGCCCAATTCAAAGTACCCCGCAACAGATTGGGCCCAGTAGAGTCGGTGTGCGTGCTATGTAAAGGGTGACGGGTGAGAGAAGGGGCATCGAAAAAACTTGTAATGAACTGAGCCTATCCCAACCTCCGACTCCAAACCCTAATCCCCACTGCTGTTCGTCTGAATCTCTACCCCCTTTCTCTCTGATTTCCCTCCCCCATGCTGTAGCTAAGTCGGGATCGTGACAGCCTCCTCGCCCGGCCTGAGCGCCAGCACCGCCATGCCATGCCAGATGTCCTCCGCTAGGGAGCCCATGAACTCAACCGCCCGCGCGGTGGTGCGCTCCACGCCCTCTGCCCAGGCAACAGCCTCCGGAGAAAGAACCTCCACGTCCTGCAGATCCTCTGCCAGAGAAAGGAAGGACCTGAGATCTTCCTCCAGGCCTCGATCGATTTCTTCGCTGTTCTCGTCCTCCACCAGTGACCTCAGAAAACTCAGCTGCTCTTCGTCGACGAAGCACACCGGCGTGATTGCCATCGTTTTGATAACAAAAAGGATGGATGGATCCCAAGTGGCGTTGCTTAAGCCTGTCGTTTCTTGGCTGCTGTGCCCTCGACGATCGATCAATCAATGAAAGTAGAGGGGGGGGGGGGGGGGGGGGGTACAGGTCGTACTAGTGGTAGCCAATCCGAGTCAGTACTTGCGAATCAAAATCTCTCTGGATTAGCAAATGCTGTACCCAGAATTTCAGCACCGTCTGTGCAATAAAACCATTTGTTGAATGGACTTGGGACACATTAGAATTTCGGTAGGATTCATTCAACAAGATAGTATGGGATATGAAATCTAGCTTTCACGTATGGCCTTAAAATTTCACAAGGTTCATAGAAATTTTGTAGATATCATTCATGCATGTCATGTCTGTCACTGCTAATCATGAAACTTTCCCTCGCCTACGAACAGGGAGCACACACAAATACTGGACAAGCGGGAACACTAAAACATACTCCCTCCGTTCAAAAATTATTATCGTCATTGACATTTTTCGTTACCAACCATTCATCTTATTCAAAAGATTTTGAAAATTATCATATATTTTTTCATGATTAGTTTTATTGCTAGATAAATTTAAATATTATTAATAATTTTATGTATTTAAAATAATTCATGGTTTCAAACAACTCTCAGCCTCAGATTCATGGTTTCAAACGTGTTTCTCTTTCTGAGAACTCTTCAATGCAATTGGCTTGATTCATTCATCGAATTCCTATAGAGTATAGTATAAGCGTTGTTAACCTGTCAATCCACTAACCGAAGGTGAATGGCACGCACATGTGAGTTTGACTTCCACGCTCTCGTGTCCCTCAACCGCGTTTTGGAAATGAACTTATAGCTTGTCTGAAAAGTCACGCCGCCGTGTGGAAAATGTATGTTGAATATGTGGCTAAACTCATATGTTTTCTCTACCGTGCGGTCTAGTCATCGATGTTGCATTGTACTATTGTTAAAAGTCGACGTTCCGTGTCGTTTGGTAGACCATGATAGTCGCACTACGGGGCCTCTCATGTTGTACAATGCAACCAGTGAAGCCAGACACAACATGCAGCAGGGGCCAAATAGACTTTGAAAATGGGGTCCATTCATTTCTGTATCAGCAGTGTTACCTTAAATCTCAATTTCTCAACACATTACATGTAAATCTCAGAGTCTGGTAATGTAGTTAATCGATTGATTCAAGGATAATCAGGTAGTTACGTTTGGATTCTGAGAAAAACAAGAAACTCGATGGCAACAAACGAGCAGACGGAGCATGGGAATCGTGATGAATGTAGAAAACAAGGCGTAGAGTTTTCTGTGATGAAGTCTTACCATGTCGAATGCTTGTGATCAATTTTCTACACAAAAAAAGAGGTTAACCATGTCGAATGCTCTAATAATGAAGAGGACTCCCGCATGACAAATCCAAGAATTGAGCCTCAAATCCTTACTTTATATACTGGACTAGGGTCACATGACAAATCAAAGAATCGAATCTCAAATCCTTGCCTTGTATATTATACTAGATAGATTGGTGTGCTACGCCACATCTATTTAACATCAATAAATGGTTTTATTCAACCCCATAAGTTGATAAATGATTGAAGTTTATCCTAATATAATGTGTAAACATGATAACATTTCAGGACTGAAGGACAAGTATGCAAAATATGAATAATAAGAATAAAAGTACACAATAAAGAAAGATGTAAAATGATCATAGCATTATCTTATCATGCTCGACTTTTTTTTCATGGTTTCTTCACCACCGTTTCTTTCTAAAGGCTCAAGTGGCAGCCCCATGTCGCATCCTCACCACTCTGCGTCTCCATCTATGGCAGGCAGTGTGCTCCCCATCCCCCACGCGCCCCAACGGCAGCATCTCCGCCCTCACACGCATGTTGTCACCGCACCCAATCGCACCGGCATGCCTAAGGCCTCCCGCTTCCCTCACAACGATCCCCCCTTGTCCTCCCCATGTCCTGCATGTGTAGTTCCCACGCTTCTATGACGATGCCATGCTGTAGCTCCTCCTCGCCTAGCGCAGAAGCTCGTCGCTGTGATAACCGCTCCATCTCGACAATGGTGAAGGACGAAGTGAGATGATGCCCACACATAAACCAAGGTCGGGCCGACAAGCCTCCAGCCCATGGGCCGCCATGGGAATAGGCTTCGGGTGGCTACGTACTCGTCGGCAACGACTTCTATGTTGAACCAAAAAAGTTGTGTATTCTCTCAGGAGGGCGGCCACACCGTCTAGAATTCAGAGGAGAGGGTTAGGCAGGAACACTAAAATGTGTTGGAGGAACTACATGTTTTTTTTTCAAATAAGAAAATAGAAAAATAAAAACAAAGAGCCAAATTTAGTCTCCTTAATTATAAGCTTTGGTTCTGTTCTCTCCTCGCTCAGGTCGAGGATAGAGATGATCCACATCCGTAAAGGGATTTATCTATATATCTATAAAAAGTGCAACCCACTAAGAGTCATTAATTAGTATTTCTCTACAACCACAATGATCCACGTTATCACAATAATTTACACCATTGGATCATCACCTTCCATTCAGATCTCACCATCCAATCCATTTATATCTTTCCAGTTTGCACCATGTGTGACTGCTCCATCCCCTACCGTAACTCCCTGTTGCACCCATATCTCTTAATGTTGACTCAATTGCATGCTCTCCATTAACTAATAGAAACGTCATGCTCTCCATTAACTAATAAAAACGTCCCTCAATTACTCTACCATAAACAACTAATAGAAACGCCATATCCTATTATTACTCTCCACTAACACGCATTCTCATATCCAGCCTGCTACGAACTCTTTATTCCAATTCCATTTATCTATATACAGTCACTAGAACTTGGGCATCGATGATGTCCTGACTGTTTTACCGCGCATCTCCCTTCGCTTGGCTTTCTCTGGTCCAATGTTATGTTGTCGACCTTTCCACACATGATACATGCTCTACACTCAAAACTGTACGCTCCTTCCAGGTAAGTTTTTGATTGACGAGGTTGCAATATGTTGACAACCAAAATTGATATTCTGGAAAAACTGATGGAACCGGTTTGCCAAACCGTAGGGACCGGTTTTTGTCAGGCTGACTATGGTCAAAATTATCTAAATTGAGTCTAACATTGATTATTTCACAAGTTTGATGTTTAGACATGTTTTGCAGGTTATGGGAGTATTTTAGGTGCATTTTGGTTAATTTTCATCCAAGAAGTAAATAAGTATTTAAAAATTTAATATGATAAAGTCAAAATGCATATTTGAAGTTTCCATGATGAAGCCCTCGTCGAGACAATCAAAATAGATATATGGAATGCCTAATTTGGACTTTGTATGAAGAAGTTATGGCTCTTGCAAAATGCTCCCAGACTGCAAAACCGGACACACCGGTTCTGTAAACCGAAGGGACCGGTTGTGACAGTTTTGCTAGGAAAACCGGAGGGTCCGTTTTGGGAAATCGGTGTGACCGGTTTTGACTATCTGAGACTAGAGTTCTAGATTCGTTTTACCTCTGTTTCTTTAGAGTTTTCCTTATGGATTACACCTCCCACGAGGGTAGACTCTCCCCCCCTTTATATACAAAGGGCCATGGCCGATTGAACCAAGAACACCAATCGAATCTATCAATTTACTTACATGTCTCTCCTTTTATCCTACTTTTCCAACCTCTCCTTGCTGTTCATCTACTGATCTTCACGATCATAGATGGCATCCTAAGGCTCGCTGGTCGACCTAGAGCACACCGGCGACGCTCATGTCCTGACAGGTCCCTCCCGGGCGAGATCTTCGATGGTCGTTGCTAGTTTGCTCGTAAACTAGTTGTTTTTCGTTATGTAAGGCATTGCTTATCTCTTTGCTGGTTTGCTCGTAAACCTAGCCGTCCTTCACCACGTAACGGTGTTAGTTACCCTCTTTTCTGTCAAACCCGTGAAAACCGGTGGCTCCGGTTTCTAGAACCGGTGGGACCAGTTTTGGCAGACTCACCTGCACGTTGCTGCATGTTTGCGTGCTCATGTTTAAGGACGTGTTTTCGCGTCAACACACTTTTTGGAGACTCCGCTAGGGAAAGAATATTCAGGTTACTGAAATAACCGAATTTTTCTATCCTAGCTAATTTTCTAATTGATCTATTCTTGAGATTTGCCATCACCATTGAATCTGGTTGTACAAGCCGATTCCATTGTTCCTATTGTTTTCTTCTTATTGGACGGGTATTGCTAGTAATGAACCAAGAACTTCGTTGTTGATTGCTGAAAGTTTCAAAGAAAAGAAGAAATCAAGGTTGCTTTGCTGCTACGGTTTCAGAATAGAAGCAATCATATGGCGGGCTATCCATACACTTCACAGTAGTATCACTACAATGATCCCAAGGTACAAATTGCAAATATATTGTCTGTTGCTAATAATTATTTTGCAAGTACCATGAATTCTCATGTTGATGTTACTAGACCTACTTATGAGCATGCTGCAATGCATAATTATTCGGATAGTGGTTTTAGATATACAAATTATGGATTTGATAGATATTTACAGAATCCTGTGTCAAATAATATGCATGTTTTAAATTATAATGCAACTAGTAACATGCAACATATACCCATATCCTCATATATCGGCACCAAATCATGTTCATATGCCGATTAATTACAATCAAGGTCAAACTAACATGGTGAGTTTGGCAAATAGTTATGAAGCATCATATGATGTTCTTAATTCTCATAATTCAGTTTACATGTTAGTAATAATTATAATCGAATTAATGAAAATTCAGCAAGCATGCATACACCTCCACATACTACTATAGCATACAGTTTGCCTACTAATTCGGCTCCATATGTTGCTGAAACACATAGCCGAATAAATAAAATTTGAGCAGGTGTACACACTACTACATCTTGTACTTTGCATACTACACAAGATCATTTTGGCAATAATTGCACATCAGCAAGTAGGCTGCACCAAACTGAAGAAGAATGTAATGATTTTATTAGTAAAGATTGGGCCAAATGGTTTATAGAATTATTTTCTCAAAAGCCGATTAGCTCAGAATTATCACTTATTAATGAGGTAGAGGAAACAAACTTGGCCACACAAAAACATGTTAAGTGTAAAAAGACAACCATGTTTGATTTCCCTAAAGAGGTTGTATTTTTATCTAGTGAATATGCTATTGATGATAACCAGCAGCCTATAGCTGAACAAAGTTCGGTTAACGAAAAGATTCAGCGGGACCAAGAGCAAATAAAAGAAGAAAAGGAAGAAGGCGACGGAGCAAACATAATCGGTGATTTCCAGCTGTCCTGGAAAAACCGGTCACACTGGTTTCCTAGACCGATCAAACCGGTTACTATAGAACAAAGTCAAGAGGAGAAGCATGATGTCATCCACATCAAGATTCCATGCCTCTCCAGGATATTTGATAAGGTATCTGTGAGATCCTCAAAATTGGCCATATAGAAATACACCTCATAAATCATTTTTATTCGATTCCAAAGAAAACTCGTTTTCTAAAGGAGAAAGAAAAATAAAATATAATTAGACATATAGCCAAATATTTTAGAATCCTAAGATATGGAACTTGATCAAGTGCTTGACCTTTTCATTTTAACCCTTGCTTGAATTTTATTTATTTGGATTTTCCTTGGTTCAAATTTGATTAGATTTGTTTGAGGAAACGAGAAACTAAAAAGAATAAACCAAAAACCCTTTTGTGGGCCGATCCCCTCCTTTTCCCTCTCCCGGCCCAAGCCTCTTGGCCAAGCCACACCAGCCCCATCTCCCGCGGTCGCGCATCCGCGCGCCCACTCGTGCCGTCGCTCGGCCCACTCCCCCGCTCTCCCGCGCTCGCCTTCTCCTTCCTGTTCCCAACGCTGTTTCCGCTTGCCTTCTCCGTCCCGGGCGATGTCGTCGCACCGACACTGCCTTGCCTACCCCAAGGCCAAGCACAGCGTCGCCATCACTCCGCCTCTGGCCCCGTGATCCGACCCAACCCAACATGACTATCCCCTACTGACCGCCTTAAACCAAGCCGCAACGCCGCCGCGCTGGAGCCGAGGCGACGCCTCCCAGCTCGAAGGATGAGCACAACGCTGCCGATGAGACCGCTCCCTACCGCTGATCGACGTGACACCTTTCTGCACCTCGTCGTCTAGCCAGCTACACTGCCGGACAGCCCTCGTCAGCAACCGCACCCTGCTCACAATTGGACTTCACCCTGCCCTCGCGACGCCCACAGCGCCGGCACGGCATCGGTGACACGACCCCTCCCTGCATCCTGCTTGATGTGACCACTATCTGCCCCGTCTTTTAGCTCTAGCTCCCACTCAACAAGCGATCATGTCGCGCTGACCCGCTTGACACCTAGCACCGCACAGCTGTACCGCCTATTCGCCATCAATGGCGCTAGCCGCTGTAGGAACGTGGTTCACGTTTCCATGTTGCTACCCCCCCCCCCTCGCCCCGCCTATAAATAGACTCTCCACCCTTGCCTGGCACCTCACCTCAGCACATCAACGCCAAAGGCAAGTGATAGCCGCCTTTCTCCTCCTCTTTCCCCTAACCTCGGCGTACCGAGCCGATAGCGAGCCCTAGGTCTCCCCTCATGACGTGATCACTTCTAGGGAGCTTGGCCCACTCCCCTCCATCGCTTAGACCTAATCCCATCAAGCTCCAGTGACCATAGAGCCTAGCAGCAAGCGGCGGTGCTGCTAGCCATGGTGTCACCGTCGCCCTCATCTCCGACCACTGCGCGCAGTCGCCCCCTTGTCCACAGCCGCTCATCGCAGTGCCAATCGCCGAGATTAGACATTTGGTTACCCCTTTGCATTTTTAGATCGAGTCGTTCCTCTGAGGATCGACGGTCGTGGGCCAATTTTTGTGTAATCGGTCCATGGTGGGCCATGGACTGCCCCTAGCTCCCGGTCCACAGAACCCTAGACCTATTCTATAAGTTTCCCCATACAAAAATAATTTTTGGAAATCCCACAAAACCCAGAGTTCTATAGTTTTACAGTTAGCCCCCTAGACTCTATTTTAATTCTGTTTTAGTCCAACATTTTTATAGAAAAGTGCCTCAACTTTTCTGTAATTATGTTTTAGCACCTCACATTTTTCATCCAAGCCCTCAAATTTTTTTATAAATACAGATAAATCCCTAGAACTTTTTATAGTTGCAAAAAGATCCATGAAACTCCCGGAAGCCCTAGTTTTCAAACCGTAACACCGATTTAGACGATTCTTGCGCCGTTGGAATCGTTGTTGCGAACCCTAACCAATGCTAACCTCCTTATTACCCATTAAATTCTGGTTTTCTCACTATTTGACTTTTACTTTGATTTGGTGTTATTTTATGTTCTGATAGCTTACACGTAGGTCGCGTTCCCGCCGACAAAGAGAACCTGGAGCAGGAGCTCGAGGACCCGGACTTCAAGGAGGAGTTCGAGGACACATTAGGAGGCAAGATCTACCTATTCCTTGATCATGATTGAACCTATGATTGCAAAACCACAGCAAACTTAGAGCCTACCTCTTATATGCATTATTCCTTGTCACTTTACATTGCTTAGTTAAAACCCACTTGTGTGAAAGCTAGCATTCTTATCGCCGTATATAAGGTATGAATGTTAGATCCTTGATTGGCCACATTTGATACCCCACTGCCTTGATAGGAAGTTATTATTAGCTTTGCTAATAGTAACACTACCTTGCTAGTATACGCTTAGGACCCGTGATGATTATCACCATACCTTTACACTATCAAGTTTTACAAAATGGGTGAAAGCGTGTTTGGTGGTGTGTGTGTAGGAGCAGGTGGGTGATAAATCAATGGTGTTGTGGTGAAGTGGGTGGGATAGTATGGCTGCGGGTGAGACTCCTAGTATTGGTGCAGAGTACTTGGTGATGGTGTCTCCGATGTAGGTCCACCTGTCGTGGACGAGTGCTTGCCCTACCAACTAGGAACGGCTAGCTAGGACCCCAACTTGGTGGTATTTCAGTATGACCACAGAACCTGTATGGGCGGTACTAACACGGATCCTGGGTAACGCGGCAAGGAAGTATCACCCGGCGAAGTAGAAACAGACTCAGCGATCGGAACGGTGATGTGATGTGATGATAAGTCCAGTAGTTGGAAAAATTATTGGATGTGTGCCTTTGTGGTGATAGGATCCCTAGGCTTCGTGGTGGACTTGTTGGCATGCATGGGTGAAGTGGGTGCGTTATGTGATCCGTAGCTAAGAGCATATAGCCTGTGGGTACAACGTACTAAGCTCTGTAGAGTTAACCCTAAATCATTCGGATGTCCGTTGTCACTGGTTATGACACACCAAATCATTAGGATCTTATAAACCCCTTAATGTGTGAGTGGGTGTAGTGAGACCCGTGTTTTTTTGGTGAATGGTGATGGCAAGGTGTGCCAGGGCTGTTATGACTGTGTGTCGGAAGGCCCAACTTAAAATATGGGAACTGTTGGGATCGATTGAATCTCTCTCAGGTCCAACCAACTATAAGATGCAAAACTATTTTTTCCCCTCAAAACCCCCTTTGGTTCTATAGTGAGCCCCTACATCCGCGCTTTTCCGCAAAACTCTGAAACATAGCCTCATTCCTTGACCACTACCCAAATGCATGTATTGCCCCTTGCTAGAGGTAGAGCTTGTGGAGTACCCTATGTACTCACCCTTGCCTTTAACTAAATCCCTCCAAAGGACGAGGACGAGGATGAAGCACCTGAGGAGTTTGACGAGTAGGTTGCGTCCTACGCTCGAGTTGCCTATGGAAGTTCCTAGAAGCTTGCTTGTGTTTCCTCTTTTCGGGACAGGCATGTCCTCCCCCTTGGCCTGTAATCTAAGACTTGTATGACTCTATTGTCCCTGCATGAACCTAAATAAAGATCGTTGTATCACTTTGTATCATTTGTATGTGTGTACCAGCTACTGATCCAGGGATTGGTACGAAATACACAACGTACCCCGGTGCGGGGTATGATAGTATCTTTTGCAAGTAATTTATTCAATTCTCAATCGGATTCTATGCTTTCAATTGATACACCTACTACTGTTATTGTGGCAAAAAATTCTAAGATATCGATTGAGAATGGTAATTTATTTGCTAGCAATGATGTATCTTCGACTAGTGTTAAAATTAGAAAGGCTGACAACAGTAATATTTTAGCATTTAAACTTTCTTTATCATCATTGCCAAAATTATTGTCTTCTTGGATTACTTGTGGTCATTCTGGAATTAAAACTAAAAGACTAAAACTGAATAGTACCACCAAGGCCGATATTGATATAGTTGTCAATTCTAAAGTATCGGACTGTAGAGACATAAGAAAAGGTATAGCCGAATGGGTACATGGAAAATCTGAACCATTTGTTTGCTTCGCTTTAAAGCCGTTTACGCCAAAGAATCGTCTCAAGAAAGTAAAATATACTTTTGATTTGACTTTGTGTGATGATTTATTTGATAGCTTGTTAGATAGTAATTTTATTAAGATTTTAGATCACAAAGTCATGTCATCACCTCAAGATGTAGGAAAGCGAGAATATTGCAAGTGGCATAATTCTTTTGATCATAGTACTAGGAATTGCAATATGTTTTGCCAAATAGTTCAATTGGCCATTAATAAAGGTCAATTGAGTTTTGCAAATATAAAACAGAATGATCAGGTTGTTTCAGTTGGTCATGATGACAAGATAGTGTCAAATCAGCCATCACCAGCCAATTCATGTGAAAGTAAAGAGATGGTAGTTAATGACTCAAATTTGATATCTTTTGAATAAATATCAAGTACTGGGGGGCAACAAAAGGTTTCAAATCTTGTACATGACCGATTAACTTCAAATCGGCCATCGAAATTGAATCTGGAAAAACCGGTCCCTCCGGTTTACAAATCCGAAGCCTCCGGTTTTGGCAGGGTTTAGAAACAGAAGATAATCAAATCTGAGAATTTGGAGACCAACATTTATAGGACTAAAGGAAGTAAAGGCCAAGTCAAGCATGAAAAGCCGAAGGTCACTTTTAAGGAGCTTATGGCTAAATATGTAACAATGAGAGATGCAAAAAGTGCTTGTCGACCAAACAACATCAAACGATCAAGATCACCTCCAAAGTACAAATCTGAAGGTTGGAATCGGTAAAGGAAGGAGTTCCATACAACAATTCCATATTCTCCATTTATGCCGATTGCACCAATGTCATATGGACCATCCCCTACAGTTTTTATTCCTTTTGCATCATGGGGATGGCATGGTCCATGGGTACAACCTCCAACACATTCTACACCTCGTCACTTTCAAAATGTAGCTTCAAGGAGGCCAATGCATGAAGGAAGACCACATCGAAAAGACCGTTTAGATCAAAAGAATCGGTCAAGAGTTTAAGAAAAGAAAAATGTGGTTAAGCAAGTTTATCGTGTCAAGAGGGATGGTCATAAAGACAAAAGTTCAGATTTGTCCACAAATAATGAAAAGCTGATAAATACTTCGGCTAATATTGTCAAAGTGGTGAAGCAATAATTTGTTGATTCACTAGATGTCAAATCTGAACCAAAGAAGTTGGAGGTGCCCAAAATCAAGTTGAAGGAGAAGAACATGGCATGGGTTCCCAAAGGGAGTGTGCAAATTCATAGCAAAGATGATGCTCAAGTGAAGGGTGCAAAAGAGCCAAAGGAGAAGAAAGTGAAAACAAAACTAAGGTATGCGCCCAATCATGAAAATTATTGGTCATTTCATCATCCACATTCATTACCTATGCCAATAATGCATATATCATGGAATCCATCTTCAAATATGTTTGCTTAGCCTTTGTTGCCTTATTTTAATCCGTGGATGCTCCAAGAGTATTCATATTATGGAGGGTATCCAAATTATTACATGATTTTATTATTAGTTGCTTAAAGACCAAAATATTTACTTGTGTTATCTTTATATTAGTTCCTGGATTTTATTTCGGTCATGTATTTTTTTAGTGTTGATGGATTACTTATTAACTCTATTGTTAAATGCATAGATATTATATTTTGTTTTGATAGATATTCATTACGTATCTAGGCATGACAATGATAAGGTTTTGTTATTTGGCACAACAAGCATCTGGTTTTGTTGTTCAATAAAGAAATGTTCTCAATAATCAAGAGACCCTTGTTTAAAACTGCCAATATTAAAACCCAGGAAAACCGATTGTTCCGGTTTCTGAAATAGGTGTTCTGGTTTTCACTAAAAGAATGTTAATTTGGCTAATATTGTTTAAAAGGGTGGTAAGCCAAATTAAAAAATTAGTAGAGTCCTATTATTAGTTACATATGTAAATGTGGCTAAAAAGTTGGTCAAAGTTCGGCACTTGATATTTTGCATAATTTTGTAAGTTGTGAGTCATATTGCCGAACTATGGTCATTTGCTTTTGAAGGATTTAAATTCATATCAGCAAGTTACTATGATTATAAGAGTGGATCATGGAGCTACATGTATGGCTGATGAATTGTATTGACCATTGTTGGGAATAAATGACTTCAAATGCTCGGGGGGCAATTTTGGTTCAAAAGATTATTTTCTGGTACGCAAGCTTTACCAGAAAACAGGGGGGCATGTGTTGACAACCAAAATTGACATTCTGGAAAAACCAGTGGAACCGGTTTGCCAAACCATAGGGACCGTTTTGGCACGCTGACTATGGTCAAAATTGTCTAAACTAAGTCTGACATTGATTATTTCACAAGTTTGGTGTTTAGACATGTTTTGTAGGTTATGGGAGTATTTTAGGTGCATTTTGGCTAATTTTCATCCAAGAAGTATAGAAGTGTTTAAAAAGTTAATATGATAAAGCCAAAATCCATATTTGAAGTTTCTGTGATGAAGCCCTCGTCGAGACAATCAAAATGGATATATGGAACGCCTAATTTGGATTTCGTATGAAGAAGTTATGGCTCTTGCAAAATGCTCCCACACTGCAAAACCAGACACACTGGTTTTGTAAACCGGAGGGACCGGTTTGGACTGTTTTGCTAGGAAAACCGGAGGGTCCGGTTTAAGAAACTGGTGGGCTGGTTTTGACTGTCCGAGACCAAAGTTCTAGATCCGTCTTTGTTTGTTTCTTTAGGGTTTTCTTTATGGATTACACCTCCCACGGGAGTAGACTTGCCCACCCTTTATATATAAAGGGCCATGGCCGATTGAACCAAGAACCCCAATCGAATCTATCAATTTACTTACATGTCTCTCCTTTTACCCTATTTTTCCAGCCTCTCCTTGCTATTCATATACTGATCTTCACGATCATAGATGGGGTTCTAAGGCTCACTGGTCGACCTAGGGCACACCAGCAACGCTCACGTCCTGACGGGGTCCCTCCCGGGCGAGATCTTCGACGATCTTTGCTAGTTTCCTCGTAAACTAGTTGTTCTTGGTCACGTAAGGCGTTGCTTATCTCTTTCTTGCCTTCACCACATAACAGTGATAGTTACCCTCTTTTCTGTCAAACCCGTGAAAACCAGTGGCTCCGGTTTCCAGAACCGGTGGGACCGGTTTTGGCAGACTCACTTGCATGTTGCTACACATTTGCGTGCTCGTGTTTAATGGCGTGTTTTCACGTCAACACAATATGTGTAAACATGGATGAAAGCTCACCAAACTATCACGGGTTGTGATAGCTTTCAAGTTAATCCATTCCTACTCGATCTGCTGATCCCCTCTGTGATATACTTTTTTCTATATTTGATATTCACATCAATCACATTAATCGTTTGTTGTCCCATCTTATTTAATCCCAAATGTTGGACTGATTAGGTGTCTATGTATTTGTCTAAAATACTAGAAGAGCATCCAATCAAGGTGTGTTACACGTCTGCTCCAAAGCTTTATACAATATCTGAGTCTATTTATCTCTATTTGTTTGCAGAATCACAATTTTTTCTAGCTGGAGATAATTACTCCTTATTCTTCTGATTTTTATATGAATATAGGACATCCTGCAAATCCGATTCTACTCTCTCTCTCTCTTAAAACTCCTATATTTTTTCTATCTTGAAAAAAGGTTTACATATCTGAAGATCAAGACAATTTGCTTTCTCTAAAAGATCTAGGTGTGTGTTTTGAAGTATTGTGCTTCTTTTTCCATCTTTGTGTTAATTAGCAGCATTTTGTGACCATCTATAATAAGATTTGTGTCAATGTTTCAATCATGCTCAATATAAATTAAAACTTTTATTTTCTTAATCTTAAATTCCCGCAGCAAAGCACGGGGAAATCATCTAGCTGCTTAAGGGAAACACAGCCTCCACGTGATGGTAGATGTTGAGTTATCGACGATCATAGGCACGTAGATCGATGTAGAAAATGAAAACTAAAAGTAACAAGAATAGAGGAGATGAAATTCTTTATTCAATAATTCTATCAAAATTACAAAGGGGTGTCTCCTCAACTATTTATAAGGGGGAACCCTACTTCGTGTTGGGTCAGGATTAGATAAGGAGCCCACATGGGCCAGGAGTCCTTCTTCTAGAAGGTGGGCCTGGCCCAATAAGCGTTTTGCAACACTCCCCCTTGGGCTCTTTATCACGATAAATATGCCTTATAAAAACTCCTTAAAAACCCAGTGGGAAAAATGGAGAAAAGAGCACATATTACCGTTACTAGTATTGCACGCATTGCCTCATCAAAAACCTTAATGAGAAAACTTCATATGAAAAACTCATAAGGGAAAAAGAGTATAATACTTTAATCTTTGTGATTAATGTTTATCGATCTTCATGAATGATATGAATTATCTTTGAGATGATTCTTTAATCCGGGAACGTGATGTACTTCGAGAAGTTCTCTCCCTGTTCCAAGCACTTCTCCAAGTCTTCTCATGCCAACACCATGCTGACACTTTTCAAGAGTGCAAGCTGGTAGTGCCTTTGTGAACATATCTGCAAGATTATCACAAGATCGAACATGAGTTACCAAAATCTCTCCCTTCTCTTGCAATTCATGCGTATGGAAGAATTTGGGTAACATATGCTTTGTTCTGTTCGACTTTATGTATCCCGATTGTATTTGTGCAATACAAGCATTATTATCTTCATAGATAATTATAGGGGATGGAGTATACAACACTCCACAACTATCCAATATATGGCTTGACATCCTCCTCAGCCAGGTGCATTCCTTGGCAGCTTCAAATAATGCGATGATTTCTGACTAATTTGTTAATGTAGCAACAATCATCTGCTTTGTTGACTTCCATGAAATTGCCGTTCCACCAAATAAGAACACATATCCAGTCTGCGAGATTGACTTGTGTGGATCGGATAAGTAGCCAGCATCAGTATACCCTATTAGGGTTACTTCTACATTCTTTTTGAAAAATAATCCGAAATCTTTAGTTCCTCTCAAATATCTGAGTACTTATTTAATGTTTTTCCAATGTCACATAGTTGGTGCCAAGCTGTATCTAGCAAGTAGATTAACAACAAAAGCTATATCGGGCCTCATATCATTTGCAAGGTACATCAATGCTCCAATAGCACTGAGATAGGGGTATTGAGGTCCTAATAATTCCTCACCTTCCTCCCTTGGTCTAAATGGATCTTCCTCTGCATTGAGCGATCTCACAACCATAGGGGATCTGAGTGGGTATGCATCTTTCATATTAAATCTGTCTAATACCTTCTTGGTATAGCTTGATTGATGCAATAATATCCCTTTATGGGTATGTTCAAGCTGCAAGCCTAAACAATATGCAGTCTTACCTAAATCCTTCATTTCAAATTTAGACTTTAAGTAAGAACATGCATCTTCGACGTCCTGTGTAGTGCCAATGATATTCAAATCATCAACATAAACAAAGATTATACAATATCCTTTCTCTGATTTCTTAATAAATACACAAGGACAATCATCATTCTTCAAGAATCCTTTCTCCAGTAAGAAGTTACTGAGTTTGTTATACCACATTCTTCCAGATTGCTTTAAACCATATAGTGACTTCTATAGTTTGACACTATATACTTTTTTGTTCTTCTTCATTCGGGTCTTTGATTCCTTCTGGAACTTTCATATAGATTTCTGTATCTAATATTCCATATAGATATATAGTGACGACATCCATAAGTCACATTTGCAAATTCATATTCACTGCCAATGATATCAAATACCGGAAAGTAATTCCATCCATTACAGGAGAACAGGTTTCTTCGTAGTCAATTCCTGGTCTCTACATGAAACCTTGAGCTACGAGTCTCGCTTTGTATCTAGTCATTTCATTTTGAGCATTTCTCTTCCTGACAAACACCCATTTGTGACCCACTAGAAAGATACCTTTTGGTGTAAGGCTTACATTGCCGAACACTTCTCTTTTCTTTAGCGAGTTTAATTCTGCACAAATTGCTTCTTTCCACTTTGGCCAATCAGGACGCTTCTTGCATTCCTTTATTGACTTTGGTTCAGATTCCAAGTCAATTTGTGTTGCAATTGTGTCAGCAAAATATGAGTCGACTTTCATTGTCTTTCTATTATATACTACTCTCGTCTCAACATAATTCGTTGAAACTTCTTCTATTCTTTCATTTTCTTGATCCACATCACTCAGAGGTGTGTTAAGATCAGGAATTTCTGGTAATCCGTTGTGAGTTTTAAGTGTGCGCACATTCTCACTTGGGATTTCTTCTTCAAGTCTCACCACTTCGTGTGGTTTGCTTTCACCTTCTATATTCTTCTTTTGAGTAGTTTGCTTAGGCTTCTTCTCTGTAGGACGTCTCCTAGGAGCTTTAGCTTGAGCTTGTACTCTAGGTGATGAGGACATCACTCCTAAGCATACATGCAATACTCCTCCAATTCTAGACTTGCAAGGTCCAATGACTAGAGCTCGTACATGACGACTAAATTTAGAGGTGAGCTCGTTCCTACGTTCTTCATTATATGTTACTTTTGAGAATGGTTTGCTACTTAATGATTATATTTTAATTAGGAACCATGGAGAGCCCCAGGAGATGATGGCAGAAGGACTTGGAGACGTGGAGGACCAGCAAGCACGTGAAAGCCAAGGTCGAGGCCAACCAAAACCGACTTCGAGTCTGTTTCGGAGCCCAGGACCAGTCTGCACGAAAATGGATGCCCAGGACGCATACGGACTCGGATTTGGACGTTCTACATATGCACGGAAATATAAGAAGAAGACATTTCCAATGCCGCTGGTCTCATGTCAAAATTCATCCGGAGGCATCAGGAATCATCGAAATAAGAGAGGGTCCAGAATCCATTTTGGTGCTGCATCGCCTATTTTTGGCCTTTGGGCTTTGTATCTAGTTGAGCCCAATTAGGAGCGCGTCCAGAGGGTCTTCATATACAGCTGCCGCCGCACCATTAGGGTTCAGGTTTTTGCTTAGATTATTCTGTTCATAACAGTTTCACCGTCATCACGGTTGGTGAGACCCCAACTTTGTGAGATTCATAATAGATCTGCAATTGTGTTGCATTCTTCTTTGTTCTCGCTTGTATTCTTGATTCGCAGGCAGGAATTAGCCTTCTCGACGAGGTCAATCATTTTAGGATGGTTGATAACCAGAGGAGATGTCATGCTGCGATTACGGGGTTTAGAACGTGTTGTTTTGAAGCCGGATCAATTTGTGTGTCGCCTCCGACCAAATCAACTTATCCCGAACCTTTCAGAAGATCGGGAACCCTTGTTCACATCAAGTGGTAATCAGAGATTCAGGTGCACCATCAAATTTGTATTACCCTTAGTTAATTTTGTTTTGTGTTCATCCTATCGTCCACAAAAAAGCCCAAAAAAAATTTTCCCCCGCCCATAACCACGTGTTTAGCATTTGCATAGTTCAATTTCAGAGTCTGTAGTGTTGAGTTTGTGCCCTAGTTCTTGTTTAGTCGCTGGTTTAGTTTGTGTTTTTATCATCAGTAGTGTTTTCCTTGCAACCCTAGCCGCCATCCCCTTCACCACCCTTTGTTTTGTCGGCTTTGTGTGCTAGGGTTGATTGATCGACATACCCACCCTAATCCCACCCTACTCCCACCCTAATCCCACCCTAAACCCACTGTCAACACCTCGGACCAATCCCCATAAATTTCACTTTCTGCTGCATCCACGTCGCCGAAAAAAATCCTACCCGATTCCAAACCCAACTCGGGTTTCGCCTCGGGTTTCTTGAAAACCGACTCCGACCCTCCTTCGGTAAAACGGGCATAACTTTTTGCTTGGGTGTCCGTTTTGGCTGAAATTTTTACAGGACATTCTTGACTCAAAGATGAGCATACCCAAAAAATTTTGAAGGTGCCCTTTGTGTCCTCGTCAAAAAATTTTGAAGGTGCCCTGTGTGTCCTCGTAAAAAAATTCAAAAAATCAGGAAGATAAAGAAAAAATTCATTCAAGTTGAAACCCGACGTTTTCTATAGCTTCAAGATTTTCTTTAGGCCACATCATACCTCTATTTGGGCTGAAATTTTTTGTGGATTCTCCCCCGTTATTGGTGAGTTGGAGAAAAATATAAAAAAAATAAAATCAAAAAAAAAGAAATTTCGGATTTCTACTAGTGCTACATCTTGCCCCCTGAAATTTCTGGATTTGGCTGTTTTGCACTTAGCCCCCTGTTATCGCCTGTGTGCCTTTGTCTCCTTGTTTCTACTTTGCTATCACTACTATTCTAGGACGTACTTAGACCAGCAACTAGGGACAAGTTACTTGGGCACTTATTCAGCATTACTATCTGTTTTTGAATTGTGTACCACTCACATATATATATTTGGCCTTCCTAGCTCTACATATTTCTTCTGGACAACACATAGGTTATTTTGTGACCCTTGCAATTGTGGAACACACCTCCCTGGTATCCTTTGATTTGCTTTTCAGAACTTTGTAAGAGCTTTGTAAGGAGCTTCCTTTTGCTGTGGTGAGAGGCACCACTGCTTAGCTATTTTGTAGGGATAACCTTCACTGTTTGTTTCCTGTTTTAGTGTTTCTGATGGCAGGAAACGATGATTGAGAGGTGTCTTCACCCTCAAAATTTGCTGAGTGCGTGAGCCAAGAGCAGCTCCAGAAGGCTTTGCAGGCTGCTCAGAGTGATTTGGCAGAGACGATCACCAGAGCCGTTACTGATGCGGTCAGCAAGCTTCACATTGGAGAAAGCATTGAGCGGTTGGAGAAGCGGGTCTCCAAGCTCACTGATCAGGTTGTCAAGTTGGAGACTGCTCACAAGACCAACGACGCCCTTCCCAACTACAATGAAGAAGATGACCTAGATGAAGACACGGTGTATGCTGTTGATGACACCGTGGATAGGGCTGCTACAAGGACAGTGAGATTACGGCGTCGTTTGAACCGTAACACTCAAGGTATGGGTGGTGTCCACAACCACAACCATCGGCCACAAGGTAACAATCATGGTTGTGCTCCTGATGATCCGTATGCTAAAATTAAGTTTTCCATTCCTTCATTTTCGGGTCAATATGATGGTGATGCTTATCTTGATTGGGAGATGACTATAGAGCAAAAATTTAATGCCCACCTTGTTCCTGAACAACATAGAGTTAGATAAGCCACTAGTGAGTTTAAGGATTTCGCTATTGTTTGGTGGAGTGGTCTAGCTATTGAAACTGGTTTGCCTACTACTTGGGAAGAACTTAAGGTAGCAATGCGTGATCGTTTTGTTCCTCCTTTTTATAGAGAGATTCGTAATAAACTGCAGCGCTTAGATCAAGGAGATAAAACTGTTCAGGAGTACTTTAGTGAGCTTCAGAAAGGTTTAATTCGTTGTGCTGTAGTTGAAAAAGTAGAGGATCAGATTTGCCGCTTTTATTTTGGTTTGAGAAAAGAAATTCAGGACATCCTTGATTATAAAGAATATTATACTCTCAACCAGTGTTTCCAGTTTGCTATGCTTGCAGAGAAAGAATCACAGGGACTTTTCCAGGCTTTTGAGGAGTACAACAAGTCCAGGAACTTCTACCCTCCATGCCCAATGGGGACTTCGGGGCTGCCCAAGCCATCCTTCCGGCCGCCCCTACCAGCAACTACCAAGGAAACTAGTGTTGTTTCTTCAACACCAAGATTAGCCCCTGCACCTTCTATGCGCTCAGGTAAAAATTCTATGCAGGTACCAGCTAGTAGTGCCTCCTCTATTGCTTTGACTGGGCGCACTATAGGGATTCAGTGTCACCGCTGCCATGGACTTGGTCATGTGCAGAAAGATTGCCCAAGTAGGCGGGCATATGTGGCGACAGACGATGGCGGTTACATGAGCACCCTGATGTGGAGGATGAGGAGGAGGATGTCGCTGCCACCCGCAGTGACCTCATCCTTGGAGGCGGAGACACCACGGGATACATGAACATTATTGTTCAGTGTGTCCTTAGCACACAAGTTCAGCAGCCCGAGACGATGCAGCACCACAACTTGTTCCAGATTTTCTTCGTCATCAAGAACCGCCGAGCCTGTGCCATCATTGATGGAGGAAGCTGTAATAACTTGGTGAGTTTTGACGTGGTCAACAAGCTTGCTTTGCCCACACGCCCACATACACATATGTACTACATTCAGTGGTTAAACGACTCTGGAAAAGCTAAGGTAATACAAACTTACAGAGTTCCTTTTTCTATTGGTTCTTATATGGATTCTGTTGATTGTGATGTTGTACCCATGCAAGCATGTTCACTTTTATTGGGTAGACCTTGGGAATTTGATAATGATGTTGTACACCATGGTAGAAGTAATAAGTACACTTTTATGCATAAAGGAACTAAAATTACTTTGTTACCAATGACCCCTGCTTAAATTGTACAAGCTGATTTAGAAAGAGCTGCTAGTTTGAAAAATAAAGGTCCTGAAATTCAACAACCTATTAATTCTGATTCTACACCTATTAATGTTAATGACTCTTCAAGTTCTAAGGGTGTTGGAATTAAATTACAAGGTCGTTCATGTCTTGCTACAAAATCTGAGCTTGCTGAATTTTTTGCTAATGTTGATATTTGCTATGCTTTGATAAGCAAACAAGCTTTATTTTTGCTTTATGATATTGTTTCTAGTGCTTTGTCTCCTGCTGTCACTAACCTTTTGTAGAAGTATGAGGATATTTTCCCAGCTGAGATACCCCTGGGATTGCTGCCTTTGAGAGGGATTGAGCATCAAATTGATTTGATTCCGGATGCTACTTTACCAAACCATGCTGCTTATAGGACCAACCCTGAGGAAACTAAGGAGATACAACGACAAGTCCAAGACCTTTTGGATCGTGGGTGCGTTCGTCAATCACTTAGTCCTTGTGATGTTCCTGTACTTTTGGTTCCTAAGAAAGATGGTACTTGGTGTATGTGTGTAGATTGTAGAGCCATTAATAACATTACTATTAGGTATCGTCATCCTATTCCTAGGCTAGACAACATGCTTGATGAGTTATGTGGTGCTATAATTTTTACTAAAACTGATTTGCGTAGTGGCTACCATCAAATTAGAATGAAACTTGGAGATGAATGGAAAATAGCTTCCAAAACCAAATTCGGGTTATATAAGTGGTTAGTAATGTCTTTCGGTTTAACTAATGCACCTAGTACTTTCATGCGCTTGATGAATGAGGTTTTAAGAGCTTTCATTGGCAAATTTGTGGTAGTTTACTTTGATGATATCTTGATTTATAGCAAATCCATGGATGAACATATGAATCATTTGCGTGCTGTTTTTGATGCTTTACGATATGCACATTTATTTGGTAATCTTGAGAAGTGCACCTTTTGCATAGATTGTCTCTTTTCTTGGCTATGTTGTGACTCCACAAGGAATTGAGGTGGATGAGGCGAAGATTGAAGCCATAAAGAGCTGGCCTATACCAAAAACTATCACACAGGTGAGCAGTTTTCTTGGTCTTGCAGGTTTCTACCGCCGCTTTGTCAAAGATTTCAGCACCATTGCTGCACCTTTGCATGAGTTGACAAAGAAGGGCGTTGATTTTCATTGGGGTAAGATACATCATGAGTCTTTTGATGCTTTGAAGGACAAACTTACACATGCACCATTGCTGCAATTACCTAATTTTGATAAGAATTTTGAGCTTGAATGTGATGCTAGTGGTATAGGCATTGGTGGTGTTTTGATGCAAGATGGTAAATCTGTAGCATACTTTAGTGAGAAAATTACTGGGCCTGTTTTGAATTACTCCACGTATGATAAGGAATTGTATGCACTTGTACGTTCTTTAGAGATGTGGCGTCATTATTTGTTGCCCAAAGAATTTGTTATTCATTCTGATCATGAATCACTTAAGTATATTCGTTCTCAATGTAATTTGAACTGTAGACATGCTAAATGGGTTGAGTTTATTGAGTCTTTTCCTTACATTATTAAACATAAGAAAGGGAAGGATAATGTGATCGCTGATGCTTTATCTAGGCGCTATACTTTGTTGTCTGAACTTGATTGTAGAATTTTTGGACTTGAGGCAATTAAAGAACAATATGCTGCTGATTTTGATTTTAAGGATGTATTGCTGCATTGTAAAGAAGGTCATGCATGGAACAAATTTGTGTTGAATGATGGATTCTTGTTTAGAGCTAACCGCCTATGCATTCCAGTTGGTTCCGTTCGCCTTTTGTTGTTACAGGAGGCGCATGGAGGTGGATTGATGGGTCATTTTGGTGCCAAGAAGACGGAGGATATTTTGGCCACACACTTCTTTTGGCCAAGGATGAGGAAAGATGTTGAGCGCTTTGTTGCTTGCTGCACTACATGTCAAAAAGCTAAGTCTTGCTTGAATCCATATGATTTATACATGCCACTCCCTGTTCCTTCTATTTCTTGGGCGGATATTTCTATGGACTTTGTTTTAGGACTACCTAGGACGAAGAGGGGGAGCGATAGTATTTTTGTTGTTGTGGATAGATTTTCCAAGATGGCACACTTTATACCATGTCATAAAACTGATGATGCTAGTTATATTGCTGACCTCTTTTTCAAAGAAATTGTACGTTTGCATGGTATGCCTTCTACTATTGTTTCAGATCGTGATGCAAAATTCTTGAGTCACTTTTGGCGCACACTTTGGAATAAGTTCAGTACAAAGTTGTTGTTTTCTACAACTTGTCACCCACAAACTGATGGACAAACTGAGGTGGTGAACCGTACTTTGGGTACTATGTTGAGAGCTATTTTGAAGAAAAATTTGAAGATATGGGAAGAATGTTTACCTCATGTTGAGTTTGCATATAATCGGGCAACACATTCTACTACCAAGGTAAGTCCCTTCAAGGTAGTGTATGGTTTTGATCCACGTACTCCACTTGATATACTTCCTCTACGTATTCATGAGAGAGTTCATGTTGATGTTAAGGAGCGTGCTGAATTTATTTTGTAAATGCATGAGACCACTAGAATTAGCATTGAAAAGACGATGACAAGTATAAAATTGCTGGTAGTAAAGGTAGAAAAGAAGTAAAACTTGATGTAGGAGATTTAGTATGGTTACACCTGAGAAATGATAGATTTCCAGATTTGAGAAATTCTAAATTAATGCCTAGAGCCGATGGTCCTTTCAAAATAATTGAGAAGATTAATGATAATGCATACAAACTTGAGTTGCCTCCTGAGTTCGGGGTTAGTCCTACTTTTAACATTTTAGATTTGAAACCATACTTTGGAGAAGAGGATGAGCTTGAGTCGAGGACGACTCCACTTCAAGAGGGGCAGGATGATGAGGACATCACTCCTAAGGATACATGCAATACTCCTCCAATTCTGGACTTGCAAGGTCCAATGACTAGAGCTCATGCACGACGACTAAATTTAGAGGTGAGCTCGTTCCTACGTTCTTCATTATATGTCACTTTTGAGAATGGTTTGCTACCTAATGATTATATTGTAATTAGGAACCATGGAGAGGACTAGGAGATGATGGGAGAAGTACTTGGAGATGTGGAGGACCAGCAAGGACGTGGAAGCCAAGGTGGAGGCCCAACCAAAACCGACTTTGAGTCTGTTTTGGGGCCCAGGACCAGTCTGCACTAAAATGGATGCCCAGTACGCATACGGACTCGGTCGCCTATTTTTGGCCTTTGGGCATTGTATCTAGTTGAGCCCAATTAGGGGCGCGTCCAGAGGGTATTGCATGACCCTAGGGTCTTCATATACAGCCGCCTCTGCACCATTAGGGTTTGGGTTTTTGTTTAGATTATTCTGTTCATAACAGTTTCATTGTGATCACGGTTTGTGAGACCCCAACTTTGTGAGATTCATAATACATCTGTAACAGTCTTCTTTGTTTTTACTTGTGTTCCTGATTCGCAGTCAGGGATTAGCCTTCTCAGCGAGGTCAATCATTTTAGGACGGTTGATAACCAGAGGAGACGTCGTGCTGTGATTGCGGGGTTTAGGACGTGCTGTTCTGAAGCCGGATCGATTTATGTGTCTCCTCCGACCAAATCAACTTATCCAGAACCTTTCGGAAGATCGGGAACCCTTGTTCACATCACTAGGCTTCTTTGGTGCCCGTATGACCGGCTCACTCCCCCTCTTCCTAGCATTCGTTGCTTTTGAGGAAGGAGGCTGGAATTCCATATAGTCATCCTCTTCAAATGGGATGTCTATTCTTTCAGGTGCATTTGCAGCCGGTATATGAGACTTCACAATGTCTCTTGTATTGGTGAAAGCTTCTGGCAGTTCATTAGCAACCCTCTGTAGATGGAGGATATTCTGAACTTCAAGCTCAGATTCTTTAGTGCGAGGATCCATTCCTTGGATTCCTCTAGTTTCCCATTCAATTTCGTGGCATTCATCCTGAGAGAGATACTTTCCTCCCCCTAATGCCGGGAAATGATCTTCATTAAAGATACAATCAGCAAAGCGAGCCATGTGTAGATCTCCAGTGGATGGCTCTAAATACTTGATGATGGATGCACTTTCATAGCCAACGTAAACTCCGAGTTTCCGTTGTGCACCCATTGCAGTTCGTTGAGGCGGAGGGATAGGGACGTACACAACACATCCAAATCTCCGTAACTGGGAAACATTTGGTATCGTACCACGCACCATTGCTAATGGTGATTCTTCATGTGTAGCAGATGGCCTCAATTGAATTAATGATGCTGCGTGCAACACTGCATGCCCCCAACAAGAGGTAGGTAATAAGCAATTCTGGAATAATGGTTGCGCTATCAACTTGATCCTCTTAATTAATGATTCTGCAAGTCCATTTTGTGTATGCACGTGTGGTACAGAGTGTTCCACTTTGATGCCCAGACTCATACAATATCATTAAACACCTTCGAGGTAAATTCTCTAGCATTATCCATCTTGATGGATTGGATTCTGTGATCCGGGAAATTGGTCTTCAATTGTATGATCTGAGTTGTCAATCGTGCAAGCGCATGGTTTCTAGTAGATAATAAACATACATGACTCCACTTCGAGGAAGCATCAATCAACACCATGAAGTACCGAAAAGGTCCTGACATGGGGTTAATTGGTCCACATATGTCTCCTTGAATTCGTTCAAGGAATGCCATCGATTCTGCTTGAACCTTAAGCTTTGAGGGTCGAGTGATTAGATTCCCTTTTGCACATGCAATGCACAAAAAATCTTCTTAATTTGGGAAATCTTTTGTCTTCAAGTTGTGACCATTTGAATTCTTCGTGATTCTTTGCATCATATTGAGGCCTGGCTGACCAAGTCTATCATGCCATGTTCGATAAGCTTCTTGGTTGCTAAATACGGTCTTGAACGCAACAAACTCTTTGTGTGGTTTAACATAAGTGTAGTACATGCTTTCTTTGATGGTTGGAAAACTTTTGACGATAGTCTTGTGATCTCTATCCTTCTTGGTCATAATGAGACATTCTTCGCCTTTATCATCATTGGTTTCTATGTGAAAACCATTTGCACGAATGTCCTTGAAGCTTAACAATGTCCGAGTAGACTTGGGATAAAGCAATGCTTCATGGATTACTAGCCGCGTATCATTCGGTAAGATGATTGTGGCCCTGCCTATGCCAACAATCCTAGTGTCATTGTCAATGACAGTAGTTATATCTCCATCATACTTTTGAAGTGTTTGGAAATAACTAATTCCCTTAAAACGGTAGCGGTAGTGCCACTGTCTACGAGATAGAGCTCCTATTGAATAGCCATGTACTCCATGATTCTGTAATCAATACAATTAATGTATAATCAATAGAAATAATAATACAAACAATTGCCACACCAATATGATATATTAATGAGAAAAAGTCTTATCTTTATGAGATTACATAAATAAACCACCTAAAACTTAATGCACCCCTATTACAAAATGCTAAATTTTAATAGATAACTTCTGATTCTAAGTAGTCTGCAAGACTACTGGGAATCGCCATGCAGATCCTCCTCCTCTTCTTCCATGAGGTCTTCATCGAGCTCAAAATCAGAGGTTTTGCTTGGTTCTTCATGAGCCTTGTCTAGTGTACCAGAATCCATCTTCGTGATGTCTTCTTTGGCTTGTGGAGCTTCACCATAGTTGGCTTCATGCTCCGCAAGCTTCTTCCTAAGTTCTTGGTACATGTCGACAATGTGCTTAGGTGTGCGACAAATCTTGGACCAATGTCCATTCATGCCACATTTGTTACATTTCTGGTCCTGTTTTCCATATGCTCCCCATGAAGGCGTCTTCTTTCGCTTCCCTTTATAGTTCTTCTTGAACTTGTTGGGGTTGTTTTGCGCCTTTGGAGGTGCCTTCTGTGGCGCCTTTGGAGCTCCTTTACCCTTGTTGTTATTCTTCATGAATGATGTGGCATTCACTTCTTGCGGTGCCATGGAGCCAGTAGGACGAGACAAATGATTCTGCTTGATCAATTCATCCTCCCCCTGATCTTGCTGCAATGCATTGCTCAGGGCGACATAAGAGTCATATTTGTCCTTCTTGTACTGGCGGCTCACATGGGTGAGCTTAGGGTGAAAGGTGGAGAGAGTCTTGTGGATGAGGTCGGGATCTTTAAGATCTTTGCCACATAGCTTCATGCATGACACAATACCATAAAGCTTGGTATTGTATTCCTCAACAGTCTTGTAGTCTTGGAAGCGTAGGTTTTGCCATTCACGCTCCAGTTTAGAAAGTAAGACTGTTTCAATTTGCTCAAAGCATTCATGCAATGAGTCCCACAAGACTTTCGAGTTCCTCTCGATCATGTACTCATTTTTCAATATAGTACATAGATGATGCCTGAGGACATGCAGGGATTGAGCTTTCTCTACTTTTGTTGCCTCAGTATCTCCTTGTTTGGGCAAAATTGTCTTCAAGAGATTCTTGCCACTAAGTAGGATTTCAGCATCAAGAGCCCAAGACAAGTAGTTACTTCCATGGGGGGTAAGCACATCGAATTCTTTCTTCACAAGATCAGACATCTGCATGATATCATGGTGCAAAAATTACTTCATGTATATGCAAGTAATAGGGGGCATAAGCAAAGTGGTATAATGAAAATTGCATGTTTAAGTTATTTTATTGGTATTTCTACATGAAAGCAACCAATAAACCATAAAAACGGTATAATATAAGGACTAAAGTCCATCTTGATATAAATCTGGAAAAATTTGGGGTGTTATATGTAAAATAACACACTCCCAAAAAAGTTCTAGTAATTTTCAAAATTTCCAGGGGTCTTGATGCAAAATATGAGTTCCGGATTTATTTCTGAAAATATTAGGGGTAGTTTTGTGAAAATCTTGGCTTCATCAGAAATTTCAACAAATCCAGCGTCTGATTTGCAAATTTTCAGGTATTTTTCTCAAGATGGGCCAAAATCCGGCCCAAAAATTGAGCCCGCCCGTTTGTCTTGCCGAGCATATAAAAAGGGTGAAACCCCAGGGTTTCACCTCACTCCCTCATTCTTCTCTTTCACTCTCCCGGCCGCCGCACTCTCTCTTTCCTCTTCTCTTTCTTCTCCCACTTTCTTTCTCCACTCGCAGCCACTCTCTCCTTTCTCCCCCCAGCCGAGCCCCTGCTCTTCTTCTAGATCTGGCGCCAAGGCCAAGGCGCCGTGTCGCGTGAGGAGGCCTAGCCGCTGTGTGGTCGAGTCACCGTGGTCTGGAGCCGGGGTGGTGGCGGCGACCGGGCTCGCTGTGGAGCAGTCGCGCTCACGCGCTACTTGCACGCGGGGCCCACGCAGCACGCTGAAAGTTCCCTAGGGGGGGGGGGTGAATAGGCTACCTAAAAGTAAGCCTGAAATTGCACTAAACAATGGTCAAATAACCAGGACTGATGGAACTTCCGTCGGAGGTGACGGAACTTCCGTCGCCTACGGAACTTCTGTCTAATGACAGAACTTCTCCCTACCCTTCCTCTAAAAATGAATAACGCGGATAACAAATGAGAAGGAAATACTAACTTGATAGAAGTGAAGTTAGTACAATGTAGACCTAGATTTCTTAAACGAAAAACTAGCCACACAATTAACAAGTGATACAAGCACAATAATATGAAAGAAAAGAGAAAGCAGAAGTATACGAGCGGGAAAGTAAAGAGAGACACAAGAATTAACCCGAGGTTCGGCAACCACACTAAGTAGTTCCTACGTCCTCGTTGAGGAGCCACACAAAGTGGCCGGGTCTCTCTCAACCCTTTTCCCCGCCAAGCAATCACAAAGATTGTGCTTGGATTTCTTTCTCCACTTGATTCTTTTCCTCCGGAGGCAAATCACACCTTCACAAACGTCCCCGACTCACCACACAAAGTTGGGAGCTCAAGGGCGACGCCTAGCCGTCTAGGAGACCAAGTCTCCAAGAGTAACAAGCAAATCAAATCTTGATGGGGAGGGAAAGATATGCTCAAGCTTTTGAGTGGATGGATTCAATGTTTTTGTGGTTGGATCTCTCTCACTTTAGTTTGGATCTCAAGAACAAGCCTAGGAGTTTGAGGGGAGAGCTTTAGCTGAAGAGTGAGTGAAATGGTAAGGAATCCAACCCTTCCCACGGAGGAAGGGGTACTCTATTTATAGGGAGAGCTCAAAAACTAGCCGTTGGAGAGTTTTCTGGGTCTAGCAGAACTTCCGTGGTTACCCACGGAACTTCCATCAATTCAAACTTAGCCGTTGCACGCTCCTAGGAAAGAACTCAGATGCTGTGACGGAACTTCCATCAAGGGGTGACGGAACTTTCGTCACTCTCGGTTTAACAAGGATTGAGCTCACAGAACTTCCGTGAAAGCTACGGAAATTCTAATGACGGAACTTCCGTCAGAGACCGACGGAACTTCCGTCACTCTCGGGGAGACAGTGGGTGGGAACCCAACACTGATGGAACTTTCTTCAGGAGGTGATGGAACTTCTGTCACTCTCGGGTAGGCAGGGAGAGGGAATCCGACGCTGACGGAACTTCCGTGAGAGGGCTCACGGAACTTCCGTCACTCTCTGTTTGGCTTAGAAAAGAACTGGTTTCAAGGCTTGTTGGCTATACTTCTCACAAAAATTGTTTGGAGGCTTGAGCACACTAAATTCCCTTCTTAACAAGTTTGTTTTACCCTCCTTTATAGTTTGGCATACCTATGATTCAAATTAAATAAAAGAACTAATCATTGAAGAGCTTTTGAGTCCATATCCTTTCCTTTCTTTTTAGGAGTAAACAACAACTTGCAAAAGACTAACTTGGATTATCTGCACATATACTTGACAGACAAGTTAGCACACTTTTAATCTTTTGTCATCGTACACCAAAATCCACTAGGGGATCCTAGATGCATCTTCAATCTCCCCCTTTTTGGTGATTGATGACAATAGATTAAAAAGGATGTAAAGAGGATAATCAAAAGAGACAAAGAGCAACATATAGTGGAACTCCCCCTAAAGATATGCAAGAAACACACAAACATGTGAGGGAGCTCCCCCTATATTTTGCAATGAGTGGGGTGCCTAAAAGTGTGCAAGAGTGAAGCAATGTGATAAGGCAATAAACAAGCAGCAAGACAACTTACAAAACTAATAGAAACAAGCACCACACATAACATAAGAACAATAGAGTTATTACAATAAGGTTCACAAATATGTTTCGCACACAAAGAAAATAGAGAGGAGAACTAGTCCATAGGTTCATCACTATCCTATTACAAGCAAGCCTTTTAAAGCAAATAAATCCTTCTCTCCCCCTTTGGCATCAAGGCACCAAAAAGAATGAAAGGTGGAGTAGACAAGAGAAAAGAATCACTCATCATCATCGGTGCTTGCATCTTCGTCGTCCTCCATGGCATCCTCTTCTTCGTCGTCGCCCTCTTCCTCGCCTTCTTCTTCTCCTTTTGCAGCGGGTTCTTCATGAGCGGGAGGAGGAGCGGGTTGAGGAGCAAGATCATCCCAATCATAGCCGACAAGTGGATCCTCAAACACCGGTGGCTCACCATCGGGCTCACATTCGGAACCATCGGGAGACACCTCATGGCCTTGAGCTCTTTGATCTTTCTTGTAGCGCCGCACTTGCTTCTAAATGCGTCTCTTATTCTCCCAGTTTTCTTTAGCATTGAAGCAACAAGCATTCAAGATGCTCTTGAGCATAGCGGCAATGGGAGATGAGGGATGGCGGCGAGGAGCTTCGGGTGGAGGAGCGGAGGATGAAGCACGAGGAGCGGCTGCCTCCGCCCTAGCTGCCCGTTCTTCTTCTAACTCCCTCTGGATAGTCTCATGATGAGGGCGAGTGAGGCGAGGCACCCGAGGTCTCAATGGCTGATGCTTGCACTCCTTCTAAAAAATCAAGCCAGTCTCAGTCTCGATCATCCTCATAAGATAGGGAGCAAAGGGTAGCACCTTCCTTGTGTCCAAAGAGGCAGAGTATATCTCCTGAACAATGAAGTCCATCACACTAAAATCTGCAGCGCCATCTCTGAACCTAGCAAGAATATTCCTGGAGTGCTCAACAAGTGAAGTGGCATACCCACCCTTAGGAGCAATAGTGACCCTGAGCATCCTGTTGAGAGTAAAGTAGAAGTTGTGCATCCCATGAGTTGTTCCTAGATATTTTGGTTGAAGGTCCTCATACATGAATTTCAGCTCAGAATCCTTCAACACTGACTCACGTGAGAGCTGGCCCCTGGCATCATCATCATCATCCTAGAAAAAAGAAGGAGGCCAGGCGAGAGGGGGATACCACATATTGCACACCTTGTGTCATCCAGTGAACATAGCCTCTCCCATCAATGTACAAGGTGGAATAGAACTGACAGATCACTTCCTCATTCCAGTCATACTTGAACCCCATGAGATCATACACATGTCGGGCCTTGCAAGCGCCCACAATCTCATTGAAGGATGGCTCATCCTTGTCCTCCATGTACTTCCAATCAATCCACTGATGAGTGGCCAATCGGTTCTTCCGGTTCATGTCAATGAGCATGGACATATAGTAGTCCTGGTGAAACCAAGTAAGAAATCGGGGGTCACTTGCTTCTTGATCGGTCACAAGATACTAATTTTGCCTCCTTGCTGCATTTAGTCCCTCGGCATCTTTCTTGTAGTCCTTGAAGTCATGATGAGGTGGGTAGACGGGAGCATGAACTCGAAGGTTCCTCACAATGTTCAAGGGCTCATTGGTCCTTGACTTGATTTTGCGTGGTTTGGGCTGGGCTTCCTTGGCTGGCTTCTTCCCCTTGTCGATCATCTTCCCTTTATCAAGTGCCCTTCTAGGAGGAAGGGTCACTCCTTGGCCAACAGAAATGGTTTGAGGACCACCTTGACTGCTTTGCTAACCTTGCCTTATGGATATCCCTGTTTTTCTTCTCTTGGCAAGGGGTACGAGATCCTCATGGAAGGAGGAGGACTTGTCGGGAGAAGCTTGATGTTCCTCTTCACTTGATTCCTCATGAACGGATGGATCATTGGAGGCAATCTTGGTGCGGGCCATGTTCAGACACCTAAGAGGCAAGAAATAAGAGACCTTTTAGGAATGAGTCACAGGTAGGAGTGAGTAAGGAGGAAAGATTCAGGGCACTGAACTGCAGGTGACGGAAGTTCTGTGAGTGGTCACGGAAGTTCCGTCGTGATGGAAGTTTCCACGGAACTTCCGTCAGTTTGCAGTTTGCCCCAGAAACTAGCCCGAACTCCTCAATCCTATCGGAAGAGTCAAAATTCTACGTATAGAAGGTAGAACAACCACAAAGGGACTATTCTACCTAAGCCAAAGTGAGACTAGTGAGCATTTTGAACATTTGACCTAAAGACCAAGATCTAGGGGTCAAATCTCATACCTAGGGCAATGGAGAAGAGAAAGTTGATGGAGATTGCGGAACTTCCATGGGGAAAGTGTTGAATCTCCACCAAATCCAAGGAAAGCGCTGGTTTGAACCTCCAAATCGCCACGAATCGCCACTTAGCGTTTGAGGAGAAGAGAGAGAGAGAGAATAGATAGAATGGCCGGTTGGAGGAAGAAGAGAGAAGGGTCGGGTGACTTAACCAGGGACTGACGGAAGTTTCGTCATTGGGCGACGGAAGTTCTGTCAGTCTCGGGTTGAGACGCGCTGCAGGAGGTTCCTCACGGAAGTTCTCACAGAACTTCTGCGGATGACGAAAGTTCCATGAAAGAGTCATGGAAGTTCCATCATTCTCGGTTTTGAACCAGAGAAAAGCTCTTCACTTCTAAGGAAGACTCTGATTGGTGACGAAAGTTCAGTCGTTGGGTGACAGAAGTTCCATCATTCTCAAAAAAGGCGTAAGCTGCTACAAGTTTGAACTTATGGACAAGTTGCATAAGGAGTATAAAGCTTGTTTCAACTTGTGAATAGTAACAAATCAACAGCCAAAACTATATTCACAAGTATCAACAATATGATCTAGTGATCAAAGAGTTTTGTTTGAAATCAAGGACAATATGAAATTTTGAAAAGATTTTGTTTTCAAGACATTTTGCAAGATCAATACACCAATCAAAACACAAGATTCTACTCCAAGTTAGATGAGTCAATAATATTTAGTTCACTCCTAAGTTCACAAAACCGCTTCTTATCTAGGGGTTTGGTAAAAATATCGGCTAGATGTTTGTCGGTTCTAACATAGCTAATATCAATATCCCCCTTTATAGAATGATCTCTCAAGAAGTGGTGCCGGATATCTATATGCTTGGTTCTATTGTGATCAATGGGGTTATATGCAATCATAATGGCACTCTCATTGTCACATAGGAGTGGAACTTTGGTCATAGTATATCCAAAGTCCTTTAGAGTTTGTCGCCTCCATAGTAGTTGTGCACAACAACTTCTGGCTGCAACATACTCCGCTTCGGCCATGGATAAGGCAACGGAATTTTGTTTCTTGGATGACCATGACACAAGGGACCTACCCAAGAATTGGCACGTGCCGGAGGTACTTTTCCTATCCACTTTACATCCGGCGTAGTCGGCATCGGAATAGCCGACTAGCTTGAATTTGGAGCCCTTGGGATACCACAATCCTAAGTTTGGGGTGTGAACTAAATATCTTAAGATTCTTTTTACCACCACGAGGTGACTTTCCTTTGGAGCACTTTGGAATCTTGCACACATGCACACACTAAGCATGATATTGGGCCTAGATGCACAAAGATAGAGCAAGGAGCCAATCATGGAGCGATATACCTTTTGATCCACGGGTTTACCGTTTACATCTAGTCCAAGGTGTCCATTAGTCTTCATGGGAGTCTTGTTAGGCTTAGCATTCTCCATGTCAAACTTCTTGAGTATGTCTTGAGTGTACTTGGTTTGACTTATGAATGTTCGTTCTTCAAGTTGTTTGACTTGAAAACCTAGAAAGAACTTCAACTCCCCCATCATGGACATCTCAAATTTCCTAGTCATAATCTTGGCAAACTCATCACAAAAAGATTGATTAGTAGAACCAAATATAATGTCATCGACATATATTTGGCACACAAATAAATCATTATCAACTTTTCTTGTGGAGAGAGTAGGATCGGCCTTGCCAATTGTGAAGCCTTTATTGACCAAGTATCCCTTGAGGTGTTCAAACCAAGCTCTAGGAGCTTGCTTGAGGCCGTAGAGAGCTTTGTGAAGCTTGTACACATGGTTTGGTTTCTTTGGGTCTTCAAACCCTAGAGGTTGTTGTACATACACCTCTTCTTGTATGGGGCCATTAAGAAAATGCACTTTTCACATCCATTTGAAAAAGCTTAAAGCCATGGTGAGTAGCATAGGCAAGTAAAATACGAATTGACTCAAGCCTAGCTACGGGTACATAAGTTTCACCAAAGTCTAAACCTTCTACTTGTGAGTAGCCTTTTGCAACAAGTCTTGCCTTGTTTCTCACCACAACACCGTGCTCATCTTGCTTGTTGCGGAAAACCCATTTTGTACCTACAGCATTTTCCTTGGGTCTCTCCACTAATAACCACACCTTGTTTCTTTCAAAGTTGTTTAACTCTTCTTGCATAGCCATCACCCAATCCGAGTCTTGAAGGGCTTGTTCTACCCTAAGAGGTTCCCTAGAGGAAACAAATGAGTAATGATGACAAAAGGTAGCCATCCGAGATCTAGTAGTTACCCCCTTTTAGATGTCTCCAAGAATGTTGTCAACGGGATGATCCTTTTGAAGGCTTTGTCGTACTCGTGGGTGAATTGGCCTAGATGCATCTTCTTCTTCTTGGTTGATATCATCTTGAGTGTCTCTATCCCCACCATCTTGAGCTTGATCTTGGTTGTTACCTTGACCATGATCGTCACCATGATCTTGATCTCTCCCTTGATCTTGTTCATCATGTGGCTCTTGTGGAGATGGCTCATCTTGCCTTGAAGAAGATGGTTCATTTTGACTTGAGTTTGGGTCTTGTGGTCTTATCTCTCCTATTGCCATGTTCCTTATTGCATCACAAGGAGCTTCATCGCCTACATCACTTGGATTAACTTGCTCTACTTGAGAGCCATTAGATTCATCAAATTACACATCCCGGGTGATTTCAACAACACCGGTGTCTTTGTCAAAGACTTGATATGCATAGACGTTAGTTCCATATCCAAGGAGAAAACCTTCATGTGTCTTAGGAGCAAACTTAGAGGATTTGGGTTTCTTGTTAAGAATAAAGCATTTGCTCCCAAAGACACGAAAGTATGAAACATTTGGAAGGTTACCGGTGAGAAGCTCATATGGTGTTTTCTTCAAGATCTTGTGAAGATATAATTTATTTGATGCATGGCATGCGGTGTTGATGGCTTCGGCCCAAAAGGTGTCCGGTGTCTTGTACTCATCGAGCATAGTTCTTGCCATCTCTATGAGTGTGCGGTTCTTCCTTTTGGCTACTCCATTTTGTTGTGGAGTGTATGGAGCTGAGAATTCATGCTTGATGCCTTCTTCATCAAGATATTCTTCAACTTGTGTGTTCTTGAACTCGGTTCCATTGTCACTCCTTATTTTCTTGACCTTCACTTGATACTCATTTTGGGCTCTCCTCAAGAACTTCTTTAGGATACCTTGTGTTTCACTTTTTTCCTTCAAAAAGAATACCCAACTAAAACAAGAATAATCATCAAAAATTACAAGGCCATATTTGTTACCGCCAATGCTTATGTAGGTGACCGGTCCAAATAGGTCCATGTGGAGCATTTCCAATGGTCTTGTCGTTGTCATCATTGTCTTGGATGGATGTGCCACTCCTACTTGCTTTCTGGCTTGACATGCTCTAAATATTTTGTCCTTCTCAAAAGCAACATCCTTTAGTCCAACGACGTGGCCACCTTTAAGGAGTTTATAAAGATTTCTCATCCCAACATGAGTTAGCTGGCGATGCCATAGCCAACCCAAGGTGGTTTTAGCGACCAAACAAGCACTTAGGTTAGATCCTTCTTTGTTGCTGAAATCAACAAGATAGATCTTGTCCTCTAGGTACCCTTTGAAAGCTATTGAGGAATTTTTCTTCCTAAAGACAATCACACCATCATCGTCAAAGAGACAACTATAGCCCATCTCACAAAGTTGTGATACGAACATTAAGTTGTATCCTAGACCATTCACAAGATAAGCATTACTAATTGAAAGGTCATGGGTGACGTTAATCCGTCCACGACCAATTATCTTTCCCTTGTTATCATTTCCAAATGATATGCCTTCACTCGGTAGATTGTCATGATCAAGTGTGGAGAACATTGATCTCTCTCCGGTCATATGATTTGAGCATCCACTATCGAGTACCCATATTACACCACCGGAGGAGTATTCCTACAAGGGAAATCAAACACGTGTTTTAGGCACCCAAGTTGGTTTGGGTCCCTTAACACTAGATACAAGAACTTTGGGCACCCACACACAAGGTTTCCACCTTGCATCATGTGGCCCAACAAACTTGGCAACTACACTACCATAAGCATTATGGGTTAGCACATAAGAGGCATCAAAATCAAAGGATATGGTAGAGTTTCTGGCGTTCTTGTTGACTTGGAACACATTCTTGGGCTTGATGGTACTTTCTTGTGCCACTTGCTTTCCTTTGCTCTCATGCACAAAGTTGATTCTCTTGTTGTGCCTTCTTTTGGGTGCATTCTTGTCGTACCCCAATCCTCTCTTATCATGAGAGGCTCTTGGCTCACCAAGTATTCTTGTTGTGGTCTCCACTTGAGCTTTCTTCTTGAGCTCATTAACTTCGTTGGTTAGCTTCTTAATGATTGCATCTTGCTTGGCAATCTTATCAACATCAATGTTGTGGCACCTTCTACAACCCTTGCTTGTTGAAGCTTGTGAGGACTCAAGCTTCTTCAACAATAATTGTGATTTTGTCTTGAGCTCTTCAATGGCCTTTGTTAAGGCCTTGTTCTCCTCTTGCAAGGAATTGCACATTTCTTGATACTTCTTGGTCATTGAGGTGCTTGATTCACTTGTCTCATTGACCTTTGCAAGGTCCTTGGTTAAAGCCTTGTTCTTCTCCTTCTCTTGCTCAAGTTGCTTGGCGAGCTCAAGGTTCTTGCTTCTTTCTTCATCAAGCAACTCTTCTTGTCTATCAATGATTCTTTCTTGATTGTCCAACTCCCTTTGTAGCTTATCTAGCATTTTCACCATTTCATGCATAGAGGGGACCAAATCCTCCTCTTCATCACTACAATAAGAAGGATTGAAATTGCTGTGAGGAATTACCTTGCTTTCTTTGGCCATGAAGCATCGAGGGACATCATCTTCATCATCGGTGAGGTTGTTGAGGAGTGACTTCTTGGCCGGAGGTAGACCTATGGCAATATTAGCAATGCCACCTTCATCATCTTCTTCATCATCATCGGAGATGTATTCTTGGCCAATGTGAGCATGTCCCTTGTTGTATGGCTTCTTGTAGGGCTTTGTCTTGTTGTTGAACTTTTCATTTTTCTTGCACTTACCATTTAATCTTGGACAATCGGCAATCATTTGTCCTTGTTCATGACACTCATAGCATCTTCTATTTGTTCTTCTAGCTTTTGCTTTGTCAAAGCTTCTTTGGGTGAAGCTATTCTTGATCATATACTTGCCAAATTTCTTGACGAATATGGCAAATTCTTCATCATCTTCTTCTTCATCATCGTTCTCTTCATCTTAATCATCATCATCTTGAGTCTTCTTGGCTTTTAGTGCCAAGTCCTTCTTGCTTGTGCTCTCATCTCCTATGAGCACATTCACTCTCTTGCCCTCGTCATCACGACTCTTGTGGGCATTTATTCTTCCTATGACTTCATCCGTTGTGAAGCTCTCGAAACCATCCTTCTCTTCAATGATGGTGCAAAGTGTGGAATTCCACATCCTAAGAGCCATGAGGAGCTTGTAGTTGACCTCCTCATCCTTGATGTTTTCACCATAGGATCTTCTCTCATTTACAATATCCATGAGCCTATCATGAGTTTGTTGAGGCTCTTCTCCCTTATTCATGACGAAGAAGTTGAATTGATTCTTGAGAACTTGGAGTCTTGACTTCTTCACAATGTCCACTCCCTCATGGGCACATATAAGCTTCTTCCACATTTTCCAGGCATTCTCAATTCCGGCAACTCTTGAATATTCCTTAGGATTCAAGGAAGAGAGAATGGCCGACACCGCTTGAGTATTGCGATGTATGTTGAGTTGGTCCATAGTTGTAGGATTGTCCTTGTCTTCCAAGGTATATCCTTTCTCCACAATCTCCCAAATTGGTGGACCAATTGACATAAGATACATCTTCATGCAATGCTTGTACCAACTAAAATCCTTGCCTTCAAAGTAAGGCAATCTTCCACTTCCACTTCCATGGATATTTGCCATATCGGCATAGTTGAAGGGGATGGATGCATGCAACTTATTTCCCTTACTTGTTGAAGTAAGATCTTGGGGCTTGTCACCTTCTCCTGGCTTTGACATCTTTCAATCTTCAAGCTTTCAAGCCTTGTAGAAAATTCTGGCTCTGATACTAATTGAAAGTTTCCTAGAGGGGGGGGGGTGAATAAGCTACCTAAAAATAATCCTGAAATTGCACTAAACAATGGTCAAATAACTAGGACTGACAGAACATCCATCGGAGGTGACGGAACTTCCGTCGCCACGGAAGTTCAGTCTAATGACAGAACTTCTCCCTACCCTTCCTCTAAACAATGAATAACGTGGATAACAAATGAGAAGGAAATACTAACTTGATAGAAGTGAGCTAGTACAATGTAGACCTAGAGTTATTAAATGAAAAACTAGCTACACAATTAACAAGTGATACAAGCACAATAATATGAAAGAAAAGAGCAAGCACAAGTATAAGAACAGGAAAGTAAAGAGAGACACAAGAATTAACCCGAGGTTTGGTAACCACACTAAGTAGTTCCTACGTCCTCATTGAGGAGCCACACAAAGTGGTCGGGTCTCTCTCAACCCTTTTCCCCGCCAAGCAATCACAAAGATTATGCTTGGATTTCTTTCTCCACTTCATTCTTTTCCTCCGGAGGCAAATCACACCTTCACAAACGTCCCCGACTCACCACACAAAGTTGGGAGCTCAAGGGCGATGCCTAGCCGTCTAGGAGACCAAGTCTCCAAGAGTAACAAGCAAATCAAATCTTGATGGGGAGGGAAAGATGTGCTCAAGCTTTTGAGTGGATGGATTCAATGTTTTTGTGGTTGGATCTCTCTCACTTTAGTTTGGATCTCAAGAACAAGCCTAAGAGTGAGAGGGGAGAGCTTTAGCTGAAGAGTGAGTGAAATGGTAAGGAATCCAACCCTTCCCACGGGGGAAGGGGTACTCTATTTATAGGTAGAGCTCAAAAACTAGCCGTTGGAGAGTTTTCTGGGTCTGGCGGAACTTCCGTGGTTACCCATGGAACTTCCGTCAATTCAAACTTAGCCATTGCACGCGCCTGGGAAAGAACTCAGATGCTGTGATGGAGCTTCCGTCAAGGGGTGATGGAACTTCCGTCACTCTCGGTTTAACAAGGATTGAGCTCACAGAACTTTCGTGAAAGCTACGGAAATTCTGATGATGGAACTTCCGTCAGAGACCGACGGAACTTCCGTCACTCTCAGGGAGACAACAAGTGGGAACCCGACACTGATGGAACTTCTATCAGGAGGTGACGGAACTTCCGTCACTCTCGGGTAGGCAGGGAGAGGGAACCCGACGCTGACGGAACTTCCGTGAGAGGGCTCACGGAACTTCCGTCACTCTCTGTTTGGCTTAGAAAAAAACTAGTTTTAAAGCTTGTTGGCTATACTTCTCACAAAAACTGTTTGGAGGCTTGAGCACACTCAATTCCCTTCTTAACAAGTTTGTTTTACCCCCCTTTATACTTCGGCATACCTATGATTCAAATTAAATAAAAGAACTAATCATTGAAGAGCTTTTGAGTCCATTCCTTTCCTTTCTTTTTAGGAGTAAACAACAACTTGCAAAAGACTAACTTGGATTATGTGCACAAATACTTTAGAGACAAGTTAGCACACTTTTAATCTTTTGTCATCGTACACCAAAACCCACTAGAGGATCCTAGATGCATCTTCACGCGCCTTCGAGGCAGGTCGGCAGAGGCGCCAGGCCAAGCGTTGCCAGGCGGGGCGTGCCTTGGGCGCGAGTGCATGGAAGGGCTCGGCTCCCAGGGCGCGTGCTGTCTGAAGCCAGGCGGCAAAGAGCAGGCTAGGCGTGCGGGCCTAGGCGGCAAGCACTGTGAGGTCTCTGAGCTGCGTGCTTCGGGCCGTGTCCGGGACCGGTGGGGCCGGATCTGGAGTTTGATGCAAATCTGAGCCACTATGAGCCGGATCTGATCTCTTCTTTTTGGTGTGCAGGGGTACGGTGGATCGAGGTGTGCGGCGGCAACCGGAGTCCGTGGCAGCGAGCCTATGTGTGGTGGCCCCCCTTCGTGGGGGTTTGTACCTACGGCCCAGATCTGGTCCCCAGCGGGCCTGGATCTTGGTTGCATTTGTTTTTCTTTTCTTGATGGTTCTTGGAGATTGAATCCGGTCACCTTTAACGCTAGCGTTAGGGTAGATCCGGTCGCGGCGACGTTGTGCTTCTTGTTCACCTGCGCGGCCATAGGTTCACGCGCAACCTTCTGATTCGATTTTCTTCGTCATCTTCTTGGGCCCCTTCTCGTTAGGGTTTGGTGTTCAAGTCGCCGGATCTCAAGATTTTTTTTTCTTTTTCTTGTGGATCCGATTGGAGGAGCCCCTTCTAGGTAAGCCAACCACCGGATCTGATGATCTTCATGTGCGGCCTAATGGCTCTCGCGCGATCTTGGGCACAGGTCACAGGGTGCGCCGAGCCACGCGGTGCTCGACACCGCCACTGGAATTTGCTTTTTGGTGAATCTGGACAGCAACGTGTCTAGATCTGGATCTTGATCTCAATGGCGAACTTGGACAGATCTTAACTGCAACGAGTCAAGATAAAAATTCAATCGAAAAGCATACCTTTAATCACCGAGTAGATTCGCCGGCTCAATTAGAGCGTGCTGATAACGTGTTGAGTTATCGACGATCGTAGGCACATAGATCAATGTAGAAAACAAAAACTAAAAGTAACAAGAATAGAGGAGACAAAATTCTTTTTTTTTGATATGAAATTCTTTATTCAATAATTCTCTCGAAATTACAAAGGGGTGTCTCCTGAACTATTTATAAGGGGCAACCCTACTTCGTGTTGGATGAGGATTAGATAAGGAGCCCACATGGGCCAGGAGTCCTTCTTCTAGAAGGTGGGTCTGGCACAATAAGCGTTTTACAATAGTAGATGCCTGGAGGATTTGGTGATTCGCAATCTGTAACACCATAAATGGTTTCGGTCCAGAATTAAAAAAATGGTTTCAGTCCAAATAAATCATACATATAAATAACCATCATATAATTGAATCGTTGAGGAGCTTACAATCGGCGATAACACCTATGGCCATCAGAGCGGACACCCAAAAGCATAGGAGCGCGAGAAATCAAACGGCTCTCGGCCTCATGGTCATGGTTTGAACTGATTGTGATAAATTACACCTTATCTTCGCTGATTGTATAGCCAAAAGAGTTGGTTATGTGTGGTGTCTATTGGTCGGCTGGTCGTGGTCACTAATCGTACCGTGCACGCCGCCAGGAACTCTTCATTGCGATTAGGCTGTCTGCACGGGGTACTGCAAAACGCCCTACAGTACTGTGGTAGCGGAAAAGAGCCCGCACCGGGGTACTGGTAGCCGAACGGCAAAATCCCGGACGGCCTCCCACACGCCGAATCTGGTGCTGTGCCAGACACGCCAACGTGTCGTGGGCCTGGTGCTAGACCTGCTCCTCCCGCCTAGAGCCGAAAACCTCCGGAGAGAGAGGGAGAGAGAACTCGGTAAGGGGCCAGTCAGAGAGGGAGAGCTTGTCGGAGAGGGAACCGCGTTGGCCGCCGCACCACTGCTCGGACGTCGTCGTCACCGTCGGGGAGGGCGGCAGTGCATGGAGCTCCTCCACCACTGCCTTCTCGTGCAGCTTCGAACCCTTCCAACGCGGATCCGGCGGAGGAGGCAGGGTAACGGCGCAGCGAGAGAGGAGGGCCGTGGGGGTGGAGGGGAAGTCGGTGCGCGGAAGGAGGAAGCAGATGAGGTGCGGCGGTGAGATCTGAGGCAGAGAGGGCGGAGGAGGTCGCGCTCCCCTGCTCTTCCTCATGCACTCCATCCGCTAGATCCCAACCGCCGGCGAGCTCTAGGGCCGCCAGGGAGAGTGGAGGACAGAGGGCCGCCACGGAGAGCCGTCGAGGAGAGTGGAGGGCGGAGGGAGACGGGCCCGGCGACGGCGGTGTCGAGTGCGGTGGTGGGTGGTGGTGCGACGCGGGTGGGGTAGGAGGAGCCCAGCAGCGACGATGCGGGGGAGAAGGAGAGGAGGGACCCGACGATGGCGGCAGCGTGCGGGGAAGGCGGGCTCGGTGGCGGTGCGGGGGAGGCGGGCCCGGTGGCAACGCGCATGGTGGAGGCAGTGGATGTGTGCGGGGTTGGTGCGGCGCGGGTGGGAAGAGAAGAGATATTAAGGAGAAAAAAATAAAAGAAAAAGAAAAAGAAGGAGAGAGAATATGGTAGTTAGAAATGGTTGAATAAAATATGGAGTAGTTGGTATAGAGTATGAGATATAAAGGATGAGATTGTCTACACTGGCGTCCGGTAACCGGTAATCGACCCTGCACCGAGGAGCACTAAACCGTGCGCTAGGCCAAGAGCTGGTGCAAGTTACGCTAAATCTAGAGTAATAGTGCACCAATGGTATAGCTATGGATATCAGAAGAATAGAGTAAAAAATAGAGGAAACAAGGAAAGAATAAAGAAAAAAAATAGTGGAAAGATTATGTAGGAAAAAGTTTATTATATGATATGTGTTAGTTGGGATAGAGGATGGATATAGAGTATGAATGGGTGCGGAAAACTGGATATAAAAAAGAAAATCTTGCTAATCAGGACGAAATATTCTTTTTAGAGGACAAAATTTAGAGTACATCGAGTGTAGTCAGTTTAATGAGTGCGGAAGAAATAAGTGTAAAGTAGAGAATCTTGATAACTAAAACAGTTAGAGGATTATAAGTGCAGACAGTCTTAACCTGTCAATCCAGTGACCCAAGACGAATGGTACTCGCATGTGAGTTTGACTTCCTTGCTCTCGTCTCTCTCAACTGCCCCGTCATCATCGTTTTATCGTTTTAAGTGTTGGAAGATGAACTAATAGATTTTCTGAAAAGTCACGCCGTGTGGAAACATGAGGGTAAACTCGTATGTTTTCTCCGGCATGCGGTCTGGTCATTGATGTTGCATTGTACTAGTACAAAGTTGAACGTTTCGTGTTCGTCATTTGGTAAATCATGACAGTCGCACTACAGGGCTTCTCGTGTTATACAGTGCCACCAGTGGAGCAGACTTAAAATGCAGCAGGGACCAAACAGACTCGCCATATCAAAATCACCTACCTCAGTTCATAATTGAACTAGTATTTTTCTTTGAAAATGGATCCACTGGCTTGTGTATCAGCATTTTACCTTAAAAAAATATAAACTAAGATATAGTACATCCCAATCTCTCAACACAGAACATTTACATCTCAAAGTCTGATTATGTAGTCAACCAACTGATTCAAGGATAATCAGGTTGTCGTTTGGATTCTAACAAAAACAAGATACTCGATGGCAACAACAGGGAGCTGGTTAACGAGCAGACGGAGCAGGGGAATCGTGATGACTGGAGATAAAGGAGGCGTATGGGTGCCCTCTGATGAAGTTAACCATGTCAAATGCTCTAATGAAGAGGAGCGTTGCCATTTCAATGGGAGCACCTACTCGCGTCTCAATCCAAGATTACAACTGTGACATGATTTCCGTGGGGGATGACGATTCGACAGAACACAGATGAAGACCAATACTAACTAATAATCGAGATCATCTAATGAACCAAGTATAACGGCATATATCCATTGAGGACGAAGTAGTTCAATGATATATCGGGTGTGGCCAGCAGCCCCTGCCCCATCTGGAGGAAGCGATCTATCGCTGCCACTGCCGGCCGCCCGGAACCGGCGCACGGACGCCGTGAACGCCTCCACTGTGGCGCGCGCCACGTCCGCGTTATCCGCCTGCTGAAGCAGCCCGGCCATGAATGCCTCCTCGCTGGGCCCTGCCACGCCGCGCCTGAGCCGGGCAGACATCCTGGCCAGCCTCTCCCCCAGCAGCACGACCGCGTCCTCCACGGCGGCAGCCACCTCCCTCTCCTTGGGCGTGGAGACATGATCGCGTTCCAGCGCGGAGTCGGTCTCTTCGTGCGCCAGGAAGGTCTGCATGTTAGGGCCCACGAGGTGCTCCTGCGCTGCCAGCCTCCTCAGGTTCTTCCCCTGAACGCGGTGCGCGGCGGCGGCCAGGTCCTCGGTGTTGACGCGCAGCGCCTCCGAGAACACGATCTGTTTCCGCAGCTCCTCCGCGAAGGCCTCGCCTGGCCTCTCCTGAAACAGTGACACGGCCGCGGAGCAACCTCCGAACATCGTCATCCATCATCTTCGCGACCCGCCGGGATAAAAGCGCTCCGTGGACTCCATCCAGTCCCACGCCGCCTCGAAGGAGAGAACCTCCGCGTCCTGCAGCTCCGCCGCCTTGGCCTGCAAGGCCCTGAAATCTTCCTCAAGACCTCGATCTGTCTCGGTGGCGGCGGCGTCCACCAATAACCTCAGGGAAGACAGCTCTGCCTCGTCGAGGCGGTACGCCGCCGCCGGTGTGACCATCATCGATGTGGATGGGATCGGAACGACAAAGGGTGATGGATAAGTCTTTCCGCTAACAATTGCTCAATATATAGACGGCGGAGACGAATCAGGGACAAAGGCCGTGCTCGCTCTCGCTGTATATATATCCGAATCGGTTAATATCTGGGCTAACATAGCACGGACTTGGCCCAAATCGGATAGTACTTTTTTTATTTTCTCGTTGCTCGTTGTATTCTCCGGATAAAACCTCTGAGTGATCGTACAGTCCGATTATCATTGATTTCTCTCTCTATTCACTTTGTTCAGAAGCTGAAACTCCTCGTGCTCACTTGACTTTATTTCCTATCTTCTCCGAATAGCTTATTGGCTTCTCAATTGTCAACTAGTGCCTGTGATTTTATCGAGCAACCTTGCACATCACCAACTAGACATGATCTAAGAGAATGACCTAGACCCACTTGATAGTTCGGTTTTTCCTATAAACTCAAACCCCTAACAACTACATAAGTGTTTCCAATGTTTCCTCAATAGCTTGTCCTCTGCTTTAATCCATCTTCATCAATCCTTGGACTCCATCAAACTCATCAAACCTCCATGCTTGTGGTCATTGTCATCTATCGCCAAGGCCACCGTGAACAATCATCATAGAGTAGAAAAAGTTTTCCTACATGGATAATACTCGTGTATATATTAGTCACATTTTATATTTGTCATTGATCACCTTGGGGTGACCTTAATGGTTATGATCCTTACAAGGTGCATGTGGCACCATCGTGGAGCTTGCGTCGAGAACAAGCAAAGTTGTGAAGGGCTCGATGACATTCGGATGATGAGGAAAAAAATGGACGGTTATGCCCCCGGTGGTAGGTGGGTGTGTTATGTAGGTCAAGGGTAGAGTTGTCATATGGATAATAGACCGTGGGCCTATATAAGAAGAGTTAGGGCTGGTGGAAGAGGTGTGTCTCTTTTCATTAGCCTTGTGTTAGGGTTTCATTCAAAGTGCTAGGAGAGGTTTTCATGTTTTAATGAAGAGTAGTGGGTGTGTGAGAGACATCTCTTGCTCTTTCAAATAGTAGAAGAAAGAGGGTGGATTCCTAGCCTTGTATCCATTGATCTTGTAAGCACCATTCTATGATATGAGAAATATTTTTGTGTTCAAGATCTCCTATTTCCCAAAATACCGAATTTCTCTTTTTCTCTATTTTTGGAGCTGTTTTCGTGGCGATTTTCGATCTCGTTTTTGAGCGGGTTTTGGTACGAATTTTTTGAGGGATCTTGGTGCTAGGACATGCCTAAATATTCCTCTATGGATCCTTGATTGATTCTTAGGAAAGAGCACCTTTGATTTCATGAATTTTCTCAAGAACATTCAAACCTAGAGTTTTTAGTAAATCCTCAATTTCGTGATGAATTCTTGAGCTTTTTGGGTGATTTCACTTGGAGAAGGAACGTCCTACCATGACACACCTCCTGTCCAAGTTCTTCTCTTGCACGCAGCGCGCGACGGCGGCGAGGTCCTCTACGTCGGCGCACAGCGCCTCCGAGAACGCGATCTGTTTCCGCAGCGCCTCCACGAAGGCCTCCTCACCTAGCCTCTCCTGAAATAGTGACATGGTCGCGGAGCACCTCCGGACGTCATCCGCAATCATCTTCGCGACCCGTCGGGATAAGCGCTCCGTGGACTCCATCCAGTCCCACGGCTCGAAGGAGAGAACCTCTACGTCCTGCAGCTCCGCTGCCTTGGCCTGCAAGGCCCTGAAATCTTCCTCAAGACCTCGATCTGTCTTGGTGGCGGCGGCGTCCACCAATAACCTCAGGGAAGACAGCTCCGCCTAACGAGGCAGTACGCCGCCGTCGGTGTGACCATCATCGATGTGGATGGGATCGGAACGACAAATGGTGATGGATGAGTCTATCCGGTAGCCATTGCTTGATATATAGACGGCGGAGGAGACGGACCGGGGACAAAGGCCACTCGCTCTCGCTGTATATACATCCGAATCGATTGATAACTGGGCTCACGTAGCACAGAGTTGACCCAAATCGAATAGTAGTGTTGTAAAACGCTTGTTGGGTCAGACCCACCTTCTAGAAGATGGCTTCCTGACTCATATGGGCTCGTTATCGAATTAAGGCCCAACATGATATTAGGGTTCTGCCTTTATAAATAGTTGAGGAGACACCTCATTATAATTCATCAGAAATTAAGAAATAAAGAATTTCATCTCTTTTATTCTTGTGTTTTTACTTTTTATTTTCTGTCATGATCAACGAGCCGTATAATCCACTGATAACTCAACACATTAACAACACGCTCTAACAGAGCTGGTGTCAGCTACTCGGTGATCTATGGTATGTTTTTAGATTGAATTTTTATCTTGACACGTTGCAGTCAAGATCCATCCAGTATGCAAGTTTTATTCACCATCGATATTAGACTCGCTACAGTCTAAGATCAACACCGGATCTGCGTGAAAAAATACCAGATCTGACAAGATTCAATTTCCAGATTTGCATGAAAAAATACCAGATCCATGAACAAAAATCTATAGGAGCAAATACCCAGATTAGAGAAAAAAGAGCCCATCTCTACGAAGACGGCGAGGTCAGATCTGGCCATGGCCACGCAAGGCCGAGATCCTTGAAAGAAAGAAGAGCCCGCCTTCACTGACACGGTGAGCTCAGATCCGACAGCGCAAGTGCCCTGAGGCTACGCGAGATCATGAGATCCATGAAAAAAAAAGGTGGTCGTGTGTGTGCCCTAGGACCACATGAGAGCCCTGTGATCGAAAAAGAAGAGCAAAGATCAGATCCGGCCACGCAAAGAACCAAGATCTATGAAAAGGAGGCCGTGCAAGTGCCCTGAGGCCACATGAGAGGCCTGCAATCACGAAAGAAAGAAAAAAAAAGAGCAAAAAAGAAAAAGATCACATCCAGGCAAGCTCTGTTATCACCAGATAGATTCGTTCCGCAAGATCGGTGCTAAAAGCCATGAAGATGTGCACACAGACACCATCACTAGGGTTAGGGTTTGAATACAAAGGCCGACCCCGCCATGAAAGCGGCGGCTCAGCCCCAACCTCAGTTCAAAAAAAAAAAAATAACAGATCCAGGCCATTGAAATCCGAATCCGACTATTGCAGATCCAGATCCGGCACCCTCCACCGTCTCGAAGGCGAGCATGATATGATCCAATCACGAAAGTTACATCTAAAAAAAAGAAAAAGGGGTCGATCCGGATCTGCCGAGATCCGATCAAGCACTCACCAATGGCAGACCACCATCACCAGATCTGGCGCTACGGCACCCAGCCCGCGCTACAGCCCAAGGCTAGCACCAGCTCACATCACAATGAGAAAATAAAAAGCGAGCAAGCAAAGATGTGCAGCAAAAAAAAAAGGAAAAATACCAACGCATGGCGCTTGGTCCTAGCCAACACACCGCGCTAGCCATAGACCCGCGAGCGTGTTGCTGCTGGCTGCTCTGACAGCCCAGCTGCCCCTAGCCCACCACGTGCTTCACCACGCGAGCAGCACCTGCGCCCGCGCAAGGCCAGCACAAGTCGCGCGCACAGGCCAGCTGTCGCGTGTCCCGACACCTGCTGCCGCGCCCAAGCCGCAGCACCCGAGGTGCGCGTCGGGTGCACCTGGCCCCTACTGCTCGGCCCCGAGAACTTGAGAAGCATAGCTCGGCCAGGGCGACGCAGCACAACCTAGAAGGTCTCGTGCACCCAGCAGCGCCTGTGCTTGTGGATCTGGGAAGAGAAATCCGATCAGGCACGCACCAGTCGCCTGTGCTTGTGGATCCGGATCCGGCGAGAATAAGTGGGAGAGTGAAAGAAATATTAGGGTTCCACTCTCTTTATATATCGGTGCAAAAAAATTGGGCCGAAGTGAAGAAAAATGGACTGGGCTGAGGTATTTTTGGGCTGTTTGTGGCCTATTAGCAGTGGCAGTACGAAAATAACTAAAACTTTTACAACAAAGTTCTCGGAATTGCTGGGATTTATGATCAAGTCACGGTTTTTCTCGTAGAAACACTGTGACTTTTAGAGAATGAATCTGCAGTCCGATATTTTGTATAGAAGTCCCTGGTAACTATGAAAATTACCATGAGCACATTGAAACATGCAGAATAATATGAAATTTCACGGGCGTGTGATTTTTGCATATAACACCTCGTATTTGTTGATCTTTTGATCAAATCTTGGTTTTTCTCATAGAAATAACCTTAATTTTTTAAATATACTCCTGCAGTATAATTTTGCACTAAGATCTTCAGTAATTACGAAAATTACTATTGGTCTATAGAAAATACAGAATATTTAGAAATTTCATGGGAGCGTGTTATTTTGAAGATAACACCCCGAATTTTTCCAAATTTATGTAGAATGGACTACGGTCCTTATATTATACCGTTTTTATGGTTTATTGGTCATTTTTATGTAGAAACACTAATAAAATAACTTAAACATGAAGTTTTTGTTATGCCATCATACTTATGCCCCCGATTACTTGTTTATATTATTTGGATACAAGAAGTAATCCTCTGCACAATCAGATATCTGACCTTGTAAAGAGAGAATTTGAAGTACTTTGCTCCATGGAAATAACTACCGGTCATAAGCACTTGATGCTAAAATACCTCTTAGTGGCAAGGACCTCTTGAAGATGGTTTTACCTAAACAAGAGGATTCTCCCATAACAGACGCAGAGAAAGCTGAGGTCCTCCTTTTTCTGAGGCATCACTTAAGTGCTACATTGAAAGATGAATAGATAACTGAAAGAAGCCCAAAGAAAGATTATTGGCATCATTGCATGAATGCTTCGAGTAGATTGGAACAGTCTTACTCCCCATAGAAGACATCATGAAGATGAATTATATACTAAAGACCAAGAAAGATTATTGATTTTGAGTTGAAAGAAGGTGTGCATCAAAATTCTAAGTAGTCTTGTAGACTGCCTAGAATCAAATTTATCTAAGTACTTGTAACCGGGGTGCATTATGTATTGATTCCTAGAAGGAATTAGGTGGTTTATCCATGAACTCTCACGAAGAGAAACATTTCTCACAAATATATAATATTAGTGTGTGAAATTTTGCATCATGTTACTCTATTGTTTATACATTATTGTATCATGGAGTACAATGGCTATGGATCATGAATTATTGAGCAATAATCACGAAGATTTAGCTCTTGATGATGATCTCATCTCCTTAATAATGAAGAAATGAAGATGTGCATAGAGACCCTTTAATCTTCTAAAGGTCGCAATTGATTACATGAAGTAGCATTTTGCTTGGCACATTGATATATATATCACACGCAGTGATACTATCCATTTGAGCAACAATTGATCTCCTAGATTAATTCATACCACGAAGGTAACTGGAGATCATCGGCTGTATAATTAATTTCAGAACAATTATTTTAGCCTTGAAAATGTGATCTGTATTCCACCCAACTCATGTGTCTATCCTTGATAATTTGTACATGAGAGTCATGCCAAATGAATCATACTTGTAGTATGGTTGCGTTACAATATATTATCTTAAAGTTAAATTTTGGCATGATGAGGGGAGGATTTTATTATGGAGAGATTAGTAGCACAAAGCTACATGTCTTTGTCTTCATGAAGAATGACTAATGAAAATTTTCTGCATGCCACTCATTCTATGAAATCCAAGCAGAATTAGCGTTATGCTCTCTCAATTTGATATGGCTCGTAGTCCATATCAACATTATACCATGTAGATGCAAATCAAGGGGAGCAATATGGTATATGGGAAAGAATTTACTCAATCGAATATGAGTAAGTGGATTTACAATGAATGGATATGCAATCGATATACGGAAAATACAACTTGGTATGCGCAAAAGGGAAACTAATCACTCGACTAAAGCTTAAGATTGAAGAAGAATCAATAATAGCAAGAATGCTATTATAGAATTTCTCATTGCCTACCTCTTGTTTGGGTGGCATGCAGTGTTCCACACAACAACACTAACTCAATTGATGCAATTTGCTATGCATGAATATACACCATTAGATATGGTGCGTGTTTCCCACTTATGAAGATTTGGAGGTGTTGAAACCTCAGTGAACTACAATGGGTGCACAACGGAAACTCGAAGTTTACGTTGGCTATGAAAACCCATTCATAATCAAGTATTTCCCGACATCATGGGGCGGCAAGTATCTCTCCAGAGACGCATGTCGAGAAGCTAAAAGAATCCTGGCACTGGATCCTTGCATCATAGAAAATGAACTCGAAGTTCTGAATATCCTCCATTTATAGAGCATTGCTAATGGACACACAACAGAAAATAGACATAGAGCATGTCTAGTTCACTGCATATGAATTTACAAAATGTGCGTGAAATTATTGAAGAATTTCACCATAATATGAATGGGCACTCACATGAAGTGAGAGATGAACCGATCTTGAAGGTACATCGCTGAAGCTCATCATAGGGGATACATTTGTATATATGCTATTGAATGATCTGATGACAGCATTAGGGGGGGGGGGGAGAAAACCTGTTGAATTAATGCCATACATATTCCAAGAAGGAAAATGATCATATCCACACACTAAATTGAGCATGAAGCTCGAGTGAAGGCCAGATAAATTTGCATTGAAGCAAAGAGGAGTGTAACTTGAAGTTACAAACTAGAAGCTATATTTTGCATGAAGTAAAATAAGCATTGAATTGATATATTACGGGGACGCCTGCATATAAATCATCATGGTAGAATGACATAGAAGTCATTTATTCCATTTTTATGGATAATTATGGATTCTAGAGCTGATCACTCTAAAAGCTATAATGATGCCTTTGTATTATAGACCTACCAAATTTATGAATGAAATCATTGAAGAAACTCCTCGCTCATATATTTCATGAAGAAATTTTTCTCATGAAGAGAGCATCATTATAAAGATCATGACCATTGAGGTCACCCTGAGGTATGGTGTTTTGGTGATGCATGACAAACATGAAATGTGACTAATATCTACACGAGTGTTATTCGTGTAGGAAACCCTTTCTATCTTATGATGATTGTATATGATGTCCTTGGCGATGGATGACAATGACCGCAAGCATGCAGGCTTGTAAACTTGATGGAGTCCAAGGGTTGATGGAGATGGATCAAAGCGGAGAAAAAGCTATGGTGTAAGTGTTTGGAACACTTGAGTAGGTGTTAGGGCTTTGAGTCCATAGGAAAAACCGGACTATCAAGGGGGTCTAGGTCATTCTCTTAGGTCATGTATAGTCGGTGATGTGCAAGGTTGCTCGATGAAATCACAGGCACTAGGTGACAGTGGAGAAGGCATGAAACCAAGTCAAGCGAGGACGACGAGTTTCAGCTTCTGGACATAGAGACCGGACAGAGGGGTCAGTGGAGACTGGACTGTACGATCATTATGTGGAGTTTGTCTAGCACTTAACACGAGGAGTAGAGTCTGTCAGCAGGTGACTCGGTATAGACCGGACGGTCCGGTCTGCTGATCGAACAGTCCGGTCAGTATGAGTGCAGGGAGGCAGAAGAAGTGCATTTCGCGGATGCTCCTGGAATAGAGAGAGAAAGTGGGGCGGACGGTCCGGTCCCGGTCAGTACAGGAAGTTGCCGGGACAGAGGAGCCGACAGCTAGAGAGAGCCATTACAGAGTGATTGGACTGTTCGGTCAGGCAGTGACCGGACAGTCCGGTCAGTGTGTCTAGAAAGGCAATTTCGTGGAGCAACGGCTAGTTTGTGGTTGGGAGCCTATATAACTTCGTTGATGGGGTCTTGGAGACCTATCTTGGCCAGTGGAATACCTAAGAACATTTGGTAAGGTCCAAGAGGAAGAGAAGAGAGCACTAGGAGGAGATATTGCATATCTTGAGAGTCCTAGTGAAGAGTAGCTTGAGTATCTTGCACATCTAAGGCTAGGGTGTCCTTGAGGGTGTGATCTAGATTGTTACTCTTGGTCTATGGTGAGACCTAGACCGGTTAGGTGTCGGTGATCGCGCCTATCGTGATCGGTTGTGAAGGCCGTCACATGTTTGTACACGGTTTGAGCCCGCCGTTGAAAGGGGCATCGCTAGTGAGCGCCCGTGTCGGCTCGGGGAGTCCGGCAAGTTCTCTAGGGAGGCGAGCTTGTGCTTTATGCAGTGGTGACGCACACTGTGTCTTCACTTGGGGAGTGATTGCGGCTCGTGTGCGAGAACTCCACTTGGTGGCGGGAGGGACCAGGACTCCAACGGGAGTGGTCCAACGAGGATTAGGGGAAGGCGCCATCCTTCTGAGACCTCAGGAAAAAATCATGAGCCAACCCCTTCTCTACTCCTCACTATGATGCTTTACTTTCCGCATTTACATAGCGTGCTATTCATGCTTGTGTGTTCTTCTAGTTGACTATCTTGTAGACTTGCATGTTTAGGCTCCTTACTTGCTAGTAGTGTTTAAGCTTTCGTATTTATTGACTAGCATGAGTCGGAGTTGCACTAGTGTGCTTGATCACTAGAATTGAATAGGTGTTGTAGTGACTTGTGTGATCCACTAGCATGCATCGGTTGCCCTTATCTTTCACAGGATTATATTGTTAGTGTGATCATCACTAGAATTGAGTAGGAGTTAATTGAGTGCTATTGGTAATTGATGTTTGGTAAAATTGGTACATAGTGGTAGTTCCCGATTCACCCCCCCCCCCCTCTCGGTCACTACGATCCTTTCAAGTGGTATGAGAGCCAAGTGCTCATTATAAAGCTTAACCGCCTTGAGTAATGACCATATTGAGTTGGGATGTCATCCCATTCGGGGCCAGGTCATGGCTCATGGAAGGATCGCTTTAAGAGCTACCTAAATGCCATGATTTCAGATGAGTTGATGGACACTCTTGTGGACTTTGCCAATACAGTTACCGATGACCATGTGTATGATGATTGTGATGATGGTGTGGATGTGCCTTGTACTAGTGAGTGCCTAGATTTTTCTAGCAATGACTTGATAGGTTGCTCTACTAGTGTGCCTAACATGATGATTGATAATGATGTGTCTCTTGATCTTGCTCGCTCTACTAGCATGTCTAGCATTGATGATGTTTGTGAGTCTCCTATTAATCATGCTAGTAGCTCTCTTGTTGAGGAGTTCTTTGCTTTCCATGCTAATGATAGTGGGGACTTACTTGACTCTCTTATTCGCTTGTGAGGTATTGTGTATAAGATTGGAGCAACTTCTTTCGAGCTTCCCAAGATCATGATAGTTGAGAAGATCCTCTCCTTTCTTCCGAGTAGCAAGCTCTTCTATATCACTCTTGACCTTCTCATGGAGAAGAGTCTCTCCGTTGAGGACGTGATTGAGCTACTCTTCAAGGATGAGGAGATCACCGCGAGCATGGTGTGGAAGACATCCAAGACAAACCGTGAAGCATCCTCAAGCAAAGTGAAAGAAGTAGCTTCGAGCTCAAACTTCTTTAATCCCTCCACAAGATTGCCTTGCAATGACTTCTACAACCCATTCGGAGCAAGACACTCATCGGGCACGTCGTCAAGCTCTACCTCGAGTGTCATTCCTAGTACTACTCCAAGCACATTGGGTGGACCAAGCATTGGCGTAGGGGGAGCACCAACAACAATGCTCGCTCGATCATTTGAGATGATCAATCTTGCGGCTTCGGCTTCGGCGCCTCCACCTCCTCCGCCCCTTCCACCACAAGATCATCTTTGGCATCTTCGTCGAGCTCAACAACAGGATCTTCTCTTTGAACTCGGTGAATTTGTGAGAAATCCGAATGTTGATCTTTGTGAGAATCTATTAAGCATATATGATCTTGTGTGTAGGATTAACTCTTTCAGGGGACTTCGGAGGATTGCGCCACATGAAGTGATTGACAAGATCCTCCAAGAAATCACAACTCCTGAGAGGGGTTTCTTACTTGAGGATGTAGTCAACAGGAGACATGAGCTCTCAATCAAGAGAGCAATGGAGATGATACTTGTGCTCCATTCACAAGTGGGACATGTGCTTGAGCACATCACTGGACTCTATGATCCTCCCCATTACTACATCAACCTTGACAATGTGCACATGGGGGATGATCATGGACATTGGAGGTACCATGCTCCACACTATCCCATCAGAAGGAGACTATTGGACGGGATTGCAAGAATCCCTATCTATGAGGATGGTCTTATTGCTCGACACTATGAGGTTGGTACTAGTCAATCTAGTAATGCTTTGGATACTAACCCTTCTTTCTCTAGTGCTTGTCTTATGGCTACCACTAGGGTCAACTACAAGAGTGGAGGCACTCATTGGATTCTTGATAGTGGGTGCACTCAACATATGACCGGGAAGCCAACCATGTTCACCACCATTGATGAAGATGAAGATAGTGAGAAGGTGACTTTTGGGGATAACTCAAAAGGGAGAGTTAGAGGCTTGGGCAAGGTGGCCATCACAAATGACCTCCATCTCTCCAAGGTCTTTCTAGTGGAAACCCTCAACTTCAACCTTCTATCTATTGGTCAACTTTGTGACATGGGTTTCAAGTGCATGTTTGATGAGGATGGTGCAACTATTGAAAATGCCAAGAGAGGGCTAGTATTTCATGGAGTGAGACATGGGAACTTGTATGTCACGGACTTCAAGTCAAGCAATATGCCACCAAGAACTTGCCTATTCACTAAGGCATCCAAGGGATGGTTGTGGCATAGAAGGCTAGTACATGTTGGAATGAATCAGCTCAAGAAGATTGTCAAGAGGAATCTAGTTGAAGGAATCAAGGATGTGGCCTTTGAGAAGGATAGATTGTGCAGCGCTTGTCAAGCTGCGAAACAAGTTGCATCCTCACATCCCACCAAGTCATTCATGTTTACATCTCGTCCGCTAGAGCTCTTGCACATGGACTTGTTTGGGCCAACACACTACAAGAGTCTAGGAGGCAATCTATATTTCTTGGTGATTGTTGATGATTTCACAAGATACACTTGGACCTTCTTTCTTGTGGACAAATCTCAAACCAGTGGCATCTTCAGAAAGTTTGCTAAGAGGGCAAAGAATGAGTTCAATGCTAGCATTGTGAAGATTAGAAGTGACAATGGGACGGAATTCAAAAACACCATAGTGGAGGAATATTGTGACAAGAAGGGGATCAAACATAAATTCTCTGCTACATATACCCCCGAGCAAAATGGAGTAGTGGAGAGGAAAAACAAGACGCTCATCACTATTGCTCGTGCTATGTTGGATGAGTATGGAACTCATGAGAGGTTTTAGGCTGAGGCAATCAACATGGCTTGCTACACTTCCAACCGTGTCTACCTTCACCGGTTGTTGAAGAAGACGCCATATGAGCTATTGGTGGGACGGAAACCAAATGTTTCCTATTTTCGAGTCTTTGGATGCAAGTGTTACATTCTCAAGAAGAGGAGAAAGCCCGGGAAGTTTGAGAGCAGAACTTATGAAGGCATTCTTGTTGGGTACTCTGGGACTTCTAAAGCATATAGGGTCTACAACTCTACCACAGGATGTGTGGAAGAGACCTATGATGTACAATTTGATGAGTCAAATGGGTCTCAAAACGAGGATGAATTTCATGAAGTGAACATTGGAGATGAGCCCTTGAGGGAAGCTTTGAGAAACATGCCTGTGGGCGAGGTTTTACCCCACGAGGCCAGTGATGGTGATGTTGATGTGCCCTCTACTCCACCACCTCAAGCTACCTCCTCCTCCGAGGTACAACAAACAACCCAAGATGCCACTTATACTCCCACAAGCTCCTCCCAAGATTCAATGAGGAATCTCAAGTGAGAAGTGAGCCACAAACCTCCCCATATACTTCATCTCAAACCACTTCTCCTAGCTCTTCACAAGATACCCTCCCATCCACCTCAAGCTCAAAGTCCAAAACAAGAAAGCAAAAGAGTGACTCCTCCACCTCTCTTAGGATACAAGACACTCATATATCAAGAGAGAAAATAATCTATGATGCACAAGACATCTCACCTAGAGTCTCACCCACTCAAAGAAAGCACCACCCTAGACCCAAGGGCATGAACAAAGATCATTCACAAGACTTGATCATTGGGAATCCATCTCAAGGTATAAGGACAAGGAGGAATCAATACAAGCCCAACTATGTGAGTGAAGAGAATGATGGTGAGGCTAATGTTGAGATTGAGAACTTCTCTTTTGTCTCTATGATTGAGCCCACTACCATTGATGAAGCTATGGATGATCACAAGTGGGTAATTGCCATGCAAGAAGAGTTGAACAACTTCAAGAGGTGTAAAGTACGGAAATTGGTTGAGAGACCTAAGAATCATAATGTGATTGGCACCAAGTGGGTCTTCAAAAACAAGCAAGATGAGAAAGGAGCAATTGTCAAGAACAAGACTCCCCTAGTGGCTAAGGGATATTCTCAAGTGGCGGGGATTGACTTTGAAGAGACCTTTGCTCCCGTGGCCCGTCTTGAAGCTATTCGGATCTTACTTGCCTATGCATCACATAATGGCTTCAAGCTCTTTTAAATGGATGTCAAGAGTGCTTTCTTGAATGGAGAAATCAATGAGAAAGTCTATGTGGAACAACCTCCGGGGTTTGAGGACCCAAAACATCCAAGACATGTATACAAATTGAAGAAAGCTCTCTATGGTCTCAAGCAAGCACCAAGGGCATGGTATAAACACTTGAGGAACTTCCTACTCAAGAATGGATTCACCATTGGAAGCATTGATAGCACCTTGTTCACGAGGCATATTGGGAAGCACCTCTTTGTGTGCCAAATCTATGTGGACGATATCATCTATGGGTCAACCAATGAGAAGTTCAATGAAGAGTTTCAGGAAATGATGGCTAGGGAATTCTAAATGTCAATGATTGAAGAGTTGCACTTGTTCCTAAGATTTCAAGTCAAGCAATTGAGAGAGGGAAACTTCATCTATCAAGAGAAATATACTAAGGACCTTCTCAAGAGATTCAACATGGAGAATTGCAAGCCTTTGCACACACCTATGACTCACCGTTGGATGATGATGTGAAAGGAAAACCGGTGAACCCCAAGCTATATAGATCAATCATTGGGTCTTTGCTCTATCTCACAGCCTCGAGACCGGACATCATGTTTAGTGTGTGCTTGTGTGCTCGCTATCAAGCAAACCCAAAGGAGTCACACTTGAAGGCCGTGAAGAGAATAATGAGATACCTCAAGTACACACGTACCATGGACTTATGGTATCCTAGAGGAACAAACTTTGAGTTGCTTGGGTATTCAGATTCGGACTTCACGGGTTGCAAAGTGAATAGAAAGAGTACATCGGGAGGTTGCCAATTTCTTAGAAGATCTCTAGTATCTCGGAGCTCAAAGAAGCAAAACTCGGTGGCTCTATCTACCGCCAAAGCGGAATATATGGCGGCGGGGGCTTGTTGTGCACAATTTCTCTACATGAGGCAAACACTCTCAGACTATGGCCTCAACTACACTCAAATGCCACTATATTGTGATGGTGAGGCGGCAATCAAGATGGCTCTCAAGACGGGAGATCATGGTGATGCAAAGCACATTCAAGTGAGACATCACTTCATAAGGGACCATGTTGAGAAGAAGGACATCGAGTTGGTCAGCGTGCGAACTCATGAACAATTGGTGGACATCTTCACCAAGCCACTTGATGAGAAGACCTTCAACAAGCTAAGGGGAGAACTCAATGTTCTCGACCTCTCCAACTTCACATGAGTAACCCTTGAGCTTGTCCTTGTAAATATGTATAATGTTTTGTTTGTTCTTGTTTGTGTCTTTGTTTGTACTTGTTTCTCTTTTTTTGTAGGTTGGCTTCGGACCTTCTTGAGATTGTGACAACCCTATTCCGAAAAATAGAGTGTATCATATAGGATCGCCTCGGGAGATGATTAACGAAGTAACCATACATAGCATTCACACATGAACATTCATCATTTACAAAGTTACATCACTTAGGTGCATAATATTACAAGTTCAAAGGCCAAATGAAAATAAGTTCAGATTCATTACAATACATATATCCTTAGTTCATATTACATAAATGTGCAGAAGCGATAAAATGACAAAACACGATGGCGATCACCTACGTGAACCATGCCAGCCCTATGGCGATGGCTCACTCATCATGGTTAGGAGAGCTAGGGACCCATTCAATGGTCCAATTCTAAGGCTCCTCACCTTCCCAAACCACCTTATTACAGCAATCACAATAAGTAGCTTGAGGGAAACCTGAAAAACAACATAATCGCAAAGCCTGAGTATCTAACATACTCCGCAAGACTTACCCATCAAACGGTTTACTAAAACCGACTCCTAGTATGCAGGGGGACTGACCGGGTTTATTTGATAATTGCATAAAAATCTCATATTAGTTCTATGCTGCACTTTCATTTCCTTAGTCAATATTTTACTTCACTTATTGCAGAAAACAGCTACGGTGAGTCTAGCTAGCTGCTAAGACTTGAACATAAGTAAAGAGCAATACATCATAGCAATATGTAGCGATAGCATAAGTAAATTTCAGAAACATAACCACAACTTTACTACTTAACATATCATTGCCGCTGCTCAAACAAGAGGTACTCATAACCGTGAGGGACGACAATTCGAATTGATTTACATCCTGCAGGAGAAAACCCAAATACACGACATACGCATCACTTAAGAACACATATGGCCACCATTCACAAGATTGCTATAAAGTCGATCCGGGGCCATCGATCCTGAGTACACGTCCTCCCCACGATATAGTACTTCGTATCCGAGGCTTAACCTATGCACTCTCCAGCGGGCCTCAAACCCGTGCAACCACCATGCTGTTCACATCACCTCTGGATCGATGAGTATGGCCGTCCAACAATACGGCGCACAAGTTACTTGGTTTACCAATTCCCATATAAAGGTATGTACTTGGTATTGTTCAATACTTGTCCGCGGAGTTGCAACGATAGGTGCTCCAATTTATTAAGTTCATTAATCATGTGAACCATTGTTGAATCCATAACCTACCATTGACTCCACTAGTTTAAGCATAACATTTGCTAATGGAAAAGCTTACTAACATAAACTAATTATAGGTCATTTGCTGGAGTATGCAAGTGGGTTCCATTGAAGTCCTACACTTAATGCACAATACACATTCCTAGCTTGTGACAAAGTAAAAAGACTCAAAAATTAATTAGGTGTGCACCGGGGCTTGCCTTGGGAGTGATCGTGGTTAGTGTCTTCACCAAAGTTCACTTCAGAGCCTGGCTGTTCCGGTGTGATCTCCTCGGTCTCGATCCCTATATGAAATGAATATGCATAAATACGAAGGAATACACAAGGGTTCATGGAGTTTCCTAATTAAAGATGAAATGAATGGCATGATGATTCATGGCACTTCCTCAACAAATAAAATTCCTGAAACTGATACTCATGAATGAATGTGTATGCACACATAGGTATGACATGGCAACCACTTAATTTGAAGGGGACAAACTTCTAATTAAAAGAATATAGTTTTCAATCATTGAAAACTTAGTGTATGTCTACTCTAAACATGAGCATGGCATAGATGAGGACTACATGGCATTACATGATGATGGTGACATGAAAATGTAGTACTAAGACCTAAACTTCAGAAAGTTTATTTCAAGCAATTTAGTTAAAGTGGCAATATGTAAGTGACTAGCAATATATATGAGATGAACAAAGTTGAATTACATAACTAGCTGTAGGTACATATAACTAATTAGGAACCATGAGCATATAATAGAGAATGAGAACTCTTCTGCAAGTCAAGATTAACATTTTGCATGCACAGTGCCAAAGCTGAATTTATTCCTATCTTTAACTTAATGCTTAAACAAGGCAATGTTCATATGAAATTTTCTAGGTTAATTATTAAGTGATCAATTCGACAGCAAAAAGCATACTGATGGTGCTCAAAATTTTACATGGAATTTTATGGTGATGTACAAATACATAAGGAACAGATTTACCAAATTTCAGCAATAAATTCCTAGTAGATAATTTATATAAATTCCTTTACTGAAAATGAAGATTATGCAATAATACTAAGAATATGCCTCCAAATGGAAAGGTGCTTTTGCAGAACGTTTAGGGATGTCATGAGATGATCACTTAACAAGTTTCATGAATTTACCACTTATAGATATTTACTTATGAATTTATGAAGCAAATTAGGGTTGTAAATTTAGGGATTTAAATAAATTTTTGTACTGCATAACTCTGGACCTCAACTTGTATTTCTGGTATAGAAAACCTTTAGGAGTCTAACAAAATTGGTTTCACATTTTTAGAGCTTTTATTTCTCGAGTTATTGAATTTTGAATTTTAAAGCAAAGTTCAGACTTAATTACAGTACTGCCATCGGCACTTTGAATTGCGCCCGTACGGCGGCCGGCGATGCTGAGCTCGGCCCAGCGGCCGATCGGTGGCATGGCCGGGGCCAGCGCATACCCCAAAATGGTCCCCATGCGGCGAGAGTCCCGTGGCTTCGGTAGGAGGGGAGATGGGCTCACCGGAGACTGCCGGTGACGAGGGGGTGGCGGCGGGAAAACTCCAGCGGGGTTCACACGACGCTGCTAAGGAAGAGGGAGGCCGGGGTTTGGTCAGAGAGCTTCACCACGGGTTGGATACGGTCGGCATCGAGGAAGACATCGAGGAGGAGGGCCGGAGGGGGGTTCTCGTCGGCGGGGTGGCCAGACCCCGACGGCGGCGGCTCTGAACTTCACAAAATCCGGCGAGGACGCTGCACGGTGAGGGCAGGGTGTCAGAGGGGAGCGAGGTGATGGCCTTGAGCGCCGATTTGAGAAGAAAACCGGAGAGGAGGAGCTAACTTGGTGGAGCTGAGTGCTGTGGCGGCCACGACGGTCTGGAGCAGGGGTCCTGAGCTTGATTTCACCGGGAAGAGAGAGAGGAAGGGCGCCGGTGCTTGGGGGTGGTCTGGAGGGTGTGAGAGTGGTTTGCGAGCAGGCAGGGCGAGAGAAATGAGGACCAAGTGAGCTGCTGCACCTTTTTGCCGATCGTCGGGAGGGAGCAGAGAGAGAGCAGAGAGAGGGAGGTGGCGGCTGGGGTGTGGCTTGCCGGCGGCTCCCTTCAATGCAGGCCGGTGACACAGGGGAAAATGGTGGTGCAGTGGCTGGAGTGGAGCTGCAGTGGCTTCCCTGGCGCTGCAGTGCTGGACGGTGGCGGTACGGCTGCGCCTCGGTGTCGATCGGGAAGTGGCCAGGGAAAAAGAGAGTGCTTGACTTCTTGACTCAGAACAGGACTCGGATTTTGCATGAATTGGCCAGGTTCCACTGCTCGATACTTCAAGAAGATTTTTGTGCATGCCCAGGGAATCATGTGCTCCAACTTTGCTTTTGGGGATATGATCTAATTCGGCTTAGATTAATTGTGAAAATTCTAGAACAGAAATGCCTTTCTTTGACTTTAGGGGAATTTTTAAGGGCATTAAATGATCACCAAAAATTCTGGTAAAATTCTCCAAATTCCATTTTAATATGACCATTCGGAATATGCAAAAACATTGGTGCACTTCCATGGGTTTGTGTGATGTTTGAGAATGGCTCTCATTTGGATATTTCTGGGTTTAATTAATTAATTTCTCCCTTTATTCTTTGGCACCTTAATTAATTCTATTTTTAATTAGCCCTCAATTAGTATTAGGTTTAGTTAAATTACCATTTTATGACATGGGATGTCACAGAGATAGCAATGGACATGGGTTAAGCTTGGGAAGGCGGTTCATGGTGTACCCAAGGCTTTGAGGAATGGTCCATTGTGAGCAAGCTTGAGAAGGGAACAACTCGTTGTCAACACTTCAATTTGTAGTGGTTCTCTCTCTTTTCATTAGCATCGTATCATGCATTGTATACTTGTTGCATTTACACTCTTTGCATTTATGCATCCTTGCATTATGATACCATACATGCTCCCAAGCATGTGTCTAGTGGGAGTTGCTCATTTACAATGTGAGTACAAGACTCTATAGACGATTGAATAGTGATATTTGTGCTTCATTCCCATTGAGCCATGTTCGATCGAGCTCCGAGGTTAAATCTACTTGCGCGGCTCAAATACAAGTGGCTCATACATTCCCACCTCCTCACTAATGACTAACCACTGCTTTCTTGAAGAAATATTTTGTTGAGTCATGTGTGTAGGGGGAGCTATGGTGGAACACCTTTGTGACCAAGGAGGAGCACCATGAAAGGGGGAGTTTCCTAACCCTTGTCATTTATTATTCGCTCCTTGGTTCTATTGTGTTTTTGTTTTTGGCTTGTGGTTTTTGGTGATAGGTGACCAAGGGGGAAAAGAACATAAAGATCCAAAAGCACACAAAGGGAGAAAAACATGAAGATCCAAAAGCACACAAAGGGGGAGAAGAACATGAAGATACAAGGAAAGAAATGAGGTGACAAAGAGGGAGAGGAGAACATGAAGATTCAAAAGCCAAACCTGTGAAACCCGTGAAGAATGGAACATGGTGACCACATCAAGATGAACATCGATATGGAGAAGAACAACGACGGTGCATGTCTACGACAACAATGAACAACCTTCACCGACGTGAGCATCTACGTCCTTGATACGTGTCTACATCAGCAAGATCAATGACCACGATACCAAGGCGAGCGCAAATTCTACTCAAGCTCAATATCTAGTGCGCTACATAATTGGGTAGTTCTCCCTCAACACCTAGCACATCTCAAGGGGGAGACTACCTCCAAGGTAAGGACCAAGGTATGCCTTTCAATCTTTTCTTTTCCTTTGGTTCTTTCTTGCTCATCCATTTTTGGACCATCATAAGTAGTGGTTGTCATCCATCACCAAAAAGGGGGAGATTGTAAGGATCATGACCATTAAGGTCACCCCGAGGTATGGTGTTTTGGTGATGCATGACAAACATGAAATGTGACTAATATCTACACGAGTGTTGTTCGTGTAGGAAACCCTTTCTATCTTATGATGATTGTATACGGTGTCCTTGGCAATGGATGACAATGACCGCAAGCATGGAGGCTTGTAAACTTGATGGAGCCCAAGGGTTGATGGAGATGGATCAAAGCGGAGAACAAGCTATGGTGCAAGTGTTTGGAACACTTGAGTAGTTGTTAGGGCTTTGAGTCCATAGGAAAAACCGGACTATCAAGGGGGTCTAGGTCATTCTCTTAGGTCATGTCTAGTCGGTGATGTGAAAGGTTGCTCGGTGAAATCACAGACACTAGGTGACAATGGAGAAGCCAAGGAGCTGTTCGGAGAAGCCGGGAAACCAAGTCAAGTGAGGACGACGAGTTTCAGCTTCTGGACATAGAGACCGGACAGAGGGGTCAGTGGAGACCGGACTGTATGGTCACTATGTGGAGTTTGTCCAGGACTTAGCGCGAGGAGCAGAGTCTATCAGCAGGTGACTCGGTACAGTCCGGACGGTCCGATCTGCTGACCGGACAGTCCGGTCAGTACGAGTGCAAGGAGGCAGAAGAAGTGCATTTCACGAAGGCTCCTGGAATGGAGAGAGAAAGTGGACCAGATGGTCCAGTCCAGTGACCGGACAGTCCGGTTAGTATAGGAAGTTGCCGGGACAGAGGAGCCGATGGTTGGAGAGAGCCGTTACAGAGTGACCGGATCGTCCAGTCAGGTAGTGACCGGACAGTCCAGTCAGTGTGTCCAGAAAGGAAATTTCGGGGAGCAACGGCTAGTTTGAGGTTGGGAGCCTATATAACTTCGTTGATGCGGTCTTGGAGACCTCTCTTGGCCAGTGGAATACCTGAGAGCATTTGGTAAGGTCCAAGAGGAAGAGAAGAGAGCACTAGGAGGAGATATTGCATATCTTAAGAGTGCTAGTGAAGAGTAGCTTGAGCATCTTGCACATCTAAGGCTAGGGTGTTCTTGAGGGTGTGATCTAGATTGTTACTCTTGGTCTATGGTGAGACCTAGACCGGTTAGGTGTTAGTGATCGAGCCTATCATGATCAGTTGTGAAGGCCGTCACACGTTTGTACACGGTTTGAGCCCGCTGTTGAAAGCGGCATCGCTAGTGAGCGCCCGTGTCGGCTCGGGGAGTCCGGCAAGTTCTCAAGGGAGGCGAGCTTATGCTTTGTACAGCGGTGACGCACACCGTGTCTTCACTCGAGGAGTGATTACGGGCTCGTGTGCGAGAACTCCACTTGGCGGCGGGAGGGACCGGGACTCCGGCAGCAGTGGTCCAACAAGGATTAGGGGAAGGCGCCATCCTTCCGAGACCTCGGGAAAAAATCATGAGCCAACCCCTTCTCTACTCCTTACTATGATGCTTTACTTTCCGCATTTACATACCATGCTATTCATGCTTGTGTGTTCTTCTAGTTGACTATCTTGTAGACTTGCATGTTTAGGCTCCTTACTTGCTAGTAGTGTTTAAGCTTCGCATTTATTGACTAGCATGAGTATGAGTTGCACTGGTGTGCTTGATCACTAGAATTGCATAGGTGTTGTAGTGACTTGTGTGATCCACTAGCATGCATAGGTTGCCCTTATCTTTCATAGGATTATATTGTTAGTGTGATCATCACTAAAATTGAGTAGGAGTTGATTGAGTGCTATTGGTAATTGATGTTTGGTAAAATTGGTACATAGTGGTAGTTCCCGATTCACCCCCCCCCCCCCTTTCGGTCACTATGATCCTTTCAATCTTGAAGATGAACCCATTACTATAAGCGCGCATATATAGTAAGGGAATAAAGAACAACCATGATATGGTATTGAATTATCTTGAAAGATGAATGTGGGAAAGAATTAAAGTATTGTTAATAACATTTCCTCTAAAATATTGCCATTGTTTCTCTTATGAGAATTTGGATCCGGCAATAAAGTGCAAGGCATAAATGCTTGCAGCATTTACATCGGGTCAATGAATAAAGCAATTGAGGATGAAGCATAAATAACGGTGAAATTTATGGTTCATAAGTCACGAAGACTTATACTCCTACTCACAAAATGTTCTAATTATTTCTGGCAAGTCATATTGAATAACTGTTGAAGCTTGAGTTCGGCAGTAAATATATAGGGCTACGTCGAGACTAAGAACTACGATGGTAACACAAGACGCCAAGTTATACAGGTTCGGGCCCTCTCGATGAGAGTAAAAACCCTACGTCTTGTGTTCTGTGGATTGTATTGATGATGTAATCTGTGTCCCTCGAGGGGGGTACCCTACCGCCATATATATCCGATCGGCAGGGGGTACATGAAGAGTCCTACTTGTAATCTTTAAGTATTTACATAGAAAGTCTATCTCTAATTGCCTTGTGCTCCAAGCCGAGTCGGTCGGCTTCCTTGTTGATGAAGTACCCGGTCGGCTACCGACTTAACCATATCTATGGATACCCGTAAGGCAAGTATCCCACAGCAGCCCCCGAGTGCTTCCTGATTTTAAGGTTTAATTTTTCGAATGATCTTCAAGGTTGATCATAAATTAGGAAGACCTCTTTATCGAAGTTCCTGATAGATCTGGTGCACCAGTCAGGTGCACTTGATCAGGTGTAGCCCCCGACTCTTGTATGATTTGGGGATTGACAAATAATGCAAGAGTCTAATTATACTAGATCTTATTATTTTGTATGTAATTTACTCAAACTATCGAGCCTGAGTCTAACTGACCTCTGGTAATCAAACCAGTAAGTCAACTTGCAAGGCTTCAACCTTGCCGACCAATTATTAAAAAGGCCGAGTGATGTACACTGTTTTTCGAGTGACTTATCGGTATGAATTCCATGACATCAATCATGTTCAGTTGATTTAAAAGATTATGACATCAATCATACAATAGTACTAAGCTAAATGACATCAATCATAACATAGCTTTTCCCTAATAATTTGTCACTCTAACTAATCATTAGTCCAACTTTCCCAATTTAATTATTGACATCAATCAATAACATAACCTTTGGACTTACACCCGTATGACCATCAAGTCCTTTGCTACATGATCATCAAATCACATAGATACGGCAAATATTTTTAAGTGGATTGGCCACTGATTCTCATCAAAGAAGCCCCTGAGTTTAATCCTCAAGGTTTAATAACCCTAAGCCTTTTTAAAGAACAAGGTTTTTGGATTAACTCTTATTTAATCAGAAATATCCGTCACTGTATGGTCCATGGGACCCTTAGGTCAAAAGCCAAGGTATAAAAAGGGACGACATGTTGACTCTCAGTCCACACCGTCATTTTGCGCACAAGCTCTTTGTCTTCCTCGCGCCTCCTCTGTTCCCTACGACTCCTCTGCTTCTCCAACTAGGGTTAGCGCCTCTTGTTCCGCCACCGTAGATCTCGCGGCTTTCAATCCCTGAGCTTCAGCTAGGGTTCAACATTCGATCTAGCACTGCAGTCATGGGTCGCAAAAGGGCCGCCACCTCATCCTCTGCTGCAGTTGCTACCGCCGCCTTCGCCGAGTCTTCCTCATCAGAGATTAAGGTCCCCGAGCAGCTCCAGGAGTTCTCGAAGAGCAACCTCTCCAATGCCGATCTGACGAGGATGGTTGTGGATGGCATCCTTTCTGAGCAGGCTCGGATTGACTGGAAGGTACCCAAAGAATCTTGCCCTATCTCCATTCATAAACAGATCATTGTATTTCGCTTGTTTTTCAAGCATGGCTTCGGAGTTCCCTACTGCAGCTTCTTGCACGGGCTCCTGTTCTTCTACGGGATTGAGCTTGTCAACCTCAATCCCAACTCGATCCTTCACATCGCCATCTTCATACACATGTGTGAAGCTTTCTTGGGCGTTCTTCCCCATTTCAATCTATTTCGTCACCTTTTTGTCCCCTGATCGCTGCCGATGAAAGACAACCAAGTGGCTATAGGCGGTGTAGGCATCCGTTGCACAAGAAGGAGGCCTATATCGATGTGCCATTGAAGACTGGGAACAAGAATTGGAAGGACCAGTGGATCTATTGTGATAACCCTCCCCCTGTTCTTGCCGACTTCTCTGGTGCGAAAGCAATTCCCTTGGCGCAATGGACTGAAAAGCCTAATCTGTCCGACCCCCAGGTGGTCGCTCTGCTGAAAAAAATCACCGATCTGAAGAAGGAAGGCATTGACGGTATCATTGTTGCCAAAAGCTTCATAGTGCATAGAGTGCAGCCCCTGAAACTTCAGAGCCACCTAGCTTGGAATTATGCTACTGATGACAAGACCAGGGAGGTGCCTGACCCTCCTAATGGTAATCTTTGTCATTTGTGCTTGTCCAAGATGTTTGAGTGAGACATCCTTTAGGATCACTCCTTAATTGAGAAGGCATACAACATGGGCACTATGCGGGCCCGAGTAAGCCTCGATCTACTTTGAGTGATTATGCCATTATCTTGTTTTGATGTCCTGCTTGATATCTTGATATTTATGCAGGTTCTAGATACTTACATATCCCATCCTCCACTCCCTCCGATCGATACCGAGGGACCGGATTATGTCAAGAAGCCGCAGCAGACCGGTGCCGATGGCTTACAAGCATCCGCTGGCACTCGGCCAAAAGCTGTGGATCGTGTGACCACTCTTCCTTCCCCCAGTCGACGAGTGAAGCAATCTATCCAACGTCGAAGGCAGTATGTCGCGGATTAGGGTGATGATGAAGAAGAGCCATCTACAGACGCTGGTCAGCCAACTCCTGCTCTCTCCGACCGACCTTCAAGCCAGTCGGAACCCCCAAGGAAAACGCCGAGTGATGCAGGAGTTGCGCAGCAGACTAATAAAGCTGGCAAATCTTCCCAGAAGAGGAAAGAGACTGACTCTTAGTCTACTTCTCTAAAGAAGAGAATCTGCTGAATCAAAGTCAAGAAGGCCTCCAGGTTACTCTTCTATGTCTTCTTGATTTTTGTCTTAATAATCATAATCTGATTCTAATCACTGATTTCTTTGATGTTCACAACGGTCGGTCGGGTGATGCATAGAGTACCCAAGAGTCTCTGGAAACTCGGTCAAATCCCATCCCTCGTCCGACTGACCCACCTCAGTCGGTCGACAAGCCTTCAAGCACGCCGACCGAGCCAGAGAAGCCTTCTGAAAGAACAATTCCCACATCTGCTTCAAAGCCAGCACCACAAATGTCCAATCCTTCTTCGGTCAATGCTCCTTCCCCTCTTGATAAAGGAAAGACAGTATTGACCGCAGATGTATTCAGTCGGCCTGATGTGGATGATGTGGAAATAATTCATCAACATCGAGAAGCTAACAAGGTACATCCCTGCTTTTGCTTTATCTCAACCTTGATCCTTAGCTTAACCATCTTCTGTTTGTTAGAAAATGTATGCTCTGGTGGAGAAGAAACAGGCTTGGGTAGAATACCTTGAGGCTAAAACTTTTGGTATGCCCTAGACTCACTTGTCTTCAATTCTTTTATGTTTAGAACTGATTTGTTGCTGGTATTATGCTAGTTACCGGTCAGCAACTCTCCTAAGCCAAAAAACAAATTGACAAACTGCAGACTGACCAAAAAGAGATGACCAAGGCTTTAGACCAAGGTCATGCTGATGTTGCTGGTAAGATCACATACCATCTGTATTTAAATAATCATCTAACCACTCTGACACTAAAGGTTCAATGTATGCCTTTAGCTCGTGATCAAAAGATTGCCGACCTGGAGAAGTTTTCTTCCAATCAGTAAACATTTGTTGATGCTTTGAATGCTGAGAAGGAAAATCTGTACAAGTCGATCGAAGATCAAAAGGCCAAGATCACTCGGCTGCAGAAAGAGCTGAAGGAGGCTGACTTGAAGATAGAGGACGCCAAAGGCATCTTCAAATCTTTCAAATGTAATCTTGCCAGTAAGCCCTCTATTACTTCTTGAATTTGATTGAATCAATATTTGATCGTACTGACCAAAAAACATCTACTGCAACTCTGTCGTACAGCGCTTGGAAGGCATTAGATTATATTCATGCCAACCGAGTGGAGCAGACTGGGCACTCCTTGGAGTATTTGCTGGAGCATGCGTCGGAAACTATTGCATAAAACACTCGACGAGTGGCGACCAAGGCTGGGAGTCAGGTTTTGGCTATCAGCCAATCTTGGCCTCCTGCACTGCCATTGGACAAGATCAAGAAGGGCTTCAACTCAGACTTGACTGATGACCAATGCCAGCAGCTCTTGGATTCCATGCTGGAAACTTCCCGAGCCTTGGTTGACAACATAGAAGTTGATCCGACTATATCTACTCCTCCAGCAACTCCAGAAGTAGAACTACAAGTTGATTCTTCTTCTCCTTCAAAGGAGCTGTAAAACCTGCAATGTTAGAAAATAGTAGTAGAATCTATGTATTGAAATAATGTTACCTGTATGTAAATTAATTTCATGCTTAGTAGATCAGCAAACTGAGAAAAATATCATAAGTGTATTCCTGTCATTTTAAGACAAAAATTACATCGGTCTACCTTAACATATTAGGTTGTAACTCGTAACCGCGTAACAAGCTGAGTCGACCAATCGACAGATGACCTCTCACACTTTGGCTCTAGGTTTAGTGTAGTGGTAGTCTGATGTGCAGTATAAAGTGTATAACCATGATGTTTTAACGTTACACCAAATTAGTAAAGACCGTGTCAAAAGATGAGAAATCGGTCGGAAAAATAGTCCAAAACCAAAATTTCATAAGGTTAGACAATGTTGGGACATTATTACTAGCCCCTGACTCGATTGTTTAATAGAATAAATTAAGGAATCGAGACAACTTAGAATGAAAATCATCAAAAAATCTTTCATTAAAAAGACTGAAGTTTTATTCATGAATAATGTATAAGTATACATACGAATAACTAAGTATAGAAACGACGTAGTTGATTTATATTCCAAGAATTTGGTATATCCTCGCTGTCTTCATACATCAGCCGATAAGCCCCCGGCCGAGTGACCTCTTTTACAACAAAGGGCCCTTCCCATTTTGGAGAAAGCTTATGCTTATTTTTTATTGATTACACTCGGCGCAGTACTAAATCCCCAACTTGAAATTGGCGACTATATACGTTCTTATCATAATAACGCCGCAAGCCTTGTTGGTATAGCGCCGATCGAAACAGAGCGCGATCATGCAACTCCTCTGCTGCAATCAAATCAATCTATTGGTGTTTTTCAGAAAGCTTCTCATAAGAAGCTTGGACTCGTGCCGAAACAAGACTGACCTCGATCGGCAGCATAGCCTCTGAACCATAGACCAATGAGAAAGGTGACTGACCGGTGGTCCGACTGCTATTAGTGCGGAGCCCCCAAAGAACTAAAGACAACTCTTTGACCCATCAACCGACATAAGGTTTAAGCCTGTCAAATATTCGAGGTTTCAGTCCTTGAAGAATCATACCGTTGGCCCGTTCGACCTGCCCATTACTCTGACGATGAGCCACTGATGCAAAGTGGACTTTAATTCCCATCTCATCAGCAAAGTCACGAAACTCCACTGATGTGAATTGAGTACCATTATCGGTAATGATATCATGAGGAACCCCGAACCAAGTAAAAACATCCTTGACAAACTCAATCGCCTTCTTCGATGTTATCTTGCCAACCAGCTTTGCTTCAATCCACTTGGTGAATTTCTCAATAGCAACAAACAGATAAGTAAACCCTCCTGGTGCTTTCTTGAAAGGACCAACGATATCGAGCCCCCAGACAGCTAAAGGCCGCGTCAAAGGTATCATCTGAAGTTGCTATGAAGGCACATTTGTTTGTTGAGCAAAGAATTGACAACCTTCATACTTCCGAATGACTTGGTGTGCATCTTCGATCGCCGTGGGCCAATAAAACCCTTGCTAGAAAGCTTTGTCAACCAATGTCTTAGAAGTTGCATGATTGCCACATATTCCTAAATGAATGTCTTCGATCAACTTTTGACATTCTGGTATCAAGATGCATCACAACAAGATGTTTGATCCTCCTCGTTTATAAAGTTGATCACCCACCATCAAATATCCTCGACTTCGAGAAGTCAATCTTTGTTGCTCAGTAGGATCCATAGGCAACATTCCCTTGTCCAAATATTGGATGATCGGGTCATGCCAGTCGATCTCTGCGCTGTCATCACTAACAAGAACAGTAACAACATCTAGCAATATGTTTGACCGAGGAGAAATAGTGGGAAAATCCAGGGTGTGTAAGAAGACACCAGGTGGGATTTCAAACCGAGATGATCCGATCTTGGCCAACTCATCAGCCGCCTGGTTGTTATCCCAAAGAACATGCATGAACTTCAATCCATCGAATTTGTCCTCGAGCTTCCTTACTTCCTGACAATAAGCGCTCATATTATCATCTACATAGTTACAATCCTTAGTCACTTGGTTAATGACCAAGGCCGAATCACCAAAGGCGTCCAGACGCTTGATGCCGAGTGACACAACAATGTGTAGACCGTGGAAGAGGGCTTCATACTCCGCAGCGTTATTAGACACGCGAAACATAACCTGAAGGACATATTGAAGCTTTTCTCCTGTGGGTCAGATAAATACAACTCCCGCACCAGCTCCAGGTAATTGAAGGGAGCCATCAAAGTACATTTTCCAGTACTCAGTGTCTTGTGTCGCAGGAGGCATTTGGGTCTCTATCCACTCGGAAACAAAATCAGCCAACGCCTATCCTTTGATTGCGGACCGAGTTGCGATCATAATGGTATACTGACCAAGTTCGACCGCCCACTTGGCAATCTTTCCTTCGTCCTCTCAGTTGTGAAGCACCGTGCTGAGTGCAAATGATGTCTGGACTTCAATTGGGTGAGCTTGAAAATAATGCTTCAGCTTCCTAGAGGTGATCAACAATGCATACAACAACTTCAAGATCTGGTGATATCTTGTCTTAGAGGCACTGAGAACCTCACTAACAAAATAGACCTGATGTTGTACTTTTTGTATATGACTCTCTTCCTCTCGGTCGACAATTAAAACAGTATTCACAACTTGAGTTGTGGTCGATATGTAAAGTTGAAGCTTTTCTCCTAGCTCCGGAGGCACCAATACTGGAATGCTGCTAAGGTGAACCTTTAACTCGTCCAATACCGACTGTGCCTCTTCTGTCCAGACGAAGTCATCCTGCTTTTTAAGCAGTCTGAAAATTGGTAACCCTCTAACCCCCAGTCGGGAGATAAAGGGACTCAAAGATGCCATACATCCAGTTAGCTCTGAACATCTCTCTGGGAATTAGGTGGCCCCATATCAAGGATCGCCTTGATTTTATCTGGGTTAGCCTCTATACCTCATTTCGAAATGATGTAACCAAGTAGCTTTCCCGAAGGAACCCCAAAAACATATTTCTTAGGGTTCAGCTTCATCGAGTAATGCCTCAGATTATCAAAAGTTTCTGCCAGGTCAGAAAGATGTTCTTCGACGTTCCAAGTCTTTACAATGATGTCATCAACATAAACTTCTGCATTCCGATCGATCTGAGAAGCAAGGCGGCGTTGAATACCGCGTTGGTAAGTCGCGCCAGCGTTTTTCAGACCGAAAGCATTGTGATGTAGCAATAGGCGCCGAAGGGTGTTATAAAGGAAGTTTTAATTTGATCTTTGACTTTTAGTGGGATCTGGTGATAGCCTGAATAGGCATCTAGAAAGCTTAAAAGCTCACACCCGGCTGTTGAGTCTACAATCTGATCGATACAAAGAAGAGCAAAAGAGTCTTTAGGACAAACCTTGTTGAGATTAGTATAATCAACACACATCCTCCACTCTTTATTCTTCTTGGGTACAAGGACTGGATTTGCTAGCCAGTCGGGATGATATAATTCCTTTATAAATTTAACACCTAATAATCTAACTATCTCCTTCTTTATAGCGTCCTTGCGGTCTTGTGCGAACCTTCTAAGCCTCTGTCGAACATGGGTGGCCCTAGGAGGCACCCTTAACTCATGCTCAATCTTTTCCCTAGGAACTCCTGGCATATCGGATGGCTTCCATGCAAAGATGTCCCTATTTTCCTGAAGGAAAAGAGTGAACGCGAGTTCCTATTTCTCGTTGAGGTCAGCCCCTGTATAAGTTACCTTGTCAGGGTCTTCTGGGTCAAGCGCGATCTCATTGGTCTGGATGTCGTCAGTCTGGATCTTGTCCTTGGTGGGCTTCTTCATTGGGACCGCAACATCAGTCTGCTCATCTATGTCGACTGCCTTCTGGATCTCCTACCGGTCAGACAACATCAACTACTTGTTGGCCATCTCACAACTCTGCACATCGCAATCAAAGGAGTTCCAAAGATTAGAGTGGAGGGAGATTATTCCGTTGGGGCATGGCATCTTGAGGGTGAGATATGGATAGTGCAGAACTGCCATGAATTTAGCCATTGTCGGCCGACCGATGATACCATGATATGCTGAGTCGAAATCGGCCACCTGGAAGATGATGTGCTCGGTTCTGAAATTCTCGCGGGTCCCAAAAGTGACTGGCAGGCTGATCTATCCAAAGGGACTGAAGTCTTGCCGGACACAATCCCATGAAAAGGTGAAGAACTTGGCTGGAGGTCATTGACAGATAGACCGAGCTCTTGAAGAGTCTTGATGAAGATTAAGTCCAAACTGCTTCCTCCATCAATGAGTACTTTGTTGAACTTCACCTCCTTCATCGTGGCAGCAAGCACCAGCGGGTATCGACCCGTCTTTGGTAGGTGCTTGGGGTGATCCGACCGATCGAAAGTAATCGGAATTTTAGACCACTTTATGAATTGAGGCACCTCAAGTTCCACAGAATTGATCTCCCGTAATTCCAGCTTCTGCTTGTGCTTAGACACATTGGCGTCCGGGCCTCCGAAGATGAAGTTGACTTCCTTACGGGGCTCCTGCAACTCTCTTGTATCGTCCTTATCACCACCGTCCTTAGTTTTGTCTTTGCCATTGCGCCTTGGTGGATCTTTGGCCACCTTGAGCGCAACTGTCGCAAAACCCTTCAGTTGGTAGTAGTCCTTTGCTTTGTCGTTTCCCTTTGGGTGCCAGAGGCATGGGCCACTCAGCAGATCATCCATGGTTGGCTGGTTCATCCAAGGATTCTTCTAAAATCGGTCGATCGTATGAACCATGTTGTCAGACTTCCTCTTCTTGTCCTTCTTGGAGGACTCGGGCTTGTCCGACCGCTTCTCCTTGCCTTTTCCTCGGATGTCATCTAATGCCGACTCACCAGATGCGAACTTGTCAGCGATCTCGAAGCACTTCTGAGTCATCAGCTTGACGTCATGATTCCTCCGACCGATTTCCCGGACCAAGTCATCACTACGGATTCCTCCTTGGAAGGCAGCTATAATCTGTTGGTCTGGAACATTGGGGATCTCAGTCTTCTTGGCACAGAATCGCTTGATGTAGTTGCGAAGAGGCTCGTCGGTCTTTTGCTTGATCCGAGTGAGGTCGAAGTGGTTGCCCGGCCGGTTGCAAGTAGCTTGGAAGCTTTCAATAAGCTTCTTGTTGAGGTCTCCTCAAGATGTAATTGACTCCTCCGGAAGAGATGTGAGCCATATCCGAACAGCCAGATATAGGCAGACCGGAAGGTAATTTGCCATTACGTAGGAATCACCTCCAGCCGACTGGATCGTCGTGCTATAGAGTTGCAGCCATTCTTGGGGATTGGTCTGACCATCATATTTTTCGATAAGGACTGGCTTGAATCCTTTTGGCCATCAAGTTATGCGAAGCCTGGGGACATAAGCCTTGATGCCATCAATTTCGTCATTAGTGGGAGTCGGTGACCATCTACACCGGTCTGGAGACAGTGTTGGGAGACGGTTGTGTCGTGGACCAACATCATCATCATGGCGACGACGTTGATTGTCGTCATCATTATTCTCACGCTGATCCCGATTGTCTCGTCGATGTTGGTCGTTGCGGTTGTTTCTTGGAGGAGGGTCTTGCCGGTCTTCTCGTCGGTCGTCCCATCAGTCATCCCATCGGTCATCCCTTCGGTCGCGATGTTCCTCCTCATAGCGTTGGTTGTCCCAAACGCGTTCTTTATGGTGGCCATTGAGGGTATCTCGTCCATCACGGATACTGAGAGAGTTTCTCAAGTCTTCACGCCTATGCCGACCTCGTGGGCTTGCGTGGCTAGAGCTTGTTACAGACTGCGATCTGTCTTTGGCAGCGTCTTGAGCTGCAACAGCCTTGAGCATAGCTACCGCTTTTAGCATCATGGGGGTCTGATAGTTTGCATCCGCCATCAGGGTGTCGAGCAATGTTTTAGCCCTGGTGATGTTATTCTGAGGGGTGTCATAAACCTTGACACCATCCACTTCAATGTATGGCCCTAGATCCAGTCGACGCGTATTACATGACCCGCGTGACCCTCTCGATCGACGGCAGTGACCGGCCAATAGGTCATTCACTGGAGGATTATCATTCGGTTGACCTTCTTCAACTAGTTCTTCTGTGTGGCCATCTTCTTCATGGCCATCCTCTTGGTCGTCCTCCTCGTTTTTGTTCCCTGATTGATTTTCTACTATATCAACCATGTTGACAGTAAGGGGATATGAATAGGCAGATCTGACCGAGTCCTCATCAAAGGATCGGACCGACCTTGAGTCATCTAAAGTTGGAGCTGCTTCATCGAATCCGAGTGGGACCAATGCGGGGATCAGATCAGACAAGCTCGGTGATTGCGCCATAGAGACGGCTGCGACCGAGTTAGATCTATGCTTTTCTAGACCTAGGGTTCTGTTGTCGCCGACCGTGAAGTCGAGCGATCCGAAGGAGATTTTGAAGTCTGGTGAGTACTGAATGATGGGAATTTCGGCCATCGCAGTCGATGGAGAACCCCGGCGAGCCTTGTCCCCTTCCTGGCGCACCAACTGTCAAAGCTTGAGTTCGGCAGTAAATATATAGGGCTACGTTGAGACTAAGAACTACGATGGTAACACAAGACGCCGAGTTATACAGGTTGGGGCCCTCTCGATGAGATAAAAAATCCTACGTCCTTTGTTCTGTGGATTGTATTGATGATATAATGTGTGTCCCTCGAGGGGAGTACCCTGCCGCCATATATATCCGGTCGGTAGGGGGTACATGAAGAGTCCTACTTGTAATCTTTAAGTATTTACATAGAAAGTCTATCTCTAATTGCCTTGTGCTCCAACCCGAGTCAGACGGCTTCCTTGTTGATGAAGTACCCGGTCGGCTACCGACTTGACTATATCTATGGATACCCATAAGGCAAGTATCCCACACATACGATGAAATCCTCGAAGGATTTTATATGAGAAGTCTCATGAAGAGCATCTCACTGAAATGATGCATCCACGAAGGAGCATCACTTAATTTGAAAAGTCTCATCAAGAGCATCTCATTGAAGAGATATATCCATGAAGGAATAAGTCAATGAATGACTTTACCAGTCGAATTATGAAATAAACACCGCTGATCCTTGAAGGATTTTAACCTGATTCGATGAATATAGAATCATAAGTACTTCAAAAGTACATGCTAGAAACAGAAGTATGATTTCGTATGATACCATGAAGGTATTTGGTGTAATCCCCAACTAGGAATAAAGACTGGTGTACGATCTTGAAGATCTCTATTGAATACTGTATTATTGAAGCAACTTCTACATTTCCAATCTTATGGAATAAAATATCCTTCGAAAGGGTAAAATGATTATGTTCTACACATATCAAATAAGTGATATTTTGATTTCATCAAATTCATATGTGCACAAAGCACATTGATCCTTTACTCTTCATTGCAATGTTTAAAGAATTGTGAGAAAAGTATTTTCGAGACTTAATAATATGGTAACATTTGTTACCATTGCTTATATGCATTCTTAAAGAATGTATAATACATTGAACACGAAGTTCAAGGAATGTCCATGTGAGGGGGAGCATATTGAATAGTATCACTTATTTGTTTTGATCACGAAGATCAGTTCTCTTATTCATGAAGGTTATGTATTGTACTCTTTTCCTTTGTGAGTTTTACTCGAAGGTTTCTCAGGTAAGGTTTTTGATGAGGCAATACATCTACTAGCAAGATACAACTTGGCACTGACCATGTGACATTGGGATGGAATCAAGCAAATCCTATGAGATCATTGCATTATTTGAAGCTGCCAAGGGATTCATCTTACATAGGAGGATGTCAAGCCATATATGGAGTCTTATGAAGTGACACACACTCCATCCTCTATAATTATCTATGAAGGTAATAGAACTTGTATTGCACATATACAATCGGGATATATAAACTCAATTTGGACAAGGCATATGTTAACTAAAATTCTTCCATATGCATCAATTGCAAAGAGAAGGGAGAGATTTTGGTAACTCATGTCCGATCTTGTGACCATCATACAGATATGTTCACAAAGGCAATATCAGTATACACTTTTGAAAAGTGTCAATTTGGTATTGACATGAAAAGACCTACATAAGTGCATGGAACAGGGGGAGAACTTCCCTAAGTACATCACATTCCCAAATTAAAAGGATTATCTCGAAGATAATTCATATCATTCACGAAGATCGATAATTATTAATCACAAAGATTATAGCATTGTTACTCTTTTTCCCTTATGAGTTTTTCATATGAAGTTTTCTCAATAAGGTTTTTGATGAGGCAATGCGTGCAATGCAAGTAACGGTAATATGTGCTCTTTTCTCCATTTTTCGCACTCGGTTTTTAAGGAGTTTTTATGAGACATATTTATCATGATAAAGAGCCTAAGGGGGAGTGTTGTAAAACGCTTATTGGGTCAGGCCCACCTTCTAGAAGAAGGCTTCCTGGCCCATGTGGGCTCGTTATCGAATTAGGGCCCAACACGAAGTTAGGGTTCCGTCTTTATAAATAGTTGAGGAGACGCCCTAGTATAATTCATCAAAAATTGAGAAATAAAGAATTTCATCTCCTCTATTCTTATATTTTTACTTTTCGTTCTCTGTCGTGATCTATGTGCCGTACGATCCACCTAATTCAACAAGTAGTACTTTTTCTTTATTTCTTCGTATATGCAGCGGAGTTGGTCCGTTGGTTCGATCGACTATATATGGAGTGGAGGGGATGCGGTTCCGATCCCATACCACAATTTGTTAGTATAGTATGGTGATGACACCAGAGTGATGCCCTGAAGAAGAAGAAGAGGAGCTGTTATTGTCACTGAGATCATTGGTGGACGATGATGCCGACGAGATCGATGGACGTCTGGCGGAATACTTGAGGGCTTTACGGACCTCAGATAACTCAGCTCCTCCTCGTCGATGAAGCACGCCTGTGTGATTGCCATCGCCGGAAACAAAAGGATGGATGGGTGGATGTGGATACAAGTGGCATTGCTTAGGCGCCTGTCGGCTCATGTAAATCAAAATCTCGCCAACTTAAAATTGTTACTATACAACATAGTGGCGAAGCCGCGTTCTGCAGATTAATTATTGGGCTGAAGTCATAGATTAGCAAATTTCTATACCTAGAATTTCAGCAGCCTCTGAGCAATAAAAACCATTTGTTTAATGGAGAGAAACTTGTTTGTGATTTAATTCTGCAAATTTATACGACGCTAGGCCCAAGGCTTGAGACACATTAGAATTTCGGTAGTATTCATTCAAAAAGACAGTATCGAAAATCTAGCTTCCACGTATGGTCTAAAAATTTCACAAGGTTGAAAGAAAGTTGTTGGATATCATTCTTGCATGTCATGGAACTCTCTCCCGGCTACGAACACGGAGCATACACTTATACCGGACTAGCGGGAACACTAAAACATGTGTTCGAGGAACTACTTGTTTATTTGAATAAGAGAATAGAAAAATAAAAATAAAGAGCCAGATTTAATCTCCTTATATGCTTTGGATCTGTTCTCTCCTCACTCAGTTCGAGGATTTGATACCATCACATTTGTAAAGGGCTTTACCCCGTCGGGGGAGTACAGCCTCCAGCTCCGGGCGGCCGCCCTCGAGGGTTTGGTGATTCGCAATATGCAATACCAGCGAATGGTTTCAGTCCAACAAAAAAAAAATATAAACCCGTCATATAATTAATTCATGCGAGGAGCTTACATTGGGCGACAACACTGATGGCCATCAGAGCGGACACCCAAAAGCATAGAAGCGCAAGAAATCTAACGACTCTCAGCCTCAGATTCATGCTCTGAGACGTGTTTCTTTCTAGTACTTGGTACTCGCACACGGTGATCTTTGTTTCATGTTGAACTGTAAACTATACCTCATCTTCGCAGATTTTATAGCCAAAGCTTTGGTTGTGTGTGGCGTGTATTGTAGAGTTTACTTTCCAGTTAGAACTTTGATGCCGTTCCGCCATGGTCAGCTGGTCGCTAACCGTGCACTGCACACCACTGGGAACTCTTCAATGCCATTGGCTTGTTTCATTCATCGAATCCTATATATAAGGGATGTTAACTTGTCAATCCACTCAGCAAAGGCGAATGGCATGTGCATGTGAGTTTGACTTCCTCGCTCTCGTGTCATCACTCAACTGCCCCGTCGTCGTTTTACGGTTTTAAGTTTTGGAAATGAACTTATAGCTTGTCTAAAACGTCATTGGAATCGATGATTACAGATGAGGCACAACTACCATTACAGATGGGATAACGCCCTATCTGTCCTAACACGTCTGTGATGAGGTATCAACTCAGAAAGGGCAGGAAACTATTTGTGAAACGAACTTCCAACAAGGACAAGGTATAATCCGTCTGTATCGTTGGCCAAAGCCGTCTCAAATATCTTAGCAGGACCGTTGACCTAGTTAGACATAATATATCACAGGCGCGATTCTCTAAGCAGTACAGATGGCTCTTATCTCAGACGGGATTTGTGCACTGTCTCACATAGTTCATATGTTACACGGTGCACTGGCCCGTTTGTGCTGTGTTTTGTTATAGACGGCGTCTAGGTCTAGTTACCTGTCTCTGTTATTTGTGGCCTAGGACACACGCTCTACCAGGAGCATCTGTAATGTATCTCTATAATTTATTAATTTAGGTGAACATGTTCACGGCTGCTATAAGAAAAGTTAGACACTGAATCCAAATCGGTTTCATATCTTCCATATCAAGTATCGAATTCAAAAAATCATAAATCCTTTGTTCGGAGTTCAAATAAGGCAAACTCAGACTCTATCTCGTAACCCTTAAAAAATTCTACAACTTTGATATTCAATGGAAGTCAAGATTCTGCTGTTTTAGTTTCTAAATTTAGGATCCACATATGTTCTAAAAAGGTCTCGACGAGATCTACAACTTTTTTGTTTTAACTTTTCTCATTAGATCATGTGTTTAAGTCCAAAATCGCGTCGCAATGCAGTGTTATTTCTATTCCGCGTGATTGATTTTTCCTATCAGATAAAGCTTCTAGAAATATTTAGCTATTAGGTCACGACTTTGATCTTGCATGTTGGAATTCATAGAGATTCAATAATGTTTTATAGGCATCATGAGCTTGTGAGAATTCATCTTTGCATGACAAATTAGGCTTCATATCGATATTTCTCATATTTGAGTATTTTTTTAATATCATTTTACATAATTTTACAACATATCAGTCAAACAACACTACGTGTGAAAATCTCTATAACAAATTCAATGAAGTGGCATCGTCCGCCCTTTCGAAAAAAAATTATTCTACCAAACTGAAACAAGTCCGAGGGCCCTGCCTGAGTAACGCATGTACCCCGCCGGGCGCGTGTCCTCCACGGAGCGCCGCCACCCCGTGAACCACCGGTACGCCCACGTGCCCACGGCGGCGGCCAGCACGAGGAAGCTAAGGAGCTGGCGGGGTGGTGGTCCATCGTCGGCGCCTAGTGGTTGCTACGGGCAGGGCAGGACATGGCGGCGAAGCGCGGGCTTGGGAGCAGCCGGTCTGCCATGGCCAATAATGGTGATGTAGAGGCGATGTGGTGGTGCAAGGGGAGAATTTTGTCGCGGGCTGATGGCAGGCGGGGTGCTATGGGTTAAAGTGCGGCGGCACGGAGCGACGTGTGGCGGAGGCCTCAGCATGGCGTGGCAATTGGCATGCAGGGGGAACGTGTGGTGCCGGTGCGCAGGGTACAAAATGTGGCAAATGGCTTCGGGACAGTAGATTATACCATACATCATCACGGATGGAAGACCCGTTCTTAATAAAAAATACTCCTATGAAAAAGAGGTGAACAAAACCGTAATGAAGGACAACATGTCTTGTTATTGCATCAATCACTGATTTCAAATACATAAATCTCACAATGTTTGTCTTGTATCAGTCAAACCCAGGATCACGGGTAAAAAACAAAGTCAAGCCCTGATCACGTCTCATATAGTTTTGTTCTTTGGGTTCTGAAGCCCGTGGCAACATGCACATTGCTAGTTATTAATATTAAAGGTAAAAAAATATTTATGATAAGAATACGATGAAAAATGATAGAAAAATTGTTATTTATGACATATAAAATAGTATACTAAGAAGCACCAGTAATAATATAAATGTGATCTTCCATGTAAAAAATGTCAACAACTATACTGTGTAAATAATTTACATTTAAATTATAAAGAGTTTTTTATTTTTTTAAACCCATAGCAACGTCTGGACACTTTGCTAGTCTCTACAACTTAATAAAGGAGGTGGAGTCGTCTGCTTCCTTATTCTGCCAGCAAACTTATGTAGAAAGAAGACGGGCATTAGTAAGAAAAGGTTTCCACGACTGGCTCTATCCAAGTCCAATTGATATACGAATTACAAAAGAAAACGGAGTTCTATATCCTGTAATATCTAAATCTTATCTAATCTTCTATCTTAACATTCGCCGAGAACAAAACACTACGACAAAAAAGTCCTGTAGCGGCGGGCCAAAACCCACTATAGCGGCGGTTTGGCCGATCCGCCGCTACATTATCGCAGCTAAAAATATTGATTTACAACGACGGATAATATACTGATTGAAGAAACCACATCTAAAAATATATTAGTAGTGGTGGGTGACATCTTCTATGCCTCAACCCAAAAAACAAAAAAAAAGGCGTGAGCCGGCCCACTCATAGCCCACACCCGAGCCCGCCGCCCAACAAAGAGGCGGAGGCCACAGATCTGGCCGCCGCTCGACCTCCACTGCCATCGAGAGAGGGGGATGGCGCCGCCGTTGGGAAGGGTGTCGTATGGGATGGGGGGAGGGGTCACCGGAGGGGGTCGCAACGGCCGCTGCTTGGCCGCCCGTCACCGGATCCGGCCGCCCCAACACCGCCGCCTGCCCTCGAGCCTTGCCGCCGCGCTGCCGCCTCCCACTCGCCCACGAGGCCACCGCCTCATTGTTCAAGTCACGCTGGGGCCGGATCCGGCCACTCGACGCCGTGCGCCACCAAGGAGAGGAGGGGGCCGGCTAGATCTGGCAGCCCCGATGCCGCCCGCTGCTATGGAGAGGGCGGGCAACCAGATCCGGCCACCCTGATGCCGCACGCCACCATGGAGAGGAGGGGGCCGACCAGATCAGGCCGCCCCGACCGCCACCGCGCCGCCAAGGTCGAGGGAGAGGCCGGGCACGCCGCCTCCCGCCGTCACGGAGAGAGAGTCGCTTAGGTGCGGGGGTGGGGGGTACAGAGAGAGTCGCTCAGGAAGGGGGAGAGAGAGGGAGTGCACGTGACGGCAGCTGAGTGAGGACTGAGGAGGAGGGAATGGGGGTGGATGGTTAGGGTTAGAGCATTTATACGGGAGACAGGGAAAGGGGGAGTGGGCTGCGAGTGGAGAATGGGAAGTGGGCTTTAGCGGCGGTCCGTGTTTTAGGCTGCTGCTACTTTCTGTTGTTAGCAACGGGTGATGTTTTGGCCCGCCGCTACAAATACATATAATTATAGCGGCGGTTTTCTTTTGTATTGCCGCTACATGAGTTTGGGTTGCGCCGCTACAGGCCTATTTTGTGGTAGTGACACGGGCATTCAACTGGCAGGTTCTGATCTCAACTCTTGGCGTTTAAGGATGAGCCCTACCGCCGGGAGAAGCCAACCAAGAGCGATCATATCGTTTGTTAGGATTAAGCTCAGCTCAAACCATCGTTTGATTTGAGGTCTAGCAGCCATTGTGCTCCCATGGTGACATCTTCAACGCATTGCCTAGCTCTGATCCACTCAGCCGTCATGGCGACCTCTTCGATGCACTGTCTGTGTGGTGTGATCCAGCATCCATTGTCGGCCACACGCAGGCTGGTGTTTGCCGGCATCCACGATCATCTGATCTCATGAGGTCATTCTTTGTGAACTGGTTGGCAAGATAACATCGAGCAGGCAAACATCGTTGCGGATGAGTTGTATGCACTTTTATTGCTTTGATGGGAATATAGACCTGTTGTGTAACATCCCACCCATTGAGATTAGGCCCATAGTGGCCTATGAGCACTTGTATGCATGAGGAGGTGGGAATTTAGTACCACCTTGCTAGTCTAATGGGAGGAGGACCAACATATAAGGCTAGGTTGTCCACCACCACCAACCTTTGGTTAGCCCTTTTACGTGAAGCGAGGACGAAAGTGTAAATAGGTTGGTGGGTGTGTAGGGTCCACTTAAAATGCAAGTTGGGCCCAGCCGGGTGTGGACGCCGGATCTTTACATGCTGCCTATGAGAAGAGATCGAGCTGTTCATTCATGTGAATTAATTAATCTGGCTTTCCTTTAGTTTCTAGAAAAAGACTTGTTCAGATTGTATGTTGTTGGAACTGTTAATCAGGTGATCGGTTTGCTACTGTCTTCTTAAGCCGAGCTAATGCTTGTAACTTGTAAGCTGTAACAAATCTCTAATCTGATTTATTTGACAGCCTTTGTCAACTTCATTATTTAAAGTTGTTGTACTCCAAATCTCAGGTTGAAGGTCAATATCCTGTTCATTATTGCTAGCTATTTTTGTTCTCCAAATCTGAGTTCTTGTTGCAGGTCTTCTAATGCCTAATTGCTGCTCTCTATATTGGTTTTACATCTTAAATCCAAGTGTTGTGAGCTCCTTACACTAGATATATTTTCCATGCAGGTCTGGTTAAAATTATATAGGACAGATTTGTGGTGAATTCAAATGTGAAGTTGTTTATAGCGTGCGAGTCATACTTTTCATGTTAGGCAGCAAGTTGTTTATCATTTGCTTATCCGCTGTCTCACCTGTCAGCCCCTGTCAGCTAAAATATGTATCACTTGGTTTTATATGACAATCATTATGCCTCTATTAAGTTATAATAATTTAATAAACAAGGCACACAATTAGACTGATACAATTTGTGCAATTAGACTGCTATTATAGGACAGGGAATGAGAAGTATTGACCTTGAATATGCATGGACACGGCCTGAAAATTAGTTGATTTGCCCACTGCTGTATCTTTTCTCTATATGTAAAACTTATCTTTTATCAATATAAAATATCTTTCTTTTTATATCTTGTCAAGTATTTATTTTAATTTAGTCATTTCCTCAAGTTACAATTATCGGGAAGAAACATTGTTGTGTAGTTCGCGGGTTTCCTGGCTAGGATTTGATTAAGTTTAGTTCTTTCCCGGCTATTCTTCCGTTCGATCAACGAAAAAATATCTAGTGAAGGCGTAGGCGTGGTGGATAAGTTAACACTAGCTGGATTTGCATTCGTCCCCACGGGCTGTGTGGTAGGCGACAGGTGGTGACAACCTTGTCCATCCCTTTAGTAATCCACCATGTTATTTTTAGAGCGTAGAAAACGCCAACAAGCATTTCTGGTGCCGTTGCCAGGGAAGTAATGGCTAAGATTTCAAGACTAACATAGATTGTCTACTGAGCTAATTCACCGATAGACTTAGCGGGATCACCCCTGTTTTGTTTGAGTATGGAACAAACAGGACACAATCTGCTTGATCTTGGAGCAAGTTTTCATAGAGGAAGATCCCGTGGTGTTGCTATACTTCTCAACGAATCATCATGTACCACTATAGCTCAATTTTCAAGGAGGTAAGCCCCAAAATCTTGCCCATAACCATCTATTTGGACAATTTGGGTATTGATGGAATTGATTCGTCACCAACTAATGTTTTGTTCTTATCTTATTCTATATTGGGTTATGTGTTCCTTGTTGTGTCGCATGCCCTATGTATGTCTATGATCTAAAATATAAAGTGGTAATGTCTATCACACTATGATGTAAAATAAGGAAAATGCATGTGTTTTCCTCCCACAATTGATCAAATTAGACATGGTGTCTAGGTTGATTGATGGAATTGATAGAGATATGCCTATTGTAGATGAATAGATTTGCGCTATCAATTGTAGGAAATCAATGGACCGAGTGATGCCAAAAAGAGATTGAAAAATCAAAACTCTAAAAGGTCACCACCATAGAGCTGAAAAACAAGATTTAGGGATGGCAAAAGGAGGTCATCTCGTTCAGGACGTAAAAAACCGAACCCTTGTCAGAAGGAAACTGATATTTATCCCCCCATTTTTTTCTTTCTCTTGTACATACCACTAAATTAGGTTGCTTTTATTTCCTTCTTTAATAATGAAATTAGGTAAAAAAAATTGGGTGATGTCTCAGCAAAATTTCCCGGCCGGGAGGTCAATTTTCATCAAAAATTACTATCTGGGTAATGATCTAGGACTCTAACCCGGACAATCAAATTTCAGCACCCGGGAAGTCAATTTTGGTGAAAAATGACCACCCAGTTGGGTAATTTTTGGTGCCACCCGGCCAGAATAATCTAGTCAGATTTCAGCACCCCGGAGGTTATTTTTCATGAAAAACAACCACCCGGCTGGGTAATTTCTGTGCCGCCCGGCAGGGGCTGCCATTCGGCCATACTTTTTCTCGGATTCCATGCTCTTGTGATGCAGGGATAATGTCCATGAGCGGAAGAGGTGCGGCCAGCACTTCCTTTGTGAAAAATTCTCACCTAAGACCCCACCATGAGTAAAAATAAATGAAGAAGAGCCACAGTCACATCACTCTTTCACCACTCACACTCACATGCCATCCTACACCCCTAGGCTTCATGAATGGCAAGGCACTCATTGCAAACATCCAACTTTGACCATCCCATCACTCTCTTCTTGCTCCCTTCAGTTCCAACAAAGTTATGGCCAAAGTAAGCAAGTGGATCACATGGCAAATGGACCTAGCCCTCTCCCATCACCACCAAAAAAAATAATGCAGCAAAAGGAGGATGAGGACCTGCTACCCGGCGTAGAATGTTGCCCCCCATGCCTTCTCTCAAACCTATAAATACCAGGGCTCATTCTCCAAATTCTTCACCCCTCAACCTTTAGTTGAAAACACTCTTCTCCCTTTCTTTCTTTTCACTAGCCTCCCTAGTAAGTGTGCTTTGAGCATAGGAATAAGAATGTGCTGCAATAAAACCAACTAGAGCAAGTTTTTGCCTCACTTGCATGGTTGAATGACCAACACTTGGACTACTAATCGAACAACTAATTGCTAAACTTTATTATCATATTGTCCTTAGGATATTGTGTCCAAGTAACCCTTTTGCAGGAATGGCAAACATTTGGAGGGGCCTCTACACCAAGTTTAGCAGCAGCTCAAGTCGAGGGAGACGCACCCCAAGTGAGCACTCAGAAGTTGAAGCTTCATATGGGCATGCTCCGAGTTACCACTTGGAATCAATGTTCATATCCGAGGCTGCAACGGTGGCAAGTGAGCAAGGAGGAGGAGATGGATAATTTGAGAAGTTCATGGACAGTAAAGAGAACATGGTGTTCAATGACTTCGACGAGCAAAGCAAGTTCACCGCCATACAAGACCGGGAGTTCAAGTCCGTGCACAAGTTCGATCACAACTTCCTCGAGCAAATCGGCGTCCTTGCTGAATTTCAGCAGGTGCTCAACACGGCAGGGTGAATAGGCACATCTCGCTCTGCTCGATTCACATCATACAATTTTTTCAGAGCTGCAAGAAGATATGCAATACTTGGTTGCCAATGCCTATGAGATCAACATTTGAATACAAGAAATATAGGTAGCCATAAGGGAAGAACAAGAATGGCGAGAACAAACAATGGAACAACTTTAGACAAACATCTCCATGATGGATCAATTGTTCAGCCATTTCAACATCGAGTATCAACCGCCGTAGTGAACACCATCTAAGCTTAAGTCTTGCAAAGACCTAAGCTTGGGGAGGTACCCAAACCAAGGTGCACCATTTGTTCTATCCTCACTCCCTCTTTCTCTAATTGAGTCATTTTGTTTTGAGCTAATTAAGAAAACCCAAAAAGATTTTTAGCTTTCAAGGAAAACCATAAAAATTTGCAAAACCAGAAAGAACAAAAAGATTTCCCTTTACAAATAAAATTTGAGAACTTGGTCTCTACCTTGCCTATGGAAATGATAAATAGTTGCTCTATTAGCTCCGTTTTTGTCTCAAGTATAGAACCTCTACTCCTCATTTTTGTGGGTAATGGTAGACCGGCATGATGGCAACACTAGTCCCTTTATGTTTTAGTGGGTGCAAAATGGCTAATAAACACCAAGTCTAGCTGTTGGAGTTTATGATATGGCATGTTTTGGATGAGTCTCTGATGTCCTTATGATTAGAGTCCAATGATTTCTTTCAAAACCATGCTGCAACAAAACCCCCTACTTGGTGCACATCTTCCCTATGATAGACAATTTCCTACCATGGCTAAATATTGATTAGCAAAACCATGTCTATGCCATCTATGCATGCATTGAGTCTAGTTAGAATTTGATCCTTATGAGTGACTTGCACTTCCAAAGCCAATCATTTTCCTTCGCATTATCTTTGAGTTCTCAAATTATTCATGCTTGGTTATGCGGTTTCCACATCGGAATCATGCATCCACCCCACCTGATGTAGATATGGCCCGATCTTCCGAGAGGTAAGGGGATAAACTCGAATTTGGGGAACTCGGCGTTGATGACCCTGCTTGAATCAGACACGATCCAACCCCGCAACCGTTACACCAAGCACAACTTGATTGTTCCTGCAAGCGAAATCGAGAACACAAGCAAGAGAGGATAAACACGCAATCTGAAATTGCAAATATGGATGAAGCGAATCACAAGAAAAGGTTCAAGCTCTGAACACAAAAGGACTAATCGCCACAGTGGTGTAGAACAAGAACAGGGGCCCTGGATTACTGTAAAAGGACTTGTCGCCACAGTTATAATAGTTCGATCAAGTTTCTCTCTGGAAAACTGAACTAAACAAAACCAGAAACTAAAAGATGGCAGCTACTGAGTTTATGTAGGAAACAAAGACGTCCTAGGGTTGGGGGCGACCAGGGGGGGCGCCCACAACATGGGCTTAAGGCCGGACATGATACGTGGCCAAGTTGGCCCAAAATAGGTGGCACAACACCTTGTCATGGTCACATATTATGACTCACGACCCGTCTGGAGCTAGGCCAGAACCAAAACGACGGTGTCGTCGTCCCCTTTCCAACACATCAAAAAATGCCTCGTTTGAACGTCGGATGTGGGAGATATCATCAAAAACATGAAGGGGTGTCGGCTGAATCTGAGACGAACGCGGCGACCGAGTTGGTGACGACTTGTAACTTGGGGAAGGCCATGATATGCGCGTATCCAGCATGGTGATGTCCTCATCACCACCGAGCATGTTAACCAAAATATTTCTTTTTATGAGCCTTTGATCCCATTAAAAGATTATGATCCCTCCAAACAATTGCTCAGAAAAAGTCTGCAAAAACATTTGAACCATTGAATTACTTCTGTACACCAAAAGAGCTAAAAGAATGAAACAAACAAAGAATGAAAGAAAAAAGTTATAAGGTCCCATGGAGGTGCTATATCAAAAAGCTTCAAGGTTCATTCAAAAATAAAATAAGTATATCTTTGAGCAAAAATAAAGGGCAATTCTTTCACTCTAGCACAAAACTTCAGTCTTTGGAATAAATCTACACCCAAGACCTTTTGCAATTGTGCTAGCCCATTCCTTCGCGCGAGTCCATTCTCTCCCTCTCCCTTGGACATTATTTCTAAATGATTGGAATGAGGAAGTGCAATGTCTTTTCGCTAGGATAATCTCTTAGCTTAACAATACATGCATGCTAAATGTGCCATCCTACCAAGCTCCACACAGTTAAGCCAAACTTTTAGAAAGTAGGATGAGCATTTAGTAAGGAAATACACCTTTTGAGAGATGAGAGTCATACTAAAGATTGCACCAAGAGGGAGGATTTTTCAATCTTATGAAACATTGCAAAAACCTTGGACTCATGATCGAATAGGAGATTGCATGACAAAGTCTAAACTAGCTGTTCTAGACTTCAACCTCTTATGACAAGGTTATAAAATGCCAATAAGTCCCGTTGTACAATGAGGATGACTTAGTGACATAGTTGTGCTGGTTTATACTAATCCATATTGTGTTGGAGTATGCATTTGTGCACTTGATACTTGCAGGGCGCTAATATTGAAGCAACTCCTGATCCATCACTTCTAAGTTTAATTTGCTTAGGATGAGCAAAGGTTTAAGCTTGGAGGTGTTGGCGGCCAATAAAGCCAAATGTCGGCCACCAACCGGTCAGGAAATGCTAGGTAAAGACCTAAGTTTAATAAATATTTATTTAAACTAATAAGATTCCACGAGTTTAGGTGAAATATGTGTTTGTAGGTGTAAAAGAGCCAAAATATGAAAAAACATGAAGAAAAACCCCGTCGGCCGATCACGACTGTGAAATAGCCGTTTTCATCGGCCGATAGGGTCATTTTCAGGTTGAAATCAAGAACCGGCCGACAGGGTCATTTCCGGCTGAAATCAGCCACCCGGCTGATCAACCGGAGTCGTTTTTCAGGCTGATCATCCGACCTAGCTGATTTTTGCACAACACTTCATTGTGATGTTGTTTTCTCCTCCTGGACCAAAAGTGATGAAATATGGCTAAAGAAAGAAGGCCAACAAGTGGCCTAACCGGGAGCAGTCAAGGGGCGACCTGGAGGGGATTGACACCCGGCCAAGGCTACCACCCGGCCTGGCTTGTCGACCGGCCTAGGCTGCCACCCGGCCTAGCTTGCCGGCTAGCCTGGGCTGCTGCCCGGCCGGGGTTTCCTACCTGGGGTTGTGATGTGGACAAGGGTTCCCGATCTTTCGAAAGGTTCTTGGTAAGTTGATTTGGTCGGAGGCGACACACAAATCGATCCGGCTTCAGAACAGCACGTTCTAAACCCCACAATCGCAGCACGACGTCTCCTCTGGTTATCAACCGTCCAAAAGACGATTGACCTCGCCGAGAAGGCTAATCCCTGCCTGCGAATCAAGAACACAAGCAAGAACAACGAAGAATGCAACACAATTGCAGATGTATGATTAAACTCTCGAAGTTGGGGTCTCACAAACCGATGAACGGCGAAACTGTTTATGAACAGAATTGATCTAAGCAAAACCCGAACCCTAATAGTGCGGCGGCGGCTGTATATAAAGACCCTAGGGTCGTACAAGACCCTCTGGACGCGCCCTGAATTGGGCTCAACTATATACAAGGCCCAAAGACAAAAAATAAGCGACGCAGCACCGACACAGATTCTGGACCCTCTGGACCCTCTTCTTGTTTTGACGATTCCCGATGACTCCGGATGAATTTTGACATGAGGCCGGCGGCATTGGAAAGGCCTTCTCCTTATCTTTCCGTGCATATGTAGAACGTCCAAATCCGAGTCCGTATGCGTCCTGGGCGACCGTTTTAGTACAGACTGGTCCTGGGCCCCGAAACAGACTCGAAGTCGGTTTTGATTGGGCCTCCACTTTGGCTTCCAAGCCCTTGCTGGCCCTCCACGTTTCCAAATCCTTCTCCCATCATCTCCTGGTCCTCTCCATGGTTTCTAATCATAAAATAATCATTAGGTAGCAAATCATTCTCAAAAGTAACATATAGCGAAGAACGTAGGAACGAGCTCACCTCTAAATTTAGTTGTCGTGCACGAGCTCTAGTCATTGGACCTTGCAAGTCCAGATTTGAAGGAGTGTTGTGTGTATCCATAGGAGTGATGTCCTCATCATCCTCCCCCTCTTGAAGTGGAGTCGTCCTCGACTCAAGCTCATCCTCTTCTCTCAAGTATGGTCTCAAATCTGAAATGTTAAAAATAGTACTAACCCCGAACTCGGGAGGCAACTCAAGTTTGTATGCATTATCATTAATCTTCTCTATTATTTTGAATGGACCATCAGCTCTAGGCATTAGTCTAGACTTTCTCAATTCTGGAAATCTATCCTTCCTTAAGTGTAACCACACTAAATCTCCTACATCAAGCTTTACTTCCTTTCTTCCCTTACTACCAGCAATTTTATACTTTTCATTCATCTTTTCAATGCTAAGTCTAGTGGTCTCATGTATTTGCAAAATAAATTCAGCACGCTCCTTAGCATCAATATGAACTCTCTCATTAATAGGTAGAGGAAGTATATCAAGTGGAGTACGGGGATCAAAACCATACACTACCTTGAATGGACTTACCTTGGTAGTAGAATGTGTTGCCCGATTATAAGCAAACTCAACATGAGGTAAGCATTCTTCCCATTGCTTCAAATTTTTCTTCAAAACAGCTCGCAACATAGTACCCAAAGTGCGGTTCACAACCTCACTTTGTCCATCAGTTTGTGGATGACAAGTTGTAGAAAATAACAACTTTGTACCCAACTTATTCCAAAGCGTGCGCCAAAAATGACTCAAGAATTTTGCATCACGATCTGAAACAATAGTAGAAGGCATACCATGCAAACGTACAATTTCTTTGAAAAAAAGATCAGCAATATAACTAGCATCATCAGTTTTATGACATGATATAAAGTGTGCCATCTTGGAAAAATGATCCACGACAACAAAAATGCTATCGCTCCCCCTCTTAGTCCTAGGCAGTCCTAAAATAAAGTCCATAGAAATATCCGCCCAAGGAATAGAAGGAACAGGAAGTGGCGTGTATAAACCATGTGGATTCAATCGAGACTTAGCTTTTTGACATGTAGTGCAGCGAGCAACAAAACGCTCAACATCTTTCCTCATCCTTGGCCAAAAGAAGTGTGTGGCCAAAATATCCTCTGTCTTCTTAGCACCAAAATGACCCATCAATCCACCTCCATGCGCCTCCTGCAACAACAAAAGACGAACGGAACCAACTGGAATGCATAGGCGGTTAGCTCTAAACAAGAATCCATCATTCAACACAAATTTGTGCCAAGCATGACCTTCTTTACAGTGCAGCAATACATCTTTAAAATCGACATCAGCAACATATTGTTCTTTAATTGCCTCAAGTCCAAAAATTCTACAATCAAGTTGAGACAACAAAGTATATCGCCTCGATAAAGCATCAGCAATCACATTATCCTTCCCTTTCTTATGTTTAATAATATAAGGAAAAGACTCAATAAACTCAACCCATTTAGCATGTCTACGGTTCAAATTGCCTTGAGAACGAATATACTTAAGTGATTCATGATCAGAATGAATAACAAATTCTTTGGGCAACAAATAATGACGCCACGTTTCTAAAGAACGTACAAGTGCATATAGTTCCTTATCATACGTGGAATAATTCAAAACAGGCCCAGTAATTTTCTCACTAAAGTATGCAACAGGTTTACCATCTTGCATCAGAACACCACCAATGCCTATACCACTAGCATCACATTCAAGCTCAAAAGTCTTATCAAAATTGGGTAATTGCAGCAATGGTGCATGTGTAAGTTTGTCCTTCAAAGCATCAAAAGACTCATGATGTACCTTACCAAAATGGAAGTCAACGCCCTTCTTTGTCAACTCATGCAATGGTGCAGCAATGGTGCTGAAATCTTTGACAAAGCGGCGGTAGAAACCTGCAAGACCAAGAAAACTCCTCACCTGTGTGATAGTTTTTGGTACAGGCCAGCTCTTTATGGCTTCAATCTTCGCCTCATCCACCTCAATTCCCTGTGGAGTTACAACATAGCCAAGAAAAGAGACTCGATCCGTGCAAAAGGTGCACTTCTCAAGGTTACCAAATAAACGTGCAACTCGCAAAGCATCAAAAACAGCACGCAAATGAATCATATGATCATCCGTGGATTTGCTATAAATCAAGATATCATCAAAGTAAACAACCACAAATTTGCCAATAAAAGGTCTTAAAACCTCATTCATCAAACGCATGAAAGTACTGGGTGCATTAGTTAACCCAAAAGGCATTACTAACCACTCATACAACCCGAATTTGGTTTTGAAAGCTGTTTTCCATTCATCTCCAAGTTTCATTCTAATTTGATGGTAGCCACTACGCAAATCAATTTTAGTGAAAATTATAGCACCACATAACTCATCAAGCATGTCGTCTAGTCTAGGAATAGGATGACGATACCTAATAGTAATGTTATTAATGGCTCTACAATCTACACACATACGCCAAGAACCATCTTTCTTAGGAACCAAAAGTACAGGAACAGCACAAGGACTAAGTGATTGACGAACATACCCACGATCCAAAAGGTCTTGGACTTGTTGTTGTATCTCCTTAGTCTCCTCAGGGTTGGTCCTTATAAGCAGCACGGTTTGGTAAAGTAGCACCAGGAATCAAATCAATTTGATGCTCAATCCCTCTCAAAGGTGGCAATCCCGGGGGTATCTCAGCTGGGAAAACATCCTCATACTCCTGCAAAAGGTTAGTGACAGCAGGAGGCAAAGCACTAGAAGCAATATCACCAAGCAAAAACAAGGCTTGTTTGCATATCAAAGCATAGCAAATATCATCAGTAGAAATTTCAGCAAGCTCAGATTTTGTGGCAAGACATGAACGGCCTTGTAATTTAATTGCAGCACCCTTAGAACATGAAGAATCATTAACATTACTTGGTGTAGAAGCAGAATTAACAGGTTGCTGAATTTCAGGGCGTTTATTTTTCAAACTAGCAGCTCGTTCTAAATCAGCTTGTACAATTTCAGCAGGGGTCATTGGTAACAAAGTAATTTTAGTTCCTTTATGCATAAAAGTGTACTTATTACTTTTACCATGGTGTACAGCATCATTATCAAATTCCCAAGGTCTACCCAATAAAAGTGAACAAGCTTGCATGGGTACAACATCACAATCAACAGAATCCACATAGGAACCAATGGAAAAAGGAACTCTACAAGTTTGTGTTACCTTAGCTTTTCCAGAGTCATTTAACCACTGAATGTAGTATGGATGTGGATGTGGGCGTGTGGTCAAATCAAGCTTCTTAACCACATCAGAACTCACCAAATTGTTGCAGCTTCCTCCATCAATGATGACACGTGCCCGACGGTTCTTGATGACGAAGAAAATCTGGAACAAGTTATGTCGCTGCATCATCTCGGGCTGCTGGACTTGTGTGCTAAGCACACGCTGCACAATAATATTCATATAGCCCGTGGTATCTCCGCCTCCAAGGACGAGGTCACCGCTAGTGGCAGCGACATCCTCCTCCTCGTCCTCCACATCGGAGGCGCTCATGTAACCGCCATCATCTGTCGCCACATATGCCCGCCTACTTGGGCAATCTTTCTGCACATGGCCAAGACCATGGCAGCAGTGGCACTGAATCCCTGTAGTGCGTCCCGTCGAAGCAACAGAGGAGGCACTACTAGCCGGTACCTGCACAGAATTTTTACCTGAGCGCGTAGAAGGGGCAGGGGCTGATCTTGGTGCTGCAGAAACAACACTAGCTGGTGGGGGCGGCCGGAAAGATGGCTTGGGCAGCCCCGAAGTCCCCGTCGGCTGTGGTGGGTAGAAATTCCTGGACTTGCTGTACTCCTCAAAAGCCTGGAAAAGTCCCTGTGATTCTTTCTCTGCAAGCATAGCATACTGGAAACACTGGTTGAGGGTATAAAATTCTTTATAATCAAGGATGTCCTGAATTTCTTTTCTCAAACCAGAATAAAAGCGGCAAATCTGATCCTCTACTTTTTCAACCACAGCACAACGAATCAAACCCTTCTGAAGCTCACTAAAATACTCCTGAACAGTTTTATCTCCTTGATCTAAACGCTGCAGTTTATTACGAATTTCTCTATAAAAAGAAGGAGGAACAAAACGATCACGCATTTCTACCTTAAGTTCTTTCCAAGTAGTAGGCAAATCGGTTTCAGCAGCTAGACCACTCCACCAAACAATAGCAAAGTCCTTAAACTCACTAGTGGCTTGTCTAACTCTATGTTGTTCAGGAACAAGGTGGGCATTAAATTTTTGTTCTACCGTCATTTCCCAATCAAGGTAAGCATCACCATCGTATTGACCCGAAAACAAAGGAATTGAAAACTTAATTTTAGCATACGGATCATCTGGAGCATAGTTACCTTGTGTGCGACGGGTGTGGTTGTGGAAACCACCCATACCTTGAGGGTTACATTGCAAACGGCGTCGTAACCTTGCGGTCCTTGTAGCTGACCTATCGACGGTGCCATCAGCCTTATACACCGTTGCTTCATCATGATCGCCTTCAACGTCGTTGTTGGTGTTGTTGTTGGTGTTGGTGTTGTTGTTGTTGTTGTTGTTGTTGGTCTTGTGAGCGGTCTCCAATTCGACAACCTGATCGGTTAACTTAGAGACTCTCTTATCCAACCGCTCAATGCTTTCTCCCAGGTGAAGCTTGGTGACGGCGTCGGTGACGGCCCTGGTGATCGTTTCTGCCAAATCACTCTGAACCGCCTGCAAAGCCTTCTGTAACTGATTTTGGCTCACGCACTCATCCAATTTTGAGGGTGAAGCACCCTCCCCGTCGCTTCCTGACATCAGAAACACCAAAACAGGAAACAAAAAAGTGAAGGTTATCCCTACAAAACTACTAAGCAGTGGTGCCTCTCAACACAGCAAAAGTAAGCTTCTTGCAAAGCTCTTACAAAGTTCTGAAAACAACAAAGCGAAGGATACCAGGGAGAAGTGTTCCACGATTGCAAGGGTTACCAAATAACCTATGTGCTGTCCAGAAGAAGTATGTAGAGCTAGGAAGGCCAAATATGTATGTATGAGTGGCACACAAATCAAAAACAGATAGTAAAGCTGAATAAGTGCCCAAGTAACTTGTCCCTAGTTGCTGGTCTAACTATGTCCTAGAACAGTAGTGATAGCAAAGAAGAAACAAGGAGACAAAGGGACACAGCCGATAACAGGGGGCTTAGTGTAAAACAGCCAAACTCAGAAATTTCAGGGGGCTAGATGGAGCACTAGTAGGAATCTCAAATTTCTTTTTTTTTTATTTTATTTTTTTGATTTTTTTTCCAACTGACTAACAAACAGGAAGAAACCACAAAAAAATTTCAGCTCAAACCGAGCTAGGACGTGGCCTACAAAAAATCTTGAAGTTTCAGAAAACGTCGGGTTTCAACTTGAATGAATTTTTTCTTTATCTTCCCGATTTTTTTTGAATTTTTTGACGAGGGCACACAGAGCGTAGCCGAGTGTGGGTATGCTCAACTTTTCGTCTAGAATCTCCTGTAAAAATTTTAGCCAAAACGGACAACCGAGCGAAAAGTTATGGCTGTTTTACCGAAGGGATGTCAGAATCGGTCTTGAAGAACCCGGTGGTTTCAGTGAAATCCGAGTCGGGCTTGGGGTCGGGTAGGGAGTTTTTTTTTTTGGCGAGGTGGATGCAGCGGAAAGTGGGATTTATGAAAATTGGTCCGAGGTGGTGAGGGTAGGTTTAGGGTGGGACTAGGGTGGGCGTGTTGATCAATCAACCCTAGCACACAAAGCCGACAAAACCGAGGATGGTGAGGGGGATGGCGGCTAGGGTTGCAAGGGAAACACTACTGACGACAAAAACACAAACTAAACCAGCGACTAAACAAGAACTAGGGCACAAACTCAACACTACGGACTCTGAAATTGAAATATGCAAAGGCTAAACACGTGGTTATGGGCGGGGAAAATTTTTTTTTGGTATTTTCAGTGGACGATAGGAAGAACACGGAAACAAAACTAAAGGGTAGTATGAACCTGACGGTGCACCTGAAGCTCTGATTACCACTTGATGTGGACAAGGGTTCCCGATCTTCCGAAAGGTTCTTGGTAAGTTGATTTGGTCGGCGGCGACACACAAATCGATCCGGCTTCAGAACAGCACGTTCTAAACCCCGCAATCGCAGCACGACGTCTCCTCTGGTTATCAACCGTCCAAAAGACGATTGACCTCGCCGAGAAGGCTAATCCCTGCCTGCGAATCAAGAACACAAGGAAGAACAACGAAGAATGCAACACAATTGCAGATGTATGATTAAACTCTCGAAGTTGGGGTCTCACAAACCGATGAACGGCGAAACTGTTTATGAACAGAATTGATCTAAGCAAAACCCGAACCCTAATAGTGTGGCGGCGGCTGTATATAAAGACCCTAGGGTCGTGCAAGACCCTCTGGACGCGCCCCGAATTGGGCTCAACTAGATACAAGGCCCAAAGACAAAAAATAAACGACGCAGCACCGACACAGATTCTGGACTCTCTCTTGTTTTGACGATTCCCGATGACTCCAGATGAATTTTGACATGAGGCCGGCGGCATTGGAAAGGTCTTCTCCTTATCTTTCCGTGCATATGTAGAACGTCCAAATCTGAGTCCGTATGCGTCCTGGGCGACCGTTTTAGTACAGACTGGTCCTGGGCCCCGAAACAGACTCGAAGTCGGTTTTGATTGGGCCTCCACTTTGGCTTCCAAGCCCTTGCTGGCCCTCCACGTTTCCAAATCCTTCTCCCATCATCTCCTGGTCCTCTCCATGGTTTCAAATCATAAAATAATCATTAGGTAGCAAACCATTCTCAAAAGTAACATATAGCGAAGAACGTAGGAACGAGCTCACCTCTAAATTTAGTTGTCGTGCACGAGCTCTAGTCATTGGACCTTGCAAGTCCAGATTTGGAGGAGTGTTGTGTGTATCCATAGGAGTGATGTCCTCATCAGGTTGCCAGCCCATGAGACCCACGATGCCTACCGGCCCCAAAAGAAGAGAGTCGGTGGCAACCGACTAAACAACCGCCATGGGGATCAAATCCAAGCCATCAGGAGAAGGTCGGTCGGGAAACTGACACGATCCAAGGGCCGCCTGGCCTTACTTGCCGCCCGGCTGTGCATGCCGCGCAGCATACCCGACCGTCCGGTGCACGTGGCCGCCCGGCATGGCCCGCCGCCAAACGGACCGACTTTGGCCTACCAACTCCACTTCACCTACAAAACCCCCAGCCCATCACCACCTAGAAATAGAGGGGAAATTCAGCAGAATCAAACAAGCAACACATCAAGGAGTCCATTTCCCACTACTTGTGCCACAATGTAGAATAGGTTAGTCAGTCGGGAGTTAGAGTCTAGTTGAGAGCATCGCTCGAGATTTTGGAATTGTCTTGGAGTCTTGGTATGAGATCTCTTTTATATCTTCTCTTTATATAAGACTTATCTCTTATCAATATAAAATTTCTTTCCTTTTATATCTTGCAAGTATTTATTTTAATTTAGTCATTTCCTCAAGTTACAATTATCAGGAAGAAACGTTGTTGCGTAGTTCATGGGTTTCCTAGATAGGATTTGATTCAGTTTAGTTCTTTCTATGACATAGACTTGGTTATTTCCCGGCTATTCTTCTGCTCGATCAGCGGAAGAATATCTAGTGAAGGCGTAGGCGCAGTGCCTAAGTTAACGCTAGCTGGATTTGCATTCATCCCCACGGGTTGTGTGGTAGGCAGCAGGTGGTGACAGTCCTGTCCGCCCCTTTAGTAATCCATCATGTTCGGGAAGTCTCAAGCAGGGTTGTCTAGCGATAGCGTACCCACTAGTACAGAGGTCATTTACCGACCCATATTAGTGGAACGTTTTCGTGCCCCGAAGTGAGCTAACAGGTCAAAGACTCGAGGTTGTACCAAGAAATTGGTGTAAGCGCTTAACCCGAGTAACTAGGATTTGATATATTTATAGGAGTCTTAGACTTAGACTCGCTGTCCTTCCGGCTAGCTTAACTGATCTCTTTATTTATCTTAGTGTGGATTTCTCCTATGTTACTACCCCACTCTATCATTGATTATCCTTACTCCTATTTTTTTGGATTCGTGGAATTATTCTTTAGTCATATCTTTGTTAAACCAAGATAATCTTACGCCAAGCTTCCCTGTGAAAATAAATATGATACCATGGAATACTCTCGGGTGAAATGCAACATTGATGTTCCATTGGCTTGCAGAATTAATTAATTAATTTTATCTTTGGAGCGTAGCAAACACAAACAAGCATTTCTAGCGCCGTTGCCGGGGAAGTAATGGCTAAGATTTCAAGACTAACACATATTATCTACTGAGCTAATTCACCGATAGCCTTAGCGAGATCACCCCTGTTTTGTTTGAGTATGGAACAAACAGGACACAGTCTCCATGACCTTGGAGCAAGTTTTCACAAAAGAAGAGCACGTAGTTTGCGATACTTCTCAACAAATCATCATTCCAAATGATGAAAGCACTGAGCGCATCTTGGAGAGTTTCTATACCCGCCTCAGGTATCAGATATTCGATCTTGTGGTCCTCATAGCCAGATATTATTTCTATCACGGTAACACACATGTAACCGGGGGGATATCCCTATTATGGATCGTCTGTCCTAGAAATTCCATGTCGGATGCAACCTTCATCATCTTCCCCTTGTAACTAAATGGCACATGCAACTCATATGGAGTATCCTTAGTGATGTCCTCCGTTTCTGATTGCATGGAGACTGATGGTTGACCAGAGACTGATGGTTGCGTGGAGACTGATGGTTGCTTGGATACGAATGAAGCCACCGCTTTTGCAATCCCGTGAAGGAAATCACAAGGCAAAGGAGGAGAGATTACTCTCAATATTTGTTAGCACACAACTGAACAAAGGGGATGCTAACAAATATTGAGAGTGATCTCTCCCATTTGCTCTTGTGATTTCCTTCGTGGGTTTGCCGAAGCGACGACTTCATCCGCTCCCAATTGGTGCTCCTACTCCTTTCAAGGTTTACCTTGATTGATTGTAGGTGGAGTTGGTTGGTTCTCTGAGAGTGTGGTTGGGAGAATCCTCGATTTAGGTTGCCGGTTAAAGACGGTGGTTGGCTTCGAGTTTTATTTGCTAGGTTGCACTAGTTATCATTGCTTGCAGCAAGTTATCTGGTTGTGCTACAGCTAATTATCAAGAACAAGATCCTATGCCATGAAGATTGGGACCCCGTAACATATCATCTGGTATCAAGAGCCATCATTGCCACGGTAGGATTTATTTACCCTTAGCTATATATATTCGTTATCATCCTATCCACAAAAGCCATAAAAATATATCCATAGCTCCTTATTTTGATCTATTATTCTGGTGAGTTTATTAAGTTTCAGTCCATTAGAGTCTTTGTTTAGTTGATGATCATATATTTCTTCGTGTGTCCTTTGTGCCTTTTCATTTATCTTGCTATAATCTGAAAATCTAAAAAAAAGGAAAACCTAGTCATTTCTTTGCGTAAACTTTTTTCCTATCTAGCTATTGGTTGCATTTAGTTATATATTAGTGTGCAAGTGTTATATCTGGTCTTATTTAGTATTGTGGCAAAAAAAGAGTCAAAAAAAGGAAGAAAGAAATGTTGCAAAAAAAATTATTGTTGAGAAAGTTGCAAAAGAAAGGAGAAGGATCAGATTGTTCGCACGCGCATGTGCTGAATTTTCATATCAAGTTGTGTAACCAATTTGTTGTCTTTCTTTGGTGCAATTTTGCTAGGAGATTCATTATGAGCCATCCATCCCTAGCATACTCCTTGTTTGCATCAAGTCTAAAAACTCATTTGCGCGTGTGTTGCATCAGTTACATCTTTCGTATCTTGTGATCAGCACTAGGCTTTGGACTTCTAGTTTGGATTGCTACTTAACTTTACAATACTAGAATTCAGATTGCATTCTTTGGTAATACTCCACACCAAACACCACATAAAATTCATCGTGATTGGTACCTTGGTCTTGTATTCGCTTAACCATCACTTTCTTGTTACCACCACACATTGAATTTCTATAATCTGCAGGGAATTCACAAGAGCTTCGGTTGGTAAGAGAAGTGAGGTTGTGAGATTCCACATATTTTTTTCCCTATTCCACATATATTGTTGCTTTGTACTCAATAATTGTACAGGAAGATGTATGTTCCACCTAAGATTGATGATTGTGTAACCATGGCACAATTCAATGAGTTGAGGCAAGGCATGGAAGAAAGGCAGGACAGGTTGATACAAGATCTTCAGGCTCTTATGGCTGAAATCAGAGGACGTCATCTACCTCGTGCAAGAAACCATGGTGAACATGAAAAAGAAAGTGCAGGATCTGCTGCTAGAAGAAGAAGAGAACAAGGAAGGACAAACCGAGGTGCTGCACATGATAGAAGAAGGGGACAAGGTCGAAGAACTAATGACGATGATGATTCTAAAGATATGGATGATGATATCCATTTACAAAATCCTTTTGGACACCGACCCAATAGAAGAGGCAACCAAAAGGAGAGGTTAGGTAAACTGAAATTTACCATGCCAAAATTTGAAGGAGGATATGATCCTGAAGCTTATTTCACTTGGGAGTTGACGGTGGATAAAATGTTTCGCTTGCACAATTATACTAAAGAGAAGAAGTTGGCAATGACATCTCTTGGGTTTGATGGATATGCTATGATCTGGTGGGAAAAACTTCTCCGTGGTCGTGAAGAAGATGGGGAACCTCCTATTACCACTTGGGAAGAAATGAAGCATGAGATGAGATTTTTGATTTGTGCTGAAGCACTATCGGCGTGATCTCTTTGATAAATTGCAGAATTTGAAGCAAGGGAGTTTTTCTGTTGAAGAGTATTATAAAGAGATAGAAATGGCTCTGATTAGAGCCAATGTATATGAAGATCAAGTGCAAACAATTGCACGTTTATGGCTGGTTTGCATCGCAATATTCAGCGCATCATTGAATTTCAGACATATAGGCACCTTATTGATTTGGTACATCAGGCCACCAAAGCTGAACGCCAACTACAGCAAGATACTAAGTGTAGCAAGTCCATGCCATTCGGTATGAGAACTACATCAGGAGGAAGCAAACCAATTTCAAAGTTTGCTGCTACATCCTCAGTTGCAAAAAGCTCATTTGGAGGCTCACATTCAAATGTTCAAGGTGTTTTTAGTGGGAAGAATACTACTACCCCAAGCATGAATTCTAAACCTGCAACATCCACATCTACTTGAGTAGGTTCTACTACCAAGAGTTGTGAAATTCAGTGCTTCAAGTGTGGAGGTCGTGGACATGTTATTAAGGAATGCCCAAATAATCGGGTGATCATTGTGAATGATAGTGGAGAGTACGAATCAGCTAGTGAAGAGGAAGAAGAAGAGGTGCATACTAATGAGGTCCAAGAAGACGAGGAACATGCTGGATGTGACTTTGAGCAAGGTACTGCTCTTGTACTGACACAAATATTGAGTGTTTAGATGAGGGAAGCTGAAACTGGATAGCGACATAATTTATTTCAAACCAGAGCTAAAGTGCAAGATAAAGTAGTGAAGGTGATCATTGATGGTGGGAGCTGCCATAATCTTGCGAGTCGTGAGATGGTTGAAAAACATGGTTTGAAGTTGTAGCAACATCCTTATCCATACCATGTGCAATGGTTGAATGATTCGGGGAATATCAAGATTGGATATAAGGTAAAAGTTCCATTCAAAATTGGTGAATATGTTGACACAGTGGAGTGTGATGTGGCACCCATGACAGTGTGTCACATGCTGCTTGGAAGACTTTGGCAATACGATCGATATACTCAGCATTGTGGGAGAACAAAATCAGTTCACACTAGACTTGGAAGGGAAGAAGTTGGTACTCAAACCTATGTCACCTCAACAAATCATGGCTGAGCACTTACAAAAGAAAACTGAAATTAGTCCAGCAAGTAAAGGAGGAGAAGAGAAAAAGAAAATGAGTGTCATCCACAATTCGATGAGTGAGAGCCACAAGCCAAATTTGAGAGCTAAAATGAAAGGAGAGGGAGAGCATCTAGTTATGCTAGCTACAAAATCTAAGATGAGAGGAACAACCCACATCAAGTGCTCTTTGCACTTGTGTGGAAAGACATTTTAGTTTCAGCTAACGGTATCACCTCTCTTCCTAGTGCTATGTCTCATCTTTTGCAGGATTATACCAGCTGAAGGAAAGAGCACGATATTTTTCCTGAAGGAAACACCAGCTGGACTACCTTCGATTCGTGGGATTGAGCATCAAATTGATTTCCTTCCAGGTGCTGCACTACCTAATCGTCCACCATACTGAACCAATCCAGAAGAAACCAAGGAGATACAAAGGCAAGTACAAGAACTTCTTGACAAAGGTTTTGTTCGTGAAAGTTTAAGTCCTTGTCTGTCCCAATGATATTAGTACCCAAAAAGGAAGGTTCGTGGAGAATGTGTGTAGACTGTAGAGCTATAAATAATATAATTGTTCGCTACCATCATCCTATCCCACGATTAGATGACATGCTTGATGAATTGAGTGGATCTACCATATTTACTAAAATTTATTTGAGAAGCGGGTACCATCAAATAAGAATGAAAACCGGAGATGAATGGAAAACTGCATGTAAAACTAAATTTGGACTGTATGAATGGTTAGTTATGCCTTTTGGTTTGACTAATGCTCCTAGTACTTTTATGAGATTAATGAACCATGTGTTGAGAGCCTTTATTAGAAAATTCATGGTTGTTTACTTTGATGACATCTTGATTTACATCAAGTCTTTTGAGGAACATATCAATCACATTCGTCAAGTTTTGGATGAACTTCAAAAAGAGAAATTATTTGTTAATCTTGAGAAGTGCAGTTTTTGCACTAACCATATTGTGTTCCTTGGCTTTGTGGTTTCAAAAAAGGAATAGAAGTGGTTGAAACAAAGGTGAAAGCCAACAAGGATAGGCCAACTCCAACAAATGTAAGTCAAGTAAGAAGTTTTCATGGCTTTGCTAGTTTTTATAGGAGATTTGTGAGAAATTTCATTACCATTGCTGCTCCTTTGAATGAATTGACCAAGAAAGGGGTTGTATTTAAATGGGAACAATCACTAGAAAATGTTTTTCAAGAATTAAAGAAATGATTAACTGGAGCACTATTACTTGTTCTACATGATTTCACTCAAACTTTTGAAGTAGAATGTGATGCTAGTGGAATTGGCATAGGAGGGGTTTTAATGCAGCAAGGAAAACCAGTAGCATATTTTAGTGAAAAAATAGGAGGTGCTCAATTGAATTACTCTGTGTATGACAAAGAATTGTATGCTTTGGTGTGAGTGCTTGAAACATGACAGCATTATTTATGGCCAAAAGAGTTTGTAATCCTTTCTGATCATGAAGCTTTGAAGTACTTAAAAGGCCAAGCTAAGCTGAACTGACGCCATGCCAAATGGGTTGAGTTCATCGAAACATTTCCATACATTGTAAAATATAAGAAAGGCAAGGATAACGTAGTCGCTGATGCTTTGTCTCGAAAGAGTGTGTTGCTGAACCAACTAGAGGTAAAAGTTTTGGGCCTTGAAAGTTTGAAAGACATGTGCAAGAATGATGCTGAGTTTTCAGAACCATATAATCATTTCAAAGACAGAAAAGGATGGGAAAAATATTATATGCATGATGGATTTTTGTTTCGAGCTAACAAGCTTTGTGTTTCAAATTCTTCGGTTAGATTGGTATTGTTACAGGAGGCACATGGAGGTGGACTGACGGGACATTTTGAACAAAAGAAGACTTATGACCTACTAGGAGATCATTTCTATTGGCCCAAGATGATGAGAGATGTCATCCGATTTGTAGAGCGATGCTTCACCTACCACAAAGCTAAGTCAAATATGAACCCTCATGGATTATACACTCCTTTACCTTCCCCTAATACTCCTTGGGAAGACATAATCATGGATTTTATTTTGGGGTTGCCTAGAACTCGGAGCGGAAAAGATTTAATTTTTGTTGTGGTTGATAGATTCTCAAAAATGAATCATTTTTTTCCTTGTCACAAGAGCAACGATGCTTCACATGCTGCTAGTTTATTTTTCAGAGAAATTATGAGGTTACATGGAGTGCCCAGGACCATTGTATCTGATCGTGATGTCAAGTTTGTGAGCTATTTCTGAAAAACATTATGGGCCAAGCCCTTGTCCTTGACCACTTGTCACCCTCAAACCAATGGGCAAACTGAAGTGGTGAATTGTACATTGTCCATGTGGCTGCGGACAATGATGAAAAAGAACTTGAAGGATTGGGAAGATTGGTTGCCTCATGTGGAGTTTGCTTATAACGGGGCAGTACACTCTACCACTAATTTGAGTCCTTTTGAAATTGTTTATGGGTTGAAACCTATTGCTCTGATAGATTTGTTGCCTTTGACATTATTGGAAAGAACCAACATGGAAGGCTCCAAGCATGCTGAATATGTAAAGAAAATACATCAGAAGACCAAGGAGACAATAGAGTTGAAGGCAATGCGCAAGGCTGCAAGTATGAACAAACATAGAAAGAAAGTGTTATTTGAACCAGGGGATTTGGTGTGGATTCATTTGCACAAGGATCGTTTCCCTGATAAGCACAAGTCAAAGCTTATACCACGAGGGGATGGTCTATTTCATGTTCTTGCGAAGATGAATGACAATGCATACAAGATAGACCTTCTAGTAAGTTATGGCGTGAGCAACTCCTTTAACATGGCTGATCTGTCACCATTCACTAGTGAAGATGGTACAGAGTCAAGGACGACTCCTTTTCAAGAGGGAGAGGATGATATGACCATGCCGACTACACCGTCCAATATGCCAACTACTTCAACCAAGATGACTACTTCTTCAAGTCAAACTACGCCAGCTCATGTTTTTGATGGACCAATTACTCATAGTCGAGCTATGAAGCTACAACAAGAGGTGCACGCACTACTTTGTGAATTTCACTTTAATATTGATGAGAATTATATATTACCTAAATTGTGCATGTTGTTGTTGCTCAAGTTCACCAAGGAGGATGACAAGGATACACCAAGAATGAACCAGAGAGATGGACCACGTCGAGTCAGTTCAGCCTAAGAGAACCATCAAGAAGAACTAGTCATATCTTTTGTTACCCCTAAGCTATGAAGGTGTGTGAATACATGTTGGAAAGCTCATGAAGTTAACTTTCTAATACCACCAGTCTTGACTAGTTTGGTGATTCCAGTATGGCAGTCGAGTACTTTTAGTATAGACTGGTTAGAAGGTCAACAGTCAACCTAACGTTCATGTTCCCGTGCAAAACTGTACATTCTACAATATCTCATTGTACATGTTGCACATGGTGTGAATGAGAATCAAGTTAAAATGAAATTCACAAAGTATCGTGTGCACCTCTTGTTGTAGCTTCATAGATCAACTACAAGTAATCGGTCCATCAAAAACATGAGCTAGTGTAGTTTGACTTGAAGAAGTAGTCATCCCGGTTGAAGCAGTTGGCATATTGGACGGTTTAGTCGGTGTGGTCATATCATGATCTTTCTTGTGCAAGATCTGATTCTTGTATAGGTGCAAGGATGTTTCGGAGAAACCTTCTTTCCATGTTGAAAATTATCAAGCCCTTTAGTTGTACCGGCATTGATCAACACATGAAGCTCAATATGGCATAACTCCTCAACATCAAAATCAGCTTCACCACACAACTCCATCGCAGCTACACCAGATGAATTCACAGACTCAACTTCAACTTCAAAAGGCTCATCAAATTCCATGTCAACCACATTGTTCTCAGCATGTTTTGTCCATGTCGTGTACCCTGTAACAAAACCCCTCCGCACCAACTGTGATTTGATTACTTCTATATACTTTCATAACTTCTCATTCTTGCAATCATAGCACGGACAATGTAAATTAGTCGTCCCTTCATGCCGAGCATGTTGTGTGGCCCAGTCGATGAATTTAGAGACTTCTCGTAAAAATGTTAGACCCGGTCTTAGTTCCTCGTACATCCAAGATCTATCCATCACCAACGACCTTGAACGAGAACTAAAACAATATTTGAAATTAATTATGTGTAACAAAAAATTCAAACATTCAACTTTGAGGCTTCACCGCCTTGAGTAAGGATGTCGGGAGAGATGGGGAGTGTTCCCATATTCAATGGGGAGAACTATGGGTATTGGAAGGCACGCATGCAAGCCTACCTTGAGTTCCTTGATCCAGATATATGGAAGGTGACCCATGATTCAGATGCGGACGTGAACCCGTTTGATCCTGAATTCATTAAGTTCAATGCTAAGGCCCAAAATGTTGTATTTGCATGCATGTCTAAGGATGTTTTTGCTAGGTGGAATGCTAGTTCATCAACATATGAGATCTGGACTGAGATTCAGGGTATTCATGAGGGTGCTAGTGATGTCAAAGAGGAAAGATATTATGTGTTCAAGAACAAATATGATAACTTCACTAGATTGTCACATGAGAGAGCTAACACTATTTATTTTCGTTTTCATGTACTAGTGGAGGAGATCAATACACTTGGGGATGGTTTCAAGCTCAAGCCTGTGGAGGTGATTAGAAGATTTGTGAGGCTATTCAAGAATCCCAAGTATGAGTCCCTCATCACCTACACCTTGCAAGGTGACCTCAAGACCAAGACTATCAAGGACGTGCTTGGGAAGATCACTGCTTTCGTGAGCTACCAGTTGGGTTTGGATGATCCACAACTATCCAACCTAGCTCTTCAAGATGAGAGGTAAGAGTTCACCAAGAGCAAGAAGAAGATGATTGAGGATGACGATGATGATGATGATGAAGATGACTTTAGTGAGGACTTGGCTCTTCTTATGAAGAAGATGAGGACCTTCAAGAACAAGTTTGCCTCCAAATCCAAGCGCAAGTGCTTCAACTATGGCTCCAAGAATCACTTTGTTCGAGATTTCCCCAAGCCAAAGAAAGAGGCATTCAAGCCCAAACACTCAAGTGATGAAGAAGAAGACCCCAAAGCCAAGCAAAAGAAGAAGAGGTACTTCAACTAGGACAAGATCAAAGGAAAAGCCAAAGACTAGAAGAAGCAGTTCTCACACAAGGCCCTTGTGGGAGAGTGGACAAGTGACAGCTCAAGTGATACATCCTCATCCTCTAGCGATGATGAAGAAGTGGCCGGCCTAGCTATGATCAAGACCACACTGCCACGAGCTCTTCCTCCACTTCCCACATGCCTCGTGACCATGATCCAACTTGGAGAGAGTGAGGATGAGAGCAGCAACGAGAGTGATGATGTGGAGCTCTCTTGCGCCGAGCTTTAGAGTATGCTTGAGCAGACCCGCGACATCACTATCAAGAAATCCAAATGCTAGATGTGGTAAGAAAAGAGTGTAAGCTGGCTAAGGACCATATTGGTGAGCTTGAGAGTGAGCTCAAGGACCTTGTCACATCTCTTGAGGCCCTAAACAAGAGTTATGACAAACTTAAGGGTGATCATGTAGAGCTACATGAGAAGTACGAGGCCCTTGAATTTATTTTTGAGGCCATCAATGTTGATAACCTTGCCTCTCCCTTCTCTAGTTCATCAAAGAGTGATGTTTCTACTATGTGTGATGAACTTACCACCTCAGTCAAGGATTCTTCTCTTGGGCCATTTGTTTTGGAGGAATATCACAACCTCAAGGAAGAGAGGAATATGGTGATGGATGGCTTTGAGAGGCTCACACGTGGTAGAGCCATCCACAAGGAGATTCTTGGGTGGAACCTTGTGAACAATGTCTCCCACCGGGAACTTGTCTCATACCTCGCCGCCATCTACCTCATCGGGACGAGCGACTCCATTCCCGCTTGGATCAAGCCCCTACTTGCCGATGACTACTATTGCGAGAGGTGTTGCAAGGATGGCCACACCATCATGGATTGTCCTATGGTGAGAATTTCCATTGTTTTACCTATTGCTAACTTGTTCCATGAGAACACCACTTTAATCTTTTTAGGGACAAGGGTGTCAAGGTGAAAGCAAAGGATTTGGGACCACCAAACAAAAAGAGAAAGATCAAGAGCATATGGGTGCCTAAGTGCATTATTGATCTTGAGACGTCAACGAAGTACAAGTGGGTGCCCAAAAACAAGACCTAGAAGATAGTGGTGGTGGTGGGCCAAGAGCTTACCTGAAGATCAAGTGAAGTCCACCACAAGTGACATGGACCTCAACGACATATCCTCATGAGGAAGGTATCTGTGTTTGTTCTCGGTAGTTGTAGTGTGTTCTTTCTTTTCTTGCATTGCATGGTAATTAGGACTCCTTTGTGACTAGTATGTTTTGCATCCTTGCATGTGTAATAAACTAAAAGAAAAACACATAAAAATTAGTCAATGTCTAACCCACTCAAGATAGCTATAAGCAAGGGGGAGTGCTTGAGATGGTGGTTTGGCTCTCTCAAGGCAAGGGTATGGATTATAGTGAGTAAGCTTGAGAGGGGTTCAAACTTGACATTGTTAGGTTTCCTTTATATCTTGTTTAATATTTCTTGCATTCATGTGGCATGTTTACTTTCATTGCATATGTAAAATGCATGTTGCATGTATCATATAGAAAACATAAAGGAGGCTTGTCACATTTGGAGAAACTTGTGCCTCATGATCTATCTGAGATTACATCTCCATAAGTGTGACTAAAGGAAATGATTGTGCTTTATACCTATTGAGCAAGCTCTTATGAACTCTGAGATTAAACCCACTCGCGCGGTTCATGGACTAAGGCTCAGACATACCCATTTGGTTCTTAATTGCCTTGGTTCTTATTTGCTCAATTCTTTATTTAGCATTTGCAAAAATTCTAAGACTATATAGAGTCGCTATTTGAAAAGGAGTGTTTGAGAGTTCCCTTCACACTTCAAGTCTAGTGTTTATTTGAGTGTTAAGTGAGGCCACTTAGAAAATGGAGAAAATCCTTGATTCTGCAAAATCCTGGTAGTGACCATACAGTTCGGTCTGTGCTTTCTGCATAGTGCTTCGAGGGCCTGGAAATGGAGACCGAATAAAACAACTTTAAAGACCGTACGGTCCGGTCTGCACACTGTTCTGTTGTCCAGAACCCTGATTTCCAAAGTCAACGAAGTGACCGAACGGTCCGATCTATTGAGCATACCGTCCGGTCACTACAGTTGAAACGCGTAATGTATTCCAAATCTATGACCATTCGATCTCGGCCGTTCATTTCCTTTTGACTTGGGTCAAAATTGAAGAATATTGTATTCTTTGTTCTTCACCCCGAGGCCGAGTGCACGCACGGGACAACGCCGCCACCACTTCCAGCTATCGCCGACCTCGCCCTCGATGACGACCTGCCAAGCCGCCGCACTACCTGCCACACCTGCGCGCCAGCATCACAGCTCGCCTCTGTCGTGCTCATGCTGATGCAACCCCAGCGCTGTTGACGATGCAAGCCCGAGCAATTGCTTCCGCAAAATGCCATAGCCGCTCGCCGCCTTGCTCTGTCGGACGCCTCGTCGTCGGCCCCTCCAACGTCGCCTCTACCCTCCTCCCACGCGCGTGCAAGCACAGAGCCAAAAGCTCCTCCTTCCCACCTCCGATTAGGGCAAGTTGCCTCTCCCTCCACCTCCATTGCTGACGACCCAAAAATCTCAACTTTTAGGCGATCGGTCAAGCATTCATCTCGGTTTCGGCTTTGGTGATCTCCAGGGTTTCCCATTCATCAATTATGCCCTGATTATGAGATATTAGCTTTAATTGATGCAATTAGATTATTTGCCCATCTCCTAGTTGCATTAATTAGTTAATTGGCTCAACCTAGAATGCAACTAATTCCATCCATATCTGTTAATTGCAAGTCTAGTGTTGTCTCCTATCTAGTCTATAGTTAGATTAATTGCCTATTATTTGACTGTACACTAGATGATTCACATCAGCCACATATAGTCGATGATCACTATTGTCACATTGCTTTATTTGTTTAGTGATCATGTCCTTCATCTCAGTGCTAGGATTTCTATTGCGCATTCTTACCTAGCGGTGTTATGCTTGTAGATTTATATACGTTCTATACTTATCCTATCTATAAGTACAGGTGTGTAGTGACACTTGTTAGCAGCAATGGTGGCAGGAGGGCAGGATAAGGGTAAGGGGAAGATTCCAGAGAAGCCCAGAGGCAAGAAGAGGACAAGACTAGACCTAGAGTTAGAGAGGGCCAGACGGTTGGCGCAACACCTAGATGCCATGGAGGCATCCCATAGGATACTAAGGACACGGTTGATCATTGAGCAGACATATGACGACCAAGGTCTGAGGAGGAGTACCAGAATGAGGACAACAGCACCAGCTTTGGCCACAGGAGTTGTTCTGGCACCTTGGTTGCAGCATACTCCAGCTTCTCGTCAGGAGAGGTCATTGAGAACTACGGACCAAGGATGCTCCAGGCAGCAGGAGGAGTCCAAGGAGTCAAAGGAGGATAGTGAATCTGAGTCTGAGTCAGAGGAGTTTGAGGAGGAGGAGCTAGAGTAGCTAGTGCTGACATGACCCTAGAGGTCAGCTCACCACGTAGGAGACCCGTAGTGCACTTGTGATGTGTGCACCAGGAGGCTACAGAGGCTGATAGTCGCAGCTGGAGAGGGCGACATCCTTAAGGTTCCTACCAAGGACCTTAAAGTGAGTCGTCTCATACCCTTCGAGCAGTGGGTTCCAGTTCCCAGGAACCCTGCTGGAGGAGAGAGATACTGGACTGGTCTTTAGAGGAGGATTGGTGACGGTCTGAGACTATACATTGCCAGAAAGGGCTAGGCTGGACAATTCGTGTCACAATAGTACACGATGTACCAGGCTATGAGGAGAGCCCCAAGCATGGAGATGGAGCAGTACTTCACATACTTGCCAAGACTAGCAGAGTTGGTCACCAGACCATACAGGTTCAGAGAGGACATAGTGTTGGAGTTCTACGCTTCACTATGGGTGGCCAGAGATTGTTCTGAGATCTGGTTCATGTTCAGAGGAGAGCCCCAACGCTTGACCAGGGAGGATCTGATAGCTGCACTTGGACTACTTGTTTCAGATCTACAACTATACAGGAGTGTCTATGGGACCTTCGCTCCACCCCGCAGACCACACGAAGGGACGCTACCTCCAGACGACATGGTGTCAGTCGCCTTTCCATCACCACACACTCCAGGTTTTGACAGACACCCTGCAAGACTCACTGCAGAGGCGAAGGTGGTTAGGTCGATAGTCACCAGGACTATCATTCATTCATTCCTAGGTCAGGGTACAGAGAGGAGTTGACACTCTCGCACCAGTGGGCAGTGGTAGTGTTACTGAGGAGACAACAGTTTGACCTTGCAGATATATTCATTGCTAAGATGGAGGAGGTGATTTTAGAGAGAGTTGGAGGATGCCACTTTGTGGAATACTTACCTTACTGGTATCCATAGCTCAGCTTAAGTCGGTAATCGACTGGGTGGCCCACCAATAAGGGAACCGACCGAGTCGGCTTAGAGCACAAGGCAATTAGAGATAGACTTTCTATGTAAATCCTTGTAGACTATGAGTAGGACTCTTCATGTATCCCCTGCCAACTGGATATATAAGGAGGTAGGAAACTCCCCATCGAGGGTACAAATTCACATTGCAATACAAACCATAGAACAAAGAACATAGGGTTTTTACTCTCATTGAGAAAGCCCAAACATGTATAATTCGGTGTCTTGTGTCTTAACCATCGAGTTTTTAATCCCGACGTAGCCCTATAAATATATTGCCAAGATCAAGTCTTGATAGTTGGCGCATCGGGAAGGGGGAAGGCACGCCGGGATTCACCGTCGATTTTGATGGCAGAGATTCCCAACATCCAGTACTCATCAGACTTCAAGATCTCCTTTGGATCACTCGACTTCGTCGTGGACACCGATGGAGTACTAAGCCCGGTGAAACATCAATCTGACTCGGCCATAGCTAGAACTATGGCACGATCCCGGGGCACATCAGATTCGATTCCAGCCCTGGTACCACTTAGATTCGGTAGGACTAACCTACCCATCGTGTATGACGCAAAGTCGGTCTGTTCCTTTGATGAGGAATCAGACGGATCTTCTTGCCCGTATCCATTGGTTATAAATATGGTCAATCTCATAGAAAATCCACCGGCAAACAATGGAGAAGAAAACCAGGAGGAAGACGCCACATCAGGCGATCATTGTTGCCGACTGAGAGGATAGCGTGGATCTCGCCTTGCACGGTAATTGGAACTCGGGGGCCTAGAGATCGAGATGGATGCCATAAAGGTATATGACACCCTGTAGAATAACATCACCGGGGCAAAGATGTTACTCGACAGCTTGATGGTTGACGAGGTGTACCAGATCACCGCGATGAAAAAGGTCATCACCATTCTTAAAGCAGTTGCTTTTCAAGAAGCTCACAAAGAACCACCTCCATCGGTGGCAAGCTCCAGCACTGCTACATCACACGGTCATTGAGGACGTCGCAATCTAAGAGATTCTTTAGGCTCTCATGACCTTCGACAAGTCATCAATTCTCATTATGAGGAGCGAGCTCATGACAACTACTGTTATACAGAAGAGCGGCACGACCGTAGGGATGATTACCATCGAGAAGACTGACGTGATCCACCTCCAAGGGATAACCACGACAACTGACATTGTTATGACGATCATGATCAGCGTGAAAATCACAAGGATAACAATCTTCGTCGTCATGATGATGATGTGGGGCAACACCATAGGCATCGTACTCCCTCTACATCGTGATATCCAGACCGACGGCATAGGACCCCGTCGCCGACCGATGAGGAGTTTGATGGAATAAAGGCTTACACTCCTGAGTTGTGTAGGTGCAAGTTTCCAAGGAGTTTCAAGCCCATTGCTATTGAAAAGTATGATGGCCAGACCAACCCCAAGGACTGGCTCCAAATCTATAGCACAACTATTCAGTCTGCAGGGGGAAACACTTATGTCATGGCCAGACGAGCCCCTACGTGATTTCATCAAACTGTTATGCGCCAAAAAGACAGAGATTCCCAATGTCCTAGACCAGCAGATCATTACTGCCTTCCAGGGAGGTTTGTAGAGTGACAACTTGGTCCGGGAGATCGGTCGACGGAATCATAACCTTGATCTATCCGCCCGGGAATGCTTCGAGATCACGGACAAGTATGATTCGAGGGAGTCGGCTCTATATGACATCTGTCGTAAAGGGAAGGAGAAGTGCCAGGATAAGTCCGTGTCCTTTAAAAAGGACAAGAAGAGGAAGACCGACAACATGGTTATTGTTGTAGACCGGTCCAAGAAAAATCTACGGATGAACCAGCAGACCATGGATGACTTGCTGAGTGGTCCATGCTTATGGCACCCCTAGGGAAACCACAAAGCGAAAGATTGCTACTGTCTGAACGGTTTTGTGGCAGACGTGCTGAAGGTGGCGAAAGACCCTCCAAGGCACAGTGGCAAGGACAAAGCTGGAGACAGTGAGGATAAGGACACGGAAGGAGAGTTTCAACCGCCCCAGAAAGAAGTCAACTTCGTCTTTAGAGAACCTGGCACCTACATATCCAAGCGCAAACATAAGTTGGAATTATGAGAAATCAACTCTATGGAACCAGCGGCTCCCGAGTACATGATGTGGTTTGAAGTCCTGATTACCTTTGATCGGTCGAATCACCCCAAGCACCTACCAATGCCAGGCTATTACCCACTCGTACTAACGCGACCATGAGTTCAACAGAGTACTCATTGATGGAGGAAGCAGCCTTGACCTTATTTTCACCAGGACCCTCAGAGAGATAGGGTTGATGGTGGATGACCTTAAACCTAGTACCTCTCCCTTCCATGGGATTGTGCTTGCAAGACTTCAGTACCAATAGGACAGATTAATCTACCTTTTATGTTTGGTACACGGGAGAACTTTAGGACAGAGTGCATTGTCTTCTAAGTAGTCGACTTCGAGTCTGCCTACCATGCTATCATTGGTAGACCAACAATAGAGAAATTCATGGCGGTACCACACTATCCGCATCTTACCTTGAAGATGCCCGATCCTAGAGGAATCATCTCCCTCCAGAGTTGTATAGAGTTGTGAGTTAGCCAACCGACAGTTGATGATGTCCGATTGGCTGGAGATCCAGAAGGCAGTCAGCAATGAGGTGAAGACTGATGCGAAGATCCCCGCGAAGAATCCCAACAAGGAGAAGATGCAGACGGACGACATGCTGATCAAGGAAATTCCGCTCGACCTTGAGGATCCTGCTAAGGTCACTTATGCAGGAGCAAATCTTGAGGAGAAATAGGAACTCGTGCTCACTCTTTTCCTCCAGCAAAACAGGGACATGTTTGCATGGAAGCCCTTTAACATGCCGACAGTTCCTAGGGAAAAGATTGAGCATGAGTTAAGGGTGCCTCCTGGGGCTACACCCGTCAAGCAAAGTCTTAGAAGGTTCGCTCAAGATCGCAAACGCCGTGAAGAAGGATATAGCTAGGCTTTTAGATGCTAATTTTATAAAGGAAGTGTACCATCTAGATTGGCTGGCTAATCTAGTCCTTGTACCCAAGAATAATAAAGAGTCGCGTGTGCGTTGATTATACCAACTTGAACAAGGTTTGTCTAAAGGACCCTTTCGCTCTGCCACGAATTGGCTGGCTAAGCTTTCTAGATGCCTATTCAGGCTATCACCAGATCCTACTAAAAGTCAAAGATCAAATTAAGACATACTTTATAACTCCATTTGGCGCTTACTATTATATCATTATGTCATTTGGTCTGAAGAATGCTGGCGCAACTTACCAACGCTGTATTCAACGCTGCCTCGAAGCTCAGATTGGTCGGAACATAGAAGCATACGTTGATGACATCATGGTCAAGACTCAGAACATTGAAGAACTCCTCTATGACATGGCAGAAGTGTTCGACAATCTGAGGCGGTACTCGATGAAATTAATCCCAAGAATTGTGTTTTTGGGGTTCCATCCAGAAAGCTACTCAGTTACATCATTTCGAAATGAGGTACAGAGGCTAACCCAGATAAAATCAAGGTGAAGGACCGAGAAGGCGACCAGAGGGGGGGTGAATGGGAGCCTATAAAAATTCTCCAAGAGAACTCGGCCTATATCCCAAAAACAACCCAAGCCAACCTCCGAGCCGATCACCAAGACTACACACACCAACTCGTGGTCTACTAGCCTTAGGAGTGATCAACCACAGTGAGAAACACAGCGGAAACAAAAGGGAACAAGAAGTGCTCAAAATAGGTCAATTCTGGACTCTCATCGGCAGTGCTGGTTGGCACCGTCGGTAGTGCCGGTCACTCCCATCGGCAGTGCTGGTGCGAGGATCAGAAGCCATAGACAGGGTGCATCGGCAGTGTCGGTAATACCTGTCGGCAGTGCTGGTGCGGGACACAAGGACTTTGGAGCCAACAATCAGAATAGATTGGCAGTGCTGGTGCGGGGTTCAGACTCTCCCTATCAGTAGAGCGATTTGAGTTCAGACCCACCAGCAGTGCCGGTCCAAGTCATCTACAGTGCCGATCGACCTTGACAGAACAGCAGAAACTTTCGGGAATTTGGCAAATCTTCTCCAAAACCTAATTAAACAAACTCCAAATGATGCAATTTTTGGACCAGTGAATCATCACCATATCACAACCCTAAACCTAGAAGATCAACTCAATTGGCCCAAGAAATCGTTACGAATTTCAGATCTTGAGCCAAGAACACCAAAAAGGGAAAACATGAGAAATCCTTCAAATTGACGGTGCTAGAGCCATTAATTCAGTCAAGGATCCATAGAGGGTTGTTCTAGCTCATCCTAGCAATAAGTTTCTCAAGAAATCCAAGCCAAAAATTCGTCCAAAAATGAGATAAAAAATCACCACGAAAATAGCTCCGAAAATAGGAAAAGGGAATTTCGGGATTCAAGTGAAGAGGGAAATCTTGAGCACGAAAATACTTCTCATATCATGGAAAGGTGCTTACAAGATCCATAGGTACAAGGCTAGGAATCCACCCACTTCCTCCCATTATTTGGAAGAGCAAGAGATGTCTCTCACACACCCTCTCCTCTCCTCTAAAATATGAAGTCCTCTTCTAGCACATTGAATAGAGTGCTAACACAAGGCTAATGAAAGAGAGGCACCTCTTCCACCAGCCCTACGTCTTCTTATATAGGCCTAGGGTCTATTGTCCACATGACAACTCTACCCTTGACCTACATAACATACCCAACTACCACGGGGGGCATAACTGTCCATCTTTATCCTCGTCGCCCGAATGCCATCGAGCACTTCACAACTTTGCTTGCCCTCGACACAAGCTCCGTGATGGTGCCATGTGCACCTCCAATTGCCGCCACCGGTTTTGAGGCCCAAACTGGGAAACCACCTTGCACGCTTCTCAAAGCGCAACTTCACTATGTCGACGTGTGTCACCTTGTCCCGCAATCCTGACCACCAGCAAGTCTCTCCTGGTCCCTGTCCATCGGGCCCCCTTGTCACCTGCACCGGCATCCTGCTCACCTTGACCTGGTCAACATGCCGTCTTCATCACCACCACGGTTTTGAGGCTCAACCGCGAAACCATCCATGCTTCTTGCCTCTCCACATGTACGTTGTGGATCACCCTCGACTTCACCCGGCATCCCGATCGTCCGGCCCCAAGTCCCCTACTTGTGCACGATCCTCTCGTCGTTGACCGCCATGTCGACTCCAGTGACCTACACATCATGAGACAAGCAAACACATTTCCCAACACCTACAACATCACCAATTCCTTCACCAACTCTGGTTAGTCATAACCATGACATGCAAACCCATGCAATCCCTGGATTCCCGTATTTCAACTCGAACACTAAATCCGCTCAAGTCAATTACTCATCACATATATTGCAAACCATGGCACATATCCACATGGTTTCTCAATCTCCCCCTTGATGAGTACATTAACAACACCAAATGCACAAGAATTTAGGATTGAAATGCGAAGACAAGCAAGTACATCCAAATGGGTCAACCTAAAGAAAAGGTGAAAACAAGCCATCTAGCAAAGTAGGGATCACAAAACCAAGAGTTGGCAAAGAAAGCAACTTGAGATGCAAGAATGTGAAAAGCGCAAGAAAACGCTCAAGATCATGATATGCTCCCCCTCAAGTTGTGGTAGGTCTCATGGAATACAAAATGAATCATCTTAAATTTCTTAGCAGTATTTGTGCATGACCCAACAATTCTCCCCTTAGGCACTTATTTCTCCCCCTTTAGCAATGAACTCATCAAAGAGGCAAAAGAACAAGCAAACATGCAATGCATGAAAATGCAAACCTAAGGAGCTTCAACAATTATGCAAACAAGCATTTAACCTTGCTAATCATAAGAATTGAGCCATGTACTGTAAAAGCAATGGCGCACAACCATACAAAGATAAAAAATAGATAGCAAGGCATAAACACCAAGAGTTATACAAGCTAAGCAAAAAGATTAACCAGCTTAGATAGAATCAAATTTGCTTATCAGAGGAAAACTGCCACCACATGTGTAAGTACTCCTATCCAAGGCAAAACAAGCACCAAGTGAATCATAAGAATCTAGCTAGTTTCAATCTCAACAAGGGCAACAAGCTTTCGTAGGAAATGAGCTCTACAAACACTCACATATGCAACAGAGACTCAATTGATTAAGTGATTATTGTTTATCCTCATGTGTCCTCTTATCCATGCGGAGGGTCACACGACTGGGTACGGCAAACACCTTGAGGCTTCAAGTCACAATCTTTGGATTTAGCATTTGAGAATTATTCTTGATCAAAGCACTTAGCAAATTTTTTCAGTTTATGCACAAGCCAAAAGAGCATGCCTTTGCGGCAAACGGAACACATGTTCCCACAATGTTTCATCATGAGCTAAACATTTGCAAAGCCTTCTATTTCGCAAATACAAGGTGCCAAAGCCAAGACATCCTCTAGACTAGCCTCAATGCAAGTTTCAACAAGGATAAAAGTAATTATACACATGGGGAGCAAATTCTAGCAAGATTAGTTCATGAGGTTCACAAGAAGCTTAATTTATCTTTAAGATTTGGAAGTTGCTCACATGAGTCTATAAGAAGCCATCTAGAAAATCTAAGCATGAGAGTTTATCATCACAGCCACACTACTTAGCTCATATTCAATCATAGAAATGAGAAATACAAGCAAGCATAACAATCAAAGCTCATCTACCGATGCATATATTACATATGGATGCAATGCACAAAAGGTAAGATACATATATACAAGTGAACACCAACTCCCCCTCAAATGATGCCATAAGGATGACAAAAACCAAGTTCCCCTCAAAGAAAAGCATGTCTCGAGGCATCCAAGGGCTTGGTGAGGATACCAGCTAGTTGGTTTCTAGTGTCAATGTATTTGAGATCCATATCCCCCTTCTCAATATTGTCTCTCAGGAAGTGGAATCACACATTGATGTGTTTGACCTTACCATGTTGAATTGGGTTTTTGGCTAAACATATGGCACTGGAGTTATCACACATGAGTGGAACACCCTTAAAAATTAACCCATAGTCCCTCATGGTAGACACAATCCATAGGATTTGTGAGCAGCAGCTACATACTCAGCCTCTGTGGTGGATTGGGCAACACTCGACTGCTTACGAGAAGACCAACAGATCAAAGAAGTACCCAAGAAATGGCAAGTACCAGAAGTGCTCTTCCTATCAATTCTACACCTAGCAAAGTCCGCATCTGAATACCCAATGAGATCAAGAGATGAAGATGCAGAGTACCAAAGACCGAACTCAAGGGTGTATTTGGGATACCTGAAGATGTGCTTGACAGCCTTGCGATGAGTCACCCTTGGGGAAGCTTGAAAGCGAGCACAAAGACAAACCGCAAAGTGTATGTCGGGTCTTATCGCTGTCAGGTACAAGAGGGAGCCGATCATGCTCCTGTACTCCCTTTGATCCACTGCTTCACTGTCTTCATCCGGGTCAAGAGTCGTTGTTGTGGACATTGGTGTAGACAACAGCTTCACATTGACCATGTCGAACTTCTTCAGGAGATCCTTCGTGTACTTGGCTTGATGTATGAAAGTGCCTTGCTTGCACTGCTTGATTTGAAGCCCAAGAAAGAAGGTGAGCTCGCCCATCATCGACATCTGAAATTCACTTTCCATGGCTTCCTGAAATATGGACACAAGAGCATGAGAGGGACCACCAAAGATGATATCATCCACGTAAATCTGAATCATTAGAAAGTCATTGCCATGCTTGAGAGTGAACAAATTTTTATCAACACACCCCATGACACCCGCGCTCTAGCAAGAAGGTCTTAAGCCTAGCATACCATGCCCTAGATGCTTGCTTTAGCCCGTACAAAGCCTTCTGAAGCTTGTACACATGATTTGGGTATTTGTGGTGCTCAAAGCCAGTGGGTTGCCTCACATACACTTCTTACTCTATGAAACTATTTAGGAAAGAACTCTTGACATCTATTTGATATAGTCTAATTCCCTTGGAGGCAGAAAATTCAAGCAAGATCCTAATGGCTTCTATGCGAGCAACAGGAGCAAAGGTTTCACCATAATCTAGGCCCTCCACTTGGCTGAAACCCTAAGCAACTAGCCTAGCCTTGTTTCTCACAACCTCACCATCCTCCCCATGTTTGTTTTTGAACACTCTCTTGGTTCCTATGACATGGACATTCTTGGGAGGCTCTACAAGGGTCCAGACTTTGTTTCTCTCAAAATTTTCCAACTCCTCATGCATGACATTAACCCAATATTCATCAGATAGAGCGTGTCCAACATCCCGGGGTTCAAAAGTTGCAACAAAGAGAGAATTGGTAAAGCAAGCGAGATGTGCATACCTTGACCTTGTTGTCCACTCATAGAGATTACCAATCATTTGTTGAGGTGGATGTTGATGCTGAATGTGGTGAGGAGCCTCTCTCTCAGAGTGTACCTTCCCCTCAACCACAGTTGGAGCTCGCTCGACAGTTGCTGAAGTCGATGTAGAAGCTTCTGGACCCTTTGTTGGAGTAGTTGTAGCAGTAGAAACAAGCTCAGATGAGAGATGAAGTGAATCATCGTCATCATCATCAAAGCCCTGTAGGTCCTCTTCTACAAAGATGCTTTCCTTCAGCTCCTTGTCACTTGCAGACTCAATCACATACCTTGCACAAGAGTTTGATTCATCAAAGGTTATATCGCAGGATTCTACGATGGTGTTAGTCTCTAAATTCAAAACTCTGTAGGAATGACCATGAAGAGAGTAACCAAAAAAGATGCCATCAGAAGTTCTTGACTCAAACTTATCAAGATTGCCACGCTTGAGAATAAAGCACTTGCAACCAAAGGCACGCAAATGAGAAACCGAGGACTTTCTCCCAAAACGCAGCTCATAAGAAGTCACATTAAGAATTGAGCGCAAGAAAATCTGATTGGAAACATAGCAAGCAGTGTTAATGGCCTCAGCCCAGAACTGCCTCAGAGTCCTATGCTCATCGAGCATTGTCCGGGCCATCTCCACCAAGGTTCTGTTCTTTCTTTTGACTACACCATTCTTCTGGGGAACACGAGGTGCTAAAAACTGATGCTCAATACCATGCTCAAGGCAGAAAGCATCAAAGGAGGAGTTCTTGAACTCGGTGCCATTATCACTGCGAATTGCTCGTAATGCACCAGGAAGTTCCTTGAACAACCTCAAAGCTAAGCTCCGAAAGTAATGAAACACTTCATCCTTGTTCTCAAGAAAGTAGACCCAAGAATAGCAAGAGTAGTCATCGACAATCACAAGAACATACCACTTCCCACCCACCGAACGAACCCGAGAAGGACCAACAGTGTCCATGTGAAGCAACTCTCTAGGGCGTTCAGTCATCACAAAATCGATTGGTGGATGAGAAGCGACAATCATTTTCCCATGACGACAAGGAGCACAAACCAAATCCTTATCAAATTTGAGCTTAGGCAATCCCCGGATCAAACCTAGGCCACTCAAGTGACATAACAAGTCAAAGCTCATGTGACCTAGTCTCTTATGCCATTTCCAGAGCTCAGAAGAAGATTGAGCAAACAAGCACTTGTGAGAACTAGGAAAACCAGCAAAATCAGCCTGAAAAACTCTGCCAATGCGAGAAATCCCACAAACCAAGGAACCACTTGAATCAAGAACACAAGAAGCATTCAACTTAAAGCGCACTTCCAAACCAATATCAAGAAGCTGAGAGACAGAGAGGAGATTGTACTTGAGATACTCAACCAAACCAACATCATTGAGAGTGAAGTTCTCATTTACCTTTATCGTGCCCCTTCCCTTCAGTCTTCCTCTCTTGTTATCTCCAAAGGTTACATACTCCCGACGCTTCAAGGGAGTGAGGCTGGAGAACCACTTTGTATTTCCGGTCATGTGGCGCAAACACCCGGAATCCATCAACCACTTGTTCTCTGAGCCTCCACCTGCTGCCTACAAAGAGCGAGAAATGAAAGTCAATGGCTCAGTGCTGGGGTTAGTCAAAAGGCATTTGGGAATCCAGCACTTAACCATACGACCGGTAGTAGTCATCACAGTTCTTTGCACTTTATCATTCGAACGCATGAGACGAGAACCATGATTATGAAAATGTGGCTTGTCAAAGCGTCTCGGCTCAAACCTCGGGTTGTGAGGATAGAAATCATCTATGTGAAAACCAAATCCATGTGAGTTATGCTCACCACGATAGGGAAAACATGGGGCGCCAAAGCGCTGCTGCGCAAAGCCTCTGTTTTGTGAATCAAAGCCATATGAGGGATGACTCTATCCACGATAGGCACAAGAAGAAGAGCAAGGCTGAAAGTCAACAAAATCATCATAAAAAGCATCCCTAGTCAAGTCAGCTTGCTTCCTCTCAATCCTCTTACGCCTATAACAGAATTCATCCAAATGACCCTTGCGACCACAAAACATGCAAATGTAGACACCCTTAGGCTTAGGCTTGGTTTCCATTGCAGGTTTGGGTTTTGGCTTCTCTGTTTGCTTTGGGTTGAAGGAGGGTTTTGGATTGGGTGGATAGTATGTGTTAGTGGGTTTGATGGTGTTTTCCTCATCCTTGTCGCTGGAGCTAGGAACAAACTTACCCAGATTCTCACTCTCCTTGTCAAACCTCTCAAATCCCAAACCCAAGTTATAAGTTAACCTAGAAGCATTCTTCTTCACTCTTGCCAAATCACTCTCAATCTTTTCTTCACTTATTAGGGTTCTCTAGAGCCTAGCCACAAGATAGTTATTTTTTTGAACTTGGACTTTTTTTCCTCCCTAGTGATTACAAGCTTGTACTTAAGAGAGACACACACCTCATAAGGTGGTGGAAGAACCTTAGAGCGAGTCTCATGAAGCAGCTTGGACTCAAGCTCTTTGACTTTGAGGGACTGAGCTTCCAACTCATCTGTGAGCTTGGGGCACTTCTGACATGCATCCAAAAGAGTTGGTCTAGCTTTGAACTCATCAAGCTCCTTGAGGGCACTCTCAAGCTGACTGGCAACTTGAGCATGCACACTCTCCCTCTGTGCAAGATCACTCATCACAACTTGACAAGACTCACACTCAGCAGCAGTATCAACACAAGCAAACATAGACCTAAGCGAAGCAATTTCAAAATCAGTACTCTCCAACATAGACTTAAGCTCTCTACTCTCACGCACAGCACTACGAAGCTTATCATCTTGCATGAGCAGAACATCGAGCAAATGATCAAGTTTAGAGGAAAGCTCATCGAGAGTGGGAGGTACCTCGCTTGTGTCGGAGTCGGATCTAGAGTCGGTGTCGTGGTCGTTCTTTGCCATGAAGCAAAGCCCGGTGAAGTCATCCTTCCTCTTGACTCGTGGCTTCTCAACATCCTCCTCCGAGCTTGTAAGGCCTTTGCTTGATGTGAGGTTGACATCACTCAAGACGGCAACGCAGGAGCGTGCAATGGACTTGGCGAACTTCTTGGAGTTCTTGCCCTTCTTGTAAAAGCAGTTCTTCTTCTGCTTGAAGTATTCAATGTTGTTGTCGCGGTATTCGGCCTTCTTCTTCTTCTTGGGACAATCAGCGATGAAGTGTCCTGGGTCACCGCACTCGAAACAGCTCCTCGTCAGGAATGCATTCCATCTGTTCATCGGAAGCTATAACAAGAGAAGACAAAGCAAACTCCAAGGAAGACTTGTCAAGTGAGGGGTTAGTTCCATAAGAGGTGTCACTGTGACTGCCCTTCTGAGAGCTAGAAAGCAAAGCCATGCTAGAAGCAGGAACTGCAAGATTAGGATGAGATTTCCTAGACAGTTCATGAGATTTCAGCTTGCTATACAGTTGCTCACAGTTCAAGGTATTGAAGTCAGCAGTTTCTTCTAGAGCAGCAATTTTAACCCCCCAAGCATTTTCATCAAGTGAATACAGCAGTTTCTTAGCTCCATCATTGTCATTGTACACAAGGTTACCACAAGACCGCAAGTTGCACACAATTGCCTCAAACCTATGAAAAGTGTCATCTAGTGACTCACGAGGTTTTTGTGCAAAGGTTTGATACTGTCTATTATAACAATCCTTACGCATAGACTTGACTTGATTGGTACCCTCATGGTACGTGCAGAGCTTATCCCAAATAGCATGAGCAGTGTCAAGGTGTGCAAGCCTATCATGTTCACTCCTACCAAGTGTAGAGAGCAGAATATTGATAGCTTTGGAGTTGTTCTTATACTTGATTAACTCACCTGCATATGTAGTGTTCAGACCTTGTGGAATAGCATACTCCTGCTCAACAATCTCCCAAATTGCATGTTCTTGACTCAGCAGATACGCCTTGGTCCATGACTTCCAGTAGGGGAAGTCCTCTCCATCGAACATCCAGAGCTTGATAGCACGCTTCTCCATGTCGCCTTCGGATCACAAAGCCGGTGAAGGTCAACTAGTGATCAAACCGGTTCTGATACCAATTGAAGGACCGAGAAGGCGACCAGAGGGGGGGGGGGTGAATGGGAGCCTATAAAAATTCTCCAAGAGAACTCGGCCTATATCCCAAAAACAACCCAAGCCAACCTACGAGCCGATCACCAGGACTACACACACCAACTCGTGGTGTACTAGCCTTAGGAGTGATCAACCACAACAAGAAACACAGTGGAAACAAAAGGGACAAGAAGTGCTCAAAAGAGGTCAATTCTGTACTCTCATCGGTAGTGCCGACCACAACCATCGGCAGTGCCGGTCACTCCCATCGGCAGTGCCGGTGCAGGGATCAAAAGTCATAGACAGGGTGCATCGACAGTGCCGGTAATACATGTCGACAGTGCCAGTGTGGGACACAAGGTCTCTAGAGCCAACAGTCAGAACAGATCGGCAGTGCCGGTCGGTGCAATCGACAGTGCCCGTGCGGGGTTCAGACTCTCCCTATCGGCAGACTGATTTGAGTTCAGACCCACCGGCAGTGCCGGTCCAGGTCATTGGCAGTGCCGATCGACCTAATCAAACATACTCCAAATGATGCAATTTTTGGACCAGTGAATCCTCATCACATCACGACCCTAAACCTAGAAGGTCAACTCAATTGGCCCAAGAAATCATCACGAATTTCAGATCTTGAGCCAAGAACACCAAAAAGGGAAAACTTGAGAAATCCTTCAAATTGAAGGTGCTAGAGCCATTAATTCAGTCAAGGATCCATAGAGGATTGTTCTAGCTCATCCTAGCAGCAAGTTTCTCAAGAAATCCGGGCCAAAAATTCGTCCAAAAATGAGACCAAAAATCACCACGAAAATAGCTCCAAAAATAGGAAAAGGGATTTTCGGGATTCAAGTGAAGAGGGAAACCTTGAGCATGAAAATACTTCTCATATCATGGAAAGGTGCTTACAAGATCCATAGGTACAACGCTAGGTAGCCACCCTCTTCCTCCCACTATTTGGAAGAGCAAGAGATGTCTCTCACACACCCTCTCCTCTCCTCTAAAACATGAAGTCCTCTCCTAGCACTTCAAATAGAGTCCTAACACAAGGCTTAGGAAAGAGAGGCACCTCTTCCACCAGCCCAACCTCTTCCTATATAGGCCTAGGGTCTATTGTCCACATGACAACTCTACCCTTGACCTACATAACACACCCACCTATCATTGGGGGCATAACCGTCCATCTTTTTCCTGGTCGCCTGAATGCCATCGAGCCCTTCACAACTTTGCTTGCCCTCGACGCAAGCTCCGTGAAGGTGCCATGTGCACCTCCAATTGCCGCCACTGGTTTTGAGGCCCAAACCGGGAAACCGCCTTGCATGCTTCTCAAAGCGTGACTTCTCGATGTTGACGCGTGTCACCTTGTCCCGCGATCCTGACCACCGGCAGGTCTCTCCCGGTCCCTGTCCATCGGGCCCCCTTGTCACCTGCACCAGCATCCCGCTGGCCTTGACTTGGTCAACATGCCGTCTTCATCACCACCACGGTTTTGAGGCTCAACCGCGAAACCGTCCGTGCTTTTTGCCTCTCCACGTGTACGGTGTGGATCACCCTCGACTTCACCCAGCATCCCGATTGTCCGGTCCCAAGTCCCCTACTTGTGCCCGATCCTCTCGCCATTGACTGCCAAGTCGACTCCAGTGACCTACACATCATGAGACAAGCAAACACATTTCCCAACTCCTACAACATCACCAATTTCTCCACCAACTTCGGTTAGTCATAACCATGATATACGAACCAATGCAATCCCTAGATTCCCGCATTTCAACTGAAACACCAAATCCGCTCAAGTCAATTACTCATCATATATATTGCAAATCATGGCACATATTGTGGGGGTCCCTATTCCCGGAGGATCGAGGTCCCGAAGGTGCTGATAGCGCAAACACATGATAATACAAGAGTGGTCCAATTTAAGTTGAATATTACATCATTAAAGTTATCAGAGTGTAGCGGAATAGTACAAGTTCATGAATGTTTTGAAAATAGCGGAAGCAAATAATGTTAAGAAACTAAGATCTCAATGATACAGCGTAGTAATGATTCATGCCCGAAGAACCATCACCCTAGCATCACACAACATCACTGCGGCGGCAAGTCGGACTCCCAGTGGACAGTCCAACCCTCAGGGACTTGCATGTCCTAGCGCATCACATCTACAGGCAATTCTATCTATTCATTACCTGAAAAACAACAATGGCACAAAGCCTGAGTACTAATTACCCAGCAAGTCTTACCCGTCGGACACCTAGACATGCAATGGCTCTAATAGGTGGCTTGTTTGAAAGGACTCGCGCTAAGCAACCTATTAGTTCTATCAAGTTTTATTTGACAATTTAAATGGGTTGAGCTGAAATGTAACTTTAGTTGCAACAATAAGATAATAGAACAATACCTAAGGTAAATACAACATAAGAGCAATAATAGTAACATCAACAATAAGCATCATAATCAATTTCCAAGTGCCATGTGCAACTAAGTGACGGCTCAGTGAACAAGCGGTACTCATTACTGTGAGTGACAGCAATTGCAATCAATTTACACCAGCTGGGAAAAACCGAGATACACGGCACATACGCACCAATTAAGGTCGTATATGGCAACCTTTCTCAAGAAAGACTCTCACACCTCAGACCGGGTGTGGTGACGTCGAGTGGGCATGCCGTTCTGTCAACAGTACTTTGTGGTATGAACCGCCCACTCTAGCAGCAGGAGGGTCAAAGACCAACGCACCTTAACCGTCCTCAATGCAAGTGATCTTTAATGCTACATCGGTTTACTAGTGCCCATAAACTAGCATGTATTTGGTACTATTCAATACTTGATCAAGGGGCCGACCACGGACAGGTCCTAGGTTTGACAAGGCAGAGCTACCGCAGCCAACACCCATGTGTTGCTGCAAACCTATACATGCATCATCCCTGCCCGGTCATAACATCAAAAGTAAACTTCTTTTATTGAATCCTGTTCCATTGGTCAAGTCTTTTCTTAATAATAATATCTACTGAGACTAGTAATTACTAAGCATAGCGACACAGTACCGATACTACCAAAGTTCTAATGACAGTGGCATAGGTCATTTAGGTATCATGCAAAGTGAGTTTCAATCAACTCCTATGACCTAATTCAACAATAATCATAGACACTAGTAATATTTTAAACTAGAAAAACTTTATAAAAAGGCGAATGCAAACTGGTGCTTGCCTGGATCAATGTTAGTGCTAGCAACTACAACTTCTTGCTCTTGAGGGTCAACGTCCTTCTGAAAATCTTCCTCTTGCTCCTGGTTGTCGTTACCTAAATGATGGAATTGAATTAACAGCATTATCGGAAAACTGTTTTAATGCAATGATATGATGCATGCAAGCACATTGTGTTTTGATGTCAATTAAAATTATTATTATGTTCTCGACGCCATATGCTTCAGAGAAGTGAAGTTGATAATTAAGATTTTTCGTATATATATTCTTTATGCAATTAAACAAGGTAAATAAGTGATATGAGCAATTAAATTAATTAGTAAAATAACTTTATGTTTCTGGACATGTGTGATTTACTGTGAACATATGCTTATATGAGTGATTTATATGCCAAGTGGCAAAGGCAAATTATTTACAAAATAATTACTAGAATTAATTTAAGAAAACACACTAAATACATTCTAGAGCCTAAAACAATTCATATTTTACCAAACCAAATTTTGTGGTGGTAGATATTCATGTTTTTAGTAAGCATGCCAAAAATCAGGATTTAACTTTATTCCTAGAATTTCTGGTGAATTATTTAGTGTTTTGGCAATTTAATGTGTTAATAAACATACATGTACAGAGACAGTGATTTATGATTTTACTAAAATAGAGCACCTCAAGATGAGACTAACAAAATTTGTTTGAGCCTCATTGGATTTTAATTCGATTTACTATGAGTTTTGGAAGCTTTTAGCATTTTTCAGGATTTTTCTGGGTATTTTCTGGTTTTGGAGTGCCACGTAGGTGATACGTGCGCGCCAGCTTAGCGACACGCAAGTGGCCAGTAGAGTACCAGTGTGCACGGGGGGGGGGGGGGTTCAACGGCGGAGGCTCACCAAAGCTTCAGTCAAAGCTCGCTGCCGACGGCTGCGCGCGACAGGAGCTCACCACGAGGGCAAAGGAATGGTGCACGCACCGAGGCGGAGGGGGTGGAGGGGTTCGCGAGGCGGAATTCTCACTGAAAGACCGTCGAAGGTAAGAGGCGGTGGGGGGACGATGTTCGGCGGCGTCATGAAGATGGCAGAGGGCACGAAGTCGAGCACCGTCTTCTCCTATAGCTTCACGGGGACGAGGCGGTCACCGGCATCGAGTCGATGTCCACAGAGGAGGGCCGGAGGGTGGAGCTCACCGTGGAGCGGCTTCGGTTCCCGGCGGAGCAGAGGCGGCGACCAGGGAAAATCGTGATGTCGTCGACTCCATGATGGAAAACAAAGAGGAAGCAGGTCAGGGAGGTGAGTCAAGAGGTTGAGCGTGAGTTTGAAAGGAATCAAGGCCGATGGCTCACCGTGGAAGATGAATTTTAGAGAGAGGATAAGAAGGTTTCCCGACAGACACTAAGTTGGGAGATCGTCTCGATCTTCCAATTTGCAGAGGGATAGCTCAATCGATGGTCATCACTGGAAGCAGGAATGCATTGCGCAACTATTTGGGGTCTCGGATTCACTGGGGAGGGGTTGGAGTGGCGATACGGCAAGCTAGAGCTTAGAGCTCAACAATGGCGGGTGGAGAAAGGAATAAGGCTAGAGAGAGAGAGAGAGGGAGCGATAGGACAGGGAGGAGGGACTAAGTTATGGCCGAGAGGGAGCACGAGAGGTCAGCACTTCGATTCTTGGGTGGTTGAGGCGATAGAAGCAGTTGGGTGCGGCAGCATTGAAGCTCCCTGCAGGCGGTCATGGCGATGGCGTGCAGAGGAGAGGGGGGAGAGGAGGCCGTTGGGCGACTCTGCGGCTAAGGGGACAGGGCGGGGGAGGCAGAGGGGAATCAGGCGCGCTGTAGCACGAGGAGTGCCGAGGTGGGGAGTTGGCATTCGGGGGAGGGCCAGCGGAGCGCTGGCGTCGGCAGGGGTGAAGCTCTGCGCCAGTGGAAGTAGAGGGAAAAAGATTTTGCACTAGACCCCCTGGTCAATGGTACACACAAATAAAATAGCTAGGAGGCTCCTAAAATTATGGGATTTTACACAAAGGTCCTTGAGATATTCCTGGTGCTCTAGTGGGACCCAGTTGATCAGAAAATTTTTAATTATTTTTATAATTAATTCCCCATTGTGAAAGGTTTCTATGCTTTAATTAATTATTGAGGGTATTCCTAAATATGGTAAAATGCTCATTAAATTCATAAATTCTATTTTGTTATTACCAAACTAATTATGATTTATTTGGCATAAGTTATATAATAAAATTTCATTTGGCTCACAATTGGTTTGCAGGGTTTTTAATTACCTGGAATTAATTCAATAATTAGGCTATGTCATTTCATGCTATAATGTTCATGATTTGTGCTCTTCATGTTTGTTAAGTAGAAGTGAGACACCGGGATGTCACAACCCTCCCTCCTTAAAGAAATCTCGTCCCGAAATTATGAACAAGCTAGGAAAACTAGGGGGAAGTGTCGTGGTCAAAACATACCTGTGTATGATGACCAAAATTTTGGGTAATGCGTACTCAGGAATTCTTCAGATTCCCAAGTGGATTCGTCTTCCGAGTGATTACTCCACTAAACTTTATAGAATTTGAGTGTTCTTTTATGGGTTGTGCGCTCTTTCTCATCGGGGATCTTTATTGGTTGTTCTGAGTACATGAGGTCTAGTTGAAGTTGGTCATATTCTTCCAAGATCTTATCAATGGTTGGTTTGAGACATCGCTTTAGCTAAGAGACATGGAAGGTGTGATGAACTCCAGATAGATTAGCGGGTAACTCCAGCTTATAGGCTACGTTTCCACATCATTCCAGAATTTGGAATGGTCCAATATAATGGGGAGCTAACTTTCCTATGACTCCAAATCGTTGGATACCCTTCATAGGTGACACTCGGAGATAGACGTAGTCACCTTTATTGAAATATAGTGGTCTAAATCATCGGTTTGCATACTTTTCATGACGGCATTTAGCAGCTTTAAGGTTTGCCTGAATGGTGCAAACCTTTTCTTCTGCATCCTTGACAAGGTCAGGACCGAAGGTTACTCTTTCTCCAGATTTAGACCAGTTTAACGGTGTTCTACAACTCTGACCGTAGAGTGCTTCAAATGGTGACATTTTTAGACTCTCTTGGTAACCATTGTTATATGTGAATTCGGCATATGGCAAATACTCATCCCAGTTACCACCATGTGTTAAAACACATGCTCTAAGCATATCTTCCAAAATCTGGTTGATACGCTCGGTTTGTCTATCAGTAGCGGCATGATAAGCAGAACTCCGAATGAACTTGGTACCCCGAGATGCATGCAGTTGTTCCTAGAAACCAGGGACAAACTGCGAGCCACGATCTGTAACAATGGTCTTGGGTACTCCATGAAGACATAGAATTCTCGCTATGTAAAGTTCTGCGTACTGCTTTATTTTGTATGTGTTATTGATCGGTAGAAAGTGGGCAGATTTTGTGACTTGACCCATAATGACCCAAATCAAATCATGCTTCCGAGAGGTGAGAGGGAGACCAACAATAAAATCCATGCTAATGTCTTCCCACTTCCAGGCGGGAATACTCAATGGTTGAAGTAATCCAGCCTGTTTCAAATGGTCAGTCTTGACTCTCTGACAAGTATCACATTCTGCGACATATCGAGCAACTTCTCCCTTCATTCTTGTCTACCAAAAATTCTTCTTCAAGTCTAGGTACATTTTATTACTACCCGGATGGATAAAATATTTGGAGTGATGTGCTTCATCCAAGATCTTCCGTCGAAGTTCAAAGTCCTTTGGTACTACCAAATGGTTATTGAACCATAGGGTACCGTCCGAGTCTTGTGTGAAGCATTTTGCTTTACCATTTTTAATGTTTTGACGGATGTATCTCATACCACTGTCCTTTTTCTGTGCAGCAATGATTTCTTCACGGAGGGTGGAGTGTACACTAAGGTTGTTGATCACTATAGCAAGCAAAACACGAAGGCTAGGTTCTGAAATAGTTACGTGTTTGCTGCTGTCCTGAAGTTCCAGCTCCAAGTTATTGCAGTGGACTTTTCTGCTTAGCGCGTTGGCGACTATATTGGCCTTGCCTAGATGATAATGAATCTCCAGATTGTAATCCTTGATTAATTGTAGCCATCCGCGCTGTCTCATATTCAGATCGGTCTAAGTGAAAATGTATTTCAAGCTTTAATGATCTGTGTAGATATGCACTAAATTCCCAAGTAGGTAATGCCTCCAAATTTTTAGTGCAAGCACTACTGCAGCTAGTTCTAAATCATGGGTTGGATAATGTTCTTCATGCTTCCGTAGTTGTCGAGATGCATAGGCAATGACACGACCGCTTTGCATAAGCACACATCCAAGTCCTGTCCCAGATGCATCACAATACACATCAAACGGTTTAGTGATGTCAGGCTGAGCCAATACTGGGGCAGTGGTTAATAGTTCCTTCAACTTCTGAAATGCTTCTTCACATTTATCACTCCATTCGAACTTCACATCGTTCTTCAATAAGCTTGTAACAGGCTTGGATAACTAGGAAAAATTAGGGATGAACCTACGATAATATCCAGCTAATCCGAGGAAACTACGAACTTGATGCACAGTTTTCGATGGCTTCCAATCTAGAACATCTTGAACTTTGTTGGGATCTACCGAGATTCCTTCTGTTGAAACTATCTAGCCGAGAAATGGCACACGGTCCAACCAAAATTCACACTTGCTGAATTTTGCATATAATTTGTGATCTTGGAGTCGTTGGAGAACAATGCGAAGATGTTCAGCATGCTCCTCCTTGGACTTAGAATAGATGAGGATGTCATCAATGAATACTATCACAAATTTGTCTAGTTCTTGCATGAATACCGAATTCATGAGGTACATGAAATGGGTAGGGGCATTTGTCAATCCGAATGACATTACTAGATACACAAATAATCCATATCTAGTAGAGAAGGTGGTCTTCGGAATGTCTTCTGCTCTGATCTTGATTTGATGATAACCTGAACGGAGGTCAATTTTTGAAAAGACCTTGGCACCAACTAATTGATCGAAAAGAATATCAATACGGGGTAGTGGGTACTTGTTTTTGATGGTAACTTCGTTGAGAGGTCGATAATCAACGACGAGACGCAGAGATTTATCCTTCTTCTTCACAAAAATAGCAGGGCAGCCCCAAGGTGAAGTACTTGGGTGAATAAATCCTTTCTCCAGCAACTCATTCAATTGCTTCTTCAATTCAGCTAGCTCATTCGGGGCCATTTTATACGGACGACGGGATATTAGAGAAGTTCCTGGCTGTAGCTCTATCTTAAATTCCACTTCACGGTCAGGTGGGAGGCCAGAGATATCTTCAGGAAACACGTCCAGATACTCACAAACTACGGGAATGTTCTCGAGTGATTGCCGTTCCAAATGATGGACAACCAAGGCTTTCAATGAATCAGTGTTTAGAGAAAGTGTGTCTTTTCCATGCAAGGGAGAGTTGATGTGAACGATACGGGGCTCGATGTCTTGCATGGCTCTATGGGTTTTCATCCAGATCATTTCTATGAAAAGATCGATTTCTTGATCCTTTAGCATGATGAAATCAGTGGGGTAAATCTTTCGATTTATTTCTAGTGGGACTTTACACACTACTTCGTTTGCAAAAATTTGTCCAATAGGAGAGCGGACGGTGTAGCATCTATTTATGGTGGAGGTGTGGAGATTATGTTTTTGCACACAAGCTTTGCTAATGAAATTATGTGTAGCAACAGAATAAAAAAGTGCAAGGGCAGGCTGACGATCGAGTGAGAGCGTACCGGTCAACACGAGTTCACCCTGAGGGATGTCTTCAGCATTGGTGTAGTTCACTTGGGCACCATGAGATGGTGCATTCACATTCCTATTCTGGTTCTGACGCTGGTTGTTGTTGTTGTTGCGCCTTGGTGCAGTGTAGTTCTTCGCAAAGTGGCCTGTACAACCACAATTATAGCATGGATAGTTGCTTCCATGATCAGTGGGTTGTGGGGCACGAGCATTCTGATTTCCATGCTGCTAATATGGTGCACGGTACTGACTGTTCTGCTATTGGTACGGTGCACGAGGTGGGAAGTTCTGTTGTTGTGGTGGCCTCGAGTAATTCTGGGCCAATTGCCATGGAAACGGTTGCTGCGGAGATGCCCGGAAACGTTGTCCGGTGGGTGAAGTGTAAATCAGGCGATGTTTCACCTGTGGGGCAGCAGAGGCACTAGCAGGGGCCTTTCTCTTGCGATCTTCTTCTTCAACTTGGCGCATGGCGTCTTCCTGGACAATAGCAGCATTGACCAAGTCATTGTACGTGCCAGTTGTCTGCCAAGTCAGAAGTTCCTTGAGCGTGGCATTCATTCCATGCAAGAATGCATATCTCTTCTTTTCTTCAGTGTTGACATACTCAGTGGCATACTGAGCCAGGTGATTGAAAGCTTCAGAATATTGGAGGACATTCCTCCCTCCTTGTTTCAAATCCATAAATTCCTGGAATTTCCTCTGCATGAGGCCAGCGGGATGAAATGAGCACGAAAGGTAGTCTTGAACTCATTCCACTCAGTGCGGCGTCCAGCGGGCAGAGAAGCTTCATAGTTGGCCCACTAGGCACTAGCAGAGCCCTGGAGTTGTTGGGCGGCGAACAACACCTTCTGGTGCTCGGTGCATTCCAACAGACTGAATTTAGACTCAGTCTGACATAGCCAATGATCGGTGTACAGTGGCTCTCTGGCACGCTCGAAGGTTGGCGGGTGTGTACCCAGAAAGTCTGAGTAAGTGCTCTATCGGGGCTAGTTGTTATGGTTGTGGTTGCCTCCACGTCCAGCCAGGTGGGACATGATATCGACCAGTCGATGAAGCAGCTCGGAGTCATTCTGCTATCGGTTGAGTGCAGCAGCCAATACTTCTGCCAGTGAGGGTTCAGCATTAGCTCCTTGCTGAGAGCTCTCAGGATCATCCTGATTCCAAGTTTGCACCATGCTGCAATTTATACGGTTGGACATTAGTTATTTCTCAAAATAATCCATAAAGACACGTGTGCAAGAATATAAATTTGCAAGAGGCATGAGTAAAATTTCAGAAGTGACAACCATCTCCATTAATTCAATTCAAACTACATGGTTGTTAAAAAGACATCGTCACATGATTTCTTACACATATGCGTCAACACCTAGCTATGGTATTGCGGACACATTATGGAAGATTCACAATCCTACATCGAACTAGGGATACATATGCTACACGACCGTACACAGGGGTGTAGCGAGTCATCTACTCTTGGTCTATATCTTCTAGCTCCTCCGGTTCTTCCGGTTCCATAGGCTCTTCTGGTTCCTCCAGATCAATCATTTCGACATCATCAGTACCGGTAGGTGTCATCTCTACATCATCTTGTTCTCCATATTCCATGACGATCTCATCCCAACTCCCTTCAATGGGGAGGTGGGCAGCCTTGAATGTGTTCAAGTCATCTTGAGCCTCAATCATGTCATGCTCAAAATCTGTTGCATCCTGCAAGGCTTGATCACGCTCTTCTATAATCGCATCCATCTCTTCATTCTTCGCTTGGATTTGTTGGTTCAGTCTGCAATTTCCTCATCCTTAGCTTGTTTTTTGACTTCAGAAAGTCGAAGTACAGAATGAAACACAACCAGTCGGCAGCCCAAGTTTGTGCACAAGGGGAAAGTGGACATGCCATAATACTCTATCATGGGCAGCATATGATCATGGTGGCGATGATTTGGATCAAAGATGACGTCCACACACCGATTCCATTCAAAATCATTCACATCATGGATGGGCAATAGTGCGGCAGGTGTTCCATCAACGTCATGCTTATGATCTTCACAAAACCGAGTGAGTGCCTTGAAAGCAGCAACTCCCCAAGTGGAAGGCAAATCTGTCCCAGAGATGCTAATAGTCCAAGATTCCCATACTGGAGCAACCGAGTAGTTGGTGGGAACTACCACATGGATGACACATGAGGGAACTCAATGCCCTTAAAATTCCTTGCCAACATATGTGGGAGGGGTATCATAACCAAAGCCACGGAGAACTCTCCAGAACAGTTGGGTCATTCCAGTGAATTCTAGGCCGTCAGGTTTTTCTCAACCCGGTGGTGATTGGTTGTTGTTTTCAGCCATCTGCAAGGAAAGTAATTTGATTGAGTCAAACCTTCCTTACAGTAAAAATGTATTTCACATAAAGTGCTATGAAATACAGAGGCAAAGTTTTAGTTTACATTTTCCAGTCTCAAGGGGCAATAATACGTCAATGGGTTTTAAAATAGATTCTGTCTTGACTGTACAATAGTCAGAAAAGTGAGTATTTCGACCAGAAAACAAAGTCTTCAAAATTGGGGCTTGGAACCATCTTGCAATAGACTTTCATAGCTTGTCCAGATTGTATTTCCATTCTCACAAATTCCAAGTAAATCTGGACTTATGAATTTTGCAAGTTCAAGTTGGCTGATTCTGTTTCTGGATGACATGGGCTTAGGGTTTTAGCTCTACCGGACAGAGGAAAACTAATAAAATTGTGAAACCTATTGGACTTGAAAATAGACTTCAAGGGCTTTCTAGATTGGGTTCAAACACTTAAAAATTCGAAGTACAACTTTAGTGTGTTGGTAGATTTTACTTTCTCTTTGTTTCTGAGGTTGTTACTATTATGATCATTAATCAACTTAAACATTGGGTGACAGAGGGTGTTTGGACCTTTCTAAAAAGTATTTGTATGCCTTATTTGGTTGAGTAATTTCATAACTATGAATTTTTGAAGTTGACAACTAAAAACAGGACAGATTCTTGCTATCTTGACAATTGGACTTGTATTTTGAAGTTTTACGCTCAACAAGCTTAGAAATTTGTATCCAGAGGTTGGTGAGCAAGATGAGAACAAATTTTAGTTTAGTTAAAAGGAATGCATGATGCAACATATTCATTTTATTATCCTACTGTTCCTCACAACACAACACATATTTTGCCGATACTTAGCGGCACGAATATCTACTGACGACCCACACTCACAAGTAAGTTATTCTAAGTGTTATACTAACGGTGTTAGTTAGATCCATTTTAGAAATATTACATTAAATTAAAAGAAACTACAAAAATAAGGGTAATTCTACAACGGTTCATGGAACAAACCGTTGTAAAATGATGAGCATTATATTTGAAAGCGAACCAATGCTCACAAACCTACCATGATGAGCATTACTAAGAAAAAGTTGGCACGGTTTATGAAATAAACCGTCTCACGAAACCATAGCCCTCGCGAGTGAACTCTACGCTCCAACACTTGATAAGGAGCCAAAAATGTAAAATGTTGGCAACGATTCATGGAAGGAATCATCCCGCAAAGCCATAGTCCTTACGAGCGAACTTTAAATGCAAAAAAGAAAATCAAATAAAAGCCAACTCAAGCATAACCCGTTAGCATTGTCACCAACCCTAATAACTACTAGGGGCAATACTAACATATCCTCACACGTAACATCATAGTTTTTGAAAATACGATTTAATTGTTGTATTATCATGGACCACGGCTCTGATACCAGCTGTGGGGTCCCCTTTCCTGGAGGATCGAGATCTCGAAGGTGCTGATAGCACAGATACTAGATAATACAACATTGGTCCAATTTAAGTTGAATATTACATCATTAAAGTTATCAGAGTGTAGCGGAATAGTACAAGTTCATGAATTTTTTGAAAACAGCGGAAGCAAATAACATTAAGAAACTACGAGCTCGATGATACAGGGTAGTAATGATTCATGCCCGAAGAACCATCACCCTAGCAGCACACAACATCACTGCGGCGGCAAGTCGGAGTCCCAGTGGGCAGTCCAACCCTCAGGGACTTGCATGTCCCAGGGCATCACATCTACAGGCAATTCTATCTCTTCATTACCTGAAAAACAACAATGGCACAAAGCCTGAGTACTAATTACTCAGCAAGTCTTACCCGTCGGACACCTAGACATGCAATGGCTCTAATTGGTGGCTTGTTTGAAAGGACTCGCGCTAAGCAACCTATTAGTTCTATCAAGTTTTATTTGACAATTTAAATGGGTTGAGCTGAAATGTAACTTTAGTTGCAACAATAAGATAATAGAACAATACCTAAGGTAAATACAACATAAGAGCAATAATAGTAATATCAATAATAAGCATCATAATCAATTTCCAAGTAGCATGTGCAATTACGTGACAACTCAGTGAACAAGCGGTACTCATTACTGCGAGTGATAGCAATTGCAATCGATTTACACCAGCTGGGAAAACCCGAGATACATGACACATACGCACCAATTAAGGTCGTATATGGCAACCTTTCGCAAGAAAGACTCTCACACCTCAAACCGGGTGTGGTGATGTCGAGTGGGCATGCCGTTCTGCCAACAGTACTTCATGGTATGAACCGCCCACTCCAGCAGCAGGAGGGTCAAAGACCAACGCACCTTGACTGTCCTCAATGCAAGTGACCTTTAATGCTACATCGGTTTACTAGTGCCCATAAACTAGCATGTATTCGGTACTGTTCAATACTTGATCAAGGGGCCGACCACGGACGGGTCCTAGGTTCGACAAGGCAGGGCTACCGCAGTCAACACCCATGTTTTACTGCAAACCTACACATGCATCATCCCTGCCCGGTCATAACATCAAAAGTAAACTTCTTTTATTGAATCCCGTTCCAGTGGTCATGTCTTTTCTTAGTAATAATATCTACCGAGACTAGTAATTACTAAGCATAGCGACACAGTACCGATACTACTAAAGTTCTAATGACAGTGGCATAGGTCATTTGGGTATCATGCAAAGTAGGTTTCAATCAACTCCTATGACCTAATGCAACAATAATCATAGACACTAGTAATATTTTAAACTAGCAAAACTTTATAAAAAGGCGAATGCAAACTGGGGTTTGCCTTGATCAATGTTAGTGCTAACAACTACAACTTCTTGCTCTTGAGGGTCAACGTCCTTCTAAAAATCTTCCTCTTGCTCCTGGTAGTTGTTACCTAAATGATGGAATTGAATTAACGGTATTATCGGAACACCATTTTAATGCAATGATATGATGCATGCAAGCACATTGTGTTTTGATGTCAATTAAAATTATTATTATGTTCTCGAAGCCATTTGCATCAGAGAAGTGAAGTTGATAATTAAGATTTTTTGTATATATATTCTCTATGCAATTAAACGAGGTAAATGAGTGATATGAGCAATTAAATTAATTAGTAAAATAACTTTATGTTTCTGGACATGTGCGATTTACTGTGAATAGAGGCTTATATGAGTAATTTTTATGCCATGTGGCAAAGGCAAATTATTTACAGAATAATTACTAGAATTAATTTAAGCATACACACTAAATAAATTCCAGCCTAAAATAATTCATATTTTACCAAACCAAAATTTGTGGTGGTAGATATTCATGTTTTTACGAAGCATGCCAAAAATCAGGATTTAATTTTATTCCTAGAATTTCTGGTGAATTATTTAGTGTTTTGGCAATTTAATGTGTTAATAAAATTACATGTACAGAGACAGTGATTTATCATTCTACTAAAATAGAGCACCTCAAGATAAGTCTAATAAAATTTGTTTGAGCCTTATTGGATTTGAATTCGATTTACTATGAGTGTTGGAAGCTTTTAGCATTTTCTGGGATTTTTCTGGGTATTTTCTGGTTTGGGAGTGCCACGTAGGCAACACGTGCGTGCCAGCTCAGCGACACGCAAGAAGCTAGTCGGATGCCAGTGTGCACGGGGGGGGGGGGGGGGGGGGGGTCAACAGCGGAGGCTCGCCAGAGCTTCGGTCAAAGCTCGCTGCCAACGGCTGCGTGCGACAGGAGCTCGCCGCGAGGGCTAAGGAATGGCGCACGCATCGAGGCGGAGGGGCTGGAGGGGTTCGTGATGAGGACATCACTCCTAAGGATACATGCAACACTCCTCTACTAGACTTGCAAGATCCAATGACTAGAGCTTGTACACGACGACTAAATTTAGAGGTGAGCTCGTTCCTACGTTCTTTATTATATGCCACTTTTGAGAATGGTTTGCTACCTAATGATTATATTGTAATTAGGAACCATGGAGAGGACTAGGAGATGATAGGAGAAGGACTTGGAGACATGGAGGACCAGCAAGTACGTGGAAGCCAAGGTGGAGGCCGAACCAAAACCGACTTCGAGTCCGTTTCGGGGCTCAGGACCAGTCTGCACTAAAACGGATGCCCAGGACGCATACGGACTCGAATTTGTACGTTCTACATATGCACGGAAAGATAAGAAGAAGACCTTTCCAATTCCGCCAGTCTAATATCAAAATTCATCCGGAGTCATCGGGAATCGTCGAAACAAGAGAGGGTCTAGAATCTGTTTCGGTGTTGCATCGCCTGTTTTTGGCCTTTGGGCTTTGTATCTAGTTGAGCCCAATTAGGGATGCGTCCAGAGGGTCTTGCATCACGGTTTGTGAGACCCCAACTTCGTGAGATTCATAATACATCTGCAATTGTGTTGCCTTCTTCTTTGTTCTTGCTTGGGTTCTTGATTCGCAGGTAGGGATTAGCCTTCTCGGCGAGGTCAATCATTTTAGGACGGTTGATAACCAGAGGAGACGTCGTGCTACGATTGCGGGGTTTAGAACGTGCTGTTCTAAAGCCGGATCGATTTATGTGTCGCCTCCGACCAAATCAACGTATTCAGAACCTTTTTGGAAGATCGGGAACCCTTGTCCACATCAGCTTGAAGCAAAAGCTCGCATCGAACAAAGATTGGAACAGGGAAGCCAAGCAGAAGTAGATGATAAGAGGGCGGCCGAAGAACAAGAGAAATACACATCTCTGATCTATAAGTCGTCTGAACTTGAGACAAAGCTGGAGGGTTTGAAGAAAGAGCGCGAGGAAATCCAGGCTGCACTGGATGCAAAGAACAAAGAAATAGCCGATGTGGAAATGGCTCTTGCCAATGTACCTGGAGAAATTGTGGCGCAAGAAACCGTCATCGTATTAGCTTATGAGCAAGCCAACATCTTGTGGAACGCAGCATCCAGTGTCCCCGGGTCCATTGAAGAAGATGCCACATCATTGCAGAAGTGGATCAGCTTCGCTTCCAGGCTGTTGACATCATCAATTTTTATTGCCCTCAAGAATAGATGTATGCCAGAGCGTCCGGTATAAAACTTAATATTTTGTCTTGTAATATTTTGAACTAAGGGCGACACCCGTGACATCGGCCATCTGAAGGCGATGATAACTTCATCGGCTATGACTCATTCCTTTTTATTTTATTTTTACGCTAAGGACGATATTTTATATCGGCCATGATTGAGCACTCGAGAACATGAGCTAATCCAAACGTTTGAATAACACTCTCACATATTTGTTGTTTCATGATCCCAAACCCTCCTTCATGCCAGCCTTATATTATTATCATCTTCCATTATCATCTTTGTAGCCCATCGGCCAACACGAATCCTTTTCTTAACTTCCATCTTCTGGAAATTCCATTGGGGTGCCTGTCAGAGAAACAATTTAGAATTTCATTGGTCCACTAGTTCAAGCCCCTGTGTAGTAATCTTGACGTAATCTCCATCCCAAACCTTGCCAGACAAACACTCCTTATCATTTGCGTGCCATGGAACTAAATCGGCCGATGCAACATTGACGGTTTCATTGGTCGGGATTACCTCCACTTGATCGCCAATCCATTGGGTGAACGATTGGTGCATTGTCGATGGAATACAATAGTTAGCATGTATCCAGTTGCGACCCAATAGCAAGTTGTAGGTTCTCTTTCTATCAATAACAAAGAAAGTAACTGGCAAGGTTTTGCTGCCGATTGTAAGCTCCACATTCAGAACTCCCTTAGCTGCTGCGATACGACCATCATAATCTCTCAAAATCATATTTGTATCAATCAAATCATTCTCTGTCTTCCCCAGTTTTCTAACAGTAGTGATTGGCATGATATTCACTGCAGCGCCTCCATCGACCATCATCTTCCCCATCGGCATCCCATTAACAAAACCCCTCAGGTACAAATGTCAATGCTTAGACTCATCTGGTTTGTCAAACACTGCTTGCTGGGTATTGAAAACAAGCTGAGGTTCACACTCTCTAGCAACAATCAGTTGTCTTTCTGCAGCCATAAATTCCTGAGGCAAAATCATCACCATGTTCACAGAAGTGCCTGGCATCTGTTCTTGTGATTTCACCTTTGGCCTCTAGACTTTCTTAGGCAGCTGATCATCTTATACTTCATAATAATATTTGCTAGCTCCTATTTGTCTGCAACGCATCCTCTGAATTCTATGCTTTTGACTCCTGGAGAAAATACCAGTTGGACACCACTAATCATTCTGCTCTTGCTCTTGCAACTCTCCATTGACTTCTTTGTCAAATCTGGCCTCTTCATTCTTCTTTGCTCCAAGTCGATCAAACGCAAAAACCCTGGGATGTTGTTCGGCTAAGCCCACCATAGACTCTATGGAATCACCCGCACAACATTGGTGTCGATGACTCGTCACAGCTTCCCTGTACAACTAATTTGCACGTCTACTGCATCTTGGACAGTTTTTGATTGATGGCAACTTCATATTGTTATCCCAGCAATATTGAAACAAAGGGCATTCCCAATGCGGATCAAACCGTCATTCCTTCGCCTCTCTTTCCCTTTTCTTTTGATATCGTTTTATAAATATTTCTACATTGTCGATACCAGTCATGTTAACATTTGCAGGGAATGGATGCCCGTCGATCTTCATGGTATCTTTGGTGAACTTGATCTTGCCTTGTTCAATTTCCATCTGAATTTGTCTCCTGAACACTTTGCAATCATTAGTACTATGAGAAGGAGAATTTTGCCACTTGCAATACCTCATCTTCTTCAATTCTTCGGTAGGAGGAATCACATGATTAGCCGGCAACTGCATATGTTTCTCTTGCAGCACATATCAAATATCTTGTCGGCCTTGGTGATATCAAAATCATACTTTTCCTCAGGCTCATTCTGTTTCACCCATGGGCACGACAACACATTCTTGTTTCTAGTCCATTCTGCCGTATCGACATCGACAGCTTCTTCATCAGATTCAGAGTCGTAATCATCAAAGTTGATATGGATCGGCCTTGACCGTGCCCCCCGAGTCAGGTTCTCCTGGATCGACACCTTCTGCACCAACTGGTCCAAACTCTCGAATTCGGCCGAAGGAAACTTCTCTCTCAGTGGCGCAACTAAACCATTGAACGCTATCTCCGCCGTCTGATTATCAGTCAATTGCAGGCTGAAACACTTGTTGCACACATCTCTGATTCTTTGCACATAATCATGCATAGATTCTCCAGCCTTCTGTCTCACAGCAATCAAATCGAATAACCTTAGTTCTCTAGTTTCAGCAAAGAAATATTTATGAAATTTTTGTTCGAGATCGGTCCAAGTAATAATCAAATTTGGGGGCAATGATGCGAACCAAGAAAATGCGAACCCAGACAAGGATAATAGAAACAACCTGATTTACAAAGCTTCAGTGATACCAGCTTCTCCACACTGCACTGAAAATCGGCTGATGTGCTCAACCGTAGTAGTACTATCTTGTCCTAATTTTCAAAGCTTCAATGTTACCAGTAGGTCTGTATCAACTCGGCATTGGAATCAAGTCATAGCTTGGAGGATATAGAGATCGATACATGTACGTCTGTTGCTTTGGTTTTAGTCCAAACTACTCCCTCATTACCTCAGCAATCTTCAAAACCGAGTCATCGGTCGACACATTGACATTTAGAACAGTTGAAGCGAGACCAGATGCTGGTGTCTGTGGGCCAAAATTAACAACTGTATGTTGGCCTCCTAGTTCTCCTGGTAGAGCAGATGATGACGGCATTCCAAACATGCTCAGCTCAGCATTAGGTGCAGTACTGTACGTAACATTTGGCTCGGTAATCTCCTGCCTGTAATGCTGTGGATGTGTCTGTGGTGTAGATCTTTGCAGTATTATTCTCCGAGGTGTTCTTCCTGACATACCACCATCAGCATTCTTCTGATTTGGAGGCACTTCAGAAGTTGATGTACCTGAACCCGAGATAGGCTGTGTTTTATTCTCACCATGCTGCTGTGAAGTAGATGCTTTATTTGCAGGCCGAGGAACACTCTCTGGTATGCGAAAGTACACCACGAAAGTACTCCGACCGACGAGCTGAATCTTTACATAGGCATCCCTCTATAGTCTGAATAATCAGATTTCTCAATGTATTAATTAGCATAGGTGATTGATTGATCAATGCATGGTGTATAGTAGTATGAATCATGTTATGCAAAGTTGCTTCCTCGATGACTTCCATCGGCTTATTAGTATGTGACTCTTCTGTTGCATCTTCAATCAATGCGACAACTGGTAGCTTTCCTTTTTGGATGATCTTGCCGTTTCTTGTCTTGCTGAAAGTACCCAACAAAAGACTCTCAAACTCATCCATCCTTTGACTAACATGTGCCTTTGCATCATCACTCAGCTCATCCCTATTGACAGGTAGCAGATGTTCATTCTTAAGATCTGAGCTAACATTATTCTTTGGTTGTAACGCTTTTTCATCCTATGGCATTCCGAGTCCAGACATGATGTGAGTTTGAAGTTCTTAGTCCCACTGGGCGTGCCAAAAAGCGTGTTGACACGAAAATCTTCACGCGTGACCTGGGAGATCTGCTTAGCTCCAGTGCAGGCTCAATACAGAAAGTCGGGGTTTGCAAGTCGATTTTATGGGCCACCGGCATATGACAGGCCGATGAAGAAAGCTGATAATCACTATAAGTGAAACCAGCCAATATCATTACAGGAATAATTATAAGGTTATATGAACTAATAGGCTGATTATAACGGCTTACCGGCAAATTAACACATAAAATGTTATTCATTATAGCGCCAATAAAGATTTAAATCAAATACCGCAAAGCCAAGAGGATAAAAGAATGTACGCCAAGACTTGCTGAATTGATAATGTAGAGTTGATAGAACTACAGTATACGCGCAAACACCCACCCTGATGATGGTGCTTAGTTGATAGATCTGGTAGCTATTATTGCAAATATGCCTTTAAACGAATGACCTATCTTATCACAATATGGGGGCAATCGATTCTTAGAAATCATAAATAATTAAGCTTAATAACCTTGAATCGATCGAACCATGATAATCTATCGGCTAAACATCCCGACAGAACCCTATCGACTTTGAAGGACCGAGAAGGTGACCAGAGGGGGGGTGAATGGGAGCCAATCAAAATTCTCCAAGAGAACTTGACCTATGTCCCAATTACAATCCAAGCCAACCTCTAAACCAATCACCAAAGCTACACACACCAACTTGTGATGTGCTAACCCTAGGAGTGATCAACAACAGCGGAACACAGTAGAAACAAGGGTGAACAACAAAGACTTGAGGCAATCGAAGAAGCACGCACAAAACACCTTACTGGTCTACCATCAGAAGTGCTGATCACAACCATCGGCAGTGCCGGTTGACACTATCGGCAGTGCCGGTCACACCCATCGGCAGTGCCGGTTGTAGCTGTTAGTCGAGTACAGCCAAGACACAAATCTACTAGAAAATCACACAAAAGGCACCTAATGAAGGTGGAAAACCAAGGCACAAAACTATGGAAGAAATACACTCAAAACTGAGCTATTCTCACAAAGAATCGGCAGCGCCGATCAGTTTATCGGTAGTGCCGATCGGCGGTGCTAGTCTAGGCGATCGGCAGTGCTGGTCCGGTCATCGGCAGTGACCACCAGCACTGCTGGTCCTTGCTAGTCCATCGGCAGTTGGTGCCACCGGTAGTAGCCATCGGCCGGTCGGGCCCGACAGGTTCAGAACAGCAACAGTGAACCGCAAAGAAAAATTGCAAAACCCTATCAAACGAACTCCAAAAATTTTGAAATTTTGACTAGGGATACATCATGGTAGGACGCATCTACTCCAAGTGGAGTCACACAAAAATCTCAAGAATTCATCGCGAATTTTAGGATTTACCCAAAGTTCTAGGGTTTGAATGTTCTTGAGGAAATCCACGAAATCAATGGTGCTCTTGCCAAGGATTCAATCAAAGTTCCATATAGGAATGTTTAGACATGTCCTGGCACCAAGATCCCTCAAGAAATTTGTACCCAAACCCACTCAAAAATGAGATCAAAAATCTCCATGTAAATAGCTCTGAAAATAGAGAAAAAGAGAAACTCGGGATTTAGGGAAAGAGGGAGATATTGAGCATGAAAATAATTCTCATATCATAAAAAGGAGCTTACAATATCCATGGATACAAGGCTATGAAGCCATCCTCTTCCTCCCACTATTTGGAAGAGCAAGAGATGTCTCTCACACACCCACTACTCTCCACTAAAATATATAGTCCTCTCCTAGCTCTTTGGATGAACATCTAACACAAGGCTAATGGAAAGAGAGGCACATCTTCCACCAGCCCTACCTCTACTTATATTGGCCTAGGGTTTGTCCACATGACGACTCTATTCTTGACCTACACAACTTAAATACCAAGAAAGGACTCATGAAGAATTACTAAATATGGCAAGCATTCGTCGAGGTACAGGCGTGGAGAAGAGGTGGACAGGCCCACTCCTCCTTCGGACTTCCCTTCACTCTCTCCCTATTTTCTAAGCACTTTGGCAGTGCTAAAACCTTGAAGTGTGTGGCGAGTGGAGCCTCTCATCTTCATTTATAGGGCCCAAAGGAGGTTTAGGCGGTATCTTCCACCTAAGGTGCATAACCAACCTTGGGAAGGCGGTAACGAGCCACACGTGGAGGCGGCAGAGGGGGGGGGGGCAACGGGCCCACTTTATGTTCGGCCAAATATGAGTGGAGACCCCTTGCGCTGCCCTTTCACCCATACACTGATCAGTGGGCCCTTTATCCATGTGCATATATTCGGCCCTGAGAAACGTTGGTTTCCCCCAGTTTGTGGGCCCATAGATCCTTGTACTGAGATCTAATTGGCCAGGAGTGTACTTTCTCCTGTGATGACATGGATTTTACCCCAATTACATGGGTAAATAACCTACAAGCAAGTATTCACCAACACTTGTGGAATTCATCAGCAATAAACTCCTACCACTATGTTGGTTCTTTATTTTTATTGTGTTATGCTGATATTTTATGGTTGGATTTGGTACTTGGTGACCGTCAACATTCATCAATAAGCAGCTGCAAGAAAACAAAAAAATCTTTTCTTGGTGATGTTGGACTGCATATCAGCAGAGGCATGAAACAATATGCCATGTTCACAAATTCCCACGATGGAAGGTTCAATGGTGTCACAAGCACCGACCACATGCTATAGGTTGTCCTCAAGTTGCCAAAAGGATTGAACCCATCCGAAGCAACCGCAAGTCTGAAGTTTCTTGTCTCACCTACAAATCCTGGGTGCTCTTTATCAAAGAATTTCCAAGCCTCTCCATCTGATAGATGACACATCACATCGTCCACTGGCTTGTACACCTTGTTGTGCCATTGGGGGTCCACAGATGTTCGGCATGAAGCAAACATCCTCTTCAACCGGGGTATAAGTGGGAAGTGCCTCAAAACCTTATGAGGAACACGTCTACCACTATCGTTGTCTCGCCATCTTGATTCTTTACATATGTTGCACTCATCATGTTGCTCTTCCTCATCTTCCATCCCAACAGCAGCACCACCTTGTCCATAATTGGCATCATCCAGATTCATCCCTATTCCCTATGCATCCTGTAAAACATCAATGTCTTCTATTTCACCATGCTGTAACCACTTTGTGTATGTAGCTGACATCCCAGAATAAAGAAGGTGGATGTTGACTTCAATCTATGACAGATCATGCATATTGAAACAACAGTGGCAAGGACATTTTATCATCTCGTCCTTTCTAATGTTTGTCCCAACAAAATGCATAAATTCCACAACCCCATCTCTGTGCACTCTTGAACATTTGGGCATTAGGACCCAACTTGAATATAAGACTATTTGCACATTCGACGGCTCCATTTGACTAGGAATGACAGAATTCCTTGAAAAATATCATTTTCAACTTGCTTGCCATTATCAACTATTATGTCCTTTAGGACTTCGAAGCGGCAGACAATATGTTGCCAGAAGAACTTTCTGATTGTGGCAGTTGATATGTTTGTGACTGGTTTGGCTTCGATCCACTTGGTGAAGTATTCAAGAGCTATGACTGCCCATTTGTAGTTCCTGGGGGCTGCAGGCAGAGGTTCGATGATGTCAATTCCCCAGCATTGGAGTGGCCACGATGGTTCTATGAGTTGTGCTACTACAACAGTGCTGATTGCATGTTCGAGATCATTTGGCAGGCTTTGCACATGAGTGCTGTTATTGTTGTGTCCTTTACCATTGATGGCCAGAAAAAACCTTGCCTGATTGCTTTTGAAGCCAAAGGCTGAGGGCTGATGTGTGAGATGCATATGCATTTGTGTATCTCTCTTATTAGCTGGGTATCCTCCGTTTGACTTATACATCTGAGTACCGGGGCGCATAGTCTAGACTTAATAAAGCTTGCCCTCGATGATTATGCAATTCCTTGTCCTCTGATGCATCCTCTTTGCCTCTGACTCAACAGCTGGTTCATAGTGGCCTTTAAGGTATGCAATGAGCTCAGCCCTCCAATCTTCGCTTGTTACAACATTGATTCATTTAAGGTCTTGGAGGACTACCTTGATCGAATGCTCGGTGATTGTTTGAAGGAACACATCCAGTGGTATTGCATCTCCCCTGGCTGCCACCTTTGCGAGCTCACCTGCTTCAGTATTGAATTTCCTTTTGATGTATTGTATATCAAAACCCTTGAAATACTTTTCCATGCTTCGAAAGGTGCTGTGGTATTTCTCGAGCTGAGGGTCTTGGTTTGAGAATTCCTTGTGGTGCTGGCTAGTGACCATTTTGGAGTTTGTTTTAGTCTTACACCTTTGACTGTGAGTGCTCTGACTTTCCTTAGACCTAGTATCACTGCTTTGTATTCTGCTATATTGTTGGTGCACTTATCTGTTTCTTTGCTGAACTCGTGCCTTACAACATATTTCATTTTCACGCCAGTCAGTGATGTGACTACTGCTGCTATTCCTGCCCCAGCTAGCCCCCAAGCTCTATCGCAATGTATTGTCCACTCAGGTTTTGATAGTACATGATCCTTTGGGTAGCCTAAAGCCATCCTGTCTGATATGAAATCAAGAAGTACTTGAGACTTGTGTCGAGAGATATTCTCGATTGTAGTTCTAGGTATGCGTATGAGTATGAAAGATCGATGGACACAAGACACAGGGTTTATACAGGTTCGGGCCTCCCGAAGGATAATAACCCTACGTTCTGTTTGGTGTTTCTGTATTGTTAGGGTTCGTACCGGAATTAGAGTTCCAATACGAGTCTCTGCTTTGCCGAAGGCCCTCTGTCCTCCTTATATATCCGAAGGGCAGAGGTTTACATGGTAATCTTTTAGTCGGTTACAACAAATCCTATCTATCCAACATATCCGCTAACCTAGCTTGCTGCTTACTCAAACAAATATCTAAGTAAATATCTCTTGGGCCAAATACATTATAACCGAGCCCCCGGCCTACTTGGCCATATAGCCGGGTGGTTAGGTATCCCGGGTACATATGTCCCACAGGTGCCCCCAAGAACTTTCCATCTTTCAACGTAGTCTGGATTTATCTCGACATCTTTTGAAATTGGAAACTGGTTCTTCTATTATATCTGATAACCTTTCTTCATAAATGCCTGAAAAAGACATGTTCCATGAATATAGCCCCCAACTCAGAAGGTGTCGAGTCCTCACCAAGGCAACTTGTGAGTTCTTAAAAAATAAATATCCAATATCCGGAATCAATCATAGCCCCCAGCTGAAAAGGTTATTTTGAAAAATAGCTTATGAGCTCAATCGTAATGATACCCAAGTTTTCCACTTCGTGATAGTAAACCGTAAAGGTCAATGATACGATCTTCAGATAAATTGCCATCATACGCCGAGTGATGCATCACCAATTTAAAAACTACATCCCCATCACTGATGCCTCCTCCGTCCGAGTGATTTATCATGAAATTCAAATCCTACAACCCCCAAGATTGGTGATGTATCAATTAGAAAAATTTAACACAACTGTAAAAATATAGCCCCCAAGATTGGTGCTAAGATAATTCGAGTGATTTATTATGAAATTGTGGAAAATATATCCCCCAAGACTGAAACCATAACAATCCGAGTGATTTGACACAAGTCTCAAAAATTTCAGATTTCCAAGATCAATGCTGTAAAAATCCGAGTGAATAGCTACTGTCAGCGAGATCCATAGCGTTTCAGGGTTAACACTAAAATGACTTTCAATAGCACAATAAATGCGCCTACCGATTCATGAGCCCAGACTAACAGGTTATAAGAAACCACGACCCAATAGGTTATTTGTACCTTATAAAAGCGTCGCCAAAATAGTCGTAGCCCTTCGTCTTCATTTCGTAGCCGCCGCCACCTCGCGCATACAAACCCTAGATCCCGAGCTTCCATTTCCACCTAAAAGCTCTGCGCTATTCCTTTCCACTCCTTGAAAACAAGAGCGATGGCCCCAAAATGAACCCGCCAAAGCACCAAAGCTCAATCCCAGAAGCAATCTTCTCCCGGGAAGGGCGAGGAGGAAGCAATCTTTGACATCCCCGCCGCCATCAAAGAGTTCCCTGCCTCGGCCATGGATTCAGAGAAAATCAATAGGATGGTGATCGACGAGTGCTGGAGGAGCAACAAACCGAAGGGTGGATCGAAGCTATAGGTCAGAGATTTCCCCAACCTCCAGTCGACCAGATCACAGTTTTTTCCTCCTTTTTCTACTGTGGATTTGGGATCCTTTGTTGCAATTTCTTTCGAGGTCTGCTTTTCTTTTATGGTATATACATCGTTAATCTGAACCCAAACTCCATCTTGTATATTGCCATCTTTATCCATTTGTGTGAGGTATTCATGGGTATTTATCCCCATTTTGACACTTTCAAGGAGTTGTTTGTTTTGAAATCAAACAGCAATAGTGTCATAGGAGGGGCTGGATTCCATCTGAGGAATAAATCTAAATACATCAAAGTGCCACTACCCTCAACAAATAAAGGTTGGCATGCCGATTGGTTTTACCATGGAAACCACGCTCCGCCTTTGTCAGAGACCACAGCCGAAGCCCCCAAGCCATGACCCGAGTGGTCGGCGAAAGCAGATCCCAATAAGAAAGCTCAGGTTGATGCCATACTAGAACACGTTGCTTTTCTGAAGTCCAAAGGATATACTGGTGTACATGTTGCCGCGAGCTTCATATATCGTCACGTGCAACCCATCAAAAAACGGCATATCCCTGGGTGGAAATTTCAAATGGGTTCAGATCCCACAATGGAGGTGCCAGAAGAATTATTAGAGAGAGAATTATCTCTGCGCTTAGAAAACATATTTTCCTCGCTGCTTAGCTGGACCTCAGGAAGCGCAAAATGTGACATCATTCTAAATCTGACAGGAGTTCAGTAAGTTATCCTTCCTCTGGCTCAAAAATCAATATGACATTCGCTGTTTTCACCAAAGAAAAATGTACCACATATGTTGCAGAACCTGGATGTGTATTTGTCCAATCCGCCATTGCCGTCGTCGCCTAAAGCCAAATCACCAACACAGCCATCACCCCCCAAACGTCGCAAGGCACACATTGAAGAATCTGACGAAGAAGAATCTCTAGCTGAAAGGAGAGCTAGGCTGCAAGAAGAAGCGAAGAAAACGGCTTCAGAAAACACCTCCCCCACTCGACGGACCACACAAGAAGGCAATAAGGCAAAGCCTGTAAAAGAACCAGTCCATCCGAGTGAAACAAACAAGACAATCACCGCCAAATAGTCTACGGGCACAGCAGGAAACCCAAGGCCAACCAGCCCCCCACCAAAGGTGTGAGGCTTAAAATTTAAACGCCGCTCAAGGTAAGCAAAATAGAACAACTTGATTATTAGCCTTCGAGTAGCTGTTTGTGTAACCTTTATTTGGTTAGTAGGTCAACAGGGACATCATCATCCCATGAGACTCCGCCACAAAACTCAGTTCCTAAAAAAGACCAAGCTGCTTTGACGAACAAGACATCCAAAGATAATGTCCCGGATCACTCGGCAACGAAACCGAGTGATTCACAAGCTCCAAAATCTTCTCAACCGGAGGCTAGCCCTTCTCAGGCCCTCAATGTGCCCGAATTAAATGCTCCTGGAATGGCCTCGGCTGCCAATATTCCTGCCTCCGCTAAGCAAGAAGAACCTTAATTGGTTTTTGAAGCGATGCCAGAACCTGCATATGAATATCTGATCGGTCCGGAAGAGTATGTCACGCCAACTCCCATCCACCGAGTGGTGAAAGAAGGCGTTTCAGAAGAAACCTCGCCTGTCAGGTTGGTATACCACGTGGGAAAAGTTGCTATTGCGGGATTTGATGAGTCGGCAGAGCAAGCCGAGTTGAAGGCCTTTGAGGAACATACCGAAAAAGCTTACCACTCATTCCAGGTATATTTTCTTTCTTGAGAAATAATAATGATTAAATAAATCTGCAAAGCTATGCATATACATCTTAATGTTTTTGCACGTATTGAAAACCCAAATGGCTAGCAAAAGCAAACTTTTGCAGCTTGTAGAGAGACAATGTGGAAAAGTCATAGATCTAGAAGACCAACTTGCCAAGGAAAGGCTTGAAGTCGGATGCCTGTCGGCTGATCTGAAAGCCCGTTCATCCCAGGTGGATGAACTTCAATTTAAGCTACAAGGTATGAAAACTGTAAACTCTACATACTTCATGCTACTTACTGGCCACAATTATTTGACCTATCCCATACAGAGGTATCGGAGGCGCTGACGCTGAAGCATAAAGCAGATGACAATTCGGCCACAGAAATTGCAAAATTGCAAGGATGCACAAAAGAACTGGAGGCATCTTCCCTAGCCACCGAAGCATTAAAGAATGAAAATCAAGGCTTAAAAAAGCAGCTCTAGGACTTGGAAGAAGTCAAAAATCAATTTTACAAACTAAAGGATGTCTTCAAAACTATGCAAGAATCGCAAGCCCACTGGAAAAAGAGAACAGAAGGTATGGGCTTTATATTCTTGTATTCATAAACACTCTGTGCTGCCGACTGATCCTTTTGTAAATGACAAAGGCGAAAGAAACGATAAAAGCCCAAAGGGAAAGGAACACCAAGCTAGAGACCCAGCTGACCAAAGCCGAAGGCATTTTCAAAAAAGCCGTAGACGAGCTAAACAGGTTTCAAGGTTCTTTCAAAGAAGTTGAAAAACTCAAGGAAGAATACAAGGCAAAGGTTGGCACGCTCGAGGATGAAAAATTGGAAGCTCAAAAACGCATAAGAGGTAAATACAGATCTCATAATACCTTTATAGCCAAGTTCATATATGCCGGACATATGTAATCATTGCACTTCTGTAGGGTCGAAAACATCCTATGAGCTTTTGCAGAAGAAATTTATTAAGGGTGATGAAAACCTTCGATGGTCTCTTGCAGCTGTGCAGAAGGACACTGAAGTTCTTGCTTAGTATATCTTCCCTGAGGAGGAACCACCTCGGTGCCGAGATCTGCTGACTGGGCTACAAGAAGCTCCAGTCCGTGTGAATGAGCATGCTCGACATGTTGCAGAACTAGCCGGTGCGCAAGTCCTGGCCATTGCAAAGTCTCACATTCCCAACATAGATCTAGATATTGTCACTGAAGGTTTCAATGAAGATCTTACCGATGAGCAATGTGAAGCACTTGTGGCTGACGCACAAAAAACTGCTCGTACATTAGCCGACCAGATAGAATTAGATCCCTTACCATGAGTGTAAGTTCTTATAACAATTTGCTAGGCGATGTGCTTCACTGCTAATGTTGTAATGAGGTTGATTTCAGTAGACCACTAAAGTCTAGATTCATTACCAGGTTTGCAATGAATTCTTGGGTCGTGCTGCTTCATTCGTGTATTGTATGAACTCGTGTTAAACACTCACAACCAATACACAACTCATGTCAGCCCTCCAAACAATACTCCTGATAATCGATATGAGCCATGGAGACTAAGAACTCACTCGGTCAAGCATATATGAATCAGGAGAATTGTCTTGATCCTCAAAAGACGACATGAACCCTGGGGACTAAGTAACCCGCTTGGTCAACATGTACGAGTTGCGGTGATACCAAGTTTCAGAATTAAAGTCATGATTTGAACAATAACAAATAAACATTTCACATGAATCATAAATCATATAACTAATCATCAGGACTTTGATATGCATATATGTACAGTAATTAAACGATCCAAACTGAATAAATTGCAATAAACAATGAAAACTAAGCATAGAAACGATGTAGCTGTGATATGTTCCATGAACTTTGGAGGTCCGACCCATCTTCGCGCATCAATCAGTATCCACCTGGCCGAGTGACCTCTTTTACAATAAAAGGCCCTTCCCATGGAGTAGACAGCTTGTGTTTACCAACCGTAGACTGAACCTTCTTCAAAACAAAGTCGCCAACTGAAAAGCCCCGTGTCCGAACATTTTTATCATGATAACGCCTCAAACTTTGTTGGTACTTCGCCGACCAAATCAAAGTGGCATCACTTTGTTCTTCTAATAATATTAGGTCATCACACCTATGTTTGTTGCATGTATTCTCATCATATGCTATCACACATGGGGAAGCAAATAATACCTCGATCGACAACATCGCTTCTGAACCATAAACCAAAGAAAAAGGGGAGTGTCCCGTGGCGTGACTGGCATTGGTTCTAAGACCCCATAATACCAATGGTAACTCTCGAATCCAATGTCGAGCGTATTTTTCTAGTCAGTCAAATATTCGTGGTTTAATTCCTGAAAGCAGCAGACCGTTTGCCCTCTCGACCTGGCCATTACTCTGTGGATGGGCGGCTGAAGCATATCGATTTTGTAGCCCACCCGGCCTGCAAACTCTCTAAAATCTTCGGCCATGAATTGACTCCCGTTTTCAGTGATTATCGTGTTTGGGGCACCGAACTAAGTGACTATGTTAGTCATAAACTCGACAGCCTTCTTTGCTGAAATCTTGCCGACTAGTTTAGCTTCAATCCACTTAGAAAATTTGTCCACCGCCACGAATAGGTGAGTGAAACCGCCTTGAGCCTTCATGAAGGGTCCAACGATGTCCAAACCCCATATGGAAAACAGCCAAGTTATGGGAATGTTTTGAAGCTCGGTGGCAGGTACATGCATCTGGCGGGCATAGAACTGACAACCTTCACACTTTTGTACAATATCCTTAGCGTCAGCACAAGCAGTTGGCCAATAAAATCCTTGCCTCATTGCTTTGGCTGCAATCATGGATGGGCCCGCGTGATTCCCGCATATGCCAGCATGAATGTCCCCTAATATAGCTATGCCCTCATCTTGTGACAAGCATTTCATTAGTATCCCATGTGGACTTTGTCTATATAGGAGGTGATCAACTATACAATATGACCGGGACTTGAATGACGTGGGGAGCTTCTTCTTTATCGGTCGGTAATGTGCCACGATCCAAATACTCGATGAAGGGAGTGTGCCAATCTACTTCAATGACGACTATGTGAGATGTTGCTCCCTCCTTTGGTACCGACTGCACCATAGTTTGCTGGGGTAGTACAGATGGCTTATGTAAATCATCGAGGAATACTCCATCAGGTATTCTAGACCTACTGGACCCAAGCTTGACCAGTTCGTCCGTCTCTTTGCTATACTTGCGCAGGACATGTTTATACTCGATGCCATCAAACTTGTCTTCTAGCTTCCGAACTTCAGTGCAGTAAGTTGTCATGCTCTCGTGAGAACAACACCACTCCTTTGTAACTTGGTTGATGACTAATGTCGAATCACCAGAAATGCTTATTGTATGGACGCCGAGTGATACAGCTGTACGAAGCCCATGTAACAATGCTTCGTATTATGTGGCGTTATTAGACGCCTGGAAATGCATACGAAGAACATACCGCAATTTAGCTCCGTCAGGGTATATCAATATGACCCCTGCTCCGGCACCTTCCAGTTGCAGGGAACCATCAAACGTCATTCTCCAATAGCTTAAGTCTTGCAGGGTGGGCGGTAATTCGCATTCTGTCCACTCGGCGATGAAGTCAGACAGAGCCTGACCTTTGATTGCGTCGCAAGATTTGAAGCTAATATCATACGATCCAAGCTCGACGGCCCACTTGGCTATTTCTCCGGTTGTCTCATGGTTATGTAGCAGTTCGCCCAGCCCGAACGAAGTATGGACCTCAATTGGATGATCCCCGAAATAGTGCTTCAGTTTCCTAGATGTCATCAATAATGCATAGACTAACTTTTGAAGCTGAAAATACCGTACCTTGGATTCCGATAATACCTCGCTGACGAAATAAACCGGCCATTGCACCTTTTCGGCCTTGCCATCTTCCGCCCGTTCCACCACCACCACCGTGCTGACAAAAGGTTCCTTTGGCTCCGCGGGGGGGGGGGGGGGGGGGGTTAACACCAAGGGACCGCTAATGTAAGCCTTAAAGTCGTCCAAAGCCTTCTGTGCGTCATCATTCCAGATGAATGATTCTTGTTTCTTGAGTAGCCGGAAGAAGGGTAACCCCCGGACGCCGAGTTGTGACACGAATCGACTGAGTGCTACCATGCAGCCGGTGAGCTTCTGAATATCCTTTTGCGAATGCGGGGGGCCAATGCTTCAATCCCTCTATGTGACACCAGAAAGCCGAGTAATTTTCCTGATGGGACGTCGAAGACGCATTTTTCTGGATTAAGCTTCATATTGTATTTGCGGAGGTTACCGAATGTTTCGTCCAAGTCGGATATCAAGTCAGGGGAGAGCCGACTTTTAACCACCATGTCATCCACATAAGCTTCAATGTTTCTTCCTATCTGGCTATCCAGGCATCGTTGCATGGTTCGCTGGTAGGTGGCGCCAGCGTTTTTTAGATCAAAGGGCATCATTGTGTAACAAAAAGCTCCGAATGGAGTGATGAACGAAGTTTTAAGCTGGTCGGATTGGTTTGAGGGGATCTGATGGTACCCTGAATAGGCATCTAAGAAGCACAATAAGGCGTATCCAGCCGTTGAATTGACCATGTCATCAATACGTGGGAGGGTGAACGGATCTTTTGGGCAGGCTTGGTTGAGGCCTCTGTAGTCCACACACATCTGCCACTCCTTGTTCTTATTCTACACTAGGACTGCGTTGGCTAACTAGTCGGGGTGAAAGACTTCTTTGATAAAACCGGCTGGCAGCAGTCGGCCGATTTCTTTTCTAATCGCATCCTTTCGGTCCTGCGAGAATCGTCTAAGTCGTTGCCTTACAGGCCTAGCATTTTCGCGAACATGAAGTTTGTGCTCAGCCTTTTCCCTTGGAACACCCGGCATATCAGAGGGTTTCCATGCAAATATGTCTTTATTGTTTCTAAGAAAAGGGATGAGCGCGCTTTCCTATTTATCACCTAAAGTGACCCCAATATTGGTGGTCTTGGATACATCACCGTCATCTAGGTGAATCTTCTTGGAATCCACAGCATCCGCATGTACCGTGGCCCTCAGCATCTTTTAGGGTGGTGAGTCGAGCGTGGCCTCCTCCGTCATTGCGATTGTTGCCTTCAACTCGGCCAGTTCTGATTCCGCCACCTTCTTCTCTGTCAAATCAGAACTATCGTTGTTGTAGTCATATGATGTCCGAACATCTGAGCGGAGTGAAATGACTCCATTCGGTCCTGGCAGCTTCATCATCATATATGGGTAATGACGTATGGCCATGAATTTGGCGATAGCTGGCCGCCCAATAATGGCGTGGTATGTAGAATCAAGGTCGACGACCTTGAAGGTAATGCGCTCCGTCCTGTAGTTCTCCCGAGTGCCGAAAGTCACCGGCAGAGTGATTTGCCCCAGGGGAACTGTTTGCATGCCAGGTATCACGCCGTGAAATGGCGACCGGCTTGGCTTGAGGTCGGTCAAAGGTATACCGAGCTCCTTGAAGGTTTTCACAAAGACGATGTCCAAGTTGTTGCCGCTGTCCACCAGTACCCTATTTAGCTGGACTCGGTTAACAGTCGGCTTTAGTACTAAGGGATATTTTCTAGGCCTGGGGATGTAATCTGGATGGTCTGACCGATAAAAAGTAATCGGGACCTCAGACCAGCACAAGTAGTGAGGCATCGCTGGTGAGACCGAGTGGACCTCTCTGTATAGGATTTTCTGCTGTCGCTTCGATCATGCAGTGCATCTGCCGCAGATGTAGTTGACCTCGCGTTTAGGATCCTGGAATTCCTCCTTGTCCTTGTCTTGGGTGTCCTTATCCGCGTCTTTTATTTCACCCTAGGGGATCCAGGGGCAGTCTTTGCAGACTTTCAGACCATGATGAGCGAAATTCTTCAGCTTAAAGCACTCCCAGGATTTGTGCACCCCATCATGTAACAAGCAAGGACCATCAAGCATTTTGTTGAAGTCATCCTGAGTGACTTGTTTCTTCCTGGTGGGCGCTCCGTGTTGGCCACCGTTCGGTTTTGTTTGCACTTCCTGTCGACGTCCTTGCTGTAGTTGGACTGGCCCAACTGATTTCAGTTCTGAGGTGCCTCTTCCTTGTATTGGCGAACTTAGAATAGGGCCAAGTTACTAGCAGCATATTTGTCAGCCATAGTGAAGAGTTCTTTGGCTGACAATCCTCCGGCGGCATCTAATCTCCCGATCTTCTTTATCGTCATCATCACGGAGTCCACCCTGGAAGGTAGCAATGACTTGAGCATCCAAGATATTGGGGATTGTATTTTTCACTCGGCAAAAGCGTTGGATGTATTCTTGCAGTGGCTCCCAGTCCCGCTGCTTGATCCGGACGAGTTCCCAGTGGTTCCCCGGTCTGTCGAAAGTGGCTTGAAAGTTGGCGGTGAACTGGCGGCAAAGCTCTGCCCAAGAACTGATGGAGTTGTCGGGTAGATTAGTGAGCCAGGTTCTGGCTGCTGAGGCCAGACATACGTGCAAGTAATTGGCCATGACAAAACTATTGCCGCCGAGCGCTCGTGTGGCGGTTGAATAGACATGAAGCCAGTCACGCGGGTCCGTCTTGCCGTCATACTTCTCGATGCCGATTGGTTTGGACCAGCCAACTGACGGTTCGAAGCTCCCGAGTGAAGGCTCGAATGCCCGACTCGTCATCATAGTTGTCGAGGATTGGGGTTCGTTCCTGCTCGCGGCCAGCTTCTCGGCGGGATCTGTCCTCACGGTGACCCTCGTCTCGCTGATCGTGGTATCGATCATCTCTGGGCGGCTCTCTCCTGTTGTTGTGCTCATAGTACTGATCATCGAAGAAAGCGCGCTGGCGTCGTTTGTCTTCATGTTATCGATGGGCCGTATTGTCCCTCTCTTGGTATTTGCTGTCCAGTCAGACCCGCGCATCACATGGCAGTATCTCATTGCGTAGCTTGGTATCCGGATGCCGGTCATGGTAGTATGCAATGGGCCTTCGCCTTGATGCGGTCGGCGGGGTTGCTTGCCGGTTGGTGCGCTGTTGATCCCTTCTCTCCTGATTGGGAATCGAACTGGCAGCCCTAGATATAGTTTTACTCTGAGTTGATTGCACCGCATGCATCTCTAGTACGGCCGCAACCCTGATGTGTGCTTTTAGCTGGTTGACCTGAGGTGTCAACTCTGGGGTGACTTGGAGCAAGGGCTGTATCAAGCTCAAGAGGGCCGCCGCAGCCGTGATGTTATGCTGTGGAGTTTTAAAGACATCTTCACCATCGAGTTTCAAGGTGACATCGCCCTTATCTTGGTTCTACATGACTCAGGATCTCTGTTGAGCATCCGGTCTTCGAAGTGGAGGGGTGACGGCATCGGGGTCATCGTCTTCAAGATCGGTTTCATGTCCCTCTTGGCGTGGCACATTGCCGCGCGCGGCAGCCGCCGCCGATGTTTCTCCGTCAGCGCCTCCTTGGACAGTAGGTGTCACCATGAACACCTCATGATAATCCGACGAGCAACTTTCTGAATCGCTCAGCCCTTCAATCAAATCTAGGACTGACTCGTTTTCAAGGCTGATTATTTCTACTAATCTTGATTCTTAGAAAAAATTGGGATCTTTATCCGACTGATCCATATGAAGGGTCGGGATATCAACTGAAGTGAGGTCCAGGTCGGCCAAGGTTGTCGGTCGGTTTGCAATGAGCAACGTTGAACAAGGGCTCAGGAGGGTTTCCCACTGGAGAAATGTCACCATGTTGTCGAGGCCGAGTGGGAACCAATAGGCCGGGTAGATCCGATCGGCCGTCAAGGCTCTGCCGTCGCCTAGATCTGAAGGTGCGATGACCACCGGGAGGGTCGCCTGTTCTTGCTTGACAAGGTCCCCGCGTTGATCAGCCACAAAGCAGATGGTGCCAAAGCGGATCCTATCTCCCGGGCAGAACTTGACGTTGATGAAAGCCATCGATTTCAATGGAGTGAGACTCAACGCTGCCCCTACCTGGCGCGCCAACTGTCGAGAGATATTCCCGATAGTAGTTCTATGATGAGGACATCACTCCTAAGGATACATGCAACACTACTCCAATTCTAGACTTGCAAGGTCCAATGACTAGAGCTCGTGCACGACGACTAAATTTAGAGGTGAGCTCGTTTCTACATTCTTCATTATATGTCACTTTTGAGAATGGTTTTCTACCTAATGATTATATTGTAATTAGGAACCATGGAGAGGACCAGGAGATGATGGGAGAAGGACTTGGAGACGTGGAGGACCAGCAAGGACGTGGAAGCCAAGGTGGAGGCCCAACCAAAATCGACTTCGAGTCTGTTTCGGGGCTCAGGACCAGTCTGCACTAAAATGGATGCCCAAGACGCATACAGACTCAGATTTGGACGTTCTACATATGCACGGAAAGATAAGAAGATGACCTTTCCAATGCCGCCGGTCTCATATCAAAATTCGTCCGGAGTCATCAGGAATCGTCGAAACAAGAGAGAGTCCAGAATCTGTTTCGGTGCTGTGTCGCCTGTTTTTGGCCTTTGGGCTTTGTATCTAGTTGAGCCCAAGTAGGGGTGCGTCCAGAGTGTCTTGCACGACCCTAGGGTCTTCATATACAGCCGCCATCACACCATTAGGGTTTTGGGTTTTGCTTAGATTATTCTGTTCATAACAGTTTCACCGTCATCACGGTTTGTGAGACCCCAACTTCGTGAGATTCATAATACATCTGCAATTGTGTTGCTTTCTTATTTGTTCTTTCTTGTGTTCTTGATTTGCAGGCAGGGATTAGCCTTCTCGGCGAGGTCAATCGTTTTAGTACGGTTGATAACCAGAGGAGACGTCGTGCTGTGATTGCGGGGTTTAGAACGTGCTGTTCTGTAGTCGGATCGATTTGTGTGTCGCCTCCGACCAAATCAACATATCCAAAACCTTTCAGAAGATCGAGAACCCTTGTCCATATCATTCTAGGTATGCGTATGAGTATGAAAGATCGATGGACACAGGACACAGGGTTTATACAGGTTCGGGCCTCCCCAAGGATAATAACCCTACGTCCTGTTTGGTGTTTCTGTATTGCTGGGGTTCGTACCGGAATTAGAGTTCCAATATGAGTGTCTACTTTGCCGAAGGCCCTCTGCCCTCCTTATATATCCGAAGGGCAGAGGTTTACATGGTAATCTTTTAGTCGGTTACAACAGATCCTATCGATCCAACATATCTGCTAACCTAGCTTGCTGCTTACTCGAACAAATATCTAAGTAAATATCTCTTGGGCCAAATACATTATAACTGAGCCCCCGGCCCACTCAGCCATCTAGCCGAGTGGTTAGGTATCCCGGGTACACATGTCCCACCACTTGATGGCGCTCCGGTTCTCAAAGTGTATTACGTCTTTTCTAGAGTTCCATGGTCCATTTGCCAATTCTACCCGAGGCGTCTCTGTTGCCGAATACTTTGTTGAGTGGTTAATTGGTAGGTACTTTGATGTGATGGGCTTCAATGTAATGCCGCAGCTTTCTGGAGGACATAACCATTGTATACACGATCTTTTCCATCCTGGAATAAAATCTTTTGGAGCCAGACAATGCTTCACTGCCAATACACTGGAAGTTGCACTAAGAGTTCCTTCGATTCTCCTTTGACTATTGTAACCATCTTCTTTTGCTGCAATGTATAACAACAGCATGGCCCCGGGCTCTGGGTTGGTTAGCTTTGATTGCCTCTTGACTTAATTTAGGTCGGTGAAGGCTTTCTGCTGCTCTGGTCCCATTCAAAGGGTTGAGCCCCTTGGAGTGTTTGAAAGAAAGGCAAGCTTCGCTCTGCCAATTTGGATATGAATTTGTTGAGGGCTCCATTCTTCTTGTGAGTTTCTGCACAACCCTCTTGCACTTGGGCTCTTGCATTTGAATTATTGCCTTGATCTTATCGGGCTTGGCTTCTATCCCTTAGGCTGACACATGGCAACTGAGGACATTTCCTTTGCGAATTCTGAAGACACACTTTTCTGGATTCAACTTTAACCTTGACACTCGGAGGTTTGCGAATGTTTCTACTAGGTCTGCTATGTGATTGCTCTTCTCTATGCTAACCACTATGATGTTGTCGACATAAGCATGCATGCCTAAGACTCAAAAGCTTTTTGGGTCATGCGACAGAATGTTGGGCCTGCATTTTTCAATCCTTCGAGCATCCTAACGAAACAATAGGTACCGAAGGGTGTGATGAAACATGTTTTTTCCTCATCTTCTTTCCTCAACTAGATCCGCTGATAGCTAGAGAAATAATGGAGCAACAATAGCAACTCACTGCCTGCCATTGCATCTATGATTTTGTCAATTCGAAGTAGCGGGAAGTCATCCTTTGGACAAGCTTTATTAAAATCAGTAAAATCTATGCACATTCTCCACTTGCCATTTTTTGCTGACCATTACACAATTTGCTAGCCAGCATGGGTATTTGACTTCACAAATAACTAAGGCATTGAGCAGCCTTTGCACTTTTGCTTTGATGGATTTGATTTTTTCATCGGACATCTTTCGAAGTCTTTCCTTTTTGGGTCTGATTCTTGCATCCATCTCTAGCTTGTGCTCTATGATGCTTTTGTTGACCCCCTCGAGGTCTCTGCCGAAGACCAGGTGAACACATCCTTGTTTTTGCCTAGGAACGCTAGCGACTCTTTTTTCTCTTTGGGGTTCAATCCAAAGCCAACTATAACGAATTGCTCGTGAACTTGTTCGCCGAGGATGTTGACGCGAAAATAGCCACCCGTGACCTGGGAGATCTGCTTAACTCCAATGCTGGCTCAATACAAAAAAACTGGGGCGTGCCAGTCTATTTTCCCTGCAAACCGACAAGGAAACAAAACGATCAAATTCCATGGGTCACCGGCCCAGGACAGGCCGATGAAGAAAGCCGATAGTCACTGTTCATGAAACCAGTTGATGGTATTATAGGAATAAAGATAAAAAATTAAACTAATCGGCTGATTATATCGGCTTATCGGCAAATTAAATATGTGAAATACCATGCATTATTAATGCCGATAAGAAAATAAGTTAACCGAGTAGAGTTGGTAAGATCATAATAAACATGTCAAGACTCGCTCAATCGATGGTGATAAGTTGATAGATCTAAGTCGATGAATCTACAATAATACACAGACTTGTTCTATCGATAGTGCTAAGTCGATAGATCTAATAGCTGGTATTGCAAATATGCTTCAAAATCACAAATGTATCTTATTAATACAATGGGCAAAATGATCAACAGCATAATTGATCTATTGCATGTTTTCACTACCCTGTCCCTTCACAACTTAGCACATGCAGTCACTCGGGAGCCGCTCACTCGTCAAATTTTGTCTTTTAGTATACCTCCCAACCACTCGTGACCCTTTAATTGCAGCCTGTTGTTTTTCCGTGTCGTCTAGACTGCTGTCTTTACTTTTTGACCGTCCTCGTGCTTATCCATTTCCCACAAGCCTCATCACTTCCTATTTGTCAATCAATGTGGAGCGGTGCTTGGATTCCTCAAAGGTCAGTTTCAAGTTCACCAAATAGCTCCTACCGCGGGCCTCATTTCCATCATCTTGTTCACTACCTTCATCCATGGAACTCTTACTAAGAGCCTTGATAGAAAAGCACCATCTATCTCCAAATCTACTAAGTGTGATGTGGCGAACACTTTTTGCTCCTCTTGCCCTCAGAGTCCTCCTTTCAATCCAAAGTTTGCAATTCCTATTGCCCAGAGGCCAACCCGCCAGTTCCTCTGTTCCCACATAACAGCACGGGTGTCTAGGATGGCATGTGTGGAGCGGCCCTCTCTCTCCCTCATCCGTGGGGTGATGTCTGATGACACTGCCACTCTTATAGGGAAAGCGGAGGAAGTTGTTGGTGCATTTTTTTCCTTCTTTTATGTACCTTCTTCAATATGCCTGGGATTCTATTAATTACATCTTCATCCCCTAGCTGCCACAGAAGAATAGGTCTCACCAAAATTGGTTACCTGTAAGTAATCGTGTTATTTTCACCCTTCAGCTATGACCAATGAATGAAATCTCTTCAGCTCTATAATATGTATTATCCTTGTTTTTGCATGTGGTGTTAATATTTTTCTGCTAAGGGCGATGAAGGACCAAGAAGGCAACCAGAGGGGGGTGAATGGAAGCCAATAAAAATTCTCCAAGAGAACTTGGCCTATGTCTCAATTACAACTCAAGCCAACCTCTAAACTGATCACCTAGGCTACACGCACCAACTTGTGATGTGCTACCCTTAGAAGTGACCAACAACAGTAGTGGCATACAGCGGAAACAAAAGAGAACAACAAAGACTTGAAATAGACAAAAACCTCACAAAAACCAGACCTTGCTGGACTACCATCGGTAGTGCCGATGAGGAAATCTCAGGACTTAAAGAAAAATGACTCAGAGTGCATCGGCAGTGCCGGTAGTGGCCATCGGCAATGCCGGTGTGGGTTTCTCAAAACTTAGAAAACAACCGGTTGGAGCGCATTGGCAGTGCCGGTCGTTGCCATCGGCAGTGCCGATCAACCCCCGACAGAATAGGAAAACTTTCGGGATTTAGGCAAAACTTAACCAAAACCTAATCAAATGACCTCCAAATGATGCATTTTTTGGAGCAGTGAATCCTCAGCACATCACGACCCTAATCCTAGAAGATCAATTCGACTGGCTCAAGAAATCATCATGAATTTCAGATCTTGTGCCAAGAACACCAAAAAGGGGAAGCTTGAGAAATCACTCAAGTCGAAGGTGCTAGAGCTATTGATTCGGTCAAGGATCCATGTAGGATTGTTCTAGCTCATCATAGCAATAAGTTTCTCAAGAAATCCACCCCAAAATCTCATCCAAAAGTGAGAACAAAAATCACCACAAAAATAACTTTGAAAATAGATAAAAAGAGAAATTCGGGGTTTAGGGAGAGGGGAAAATCTTGAGCATAAAAATTTATCTCATATCATAGAAAGGTGCTTACAAAATCCATGGATACAAGGCTAGGAATCCACCCTCTTCCTCACACTATTTGGAAGAGCAAGAGATGTCTCCTAGCATTTTGGATGAACACCTAGCACAAGGCTAATGGAAAAAGAGGCACCTCTTCCACCAGCCCTACCTCTTCTTATATAGGCCCAAGGTCTATTGTCCACATGACAATTCTACCCTTGACCTACATAACACACCCACCTACCACCGGGGGCACAACAGTCCATCTTTTTGCATGTCGCCCGAATACCATCGGGCCCTTCACAACTTTACTTGCACTCGACGCAAGCTCCATGATGGTGCCACGTGCACCTCCAATCGTCGCCACCAGTTTTGAGGCCCAAACCGGGAAACCGCCTTGCACACTTCTCAAAGCACGACTTCTCGATGTCGACGCGTGTCACCTTGTCCCGCGATCCTGACCACCGGCAAGTCTCTCCCGGTCCCTGTCCATCGGTCCCCCTTGTCACTTGCACCGGCGTCCTGCTCGCCTTGACATGGTCAACATTCTATCTTCATCACCGCCACGGTTTCGAGGCTCAACCATGAAACTGTCCGTACTTCACCCGACATCCTGATCGTCTGGCCCCAAGTCTCCTACTTGTGCCCAATCCTCTCGACGTTGACCGCCAAGTTGACTCCAGTGACCTAAACATCATGAGACAAGCAAACACATTTCCCAACTCCTGCAACATCACCAATAACTCCACCAACTCCGGTTAGTCATAACCATGATTTGCAAACCCATGCAATCCCCGGATTCCCGCATTTCAACTCAAACACAAAATCTGCTCAAGTCAATTACTCATCACATATATTTCAAACCATGTAACATCTCAACATGGTTTCTCAATCTCCCCCTTGATGAGTACATTGACAACACCGAATGCACAAAGATTTAGAATTTGAAATGCGAATCTGAATAGGCACATCCAAATGGCTCAAACCCAAGGAAAAGGTAAAAATTGGCCATCTAGCAAATAAGGGATCACAAAACCAAGAGTTGGCAAAGAAAGCAATTTGAGAACGCAAAGATTGTGAAAGGCGCATGAATGCGCTCAAGATCATGAAATGCTCCCCCTCAACTTTTGGTAGTTGACATGAATGCCAAATGGGCCATTTTAAGTTTCTTAGCATTTTTTTTGTGCATGACCCAATTCTTCTCCTTAAGCACTTATTTCTCCCCCTTTGGCAATGAACTCATCAAAGAGGTAAAAGAGCAAACAAAGCATGAAGATGCAACCCTAAAGAGCTTCAACAATTATGCAAACAAGCATTTAACCTTGCTAATCATAAACATAGAGCTATGAAGTGTAAAAGCAGTAGCTTGCAACCATGCAAAGATCAAAAATAGATAGCAGGGCATAAACACCAAGAGCTATACAAGCTAAGCAGAAAGATTTGACTAGTTTAGATAGAATCAAATTTGCTTATCATGAGCAAAGCTGCCACCACATGTATAAGTACTCCCATCCAAGGCAAAACAGGCATCAAGTTAATCACAAGAATCTAGCCAGTCTCAATCTCAACTAGGGCAACAAGCATTCGCAGAAAATAAGCTTTACAAACGCTCACATATGCAACAGAGACTCAAAATAAAAAGCATTATTCTTATTTATCCTCATGTAACTTCTAATCCATGCGGAGGGTCGCATGACTGGGTAACTTCTAATCCTCATGTAATTTTTGGATTTAGCATTTTTATGTTACTTCTAATCCATGCGGATTTCTTATGGGTTTCATCTCTAGCCTACCCCAACTTGCTTGGGATAAAAAGGCTTTGTTGTTGTTGTTGTTGTTGTTGTTGTTGTTGTTGTTCTAATCCATGCGAAGGGTCGCACAATTCGGTACGGCAAACACCCCGAGGCTTTGAAGCACAATTTTTGAAGTTACTTGCAAATTAAAAGCAAAAGGATGAGCATGCCTTTGCGGGAAAAGGAACACAAGTTCCCACAATGTTCCATCATGAGCTAAATATCTACAAAGCCACATTTCCCAAACACAAGGTGCCAAAGCCAAGATATCCTCTAGACTAGCCTCAACACAAGTCTCAATAAGGATAAAAGCAATTATACACATGGTGAGCAAGTTCTAGCAAGATTAGTTCATGAGGTTCACAAAAAGCCAAGTCTATCTTTAAGATTAGCATGTTACTCAAAAAAATTTATACCAAGCCATCCAAAAAATCTAAGCACGAGAGTTTACCATCACATCCACACTACTTAGCTCAACCTCAATCATAGCAATGAGAAATACAAGCAATCATAAGAATCAAAGCTCATCTACCAATGCATATATTACATATGAGATGCAATACGAAAAGGTAAGATACATATATACAAGAGAACATCAACTCCCCCTCAAATGATGCCATAGGGATGGCAGACACCAAGTTCCCTGTGACACCCCAGGTGTCTCACTTCTATTTAACAAACATGAAAAGCACAAATCATGAATATTATAGCATGAAATGATGAAGCCTCACTCCAATTATTTAAATTAATTCAAGGCAATTAAAAACCCTACAAAACAAATTGTGAGCCAAATGAAATTTTATTATAAAACATATGCCAAATAAATTCATAACCAGATTGGTAATAATAAAATAGAATTTAATGAATTTAATGAGCATTTTACCATAATTAGAAATACCCCAAATAATTAATTAAAATCTAAGAACCTTTCAAAATTGAATTTAAATACAAAAATCTCCAGAACAATTCTGGACAATTGGGTCCCACCAGTGCACCACAATTATCTCATAGGACCTTTGTGCAAAATCCCAAATCAATTGGAGGTCCCTAGCTATTTTAATTGGAATCACCTTTGACCAGGGACTGTTTTGCATAGAATCAATTACTTCAAGGGCTGCACTGCAAAATCTTCTTTTCTTCTTCCTCACTGGCACAGAGCTTCTCCCCCGACACCTCTCCTCCAGCGCACAGGCCACCGCCTACACCCTCCACCTCGGGACTTCCCATCGCTACAGCGCGCCTGCCCTCCCCCGCCCTGCTCACCGTGTTGTCCCATCCCCTCTGCCTCAGCCGCTCGCGCGCCCAACAACTTTCTCCTCTCCCTTTTCTCTCTGCACACCATCGACATGACCGGCCGGCAAACCTTCAATTCCCGCCGCTTCTCCCGCTCTCGTCCCCCACTTGCTCCTCTCCCCTCTGCGCAATTCAAAGCACACCCGCCAGCCCCAAACCCACTCCCAATTTCTTCCCCGCTGCTCTCTGCTCTCTCTCTCTCATTTCTCCTCTCTGAACTCTGCTCCCCGCCATCACCGAGCGCAAACTTAAGCTTGAGCGCTGCACTCCCACTGCTTCCGAGCCCAGCCGAGAGCACCCACGCACCCGTCCACTTCCCCTCTAGCTCCCCAGGCCACTTGTTCGGCAACTCCCTGCGTGAGCATCAAGCCGAAGAAAATCTTCATCTTCTCCTTTGGCAAACAGCTCTGACCTCGCCGCGAAATTCATCAACTCTAGTTCATCTCGCCTCCCCCTTTCTTCTTGCTCGTGTGCGCAACCCCCAGACGACCTCGCATAACCTTCTTCCCCTTGTTTTTGCGCACGAAGTCGTCGGCAGTTCGCGTTTTCCCTGGCCGTCGTCTCTGCTCTGGCGAACCTACACCGCTCCTCGGTGAGCTCCTATCTCTGGTCCTCCTCGTCCGACTCCGACACGATGTCGTCAACCGCCTCATCCCCGTGAAGCTGTAGGAGAAGACGGTGTTCAATTTGGTGCTCCAAGCCGTTTTCACGACGCCGCCGAAGACCCCTCTTCCGCCACCTCTCATCGCCGACCACCTCCCGGTGAGCTCCAGTTCTCGCGAACCCCACCAACCCGTCCGCCTCGGTGCACGCAGCAATCCCCTGCTCCCACGGCGAGAATCTGACGCGAGTAGACGCCGGCGTCGAGCTTTGACCAAAGCTCCGATGAGCCCCGCCGTTGACCCCCCCTGTACACTGGCATCCGACTGGCAGGCGACGTGGCGCCGAGTTGTCGCTGACGTGGCTCCTACATGGCAGCTTTAAACCAGAAAATGCCCAGAAAAATCCCAGAAAATACTTAAAACTTCAAAAACTCATAGTAAATCGAATATAAACCCAATGAGGCTCAAACAAATTTTTGTTGGATTCATATGTCAGTGCTCTATTTTAGTAAAATGATAAATCAATGCTTCTGTACATGTAATTTAAATAATACAATAAACTATCAAAAACTAATTAATTCACCAGAAATTCTAGGAATAAAATTAAATCTTGATTTTTGGTATGCTTAGTAAAAACATGAATAAATACCACCACAAATTTCTGTTTGGTAAAATATGAATTATTTTAGGCTCTGGAATTTAATTAGTGTGTTTGCTTAAATTAATTATAGTAATTATTCTGTAAAAAAATTTACCCTTGTCACTTGGCGCAAAAAAATCACTCATATAAGCCTCTGTTCACAGTAAATCACACATGTCCAGAAACATAAATTTGCTTTATTAATTAATTTAATTTCTCATATCACTCTTTTACCTTGTTTAGTTGCATAAAGAATATATATACTATAATTATTAAATATCAACCCTACTTCTCTGAAGCATATGGCTTCGAGAACATAATAATAATTTAATTAGAATTAAAACACGGTGTGCTTGCATGCCTCATATCATTGCATTCAATAGTATTTAGATAAACCGTTAATTCAAATTCCGTCATATAGGTAACGACCATCAGGAGCAAGAGGACGGGTTTAAGAAGGACGTTGACCCGCAAGAGCAGGAAGTTGTAGTTGCTAGCACAAACATTGATCCAGGCAAGCCCCGGTTTGCATTCGCCTTTTAATAAAGTTTTGCTAGTTTACAATATTACTAGTGTCTATGATTATTGTTGCATTAGGTCATAGGAGTTTATTGAAACCCACCTTGCATGATACCAAATGACATATGCTACTGTCTTTAGAACTTGGTAGAATCGGTACTGTTATCCTATGCTTAGTAATTACTAGTCTCGTTAGATATTATTATTACTAAGGAATGAACTTGACCACTGGAATGGGAACTAATAAAAGAAGTTTATTTTATGTTTTGACTGGGCAGAGGTGATGCCTGTGTAGGTTTGCAGCAACACATGGGTGTTGACTATGGTAGCCCTGCCTTGTCGAACCTAGGACCCGTCCGTGGCCGGCCCCTTGATCAAGTATTGAACAGTACCGAATGCATGCTAGTTCATGGGCACTAGTAAACCGATGTAGCATTAAAGGTCACTTGCATTGAGGTCGGTTAAGGTGCATTGGTCTTTGACCCTCCTGTTGCTGGAGTGGGCGGTTCATACCACGAAGTACTGTTGACAGAACGGCATGCCCACTCGACATGACCACACCCGGTCCGATATGTGGGCGGTTTTTCTTGTGAAAGGTTGCCATATACGACCTTAATTGGTGCGTATGTGTCGTGTATTTCAGGTTTTCGCAGCTGGTGTAAATCGATTGCAATTGCTGTCCCTCGCAGTAATGAGTACCGCTTGGTCACCGCTCCAATCATGTAGTTGCACATGATACCTGGAAATTGATTATGATGTTATTACTGCTTATTGTTGATTATTATTATTGTTGCTCTTATGTTGTACTTACTTTATGTATTATTTTATTATCCTATTGTTGCAACTAAAGTTACATTTCAGCTCAACCCATTTAAATTGGCAAATAAAACTTGATAGGACTAATAGGTTGCTTAGTGCGAGTCCTTTCAAACAAGCCACCTATTAGAGCCTTTGCATGTCTAGGTGTCCGACGGGTAAGACTTGCTGAGTAATTAATACTCAGGCTTTGTGCCACTATTGTTTTCAAGGTAATGAAGAAATACAATTGCCTGTAGATGTGATGCCATGGGACATGCAAGTCCCTGAAGGTTGGACTACCCACTGGGAGTCCGACATGCCGCCGCAGTGATGTTGCGTGTTGCTAGAGTGATGGTTCTTCGGGCATGAATCATTACTATGTTGTATTGTCGAGCTCGTAGTTCTTAACGTTATTTGCTTCCGCTGTTTTCAAAACATTCATGAACTTGTATTATTCCGCTGCACTCTGATCGCTTCATGATGTAATATTCAACTTAAATTGGCCCAATATTGTATTATCAAGTGTCTGCGTTATCAGCACCTTCGGGACCTTGATCCTCGGGGAAGGGACCCCACATTCCCCCCGAAGAAAAGCATGTCTTGTAGCATCTAGGGGCTTGGTGAGAATGTCGGCCAATTGGTTTCTAGTGTCAATGTATTTGAGCTCAACATCCCCCTTCTCAACATTATCCCTAAGGAAATGGAATCTCATATTTATGTGTTTGACCTTACCATGTCAGATTGGGTTTTTGGCTAAGCATATGGCACTGGAGTTATCACACATGAGTGGAACACTCTTAAAGGTTAACCCATAGTCTCTCATGGTAGAAACCATCCAAAGGATTTGAGAACAGCAACTAGCGGCAACAACATATTCAGCTTCGGTTGTGGATTGAGCTACACTAGATTGCTTGCGAGAAGACCAACAAACCAAGGAAGTACCCGAGAAATAACAAGTACCAGAAGTGCTCTTTCAATCAATTCTACACCCAGCAAAGGCCACATCCGAATACCCAATGAGATCAAGAGATGAAGATGCAGAGTACCAAAGACCAAACTCAAGGGTGTATTTGAGATACCTGAAGATGCGCTTGATAGTCTTGCGATGAGTCACCCTTAGGAAGCTTGAAAACAAGCACAAAGACACACTGCAAAGTGTATGTTGGGTCTTGTCGCTATCAGGTACAAGAGGGAGCCAATCATGCTCCTGTACTCCCTTTGGTCCACCACTTCACAGTGTTCATCAGGGTCAAGTGCCGTTGTAGTGGACATTGGTGTAGACAATGGCTTCACATTGACCATGTCGAACTTCTTCAGGAGATCATTCGTGTACTTTGCTTGATGTATGAAAGTGCCTTGCTTGCACTGCTTGATTTGTAGGCCAAGAAAGAAGGTGAGCTCACCCATCATCGACATCTAAAATTCACTCTCCATAGCTTCCAAAAATCTAGACACAAGAGCATGAGAGGAACCACCAAAGATAATATCTGAACCATTAGAAAGTCATTGCCATGCTTAAGAGTGAACAAGGTTTTGTCAACACACCCCATGACATACCCGCGCTCTAGCAAAAAGGTCTTAAGCCTAGCATACCATGCACTAGGTGCTTGCTTTAGCCTGTACAAAGCCTTCGGAAGCTTGTACACTTGGTTTGGGTATTTGTGATGCTCAAAGCCAGGTGGTTGTTTCATATAAACCTCTTCCTTTATGAAACCATTCAGGAAAGCACTCTTGACATCCATTTGATAGAGTCTAATGCGCTTAGAGGCAGCAAATGCAAGCAAGATCCTAATGGCTTCTATGCGCGCAACAGGAGCAAAGGTTTCACCATAGTCTAAACCCTCCACTTGGGAGAAACCCTGAGCTACTAGCCTAGCCTTGTTTCTCACAACCTCACCGTCCTCCCCATGTTTGTTTTTGAACACCCACTTGGTTCCTATGACATTGACACCACTGGGAGGCTCAACTAGGGTCCAGACTTTGTTTCTCTCAAAGTTTTCCAACTCCTCATGCATGGCATTAACCCAATGTTCATCAGATAAAGCGTGTCCAACATTTCAGGGTTCAAAGGTTGCAACAAAGAGAGAATTGGTAAAGCATGCAAGATGTGTAGACCTTGACCTTGTTGTCCTCTCATAGAGATTACCAATCATTTATTGAGGTGGATGAGGTGGATGTTGATGATGAATGTGGCTAGGAGCTCCTCTCTCAGAGCGTACCTCCCCCTCAACCACAGCTGGAGCTTGCTCAACAGCTGCTGAAGCCGATGTAGAAGCTTCTGGACCCTCTGCTGGAGTAGTGGAAGCAGCAGGAACATGCTCGAATGTAGGATGCCTTGACTCATCATCATCATCATCATCATCTAAGCCCTGTAGGCCCTTGTTGACACTTTCTAGGTCAAACCAAATAAACACTGCTAGCAAGGAATGCTAGAATGCCTACTGGTAAATATCCGCAAGCGCACAGATAACTCCGTTGTAGCACTTCACCAAAGGATTGCTCCAATGACTGTCAATTTATAGTTCTCCCAAAGGAACGGTGTGCGAGTTCTTAGATAACTAGGATTAAACCAAGGATCACCCAAACACACTACTAGGCTGCTAGGTTAGAGAGGATATAACTGGGCTAAGACTCCTAGGGCAAGCAAGGACACACACCCAAGTGCTTACTTTGGCCGCTGGCTTACTCCTGTATACACAGGCGACTCCGGCCAAGAGGCTATGACGCAACCACACGTGGAGGGATGCTAATACCAGACGGGGCTGTCACTACCCGCGCGGCCCCCTCTCATCCGTGGATTACGTGACAAACGATGGCAACGATAGACCTAGACACCACGCCTAAGTTCTACGTCGCTATTCTACTCACAGCAACGAGAATAGAATAATCTTATGGAAGAACACCGAGCTCATAAGCAAATGGAGGATGATACCTTACTCTCCCTCTGAATATCTTGACTCAATATATATCACGGCCGCTCACTATGATGGGCAATCGGCCGTAGAGGTACAATATCCGTGTAGGGGTACAACTAGGAAGGAAGAGCACTCTAAGTGGTCTTCCCCCACACTATTCTCTTCTCATTCTCTTCCTAGTCTAAATATTTACAAGTGGAGCACTAGCCTAGGGAGGAACCCTTCCTCTAATGTGAAATGTGAATGGTGGAGTGGATGATGATTTGGGAGGTGCCCCTCCCCTTCTTTTATAGTGTTCTGAGGCGGTTCCAGGGGTGTGGTATGTATGGAAGGTTTCCTGAGGCATTGGAGAAAGTCGGTGGGAGTCACCGACTCAAGGAGCAGGCAGGTGGGGTCGGCCGACTAGGCCTGGTGGCCATTGGGCCTGAGCCTGGGCCTAGGTCGGTTCCCTCCCTGTGGACTTCCTCGTCCCCAGAGTGGAGTGCTCGTGGATAATTCATGTCTGGTCAGGAGTTGTGGGCCTTTTTCTCCATATGGCAAGGGTGGACTTTGTCAATGTGTGTACTTTGCCATTTTGCCCCGTGGTGTACCCCAAAATAGTGTTTATTCCACCTGCATACAAATATTCACCAACACTTGTGGAAATGGTTAGTTCAAAGCCCTACTTCTATGTTGGTGTGTTTCTTTTATCCAATTATTGCAAGGAGTTGACGGTATAAAACTGGGTGTGAAGGACCATCAACAAGCTCCCCCACACTTAGCCCTTTACTCGTCCTGAGTGAAGAAATAGGACTAAGGTGGATCATGAGGTTCTTCGAAATAGTAAGCACAAGAGTTATTTCCCGTCATACCTGCACAAGTGAACTATGTGGAGTGGCTATCATGTACTCTTGGACGATTGATGGATGGAACGGTCAAGGATCCAGTCATCTTGGCTCTTTTTATCAAACACAAGGGGTTTTTATTATTTTCAAAAAGAAATGTAGCAATGCTCCTCATTTGATTCTCTTGATCGCTCAAAGTGTGTATCTTCTTACCAAGGCAATTTTGAATTTCATGCCCTTTCTTTGTCATTCCTACCTCTACAAAGGCTATTTTGTGGGGCTATAGGTAGGGATAAAGAAGCATACTTGTTTTCATATATTGCTAAGGCAAAAGATTGGATCCTAAGAAGTATGAAACCATTCATCTCTTGAGCGAGTGTGTGTGCATGAAAATGAGGTGATGGGAGAAAATAATGGTGATGCTCAAAATGAATTTTTGCCGCTCTCTTTGATTTGGGCATGGCTATTTTTCTTTCTTTTCTTTTCTCTTTAATTTTTCTTATGCTCCTTTTCTTGTGAGCATTCTCTTTTTTTTATTTTTTTTATATAGCCATGCCTTCTATTTGGGAGAGCGGGGATTTATGCGTGGGGAGCATCTTTTTGTATGGATGGATGGTGAGGTGGAGGGTGTAACCAAATCCTACTGAGGAAGAGGTTTATTTTTTTTGTGCACATTTATTTTGCTCAAGAGAGAATAATGAGATCTTCATAAGGGTCACAAAATTTTGACAAAGCGCAATGTCAACAAGCAGCATTTGAGTGGGGTTTCATTTGACAAAGTGTATAAATATGGCTGTGGTAGGAGTAAACATTATCAAAGAGGAGCATGTGCTACAAGATATTTTTGTATTTTTGAAAAGAAGTTAAATTCCCCAAGTGATTGAATAAAAGAGTTAGAATTATTTCACCTAACTATATCACATCCAGCAATAATCTAGAGAGCATGCTGGTCCTTAATGAAATTTTTGTTCACAAGGTAAGGTCTGGACTAGGAATAAAACTTGTGCAAACAAATTCAAATTTCAACATGATTGCAAATTTTAATTTTCAATTTATCTATGAGAGAGTGAGATAATACTAGAAATCATTTTAGAATTTGCAAGAGAATTTATTTTCCAGGTGTAGGAGGGCTGACCAGAATGTCAAGGAAATTTGGACCAGAGAGGGGCCAGGGCCAGGTCGGCCGACCAGGGGAGTTCGGCCGACTCTGGCTGTGCCCCTCTAGTGCTCTGTTTTTTTCGTGGACCTCCTCTGTTCTGGTCTTGCTCTGTTTCTGGATGTGTTCGTTGATTGTCCTGTGTGCTTTTCGCCCCCTTGGCATCGTTTTGTACCTTTCGTTATTTTTAACAAAGAAAGAAACACAAACAAAATATATGCCCTACTGGCAAACGCCGGGGAGCCAAATTCATTGATAATTCAAACAAAATTAAGGCGCTTACAAACATGATTGGAATTTAAAATTGAGAGGGAAATATTGGAAAGGGAAATACTAAAATTTAAACTAAGCGCCAGTAAGGAAATATTTTATTGACCCTAACACCACTTGAGCTTATTCAAAGTCCTTTGGCCTTCCTTGCAGCGGGGGACCTCCGTTTTCAGAATGCCAATGTTTCTAAGGAGTATCCTGATCCGATCTTTGGCAAAAGGTGGGTGCACGTGAGGGTTTCCTAGAACAGAGAGATTTGCTATGGTACGGGATTATTTGGTATTTTTTCTAGGATTTTCTAAAGACTAAGAACATGCGCAAAAATCTACTAAGGCAATTGCGTCAAATTCTTTGTCTAATTTAGCATGCGGTTCTAGAAAAACTTTTAAACATTGACCATTGGCATTGAAAATGTTACCTTCGTTGTCCTCGAGCGTGATCGCTCCGTGTGTCGAGGTGTCGATGACGGTGTATGGCCCGTTGCATTTGCTCCGCAGCTTCTGTGCCCGAACAGCTTGACTCTCGAGTTGAATAACAGCACCTTGTCCCCTTGTTTGAAAGTTTTCATTTTTATCCTCTTGTCATGCCATCTCTTTGTCCTCTCCTTGTAGAGTTTAGAGCTATGATAGGCTCTATCTCTCCGTTCCTCCAGTTGGGCTATTTCAATCTTCTGGTGTTTTCCGGCTTTGTCTAGGTCCATGTTCCATTTCTTGATTGCCCAATGTGCCCTATGTTCCAGCTCGATAGGTAGATGGCATCTTTTCCCGTAGACTAGCTGGAATGGGGTCATGCCTATTGGTGTTTTGTAGGCAGTCCGACATGCCCACAGAGCATCAGGGAGTTTGACTTTCCATATCCCACCCATCTTTTTTACCGTCTTCTACAGAATATTCTTGATCTGTTTGTTGGATGTTTCTGCTTGACCGCTGGTTTGAGGTTGGTATGGTGTTGCAATGTTGTGTCTCACCCCTAGCTCTTGCAGGAATCGTCAGAAGCTCTTGTCAATGAAATCTGATCCTCCATCTCTTATGACCATCCGTGGTGTTCCAAAGCGGGGAAAGATGATCTCGTGAAACATCTTTCGAGCATTCTTGGATGTAGCTGCTCGGCATGGCATGGCTTCTACCCACTTGGACACATAGTCGACTGCTACCAAGATGTACTCGCAGTCGTAGGACTTGGGAAACAGCCCCATGTAATCAATGCCCCACACGTCGAACATTTTGACTTGCAAGTTGTATGTCAAGGGCATTGCATCACGGGCTGTAATCCCTCCATGCATCTGGCACTGATGGCATCTCTTGACAAATTCTTTTGCATCATCATACATGCCTGGCCAGAAGAAACCACTTTGCCAAATCTTTGCATGGGTCCGGAAGGCGACATAATGTCCGCCATAAGGGCCTGTATGACATTTCTCTAGTATCTTGGCTCCTTTATTTACTGGGACACATCTTCCCAAAAGTCCGTCTTCAGACTCTGTAGAGGTACGGGTCATCCCAGAGGTGATGTCGGCTCTCATACTCGAGTCTCCTCTTGTTGCCCCCTAGAGGTATGTAGCCTGCAACCATAAAGTTAACAATACTAGCATACCAAGGGTCGTGATCTTGTACCTTGAGAAGCATGTCGTCCCGGAGGAAGTCATTTATCGGTAGTTCCTGCGGGTTAGTGAAACTCATGCGCGTCAAATGATCGGCTACAGAGTTTTCTACTCCTTTCTTATCTTTTATCTCAATATCGAATTCTTGGAGCAGAAGAATCCAACGTAGCAAGCGGGCTTTAGCTTCTTTCTTATTGAGCAGGTATTTCAGAGCAGCATGATCAGTGTAAATCAATACTTTTGCTCTCACTAAGTAAGATCTAAACTTATCAATTGCAAAAATAACAGCAAGGAGCTCTTTCTTAGTGGTAGTGTAATTCAGCTGAGCTCGTGTGAGTTTTTTGCTAGCATAGGCAATCGCATGATGCATTTTGTTTTTAGTTTGACCAAGTGCGGCCCCCACCGCAAAATCACTTGCATCACACATAATCTCAAAGGGTAAGGTCCAATCGGGGGATTGAATGATTGGAGCCGTAATGAGTGCATTTTTCAAGGTATTAAAAGCATGCAAGCACTCATCAGTAAAATCAAAGGGTGCATCCTTAGCTAACAGGCATGTGAGGGATCTAGCAATTTGAGAGAAATTCTTAATGAATCGACGATAAAACCCAGCATGACCAAGAAAACTGCGGATACCTTTGATGTTGACTAGAGGAGGTAATCGTTCGATGACTTCAATTTTTGCTCTGTCAACCTCTAGTCCTCTCTCGGACACTCGATGTCCAAGTACGATGCCTTCACGGACCATGAAGTGGCATTTCTCCCAGTTCAGCACAAGGTCCTTCTCCTGGCACCTTTGCAAAACCTTATCCAGATTTTCAAGACAATGTTCGAAAGTCTTACCATAGATGGAGAAATCGTCCATGAAGACTTCCATAATATTTTCAATCATGTCAAAAAAAATAGACATCATACATCGTTGGAACGATGCAGGAGCGTTGCACAGCCCAAAGGACATTCTACGGTAGGCGTAGGTTCCATAGGGACATGTGAACGTGGTTTTGCTCTGGTCCTCGGGATGGATGGGAATCTGATGATAACCCGAATATCCATCAAGGAAATAGAAGAAGGAATGATTTCCCAACCTTTCTAACATTTCTAACCCAAATATCCATCAAGGAAATAGAAGGGGAAAATGATCCTTTTTTGTTGCCTTGTTGAGTTTTTGGTAATCTATGCACATCCTCCAACACGTGACGGTACATTGCGGAATTAGCTCATTCTGATCATTTTCAACTACCGTCATACCTCCTTTCTTAGGCACAACCTGGACCGGACTTACCCACTCACTGTGCGGTATGGGGTAAATGATCCCCGCATGTAGCAGTTTCAAGACCTCCTTTTTCACTACTTCCCACATCGCATTGTTTAGCCTACACTGAGGCTCCCTAGAGGGTGTGCTATCTGAATCTATGGGGATGCGATGGGTGCAAAGTGCTGGGCTGATTCCCTTAAGGTCTTGGAGGGCGTAGCCGATCACAGCTCTTTGCTTCTCTAAAACGGCTAGGAGTTTGGCTGTCTCCACGTCACTAAGCTTGTCGCTTATGATGACGGGAGTTTCTGTGTCACCGTTTAGGAAGGCATAGCAAAGGCCTAGGGGCAAGGTTTTCAACTCGACTGGGGGTCGTGGCTCTGGTTTCCAGGAAGGCAGTTCAAGGGTTACTCCCGAGTCATCCTTCTCTTGAATAAAATTAGTGGAATTATCATCAAGAAAGGACTCGGGTTCCTTGAACAAAAAAAATGGCCAATACCTCCTCAATCGGTTCTTGATCGAGAGGTGGTTCTGCCCTAGCGTTTCTAGCTCTAGACAAGGGGACAGAAAATTTCCTCCCGCCAAGGTGTACATCGAGGCCTCCCATAGAGAAGACATCAAAAAGTCTTTCTATGGGGCGTCCTATCAAAAGTGTGAAGTCTGAGACTTCAAACACATGAAAATCTAGGATCGCCTCTATGCTACCGCACCTGACGGTAATGTTCTGCAAAACCCCAAACCCTTGCAAAATTTTTCCAGAAGGATCCTTAAAGGTTTGGTTGGTAGGCTCTAAAGTTTCGTCGCCTAGAAGATCTAGAGCGAGCTGAGCAGAAATCACGTTAGCTCCTACCAATGGGTTGTACAAAACATCTATGTTTTCTCCCCTGATCTCGCAATGGATTGTGCTAGAAGGGGAGCTCAACCTAAGCGTACTTGGGTTAGACTATACTTCATGCAACCATTCTGCACTGATGATCGCCGTCAATCCTTTCACTATCTCTTGCAAAAAGGCATTTTCTACTGACTCAGGGATTGATGGGGGCACAGGGGGTTTTGGTTCGCAAAAATAATTCGAGGTGTTTCCAAAATCTTCAAAAATTTCATCCTTGAATTGATAAGGGAATTCTAAAAATGAGAATTCTTTTCCCTTATCTGGTTCGGCTAGGGCTTCATTTTCTGAACACGTAGAAATTGATTCTATCGGTTCTGGTTCAGAAATAGAAGGCTCCTTAGATCTTGACTTAGCCTCGGGGATCGGTTCACTCATGTTGCTCAGGAAGGAAGAATTTTCCGCAAGGCGGTCCAAAAGTTCTTTCCCTTGCGTCGGTGTTTTATGAGAGAATGACCCTCCGGCCGTAATGTCAAGATATAGGGTGGATTCCTTGTCAAGACCCATGTAAAAATGTTGCAAAATCACATGGTCGGGTAATGACAAGTCCGGGCCAGATTGAGATAAAACCAACAATCTGACCCAAGCCGCAAGTTACCGAAAGTTGAGAATTTCCATACGTAGGGAAGCAATACAGGATAGTGGAAAAAAATGCAAGACAAAATTTATCCCGCAATTTAATCCAATCCCCGTTCACTTTTCCTGCTGTATAGGTGTACCATTGCTTCGCAGTATCATTGAGAGAGAAAGGAAACAATTTCCACTTTAGCGTATCATGTGACATGCCATGGATTGCAAGACATGCACACAATTGCTCAATCTCTCGCAAATGGTGATAAGGATTTTCAAAAAAAATTCCCAAGAAAGAAAGTTCCCGAACCAAAGAGATCAAATCGGGATGGAGTTCATAACCTTGTGCAACAACGGGTTCGACGATTGTGGTGGTTCTATGAACTCGCCCTTCGGACCGGATAAATATTGGAGAGAAATTTGGTCCATGAAAAAAATAATAAAAAAGATTTTTGGTATATTTAGAATAAGGATACAAATACGAGGTCAATCTTCGGTCACAAAGAAAACAAACAACCGTCCCCCGGCAACGGCGCCAGAAATGCTAGTTGACACTTGCTAGGTCAAACCAAATAAACACTGCTAGCAAGGAATGCTAGAATGCCTGCTGGTAAATATCCGCAAGCGCATGGATAACTCCGCCGTAGCACTTCACCAAAGGATTGCTCCAATGGCTGTCAATTTATAGTTCTCCCAAAGGAACGGTGTGCGAGTTCTTAGATAACTAGGATTAAACCAAGGATCACCCAAACACACTACTAGGCTGCTAGGTTAGAGAGGATATAACTGGGCTAAGACTCCTAAGGCAAGCAAGGACACACACCCAAGTGCTTACTTTGGCCGCCGGCTTACTCCTGTATACACAGGCGACTCCGGCCAAGAGGCTATGATGCAACCACCCGTGGAGGGATGCTAATACCGGACGGGGCTGTCACTACCCGTGCAGCCCCCTCTCGTTCGTGGATTACGTGACAAATGATGGCAACGATAGACCTAGACACCAAGCCTAAGTTGTACATCGCTATTCTACTCACAGCAACGAGAATAGAATAATCTTATGGAAGAACACCGAGCTCATAAGCAAATGGAGGATGATACCTTACTCTCCCGCTGAATATCTTGACTCAATATATATCACGGCCCCTCACTATGATGGGCAATCAGCCGTAGAGGTACAATATCCATATAGGGGTATAAGTGGGAAGGAAGAGCACTCTAAGTGGTCTTCCCCCACACTATTCTCTTCTCACTCTCTTCCTAGTCTAAATATTTACAAGTGGAGCACTAGCCTAGGGAGGAACCCTTCCTCTAATGTGAAATGTGAATGGTGGAGTGGATGATGATTTGGGAGGTGCCCCTCCCCTTCTTTTATAGTGTTCTGAGGCGGTTCCAGGGGTGTGGTAAGTATGGAAGGTTTCCTGAGGCGGTGGAGAAAGTTGGTGGGAGTCACCGACTCAAGGAGCAGGCCAGGGGCCTCACCCCCTGGTCAGCCGACCAGGGAGGTCGGCCGACCAGGCCTAGTGGCCACTAGGCCTGGGCCTAGGTCGGTTCCCTCCCTATGGGCTTCCTCGTCTGTGGGGTGGAGTGCCCGTGGATAATTCGTCTTTGTTTAGGAGTTGTGGGCCTTTTTCTCCATATGGCAAGGGTGGACTTTGTCAATGTGTGTACTTTGCCATTTTGCCCCGTGGTGTACCCCAAAATAGTGCTTATTCCACCTGCATACAAATATTCACCAACACTTGTGGAAATGGTTAGTTCAAAGCCCTACTTCTATGTTGGTGTGTTGCTTTTATCCAGTTATTGCAAGGAGTTGACGGTATAAAAATGGGTGTTAAGGACCGTCAACATCCCTCTTCTACAAAAATGCTTTCCTCCATGTCCTTGTTACCTGCAGTCTCAACCACATTCCTTGCACAAGAGTTTGATTCGTCAAAGGTTACATCGCAGGATTCTACGATGGTGTTAGTTTCTAAATTCAAACCTCTGTAGGAATGGCCATGAAGAGTGTAACCAAGAAAGATACCATCGGAAGATCTCGACTCAAACTTATCAAGATTATCACGCTTGAGAATAAAGCACTTGCGACCAAAGGCATGCAAATGAGAAACATAAGGCTTTCTCCCAAATCGTGGCTCATAAGAAGTCACATTAAGAATTGAGCGCAAGAAATTCCTATTGGAAACATAGCAAGCAGTGCTTATGGCCTCAGCCCCGAACCGCCTCGGAGTCCTATGCTCATCGAGCATCGTCGGGCCATCTCCACCAAGGTTTTGTTCTTTCTTTCGACCACACCATTCTACTGGGGAACATGAGGTGATGAGAACTGATGCTCAATACCATGATCAAGGCAGAAAGCATCAAAGGAGGAGTTCTATAACTTGGTGTCATTATCCCTGCAAATTGCTCGTAATGCACCAGGAGTTCCTTGAATAACCTCAAAGCTAAGCTCCAAAAGTGATGAAACACTTCATCCTTTCTTTCAAGAAAGTAAACCCAAGAGTAGCAAGAGTAGTCGTCAATAATCACAAAAACATACCACTTCCTACCCGTCGAACAAACCCGAACAGGACCAACAATGTCCATGTGAAGCAATTCTCCAGGGCGTTCAGTCATCACCAAATTGATTGGTGGATGAGAAGCGGCAATCATTTTCCCATGACGACAGGGAGCACAAACCAAATCCTTATCAAATTTGAGCTTAGGCAATCCTCGGATCAAACCTAAGCCACTCAAGCGACATAACAAGTCAAAACTCATGTGACCTAGTCTCCTATGCCATTTCCAGAGCTCAGAAGAAGATTGAACAAACAAGCACCTGTGAGAACCAGGTGAAACAGCAAAATCAGCTTGAAAAACTCTACCAATACGAGAAATCCCACAAACCATAGAACCACTCGAATCAAGAACACAAGAAGCATTTGTTTTAAAGCGCACTTCAAAACCAGCATCTAGAAGCTGAGAGACAGAGAGGAGATTGTACTTGAGAAACTCAACCAAACCAACATCATCAAGAGTAAAGTTCTCATTTATCTTTATCGCGCCCCTTCTCTTCACTCTTCCTCTCATGTCATCTCCAAAGGTCACATACTCCCGGCGCTTCAAGGGAGTGAGGCTAGAGAACCACTTTGCATTTCCAGTCATGTGGCGCGAACACCCGGAATCCATCAATCACTTGTTCTCCAAGCCTCCACCTGTTGCCTACAAAGAACGAGAAGGAAAGATCGCTGGCTCAGTGCTGGGGTTAGACAGAAAGCTTTTGGGAATCTAGCACTTTACCATACGACTTGTAGAAGTCATCACAGTTCTTTGCACCGTATCATTTGAACGCATGGGACGAGAACCACAATGGGAAAAACATGGCCTATCAATCAGTGTGAAAACCAAATCCACGCGAGCGATGCTCACCATGATAGGGAAAACATGGGGCACCAAAACGCTGTTGTGCAAAGACTCTGTTTCATTAATCAAAGTCATATAAGGGATGACCCTGTCCACGATAGGCATGGGAAAAAGAGCGAGGCTGAAGGTCAACAAAATCATCATAAAAAGCATCCCTAGTCAACTCAGCTTGCTTCCTCTCAATCCTTTTACGCCTATAACAGAATTCATCCACATGGCTCTTGCGACCATAAAACATGCAAATGTAGACACCCTTAGGATTAGGCTTGGTTTGCATGGCAGGCTTGGGTTTTGGCTTCTCTGCTTGTTTTGGGTTGATGGAGGGTTTTGGATTGGGTGGATAGTATGTATCAGTGAATTTGATGGAATTTTCCTCATCCTTGTAGCTGGAGCTAGGCACAAACTTACCCACATTCTCACTCTTCTTTTCAACTCTCTCAAAACCCAAACCCAAGTTATAAGTTGACCTAGAAGCACTCTCCTTCACTCTAGCCAGGTCACTCTCAATCTTTTCCTCACTCGCTAGGGTTCTCTGAAGCCTAGACACAAGGTAGTCATTCTCCTGAACTAGGACATTGTTTTCCTCCCTAGTGATTACTAGCTTGTCCTTGAGGGTGACACACACTTCACATGGAGGTGGGAGAACTTTGAACGACTGAGCTTCCAACTCATCTGTGAGCTTGGGGCACTTCTGACATGCACCCAAAAGAGTTGGTCTAGCTTTGAATTCATCAAGCTCCTTGAGGGCACTCTCAAGTTGACTGGCAACTTGAGCATGCACACTCTCCCTCTGACTCAAATCATTCATCACAACTTGACAAGACTCACACACAACAGTAATGTCATCACAAGCAAGTGACAGAGATCTACTACATCAAATGTTACATATTCCGTTCAAGGGTTCTGGGTGTTGTCGAACGACAAGGGGAGAGAGATTATGCCCATGGGTGAGATTCTTTTGCCTTCGAAGCTATGAGTGGGACATTCGATGGTTATAAGGAACTTTTGTTGAGGCCCATCTGCTCGAAGGCATTTACGAACAGTATGTCTTCTTGACTGCCATTGTCTACAAGGACTTTGCTAACCATCCAAGTGTGGATGTGAGCCTCAATTACCAATGCGTCAACATGTGGGTAAGCCTTGAGATCTAGATCTAATTCTATGAATGTTGTGGGAATGTGTGACCATTTTGATTTAATGACGGGCCCCTTCATGGAAACATTGTTTACCTTTCAGAAATAGTCTCTTCTTCTTCTCTTGTTTTCAAAGTCTGAGGATGAGCCTCCACATATCATTCCAATGAAGCCTTGCACTGGCAATGCTGCAGTTTTGCTTGGGGTGGGCTCTGGTTTTGGCTGTGGTAATTGTTGTGGCTCTTGCTTTTGCCGCTGATGCTTTTGGCTGAGTTCTGGTTGCTAGGTTAGTTGCCTTGGTTGAATATATTGGCTCAGTGGTTTGTATAGAATGGGTCATATCAAAGTATGGGGATGGTGTGTACAATTGGTGGTGGTGGGTATTGGGGCCATGGGTTTGGTGATATGTAATTGATGGTTTTTGGCTAGGATAGGATCTTCTTTTCTGCTTTGATCCTTTCTTGGATCTCTTTTGCTTTGAGGCAAGTGGAAGTTTTGTGCCCCTTGTCCTCTCCGCAATAGAAGCAGTATAGCTTTCTAGCTGGTCGATTCTGGTTTTGGGGTTCTCGGCCTCTGCCACGGCCTTGATGGTTACTCCCGCTACAGTCATTGCTCTGGTTATCTCTGCCAATGAGGTCTTCTTTCTCCTCTTCGATGTGTCCAACGAACAAGGGTGAAGGTTCGGTGGAATGCTTGTATTTTTTGTACTATCATTCTTGATGACCGCCTTCATGATGTGATTGGTTGCGATTCTTGCTCTAGTTTTGTTTGCGCCTTTTCTAATCCACATCTGATCTGCTATACTCCTCAAACTTCATGCACAAGATTTGCATTGTGCGCGGGGGTTTCTGGGAGTAGTATGATGACATTTGGCACGTTTGCATGTCACGAAGTACGACGCTTATAGCTGCTTCATCTGTGACGCTTGGGGCTTGAGCTCAAAGGGTAAGGAATCTTCTGCAGTAGTTGTGCAGCAGCTCTCTTTCGTGCGATGGCTCCACGATGGTGCGGAAACCTCAAAAGCTCGCTATCACCTTATTTCTAATATTTTCCCATCTGTATAATGATCCGACTGGTAGGTTAAAATACCAATTCAGAGCAGAATCTTTGAGGGCGCAGACGAATGCTTTTGCCAGGGTTGTCTCATCTCCTCCTGCAGATACTATTGCTGCTTTGTAGCTCATGAGGAATTGCCTTGGGTCAGAGTTCCCTCTAACCTTCGCTAGTGGTACCATTCTAAATTGAGGTGGGTATGGGGCTCTTTGTAAACCTTTGGAGAGAGGGTAATCTTTGTCGATTACGTTAAGTGTGCTTGCCCTCCAGATTGGTAGGACTTCTGTGGCTATTGGGCAATGTCTTGAAATGGATGGTGCTTCATTCGAGATATGAATGAGCTTCAGGCGTGGGGTTGGGTTCTTGGCGACTTGTTCTGTCGGTGGTTTTCTGGAGTTCTTCGATCTCCTTTGCCATCTACAGATTCTTGAGTCTGAGCTCGGATATGTACTCTTTCTCTTGTAAAGTTCTTTCACTTTCTAACAGTTCTTTGTTTCTTAGCTCTTGTTCTTGCAACAATTGCTACTTGAGATGCTCGAGGTGCTCGGCTCTTTGCGCTAACAACTCCATTTCTTGTGATGTTGTCATTGAGGTTGGGGTGCTGTTTCTCAGAGGGTTCGAGCTTGACAGTTCTTTAGGGCACTGGACTTAGTCTTTTGGGTCAACGGGCGCATCTTCCTGAGGTGGTGGCTGTACTTTGGGGGTGTTCTCCTTTGTTACGTGCGATGTGGATTGGTCATCAGTCAGCTGGAGATCTCCCAGAGCTCCGCTTTGGAGAGGCGGAATGCCACTCTAATGCGGCAGTCCATGGAGCTGAGTCATCGTGAGCTGGTGTACGAGCTCAACACGGTGGGCGCCACTGTTGGTGTCACGAATTGCAAACTTTGATGCCACGAACAGGAAAAGGGGAAAAGTATAGAATCTCGGTGGATGCAAAGTGAGATGATGAGTCTCCTTCATGCATTCTAAGAACATTCGTCCTTTTACAAGTAAGTAGGGGTGTTCTATTTATAGGCCCGTACTTAGGTCATATACAAATGACCATTTTACCCCATAATTACCTGCTATATTCTATAAATATTTTTGCAAAATTTGGTCATAAAGGGTTAACTGGTCATTGGAACTCCTCTTGTAGCCTTCCTTGCTCATCATGCCACCGCGGGCCCTCATGCCACGTGTCTTCCGCCATGTACTGCACTGAGGTCATTTCATGTGTTGCTTTATCCTTCGGGGTGCGATGATGACCTTCGAAGGGACTCCTTGCCAACAAGTAGGACTGCCTTCCTTTTGCTCAAGTCTGAGGGTTCGAATATCCTGGAGCCTCCGTTGGATGCTTACACTTCGAACTTAAAGTTAGCAGAGAGGACTCGATGGTTAGCCTTTTCCTGTGTGCAGCCCAACTTCTATGAGCCTCGAAGGGTGGCCCACAAGGTGATCCCCCAACAACAATTAAGCATACATCAAAATCATCAACCAGGCCATGAAACTGTCGCCCGGCCGCTCAACTCCTGAAACTGCCAAAGGCGCCTCTATGTATACCCCTAGATGAATCCCGCGCCTAACAAATTGTCTGTGCTTTGGCCCTTCGGCTTCTTACTGCCTGCATGCATGCTACTGTTCAGTTTGTCCCTGTGGCAGCAGTGGATTGTAGTATAAGGTTGCAGATCACACAAACACATGTAGGGGTGATGATTAGCGTATCCTTATCCATCCCTTCTCTATTGGTATTCTATCCTGTATGATTGCTAAGCTTCCTTCTGATCAATGCGCATTGTGATTGACGAAATGTCTCACAGGATCATATATTCATATCATATCTTTTTGTTGAGTTTAGTCACATAAGCACATGGCACTATTTCTGGTGGTTTGCAATGCCCCATCCGTTCGGTCCATGATATGTTGTTCTTTAATCCCTAATGTTGACTTTGCCTTCACGTTTTACAATTTGCAAGTCAATTATTGTGTCAAACTCTCATTTTACTTGCTCACTAAACAATCCTACTATTGACACCATTTCTATCCCGGCTATTAAAAAACTGACATCAATTCAATCCCTTCTTTGGTATTCTTACTCTCAAAATTATTCCAAGGTCAGGTATTACCTTTCATAATTTATCAAACAGATGGTGGAAATTTCTGTAACCGTTGCTTATAATTTGCAAAAGAATATTGGTTCTTTTTTTTCAGACTGTGTTGAAGTTCTCGATGCCACTCCCTTATTTCCATCGGTAGTAACGCTCACGAGGTCGTAGATTACTGGGTCACCTTTTTTGCTTCAGTATACATTTGACCATTTATAGTATTTTTCTACAGCATCTCCACGTTGCAGTGGCGTTGGATTCTGCTGGAAGGACGCACATGTGTTTTTTTTTTTTACTATCTATGGTCTATCAATGTTGGTTGATGATTATTCAGAGTGCACAAAAGACCAATGAATGATTATTTCTTCTGCTACTTATTACCTAACTTTCCCGAGTGAATAATGTTTTTTTTAGGTTCTCGAGTGAATAATGTTAATCATGTAAAAAATGCATCTTAAAGTTTAGGCAATGCTCTTTATTTCACTCAGGCAAAATTAGGTTCTTTTTTTTTTTGCTGGAGCCTTGTTGCTCTCAATTATTAATGTACCTATTGTTCATAATTTGTCTCTATCTCTACTCCTATTAATTTAGGTGGAAACATTCACGTCATCAAAAAATCTACCGTACGCCCATAAAGTTAGAGATTGAATCCAAATCGGTTTCGTACCTTACATATCAAGCACGAAATTCAAAAAATCATAAGTTCCTCGTCCGTAGTTCAAATAAGGCAAACTCAGACTCTATCTCGTAGCCCTCAAAAAATTCTACAACTTTGATATTCAATCGAAGTTACGATTCCACCGTTTTTGTTTCTAAATTTACGATGCAAAAATATTTATTTTGATTCGAACATCTCTACGTAGGTCTCTGTGCGGAGCCCATATCTCCTACTCTAAAGTCCAAATAATATGATCCGCTTATGTTCCAAAAATATCTCTACGAGATCTACAACTTTCGTGTTTTCACTTTTTTCATTAGAGCATGTTTTCAAGTCTAACATCATGTCACAATGCACTGTTGTTTCTATTCTGCGTGAATTGATTTTTCCTATCGGATAAAGCTTCTAAAAATCTTCAGTTATTAGGTCACGAACTTGGTCTTGCATGTTGGGTTTCATAGAGGTCCAGTAGTGTCTTGTAGGCGTCATGAGCTTGTGAAAATCGCTCTTTGCATGGCAAATTGGGATTTATATGGGTACTTCTCATATTTGAGCATTTTTTTAATGTCATTTCACTTAATTTTGTAACATAACACTCAAACACACTATTTAGATGGAAATTGTTAACATTAGAGGTAAAAAAATAGTTATGATAAGAAAACGGTAAAAAATAGTAGAAAAATTATTACTTATGATATATAAAATGATGCACGGAGAAACACCAACAATAATATAAATATGATATTTCATGTAAAAAATATCAACAATTATATTGTGTTTATAATTTACATTAAAATTATAAAGAATGTTTTGTTTTTTTAAACCCGTAGCATTGCACAGGCAATTTGCTAGTGTACTTAATAAAACAGGTGAGTCCGCCTACCCCCTCCCTCTCGGTGTTGATTTTTGCTCCCCGTGGTGTTAGTTTTGGTTTACGGAATTGGTATCGATTTCAGAATTAAAAAACACCATGTGGAAACGGTGTTGGTTTCAAAAAAGCATACGTTAACCATTCCAAAGAGAAAGAAAATGCTAAAGCAAACCGAGTCTAACCTGTATATAAATGCTACTTTACATAGATACTCAATAACGACGTACAACATCTCCACACAATTCAAAGACGAGAACATAAGAAAACATCAAAACCGGCCAAGCTACATATTGATAAAGAGGATATGAAGGAAATAACAGACACTTGTGAATCAGATGAAGCGACTGAAGGAGGAAGTGATACTGAGAAATCATATATGATCAAAATAAGTGAGAGCACGGAATATATACAATAGTGAACAACAAAGTTTCTATTAATTATAATATAAATTTCTAAGAAGAATATTTCATATTGGTATAAAGTCTATGGCAACGTAGAGATTGTATTTTGTTTTCAAAATCCCGCAGCAACATGCGAGGAATTAACTAGATATGTGTAGGTTTGGTGGCTGGACCGGACTCTGATATTTGTCACCGTGACAAGAGCCGGTTAGTACCCAGCCCAAGCAAGCGCTCGAGCTCTTCAAGCACTTCCTTGCAAATAAAAGGCTTCCCTCCAAGCCGTTCTAGCAGACGTGATCAGAATTTGAAACTTGCGTTTCAGTTGTGTTCATCTAGTCACACCATATTATTCAGTGCATACGTTGTCGTTGGGCAGTGCAATTATTTGAAATTAAAATAAAATATATTAAGATATGATTTTGTTGTATTAATTGTAAACTAGCAAAGTGACCGTGCGTTGCCACGAGCTGAAAAAATAAAAAAATTACTTAATGTAGTTTTAACAAACAAATTTTGTCTACTTTTTAGAATTTTTGATCGCCTAACACAAATGGTTATTTGTTTCAAAAAATTATAATGTTTGACATTCTAAAAATATATACAACTACATTATATTTGACAGAAACTTTATGATACACAACTTTTTTAACATAAGATAAGATCAATAAGGACAACCTCTGTTTCCTCACTGCTTGTGTTTGATGATCCGAGTATTTCTTCTATCGAATGCTTGAAATGTCTTTTGTCATCGCTAATAGAAGGAGTCGGTGATAGAACTTTACTTTTTCTCATATCACTTAATGTAAAGTAGCTCGGATTCATGATGACAATATTGTTCTGGTGTGCGAGAAAGTCAATCATGAGATTGAGTAGGCTGAATGACAATAGGATTTGTCTAGTACAAACCAATTAGAGTGTTTGCTCACTTTTATTCTATTGCTTTTAATAACTCATTTCTAAACATAATATAAAGTAAAGATTAATGCTAAATGATTGAGTTAATGAAATATGTATATAAACAACAAGATAAAAAAATCCACTAAATAAAAATGAATATCAAAAACACATGTGTGCACACTCTGAACAATGAACAAAGATTGATCCCCCTCAAGCATTTATTCTGCTTGGAGAAATTCAGAGGGCATGCCCATCGAGTTTGAGGAACCGAACTGGACTGAACTGAGCTTGATCGGCCTCCCACCTCCTCTCCCTATAGCTTAAAATCCCACACTGTAACCCACCGTAGTCTCCTGTTGTCTCACCTCATGCTTGGCTGCTCTCGATTCCACTCCGTGGTGAACCCGCCAACTCCATCGTACCTTGATGATGCCATCCCGTCCCTTTTCCTCCGGCAAGTGGAGCACCGAACACGAGCTCCATCACCGGCGGCCCAATAAGCTAGCCATTGTTGGTGCCCACACGGTCGGACGCCAAGAAGCCAGATCTGTGCCGGCGGTGCAACCTTCTTCCATGGCCACCATCCCGATCCTCATCTGTGTCCACGGATATTTGCACCACGTCACGTCTAAATCCTGGCACATCGTGCTCTAGTCCTTGCCGTGGTCGTGTCATATGACTCATATCGGCCACTGATGATGGAGTGGACGAGGTCGTGTATGAGGAGAAGCTGTCGCACACTGGGACCCTTCTCCACCATCCACGTCCAGCGTGACCGTGCCAGGCTGCAATGATCCATCCTTTTCTTGTAATTGTAACCAATTCATTGCTACGGGCTTCAGTAGATACCCGATGCAATGATCCATCCTTTTTCCTGTAACCTTTGCTACCCGATGCACGTCTAAAGTAAACTGACTTCAGTAGAGTTGGTGTCCCTGCAGTCAAATAATGATCCATCCTTTTCATGTAACTGCAACCAATCAATTGCTACGGGCTGAAACCTGAAATACATGATAGTATACGCTAGGGATCCTAGCTATTGAGTATGGCGCCAAGTTCAGTCATCATGTAGCACATGCCGGGAAACAAATAATTTGAAGAAAAAAGGAACGTGATGAACTTGTTCTCATGATGCGACGGTGATGACGAGTGCTCGTCGTCAGCAGGCATTCGTCAGGTTATTCGCAGTCTTGACCAATACGCCTTCGCGACACTCCTGGACGTGGCGGCTTAGACTACTGTGTATGTTGCTTGACGAAGACGGGATCTGACAGGAGGGCTACAGAAAAAGGAAAGAGAAATAAATGGCGGCGAGCACAAAAGAATACTGTACTCCAGTAAACAGCGGTGATCGAGTGGGATGTTGTAGGAGGGAGCGGTGTCTTCAATGAGAGCTTCGATCGGGCGGTGACGGCACGGCGACGATGGACTTTGAGCGTCTTCTTCGTCTGACGGTTGTGGCGGCACCAAAAAGCACAACATGACCGCGTGCAGCTGTACGTTGTTTGTGGCGGCGTGGATCGTGCTAGGATGTAGGACTGTTTTTTACGTATGAAACGGATACGGAACAATACATACATATGCGCGCGGGGATGCCGGACATGAAAAAACGACGTATAATACGACTCCGAAACGACCTTATGATGGACACGAAAAAACTGTCTAGATGACCACACCTAAAATAATAAAGTGTAGAGATAACATTGGATTTCAAACGTATTATAGCTAGATGCATGCTTTAAAAAAAATAAGTTATTATGGGATGTTCTAGTAACAGTCTTAGTACAAGGCTTTTCTTATTTTTGGTGTCGGATAAACATTACAGGGGGCCGGGCAGGGAAGAATTAAGTCGGCCCCGCTGCCCAGGTCGTCACGCACGGGGTGATACAGAAGCAACGAAGAAAGAGGCCAAGACACTTGCCGCCAGTGTACCCTTTGCCCTCCTCCATGCACGCTTTCGCGCAGCGGTCCGGGTTGAGGCAGAACAACTCCCGGGACCTAGTGCTCAGCGTCAAGCACTCGCCAGCATGAACCGGCCCTGTAAGCAGCATACGAGCGCGTGGACAAGCATGTACAGAAAACATTAGGCGAAATCTGAAACGAGATAACAGATTTTTTAATGATGTTGCATCTTAGATCAGGCATCTTGCATAGGCACGTACCTGCGGCCATAACGAGCAATAGGAGGATGGCTGCAGAAAGCTTCTTCCATGAAGGCTCCATGGATGGAGTTGTATAATACATCGAAGAAAAAATGGACTGCTAGATGAGTCGAATGTCACACCCGACCTTCAAATCGCTATATATATATAGAACATCTAGCAGATGAGAAATTAAAGAGAAAACTGCCATGTCCAGGCAATATACTCCAAATCTTTTTTGATATAACTAATAATGTAGCTACTGCCTTGTAAACCTCTATCAATGTTTTTTTAATCAAATCATTTTATTAATTCAGTATACATACAAGATCTGGCATATGGGAAATTATAAAGGGAAAACTGCTATGCCCACAGGCAATATACACTTCAAATATTTTTTGATATAATAATGCAACAACTGCATGTAAATCTTTTTTAATCGTACTATGCAAAGGCAGAACGTTTTTGTGACAACCCTACTTCGAAAAGTAGAGTATGTCGCACAGGATCGTCTCGGGAGATGGTTAACGAAGTAACCATACATAGCATTCACACATGAACATTTATCATTTACAAAGATACATCACTTAGGTGCATAATATTACAAGTTCAGAGTTCAAATTAAAAGAAGTTCAGATCTGATACAACATATGTCCTTAGTACATATTACATAATTTAGCGGAAGCGATGAAATGACAAAACACGACAGTGAATCCTACGTGAACCATGCCAGCCATATGGCGATGGCTCACTCATCACGGTTAGGAGAACTAGGGACCCATTCGATCTGATAAACAACATCAAAGCAAAGCCTGAATATCTAACATACTCCGCAAGACTTACCCGTCAATCGGTTTACTAAAACTGACTCCTAGTATGCAGGGGGGCTGACCGGGTTTATTTGATAATTACATAAAAAGCTCATATTAGTTCTATGCCGTACTTTCATTTCCTTAATCAAGATTTTACTTTGCTTATTATAGGAAACCGCTACGGTGAGTCTAGCTAGCTGCTAAGACATGAATATAGATAAAGAGCAATACACCATAGCAATATGTATCCATACCATAAATAAATTTCAGAAACATAACCACAACTTTACTACTTAACATATCATTACCGCTGCTTGAACAAGAGGTACTCATAATTGTGAGGGACGGTGATTCGAATTGATTTACATCATGCAGGGAAAACCCAAATACACGACATATGCATTACTTAAGAACACGTATGGCCACCGCTCACAAGATTGCTATAAAGTCGATTCGGGGCCATCGATCCCGAGTACACGTCCTCCCCGCGATACATTACTTCGTATCCGAGGCTTAACCCATGCACTCTCCAGCGGTCCTCAAACCCGTGCAACCACCGTGCTGTTCACATCACCTCTTGATCGATGACTATGGTCGTCCAACAATACGGCGTCCAAGTTACTCGGTTTACCAATTCCCATATTAAAGGTATGTACTTGGTACTGTTCAATACTTGTCCGCGGAGTTGCAATGATAGATGCTCCATTTTATCAAGTTCATTAACCAAGTGATCCATAGTTGAATCTATAACCTACCGTTGACTCCACTAGTTTGAGCATAGCATTTGCTAACGGAAAAGCTTGCTAACATACTAATCATAGGTCATTGCTAGAGTATGCAAGTGTGTTTCATCCAAGTCCTACACTTAATGCACAATACAATATTCCTAACTTGTGGTAAAGTAAAAGGACTCGAATGATAAAATGGGTTATGCACCGGGGCTTGTCTTGAGAGTGATCGTAGTTAGTGTCTTCACCAAAGTGCACTTCAGATCCTTGCTGATCCGGTGTGATCTCCTCGGTCTCGATCCCTATATGAAATGGACATGCATCAATGCGAAAGAATACACAAGGTTTCATGGAATTTCCTAATTAAGGATGAAATGCATGGCATGAAGATTCATGGTACTTCCTCAACAAATAACTTAATGAGCTAATCACTCATTCATGAATATGGGTACATACCTAAGTATGACATGGTAACCACTGAATTTGAAGGGGACAAACTTCTAATTACAAGAATGTAACTCTCAATCATCACAAACTTAGTGTATGTCTACTTTAACATGAGCATGGCCTAGATGATGATTATATGACATCACATGCTGATGATGATATGACAATGCAGTACTAGGGTCTAATGTCCAAAAAGTTCATTTTGAGCAACTTAGCTAAAGTGGCCATATACAAAACTAACATTATACATACAATGGCAATTTAATTGCATAACTAGTTCTAGGTTCATATAGTTAATTAAGAACCAAGAGTATATAAATGAAAATGAGAATTTCTACTGTAATGTGAAGATGAATTATTCTCCATGAATATTCCAGAAATGAATTTATTCCTACTTTCATTAAATGCACACATGAAGTAACATCCATATGAACAAATTCCTAAGTTAATTCACAAATGATTAATTTCGACAGAAAAATTATACTTAGGTTGCTTCAAATTTTTCATGGGATTTTACAGAAGTGTACAAGTGCATAAGGAACAGGAATACCAAATTTCATGAATAAATTCTTAGCCAATAATTTATATAAATTCAATTACTGAAAATGAAGATTATGCAATAATACTAAAAATATGCATATAAATGAAAATGTGCTTTTGCAGAAAGTTTAGGGATGCCACGAAATGATTACTGAGCTAGTTTCATGAATTTACCATTTATATATAATTACTTATGAATTTATTAAGAAATTTAGGGTTGTAATTTGATGAATTAAATAAATTAATTTACTGAATAACCTTGGACTTAAACTTGTCTTTCTGGTAGAGGAAGATTTTAGGAGTTGAACAAAATTAATTTCACATTTTTAGGCCTCTTATTTCTCGAGTTATTGAATTTTGAAGTTTATTCAAAGTTCACTGTTATTTATAGATTTGCCACTAGGTTTAAATTCTTCCCAGGCGCGCGCGCGCACCCACGCGGCGGCCGGCGATGGCGAGCTACTCGAATGGTCTCCATGCCACGGGGATCTCGAGGAGGGGGTCGGAGGGGAGAGGGTCTCACCGGAAAGCGCCGGCGACGACGTGCGGTGGCAGGGGTAGCTCCGGCGAGGTCCACGCGATGGTGCCGAGGGAGAGGCAGGCTGGTGTTCAGTCGGCGAGCTTCGCTGCAGGTCGGGGAAGGTCGCCGTCGAGGAAATCGTCGAGGGAAAAGGCCGGAGATAAGTTCCCGTCGGCGGGGGGGGGGGGGGGGGTCGGATCCCGACGGTGGTGGCTCCGGGCTTCGTGAAATCCGGCGAGTACACTGCACAAGGAAGGGAGGGAATCAGAGGGGAGTGAGGTGGCGAGCTTGCACACTGATTTGCGAAGAAAGGAGGGAGGGGGACGTTGCCTAGGCAGAGCTGGACGGGGCGGCGGCCATGGCAGGTGAAAACGGGGCAGGGCTCGGGTTTGCTGGGGAGAGATAGGAAGAAGGGGTGCAGCGGCACTTTGCGCGGCAGAGAAGCTTCCTGGGAGGTGCGCAATGCGTGTGAGCAAAGAGAGAGAGCCGGGTGAGGCACGCTAGCAGTCGATCCTTTTTAACCCGGCCGGAGTGAGAGAGCGGCGAGAGCAGAGGGAGAGGGGGGGGATGGCGCGCTGTTGGCTAGGGGTTGGTTCGTCGGCGGGAGCACTTCAATTTGGCCGGTGGCACAGGGGAGAAGGTGGCAGAGCAGTGGCCGGCATGGGGAGCGGCAGTGATCGACGGTGGCCACAGTTCACCCGGGTACAACCCGTGTCGGGTTGGGATTTGCCAGGGGAGAGAGAAGGTTGTCGACCCAGCTTGACACTGAATCATGACTCGGGTTTGGGCAAATTCACCATGTTCCCGTGCTCCAATATTGACATAAATTTTTGTGTAAGCAGGAAAGCATTTTATCCAACTTTTCTTTTGGGTGCACCAGCTGAATTGGCTTAGATAAATTATGAAAATTCCAAAACAGAAATACATCTTTCTGACTTTGGGGGAATTTTTAAGGGTATTAATTGGTTACCAAAAATTCTGGAAAAATTCTCATAATTCTCTTTTAACGTGGCCATTCAGAATATGCAAAAATAGTGGGGTACTTCCATGGGTTTTTGTAAAGTTTGAGAATGGCCCTTATTTGAATATTTTGGAATTTAATTAAATGGGTTTCCTCTCTTTATGCTTTGGCATTTTGATTGCTCAAACTTTTACTTAGCCCTTAATTAGTATTGGGTTTAGTTAAATCCATTTTTTGACATGGGATGTCACAGCACACCCCCCTTAAGGAAATCTCGTCGCAAGATTTGCACAAGAACGAACAACAAGGGAGGGGTGCGGATGGTTACCGGTTTTCTGAGGCCAAGAATTCCAGAAATTTGGTCTTCAGAAACTCCTCTTGTTCCCATGTAGCTTCATCTTCAGTATGGTTACTCCATTGCACCTTGTAGAAGGTGATAGTGCGGCTGCGAGTTACTCGGTCCTTTTGATCAATGATTTGGACGGGGTATTCGGGGTAGGAGAGATCTTCTTCCAATTGCTCGGTGTCAGAGATAACCACGTCGATCGGAGGCTTCAAACATCTCTTGAGTTGGGAGATATGGAAGACGTTGTGCACCCACTCCAGATTTTCTGGTAGTTGCAACCGATAAGCAACGGCGCTATGTTTTTTCCGTGATTGGAAAAGGTCCGATATAGCGGGGTGCTAATTTCCCTTTGATTCCAAAATGAGATACACCTTTGTTGGGAGAAACCCGGAGATAGACATGATCTCCCTTCTCGAACTCCAATGGACGTCTCCTCTTATTAGAGTAACTTATTTGGCAGGATTGTGTGGCCTTCATGTTAGCTTGAATTTGTCGCACCTTCTCTTCGGCTTGCGTAACCAGATCGGGACCGAAAGTAATTCTTTCTCCCGACTCTGACCAATTCAGCGGGGTTCGACACGAGTGACCATACAAAGCTTCAAATGGCGACCTTCCCAAACTTTCTTGATAGCTATTGTTGTAGGAGAATTCAGCAAACGGGAGACAAAATTCCCAATTTCCACGATTGTCCAGAACACAAGCTCTCAATAAATCCTCCAAATATTGATTTAGTCTCTCGGTTTGTCCATCGGTTTGCGGATGATAAGCGGAACTTCGAATGAGAGTGGTGCCAAGAAACGCATGCAATTGCTCCCAAAAACGAGCAATAAATTGGGGGCATCGATCGGAGATGATTGTCTTGGGCACACCATGCAAACATAGAATTTGGACAATGTAGAGCTCGACATATTGCTTAGTAGAGTAGGTTGTATGGACGGGAATAAAATGAGCAGATTTGGTCAACCTATCCACAATAACCCATATTGAATCGTGCTTCATGGGTGTGAGGGGTAATCCAATGATGAAATCCATAGCAATGTCCTCCCATTTTCAAGCGGGGATTTTCAATGGGTGTAAAAGACCGGCTGTTCTCAAATGATCGGCCTTCACACATTGGCAAGTGTCGCATTCGGAGACATAACGAGCAACCTCTTGTTTCATACGCGTCCACCAAAACTTTTCCCTTAACCCGCGATACATTTTGTTGCTGCCGGGGTGTATGGAGTATTTGGACAAGTGAGCCTCATCCAAAATTTTCTTTCTTAGCTCCTCATTCTTCGGACAAACAAGGCGATTGTTGAACCAAAGTACTCCATCTTCGTCTTGTTGGAAACATGTAGCTTCTTCCTTCCTGATTTTCTGGCGGATATACTCCATTCCCTTGTCCTGCTTGTGGGCTTCCACAATTTCTTCCCGAAGGGTAGGAATGAGAGCTAAATTATACAAGGATCCATGTGGAATGACACGAAGACTTGGTTCACTTGGATCTGAAATTGGGCGAGCTTCCATAGAGCAAACAATTGCGTGATTGCATTGGTCCCTTTGACTCAAGGCGTCGGCAACCACGTTGGCTTTTTCGGGGTGATAATGAATTTCCAACTCATAGTCCTTGATCAGTTCTAACCATCTACGTTGCCGCATATTCAGTTCTTGTTGAGTGAAGATATATTTGAGACTTTTGTGATCAGTGTAGAGGTTAACAAGATTACCGAGCAAGTAGTGACGCCAAGTTTTCAAGGCTAGAACAACGGAGGCCAATTCTAAGTCATGGGTGGGATAATTTTGCTCGTGCTTCCGGAGCTGTTGTGAGGCGTAGGCAATGACACGACCTTCTTGCATAAGCACACAACCCAATCCGGTGCCGAAGGCATCGCAATAAACCTCGAATGGTTTGGTGATGTCGGGTTGAGCCAAAACCGGAACGGTTGTCAAATGCTTCTTGAGCGACTGAAAAGCTTCTTCACATGCACTACTCCACTTGAACTTAGAATTCTTTTCCAGCAGCTTGGTCATAGGCTTGGCAATACTTGAGAAGTTGGGAATGAACTTCCGATAATAACCGGCAAGACCAAGGAAACTACAAATTTGTCTGACCGATTTTGGAGCCTTCCAATTCAGCACATCCTCTACTTTGCTAGGGTCCATGGCTGCTCCTTCCACTGGACGTGACCCAAGAATGGAACTTGCTTTAGCCAAAATTCACATTTGCTAAATTTGGCATAAAGTTGATGATCTCGGAGTCATTGTAGAACGATACGGAGATGTTCGGTGTGCTCTTCTTCGGACTTGGAGTAGATCAAAATATCGTCGATGAATACCACTACAAACTTATCCAACTCGGGCATGAACACGGAGTTCATCAAATACATGAAGTGGGCTGGAGCATTGGTGAGACCGAAAGACATGACAAGATACTCAAAAAGACCATATCGAGTGGAGAAAGCTGTTTTTTGGAATATCTTCGGCTCGGATTTTTATTTGATGATATCCAGATCAGAGATCAATCTTGAAGAAGACTTTAGCACCTACTAGCTGATCAAAGAGGATATCGATTCGAGGTAGAGGGTACATGTTCTTGATGGTTATAGCGTTTAGCGGCCTATAGTCGACACATAGGCGTAGGGTCTTGTCTTTCTTCTTCACAAAGAGAGCAGGACAGCCCCAGGGAGATGAACTTGGTCGGATATAACCCTTGTCCATAAGCTCTTGTAACTGGTCTTTCAACTCCGCTAACTCATTAGGAGCCATTTTGTATGGCCTACGAGAGATAGGCACTGTACCGGGTACGAGTTCAATCTTAAACTCAACATCCCTGTCCGGAGGCATTCCCGGCAAATCATCTAGAAATACGTCGGGAAAATCATAGACCACTGGAATATTTGCTAGCTCCTTTCCTTCAACATGACACACTTGAGAAGTGGGCAACTTGGAATACGGCAATCGGAGAATAGAGGGGCCGTGTAAGGGTGAGTTCGAATGGATTTCCCGGTCCTCAAGGTGCAATACAGCTTTGTGACTAGTCATCCATTTCATACCAAGAATTACGTCGATACTTTGGCCATCTAAGATGATTAGGGAAGTGGGGTATATGTTGTTGGCTAGCTTAAGTGGGGTAATTTTCAGATGATTTGCACATGCTTGACTAATGAAATCATGCGTTGCTCCCGAATCAAAAAGAACCATGGCAGCATGTTGGTTGATCGAGAACGTACCCGCGAGAACGGATTCTCCAGCTTGGGTCTCTTCGACCGTGGTATAGTTGACTCGGCCATTCTTGTGCGTGGGAGTAGAAGGCTGGGGACAACTTCCATTGCTGCCATTGTTGTTGTTGCCGCTGTTGTGGTTGTTGTTGTTGTTCCCGGAAGTGTTGGAGTTGTTGTTGTTCGGGTTGCGCTTCGGGAACCGACACTCCTTAGCAAAGTGACCGGTGCGGCCACAATTGTAGCACGGTTGTGAGGAGTTGGTCTTCACCACTTGGTTGCTTTGCTGCAGTGGGCAAGAACCAGACGATTGCTTCTGGTTTCCCCCATGGAATCAAGAGTGCTGATGCAAGAACGACGGGCGGGGATCTCCTCCCGACGGTACCGTAGCCCGGAATTTCTGTCCGGTCGGGGAAGTAAATGCTAGCTTGTATTTGGGCGGTGCGGAGCCGGATGAACTTCTCATAGCACGTTTCCTCTTCTTGTCCTCTTGATTAGCACGGATGGCGTCTTCTTGCACAATGGCGGCCCTCATTCTGGTTATGGATGAGCTGCTCCATAGCCGTTAGGGGTGGCGCGTTGGGCAGCGGCCCATTTCCACCAACGTTTGGGGTGCCGGGAGCATCACCGACGTTTTCTTCACCACGGCGAGTTTGCACCATCTGACATATGAACAAATATGTTAGCCCGATCATCACATGAGACAATATGATAACAAGGCTACAACATGGTGACGAAATAAAATTTCAGATTGCTCATAATGAAATGCTTGACAAATAAACGGTGTGGACATAAGGGATAACTTAAATTCCATAATTTCCAACACCATAAGCAACATACTCATGATAAAAACCATGGATACATATGATGCAACTTTTGATACATAGCAAGTCTTCGGTTACATCACTCGGAACACTACACCACATGATCTCGGAGAGCTTAGGTTACAACTTAGCTTAGCATTACAACACTATGTACACACGACTACGATGTCTCACGAGATTTTTTTCATCCTACGTACATAAGACTACTCGGTCACCCGGCGTGGTTGTCACCATCGGACTCCACGTCCATAGCAGCTGGTCCCGTGGGTGCTTCGAAGTCGGTGCCGGAATCACCGTTCTCACTCAGATCGGCATCATCGGGAAAGAACACTACGAGTAGAATGGGTGGCTGATCGTTGAGGATGGCGTTCAGCTGGCCATTCACAGCTTGGAGATGCCCGATGAGCTGCTCTTGCTGCGCGATGACGGCGTGAGCATCGTTAAGGTTCACGTCCCATGCATCTTGAGCTTCTTCGCGCTGGGCCTGCAGCTTGCTTCGCTCCTCCAAGAGAGCGGTAACCTGACCATGGAGAGAGTAAATCTCCTCTTGGGCAGTGGTGAGCTGGGCATTGCGTTGGTGCAGCTGCTCCTGCAACACGTCGCTTGCATCATTCTCGATGATGAGCTGAGCATCACGGAGTTGCTTGAAAAGATCGGCCCGCTCCAACTCGCTAGTGTGCAGCTTGTCCACAAGGGCTGCAACCTTAGCATCACGCTCCGCGAGCTGGGGATCACGGGCAACAAGCGTGGACTGCAGCGCCTCGTGCTCTCGTTCCAACTCGAGAATGCGGGCGGCAAGGTACTCGGGGTCCTTCATGAGCTTGCCATCATCCATCTGCCGGAATAAAGTTTTACAAGGGTGAGTCAAAACTTAATATTCCACTAAGCACACATGCTCAAAATAGCATAAGAAATGATTGGTAAAAGAAAAGACACGAGGTTCCCGATCCGTTCAACGACCGGTAACGACGAATTTCTACGGTCAACGGAGTGAACCGCAGAAACGGGCAAAAATGCTTAGTTTCTGGACAAAATTAAAATTTTTGTGTTTTACAATTGTTGTAGAGCATTTCATCATCTTTCCAACGCATACTCACACATATCCATCCAATAAAGTCTCTGGGAGTTATAATCATCCAAAGACAGGGGACAGAAATGAGGCAGTTTCTCACTTTCAGGAAAAGGTTACTGTTTTTGTAAATTTCGACCCAGTTCCAGATTTTTCTAAGGCAAACTCCCTAAAGCAAACTTGTAGAGCAAAACATCAGCTTTCCAACGAGTACTTACTCACCTCTATTGAATTAAAATAGAGGAATTTATGCTTATTTTAGTAAAACTGACTTTTCTGGTAAGGTTGGATACTTACCGGTTAGGTTCAATTTTCTGGTTTAGGTGCCAAAGGGGTTTAATTTCGTCCAAAACTTGGTCATTTCACATATTCACAGTATCAATGACATTTTTACAGGTTCTTGATAAAGTTTAATGCATATTGTGTGCATGAATGCCAATGGTCAAAATGACGGTTCCCTACATCCTCACAAAAAGCAAAAACTTGACCGATTATATAACTCGATCCATTCGGTGGCACACACACCTCTCACACGTTTGTCTAACGAACTACATGTGGTTAGTGTACCTGCAAGAGATTTATTTCAGAAACAATACATCAAATTCAAAAGAAACAATCCAAAAGAAAGTCCGTGACCACCTCACCTCGCACGGGAGCTCTCGAATAAGAGTGTATTCGAGTCACACCAGTTTAATAATTCCTATCTGGGCACAACAAATCCATGATCACCTCGCCTCGCATGTGAGTTCTTGAATGAGAGTGTATTCGAGTCACACATATACCTTCGTTGGCGAAGCAGTAGTTGCAAGTAATTTAAACAAACATAACCCAGGGTTAGCTTTGCCACCTACAAGACTCTTACATGGGCAGTACTAGTTCATACCTCACCGTAAGGCGTAGAAACGGCTTGTTTATGTTTTAAAATTCTCATTTGTGTGTAGCTTATCCCAAGACGGTTTTGATACCAGCTGTGACAACCCTACTTCAAAAAGTAGAGTATGTCACATAGGATCGTCTCGGGAGATGGTTAACGAAGTAACCATACATAGCATTCACACATGAAGCATTTGAAAATTTTAGTGTGCAAAGCATTTGAAGAATTTAGTGTATAAAGCATTTCAAGTATTTAGTTTGTAGATGAGTTAAAGAATTTAGTGTGCAAAGGAGTTGTAGAATTTGGTGTGCAAATAAGTTGAAGAATTTAGTGTGCAAATAAGTTGGAGAATATAGTGTTTATTTTCACATGGTTTCGAACCTTCAAATTCAACACCTTCTCCTCCACATCCAACATTTTCATCTCTGTTGTGCAAAAAGGAAAATTCAATTTTACAATTGCATATCTTACATTGATATCTTCAAAACGAGAGCAACAGGAAAGAATAATGGATCTATAAAATAGAAACGTTGACCAACAAAAATAAACAAGAAAAATATTGGACCATCAAAATAAAAATATTGATAAACGTGAAAAAAAGTTGGACCAACAAGTAAAAATAATACTGAACAAATTAAAATGTTGAATGAATAAAATAAAATATTGATAAAACAAATAAAAATATTGGTAGAACAAAATAAAATGTTGATGTAACAAATAAAAATGCTGGAAAACGAAATAAAATGTTGGCTTATAAATACAATTGTTGCATTAACATTTTTTTTGTTTTCGATAAAAAAAACATGTAAATATAGTCGAGTGGGGTTAGTTTGAAAGATCTTGTCGCGAGGAACACATTGGTCGTTTGTAGTCTATGCATTTTTTTAGTTTTAAAAGGAAGATAACGTCACGGCGCGTCATCGACGGCTCCAAACCATATGCGCGCTAACTGCTGGAAGTCCTGGAACCGAAGAAAAGCATGTCATAGACACTATGAGTGACCGGAAGAAACTAAACTTCCGGTTGACCGGAGCCCAGTCGTCCTGCAAGAGCGGCAACATCATCCATGCACAGCTCCACAACACAGATTTTCAGGCTGCTGAGAGTGCGTAGATGATAAACCCACACAGGTATCCTTGGGAACCTAAAATGCAGGTGAAGTTCCTCAAGATGACAGGAGGATATGCATAAAGAGCTCCACCTGCCAGGGTTACCCATATTGTCGCGTGCCGTGATAGATAAAATCCTCAGTTTGCAATTGATTAACTTCTCCAGGGAGGACAGCAGGGCTTCCGTATGTGTTCCTTTCCTAGCAAAGCTTACATCAGTGATCAACAAGTCAAGCACTCTTAGGTTTAGCAATTCACCAAGGTCCCTTATATTCTCCATGGACTGCCTGCTAGGGTCAAAACGTCGCAAAGTATGTAGATATTTCATGACCCCAATTCTGTCAGGATAAGCAAATTTCAAAGGAATAACAAGATGTGACAGAACAGGCAAATAAACAATATCATGTGGAACAACCGTCAAGTCCGCTGGTATAATCAGGCTCTCTAGATGCTGTAGCCCACTAATTTCTGTAGGCAACTGAACCCTTTTGCAGTTGCCCCTAGGCCCCCGAATGCATAGATATCTCAGGTGAAACAAATTGCAGACTACAGTGAGGTCCAGATCAACTGCAAGCCGAATGAATAAAACTCGGAGAAACTTCAGCTCAAACAATCCAAGGTTGCGAAGAGGCCATCCAAAAATAATCAGTGATCGAAGATGAGGCAAACCTATGCGAGCTGCACTTTCAACTGGGCCTATTGTATCATGAAACTGCAGGGAAAGCCGGCGGGACTTGTACTGCTGCTGTGTTGTCATGACTGACTGTAGATTTCGTACTGTAGACATAAAGTTCTGCTCTGTAGACTTATGCAAAATAAGATCGAGAACCATATCATGCACTTTGTAATTGATACTCTCACCATAAAAACCGTGCCTTACAGCTTGTATGATCAAGCTCCTATTCACAAGTTCATTCAAATAATCCCCTGCCACTTCCACAGCGGGGCCAATAGCTCACATCCAAAATAAGATCGAGAACCATATCATGCACTTTGTAATTGATACTCTCACCATAAAAACCGTGCCTTACAGCTTGTATGATCAAGCTCCTATTCACAAGTTCATTCAAATAATCCCCTGCCACTTCCACAGCGGGGCCAATAGCTCACATGCAATGTTTTTGGTAGGAATTGGCCGAGGCACGACATAGTTCACTGTAATAGCTCGCGTGCGACGTCTATATGGAGCAAAATAGCCAGAACCCACCAACGGCCTTGACACTTTATGGATTTGGTTGTTAGCGGCCGTGAGACCCAGTCGGAACGTTGTGGCGCGCGAATCTGTCTGACGGGCCGATCAAATACCAGTTTTGCGCCATCTGAGCAGCGGCAAATTCCGATAGGGCGACCTCAGAGTGTTGTCTCCGGCGTTGACATCCCTCTCCGATGTTGGCTCCCTTCGATGGCGCGAGTCTGTCTGCTGGACCGACCGAAGACCTCCTGCGACTGCTTCCTCTGAGCGGCGTACCAATCCCTCTCCGGCAGCGCGCGCCCTCAGAGCGTAGCACATCCCTCTCCGGCGCCGCACGGTCTAGGTCCTCGACGACCTCTGAGGTGAGTCAAATTGCCCCCTAGTCGCATTCCCATCCGAGTTGAGCCCCGAATCTGACGTATTCGTGCCCGATTTTGCCCGAGTTGCAGTAGTCTAGCAAAAAACAGATGGCCCCAAAACAGATAGGGCGTCCAAAACAGATGGAGCAGGGAGAGACAAATTCGAGATAATCTCTACACCTCGTGCTAATTTTGCTTTCGATTAGAGCTCTTTCGCTTCCAATTTTTGACATTCTTGCATCATTGTCAAAACAGGGGGGAGCGGCGTAGCTTTGAATGGTCCGTTGAATTCCCCTTTTTCTCTGTCGTGAAGCTAGCTGATGGTAGCCTGAGGGCCATAGAGCAGGAGAGATTGGTTAGTTGGGAGGTTGATTGTGCAGAGATCGACCCGTAAAACCTTGTCAACCAAGAAGCGTAAGCAGTAGGAATTTGGTGGATAAAATTGGGGAGAGTAGTCCTTAGGGTCCGGAGTAAGAAGTGGCATTGATACACTTCGATGAATGGAAGGGCGAGTATGTGAGAATGGAGGATGGCGAAGCGCTTGTCGATGAAATCGATCGGCAATACGGCTAGATAAGCAAACGTGTTACATTTCTTGTCGAGCTGGTGGATCTGAAATCTGATTCTTGTGTTGGATATGTGCCATCAAAGTTGGCTATGCAGATTGCAGATGACGATTGGGCTGCAAGTAGACAGATAGATCCCATTTCAACCGAAGTGACAGTGTTTGTTGATGATACACAAGAGGAATATGATGGTGCTGCAAATATGGTTGTTGTCGACTGGAATTCAGTACAACTGCAAGAGCGTACTGATTTGGTCATTGCACCAATGGCTGACACTGACATGGCCAAAATTTTAGGAATTCCACTAGATGATAAATACAATGAGAAGGAGAAGGAGAGGGATGGGGCTAATGCGGCTGTTGGTTCTGAAGATGTGGATCCAGAGTTGATGAACGAAGCTGCTGATGAGGTAGATGATTACAATGATGATGTGTTCATAAATCTATATGATTCAGACAATCCTGTAATTGAAGTAGGAAAGTGTTTTCCAAGCATGAAAGAGTTTAGGATGTGTTTCAAGACTTATGCAGTGAGGAGGGAGTTTGACGCCAAGACTATGTGGACAGATACAAAGAAATTTTATGTGAAGTGCAGAGGCTTTGATGGGGGTGCAAAGCCTTGCAAGTGGTACATTTCTGCTAGAAAACAGCCTGGTGTAGGTACCATCAGCGTAAATCAAATGCCACATAAACATACTTGTATTACTAGTTCACAGGTTATATCAAAGATGACATCACAGGCCTGGGTTGTACAAAAGATCAGTCCTATTTTAGCCAAAACACCAAACACTACTGCAAAGAAACTGAGAGTAGACCTGGAGAAGCAGTTCCCTATTGAGGTGAAGTATACCACACTGTGGAAGGCAAAACAAAGGGCAATGAAAGAGTTATATGGTGATTGGGCAAATACGTTCAGGATGTTGTATAGTTTCAAGGCAAAGGTGGAGAAGAGGTCACCTGGCAGTGTTGTGGAGATAGATACAGAGGTTGCACCTGATGGTAAGGTGTATTTCTCCAAATTTGTTATGGCTTTAAAGCCTTGCATTGATGGTTTCAAAGCAGGGTGTAGGCCATATTTGAGCGTAGACTCATCTTTTTTGACTGGAAAGTGGACTGGTCAATTGGCAGCATGCAATGCTCTAGATGGACATAACTAGATGTTTCTTATTGCTATTGGCATGTTTCAATCTGAGTCAGATGCTTCATGGACATGGTTCATGATGCAGTTGAAAAGATGCATTGGCCCAGTGGCACCTTTAGCTATACACACTGATGCTTGTAAAGGGCTAGAAAATGCAGTCAAGAGTGCATTTCCACATGCTGAGAAGAGGGAGTGCTTCGGCCATATGTGGTTAAATGTGATGAAGGGTCATAAAGGAGAAGTTTTTGGGCGGCTGTGTCCAGCAGCAAGAGCTTATAGCAAAAAGACACATGATCATCACCTTGCCAAGGTGTATGCAGCAGATCCTGAGTTTGAGCCATGGGAGAAAACATACCATTCCTTGTTGTGGTATAGGTCAAGATTTAATATGATGTGGACAAGGGTTCCCGATCTTCCAAAAGGTTCTGGATATGTTGATTTGGTCGGAGGTGACACACAAATCGATCCGGCTTCAGAACAGCACGTTCTAAACCCCGCAATCGCAGCACGACGTCTCCTCTGGTTATCAACCGTCCTAAAACGATTGACCTCGCCAAGAAGGCTAATCCCTGCCTGCGAATCAAGAACACAAGCAAGAACAAAGAAGAAAGCAACACAATTGCAGATGTATTATGAATCTCACGAAGTTGGGGTCTCACAAACCGTGATGACGGCGAAACTGTTATGAACAGAATAATCTAAGCAAAACCCAAAACCCTAATGGTGCGACGGCGGCTGTATATGAAGACCCTAGGGTCGTGCAAGACCCTCTGGACGCACCCCTACTTGGGCTCAACTAGATACAAAGCCCAAAGACCAAAAACAGGCGACACAGCACCGAAACAGATTCTGGACTCTATCTTGTTAAGACGATTCCCGATGACTCCGGACGAATTTTGATATGAGACCGGCGGCATTGGAAAGGACTTCTTCTTATCTTTCCATGCATATGTAGAACGTCCAAATCCGAGTCTGTATGGGTCTTGGGCATCCGTTTTAGTGCAGACTGGTCCTGAGCCCCAAAACAGACTCGAAGTCGGTTTTGGTTGGGCCTCCACCTTGGCTTCCACGTCCTTGCTGGTCCTCCAAGTCCTTCTCCCATCATCTCCTGGTCCTCTCCATGGTTCCTAATTACAATATAATCATTAGGTAGCAAACCATTCTCAAAAGTGACATATAATGAAGAATGTACGAACGAGCTCACCTCTAAATTTAGTCATTGTGCACGAGCTCTAGTCATTGGACCTTGCAAGTCCAGAATTGGAGGAGTGTTGCATGTATCCTTAGGAGTGATGTCCTCATCATCCTCCCCCTCTTGAAGTGGAGTCGTCCTCGACTCAAGCTCATTCTCTTCTCCCAAGTATGGTTTCAAATCTAAAATGTTAAAAGTAGGACTAACCCCGAACTCGGGAGGCAACTCAAGTTTGTATGCATTATCATTAATCTTCTCAATTATTTTGAAAGGACCATCAGCTCTAGGCATTAATTTAGACTTTCTCAAATCTGGAAATCTATCTTTTCTCAAGTGTAACCATACTAAATCTCCTACATCAAGTTTTACTTCTTTTCTACCTTTACTACCAGCAATTTTATACTTGTCATTCATCTTTTCAATGCTAAGTCTAGTGGTCTCATGCATTTTCAAAATAAATTCAGCACGTTCCTTAGCATCAACATGAACTCTCTCATGAATAGGTAGAGGAAGTATATCAAGTGGAGTACGGGGATCAAAACCATACACTACTTTGAAAGGACTTACCTTGGTAGTAGAATGTGTTGCCCGATTATATGCAAACTCAATATGAGGCAAACATTCTTCCCATTGCTTCAAATTTTTCTTCAAAATAGCTCTCAACATAGTACCCAAAGTGCGGTTCACCACCTCAGTTTGTCCATCAGTTTGTGGGTGACAAGTTGTAGAAAACAACAACTTTGTACCCAACTTATTCCAAAGCGTGCGCCAAAACTGACTCAAGAATTTTGCATCACGATCTGAAACAATAGTAGAAGGCATACCATGCAAACGAACAATTTCTTTGAAAAAGAGATCAGCAATATAACTAGCATCATCAGTCTTATGACATGGTATAAAGTGTGCCATCTTAGAAAATCTATCCACAACAACAAAAATACTATCACTCCCCCTCTTAGTCCTAGGCAGTCCTAAAACAAAGTCCATAGAAATATCCGTCCAAGGAATAGAAGGAACAGGAAGTAGCATGTATAAACCATGTGGATTCAAGCGAGACTTAGCTTTTTCACATGTAGTGCAGCGAGCAACAAAGCGCTCAACATCTTTCCTCATCCTTGGCCAAAAGAAGTGTGTGGCCAAAACATCCTCCGTCTTCTTGGCTTCAAAATGACCCATCAATCCACCTCCATGCGCCTCCTGTAACAACAAAAGACGAACGGAACCAACCGGAATGCATAGGCGGTTAGCTCTAAACAAGAATCCATCATTCAACACAAATTTATTCCATGCACGACCTTCTTTACAATGCAGCAATACATCCTTAAAATTAACATCAGCAGCATATTGTTCTTTAATTGCCTCAAGTCCAAAAATTCTACAATCAAGTTGAGACAATAAAGTATAGCGCCTAGATAAAGCATCAGTGATCACATTATCCTTTCCTTTCTTATGTTTAATAATGTAAGGAAAAGACTCAATAAATTCAATCCATTTAGCATGTCTACGGTTTAAATTACATTGAGAACGAATATACTTAAGTGATTCATGATCAGAATGAATAACAAATTCTTTGGGCAACAAATAAAGACGCCACGTCTCTAAACAACGTACAAGTGCATACAATTCCTTATCATACGTGGAGTAATTCAAAACAGGCCCAGTAATTTTCTCACTAAAGTATGCAATAGGTTTACTATCTTGCATCAAAACACCACCAATGCCTATACCACTAGCATCACATTCAAGCTCAAAAATCTTATCAAAATTAGGTATTTGCAGCAATGGTGCATGTGTAAGTTTATCCTTCAAAGTATCAAAAGACTCATGATGTACCTTACCCCAATGGAAATCAATGCCCTTCTTTGTCAACTCATGCAAAGGTGCAGCAATGGTGCTGAAATCTTTGACAAAGCGGTGGTAGAAACCTGCAAGACCAAGAAAACTCCTCACCTGTGTGATAGTTTTTGGTACAGGCCAGCTCCTTATGGCTTCAATCTTCGCCTCATCCACCTCAATTCCCTGTGGAGTCACAACATAGCCAAGAAAAGAGACTCGATCCGTGCAAAAGATGCACTTCTCAAGGTTACCAAATAAACGTGTATCTCGTAAAGCATCAAAAACAGCACGCAAATGATTCATATGTTCATCTATAGATTTGCTATAAATCAAGATATCATCAAAGTAAACTACCACAAATTTGCCAATGAAAGCTCTTAAAACCTCATTCATCAAGCGCATGAAAGTGCTAGGTGCATTAGTTAACCCAAAAGGCATTACTAACCATTCATATAATCCAAATTTGGTTTTGAAAGCTGTTTTCCATTCGTCTCCAAGTTTCATTCTAATTTGATGGTAGCCACTACGCAAATCAATTTTAGTGAAAATTATAGCACCACATAACTCATGAAGCATGTCGTCTAGCCTATGAATAGGATGACGATACCTAATAGTAAATTATTAATGGCTCTACAATCTACACACATACGCCAAGTACCATCTTTCTTAGGAACCAAAAGTACAGGAACAGCACAAGGACTAAGTGATTGACGAACATACCCACGATCCAAAAGGTCTTGAACTTGTCGTTGTATCTCCTTAGTCTCCTCAGGGTTGGTCCTATAAGCACCATGGTTTGGCAAAGTAGCACCCGGAATCAAATCAATTTGATGCTCAATCCCTCTCAAAGGTGGCAATCCCGGGGGTATCTCAGCTGGAAAGACATCCTCATACTCCTGCAAAAGGTTAGTGATAGCAGGAGACACAACACTAAAAGCAATATCATCAAGTGAAAATAAAGCTTCTTTGCATATCAAAGCATAGCAAATATCATCATTATCAGAAATTTCAGCAAGCTCAGATTTTGTTGCAAGACATGAACGACCTTGTAATTTAATTCCAGCACCCTTAGAACTTGAAGAATCATTAACATTACTAGGTGTAGAATTAGAATTTACAGGTTGTTGAATTTCAGAACCTTTATTTTTCAAACTAGCAACTCTTTCTAAATCAGCTTGTACAATTTCAGCAGGGGTCATTGGTAACAAAGTAATTTTAGTTTCTTTATGCATAAAAGTGTACTTATTACTTCTACCATGGTGTACAGCATCATTATCAAATTCCCAAGGTCTACCCAATAAAAGTGAACATGCTTGCATGGGTACGACATCACAATCAACAGAATCCACATAAGAACCAATGGAAAAAGGAAATCTACAAGTTTGTATTACCTTAGCTTTGCCAGAGTCGTTTAACCATTGAATGTAGTACGGATATGGATGTGGACGTATGGTCAAAGCAAGCTTGTTGACCACATCAGAACTCACCAAGTTATTGTAGCTCCCTCCATCAATGATGACACGTGCACGGCGGTCTTGATGACGAAGAAAATCTGGAACAAGTTGTGGCGCTGCATTGTCTCGGGCTGATGAACTTGTGTGCTAAGGACACATTGAACAATAATGTTCATGTATCCTGTGGTGTCTCCGCCTCCAAGGACGAGGTCACTACCGATGGCAGCGATGTCCTCCTCCTCATCCTCCACATCGGAGGTGCTCATGTAACCGCCATCGTCTGTCGCCACATATGCCCGCCTACTTGGACAATCTTTCTGCACATGACCAAGTCCATGGCAGCGGTGGTACTGAATCCCTGTAGTGCGCCCTGTCGAAGCAACAGAGGAGGCACTACTAGTTGGTACCTGCACAGAAAGTTTACCTGAGCGCGTAGAAGGTGCAGGGGCTGATCTTGGAGCTGCAGAAACAACACTGGTTCCCTTGGTAGCTGCTGGTGGAGGCGGCCGAAAAGATGGCCTGGGCAGCCCCGAAATCCCCGTCGAGCATGGGGGGTAGGAGTTCCTTGACTTGCTGTACTCCTCAAAAGCCTGAAAAAGTCCCTGTGATTCTTTCTCTGCAAGCATAGCATACTGGAAACACTGGGTGAGGGTATAATATTATTTATAATCAAGGATGTCCAGAATTTCTTTTCTTAAACCAGAATAAAAGCGACAAATCTGATCCTCTACTTTTTCAACTACAGCACAACGAATCAAACCCTTCTGAAGCTCACTAAAATACTCCTGAACAGTTTTATCTCCTTGGTCTAAACGTTGCAGTTTATTATGAATCTCTCTATAAAAAGAAGGGGGAACAAAACGATCACGCATTGCTACCTTAAGTTCTTCCCAAGTCGTAGGCAAATCAGTTTCAGCAGCTGGACCACTCCACCAAACAATAGCAAAGTCCTTAAACTCACTAGTAGCTTGTCTAACTCTATGTTGTTCAGGAACAAGGTGGGCATTAAATTTTTGTTCTACAGTCATCTCCCAATCAAGATAAACATCACCATCATACTGACCTGAAAACGAAGGAATTGAAAACTTAATTTTAGCATACGGGTCATCTGGAGCATAGTTACCGTGTGCACGACGATTGTAGTTATGGAAACCACCCATACCTTGAGTATTATGTTGCAAACGACGTCGTAATCGTGCGGTCCTTGTAGCTGACCTATCCACGGTGCCATCAGCCTTATACACCGTGTCTTCATCATGGACGTCTTCAACGTTGTTGTTGTTGTTATTGGTGTTCGTATTATTGGTTTTAGGAGCGGTCTCCAACGCAACAACCTGATCGGTTAACTTAGAGACCCGCTTCTCTAACCGCTCGATGCTTTCTCCAATGTGAAGCTTGCTGACTGCATCAATAACGGCTCTGGTGATCGTCTCTGCCAAATCACTCTGAGCAGCCTGCAAAGCCTTCTGGAGCTGCTCTTGGCTCACGCACTCAGCAAATTGTGAGGGTGAAGCCATCTCTCCGTTGTCACTTCCTGCCATTACAAACACCAAAACAGGAAACAAACAGTGAAGGTTATCCCTATAAAACAGCTAAGCAGTGGTGCCTCTCAACACAACAATAGGAAACTCCTTACAAAGCTCTTACAAAGTTCTGAAAAGCAAAGCAAAGGATACCAGAGAGATGTGTTCCACGATTGAAAGGGTCACAAAATAACCTGTGCTGTCCAGAAGAAATATGTAGAGCTAGGAAGGCCAAATATATATATGTGAGTGGCACACAAATCAAAAACAGATAGTAAAGCTGAATAACTGCCCAAGTAACTTGTCCCTAGTTGCTGGTCTAAGTATGTCCTAGAACAGTAGTGATAGCAAAGTAGAAACAAGGAGACAAAGGCACAACAGGCGATAACAGGGGGCTAAGTGCAAAACAGCCAAATCTAGAAATTTCAGCGGGCTAGATATAGCACTAGTAGAAATCCTAAATTTATTTTTTTTTGATTTTATTTTTTTGATATTTTTCTCCAACTCACTAACAATGGATGAGAATCCACAAAAAATTTCAGCTCAAACAGAGGTAGGATGTGGCCTACAGAAAATCTTGAAGTTGCAGAAAACATCGGGTTTAAACTTAAATCAATTTTTTCTTTATCTTCCTGATTTTTTTTGAATTTTTTGAAGAGGGCACACAGGGCGTAGCCGAGTGTGGGTATGCCCAACTTTGAGTCAAGAATCTCCTGTAAAAATTTCAGCCAAAACGGACAACCGAGCGAAAAGTTATGCCCGTTTTACCGAAGGGGGGTTGGAGTCGGTTAGGGGTCGAGTTTGGAATCGGGTAAGATTTTTTTTGGCGGCGTGGATGCAGCGGAAAGTGGAAATTGTGGGAATTGGTCTGGGGGGTTGATGGTGTGTTCAGGGTGGGATTAGGGTGGGACTAGGCTAGGTGTGTTGATCAATCAACCCTAGCACAAAAAGCCAACAAAGCAGAGGATGGTGAAGGGGATGGCGGCTAGGGTTGCAAGGGAAACACTACTGACGACAAAAACACAAACTAAACCAGCGACTAAACAAGAACTAGGGCACAAACTCAACACTACGGACTCTGAAATTGAAATATGCAAAGGCTAAACACGTGGTTATGGGCGGAGGGAAAAAAAAATTTTGAGCTTTTCTGTGGACGATAGGATGAACACAAAATGAAATTAACTAAGGGAAGTATGAACCTGACGGTGCACCTGAAGCTCTGATTACCACTTGATGTGGACAAGGGTTCCCGATCTTACGAAAGGTTCTAGATATGTTGATTTGGTCGGAGGCGACACACAAATTGATCCGGCTTCAGAACAGCACGTTCTAAACCCCGCAATCGCAGCATGACGTCTCCTCTGGTTATCAACCGTACTAAAATGATTAACCTCGCCGAGAAGGCTAATCCCTGCCCGCGAATCAAGAACACAAGCAAGAACAAAGAAGAAAGTAACATAATTGCAGATGTATTATGAATCTCACGAAGTTGGGGTCTCACAAACCGTGATGACAGCGAAACTGTTATGAACAGAATAATCTAAGCAAAACCCAAAACTCTAATAGTGCGATGGCGGCTGTATACGAAGACCCTGGGGTCGTGCAAGACCCTCTGGACGCACCCCTACTTGGGCTCAACTAGAAACAAAGCCCAAAGGCCAAAAACAGGCGACACAGCACCGAAACAGATTCTGGACTCTCTCTTGTTTCGACGATTCCCGATGACTCCGGACGAATTTTGATATGAGACCAGCGGCATTGGAAAGGCCTTCTTCTTATCTTTCCGTGCATATGTAGAACGTCCAAATCCGAGTCTGTATGCGTCTTGGGCATCCGTTTTAGTGTAGACTGGTCCTGAGCACCAAAACAGACTCGAAGTCGGTTTTGGTTGGGCCTCCACCTTGGCTTCCACGTCCTTGCTGGTCCTCCACGTCTCCAAGTCCTTCTCCCATCATCTCCTGGTCCTCTCCATGGTTCCTAATTACAATATTATCATTAGGTAGCAAACCATTCTCAAAAGTGACATATAATAAAGAATGTAGGAACGAGCTCACCTCTAAATTTAGTCGTCGTGCACGAGCTCTAGTCATTGGACCTTGGAAGTCCAGAATTGGAGGAGTGTTGCATGTATCCTTAGGAGTGATGTCCTCATCATAATTAGGCCATCAAGTGTGACCATATCAATAACAATCTGGCTGAAAGTTTTAACAACAAGGTGAGACAGTTGAAAGACTTGCCTGTGCATGACATGGTTGACCAAATCAGGATCATGATCATGCAGATGTGGGAATTGAGGAGAAGGATAGGTGATGCTTTGCAAGGGGATAAGCTTCCAGCAGTGGTGCAACAAGTGGTTAACCGGAGCAGAAATCTTGCATATTTGGTTGTTGAGGGTTCTTCTTTGTGGGGCGCTGAAGTGAGAGATACCAAGACTGGAAGGAGGCATGTGGTTAACACTGATCTACATGAATGCACATGCCTCGATTGGCAACACACTGGAAAACCATGTGAACATGCCATACTCTTCTTGGCTGGTAAGCCGAAGGTAAACATGTACCCTTATCTGCATGAATATTATTCAGTAGCAAGATTCAAGGCTGCATATGCAACTCCAATAGCACCACTTACAGATCAATCTCAGTGGTCTGAAGTGGAATTTGAATTTTTAATGTGCCCCCCCCCCCCCCCCTTGCCAAAAGAAAGGCTGGCTGGCCTAAAATGAGCAGATACAAGGCTGGGTACGAGAAAGGTAGCAGTAGTAAGAAGGGAAAAAAAGAAGATAAACCAAAACAGGCACAGAAAGGCAACAAAAATAGATGCAAGATGTGTCAGGAACTTGGCCACCGAGCTGGATCCGCCAAATGTCGTTACACTCTAGAAAAGCCAAAGTTAGTTTTAGGAGAAAAAATATTTCACCATCCTAATTGAGCATTTAAATTTACTTTGATTCTGTATCATTTTATTTTTTCTAAAAAAAGCGTGGAAGTGTGCAGGCTGTGGAGCCATTCCAAGAAGAGTGTGAGGTTGAACCCATTGTTATTGAAAATGTCTGGCCAACAAAAAGAAAGAGAAGTGTTCAGGATGCAGGTCATGTGGAAAATGCCACGCAGCAACCTGAATCAGTATTAGATGATATGGTGCAGGCCGAATCATTTTTAGATGTGGTGCCCTGTGATTCGGTTTTGGATGATGTTGAGCAGAATGATGGTGTTCGAAAAGATGACATGGAAACAGAAGAAGAACAAGAACTTGTGGTGTGCATGCGGCGACCTAGTCCTAGTGACGCGAAGAAAACAAAGAGCATGAGGGTTTTGTGTGGTGTGCCTGCACAATCAAGTGGTAGGAAGAAGAGAAAATCGAGTGGAAGGTGAAATTTGTGAGTAAGATTGAACTATGATTTGTAATCTGAGGCGTGAAACTTGTGAGGATGATTTGCTTGTAAATATGTACGCACTATTTTTTCGACCTTCTCCAAATGACCTCTAACTCGAGTGGTAACATCTACTGCACCTACAATATCAATCCCAATAGGTATTTCATTTTTTTTGAATTTTTGAATTTTTCTGATTTTTTGCCAAACGGCCTCTATGGTAGGCCAAACTGCCTCATTTCTAGTGCGATCATTTTTTCGATCTTCTCCAAATGACCTCAAACTCGAATGGTAACATCTACTGTACCTACAACATCAATCCGAATAGGTTTTTCAATTTTTTGAATTTTTTAAATTTTTGAATTTTTCTGATTTTTTGCCAAACAGCCTCGGTGGTAGGCCAAACTGCCTTATTTCTAGTGCGATCATTTTTTCGATCTTCTTCAAATGACCTCAAACTTGAGTGGTAAAATCTACTGCACCTACAACATCAATCCGAATGGGTTTTTCAATTTTTTGAATTTTTGAATTCTTCTGAGCTTTTTTAATCATTTCGAAATCATAAACGGGCGTCTTGGGCTCCAGACCATCCCGTCTTGGGCTCTTGGGCCGACTTCATCAACGGGCGCTGATAGGTCGTCCCAACATGTTGGCGCCGAGTTCTTCGTCTATTCTTGCCGAGTGTTCACTTTTTTCTTTTCAATTCATAATTAAATCTTCAAATACGGATAAATCTCAAGTTTCAAGTTCAAATTTGATTATTTTTGTTTCTACGGTCTTGTAACATACAACTCCATTCTTTTGTGCCGGTTTCAACCATGTGTATTGGTATTAGAGTGATAGATGTATGTACAATGTTCATATCATATGGATGTATGTACAATGTTCATACATTATGGATGGGCTACTCTATTTTGAACATACTTTTTTTTTAAGATACCAAAAAAATATATAAAAAATATAGGGTGGTTGCATGTCACATGAAACAACCACATGCAAAATCTCATCTCCAAAATCCTTATAGTTTTAGAATTAAAAATTGCCTAAATATTCATAAATTTAGTATAAAATTGTTTTTTTGTGGGGAATTAGAGATGAAAAGTTAGGATCTATAATCTCGTATATACATGTAACACATGTTCCTACCCATGCAGTAAAATTTTTGGAATTTATTGAAACAATTTTGCCATGTTAACCTCAAATTAGTAGTGTCATTAAGCTAAACTTTCATGTGAGGTACATGATCTGAAATTCAAAATATTGAATAAACGGAAAGCCATATTATGTATTAAGTATAACAACCAACTTAAGTTGTTCAATTTTCTATATTTGTTTAGATATAAATCGCCAAAATATTGAATAAATAGAAACTGTACTCTTGTAGGGCGCTTCCGCAGCTCGGACACGAAATAAAGAATCTGAGAGCGTACTCTTGTAGGGCGCTTCTGCCCGGGGTATTCGTTTCCCAAGGGAGACTGCGCGGTGGGCCGAATAGAACATCGGACCCACATTTTAGCGACCTCGCGTAGTTTACACTGTACCATTTCTCTTTCTATTTTCACCGTCGGCAGGTGGGGGGTGTTCGTTTCTCAAGGGAGACTGCGTGGTGGGCCGAATAGAACATCGGACCCACATTTCAGTGACCTTGCATAGTTTACACTGTACCATTTCTCTTTCTATTTTCACTATCGGCTGGTGGGGGTGTACGTTTCCCAAGAGAGACTGCGCGGTGGGCCTAATAGAAATATCGGACCCACTTTTCAGCGACCTCGCGCAGTTTACACATCGATTTATTACCATCGTTAGATTCGTGAAGCAATTTACAACCTATCTGTACAAATGATTTGTAATTACATTTTGTTTAGTAATCCTAAATAGCAAGATTAATTAGGAGCCATGAATAAGTTGAGGTGAGGAGAATGTGAAGGAACTCAAACTTTTTGACCCTGCAACAAACAGCCCCTGGCGTGCGATTTAATGTTGATTAGACGATGCAAGAAGAGCGGCAGAATCGATAGAACAGGTATGGCTAGCACGCATCATCTGTGGTGTGCAGCATTGATCACGCGCCAAACTGGCAAGCCAATCGCGAAACGAACAGGCCCGGTCACACGCAAGCGATATTGACTCGGGCTCCTTCGCATTCTCCTTGGGCTCCTTCGCATTCTCCTTGGGTTCCATCGCATTCTCCCCGGACTCTTGACTCCTACCCATTCTGGTCTATAAAATGGGAGGACTGCCACTCGGATTAACCATTCCTCTCGCCTCCTGACACCGTTGTTCTTCGAGAGCCTTCTTCTTCCCCTTCTTTTCAAGGAAAGCTTCCCACCCTCCCCACCGATGGACAGCTATGAACCTTGGCGCTATGGCCCGTCTGCTCCGGGACGGAATCCACGACACCGCTGGGGGTAAGCCCGCATCATGGTGATCTCCTACATGGCCTTCTTCTATTCCCGTTTCTAATCATTGTTATCCTCGCTCTCATGTAGTGATGGCCATGGGGCAGCTCCACCGCCCCCTATTCCTCCACCTGCCCCTGCTGCTCCACCGGCCCCTTCTGCTCTCCCAGGGCCTCTCGCGGCTGCTTTGGCAATGGCGGAGCAGGAGGCGGAAATCGCACGTGCTCGCCTAGCCGCAGCAGACGCCAAAGTAGCTGGTACGTAGCATGTTAGCTATTACACCCCCTTTTCTCTCCCTGCTTTTGATTTTTGACTTCTTCTTGGATCCTTGCCCGCTCAGCTCTCATGGCCCGGCTGGGCGAGATTGAGGACGCCGCCGCCATCGCCAAGGAGGAGATGAACCTCCGTGGCGACACTATGGCCGCTCGCCTTCGTGACATCCCGGCGCATGCGCGGTACCTCGCCAGAATCGGCACCCGTGAAGGTGCCGCCCACGCCCTAAGCCTGACCCACCTGGACTCCAGTGAGAACTTCCTCCACCTCGCTCCGACCACCAACAATGACGACTTCGACGATATTCTATGGGAATACATGCCCACAGCGACTGCCATCGCCGATGAGTTAGGAGCAGACAATATACTGCTCCGGCTTTTCGATGATGAGGAGTAGAGTAGTAAACGACAGGCCATGGAAATCTAGGTTATCAAGACCAAATTTTGTAACCAATCCAGTTGGCCTCCTCTGGTACTTTTTCCTTATCGTATGCAACCAATATGTAATCTGTGGATGACAATCTATATTTGTAATCCACTTTTATCAATAATTATCGAAGGGTCCCTTTAGTACTACTTCTTGTACTATAATTGTTTTTTCTAGAAGCATAAGCATAACTTGTTTTAGTATCCAAACCAAACGGGGCCTAAAACTGATGGGTCGTGCTCTTATGAATAGCAGATGGGTCGTGCTCTTATAAATAGCAGATGGGCCTCGGGTGGGAGCAGCGAGGCGAGTGGATGAAGAAGGGCCGTGCTCGTATGATAAACTATGGGCCGTGCTCGTATGTTAAACTATGGGCCGCAAAGGTTGGCCTGGGACTGGGGTGGGAGCGCGGAGGCGGACTGGGGTTAGAGTCACCGGAGTCAACGCACAATCAATGGAGCATGCAACTAAACAAATGCTCGCACAGTCAAAGAAGCAGCCACCCTGTCCCAAATTCCATGCCTAGGATCCGAGGAAAGGAAAAGTGAACTAGCAAACTTTATTACAAATCTACATTCAAACAACATCCCCACATCTAAATCTAAATTCCAAACCTGAATAGCAACACAAAAAAATGGCAACTATACAAACGTAAAATGCGCCAGCCATAATGTTGGACTGCTGCTTCAATTCCACAATCAGGCTCAACTGCTTATTCAGTTCCACAATCTGGCTCAACTACTTTTTCAGTTTTTGCAACTCCCCATTCACCGAAAAATCATCGGCTATGTTTGAGATCCCCTCCTCCACAGTGGATGACATGCGAGCCGGGATTGGTTCAATTGGGGGGAGCACTTCAACTTCAAGCCCTCGATCCCGAATGTACGAATCCACCCACTCAAAATGACCGCAGGGCTTCAAATCCTGAAACGAGGAAGGCAAACCCTAAAATCCAATTTGAAACTACAAAATCCAAATCACGCCAAATTGAAACAAACCCTACCTTCCCATCCTTCCCCTGAAATAGCTTGCTCTCGCATTTCACAAATTCCTGACCAACGTTGCCCATCCGCGAGCGCACACATGTCAGGCGCTTCAGTGGATCTGGGTGAGGGCAGGCGGGGCATGTACTCAAAGGGAATTCTCCATAACGCGGCCATTCCTTCTGGGGGGCCATCTGGAAGCCAGAAGCGGAGCTGAACATCGCTCGCCGCCACCGCCGCGGACCGTTGCTGGAGAAGAGGAAGAAGAAGGTGCGCGAGGAAGAACAGGGGAAGGGAGGAGGCAACGGTAATGTCGGAACCAGGGCACCTGGATAGGAGCGGAGGGCTGGCTAGGCCTCTTAAGGGTGACGTGGATAAGTAGTGGGTCCCACAGAGCAATGTTCAACTGGCGGGTCCCACGTTTGAACATAATCCACAACCGTTAACTACTTAAGGGTTTAAAACAGCCGTGTCGGGTCGTGGTTATATGGGTCGTTCCAACCATCGCATGTGAGCTATTCCATCTAACGATATCGTATCCCAGAGAATAGAGGTGAAAGACGTCGCATGTGAGCTATTATCCCTCCACAGCGTATGTCCCATCTACTCCACGGATAAAACCTTCAGCTATGCATTGCATAATAAAATCATCCCTCTCAATTACATTCCTATATATAGCAAGCATGCCTTAAGATGATGTGGAAGATGAGTATAGCTAAGATCCAATATCTGTCTCGTTGCTTCTAAAGTTGAACTTGTCCCCTGATTATGGCGTAAAGAATTAATGACAATATTCCACGGCTCTATTGACCTGGTTGGTTGACTAGCCAAAAGGCTAGCTACAGTGATGATTGCTAGTGGCAGGCCACCGCATTTTTGTAGAATCTTCTTTCCCGGTTCTTCAAATGCGTCAGGAAATGCACTCCCAAAGCCAAAAACTCTACCATAAAACAGCTGCTTTGAATTATGATCATCAAGTAGTTTCATCTTGTAAACGAAATGCCACTGATAATTGCAACATGCCACAGCCACACTTTCAATTCGTGTAGTCGTTAACACTCTACTGCCACAGCGACTGTCTGGAAAAGCACATTTTATAATTTCCCAGGCTGATGTATCCCATATGTCATCAATTACGAGCAAATACCTGAATTTCGTGCATTTCAAGCATTGAATTAATAATTACTTTAACACAAACTGGTGAAGATATTACACTTGTCTATAATACTGTAGTTAAGACTTCAAAACTTGGAGAGAGTCTACAACCCGAAGGTGTTCCAGGTGAGACGATTTACATTCCATTTTACATTTTTTTTTTTTTGAGACTGATCAGGCGCATTCAAGTTCAAGGTATAAGGTTACAATCTTGCTCAAGCAAGTTACGCACACAACCTGGGACTTCATCACGCCACTCCCCAGATTGCACCGAACTAGAAACCTGCTTAGCTAACTCATGTGCTACCCGATTACATTCTCAGCTCACGTGAGAGATATGGAAACTCAGAAAATAAGAACTGAGTTCTTTGGCCACCTGCATTACCGGTTGGATTGTTGCCCTCTGAATGTCACCTAGTTCCCAAAGCCGCACAATATCCATGCAATCCGTTTCAAGATGGATTCTTTGTACACCGCATCGTCTGGCTAGCTCAAGTCCCTCCTTGCACGCCATTGCTTCAATCATGAGAGCGTCAAGGCAATGATTATGCCAGTTTGCTTGTGCCCCAATAAAGGAGCCTGAGCAGTCCCTAAGCACAGCTCCTGTGCCTCCCTGCATAGAATGTTCAGAGAAGCCCCCATTGAAATTGCATTTTGTCCAATTCTGATCAGGAGCATTCCAGCGAGCTTGTGCTTTATTCTTGTCCTTCTCTTTGCATGGATGCATGATGTTCCATAGATCAAATGCTGTGTCCTTGACCCACTCCACAGCCTGACATACAGTTAGAAGCTTCTCACCATGGCTCCTCTTATTTCTCAAATTCCAAAGAGACCACATACCACATATAATAATCGTTCTAGCTCTGTTAGTGCAAATATCAGATAGAAGATCACTTGCCCATGTGCATGGATGTAGCTGCGGCAGTTTGACCCCAGTTAATTGTTTCGTTTCTTCCCAGAAATCCTTAGCTACGGTGCAATCAATTAGCACATGACGAATCGTCTCTTCGTCTGCACCACAGACTTCATAGTTTGAAATAGGTTCAATGTGGCGTCGATTAAGCACATGTCTTGCCGGAAGGAATTCATGCATTACTCTCCACCAGAATACTCAGTACTTTCGGTGGCACTTCTAATTTCCAGATTTTCTTCCAAACGCCATCCGACGAAGAACTTGACACATCTGTACCCTGTACATGCCTCTTGTTTTCAAGCATTCTGTATGCTGATCGTACCGTATACATATCATGCTTCTCTACCTCCCATCCCCAGACATCATCAAAGCGGCCTCTTTTTGGTGTCCTCAATGAAAGCACGATAATACGCGCGATAACGATTGCATTACGATTAGGCAAATACATATAGTGGGGAGCCAACGTGCAAGACGTGCAGCAAGCCCAAAACAACCGGACGTGCATGCATGGCACACGGCCCAAGAGTCTAAATACAAATCTAATGTAAAGCCCAAACTCTTATCTGTCTAACACACCCCCGCAGTCGGAGCGTTAGTACTAGCCACTGGTACTAACGTTTCAGACTGGAACGAAACTCGGTGAAGACAGAAGATGACAATCCTTTGGTGAAGATATCGGCGTACTGAGACGTGGTCGGTACGTGAAGAACTCTGACAGCTCCGGCGGCAACCTTCTCACGAACAAAATATAAATCAATCTTGATGTGCTTCGTGCGTTGATGTTGCACACGATGGGTCGAGAGATAGACTGCACTAATGTTGTCACAATAGACCAAGGTAGCACGACAAACAGGACAATGAAGCTCATATAACAACTGGCGTAACCAGCAAGTCTCAGCAACAGCATTGGCGACGGCACGATATTCAGCCTCAGCACTAGAGCGAGAAACAGTGGCCTGCCGCTTAGACGACCAAGAAACAAGATTATCTCCAAGAAATACTGCATAACCGGATGTGGAGCGTCGCGTCTCCGGACAGCCAGCCTAATCGGCATCAGAATATGCCACATGATCAGTAGACGGCGAGCGATGCAGCTAAAGACCATAATCCAATGTGCCCTTAATATAACGCAAGACACGTTTAACCAAGGCAAAATGTGGCTCACGAGGATCATGCATAAAGAGGCAAATCTGCTGCACGGCATAAGAAATATCCGGTCTTGTGAATGTAAGATACTGAAGAGCACCAGCAAGACCTCGAAAATGAGTAGCATCGGTAACGGGACAGCCATCAGGGGATAACTTAGCACTTGTATCCACGGGAGTATTGCAAGGCTTGCAATCAGTCATACCAGCACGGTCCAAAATCTCAAGCATATAGCGGCGCTGAGACAGAAATAAACCACCGGCACTATGAGTGACAGACATACCCAAAAAATGATGTAGAACACCAAGGTCTTTCATAGAGAACTCCGATGTAAGCGCATCAATTATTTGCTGAAGCAGTGCTGTAGAGGAGGCTGTGAGAATGATGTCATCCACATATAGCAAAAGGTAGACCGTATCTAAGCCATGCTGATAAACAAACAATAAAGTGTCTGATTTTGCACCAATGAAACCAAGAGACTGAATAAAAGATGCAAAGCGGCTGTACCAAGCACGTGGAGCTTGCTTCAAACCATATAGAGTTTTGTTGAGACGACAAATATGGTTAGGACGAAAAGATTCCACAAATCCAGATGGCTGAGCACAATAAACCGTCTCTGAGAGGGTCCCATGAAGAAAAGCATTCTTCACATCAAGTTGATGAATGGGCCAATCCTGAGAAAGAGCAACTGACAGCATAGTGCAAATAGCAGCAGGTTTCACAACAGGACTGAAGGTCTCACCAAAATCGATGCCAGGATGTTGTGTAAAACCTCGAAGAACCCAACGAGCTTTGTAGCGGTTAAGAGTGCCGTCGGGATTGATCTTATGACAGAAGACCCACTTGCCGGTGACAATATTGGCACCTGAAGGAGGTGGAATAAGATCCCATGTCTTGTTAGCTTGCAGAGCCGAGAATTCCTCAATCATGGCCTCGCGCCAATTAGGATCCGAAAGTGCGCCTCGATAGGTCTTCTGCAGTGGAGACAATCCAACAGCATGAAGATCAAATATGTCCTTCGGCTGTCGGAAGCCCTGTTTCCCGCGAGTGACCATGGTGTGGTCATTACGGACAGCAGGGGAAGGGACAGCATTCGGGGGCAGCACTGGAGTAGCAGTGGACTGCACATGGCCTGTTGGGTGTGGCCCCACTCCAGGAGACGTGCATGTGGCATGCTGAACTGACTTTGTGGTGGCAGGCAGCTGAGGAACCACCGTGTGGTGCTGCTGCAATGGGGCCTGGGCTGCAGCTTCTGGCAAGGCACCAACGTCACCTGACACGTGCGTCCCCATATTGGATGACCGAGCGCCAGCCAGCCGTGAGGCCGAGGGTGGGGACGCGGCGTCTTGCAAGCCCGTGCCCGTGCTGGCCGATTGGATGCTAGAAGCACGGCCAGGAGTGGATCCGAGCGCCGTGCCGGCTTGTAGTTGAGCTAGCGAGGCACCTGGCAAGCGCGAGCCAGCGCTAGACAACCGAGCGCCAGAAGCGCCAGGTGGGAACCCGAGCGCGGTGCATGCTCCTTGTGCGGACCGGGCGCTGGAGGATTCTGCGTCACCATTTGCAGTGGTAATAGAGCTGGCAACAACCTGCGGCAAGGAGCCAGCAGGGGCAGCACTGCAAGACGTCCCACTGGCAACGATCTGTGGCAGAAAACCAACAGGGGCAGCGAGAGGTAAACCTGAACCTGCAACAAGTGGTGAACCAACAGGGCTAGACACGTAATCAAACTCTGAGAGAAACTCAAGGTTGGATGAAGGGAGAGGAGCTGGAAGTTCGGCAAAAGGAAACGATGACTCATCAAAAGTCACATGGCGTGAAATAATGAGCCGGTTAGTGGCAAGGTCAAGGCAACGATATCCTTTATGTTCGGAGGGATAACCGAGAAACACACATAGAGTAGATCGTGGAGTAAGATTGTGTGGGGCAGTGGCAGAGAGATTAGGATAGCACTTGCAACCAAAGACACGTAGATGTTCGTATAATGGGTTAACACCATATAGTGTGAAATACGGTGTTTGGAAATTAAGTGTTTTGGCTGGGTGTCGATTAAGAAGATATGTCGCGGCGTGGAGAGCTTCTACCCAATAGCTGGCTGGAAGGCTTGCCTGAAACATAATAGAACGCATAATATTATTAGTGGTTCGAATAATACGTTCGGCTCTACCATTTTAGGGAGAAGTGTGAGGACAGGACATGCGGATAGTGGCGCCTTGTGTGCGAAGGAAGGTGCGTGTGGAGGAGTTATCAAACTCACGTCCATTATCGCACTGAACAGCCTTAATGATGGTGCCAAACTAGGTGCGGACATAGGAGAAAAAATTGGAGAGAGTTGAAAACGTGTCAGACTTGAGGCGTAAAGAAAAGGTCCATGAAAAATGTGAATAATCATCAAGAATCACAAGATAATATTTATAACCAGAGACACTGGTAATGGGAGATATCTAAAGATCATAATGTATTAAATCAAATTTTTTAACGGCTCGAGAGTTAGACCTAGTAAAAGGAAGACGCACATGACGACCAAGCTGACATGCATGACATAAATTTTCGAGCTCACTTTTATGACAAGCAGAGTCTAAAAATGATGTTAAATGAGACAATGACTCGTAACCTAGGTGACCAAGCCGACGATGCCAAAGCATAGTGGAGGTAGTGGTGGCTGTCAGTGCATGGGATTGTATGAAGGATGGACGAAAAGAATAAAGCTCCCCTGTACTATTACACCGAATGATCACGTTCCCTGTTAGGAGATCCTTTACAAAAAGATCATAAGGATCAAATTCAACTGAACAGTTATTGTCGATCATAAACCGACGAACTGAAATAAGGTTTTTAATAATATGAGGGGAAACAAGGACATGGTGTAAGTATAAAGGACGATGGGAAGTAATAAAGGATGTGGAACCAGTGGACGTGACAGGCAACAAGGACCCGTTGCCAACAATAGTATTAGATGGAGTAAAAGAATTAGGTGGGTAAGAATGAGAAAGAGTAACGGAGTTTGATGTCATGTGAGAAGAAGCACCTGAGTCCATATACCAGTCGTTTGATGGCGAGGAAGCAAGTGTCGTCATGTTGAAGGAGTTCGGCTGGACTTGCTGATTCCATTGCCACGGCTGATGTGGGGGCATGCCAAATGTGTAGTGTGGCACCGCGACATATGGCACAGTTACACCAGGGTACTGCACATTACCGGCAGAGGCGCACCGTATGTGTATACTGGTCCCGCGCCAGGTTCTGATGGGCCTGGCCATACGGGGAAGGAACCCGCGGTCATGGAGTTCCAGGACTGGACCGAGGATGGGCTGGGCGCACTGGAGTAGCCAGCCCAGCGATGCCGGTTTCGTCGGCCACGGCTACGGCCACTCGTCGCGTCTGGAGGCGCCGTAGGGCATCGTGAAGGATGAGAGAGGGTAGGGGCGCCACACGATGAAGTAGAGCGGCGCTAGGGCAGGGATAAAACACGTGCTTATGATGGTAGCAACGTGGAGATGTTGTGACGTGAGATCAGCAACACGATGAGAATCACGCCGTGCAAGAGGGCAGACGGCGGAAGGAGGACGCGTACGTCGTGATGGAGAGGTGACGACGTCGTCGAGGCGCTGCGGCGTGAGGCCAGTGGCCACTAGGGTTACGATAGGCGGAAGCTACGGTCGTAGGAACGAACCGCTCAATGATACCATGAAAGCACGATAATACGCGCGATAACGATTGCATTACGATTAGGCAAATACATATAGTGGGGAGCCAACGTGCAAGACGTGCAGCAAGCCCAAAACAACCGGACGTGCATGCATGGCACACGGCCCAAGAGTCTAAATACAAATCTAATGTAAAGCCCAAACTCTTATCTGTCTAACACTCAACACTGCTTCCGCATCCATCGGGATGAACACCTGACGGATAAGGTCCTCGTTCCACTGACCGCTTGTAGTAATCAAATCGGTTACTTGGTGAACATTCTGATTGTCAGCAGGTGTGAGTGGTGGTCGTCCATCAAAGTGTTGTGGTAACCATCTGTGTTGCCAAATATTCGTTGATTCACCATCACCAATTCTACGCATTAACCCTTGGTGCAATACCTCACGGCCTGCTAGTATTGCTCGCCATGTATGGCTCGCATGCTTCTTTCTTGTGCAGTCCAAAAAATTAGAGTCATGGAAGTATTGTCCTTTCAAGACCTTTGAACATAATGAATCCGGACCGGACATTAACCTCCATCCTTGTTTTCCTAGCATGGCCAAATCAAACTGTCTCAAATCCCGGAAACCCATACCTCCTTTGCATTTGGGTGAAGTTAATCACTCCCAACTCATCCAATGCATGTGGCGATTATCCACTGAGCTCCCCCACCAGTAGATTGATATGGAAGATCTCATCTTTTTACATGTATCCACAGGCAGCAAAAAGCAGCTCATGGAGTATGTCGGGACAGCTTGTGCTACAGATTTGAGAATAATCTCTCTTCCTGCACAACTAGCTTCCCGACCACTCCAGCTGCTAATGACTCCTTTCAATCTTGAAGGTATATATTCAAATGTTTCTTTTGTGGACCGTCCAACTGCTGTAGGAAGCCCCAAATATTTTTCAGCCAACGCTTCATTCTGGATATCAAGTCCAACACGGATAGTATCTTTCATTTCATCTGTACAGCTGGAGCTGAAAAAAAAACTGCTGACTTATCACGGTTTACAAGTTGGCCAGACCCTCTGCTGTATATATTTAGAATAGCACTTAGTCGATCAGCCCCTCTTTGCAACGCTTCTGAAAAAACAAAACAATCATCCACGAAGAGAAGATGCGATATCCAGGGAGAGTGCACACCCACTCGAACACCCCTAGAGATATGCACTGGATCAATCGATTTAAGTAGCGTTGAAAGACCTTCTGAGCACAACAAAAATAGATAAGGCGATATAGGATCGCCTTGTCTGATCCCTTGTTGGCCTGAAATTTTCTGATAGAGCACCATTAATATGAATGGAAAAGGAGACTGAAGTCACACACCTCATTATCAATCTTACAAAAGAATGATGAAACCCCAGTTTGAGCATAATTCCTTTAAGGTACTCCCATTCTACTCGATCAAACGCTTTTGCCATATCTAGCTTAATTGCACAAGCACCTAATTTTCCTTTCTTCCTTCTCAGATAGTGGGTGCACTCATACGCAATCAAAACATTATCTGTTATCAATCTTCCAGGGACAAAAGCACTCTGCTCTTATGAGATAATTTCATCAAGGAAACCTCTCAATCTATTTGCCAAGACTTTTGAGCAAATCTTATATATAACACCAAAGCAAAACGAAGAAGAAAGTAGATGTGAAAATCCCGTAGGATACATGTCCCAGCTTATATAATAAAATACAAAGACTCCTAACTGAATACGACTATGACTCAATCTAATGATTAAACTGCAACTAAATTTTATTTCCTATGCTCTTATCTCTAACCATGTACATATGTACGTACATCTCCTTTGGCAGCCCGATGTCGATTTCAACTTGCCCAGGACTCCTTTAAGCTCACGCTTGCAAACTCAGTCTTTGTCCGCCTGGTCGTTTGACTCGGAAAACACACCATAGCAACCTGCCTGATCCAGCAACCTGCCAGCCCATTGCTCCATACACAACCTTCATATCTCTCCTCCAAATATTTCCTGCATGATACAAAACTTCATGCCAAATTTCATGTCCAACACATGCCCCCCCCCCCCTGTTTTTCAGGCAAAACATTGTATATTATGCCAAAAAACATTTTATAGCAATGATTCACAAAGAATCGGCTTTACTTAAGTTGTTGATCATGCTCATGTCTACAAATTATACTCCCAATAAAATGATAACTCACACTTATCATCCATACATTCTGACATTATCATGCTCCCTGCCATATACTAGGATAATATTTTTTTTCAAATACTTACCGTTCAATGCTTTATTCACCCTCTTGCCCTGCAATGTTTCTACAAAGTATGAATTCCCAGGAACAATACCAACAATCTTATATGGCCCCTCCCAACTAGGCGACCATTTTCCAAATTTATTATCCCTAGTTCCTATAGGCAAAATCGTTTTCCATACCAAGTCACCAACCTGAAACGATTTTTCTCTTACCCTCTTGTTATAAGCTCTCGCCACCTTTAACTTTTCTTTCTCTATTTCCCTCAAGGCTTTCAATCGGCTTTCAGTAACTTCATCTATCCTATGCATCATCAAATCATTGTAATCTACAGCCGATAGTCCACTTTGACGAGCTACCCTACAAGCTTGCAAATTGATCTCGACAGGAAGTACAACCTCCTGCCCATAAACCAACTCAAAAGGAGTCACTTTAGTGTCTCCATGCCTTGATACCCTATGAGCCCACAATGCTTCTGAAAGCACCTCATGCCACCTTTTTGGATGTTCCTCTATTTTCTTCTTAATCAACCTAATCAATACCTTATTGCTTGATTCGGCCTGCCCATTGGCTTGTGCATAATATGGCGACAGATTCAGCAACTTTATTCTAAGAGATTCGGCAAATTCTTTGAATTGATGAGACATAAAAGAAGCTCCCTGATCAGTTGTCAATGTCTGCGGGATGCCGAATCTATACACGATATGCTCCAATACAAAACTAATTACTTCCTTATGTGTCATATTTTTCAGAGGTACAGCTTCAGTCCACTTTGTGAAATAATCAGTAGCTACCAACACAAACCGGTGACCTTTAGATGAAGATGATGAATCTCGCCAATAAAATCTAAACCCCATCCCCTAAACGGCCAAGGCTTAATGATGGGATGCAACATACTAGCTGGAGCTAACTGAACATCCCCAAATTTTTGGCATGCCTCACATCCCTTGAAGTACCGAAAACAATCCTCTAGCATAGTAGGCCAATAAAATCCGGCACGTTTTAACATCCATCTCATCTTGTGTGCGGACTGATGTGTCCCACACATACCCTCATGCACTTCACCCATAGCTACTCTAGACTGTTCCTTATCCAAACATTTTAACAATAATCCATCTATGGTTCGGCGATATAATTCATTATCTAATAGAGTATACTTCAAAGCCTGCCGCCGAACCTTCCTATTCTTTACAGTATTGGGATCTTGCAAACATTTGATTAATTGCTTCCTCCAATCAACATCACCAAGTTGGTCGGTCTTCTGCCCCCCATATCCCGAACTATCCTCATTTAGACTGAAAACTTCCCCTTTTAATGACACAGTTTCAATGAAAAAATGCCCGTGTTCCACTCTATATCCCGATGCTTGCTGTGCTAACAAATTTGCCCTGTCATTCTCTTCTCTAGATACATGTGTAATAGTGAAAGTGTTCAATACTTTAATTTTATCCAAACATCGATCCAAGTATTCCCTTAACAAGCCATCTAAACACTGAAACTCCCCTCTAACCTGCTGTACCACTAACAAAGAATCCCCAAAAACATCAACATCCTTTATTCCCATCTGTTCTAAATGTGTCAAACCAACAATAAAGCTTTATACTCAATCTGATTATTAGTGCAAAAATGTCCAATCCTTACTGATGATTCATGCACTAAACCATTAGGTGTCACTAAAAGATAGCCGATTCCTTGTCCTTCCCTGCATACAAAACCATCAAAAAATAATTTCCAAGGACAAAAGTTAACACAATCAACTTCTAACTCTGTATCAACTCTATGATCAGTTATGAAATCAGCTAAAATTTGCCCCTTTATAGCACGCAATGGTTCATAAACTAAATCATATTCTATCAAAGCATAAGCCCACTTCCCCATTCTACCACTAAGAATCGGCTTTTGTAACATGTACTTAATTACATCAGCTTGACACACCACTATGTAGGTACTTGAAAGCAAATAATGCCTAAATTTGGTGCATGCAAAGTATAACGATAAGCAAAGCCTCTCAATAAACACATACCTGCTTTCAGTGTCCAGCAAACGGCGACTCAAATAAGCCACCACACACTCCTTCCCATTATGTACTTGAATCAAAACAGCCCCAATAGCCTTCTCCTGTGCTGCAATATACAGTTTAAATGGCAATCCAGCTATAGGCGCTCTGATCACAGGCGGCCTTGATAAGTATTTCTTAATGTTAGTAAAAGCTTCCCTCTGTTCAGCTTCCCATAAAAAATCAGATTCATGCTTTAGCCGAAGTAGAGGTGTAAATGACTCAATCTTGCCAGCCAAATTTGAGATAAACCTCCTCAAATAATTAATCTGTCCCAACATCTTTTGTATATCTCTTTTACATGTTGGCTCTTTTAAATCATCAATTGCTTTAACCTTTTTGGGATCAATCTCAATGCCATGCTCATGGATAATAAAACCCAAAAACTTACCAGCCAACACTCCAAAAGCACACTTAAGAGGATTCATTTTCAATCCATATTTACGCATTCTTTCAAATGCCAACCGCAAATCGACTAAATGACTATCAAAACCAACCGATTTAACTACAACATCATCAGTATAAATTTCCACAATGATACCTAATAAATCATGAAAAATAAGATTCATAGCTCGCTGATATGTGGCGCCGGTATTTTTCAAACCAAAGGTCATAACCACCCATTCAAACAAACCTACAAACCCCGGACAGCAAAAAGCGGTTTTATACATGTCTTCTTCAGCCATAAAAATATGATTATATCTCGTATTCCCATCCAAAAAACTAATTATCTTATTCCCTGATGCCTCATTGATCAACATATCAGCAATCGGCATAGGGTACGCATCCTTTGGTGTGGCTTTATTCAAATTTCAAAAGTCTATGCAAACTCTAATTTTTCCTGTGTTTTTCTTTTCAACTGGCACTATATTAGAAACCCACTCTGCATATCTGCATGGTCTTATAAAACTTGCCTCTAAAAGTTGCTCTATTTCCTCCTTTACTCTACCATGTATATCAGAATTGAATCTCCTAGCTGGTTGCTTATATGGTCTAAATCCTCGCTTAATTGGCAACCTATGCTCTACCAAATCTCTACTCAAACCAGGCATTTCAGTAAAATTCCAAGCAAAACAGTCTCTGAACTCTTTAAGTAGCGCGCATACCTTTTGCTTGTGATCAACCTTCAAATTGGCATTAACAAATGTTGGTCTCGGCACACTACCATCTCCAATATCCACCTCCTCCAGATCATCAATGGACGAAAATCCCTGTCCCAATTTCCCAAGATCATCAAAATCATCAATAGTTTCACTCATATCGTTTTTCTCTAAACGATATTTTTCTGTCCTTTCTTGCAACCATTTTAAACTATCGCTCTTATCCATCTAAATCGCTAAATCATTGAGCCGTGCTATGTCAGTCGGCTTTACATGAATAGGCACAAACCCCTCCTTTTCTATACTAACAAAATCAAATTCCGACAGATCTCTCCCTGTCAAACAACGCATGTCACCATGCTGCCACTCCATTGGTGCCTCCGTTAGTGCGACACATGCAAAATTGTCGACTTCAATCAACTCCACCTCATCCCCGACCCATTGAATTAAACACTGGTGCAATGTTGATGGCACACAACAGTTTGCGTGAATCCAGTCTCGTCCCAACAGTACATTGTACCGTCCCTTCACATCAACAATAAAAAATGTTGTTGAAATAGTCTTGCTGCCCACAGTAAGCTCAACCGACAAAATCCCCTTTGCTTGCGATGGTTTCCCAGAAAAACCACTGAGATTCATATTAGTTTTTATCAAATCACTCTCCTTATGTCCCAATTTTGAAAACATAGAAAGTGGCATGACATTCACACCAGCTCCCCCATCAACCAGCATGCGACCCACAGGCTTCCCATTAACATGTCCACGTATATACAATGGTTTCAAATGCTCACCATGACCTTTTGGTTTATCGAACATAGCACGCTCTGCCCCTAACATTAGTTCAGCGACTTCCTCCTCCGGAGCTCTGAATTCTTCAGGCAGAATAAAAACCATGTTGATGTCAGTGTCTATCTCCTCTACAATATTTTGACCCTCCTCAGAACTGCTGTCACTATCCTCATCACCATTATGCTCTTCTTTAGCCAGACGTTTTTCCCTCCGCGTCTTTTTAGGAACCAACATAGGTCTACTTTGGTTGAACCAATTGTCTCGCTCTTGTTCAACTTGCTTTTCTCTAATTTCCTATGTGCGGAGCTTCTGAATTCTCCTTTTCTTAGTACGGCTTAAACCCGCAGGGCACCACTGCTCTAGCGGTTTAGTTCCTGGAGCAACAGACCCAACATGCTTCTCACCGTTATATGCAATGTTGTTGTTTGACAATTGCTTGCGTACGCCTGCAAAATTTCCTACACCCCAAGCTCGCTTGTTGCTTGCATGTAATCTTTGTTGTGTTCCAGATGTTGTCGGATGCGTTGTTCTTCGTCCGGCAAAGCAATCCGGCAAAGTGACCAAACTAGCATCTTGCTCATTGTGTCTCATCCTCAAACTAAACGCATTTTCTAGTAAGGTAGAATAACGCATCAAGCCAGGACCAACAACTCGTTGTCTCGCAATCATGTCCATCCTAATCCTCTTCTTCTCATCATCAAATTTACCCACGTCATACATAGGCCCTGTACTAATATTAATACATTTGTTTATTGCTCCCTGTTCAGCAATACATGGTTGGCTGCCTTCCGATACACTAGGTTCAGTATAAAATCTTTCGACACATTGTTCGCTGCTCATCCTCTTGCGATGCTCTACTGTGCTCATCTAAAATTGCTCCAACATGCCCTGCACGCCCTCCGACAAACTAAATTTGATCATGTTTGTATGAAATTCCCTGCTTAATAGCACACGGCATCGTGCCAATAATAATTTTTTCTGCTATACTATTAACTTGTGTCGTCTCTGCCTGACGCCCAGTAAAACAAGCTTCCTTTCTTTCATCCTTCATCAGGTCACATTTGAATGAACCACGAGGAACCCACTTCTTCTGAACCCATGACCGTGTGCCACCCTCTGGATCATGTAAAACGATTGCATCACTAACTCGAGCATCCAACTTCCTCGAATACTCTGGCCGTGCACATCTCTGCCACTGTTGATCCAACTCTGAAAACTGCTGAACTGATGGTTGAAAATGTGACGATGACAAATCTCTGAATGTACGAATATAATTTGGCTTTATGGCCAAATTAACATTTTCTTCCCACGAGCCATAATTGCCATTAAAACTACCATAAGGTGATCTTGCTCTTTTGTAATTACCCCTTCTTTGCTGTAAAGTATATTTATCCAACAAAAATTTAGAAGTAGGCTTGAACACTGGATGACGCCTCTTTCCATCATTAACTTTCCACACATTCACCTCAGGGCTTTTGGGCTTAATCATCCTTGGTCTGCTCTTCTCGACAACAATCACATTCTTCCCCTTTGTCGTTTCTCTCTGATGAGCATGCACCAGCACCTTCTTGTTCTCGAAATCAATCACATTAATAGGAAAAGGGTTATGATCCAGCTTCATTTTATTACCCTCTCCAAATAACAATCGTCCATCACTTAAGGCCGATTGTATCTGTCGACGAAAATAGTTACAATCATTAGTAGAGTGAGAAAATGAATTGTGCCATTTACAGTAACTTTTCTTAGCCAATTGCTCAGGAGATGGAATTACATGCCCTTCCTTTAATCTAATGAGATTACTTTGCAACAGAACATCAAACAACTTGTCGCATTTAGAAACATCAAAGGTGTATCTCATCTCATCCCTCTTCCCAGGAGTAGGCTTCAAAAAGGAACATGTGAAAGGTTTATTTTTTGGTCCATCAACCCATTCGGCTACACAGACATCAGCCTCATCATCACTAGCCGAATCGTTGTCTAACATGTTTACCCCTTGCTTCTCCCGCTCCCTACTATTTCCATCTTTAAATTGGCTATATGATCTATTATCTTTAGCATGATTTTCATAAATTATGGCACGTTGCATCACTTGATTCACATCAATAAAGTCCTGTCCTTCTAGCTTTTCCCTCAAATATGAAGACAAACCTGAAAAAACTAGATCGGCCAAATCTTTTTCTCCAATAGTTAAGCTATAACATTTATTTCTAGTTTCTCTAAATCTTTTAATATATTCAGAAACAGTTTCCTTTAAGCTCACGCTTGCAAACTCAGTCTCTGTCCGCCTGGTCGTTTGACTCGGAAAACACACCATAGCAACCTGCCTGATCCAGCAACCTGCCAGCCCATTGCTCCATACACAACCTTCATATCTCTCCTCCAAATATTTCCTGCATGATACAAAACTTCATGCCAAATTTCATGTCCAACAACATGCACTAATCTTCCGGCGCACCGCTGATCACGCACGCACTCCGTGCATCACCAACAAACTCAAAGTGATCAGCACCAGAACATGCTACACGCTGGACTCAGGCCACAACTCCACACCGGCTTGCACTCGCACGGAGTTCCTGCATGTCCATCACACTTGCCGACTCACTAATCCATGAACTCAAAAACTAATCTGGACACACACTATATGACTCAAGACACTGACACGACTAATCAACTCACACGTACACGAAACAAATGAACAACAAGATTAGACCCAACATCACGTGGTACCTCCTGATAGAATTGTCGTGCTGGTGCTTCAGCTTCAGCTTTGCCTTTCCTTGTCTCAGGAACTTGCTTCTTCGGCAACACCTCATCATGTTTCTCTTGGCTCGCCTCCTCTCCCCCTGGCGTTGTGTGCTGGTTCTCCACTCCCCCAAAGGTGGAGCGACGATCACTCGGTTTATGAGCATCAGGTGTACCCATGTTGCGTGTCCTAGAGGAACCGTGGCCATACGACTCCGCCGTTGCATCCGCGAAACTCTGCAGCCCCTTTCTCCTCTCCTCTGGAGCTCGGAGCTGAACATCATACGGCAGCTTCCCTGACGCGTTCCTAGGCATCCGCGTCGCACATTCTAGCTCTGAGTGCCCCACAACACCACAAGAGAAGCAATAATAGGGGAGCTTTTCATACTGCGCCTGAAACCACCTCGGTTCTTCCGATCTACTCATCGGAAGCAAGACTCCTCGTCGGATTGGCTTATCGATCTCAATTGCCACACGTGCGCGCAAGAAGGCGCCGCTGGCCTTACCATCAGCATCCACATCCACTCGCACCACCTCGCCCAACAGGCCCATGGCTCGACTGCCTCTGTCCCGGTTCATTCACCCCAGAGGTAGGTTTAGGGTGTGTTTGATTGAGCTTTTCTGGCTTTGGCTTTTCAGAAAAGCCAAAAGCCCAACCAATGGGGGTTGTCTTCCAGAAAAGTCACACCCAAAAGCAGCTTTTAGCTAGTTCATTTCTGAAAGCAAGTAGAGAGGTGCTTTTTTGGGCTTTGGCTTTTAGAAGTTTGGATTTTTTCTTCAAATTCTAAATTATTTAAAAACATTTTCAATTGAAAATGTTTAGAATTTAAAAAACCTTTTAAATTATTAAAAAACTTTTAAATTATTAAAAAAGTTAAAATTAATAAATACATTTTCAATTTTTTAAATACATTTTCATTTTTTAAATACATTTTCAAAAAACTTTTAAATTAAATTTCTAAGAACTTTTAAAAAAATTATAAACTTTTTGAAAAACATTTCCATTTTTTAAAAAAAAACTTTTAAAAAAACTTTTTAAATTACATGTTAATTTAAGAAAATTTTAGATTTAAATTACATGTAAATTTAAATGAATAATACGTTATTTTACATTTATCAGCTCACAGTCAGTTTTTCACAGTCGCTTTCATCAAACGGCTTTCAACTTTTTTATAGCTCATATCTCACAGCAGCTTTTTTCACAGCCCACAGCCCACGGCGGCTTTTTTTACAGCCACAGCCCAACCAAACAGAATCCGCGCCCAAATCTCCATGCGATCAAAGCAGATGTCCGATGCACTAAGGCGTTCATCATACCTCTGTAAGATTACAGCATGGCGCCCTACCATCCATGGTGACCCGGTCAGCACACGATCCATGTCCACCTTACTACCAAACTCAGCCACAAACATGTTGTTTGCCTTCTCTCCAATTGAGCGGATCTTCAACCCAAACGGGTTGCCCCATGCAGGTTTCATGGCCCCTCTAATCGTGGTTACGTGCAACACTGATGGGGACAGCACCTTCCCCACCAGCTCCCACTCAACCATATCCTCTCCTCCGACGTCTTCATCATCGCTAAAGTCTACAACTGCTCCCTCTTCAGCCGTCAGGTTATATTTTTGCATCAGATCGGCAACACACCGCCCCTCACAGGTCTTGCTCCTCCTCTGTCATCTCCTCCTCCTATCTCTGCAATTACCAGCTTTGATGCGAAGAGTGAAGGCAAAGTGCAGCAGTTTGATTCACAAACGCACACAGGCTGGTCCCAATCTAGATCCTAAGCGGCGCTAAGAACCCAGAGGGAATTCGGGTTAGTGACTGGTCGACGGCGCCGGAGCGGCTAACCGTCGATATGCAGTGGACGTCTCTGACGATCGTCGGCAATGTGGCGTGGCCGTCGGCGTAGCTTCCTAGATCTCGCCGGAGTGGCAGCCTAGGCTGGAAACAAAATCGCCTCTGAGTCGCCTTCCCTAACGCTTCCGTGATTTGCGGATCCTATAATTTTCCGCATGGAAATTCATACATTCCATTTTACTTAGTATATGGTAGACTGCTCTAGGTTTTTGATTGGGTTGTTTCTCTATAGTGATATATATCGGGACGAGGTAGAGCTTCAATTGAGCTCTAATTTAGCAAAATACTTCACTTTTACAGGACACAAAAATTATCTACACTCCATTGTAGATTGCAAGACTGCTCTAGTATGAAAACTTTGTGTTTAGTCGATAATGACCTGCTAGATCTCCATGTTCTAGAAGTGATTTAAGGATAAAAACCTCCAGTAAAAAGCTTAAATGCTAACTAGTCACTACAACAAAATGGCAATAGTGGCGCGTACCGAACTTCAATAACCGCGGTCTAAAAATAATCCACGTCTACAAATAAAGATGTCAACCATCACTACAGTTCTATTTTTATGGCAGTTGGTTTGATCTATTTTAGACCCGCCGCCACAAATCTTTGATTTCCAGTTACGGAAGCAACCACCTCTTTCTCTCACCATCCTCTCTCCCTTCCACATCATCAAAAATCCTATGTGGCACTGCATGAGGCGGTCTATAAGTCTGACTACGTGTAACATTGTACCTGCCCTAATACGAAAGATATCTTCCAATTTGATTTGGCACTTTAGAGGGGTGTAATATAATCTAAGCAAGTAACAAAAAGAGTGAGCCCTCTAAGATTATCTACTTTTGCCTTTTAGATACCCTCAAAGATTTATACTAGGTACCTTTTGCCTTCTAGATACCCTCTAAGAGGTTATCAAACAACAGGAAATATATATGTAAATGGAAAAAGAGGAAGCAAAAGAAAGAATAATAATACTTAGGTACCTTTTGCCTTGTAGATACCCTCTAAGTTTATCTATGTGATCTTGGAGATCATGAGTGTGATCAACTTCTCGCCAGAAACTTTTGTAAACAAGTTCTTGAGAAGGCTAATCATGTCAGGTCTTTGAGAAATGGATATGAAAGCCCTGCAACTAAAGCTATCGGCAAGCCAACGGTAGACTTCATTGGCCAATGTAGTCTTTCCAAAGCCTCCAAATCCAACAATAGATACCACCTTTAGCTCTTGCTCTGACATATCGTCCACCTATTTTCCAGAGATGACAAGAGGACCCACGGTAAATCACCACCTTTATTCGAATGAGAATAACAACGTAGCAAGTGAATTGATACCAACCTTTGTCAAGAGCTTGATAACCTCTTCCTTTGGCCCATCAATACCAACAAGGTTCGATGTTTGCACATAAAGTGCAGTGATTCGAGGATCAATAGTAACATGAGCAGGTCTAGATACGCTTTCATCAAGTCTGTACCTTGTACGCCAGTCACTTGCATCCTGCACACGGGTCTTGAACTCTTTAATTTTTGTAGCTATTTGATAACGTGCCATTAGTGTCTTAAGAAGATGAACAGCTTTGTGGATCAATCCTTGCCCATCATGTCAACCAACCACTCGATGTCTAAAATCATCAATGCAATCCTCTATGTCATAGGCTAATTCCCTCACTTAGTTTCTCCACACCGTAGTTTGTTTGCTAGAGCCCTCTCCATCGTCTACATCTTCGAGATAAGCACACATACTGCTGAGTTCATCATGGAGAAACTGTAACTGCATTTTGGATTTAAATACAGGGTTGATTCATAATGCCGATGAAAAGTAACTAGTTATAAGAAATCGAGGTCAACATACAAATATACACTGAAACTCGTAATTATGACGGCAGCTGTCTGCCTCTTCATACCTGTTTATGCACACCTATGACCTTGGTGGATTCATCAGTCATAAGGCAGGCAAGCTTTTCAAGGACTGAGTTCATCACTTCTATGGAAGCACTCACCAACATCCCAGCCATACTGACCCCTTGTCAACCTCGCACGCACTTGAGGCTACTTTGGTTGGGACCTTGAAAAAACTGCCTGGCGCGGGCAACAACGACTCCCAGGCCAGAACCAAACAGACCCTTAAAGCACATTCCACTGGGCAGTAGAGTGGAGTCACCAATGAACCTATGAGGATCTGTTGTAGTCTAGTGCAAGCACCAAGAAAGGAGTGCAAGTCATACCGTTCGGCTGTTGGGCTGCTAGTAGGCGTTGGAGGAAGACTTGTCTCCCGGCCACACCCTTAGTGCGACCACTCGCCGTGATGTACAGGGTAACGCGCAGAGCTTATGCCTGAGGATGACAGAGACTTGCGACAGCAGAATGCTTGACTTGAAGTTGAACAGAGCTAATTAGCATAAGAGGCACAAACTGAGCTATTTCTCAGCGAGCGCAAAGGGGAATCCTCAGCAAGAAAGAAGATGAGGATGGCGAAGAAGATTAGTGTCCTCGGCACTAAGCTCCATGGGAAACATCTTGGTGCCTATGATAGTTAGTGGAAGCTCCACCGGAAATTGTTAATTGGGACCTACTATGAAGCTCCACCGGAAATACTACCGGGAGTTGGAAGGTCACAAGAAATTTCTTGGAACCATGGTCATAGGAAGGGCGACCACTGACTTCTGCCGACGCTAAGAATTCATATAATCCACTTCTTAACTGCACATGTACTAGAGTCGCTGACGCATGGGGCTGGGCCTGTGTGTCAATGCTCGGAGCTCGTGAATTGTGTTCCTTTATCTATCGACCTCCTCCTCGAGCACCGAGTCACGGCCGCCGCTTACAACAACCCGGCATCCCACGCTACTATCGAATCAAATGGATCAAAAAAAAGTGAGAAATCAAACGGTATCCTGAGAATTGAAATTACCGTAGCGCAGGATATACCTGGCCATACGGGCTGGGCTAAACGGGCTGGCCCAAGTCCCGGTCATTTTGGCCTAGCACAGGCACAGCCCGAAATGGTGGCTACTCGGGTCATGCTAGCCCAAAACCCGAAGCCTGAAGCCCGACACAAGCCTGACATGTTAGCCCAAGCACGACACGATTAAGTTAGCCTAGTCAGCCCGTAGACTTGGCCCATGAAGCATGGCCCCGTCTATCCACCCGTCACATAAAATATTATAAAATTATTAATTTTATAATATTTATACAGAAAATCATATTTATAAAATATATTTATATATATAATTAATTTTTGAAAGAAAAAATCAAATATATAAAATTTAACGGGCTTCGGACCAGCCCGACTTGGATAGCCCGTTAGGCTGAGTGGCCAGCACGACTCCGAGTCGTGTCGTGTTTGGACTTGGGTGTAGGTCCATCATGTAATTAGACAGGTCGTGCTGGTCCACTAAAAAAATGGCCCAACCCATGACGGGCTCATGCCGCCTTTTGGCCATCAGTGGTTCTCGTACTCGATATCTTCTTGAGTTATATGAACTTTTTTTCTGAACTGTACTCCCTCCAGTTCTAAAATACAACAGTCGTTCTAAAGATTTTTGTGATTTCTCAAATAAGATCGTCCTACAAAATTTGATAGGAAAATCGAACTGAGGACCTCGTTCCTCAAAACCCTCAATATCCGATGTGCTCTAGCCAATCCAATAGAGAGGTTTAATATCAACAAACATGGAAGAATAGACCCAACTTAATTACTTATTGGTATGTAACTCAGGTCCTAAATGATCTTACTTTCCAAGTCGGAGAGAGTACATATGACCAGTTGTAGTATCATTTAATTTACTAATTTTATTTCTGAATAGGATGTAGTAGTATTAGGCTCTGACACTTGTGTCACTTTAGAACACCAAGAAGTAATCTTAGGAAGCCAAGGGACAATATAAAAATTTAAGTTTGAAACTGTTTGTTTGAAATCAAATACGGCTTAAACTAGAAGTTTAAATTTCAAATTATAAGTTACCATACAAACTTTATATTCATGATCTATATCAAAAATTAAAATTTTGGAGAATTATTGAGAAATTTATATAAAATTTAAGTAGTAGGTCAAATAAATGCAACAATGTTCAAAGCAGAGCTGATTCAAATTTTGAAAATAAACTTTAAACACTATCACACCCATAAATTCATTTCAATCATTAGGAACAACATATAGTTTGGGTTTGATTTTAAAAGATCATTAAGGGCACCTTTTGGAATTTATTCAAAAACCCTTCTAAAGTTTTAGTAATGTTTAAACTCTATTCATTTTCCTCAATCGTTTAGGGCCGAATCCCTTCCCCGGCTCACTCCCCTTTCTTTCTCTTCTGGCGTCCTGTTTCCAACTGTCTCAGTCGGTCGCGCACCTCTCTCTCCCTTCCCTTTCTTCTTCAGCGCACCTCTATGCCTACGTCGCGTGCCGCTCGCCCGCTCGTAGCTGGCAGCAGGCGCACTAGCGCCTCCGCCCAACCATCGCTCCTGCCCTGCACCCACCTGCTTGCTTTGTAGTGCACTCGTACCTCCCTGCAACCCGCGCTTGCGCTCGGCTTTGTCCCGGCATGCGCATCCGCCGCCCCTCGCCCAACTATGTTGATGTGACGAGGGTTCCTGATGTTTTGAAAGATTATTTGGTCAGAGGCAACACATAAATTGATCCGGCTTTAGAACAGCACGTTCTAAACCCCGAATCACATCACAACGTATTCTCTGGTTATCAACCGGTGGTGCAAGGCTGATCTCACCGAGAATACTAATTCCGACATGTCAATCAAGAACACAAGAACAAAAAAGAATGCAACCAAATTTTAAAGGTATGGTTAAACTCATGAAGTTGGGGTCTCACAACCCGATAAAAACAGTGAATTGTTCTTGACAGAATTAATCTAAGTAAAACTCAAAACCTAATGAAGCGGCGGTGACTGTTTATGAAAACCCTACGGTCGTGCAAGACCCTCTAGATGTGCCCCTAATTAGACTCAACTGAACAAAAGCCTAAAGCCAAAAATACCACAACAGATTCTGGACCCTCTCTTGTTTTGATGATTCCCGATGACTCAGGATGAATTTTGATAAGAGACTGGTGCCATTGGATACTTCTTATCCTTATCTTTCCATGCATATGTAGAATGTCCATAAACAGACTCAAAGTCAATTTGAATTGGACCTTGGTTTGCATGTCCTTGCTGGCCGTTCACCGTCACCAAGTCCTTCTCCCATCATCTCCTAGTCCACTCCATGCTTCCTAATCACAATATAATCATTAGGTTGCAAACCTTTCACAAACATAACATATAAAGAAGAGGTTTGGAATGAGCTCACCTCCAAATTAAGTCAATGTTCATGGTCTCTAGTCATTGGGCAAATCAAGAATTGAAGGAGTGTTGTGTGCATCTATAGGAGTGATGTCCTTATCATCCTCACCCTCTTGAAATGGAGTCGTTCTGGACTCAAGCTCATCCCCTTCTCTCAAGTACGGTTTCAAATATGAAATATTAAAAGTAGGACTAACCTCGAACTCAGGAGACAACTCAAGTTTGTATGCATTCTCATTAATCTTCTCAATAAGTTTGAATGGGGCATCAACTCTAGGCATCAATTTAGACTTTCTCACTTCTGAAAATTTATCTTTTCTCAAGTGGAACTAAACTAAATCTCCTACGTCAAGCTTTACTTCCTTTCTACCTTTAGTATATGCAATTATATACTTTTCATTCATCTTTTCATGCTAAGCCTAGTTTATTATGCATTTGCAAAATGAAATTAGCACACTCTTTAGCATCAATATGGACTCTCTCATTAGTAGGTAAAGGAAGAATGTCAAGAAGTATGGGGGTCAAACCCTTGCGACATATAAACAGGTGTGTATAAACGACCACCATTCTCCTCTCTAGGTCACGGTACCCTACGGCGACCCTATCGTCGCTTCAACAGTGATGTTCATTTCTCTGGTTTTCACTGCACCTGGCTCACTGTAGCCTACGGCAACCCCGCCATTCCTTACAGTGACCTCTGCTCTCCTGACCAGAGAATTACAACCTCTTTGTATATTTCTTTGGCACTCATCATAACTTACGATGACTCATCTTCTGTAGCTTACAGTGACACCCACATACCTGATGTATGGAGAGTAGATGTAGATGCAAACCAGAACATAATGTAGATGCAAACTAGAACTTGATAAATTATACAAACCTGTGACTTAGATAAGCATGATATAAAGAAGGAAAACCAAAAAGTTCTAGCGTGAACCCAGGAAAAGAATCACCTAGTCACGCACTTTAGCAACCGACAAAGATCGATCGTAGCAACAGCTAGTGGAAGGCAACCCCTCTAGAGTTCCTTGGAGGACACCACGATCAAAAACCAAATAAAATGGCGTCCTACCTTATAAGGGTGCCGACCCTAGGCTATATGGCTCGTAGGGTGGCCAAAATACCCGGTCCGACTTGAACATTACTGAAAATTGACTCTGACTCAACACAACCCGCGGTACTGTTTTGACGCCTACAGTGACTTGTAGGAAACTAATTTGAACCTGGGGAGTACTTACTCAACCCAACTAACTCTTCATGGTCGAATTAAATAGGAACTTCCATAATTTGTGACTTTATGATTTGACCTGTGAAGAAAGACGTCATTTTGTTGTGGAAATACAAGTATGTCTTCAACAGTTTAGATTGGACTTTCAAAACATTGGCTCTGAGTTTTGTGTATTCCTAGGACTAAAAAATCAACATTTGTTTCGTTATTACGAATGACATCCAATTTTGTATACTAGAATATTTTTTTTCTTATCACAACAAAAACAAAGAATATTTTTTTCCTGATGAAGCAGGAAAAAAAGAGCAAGTAGAGTGGAGGTGGTCACATTATGAAGTATTCCCTCCATACTTCTATTAGATGTCATTTTGGACATGATTTATAATACCAAAGAGTATTTAATTAGGAGATATATTTACATGTCTGCACATATTAAATAGAGTCTTGGGGACACAGCAATCAATGGTCCGAATCCACCTCACTTGCTAGAGCTTTCTGCCTTCTTCTATGTGACCGCAGGTTCGATCCCTCGAGGGTTTGCATTTTTTTGGCGTTGCGCGGAATTTGCATGGCGCTGTGTGGATCTTGCATGCGTCGCTGAGCGGTGTCCTCTTGCTCATCAGCGACATCGTCCTCGTTCTTGGCAGCATTGTCCCCGCCCTCCTCCTGCTCAGCGACGACGATGTCATCCTCCTTCTCAGTGGCGCTGCCGCCATCCTCCTCTTCAGCCAGTGGCAGGTCCAGGATTTGAACCTTGGGTATTCAAACTTTGGAACACTCAAAAAAAAATTTGACAGGCTAATTTTTTTAACAGTCTAAATTTTTTTTTCATAGCCTAAATTTGTTTTTTTTTACAGCCTAAATTATGTATACATAATGGATGATTGAGTGCTAACACATAGATATACTAAATGATCAACATGTCAAAGTGACAATAAGTAAAATAAATGATAAAATGAGAAGAGAGTTTACAGTTACAACTTGACTTTGCAATTCTTAATACTTTGAAAGGAAGTGATGATGTACTCACTCTTGGCTTGTAAGAAGAATTCACTTTCAATGAAGATGATCAAGCAACCATTTAAATACTTCTGCCCTAAATTACCAACCACAATTAGTCGAGAGAAAGAGGAATTAATCATACAAACAATTCAAACTGTCGCGGACTCACTCTGATTAAGCACCGCCTGAGGCAGGGGCGCAGGGCGGCAAACCGGCAGAGGTCACGAGTGTACTTGCGGCTGGAAACCTGGGCGGCGCAGCCGCGTCGCGCGGCTATCGGGCGGGCGTGGTGGCGCGGCGGGCGCGCGGGCGCAACGCTGCGCGCTAGGGCCCTGGGGGCCAGGGGGAGGGGGCTGGGGGCAGCTCGCGGCTGCCGGCTAGAGACTAGGCTCGACGCCTCGGCGTTCGGTGGACGGAGCTGCGACCCTAGGCGGCGGCATGGTGGGGCGGCGGCGCGGGGCGGGACCGATGTGGCGGCGGCCGGCGGACGGCGGTTCGGCTGGATCAGGGAGCAGCCGAGCAGCAGGTTACGGGGGTGTAGGCGTTCTCAATCTGGATGGGCCTAGGAGGCCAGGATTTCTGTTAGGCTGGCTCGTCAAGGAGGCAGTTTGCAGGGAAACAAACCCAGAATCACTATTAACCTATTTTCTTTTTCTTTTATGATATATATACAGAAAATACATTATACATATAAAAAAAATTGCCAAAATAATGAGTATATTCAACTGAATACCCTTGAATCATAATGGGCCCACCCCTGCCTTCAGCGACGAGGACGCCGTCCTCCTGCACTTCAATGACGCGGTCCTCCTCTTCAACCACGACGTCGTGACCACGTAGTCCATGGCTACTGCGGCGAGCGACGGCGGTGCATAGCTGTTGTGCAACACTGGAAGTTAGGAGTGGCCATGGCTGCAGCAGCGTTTAGTAGGACGAGGGAGCCAACAAGGGGCTGCAAGGTTCAACGGAACACCCGTTTTGATTGACTCGGGGCTGAGCACAGTTGTGAATCGCGGAGTTCACGATGCCATAATGGAGACAACGAGGAGGCCACGGGGGGTATTTCTGTCACAAGACGCTAGCTGCTTCAGGACATCCTTTCGTAAAACTGAACCTACCCAGGACGACATCAAATACAAATATGGAGGGAGTAATGGCCTAGTTCTCATTGGTAAATTGAAGGACAACCAGGTTAAGCACGGCAAAAGATTAATTATTTTTCTTGTATATTTTTAAATGAGTAAAGTGTACGTTTGGTTCTCAATCTTGTTCCAGGATGACATCTTTCCAAACTCTTAATTTGCATATCTAGGTCCTAAAATTACTAACTAATTCCCCCACCATCCAAATCACCTAATTAGAGTTAACTACCTATTTGTGCCTCCATCAAAGTCATGTCATCCAAATTAACTAATTCATCACTTGTATACTATTTGACCTACTATAAAATAACCAGAAAGGAAACATACAAATAAACAAAATTTGTTGCTAAACAATTTCAGATGTTTCCTATTCTAACCTGGATTTTACTTTGATGTGGGTTTGACAGTAACACAAATGATGAGTTTATACACTTGAGAATGACATCTGGCTAGTTCAGATAATTTGGACCATGCTTGAACAAGTTTGGAGAACTGAATATGCAAATTAAAAGTTTGGAACCCAGGTGATACTCCATGGCCGGCTACGCACTTTATTCTTCTTGAATAATCTACGTGCTAAATTTTTACTTGATTCGTTGTTCTTTGCTCATGTATGCTGCTTCTGAACCAAGGTGTTGTGGTTTGGATATCGTCGTCCACTAGCCAGAGGTGCAGACGTGGTTTCCTGGTAAGAAAATAACAGTTCTATAAACATTATTAAACAGTGCCAAAGTTATGAACGTCAACATACCTGAACAAAATGGTTCCAGAAAAGATGGTTCATATAACGGAATCCTCTGGAATTGTTCTAGAATTGTTCTTTAATGAAGGGAGTCTTCTGGAATAGCAGAGGTCTAGGAGACTTGGCTAAACATAATTACATGTCAGACTTAGCTAAACAACAACACCTTGATTTTATTGCCATCATGGAGACGGGTAGGAGTAACTTCTCTAATTCTTTACTTAAGCATTTAGGGGGGGGGGGTATGGAATACCTTTGGCATGTCATGCCACCTAGAGGGAGGCTCAGTTTCTCACTGAGTTTGCTAATGTCTGCAGTGCTGAGACCAACCCAATGATTATCGGAGGAGATTATAATATTATGAGATATCCATCCGATAAAAATAATGAAAACTTCTGCCCACATTGGCCCCGTCTTTTTAATTCTATTATAGATACACTGGAATTACAGGAGATCGAAATGACTGGAAGGCAGTTTACTTGGGCAAATGAGCTTGACCCGCCTACTTTTGAGAAACTTGATCGGGTTCTAATGAGTACTGAGTGGGAAGGTAAATACCCTAGAGTAACTGTCGAGGCCCGAGAGCGTTCGAGGTCGGATCATACTCCTTTGCTCCTCGACACGGGAGATTCATCCTCGAACTCGGGACCCAAACATTTCAAATTTGAGTTAGGCTGGTCTCTCAGAGATGGTTTCTTTGATATGGTCACCACAATCTGGAATAAGGAGATTAGAGGAGCCAATGCTATGCAACGGTGGAAAAACAAAATACGTGTCGTCCGCCAGCATTTACGAGGATGGGCTGCTAATACAGCAGGGATTCTCAAGAAAGAAAAGGCTCAGCTCAACTTACTCATTGATGAGCTGGACAAAAAAGCAGAAGGTACATTATTGACACCTAACGAACTAGCCATGAAACATTTGCTAGAGGGAGATAGCAATACTCAATATTTCCATCTAGTGGCTAATGGCAAGCACCGAAAGAAGCGTATTTTCAAACTTGAGCAAGAGGAAGGCACGATTACTGGTGATGCCAATCTCAAGAAATATATCACTAAATACTATAGAGATCTTTTTGGCAAACCAGACAATTCTCATATAAGTCTGGATGAGTCAAAGACCGATGATATTACTCAAGTTAATGCACTAGAGAATGCAATCCTAACTGCACCTTTTACAGAGGATGAAATAAAGCGAGCGATCTTCCAAATGGAGCATAATAAAGCTCCAGGCCCGGATGGCTTCCCAGCTGAATTCTATCAGGTGTTCTGGGAAGTAATAAAGGATGATCTACTAGCTTTATTCATGGATTTTCATGGAGCACAACTGACCACTTATAGCCTCAACTTTGGGGTAATTACTCTTATTCCAAAGAAAGAAGAGGCTATGAGGATTCAAGAGTACCGTCCTATCTGCCTGTTAAATGTCAGCTTTAAAATTCTAACTAAAGTTGCCATCAATAGGATAGGACTAGTTGCAAAAAAAGTCATCAAACCAACTCAAACAACATTTATGTCTGGTCGTAATATAATGAAAGGGGTCATCATTCTACATGAAACCATTCATGAATTACACCGACATAAATAAAATGGAGTCATTCTCAAAATCGACTTTGAGAAGGCCTATAATAAGGTTAAGTGGTCTTTTTTGCAACAATCCTTACGAATGAAGGGGTTTTCGCCAATCTGGTGCCAATGGATCGACAGCTTTGTTACTGGTGGTCATGTAGGCATAAAAGTTAATGACAATCTAGGGTCATACTTTCAAACCCATAAAGGTCTTAGACAAGGCGACCCCCTATCTCCAATCCTCTTTAATTTAGTAGTAGATATGCTTGTAGTGCTTATTCAGCGAGCTAAAGAGGATGACTAGTTCAAAGGAGTGATTCCTCATCTGATTGATGATGGTTTGTCCATTCTCCAATACGCAGATGACACCATCATCTTTCTAGATCACGACATTGAACAGGCAAAAAATATAAAATTGTTGTTGAGTATCTTCGAACAATTGTCTGGTCTTAAGATTAACTTTCATAAAAGTGAACTCTTCTGCTTTAGAGAAGCACATCAATTCGAGCAGCAATATGCCCAACTCTTTGGTTGTAAGATCGGGGAGATGCCATTCACTTATCTTGGAATTCCTATGATACATAGGAAACTGAGAAATAGTGAATGGAATAGGGTCATTGAGAGATTCCAGAAGAAATTAAGTGCTTGGAAAGCTAAACTCTTGTCAACATGTGGAAGATTGATACTTTTAAATGTTGTTTTGAGTAACCTCCCTATTTTTATGATGTTCTTTTTCGAGGTTCCCAGTGGTATTCTAAAAAAACTTGACACAATAAGGTCTAAGTTCTATTGGGAAGGGGAAGGACATAAGAAAAAATATCATCTAGCAAGATGGTCAATACTGTGCAAGCCTAAACATTATGGTGGCCTTGGGATTACTAATCTCCAAGTTAAAAACCAATGCTTACTCAGCAAATGGTTATTTCAGCTACTAAATGATGATGGTTTATGGCAACGCTTGATGATTAACAAATATATGGGGAGTAGAGCTTTATCTCAAGTACAACATAAGGCGGGGGATTCTCACTTTTGGACAGGCCTTATGAAAGTCAAACACGAGTTCTTAAGGTTGGGGAAATTCTAGGTTAATAATGGGGAACAAACTCAATTTTGGAATGATACTTGGTTGGATAATACACCACTGAGTACTCAATACCCAACCTTATATAACATTGTGAGGCATAAAGAGGCTACGGTGGCTGGAGTGATGAATTCAACACCTCTTAATCTCTCATTCCGGAGAGCTATTACTGGAGACAGACGAATTGTCTAGGACAGAATGGCGACCAAACTACTTACTATCACTCTCAATGATAATCATGATACATTTATGTGGTCATTACATAAGAATGGTCAATTCTCAGTGCGTTCGATGTATGAATACTTGATGGTTTCCGATGTCTGTGTCCGGTCCAAAAGGCTCTGGAAATTAAAACTCCCTCTAAAAATCAAGATTTTCTTATGGTATCTTGGTCGTAGGGTTACCCTAACCAAGGATAACTTGATTAGAAAAAATTAGAAAGGGAGTCAAAAATGCTGCTTCTGCAATCATAATGAAACTATTCAACATCTTTTTTTTTGTTACTGTCACTTCTCTAAAACCATATGGCAGATTATTCACATTGCCCTGGGAATACCTCGACCAATTAACCTTAATCATATTTTACATGATTGGTTAGGAACGATTGGCAGTCAAAATAAAGGAATTGTTTTGGTCGGAGCGGCAGACATTATTTGGTCTATTTGGCTTTGCCGCAACGACATGGTATTTAACAAAAAACCTTGGATCACCTTTATGCAGGCTATCTTCCGCGGAACATACTGGTTCATGTTCTGGCGATTTCTACAAAAAGAGGACTTCAGAGAGGATATATTGGTGGCTTGCCGCTCTCTGGAAGTAGTGGTAATGCAGTGCTTTGCCAACAATGGATGGCCATATAATCTTAGGCTTTCCATTTAATTATCTTTCTTTATTCTGAGGGATTAAATAATGTAATAATGCGACTAAGGCTATACGCATCATGTATGCAAAAGGCCGAAAACTTATGTAAGTTATCCATTATCTAAAAAAAAATATAACGGAATCCTCGAGCCTAGCCTTCTTAACAATATTTCTCGGCAAGCATGTGCTGGTTTTCCATGTTGTGCAGCTGACCGTGCTGGACCGGTGACGTGCACTACTCTGGGCAAACGTCCTCTGCCGTCGCCTCTGTGCAGTGCGCTCGCTGCCGGGCGCCTTGCCACATTTTGGCATACCGCTCGTGCAGCCGTGTGCCAACGGCAGAATTAATAGCTTTACATGGCTTGGCGGCCTGCCACGGCATCATGTTTCATGTGGGTTGTCTCGGATGCACCGAGAGGAACACTCGGCAAAAGCCCCCCTGTGAGGAGAGAAAGGGCAGCGGCAGGGCGCGAGGAGGACGACGCTGGCCGCCCTGACGTTGTTCACGTCGCGGCCGGCTTCATGAACGTCGGAGCCCGGTTCTGGTTCGGAGGCGGCCAAGAATCGCTGTTGCTATTGGATTCCGATTCGGCCTCGAGCCATCCGTATTATAAAACTGCATCGCAGCTTCGTCCGAGAGAGATGTCTGCCAATCTACTGTAATATCTAATCGATCAGCTTCCTCCGAGATGGCTGTTGCTAGTCGACCGCTTCTGGTGGTGCACGATGAGAAACAGGGCCACCTCATCTACGACCTCCTCCTCGACGACGGTGAAGAGCAGACGCTGGCCTGCTTCCCACGCCCCATCGTGTGCTTTCCCTTTTCTCTCATGGGATGCGCATCCTTCGCCGTCTCCGGTGGCAGCATTTTGGGACCCGTCCCGTATGATTTCTGGGAAGACACCATCTATAACGGCACCGGCATGAGGGTCGGCCACTATGATATGCTCGACAGGGGAGGACCTAATCCCGTGCGCGACCTCAAGGGCCGCGTCATACCGTGGTTGGCCAAGGCACGCCGCTTTGCGAGGTCACAGGGAAGGGACACCTGCGACTACAAGCACATGCCAGCCATGCTCCCTATTGGTGAGGACACTGTCATAAGGATGGACACAATTCTTTTTCAAGACATCTATCAGTTTGAAATGCTTCGACACCCCTCTCCCAAAGCTACCGGTGGGGCGTTTGGCTAAGTACGAGGTCCCGTTGATCTCGGCGTATTTTGTTGTGGGCACACGCGTGTGGGTCTCTGTGACCCACAAGGGAACCTTCTCTTTTGATATCGAGCACAACACATGGCAGGTGGAAGGAACCTGGCAGCTACCATACAAGGGCCGCGCGTTGTACGTGCCAGAGCTCGACTCAGTTTTTGGCCTCACGGCTGAGACCCATGCAATACAACAAACTCATGAAGATGGGCATTGACGGATGCGATTCTGATGGTACTCTAAAAGATTTATGTGATATTGATGTTTCAGTTTATCATCGTGACCCATGCAATACAACAAACAAATCTTTAGAATCCATCTGCGTAATTCTAGTTATGTCAAGACTTATTTCCGACAATATATTTATAGGGGTTATACACTGGACCAAGTACTCAATGGTTAGCACACGGAACAATTTAGTTAGGTCCGTATCCTCTTAAAGAGAGTAAAAAATCCTACGTCTTGTATATGATATTGTATTAATTATAATCTTCTTGTCCATGAGAGGACTTATATATCCGAGAGTGATAAAGATTATATAAAAAGTACTAATGTTATGCTACAAGCCTAATTATAGTAAGTATATCTCTAAACTTAATTGTGTGTTACTTTGACTCGGCCGGTTTGCTTGTTGTTGGTCATCCTTATGTCGGTGGATATTAGGCCAAACTATAGATAATGATAAGATAAATATTTCACAAGTTACATTAAAAAGAACTTATTAGGAGCTACTAAATGGAGATTACTAGATCAAATAGATCAATGAAAAGTAAAAGGAACGTCTATACCGCACCCAAGCATTTCTTTCCTTCATTGCCTCGGCTATAGATGTCCAAATAGGCCGTCCAATATGACCCGGCCCAAGCATGAAAAAGCCCACCACATTTAGTACTGGGCCGGCATGACACGCTATTCATTCCGAGCCGTGCCAGCCGGCCCACGTGCCTGGGCGCCGACAAGCGGCACGACATGCCAAAGTGCTAACGGGCCATGCTGGCCCGATAGCCCGATAACAAGAATCGTCCAGTTGGCCCAAGTAACCAGTTTTATGTGAAATGGAGCAAAATAAGGGGGTGTGGGAAGGAGAATCAAACCTAGGATCTCAAGAAAGTGAGATTTACCACTGAGTTACACACCCATATATGCATAATTACTAAATAAAATATATTTATTATCTATTTTATGTTATGCCATACCGCCCATCATACCACACCTTCAACCCAAACACAACACATACGTATGGACTGGCTAGCACGGCACGGAGTTGGACCGGACCGTGCCGTGCTTAAGCCGGGCCAAAAAAATCCTGCTTCGTGTCTAACCGCTTGGCCCGGCCCATTTGAACATCTGGCCCATTTGAACATCTATAACCTCGGCAATGCCAGCGACAGCCTAGTAACGTGCGACGGACGCCTTGAACGCATGAGCCATCGCCCGCACAGCATCCGTGTTGGCCGCTTGCCTCTGCAGCGCGCAGACCAGCGCCTCCCTCCTCACCAGGCCTCACCGCAAACGCCGACGAAACCGCCTCGGCCTTCCTGCCAAGCTAGCCATCGTCTCCTCGATCCACGTGATCTCGCTCTCCAAGTCGCCCACCGAGGCCACCTCCTCCAGCGTTGGGACGCCGCAGCTGTCTTCCTCGAGGTCCTGTCTTCCTCGAGTCTCCCCGGTATCGACCACACGTGGTCCTGCGCTGCCAGCCACCTCAGGTCCTGACATCTCACGAGTCACTCGCCTGAAATGGCATATATAACCGATCGAGGCATAGGCGCCTGCTCTCAGACTGCTGCGGGCGATTAAAACGGTGTCTTCTTCCTCAGACAATCTCCTATGTCCGCTTGTATCCCTCACCCAAATATCTATTTGCTGCCCCCATCAAGATAATCTCCTATGTCAAACCGATCTCCCGCATGCCAAATCAAAGAATTGAGCATCAAATCCTTGCCTTATATACTGAACTAACACAAAAACATTTCTCGAGGAGCTACATATTTATTTAAATGGAGTGTCTAATTTTTAGTCGATTGAAAATGAGAATTCCTTTTAATCAATGTTTTTAGCTCTTAGATCTAGATCTAATGAATATAAAAAGACAAAAAAATTTCATAGTCTATACATAACACTAATTAATACATATAATCCTACAAATAAATAAATAAATAACAAAAGGAACAAAAAAATAAATAACAAAATCAACAACTCTTTGACGATTGAAGGATAGGATTCCCGTTATTTAAATAAGAAAACAGAAAAATAAAAATAAATAAAGAGCCAGATTTAATCTCAATTATAAGCTTTGGTTATGTTCTCTCCTCGCGCAGGTCGAGGATTAGAGATTATCCATATCCGTAAAGGGCTTTATCACTTTGGGGGACCACAGCCTCCACGCGGTGGTAGATGTTTCGGAGTGTTTGGTGATTCGCAATCTGCAATACCAACAAATGCAAATAATTAAAAAACATATAAAAAACCATCATACAATCGATTCATATGAGCTTGAGGAGCTTACAGTCGGCGACAACACCTATGGCCATCAGAGCAGACACCCAAAAGCATAGTTGCGCGAGAAAGCGAACAGCTCTCGGCCACAGGTTCATGGTTTGTTTGTTTCTAGTACTCAGCTTTTTGTTTCGTGTTGAACTGAAAAATTATGCTGGCCTTCGCTGATTTTATAGCCAAAGCTTTAGTTGGGTGTGGTGTATATTTTAGAGTTTACTTTCCAGTTGATTGAGACCGGAGAATTTTGATGCCGTTCCGCCGTGGTGGGCTGGTCGCTAACCATGCCATGCACGCCGCCGGGAACTCTTCAATGCGATTGACTTGTTTCATTGATTGAATCCTATATATATATATATATATATATATATATATATATATATATATATATATATATATATATATATGCGATGTTAACCTATCAATCCACTCACCGAAGGCGAATGGTACGCGCATGTGACTTTGACTTCCTTGCTCTCGTCTCTCTCAACTGTCCTGTCATCGTTTTATATCGTTTTAAGTTTTGGAAGACGAACTCATAGCTAATAGCTTGTTTGAAAAGTCATGCCGCATGTGAAAAATGTATATTTAATATGAGGCTAAACTCATATGTTTTCTCGGTATGTAGTCTAGTCGTCGATGTCGCATTTGGTAGATCATGATAGTTGCACTACGTGGTCTCTCGTGTTGTACAATGCAACCAGTGGAGCAGACACAATGCAGCAGCCAGCAGGGGCCAAACAGACTCACAAAATCAAAATCACCTAGCTCAATTCATAATTCAACTATTATTGTTATTGACTTTTTTTGGTACCTTTAATTATTTGTTTTATTAAAAAATCAAAAAATATTATATATTTTTTCATAATTTATTTTGTTACTAAATAAAAATTTAAATGTAACTTATAACTTTTTATATTTGAAAAAATATTTTAAATAAGACAAATAGTTAAAGGTAACAAAAAAATTAATGGCGATAGCAACTTTAAAACAAGAGGAATGGGAGAATAGTATATTTGTTTGAAAATCAATTCATTGGCTTGTATATCAGCATTTTACCTTAGAAATATACAAAACTAGACATACTACATCCCAATTTCTCAACACAGAACATTTACATCTCAAAGTCTGTTTATGTAGGCAACCAACTGATTCAAGGATAATTAGGTTGTCGTTTGGATTGTAAGAAACACAAGACACACATCCCAATTTCTCCCCACAAATGAGGTTAACCATCTCGAATGCTCTAGTGAAGACGAGCAATGACAATGGGGGAGCGCCTACTCGCGTCTCAGTCAAAGATTACAGCGGTGACATGATTTCTGTGGCTGCACGGATTTGATCAAAAGAGGGATGTACAACTTATAATCCAAAACAACCCATGACGGATGATCCAACTGAACACAGAGGAAGAACAATATAACTAGTAATCGAGATCATCAGATGACCCAAGTAACGGCAAATATCCAGTGAGGATGAGGTAGTTCATTGATATGTCGGTGTGGCCACCAGCTCCTGCCCCATCAGAAACCAAGCTGCCGCTGCCGCTGCCGGCCGCCCGGAACCGGCGCACGGACGCCGTGAACGCCTCCACCGTGACGCGCGCCGTGTCCGCGTTGTCCGCCTGCCTAAGCAGGCCGGCCATGAGCGCCTCCTCGCCGGGTCTCGCCGCGTCGCCCCTGAGCCGGGCAGACATCCTGGCCAGCCTCTCCCCGAGCAGCACGGCGGCGTCCTCCACGGCGGCAGCCAGCTCCCTCTCCTTGGGCGTCGGGACGTGGCCGCGTTCCAGCGCGGAGTCGGTCGCCTCATAGTCCAGGAAGCTCGGCATGTCAGGGCCGACGATGTGGTCCTGCGCCGCCAGCCGCCTCAGGTCCTCCTGCACGCGGCGCGCGGCGGCGGCCAGGTCCTCGGTGTTGACGCGCAGCGCCTCCGAGAACACGATCTGTTTCCGCAGCTCCTCCGCGAAGGCCTCGCCTGGCCTCTCCTGAAACAGTGACACGGCCGCGGAGCAACCTCCGAACATCGTCATCCATCATCTTCGCGACCCGCCGGGATAAAAGCGCTCCGTGGACTCCATCCAGTCCCACGCCTCGAAGGAGAGAACCTCCGCGTCCTGCAGCTCCGCCGCCTTGGCCTGCAAGGCCCTGAAATCTTCCTCAAGACCTCGATCTGTCTCGGCGGCGGCGGCGTCCACCAATGACCTCAGGGACGACAGCTCCGCCTCGTCGAGGCGGTACGCCGGTGTGGCCATCGATGTGGATGGGGTCGGAACGACAACAATTGCTCAATCGGTTAATAACTGGGCTCACGTAGCACGGACTTGACCCAAATTAAATCGGATAGTACTTTTTTTATTTCTTCGTATACGCAGCGGAGTCGGTCCGTTGGTTCGATCGACTATATTATATATATATATATATATACGGAGAAGATGGAGGGGGTGCGGTTCCGATCCCGTACCGTACCATAATTCGTTAGTATAGTATAGTATGACGATGACACCGGAGCGATGCCCTGAAGAAGAAGAGGAGGAGCTGTTGTTGTCACTGAGATCATTGGTGGCGGACGATGCCGACGAGATCGATGCACGTCTGGCGGAATACTTGAGCGCTTTACGGGCTTGGGCGGTAGAGCTGCTGAAACTCGATGCTCTTTCTTCCGAGTGGTGGGATTGGGCAGAGGACATCGAAGCCATTGCTCGCGAGACGGCGGAGGACATGGCGGAGCAAGCCGAGGAGATGCGGCGCGGCGCGGCGGCGCTGTCGTCGCTGCGTTCCGGCGAGGAGGCGCACGTCGTGTCGCTGCGGAAGCGCGCGGCGTTCTCGGACGCGCTGGGCGCGGACGCGGCGGACGTCGCCGCCGCCGCGCGCCGGCTGCAGGAGAAGGAGCTGAGGAGGGTGGCGGCGCAGGAGGACGTGGTCACGCACCAGATGGCAGGGTTCCTGGGGTACATTGCTGCGGAGACGGACGCGTTGCTGGAGACGGGCCACGTCCCGACGCCCGACGACCTGGAGGCGGCTGCCAGGGTGGACGGCTCGGCCTCCGGGAAGGAGCAGAGGATGGCTACTTTGGCAGCAAGGCTCACGCGCGGCGCGGCGGCGTTCGCGGCGAGGCCCGGAGAGGAGCCGCTCGTGGCCGCGCTGCGGAGGCAGGCCGCCAACGCCGACGCGGCGCGCGCCACCGTGGAGGCGTTCAGGGCGTCCGTGCGCCGGGTCCAGGCCGCCGCCGGACGCAGCGCGGGACATGCCAGGATGTGATCAGCGATTCCTAGGCCTGCTCGAAAATTTTGTACCTACTACTGTAGTAGATTGGTTAAGGCGGGTGCCGGGTTAAAATATTATTTATTTTTAACCTAAATAAAATTATACGTATAAGAGTATGGTTAGTCTTTTCTGCTATTGAACCAATGCAAGCATATGCAGAAAGCCAGAAACGAGATGTTTCTTTACTTGGCTCATCATGCACAACAGAGCACTAACAACATGTGAGGCGTCATCTAGTTACAACTATATCTGACGCCTTTCTAATTACCAAACAACTAATTGTTCAGATGGGAAAGGAAGTCCAAATAATAAAACAAAAATGAAGGAAAAAATGCTTTTATTGACTGAAAGTAATTCATACTGAAACTACTACTTAATTGCTTACATGAGATATTATTTACTCGACCAACGGACTTCCACCTGTCCTCCGTTCATTGAAAAATTAAAAAGGATACACATAAGTTTTAACGACTGTTACAGCAATTCTGGCTACGAAAGCCCAGGTTCTCAAGATGCAAACTGAAATCTTTTCAGACTAGTCAGGGTACATGAAGTAAAAGAACTAGTACTAAGCGAAAGATGGTTTCAATTGTCACACTGACACCCTTCCATGCGATTTTCTCCTCCCCTTCTTAGCCTCTCTTTCCTGCCTCCACTTCTTCCATCTACTTAGGCACCACCTCCATCATGTTCTGTTGCACCTTCATTTCCTCTCTTCCGCTTTTTTGCAGATATGTTGCTCCCTGACCTAATTCTGTTATGTTCTTCAATCTTCTGCCATGTTCAATAAGATTTAAAAAAAAGGAACACATTTTATAAAGAATATACTGCGGCTCTAGCAGTTTGAACTGATCAAAAGCTATGCTAGTCCTTACGTGTATTCCAGACCGCCCAACCCAATACAGTGCTGCCAAACCAGAGTGTCATGCATGTGTTCACTGCCCAGCAAATTTTGAGGTGCCCACGAAACGAACTCCATAAAAGATCTCGTCTTTATCCAACATCTTTGCTTGACAAATTACACTTCAGATGTATGATACCACTGGACATCTGAAGAACAGGTTTGGGGAGCTAAGAGTACAGAGCTTACATAATCACAGTTAACAAAAACAACACAATACGACCCAGCTTTGAAGGACTAATCTTCACTTCCTACTCAACCCATGCAGAGTTCCTGCAACTACTTCGCACCAGGGGTGTCATACATCTGACTGTAACTTTGATAAATATGCCTCTAAAGTCTAAATCACTGGATGAATACTGGAATCATCCAATAGTATGGAAATGCTTAATGACAAAGGGGTGTAGTAAACAATATGAAATCCAGAACAAAGAAAACACAAAAAAATAAAAAGGGTGCCAAATTGTATAATGGAAAAATGTCATTTTCTGCATAAATAATTTAATTGTAAAAGGTGTCGGACAGGGAGACCCCCTACCTCCTCTCTTGTTTGCACTTGTGGCTGGCCTTCTCTAGTGTATTGTGAATAAGGCTCACTCCCATGGACTCTTTGAGCTTCCCATCCCATCTTATGATTCAGCAGGCTACCCTATAGCACAGCATGCTGATGACAGTATACTGATCATCAGAGCTTCACAAAGGGAATTGTTCAGCCTGAAAAGCATTCTGGAATCCTTCTCTCAAGTCTCAATCCACTGTGCTAAGAGTAAACAATAGCAAATCATGTTTAGCCCCATTAAACATGGAAGATCACAAGGCCCAGAAACTAGCAGGAGTTTTTGGTATAGCAACGAAAAAAATGTAAAATCTGTTAGCAGATAAGGATAATGCTTTGCAAAAATCTACACAAAGGGTACAGAAAGTTAATAGATTTTATATTTGCGACACAGATACAAATATCAGTTTTTTTTTTTTTTGAAAGTCAATAAAAGCGGATGTCAGATTTACCATGTCAGATTTACCGAAAATTTATGTCTAGAAGATTGACTGAAAGTTTGGGGTTCAGTGTGAATCTGCAAATGACAGCATGTATTAAAAATGTGTGATGGTTAGTCAAGAGAATGCAAAAGTGTCTGATTTACGGGTGGTTATTATGTCTAGCAGGTTTGAACAAAATGGTGGATTAAGAGTCGATCCACAAAAGACAGGCCATGCGTGGTGGTTAAGTTACCCCACTTTGCCAAGAGGTCCTGGGTTCGACACAGCACCTCTGCATTGCACATTGCACATTGCACAGGGGTGACAACCAGTAGTACATAGAATAGGACAGTAACCCATACCCCACCTTGCGTGGGAGCTTCGAGCACTGGGCCGATCCTTTTAAGAGTCAATCCACAGGAGACAGAATTTCACATCAACAGAGATACTGTATTTTGTCCAGTATTTTAATTTTGTACCAACTAATGTTGTGTTGGTATTACACAAAGTTTACCAAAGGAGAGTAGATAAATTGTCAAGGACGTCGAACCCTTGACTGGCCGGACCTCGGCTACGTAGCTCGTAGCCGCCGTCCGTCTTCTCCGGTGAGGTTATTCCCCTCTACCGAAGGCTTAACAGAGAGAGAGAGAGATTAGGAGATAATCTTCTTGCCTCCTCCTCAACGATTGTTTACATGAATATATGGCCATGCGCCCAACTAACCAGGGCAACACGCTCCTTTGATTTAGGACTAATAATAGAACGGAACTAACAATAATAGAAAGGTATCTCTATTTTCCATCTTAGCCACTGGCCGTGACTTCCTCCTCACGCATGCCTGCTGTGCGTGCCGCATGTTCCGCTGCGCGTCGCACATCCTGCGCCCTACAACGTCTAGTGTATGTATGCCCGTACATGACATCTCTCCCCTCCTCGAGAGGCAGCTCGTCCTCGAGCTGAAATGCTGCATACCTGGAGCGAAACGTGTCGACCTCTTCCTAGGTGGCCGATGCAAAGGACTGACCCTTCCATTGGACGAGGACCTGCTGGACACCGTGGACGATGCGCAGGCAAACGGCATGATCCGGCTCTGGGGCAATGGTGCCGTGGTGAACCGGCGGAAGTGGCGGGGGCGGGGGCTTCAGGAGGAGCGCCATGGAACTTCTTCAGGAGGCCTACATGGAACATGTCGTGCAGACGAGCTTGCAGTGGGAGAGCGAGGCGGACAGCAACCTCGTTGATCAACTCGGTGATGCGGTATGGGCCGAAATAGCGTGGCTTGAGCTTGCCATTGGCGGCCTGGGGCAGCGACGCAACCGGGCGTTGCCGAAGTCGGAGCAGCACCCAATCATCCACCTTGTACGAAACATCCTGATGGTTCTTGTCGTAGTGACGCTTCTGAAGCGCCTGCGCTTGCTCCAGGCGAGCGCGTATGTCCGCGAGGAATTCCTGTCGTTCCTCCATGTTCTTGGCGACGGCAGCTACCCGTGTGTCCCCCGGCTCATAGGACCGGATGGTTGGTGGGTCACGCCCGTAGACGACGCGGAACGGGGTGTCCCGGAGCGAGCTTTGGTATGCCGTGTTGAAGACGAACTCTGCCCATGGGAGCCACTGCAGCCAGTGACGCGGCCGATCGCCGTGAGGCATTGAAGGTACATGATGATGACTCTGTTAGCCGCCTCTGACTACCCATCCGACTGCGGGTGGAAAGCAGTCGTCATGTGTAACTTGGTGCCCAGCAAGCGCATGAGCTCGGCCCAGAACTTCAACGTGAAGACCGGGTCACGATCGGACACAATGGACTGTGGCGCTCCATGAAGACGTACGATGTCGGTGAAGAAAGCTTGGGCGACGGACTCAGCGGAGTACGGGTGTGCGAGCGGGATGAAGTGGCAGTATTTGCTGAACCGGTCCACCACAGTGAGGATGACCGACTTGCCCCGAACGCGCGGGAGCGCCTCGATGAAGTCGATGGCGATGTCTGTCCACACACCTTGCGGCACTGGCAGAGGAAGAAGGAGGCCGGCAAGATGTAGGTGCTCTGCTTTGTAATGCTGACAAGTGAGGCAGCTGCGAACAAAGTCTTGTATCACCTGTTTCATGTTAGGAAAATGAAAATCTCGCCGGAGCCGGTGGAGTGTGCGCTGCACCCCTTCATGGCCCTCTTCATGCACCGCCCTCAGGATCTCTTGGAGGAGGGAGGACGCAGCCGCCGTGCTACACCATGTCGTCGACCACCGCCCATGGAGCCCCACGGGAACCCGCGCGCACTTCGTCCTGGATGGCGACGAGGGCCGGGTCGATGAGCTGAGCCTGTCGAAGACGCGCGATGAAGTCGAAGCGCGGGGCCGACAGAGCCAAGACGTTGCCTTCCTCTGGTGTGTCGCGGCAGGAGAGTGCGTTAGCCACCACGTTCGCCACCCCGGCCTTATACTCGACGGCGAAGTCGAAGCCCAGCAGCTTGCCCACCCAATGATGTTGAGGGATCATCGCAAGGCGCTGATCGAGCAGGTACTTCAAGCTGTAGTGATCGGTCTTGACGAGAAAGCGACGCCCCCACAAGTACGGCCGACAATTGCGGACGGCTTGGACAAGACCGATGAGTTCTCGCTCATAGGCGGCGAGGGCGCGATGGCGTGGCGCGACTAGCCTGCTAAAGAATGCCACGGGGTGGCCGTCCTGGACGAGGACTGCGCCGAAGCCGTGCGATGAGGCGTCGCATTCGACGATGAACTGCTTGGTGAAGTCCGGCATGGCGAGGATCGGAGCAGAGGAAACCGCCTTCTTGAGGGTGTCAAAGGCCTCGGCTGCCGCGTCAGACCACACGAACCCTTCCTTTTGAAGAAGGGCAGTCAGGGGCGCGGCGATGGTCCCGTAGTTGTGGACAAACTTGCGATAGTAGCCCGCCAAGCCGAGGAAGCCGCGGACTGCACGAGCTGAGCGCGGAACCGGCCATTTATGGATGGCGTGTACCTTGTCCGGGTCCATGGCGACGCCCGCCTCAGAGATGACGTGGCCGAGGTACGCAACCGAGGTGGCGCCGAAAGCACACTTGGTGCGCTTGACAAAGAGTTGTTGTCGCCCAAGTTCGGAGAAGACGGCACGGAGGTGGCGCAAGTGGTCAGCCCATGTCTTGCTATAGATTAAAATATCATCAAAGAAGACCAGAACAAACCGGCGGAGGAACGGGTGGAGAACGTCGTTCATGAGCGCCTGGAACGTGGCCGGAGCGTTGCAGAGGCCGAACGCCATCACCAGGAACTCATATAGGCTGTCATGGGTGCAGAACGCGATCTTGTGCACATCTTCCGACCGCATCCGCACTTGGTGGTAACCTGACCGTAGGTCGAGCTTGGTGAAGAAGCGCGCGCCATGGAGCTTGTCGAGGAGCTCGTCAACCACCGGGATGGGGAATGTGTCCTTGACGGTGAGCGCGTTTAGGGCACGGTAATCCACGCAAAAGCGCCATGACCCATCTGGTTTCTTGACGAGAAGGACTGGCGAAGAGAATGGTGAGTCGCTGCGGCGGACGATGCCCTGCTCGATCATGGCGGCACACTGCCGCTCGAGTTCATTCTTGTGGGCAACAGGGTATCTGTATGGCCGCACCGCCACCGAGGAAGCATCGGGCTTGAGGATGATGCGGTGGTCGTGACCCCGGGCTGGAGGCAAACCGGTGGGCTCAGCGAATATGTCGGAGAAGGCGCCCAGTAGCCCGTCAAGGAGGGAGTCCGCGGCCACGGCCACGGTTGCCTGAAGTCACGGCGTAGCCTGCGTTGGCACGCCTTGCCAGCAGATGGTGTTGCCGTTGTGCTGGAACGACATGCGGCGACGACCGAGATCCCAGACGATGGGTCCCAGCGCGGCCAGCCACTTGGTGTCGAGGACAACGTCGTACCCGGCCAATGGCATGACGAAGAGGTCCGCAGGGAACCGAGTGCCAGCAATGAGGAGGGGCGCGTCGCGGATGACGCCCGAGCAGGTGACCATGGCTGTAAGGCGAGGCCGCTGACGTAGTGGCAGGCCGGAGCGCCGCGCAGCCTCTTCCGAGATGCAATTGTGTGTGGTGCCCGAGTCCTACGACGAGGGGTGTGGCCCCGAGCGCCACGGCGATCTGCATGGTGTTCGCCACGGGCACCCCAGCCAGGGCTTGCAAGGAGAAACAGGGTGCGTCGGCGTTGTGGCCCGCATCACCCGTAGCGTCGTTGTCGTCAATCTCCACTGCCTCAACGAAGAAAAGGCGCCGGCAAAACCTGTTATGGCGACGCGAGTACCTTTCGTTACAATTAAAACAGAGCCCAAGGCCGCGTCATTCCGCTTGCTCCTCCGGGGTCAGCCGCCTCTGGTGGCCTTCTCCTTAGGCTCGGGCCACGCCCACCGGCGGCGCAGGAAGCGTGATCGGCTGCGGGGGTGCCGGAAGCGCCGGTCGTTGCGCCGGGACTGGGAGGATCTCACGCGGTGCGGGGCAGGCCGAAGGCGACACCGGCCTGTCGATTCCCATCAATTCAACCTGGCGCGCCAGGCTCATTGCCGCTGCGAGCGTCTCCGGATTGTGGATGCGGACCGCGTGGCTCAGTGGCGGCAGAAGACTGCCCGTGAAGAGCTGGACGCGCTGGATCTCGTCCAGCCTCTGCGCGGGGAAGGAGAGCCTGGAAGCGGTTGGAGTACTCTTCCACGGTCCCGGTGCGCCGGCACTCAGAGAGCTCAAACAATGGCGACGAGCGAACGGGTGGTCCAAACCGCAGGTTGAGGAGCTCCTTGAAACGGCCCCATTGTGGTGTCCCTTCGTCCTCCTGTAGCTGTATGTACCATAGCTGGGCGACGTTGTCGAGGTTGTAGGAGGCCATCCACACCTTCTCCTCCGCCATGGTTCTTTGCTGATGGAAATAAGATTCGCACCGATTGATGAAGTTCAGGGGATCGGACTTGCCGTCGTAGTGGGGAAAATCCATCTTCTGGAACCTGGGTGGCCGATCGGTGTTGTGCTGGCCTTCGCGGCGACCGCCGGTCTCTAACGTCGAGGCAGACTTATCTTTCTTCATGGCCGCCATGTCGGCCTTCATAGCCGTCATGTCAGCGGAGAGGGACTGGAGCAGCGTGGCGAGATCGGCGATGGTGGGTTCAGCCATGGCCGACGGCTCAGACGTGGACGCGGTGGAGGATGGTGGTGATGGGGGTGATGGTGGCGGTACGGCGGCTGGGAAGGTGGTGGCGGCAGTGGAGAGATCGGTGGAACGGGAGCGGGTAGGCGGGGATCGCCGAACTCATGATACCAGGTTGTCAAGGACGTCTAACCCTTGACTGGTCGGACCTTGGCTACGTAGCTCGTAGCCGCCGTCCGTCTTCTCCGGTGAGGTTATTCCCCTCTACCGAAGGCTTAACAGAGAGAGAGAGAGAGAGAGAGAGAGATTAGGAGATAATCTTCTTGCCTCCTCCTCAACGATTGTTTACATGAATATATGGCCATGCGCCCAACTAACCAAGGCAACACGCTCCTTTGATTTAGGACTAATAATAGAAAGGAACTAACAATAATAGAAAGGTATCTCTATTTTCCATCTTAGCCACTGGCCGTGACTTCCTCCTCACGCACGCCTGTTGTGCGTGCCGCACGTTCCGCTGCGCGTCGCACATCCCGCGCCCTACGACGTCTAGTGTATGTATGCCCGTACATGACATAAATTTTGAAGTTAAGAATGGAGAGAAGAACTGGCATCAGGAAGCAATGTTTGACTAGAATGAAAGTCAAGTATCTATCAAACCGTACCTTCACACAATGGCCAACAATACAAGAGGGCGTAGTACATGTTACACATAAATTCCTGACCTGAAAGAAAATTCATGTCATCATATGCATAATATCTGGGGCAAGAACTTCATTATCTTACATCTTATCGAACATAAACACTGTAAAAGCATAATATGGAAGATGTCTAGAGCTGCTAATGGATCAGATTAGAATAACAGGAGGAATATAGAGATTTTGCAGCCACTACAGTAATTTATATTCTGTAATATTAGTACATTAATTAGCCATGTAACTTGAGTCAGCATAAATGTTGTGTACAAGTTCAGGATGGTCGGGACCCATACATATGTAGGCTATGAACAAGGACAACAGAAAAGTGCACTATCTAAAACTTGAACGAATGCACTATCCAAAACTTGCATTAAATCTACTATAGGTGCTGATCTATTTTAGCCATCTAAAGAACAAACATAGAGAGTTCAGAAAGAACAAGAATAGCAATTGAATGGATAACATGTTGGTGTGCACATATATTTTAAATAATCCCCATCTCTTGCATGAGAAGCAAGGGAAATTTCTATTCCAAAAAGAGAAGATTGAACTAAGAAATTCAATACTACTAGTAGTAAATAAATAAAACAACACTAGTTATTACAGCTGCTGTCAACATGCCTTGATCGCTTGATTGCAGACACGTAACAGTAACCATTTGGACCCAGTATAGCGAACCGGAAGACTTCCATGATCTGTAACCTGAAATTCCAGTAATAAACAGTAAACGTGGTCAGGTTTCAACCAACCAAAGAATCAGCTCAAGATCAGTTTATTCCAATACAACGTTCAGTGTGAACTTTCAAGGACTAGACTTCAGTGTAAACTACTCCATTCTTGCGCTTTAGAATCTCTTCTAACCATACTTGGGTAAAAAAAAACATACTCCCTCTGTTCATATTTACATGTCATTCTAAGGTTTTCAACTTTTTCACAATTACATGTCATTCTCGCTTCCCAATGCATCTTTCTCTCTTCCCAATACAATATTCTCTTTTCCCATTACATCTTTATCTCTATTTCTCTCCTTCTCGTTTTCAGTGCACCCATCTTTTTACTTCTCCTTATTTCCCGTACCCAACTCCAAAACGACATCTAAATATGAACGGAGGGAGTATATATTAATATTAGGACACTCCATATCATTTGGTAGCACATGAAGGGCAACGAAAAGAAATTAAGTTTGCATATTAACATCCAGGGAAAACCTCGCAGAGCAAGGATATATAGACTTTCCTTTGCGCTGATGATGTGCTCCATGCCTGCACAGCACAGCAAGGGTGGAACTCGAAGATTCTAAGCCACCCTTTTCAACAAAGGGCACAAACTTGTAAGCAGGAATGCTTGTCCCCAGGTGGCTAAAACTTGCCAAGGAGCAATGGGTCCATTGCTGGACACAGGGAGGCAGGGAGCTATCCATGAGCCGGCACAGACCTGGTCTTAAAGAGAAATACTTGAATCAAAGCAAAAAAGATAACATGGAAAAACAAGCAAACACCTAATATGGCGCCTTCGGGTTAATTCTTGAAACCAGCATGATAATCTTAACAGTGAAGCTACGTCTACTAATTTTGCATGAGTGGCACGTGCCATCAAAGAAGAACACATATTCAATTATCTTTTCTTATTTTCAGCAGAACATAATAAAAAACCATAAAATTATACCCAATCTGATATTTTGGAAGCCTTTATTAATTCAAAGGCACGAGTAGCACCTACAGAAAAAGCAACATTTATGTGTGGCCAAAGAAGTAGCCTAAGTAGGACGCAGCAACAACCGTTTCATTTAAACCAAAACAACAGGTAAATACAAGCAAAAGAGATGGGTCTAACTGCTTAGAAATACTGAGCTGGCCAGCACAAGCGGTTCCAGCGGCTGCGGCATTCTGCCGAACACCTTCTATACGAGAAACACAACTCCTTCGGACAAGGGAAAAAATCTGCCAGCAATCTCGAATTAAAATCATCCACCACAGAATCCAAACAAATACAGCACCAACTGATAATCCACTCCAGTTGAACTCAAACTCACGCCAAAAACAAGCAGCAGTTCGGCGAGTCACCACTCCTGAATCCGGACTATCTCCATCTCCCAAACCCCAAAAAGAAAACTACCTGGGCGCATGAGTAACACCGTGTCGCGGCTCGCGGGAGTGGATGGGCTCGACCCCTCCGTCTCTTCTGAAAGGTAAACATAGACATTGCCGCCGAAGCGCCGAGTCGCCGACCTCCTCCCCCTCCATTTCCCCCTCTCCCTTCCTTTCCCTTTTCCCATCTCCTTTCCTTTCCCGTTCACAGAAGGAGGCAGTATCAGTAATCACGAATCTCAAAGCAATGGATTTGACGGATAAATTGTATCTGTTCCTTGAGTATTACGTTCACTCCACCCAAATAAGCAAGCCACAGAGGATTCAAAACAGAACTGCAATTGCCAAGGTTTCCTAATCTAAACTAAACTAATCAACTGTTCTCGAAATTCTCGTCCGCGGCATTATGGAGGGGGCCAAATACTCCTCTTCCCAATTTTGTGCCATGAGGGAGAACCCGCCTGAAGGACTCCTCGCCGCTTAGGTTCTCGATGTCAACGGACGTCCCTCTCGCTACTTGGATCCCCTGCCTGCAAATGCTTTCGTCGCTCACGAGCAGAGGACCCGGAGGGAGCCGAGGGCGTATCCTCTAGTCTCGAGCACCGCAGACCTTCGGCTATAACATGGCGGTTTCTTTTTCTCCGGAGCACCGACTTCAGCCACTGATGCTGCGGACGCCGCTTCTGGCGCCTGTGGCAAGGAGGAGGCTGTGGACCCGTCCCGCGGCGCCGCCGCCGGAGCCAAGGAAGTTGCGGTGGCTGGCTTGGACACGTCCAGCGCTGCCATTGTCGATGAGGAACGGGCGTCGCCGGCTGCGGCGGCAGCTGCGGCGAGGGCAAAGACATATTCCTCAGTTCTGCGATCCCTACATGCCAATTGCCAAGCGATTCGTCAGAATACTGAAGCAACGTGTGCAAGAAAATTAACGAAAGACCAACTACTAACCTAGGTAGTGAGAATTCTCTGCCCCAGGCAAGCTGGCGGTCGACCCACGCCTTGAATTCCGCAGCATTCCCCGTTCTTTGCTGTCGAAGCGGCCGTCCCTCGCTCGCCGCCACGGCCTCCTTGCGGCCCTTGCCCAGGCTGCTGCCACCCCCCAGCTCTGGCCGCGGTGGCACCTCCTTCCTCACCTCCTGCTGTGACTGCCTCGAGCCACCATCAGCAATTTCGTCGTTTGCCTTGTCAAGCTCAAGCATACCAGGCCTGTTCAGAAAACGGATGATCGCAACGCGAGCAGAACGAATGCAGGAAAAGGCACCAACAGGGAGCATCAAAGATGCAAGAAAATGCCTCGAATTTGGCTTGAGCGGCTTACCTGCGGGTCGAGATTTCCGTTTTTCTTCCCGCATTGGTGTCACTTCCGCCGCCGCTCCCCTTCGCCGTCCGCGGCGGCCCCTCGTTCCTCGTATCCATACCCCGACGCCTCATCCCGTCATCCTCATCGAGTCCCTCTGTTGCCGCATGGACCTCGGGTGACCTGTTCCGCCAAGAACGAGTTGGTGACAACGACAAGAAGAAAGACTTGAAAGCAAACTGGAAAGAGCCGCATCCATTAATCAAGAAACGGCGAGTTTTCTTGTTCGTTGATCCACTCACCCGAGGATTGAGATTTCGGGGGCTCTGCCGCCTCTCCCTCTCCTTTGCTCATGTCGCGGTGGACCTTTCTTCCTCTGATCCATCCCTCGCCGCCTCACGGCGTCATCCTCACGGTGCCCCTCCATCGCCCTATGGACCTCGGATGGTCTGTTCGATCAAGAAAGACCACAAGAAACGACTGGAAAGAGCGGGCGCGTACACTACACCAAGAAGCCGGCGAGGCTCTTTCTCTGTGACCAACTCACCTGGCGCTGGAGACTCCGCCGGCGTCCCGTCCGTGGCCTGGCCCGCCTCTCCCCCTCCCCTGCTCCGGCCGCGGTAGCCCCTTCTCCATTGCTGACACCTCTGGCCTGGCGCCGCGGTGAAGACCCTTGCACTTTATTTGTCCTGACGATGTCGGGCTAGAACTTCTTGGTTGGTTTCAGGGATGCGCCGGCGCTCGACGCTCGGGGACGAGAGCTATATAGCCGAAGCGGGACGGGAGTCCGTTGGGAAGAGGCAAGAAGAGGGAGGCAAGCGGGAGGGAAATTTTCGTTAGTTTTGGATGGCTTCGAATCGCCCCGTGGGCTTGCTTCTTGTGGCCCTTGGTGTGTCCGGTGATCAGTTTTCAGATATTTTTTTTCTCTACAACAGCATAACATAATTCTTGGTGGTGGGGTTGGCTCCTGATGCTATCAATGGCTTCAGAATTAAACACTTAGAATCGATGCTAATTACAGTGGGTAATTCAGCTGATGTAATCAGAAACACAGGCCTGCTGACCGTTTCCATCAGAGATTAATTAGGGTGCTCGTGCTCGTGCTCCTGCTCGAGCTCACGTGGTCGAGTGCACATCAAGTCATCCATGCTCACCGCACAGGACTGAACCTGGAGCAATGGCGTGTTTGCCGTCAAGGTCAGCGTCTGTGCCATGGCCGCACGGAGGTTTCCGCACCCGTAACAAAAGGCCAACGCACATTTTGATTCAGCGTTTCAATTTAACCCACGGAAACACGAGCAAGCACAAACAAATGATAGCGCTGAAACATGTAATTTTTCGTGCACGTGCATTTCAGGTCATTCACTCCCTGGTACTCGCTCCGTTCATATTTATATGTTATTTTAAGTTTTTTAATTTTTCTATAATTACATATCATTCTCACTTTTTAATATATCTTTCTTTCTTCTCAATACAATATTCTCTCTTCTCACTACATCTCTATCTCTCTCCTTCTCGTTTTCAGTGCATCCATCTTTTTACTTCTCCTTATTTCTCGTACCCAACTCCAAAACAACATCTAATTCTGAACAGAGAGAGTATGTAATAGCTTTATTATTCCCCTCCACATCATAATCATTCGCTCCCTGGTACGTAGTAGCATAGCAGCAGCATAATAACGAGTCATTTACGAGGTGAGTCTGTTTGTCGTAGCAGACTGCTGTCAGAAAATCATTGTGGGCCCCACGGAATTCCTCCCAGTCCACAACACCTCCTCCGTTCACGTGAGGAGCCCGGCGTTGGCGAGCTAGCTGGCGGCCGGAGCAGCGACACGCGTGCGTCGTGCACGAAGAGGGAGCGCGCGGCCGACGACATTGGAGCAGCGAGACGTACGGCGTGTGCTTGCTCGACGCGGCGACCGGCATGCTCGCCATCTCCAGTGTCATTAGGTCTCGACGGCGGGCGCTGTCAATGCGGGTATCGGTGGAGTGAAGATGCCGCCGCTGGGCACTGGATCGAGGGAAAGGAACGGGCCGAGAGGAACCCAGGTCGCACCAATGGCGACGGTGTCTCCACGTCACACGGTTTTGTCGGCGAGCATAACGGGGAGAGATGATGCGGCGGCACCATGGCGCGCCGAGAGCTTGGCCACGGTGGAGTCCGCGCTCCCCTTGGCCTTCACAGCGACCACGCGCGCGGCGCGCCATTGAATGGCCGCAGGGTGGCGAATTCCAGGCTGGCGCCGCATGATTCCCCAAAGTGGGACCGCCGTGTCATCTTGAGAGCGAAGAGTCGCAATGCACAGAGTTGGCGAGGTGTGGCGTAGGGAATCGGCAGCGTCCTCCGTCCTCGTCGCCACGGTGGCCGCCGTCCTGCTTCTCCACCTCGATCGTTAGCGCCGTCGTCGCGGAGCGCCGACCGTCATCTTGCTGCTGCAGTCCGTGACGGCGAAGACGGCCCTGTGGACGCGGTTCACGGCTTGGCGCTCGTGCTGGACCGGGGCGGGCGCGAAAGCGGCTTGTCCTGGTTGGGCTTTGGCGGCTAGCGAGTTTGACGAGGGAGAGAGAACAGCAGTGGGCCCAGCGCAGCCTTTAGAGCACGTGCGCCGAAGAAATTGGAAGGATCTCTTTTGATTTCCATTACCAAAATAACGGAAACGTCGCGGTCGCGCTGACTACTAACGAAAACAGCCGACCAAGTTCTACCAGTACCAGGTTGCAGGGAACTAGCAATCGGCGGGTATTTGTTTGGGTAGAGGCAGAAATCTCTACTACTAACAAGACTAATGATTTAGGCTGCTGCTGGCTAAATGTAAATGCCATGTCATATACAACCAACAAAATAGTCAGTTCATATAATAGATTACGTCGGCTTACTCGCCGGCAACAGGCTAGGAGCGGGCGATTACGTCTTGAGTCTGCTGTTTCAGCTAACGACTGGTTAGTCGTCGGTTTTCTTTTCTCTCTGCTTTTCTCTTCCCTCCACGTAGGATTTATATAAAGTGGATAGTTATTTAGTCAGCTGACTAGACTTTATTATACTTGCTTTAATATTATTCTATCTCTCACCTAAAATTTTTTGTCCAATCTACAATCTTTCACCCGCGTGTGATCGATTGCCCCTCTCCTGCGAACCGGTACCCTGCAAACCGCAGCACCCCACTTTCTCTGTATCCGCTTCGCCCACCTCCTCGCCTCCGCCCAGCCGCGTCCGCCTGTGAACCTCCGTCGCACACCATCTCGCCTCCACCTTTGCTCGCCTCTGCCTTTGCCCGTCCGTCTCTATAGCCACCTGCGACTCAGCCGGGGTAGAGGAGTTGCAGCCAGCCGCCCGTCGTGTCTGCCTACGAACCAACACAATCCGGATCCTCCCGCGGCCGCCGCATTTGTCACCCTGGGACGCCTCCGCCTGCGCCTAGCTGGGAGACGCCTTCGAATCCAACCGAAACCGCCATCTTCCTCTCCCTCAGCCACCTCCGCAACCGCCTTTGTTTGGCTCAGCCGCCACTTGCTCCCACTCCCATCCTCCGTTGCCCGCCACTTCCTCCGCCTGCAGCAGAAAGAGGGGCTGCCTCCGCCCGCACCTGGTTGCCTCTGCCTGCCAGGCAGCGGAAGCACCTCTCCGCTGTCGCATCCACCTGCGACCAAGAGGGGAAGAGACCACGTGGTCCTCCCTTGATCCACCTTGCCTCTGCCTACGACTCACCGGATCCACATCACCGCCACCTGCTTCCGACCACTAGAGCTGACCAAACCTCCTCGCCAACTTGTCTGCAATAGAGAGGGGAAGAGAATGTAATCCTCATGGGATCCACCTCACAGCCTCGCCAGATCCACATCATCGGCGCCATCTACCGACCGGAGAGCTAGCCAGCTCCACCTCTCTGCTTTCACCTATAGCAGAGAGGGAAGGAGACCAGGCGCCTCACAGGTGAAATGCTTGCCCTGTCCAGCACTTCTAGAAATTTTGGCATCCTTTATACTCTTGATCAATTGTAGTAGAAATGCTTGTGTGATAGTGAAGGTGCATCTAGGTCACTAATTTTATTTTGGTGATTGGCGCTAATACAATTAAGAATGGTCTAATGTTTCAATGAGCATGTGTGTAGAAGATGGTTTAATTATTGATGACAAAATACATAGAAGATCAAATACTCAAAGAAAAGGAGAAAACAAAGTGGCTAAGAAATTTCAAGATGATACTCAAAAATTTGCTCAAATATGAAGCTCATAGAGTTTTTACTTTATTTTTGAGTATAGGAAAAGCCGTACTATTAAGAGGGACACAAAAATGTGAAGCAATGATGAACTAAGAGCAAAATCCAAAATTCCACAGTTAGAACACTTTTCTAGGGCAAAATCATCGGACTTGTCCGACCCATCGGACAAGTCCATCGGACTCTAGAACCTTTGCCACTCTGGGTCGTCGGACTTGTCTGACGGTCATCGGACATGTCCGATGACCAGCAAGTCCGATCCATCGGACTTCACTGTCGGACTCCAGTACCTGTGTCAAACTCTAGCCATCGGACTTGTCCGATGGTCAACCTGTCTGAGACATCGGGTAAGTCCCTCGGACTCCAGAACCGGCGCCAACTTGTTCCATCGGACATGTCCGATAACCATAGATCTGAGAAATACCCATCCAAATGGCTCTTTTTCTTCTTGAGCTATAAATAGACCCTACTTCGTCCCTTGTCTGGTTGGTCACTCATTCCACTTAAAAACACTCTCAAGCTCACTTTGCTCTCCAAATCTCTCCTCCCTTACTTCCAATCTTGATTTGTGAAGGGATTGAGAGAAGATTCAAGAGCTCCATCGACTTCAAGCTTCCATTGTCTCAAGATCTTGGTTCATCCTCACCGCTGACCACGTTTGTGTTTGTTACTCTTGGTGATTCATCCCCTAGACGGTTAGAGGTACCCGTAGAGCTCCCAACTTGTGTGGTGACACCTCGGAAAGTTTGTATTGACCCCTCCTTCATGGAGTTTGCTAGTGGAAAGCCAAGTTTGATCTTTGTGGTCACTTGAAGAGGTTAGGGTTGAAAGAAACCCGGTCCTTTGTGGATCCCTCAACGGAGACGTAGGCTTCTTTGTGGAGCTGAACTTCGGTAAACAAATCTTGTGTCTCCCCTTGTCCTCTTTTGCATACTTGTTATTTACTTGCTCTTGCTTATAACTTGCTAGATAGGGTTGCCTCGTTTCTCTTAAATTAACTTGTGTAGATTGCTTGCTAGTTGTTCCCCTCATTTCTATAACTTTCTCTAGCTTGTAATTACTAGATCCTAGCTTGCCTTCTATTAGTTTAAAGTTTTAATCGACCGATCTACTTTTCTAACTCGTGCCATCAAACAAGTCCATCGGACTTTCCTCACTATCATCAAACAAGTCCGATACTACGCATTTGACTTTCATTATTAAGTGATTTTCAGGGACAATTGCCTATTCACTCCCCCCCCCCCCTCTCTAGGCACTTTCAATTGGTATCAGAGCGAAGATCTTCTAAAAAGCTTAACCGCTTGAAGATTAAAGATGTCAAATCCGGGAGAAGAACCAACTACCGCTCTCCCAATCAAAGATGGTGCTAGTGGTACTCATGATAGAGATCATGTAGTTGGAAGACATGATGCTCAACCAAGAACCTACAACAATGTCATGTTTGATTATGAAGATCTCAAAGAGGATCGCATTGGGTAAGGGTCCGGTAGGCTTCCGTACTTTGATGGACAATTTTATGACCATTGGAAATGCAAGATGATGATATACTTGGAATCAATGAGTCCGCATGTTACAAGCATAACCGAGAATGGTTTCTTGTGGGAAAATAGAGATAATCCAACTCGAAAGGATTAACTCAACATCCATCGCAATGCCGTGGCGGCTAGTGCAATTGTTTCCGCACTTAGTGCCACTGAATATGACAAAGTAGCCGGAATTAAGAATGTCAATCAATTATAGAGAAAGCTTGAGGTTATCTATGAGGGTATTGATTCCGTGAAAGATGCAAGGCTTAAAGAATTGCAAAATGAGTTCAACTTTTTCATCATGGGTCCGGGAGAAGGCCCAAAAGAAGTTCATGATAGACTCATGAGAATTGTGAATCAAAGAAGAGCACTTGGAGCTAGAATGTTCGACTTGGATATCAACAAGAGACTATTATAAGCATTGAGACCATAGGATTGCAACATTTGCTCAAACATTAGAGAGAAGGACAATTTCAAAACCTTCTCCACCGATAAGGTGCTTGGGAAGCTTCTATCCCAAAAACAACAAAACGATCAAGCCAACAAGATAAATGCGTTGATCAAGCAAATTGCAGAAGTCAATGGTGATAAGAATGATGTGGCACTCAATGCCACAAGTGAAAAGAAGCAAGAGAAGAAGAAGAACAAAATAGTTGATTCTAGTAGTGAAAATAGTGACGATGAGATGGCCTTGCTTGTAAGGAGGTTCAAGTCATTCCTCAAGAAGGATAGGTACAAGAGGAAAAGCTTCGACAAGGGCAAAGCAAGAAGGTCAAAAAGGACTTGCTATGAATGTGGTGATGAAGGACACTTTATTGCGGAATGTCCAAAGAAGAAGAACAAGGATGAAAGAAGAAAAGACAAGCATCACAAGAAAGACAAGACATACAAGAAGCATAGGAAAGGTGAAGCTCATATTGGTCAAGAATGGAACTCCGATGATTCATCCTCCTCATCATCTTCCTCCTCTGAATCCGACTCGGATGATGGTGGCATTGCTTCACTTGCCATCGGCATCACTCCCACCAACACCTCACTATTTGGGAGCTTGAGTGGTGATGATGACAACACTCACAAGTGTCTAATAGCAAGAGGATCGAAGGTAACAAAATCTGAACACAAGCGTTCCTCTTATGCTAGTAGTAGTGATGATGATGATGATGTTGAAAATGCTCCACTTCCTAAAATGCTTGAATTCATGCAATTGCTTGAGAAACAAAAGGAAGAAAATGATAGACAAGAGGAGCTTCATGAAAAACAAGAAGACTTGCTTATTCTTGAAAAGAAAAAAAACCTTGAACTAGAGAAGCTTTTAGAAGTTGAAAGAAATAAAAATGAGGAATTAACCTTGTCTATCACTAAAATTGAGAATACTTGTGAAAATGTTAAAAGTGATAAAGATAAACTTCAAGAGAAATATGAGGATTTAGAAAAGACTCATAAGTCCCTTGAAGAACAATACAAAATTCTTTCAACTTTCACATCCACTTCCACCAACAACTCTCATGCTTCCACTAGCAAAGGATGTGATAGGTGCTATAACATTGATGTTGATGCTTGTGCTACTAATGTGAAATTGATTGATGATTTGAACAAGCAAGTGAGGGCTCTTGAAAGCAAGATACAACATGGGAAGAATGTTGTTGACAATGAAAAGACAAAATATGCAAGAGGTGCATACGCATACACTAGAATGCCCCATGTCATGGATGGCATTGGCTATGTTGAGGGTGCCAAGCACAATGCACAGGAGAACAAGAATGACAAGGAATTCCTTAAGTTCACCAAGGAAGGATCTTATCAAAAGAAGCAAGCTAACAACATGAACACTAACCATACTTATTTTGCTAATGATTCTCATATTAATGTGCCTAACTCTACATGTGCACTATTTCATGATTTTGATGCTTCATATGTGCTTATGAGAAACATGCATGGTCGTGTATATGCTAAATATGTTGGGCCATGCAACAAGAGACCAACTAAAAACATGCATGTGTGTGGGTGTCCAAAGTACTTGTGACTAATGTGAAAGGACCCAAGCAAATTTGGGTAACTAAAAACAAAGCTTAACTTGTTTTATAGGACTATGTCTCCGGAGGGTCAAGTTCGATAATTGATAGTGGATGCACTAATCATATGACCGGAGACAAAAAGATGTTCAAGTCATTTGAGCCAAACCACAACAACAATGAATATATTACATTTGGTGACAATGGAACGGGACAAGTCCTAGGTTATGGTAAAGTCAATCTCACTCCCTCGTATTCTCTTTCCAAGGTTATGCTCGTTGATCATGTTGACTTCAATCTTTTGTCCATCTCACAATTTTGTAAAATGGGCTATGATTGCTTGTTCAACGAATGTGGTGTGACCATCTATAAAAGGAGTGATGGCTCGGTTGCTTTTAAGGGTGTGCTCAAAGGAAAGCTTTATGTTGTGGATTTCTCCACGAATGAAGCTAGACTTGCCCATGTTGGTATGAGAAATCTTCACAAACTCCAAAAGGGCGGCCACATCATAGGACTAACCGATGTTTATTTTGAGAAAGATAGAATTTGTAGTGCGTGTCAAGCGGGAAAGCAAGTTGGAGCATCACACCCCGCGAAGAATATGATGACCACCACAAGGCCAATGGAGATGTTGCACATGGACCTCTTCGGACCCGTCTCCTACATAAGCATTGGTGGTAACAAATATGGTCTTGTTATTGTTGATGATTTTTCTCGCTTCACGTGGGTATTCTTTTTACATGATAAAGGTGAAGTGAAAGATGTGCTCAAGACTTTCATGAGAAGAGCACAAAATGAATATGAAGTGAAGATCAAGAAAATAAGAAGTGACAACGGCACCGAGTTCAAGAACACTCAAATTGAAGAGTACCTTGATGAAGAAGGCATCAAGCATGAATTTTCAGCACCCTACTCCCCTCAACAAAATGGGGTGGCTGAAAGAAAGAACCGTACACTCATTGAGATGGCAAGAACAATGCTTGATGAATATAAGACGTCCGATCATTTTTGGGCCGAAGCCGTCAACACCGCATGCCATGTCTCCAACCGGTTGTATCTCCACCGAATCTTGAAGAAAACCCTATATGAGCTACTAACCGGTAACAAGCCTAATATTTCGTACTTTCGTGTTTTTGGGAGCAAATGTTTTATGCTAAACAAGAAACCCAAGACTTCAAAGTTTGCTCCAAAAGTTGATGAAGGTTTCTTGCTTGGTTATGGGTCGAATGTTCATGCCTATCGTGTGTTCAACAAAACCACCGGTTGTGTTGAAATTTCACGTGACGTGACATTTGATGAATCTAATGGCTCTCAAGAGGAGCAAGTTGCTATTGATGATATAGATAATGAAGCTCCTAGAAATGCAATAAAAAGGATGGTCATTGATGATGTGAGACCACAAGAAACATCAAGTGTTGAAAGTCAACCCTCTCCCTCAAGACAAAATCAATATCATGAAAATGAAGGAATTAATCATACAAGTGGTCAAGATCAAGATGTTGGGGATTATGAGCAAGTATCAAGTGATGATTCTCAAAGACATGATCAAGAAGTTGATAAAGATGGTGGTCAAGAAAGCTTACATCCACCACATCCAAGAGTACATCAAAGTGTACAACGTAATCACCCCATCGAGCAAATTCTTGGAGATATTGACAAGGGGGTAATCACTAGATCTCGAGTTAGTAATTTTTGTGAACATTACTCTTTTGTCTCTTCTATAGAGCCATTTAGGATAGAACAAGCACTTGAGGATTCGGATTGGGTGATGGCCATGTAAGAAGAATTGAACAACTTCACAAGAAATGAAGTATGGATATTGGAGTAAAGGCCAAAGAACAAGAATGTTGTGGGCACCAAGTGGGTGTTTCGCAACAAACAAAATAAAGATGGTGTTGTGACAAGAAATAAGGTAAGGCTTATGGCAAAGGGGTACTCACAAGTGGAAGGTTTGGATTTTAATGAAACCTATGCCCCCGTAGCAAGACTTGAATCTATTAGAATATTACTTGCTTTTGCTACTCACCATGATTTTAAGTTATACAAAATGGACGTGAAAAGTGTATTCCTCAATGAGCCAATCAAGGAAGAAGTGTATGTGGAGCAACCATCGGGCTTTGAAGACCCAAAGTATCCTAACCATGTTTTCAAGCTCCATAAGGCGCTCTATGGGCTTAAGCAAGCTCCAAGAGCATGGTATGAATGCCTTAGGGATTTTCTTGTTAAAAAAGGTTTTGTCATTGGCAAGGCCGATGCAACCCTCTTCACCAAGCATTTTGGCAATGATATCTTTGTGTGTCAAATATATGTCGATGACATTATATTTGGTTCTACTAACCAAAACTTTTGTGATGAGTTTAGCAAGATAATGACCAAGATGTTTGAAATGTCCATGATAGGAGAATTAACATACTTTCTAGGCTTCCAAGTGAAGCAACTCAAGGAGGGCACCTTCATATGTCAAGCCAAGTACACTCAAGACTTATTGAAAAAGTTTGACATGGAGAAGGCCAACCCCATCAAAACACCCATGCCAACAAATGGACAGATCGACCTCAATAAAAAGGACAAGTCCGTTGATCAAAAGGTATACCGCTCAATGATAGGATTTTTGCTTTATCTTTGTGCATCTAGGCCCGATATCATGCTTAGTGTGTGTATGTGTGCACGTTTTCAAGCCGCTCCTATGGCCGTTAAAAGAATCTTGAGATATTTGGTTCACACACCCAACCTAGGGCTTTGGTACCCCAAGGGTTCAAAGTTCAACCTTTTAGGCTATTCCGATGCGGATTATGCCGGGGATAAGGTAGATAGAAAAAGCACCTCCGGGACATGCCAATTCTGGAGTAGGTCCCTAGTGTCATGGTCATCCAATAAACAAAATTCCGTTGCACTTTCCACCGCCGAAGCGGAGTATGTTGCAGCCGGTAGTTGTTGTGCACAACTACTTTAGATGAGACAAACTCTAAGGGACTACGGTTACAAGTTGAACCGTGTTCCACTCCTATATGACAATGAGAGTGCCATAAAGCTTGCTTATAACCCCGTTGAGCATTCGCGCACAAAGCATATAGATATCCGCCATCACTTTTTGAGAGATCATTCTATCAAGGGGGATATAGAAGTGAGTCATGTGCGAACCGAAGATCAATTAGCCGATATATTCACCAAGCCACTAGATGAGAAAAGATTTTGCTATCTAAGGAGTGAACTAAATATTCTTGACTCTAGCAATGTGATGTAGAGGATGTGCACGATTGCTCAATTATTGTAAAAACCATGGTTTTATGTCAAAACTTATTCGTTTTTGCTTGTTCCTTGATTCTTGATCTCTTGATCAATCTTGTCAAAATATGGTCATAGTTTTGAATGGTTGGTTGATTGACTGACCATAGGCTGGCACGAATCCTTTTTGTCCATCCTCATTTACACTTATTTGCTTCAAACTATCCCCAGCCCTGCCTGCCTCCTCCTGTTGACACGGTTCATCGTACAAGTCCGATGCCAGTCGGACAAGTCCAATGGTCCAGTTTTCACCCCTTTAACCCAGCCCAACTTACCCCTACGGTCAACACCCCCTCATTCACATCTCTCATGTTCTCTCTCCTCAAAAACTCCCCCAAAGGCAGCCCCAAGGCAATCTCCCTCTCCCACCATCCATTGGAGCAAGTTTGGAGGCCAAGAGGTCCTCCTCCATCGGCAAAGTCGGATCCCTCATCACTTTTGCAAGGTTTCCCCTCTTTCCCTCTCTCTCCCTTAGGGTTAGGGTTCTAGGGCAATGCTAGTTTCCAATCATTTTTCCCTTGCACTTTTGATCCATGGATATAGCTTCTAGCATGTTGTGGTAGGAGTAGACAAAGTTTGGTCGCTAGTGGTAGGTGGATTTGTGGAGGATCTAGGTTTTTGGAGAAACTGCGAGTCATCAGACAAGTCCGATGGGCATCGGACAAGTCCGACGCCATGCAGTTCCTCCAAAAGTCTAAGTCCCTCACTGATTCTCCAAACCCCTTTTTTCCTCTCTTTTGTCTATCTTCTGACTTGTGCTATTCCTGTTGTTAGCATGTCGGATGTGGAAGCATCTCCCTTGAGGGAGAAGAGGGACAAAGCTAGTGATGATCAAGGTCAAAGCCAACCAAAGAGAAAGAAAGTCACCGCCAAGCGCGTTCAGCGCACCTATCTCCAACAACCAACTGAAAGGGAGGAGCCAGCTGAGTCCGAAGAGCTGAACAGAGTCATGCATCCTCCCTCCGAAATGCTCAACTCTAACCGAGAGAGGGTGGACTTCTTTCATGCGTCCCTTGAGAAATGCACTGAAGCAAGGTTGGTCAACTATTATGCTCGTGATAAGGAGGCTGTTGATTCACGCTTTCATGCTCATTTTCATATGGATTGGTACCGCTCCACCTACCTCCGCATGAAGAACCCTGTAGTTGAGAGCAAGTGGCTAGATTGGAATTATGTGAAGTCCAAGAAGCACCCTCTGTTCAACCAAGTTCTAGCTGCTTTTGAGCATCATGGTCTCAAGACCTTCTTGACTCTCAACTACTCATGGAACAAGGAAATCATCTCTCAGTTCTTTTCAACTGTGTTCTTTGAGAATGACAAGTCTATGGTCTGGATGACAAATGGCACTAAATACAGCTGCACCTTGAATTAATTTGCTTCCATGATAGGACTCAAGAGCTCACGTAAGGAGAAGCATAAGATTCACTCGGGCAGCTACATGAGCGATGAGGCCATGAGGCATATGTACATGGATCCGGAGAACAGTGTTCCTCCCAACTCAAATGGCTTGCTACCCTTTTTCTCAGTCTTGTTCAGGATCTGCAGGAGCACTTTAGCTCCAAGGGGTGGCAACTCTGACCGTATTCCTGTATATCAGAGGGACATCTTGCACTGGGTTCATGGGGATCAGAAATTTGATGTATTTGACTATGTCTATCAGGAGATATGGGACATCTCCATCTCTTCCAAGCGTGGCTGTGGATATGCCCCACACATCATGTATATGATCGAGAAGGTCTCAGGCTTGACTTTCAAAAAGGACATGAAGCATCTGAGTCTCAAACCTCAGATTCCTTCTAATTGGACTCCTGACACCTCCTCTGGTCAGTTCTTTGGTGCAGCTCAGCCACCATCCTCTGCTCCGCCTCCTCAGATTCCCAGGTCTCCTTCTAGGGCCACCGGTTCTTCTCGTACTGCCCCACCTTCTCGTGGCAAGAGGAGTGGGGTTATGAAGATGTTCAAATTCCTCCTTGATATACGCAGGAGTATTAACCAAAGGATGGATGTGATTGAGAGGAACCAGAAGATCATCATGGAGAAGATGCAATGTGAAGTTCCTCCTCCTCCATCACCTCCGGCAGAAGATTCCTACCCACCTGCTTTTCAGGACCCCACTCCCAACTTCTCTATAGAGGAGTTGAACTATTTTGGGTACTATCCTCCACCTTCTCAGTTTCACACAGGAGTCGGCTCTAGTGGACAACATGTCCGCTTTGATGAGGAAGAAGAGGAAGTAGAAGAGCAAGAAGAAGACCCCGCTACCTATGATCTTCGCTAGCGCAAGGGAAAAGCTCCCGCTCAAGATGACAAAGACGACGAAGAAGAAGGCGATAAGGATGATGAAGACTATGAAGACTCTGAGGAGTAGAGATCTCATCACCATCCACCCGTATTTTTCTTCTTTTTGGTGTCTTGATGCCAAAGGGGGAGAAGTGTAATCTATTTTTCGTTTGCTTAGTTTGTGAGTTGTGAGTGTGATGAAGTTGGACAATTTGGTTCTTTTTGGCTTGGTTTGTAAAACTACTTATTTGTGTTGTTTGTGTTTTGTAAGACTATTTGCTTGTGGTACTTATATCTCTTTATTTGTATCCTCTGTGCATGCCTCTTTGTGATGATGTATTGTTTTATCTCCTTCTACTAGATGCATTTGTGTGATAATATTTGTCATATGCTATGTCTTATATTCATATGCTTAACTATTACAAATCATTATATATGTCATCATGTATGCATAGTTTTAGGGGGAGCTCTCACTCTCTCTCTTTAAATATGTGCATTTGTTATACTATCTCCAATCTTTTAGTTATGCACACATTTAGGGGGAGCTCCTCACAAATTGTTCCGTTTCTACATCACTTTATGATAAATTAGTTGTATTGTCATTAATCACCAAAAAGGGGGAGATTGAAGGTGCATCTAGGCCCCTAATTTTATTTTGGTGATTGACGCCAATACAATTAAGAATGAACTAATGTTTCAATGAGCATGTGTGTAGAAGATGGTTCAATTATTGATGACAAAATGCATAGAAGCTCAAATACTCAAAGAAAAGGAGAAAACAAAGTGGCTAAGAAATTTCAAGATGATACTCAAAAATTTGCTCAAATATGAAGCTCATGGAGTTTTTACTTTATTTTTGAGTATAGGAAAAGCCGTACTATTAAGAGGAACACAAAAGTGTGAAGTAATGATAAACTAAGAGCAAAATCCAAAATTCCACAGCCAAAACACTTTTCCAGGGCAAAATCATCGGACTTGTCCGACCCATCGGACAAGTCCATCGGACTCCAGAACCTTTGCCACTCTGGGTTGTCGGACTTGTCCGACGGTCATCGGACATGTCTGATGACCAGCAAGTCCGACCCATCGGACTTCACTGTCAGACTCCAGTACCTGTGTCAAACCCTAGCCATCGGACTTGTCCGATGACCATTGGACTTGTCCAATGGTCAACCTGTCCGAGGTATCGGGCAAGTCCCTCGGACTCCAGAACCGGCGCTAACTTGTTCCATCGGACATGTCCGATGACCATCGGACTTGTCCGATGGAGATCTGAGAAATATTCATCCAAACGGCTCTTTTTCTTCTTGAGCTGTAAATAGACCCCCATTTCGTCCCTTGTCTGGTTGGTCACTTATTCCACTCAAAAACACTCTCAAGCTCACTTTGCTCTCCAAATCTCTCCTCCCTTACTTCCAATCTTAATTTGTGAAGGGATTAAGAGAAGATTCAAGAGATCCATCGACTTCAAGCTTCCATTGTCTCAAGCTCTTGGTTCATCCTCACCGCCGATCACGTTTGTGTTTGTTACTCTTGGGATTCATCCCCTAGATGGTTAGAGGTACCCGTAGAGCTCCCAACTTGTGTGGTGACGCCTCGGGAAGTTTGTATTGACCCCTCCTTCGTGGAGTTTGCTAGTGGAAAGCCAAGTTTGATCTTTATGGTCACTTGGAGAGGTTAGGGTTGAAAGAAACCCGGTCCTTTGTGGATCCCTCAACGGAGACGTAAGTTTCTTTGTGGAGCTAAACTTCGGTGAACAAATCTTATGTCTCCCCTTGTCCTCTTTTACATACTTATTATTTACTTGCTCTTGCTCATAACTTGCTAGATAGGGTTGCCTCGTTTCTCTTAAATTAACTTGTATAAGTTGCTTGCTAGTTGTTCCCCTTATTTCTACAACTTCCTCTAGCTTGTAATTACTAGATCATAGCTTGCCTTCTATTAGTTTAAAGTTTTAATCGGCCGATCTACTTTTCTAACTCGTGCAATCGGACAAGTCCATCGGACTTTCCTCACTATCGTCGGATAAGTTTGACACTGCGTATTAGACTTTCATTATTAAGTAATTTTCAGGGACAATTGCCTATTCACCCCCCTCTAGGCACTTTCAGATAGGGTTGTGACGGCCGTGATCCAAGAATGCAAAATTTTTATGGTTCTGTCAATGAGCAGTACAGACGCCATCTTGTTGGTAAGGAATCTAAGTTGCTCATATGATATTTGCTTCGGAGATCGGCATACCTTGCTACCTGAATTCCCTACCGCTCTGATGCTGATGGACTAGGAGGCTTACCCCTAAATGGCGTACAGGAACTGGACACAGATCGATATCCCCCATGTGTACTCATCCATGTGCGGGATAGACTGGTCTACAGATCAATAAGGTCCAAATCACAGACATGGCTATATCATGCTACCCCGGTACCCCTAGATTGTAGTTAGTTTATGTTGTGTCTTGCTATATCAAGTTCTGCATAATCAACACTTCCTCTCTGAAATATATTATGAGAAACTTCACAAATTCATCGCTGGCATCTCTGATCTATTCCAGTAATCAAAATTTTACATTGGTAGATCTCCTTTTCTGTTGTGGGTGTTATTTTAATAATCTCTGCCGTGTGAGGGTTCTAGACTTACAAGCAGTCAATCACTAGACACCAGTATCAGTTTCCATACCCTTGTAATTTCTATGCTCTTGATTATAATGGAAGTCATTTGAAAAGGATGTGCTTGAATATGCTCTCGATTATTGCACAACTTAGGTTAATTCTTTGTTGTGGACTCGAAGAATGTGCTTGAAGTCTAGAGCACAGATCATAATAGGTAATTTAACATACCAAGTAAAACAGAGCCTAGAGCATTAGTTCACTCCATTGCTTTGTTTTTGTGTTCGCTATAGTTGCAATAATCTCGTTGTGATTATAATACTTGAATTTTATGATCCTCATCTGATGTTTTTTTGTATGGCATGTCGATGTTGCATGGAGCACATGGAAAAGGAGAGCGCTGGTTTGCGGGAAGGGATAATTGTATAAACCACCCCATAAGTTACTTTGTGTTTGAGATTTCCACCTATAAACATTTTTGTTACAAATTCCCACCCACCCAATAAGTTTGGTTGCAAATACCACCCCACTTGACACATGTTGATTTGATTTTATATGTTTTTATTGATATAAATTAAAAAAAAATAAAGCTAAATAAGTTTAATGTTGTTAAATATTTTTAGTGTGTAATTTCTCTTATTTTCATAAAAATGTATTCAAATCTCAAATTTTATGAAACACTATTTGGGCTTTAATTGACATGTTTGCTACATATTTTTTTATATGAAGATTGTATTTTCAAAATTTTATATGTTGAATAGGAACATCATTGGTTACTCCCAGTAAACAAAATTATGTTAAATAAATTAAACATGTGCATATTAGGGTGGTTTTTAGAACAAAACTCAGTGGGTGGGTGGGGATTTGCAACAAACTAACTTATAGGTGGGAAACTCAAACTCCAAATAAATTATAGGGTGGTTTTTTCAATTAACCCTTGCAGGAAAAAGGGAGAGCAAGTAAACGTGCAAGTGATATACATGGCACGTTATGCTAATATGACACCTGGACAGAGGCAACAAGTACGGAACCGTCAAATACACGAAATGCCTTACTGCATGTCTACCTAGATCAAGATGCAGTTCAGTTGCGATGTACAAGTCAGAATGTATGTTACATAATTAAGGGAGTTGTTGATACTAGCTGGATAAAAGGCAATTTTGATTCTTAGTCATTGATGCTAAATAGTGATTATATGCTCTTTTAGAATATGATAGAAGGATGTTTAATTGGTTTTATTGTGTGGTAAATATTCGTTTTGTGTAGAGTATAAACATTGTTAATTAATTTAATAAAATGTTTATGTTATTTTTCTATCTTCATCTCATGTTCTCAGCTTAAAAGGATCTTGTTAATTGACTCTTTGCAATGTTGAACTAATATGCATCATGACATGACATAGAAAATAAATGTAACCTTATTTATTATGTTGATGAATTTTTTATTCAAATTCTTAAAACCTATTTTGTGTTGTACATAATTTTGTGTCCCCGGTGCAACGCATGGGTATGTAACTAGTGAAATCAATCAAATAGCACGGTAGGTTTATACTGGTTTGGCTGCTCAGAGTCGTTGGTTCTACTCTGAATTAGTTTCAGTCATCTAGTAATTAGTTTCGACTCCAAACTATCGTATAACCTTGTCTTTTGAATAAAAGAAAAAGGGACACGGGGACTTTCCCTTGGTCGAAAAAAAGAGTCGTTGGTTTTATATTTGTTATTATTGATGTTTACTATAAATGTTAGTATGGTTCTTAATTAAGGTAATGAATGAAACTTCTCCCTTAATGTCCGCCAAAGTCCTGTTGGGTAAAATATATGCATCATGTACATTTACAGGATGTACTGTAACCAAAGCTCCTCACGAAAAAGGGAAAAAACACTGCAACAAAGTATGAAAAATTTGAGAAGTGTTTTTTTTTTCTTCTTCTTGGGGGCGCTAGTACAAGGTTGTAGGCAGACCCTTTAAAATGAGCAAATTCCTTCTACGCTATCAAAATTTATACCAAGTTTTTATGAATCATCCAAAATTGTAGCTTCCCTTACATACCATTATTTCAAAGTTTCAATACCCCTATGTGTCACTTTTGCTATTTTATCTATTAAATGATTGTTAAATTATGATACAAATGATCCATCTGCATCAAAATAAAATCTAGAAAATTTCTGAAATATTATTTATAAAACTATGGATGAATTCTCACATGGATAGAATATAATTTGATTTTTTTATAATGTTGGTATGAAAAATATATCAAAACTCAAAATAGGCATATTTTTTATTATGATACAACCAACAAAAATTTTAGATAATTTACTAGATTTCATTTTAAGGGTATACTGATCTTTTCTATCATTATTTAATAATAATCTAATAGGTAAATAACAAAAATGGCATATAGGAGATGTAAAATTTAAAATGATGGCATAGAAGGAAAGCCGTAATTTTGGATGGTTCATAAAGGAACGATATAATTTTTGATGACGCATAAGGAATTTGCTCTTTAAAAAGAACCAACAACAATTCGAGCAACAGTAAGAGAAAAAACTAATAGTAAAATTCTAGTTTAATGAAGCATCACAAGATTAGTGAGGAGCAAACATTATCTAGAAAACACTCCTATGAAATAAAATCATTAACAATGATTAGTCCAAATGTAGCCTAGAATCGTAAAAATATGGGATTTGCTAATTTCCAGCTAACTTAAAGTTTGGGCAACTTTCAAACACTGTTTTAAGTCATCGGATCTAGATTCAATGATTTATAATTATTATATATATAACTTAAAAAAGAAAAATCAAAACACAAAGTAACAAACTATTTATTGAAAATTTTCAATCAATTGAAAACTAAAAAATATATAAAAAATACACTTGTGACGTGGTTGCTGACTAGTCAGTTTTCTCATACTTCTCTCCCCACATCGACGCATAGCTATCAAAACCCACATGGATAAGGTGGATGTGCTTTGTGCAACAACACAATATGCAGGAACTCTAAAAAAAAGAACACAATATGCACAGAGTGCTCCATAACATCCAACAATTGTGGTGCTCTTTAGCAAAGATTAACCATGGGGTGGTGATACCATTACATCCATTGAGTTAGTAAAGTAGACAAGCATTTTTTTAGCGAGTAGTCGGTCTTGTAAGCCGGAGGGGTTGAATTCACAGTCCTTGGAGTGTTGTGTTTCTAGTGGAGTCACCACTAGAGTTGTAAATTTTGTGCTATTTTAGCATCTTCTTCTTAATACAAAGATATGTAGCTCTTCTACGTATTTGAGAAAAATAAAGTAGACAAGTATCATAGAACTTTCAAATTAAACTGGTGATGTAGTATAAAATTTTGCAAGTGAATTGAATTTTCTCATCTTTATTTTGAACCTAGATCTTCTTATTGATTCAAAATCTTGTAAGATTCCACATTCAGTTTTTCATACCAGGCCAGCCCATTTTACATCTATGGTGGTCTTTTTACTTCCATTTCTTTTTCTTCTCATTGTATCGCCCTAGCTAGTATATAAAAAGCCAAAAGCAGAATCACTAGTCACGAGCCTAAAATGGGGACGACATACAAAATTACTTTTACTGCAAATTAGGGTAACATGTCGGCATCGAAGAGTGGCCACACTAGACAAAAATGTGATGTGTTCAATTTGGTACTATTATTCTCGGCGTCCCCAAATATTAGGTGATGAACAAAAACCAATTTCATTTAGTAGCAGTATGTTTGCAAAACCATTCAAACATATGAATGAACTTGTTAGTTGTTAAAATTAATATGTGCCGGTTGTAAGGCCGACATAAAAATGATGTCATTATCTATAACTTTTGTCACTGAATTTATATATACATGGTGAAATTCTATTTTTGCCAAAGATGCGAGCAACACGTCAAGAAGGAGGCAGTATTGTTATTATCATGACAATAACTTTGTATAATTCTAAGTTAAATTTGTTATTCTAACAACATAAAAATGAGAAAGCAGATAATATTTATCAAGAAAAGCTAATGTGACCTATGATTAATAACACATATTTCATAGGCTTTAGTTAACTGAAAGCTTTCATAGTCGATTATGAGTTACTTTGTATTTCAAATTTTCTTATAAAATTATTTATATAATAACTATAAAAATTATTGGATCTAGATCAATAACTTAGGTAATTGATTGAAAATGATACCAATTTCAATCAGCTGAAAATTAACAAACGCCTTAATAACATTCACAAAGTTTAGTAGATCAGCTGGCAGTGGTAACCGCCGCCCCCGTTGGGTTGGGGAACGGAGTGCAAAGGTCGCGGCGCCCACCTTCCGCCAGGCGACATCCTCTCTCGCGCCACCGGCCACGAGCCGCTAACCACCCACCCACCTCCCGTAACGAAATATCCCGGCATGCACTGCGCCTCCGCCTCCCGGCCACTGCTATTTATACACGGCCGCGATCCCTCCCTCTCCGCCGGTCCAAGGCATCCTCCCATTATCGCCAGCCACCCGCTGCCCCCATGAGCCCCACATCCCCGCGGCCGCCCGGGGGGGCGGCGCGGCACGCCGCGAGCACCAAGGTCTACCGGAACTCCCACGGCATCCAGAAGCCGTCGTCGCCGCCGTCGTCGTCCTCCACCAACTCGTCCGTGTCCTCGTCGTCCACCAACAGCCGCCCCGCGCCGGCGCCGCGGCAGCCGAAGCCGCAGCAGCCGGTGATCATCTACACGCACTCGCCCAAGGTGATCCGCACCAGCCCGCGCGACTTCATGTCCATCGTGCAGAAGCTCACCGGCCTCGACAACGGCCCCGCCCGCGCCGCCGCGCGCAACAATACAACGGGCTCGCCTGCCGCGGCGGCGGCGGCGCCGCATCCGTACGCCGACCCGCGCCTGATGCCGCCGCCGCCGCCAGCGCTGGACGCGCACAGCTTCGTGGCGGCGGCGCCGGACATCCCGCTGTTCGCGGCGGGGCCATCGGAGCTGCAGCTCTGCGTGCCGCAGGGGCTCTACGACCACTTCCCGTCCATCGACGCCGCGCAGCTCGGCCCGGCGATGATGTCGTCGTCCGCGAACAACATGAACGGCGGCGGCGCCGCAGGCAACGGCGGGCCGGTATTCTCGCCGTCGATGGTGGAGGCGATGCGAACTTTCCCGGACTATTGACGCGCGGCTGGATCAGGGATCAGATCACAAGTCCCTGCACGAACGTGGCGGTGACGAGCCTACCGAGCGACGCGTGCGCCATTCCCGCGCGTGCAATAATCCAAGGCAGGCTGTGTTTTCGCTTGATCGTTTTCACATTTTTCTCCTCACGCATTTGGTTGAGTTCTTGGCAGAAACAGAAGGAAAAAAAAAGACTGGGGATGGAGAAGGATGCCCCGTCCAAACGCAATGTTGCCTTGGATGTCAACCCAGCTGATAATGAGCTCTCTAGCTACTAGATCGACCCCTCCTGGTTTATTCTCTTCTTATTAGAAATGAAGTTTTAGTGGATCACACGAATTCCATTGCATGAATCCTTTGTAATTCATTTTTGTTCCAGTTCCCCCCTCTTTCTGCTTCTCTCATAAAACGGGCTTGTATATGTCCTCGGAATGCATGTGATGGGCGTGAACTAGTTTGCACTGTGAATAAATAAATTGGACAATTTTGGGTACATTTGTACGCGTATGCCTATGCTCATTAGCATTTTTTTTTTCAAATGTGCTCATTAGCATTCTGGTGAAACTGAATCAGATGGCGACGCTCCTGCGTGCGTTTGCGTCCTGTCTGTGGACTGAGTTTGTACGCTTCAACTTGCGGAAGGACGCAAACGGAGTGCACGAGGCATGGCCCATGGTGAGTGGGACTCCCTGAAAGCCTTTAGATCACTAGGCTCATATCTTCATGCGTCCTCTTTCCTGGAATCCTAGCGTAAGTTTACAGCTAATTAATACCGTTTTTTGCTTTTATAACGTCTATCGTCAACTGCGAAACAGTCGAGTTCTAACCTCTGAAAACACTTCCTTGAACATGTCAGATTAAATTTTCCCAGTCTATGATCATGTACTCCACTAATCATACAAGCCTTTTCGAACTTCACAAATGTCGATGCAACAATTGCTGGGGATAAACGTCATCATTTTATAGTATACTCTGTGCTTCAGAGTTCAGAGATGAGGCATCAGAACAAGAGTAATCAGAAAATGGAGACTCTGACTTTCACTCTCCAAAGACAGTATATTAATATTATCTTGTCTTTTTTTCTAATGTGATAGGGGTAATAATTTTGCTACTTAAGATTTAGTATTTGCTAAATCCTGCAAGCTTCCGAAGGGTGTAGTATTTAGTATGAGACTTTATTTGTTGACATTGGCTCGAGCAAATTTGCATCAGGCAACATCAATAAAAGAAAATCAAAGTGACTAGTATTTAGTATGGGACTTGTTAATTTTCAGTCGACTGAACTTTCAGTCAATTAATCACCGTTTTAAATCATCAAATCTAAATCCAATAATTTATAATTATTATATAGATAATCATATAAAAAAATCAAAATATAATATAACAAACCATCGACTGAAACATTAAAAGCTTGGAAATATGATTTAGTATTCGCTGTTCCATTTGAGGAGTTCTTCGTCGGTTAACAATTCACGTTGTTGAATCAGCTTAATCTGCCCATCTTCTGAAATAGTATAATTTTGTGCTGACTGAAATCTTGTTACCCTTTGTTAGGAGTACACAACATTGCCTGCAATGCTTTCATTGTTGACTAAGTAATTCGTACTAATGGACACGTTCTTTCTTAGCGCGCCCTTAGCATGCTCATCCACTGCTACCAGTGCCAACAGCTATTGCGGCGATAGTAGCTCAGAACACACACAAGACAGAATTATTGGACATAAAACTATATCTTGGACAGAATCACAGAAACAGACAGTAGGTCAACAGTTTGTTTCTGTGATTCTCTCCCATCTCCTGTCATATCACGCGGAGCCAAGAGCCCAAGACGAGCAGCAAATTAGCACCCTTGTATAATTCCAGAAAGAATTAGCACCCTTGTATAATTCCAGAAAAGAATTAGCACCCTAGTAGTAGCAGCATAACGTGCCACCTCAGCTGTTTTCTGAGGCCCGCACGTGAAGAACTTCACGAGAGGGCGCCAAAAAAAAAAATGAAAACAAAGGACAAGTTTTCAAAGGCCAATGAAACATGCTTTTGGCCATTTGGGACATGAGCAGTGATGTCATTTCTTAACGTCTTTCCGATTCGTCACGAGGCACTGTTTCTTCAGAATGCATCTAGTTGTGTTACTATTTCTACGTTTCCTTTCAATTAACGTGAATATTGTTCAGGAAGAGAATTAATGTTTTGTGACCCCTGTAGATGGAAGGAAAATAAACATCACCGCTTCTAAATCTATCCTACCACTTTGTACGTATAACAATCGAACAAACAGGTCAGCATGAAAATTTTCCTTACAAATATAAATACATTTTCTTGAGGGCAGGCAATTTTTTTTCTTACACAGTGACAAGTGTTGTGGTTATGCAATAAGAGGGAATTTGCTCCTGGTAGCTCAGACTTCATCATCAAATAAAAATCAATAGACAGCACCATTATCTTCCTTTCTGATTTTTCGTTCGAACAAATTTCATCAAATGCGCTGGGCTGAAGCAAGAGTTCCTCTCCTGACTCCCCCTCCCTCTCCTTCCTTGTTACGACTACGATGCCTTGATTATTAAGGCCACGTAGACAGCGAGGATAATAAAATCGAGATCGATTGAGGAACAGCTTGTCAAAAATAAGCAGCTTGGAAAAAGAGCCACCCAATTGATCCCTCGGTCGATCGAGGTGGGAGGAGACACCCCGAGACAGCTTGCCCGGTACAAAATCTCCCGCAGCGCCGGCGAACCACCTCCTCCGGCGACCGGCGAAGCAGCGGCAGCTTTACAGCAGAAGGGGGATCTCGTCTCGCTTCGAGATCGGCCGCCGCGCTGGGGGCGACTCACTCGCGCCACTCCTTCCCCTGGTGGCGGAACCCTAATGCCGGCCCGAGCCTAGCCACCATGGACTTCGCCAGCCGCCACGCCGCGGCCGAGGTCGCTGCGCCCCCTGCCTCCTCCGCTGGCGCCGGCTCCGAGGAGCCCGAGTACCTCGCCCGGTACTTCGTCGTCAAGCACTCGTGGAGGGGCAGGTACCGCCGGATCCTCTGCATCGCCTCCTCCGGTGTCGTCACGCTCGACCCCGCTACGCTCAACCTCACCAACTCTTATGACGCTGGCACCGAGTTTGACCATGCTGAGCCCCTCGCTGCCTCCGACGAGTTCGCGCTCTTCGTCCGCACCGATGCCCGCAGCAAGTTCAAGCCCACGCGCTTCTCCTCCCCGCTCCGCGCTGGGATCCTCACCGAGCTCCACCGCCTCCGCCCGGTGCACCTCGTACTCGATTTCCCCGTCCTCCACCTCCGCCGACGCACCCACGAGTGGGCCCCCTTCGTAAGTTCCTGCCCCTCCTCCTGAATCATCCTCCTTCGCCCTCCGTTTCACAATCGGCTAATATCTACTCTGTCGTCCTGCTGTCACTAAGAAAATAACAATGCTAATCTCTGCAAGTAGTTTTACTTCAGAATTCTGTGCTGATTAGTTGATGTTCCATGCCCAAACCCATCTACATGAAGCATATGTTATACCCTAGTCACTGATTGTTTGTTCACTCCTTGAGATTGTGTCATAGCACCCAATTTAGTTCTGTATAATCTACTGATTGTAGTAGAATCCGTATTGAAAATAATGTGTTGACATGCTTGCAGAATAATCTTCCATACCAGTATACTACGATCTTTGTACCTGTAGGCTGAAAGGGAAATTTGAATACTTATAATTCTCATTGTGCCAAAAAATGCTTAAAACAGTTTGAACCGGCTATCAAGATGGTTCCAAGGCACCACTGAAATGATGAATAGAGAATAATTAGCTGATTGAAGAGCACCTGTACTGTAGCATACTTACCAAATGCTGTAGTGAAGTAAGCTACTGTCATGTACTTACCAAAGCTGCAATGAATCCTATCAGTTGTCTGATAGCTAATGCTTGGCTTACTGAATGCGAAAAAAATATCATGTAGAGACTCAAGGTCACTTCGGTGGGTGTTGAGCTCCTTGAGGCTTCTGGCCATCTGCGCTGGTGCTTAGACTTCAGAGATATGGCTTCTCCTGCTATTGTGATCTTGGCAGATAACTATGGGAACAGGACTGCTGAAGGTGGTGGGTTTGTGCTATGTCCTCTTTATGGTAGGAAATCAAAAGCATTTATGGCTGCTTCAGGCAGCACAAACACCACAATAATATCACATCTGGTACACCCTTCTACCCTTATGTTTTGCCTCCTACTTGTTCCACTCATTCCTAGTAATGCACATTTTTGGAGGTTAATATAACTTTTTGATGTTTACAATCTTTCAGAAAAAAACTGCCAAGGCAATGATTGGATTATCTCTATCTGTGGAAAATTCAAAGTCGATGACAGCTGCAGAGTTTATAGCAAAAAGAGGTAGGCATTATCTATCTAATTTTGACGAACATTACTTGTACCGGTATTTTATATTGAGAAATATGCTGAGTTTGTTTGTGATAACTGAACTTATAACGATGAAGGTACGTAGCTATACTTTTCTATGTACTTGTTGCTTGCAAGTCGATTCGGTGCTGGGCAGGGAGTGCGGCCTTTCCATCCACGGGCTTTTGATTTTGAGTTATGATTACAAAATAAAATAAATTGGAGTACAACTTTCAACTATCTGATTGATAAAAAACCCATTTATCTCGTGTATTAGTAACAGTATATCTATGTCACGATTGAAATTTACACATAGCCTATGAGCCTGTAATTATGACCTTTTGATTTTTAATTGCCTGTGGGCTTCTTTCCCAGCTATGGATGCCGTTGGAGCTGCTGAAACTCGACATGGAGAATGGTCAGTAACAAGATTACGCCCAGCTGCACATGGCACTGCTAACATTGAGAGCTTGAGTTTGGGTGTTGGACCAAGGGGAGGACTTGGAGAGCAGGGTGACTCTGTTTCTCGATTGCTTGTTCTTACAAACACTTCTCTGGTTGAAAGACGTCCAGAGAACTATGAGGTACATTTTCCTCATTATAGTATGAATTATTCATTCTTTTACACATTGACATCCTGACACCATTTTTAGCCATTTATCATAACCAAATTATCAGAAATGGTATTAGTTCAACCGAAAAGGACAACTATGATTCTACACCTTCAATGTGATTTATTTCCTTGGATATGCTTTTCCTATGTTGACTGTCATTTCTTTTCTATTTGTGTTATATCTTCTATACTGTGGCTCTTGTTCTCAAACGTACCCCCAGCTTGTTTGGGACAAAAGGTTCAATTGTTGTTTTTTGTTGCTGTTGCTGCTGCTTATCATTTGTTCTTCTATAAGCCTGCTAGTTTCTTACTTATTTGCTCTCAATTGTCTTTCCAGGCTGTCATTGTCCGCCCTCTCTCAGCAGTAAGTGCCCTGGTTCGATTTGCAGAAGAGCCGCAGATGTTTGCATTTGAATTCAATGATGGCTGCCCGATTCATGTAAGTATGGCATTACTATCCCAATAGGTAATATAGTGCCTTCTAATGCATCTATGTTTTTCTCACTCAGGTATATGCAAGCACATCTCGTGATAATTTACTTGCTACGATTCTTGATGTTTTACAAAACCAGGTACCATTTCTGTAATCCTTCTCAATTGTGCACCACTTGAGCTCAAGTGGTAAAAATCAATGTGTACTGCTTTGATTCATTTTGACACTAAATTTTACAGTGCTTAGCAAACCGCTTCACTTGTACTTTAGCCCAACTATAAGCCATCCATTTTAACAAAAAAAAGGCATGAATTCTGGTCAGCGTTCTAGGAAGGGTATAATATCTTCAGTTGCGTGCTACATGTATGGCTTGCACTTATTTTTTCAAGTACCAGTATACTTTGCTAGCACCAGAAATGCAATGCCCAAAACACCTGGATAAGACCTTACATGTTACATGTTCCCATTTTAATGTGTATTCTTTATTTATTCTCCATGGACCATCTGCTGCATAGCAAAGCAAATTTAAGTATTTGGATTGGTCTGTATCATTTCCTTGAAACTGTTCATATGTAGTAGAGAATAGATTTGAATATTCGATGCTGATAGTATGCAAAGTCTAATGTATTCTGATGATGCATATGTCTTTTCTCACCTTAGTCTTTGCACCTCACATTTCTTTTAATTTTCTTGTTGCTTTCAGAGACAGTGTGCAATTCCGGTGCTGCCAAGGCTAACAATGCCCGGTCATCGCATAGATCCACCTTGTGGTGGAATTCATCCTCAGATACCTCATCATGACATTGAGGCTGCTACCATGCATATAAAACATTTAGCTGCAGTTGCCAAAGAGGCTGTAGTTTCTTCTGACACTATTCCTGGAGCTAAAATCAGATTGTGGCGTAGAATAAGGGAGTTTAATGCATGTGTACCCTATACTGGAGTGCCTGTCAATATCGAAGTACCTGAAGTCGTCTTAATGGCTTTAATTAGTCTTCTACCAACCACACCACACAACCTCCCTGCTGATGCTCCTCCTCTTCCGCCTCCTTCTCCAAAAGCAGCAGCAACAATAATGGGATTTGTTGCATGCTTACGCAGGCTACTTACATCAAGAAGTGTGGCATCACATGTGATGGCATTTCCTGTTGCTGTAGGGAGAATAATGGGTTTGCTTAGGAATGGTTCAGAGGGAGTGGCAGCTGAAGCTGCCGGGCTTGTGGCCATGCTAATTGGTGGTGGTCCTCATGATACATCCACGTTAATGGACACGAGGGGCGAATCCCATGCTACCTACATGCATGCAAAATCTGTACTTTTCTCGCAATCAATTTATGTTCCAATCCTTGTTAACAGATTGAAGCCAATATCAGTTTCACCATTGTTATCTCTATCCATTGTGGAAGTCCTTGAAGCTATGCTTTGCGAACCCCATGGTGAAACAACTCAACATGCTACTTTTGTTGAGCTACTGCGTCAAGTTGCTGGTCTGCGCCGTCGTTTGTTTGCATTATTTGCACATCCATCAGAAAGCGTACGAGAGACCGTTTCTGTGATTATGCGTACTATCGCTGAGGAAGATGCAATAGCAGCAGAGTCAATGCGTGACGCAGCATTGAAGGATGGTGCTCTTCTGAGGCATTTGCTAAATGCATTCTTCTTACCAGATGGTGAGCGGCGGGATGTTAGCCGGCAGCTTGTTGCACTTTGGGCTGATTCTTACCAACCTGCTCTGGACTTGTTGTCAAGAATACTCCCTCCTGGACTTGTTGCTTATCTTCATACTAGATCAGATGAAGATTCACAGAGCCAGTATGATGAGGCGCCGTTAAGCAGAAGGCAGAGACGGATACTTCAGCAGAGGAGGGCTCATACTAGTAAAACTATGGCAGCACCAGAACAAGGAATGTCCCCGAATAGCATTGATGATGGAGAAATTTTCAGGCACACCAATGTGGGTACTTATGGAGGAGCAGATGCCCATCAAAGGAATGGCGGTCAGTACCCTTCTGTCCACGCCCCTTCTCCAGGTATAAGCATTGATCCTTCTCATGCAGTTTCAGTTCCACATGGTTCTGTACCTGAGGGCCTTTCTGAAAATAATCATCCAATGGGGGCACCACAACTGGATTCACATGTTTATTCAGTGGACTCCAGTGCTAATGGCAACCTTGTCAGCTCCTCACATTCAGATTTCTCAGTCCCTGCACAGGTTGTGATTGAAAACACTCCTGTTGGATCTGGAAGGCTGCTGTGTAACTGGTATGGATTTTGGAAAGCATTCAGTCTGGATCACAACAGAGCAGATTTGATATGGAACGAACGCACAAGGCAAGAATTGAAGGAAGCATTGCAAGCTGAAGTTCATAACCTTGATGTAGAGAAAGAAAGAACTGATGATATCGTCCCTGGATGCTCAGTCACAGAGGACGCTAGTGGTTCTGACAGCTTACCTAGAATTTCATGGAATTATGTTGAATTTTCAGTTAGCTACCCTAGCTTGTCCAAAGAAGTCTGTGTGGGACAATACTATCTGCGATTGCTACTTGAAAGTGGAAGCAACTATCGAGCACAGGATTTTCCGCTACGTGATCCTGTTGCCTTTTTCAGAGCTCTGTATCATCGATTTTTGTGTGACGCAGATATTGGTCTTACTGTGGATGGTGCGGTGCCTGATGAGCTAGGTTCATCTGATGATTGGTGTGACATGGGTAGACTGGATGGCTTTGGCGGAGGTGGAGGTTTTTCTGTGAGAGAACTTTGTTCTAGGGCAATGGCTATAGTTTATGAGCAGCATTATAAAGTTATTGGGTCTTTTGATGGCACCGCCCATATTACCGTTCTCTTAGACAGAACAGACGATAGAGCATTAAGGCATCGTTTGTTACTCCTGTTAAAGGTTGATTATACTGTGCTAATTTCCTCTTGCATTTCCCTATTTTATAGTGTCCACTGTCCAGTATGATGTTTTAAGATAAACGTCAAAATGCTTTCTTTATATATTCTTGTTTTGGGTATATCAGAATACATAAATCTCTTGACAAGCCTTGACATGGACATGAATTTTGATTGATACTAACCAATTAGGAAATTGCTTATATAATTTTTTTGTTGCTGATGTGACATCTTCAAAATGCTGAGGAAAGTGCCTCTTCTGCTTGTTTTTGTAGGCGTTGATGAATGACCTTTCAAATGTTGAAGCTTGTGTTTTGGTTGGAGGTTGTGTTTTGGCTGTTGACTTGCTTACTGTTGCTCATGAAGCATCTGAGCGAACTGCTATTCCTTTGCAATCTAATCTCATTGCATCAACTGCTTTTATGGAGCCTCCAAAAGAATGGATGTACATTGACAAGGATGGTACGCAAGTTGGTCCATTTGAAAAGGATGCTATCCGAAGGCTGTGGTCGAAGAAGTCAATTGAATGGACAACAAAGTGTTGGGCTTCTGGTATGTCTGACTGGAAAAGATTACGTGACATCCGAGAACTGCGCTGGGCACTATCTGTCAGAGTTCCTGTTCTGACACCTACTCAGGTATAAAACTAAAAGCTTGTGATAAGACACATTGGGAAACATGCCAATTATGCTTCCTTTTCTCCCTTTCAGTAGTTAGCACAAAGTAAGCAAAAAGATATTTTTGAAATTTCTTATTTTGACTCTCTTTTGACTCACACAATGAATTTCTGCTTACAGATTGGGGATGCTGCACTATCCATACTGCATAGTATGGCATCTGCACACTCTGATCTTGATGATGCAGGCGAAATTGTAACTCCGACCCCAAGGGTGAAACGTATACTGTCAAGTCCAAGATGCCTTCCTCATGTTGCTCAGGTCTTCTTTAGTTCCAATTGTTTTTTTTTTCTTTCTGTCATCAGCTTGAGACTAGGTGTTGTGGCTAGGCTAAGGTTTTAATGCCCGAAATTATATATGTGATGAACAGGAGTGTTCTCCTGGATTGTGGAAGTCACCTAGTGCTGTCTGCTGTGGTCTTATTGCCTTAATCCCTAACCTTCATTAGTATGTTATTGCCTAACAATAGAATCTAAAAGAATCACAACTGCCTGCTCTCGACTAAGATAATAAATAACGAAGCCCTCATGCCATGAAGACCCTAAACCAGCTGCTCCTGTGCACTCGCATAACGCATGGATCAGACCCCCTTGCAGTGGTAGTGAAGGCCTACCATAACAGGTGCATACAGTTGTATGTTTGGGCATTCTAATCTAGTATGTGAAGCGTACGTTTAGTTCAGAGCAAAGCATGCATGCATTTTTCTTTTAGTTCATACCATGCATGTGCATGGGAAAATTCTTCATTCCCTTACAATGCAAGTGACCTTCTTGTCTTAGATTAATATTAACAGATTAGTATGTACTACTCCCTCTGTCCCAGAATATATCTAGTTCTGGGTTTGTCCTAAGTCAAACTTTTTTAACTTCGACCATCCATAACAAACAAAATTATAAAGATTGTAAACACAAGGACGCTACTATTAGATTAGTCATGAATCAAACTATCATAATATATAACTCTTATGTTGTAAATCTTTATAGATTTTTTACTATAAATGGTCAAAGTTATAAAAGTTTGAATTAGGACAAAGCCAGAACTAGCTATATTCTGGGACAAGGGGAGTACTATATAAAGGTGTATGGACACAGCAACATTGTCAAGCTCAGATGATGGAAGCAACCATTAAAATCAATAAATTGTGACTCCTTAATAAAACTGTTAGTATAGATATCAACAATACAATACAATACAGGCTTCCCCTCAAAAAAAAAAAAAATACAGGCAATTGTTAGTTGTGTAGGATAAACTATTTTTCAGTAACATTCATTACTCAGATTATGATAAATTGATTGTACACTTCAATTTTCTGTTTTAACCTTTTTGTTATGGTTTTTTCTTTGTTTTGAATATTTTCATTGATCATACACGAACAGAGAAAAATTAACACTTTGAAATGGTACAGGCTATGCTTACTGGAGAACCAAGCATTGTTGAAGTTGCGGCCTCATTGCTCAAGGCTATTGTTACTAGAAACCCTAAAGCTATGATTCGATTATATAGTACTGGTGCCTTTTACTTCGCGTTAGCATATCCTGGTTCAAATCTCCTATCAATTGCACAACTCTTTTCTGCTACACATACTCATCAAGCTTTTCATGGTGGTGAAGAGGCAGCAGTATCTTCATCTTTGCCTTTGGCAAAGCGCAGTGTACTAGGTGGACTGCTTCCAGAATCTTTGCTGTATGTCTTAGAACGCAGTGGCCCTTCTGCTTTTGCGGTTGCAATGGTGTCTGATTCAGACACACCAGAAATTATATGGACTCACAAGATGCGGGCAGAAAATCTTATCCGTCAGGTCTTTATCCTATCTTTTGTTACTATATGTTTAGTCTTCAAATTCTAATCATATTTATATTATTTTGTTAATCCAATCTGTTTTTGCAGGTTCTGCAGCATCTCGGTGATTTTCCTCAGAAATTGGCTCAGCATTGCCATTCTTTGTATGATTATGCCCCTATGCCACCTGTGACGTACCCAAATCTGAAAGATGAGATGTGGTGCCATCGATACTACCTTCGTAACCTTTGTGATGAGATTAGGTTTCCAAACTGGCCCATTGTTGAACACGTGGAGTTTTTGCAATCACTATTGGTAATGTGGCGTGAAGAGTTAACTCGTCGTCCAATGGATTTGTCTGAAGAAGAAGCCTGCAAGATACTGGAAATTTCTCTTGATGATCTTGTGCTTGGTGAAAATGGTGGTAGTAAACAATCATCGGAGTCGAGTTCAACCGATTTGGGAAACAAAATCGAAAACATTGATGAGGAGAAGCTCAAACGCCAATACCGGAAGTTGGCGATTAAATACCATCCAGACAAAAACCCAGAGGGAAGAGAGAAGTTTGTTGCTGTGCAAAAGGCTTATGAGCGATTGCAGGTGCACCTTTTTGATCCATTTCCATTTATACAAAGCGGCATGCCTTCTCCTGTTGTTTTATATGATGTTTTATTGACATGTCTGTTTTTTTGAATTGGATGACTTGCACAATCTTTTATTTCCCCTTGTACACACCTTTTCCCTGGCAACACCCACTCTACAAATATAACCATTTTTAAAACTGAGATATTTATCACATTTATGGTAAACCTATGATCTACATATGCAGGCAAGTATGCAGGGATTGCAGGGGCCACAAGTCTGGAGGCTGCTACTCTTACTAAAGGCACAATGCATCTTGTACAAGAGATATGGACATGTCCTGGAGCCATTCAAATATGCTGGTTATCCCATGTTGCTAAATGCAGTTACTGTAGACAAGGATGACAGCAACTTTCTTTCATCTGATAGGGCTCCTCTTCTGATAGCTGCTTCAGAGTTAATTTGGCTGACGTAAGCTAATACAAACTTAAGCAATATTTTTATCTTTTCCTAAAATTATTCATTTTGATTAAACATCCATTATCTCATATTCTTGTTGTAATGTTCTGTTAGGTGTGCATCCTCTTCATTAAATGGAGAAGAACTTATACGAGATGGTGGTATTCCATTGCTGGCAACTCTTCTTTCACGTTGTATGTGTATCGTTCAGCCCACAACTCCGGCAAATGAACCATCTGCAAGAATAGTCACCAACATAATGCATACATTCTCAGTACTCAGCCAGTTTGAGTCAGGGAGAGTTGAGATTCTTAAGTTTGGTGGCCTTGTGGAGGACATCGTGCACTGTACAGAACTTGAATTTGTTCCGTCAGCTGTGGATGCTGCTCTGCAAACAGCTGCTAATGTTTCAGTGTCCTCTGAGTTGCAAAATGCTCTTCTAGCAGCTGGATTTCTATGGTACTTGCCTTCCATCCCTTGCACTTGCTATATTTACATGAAAATTAGATATTTAATGACTCTTTTCTCTGCATGTTGTACTTGTTTATTGAATCGAAATAATGCATTAGGAGAAAAAAAAAACAGGCATACATGAATGCATAGTTATATTAGTGACATATGTTCAACAATTTACTTGCAGGTATGTGCTGCCCCTACTGCTTCAATATGATTCAACAGCAGAAGAGAGCGAAACTAGTGAGGCACATGGTGTTGGGGCAAGGGTGCAGATTGCTAAAAATATTCATGCTGTTCGTGCAACTTATGCTTTGTCAAGGCTTTGCGGTTTCAGTAGCGAGGGAATGCCGAGCCCATCTAACCAAGCTGCATACAATGCTCTAAAGGCACTTCTTACTCCAAAGCTAGCTAACATGTTGAGAAATCACCCACCCAAAGAGCTATTATCAAATCTGAATTCAAACTTGGAATCGCCAGAGGTAATGAGTTCTATTGGCAATTGCAATTGTATTATATGCCTAAAACATTGCAAAAATATCATTTGAGCATATGCATATTGTAAGGCTCTTTCCATGATGCATTATGATAAGAAACTTGCTAGTATTTACCTGTAACAGGCCAAGGTAATTTCTTTTTTGTGACTTCTTTATCACATGCACATACACAGGGACTTATGCGTAAGGCTATATGTCTTTATGATCATAAACACTTGGACTTAGTTTTGGGAGTTGCCATCACAATGGATCTATTTCCTACTTAGAAATGTATCAAGGACATCTTATACCCACAACTCACATTCTCCTTAGTCCTTATAGTAGTAAACTGGGAATGATATATCATATTTTGCCTATCAAATGAACTGGCGATCTTGAAATGGTGATGCATTTCATTGCTTCATCAATAGACATCATGTCATGGCATCACAAGGAGCAAATATAAGCTGTTACTTATGGCACACCTTTTTGCAATTATTATTCAATAATATACTATTAAATGATCGTACATGTGCAAACTTACATATATGTTCTGTTATTGTCTTTCACAATGGGAAATTATATACTGTTTTCCATGTAACACTAGAGAAAATTATTTCAGAATAATCCACTACTATTTGATTGTATGTGCAAAAGATTACCTTGAGCTTAATAAAATTACCTTTTTCAGATCATATGGAATTCTTCTACAAGAGGCGAGCTCCTCAACTTTGTAGATGAGCAGCGTGCTAGTCCAGACCCTGATGGTTCATATGATTTGACAGAATCACAATCTTTCACCTATAAAGCTTTGTCAAAAGAATTGAACGTCGGAAACGTGTACCTGAGAGTTTACAATAATCAGCCAGATTTTGAAATCAGTGATCAGGAAGAGTTTTGCATTGCTCTGCTTAATTTTGTAGCAGAGTTGGTGCTAAAGTGGAACTCTATTCATTTGAAGGAAACAATGACAGATCAACATAGTTCAGTTGTTGACACTACTTTTGAAAAAGTCAGTGATTCAACTAGTGAAGGTAAAGAGGATAATTCATTAGAAGAACAAATTAAGGAGACAGATGAAGATTCTGAAGTTATAATAGCAAACCTCCAAAGTGGACTTACATCACTTCAGGTACTTATATTTGTTGGGGGCTTATTAAATCTTTTCTTTATGAATACAGTTTCTGATGTTGTCTTTTTTTACTGCAGAATCTTCTGACAAGTAACCCAGGATTGGCTGCTGTTTTTGCTTCCAAGGAACGGTTGATACCTCTTTTTGAATGCCTGGCGCTGCATGTTCCCCCTGAAAGTAACATCCCACAAATATGCTTAAGTGTTTTGTCTCTGTTGACAAAGCATGCTCCATGCTTGGAGGCTATGGTTGCAGAAAGGACAAGCCTCATTCTACTATTTCAGATACTCCACTGCAATCCTCCTTGCAGGGATGGAGCACTTTCTGTATTGTATTCTTTAGCCAGCACACCAGAGCTGGCTTGGGCTGCTGCCAAGCATGGTGGTGTTGTCTACATTCTCGAACTTATGTTGCCTCTTCAAGGTGTGATCTTTAGTTTATATACTGTGAACTGTCCAGTTAGTCATTATTTTGCATACGTTACATGTTTAATAGGTTTTGCTTACTCATACTGCTTATTTAGTTTTAGTTGGGAAATTTTGGCTGAATTTCTTATGCTTACAACTTCCACTGAAGGTCCTGATGTGTATAGAAGGATTTGTTTCGTTTTAGCTGCTCATCACTTGGATTTATTTGGTCATGTTTTGCTTGCTACAATGACTTCATAAGTCTAGTTGTGCACATTATATTAACCTAATTTTTAATTATGTAGAGGAAATTCCTATGCAGCAAAGAGCTGCAGCTGCATCCTTATTGGGCAAACTTGTTGGGCAACCAATGCATGGTCCCAGGGTGGCGATTACACTTGCCAGATTTCTGCCTGATGGTTTGGTTTCTGCAATTAAAGATGGACCTGGTGAAGCTGTTGTTTCATCTTTGGAACAGACTACAGAAACTCCTGAACTTGTATGGACGCCTGCAATGGCAGCTTCTCTTTCTGCGCAGCTGTCAACCATGGCATCAGACCTCTACCATGAGCAGATGAAAGGGCGTGTTGTTGATTGGGATGTACCTGAGCAAGCATCTGGACAGCATGTGATGAAGGATGAACCACAGGTAGTTTTTGATCTAGCACTATCTGCCCTACTGACTGGATGCCATAACTTTGGTTTAGATGTAAACGTAATAACATATTAACATACTGCACCAATTTCAGGTTGGTGGAATTTATGTAAGACTCTTTCTGAAGGATCCCAAGTTTCCACTGAGAAACCCTAAAAGATTCCTTGAAGGGCTGCTAGATCAGTATGTCTCCTCTGTTGCTGCAACACATTATGAAGCAAATGCTGTTGACCCTGAGCTTCCTTTGCTGCTTTCCGCTGCATTGGTGTCCTTGCTGCGTGTTCATCCAGCACTTGCAGACCATGTTGGTTACCTAGGTTATGTTCCAAAGCTTGTTGCAGCTATGGCCTATGAGGGAAGAAGAGAGACTATGGCTTCTGGGCAGACCACAAGTGGATCACAGGAAGAACCTAGTGAGCACGACAAATCTGATGGTCACTCTGAGACCACTGTGCAGTCTCCACAAGAACGTGTTCGCCTTAGTTGTCTGCGTGTACTACATCAGTTGGCATCTAGCACAACTTGTGCTGAAGCTATGGCAGCAACAAGTGCAGGAACTCCTCAGGTATTGAATTATTTAATTCATTTAGGTACTTTTATGCTTTTAAGAAATTTGATGTTCAATTTATTTATTTTTATATAGGGAGTTTTTACTGATACAGTAGCATAGATTCTTTTGATTTAGTTGTTTTATAACACTGATCTGTGATCAAGTTTGCTAATACCAAGTTCAGCATGAACCTTGGATTGCATTACATTCAAACTTATAAATAATTAAATACTATATCGAGCCCTGTACCATTCAAATAGTTAAGCCATGAGCCCATGAGGCTGTCATATTTCTGATATCTTAGTTTTCTCGACCATATAAATGTGGAAAATTCTGTTGAGACCATTCCATTGTTGTCATTGCCTATTATGAATTATGATCCTGACTGTCACATATAATGACTTCGGAAATCACCCTTGTAGCCTGCCTGGACACTAGGTGCCACCCTGCCACTCATCTAGCATGTTATAAAACACTTGTATTTACCTCCTTGTTTAAATAAACTTGCTTATCTGAGGACTGAAATCTGTGAGTTCTCACAAAACCAAGACAGAACCAATATGACTAACACGTAAAACGATATTTCAAGATTGACATCTGAATACACATCTTATTTCTTTCTTGAATCGCCTTGCAGGTTGTACCACTGCTTATGAAAGCAATTGGATGGCAAGGTGGAGGTATTCTGGCATTGGAGACCCTAAAGCGTGTTGTTGGTGCTGGTAATCGGGCTAGAGATGCACTGGTTGCACAGGGTCTAAAGTAAGCATCCCAAATCCTTAAATAGCTATTAGCACATATGTTCTGAAAACGAAAAGTTGAAATTTTACGCGAAAACTTAGATTTAGATAGAAGTTTTACTTCTGTTATAGTATATATAATGGCAGAGAATAGGGAATAACATCTATAGCCATGCAAGATTTGAAGACCAAACTCAACGCTATTTGCTTGATACCAAAAAGAAAAGAAAAACACTACTGGGTGAACCATTACTTTTTTGAAAAAAAATAAAGTATATATATAATGGAGAATAGTGAATGACATTTATAGCATGCAAAGATTTGAAGACCAAACTCAAATCTATTTGCTTGATACAAAAAACACCACTGTATAATTGCAATGTGCAGTTTCCGATACTTCGTAGAATCTTTCTACCTTTTTCTTCCATAGTTAGATAATTACTGAAGTCATCCATTTTATTGCTCTTCTTCTTTGCTGCTTATTAAGCATGGAAAAATGGCTTTTTATTGTATTAAATCAGTCTTTTTAAACAAAAGGCATATTTGGGCAGTTGGCAAAATTTTGTTCTTATCATCTTTTCAGAAAACCTAGTTTTTCTTAAATCTTGATTAACTCCTGTGAGAGCTAATTGTATTTCACAAAATGAAACAATATAGGGTTGGTCTAGTTGAAGTGCTCCTTGGTATTCTTGATTGGCGTGCTGGTGGAAGGCAAGGACTCTCTAGCCAGATGAAATGGAATGAATCAGAGGCTTCGATCGGGCGTGTTTTGGCAGTGGAGGTAAGATAAATTTGACTGTTGACAATTTTATTGTCCATATGACAACTTGATTGATGCAATCAAACCAAAATCGGATCTCCTTAGGAAAACAAAAACAGAACTAGATCAATGTATTTGGGCAGATGATATATAAGGAACTGGGGATGTTATATAAAGTAGAAGTTGAGCATCCATTTTGTATGTTTTGAGTATCTAGATTGACTTGTGAAAAATGGCATATGCGGCATTCTTAGCTTGCCTGATGAGTATGTTTTAAACCTGAGAATTATTCAGATGAAAGAATTGGCACAGCATCTTCAGAACATAGATCTGTTGTTTCGCTGCTTTCATTGTTTTGTTGATCATTGCTTGTTTATCTGTAGATGTCTTATTTACTGGATTCTGTTTGATTTATGCAGGTGCTTCATGCTTTTGCAACAGAAGGTTCACATTGTGCTAAAGTTCGTGAAGTCTTGAATTCCTCTGATGTAAGCAATTCACCTGTGAACTATAATGCATTGAACATTACAGTCATGGTTAGCTTATGAAATTGGAAAACAACAATGCGACCATGACTAGTGATTCACCAAACAAAAAATTGAAAAGAAAAATAGTGGCTTAAATTACATTATCCTTCTATGTAGGTATGGAGTGCTTACAAGGACCAGAAGCACGATTTATTCCTCCCATCCAGTGCACAATCATCTGCCGCTGGAGTTGCCGGGCTCATCGAGAGCTCATCATCACGGCTTACCTATGCCCTCACAGCACCCCCTCAACCTGCATTGGTCCGTCTACCATCTTCGGCTCCCTCACTACCATCAGCTCCTGCAAACCCTAGTGAACGGCATTCTTATCAGCATTCATAGTGGGGAAAATGCATTTTATGCAAAGTACATAGCATGTACAGTGTTCCGTTACATAGGGTTTCACGTTTGTTCCTTGTATACATGTAGAGCATATGTTTTTTTGTAACATAGATGTCCATAGAACATTCAAGCTGAAAATGTGATCGATTCGATATTGGGTGAATGAATTTTTTCTTTTCTCAAGATAATTGTGAGCCTTCTCATCTTCAGATGATAGAGGAATGAATATTCGTGACCTTCTCTTCTTCAGATGACAGAGGAATGAAAATTCCTATGTTGTTTATCCTTGGTGATACCATGAGTGCTCTGTTGTAGTGCACGAAACGCTCTGATGTCCCTTTGGTCAAATTCCTATGTTATTTATCCTTAGTGATACCACGAGTGCTCTGTTGTAGTGCACGAAACGCTCTGATGTCCCTTTGGTCTGTCGGTATATTTGAACTTTATTTGTGGTTTTATTGTCATTTTTTTAGTTAAGCTCTCCTAAAAATAAAGATATTTAGATACTGCTCATGATCTGAAATAGTTTTATCAGAAAATTGAAATTCATCCCTAAGCTTAAAGTTTTGCCTTGCTCATGGTTTTCAAGAAATAATAATAATTCACGATAAAAATTCTCCGAGATGGAATGCCTAACCAGTAAGAACAGGAGTGAACCTCTCGGGGGAAAAACAAATAAAGAAAAAAAGTAGTAGTGTGCACAAAACAATCGAAAATAAAAATATGCACCAGCCGGGAATCGAACCCGGGTCTGTACCGTGGCAGGGTACTATTCTACCACTAGACCACTGGTGCCTGATGCCTTCGGAAGCATCAAAATGATTTTGTAGAACTCAGAACACAAATCTTATTCTCATATGCCAATCCTATTTTGAGGGACCTGTTCCACTTTTTCTCACTTTTTTCTGAAATAATATTGAGAGAAAAGGTGTACAACATATGAAGACTGCACAAATTCTGTACCCAGAATAGACTAGTATGGTTTTTAATCCCCTGTTTCTTGCTTACCATACTATGATAAAAGAAATACTTTAAATAATTGGCCACAGTACAAGCAAACAAATTGGAGCGAGGACCATGGAGTGCGCGGCAGTGCAAGCAATTCAATGGAACAGATTAGGAGGTACATGTGGAGATTGAGGAGCAAACGGCAAAGCTTCTTTTGTCGCCAACGATGGCCGGCCCGGAACGATGTTTGTTAAATCACATGCGCGATAGGTAAAGCCGCACGCCACTCTTGTCCCCTCCAAAAAGATTAGGAGCACTAAGAGATCCTTTTTTATGTACAATAGAGAAACGCCATGTGATATGCGCCTCTGGCTCATCCATGGCGACAACAATATATATTTTGACCTTTCCTAATTCCCTGCCATGAGCGGATGAGCCCATGAGGTAAAGTTCGGTCGGCCTGAGCTTGCTTCGTCACTGAAATGGTACAGGATAATCGCGTAAGTCAGGGCTTTCGCTCGAAATACGGGAGCTTTTTTATATGATTGAAAAGAAAATTGTGCTGCTATCCCCATGAAATTCATGCGCGATTAGGCGTCCTTTCAATTTGATTCTCCTCCACTCGCCTAACACCCTCACTTGATCCGATCCGTAGTGCTTGCACGTGCTTGATGTGCAAGTCTACCCACCCAGACCAAACTCACATGTCCGCACCGCGCGGCTCTGCCCATCCATGTCTCCATCATTTCAATTTTTCTATATATATATATATAAAAAAAGAGCTCTCCATCCTATTCTCATGTGCCAATCCTATTGTCACTCGTGTTAAATTCAACAGGTCCAACAAGTGTACCAGCTGAAAATTCTCAGCTTCTCAGCACAAGCGCTAACAGAAAAAGAAAAAGAGAGGAAAAGGATATAATAAGATCGACCAAGGCAGAAAAAGGCAGAAAAGTATCGACCCATTATATATTCAACATGAAGCAACTGTAAACCATCCAACCTTATGAATTTTAGTAATGAGATAAAAAAAACTGACTTCGGTTGAAGCGGAATCCTGGTGTAAAGTACATACATCAGGGCATCGCCCGCCCATTACAAGGACGAACAACCCATCCTATATACAGTTTCGATTCGATCGACGTTAGCATCGATCGAAACATGATCACAGCTCATAGCCACAGGTGATTGATTAACAACAACAGATGGATGGATGGTATGCTTGCTTAATCCTGCTATAATAATTAAACACGCTACTAGCAAAAACACAACGAGGACGACGAACAACAACAATAGCTAAGTATCATCGTCCATCCTTCTTCCTCCTAAAGTTTACAACAACACAGTTGTCTTCCTCCTGAATCATTCAGTGCCCGGACCATTCCAGCGATGAGGTGGAGGGTAAGAGTAGTAACAGTATCGTCCCTATCTGGCAGCCAGAGGTGATCCCTCTCGATTACCTTCCCATGACGGTGCCGGGCTCGGCGAGGCGGCTGTAGAGCGCGGCGTTGAGCTGGTCCTGCGAGTATATCCGGCTTGCCATCTTGACGGCCACCTGCTGGATCATGAGGTCCTTGACGACGGAGACGCTGGCGTGGTACACGTCCAGGTCCAGCTCGCGCAGCGCCGTCATGAGCCTCGCCGACGGGTGGTTGCGCTTGTGGCACTGCACTCTGATCATGGCCTCCAGCCCCAGTATCTTGGCGTCGATCTCCACGGCGTGGCAGCGCGGCCCGGCATCGTGCCCAAACCCGCCGCCCTGCGGTGCGGCCGGCCTCGCGTCCCGCTCCTTCTTGAGCGCCTCGATCTGTGACTGCATCGTCTCCTTGTCTGACTCGAGTGACGTGAGCTTGCCGCGGAGCTCGTTGATGTAGGATATGGCGTCGCCGAGCAGGGACGCCTTGTCCATCTTGGACACGTTGGGCACCACGGCGCGCAGCGCGTAGAACCGCTGATTGAGCTTCTCACGCCGCTGCCGTTCCGCCTCTACGTGGTTGAGCGGCTCCTCGCGGCCGTTGGCCGGCTTCCGCCCGCGCTTGCGCGGCCGCTTCTCTGCCTCAGGCGGCGGTGGCGCCACGACGCGGCTGCTCTCCACCTCGCGCACCGACGCCTCGAGGTCCGAGTGGTCCGACTCCGACTTGGCCGGCGCGCCCGTGGTGCCCGTGGACGGCCGCGTCGTCGGCGCCGACGAGAAGGACAGCATGCCCTCGGTCGCCGTTGCCGACGGGTGGTGAAGGTTGTTGGTGTTGCTGGCGCGGGAGGTGGCCTCCATGGAACGCTTGTTGTTGTTGTTCTTGGCGTCGTTGGTCCCCACGGCCGCGGTCATGGTCGCCGCGGTGTGCTGCGAGAAGAGGCTCCCCGGCGCGGTGGTGAGGCTGGCAGGCGGCGCCGGCGAAGGGTTCCTCCGGCTAGTGCTGTCGGCGCCGAAGCTGAGGATCTCGCTGGACTCTGGCTTGAAGAAGGGCGGGCCCACCGAGGCCGTGGACGGATTGGACGCGAAGTCGGAGAAATTGAGCTCCCGGCGGAAGGGCCCCTGCTGCTGTTGATGCTGCTGGTGGTGGTGGCGCTGCGGAGGCACGGGAACCGAAGGCTGCGGTGGAGGCGGCGCCTGCACGGAGGGGCTCGGGTTCTCCGTGAGCGTGCTGGTGCTCCCGTTCTCGAATTGGATCTGCGGCGGCGCCGGTGGCGGCTTGGAGACGGAGATCTCGGCCGACGCCATGGTGTCCTTCATGTCCATGACCGGCGTGTCGGCGAGCCAGAGCACGGAGGGATCCGTCTCCGCCTGGTCCGCCGCTCCCTGCTGCTGCGGCGGCTGCTGCTGCACGAACCCCGCTCCTCCGCCCCCAAACAGAGAGCGGATCTTGCCCATGCTCTCGGCGGTGTGGAAGACGACATCGGTGGAGCCCAGCTCGAGCACGCCGGTCCCCACGGGGACGCAGACCATGGTGCGGAGGCCGAAGACGTAGGCCTGCCTTGCGCGCTCGCATGGCGCGGAGGAGAGGCCCGACGCGATCCAGGTGGGCTGGCCCGCGAACAGGGCCTGGCCCGGGAGCCCGGACCCGTTGGGGAAGGACTGCGTCATCGACACAAGGAAGAACCACTCGGTGTCCGTGACCTCCTCCTCCACGGCCTCGTCGGGCGCGGCCGCGGCGCCGGAGATGAGCGAGTTGAGCTCGCGGAGCACGCGCTTGCGGTGCTCCTGCTCCGCCTGCGCCTGCGGCGTCAGCGGATGCTTCTTGCGCTTGTCCTCGTCGCAGCCCTTGTAGTAGCCGTCCCCCCACCCGAGCAGCGACGCGCCGGAGGCCGCGTCCACGGAGGACTGCCAGTAGATGGCGTAGGTCCAGGTCTCCCTCGACCCTTCGATGATGGCCTGGAGCCGCTGCTGCAGCGTGTCCTGGTTGAACCCGCCGGGCGCCGCCGCCGCAACAGCCGGCGCCATCTGCTGCTGCTGTTGCTGCTGCGGAGGCGGCGGCGTACCCGACCCGCCGCCGCCCATGGCGCCCCAGGGGAGCGCAGGGAGGTCGGCGGAGGCCATGAAGGCCTCCATCATGGAGGCGTTGTCGTCCGTCCACAGGTTCATGGAGGGAAAGGAGTGGGGATGGATTGGGGAAGACGGACGGGAGAGACGGTGGAGGAAAATGGTGGGCGGAGAAGAAAGAGAGGGGAAAGCGAAAGAATAACACGTTTCCTCTAAATTAACGGGGGCAAATACGGAAACATCGCTTCGTCGCACAAGCAGCGGTCGGGGCAATCTCGTAAATTCGCGCTTTGGAGGGGCTAACCCCACAATTCAAGGGCGGGTTTGTGTAACTGCCGGGTTTGTAGCATCCTCCTCCAATGTGGGGTCCACTTGTCAGTGAGCGGTTGTGGTTCTTTTAACTATTTTTTCTTGTCAGTTGCTGGTTCACTTCTTTTTATTTTCCACCAATTTATACATTTGCAAATCCGATATCCAAACGAGTCCAACTGCTTCTCACGAGGCGATGTAGGGTCATGCATGGGGCGGAGCATGAAGAAAACGCGTCGAGATAGAGTGCTATAAATATTGTGTGTTATTCTTTAAAGTAATGAATCGTTGAAAATTAGATTGTCCCTCAAAAAATAATATTTTTATATTAGTTACATAAAAATCACATGCTCTGACAAGTCATTGCCACCATACATTGTTGTCCTATCACACATGTTCATGGCATTAAAGATATTTAGCCATTATTTGTTCTTTTACAAATTTTTAAAAAAGCAATATCTAAGGGATTCGACAGTTTGATTGTGCCGCTGGTCTTATGCCACCAAGAACTTATTGTGTATCTTTGATCTTGCTTCTTGTATCCTTAGACGATGGCGCAAATGCTAGAAACAATCTTTCATGATACGATTAGTGACTAGGGCATATATAATGCGTATCAGCTTTATTTGTTATTAAATTTCTACATAAAATATGTTTATTAATTGATTAGATGAGAGACATCTATCCACTAGATTGCGTCGCTAGCCTTATGCCACCAGGAACTTATTGTGTATCTTTGATCTTGCTTCTTATACCCTTAAAGGATGACGCAAATGCTAGAAACAATATTTCATGATATGATTACTGATTAGGGCATATACAATACGTATCGACTTGATTTGTTATTAACTTTCTACATAAAATATGTTTAGTGATGATTTTTTTTTGAAATTATATACAACAAGCAATGGAAGTTTATTGTTCGTGAACAGGTCTTTACCGTAATGGTAAGGTGCCTTAGTAGCACCTCATTGTTCTTGGGTTCGATTCCTATTGAAAGCGAATTTTTCGGACTAGGTTAAAAAATTTCCCTTGTCTTTCCCCTAAGCTAAAGCATGTGTAAGATCCTGCCTGGAGCCAAGCGGTGCGGGCTTTGCTCCCGATTTAAAGGTTGGTGCACTATGAAGCTCTCACACATGCCAAAAAAGGGATCACCATGTTAGCGAGGAGAGGGGTTCAGAAATTTTCTAGACTTACATGAGAAGATTCTCTCTTCTTAATGCAATATCGTTGGGGAGTCTTACCTCGGCAGGTCTAGTTTTTTTTTTGAAGTTCATTGTTCCATACTTTGTATGATTGATTCATGCGTTAGTTAATTATTACTGGTTATATAGAAACTCATATGCTTTGGAAATCAATTGTCAATTACTTTATATTGTATGATTATTCGTTCACAGTTTTATTGTATTCTAAGCTAGAAATGATTTTGTGATTTATGTATAAGTAGAATGAATGTAAATAACTCATATCACATAGAATTTAAACATTGCCTTTTGTTCTATGGAACATACATTCACATAATAAACTGGTGAATAACATTTATGAATAAAAGCATAAGGTGAGCCTGGGAAATCTCACATTACTAACTTGATGCATATGATTCTTTTTGTTATATGTAGTGTCTTGAATTAGCATAAGTTTCTAGTGATATTAAAACGCATTAGAGATGGGCTCGTGGCCTAGTGACAAGTTGTTTGGCTAGAACGCTGCCGTCTGAGTTCGATTCCTTAAAATAAATTTGTGGATATCTCTTCGAGCATGATATTATAATAGGAATGTAACACTCCTCGTTCCACGCTAAAAATTGGGTGATTTTCTGGCGATCTTTGAAAAGACACATTTTTCTTTGTTGAGTATAGTTATAGGATTTATCGTGAATATGTCTAAATGTACATTGTGGTGTGCGTGAGTGAATTTGCACATGAACAAATACTTAGAGATGAGATTCAAAAAATACATTAAAGATACATAGGTTCCACATGTTTACTTGTAAAATACGTGTGATCTAGATGATTATTATGTCAACGAGTTTGATAAAATTAGTGGTGTTAGGATAATGCAAAACACATTATTTTTCTTCTCACTACATACTCGTATCTCTCATATTCCGATTGGAGAATCACAATACTACCTTTTTATTGTGGCCGGTTACGCACGTGCACGACCATGCGCACGGGAAAGGGCGGGCTTAAACTTCGCGCCAAATGAAGTGAGGTCGAGCACGATCGAATGGCAACGAGAACGAGATGGCCTCCCCCGCCCAGGCTTATTTGACCGTTGACTTGGCCATTGATCCATTCCTCTTCGATTTCGAATGAGTGAGTGAGCTGGTCCCACGTGAGAGAGGGTGGGAGGTAGGAGGAAAGGGCTCCGTCGTCGGGCCCACCAAACAGACAGACGAATAAATAAGGCCCAGGAGGGCGGAGAGCGACCCGGCGCGACCTTATCGTTTAAAACCTGCCTCATGATCTGAGCCGTCCGTCTTCACGTGTTTAGTGAGCCTCGCAGCGTGTTTTTGCAGAGTACTTTTTTTATCGAACAATAACAATGCTAATTTTTAATTAGCGTGAACATGATTCGGCGATCTCGAATCAGCGTTTCAATACGCGGGGGTGGGCCCGTTCAAGGAACGCAAAGGCAGGTGGCCGCCGGGTCGTTGTCGCGGCTCACGATTTTCTCTAATCTCCTACCGCAACTTGATGCCACTACGCATCCATCCGCTTTTGGATTCCTCCGGCAAATGCTACACCCACTATCCTAAATAGACCCTAAAGAGTCTACTAACTGCTATGCTAATTTAGCTGTTGTCTTCCCCAATCAAGAAGATGTCAAATCTCAATACCTATTGCATCATGCATAGAGTACTTAGCATCATTGGCACTGTAAACAAAAGGAAAACAACTTGGCAAGCTCACGTTAAGATGTGAAGAACCTTAATCAGTATTGCCTGGAGGTTATATGCTCTTTAAAATCTTGATGCATCTAATATTTCCAAGCAGATTGATGAGTGATCTTTTCTTTAGTGTAGCATATTGAATTCATGGTATGCTCCATTTGTGGAGCGTAATAAAAAAGGTTAAATTCATCAGCCTCTAGCGTACGCGTAGCAGGATGGATAAGATAACCACATTTTTATATTCTAACAAGCATGAGGAGGGCGGAAGGTTCACGGCAAGTAGTGGAGTGGAGCACGTTTTGCTCGCGTGGTGGGCCGGCCGCCCGCCTGTCCGAATGCAATGTTTTTACCCGCACTCGAGTTGTCGTCACGTGGTCGAGGGCCCTGCGCCCATGTGATTGTGATTTCGGGCGCGGCAGCAGCACACGTTCCCCGCCTTTCCCATTTCTTTACGCACACTTGCACTTCACCCCTTCTTTTGTTTATCTTTTTATGCTTATTATCTACGTGTAGTATACGTACTACTATTGTATAATATTTCTCGTTGTTTGTTTTCTCATGTAGTATTTGACTCGTAGCCTCGGCACCTCATGTTTATTCATAATCACTTCTCCCTTATTAATTTCTCTATAATATTATCTGAAAAAGCTTTGAAAACCAGTTCTCGACCCTTTGACGTGCGATCTAATTCTAACCCATCAGTTGTCGTTGTTATTCTATCGCTCGTGAGTGCCCTCGCATAATCACTGTCGCATCCAGGTGAATTTGAGATGACCTTCCTCCTTCATATATAGTTATTGTCTTTGTCCACCATCATGCAGGGGCGGATCTATATTATCAATATCGGATGCGGCTGCACCTGGCTGATTTTTTTTAAGCTTATAAAATCAATTTTTCACAATATAATTGGTAATAAACTTTAATTTTCCTTTAGAATTATACCCAAACATTTTCCTCTAGCTCCGCCTCAGCCACCATGATGCATCATGTTGCAATGGCTATCAAAGAGAGACACTTACATAGGCATCCTAAGTGTCTATGATATTAATTAAATCAATTGAACATCAACTTATTCACGACCGTCTTCTATCCTCAAATAACTGTCACAGTAGGTCATAAGGGTTTCTTTAGTTCCGTTCAAATCTATGCTTTCATGGAGGTCATGTCCTATCGTTGACTATTTTCCTTGATATATGAGTTCTAGTGTATTTTTTTAACTCTAATGAGTGATTATGTAATCAACATTTTTATGTATTATTATTACTACATTCATTTTTTAGTTGGACAAATATATAAGTTTTATAACCATTGATGATTGGATCCTCAAGGTATCGATGTTTTGATGATCAATGACAACTATAAAACTAATATCTACATGAATGTTATGTACGTATGAATCATCTCTAACTCTACTACAAATTTTATTGATGATGGTTGCCTTGGCAGTTGATGACATTGATCACAAGCGTAGTTCTTTGATAAGTTTGATGGTGTCCAAGGGTTGATAGAGATGGCGTCTTCGGGAGTAATTACGAGCTCGTGTGCAAGAATTCTACTTGGTGTGGGAGGGACCGATACTCTAACGGGAGTGGTCTAATGAGGAGTAGGGGAAGATGCTATCCTTCTGAGACCTCGAAAAAAATCATAAGCATTCTTTCACCCTCTTTTTACTATTCTGCAGTTGTATGCTATAGTTGATAACTTGACTTGTGGTTTACATAGGCTAGTGTGACTTAGTTTCCGCATTACTTTTATCATGAATACTTAGCATGTGTATGGTATTGATTTGCTAGAATTGTTTGATTATAACGATTGCTAGGACCTAGTGGAGAAAGTAGTAGCATCTATTAATTATGGTTGACTTGCCGATTCACTCCTCTTGATACGTCTTCGATCCTTACAAAAACATATAGTTTAATTTATATTAAAAAATATGACTAAACTAAATCAATTCTGTTACTAATTATAAAAAATACTACTCCCACCATCCCATTATATAAGTATTCCTAGCATTTCAAGACAAAAACAAGGAAGGAGAAAAATAATGATATTACCCCTAATAAATTATAGTCTCTCCTTCTCAAATTAAAGTCATTTGGTGTACTGTAAAGAATTAAAATGAGGTAGGGTGTAGTCACATCACTGGAAATACTTATATTATGAAAATTTTTTGAATCTCTTAAATGTTTATATATTGCTATTGAGATGGAGGGAGTAGGAGTAGTGTTTTAGAGAACCTCAAGAAACGGTTATGGAGCAGAGCTCAAAGACAAGAGGAAGGACACTGATTAAATCGGATGGAAATTGAGTGACGTGTTTGCAATGGTAGACAGTGTCACCAAGTGGCCCAATTGGATTGGCGGTCGTGACAACGTTGAATGAATGAATAGGGTGGTTTTGTCTGCTATCGCAGCGATGGTGGGGCCACCGGGCAGGGAGGGAAGGAATAACCCGTGTGGTAAAAAGGAAGGATAATCATCAGCAGTAGTAAAACGTGTTACGTGTGTAGTCTAGAACGCGTCGCATCCATCATATCGTCCCACGTGATACACGCGCACGCGAACGGTGTGTCGGTCGTGCTGCTGCTGCTGCTGGGCCGTTTAGTTGTCAGAGCACTGCACAGCTGCTCAGTGATCTGAATGGGCGGTTTGCTGCAATTTTTCGAACCTGATATCCCCTCCAGCGACCGACAATTTGCTTTGCTAAAACAGTAACCAGTACCGGAGTACTCGTCATCCGCATTGGACGGATGAATGAACGGATTGGGATTACCATAAACAAATAGACAGTGCGTGCGTGGATCACGTTTCTTCCTCAGCTCTGGTCTCCTCTTTTACGGTAAATAACTTGTGGTCCCGCCTATGGGTACGGAGTCCGCATCACCACATGACATCCAATATAACCTCTGTTGCACTGCACGGCGCCGCTCGTTAAGTTTGGTCATGTTTGTCAGCTCACGCAGTGGACGAACCAAGAGCTCGCTTAGTTGGTCGGTCCATAACTAATTACAGTATGTACAGTACTCTAATAAGTAGAGTACTCGAAAGCAGCAGAGTAGATACTATTACTACTTCCTCCTTTTCTTTTTATTTATCGTTCTAGAGATGTTTTTTAATGTTCAGATTTATTAAATATTCTCTAAAATTGAACATTGATTCATTAAATATTATCTAAACCTGGATATTAGAGAATTTAGAGAATATTCAATGAATTTGATAAAGAACTAGAACAACAAGTAATTTAAGTATGAAAGAAGTATTATATAATAGGATTGCCACCAGTAACAACATTTTCAACAGCACTTCCCTACACTTTGTCTTCAATTCGTCAATGTAGGATCATACACCCATTCCAATATTGTTTATGCACTCATGAAGGAGTGGAGGACTGAGATGAGATGCCGATACACGGAAACAGAGTACTCGGCCATTTGCTGGCCTGGGTTTGGAAGTTGGAACGGCGAATTTTCCGCGTCTTCCACCGGTTCATCCCCCATCAGCCCTGTCGTAGTGTCACGTCACTCAATGCACCTGGAACTTCACAGGGTCTCAGACTCTTTGGCACATCTGCCTGTCGGCCAAAGGTAACTTTCTTGGGAAAGAGCATGAAAACTGATCCCAAAAAAACGAAGCGAGCACGCGTCCAGCGCGTGGATCACGCGCGTTTACTTGTTTCTGTTTTTCCTCGATTCCTCGGGTACTAGAAATTTTTTATTTTTTTGAGGGCCCTCGGGGACTAGAATTGGAGTGGACTGTCGATCCTGCTTCCATGGAGTAGGATTAAATCCAGCCCTCTCGCTTCACCACCGGACTGGAACCGCGTTCAAATACGATCAGTAATCCAGGAGTAGCACGTCCGTCAAGGTACTTACACCTTTTAATAATAATAATAATAATAATAATAATATCCGCACACATTCCTTCAGACCCAGCACGTGTTTTATTCAGCTAGCCAGAGCCAGCACGCGACGGAACGGTCCTATCATGATGCCGCTTGACCTTTCGGCCGCATCGTTTTCACCTCTCACCGGATCGACCTTTTTCTTCGCCTTTTCCGGCCTCCATTTTCTCCTCTCTTTTCTTCGACTTGTCAAACCATCAATCATTCTGATGTTTACTTGTCAGCCGAGAGGCGCGCGCGTCGCTGGACATCACCACGCAAGCAACGCGGTAAAAGTAGTATATATACTTGTAGGCTCCCAATATTACTACTAGTACTACCAGTGTTATCCCGTTTTGTAACACATCATCGTCATCTTCTCTGGTCATCAGGATGTCTGCGTCGTCGATCGTGCGCTTCATTCGTTCGCCGCCTACTTTAATTAGGCATGCATCCATTCATATCCAGAACTAGAGTACCAATGTCGTTGAGTCAATTCCGTTTTCAAGGATATGGACAGAAGGCGTAGTCGCAACTTTATTTTTCCCAATTTTACCTCAGTCAGAGTTTCTTTACTTTCTCATCATCCTCTGATCATCAGACCTATAGATTACCAAAAGGTGGTTTCTTTCTCTACCGATTACGACAAGTCACCTGAGAGTGGGGAACAGAGTAACTTGAACCTGAACTTTATATGCATCCATGACCTCAACCATCGGTCCTGGCGGTCCACCATAACCTGACGGTCTGCTGCACTGCACGCGTATAGTAATCTTACGCGGTCTTTTGATTATCCTTGCGTTTGCGTGTGTTAGCTAGTTTGCTTTTCATCAGTTGCTAGATTGTTTAATCAGAGTCCAGTAGAGCTATATAGATGACGCATATCCCCAGCAAACAGTCCAAAGGAGAGCGTGTCGTTATTAAGCATAGTCTGCGACTTTCAAAGTAGAGTGGTGTATACTTTGCCAAATAAGTCACCCGTTACCTGAACCACCACCACACAACACGACCGTATATGATCTCTGAACGCACGCTGGTTAGGCTAGTAGAATATGCGTTGGAAAGTAAGCCCAGCTAGCAGGAAAAGGCTGCCTGAATTGGCCTATATAACCTGGATGATACCAAAAAAAAAAAAAACCAGAGGTAAGTGCCAAACTAAACGTGCATATGTTGCCTGATCCAGTTAGACACCAACAGTGACAGGTATTAAGCACTAAAAAATAACATGTGTTAATACTGTTGCCAATGCAATGCGCAGCTGTTCATCTTGATCAGAGGAAGCAATGTTCGGTAGAGATGCCTGTTCTGTTGCCACATGATCTAGCTAATCCAAAGAAGGGGAAGGAAAGGCTACGACAGCAGATAAAGGCTCAAAAGCAACTGGCCGACCTAGCAAAATCTTCATCGGCAGCTAACTGCTTTGTCGGGCGTGGCAGCGGGAATGAAACTGAAACGTGTGCAATTATGCATGAGGACTTGATCTGAGTGGATCGGGCTGGCTTCTTAACTTGCTCGATCGATTGGGTGTTGGATCATGGCATGGTCTGAACGAGGCAGGATGAAGCCAAGCGACACCAATGCTACTTGCATGCAGTTCGACGCAACCACAGCCAACTAATTAAGCCAGCATCAAGTCGGCGCGACGGGCCCAAAATTTGAGCTCAGGCGGCCCAACAAACAATTTCTAGATCGTCAGCTGCAGCAAGTTCAGCAGATAATTGAGCATCAGAATACTGACATCTCTGCTAGAACTGCCTCTCCCTGGTCCATGTTTGCATAGCATGAAACAACCGGTTTCAGATTCATGTATCATATGGTACGCGATTTCTTTCTTCTTTCTTTTGCACGAGCAGAATGTGGATTGATTTTTCCTGATCTGAAAAACGGAAAGAAAATGAAACATGATGGCAATTGGAAACTCTCGATCAGTATCCGAACTGAACTATTTGAACATATTTCTCTCCTATCGGTTCTCCTTCCACAGGTTTGATATTTTTCGCGGTTGTTCTAGATGCTTGCTTTTGATAATGGGAATTGCTGGCGCGCAGAGCATCTGTTGCTCCGCAATTTGCAAGCACCGTTGATGGGCCGAATTAGCCAGAACACGAACTAGGAAGCCCAAGAAGAAAACGGCCCAACACACGGAGGCACGTGAAAGGCTAGTCCACTCCTCCCCTGTCCTCCCACTAGCTTCCATCGGGAGACGCGCGTGCAGGCTGCCACGCACACACTCAAAGCGGCGAGGGGCAGCACCGTCCACCACCATTTCCTCCTCTTCCTCCTCGCCTCCATCCCATTCCGTTTCGTTTCCTCCCCCATCCGGCCACCTCCCTCGCTGCGTCGATCGATCCTTCCATCGATCGATCGATCGATCAAGCTGAGGTCAGGAACAGCTTCCGGCCCGGGAGCAATTCCGCTCGACTCGATCACGTTGTGAGGTCCCGTCTCGTGTGGCCGGGTTCGGGCGCGATGGCGACGGAGGCCCTCGCCGACAAGAGCACCGTCTTCCGTAAGCTCCGCGCAAAATCCGACAACAAGGTGAGGGGAACTCGATCCCTGTTCCATTTGATTTCGTTGTGGATTCGGTACGAGACGCCGGCCCCTTTGAATGTTTTTTTTTTCTTTTCTCACCGTTGCAATTTCCGGTGGTGATGGTGCGTACAGATGTGCTTCGATTGCAACGCCAAGAACCCGACCTGGGCATCCGTCACCTACGGTGTCTTCCTCTGCATCGACTGCTCCGCGGTGCACCGCAGCCTCGGCGTCCATGTCTCCTTCGTCAGGTCACTTCGCCTCACCTCTTTCTCTCTCCTTTCGCGGCCCTCCACGTATGTGGGCGTGTGGCCAGTGCCTTTGAGCCTCGGTTATATATTGTTATATTGTAGTCTAATTTCCCCTGTTGCAGTGGATGACTGATTATCGATCAGACGATCACGTGCACATGTGCACAGCTGGGCATTTTTTTATATATATAAATAGATATACATGGACGCAGGCTGAATATAGGCCTGACTGAATAGAATTCTGTTGTATATATATGTGTCTGAATTTACATGGATGGACCGAGTTTAGGATGTTGAAAACTGTCAAGTTAAGATGAAGCACGTATGCTAGAATTATTTATTTGCATTAAATTGACAAATGTCTCATGTATGTTTATAAGAATTTGTTTCTTTGATGATCCTGAGAACATCAGTATCAGAAACTTACAGTCTTTGAAACCAGATTTGCAGTACATGAGTTTTTGGATCACCTCTGTCCATGTTGACTGAGTCTAATGTTTGTCACATAGGTCTAGTCTAACTTTTCTTCCACTGGACTTTTTAACTGGCCCACAAGTACATGAATATGATATCTGTTGTAGCCTCTTTTCACTCCTGATCCTGATAGCGTCTTATCAATCAAAATATCCAAAAAGTTTGATGTATCTTTTAGCAAAACATTTTTGTGCTTCGTGCTAAAGCACTTCACTTGTGTACAAGTCAGCTCCCCTGCATTGTAGGTGTTCAGGGAACGAAATTTCTTGGCAGCCTTCCCGTTGCTTAGTTTGCAAGGAGGTTGATTTGAACCCAGGACCTCCAGGACACAAATGTAGAGACTCTACCACTGCGCTTGGCTGATTCTACTGAAAAATAGTACTGTATATGCAGGTTGACAAATTTGGATTCATCAAATGAGTTGCTCAGTACTGAAAAACATTAGTGTATATGCAGGTCGACAAATTTGGATTCATGGACTCAAGAACAATTAAAAATGATGGTTTATGGAGGAAACAACCGTGCACAAGCATTCTTTAAGCAACATGGCTGGACAGATGGCGGGAAAATTGAAGCAAAGTATACTTCACGAGCTGCTGGATTATACCGGCAGTTGCTAGCTAAAGAGGTTGCTAAAAGCTCAGCCGAAGATGGCAACAATAGCTGGCCATCCTCACCAGTTGCAGGTTCGCCGGCTTCGAATCAAACTTCTGCATTTTCAGATCCCAAGCTGACAGAGGCAGCAAAAGAAAAAGCAAATGAGAAGAATGAGCCTGAAATTGTTCGTTCACCTAGAGCACCGATCCATTCTTTCAAAAAGCCAATTGGTGGTTCAAAGAAGTCTGGAAGTAAGACCAGTGGACTTGGTGCACGGAAGCTTACATCAAAGGTATGATCTATTGCTCTCTGCAGTGTAAATGGGGTGTAACTCTTCCATAAGTCAGTTTGTGTTCTTCGCAGCTGTGTTCATTGGAATGTAATTCATGTAGTCTGCTTTCCCTAGTTTGTCTTGAAAAGTAAGAGAGAAATGACTAGATATATTAACATACTCATTTTCTATTTTCTCAAACGGACCTCAACATCCAGGTGTTCTTCTTTAATATGTAAAAATAAACTGGAATTTTCGCTGACAAAATTCATTTTTTTTTTCATAGCCAAGTGAAAGCTTGTATGAACAGAAGCCTGAAGAACCAGCTCCTGTACTGCCTCCTGTGACTGAGACCACTACATTTAGGAGCAAATCTCATACTTCCCGATTTGAATATATAGAAAATGCACCTTCTTCTGGGAATCATTCAGAAGATAACCAGATTATCGGACATGTTGCACCCCCAAAGTCTTCAAACTTTTTTGCTGAATTTGGGACGGACAGTGGATATCACAAGAAGCCTACATCCAGTTCATCCAAAATGCAGGTAGTTTATGTTTTGTTCAATAATTGTAGTTGTAGCAAAAGTTCATCCAAATACGTTCTCAAAAGAAAAGACGAAAACTTAGGTCCACCTCTGGTGCATTTAAACTTCATCTGGAAGCATTTGCCTTTGATCCATGTAACATCCATGTAATATCAGTATAGTTTACATTCTACCAATGAGTTGGCAAACAGAATCCAAAGGATGATTGATCTATTAGTTAGCCTCTAGCTGAAAGTATTACTAAACAGTTGCAGCATGTAGATAACCTATACGTATATTATGTTGGTCAAAATATTAGCCAAAGTTTTTATAGATTTCATGCTGTTTTAGAGAGCTGTTACCTCTGAAAAGGATGAAATTGATTGCATGTAAAGATAGTAGCATAGCATTACTAACATTTTCTTCCATTGAGTTTTTATTCAAAGTGTTCTCTGAAATAATTGATTTAAATGTTCTCTAGGTCGAGGAAAGTAATGAAGCAAGGCAGAAATTCTCAAATGCGAAGTCTATTTCATCTTCCCAATTTTTCAGTGACCAGGGAAGTTTCGAAAAGGAGGCTCAACTCTCACTCCAAAAATTCTCTGTAAGTATATTACTGTCACTTTTGATGTATGTTATATATTGTCATGCTTATCCCTGATTTTGTGAAAACAAGTCTTGATGTATGTTCCTGGCTATGCATCTTTTTAAGCTTGATGGGGTCCATTTCTTAAGGTCAGGTTGGGTTATTTACATACACTTGAACATTTGTTGACAATGAAAGAATATACTGTCGTTTTGTCTAGGCAAAGAGGGAATATATCATTTTACATGTTCTTAGTCATTATTTTGGATAAGCATAACCTAAACCATTCAGACCTTTTATCAAAAAAGAAAAACATTTGGACCGTACTGCCTAAGAGCTAAAAAATACTCAAAGCTTTGTCTATTCACTATTCTTATGCCTGGCTGTGGTCCAGGCCTTGTAGTAGCAGCATAGGTCCAGTTCAATGCTTAAGAGGTGTGCTGCTATTTGTTGTCAGTACGATTTAAATCCTTTGAAGTTCGAAATCACTTGGCTTGTTGGTACTGTATTGAACTTAACGTTCTGCTTATCATGTTGTAGGGCTCCTCTGCTATATCAAGTGCTGATCTCTTTGGTAATCAGCCAAATAATTCTAATTTGGATATAAATGCTTCAGATTTGATTAATCGGATCTCATTCCAGGTAAAGAACATTGGGGTAGCATGGTTTTATTTCCTTGATGAACTTATGCAAACACTTTGTTGCTTTGTCCCCCTAGGCCACTCAGGATCTGTCTTCGCTCAAGAACATCGCTGGGGAAACGGGAAAGAAGTTGACTTCTTTGGCATCCAACATAATCACTGATCTTCAAGACCGAATCCTCTGAGTTTTAATTTTAGTTGAGCCTCCTTTACTTTTTTTGCAGTGGCAGGCTTGCCCAATGAACTGGGTGACAAAGTCGCCTGCCAGGCAGATTTGTTTAGGAGCTTCTAAGTGTCTAAAAACTTACAGTGAAACTTGGAGAATGTGAATGATGTACTGGTTAAGCAGTGATTATGATGGGCTGTAACAGAAGTATCATCGCCAGTCGCCAGTGATTTTTTTTTTCTGTTTCAAACAAGGGAGTCGGATATAGTAATATACCTTCGCTTTGTAAACCATTTCAGAACCTGGTTATTTTTGGACTCTTGATCAGCCCTGAACCATAACATGTGTCCAAGCTACAAGTTTTAATCTGGTCCTGTTGCTGGTTTGAACATTCACAGTATATAGTTCAACTTTAAATCACACAGGAAAGAGCGCAGTAGGTCATCTTCTTTACATATGCATGATATAAAACTCCAGCTGGTAGGCAGAACACAAAACGTTCACAGCGAAAAAAAAAGGAATTTACTGCCCCTGGATATGTTTTTACAAAATAGGGCGGTTTGCCGTCGTCACTTCCTCTTCTGTCTTCTTGATTCTTTGCAGAACTCGTCATCTGCGGACCGGGACTTTCTCTGCTTCCTCTTCTTATCAGCTACTCTGCCATCTTCTCCAACACCTGCAAGCACAAGAACATAAATGAATAAATTGTAGAACAAATCCAGGCAGTACAAATAGATCTCTTTAATTCTTCGCAATGTAAAAAGGCTGGTGCATTGTATCATGGTAAATTGACAATAGATGTTTCTTTGTTACAGCAATGGCTGGATTACAGACTCGAATGTTTCTGCTAACCTACTTATGAACTGAGTTACCTACTAGTACTCACTATAGCTGTTTGCACTTGCCCTTTATGCCGTTGTTGATGATTCTCGGCTCATCCTCTTCGTCAGAGCTGAACGTCCAGAAATCGGATGGTGCTTCAGAAAAAGAAACCTTATGATCCTCTATAAAAAAACAAGGACGGTAAGTTTAAACCGAATTTTTTCTTTCTAATAAAGATTCAAAGCCATCAATTACCCTGCAAAGATGTTTCTCGGAGTAGGCTGAAAGTGCTGTCATTGTTACCTGGTGAGCTACCCTGGTTGCCTGCGCTATCACCTTGTGTGCTTTCTTTCATTTCCTTATTGTCCAGCAGTGATCCCGGTGGGCTGCCATCTTCCTTCGTCTCCAATGGTTCCGCGAGCCTGTCAATATGTCCATTTTCTCCACCTGATCCAGTAATGCAGCTGAGCTCCTGTGATCCTCCTGATATTCCATCCAGGTTGCAACCTTCCAGTTGCTTCAGTGCATCCGACAAGGTATTGCCACTTGCAACTTTTACCAGGCTAGGTTCATTCCCGTCCTCTGCCCGTTCACCAAATCTATCTGAACCTTCTTGGCCACCAGAAGACGTGGTCTCATCTTTATCCTTGACAATTTCGCCAAGACCTAGTTCTGCTAAACCATCCGCTCGAACCTTGCTCTCTTTCTCGAGCAAGGAAGAGAACCATGGAGACGAACCTTGCTTCACATAAAACAGAAGATATGATGTAATGTCCAAAACTGTTTCCTCAGAACACACAGACACCTGCATAGCGAAAGGCCACAAGCATTAACTGTGACTAAATGACAACATTGACTTGGAAGAAACAATAAATAACATGTGAATGCCAGCAGTTGGTTACTTTAGCATCATCAAATTGGAACCAATCAGACTGCGACGACCGGATATAACAAACATAGTGACCTCTACCATAAGCGCCCCAGTGGTCCACAACTCCATACAAATCATACTTTTGGGGTGCCTGAAAAAAAATGTCAGCATATATGATTTGAAAATACAATCAAACTAGAAGCAGCAGGTACTCACAATGTCCACAGAGCACATGAAGGGATCTATATCCAGCTCTAATGTGTATTTCACCTTGTCGGAAATCTTGGTTATATCGTGCCCAGAATTAAGGAACCGTTTGAGATGGACTACAAGGACTTCTGGCGCTTGCTCCACCTTGAGGTGCTTCTCCATGTTCACGCGAGATTTGCATCCGTCACACATTACGTCTTCAATCAACTCGACTTTTGTGAAAGATTCCAAAGCATCAACCAGAGTTTCTACCATGTTGATCTCCAAGCTAAGATCAAGAAATCGCTCAGATCTATCTGACCAGTGGTTGCACTGTGGGCAATGCAGCTTAACAAAAAGAGTATTTAAAGTTATTAGTCTCTGGTAAAAGTAGATGAATAGAGAAACATCATGATAGAAAAATGGAGAGAAACATCATGATAGAAAAATGGAACCAAGGACCAGTAAGCATACCTGACTTTTCAGACGGCCACCAAAAATCTCTTTCGCAATGCCACCTTCGATGGTCGGGGGTTCCTCCGATGAGCTGGGAGCGATACTGGCCTCATCTAATTTATCAAGCAAGCAACGGAGGAACTCTTGCGCATCTTGTTGTACTCCCTTCTCAAAATATGATGATATTGCTGTAGAGTATTTGTAAAGTACTATGTTCAGTTTAAACAATCATTACCCTTCAAAGTGTACTTGAATCAAAGCACTTCAACTTTCAAGTAATTTTAAATGCAAACCCCATCATAATCATGAGTGATAAAAAAGAATTAAATAGAAAAGATAGAGCATGCACAGACAAATGAATAGAAGGGTCAATCAAGCAAACATACAACTAAGGTTATTAACGAAACTCATGGGATAGAAAGCACTTCCAGAACGCTTGATAGACTCATTAGTGTGCTGTTTTAAGGAGCAGTAACAGCAGAATCCGACTGAATCACCTACAAAATTATAATTAGAATGAAAAAATTGAACGGAGAGGACGTGATGATGTATTGTAATAGAAGACATTTATTATTGAATCTAGAATTCTAGATGTCTTACGAGGACAGGGATCAGGGTGATCAGCTTCCTGAAGCTTCAACACAAGAGGAACAGTGTGAACCATACACTGGAGAATGCAATTGAGGAAACATGTCCACCGGTTAGGATTGAATAACGCAGCACCCTGTAGAAAAAAAAAGAATTAATAAAAATGCTTATGACTTCAATTTATAGATAAAAAACTAAATGCAAAATAATCATGCCTACCACATTGAATTTTTCATTTACAAGGTGTTTAGGAGGGGACCAACGTTCTCTTGCTATATCCTATAACAGAAGAAAGAAGTGCAATATGTCAAAAAAAAAAGAAATATATTAACTAGTAAAAACAAGAAAATAATAACTAATTGAACTATCACAGAGTAAATTTAAATTTGTATTTTGTACATTCTTCACAAAAGAAAAAATTGTATTAATGAATCCAAAATTGAAATGCTACAAGACATGACAATGGTTTGAAAGAAATGTAGTATAAAATCATAGAAGATTACTCCCAATCAAATCATAAGGTATGCACACAGGGCCTTGTACAATGGGAAAAGAGATGGGTTACCATGGGACTGTAGGGATTGAGACCATGCTGATATGGATAGCCACACTGTCTATGATTTCTTCGTCGATCATTAAAATGACATGGACATTCACTTCTTTTAGCTCTTTCATGGAAAAATTGATAGGGATAATGATAATCAAATGTGTCATAAGGACTTGCAGCATCATCATCATCAATGTGATCACTTTCATCACTCAGGGATGGATCAGAAACATCATCCATGTCCTGAAAAACATATAGAATAAATATATAATGTTCTATTTCTCAAGAAAATTGAAGAAAAAGTTCATGCAAGAAACAGAGTGTAAAATTAAGGTAATGTGATCCACCCTCTAAGGTGTGCAGAGAATAATGCTATAGACACATACTACCAACTAAGGTATCAAATTGAATCAACAGTAAATGATTGCAAATGTAAGTAAGAAAAATTAATATTAAGGGCATCTGAAATTGGAAATCTACAAATAGATATGACAAAGGTCTAATATGAATATGTAAAAACTCTTAAATATATTATTTGGCCAACAGAATCCTGTAAGAAACACGGGCTTTGTACAAAGGAAATATGGGTTACCATGGGACGGCGTGGACTAAGATCAGTCCGACATTGGTGGCCACTATTTCTATGATATCTTTGATCACCACAACGAGGACATGGACATCCAATTCTTCTACCTCTTCTACGGAAACTTGGAAACTGAGCATCATTATGATCATATTGGTAGTCTAAATGACATGCATCACCATCATGAATGTGATCACTTTGATTGCAATGACCAATGTCCTGCAAAACAAATAAAATATGAATTATCTACACTATTGTATTTTGCTTGCAGAGTTGAATATTTTCACTACAAGAAAGAAACAATATTTAGTGGAAAGTAAAATCAATATTTTAGCATCACATCCATACCCTAATGTTGTCAAATCCTAAGCCCATGTTGTACACGTCCTCCATATAACGGCCTCCCATCATCAGTCTAGGATCCACAAACCTTGCAAGTTACAACACGATACCTTTTGTAATAAGTAACACACAAAATAATATACTACAGTTAAACAGCAAATATGGATTGACATACTGCATACCCTCTCCGACACAGCCTCATGTTTCTCATCTCCAAATGATTAAGCTGCACACGAGTAAAGAGCAATGTAAGGCTAGCTAACAACATCAAACAATGATACAAGTCACTCAAAAATTCGTCAGATGCTATTTAATTTCCATTAGCAGGTGTACAAGGGGGAAAAGAATGTGGGAAGCATAGGAGGATATGATAAACCTTTTCAACGGATTTGGCTCGTGAAACATCCTGGCTTTTGTCATTTCTCTCACAACCCAACTGAAGACAAAAACATAGGTAAAGAAGAGTACAACGTAGTTCAGAAGGACAAAAGTTCCTTATCATTAGAAGATATTGAAATATTATTTTGACAAATAAGCTACACCAAGAAGACGCACCATAAGATTTTGCTGTTGGTCAGAAGGACGTGACAATGGTGGTTGTGTCCCGCTTTTCTGGACGTCCTCATCATAAAAAATAGCCTAGATAACCGTGCAGAGAAACATAAAGAATATGGGTGAATGGATTAAAGACACGAATCAGAACTAGATGGCTGCATTTGTAGTAAAAAAGAGAGATGACAGAGGATGAAAGTAATACCATAGGGTGCTGATTGCCTGACACTGAATGGTCCAAAATATGAACAGTTTCCACAGTCTGCTTGAGAAGGGCCCAATATTAATAAATATAAAAGGTGAAAGAGAAAGTCAAAGGAAAACAAGGGACTTAGAACTTGTACATAGGGAGTAGGAAATAAGTTGGTGTAAATTTACCGCACGATTGGATTCACCATCGTCATTTTCCTTCATGTCAGTGACCATAGAGCAATTACCAGTTTCATTTTCCTTCATGTCATCAGTGACCAGAGAGCAATGACCAGTTTCATTTTCCTTAATGTCAGTAACCTAAGTATAGAGGAACGAAAATTTAGCCTCCAGCTGCGTTGTAAATCATTATTCATACAGGAATATCATAGAAATTCCTACACAACTGGGCAATCGTCTAAACCCGGCCCGTAATAATTTGTAATGTTAGAAAAATGAATGAGCACAATTTACCATGCCACAGGACTTCTGAAGCGTAGGAAGAAGCATAGCATTTATGTATTCACTAACCTGCAGGGATTGAGTAACCGATAACAAAGATGAATAGGATTTACCAAACAAAAAACCAGAAATAAAACGTGAGTACGTCTAATAGATCTAGGCTTATATACCTTCTCAATATCACCTTGCGAAGGCACTTCCTCATCTTCAGCAGGAGACACAGAAGGATTCTACAATGAACACCACCAGCAAAGGTGAGGTTAACGAACTGTGCGTCTCAGCATTATTACAATGTATATAGCAAACGTGAGCCAAAAAGTGGGTAGCTTCAGTACAAGGCTCACGCATACACACCAATCAAACCCACCCAAAACTCCCAACGCGATCCGCCCAATGCTCGAAAAACATGAACGAACTATCCAAGAATAGTTGAGGGCTTCGGGGGAGGGAGAAGGGGCGAGGGTTTATACCTTCTCTGCGGCTTGCTTCGGCGGCGATGCAGGTGTAACAGGCGCAGCGGCGGAATCGACACAACTCTGGGCACAGGATAATGCATCGGTCCACCACGAACTTGGCCGGGGGGCGTGGATGGTGCACGCACCCGAAACAATCGACGTACCGGACGGGATTGGAGCCGTTTCCATGCAATGCAAGGTATCACACCGCTCTGCCCCACTGGTCGGCATGTATCCCACCATCCCGATCCCAAATCCAAGCGCAGCACGTACGAAAGACGCGGAATGGAACGAAAGTGTACGAAGAAGGAAACCGAGGAGACCGACCGCGACCCATCGTTGATCCACGCCGTCGTCCGCTGTCACCCCCCGGCCAAGTTCGTGGTGGACCGATGCATTATCTTCTTCTTCTTCTTCTTCTTCTTCTCTGGATGGTAGGGCATGTTATTTTATCAGTGGCGAAACCAAGGCAGATCCAAAAATCTTTAACTTCTTCTATTTCTTTTTCGAGCTAGAGCACGAGCGGATAGAACCGGCACGACCGGTGATCCGTGAAGCAGATAAGGTTTAGACCATAGATTTGTGTTGCCCACGTTGGCGTGAAGATCTAGCTAGGGAGCAATAGAGAGCGTGCAGAAACACATGCAATTGTAAGTAAAAGTCCTCTAATATGTACATACCACACTTGCGCACAGTGATTAATTGAACCTAGGGGATATGCCGGTCTCTTTTCTTAACTAATAACGTTGGATGGAGCTTATTCGCCTAAACCTACTGTCCATCTGTTCGTTGCCGTTGGCCCATTGATCGAGATCGCATTTTTTCTGAAAGAGACAGGCCGGCAAGGGGAGGCACACGGTAGCGGTGCACGCGACGCAGCAGCTTTCGGCGCAACCTTCACCGCCACGTTTCGGCGCTATCCGATCTCCGTAGACTCCTCTTATCAGACGGGCCTACATGTCATGGAGGTCACGCAGAAAATCTCGAGTACGAAAATACGAGAGGGAGCCGTCCGTCGCACCCTTCCGGCGCAACATGCACCAGGTCCTGGTGCGCCCGCCCAGACGACCAACGAATTCACAGGTTGCGTGCAAGCTTCTTTATGCTCCCGGTCTACCAACACCGGGTCCATCTCCACCCGCGGGAGAAAGCGAACCAAAGCTAAAACCCCACTCTACTCCGCAGCGGCGCAGCGCCGGGGTTTCCTTCTCCTTCTGCCGGAAGCTTTCTTTGTTTCTTTCCCCTCTTCCCCGCACATTAGAAGGCGAGATCGTGGCGGCGAGCCATGGCTGCCCCCTTCATTTACCGCCCCACCTCCGTCAAGGGCAGCGGTACGTCCCCTCTCCCTCTCCACCCCCTCTCTGCTTCTCTACTGATCGAGATCGCATTTTTTTGACGGCAATCCACCTCTCTTTCCTCAAATGTGGCTGCAGATGACCGCGCGCTCCTCAAGGCCGCCCTGGACGGCGACCTCACCCGCATCAAAGGTATGCATCCATCGATTTCCTTGTCACGAATTGGTCCTGAATCGCCCTCATCGGCCCCGTGCATCATAATGCTCCTGTGATGAACCCCCTTAAGGCCTTAACTGAATCCGGTTTTTTACCCTATAATTACTAACCCCTATTTATTGCCTGTGCTGCGTTCGTGCTTGTGGTGTGCTGCGTTCCATCTTCCATGGGATGCAGAAACATTGCAACAAGTCTGAATATTAGTTTTGTTTGGTGGTCAGTACCATGAATATTTGGTGGTTAATTAGTATGTCATCTTCGTGTTAGTATTTGTGTAATCCCATCGTGATTCATGAATGCTTGTAGTTGCTTGCCTATTCAGCTGGTCTGGGGCAAATATATGCGAAACTTGTCCTAATTTCATCCAAGAGCAGCATTTCAGCCAATTCACTGGGCAAAAAAATAATTTTATTATGTCACTTCTTACAAGAAAGGAACTCTCTTGATATATTTGGACGGTGGGATTTGTTGCCATGCCGCATGTATCTAATCAACCTCATCTGAACTTGAAATCACACTGGATTGCTTATTTTCAGTTGTGTGCTTCTCTTCGGAGTGGCAAAAGCGGAACAATGGTTCCATTATCTAAAAGTTCTGATCTTATCATATTATCATGCCTTATTAATACTAGCCTTTAAAAAACACATGTCATGCAAAATGTTGTGTTTCCTACATGTTGCCTGTATGGTTTGAAATTGTGCCTTATGTATGTTGTCTATTTCCCTCTAATTGTGTTGACATGTTGGTGTTTGCGAAAGGTATTGTAAAGAGTCTTGGCTATGGAAGCAGTGACCGAACTGCACTTTTTTCTGCCGACAAGTTTGGCTATGGGGTGTTGCAATGCATAGCATGCACGGGCCACTTGAGGTCTGCAAGTACTTTGTGGAGGAACTAGGCGGTGATCCAAACATGACTGCAGCTGAAGGTATTTTCCTGACTATCCCCCCTTCTAGATACCTATCTGTGGGGGAATAGTCACATGTACCATGGGCTCGAGTCCCCTATTTGTACAAAAGAGTCCCAATCTAGAGGCCTAGTACCTTGTTGTGAAGTCTGAGTACTTACTTGTAATTTTTTACTCCATAAGTGGAATAAATACAAAATCCCCCTCTCCCTCTATAAATATAGGGGCTGGACTTAAGGGAGGAGAGGCTTGGCCATTTACTTGTTTGCTCTCCTGCTCTCTAGTTCTCCACTTCGCTCTTTCTCCTTTCTCTCTCTCTCTCCCTCTCTCCCATGTTCGGGATAAAAAATCCCAACACTGTCATACCTGGTTACTTTGGCACTTGGCAGCTTGTAATGCCTAAAATGTGCCTCAACACGCTTTTCTTTGCAGGTCTGACACCGCTTATGAGCGCTGCTCAGTCTGGTGACCTTTCTACTGTGAAGTATTTTCTTGATCATGGTGGAGATCTAATGAAAACAGATGAAAAAGGGCGCACGGTTCTACACCATGCTGCGTGCTCAGGTTGCCCTCCCTGCCACAGATGCACATGCCACTTATGTTTTGTAATACTCTGTTTGTTCTATTGTCTGTGATTTATGTATTCATCTTGCTTGCTGCAGGGAGCTGTAAGGTAACGGAATTCCTCCTCTCAAAAGGAATACCAGTGGACATAGACCATGGCTATGGGACACCGCTCCATCAGGCTGTTATCAATGAGCAGGATAAGACTGTAAAAATATTGTTGGACCACCAGGAAAATGTACATATCATCTCGTTTTCTTCTTTCACTTTCTTTTTCTTGTACAAAATTTTGGAAGATGATGTGGACAAATATATGTTTCCCATGTTACTTAACTGGCCATCAGACCAGATTGTTTTCCTTTTTGGACAGACTCTCCTAACAGATTGTTATGAAACAGATAACACAAGACAAGATTCAAATTGTATTAGATGATCCAAGTATCCTTTAGGAAAATGGTTTTATAATTTGAATCTCATTGAGTTTTCTCTAGAAAGAATTGAGATGTGAAACTTGAATTTATAAACAAGTGTTCTACTTTCAGGCCAGATGTTTTAAAACAAATATTATGTATCACTGTATTTTAATCACTTGATCATTTATGTTTTCTACCAGTACTTATTCAACAGAATAGGTAAGACCATTTTTTTATGAGAGGTTGACTATTGTGTTCGAAATCCTGATCACTGCATATCTGTGGTCCAATGGCACTAGAAATTCCCATTATTGTATCTTACTACCTCTGGTTTTAGTTGATGAAGTTAAGAAAACATTTAGCTTAAAAATGAACTTAAAAGGTTGTCCCGATGCCATCAATTGAAAACTAAGGCTTATTCGATGACCACTGTTAGGTGCATTGGAAGGTAGAACTATAGAACTTTATTACCCCACAGTTTCCTCTTTGCGTTGCATAGCTGCCATTTCACTGAATTTTCTAGTTTCCTTGTCCATCGAGATATTGATGGGAAATACTCACATCTGCTTTCAGCCCAACACCAATTTCAGTGGCATCACTCCACTCAATGCGGCTGTTATTTATCGTTCAATGAAGTGCATGAAATTACTCATCAAGGCCAGTATTTTCCTTGACACTTTTTGTCCAGCTAATGTTGTGTGTTATTTTGCTTACTGAAACTATCTCTACATCTTTTACTAAACAACCCATTGCACAATTCTTTTCACAGGCTGGTGCTGATGTTGATGGTAAGGGTTCTCTTTTGTCTCCTCTATTGTTCGCTACAGGGAAGAAAGGTTACACTGACTATGTCCGGTTACTGTTAAAAGCTGGTGCAAACCCCAATGTTCCAGATAATGTATGTTTTCTAGATGTTGTATTTAAATTACTATTCAATTTATCTGATTTTTCTGGACAGCTATTTTAGCAGTGAGCTTGGTTCCTTTGTCAATGCATTAGACTTGCACTACGAAATTGTGAATAACCTTTTGATCTTCCATCATATTAATCCATATCAATATGTGTTTTATTGTTTGCTGTTGACTGTTAGATTTTGAATCTGAAATAATATGACCTGTTGTGTTGTGCAAGAAATATATGCTAGTCTGAAAAGTTGTGGATACCATGGTTGATCATGCAATCCACATGCTGCTAACTGTATCAATGCTATTTGTTGGTGAAAGAATATTGTGTCCATGGTCATATTGCAATTTGTAAGATACTGAGATCTGATCACCTCACACATCGTATACATTGAAATGATTTTATTTTTTTACCATAGACTTGCTTTTCCTTCCACCTAACTGAACCACCTACTCTCAATTTATTTGTAAAGTGCCCGTGCATTAGCTTCTACTTCTTAATTTGTGACCAAAACATTTATGTCTACCCAAATTTATTGCCATCATATTGTATTAAAATTACTTTCACATGTTTTTTATTGTACGAATATTTGAAATATATCTTTATCGGAGAGTCCAATTTGAATTTCGGGGACCATGAAGCTGACCTGCCTTGTGTAAACATCAATCTGGGGACTATGCGGCTACCATGGATAAATCCATTAAAACATGCTTTGTACCTGGTTCATGGACTGATAGGTGTAGCTAGTTCTTGTGTAGTCATGTGTTATGGTCAGGCCTTCAGGCCGTGGTACTGTAGCGGCCTATGGTACTGTAGCGCCGCCCTTACTTAGCCCTCAAGTTAGGTTAGTTAGAATTAGGGCCGGCTCTACCTCTATATAAGGAGAGGCACGGCAGTCATTTGGAATCAACCAATGAATCAATAAAGAAACAATTCTCTCAATTCCCCCCAATGTCTCTCAAACTCTTGGCATAGCATAAGACCTAATTGTCCTACTCCATTACATCTGATATCAGATTGCCAACAATCCCTTCCCATGGCTTCTGCTGCCAAATTCCCACAAAATCCGTACTCTGATATGAGCCTTAGAGATCTAATTGATCTGCTTACGGCGCGACTAGAAGCAAAGGAGGCTGCCAACCGTACTGCAGTGCTGGCCCAACCTGTTATGGTTGTGCCTGTAGCAGAAGAGAAGAAGCCAGAATGTTCGGCGCAGCTGGTCCAAACTGTTGTGCAGGTGCCAAAAGTGCCTATCTCTTCGACCTCGCTGTTCTTGGCTGTTCCAATTGTACCCTTGCTGAGGAAGAAGACACAAAAGAAGAAAAAGAAGGCTACTGCTGCACCGTTGTTACCATCTATACATCTTCGACCAATGGCTTACCTTAAGCATTGAGGAATACGTCGGAAGTGCAAGGTATCTCGGTGTCTTCGCTGGCCAATCACTAATCATGCATGTGGTGTCAAGAAGAGTGCAGCTACTGCATCCTGCTGGTTACTAAGGAAATTGACTACTTCTTTATTGACATCAAGCAATGTGAAGACCTCCCTTCCTTCACCATCTAATACCGTTCCTAGTCACCTACTGACTTTTCATCGATGCCAAGAAGCATGCTAGGTTGCTGCACGTGTTAGAGCTGACAGTTCTGAGAGTTTTCTATGGGAGCCTGGAGGAACTGTTGTCCATGTCTTGCTACTGCAGTATGTGGTTACAAAGAGACCAGGATGACAAGAGTGTGATACAGGGCTTAGCCATGGCCACCACCACAGCTCGAGGACGAGCTGTCTTGGAAGGAGGAATGGAGATGTTATGGGCAGGACTTCGGGCCGTGGTACTGTAGCGGCCCGTGGTACTGTAGCGCCGCCCTTACTTAGCCCTCAAGTTAGGTTAGTTAGAATTAGGGCCGGCTCTACCTCTATATAAGGAGATGCACGACAGTCATTTGGAATCAACCAATGAATCAATAAAGAAACAATTCTCTTAATTCCCCCCAATATCTCTCAAGCTCTTGACATAGCATAAGGCCTAATTATCCTACCCCATTACATCATGTCAGCTGCACTCTATGATGTATCATCTACCAAGTGTATCTGCATCATTTACTGATTTTCTTTTAAGCAAATTTGGAGTACATGTCTGCTGGGTTAAATCCTAGTTTATGCTTATTCCTACATCATCGTGATTCTGGTTCTTTCATTGCATTGTTAATTATCAGAAATAATAATGTATTCCTGTCTTGTTGCAGCTTGGTAGGTTGCCAATAGAGCTTGCCGCAATAAATGATTGCAGGGAAGAAGTGGAAATGCTATTTCCCTTGACTAAACCAATTCCAACAGTCCCAAACTGGAGCATCGATGGAGTAGTCTCTCATTCAAAAATGGAAAATGCAAAGCCAGTGGTATGTTATGAGTGGCTTAAATGCTCATCACATATTATTTGATTGCTATAGGCTGCTACGCTTTTGAAATACAGAATTTCAGCATGTCGAAATGGTGCTTAAGTTTTGATTGGTGCTTAAGTTTTAGATGTCAAGTTGCTATAACTTTTCAAATCATACTGGAAAAATGTTTGGTTCTAGAATTCAGACATTTAATCTGTGTTGTTGCTATAACTTTTCAAATTATACTGGAAAAATGTTTGGTTCTAGAATTCAAACATTTAATCTGTGTTGCAATAGATTCTTGTTTTATTGTTTAGGATGCACGCCGTGTTAAACAAAGAAAAGCTTTGATCAAGCCACGGGCAGATGAGGCATTCAGGCGGAAGGATTATGAGACAGCGTTGTAAGGTTATACTTTGGTGAGCCTTTGCACCTTACCTATGATTTAGAAAGATAGTCTGTTATGTTAGAAGGGAACCAATTGGGTTGGTTCTCAAAACAAATGGAGAAGACAGTACCTTGTCATGTGCAATGTACTCCTATATAGTTTCCATTTACTATCATTGAAGCTTCGGTTATAATTGTATAACCTGTCATGTTTGGCCATAGGTGATAGGTTTTGCACCAGACGCTACCTTATATTCGAACAGGAGCCTCTGTAAACTGAAAATGGGTGATGGTGAAGGTGCTCTATCAGATGCTTACCAGTGCAGGATGATGCGACCTGACTGGGCAAAAGCTTGCTACCGTCAGGCTGCAGCCCACATGCTACTCAAGGTGACACAGTCTGGCTTACGAATCTATTTATTTGTCACATTTTGCTGAGATGTGTTCATGTCAAATGTCTCTTTGCGCCCTCTGTCTAGGAGTACAAGCAAGCTTGTGATGCTCTCCTGGATGCGCAAAAATTGGATCCTGAAAATGATGAGATTGAGAGAGAACTGTGGTAACCTGCTACATTCTGTGCATCTATGTTGAGCATGCGTCTTTTAAGAATGTTAGTGGATTGATGAAGTACTCATGTTAAAAACAATCACAAGCGATTACATTTGCCGGGTTTTCTTTTCAGTATATATGTATGATATTCTACTGTGATTGGCCAGCCTCACGGGTACACTTGAGTATTTAACACTTCTTTTAATCGTCTGATTTTTGCAGGAAGGCTATGGAGTTGATGAAGATCTCTCCTGATAAAGATATGCAGTGAATCATGGCTGTGTGACTTGGCATGCGCTGGTTGCTGCAGAGTAGCGATCAGCAGGATTACTTGCATGCCTAGTTATGGACTGAACGGTGTAGCTATATTGAAGTGGCATTTTGATGTCTTGAGGAATTGCAACTTTTTAAAGAGAACTGGAGAAGCCATCAGCTGTGGATGACTCCTAATCTTTTATATTCTAAATCTGCGCGATTTCTTTCTCCTACGTCACGCCACATCAGCAATTAGCTCAGCAACCGTTGGATCAAATAAGAAGTAACTCTGAATCGTCAGATCTCCATTAGCAAATAAAAGGCTGACGACTGCATGCGATAAGCAAATGAGCCTCTCGACCCTTCACCTCTGTTGCCGTTCATCGCCCACAGTCGCCGGCAGGGCGCAGGCTCAGGCCCCTTCGTCCTTCCTCTCCAATGCATGAGGGGCCTGCTCGCCTATCTACGACGTACAAAGGCAGCAGTCTCTGCTAAGCCTCAGTTAGTCCGCGGAAAATACCTATCGCGCGCTCCTCTGGTGGTATCGGCTGCAACAAATCTCAACGACAAGCATCAAGATGGACGGCTGGAGCCGATGCGTCCCGCTATTGGAGCAGTCATCTACATTGTGTAAAGTAAAGATCGTAAGTTGCAGCCACACCGCCAGCCTCTGATGAGGATATGGCTGCTTTTTGTTTTTCTTCTTTTCTAACTTCAGATGAATTCTATAGCAGCACTTAGTTCACCCCATGAATGGAAAGTGAAGCACCGTGCATAAGCATAATTCTGCTTATGTTAAGATTTTTATAAGACGCATGTTCATATTCTGAATCAATTGTCGTTTCATCTGGTGTTTTGTTGATTCAGACATATGGACCTCAACATGCTCGATAATATGCCTCAATAGCCTAGGATTTGTAAGCTACTAATGTTGACATTTGAAACTCTGAATCACATCTATTTGTATTACTGAATTATAAGATAGCTGTACATCTGAAATACTAAATCAAAATAGCTGGGATAGCAAAAGCGCATAATTTACAAATGAATCATTTATTGTGCTTGCGGTGCCATTGGACTAGGCATGGAAGAAGAACATCATAACTCAGTTTTAATCGTTAAATGGCCTTTAAAAGGGGAACTTACTTCATCATTGTTGATTTTAGTTTTTGTTCTGAAATCTTTTCTATATTTTGTCACGAAGCAGTCTATAAGAGACATGGTATACTCTTATCCGTAAGCATCCCAATTCCGTTTATCTAAAGTATCTATCTATTTAACATTTTCTATATTTGTTAAGGTAATCAACTTTTTACACGACCTGCTTATTATATATGCGCAGGTATGTTCAATGGCACTATAAATACTTAATCTAAGGGATTTTCTTATTTGTGGCACAATCACAAGAAAATGACTGTTTTCTAAAAAAAATAGTGTTAACATTGCTTGATCTATTTTATCTTTAACCATGCAACTACACAAATACAAGGCCACATATTCTTTTTCTTTCACGGGTCAATAGTGTTCATACCATGATATGCCCCTCTATTCAGCATAGTTTTAAATTCATTACTTGAAATTTTGCAACTTTGTATATGCTCTTCTTTAAACACTTTAGGCTTAAGAAAAAATTAGGATTGTATATAAACATAAATACTGTCACACATTCTTCACTTTAAATTTAAACATTCATGCAAACATGTTCTAATAGATTTCCTTTGATCATGTTTCTTTTTATATATTTTTTTTAAACTAGAGAATAGGTATGCAGGCAATGGGTGCTTAGTGTCGATAGTAGTTTGGTAGGATTCACATGGAGGTACTTTGTAAAGTGAAATGGATTAACATGGAGCTACTCTGTTAAAAGATCACAATCAGATCAATCTCACTTCTTTGTACTTGAAGATGTGTATTCCTCCTCACAAATTAACATGCGATCTTTTTTTATGGGAACATACAACTTTTTAAATATTAAATTCTTATGATATTTCAAAGTTAAAAATGTATTTCACAATATGATTTTAGAAAAAAGGATTAATTTAGTAGGAGTGAAACCTTTTTGTTTTCTGTATTGGATAATGTTGAAAAAGCTTCGGTTGATTTGCAACTAGTGCTTCAAAATATCACAAGATTTTGTTGTCTACTTCATAGGAGATATAACAAATAAAATAAGATAATGAATTGCCGATTGCTTGCTCTTCGGATAATGGAGATAGCATTTTTCATGGATTCTGAACTTTTTTCAAGTTGTATTAAGGAAGAAATTATTACCTACTTCTCTAAATAGGCTCTTCAATTTTTTGACTGACTCTTCATGTGTTATATCTATTATTTTTTTCAGCTATTTCTTGGATCTCATATAAGATGATGCATCCCCATTTTCATCTCACCTGTTGCCCGCATGCCGATGGGAAGCTCATATGGATCAAGAACCTGAAGGACAAATACATACATAATACCTCACTAGTGAGATGTTGATAGTAGAGCAAAAAGAAGTTTGAAATAATCTTCATTCCTATAACCAAGCTTAGTATAGTCAGTTTAGATTATATGAGATCGTTTGCAAATCAACTACTATTTGTGACGACAGCAAAGAAGCTGAGGAAGTTAGAAACACCTCAACTATATATAGTTATTATAGTTCAGTTTGTCCAATAATTATTGTATATTATGTTTCTTTGTGTCGATGATATAATTTGGGGCATGCAAAAATAAGCCAAATTCAAGAAGTCTATATTATAAATACAATTCTTACAATTCAACGACGAGGGTAATAAGGCGCGGCAAATGCCGCGCCATCCTTCTAGTCTCTATATATCGAAAACGTGTGCGTTTCTGTGCAAAACAGCCGGGCCATGTCATCTGAAAGTTTTCAACCGTCAGATCACTCCGCGAAGCAATATGTACCGATAGATTTTCCCAATTGTATTTACATCTAGGACCCTCCAGAAAGTTCAATTAAACTTTTCTTTTATCTGGTCGTTCCACCTCGCATCCACTTTTATATCTACGCCACTCTAGAAATTTCTAATCATGCAACAAGGTCCTCCCACCTCATCGATTCCAATCGTGGGGAAAGAAAAATCATCCGGGAGCCACTCCATTCCGGCCATGCCGCCTCCGCCACCTCCAACGGCGCCCCCGCTACTGCAAGTTGCTCGCCCCCATCGGCTCTTCTCATGGAGGTGAGGGAGACCCTAAGAGAGACGGCAAGCCAGGCGCAGTGGCGGCACCTTGGCACATCAACCTCGGACCGACCTCCTCCACCGGCTGGACGCGGCGGCCTAATCCCCGCTCCCTATCTCCCTTCGCCCTAAGTGCAGGCACCACCGCCCTCCCATGCCTCCCTCAAAGCCATGCCCTTTCCATTGCCATCGCTGCTCTTTCCATTGTCTTGCTGCTCCACAGTTAAGCCAAGGTTAAGTTCTCTTTGGCACCATCAATGACGCAGACAGCAAAAAGCACATGGGAGACGATGGCAAAATTGGGTGGGCAAGTTGATTTGGAAATCTAGCCCAACAACGTCCTCAATCTGTTTGACAAAATGCCAAGCACACACTGCAACTATCTGGAGTAAGAAAATTTCTTTCACTCAATGCAATAGTACAACGATCAGCTTGCAAATGGCACAATATCAATCATTTTGTGATTTTGTCCCTCTGTAATATATTTCAATCTCATTTGCTTTTCATAGAGCTAGCTTCAGACTGAGATTTGCATTTTACAGTAACAAAAAGAAAAGCCATACAGCTTTATTGCTAATTAGCTTCACACTGAAATTTGTGAAAACATTTTCTCAAGTGATCTATCAGACTTTTATATTTGTACTAATTTGGAAATAAAAAACTTTAGTGCTTACTAAAGCCACAAAATTCATTTTTTGATGGAAATAAAAAAGATGTTTCAGATAGATGATTACCTGCATTGTGTTGTCTAAAATAAAAAAAGTCATGTATGTGATCTGCAAAATATTTTCTCAAATTTACTTAGACATCAGTACTGGTTCATCCACTTTCTTTACTGAATTTCACAGATGCTCAATATCTGACTTGTGTTAGTCATTGCTCCGCTTAGGACAAGAGAACTACAAGAGATGCCGACAAAACTTGTAACATCTCAAATGAAGTGTGCAAAAGCTGCTGAGAAAGCTTATCATGGACTTGGGACGCGACAGGTGCTTTGGCTCATTCATAACAAGATGTCTGGTTAATAATGGCATAAACATTCATGACATTTTAAGGTACATTACAAAAAACTGATTCATGTGGTAATGTTGACATAGTAATTTTTCTTTTGACTCTTATATGGAGAAGAAAGCTATATCTTCATATCATAAATTATAGCACAAACCTACCTCAGTAATATATTACATTTTACCCTCTTTAATATTGTTGTGGCTGTGATATGGATTTTGTACTGACAGATAACAAATACATTGTAAGGGTACGGTAAAAAATGTTTTATCATTGCTTAGATGTTCTTTTAATCATAAAAAAAGAACTCATAATTTCTGCAATAATAAGAAGAATATATAAGTAATTAAATTATTCTCATTAGTTTGTTTAATCACATGCCTCATGGGCAATTCTTTCAACAGTATGTGGAGAGTTATTCCTGCATTTTCACAAGTTAAGATGTTAAAAGAATATATACTCATACAATTAAGGGATGGTGATGCATTTACTGCATGGTTGATGTTTGTTGTTGTTATATCAGTCAGCTATATAATGTATTAGTACAGGATAAATCGTGTGGCAATCTGATCATGATATTAGATGTATGCATGTTATTCATTCAACTAAGATTACTACTAAAAACTTTAATTGACTTTTAGCAGTTATTAATATTTTTTTTCTTATAAAGTATAGGATCTGAGGTGAACTTTCATGAGCAATCAGCTCATGATTTGCATTTACCACTGTGTTTAACATGGAGTTATACTAATTTGCAGTCGATTCCACTTTGTTGTTCTACAGGGTGCTTCTCATACCTTGAAGACTTTGCCCCTTACATGATCATGGTGTGAGACTGTTAGAAACTGATTGTTGCTTATCACGCAAGGAAGAAAAAAAAATTGCAGAACCAGAGGAGAAATGAAGGGTGCAACGACAGCCACAGGCACAACACCTAACTATAAGTATTCATAAAGTTTCTGTGTACTTCATATTTGGATAAAATCTGAAATTAATGTCTATTGCTGATCTCTTTATTTTTTTCCCCTCTAACCATTCACTGATGCTTCTTTGTTTTGGACTACATATTCAAATGAGTCTGTCAAAATTTGTCAACCTGTAAAGTGTAAATTCAGTAACATTCCTAAAAATAATAGTTCTTTAATGAGGATATGCACGAGAATATGCAAGCAAACTGTACCCATGCATATTTTCTGATATTGTTTTTCATTTTTTGTCATTTGCTAAAGCAAGCTGACTGATTTTAGGTTCTGCCATGCACTAGCTGGAGTATATAACTGATTCTTTGAGCTTTGATAAATAGCGAAAACTTTTTGCCATTCACATACCATGCCAGCCTCATGATTTTGATAGTCACCGCTTGGAAAGTACTCTCACCATACTAATGCTTTACATACCAAATATTATCTTTAATACAACGCCTAGTAAATTATTATAGCCATCTAATTTCCCATTGAGACATCGAAAAGAGTAGGCACATTCTTTTGTTTCACGAATTTGCATCGAAGCTCCACCTTGTGTCTGCTTTCCAAGAATTACCTTACACCTAAATTTATAATTTTTTTTCAGACTTACAATGGAACATAGTAAAGAACTCAAAGATACAAATAATGGGGAGCAATTTATGCAAGATGGTTTAACGTTGCAAAGGAGATATAAAGGGGAGCAATTTATGGAATATCATGGAAGTTTATGAATGCAATGGCAAATACAATGAAAAATATGTCATTTCCATTTATTTATTATGCAGTACATCATCTTATGTAAAACCTGTTCAATCCCTACTTTGAACTGGTTGTCCATTACCAATTTTGGTGCATCTGTAGCACCACGACCTTTCTCTTCACTCTTCATGCTACAATTATTATGTAAATGATGTATTTAATGTAAATAAACACAACTTACTTGAGCCACTATAAATGCACTTTTATCCAAATAAACTTTGATCCTTATCATATAATTTCAATGCCAATTGCAAACTATATCCAAACAAAACTCTAATTTAAATGACAAACAGGGAGGACTATCGAACGTGTAACAAGACAAGCGCGGCAATGCCGCGCACATAATTTCTAGTGCTTATGCTTAGTTAGGGACAAGCATTATAGCTTATTTTGAAGTAGCATGCTGTTACACCGACAGAAACCTACTTGTAACGGCATGGAAATTTCTGGGAAGCTAGGTGTGAAATTGGCTGTTTGTTGGACCGTTATTCTCAGTTTTTTTTTTTTTTTGGAAAGGCGTTCTTCTCCTTTTCTTTCATCCTTTTGGCAGCTCTTCTCGTCCCCAAAGATTCCATTATCTAAATTTTCATTTTCATCTGACCAACGTTTAGTAGTGTGAAGTAACAGTGCATCTGTCAAGTTTTCAGCTGACCAGTCCCGATTGTCGTAACAGTGAAGTTGCTTGCTGCAATATTACGATGACGGGGACATGCTTTTGGCACGTCGCGCTGCCAGAGTACTTGTTAGCAGGAGAATGTGAATATTCTAGGGCAGAATGATAATGTCTTAGCCATATAAGGTCGGGTTGAGATCCTCTTAATTAGGAGTCGCAATGCAGAGAAGTTACTGGACCTGGAATTAGAAGATCATCGGATAAGAAAATCGATCGAACTAGATCGAGAGAGCTACAATGTGTAAACAGTAAAAATGGCAGACAGTACCCGGACATCTGCTGTGGAGCACTGTGCATCACTGTATCAAACGATAGTCTCTGTGTTGGCTGAAACAATGCAGAGGACACACCTTATAAGTTTGGAGAAAATATATCATCTTGTTTCTGCAGGAAAGATCATTACTAATAATTGTAGTTAAATTGTTGCGATGGATGGAACATGCCGTCTTAAACTGTCATGAACAATGCTACTGTTGCTACTACTATGCCTCACCACTTGTGCACGGCAAAAAGGCAGTAGCAATGGTATGAGCAGCGAACGAACGAGCCATGCCAAGAGGATAACAAGTGCAGTGCAGTCACGAGTACAGATGCCTATAAAAAGCTAGCGGAAACAAGACGATAAAATTCCATTGCCGTCTAGCCATCCTATTTTCGCTTAGCATATCTTCTTAAGAAGCTTCCGAACAAGACGACCCAGCGCAACATTACTACGCCCGATGGCAAAGCGTTGTCAACAATACATTAGGAATGTGAGGCAAGCGTTTAAGCCATAGGCAAGACATTGTCGGGATCCGGTTCGGGGGATAATTAATTGTTAGTATCTTTCGCATATGTCCCCGTCATCGTCATGATCACACAAGAAATGAGCTGCTCATTTGCCAGCCCTAGCGACGAGTAATTGTATACTCCTATATCTCTCTTTTGTTAATCCGTCACAGGTCAGAGTAGAGAACCATCCATTTCCATCGGCATGTCTGCGAAGGCAGACAGCCCAACCAACGGCCACGAACGATTCCCTCTTTCTGTGCTCGTCTCATGTACTCCTACCCATTTCTTCTTATCCTTCTTAAGTTATCGGCAGAGCAATGCAAGCTAAAGTTAGGATTTGTTCCACCAGATTGATTGGTCGGTAGCTTAAGGATTCGGCTGCAAGCGAGCGAGCCTCCTGCGTCATCGTCAGGGTTCACAAAGTCAGATGAGGAATGACGCTGAAAGTCTGAAATCTGGACCGTTTCATTGTTCCCCAGACCATACGGCAAAAGTTCTTGGGAGTAACATCCAATTTTGTATGTAGGCAGGTAGTCTATAATATATAACTATACAACGAGTTAGTAAAATTGCTAATCAGTTTGGGCTAGCAGCTAAACAAGTGGATTTACAGTCCATCTCGGCAATAGCCCAGCTTGGTCATATGAACATATATTTAAGCTCGTGTCGTGGCAGTTAGCGGTTGTTTTCAGGCAGTAACGTGCTCGTCTTTCCACTGTTGGCTGGATACATGCACCGCACATCCACACTGTTTTGCAACTTAATGTGTAATGTGTATGAGTTCAGTATACATTAACAGCATTGTTTATGTCAAATAGAACTTTTATTAAACCTCATCTCCCTCATCCGTCAGCAAGAGTCTGAACTTCTTCTTTTATTTTTCTTTTTGATCCAAAGTATATAAATACTTAGCTAACAAGCACCATCACAGCTAGGGATTGGAAGATTCCAAGAAAATTTCCAACTGCTAACCAACGCCCAGAGTCACACGGCAGCAAGCTCTTGACGTGCTGATAGAAAACTTCCGGTGCCGAATCATTTCTTTTTTCGGCCCGTTGCTTTCATAGATTCCAACAGCATGATTCAGCTCGAGGTTATAAAACTGCAGCTCCATTTCTCAATAGGAAAGAGGGCTTACGGACTGAGAAAAGTTTTCTTGCAAAGTACTGAACTGAATGATCACGCTGTGGCCCTTGTAGGGAACGGAGAGACAAATTCCAGGTTACGCTGTCGATCTTCAGATGAAACCAAGCATGTGAAGGGGAAAAAAAGTACAGTATCCTGTTGGACCCAGCAGTCGTTGCGCAAGGAAACGAAACAATCACTGGCTCGCTTGGCCAACTTGTTCCAAGTCTGTCAGTCAATCCTGTGCTCATTTGCATATTTGAAAAACGAGATTCAGATTAGGTTCCAGAGCTCGTATCCCATTTGCATATTTGACCAACTTGTTCCATGTCAGTCAATCCTTCTCATGACTCATTTACATGTTTGAAAGCTATGCCACTCCATTATTCTGCATGAATCCTCTTGTTATTAACCTATCAGATTGCCATGAAATGGGCTACAGGGGGCAACTGCAGTACACCATTCCATTCCAGAGCTTCTTTTGGTAATTCTACTGATTAGACACATTTTCCGGGCAAGTCTGAATCGTGTCTGGTCCACACACACACTCGATTCTGGACATCATTTTCTGGTGCCAATTCCCGTCCACGCTTGGCAACAGATCTTTCTTTCTTTGGAGCAAGTTGCGAGGATGGGAGCAGCTAGCGACTGTCATGCCGGTGCCAGATACTTTCCTTAGCTCCCCCCCCCCCCCCCCCCCCCCCTCTTGTAAAAGGCACGACTTGTCAACGCACACGCATTTCTCGGGTCGTTTTCAAGCGACCATTATCTGTTGAAATCATCGGTACAAACATACAGACACACATTGTACGAGTCGACAAGAAAATCTTCTGACTTTCCATGGACATGGCGTAGATTACTGGCAGGATTAGTTTCTTGTTGATGCGCATGGTCCCTTCCGTTCAACAGAAATGGAAGTGGCTGCCACATTTGAAAGCCACACTAATCTTGCAGTTGCAGGCGACAGTAGTGCAGCGGTGACTTGATACAATGCAACAGGTGATTGTGATTCCCTTTTAAAGGAAGGAGAGAGAGAGAGAGAGAGAGAGAGAGAGAGAGAGACAGGATGGCTTGCTAATGACATGATTGGTAGAGTATTACAATATGAATAAGATTTGAAACCATGCTTTGGCTGCACTACACATTTTCCAAGCTGCAAGTAGCGTCAAGAACATGTGCCTGGCCCTGCATTCCTGGGCTCCTTCTCCCTCATGTCCTAATACATGAGTGTACCCTACTACTAGCAGCGGATATGTTGGGGGAGATTAATGAATTGATTAAGGGCTCCACTCCAGTGCACAGGGCCGGGAGCGCCTGATTGGATCGCTTTAAGAAATGAAAGCAAGCAGAAGAATCAGAGGCATGTGATGGGATAACGGCATCTGAAAGCACGGCCGCAGATGTTCGGAAGATGAGGAATCTGACGGTCCCCAGCTCGAAATGCCCAGGCATGGTGGTGGAAAGCGCCTTTGAGAGAGGAGAGAGAGAGAGAGGACAGGAGACAGAATCTTTTCAAAAATTCAAACTTGTGCCGTGTCTCGCCGTGTTGCTCGCAGCCCTTCTTTTCTTCTTTTGTACTACTAGTAATGTCTTTTTTCCGTGGAAACGAAAGCCCAGAAAAAAAAAGGAACAAAGGGGGAAAAAAGGTCGGTAGCTGGAAACAGATGACTGATGAGGAGAGTAGTTTCAAATTAGGGAGCAAAGCTGTAGTGTCAGTGGTTGCATCATTAGTAGAGTAGTTGCAGCGTTTGTTCTGGAAGAAAGTTGTCCAGGTACCATTATTGGAGACGGTGTAGAGAAAGAGAGAGAGAGAGAGAGAGAGAGAGAGAGAGAAATGTAATGGCGTTTTATCCCCGATTCGGCAGGGGGGAATGTTATGTTAAAGAGAAGAATCAATCAACACTGGTGGCGAAACCGATGATGGGGGGACAAAGAAGAGCCGTAGGCAAGTGATCGTCGATCCCACCTAGACCGGGCTGGGAGCAAACAAAGACGGGCGTATGGGAACAGTTGGCCAGAGAAATCGACCGGGTCGTGGGATGCGGGGCATCTGGATTTTGCTAATATTGAAAGAAAACAACTGGAAACAAAGATGAGTGAGGGAGGCATCAGGATATATAGGTTACAAAAAAGAAATGGGTAGCCTAGTAGTACATGTCCACGGGAATGCAACACGGAGAGGAGAGGAGATGATTTCATTTGCACGAAACTGCACATGCCGTGCGTGGTATTAATCCACAGCTGCCGATTCGGCAGCCGGCATGAAAGATTGAAGAATACTCCTATCTATCTGCACAACATCCCCTGCATACCAGCTGCAGTAATCAAAGGATCTGGAAGAACAAATCCTATGTGTACACAGATACGACGACATTCCTTTGCAAATTGATGCTCCTGTTATGAATAAAAGCTTGTACTAGCACTCCTCCAACTTGAGCAGCAAGTCAGTCATGGTCAACTCCCCCTGGGTCCCATTGCAATGGAAACGGTCTCATCTGGAAAACGAGAAAGCAACACGTGGCTGTGGAACCGTGGAGGTCAGTCAAGTCCTGCCTGTGCCTAGTCGGCAGAGGGAGACTACTGGCACTTGACTCGCTTGGGTTTCTTTCCTCCTTCCACGCGCAACGGAACGCGCAGCTGGCTAGTGGGTGCGCCACGCATTTCTGGATACGAGTACGGTTTCTCATTTATTTATTTATTTATGTTGGTAATAAAGAAAAAAAGAAACTGATGATCCAAGGAGGAGGCGGCGGCAACCGCACCCACCTGCCTGCCGTCTACTAGGCCAGCCAGCGTTTACAATTAAAAACGGGGGGAAAGGTCAGAAGCTCAGAAGGGCAACAGATAATTAGTGGCACTTAAACAAGCGATACTCAATTGAGTACTCATCTAGAGGGAGGGGCCAAGATATTAATGGATGGGGGTAGGGGCTGCTACTACCGCATCCCTCCACTAAATAAAAAATTTATGGCGTACCTCCTCCTCCTTGTTGTGTGCAAATGCTAACGCATCTGCTGGCAGTAATTGCCAAATTCGAATTCGAATTGGTATTACGGAGTAGTAGTACTCTCGCAAATGGTTGGAATTTGTACTACTGAGAAAATCAAACTAGGGGCAAGCAAAGAGGGTGGTGGACTTGTTGCGCTACCTGACGCGTGGGCCATGGCTACACGGAACACGGCGTGTGGTCTCCGTGTGCCGCCGTTACTGCTCCGTGACGGCGACCCGAGCATTCAACTCCCGGGCGGGGCGGGGCGGGGCGGGTCTCGAGAGGCGGCTGCTGCTGGATTGGCAGGCGGCATCATCGATGAGTGCGGGGGCGTGCGTGCGCATATAAGCAAGCCCATTGGGCAGCCCAGTTCCCCCTCCGCTTCTTTGCCTTTCCTTTCCATTCCCTTCCCTAGCCTAAGCCTAGCCGCCTCCCTCCCTCTTCCATTCCACCCCAATCAGAAACCGCCGCGCTCCTTTGGCTTCCTCCCCCTCGGTTCCCCCCCCCCCCCCCCCCCCCCCCTGCAAGCTGCAACCCTCTGCTCTCTCTTTGCGTGCGAGTGGAACAACAAGGAAGGTCGTCCTGCTTGGAGTGCGGAGGAGATGGCCATCGACCACGACTCCCCGTTCAAGGAGCTGCGCCTCAAGAACCGAAGGATCATGGTGAGCATTCCCTTCCGATTTCCCTGATTAGTTTCGCTCTGATTGTTTCGTCTTCTTGTTGTGTTATGGATCGAGGAACGCACGGTTTCTTGACTCATCCGGGAAACTGACTGTTGCATTAGACGGAAATGAAGGATTTGGTGTTCCCTTTGGTATTTGGTGGTTGGATGGATGCAAACCACCAAATCCCGGCAATGGTTTTGTTTCTTGATTGTTTCGGCGGCCCCCTTTTTCTTCTTCCCTGGTCCTGGCTAGCTTTGGGGTCTCCGCATTGTTTGTCCCGTACGGCATTTGGTTGTGATTTATTAATTAGATGATGAAATGAATGACGAATATCTATCTAATCTGACCCTGACTGATTTGAAATGAAACCATCTTTTTTAATTTTTTCCCCCTCCATTGGGATTTCCGTCCGCTACCAAACAAATTGCCATTTGATTTCTTTCCACTAATAACTTGTAGTACAGTAATTCGTTGAAGCTTTGATTGCAAGTCGTCGAATTCGAATGAGCATTGACTGACCCATCTGTCTCTGTGTTTGGTGTGTGTGTGTGTGTGTGCAGGGAGGCGGCGGCCCTGAGGCGGATGACGACGCGTCCGCCACGGCGCGCGGCGAGGAGTGGCCGCGCTGGCTCCGCCCGCTCCTCTCTGCGCGCTTCTTCTCCCACTGCGGCACGCACGCCGACTCCCACCGCAGCGGCGAGTGCAACCAGTTCTGCCTCGACTGCAGCTCCGGCGCGCTCTGCTCCCTCTGCATCGCGCACGGCCACCGCGACCACCACACCATCCAGATCCGCCGCTCCTCCTACCACGACGTCATCCGCGTCTCCGACATCCAGCGCTTCCTCGACATCGCCGGCGTGCAGACCTACGTCATCAACAGCGCGCGCGTCATCTTCCTCAACGAGCGCCCGCAGCACCACAAGCCAGGGAGCGGCGGCGGGAAGGCAGCATCCGCGTCCGCCAACCTCTGCGAGGTCTGCGCGCGTAGCCTCCTCGACAACTTCCGCTTCTGCTCGCTTGGATGCAAGGTCGTCGGATGCTCGCCCGACCCAGTCAAGGCCAGGAACAGGCTCCGCTACCCCGACGGCTCCTCCTCATCTTCTTCCCTGCGCACTGGCACCACCAATGACAGGAGCTTCACGCCGCCAACGCCCCCAACATTGCCGACCAAGCGCCGCAAGGGCATCCCGCACCGCGCGCCATTCGGCAGCCTCATCTAGAAAGCTTCCTCCCCCCGGCATTGGCATTCCCCATTCCCCAATCCCCAATCCCCTCTGCGCAGTAAATTAGGAGTAACAAAAAAAAAGTACAGTGAAAGAGTATCCGAATCCATCCACCATTGTTGCAGCAACGCAATGGGAATGTGGTGGAGAAGGAGGGGGAGCCACCACCATCTCTTGGATGGCCATGGCACTTTGGTTGGTGGTGCTTCTCGATGTGGATGCCATTTGCTGCTTCGCTTTCCACAAAGCAAGACAAAGGAGAGGGTGCTGATGAGTTTGCTATGACTAAGTCCGTCAATCAAACTAGCTTTCCATTCAGAGTTGAGTTGATTACTGTTGCTAGGACAGGAGGAGATATATATTTCTCATAGAAATATATGTACATGTTTAGTCCATGTTCTGCCTTTTCTTTTTCTTATCATATCAGCATAGTGGAGGAGTATACTACTCGTAGCTTTTGTTAGATGATGGTGTCTTTGACAGTGTGTGTATGAGAGAGAGCAGAAGAAGAAGAAGAGTAGGTGACAGGCAGTACACTACTCAGCAGTCCTAATAAGTGATTTGGAGGTGGTAATTTATATTCTCATCTGCTTCCTTGCATTTGCTTCTGAGTTTTCTCATTGTTCATCTGTTGCATGCTTGGATGAGAAGATAAACTGCGAACATGTTGCTATTATAATACTGTATGATGGCCTTTTCCTCCTTATCTTTTTGAATGAATGATATACCTTTCTCGTTCGGCTTGGGTCCAATGGATAACATCAGATGTTAACATTCTTGCCATTTGATTTCGCTTAGCAAATGCCGTGACGCTACTGCCTTTGTTTTCGTCGGTACTAGGGCACACCGTGAATGTGATCGCATTGCTATGTATGATTAAGCAACCCGATTATTATTCAAACGATTCCGTTGTTGTCCTCTTCATCTAGCATCGAGTACTCGTGACCTGATATTGATATCCGCATATATCGTCAGTGACGGAATCGATGAACAGGCCGGTTTAGTTTTAAAGTCTGAAGAGACAGAGGAGATTAGCTTATGGAAGCAACCTAACCTACACTAAACTAAGCAGTGGAAGAGGACGACTTGCTCCATGAAAGCGACGAGGAACCGAAGCATCTAAATGCCAGGGCAGAGTATCATCAACTTTGGGAGGAGGAGCAGACGCAGCTGAAACTTATGCCGTGCTGCTGTGCTGTTTGCAAATTATTCTTTCTGGCTTCTACGCAACTTTGAGAGAGGAATCGATTAGGCTTTCGGGTTTCCCTTTCCTTGAGGGTATTCTGCAGAGTCATAGAAAAGGAAAAAAAGAAAGTGGGGTCGTGACATTTCCCTAAAGGACAGGGGACGAAATGAAAGCAAAGGTTAGGCTTATTTCCTGAAAAGAATTTAAAGTGGTGGATGTCGACCTGGATGTGGACTGTTGAGGCCTTTGGGGGTTTGGCAGCAAGGGCTCTCTCTCAATCTCAAGATGCGAGATCTTCTTGACTCCATCGGACGTGCCTTTCCTTTTATTTTCTCAAGAAGTTTTGTTACCTGGCGCCAATTACAGTCTCCATTTGGGGTGGCATCTTTTCTTCATGGAGAAGGCTACGCAAATTTGTTTAATCTCTGTACTATGTTACCGCCTGCATCAATGAATGGATGGATCACATGCATACAAGTAGCTTTAGCTGCACATATTAGAAATTTGTTTAATCTCTGTACGGACTTTTACGGGTGGATTCTATGAGCAATTCTTATAAAAGGATAATGTTGCACACTTCATTTCAGTATATCTCAGACGAAAGAAAAACAGGCCGAATGATATTTTCTAAAAAAGAAAAAGAGGCCGAATGTTGTAACATCGTGTACCATCACGAGTGATTCGAGGTTTCGGTCACGTCAGCCGTGTTTCTTAACCGCGTCGCTCTGCATAAAGATTTGGGGAATGCTACTTCTCAGTCTTTTTAGTGTTATTTCTTTTTTTATTATTTTTTATTTATAAGATTATTTATATTAATTAGTATTATTATATATAAATTATAAAAAAGTTTTGTCTTTTTTATTTATTGATCTAGATCTAAGGGATAAAAGCGTTGATTGAAAGAAATCAGGGATTTTCAATCGGTTGAAAATTAGACACTCACTAAAAAATTGTTACGATTCAAATTTATGCTAGCAATGAATTTTGTTCTTCTCGAGTTCATATCTTATTCTGCATCATCATCAACGCAATACCATGCCATGCCATCCTGAGTTTGCTATCTGTCGTCAAACTCGAAGGATAGCCATCAATCATGCAAATGCAAGCGCACGCGGCGCGACCAACAGTGCGCATACTAGCACGGCAACACATACGAATACGAGTAGCAAATCCGTGGACCCACCAGTCATGTGGTCCACACGTGTGGTTGAGACGTCAACGTGTCAGCTGCCCATTGGTCCCGGCGCGTGCGTGTGTGGCTTCCTTCCTTTCCCTTGCCGATACTAGCCGCCGGCGCCGGCTTTCCTTGACCCACCACCACCGGACGCGGACAGCAGGCAGCTTCTCTTCTCTGTTCTCTCTCCACGTTTAAAAAACCAAAAAACGGGGCCGGGCCCCACGCGGCCGTGCGATCGGGGATTCGACGGCCCGGATCCCGTTACCCAGGTCGGCGTAACCCCGACGCACGCGCGACCCCACCTACAGGCTCGAGGAGAGTGGAGAGAGACGGGAAACGGGTGATGATGAACGGATGATGCTCGCGGTGACGTCACCCGGTGCGTGGAGGGGGAGGTTTGAAATGGAAACGTGTCGCGCAGGGCGGCGTGGGCTCCGCTCCGTGCTGTGTGATGCGCGCGCGTGGTGTTGCCTGTTCCGGGCTGGTGCTGCTGATCTGGGCTGGGCTGGGCGGATCCTTCCAGAAAGGAAGCCGAGATGGAAAGCGAAGAAGCTACGGCTGCTTGGAGCTCGGCCCATAAAGAAACAACGATGGAGGCGAGACCGGCATGACCACCTGTCGCTCGCCCCAGTGCTTGTTTATGCTAGGCTGCTAGCACACGTATGCGACGCCTCTGCCTGACGGAGAATGCCCCCAAGCCGGAAGGATATGCTATCAGGTGGTGAATGCCGATGCGCAAATGAATGCCCTAGAGGATGGTCTGTCCACGGGAGTGACCAAAAAAAAAAAAGAAAGTGGTATACTACTAGGAGCCACTGACATGTGGGTCACACATAGCCATAGGGTGGTGTAGCATGCAAGTGCAAGTGATAAGACAGGACAGGTGGTTGATCTCTCTGGCTCTATGCTCTTTCCAGTCGATCGGGGGATCAGACTTCAGAGAGAGAGGTGGCAGGTTTCTTCTCTTGTTCACAAAAAAGGATGAGCCGCGTGCATGATTAGAGGAAGGGTAGGCGTATAAAACGTGGTTGGAATTAATGGTAGGGCATTATGAGATTAACTCGTTGCATCATTAGTTGTGGAAACTTGCTTCAATCATGCACGATTTTGACGTCCAGCTGCTGGCCGACGGACCCCGATCATCACATCGGCCACTGATAGCAGGAGTACGGTCAGTGGCGAAGCCACATTGACCTACCCTGGTGCGCTGGCATCAGGATCTAATCCAATTTTCAAGGTTAATAAGTCCCAATATTAAGGTGTGCAACAAGGTGTTTTTGACGTTATGCGCCAATGTATTTCTCACTCTAGCATTGCCACTGAGTGCGGTACAAAGGAAAACCAGGCACCAACGGCCTGGATTCGTTCGTTCGCACACAACATATACAAAAAGCAATGAGCTTCCTACTCTTCTGTTATGGCTAATAATCTAGCATTGACAGTACGTAATTATAAGAAATCATGCAGGCTTTGCGTGCAGGAATCGAAGCCAATGCCCTTTGTATTCTCAACATTTTCATTTTCTCACTATAACAAAAGTATACTATAGCGGCAGGGTAAAATCCACTGTAGCGGCAGGTGTTCGTCCCGCTGCTACGCAAACGCCGTTAGAAAAAAAAGAGTTCTAGCGGCGATTGACTTGAAGATGGATTCAACTGCCGCTAGAACGAAATTAGTAGCGGCGGTGATAATTTCATCCGCCGCTATCCTTAAATCTAAAAAGCAAAAAAAAGGTCTGCCGGCCTAAAGGGCCTGCACACATTTCGTCTGTCTCGAGCCCGCCTGACAAAGATCCGCTACAGTGCTCATCGCCCGCTGCGTGGAGAAGGCCGGATCAGCTGATGGGGAGAGAGGGGGAGGCCGGATCCACCGACCCTGCCTCAGATCCGGTCGTGTCCCATCGCCATCGAAGCCACCGACGCGCTGGAGGAGGGGGGGGGGGGGAGAGAGAGGGGCAGGATGGATCCGCCGAAGCCGCTCGCCGCCCGAAGCCGAGGTCGCCCGCTGCCTACCACCTCCGCGTCGTTGAAGCCGGATCCGACTGCTACGTCGCTAGATCCGGCCGCCAAGTCATCGGATCTGGATGCTCCGCCGTTACCCACCTCGACACCGCTGCTCAACGTGAGGCCTCTAGGCGCCAGCCTCGGCGCCACCGTTGCTGCCGAGGGAGGAGTAGAGGCCTCCAGCCGCCCGCCTCGACACTGCCCACCGTGTGGCCTCCAGTCGCCGCCACTGTCGGGGGAGGTGTCGCCGACACTAGAGGAGAAGCTGAGAGAGAGAGAGAGAGAGAGAGAGAGAGAGAGAGAGAGAGAGAGAGAGAGAGAGAGAGAGAGAGTTAGGGCCGCGTGGGGAGTTGCGGCTGGGGTGCGACGGGGTGGGGAGTGCGGCCGGGTGTAGGGTTTGCTCTTCATTTTATATGGAATCGTATTGTGAGCTGAGCTCTCCATTCTAACGGCGGGCTGCTTTATGGGCCACCGCTATAAATGATTATAGTGGCGGCCCATATTGTCAACTGCCACTAAATTTGTTTTTAGCTACGGTTCAGTTTTTGAACCGCTATTAAATTATATATAGCACTGTTGCGATCACTGTAGTGCGGGTGACAATATTACCGCCGCTAGACTCATTTTTTAAGCGCCGCTAAATATGATTTTTATGGTACTGTCTGGAGGATACTAACTAAACAAACTCACGTCAAACAAAAACCTGGCGCCTAGCGCCGCCGCCAGGAGCAGCGCCCAGCCGCTGTCGCTGCTTGGTCCCCCTCCTCCTTCTCCTCCGGTGCTCACACCGGCGGCGAGGAAGAGAAGGGATCCATCCTTCTTTGTAGTTCGGTTGTTCTTTTCCTTAGATCGAGCCCTAGGTTAGGATTGAGATCTTCTCCATGAGTTATATGACATTGAGAATTTGTTTCCTTCTTTTTCTCGCCGACTACGTCAAGAATAAATGATGAATTTGGTCTCTCCATGAAGGCAACAATAAAGATGATGACGGCGGCGATGTCGTCAACAATTTTCATGTCTTGGCGATATGAAGATTTAGGTTTCCGTACGACGACATCAAGGCGGAGATGATGTTGTTGGTGTGGAATAAAATTCTCCGATCCTTTCTTCATTTTATCGTGGTTAGTTCCAACCGCGATGAAGGGCTTGTGAGATTAGGTTTACTGTTTTTTGTTCTTCTTCTGTGGCAGAAGGAGGAAGAAGGAAGACATGAAAAAGAAGAGGATTATGCTCAATTCTACCTATAGGAATATTGACCGCCGTTTCCTGGGCACCTGTTCTCAGTCTGTTTGCTGAGTGTTTGCCTGTGTGATCATCTATATGAATCTTCATACATATTTATGATTAAGTTTTGGAACTTATATACTAAATGCTCTTAGTTATAATATCTTTGTATTTCAGAGTGTTTATAATATAAAGATATACTCAGATATTATTTAATACTAGTAGTAATGCACATGCGTGCCGCACGTACAAATTCTTCGAATTCGAATTTAGTTTGATACATCATATAGAAAAAGGTATATATGGTACATGAGACATCTTCATCACAATCTATCCATGTATAGATTATGCCAGCTATAGTGAGATTATAACTCGAGTGTTTTTACAGTACCTAACACTCCTATAGGGAGTGGGAGTAGAACTCAAATCTTAACAACATTGATAAGTTGGGATAATTTTCCTAAGCTAATCTAGGAGCATCGTAGTAAACCATCGTTTCTATCCTAGCAATGTCACCCAAGAACCATTTGGCTGGGCGCCTATGAACCCGTGGACCAGCGAGAAGAGTTCTTGCCGTGTTCTAGAAAGACAACGTCAGCCTCAAGAATAATAAAATTTCGCTGATGTAGTGTCCCCTATCAACCAGCAAAGAGGAAGGAGGAAATTGATTGTGCGCGAACAAGAAAAGTTGCGATCTGATTCGTTGGTGTATCCGACTATACTCCAGTAGGTAGTAGTGAAGGGGCGCTTTAAACAAAAAAGAGTCCAGCATCGCACGAGGGGTTTTGTTGGTGCCACTGTTCGCTGGAGAGGTGGTTGTCAATCTGTTCAAATGTGAAGAGATATGATAAATTACATGTTTATTCTTGATATAAAACTACTCCCTATCTTTTTAATGGAGTATACATGTCTCGTGCAAGAAAGTACAAAAAGATCTGGACCTTAGAATCAAAAGAAATAGAGGGCCAATATTTATTAGAGGGTACTATAAAAGAGCTCTATAACTCAACATACCATAGCTAACTTCTATCACTTCACATCTATACATGTAACCACAAAAATCATAGAAACATATAACTACACCTTTACGATACACACGTGTTATAATTATTTGATCAACATTCTTAAAATTTAACTTACAACGTATATTAAGATTGTTTTGTGATGACAATAATAATAAGAATGACTAGTTACACAGTAACAAATACTATTTTATTAAAGCCTTAATAATATATAAAATTGAAGAACTCACAAACTGAAATTTTAAAAAACTTAGTTCCATGGCATCCAAAGCAATAAGAAACCTAGATTGCTTTGACAAAATAATCAAACAACAAAATTGAGAAAACCTCTACTTGTTTCAAGAGTATAGTATAATATGTAACACGCATAATAATTCCCTCGTCATGCTAGCAAACTGGATGAGTATATTTTCATGTTATTTTTAAATGTCTTTCATTCCTCCTCCATTGTTCGTCACTCCACCTGTCCAATAAAAGCAGCATGAAAGAATTTAGACATTGAAAAAAAATGGAAATTGATATTATTATCTTAAAAAAAGATTTTCGCTTATAGAATTGTATAATGATACAAGAATAGGTCTAATCATGGATGATACAAGAATAGGTCTAATCATGGAGTATAAATAAAAATAGCAAAATACCCTTGTTACGGACGCAAGTTAGCATACATATTATTCATACAAATAAAAAATAGATAAGTTAGAACGGTATAAAGTTCAGATCATGTTCCAACATCTATAAAGTTTGGAGATCATATTGGAACAACTCTATAACTTCATTTTTTTAATATTTTTACAATAAGCCAGCTCACTAATGCAGGCCGTCGTAGTTTTTTGATAAATCTGAACAAAGAAACTAAGATTTTATTTAAAAAAATAAAAAAAAGTAAAATCACTAATGCTGGCCATCATAGTAGTTTTTCGATATTGATCGGTCATGGAAGAGACTGCAATTGCTAGCTCACTAACGCATGCATAGGTAAGCTAGCAGCACAGATTTGGATCGAGGTAGGAGTGATGCACTAAATATTTTGATCGATGGCTAGAAGGAAAGAAAACTGAAACCATGGGCGTTAATCAATGGGCAGCAAAGGAAAAAAAGAACGTGGGTACGCGGGGGAGGGGGGGCTAGAGTCTCGTCCTTGGTGAAAAAAACAGGGAGAAAGTGACAGAACACGCTAAATTTGTGTCAACACCGTGATGTGTCATGCTCTTCATGAAGCATTATAGCTCATTTGGTAACAAGATCTGTCATATCTTGTAGCTAGGTTGGGGCCTGCATATAAATAGGTTTCCATCAACCAAAAACATTGCAGTGGTATTGAATCGACATTGTCCTATAATCCTGATTATTTTAGAAAAACAAATTATAAATAAAATTAATGGACGATAAGGAAGATTTGAGACAATGGTTTTATTATGTACCCTATGGCGCAAGACCAAATCAATTTGTGCCCAATGTTGTGGATCCATCCTACGAATGCCTCCTCGCAGAGGCTGCAGCACGACGCCATTCCGACAAACCGATAGCATGTGTCAATCCATGTAGCCTTAAAAATCATGAAAACATATAATTATACCCATGTGATACACACGTATTGTGATTATTCGATGGGCATTAGTAAAATGCAACTAACAACATATATTAAGATAGTTTTGTGATGACAATGATAATAAAATTTATATAGTTACATGATATTAAACACAACTTTGTTGAAGTCTTAAACATATACAAAAGAGAAGACCTCACAAACTATAATTTTAAAAACCTTAGTTTCATATTAATAGATGTTTATAGAGATTTCGAGTATACTTTAACTAATGCCCTGCTACTAATGGAGATAATCTAAAAAATAAACCACAAATCATTTAATACATAATTTCATCGTCAAGTCCTAGTTTCATGAGAAAAAATAGCCAATAGGTGTGTTATTTGACTAAACCTTATGAGATGGCTTTGGGATAGAGTTCAAACTTACTGCCACTCCCACAGGCTCTCAGGTCATGAAACCTCAAAATCATAGTATATTTTTAATAATGTAAAAGGCTGCTCAAAATAGAAAAGGGTGGAAAAGGATACAAAAACGATGAAAGTTGTCTTACATGTCAAAAGCTAGATAGTACCAATAGAATGTGCATTTCTTCCTGGTTAAATTGGTATCTAATAATCAGTGCAAGCAACAAAATTCTTAACAAAGTTTTGTTAAACTTTCCTCCTAAGAGATCTATGCAGATGTTTATTCTTATCATCAATGATATGAGGACCTATCCAAAATCAAGTGCTATCAAATTAAAGACATCGCAATAGCTAGCAATTTTGATCTCAAGCAAAGGAAGAGTTCCTAGCATAAAATCAATATAAAAAATGAGTTTAATAATAGCAATAACTGAAGCAAAGTTTAAACATTTGATTAATAATTTTTGAAGTAAAAAAACTTGCATTAGGTGTTTATTGTAGATTCATACTACAACTTCAACCTTTTCCATCGATGTGTTAGCTTGCGTCATCAGACAAATGGAAAACTGCCTCCAAGTTCGGTGATGACCACACAGGATTGGAGATTTGCATTTGTTTTTCATCATCCAATCGAAGCTTGAAAAACTTGTTGCCTCACTTAGTTGTGACATTTGCACTGCCACAACCATAATACTCCAGGTCACAAATTTAATCGTGAGAAGAAACATCCGGTGTGAATCAAATATAGCTAACCAGTATATCCTGTGTAAAAAGAATACAAGGACATTTAGTATAATTGCAGCCATGCTATTTTAACAATTTAAACATGAGGCATGATATCTCCATAACAGTGGAAATATTTGATGTCCTTAGAATCTTACACTACGGTTTGTCTATTAAAATAAGAACTATAAAACAAATATGTGAATCAACCCCAAACTTCAGTAACTCTCAGCTCTTGTTCTTTTTGTTTGGAGACCCAACGATTCTCAATTCTAGCCTATCTAAATAATAGCTTAACAATATTATATAGAGCTGCCAGCCTGTTGCGCCCATTCTGCCACCACTACTCTAGACCTCCAATCCACACTCCTCTGGATTGCATTTGTGTGTGTTGATCCGGATCAAGGAAAACAAAAAAGGAAGGAAACATGTGCATGACCTACGACCAGACCTGAAAAATGCAGAAATATAAGACAACACAAAGACGATGTCATTGGTCGTGGGCTGCATATCCCGATTGGTTACTCCAGAACCGTGATGACCAATAGTCAGATATATCCATGAAGAAGGAAATCAGCACTAAACAATCAGGCAGCTCCCTACACCAGTAATTGGCACACATCAGCACATCAATAATTTTTTGAGAAAAGGACACATCAAAAATGCATATAGATCAACATTAAGTGATCTGAGCGGATGTATGCACAACAATATTCACCAAAATACACTACAAGGCATAAATTCTAGAAGGGGTTGCAAAAATTGACCTCATTGAGACCTTGAGACCGGGTGCGAAGTGAGTAGAAGAACCTAGCTTTGATGTTTGGGTCGAAGTCGAGTATACGAGCAAGGTCGTCGATCAGGGTCACCATTTTTGGATGTAAAAGCCTTCACGGGCGTGTAGGTTTCCGACGTCGGGTGTACCATGATGCGCGTCTTCACAAAGCCATCGATAACGCACTGGGTGTGCCACCGCGTTTGAGCAGGAGGAGCACCCATACATCGGCAGGCCGCATCAACGTAGCCACGAGAGGGCACCCCGCCGTGCCTCTGCCAAATGTGATGTAGTCGTACTGCTGCACCACCGGCTAGGTGATATAGGCAGCGAAGTATTGGGAGGATTGGGGGAATTTGCATTGAGAGATTCAATAGATGTGTACCAGTATGTGCACGTCTTCACCCGACGACAACGCAGGTCCTCGTTTGACAAAGGTGGCGGCGCAACGGTGATGGCAGTGGTTGGACGACATGGAGGGCTATGCTCTGGTCCTCTGGTGTCGATGATCAGCAATGTGATAATGCCTAAGTTTGGAGCACAGGAGAGGAGGAGACCAGCGGCAGACCGAGTTCTAGATCAAGAAATCACAAGGGATCGTGCAAGTAAAATGCAGATCAACGTTAAGATATTATGGCAATACAATTTGGAGGGAAAACTGAAATTAAGGGTGCAAATAAGAAAAGAGGTAGACATATAAGAGAATGAAGAAAGAGACAATTAAAGAAAGAATTTAGAGGTGTCAACCGTGTGGGGGTATGTGGGAATTTGAAAGTGGAGCAAATTAAGGAGGAGAAAATAAAGGAAGGTGAGAAAGATGAAAGGTGCAAGTTAAAATAGGCGATATTACTGGAAATTATGGGAAATAAATTTAAATGACATAATGTTAAGGAAGGTTTATGTTTATATGGAATATGTATGCGTGATTTAGGCTAATCAAACTGAGATAAATAAAAGTGTGTGCGGGTAGGATTCTGGGTGCAAAAAGTATAAAAATTAGATCTTCCTTGAGTAATTTCGTAGTGCTAATAAGGTGTAAGAGGTGTAACATATAAACATTCTGTGGATCCAGTTTTTAATTCAAGGATTAGATAAATTGGTCCCATTTAGATCAAGGATCTAGATTGATGGGTATTAAAATATCATGGGTGAGACATAGGTTGCAGGAATTCCTTCTTTATTAGTTTAGATAATTCTTCTTTTATCTAAAAAATATTTTTCTTTTCTGTAAAAAGGATTCATATGTCTCCTAGAAACAGGGAGATTGGTTGGAGACATAAGATAGGTCGGCTGACACGGTTCTTTATTCTCCCAGAAATAGTTTGAATTCAATTTTATATGTCGAAATGCTTCTATATTAAACCAGAAGCATATGTTTGCATGTCGAAACAAGGGATGGCAACCTGTGGACCAATTTGCTAATTGGGCTTAAAAACTACAAGATCGTTTTAAGGAGCCCAAAGATTCTCAAGTCTCAACACATGTTGTTGGGCCTTACTGTAGAGTGTAGACTGTACACTGAAGCGCGGTGTATTGTCTGTTCCGTTTCTCCGGAATCAAAAGCCGCTCGCTATCATATATAAAAAAGAATTGCCATGTATACTCGTCAGAAATTTCCAAGAAAAGCTAGTAGCTGCTAGCATGGCAAGCAAAGTAGGCATGTGCAGTAGTTAACATGTTCCTGTAGTCAACAGGGCTTCACTCGAAATAGGGCTTCACTCGAAACGAAGCCCTCGCGCCCATTCAATTTAGGACAATTTGCGCATAAACATTATAGAATGTTGACATTTGTTGGTGGACACTCTTTAAATTTTATTTTGCTAATAGACACTATTGAATTGTGATAATTTGCTAATAGACACTAAAGACATTAAAATATGATATTTCTTACATAAACGAGAGAGATGAATTTGAAAATGACCATTTTTCCCTTGCAGTTAGTTTTTGCACATATGATCATATAATTATATTTTAAAGAATTAGTAATATTTTGAAAATTTATTTATTTTTCACAAGTATAATATTTTTGAAATATAGTTAATAACATTTTTTAAAAATTATGTTTGAGGAAATCAAATTATATTTTTAAAATATAAATATTAATGCTTGTAAAAATAATCAATTCTTTAATATTTCTGAGAAATATAATTAGAAAAGAAATATATTTAAGTGGTTGGATGTTCTAAAACGAGATGAAAATTAATACATCTTACCAAAAAAAATTATTATGCTTATGCCATATATAAATATAATTATGTGGGCAAACATGCTAAAATTGTTGTTAGGGGTACTTTGGTTATTTGCAAACTCTTCTCTTCTCTATATACAAGCAAAGTCACATTCTAATGATTAGAGTGTTTTTTAGCCAATTAACACAACTAAAGAGTGTCTACTACTAAATACATATTTGAATAGTGTCCTATAGCAAAGACCACAAAAGAATGATATCCACTAGCAAATTTGGTCATTCAATTTATAGGACAACTCGCTGACCCTGCAAGTGTTTATTGCAACTGCCACAAACTGCCAGTGGTGACTTGGCAGACCATTTGTATTTGGTTAAATGACTTGTGAGCAAGGTTGGAATAACTGGATTAATCGGTCGACTCGGTTCGGTGAAAAACCGATTAACCAGCTGATAAAACCAAATTATTATCATACCAGATCTGATTTTTTCTGGTTAACCGCTCGATTAGCGTGACCGATTAGGACCGGTTTTTCGGTTAACCGGGTTAACTGACCGGTTATCGCAACCCTGCTTGTGAGTGTGTAGATGACGGACCGGCTTCAAGTCCATGGTGATGTTCCCAAACATGAAGCACCCTGCCTGATGAAGTCCATGGTGGCGGGCGCCGACCGTCCGTCGTGATCAGCGACATTTCTTTCCGGGACAGAGGCCCGGAAATGTCTGCCGGCTGCCAGGATGGCACCAAACGAAACAACGGGCATCATGTGGCGTGTTCGGAGTGGCTATCACCGGTGTCTGCCGAGGTTTCGATATCGGCGTTCCTTGCGCACGGAGGATTGGTCTATCTCCAACTCCAGTATCCGCAAATTATCTATGTATTCGAGAACCGGAACATTCGTTTTGGCAACGGCACAACGCGATTTAAAAAATCCCGTATCGCCACCATGTCATGCTGCCTGGCCAGGCCGGCACGTCGATGTCAGGGAATGAAGAAGAGATTCCGGAAATATTCCTTGGCCTCCGGTAGTACTATCCATCCGGCCAGTCCACCCGCGAGCAGAGCCGGTCGCGGGTAGCTGCTCGGTCGCGTGGGTATCCCCGTCAGCCCGCTTCGGCTCCAACGCCCGCCCTCGTTGAAACCGCCTCTTATTATCTGCACGTTCCACCCGCCGCGTCACTCCTTCCTCGCCCCCACAGAGCGCCAGCCATGGCGACCACCAAGACCTCCGCGCCCGCGCACGTCCCGTCGTCACCGGCGGCCTCCTCCGCGCCGACGTCGCCCACCACGCTCTCCGCCGCGCTCGCGCAGGAACGCCGCCGCGACAGGAGGAGCTGGAGCACCACCTCCTCCTACTACTCGGGCTCTGTTCATCATCATAACCACCAGAGCCGGCTCCACCTCTTCATCCCCGCGTGTGGCCGGCCCGCGGGTGTGGCCGCGTGGAACCGGTCGGCGCCGTCGCCGCAGTCGCAGCTCATGACCAAGATCCACCGGTGGGGCGCCACCCTGATTCCCAAGAGCGGCGCCGCCGTCGCGCGGGAACTCGAGGCCCGCCGCCGCCGCACGCCCAGCCCACCGACGCCAACGCGGCCCGTAACGCCGCCGCGGCAAGATACGCCCGCTGTGACTGTCAGTGTCCCAGTGAGGAGGCCTTTGAGGGAGAGAGTGGAGCTCGTCGCCGCAGCAGCAGCGCCGGCCGCGGGACCCGAAGTCCCAGACGGGGCTTCTGCTTCTGCTGCTGCTGCTGCTGGCGAGATCGTCGCGGCGGCGGCGCCGATCACTCCCGACGTCGGAAGAGGGGGAGGGACCTGGCTCAAGCCTTCGCCGAAGAGGAAAACGACGACACCATCGCTTATGCTACCGGCGGACACGGGTGAAGAGAACAGCAACAAGTCCCTGGCCGGGTCGCCGGCATTGCCGTCGGTGGTGGTTGACGACAAGTTCGTGTGGGCGGACAAGTACCGCCCCAGCGTCCTCAACGAGTTCATCTGCAACAAGGGCGTCGCGGCCGAGCTCTACCAACTGGTCATCACTCGCTCACGTTACAAATAACACCTCAGTTTTTTAAGTCAAAAGTTTGAAAACACTGGCTCGCTCTTATAAGACACAGGCTCTAGTGTCCAGACACATGATGATCATATTGCTGGTTTTTATAGGATACCAACTGGTCATCTCATCACTCCCGCGCATTACAAATGTTCCCCTTCCTTATTTGTCGTATAAATTTTCCAGTTTTGCAGAGAGAATAAAACCTCACTCTGATCATTTGTTTCATGCAGGTTATTGTTGAGCAACACTGCAAACACCTCATATTCGAAGGGCAACCTGCGACCGGGAAAAGAAGCATGGTGCTGGCGCTTGTAAGGGATGCTTTCGGCCCTCACCGTGTCAAGGTCACCGTTACTAACTCACTCCTCCTTGTGCACAACCTACTACTAACTTTTCATTCTTCCCTCAATAATCACAAACCCTTGTGTTTGTTTTTATTCTGTACGTGTGCCACAGATAGAGGAGCACACAAAGCGATTCGAACTCAAGGTAGGGTGCAGGCCTGCTCGCTTTCTAACTTATGACGACTCACCTTGTCACGATCAAGAAAGTTGCAAAGTTCCATTTCTTTCTTTCCTAGTATATAGTTTATACTAGAACATTATTATTATTTTTTCAAACTGTCTCCTGATCACGACGTATTGCCGGACGTAACAATGTAGGGAGAAGTTAGAAAGCACATTGATGTCAGAGTCAAGATTTCAGAACATCACGTGGAGGTGAACTTGGGTGATTTACATGGATACGAGAAGTATGTCATAACTACGTTGTTGAATGAATCCATGCCATCACAGAACTCGGTTTGTGATCATACCAATTGCAGAGGTAACGCGCGATATCGTGTTACTGAAAGCGTGTGTTCTTCTCGTTGGTTTAATTTCCAAGTATTTTTGTGCACGTGTTGAGCCATATGCATGTGGTTTATATACATGCAGCCATTGTTCTCCATAACGCCGATAAACTGTCCTCCGACCTTCAACACTATATCGGCTGGTTTTTGGGGAGGTATTCGGGGTGCAATAGAATCATTTTCTGCTGCTCGGATGCTTCAAATCTTGAAGCTGTGAAACATCTCTGTAAGGTTGTCACACTCCAGCCACCTTCGTTTGACGAGGTACTTGTTCATCTGTGCTAAACGTAGCATCTTTTCACCTATTGGCTATTGCACTTGACAGTTTGCTAAAAGATGATTTTTTTTTCTTAGATAATCAAGGTTCTCGAGTACATCGCTACTCAGGAGAAAATAGACTTGTCTCGTGATCTTGCCAAGAGAATAACAGCGAGCGCAAGTAATAATCTCCGACAAGCAATACGCTCTTTCGAAGCCACTTGGAAGGCAAAGTAAGCAATTAAAAAGACTTTTTCCCTCCTCCTTATTAAATTATAAAGATTTGAACAATTGAGCATGTTACAGTAGGAATAATCATTATCATAGGATTTTAGTCTATTTATTTGAAAGCTTGTGTTTCCCTGTTTATCAATGCCTATGAACTGTTACTATTCACGTTTAACATGGTATTAGAGTCAAGGTTAGACTTTTCTGTCTCCTAGCCACCGCCGCCGTTTTCTTTCATGCACCTTACACTTGCGTGCTAGTTTTTCTGCTGCCTTTGCGGTCAGGAGGAGCTGACTCAATTCCCGAGAAAGGTTTCTTTGACTTCATCGTGCTCGGGAGGAGCTGACGAATAGGACCGTGGGTAAGGCGCGCGACAGCGGGGTTGGTTGGGGCTCTCCTCCCATGCCGACACGCGAGCAGGTGGTGGGGCCAATGCGTGTAGCGGACATCCGCGCCTCCGCTAGAAATAGCGGACCCTCTTCGATCCAGGATAGCATACAGGATGCCGCTGCAACACTTTTTCCTGCAAACTGGCCCTGGAGGATGGCGATGCAGGACCCAGTGCGGTCAGCCACAGATTCAGCTCAGGTCACTGGAAATGGCGGAGCCTAGTAGCGGATTCACGCGCCGCTAGTGGATACCAAAGCCTAGCGATGGGTGGGATGACATCATCTCTCACCTCCACTGAAAAAGACATTTTTTGATAAAAAAAAAAAGAAAGAGATGATCCGGCCTGAACAGGCCAAGCCTAACCCATCCTTCCGAACAATTTGCCCCTTATATCGTTATACATAACTCTTATACCCTTATAAAAGTGATAACACCATTACACAAGCAAAAATGACGAAATATTATTGCAAAATTGTTTCCGCTCTCCATTACTTTGTATCTAGATGCTTTTCATTTCAAGCTAAGTGGTATGCTGTTCTTTATGGGCAAATGTAATCAATTTCCAGCTGATCTGTCAAGGTGAATGTTTCATCCTTGTTGAGATGAGTGCTTGCTGCAACTGTTCTATATTGGTAAAATAAAGTGACCGCTGACGGATTTTCCATGTTGATCAATAATCTTCTAACGAACACAGCTATCCGTTCATAGAAGGCCAACCTATTTTGACAGGATGGGAAGAAGACATCTCTAATGTCGCAAGAAATATCATGGAGGAGCCAAGCCCAAAGCAGTAAGCTTTACATTATGGTGCTTCATTTTTTAGTAAATATATATAAATCTTCCTTAAACGTCAGAAAAAAATATATTTGTTCTTTGCCCCATGTATAGACTATACGTCATTCGGGCGAAGATAAAAAGACTGATTGAACATGAGATTTCGCCTCATTTCATTTTCAGTGTAAGCTCTACTCTGAGTTATGTCTATGTGACTTGTACGTATTTCAATACTGTTCACTCTTGCCAGAGTTTATAACTACTATTGATTACTTGTTTCCTTTTTCGTTTTTGTTGAGATGTAGCACCTGGTGGCTGAACTGAAAAGGGACAAGGATGAAGAGTTTCAGAATAACATTGATGAACTAGCATTGGACTTAATCCATGTAAGGATTTCAATAATGTTCAGTGACTGTTAGCTAGAACAGATAGTTTGAGCATAACAGTGCACTAATAAACATTTCCTGTGGCAGTGTAAAGACTGCAAACTTCTAAAAGAAACGTGCAAGAATTGCAAATCCCGGGAAACAATACGTGTGAAAATGAAAAATATGAACATTGAAGGCTTTGCTGAGGAGCCTCATGACCACGGCGAAACCATTCAGTGCTTCATAAGGATTGAAGGTAATGTCCTTTTTAGGTTTATATTTTCTGAGATATAGTGTTTCCTCCCCAAGAAAACACTTTTGAACTTTATTCCGCGGTGAGGTAACTAAACTTTGAAATCCTGACAGAATTCACTGTGAGGTTCATGGGCTTCTACAGATCCCTAATCTCAAAGAATTCGAAGAGGGCAGGCACTCCATGAAGAATGGCTCTATGCTCTTCTTAGCAAATACCTTACCGACGTAGACCTAAATAAGAAGCGATCCAAGTTCCCCCAGGAATGATAGTGGTCTCATTTCTACGTCCTGTACATGGACCCCTTGTATAATCTATCATATCTTATATTGTAATATTAATAATAACAAGAGTGGTTTGGAGAAGTTACTATGGACAAAAGCATAAAAGTAGGGAGCACTACTCCCTTCGTTTGTACAGGCTTAATCTGAATTTGTCAGTGCCATTCTTTTTCCCGACTTTAACCCACAACATATAACAAAAAGGACAATTATATTCTTACCCTCACTTTCAACTCTGTACAAAATTAGTTGCTTCAAAATGAAAGACTTATGCATTACGAGCCATGGTTTATGTCACTATCAATCTAATAAAATTATTTTTATGTTGCCGATCTTCATGATTTTTTTTTTGCTATTATAACAATTATAGTTAAAGAAGTTGGATTGTGCCATATCCAAAAGGCATTATATTTGTGAAATGAAAGACGGGAGCATTAGAACCGAACGGTAAACAGTCAATCCGGTTGGCTTTAAAAATCAGCATTTCCAGTTCATAGATTGTGTTGTGAATCGCTTTAAAGACGGCAATTATCTTTATATAATGCCACTTAAACATTTGCGGACTGTCAATGTGCGTGTGCCTGCACTTTTATGGACGAATGATAGATGTATACACATGTCACTCGTTCAGCAGTACAAAGAATATCTTCGGCGTTGGACCGTGGTCGCAAGCTAAGCTATCTGAAAACTGAATACACCACCAAAAAAAAAAGTGAAAAAGAAGAAGAAGAGAGAAGTAATCTTGCCCGGGACGGCGATGTGGCATCTACAGTACGCCCACCTTGAATCAATGTCACCGGTCGAACTGCGACCGCGCTCCACCGCTCTCGCGGCTCGGCAACGCCGCGCCGCCAGTTCCATCGTCAACGACCACGATCGCGAAGCGACTGCCGCCGTGGTCCCCTTGATGATGACGAGTGCGCGGCGGATCCGGAGGAGGCGGCGCGTCGAGCTGGCACCGGCAGACGGGGCAGGTGGCGTGCGCGGCGAGCCATGAGTCGATGCAGGGCACGTGGAACGCGTGGCGGCAGGCGGTGAGCAGGCGGACGGCGTCGCCGGCGGCGAACTCCGACAGACAGACGGCGCACTCGGGCGCGGACGCCGAGGCCGACGCGTCGAACCGCGCCGTGGGGAACGTGGCCAGCACCGCGGGGTCCAGCCCGGCCTGCTTCTGAGCCGCGTGCGCGTCGTCGTCGGAGGACGGCGCCGCCGCCACGTCGACGTTGGCGGCGTCGCGGAGGCGGCGGCGGCGGCGGAGCCAGAGGGAGAAGAAGTGGAGGAGGTCGCGAATGAGGAAGACGGAGAGGAAGCAGAGGAGGAGCAGGAACAGGATGAACACCGGCAGAAGCTTCGGGAACGACGCGCGCGGCTGTCCCGGCGCCGAGGAGGCGGAGTACGGCCTCGGGGACGAAGCGGGCGCGCCGGCGGCGAGGTGGGCGGCATCGTCGTGGAGTAGGAGGAGGCGGCGCGCGGCCGTGGCAAGCGTGTCCGCCATCGGTACATGGGGGCGGGACGATGAGCGTTTAGGCCTTTTAGGCGTGTGTGGCTCATCATGAGTCATGACATGGCGCGCGCAACCGAGAGAAAGAGGAACTGTGGAAAGGTTGATCGTTGGTTGGTTGGTTGAGCCGACGACGTCGTCGGTGCGGTGCGGTGTGCTTGGCCTTGGCGGGTGGAGCCGTGGGATTTACGGCGACCTGCGAAGGCGACGCCGGGACGGCACGCGACACCGACATGCGTTCACGCGCGCATGCGCTTGGCCGCGCGCGTGGATGGCAAGTGTTGTGAAGGAGGAGGGTCGTGGTTGGTTCATTCATGTCTTTTGACATATGGTTGGTCGCTGCCGCCGCTGCTATGGTTTCTCTTCGCTTTTTCGTTTCTTCTTGTCATGTTTGGTCGCTGCCTGGCGGTCGTCGTGTCCACGTCTGAAAATGACGAGGAAGCAGACAACAGGCCAGCCGCATCATCATGAACTCTTGATAACCATTTTTTTTATTTGGAGGGAGTGGAATACCACGGCCCATAAAAGAACTGATAAAATCAGCCGATATATGTTAAAGTGAAGCCCACATAGGAGATCTCGGCAACTTGGCGTTGGGAGCCCAGCAGCCCAAGATAGCCCACTCCGTCCATCTCTCCTCCACCTCTCGGTTCGCCGGCGACCGGTCGGGCCAGGAGGAGGGAGCCGCCGCGCGCCGCGGAGGTGCGAATCGGGAGGATCTCGATGTTCACCAACGCGCAGCGCCAGGTAGAGCGCACCGGCCGCTCCGGTACTCCACGAGAACAGTACCTCCAGGTCGGTCCCGTCTCTACCTGCCTCGCTTCGCTTCCTTCCCTCAGGGACTGCTGCTTTGACTCCAAATCTGTGTCTCTCTGATTAACGCGTTCTTATTGATTGTGGCTTGCCAGGATCTTGTGACCCAGTTCCAGAACGCCACGGCTGAAGGTTGGTGATTGGTCTGATTGGTTCTTTCAGAGGCTGTAGCTGGAGAGCCAGTTTTCCTATGTATTTCTGTAGCAGCTCTGACTACTTCGGGGACATCAACTTCATGAACTTTGAATTGCACTGCTAGCTTGTGTTTATCTGAGTTGATGCTTTGTGACAACTGGCTCATTATTCATTGGGATCTGACAGTAGTACACTGCAAAAAGGATGGATTCAGGGTGCATTATCGAGACATCGTATCATGAATTGTGTAATTGTGTTTGAGTAGCATATTAAAACCTGGTGATCTAAATAAAAGAACCAACCTGGTGCAATATTTGCAGGGCAATAAGGAAACCATTCAGCTCAAATAAGTTTGACCAAAACTGTAGGGAGGGACACCTTGCGGAGATAGATGCATTACCTTCTTTCTTTCTTTTTCCTTTCTTATTGTTGGACTCCATAGATGTGGTGCTGTATAATAAACTACTAGTTCATTTTTCTGTTTTGTTTCAGAGTCCAAGGAGAAGATAGCTGCAAACTTGGCGAACTTTGCTTATGATCCCTTTAACTATGCCTTTATGCGTCAGGTTGCTGATTCAGCTCAACTTTTTCTTTTGAATTGTCACTGCAGATTTCTTGTATATATAGTCTTGAATGACCTTTCCTGTTCAATAACACTTTTGCCTGGCTTTCTCAGCTTAATGTTCTCGAGTTATTCTTGGACTGCATTACAGAGCCAAATGAAAGGCTTGTTGAGTTCGGGGTTGGTGGAATATGTAATTCATGTGTTGGTGAGCAATACAAAACCTTGAACTCTGTGATCACTTTTATTTGATGCGAATGGTGTGGAGTACTCACTCTTTGTCTGTCCATCTGTGTACACACAGATCCTGCAAATGCTTCAGTCATTATTCAGTGTGATGGGATCCCGTTGGTTATACAGTGCTTATCTAGCCCTGTGAGAAATACTGTGAGTATTTGAACCTTACATCAGTACTATTATAGTAACATTTCCATTTTCATTGCAAGCATATCTTCTTTCGGCAGAGTGTATTTCCTGCTTCACTCTCTACTGTTTGGTGCTTCTGTATTTTCTCCTGTGAGCAATTTCCATTTTGATGATTACTTAACAGGTGACCTATGCACTTGGGGCTTTGTATTATCTATGCAACCCGTTGACAAAGAAAGATATTCTGAAACCAGATGTAATCAGGACTATAAGAGAGTATGCTGCAGCCGGATCTGTTAACGTGAGCTTCAGCAATCTGGCTAATGCTTTCCTGGAGAAGCATGTTGATTCTTGACCTTCCTGAGAAGTATTTAGTGTAATACTTACACTATGTCATCTGGTTGTGCTATTTTTATGTGCTCTCATTATGAATTGTACAAATGAAAGTCAAGAAGCCAAGGACTCACCTGGTTTCAGTTTTGTGAACATATGAGCATCCTGAAAGAGCGAGTAAATGAAACGAAGCTTTGTGTTCAGACTCAAAGGCCTGCTGTATGGTGTGCATTCATCTGAAGCTTATTCAAGCAGCTAGCTTGTTTCCTGATGCAAAGACGCCTGCGGTAGGCTGAAAAGTAATCACCTACACCTCACGCTTTCTGGTTCTCAGTTCAAAAGTTAGATCTTCACAGTTGCAGTCATGTATGGAAATACATCTGGATATTAATAAGAGCCATCTTGCTGGTTGCTGCCACTGTTCTCGGGTTGTTGGCTCAGCAACTCCTGTAGTGAATCTTCACTGAAGTTTAAGCAATGTAGCAAAATTTATTTCTCCCTTCTTTTTGATTGAATGTCTAACATTTGCTGCTAAGACTGCGTAGAATGACACATGGCGATTTCTTTTTAATTTGGATGGTGTTGTACCCTTGTACATGTAAAAAAAGTGAAGCGTTATGCTTTTGATACTGCCAAAAAATTTCCATGCTTGAACTGTGTATGATACAAATTTATCTTTCTGTATAGTGTATTTCTGGCACATCTGTATTTTTTATATTATCGTTTGGTAGCAACAAAATTCAGAAATGTACTGACGAGATCAGATTTCGCAGCATGTCCCTTTTCTGCTGTCCAAATTGCAGATCATGGATCCATGGACCTTACGGCCCACCAAGTAAAGAAGCCCACGAGCCCATAATACACCAGCACTAAGCACAAGCCCAGGACCTCCGTCATCGCATTCGTCATTGGAGCCCTCTCCACCCCACCGCCTCGCCGCCGCCTTTGTTCCCCTGCACCTACAAAACCCTAGGAAAAATCTTCCGTCCAATTCATCCCAATTCCTCATTCCCAGGCCGTTCTTCCGCCGCCTCCCCGATTGCCTGTCGACCCAATCGAAAAACCCACGATGATGCCCGGGTCGGCGCCGGCGGCGGGTGACGCCGGGATGTTCGTGCCGGCGGCGACGGTGGGAACGGTGCTGTGCTGCATGTGTGGCGTGGCGATGCAGCCGAACCCAGCCAACATGTGCGCGCGCTGCCTCCGCGCGCGCGTCGACATCACTGAGGGCGTCCCGCGCCACGCCGCCGTGGTCTACTGCCCGGACTGCTCCTGCTACCTCCAGCCGCCGCGCTCCTGGCTGCGCGCCGGCCCGGAGTCGCCGGAGCTCATGCAGATCCTGCTTCGCCGCATCAACCGCCCGCTCGCGAGGCTCCGCGTCTCCCTCTCCGGCGCCGAGTTCGTCTTCTCCGAGCCCCACTCCAAGCGCCTCCGCCTCAAGCTCCGCCTCCGCCGCGAGGTGCTGCACGGCGTTGTCCTCGAGCAGACGCACCCCGTCGAGTTCGTCGTCCACGACCGCCTCTGCGACTCCTGCTCCCGCGCGCAGGCAAACCCCGACCAGTGGGTCGCCGTCGTCCAGCTCCGCCAGCACGTCCCGCACCGACGCACCTTCCTCTACCTCGAGCAGCTCCTCATCAAGCACGGCCAGGCTTCCCTCGCGATCCGAGTCGCGGCTGCCCCGGGCGGCCTCGACTTCTTCTTCGGCTCGCGCTCCCATGCCGCCCGCCTGGTCGACTTTCTCAATACCATCGCCCCTATTTCGACTCAGACAGCCAAGCAGCTCGTCTCGCACGACACCAAGAGCAGCGTCTACAACTACAAGTACACATTCTCGGTTGAGATCTGCCCTATCTGCCGTGAGGATCTCATCGCGCTCAGCCCCCAGGCGTCCCGTGACCTTGGTGGCCTTGGCCCTCTTGTCCTTTGTGTCAAGGTTACCAATTCCATTGCTCTGCTTGACCCTCTCACACTGCGTGTGCACCACCTCGAGGAGAAAAAGTACAGGGTGTACAACTTCAAAGCGGCCCTTACTAGCAAGCAGCTTGTGGAGTACATAGTGCTAGATATTGAGCAAGAGTCGCCAGAGATTTCCATAGATGGATCTCGGTACCAATTGGCATTTGCGCAGGTTGCCCGCGTCTCTGATTTTGGGAAAAATGATACCATATTTACAGTGCGGACTCATCTCGGGCACCTGCTGAACCCTGGTGACCATGCCCTTGGGTATGATCTGTATGGTGCCAATCTGAATGATGATGATATGGACACTGCTATGACTCGGCATAACTTACCTGAGGTGATTCTTGTCAAGAAGAGCTATGAGAAGAAGCCGCGCACAAGGAGATGGAAGCTGAAGAGGCTTCCAGTGGAGGAAGATGCTGGAAACAAGGCCAAGGGTGAGGAAGAGAGGAGGCTAGATGAGTATGAGGCTTTCCTCAAGGACTTGGAGCAGGATGCAGGGATGAGGTTTAATATAAATCTGTACAAGAATGAGGACTATAGGTCAGACATGGCATCAACAATAGGTGATGATGTCCCTACTGTGCCACTTGAGGAGCTGATTGAGGACCTAACCCTTGGTGACGACGAGGAGGAAGATGAGGAGGAAGCTGGGAATACACAGGCTGGAATGGTGGAGTGAGAAAGAGGCCCACTTATTGTTGCATTGCTTAGAAAGGGTTGTGGTACTCATTACATAATAGGTCTGAACTGGTTCTGTTCAGTTGATATGCTTTTCTCTTTTGCTGCTATAATTTAAAAAGTTTTGATGGTGTTGCTTAAATATTTAGTTTCAATTTTCTGTTTGAAATCTTCATTGTTTCAAACCTTATCTTGTATCGGGCTGCAACAAACGTGTCAAAGTTAAACATGTTTTATCAGGCTACGACAAACATGTCAAAGTTAAACATGTTTTTAGGATATTGCGTAATTTGTGATATATATATTGTTGGAATGTCATGCTGTCACTCGTTAGGCTAATAGGACATCATAGGTTGCTAATGAGTTTCAATGTTATAAAGTTGGGCATGTTTTGTTTCAAGCTGCACTGCCTATCCTGTATCTGCACTGATTGTCTTTAAGTTCTATGTGATCTTCTGCCATGCTTGTTAATGGTCCTACTATAGGATGCAATACCAGAATTTGGGAAAATTGCTCTTGATCATCATAGTGTAATGCATGAGTCACTATCAGATTTTTGGAACATCTAGTTTGCTGCTGATTTCCTTTCGTAGCCTTCTTCCTACCTGAATATCTAGTTGTGCAGAAATTTCGTAAGCTATGAAACACTTAGACAGTCGGTATGTGTATTCATCTGACTCATCAAGTCATCATCATCCTGGTGAATGAATGTCTGTTGGGGGCAATATATTTTACTTTTGTACCTGGTTACGATTAAGTGATCTCTTCACAGCATGTCATGATGCATTTTAATGAGTCCATTCACTGAGTGTTGTTTGAATTGGTTGTTTTTATAGTGCTTATTTAGTGTTGATCTCATTTCTTTTATGATTACCGTGTTGAACACCTATGGTCAGTGTAATCAAGAAATGTGAATAGGCATCCCTTTTAGCAGATTATTGTTGAGTGCTAGTTGCCAACATATGAGCATGTAGGCAATTGTTTAACCTCTGTCCTGTACGTGGGTGCAATGATTGTGTTTGAAGTAATACTTTTGTTATCACCTGTGCTATTTTTTTTTTCAATATAATCTACTGGTAATTTGTAGTTATGTATTCTCGGGATATCCCTTGCTACTTTTCCCCAGCTTTTAGCATGTCTTGTGCTTTCTAGAATTCTGAATGAACTAGTAAGTTTGTGTCTTAACATGTCAGATATTTCATGGTTAGCTGCTAATCCTATGTTTAAGGTATTCAAGCTTACAAAGTGCAAAATATTGTGGTGAATGGCTATTTGCTTGGAATTACATGAAAATCTACTTCAGTACCCAAAATACCTTCTAATCATCAATTGGCTTCAGCATGCCCTACTGCATTAGCTTTGCTATTGTTTCCGTCACTTCATTTATGCTTTTGATACCATGATAATATTGGAACAGATTTAGTTGTGACAGTGATTTAGCTGTGTGATTAGATTAGATTGTTGTAGAGAGCTGTTTGCCTATGCAGGTGAAGCCTGTAACAGCCTTGTGGAAACATTGTTGTTTTCCAATGTACTGGTACAGAGCTCGCCCTTTTCTCCATGCGGCACTTTGATCCATAATTGATGTGAGGATCTTACTGGTTTAAAAAATATGTAATTTATGAATTAAACCATAGCATACTGATGGATCTGCGTCCCATCTATTTTCAGAGTGATGAATGCTTAAATGGGACTTATTTGGAGCTAATAAGCCAGCAGGTTATTCATGTATCACCGTGTATGCGTTTTGTCAACTTCTCTGGCTGGTATAATTCTTGGCTAAAACATCCGAACAGAACCTCTTGTGTTTGTCTTTCCTTTAATAGTCAGAATCACCTTGTAATGCCTTTGGATTTATTTTTTGAACTTACGTTCCCATTACAGAAGATGACTGCTGAGATGGATAAACTCTAAAAGTTCTGCTACTGTTTGAACTGATTGTTTATATGCTTGTCCGACCATTTCGTTCAATATGCTTGGGTTTAACGTTTGCTGGGATATGTTGGTAAAATTTTGCAGAACAAATGACCTGTGAATCTGCAGACTAAATTTCTGCAGAACACGCTTGACTATGCAGTCTTCATTGGTGCCTGGTTCTGATCCGCGGTTTCAATTTGGCATCATGTTTGCTTCTCTGCTACACTAACATTATCAGCATGCCCAAGTAATTCCCTTCGCTTTGCTGGCTTTCGTACTGTTTGTGCAGATGTTTGTGACTTGAGCACACCAACTGATTACCTCAGCTAGTCAACGTTAGTTAGCGTATGGTTGCTGTTGATATTTTACATAAACCGAGGCTGAGGTAACGCAAACTGTTAGGTTTTGTTTCTTGACGTAATTTCGTGCTCATGTTCATGTATAACAGGCGACGGAACCGCGGAATAAATGTTTCTCCATTCGAAAACATAAAAGTTAACGATAGATTAGCCACGCGGCCGAAAGAGCTTCTCTCTCCCCCCAAGGCCCCAATCGGGATGGGACCACGCGGTGGACAATTTGGCCTCGCCGGGACGACAAAAGGGATAGCGACGTCGGCATCCTCCGGCGAATGCGCTCGCCGGTAGATGTGAGTCACCTGTGCCACTGTGTAACTGGTTCCTGTAACCGAAACCATCTCAAACAGTCTTGGAATGTTTTCGTTTTATTGGGTTGAATTGAATTGGATAGATTTGGACATGATCATTTAATTCACTGTTTGATTCACAATCACTGAAAAGAAAATATTCTCTTAAAATTCTAGATTAGTATAATTTAATATTAAATAACATTTATTACTATGATATTGTAATTGATAAGTATTAAGGTGTTGATTATTATATTACAAAAGCTCGATCATACTAGGATTAATGATGATTAGTATTTTTTACTATTAATAAAAAATATTATGATACGATTAAGATTAATAAGTGGTAGATTATATTAAGTAGTGCATGGTTAATTATTAATAATTAATAATAAGATATATAATTTTATTATATAATCTTATTTATGCAACCAAACACAAAACTGGATGGTCCCGTTCAACCAATAAAACACATAACTTCGATCAAACCATCCAGAAAAATATGAATGATCATATTCCATCCAACCTTGGCCTTAAAACAAACACATCCTTGGGCTCTCGGCACCTAGTGGAATAATCTCTATCGTGATGTTTGACGCTTGATATTGGAATGGGTTATTAATTTACATATCATTGTAACCGTTTTCTTTCGTATTTTCTATCTTTCAATGGACTAAAAACTTTCATATAGTTGATTTGCTTTATCTAGTTTGATTTTTCTTTTCATAAGATTATCTGAATAATAATTATAAAACTATTAGATCTAAATCTGATGGCTCAAAGCGATGATTAAAATTTACCCAAATTTTAAGTTAGCTAAAAATTAGCAAGTACTTTTTCTTTCTCTCACTTTGCTTGACTTGTGTTTTTGGCGGGTGGTGGTTTGCTCATGCTGCTTTTTAAGACCCGATTTTCTTTTGTGTGGAGTCATACTCTACGAACCTGGTGCCATAGAGGTGTGATACTTTAGTTTTTTTTTTTCTCAAACATGTAGGAGAGTTGCGTGTCGTTATATTAAAAAAAAACAAAGTACAATACCCCAACATGGCATGGGCCAGAGGCCCTGAGTCTTAGTTTACACTAGTGGGTTGTGGCGCGCCCTTGCGCACCGAATAGAAGAAATATGTGTGTAAAAAGAAAGATTAGATGAGATCTCTTATTCTTACATATAAAAAAGACATGCATTAAAAAGATGCTATGAGAAATATTTATAACTAAATACTGCAGTACAATTTTCACAGAGTATTTGTCATAGCTCATCATGGTGACGATCTCATTATGTTAAAATTGTACACTGAGAAAATCAAGCTAAGCTTAATCTGCAACATATATCTTTGTGCAGCATGATAACAAATGCTTTATATCGATACTTAGCTGAGTAGAGAATCGGCTGGTTTGAGCCAATACACCTGAGTTTGACATAAAAAATACAATGATATTTAGCTGGGTAGAAAACTGGCAATGGTTATTAGGAAATAATAGCATAGATGGAATCATTGGGTTCATCTTGTGGGGCAAAGCTGAAGAGGACACCATGGCAGGCTTCTATATGGTAGAAAATAATTTTGTTCTGACGTGAGAAAGAGTGACATGAGTGGTAACCAGGCGCCTGGATGGAGGTTGATTTCATTCTGATACCTACGGAATAGCAGATGGTCATAGGTTAGTTTTAATGCTTTCTTTTTCAGTTAATGAATGAAAATGAATCAACAAATTACTGGTGAACTTAAGCGAGATCATCAAAACGATGTAATTATGATTGGAAATGGTAAATGCATATAGATGGAGAAGCATGTATGTACTGACAAAAAAAAATCTATGTTTCTATTTGCAGTTGAAATCAAAGTACATTTTTTCTCGGTAGAAAGTTATGTGCAGTAAGAACATATAATATATGAAAAAATATGTTTCAAAATAAAGTATTTTGCAACACTGCAAACATAATATATGTAATTGTATCACACAGGTTGGCTAAGAAATAGATATGAAGAGCAAAAAATAAGAGCGCTCAAATAACAGAGAGACCGTAATATATTGTAGAGTAGAAGAAAAAAAGTTTTCTTGATCAGAAGAGCTATAACTAAGCATCAAAGCAAGGTACCTAACCTGAAGAGGTTATGCTCATCAGTTGCAGATCCTAACCCACTATAAAACACATAAAGAACAGAAAGTTTTAGGTCCATCTCTAAAAAGGCAAGAGTAATTTAACACTAAAGAAATCATGAAACACTTTGACAACATCCACATGGCAAACACAATCATTATATACTCTCACAAAATGTCAACAATCCTTAATCCTGAGAGACAAATTAAACTGTTCTGTTCAACAAACGGAAACATGACTAATATATATGAACTTGTAGTTTCTTGCATACACTTGTTACATAGAATTGCATGGAATAAATTAAAATAGTTAATGGAAATAAAGATAGATTGATACTATTGCAGTGACAATAACAAATCCATCCATATATGCATAGTGTTAGTGACTTCTTGCAATATCAAAAACATTGAGATCAGAATACTATTTTTTTATTTGTTGCTATATTCATGATTAGACCTCTAAAAATGTTTTTTTATATTCAGAGTTAGACTTCTAAAATGTACTTATGCAAATGACACAAATGAATAACCTTGTAAAGCGACAAATTGTTAAGAAGAATTCCATAGAGAGCCATGACAAAACATTGAACTGCACCAGAATTTACACACCATCATTTTTATTTCAACTTACAGACTATATTATTATTATTTGAAAATAAGAAGTCTCAAGAAAATAACATGGAACCGAAAGAATAGAAAATATATAACTCAGCTTATAGAGATCATCGTGTTCTTAGAATAGCAATGTTTAGACATCCAAAAAAAATTATCAGGCCAGCACAGCAATGGAAATAGCTCATCATGATTCACATGCTGAAATTCAAACCAGGAATTGCTTTGCACCAGGCAGAGAGAGGGTGTTACCTAAATAATTAATTGCATTAGCCCGCTCATAAAAAGAGAAGTTACAATATAGAAAGCTCACCTATGTATCCTAGAATCCATATTTATAGCATTAGGGGGAAATAATTCATTAAAGCTTACTATGGAACATCTACCAAAAGAATGATAGCAATGGAGTAATACATATACCTATGTAACCTATCTCAACCCACAAGCTGTGGAAACTAATGACAGTAAAATTTTGTTGTCACCAGTGCGCACCTCATAAACTTACTTTGGTACCTATATACTTACTGTTACAATAACAACATTAAGGTCTTTGGACATGAGCCCTTCTTTACCAACTTGGACTGCCTATCATCCTGAGAAGTAGATATCAGATCACCTGCATTAGCACAGGGAAAAAAATTTATTCACATGTCTAACTTGCAATGTCTGGATACATATTAGTTAATAGAGTATTTTTCTATAGTACAAGGTGTCTTTATTTCTAAAAAAAACAGAACCGTATGGAACTAATATTACTTCCTAAGACCTTCATTCATAAATAGGTGATGCAGTCAAAGGTTGGTGACCTAAAGTCCTCAGTAATAACTGAACAATAGCAATGGTCCACTGAGTACATATAAAGGTTATGCATAACAACAAACATAAGAAATTATCAGACATGGGAAAAAACCCAAAGCAAGCCATGTGACAATTCTTTTTCATAACCATAACAGAAGCTATCAGACATCAATATCGGTTGTAATAATTTTATCGAGGCTGCTGAACAACAACAGATTCCACTACCAATCTGGTTGGCTCCTTGCCTACTATGCAACCAGCAGCACAGCCCAATAAACTCAGCGAGATTGAATACTAAATCACCCACTATTCACAGATAACTCATACTTGCACAAAAAGTAAACTGAAACAACCAATAAAATATAAAAAGATGCATATCTCATAATTGATCACCATACTGATTTTTTAAGCATGACCAATGTTGTAGGCATATTATACAAGGCACACAAATAATCTGAAATGATTATCAAGAATACAACCAATTAGTAAAATGCAGTCAAAGTTTTGGGTCCAGCACAACATGGATAGAAATGAAAGGCATATCATGTAGCAATGTGAGAACCAGACTGCAGTTATAATGTGACCTGTACAATATTTGTTTCATTTGATTAATATGCACAACAAAAGCAAGGATATTTACAAGAGCACACCATAGTGAAATAAAAAAAGGCAAGAAAAATACTTTGTTGATGATCTTCTTACGTATCCATGATTGAGAATCTATAAATCATGATATTCTTGGTCAGTACCATCATGTATTTAAAATCAGTAACATCAATACTCTTGCAACTGAAAATATTGGAAATCTCATGACGTATATCACCCTTGACTGGACAGAGAATAAAAAAAACATATCACAATAAAGTGCATAATTTATAGGGAACATATAAATTTAACATATTTTCAAACTCACACCATTGTATCACCTCTGAATTTGTTATCAGTGTCAATGCATCACTAACAATCCGATAGATACACTGACTCAAAACATGGTTTTTAATTTTGATTTGTCATATATTGGCATAGACTCTTAAATATTCAGTATAATCAGCAGAAAGTAAGACTAAAGGAAAACATTCATCGAAATGCATGCGATGTGGTGCTAATGAATAAGCATAGTTATATGAATTTCAATTGTAAATACTATAGCTGACGATCCAATTTCTTTAGCAGAGGCATCTCCTAGGATCCAAAGTCAAATGCGAGAAAAAGGAAGATGTCGGTAGCATGAGGAGACAAAAGAACAAGCAGCACATCGATACAGGTTAATAATCCAATCCAAGAAAAAAAATAAAAAAACAATTGTGTCTAGAACTGGATCACTTACAGGAGAAGGGATACCCATCAATCCAACAACGTGGGGAGGGAGGCTCAATGCCAGAGCCTTCAGGAGCCATCCAAGAATTCACCGATCAAGGCCCTACGGTTGTATGCCACACAACAGTACCAGTCAACCAAAGCTAGAAACCCTAAACACATAAGAAAAGCAATCAGGAACACAAGGCACCAGGGAAGAAGAGCTTACTGCCATGGCAGTAAGAGAGGACGCACAGAGGAGGGGGGGGGGGGGGGGGGGGGGGGGAGGAGCTTACTGGCATGGCAGCTCGCACGCCGCGGAGGTAGAGCCGCTGGCTGGTGCCTCAGCTCGTGGCGCCGCTGCCCCACATCGCCATCTCGCTACCTCGACACTGTCGCGTCCTTCGTTCCACTTGTGGCGTCGCCCGGTCTCCTTGCGCCCCACGCCACTGCCCAGCCGCCTCGCTATCGCCGCTGCTCCGCCCGCTGCTCCGGCCACCACACCACACAGCTCCCGTGGCCCGGCCTAGATCCACCAAAAGGAAGGCCACGCTGCTGGGCCGTCCAGCTCCCACGCCCCGGGTCGCGCCGCCCGCCTCCTGCCGCCCACCGCGCCTCCTCCCGGCCGCCGCACGGCCTTGCTCCCGCGCCCCTGCCGTCACACGCAAAGACGCGAAATAGGAAACACCGAAAGGAGACGAAGAGACCCACGCGCCTTAGAGAGGAGAAAAGAAAGAGGAAACCAAGAGACGCAGTCGAGTGGAGCGAAGACCGACAGAGGCATTTTAACTCATCGTCATCAACTACAACTACAGGCATGTAAAACAATACAGAGAAGAGCCAATCAGAATTTAACCCATACAATACTTTTCACCGGATCAATGAAAACCCATACTAATGCACTCACCTCTGATGAAGATCGTGCGATAAAAAATTTCGTTGTCGACGTGAACGCTGGGTCTTGCGCGGGCGAGACTCCTGACCAAAGAAGGAAATTTGTGCCGGCCGACACTTGGAACAACCAGTCCATCAAACAAACTACGCCCTACCTACACATCCCCTGCTCCGGAGCTCCTGCAAGACGTCAAAGTGCTGCCTCGTCTGCAATGGGTGTGTTCGTTTCTTGGGGTCTAAATTTTAGTAGGGTCACATAAATCATTAAAATGTTACATATAATTATTAAATATATATTAAATATAAAATTAATTATAAAGTTGAATGCGCATCAGTATGACAAATTCATTAAACTTAATTAAGTCATCATTAAGAGATGTTTACTATAGCATCACATTATCTAATCATGACCTAATTAGTTTTAACAGATTCGTCTCGTCATTCAGAAGGAGGGTTATGGACTGGGTTTTGTCAGTAATCTATATTTAATACTTCTAATTAGTATCACAATATTCGATGGGACAGGTCTAAAAATCAGAGGGATAGAAACCAACACACCCAATATCACGTAGAATTGCGCGTGCCGAGAGTCGGGCGGCATAAAAAACACAGCGGTTTCGCTGCTTCCACAATGACCATGTAACCAATATGACGAGGGTGTTGAAACCCTTTCTTGATTCACGCGGCAGCCGTTTGCTGGCCTTTCTCCACCACTCCGTAAGCTTTCTTCTCCGTCCGGCGTCAGGACCTGGAGCCCGACGGTGCGTAGGGCGAGGAACCAAACCTCTCGGTTATTAATATTATTATTTATTCCTTAGTTACTCGGTTATATGGACTAAAGTTTTCTGGTTTCTCTCAATGATCTTCTGTATAAACTATGGACAAACTTCGTCAAGGATTTTAGAGCAAAAGATGTTAGTAGCGCCTTGTGACCTTCATTTCGATTGTTATCCTTAATTTTTAACTATGCTATCACCAACTTCCGTCAATAACTTTTATCCATGATTGCCATTTTTTGTGCGTTTGGGAGAGGAATGTGAACCTCCATTGTTTATGATGTTAAATTGCATTTTCTCTCTTTTAGAAGCATATATTGTTTCATGCTAGTACACAAAATGCACCGGGGTTGCCCAAAAACTTATTTTTCCGAAAGGATACCACGGAGAATCCTATTGGCATAGGCTTGAACCTGTGGGGTTTTGACTATGCACTAGCAATACTAGTAACTGTACTTGATCGACGCACACTACATGGTTCAAGTACCAAAGCGGCACAATGCTCTATTTTCTTTTTCTAAAATACTTCATTTAACTACATTTGGAAGAGTTCGATAAATGAGGTCCGCATCCTCTTGTAATTTACAGACATTGCACATTTGCACGATGTTTGACTCGTAGTATTGACATGCGTATATTTGTTCGTTCTCTTCAACAAATAATTTGGTTCAAAGATTTCCAAGTTTTCGAGGACAAGTATGACGCCATTAACCTTGAAACAGGTCTTAAATTGATCAGCTAACTAAGATGCTCTTCAAGTGGCGCCGACCTGGGCAGAAACTTAGCAGTTGGAAAGCCTGAACAGTGAACATAAATCCTCAGAACTTTTTAGAGGTCGCTTCCATAGATCCTCAGAACTTGTACTTGCTGAAAATTGCGAAGAACTTTGCCCTTAAGATGGTGTGGTACCCTGAAGAAGATGTTGTATTCGGTAACCCTGAAAAGGTAATAAATCATAATAACGATCTTAGAAAATGATCTTTCGCGTTTGGTGGAAAATTAGTTGTCATTCAAGTATCGGTCTAAATGGCATTTGTTTCAGATGTTTTCAGCAGATGAACTGTCGAGGTTGGTGACTGACGCACAGAAATATGATGGCAGACTCCTCTTTAAGGGCACCGTTTTGAGAAGCCAGGAGATGAACAGGCCAATGAAGAGTACTGAAAGATTAAGAGTATTTATGTGTAGGCTTACGGTTTCATTTGGTAGTGCAGGACTCCTCTTTGTCCCGCACTGACGATTCTTGAGGGCACAAAAATAATTCTGCCCTGGTAATGCGTTGCTACAGCAGTGGTACGTGACATGGACTCGAGAGCACCAACTGCAATGGTTTGATAGGTTACCTCATCTGTTCCGTGTAAAGATAAAAGATTGCATTAGCATACGGCTCCATTGGATACGAAATAAACCTGACGTAATTCAAAGCGATGACCTCCTAGTTGCAACCAGCCGTAGTGGTTCCCCGCCACACTCTGATATAACTTTGGGGCCGGTTTAGCTCAGTTTTAATCACACGGGTCATCTTCCTCTAGCATCTGCAGGTTTTGTGTTGCCAGAGTGACAGGTGAGCCGGTTGCTTCGGCAAACTGGAGCTTAAATTTGTGCTGTTTCTTTTAGACTAATATAAAATGGTGCTTGCAGTTGGCTGTTTGGTATGGACTATGGAGTGTGTGTTGCGTGGCACGCACTATGACTGTGAATAAAAGGCATATGGTAAAGCCCTGCCAAACCCCATTATTATTTGATATGCAAACCGATATGGCCTGATGGTTTATGCTGCCTGGCTGGCTGGACGGCCCTGAATGAAATTTGGAGCAAGCAATGAATCTGGAGCTGCAATGGTAAGTTTGGCTGGCGGATCCGATGGATCAATGCTGCAAAAGAGTGAGTTTGTCCAGGCAAATCAAGGAACTGATCAATGCAATCTTAAGTAGTAGGTAGGTTGGTGGTGGCGAACACCACGCTCGGTCAGTAGCAGTTCGCATGTGCCGGCGACCAAACCAGAGGACGAGTTGGCTTTGTTCAGCCGGAAGCAGGACGAGACGGGCTGGAAACGGTACGTGCACCGGGGCCACGTTCCCGTCCACATCCATTCATTTGCCCACCAACCAACCTCCGGGTCGTACATCCCCCGGCTCGACTCCCCGCCGTCTGATGGGATCTCCATGGCTCCGCTTTCCTTTGTTGCGCGCAAAATGTGTGGGAGGTGCCTCAGAAAAGGGGAAAAATGTGTGGGAGGCTGTATAGCAGCCAGCCAGACCAGAAGTGGGGCTTCTCACGCACGACTAGTATATACGGAGACGGAACGAATCCTTTTGTCGACGCGACCAACCCCGTGGCCCGTGAGGGAACGGACCAATCAACCCCTCCTGATTCGCAGCAGATTCCGTCAGCCACAGACAGACAGCACCCGCGATTCGAACCGGCTCGGGCTCTCCGGCGGCGGCGGCGGCGGACCTCCTGGCCTCAAGCTCCACCCACTTCCCCCCGGCGCGAAGCGAGGTGAGTCCGCCAACCCCCGCTCCTCGTCTCACCCCCCGCCCGCATTGCCCGGCGGGTCGTATGACTCGCGTGCGTCGTCCCTCTCCCTGTTCCTCCGCTTCGCGGAGTCGTTCCGCCGACGTCTTCGCGACCGTCGCCTTGCAGATTTTCTGTGTCTTCTGAATCGTCTCCTTGCAGATTTTCTGAGCGAGTAGTACTGGCTGTTGCGGTGTTCATGCGAGATTCATCGCGCCGTACCGGTGGCACCGGCGGAATAATCTGGTACCGTCGATCAAATTAGAGTACATCAATCACCCGTCCTTTAGTTGCCGTAGCATCCGCGTCAGGATCACCCACCACCTCTCGGCTGGCCCTGATCCTCTCCTCTGCTCTTGTGTATGCGACCGGCCCCCGGCCCATGTGTACCAACCTTCCAATTTTGGTGCGATTTTGCAGTCGCAATCAGCATATGAACAGATGCGGATCTCGACTCCACATCGTCTTGCTTTTGTCCTCGAGTTACTAGGAAGGATGCATCAAGAGCCACTCGGTCAGGTGTTGCGCCCATAACTTTCAACTTTATTCGCAAAAGGGTTTTAGATTTTACTCCTCTTCTGTTCGGCAAAATAGGGCACATATCCGATTGTTAATTTGCCTTTCATGGCACAGCTATGTTTTTTTTTTTTTTTGGCATATCTGATCATTGCTCGAGACAGTCTATCTATGGTTTATCAAACCCTGAATCTCTGCTAATACTGAGACAATAATTAAAGTTTATTACTGCTATTGTTGAATGGTAACTGAATTGTATGATATCCACTACGGTTCAGGTTTAGAATCAGATGGGGGACGTTGCAAAGGACTTGACGGCCGGAACCGTAGGAGGGGCTGCCAACATCATTGTCGGCCATCCATTCGACACCATCAAGGTGAAGCTCCAGAGCCAGCCTACCCCTGCACCTGGCCAGGTCGCCAAGTACTCTGGTGCCATCGATGCAGTCAAGCAGACCGTCGCGGCTGAAGGGCCGAGGGGCTTGTACAAGGGGATGGGGGCTCCGCTCGCCACTGTTGCGGCCCTCAATGCTGTCTTGTTCAGTGTGAGGGGACAGATGGAGGCTGTCCTCAGGACAGAGCCTGGTGCGCCGTTGGCGGTGAAGCAGCAGGTTGTTGCGGGTGCTGGTGCCGGAATCGCGGTCTCATTCTTGGCGTGTCCAACAGAACTGATCAAGTGCAGGTCAGTTGCACAGCACCAATTTTCATGTCTCCAGTCTTTGCTTGAATTGTATGTTCTAGCGACTGTAATGTTGACTAAGTGGTGATTTTTTCTTATGTCAAAGTCATCATGTTGTCCTATGAAATGCACTTTCCTGCTGATCTTAGGCACCACACATGTCAACATACTGAATTGCCGTATGCATTCAGATGCTTCTCCATTCATCATCCTACTTAAATTCCCAATTAAATACTAGCTCATAATGATGCCTGGCTGCGTTAGACATAGGCTTCCTCCCTCTTAATGATATGGTGCTCTAGTGTGAGGTCATAGGTTGGACTAGTGAAAGTGAAATAAAATTGTCTCCAAACTGCAAACAAGGGCACAATTGGCCACTTCTTGTTGCCCTTATGTTTGCTGGAGCTGATCAACTGCAGATCAGTGGCGTCATGCCGGTTTTCATTTCATCATTCTTTACTTGATAGATTTGATGTTTTAGCCTATTGAGATCGATCATCAGTGGGCTCAATAATATTGAGGTCATATTGACTCAATATGACCTATATAGAATTTTTTGTATTTTGCCTATATGGCTTTTCTCTGCAATTTCTGGGCACCATAAGGTACAAAATTGCCATGCACTCCGATGTTTTTTTATTTCAGTTTACTTGCATGATATATGCTTAGCTGGATTAGCATGAGGTTTTGCCGTTTATGAAACAGTGGTTAGTGGACATATCACTAGCTAGCTGGATTAGTAGAAGCTTCTGCCATTTAAGTGATGCTCATCCAAATGCCATACAATTGGACTGCTGAAAAACTCATTTCTATCTATGCAAACAAGTTTATTCAGTCACATACTTTGTGGGGTAATCTTTTTCAGTTTACAAATCAAGTTGTTAAAGTTTCTGCAAGTCAGGTTGATGTTGAATTAAAGGTGATTCAAACTAAATTCAGGGTCTATGTTGTCACCTGTTCTGCACTGTGCATTTAAAGTTTTAGAAATATGTTCATAGGTCATATCAACTTTTTGCCAACCTAATACAAGTTTTTGCCAACCTAAATGATATCAAATTTTTGCAAAGCAATGACATCAACTTTTTGGTGATACCATTTTGATGCTTCTCACCAACTTTCCCCTCTTGAAGGTTGCAAGCCCAGAGTTCCTTAGCAGAGGCAGGGGTCGCTTCTGGCGTTGCTCTACCCAAAGGACCCATCGATGTGGCAAAGCATGTCGTCCGTGACGCCGGTGCGAGAGGTCTCTTCAAGGGCCTTGTCCCCACGATGGGCCGCGAGGTTCCGGGCAATGCGGTCATGTTTGGTGTGTACGAGGCTGCGAAGCAGTATTTTGCGGGTGGCAAAGATACATCCAACCTCAGCAGGGGCTCCCAGATCCTGGCCGGAGGGCTTGCCGGTGCAGCTTTTTGGCTCTCGGTGTACCCGACCGACGTGGTGAAGAGCGTGATCCAGGTGGACGACTACAAGAACCCAAGGTACTCGGGGTCCATCGACGCGCTGAGGAAGATCGTCGCTGCCGAAGGAGTCAAGGGCCTGTACAAGGGGTTTGGGCCTGCCATGGCTCGTAGCGTACCTGCCAATGCAGCGACATTTGTGGTGTACGAGATAACAAGATCAGCGCTAGGTTGACTGCTGATTCGACTACCACACTGCCATTTCTTCTCCTGTCATGGATGCAGCGACACACCTTGGGAAGCATTCAGATGACAGCAATTCTTTTTCAGAACCTTCTTGGCTGAAAGTTTTTATGTTTGGCAGCACGGAGACACTTTTTAATAAGGAAGAAAGCAAATTTGATGATGGCCTCCCCTGTTGATTGAATGTGTGGAGTGAGTGAGTGGCCGCTGATGGAGTGGTAATACGACCTTGTCGTAATGGTTGGCTGGGAGCGGATTGGCCATCCGACAGTGTTCTGGTGGCGTTCATCTGTTGGGATGTGGTCGTCTGTTAAGATGTTCCGATGGTGATGGATTTTGGTACTGGTCGTTGTTGGGATATGGAGTCTGGTGGAGCGTGACCCTCGTCATCCTTCGTCTTTTGTCCTCTCTCTTTCGTGCTTCTTGCCGTGATTTTTATTCCGTGTCCTATACAGTTCTTTTTTTCTTAGTGGCATGTGTGCGGTCTGCGGTGCTGTCTATTTTAATAGCAATTTGCTGCCCTGGTTGTTGTGGAAGAGCCAGCTGAGTCATTCATGCTGCGGGGTGTACTTGTAAGGTGAGGAGGAAGAGGAGCTGAGGAAGCATACGCGTCCCTGGGCTTCGTCTCCGTTGTATTGCTCCTCGCCTGATCCAAGTACGAATCCTTTGCAGATTACTTTGTTTATTTTTCACACCCACTTATGTATTAGGCATTGGTGAAATTCTCTCCCTTGCTCCTTAAATGAGATAAGAGTTGGTCAGTTAAGTGTTTGACAAATAAGTTTCAACTTTATTCACAAAGGGTTTAAGATTCTACTCCTGTTCTGTTCTGCAAAATGGGGCATTGATGGATGTCACAGAAGCTCCTCATGAGTTTTGATTCAGACAATCTGTTGTTTATCGAACCTTGAACCTCTACTAACATTGGCCAAAAAAAAAAAACAGAAGTTTATATAGTTTACCATACTGCTGTGTGCTGTTGGTGAATGGTACTGAACTGTGCTATACGCACTACGGTTAAGATTTAGAATCAGATGGGGGACGTTGCAAAGGACTTGACCGCCGGAACCATGGGAGGGGTTGCCAACCTCTTCGTCGGCCACCCATTCGACACCATCAAGGTGAAGCTCCAAAGCCAGCCCACCCCTGCCCCTGGCCAGCTCCCCAAGTACAGTGGTGCCATAGATGCCGTCAAGCAGACTGTCGCGTCTGAAGGGCCGAGGGGCTTGTACAAGGGCATGGGGGCTCCGCTCGCCACCGTCGCGGCCTTCAACGCTGTATTGTTCAGCGCGAGGGGACAGATGGAGGCCCTCCTGAGATCGGAGCCTGGTGTGCCATTGACGGTGAAGCAGCAAGTTGTTGCGGGTGCTGGTGCCGGAGTGGTGGTCTCGTTCTTGGCATGTCCAACAGAGCTGATTAAGTGCAGGTAAGTGGCACATCACCAATTTTCATATATCCGGTTTTTGCTAGATTTGTGTCTTCTGGCGGATGCAATGTTTGAGGGGGTGTTTTTTTTTATGTGCCATAGTCATGATATTTGTCCTCTATAAAATGCACTTTCCTGCTGATCTTAGGCACCATACCTGTCAAGATGCTGAATTGCGATACTTTTAGGTGCTTCTCAGTCAATCCACTTAAATCACTCAGAATCATGACTGGCTGCATCAGCATAAGCATCCGCCGCCTTAAGTAATGATATAGTGCTCTAGTGAGAAGTCATAAGTTGGACTGTTGAAACTGATTTCTCTCACACTTGGCCACTTTTTTTTTCTTCGCTTATGTTTTCCCAACGGAGCTGATAAATGCAGATCAACGGTTTCATACCTATTCTCATTTCAGCATCCGTTAATTAAATTACTGAAGGCTTCGATCTAGTGAGAGCAATGTTCATTGGTTGGATAATGAATTGTCATGTTCTCCAGTGTTCCTAATTTCGTTTTACTTGCACGATATATCACGCTTAGCTGAATTATTATGAGGTTTTGCCATTTATATGAAATAGTGATCCATGTAACTAGCGTGATATCATGCCAGAGTGGCAGAGTGTATTAGCATAAGCACGTCATTTAAGTAATGCCCCTCCAAATGCAATAGAATTGGACGGCTGAAAAGCTTATTGTATCCATACGAACACATTCGGTCACATTGTTTCACGAATCAATACAAAACTTCATATGTCCTTTTATTTTATGAATTGATGTCTGGACTGCGATTCATACTGAATTCAGGGTTTATGCTGTCACCTGTTCTGCATTGTGCATTTTATGTTTCACGAAATATTTTCAAGAACGGAAGTGCTAGGCAATGACATCAGCTTTTATTTTACAGTACCATTTTAATGCTTTTAAGAAAGATTTTTTGCTCTTGCAGGTTGCAAGCCCAGAGTTCTTTAGCAGAGGCAGCGGCTGCTTCCGGCGTTGCTGTGCCCAAAGGACCCATCGATGTGGCAAAGCACGTCATCCGTGACGCCGGCGCGCGAGGCCTCTTCAAGGGCTTGGTCCCGACGCTTGGCCGCGAGGTCCCGGGCAACGCGGTGATTTTCGGCGTGTACGAGGCCGTTAAGCAGTACCTTGCCGGCGGCACGGACACGTCCAGCCTCAGCCGAGGCTCCCAGATCATGGCCGGAGGGCTCGCCGGCGCAGCCTTCTGGCTGACGGTGTACCCGACCGACGTGGTGAAGAGCGTTATCCAGGTGGACGACTTCAAGAACCCGAGGTACTCCGGGTCCGTGGACGCGTTCCGGAAGATCGTCGCTGCCGATGGCGTCAAGGGCCTGTACAAAGGGTTCGGACCCGCCATGGCGCGCAGCGTGCCCGCCAATGCCGCGACGTTCGTGGCGTACGAGATAACGAGATCAGCACTAGGTTGATTGCTGATTTTTTTTTTTTTGAAGTAACATTGCCATTTGGTCTCCTGGCATGGATGGATGCGGCGACACCTTGGGAAGCATTCAGAAGGGCAGGAAAATTTGGCTGAGAGTTGTTGTGTTTGACAGCAACGGCGGCACTGATCAAAAAGCAAGCAAGCAAACTTGATGACAACCTTTCCCTTATTGATTGGATGAGTGAGTGAGTGGCAGCTGATGTAGTGGCTGGCTGGGAACGGATCCGACGGTGATCCGGTGGCGGCGCTCTTCCTGACTCTGATATCCTTGTGTAAACAAACATTTCGAATTCATAATTTCAATTTGTGGTTGACGATTTGCTGATGCGTTTGAACAATCGAAATTGGAGCACTAGGCAGTAGCTTGACCTCCATCCAAATTCCAAACTGCGATCAACTGCAACCGACTGACTGAGTGACTGAATTGGAAACAGTGCATGGCAGGCAGATGGGCGACGTGGCCAAGGACCTGGCGGCCGGCACGGCGGGCGGCGCGGCGCAGCTGGTGGTGGGCCAGCCCTTCGACACCATCAAGGTGAAGCTGCAGTGCCAGCCCGTTCAGCCTCCCGGCCACCCGCCGCGCTACGCCGGCGCCGTCGACGCCGTGAGGCAGACGCTGGCCGCCGAGGGCGCCCGCGGCCTGTTCAAGGGCATGGGCGCGCCCCTCGCCACCGTGGCCGTCTTCAACGCCGTCCTCTTCACCGTCAGGGGCCAGATGGAGGCCGTGCTGCGGTCCGAGCCCGGCGCGCCGCTCACCGTCGGTCAGGAGGTCGTCGCCGGCGCCGGCGCCGGGGTCGCCGTCTCGTTCCTCGCGTGCCCCATCGGGCTCATCAAGTGCAGGTCAGTTTTGCTTCGTAAGTGCGATTCACAACTCATCAACACGTAACCTTGCACATGTCGCTGTCATGTCAGGTTGCAAGCCCAGAGCGTCTTGGAGGCCGCCGAAGCTCACGCCGGCGTTGGACCCACCGCCGCCGCCACGTCGGCGGTGAAGTACGAGGGCCCGATCGACGTGGCGAGGCACGTGGTCCGGTGGGAAGGCGGCGCGCGCGGGCTGTTCAGGGGCCTGGTCCCGACGCTGGCGCGCGAGGTGCCCGGCAACGCCGTCATGTTCGGCGTGTACGAGGCGACCAAGCAGGCCATGGCCGGCCGCGAGCAGAAGGACACGTCGGAGCTCGGCCGCGGCGCGCTGGTCGTGGCGGCGGGCCTCGCCGGCGCGTGCGCGTGCGCCTGCGTGTACCCGACCGACGTGGTGAAGAGCGTGATACAGGTGGACGAATACAGGAACCCAAGGTACTCGGGGTCCATCGACGCCGTCAGGAAGATCGTCGCCGCCGATGGGGTGAGGGGGCTGTTCAAGGGGTTCTCCCCCGCCATGGCGCGAAGCGTCCCGGCCAGCGGCACGTGCTTCTTGGCGTACGAGGTCACGAGGTCGGCGCTCGGATGATGATGTCCGCGCCAGATTCGTAGCTTCGGTTCCTCGTATATATATATAGTTCTAATCGCTATAAACACTCGTACACACACTCTAACCATCTGAGCATATTTGAGAGACTAGACCGACTCATAGTAAGACTTTCAGTATTTCGCACCCCCATTCACTTGCCTTTCGAAATAAGCGGATAAAGTACAAAAAAACATTCTGGGCTTGCTGATGAGTAGATTCGGCGCCGTTGCGAACTTCGTGGTGCATTTATGGTGTACAACATCATATCCTGAATTCGACGCGCTGATGATAGAGTGCATATCAGGTGAAAACAGTGCAAAAGTTAGAATTATGAAAATTTTCAATTTCAACCGTTGGATTGTGCATCTGTGTACGAGATTGTGCATCTGATATGATGTTACCAAATACATGTGTAACTTTAGGACACAATCTCGTCCGCACATGCACGATCCAACAGCTAAAATTGAAAATTTTCACATTTCCAACTTTTGCGATATACTGAAAACGTTGGCAGTGGCAACTGATTTGTTGAAATTCTGAGTCTGACTTGTGTACCTACTTGGTGCGTTTAGTTTCAACTGTTTCCTGATTCTGATGACGTTCGGAGATCTTCATCACAATACAAAAAACGTTTGTATGTGAAAATATATCTTATATATTTACGTAAAAAACAAAGGGGTGGTGGCGCAGTTGGCTAGCGCGTAGGTCTCATAGCTAATAATGTGAGTGATCCTGAGGTCGAGAGTTCGAGCCTCTCTCACCCCAATTCTTTTTTTTCCACAGTTCCTTTTTGCGATACAAGTTTCGTGCACCCGGCACCCTGAAGTGAAAGATATTTTACCTCGTTTACTTTTTTGTTATATATAATAATTGGTCATCTGGCCATCAGGCAGTGCTTTCTTCCGAGAATTTTGCCTCCATCAATTGAGCCCTACTGCTACGTGACATGATGGCCCGAAAGAAAAGGGTCTTTTCTTGCTTTGATTATCAGGGCAAGTTGGGCAAGTTGATGAGGGGGGCGGGGTCAGGTCAGTGTCCAAAAGACAGTGCCATGTGAGACTGCAACTGCTTCCCACATTCTCAATTTTCAGCGGCAGGTAGCGCGAAAATTGTTTCCTCAGCCCCTCTCCCTCTTCCTTTCTTTCACCCGCGTTAACAAATCTACTTCATTTCCATTGGAGTTACATACGCATTTGAGTTTTACTTTTAAAAAAAATCATGAGGAATTTCTGAAGATTTAAAGTCAGTGGCTGTACGAAATACGCGTATTCAGATTCATGTCGCAAAAAAAAAAAGAAATACGCGTATTCAGATTCATGGCAAAGAGGAGTCAAGATGATCGTCAGCCAGTTACTTAGCTCCAACAAATTGAGTTCGGGTCCCGAGTCCCGACAGAAAATGATGAGAATCTCTTTCTGGCTCACGAGCGGCCGGGATCTCAACCAAGAGTTGGTAGCCAATTCGAGCCCCGATTGCTGTTTATGCTCATGTCGCCAATGCCTCACAGGGACCACAGTTTCTGTCTATTGGTGAACTCGTACATGTGATTGCTGCATATTGTTCAACTTTCAGATGTACTAGCAGCAAAGCAGGAGGAATCTGAATGTTGTGGCGATGGAATTTGGAGTGAAAAGATTGGGGGGGAAGGCCATGAGAAACGGGACGCCGAATTAGGCCGTTGCTTTGGTGATGCCGCCGAATTGCTGATGAAGCAAAGGGATTGGTGAGAGGGGATCCTCCCCACTGACAGGAGCAAGTGGAGCACCAAAATATACTGCTTGTTGTTCCAAAGCTTGCGAATCTCTTGAATTCTCGCTTGCGGCAGCGACGTTTGATATGGTATTGTGTGGCGAAATAGGAAAGGCTCCCCTTGCTGCGTCAGTGTCTGAATCTTCAGTCACCTTTTCGAATGGCGTTGCAACTTGCAAGATATGGCTTCTCGAAGGCTCGGCAACGTTCGGAAGGCACGAATTTTATAATAACAATTCTTAAGCTTATACAGGAATCAGAGAATTTCGACCCATTTGTTAAGGAGAATTTCAACCCATTTTCTAAGGAGAATTTCAACGTTCGGAAGTGCACAACCAATTGAGCAGAGCTTAAAGAAAGGACAACTTGTGCATAAGCAGCATACAAACAATGGTCTGATACAAACAAAAATTGCTTGGGAAGGGCGACTAACGGCAATATCTATTTCCATGGCAAACAAAGAAACCGTCGCCGTATCATATTTGACGTTTCTGCCGAAACAATTATCTTGAGGGTATAGACTGTACACGTAGCAGAAAAATATGGCAAGAAGAGACAAAAACAACCTGCACACAAGCGCTTAGTACTACTAAACCAGCATCTCAAGACAATCACCAAATATAGTACTTGTATGTACAATTCAAGGTGTCGACGAAACTTGCTGTTTCCTCATGTACTATGCTACGCTGCCTGCCAGCAGCAACTAGGAGTACAAATTTATTTGGAACATATATGCGATCCAACCTCCAAGGCAAAGCCAGCAGCAACTAAGATGAATTCACAAAATACAGTGTCAGGCTAACAGCTTATCCAGAATATTAACCCAAAAAAGAGAATCAAGCAATTTTCGTAGCAATCAGAGCATTTAATCATCCATACTCAAGAAGTCAAAGATACTGAATGAACTGGATACTCGACAGGCAACTTCGATCAGTGATTCAATGGTGCACTAGCTATGACTTGCATTGTGCTCATAATGTATCAGAATCAAAATTTGAATATGCATGGATCACATCCCCATATGAACACATATAGCCACATGCGATGCAAGGTGAGAAGCAAGCAATTTGTAAGGAACCATTCCAATCACCATAAAGTTGAAATTAACCAAATTTCCGGAAGAAGTGTAAAGTCAAGAGGAACGGAAGAATCCAGAAGAAAAGGAGCTTATTACAGGTAGCACCCTTGCAATGACACCTAATTCAAGCTGGCCCCCCTCCTTGCCCGGTCCAAGTCCATTCATAATTTCATATGATCAGATTCAATCCAAAGCGACCCCCTCCAAAAGAAACGAAATTACTGAAACCCCCCCAAAACTTGCTGTTGCTTTCTTCCCTTGCCCACCAATTGGGCCACGGCTGCGCTACTCGGCCGGCGCCGTCGGAGGCTGCTGCGGGGCGGCGGCGGCGTTGGCCTCGGCGACGTTCTTGAGCTTCTGGAGGTTGAGCCTGATGACGGTGTCCGCGAAGAGGCGCGTGTCGTCCTCGGTGTTGCCCTCGGGGACGTCGACGACGTAGGACTCGAGCACGACGGTGCAAATCCCGGGGCCCCCGGCGAGCTCGGAGACGGTGGTGACGGAGCGGTAGTTGCGCAGGCGGTGCTCCCCGCCGGTGATGGAGAATCCGAAGACCCTGCCGGCGTCGTCGAGGAGATCGAGGCGCTCGGTGCTGGTGCTGGCGGGGAGGCCGGAGATGACGCTGACCTCGCGGAGGCGGCCGGGGCGGAGCACCTCGCCGGCGTCAGGGTCCGGGCGGATCGCGCAGCTGCGGATGAAGTGCTTGTACACCTGGGGGCAGTCGAAGCGCCGGACGATGGCCCACACGGCGGCCGGCGGGGCGTGGATGCGCTGCGCGAGGAGCGAGGAGCATTGGCCCGCGCCTACGGCGTAGCGGTGGTGCGCATCAACAGTCGGCCGCAGCTGCTCGTACTCCGCCGAAGTCAGCCCCAGCCCGGCCGGAACGTCGCCGCCGTCCGCGCCCTGGTGCTCCATCGCCGCGAGCTCAAGCTTGAATTGGATTCGCTGCGGTGATTTGGGAAGGGGGAGGGGGGATAGTGAGCTGGAGTGCGAGTTTATATTTAATGCGGGAGCGAGAGAAGGGCGAGATGGGGAATTGGGATGTGGGCTTTCGAGCCTTTGCCTTGCCTTCACGCCCCCACTCTCCCCCTCTCTCCTCTTTTCCGAGCGTAGGTGTAGGTACTGTAGATTTCTTCTCCAATTCGACGACCCCTCCACTACGGGCTTTTCCATTTTTATAGTACGAATTTTGCTGTTTCTACTTTTGGACTTTGGAGGCTTGTCCTTTTGAGTTGGCTGTGTTCTTTTGTAACTTGGAGTTATTCTACAATTGGTTTTACATGCTAATTTAAATTATAAGTAGCGAGTTTGTTGGAAACAGCGGTCTTTTGACCCTAAAATATTCTTTGTTTTTTGGCCTAAGTGTCGTCATGAGATGTTAAAGATAAAGCAACAGATTTATTGAATCAACAACATTGGACAACAAATAGTCATGAAAATCATGAGCCTCTGCTGATAAGCTTAGGAGGTTCTCTTAGCACCGGTTGTTTTAGCTTTAGGATTGTCATTTTCTGCAGTGAGTCATAAACAGGTGTAAAGGAGAGCAAGTGTATATCACTATATCTTGAGCATAAAGAGAGACATTTATTTTATATATATCAATAATGTAAGTATCATTCGCAAAAAAAAAAGATAATGTGAGAACAATGAGGAAAATAAAGAAGATCTATTTAATCAACAATTTTTTAGACAAAAATAGTTATGACATTTATGTATGAGAGTCATAACATATAAAATGTGCTCGTGATTTTGTTAAAAATGATTGTTCTTTCAGGTACATGAAAGCGACTAGAGCGGGAGTGAATAGGTAAAGAACCTTGAAAATGAATTAATAATAAAAGTTAAATATGTAATGTCAGACTTGTTCAACGATTGTGAGTAAAGTTCGATGACTTATCCGATAGCACGATGATAAAAAAAGTAGATCGATCGATTAAAACTTCAAACTAGTGCTAGACAAGCTAGGAACAAATAATAACAAGCTAGAGGAAGTTATAGAAATAAAAAGAAGAGTTAGCATGTAATCTACACAAGTTAATTTGAGAAATACAAAGAAAATCCTAACTAGTAAGATTAAGAAAAAGAACTAATAAATGAAGAACAAGTAATTAAGCACATAAGAGACACAAAATTTTTCATCGAAGTTCAGCTCCACAAAGAATCCTACGTCTTCATTAAGAGATCTACAAAGAACCAGGTCTCTTTCAACCCTAAACATCTTCAAGTGATCACAAAGATCAAACTTGATGTTCCACTAGCAATTTCACAAAAGAGAAGTCAATATAAACTTTTCGAGTAGTCACCACACAAGTTGGGAGCTCAACGGACACCTCTAACCGTTTAGAAGATGAATTCTCAAGAGTAACAAACACAAGAGTTATTGTCGGTGAGTATAAACCAAGTACTCAAGAGGATGGAAGCTTAAAGGCGATGGAGCTCTTCGATCTTCTCTCAGTCCCTTCACAAATCAAGATTAAAAGTAAGGGAGAAAAGTTGGGGAGAGCAAGGTGAGCTTGAGAATGTTTTTAAGTGAAATAAATGACCAACTGGCCATGGGGCGAAATAGGGATCTATTTATAGCCCAATGGAAAAAGAGCTATTTGAAGGGTATTTCTCAGATTTGTATCAGACAAATTTGATGGTAATCGGACAAGTCCGATAAAACAAGGTGGTACGGTTTCTAGAGTCCGAAGGACTTGTCCGATTCCTCGGACAAGTCAGATTTGTCGGACAAGTCCAATGAGCATCGGATAAGTCCGATGACACAGAGGTGGCAGGAAAGCTGGACTCCGATGAACATATCCGATGCATCGGACTTTCCCATGTCATCGGGCAAGTCCGATGACCGTCGGACTTGTCCGACGGCACTGAGTGGCAAAGGTACTGGAGTCCGATACAAGTCTGATGATTTTGCCCTAAAAAAGATATTTTTGTTGGAAAAAGAGATATTTGCATTTAGTTCACTTTCACTTCTAATTTTTATGTGCCTCTTAATAGTACGACTTTTTCTATGCTCAAGAATTTAAAGATAAACTTCATGAACTTCTTTCTTGACCATGTTTTGAATTCTATCTTTGAAGCACTTTTTTTTTCTTCTTTTCTCCTTTTTGTCTCTACATAATTCATTCATCAAATATTGGATCACAATCTATACACATGCTCATTAAAAGATTAGTCAATTCTTAATTGTATTAACGCCAGTCACCAAAATGAAAATAGGGGACTAAATGCACTTTCAGTAAAGGTTGACAAAAATTAGAGTATAATAATCATCACTAGCTATAAAACAGTATTTGTCAATATTGGTTATTAAAATAATTCACAAGAGAGGGAATTACAATTTGACACAATCTATATTGTGACTGAAGACAACAAACAAGTGCCATCAAGGGGTGTTAGAAGGAGAATATGTATGTTAAATGCGTAAAGATCAATTTTTAGTTTCTACCAATGGATAATGTGTGTGAAGTAAGTAAAATAATATAAAAAAATGGTTTTCATAAAGGACAACAACCATATGTTCCTTAATTGTAAAAGAGTAGTGTTTTATTTTAGTTGATGAATGATGTGAGCAATGGGGATAATAAAGTAAAAGGTTCATGTAAATATTATTGTGTTATGTCATGAGATAGCTACTCGAGAATATTGATTACTTTTAGTCATAAGGACTACTAACTTTGAGGACAATTTGCATGACACACTCATTTCACCTTGTAATTATAAAAGAAGACATATGATGTGCATTGTGCAGAGAAAAGTGATAAGCCTTAAAGTTAGCTATTTTTATTTTTAAAATTAGATATTATGGATGGTTAAAGGATAGCTATTAAGAATCGGTGTTGGATCAATGGTTATCATTATGGTCACTAGCTCTTACAAAGAATTAAGGGTGCAAATATGTTGCAACCATAAGCTTGCGAGTTAGATTAAGTATGTTGTTACTACTACAATCACGCTCTGTTATAGCGGGTTAAAAGGAGGCTCGGTGACAAACAATGAAATCGCTACTAGGCCTTTGTCATTAGTTATTTACAAACTCAGTAGCTGCCTAAGAACTGCTACTATCCTAGTTTATATTTTAGTTAAAAAAAAGGTGTTAGTAGACAGAAAAATAAAAGGGTGGGGTCCTAACTATTATTGCTCAGATCCACCCTATAGACGTGTCTCAGCTGACGCCCACACGCGCCGACACCCTAGCTACGTGCCCGTTCGTCTTCCGCCCGTCTGCCGTGCCGCGTCACACCATGGCCACTGCCGGAGCCGATGAAGGAGGGAGAGTGTGCTTGTTGAAATGCGCCCCCGCTCTAGGCGTCGCTGTCGTCGCCGACGTGTCCCCGCCCGAGGCACTGCCGTCGCCAGATCCACTCGTGGGCCGATGCTGCGGTGCGTGACGATGGTCGGGAGACGGGGGAGGAGGCAGCATGTTGGCGACGATGACGCCGCGCCGGCACCAGGTACGCCAGACGCATCGCACGTGGCCCCAACGGTGACAGCTCTTCGTCGTCTTCGCCATGCTCAGTGGAGGAGAGGAGGAGGTGGAGGAGATCGAGGACGGCCGGAGGCGGAAGAGGACGAAGGACGACGGAGGAAGATGAAACCCTAACCCTAAAAGGGGGCGGTGAAGTGCGCGCTGAAGTGATACTGTCGCGTTGCACCTTCCCCTTTTTATAGTTGGATGCGGTTGCCAGTTGCGGGCCACATTATCAGGCCCGTAACTAAATGGGCTTTAGCTGTTAGTTACAGGTTTGATAGAAACTGCAACTGTGTTATTTAGTTTAGTAACGATTCCGTTGGTTCGTTGTTGCAGTTTCTTTATGCCTGCAACTATTTTTCTAGCGCAGTTGCGGTCATGCATCTGTACTACACTTAGTTGCATGCTCTTTGATGGCCCATTATTAACACAAAAAAATGCTTTTGCTACTATAGAACGTAATTGTAGTAGTGTGTAATAGTGACATTTATTTATAATGAGATATTTGTTATAAGGGATGTGTATTACAGTACGTTTTATGTGGTGTACATTATAACTGATGTAACTATATAATGTGTATATCGTTTGAGACAGATTGTTGTGAATTGGTTTTAGACAAGCATTAAATCTCTTAAAAAAACTATCATATGTCACAAAGAAGTATATCATAAATTTTATAGGTCGGGTGTGGTTTCGAAATTGTTGCTATGCTAATGCGATATCATGTTTGGGTTGTGCTTGTGTCACAAGATACATGAGTACAATGGAATAAACAAAAGTATCATGTTGGGTTTACACATATAAGAAAAAAAAGTAAAAGAAATTGAGTGACATATACTATGTTGTCCCAAGTAATTGAAGTGATTAGGTGCCTTTCAACAAGATTTACCACATTTCTTTAACTGGAGCTGGAATTGAAAAGGAGGAGGAACATTATACTAACTAAAATGATTGTAGTGGCGGTCTGGGGTTTGCGTAGCAGCTGCCAATAGTGGTGTGAGGTCCGGACGAGACAAGTTTCGTAGACGAGCAACTGGGCTTGTGATTTGTCTGGTTCTCCAATCAGCGTGCCGCAAACACGACACTGCCTGAAAGGTCTGCAATCGCCGAGCTGCGATTTGGACCCCAGAATCACCCGTCTGTCACGATCAAATCATAATTTCGTCACACTTTTCCACCAACCGGGTGATATAAGGTTGATGAACAGCTCAGTACAAACAGCTATTACTCCGCGATCCATGTGGTTTGTTCCGTATCTTGATCCGCCCAACACAATTAGATCAAGGGTGTGTTTGTTTTTTGTTCTAAATTTTAGTAGAGTCAAATTAAGCTATATATAATTATTAAATATATGTTAAATATAAAATTAATTACAAATTGAATGTACATTAATATAATAAATTTATTAAGCTTAATTAAGTTATCATTAAAAGATATTTACTGTAGCATCACATTATCTAATTATGATCTAATTAGTCTTAATAGATTTGTCTCGTCATTTAGAGGGAGGGTTATGGACTAGAATTTGTCAGTAATCTATATTTAATAATCTTAATTAGTATTATAATATTCGATAGAACAAGTCTAAAAATAAGAAAGGTGGAAACGAACACACCCAAGTCTAATGATTTCGTTAGCCCATCGACTGAATCCAGCGTGTTATGGTTATGACATCTATCAGAACTTAATGCGAAGCGGTGATTCCAGCCAATACCAGCTGTTTTAGTGCGTTTTCGCCGGGAATGTTTTAAGAGTCATTTGCTCTATTGTCTTTCCTGCTTTTTTCTTCCTTCAATATAGAATTTCGGCTGCCCTCTGTTAATCATAATACTTGTGCTCTTATACAAACGGGTACTAGAGTATACAGTACATGTGTACTACTACAGTACTACGTCGCCTTGGAGGGCGCGAAGATTGGGTATGCAGGCAGCTGAACGCGGTACACGGAGAGAAGGTGCGTCCCACGCCGTTGCAAGGGTGAGGAGCCAACCTGAGCTGACCTTTTCCCACGCCGCCGTCGAAATACCGGGGGCCGTTCCCACTGTTTTGCTCTGCTTCCTTTTTTTTTTTGTTCCTCGGCCCCACCACCACGAGTAGCAGCTGGGCGGTTCACCCATGTGGAGCAAGAATTTGTGAACCATTGGTGCAGTGCGACACGACACTGGAGGACGTACGGAAGCCGCGATGAACCCAACCCAAGTTAAGTTGGTGGAGAATTGGATTGTGGAAAAGCTTCAATCGGAACACTTTTTTTTTAGAAAACAGGGAATTTTATTACCCAACCTCTAAAGAGACCAGCAAACACAAGTATTACAGCAAAACAAAAAAAACTAAAAAACTAACACTCAAACTATGTCTCGCACCCCAACCCGACACAACCAGCAAACCCCTTCCCTTGAGGCCTTGACTAAATTTGAGCTTACATGATGCCATCATTTTTATCATCCAAAGTTCTCTTTTATTTAGCTTAGTAATTTGCTTGTTCAGTATCTCTACTCTCTATTATTTATGATAGTGTCGTCCGCGCCAATCTTATTCTATCCCTGGTAATCTAATGTAAAATATTAGACGTGGTCATATATATATCGCTGTCATCCACCAGTGTCTGTGTCATGTGATCGTATTTTGTCCGGTCTTCCATCATCATTCCCCATCCGTCCATCAAGCGTTCACCCTTCCGCGTGTTCGTGTATGTGTTGCACTTACCTCACCGGCTTCTTCGTCTCGTAAATGTAGAATTACTAATCAAACTTAAAACTAAGCCTCCTTTAGTTCATTCTACGTTAACAAGCTCATTTTTTAAAAAAACAAGCTCATTCGTGCCAATTTCAACTCTTCGAGTTTGTTTGATGGAAAACATACTCATTTAGTCATTCTTTCACACATTAGTCATTTAGATCTTTTTTTCATTTTTATAATATTTGTCATTCTATCCTCACATCTCACACCTTCATGTCCTCTTTGAGCCCGCCTCGTGCCAATCAATCACGCCATCTCACACCACCCTTACCCATCATCGACTTACGCTCCGCCTCCTGGACCAAGGGAACGAGACCATAAGCGTGAGATTTGAAGATTGAAGGGCAACTGAGTCATTGCCTCTACCTCTTTCTGTTTTACGATGCTATCTTTGTTCTGAAAATTTTGATGTTAGCATAATTAGAATTCTTATATTAACAACATCAATTTTAAAATGAAGTGAGTAATTAAATTAAAATGAAGAAATAGTTGTTTCATAGAGGACCAGCGTGTCATTTGTGGTGTGGCAAAATAACAAAATGCAGAGTTGTGCCGTTGCCACTGGAAGTTTGGAACTACAGGCCCACGAAGTTTCTCAAGGCCCATCATCGGACACCAGCACGCCTGGTCCGAACTGCTTAAGCAACAGGGGTCCACAAGTCAGAAAATTGCGGAGAGGGCCCACGCGCCAGTGAGAGGTGCTGCTCCCGCATTTCGAATCCAAAATCAAAACCCTTGTCATCGTCTCCTCTCGCCCGCCTTCCGATCCATCCCCAAATCCAACCAACGTTCCCCAAGCACACCTGACACAACCCGATCTCCCCCGCCGCCGGCTAGGGTTTCGGCCCTCCCCCTCATGGCTAAGGTCAAGAGGTCAGCGACCGGGCCCGCCATCCCGTCCTCGGCGACGACGGCTCCCAAGTCCAAGAAGTCGGCTCCCGCGGCTACGGAGGCGACGACGTCTGATACGACTCCCGCCGCCAAGGGCACCGCGGCGGCGCCGATTGTGATCGAAATCCCCTCGTCCCCTGACTATTCCGCGGGGGGCAGCAGGAAGAAGGCGCGGAAGTGTTCAGCGCCGCCGCTCGTCCTCGACGACGAGATCGAGATGTGGACCCCGCGGGAGAAGCGGCGCCTCGACGAGGACTGCCAGATCCTCTCCGGAGACCCGCTAGTCTCCACAGAGATGGCCCCCGCTCCCACCGCCGCCATTGGGAACGACGACATCGCGGTCGTCGCGGAGCGCGGCAAGGTATGCGCGCCACGGGCTTTCTTTCCCTCTTGTGCGGCGGCGCGGTTGCCGAGGCCCGTCGTCGGATCTGAAATATGGCATCTTTTTGTGTGGCGTTGCAGGTGGCGTGTAGAGATTATCCCCATTCGAGGTTTGCTTGCGCCAAGAACCCGTTTAACAGCACACCTCATGAGCGCCACTGTGACAAGGTACGGGGCCGTCAATCCTGCTGCATTTTCTGAAATTCAATAGTAACTGGCTGAGAAAATAAGCTTTCTGTGTGTGTGCATCGTATTCATTTTTGTTTGGGGGATACAATACAAATGGAGCCTTTTGCAAATACTATGTCATGAGCAACTGTTTAGTCAATCATCCTGTTCATAATCATAATAGTTGATTGCAAGCAGCGTTGTTAAACGGCCTCAATCACCACGTCGCCTTATCCAATCGCAGTCTTATTTTCTTTCTTTAGCCATATGTATTACAGCTGGGATGGACTGATGTCATATTGTACTAGTGAGTTACAACACCATTGAGACCTGTAGCTTTGTATACCTCATAAGTCTCCAAATGGTAAACAAATTGTACCTTGGTACTGATACTTTTTGGAGGTGTAGTTCATTGGGCTGGTCAGTTATTTAGAAATGGCTCACACATGTAAGATACTAAAGCCTGTGCTCATAACTAAAGTTCTATAGGTTTGAGGAAAGAAAAAAGATATTTTGAGTTGCATTACTGTTGGAGAATTATCAAATTACTTCCAAACCATGTTTATCTTGCATTTCAGTGTTTCTGCTATGTATGCGACATTGCTGCCCCATGTGTTTCTTGGAGGGGTCCTGGAGGACACTGCCACGCCTCAGAAAAGAACACAAATTGGAAGAATCTGAGATCGCTCAAGAGAATTGACACAAAGAAGACCTAGCTAATGTCACTCCCAAAGTCCAAATTTCATTGTCTGGCTATTGGCCATTTTAGAGCCACTAACTGGACTCTTGTAGGAAGGTTTTTTGTTTTCAGTGACTTGGACTTGGACACGGTTAGTACTGGATATAGATCTGTCACAATGCTTGGTGCATCTGTGTGCCACTTTTCTCAAAATATACAGAAATCTATGGAGTAGCATCAATCTTGTGTTTCATTTACTTTCTGCATATATACATCTCATTTTTCCTGAATTGTCCCCTCCATTTGCTTAGTCAATGTCTACTTCCATCCGGGATCTGCAAATGCATCCATATTTTAAAATATACATAATCCATTTAAATTATTTGCATTTATTATGGTCTCTTTGCTCATTTGTTTCCTAGCATGCCATTTGGGATCCTGCTGCCTTTTGATTGAGGAAAATGAATCACAGTTTTCATCATAAGCATGATTGCGAGCTTAGTACTGTCATACCAAGTCTAGAACTTGATGCTTGTGAAAAATCGTGGGAAAATGATCTGATGAATTGTTGTAACTTGTAAGCATAGCATTACACATACATTTTTCCTCAAAAAATAATCTTTATGATTAGTCGTTCATTTCTCAATTGTAGTTCAAAGGGGGAAAAAATGCTGATGGGCATGTTGCCTGCCTGAATCTGGGTTCATGTAGAACAGATGGTTGGATCCTAATATCTATCGCCTAAGCTCAGTTCCATCTAGTTTACTTTGATAGCTATTCAGATGGCATCATGGCAGTAGACATGATTTGTTTTTAGGGGAAAACAGCTGGGTAAGCCCTTGCTGTAATTATTAGTATATACACAAGACATGAGGTGTGACTTGCAGGAATACCATGGTTTTTAAAACATGCTGCTTAGCGAGCTTGTTTTGGCCTTTTTATAATTTTCAAAAACTGAGAGTGAATTTGTTGCTTGCTACTTCTGGACACTGCACAATACTAGTAGAATTGCAGCTCTGCTTATCAGATTTCAACTTAATCTTTCATTTTGTGCTGCAGTGCTTTTGCTATGTGTGCGACATTGCTGCCCCATGTGCGTCTTGGAAGGGTACAGGAGGGCACTGCCATGCTTCGGACAAGGATAACAACTGGAAGGTTATGAGGTTTGTAAGGCAGAAGCAAAAGAAATAGGGGTTAGTTAGGATGAAATCTGGAAGACTGCAATTGTCAAGCAGAAACAACTGAAGTAGGGCCTAGTTAAGCTACTCATGACTCACTCTGGTAGTAATCGGCGAGTTCGCAGTTGCTCATCACATTGTTCTGATGAGATGGCCATCTTGCCATTGCTCATCACGTTGTACATGTTTCATAGCATTGGCTATGAATGTGCCTATAGATCATCCAATACTTGGTGCATCTATGCACAACATCGACCATGAACCTAATGTGTGTATATATAATCATCTTGTGTTCCATCTAATTTCGTTGGGGATGCATCTCCCAGTTCCGTGTAGACCCATTTAATTTCAATTCGCTTATTTAACCCCTTGCGATCTGCAAACTGGCTCAGATTTTTTTAATGCCTGTTACTGTGATTAGCATTTATTTGTATCCGTCTGCCCCTTCGTTTCTCACGTGAGGCTCCTCGTTGCCTGGTATGCCACTACGGATTCTGCAATCTGATTTATTGGAGAAACGAATCAGTTTTGCTCTCTGCTTATATAAATGACCATGCTGCGTGTAGTAGTCTTCATATTAAAGTGGGAAAAGGGGAAAAGGAACCCGTCACTGTGGAGAAATGGTGAAGATAGTGGAGGTCGATGAACATCCTGATGCTGACGAAGAATGCTACGAGATAGACCCAGCAGAGTTTGCCAAGAAGGTGAATCTGAAGGAAGCGGATGATGTCATTCTCGTCGCAGCAACTGGCAAGGTTAGCCTTTCTAATCGTATATATGCTCCTTTCCTTCAATTTTTTTATTATTTATATAGGTTTATAGCTCCATATGAATTGTGGTAGGAGTTATAAGATGCTTCAAAACTGATATCTATAAGAGAATTTTGTGCTAAAAAAACATAGCTCATCTTAGTCCAACCATAAAGCACCACGACATCTTTCCTTTCATGACCTGTAGATCAAACTGGAAGTGATAGAGCTGGAGGACTCCGTAAAGGCTTCTAGTGGTGTCACTCATGACAGCCCGAATGAATTTGGCGCTGGTGACAGTATGGATCATCCTTATCAGATCGAAGAAGATGAGCCGATCCTCCTTCAGATGGAGATCGTTGAGGACCGGTTTGCACTTGACAAGTCGGCTCCCGAGTTTGCAGCTGATGACAACAACAGCGATAAGCGCCGGACTGCAGTTACTCCTTACAAGATTGTGGTGAAGGCCGAACCTAATGACCTTGACGGTGTTGGCCATGATGAGAACAACCACTCCGACGAGATGAACCCGGTGCCTAGAGCTGATGCTGACAAGGAGGGTCAATTCTTTCATGGCGACGAAGATACCGTCAATGTTGTTTCTGACAAGCTGGGTGCGAAGCCAAGCGAACCTGTTCGCAACAATGGCGTCGAGGTCATCGCTGACAATCTGGTGGTGAAATGCGAGCCAGTTGACGGCGACAGTGTCAAAGGCGCTGCGAAAGATACTTATGACCACTGCCTTGAGATGATGCCGGAGCGAAAGACATTTGACGAGGAAGATGAAGACGACTTCGTTATAGTCTGAGAGAGGCTGGCTGATATTTTGAATTTGACTTAAATCACTATACTATGTATCCCGTACTTTTTGCAGAGAAAAATACTGTGTGAAATTGTCCTGTGATGTTCAAATTGCTATTTGCAAAAATAAAATTTATCTTGAATTAAATCTTCCACGACCACAACTGCACATAGAGCATATTACATTTCTTTCTAATATTTACTTGGTGATGGTGAAAAACAAAACAGGTGGCACTTCGAGATTTTCCTCATCCACGGCACTTATGTGGAAATTTCCCCTTCGACACAACTACTCATGAGACTCGTTGCAGCAAGGTAGTCCATCAGTCGTTTCATGGCTTTTCATCATCTTTCTTTTTTACCAGTAACTCTTTTTTGGGACATAACCAAAATGTCTGTGCACAACGCAGTGCTATTGTTCTTTGTGCGAGGTGCCTGCTTCCAGCTGTTTGAAATGGAAAGGAACGGAAGGACACTGCCACGCTACCGCGCGAACTGAGAAACCTTTATCGCTCATTCAGTTGTCACACGACCGAATGCAAGTTTCCATGCATAATCTGGATGTAAGTTGACACAATATTGTCCGATTCTCTCTCTTTGATTTACATGTGATAAAGTATCAGATATTTAAGAATAGAGAATTCGAAGTCACTGAAATTACTATAGATGCACAGGATGACCAACTTGACCAATTAATTTCACCAGATAATTTGCACTTGAAGTTTTCAAGATACATAAGCATCATATCATATCAGGAATGTCATAATTTCAGGGACTATTGGTACAGCACTCCTTTCCTATAAATAAGATGATGCCAGATCAATGAGCTATTAGAGGTGAGAACTTTTTACACAAATTCTCACCCAAAATGCTCCCAGATAACAGATACAAATAATTCTTTCAGCTCCTGCAATCGTGAAAAAATCAATGACCTGTCTTGAAGCCATTAACTACAGGCAGCCCGTTAATTGCTGGGGCCGCACCTCTGTTTTTCTTGAGGTATGCTACATATTCACCATAATGCATGGTGTGCAGGGTGCTCTGGTAGCGGGTCACACGGATTTTCTTCCTCAAGGACTCTGTGATGTGACCGTTGTAACCTGCCTTCCTCATGAGTGAGTCAATAGTCTCTATGTGTGTCCATCCTGCCAGAGATGAAGCATGGAGTTATAGATAGTTCAAAACAGATGGGTGTGTGCTAATGGATGTCTTTCCTTTGAATTTCATTGTTCATTACATTTTAATACTTAAAGCCACATGGATTTGGAAGAAGGTGAAAGATCGTATGTTTTTCTTTCTGAACAAATCTGAAAGATGATATATGCTTAAGCTTAACCAGTTTTAACAGGTTTCAATTTCTGATTGTCCTTCGCAACAGTTTAAAAACTAAATAGCTCAAGGTAACATGAAAAGAGAATGTAAATTGGTTACCTTCATGACCAGCAACCTCAGGTAAATAGGTTGCACTGCGCCTTATGTTATAGTCTGGATCTGTAAATTCAATAATTAAACCATGCTTTCCAACCTGCAGTCACAGGAACTTCACCTTAGTGTGTAGAAGTGGTGATGTGAAAGAAGAACATCTGAATATGCAATATGCTCAAACGAAAAATTGGAATAATGTGCAGAAGTAAACCTCCCAATCAAGGTAGTCCTGTGCTGTTTCGTAATCAGTCAGTATAGACACCGTGCACTCCAAGGATGGCAGTTCTTTCGACTGTATTGGGGGGAAGCGTCGGTCCCTCAAGGCACTGCAATAAGTACAAACATGACCATATACCTCCACAAAACTATAAGCAGCATAACCTTTGTACTTGTTACAGCACAAACCTTCATGTTCAGGTACTGAGCAGACATTTGTGCAAGCAAATAGTACAGAATGTCAATGGTGAAACAATAGTTACCTAGTTAACGCATAGTCCTTAAAGCCACTGACAATCTGGCGGGCCTCCAATGTTCCAATGCATCCCCGGAGGCGTGGTTCTGAACCGTTGTTAGCCTTCTTCCATGTCACAAATAATGGGCTGAAATTACAAAAGTTGAGCATATACTTGAGTCACTGAAAGCTAAAAAACATAGCTTCACTTGGAATAACATTACGAAAGTTAACATTTCACAAAATAATCCGGAATCGATGCACCAGGCTGCACTTTACTTTCCTCTCTGCTATCTAACAGAAAAATCACAGAATATGCACCCTAACGTTGCCGACAGCCTCCTTTGATCTATGTTTTTTTAATTGTCACAAGTATTTTCTCCAATGAAATCTATGCAACTGCTGTAAGACATGTGTTCCTCTTCTGCCATGGGACAGAAAATTCGCATGAACGACACAGGCACTCTAATGAATATTAGTATCCGATTTGCTTCCCCACTGGCACTGTACTGAAATTAAGTATGCAGAGGGATCAGGCTTCACAATTAACAGAACCGTATATGTGTTGAATCGGGTCGAATAGAAAATCAAAATCTAATCCAAGAAACCGAAACAGAACCAAATCTACCCGCGCCAAAGGCTGAAGCTTCCGCCTTAACCCAAATCTACTACGAATTAACCTAAGACCATATCGAAATCACCGTAAACCCCGCTATTTTAGCGTCATACTGCACTAGGAGGACGATCACGGAGAGAGGAAGGCTTACTGGTTGCCGTCCTCGAAGGCGGGAGGCGGCGGCTGTTCGCCGGTGTAGTGGGCGACGAGGGTGTCGAAGCAGTACACCGCCATTTCCTCCGTGGCCGCCACCATCCTGCCGGTCTATTGGAGATTCGCCCGCGATGGTCTGCGTCGTCTCTTACTGTGGCGAGGGCGGCGGCCGCCTCGGGAGTCGGGCGGTGGGGTGGGGAGAGGTTGGAGGAAGAAGGAAGCGAGCGATGCGTCTGTTTCTGTCCGTCCGGGCGTTTTGCCTTTGCGGTTTTTCCTTCCTTGTCAATGGACAGTTCTGGCCCTGAGAGTCAGGGGCATTTACGTCCTCTTACTCCATAATCCAGAGTTCTTACTACGGAGTAGGTGGACTTTGCAATTTGCATTGCTCAGACTCGTTGTCCGATTTGTAATGTGAGAAAAATCTAACAACCTCTTATTTTAGTAGTAGAATATAAGAATTAGAAAATTCCTATCTAATTTTTGTAGTATGAACAATGATTGTGCCTTTCAGAAGGTCGTTACAGGTTGGCGTTGTGCCTCAGCTCACGTCTTTCTCCGACATTGCAAGATTTTGCATTCTAGATCTTCAGTCTTCAGATTATGTCAGATTGGTTACTTCACACTTAAAATTGGTATATTTACACTCTCGGTTGCGCGGGATTTTGGGGCGCGTTCGTCCCGTTTGGTATATTTCGTCTGCTTCTAGCCAAGTGTTTCACGAGCTCGACACGTATCTGATAGGAAGGCCACGGCCATGGCACGCATTAGCGGTACGCCACCACAACAACGGAGAAGAAAATGAAACCTGTGCAAACTCTAATGTCCCTGTTACCCGTTACCCCTGACCTGAATAGCATACGTAGCACAAGGTTAGATACACGAACAAAACATATTTCCGCTCGACACGTCCTCGATAAGGGCAGCCTGATTCACTTCATGATCCAGTTCGTGACCTAAACATATCTCTGACAGTCTAATGAATTGATTTGATTTTCCCTGGCGAGATGAATGTAGAGTGTCAGGCTGTCAGCGTTCGTTTCCCTTTCGCTTTCCAACTTCACCGTCGACAAAGGAAGCCTTCGATCGTGACATTCTGCTTGATTCTTAGTTCTCTTCACTCTGATCAGTACTTTAGGCTGCGTATGCTCCAAGCAGCATCTGATTGACCCTTTTAATACACTTGGAAAATATATAGTATATACGCGTAGAGAAGCCAAGACTCTGCCAGTAGAAAACTATAGATGGATAAGAACACAATTGCCGCTTTAGGTAGACCAACGAACGGGTGTCCAGGAAATTATAGCAGCCCTACCTTTCCCGTGTGATAGCGATGTTTGACCCTACAAGATCGAATCCCATCCAAGAAAGTCGGATTGTACTGCAATTTCAGTGGACCACCAAGTGCGGCTCCACACCAGCATACCATTCATCGCATTTGTACATCGCAACCAAAGTACATAGGTTCCTTTATTTTTTTTCATGTAACCACGTTTCTTTGCAACGAAACATGTGTAATTCTTTTGTAAAAACTGTTCAGTGTAGTTCCAGTATTGAGCAATGAAGATGTTGATGAACATAAAATGGGACTGACAAGCTTACCTAGCTTGGCTGTCACTAGACCTACAAGGGAAAGAGATCGTATATACAAATAGATGCCTAGAATTAATCAAAAGAAATAAGACGTTTGAAACATGATATGTTCAAACATCTGAGCAAAACTCTAAGCTATCAAGGTGAAGCGAAAATGATTCAGCCAATCTGTCGGCGTCCTGAACCCGTAGGCGTGTGCCTTGCTGCCCAACGACAACAGCAGCCACTCGCGAAGCCAGCAGGCCGATGCCCTTCAGGTCAGATGCACCCCGGAGAACGCCGTACAGAATCCCTGAAGCATATGCGTCTCCAGCGCCACAGGTATCGATGGGAATGCAAGGTGGTGGAGGAATGTATATTGCTTCACCTTTCACCCCAATGTAGGAGCCATGTACACCATCTGTCACAGATACTAGAGGAACAGAGTGGCTCAAGTATCTTGTGGCTGACATGGGGCTGTCTGTTGAGGGTAGCTCGCAGAAAGCCCTTGCTTCATTGGCATTTGCAAACAGTATGTCAGCATAGTTTCCTACAATATCCCTGCAAATGATTTGGTTCACGATCATTAGAGTTAGCAGATGATAGAGTACACAGATGCATCACATGGAGAAAATGTGCATTAAATAAATTAAGAACGATTTATGCAATCATAAACATCATGATAGGTGGAACTAATTCATGTAGAATGATGCTTGCAGCACCAATGGATTCTATTGCTACTTTCAATGATACCACAACATCTAGAATAATGCGCCTAGTGCAGGCCTTTAAGGTGGCTTTAGATGCTTAACACATTCTTTGTAGAGTGGACAAGCACTATCAATGGAAGCACATAAAGTAGGGTTCATGACGACAGTAAAAGGAAATCCTGGGCATGGGACTAGTCTCACCAAAAATCATTGTAGCAACGCTTGATGCAAGATACATCTGATGCTGTAACAGCAATGAGAGCGCCATTCTTGTGAGCATCTTCACATGCTTGCTTGATAGCTTCAATCGTGTGAGGCAGCTCGAAAAGATAGCCTTCCACAATCAGTAGATTTGTTTTGGACACTAAATTAGCCAAGTCTGAATCATAACTCAGAGTTGACGATGTGCCCTGCAAAAAAAATGGAATTGTTAGGGCATAATAGATGGAGGCAGCATTTTTTGTCTTTTGGATATGCTAAGCAGCCAGATAGTGAAACACTATTCAGAAAAAAATTGCAACCCTGTAGTACCCAAGCAATGAGTATGGGATGTGAATAATAAGCATATAAACAAATAAGTGTAATTGGAGTATAGAAATAGAAGAGTTGCCAGTATATATAGGAACTGACCTGATATGCAAGCATAGTTCGTTGAGCATCTCGTGTTGTTAGAACAATGACAGTACCAGTAGTTCCATCTTTGACCGGCTTAGACAAGAAATGCACATTGGCACGACGCAACTTTGCCCTAATAGTGTGATCAAACAAAAACATGATGTCAGCCAACACTCTTAGTGCATACTAAAATAACAGGACAAATGCAATGAAATGGAGCTGCCAAATTAGTGACCTACCTGTAGAAACTACCTAGTGGGTCGCTGCCCACACTGCCTGCCATAGCAATTCTAAGCTCAGGGTAGCTATCAGCCCGGCTACTGCCAAGTCTCGCCAGGGCCACAAGAGAGTTGGATAGGGAGCCTCCAGCTGCAGCCTTGTAGCTGCATCCGTCCATGGCGCGCAATACCCGTCCCCTCTCCTCATGGTTCACGACCTTTCTTGTACCCTTCTCAATACCCAATCTCTCGAGGAATTCATCGTCTACCATCCCTGAGAAGTCCACCTATTGCCACACCAAAAGGGGCACAAATCAACACTGGACCTGACTGTGAATTAGAATGGAATGCAATTTGAACTACAGTATAACACCAGCAGCCTGCATTTTTGCCTGCTGAAGTACAAACGGAGAACCGCTGAACATTTTAGTGCCACAATTATCAATGATCATGAAGCATGTAACAGGCCAACAGATAAAAACTTTGTAAGGGAGTACCAGAAACAGCCACCGCGGATTAATCAAAGCACTCAGACGTTCTTGATTTCTACAGCGTAAACTCCCAGTTGCTTTGGGCGCGGCCACATGACAAGTAGTTACAGGACGCACAAAAAGAAATCGAGGAGGATGCACGCACCATGGCCTGGCCCAGACCGAGCACGTCCCAGCGCTCGGGCCCCGCAGACGCCGCGGCGAGCTCGACGGCGTCCTTGTCCTCCCGTGGTCCCCCACCCCGAAGGGCGTCCTCCTCCTCATCGTCGTCATCGCTCTCGCTGACGCCGGCGTCCGAGAACCCACCTAGGAGCGCCTGTACCCGCGCACGCGCACTTGCCCTGTCCTCCCAGAGCACCGCGAGCCGGTGGTAGCTGCAGCGGCGCGGCGGCCTCGTGGCTCCTGGGAGGGGAAGCTGGGACGGAGGGCGCGTGGGCGGGGAAGCGAGGCGGGGGGCTAGGCGGGAGGCAGAGGATGTGTTAGCGGCGGAGGCGAGCGCCATTGATGGGCAGGGCGCCGCGCCTGTGCCGTGCCGTGGCGACGTGGCTTGCCGTAGTTGAGGAGGAAACGGATTGGGGTTGGGGGAGGGAGATGAAGCAGGTCACGCGGCCAGCCAGGACTCGCGCCTCGTTGCCACGCTCCCTATCACAAGAAAGAGCAGCACTTTTATTTTAATTTATTTTTCTAAAATATAAAATAATAGAAACACGTTATTTTTTTGTTATAATTTACAGTAAAAATCAATGGAAAAAATTGGGGGAAAGGCTTTCGCTTTGGCAATTGGCAGTGGGAAGCGAAGCTCACTCTTTCAATGGAATGTGGGACAGACTCCACATTATTCATTATCGGGAGTCTTTTTTTTAGAAAGTTTTTTTTCCTTTTCTTGGATGAGCCTCTCCCACTCTCCCAGTCTGCCTACGAGCTGCGGGCCTGCGGCCTAGAGCATTCCTCTCCGTCTCTGGATTTTATAGTGGGCCAGAATATATGGGCTTTTATTGGACGGATCTCCATTTCGGCCTCTTGCTCTCTTCAGAAGAAACTAGGCTCTTGCTCTATTCAAGCTGAAGATGGGCAGCAAAATCTTCCTCTGTTGCCTTTTCATGAATAAAATAACTATGATCTGAAAGGTTTGCGAGTCGTGACGAGCACTGTAGCATCAGGGGCAGGCAGATCATATCATTTATCAACATATAATTTGGTTTTTGGAGGAGACAGAGTGTTTAAAGGTGTCAAAGTACACCAACACGTAGGGGCAGTCAAGACGACATTTTTTTTTAACAGAATTAGGGTAAAGAAGGAACTTAGGCTAAAGAAAGACATACAAGGTACAGTATATTGTATGGGATTTGCTAATTTTCAGCTGACTGAAAGTTTAGATCTCTTTAAGCCATTAAATCTAGATTCAATGGTTTATAATTATTTTATAAATAATCTTATAAAAGAAAAATCAAAACTCAAAGAAATAAACCATTGATTAAAAGCTTTCAATCAGCTAAAAGTTAGAAAACATGATATTATATTGATTTTTTTGATGATTAGATGTCTCGAGAAGTCGATGAACTCTTATAAAAATATAAGAAAGTTGAGTTTTCTTCTTAAACTTGACAAAAACCAATTTGACTTTGAATCCTAGAATACTTCAAAATAACATAATTTTTTCATCCAAAATTCAGTTTGATCAAACCAGATATCTATCTTGAGGATCACATATTGGTGAGGTCGTATCAATCATATGACACAACTCACAAAACAGGTATGCTCGATTGCTCAAACCTATCTTATCGATTTTAGTCAATTTTGATTGTCAACAAATAGTATACTACATATATTCAGATTGTCAACAAATAATATACATATATTCAGGGGTACGGTGATCTGCTAGTTCCTGGTCTTTTTCTGGACTCAATTGATGGGCCTTGGGATACGCTCATCTAAAACATTACTCCTACATCACCATGGCGACATTTGCAGGGCATGCCGATGGGTTCACTCTGGTTTCCGGCTGCGCCGCAGCCATCGCCGGCAAACAGAGCCGAATCCTTTCCCAGCACAAAATCATTATGGCTTCTGCGCGAGTGCATGTATCGCAGGCCCTACGTAAATGTACCCCTGTACATGCTCACGGATGCGGCGATCCGTACTCGAGCTACGTAACCCGTCGTACTAGCGTCCGGCCGGCAGCGCATTTACTTGATCCACTGGTGCCGGACTCCGGTCAGCACGCGTCCACGTGACGTGAATAAAAACGGCCGATTCAGCGAGTGTAGCAGCCAGCGTATGGTGGTGTACGGTTGCATATGACACCATGAGTGGTAGCAGCCAGCAACCCTGCAGCTGCGGGTGATCCTCGTACAGTACTACCGAGTATAGCAGAGCTTTCACTTTTCAGTAAGCGATTGAATTACGTGGACCTGATCCCCGTGTGGACGGGGCAGGCCGGCCGTTGTTATGGTGGTGTTTGAATTTTCAGCGCTTACCACGAAACACATAGGAGACCAAGCAGTCATTACTGTATTCTTATGAGAGATCACGTACGGCAGATTTTACGCATCTAGTAGTAAATGGTTTAAACTGAGAATCTAAAGCAGCAGTTAGCACAAAATCATCATATCCTGCTCTGCGTACACCATGTCACTATATTCCCTACGTAATGATGCTGTTAAGATCCATCTTGCAGTGCTGCATCTTGAATCTGTTTGAACAATAAAGCTTGTATTAGCATTCCATCTAACCAGCAATTACTGACGTTCCTAGCTCAAAATCAAATTAAGCGTAAGCGAGGTCGTACTGTACCCTCCCAACGGGCGCGGGGGCCAAAGTAATCAATTGTGCCGCATGCGCTTGTAGAGAGCATTTTGAATTTGTGGACGAGCAACACCCGAACAGGCGAGGCTCACATGCTCGTCCCATTTTACTTTTCTTTTTTTTAACAGGGAAAAACAAGCAGGCAGCCCTGCACACAGAAAGGGAGACTCTGGGTGTGTTCGTTTCCATACTCTAATTTTTAGAACTGTCCTATTAAATATTGTGATACTAATTAGGATTATGAAATATAAATTATTGACAAAACCCAGTTTATAATTTTCTCTCTGAATGACGAGACAAATCTATTAAAACTAATTAGATCATGATTAAATAATATAATATTATAATAAATATCTCTTAATAATAATTTAATTAAACTTAATGAATTTATCATGTTAATACGAATTCAACTCTATAATTAATTTTATATTTAATATATATTTAATAATCATATATAATATTTTAATATTAATGTGATCTAAAAAATTTAGACCAAAAAAAGAAACACACGCTCTATCTCTAGCTACTGTATGTGCGAGACAGCGAGAGGGGGATTCCTGTTGTCGTTTATCCCTTGTCGTATCCGCACGCTCGTGTAGCAGTCGGACTAGTACGTTCGTTGCTGCCTCGAGACGGCACGGCACGCACAATCTGATGATCCGATCCGTCCACATCGTCTCGTCGAGTAGCTGGTCCGTGCAACTAACTAAACCAGCGTGGCAGGGACAAGCGTGGACTTGTTTCCCTTCGGTCCATTGACATGGACCCGCATGCAGAGAGTGTGGGGCATCCATCCGCGTCAGCGCAGTCGCACAACGGGACGGTCTGTCGGCGTATATATCCACGTGCCAACCAAAGATGCCCCGTTCGTTATTATCCACAAAATAGAAACCTCAGTCCATCCATCCGTGTACAAGATGCAGGTACAGTGTACAAAAAAACTACTAATTCTCTCTTTTGCAAAAGTAGAGCACAAACGAATTTCTATTCCAAAGACTTGAACAAGTTGGACGCGCCTAACCCACCATATCTTTCTGCATATTTCTGGTTTGGTGTGCTGTGTTCATCTTTTGAAAGTACGCATAATACGTGTTAGGTAACGGGGCCTGTTCCAAATTGTGGAGTACCCCGAGTAAACTGGTCGACTACCGTGACGCCGTGTAGCCCAGTGAACGTAAACCCTTTTTTTGAACGACGCACAAAAAAGGTCGTCCGAAGGCCCGACCACCCCAGACGCCTCGCCGCCTGAATATCCCACCCAAACGAACCCGACTCGATCCATCAACCAATTCCGCCGGTCCCAGCGGGACAGTGGCGGGCCCCACCTCGCAGCGGGCGAGCGGGAACGCTCCCGGCTCCCCCCGCATCCTCGGAAACCGGACCGCCCGCGGGGCCCGCACATGTTCCTCGGCGGGCGGGACTGTCACGTGACGATCCCTGGAATCGTGGCCTCCTGGTCCGAACGGGTCCACCGGTCAGCTGCCTCTCTCTCTCTCCGTGCTCCCGTCCGCTCTGACCAGCCTTCTTCCTCGCTCTGACTCTGACCAGTGACCACCACCCACCGATGCGCGCGCGTCGTCCCCGTCCACCTCGCTCACGTGCTACCCGCGCGCCTCGCCGTGTCTCTGCCACGCGGGCCCGCCCTACGGCGAGCTCTGCTACGTGTCCGTCCAAAGACGCCACCCTTTTTCCAGCACGAAAATTAAAAAAAGAGAGAGAGAGAGAGAGCTGTTAGGAGGAGGGCGGGCGGATGAGAAAAAGAGCGGCAAGCGAAAGCAAAAAGAAATCCGCCCAAAAGAAAAACAAATCGGCCCTCAGACCGATTGATTCCTACCGGCTCAGCACGCCGAAAAAGACAAACAATTTCTTAATTACGCCCATCAATTAATACAGCTGTGCTGCCAGTGAACCGAGCGGTTTCACTGGTTTGCGGGTCATCCGTTCCTTCCGTGATGTCGCTGCAGTGTCGTATCTACGCCTGTCTTCACGCCAAAAAAAAAAAGGTAAGCATTTTTTTTAGAACGTTGGACCTGTAGTTTAGAACGTTGCGTTTAAAGGTGTCAAATGAGGTTTCATGTCGAAAAAAAATTGACATCTCCTACTTTGCTTCTGGAAGGTTGCATGCTAGAATCGCTAAGTTTATATTAGAACCCTTTCACCAAATGCTAATAATCGAAGAAGAGAAGAGATGATTCAACAATTTTACCATTAGATTTTTATTGACAAACATGACAAACTATGTTTGAATCCATTACGCATGGTTATCTTCGTATGAACATATCATTGTATTGATCCTAAAAAAAACATATCATTGTATTGTGTTGTTTGAGCATATATTGTTTATTGTAGAAACTGTTTACGCATGATAACACGTATCATTTTCTCCCAATCCATCAGCGAAGAATCCAATTTCGTTCATACCTTCATGCTTCGTAGTGCAAATTATTGCTATCAAACATTGAACCTTCACTTTCCTCTTATATAAAAATACAGTATAATTTTACTTCTATAAAAAAGAAGTCCTATAAATAACCGCCCAGCTGCCAAACCGAAGGACTTTCTCATACAAACAAGGCAAATGTAGTTTTCAAATTTCAGTTTTTTTTTCTTCTATGCAACACAATAGGGTAGGTCTATTCATACGTTTCAAATTTCTTTATATTATATCCTCAACACAATAGATCTATTTTACAACCTCTTTCTGTTCTTTTCAAATTCTCAGTAAAAGTTATAATCATTGGCAGGTAAATATCTCGTTCCACATCTCTCTTCTACATCTAATTCGGTTGCATCCATTTATTTTCACGTAAGCTTGCATCAATCAACGCCCTAACAACCTTATTGTACATCGATCAAGTTTTATAAAAATAGAGAAAATGTAATTATATAGTATATTCTTCTTATAAATTCTTCAAGGTCGTCTCTCTATATTTCTTTTTTCATTTCTTAATAGAAGTTGCATTCACCCATAGGTAAAATATGTCAATCTAAATACAGCCCTGTTGTACTACATCTCTTTATACCGTTTTCCACTATATTCTTCTAAGTTTGCATGAATCAATCTTTAGATATATGGAACCGTACCAGCCGGAGTAAGCTCTATGAATAATAATTTGAGCGAATAATCATCTCGAATTGTCGTACATTGACAAGTAAGAAGTTTTATAAATCAAAAGAGATGATAGTTCTTTATTAGTATTGTGGAAACTAAAATTTCTATGACGTTGTTGCTAGCATGCAGTTTTAAATTGTTGTTCCAAGTTTTTTTTAGGATATGAAAGCATTTAGAATTAGATCTTTCTATGTAATCTCCGTCAATTTTTTGAAAAGGCGTTGGCTCGTGTCACATGGTTCGCGTCCATATTAACCGCGTTCACCTGCATAATTAATTTGGATATTAGCTGGTGTATCGTGGTAAACAACTGTTGTCTTTCTTTTTTTTCTTCCTAGAGACGAGTGTTTTGAATTTTGAGTACGGCGCTGGTGGTGGCTTTGAAAACTTTATTTATTTTTGTGGTAGCGGTGGAATGGTGGATGGAGGAGTAAAAAGGTGGGAAAGCGCAGTTATGACTCGTCTCTCTTTCTCACGAACTCCGAGCCAAAAAGCTTCCCCACACCTACAGCCCCACCTTTATTGCTACCCTAAGCTCAGCTCGCCTCCAAAGGCAGTAGCAGTAGTATCACTCGTCAGCCGTGGGGCGAGATACACTGCACCCGTCTCTCTCTGTCTACGAGTGCACGAGGGTGGTGTGTGGACGCGTAGCAAATTTCTTTCTCGTTTTCCCTCTCTCTCTCTTTCTTTATTGGGTCCGCCTTTATTAATTTCCATTTCGCGTAATTTCCTCCCTCTTTTTCCCACCTCGCTGGCTTGCTCGCTTTGCCCTCTTCTCTCACCTAGGCGGCAGGCAGGCAGAGTAGAGGGAGAAGGCTCCCCATCTCGTCCCATTGCATGCGAGCGGAGGAAGAAAGCGAGAGCAGCAGCAGTGAGCGAGTGAGGAGTGAGTGGCGTTTGGTGTGAAGTGTGAGCGTGAGGAGAAGGACCGGGGGAAGAAGGAACAGGCATGGCATGGACCTCGCCGATCTAATCACTCTTCCCTCAGGTACCGTACAGGCGTGCGCGCAGGCATCAGTCACCTCCCTCTCCTAACTCCCACCTAATCTCCCTGCTCCTCTTTCTCCCTTCCATACCGCGGCTTGGCTTCTCTCTCCTCTCATCTCACTCTTGCTGCTTTTTCTTTGGTTTTTTATCTGTCTACTAGCTCCAGATTTTTAAAAATTATCTCTTGTGTTGTGAGGCAACAAGAGCCTGAGACTAACAAGGGTGTGCTTTCTCGCTTAATTCCCCATGTTACTCCTAGTGCTGCAATAGTCTTAGCCTTGTTGGGTGTGCTCCTTTGCCGTGTCGTGAGAGGGGAGCAGGACAAGGAAGGGCCGCTGATCAGCTGAGATTGTATTTTTGGTCAAAAGCCGGGGGGAGCGTGGTTGTGCTGTGAGTCCAAGCTCGCGAGGACCACTGCCTGCCACTGCCGGTGCCCGCAACAAGAAGGCGGGGAGAGGCAGCTGCCAAGTGGATAGATCTACGGGAATGGAGACCAAGGACGTGGCCACGCTATCCGCCACCCCCGCCGCCGCCGGCGCGGTGCCTCCTCCGGCGTCCCAGCCGCAGCCGCCTCCGCCGTCCTCTATGGCTCCGCCGCCGCCGCCGCCGCCGCAGCAGCAGCACCACCAGCAGCAGGCGCCGTCGCCGTTCGCGCAGCAGCAGCAGCCGGCGCCGCCCATGCCCGGCGGCATGCGCCTGTCGTTCGAGCCGATGACGGGGAAGCCCCCCGGGGAGCAGCAGCAGCAGCACCACCACCATCAGCCCATGATGTACGCTGCGCCGCCGCCGCCTCAGCCGCAGCAAGGCGGCAATGTGCTGGGGATGGGCGAGCTGATGCGGAAGAAGCGCGGGCGGCCGCGCAAGTACGCGCCCGACGGGAGCATGGCCCTTGCGCTGGCGCCCATCTCCTCGGCCTCCGCCTCCCCCGGCCAGCAGCAGCAGCAGCAGCCGCCGCACGGGTTCTCCATCAGCAGCCCGCCCTCCGACCCCAACGCCAAGCGCCGCGGCCGCCCGCCGGGCTCTGGCAAGAAGAAGCAGTTCGAAGCCCTGGGTACGTCAGCTAGGCTTCTTCCTTTCGCCTTGCCTTGTTGTTCTAGGTTAAAATCTCACCATGTGGCGTCTTCGTCCCTTGCAGGTTCTTGGGGCATCGCCTTCACCCCGCACATCCTCACTGTCAAAGCTGGAGAGGTAAGACTCACAGATCTCGTTTCAAAATATTTTTCTCTGCATCAATGGCGTCCGCAACGTTGCGGATCTGCGAGTTCGTTCGCCTCCACGCGTGCTGGGGCGTCTCGCCAAGTCACGGCCACTGTTGTTGTGACCAGGGGTGTGGTTCTGCCATGCCGTTGCGAGCCCCGGCAGGTTGCGAGCTCTCGTGGGTGTCCGTCAGATTCCCAGCACTGCTGTCAGTTGACCGGCCCCACGGTCAGCGTCGGCAGAGGCTTGTACGTACGACACTAGTGGTTGACGATGCGCTCCTGACTGACCGATAGATAGATGGATGGTCAAGTCCAGTGTACGAGCATGAAACCTGGTACGGTGGCTGCACGGAGTGACACCTTTTGGTGATGAGTGAGCATGATGAACTGAGCGGTAGAACAGTTGCCCGTTGATAATGTTACTCCTTGTGCAGCCGCGTCTGTAGCTGCTAAACGATTTTGCATTTGTTGATCCTCATAGTTGTTTGACCTAGATTAGGCCACATGGGTGCTGGGATGAGAATCCGATTGCTAACATGTTTATCTTTTTGGTTTATTGGATATCTGAGTAATTACTAGTTACCTGCATTTACTTTGACTGTTCAAAATACAGTAATTTTTTGCATCAACCTTCATCATGTGAACTTATAAATTGTCTGTTTATTAGTACTAGTCTGTTTGTGCACTTGCATACAGTCGATAGTATCATGCAGGGCCGTTCACTGATAGTGCATGCTTTTGTTTTGATGTAGGTTGGATCTTTCTATTCATTATCATTTTCTGGTGGTTTACAGTTTGTGTTTTTGGTCTGAATTGTCTGCTGCTTGTTTAACAGGATGTTGCTTCAAAAATAATGACATTCTCACAGCAAGGTCCACGCACGGTCTGCATTCTCTCTGCTAATGGTGCAATTAGCAATGTAACACTCCGGCAGCCAGCTACCTCTGGTGGATTAGTTACTTATGAGGTATTGTATAATACTTTCTTGGTCATCTGTCTCTGAATACTCGTTAATGGTTTTTTGTTTAATACTGCTACCTTTGTTAAAATCATGTTATTAATTGGAACATGTGTTTATGTATGCGTCAGAACATCACATCTGAATCTTAGTGGGATTTTCACCATTGTTCTGTTCAATATGTCACTGGTTCATCAATGCTTCCACTTCATTCCTAAAAAAAAAACTTGCACTTCAATTCAACTAACAATTTGGCGAGTTGATTGCAATGCCACTTGGTTGGTGGGAAGCATGGTCGTTATGGCTTTCGGTTAAAGCATATATTGTTGTTGGATCTTTCATTTGGACTTGAGTTCTCAGAATCTAGGGATTCACAGACGCAATAACTGACTGGTCTTCAGTCCACCCTTTAGTTCTCTCATAACTATGTGTTGTTATGGATGGATAATTTTTTATGCATACAAATAAATCCAGGAGCTACTGATAATTGGTAGTACTGTCTTGTGGTAACTGGTAAAATGTGCTGTGTCAATTATATGGGTTGCAACTTTGATGTGAATGCTAAGGACATAGGATCCTATCTGGAAGAGAACAGTAGGTTTAGTTGGCAGGTGTGTAACATGCCACCTTACAGAAGTGCAATCTTCGAAAGTAAAATTGTTAGAACAATTAACGAACAAGTTAAAAGTTAAATATGCTGTTTGATGCTCCATCAACTATTCTTTAACTTCATCTTCTGATTGTATGAATAATTTCTTGTGCAGGGGCGCTTTGAGATCATCTCCCTATCTGGTTCTTTCCTGCTTGCAGAGGATGGTGACACTCGCAGCAGGACTGGTGGTTTGAGTGTGGCACTTGCGGGATCTGATGGCCGAGTGCTTGGAGGATGTGTAGCTGGCATGCTTTTGGCTGCAACCCCTGTCCAGGTTTGTGGATTTTCTTACTCCCCCTGAACTGGCATGCGTTCAATTTCTTCAAAATACTTATCGTTTGGTGCTTTTATCGTGTTGTCAGGTTGTTGTGGCTAGTTTCATTGCAGAGGGTAAGAAATCAAAACCAGTTGAGGCACGGAAGGTTGAACCGATGTCTGCTCCTCCACAGATGGCTGCCTTTGTGCCAGCTCCCGTGGCCACCAGCCCACCATCGGAGGGCACATCCAGTGGATCATCTGATGACTCTGGCAGCCCAATCAACCATACCGCAATGCCTTACAACCACTCGGGCCAGCACCAACACCCTCAGCAGCACCAGCACATGCCCCCTTCATATGCCTCCGGCGGCTGGTCGCTCTCTGCACACCAGCAGAACAGGCATGATTCTGACATGAAGATGATGTCAAACTAACAATGCTCAACCTTGGGTGCGTGGGCTAGGGAAGAAGCTGATGATGATGGTTGTTTCTGCGTGGCGCTGCCTGCTTTGCGTCGGCTGTGATATCAATGACGGTGTATCTGCTATAGCTAAGCTAGCTAGGAGATTTAGGTTCATGGTCTCACCTGCTGTTTTCGTTCCTCAGTAAAATTAATTTAATTTTAGTCGCTATTGTAATGCTGTAGCCGTTGTTGCTCTCTTAAAAAGAGTCGGTCAGTCCCCTAACTCGAGTTATGTCGGGGTGCCTGGCGCGATCTTCACCTCCTAGGCTAGTTAATTAGTATACTGTTCTCTGCTATGGATCATGAATTTACTTAATGCTTTGAATTCAAATTGAAAACAGATGGTGTTCTGTTGCTGAAGTGTGCTATTTGTCTGCTGTTGTTGCTCTGATCTTTTTTGTTTCCTGCTCTCTGGCATTCTGTGATGCTGGTTGATAAGAGTTCTTCAATGTCCCATAGAGTAAGTTTGTCCAAATGTAGGGTGCTGCTCGAAAGAACTGTTAGAAACGTGGCCCTTTTTTTTTTCTGACCAAAATACGTGCACGGTTTTGAGAAATTTGCTCGTTTGTTAATCAGCCTGCTTATGGATCGGTCGACGGCTTGCTGACCAAAATATTTTGGTTTCTGCCGTGTGTCATGTTGCAACTTGCAATAGGTGATGGATCCAGGATTTGCTCTGCATCCCCTAGCCTCAAGCCGCCGCCGTTGCCAATGCTCCGTCGGCTGCCGTCACACGTTTCTCATGGGGGCGTTGGCCCACGAGTCAGCGGCACTTGATCGTTCACGATGACCTCCACCTGTTTTCTTTACGACCTGCGCGATACCTGCTCTAGTCTCGTCTTCCTCGGGCAGCTCGCTACCATTCACGTTCTGAAGCATCAGCCGGCTCCTCTTCAGCCCGGCGCCGAGGCACCGGTCTGCCCGCCCAGGACGCCGAGATGAATTCGAGCCCTCCCAGCGGCGCGGACACCGAGCAGGTATGGCTCCCCTCCCCCCCCCCTCCCCCCCCCCTCGAGTCCTCAGTCCCGTTCATTAGTCGCTCCGCGCCGTGCGCCCGCCTTCGGTTGGGCCCCCCTTCCCTAGACATCGCCACTTTCTGCTTGCTGCTGCTGTTCGATCGGTTCCGCTGGACTTGGTCCCCCCTGCGCGTAGGTTGGACTTGGATCGTAGGGGATTCTTCTGATGCCCATGTTTAGTTCTGAAACGAAGTTTACTTTTGTGGCGTTTATGAGACCATGTCATGGAACGGTTCTGCCGCTTGTAGTGACCATAAAGGAGTTCGCCGTGCCTATCTGCTGTTCACAATTCACACCACAGGGTGATTGTACTTAATTGTAATCCAATGCATCGTTCTTCCTCAAGCGCCAAATCTGTATCATTTCTGCATGCTGCCTAGGGATCAAGTCTATTTTGCTGTAAATTGTGCTTGATGGTTGGGCTGTGCCATCTTAAATTAAAAGCCTCTTTGACCCCTGCCAGGTTTTGGTCGAAGCAAATGGATCTACACGGACACTGATTCTGAATAGGCCAAAGCAGTTGAATGCACTGTCCTCCACAATGGTATGGTTTGCCAGATAGATATGCTAAAGTCCATATTCATACAAAGCTTGCGGCAGTAGCCGCTGCCAGAATTGCTTCTACAATGGCAGATGTGCCATGACTTCGCTTTCACGCTGCAGGTTATGGGCCTCTTGAGGTCTTTCACTGCATATGAGAGAGACAATGGAGTTAAGTTGGTGATTTTGAAGGTATCTGGTAGAGATGCTGTCACCCCCCCCCCCTCATGTTATTCTTATTTGAATTGTGCAATTATCTTAGATTCCATGTGGTATTAACGATATGTTTGTTGCTATTGTTGCGCCTTTGTTCCATTTGTTGGTATTTGTCTCAAACTTCTTTCCTTCTGTTGATCAAGTAGTCATCAATTCTTAAAACATACTGCTTAGATCTTATTTTATCTTGCAGCTTTTCCTGTTCAACCTATTTCTCACATGCTTCTATTAGCTTTCCCTAATTCTGTTGATTTGGTACTATCATTTTCTTTTGTAGCATTCATTCATCACCTGTTTTTCAGGGGAGAGGAAGAGCGTTTTGCGCTGGAGGTGATGTTGCTCAAGTTGTCCGGGGTATTATCAGTGGTATTTACAGCTCTACCTTGTCACACAAAATATTTGAAGCTGGTTGTGTTTGTTTTACACTGTCTTCTGTTACTTTCTTTTTCACCCATTGAACTATTATCTTGTAGCATATGGAGCTAGTGCTGTTCCACATTTTTGGTTGACTTAACTGTGTATGGTGCTGATATCTTAAATCAGATAGCTGGAAGTATGGTGCTGATTTCTTCCAAAATGAATTTTCATTAAACTACATCATTGCAACTTATAGCAAACCTCAGGTGACGTACCCCCTTTAAAATGATTGTACATATAATCGTGCACTTTGCTCTTGTCCCTAAAGGGTAGACCATTCGGTTGCAGGTTTCTCTTCTTACTGGAATTGTTTTTGGTGGAGGCGCTGGTGTTTCATTACATGGAAAATTTCGAGTTGCCACCGATAATACGGTATATTCTATTGAACACAAAAACAATTTTGCATCTGTTGTTAATCGTTTATTTGTATCCTTTAAAAGGGCCTGTAGTGGGGGTGCACGAAAAGTTTACATTTCATCATGCAGCTTGAGATCTGCTTGTTTAACGTTCTTTCATCAAGTGCCAAATTTCATAACATGCATTTCAATATTTATGCAGGTTTTTGCCATGCCAGAAACAGCATTAGGACTCTTTCCAGATATAGGGGCCTCTTATTTTCTGTCTCGGCTACCTGGGTTCTATGGTTACCTTTTTTCTCCCTTCCTTATTCATCTGACGGTTATGTTAATTTATCATTTTCACCTGTATGGTGTTCCTGGATATTTTTCACGATCCTGAACTGTCATGCATCTCATGTTTTCTATTGCAAATTTAGAATGACTCTGCCTAGTTGGTTTTGAACTTATGCTGTTGATGAATGGAATATGGAGAATAGTTATGTAAACAAACAGCGACCAAATTTCCTATCGTCATTAAATTTTATTTGTTCCACAATATTAATTAGTTGAAATGAATGGGGGCATTCTTTTAGTTTTTGGTAAAGCCATCTTGGGAGATTTTGTTCACTAAACTATTGATTTTGCCTTTCTCCAGGAGAGTATGTCGGGCTTGCTGGTGCAAGATTGAGTGGTGCAGAAATGCTTGCATGTGGTCTGGCAACTCATTTTGTCCCTTTAGATGTAAGTTCACTTGTAATTCAAATCTTAACTCAGTGCACCACCATGTACTTTTTGGTACATTCTTGAACTAGAGTTTATTTTACGGGAATTGGACTAAAGTTATCAACATAGCTGTGAACTCAACTCTCAATTTTTTTTTATTGGGAGCAGTGGGGGAACCCCCCACTGCATTTTATTAAGACAAAAAACTGGCCAGAGACACTGTACATCTCTCAGCGGAGACAAAAGAAACACAGAAAAAAACAGGACTACTTATAGTACAACCCACTGTACAAGGGAAAAGGATGCAATGAGAGGAAGTAGAGTACAACCCACTCTACTTTCAATTATTAGTGGTGCTGATACAATTTGTCATTATTATTTGTTAATAGATGCTAAGGCCTTGTTCGGTTGTTGTGGAATAAAATCCACATGTATTAATTACAAGACATGGATTGAGTGAAGCCTCATGTATCACTTAATCCATGTGAAATAACAAATCCATGTGGTGGTTTCATTCCCGGACTCGGAAGGCTAAGTTTTGTTACATGTGTTGGAGGCATGGAAAAGGTCGGTTTAGACTCGGTTTCATACCATGCCAAGCTGAACCGAACACTCATTCCATGCCAGACCGAATTTCAAACCACATCTAATCAATCCATGTGGTTTAGACTCTGATCCATGCCATTCCGAGCCTAAACGAACAAGGCCTAAGAGTATCCTGACCAAATTTATCCAACATTTTATTTTCAGAGGCTGTCATTGCTGGAAGAATCACTTAAAAGGGTGGACACTTCTGATCCTTTTGCTGTGTGTAGTATTATCGACCAATTTGCTGAACAACCAACACTGAAAGAAAATAGTTCTCTGAATAGGTAAAATCCTCTGATTCAATAACTGAATTATGCCTTAATTCATCTATTCACTATTTTTTATTCTTTTGTGTTGTATAGGCTGGATATTATCAACAAATGCTTTTCGAAAAAAACAGTTGAAGAAATCATATCTGCTCTTGTGAGTTTGTTATACTTGACTGTGGCTTTCTATGGGTTCACTGCTCACTTATTTATTGGTGCTAAATACATTTTTGTCATGCCAGGAGCAAGATGCCTCAACTATTGTGGCTGATGAATGGATTTCTGCTGCAGTCCAATCCTTGAAAAAGGCCTCTCCTACCAGTCTGAAGATCTCTCTGAGATCGGTATCCCCTAAAACTACAGCACATCTTCAAAAATTAATTATATATTGGTCTACTATTTCAATGTCTTCATGTGATGCATTAGTAGGCTGGCCAACAAATAACAGTCATCGTGCTCAGAACTGCATAGTAGAAATCAAACATGGCATATAGTTGAAATTCCTGGCCTCTGAACGTGCCCCTATGTAAATAGAGGAATCTATAGTTGTTTGATTCTCTGGATGAGAATTTCTAGTCCCAAAAGCTTTTTGAAAATGTTGGCATGTGATCCACTTCATGTATTTATCTGAACATGTACATTAATAGCAGCTAAATGGTTTAATTTTGCAAAATTCAATCCCAACGAAATTGATTTGAGCAATATGGTTAGTTCATGTGATTTTTCTATCCTCAACTGCACTCACCGACTCACGCACCTTTCATGACGCTTAATCCTGCTCTTGGATGTACTATGTTTAGTCTAACAGGGACCAGTCTACAAGCACAGTAGACCAATATCGATGCTGCACGGACTGATACACCTTCCTATTGAATCTCTTGCATGATAATCTGAAACTACCGTCCTCATAGCATACCCTTGGCATGCACAGAAGTTCCTCAGCTCCACAAAATCACTAATGATATCTGAGTTAGTACTTGGTAGTACTTGAATCAAAGTTTTTCAGGGGTCACACAATTTCTAGAACCAATGTTAGCTAGACTATTACTTTCTAGCTTCTTTAGGTTTGAAGAATATGTCTTTAGATCAATACATGGTGGAAGTTACCATCAACTATCAGTGTCACAATGTTGAAGGTTATAACTTCACCAGGAAAGTTAAAAATTCACAATGAAAATTTTATCTTGCATTTGAAGTTTTGAATTTGTAAGTTGGCTGAAACTTGATTGGTTTTGATCAATTTCTGAAGCAAGTTTGCTGTCTTCTAAAACTAAGTGTGATGTTGGTCATGCCTCTCATCTATCCATTGGTTCTTAATTTGCTCTACAACTCTGGTTTCAGATAAGAGTAGGGAGAACACAAACTGTTGGGGAGTGCTTACGTCGGGAATATAGAATGGTTTGCCATGTTATGCGGGGTGACTTCAGCAGAGACTTCTTTGAGGTCAATATCAACATCCCCAACACTGCTATGTTTATTCAAGTTCTCTGTACTTTCTCTTCTATTTTTTGGGGTAAGTAACTTTAGATCCAATGATCCTCTTGCAGGGATGCAGGGCTATACTGATAGACAGAGATCGAAACCCAAAGGTCAGATCATTTCATATTTATAATATTGATAATTATATGGTACTGATACCTTATTTCATATGATGTACAACCTGTGACTTCTGGTGCTCTTTTCCCTCTTTTTTGGTTACAATTGCAGTGGATGCCTTCAAGGTTGGAACAAGTACATGATGAGGTGGTTGAAAAATATTTCTCCAAAGTTGACGATCCACATTGGGAAGATTTGAACCTACCTGACAGACGGTCACATGGACGAATCCTTGTTCCCAAGCTTTGATTGAAATTGTCAGTGACGAATTGAAAGTCTTGTAGTGGTCCAAAATCTTGCTTATACAATTAGAATCCTCACTGCTATGAACATTGGCTTCATCGCTCAATTAAACAGCAGCAGGATGTGTAGAATGCCATAGATAAGTTCGCATTCAACAACTTGTATGACTACGATAGGATATTCTTGCATCTTATTTTCTTGGCCTCGTCAGTATACAATAAAGCAGAAAACTAGTGGCCCCTGCTACAAATATCAAACAAATCCCACTTTCATGCTCCTTATACAGGAAAACACGGCAAAACCTAGTGGACCTGTTACACGGCCCAACCCCAACTAGGCCCAATATTACCGGTATTTTGGTCTTATGGCCCCTGGCTTCTTCACTGTCATTTGTGAGCTGCAGTTGTTAAAAAAATCAACCCATGCTAATCTATCTCTATCCGGACCGGGGCCATCGCCACTTTATCGGCTACTTTTAACCGCGCCATGGTGACCACTGACCACTCCTTTTCTGTTACCTAGTGCCAAATACAAGTCACGGCGTATCAAATATTTTGTATTTGTATGTTTTTTCCACAAGAAACCGTCAAAGTCGCGAGATTTTAAAAACTCTTATCTTTATTTTTCCACGGCTCGTAGCTAGCCACCTCATAGCCGACCTTTTTCCTCCCTCTGTTACTGTCGTCACCTCGAGTAGATTATTCTTTTATCTTCTCCCTTTTTTGCTTTTTTCTCTAAATAAAGTGTATTCCTCTTTCTTGTTTCACTGTGGTTCATGCGATTCTCGTCCTTCCAACATATCCTACTTGTCTCCTCATGCTCTCGTTTGCCTAATTTTGATTCTTGTGTTTTCTAACAGATGATGAGCTACCCAAACAATGGTAAGGAAAATGAAGTGTGTATCCCTAACCTCAACCTACCTCCTCATATCCCACCTCATTTCCATTTCCCCAACCCAATCAGCATCCAAACACAGTTACTCGAGAAAGGATATGTTGTTATTGATAGTGGAGATAGTTAACCTTCACTAGAAAAGTTGATGCCCGTGTAGTTAATGACCATGTCACCATGTGAATAACAATATAGTGCATGAATTAACTTAATCAATCACCACAAACCAGAGCATGGAGAGAAATGCACCTCATATTGATCCAATCGACTTAAACTTTCGGAGAGTTCCAACAACCACCACCTGGACCATCACCTACTAATTCCTTCAGTTAAACACTGCTTGGCTCCTCCTCCACCGAACACTGGGGATTGACGGATCCCTTTCAGCGTCTGTCCTCCTCTTCTGCTGGATGCTAGGTATTTCCTTTGTGCATTCATCACGGCACTGTTCATGCACAGTTGGGGTTCCGTATTCCTCCTGTTCGTGGTGTAAAAATACGTGCTATAAATTGTGTGCCTGCTACGACGTGAACAATAACACCGTACTCCAGTACTGTAGAATAGTTCAGGTCACAGATTTGCAACGCAGACGATTCTACATCCGCAGGAAATTGTTAGATTATCTTTTTCATATTTTTTTAATAATACATGATTTTTATGAGGTGAGACGTGTCAGTGTTATCGTATGGCTGTGATCTTCTTTTTCCTTGTTTACCCTTTTTTTTTTCTAGGATGGTTGGATGAATGATCCGAGAATCTTCAACCAGCTGAATATAATCTGCCAGATCCACATGATGACATGGTCATGGACATGGACTCATGATAGGTGTTTAGGAATTAGGAGTTGCTTTGATTCATTTGATGCCAGAGCTCAACTGCTGCATGCCCACAGCCACACACCACCATTTCATCAACACCTTACACCTCCCTCGGTAGTATGTGTAACTATATTATATATATTGAGATAGAGAAAAGAGCAAGAAAAAAGTCTATATTACTCCCCTCAAGTATAACAAAAGTCCACATAACCCCCTAAACTATCTTTTGGTTCATTTTACACCCATAATCTATGACACTTGGTTCAATTCATCCCTTAGTACAATTTATCTTTTTTTTATTTCACTATGCACAAATTGAATTTTAATTTAAAATTTTGCATGGATGTAGTGAATATCATAATGTATGCCAAAAAAATATATCATGAATTTTTCGTCGATATTTTTAATATAATATTGTATCCCAAGGGTTACTTAATTATTAAATATCTCAGCCCATCAAAATAATGATTAAAAACTAATTTATATTTTTTATAGCATGAGTTACGATGTCTACTATCATCTCACAAAATTTTAACTTAATGTCACACTTGTGCATGGAGAAATGAAAAAGACAAATTATATTAGGGGGTAAATTAAACCAAGTGACATAGTTTAGGGGGTGAAATGAACCCAAAAAACAGTTTAGGGGATTATGTATAGACTTTGAGTATACTTGAGGGGACTAATTTGGACTTTTTCCTTAACAGAAAAGATAGTTTTGTTTGAGAGTCAGATAGACATATGAAGATTTAATTGTAAACACAAAAACTGTATGACGTAGCGTATGAAGTGTAAGCGGAGTAATGTCTTAAGAATGCAGCTTCAGACTTTGAAATATTCTCTGAATAGTTTTGTTTATTGCTTCTGCTATTTATCATCATTTGATGATTTAGTTACTCTCGACGAAAAAATAAACTGAACTCTAATGAAATCTATGCGTGGATAGAGGTGCGTATCAACAATTTTTTGGAAATTTTTATGCATTGGTTCTGGCACTAAAAGAAGTTTAGTTGTGATTTTGCATCATGATATATACCTGTATTATATTTGGAATTTTTTTAGGCCCACTCTACTGAAATGTATCAAGTGAAAGTATATTTATGTTTCATCTTTGGTTTGTCTTGATGTGGATTTCTTAGCGTGACGTTAATTGACTAGTTTATGCATTATCGTCAGTACTATATGTGAACTTTGACATCTTGCAAACACACTATAGCTTATCAAGAGTCCACCCATGTTTGGGAGATGTAAATTCGACTCTCCGCGTCAGTTACTTTGATTTATTGGCACTTCTGTGACTTGTTAGTTGTCACCATGATATCCACACACCCATCAAAAGCATTGTTTCGTAATGTCAAAGTACCTAACTTGTCATACTCATAAGTCATAACCCATATAGCATATGCCAGAAAATGTGGTTTTGGCAAATAATTGAAAAAGGTGGGCCATACATTCCTCTTCACCATCCCAAAGTGTGTTTTACCTACCTTGTTCTTTTGTTTCGCACAAAATTAAAGTAGAATTCTCGCTTTATGCGCAAATCAATAAACATATTCAGGTTATTAGGCTGACACTGCATGCAGCCCATCATCATGAGCCTGCTTGCAAACTCGTGACGACTGGAACCTTACCAATTTTTTAGACCTGCCCGTGATTGTCAAAATGTTTTTATTGCATCCACACTCGTGGAGGCTGCTCAGAGGCGGACAAGATTGACGGTTTCCGTGCACTGCATCTCTCTTGAATGCTACTACCAGTACTAGTAAAGGCTTGATGTTCCCGAAAATAACAAATCTCTATGACTTATTATTAATTAAGGTGCAATCGTTTATTTCGTATCCATAAAGTTAGAGATTGAATCAAGTCGGTTTAATATCTTCCATATTAAGTATCGACTTTTAAAAATCATATCTCCCGTGTCCACAGTCCAAATGAAACAAACTCAAACTTTATCTCATAGATCTCAAAAAATTCTACAACTTTGGTATTCAATGGATTCACAAATTCGGAAGTTTTTAGGTCCAAATATACGATGCAAAAATATATGTTCCAATTTGGACTCCTCTACACACGTCTCCTTACGGGGTCTATATCTTATAGTTTTGTAGTCCAAATAATACGATGCATATATATTCTAGAAAGTGCTCAATGAGATCTACAACTTTTGTAGTCACGCTTTTCCTATTGGAGCATGTCATGAAATCCAAAACCGTGATACAATACAATATTGTTTTTGGACTACGTAAATTGTTTTTTTCCTTTCAGATAAACCTTCTAAATATTCTTAGTTATTGAGTTATGGCCTTGGGCTTGTATGTTGGGTTTCATGTACATATATAGGTATCTTGTAGGTGTCATACGCTTGTAGGAAACCCAGAGTTGGGCTATATATCGCTACTTCTCATTTTTGAACCTTTTTAGTGTTATTTCACCTAATTCTACAATATCTCAAACAACACTACATGTAAAATTATCTATATTAGGGATAAAAAACATATTTATGATGAAAATATGATAAAAAATAGTGAGAAAATAATTGCTTCTACATATAAAATGGTATACTAAAAAGCATCAACAATAATATAAATATGATCTTTCATATAAAAATATTAATAATACTATATATGCTTAACAATATACTATGTAAATGATTTTTTATTTAAATCATATAGAGTGTTTTATTTTTTTTAACCCCGTCGCAACGCACGGTCACTTTGCTAGTAAATAAAGAAAAGAAAAGGCAGAACTAATAATACTTACATGTTCCCAAATACAGTAATAATAACGGGTTTAACGGAACGAGGCATGGATCCATATTGTCTTTATCAGTACGAATCATGCGAATGAGACATCCTTTTAGTAGCGAATTTTTAACATGTCGCTCAATGGTAAATTGGTAATAGTATTTTTCACAAGACAAAATTATTTTCCTAATGATGATGGCAGCAACACACAAAGACAAACATGATAATATCACATTATACGTTCATGAATCACTATTCCTATACATTATTGTGGTATAGGCATAACTACGCGGCTATAGTTTTCTTTGCCAACAAAAGTTGATGTTTTCCCAAAAGCCTTCGTAGACCTATTTTTTATGAGAAATCTTTTTTTTGTGTAATTTCAAATGTGAAGCAAGTCTGAGTATCTTATTAATGAAACTGAATACTTGAAATTCAATAGAAGCCCTTGTTTTTCTTCTTTAACCATAAATAAAAATTCTACCTCCTCTCTTTTCATGTCTTTTTTATCAGGAAAAATAAAAAATAATGCCAGTCATTTTTTTATAGAGATCAAACTCAAACCCTCTGGCACTTCTTCTCCTTTGGGAGTACATATAACTCTTAAAAAAAAATCTGAACATTGATGTTGCATTAGTCCATGTTGTGGAGGAGGAAGATTTTTGTCCCTTGCATCAAATAAAGTAGGAGTATTATAGTTTATATAGGAATAAAAATATTTTCGAGTACCAACTAACTGGTCATATATTAGTATCATGGGGCCAATTAGTTGCCCGGGTATTTGTAAATGTAAAATTAAATGTGAGCCGATGACACCCATCATGAGGAATTATATGTGGGTTTCGTTAGGATCAAATAGGCACCAAAATTTGAAGAGTCCTCGCTCAAACCTGGATATATAGTATGTGTACAACCATACCCTCCTATCAACTAACTAAACGAGTTCAGTCTCTGGTCGGTAGAGTGCTTGAGTATACGATCAAATCAATCAACTGTTCCTGTACCTACTCATCTGGATAATTAGTGGTACGATTATGAAACCGTAAAGAAATTTTTATCATTACACCACGTATAAATTAAAATGTGTGTTTTGCGTGGTACTACTAAGTACTAACTATGGTTTCAAAAAGGAACTACTACTACTATAGTCAGGTCCAGCCACGGGCTGGTCGGGCGTCCAGCCAATCCAGAGCTGGGAATCACACACGCCAGGAGTCGTCCATATGTATTCAGTTTTCTATAGCAGCCACTGCTTTCTCTGACCTGTCGCGTTGTTTTGTTTTCTTTGTCGACGGATCAGTATCGGTCTTAATTATTTGAAGACCTAGCTGTCCTTCTCTTTGCAACCCCCTTGTTTAACACTCGATGGACTTGGTTATTAGGTTAAGCAATCGCATGCGCAGGCCATGGATTGGATTGTCGTTTGTTGGATGTGTATGGCGAGGTTTATTTATGCTATAAACTAGCTGTAGGATGTCGATCGATTACTACCTTGGGAGTAATCAATTCTTGTGGAAATTTGCCGAATATATAGTTTATGAATTTGCTTAATAATTATGTTCACCTTCGACATATATATTATGTGTAGTCCGAAAGTGTGTTTTGATTCGTTCACGAAGAACTGCAAAGATGCATGCGCGGAGGCACAAATCATGCGATTGTTCCATCAGTGTTGTGTCAAAAAGTTATATAATACAGTACGACGAGTCAAGTGATCAATGGACACTAACATATGGCACCGCATGCATCCGCCTGTTTCCTTCTTGTTGGGGAGAGAGATATCGATCTAAATAACGTTAAACTCTCGGTCATATGTTATTCTCTTATGTCATTGTATAGGTGCGCGCACCTTGTTGTGTCTACTGGTTGATTCCACACACGGTTAACCATTAAGAGAGTATAAAGCAGCAGAATCCAGAAAAGTGTTATCGTGACTCAAACAAGTAGCTACGTACATGAGTTTTCCGGTAGTAGTATAGTTTGGATGATAGTAGAAACAACTCCGGAGAAAAAGGTGAAAGGGGATGCGAAACCGGCCCCATGCATCATGAATCCATTCTGCTGGACGTGAAGCTGTTACGTACCGTGCATGCAACTCTTGTCGATTATTGTTTCCCCCTGAAACGCTACTAGCACACCGTTGTGGATAGAATCGTTCAAGAACGACATAACCGGCGACCAAATGGAAAAAGGAGACTTGGCGTCAATCCAATCGTCGCGGGGGAAAAGGCTAGTACTACTATGATGATGCATGCATGGATTACTCGATGCTGAAAGGACTTGGACGGACATGCTTGCCCTAGCTGGTACTACTTGGAAGGTTGTCAAAGCTCGGAGCTAGCTGAACCGATGGATCGAGCGCATAGCTGGTTGCCACGCCCAATCTTATCATGGATGATGCATGTCTGCCCGCTAGAGGCTAGTGCAAACGTCTCTTCAGTCTGACAGGCCTTTTAGTCAGATGATAAGATGGACTCACTTTTCTTTCTCTCCCTTTTTCTTGGCTTGAAAGTTGAAAACATGAAAAATATCTCCACGATTAATTAACTTAAGACGAGACCATCCTAATAATCTTGTAGTAGCCACCGTGCGTGCGCTAGGCTGCTAATTTAAGTGGTGGTAGCTCGCACGCAATTATAAACAAATATTCAAGCCAACCTGCTAGTCCTGCTCTGCGCCCTCGCCGCCAGCGGGAGGAGTGCCGAATTGAAATGATGGCGCGTAGCCACCATGCGTGCGCTAGGCTCGTCGAGGACGTCCGTGCATGCGCGCGCTGCGCTGCCTCCCGTCTCTCCAGCTCCCGTTCCGTACTACGTGCATGCATGCGCTTGGAACTTGGAAGCGAGTGGAAGTGGTGGTGGTCCCCTGTTCGGAGCGGCGCAGCGGATCCCGACGAGGCGTGCCCGGCACGGCCGGGCCAAGCGCGTCGTCGTGATGCGCCCCCCCCTGCGTCGATATTTGCGTGTGCAGGACGGAAGCTTCTAGACGAAGGCAGGCAGGAGGGGCTCGCGGAATGACAGCCGTCGGATCTCTCGGGAACCGTCCGTCCGTCCCTCCCATATTAGTGTAGTGTCGGGGCTATCCAATAGCAGCTGGGCGGTGGTGCGTGACCGCGTCACTGCGTGGGCCAAGTGGCGCGACGGGGTGGGTGCTGGCCCCGGCACACGTGTCACCCCCGAAACCTCGTAGCGCCGGGTCCCAGTGCCGCGCGAGGCCGTAGCCCACTAGCCGACCCGTAGAGGTCATCAACTGCTGCGTGACCTCCTTTAACACGCAAAATATAAACATATTGGGTGCACCAAGCGGCGACCGACCGACAGACAGACTCCAAGTCAATGAATGAATAACACTCGCAAATCGATCTATTTTCTCTTACTATATCAGTGGAGTGTAGTATTTAGCTAACTCGTTGGTGATGAGGCTTCTAAAACATACTAGTACTTTTCAAGCTAAGCAAATAATCCCTTATATGTGCCAAACACCTCTCTCGCACACACGCATGTACACCCACGCACATATATAATGGCTTGCCATACAATTAAATTAAAAAAATTATAATATCTACTCCCTCTGTTCAGAATTAGATGTCATTTTGAAGTTGGGTACGGGAAATAAGGAGAAGTAAAAAGGTGGGTGTACTAAAAACGAGAAAGAGAGAGACAGAGATAGAGATGTAGTAAGAAGAGAGAATATTGTATTGAGAAGAGAGAAATATGCATTAAGAAGTGAGAATGACATGTAATTATAAAAAAGTTAAAAACCTTAAAATAACATGTAAATATGAATGAAGGGAGTAGTTTGTATTCTGATGACAGTATATGTGATGCATGGACTATACGGTTATTACATACGCGCTTGCTGTAGCATTTCGTCACTCGGTGGTGCAGGTTCGCGTGCATGAAGCGTTTACACTGCCCGGTACGAGTACGGCGTTCTCCCACCGCCCCCGCCAAATATCTATGCCTCGCGATACATCGCAGCCGGCCACGTGTCCAGTTGCCCGTCAGTGGTCTTCGAGATTTGTGCCGCAGGAATACCTTGTGAGGCACGTCTGAGGCTCCTCCACCCTGTCCCCAAATATTTTACCCGAAGAAGAGCAGAGCAAACGAGGCATCGGTACGACCAACTGACGTTTGGGGCCATGGAGCACGTGGGGCCAACGTGTCAGTGAAAGGAGAAACAGTGATCGTATGTATGAACTGTTCAAAATTGCTATACTAATCCAAAAGCACGCGGACTCAGAAAAAGACCAACTTGCTAATTCGGGAATGCCGTGCGCGAGAGAGAGCATCGAGTTTTAACCTTTTGACGCAAATATATTATATTCTCTCACAAAGAAAAAACCCGGTAATTTTTCCTCTCCTTTGCACAAAGATATCGATATATACTTCTTCGATCTGATTGCGCGGAAAAGATATGCCTTCTTGCAAGGTAGGAGATAAAAAGCGATCGTCCTAACGTGTAAATTTCGTGTCACGTCTGTAGCCTTGCATGTGACATGGAATCACTTCCACGTATGCGTGGCCCTCTTCTCGGTCATGATAGGACCATGAGACGACTAGCTACGTACTACGTGATTTGTTGCACTACTTTTGACCAGGTCTCGTTTAATGATGCGTACTATATGAAGTTTTTTTTTTTCACGTTTTCTGACGATGCAAGTTGTCATAATGTATTTTTGATGACCGTGTTGCACGATAGGGAATGCAAGTTGTCATAGCTCTTGAAGATTAAAACATGCATATTGTGAATGCGCTTCCACAGATGGACCTTTCGGCAAGTTGCTATATGAACATTTCTGGCATACATAGACATAGATGAAAAACTCGAACAACGAGCGAGGTGGATGGATTTTCAGAGCCATGTACTACGTATGAAAGAATTGCTGTTTTTTCTTTCTTTTGAAAGAAAGTTGCCGTTTTAGTCTTTAGCTGACGCGTTGCTTTGATTTGCGGTATTCACGCCGCCACCATTGTCAACTTAAAAACCAGAGTGTGACGCATTTCGCATACATCATGCATTGGAACGATCGTACACTCCACGTCCCAACAACCAATCAAATGAAAGCTAGCTAGCTGTATACGAATACCAGTTGCGCGCACGCTTTTTACATGCGATGGCAGTCGTGTGTTTTGGCGTGCAAAAACACATTTACATGTACACTGTGTACCACCCGAAATTCATCTGGTTTTATAATTTTATTATCTCACGACTCTCCTTGATAACAAGGAATATGTATTTCTAGATTTGAAAACTACAGCAATCACCTTTCATCGGTACAGATACTTTTCGCACAACACATGTCCATGGTGCTAGAATAGTACTACTACGTGCACGAGAAGATTACATATATTTTTTTATGAAGATACTGTTAGAGAGTCAAATTGTACGGTTGAGTGTTGACAAATGAAGTCAGACAACCTTATGCAAAAATAAATCATCACAGACGATCATCATGTTCCTCGTAATAGAGATATCACTTGAAGCTGAGGAAAACCCCTACCGAAAAAATTCTAGCATTGTTGTTGATTATTATTTGGATAGTGTCACCACAGAAGAAGCTAATGCTCATTTAGTCTAAGTCGGCAATATAATTCAGACTTCTTATTAGAAGAAATAATTGCATTAACCATGCTATATATGAGCAAAGATTCTACACATAATAAGGTTTTACATAGCTACAAATTCTATAACTTTTCTCGTTACTTTATCTCTAAACTTTGATACAACTGAGACACTTTGTTAGAGACAACGACCTACATAACCGATCACTGTCCTGTTTCCTCGATGCAAATGCAAAGTATTTAGATAATCCAATTGACGCACAAACTAACACATGTTTCAATAGACAAAATAGCACGTACAATATGTCGTCCATGTTCTCTCTGTTTTCAAGAACAATTCATGGATATGGACATGCTTCTCTATTGTCACTCAATCAATAGAAGGAAGGTCTGTGCTAATCTTAACTTACACGTCTGTCTTCTGACCAACTCATACTGAATTAATGAGTGGAATTTTAAGAAACAAATAACACTTAATTACTATTGTGAAAACCCATAAGGGGAACTGTTAACGCAAAGAATAAATCCCTCTTACCAGGACGATCCCTGTGTGCGAATAATTAAAACATAAAGCTGTTTACAGGGAGTGAGAATAAACTAGTATTTAGCGAATATCAAATACGCGCCAAAAATTGGCTTTGGAAATAAGGAAAAAGGTAATCACAGTTTGTTACTACTACGTGTGCATGGTATCTGTCCTGTAGTGGTATGTCATAAATTGGCGTACGCTGTACCAGCGTATCTGCCAGTATGATGCATCCTCTACGCAAACCTCTGCAGCTCTAGCTGGCCGCAGTTACCACTGACTGGCTGGCCTGGTCTACTCTTCTTTGCCCCGGCAAGCACCCTCGCCCACGACTCCCAGAAGAGAGTGGGTCCACGCAGTCAGTGGTTCAGAGTCACACCGTCTGGCGCGCTCCGTTCCCATCGCTCCCGTCTCCCGTCGCGTCACCGTCACGCCCCCCGGAGTCCAAAATTTCTAAAGCAGCAGCAGTACCAGTCTCTCTCTCTCTCTCTCCTCGCCTGCCCCTTCTCTCTCTTGCTCTGCTCTCCTCCGCGGCGCTGCTGCTTCCTCGCCACGCCAGAGCGGAGCAAACTCCACCCAATCTCTCGCCGTCGCCGTCTCCATCTCCACACCCGCCGCACCGCAAGCCGGACCCTCGTCCTAGCACCGCGGATGGAGGAGGGACGGGGCCCGTTCGCTGGGAGATAGGGGCGGCGGCCGATCGGCGGGGCGGAGGGGAATGAGGGCGCCGCAGGAGCGCACCATGAGGGATCTCTACGATCGCACGAGGCACAAGGATCTCGCGGCGCCCCAGGTGTGTATCGCATCCGCAACCGCCTATCGAGTACACGTTATTGTGGTAGTTGTTGTGGGGTTCCCCCCGCGTAAGGATGCGATGAAGAGATGGGATGGGGAGTGGGATTCGATTTATTGGATTGGATTCATGGTGTTGCGGTTTTGCTGATTTGAGGATTGGCAACCTCGCATGCGCATGCGATTTGGGTTGGGTTTCTCTTTTCCACCTTCCTTTTGAAGGTGACGCGATTAAGCGAATCGATTTTGATCGAATACTCTTGCTCCATTTTCCCGTTTGATTTTGAAGCTGTTTTCGCATCGATTTAGGTTTTAATCGAAGATATTTGGAGACTTCTCGATGCGATTTTGCGGTTAATGCTGTGGTTCCGAAGGTTTGGTAATTGATGCGTCTCTGTTTCTGCTCTTCAGGAACCAGCGGAAGGGTGCGTCGGAGGACGCCGCGAATTGGTCGCCAGGATGGAGGTGAGTTTTGAAGCACGTGATTTCCCTGTATATGCATGGAAATATTCTGCTCCAGAGAAATGCACCCTGTCAATCCCTATCCTCCCATGCCCAGAAGCAAATTCAGTGTAGATGGCTCCTCTTCGCTAGTTTTTTTGAGGTCTTAGTTAGCTGTGATATGATGCTTGATTGGTGATTCGGATCCCATAATGCTGTAGGTAAAGGATATGTCAGTACATGACTCGTGCAGCTTCTACATTTTTCTTCTTGGGAAATGGTCTATCAAGACATGTGGATTGCATTGATCATCGTTTTACATAGTTGTTTGATATGGTATTATGATGGTTTGTGTTTCAAGTGAACAAAATGTGTAAACAAATTGTGTATAACTCATGTCCTGTGGTCACACAGTCCATTTTCTAAAATGCTTACATATTATCTTACCTTAATTGATATGATTAGATTATGTAGTTGTGGGCAGCCTGCCTAATAGATGGAGTTGCTGTAATAAAGTAAAGGGTGCGTGGTGGTTTGTTTCAGACATTCATTCTTGTTGGTTTCCATCCATGAATAATGATTTTTTGTAGGCTAATGTTGTTTTACATGTTCCAGGACAAGTCTATAGTAAGAAAAAAACTGGTATCAAATGATAACATTCGTGTCAAGGCAGAATCTGGTACCTGTAATGTCTGTTGTGCTCCTTGCTCCTCCTGTCTACACCGAAGTCTTGCACATGCGGATTCAAATGTTGACTGTGGGTCATCTCAAACATGTTCCACAAGGTCGGAGATAAAAAATAATTCTCTCACTCCTAGTGAGAAAGGGTTCCGCAATCAAGGAGAAAATGATGACGAATTCAGTGCTGCCTCCAGTAATGCTTCCTACTCTGAAACTGGGGGAAATAAAGTGGTCTCGAGATCATCCATTGCAGAGGATTCAGAAGTTGACATGCCAGCAAAGCGTAGGAGGCTATCAAATGAAGGTATGAAACTTTCTAGAACAGAATATCTTGATGGCAACAACTCATGTGTTACTGGTATGCCAGCAGAAGGAAAACTTCTGAAGAAGAAAAGGCTGTCAACTTCTGCTTCTAGTCGTGATCTAACTATTAAAGACCGCAAAGACAATAGTGTTGCTAGTCTCAGCAGATTAAGAAAGCAACATGCTGATGAATCTACAGAAAAGAACAGATCTGATGTTATGCATCTGAGCTCTTCTGTTAATATCAAAAAGTTGATACGAACACAGTCCTCTGTCAGTGTTTCAAAAGGATTATCTCCTAAGAGGCAAGTTCATGAGCTTGGAGAAGCGCAAGAGAACTTATCTCATGAACATTGTGAGAAGGCTTCAATTTCAAATAATATCGTGGAGCAAACACGTGATGGAACATCGAATCCTTTTGTAGATGTTGGTGACAATAATGTCATGCTAACTGGTTGCAGTGGAAGTATGAAAAATGAAATAAAAGCTAGATTGTCACCTAAAAATCTTGAAATTGACTCATTCTCAAAAGATCAAATTCAACAACATGCCATCGTTCAGATTAATGATGATTCTAAGAAGAATGGGGTTGATAAACAAGAACGGGATCAAGATTCGTCCATGGATATATGCAATGATGGAAAGTTGAATAGACAAAATGATGTTATGACAGATTGTGGGAACTCAGAAGGCTTAATAGATGTAAGTAACTCCTTTATCCTTTCTTTTCCTCCAATGCCGTGCCCCCTAAAAACATGCAATGTTTGTTAGAATTTTAATGGTTAATATTTAAATGAACCTCAATTATCACTGAGTATAATGTTTAGGCAGAAATAAAATTATATAGACCGTTGTATCTTAGTTTTTTTCCATGTACTAGGCAAGCAGTGGCTTGGTGCCTAGTGAGGTAGTGACTAAACACAGCTTAGTGGTGCACCTATGCTGGCTAGGTGGGCAAAACTAGCTATCTTTTATTTAGCACATATGTTGGCTTGTAAAGCACTGTTCATGAAGTTTTGAACACATTTCTTAATAGGGCACAAAGAATGGAACAGCTCTATTGACAATTGTTAGGTTGCGAGATTAACCTTAATCTCAATGCTTCTCTATTAGCCTTCTGTCATTTGCATTGTAGTTAGAAGGATGTCTGAGACACCCTTTCTTGTGGAACTTAACATTGAATGGGTTAGGTATTTTGATGAAATCTGAACTCAGATAGTCTTTTGTATATCTATAGTTCTGAAATGTTATCTTTCATTGCGCATCGGCAGTTGCTGAGTTTCTTATGAAATATTTATACATTTTCTCCATTTGGGCTAACATCATCTTACAAAATTAGAAAATCAAAGAGTACAATGTTATGCTTGCAATGGCATCCACTAGCAGCAGATCATAGAGAATTCAGTGCCATGTGGGTTCTGCTACCTCATGCAATTCCTTAGTGCACACAATATAAATATGATCCCATGTGGTTCTGATGATAAGCCCTTTCTCTCATCAGCATTTGGCAAGGCTCATGGCATAAGCCAGTGCTGAAACTGCTCCATAAGCCCCACCAAAGAGGGCCTAGGTTTAAGCTCATGGATTTAAATTGCTATCACTAAGCATAGTAAATGCTTTCAAATTGCATACATTATGAGCTAAATATTCCATATTAGCTATAATCATCAAAAGAACACAGCAGTTTTTTGTCAGAATTTCTCATTTTTATATAACAGTGTGGGAATCCAACTGGTCTTAATATCTATATACTTATTGAAGTTGCTGCACTTCAATTAATGTTATGATAACACACATATTAAATATTTTGTTTTGCTTCGTTGCTGTCCTGCTTTGTGGCAACCCAGTGGTAACATGTCAATTCTGTTTGGTTACCACTTATGAGTCTTATATTCAAAACATTTTTTATATTTGACTGGTAGAAAAGTAAAAATTCTGATGACCTGTACTGGCATCTTTTTCTTTTCTCCGTGTCTCATTTCCCAATCCCTGATTTAGGCAAGTTAGTGAACTAAAATCATTCAAAATTCTTGTATCAGACAGTGATAATTGTGCTTTTAACTCTATAGTATTGCAGCTATCTAGTTGTAAATTAGAGCCAAGTCAACTATCTACCTCAGTAACTGTTCCTGTTTCCTACAGGAAATAGTAGGACTATTTTATTATTGCATTTGTCTTAGCTTATTCCTTTTGAGGTCAAGAAATATGTTGTCTTATACTTTGGCCCTATATGCCTTATTTGCATTTAACAATGTTTATTTTAGACCTCTTGTCAAAATTACCAAACATTTCCTACTATTTATAACTAGCATGTCTTCTTTTTGATCTACTTTAATGCTATTTTTGTTGGTCAAAATTTATATGTCCGGCTTGCATTGACCCAGGTTAATGTTTGTGATATATGCGGAGATGTTGGTAGAGAGTATCTTCTGGCTACATGCACTAGATGCCTTGAGGGGGCAGAGCACACGTAAGTGAAATTCTGTTGCGACTTGTTGTATTCTATCAAATTATGTTATGCTGCCTACAGCCTTTTGTTCATGGATAGTAAACCAATTTTCTCTCAATAAAAGTTATGTTTGACTGTACTCACTAATCACTAGTGATCATTTTAGTACATGCTCTAGTAAGGCACTATAGTTTATTGAATTGGGTCATTGACGTATACAAAATAATATGCTCAGAATATCCAAGCAACAGTCTTCATGCACAAAAGTCAGTTTCTGCTGCTCATGTTTAAACAATATTGTTAATTTATCAGGGTATATGAATTGTGAAGGAAATAAAAAACATTGTTGGTTGATCAGATTTTTAGACTATCCTAGTGGTTGTATCTTAAGTTTCTTAGCAACAATATCTATAAGGTAAAATGTTTAGGCAGCATCTCTATGTTATGCTGATTGCCATTACTATCTGTTAATTTTTTTTAAACAGTTACTGCATGCGAGTGAAGTTGGATAGAGTTCCAGATGGTGAGTGGTTATGTGAAGAATGCCAGCTTAAGGATGACCACAGCAAAACAAAATGTAAATATGATGTTCGAACAGTTAGTATTTCAGAAGGAAAGAAACAAAGTTTAGATAGTCAAAATAGCCATAAGACATTGCGAGTTGTTGTGCCTAATTTGGATACTCTGCAAATCAATTGTAACACACCAACAGCTGATCAGTGTGATGCTAAGAAGAAAAAATTGCATCTTCCATCAGCTGATACACTACCACGACAAGTGAAGGTCACCAACCCAGCTGCTGAAAGATTGGAAGCAAGGAACAAAAATTTATTAAGTATGGCGAATCGTAAGAAACTGCAAGTGGTTACATCTGATTTGGAAGCACAATCACATACTAGTGGAATACCAACACCTGGCAGCTCGAACAAGAAAAATCAAAGTTCAGAATTTCAGTTAAACCGCAAGAAATTAAGAGTTTCTACGGATACGGAATCACCACTGTCAAGTGAGGGACTGAGGAGTCCATCTATATCATGTAAAAGACTGGCAGAGAATACTTCGTCCCCTACTCGGCTTTTCACGGCGAACAATCTTAAAAAACGTGACGTCTTTTCCCGTGAGAACTCGTTCAAGAAATCAAACGAGGGTAATTTAAGTTCACTTGACAATGCTTCAGTGAGGAATTCTCAGGCTGTCAAAAGTTCTCAAACCTTATCACGGTCTTATTCCATGGGTAGCATGTTGAATTCTAAAGCACCAGTTCCTTCGCCAAGAGGTTTGAAAACATTCTTTTTGGTACTTTTTTTGAAAAAATATTATTTGTTTCAATTGTTGTATATTTTAATCTGGATTGGGTTGTTTACTGCCTAAATTTTTCAACAGGCATTTTATCCAAGCAACTATCTTTCAACAGCTCCAACAATGGACCTAAGGTTAAACAATTGGCGGAAGGTATTGCGAGCAAGTTGAAGCCTGTGAAACATTCCCCAAAAGACCCTAGAGATCAGGGGCCTATCAAAAAACTTATGAAATCCGGATCTTTTAAATCTGAGGGTTCGGTTTGTAAAGATGCTGGCTCATCAAAACAAAAACATTCATTTCATGTGTCACAAGATGAAAAACCAGTAATACTGAAATCGATGAAAGAAAAGAATTTGATGGAAAGAAGAGCTTCCTTTAATTTAAAAAAACCAAACATTCCTTCATCTCCAAGGCCTGAAAGCTACATGAAGTCAGGGGAAAGAAAACTTGACCAGGATATTCCCAGGCCTGGACCAAGCATACTTAAAAGTAGCAAGAGGCCTGGTAAGATTGTCATTTGTTAACACTTTTCCTGTGTAAGTTTTAGTCGTTTCCTCTTTCTGATGGTTTTCTATGTGGTTTGTTTGAACTAGGAAATGTTGAAAAGGAGAGTTTTGATTTGTCTAAAACTGACAAGCGTGTGCATCAAAAGCCAGCAGGATTAGGAAATGTTGAAAAGGGGAGTTCTGATTTGTCTAAAACTGACAAGCATGAAATTAGTGTGCATCAAAAGCCTGTAGGATTAGGAGATGTTGAAAAGGAGAGTTCTGATTTGTCTAAAACTGGCAAGTGTGAAACTAGTGTTCATCAAAAGGCAGCAGGATTTATATCTGCTAAAGTTATTTACACTGCGAATGTACCTGACCCACCAGTTCCACCCCAATGTGTTAAAAGGGAAAGCAATGATGGTGAGGAAGATTCTTGCATTCCGGTTAAAGATGGTAATGGAATGCTAACTGAGCCTCCTTCCCAATGTGTTAAAAGGGAAAGCAATGATGGTGAGGAAGATTCTTCCATTCCAGTTAAAGATGGTAATGAAATGCCAACTGAGCCTCCTGAGGTCCTTCCCACAACATCTGATGCCATGTCATTGGAGTCAGATTTGCAAGATATAGCACCGAGAGTAAGTGCCTCAGAAGAATTGGCTTCTAAAGTGTTGATCTGCCAGCCAAAGCCTTTGGATAGCACTCTAAACAGCTGTAATACTGTAGAGGCTGTTCAATTCTCAGATGACACATTGTCTGAGTGCCCCCATGGTCTTCAGATTGTACATAATGGATACCCTACTGACAACAAATTGGATAAACCTAATTTGAAGCAGGAAGCTTTATTTGATCAATCTACTCCTGACAATCCTTCAAGAGATTTAGTTATTCCTGAACAGTCTTACATCTGGCAGTATGATCTCTCCCCTTCTTCCTTTACCCCTTATAACTGGGTATAAATTGTTTAACTGTAAACTTCTTTTTATTCAGGGGTAGCTTTGAGGTTTCAAGACGTGGAATCCCAGAATTATTCGATGGGATTCAGGCTTACTTGTCTACTTGTGCCTCATTCAAAGTACGTGAAGTAGGCAAACAATTACCTCACAGAATTCGACTAGAAGAAGTTCCACGCCATTCTTCATGGCCACTGCAATTTAAGGGGGTAAATCCAACTGAAGATAACATTGCCCTTTTTTTCTTTGCTAAGGATGCTGAAAGGTATTACTTCTCTCATGTTTTACTGCTTAATTAGTTCTGTCCTCTATATGCTAGCTGACCTTTCCTGTCTGGAACAGTTATGAAAGAGCATACAAAAGACTCTTGGAAGACATGCTTCTTGGTGATTTATCACTCACAGCAAATATCGATGGCACTGAGCTTCTTATTTTCCCATCTGATAAATTGCCTGAGAGGACTCAACGTAAGGTTTATCTTTTTTGATGTTGCTATACCTTGTCAAGATCACTCATCTAACGGATTATGCCTGATATTATTTTCAGGTTGGAATGGCTTGCTTTTCTTTTGGGGCATCTTTTATGCCCATAAAGCAAGTAGCCTAACAGAGCTTTCAGTCTCAGGGACAAACAGTTGCCCACTAGAATCAGTGACTGAACCTGAACCTGTTGTCCAGCATGATGTGTGTTCCCCTAAGGTGCCACATCCTTTGGTTATAGATTTGAACCAGTGCCCTATTGATGATTTATCTGATCCAGCGGAACCACTTGGATCAGAGATGAAAAAGACTGTCACATCTATAGATCAGAATATCTGGTTGGAGTCCAAGCTTGAGGATAGAAAGCTGGATGCATGTGAAATACATCAGGAAGAAACTGCAGGCATCAGACAAATTGTTTCAGGTCATCCTACTGCAGCTCCCTGTAGAACCCATTTTCCCAAATTCCCAACAGACAGTCGCGACATGGTGAAGGATTATCCTAGTGCTACAAAAGGTGGTGATATCTTGTCATGTAATGGGACTACTGATCAATGCTGCATCTTGTTTTTGCTTGTTGTCTTATTTCTTATTTATTCATTTCAGACACCACAGGAATAGCAGGAAATAGCAATATGGAGGAAGAAGGCTTTTGCCAGCATGGAACTCTCTTTTGTGTTCCTCCACAAGCAGGTGCAATAAAATCAGTTTCAGGGGAAATGGTGGTTAAAAAGCAGGCTTTTCAGCCATCTGTAGAAGCATCTCCACGGCATTTTAGTGGGTCAAAGATTTCTAATGAGCCAAACAAATTAGCTCCAAATTTAGGCACAAGGTCATCGGATTCTGATTCCAGCTACAAAAGGCAAAAGACTTCTCATGGAAAATACTCTGCTTGCAGTTTTGAAGAACTGCCTAATAAATGTTTATCCAAGATACACCCTTTACCAGATGGTGAGAGAAATCATGATGCACAGTATATTTACAGGGGTCACTCAGATCCTGCCTCCCTTAGAAAACCAATCCCTGATCATGTCATCCATGTTCTTTCATCAGACGATGAAGACTCCCCAGAACCTAGTACTAGCTTGAATAAGGCATCACTGAAGGCAGATGCGGGCTCCTCCCCTTTATTGTCACTGTCCTTATCTACAGTGGCAACAAAGCATAACCTCGCTGGTTCAGATATTGGAGAAGATGAACCGCTGTCCCTATCTCTTGGGCTCCCTGGTGTTGTCGATAGGAGTCGAGTTTTGGAGATGAAGCAGTTTCTGCCGGAGAAGCCAGGCATAAACACTTAAAATGTTTCTTTAGATTTGCGAGTGTACAGTTTTTTTTGTTTAGTTCTATTATCTAGTTTAGGTAGGGTAGAAGTATGGTATAGCTGTTAAATTATGAACATTTGTTTTCTTCACTGTTCTATCCATCTGCTGCTTGTGTTAGTGATATATGGTGTTAGTTTTCATGGACTCGATTGGTATGACATAAAGATAGATCATAATGCGAATGTCTTATAAATGTAATTATGCATCGTTATACTAACACTTTATATCATAAGGTTATTCTTAGGTATATGGTTGTGGTCTATCTTGCAACAAATGTAATATGTGCAAGTAGCTCTTATCAGTCACTATGATTTAATGCTGCTTTTGTTATTTGGTGTATTTTGCATTTTCATCTTGGCAAGCAGGAAGTACCAAGTAAATTCCTACGAGGGCTGAAGAGATGCATCTTATTTTTTCCCCCTCTAGTATATGTACAGTGATTGTTCGAAGTCAGCGAATCATTAATCTTCTATCACTAGATTTATATTTGGAAGGTTTTACACTAGGAATTAAACATTTGATTGGAAAGGAATTGAATGGATGTCGTCTTTTGAATTGAATGTAAGTTCAAGTTTTCGTAAATTTCATCCATGGTAATATGATTAGTTATATTTTTCTTTTAAAAAGTCCAACTTAACATTTTCTTTCCAATTATGTGACAGGTTGTTACTAGAGGTTTTTGTTTGCTAAAGGACACATTAGTCGCAGTCGGTTCTCTACTTCTAGCCTGTGCTCCTGTCTTGCCTTCCTAGTTCCTACAGGGACAATAAAAAATGAAATCCTGTCTTTTACACGGTTTGGACCCACTTATGGTATTCATTGTTTCCTGCAAAAGTATAACTACATCTTCCCACGTTACTTATGAACATGGGTACCACACGTTTAGTCGTCAACACCATGCTTAGAGCCATTGCTCTTATGAGGATGGTATATGAACAATATTATTGATACTTCGGAGCATCACATTCCCCTATTATGTTACTCCTGGCTCCAGCTTCTTCATTCCTAATCCTTAAGCTACAGAAAGTAAGGTTTAAATGTTTGCACTTCATTACTTCATTTACTCTTTTAATTGAAACTGTTATGTCAATTTGCACCTTATTATGTTACTCCCCTTTCCAGCTTCATCATGCTCTTATTATTCAAATTGTAGAAAGTAAAGTATTTGCAATTTTGCTATTGATATAGTTACATTGGGATGGTCTAATTGAAACAAATGAGGCTATCAAACATGTATAACAGGAGTTGTCACACTGTGTTTCTAGTCTGATATCTTATGATATTCATGAATCCGGATGGCCATGTTTTAGGCCCAGCGCATAGTAAGCTTTAATCTGAGCACTGCCACAAATTGTGGTGCTTGTTTTTCACATGCTATGTGTAAGGACCGAAGGCGTACCGAGAGGGGGGGAGGGGGGGGGGTGTGAATCGGTAAGCCGCTCATAAATTCAAATACTTCAATTCCGCTACTCAAGTCTAACAAGATAAGCAACCTAAACAAGTCTAGTAGGCCAAAACTCTACACATACTAGTGTTCATGATAAGATAAAATACGGAAGTCAATCACACTAGCCTATGCAAGCCACAAGTCACCCTATTCACTAGAGCACACAAATGCGGAATAGTAAAGAGAGGGTCAAGGAATGCTCATGATTTTTTCCGAGGTCTCTGAAGGATGGCGCCTTTCCCTAATCCTCGTTAGACCACTCCCGCCGGAGTCCCGGTCCCTCCCGTCACCAAGTGGAGTTCTCGCCCACGAGACCGCAATCACTCCTCGAGTGAAGACACGGTGTGCGTCACCGCTATACAAAGCACAAGCTCGCCTCCCTTGAGAACTTGCCGGACTTCCCGAGCCGACACGGACGCTCACTAGCGATGCCCCTTTCAACGGCGGGTTCAAACCGTATACAAACATATGATGACCTTCACAACCGATCATGATAGGCTCGATCACCGATACTTAACCGATCTAGGTCTCACCATAGACCAAGAGTAACAATCTAGATCACACCCTCAAGGACACCCTAGCCTTAGATGTGCAAGATGCTTAAGCTATTCTTCTCTAGCACTCTCAAGATATGCAATATCTCCTTTTAGTGCTCTCCTCTTTTTCTCTTGGACCTTTCTAAATGCTCTCAGGTATTCCACTGGCCCAAGAGAGGTCTCTAAGACTTCAGCAACGAAGTTATATAGGCTCCCATCCTCAAACTAGCCATTGCCTCACGAATTCAGCTTTCTGGGCCTACTGACCGGATAGTCCGGTCACTGCCTGACCGGACAGTCCGATCACTGCAACATGAGCTCCAACGGCTCTCTGCCCCTATGCTAAACTCCTGCTGACCGGACTGTCCGGTTACCAGACCGGACCGTCCGCTCTGTCCAATGGTCGGACAATTCCGACGCATCGGACTCCAGAGCGCTGGCTTCCTCTCTGCCTCGTGCTTCACCCATACAGACCGGACCGTTCGGTCTGTAGACCGGACCATCCAGTCTCTATGATCTGTCGCACAGATAGATTCCTCGCTCCTCGCTGGAAGTCCCGGAGAACTCCTCATAGTGACCGTACAATCCGGTCTCACTGACCCCTCTGTCCGGTCTCTATGTCCAGAAGCCGAAACTTGTCATCCTCGCTTGACTTCATTTTCCGGCTTCTCCAAACAGATCCTTGGCTTCTCCACTATCATCTAGTGTCTGTGATTTTACCGAGCAACCTTGCACATCACCGACTAGACATGACCTAAGAGAATGACCTATACCCTCTTGATAGTCTAGTCTTTCCTATGGACTCAAAGCCCTAACAACTACTTAAGTGTTTCAAACACTTGCACCATAGCTTGTTCTCCACTTTGATCCATCTCCATCAACCCTTGGACTCCATCAAGTTCACAAGCCTCCATGCTTGCGGTCATTGTCATCAATCGCCAAGGACACCATCACTCATATGATTTATAATAGAGTTAAGAGACGATGATTCCTACATAGACAACACTCGTGTAGATGTTAGCCCACAATTTTATAGTTGTCATCTATCATCAAAACATCCATACCACGGGGATCCAATCATCAATGGTCATGAAGCTTACAATCTCCCCCTTTTTGGTGATTGATGACAACCACTACTTAATTGAAAAACTTCAATGAATAACCGGGCTAAGCAAGCTACACAAAGATCAAGAGGAACGATAACAACATATGAGAGAAACGAATAAGGTACTACTCAATCAAGCATCATCTACAGATATCAGGAAAAGAGTGAAGAGCATACTCTAGATAAAACATGCATGCATGTCATGGTAATATATTTAATGAAAGCATAAGGACATGTAATGTAAGACATAAATGATGAGATGCAACAAGTTAGCATGACAATATATAAGAATTAAAAACAAGCATCATCATCATGATATCATACACAGGCATAGATGATAATCAATAAATACAAGCACTGCATATGAAAAGGAAATAAACCAAGTGAGATCAAAATGAGTCAAACACAGGCGAATGAAATCCATGACTCATCACAATCCACGAACAACGAATAACTCCTCAAAATAAGAACCAAATGATCTATCTCCCTAAAACCTCGTAGCTCCCCCTTGATACAAGATACTCTCGATCGTAACAAGATCACACTCCCACTCCCACTAGACCTAGTATCTTCTCCCCCTTTGGCAACAAGCACCAAAAAGCCAAAAAGGCGGGAAAAGATGAACATCTAAGCGCTCGTGGTCGAAGAAAGTGGTGCAGCGACGTCCTCTATAGGCTCTGCTCCTGGCTGCTCCTTGGGTGGATCCTGCTGTGCTCCCTGAGCCTGTGCCGCTTGAGCATCTAGCTGCTCAAAGAAACCAAGATCTACAGGTGACTCAGACCCGCTGTCCTGTGCTGCTGTAGTGACCGTGACAGTCTCCTGAGCTGAAGTCTGGAGTAGTACAAGGTCTGCCACGTCCTGCTGAGAGGAGCCTCCACGGATAAGATCCTCTGCTGCCTGAGGAGTAAGTGTGGTAACAGTGGCAATAAGAGGTGGAGCTGAAGTTGTAGCTGTCTCTGGGGTGATCTGGGAGTCTGCATGAGTAGTGTGTACAATGTCTGAGAATAGACTCCTGACCGGTACATGCTGTAAGCTGGAGTGTACTACCATTTGTGAGCTTGAAGAGTGTGACGATGAGACAAACAACACAGACATAGAGAAGGCTGACACGGGAGAGAGTTGTGCTGAAGAGAAAGTTTATCCTGCTCCCCCTGTCGGTAAGACCCCTGAGAGTGACAGTCCGTTGGACTGTGCTGTCATCAAAGCGGTGAAGGGTCCTGGCTGAGTCTGTAGCTGCTGAAACTAAGGAAACACTAAAGGTCCTGGCTACTGACCGACCTATCTCTGAGTAAGCTCCGTCATCTGAGTCACCAGAGCAGAGACAAGAGCCATCTGCTGACGCTGAAGATCTACCTGTCCTCTGATGAGCTCCATCATCTGACATCTGTCCTCTGACACACTCTGTATAAACTCTCCCAACCGTTCTGCTAGTGTTGTCACTGTGACAGTATCCTCAGACTACGAACCCGTCGACTGGGGAGGTGCTCCTGTGCTGGCTGACTCAGGAATCACCGTCTCTGGCTGAGCTGCCTGCTCGTGTAGTACCGGTGACTCTTGCTCCTCCTTTCCTGTGTGGTGGTTGGAGATAGACTAGGATCCCCTGGGGACTCTAGGTGAGTAGCTAGTGGTCATCTCAGGAAAAGCGTCGTACTGCTCCTCCGTCACTAGGCCCATCCTCCTCAAGAGATAACAGATGTAGGGCCCGTAGATGAAGTGACGTCCTCCAACTCTCTTAGAAATAACCTCCTCCATCTCTCCAATGAGAAGGTCCGCCAAGTCAAAAGTCTGCCTCCTCAAGATGGCTGCTACTGCCCACTGGTGTAAGAGTGTGAACTCCTCTCTATAGCCAAACCTGAGAATGATAGTCCTGGTGACTATCGCTCTCACCACCTTGGTCTCTGCAGTGAGTCTCGTAGGATCTCTCTCAAAACCTGGAGTGTGGGGAGGTGGGAAAGCAATCGACACGAGGCAGTCTGAAGGCAGCTTCCCTCCCTGAGGTCTGCGGGGTGGCTCCAGTGTACCGTAGGCACTCCTGTAAAGCTGGAAGTTTGAGGCCAGGAGTCCTAGGTGGGAGATCAGGTCCTCCCTGGTGACACGGTGTGGCTGCCCTCTGAACAGGAACCATAACTCTGAGCGGTCTCTGGCAACCCACAACATTGCGTAGAAGTCAAGGACCACGTCCTCCCTGAACCTGAGTGGAGCAGTGACTAGCTCAGCTAGTCCTGGTAGGTACGAGAAGTATTGGTCCATGTCTGTGCCTGTGGCCCTCCTCATGGCCTGGTAGGTGGTGTACTGCTGCGGTACAAGCACCCTATCTCTCGTCCTCAAGGCTACACAGCGTCTCAAGCCCTCTCCTATCCTCCTCTAGAGCACTGTCTAGTACCTCTCTCCAGCAGCGGGGTCTCAGGGAGCTGGAACCCACTGCTCGAAGGACACGAACCAAAGTACCTTAAGGTCCTTTATAGAAACCTTGAGGATATCCGGCTCCCCGACTGCCTGAACAAGTCTTTGTAGCCTCCTCGTGCACACCTCACAAGTGCATCTCGGGTCTCCCGCCCGGTGAGTTGTCCTCTGGGAAATAGTCTGCTCTGCCTCCTCCTCTGACTCCTCCTCCTCAACAAGCTCCTCAGACTCTGACTCTAAGGTCTCCTCCTGCTCAGACTCTGACTCCTGCTGCCTGGAGGATCCCTGATCCGCAGTTCTCGACGATCTCCCCTGACGAGAAACCGGAGTATGTTGCGGCCACGGTGGTGGCACCACTCCAACAGCCAGGGGTGCTGTCCTCTACCTGGTGCTCCTCCTCAGACCCTGTGCCTCATGAGGCTGCTCTATGATCAGACATGACCCCAGAGTCCTCCGTGACTGATCCATGGCATCTAGGTGCCTGGCCACTCTCCTGGCTCTCTCTGACTCTGGATCCAGTCTTGATCTCTTCTTGGTCTTGGGCTTCTCAGGCATCTTTCCTTTGCCCTTGTCCTGTCCTGACCCTGCCATGTCTGCTGACTGCTCTGCTGTCACTGCACGCACATAGGTGTAGAAGGGATAAGCATAGAGTCCTAATACATCTACAAGCAAAGCACCGCTAGGAAAGAATGCGCAATAGAAATCCTAGCACTGAATGAATGACATGATCACTAGACAATTATGCAAAATAACAATAGTGATCATCGACTATATGTGGCTGGTGCGAGTCATCTAGTGTGCAGTCAAATAATAGGCAATTAATCTAATTGCAGACTAAATAGGAGACAAACCCTAGAATTGCAATTAACAGATAAGCATGAATTTAATTGCATCTAGGTTGAGCCAAATTACCTAATTAATGCAACTAATGAGGAATTACATCTAATTGCATCAATTAAGGAAATTGCTCGAATTTAGGGCATCAATTGATGAAAGGAGTGAATGGTACAATACCCTGGGGGAAGTCGACACACCGAGATCAAAGAACACCGTGAAAACCCTCCGATCGTCGAAAAGATGGGATTTGGTCTTGCCGGCAATGGGGGAAGGCGAGTGAGGTGGAGTTCCTGTAGCTTGCGCGTGCGGGAGGTGGTTGAGGCAGCACAGCTGATGCTACTCGGCGATGGCTCGATGAAGCTGCGCGGCGGCGGTTCGGCAGGACGAGGTGGCGGCGCGTGGCGGTTCTGGAGCCGTGCAGGTGCGCGGTGGCGCGGGGCGAGCGGCAGCGCAAGCACGTGGGAGAGCGGGGGCAAGCGGGTGCGATACGGGAGCAACGCGGCGGTGGCACTGCTGAGGGCGCGCGACGGCGGGTCGGCGACGAGGGAGCTGCACGGCGGCTCAGGCGGCGATGTCGACGGAGGCGGCAGCGAGTTCGGGACGTGTTCTCGGCGTTGATGTGGAACGAGGAAAGGACCAAAGCAATTTTGACCTAAGTCAAATAGACAACGAACGGCCGAGATCCATCACAACACGATCAACGGCTCAGATCGGGAGATGCTCTGCGCGATCAACCGTAGTGTCTGGACCGTTCGCTCACTAGACCAAACTGTCCGGTCACTTCGGGGATTCTGAAAAATTAGAATTCTGGAAGACCAGAACATGGGCAGACCAGACTGTCCGATCTTAAGAAGGGTTATGTCCGGTCTCCATTTTTCTCCCTGAAGCACTGTGCATTGCTGCAAAGACCGGACTGTACGGTCATATGACCGGACCTTACGGTCACTACCAGGATTTTGCTGAGTCAAGGAAATTCTCCAAATCCCAAGTGCCCTCGCTAAACACACAAATAAACACCGCACTTGGAAAATAGAAGGAACTCTCAAACACTATTTTTCAAATAGTGACACTCTATGGCCTCATAGTTTTCGCAAATGCCAAATGAAAGATCGAGCAAATAAGAACCAAGGCAAAAAAGAACCAAAGGGTATGTATGAGCCTTAGTCTATGAACCATGCGAGTAGATTTAATCTCGGAGTTTATAAGAGCTTGCTCAATGGACATGAAGCACAATTCTTTCCTTTGGTCACACTTACGGAGATGTAATCTCATATAGAGCATGAGGCACAAATATCTCCAAATGTGACAAGCCTCCTTTGTGTTTCCTATATGATGCATGTAACAAGCAATTTACATATGCAATGAAAGTAAACATGTCATGTGAATGCAAGCAATATTAAGAACAAGTCACAAAGGAAACCTAACAATGTCAAGTTTGAACCCCTCCCAAGCTTACTCACTATAAGCCATGCCCTTGTCTTGAGAGAAGTCAAACCACTATCTCAAGCACTCCCCTTGCTTATAGCTATCTTGGATGGGTTAGATATTGACTAATTTTTATGTGTTTTTCTTTTAGTTATTTACATATGCATGGATGCAAAGCATACTAGTCATAAGGGAGTCCTAATTACCATACAATGCAAGAGAAAGAAAAAAAACACTACAACTACCAAGAACTAACACGGTTACCTCCCTTATGAGTAGATAGGCCGTTAAGGTCCATGTCACTTGTGGTGGATTTCACATGATCTTCATGAAAACGCTCGGTCCACCACCACCACCATCTAGGTCTTGTTCTTAGGAACCCATTTGTACGTAGCCAATCTCTCAAGATCAATAATGCACTTAGGCACCCATATGCTCTTGACCTTCCTCTTCTTGTTTGGTGGTCCCAAGGCCTTAGCTTTCACCTTACCATACTTGTTCCTAAAAAGCTTGAAATATGTATTCTCATGGAACAAGTTAGCGTTAGGCAAAACAATAGAATTTCTCACCATGGGACAATCCTTGGTGGTGTGGCCATCCTTGCAATACCTCTCGCATTAGTAGTCATCGGTGAGAAGGGGTTTGATCCATGTGGGGATGGAATCACTCGTCCCTATGATGTCGATGGCGACGGGATATGAGCCAACTCCCCGGTGGGAGACATTATTCACAAGGTTCCTCCCAAGAATCTCCTTGTGGATGACTCTACCTTGTGTGAGCCTCTCAAAGTTGTCCATCACCGTCTTCCTCTCTTCTTTGAGCTTGTGATATTCTTCCAACATGAATGGCTCAAGAGAAGAAGTCCTGGAGACTTCATTTACTTGGTCCTTCCCAAGTATCTCCCTATGGGTGGCTTTGAGTCTCTCAAAGCCTTTCATCATCATCTCCCTTTCTTTCTTGAGCTTGTGGAGTTCCTTCAAAACAAATGGCTCAAGAGAAGAAACCTCGACCGAGGTGGTTAGTTCATCATACATAGTAGAAGCATCACTCTTTGATGAACTAGAGGAGAGAGAGAGGCAAGGTTCTCAACATTGATGGCCTCATAAGTGATCTCGAGGGCCTTGTACTTCTCATGAAGCTCTACATGATCACCCTTGAGTTTGTCATAACTCTTGTTTAGGGTCTCATGAGATGCAACAAGGTTCTTGAGCTCACTCTCAAGCTCACTAATATGGTCCTTAGCCAACTTACACTCTTTTCCTACCACATCCAATATTTTGGATTTCTTGATGACGATGTCACGGGCTTGCTCTAGCATACTCCATAGCTTGGCATATGAGAGCTCCTCATCATCGCTATCATCGCTACTCTCATTCTCACTCTCCCCAAGTTGGCTCGCGGCCATGAGGCACGTGGGAGGTGGAGGAAGAGCTCGTGTAGGTATGGTCTTGATTGTGGCTAGACCGGCCACGTCTTCATCACTTGAGGAAGAGGACTCATCACATGAGTTGTCACTTGTCCACTCTCCAACAAGGGCCTTGCGAGAAGACTTCTTCTTGTAGTTTTGAGCTTTGCCTTTGCCTTTGCTCTTGTTCTTATTGAAGTACCTCTTCTTCTTATGTTTGGCCTTGGGGTCTTCTTCTTCTTCTTCACTTGAATCTTACGACTTGAATGCTTCTTTCTTGGGCTTTGGGCACTCTCGGACAAAGTGATTCTTTGAGCCATAATTGAAGCACTTGCCTCTTGACTTGGAAGTAAACTTGTTCTTGAAGTTCTTCATCTTCCTCATGAGAAGAGCCAAGTCTTCGGTCAAATCACCCTCATTATCATCTTCTTCATCATCATCCTCAATAATTACCTTCTTCTTGTACTTCTTGCTCTTGCTAGATTCTTGCTTGTTAGCCGATAGAGCAAGGTTGGATGGTTGAGGATCATCCATCCCTAATTGATAGCTCTCGAAGATGGTGATCTTGCCAACTACATCCTTTGTAGTCTTGGTCTTGAGGTCACCTTGCAAGATGAAGGTGATGATGGACTCATACTTGGGGTCTTTAAATAGCCTCAAGAATCTTCCTATCACCTTGACGGGCTTCATCTTGAAATCATTCTCAAGTGCATTGATCTCCTCCACTAGTACATGAAAACAAGAATGAACAGTGTTAGCTCTCTCATATGGCAATCTAGTGAAGTTATCATACTTGTTCTTCAGCACATAGTATCTTTCCTCTTTGACATCACTGGTGCCCTCATAGAGCCCCTGAATCTTAGTCCAGATACCATATGCTGAGGAACTAGCATCAAGCTGAGTAAAAACATCCTTAGAGATGTAAGCAAACAAAGCATTCTTGGCCTTAGTATTACACTTAATGTAGTCGGGCTCAAGTAGGTTCACATTCACATTGGACTCGTGAGTGACCGGCCATATCTCCAGATCAAGGGACTGAAAGTAGGCTTGCATGCGAGCCTTCCAATAAGCGTAGTCCTCACCATTGAATATGGGAACACACCCCACTTGTCCCGGCATCCTTACTCAAGGCGGTGAAGCCTCAAAGATGAGCAATTGGCTCTGATACCACTTGTAAGGACCGAAGGCGTACCGAGAGGGAGGGGGGGGGGGTGAATCGGTAAGCCGCTCATGAATTCGAATACTTCAATTCCGTTACTCAAGTCTAACAAGATAAGCAACCTAAACAAGTCTAGTAGGCCAAGACCCTATACATGCTAGTGTTCATGATAAGATAAAGTGCGGAAGCCAATCACACTAGCCTATGCAAGCCACAAGTCACCCTACTCAATAGAGCACACAAATGCTCATGATTTTTCCTGAGGTCTCGAAAGGATGACGCATTCCCCTAATCATCGTTGGACCACTCCCGCCGGAGTCCTGGTCCCTCCCGCCACCAAGTGGAGTTCTCACCCACGAGCCCGCAATCACTCCTCGAGTGAAGACACGGCGTGCGTCACCGCTACAAAAAGCACAAGCTCGCCTCCCTTGAGAACTTGCCGGACTCCCCGAGCCGACACGGGCGCTCACTAGCGATGCCCCTTTCAACGGCGGGCTCAAACCGTGTACAAACATGTGACAACCTTCACAACCGATCACGATAGGCTCGATCACCGACACCTAACCGGTCTAGGTCTCACCATAGACCAAGAGTAACAATCTAGATCACACCCTGAAGGACACCCTAGCCTTAGATATGCAAGATGCTCAAGCTACTCTTCTCTAGCACTCTCAAGATATGCAATATCTCCTTCTAGTGCTCTCCTCTTTCCCTCTTGGACCTTACCAAATGCTCTCAGGTATTCCACTGGCCCAAGAGAGGTCTCCAAGACCCCAACAACGAAGTTATATAGGCTCCTATCCTCAAACTAGTTGTTGCCTCATGAATTCAGCTTTCTGGGCCTACTGACTGGACAGTCCGGTCACTGCCTGATCGGACAGTCCGGTCACTACAACATGAGCTCCAACGGCTCTCTGCCCCTGTGCTGAACTCCTGTTGACCGGACTGTCCGGTTACCAGACTGAACCGTCTGCTCTGTCCAATGGTTGGACAAGTCTGACGCATCGGACTTCCTCGTCAGACTCCAGAGCGCTGGCTTCCTCTCTGCCCCGTGCTTCATCCATACAGACCGGACGGTCCGGTCTGTAGACTAGACCGTCCGGTCTCTATGGTCCCTCGCACAGACAGATTTCTCGCTCCTTGCTGGAAGTCCCAGACAACTCCTCATAGTGACCATACAGTCCGGTCTCACTAACCCCTCTGTCTGGTCTCTATGTCCAGAAGCCGAAACTTGTCATCCTCACTTGACTTTGTTTCTCGGCTTCTTCGAATAGCTCCTTGGCTTCTCTATTGTCATCTAGTGCCTGTGATTTTACCGAGCAACCTTGCACATCACCGACTAGACATGACCTAAGAGAATGACCTAGACCCCCTTGATAGTCCGGTCTTTTTTATGGACTCAAAGCCCTAACAACTACTCAAGTGTTCCAAACACTTACACCATAGCTTGTTCTCCGCTTTGATCCATCTCCATTAACCCTTGGACTCTATCAAGTTCACAAGCCTCCATGCTTGCGGTCATTGTCATCAATCATCAAGGACACCATCACTCATATGATTTGCAATAGAGTTAAGAGACGATGATTCCTACATAGACAACACTCGTGTAGATGTTAGCCCATAATTTCATAGTTGTTATCTATCACCAAAACATCCATACCACGGGGATCCAATCATCAATGGTCATGAAGCTTACAATATGTATCGTACTGCTTCAAATTACTTGGATTAGCCCTTGGGTACTGACTTTGCTGAGTTGGGATTGTATATATATTATAGTTGGATCGGTTACAACCTCTAATTATTGACAAACATCTGGGTTCTTTATGCAGCTACCAACTTCAGATTTACTTCATTGGCTTGATTATAAGTAAATGTACTCCCACATAAATTCAATGATTTGTACAATTTGTCTTACATTTTTAGTCAGTATGCACAGTTTGTGAATTAGTATTATTTTCTACCAGCCGTGGTGTACTAATCCATGCAGCTACAAGCTAGCCTTCAAACATAATGGATTCATTTTCATTATTTCAACTTAGCATTCTGTTACAAGGGTTAATCATGTTCTGAACAATGTGTTTCATTACCTATTGACCTTAGTGGATCATCTGTAATCTTCGTCAATTTTTGGTGGTCATGCCAGGTAAGACATGCTTAAATATTTGGCAAATGCTTTGCTCAACAAATTAAATCGCTATACCAGAGTCACTTAGCAAGTGGCTTCATGGATATATGTTATAGCAAGGGTGACAATAATTTAGGAATGGAGTATTAGACACTGGGGGCTTTCACTATATTCATTCTGAGTGAGTTTGGGAGCCTATCTAACAAACACACTGGTTATAACCTCATCCAGCGTCCAAGATGACATACTTTGTGGCAACCATGTGAATCGACTCGTAGGGACATCTCCAATTTACTTTGGTGAAGCTTTTGTAACCGGGCGTGTATAAACTGGGTACTTATTACCTAAATGTTGGTGTGGGGCGGATTCAAGACCTGTGGTTGGAATGTAGGTAAAGGTAACAACAGTCCAACCCCACTGGATAGTGCACATGTCGACAAGTTATTCAAGCGGATAGATTGCATCAACACTGTCTAAATCATGGGTTGAAGAGACCAGATCATATGGCCCGTCAATGAGTAGTGCATGTGTATCAAATATCTCATTTGCTGCTTGGTTGTTTATCGTGGTAGTGATTATTTATTAGTAGCTTCTAGCAATGTGACCCGTGCTATTAAGATGGCAACGCTAACATCAACCTCTAACGACTTGTTAGTCTTTTTTTGGGAGCAACCCAACAACTTGTTAGTAGATCCTCACTACCAGACTGACCCGTAAACCTCATGTCCCGGGTGAACGGAGCCAACAAGCCCGGTATTGTGGAGCTTAGTCCCATTACATGAGGCAGGTATGCACACCTTCCTCGTGCACACCATCATGATAGGATGCTAATGGATTTTCCTCCATTTATAAGGTGCAGCTAGAGACAACAACAATATATTGCTAATTTTGTTACACTACAAATAAATTAATGTAGCAAAGCCTCGCTATAAATACATGTATGTGGACCGTGGACTGTGGAGAAGGGTGGCAAGGATTGTCCAACTTGCCAACCTAGCGCTAACTGGGCTTGACTAGGTTTTGGCGCATGTCCATACTAGGCAACTGTAAGTCTCAATACATGTAAGATGTCTCAACGCATGTAAGATGTTTCTGTTGGATTTGATGGATGATGGCCCATAAATTTAAATATTTTAAAGACCCATTAATTAAGAAGAGTTGTGTGGAAAAATAATATTATATGAATTCTTTATTGTGAAATTGGAAAGAGGAAATGAAAAGACCACATACATGTGTTATTGCTGGTGATATCTCCTTTCCTTTCCCACTAATACCATTAACTTATTAACTTGGTTAAGTATAACATAAAAATTAACCAAATGTAACACGACTCAAGTCTCACATGTTGTTGCAATGTTAGTCATCCTCGTCCCAACGTATGTGGTGCACAGACATTGGGAGAGCAAACCTCGTCTCTCTTGTGTTCTTGCACTCAGATAGGAGGGAAATAAGATTTTTGAGGAGTGCACATTGTGATTGCTCATTGGTGTTCGTATTTTGTCTATGTCCTCTTCGTCATTATATGAATAACTACATTGACTACTTTCCAATGTTTGCCTCGAACAGTGATGATGTGCTCAATGTGATCCCTCTCACAGCTCTCACTCATCAGTATGTTTTTCCTGCATCTTTTTTCTTGTCAATTCTATACTTCTTAATAAACTAGACATGGTGATGTCTATGATAGTTACATTTGATCTTACACAACTCTAGTCATATTTATGTCATTATTTTTGAATTGAATTTAGTAAATTATTATCTCTGATTCCAACAATTTTCTCCTACGCGTGTAACACAGCACACAAAAGGCTTTGTGTTAACCTGCTTGGTTAGAAGGCTTAACTAGTAAATTGTAAGACCAACAACAATGCTCATTGCTCAATCTCAAACCGGTTCATAGAGTGGGACTCACAATCAAGAGGCCATAGTTATGGTAAATATAAGTAAGATCGGTAAGTCAAAGTAAAATGTACATCCTTTTATGGGTATCCAGTCGATGTATGCCATATGGGTAACTTCTGCTATTGTTTTGCTATGAACTAGTTACAATAAAAGTGATTTATTTAGTTCTTATGTACCTACAATAAAGTGGTACCACTTTTGGACACCATTGTGATAGTCCTGCTAGGTAGGACAACTTGTTTACATGAGCGCCAATGTTTGCCGTTATCACATTGGATGCATTGAATGGACAAATGAAATTGATTGAGAACATAAGCAAAGAAATCATCGAGAAGAACCATATAATATCTAGAGCCACTAACACTTTCAGCCAGTGAGGTCCACATCAGAGTGTATTATTTGAAAGGGGAAATAAGTAAAGGAATTGGAAGTGGTGAAAGGAAGGCGTACATGCTTGCCCTTTTGACAAACCTCACAAATGGAAGAGGCGTTTTTATGATTGTTACATGGGATAAACAAATTGCTAATCAAATGTTGTAGAGAATGTTGGCTAGGATGGCCTAGTCGCCGATGCCACAGCTCAACAGAGGGAGGAAGCATTGAGGGCCACCTTGGGTGGGATCTAATTGAAGCCGCGAAAGGGTAGAGGTCGCCATGACTGTTGGATCTTAGAATTTCTCTCTGTGTGAGAAGGTCCTTCACAAAGAAGTCATAAGAATCAAATTCAATGGAACATGTGTTGTCTTTAGTGAATTTGCGCACAGAAATCAGATTAGAGACTAAATTGGGTGTGTGAAGAATAGAGGACAAAAGGAATTTGGAGGGTGGAGTGTGCAGGGTCGTGTTACCAGTGTCGAGGATGTTTAAGTGAGACCCAGTACCAACCATGATAAAAGAAGAATTATGCAAAAAAGAAGGACAATAAATGGGTAGGTTACCCTGATCATTCGTCATGTGAGACGAGGCTCTAATGTCCATGTACCAATCACCACCCTGTGCAGAGATGTAGCCTGTAGAGCTTTTGAATGAAACCAGATAGGTCATATGGTGGGACTACAGGTGAGAGCAGGCATGGTTGCTGCTGAAACGCCTGATACGCCTGTGGAGTCTGGAATGGAGGCACTGGCCATGGCAGGCAGGGATGGCATCCCAAGAGCAGGATGAGATGTGGTGTCGAGAGTTGTAGCAGTGGAATTGGCGGCGACTGTGCTGGTGTTGAAAAAAAGGAAAAGCTAGGTCTCAGAACGAACCCGCTCTGTATACCATGAAAATAATGCAAAATATAAAGGCAAACACATACATTGTATTGTATACTTGAGACCTATATATAGGTTGTACATGAATTACACGAGTATGTAGTCAGTCAGTTAGGATCCGGTGCATGTGGAGCATGATGTAGTCATGGACCAGGAATATAGAGAGTTAGTTTCGTCAACATATTGCACACCATCCCAACATGCTGAGGTCTCTATCATCACAGCATCCATGTAGTTCTTATGGGCGCGATTGGTTCCCTGCATGGGCGCCAGCCTGGCTCGTCGCATGCAGGGAGCGCCCGATTGCTTGCCTGCACGGTCACCTGGGCCAGGCCACGCGCATGCAAAAGCACTCGCCCAGCCTGACTCCGCGGAAACGTGAATGAAATCTATTTCCAGCGGGCTTGACTCTCTCCATGTAAACACAACCCATATTAATGATGATATTGGCATATAATTAGTATAGTCTAAATGATATTATCATATTTAAAAGTAGATTAAGCCTTGACATGCTATACTAATATTGTAAGTATGATTTTAAAAAATATATATAATATTTTAATATTTATTTTATATTTTATAGTTAATTTAATAAATACTCATGTGATCTACCAAACAATATCTCTTCTTAGTTAGACTAAATATACAATCAACCAAACAAAGGCATGTTACATGTGTGTAGCCTATCTCAGCTAGGCCTGTATGACATATACGAGCCAGGCTGTGTTGGGCCTGTATGGCATATACAAGCCAGGCTGTGTTGGCCAACCAACCAATCGCACCCTATATTTCATAGATTGGCCTCCCAGAACTCATCTGGTTTCATCTAGCAATACTTCCCCCGTACCTCCTGCTCGTGTGTTCTGCACAAAGGCACCATGGTATTGCATTTGGTCCAACCTCGATCAGGACGCCCGCTAACCAGTTTCTACTTGTTTCTTCAATTCTTCTCCGGGCAGCATTGTGGACGACGGATTTGTCATAGATCATAGGCTGTATCCCACACCGCCTGTTGCACTGGTCGTGATGGTTTCTTCCGCTGCATCCCAGCGATCACATCCCGCAAACCACAATCGCTCAGTCTCTTGGCGAGCCATTGACAGTATGTCTCGCGGCCAAGTCACCGGATGCAGGGCCGGTAGCTTGACTCCAGTAACCTCCTTCGTTTGCTCCCAGAAAATGCGTGCCACAGTACATCTCGAAATATGGCTGATTGATTCTTCATCCTCCCCACGTTTCAAAATTTGCAATCTGTTCAATATGCCTCCGGTGCAGTATATGCCTGGCTGGCAGGAATTAGTGCATGGAAGTTGAAACGAGACCGCAATACTAAGTAGAGGACAGTGAAAGAACACACTCGTATGGAAGTCACTAGCATGACTCAACATCAAATTGCTAAATTTAACAGAAATGTTAGACCCTGAGAGTTCCATATTTCAATTCAATACATGATGACATGTTGCTGTCATATACAAGAAACGAATATAAACTTGCATGAAACTTACATACGAGGAAGCTACATGAATATACACAATGATAAGTGGATAGACGACAAGAGCAAAATAAGATTAATATCCATGTCTCGTTTCATCACAGGACCTGCAAGATGGGCCAACACCAGTACTGTAAACATTTTATGTCAGCACATACAGATGAAACACTGCAGCTAAGATGGAACCGATCCCACTCCTTGATCCTTTTTGCAACAGCCAAAAAGAGAGCAGAGCCAGACCCAGAAGTTCCTTCCGTCTGCTCCCTTCTGGCTTACTACCCTTGAAGCAACCATTTCAGCCATATAATTAACCACCTCCTAACATGCAGAAGAAATGCCATTCAACAGGTAAATATATATATATATATATATATATATATATATACTTTACAATATTGCATTACATACCTGTGCGCCTAATTTAATAACTTCCTTTGGTGGTACTTCCAGTGGAGTTTCATCAGCATGAAATACACGTAGCTTTGAGAGAAGCCTGAACGAATCTGGCAATACATGTATCTGGTTACTACTGATGTCCAACTCCTCTAGCATCTCAAGATTTCCAATCGATCTTGGTAGTGCTCTTAAGTCAGCGAAGTTCCTGCTGACATTCAACTTTACAAGGCTGGTTGCAAAGCAAATATTCTCAGGGATCAATTCAACTTCATTGAAGCTGACATCCAGCTCTCTCAACCTGGAAAGCGAGCCAATTGTTGTAGGTAGGCCTTTGATTCTGTTGTAGTGTAACGTGAGGATTTCCAGTTTCTCCAACTTCCCAATAGCTTCTGGAAGGGCTTTTAGCTGATTGAAATCTAATCTGAGCTCTACAAGAGAGGTGCAAGATCCAATAGTATAGGGTAATTCCTCAAGCTCATTTGTCTCGACAAGTAATCTTCTCAGGTTTGTCAATTTTCCTAAACAATCAGGAAGAACTCTCAACATATTCGAACTAAGGTCAAGATTAGCCAAGTTCGTTAGATTTCCAAATGATGTAGGAAGAGTCTTGAGCTGGTTTGAATGCAAGTCAAGATCAATTAGGCTTGATAGTTCCCCAAATGTATCTGGCAGATTGATCAGCTGGTTTGAGTGGAGGTCAAGCTTTGTCAGGTACCGAAGGCTACCAACTGTGGATGGTAGTGCCATGATCCTATTCTCAGATATATCAAGTTCAGTGACATCTTGTAGCTTCCCAAGTGAGACGGGGAGCCACTCGATTTGGTCTACCAGCTTTCCCCTGAGATTGAGCTCTGTAGTCCCTTTTTTTGCCGAAGACTCTATAAGGCTTGCCACCTGGATAAGGCTCAACTTTTGCAGGTCACTGTCTGCGGTAAGTTGACATGATAACGTTAGGAAATAACAAATGTCAAATCCCAAAACATCAATTACAATTATTCTAAGGACAGATGGTCTTGCATTAGTTTTGACAAATTCAAGTGACTACCTGTTCATTCATATAATGGTAAGATATTGTACTCTCCTATCTACTCAAGATTATTGATTTGACACCATGAGATTCAGCAACATACAAGAAAAAAAAAGGATACAAGCAGCTAATTATGCAAAGAGATGGTCCCCATTCCCTATACAATCTGCATTTGACTCGACGCACAACTCTAGTGCCAAGTTTAAAATTCGTACAAAAGATTATTAACAACTACTACCTCCCCTTTGAAGGCATTAGGACAACTTTCTTGGATAGAAAATGAAATCATGAATTAGAACTGGATGAATTTTTATGTCAAAAGCCGGTGTGATGCAACAGCTTATTTGTACAACCATATAACCCAAAAAAAAAAAGGAAGTGAAAGGCTAGTGGAGCTTATCTTTACATATCAGAGAGCTAGAGAATCCCAGAATGTAGAAAACTAGTAGCATTGCCTATGCGCTGTCCCTCATATTTCAAACTTTCTACTAGTCACTACTGAGAGGGGAGGTATAACTCAATTAATACAGGCCATCTACAAATAGCCATCGGACAAAATATTCCCTCCCTTGCATATTACTTGTCATTTTAGCCTTGGACATGGAGATTAAAGAGTGGTGAAATAAGGTGGATCCATAGGAAACAAAAAGGTGAGGGATAGAGACAGAGATATATTGGCAAGAGAAAAATGTGTATTAGGCTGCGAGGATGGCAAGTAAATTGGAAAACTAGATGAGTGTAGGATGACAAGTAAATTGGAAAACTAGAGTGTACGATGACAAGTAATATGGGACGGAGGGAGTATGATTTTACTGTTGTTCCAAAGAAAGCACTGGCAACAGCAAACTCTGTAGACTAACCGTTACATTGATTAAACTAATTGTTCTAGTAAAAAATTTCTTAACGAAACTGCCTAGTGTGAAATCATCACAAATTGCACGGTTGATGCCCATATTTCCAGTTATTGTTGTTAAGAATCCCTTAGTGGGACTTAATGGAAATAATGGGCTCATACCAAAGGTCATGTAGGTTACTACTAAATCTCTTATATATTAGAGCCATTTGTACACCTACAAATGAGAAAAATGAGAATCAAGTTCCACTAAACATCCATCATGTGTCTCTTGTGTTCTTTACTTGGGTGATCAAGGGAAAGGTAAACGGGTCAATCTCCATCTACTTCTCACGCCTCACGTGCTGCCGGGGAAGACGGGGATTAGGGACATAATCTCCATCTACTTCTCACGCCTCACGTGCTGCCGGGGAAGACGGGGATTAGGGACATCGTTTATTTCTAACACGTTATCAGCACTGCTAGCTCTACCCTATGAATCAAGAACAAGAGTTATATTCCAAATGGAGGGCGATGAAGAACCTTGCTTGGTTGATAGTTGTGCCACAAATACAATTCTTAGAGAGACGAGGTATTTTCAAACACTGCAGAAAAAGACTGAAACACTCTTAACAATTGTCGGAAGCAATGGCCGCATTGTTGGCTCTGGACAAGCCGTTGTGGTCCTCCCTAATAATACTAAAATCTTCATTGAAGAAGCTTTTCTGTATCCAGGAGCTGAACGTATTCTCATTACCTTTAAAGATATTCGACACAATGGCTATCATGTTGCTACTGCATGGGAAGGCATGGCAGAATTCTTGTACATCACACAGTCGGATGAAAATAAAACAAATGTGGTTGAAAAGGCACTTGGCACCGCCTCTGGAATATACTACACAACAATTAGAGCCCCTCAAGAATATGTTGCGATGCCTACAATCTTTAGAAACCCAGAATCCTTCAAGATATGACATGAAAGGCTAGGACACCCTGGAATAATAATGATGCAAAAAATCATAAAAAGTTCCACTGGTCATGGCATTAAGGATATACACTTTCCTCAACAAAAGGATTTTTTGTGCACGTCTTGTGCAAAAGGAAAGCTTATTACCAAACCATCTTACCTGAAGATAAAGACCGAACCCTTGGGTTTCCTGGAGAGAATCCAAGGTGATATATGCGGCCCAATAAATCCTTTGTCCGGGCCGTTTAGATACTTCATGGTTCTTATAGATGCTTCTACAAGGTGGAGCCACGTATGCCTGTTATCTACGCGGAATCATGCTTTCTCTAAATTCATTGCCCAGATTATCCGATTACGCGCGAGTTTCCCGGAGAACCGCATTAAGTCAATTCGGATGGATAATGTAGGAGAGTTCACCTCGAAAGCATTTAATGATTATTGTCTTGCTCTGGGCATTGATGTTGAGCACTCTGTACCCCATGTTCATACTCAAAATGGGCTAGCTGAATCCCTCATTAAGAGAATTAAATTAATTGCCAGACCACTGTTACAAGGTAGCAGACTCCCTACCAGTTGTTGGGGGCATGCCATATTGCATGCTGTTGCACTAATCCAATACAGACCAACTGCGTATCACTCCACTTCCCCTTTCCAACTAACACGTGGACAAGAACCTGTGATTTCCCATCTGCAAAAATTCGGTTGTGCTGTCTATGTGCCGATATCACCACCCCAGCGTACAGTTATAGGACCTCACCGGAAGTTGGGGGTTTATGTTGGTTATGAAACTCCATCCATAATCAAATATTTGGAGCCTAAAACTGGTGATCTGTTTATTGCTCGGTACGCTGATAGTGTCTTTGATGAAGACTATTTCCCGGCATTAGGGGGAGGATTATACCTAAAATCAAAAGAATGCCGTGAAATATAATGGTGTGCAACTGGCATCCATTCACTTGATCCACGTACTAAAGATGCTGAACTAGAAGTTCGAAGAATAATAAACCTGCAACATTTAGCAAATAATTTACCAGATGCTTTTGCTGATATAAGAGGAGTGTCAAAATCGCACGTCCCTATGACTAATGCACCAGAGAGAGTAGAGATACCCATGGAGGGTATGAACTCTCAAATCCCTTATCCTAGGAAAAGGGGGAGAAATCTGGAAAACTCAATAGAAGCTAAGCGGAGACGTCCACAGAGGCAACATATTGAATTATATGCATTACATTCCCAATCAGTTGTCCCAGATGTGTGACACACTCTGATGGTGAAGGCCCTAGTGCACAAGTGCGCACAACTCAGAGCACGGGGGCACCGGAACAACCAGACTCAAATATTTTGGGAAATCAAGAAGAGCTGGATAAGTTGAATGAATTCTCCACAAATTATGCTTAAACAGGAGATTTATACAATAGAAAGACTATAATTGTCGACATACATTTTATCTCTAAAATCGAAGATGTGATTGATAAAGATCCTAAACCAAAGTCCATGGCAGAGTGTCAGAAGCGCTCAGATTGGGTCAAATGGAAAGAAGCAATAGAGACAGAATTGCGCTCACTTAATAAAAGGCAAGTATTCGGGCCTGTCGCTCGTACGCCCCCAATGTATTTCCTGTAGGATATAAATGGGTATTCATCCGTAAGAGGGATGAAAATAATCTGGTGGTGAGATATAAAGCGAGGCTTGTAGCACAAGGGTTTACGCAGAAACCCGACATCGATTACGATGAAACATATTCCCCTGTAATGAGTGGCATAACGTTCCGATATTTAATATCTATGGTTGCAGGTCTAAATCTAAAAATGCAGTTGATGGATGTTATAACCGCATACTTGTATGGGTCACTAGATTCGGACATATACATGAAAGTCCCGGATGGAATAAAAATTCCGGACCCTAATAGAGCCAATCGCAACATGTACAGATCACTGTATGGGCTAAAACAATCTGGTCGGATGTGGTACAACCGGTTAAGTGACTTCCTCCTAAAGAAGGGTTATGTGAATAACAAAGATTGTCCCTGTGTATTTATACGAAAATCCCATAATGGATTTTGCATCATTTCAGTTTATGTTAATGACTTGAATATCATAGGTTGTGTAGAGGACATTAAGGAGGCAAGCACCTACCTTAAGGTGGAGTTTGAGATGAAAGACTTGGGTAAAACCCGATTCTGCTTAGGCCTGCAGATCGAGCATCTCCTTGAAGGAATACTTATACACCAATCGACCTACACAAAGAAGGTTCTCGAGCGATTTAATATGATAAAAGCTCATCCTTTGAAAACACCCATGGTTGTGAGATCTCTTGACAAGGATAAAGATCCATTTAGACCCAAGGATGATAATGAATATATCTTAGGACCCGAAGTTCCGTATCTAAGTGCCATTGGAGCACTAATGTACTTAGCAAATTGCACAAGACCTGACATTGCATTCGCGGTTAATTTGCTCGCTAGATATAGTGCAGCCCCAACTAGAAGACATTGGGTAGGCATTAAGACAATATTGAGATATCTCAAAGGTACCATAGATCTTGGTTTATTTTTCCCGAAGAATCAAGGCCAGACTTTGGTGAGCTATGCAGATGCTGGGTATCAATCAGATCCCCATAAAGCAAGATCTCAGGCTGGCTTTGTTTTTCTTTGTGGTGGTATGGCTATATCATGGAGGTCATGTAAGCAGACCTTAGTAGGCTATATCATGGAGGTCATGTAAACAGACCTTAGTAGCAACATCGACAAATCACTCAGAGATAATTGCACTCTATGAAGCCACACGTGAATGTGCATGGCTCCGACGGGTGATTAACCATATCCAGAAGTCATGTGGTTTTGATACCGTTGAAACCCCCACTATTATCAATGAAGATAATGCAGCATGTGTTGCACAAATGCATCTAAGCTATGTAAAGAGTAACATGACTAAACACATAGCCCCAAAATTCTTCTACCCTCATGAACTCCAGAAAAAAGGTGAGGTAAACATTATACAAAAAAAATCATGTGACAATCTGGCATACTTGTTCACTAAGTCTCTTCCCGCAACCATATTCCATAAATGTGTTAGAGGAATCGGTATGAGACATTTGAGAGATGTTCAGGGTTCAGGGGGAGAACACCCTTGAATAAGAATTTATGATTTTTGATCTTGAAGATCATGAACTTTGTAATCTAGAAGATTATATATCATCCAGAAGATGTCGTTGTACTCTTTTTTCGTTAGCGAGTTTTTCTGAAGTTTCTCACACAAGGTTTTTAACGAGGCAACAAGTGCAATACATCAAACGACAATCATGTACTATTTCTCCATATTTTTTTCCCACTATTTTTTTTTTTTGGAGTTTTAACGAGGCATGAATTGATCGTGGTATTCGCCCAAGGGGGAGTGTTAAGAATCCCTTAGTGGGACTTAATGGAAATAATGGGCTCATACCAAAGGTCATGTAGGTTACCACTAAATCTCCTATATATTAGAGCCATTTGTACACCTAGAGATGAGAAAATGAGAATCAAGTTCCACTAAACATCCATCATGTGTCTTTTGTGTTCTTTACTTGGATGATCAAGGGGAAGGGAAACGGGTTAATCTCAATCTTCTTCTCACGCCTCACATGCTGCCAGGAAGGACGGGGATTAGGGACAACATTTATTTCTAACAATTGTTAGTAATGATCTGATTTAGGAAATTGTGATAATTATAACTAAACTAATAATCACATGGCATGCTATACATCAATGTAATAATTATAACAAACTTTGGTACGGCTTCACGGGATGAAAAGATCAGCAGCAACAAATTAGAAATCTATGTTTCACTGATTCAATAGTTAGGGATTTCTCTTAAAGAAACAGTGTGGCATGAACGACTTATCGCCTTTACACATTCCAGAAAAAAAAAAGATACGGGTGACTACAATTCACAGAAACAAAAATCCGGACAAGTCAACAGGAGAAAACATCCAGATAAGTCAACAGAAAGCACAAGGTACGAACAAACGATAACACTATAAATTTTGTACTAAAGTCTAGGGAATTGAATTTTTTTAAAAAAATCACAATACCTGTACTCCTGTAAGCACTATGCAGGAATTGAGCTAAACTTTGATGCCAAAATACACTGAAACGGGAGCGCGAATTACCTGCAGAACCAGCACGACGCAGCGCCGAGACGGCCTTCGATTCCAAGCCCAAGCCACCCTTACTTCCGCGGTCTATTTCCACGGCCGCCGCCGCCACGGCGGCCTCCTTCCGCTTAGCTTCCACCTCAACTACCTCGTGGGTAGCCGCACCATCACGCCCGTCTCCGCCAGAACCGCCTTCTTCGCCGGAAACAACCCGCGACGCCCTCTGTATGAGGTCGTCGAACACCTTGAACCGCTTCTCGAGCTCAACGACGTGCGCGGCCTCCTTCCGCTGCAGCAGCGCGCGGAGCCGCACGGCGTTGCGCCTCGCCTCCGCCAGCACGGCGGAGAGCTCGGCCGGCACCCCGTCCTCCACCGCCCGCGCCCGCGCCAGCGCCTCCTCCCGCGCGATCTCGGCGAGGCGCGCCTCCTCCTCGGCGCCCGCCGAGGCCAGCACCGCCGCCGCGGCCTCCACCTCCTCCACGGCCGGCCGCGGCGGGAGTTCCCGGTACAGCCGCGTGAGCTCCTCAACCGCATCCGCCGCCGCCGGCGTCATCCCCGCCGCCGCCATCGGCATGCCCCGCACGCCTCGGACTACTCGCAGAGAGAGACAGAGATGGTAGTACTGACTCGGAGTTGGTGAGAGGGCGTATAAAAATGGAAAGTGGAAGGGCTTAAATGCAAAGACAAGTGTTTCGATTCGAAGAGCTAGAGAGGGCGATGCTACAGTTCTCACTAAATACGAGGAGTTATATGCTCAAAACCGGCGGAGGCGGCCCGTGGGTCCAGTGATTAGCTGTCATCAAACCGGGACGTGTCTGGTAGGATCTGGAACGACGTGATGGGATTTCACCGTGCTTGTGGTCATTCCTGTGGCCGATCGCTGCGCTCGCTGCCAAAGTGAGTGACCGCACTTTACTTACTGTAAGTGATTTAATTTAAACTAACGAGTTCTTTTAGCTCTATGATTGTAGCAATAGATTACCGTCAAGGTGGTTAGGCTGTGCCACAAAGAGGCAAGGAGACACGTGCACGTGAGTGTGGAAGAGGTCTAGAAGCTCTGGCGCCTTCATTATCGTTGCGAATCTGCTGCATGTTCTCTTGTTTTGTTCCCGCTTTCATTTACATGTGTTACAGCCTGCCTTTTGAACGATTCGTGACAGACTAATACGAGCAAGATTTTCTCTTGGGTGAAATCGACGACAAACTGTCTACGAACGAAAAACGGTTTTGGCAGCAGCCTCGTGTGCATCGGGTGTTAAAACAAGAATATCCTTAGCAAATGGTCTCGCGCTCTTTTGGTCAGAGTAGCAGGCAACATCGGCAGATGGCGCTGTCTGACGACAAAAGATGCAGCATCGGATGTGTGCTTCTTTCTCCTTGCACGCGGTAGTTAGCCGCCTTCAGGTTGGTAAACTGAGCAGGGCTCTCTGTCAACGCTTGGAATTTTCGATACGAGAAGAGGAAAATGCAACATGGTCGGGTGCTTTGCTCACTGCTGAAATCACCGTGTTAGCTTCAGTTCAAACGTGGCAGCATAGTGGAATTTAGGGTGTATTTATTTTGAGGGCAAGGTTGGATTGGATAGGGTCATTCACATTTTTCTGGATGGGATGATCCAAATTATGTGTTTGATTGGGTGGATTGGATGATCCAGTTTTATGTTTGGTTGGATGGATAAGAATAGATAGGACCAGGTGAAATAATTAAATTATATATCTTATTATTAAAAATAATAATTAATTATACACTAATTAATATAATCTAACATTTATTGGTCTTAATCATATTTTAATAATTTTTAATCAATAATAAAAACATTAATTATCATTAATTCTAGTATGATTGAACTCTCATCATGTACTAATCAATATTTTATTGGTTATTAATAATAATATCATAGTAAATCATACTAATAATATTTAATTATGTTAGTAATCATCATCGTTACATAAGTTGGATAGCCTCATTCGGCCATGTTTGCTGGACAGGCTCATCCAGAATCTTAAAGGAATATTCTCATTCCAATCCATCCCTATCCACCCTGACGGTGAATCAAACACTGGACTGGATGGTGCTATCCAAACCTATCCAATCCAATCTAGCAAAATAAACACACTCTTAAGGAGACGAATTGGAGTAGGAAGCAGCAGACAGAACAGAGAAGTCCTTACTTCAGGATAACACATCCAGGACCAGGAAAAACGTAACGCGAAAATGAAAAAAAAAATAATGGAGATGCGGGGGATCGAACCCCGTGCCTCTCGCATGCAAAGCGAGCGCTCTACCATTTGAGCTACATCCCCTTTTTGCTTTAATTTTCGTTATTACCTTTTCTATATGCGTTTAATACAGAGAGCAACATGGCATTGGAAAGCTGTACTGTAAGTGCTTACCTTTTCTTAATTCCTTGGTTAGTCAAACTTGCATCTCAGTCAGCTCGATTATGTATAATAACTTATCGATCCGGCAGCGCTAAATAGACAAGCATGCCGGTGCAATTAAAAATGAAGCACCGCCGGCACCTACCTAACCTCTCTTTTTCCTGTATACGATAGAGCTCATGTGAGGTTTATAAGTCCACGGTCATCCTTGTTTGTTATGGAAGGCGCCAGTAGAGAGGTCGCCATCAGTGCCACGTCGGAGCCTTCCAACGCGATGTGAGATGACAGACGATGATGGTAATACCGGATCCGCGCACGTCGCCGCGCAGATATCATGCATGATTAGCGGATGGCTTAATCAGTGCCACGTCAGGGTGCCCAGTGGTGGCGGCTTCTTCGTTCGCCAGTGGGGCATGGGATGGATCGGCTGGGCGTGTACAAGAACAAAGTTTAGTCTTTATCTTCTCATGTTCTAGAACAAAGGCTATTATTGATTTTTGTTTTTGTAGAGAATCACATCACAACAAGTGAAATTTGCAACCGCAGGACTCAGGATAGCACGGAACAGAAGGTCGCTTCTGTCTGCTTCGACACTAGTTCTGGTCTCTCGTCTTGCCGGCTATCAAATTTGAATATGCTCCACCTTTTTTTTATTTATTTAATTTAATAATAATAATGGGATATAATTGGGCTCAAAAGCCCACTGATCGATGTCGAGACCCGCTCAAATCCTGGAGTTCGAGCCGTGCGTTGCTTTTGGGCCCAAAAAACGCACCAGCGAAACCGCCGTTCGAGCCGAACCATCCAGAACTTCGGGTCCATCCGTTTTTCAGCCTCATCACTCGGCGCCGGCGCGTCTCCTTCCTTCCCCCGCCGGAACCCTTCCTTCCCGCCTTCGTGCCGCCGCCGCTCCACCGTTCCCCGGTCAAAAGCCCAAAACCCACGCGAAGAGAAGCGGGTGGTGAGTAGACAATGGCGTCGTCGGAAGAGGAGACGAGCCGGCTTTTCCGCATCCGGCGCACGGTGATGCAGATGCTGCGCGACCGCGGGTACACGGTGCCGGACGCGGACATCGACCTCACCAAGGCCGATTTCGTCAATCGCTTCGGCAGCCCCACCCGCCGCGACGACCTCGTCTTCAGCCGCTGCTTGAAAGACGACCTCTCCGTCCAGGTCCGCCTCCCCTGTTGCGTTCCCTTCCGTTCCGTTCCGCCGCCGCCCACCGCCGTGTGAGCCCTAACCGACTAGCCGTGTTGCCTCCTTCCCCCTGTAGATCTATGTCTTCTTCCCAAACGAGGCCAAGCCTGGCGTGAAGACGATCAGGAGCTACGTCGAGAAGATGAAGTCGGAGCAAGTATTTAACGCCATACTCGTCGTGCAGCAGGCGCTAAGCGCATTCGCCCGCAGCGCCGTGCAGGAGGTCTCGCAGAAGTACCACCTCGAGGTGTTCCAGGTTCGTCCCCTGCTTCTGCTTTGCTTTGCCTCATCTACAAATGCCAGTAATATACTAGTATGTGCGCCTGTCTGTCTCCGTGGAAAGATGGACTGATGCTAAACTCGCCCGTGGCAGGAAGCTGAGCTCCTTGTGAACATCAAGGAGCATGTACTAGTACCGGAACACGTGCTCCTAACACCAGACGAGAAGAAAACTCTGCTCGAGCGGTACACTGTGAAAGAAACCCAGGTTGGATTGAGTTTACTTACCTCTTTGCTTTTCAGTAGCCTGAATGTTTCCACAAACATAGAACTCTTATAATTTATTCTTGTGACCCTGTGTTACTGTTACTTAGACACTGACAATGACATATACAGGATTGTGCAATTTTGCAATGGCACCTAAGAAATTATTCCATTGTTATCAGATGGTTCATATACAGCATTCACACGGAATTATGGTGGGTCTGCATAGTATGAAGTGATTGTACTTTGTACCAGATTTTCCCACCACCACGTTAAGAAGCGTTTTTTTTTTCAGCCTGTAGATACGAAGTAGTCTGTCAACACAGATGTTTATTTTATTTGAATTATTTCACTGGGTTATTATCCATGTCAATTCTGATGAAATAGCAAAAGAATTTTGGCAAAACAATATTATGGAAACTGATATTACTGATCAACTGGATATATATTAAAGGTATTACAGCGTGTTTAGACATTTTTTTTTGCTGACTTACCTGGAGGCCTAACTTTCCCCCTTATTTTGAAACAAACAAATGAAATGGTAGTTCATTCTCATGAACCAGCTACTGCCATTGATAGGGAATGCGGACCCTAACTTTTAACTTAATCTTGATTCAAACTTTGGTATTTCGAGGAATCTGTATCATTAGAGAATCAGCATAAGCAATGCCTAAATAATATGCTACACTATATCTGAATTGGTTCTATGTTAGGCACACATGTCAGGAGCTAAGTTATTAGAATGGAAGACTGAAAGGATGTGTCTATGTCACAACCGAACTAGACGGCCCTGGACCCAAGTGGCGCGGCCTTGTCGACAGGTGTCGGCCACACTACAAGGGCAGGGATAGGAGAGTTGCGAACTCTTAATCTATTGTTGCTTGTTGATTCATGTTGTCATGCCTCCATTGTTGGCCCAAGGGAGATCTATTCCATTAGTCTCAGCCCATTAAGGGGTTTAGGGTACATATATATAGGCAAGATAGGGAATATTCCAAATAGATGCTAGATACTAGATACGATGCCAGACAAGTGCACAATGACCAAAATAACACTAAAGACTTATTCTATCATCCATTATATAGAGTTCCGACTTACAATAGTATGGACTCCAACTCTATAACTAATATAATTATGATATTGACCTAAACCCTAAGCCTAACTCTAATTGAGCTCATGGATGGGCTTGCTTTAGGCCCATACAGTCTGTTGTATGAAGAAGATTTTCGGATATCTACTTTGATGTTTTTTTGTTTCTGATTATATTAGGTGGTTGACTGATAGCTGAATATAGGTCGTCTTGATTCATGTCAAAAATGCAATTATATTGACAAATGGTCAAAGTAGGGCAACTAGATAGTGTTGCAATTTTTACAATCCTTTGAGTTGTGATGAATTGTTATCACTAATATTGTGTGTGGTCAAGTTCACCGAACTACTTATAGTTTTGTGAAACTTAATGAAATGGCACAATGAAGGACAGACCCAGTATTGTGAGCTCCCACGCTAGGTGGGGTCTGGGAAAGGATTATATGAAGCAAGCCTTACCCTTTATTGCAAGGAGGTTGCGTTGAACCCAGGACCTCATGGCACAAGTGGGGTGATTTTTTGTAGCCCTCATCTTCTTAATGAGTTCTATTGAGCATGTGTTTCTTCATTGCATTCTCTAATACTTTGAAGATTAATTCTGAAAGAATGATGTGTTTGTGCAGTTTATTCTTGGAGTTTTTAAAATTGTAAAAGTATGAGCCTTATTACTATGAGAAACATCACCCATAGTTATCTTACAACGCTATTGATTACATATACAGATACCATTCTTTCTTTCTGATGATTTTGATACCTTATAATGCAGCTCCCACGGATTCAGATTTCAGATCCAATAGCACGATACTACGGAATGAAGCGTGGGCAAGTTGTGAAAATCACACGAAACAGTGAGACCGCTGGAAGATACATCACCTATCGATATGTTGTCTGAGATTTGCTACATCGTCATGGATTGTGATTTTCTGCAAAAGCTATCATGTGGCAATGCTTCTGTTTCTTCTAACCTCTTTCTTCACTTGAAATGCATCTCTACTCTCTAGTTTCCATTGTTGAACCAACGTACTGTTAAAGGGCCTGGTGCTCTTTTTTTCAGAGTTGGTGACATGCTCTGTTAGCATTAGGCGTAGGTGTCCGCAGCTATGTTTGAATACTTCATTGGTGCCTAATTGAAAAGGCTAAGCACATCATTGTTTGGGGATGCTTTTTATCTTCAAAACTTGTTGCTGGTAGATCTGCTCTGCCCTGATTGAAACTGATCTAAACAATGGTTTCTGATTCCATTGCTCTTCTCTTGCTGATGAATTGTGTAACTGATTTTCAACATGAGTAGGGGGCCCTCGGGTCCTGAACTGATCTTGCTTTGAAATTTATTTCTATCTTTTAACCTGGGTGTGTCATTGATGGACTCCCTCCACGGATTTGAATTGCTTGTTCTTCTAGAATATGCTAGTTAACTTTTATAAATCACTGTTAAACTATAGTTTGACAAATAGAAAATGGAGGAGTGGAGTTTCTGTTCCTAATTTTGGAAGATCTTGAGTCACGAGACTTTGAAAAAGGGGTGTGGTGGCCAATGCAAGACTGCAAGGCTATAGCTATTTTGCTTCATCTTGTAGCTATAGAAATCTTGGAACATCCTCAGGCAAAGCACAGCACTACAGCACCATGTTCAGAACTACGGAGACAATGTTATCCCGTTGCACAGCCAGCTTGCGCAAACCAATGAAGGCCAATCTCGTCTCCACACATCTCCTGATGCCTCACATTCCATACTTCTGTTAACCCGACCCCCATCTTTAGCTAATATAGAAGTGAACTCATTCTCACATACAAGTAGTAGCTGAACGGACTAGCAGTAGTATGAACTGCCACAAGTGCATAACTGAGCTGCAAAGTTGGTTGACGTCAGAGGCTTATAGCAGTGCAAAAGGAAATGATGAAATTATGCATCATGGCAGTCACATGCGAGATTAATGAAGACTCCGAAATCCCACAGAATATCAACAATTGAAGTATAGCAACCAAAATCGTTGGGTGTGTACAAATATCTTTTTTTCTTTTCATGACAAGGATTGTACTCTTCTGCCTCGCACTATGATTCATCGTTTGACCGAGTGATGAATGTACAAAATGCGATGTGCATGTGCCTTGTTACACTTCAGTTCTGTCTATACACAAATTTATCATAACTAGATAGTAATTTGAACGACTGTAAGGCAAATAGTACTGCAAGCACAAATATGTCGGAAGTGCTTTAGGAGGCTGCAATGTCCAACCGAGCTGTCCGACTAGTGTAAATCCCATTTGTGTTACCCGCTAATCTGTTGTGATATTTGTACTGGTGAAGCAGCGCGCTGGGTCGGACACCCAACGGTACGGAGTCGATGATTCAGGACCTGCTGCTGCTAACATCTAGATGGAAAACGGCACACACAAGACTTGGTTCTCGGTAAAATCTCGCGGCTCTATACCATCTTCCTGACACCACTCACTCCGATTCAAGCAAGCCTAAGCAGCTACAAAATGGTTCATTATTACCAAGCAAAACTAAGAATACACGACGACGATCAGATGTAGTGTGTATGCAGTGTGACAACTAAATGAGCTGATGAGGTGTACACCTTTTCTTTTTCTTCTTTTTTTAAATGGATGTATACTCTTTTATAGAGCAACCGTTTCTCAATGAAAAGCGAGCTTTCTCTAGCATTGGAACTCCTTCCCCTTTGCGCTTTGTTGTTTAGTCAAACTTTAAGAGCAACAAATTAGATTATGTATAACCAACAATCGTGGCTGATCTAAAAAAATAGACGACCCACAGTTATTCCAAGGTACTGTAAAACTGACCCTATATTATATTAATATAACATGCGAGAATGATTATGAAATGTAAAATGGAAACTAGAGGCAAGCAAGCAAAAAAACAAAAACAAAAACAAAGACGAAGTTATTCATGGCATTCACATGCAAGATTGAAGGCTCGCTGAATATTAACTGTATATAAGTTGTAGCGATCACATCTTTAGATTTCTGAAATTCTGATGCAATTCTTTTACCTCGTGACAAGCATAAGAGTGTACATTTGTGCCTCCTTACATTGTGTGGCATTCTATATATAGCTTGTACTCTCATGAAGAGTTTGATAAATATAGAAAAAAGTTGTAGGTATCAAGGATTGAAATCCTAGACTGTAGCGGGAAATTTTTTCCGATAAAACCGGACCAGATCTCGAACTTTCCGACCGGGATCCCGAATTGCTACATTAACTAGGGTTGGGATTCACCGGAATCCTGGTCTCCTGATGAAACCAGCCCGGACCAGGATTTCCGGAATCCGTGGAAACCGACCGGTTTTCGACCAGGATTTCAATCTATGGTAGGTACAACTCAATTGTCCAACTAATGTTCAACCAAGACATGCAACCTATTTACTTTCGGTTGCCAACTGAATAATCACAGGAACATCAGTGCGAATGTAACTGCAACAAATTTACTCTTTTGGAACTGAAAAATCCTGACAGTCGTGGCCATCCTGCTAGAGTCTTCATCAGGAAGCACACATCGCCGCTTATGCTGAGTCTTCATCAAGCCTCGCAGCTACTTACTTCCTGACATCACTCAATCCCAAGCACGCGAAACCAGCTGCACGATGCTTCAACATTAGGAAGGTAAGAAAAGATCATACAAGAGCGATCAGAGTGTCTAGCGTATGCAGTGTGACAGCCAAAGGTGAAACTATGAAAGGATGAGGTATCTATGCTATTTTATTGAGCAAACGGTGGCCGAGTTGCTCAGTTAAGTAAATTACCTGCAAAATGCACGTGTCAGCATACAGAAATAATGGCCAACAACCGAATTCCTGAATACTGGTGCTGCACATTATCAGGACTCGAGTGTTATCCTAAACGGGATTACACGCCATGTATACGACGTACAGAATGGTACATGAGATATGAAAAGTCAGCGCACAGTTTAGGCCCTAATATGTGAATTACACGGCTAGCAGTTTACATGGTCAAAAAAGGTCAAACACAGACTACAGAGCCTACACCGCACGACAATTACAAGGTTTCTGGGCGCCTATTAGAGCAGGGCTAATGGTTTAGCCTGCTGGTGGTGGAATACAACAACCATGTCATCTTGAGCCTTTAACAAAGCGAGTTCATATAAGAGCAGGGCTTATGGAATCGCTCGCTGCTGGTGATTCACGAAGTCCAGCTCATTTATCGGCGGCATTAGGCTGACTCCAACAGCGGTGGCATCACCAAAGGCAAACCCGATATGCCTCTCCGCGTGTAACTGTGCATGACCAAACCGGTGTCTAACAGATGAGGCAAAAACGAGAGGCAGTTTTCCTTCGATGAGAGAGAAGATGCAAAAATAGAACTCCTCTCTCCTCAAAGGCATGAAGTCGTCAACGACCGGGAGGTGGAAAAGGAGCCGGAGGAGTAGGCGGCACTGCGCGCTGGGCGAGCGCCGCACAGGCGGCACCACGCGCTGCGCGAGCGGCGGGTGCGGGGCATGCGGCTCACGGAGCTAGCGGCGGGCGGTGGGCTCACGGAGCTAGCGGCGGGTGACGGCTCGTAGGGCAGGCGGCGGACGGCGGCTCGTAGGGCAGGCAGCTGGCGGCGACTCGCAGGGCACACGACGGACGGCGGGTCACAGGGCAGGCGGCAGACGGCGCGGGGCAAGCAGCTGCTGGCGCGCGGGCAAAGCGACGGAGCGCGAGCGGAGCGACAGCAACGCGTAGAACGAGCGGTTGCTTCCGTGAGTTTCAGCTGCAGGCGCAGTCCCCTTTCTCCTTGGTGGATTCAATGAATTTTCCTTTATCTTGGATTCCATATACTCTGGTGATGATTTCATGTTTCCGTTGGTTCTGGGTAGGGTAGATCAACAAGCAGGACCTGGCCGACGCTCGGGCCGAGCAGCGGTGCGTGGCGCTACCAGCAGCGGAGCGCGCGTGCAGGACCTTAGTGATGTGCGAGCCAGTCAGCGCCACCACCCAGGCTGACCGGCGATTGTCTCGTGCCGCGTGGGAAATCAGGTGAAGGAGGGAAACGTCGCGCGGGAAATAAAACTGTCATGGTTGAATAGCGAGATGCCACCAAATGACTGCCCTCACATTTACTGTACATGCAAGGCAAAGTTGATTTTGCCTCTCTAAATTGGCTTTTCTTATTGGAGTCAGCCTAGCCTTAGTACCTTCTAGTATTATGGGTTGACGATTAAAACTAGCTACTCATTAAATATTTAGTTATTATCTTTTTGCATGCACGAATGTTTATTGGCCACAGTTAACGCTGTTCTCGGGGTTGCTGCTTTGGGTTAGCGACTCGCCGACCGTATTCTCTCTCTACGTTTCTCTCTCATTCATCTACGATTTTGCTGACGTGGATGTTTATTTCGCCTGCTGATTCAGCACCAAAATATTTGCTCTAATGGAGTTGGCTCTTACGTTGACTAAGAGAAAGCCTGGCATTAAAAAAAACAACTAATTAATGCTTGCATATAGACACAATCTGATGTAATCAAGATCTTTGTGATCACTCATGAAACAACACCATATGAAAACTACACATGCTCATCCATGACAAAAAAGCAACACTCCTACCAGAAATTCCTTGAGAAAAACAAGCCGCTTCTGAAGAAGTAATTTGCCTTTGTATCTGTTTGTCTGATTTCAATAGCAGCTCGACAAAACATAAATATTGAAGGATAAAATTATGATAGTTGTTGGATGGATAAGTATTTTTAGTTTTATATTAATCCAAAAATAAATCATAAATATGATTAACAGATTGCATGATAAAATAGACAACTCTACGTAAGATCTATACAGATCTATAAAAGCAGTCAGCATCACAGCATCTATCATACTATCCATGACTATCAGAGATAAACAGATCATGATAGAGGAAAATGAGCCGTTATGACAGGGTAGAGTAGGCGGCGATGACGTGCAGCACCATCACGTTATTGGCAACGGTGTGTGAGGCCGATTCGACATCGAGAAAAATGAGCTGTGGCGACGAGCTTGACGAAGACGAGGAAGTGATCGAGCAGTCATGTAGAGCGCTTCCTAAAAATCTTATTTGTCCTCTCCCCGTGTAAGATGGTAGAGGACGACAGTTTTGGAGACATGCTCTCCCGTTCATCGGCACACGCCGATGATCGGGATGGAGAATCCTTGACCACGCAACAGTAGCAAGAGGCAAAACTCTAGACGATTGCGTGATATAATTTACGGCGGTAACCGTACGTATTTATAGGAGGGGACCACTAGGGTTGGACGTCCTGCAACCGAGTCTGTTACCATATTAATATGTCAGTTTCCATATCTAAATATATTAGATACGCAACAAAAAGAAAGTGTAAAAGGAAGTTGCGTCCCTGCAAGGCAAGGGACCGAATTTTAACAGATCATTCACGCGGGTGATGCACAGTCGCATCCATCACCATGCCCCGCCCGGCCTGGCCCAGCGAGGCGAGCGAGCGAGCACGTGTATTCTCCCTTTCTCTCATCCACACACGTACAAGAGATGCTTGAGTAATCAACCTTATAAGTTGAACTCCCTTCACCTCTATTAGTAATATGGAACTAAACTTTTGCACTCCCACCACTTAAGAATGGGCCTTTGAGATTTTTTTCATGAATTATTGGAATACTAATGGGCTAAGCCCATATAATTCGAGCAATCCCCAACCAGATCTCAAAGTCCCAGCTAGACTTTGCCTCACCCCACTGTTGTTTAATATACCAGTGTTTTCAGTGGAGACTGTTAAGTTGAACTTCCATCTAGAATAATAAGCTACACTGATTCATAACTTGAACGATGGACTATGCCTTGAATTGTAAGTTTTGTACAAACAAGTTTCACTTACTGTCGTAACTGATACTGGACCTCCAGTAGGCTTCTCTGTGGGTGGAGCATATAGGTCATACTCCCTTAGTCTTTCATATGCTTAATAGAGATCACCCAAATATCACAGATTATGACCTTATAACAATCAGACTCATATAGGTGTATTCATTCAAGAATGTTCTGTAGGATAACATCTTTGCTATTTAAATCTAACTAAATATATTAAAGAAACAATCAACCTATCATACAGATATCAAGAGTAATGCATCACTTCTTGAGTGGGTTATAAAAAGGTTACTCTCATGCTAACCAATAGCTTGTTCTTCTGAGGTCCTACTTTATGGAATCTCCGATCATATAAGTTGGGTTACCACTATGGAATAGCACATATGGGTCTCATACCCATGTCCTTCAATGTACTGTCTATCACATTATATGACAACCCCTTGGTGAATTGATCTGCCAGGCTCTCACCAGTTGAAATATATTCTACTGATATGACTCCGGAGTTTCTCATTTTCCTGACAGACTTCAAACATCTCTTAGTATGTCTTGATGACTTTATATTTTCCTTAGAATTATTCATTTTGACTATCATAGCTTGATTATCACAATTCATGAGAATTGCTGGCACATGTTTCTCGATAATAGGCAAGTCCATCAAGAGCTTCTCAATATAATGAGATTGCGTAAGAGTAATCACATTCTCTCCTTTGATTAGCTTGATATTCAAGATAACATCAGCCTCACCCATATCCTTTATATCAAAGTTTTGGCATAGAAAAGTCTTGACCTTATTGATCACATCAAAATTTGTTCCAAAGATGAGCATGTCATCAACATACAAGCACAATATAAATCCCTGACCCCCAACATGGTGGTAGTACACACATTTATCAGTCTCATTGACTAAAACGCCTATTGCTAGAAGTGTTGAATCGAATTTTTCATACCACTGTTTATGAGCTTGTTTCAGACCATACAAAGACTTCAACAACTTACACACATTATCTTCTTAACCCTTTATTATAAATCCGTCTGGCTGATCCATATAGATTTCCTCATCCAACTCTCCATTAAGGAAAATTATCTTAACGTCTATCTGATGAACGATAAGACCATGTGAGATAGCTAGAGCAAATACACGAATAGTGGTCAATCTAGCAATAGGTGAATAAGTGTCAAAGAAGTCTTCGCTTTCTTTCTGGGTATAACCTTTGGCCACAAGTTGAGCCTTATATTTATCAATAATATCATCAGGCTTAAGCTTTTTCTTGAACACCCACTTACAATACACAGGTTTGCAACCATATGGTTTATCAATAACTTAACAAGTTCCATTAGAAAGAATCGAGTCCATCTCACTATAGACAACTTCTTTCCAGTCATCTACATTAGGAGATGCATATGCCTCTGAAATGATTCTAGAAGTATCATCCATAAGATAAACAGTGAAATCATCACCAAAAAACTTTGCAGTCCTTTGTCTCTTGCTCCTCATAGGAGCCTCACTATCAATCTCCTCATGGATTGGTTCAAGAGTTTGTTCAGCATGATCAGAAAATGCACTAGATTCAAGAGTTGTCTCAACAATCATATCAGAAGATAATCTAGACATGCTATGTAATTTTTTCATAGAAAATATGTTCTCAAAGAAAGTGACATCACGAGACTCTATTAATGAATTAACATGAATATCAGGCACCTCTGATTTAACCACTAAAAATCTATGGGCTATACTATGATGAGCACATCCAAGAAAGATACAATCCACAGTTTTAGGTCCCAACTTACGTTTCTTGTTAATTGGCACATTAACTTTGACCAAACAACCCCATGTGCATAAGTAAGAGAGCGATGACTTTCTACCAATCCATTCCTCATATGGAGTCTTCTCCTTATTCTTTATGGGAACTTTATTTAGGACATGACATGATGTCAATAAAGCCTCCTCCCACCATGCCTTAGATAATCCAGCCGTGTCCAACATGGAATTAACCAAGTCAGTCAAGGTGTAATTCTTTCTTTCGGCAACCTCGTTTGATTGGGGTAAATACTGAGGTGTCCTCTCATGTATCATACCATGTTCCGCATAGAATAAGTCAAACTTATTTGACAAATTCTCGCCACCACGATCAGACCTAATTCTTTTGATCTTTTTCCTCTAGTTGAGTTTCAACTTCAGCCTTATAAATTTTAAAATAGTTTAGAGACTCATCTTTCATTTTTAACAAATAAACATAGCAATATCTAGTTGCATCACCAATCAAAGTCATGAAATATCTAGTCGCATCATCACTCAAAGTCATGAAATATCTTTTTCCACCCTCAGTCAATATACCATTCATTTCACAAAGATCTGAATATATAAGTTCTAACAGTGCCAAGTGTCTCTCCTCTGCAGCCTTGTGAGGCTTTCGAGATTGCTTAGATTGCACACAACTTGAGCACTTTGAAACTTTGACAATGAAAATTTCGGAATTAAATTCAAGCTAGAATGTTGAGACATAGAATCAAAATTTAGATGACATAAACATGAATGCTAAACACTAGCATCATTCTCATTAACGCCATCACAAATATAGTTCATAGACTTATTGCAATAATCTGAAAGGGAAAAGCGGAACAAACCTCCGCACTCATAACCTTTACCAATAAATTGTCCACTCTTAGATATGACAACTTTATTTGACTCAAACAGTACCTTTAAACCATCCCTACACAAAAGGGAGACACTAACGAGACTCTTCTTGATAGAAGGGACATGTTGTACGTTCTTGAAAGTTGCCTAGAGGTGGGGTGAATAGGCAAATCTAAAAATTATACAAAATTGGACTTAAGACAATTTTATCAGTCTGACCGGCAGTGCCGGTGAGGTTGATCGGCAGTGCCGATGGTCACTGCCGATGCTGGATCGGTAGTGTCGATGAACAAACTAACAGCGTATGAAATATAAGTTTAAGTGATTTTGTAGTTACTAAGTGAACAAATTGCTACAATAGTAGTAGAGAGAAACAATAGAGATAATAATGAATAATAAAACAAGAGCTATTTGAGTAGATCTAGCAAATATATCAAGTACAAGTGAGAACCCTAGGTGATGATTAAGAGAACAACAAGTAAGTAAATAAGTACAAGGAGACACAAGATTGTTATAGAAGTTCGAGCTCACAAAGAACCCTACGTCTCCGTTGAGAAGTCCACAAAGGACCGGGTCTCTTTCAACCCAATTCTCACTCAAGCGACCACAAAGATTAAGCTTGAGTTCCCCACTATCAATTCCCTTGCGGGAGGGTAATATAAACTTCCCGAGGTGTCACCACACAAGTTGGGAGCTCTTCGGGCACCGCTAACCGTCTAGGAGCAAAGCTCCAAGAGTAACAAGCACAATTCACAAAGATGGTTAAATCGAATGCTCAAGAGTGGAATGATGCTCTTTTCACTAGGAAATAATGGCTCACTCAAACCCTAACTCAAAGGATGAAGCTTTAGCTTGGAGAGGGAGAGTGAGGAGAGTGAAGCTCAAAAGTGCAATTTGATTTTCGGATTGGAGAGGGTTTGCACGAAGTGTGGTGGGAGCCTTTTATACAAAGGGCTCAAAAAGAGCCGTTGACCTGTCTGGACACCCCGTACCGGCACCTCATCAGCACTACTACTAGGGTTTTTGACACACTGTCATAGATCTGCAGGCAAGGATGCGGCCTGCACTGGCACTACCGATGAGGCAACCACAGAGAACAAGATGTCTCTAGAGATCCTGATCGGTACTGACGGTTAGTCAGATCAGCACTGCCGATTGTGGCCAGCCAGAGGACCCGAGTGAACACATTCTCTGTGAAGAGGGGGCCGGCACTGCCGATCAGGATATCAGCACTGTCGATTAGCTATAGGCTGAGCCAGACAGAAAGAGTGTCTTTCTAAAAGAACCGATCGGCACTGCCGATGGAACCATCGGCACTGCCGATGAGCTACAGCCAGAGAGCCAAAGGAGAACATACTTTTCTGGAAGGGTGATCGACACTACCAATGGGGCCACCGGCACTGCCGATTCTGGCAAGACAGAAACTAGAGAGATGTCTGGACATCACAGCGCCTCTGGGAGGAGTGATCGGCACTGCCGCTGAGGATCACCGACACTGCCGATGAAGGCAAAAACCAGAGGGCAACAGAACTATAAATTGGGAAATTTTGAGTATTTGACTTTACCAAACTTTGTAAATTATACCCATCTTAATAGTAAGGTTTACCTATACTCAAGATTAGAAATAAAAATAACACGGATCATTCATTCGTGAGTAAATTTTGGACTTTAATTTAAGGCAAATGACGGTCTTCTTTTCCCTTCTTTGTTTCAGTGCTTTTCATTCTTCAAAAGAGATAGTCATCTACACACATACTCAATGAAAACATTAGTCCATTCTTAATTGTATTGACGTCAATCTCCAAAACAAAATTAGGGGCCTAGATGCACTTTCAATCTCCCCATTTTGGTGATTGATGACAATACAACTAAATTTCATAGAGATTTGCAATAAGAATCATTTTGTGATATTAAAACCAATGTGGAGCTCCCCCTAAGTGTGTGCATGATATAAATAATAATGATCAACAACAACAATGCACATATTTAAAGAAAAGTGTGAGAGCTCCCCCTAACACCTTGCATAAGAGGCAATTTACAATAATCGAGCATAAGAGATAATAAACTAAGCATATGATGATAATTATCACATTAATGCATCTAGAAGGCGTGAAACAATAATACACCATCACAAGAGACAATAGAAGCAACCTAACCATAAAACACAAATAGAGGTTTACAAGAACAAAAGTAAACAGTTTTACAAGCCATAAGCAAATTGTCCATTACTCTCACAAAATGAAAAACAAACTACTAGACACCAACACCAACTAATCTACTAATCTTCTCCCCCTTTGGCATCACAACACCAAAAAGAGGGAAAAGAACTGCCGGAAGCTTCACTCCTCCAGGGAATCAGTGTCATCATCATCATCATCCGCATCCTGAGCCTCCTGGACAGCCTGTGTAGCCTGAGTGTAGAAACCCCAGGGATCATCATAGGAGCTCATGTCTGGCAGAGGAGTGAACTGAATTAGAGGTGGAAGCTCAACACTGGTGGTGGCGGTGAGGGTCCTCAAGTCTGACTGAACCTGAGTCAGAGCCTGTTGCTGCTCCCTATGGCCACTGCAGAGTCTCGGCATATGCAAAACATGGAATTTATGGCACGGGTGACCTTCGAGGACCGGCGACAAGGCTGAGGGGCAGCACTAGGACCGGCTGCCTCTCCCCTTGCTGCTGCTGTTGCTGAAGATTGAGGCACATCTGCCGCTGCTGGAGGAGTACTGCCGTGTGGAGGTGATACAATAAGAGGAAACTTCTTCGGTGTGACTGAGGGATGCTTGTGATCACATGTGAACTGGTAGCCCACCACACATAGAATCATCTTCATAATGTAAGGAGCATAGATCAAAGAGGCCTTACTAGTGTAGGAGTTGTATAGAATCTCTGTCCATATGAAGTCAAACACACTGAAAGGCTCTGCTCCCTCTCTCATAGCAAACATCAAAGTCTTGGTGGAGCTGAGAATATGAGTGTGATCCCCCACCTTAGGAGTCAAAGTCACCTGGAGCATGTTGTTGAGAACTCAAAAATATGGCTTTAGGCCATGATAAGAACCAAACTCAACACCATGCTTGGGGTCAGCATAACGAGCATCATACATGAACTCCCACTCACTGTCCTTCTGAGGATCAAAGATAGTCGCCTTGGGCTTCACTCTTTCAGTCTCATCAAAGCCAAGGATCTGAGAAAAGTTGAAGTAAGTGATAGTGAAACGGTTGCCCTCTATGGTCCAGTGCAGCTTGGAATCCATATGGTTTTCCTCATCAAGCTGAACCCACATGGTAGCGTAGAACTGAGCAATGATCTCATCATTCCAGTGCTGGTGCAAACCCATGATAGCTGTCATGTTCCTCCTATCACACTCTGAGCGGATCAGCTGAAATGTGGGATCATCTGCTGCTGCCATCCTATCCCACTGAATGCACTACATGGGTGTAACTCTGTGTGTGGTCTTCTTCAGAATGTTCTTGTACCATGCAACCTAAGTCATGTCCCAGAATCTGACATCGGAGACACCCGGGTGCTTGGGCTCAATCCAGGGGTTAGTGTGACGGTACACTCTTATCTCATCCCTAGATGGAGCCACTAGAATCTGGAACTGATCATCCACCTGTGGTGCTAACAACTGATAGGTGATGGAGGAGCACATGGGTCCATGGATAGGCTGATGAATAACCTCATCCCCAGACTCAACACCCTCCTCATCGTCCTCCTCAGCCTCCTCATCCTCCTACTCATCATCCTCTTGTTCTTCCTCATTGTCTTCCTCCTCTGACTCTTCATCCTCACTAGGAGTAGGATCATGTGGAGGAATAACCTTGCCCTTCCCCTTGCCCTTGCTACGCCAAAGGCCAACACCACGTGAGGTGGCTTGGTCGGAGTCTCCGCCTCGACCCCGCTTGCCTCCCCCAGCCCGACGAGCAACGGGGGAGTCATTGGGGTCGAAATCCACGTCCGAGTCACTTGGAGTGCCTGGATGCTTCTGACGTTTGCAACCCGGCATTTGTCAAGAAGATAGGAAATGGTGTGAGAAAGTTGCAATGAAAATCAGTACTGGACTACTGTCTGGATTGCCTTGATCGGCAGTGCCGATGGGAGTCATCGGGAGTGCCGGTGGGGCAATCAGAAGGCAGCCCGAGTGAAACTGCTCTCTGGTTGACCCAACCGGCATTGCCAATAACTGACATTGGCAGTGCCAATCAGTTCAATCTGACACTGCAACAGACAATTAGGGTTTCAGGATCTCCCGACCGGCAGTGCCGATGGGGGCCATCGACGTCGCCGATCGTGTAGGCTTGAAACCCTAAGTGCACTAAAAACTAAGATTTAGCCACTAAAACTCTATCAAAATACAGGGGTGACTAAATTCCTCCTAGATGAACAGCTCTATCATGTGAGATTACGCAAAAACATGAGGCATTGCGAGATTCAAGAGATGGAGATTTTCTGAAAATACCTTCAAAAGTCCTTCAAATTCGAGAGGAGATGGAGGGGAGAAGGTGTAGGAGCCGTTTTGGTCCACTTCCCGCTTGATTCCACAAGGTTTGGCAAGGATTTGGAGAAGGGGAACTTGAGGTAGGGTTGGAGAGAAAGGGAGGCGCGGTTGGAACTGGAGAAGTGAAACTAGAATCGGTCCCGTGAGGGGACCAAGTTGAGTTCAAAACTCCAGGCCCAAATCAGCAGTGCTGGTGATGAGCATCGGCAGTGCCGGTGCGGGTCAACGCACAAGGTACATGCCCGTATCGGCAGTGCCGGTGGTGAGCAATGGCAGTGCCGATGAGGGCAGCCCGAGGAAAAAAGTTCCCAGACAGAAGCTGGCTCTGTTGGATGCCTGACCGGCAGTGCCGGTAGAGGTACCAGCAGTGCCAATAACTGAAGATCAGATAGAACCAGTATCTGAAGATCTAGAAGTGAGAGTTGCAAACAAGTTTTTGATGGACAAAAAGCGATCTTGACATCATATGGTCCACCAACAATCAACAATACATTACAATGACCATATTTTGACAAGATTTGATCCAATGATCTAGAAGCAACATCACTAGCAAAAACAACAGATTTTTTTGACATAAAGCAATGATTTTTACAAAGATAAAACAATCACCATTTAGATGTGCACATCCTCTATACCACATTGGTAGAGTCAAGAATATTTAGCTCACTTCTAAGATAGCAAAATCTTTTCTCATCTAAGGGCTTTGTAAATATATCGTCTAGTTGATCTTCGGTTCGCACATGACTAACTTCTATATCCCCCTTGATAGAATGATCTCTCAAAAAGTGGTGGCGGATATCTATATGCTTTGTGCACGAATGCTTAACGGGGTTGTAAGCTAGCTTTATGGCACTCTCATTGTCGCATGGGAGGGGGACACGGTTCAACTTGTAACCGTAGTCCCTTAGAGTTTGTCTCATCCAAAGTAGTTGTGCACAACAACTACCGGCGGCGACATACTCCGCTTCGACCGTGGAAAGAGCAATGGAATTTTGTTTCTTGGATGACCATGACACTAGAGATCTACCCAAAAATTGACATGTCCCGGAGGTGCTCTTTCTATCTACCTTATCCGTGGCATAATCCGCATCAGAATAGCCTAATAGGTTGAAGTTTGAACCCTTGGGATACCAAAGCCCTAGGTTGGGTGTGTGAACTAAATATCTCAAGATTCTTTTAATGGCCACCATGTGACATTCCATAGGAGCAGCTTGAAAACGTGCACACATATACACACTAAGCATGATATTGGGTCTAGATGCACAAAGGTAAAGCAAAGATCCAATCATGGAGCGATATACCTTTTGATCAACGGGTTTATCCTTTTTGTTGAGGTCGATGTGTCCATTTGTTGGCATGCGAGTTTTGATGGGCTTTACCTTGTCCATGTCAAACTTCTTCCATAAGTCTTGTGTGTACTTGGCTTGACATATGAAGGTGCCCTCTTTGAGTTGCTTCACTTGGAAGCCTAGGAAGTATGTCAATTCTCCTATCATGGCATTTCAAACCTCTTGGTCATTATCTTGCTAAACTCATCAAAAAAGTTTTGGTTAGTAGAACCAAATATAATGTCATCGACATATATTTGGCACACAAATATATCATTGCCAAAACGCTTAGTAAAAAGAGTTGCATCGGCCTTGCCAATGACAAAACCCTTTTTAACAAGAAAGTCCCTAAGACATTCATACCAAGCTTTTGGGGCTTGCTTGGGCCCATAGAGCACCTTATGGAGTTTAAAAACATGGTTAGGATACTTTGGATCTTCAAAGCCCGGTGGTTCCTCCACGTACACCTCTTCCTTGATTGGCCCATTGAGGAATGCACTTTTCACGTCCATTTGGTACAACTTAAAATCATGGTGAGTAGCAAAAGCAAGTAATATTCTAATAGATTCAAGTCTTGCTACGGGGGCATAGGTTTCATCAAAATCCAAACCTTCTACTTGTGAATACCCCTTTGCCACGAGCCTTCCTTGTTTCTTATCACAACACCATCTTCATTTTGTTTGTTGCGAAACACCCATTTGGTGCCCACAATATTCTTGTTCTTTGGCCTTTCCTCCATTGTCCACACTTCATTTCTTGTAAAGTTGTTTAATTCTTCTTGTATGGCCATCACCCAATCCGAATCTTCAAGTGCTTGTTCTACCCTAAATGGCTCCATAGAAGAGACAAAAGAGTAATGTTCACAAAAATTACTAACTTGAGATCTAGTGATTACCCCCTTATCAATGTCTCCAAGTATTTGCTCAACGGGGTGATCACGTTGTACATTTTGATGCACTCTTGGGTGAGGTGGATGTGAGCTTTCTTGACCACCATCTTTATCTACCTCTTGATCATGTCTTTGAGAATCATCACTTGAGTCTTGTTCATGATCATCAACATTTTGATCTTGACCACTTGCATGATCAATTTCTTCATTTTCATGATGTTGGTCTTGTCACTTGAATTTTCTTGTGGTCTCATATCACCTATGGCCATTCTTTTTATTGCATTTCTAGGAGCTTCTTCATCTACATCATCATTAACAACTTGCTCCCCTTGAGAGCCATTAGATTCATCAAATGTCATGTTACGTGAAATTTCAACACAACCGGTGGTTTTATTGAACACACGGTAGGCATGAACATTTGATCCATAACCAAGCAAGAAACCTTCATCCACTTTTGGAGCAAACTTTAAAGTCTTGGGTTTCTTGTTTAGCATAAAACATTTGCTCCCAAAAATATGAAAGTAGGAAATATTAGGCTTGTTATCAGTTAGTAGCTCATATGGTGTTTTCTTCAAGAGTCGGTGGAGATATAACCGGTTGGAGGCATGGTATGCGGTGTTGACGGCTTCGGCCCAAAAACAGTCGGACGTCTTGTATTCATCAAGCATTGTTCTTGCCATCTCAATGAGTGTACGATTCTTTCTTTCGGCCACCCCATTTTGTTAAGGGGAGTAGGGTGCCGAAAATTCATGCTTGATCCCTTCTTCATCAAGATACTACTCAACTTGTATGTTCTTGAATTCGGTGCCGTTGTCACTTCTTATTTTCTTGATCTTGACTTCATATTCATTTTGTGCTCTTTTCATGAATGTGTTGAGCACATCCTTCACTTCACCTTTATCATGAAAAAAGAATACCCATGTGAAGCGAGAAAAATCATCAATAATTACAAGACCATATTTGTTACCACCGATGCTTATGTAGGAGACGGGCCCAAAAAGATACATGTGTAACATCTCCAATGGTCTTGTAGTTGTCATTACGTTCTTGGCGGGGTGTGATACTCCAACTTGTTTTCCCGCTTGACATGCACTACAAATTCTATCTTTCTCAAAGCAAACATCGGTTAGTCCTATGATGTGGCCGCCCTTTTGGAGTTTGTGATGATTTTTCATACCAACATGGGCAAGCCTTCCATGCCACAACCACCCCATGTTGGACTTTGCTAATAAGCATGTACCGAGTCTAGCTTTATCCATGGAGAAATCCACAACATAAAGCTTTCCTTTAAGCACACCCTTAAAAACAACCAAGCCATCACTCCTCTTATAGACGGTCACACCACATTCGTTGAACAAGCAATCATAGCCAATTTTACAAAATTGTGAAATGGACAAAAGATTGAAGTCAACGTGATCAACGAGCATAACCGTAGAAAGTGAATACGAGGGAGTGAGAGGGACTTTACCATAACCTAGTACTTGTTCCGTTCCATTGTCACCAAACGTGATATATTCATTATTGTTGTGACTTGGATCAAATGACTTGAACATCTTTTTGTCTCCGGTCATATGATTAGTGCAACCACTATCAATCACCCAACTCGACCCTCCGAAGACATAGTCCTACAAAACAAGTTAAGCTTTGTTTTTAGGTACCCAAATTTGCTTGGGTCCTTTCACATTAGACACAAGTACTTTGGGCACCCACACACAAGCCTTTGGCCTCTTGTTGCGTGGCCCAACATATTTAGCATAGACTCGACCATGTATGTTCCTCATGAGCACATATGAAGCATCAAAGTCATGAAAGAGTGCACAAGTAGCATTAGATACATTAGTACGAGAATCATTAACAAAAGAAAAATGATTAGTGTTCATGTTCTTTGTTTGCTTCTTTTGATAAGACCCTTCCTTGGTGAACTTAAGGAATTCCTTCCCATTCTTGTTCTCCCTAGCATTGTGCTTGGCACCCTCAACATAACCAATGCCATCCACGACATGAGGCATTCTAGTATTTGAGTATGCACCTCTTGCATACTTTGCCTTTTCATTGTCAACAACATTTTTCTCATGTTGTATTTTGCTTTCAAGAGCCCTCATTTGCTTGTTCAAATCATCAATTAATTTCATATTAGTAGCACAAGCATCAACATCAATATTATAGCACCTATCACATCCTTTGCTAGTGGAAGCATGAGAGTTGTTGGTGGAGGATGTGAAGGTTGAGAGAATTCTATATTGCTCTTCAAGAGACTTATGAGTCTTTTCTAAATCCTCATACTTCTCTTGAATTTCATCTTTAGTGCTTTTAATATTCTCACAAGCATTCTCAATTTTAGTGAGAGACATGGTTAATTATTCATTTTTCTTTCTTTCAAGTTCAAGGAGCTTCTCTAGTTCAAGGTTTCTTTTCTTTTCAAGAATAAGCAAGTCTTCTTGTTTTTCAAGAAGCTCATCTTGTATATCATTCTCTTCCTTTTGTTATTCAAGTAATTCCATAAACTCAAGCATTTTAGGAAGTGAAGCATTAGCAATGTTATCATCTTCATCACTACTACTAGAGTATGAAGAACACTTATGTTTGAATTTGGATACCTTGGATCCTCTTGCCATGAAGCACTTGTGGGTGTTGTAGTCTTCATCATTACTTAAACTCTCAAATAGAGAAGTGTTGGTGGGAGTGACGCCAATGGCAAGTGTAGCAATTCCTCCCTCATCCAAGTCGGATTTGGAGGAGGAAGATGATGAAGAGGATGAGTCATCGGAATCCCATTCTTGGCCAATATGAGCTTCACCTCTTCTATGTTTCTTGTACTTCTTGTCCTTCTTGTGGTGCTTGTCTTTTCTTCTCTCTTTGTTGTTTTTTGTTCTTTGGACATTCCGCAATGAAATGTCCTTCATCACCACATTCATAGCAAGTTCTCTTTGATCTTCTCACTTTGCCTTTATCATAGATTTTCTTCTTGTAGCCATCTTTCTTGAGAAATGACTTGAATCTTCTAACAAGCAAAGCCATCTCATCATCACTAGAATCAACTACTTTCTTTTTCTTCTTCTTGTCATTCCTGTCATTAGTCTCATGAGATGCTTTGAGTGCTATTTCTTTCTTTCCTTCTTCACCTTGTCCCAACAAGTTGTTCACTCTTGTTGCTTCTTCATCTCTCTCTTTGTAGGTGAGCAACCTCCCTAGTACTTCATCTGTACTAAAGTTCTTAAAGTTTTCTTTCTCTGTAACAAAGTTGCAAGCACTTTGATTCTATGGTTGCAAAGCAAGAAGCAACCTCTTGTTGACCTCAATGGTGTCAAGTTTGATCCCTAGAGCTCTTCTCTTATTTACAATTTCCATGAGTCTATCATGCACTTCTTGTGGCCCTTCACCGGCCTTCTTGATAAACAAGTTGTACTTGCATCTTAGGATGTCTTCTCTTGCTTCTCTAACACCCTCGGTCCATTCATAGATAACCTCAAGCTTTTTTCCAAATGTCATGAGCTTTCTTGATTCCTATCACCTTTTCATACTCCTTTGGTGATAGGGTGAAAACAATGGCGGATGCGGCATGATCATTGTGAGTAAGCTTGATCTCATCATTAGAAATTAGATTTTCTTCATTTTCCAACTCAAACCCTTGCTTCACCATCTTCAAGATTGGTCTTCCCATAGAGCCCAAATATAGTTCCATTCTATATTCCCAATGGTCATAGAATGTTCCATCGAAGTGTGGTAACTTTCCGGAACCATTACCAACATACTCATTTTTGAGCTTATTGTAGTTAAATGGTAAAGCATTGTAGCAAACTCCGGAGTCATCTTTACCACCTTCGGTTTCAACTCCGGTTGTGTCATTTGGTGGAACTCCTTTTCCTTTCATCATCTTTTATCTTCAAGCGATTAAGCCTTCAAGAAGATCCTGCTCTGATACCAATTGAAAGTTGCTTAGAGGGGGGTGAATAGGCAAATCTAAAAATCCTGCAAAATTGGACTTAAGACAATTTTAGCAGTCTGATCGGCAGTGCCGATGAGGTTGATCGGCAGTGCCGATCGCCACTGCCGATGCTGGATCGACAGTGCTGATGAATAAACTGACAGCATATGAAATCTAAGTTTAAGTGGTTTCATAGTTATTAAGTGAACAAACTGCTACAACAGTAGTAGAGAGAAACAATAGAGATAATAATGAATAATAAAACAAGAGCTATTTGAGTAGATCTAGCAAATATATCAAGTATAGGTGTGAACCCTAGGTGATGATTAAGAGAACAACAAGTAAGTAAATAAGCACAAGGAGACACAAGATTTGTTATCGAAGTTCAGGCTCACAAAGAACCCTACGTCTCCGTTGAGAAGTCCACAAAGAACCGGGTGTCTTTCAACCCTATTCTCACTCAAGCGACCACAAAGATCAAGCTCGAGTTCTACACTATCAATTCCCTTGCAGGAGGGTAATACAAACTTCCCGAGGCGTCACCACACAAGTTGGGAGCTCTTCGGGCACAACTAACCATCTAGGAGCAAAGCTCCAAGAGTAACAAGCACAAATCACAAAGATGGTTAAATCGAATGCTCAAGAGTGGAATGATGCTCTTTTCACTAGGAAACAATGGCTCACTCAAATCCTAACTCAAAGGATGAAGCTTTAGCTTGGAGAGGGAGAGTGAGGAGAATGAAGCTCAAAAGTGCAATTTGATTTTCGGATTGGAGAGGGTTTGCACGAAGTGTGGTGGGAGCCTTTTATACAAATGGCTCAAAAAGAGTCGTTGACCTGTCTGGACACCCCGCACCGGCACTACCGATCGAGCCATCGGCACTGCCGGTATGGTTTCTGACATACTGTCATAGATCTGCAGGCAAGGATGCGGCCTGCACCGGCACTACCGATCAAGGCATCGGCACTGCTGATTAGGCAGCCGTAGAGAACAAGATGTCTCTTGAGACCCTGAGCGGCACTGCCGGTTAGTCAGATCGGCACTACCGATCGTGGCCAGCCAGAGGACCCGAGTGAACACATTCTCTATGAAGGGGGGACCGGCACTGTCGATTAGCTATAGGCTGAGCCAGACAGAAAGAGTGGCTTTCTGGAAGAGCCGACCGGCACTACCGATGGAACCATCAGCACTGCCGATGAGCTACAGCTAGAGAGCCAAAGGAGAACAGACTTTTCTGGAAGGGTGATCAGCACTACCAATAGGGCCACCGGCACTGCCGGTGCTGGCAAGATAGAAACCAGAGAGGTGTCTGTACATCACAACGCCTCTGGTTGGAGTGATCGGCATTGCCGGTGAGGATCACCGACACTGCCGATGAAGGTAAAAACCAGAGGGCAACAGAACTATAAATTGGGAAATTTTGAGCATTTGACTTTACCAAACTTTTTAAATTATACCCCTCTTAATAGTATGGTTTACCTATACTCAAGATTAGAAATAAAAATAACACGGATCCTTCATTCTTGAGTAAATTTTGGACTTTAATTTGAGGCAAATGATGGTCTTCTTTTCCCTTCTTTGTTTCAATGCTTTTCATTCTTCAAAAGAGATAGTCATCTACACACATACTCAATGAAAACATTAGTTCATTCTTAATTGTATTGACGTCAATATCCAAAACAAAATTAGGGACCTAGATGCACTTTCAGTTCTTCAATTGGACAATCTTCCCTGAAGTGAACTTCAGCTCGATCGTGCCAACACCATGAACAAAAGTGTGTGACCCATTCCCCATTAGGACGGAGGAATCCCGGGTGACCTGGTAAGAAGTAACAAAGAAGCATCAGCACACACATGAATATGAGCACCAGTATCAAGACAACGACTAGTAGATTGAAATATAGAAAAAACATATGGTAAATTACCATACCCACTATTTTCTCCAGCACTAGTCACCATGATTGTAGACTTCTGCTGTGGAGGTTTTCTTCCTTTGCAATCTGAACACTTTTTCACCCAATGCTCATTAGAACCACAAACAAAACATGCTCCCTTATCCTTATTCTTCTTCTTGAATGTAGTGGTCTGCTTAGGTTTATTGTTCTTGCCCTTTCCCTTACCACCACTGCCATGAGACTGTTGTGGATGATGTACCATATTGGCACTAATGTGTCCGTCGTTAGCTTTAGAACGTCCATCCTTCTCACGAGCTTTCTCCTCAACATCAAGAGATGTGATCAAATTTGAGACAGATATGTTCATCCTCTTGTATTTAAGAGTAGTGGTGAAATCCCTCCAAGACAGAGGCAATTTGGCAATAATGCCACCAACCACAAGCTTCTCAGGTACGACGATCTTAAGCAATTCGAGTTCCTTCACAATGCATTATATCTCATGAGCCTGCGCGATGACAGATTTGCCATCTACCATCTTAAAATCATGGTACTACTCAATGACATATAATTTAATGCCAATATCTGAACCACCATAGTCAGCGATCAGAGCGTCCCACATATCCTTTGTGACTATATGATGGATGTAGAAGTCCTAAAGACGATCTACCAAAACTCTAATAACAGCGCCTAAGAATATTGTGTTGGCTTCGTTGTAGGCCTTTTCCTGATCTTCAGTGAGATCGCCTACAAGTTTGCCAGTGGACACCTAGTACATATTCATGGCAGTAAGTCACAGAGTGACTTTCACTTGCCATCTCATGAAGTGCACGCCAGTAAATTTTTCTGGCCTTAGTACATTGACAAATCCAGCCATAAAACTAAAGTGCCTATAATAAGGTTTTTGGATTGTTGGATAAATAAGCACTTTTAATTTTATATTAATCCAAAAATAAATTATAAACATGATTAACAGATTGCATGATGAAATAGACAGGTCTATAAAGGCAGTCAACATCACAACATATACCATACTATCCATGACTATCAGAGATAAATAGATCATCATAGCTAGTATGGAAGACATAGTTTGAGATGAGAGTATGTACGTTTCCTTCTAGACAGGATAGAGTAGGCGGCGATGACGTGTAGCACCATCACGTTGTTGGTGATGGCGGGTGAGACTGACTTGACGTCATGGAAGACGAGTCATGGCGACAAGTTTGACAAAGACGAGGAAGCGATCGAGCAGTCACGCAGAGCGGTTCCAAAAACCTTATTTGCCCTATTCCCGTCAGGATCGTAGAGGACGACGGATCCAGAGACCTCCTCTCTCGTTTGTTGGTGCATGCCGACAATTGGGATGGAGAAGTCTTGGCGGTGCAACAGTAGCGAGAGGCAAAACCCTAGGCGACTACGTAATAGTGCAAAAGGAAACCGCACCCTCGCAAGGCAAGGGACCGAATTTCGGTGGACCATTCACACAGGTGATGCGCGCCCATCACCCACGCCCAGCCCAGCGAGGCGAGCGAGCACGCGCGTGTGTGCTCCCTTTATCTCATCCACACACTTGCAAGAGATGTTAGAGCAACCAACCTTATAAGTTGGACTCCCTCCACTTCCACTATCAATGTGGGACTAAGCCTTTGCACTCCGACCACTCATGAATGGGCTTTTGAGATTTTTTTCATGAATTATTGGAATACTAATGGACTAAGCCCATATAATTCCAGCAATAGCCACATATTTCATTGCAGATAATGTGCTATGGTTCTTTGAAACATGTCACTGAAATTGATCATATTCACCAATCATTGACAGAAAGCAAGATGTGCAGGTAAGTTCAGAGCTGTTGCTTTACAAGACACGAGAAGCCAGACCCAAGCCTTGTTTTGGATAGAGATGCCTTGCTTCGGCGCTACATGCGGCATGCCGGCTTGGTCATGCTCTTCATCAGCGTCCTTTGCATGGACCTGCTCTTTGATGCTGCCAGCATCAGCGCCATGCCGCAATGAATGCGAGGAGTGGTCATTGCGGCATATGGGGCCACACACCTACATGTACAGGAGCTTGCTACTAGGGAGCAAGTATAGAATCTTCTCAATTATCATGTTCTTGTGAAGCTTCAACAATCCTTCGTTTGCTTCAATCGCGTCCACAATACCTCACAAGCGAGTAAGGAAGTCAAGTAAGTTTTTTTTGTCATTAGCATGAAAAGCAACCTCAGCAAGTATGACACTGACATGATCAAGAGGCACATCATCAATCATCACATTAGACACACTAGTAGAGCAACCTATCAAGTTATCACTAGAAGAATCTAGACACTCACTATAACTAGGCACATCCACACAATCATCACAATCATCATACACATGATTATCGGTGAAGGTATTGGTGAAGTCCATAAGAGTATCCATCAACTCATCTGAAATCATGGCATTTAGGTAGCTTTTCAAGCAATCCTTTCATGAGCCATGATCCGGCCCCGAATGAGATGACATCCCAACTCAATATGGTCACTACTCAAGGCGGTTAAGCCCTATGATGAGCACTTGACTCTGATACCACTTGAAAGAACCGAGTGACCGAGAGGGGGGGGGGAGTGGTGAATCAGGAACTCGCACTATGTACCAAATTCACCGATTTCCAAAACCGACCACTCAAACAACTCTTATAACATTTCTAGTGGTGATCACACTAGCAAGATAATGAACATATGAAAGGAACAACAACCTAAGCATACTAGTGAGTCACACAAGGCAATACAACTCTTATACAAGCTAGTAATAAAGCAACGCGGAACCACACAACAAGCTAGCAAAGGAGGCTACACATGCAATACTACAAGATAAGGAACTAGAGCACAGAAGCATGAGTAGCACAATACATACAAAAATGAGTAACCAAGCTAACGCAACTCTTACACATGCTAGTGGTCAAATGCGAAAGCTAAAGCACAACTAGCAAGCAACAAGCCTATTCATGCAATTCTACAAGATACTCAATAAGAGCAAGATAAGCACACAAGCATAAATAGCACGATATGTAAATATGAAAAATAATACATCATAGTAAGGAGTAGAGTAAGAGATGGCTCATGATTTTTTTCCGAGGTCTTGGAAGGATGGCGCCTTTCCCTACTCCTCGTTGGACCACTCCCGTTGGAGTCCCGGTCCCTCCCGCCACCAATGTGGAGTTCTCGCCCACGAGCCCACAATCACTCCGGGAGTGAAGACATGGTTTGCGTTACTGCTGCCACCAAGGCACAAGCTCGCCTCCCTCGAGAACTTGACGGACTTTCCGAGCCGACACGGGCACTCACTATTGATGCCCCTTTCACAGGCGGGCTCAAACCGTGTACAAACATGTGACAGCCTTCACAACCGATCACGATAGGCTCGATCCCCGACATCTAACTGGTCTAGGTCTCACCATAGACCAAGAGTAACAACCTAGATCACACCCTCAAGTACACCCTAGCCTTAGATGTGCATCAATGCTCAAGTTACTCTCACTAGCACTCTCAAGATATGCAATATCTCCTCCTAGTGCTATCCTCTTTTCCTTTTGGACCTTACCAACAAAGTTATATAGGCTTCCAACCTCAAACTAGTTGTTGCTCCACGAAATCAGCTTTCTGGGGCTACTAATCGGACTATCCGATCACTACAATCCTCAGCACCAACTGCTCTGCCCCTACTGACTTCTCCATTGACTGGACCATACGGTCAGTTGACCAGACCGTCCGGTCCATTTCTCTCTCTAGTCTAGAAACATTTCACGCGCTGTTTCCTCTCTGCCCAAGTCTCAACCCTACTGACCGGACCGCCCGATCACTTGACCGTTTTGTCCAGTCTCTAGGGTTTCCAGACTTGACAGATTTCTCGCTGCTCGCTGTAAGTCCCAGACAAAACCTCTTGGTGATCGTATCGTCCGGTCACCTCTAACCCCTCTGTCCACTTCGTCCAGAAGCTGAAACTCCTTGTACTCGCTTGACTTCGTTTCCCGGCTTCTCCAAACAGCTTCATGGCTTCTCCACTATTACCTAGTGCCTGTGATTTCCCTGAGCATCCATACACATCACCGACTAGACATGACCTAAGAGAAATGACCTAGACCCCCTTGATAGTCCCGTTTTTCCTATTGACTCAAAGCCCTAACAACTAGAAGTGTTCTCAACACTTGCTCTAAAGATTGTCCTTAGCTTTGATCTATCTCCATCAACCCTTGGACTCCAATAAGCTTATCAAGCCTCCAAACTTGTGATCATTGTTATCAATCACCAAGGCCGCTGTCGACAATTATCAAAAGATAGAAAAGGTTTTTCTACACGAATAACACTTGTATAGACATTAGTCACATTTCTGTTTGTCATTTATCATCAAAACAACATACCTTGGGGTGATCTCAATGGTCATGATTCTTACAGCTGGCCAATATGATTGAATAGAAATGATATGGTTCTCAATCGATGTAAAACTAACACTTTCATACAGGTAATATTTAGGACAACACACTGGACACACACTTAGTCTTTGCTACATAAAGATAAGGATATATGTCGTCTTTTAGAGACAGTTGTTATGGAGGTGTTTGTAAAATTTAGTTGGAAGTTTTTGAATAGGATTACTGCTTAGTTGTCTTTCATTCGATGATTTTCTTCCTATGTATCTCAAGTTGAAACTGTTAGCTTGTTTTTTATGAGTCATAAGTGTTCCCCATTTGTATTGAACTGTCGTGTAAACTCTTTTCAAAGTTGTAGAGGCAGGGACTCTTGTTCCATTATCTAAAAAAAAATTGGCGCGAGGGATGCGAGTGGAGCATAGGATCGACGGGGCGGAGCGAGGCGCCGACTCATTCACCCGCAACAGACTAGGAGTGGGCATTTCTGTCTCGGTTACGCCATTTCCAGCAAGTGACTTGTGAGACGTCCATTTTCTTTTCTCTCTGGGTTTCTCGCTCCTCCATATCAGAGTTGAATGACGTGGCCATTTATTTCCCCAGCTGACTCAGCATCATAATACTTGCTCTTAGGAGACTAGACGATGACGTTGATGTGCGAGAGTGAAATTTGGCAACTACACGACATGGCAAACAGTTGACTATTTTGACCACGTTGATGGTAGATGGCAGTGCGTACCTGACAGTTGAGCAAGGTCACCACCTATACATCCTCGAGACTGAGCTGACCCACAAACGTTCACTCTTCTCTACGATTCAGAGTTAGAGACTTCCTGACACCACTCATTCCCAAGCATGCCAAGTGTGCATATAAACCATATGGTGCAGATATAGTGTGCATGTAAATCAGAGAAATAAGGTAAATGCCTAATAGTACATGCCTAAGGAGTGGCGCCGTATATATCAAACCATCAGGACCGAAATGTCTCACCGTTATAAATGTTTAAACGTCGGCGTGGTCTCATTCTCCATAGTTTTCTCAAGTCTTATCATATAGCTGGGCAAACAAGACAGAAAATGTCGATGCAAAATGCCAGCTGACCGCAGAAAATGTCGATGCAAAATGTGTTAGCTTAACAAGTCTGCATCCAAGCCAAAATCTCTCTATTGTGGGCTGCTAAATTTGGACTCCGTTCCAATTATTGGTTGAAGCTGCAATTCAAATCCAAACCTCACTCACAATACCTAAGAGGCTAGCATGTGTAAACTGAGTCTATCCTTGATACGTAGGCATTGAAAGCTTCAATAGACATCGGCAACTAAGATTAGAAATCAAATGATAACCACCTAGGAAGTATTTAGTCAAGACCGATAATATGCATATCTGCAATGTGATGGCTGGCAGATCAAGAAAGTTCAAACATTACTGCAAGATAAACAGATACAATGTTTCAACGACACTCAGTGCCTGTTACATTCCAAAAGTATGTGCAAAGCTCGTTCTGTACTTGGGCACTATGCATACAGTGTTGCTGCACTTCATGGTTGTCTGCAATCTCAGATTGTTTTGGCATATCCTTTATCAATATCATGTAAGGCTTCTATCTGATGATTGAACCCATGTTCACATGGTTGATCTATTGATGTTCAAGACTCCACCTTCTGTCAGGTACTCAGGTCACTATTCTAATATTCATGCACTAGAGTTTCACGAGAAGTAGTCTACAAAAGCTTGCAGAAATCAGAAAAATGCAAGTTCTTGTCAAGAGCTGCAACTTCCAGAGTTAATTAAGCTCATCGGCCCTTGATTTGATAAGCAAGAAAGAGTGAGAATGAACCATTAATGTTGTACCATTAAAAAGCAAACAGTTTTTACTGCTGAGTAAGGAGTTAATAATGAATCCAGGATTCCAGGCAACAGGACATGAACCATTATGAAACGAGAGATTTATTTCTGTCGGAAAAAATGAATTGTGGGATTTTCTGATAATTGTTCTTTAAGTTTTTTAATGCAATTGAAAAGATTTCACCTACCACAATTATTTGTAGATGTCCCAATAACTGGAATGTCAATACGATTTTACGGTTTCATAAGCATTGTCTTTTCTAATTTACATGTATCCCTTTGTGGCATATGCACTAGGTAATGTCTATTTATGCAGCAACTTCCTGCCAATCATCTGGAACATGGTCCAAGGTATAGTGGCCAAGCCTTCCAGTACGATAGAGATTGAGTAGTTTCAAAGCTACAGATTTACCCATATCCTCACTCGACTCAGTGGAAATCTTGAAAGCCTCTTGCAAGGATACCATTTGGCAGTCTATCAAACTGCTGAACTCATCCTCCTTTCCTAGACCCCCCTTAAAAGATGATACTGAATCAAAAAGAATTTGACGTACAGATTTTACAACAAAATCCTGCACAAATGCGACATATCAGTTAACATATGTCATATGAAAGTATCTTTTTCCCTCACAATAATCTATACATGAGAAATATAACAATCAACTTGTCTAAGAAACTGCAAAAAAGGAAGATAATACTACACTGCAATCTATCATGTGTAAAACTCAAAACCCTCTGCCACACTCACCTGTGTATGATCTGATACATATTGCCGCTTCTTGTTTGGGCTCCTAGAGGTACTGGTGATACTGAAGGAAACATTAGCTCCTACTTGATTCAAGTTCTCCCACTTCTTATATTCATCATGTGAATTCACTAGTGCAAGAAGAAACTGGGCAATGTCATACTCCTGTAACAAGGAAACTTTGATCGCTCCTGCAAAAGAGTGTGCATACCTCAGGAATACTGAAATTTAGTTAAAGTGAAGGCATATACTTCACAATAGTTAGTACCTGTCAAAGCTAGTCTGGAAACAAAATCATCATTTGTAAATCTAGATGACAGCACACCAGGGGTGTCTAACACATACATATTTGGATGACTTGCAACCTGTAGATCAGTAAGCGTTGTAAGATGTAACTGTCATCTGACTACCATATAGGCGGTTGCTGAGCCAAAACATGTTGAAGTAGCAGTTTCTACTGCCCACTTGGAGCAGGATAACACATGTTGTACTGTTATTTCCATAATTACTAGTAAGATGCTCGTGCGTTGCTACGAACTAAAATGTGTGATCGTAACTCGAATTTTGAAATAATCTGACATATTTTATTTTGATTGCTAAGTCAATGAATATTATTTGTGGGCATAGCTTTCGGCTACCTTCACCTCATAGAGCTTTATCATTTTCTGCAGTTTAGTAGGAAAAAATAATACAAAACTGCTTTTAGCAAAATCCTAATAAGAATATATAAAAACATTTGATCTGTAAAAACAGTAATAACCCATGTAAGGATTCTCATCCATCTACAGTCTATCTTAGCCTTATCCTCCTTTAATGGATATGGAGCCTTATTTTGTCACGTCCATAAGCAAATAAAAGACATATCCTCAAATTCAAGCTCATGTGTCATCTCTCTCAAACATCAGCAGCACAATAGATTTATTCCAAAATTATTTTTATGTGTTCTTTCTTCATATATACTGGCTGCAGCCTTATACTAATTTGGCTGCAGCTATCGTCTAGCCAGCAGAAGATTTTGCATGTGGCACAATAGCTTGCTACCCTGTCCAGTGGCCACCCAGCTTGCTACCCGATCTCTTCCTGCAGCCTTCATGTCTAGGAAGGGCAAACGTTAAGACGAAAGTACATTTTATCAGCTGAAACACGTAAATTGCTGCTTCCTTCCCAGCAGCCCACAGCATATCACGAACGGCTTGCCTCGACAAAGATCCATCACCGGCACCCATGTTCGGCCAGAGGGGTCTCAGTAGCTGCCAAAAATGAATTCGTATAGGAGTGTAGAAACGAGTGTTGCAATCAATTTGATCTAATTCTTGGAGAATATTGCAGATTTCATTGATTTGCAGCGAGGTTTCGTGATGGGGAAAAAGTTACTGGAACAAAAAAACTGCTTTGATTGTCTAGTTTAGGCCATGGCCCATGGGCACTGCATCCCTCCGGTTGTTGTTTCATTCTTGAGACAGAGCGAGCTTCTCCGCCCAAGCATTACCCGTATGGCTCCCGCCACTGCTCACACTTGCTTCCCACAGAAAAAAAAAAAGGATGCACTACTTAAGTTTGTTCTTGTCGCCATAGCTTGGCTGAAGTGCTTGGATGTGGGCGAAGGGATAAAAACCAATGATCAGGGTGGATTTCTACATTGATCGACGGAGGCTGGAGGGAGAAAACATGCACTGTGACATTGCAAATGGACGACACGGGGCGATGGCGTGCTTCTAGGCCCATATGTCGGTGTGGGTAGGAGGGGACAATGAACAATGACCGCCCATACAAGCCACCAACTCACGTTTTTAGTACAGTGGAGGTGGAGTATTTAAGTTCCAATCTTCACGAACAAGGGTGATGCTCAGAGTTGTACTAACTATCGGGGGATCAAGCGAATAAGCCATACAATGAAGCTATGTGAGCGGGTCATTGAACATCGCTTAAGATGGTTGTCAAGCATCACCAAAAAACAATTTGGTTTCATGCCGGGGAGATCGACAATGGAGACAACTTCTGTAGAGAGATATAGGGAACATAAGAAAGACTTGCATATGGGCTTCATTGACCTAGAGAAGACTTATGACAAGGTGCCTAGGAATGTCATGTGGCGGTCCTTGGAAATGCACAAAGTCTCAACAAAGTACATCAACCTCATTAAGGATATGTATAATAATATTGTGACAAGTGTCCGAACAAGTGATGGAGACACCGATGCTTTTTCAATTAATATAGGACTGCACCAAGGGTCGGCTTTGAGACCTTATCTTTTTGCTTTGGTGATGGATAAAGTCACAAGAGACATACAAGGGGACATCCCTTGGTCACGCTCTTTACGGATGATGTGGTGCTAGTGGATGAGAGCAAGAAGGGGGTGAACTAGTACAAGCTAGAATTGTGGAGAAAGACTTTGTAGTCCAAGATTTTTAGGCTTAGTAGGTCTAAAATAGAGTGCATGAAGTGTGATTTTAGTTCCACACCATGTGAGGAGGGAGAGATTAGACTTGATGGCCATATAGTGCCCATGAAATACACTTTCCGCTACTTAGGATTGATGTTGTAGAAGGATGGAGATATTGACGAAGATGCTAGTCATAGAATTAAATCTGGTTTGTTATAGTGGCGTCAAACTTTTAATGTTCTATATGACAATAGGGTGTCACACAAGCTAAAAGGCAAATTCTATAGGATTGTGATTTGTCCTGCTATGTTATATGGAGCAGAATGTTGACCCGCTAAAAGGCGACATGTCCATCAACTATGTGTACCAGAGATGTGTATGTTATGATGGATTTGTAGTCACACAAGAAGAGATCATGTCCGAAACGATGATATACGTGGGAGATTAGGGGTAGCACTAGTTGAGGAGAAGCTTGTGCAATATCGGTTGAGATGGTTTGGACAAGTCCAATGGAGGCCGAAAAAGGCACCGGCTGCGGAGCGGGGTAATAAGACAACCACATAATGTGAATAGATGTAGAGAAAGACCACATGGAAGGAATCCATGAAGCGAGACTTGAAGGATTGGAATATCGTCAAGGAGCTAGTCATGGATAGGAGAGCATGGAAGTTAGCAATTCACAGGCCAGAACATTGATTCTTTGTTTTTCCTCTTCTCCTTTTTTAGTTTTACATTGCCCTTTCCCCACCTCTTTTCTTCTTTTCTTTATTCACTTTCATTTCCTCTCTTCTCTACTATTTTTTCTTTGTCTTCTTTCTTTCGTTTGTCCGCTTGCTCTTGTGCTTTGGTTCTTCAGGGTTTCATATCTAGCCTACCCAACTTGCTTGGGATTAAAGGCTTAGTTGTTGTTGTAGGAGAGATCATTGTTCAGTTTCATTTTTGTTCCTCAAAAGGAAAAAGAAAATTCCAACTTTTGGTTGATGTAACAGAATAGCATTTATGCTGGTTATGATGTGAATTTTGGGCTACTAAACTTCTAAAGAGTGGATGGATAGTATTACTGCATCACAGGCTCTGAAAAATCTGCATTTTTCGTTTCATGCATCATTTAAGACACAGTACACAATGTGAACCAAATTACCTTGTATCCACTAATATCCCTAGTTTCTCCAGGATGACTGCTCACGATTGCATGCTTAAGCTTCCCCTTCTCTTGGACAGACAACAATTATTTGCAGTATATCAGAACCTGAACCAAGAAAAACACAACAGAAGAACAACAGATAATCTCCATCACCTGCTGCTGCAATCCTCCCAATTTGATGCATCGCGTTCACGATAGCTGACTTCCCAACATTAGGAATCCCAACCAGGAGGACAGTTGCCGTGCAATTGCTTTCACCATGTTTGATCTCCCTCATCCTCGATCGCACAATGTTCAATAGCTACATGCTCCAATCAGACATGAACATCTCTTGTAGCAAAGAAACCGAAACGACAACATCCGATTGGTAAATCTACCATCCCCATGTACAAGATACACTAATCTACAAACAACAGAGCCTACCTCCTTGACGCTTTCCATGCTGTGCGAATTAATCGCAACACACGAGCAGCTCCTTTGCTTCATGTAGGCAATCCATTTCTGAAACCACCATCACAAACAATACTCGTATATCAGAACCAGTCATGAACTTGCCCAACGTTCAGCGCAGGGTTCTGAGTCGATTACCTTGGTCTCCGATGGATCTGCCAAGTCGGCCTTGTTGAGCACGATGACCCGGCGGCCGTCGGGTTCCAGGGTGGGGCGGCAGAGGGGCTCGAACGCTGAGGAGGCGGGTATCTGCGGGGAGAAGGCACAGACCCGTGAATTTTGCGACGGCAAGCGTAGCAGTAGCAGATGGGGAGCGAGGGGTAGCACCGTACGCGGGCGTCGCGGACCTCGAGGACGAGGTCGACGAGGGGGAGCCTGGTGCGGATAGCGTTTTCGGCGGCGGCCATATGGCGCCCGTACCACGCGCCGGAGAGACCCCGCACGGCCGCGCCCAGGCGGCGCGACAGGGCCTCCGCCGCCGACGACGCCATTGCAGCCGACGACGAGGCGGCGGGAGTTGTGGAGTAGGCGGGCCGGGGGTTGGCGGCCCACAGCATAACAGTTAAATGGGTTCATTTGCATTGACTATCATGGGCTAGATCGGCCCGTATGATAGGATCCATTAGCAGGCCCATGGATAGGCATGCAGCAAGGATTGAATATTTGAATGGGTAAAATACATACACAGGAATCAATAGCAGTTCGCTCTATCAATAACCGTAAAATGGAATCCTCAAATATTTCACGAAATAGTTAAGTTATTTAGCACCCAATTAGTTTTTTCTCTTTTGGAGGAAGATGGTTATTGTCTTTTTAACCGCAACACATCCGGGAATTCACGTTAGTGGACATTCCAGTGAACACAGATATTTCACGAAATTTCTTCGCTTTTATAGTGGTCAGTGCTTATTGCGCGACCTGGACTTTGTGAGTATATACAGAAATAATATCAGGCTCGGAGAAAGGGAAGAGCACACTCGCGACCAAAAATGCATCAAAAACTAAACCGGGGGCGGCGACGGCGACACGGCGTCCTCTCCTTTTGGCCATCAGATTCCAGGAATCAGGAATGACGGTGCAAATTTCCTTGTTATTCCGATCCTGCAAAAATACACATATGCTTGGACCCTTTCTGTCGCGAATAGCGCCTTCCTCGACGTCTTGGGTTCTTCTCTTTTCTGCAATAGCAATAGCTATTAGCTAGCTGCTCTTTCCTGGCCGGTCGGCAAGGCACTGGCGGCTTGTGCTTGTGTTCCTTGCTACGGTTTCGATACGTGTCGTGAGAAATTCTCACAGTTGTCACCTTGTTTCTACGTGAAGTGGATGGTCAGCTGGCACTGGGAGCTTGGTTGCTAAGTCATTCCTTTTCACAACCTAAATAGACTGGCAAAATCGTAGTACTTATATCTGAGTCTACATCTAGTGATTAGTGAACAAATGCCATTTACTTTGCGTTTCCCTGGTTCATTCCTTTTTATTTTTTTGAGTACTTGCTGGCGGCAGTCACTCTCTTCATATTCCCTGCCGTCGTTGTCAATGTCTAACTATCTCAATGGTCATAAAGTCATGTTTCCACCTATTAGTAGGTAGGTGGTGTTCGACTGCATATTTTTCCCGAAAAACACATGGTGCGGCTTCTTGGCAAGAACAATACAGTGCACTATATATTGGCCAACAGTTGGAGAGTTTTGTATATATATCAAATGGTTACACAGTACAAGCAATACGGCGTGCAATTGATCAAGCTACAAATTAAGCACTGCGACATTACATTAAGAAGGTAGAACAGGAAGTGTACACTAGTAGAGGCACACGAAACACAACACGACCCTGCTACAGCGACGGAAATGCTAAAAAGGGTCCATCACTCTGTAGTAGCCAACGCCCACTAGCCTTTTGTAGCTTAATAAAAAAGCGCAAGTATTCATATATGTATATATACGCCCCCCGTACCGTGGCTGAAAAATATACCGCCATTTCTAGCTAGGGGCAGTTAAGTTACTCCTGCGGTGAGCTTGTGACACCTGAAAAGAAGAAGCATGACAGTTGTGTCGTCAATGGGCCGCTAGCTGGTCCGGCCTGGAGGATCAGAAGACGACCCTGTTGTCGTCGGAGAAGAAGAAGGCCGCCAGGTCGTCGACGCCGCCGTCGCTGGCCTGCCTGCACAGCATGTCGGCTGCGGTGGTGGAGAAGGCGTTCGTCGTCGTTGGGATTGCCATGGAGAAGTCGTCCCATTCGAGCTCCGAGACGCTCCCCATGTCGAAGAACGACGCGTGTCCTGCGGAGAGACGCGATGAATCTGCTGCTGCTGTTGCAGGGAAGTCGTCGCCGATGAAGAACATGTCCTGCGGCGGCGGCGGCGCGCACATCGACTGATGAGACGAGTTATTATTGGTGGGCACGAACAGGGGCGGCGGCAGCCCGGAGGCGTCGCACACGTCTCCGCCGTACGCGAAGGAGTTCTGCGTGCATTACTCACTGAGTGAGAACCAATGACACGATTTATCTATCAGTGGACTAGCTAGTGGCTTGGTTGGTACCTGGAAATTGTTGCAGGATTCAGCCACGGAGGTGCACATTCCTCTGCTCATCATATCCAGTCGAGGAGGAGGAGGAGGAGGAGGAGAGCCGGAGTTGGCGGACGTGAACGTGCTGAGCTGCTCGCTGCTGACGAGAGACGAGTTGCTCGGTACTTTGCTCATCTGCGCTCTCGCGCCGCCGGTGTTGGTCGTTCCTTTCGCCCTGGCAGCCGGCGGCTCGCCCTGAAGCAACCCGGCCTCGTGCCGCTTGATCACGCGGCACAGCGCGTAACCCCCCTGCAAGACATCCCATCCCAGTGAGCGCAGTTCAGTAAAATACAGGCCTGGATCATGGTGGATTTGCAATTATGAATAAACGACCCGGTGATCATTAAAACGCACTTACGATGAAGTTGGATGCGCCGTGGACGAGGTCCTGGCAGAGCCTGTACTCGTGCATGACCCAGTCGGTGCGCTCGCCGCCGGGTGCTCGACCGCGGTAGAAGACGAGCGTCTTTCGCACGCCGTAGACGCCGCCCTCGCAGGCGATGCGGCGGTCCTTGCCCGTGGCCTTCCAGTACCCCGTCGTGGTGGCGCGGTTGGTGCGGGACCCGTTGGGGTACTTGCGGTCGCGCGGGCAGAAGAAGAACCACTCCAGGTCGCGCTTCGGGAGGAACGACTTCTCTGCACAAGGACGATCAGAGAAAGAGAGAGTTATTAGTTGGTTGTGTAGTGATTGTATCGAATATGCTTAAAGCTTTGTTCGTTGATGTTATATTAATTACACACTGAATGAAACTAAATGATTCCCCTACTTTGATTCACTTCTGAAACGAACAATATGTCTCTTTTCAAAAGCGGCGCTTATCTGCAACCGGCCTAGAGAGAAAAAAAGGCCAGATGCAACGAAACTCTCTAGCAAGTGACAGTTTCGACAGCCATGTTAATTATTTTCCTGTTTCAACCATAGTAGTCGTACTTTTGTTTTTGTATTCCCCTTTTGCGAAAATAGGCCACAAAAAAGGCTAGCAAGTCAAATGTCCTGCACAAACCGTTCAGGACAAAGCTCGCCACCGGTGGCCATGGTGACACTTGGTCAAATTCAACTCTGAAGAACTGAAACATATTATAGATGTGGAAAAGTTCAGAAAGTACGCACCTGGTAACTCCCATGGCTCGGACTTGTAGAGGTCGATGACGGGGATGACCTCGAGCTCGATCTTGAGGTTGTCCACCTTCCGTTTGAGGTAGTACCCGACCAGCTCGTCGTCGGTGGGGTGGAATCGGAAACCGGGCGGCAGAGTCATGGTGCCCATGGCTTTACTTTCAGTATATATAGGACGAGTGAATGCGCACTTGCAAACTGTTCAAATATCAGTGGCAAGAGCACAACTAAGAAGAGGAAGAAGAAGCAGACAATCGAGGCTATCGCTAGTTATACTGCCGTCAACTGCCAAGTAAATATTTGAGGCAGATGGACAGGTAAATATGATACAGGACAAGGAGCAGTCAGGTGCAGTTTTAGTGGTGCTGACGGTAATATCTGTTGAAGATCTGGAAGATCCAGAAATAGAAGCTTTTGAGCTTCTCGGGAACCAGCGTGGAGGTGCTGACGAATGCGATGTTCGAGCTGCCGGAACAATCCAAGATCATTATCCTCAAGGACAGAGCCTAATTAATACAAGCAGACAGACAACAAACAGCTACAACGGTTGATGAAGAGTTGAGAGGAAGTTCGATCAGGCTCTGCTGGTGGAACACGGAAGGCGAGCAAAGCAGGTGGTCGTGTGTTCCCTGAATTGGAAAGGGAAGCAGGTGGTGTATGTGTGGTTGCAAGGAAAGGGAAGAGGCTGAGGTGAAGTGTGCTACGCGTTCTCCGAGGTGTGGAGGAGGAGGTGGTCGGGGGGAGGAAGAAGTGTGAGAAGCAGCAGGTTTATATAGACGCAGGAAAGGTGGCGTGGCTGGGCGGCGCGCCGGTTCGTGTACTTGCGAAGCAATTCCAAACGTATGATGGGCCCTTGGAGCTTCGTTCTCGCGCCTCCAAGCCGCCGCCAGGAGCCGGCAACTGTTTTCACACTTTTTCTTGTGCGCCAGCCCGAGTCGGCATGCCCATCGAGCTAATACTACTGATAAATCGACCGCCTGGTTGCCGCCATCGGGTTAACCAAACCTGGTAGCCAAGGCACGCGATGCGGTGACGCGTTTCGCTTGCCTTTCTACGCGGATACCTGTGCTGTGCTGCCGTTCGGAGGGAGGTTTACCATTCCGGGAAAGTCCGTTGCCACAGGTCTCTGGAGATGCAGCAGCGGCAGCCAGCCAGCCGCCCTAGAAAGCGCAAGTTTGTTTGTTTCATATAAACTTTTGGTTAATCTAGGTGTTTATTTCCGCGTCAGGCAGATCCGTGCTTAGCAGCTTGGTTATTGGTTAGTCTAGCCGTCCGACATCGGATAAGTTTCGTTCCCGATTTTACTTGCTGCTTCGGATTTTACAGCTGGATCATGTTCATACTTGCACACGATTTAAATTCAGCCGAAAAGACAAAATCCTGTTCGTCAAATTTTCATCACTTTTTATATATAGAAAATGCTATGTGCGCCTTTTTCACGGGTCAGTTCGTGTTCTTCTCATTCCATGCATGTCTGTGTACTGCACTTGCACTACTCTGACGCATGGTTCTGAAATGGACGTGCATATATATTGCTGTGCTGAAGCATGATACACGCCCGTCTTTTTGGCTGCTGCCAAGTACTCCCTCGGTTCTTAAATTATTATTGTTGTTGATTTTTTTAGTTAATTTTGATTATTTGTTTTATTTAAAAAAATTAAAAATATTATATACCTTATTATAATTTGTTTTATTATTAAAATAAGACAAATTGTTAAAATTAAATAAAAAGTCAATAACGATAACAATTTAAAAACGGAGGCAGTACCTCCGAAGCTAATATGAATGGCCCACCAAACACTCTCAGCACCGTTGCTGACGTGAACAGATTCACCTCAACTCAAAAACAATATTTTGTCAGCGCTTTTGCTCCAAATGAAATATATCATGGGGAACAAACAAGTTGCGGGTGCAGATCGAATCAGGACAACCGACCAACTACTAATCATCAGGAACTTGGTTCTTCCACCTTTGACAAAAATGAAAAGGAAAAAAAAATCAGAGTTCAGAAACCACTTCATGTTTCATTCTGACATACAGAAATTCCAGCCCCCCATGCTGCAAATGACTCAACACACATATAATGAACAAGGACAGCTTCTTCTTACATGCCTGAACCATGATGTCTACTTGCAGTGACCCTACCTCTGTAACAGCAATGACATCTCCAGGAACACATATTTCTGGAATATTAATTACTATATAAATACAGAAGTATGGTACTGATATAATCGTCTTGGGATACATGGCACTTCATGGTGCACTTTGCTCTGGAGAAATCATATTATAAGGAGGCTGTAAATGAGTCATTGGTGACAAGAGAGAGCGCGTATCAGGACGAAAGTACATGTGAATCCTAGTCATGAAGATTCTGAAACTGCTAACAATATATGCTTATAAGTCCACCAGAAAACTATAAAGTATGTGCAAGCTGTATACATATATAGGCACAGTTGATGCAGCCAAAACATCAGCTTTTCAAACAGCTTTCACGCGTGCAAAGCCATTTCAGTCCTGTTCCGTTGTGTGACCTGAATCTCTTGAAACTTGTTTGCCGACAGCATACCTGTTGAAACACAAAAAAGTAATGCATCAGTGCATCTAAATAAAAACTGAGTTGGTTGCACATTTCTCACATCCACCGGCTAATTCATTTTTTCTAAACATAACAAAAAAAAACTACTTGCCGTTAAGTGGGTCTTTATCTCTTTAGGTTAAAATTTTTACTGAACCCACTAGCGACAAAATTTGGTCAAGTTCAAGTTGGGTATTATATGTTTTTTTTTTTTGGGCTCTAAAGGACGGTTCAGTGGGCATTTGCTCGTGCACTTCAAGTGACATGCATCAAGTGTTGTGGGACAGAGATGCGATGTCAATCTTTGACGAAAACACATCTTTATGACCGTGGAAGATCAAGAAACTCTCCATCCTTAGTGACATAACGAGTGCCGCGCTACCTTTGCACAGTATGCCCTTCCTCCAAGTTAGTATGTGCACTTTAACAATACCTTTCCCCTTTTCTCATTTGCTGAAACATGAGAAAACCTGGGCCTGGGGAGCAAATGTACTTCTCTGCGCTGCCATTTTCCACCAAACGCCAAATCTCAAGTGCTTCAGTCAAAAATCGAAGCAATCTTCATCTTATCACTGCGTGATTTGTCAGTGTCAGCATGGGAGTTGGAGCATAACATTCTACACCTCTCTTGACCAAAAATGCCAAATACTAATGCTTAACCTCGGTAAGTAATACAGTATGTTCAAACATGAAGCACATGAGGTGATGAGGAAAGGCATTCACGTTTACTTTCTGACTAAGCTTAAGCACATTAGAGAATCGTCATCGTTGCAACCAAACAACTCAATCTTTTTCTTAGTTAACGAGCTTATGATTCCAAATTCCACAAGTTACAGTTTACCATTAGATGCTGATAAAAGAGCACATATGGGCCAAAAACATTTAAGGCAAATCTCAATGCTGGATTTCATCTCACTTTTTCTAAGAGTAACACATCAGTTTTATAGCTTTATTTTGTAAAATGAACAACATCTTTTTAGTGCCAAATTCTGTGTCACACGGTTTCATAGATTTGCAATAGCATTAAATTATGGTTTGAGGTTATGATCAAATGATGAGGCTTTTGGGTTGGGATGGAAAAAAAGACCATCAGTCCACTTTCATTTATCTTTTACTGTGTTAGAAAGGGTGTCCACAGCCTTTCATAAAAGAGATTTTTTATAATAACTTACTTGTAAATGTTATTATGTTTGATGATATGACATCTAAAATGCAAATGAAACGACCATTGAGACTGATCTAAGAGGTACTGAACTTAACCAGTTTCATTTAATTTTGATTTGAAATTCTGTAACACTCCGTAATTAGGCAGAATTTTGGTTGATTACGTCGGTCCAACTCAGTCCCTTCAGATGTTCCTAGTTGTATGTCCAAGAGGCACATCGTGCACAAGGAAACAATTATTGCCTTTGTACTGAATGCACGCTTGACACTTTGATTAGCTTTCGAGTAGTTTAAACATCTCGGACCAGCTCACTAGCATTCGTGTCAAGGCCTGAATTTAATGGTATTGCAGATGACGCAAGCGAAGCGAGCGCGTTTAGTTGCCTAGCCATATTCAGATGTGAACACAGTGGGCTCCACGTGAAGACTAGAACTGCTTTTATCTTATATGAATCGCTTGACCTGGAAGGCCCAAGAATGCTTTGGGAGGCATCTCAGTTCTGCACTATCAGAGCCCCATCAGCATGGCACTAATGCCGGTTGGTTGGCCGGCCGGTCCCTTTTATCTATCCGTGAACTATTGAGCTAATAAGCCTACATTATCCTGGTATTGTTAATTCGGTTCAAAGCTAGTTTAAGTGGTCTGATAGGACGTCGACATTGGAATTCCTAGCAGTCTTGAAGGTATGGACACACACTTTTCATCTTGTTCGGTAATGTTTTTCATTAATATTTAATGTAGATTAATTCAGTTGCAAAGCATATGGAATGATAAGACATTGCTGCATCAACATTGGAGTTTGGAAATGCAACTGCTGGTCCTAGTTTAAAAGTGTCCTAGCCCAACCGATTGAGCGTGCCATGAATGATTGGATGTCAAAGAGATGACACATGCATCACCTTATCTTGACTGCAAGTCTCCAGCAACTTTTAAGTGCTCCACACCCACCAAGAATATCATGTTTACGTTCAGTACTGGTCTTAATAAGCCCATAAGCATGGTGGGGTCATGAGCACCCACATAGACCACGCAGAGAGTCAGTGACAGTACCGTTGTTTAATCCCAGCAACGATTCTGCTACTAACTAGGAGTGCAACTTCTCCTGGTCTGAAGATTCTGCACAGTGAATCATTACTGTGTACTGCTTTAGGTGGCTAGCTTGTACCTGACAAAATTGCTTGCAAAAGTAGTGTCCTGTAGTGTGTGTTTTCTTTGAGGTGGCTGCATGCCGATGAGGGCAGAACGGCAGTGACCATGCATAGAAGAATAAGCCTAGAACAGAACAATTTAGAGGTCAAGCCACTAGGCCTAATCAGCAATGCAATGACATTGCCAAAAAGAAATCAGAAAAATGGCAAAGGAGGCAGAAGAGAACCTTCTCCTAATTGTGCTAAACCGATCCCACCAGTTAGCTCAATGGCAATTATATCATAGTTAATGAAAAGAATCAACTTAACAGGACGGAGCATCAAGCATGTATAGTTACAAGATATACCTTTCCTGTCCTATTGGAATCCTCATGAAACGCATTATTCATATTGTAAAAAGGATCATAAGGAATGTTTATGCGAGCGGTATTACTAGTCGTGCAACCAGGAAATAGATGCAAAGCCTATGATGCAAGAGACGAAATAAAAGAGATTCAAAGTGTTGCAAGGGCCGCCAAGGGAAGGAATCGCTAACAAAGTCAATTTTGGGGCTTGCTTGCTTGTCAATGTTCCAGTAGACGAGAGGCTTAATTCCTTCATTTGCTTATCAACATTTTGCTATGTTTTTTTGCTCTTTTCCCGGATATCAACATGATGATGATCTATAATAATGCACATCAAATTACGAGATAATAAGTTAGTACAATGTACCTACTCGCGATCTAACACTGTAAGCACGGATCAGAATGAGATTACACCAACAGATCAGTGAGCGCGTTATTGTTCCTTTCTGAACAAGGATAGTCAATCATGTTCGGAGTTTCAGACCAACTCCGATCCGTTGATCACACCATCCATATATGATTTTTTTTCACAAATTTTAGCTGTAGCATTACTACTGCGTTTGCTTACCTAGATCTGTAGATCAATCATTGACAGGTGGGATAGTAGATGACGCGCGCAGGCAGACCTCGTGCTTGTCAGATGATTCATACAGTACATCAAGTGTTGTAACCACCAATTCTCAAAAAAAAAAAAAAAAGGTGTTGTAACCACCACAAAGTACGATAGCTGCCAGTCTGGTGATGAGGGAAAAAAAAAAAGCATAGGCGTGTTACTTGTGGGCTACTTGAACGGTGAACATAACCCGAACGTGCTTGCGAGTTGTGATTCGTGTCCCTGTTGTGGATTTGTTGGAGATGGTCGGCAAGAGATTGGGTGGTAAGTCGTCGCAGGATGGCGATCGGTCGAGGAGAGAAGAATGGAATGCGATCGCCGTTCCTTGCTCGTCCGTTGAGGGAGGTATCGTCCTCCACCATGCCCGAACCGTCTTCGTCTCTCTGCCATCGTCCGTCCTCGCTGGCTCCATACATATGTGTCGTCTTCACCCAGTCCTTGTGACCGGTGCTTCCAAATTAGTAAAGTAAACCAGAAAATGCCTGCTGTCTCTGTTTCCTTGTCATTTTCGACGGCTTCTTATTTTTTACGGAATTTTCAACGGCTTCCAAACTAAAGTAACAGTATTTTTTTAAAAAAACTTGTACTCATCCAACGCACTCATGCTGATGCCTAGGGCGGGATGCAGATGCGTGGCGCTCTGCCCTCGGCTTTGTTGAGTGCTGAGTCAGAGACGACGACCCGGTGGAGAGCGCGCTCGCGCGGGCAGGTCGCGACGAGCAGTCGCGTGCATCACATCCGCCGTACCCGTCCGCGTCAATACGGGCATGAAAGCAGATGTCGTTTACCAGGCGAAAGCAAGGTTCACACGTTTCGCAGATCGTTCACTACAGCTGTTGCGCTTGCGCCTCCGGAAATCAAACCAGATGGAATAATTTTTCAGTTGTCTAGCTAGTAGCTGTTTCGGGTTGAGGACATGCCGGGGTCATCGTCAAGCCGGAAAAAGGCTGCAAGGCGCTAGTACTGTATAGTACTCGTGAAGAAATTCAGCGAAATGTTTGATGAATTGCCACTTTAGCCTTTAGGTATCTGTCGTCCAACTATTTTATATACAAAGAGCTTAGATAGTACATTTATTTATAGTGTGTGCGGGATTAGGTTTTCCGCATGTGTCTAAGGTGGAGGAGAGAAAAAAATAAATAAAGAGAAAACAACAGAGAAGGATATTATGGTCTTTTGACTAATTTTTACTAGGTGTTAAGTGAATTTGTCTTGATTCAAAAGTCAAAAAAACATGTAATGGAGTGAGAAAACAAGGGCAAGCAGCAGGTTCGTATTAAAATAAATCATTCTTACAAAGTTTAGATGAGAGGCCCATTTTCATAACTAAGATAAAGAAAATAAGTCGAACTTAAATCTAGATAGCTGTCAAGGGTGATAAACGTTCTGCGTGTAGTTCTCAAGGCGATGTGTGGTACAGGACGGTACCAATACGCATGTGTTTCAAGTGGTGTAAGTTTTGAACTTCATTTAGTGGAGACAATATCGCTGTGTTGGTCCAGATGTGGTCGGATTGAACAGGCAAGATCGGAAGAACATGAGAAGGTCGCCAACACAAACCACAATGTGCTTGACATAACCAGTCTAGTACTATCAATATATTAGTACTAATCTATATATTTTTAGAAGATGCAGTTCATTAAAATTATTAATTTATATTTCTCTCAACTCTCATGAAGCCACTTCAACTCAATAGTTTTATCCATCAAATTATTTGTTGAACCACATCCTGTCAGTTCAATTTCAGTTCTCTATCAGCACGCAAATTGCCCCTAATTAAGAAGCATTGGAAACTCCTGCCGGGAATGACGGTTCCGTAGAGATATTTAGATTGTATTTGTATATCTCCTTTATTTTAGAGTCGGCATTGGAATGTCGGTGCAGCACTATGCAGCAATCAGGCGACCGTGGCACTATAATCCAAAAAACTCAAAAGACACCCATCACGGTGGCCTTTTAGAAAACCATCGCAAACATTTAGTTACGTATTTATTTTTCACTTATTTTCAATCATATTCCCTCCGTTCCATTTTAATTGACACTTTAGAGTCTGACATGAAAATTAAGAAAAAATATAGAAGATAGGTTCACAGATAATAAGGAGGAAAGAAATAAAGATAGAGTTGTATTAGAAACTAAGAAATGTACATCCAAAAATGAGAATGCCAATTATTTTGACAAGACTTAAGATGACCAAAATGCTAATTATTTTGGGACGGAGGGAGTATATAACAATTGCGTTGTCCTGAGCGCCTCTATCTCCAGGGAAGGTAGAGCCTCTTAACCTCCTAATCTTAGCTCTCCCTCCCTCCCTCCTTCCCTTTACATCATGTTGTAATCCAATCCTTTTCAATTTACTATATATTGTTATATTGTTACCAATGTTATATATATGATGATCAGTGGGAATTCAATGCACAATTCAATATCTTCATTTTTTTGTCAATTTAATTATTTTTGTATTTGTTCTAATATATGACTGACACTTATTTTCATGATCCAACTATTTTCTAGGGATTCAACTCTATTTTATCAATGGCAAAGCTTCAGTTTCGTAATTAGTCAAAAGCTTCAGTTTCATAATTAGTCAATTTCAATTAACAAAATGAAATCAATGTCTATGCTATTTCTGTAAAAGGAAACTGTAAAATTTAATACAAGTCACTGTGGCCGCCCACAACAGATGAATCAACTTTCCTCAATGATTTAGAATCATTTTTTTTATTTTTGGATTATTAGTTCCCACCTTTCAGAGATGAAGAAATAGAATTCTAAAATAAGCTACATGTAAACATGACAATGTTTTTTTTATCATTTTCTAAAGTTTTGATAAGAATCCCGCATCAACACGCGGGGTGTCATCTAGTTTCAATTAAAATAGTAAGAGACTGAATGAATACCTGTCATTAAGGACGTCTTTTTTATATTAAAAACAACTAGTAGTGGCAGGTGGTACCCGTTACTACCATGCACACAGTCGATACAAAAGGATGGCTCACATCAAAAGATGTTGGACTCCGCTCTAAACCATAACCCTAACGTCATCGTTCGCCGCCACTGCCTCCACTGCCTTGAACATATCGAAGACGGTGGACTTGGCCTTGTAGGCCTTGTCTAACGCTGTAGCCACCGCCCATGTGGCCTCACTCGTCGCTACTGCGAGGGCGCCGACTAGTTCTCCTCCACGATGTGCTCCACCCGCCTCCGCCGCCTTGCAAATGACCTTCATGGCATCCATGTTTGCCACTAAGACTACGATAGCCACATCATAGACAACACAGGTGATGGTGGTTGTTGCCTGGGTCGCCATCGCCACCCCTATCCTCACCTGCTCAAGCTCGATATGGCGACCGCGTGTGCCACCTCGAGCACTTCGGTGCTCGCCTCCGCCACCCCCTCCACCTTCCGCAATAGATATGTCGCCGTCTTCGGGGTGGAGGTGAAAGCGGATGTAGAGGGGATGACTAGGGCACCACCACCACCACGTTCGTCTTTGTCGCGGTGCCTGATGGTCTAGCACCCGCCATATGAAGTTGCTGTTGTCGTCTTTTTCTTCTTGACATGGGGTGCCTCCTTCGGTGGGGTACAACACATCATGACCTGATGAAGCTGGTTGCACTGCGCCAAGATCTAGCGCATCCGGCTCACAAAGGGGCGGGTCTGACAAGAGGCAGCGGCCATCACGGTGGAAGGGGAGTGGAAGGGGAAGGGGAAGGCGAAAGGCGAGAAGTGTCAACGATAGGAGAGAAAGGGGGGTGAGAGAGGGAGCAAATAGTGTTGCACTCCCCCGTGTCCCTTCTTTTGTGGATTGTGGGCTGGCCACTAAGTATCACCGCTTCAGTTAGTTGCGGGCAAAGAACCACCCATCACTAATTTACGCTAGTTAGTGATGGACATGCCTAGATCCAGTTTAATAATAGGCATTAAAATGCCCACCACTAAGTCCAAAACCTATTCATTGGTGAAAATGGTTTTGTACTAGCGAGGGTATAAATTAATTAGATCTGATAGCTGACAAGAAACAAGCTAACTTTCAACCCGGAAGGAATTGGTAAGTGATACTCCTGCTCTCCCCTATTACTTATCATTCTAGCATTTCTTAGTTTTTTTTCAAATTACTACTTATCATCCTCATATTCTAATCCATCTTATATCTTCCCAATATATTTTTATCTCTATCTCTCTTCTTCTCTTATTTTTTAACATTTTTATCTCTCTTTAATTTTGGTGTCCAAAGCTAAAGCAAGTAAATTGGAAGGGAGTTTATAACATGTTACTGGTCATGATGACAAATCGTACTATTTTCAGTTGCCACTTTACGTACGTATCTGTTGCCCATACATGTAATTACACTTGTAACCTTCTACGCCACTTGTAGTGCGGATGTTTTCCCTCTATATAATTTTACTCTCTCACTCCTTGCATAATTTCATCGCTCATTGCTCCTGCTACTTCTGCCCACAGTCCACACACCAAACCACCAATCCCTCCGTGCTACTACTTAGTTTCAGTGTAAATGTTTGTGTTATATAGGTGACTGGAACAGAGTGAGATGATACACTGTTTGTTAGGGAATGGATGGCATCGGGACAAAGCCTCAAAGCTCCAAGATATGTCCCAGTAGTTGATCTCAGAAATATTGTACTGAAGAAATCCATTCCCTATAGGCATGTCACTCGTTAATTAAACAGGTATTCTCAACGAAATCATTCATTTGTTCCAGAACCGATTAACATGCTAGAATACTGATCACAGACGTAAATTTATGTTGCTCAGCCGAGTTTTCTTTAAACTGCAACTAAAATTGTTAAAAGCAAACTATGGTGCACTGAGAGGAAAGTTTGTACCTGGAAAATATTTTTTTCACTATACTCATTTCTTTTCATTTGAACCATCATAGATTTATATACATTCCTATTCAAAATGTCACCTTGGTTGCACTGATAGTTCCGTGTGGCAGTGGCAGTAAAAGAATTAATAATAAATTTCTTGATTAACCTGGTTAAACCTTAATTATATACATTCGTGTGGAAAAAGATAATATCAGTGCATGCAGTACGTAGTGCAAGATTGACTGTCCATATACATACGTACGATCGTAATGCAGACGGCATAAGTTCTCGCCATGGATGGCGTAAAACCTTTTATATATAATCGTGTGAAAGAAAATTGCGGCAATACAAAAGATTCTATGTTCATTTATAGGATCTGGCAACACTCTATATACTCGTGTGCAAAGAATAACATGCGCGCTGTTCGTGTCTCAAAGATTGACTGCACAGACCATAATATCACTGATTCACGGTGCACGCACTTATATTAGTATACATACGAGTATTCGGTGCAATGCATGGCATCCCGTCGACCCGCCAGCTGAGGGCGACGAGACGCCAGCCGCAGTTGGCATCCCTGCAGGGAGCGCGACTGCGCGAGCAGACAAAGTCGCGACGAAACATGGAGCATCCATCGACATCAATCATCAACACGGACGTAAAGCAAAAATTAGTTTCACATGCGCAAATCACATCACAAACCGGTCAGACAAGACTATCGACCTTTTGACTTCGCTGTGCTGACGTTATTCATATGCCACCAGATGATAAAGGATCAAATGAGAGAGCACGCAGGGAAAATTTCGAAAACAGAAGAAACAACTTGGTACAGGTGCCAGGCGCCACTACTGTTTCATTAGTTACGTTTTGAGTCGGACGGAGTAAAACGTTTTGAGCCGGACGGAGTAACGTGTGTCTTATGAAACCACTCTTCCATCTTCACGATTTCATTGCGGCTATATATATGCATATTCGTAGCCCAATTCGCTCATTTTCATTTCACTGCGTTGGCCCGTAGTCTACAATCCACGTACTATTTTAGTCTCAATGAACAAAATTCTAGAGGATGGAAGGAATCAGGAATCAGAAGAAAACGGCAAAGCTCGTTTCGAGGCACTGGTAGTCAAGATTTAAGCAGGGCACATCTCTGAAACAAAACATGAATGACGTACCAATGAATTATCACCCCCTAAAACAAAACATCAGACATTGTCGGAACGTCCTTCAATGAGGATCAAAGATTCAAAGTGACATATAATGCTTATAAATAGCACGTGTGACTACTATCAGTGGTACTTCATTCATTTTAAGTTGTATAAGAAATTTTACTTGATTCAAATTTATGTGCTGTGTGTTTGTCGTTGTATTGTACGTAGTATGGTGTAAAGTTGTCCTCATCTCTTATTCTGCCAAGTAGGTGAGGATGCTCTATCCTTTCTGAGTGCCCTAAAAAATATCGCAAAAAAAAGGTCTTTGCAGGTTACAGTATTGTTCTAGACAAGACAAAAGAACAATTAAATCCAGAGTTCGCTTTAGAACTTTAAAAATGCAATTTTTAAATAAAACTTTCTCAAAACTAGTCAACTCTAATACATTAGCGGAGCTAGTGGATGAACAGGGTGGATCCAGAATCTACCGCTCAAGAGACACCGCAGCTTCGGCAAAATCATGAATGCACAAGCCAGCGGAGGCGACGGGGGTCTTCAGCAACAGAAGACCAGCTCAGCAAGCTGGTGTCTCTGGGCTCTTGACTCCTGTACGTAGCCTTAATTCCTCTCTGGCTTGGCGAGTGGCAATCCACATTGTATTGCCATGCCCCCTTGTATATACGGTGCCTATAGTTGAAACTTGAATGGTTGTATTGTAAAATGTACATCTTTGAAAATTTACAATTGGATTGTTGTAACATAAAAAAGGGTGGAGATATTGACTTTTCTTTTGGGGAAAATTGCAGCAACAAAAAAATTTCCATCTATGATTTGGTTGACATGGCAGTTGAACGTTCAAGGGCTCCTTTTATACATTCGATTGCCTTGACTAATTTTATACATCAATTTTTTTTATAAAAATTGCACATTAAGTTGTTGTAGAATTCTTTTTATCGGCCCACCCAACCGTCGGATTCCTAGCTCCGCCACTGCTCTAATACACAGCTGATGTCTGGGGGACAACTTTGTGGAAAGTTACATATTCATGACTTTTATGATCCAAAATAATGGTCAATATTTTCTCAAAACAACTGTCCAATATTTTGGTCCAAACTTCTACTAAGTATTGACTACTCCTCCTTCTACTTAGGGTAATATAGAAAAAAAAAGAAGCATAAACAAGTAATTTTTATAAAAATGATTTTATTAAGTTTATTAATCTCTTGTGTTTATTGATCTAGTGAACAATTTAATTAGTTATATATCATTCACGTATTAAGGTTCCTCTGTTCTCATTTTCACTTTGCTGCTGCAAAATTCCCTCCATTTTCAAAACAACCCCCAAACTATTAACTAGTAATTTTGAGAGAATACTAGCATCATAGTTTATAGACTGTAAAAATTCTCTACATGTTATAACATAACACTACTGAAATCCTTCAATTTTCCTACAGATTATTTCTTCCCCTACGAGTTTTGAAGACGTTCTAGGGAAAATAGATTTCCCTAGGAACGAAACGAGATGTTCAAGAGAAAGAAGGAATATCACTACCGTTTGCTTTCAAGTGAGTTGGTGTGATTTTTTTTGTACATACACTCCCTCTCTCCGTTCTCTTAACTAGTTTTGATTCTTCTTGTGTTTTGCTACTTTTCCAGTAAAAAATATATTTCTGAATGCTTAGCATAACGCAATGGTGTAGCTGGTGGTGGTGCAGCCAACTTGCAATCGGATCAGGACTACGCAATGGATGTAGAGCAATAGAGTGAGGCTTGCAAGTATATTAGTTTTTTTTTCTAGTGTGAATCAAAAGCTAGAATCTGTGATGTTGTATGAATCTCAGTGTGTATGTTTCTACGAAAATAATTTTTCTCCTGATCCATTTTTTTGTAAATGTGTGTTTGCTAACTGTGAAGTGAAACAAACATTCAGAAAGAAATAATAAATAGTGCAAAAACTAAATATAGTAATAAATCAATTTGCTAAAATAACAATGGTAGGGGACATAGATTTCCCTACGACTTCGAAAATTAGAGTCCAAGGTATCGTTGCTTTACACGTCAGCTAGATATGCCAGGTAGCACAGTTTCCCTACAACCTTGTTTCCTAGGTAAATAATCTTTTCCTATGGTTTTCTTGTAAAAACTGTAGGGCACTTTCTCGTTCCCATCAACATTTTCCCTAGGAAGCTTTCCTAGAAAAAAATCGTAGGGGTAAGGTTTCACTAGGATTTTTTGTTCTTTACCTAGTAATTCGGAGTCTAGGATTCTAGTAGTGTAATATAATGACAAACTGAGATGAGCAGCCAAATGGTAAGGAAAATGGGGTTTAGAGATGTCTATTATATTTGTCAGTTTACTATATAATTTTTTTAGAAAATAAAATATATATTAATATCCCGATCTTTGTAATGACTGATGCATATAGCACAAGTTTAAATCATCCAATAAAGAAAAATCAACAAGGTACAATGAAATTACAAAGATAAAGTTATTATCCATAAAATTAACTTAAAGCGTTATTCTATTTGAGAAAGACCATCTATTATTGACGAAGATCTCCGTGGCTACAGTCTCAAGATGCCTGCAGGCCATCTTCATCCATGGACGTTCCTCCTTCTTCCACAGCAAACACCAGCAACGGCCCAGTAGGTCCCTCTCAAGAGAACCTGTAAATAAGACAATATTTATGATTTGTCAAAAACCATATCATTACGACTCAGCCATATTACCTAACAAAAATTCGAGATACCACTCCAAATCATCTTCCTTAGCCTTAATTCCATACCTCCTGAGCAATCCGCAAACATATGTTGGAAGTTATTTGATGGAAAAATATTAAAAGAGAGGCAAAACACTCTCCAAAGGAAGCGTGCTATGCCTGCTATCAGCATTCAACACATGGTATCACTTGTTTCTTGTTCCTGGGTCACATCGATGTTCTTAAGTTCACATCTTCCTACCATTGTTGCCAACCCTTGCCTCTTGTAGTTTCGATCTATCTCTATATACAGAAAATCACTGCTTAGCTTCTTGATTTGGCATCATATCCTTTGGTCGTATGTATAAATGCATTAAATGAGCTGAATGTGAGTGCATGAGCACTAAAAAGGATATTCATTTGTTGGCTTGTAAATACAGGCTTTACTCTGACGGAAGGAAAAAGAGCTTCAGAATGGAAGGCATCGAGAAAAATCCAATCAGATTATCATTTCGTTCTTGTTCATTCGTGAGATACTCTTGTACAAGAGTAGATGTATACCTAGATATGAAGGACTATTTGTCTTGTCTCATAATTATTTTGCGTTTGTCCTGCCATATATGCTAAAACGTATATTATTATAAAAATTAGAATATTTGTCAATCTAAGATAAGAGGTTAATTACGGCAGATGGTTTATTTGCAGCGCACCCCCAATCTTTTCATTAGCACATTCCTTCTGTCATCCATATCACATTACATGCTACTCCCTCAAGTGTCGCTTTTGACTTTTTAATATTATGTTTGATCGTTCGTCTTATTCAGTTTTTTTTGCAAATATTATTTATTTTTTTATAATTAGTTTTATTAATAGATATACTTTAATCATAACATATTTATTTTAATATTTACATAATTTTTTTGAATAAGACAGAAGGTCAAAAATAATATCTCAAAGTCAAAAGCGACACTCTTCATGGGACGGAGGTAGTATTATTTTTAGGGCTTACTTGGCAGGTCTTTGGATTGTGAAATAAAAAATAAATTTAACTTTGGATTATATCTGAAAACAGTCAGTCTTGCTTATTTTCGATTATCTAAAAATTCATTCGACAAAACAGCTTCTCAGTCGCAATGCCTGTAATTTAGGATCACTTCATACTTGAGACGGAGCATAAGCTGATAAATGCAATTATTTTCAGCTTATGGAGCTTAAGTTATTTTAAACTTATAAATTTGAGGTGTTTGGAGCATAAGTTATAATCCAAAGCCTAAGCAATTCAATAATCCTTACTAAACATGCTCTTACAGTTATAATATAATCATTGTGCTATGAATGTTTGAAAAGACTGAGATAATAGGTCGTGGTTCACTTTGTCATAATATATCATGCTACCTAACCATACTAAATATTATAGCGAAACAGATCGATTTCACCTCAAATGTAAATGCAAAAAAAAAAATCTACAAATAATGCAAACGTAAAAAAATACAGATAATGTCCGCAGGGAAAAGAAAATTGTACGCTACTGTAGCAATAAACAGAAAAGGGGCGTTGAGAGATTACTTTGTTGGTTTTCTAATTGCTTGTGGTAATTCGGGCATCTCTTAATGCTTACTCAAACAAACCTATGTTTTTGAGAATGTCATGCAGCATTCTAGACGTTTGACGACTCAGCCCCTAGTATGTGCTCCCATATGTTTGCAAAAGAAAATACTTTGATATCATAGAAGAGTCGATTCTGCATGCTCCTGCCGACGCTCGACTCGAGCGGCAACAAGACGCTAAAGCAGTCCGACATCGCTTGGAGAATGAAGAACGGCCCATGGAGATTGGAGAGCATCAATCATCCATCCTCCATCTCACTATGGATAAGAAAGCAGCTACTCCCTTTTTTTAAAATTATTGTCTTTTTTAGTTTTTTACGAGACATTTAATCATTTACTTTATTTGAAATATTAATTTAAATTTATAAATTTATAAATTATGTTTAAATTTTATAGTATTAAAATAAATTATAACAAAATACTTCTCTGTTCTTTTTTTTTTGTCGCTGGCTAGTTCAATTGAACTAACCAATGACAACAAACTCAAAATGAAAGAGTATATGATATTTTTTAAAAAAAAATAAAACGAATGCTCAAACATAACTCAGAAAATCAACCTTTCACTTTTATATTGAGCTGATGCTATTCATACAATCCCGAAGAATCAAGTAAGATCACGACATACAAGAATTTGAAGGAATTAAGAGAGGAATAATTATTTCTCTAGGGGTATTACAGTCACGACCAATTTTAGTAAAGAAGTAAGGTAACGAAAAGCTGACCAATTACTAGTAAACAAATAATAAAAGAGAATATTAATTCCAAGCATCATAAAGGATTAGATCGGACTCAATGAACAGTTAATATTAATTTCAAACACCATAACAAATCTTTAAAAAATAAGCTAGAATCAAGTTTGATAGAATACAAAGTCTTGGACTAGCGGCTGATTGTCGGTGAACGAGTCTGTTGAAAGCTACATATCCTGGAAGAATAGACCAACTGACTTGAGCAGCAAAACGGCTAGAAAAAGGGTTTCAATCAGGGTTTGGAAAATAGAGTAGGTCGCTTTCTGCTGCTGCACTTTCGGCAAACAATCCTTTTCTGAAATGCTTTGTCTTGTTCGGATTTGACTCAAATGCTCTGGAAACAGACAAACTACAACGTTCCGAGCCTTGCAACCAGCTCATTTTTCTTGACTTTTGTACATTTCCTGAACAAGTGTCAGGAAAAGCTTAGTTTTTGTCTGTAGGGAACAGCTTAGATTTCCTTCATCGAGTTATAGCTTCCCTATTTCCAGTGGCCCGTGTCAGGGATCATACCAGAAGTTGCTGAAATATCAGAAAACAGCTTGGCAATATGGATGATTTTAACTAAAACAGTGACAAAGAAGTTTGAACATTTTACAGGAAAAAAAAGGACACCCTTCAGATACCAGAGACCACAACAAAACTATAGCAAATGACACCTGCAACTGGCGCTCCAAACGCAAGTCTGCGGTCTGAACTTCTGATACCAAAGAAACAGCTCATCAAGCCTAGGGAAGCAACTGACTAACAAACTGAAACAGTTTCAGTCAAGAAACAAGCACCACGTCATGATCATTTCAAGAAAAAAGAAGGCCATAAAAGGTAAGAATTGAATGAAATTTCAGATGGCTCTAGTTTATTCTCCATAGCTACACAAGGAACCTAACCTTTTTTTTGCACCTAGTCATGTCCCTGGGACCCAAAGATTCCAATGGAAAAACAAAGAGGAGAAACTGTTATAAAGCATCCTCTTAATTACAATAATCTTTCTCCGGAGAGGCACTACAACTGCAATGATCAGCTAATCCAGCTGCCATCACACGCCAACAAAGTGCAGCTCAGAGAAAAAATAGTACGTAATGCTTGCCCCTGCTCACCTTCCATTTCAGGTTGCAACATAAGTGCCACTCATTATCGACATTTGGGCGGATTGCACGATAAAACAGTGCGTTTCAATCCCACATCTAGTACTGCAAACAGACGTTGCATCAACCATTTTACTTTTTTTTCAAATGGTAACGGCACTGGGGAAGCTGTGAATTTTATCCCTAATTTCGCCAGCTGTTTTGCTTCTTGGCCTCAAATGTAGCTCCATCATTAAGCATGTCCTGTGCATCGGTTTCCATGCCGAGCTTTGAGAGAGCAAGAGCTTGGAGGTAAAAGGCCGTAGGCCATTCAGGCATGCAGACCTGGGCCTGCATCGCATCCCGGAGAGCAAGCTCCGCTTGCTCATTCATCAAGTAGGAAAAACTGCGCCTGGCATAAACAGTAGCTGAAGGCGTTGACATCATTGACACTAACTGCATAACAGTAGAGAGACTTGTCACAAAATTGGAGATATAGATTCGCAAGATAACGTAAATCACAAAGTTCGGTTTTGGAAGCATTGTGCAAGAATAAACAAGTAGAATTCATGTCATATGTCTGGCTATGCACTTTGGCTGAGGGCCAAACTACTTATGATTATGACTGCTGTATTTTTTAGATGATTCTGTGTATAATAAAGCTAACAAAACGTTCATCGAATCCAAACTATTGAAAAGAAATTAGAAAATATGAATTTTGATAATTTTCTAGCTAGTAAGCAGAAATAAGAAATAGGGATTTTGATACCTTGGAGTAGTAATCAATTGCAGTCTTAAAATCCTTATCTCTAAATGCAATGTCACCAAACTTCTTTGTGTTCAGCATCTCTTGCACTTGCTGAGTCCATTCTTGAAAGGATAACTTCAGGTTTTTCACCAGAACCAAAAAAAAAATCATCAGATGAAATTGAACTATCTCAAAAGGTAAATAGTTAGGATTTTGTAATTTTCTAAATGTCAAGAAAGTGCAAACACAGAGTAAAGTTTTAAATGTTCACATCAGCTTCTAAACAAACACTTATAAAATTGAAATGCTTGGTTATCCAATACAAAATATTTTGTACAAGTTAACTTCTCTCAATATCCAAGAGAAGTCATGGGTACCAATTCACAGCCTACAAGCATATTGATGTGACTTCAAAATTTTCCTTTTTTTCTTTCTAATCATGCAGTCCTCTGAAGGTAAGCAGTATTGAACAAAAAAAAAAACGGGATGAACAAGTAATCAATCGAGTCAAGAACACTAAAAGCAAAGTGGATCAGAAGACTGAGGAAGCTTCATCACAAACTGATGGTACGAATTAAATGCATCATAAAAGGGCCACTTAAATTGATTGTAACTTACCTCATTTTCTGCACCTTCGTCATCTTTATAACCTGTTTTGAGCAATATATCATGCACTGCTGTAAGATCCATACCGGCACAGGCCTTCCCAAGTGGAGAAAGAATAGTTGGCAATACTGATGTGGCTTTTGTAATTCCCATTAATACATGTGATGCTACCTGTCATAATACGATGGATAGTGTTACTAACCAATGAAGTGGGAAAAAACAACACCGGAGAAAAAAATCTAGCCATTGACCTCCTTTTGCTTCTGAAGAGGCCCAACGGAAGACAAGAGATACTTTATGTTGGGTCTGTCCCTAGCTTCAAACTGTAAACACTTTGATGCAAGATCAACCAGCTTTGAAGCATCTTCGTTAGCATATTGCCCTTCTAAAGAAGAATCCATCAGCAACAGTATATTCTTTCCTCTTATCAAATCTAGTGCCTGAAATTCCAGAAACCATGAGAGAAATGAGAAATCTATTGACTTAACAATTTAACATCATCTACACACACCAGTACAACACCTAGATAGGTCTTCTTATCATTTTGCTGTATCATGTGTGTCTGACATTGTTAGTGGAATATAAAAGAGAAAACAGTTTTGTGCTTTTGGCATGAAATGGAAGTGTAGCACCAAGCAGTAGCTATTAGTTTATGGTTCAAAGCTCATGCCTCACAGAAGTCTATCAATGCAAACATTTTGATTTTGCCATCTAGAGAATGTGATGCAAAGAAGTTGCTAACTGATCTCCTGAATTACAATCTTCTAGAGAAAGAGCAAAGTTTCAAATGAAGCATACATGACTAGGAGGAATGTGTTTCCCGCTCAAAAGATCCAACAGGACAGTTCCATAGCTATATATCACACTCTCAGGGATCACTTTGCCTGCCATTCAAGATTAAGGCATAGATTATCAGTGTGGTAAACATAGCAGTAGTAGGGAGTAAGATAAAGTCAAAAAAATTTTACCGTGACCCAAAAAGTATGTCCTGATTTAAGGATATGAGAAACATCTACAAGTGCATTCCCAAAAGAAACACAGCTCACCAGACATTTAGTTTCATAAAATCAGAAATCAGTTAAAATGTCCTGATTTAGGCACACAATAAGTTTATGTCTGATTGGCAAGGGCACTATTAACAGTATTACCTAATCACGAATGTGAAACAGCGATAGTAACAAGTAACGATAATTTCATAAAAAGAAACAAAGGAGTCAGCTCTTACCAGTTCGTAGAAACTCCGGGGGAGTGTAAGCCAGATTGGTACTATAACTTTTGCCATCACGGCTATTCTTCATTAGTCCAAAACTTGACAAGCGGGGATCACCTTCCTAATAGGAAATGGATGAAATAGTAAACTTTACTGAGCACATTTGATATTCAAAGAGCAGCAATGCAGCTACAAAGCAAAAAAGACTGCAGAACAATAACAGGAAGTTTGAAGACCAACCAAAAGCTGCCAGCAAGCTGGTGCATACCTCATCAAAAAGTACTCTGTAAGCATTCAAGTCATGGTAGATTTTCCGGTTCTCTGCATTGCAATGGTCGAGTGCTTGCGCGATGTAATATGCAACCCTCAGCCGCATCTCCCATGGCAGTGGTTGCTTATCCCCTGCAGAAAGGCAACCGACAGCAGTCAAACAAACAGAGAACATGGACTGGTGGACTGGACTGCGGGCTGGAGACGACCGCCTAGTCCGTGCTAATCACAATCCGCTTTCCATGATCCGTGCCAGTCAAATGTGTCAATGGTTAAGGACAAAAGGTGCATTTAGCTGTTGAGTTAATGCAGAGGGGATCCAAGGTTGGTGGGCGAATCATCAGTACGTCACCAAAGATGACAACTATGCTAGCAAGTAGCAAGTGGTTATGGAGAAAGGCAGGGGGTGAGCACGTACAGTGGAAGAGATGCTTGGAGAGCGTGTCGTTGGGCATGTACTCGGCGACGAGCAGCCTCTCGTCACCCTCGGCGCAGCAGCCAATGAGGTTGACGAGGCGTTTGTGCCGCACCTTCCCGACCCCCGTCGCCTCCGCCTGCAGCAACAACATTGCGTCACATTGCGAGATCCGAAAAGGGGGATGGAATCAAACGGAGCTAGCAAGCAATCAATGCTACGCGGCGTACGAGGAACTGCTGCGGGTCGGGCCATGATAGGCGCGAGAAGCGCTTGACGGCGATGAGCCGCCCGCCGTCGAGGCGGCCGCGGTAGACGACGTTGGGCGCCTTCTCGCCGCTCTCGGAGACGATGAGGTCGGCGCTGAAGCCCTTGGTGGCGGCTCGCAGCTCGGCCAGCGCGAACTCCCTGAACGCCGGCACCGCCCGCTTCGCCGCGTCCTTGTCGTCGCCGTCGGCACCGCCGTCAGCGCCGCCGTTCGCAGCCTCTGCGACGGATTCCACGGGAAACAATGCGATTAGAGACGACGGATTCGACGGGGAAGAGGGGTTAGGGTTTATGCGGCAGCAGCAGACGGCGGCGGCAATGGCGGCGGGCTCGCTTACCGGGATCTGCAGGGTTGTCGGCGGGGAGCGCAGCGGCGTCCTTAGGCGGCAGCGGCCCCGCCACCTTGGACTGGAAGCAGCCCATGGAGATTTGAGCGAAGCAGGGATGGTCGGTGGGAATGCAAGCGCAGGTGCGAATGCGAGAGCGTGAAGTGAACCGAGTGTGAAGCGAAGAAGCAGAGTGAGGCGAGGTGAGGTGGGAGGCAGGGCGCCGAGAGAAGCGCGGCAGCGCACACACAGGTGGTGAGGGGATCTGGTAGGTGCGCCCGCAACACCAAGCATCGCGACCACCTTTTTTTTTCTTTTTTATAATATTATGCAAAAGAAAAGCAGCTCCTATATTTCAGGCGACTCAAACAAAATTTACAGGTTAGTAACATAGTTTTCGTGGCCCTGCTGACAGTTCGTTTCCACTATCGTCCCCTACCAGTGGTTAGTGATGACTGATGGGCTCGTCAGCTCAACAAGTGCGGGTCATGGTACCAAGCTCTTTGCCATATAGTCATGGTGTGGGACTGTGGGTCATGACTACCGCCTCTTTGCCTAATGTGAAACTGTCTATTACAAATAGACAATAAAATAGATAATTTATATAGTGCATTATCTATTAATCTGTCTGTATATTATTTAATTCATATATAAGGTCATAAATCAAGATGATCTAGTGTGGACTTAGTCTTGTACACTATTTTGTTGCTTCTAAAGGAGAATAAGTTATAGATTAAAATAAAAAACACAAATACGAATTGTGTTTTATATTTTGACTTGATTGTACACTATCTTGTTACATGTTCAAAGTACTTCTCTTTGTATCCAAGTATGAATAAGGTTTTCTTGCAAAATGATAAGGGCTAAATCAGAAAAGTGCCAATTCTTATTCACCTCTCGAGCTTGACCTTACAAACAGCCATGGCATTAGCCTGTTCAAACAACTTCATCCCATCGAATCCATAGACAAGAAAGGTCCTGAGACACCATCTCTTGCAGAGAGACTCCTTCTCCGCCTCCTCTCCCAACGCCAACAGCCGTGACACCCTCGGCCTCCCTTGACTCCGGCGACGGCGCAACACAGTTACAAGCAACGGCACAACACTTCTTGCGCCATGTTCCTTTCCCCGTTGCTTCCTTGCGCGTTGCAGCTGTGCTCTTCCTCATCTATTTTCCTTGCCAAAACGAAGCACGCGAAAAGGAGATTTACAGCAGATCCCGTAGAGCCATCGTGCTTCGGGCTGGTGACTTGTTCTTGGAGCACGAGCTCACGCCGTCCCTTTGTGAGGCGACGGGAATGCTCTCTTTCTTCGTTAAACACTTGACACGTCGGATACGGTTGCTGATATGGCTCTTTACAGACGGCACATTTATTAGCGTTGTGGATACCCTAAGTTGTTTTGCACCATCAACATGATATCATCTCCTAATTAATTGTGAATCTTGAAGAATGTCCATCATTTAATGCATTAGTAGCTCTTTTCGTTGGAAACCAAAAGGTTTTCATGATCTCATCAGCAGGTTTTTCTTGAATTATGGAAACGGAACGGTTTTCTATGACTGATGTTATTGCCTTCATATTTTCTGTATAACGCGTAGTACTAGTTGTCTTCAAAAGGAAGAGTACGTAGCACTAAAAGGCAGGGAGTTTCTGTGCCCGTGTTGCAAGGAAGCTGTTTGGACTTGATTGCGAATTTGAGGTAAAATAATATTGACAAATATACTATATAAATGGATCAGCGCACCTCTTTCTCTCCCTCTGATGTCATAATAAGAAAAGAGAAGTTAGCGCAAAGGAGAAATTAGAAATGCTAGGCAAAAATCGAGGACGGCTTCAACTCTTGGAGGTCAACTAAACTTGTCATGTTGGCATCTTACGTTTACCACCAATCAGTTAAACAAAAGTGAAACGCTAATATGGACAGAGGAGCCTTGCATTTTGCATGGATGGATCATCTTCCTTCACGATAGGCAACATACAGTTAATGGACAAGAACTAGCAGCGAATTCAACTCTAGTAGCACCAAAGAGCTGAATAATATATGTGGATGTGGCCGCTCGGTTGAACTTTCGACGACGATAACAAAGGTCAGATTGGTTTTCTTGTCTCGGAAATCAGAAATTAGAAGTTTAGTGATCGTCTATACACAGAACGATTGCCGAGGAGTCTAACCTCTTCACCGGGTTCGCCCTCACTGCCCGATCGCTGTCGCCGTTTAGTCGCGGAGAGAAAGGATCATGCGAAAATGTGGAGAAATGAGCAACGTGTTCAGTTCCCGCAGCCAAATTCGTAGTTTCCGACCCTTGGCAGTGGAACGGCCAAAAGAAACGAACATTTCTCGAGATGCAAATCTGAGTGCATCAGCCGCAAGCGAGCAAACTTGCAAAGCCTGCACTCACGCACACACAGTGCGCGCAGGCAGGACACGGACACAGGGACAGGGCAAGGATTGGATGCAGCCAGAATGGCGATCGCCTCCATGACGAGACCGCCTCCGCCCGTGTTCGCCCGACCGGCCGACGGCATATGCATGGGGCAGTCGGGCAGAGCAGAGGTGCCACGGCGTTGCTGGCTGTCGCAGGGGCACGACACGTTCTGTCGTGTGCCTCGCCGTCGCCGCGCTGTTCGCTGTTGCGGCCGGTGGGCCCCGCGCCGCGCGGGCCTTGACCAACCGGGCCCGACCCCCATGGACGTGATGTGACGCCACTAACTAGGACATGGACCCCGCGCCGCCTGCCGCGACAGATACAAGTCAACTCGATGTCCACACTAGTGCTACAGTGTCACTGGATCGGCTCTGATAAACTCGCTGGCTCTGGTCCCCATCCTCGGCACCTAGGGATTCTTTGATTCCTGCGCGAGTCATAGGGCACCAAATACCGTTATCACGTAGTGCTAGGCTAGGCTTTACTTCTTCGAATCTTTGATTTCCTTTGGTTGAATACCAGTAGAGCCAATAATTCTGTCGTCGAGTAACTTGGAGTATTATCATCATACTGTATGGTTCAAGGGCTACCAAGTTTTTCACACTCGCTTTTCCTCAACGACAAATCTCACAACAATTCTACTCCAGTCGTACCAATTTATTTGTTATTTTGTCTCTTAATATGAAAAACAAGGAGTGTCGTATTACATGGAACATCCATCCGTGCTAATTTAGGTCATGTTTGGCCAGCTTCTGTTTCTGTTACGGTTGTGGCTTCTCTAAAAAATTAATTATGTCTGAAATTGTTTGATAAAATAATTTTTTCTGTAACTTCTGAGACAGCTTTTCTTGTAGCTTTAGGGGAGAAAGAGGTAAATATCCATATTTTCCATAGACATATAAATGTATTGTATACATACATTTTTTGTTTTTATAATAGAAAATAACTTTGACCATTAATTAGTACAATATAAATTAATAAATTATTAGTTACAAAAGTAATTTTGATCATGAGACAATATTCCATCACAAATAATTATGAGGATCTAGAAAAAATATATTGTTCTAAGAAGATGAAGGGAGAGTTAAATAAAGAGAGACTACTTTATTTTTAAAAATTGGTGATGTTTTTTTTGCATGGGCCCAAAGGGCAAGAAGCCGACAAAGCCACGGTTCACCAGCTCCGGACTTCGCTGCCTTTTCATGCGCGGCTTCACTCGGAGCACCGCCTTTACAATTTTTTGATGAAATTGCTAGCGGAGCCAAAGTTGGAGCCCGGTCAAACAGCCCGTTATTTGTTATTTTGCCTCTTCATATGGAAAACAAGGAGTGTGGATAATTTGTGTTACATAGAACATGAGGAAAACAAGAAGAGAGATTAAAAGTTATTAAAGAAAAGAATGATAAGTAATTTCTTTTAAAAAACATTGAAGGTCAAAAATATTCTAAATATATAAGGACAAAGGGACTACGAAACATGGGACCTAAAAAAACATATCCTTCACATTTCAAAATTTGTAACATGCTGGTAGATGATATGATGCACTATTCTATCATCTATTATTATTATTATTATTATTGTGCATCCTTGAGGTGCTATCGGAGCAGCACAAGGCCAGGTGGTAGCACATATGCTCTTAAACACAAGGCAACTGATTAAGTTGAATCAAACTTGTCTGAAAACAAGCCGATCTAGTCTTCATTTGAAGAAGAATCAAAGGCTCACTCTGCAGGGAGACAGTACACCCTATCAGCCATGACATGAAAGCGACCGAAGGTGACTGGTCCAGGGACCAATCAGCTGGGGCACCACATCCGCCCTGCCATGCTTATCACCTCGACATGATGTTGTGTGGCAAAGGCCACGAATTATCGTGGCACAACGATGACCATGACCACCTGACTCGCAGAAAGGAGTTCTGGTCCATGGAGATACTGGTACTGTTTAGATCCATAAGTTAGAGTTAGTTTAAATTAGTTTAGATACAACTAGCTTTAAAATCAGTTTGGACTAGTTGTATCTAATCTATCTGAAAAAACTATCCCACTCAAGAGGTGTTAATTAAAGCTAGTTTGAGTAAGATTTATTAAAAAAATCTTTTTTTCTCTATCTTCAAAGAAGACAAATAATTACATCAATATCTTTATTATCAATCTAACCCTATATCTAAATACCATAAGAGTTAGAGTTAGTTCACAGTTAGTCATGAGTTAGAAACTAACTCTAACCTGTAATACTGGCCCTGTTTGGATCCATGGGTTAGAATTAGTTTAGGTTAGTTTGAACACAACTAACCATAAATTCTCCAAACAGATAGAATTAGTTTGAGTTAATTGCATCTAACCCACCCAAAAAAACTAGCTCATCCAAGAGGTGCTAATTGAAGCAAGTTTGAGTAGGGTCCACTGAAAATTTACTTTTTCCTCTATCCTCAAAGAAGACAACTAATTACATCAGTACTTTTATTATCAATCTAACCCTTATATCCAAACACCTCAAAAGTTACAGTTAGTTCAAAGTTAGTGATAAGCTAAAAACTAACTCTAATCTCTAACACAGTTAGAGTATCCAAACAGAGCCACTGTTAAAGTATCCAAACATGCCCACTGATAAACAAGAGGTCACGCAATAAAAGTGTCTATGATAATATCCAAGTTCATATCCCTGTTTGCTTGTTTTCAATACCAACTCAACACGATTCACCTGGCACGGCTTAGCTCCGAGATTCATAAAGAAAAAACTCAGAAAATGAACTTTAATATATTTACAGCTAAACTCCACGGATTTCCAAAGCAAAACTTTATGATTTCTCTAGAGTAGAAGCTGTGCCAAACAAGTCCTAGAAAGAAGCATCAACGGAATATGCTGCGTACACAACACTCTCATGGTGGAAGAAAGTTATAGTGAAAACGAATGAATACTTAGTTACTTCCGAAGTCTACATGTAATTTGACATAACAGGTAACAATCTTCTCGAGAAATTAAAACAATTCGTAGTATCATGATAACACTTCTGGGCGCTATCAAAATTTCTTCGAAGACCAGTGCCAACACGACACATCAGCACTGAACTTTCCTCACTTGGATGTGATGAGTAGATTCCTCTCTCCAAATTGAAGTCACTCCACTCTGGACGAGGGTAACATAGTCCCCCTTCTTAATATGTTTCCCTTTCTGTTCAAGGTTGGAACAATCAATCAGAAGAAATCAAAGAATTCAATAAACTTCAGTTATTAACGGAGAAGTCCAGGGAAGCAGCATAGGACTCTAAACAGTGATTAACAAAAGGCAGCAGTGCCGAGCAAATGGCCTTACCAGCAAGCAGCTAATTGCTCTGGAGAAAGTTTCTTCTGCGTCGTCAGAGAACTGCATATAAATAGGAATGACGCCCTGATACAGTGCCAGCCGTTGCTTCACTCGTTCCCTGCAAGGACAGTTTCCTCTAATTGTCAGTATTCCAAGCGTCTTTACACATTTGTACGGTGAAGTCTGATGTCGCATGGACAGCATGATTCAAAGTGATCTCAGAAAAAAAAAATCGTTAAAGATTATGGCATATCACAAAAAAACTTACTCATTTGTAAATGCAAATATGGTAGAAGAGGGACGGTAGTGGCTCAGAAGGACAGCCATGGAGCCTGTCTGTGTAAATACAATGATTGGCGTTCGGAGGGTGTTAGCCATCATGGTTGCATGAGATCCAAACATTTTACTCAGCTGGCTTGACGAAAATTCCTCGTTGAGTATAGCCTGCCAAAAGAAACATGGATCATAAGAAAATAAGATAAAAAAAGGATATAAATTATCAAAAATAAAACACAAAAGGCAGATGGTGTATGTTTCTTTTTTAAAACATAGCTAGCTACCTGTGTAGGTGCAACAAGACCGGGAGAGGCAGTTGGGTTATAAAGGCTGGACTCTGTTCTAAGGGCCACAGTGTGCATCACCTTGACTGCTTTCAGTGGGTACCTAAAAAGAAAGATATGTACAAAACGGTTAAGGTATGTCAGTTTGCAATATACAGTATAAACATGTTAATGTAGAAACTACACGTCGGGAAAATTCATGTCCTCTAAAAGGGGTCAATAAAATAACTCTGCACTGCACAAAAAAATAATACAACTATAATGTTAAAACCTTACTTTCCATGAGCAGTTTCACCAGACAACATAATGGCATCAGAACCTTCCCGGACAGCAATTGCTATATCAGAAACCTCTGCCCTTGTAGGAGTAGGATGGTTTATCATACTTTCCAACATATTTGTAGCGACAATGACTGGCTTCTCCATGCTTCGGCATGTTCTGACAATCTCCGCCTGAAAAGGTAAAAAGGTGGCAATTTAAATGGGGTTGCTACTTGGTTGCATTCACGCAAGATTCATTACTAAAGACAGCAACAGGTGACAGATCTACTCTTCCTAAATAAAGCTATATATGCAATGTAATCTCACCTGTAGCAAAGGAACATCCTCAATTGGAAGTTCAGCACCAAGGTCTCCACGAGCCACCATGGCCTATAAGAATACCAAGAAGTTCAGTACCTAGTATAAAATAATAACTCCTTTACAACAGCCTTTTTTTACAGGCCTAGACCTGTAAATACGACGAATGTGCATCACATAAACTAGGCATGCAGCTAGAGAAGAGCAGTGCTTTTAATCTACATAACAAAATTTTCAAGGGAGATAGTAAAAGAGAAAGACAATGAAAAATCTCAACTTCAAATTTGCTTCATTTTCTGATCGAGTTTGTGAAAACTGTCTAAAGAACATTTCAATATCTCAAATGTTTAACTATTTCTCTTATTGCAATTTGTTTCTTTTTACAGTATCAAATAACCGATACAGCCAATTCTTATGGTCTTACCCCATCTGAAGCAGCAATAATGGACTGAAGATTTGGTATCGAGTCCGCACTTTCAATTTTTGGAATGACATGTATATCTGCATTAGCACCTGGATACAAAAAAAGCACAGCATATAAATTAAATTATCAACATAGCCAGGACTTTCATGGATGATAGAGATAGCATTACTTTTAAGGTAGTCCTTTAGTTCATGAATAACTTTGGCGTCCTTCACAAAGGAAACAGCGTAGAAATCAACACCGTTCTCAACCCCAAATTTAATATCTTCCCAATCCTTCTCTGTCGGGACAGAAGCACATCAGGTTACTGGATGCAATTGTGTGACAATTAAATCAATCAGGGGAGACACAGACCAGTAATAGATGGAAGAGTAGCACTCTTCCCGCGAACGTTTAGGTGGCGCCTTGATTTCAGTTCCCCACCATCAACTACTTCACACTTGACTGTATCAGCTGTTTTAGACTTCACAGCAAGTGACATCATTCCTCCTGTGTAGCAAACAGTAGAATCAAAGCTTAGTACCCACAACACTTACCATATATTCTATAATGTTCAAATGCAAGCATATGAATGTTCAGACAATAGAAGATCTAGATATTTAGAGATTAGTCCTCACCATCCACCAGAAGTATGTCACCAGCTTCAACATCGTTTATGAAGTCATCGTAATTCACGCTGACAGTGTCTTCAGTGCTAACCCCTCTTTTTATTGTGAAATTGAATTCTTGGCCTTCTTTGAGCATGATTGGCTCTGGAACATCCCCACTTCTCACTTCTGGACCCTGCATCCACCAAATTAAGTCATAAGAACTCAGCTGAGGCTATTGTCTCCAATTTATTGCATTCAACCATGATGTACCTTGGTGTCTAGCATGATAGCGATGACATTCCCTTCAGTGTTCTGTGCATTATATTCCTTCACCAAATCAATCACTTTCTGGTGTGACTGGTGGTCACCATGGGACATATTCATCCGTGCAACGTTCATTCCAGCCTCTGCAAGTTTCCAAATCATCTCACGAGTGTTTGTTGATGGGCCAATTGTGCAGACTATCTTTGTCTTCCTCCTAGAGTTTGCATCAACAGCTTGCGAGGTGATTTCTGTAGTAGCCTCACTATGCATCTGCATTACAAATGAAAAAAATGTCACCATACTTTCGAAAAAATGTAACAGCTCTAAAAGATTGACTATCCTTTTGTTTATTATCATATTCAAAAGGAACGCTGAACGATTCCTCTAAATATTATATAAAAAGTATATTAAAGGAAAAGGTTGCATCGAATCTGTAGCCAACTATTTTTCTCACAAAATAATAGCGCCAACCTGAAAATTTGTATTGAAACCGTCCTAACGGTGGGCATGTATTTATACAATCAATTAAGCACAGTACTAAGGCGGATACAGAGAGGGGAAGGCAGTGATTTACACCATTCTACTCAGATGGGGCTAAAAGGAATACATAGTTTTCTAAATAAAAATGTGCTGCAGATTCAGTAGATTTTCAGAGAAAAGGCTCTTCCCTCTTCAAATGGCAAGGATCAATCGAGTAGTCCATAGCCACGAATGGAGCTGGATAGAATAGCACACACTAAACAAAACCAGGTGACCGGGATCAGGCAACGAATCATTGCCAAATGTGCATCGACGGCCACAAAACTAGGATCAGCAACGGGGAATGGCCTGGTATCCAAATACCCAATTGCCCAGCACTTAACAGGTGCGCAAATGACGAATCCACTGCAGGGCCGACCGAAACGGCCGCACCAAAGCCGGAGACTAATCTAGTCCAAACAACCGAACAGAGCACTACAAAGTTCGCAGGGACTCACCACAGCAGGGAGCGCGCCGTTGGTCGCGACGGCGAGATCCACCGCCTTCTCGGTGGTGGCCGTCCGAAGCGCCCGCGCCGTCACCGCCCTCCTCGGCTGTGGGGGCGCCGCCGCCGCGGCAGCAGGTGGAACCGGCCTGAGCGCCGGCGCCGCCGCGAATCCTCTGATCTCCGCCGCCGCCATTGGGTGCCTCGTTCTTCCTGCTTCCGCGCTCGAGAGGGTACTGTAGCACGCGGATGCGAGCGCTAGCACACCACTCGGTACGGGAGGCGGCGCGTGTGCGGTGTGGGGAGCACGCTCTTCGCCGCGCAAGGGTTTTGGTAATTGATATTCCGGCGAGCCGGTGGTGCGTCCGTGGGCCGCGTCTTTATACGCCGCAGGCGGAGAAGGAGGTGGAGGCGGGCCCCGGCGCCAGGTGTGCGGGCGCGGTCCACACGATGCGTCCACAGGGCCTCGGTTGCAACGCCCGACTGCCCGAGAGAACCGGAGCTCGCTAGCCTGGCACGAACTGGTTGCTGTGGGGCCGCCGATCTTTGAGACCCATATGTCAGTGGTGCCGATGATTCTCCAGGCCTGCTATGTCAGTGAGGAGATACTGTAACGTTGCATCTCTGGGCTCGAGGGGGCGGAGGGGAATATGCCACGAGGACGAGATGGCGATTCCAACTGTGGAGTTGGGTACTGACACTGACACGCCGGGCCGGAGAAAGGAGCGGAGAAAGCGAGGCCGGGCATGGCGCCGTTAGACGTTAGTGTCGATGCTGATCGGACGAAAGCTACGCTCTTCTTCTCCAGTTCTCCTCGACGAGCGTCTCCATGTTTGGTGTTCCGCCGTGAGATTTGTGTCACGTGCGATTTGTCGGGCCGGCGACGGTTACGGGTCACCTCACCTGCAGCCAGTGCAACGCTGATGCTGCCGAATCATCCTACCGGAGCTGGGGCCACAAAATGGTTGTCCTCATGTCTTGCGTTGGTAATCAGTAGGGCCGTCCGATCCTTCAGGAGCTCAGCAAATCAAGTGAAACCCACACCAAAGTGTTTAACACGCAACGACGTTAATACAAGGGCTAGCGTCCAAGCAGCAGCTGAATACGACGGTTACGAGAGTGTTGTTATCTCAGCAACTGAAAGAAAAAAGTACATACAACTTCGAACCTGACCGGTGAATTCCAAAACCAACAGGAGCAAACAACCATGTAATAACACAAGAGGCCATCAAACGCGACCCAATTATTCTGATGTACACCATCTGCTAGGCATTCTTGTTGCCCCACGATTACAAGAGAACAATATGCTACTACAAAACAAGCGGCCTTCCCTAGACAATAGCACTTGTCGATGTTACAGATTTCCAGCGTCCACACTTGTTAAATGTTTCGCAGGAAGGAGGAATTACTTGCCAAATTAACCTGCTTGCCGCTACAAGGTGTATGTACCATGTTTTAAGAAGTGACTCCGTATGGAAGAACAGCAGCTGCCACTGGTCTGCCCTCCTCGTTCAGAATGTTGTATGTGGAAGCTGCGTTCCTCTGCAAATAATGGAAGCATTACATATAAGCAGAGCAGTGATGGTAGAAGAAAAGAATGGTCAACAATGTGATGTTTTTGGTCATTAAAATGCATACTGAATCAACAGCTTCAAGTTTCATTCCAGTGGACCGAATGAACTTCCGCAGCTCAGGACAGACTTGTTGGATGTGTCTTCCACAACCAAGAATCAATATCTCTGTACAAGAATGCCATAAAAATTGGTTTCAGCAACATCAATACTGATATCAGTGAGGATGACAACAGCAGCAGCAGCAAAAACAAAGCCTTTTAGTCCCAAATAAGTTGGGTAGGACAGAGATGACACCCACAAGACCCAATACAAAAAGACAAACAAAAGAAAAGAAAGCCGGAAAAGAAAAGGAGCAAATAAGAGAGGAAAAGAGCAATAGGCCAAGAAGAAAAGGTAAATATCAGCGAGGATAAAATTATATAGAAAAAAGATCTGGATCAATATCTTGCGCACACCAGCATAAAAAAAGTTCTGTATCAATATAAAAAAACAAATGATGAAATACAGCACACTAGCATCATTGACTTATAGAAAAAATAAATACCAAATCTTCTGCAAATTCATGCAGAGATTCTCAATAAACCTGCGTGAAGGTCATTGGGCTATTCTATAAATAAATGGAAATAACACAAAAACATCTGATGATGACATTAGCACAACATAAAAAAAAAATTGCCCGAAGGCAAAAGAATGCACTACTTTGGCCAGCAAAAAATTACCTGGGATAGGGTGCACAACTTTGAAGATCGATAAACTGCATTATCAAAGCAAGGCAAAGTGTCAGTATATAACATATGAACAAAAACAGGAATAATACCACCACCACAGCACAAAGAAAAAGTAACGGACATGCAGTGCAAAGAGAATTACAGCAACAAAGGCATGAATCCTACCTTTCAGCACTTATCTCCGCGAACGTTTTTGGCACCCATGTCATTATCTTGTTTTCTACAATCAATAAGCTACCTTCGTATTTTACATTGTTAATCTTGAATCCAGTGTCATCATACCTACAAGAAGCTTAGCATGCTTGAGAAATCTGATTGGATATAGAAGTTCAAATAGAGGTACAGGGGGCAATGGTACAGCTTATTGAAATGTCTTCAGCACAAGAACTTACAATACTAATGGAAACAAACATGAGAATATTAAGCCTCAACAAATGGTGAGTGGAGCATGTTCTAGTAAGTTTGTTCTACTGGTATTTATCTTGTATTGCAACAGTGAATAACATTACAATGAGACCCATGGGTCGATTGTGAGGAAAGGCGGAAAAGCACGAAATTAGCAAAGCGAAGGGAGAACTTAGAATTTCAGTACAATCATGAACCACTCGTGCTTGTACAAACAAGAGTATAAGACAACCTAGGAGGGACTTGGTGGTTTTTCATTGGAAGGAAATTAACCTACTGTCTTGGTGTGTTCGAGGGAGATCAACCTACTGTCTTGAAGGCAGTAAACATGTTCAAGGACCGAGTTCATCTTTGGTGCTTAGCTGGTGTGAAGAAACTACAAGAGCTTTGTCCAGGTCCTGTGGGTAGTGAAGCTTAGCTTCCTTTGGTTGGGTCATGATGTTAGTAATAATCGGTGAGTCATAAAGTGTGAACTGTAATGGTTCCCTAACCTATGGGCAAGGGTGGGGAACCAGTTTGTAATTTGCCCTTTTTTCTCTATATCAAATACAAAGATATACAGCTCTCCTGCGTGTTCAAGAAAAAAAATAGAAGGAAATAGGCACCCACATTCGACTGGAAGAAGAGTCGAACCTAGGTGGCAGGGGTGCACAACCACAACTCAAACCCTGCTAAATGAGCTAGGCTCACCTCCTTGCTCATACATGTAGTACTAAATGATTTTTGGAGGAACAGCCAAAGATCTCTGGAGGTTAGTGAGACTAAAAATAGTTCAGTACAATTATTACTTCAATCCTCCTATTTTATGCCTAATTGTAATCGCAAGCACCAGGACATCAATATAGAAAACATAGCAAGGTTTGAACAGGCCACAAGCCTTCATTTGTCAGTACACTACAATAAAGGTGCTAGAATCCAGATACATTGAAAGCTCTGAGATATGCAGTACCCAACCAACCAAAATCTGGAAAGGATCATGCTTGTCTTAAAGCAATAATTAAAACCAACCCATAATAAATATTCATGTTCTTAGACAGTTTGTAGCTATGTGCTCTGTTTTTCACATCATTCTGATGAACTGAACCATAGGTTGGTCTAGTTGTCTAAAACAAACTGAGAAAAACGAGAATATTGGTGAAGCAAACGTATTTCAGAGATAAGGAAATGTAAGGTCGAATAACGTATTTCCTGCAGCAGAAAGAGGAATTTTGGGACATTAGATGAATTCTAGAACCATGACCAAAACAAAAATGTGAATAGAACATCATCAATTGTGCTCTCCATATTCTTATGTATGATGAATTCTAGCTATATTTATTTTCTGGGAAACGAAGCGGCAGGATAGCTGCCCATTTTGTTAAGTAAGAAGGACGGCAGACATGCAAACAAATTGAAAAAGAATGCAAGCCTTAATCCAAGAGGCTGAGAAAAGGCACAAACGTTACAAAACAGAAAGAAACTACGTTTGACACCAAGCACCTCCCCCCCAAGCGCTGAAAGATAATTATGCTGGAAAATCCTTGCTTTTCGCTATTGGTACTAGCTAAAGTATATATGCTTTTAAAGGTGAATGTACAACACAAGAAAGACTCGTTCTTTTATAGGGAAAGGAAGAAGGAGAGTACATCGATACCAACAGACTTGGCCACGCATATCGTTTTCCTCTTTGTTCAGACAGAAACATCACTTCATATTTTCGGATAATGACAATTGAAACCAAGGATTTAGTTATCAACAAATGTACAAAACAATTAGTACCACCAATTTCAATAGAAACCAAAGGATGATGACATTAACTTTGGGGACAATAGCACGTATAATGATACTTCCATCATCCATAAATCCCAAGCCTATACTAGACAACAGAATTACACGCATTGCAAAAGGGTATCCCCAAAAAATGCGATTATTGATCACAAAAGCAGATATTAAAAAGTGTTATATGATGCAAAAGAGGTTACGCACGATTGGAAGCGGAGCTGGTCCTCAGGGACGCTGTCGATGAGGTTGATCTGGTCGTACAACGAAAAGGTCCTTCTGATCCCATCCACATACGAATCACATCAGAAGAATCAATCCAAGCACACACAAGCGTCTAGCACAGGCGAAGAACAACAGCAATGCATTTCGTCGGTCAAGCATGAAGCCGGCGAGTACCTGAGAGATGGGAGCTGCCTGAGCCTGGGGCCGTTGGAGACTGGCTCGCTGCGCAGCGACTTCACCAGCTGAGGCAGCGTCCCCAGCGCCTTTTGCCCCCGCGCCGCCGCCGCCATCGCCTCCCTCGCGCTTCGCCGGCCGGTCGGTGTCTCGGTGGAATCGGGAGTTTTGCAGCTAAGACCTTGTGTTTCCTGGAAAGTTCCGGAATGCCGTTGGCTGAACTGGGCCTTGGACCATGAAAAGCTGTTGTTGGGCTAGCCCACGCGCTATACTTCGGGAGAGTACTACGGACTCCGCGAGGTACGAACGGAACAGGACGGACGCCTGGTGGCGATGGCTGCGGCGTCTGCCGGCGGCGGGGGAGGAGCGAAGGTGGCGGTGGCGGAGCAGATAGCGCAGGCAGTGCAGTCCACCTCAAGTCTTCTCCAGCTCATGGAGCAGTCTTCCCCCGCCCAGGTCTGCCCCCCTGTCCCCAAATTCATGTCACATTGACCAAGATTTTACACCCGTCTTGTTAGTAGTTAATTAAGGACGTAAATTTTCAAATTTGCACAAATTTGTCTGGATTAGGGCTAATTTCTACATGGCATCTTTCTTGTGATGGATTTACTCACTGTTGAACTTACTTTTTGTTGTTATGCGTGAGTTGATGTTATTGTAATATTGGTCTACATCTCAATACATAACCTAAAATTTCCTACATTTAACTAGCGTCAATTGAATAGAATTTGCTTTATTGAGCACTGAGAAACTTTCAAAATGCTACTTTGAATGTCCATGCAGATGCCGAACGATATTGCACTGACTGAACCACTAGTCCATTAGACCAGGAATTATTGGAAGAGTTCGTTTTGATTCTAGTCATCCTCCATCTCTCTCATAACTTTTTTCTTGGATACACGGGAGAGCTGCGTCTGCATATCATTTCATTAAAAAGAAGAGTTGTAAAATATAACACACATCCCTCTTGTCCTCATGTTACATTCGCACCTTTTACCTATATCAGTGATATAAAGTAATGTTTACCTTTAAGGCTTTAATAACCAGCATGGTCATTTACCGAATTCAGGAATGTTTAAACTTTAAAGGTTTATGCGATTGCACTCAGAAGGAACCTCTCATGTGTTCTCGTGTTATAATGCTCTCATGTCTTGAAGATCCAAGTAAAAAGTTCCTCTAGCTGGTATTCCGATTGTTGATTAGTTGTGGGTTCTTCTGATCGCAGGTTCATTTGGCAAAACTTCCCAAGAACCTCATGGCAAAATCATCTTTAGCAAAGAATACAGAGCAGGTAACAAATAAGATTAGTGTTGGATGCTGAGCTATTGGCCATAGGTAGATGTTAACATTCGTGCTATGTTTCAGGTGCTACATCAACTACCTCATATAATTTCCTCCTTGGATGCATATATGGAATGTAGTTTGCAAAGGTGAGCATCGTCCGGTTAATGCCATATGAATGTTTATTGTCTATTTATTAGAAATTTCATGATTTCTTCTTTTCTACCATGGATTGTTACAGATTCCAGCTAATTAGGTTGAAGTTTATTTTTATCAGCATTTCATCTAATAAACTTCTATTAAAAAAACTATGCAGTGCCTCTCAAATTAAGACTGTCACCCAGGTCTTGTCAAACATGGAGAACACTCAGTTAAGATCCGTCCTACCTTCCTCTCAGCTGAAGAAAGACCAAAAGAACACCAAACCTGAAGAAGCCAAGGTCGAGTGACATGTTGAAGAACTCAGTGTGCATCGTTCCTTAGTGTTTGTTCAATATCGGAATATCGCTTTTGGAGAAAGTTGACCCTTTACGTGTGATGCTATGGATGCATGGAATCTGTATCATAAGGAAGACATGTGTGTTAATTGTTGTGCTTCCTGCGTCTGTAACAATATTGTTGACTTGTGATTGAAGTTATTGGCCTAATGAAAGAATCATTCTAGAAATGAATCTCCCTTCTGGAAAAAGAAGAAGAAAAAAGAAATGTTGTGGTGGCACTGATGTCTGATGTCCTAGTGCATATGCATCGGGTCAAAAAAATGTCGCCCCTAAACACCAGCTAGCTTATGAGATTGGTGGGAGGTCGATGAAGATGAGCACTTGTACATTGACCATGGCAAATTTTTGAACAGGAATCGGAAGCTTCTGAATTTGCTGGCTCAGGTTAGAGAACGTTGGAACAGAAGTTTAATATTTTGGTTAGTGGCCTTTGGACAGCAAGATTATTATGATTGAGTGGTGTAGGCCTAAAGATGATCCTATGCTGGTAATCACTCCGTTCATCCACTGCTATCACGTCTCGGAGCAACAGGAACGAAAAAGGTGCAGCAGTTATTTTGTAGTATCATATACTAGAAGCAATTTGATGAGGGCAATGAACAGAGTGCATTTGGCAGTGATTCAATGGCTTACGTTCAACAAATGGGATGTCAGATAGGGCAAGATTGGTTGAAGATTGTTGCGTGAGGTTCAGTGTTCGACCATAAAATTAGAAGCAAAAGGTGCTATAACATTTGTCAATCCATGTGGCTTGATATACGGTGGAGAGCTTCGAAAGAAATTTATGCATTTTTGAAAAGGACTAATGTTAGGTGCTAGGTTTACATCTGGAGTCAAGGATGCCGCTAAGATTTCAGTGGTTCTAGCTTTCTGAAAGGACCTTGATGTCACCTAGGGAGGGGGGAGGGGGTTAATAGGCGAAACTTGCAGTTTAAAACTTCAAACAGAGATTAGTCCAAAAACCGGTCAGATCGGTTATCTAAATCGGTCAGACCTGTTTTGACAGGGAATGCACAAATGGAGATTTTTTACTCTAACTCAAACCGATACTCGAAGTGGTGCTTTAGTAGATGTTCCTTGCAGATGCACTTAGCCTCCGCACAATACAAATAAGCACACCCAAGTAGATCGAAGCGGAAACACAAAGTGAGTTAGAAAATAAACAAGAGAAGCAAACCGAACAAGAAGACACAAGTGTTTGTTTGCCGAAATTCAGATTCACCCCGTGAATCTTACGTCTCTGTTGAGGAAGCTTGAGCTACTCAAAAGCCAACTCTAAACCGGGTCTCTTTCAACCACTTTCCCTGGTCTACTAACTTGATCTTTTTCCTTGCGGAGGCAAGATCGCAGCCCTCACAAACTGACCCGTGGCTCACCACAACTTGGGAGCTCGTGGGTAACGCCTAGCCGTCTAGGAGGCTTCACCTCCAAGAGTAACAAATGCTTTACGAAATACTCGACGTAGCCACAAAGTGCTCAAGGCTTGAATTTTCTCACTAATGCTCACTTAGCTCAAATCTCTCAACCCAACTCAAAGATTTTCACAAAATCACTCAAGTCTCACAAAGAGGTGTTGGAGAGAGCTTAATATGGCCGTTGGAATGTTATGAGATGCTCTGAAACCAGCAGCACACGAAGGAGGGGGAGGGAGGATATTTAAACACTTTCTGAAAAACTAGCCATTGGCTCTGTCAGTCAAAACCAAAAAGACACTCCCCTCCCTTTTAGATTGATCTCATATCACCATCTTTTGTCTATAGGCTCCAAACAAAGTCTAAAAGAGTCCCACATCCAACCAAATCCTAAGCTCAAGATTTCCAAAACCGGTCTGACCTGTTTGCAAAACCGATCAGACCTGTTTTGTGCAGGTCAGCACAGTAGGGTTAAGTTCTCAGGGTTTTCTCTCATGGCTTCTCACATAGGACTTTGAGCACTTTGTACCAGTAGAAGCACTATGTTGCATCCCCCTTGATAGATCGACAAGCCTATACTCAAGATTAAAGACAAAGATACATTTTTTACTTCTTGAGATTGTAGTCTTGTCACTTTGCCATTTGATCAATTTTGCTTCAGTTGGGATTGTCAACATGGATAGAAATCTGAGCACATCCACCTTGAGCTGATGTCTATGAATATTGAATCCTTCTTGATCAATGTTGCACTTTCCATTCATAGCACATCTTTCATTTTTTCTTCATGATTGACACTAAATGATATGTGACTTTCCATGGCTACAAAGATCCGTCGGAATCAACTCCACTTGCTCTTCACCATCACAAAGGTCCTTCGGTGCCAAGTCTCTTGCTTGTCCTTCTCCAATGTATGATCCGTCGCAGCTAAGTCATGTTATTCCTTCATCTTCTTACCATCCTAATCCACATATCATGTTGTGTCTCATAATAAGTCATACTTCTTTTTCTTCATTTGATTGAATGAATTTTGATTGATATTTCCTTGTCAATATGATATCCATCTTCATTTTTCACTTATCATGGTAGAGGCGTGTAAAGATAAGATTGTGCTCCCATGCCTCTTTTCTTCATTGTTCACTTGTTTTCAATACATAATAAATTGTCTCATGGAATATGTAATCTTCATAAAAAATAATATCATAAGCACGTATGTGAATGATGGTCCATAATAGTATCACAATTAAATTCCTGCTCATCATCTCGACAAATAGGCCAGACCTTTAATCATTTTGTCAATCAATTCACCAAAACCCACTAGGGCCTAGATGCACTTTCACTTTCAGTCATTTATAATAACAATTATTTTTTTTTAAAAAAGGTTAGGTTCAAGTATGTATGAAATGGAAGACCTAAATGAAGGAAGTATGAAGGGTGCAGCACTAACACAGAGTCATGACCTCCTATGGATAGATTGTCCGATGCGAAGCTATAAATAGACCGTGTGGTCAGTGATCATGGTAGGCCAATTTCAACAAAAGCCCAGATGCAATGAAAGCCTACTTTTACGCCGTTATCTTGTTTCCTGAACATAGTTAGAACAAATAGTATTAGAACGTTTTCAGTACTTTGAAACATCTATGTTAATATTTTAATATATATTTTAACATTTATAAACACTTTCAATGTTTTTTTTAAAAAATTGATGTAGAATATATGAAGTGACAACACCCTATAAATAAAATGTTGGAACAATAAATTCAAAATATTGATGAAAAGAATACTTTTAAAAATACAAAAATATTTATATTAGATATCATTTTGTAGAGTAAATTGTGATGATAAGGTAGGTTCAAATGAATTAAAAAAAGGACACATAGTTTGAAAGAAAAATACATTTAAGTTAAAAATTTGCACTTAATTACCTCCCACCCATCCCGCGCCAATAACGCGTGTCACATGTTAGCAATCCCCATCACCTCATAGTGCACCGACAAATTATTTCTAGACATATTTTAAATTGATCGATGAAGACTCCCATCTAACATTCTATTTGTAGAAAATTGCTGCATTACCGGACAGTCGCCTAATTTCCATTCAACAATATCAAAACCTCCGAAACAACAACAAAACAATACTCATAGCTAGAGATGACAAGATGTCCATATTTTTTTTTAAAAAAAAACTTAACCTGCCGGGGAAGAGTTACCCTGACGATATTTTTCTAAGAAGAAGAGCCTTTCACGCAGGCCGAGAAAACCCCCAAACCCCCTCCCCGATCCTACATAGGGATTTAGCTGGCCGTTGTGAGTTACGGCGCAAGTCTTTACTTGTGCTTTGATCTTGGAAGAGCGAGAGGATTTTTTTAATGTCACTGTAGCTACTTTATTAACCACGGTGCACATGCGACACTATAGCAAGCTACAGTACCGCGGGTGCCGGCGCTCGAACCCGGGTCAATAGGAGCAAGCTCCCGGAGCCAGCGGCTCTAACCACTTGGGCCAACGAGCGTTGATAGATGTCCATTTTCAGAATTGAGATATAAAACAAAAGGTCCGGTATCGCAATCCCCCTCCACTCCGCCCCCCAACACACATACAGACACATATATATCATTTTCTAAAGAGAAAATATCCATCACTGATTGAAATCCTGGTCGGAAACCGGCCGGTTTTCACGGATTCCGGTGAATCCCGACTCTAGTTACTGTAGCAATTCGGAATTCGGTCGGAAAGTCTGGAATTTCGATTGAGAAGTTCGGGATTATTTTTACTGATACAGTTTAGGATTTCAATCCTTCGTATCCACCCGATTACGTAATGGGCGTCATGGGCCAAAATTTGCTCACCTGATGGCCACCCCATGTGGCTGCCTGTGATGCTTGGGCCTTGAAACCCATGTCAACTTAGGGTTTAGCTTCCCCCGTTTCCACCTATAAAAACAAGGGCGCGGCCAGGGTTCTCCATCGGCCGCCGTTTCGTTCGCAGTCGCTGCTTCTCGTCCTACTCTTCTTGCCTTCTTTTGATTTTCTCGCTTAGTTTATGTTTTTTCGCTTCGTTTTGAGCTAGCCGGGTTATGATGGTAGCAGAATAGTATGTGGCGATGAGGAAAGAATTCCGTGTGCCGGAGGCATCAGCCGGTGTCGGTTGCACAAATCCTCTAAGAAGTTCTGAGCCGCATGTGGTTCTATCCATTCAGATCTGCGATGAACGTTTTTCTCTCTCTCTTCTTTTTTTGCCTTTGATCGTGTCTTGTTTTTTTGTTGTTGCATCCTTAGCGATGCGAGGTGATGATGCATGTATGAAAGTCTGTCAATCCCCTGATGTCACAAAGTGATGACTCATCATACATCCCGACAGGCTCTGATCGCATTTTTTCTTGGGAAAATAGAGTTTTGACTCGGATGCTTGCTGTTTATTTGTTTTCATAGATTTGTATATGAACTTTTTAATAATCTCTACATGTTCGCAATCTGTTTGTCTGAATTCATTGAGCTTTTGGTTTTTCCGCGTCACATAGTCCAATCCGTTTTCGCCATTGTTTTAGTTCGAGAGCTAACAGGATAGAGCAAATGTCTTGCTGTTGGTGACATAATGTTCCCCGTCGCTGTTTCAGCAAAAACATAGTGGCCAAGGTTAACATAACCGGCCGGTTACCCGGTTAACCGACAAACCGGTCCGGGCCAGTTATTCCGGCCGGCCAATTTGAAAAATTTTGAATCCAATATTTTATAAAAAAATTAGAATAATAATAAGAAGATATGGTGAAAAAATAGAATCAAAATCACGAGTGTTGATAGATGAAAAAATTGTGTAAAGAAAATAAATGAAAAAAAATAAAAAACCAAAACTTAGTCGCTCACGGAGGTCACATCCGTGCCTTGTCCTCCCTCCTTACGTATTCCTCTCTCCCTGATATATCTCTACTGCTTTGTCAATTTATGCCGTCGGACATCACGGAGCTGTCGTTTGTCCGTCGTTCGGTCGTACGGGTGGAGGCGGTCGGCTAGCCGGCTGGCTAGCCCGGTTAGCCAGATGGAGAAGTCGGTTAACCGACCAAGAGAGAGAGGTTAGCCGCTGCTGCTGCTGGTGGCCTTTGACTCCTCGAGCAGCCGACGACGTGAGCGGTTAGCCTACCTGGGAAGTCGGTTAATCGGCAGGGAGGCGCGGTTAACCTCCAGCGGCATCCGATTAGCCGCGCACAGAGGTAAGGTTTTTTCTGTATCTTTTTTTAAGGTAATTTTGATAGAAAATTTAGGTAAGTATATAGTTAATTTAGGTAGCCATGTATAGTTTAGACTTTGAAACATAGATAATCTAGAAAGGAAAGAAACATACTAAATATCTAGTATATTATAATTTATTGTAATATTGAAATAAGAAATTATATATGTCATTTGTTATTGTAGGGAGACATGACGGATTATAATCAAAGTGATGGGTGTGAGTGCAATTATTTGAATGCTATGTATCCGATAATTATATTTGTGGAAACCCAATGTATAATTATTTATAGAAAATTATGTGTGGAACAACTATATTTTGATGTTTTATATAGCATAATATAGTTGTGTTATGTTGTATGAACTTAATATATTGTGTATTGGTACCTATATTATGTTCAATATTTAAAAAATATCATGCCTATTTTTTTTTCTATTATTTGGATCATTTTTCTATGTTTTCTCCATCAATCGGGTTAGTCACTACTGTCACCGGTTAACCAAACTAACCGATCGGTTAACCGATCGGCGACCGTACGTCACCCAAATTGAATTTTACCCGGCTAACTGGTCAGTTACACTGGTTAACCAGTGAACCAGGCTCGGCCGGTTATACCGGCCCGGTCGGTTTTGTCAACCTTGACCGACGGTCGATAAAGCATGATGACACACTAATTGAATTTCATATACACCACGCATGCATCTGTCGTATCTACCGCACTGTGTGGTTTAAGTGACCGATAATGGGAAACATTATGGTGTGGTGGTGGTGCAGGCACTGCAGCGGCAAGAGCGCCGCCGGAGGTTGGTATTGCCGGCAGTTAGGGAAGGCGGGTTGTCATGTGTGGTGTGGAAACAACGAGCTTCAACGGTGACGACATTAGGGTTTCGATGAGCTCTAATTCTCTCAGTCTATAGAGGCGACCGCATCAAAATTAGAGAGTAATAAATTTTTAACTTAGAAAGTAATCATCACCAACGTGTGGGCTGTCATACATATAATGGAATGAAACGGATAACACTTCACGTAGGAATATTGGATTATAGCTTTTGTAGACATTGCCTATGTGAAAAAGAATAGAGGCAGGGGGCAGGAAGAGACGACTGCACCAAAATTAGAGAGTAGTATAGATAAACTTTTGTTGTTTGGAATGCAAGAATAAACACGTCAATGAAACTTAACACAAGAACAAACATGTCAATGAAACTTAAAAATAATATCTTCTAAAGCTGCTATCATTATTCAAAACAAAAATCAAATTAGTAACCTCGTTCCACTATGACCTATTCGCTTCTGTGTTTCATCTAAAATCCTATTGGCCCTATTAATCATCACGCACCCCTCCACATAAGTCATCCTCGTCCACGTATCCATAAAGATTCACCATTCTTCATTGGCGAACCAACTTGGAGCAAGATTGCAGCAATGTGAAACATCAGGAACACATGCCATGGCTAATCGTCCTAATTTCATTGAGTTTAATCACACATATTGCCTCGGGCTTAAACAAAGGAAGAGAAAACTCAGCTCCTAATGGATTTTCCCTTTCCCGTGAAATCATGGGTAGACTGCTGTGTTCCAGAGAAAAGGAATTGCTTATTCCTTCATCCGAAACGCTCACTCCGCTTCCTTTCTTCCGGAAAAGATTACTATACATTTTCCTATGAATTTCCTTCAAGCCAAACAAGCCATCTCTAGTGGAGATAAACAGTACACCTCACCATCCAAACCCTGTTGACCATACATCAGTACTGCCATACAGATAAGAGCCTCCACAATGTTTAAATACAGCTACAGCTACATCAGTACACGATGCATATTTCTCTCTTCAGTACACGATGCATATTTCTCTCTTCCCAAAGCATTTAGACGCCGATGCACATTTCTCTCTTCCCAAAACATCTAAACAGAAACATGTTTTGAAGTAATTGACAATTTAGTTATTTTTTATTTCCCAAAATAATTGATATTCTTACTTTCTGATACACATTTCTCTCTTTCCAATACACTTTTATCTCTATCTCTTTCCTTCTTGTTTTTCGTGTACTTACCTTTTATACTTCTCTTTAATTTCCGTGTCGAACTCCAAAGTGATAAATAAAATGAGACGAAGGAAGTATTTCTTTTCTTTCTGATGAAGATCAATCTAGCTAGACAGCTGAAAATATAAACAAATAGAAAAGACATAATCAAATAATTTATATGTTCAAGGAAAGAGAGAATGAATGAATGTCTCGCTCCAATGCTCCCACAAACATTTGAGAGAATCATCTAAAAGCCACCCTTAAAGAATGTTATCTCCAAAACAAGCCTCATAACTACGACATCATAAAAATACCACCCTTGAGTTGCCTCCTCCCTCCAACGACGCCACCCTGTCCAGAAAAAGGCATTTTCCTTTTCTTTTCACCTGAAACCGCAAGTGACTGGACCGTTCTGCCCCTGCTGCTCCAAACTTTCTCTAAGGTGCGCCTCAAGACCTTTGACACACTCCAAACTTGATAAATATACTGTAACACTGAAATAATTATCATATTTACAAAAAACAAAAATTAAAATTTCCCTAACAGTCAAATAATTACTGTAATTATAAAAAAACGAAAATTAAAATTTTTCAATGACCTTTTTGGCTTGTGAACAACTAGGAGCATAGGTATAACATTGAAAATTTTCTAGCATTAGTTATTACAACTAACAAATTATCAACAAGTAGTCCAGCAACATGAACAATAAGGTCCAAAAGCATCACAAATAGTACATGTCTCAAACATGACATGTCCAATACACATTATGGCAACTACACCAACAATAATAATGTTCTATTTAGATGCCAAATCGCCTCCTTCTTTATCCAGAAGCATCAACAACCGCTTAGCTGAATGGCTTGAGCTAGATGTAGCAACATCATCATCTCCATGCACCAAATGCACAAGTCGTCGAGTGATTGAGGCAGGAGAGATGGTTTCAGTAGGTGTACCGAGAGGGTGGGGGTGGGGGAGCGGGGGTGGTGAATCGGTAAGCCGATCACAAATCTAAATACTTCAATTTTACATTACTAGATCCTAGCAATAATTTCAACCTAACAATTCTAGGAGACCAAAATCTTACACATGCTAGTGTTCATGATGAGTGCAAATATGGAAGCTAAACACACAAGCCTATGCAAGCCACAATTCAACCTACTTTCTAGAGCACACAATTGCGGAATAGTAAAGAGAAGGTCAAGGAATGCTCATAATTTTTTCTGAGGTCTTGGAAGGATGGTGTCTTTCCCTAATCCTCGTTAGACCACTCCCGCCACCAAGTAGAGTTCTCGCACACGAGCCCGCAATCACTCCCAGAGTGAAGACACGGTTGCGTTACCGCTACCACCAAGGCACAAGATCGCCTCGTTCGAGAACTTGCTGGACTCCCCGAGCTGATATGGACGCTCACTAATGATGCCCCTTTCAACGGTGGGCTCAAACCGTGTATAAACATGTGATGGCCATCACAACCAATCATGATAGGCTCGATCACTGATACCTAACCGGTCTAGGTCTCACCATAAATCAAGAGTAACAATCTAGATCACACTCTAAAGGAAACCCTAGCCTTTGATATGGACAGATGTTCAAGTTACTCTCACTAGCACTCTCAAGATATCTAATATCTCCTCCTAATGCTCCTCTCTCTTCCTCTTGGCTCTTACCAAATGCTCCTAGGTATTTCACTGGCCAAGAGAGGTCTCCAAGACCCCAGTAATGAAGTTATATAGGCTTTCAACCTCAAACTAGTCGTTGCTCTATGAGATCATCCTTTTGAACATACTGACCGGACTGTCCGATCACTACCTCACCGGACCATTCGGTCACTCCTAGAACGAATCCCAGAGCCGTTGGCTTCGCTGTGCACCCATGATCCCTGCACTGACCGGACCATCTGGTCTCTCCAAATCCCGAAGTGCTTCCTCTCTGCCTTTTACTGATCCACACAAATCGAATCGTCTGATCTCTATAGACTCCAGCACAAACAGATTCCTCACAAGTCCTCTCTCTGATCTCCTAGTGACCGTACAGTCCGGTCTCCACTGACCCCTCTGTCCAGTCCCTATGTCCAGAAGCTAAAATTTCTCGTCCTCGCTTGACTTCGTTTCCCGGCTTCTCCGAACAATTCCTTGGCTTCTCCACTATCACCTAGTGCCTGTGATTTCCCTGAGCATCCACACACATCACCGACTCCATCAACCCTTGGACTCCATCAAGCTCATCAAGCCTCCATGCTTATGGTCATTGTCATCCATCGCCAAAGCAATCATCATCATCAATACGATTGGTAGTAGAGTTTAGAGATGATATCTTCATAGACAACACTCGTGTAGATATTATCTCACAATTTCATAGTTGTCATTAATCATTAAAATAAACATTCATACCTCAGGGATCCAATCATCAATGGTCATGAAGCTTACAAGGTACAATCTTGGGCTTTTTTGGTTCTCTTTGGTTGGACCTTCCTCTTCCTACATATGGAAATGAAACAATTAGTAGCCAATGACTAAGCGCATGCATGACAACAGAAATGAAAAGAAATCAGAATCAACTTACCTTCTTCTAGGGGTCGTTAAAAGGACAATTCCCACTATTGTGATGTCCAGATTCTCCACACTTATTACACCTTTGTTGTCTTCTTTCTCCTGGTTTATGGCTAGCTTTGAACCTATTCTTTTTGTTTTATCTTCCAGCACCTCTTTTCAATGGGGGTGGAAGAAGCTAAAAACCCATGTCCACTTGAATCCACCGAGATTTATCTGTCATGTGTGGAATAGAACCATTGTAGGCTACCTTGAATCTATCTATGTTGTAGTACTCATGGACATAAGAAGTCATGTCAACATCTAAAACATTTGAATGAAACACAATGCATGAGGGCATGGCTTCCTGGTCATTTGCCACTTGCCACAACTGCAAGTGTGAGTGCTCAGTTCCACAATATGTCTCCATGGTGTCATATCCTAATAGAATCCAAAAACTTTAGCAGTGTCCTTACCTTTAGATATCTTCATATGTCCCAATCCTCTTGTTTTGGCTTTTAATTGTTTAACTATGGTTGGAAGAATGCTACCCTCGAGCTTATTTGCAATCCTTCTTCTCTTGTCCCACAAGTCCAAGGTAATTTTCCTCAACATATCAATAAGGTCAACAATAGGCAAGTCCTTGACCTTTTTGATCCAGCTATTGAAACTCTCAACAATGTTGTTGTTCACATGGTCATACTTAGAATTCATTGAGAACATTGCCATGCTCCACTTGTGATTGTGATGTTGGTTCATATATGTGACAACTTCTGGACATGCAACAATAATTTGATTCCAATGGAAATTAAATTTCTCCATCTTATAAGCTCTTGCCGCTGGCTACATGTTCTTCTCAAAGACTTCTCCATGATAGTACTTCTTGAAATTTGTCCACAAATGCCTCATACATTTCCTATGTTCAACATCCGGGAACACTTCCGTCATAGCAGCATCCAAACCTTTGCATGCATCTGTTGATATTGCTAAAGACGGTGGATGTCCAATTGCCTTCTCCAATTGCTTCAAGAACCATGTCCAACTATCAGAAGATTATGTATCAAAGATCCCCCAAGCTACATGATACATCCAATTATTTCCATCAATTATTGTTGCAGATGCTAGCTACCCGTTATACTTTCCATTCAAGGCTGTTGAGTCAACACCAAGGTATGGTCGATACCCTTGAAGGAATCCATCAACACATGGTTTCATAGCAATAAATAGCTTATCAAACATCACACCATCACCGTCTGGCTTGACAACAATCTCAAAAATTGAATCAGGAGACTGTTTAAGGAATTCAGTCCTGAAATTGAATAAGGAACTGAAGCTATCATCGTAAGCACAAAATATTAAATCCATTGCTTTCTTCCTACCTGTCCAACTACTGTTGTAACCAATCTCGACACCACACTTTTCTAACAACTTGTCTTGCAAATCAGCTGCCCCAAAAGATGGTGTCTTCCTTAGGCATCCAACCACTCTTTCTGAAACTCACTTTGTTTATACCATTGAACTCCCCAAATTATTAGTACCCATACATTCATGCTCATTAGGAATCATGGTCACCTGAAAAAACTAGCGAGCTATATTCTCGATAGTAAGCTTAGGTATGCGTATGAGCTCTAGAAGTCGATGGACACATGCCACATGGTTTATACAGGTCTGGGTCTCCATGAGGATAACAATCATACGTCCTATCGATGTATTGTATTGATGATGTCTCGTGCTAGGGTTAAGGTTTCCCAAGGCGAGTTCAAATGATCCTTTCGTAAGACTCCTTCCCTTCTTATATATCCGAAGGGCAGGGCTTACATGGTAAATCTCCTAGTTGGTTACAACAGATTCTATCTATAGCCTTTATCTCTAATATTATCTTGCCGCCTACTCCAAGTTATGATTCGAGTAGTAGTCTTCATGGGATTTTATCTCCATAGCGTGGTTAATGGACCCTAGTGCACTTGGCAAAATATCCGAGTAGTTAGATATTGGGGGGTACACATGTCCTACAAAAAATAGACAATAAAATGGTTAATTTAACATATATTACATAATAGAAACACATGAAACATAGTAATTACACACACCTCAACAGTTGGTTGTCCCACCATCTTATGAGCAACAATCCTCCACGGACAACCATTTGCTTTACATTCTGCCCTATACCTCGTTTTATCAGTTTTGACCTTGTGCACCTCAAACACATTTAATATGGCATATTGGCTTAAAGCCATTCTAAAATCCACCATACATGGAAATTTCTCACCCTTCCTTATTTTCGGATGCTCCTTGTCAACTGCAAATTGTGGCTTGTTTTCAGCTTCATCGTCAATTGGAATTTGAACATGATTTATATTGAGATCCACGCCATCTTGTCCCAAATTCATCCTAGCCGCCTCATCATCGGCCCTCAAACCTAGTGATACAAAGACCTAATGGCCTTCCATGAATATATCCTCATCATCCATCCAAGAAGGGTCCACATTCTCTTCAATTTCTTCATTTTCTGATTGTGAAATTGATGAGTCACTTCCTTCATTTTCTGATTCTGCAATTGGATTCCTTCTTACGAGTAGTTGTTCCATTTTCAGGTCCACTGTGAAGCTACTCTTATAAGGTGGTTTAACAATAAACTCCACAACAAAAGTGACACCCTTACTAGACTGAAATTTTTGAAATACCGAGCTCAAATCAGCATCTGTGACAACTTGTTTGACTTTAACAATATGATCTTTCATTTCTATTGCCATCTTCAAGATAAATTGATAATCGGGAACTCTAAGAGTAATCTTCATATCAAATTCTAAATCATTCCTATAGATAGTAACGTGAATCACATTAGCAAACTATACATTCTGACCTAAATGTATAAAATTTGAAAGACCGATTCAAACTCACCCTCCATTGCAACTTTCCATCGAACCATTTGAAGAACCCTGAGGACTATCATCCTCCATGTCACTCCAACTGTCCAGGCGGGTAGGCACCCCTCCTACAGGCACCTGCACCAGACCCACATCGGTTGTAGCCAGCCCCCACCCCCCAACATCGGCCACATCCGCCAACCCACCGTGTTTTCCAGTTCACACGCCGCCGCCACCACCCCGCGCGCTGCCGCCAGCACACCCGCGATCGCTTCCTCAAGCTCGCCCGCGCGCCGCCACAGCCAGCCCACCCGCAACCGCCGCAAGCCAACCCACACCGGCCGCCACAGTAGCTCACGTAGCTAGGGTTAGGGTTCTGGTCAAAGCTTCTTTGTTTTGTTTCGGGGAGCACACTGGCATGCCTAGGAGAATGTTTGGAGCACAGGAGCATAACGGTCCATTCACTTTTGGTTTCTGGTAAAAAGAAAAAGAAAATGCCTTTTTTTGATCCAGGTGGCGTAGTTGGAGCGAGGAAGCAGCTCGAGGGTGGTATTTTTGGGACGTTGCAGTTACAGGGCTTGTTTTAGGGATAATGTTCCTTAAGGGTGGCTTTTAGATGATTCTCCCCAAACTTTTGGGAAATTAGCACTAGGCTACATGCTTCATCCGCTTCGCACATTTTGTAGAATCCATATAGTGGTAGATGGCAAGGTAAATGAAATACCTAGGATAATACAGTTGAGAGGAATGTGAGACACCTGGGAAGAATTGCAGTCTTAGGAATTCTTGTGCTGTCATCAGCCTAAATGCTTGGGTGCAGTATGAGACTATGAGGTGCTATCTTACCACTAGCCGATCCTGATTTTAGTATAGAGCATTGATTGGGTCAAACCATACTTCTTAGGTTACTTCTAATGAGAGTTTTAGTTTCATTAAATAAGATGTCACATAATTAAATTTGGTGACATGGTAAGAAATTTATGAACAGAGATATGGAAAGAGTTTCATCCAGATGAAACTGAGTCTAAATGATTTTCTGAAATTAAAATAGCATAAAACTAGCATTGGAGAGAAGTAATTTCATTTCATTATTTAGACAACCAATAAAACCATATAGAATTACCATAAAACACTAAAATAAAACTATGCATTGGAGTAGTGGTTTCATTTATGGTTTCAAATCACTAAAGATGACATGACTAAAGACTTTGTTCAGTCCTCCACCTGGTACCGCCTCATGACATCAGAATGAAACTATCCATTAAGATTAGCCTTAGTTGGCAGGAAAAAAAAGATAACATGTCAATCGTCTTTAGCAATAAAAAATGTGAAAACATGGCCTATACAGTTACATGTCCTCTATATTGGGACACATGGGAAAAAATTCATAGATGATGCATTCACAGTTGAACGAGAACTGAAACTCCAAAAACATTCCAGCTATGTATTCACAACAAAACAGATTCTAACAACTTATCTTCACAGCACCAACAATCATACAAACACAACGACATTGTCAAAATAAACAGATGGGCTCAACATTAAGAACTGAACACAAAAGGAATGGAATGGAAAGTAAAAGACCCATATAAACAATGAAATATGTCAATGGCTAATCGTACTTCATTCACAAGAAAAATTACTAAGCACAGTACATTTGTGGATACGATGCTCTCTATTTCTTACACCACTCTGAACAAAGCCATTCAAGAAGATCCATTGTCAGGAGAACCTCTAGGAAAACTCTTTACATTATGATACAACGGCTCCTTTCTTCGGATGGAGGCGCACCATTCTGCTGGAACCTATTTGTGTCAGAAGGGTTGTAGGTGAACTGGCTCGTGTCCAGACCATACTGCATAGGCATAGATACAGTGATTATCAAGACGAGAATAAGAACATGTGATCAGTGCTGCTGAAAATAGTCCGTAAGTGATGTACCTTCTCTCGCATCCTTTGGCTCCACGCAGCATGTCTGCTTGTACGCTGATCAAGTTGTGGGACTGGAACCCCAGTGGCTGGAACATTTTGGGCATGGACCAATGGTTGCCGAATGCTTGTGCTTCGCCCAGTGTTTCGGCCATAGCCAATAATGATTTCATCATCACTGTCATACTCAGCAGGTTTGTTCATTGCCCTCACAACCAGCGCTAACAGGAAAAGCAATGCCTGCATACCAGTAAACATTAGTTTGCTATTTAAATATACACCCTGTGCTAAACAAACTAAAAGACAACTAATATGAGTCATCAACAGTTTTCAGTTCAACCCAGCTAGCTGGCAGTTATCTATAATCTGTTCTTCATGAGCAGGTTACAATAAACACAATGGAAGAACAGCATATGCATCTGGCAAGTTTCCAGACATCTTTAGACAGCAAGCACCCATGCTTCCATACCAGGGCAGGATAAAAATGCACAGTATGGAATCAGAAATTGTAAATGGGAAGTTAAGATCAAAAGATGTAAGATTTGAGTGTTTCATCCCCTACCTCAAAAACAACAACACCGAGGGCAACCCATCTTGCAATCTCCCAGTTTTCCTTCAGAAAGTCATACATAACATCAAAGTTATGAGTCTTGTCGACAGGAATTACCTGCAATGGACAGTTATAATAAATCAAGGGAATAATAAGACACTTAGATAGTAGTATCAGCAGTTCTCAAAATAGCAGGAGACCGAATGCTCACATCTTTCCAGCTATGGTCAAAGAAAATGAATGCAGCAGCTCCAGCTTCAGCAAGGATCAACAATATGACCAAGAAGGCATACTTTTCAAAAGTCAAAGGAAACAAGAATGTTGCAGTGCTGATTACTATCACTAAGGGCACATTACTGCCTTCAATGGAATATATTGTAGCTGCAGAAATAAGTAATAGCTTGTTTCCTAGTGGTATTCAGTGTACAACAGAGTGCATACAGATCATAAGCTTAGCATGTTCAGTGCCTAATGCTGATGCCAAATTGATATGGAACATAATAATCCAAATACGTTTTGGTGGCTTATGCATAACAAATGGCGTCTTCCCAAAAAGGAGAACAAGGCAATGAGTTAACAGACACATTATCAGGATACGAAACACAAGCAGCAGGTGTTTCTTGTCCCTGCTCCGATGCAGCCAAACAGAGACACGAGGAAGACGATAGCTCCCACACCAATGAACAAATAAATAAACCTGCAGGGGCAGAGGTGATTCCATGTCAAGCACGCTCGCCTTATACGGTAAAAATAAACAAAGAACGCACGGATGATTGTCAAAACGAAGAAGCGGATTCCATGGATCCAGTTGGAACCCTCATTATAACCATTTCAGAATTTATTATTATCCTAATCCCTGCCATGGTCAAACTAAAGGCACGTAACATGTAGTAATTCATTACAGCGCAGTTTGCAGTGGTGGAATATGTCAATCACGGCACGTTTCGCATGTTGTGACAAGTTAGAATAACACTTTGTCCTGACCCTAATCCTAATTCTCTTGTAGCAGACGAACCCTCCAATTCGTATCGATCCTAATCGATTGCAGGGAAAAACATACAGTAACATCAATGCATTGGTCATAGAAACGACAAATGTTCATGCATATGCAACCCTCTCACCATGCTTTAGGCAGGTTGTCGAAGAAGTCGCCGGCGTCACCGAGGGGCACGGCGGTGAGCAACGGTCGGCCGAAGACGAGCACATCCGCCGGCGAGTTCCCCCCGCCGCCGCTGGATATCTTCATCCACTCGACGAGCAGGTAGATCCCGTACCCGACCATGGCGAGACCGGCGACGGTCAGGAAGAAATTGAGCAGCTTGAGCAGGCACTCGAAGAACCCCCTGCACGCCGCCATCTCCTCCCCCTCCCCTTCCTCCTCCTCCTCGGTATCAATCGATCGAGAACCAATCTGCCAACTCAAACGCGCCCAGAATTTGAGAACAATTCCAGCAAACGATCCCCAACCAAACCGCGCCGGATTTCGCGCTGCGATCGGCGGCGCGGGGAAGGAGGAGAAGGGATTGATTACCTGGCAGGCGATTCTTCTGGTGCCGTTCTTCCCGTTCCTAATTCCTCTTCGGAATTCGCGTGCGGATTAAACTATTCTGCGTGGACTGGGGAAAGGAAGGCAGGCGGTGGGGAGCGGAGGTGGGCCCACCAAGTGGCCGGATTGAAGCCGTCCGTGGCCGCGATGGACGGTGCGGATGCGTCAGGCATGCTTATATTACTAGGAATTTCATTGGCGAGGAGAGTTATTTTTTATCGCGTTCGGCGGCCGTGCTGACGCTGTACTTGGGGCCGGTGGAGCTGGCGGGTTGTGCCCGCCATTATCCTGGTGATGAGAGGATATGCGCTGGATGTCGGGGCACGGGAAAGGTCGGAACTGCCCCGGTTTGTAATGTTTAAACTTAACCTGGACAGTTCAGGGCAATTAGGACTTTAATTAGAGCGGATGATAGCATGTTTAGGCTGTAGCTTAGTGTTGGATTAGACTTCGTTGGAAGCTGACACCCTTGACGGCCTGATCTTGGAATTTTGCAGTTTGTTTGCGTTCTAGAGAACTCGGATAGAAACAACTGAAATAGGATATGGATTCGATGGAGAGTTCCCCAGATGGCTACATGTACATTCTCTATATCTGTCTCTTTATAGTTTGGGGTAATTGTGTTTTAACCACAGATTCGAGATCTAATTATGATTTCGTTCCTGATTTTGTGTTTTTATCATAACTTTTCTCACGTAAACCATGGCTTTACCACAACTCCATTTTCAGCACATAACATTATTAAGTTTGTTGTAAAAGAATGATCTTATCCTTTGTGATTTTACCATAGTTTTGATGAGACATTGTGTACTTACCATTGTTTTCATATGTACAAATTATGATATATTTTCAACTTACTGAACTAGCACAATTTTAACAAACTTTTTTAGAATTTGACAAAAAAGAATGAATTTTGATTAAATTTTAAAATCTGAACATAAATGACATAAAATAAAAAAATGACAACATTTCAGTAGCATTTTACATCTACTTCCACACATTTTCAATCATGAAAATAATGCAACAATCACAGACTACGCTCACCCGCCGCCGAAGGCGCGAGCCGCCTACACACGTGACTCGCTCCACTCGCGCGAACTTGCCCTGCCCACCGTCACAGGCGTGAGCCGCCTGCTTGCGCGACCCGCCCCACCCGCGCGAGCCTGCGTGCACGACACGCCCCCCCCCCCCCCCCCCGCGAGCCTGCGCGCGCCCATCAGCTATCGCCTGCAGTGCCACCGTTGGTCACTGCGCCGCCGATTCTAGGAGTTAGGGTTAGGGGAGAATAATAGGAGAGGAGATTTGGATCCTCGGGTTAGGGAGTCGAGTCGAACAGGGAGTCTGGCACTCGGGGGCATTTCTGTCCTTCCAATTTCCGAATTTTGTTTTTTATTTTTTTATTTCGTTTATTCCACTCCAACCAACGGTACACCCAGACTCATGACTAACGGCTGCTTCACCTTAACGGACTTGTGGTAAAAACGCAAAATTTTAAAATCCGGAGCAAAATTATAATTAGACCTCGGATATGTGGCTAAAACGCTATTGTCCCTTATAGTTTCATGCGAGTGCTTACTAGCACTTGTGTAATCTATTTTTGAAAATCTACGGTCTGCAACTCACTATTATTTTAACAAGAAATCATTGAACTCAAAAATGAAAGAAAAACTATGGCTGATGTTGTTCCCCTTCACGATGACAACTCTAATGTGCGCAAATGAAAAGGTTTTGACTAAAAGAAAAAAAAACTCTTATTGTGTTTCTTCTCCATAATCTAACATTATGAGCTCCTCCCTCCATCCCATAAAGAGTATCGTTTTTGACTTTTTAATGTTGTGTTCAATCATTCGTCTTATCTATTTTCTTTATGTAAATGTTGTTTATATTTTTATAATTGATTTTATCATCATCGGTACTTTAATCATAACATATTTTTTTAATATTTATATAAATTTTTTAAATAAGACGAAAAATTAAAAGTGGTGTATCAAAGAAAAAAACGACATTCTTTATGGGACGAAGATAGTAATCAACATTGCACAAGTATGTTGAAGATGGAACTCACTTTATATGTAGGACAATAAAAGCCCCCTCCTCTAAACATATGTATGTTTGGTTGAGATAGAGACCCCAAGTAGAGAAATGTTCTTCTCTGATGTTGAATGGAATGATCCGATCCAAAGAGTTGAATGGACATGTGTTCGTGTCCTACTTCTCCTCACCCCTCTCCCTCATTGTCCAAGCTTCTCATATTTCCGAGCCTTCAATCGTCTGAAAGCTTCTAGTCGATGATTTAGATTTTATATTTTGATTTTTTAGAATTATCTATATAATAATTATAAATAGTTATATCTAGATTTGATAGCTTAAAAACAGTGATTAAAAATTGGCCAAACTTTCAGTCAGTTATAAATTAGCAAGTCCCTTATTTGATTTATCCATCTCATCCTATTGACAATACAACAAACTTGGTAATTAAATCCATCCGCCAACTAAGCATTCATCTTAGTAGTCATATCCATACAAATCTAGATGGCCATATCCCATCTAACACAGATATTATCCACCCTTTGGTGTGTGGCTTGCTCTGTTCGTCTAGATGGTTTAGTGCGATTTTACACGATTCGATGGCCGCAACATGTATGGGATCATGGATGAATAAATTAGCAGTTTTTTCCTCCTCTCTGATTTCTGTTGGAGATTGTACAACAGCTGGTGTTAGAAATGATTTTTATTTGCATTGGTTCGGCTTGGTTCGCACCAAGTTGAGGGTGTGATTTTGGTTTCTGACAGTGACAGTTCGCACCACACAATGTGTTTGGTTCGTTTTTCATTCTCCATAGTTCGCTTTTCTCAATGTGGCTGCTCTAAGATGTTGGATGGAATAATACGTTCAAAACTGTCGGACATAGGCGCGTTTGTGGTTGTCTTATCCTCAACCCTCTCTCTCACTGTTGAAGCTCTCTTATTTGATTTATCAACATCTCATCCTATCTATCAAACACTAAACTTAGTGGTTAGGTCCATTCTTCAACCAAACATCGATCTTAGAATCATGTCTATACAAATTAGATGGTACTCCCTCTTGATTTTAATTATTAATATAGTTGATTTTTTTAGTTATGTTTGACCGTTTCTTTTATTTAAATATAAAAATTTATGAAGTAGGTTAAAATTTCTTTTAATAATAAAATAAATCATAATAACATATTTAATAACTTTTTAAATTTTTAAATAAGACGAATAGTCATAGCTAAAAAAAAGATAGCTATATCAACAATTTAAATCTAGAAAGAGTAATATTTTATCTAATATTAATATTCAAGCAAATATACTTTAATGTGTGTTGGTGTGATGGGACCTATGCCTCCTTCATCGAGTACGAGGTCCAACTGTTTGCCGTATGGATTCCTCCAATAAGAGACTCTCGCCTCCTGAGATGATGAATTTTTGTGTGGTTCCCTCTGTTTGCCTGGGCGGCAATGCTCTAGATATGTTACTCCCTCCGTTCTTTTATATTAGCATTCCAGACATTCAAAACATGTTCTCAATTATAAGCATTTTTAGCTTCTGGTGGGCCCAATTTGTACTATTCTCTCACCCACCAGCCAGGCAGCCACCACAAAAACGTTATCTCTTCTTCCTTCCCTATCTCAGCCAAACCGACGGTTTGTCCCCATCCGCGCCGCCCCTCCCCACACTTCCCATCCCCGCCACCCCTCCTCGGCCGCCCTCCCCCACCGCTCCTCCTTGCACCGCCCGTCGCCGGCACCTTCTTTTTTCGTGCTCCTTGTTGCCGCCACTGCCATGGAGGATCCGGTTGACCCTCCTTCTCGTGGAGAGGAGTGGAAGCGGCGAGTGGAGAAGCGACTACGACTCGTGAAACTAAGGAAGGCGCATAAGGAAGGTGCGAAATTAGCGGACTGGCCATCGATTGGAGTTGGGGGCGGGCCGTCAATTGGAGGTGGGAGCGGCCCATTGACTGGAGGTCGAGGCGCGCTGTCGACTGGAGGAGCAGGTGTAGACTCGACTAGAGGTGTGGGCGGACCGTCAATTGGAGGAAGGGGAGGCACAACCGCAGCAATGAAGGGAGTTGTGCCGGAGATCAAGGTCCTCCCAGAGGGCGTGGTGTCGCTGGGGTTGGAGTTCCTCTTCCCCCAAGGCCGTGAGGCAGCGCCTGTCGACAAGGTGGTGACAGAATTGGAGGATCCGAACATCGGCGACTTCATGGTTCGTGAACCATATATGAGCTTATCCGACTTGGAGGAGGTGCCACCAGGCTTCGACGAGTCGCCGCTGCACACGGACGAGTTGCCACCAGACTCTGACTACGACTAAATGGTTTCCATCTTCATGGGTATTTACTATAGCTAAACTTATCTGATGATGCATGTGATGTGCTAGTTCAATGGTAGTAGTAATGTTTGTGATGTTAGTAATCATGTTGGTCTGATGTTGGACTACTAGGAACCATGTTTGTGTAATGGTCTTTGAATCGTAGTGTCATGTGTAATGGTATTTGAATTGTAGTAATCATGTTGGTATGATGCTAGACTTAATTAATGGTACTAATATTTGCATGAAAATTGCAGTGGCCAAATACATTTCAGTTAATTACAGAGTTCACCATACTTGCCTTCCTGATTTTCCCAAAAGAACAAAAGAACTATCCATCACTTTGATATACAAAATGCCTACACTGGATATGCTACTAAAGAACTTAAACATCTATACAGCCAGCTTGTGTAGCACACTTTGATAAAGTTCGTGTGTAACATTCAGTGCAGTAGGAAGCAGTCCTGTTGCCTCTAATGCATCATTCTTCATGTGAGGTACCTTCTAGTTGTTCCCTCCATTACGTTGCATGGTTTCTATCATAAATCATGCAACTTTGATGAGTAAGAAAAACCTTCTTAATCAGGTATGGATCATAAGTGTTAAACTCATTCTTCACGTTCTGAATTAGCTCATCCATATTTCTTGAAGTAGTAAGGAATGTCTTCGATTGTAGTGAGGCAAAGAAACCAAGATCAAGCACATTCAAGTCAGGTGAGTTAAGGGGCTGATTATATATGCGAATGTCTAAACCTGTTTGCCTTATAGCTTCAAGGAACACATCATCATTAGGAGCTATGTGTGTGTGTGCATTGTCTTGTTGGATCTAGATTGTCTCCCCTCTATGCTGTTGTGGCCATCTTGCAACTATAGCTGGAAGCACTTTTGCAATCAGGTAACTCCTACTAACCTCCTTTGTCACATTGATGGGTTTTGTTACTAGAGTTCCCCTTGGTCTATTTATACTGTCTCGGGCTGCTGGTTCCTGAATCATGGAAAAATAGAATTAGTTGCACATGCCAAAATAGAGAGAAACAAAATAGTGATAGTTTGTGATTTCAACACCTTCCTCACAAATGGCCATATGCCAATTTTGCCATCAAAGTAACAATTTCCTTCAGTACCATATCTTGAGGGACAAGCCACACATAGCAGCATACATTTGGGAATAGAATGTGTGTTCTGAATTGATCTCAAAGGATCTTCTTCCTCGGGCAACATGTAGAACTTCCTTATTTTTCTTGTAGTGTTGAACCACTTCTCATCAATATGAATTATGTTTCTCATGTCAATGAACTTTGGGTCATTGTGGACTGTTGTAGCATCAACCATTGCCATGCAATATTTTAACCACTCAATTTTGTTATCATCTCTCAAACATGGTTTAAGAGTGTTGGAGTGTCGGTGTAGCCTTCCTTCTTTGAACAAGCGGTGGAGAGTGGTTTTATTCACCTGTAATTTATCAGGTAATGCCTTAAGTGTGGTTCTTTCACTCAAAGGCACTATTGACACTATAGACAAATCAACTTGAATTGTAGGGCAACCACAGGCACCCTTCCTTTTTGAACAAAGGTTCACTCGCACACCGGCAGCCTGACATTTTTTTTGCCTCCCTCCATATGGATTGCACATAACACCTATTAACATCAAACAAACCAACTATAATGGTTGTTGTTGTCCTTTTCAATTTTCCTAGCCTTGACCTATAAAGTAATTCTTCATAAATACGTTGCCTTACTTCTTCTGTTTGACTCTTCACAATAATTGTATTATGTGCCTTTTTTTAGAAACGGGAATATATTTCAATATTCCGACCTCTGCATCAATAAATGCATATAGCCGTTTGTTATTACAACGTCCAGAAACCAACTACTAGCATAGCAGTATAACCAGAAAAATAAACACCACTTATTACTCATAAAACTAAAGAGAAATCCTATTGTTGCTAAACCAGCCATGAGAAGCAAAGATGTCCAAAACAGTGGTTTCAAGCACACGACATCCCCAAATCAAGTGAGACTTGTCTTCCTCTTTTTGTAGCAGTATCCACATACGGATCCAATATGTACCTCTGTAAATCACCTGCATAGAAGAAAGCACTCGTGTGTTGTTAAAAACCAAGTCATTTTTGTATAACCAAATTGCCCAACATAAAGTTGTTGCTCCAACCAAAATTTTATTCTTAAGTTTCCTATCCACCCCATTTAGCCAATCCCCATATAAATGGTCGATACTATTAGGAGGTGTGATATTAAAAGAAACTTGAACAACCCTCCACACAAAATGAGCAACTTGACAATCAAAAAAGAGGTGTTGAATACTCTCATTGAGATTACAGAGGCAACACTTTAAACTCCCCTTCCAATGTCTCCTTGCTAAATTATCTTTGGTTAGAGTTATACCTTTAGTTAAGTACCAGGCAAAGATCTTAACTCTCAAGGGCAATTTAATTTTCCAGATGATGTGATTGAAAGGAATAACATCAGGCGCGACAAGCGATCTATACATTGATCGAACAGAATAAATCCTGTTTTGATGTAAACCCCAAATGAATGTATCTGAATGATCCCTTAGTTCTATATTCATTACCAAAGCAACTAATTGATCCCTTAGTGTCTGGTTGCCTATACATGTAGCATTACAATTACATTATTTCTTGACATACTTAAAGTAATAGAACATAATCTTTGTTTTACCTTGTTGAGCATGTACTACATTACTGGATCCATGATGGTTCCCTCCCCCAGGATGACATGGAAATCTTCAGCATAGACAGGGTCCTCCGCATCTTCATGGAACATCAAAATATTTGTAAGATTATATCTATTTTCCACTAGCTACTTTGAAATTTGCTTAGTTTTTATGTTATACCTGAATCTTTATCATACAAATTGTCATTCAAATCAAAGCTTGCAGCTTCAGCATTTGCATTGAAGGCATCACCATCACCATCTGCATGGACAAATGCATCCAATTTCAGAGATAACATTCTGACTCAAGAAATAGAAGTTTCAGCAAATAGAAGTTATTAGGCAGTGAACTCTTACTAAAATAAAGTCAAACACTCAAGTGTTACATGAAAATGATATGCTTCTGATTCAAAGCTTGTGTTACCTGACTCATAGCACGTTCAAGTCCAAAAAGGATGGTCTATGATCCAAAAAGCTTGTGTTCCCAACAACCTCATGAACCATGTCCCTGCCGCCAGCAACTTGATTAAGCAGCTCCTGTCCACCAGGACCACCATCTTCGTCTTCTGGTGGTGCAAGGTTGAGGTCCACAGCCATGGTGAAGTCGTGTGGTGGTTAGTGTGAGTTTTTCTGAGGGTGGTCCTAGTAGATGGAATATATATTGATTGTTTCAAATATTTAGTTTTGAGTTTTTTATCATGGCGCCAGCGTTTTTTGGCAGTTCTACTTGTGAGAGTGCTCCAGAATCAATTGCTTAGCGCCAAAACTTATTTGGAGTTGGACCACATGCATTTAATGTGAAGCTTTCTTTGCTCACCAGTTTGCTTCTCTGTCCAACTTTACAAGGGCACATGAGTCTTTTGTTGTACCTGTAATTTTGGCTTTTGAATGCCTGGAATGCTAACATAAAGAAACGGAGGGAGTACGAGAGAACAATGAGATAGGAAAATCAAATAGAGAAAAATAATAAACATTTGTTTTTGATAGTTCATTATGGGGATGTGGTGATGTGACATTATCCTTATAGATACACACAACATTTCTCAAAGTAAAATAAAAGTTCTTATGTAACAATCAAATGTACATGTCATAGGTGAGCTCGTTTCTAATGTTTTATTTATATGTATTGAAGAATATATTATTATAATCTAATGAATTCATTATTGTTAGGAATCATGAAATAATGATGAGATAGCTGGAGAGGGGATTGAAAGCGTGATGAGCTAGCAAGGACGTTCAAACTAAGATAGAGAACCAAATAATATCTAATTCGAGTCTGACTCAGAGTTCAAGAGCATGTCACACTAAAGCAGATGTTCAAAACACATACTAGCTCAGATTGGAATGTTCTAGGGTTCTCATATATAACCGTTGATGTCTCATTAGAGTTTGAGTTTTGCTTAGATTATTATATCAAGAACAACTTGTTGTTTCATCGATTTGTGAGAGTCAAACTTGTAAAATTATTCATACATCTGCAATTCAGTTGCTTTATTTTTTGTTACTTATGTTCCGAATTTATAGACATGGATTAGGCTTCTTGTTGAGATCAACCTTGCATCATCAGTTGAAATCATAGGAAACGGTGTGCTACAACAGTGGGATTTGAGACGTGTTATTCTTAAACCAGATCAATTTTTATATCGCCTTTGTTTTAATCAAGATTATCATAATCTTTCGAAAGATCGAAATCCTTGTTCACATCATGTGACTAGTAGGACAGCTTTTGTTTATTGTACAAGAATTATTGTCCTAAGATCACAGTTCAAAAATGGAGGTATGGTAGTTCTTTAGTTTGTTTGGACGGTGAGGAACTTAATATGTCGATTTCAAGTCCTCACCTACATCTCCCGCTAACGAGCCTTATTAACATTCAAAGATTTAGGCACACGTGTACATGATACTCCCACAATTAAGTTGCCTTGACATTCAGCTAAGGCATTTGCTTACTATTTAATCTTTAATAATATTAGCCATGATGTACTGCTACCGTGGCTAATTGGAACAATTAGCTCCTCTTATTCTATTATCAAGCCGAGAGAATATAATCTCAGAAGGAAGCTGATCATTCTTCCACATGATGCCACAGCCGTCAGACGCAAGACCAAACTCAGTCGCACATGCAAAGGCTGGATCACGGCACATGCACATCATGAGGCGGGTCGCACCTGTTCTTGTAGGTGCATGGCCGGGTGTACGGACAACCTGAGCATCTACCCCTCGGTATGTTTGGGTTCATCCCATAGTCGTTGGTCTGCACCAGCGCTCTCCCTGCACGCACGCACGGTTAGTTAGGTAGTATTTTACTGATATTAATCATATATATAACGAAATGATGCCACTTTGTTGCGATTGGAGTTCGGAGGAATGAGGGGTACCCAACCTGCCTCAGCCGGTACAGCGAGCATGGCAGAGACGACGAGGAAGACCATCAGGAGCAGGGCGCACAGGTGCAGAACTCGATTCTTCCCCATCTCGATCTTCACCTGATAGATATAGATCACTCTCTTCTATTTGCTCGCTGGTTTACGCTTGACGACTTGACCGAGTCTCTGCTCTGCGGGATGGATGGGCACACCGCACATCCGCTTTATATAGAACAATGGTTGGAGGGGTCTCCTCTAGCGAGAAGACGTCCGGCCTTGACCCAAGTCAACCATGGCTGTGAATTGTGACAGCCTCTTACTGATTTCTTGGTCGAGTTGGCCCTCCACTATGCTGCACTTGTTTTTCCAGGTGCAGATAGTGCCGCGGTTGTTATCATTCTTATCGGTCCTTGCTGGTGTCCTTGACTTAGCTTCAGTGAAAATCCACATCACAAACCACAAACAGAGTCATGGTCTCATGGAACAATCAACTGGTAATTTTAATGAAGTCCCAACCTTTCCTCTCCAATCAACTGGTAATCTTCTGCTAATATCCAAATCTTAACATATTCACCGTCTGGTAAGTTGGTATTTGACAGATAAATATAGCCAATTCATTTTTCTTGTCTGAAACGTCAAACAATACTTTACCGGAACTTATTAGTAGATTCACTATGATGATTCTTGTATGCAACAATTATAGCTCCTCACGACCTATCTACCTTTTGTATTGTATGTTTGTACAATTAATCACAGACACAGTTTGCGCTCGGTGCCTTAGTGACAAGCGATGGAATAACCGTGTTCTTGGTTGTTTGCAAGTGAGGATGAATATATATTTTTGTTATTTTCGCAAGTGTCAGGGTGAATATTAGGGACGCCACGTGGAACAAGATCAATACCCTCCAGGGACATGGCCGAGCATTTCCGCTTCGCTCGACCCCCTCGGATGGGGTCAAGCGCCTTCGCTTCATCCGACACCTACGAACGGGGGCGATTACGTAGACCTTCTCCTCCTCGCCCGACCCTCGCGAGCGAGGTCGAGTGTGCTGGCGACTTGACACGGGCAGATCGGACAAGGACAAAGCATAGATACCCGCAGTGATTAAGGACGCGCGTGCACACACAGTGTTGATATCGTCTAACACTCTGCTGCCTACTCATGTCAGCCCATCCCGCCTTCACAAGAGAAGATACACACTATGTAAGTTTTATGACCACTGGAGTATGTAACCACAAAGGTATAAATGTTTTGGTGATTAAGTATCAATATAAAATATGCACTAATCCTAGTGTTCTGAATGTACAAACAAACTTATTATCTTTACATGATCTCGGTGATTGGTCATCTTGATAATTGATGTGGACTTAGAGGATTGCCATGAAGATCTTGATGGATAGTCGTGGTGATGAATATGGATCAAGGCTAAGGACAACTAGGTCTAAGTGTGTTATAATCACTTAGCTAATGGGTAGGCTTAAGTTCTTAGAAAAAAATTGGACTATCAAGAGAACACAAAAATCAGCCTCATGTTAAAATTATTTTGAAGTCATCAAGAGTTATCGAAGCAAGTTGACATCTATGGTTCGTCCCGGTGTTGCAACACCGTATTCGGCCTTTGGACTATGTATCGAGTTGAGTCCACTTAAAACTGCATACAGGGGGTTTTGCATGATCCTATAGTTCTTATATACAACCGTTGTTGCCTTATATAGTTTGTCATTTGATTGGTTCGTGAGAGCCAAACTTGTGAAATTAATCATGCATCTGCAATAGGTTGCTTTCTTCTTTTTTCCTACTTGTGTTCTTAATTCACAGATAAGGATTAACATCTTTGATGAAGTCAACCTTGCATCATTGGTTAAAATCATAGGAGACGTTGTGTTGTGTCTGTGGGGTTTGGGATGTGTTGTTCTAAAACGGGATCAATTTTTATATCATATCCACGTTAATCAAGATTATCAGAATTTTTTGGAAAATCAAAATCCTTGTTCGCATTATGTGACTAGGAGGACAGCTTTTGTTTATTGAACAAGAATTATTGTCCTAAGGTCACAGTTCAAAAATGGAGGTATCGTAGTTCTTTAGTTTGTTTGGACTGTGAGGAACTTAATATGTCGATTTCAAGTCCTCGCCAACATCTCACGCTAACGAGCCTTGACATTCGAAGATTTAGGCACACGGGTACATGATACTCAGCACAATTAAGTTGCCTTGCCATTTCAGATAAGGCATTGGTTTATTACTTAATTTCATAATATTAGCCATGATGTACTGCTACCGTGGCTAGTTGGAACAATTAGCTTTTCTTATTCTATTATAAGCCGAGAGAATATAATCTCAGAAGGAAGCTGATCATTGTTCCACATGACGCCACGGCCGTCAGACGTAAGACCAAACTTGTAGTCGCACATGCAAAGGCTGGATCACGGCTCATGCACAAAGTGAGGCGGGTCGCACCTTTCCTTGTAGGTGCATGGCCGGGTGTACGGTCGGCCTGGGACTGTACCCCCAGGGAAACTCGGTATGTATGGGTTCAGCGGCTCATAGCCGGTCTGCGCCAGCGCTCTCCCTGCAGGCACGCACGGTTAATTAGGTAGTATTTTACTGATATTAATCATATCATATATATAGCGAAATGATGCCTCTTTGTTGCCATTGGAGTTCGGACGAATGAGGGTGGTACTGGTACCCAACCTGCCTCAGCCGGCACAGCGTGCATGGCAGAGAGGACAAGGAAGGCCGTTAGGAGCAGGGTGCACAGGTCCAGAGCTCGATTCTTCCCCATCTCGATCTTCACCTGATAGATCACTCTCTCTTCTATTTGCTCGCTCGCTTAGGCTTGCCGGCTCGACCGAGTCTGCTCTGCGGGATGGATGGGCACACCACGCATCCGCTTTATATAGAGCAATGGTTGGAGGGGTCTCCTCTAGCAAGAAGATGTCCGACGTCGACCCAAGTCAACCCGACGTGGATGTGCGAGCTGAGTGTGTTTCACCATCGCTGTGAATTGTGACAGCCTCTTTACTAATTTCTTTGTCGAGTTGGCTCTCCTCTGTGCTGCACTTGTTTTTCCAGGCGCGGATAGTGCCGCGGTTGTTGTCATTCCTATCGGTCCTTGCTGGTGTGCTTGACTAGCTTCAGTGAAAATCCACATCACACCCCACAAATACAGCCATGAAACAATTAATCAACTGGTAATTTTAAGGAAATTCCAACATTTCCTCTTCATTGGTGCTGACCCACAGTATGTAATCTTCTGCAGGTATCCATATCTTAATATCTTCACCGTCTGGTAAGTTTGTATTTGATAGATAAGTACAGCCAAGTCATTTTTCTTGTCTAAAACGTCAAACAATACCTTAGGAACTTAGTAGATTCACCGTGATGATTGTCGTATGCAACAATTATAGTTCCTCTTGACCTTTTGTATTGTATGTTAGTACTGTTAGTATTAATTAATCTTAGACTAAGAACTCAGGATCTAACTAGTCAATCTAGATCACATCTAGTAAACTAAACTGATACGGAGAATAGGTTTGATCTGTTAGCGGCGCTGGCGTTGGTGTCCATCGACGTTGGTGCAGAGGTGGCAGAGTCGATGACGAGGGCGTCGTCGGGGATGTAGTGTAGACGCTCCTTGAGGGTCTTCTTGCGAGGGCGGAGACCTTCGGGACAGTAGCGGCGACGTCCTTGGGCTGGACGTAGGGCTTCCGTGACTTCCAGCGCCTTAGCGATTGGTTTTGGGTGGAGTTAGATTGATAGGATTCCTGGAGAGGAACCCGTCTATTTATATGCACTGTAACCAGAGGGCCTAGTCCGCTTTTATCTCTAAGGTTTCCTTCCAATTAAAGGCAAAAACAGAAACATATCTGTTGATCAGATCCGAAATCCACAAGGGATTGAATTCCCTATTTTCGGATCTGTTGTTCACCTGTCAACAAAATCTAAATCAACAAGTACAATTAATCACAGCCACAGTTTGCGCTCTTTGCCTCAGTGACAAGAGACAGAATAACCAAGTTTTTGTTTGTTTGCAAGTGAGGATGAGTATATATTTTTGGTATTTGTACCTAGTCGATCGTGGTAATCAGCAGGAATAATCGAGTTCTTATTTGTTCTAACCATGGTTGTGCTCGTGGTCTATGAGCATCTTTGGCTTTTGTTAAAATGCTAAGTTTTTTTTTTGGCGTAGATCGAACTCTTGAGTAAGGGCTAAACTCTTATATTTTTGTTGTTTCATATGTCGATGATCACAAGAACCTGAGCTTAATCCCCCTTTGTTGTAAATGTGAATGATGAAGAAGGGTTGTAATGTAATGTAACAATCACTCTCTTTTTGTATCTTATGATGATGGTGGTCGCTTTTGTGACATAGTGGTATGCACATCAATCTTTGAATGTTGAAAGGTCATGTCTAAGAATACAATTGAACTAGTAGGAACTTTGTTTTACCTCAGAATCCATATCCATCCATGCACTAGTTTTAATGTTTAAGCTGATTTATACTATTCCAGATTTTCAGTCAACAATGTTTTTAGGCAAGTTCCACCCAAGAATCACAGAAGCACATGCCAGCATGCCGTTCCTCCATTAGCCTGGAAATCAGGAAATGGGCCAAACTAGTATAGACAAGGCTTTTGCATTTTGTTTGGACCATATGGGCACATGCACACAAATGATCGATACATACACGGTGCTCTCCTCTGCTGCTCCGTTTATCATAACGGTCGCCCAGTCAATCAGCCCAAATCACTCTTGTGCCCATCGATACAGGCTCGTGGTCATCAGCACTTGGGTATTTTCAGTAACAACTTATCTCTTTTGGGTCCAAGTTCATTGCTATTCCAAAGTGTCATTATTTCTACCTATTTTTGTAATAAACTTTTAGAATGACATATATACAAATATATTATTATAACTAGAGATTAGTGATCTAAAATGATACTCCCTCTATTCCAAAATTATTGTCACTATTGACTTTTTTCGTTAATTTTGACCATTCGTCTTATTTAAAAAAATTTAAAAATTATCATATATTTTCTTATGATTTGTTTTATTATTAAATAAAATTTAAATATAACTTATAATTTTTTATATTTGAACAAATATTTTAAATAAGACAAATGGTCAAAGGTAATAAAAAAATCAATAACGACAATAATTTTGGAACGGAGGGAGTAGTATTTATGCTCTAAATAGGACGCTATTGTCTATTGACATATAAAATGGTGACTGAAATGACTTCACTGTTTCACAAGTAACTTTAGTTATTATTTAGAGCAAAATATGGATGTCGCTGCTTAATTCAGGGTTTTACAATTTTTTCTTTTGCTAGATATGTGGATGTGCTTCACATTACACTTTACCTTTCAGGTTCATACTGCATGCAGATTGAACAATATGGATTTGAAGTCATCATTTAGTTCATTCATAACTGATTCTACTTTCTAAAGAAGTAGAGGATGTTGTTGAGGGGTTATTTGTTTCTATTTCTTTTCATGCTTGTATGGAGTAGCTATCGAGATGTATGCAAGAGATGAACGGTGCAAGATAAGAAGGAATCTGCCTATCTTATGAATTGTTTCATTTATTGCATGTTAGATGATTTGAAATCTAGATTGTCATTTGTAATGAACATGTCGAGTATTGGTTTGCCTCTCATTAAATTTATATTTCTGTTTGGTCTCTTTTTAATGGTTACAAATTAACCAGTGTCATCCTCTGAATAGGAAAAAGAATTACTTAGGCCATGTTTATTTATCAAGCTAATAACTTTAATCCATGTCCAAGAGAAAGAAATAGGGAGAAGATGTCTTTAAATTTCTATTTCAGTAGCCCAGATGGACGTTGCAAGTTAATAGAAATCTGCCTATCCTATAAAATGTTTCATTTAGTGTCTGTTAGATGATTTGAAACTGCCATTTGTAATCGCTATATTGATGTATTGGTTTGTCTCTCGTTGGATTTATATTTCTGTTTGGTCCTTTTTTTATGATCATAAATTAACCGGTGTCATTCATAAATTATCCTATAAAATTGTTTCTTGTATTGTTCATTTCTCGTCTTAATAACTATAAAATCTTATTCTGTTTTAACTTGATCGTGTGTTGCAAGTAACTTTTAGTCTCTATCCTTTTAATAATTTTTTCAATTTTCTTATTATGCATGTTCATTTTAAAATTAAAATATCTGGTCATTGATAGGTACTTAATATTTACGAGTCTCCTTTTCTGTTTCTATGTTGAATACCAAAGATCATAAAAGACTGTACTGTGCTAGATCTTGTAATGGCAATATAGCATGTAATTTTTCCCCTCATGCACCAATCATAAGTATATATAGTCACTTTGAATTCAACAGGATTGCTATGTGAAAATCATGTGATCTTCATGAGAAGTTTTTTATTGGTATCGAGTGTAACATTACCCTCAATTCCTTTCTCAAATAGGATGGGCCGTTCTGAAGGACACTAAGCTGCTGCTTTAGCTAAATTCCTCGAGAGAGAACTCCAGCAACCTGATGGTTTGGACTCCCTGAATCCTGACCTTGTAAAATTGGCTTTGAAAAATGTAAAGGATACCATTAAAGCTAGCAAAGGTACATGTTTCCTACCATTTCTGTGATATATTTTATTCTCTAACAAACGATGTACTACATTGTAATCTCTTTGTAGAGCATGCTGAGTAAAGAAAGTCGTTCACTTCTTGAGTTCCTTTTGTCACCTGATGGAACATTTTTTAGAAAATAGACCCCCCTGCTTTATTTCAAAGTAATTATTCGAGGTACAGCTCACATGGTCCCTGGACTCACACCAGCAGAAGCAGAAATCTCTTTTCTACAGGGGACACACACATCACACGTTTTACTACAACCCAGTTCATCACCATTACAGATATCATGTTCAAACACTCTATAGTCTGAAACTTGTTGTTGCGGCCGCTCCACCCAGGTCAGTAGCGGTGCTGCCAAGCTTCTTCCTTCTAGCACGCACACTCAATCGTCCAGTATCAGGTCACCTGATGGAATATTAGAGAAATTAACCTCGTCTTAGAGTTTTGACTTTGGTTTTCTCCTTGTGTGCATGCTTTAGTGTTTTTGTAGTAAAATAATATTTAATCTTTTATTATGTATAATAATTCATATATCTATATCATTAAAGGGCACAGCCTTCGCCACCCCAGCAGCGCCCCAGCGCCCCTTGTTCAATCACGTGCCGCCACATCACCTCTAAACAATGCCGAGTCGATGGATCATGCCGGAGTCTCCATCCGACGTTCCAAGGCTGCTTGATCGTGCTCCATGACCAGGAGCAACGAAGCGTACAACACTTCGACAGCTGACCATGTTTCATTCCAACAGAAACAAATCCTCACAACGACTCCTTGAGCACAATAACAAAGACTATTTGGTTGTTGATCATCGATTTAATGGGCTAGAAAAAAAAAAGAAACATGCAACTATCAGTCATACAAAGGAGAACACATAAAGAATCGATAGAAAATATGGCGAAAAAATAAAGCCCGATAACGAGTCTTTGAGCGCAATGAGAAAGGTTGATTGGTCGCTGACCATCGATTTGTTGGGCTAGAAAAAAAAAGAAATAGGCAGCTATCACTCATAGTCTCATACAGAGTAGAACACATGAAGATCTGACAGAAATTTCAAAAAAAAAAAGCAACCAAGAAAAAGTTAAGATAAAAATTAACGGCCTCCCATGACACGGAGGCGGTGAGGACCCTGCTCACGGGCCTGGTTTCTCTTCCACATCCGGCAGCATTGATGATGACCATGGGCCAAGGCAGGGCTAGGGCCACATGGGGCGTATGAGACGGTGGCAAGGCACACGGTGGGGTGCGGCGCTTGCGCGGCAGTGGCATGGCCACTTGCCATGGGACAGTAGCAATGAGGATTGACCAGGTAAGAGAGAGAGAGAGAGAGAGAGAGAGAGAGAGAGAGAGAGAGAGAGAGAGAGAGAAGGAGGGAGAGAGATGCTTCTCGGCGGAGAAGATGAAGTAAGGCTTCACGATAAAATCGATGTGGATGTGGAGGAGGAAGCACCATGTAGCTTACCATAATTTTTCATAAACTCCCTTCTATTTATTCATATTTGCACAATGGTCTGGTATCTTTCCATCCCAATAAATGTGTATTTACATAAAGATCCTCTATGTTTTTGATATTTGTGAAAAACTTTAATAGTTCAGACAAATTCATACACGCTTTTTTAGTTGCAAATGAGAACTGATGGAAAAAAAAAGAAAAAGATTATGTGTACATATCGATACTTATAATCATATCCTAAAGCTCGTGCATATTAGACATCATCATCTTAAAGAAATATTAGGTTATCATGAAATTACAAAATGGTCTTCATAATTGTTAACAAAATAGTTCTATTTTTTTAAATAACTTTTTAACAACTTGTCAATGCCTCATGGCGCAGCGGGGCGCCACCCAACCTAGTATTTCTAGCGCTTGATAATAGCAGACTGCTCCCAACTTTCAGTACAACCTGATGACACGTAAACAATACTATGACGAGGGCTATCTTTTTCTTCTTGGGTCAAAATTCAAAACATAATATACGTCAAATTCTCGAGATTAGGCTTGATGCTAGATTGATTTTATTGATCAGAGGAATGATAATGTTTTACTTAAATTGTGATGAACTGCTAAGATAATCTTTTTGGTTGATATGTCGTTGTTTTTCTCCTGTTGACGTTCCAAAATTACTTCCCCCTTACCTATGTATATACTAGCTGTTGTCGTAAATCCCCTCAGTACACATTTGATTTGAGCTACATTATGATACCTTTGTGTTGCCAATACAGGGGAGCCTTCCACTTCTGGAAGAGTTGTACGGCATGTTTCAGCTCTTGGGGATGGCTCTGAGGTATATCTGCTGATAACAGCTTTTCCATGTCCCATAAACATCAAAGCAAAAAAAAAAAAAAAGTTGAAATCGCTACAACAGTGTGATTCTTCTCTGGTGCTGGGGACATGAAGCAAGACAGCCTCTCTGTTTTTCATCTTTCTTGGTTTCGTCTGAATTTCAGAGTTGTTGTACACTTACTCATCACAAGAATTAATGAGAGTGCAAAGTATTACATTACCTATTTTCTTTATTGGTCAAATTTATATTAAAAGAGAGTTTCAACCTAATGCTAAGTGCACAACCTACTTAGCATGGACAAGGACATAGTTATAAAGATTTGATCCTTGTTTAAGAGGATTACGTAGTTGAGTTATAAAACAAAAGATGACGATACTTTACTACGAGCACCATCTGCATCACCTTCCCAATAGTCAACTACTCCTGCCCTTCACCCCGGTAGCAGAATAGAAGCAGCCAAAAACGTACTCATCCTCACCTGCAAAACTCAACAAATAGCATTGTGAGTATGAAGGTACTCGGCAAGACTTACACGGAGAGTTATATAGCTCTCAACCAATGGAATATGCATTTGACTTTGGACAAGAATAAGGTAATTAGGATGACAAGTGTGTAAAAGCAATTAATATTTTTAAAGTGAATAATTTGCCAATCTATAATCTAAGTGAAATTATTGGGCAACATCTACAAAAAATAACCCATTACATAAGTAAAATATACTAATAGTTTATCTTTCTTTCTATCTCCCAAGCCATATCCTATGAGAAATAATCATAATGAATGGAGACGCTCCAAGGCATGATCATAACCATGACCGTGACAATTCGAGTTGATTTTACACCCTGCAGAGGTTGTACCACTTTACCCACACGCCACAAAGATCATTACCCATATAACTCGTCGGTCATAAGAAGTAATTTATTGTGACAACCATATCCAAATACGCTCCGACCATTTAACCGACGTTCGGTCTAGACGAGTTAGTCGCACTAGGCCTTCGGAGGTCATCTCTAACATCTTCTACAGGCCCCGAACTCGTGGAACAAATGGTCGCAGCTAGACAAAAAATTAGGCTTGCCTACCTATATATCAGCATGTGGTCAGTACGAAAAGTGCCAAAGTTTATGTATAAACTATCAAGGATTTTCCATCTATCTAGTTCATAACCATCATTAATATTTTCAGCATGACAAGATCAATTATCTCCAGTAACCACCTATGTCACGCGAACGTTGGTAACCTTCCACCGTTCGACTTCTACCATATTGAATTAAAGTATTAATAAGAAATTACCGATTAACCCCAACACTTGTTACTACCCAACTTGGTTACAAGGATAAGGGTAATACAATAAACAAGAAAAGTTAGACTCATCCAAAATAGCTTGAGAAATGCATAGATGCTTGTCTTGAGTTGCAGGTTCACCACTCACATTCTCCAAGTTCATTGTACCCTCGTCACCATCCACGTCACCCTCAGGTTGTTCTCCTTCTAGAACATAAAATGATGCACTAAATTAATGACATGAAAATGAAATGAAATGAGGTGCAATTATAATAAAACTGAGTGGACATAAAGTGCAATGAGTTAAGGTTGCAATGCAAAAAGAATTACCAACCTAAGATTTGAATTGCTCCACTTACAAATAATCATGTAAAGCACACCCAAATATAAACACTGCTAATAATTAATTAAATAATTAAATTACAGTAGGTAAAATATAATTGATCATATTTTTCCTTGATAGCTAACTTACTAATGAATCCAACGCAACAAGTCTCACTAAAAACGGAGTTGAGATGATTAATCTACGAATTTTAGAAGCTAACAGTTATTTGCTGTCCAACCAGATTCAGGCCACATAAAAGCTACAGACACGCAGCGGCACAGAGGATCCGGCCATGAGCTGCTGAACCAGCTCGACCAGGAGCTCAGCCATGGCTGCCGAAGGTCTCTAGAGCCTCTGGATCACCACGGGAAAGGGGTCAAACGGCCACCAAAAATCCTAAATAAAATAACAGCGCGAAGCATAGCTTGATGTGCACGCATAGGAACAAGAATCACATGACGAGGCTCACCGTAGAGGGAGTAATCGAAAAGGGGGCAGAAAGAGCTTGGTTTGGCCTTCTCTGGAAACGGCTTCGATTCTCTGATACTAAGGCGGAAAGTGGCGATTGGAGGCCATGAGAAGGAAGAGGGAGAGGTGTCGCGACGATTTGCGGCGTTGGTTTGGCCGGGGAGGTGCTGAGGCGATGGGGCGAGCTCGAGCTTCGGGAGCTCTCGTTAATGGCGGTTTGGGTTCGGGGAAGAAACGGGAACAAGAGAAACCAAAGAGGAAAAAGAGACGGGGAGGCAGGAGCTTTATCGCCCAGCCCGGGGCAGCGGCGTCCAGCCAGCGTGGCTGCCAGGCAGCTGCGTGGCGCCCTGGGCGCGCAGCGCGCGGCGGCGTTGGCATGAGCATGGCGGTGGGCGGCACAGAGAGGAAGAGACAGACAGGCGGATCCTGTATGAGGAAATTTTGTAGAAGAGTCCTTTCTTTAAAAAAATAGCAAAAAGACTCTCAAAGAGTATGAAAATTCGGCATGTTACAGAATCTCCCCCTCCTCCCCTCCTCTCTCTAAGCAATCTTGTCCCGAGATTCGATTCGAGTAGGGAAGAGTAAAATATTGAATTATTTGAACAACAAGGAACATGCGGGATGAGAGTTAAAAGGTAAACATTTACGAATCGAGATCATCTTCACCAAGATATGATTGAATGATATGGAAGAGTTCAATGACAACAAGTAAGCTATCACAACAAGTTTCAGTTTCAAGGAGAATTCAGCTCATTGGCATGACAGGAAACATCAAAAGATCTATCCCACTAACATCCAAAAGTTGTAGCAATTAAGGTTCAGATTTGCATAGTTAACATACCTTAAGGATTAGAAAACAATTGAGGATAGTTAGTTCTAAGTTCATCTTCTCGCTCCCAAGTAGCTTCTCTTTCAGTATGACCACTCCATTGGACCTTCAGGAATTTAATGGTTTGATTACGGGTCTTCCTTTCAGCTTTATCTAGAATCCTAATTGGATGTTCTTTATATGAGAGATCAGGCGTAAGCTCAAGTTCATCAAAACTTTTTAATTCAGTTGGAACTTGAAGGCATTTCTTGAGTTGGGAAACATGAAACACGCCATGAACATTATAGAGAGTTGGAGGAAGTTCTAATTGGTATGCCACTTTTCCTCTTTTACCAATGATACGAAAAGGACCAATATATCGAGGAGCCAATTTTCCTTTCACTTGAAACCGTTTTAAACCCTTGAAAGGAGAAACTTTCAGATAAACATGGTCTCCAATTTCAAATGATAAGGGATGACGACGATGATCCACATAATTATTTTGGCGAGATTGAGCGGACCTCAATTTTTCTTGAATGGTTTTTACCATTTCTTCGGCCTCCAAAACAATATCTGGTCCAAAATATGGTCGTTCTCCAGATTTCGACCAATTCAAAGGGGTTCGACAACTTCTTCCATATAGTGCTTCAAAAGGAGACATTTGGATGCTAGCTTGATAGCTATTATTATAAGAAAATTCTACAAATGGTAGACACACATCCCATTTCTTCTCATATATGAGTGCACATGTCCGAAGCATGTCTTCCAAGACTTGATTTACCCTTTCATCTTGACCTCCAGTTTGGGGATGATATGCAGAACTTTGGAGCAAATCAGTATGAAGATGTTGCCAAAACTGAGAGATAAATTACAGGCCACGATCCAAAACAATTTTCATCGGAACACCATGAAGGCACACAATCCGGGAGAGATAAAGCTCAGCATATTTCTCTACTCGATAATTAGTCTTGACTGAAAGAAAATGAGTAGATTTGGTTAACCTGTCTATAATGACCCAACTGGAGTCATACCCTTGAGAAGTTCTTGGCAAATCGGTAATGAAATCCATATTGATTTCTTCCCACTTCCAAGAGGGAACGGGTAATGGTTGTAGTGTACCAGCAGGTTTGAGATGTTCAGCTTTAACCCATTGACATACATCACACTCAGATACATATCAAGTAATTTCTCTCTTCATTCTTGTCCACAAAAAATATTGCTTGAGATCATTGTACATTTTGGTGGTTCCAGGGTGGATAGAGAACATTGACTCATGAGCTTCATCAAGAATTTTCTTTCTAAGTTCAGGAACCTTAGGAACGACAAGACGAGTTCCAAACCATAGAATACCATGTTCATCCAATCAAAAACACTTTGCCTTGTCTTCTTTTATTTTCTCTCTAATTCGAATCATACCTTTATTGTCCCGTTGAGCTTCTTTAATTTTACTAAGAAGAGTAGAAGTGATTTGAATATTAGTGAGTGATCCTTCTTCCACTCTCTTGAATCTAAGCTCTCAGAAATTCTTGCAAGGACAATCAGAAGGTTGGTTCACTGATAAGGAGATGCAATAACAATGAGCTTTTCTACTCAAGGTATTGGCAACCACATTTGTTTTGCCCGGATGATAATGAATTTCTAAAGTATAATCCTTGATCAATTCAAGCCATCTTCGTTGTCTCATGCTGAGGTTAGCTTGGGTGAAGATATACTTGATACTTTTATGATCGGTATAAATATTGTAATGATTTCCAAGAAGGTAATGACGCTAAATTTTTAGAGCATGCACAACTACAGTAAGCTTCAAATTATGAGTTGGATAATTTTACTCATGACGTTTCAACTACCAAGAAGTAGGGGTAAAATCGGCTCAGAATCGGACGGATATATCTTTAGCCATATCCTATTTCATATTATTATCCGGATTCAATTTTGGACACAGATAGTGTCAAATACAAATATGACACGAATAATATCGGTTGCGAATATGGATCGAATACGAAGCGGAATCGGTGCGGTAACGAATATTTGTCTTTCAGATTTTTGTAATACTAAAAAAAGATTAATGAACAAAATGAATCAATTTGAACACGCTTATATATTTATATATAAATGAAATATAAAACACATTAATCCATTTTATACTCCCGTAGCAGGAGCCAACGCAATAAAATCACAACTAAATTAATTGTTTTTTTCCTTGTCCAAAGGGACCCACTAGCAGTATGATATTTTCCTCTCACACTGCCAAGTGCCCACCAACGTCCCGTAGGCCCAGACTTTCTTCTTCCCCGCGAGGCAGCGTGGAAATCTTTCCCCATCTGGTCAACTTCACGGCGCAGCTTCCAGAGCCACCCAATCCACCATATATGTCCATGGATCTTGTTGGTGACCACCACAAATCAAATTCCCTTGTCGTCCTGGAGCATCTCCTTCAGTCAATCGGTCGATTTCACTGTCCCTCATCCTCTCACGCATCCAGACGTCTGCCTCTACCTCTGCTGTCAATCGCGGGAATCAGCCGCGCGTAGGCACAAACTGGATCCACATCGGCATGGGTTAGAACTTGGAAAGGCACCACGACATGCGCTGCCGCCTGCTGCTCGCGTATTCTGTAGGCGGTTGGCGGATATCCGAGAGCTGCTGGTCGGATGAATCTGAAAATTTCAACGGTATATCCCGAGCCGACGGATAGTGACGTGCCGTTTTCGTAGCCGAATCCGGTATTAACTATCCATAGCTGTTTCCGATTTTGATAGTTATCCAATGTGCTGAGCCGATTTCGAACCGAATGATATCGGTCGGTCGGTCGGTCGGTCGGCATTTATCCGAACTGGTTACATCCCTCCCTAGAAGCATATGTAATAACACGATCTTATTATATAAGAACACAACCGAGACTAATGCGAGAAGCATCATAATAGATATCAAAATCTTTAGTGATGTCCGGTTGGGCAAGAATTTGTGTTGTACTGAAGAGAGTCTTCAAAGTTTGGAAAGCTTCTTCATATATTTCAGACCAAACAAATTTGGCATCCTTTCTTAACAGCTTTGTCATCGACTTAGCAATTCTAGATAAATTTTCAATAAACTGACGGTAATAACCCGTAAGTCCCAACTAAGCACCTCCTTCACCTTACTTGGATTAATAGAAACACCCTTCTCTGATAGGACATGACTAAGAAAAGATACTTTCTTCAGCCAAAATTCACACTTCAAGAATTTAGCATAGAGACGGTTTTACGAAGCTTCTCTAGAATCACTCAAAGATGCTTAGCATGATGTTTTTCATTCTTGGAGAAAATAAGGATGTCATCAATGAAGATCACAACAAAGACGTCAAGCTCTTCAAAGAATATTGAAATCATCAAGTACATGAAATACGCCGATACGTTGGTAAGACCGAACGACATCATGGCGTACTCATATAAACCATATCGAGTAGTGAATGCGGTCTTCGGAATATCTCCCTTCCAAATCTTAATTTTATGATGACCCAATCTTAGATTAATTTTTGAGAAAACTCGAGCACCAGCAAGTTGATCAAAAAGAATATCAATCCGAGGAAGAGGATACTTATTTTTTATGGTAACTGCATTGAGAGGTCGATAATCCACACACATCCTTAAAGTATGATCCTTCTTCTCCACAAAGAGAGCTGGGCATCCCCAAGGTGAGGAGTTCGGTTGAATATATCCTTTATCTAGTAAATCCTTAAGTTGCTCCTTCATTGTAGCAAGCTCTTCTGGTGACATCTGATATGAACGTTTAGAGGCAGGAGCAGCCCCAGGTTCAAGTTCAATGACAAACTCGACATCTCTGTCAGGAGACATTCCGGGTAACTCATCAGAAAATACGTCCAAAAATTCACATACCACGGGAATAGCAGCAATATCTGTCGCCGTGCCTTCCAAAGCATAGAAAGTATCTTTTGGGTCATTATCAATATCATAAAAGTTTGCAACAAAAGGGAGTTTAGAGCTCAAACACCTAGCTCTCATGGTCATCAACATGAATAAAGACAAGGTTAAAGTGTTTGATTCATGTTTAAGATTACTAAGTAGCGGAAAGACTTAACAAAATTTGATGATGCTCAGCCCATAAGCATCACCATGACAAGCGCAAACCAACCCGACTACTCTTGCCCATCACCGTCATCCGTGTGGTAGAAATAACCAAAAACATATTCATCCTCACCTGCAAAAACTCAACAATAGAACCTTGAGTATGAAGGTACTCAGCAAGACTTAGACAATGAGTCATATAGCTCTTGTACAATGGAAAATGAGTTTGGCTTCGGACAAGGAAATAGCAAATAGGATGACATTTTGCATAAAGTGATTAAGTGGTCAAATTAGATAAATGATTAGGTGGCAAGCATAAATAAAAGACTTATGAGCGACTCATCCTAAAACCTAATCCCAATCCCATAGCTCAAGTGTAATACATTGGGCACCTTTTATCCATAAGTTAACTTGAGTTCAAAACCACAACCAGAACTACGATGATGACTAACAAACACAAACATGCTCATGACCAAGAGTGCGGCGATTCGAACCGATTTACACCCTACAGGGGTTGTACCACTTTACCCACACATCACAAAGACCACTGCCCGTATGACCCGTCGATCATAAGGAGTAATTCATTATGAAAACCCAATATAAATACGCTCCGACCATTTAACCAACATCGGGTCAAGGCGAGTTGGTCGCACTAGGTCCTCGGGGGTCATCCCTAGCACCTTCTTCAGCCCTCGAACTTGTTGGACATAAATGGTCGCAGCTAGATAAAGAGTAAGGCTTACCCGTAAAGGTATGTGGTAGCACGGGAGGGGTTTATGTTGACAGCATCAACGAGACGGTCCTTAATCAACTCAAACATGCCTATGGTGCATTCATGACTCCGTTCATGAACCACCCCTACTACCCGCTCAAGTCTTCTATCTAACATCTATCCTCAATAACAAGCCCATAAATCATTATGAAGTAAGCGTCCTATATGTGTGAACGGTAGTAGACCTTACCACCATTTGACTTCTACCGATATTAGTGAAAATGCATAGCAACAACTCGAGACTTTACTAGACTCTACCCATGATGACAGGTTACAAAGGTATAAGGCATAGCAAATATCAAGGAAGTATATATGCAGCAAATAGGAATTAACCGACAACCACTAGTTTTAAACCAATACATACAACCAACTAAGCATACTCAATTTTATTCACCATTTGTATCCAAAATAGTCAACAATATGCTTAGATGCTTGCCTTGAGTTGCAGGTTCACCACTCATGATTTCCCGATCAGTTTCACCCTCAGCACCACCAACGTCACACTCCGACGGATTGTCCTCTAAAAGAAGGAATGATGTAATACCATAAATATGCTTGCAACGCCATGAGATGGGTGCAAATGAAATGCAAGGAAGATGTGAGTGATGACCTCAGAATCACAGTACAATAGAAAGGTCATGGAATACCACAAATCGTTGTGTAGTAATCTCAATAAAGTAGTGTTAGGTTCTGCATCCGCCCCTCCCTCATTCGCCCCTATCGCCAGCTTCTCCTCCCGCGCCTGGTCATCCGACGTCGGATCCGCGCCTCCGGATACGGCATACGACAACGGCACCCCCGGATTTGCTGGCTCCAACGCACCCCATCTCCTCTGTTGCCGGCTCCGTTTCCGCCCCTCACTGATGCAGATGGTTCTCCCCTTTGCTGACAGGTCTGCCTCTGTGTCACCCTCTCCACCAAGCCGGCGTCACCCCTCCGGTCACCATGTCGAGCTCAGGCCTCGCCCTCGCCGCTCGCCTCCGAAGGAAAAGGAAGGCATCTTCAACACACTGTTGTCGACAAATCTTTATCTACATGTCAACCGGTGATATCAACCACAATTGTCCTCCTTCTCCGACGAGCCGACCTCCCCGGGCGATGACTCCGGCGGTCACACCGATCTGCCTCCCACCTCGACATCGGCCAACACGTGTTGTGCATGCGTCGCCTTTCCCAGGCATGTGACGTGCAACGTGTCATCAGCTCTCTTGTAGGGTATCAAGATCTTCAATCTAGGCTACTTATGGTATCTGGGTCCTCTATGTTCTTGAGACATTCCGTACTCACGTTCTGAGTAACGATGACCGCTACGGGTGCCTCCATCGATGTGACGCAGATCTAGTACGTCTGGCTCTTCGAGTGTTGTCAACCAAAGGTGTTGCTTTTACCTCTCTCATGCGTCCAGGTGAACGCCAAGCATATTCTTCACCGACGATGTCTCTTCACGCAGGCGAAAGACACCAGCCTCATGCTTTTTTAAAGTGAGGCCCCTCCAATGACACTTCGGGAACTAGCTTGTTAATAGTCAATATCATTATAACATGTACTCTACTCATTGAGAGTCTTGTATTCCGCACCCTTCTAGGCGTGCTTTGTCCTTGGGACATGCTCACTCCACTTTCTTTGAATGAATGCAGGCACGAAGTTTGTCAAAAAAAAGCTCTAAAACTGGAAGTCTCCTTTTTGGCTGTGCGTAGGTATGCATGTAGGCAACTGTATTGAAGATGGTCATGGGAATTCCAGGTTGTAATATTGAATTTAGCAGTCTTTGTTTGCAAATGTAAATGGAATGCCACTGTTTTTTATATACTGTACTAATAGTATATTTTTCATTTGTTTGAGTACTGCTCTCTCAATGACGGTATGCAATAGTAGCTGGTGTTTTAGTTTATTCTGGATACTCTAACCATGGTCAAGGGAATGAAAAAAACTCGGGACAATTTTGAAATCAGACCAACAGTCTTAATACATATGCAATAAAATTCATTATTGCTACAAAATTTAGCTTTCATGAATCTCTGTATCCACAATTCATTTAGAGTTACTTAATGGCCTATTTCATATCTTCTGTAAAATTCTCAAGTTAAAAGATGATGCGTATGTTGTGTTTCATTTTGCTAAATGATCCTGTTTGATCTGTCTTTACCTAGGATTACGATCCAGGGATCGGTCCGACTGTTGTTTCCTGAGTCCGTATGTGTGATGAACAGCCATGCCGCTTGTGTAGCTCTAGGTGTTACAGTGAGGACCGTATAGCGGCATATTGGCTTTCGATTAAGGAGCAGGGTGAAGGGTATCAGGGGACCTGATTGTGGAAGGTGCTTAAACAAACATAAGCTAATGTAATCAGTTGACTCCGTAATCTGTTTATATTATAAGTTGGCCAACCAAACAATATGTTACTGATTTGCAGGTTTCACACACATGTACTAAAAAAAACAGACGGGGCAAAAAAAAAAATGTTCATGGTTGCATGGTAAAAATGGTGGTCATCCGACAATATTTTGAATGTGTACCTCATCGTTTTGATTGTGCCCAGAAAAAATCGCTTACGTTGTAAATAATATATGTGTTATCTATGTGTCATCGTTTTTTAATAATAATGTATTGCTATATTTTCTAGACAGAGGTTGCTTTAGTAAATATTCATAACCACTCAGTAAAGTACTAGTTCAGATAAGCCTTTATTTCATTTCGTACTATAGAATAGGCTGTCACATTCTGCACCGAGTCTAGTCACAGATGCCCCGAGCACGGGAACCATCGCTGCACCAACGGAAGTGCTCATGGCGTTCCTCCAGCAGCTGGTGGCTTGCAGTGGTAGATCTTCGTGCATCCCCTGCTGTATGGCTGGCCTCGAGGCACAGAAGGCGTGTAGCCGGGAGTCAGCGATCCGTACCCTGTCCCTGTCGCCGCCTGCGCGAGCGCTCTCCCTGCATGTAGTCGTTTCCTCGCTTTGGTACCAACTCGATCATGTCAGAGGTTCGAAAGTAGCAATAGACTCTGTCCAACATTTATATAATTCCATTGTAAAGGTAAGCACATTTTTACCTGCCTCGGCCGGGACAGCGTGCAGGGCAGACACGACTAGGACGGCCATCAGGAACACCATGCAAAGAGGCAGGCTCTGCTGCTGCCTCCCCATCGCTTCGATCGTTCTCTCTTCCTTAATCCTTACCGGTCTCTTCTCTCGGTCGTGTGAGATGGTGAGAAAGCACGCTGGCTGAGCCTTTATATAGGATAGAGGAGGAGACTTGTCCACGGGCGTTAGGCGTGGAGCCGTGGACCTCGAGTAAACGCCTCAAATCTTCGAGCTGATTGCATCACATACCACCACGGGATTGGTGTATGAATTGGCACAGAACCATTGAAGCAATTTCCACAGCCGAATTGGCAGGACGCGGTCTGTTTCCACGTCAAAGAGAGCGACGGCCTTGTGGTCCATCGTGAAAGCTTGACTAGCTGCAGAAAAAGAAAATCACTGCCGGAACATTCACCACAGAATCAAGGCCGTCTTGTCTTCTTGCAGCGAATAGACTACCCCAGGCATCCCAGCATTGGCAACCGTCTGATCGGACACGTGCTGTTTGGATTAGTTGATGAACTGCCCACGGAGGTGTCGATCTCCTCATCAACAGCATGTCATAACAATTTACTAACGTCTGTTTGTTCCTTAGTTAAAAAAAACTTGTTTGTTCCTTACTAGAGAATGAGAAGATTCAGAAAACATGAACACGAGATTTGCCTCACACTGACGCTGGTCCACTGACAAGCAGCAATTGTCATGTCAAGAAACCCTCACCTCTGCAGCTCTGCTCGCTCTGTAGGATCTTTCTTTTTCTTCATAAAGAACCAGAAACGATAAACACCAAATTAGACTTCTATATATGACTTGATAACAGAGAAAACAAGTGGCAACTTGCGATGAAAGGTTTTGGTGACAACTGCAAGGTACAGGAGCAGGACCGGCAGGAGATATAGATCAGACTCTTTACAGTATTGCTCCAAATTCAGTCACGGCAAAGAATACTACTGCCTGCAATCTACTGTGTCTGCACAGCTAAGCCAATGTCACTCAAGACTTCTGAAATTTCACACGGGTCAATCTTCTGAAATTTCACACGCATCTGCACAGCTAAGCCAATCTTCTAAAAGCATACTACTGCCTGCAAATCACATCATGGACTCTGAATATTTTAAGGAATGGTCTAAAATTTCAAGGGATCCTTAACTTTCTGTAGGCATTTTCACAGGATATGCACTGACAATAGGGACAGGCCAAGTGGAAATGCCCAAAGACACCTCACGAGCTCAAGCAGACATAACATCCTAAGCATATTAGTTATGGAGAAGCATGCTCTCATGCTCAACAGATAGTTCGCACATTAATCTGTAGAATGAATATCCGCACAAGCTAGGCAGTAGCCAGTCATGTATTTTGTACTTTACCTACAAAATGTATTGGCAAATTACCAATGTCCATCAATGCTCTGGTACTATATATGCACAACAGACGTCTATGACGTCCAAGGAATGTCCGTATATGGGATCTGGATTGCGAGTGGTGAGGTCTGTACTCAGTACCTATGAAGTATGAACAAGATCTATCCCACTAACAAAACAGCACCAGTGGTTTACATCACAGGGAAAGATGCTATACTCAAGTGTCATCAAGGTTCTGTAGCTATGAACTGTTTCCTTCGTCAGCGCCAACCCAATACTCTTTCACTGCAATCAACACCTTTTCAGGGACCTGAGGCCCATCTTCGTGATCAAGCAACTTGGACTTCCAGCGCATCCCAGAAACTATGCTTCTGACCTTGTTAAGTACATCAACACTATCCCGCAGTATGACTGCACCCTCTGGCCGTAAAATCCTATCCATCTCCAGAAGAATATCTTCCACATCACACCTACCAGTTTTGACAAAGTCATATTACTGGAAGACACGATTTGTCTTTGTATTACTAAGATGGCAGAAAGAACAGAGATAACTTACTTGTTCTGATATAGACTGAAGATGCCACTGGCATGGATCAGGTCATATGTCCTAGGGTATGTAGAGAAGGCTTCACACCTGCCAACAGCACAACATCATAAAAAATGGTCAGTCTCCACCCATCAGCATCTCATTTGATGGTGAATTCCAGAACAGAGGGAGCGACAAGACTCACCAATCATGATATATGCCAATCAGACCTCGCTCATATATGATACCTAGAGTGTTCCTCTCTGATATAGTGGGAACAACATTCATTACCCAGGACTTGGGAGAATCAAGCGCTGCAGCAAAACTTCCTAGGCCTGCATTCATGTCCATAATATTCCTATACCTTGAAGAACCTATCAGCTTGTTCACCCTCATGTAAGTTTTGACATACTTCTTCCACAACTTATTATCCTCCTCGAAGACTTCTTCTGTAACATCTGGGGCCTGACCCTCAAGAATTCTGGGAGGAATGGCAAAAAGTCTATCTGGAAACTTCTTTAATTGTGTTGCGTCTCCAGGGGGTGTTATGCAAGATTCCATTTTCTTATACCTAATTAAAAACCATGCATAAAAAACTAATATAAAATGATGTAATTAGAGGACTCAAAAATCAAAAGTGAGCAGGCTGTCAAAGCAAAATAATTCCTAGACAGGCAATATGTACATGTACTGTGAAGAGAACATTTGCATATATCAGTAATTATGAATCTCATATTAAATACATCTCAACTTATCTAATATGGATAACTGGATATTGATTTCAGATTGTAGCTGTTATATTTATGGTTTTTATTATAACTGTGTATGATTATGGTGTAGTCAAGTTCGCGTGAAAATGGAAGCTGTAAACATTCATATTCAGATAAATTGAAAGAGTGCATAACTAGGTATAGTCGTACAGATAGAGAATATACCAGACATCATCTGCATCTTGAACTTTGCACATCATGCTATCACGAGCAGTCTTTCGATAACATGAATGTGTATTTGCCTTTTTCTGCCAAATAGCAGTATCCTCCTTCTCATATATTTTATTCCAGCAAAGCATTTCAGCAATGTTTTCAATTCCTCTTTGATCTTCCTGGGCATCTTGTTTAGACCGTTTCCATGTTTGGTAGTATTTCCCCCAATTGATGGGAGGTCCAGAAAGTACCCAATAACCCCCAGGCCTCAGAACTCGGTCTACTTCCATCATGTACATCCCACCTGCCAGAAGAGAGATTCTAAAGTTCAGTATCTATATAAACAACAAGGTCCATACAAGTGTTGCACCCTATATGAATATTGAATAGTCGATGTTACATACCATTTGACCCCCAAGGGATTAAGCAGCGTGAGCAATGGACCATATCAAAAGATCTAGAGGGGTACGGGAGCTTTATAGTTCCAAGTACTCCAATTACTGCAGGAACACCTCGCTCCAAAGCAAATTGCACCTGAGCTTCGTGTGAGTCTCGGGGTGCAAATGACATGGTTAATACATTTCTATCCATTAGGTAAGCTCCGAAGCTTGCAACCTGCACACAGTCAGAAATGTTAAGCCCTGCAGTAGAGTCCCAATAAAGATGAAAAATGTGTGAAAATGCAGAGAACTCAGACAAGAAGACAAAACATCTCATTGCCTTGGAACTATGAAGTACAACATGTAAGCAAAAATGCAACTAGGACAAAAAAAGAGGGATCGGAAGTACAAGCTAAATATTAATAAATCATCAAGGAAGGAAATGATAACAAGATCCAATTAGAGGGCATACCCCACAGCCAGTATCAAGTGCAGTTCTGATGGTACCGTCAGCAAGTGGGATGATGGCCGCAAGTTCATCAATATAAGCACTTGCTCCATTTGGAAACATCGTTCCTCCCCCTGGAAATTTGAACACATCTCCCTGAAATTGGATCCAGTTCTGAACAGCTTTCTCGATTGTCAGACTCTTATACGGAGCATTTGCATATGGAACATAGTCACGGCTCTTGGGCCAAGGGAAAGGGCTGACATAGCCTTTTGGTGCTGGGATTAGGCAGTGCAGTTTCTCATTTTCTGCAGGACAATGCCGTTCTCTATAGGTCATATTTTCTCTAGGAAATTTCATTGCTCGGTTCTGATCTTGACAAGGAGTATAGTCACTGTACCGGATGTGGCATGGCTCTATCACTTTATTGGTCATGATCAATGGATTGGCACCACGACTTATGCTATGATGGGTCTCAAAGTGCAGATTTGGCAAGATCGTACAGTCAGTTTCTTTTGTAACCCTCAGAGCTATACTATCACCTCTTCCTGTCCCACTTTTCTGCCAAGCGCCTAGTATGTAAAAGAAGCAACACAGACCCATCACAATTACTATCTTCATCGTGCTCCGCGTCCCACGGTCACCTGGATTCATCCTTGAGACCCTCATGAATCTGAGATTATTACAAGAAATGATTCAGTATAGTTAAATGAATTGGGCCATTAATGGTATAAGTCGATCTAGTGAACAAAATATCCATATAAAAGAATTAGATGCCCCAAAACACAACTGACAGGTCAATCAAATGGAACATGAACAAGCTACTGGATCTGAACTTGTAATGAGGCTTCATCCCCCTCTGACACAGCTCATGTTCTGACAGATCAGGGGCTCAGGGCTCATGAATCAGTGAATTATCATCATTAGTCAAAAGAATATACTGTCAGGTAACGTCATGAGCCCCTAATAAATTCAAAATCATCACACGAATCACTAAGCATTTACTGACATCAGCATTTGACAGATTGAATTTCAAGCACAAATGATGACAGACCAGCCAAGTTGATCAATACCGACCCTCTGGAGTTGAGATTTTAGGTGAGAGACGATCCCTTTGACCATGCTCTAGTTCCAACATAATGTGACTGACAAAAAACTAGTGAATCACATTTACTGTACAGATAAATGCATTTTGTCAGGTGGCAGTATGATATGCTGAATCCCATGAACGCTCAAGCTCCAGTCTAGAAGGAGGTTCCTGGGGTAACCCACTAAATGATAATCCACCAAGCCAAGTCCCGCACGCTAGTCCTACGCACCATGCCTCGCGCTCTGCCATGTGCATCAGCACCAATATCATGTGACCGCGCCTAACCATTTCAGATCCCTACCTGATTTGTTTAGTCCTGAATCGAGCAGTCCACTCCGCCCCAGAAGCTTAACCCACAGCACGAATTAGTTTACCCGTTGACGTCCCGGGGAATTCGAATCGGAGGTAAGCATATGCGCCAAATCGCGGATACATGTTCCGCCGGCGATCGATCCCAAAACAAACCCCGACTGGAACAGCGACCAAAACTACATCACGGCGGCAGCTCCTCAACCCCGGCGATGCCCCCAGTAACAAGGCAAGAGACCAAGCGCGGGCAACGCACTCCCTCCTCCGAGTCGCGATTCCGCGATTCCGGGGCAGAGGAGGGAAGTAGCGAGGCCAAAACGATAGGAATCGCCTAGGCGACGCGCAGGCTAGAGCCCCCCACCCGTCGAGGCAACCGAGGAGCGAAACGAAAACGAAGCGGATCGAATTCAAACCGCGCGCGCGGGCAGAGGATGGGTTGGAGGAAGCGAAGCGAACCTGTCCGTGGAGGGGTCTGGCGCGGAGCGCGGAGGTGTAGCTTCAAGCTCGCCTCGGTGGCGGGCGGCGGCGTGGGTGAAGGCCCGCCGCTTCTACTCCCGCCGTGTGGAGAGGCGGGGGCGGGGGGATGTGGACGTGTGGTTCAAGGTCAAGGAGGTGGAGGCGGCACGACGGGGTCGGGTCGGGTCGGGTGGATTCGGTCGCTGCCGGCGCTTGATTTTATAGACCGCCGCAGCAGCAGAAGCGGCAGCAGTGCGGCATCATCGAGCGGGGCGTCGTGCTCGCTGCTTCCATCCGAGACAACGGGGAAAGGGAAAGGAGAAGGGAACGGGGGAGCCAAATCCGAATTGCTCCACTTCGTTGTAGTAGCGGCACACGCGGGAACCGGTCGTGTTCGGCCGGCCGGAAGGCACTGAATTTGGTTGGGTGCAGCCGGCTTCCGTGTCTCTTGAGCACACGCCGCTGCCTCACTCTGTTGCAGAAACGTTCAGAAGCGAACTCGCAATACAAATCACGCCAACTGATCTGAACGCCCAACACGCCTCGCGCACCTCGGATGGCGGCTTTTGAACCTTTGCATTGGTAACTTGCTGTACCCTGCAGGGCGGCACCTGCTCCGCTTCTTGCGCCAAACTTGCCGATAGCTGCAAACACGTACAGTTGAGGAGCGAGTGGTCGGTGTCAGTTCGAGTTAGTCTGTCAGTGTAGTTGGCGACCTGCCGCTACACGATATCGCGTTCTATTCTAAACCTCGCAAAATAATAAAGCCGCTATTTTGAATTTATAGTAGATGGCTGCTGCATGCATCTTCCAAGCGGCATTGAGTTTATAGTGTCAAAATTTTAGGTACATCCATAATATTGCGTCAAACTGTAGATGGTACTTACAAACTAAACATTGGTTAGGTTCTTTATAATGTAAGAACATTGTTTAGGACTTTAGGTTAGCGTTGATCATGCTAGCGTCTCGATATGAATGTTGTTCTCAATAGCGCTCACAACATGATCGAGCCAGACCAGATTATATTCAAGTCAGACCCAAGGTGAGTGTGTGTTTCGTTCTCATCTCACTTTGGCAGTGCTATTCCTATCCCTTTGTGATGATTTTTTATCAGGTATAAAAGAAAAGAAAATTCCTTGTAAGCCATTGAAAAAATTACAATTTCTTCTCTAACACTAGAAAAGTTGTAACCCTTATGAGTCACTGGTTAAGATACTTGTTCCCTTCTATGCCACTGGAGCAATTGTTGTATGTCAGTTTTCTATAAAAATAACTATTAGGCCTTCTTCTTCCTCTATCAGGTGGGGAGTTCCTGGCTGGGTCTGGATAATGATGAGTGTCTTGGAGAGCAGCTACGAGGAGCTCGAAGGACGGCGAGGAGGCGAACAGAGGCATTTGCTATGGACGCCTTCGTTGCACCATGCAGCTTCGTCGTCTTCCCCTCCTGTGAGCACTACTGAACATTGAGCGTTTGGGGAAATCTCACCTCCTATTTTTCCTTGGGTCTAATTGGAGCCTATTAGCGAGCGACAAGGCCAAAGATAGACTGAAGGCCCGGATGGGATTCAACCTAACACTCTCCCGCTCACACTGTATGGCCGGAGGGCGTACGGGAAAGGCGTTGTACGACCTGAGGGCGTATGGGCAAGGCTGGCCCCTCGGCACAGGCGCTAGAGCTTACTCCCAAAGGCATATACTGGATAGCAATTGAAATACCAGAATACCCTCAAGCAGAAGTATTGTGTATGTAATACGAGTTTAGGACAAATATATAAACACGAGAGGGACAGGTGAGCACAAGGCTATAAATGCTCCTTTGTAGCTCATGTCGGAGGTCATTCTATCACATCCCGAATATGGGTCATCCGGTACGGACTTGGTCTAATAATACAAATCAAGTCTGGAGGGACCCGGTCTAAGGGCCTTTGGTACCATTCTGCTTACATTCGCTTGTATGTTCCTACCCAAAAGCTTGAACAAGGGACCTTCGACACTATTGGTTTTGTTGGTCTTTCTCGGCACATCCCTTAGTGTTTGTTTTAGTCTTGTAACCACAATATTGAGCTCCTATCCCCTTCCTCAAGCTGGCGTCTGTAGCTAAACACATCATCAAATGTCTCAAACACATAGTAGGGCATGTGCATCATCCCTTGGGCTGCAGAAGTAAGCGCAATCGTGCGACCAAATCGGCACTCACATCGTCCCAAGTAGCTCAACACTCGAGCCTAGGGTCATCGTGTTCTTTGCTAATGAATTAATCCGTGCGATGAGCTCGACTAATATGATTGCAGCCATAACGAGATATTAAGGATTTGACGTCTCTGGTGAGACATAGCACAATTGTTTTTGCACATCTTATCCTTGCTCATTGGTGCATCTCCTAGTTCTCTCGTGCTCATGGATTCTGAGCCAGCACCATTGGCATACTTCACTGATCTGCATGCTTCTTCATTGACATGCTTCACTGATGTGATAAGGATGAAGGGCAAGACTATCTTTTACAGTTAGAAAATAGCATAGAAGGGAAGAAAAATCTCAAACAATAGCTTATAAGGGATACAAACTTTTTCAGTGGTTGAGAAGAGATTGCAATATTTTCCGGTGATTCAAAAGAATTTTTCTCTAAAAAAACTTAGTCATTGCTTCATGAAAAACATTCAATTTCCCCATCAACCTTTGGATGTTATGGATAAACTGTGTTAAATAGTTCTTTGTATACAATATATTTATTTCTCCATTAATTTTTTTCAATATAATAAAATATACAATTTTTATAAAAATTTATTGAAAATCTTCCCTACAACTGTAGAACCTAGTAACATCTTTGGTGGTATTTCATATATCCTATAATTTACCGACTCAATTCCATTGCATGAACTAGCATAATTGAAGATCACCCAATACGATTCATGTTTCCAAATAGAGAAGATGGTTGAGAAACATCCTAAAAGTTTCAACAATAAAAAATATTGGCCAAGGATCCAACATCATAGATATAGGATCTAGGATAGCGGTTAGAAGAGGGTAAATAGATGGTTTTAAAATTTAAACTACTAATTCAAGTAAATGTAGAATTATAAGACATAATAAAACAAGAGCAAGTAATTAAAGTTAAGTTTATGTTAATAGCAAAATGGTTTACAATCTTCTAATCATCTCTAATAAAGTAAAGGACAAGTGAGTAAACAAGAGAGAGAGAGAGACATAATTATATCACGTGGTCTCAGTGACTTGCCGATCAGTGTATTCAATCCTTTAATTTGCTTCTCTATCAAGTGTACACTTCTTCAATAAGAAGTACTCACACAATAGCAACTTGATCTTAAACCAAATCAATCCCTTGAATCCCTCCAAATCTCAATTTCATTAGAGTTGTTCTTTACCGCTCCGGTGAGGACTCACAGTTTTCACATCACCAAGCCAACTAGGAGGCAGTAGCCTTCAAGAGTAACAAATCGATGAAACTTGCTTGACAAATCACTAGTATTACAATGCTCAAATCACTCAAGAACAAGCACTAGATTCTCATATTCTCATAATGAATCAATGGAAGCTCGTGTGTGAGAGGAGAAATTTTAAATATCTCATATACACAATGCAAAGGACTAAAAGAGCTAAAATGCTATAGACATAGTTTCAAAAACTTACCATTGCAGCACTTTGTGCAGCTAGCGTTCAGACCGCCAGCAATCCAATGGTTAATTTGAGCCTAGTTGGAACAACTTCAGACACCGGCGTCCAGACCAGATACACTAGGTGGTCCGATCGCGAGCACAAGGTGTCAGACTGCATATACCTAACGATCAAACCGCCACAAGGCTACTGAACTCAGAACTCTCTAGACGGGGACGGTTGGACCGCCCAGGCCGAGGTCAGACCATGTGGATCTGGCAGTCAAACCGCACCTTGCTAGTGGTCAAACCGTCCTAGGGAGCAGAAAAGCCCAAAGTCTCTAGATGTTGGCGATTAGACTGCCAGTCCCTGATCAACTAGATTCCAACAATGAATTTTTTAAGAAATGTTGGAGATACATCATCATGAAATTTTCAAAGAATATTTAGAGTGTTTCATCAAGGAATATTCAAGAAATATTTGGGGTATTTTATCATGGAATTTTTAAGTAATATTTGGAGGGGAAATTTCATTAAGAATTTTTTTACAAAATGTAAGGATCATGACCATTGAGGTCACGCCAAGGTATGGAGTTTTGGTGATGCATGACAAACATGAAATGTGACTAATATCTACATGAGTGTTTGGAACTTATGATGATTATCTACGACGTCCTTGGCAATGGATGACAATGACCGCAAGCATGGAGGCTTATGAACTTGATGGAGTCCAAGGGTTGATGGAGATGGATCAAAGCAGAGAACAAGCTATGGTACAAGTGTTTGGAACACTTGAGTAGTTGTTAGGGCTTTGAGTCCATAGGAAAAACCGGACTATCAAGGGGGTCTAGGTCATTCTCTTAGGTCATGTCTAGTCGGTGATGTGCAAGGTTGCTCGGTGAAATCACAGGTACTAGGTGACAGTGGAGAAGTCAAGGAGCTGTTCAGAGAAGCCGAGAAACCAAGTCAAGCGAGGACAACAAGTTTTAGCTTCTGGACGTAGTGACCAGACAGAGGGGTCAAAGGTGACCGGACTGTACGGTCACTATATGGAGTTTTCCAGGACTTAGCATGAGGAGCAAGGACTCTGTCTGTAGGAGACTCCATACAGATCAGACGGTCTGGTCTGCTGACTGGACGGTCCGGTCAGTAGGAGTGCAGGGACGACAGAGAGGTTGCAGTTTGCGGACCTTCCTGGAATGGAGAGAGAAAGTGGACCGGATGGTCCGGTCCAGTGACCGGACTGTCCGGTCAGTTGGAGATTCAGCAGGGGCAGAGCTAATTGTGCACAGAGGTGTAGTGACCGGGCTGTCTGGTCAGTGTGCCCAGAAAGCTAATTTCATGGAGCAATGGCTAGTTTGAGGTTAGGAGCCTATATAATTTTGTTGTTGGGGGTCTTGAAGACCTCTCTTGGCCAGTGGAATACCTGAGAGCATTTTGTAAGGTCCAAGAGGAAAAGAGGAGAGCACTGGGAGAGGATATTGGATATCTTGAGAGTGCTAGTGAGAGTAACAAGGAGCTACCTTGCACATCTAAGGCTAATGTGTCCTTGAGGGTGTGATCTAGGTTGTTACTCTTGGTCTATGGTGAGACCTAGACCGGTTAGGTGTCGGTGATCGAGCCTATCGTGATTGGTTGTGAAGATTGTCACAAGTTTATACTCGGTTTGAGCCCGCCGTTGGAAGTGGCATCAATAGTAAGCGCCCATGCCAGCTCGGGGAGTTCGGCAAGTTCTCGAGGGAGGCGAGCTTGTGCTTTGTACAGCGGTGACACACACCATGTCTTCACTCAAAGAGTGATTGCGGGCTCGTGGGCGAGAACTCCACTTGGTGGCTGGAGGGACCGGGACTCCGACGGGAGTGGTCCAACGAGGAGTAGGGGAAGGCGCCATCCTTCCAAGACCTCGGGAAAAAATCATGAGCCATCTCTTACTCTACTCCTTACTATGATGCTTTACTTTCCGTATTTACATATCATGCTATTCATGCTTGCATGCTTACCTTACTCTAGTTGACTACCTTGTAGACTTGCATGAATAGGCTTCTTTACTTGCTAGTAGCGCTTAGCCTTCATACTTGATCACTAGCATGTATAGGAGTTGCTTGGCTTGATTGATCACCCTAGTATGTATTGTGCTACTCATGCATGTATGCTTTCTATATGCTTGTTGATCTAGTAGCTTTGCTTGAGTAGAACTCCTTGCTAGCTAGTTGTTTGCTTCCGCGTATCTTTGGTAATTAGCTTGCATAGGAGTTGTATTGCATTTGTATGATTCACTAGTATGCTTAGGTTGTTGTTCCTTTCATAGGTTCATTATTTTGCTAGTGTGATCACCACTAGGATCGTGTAGGAGTTGTTTTGAGTGGTCGGTTTTAGGAACTGGCGAATTTGGTACATAGTGTGAGTTCCCGATGCACCCCCCCTCTCGGTCACTCGGTCCTTTCAAGTGGTATCAGAGCCAAGTGCTCATTATAAGGCTTAATCACCTTGAGTAGTGACCGTATTGAGTTGGGATGTCATCCCATTCGGGGTCGGGTCATGGCTCATGGAAGGATCGCTTTAAAAGCTACCTAAATACCATGATTTCGGATGAGTTGATGGATACTCTTGTGGACTTTGCCAATACCTTTACCGATGATCATGTGTATGATGATTGTCATGATTGCGTGGATGTGCCTTGTACTAGTGAGTGTCTAGACTCTTCTAGCAATGACTTAATAGGTTGCTCTACTAGTATGTCTAACATGATGATTGATAATGATGTGTCTCTTGATCTTGCTTGCTTTACTAGCATTTATGATGTTTGTGAGTCTCCTATTGATCATGCTAGTAGTTCTATTGTTGAGGAGTTCTTTGCTTTTCATGCTAATGATAATGAGGACTTACTTGACTCTCTTATTCGCTTGCGAGGTATTGTGGACAGGATTGGGACAACTTCTTTCGAGCTTCCCAAGATCGTGATAGTGGAGAAGATCCTCTCCTTGGTTCCGAGTAGCAAGCTCTTCTATGTCAGACTTGACCTTCTCATGGAGAAGAGTCTCTCCGTAGAAGATGTGATTGAGCTGCTCTTCAAGGATGAGGAGATTGCCGCAAGCATGGCATGGAAGAGGACATTCAAGGCAACTCATGAAGCATCCTCAAGCAAAGGGAAAGGAGTAACTTCGAGCTCAAACTTCTTTGATCCCTCCACAAGATTGTCTTGCAACGACTTCTACAACCCTTTTGGAGCAAGACACTCATTGGGCGCTTCGTCAAGCTCTACCTCAAGTGTCATTCCTAGTACTACTCCAAGCATATTGGGTGGACCAAGCATTGGTGTAGGGGGAGCACCAACAACAATGCTCGCTCGATCATTTGAGATGATCAATCTTGTGGCTTCGGCTCCGGCACCTCTACCTCCTCCGCCCCCTCCTCCACAAGATAATCTTTGGCATCTTTGTCAAGCTCACCAACAGGATCTTCTCTTTGAACTTGGTGAATTTGTGAGAAATCCTAATATTGACCTTTGTGAGAATCTATTGAGCATATATGATCTTGTGTGTAGGATTAACTCTTTTAGGGGACTTCGGAAGATTGCACCACACGAAGTGATTGACAAGCTCCTCCAACAAATCACAACTCCTGAGAGGGGTTTCTTACTTGAGAAGGTAGTCAACAGGAGACATGAGCTCTCAATTGAGAGAGCAATGGAGATGATACTTGTACTTCACTCTCAAGTGGGACATGTGCTTGAGCACATCACTGGACTCTATGATCCTCCCCATTACTACATCAACCTTGACAATGTGCACATGGGGGATGATCATGGATATTGGAGATATCATGCTCCTCACTATCCTATTAGGAGGAGACTATTGGATGGGATTGCAAGAATCCCTATCTATGAGGATGGTCTCGTTGCTCGACATCATGAGGTTAGTGCTAGTCAATCAAGTAATGCTTTGGATACTAACTCCTCTTCCTCTAGTGCTTGTCTTATGGCTACTACTAGGGTCAACTATAAGAGTGGAGGCACTCATTGGATTCTTGATAGTAGGTGCACTCAACATATGACTGGGAAGTCAACCATGTTCACCACCATTGATGAAGATGAAGAGAGTGAGAAGGTGACTTTTGGGGATAACTCAAAGGAGATAGTTAGAGGCTCGGGCAAGGTGGCCATCACAAATGACCTCCATCTCTCCAAGGTCTTCCTTGTGGAAACCCTCAACTTCAACCTTCTATCTATTGGTCAGCTTTGTGACATGGGTTTCAAGTCCACGTTTGATGAGGATGGTGCAACAATTGAGAATGTCAAGAGAGGGCTAGTATTTCATGGAGTAAGACATGGGAACTTGTATGTCACGGACTTCAAGTCAAGTAATATGCCACCAAGCACTTGCCTATTCACCAAGGCATCCAAGGAATGGTTGTGGCATAGAAGACTAGCACATGTTGGAATGAATCAGCTCAAGAAGATTGTTAAGAGGAATCTAGTTGAACGAATCAAGGATGTGACCTTTGAGAAGGATAAATTATGCAGCGCTTGTCAGGCAGGGAAACAAGTTGCATCCTCACATCTCACCAAGTCATTCATGTCTACATCTCGTCCTCTAGAGGTCTTGCACATGGACTTGTTTGGGCTAACACATTACAAGAGTCTAGGAGGCAATCTATATTGCTTGGTGATTGTTGATAATTTCACGAGATATACTTGGACCTTCTTTCATGTGGACAAATCTTAAGCCATCGGTATCTTCAGAAAGTTTGCCAAGAGGGCAAAGAATGAGTTCAATGCTAGCATTGTGAAGATAAGGAGTGACAATGGAACAGAATTCAAAAATACCACAGTGGAGGAATATTGTGACAAGAAGGGGATCAAACATGAATTCTTCGCTACATATACTCCCGAGCAAAATGGAGTAGTAGAGAGGAAGAACAAGACACTCATCACTCTTGCTCGTGCCATGTTGGATGAGTATGAAACTCATGAGAGGTTTGGGCGGAGACAATCAACACGGCTTGCTACACCTTCAACCGTGTCTATCTCTATGGTTTGTTGAAGAAGACACCATATAAGCTATTGGTGGGACGGAAACCCAATGTTTCCTATTTCCGAGTCTTTGGATGCAAGTGTTACATTCTCAAGAAGAGGAAGTTTGAGAGCAGAACTTATGAAGGCATTCTTGTTGGGTACTCTGGGACTTCTAAACCATATAGGGTCTCCAACTCCACCACCGGATGTGTGGAGGAATCCTATGATGTGCAATTCGATGAGTCAAATGGGTCCCAAAAGGAGGATGAATTTCATGAAGTGGACACTGGAGATGAGCCTATGAGGAAAGTTTTGAGAAACATGCCTGTGGACGAGGTTTTACCCCACGAAGCCAATGATGGTGTTGTTGATGAGCCCTCTACTCCACCACCTCAACCTACCTCCTCCTCCGAGGCACAACAAACAACCCAAGATGCTATAAATACTCCCACAAGCTCCTCCCAAGATTCATTGAGAGTACACCCATCAAATGATGAGAAATCTCAAGTGAGAAGTGAGCCACAAACCTCCTCACATACCTCATCACAAACCACTTCTCCTAGTGCTTCACAAGATAACCTCCCATCCACCTCAAGCCCAAAGTCCAAAACAAGAAAGCATAAGAGTGACTCCTCCACCTCTCTTACGATAAAAGACACTCATATATCAAGAGAGCAAACAATTCATGATGCACAAGACACTTCACCAAGAGCCTCTCCCACACAAAGAAAACACCATCCTAGAGCCAAGGGCATCAACAAAGATCATTCACAAGACTTGATCATTGGGAATCCATCTCGTGGAATAAAAACAAGGAGAAATCATTACAAGCCCAACTATGTGAGTGAAGAGAATAATGATGAGGCCAATGTTGAGATTAAGAACTTCTCTTTCGTCTCTATGTTTGAGCCCGCTACCATTGATGAAGGTATGGATGATCACAAGTGGGTAATTGCCATGCAAGAAGAATTGAACAACTTCAAGAGGTGCAAAGTCTGGAAATTGGTTGAGAGACCCAAAAATCATAATGTGGTTGGCACCAAGTGGGTCTTCAAAAACAAGCAAGATGAGAAAGGAGCAATCGTCAAGAACAAGGCTTGCCTAGTGGCTAAGGGATATTTTCAAGTGGCGGGAATTAAATTTGAAGAGACTTTTTCTCCCGTGGCCCATCTTGAAGCTACTCGGATCTTACTTGCCTATGCATCACATAATGGCTTCAAGCTCTTTCAAATGGATGTCAAGAGTGCCTTCTTGAATGGAGAAATCAATGAGAAAGTCTATGTGGAACAACCTCCGGGGTTTGAGGACCCAAAACATCCAAGACATATATACAAATTAAAGAAAGCTCTCTATGGTCTCAAGCAAGCACCAAGGGCATGGTATGAACACTTGAGGAACTTCCTACTCAGGAATGGATTCACCAGTGGAAGCATTGATAGCACCTTGTTCACGAGGCATGTTAGGAAGGATCTCTTTGTGTGCCAAATCTATAAGGATGATATCATCTATGGGTCAACCAATGAGAAGTTCAATGAAGAGTTTCGGGAGATGATGGCTAGGGAATTACAAATGTCAATGATTGGAGAGTTGCACATGTTCCTTGGATTCCAAGTCAAGCAATTGAGAGAGGGAAACTTCATTTATCAAGAAAAATATACTAAGGACCTTCTCAAAAGATTCAACATGGAGAATTGCAAGCCCTTGCACACACCTATGGCTACAAGCAAACCCTTGGATGATGATGTGAAAGGGAAACCGGTGAACCCCAAGCTATATAGATCAATCATTGGGTCTGTCGATGATACATACCATCGGGGTACCTCACAGAGAAGGAAAGCAAAGTAGACTCCTACTTGGATATGTATAGTAGACCGACTAAGACTCCGCCATGTAATCCTGTCCCCCCGGATATATAAGGAGGGACAGGGGTCCTCTTCAAGGGACAAGTTCTACTAGACAAGCAATAGACAAGTTCAATTAGATAGATCCCACACGGGATATAGATTAGACACAACTAGACATCATCATCTAGGTCTACTCTTCTCGTCTAGATCTTTAGATCTAGACATATCAATACAAATACCCACAGAACACAGGACGTAGGTTTGTTATCCTTCGGGAGGCTCGAACCTGTCTAAATCGGCGTCTTGTGTTACCATCGTCTCTCGATCTCGCGCATACCCCTGTCTTACATATAAATCGTCATAGATGAACTACCCTATGTCTATTGCCGAGATTAAGTCTTGACAGTTGGCGCGCCAGGAAGGGGCCAGCGCGGCGATCAGCTCGTCGAGATCGGTGGTTTCAATCTACTACTTCAAGATTTCATCGTGAGCAGACCGGCGTTGAAGCGCATGAGTCGCCGCATTTTTAAAAGATTTCTTCTTCAAGATCTAATCGCAAGCAGACCGATGTTGAAGCATCGTGTCATCGCACAAATCATCACGTCTTCATCAAGATGACACCTTCAATGAGGACGACCGCTATTTGGCGACATCATCCATTACGATGATGCTTCCAACAACTCGATACTTCGGCGGACTTCAACGACTTGGCGACATCGCCATGACTCGATGGTTCAAATGCTCACGGCCACATGTACATGCCCGGGGGCTACTCCGCCTTCACCTGGCCACTCGGCCGCTCGACGATGTCTTTGATGACTCAGCGCATCGGCAATCACCGCAACTCGGTTACTCAGTGACATTGCCTCGAATCGGTCATTCGGCGACATCTTCTCGACTCGGTCACTCGGCGACATTGCCTTGACTCGGTCACTCGACGACATCGCCTCGACTCAGTCACTCGGTGACATAGCCTCGATTCAGCGACTAAGCAATATCGCCTCGACTCGACTACTCGGCGACATCGCTGCGCTATGATGACTCGACGACATTGCTACACTACTCGGTGACGCCGTCAATGACTTGGCACATTGGGTTTTCACCCACTCGGCTACTCAACAACGCCTGCGATGACATGGCGCATTGGGTTTTCACCCACTCAACCACTTGGCCACACCTTCGATGATTCGGTGTCTCGGTCAATCACTCCAAGCTTTGATGTTCCGCTGACATGATGGCTCGACTTCGAGATTCGACCACTCGCCGACAACATCAACACGCTCGGGGGCTCATCTTCAACTCCCTGAATAGTAAAGCTAAGTATCTTTATGCTTTCTCGATTTATTTTTCAAGATTTTAGGCTCATGTTCTTCGTTCTTTTTCCCTATGATTGTTTATCTCTGTTTTCTAAGCAGAAGGTCGTAGATTTTTTATGAGTAAAGTCGGGCTTTTAAATCAGTGCTCTTTTTTATGGCTTTATTCATCTTTATATTGCCTCGGTTCTTTAATTCTTCGCATTAAACAATCGAGCCAAGAGGCTATTTGTGTATCTATACACATGTTCTCCCACTTTTTTGTGAATCTAGCAGTACACATGTCAGTCGGTGACCTTTCAATAGTGCCTTGGCCCTGACACCATATGACCCATGTCGGTCGGTGACCTTTCAGTAGTGCTTTAGCCCTGACACTATATGACCCACATCGTCCGTTTTAGTTTCACCTCTTCCTTGGCTTCTGCCTTGACCGATACATTGCATTTTATTCGTCATTTGGTCTTACGCCAACAAGCAACTAAGGCATAAAACTTCTTTGCTACGTGACAGACTGCCACTACACTAAACCCAGAGCCAAAGTTGCGAGAGGTCATGTGTCGATTGGTTCTAATTGCTACGCAAGAGTAAATTATAACCGATATTGTAGCGGCAGACTAAGCTCCGAGCTCTTGATATTTGTCCTAAGTATCCTACGGTAGATCGATCTGGTTGCTAATGCACGAATACGCTGCTATGCGCCAGTCGGTCTACCTACATGAGAAAAAAATGCATACACACTTGACTTTTTAGTTGACTGATTTGTTTGGCTTATAAAAATAAGTTTTCAAGCAAACAATGTTAATTATAACTAATTATCCTGATTTCCTTTATTGTCAGGAACATTTTGATGGATAGGCGGATACACCACTCGGCATAGAGTGATTTCCTCGCCTTTATCGGTCGACTTATAGCTCCGACCACCTTCGTTGGTCGACCGTGCCAGTTCCGACTGCCTCCATCGATCGGCCTACAATTCCGACCGCTCTCATCGGTTGACCACGACAGTTTCGACTGCCTTCAACGGTCGACTTACAGCTCCGACCACTTTCGTCGGTCGACCGTGCCAGTTCCGATTGCCTCCATCGGTCGGCTTACAACTACGACCGCCCTTATCGGTCGGCCACGCCAGCTCCGATCGCCTTCATCGGTCGGTTTACAGCTCCGATCGCTTTCATCGGCCGGCTACACCAGCTCCGATTGCCGCCATCGGTCTGCCACATCATATCTGACCGCCACCATCGGTCGGTCACATGTCAGACTGTCGGCTCCACTCGGTCATCGTGACTTCGAGTGATTCCTACTTCACCAGCGATCGGCAGGTACAACAACCTTGACTGTCTTCTTCACTCAATCTTATCATCATGAGTTAAGTACCGCTGCCACTCAGACATATTCCGAGTTGAGCGTGACCGACACTCATAATGACGATTGTCTCGAGGGCTTCTTTGAAAAGAAGCACTTTATATTAAATTTATGGTTGATGCCATAATATATAAATATATGGTTTGATGATCTTATGACAGTGGCTTGATGGTCACTATCAAATATGCTTCTTTGATGAGAATTGCATTATCAAAAATGGTTGATGCCATAATCATTCAAAGCATGATTTGATGATCATGTCGCTATGACTTGATGCTCATATATGCAAAATAACGAGCATCACTCGCTGATTGAAGTCAATCTATAATAGTGAAAATAAAGCTCAAAGATATGAGTGATTACAATTTTTAAGAAAAGGTTACTTAATCATGATTGAAGTCATGGTAACTTAGTACTTGGCTACGATTGATGTCATAAAGCCTCGTTCATTCGGTTGTGATTGAAGTTACCCGTTTGATTCATAAATCACTCATAGGCCACTCAGCCAAAAACTATGTTATTTGGCTATGATTGATGTCATAAGCTTACGTTCACTCGGAAGTGATTGATGTCGCTCGAGTATATCATATAGCACTCGACAATGATTGAAGTCATTGGTTTGAGTCATCTACCACTCATCGGTGATTGAAGTCACTTGACTAAGTCATTTATCACTCGGTAATGATTGATGTCTTTCTACTGAGTTATTTATCACTCGAATTTGATGATTTGAGTGATTTTTCCTTAAAGAGAGCCAACACGACTATTCCTGTTTTGGACTCTTGCATTATTTGCAGTTTTCCAAATGATACAAGGGTCGGGGGCTACACCTAATTAGGTGCACCTACTCGGTGCACCAGTTGATTTCTCGAGGATATTTTCAGATCTTTGAGATTCTTACAAGCTCACTGATCTAAAGCTGAAGCATTATATATGGCACGAACCAGTCGGGAAGCTACTAAAGATTATCATCCAGCTTGCAAGACTCTCGGGGTTTTGTCGATGATACATAGCATCGGGGTACCTCACAATGAAGGAAAGCAAAGTAGACTCCTACTTGGATATGTATAGTAGACCGACTAGGACTCCGCCATGTAACCCTGTCCCCCCGGATATATAAGGAGGGGCAGGGGTCCTCTTCAAGGGACAAGTTCTACTAGACAAGCAATAGACAAGTTCAATTAGATAGATCCCACATGGGATATAGATTAGACACAACTAGACATCATCATCTAGGTCTACCCTTCTCGTCTAGATCTTTAGATCTAGACATATCAATACAAATACCCACAGAACATAGGACGTTGGGTTGTTATCCTTCAGGAGGCTCCAACCTGTCTAAATCGGTGTCTTGTGTTACCATCGTCTCTCGATCTCGCGCATACCCCTGTCCTACATATAAATCATCATAGATGAACTGCCCTATGTCTATTGCTGAGATTAAGTCTCGACAGGGTTTTTGCTTAATCTCACCGCTTCGAGACCGGATATTATGTTTAGTGTGTGCTTGTGTGCACGCTATCAAGCAAATCCAAAGGAGTCACACTTGAAGGCCGTGAAGAGAATGATGAGATACCTCAAGTACACACCTACCATGGGCTTATGGTATCCTAGAGGATCAAACTTTGAGTTACTTGGGTATTCGGATTCCGACTTCGCGGGTTGCAAAAGTGAATAGAAAGAGTACATCGGGTGGTTGTCAATTTCTTGGAAGATCTCTAGTTTCTTGGAGCTCAAAGAAGCAAAACTCTGTGGCTCTATCTACCGCCGAAGCGGAATATATGGCGGCGGGAGCTTGTTGTGCACAACTTCTCTACATGAGGCAAACACTCTCAGACTATGGCCTCAACTACACCCAAATGCCACTATATTGTGATAGTGAGGAGGCAATCAAGATGGCTCTCAAGATGGGAGATCATGGTCATGCGAAGCATATTCAAGTGAGACATCACTTCATAAGAGACCATGTTGAGAAGAAGGACATCGAGTTGGTGAGCGTGCGAACTCATGAACAATTGGCGGACATCTTCACCAAGCCACTTGATGAGAAGACCTTCAACAAGCTAAGGGGAGAACTCAATCGTTCTCGACCTCTCCAACTTCACATGAGTAACCCTTGAGCTTGTCCTTTGTACATATGTATAGTGCTTTGTTTGTTCTTGTTTGTGTCTTTGTATGTGCTTGTTTCTCTTCTTTTGTAGGTTGACTTCAGACCTTCTTGAGATAGCAATGGACATGGGTTAAGCTTGGGAAGGTGGTTCATGGTGTACCCAAGGCTTTGAAGAATGGTCTATTGTGAGCAAGCTTGAGAAGGGAACAACTCGTTGTTGACATTTTGGTTTGTAGTGGTTCTCTCTCTTTTGTTTACCATCGCATCATGCATTGTATACTTGTTGGATTTCTACTCTTTGCATCTTTGCATCCTTGCATTATGATACCATACATGCTCCCAAGCATGTGTCTAGGGGGAGTTGCTCATTTACAATGTGAGTACATGACTCTCTAGACGATCAAATAGTGACATTTGTGCTTCATTCCCATTGAGTCATGTTCGACCGAGCTCCGAGGTCAAATCTACTCACGCGGCTATAAGACAGGTGACTCATACATTCCCACCTCCCTAATGACTAACTCTTGCACATTTGAGAAAATCTTTTGTTGAGTCATAAGTGTAGGGGGAGCTATGATGGAACATCACTTCAGCCAAGAAGGAGCACCATGAAAGGGGGAGTTATTCTAACTCTTGCCAATTATCTTATGCCTCTTGGTTTTTGTTATGTTTTTGTATGGTTTTTGGTGATAGGTGACAAAGGGGGAGAGAAAACATGAAGATCTAAAAGCCAAGTCGTCTGGGTCAAAGAGGGAGAAGGAACATGAAGACGGCGGTCGATAACACAAAAGGGGGAGAGGAGAACATGAAGATGATCAAGACAATGGTGCATGTTCACTTGGAGTACATATGAAGATCATGACAAGATGAACATCGACACCAATATGGAGAAGAACAACAATGGTGCATGTCTACAACAACAATGAACATCTACACCGACATGAACATCTACGTCCATGGTGCGTGTCTACATCAACAAGATCGACTACCACGACACTATGACAAGCGCAAATTCGGCTCGAGCTCAATATCTAGTGCGCTACATAATTGGGTAGTCTTACCTCAACACCTAGCACATCTCAAGGGGGAGACTACTTCCAAGGTAAGGACTAAGGTATACCCTTCAATCTTTTCTTTTCCTTTGGTTCTTTCTTGCTTGTTCATTTTTGGATCATCATAAGTAGTGGTTGTTATCCATCACCAAAAAGGGGGAGATTGTAAGGATCATGACCATTGAGGTCACCCCGAGGTATGGAGTTTTGGTGATGCATGACAAACATGAAATATGACTAATATCTACACGAGTGTTGTTCGTGTAGGAAACCCTTTCTATCTTATGATGATTGTCTATGGCGTCCTTGGCAATGGATGACAATGACCGCAAGCATGGAGGCTTGTGAACTTGATGGAGTCCAATGGTTAATGGAGATAGATCAATGCAGAGAACAAGCTATGGTGCAAGTGTTTAGAACACTTGAGTAGTTGTTAGGGCTTTGAGTCCATACGAAAAACCAGACTATCAAGGAGGTCTAGGTCATTCTCTTAGGTCATGTCTAGTCGGTGATGTGCAAGGTTGCTCGGTGAAATCACAGGCACTAGGTGACAGTGGAGAAGCCAAGGAGCTGTTCAGAGAAGCCGGGAAACCAAGTCAAGCGAGGACAACAAGTTTCAGCTTCTAGACGTAGTGACCGGACAGAGGGGTCAGAGGTGACCGGACTGTACGGTCACTATGTGGAGTTTTCTAGGACTTAGCGCGAGGAGCAAGGACTCTGTCTACAGGAGACTCCATACAGACCAGACGGTCCAGTCTACTGACCGGACGGTCCGATCAGTAGGAGTGCAGGGACGACAGAGAGGTTGCAGTTTGCGGACCTTCCTGGAATGGAGAGAGAAAGTGGACCGGATGGTCCGGTTCAGTGACCGGATTGTCCGGTCAGTTGGAGATTTAGCAGGGATAGAGCCAATTGTGCATAGAGGTGCAGTGACCGGGCTGTCCGGTCAGTGTGCCCAAAAAGCTGATTTCGTGGAGCAATGGCTAGTCTAAGGTTGGGAGCCTATATAACTTCGTTGCTGGGGTCTTGGAGACCTCTCTTGGCCAGTGGAATACCTGAGAGCATTTGGTAAGGTCCAAGAGGAAAAGAGGAGAGCACTAGAAGGAGATATTGCATATCTTGAGAGTGCTAGAGAAGAGTAGCTTGAGCATCTTGCATATCTAAGGCTAGGGTGTCCTTCAGGGTGTGATCTAGATTGTTACTCTTGGTCTATGGTGAGACCTAGACCGGTTAGGTGTCGGTGATTGAGCCTATCGTGATTGGTTGTGAAGGCCATCACAAGTTTGTACACGGTTTGAGCCCGCCGTTGTGAAAGTTGCGTAGAGGGGGGGGGGTGAATAGGCAATCTAAAAATAATCCTGAAAAAGCACTAAAGGATAATCAAATAACCAGGAGTGACGGAACTTCCGTCAGGATCGACGGAACTTCTGTCGCCACGGAAGTTCAGTCAAGTGACAGAACTTCTCACTACCTTTCCTCTAAGCAATGAACAATACGGATAACAAAGAGAAGGAAACACTAGCTTGGTAGAAGTGAAGCTAATATAATGTAAGCCCGGAATTCTTGAATGAAGACTAGCTACACAATTAACAAATGATACAAGCACAATAATATGAAAGAAATAAGCAAGCACAAATATAAGAGTGGGAAAGTAAAGAGAGACATAAGAATTAACCTGAGGTTCAGCAACCACACTAAGTAGTTCCTACGTCCTCGTTAAGGGAAAGATGTGCTCAAGCTTTTGAGTGGATGGATTCAATCATATTGTATTTAGATCTCTCTCACTTGGATTGGAATCTCAAGAACAAGCCTAGGAGTAAGAGGGGAGAGCTCTAGCTGAAGAGTGAGTGAAATGGCAAAGAGTCCAACCCTTCCCACGGGGGAAGGGGTACTCTATTTATAGTGAGAGCTCAAAAACTAGCCGTTATAGTATTTTCTGGGTCTGACGGAACTTCCGTGATTACCCATGGAACTTCCGTCAATTCAAATTTAACCGTTGTAAAGCACTGGAAGTGAGCAAAACATGCTGTGATAGAACTTCCGTCAAAAGGTGATGGAACTTCCGTCACTCTTGGTTTGACAAGAAAAAAGAGGCTCATAGAACTTCCGTGAGAGCTACGGAGGTTCTCGATCATGGAACTTCTGTCGAAAGGTGACGGAACTTCTGTCACTCTCGATTCGACAGGAAAGAGGCTCACAGAACTTCCATGAGAGCCACGAAGGTTCTTGGAGACGGAACTTCCGTCGTGGGGTGATGGAACTTCCATCACTCTCGGGTGTGCAGAAGGTAGAAACCCGACGCTGACGGAACTTTCGTCACTAGGTGACTGAACTTTCGTCACCCTCGGGTTAACATCAAAGCCAGACCCGACGCTGACGGAACTTCCGTGAGAGGACTCACGGAACTTCCGTCACTCTCTGTCTTGCTAAGTAAAAGGCTGATTCTTAGGCTTTGTTGGCTAGGTTTTCAAACAAATTGATTTAGAGCTTGAGCACAATGTTTCCCTTACTAGCAAGATAAGTTTTACCCCTCTTAATAGTTCGGCATACCTATGACTCAAAACAAATAGCATAAAAGATAAACTTGAACCACCATGAGCCATTTTATTTTCACTTTTATTGAGGAATAGACTTTCTCACATTAGTAGGTAATTAACTTTTCTCTTGATGATCTACACATTTTCTTCATAAGCATGTTAGTACAATTTTAATCTTTTGTCATTAATCACCAAAACCCACTAGGGGACCTAGATGCACCTTCAATCTCCCCCTTTTTGGTGGTTGATGATAATAGATTAAAAGGATATAGAAATATAATCAAGAGAGAGCACAACAAAATATAGGGAGGCTCCCCCAGAAGATTTGCATGATACACAAAGACATGTGACGGAGCTCCCCCAATATTTTGTAAAAAAGTAGGGTGCCTAAAAGGTGTACAAGTGAGAAGCATAGTGATAAAGCAATAAACAAGCATCACAACCAAACTATAAATTAGAAGAAACAAGCACCACACATGACATAAGAACAATAGAGTTATTACAAAAGGTTCACAAATATGTTTCACACACAAAGCAAATAGAGAGGTGAACTAGTCCATAGGTTCATCACTATCCTATTACAAAGCCTCTAAAACAAATATCCTTTTCACTCATCTCTTCCCCTTTGGCATCAAGGCACCAAAAAGAATGAGAGGAGGAGGAGATAAGAGAAAGGTATTACTCATCATCATCAGTGCTTTCATCAGTGTCCTCGTCGTCCTCTGCATCACCCTCTTGTTCGTGGCCTTCGTCCTCGCCTTTCGCGCCTTCTTGTTCATCTTGTGCAGCTTGTTTTTCGTGAGCGGGAGTGGGTGGAGGAGCAAGATCATCCCAATCATAGCCGGCAAGGGGATCCTCAAAGACCGGTGGCTCACCATCGGGCTCACACTCGGAGCCATCCGGAGACACCTCATGGCCTTGAGCTCTTTGGTCTTTCTTGTTGCGCCGCACTTGCTTCTTAATGCGCTTCTTGTTCTCCCAATTTTCCTTAGCATTGAAGCAACAAGCATTCAAGATGCTCTTGAGCATAGCGGTGATGGGTGATGATGGACGGTGGCGAGATGCTTCAGGTGGAGTGGAGGCTGAAGCACGAGAGGCGGCTGCTGCCGCCCTAGCTGTCCGTTCATCTGCTAACTCCCTCCGGATAGTCTCATGATGAGGGCGAGTGAGCTTAGGCACACGAGGTCTCAACGGCTGATGCTTGCACTCCTTCTCAAAAATCAATCCAGTCTCAGCCTCAATCATCTTCATAAGATAGGGAGCAAATGGTAGCACCTTCCGAGTGTCCAAAGAGACCGAGTAGGTTTCCTGAGTAATGAGGTCCATCACACTGAAGGTTGCAGTTCCATCTCTGAACCTAGCAAGAACATTTTTGGAGTGCTCAACAAGGGAAGTGGCATACCCAGCTTTAGGAGCAATAGTCACCCGGAGCATCCTGTTGAGTGTGAAGTAGAAGTTGTGTATTCCATGAGTGGTTCCCAAATATCTGGGTTGAAGGTCCTCATACATGAATCTCAGCTCAGAGTCCTTCAACACAGGCTCACAGGAGAGCCTGTCCCTTGCACCATCTGCCTCAGCATCTTGAACGAAAAAAGTAGCGAAGCGAGAGGGGGATACCACATACTGCACACCTTGTGTCATCCAATGAACATAGCCTCGTCCATCAATGTACAAGGTGGAGTAGAACTGACAGATGAGCTCCTCATTCTAATCATAGTTGAACCTCATGAGGTCATACACATGTCGTGCCTTGCAAGCTCCCACTATCTCATTGAAGGTTGACTCATTCTTGTCCTCCATGTATTTCCAGTCAATCCACTGATGAGTGGCCAACCGGTTCTTCCGGTTCGTATCAATGATCATAGACATGTAGTAGTCTTGGTGAAACCAAGTGAGGAATCGGGGGTCACTGGCTTCTTTATCAGTCACGAGATATTGATTTTGCCTTCTTGCTATATGCAGTGCCTCGGCATCCTTCTTGTAGTCCTTGAAATCATGATGAGGGGGGTAGACGGGAGCATGGACTCGAAGATCCCTCATGATGTTCAAGGGCTCATTGCTCGTTGACTTGCTCTTGCGTGGTTTGGGGCGGGGTTTGGGGTGGGTTTCCTTGACTGGCTTCTTCCCTTTATCAAGTGCCCTTCTAGGAGGAAGAGCGCCTCCTTGACCAACCAAAACTGTTTGAGCCCCGAAACCGCTTCCCTGTCCTATCCTTCTCTTAATCACGGTTTTTCTTCTCTTGGCAAGGGGTACAAGATCGTCGTGGGAGGAGGAGGATGTGTCGGGAGAGGCTTGATGTTCCTCTTCACTTGATTCCTCACGAACGGTTGGATCATTGGAAGCAATCTTGGTGCAAACCATGTTCACACACCTAAGAGGCAGGAAATAAGAGACTAGTTAGGAATGAGTCACAAGTAGGAGTGAGAAGGGAGACAGATTCAGGGCACTGAACTACAGGTGACGGAAGTTCTGTGAGGGTCATGGAAGTTCCGTCATGACGGAAGTTACTACGGAACTTCCGTCATTTTGTAGTTTGCCCATGAACTTACCCTAAAACTCCCAAATCCTATAGAAAGAGTTCAAATGCTGCATAGAGAAGGTAGAACAACCACAAAGGAACTATTCTACCTAAGCCAAAGGGACACTAAGGAACATTTGAACATTTGACCTAAGGACTAAGATCTAGGGGTCAAATTTCATACCTAGTGCAATGGAGATGAGAAAGTTGATGGAGATCGCAAAACTTCCATGGGGAAGGTGTTGAATCTCCACCAAATTCAAGGGAAACGTCGGTTGAATCTCCAAATCACCACAAATCGCCACTTAGGGTTTGGGGAGAAGAGAGAGAGAGAGAGAGAGAGAGAGAGAGAGAATAGAAGAATGACCTAGTGGGGAAGAAGAAAGAAGAGGGTCGGGCCACTTAACCAGGGACTGACGGAAGTTCCGTCGTTGGGTGATGGAAGTTTCGTCAGTCTCGAGTTGAGACAGACAGGAATTTTGAGTATGCAGAAGTTCTGACAGAACTTCCGTGGCGACGGAAGTTCCGTCATCGGGTGACGGAAGTTCTATCTCTCTCGGGTCTAAGACAAGTGCCCAAAACTGATATGACAGAAGTTCCGTGAATGGGTCACGGAAGATCCGTCAGCCTCTGTTTGCAACAGAAACCTCCCTCTCTAAATAGAACTTTTGGACAAGTTACATATGAAATATAAAGCTTGTCTCAACTTGTGAATAGTAACAAATCAACAACCAAAACTATATTCACAAGCATCGACAATATGATCTAGCAATCAAAGAATTATGTTTGAAAACTAAGACAATATGAAATTTTTTGAAAAGATTTTACTTTCAAGATATTTTTCATGATCAATCCACCAATCAAAGCACAAGATTCTACTCCAAGTTGGATGAGTCAAGAATATTTAGTTCACTCCTAAGTTCGCAAAACCGCTTCTCATCTAGGGGTTTGGTAAAAATATCGGCTAGTTGTTTGTCGGTTCTAACATAGCTAATATCGATGTCCCCTTTTATAGAATGATCTCTCAAGAAGTGGTGCCGGATATCTATATGCTTGGTTCGATTGTGATCAATGGGGTTATATGCAATCATGATAGCACTCTCATTGTCACATAGGAGTGGAACTTTGGTCATAGTGTATCCAAAGTCCTTTAGAGTTTGTCGCATCCAAAGTAGTTGGGCACAACAACTTCCGGTTGCCACGTACTCCGCTTCGGCCGTGGATAAGGCAACGGAATTTTGTTTCTTGGATGACCATGACACAAGGGACCTACCCAAGAATTGGCATGTCCCGGATGTACTTTTCCTATCTACTTTACATCTGGTGTAGTCGGCATCGGAATACCCGACTAGCTTGAACTTGGAGCCCTTGGGATACCACAATCCTAAGTTTGGGGTGTGAACTAAATATCTTAGGATTCTTTTCACCGCCACGAGGTGGCTTTCCTTTGGAGCACTTTGGAATCTTGCACATATACACACACTAAGCATGATATCAGGCCTTGATGCACAAAGATAAAGCAAGGAGCCAATCATGGAGCGGTATACCTTTTGATCCACGGGTTTACCGTTTACATCTAGCCCAAGGTGTCCGTTTATCTTCATGGGAGTCTTGTTAGGTTTAGCATTCTCCATGTCAAACTTCTTGAGTATGTCTTATGTGTACTTGGTTTGACTTATGAATGTCCCCTCTTCAAGTTGCTTAACTTGAAAGCCTAGAAAGAACTTCAACTCCCCCATCATGGACATCTCAAATTTCCTAGTCATAATCTTGGTAAACTCATCACAAAAAGATTGATTAGTAGAACCAAATATGATGTCATCAACATATATTTGGCAAACAAATAAATCATTGTCAACTTTTTGTAAAGAGAGTAGGGTCGGCCTTGCCAATTGTGAAGCCCTTATTGATTAGGTATCCCTTAAGGTGTTCATACCAAGCTCGAGGAGCTTGCTTGAGGCCGTAGAGAGCTTTGTGAAGTTTGTACACATGGTTTGGTTTCTTTGGGTCTTCAAACCCTGGAGGTTGTTGTACATACACCTCTTCTTGAATAGGGCCATTAAGAAATGCACTTTTCACATCCATTTGAAAAAGCTTAAAGCCATGGTGAGTAGCATAGGCAAGTAAAATACGAATTGACTCAAGCCTAGCGACGGGTGCATAAGTTTCACCAAAGTTCAAACCTTCTACTTGTGAGTAGCCTTTTGCGATGAGCCTTGCCTTGTTTCTCACCACTACACCGTGCTCATTTTGCTTGTTGCGGAAAACCCATTTTGTACCTACAACATTTTGCTTGGGTCTCTCCACTGATGACCATACCTTGTTTCTTTCATAGTTGTTTAACTCTTCTTGCATGGCCATCACCCGATCCGAGTCTTGAAGGGATTTCCACCTTAAGAGGTTCCAAAGAGGAAACAAACGAGTAATAATGACAAAAGGTGGCCATTCGAGATCTAGTAGTTACCCCCTTTTGGATATTTCCAAGAATGTTGTCTACGAGGTGATCCTTTTGAATGCTTTGTCGTACTCGTGGATGAATTGGCCTAGATGCATCTTCTTCTTTTTTATTGATATCATCTTGAGTGTCTCTATCCCCACCATCTTGAGCTTGATCTTGGATGTTACCTTGACCATGATCGTCACCATTATCTTGGTCTCTCCCTTGATCTTGTTCATCATGTGGCTCTTGTGGAGATGGTTTATCTTGCCTTGAGTTTAGGTCTTGTGGTCTTATCTCTCCTATTGCCATGTTCCTTATTGCATCACAAGGAGTTTCATCACCTACATCACTTGGATTTACTTGCTCTACTTGAGAGCCATTAGATTCATCAAATTACACATCCCAGGTGATTTCAATAACACTGGTGTCTTTATTAAAGACTCGATATGCATAGACATTAGTTCCATATCCAAGGAGAAAACCTTCATGTGTCTTAGGGGCAAACTTAGAGGATTTGGGTTTCTTGTTAAGAATAAAGCATTTGCTCCCAAAGACACGAAAGTATGAAACATTTGGAAGGTTACCGGTGAGAAGCTCATATGGTGTTTTCTTCAAGATCTTGTGAAGATATAATCTATTTGTTGCATGGCATACGATGTTGATGGCTTCGGCCCAAAAAGTGTCCGGTATCTTGTACTCATCAAGCATTGTTCTTGCCATCTCTATGAGTGTGCGGTTCTTCCTTTCGGCTACCCCATTTTGTTGTGGAGTGTATGGTACGGAGAATTCATGCTTGATGCCTTCTTCATCAAGGTATTCTTCAACTTATGTATTCTTGAACTCGGTTCTATTGTCACTCCTTATTTTCTTGATCTTCACTTCATACTTATTTTGGGCTCTCCTCAAGAACCTCTTTAGGATACCTTGTGTTTCACTTTTGTCCTTCAAAAAGAATACCCAAGTGAAACGAGAATAATCATCAACAATTACAAGGCCATATTTGTTACCGCCAATGCTTATGTAGGTGACCGGTCCAAATAGATCCATGTGAAGCATTTCCAACGGTCTTGTCGTTGTCATCATTGTTTTTGAGGGATGTGCCGCTCCAACTTGCTTTCCGGCTTGACAAGCACTATATATTTTGTCCTTTTCAAAAGCAATATCCTTTAGTCCAATAACGTGACCGCCTTTTAGGAGTTTGGAAAGATTTCTCATCCCAACATGAGCTAGCCGGCGATGCCATAGCCAACCCAAGGTGGTTTTAGCAACCAAACAAGTATTTAGGTTAGATCCCTCTTTGTTGGTAAAATCAACAAGATAGATCTTGTCCTCTAAATACCCTTTGAAAGTTGTTGAGGAATCTTTCTTCCTAAACACGATCATGCCATCATCGTCAAAGAAACAACTAAGGCCCATCTCACAAAGTTGTAAAACGGACATCAAGTTGTATCCTAGGCCATTCACAAGATAAGCATTACTAATTGAAAGGTCATGGGTGACGTCAATCCGTCCACGACCAATTACCTTTCCTTTGTTGTCATTTCTAAATGATATGCCTCCACTTGGTAGATTGTCATGATCAAGTGTGGAGAACATTGATCTCTCTCTGGTCATATGATTTGAGCATCCACTATCAAGCACCCATATTGCCCCACCGGAGAAGTATTCCTACAAAGGAAATCAAGCACGTGTTTTAGGCACCCAAGTTGGTTTGGGTCCCTTAACACTAGACACAAGAACCTTGGACACCCAGACACAAGGCTTCCACCTTGCATCATGTGGCCCAACAAACTTAGCAATCACTCTACCATAAGCATTACGGGTTAGCACATAAGACGCATCAAAATCATTAAAGGATATGGTAGGGGTCTCCATGTTCTTGTTGACTTGGGAAGCATTCTTAGGCTTGATGATGCTTTCTTGTGCCACTTTCTTTCCCTTGCTCTCATGCACAAAGTTGATTCTCTTGTCATGCCTTCTTTTGGGTGCATTCTTGTTGTACCCTAATCCTCTCTTGTCATGAGAGGCTCTTGGCTCACCAACTATTCTTGTTGTAGTCTCCACTTGAGCTTTCTTCTTGAGCTCATTGACTTGGTTGGTTAGCTTCTCAATGATTGCAGCTTGCTTGGCAATCATATCAACATCAATATTGTGGCACCTTCTACAACCCTTGCTTGTTGATGCTTGTGAAGATTCAAGCTTCTTCAACAATGATTGTGATTTTGTTTTGAGGTCTTCAATGGCCTTAGCTAAAGCATTGTTCTCCTCTTGCAAGACATTACACCTCTCTTGATATTTCTTGGAGGTTGAGGTGCTTGATTCACTTGACTTATTGACTTTTGCAAGTTCTTTGGTCAAGGTCTTGTTCTTCTCCTTTTCTTGCTCTAGTTGCTTGGTGATCTCTAGATTCTTGCTTTTCTCTTCATTAAGCAATTCTTCTTGCCTATCAACGATCCTCTCTTGATTGTCCAACTCCCTTTGTAGCTTATCTAACATTTTTACCATTTCATGCATAGAGGGGACCAAATCCTCCTCTTCACAATAAGAAGGATTGAAATCAGTGTGAGAAGCTACCTTGCTTTCCTTGGCCATGAAGCAACGAGGGGCATCATCTTCATCATCGGTGAGGTTGTTGAAGAGTGACTTTTTGGCTGGGGGCAGGCCAATGGCGATATTAGCAATACCACCTTCATCATCTTCATCATCATCATCGGAGATGTACTCTTGGCCAATATGAGCATGTCCCTTGTTGTATGGTTTCTTGTAGGGCTTTGTCTTGTTGTTATACTTTTCATTTTTCTTTCCCTTGCCATTCAATTTTGGACAATCGACAATCATGTGTCCTTGTTCATGACACTCATAGCATCTTCTATTTGTTCTGCTAGCTTTTGCCTTGTCAAAGTTTCTTTTGGTGAAACCATTCTTGATCATGCATTTGCCAAATTTCTTGACAAATAAGGCAAAATCTTCATCATCTTCTTCTTCATCATCATTCTCTTCATCTTCATCATCATCATCATGAGTCTTCTTGGCTTTGAGCGCCAAGTCCTTCTTGCTTGTGCTCTCTTCTCCTATGAGCACATTCACTCTTTTGCCCTCGTCATCACAACTCTTGTGGGCATTTATTCTTCCAATGACTTCATCTGTTGTGAAGCTCTCAAAACCATCCTTCTCCTCAATGATGGTGCAAAGTGTGGAGTTTCACATCCTAAGAGCCATGAGGAGCTTATAGTTGACTTCCTCATCTTTGATGTTATCACCATAGGATCTTCTCTCATTTACAATGTCTATGAGCCTATCATGAGTTTGTTGAGGCTCTTCCCCCTTATTCATCACGAAGAAGTTGAATTGATTCTTGAGAACTTGTAGTCTTGACTTCTTAACAACATCCACTCCCTCATGGACACATATAAGCTTCTTCTACATTTTCTGGGCATTCTCAATTCCGACAACTCTTGAATATTCCTTAGGATTCAAGGAAGAGAGAATGGCCGACACCGCTTGAGCATTGCAATGTATGTTGAGTTGGTCCATAGTTGTAGGACTGTCCTTGTCTTTCAAGATATATCCTTTCTCCACAATTTCCCAAATTGGTGGACCAATTGACATGAGGTACATCTTCATGTGATGCTTGTACCAACTAAAATCTTTGCCTTCAAAGTAAGGCAATCTTCCACTTCCACTTCCATGGATATTTGCCACATCGGCATAGTTGAAAGGGATGGATGCATGCAACTCATTTCCCTTACTTGTTGAAGTAAGATCTTGAGGCTTGTCACCTTCTCCCGCTTCGACATCTTTTAATCTTCAAGATTTCAAGCCTTGTAGAAGATTCAGGCTCTGCTACCAATTGAAAGTTGCCTAGGGGGGGGGGGGGTGAATAGGCAATCTAAAAATAATCCTGAAAAAGCACTAAAGGATAATCAAATAACCAGGAGTGACGGAACTTCCGTCGCCACGGAAGTTCTGTCAAGTGACAGAACTTCTCACTACCTTTTCTCTAAGCAATGAACAACGTGGATAACAAAGAGAAGAAAACACTAGCTTGGTAGAATTGAAGCTAATATAATGTAAGCCCAGAATTCTTGAATGAAGACTAGCTACACAATTAATAAATGATACAAGCACAATACTATGAAAGAAATAAGCAAGCACAAATATAAGAGCGGGAAAGTAAAGAGAGACACAAGAATTAACCCGAGGTTTGGCAACCACACTAAGTAGTTCCTACGTCCTCGTTGAGGAGCCACACAAAGTGGCCGGGTCTCTCTCAACCCTTTTCCCCACCAAGCAATCACAAAGATCATGCTTGGATTTCTTTCACCACTTGATTCTTTTCCTCCGGAGGCGAATCACACCTTCACAAACATCCCTGACTCACCACACAAAGTTGGGAGTTCAAGGGCGATGCCTAGCCGTCTAGGAGACCAAGTCTCCAAGAGTAACAAGCAAATCAAATCTTGATGGGGAGGGAAAGATGTGCTCAAGCTTTTGAGTGGATGGATTCAATCATTTTGTGTTTAGATCTCTCTCACTTGGATTGGAATCTCAAGAACAAGCCTAGGAGTAAGAGGGGAGAGCTCTAGCTAAAGAGTGAGTGAAATGGCAAAGAATCCAACCCTTCCCACGGGGGAAGGGGTACTCTATTTATAGTGAGAGCTCAAAAACTAGCCGTTATAGTATTTTCTGTGTCTGACGGAACTTCCGTGGTTACCCACGGAACTTCCATCAATTCAAATTTAGCCGTTGTAAAGCACTGGAAGTGAGCAAAAGATGCTGTGATGGAACTTCCATCAAAAGGTGATAGAACTTCCGTCACTCTCGGTTTGACAAGAAAAAAGAGGCTCACAGAACTTCCGTGAGAGCTATGGAGGTTCTTGATCACGGAACTTCCGTCAAAAGGTGATGGAACTTCTGTCAAAAGGTGATAGAACTTCCGTCACTCTCGGTTTGACAAGAAAAAAGAGGCTCACAGAACTTCCGTCAGAGCTACGGAGGTTCTTGATCATGGAACTTCCGTCGAAAGGTGATGGAACTTCCGTCACTCTTGATTTGACAGGAAAGAGGCTCATAGAACTTCTGTGAGAGCCACGGAGGTTCTTGGAGACGGAACTTCCGTCATGGGGTGACGGAACTTCCGTCACTCTCGGGTGTGCAGAAGGTAGAAACCCGACGCTGACAGAACTTCCGTCACTAGGTGACTGAACTTCCGTCACCCTCGGGTTAACATCAAAGCTAGACCCGATGCTGACGGAACTTCCATGAGAGGACTCACGGAACTTCCGTCACTCTCTGTCTTGCTAAGTAAAAGGCTGATTCTTAGGCTTTGTTGGCTAGGTTTTCAAACGAATTGATTTAGAGCTTGAGCACAATGTTTCCCTTACTAGCAAGATAAGTTTTACCCCTCTTAATAGTTCGGCATACAAATGACTCAAAACAAATAGCATAAAAGCTAAACTTGAACCACCATGAGTCATTTTCTTTTCACTTTTATTGAGGGATAGACTTTCTCACATTAGTGGGTAATTAACTTTTCTCTTGATGATCTGCACATTTTCTTCATAAGTATGTTAGTACAATTTTAATATTTTGTCATTAACCACCAAAACCCACTAGGGGACCTAGATGCACCTTCACGTTGGAAGGGGCATTAATAGTGAGTGCCCGTGCCGGCTCAGGGAGTTCGGCAAGTTCTCGATGGAGGCGAGCTTGTGCTTTGTGCAGCGGTGACACACACCGTGTCTTCACTCGAGAAGTGATTACGGGCTCGTGGGCGAGAACTCCACTTGGTGGCGGGAGGGATCGGGACTCCGGCGGGAGTGGTCCAACGAGGAGTAGGGGAAGGCGCCATCCTTCCGAGATCTTGAGAAAAAAATCATGAGCCATCTCTTACTCTACTCCTTACTATGATGCTTTACTTTCCATATTTACATACCGTGCTATTCATGCTTGCGTGCTTACCTTACTCTAGTTGACTACCTTGTAGACTTGCATGAATAGGCTTCTTTACTTGCTAGTAGTGCTTAGCCTTCATACTTGATCACTAGCATGTATAGGAGTTGCTTGGCTTGATTGATCACCCTAGTGTGTATTGTGCTACTCATGCATGTATGCTTTCTATATGCTTATTGATCTAGTAGCTTTGCTTAAGTAGAACTCCTTGCTAGCTAGTTGTTTACTTCCGCGTATCTTTGGTAACTAGGTTGCATAGGAGTTGTATTGTGTTTGTGTGATCCACTAGTATGTTTAGGTTGTTGTCCCTTTCATAGGTTCATTATCTTGCTAGTGTGATCACCACTAGGATCCTGTCGGAGTTGTTTTAAGTGGTCGGTTTTAGGAATTGGCGAATTTGGTACATAGTGCGAGTTCCCGATTCACCCCCCCCCTCTAGGTCACTCAGTCCTTTCACAAAATGACAGCTATAGATGCATCAAGCAAATGAACACCTACCCCTCTTAATAGTGCGAGATCTATACCAACAATCCAATCATTCTCCTTTCTAAGCACCTTATGACCGGTAAAAATAGAAAACCTATTGTATACCTTTGTCTTAAGCCACCTTCTTCACTTTCTTTGATGTCAATAGGTTGATCATGAATAATTGAATAATCTTTATCCAAAAATATGAATCTTTATTAATTACCAAAATCTTTAATTAAGGTCTAGATGCTTCCATAGAGCTTGCTAACTCTTGTGGTCTCTCTCCTTCATATAAGAGAAAAGGTTTTGTTTAAGTCTCTGAGTGCATTTCTTCCTTTCAATTTTTGTTGACTTCTCTAATAATTTTTTTGGTATATAATGCTCGGACTTGAGATGCGAGCAAGGACTCTAAGATGGGATGATGATATGACACAAGATTTCTACAATAGTGATAGTTTGGGTCAAAACAGAGGAATATATATTGGAACTAGTCAATTTATGTAACCCCAGATCATAGAGATTGTTTGAATGTTCTACTATTTTTCTAAGAAACATTATGGTATTTTAATACCAAAGTATCACAAAACCATGGTTTGGGTGCCAATGTTAAGAACAACCATGTTTTTTTTCTTTCAAAAAAAGCTATTAGGAAGAGTTTCTATATACTTAAAAATAATTTCACTTTTAGTAATCCCATGATTTCTAAAATTATAGCATTTGTTGCATCTTTGTATCTTCTTGTTTTTTGAAACCAAAGTGTTCTGTTAAATCATAGTATTCTTCTATTTAGAAGTACTTTCTAGCTAAAGAAGGCTTTAGAAAACCACTACTAGATCACATAAAGACATGATGAACAAACTAAAAAACATATAAAAGACGATGGATAGAAATTAAATCAAGACAAAGTTGGACTGGTTCCTAAAATCAATCAAGTGCAGGGCTTTAATGATGTATTGCTAATCATGCCTAAGGCCATTCTCAGTGGCCTCTTTCATTTCACAGTTTCTAAGTGTGACACATAAGCTTTCTAATCTTATTCAATGAAATGAAATGTCATCTCTCAGTGCACACTTTTATTTCACAGTTCCATAGACTTGCTAGAACATTAAATTACTACTAGTTGGCTTTCAATTATTGGTTGAGGGTGTTCAATATGAAAGGAAATACTCTCAGGCTAGTCCTAATAGAGGATTTCATTTTGTTGTTTCCAAGAGTGACATGTCATCAAAAATGATTTGAAACTACAAATAAAATAATCTCTACAATGCATGGTTTCATTTTGGTGTTTCATTGCACTTAATTCAATGTTCTTTCATTGGTTGTCTCTAGGATAAAATGAAACTCCTCTCCTCCAATGCAAGTATTATAGGGTTTCAATTCTAGGAAACTGTGTATGTCCAATTTCATCTAAATGAAATTCCATTCCTCTCCCTCCTCATAACTTCATTGCCATGTCATGAAAATTGCTTATGTGACACCTTATTTATTAAAAATGAAACTCCTATTAGGAGTTGCCTTAGGCCATTCTCAGTGCATAGTTTCATTTCAATATTATCAAGAGTGTCACATCAGATTTAGACTTTTGATTTAATAGATGAAACTATCTCTCTTAGTGCATAATAATTTCATCTCACAGTTTTATAGAGAAACCATAACATTAAATTATTACATCGAGATTGGTCAAAATAAGTTTGGATGAAACTTTTTGCCTTCAATGAAAGTTTCAATAGTGTTTAATGTCTATGAAACTGTGTCAAATGAGTTTTATCCTAATGAAACTCAATTCATCTCTTTCATCTTAATTACTTTGCCATGTCATCATTTTAGCTGATGTGACGCCTTATTTAATGCTTATGAAACTCCCATTGAGACTGGCCTTAGTGCACTTTCATTTGACTTTCATCTTTTTGGAAAGAGTGTCAACATCCTTTCATGGGGATGAAAGACATATCTCCTCTTTCATATTAAATTTCTTGCCATGTCACCCTTTTTTCTTATGTGGCAGCTAATTAATGCCAAATGAAAGACCCACTGAGGCCAATTTCAGTGGAGCTTTTCACAAGCATTAAATGCTATGTCACATAAGTATTTTTTGCTGACATGACAAGATAGTTATGAAGAGAGAGAAGACTTTCTTTCATCCTATGTGAGAGGTCTTTCATCCGGATGAAAGTGAAAGTGCATCTAGTCCCCTAGTGGGTTTTGATGTATCGAATAACAATATGATTAAAGGTCTAATGATTCTTTCTAAGTGTATAAGCAGGGATTAATATCTTAGATGTACACTCTATGGCTGAAATGAATATGATTGAGATTGTACATTGATTCTAGTTATGAGACATGAAAGTTCATGAGTTGATTTGGTCTCACAAAATAAAGCTTGTACACAATCAAAGCATGATAATGGACAATATGATGACATGATGAAAGGACACTCATGAGCAGCTTGATCATCAATACAATGAGGTTTTATAAGCAATCAGGTCTATGCATGAACAAGAGTTAGAGAAATCAATTGCAAAGTTGATTACAAGATGAATGAATAACTACAAGTAGCTTGATTGGCAATATAAAGAAGATCTTCAAACAAAGGCTTAATGACAATACAAGTTGTATGTGAGTTGAGTTAGCTTAGTGGTGAAGAATTGTGCACGATCGGGTCACGATGAACCATGCAAAGGAGAAGGGCAAGCAAGGCTTAGTCCAAAGGACCAAAGTAATGGTGAAGGGCAGGTGAAGCTCAATCTCGATGAATCAAGCAACAAGAGTCATATACTTCAGAATATCAATATGATTGAAGATCTTAAGTGACCTGTGAGTACAAAATGGAAGTTGATCGTAAGGATTCAAATACTCTAAGTCACAAGCTCTAGATGATGGCGCTTAAAAGAAGAATACATGTGGCAACTCTTTTCGAAGCCAAATGAAGTAAAGTGGCAAGTATCAATTATGTAATCTCAAGTTGAGGAAAGATTCTTTTATATTTAAATCTTGAGTTTAGGCATGCCGCTCTATCAAGAGGGATGTCACATAGGTGCTTGCAAAGTCTCAATGCTCAACAAAATCCCAAGTGAGATGAGAGAAGCAAAATAGCCACAAAATGACCCAAAAACAACCAACCCAGGAACGAAAGAAGTTCCGTCAGAAGTTCCATCAGAAGCTCTGTCGGTTGAATCTTCAGTGTCCTCTCATCCTGAGAGTCACGGAAGTTCCGTCATGCTTGTTACGGAAGTTCTATCATGTCCTGTCTCAGTAGAATCCTAGCCCGTGCAATGGTTCTTTTTGAAATGACGGAAGTTCCGTGGGTTTTCACGGAAGTTCTGTCAGTCACTGAAATACACTCCAACAACTAGTTTTTTATGCTCCTCTATAAATAACTCATCTCTCCTCTCCTTTGAAGGCGGCTGACTTCCCCATGAAAATATCATTCTCAAAACCTTCTTTGTGAGGATTCATCTCTTTATGAGAGTTGGGTAGAGAGAGTTTCTTTGTGAGAGAAATTGAGCACTTGAGCATTGTTACAAGGCAAGCATCCGTGAGGCATTTGTTACTCTTGGAATTGAAGATTCCTAGACAGTTAGGCGTCACCCTAGAGCTTCCAAACTTATGGTGAGTCTTGGGAAAGTTTGTAAAGGTGTGATTCATCTCTGGAGGAAAAGAATCAAGTGAAGAAAGAAATCCGAGCACGATCTTTGTGATTGGTTGGCAGGAAAAAGGGTTGAGAGAGACCTGGCTACTTTACGTAGCTCCTCAACAAGAAAGTAGGGACTACGTTGTGTAGTTGCCGAACCTCAGTAAAAATTCTTGTGTCTCTCTCTTTACTTTCCCGCTTTTCCTTTTGTGCTTGTGTTATTCTTTATATATATATAGTGCTCGATTATCTTGTGTATTGTATTACTAGCTACTTATTGTAGAACTCGTGCTATACCTTATGCTAGCTTCACTTCTATCAAGTATTGTATCTCTACATATTGTGCTCAATCTACTTGTGTGTTGTGTTGTTTGCTAACTCCTACAAGAACTGAGCTCTCCACTGTAACAACAACCCTTCTATTCAACAAGATTCTTTATACCTCTTATATTTTCTCATTTTATTGTGTTTTCACCTCCAAAACAAGCAACTTCAGTTATCTTGACAGAACTTTTGTTATCACGGAAGTTCCGTCAAAGAAAGACGGAAGTTCCGTCGTTCTCTATTTAATCCGCAATTAAGTTTGATTTTAGGTCAAATTTTTAGATTACCTATTCACTCCCCCCTACTCTAGGCAACTTTTAGAAAGGATGACACACTTACTTAAAAACCTGTTTGAAAAGGATGTAATGAAAGGGTGCATTGAGACTGGACTGAGAATGACCTAACTGCCTATCAGCCTATGCATATTTCCTAACTGTAAATTGCAAAGTAACGAGGGGATTTATGAAAATTGGTCCATCGGTAGAAAATAGAATTCCTTTCACGACCCACCTGTCAGCCAATGAGTCATAAGAAGGGACGCGACTCCAACCAAAACCCCAGCTCCAACCTTTCCACCCTCGGCCTCTCCTCTCCCCTCCCCGCGCCGCCGCCGCCGCCGCCACACCGCGCGGGCTCCGCACCCCACATCTCTCTCGTTCTTGAGGAGGGCTTGAAGTTTATGTAGGAGAAGATGGCGCTGGCAATCTCCATGGAAGGCATCGAGGCGCGGGCCCGGGAACTCGGGGTCGACCTCTCCGCCGTCGATCTGGACTCCATCGACCTCCCCGCCGGCGAGGATTTCGGCATCCTAAGGTATCCGCACGCCCCGCCTTGTACATCCCAGTGCGTCAAAGACTAGTTCCTCACTTCAGTATAATCCGGTATCGGTTGCCCTAATTTTGCTTCATCCAGATGCGAGCCTTGGGGCACGATTTTGGATTTTTTATAGTATCAGGGTATCATAACTCCCAAAAATATTGAAAGAGAAGTTTTACGTTTTGCTTATCTTAGCCAAGGGGATATCTTCCCCGGTACGTGTGTTATAGTTTCAAAACCCGTTGGAGATTTGTATTGATTTAGTAGTTTTTGCCTGTCCACCTGTTGCATTTTGGTATACTTGATTCTGGCTAGTACTTAAAGAATCATGGACTATGTCTGACTGTTGTTAACTTTTTGCGCATGGCTGCATATTTTGCTGGACTGTTGGTTTGACCTAATGCATTGCTCTTTCTTGGTTTCATGTGGGCAAGTATTATTATATGCTACTTATTTTGTGTAGTCAGCATAGATCTAAAAATAGTGTGCCAGCATCATGATGTTTAATCAGATAAGGTCAATGGCAGTAATGCTTTTTGTTTTGGTAGCCATGGAACTGTGTCCGCAACACTGGTTATAGCTGCATGGTTCTAACCCTTCATAGTACTTTACAAAGTTTGGAGTGCTTCTTAACTTTACTTTCTGACACTGATGATTGATCTTAACTTCTCACAGCGACGATGAAGAGATACTTCGGAATGAGGAACCTCCAGAACTTGAAATGGGTTTATCCAACATTATTGTTGTGGACAATCTGCCGGTTGTTCCTCCAGAAAAGTTTGAGAAGCTTGAGAACGTGATACGCAAGATCTACAGTCAAATCGGCGTGATAAAAGAAAATGGTCTTTGGATGCCTGTAAACCAAGAGACAAAGAAGACATATGGCTATTGCTTCATTGAATATAACACACCTCAGGTAGTTTGCTTGTTGTCAGTTGCACCTATTTACCTGCACAGTGGAGAAATGGCTTAATTCTTTTCTTGCAACTCATTTGTATGCATAGCTAGCATTTGTATAGTTTGTGTGGTGCCTCCTACTTTATGCAAACATTCTCATACTGTCTGCATTTAAAAATGCAGCACATAAGTTCTATTTTTGGAGTAGTGTATCTAACATTTTAAAAAAGATTGTATAATTGGAGCAACGCTGTATTTGCACCAGCATGTTTCTTGCGCTGCTTCTATCATTTCAAAGCTTGTGTTAGATGATTGCAAGAGATTAGTCTTCTTCACTTACAACAGTTACTAAGCTATATCCTTTTTTGTCACCTTTCCAGGAAGCTGAACTTGCTAGGGAGAAAACCAATGGGTACAAACTCGACAAATCACATATCTTTGCTGTTAACATGTTTGATGACTTTGATAAGTACATGAAAGTTCCTGATACATGGACTCACGCTGAAATTAAGCCATACACTCCCGGTGTAAGTCTATTATCTTTCTATTCCATGGAAGCTTATTTCTTTTTAGAGGTCAACTTCTTACAGTACATTTGTCATTGCCTGATACAATATCCCATCTTTTTGTTGCAGGAGAATCTTCTCAAGTGGCTTACTGATGATAAGGCACGTGATCAGTTTGTCATTCGTGCTGGTACGTACACAGAAGTTTACTGGAACGATGCAAGGAAGTTGGCTCCTGAGCTTGTGTTTCAAAAGCAGGTACATGTGTTTTCTTACATTTAGTTCTTGCACATTTATATTTTGTTAAAACATAAGCTTATGGTCTGCCATTTCCCGAAGTAAACATAAGATTATGGTCTGCTGCTTCAGTTTAAAATTTTATGTGTATCTACTGACAGTTTACTGCATTTTTCTTGCCAGTACTGGACGGATAGTTTCATTCAATGGTCCCCTCTTGGAACATACTTGGCAACTGTTCATAGGCAGGGATCACAAGTGTGGGGTGGTGAAAGTGGCTTCGAACGCTTAATGCGTTTTGCTCATGCCCAGGTATGGGTTGGATTGGAACGATACTAAACTCTACCATATGTTGAATGCCCTAGCTGACAGTGGATTGTAACAGGTGAAAATGATTGATTTCTCTCCTGGTGAGAGATATTTGGTCACGTACAGTAGCCATGAGCCCAGCAACCCAAGAGACACACATGTAAGGGACTGAGATAAATATATCTGCTCATAGTTCCTTCTTCTTTTCCCCCCCTTTCTCAGGTAGTATTTCCTTTCTGACCTCTGTTCTTAATCTTGTAGAGGGTCGTCCTCAATATCTTTGATGTAAGGACTGGCAAAGTGATGCGTGACTTTAAGGGAAGTGCTGATGAATTCACTACTAGTGGGCATACCGGTGTTTCTGGTGTTTCGTGGCCGATCTTCAGGTGAAACTCCTGTTACTGCAATTGTTATATAGTGCACAATTTGTTTTTTCTAAGCCTGTGTTCTTACAATATTCTAATGTGGCTGAAGGTGGGGTGGTGGAAAAGATGACAAATATTTTGCAAGGCTCGGGAAGAATGTTATATCTGTTTATGAAACTGATACATTCTCCCTTCTTGATAAGAAATCCTTGAAGATAGAAAATGTAGTGGACTTCAGCTGGTCTCCTACTGATCCTATTATATCTCTGTTTGTTCCTGAAACAGGTGGTGGAAATCAGCCTGCGAGGGTGAGTATAAATTTTTGCATTAACCTCCTAGAGGATTTTTTTTCCAGTATTAATGGGTCAAGCTAAATTTTGTTTTTTCTAATGAAAGGTGAGTCTTGTGCAAATTCCTGGTAAAGAGGAGATGCGACAGAAAAACCTTTTCAGTGTTAGTGATTGCAAGATGTACTGGCAGAACAATGGAGAATATCTTGCTGTCCAGGTCGATAGATACACAAAAACAAAGAAGAGCACTTACACTGGATTTGAGCTGTTCAGAATAAAGGAAAGGGACATCCCAATTGAGGTCTTTGAACTTGACAACAAGAATGACAAGATCATTGCATTTGCCTGGGAGCCTAAAGGCCATCGATTTGCTGTCATCCATGGTGATGGCCCTAGGCCTGATATTAGCGTCTACACCATGAAAACAACCAACAACACTAATCGTGTGTCCAAGCTCACAACTCTGAAGGCCAAGCAGGCTAATGCATTGTTCTGGTCTCCTGCTGGCCGCTTCATTGTCCTTGCTGGGCTGAAGGGTTTCAATGGACAACTGGAGTTCTTCAATGTTGATGAACTTGAGACCATGGCAACAGGAGAGCATTTTATGGCCACTGACATCATGTGGGATCCTACTGGAAGGTGAGCTAGTCGCTGGGTTTAAAGATTTGTTGATGACTCCACTTTAGTTCTTTCTTAAAAACAGAATCCAACGCATTTAGTCACACTGGTTAGTGGTATACTACTTTATCAAGTCTTTGATGTGGTCATTGTTTCTGTCAACTTCAATTATATGCATGTTCTTTAAATTTTAAGCTTTGGGTGATATAATTGATCTGAAATGGTATTGCAACTCTCTTCGTCAGATATCTTGCAACTGCTGTTACCTCTGTCCATGAAATGGAGAATGGTTTCCAAATATGGTCGTTCAATGGCAAGCACCTTTACAAGGTGTCAAAGGATCATTTCTATCAGGTGAATGTTCAATCACTTGCTCTTTTTTTTTTTTGAGGGTACAATCACTTGCTCTTTTGAACGTGTCTCAAATGCTTTATAAGTTCATTTATTTTATTTTTTCGTCATTTGGTACAGTTCATGTGGCGTCCGAGACCGCCATCGCTACTGTCTTCTGAGAAGGAAGAGGAAATCTCAAAGAACCTGAAGAAGTACAGCAAGAAATATGAACAGGAGGATCAGGATGCGTTCAACCAGTTGAGTGAGCAAGAGCGCAAGAGGCGGACGGAGCTCCAGGAAGAATGGGACTCATGGGTTGCTAAGTGGAAGCGGATGCACGAGGAGGAGCGTGGATATAGGATGGAGCTCAGGGATGGGGAGGCCAGCGATGAGGAAGAAGAGTATGAGGCCAAGGAGGTTGAGGTGGAGGAGGTGGTGAGCGTTGAGGAAGAAGTTCTCGCATTCAACCTGGATCAGGAGTGAAAGGCTTAGTATCTGCAGAGTTTTTCTTTGCCTGCAATCATGTGTTAAGTTAATTGTTGTGGCGTTCCATAATAGGCTCTAGTGATCAAGCACACAATTTGCTGATCTTCTGCTTGTTTGTACTTTGTACACTCAGCTCCTTAAATTTACAGATCATGTATTCTGATACCAAATTTTGTTGCTGCGATACCAATGAGATTACTAATTCTACGTGCCAATGTGTCTGCCGACAGTTTAGGTACTTTTTTAATGCAAGATTACAATAAAATCTGAATATGATGGTTTTTCCTGATAACCAGGTCAGCCAAACATCCATATTTTTACAAGCTGAATGGAAGTAGGTTGCTGTTTGTGCCCTGTATTTCTTTGCCTCTTCCCCGGCCGCGTAGTTTCATACGTGGTCTCGGCGTGTTCGGTGAGATGCTAAAACTGATTATATAGTTGGCAACGTGAACGCGGCTCAATCTCTTGTGTGTTATTTCAATCCATTGACGTAAATCCAACGTCCAGCGACCTTCGTCCGCCCGCTCCTTCGACTTGGGCTGATATTGTCAATGTTTGCACGTGGCCCAATCCAGCCCAGAGGCGGTGCGTGAACACGGTTCAATCTCTTGTGTGTTATTTCAATCCATTGACGTACTTTTGTTTTAAGAAACAAGAGGTCGTGAAAAACTCACAAAGTCATGATCCAGAAGTTCAAGCTCAAGTGGCAGCAAGCAGTGCCTCTATGTACAAGGAGTGATGCCTAAAGGACATATGATTTTCTCTAGCTTTACTGAATTGTTGATGGTAATCTTGTTTACATGTTAAGACTAGTTATATGTCCGTACGTTACAACAGAAATAAAATATTTTTATGACAAACTTTGTGTTACATTAACTTAATTAGCAGTATACTATATTTTCTAAAAGATATGATAGATATTCAAGTAGCACATAAAAGTCCGAGTTCTGGCACAATGAAGGCTCGCAAGTACTCGTAACTCAAAACTTCATTATAGAAAATTGATTATCTGCACATTAATGTGGCAACTAACTTCTAGGCCCTGCCAAGTTTGTACATTTTTTAAGATTAATTTATAATTCCGAAGTCAAGTACATGACAAGATGAGATATTTTCAAACACATACAATACAGTTTTGATACGTATAAATTATCCAAGCAAAGAACCTAAAAATCCAGATCTTCCCACCGTAGTCTTCAGCACCAAACCACGCGGTCATCAGTCATCACAGGAGCAGTGTTGCTTGCTATTTGCTGCAGCTTCATCCACGCCTAATGATACTTTATAAAAAAAAATCAAGTCTAAGGTCTGACCATGATTTAAGGGTGCAACATATTGACAATCAACCGATGTAGTGTGTTTACTCCTCCAGAGTTTGATAATGCACGTGTTAACCTATGTAGGCTATTGGCATTGGAATTAAAGAAAAACTATAACCACACTAGACTTTCAGTTTAACAATTTGCACGAGTATGAAGTACTTGAAGGCTGGATAGATCTAGCACCTGAATATCCAAGGGAGTATCTAGAGTGAAGATAATCATCGATCATTCTTCAATGTGTTTGTGAGTCTGTGGTTATGGGCGTCCTAATAACATTCTTTTCTTTTTAATAAAAGAAAGTATGACAGAAACAAATAACATGATGTAACTCGACAAAAGCATAAAAGAAACTATTACTCATGTTCTGACTGGAGATGTTCTAGAGGAACTTTATTTCTGGCTGCCGGTGGTTTTCTTGGACAACGACTCATACAACAATAAAGTTAGTTTTCCTAGCCGTCCCGCTGTGATGAGCGTGATTACTCATACTGTCCAGCAAACTTGCCTTCCTTGGTGATGTAATTCTGAATCAGAAAGAGTCTTTCTCAAGGATCAAAGGATTCTTGATGACATTCATTCACCTTTTCGCATATAGCACCAGCCGCACTTCTTCCACCAACCCTATTTTAGACTCCTTCATTTGCTTGTTAATTAGTCTAAACTTGTTTTAGAAATTGGTCAGTCTGTATCTCTGTGATTGCTCTTTGCAAGTGAACCATCGTTGTTTAGTTACCTTTGTAACTCAGTTTTATTTAGTTCCAGCGTCACTCTGATGTTTGGGCCTAATTTCTCATCGTATTGGGTTAGTGGGCCACTGTCAAGTCGAGTGGAGGCCACGTGAGAGACAAGACACTATCGCTGGACGTTGGATTTCGATGAACTACTCAGCGCTGGTCGACTTCAATCTGATGTCGGGTCGGTTGAAGTCATATGTTGCCGGTCCAGTTGGCATGGATGGCCGAATTGCAGAAACTGCCGCGCCAGACCCATACGAAAAATAGCCCCCGGGAGCAGTGCTGCACCACATGACGCAGAACCTCCCGCCTCCGCTGGGGTAAGAAAACATGACCGGATGGGTGGCGGTGCATGCCCCTCATGTTTCGACAGGAGTAGGCCGCCCACTAGCGCACGATCGCTGGCGGGCCCATTGGTGGTGGACTCGAAGACATCGGGCGCTTAAGCTGCGGCTAAAGCTGTCCAAACGGGCTGTGCTAGCCATGCCGGTCCGAAGCACGATTTTTTAGGCCCGATACAAGCACAGCATAGTCTGATGCATTTCATGCCCGGGCCGGCCCGACACAAGACGTTGTGTCATGCTTGGGCCGTCGCCCCGGCCCGTTGCATGGCACAGGGATGGCCCATTTAACACTCAGCCCGGTTAAGCACGCATCAGGCCTGGGTGAGCATGAAAATAGCCCAACGGCTATCTAAGGCCTGCCTGGCGGCCCAACAGCTCCCCTAGTCTCCCACCCTCGAATAAATATCGTCCCCTCCTCGGCGCAACCCTAACCCTAACCTTATTCTTCTCGCCCCCTCCCATGCGGCACCTCACTTCTCCCTTCTCTTCCTCTTTGGCCAGTTGGCCTCGCCTTTGCTCGTCGGCTCGATGTCCGGCCTAGACCTGAGCGAGGATGCTGAGCGCGCGGCAAAGCACCTGCTCTTCAGCTCCTCGCAGTCACAGGAGCAGGAGACACCAGCGGCGAGCAGGCCTCTAACGCACCAATCCACCATCGCTAGCTTGAGGACTAGCAAGTGGACTAGTCCATGCTCGACTGGCGTGACCGCTCGGAGAGCGGGCACGATGGCTCCTTCGACGCCTGTGCCGGCCTCGAGCTCTCTGTCCCTAACCTCTTGTGTGACCGGATCTACAGCAACAACCACCGCGGCGAATCTAGGAGTAGCGCCGACCCGTCCTTCTTCGAGACCGAACATGCCTCCACCAAGGATGCCAACGCCGACACCTCCTTCTCCCACTCCGAGCCCTCCTTCTTCCACGCCTTCGACCGATGCTCCTTCAGCGTCGACCCCTCCTTCGAATGCCCCTGACACTGCTAGCACAACCAACCGAGGTAAGAAGAGGGGAAGGAAGAGGACCTCCAAGGCTTGGAAGGATTTCGATCCTGTCACCAAGGAGGTAAATGGTGTAGTTGTTACTTACGCTGCTATTTGTTGTCATTGCAAGGCTGAATTGACCGCTTCATCTAGTGGTGGTACTGGTCACTTGTTTATTGTTTAGACATCAGAGTACTTTCTTGGCTAAAGTTGAATGTGCTAATAGAACCCAAACTTTGCTATCTTTTAATCCTGATGGTTATGTTCATTCATGGGAGTATGATTCTGCTCTAGATCGTGCTGAATTGTATCGCTTGATTGTTGCTTTAGATCTTTCTCTAAGATTTGGTGCCACTAACACATTTGAGCATTACATTAAACGTGCTCATAATCCTAAATTCTCTCGTGTGTTTAGGCAAACAACCACTAGGGATTTTATGAAGTGTCTAGGCAAACAACCACTAGGGATTTTATGAAGTATTTTAATAAATGTCGCTCTGAACTGATTGAATATTTATAATCTAGTGTCTCATGTGTAGCACTTACTTCTGATACCTGGTCTGGCAAAGCTAAGAAAGATTACCTATCTGTTGTTGCTCATTTTGTTAAAGTTGAATGGGTGCTTGAGAAAAGGGTTTTGGGTATGAGGATTATATATGTTTCCCATTCTGGTAAGAACATTGCAGAACGTATTCGTGTTGTGATTGATGAATATGTTTTGACTGATAAGATATTTGCTATTACACTAGATAATGATTCTGCCAATGGTAATTCTACGAATATTTTGACACCTTAGTTTTGTGGTTATGTTGGTTCTCTTTTCTTATATCAAAGATCTGCATGCCATATCATAAATCTTATTGTCAAATCTGGTTTAAAACATTTAAAGCAAATTGTTGAAGCTTTCAGAACAGCAATTTTATTTTTGAACTCTTCTAACCAACGCATTGCTGCATACAAAACTTATTGTACTGCAATTGATGTTTCTGCTAGAAAGTTTAATTTGGACATAGATGTGAGATGGAATTCTACCTTTCTAATGCTAAAGCACCTTATTTCACATGAGGGTTCTTTTTCTGTCTTTATCAACAGTCAGTATCAACAGACGACAGGTTAGACCCTGTTGACCAAGGATGATTGGTATGTTGCTATGAAGGTTTGTGTCTTTTTTGAACAATTTTATGAGTCCAGTCTTATATTATCTGGTGTGTATTATCCAACATCTAATCTGATTTTACATCAACTTCTTGAGATAGCTTCTCACTTGAGTAGCTATGAGAATGATAGGTTGTTGAGACATGTTATTGTTTCTATGAAGAGTAAATACCTTAAGTACTGGCAAGAAATTCCTCTCTTATATGCAATGGCATTTGTTCTTGATCCTAGAGGCAAGATAAAAGGCCTTTTAAATGTATTAAAACTTATTTCTAATAATATTAATCATGATTACACTGATTATTTCATAAATGTTTGCTCTGCTTTGACTAACACCTTTGTGAAGTATGAAGCTAAATTTGGTGCAGTCACATTGAGGAGACCATCTCTACAGGTAAATACTGACAGAAAGAAAACTGCCTGGGGTAAGATCTATGCTTCTAATGATGATTCTGTTGAGTCTACTCCATTGCCTTCTAGTTCATCTTTAGATCCAATATCTGAATTGACTATATATCTAGATAGTGAACCAATAACTGTTTATAATGATGATAGTTTGATGTTCTAAACTGGTGGTTATATCACAAGCACACATATACTATCTTATCCCTTTTGGTAAAAGATATTATGTTTGTTCCTATTTCAACTATTTCTTCGGAGTCTGTTTTCAGTCTTTGTGGCAGGCTTCTTGAGGAGAGAAGATGCTTGACAAGTGAAATGGTGGAGATCTTGACTTGGTTGAAGGATTGGCAGTTAGGGGAAGATAGATTGCAATACAGCATTAAGAAGGATCATAAGGACCTTGAGACATCATATGTGGACCTTTTCTTTGATGCTGCTGCTGCTGCTGAAGGTGAAGGGGTGACTACCGTGTAATGTACTTAGTTTGTAACTTAGGATCACTCTGTAGTAGAATTGACTCGCTACTTTTAAGCTAGGCTGTACTCTTTTCCCTTAAACCAAAGGGTTTTTAATGAGACAACTAAGCTAAGAACAACTTAATTTCTAACTTAATATAATTAAGTTTCCTTTTATCATATTTTGGGTATTCTATTTTTTCTTCTATTCTGGTGTTCTTTTGAAGGAATTCCATGTTGTGCTGGTCTTTGATTTTTTTTCCTTTTGTTCTGGTTTAGCTGCCTTTGTGAATTTTCGGGCATGTCGTGCTACCTGGAGCGGAAATGGGCCTACATGTCCACATGCTTATCGGACCGGCCCGACATGAGTAAACATTTACGTGCCGTGGCATAGGCCGTCACCCACGCGCGTGGGCTGGCACGGCGCGGCACGTGCCGGCCCAAAATTAATTGGGCCATGTCGTGCCAAGCAGCCCTAGAGGTGTCCAAAAAAGGCCGGGGCGAGTGGGCTGGCATGAAGCCCTTAAAAAAAAGTACGATACGAACTCGGCACGGCCCACTAATTTTAGGGCCCGTGCCAGCACGCCCAGTGGTAAGGGTCGTGCCTGGGCCGAGGAGCAGGCCTTAAGGCTGGCACGGCACAGCCCGTTTAGAAATATATTAATAAAATTATAACTTTTATTACATACAACAAGTCATTCTAGTCTAGTGGTTAGGTTATCTCTTCTCTTTCATGAGATCTCTAGTTCAATTCACATCTCTAACATCTTATTTACCTCATTTTAACACCCTCAATTCTAATTGGACCATCATTCTTAGTCAGCCCATCGTGCTTAGTGGATCGGCTCAGCACGTTTAGACAATTTCATGTCATGCCATGGGCCGGAGGTCGAGCCTTAGGGATGTCTCGGCATGGCCCAAAAAGACACGTGGGCCATGCCAGCCCTATATTAAACATGCCTGGGCCTTTTAAGGCCCGGGCTGTGCCGGGCCGGGCCGCCCGTTTGGACACCTCTAAGCAGCCCATTTGGACAGCTTTAGCTGCGGCGGCGATTAAGGGGAGGGCCCAGATCAGCATTGAGCATGATCAGGCTTCTGCCTCTCTTTTCTTGTCAGCTGACGGGGTCTTGTTTTACGTTTGGGCTAAAAGCATGAAAAAGAAAGATTCGAGCTGGCATAATACAAAGAAGCGGGTTGCAAATTGTCACGGATGTGGATCATTCGTAATTTAAGGCTCAAATAATTGAAATCTAACCCAATTATCAGTTGCGCCAACCAAATCTTGAATTTCTTGGCAAAAAATTGGGTGTACACCCTTGACCCCATAACGTGCCTGCCCCATGATGTACAATGCATTATGATGTACAATGCATTCCGGTCATCAGCACAGATCAAAATTTTGATTTGAAATTAAGACATCAACATATTGTGGGTGAACTAACGCTCATCTACTTGTTCTGGTGCTCTCACCAGCTTACCCCTTTGTTTGTGAGGCTGGTTTAAACCACCATCACCTTCTCTCGTCTCTGTCCAATGGTATGCTGACTCTCTAAGTGTCAGAGCTAATGCTTCTTTCTCTTCTTGCTTTTGTGGTGTGTCTTTCGTTTTCCACTCTTGGCATAGGGCTTGCCTGAATCGCCATCATCTTCCTTGTCTCCATCAAATAGCATGTTCATTCCAAGGTCAAAACCATCAGCAAGACCATGTAGCCTGTTCACAGACCAGATATCAGTAGGTTGTTTAAGTGGATAAGAAGGAAAAGTTAACTCCTCGACAGATCCACAGCTTAAAGTGATACTTGTGACTGACCAATGTCAACCAACTACTTGTATGTATCCAGTAAAGTTAAACAGTATCACAAGTTCAACCTTCTAAACTTCTGAAATGAAATTTACAACATACCCATGCATTTGTCTCATCATCTGTTTTTCAATCTGCTTATCACGTTTGGTTATTGGAGCTCGAGTGAACAGCTCCTCTTCTTGTTTCTCTTGCTGCTCTCTCTGTCGCTTATACCTCATAAATTCCTTGCTTTCATCACCCGCTGATTCCTTCCACTGAAATATTGCATTCACAGACCATTCAGCATGAACGCAGAACATGCAGCAAGATCAACATTTAAGCCCACTTACTAATGATTTCAATGCAAAATATACAAACCTCTTCAGGTCTATCAGCAGCAGCATCTATGATCTCTTTAAGGTATGGATTTTCTGTTGCCATTCGTGCCAGTGCTCTATCCCTCCTTGAAGCTTGTTTATTGCGCTTATCCTCATCATCCATGCTGGCAGGCATAAATTTCGGGGGACGGTAAATGCCATCATTGTCCTGAAGCCAACGAGAATCAGTTGCATAAACTGAACATAAAACAGAACCTGGGAAATGAACAATATAATTCTGAAATTTAAACTGGAATAAAAGCACTTGGTAGCAAGTTCTAAAGAAATGGAAATAATAAAAAATATCATGGTACATGTTAAACAAGATTCACAGATTTGCATGCCAGATATCACTACCATATCTCATATGGAGTTGCTGTCATTTATGATTTTGCATACAAGATGTTGATCTCCCTTATCATATTGACAACTACAAGGAAGCAAACTACATTGCCAGCAGAAATGGGTATATTTGGTCCTAATGTGAATCATGTTATAGTAAATTATTTTGTATTTTCGCATTAAAGGATGTTGATTCCCCTATTGTACACAAAGAAACAGCCTGTATCGTCAGCAAAGATGGGTAAATCTAAATATTTTAATTGCAGAATGCAGAGTGTAATTAGCAAGGTAGAGTTCATGTAGGTTGGGCCATATACACACAAAAATCAGATAGTAAAAAAAAACGGGAATCCTATCCTTCAATCGACTGAAAATGGACTTTGTTTCAGTCGATGGCCATAGAGTTATTGCTTTTGTTATTTACTTATTTTTAGTCTTTTTGTTATTTATTTAGTTGTAGGATTATATGTATTAATTAGTGTTATGTATAGACTATGAATTTTTTTATCTTTTTGTATTCATTAGATCTAGATCCAAGGGCTAAAAGTGTTGATTGAAACAAACCCTCATTTTCAATCGACTGAAAATTAGACACTCCCTAAAAAAAACATCACCTGCCCGTCAGGAGCAGACTTTGTGTCCATCATATCTGGGTTTGGACGATACTTCAACGGGTCTTCCTCATCAGAATGCTCGCTTGGTGCCTTGTCTTGAGCAGCAGCACTGTCAGCAGCATTGGTGAGCTTCTGGATTTGGTACTCTGCCTTCTTGTCAATTGGACGTATCTACCGCACCACATCAACAAAACTCTATCATTAGTTAACTAACTGTATCAAGGCAGGCAATTTGATAATTAAAGCGGACGCATAAGCAAAGGAAACCTTCTCTAGGAACAGCCTGATCTCAACGAGGCTACGCACGACCGGGTGGCCTTCCACCGAGAGACCCTTGGCCTTGCAGAGCAGGTAGTACACGATGTCCTGGCAGTAACCAAGAAGCAAGTGGTTCTTCGCCTCAAGGTACCCGACCCCATTTGCCGTCGGCAGCTGGTTCTGCTTCACCTATCCATACACGCCACCAGAGAGAACAGAGACCAGCGAACAGAGCTTAGTTCCCACATAATTCTGGCCCAGGGAAGAGAGGCGGGCAAGCTAGAAAGGGGGAAGAGATAAGTACCTTTTGGGTGAGGGCCTCGACCTTGCCTCTGACGAGGTCGAGCCCGTCCTTCATCTCCCGTAGAGCGGTGAGCAGCTTCGGAGCGTCATCGCTGCACATAGAGACGAGCTGTGTGTGGCGATCGCCGCCTCAGGCACTCCACGCGAAGCGTCCTGACGCGGAAACTGGCGGCAAGGAAGTGCTGGCGGCGGCGCGAGCGCTGCTAGCAGAGGGGCGAAGGTGCCGGCGGCGCGGGCTAGGGTTCGGGCGGGGTGGAGCCGTGGAGGGTAGGTCCCGAGGTGAGAACGGAATTTGAGGTCCGTCCGAAAACTTCTTCCCCATCGGACAGGGCCAATACAGCCCATCAGCACCAGCGCACGCAGCCCACATCAGGAGACATCAGGGAACAGCCCATCAACGCCCGCGCACATTCAGGATCTGAGAATGGAGATAGTAGTTTTTTCTTCAGGGCAATTGATTGGATCAGAGAAACTGTTTTTCAATCTTAATATCAAAAAATCTCTTTTTTAGGCTTTCTAAGATTGAACCTTTATTTTGAATCTGAGAAGCAACAACCCCTGTTCCTTTGGTGATCTTACCGGTGTTAAATCGGAGAAGATGTTTCTATCCTTGCAAGATTGAACCTGTTTTGTAACAAACCTTCGGAAGGCACCCCTGTTTTTCTTAATTGCAGGTTTAAATATATGTGAATGATTTACCAGCGAAATTTGATGGAATTTGAATATATTTTTAAATTACATATAAATGTTGTGTGGGCCCTGTCATCGGACCGTGTAATCTACATCTCTCTTCAATCTTGTTTATCTGCTTCTGAACAATACACATCTCCTGCTTCCTTTCTTTATTTCTCTCGTGAAGACGGATTCAGCTGCAGATCCAAAAATTTGGAGGCGACATTGTAGAGTGAGTTCATGGGAGTTGCCATCGGGAACGACCGAATCCCTCAAGCAGAGGGGCACGCCGTCGATTGGCGATGAAGCCAGTGCGGATCGGGCCCTTCAACCACCGTCGGCTCCATCTCACCAGCAAGAGAGGGGATGTGACGTCGCCGTCGCCGCGGGGATGACAACCGTCAGAATTCCTTGTCTTACAATTCTAACGGAAACCGTAAGAAAAAAAATATTTTGCACAGATCTGATCGATCAAATATTTTGTCTTGGAAACTACAAAGATTATCATCACAGTTATTATTTCTGATAGTAAACTGTTAGAAAATTTGTATTTCAGTGTCGCTCTATTACTGACGGTTTACTGATAGAAACACAATTGTTGATGGGTTTTGCCTTTTCAGTGATGGTTTTTGAACCTCACTAAACATCCAGTTTCTGGTAATGTGTGAACAATCAGTGTACGATTGTATGAACCTAAACCGTTTAGGTCTTGTTCAGTTTTTTCACTTTTCCAAATGGATTAACATGAACTGAGAGGGATTAAATTCATATGGCAAGGTATATGTAAGTTGATTCCGTTTCACTCCTCTCCAATCCACTTCTTTCTCATGTCAATCCAAAAACTTTATTGTGAGTCATCATTGAGCATACAAAAAGGTCTCGTTGGGTTACACATGTAAGTGTTACACGTCCTTTTCTGGCATCCGGTGATGATAACATGAGGAAAATAGAAACACAAACAACACAGTCATCATTGTTGCTCCGGATGAATCTGGCATCCTGTGATAGAAGCAACAATATGGCGTGAGAAATAGAGAAAGGGGTTGGAGAGCATTAGAGGCAGGCGTATCTCTGGTGCAAAATCCAGTCAGAGGCCGGATTTCAGGTTCTCCATCTTTCAAAGATAAAAAATGATAAAATAAACTCAAGAAAACGGTAGTAGAACAGTAAACCATCAAATGTTAATAATGCTAAATTAAGTGGGAGTCCCCCTCCCCCCCCCCCCCCCCCCCCAGTCAATGACCTTTAGATCATCTCCAATCTCTAAATTAAATTATTAGAATTTATTGTAAAAATTATTATCCAATAACTCCTCTAAACACCTTTCTATTTTTCTCCCCTCCCTAAATCCACCTCAATTGTAGGTAAAACTAGGGAACAAATCAGGCTCTCCAATCCTACCCCCCCGCCTCTCGCTCCATTCTTTGCCAAGCCTGGTGCGCGAGCGGCTGGGCCATGACGGCCACCAGCAAGCTCCCCGAATGACAGGTATTTCTTCATGTGTGATGAGGTCAACGACACCTTGGAGATGCTCATCGTCAACACCGCCGACATGCAACTCGAGGCCGTCTTCCAACTGCCGCGGCGGCCGCGAACTCAGTCCTCGCTGCGCCAACCACGCCGTCCTGCCTGCCGGCGTACATCTCGTCGAAGTCCGCCGCCCCTATTGCTGCTCCCTCCTCCCCTTCATCAACGGCATGTACGCCCGCAACGGCGCGAACCCGCACTTCGCGCACACCGCCGGGCCCGAGCAGGACCGCGTAACCCGTGACGGCAGCGGCGTTGGACGCGTTCGAGTCGTCCTCCGCTGGAGGAGGCGCAGCTGCAGCACGAAGGCCAGCATGGAGCTAACCCTCATCACGACCTCGTTCAGCTTTAGCATCCCAATGCTGGTCAACTGGACGAAGCGCTTGTTGTTGTTAGGGCTGTCTTTCCCGTCCATGTACATGGCCTCGAGGTTGAGCAGGAGCGGGACCGCGTAGCCCACGGCTAGGACGACGAGCATGGTGACTGATATAACGGGTAGCACCTCAGGGTGCTTCCGGATGTGGCGCAGCTACAGGCCGATGAAGACACAGGACAGCGTCATGGAGGCCACCAGCATGACATGCTCCACGTCCATTCGCAAGACGGACTCGGTGACCTGCGACGCGTACATCCCATCCGTGGTGAACTCCAGCGGTTCAAAGAACAGAGGGTCGTCTGCCGTCTTGTTTCTCAGGCTGCTGATCGTGCCCACGACACGATCTCTCATCCTGGCGCCATGCTCGATCAGGCCTAATTCAAAATGATTTTTATTCTATTTTTAAGGAAACTGTTGGAGGAGAGAAAATTTGATTCTAATATTTTTTGGATTGCTCCCAAAAGGAGGTTTTTGAGAGTAAATTTTTAGGGAGCTCTTGGAGATGCTCTTAGATCATCTTTAAAAGAGTCTTATAAACTCTCCCTAAATCAAATTAATAAGGTTTAATCTAAAAAACCATTTCTAAAAGCTCTTTTAAGCAACTCACAGATTTATTCTCTCTAAATTCTCCTCATTTATAGAAACGAGGGAAAAATTTGAGGCTAATCCTTGTATTTATAAGGGAATTAATATTGTTATGGTCCCAGATATTGACGTGGTCTAATCAAAGTTTCTATGATCTATTTTTAGGGAGAACTATTGGAGGAGACAAAAAAAAACTTCTCCATAATAATTTTTTGGACTGCTACTAAAAACAATCTTTTGAGATCATTTTTTTGGAAAGCTTTTTAAGATGCTCTTACTACTGCATCGTAAAACCGTTTGCTTAAGGAATTAATCACACATAGTATTAATATGATCAAACATATTTCTTACATAGAATTGAAGTTCCTCACAGAGAAAATATTGATCAAAACAAGGAGATCCTATAGGATGACTAAAGCCAGCAGGAATTTAATTCATTCCACCAAGTTACTCATTGATCATCGTCTTCATCGTTTTGGCTGGAGTCGTCTTCAAACCCGCAGTCCTCGTACCAATCATCAAGCGTCTCCTTCAAAAGCTCAGGGCAGCTCTTAAACATCTGCACCATTAACGGCTCACCTTGTGCCCAGACCACGTCCAGCAGTGAAGGAGTACAACGCAGGAACTCAATGCAAGCCTCATGGAGTGTTTGGGAGTGATATCGGGCAGCCAGGTGAAACATCTTTGTAATCGTGTCCCCGTTTATTTCGTCGCACAATATCTCCTCGCAAGTCTGCTTGAGCTCCTGCAAGCCGAACCGGTCAGCCGCTGCCAGCAAAGGCGTAGCCATCCTTTTCTAGCTCAGCCACCTCCGGTTGTATTGAACCAGTGTAGACAAAATCTAGAACGGTCTTGAACACCTGAGCTGTCATGTCATCGATTCGTATGCAGTCTCCTGTAGCTGTAGTAGTCGTGCCTCTGAAGAGCTCTGCCTCCAAGGCCGGCGACCGGGATTTGAGAACGCTCCTGTGCGCTCTGCCTCCAAGGCCGGCGAACGTGACGTCAGTGGGAGAGAGGGCATCGTCAAGATGAAGATGCTTATTTAGCGGGCCACAGAGCGGCGGCGTCGCCCTGTCCACGGAGGCATCGCCCTGTGCGAGATGCTCCGGCGCGTCCACGGCATCTCCGGAGGCAGGATCGAACGAAGGCATGGCGGATATAGGTTTTCGGCGACGCAAAGATTTCCTCTATCCGCAGCGCGGATCACGCCAATGCAAGTGATATTTGTTCGGGGACGGGAAAATCTTTTTATAAGGCTGACCCGACGAAACAGGATTGGATTCAGTCATGACTTCCAGTCGGAGTCGGTTGCCATCGCTAGCCAACTCCAGTTGATATCCAAACGATTCAGTAAGCATACATAACGTAATCATGATCACGCAAGGATAACATGTTTCAAGGCCCCCTTTAAAGCCATTGTATGCAAAATATTCAATTTGGAAGACAGGTATGTTGACACCTCAAGCGCAAACCTGTTAGCAAAGGTAGCAAGTGAAAAAGGGGCAGCAAAAGGCAGCACAAATGTACGAAAAACTGTAGTTCTGAATAGCCATCTTGACAGTGCTAACCAAAAGAACAATATGTCTGCATAAAAGGTTATAGTTTGAAAAGCGTCTAATCATTCTTTGTAGAAGAATTATCAAACATAGAGCTATGCTACTTAATGTCCTAGTCTTAAAACAAAGTTTACAATGTGCCTATGAAAAATAATATTCTGATTTCGATCTTACAATTAAAAATGAATGAGAACATGCAGCTACAGCATCTCTCTCTTTTCATAATGTCATTCCTTAATCAGACATAAAAATTAATTCAACAACAGTAGCCATCAATATTATTCCCTGGGTCACATTATTTGGATCAATCTGACACAACTTACAAGGACAGCAAACAAGATTTGCTCGCTGAAAAAGCTTGCAGATCAGAGAATGGGTTCATATGGATAGCAAAACCTAGTCAACAACTCCAGCTTTACATGATGGGTATACCTCAATGTAGTACAAATTGCACACAATATATGAATCTGTGGGATACTTGCTTTACGAGTATCCTCATACAATGTTAAGTCCGTAGCCGACTGACTCGGCTTGGAGCACTTCATCAACAAGGAAGCCGACTGACTCGGCTTGGAGCACAAGACAAGAAAGAATTAGAATTTCCATATAGAACTCTTGTAGAGTACGACTAGGACTCTACATGTACCCCCTGCCGACCGGATATATAAAGTGGCAGGGTACCCCCATGGGGGACAACGCACGACAAGTAACACAAGTTTCACAACATCAATACAATACACAGAACATAGAAAGTAGGGTTTTTACTCTCATTGAGAGGGCCCGAACCTATATAATTTGGCATCTTGTGTAACCACCGTAGTTCTTGGTCTCGACGTAGCCCTATATATTTACTGCCGGTCTCGAGCATCGACAGTTGGCACGCCAGGTAGGGGACAAGGCTCGCCGGGATTCTCCGTCGACTACGATGGCCGAACTTCCCCCGGACTTCAAGATCTCCTTTGGATCACTCGACTTCACGGTCGGCGACAACGGAGCCCTAGGTCTGGACAACTACAGATCCGACTCGAACGCAGCCAGCCCCATGGCGCGATCACCGAGTCCGTCTGACATTATCCCTGCATTGATCCCACTCGGATCCGAGCAGGAAGACTCTTCCTTCGGATATGACTCGATGTCAGATCGGTCTTTTGATGAGGACACGGTCGGATCAACTTACTCATATCCCCATACAGTCAACATGGTGGATATAGTAGATGCTGCTATGGAAAACCAGGAGGAGGATCCAGATGCTGAAGAAGAAGGAAATCCAGCCGGTGGACGCCAAAACCAGTTGGTTGAAGGAGGCCGACAGGATGAAAACCCGCCAGTTGATGAATTATCGGTCGGTCACCGCCGTCGACCAAGAGGGTCGCGCGGATCGCGCAACGCACACCGACTGGATCTTGGCCCTGACCTTGAAGTGGATGGTGTTAAGGTCTACCACACCCCACAGAACAATATCACCGGGGCCAAGACATTGCTTGACACCTTAATGGTCAAAGCACAATATCAAACTCCTGTCATGCAAAAAGCGGTCGCCATGCTTAAGGCTGCAACGACTCAAGACGCTGCAAAGTCCCAGTCGGTCGCAAGCTCCAGCCATGCATCTCCTCAGGGCCGGCGCAAGCATGAAGACCTGAGAAACTCTCTTAGCATCCGTGATGGACGAGATACCATCAACTCTCATCATGAAGAACGCGCTCGGGACGACTGACGCTATGAGGAAGAACGTCGTGAACGAAGGACGGATGCCCGATGGGAAGACCGATGGGACGACCGACAAGAAGACTGACGAGACAATCGACGGGAGGATCACCAAGATCCCCCTCCCAGAGAAAATCGCCGGGAAGACCGATGGGACAACCAACAGTGCGATCATCAGAATCCTCCTCCAAGAGACAACCGTGACGACCGACGTCGACATGACGATCGGGATCGGCGTGATAACGATGGCAATCAACGACGTCGTCATGATGAGGATGTTGGCCCATGTCACAGTCGTTGCCTAACTACGTCCCCAGACCGGCAAAGGCGGTCACCAACGCCGACTGGCGACGAGATCGATGGCATCAAGGCTTACGTCCCTCAGCTTCGTATAGCTCGATGGCCAAAAGGATTCCAGCTAGTTCCCATCGAAAAATACGATGGACAAACCAATCCCCGAGAGTGGCTACAACTTTACAACACGGCGATCCGATTGGCTGGAGGTGATTCCTACGTAATGGCTAATTACCTTCCGGTCTGCTTAGATCCTACCGTTCGGATATGGCTTACATCTCTACCCAAGGAGTTAGTCACATCTTGGGGAGACCTCAACAGGAAGCTCATACAAAGTTTCCAAGAAACTTGCAACCGACTGGGCAACCACTTCGACCTCACTCGGATCAAGCAGAAGGGTGACGAGCCTCTTCGCGACTACATCAAGCGGTTCTGTGCCAAGAAGACTGAGATCCCCAACGTCCCCGATCAGCAAATCATTACTGCCTTCCTGGGTGAAATTCGCAGTGACGATTTGATCCGGGAAATCGGTCGGAGGAACCATGATTTCAAACTCACCGCTCAAGAGTGCCTCAAAATTGCTGATAAATATGCATCAGGAGAGTCTGCACTCGACGATATCCGAGGGAAAGGCAAGGAGAAGCGGTCGGACAAGTCTGAGTCCTCCAAGAAGGACAAGAAGAGAAAACCTGACAATGCTGTCAATACAGTAGACCGGTTTTGGAAGAATCCTCGGACGAACCAACCGTCTACTGATGAGTTGCTGAGTGGCCTTTGCCCTTGGCACCCAAAGGGAAACCACAAAGCAAAGGATTGCTAATATCTGAAGGGTTTTACAACAGCTGCGCTCAAGGTGGCCAAAGATCCCCCGAGGCGCAACAACAGCAACAAAGACAAGGCCAAGGATGATGATGACAAGGACGACTTAGGAGAGTTCCAGGAGCCCTGCAAAGAAGTAAACTTCATCTTTGGAGGCCCGGATGCCTATACGTCCAAGCGCAAGCAAAAGCTAGAGCTTTGAGAGATTAACTCGGTGGAGCCAGTTGCGCCTCAGTACATGAGTTGGTCTGAGATGCCTATCACCATTGATCGGTCGGACCATCCGAAATATCTACCAAAACCAGGTCGCTACCCATTGGTACTTGCTGCGACTATGAAGAAGGTAAAGTTCAACAGAGTACTCATCGATGGAGGAAGCAGTTTGGACCTAATCTTCACCAAGACTCTTCAAGAGCTCGGTCTGTCAATCAATGACCTCCAACCGAGTTCTTCACCCTTCTATGGGATTGTGCCTGGCAAGACTTCAGTCCCAATTGGACAAATCAGTCTGCGTGTTACCTTTGGCACCTGTGATAACTTCAGGACATAGCGTATCCTCTTCCAGGTGGTAGACTTCGAGTCAGCATACCATGCTATCATTGATCGACCGGCGATGGCTAGGTTTATGGCTGTTCCGCACTATCCATACCTCACCCTCAAGATGCCAGGACCGAACAGAATAATCTCCCTCCACTCTGATCTTTGGAATTCTTTTGATTGCGATGTGCAGAGTTGTGAGATGGCTACTAAACAGTTGATGCTGTTAGACCAAAAGGAGATCCAGAAGGCAGTCGGCACAGAGGAACAGACTGAAGTGGAGGTTCTGACAAAGAAACCTACCAAGGACAAGATCCAGACTGATGACATCCAAACCAAGGAGATCCCGCTCGATCCTGAGGACCCCGATAAGGTGACTTAGGCCGGGGTCAATCTTGACGAAAAATAGGAACTCATGCTCACTCTTTTCCTCTAGGAAAATAGGAATATCTTTGCATGGAAACCATCTGACATGCCGGGAGTTTCTAGGGAAAAGATTGAGCACGTGTTAAGGGTACCTCAAGGGGCTATCCCCATTCGTCAAAGGCTTAGAAGATTTGCGCAAGACCACAAGGACACTATGAAGAAGGAGATAGTTAGGCTGTTAGAAGCTAAGTTTATAAAGGAGGTGTATCATCCCGACTGGTTAGCAAATCTAGTCCTTGTACCTAAAAAGAATAAAGAGTGGAGGATGTGTGTTGATTATACCGACCTCAACAAGGTCTGCCCAAAAGACCCCTTCGCTCTTCCTCGTATTGATCAGATTGTAGATTCGACAGTCGGGTGTGAGCTTTTAAGCTTTCTGGATGCCTACTCAGGCTATCACCAGATCCCACTGAGAGTTGAAGATCAGATCAAGACTTCCTTTATAACACCCTTCGGTGCCTACTGCTATATCACTATGCCATTCGGTCTAAAAAATATTGGCGCGACTTACCAATGAGGTATTCAATACTGCCTTGCTACTCAGATCGGTCGGAACGCTGAAGTGTATGTTGATGACATCATTGTCAAGACTCGGAAAGTCGAAGAGCTTCTTTCTGACCTGACAGAAACCTTTGACAATCTGAGACATTATTCAATGAAGCTGAATCCTAAGAAGTGTGTTTTTGGGGTTCCATCGGGAAAATTACTCGGTTACATCATTTCGAAAGGAGGTATAGAGGCTAACCCAGATAAAATCAAGGCAATCCTTAATATGAAGCCACCTAATTCTCAAAGAGACGTTCAGAAGCTGACCGGATGCATGGCATCCTTGAGTCGCTTTATTTTCCAACTGGGGGTTAGAGGATTACCGCTTTTTCGACTACTTAAAAAGCAAGATGGCTTCGTTTGGACTGAGAAGGCACAATCAACACTGGACAAATTGAAGATTCATCTCAGCAGTATCCCTGTATTGGTGCCTCCGGAGCTGGGAGAAAAACTTCAGCTTTACATATCGGCCACAACCCAGGTTGTGAGTACTGTTTTGACGGTCGACTGAGAAGAAGAGGGACACGTGCAAAAAGTACATCATCCGGTCTACTATGTGAGTGAGGTTCTCAGCGCCTCTAAGGCAAGGTACCAGCAAATCTTGAAGTTGTTATATGCATTGTTGATCTCCTCGAGGAAGTTGAAGCATTATTTCCAAGCTCATCCAATTGAAGTACAAACTTCTTTTGCACTCGGGACAGTGTTACATAACTGAGAGGCCGAAGGAAAAATATTCAAGTGGGCAGTCGAACTTGGTCAATATACCATTACGTTCGTGCCTCGGTCGGCTATAAAGGGACAAGCGTTAGCTGACTTTGTTACCGAGTGGACAGAGATTCAAAATCCTCCTACTGCTCAAGATATCGAGTACTGGAAAATATACTTTGATGGATCCCTTCAATTGCAAGGTGCAGGTGCGGGAGTTGTATTTATCTCGCCTACTGGAGAAAGGCTTCGATACGTCCTTTAAGTCATGTTTCACGCGTCTAATAATGCTACAGAATATGAAGCTCTCCTACACGGTCTGCGCATTGCTGTATCACTCGGCATTAAGCGCATCAACATATTTGGTGACTCGGCCTTGGTCATTAATCAGGTCACCAAGGATTAGAACTATGTAGATGATAACATGAGTGCTTATTGCCAGGAAGTACGAAAACTCGAAGACAAGTTTGATGGATTGAAGTTCACACATGTTCTTCGAGACAATAACCAGGCGACTGATGAGTTAGCCAAGATAGGATCATCTCGGTCTGCAGTACCGCCGGGTGTTTTCCTCCATGTTCTGGATTCCCCAACAATTTCTCCCCGTTCGGACGTATTGATGAGTATTGTTGCTGATCTTGTTGATGATGACGTCTCCAAGACCGACTGGCGCGACCCACTCATCCAATATTTGGATAAAGGAACGCTGCCCTCGGTTGGAGGTCCGATCTCGAGGATACTTGTTGGTGGGGGACCAACTCTACAAAAGGGGTGGTTCCAATATTTTGATGCGATGCATCTCAATTCCTGAAGGCCAGAAGTTAGTAGAAGAGATTCACTCGGGAATATGCGGCAATGATGCAGCTTCCAGGACTTTGGTCGGCAAAGCCTTCCGGTAAGGGTTTTATTGGCCCACGGCGGTCGAAGATGCACACCAAATCGTTCGGAAGTGTGAAGGCTATCAATTCTTCGCTCAACAAACACATGTGCCTTCACAGCAACTTCATATGATACCATTGACTTGGCCTTTTGCTGTTTGGGGGCTTGATATTGTAGGTCCTTTCAAGAAAGCGCCAGGCGGGTTTACTCATTTGTTTGTTGCTATCGACAAATTCACAAAGTGGATTGAAGCGAAGCCGATCGGCAAGATTACATCCAAGAAGGCGATCGAGTTTGTTAAAGATATATTCACTCGGTTTGGAGTTCCTCATGATATCATCACCGATAATGGCACTCAATTCACTTCAGTGGAGTTCCAGGACTTTGCCGACGAGATGAGAATAAAGATCCACTTTGCATCAGTGGCTCATCCAAAAAGCAATGGGCAAGTCGAACGGGCAAATGGTATGATTCTTCAAGGATTAAAGCCGGGGATATTTGACATACTCAAACCTTATGTCGGTCGGTGGGTCAAAGAGTTGCCTTCAGTCCTTTGGGGGCTTCAAACAAACACCAGTCGGGCTACTGGACAGTCACCTTTTGCATTGGTCTACGGTTCAGAAGCTATGTTGCCGACCGAGGTCACTCTGGTCTCGGCACGAGTTCAAGCGTACGATGAAAAGCTTTCTGAGGAGAACCGAGAGATTGATTTGATTGTGGTAGAGGAGTTGTGTGATCGCGCTCTATTTTGGTCGGCACTCTACCAACAAGGCTTGCGTCGTTATTATGATAAGAACGTCCGCAGTCGCCACTTTCAAGTTGGAGACCTAGTGCTTCGCTGAGTGCAATCGACAAAGAATCAACATAAGCTCTCTCCTAAGTGGGAAGGACCGTACGTAGTGAAGGAAGTCACTCGCCCGGGGGCTTACCCACTGATGTATGAAGACGACAACGATATTTCAAACTCCTGGAACATAAATCAGCTAGTCGTTTCTATACTTAGCTATTATTTTGTGTATTTATACATTATTTATGAATGAAACTTTGGTCTTTTTTAATGAAAGATTTTTTGATGATTTTCATTCTATACTTGTCTCGATTCTTTAATTTATACTATAAAACAATTGAGCCAGGGGACTAGTAATAATGTCCCATCTCGGTCTAACCATATTTTGGTTTTGATCTATTTTTTGACCGATTTATTATCTTGAGATCTTGAGTTTTGGTCTTTATTATTTTGGTCTTATGCTTATACATCATGGTTAAATACTTTGTGCTGCACATCAGACTACCACTACACTAAACCCAGAGCCAAAAGTGCGAGAAGTCATGTGTCCATTGGTCGATTCTGTTTGTTATGCAGTTACGGGTTACAACCTAATATGCTATGGCAGACCGATGCAATCTTTGTTTCTTTTGATAGAAGCATGTCAATGATATCTTTGTACAACTTCTAAAGCTATAAAAGCATAAGATTAGTTTATACACAAGTATCATTACATAAACACTACTAATATTTTACACTATTACAGGATTATATCTCCTTTGAAGGAGAGGAAGATTCAGCCCGAAGTTTGACCTCTGGAGTTGCTGGAGGAGTCGGCACGGTCGGATTGATTTCTATATTATCGACCAAGGCCTGGGAAGTCTCTAGCATGGAGTCCAGAAGCAGCTGACATTGGTCGTCGGTCAGGTCGGGGTTAAATCCCTCCTTGATCTTGTCCAATGGCAGAGCAGGAGACCACGATTGGCAAATGGCCAGCACTTGACTCCCAGCCTCGGTCGCCACTCGCCGAGTGTTATAGGCAATGGCTTCCGATGCATGCTCCAGCAGATAATCCAGCGAGTGGCCACTCTGCCCTACTCGGTTAGCATGAACATAGTTCATTGCCTTCCGAGCGGCATAAGATAGAGCTGCAAGAAATGATCTTCGGTCAATTTGATCAACAAAAGATTCAAACAGAAGGAAGAAGTCGAAGGCTTACTGGCAAGATTATATTTGAAGTATTTGGAGACAGCCTTAGCCTCTGCTATCTTCGCATCAGTCCCCTTCAACTCCTCCTGCAGCCGAGTGATCTCGGTCTTCTGGTCTTCAACTAATTTGGAGAGGCTTTCCTTCTCAACTTTTAAGACATCAACGAACCTTTGTTGGTTGGAAGTCAGCTTCTCCAGATCGCTGACTTTTTGATCATGAGCTAAAAGTAAAACTTTTAGCATTAGAGTGGTCAGTAGATTGCCTAAGTGTGGATGGTAGGAAAACTTACCAGCCAGATCTGCGTGGACTTGGACTAAGACCTTGCTTATCTCTTGTCGGTCGGCTAGCAGCTTCTTGTTTTCTTCTATGGTCTTGGAGAGTGGCTGACCGGTGACTAGCAAGACAATGAATAAGATGTTAGTCTAAAAGATAAAGACAAGAAGATCAGGGGTGACCAAGGACATATCAAAAGTTTCGGCTTTGAGATATTCCACTCTAGCCGGTTTTCGCTCCACAAGAGCATACACTTTCTGATATATAGAAGACAAGTGAGCCAAAAGATGAGAGTGAAACAAGGTGAAATCGTAATATTGAATTACCTTGCTGGACTCCCGGTGTTGATGCAAAATCTCCACATCCTCCACCTCAGGCCGACCAAACATATCTGCAGGAAGAGTCCCTTTACCTTTGTCAAGAGGCAAAGAGACATTAGTTGGGGTGGTCTGAGGCAGAGGCTCGGGAGTGGAGGCGGGAACCATCTTTTCAGACGGCTTATCTACTTCAGTCGACGCATTTGAAGACTTGCCGACCGAATGGGCCACACTAGTCGGATGAGGTGGTAGCTCGGACCGAGTATCCTCGGATCCTTGAGCACTCTGCGAATCACTTGTCCAACTGCCAAGAAAAACATATAGAAGGAAGAGATCAAGAAATGTTGAAATCAGCAATAAGAGAAAAGGAGTATAAGGTTTAAAGATTAAACCTAGGAACTTTCTTGAGCTTGATTCGGCATAGCCTCTTCTTTGAAGAAGTCGACTGAAAATCAGTTTCCTTCCTCTTTTGAGAGGACTGGTCAGCCGTGCCAGTCTACACCGCCTCTCCTATTGACCTCTAAATTGGACTCGGGGGCTCCGGTCGGTCTGAGGGTCGGTCGGAGGTTGCACGGGTAGGATGACCAGCATCTGCAGCAGTTATGTCTTCATCGTCGTCCTGGTCCCCCACATATTGGCGTCGGTGCCCAACGGATCGCTTCTGGAGCTTGTCAGGGGAGGCCAGAGTGACGACGGGAGTGACGCTGACCGGCCGAGCGCCTGCGGAGGAACTTGAACCCCCAGCGCCGGTCGGCGGTATCTTCTTGACATAATCTGGTCCCTCAGTGTCGGTCTCAGGGAGCGGGGGATGAGATACATAAGTATTCAACACCTGCATGAAGAACAAAACATTGAGTACAACTTTAAGATAGGATAACAAGGGATAGCTAAAGGCAGACTGAGGCTTACTCGGGCTCGTAATGTTCCCTTGTTATACGCCTTTTTGACCAAAGAATGGTCCTGAAGGATGTCCCCTTCAAACATCTTCGACAAGCGTCTTCGGCGGAGCTCACCATTAGGTGGATCAGGCACCTCCCTGGTCTCATCTTTATCAACGTAATCCCACGCCGGGTGACATTGAAGCTTTAGGGGCTGGACTCGATGGATGATAAAACTTTTGGCGACTGTTATGCCATCAACGTCTTCAGCCTTCAGACCGGCAATCTTCTTGAGCAGAGCGACTACTTGAGGGTTGGTCGAATCGGGCCTCTCTGTCCAATGCGCCTAGGGAATAGCCTTTGCGCCAGTGAAGTCGGCAAGAACAGGGGGAGGGTTGTCACAATAGAACCACTCGTCCTTCCAGTTCTTGTTTCCGGTCTTTAGTGGCATATTGATCTAGGCCTCCTTCTTGCGTAACTGGACGCCAACTTCGCCTATGGCCACTTGGTTGTCCTTGGTTGGTAGCGGTCGGAGGACAAACAGATGATGGAAGAGATTGAAATGGGGGAGAGTGCCAAGAAAAGCTTTGCACAAGTGTACGAAGATGGCGATATGAAGAATGGAGTTAGGATTGAGGTTGACAAGCTCAATCCCATAGAAAAAAAGGAGCCCGCGTAAAAAACTACAGCAGAGAACTCCAAAGCCGTGCTTAAAGGATGAGCGAAATACTATGATCTGTTGGTGAATGGGGATGGGGCAGGATTCACGAGGTACCTTCCAGTCGATCCGAGCCTGCTCTGGAAGGATGCCATCCATCACCATCTTGTTCATGTCAGCCTGTGAAAGGCTGCTCTTCGAGAACTCCCGAAGTTGCTCCGGGATGTCGACCTCCGACGAGGACGACATGGCTGCGGCAGCGGAGGAAGAAGTCGGGACTAAAACGGAAGCCTTCTTGTGACCCATCGCGAACAGGAGGATGGGATGCATTGGAGGAGTTTGAGGGACTTCGCTAAAGCTCGGGGGCTGAGCGCGGCGAGATCTGTGGCGGCCGGAAGCAAGAGAGCTAACCCTAGCCGGAGACACAGAGGAATCGCGAGAGCAGAGAGAGCGCAAGGAAGATGAAGAGTTCGCGTGCAAGTGCGACGTGGAGTGGGAGTCAACCTGGTGCAGCCTTTTATACCCTTGCCTTTTTTGACCTAAGGGTCCCATGGGCCGGGGTGGGCCGTACTGTAGCGTGACCTTAATATTAACCTAAAGGTTAATTAAGAGCTTAAAGCCTATTAGGGTTACAAACCCAGAAAACTAATACTCGGGGGCTTCTTTGATGAGAAGTATCCAAAAATTATTTCACCATATCTACATGATTTGAGGATCATGTGACAAAGGACTTGATGGTCATATGGTACAAGTTCAAAGTTATGGTATTGACTAAAGTCAAATAACTAGAATTACCAAGTTTGGATTTAAGCGGGTGATTGGGATTAGAGAAAAGCTATATTATGACTAAAGTCATTTAGCTTAATACCGTAATATGATTGATGTCGTATTATTGAATAGGACTGAATATGACTAGAATCATAAAATTCAGACCGATCCATCACTTAGAAATAATATGTGCCACTCGGCCGGTTTGATGATCGGTCGGCAACGTGGTCACTTAGCAATAGGACCCAGGGGTTTGATCACCAGAGGTCTGAAAGATTCAAACTTGATGGTTTGAACACTTATAAACAAATTAATAAGAGCTAATACAATTAGACTCTTGTATTATTTGTTAGTCTCCAAATTATACAAGAGTCGGGGGCTACACCTGATCAGGTGCACCAGATCTATCAGGAACTTTGATAACGAGGTCTTCCTAATTTATGATCGTTAGATCATTCGAAGAATTAAAGCTCAAAATCATAAAGCATTTGGGGGCTGCTGTGCGATACTTGCTTTACGGGTATCCTCATACAAGGCTAAGTCGGTAGCCGACCGGGTACTTCATCAACAAGGAAGCCGACCGACTCGGTTTGGAGCACAAGACAAGAAAGAATTAGACTTTCCATATAGAACTCTTGTAGAGTACGACTAGAACTCTGCATGTACCCCCTGCCGACCGGATATATAAGGCGGCAGGGTACCCCCCATCGGGGACAATGCACGATAAGCGACACAAGTTTCACAACATCAATATAATACATAGAACACAGGACGTAGGGTTTTTACTCTCATTGAGAGGACCCGAACCTGTATAATTCGGCGTCTTGTGTAACCATCGTAGTTTTTGGTCTCGATGTAGCCCTATATATTTACTACCGGTCTTGAGTATCGACAGAATCCGTATTGGTGTTAATAAATGAGTAGAAATATCACATAAGTACAGGTCGTTATGTGCTATGAGTACAAGTACTTGAATCACGAAGTACCATTGAAAATAGTCGTGCAATATCATGTATAGATTAACTAGCAAAATGATCCATGCTAATAGCATGGCTAGTACTTTTAGCATCTTCGTTGAGACCTCGAAATAGGGTCCATATTAAAAAAATTAGGGTCTAAGAGCATCTCCAATAAATGCTGTAAAAGTGATGCTCTATATCTAATTTTAAAGATCCTGTAAATGTTGATTTTAAAGATTCGAGCTCTTGCGTCGCAGCAGATGGTGTATAACTGCTGCTTCATATTTGCTTTTCCTTTTGAGGCATATTATCGAACACCTTGACACGGAACTGGGCTTCAACAACACTTGTGGCATGCTCACGGGCAGGATGACGTTGGAGCTCATATGCTACAGCTAGAACAAGCATGGGGTGTGTCTTTCGCGGGCATCAATGGTGTCGACTTTATCGAAGGCTCCAAGCTCGCCCTATGGTCACACCCCGCTCGTGTGCGAAAGCACCACCACCGTGCCCGCTCCGGACTGACGGGCGCCGCTGCTGAATGCGAGCCGTGTTGTCGCCTCCTCTCCCATGCCCATCCGCGCCACCGGGTAGGCAAGCCGTCGCACACCATCCATGGCCATCGCACGCTAGGCAGGTCCTCGGAAGCTGGGGCTGTGGTAGCTGGCGACCGAGGAGGAGCTCTGGCGGGCGGACGATGAATTCCCACCTCGGCGCGCTGACGGCCGAGCAAGTGCGCCATCCATGACTGAGGCGGGGCGGCGCGGCGCAGTGGAGGGCCATTGCTAGTAGGAGATGCGTCATCCACTACTGAGGCAAACCGACGCGTTGGAGCTGAAGGCGGCGACTCGTGGCAGGACCTTGGGCTGCGGCGATTTTGACCGCAGGGCCTAGAGCCATCCATGAGAAGCCGCAGGGAGTCTGGAAGGGCCTGCTAATGGCGGACGCCCGACCTCTGGTGGCATGACGGCGAGACAGCGCCGCGGGCGCGCGTGGGGTTGTGCGCGGGAAGGGACAGGGGCTCTCCCGCCAACCCAAAATCGGAATACAGCACGCTGTCTCGTGCTTCAAATATACAGCAGTAAGGGAAGAAAATAAAGGATCTTTAAATATTTTTACAGCACCAGATTGATTTACAGTAGTTGCTGGAGCAGTTTGGTGCTCTATACTTTTAGATTATAAAGCATGAGGCTATTTTACAGCAGCTGTTGGAGATGCTATAAGATTTTTGAAGATACTCCCTCCGTCCTAATATGTTTGGCATTCTAAGTCTATCCAGTTTTCCTAAAATATTTGGCATTCTCACTTTCCGATACAATCACAACAATCAACTTTCCACAATACCCCTAATTAATGTTTTAGTTCCTTGAGGCCCCCGCCGAAGCTCAGCCACATGTTCCGTGTTGCCTTCTCTCTCCGTCGGCGTCGGCTTTCTCTCTCTCTCTCTCTCCCTCTCTCTCTCTCTCTCTCTTTGTTCCTTTCTCTCCCCATTCTTCATCCATCGACGCAGGCCGGCCACTCTTCCCGGCGGCAGCGCCTTCTCCCATCTCACGCCTCCGGTCGTTGGTAGTCGCATCCCCCATCTCGCGCCGCCGGTTGTCGATAGCCGCATCCCCCATCTCGCGCCGCCGGTTGTCGGTAGCCGCATCCCCCATCTCGCGCTGCCGGTCGTCAGTAGCCGCATCCCCATGTGCTCCACCGCTACGAGCTCCACCAATTGAGGGCCGCGACCTCCATGCAGAGGATGGGGGAAGAGGAAGACGATGTCGATTCATGGTCACAGGCTCGGGCGCCGCGCTTACCACAAGGTGCAGCAAAAAAGCATGCTTTCAATTCAGCCTTCTCTAAGCCGAGATCCGCCCCAGACAGTTCTCGACATGGGGACTGGTGGAGCACGGAGCTGAGTGCGCCAGTTGAAGTCGGTGTTGATTTTGTTCCGGACACCCAGGATGGGGGAGGGGATGAATTCATCTTCCGCCCAACTCCAATGATGCGGAACATTGTCGTGCTCACATCAGAGGGCATCAGAAGGTGCAACGCTTGCGCCAACTTTTTCCCCCTTTACCATCATTGTCTGATCAGCTACGGTGTGTGTTACCCTTCTCATGTTCCCTATTACAGTTATGTTAATTGGTGTCCATGCATTTGATTGGTTTGTATTCAATTTGTAGCGAAATTGTTAAGTCAAATGGTCGATATGAACTACTCACGCTTTGTGGCGTCAGTCCATCTCATTCCATGGAAGAACTAAGACTATTTCTGTTAGTAAGTCTTATAGTATGTGCGATTGTGTACAAAATTGTTGACAATGTAGATGAATCACGGGCAATGGTGGATCATGGATCAGATCCAGTTGATCCTTATACATGGATCTCCTTATACAAAAGCTAGAGTAGTGCCACTCCAAACTGTGACACCATCAAGCATCAGCCCCTAGAATCTCCTTTGCACTATGAACCAAGGAGAGATCACATGACAGATGGGAGGGAAGCAAACCTAGTCTTTCAAGTTTATCCTTGTTCATATGGGGTTGCTTATATTTATTGCCACCACCACACTTCATAGTCTCAATCATGCAAGCTTGCAAGGATAGGTACACTTTTTTGACCAACCTCACGTCATAATCATTATACTCATTTTGCACATCCTCAATTAGATCTTGTAATGTTCTTGGACTCTTTTTGTCAGTCAAAGATTGAATGGAACTATAGAACCCTAAGTCTAGTATATTCATATCTAGAGAATTTGCTGGCTGCTGCATTAAATGAATGTCAAGCCCAATTTCTTCCACAGCTGCCAAAAAATCAGGATCAGTAGGAGAGACATGGGTCTTGGCATTGTCTTGCTGAATAAATATAGTCTTGTTTGCATGTTGTTCAGGCCAATTTGCTGTTATTGCAGGTAGGACTTTATTGATCAGATAGTCCTTCATCACACCTCTATTCACATTAACTGATTTCTTAATCATGGTTCCTTTTGGCCTGTTTTTACTTGTCCTTGCAGCAGGTTCCTATTGAAAAAAATGCACACTTAATTTACTAATAAAATGATGTACCAGAAAATGAGAAAGAGAAATTGATGTAACACAATTGTAATACTGAAATTGATGTAACACAATTGTAATACTAGTACCTCTTTAACAAATGGAAATATGTCAAGTCTGCCAGAAAATATTTCATTTCCATCATCATCAGCGATAGGTTGTGCCAACACACCTAAGAACATCAACTTTCCAATGCAATTCTTGTTTTGCACTGTTCGATATGGATCTTCTTCTTCTTCTGGAAGCAAGTAATATTTTTTTGATTTCTTTGTCATGTTGAACCACTTTTCATCAATATGGATTATATTTTGCATATCTATAAATTTAGGGTTTGTGTCAATAGTACTATGATCAAGCATGGATAAACAGAAACGTAGACGTGCTCTTTTATTTTCTTCCTTAAGGAGAGGCTTCAATGTGTTTGAATGACGCCTTATCACACCCAACTTAAACCTTGTATGCAATGTACTTTTAGTCACTCCCAAGGCCGCTGCAAGTGACCTAATAGTTGTCCTCTTATGCAAAGGAACAATAGGTATCTGTGAGTAATCAATTTCAACCTTCTTGCATCCACACTTGTTTCTTTTGTGAGAAACATCCACATCCAACCCCTGGGCAATTTGATGTTTAGCATCCTTCCAAAGGCGCTGAACTGTGCACATACGCACTCCAAGAGTGGTGCCAACGAGTCTTGTGCTATTCTTTTTTAGTTTGCCATTGTTGCTGGATGCAATTACTTGTAGTGCACTGATTACTGCTTGTCTTTGTTGATTGCTAATAAACTCGTTCCCTCCATTTTGTGGATGAGGCAAAAGGCCTTCATCTTCTGTATGCACATCAGAGCAAATTTAGGATGTGAAGAAACACAAGTTCACAAGTTTTCATTTCTACAAATAAAGAATTTTGCATGATTGCCATATCACAATGCTAGTAGGAGTTTAGGTTGTCAATATACACAAGTTCACATGAACAAATAATGGAGTACCTGATGCGTTTATTTCTTCGTGATCCAGGTGTGGCTCCATGTTCAGGTCCAGTAGGCCAGCTCCTGTCCCTGGGACCTCTTCTTCTCCTTGGGCATCGCCAAAGAGCACATCTGGACCACCTTCATCTGGACCACCTGCGCCATGTGCAATAGGGTTATTCAAGTCAAGCAACTCTGCTGTTGCTTCTTCAACCGGAACTATGTCGTCATCTTCCAAGTCTGGGGGGCCATTCAGATCGAATGGCATGGTGTTGCTCAAGGAAACGGGAGATGAGAGAGCGGGAGGAAGAAAAGAGATGGGATGAGAAAATGAAGGTTGTAGGTTCTGGCGCTGGTTAAATAGACAAGTGATTTCATTTCTGGCGTTGGCTGTGGTGTTTTGGCGCCAAAAGAATTAGCCACCGGTTGTTTTTGTTGCCTTGGGTTTGTAAACAATGAGGTAGAAGTAGTTCAGTGTATTAAAGACTTTATTGCTTGAACTGTTGTGTTGGTATTAAATAAGGACAGTAGGGTAAACTTTCTTAGGGCAGTGTACTACTCATTCATACCTTGTTTCTTGTGAATTCCTCTAAAACGTCAAACATACCAGGACGGAGGGAGTACTTTAAATTTGGCCCTTCCTATATATTTGGAGCACGAATCAATGTGTAGTATCCGGTGCTGTATCTGCATTGGACGTTGACGGGAGTGCTTTTCCTCCCCACTCGTTGCTCCTGCCATGAGACACCGCCCGCCGTCCGAGACGAGGCCACTGTCAATCGTTGTGCCGAAGCCACTCCTGGTCCGTCTGCGGTCAGAAGGGAGTGTGCCCCAGCCAAATTTTCGCTGGAGACCAACTCCTGGCGTGATTTGGCGGCGCAGAGCGAGCTCGCCAAGCCGCTGTTGCAGGCGTTGCCTCCGCATCGACCTCTTGTCGTCTAGGTTTGTGCCTCCGAGCTTGCATGGGCGTGAAGCCGTCGTCATGTCTTTGGATCCCGCTGGCCCTCTTGGCATCAATCCTCGGCGGAACCTGGCTCCAGCGCGGAGAGCTGCGGCGTCGCTCGACGCGGAGAACTTGTTCCTCACCTTGCCCTTCCCCAACGCGACGTTGCTGCGAGCTCGCCCGCCATGGCTCGCCGACGCCGCGACAGGTGGGTGTTCGGAGTTTTCGTACACTCGTGTGTGCACCCGAGCATTCTCTCCTTCGACGGTGACCGTTGTCCCGGTTCGCCCAAAGGTTGAGGTCGTCGCCGCCACCGTGCAAAGCCACCAGTTTGTTCTCTCAGGCCGCGATCGTCGGCGTGAACCGCACAGAGGAGCACAGAGGAGCGGGGCAAGGATGGCGGTCTGGTGCGTTGCATAGCAGCTCGCCGACGGCCTGCCCGCTGCTCCGCTGAGCCTGGCCACCGGCGTTGCTCGTTGGCTCAAGAGGTGCTCGACCAAATGCCTCTATGGTTTACAGCACCAGTTTTACAACACCTGCTGCAGCATAATGCTCAGATTTTTTAAAACTAAGATTTACAGGATCTTTATATTTGATTTTACAGCACCACTTATACAACACCTGCTGAAGATGCTCTAAGGCAACATAAAAAAATACATTTTTCAGCAACCCCTACTTATAATTGATTTTTTATTTTTGTGTATCTTATATATGAAAACATATAAAAATTTTGAGTCTTCAATGCAAGCAGTTATATTTTTATATTCTTTTGGCATGAAACAATGGGCACGTTATGCACAGGTCGTGCATAGTAAAAAAAATTGGTCTCCTCTACTGATGCACCAAAGTGTTTCGGCATTTACAATTGAATGGTATATCATTGGAGGAAGGTAAAATAATAATCTTTTTAAATGTATAATGTAGATGAATACAAAAAAAAGAGCGATCTCATTTTGAGGAAAGATACTAACATTCATGATCAGAGACACTTGGTGTGTAACAGAAAGAAACTAAGGTTCTACAAAGCTTTGGCCAATATGTGTATTTTTGATAACTTTTTTTATATTGCAATACTTTTCATAGTTCGATTAGCAAAGTGTCCGTAGGTTGCTATGAATTTAAGAAAAAAAAGAAATATATAAACATAGAAAGAAAAATAAAGCAGAGATACCACAGAATGAAGTAAAAGATATAAAGCGAAGATACCACATAATGAAGTAACAAATATAACTATGCGAACAGGAAAAGCAGGACACACACACGCTCGCCCTAATTCTTGATCTCAACATGGTCTCTTTTGTTGGCTTCTCGTTGAAGTAGTGATGGATGTGCTTTTGTGTGTGTGGCTCCCGCCAAGGGCAAAGGATTGCAGAGTGGCGTCAAGGAGAACTTCGCCACCTGTAGCAATTTACATGGAAAATGGACTTACTTTTGAGACCTAGCTAGGTTTTAGAACGTAGTTTGGACAGGCCAAGGAAAAGTATATTTCTCGAGGATTTGATTTCAGAGGTCGTAGGGAACTGACAACCTATCATATACAATAGACTTGTTGTAATCCAACTGCCCGCTCTTTAATAATAGAACAGCTTTGTGTCCAACCAAGAACAGACAAATATCCAGCTTCTGTAGAAGTACCAAGAGATTACAAATCATAGTAATAAATATAAATAAAGGTGATTACAAACAATGAGCTATCAAACAGAAAAATCTAGCAGTTTCTGCAGAGAGAGAAAACCATGTTATAGTTCGGCAGGCCGCAACCACTTACACAAAATAAAAAAAAACAAATCATGGTTGAGGCTAGGCGTCATTTATCTGAACACTTAAATGTTCATATTGTAATTCGCATTACACTAATAATATAGTAAGAGCAAGAAAGATTTGAAGTTGCTATGTACAAACAGTCATATTCAGGGGCAGAAATGCATACAGAGCCGCTGGGGCCAAGGCCCTAGTCGTGGAAAAAAGAACCCGAGTACCCCTCTAAAATTGTTAGACCCATCTACCATCAGGTTAGGCCCAACTCTGCTATGCACCTCCGGCTGCCCAATGTCGTGGGAGGCAGAATGATAGAACTAAGGAAAAATTGTAAATACCAACTTGCATCTTAGGAGGGTTTTCATATACCCACCCACAAGTACTTTTATTTTAGTCTAACACCTACAAGTTATACTTAGTTTTTATATGCCTCCTTGATAATTTTGTCCGGATAATATGACTCGTGTTTGATTCTCAACATTGATCCAGATGTTTTAACTTAGCGTAATTATCATTTGGATGAATGTAGCATTATCAAATTTTGTCAAGTTATCATCAATGACGTGAAAATTTATCCAGAATACTATTAGATGTTATGACCAATTTAGAGGAAAAAAATCTTAAGACTAATGATAATTGTATGATTTAAATAATATTACAAGTAACTTTGTAACGATAGACTATTTCGAGGTTTTTTAGATACTTATTAAGAGACACGATGCTCAGTCAATATTGTTAGGGAGGTATATGAAAATAATGTACAACTTACAAGTGTTAGACTAAAACAAAAATATTTGTAGGTGGATATATAAAAACACCTCTAATATGTAAGTAGGTATTTACAATTTTCCTTAGAACTAATCGCGTGAACCGTGAATACTGAGTCATGACCTAGCGGTGCAAACTGCAATCGCTACCGGCGGCGAGCTTGCTTGCTGCGTGCCCCAGCGTAGCTTTGCCACACGACAGTCCAGAGGCCATCCCGTAAGGCCGCAATGCAACCATCCAAGAGCTGCACGCTGAAGGCAAGTCCAAAATCATTGTCTTTTCCCTTCCTAAATGTTTGATTGATCCCTTATCTAATTGTCATTGAATCGATTGATTTAAATTGCATTTGTAGACTGTAGTAAAACTGCATAGATGAAGATGAACAGGACATTAAGATCATACTTTTCTGCTGCCCCTACCCCGATAATACAAGCCAATCAATCTCCTACACAAGAAACAGAACAACAACCAGAGATAGAACTATCTATTTGTTTATTTAGGTTCAAATGCTGTTGTTGATGAAGTGACAACAAGCTAGGTGGAACATGCACTCACAATTTTATTTGAGTATTTGACTTGCTTTAAATTTCTAGCATGTTAAACCAGTTATGTGAATGATGCTAAATCACATTCAAATGTTGATTTTTTTTATTTTTCCTTAAGTATTAGTAGCTTGCTGGTAGAAAATGTCTTGATCAAGAGTTAGTGGCCCTAGTCTTGCCGAGAGCAAATTCGGACATAGCATTTGGACATTCAACAAAAAAAAACAGAGTCAAATGTAAACAAACTGCGTTCAGACATTCAATCGAACAGATATCATGGAGCCTAAAATACCGGAAAGCATGGTGGAACAGTTCAGTCATCTTAGGCATTGTTGTCGATGCCAAATATGATTGATGTTGCGTCTATAGAGAGTGCGACTACATGTGGCAGTGGCGGCAGCTCCGAGCTGCACGCGTAACAGGAGCAAGAATTGCATCAAACCTCGCACCAATTGACAAGAAAAAACAAATGGCCATAGCGACGAAGGCAATAGCTGGTGGCCGACTCCCTAGCACAACACCGGCTCCGCCGGCTTCGGTCGTAGCTGCCCAGTGCCCATCGGCAACTCTAATTGAGCCCTTTCCCCAAAATAAACTCTCCCCAAGTCCAGATTAGAAGATCACGCCTATATCATCACCAGCAAATCAAAGAAGCCTCTTCGATACATGCATCTACTGGGCATATCTCGTTGTACTGATCGCTGGCCTAGTCACCATTGTCCTGTACCACATCGATGGACAAGCTCATTGTTCTGCATCGTACGCCATTGATGGCTCAGCCTAGCGCACGCGAAGAGTTCGGACACACCATAGTGCTAGGAGCTCAGATCAACATGGCATCAACTTCATAAGTTAAGCATCAACATCTAGGTGAAATTGACCAGAACAGGAGGAACTCGACGACGTCAAGTGGTTGAACGGAAGGTAGTCCATAATGTTTGTCGAGACTTAATCTCGCTATCAGACATAGGGTAGTTCACCTATGTGAATTTATATAATAGATAGGGGTATGCGCGAGATCGAGAGACGATGATAACACAAGACGCCGAGTTATACAGGTTCGAACCCTCTCGAAGGATAATAACCCTACGTCCTGTGTTCTGTGGGTATTTGTATTGATATATCTAGATCTAAAGATCTAGACGAGAAGGGTAGACCTAGAGGACGATGTCTAGTTGTGTCTAATCTATGTCTCGTGTGTGATCTATCTAATTCAGCTTATCCCTTGAGGAGGACCCCTGCCCCTTCTTATATATCCGGAGGGACAGAATTACATGACAGAGTCCTAGTCGGTATACTGCTCTTATCCTAGTAGGAGTCTACCTCCATTTTCCTTATCTATGAGGTACCCTGATGGTACGTATCATCGACAAGCCCTCGAGAGTCTTGCAAGCTGGATGATAATCTTCAGTAGCTTCCGACTGGTTCGTGCCATATATAATGCTTCAACTTTATATCAGCGAGCTTGTAAGAATCTCAAAGATCTGAAAATGTCCCCAAGAAATCAATTGATGCGCCGAATAGGTGCACCTAATTAGGTGTAGCCCCCGACTCTTGTATCATTTGGAAACTACAAATAATGCAAGAGTCCAACACAAGAATAGTCGTGTTGGCTCTCTTTAAGAAGAAATCACTCAAATCATCAAATCTGAGTGATAAATAACTCAGTAGAATGACATCAATCATTACCGAGTGATAAATGACTTAGCCGAGTGACTTCAATCACCGCTGAGTGGTAGATGACTCAACCCAATGACTTCAATCATTGTGAGTGCTATATGATATACTCGAGCGACATCAATCACAGCCGAGTGAACGTAAGCTTATGACATCGATCATAGTCAAATGACATAGTCTTTGGCCGAGTAGCCTATGAGTGATTTATGAATTAAACGGGTGACTTCAATCATAGCCGAATAATTATGTTCTAAACGGGTGACTTCAATCACAACCGAATGAACGAGGCTTTATGACATCAATCATAGCCAAGTATTAAGTTACCATGACTTCAATCATGATTAAGTAATATTTTCTTAAGATTTGTAATCACTTATATCTTTGAGCTTTATTTTCACTATTATAGACTTACTTCAATCAGCGAGTGATGCTCATTATCTCGCATATATGACCATTAAGTCACAACGACATGATCATCAAATCATACTTTGAATGATTATGTCATTAACCATTTTTGATAATGCACTTCTTTTGAAAGAAGCACATATTGACCGTGTGACCATTAAGCCACGGTTATATGATCATCAAATCATATATTTTTATATATTATGACATCAACCATAAATTTGACGGAGAGTGCTTCTCTTCAAAGAAGCCCCCGAGATAATCGCCGTTATGAGTGGCGGTCGCGCTTATCTTAGAATATCATGTCTGAGTGGCAGCTGTACTTAACTCATGACGATAAGGTCAAGTGAAGAAGACAGCCAAGATTGTTGTAACTGCCGACCGCTGATGAAGTAGGAATCACTCAAAGTCGTGATGACCAAGTAAAGCCGACAGTCTGACATGTGGTCGACCGATGGTGGCGGTCAGATATGATGTGGCAGACCGATGGCGGTAGTCGGAGCTGGTGTAGCCGATCAGTGAAAGCAGTCGGAGCTGTAAGCCGACCGATGAAGACAGTACATGTTAGCGTGCCGACCGATGAAAGCGGTCGGAGCTGGCATTATCGACCAATGAAGACGAGAAAATTACTCGATATCGAGTGGTGTATCCGCCTATCCATCAAAAATATTCCTGACAATAAAGAAAATTAGGATAATTAGTTATAATTAATATTGTTTGCTTGGAAACTTATTTTTATATGCCAAACAAATCAGTCGACTAAAAAGTCAAATTTGTATCTATTTTTCTCCTGTAAGTAGACCGACTGACGCATAACAGCGTATTCGCGTGTTAGCAACTAGACTGATCCACCATAGGTTACTTAGGACAAAATATAAAAAGCTCGAAGCTCGGTCTGCCGTAACAATATCGATCATAATTATTTTTACGTAGCAATCAGAACTAATCACCTCTCGCAACTTTAGCTTTGGATTTAGTGTAGTGACAGTCTGTCACGTAGCAAAGAAGTTTTATGCCAAATTGCAAATAAAATACAATGTATCGGTCGAGGTAGAAGCCAAAAAAAGGTGAAACTAGAATAGACGATATGGTCCTATGGTGTCAGGACTGATGCATTCTTGAAAGGTCACCGACCGACATGTGTACTATTAGATTCACAAAAAAGTGGAAGAACACGTGTATAGACACATAAATAGCCACCTGGCTCGATTGTTTAATGCGAAGGATTAAAGGACCAAGGCAAATAAAAATGAATAAAGTCACAAATAAGAGCACTAATTAAAAAACCCGACTTTACTCATAAAAAAACTATGACCTTCTGCTTGGGAAACAGAAATAAGCGGTCGAGGGAGAAAATATGAAGGACATTAGCCCAAAACCCCGAAAATAAATCAAGAAAGTACAAAGATATTTAGCTTTATTATTCGACGAGTTAAAGAGGAGCCCCGAGCGTGTCAATGTGGTTGGCAAGTGGTCAAAGATTGAAATCGATCCATCATGCCGCCGGTACATCGAAGCTCGGAGTGGTTGACCAAGACGCCGAATCGTCGAAGGTGTCACCGAGTGGCCGAAAACACCAAAGCGCCATGTCGTCACTGGCGTCGTCGAGTAGCCAAGTGGCCAGGTGAATGGCAGAGTAGCCCTTGGGCATGTCCATGTGGCCGCCGAGCGCTCGAACCGTCAAGTCGCGTTAATGTTGCCGAGTCATCGATAGACGTCATGTCACAACGATGTTGCCGGGTGGCGGTCGCCCTCGTTGAAGACGTAGTCGGAGTAGACGGTATTGCCGAATAGTCGAGTCGTGGCGATGTCGCCAAGTGGTCGAAGGCGTCATGTCGTGGCTTTGTTGCCGACGCGCCAAATCGCCATGATATTGTGATGTTGTTGTCGAGTCGCCGTGTGGCAATGTCGCCGAGTCATCATAGTGCAGCGATGTCACCGAGTGGTCGAGTCAAGACGATGTTGCCGAGTGACCGAATCGAGGCGATGTCGCCGAGTGACCGAGTTGCAGTGATCACTGATGCTCTATGTCATCGAAGACGTCGTCGAACGGCCAAGCAGCCGAGTGGCGAGGTGAAGGTAGAGGTGAGTGGTCGAACCGTCGAGTCGCGGCGATGTCGCCGAGTCATTGGTAGATATCGTGTCGTGATGATGTTGTCGGGTGGTGGTCGTCCTTGTCGAAGGATCAAGTTGTCAGAGGCATCGTCGTAGTGCGACGATGTTGTCGGAGGCGTCGTCTAAGTGATTGGTGTTGCTGAGTCGTTGGAGGCGTCATGTAGGCCGAGTCAATGTCGTTGAGTCACGTCAATAATGTCTAGTGACCAACAGTCGAGTCGCGGCGACTCTGACCAAACACCATGACGACGAAACCATGCTATGTAAGAGCCGGTCTCCAATAGTTCACGTACATACAAAAAGAAATATTACGTGATTAGCACTTAGCTTAGCCAAATTGGTTAGTATATAGTATATGGAATAAAATATTGTAGAAAGAATAAAGAAAAGGAAGGAGTCTTCCCTTCGTGAAGTTCTTAGAGAATTGGACTCGGAGTTGATTAGGAAACCACGATCGGTTCCAGATCAACCCGTCGAATCGGTTTCAGACTGCACTCAGTAGATAATTTGTATCGGTGAAGCCTTTGCAATAGTCGACTTGGACCTGGCTTTCGTACCGCCGTAACGTGTACAGCCAGGACTCGATGAAAATTTCCTCGACAGATTTGATGTCCATCAGTTGTAGCTTTTTTGGCGATGCAGGTCACGTGAAGCATACCCGGCCAGACGCTGACCGCTTACGCTCGCTCGAAGTTGAATTCGGTCGTTGCTTCCATGAAGCTGTTGGACTTGTCAACTCCTATGCGGTGCGTTCGCAGCGACATATGATGCGCGCGGTATCACAGCGATCAGGTTGATGGATGAATGTCGATGATGAAAGCTTCGTATTGATTGATCGCTTGATCCTATCAGCGAGTCGACCAGTAGTGATCTGCTTCTACGCCGATGAAGCTTGCTTGTTGATGAATTTTGAAAAAGAATATTGGCCATCGGTCTTGATGTGCCGATCTCAATGTGAGCCTTGTCGAACGACGCTTCAACGCCGGTCTACTCACGATCAGATCTGGAAGTAGAAACTTTTAAAAAACGCAGCGACTCATACGCTTCAACGCCGGTCTGCTCACGATGAAATCTTGAAGAAGTAGATTGAGACCATCGAACTCAACATGCCGACCGTCGCGCTGCCCTTTTCTGGCGCGCCAAATGTCGAGACTTAATCTCGCCATCAGACATAGGGTAGTTCACCTATGTGAATTTATATGATAGATAGGGGTATACGCGAGATCGAGAGACGATGGTAACACAAGACGCCAAGTTATACAGGTTCGAGCCCTCTCGAAGGATAATAACTCTACGTCCTGTGTTCGGTGGGTATTTGTATTGATATGTTTAGATCTAAAGATCTAGACGAGAAGGGTAGATCTAGACGACGATGTCTAGTTATATCTAATCTATGTCCCGTGTGGGATCTATCTAATTCAGCTTATCCCTTAAGGAGGACCCATACCCCTTCTTATATATCCGGGGGACAAGGTTACATGGCGGAGTACTAGTCGGTCTACTGCTCTTATCCTAATAGGAGTCTACCTCCACTTTCCTTATCTATGAGGTACCCCGATGGTATGTATCATCGACAACGTTAGTGTCTTGCTGCTTCATCTTGTAAATTAAAGTGGGAGATGCATCCAGTGACAACAGCAGCGTTCCTGAGCATCTGAGCAACGGATCAGCTTGAAACTCAGCAAAAACAGGCAGCGCACGATGGAGAGCGATGAACGGGGGTTAGTTGAGTCTGAACGAAGCTCACAAGAATGAGAAGAACTGCAGCGTCGAGGTGCTCTGGGTGACCAAAACAGCTGCTGCTAACTCGTGTTGGCACCAGCAATGACAAGGTCCTTGTTTCTCATGCTACTGAAGAGAGACGAGGTCACGATCTAAGAATCAAGGAAGGGCACATGATGTAAACCATAGAACACTGGAACAATAGAACATGGGCTCACTGGAGCAAGGTTGAAAAAATATCGCTAGAACCGGCCAGCTCGGTTTGACTAAAAATAGCCGGTTAACCAGAGAACCGGGCGGCTAACCGTTTAGCTACAATAGCTAGTTATGGTTAGTCAGGCGGAACCGGCCAGTTAGGACGATCGACCGGAACCGGTTCCCCGGTTAACTAGGATAACCGGTCGGTTCCAGCCGGTTCTTCAAACCATGCACCGGAGGAGGCGTAATTGGTGATGAGGAGAATCATGGCGGTGGAGCTCTTCTTTTTTGCTGGCAGCACGGGGACGCTGTATTCGAGGAGGGATTCATCGTATGGTGTAAAATCCTTTTCCTAGGACATGAAGATGACAGATTATTCATCGGAAGTACGATGACGACAGGGTAATAAAGGCGGGATGTCGGTGCTAGGTGAGATATTAAGGAACATACTGTAAGCAAACTATGATTAATCTGGACGACCGATTTGACTCCAAGTCACGGGCATACGACATAAATATATGATGGTATAAACATTTTCACCACAAATAATAAGGAGTAGAGATAGGACTCTATTGCATGTAGTTCGGAAATAGGGTAGCCAAATAAATTAAACATGCATAATCCTACTTCTATTTAATATTCTAAACTTCATATGTTTTTTATATAAAAATTGTAGTCAATAGACTATTTAGCTCCATCTAGACTGTGCAATATTCATGAAATTCGATGGCTTATATGTTCTCTTTTTATAAATGTTCTATTTTTATTTGATATTCTAAATTTACATATTTATATGAATTGTAGTTAGGCATGGATTATTTGGCTCCATCTAAACCCTCAAATCTTTATAAAAAAATCAACGTCTTATATTTTCTCTTTTTTCTGATTAACGTGATAATTTTATGACCTTGAGAGCGAATGTGGTGACTTGTTTTAATCTTTAAATAAGAGGATAAAGATAATGTTTAGAGAATCAACGAATATGGTACCAGAACTGTAAACCATATATATAAAGTTTGAATTAATAAGATCAAAAATATTTTCTTACATAGAATAGAAGTTCCTCACAGAGGATACAAGTGACCAAAAAAGGGAAGTCTAGGGACATAAAACTGGGAATTAATTAATTCCACCAATCTAGTACTTATATTTACATGATCAGGCGTTGTCTCGAAGAAAATCTTCAAAAGTATATGACTCCTCGTAGAAATATGATCCATAAAGGTCAAACCATTGAACGTAAAACTTCATCAAAAGCTCAGGGCGGCTCTTAGCCATAAGCTGCCGTAACAATTCCTCGTTTTGAAAGTCCAGTAGTGAAGAAGAACATTCAAGGAAGCAAGTGCAAGCCTCGTGGAGTCTTTGGGCGTCGTGTTTGACAGCCAGGTGAAACAAGTCTGTAATAATGTCCCCATTTACATCGTCACACAGGATGTCCTCGGAAATCTCCTTGAGCTCCTGCAAGCCGAGCCGGTCCGCCGCTGCCAGCAGCGCAGACATCGTTTTTAGCCCATCATCCATCTCCGGTGGTATAGAACCCGTGTATATGAAATGCAGGACCATCTTGAACACCTGAGCTGGCATGTCATCGATTCGTATGCAGTCCCCTGTGTTGGTGTCCTCTTTAAAGAGCTCTGCCGCGAAGGCCGGCGACCGAGCTGCAAGAACGCTCCTGTGCGCGGTGAACGTCTCGCCGCCGACTAGGAACGTGACGTCAGTGGGAGCGAGGGCGTCGTCAAGATGGAGATGCTGTAGCATGCCACAGAGCGGCGTCGCACTGTCCATGGAGGTGTTGTTATGTGCGAGATGCTCCGACGTCTCCATGACCATGGCATCTTCCGAGGAAGGATCGAGCATTGGCATGGCGGAAACAGGTTTTCGGCGCCGCAAAGGTTTTCCTCTGCTCGCAGCAAATCAGGCGAGTACAACGATCTTTGTTTGGGCACTTTGGAGACGGCAAAAGCTTTTTATATGCCGGGCCGGACAAAGGATCGAATTCGGCTATGACTTTTCGACTCGGAGTCGGTTGCAAGTGCCAGACAATCCCAGATGTCATGCAAACAATTGAACGGTTAGTTAAACCCAATTTTGATCGATCCTGATTTAGTGTCATGAAGCCCACAGGAGTAACGACCATACAGAAATATACCAAACCGGCTTCCTCGTGGTCTCCGGAGTCCGGATGAGGAACTGAATGCCCGAGGGGCGCTGAGCATCGACAAGGAGGCCCAGACGCCCAGTGCTCAGCTCACGACGACATCCATGTCAGATTTTGTCTCATGTCCTGGACACGTTTCGCGGGCTCATACGTGCCCATTTCTCGGCTGGTCAGCGTCAAACCAGTCAAAAGAATCTAGTACTTCCATTACTGGTCTGGTGGCCCAAAACTTAAATTGGTTCTAAAATCTGGAATTCATGTCTTCAACAGAAGACCTATTCGTGAGACCCATTTTGGGCTTCGTCTCGCTCACGAGTCACTACTCACATTTGGAGCATCGCACTCACGATCCAAATGTCCAAAACAGTAGAGCAGTCCGCACCGAGCTCCTCCACACCGAGCTGCCTCCCCACCGAGCTCCTCCCCGCCGGCCGCTGCCACCGCCTCCGACATGGCCGCTCACAGCTCCTTCTCCACCACCGACCGACCCGCTCAAGCTCCTTCTCCTCCATCCACTGCACTCGAGCTCCCCCGCTGCTGCCCAAGATCCGGGCCTCCCGTCGCTCGAGGTCGAGGTCACAGGATGGTACTGTTGCTCCGTCCAGTGATCTTCGCAACGCACCGGACAACACTATTGTTCCGTCTGTGACCTCCTCCTGCCGTCATTTGAATGTATTTTGGATCTTTTGTTGGAGATGGTGTTCTTCAACCACTGTAGCACCCTATATTGGGTATTGGATCTCCTCCACCATTAGAGATAGCCTTAGACACCAGCATTCGGCCAATTAAAGTTTTGTGTCAAGATATTTGTGTTACAGAAGTGACAGTTGCACGCTTTACAACTCCACAACTGAATGCAGCTGCCACAGGCCATAGTACATGCATTATGGATACGAACAGAATGTAAAGTTTTAGGGGTATCATTTCGTATGACACGAAAACTGCTGTTTTTTTCTCAAAAATATATAGAGCACATAATGTACACCGCAGATACAACATCTACAAAACAGCTCACGAACGTGCAACCTGTGTCCAATCTTTGTCAACTTAGCCTCCCTGAGATTTCTTGTGCTGGGCGGGACAAGGCGCTCTCACCTCTCCTCGTACTCCACATCAATTACATCTGGTTCTGAGCTCCTTGAACTCCTACCACCTCCCGCTCCCGAGGACATATTATTTGGCTGCCATACGATATTTCGGCAGTTCATGCACCGAATGACTTGGTTGCGGTAACCCACAAACCTCCTTTTGCATGCTGGGCAGGTTCCCTACAAATGGAACCCGTTACATCAGTAACTAGGAGCAACTGGTATATTAAAGCGTACTCAGGAGCCTAGTTTAACAGGTACAAAAGGTTAATATGCTGTACTTTCATGACAATGGCAGAGTTGATGTAAAGATGGTATACTGTACCCATTAGAAACAACCATACAGCAAGACCAAACCATGTGTGAGCCGTGACTATCAACATAATAAAGCACTCTGCTACATTATTAATTATACGGCAACTCTGTAACAGTGGGAAAAATTGATGCTGATGCAGAGATTGAGCTGTGACCATATGACATAATTAAATTCTATGCTATGAGTAGTCACAATGCGATTGCACATAATTCATGATGCAGAGATGGTTACTTCAACCATCAAAATAGATCATATAATAAGCCCAAATAAGAGTGACATGTGACCATTGACAAAATTATAACACAACGACTAGCTAATAGTTTTAGCCCTGCATTCAATAATTGCCAGGAAATTTGGAAACCAAGAAGTGGGAAAATTATAGCTCCACAAGTTGTCAATAGAGACACTGTAAGGTAAATGAAAGCTTAACACAAGGAAACAAAAAAAATTCTTCTGCAGTAAGCATATAAAACATGATCAGACAAGGAAAACCTATTGCAACGATCCCTTTAAAGTGAATGTAACATATTAAATTTGGAAAGCGAGTATATTGTTACCTCAATTGCAACCCTGTTAGCAAAGGTCCCAAGTAGAAGAGGGGCAGCGAAAGGCAGCACAAATGTACCAAATATGAAAATTCTGAATAGCCACCCTGACAGTGCCAACCAAAGGAACAATAGTGTCTGCAAAAAGGAATAGTTAAAACACCCATGGTAGATACGGAAAAACATCTAATCATCGTTTGCAGCAGAATTATCAAATGTAGATCAATATAACATAATATTCTGGTCTTAAAACAAAGTTTGGTAAACAGTGTTTTGATTTCGATCTTAAAATTTAATTGAATGAGCATATGTAGCTACATAATATTTGCATGTATGCCAAAGCAACAAGTATTATTTCCTAGACATGTAGAGGAAGAGGCATATATCAAAAGGAGCTAATATCTGTGTACTGTGTTACAGCAAGTTCAAACAAATCCTTATTTTACTGATATCACCCCATAAAGGTAGTAGCCATCAGTATTCCTTGTGTCACGTTTCAACTTGCAGATTACTTAGGTTCTTATGATCTTGTTATGATGCAACTTATTTCAGAATTTTAGAGCACACAAAAGATGGGTGCAAGAAACCACCAGTTACATTGTTAATTGCAGGGCTGCAATGTTTTTTAGGAAATAAGATGAAATATTCCTCACCAATACCAAACCTAGGAATTACACCATGGAGATTGTTGGGAGAAATGATACGTGCTAGTGCTAGGGGACCAGTGGCACATCAAAATTCCACTAGGATGTAAGCTATGATTTCTATGGCCAAGTATTAAGAACTTAAACTTCAGCTAATCTAGGAAGCTAATCCGATTGTGTTTAAGCTTTCAGTGAACTCACAGAAAAAGCTCTTCCGATGGGAGTCCCCATGAAGTCACTCAGCTCCCTCCGATACTGCACAACCGAAACCAGATTAAGCAGAGATTAGTGCGCGGAGAGTTAAATAAATAGCAAGAAATGGTGACGGGGTGCAGCGAATCGGAACCCTAGGCCAGTTGCGGGAGAAATCGACGGAGAAGGAACGCCACCGCCGTCCGATGCCGAGCTCCGCGTCTATCTCCACTGCCCGCTCGCGAGCAGCGCGTGCGGCCTCGGCGAGCCGCCGCGAGATCGAGTACCTGCTGTCCAGCCGCTTCGCCGCCTGCCGGGCCTCGAAGGCGAGGCGCTCCGCCCCCGCGTTGGCGCCTTGCCACGCGCGCCGCACGAAGCCGTCGAAGTCGGCGCGGCCGAACGCGCGCGGGGTCACCACAGTCGCGGCCCGGCGGGGACGTCTTCGGGGAGCGGATGCGGCGGGGCGGGGGAAGAGGAGGCTAGCTGTTGGAGCAGCCGCCGGTGGCGGGGGATGCCACCGCGCTTGAGTCGCCATTCCGGCGCGTGTGAGCGTGAGAGGAGAACAAGTCGCGAGATTTTCGTGCGGATGGGGTTTGCTCGCTCGCTCGCCAGCTTCCTGGGCTGTGTGGGCGCTGTTTTTTGGGCCTTTTGCTTCCAGAGCTGTAGAATTTTGTGTGCTGCGATGGGCTGAATCGGACCAACGTGCACCCTGTGCGGGCTGAAGGTTCCCCGAATTGAGCCCTTTCACGTGATTTTTCTTGCAAAATTCCAAAAATGATCCAGACCCTTGCATTTTTTACATAATGGAGAAAAAATGTCCTGTCCCAGCCAGCTGTAAAATTATTTTGCAGCACAATTTATCAGCAATCCTTGCTCAGTTGTGTATCACTGCATTTTCGTTGGTACAAGTTTGAAGCAATAAGCTTTCCATGATGTTCATCCTTTGGGCCTTGTGCTGTCAAAAGCTCAGTCAAAATGTCACGCGCACCAATATATATAATCAGCCACGACATTTCTACACGGCATGTCGTGATAGAAAGTTGATATCACAGAGAACGTGTTCCAATGTACTAGGTATGCAATTGCTTGGAACCAAACCAAGTTACCTTGACTTTTCGGCTTGGGCGGATGTCCATAGAACACCGCAACCTTGTAGAAAGAGAGAAGAGCAGAGCATATACCCTGCATCTTATCTTGGGAACGTGATTCAATACGGTGGCCAGTCAAGGCCGGACAGCAGCAGAGACCCATCATTTTCCACCTGTCACGTAGGCTCACAGCCACAAAGACGGGAGCCAAAAAGAGCGCAAGCCGCCGACGCCTCCGTGCGTCGCTGCCGTGGCGCGCAGCCTCACGCGTCGCCGTTGCATTAGCTCATCACTGTCTGATATCGCTGCGCGCCGTTGGCTGAGCCGCTCGTCGTCGACCAGAAAGTAATGGACTTACTAATTTTTAGCTGTCTGGAAGTTTAAATAATTTTTAATCACTGTTTTAAACTATTAGATCTAGATTTAAGAGAAAAATTAAAATATAAAAAAATAAATCAGTGAGGTAGTAAATATGATTAAATAATGCTCCAGTCTTGTCTCTCTCTCCCCATGCCGGTGGGCGGAAGAATCCAATTCGGGCATCGCATGCTGGCGTCCCCGCGCGCATCTGCTTCCCGTGCTCGCGGCTTGCTCATCAGCTATATATCAGCGCCCTCTTCGCGCATCGTCAGCAACAGCAACAGAAACCGTGCTAGCTTCCGCAGAGGAGAAGAAGATACGACGAAGAAGAATCGCAGCTTCATTTCTTGGACGATGAGTTCGGAAGCCACTCCGGTGTCGAACGGCAGGTGAGGCTTCAGCCAGAGAAAACGTGTGGTTCATCTGTTCCTGCCTCTTGAAACGATAGGAGACGCTGATGTTGCTCTTTTTTCTCAACTATGAACTCTGAAGCGGCAGGGCTCTGTCGAAGCAGGCGCCGCTGGAGGCCATCCTGTTCGACATCGACGGCACCCTCTGCGATTCCGACCCCATCCACTTCCTCGCCTTCCGCGAGCTTCTGCAGCAGGTGGGCGCCGTTGAATCGATTTGATGCTCTGCCCGCCATGTGGCTTCTCTACCTCTGCACCACACGTCTGTTGACTGAAACAAAATTGCCTCTTCTGAATCGGGCGTTTCAGGTGGGTTTCAACGATGGTGTTCCCATCACCGAGGAGTTCTTCAGCGCCAACATCAGCGGGGGGCACAATGACGACCTGGCCAGGGCGCTGTTCCCGGACATGGATTTCGAGAAGGCGATGAAGTTCATGGATGACAAGGAAGCGTTCTTCCGAGAGTAAGGCCACATTCATCTTGCCACAAATGCTGCTTTAGTTCGGACTACTATACTTTCATTAGTTGATTGTTGTAGTTCAGGCTATTGCATAGCATTTAACCTCAACTGCGGACACGTTACAGAGGGATAGTGCATTCGTGTACTGAAAACCAAGAGAAATCTGGTAATTGAGTGGATCAAGCGATGGAAGAAATTATTTGAACGTTTAACTTCACTTAAAAGTTTAACTTGCATGTTTAATTGTCTTGAGATCTGATCTGATGGTCTTAGTTTTTTCTTGTGAATTTTGTTTTGCAGATCTAGTTGTCACATAGGAATCTGGTTTTGTAAAATCTGAACACAGAAACAATGCAACACTTTTGTCTGACACCTGTGAATGCCAGTAGGTTGCACTAGTACCATTGTAGTATACACCCTCCGTTCATATTTAGATGTCATTTTGGAGTTGGGTACGAGAAATAAGGAGAAGTAAAAAGATGTGTACACTGAAAACTAGAAAGAGAGAAATAGAGATAGAGATGTAGTGGGAAAAGAGAATATTATATTGGGAAGAGAGAAATGTGCACTGGGAAACGAGAATGACATATAATTGTAGAAAAGTTGAAAACCTTAGAATGACATGTAAATATGAACGGTGGGAGTAATATACAAACTCAGTTATTCAGTGTATAAATTCATCCTCGCTGAGGGGAAAAAAAAATGAACAAGAATACTAACCTGAACCTGGAAACTTCACAGGTTGGCCGCAGACCAGCTAAAAGCCGTGGACGGTCTGCACGACCTCTGCCGATGGATAGAAGCGCGCAACCTGAAGCGTGCCGCGGTAACGAACGCTCCGAGGGCCAACGCCGAGATGATGCTGTCGCTGCTCGGGCTCACCGACTTCTTCCCGGTGCTCATCATCGGGAGCGAGTGTGCCCGGGCCAAGCCGTTCCCTGACCCTTACCTGAAGGGCATGGAGCTCATCGGCGCGTCGCCTGAACACACCATCATATTCGAGGTACGCGGCACGCTGTCGTAGAATAGCACACAAAGCTTTTATATTCATCGCTTTAGCCGGTTACTACGTAACTCGCAGTGATTCTGTGTGTTATGTTCGCCTGGTTTTGTATAGGACTCTGCATCGGGAGTGCGAGCTGGCGTGGCTGCGGGAGTGCCTGTGATTGGGCTGACTACTAGGAACCCTGAGAAGGTGCTGAATGATGCGGGAGCAAGCTTGCTGATCAAAGATTTCCAGGACCCGAAGCTGCTGTCCGTGCTTGAAGAGATCCAACTCCAACCCGCAGTTGCGAAGTTCTGAGACAGAATAGCAATAGCTGCAGCCCGTAGGCATACAAAATGGTATCCTGCGCTGGTTATCAGCGATTCATTTTGCTGACTCTTGCTACGTCGCCAGAATGTTGGGACGGCCCATTAGTTGGGCCTTTACTTCTTGTGCTCTCAAATTTGTTTGTATTGGGCCGAATGGAATCAACGTCGTGCTAAATAATTCTTTTTTAAGAGTCGGGCTCTGTTTATGGTTGTGTGCTTTTTTGTGCTAAGAAATCTAGTACTAGTTAGAGGATAATAATGTGCTTTTCATTGTAACAGATCATAAAAAATGCTCTTAAATAAAACTAACATGAAAAACTACTGCGACACAAAATGGAGCTTTCTACTGAGAGGCAACAAGGTTCTTTGACCTTGGTTTACCGAAACACAGTAAAAAAGAAATTAAGCCACGGATACGCGCAGTTGATTGGAAGAATGGTCATTTGACCTTGGTTTGCCGATGGTCGAGATAACGCAGAGAATATCCTTTCCTTCGCAGTAGTTCTTAGGGGCACAATGCAAGGAACCTTCCTGCGATCGTGAATCGCCGCCTCACGTGCACCAGATGCACTGCACTGCACAGGAAGCGACCGGCCACTCATCGTCGAACACGAAGCACGTGAAAGCAATTAGTAGTAGTTAATTACTGTCCACTTGAACCAGTGGAGCAGCCTCTTTCCTCTCCTCCCTCCCGGTGGAGATCAGCGCTGTGCTGTAGTATTTGCGTGCATCTGCCTCCCTTCATCCGGCCTCCTCCGCTCGAGGTCGCCGCCTCCAAGCGCATCGGTATCAGGGACAGCAAAATTATTAGCTGCATTCCTCGGACGATGAGCGCTGCTATTCCGGCGGACAAGTCAGCCGACAGCAGGTGAGTTTCGTTCGGAAACACTGAGACGAGACCTTTCCTCGCGCACTCCGTATCTCAACTCTGAAGCGGCAGGTCGCTGACGAAGCTGGCGCCGCTGGAGGCCGTCCTGTTCGACATGGACGGCACGCTCTGCGACTCTGACCCCATCCACTTCCGCGCCTTCCAAGAGCTCCTGCAGCAGGTGCGTTTCCTCCACTTCCGCGCCTTCCGTCAACGCATATTAGCAGTTCTTCTTCCTAGCTTATTCGGTATTAGTTGGCCCTGCCTGATCCGAGCTTCTCTGGCCTCACATACAGATCGGTTTCAACGATGGCGTTCCCATCACCGAGGAGTTCTACAGCGCCACCATTAGCGGGGTGCACAACGAGAACCTCGCGGGGAGGCTGTTCCCAGACATGGACCACGACAAGGCGATGAAATTCTTGGATGACAAGGAGGCGTTGTTCAGAAAGTACGCCACTCCTCTTACCTCAGCTGTCAGTACCATTTTCTTTACATCTCCATCCATAGCAAGATTGAAAGATTCTTTTTGTCGATGTACAAGGATTACAACACTTTGTTGTACTAAAGCTGAGGAAACACAACGATTGAGGAACTTTTTGGAGAAATTATCTCATCCAAATGGAAGCTTGGAACTTTTGTGCTGTTGTAACACTGAACACATGGGACTACAGCAGAACTAACCCGACAAATGTTAATGCGCCTAATATACAGACTTAATGACAGATATCTGGTGCTTTTGATATAGTGTCAAATTAATTATCTTTTGATTACACGGTAATATAAAAAAAATGGCTTCCTTTTTAAAAATTACTCCTCTCATCTTTTTTTTTTGTTGTTGTCGCTCGCTAAGCTCAATTTTGAACTAACCAATGACAACAAAATCAGAATGAAGGTAGTACAGAAAATGATCATGTCAAAACAGGAAACGACAAAAGGTCCGATGGTGCCAAATGTTTGAATCTTGCTGAAAATCTGAACCTGAAAATTTGACAGGTTGGCTACAGGGCAGTTAAAGGCCTTGGATGGACTGCACCAACTGTGCAGATGGATACAAGACCGTAACCTGAAGCGCGCCGCGGTGACCAATGCTCCAAGGGCGAATGCAGAGCTCATGCTATCGCTGCTTGGTCTCACTGAATTCTTCCCTGTGCTTGTCATTGGAAGTGAGTGCGACCGGGCCAAACCGTTCCCTGATCCTTACCTCAAAGCCCTTCAACTCATCGGAGCAGCGCCGGAACACACCTTCATCTTTGAAGTATGCATCCTATTTCAAATATCTATTGATTTTTTTCCAAGAAAAGCTATTTGAAGCTTTCACATCACGAAAACTGTCAGCTACTGATTTGCACGAATGCTGTAATCATTTGGTTACGTGCAGGACTCTGCATCGGGAATCCGAGCTGGTGTGGCTGCTGGTATGCCTGTGGTTGGTCTAACGACTGGAAATCCTGAGAAGGTGCTGAATGATGCAGGAGCGAGCTTGCTGATTACAGATTTTCAGGACCCAAAGCTGCTGGCCATGCTTGAAGAGCTGGAAGCTGCAGCAGCGAGAGTGAAAGGCTGATAGTTGCAGACGCAAAAATGGTACGTTTGGATGGTGAGCAAAGATTCATCCATATAGTGCCGCAATGGAAGTGGAATGATTCTGCATTTATCGTCCATGATAGAGAAAATCAATTTCCCTATTGCAAAGTGGAAAGGATGTTTATACTGGCATACTGCAACCATTACCTTATATACTAAGTATCATGTAACATTTTTGTGCCATAGAGAGGAAACTTAGTGTTCCAAAGACCATTCGGAAAAGGAAATAATTCCCGAGAGACATCAGAAATTTTCTTTCCTTCAGGCTTCAGAACAGGGTCTACATAATACTAAAAAAGAGCTTAGGGGTGCAGCAGAAGTCCAATAATTAGCAATTACTTACAAGAATTTCACAGAACACCTTATGTCCATATGTCAAAACAGCCCCATGGCATCACTAGCTTCAAACAAGATGTTCTCTAATGTCAACAATCACCAATATACTTTCAGAAATTAGCTAGAGTATTAATCAATCATATTGTCATCATTAACATATCAAAGAACTCATGTATACCTTTGTTATAGGTCAAATAACTCATACGATCAGATACCTCCCTGGTAGCAGCCCCTTTGTTAGGCCCTCCACAGTGGAGAGCGATTCTCAAAAGAAAAAATGGGTCCCACAAAAGAAAAATGGGCAACGGACTTGCTAGAGCACAGTGGGAGGCATCGGCTTCTCTACTTCTTCTGGGCCCATTAATCAATTAAATATATTTTAAACGCAATCTTGTAAGGATCGAAGGCCTACTGAGAGGAGAGGGGTAAATCGGTAGCCGACCATAAATCTAAATACTTCAGTTTCACTCCTCTAGAACCTAATAAATGTTGCAACCTAAACAATTCTAGGAGACCAAGACCCTACACATGCTAGTGTTCATGATGCAAAGCAATGCGCGAAAGCTAAACACACTAGCCTATGCAAGTCACAAGTCACTCTATCACTAGAGCACACAATTGCGAAATAGTAAAGAGAGGGTCAAGGAATGCTCATGATTTTTTTTCCAAGGTCTCGGAAGGATGGCGCCTTCCCCTAATCCTCGTTGGACCACTCCCACCAGAGTCCCAGTCCCTCCCGCCACCAAGTGGAGTTCTCACCCACGAGCCCGCAATCACTCTTAGAGTGAAGACATGGTGTGCGTCAGTGCTGCATAAAGCACAAGCTCGCCTCCCTCGAGAATTTGTCGGACTCCTTGAGTCAACACGGACGCTCACTATCGAAACCCCTTTCAACGGCGGGCTCAAACCGTGTACAAACGTGTGACGGCCTTCACAACCGATCACGATAGGCTCGATCACCGACACCTAACCGGTCTAGGTCTCACCATAGACCAAGAGTAACAATCTAGATCACACCCTCAAGGACACTCTATTCTTAGATGTGCAAGATGCTCAAGCTACTCTCCACTAGCACTCTCAAAATATGCAATATCTCCTTCTAGTGCTCTCCTCTTTTCCTCTTGGACCTTCCGAAATGCTCTCAGGTATTCCACTGGCCAAGAGAGGTCTCCAAGACCCCAGCAACGAAGTTATATAGGCTCCCAACCTCAAACTAGCCGTTGCTCCACGAAATCAGCTTTTTGGGCCTACTGACCAGACTGTCCGGTCACTGCCTGACCGGACAGTCCGGTCACTGCAATCCCGAGCTTCAACTGCTCTACCCACTGCTGAACTCCAACTGACCGGACTGTCCGATGATCTGACCGGACTGTCCGGTCCGTTTCTCTCTCCAGTCCAAAAACATTTCAGCGCTGCTTGTTCGCTGCTCTGTGTCAAGCCACATAGACCGGACCGTCCGGTCTCTACAGCTCCCAGACATAGACAGTTTCCTCGCTGCCCGCTGTAAGTCCCAGACAACTCTACATAGTGAACGTACAGTCCGATCACCTCTGACCCCTCTGTCCGGTCACTGCGTTCAGAAGCTGAAACTCAACGTCCTCGCTTGACTTCGTTTTTCAGCTTCTCTGAACAGCTCATTGGCTTCTCCACTGTCATCTAGTGCCTGTGATTTTACCGAGCAACCTTGCACATCACCGACTAGATATGACCTAAGAGAATGACCTAGACCCCCTTGATAGTCCGGTTTTTCCTATGGACTCAAAGCCCTAACAACTAGACAAGTATAACAAACACTTGCTTCATAGCTTGTTCTCTGCTTTGATCCATCCTCATCAACCTTTAGACTCCATCAAGCTCATCAAGCCTCCATGCTTATGGTCATTTGCATCAATCGCTAAGGCAACCATTATCCAAAGATTTATAGTAGAGTTAAGAGATGATTCCTACATAGACAACACTCATGTAGATATTAGCTCACAATTTCATAGTTGCCATCTATCACCAAAACATCCATAACATGGGGATCCAATCATCAATGGTCATGAAGCTTACAATCTCCCCATTTTTTTGTGATTGATGACAACCACTACTTAATCATAAATTAATAGGAAAAATAACAGGGCTAAAAGAGCTACACTATGATCGATTGGAACCACAAAAGCATAAAGAGAAACGCATAAGGTACTACTCAATCAAGCATCATCTAGAGATACAAGGAAAAGAGTGAAAAGCATACTCTAGATAATATATGCATGCATATCAAGGCAATATATTAAGGAAGGCATAAAGACATGCAATGCAAGACATGAATGATGAGATGCACCAAGTTAGCATAGCAATGCATAAGAATATCATCATCATGATATCATACACAGGCATACAAGATAATTAATGAGTACAAAGCACTGCATATACGGATAAACCAAGTGAGATTAAAATGAGTCAAACACAAGCGAATGAAAACCATGACTCATCAAAATCCACGAACAACGAATAACTCCATCAAAATAAAATTCAACTGCATCTAACAAAATGTATCTATCTCTTAAAACCGATATACAAATATGCTCCCCCTAGATACAAGCTACTCTCGATCGCACAGGATCACACTCCCACTCCCCCTAGACCTAGGATCTTCTCCCCCTTTGGTAACAAGCACCAAAAAGTAGAAAATATGAACATTTACGCGCTCGTGGTCGAAGGAAGTGGTGTAGCGACGTCCTCTATAGGCTCTGCTCAGGGCTGCTCCTGAGGTGGATCCTGCTGTGCTCCCTGAGCCTATGCCGCCTGAGCATCTAACTGTTCAAAGAAACTAAGGTCTACAGGCGACTCAGACCCAATGTCCTGTGTTGCTAGAGTGACCGTGACAGTCTCCTGAGCTGAAGTCTGGAGAAGTATGAGATCTGCCACATCCTGCTGAGTGAAGCCTCCACAGACCAGATCCTTTGCTACCTGAGGTGTAAGCATGCTGATCGTAGCAGTAGGAAGGGGAGCTGTAGCTGTCTCTGGGGCGGTCTGGGAGTCTGCACAAGTAGTGTGCACAATGTCTGAAAACAGACTCCTGACTGGTACGTGCTGAGATCTAGAAAGTCCTGCCATCTGCGAGGTCGGTGAGTGGGAAGGAGAGATGAACAACGCAGACATGGAGAACGCTGACACAGGGGAGAACTGAGCTGAAGAAAGTGACTGTCCTACTCACCCTGTCAGTAGAACCCCTGAGATAGACAATCCACTGGACTGGGTTGTCATCAAAGCTGTGAAGGGTCCTAGCTGAGTCGGCAGCTGCTAGTACTGAGGGAACACTGAAGGTCCTCGCTACTGACCTGCCTGTCTCATCTCTGCCATCTGAGTCATCAGAGCAGAAACAAGTGCCATCTGTTGTCTCTGAAGCTCTGCCTGTCGTTTGATGACCTCCATCGTCTGGCGTCTGTCCTCTGAGACACTCTGAATAAATTCTCCTAGCCATGCAGCTAGTGTTGACACAATGACAACATCCTCAGTTTGTGAACCCGTCGACTGGGGAGGTGCTCCTGTGCTGGCTGACTCAGGAATCATCGTCTCTGACTGAGCTGCCTGCTTGTGAAGTACCAGTGACTCCTGCTCCTCCTCTCCTATCTGCTGGCTGGAGGCTGACTATGATCCCCTGGGGACATGAGGTGCGTAGCTGGTGGTCACCTTAGCGAATGCCTCGTACTGCTCCTCCGTCATTAGGCCCATCCTCTTCAAAAGATAGCAGATGTATGGACCATAGACCAAGTGACGTCCTCCAACCCTCTTAGAGATAACCTCCTCCATCTCTCCAATGAGCAGATCTGCCAAGTCAAAAGTCTGCCTCCTTAGAATAGCTGCTACAGCCCACTGGTGTAAGAGTGTGAACTCCTCTCTGTAGCCAGACCTGGGAATGATAGTCCTGGTGACTATTGCTCTCACCACCTTGGCCTCTGCAATGAGTCTCGCAGGGCCTCTCTCAAAGCCTGGGGTGTGTGGAGGTGGGAAAGCAATCGACACTAGGTCGTCTGAAGGCAGCTTCCCTCCGTGAGGTCTGCGAGGTGGCTCCAGTGTACCGTAGGCACTCCTATAAAGCTGGACGTCTGAAGTTAGGAGTCCTAGGTTACCGATCAAATCCTCCCTGGTGACACGGTGTGGCTGTCCTCTGAAAAAAAACTAGAACTCTGAGCGGTCCCTGGCAACCCACAGTGTAGCATAGAACTCGAGGACCATGTCCTCTCTAAACTTGTGTGGAGCAGTAACTAGCTCTGCTAGCCCTGGCAGGTACGTGAAATACTGCTCCATCTCTGTGCCAGTGGCTCTCCTCATAGCCTTGTACGTAGTGTATTGCTGCGGCACGAACGTCCTGTCTTTGCCTCTCACGATCAACCAACGTCTCAGTCCCTCTCCAATCCTCCTCTAGAGAGCTGTCTAGTACCTCTCCAGTAGCGGGGTCTCTCGGGACTGGAACCCACTGCTCGAAAGGCACCATGCAAAGTACCTTAAGGTCCTTTGCAGGAACCTTAAGTATATCCAGCTCTCCGGCTGCCTGTACTAGTCTCTGTAGCCTCCTCGTGCACACTGCATAGGTGCACCTCGGGTCTCCAACCCAGTGAGCTTTCCTCTGAGGAATAGTCTGCTCAGCCTCCTAGTCAGTCTCCTCCTCAACCAGCTCCTCAAACTCAGACTCTAAGGTCTCCTCATCTACGGTCTCCTCCTCCTCAGACTCCTCCTCCTGCTTCCTGGAGGATCCCTGCTCCGTAGTTCTCGACGATCTCCCCTGATGGGAAATCGGAGTACGGCCACGGCGGTGGCACAACTCCAACAGCCAGAGGTGTAGTCCTCTGCCTGGTACTCCTCCTCAAACCCCGTGTCTCACAAGGATGCTCTAGGATCAGCTGTGTCCCTGGAGTCCTCCATGACTGCTCCATGGCATCTAGGTGCCTTGCCACTCTCCTGGCTCTCTTAGACTCTGGGTCAGCCTCGGTCTCTTCTTGGTCTTGCTCTTCTCAGGTATCTTCCCCTTTCCCTTGTCCTGACTTGAACCTGCCATCATTGCTACTGCAAGCTGCTGTCACTGCACACATGTAGGTGTAGATAGAATGAGCATAGATCCTAATACATCTATAAGCAAAGCACCGCTAGGAAAGAATGCGCAACAGAAATCCAAGCATTGAATGAAGGACATGATCACTAGACAATTATGCAAAGTAACAACAGTGATCATCGACTATATGTGGCTGGTGTGAATCATCTAGTGTGCAGTCGAATACTGTGCGATTAAACTAACTACAGACTAGACAGGAGACAAACCCTAGACATGCAATTAACAGATAGGCATGAAATTAATTGTAGACTAGGTTGAGCTAATTAATTAATTAATGCAACTAAAAGATGGGAATTTATCTAATTGCATCAATTAAATAAATTGCTCATTAAACAGGGCATATATTGATGAATGGAGGATAGTATCAATACACTGTGAGAGAAGTCGATGTGCCGAGAACTGAGAACTCCGCAAAACATGCTCCAATCACCGAAAAGATGGGATTTTGGTCTTGCCGGCAATGGAGGGAGAGGAGCTTGCAAGGTGGAGTCTCTGGGGCTTGCGCGCGAGGGAGATGGGGAGCAGAGGCGGCGCTGTAGCGACGACGGCGGCTCGGCTGAGGCGCGCGGCATGGCGGCGGCTCTGGAGGCTCGCGGCAGTGAGGCCAAGGCAGCGTGGGTGCGTGGGCACAGACGTGCGCGAGGGTGAGCGTGGGCGAGGGAGAGCGCGCGGCTAGGTGTGGTGACTGGCGGCGCGTGGGAGTGAAGACGATGACGACGGCCGAATGGCGGAGACGGCGGCGGGTTCGTGAGCTCTGTGTCGAAGGAGAGAACAAAGAAGAAACCAAAACTTGATTTTGACCTATGTTAATTTATTGTTGATGGGCGAGATTCAACAAGGATCATATCAATGGTCCAGATCTGGATATGCTTCCCGCAATCACCCGGACTGACCGGACTGTACGGTCTCTGGACCAGACGGTCCGGTCTGTTCCATGGTCTGCCCAAATCAATACAGACCGGATGGTCCGATCACTAGGATCACTTTGTCCGGTCACTATGACCAGCCAGACCAGAACACTGTGCCCTGGGGGTTCTGACCGGATGGTACGGTCCAAAGAGCGGACTGTACGACCACTCCCAGAAAATTACTAAGTCAAGGAATTTCTCCATTTTCCAAGTGCCGTCACTAGACACATAAATAAATACCACACTTGGAATATAGAGGGAACTCTCAAACACTCATTTTCAAATAGTGGCACTCTATGGCCTTATAATTTTCACAAATGCCAAATGAAAGATCGAGGAAATAAGAACCAAGGCAATTAAGAACCAAATGGGTATGTATGAGCCTTAGTCCATGAGCCGCACGAGTAGATTTAACCTCGGAGTTCATAAGAGCTTGCTCAATGGGCATGAAGCACAATCCTTTCCTTTGGTCACAATTATGGAGATGTATTCTCATATAGAGCATGGGGCACAAATATCTCCAACTGTGACAAGCATCCTTTGTGTTTCCTATATGATGCATGCGACAAGCATTTTACATATGCAATGAAAGTAAACATGCCATGTGAATGCAAGCAACATTAAAAACAAGACACAAAGGAAATATAACAATGTCAAGTTTGAACTCCTCTCAAGCTTACTCACTATAAGCCACACCCTTTCCTTGAGACAAATCAAACCACCATCTCAAGCACTTCTCCTTGCTTATAGCTATCTTGAGTGGGTTAGACATTGACTAATTTTTATGTGTTTTTTAGTTATTTACACATGCATGGATGCAAAGCATACTAGTAACAAAGGAGTCCTAATTACCATGCAATGCAAGAGAAAAAAAACACACTACAACTATCAAGAACTAACACAGTTACCTCCCTCATGAGTAGATAGGTCATTGAGGGCCATGTCACTTGTGGTGGACTTCACATGATCTTCATGAAAGTGCTCGGTCCACCACTACCACCATCTAGGTCTTGTTCTTGGGCACCCACTTGTATGTAGCCGATCTCTTAAGATCAACAATGCACTTAGGCATCCATATGCTCTTGACCTTCTTCTTCTTTTTTGGTGGTCTCAAAGCCTTAGCTTTCACCTTGCCATCCTTGTTCCTAAAAAGCTTCAAATGGGTGTTCTCATGGAACAAGTTAGCATTAGGTAAATGAGAAACCATGTGGATATGTGCCATGGTTTGCTATATTCGTGATGAGTAATTGACTTAAGCGGATTTGGTGTTTGAGTTGAAATACGGGAATCCAGGGATTGCATGGGTTTGCATATCATGGTTATGACTAACCGGAGTTGGTGGAGATATTAGTGATGTTGTAGGAGATGGGAAATGTGTTTGCTTGTCTCATGATGTGTAGGTCACTGGAGTCAACTTGGCGGTCAACGGCGAGAGATCGGGCACAAGTAGGGGACTTGGGGCCAGACGATCGGGATGCCAGGTGAAGTCAAGGGTGATCCACACCGTACACGTGGAGAGGTAAGAAGCACGGACGGTTTCACGGTTGAGCCTCGAAACCGTGGTGATAATGAAGACGGCATGTTGACCAAGTCAAGGCGAATGGGATGCCGGTGCAAGTGACAAGGGGGCCTGATGGATAGGGACTGGGAGAGACTTGCCAGTGGTCAGGATCGCGGGACAAGGTGACACGCGTCGACATTGAGAAGTCGCGCTTTAAGAAGCGTGCAAGGCAGTTTTGTGGTTTAGGCCTCAAAACCGGTGGTGGTGGTTGGTGGTGCACGTGACACCATCATGGAGCTTGCTTCGAGAAGAAGCAAAGACGTGAAGCGTCCGATGGCATTCGGGCGATGAGGAGAAAGATGGACGGTTATGCCTCCGGTGGTTGGTGGGTGTGTTATGTAGGTCAAGGGTAGAGTGGTCATGTGAACAATAGACCCTAGGCCTATATAAGGAGAGGTGTGGCTAGTGGGAGAGGTGGCTCTCTTCCCATTAGCCTTGTGTTAGGACTCTATTCAAAGTGCTAGGAGATGACTTCATGTTTGAGAGGAGAGTAGTGGGTGTGTGAGAGACATCTTTTGCTCTTCCAAATAGTGGGAGAAAGAGGGTGGCTTCCTAGCCTTGTACCTATGGATCTTGTAAGCACATTTCTATAATATGAGAAGTATTTTCGTGCTCAAGATCTCCCTCTTCACTTGAATCCTGAAATTCCCTTTTTCCTATTTTCGGAAGTATTTTCATGGTGATTTTTTATCTCACTTTTGGATGCGTTTTTGGCCCGGATTTTATGAGAAACTTGTTGCTAGGATGAGCTAGGATAATTCTCTATGGATCCTTGATGGAATTATTGGCTCTAGCGCCTTCGATTTGAAGGATTTCTCAAGTTTCCCCTTTTTGGTGTTCTTGGCACGAGATCTGAAATTCCTTATGATTTCTTGAGACAATTGAGTTGATCTCCTAGGATTAGGCTCGTGATGTGATTAGGATTCACTGGTCCAAAAATTGCATCATTTGGAGTTTGTTTGATTGAGTTTTGGAGAAGTTTTGAGAACATCGTGAGAGATTTTCTGTTCTGTCGGGGGTCGACCGGCACTGCCGATGACCAGGACCGGCACTGTGACATCCCATGTCACAAAATGAAGTTAACTAAACCTAACACCAATTGAGGACTAAGCAAAAGTATAATTAATCCATGTGCCAAAGAATAAAAGAGGAAACCGACTTAATTAAGCCCATAATATTCAAAAAGGGGTCATTCACAAACATTATCAAAAACCATGGGAGTACCCCAATATTTTTGCATATTCTGAATGGCAGCATTAAAAGAGAATTTTGGTAATTTTTCCAGAATTTTTGGTAACCATTTAATACCCTTAAATATTCCCCTAAAGTCAGAAAAGTGTATTTTGGGTTTGGAATTTTCATAATTTATCAAAGCCATTTCAGCTGGTGCTCCCGAAGGCAAAGTTGGAGCACATGTTTTCTTGAGTCCACAAAAAAATTTGTGTCCTGTTTGGAGCAAGGAAACGTGGCGAATTGTATCAAACCCGAGTCCAAGTTCTGAGTCAAAATCGGGTCAAGATCTCTCTCCCCCTGGCCAATTCCAACCCGACACCGATCGTACCCGGACACTGTCGCCACCGTCGGTTGCTGTCGCCCCATGCCGACCACTGCACCGTCGAACCTCCACCCTGTGGCACCGGCCGGAATTGAAGCCGCCCGCCGCCGGCAGCCACTCCCTGGCCGACAGCACGACGCCCCTCCCTCTCTCTCCCTCTCTCACCCGCTCTCGGTCTTCCCTCCGCTGGCCGGGTCAAATGGCGGCAGCAGCAGCAGCAGCAGCAGCACCCCAGCCGCATCTCTCTCACTCTCTCAACTCGCAACCAGTTCTCGCACATTCCAGACCACTCCCGAGCACTGGCACTCTCTTCTTCCCCTCTCTCCCCGGCGAAACCCGAACTAGTGCTCTGTTCCTGCCGCCATGGTCGCCGCCGCCCAGAGCTTTGCCTAGGCAAGCTCTCCGTCCACTCTCTCTTCGCGAATTGACGTGCATGGACCCTACCCCACTCCCCTCTGACTCCCTCCCTCCCCTGTGCAGTGCCCTTGCCAGAATTTGCGAAGCCGGAGTCGCCTCCACCGGGATCCGACACCCTCGCCGACGAGAACCCTCCTCCGGTCTTCCGCCTCGACGAGTTCCTCGACGCCGACCGTCCCCGGACCACCGCAAAGCTCGTCGACCGAACCCCTGCCTCCCTCTCCCTCGGCACTGTCGCGTGGACCTCGCCGGAGTTGCCTCTGCCGCCGCACGTCGTCGTCGGCCACCTCCGGTGAGACCCTCTCCCCTCCGACCCCATCCACGAGATCCCCTTGGCATGGAGGCCATCCGAGTCGCACGTGAGCCCCCGCCGTGCCACCGCTCAGCCTCTGTCCCGAGCTTGCCGTCGCCGGCTGCAGCGCGCGCGCGCGTGTCTGATAGGATTTGAACCCAGTGGCAAAACTGTAAATAACAGTGGACTTTGAATAAACTTCAAAATTCAATATCTCGAGAAATACAAGGCCAAAAATTGTGAAATTAATTTTGTTCAACTCCTAAAATCATGCTCTACCAGAAAAAATAGGATCAAGTCCAAGTTTATTCAGTAAATTAATTTATTTAATCCACCAAAGTCACAACCCTAATTTGCTTAATAAATTCATAAGTAATTATGTGTAAATGGTAAATTCGTGAAACTTTCTCAGTAAGCATTTCATGGCATCCCTAAGCTATCTGCAAAAGCACATTTCCATTTTTATGCATATTTTCAATATTATTGCATAATCCTCATTTTCAATGACCTATGATTAGTATGTTAGTAAGCTTTTCCGTTAGCAAGTGCTATGCTTAAACTAGTGGAGTCAACGGTAGGTTATAGATTCTACTATGGTTCAATTGGTTGATGAACTTAATAAAAAAATGGAGCACCTATCGTTGCAACTCCGTGAACAAGTATTGAACTGTACCAAGTGTATATCTTTAATATGGGGATTGGTAAACCTAGTAACTTGGGCGCCGTATTGTTGGACGGCCATACTCATCGATCCAGAGGTGATGTGAACAGCATGGTGGTTGCACGGGTTGAGGACCGCTGGAGAGTGCATGGGTTAAGCCTCGGATACGAAGTACTGTATCGCGGGGAGGACGTGTACTCGGGATCGATGGCCCCGAATCGACTTTATAGCAATCTTGTGAGCGGTGGCCATATGTGTTCTTAAATGATGCGTATGTCGTGTATTTGAGTTTTTCCTGTAGGATGTAAATCAATTCGAATTATCGTCCCTCGCGGTTATGAGTACCTTTTGTTCGAGCAGCGGCAATGATATGTTAAGTAGTAAAGTTGTGGTTATGTTTCTGAAATTTATTTATGCTATGGATACACAATGTTGTGATGTATTGCTCTTTAGCTATATTCATGTCTTAGCAGCTAGCTAGACTCACCGTAGTTGTATTCTACGATAAGCAAGTAAAATCTTGTTTAAGGAAATTGAAAGTGCAGCATAGAACTAATAGGAGCTTTTTATGCAACTATCAAATAAACCCGGTCAGCCCCCTGCATACTAGGAGTTGGTTTTAGTAAACCGGTTGACGGGTAAGTCTTGTGGAGTATGTTAGATACTCAGGCTTTGCGTTGATGTTGTTTTTCAGGTTTTCCTCAAGCGACCTATTGTGATTGTTGTAATAAGGTTGTGTGGGAAGGTGAGGAGCCTCAAAACTGGACCATCGAATGGGTCCCCAGTTCTCCTAACCGTGGTGAGTGAGCCATCGCTATAGGGCTGGCATGGTTCACGTAGGCAACGTCGTGTTTTGTCGTTTCATCGCTTCCGCTAAAGTATATAATATGTACCAAGGACTCATATTATGTATCAGATCTGAACTCAGCTTAATTTGAACACCGGACTTGTAATATTACTCCTCTAAGTGATGTACCTTTGTAAATGATGAATGTTCATGTGTGAATGCTATGTATGATTACTTCGTTAACCATCTCCCGAGACAATCCTATGCGACATACTCTACTTTCCGGAGTCGGGTTGTCACAGGCACTGCCGATCGGTCTGGTCTGTAGGCTCCAGTGCGACAGCATCCCGCACCGGCAATGCCGATAGGTGCGACCGGCACTACCGATGACGCGCACCAGCACTGCCGATAGGCGTGACCGGCACTACCGATGCCCACCGGCACTGCCGATGGGAGTTCAGTTCTGAACTGTTAAGGGTTGCTTCCTCCCTTTTTGTTTCCGCTGTGTTTCTTTGATGTGGTTGATCACTCCTAGGGCTAGTACACCACAAGTTAGTGTGTGTAGTCTTGGTGGTCAATTTGGAGGTTGGCTTGGGTTGTTTTTGGGATATAGGCCAAGTTCTCTTGGAGAATTCTATTTGGCTCCCATTCACCCCCCTCTGGTCGCCTTCTCGGTCCTTCAATTGGTATCAGAGCCAGTTTGATCACTAGTTGACCTTCACCGGCTTTGTGATCCGAAGACGATATGGAGAAGCGTGCTGTCAAGCTGTGGATGTTCGATGGAGAGGACTTCCCCTACTGGAAGTCACGGACCAAGGCATATCTGCTAAGTCAAGGAGGTGCAATTTTGGAGTTTGTTGATCAGGAGTATGCTATACCACAATACCTGAACACTGCCTCTGCAGGTGAGTTACTCAGGTATGAGAACAACTCCAAAGTTGTCAATATTCTGCTTTCTGCACTTGGTAGGAGCGAACATGATAGGGTTGCACACCTTGACACTGCTCATGCTATTTGGGATAAGCTCTGCACTTATCATGAGGGTACCAACCAGGTCAAGTCTATGCGTAAGGATTCTTACAATAGACAGTACCAAACCTTTGCTCAAAAACCGGGCGAGTCACTAGATGACACTTTTCACAGGTTTGAGGCAATTGTGTGCAACTTGCGGGCTTGTGGTACCCTTGTGTACAATGACAATGATGGAGCTAAGCAACTATTGTACTCACTTGATGAAAATATTTGGGGGGGTTAAAATTGCTGCTCTAGAAGAAACTGCTAAATTCAATACCCTAAACTATGAGCAACTATATAGCAAGCTGAAATCTCATGAACTGTCTAGGAAATCTCGTCCTATCTTACTATTCCTGCTTCTAGCATGGCTTTGCTTTCTATTTCTCAGAAGGGTGATCACAGTTGTGCTGCTCATGGAACTAACCTCTCACTTGACAAGTCTTCCTTGGAGTTTGCTTTGTCTTCTCTTGTTGCAGCTTCCGATGAACAGATGGAGTGCATTCCTGACGAGAAGCTGTCCTTGCTCACAAGGAAGTTCAGGAAGTTCTATAATAATCGGAAGGAGAGAAGAGGAGGTGGTTCAAGAACCTGCTTCGAGTGCGGTGACCCGGGACACTTCATCGCTGATTGTCCCAAGAAGAAGAAGAAGGTCGGGTACCATGACAACAACACTGAAGACTTCAAGCAGAAGAAGAACCGCTTCTACAAGAAGGGCAAGAACTCCAAGAAGTTCGCCAAGGCCATTGCACGCGCCTGCGTTGCCGCCTTGAGCGATGTCGACCTCACATCAAGCGAAGGCCATACAAGCTCGGAGGAGGAGGTTGAAAAGCCACGAGTCAAGAGGAAGGATGACTTCACCGGGCTTTGCTTCATGGCAAAGAACGACCATGACACCGACTCTGGATCCAACTCCAACACAAGCGAGGTACCTCCCACTCTCGATGAGCTCTCTTCTGAACTTGATCGTTTGCACGATGTTCTGCTCATGCAAGATGATAAGCTTCGCAGTGCTGTTCGTGAGGGTAGAGAGCTTAAGTCTAAGTTGGAGAGTGCTGATTTTAAAATTGCTTCACTTAGGTCCAAGCTTGCTCGTGAGAACATTGTTGTTGAGTGTGAGTCTTGTCAAGTTGTGATGAGTGATCTTGCACAGAGGGAGAGTGTGCATGCTCAAGTTGCCAGTCAGCTTGAGAGTGCCCTCAAAGAGCTTGATGAGTTCAAAGCTAGACCAACTCTTTTGGGTGTACGCCAGAAGTGCCCCAAGCTCACAGATTAGTTGGAAGCTCAGTCCCTCAAAGTCAAAGATCTTGAGTCCAAGTTGCTTCATGAGACTCGCTCTATGGTCCTTCCACCACCATATGAGGTGTGTGTCTCTCTTAAGGACAAGCTTGTAATCACTAGGGAGGAAAATAAAGCCTTAGTTCAGGAAATTGACTATCTTGTGTCTAGGCTCCAGAGAACCCTAGTGAGTGAAGAGAAGATTGAGAGTGATTTGGCAAGAGTGAAGGAGAGTGCTTCTAGATCAACCTATAACTTGGGTTTGGGATTTGAGAGGTGTGACAAGGAGAGTGAGAATGTGGGTAAGTTTGTACCTAGCTCCAGCTACAAGGATGAGGAAAACACCATCAAACCTACTGACACATATTATCCACCCAATCCAAAATCCTCCTTCAACCCAAAGCAAATAGAGAAGCCAAAACCCAAACCTGCAATGCAAACCAAACCTAATCCTAAGGGTATCTACGTTTGCATGTTTTATGGTCGTAAGGGCCACTTGGATGAATTCTGCTATAGGCGTAAGAGGATTGAGAGGAAGCAAGCTGAGTTGACTAGGGATGCTTTTTATGATGATTTTGTTGACTTTTAGCCTCGCTTTTTTTTTCTCATGCCTATCGTGGACAGGGTCATTCCTTATATGGCTTTGATTCATGAAACAGAGGCTTTGCGCAGCAGCGCTTTGGCGCCCCATGTTTTCCCCATCGTGGTGAGCGTCACTCACGTGAATTTGGCTTTCACACAGATGATTTCTATCCTCACAACTCAAGGTTTGAGTCGAGACACTTTGACAGGCCACGCTTTCCCCATCGTGGTTCTCGTCCCATTCGTTCGAATGATAAAGTGCAAAGAACTGTGATGACTACTATCGGTCGTATGGTTAAGTGCTGGATTCCCAAATGCTTTTTGACTAACCCCAGCACTGAACCGTCGACTTTCACTTCTCGTTCTTTGTAGGTAGCAGGTGGAGGCTTGGAGAACAAGTGGTTGATGGATTCCGGGTGTTCGCACCACATGACCGGAAATGCAAAGTGGTTCTCCAGCCTCACTCCTTTGAAGCGTCGGGAGTATGTGACCTTTGGAGATGACATGAGAGGAAGAGTGAAGGGAAGGGGCGCGGTAAAGGTAAATAAGAACTTCACTCTCAATGATGTTGGTTTGGTTGAGTTTCTCAAGTTCAATCTCCTCTCTGTCTCTCAGCTTCTTGATGTTGGTTTGGAAGTGCGCTTTAAGTCGAATGCTTCTTGTGTTCTTGATTCGAGTGGTTCCTTGGTTTATGGGATTTCTCGCATTAGCAGAGTTTTTCAGGCTGATTTTGCTGGTTCTCCTGGTTCTCACAAGTGCTTGTTTGCTCAATCTTCTTCTGAGCTCTGGAAATGGTATAGGAGACTGGGTCACATGAGCTTTGACTTGTTATGTCGCTTGAGTGGCCTAGGTTTGATCCGAGGATTGCCTAAGCTCAAATTTGATAAGGATTTGGTTTGTGCTCCTTGTCGTCATGGGAAAATGATTGCCGCTTCTCATCCACCAATTAATTTGGTGATGACTGAACGCCCTGGAGAGTTGCTTCATATGGACACTGTTGGTCCTTCTCGGGTTCGTTCGGCGAGTGGGAAGTGGTATGTTCTTGTGATTGTTGATGACTACTCTTGTTACTCTTGGGTCTACTTTCTTGAGAGCAAGGATGAAGTGTTTCATCACTTTCGAAGCTTAGCTTTGAGGTTGTTCAAGGAACTCCCCGGTGCATTACGAGCAATTTGTAGTGATAATGGCACCAAGTTCAAGAACTCCTACTTTGATGCTTTCTGTCTTGAGCATGGTATTGAGCATCAGTTTTCAGCACCTTGGGTTCCCCAGAAGAACGGTGTGGTTGAAAGAAAGAACAGAACCTTAGTGGAGATGGTCCGGACGATGCTCGATGAGCATAGGACTTTGAGGCGGTTCTGGGCTGAGGCCATTAGCACTGCTTTCTATGTTTCCAATCGGATTTTCTTGCTCTTAATTCTTAATGTGACTTCTTATGAACTGCGTTTTGGGAGAAAGCTCTCGGTTTCTCATTTGCGTGCCTTTGGTTGTAAGTGATTTATTCTCAACCGTGGCAATCTTGATAAGTTTGAGTCAAGGTCTTCCGATGGAATCTTTCTTGGTTACTCTCTTCATGGTCATTCCTACAGAGTTTTGAATTTGGAGACTAACACCATCGTATAATCCTACGATGTAACCTTTGATGAATCAAACTCCTGTGCAAGGAATGTGATTGAGTCTGCAGGTGACAAGGAGATGAAGGAGAGCATCTTTGTAGAAGAGGACCTACAGGGCTTGGATGATGATGATGATGAGTCATTCCATCCCACATCTGAGCTTGTTCCTGCTGCTACCACTACTCCAGCAGAGGGTCTAGAAGCTTCTACATCAACTTCAGTAGCTGTCGAGCAAGCTCTAGTTGTGGTTGAGGGGGAGGTACACTCTAAGAGAGAGGCTCCTCACCACATTCAGCGTCAACATCCACCTCAACAGATGATCGGTAATCTCTATAAGAGGACAACAAGGTCAAGGTCTGCACATCTTGCTTGCTTTACCAATTCTCTCTTTGTTGCGACCTTTGAACCCCGGGATGTTGGACACGCACTATCTGATGAACATTGGGTTAATGCCATGCATGAGAAGTTGGAAAACTTTGAGAGAAACAAAGTCCGGACCCTTGTAGAGCCTCCCAAAAATGTCAATATCATAGGAACCAAGTGGGTGTTCAAAAACAAACATGGGGAGGATGGTGAGGTTGTGAGAAACAAGTCTAGGCTTGTTGCTCAAGGTTTTAGCCAAGTGGAGGGCTTAGATTATGGTGAAACCTTTGCTCCTGTTACTCGCATAGAAGCTATTAGGATCTTGCTTGCATTTGCTGCCTCCAAGGGCATTAGACTCTATCAAATGGATGTCAAGAGTGCTTTCCTAAATGGTTTCATAGAGGAAGAAGTGTATGTGAGGCAACCCCTGGCTTTGAGCACCACAAATACCCAAACCATGTGTACAAGCTTCAGAAGGCTTTGTACGGGTTAAAGCAAGTACCTAGGCCATGGTATGCTAGGCTTAAGACCTTCTTGCTAGAGCGTGGGTATGTCATAGGGTGTGTTGATAAAACCTTGTTCACTCTCAAGCATGGCAATGACTTTCTAATGGTTCAGATTTATGTGGATGATATCATCTTTGGGGGTTCCTCTCATGCTCTTGTGTCCAGGTTTCAGGAAACTATGGAGAGTGAATTTTAGATGTCGATGATGGGAGAGCTCACCTTCTTTCTTGGGCTTCAAATAAAGCAGTGCAAGCAAGGCACTTTCATACCAAGCCAAGTACATGAAGGATCTCCTGAAGAAGTTCGACATGGTCAATGTGAAGCCGTTGTCTACACTAATGTCCACTACAACGGCTCTTGACCCTGATGAAGACTGTGAAGCGGTGGATCAAAGGGAGTACAGGAGCATGATTGGCTCCCTCTTATACCTGACAGCAACAAGACCCAACATACACTTTGCGGTGTGTCTTTGTGCTCGCTTTCAAGCTTCCCCAAGGGTGACTCATCGCAAGGCTGTCAAGCGCATCTTCAGGTATCTCAAGTACACCCTTGAGTTCGGTCTTTGGTACTCTGCATCTTCATCTCTTGATCTCATTGGGTATTCGGATGCGGACTTTGCTGGGTGTAGAATTGATAGGAAGAGCACTTCTGGTACTTGCCATTTCTTGTGTACTTCTTTGATCTGTTGGTCTTCTCGTAAGCAGTCGAGTGTTGCCTAATCCACCAAAGAGGCTGAGTATGTAGTTGCTGCTAGCCGCTGCTCACAAATCCTATGGATTATATCTACCATGAGAGACTATGGGTTAACTTTTAAGGGTGTTCCACTCATGTGTGATAACTCCAGTGCCATGTGCTTAGCCAAAAACCCAGTCCAACATGGTAAGATCAAACATATCAATGTGCGATTCCACTTCCTGAGAGACAATGTTGAGAAGGGGGATGTTGAGCTCCAATACATTGATACCAAAAACCAACTAGCTGATATCCTCACCAAGCCCCTAGATACTTTGAGACATGCTTTTCTTTGGGGGGAACTTGGTGTTTGTCATTCCTATGGCATTATTTGAGGAGGAGCTGGTTTTCTCTTGTATATATGTATCTTACCATTTTCGCATTGCATCTCATATGTAATATATGTATTGGTAGATGAGCTTTGATTCTTATGCTTTCTTGCATTTCTCTTTGCTATGATTGAGCTTGAGCTAAGTTGTGTGGATGTGATGGTAATCTCTCATGCTTAGATTTTCTAGATGGCTTGTTATAAACTCATGTGAGCAACTTGCTAATCTTAAAGGTAAACTGAGCTTCTTGTGAACCTTATGATCTAATCTTGCTAAAACTTGCTCACCATGTGTATAATTGCTTTTATCCTTGTTGAAACTTGCGTTGAGGCTAGTCTAGAGGATGTCTTGGCTTTGGCACCTTGTGCTTGCAAAATGGAAGGTTTTGCAAATGTTTAGCTCATGATGAAACATTGTGGAAACGTGTGTTTCTTTTGCCGCAAAGACATGCTCTTTTGTCTTGTGCATAATCTTGGAAAATCTACTAAATGCTTTGATCAAGAACTACTCAATAATGCTAAATCCAAACACTGTAACTTGAAGCCTCGGGGTGTTTACCGTATCCAGTCGTGCGACCCTCCGCATGGATAAGAGGACACATAAGGATAAACTATAATCACTTGATCAACTGAGTCTCTGTTTCATATGTGAGCGTTTGTAGAGCTCATTTTCTGCGAGTGCTTGTTGCCCTTGTTGAGATTGAAACTGGCTAGATTCTTATGATTCACTTGGTGCTTATTTTGCCTTGGATGAGAGTACTTACACATGTGGTGGCAGATTTTTTCATGATGAGCAAAATTTGATTCTATCTAAGCTAGTCAATCTTTCTGCTTAGCTTGTATAGCTCATGGTGTTTATGCCTTGCTAACTATTTTTTATCTTTGCATGATTGGGAGCTATTGCTTTTACACCTCATAGCACTATAGTTATGGTTAGCAAAGTTAAATGCTTGTTTGCATAATTGTTGAAGCTCCTTAGGTTTGCATTTTCGTGCATTGCTTGTTCTTTTGCCTCTTTGATGAGTTCATTGCCAAAGGGGGAGAAAATTTTGGGGGTCATGCACAAATAATGCTAATAAACTCATATGACCCATTTTGCACTACATGAGACCTACCACAACTTGAGGGGGAGCATTTCATGATCTTGAGCGGGTTCCTGCACTTTTCACATTCTTTGCGTCTCAAGTCGCTTTCTTTGTCAACTCTTGGTCTTGTGATCCCTACTTGCTAGATGGCTTGTGTTCACCTTCTCTTTGGGTTTGGCCATTTGGATGTGCTTATTCGGCTTCGCATTTCAAACTCTAATCTTTGTGCATTTGGTGTTGTCAATGTACTCATCAAGGGGGAGATTGAGAAACCATGTGGATATGTGCCATGGTTTGCTATATTTGTGATGAGTAATTGACTTAAGCGGATTTGGTGTTTGAGTTGAAATGCGGGAATCCAGGGATTGCATGGGTTTGCATATCATGGTTATGACTAACCGGAGTTGGTGGAGATATTGATGATGTTGCAGGAGATGGGAAATGTGTTTGCTTGTCTCATGATGTGTAGGTCACTGGAGTCAACTTGGCGGTCAACAGCGAGAGGATCAGGCACAAGTAGGGGACTTGGGGCCAGACGATCGGGATGCCGGGTGAAGTCAAGGGTGATCCACACCGTACACGTGGAGAGGCAAGAAGCACGGACGGTTTCGCAGTTGAGCCTCGAAATTGTGGTGATGATGAAGACGGCATGTTGAACAAGTCAAGGCGAACGGGATGCCGGTGCAAGTGACAAGGGGGCCCGATGGACAAGGACTTAGAGAGACTTGCCAGTGGTTAGGATCGCGGGACAAGGTGACACGCGTCGACATCGAGAAGTCGCGCTTTGAGAAGCATGCAAGGCGGTTTCCCGGTTTGGGCCTCAAAACCGGTGGCGGTGGTTGGTGGTGCACGTGGCACCATCACGGAGCTTGCTTCGAGAAGAAGCAAAGACTTGAAGCGTCCGATGGCATTCGGGCGATGAGAAGAAAGATGGACGGTTATGCCCCCTGTGGTAGGAGGGTGTTTTATGTAGGTCAAGGGTAGAGTAGTCATGTGGACAATAGACCTTAGGCCTATATAAGGAGACGTGTGGCTAGTGGGAGAGGTGCCTCTCTTCCCATTAGCCTTGTGTTAGGACTCTATTCAAAGTGCTAGGAGAGGACTTCATGTTTGAGAGGAGAGTAGTGGGTGTGTGAGAGACATCTCTTGCTCTTCCAAATAGTGGGAGGAAGAGGGTGACTTCCTAGCCTTGTACCTATGGATCTTGTAAGCACCTTTCTATGATATGAGAAGTATTTTCGTGCTCAAGATCTTCCTCTTGACTTGAATCCCGAAATTCCTTTTTCCTATTTTCGGAAGCATTTTCGTGGTGATTTTAGATCTCACTTTTGGATGAGTTTTTGGCCCAGATTTCATGAGAAACTTGTTGCTAGGATGAGCTAGGATAATCCTCTATGGATCCTTGATGGAATTGTTGGCTCTAGCACCTTCGATTTGAAGGATTTCTCAAGTTTCCCCTTTTTGATGTTCTTGCTACGAGATCTGAAATTCGTGATGATTTCTTGAGCCAATTGAGTTGATCTCCTAGGATTAGGGTCTTGATGTGATGAGGATTCACTGGTCCAAAAATCGCATCATTTGGAGTTCGTTTGATTGAGTTTTGGAGAAGTTTTGAGAAGATCCTGAGAGATTTTCTGTTCTGTCGGGGATCGACCGGCACTGCCGATGACCAGGACCGGCACTGCCGATCGGTCTGGTCTGTAGGCTCCAGTATGACAGCATCCCACACCGGCACTACCGATAGGTGGGACCGGCACTGCCGATGACGCGCACCGGCACTACCGATAGGCGTGACCGGCACTGCCGATGCCCATCGGCACTGCCGATGGGAGTTCAGTTCTGAACTGTTGAGGGTTGCTTCCTCCCTTTTTGTTTCCACTGTGTTTCTTTGGTGTGGTTGATCACTCCTAGGGCTAGTACACCACAACTTGGTGTGTGTAGTCTTGGTGGTCAATTTGGAGGTTGGCTTGGGTTGTTTTTGGGATATAGGCCAAGTTCTCTTGGAGAATTTTATTTGGCTCCCATTTACCCCTCCCCCCCTCTGGTCACCTTCTCGGTCCTTCAGTAAAGCAATGGAACTTCTTACCCTAGGGCAATCCTTGGTGGCATGGCCATCCTCGTAACACCTCTCGTAATAGTAGTCGTCGGCGAGTAGGGGCTTGATCCATTCGGGAATGGAGCCACTCGTCCCGATGATGTCGATGGTGGCGGGATATGAGCCAAGTCCCCGGTGGGAAACGTTGTTCACAAGGTTTCTTCCAAGAATCTCCTTGTGAATGGCTCTACCACGTGTAAGCCTCTTGAAGCCATCCATCACCATCTTCCTCTCTTCCTTGAGCTTGTGATATTCCTTCAAAACAAATGGCTCAAGAGAAGGAACCTCAACCGAGGTGGTTAGTTCATGACACATAGTAGACGCATCGCTCTTTGATGAACAAGAGGAGGGAGAGGCAAGGTTCTCAATATTGATGGCCTCATAAGTAATCTCAAGGGCCTTGTACTTCTCATTAAGCTCTACATGATCACCCTTGAGTTTGTCAAAACTCTTGTTTAGTACCTCATGAGATATGACAAGATCCTTGAGCTCACTCTCAAGCTCACCAACACGGTCCTTAGCCAACTTACACTTTTTTCTTATCACATCCAACATTTTGGATTTTTTGATGGCGATGTCACGGGCTTGCTCAAGCATACTCCACAACTCGGCACACGTGTGCTCCTCGTCATCGCTATCATCGCTGCTCTCATCCTCACTCTCCCCAAGTTGGCTCGAGGCCATAAGGCACGTGGGAGGTGGAAGAAGAGCTCGTGGTGATGTGGTCTTGATCATAGATAGGCCGGCCACTTCTTCATCACTTGAGGAGGTGGACTCATCACTTGAGTTGTCGCTTGTCCACTCCCCCACAAGAGCCTTGCGAGAGAACTTCTTCTTGTAGTCTTGGGCATTGCCTTTGCCCTTGCTCTTGTCTTTGTTGAAGAGTCTCTTCTTCTTTTACTTGGCTTTGGGGTCTTCTTCTTCTTCACTTGAATCTTCTAACTTGAATGCTTCTTTCTTGGGCTTTGGGCACTCTCGAACGAAGTGATTCTTTGAGCCATAATTGAAGCACTTGCCCCGAGACTTGGAAGTGAACTTGTTCTTGAAGGTCTTCATTTTCTTCATGAGAAGAGCCAAATCCCCGGTCAAGTCACCCTCATCATCATCTTCATCTTCATCATCGGTGTCCGCCTTCTTCTTGCTTTTCTTGCTCTTGCTTGATTCTTGCTTGTCAGCTTATAGAGCAAGGTTGGATGGTTGAGGATCATCCATCTCTAGCTGGTAGCTCTCGAAAGCGGTGATCCTGCCAAGTACATCCTTCATGGTCTTGGTCTTGAGGTCACCCTACAAGGTGTATGTGATGATAGACTCATACTTGGGGTCTTTGAAAAGCCTCAAGAATCTTCTGATGACTTCCATGGGCTTAAGCTTGAAATCATCCCCAAGTGCATTGATCTCCTCTACAAGCACATGAAAACGAGAATACACTATGTTAGCTCCTTCATGTGGCAATCTTGCAAAGTTATCATACTTGTTCTTCAGCATAAAGTATCTTTCCTCTTTGACATCACTAGTACCCTCGTGGATACTCTGAATCTCAGTCCAGATACCGAGTGCTATCGAACTAGAGTCCACTCTAGCAAACACATCCTTGGAGATGCATGAGAACAAAGCATTCTTGGCCTTAGTGTTGTTCTTTATGAAGTCAGGTTGAAGAAGGTTAGCATTCGCATCCGACTCATGAGTCACCATCCATATCTCCGGATTAAGGGACTCCAGGTAGGCTTGCATGCTCGCCTTCCAATACCCGTAGTCCTCCCCATCAAATATAGGAACACTCCCCACCTTTTTCGGCATCCTTACTTAAGGCGGTCAAGCCTCAAAATTGAGCACTTGGCTCTGATACCAATTGTAAGGACCGAAGGGCTACCGAGAGGGGGGGGGGATGAATCGGTAGCCGACCACAAATTCGAATATTTCAGTTTCACTCCTCTAAAACCTAATAAACGTTGCAACCTAAAGAATTCTAGTAGGACAAGACCCTACACATGCTAGTGTTCATGATGCAAAGCAATGCGTGGAAGCTAAACACACTAGCCTATGCAAGCCACAAGTCACCCTATCACTAGAGCACACAATTGCGGAATAGTAAAGAGAGGGTGAAGGAATGCTCATGATTTTTTCTAAGGTCTCGGAAGGATGGCGCCTTCCTCTAATCCTCATTGGACCACTCCCACCAGAGTCCCGGTCCCTCCCGCCACCAAGTGGAGTTCTTGCCCACGAGCCCGCAGTCACTCCTAGAGTGAAGATATGGTGTGCATCACCGCTGCACAAAGTACAAGCTCACCTCCCTCGAGAACTTGCCGGACTCCTTGCACGATAGTACAAGCTGCACAAAGTACAACCGATCACGATAGGCTCGATCACCGACACCTAACCGGTCTAGGTCTCACCATAGACCAAGAGTAACAATCTAGATCACACTCTCAAGAACACCCTAGCCTTAGATGTGCAAGATGCTCAAGCTACTCTCCACTAGCACTCTCAAGATATGCAATATCTCCTTCTAGTGCTCTCCTCTTTTCCTCTTGGACCTTATGAAATATTCTCAGGTATTCCACTGGCCAAGAGAGGTCTCCAGGACCCAGCAACGAAGTTATATAGGCTCCCAACCTCAAACTAGTCGTTGCTCCACGAAATCAGCTTTCTGGGCCTACTGACCGGACAGTCTGGTCACTGCAATCCCGAGCTTCAACTACTCTGCCCACTGTTGAACTCCAACTGACCGGACTGTCTGGTGACCTGACCGGACTCTCCGGTCTGTTTCTCTCTCCAGTCCAAAAACATTTCATCGCTGCTTCTTCGCTGCTCTATGTCGAGCCATACAGACCGGACCGTCTGGTCTCTACAGCTCCCAGACACAGACAGTTTTCTCGCTGCCCGTTGTAAGTCCTAGACAACTTCACATAGTGACCGTACAGTCCGGTCACCTCTGACCCCTCTGTCCGGTCACTACGTCCATCGTCCTCGCTTGACTTCATTTCCCAGCTTCTCCGAACAGCTCATTGGCTTCTCCACTGTCATCTAGTACATGTGATTTCACCGAGCAACCTTGCACATCACCGACTAGACATGACCTAAGATAATGACCTAGACCCCCTTGATAGTCCGGTTTTTCCTATGGACTCAAATCCCTAACAATTAGACAAGTGTACCAAACACTTGCTCTATAGCTTGTTCTCCACTTTGATCCATCTTCATCAACCCTTGGACTCCATCAAACTCATCAAGCCTCCATGCTTGTGGTCATTGTCTTCAATCGTCAAGGCAACCATCATCCAAAGATTTATAGTAGAGTTAAGAGATGATTCCTATATAGACAACACTCATGTAGATATTAACTCATAATTTCATAGTTGTCATCTATCACTAAAACATCCATACTTTGGTGATCCAATATCACCAAAACATCCATACCAAATATCTGAGAATGTTTGGAGAAGTAAAATTTTGAGTAAATAAGTGCTCATATAAATATACGAAGGAGATGTACTCAGATCTAATAAAGAAAGAAATGGAAAAAGATATTTGGTCGGTGAAAAAACACCACCACCACCACTTGCCAGCCATCCAATCTCGCCGGAGTGAAGCTGGCACATAACAGCCTCATGCCATCCTCAACCATATCATGTTTCAAGTTGAATAAATAGACAAGTAGCAAGTAAGATATATATGGCCAGAACAATACCAAATCAAGACTAATCATTGAGATTTAGATGGAAACTTGTGGAAAAACCATTGTTTTTTTGCTAGTTAGGGTAAAATAGGTCGCAAATGGTGAAACAGGAGTTGCAAATATCACTACGTTTTCTGTGAGAAAAAAGAAAAGACTTGCATATTGCTACGTTTCATTAGGAAAAAAAATCATTGGCGTGCCAGGTTCAGCAATACATTGTTAAGATGCGTATTCCATGATTTCATTCCCGTATGCTGTAACTCCGTTGTGATTACCAACATCATTGTGACTCCGTGAGCTCTGAAAATGCGAGCAGCGATTGGAGATTGTGACCTTGGTATTTTGAGGACAATACAACGATCAGCCGTGGCCATGTGGGCCACTGCGGATGGGCCCCACTCTGTGACGCTCTCTCCAACGGCCACGCGATTACGTACCTCAAATTCAGGGATTACGAAAGATATTATTAGTGTTAAAATTTGAATTTACGAGTGTAATCACTGCCCGCTAGTCCTGTGCGGCTGCCTGCTTCGTCTATTCCTCTAATGTAACAGCCGAGAACAAGAAACACTCCTTGCTGAAGATCTGAACAGCTTGAAAGGAAGGTCAGTGCGTCAGTGTCCATCTATTCTTCTCTCTAATGCCTCCTTACTCATCAATTTTTTTTTATCTCTTCCTTTTCTTATCTCCGTTGATAAAGAACTGGAGAATTAGGAGCAGTAGATCTGCTGATATACATCCATTAGGATGAGAAATGCTGCAACGCGTTGATTAGGGCGCATGAGCATGTGATTTCGCCCTAATCGCTGGATCATGAGTCGCTGATCCGATAAGCCCCATGAACATCAGTGCTGTAGTCTTTAGAAAATGATTCATCCTCCTTGGTTTCAGTAGTCTTCCAGGTTACAACCAATTGTACCCGGTGGCAAGTGATCATACAGTGTGCATAGTTATTATGCAAGTAGGAAGTTTTGAAGCTAACGAGACAGACATTGGAGATGTGTTCTGGCAGATGTAGTACAAGTACAATGGAGATTACCAGTCAATTGCTTTCTGCGAAAGCTATCGTAATTGCTTTCTTTTCACCTTTTGGCTGCACACTCATCTACAATCACTGCTAATCCATTCTTCAGTGGGCATTACAATCATTATTCCTTTGTTGCAAATTCTCTAGATCCAGTTACTCTAACGACTTGTGTGGAATGTGGATATGCTTCCATGTGTTGCATCGTACTCGAACATCTCATTTACTATTTTCCTCTGAGTCACGCGAGCGGCATTACACATATTCTATACTCATTTGCTATAAATAGTAATCATAAACCATGTCCAATTGCCACTACCAAGGACCATCATCCAAATTACGTGGGGCAAAGTTGGTTAGCTTTCAGAAGATCCATTCCAAGTGAAGCATTATGCATCTTCTCCTTTCCACTATTCACCACTACACCTGGGGCACAATTTCTAAAAGTGGAATGCTAGTTCAGAACCGATATCAAAACGATGGCTACTTGATTATAATATGGCGAAGAAAGATTTCGTGGGGATTGGAGCTATAATACTAAATCCATCTGACTCCTCATGCATTGTGAATGCCGCATGCTTCTGCTTTTTTAGGTATGTTCTCGCAATATAAAGGCTTGAAACCATGCAGGTGTCACAAGATCAGTGCATCCAGGGCTTCCTACTAAGGTAAGCCCCTCTTCTCTTGAGCGCTCATCTTCAGGCTAGCCTAATGTGCTTAACAGTACTGTACTTCTTCCTGTCCATCCCTTTGTTTGTCTGTTTGTTTTTTTCCTTATAAACAAGTGGTCTAGCTACTATCGTTAAATTGCTTGCACAATATTCGTTTTGTAATTATTATAGACTTGCAGAGTATGTAACTATTCTAGACTAGAAAAGTTTCAGTGATCAGCCACGCATATGAAGTGACTTAGCTTTCTCCATTTTAGTAACAGACTCTTCCACATGAAACAAAGTTCACAAATCTTACTGTACGACTGTGTATGCAGGCAATTAGGCAATGCTTTAAGTTCAATAATTGCCATTGTTCTCTACTGCTTGTTTTGTAGTGGATTGTCCAGAGTAACAAAGGCGAATCATGCAACAGTGTGAAGGAGTTATACTGTAGCTAGGACTTTGATATCACATTTAGTGGACGACAAGAACTCTCCTCTGATTATAAATAGGCAGTGTCAGGGTGATGATTTCTCATCACACCGTTCTTACTGATCTGATTCTGTTGTATCACTCAGCGCAGTCACAAGCCTGGTTGGAGTGGTGCTGATGGAGCATTTCAGGAGAGGAGTGGAGTTTGGGATGGCCTCCTTTCAGAGTTGCCATTCGCTGTCCTGTCAATTGGTGATGATGCAAATCCTTTGCCTGTGAAATTATTTTATCATTTCTAGCTTTATAGAATATAAACTAAACACAGATGGGGGATAAGGCTAGTAGGCTACGAGTATTAAAGTTTTCAGCACTGTTTATTCATTTGGCATACCTGCATCTTGTGACAAATTCAGAGAGAACCTCAACTGTTGAAATTGAGGGTCTGATCAATGTGTTGACTGCATACTTCAGAAACATGCTATTATTCTCTCTTTTAGACTTTGAAGTGATTAAATTGCTGTTGCGCATTGCTGAATGTTCAAACAGGCAGAGAGCACACTAATCGATGCGCAGAAGACGGCTATCCGCTGTAAAGAGAAGTCTCGGCGTTCTAAGTGCTGCCAGCCCACTGAGGTGCCGGTCGTCCCCGAGCAGGCAATGGAGTTCCTCTCTCGGACATGGAGCCCCTCCTCCTTGGATCTGTTCCAAATACTCTCTCCCAGCGTATGTTATGTACATGGACCACAGCTTCATTAATTTTCTAGCTTCATCACCAACTAAGTGTCGACATCTATCTCTCGAGTTACTCTCCATTACTTTGCAACTTGCATTACAAACATGATGATTGCACAAGAATAAAAATTTCCATATTTTCTTTTCTGTGTATAGACTGGCAGTGTAATTAAGGACTGATTTCCTTCTAACTACTTTTACTCACTTTGTGCTAATCCAGAGCCTGGGGTCATCATCAGAAGACCACGAGCCTGACCAGGGCGGAGGGGACAAAGACGAAGATGAAGATCAAAATCTCGACACGGCCCACACCAATGGAGAAAGAAGCCAGTTGTTCAATCAGACATGGGTAAGTTACCTATTGGGCACACGTCTTATGGATGTTATAGGAGTTCACATCTTGATAGGAATGACTAATTCGTGCGTTGCCTGACAGGGAGTTGTAGCCAACGGGAAGCCTACTAGATCTGCACAGAGGGTGCATAAGCTATCCCAACCTACCTGGGTAAGTAAGGTGTAAGGACGCAACATAAGATACCAACCGAGGTTATAGCTATAGAACATAAAAGTCTTCGTTTAAAACAAGGGAATTTTACGCGCTCTCTCAGACGGTCCGGTCCCTAATAACATGGCACAGTGTAGAGAACACAAAACAGTAGCGCTCACTGAACTGCAGCGATAGAACAGTAGAGTACAGTATGTGCATTGTCGGAATAGATACAGTGTTGATTTTGTTTTTTTCCACTGACCAAAAATGTGGCGGGGAAAATATCGCAGCTCGACGTGAAGACAGTTCTGCGAGGGTTCTTCCTGGACAGCGTGCCGGTGACCGGAAGCCAGCGCAGGCGGCGGAGGGACGAGCTCCGGCTGCACTCGGCGCAGGCGCACGCGGCCGTGTCGGTGGCGCAGCTCGCCGCGGCGGTGGCGGGCATCGTGTCGGTCTGCGAGCTGAGGCCGGCCGCCGCTGACAAGAGGCTGGGCCCGGTCCTCGCTTCCGCCGCGGCGCTGGTGGCCACCGTGTGTGCCGAGGCGGCGGAGGCCGCCGGCGCCAACCGCGGGCGCATCACGTCGGCAGTGAGGAACGGCCTCGACAGCCGCTCCTCCGCTGAGCTACTCACCCTCACCGCCACTGCCGCGACATGTGCGTAGTTAATCAACTTCGAATATTTGAACTAAGATCTTTTGCTTCAAATTAATATTTACATGTTCAATGTTTTTTTTTTTTTGCTGGTTTCTTTCAGGTTTGAGGGGAGCTGCGGCGTTGAAGCTGAGGGCAGCCGACCTCAGGGGCATCAGCAACTGCAACAGCAACGCCATGGCCATGAGCATCAGCGCTGGCATCCAGAAAGGCACAACTCTCAGGGTCGGCCTGCCTTGTGGTGAGACATCGTCGTCGTATCAATCAGTGTTGCGAGTGCAGATTATTGACACTAGAAAGCTAATTAAGATCTACTAGCACTCAGCTGATTTCGTGTTCATGATCGATGCAGGGAGAGTGTGCATTCGGACGGTGGCCGTGTTCCCGCAGCGTGGCGGCGGCGGCGCGGTGGCACTGAGGCTGGGGAAGAAGCGTCTGGGCGGCGCGTTCGCCACCTACAAGGAATGTAAGTAACCAATAACTGGAGACCGATTATCGAACAGCACATACTAGTGCACTGTTACATGTACGCTATCATGCACACGGACAGTGACGTCACACTGTTCCGCGGCCGCGCGTGGGCGCGTCGCTGTTTGTCCCCTCGTCTCGACTCGGCTCGCTGGAGACGACGACGACGCCGCTCGTACCGCGGCCTCACTGCGCCGTCACACCCCAACCGTTTGGCCGGTTGCCCCGACATGCCAGCTTGTCTAATTCTTTTTCTTTTTTTTTTATAAAGATTGTGGGGGCATGGCATATCCAGCCGCGGCAGCTTGATCGACTCTTAATACTGTACTTAACAACCCCAATCACGTCGTCGTCTCGTCCACGCGCGCGACGCCGTGCAAATTGATGGGTCCAGTCCCATCGTCGCGTTTGGCCTGCTAGTACTAGTACTTTGTACCATCACGCATACGTGCCGCTGTTTATGATTTGGCTCTCTAGCTGCTTGGCCGCGGACTGTGGTGATCCTGGCCCCTGATTATTTGCTGATGATTCAATGATCAACGACGGCCTGTCGTTTTGTTATGATGATTTTTTTCCAGATGAGGTCTCGGCGGTCGGCGACGGCGGCAGCGGCGGCGAGGCAGTGGTGGAGGGCCGCCCGGCGTTCCCGGTGGTGGTGTGCACGGCGGAGGGGGCCACGGTGCAGCTGCTGTTCGACCACCAGACGCACTGCAAGGTCTGGAAGGCGTCCATCGAGGGCATGCTCTCCGAACAGAGGCTCAACCGCGCCCACAACTGATGATGGTCATATATTGCATCTTACAACGCGCTTCAAGCTACCGACCGGGCTCTCGATCGTTCCGATGGATGTACAATTTCTCGCAATTGTACTGTATGTACGACTTTATGTACGAATATATACAGTATATGGGACTGTGTGAGTGTTTCTTCTGTTGTCGTCGTGCATATTGCGTCAGCTGCGAGTAAGTGCAAACCGGGAGCCAAGGGTTTAGAAATGGATGATGTAATCGTAGGAACGGTCAACAACTAATTGAAATGTACTCTTATATATGTCTGTTTCTCTCAGCCAATCAAGTTAGCTTCATGCGGGCTCTGTGTTGGCATGTAACAATAATATGTTCCTCCTATTAACGAAATATTTATTTTTTTTTAGAAAAAATGAAAAAAGATTCCGTCGTATGCGGAACCGCACACAGCGAAAGTTGCTAAGAAAAACAAAGGAAAAGAGAGAGATGACAAATAGTAGTCGCCAGTCTCCGGTGTCCATTGACGTTTCTCCTCGTCATCTTAAATTAGTGGCCATCTATTTGTTTGCTAATAATTCAGCACACAAACGATCGTAAATAGTCACCATCACAGTATCCATCCAACAATATGACGAAGCTTGCGGTGCCTTCTCTCTCGCTGAAAAGGCAGGCGCAAAGGTGACCCAAATGGTAGGTGGCACACCGCACTCCTCAGGGTCAGGGTCATCAACGAAACACATGCTAAGGCTAATGCATGTTCTAAGAAAAAACTTCAGGTAAATTTAAAAAAAACGAACGAAAAATGTAGAATTATAGTGAAGTGGCTTTATGATCCGATATAGATCATAAAATCTTTATTTGGAACATACATCTTAATAAGGATATATCTTTGTATACTAGGATAACTGGATAAGGAACTCAAACATGAAGGAATTTGAAGTTGATAATACACAACGAATTGGGAGAGGGGGAACTGAAAACGCTGTATGGGCCGGACAGACATACAGAAAAGGCCTCTGTTTGGGCCTATGTGCATTCTTGATGGACTACAGAGAAGAGAAAATGGGCCTAGTCATTTCAAATTTTCAATGCTACCGGCCACAGCCCACAACAGCAGGTTCGTACAATTCCGGTGCCGTGCTTGTGTTGTGCTTCTCTTTCCACCCACGGACCCACCAAGGCACGCACAAACGACCGGCCTACGTCGTTCGGTGGCACTGGAACGCCAGCGTTTCTGCTCAAAATTTCCACCAGGCAATGTGTCGTGTTGTGCCCTTGTGCTCTCTTTTCAGTTTCCTCCGATATTGTGCGTGGCGTCGACCTTCGCGGGGAAGGAACGGGAGGGGACCTTCGCAGGGAGGGAACCGCAGGGAGGGCGTCAAACGAATATGCGTGTGCAACGACGCATGCCTTGCTGGCCCACCCACTGAACAAAAATTGAAATCCGGGGAACCGACCGTTCTGCGTTGTCCGTCCAGGAAGGACCGCCAAAAGCCCGCCGCCCTTATCCGACGCCTGTTTATTTATTTCCGAAACTACCCTCGCATCTATTCTTAGCAACAGCAAACTCTTTCTTTTTTTTTGAACTTAGGAACAGAAAAAACTGATGCATAAGAGCTACGCGTTACGACAATCGGTGTCTTCCTGTCGTTAAAGTCAAGGTTCATACTTTTCTCTTCTACAGTATAGGGTAGAAAATTCTCGAGCGCCAGCAGAATATCGTGCGTAATTTGTTGGGGAGTAACTACGAGACCCTCATTAAATTGATAAGATACTACTGCCGTTTCCAATTTTAATATTCATTTTAATTTATATTGTTTTAAACTTTTTTTAGGAAATTATACTGTTTTAAAACTGTTCATTGTTTTCTAATTTTTTAATGAAAAGGTACTCCATCCATCTCAATTTATTTAGTATAGTTATATCAAAAATAAGAATGCCAATTATTAAAAAAACGAAAATAACTAAAATATTAATTATTTTGAGACATAAGGAGTATATGATGTGCTCAGATTACTTTATATAATAAATATGATAATACTTTATTAGATTATTTATATTTGACCAAACCTCAAAGCATTTGTTTCATAGATAAACACAGCTGCACTGAAACCATGCATAAACATTGCAAAATGTCCCCCGCATAAAAAAACATTGTAAAGTATAATCTTATTTTTTCTGTATTAAAATATAAGCTTCTGGTGAAGATTAAGAGTTTTGTATGAATACAAATCGACGACCAAAGTGACCCTAGCAATTCCCGCCCGACGACTTGGAATGTGGGGCGGGGCAAAATCGGAATCGAAGAAGAAAGCTGGAAAGAGGGGCGACGTCCATTCTCACCACTACGACATTCGACAGTGACGCCTCTATCTGCTTGCTCTTCTTGCTTCGCGCACCCCTCAGAGCCGGGCGCTCTCCCCCTTGAACCCCCCGCTCCCTTCTAGAACCTTCCGTCGCCACCGCGCTTCCTCCTCCGCCGCCGCTCACCGCGAATCGCAGGGATGACGACCATGGAGAACGTGATCGTGCTGGTGAATCGCATCCAGCGCGCCTGCACCGCCCTCGGCGACCACGGCGGGGACGCCCCGGGTTCCCTCCCCACCCTCTGGGAAGCGCTCCCATCCGTCGCCGTCGTCGGCGGCCAGGTCCGCCTCTCCCCATGACTTCCATATGGGCGCTTGCCCGCCTAAGGTTTAGTTCCGTGGCTTAATTTCGCGGTGCCGTACAGAGTTCGGGCAAGTCATCGGTGCTGGAGAGCATCGTGGGGCGAGACTTCCTGCCACGAGGATCAGGTATAACGTGAATTTCTCGTTTCGTGGCTGATTTTGCTGGAATTTTATATACGGTTTTTGTGTCTGTGTTTTGATCGGTAGGGATCGTGACGAGGAGGCCACTGGTGCTGCAGCTGCACAAGACAGAGGAGGGGGTGCAGGAATACGCGGAGTTCCTGCATATGCCCAAGCGCCGTTTCACTGATTTCGGTGAGGGGCCTCTCTTCTCGAGTGATACGTAGTTGTTGGGGGTTATTCTGGGCGTCTACTGCTTTGACATTGGATTGCTTGTTGGTTTGCCCATGTTTACTGTCATCAGTTGCGCCATTCCTAAATACATTATTATTATTATTTATTTCTGTCACGACCACTAACTGTTCCATACAATCATCCAATTATCGTATTTGGTTCAATCACTGACCATCGCCCAATTGCATCTCTCACTGTGATAAGTTTCTGCCACACAAGACACTTGCTTGTGTTGCTTTAAATAGTTAGGACTTGCTTGCCCTGCTTAAATAATACTCTAGGAAGCAGCTTCTATCTATAAGTAGTTAGGATGTCTAGGAAGCAGCTTCTATCTATAAGTAGTTAGGAATTAGGATGCCTAGGAAGCAGCTTCTATCTATAAGTGCTTATGAAGTTTGAAATAATTTTGTTGAGTGTTATAAATGCTTTGATCAGTCTTTGCAGCATGTATTCAAAAGTAGCACAGAAAGTATTATTGAAAATTTTGAAACTTGAAGTTGAAAAGCAAATGTCATATGCAAACTTCAAATGGATTTAGTATTTTCAATACTTGGAAATGACTGATGTGCATGCTGCTTAAAGATGACACTAATGATTATCGTCTGCAGCTCTTGTGCGGAAGGAAATCCAGGATGAAACTGACAGGTTGACAGGGAAGACAAAACAAATATCTCCAGTTCCAATTCATCTGAGCATATACTCTCCACACGGTACTTAGGCCCTGGCCACAACCTACTGCTTCTTATTCCTATATGTTATTTTGGAGGAAAATATTGCTGCTGCTCTTGTTAAATCCAAAATTCCGGTTCCGTGCTATGTTTATGTTTATCACTGTGTAACATTCTTTCTGTTCTGTTTGACAAAAGTAACACTATTGTTTTCATGTCCGTGCTTTGGTAATTGATATTGATGGTAGTGGAAGTTTCTTTTTGTACCAGTCTGTAGAGGAGCTTGTTTGTATGCTATCGTCTCTGTGGACTGTGGCGCATGAATCTTCTTAACAGTTATTTTCTCTGCATTTATTTATTGCAGTGGTCAACCTAACCTTGATTGATCTGCCGGGTCTAACAAAAGTTGCTATAGGTATGCAAAAAATAATGATAAAATAAATGCCAATGCATCCTTTTTATCTGCTTTCTTCAAAGAAGGCAATGTTTATCAGGTATGTTTCACTGAACATGTCTTTTGCAGAGGGGCAGCCTGAGAGTATTGTCGAGGACATTGAAAATATGGTGCGCTCATATGTTGATAAGGTACAAGTGAATGCACACATCTACAAACTATGAATTTGACGTGTTTTTTAGGGAAAATTTGGCATGTTTTTCATCCTATAAAAAAATCAGATAACATATTGTAAATAAATGTTCCAGTACTTTGTTTTTGATATCCAGCCCTATGGATCTCTACTTATTATGTATCATGGCCCTGTGTCTTTTTTATCACTGTTGCTTGATTACTAAAATGGCTACTGAAATAGATTTGAGAGATTTTTTTGTTTATCTTGCATTTAGCTGAAAAAAATAGTCAGTGAGTTCCTCCTTACAGCCTGTATTGCTATACCACTCTTTTGAATTCAGTTCCTGTGTCTGCCTGTGATTTATTTTTGGATATAGCATACAGTACAGCTATAGCCTTACCTTGTTAACGTCTCTACATACCTTGTTAGGAATTTTCTCCATTATATTTCTCTGTTTTCTCTTGTAGCCAAATTGTCTTATACTGGCCATATCTCCTGCCAATCAAGATATAGCAACATCAGATGCCATCAAGCTTGCTCGGGATGTTGATCCAAGTGGTATGGACGAAAATGTTATGCTTATACGGAATTTCTTCAAATTGATACATATATTATCTAATATTTGACTAACAAATAGAGCCACCATGTTTGCCGTGCTAGAAATCACTACATTAATTTCTAAGCAGTGTTGTTAATTAGCCCAGAAAACTCCTATAAATGTTTATAAATTACCCGCGAACCCATCATACCTCTGTACATGTTTTTACTCATCATTAAAATTGGTTAGATCATTGATAGGTGTTGGTGCAACACTTCAGTCTGCAAATGACACAACTGATACTTAAACAGTTCATTGTAATAACAGGAATCACAGAACAATTAGTAGCACCGACCCTCAAATTTTTAGCAAGCTTGTTTTTGTAGCCAGAATTTCTAAGCAAGCTAGTTGAAGTCAGAACAATAGAACATCTCCAGTCAATAAAAAACCAGTGGACTAGTTCTGTTTCTCATCACCCTAACTTACTCCTAGTTGTTTGTGGAATGCTCCCCATGTTGGCGAAATTCCATCTTTTTCTTCACCAATTTATTTCTTACCTGAGGGATAATATTATGTCTTCAGGTGAAAGGACCTTTGGTGTGCTGACTAAGCTTGATTTGATGGATAAAGGAACAAATGCACTTGATGTACGTTTCTGTTTTCTTGTTCTTTGTGAACTTTGGACCCAATTTTGCAATTTATTGCCTTTGATTCTGTAACTAACCCCAGGTTACCTCTTCTTCTTAAGGTTCTTGAAGGAAGATCTTATCGACTGCAGCATCCATGGGTTGGTATTGTAAACCGTTCACAAGCAGATATCAATAGGAATGTCGACATGATTGTTGCTCGGCGAAAAGAGCAAGAATTCTTTACTTCTAGTCCTGAATATGCTCATCTAGCCAGTAGGATGGGTTCCGAATACCTTGCTAAACTTCTTTCACAGGTGGTGTAATCGTTATGTTGTTTTCATTTCTGTTGGCCAGCTGAAAATGGTGGATGATGCAGTGATGTTTCCATCTTTCAGCAACTAGAGGCTGCAATCAGAGCCCGCATTCCAAGCATAACATCATTGATTAACAAAACTATTGACGAGCTTGAATCTGAGATGGATCACCTTGGCAGACCTATTGCCTCTGATGCTGGGGTACTCTTATAAAACTTGAGCTAAATAGTATTGGAGTTGAACGGAGACAGGAATATCATGTGTGTGCTTTTGCAGGCTCAATTGTACCTCATCTTGGAGCTTTGCCGTGCATTTGACAAAATATTTAAAGAACATCTTGATGGAGGGTAAACATTATATAAATGTTTCCTGTTTTTTATTGACTTTGTCTATCAAATGTTTGTTCTTGGCATCTAAAATATGAATTTAAATTTTGTAGGCGACCAGGTGGTGATCAGATTTACGGGGTTTTTGATAACCAACTGCCTTCTGCCCTGCGGAAGCTACCATTTGACCGCCACCTTTCTTTGCAAAATGTTAAGAGAGTTGTATCACAAGCAGATGGTTATCAGCCTCATCTGATTGCTCCTGAGCAAGGGTACCGTCGACTCATTGAATCTGCTCTAAACTATTTTAAAGGACCAGCTGAAGCTTCTGTAGATAGAGTAAGTGTTACTCTTAACTGTATGAAATCTTCTTGTGCTGGCTGCATTAGTACGTTATTTCATCAACTGAAAAGTCTCTCACAATCGCTGCAGGTCCATTTTGTTTTGAAAGAGTTGGTGAGAACATCTATTGGGGAAACTCAGGTTGGTCCTCCTCTGTTAAAGCATCAATCATACCATTTTCAGGTTTTCCTGGATATTGTTTAGAAGATTTCTCCCCATATTAATTGAACTCATATTGTATACTAGGAGTTGAAAAGATTTCCAACTCTTCAAGCGGAGCTTGCGGCTGCATGCTATGAAGCCCTTGAGAGATTCCGTGAAGACGGCCGTAAAACTACTTTACGACTGGTTGACATGGAAGCAGCATATTTAACAGTGGAGTTCTTCCGCAAACTCCCTCAGGAAGTTGATAAGCCTGGACCTGGGAACCCTGGAACTAGAACTGGAAACCCTTCCACTCCTTCTGATGATCGTTATACAGATGCACACTTCAGGAGGATTGCTACTAATGTGTCCTCATACATTGGCATGGTATCGGAAACATTGAAAAATACTATCCCCAAGTCAGTTGTTCACTGTCAAGTCCGTGAAGCTAAACGATCACTGCTTAATTATTTCTATACACAAGTGGGTAGGAAAGATGTAAGTAATTAACCATTTTTATTTTATAGCTTGGTTCATTTGTTCTCTTACCAGAACTTCATGTGACAAAATTTCTTTTTATAGGCTAAACAACTTGCGGTACTCCTTGATGAGGATCCTGCCCTTATGGAGCGAAGGATACAATGCTTTAAGAGGCTTGAGCTGTACAAATCTGCACGGGATGAGATCGATGCTGTGTCATGGACACGATGAAGGTGATATTTTAAATTCTTACTATATATCCGCCTTCTTAATTAGACACTTTGTAATCCCACAGATATAGAATTAGCAGTTGCTATTTGGTACTTGTCAAATCTTGGTAGACTGATCACTTATATCTGTTGTATATTAGTCTATCAATATAATTGTTGTGCACTGCTGTTATATCCATGTTTCCACTGTGATTGGGATATGAACCCAATAGTTTTTCACACAGCCCATTAGCAGCCTGTAGTAGTATCAGCCCATGTTGCCCAAAAGTGAGGTGACCATAGCATCTCCAGGTTGACCATTTTACACTAAGGATGAAAGCGTAAGAGGTAGGGGTGGTATATGTGAATGCGTGCACGGTAGCCATATTTTGGATGCGTGGCATTACAGTTGGTGACACTTAATTTTTATAGGTTCATATTATGTTAGTTTTTAGTTCCTGGTTCATTTCCATTCAGTAGTAGGTGACATATTTGGGCTTTCATATCACTGTATTTAGCTGCGGATTGTTTAATAAAAATAATTTGTTTTATGCAACTTACCACTAGTCAATCATAGAGAACATATTTATTTGCATTGTTGGGTGTGAGCACTACCAGGTAACTGAAACAGGGAAGTTATTCGAGTTTGCCAGTTTGGTTTATGGTATCATATAGGAATTATAGGGTATTTGAAAAATACCAGCCACGGTGTCTCAACATCCTTGGTTTACTTGACCTGCATGCTCGGCCGTCCCTTCAGCTATTTGATACTGTTTTCTGTCAAGAGGAATAACTATCTGTTATTGTTGCTGACACTTTCCACTAGTCAAAATGAATGACGCATGCAGAACCATCCAAAAGAGAGATCAGCCTATCAACCCCTTAGTAAGCCTTAGCCAGTTCTCGATAGTTCTTTGCCCTGCTTGCATTCTTTGGTTGTATCCAATTCAGTAATGCTCAGTTGTGTACCTTCAGTAGTAAACTTGACTCTGTATCACCTTGTGTTGATCTGAATTTTTGGTTTCTCTGTTGATTTTTTGTCTGTTGTCAATGGATTCATGGTTTCTGGAAATAGCATTTTCCCCTTTCTGGAACCAAATACAAAGTGCATGCCAGTTTTTTTTTTTTCTTTTGGAAAGAACTGGAGGGGCAGGCCCCTACAGATTAGGATTATATTGAACCAAGTAAAACAAAGTTTCAGTCATTAGTACATAAAAGAAGAAAAAATAAAAGAAAGCAAATAAACTAGGTCCACTGTTGAATCCATTCTTGGAGTTGAGTGCTATGCTGCCTTTTAATTCTGTGGCCAACCAGGGCCATTTCTTTAAGAAACAACTGCTTGCATCTTTCAACTCTTGGGTCTTCATTGTTAAAAATCCAACGATTTCTTGTTACCCAAATACTCCAGCACATTATAATGATGATCTCCATATAAACCGGAACTCCCAGAATATCCTTGATACTTTTAACTGTCCTATGAATTGTTTGATTTTGGGGAACCATTATACCAATTGTCTGCCAACAGTGTTTGGCAAAGCCACACCTGATAAACAGGTGTCTTAATGTTTCCTCCCTCTGCCAGAGACATAATTCACATGTGTATGAGTCCAAGAACATGTTTCTTCTTCTTAGCATTCCCCTTTATGGATTTTATCTTTTTTTTGAGGATGAGCCAGAAGAAAACTTTGTGTTTTGGTTGACAGGAGCTTGCCCATAACCAGTTATATGATCTGTCAATTGGTATATGTCCCATTAATCTTTTGTAGACCTTTGATGATTGATAAATATCTGATCCCCATCCTTGAGTTCTAATCCTAACAAGTGACATATTAACGTATCTTCATGTAAATATAATAGCTAGACTAGAACAATAAATTGTAACACATCATCCTAATTAGGTCTTTAGCCTTCCTCTTCATTTACCCTAAGCTTGGGTTTCAGGGTGTGTTTGGTTGAGCTTTTTCTGGCTTTGGTTTTTTAGAAAAGTCAAAAAGCCAACCAAAGGGGTCGGCTTTTTAGAAAAGTCAGAAAAAGCCAAAGCCAAAAGCAGCTTTTTGCTAGTTCATTTCTAAAAGTAGGTTAGGAGGTGCTTTTTGTGGCTTTGGCTTTCACAAGTTTAAAGAAATCATCCTCATACATATATGCATACACATAGAAATATATATGCATGTAATAATATATATTCACACACACACACACACACACACACACACACACACACACACACACACATATATATATATATATATATATATATATATATATATATATATATATATATATATATATATATATATATATATATATATATATATATATATATATATATATATATATATACACATTATATTATATAATTTATATATAATATTCACATACATATATGAATATTATATAATATATATATATATGTATAAATATATTATATATGTATTGTTTACAATATATATATATATATATTGTAAATAATACATATATCTAAATACATATATAAAATTAAAATAATGTATTATATATAAATATTGTAAAAATAATACATATATATAAACATATAATATATTTATATATATATATATATATATTATAAATATTATATATACATTATATTATATAATTTATATATAATATTCACATACATATATGAATATTATATATATAATATATATATGTATAAATATATTATATATGTATTATTTACAATATATATATATATATATATATATATATATATTATATATAAATATTGTAAATAATACATATATAAAATTAAAATAATGTATTATATATAAATATTGTAAAAATAATACATATATATAAACATATAATATATATATATATATATATATATGTTTTCAATTGTTTTTTTAAATTAATTTTTTTTGAATTTGTAAAAAACATTTGAATGTTTAAATAACTTTTAAAAAAATTTAAATTTTTAAGATGGAGCTTTTAAATTGCATGTAAATTTGAATTAATAAAGTATTATTTTATAGTTATCAACTCACAGTCATTTTTTCACAGTCGGTTTCACCAAACGGCTTTCAATTTTTTCACAGCTCATATCTCACAACAGCTTTTTTCACAGCCCACAGTTACAACAACTTTTTTCACCGCCACAGCCAAACCAAACACACCCTTAGTCTTTTTTTAAGTGCATCGTCATCTATGGGCGGTTATGAAGCCTCTCCTTTTCCACTTAGGTGTCATTCTAGAGTTTTGGGTCACTGCGTTTTGGTGCGTATTTTATAGTAGATGATTTTTATACGAATCTTGATATTGGACTGCTAGTGCGAGGTAATTGAATGTAATGGAACCAAGAGTTACTTGGCATGGTAGCACCATGTATTTGCTTCAGTTTTGTTGCTGCAGGTCAGCTAAGAATTAGATACTCTGGGTATTGCGTCTGAACATTCTTGGCCGTGTCGTAGTTGCTTTGGCTGACATTTTCAATTTCTGGTAGTTCCGGCCCAAGCTTTGAATGGTTTTCGTGACGTGTCTTTGCATTGCTTGCATTCTTTCAGCCGTCTTGGTCGTTTGGTCAGTCGCATAACTCTTGTGAACTTGACTCTGCGTTACCCAACCCGCATTGACCTGACTCTCGGCACTTCCAGGAACTCCACGTATTTTATCAAAGAGCTTTCTAGACGTATTATTTCTTTCCATGAGTTCTCTGTATTACTAGTTCTACAGGAAAAAAGCTCTTCTGGAACAGAATGTAACATGCATGAAGACGTTATGTGAGTCAGGTGTCGAGCTCGCGTACGTACGCGTGCCAAGAAAAAGATCGTCAGCGCAACTTGAAAACACCATCCACCCGCCACATTCCTTGACCTTGTTCTCTTACATAATCTGCATACTCGCAAGCGAGGATCGTCACCCTCTTATCTTGATTAGGCCTTGATTGATTGAGCCGTCCTAATCATTATTATGCTGCAGATCACCCCAGAATTGGACGTCCATCCGGTCCGGCTGCCGCATATTATTGTACAAGTGTACAAAACTGGCATCGCTGCCTATGCCGATCCATTGTACCGCCACGTATTTTATAGCAGAACTAATTTTCCGACCGATATTGATTGATACCAGTGAGTGATAAGTGGGACCGATTTTTGCTTATGGTATACTTATGAGTCACGTTCGCGATTGTAATGTCCGAACTAATCTCCGAGACCGCACATTGGACTTCACGAGCGTATAAACAATAACCGGGGCCGGTAGTCGTTGGTCATTACCATTGCTCATTACGGCAGCAGCAGCAGCATAGTACGCTGCTCCGCTCATGTGACGACGGTTGATCGAATGTGTGTCGTGAGTGGTGGTAGTTTTCTATCGAAGATTATGCGCTTCTCGTGCAGGCCTTCCTATTCTTATCAGCCGCCGCTGCTCCCCGGGGTAGTTACCGGACCGGACGTGGGGGCCGGCTAGCCGCGCCGCCCGGAGACCACGCCTTTAAACTAGAGTTTACTCGCACATGTAATCCCGTGCGCCCCTGTTCGCCACATGCCGGGCACGGGCTTGGGCGCGCTGCTCCCGCCCGAGGGACGCGATGATCCCAATCATATCCTGTAGTAATTCTAATTCTCGTTGTTGTTGTTCGCATGTCGTGTCTCCGTCGTGGTTCAGACTCAGAGGGAGCCGGAGGATGATGTGTCGGCGTCTCCCGGCCATCTCATCAACTTGTAGAGAGTATCGCGTTCCCGTCAGCTACTCGTAGTAGAGAGTACTGTCGTGTCGTCGACGGTCGGGAGAAAACTGGTAACGAACAGTGCCCAAAGGATACGATACGCGTAAACGCGTTAGGAAAGGAAGGTTCGTCCATGTCGGATCGGGACACTCGGCACTGTTCGCAACGAGGCTACAGAAACGGCAGCATTTGTTATTCGTACCGACGACGGTGCTTAATGGCGTACTACGCAGGCACAGTTTTCAGGTTTGACTTGCGACCGTTCCGGCGGAGCGGAAGTATAAGTAGCGGTAGCTATCAGAGATTCAGAGTCAAGAACGAACCCGAGAAGGACGGCGTCCTGCTGCTCTGCTGGTGGTAAGGCCAGGCCATTGTCATCGATGATGGATGGATGTATCTCAAATGTGTTGTTCTGACCGAGCATTTGTACCTCGGCGCATTGGATCTGTCCGTCCTTCCTCGAGGACGGAGACGGAGGGCAATAAATCCCATGCATATGCACGTCGCCGGGGCAATAACTCCGTTAAAAAGTTTTGCCCGTTGGACCGTCGACGGCGGATCATAAACCACCATGCATGATTTCTCCTACGCTTGCCAACTGCACGAACAATCTGCAGATGGGAAGCGCTCCACTATGAAGTCTTTAACGTTCTCTGGTAAAAAAGAACAAAAAAGAAGTCTTTAACATCCCGTTGTTTTTTCATTTTCGTTGAAAACCGTTTTGAAAATTCTTGTTCGCTTGGTAGTTGTATGTTGATCTGAAGATCGCAAGTTCTGGGCAAGACAGGACCAGGTCGGTAGACTCGGGCTCGAGACCATTTCTGATTGGAAGGAAGATTCAGATTTTGTTTTATTTTCAAGAAAATAAAAGAAAAAAACTGTGGAGTATATTGTATATCCTGGGCGGCTCCACCTCCCCCGTCCTCCGTCCCAAAATAAATCCAGCCATTACGGCTTTGCCCAACCACTCTCCTTCCTTCCTCTTCCTCTTACAGCACAGCACAGCACAGCAGGGAGAGCAGAGCATAGAAGCAAAGGCGCGAGCCGAGAAAGAAAACTCCAAGGTGCAGCGCAAGCACAACCACCATCTGCCGTCTCGTCGCCACCTCTTCCTCTGCTTCCTCCCGCCTCCTGTCTGGTCCTGGAGACTGGAGAGGAGAGGTGGGTGATGCTTGCGCGGAGAAGAAGATGAGGTGCAAGCTCCACCCGTACGCCAACGCCGTGGGCGTCTGCGCGCCCTGCCTCCACGACCGCCTCCTCGCGCTCGCCGCCGAGCGCGCCCACGCAGCCGCCGCAAGCGATGACTGCGCCGCCGCCGACGACGCCACCTCCCTCCACCCGCCCGCGAAAAGGGAGCATCGGCAGCAGGGGTTCCCGCGCTCCGTCTCGCCCTACGTCGCGCACCGCCGCCGCTCCGACGCCTGCGCGTCCTACGCGTCGTCCGGGGCGGCGCACCAGCACAGCAGCAGCAGCCTGCTCTTCTTCCGCACGCCGCAGGTGGGTCCCACCGCCCGGTTCGACGACGACGACGAGCACGCCGAGGATGAACACAGGAAGGTCGCGCGGAGGAAGAGGACGACAAGGTCCTTCCTAGCCGCGATCTTCGGCTCCGGCGGCAGGCGTCGTCGTGAAGAAGAGGCGGCGGCCGCGGGGATAATGAGTAAGGTGAGGGACCCACCGCGACGGTCCACGTCGTGGCTCTCCGCGATCGTCTGCCGCAAAAAGCACCGACCCGACGCGGCGTCCCTGCGCCCGGCGGCACCAACGGCGGCGGCGCAGCAACAGCCGGACGAGGAGCCCGAGTTGCCCGGCGGAGTCAGCATCAGCAGCAGCGGCACCAGCACCAGCTGGTGGTTCCCGTCGCCGTCGCCGGCGAGGCAGCAGCACCACTACCGGCGCAGGCACGGCGCGGGAGCGAGCGGGGACGGCGGGGGGATGTCCGGGTTCGCGGTGTGCCTGAGCCCGCTCGTCCGGCCGGGCTCCGCCGGCGACGGCGGGCGGCGCCGGTGCCAGCCGCCGGACTCCTCGTGCAACCTGGGTGAGACCCACCGCCGCCACGCGTCCGCCGGAGGCGCCAGCTCGTTCGGGCGAAACACGTCGCGGAAGCTGGCTGACATGAGTAGGTTCCGCTGAGGACACTGCCAGGCCGGCCGGACGATCCTCCCTATCTTCTTGTTCTTTCTGCAGCAGCTAAATTAGCTGATCGTTGGTTTCTCCTCCGTTTTTTTTTTCTTTCTTTTCGTTACAAAATTTGGCATTTTGTTACCCGACGATCGATGATGTATGATCGTGTTTGGTGCTTAGTAGTAGCAGCTACCAGTTTCTGTGATAGCGAAGGAAAATAGTAGGGGACAAAATCAATGGTAATCATCTCGAAAATTTTAGTTCGTCATGGTCAGCGCACTACTGCTAGTCTCGACCGAGGAAGAAAGGACACGGGAATACACTAGTAGCTTCAAACCTTCCAGCTCATTTTCTATGACAAAAGAAAAATTCTCGATTTGTTTCCAAGGAAAACGTCAGTCACGACGACTTGGGGTTGGGCATGTCAGTTCTGACCTTCGACCGCAAATTTTGTCCCACTGCTTCGTTAGTTAGCGGCTGAGCAGAGATTTTGGCATTTGTTTCCCTTGCTTTGCGCTTGGCATTTGCTTCGGCGACTCGCCACCGTCCTCATTCATTCCTGGTGGTTGTCAGATGCGACTATGTTGTTCGACTTCCACCGTGTTTATGGTTCAGAGAACTCGAACGTTTCGACTGATCAGGGAGGGATGCATTCTGCATGCCTCTTTAATGACGGCATTTGTGCGGGGAAGATTTATCGGGAGCCGATGATTATGCATTGTGGATCAATATCAACAAACGTGATGCAGAGATTTTGCCTGTTAGTACTCGACATGATTTGATGACCACTATCTCGCCTTGCCTTTGCAAACCTGCTCGTGTCGGGCGTACCACAGACATGGTAACTAATGCATGCAGTAGCGTGCGCGATGCAGGTCCGGTTTGTTAATGGTCGCCGGCGATTTCGGCTGGCAGAACCCATCGGCAGCGTGTCTCATAAACCGCTCGGTGCCGTGTCGCGACAAGGCCTCCGTCCGTAACGCTGCCCTCTACTCTACGCGCGACAATGTCGTTGGCCGTTGCCTTGTGACAATGCAATCGACCGGCTGTAACAGTTATTAGTTGCTAGTGCTACATCAGTCAGTTAATGAAGGTTGAAACTTTGTCACCGTTCAGTGGCTGTGGTTATTGGACGGGCAAATGCGACGCGATCACAACTGCGTCCTGATCTGACGAGCAAATATCCAGAAGACTCTGTGGTATCTCAAGCATCGCATCTAGTGTCATGCTCTGTGGCACGCTCCCAGACAGTGGCATCCAGTGTAAAGAAAGTCCTTGAGATGGCTCACGGACACTGCATCGATCATGATGTGATTCTGGTTCTGACGGATGGATGGTCCAAGAACGGCGGAGGCCGAGGCAGCCGCAGCACGCGAGGAGCATCAAAGGGCCGGCTGCGCGATCGATGCCCCCGCCGCCGCAGCAGTAGCAGCTAGCATAGCCGTAGGCCGGACTAGCATTTGGCAGCAGCAGCAGCACCATGGGAATGCGAGACGGGATGATGCAAAGGGCCGCACGCCTCGCGCCGGATCATGACGACGGCCGCCCGGTGAGTGTGCCTTGCGCATGATGACCCATCGATAGATCCATCCATTAGCAAAAGGGAAAAAGGTAAGACACCACCACCAGTTGGCTTTCTTCATTTCCTGCAGCAGCCTGAGCCTGAACGAGAGAAAGCTCCAGCCTGAGACACCACCACTCTTCGGAGTCGAGCGGCAGGGCACAGCTCCAGGTTGTTCCGTGTCCCCAACCTGAATCTGACATTACATTCCATGGATGTCGCGGCGCCGGGTAACACGTCCAGCAGCCAGTACTAGAATCACATTGCCTAAACACGAGGAAACTTCAGTTTCAAGTTCCAGTCAGCCCAGGATACGTTTTTTTCTCTCCATTTTTCTCATAATAAGTGGCCACGCATCCCCTTTTCTTCTCGGTAATAACACCGCGTGTACGTGCGAAAAGAGTCGCGCTTTCTCACCTGGGAGACGACGACTGGTCGACACGGGTTTGAGCTTAGGTGCCTGGACCTGCTGCCGCTCCCGGTCAATTCAAATTGCCTGCTCCAAGTGCACATCCACCGTTCCCATCGCTTTGCGATTTCCTCTTTCTTCCTCCCGATTGCCGGATCGGCCATGCCAAAAGCCCCCTCTTCGACATCGGCGAAAGTAATCGGCCCATGTCACGATTTTTAGAATTGGTAATAAGAGGCGGGTTTTGTAAAGTTTTTTAGGACAGGGACATGCATAACGGCCCGTCGAGCACGCGGTGGTTGATGGTGATCGTTACAAGCCGTATCAGTCCAGTACATAGAGGCAGGCGTGGCCAGCCTACCTGCCCTGCGCATAACCCGGTATTAGTATACTAACTAAATCTCTGTAATAAAGTATGAAAAAGACATGTATTTGTTCCACCAGTTCATACGTCGCCATGCATGATCCGACTAGAGTTTGTGCTTTATTCAACGGCAAGTCCAGCCCTCACATTCACAGCATCATCTCCCTCATCCTTTCGCCATCTTTTCTTCTCCATTTAATTGACACCTGAAAGTAGTTCACATTAACGCTTTTCACTAGCGATCGCAAGATTTCAAAGCAGCTCCTAAAATGTGCACATACAAATAAAATGAATGGAAACAATGTAAATGTCCTGCAACTTGCTCATATTAGCATTGTACAGCAGTATGAGTCAACTTTTGCACTGTGCGTAACATCCAAAATGCCCAGCTTTCTGACGTTGAAAGAAACTTCGATATAGCAGGGGAGAGATACAGGAAACAACAAACTTTCTAGGTGGTGATCAGGAAATAGCACCCAAGTCTACTCAATTCGTAGAGCAACACTAGCATGCACCAAAGCAGAATGAACCCCTTGTGAACAAAGACTAGTGGTCTGTGCTCGATGGCTTGCCGGGAAAATAAAGGTGGGCAGGGCAGCTCCACCATCGCCAACATCTACTTGCTCACATCTACCAACCATGAAATATGAAACCACTCACATAAGCAAAACACACGTATAAACCAGATCTTCCTATAAGTGGGAGCGTCTTGTCAAATCAAAGGGAATATTAGTGGTAGATTGCCATCTTTCCACATAATAAACCACCCTTCCTCTTCACGCGAAAGTGCCAGACAAAAAGCTATACTATTTCCTAGCTGGTTGGTGTTGGTCAGATACCAAACTTGCAAGAACGGCGGTCTCAGATTTTGACAGTGACAGCAGTAGATGGATCCAGCAAGCAGGTGACCAGGCGCTGAGAGATCTAGTGAGACTTATATGGTATAGATAGTCAAAGTGAAACAGAACCATGATGTTGGACGTAACCTTTGTTAGGTTGCAAATCTGATTTCTCAAATCTACAGAGAATCAATCTGTGAGGGGTCTATCAATTTGTCTAAACTTTAAAACCATCCTGATATTGCAAAATAATAGGGAAATAACACTTTTCCATATTTATAAGGCAGCATTTAAAATGAACCTGAGCTGAAAAAATGCAAAGAAAAAGAAAAAGGCACCTGAACTGGCAACGTTGTACACCCAGAGCAGATGTGGTAACTCGTCCTTTGCCCATGTATTCAGAAGTTAAACATAAAACAGGACAGCAGTATACATTATTATATCAGGAAACCTGATCCAAATTCTAGCCTATAGGAGATTTCTAAGAAATGAATAAAAAACAATTGGAAAAAGGGCATAATATTGGAGATTGGATATTTTTAAAGACACTCGATCACGATTGCCTTTCGTCGACCTATAGCGGGAAACAAAATCATACCAACTGCTGGGAGACTTCATGTCTACCATATCGATTGGCACAGCAGAACACAGTAAGATAAATGATTGGTATATCTCAGTGTGCTCCATGGGGCCCAAGTTTTGTGTCAAGATCCATACTTCAATTTAGATCTGAAAGTAGATGTTGGAATCAATGTTAGGCAGATTTTGATACAGTACCAACCAGTTTATAGTAAATAGAAAAGGACCCAGAAAGAGGCATAAGCTACAGCCTACGCCCTATAGCATGAAGGTACCAGTACCTTGCAGTGTATAATAAAGGATAAAGCAAAACAACAACTGTTAAACAAGCCAATTGTCCATGAAAAACAGGCATCTATCTTTTATTTCTGCGAGAACTATTGTCCAAAAGAATTTCTAAACACTATCACTGACTGATATTTCTTAAATTCTGGAATGCAGAAGCCTATTAAGTGTGGTGCCGAACTGCCGACTGGTATCTATAGAAACTTGGAGTACAGAAGCACATTAAGTGCACCACAAGAGACATGTTTGTCAGCACATAAACCTAAAAAATGAGTAAGGTGTGATCTAAACTGTATACTGGAGTCCACACTTGGATATCACTGTCTCCTTTTTTCTCGAACCAGGATCATTCTTCGGTTTGTAAAATACCTTTTTGCACTATGTCACACCATGTTAACAATTGCAATAGGACTTGATAAACAAGATCCTCATATCTACATATATCATTACACCGGATAACATTAATCATCAATTAACACTGCCAATTTGTTCTTTGCTGGTTGCTGCTATCCTGCAAACCAGTTTCTTATTGTTATGGGATTATACTCGTGATCATGCAACCCTCTGCATAGGGCAAGGCAAAATTTTAGCTCACGAGAACTAATAATATTTCTGAAAGCCATATCTAATATTAGCTGTATAGCATTCACTTCTATTGAGTTCCTTTTCTCTTCCTAGGGATGTTTCCAGATCCTGACCAGTGACCACGACCCTGGTTGAAACAAGGGCCAGTTCAGCATATACTAGAAGTAACACAATTTTTGCACTGAAAACTGATGGAACCATGGGTATATGAAAGAGAATTGAGCAGTTAAATATAAATGAAAAAAGATTGATTGAGGAGTTAAGTTTACAGTTATTTTCCTACAAATACAATTATCACTTTATCTCCACTCCAACAGAGAAATTGTTTTCTCGGTGATACCGAAACATAGCAAACAATTATATGCAGACTAGTAATTGAGTATTTCAAAAGAATTAGAAAAGTAGAATATACTACTTAACCGCCACTAACTCTGCTAGTCAGTTTGCATTACTGATGTGATCATACAATCCCCAACAATGACCAGTCAGAGTACAAAGCATTGATTGATGAAGAGTACATATGGCAGGATGCTGAGAAATAACAATGTTTTCACAAAAACGTACCAATAAATTTAAGGATCAAATAGCTCAAGAAGCCTGCCTTAATATTTGGGTCAGAAGAATCTCGAGTCTTGAGACCAAACCAGCAGAATTTTTTAGTGCAAAAATGAAAGGTAAATACTCTATTTTTCTATGCCAAGGAATCACAAATCTTGTGACCTGCATTACATCTGCCAAGAGGAAAGCAAGTTGAAATCATGTTCAGCAGATTGAGACGTAGCTGTTAACAGGCATAAGCGCATAGCCATGGAACATTATTCTTTACTGAACCAATTGGCAAACAGTAGGCTTGAGTAAAGAAATAAAGCTAAATTACAAATAGCTTAATGTTGATTAAAGACTTTTCAGTCAAATATAAGCAACTAACAAAAAAAAATATATGGAGTAAACAATCAAACACGATTCACATATATATGAGAATCTTGGGGTTTCAAACACATTTTTAAGGCTCACAAGGCAATGAACATCAGACTTCTTGTCATCTATGTAGCTTTAGAAGGATTCTTGCAAGGTCTGCTCATGATAAAAGATTACAGACAACATATTTCACACAAGAAGGATTCTTGGATAGAATGATTACTAAAAGAAATTTTCTATGTAGCTTTAGAAATGTATAATTAGGCATGGTAAAGTCTTACTAAACATAAGGTTTGGCATACGGGAAGCAGGTTCTGCATGTAATGCACAATTTGGCAGCAACATCAGATGGGATCTTTGTTAGTTCCCTGATATGCCATGCTGGGTTGAAACTTATGTTCAAGTACCATGGCCGGTATCCACCAAGTATTTTAAGAAACGGAGTTGACAGACCCAGTTTTTCATCTCCTTCAACAAGAGCAGCTATCTGTCTAAGCCACCATAAACCAGTTGGCAACAAGCTAAGTTGGTTTCTCAGTCAAACACCCCTTGAGAGGTTTACAAAAACCATAGATATTTCATGACATTTCAGCTGCTTTGGGAAAACTTTGGTGACCCTCATTTCCAATTTCCTTTTTATCCAATTCATCTGTATCAGATCCCAGGTCTTCTGTTGACCTTTGGGCCTCGCTCTGTTTTGAAGAATGAAGTAAAACTGCATTTTTCTTGTAGCCCCATACAAGCATTGAAATGTAGTCCTGTGGTGTTATAAGCCCCTCCTCTCGAATGCAATTTCGCTGCTCTTCCAACGTCTGTTGATCTGTAAGCTTTATATACTCCAGCAAAATCTTCTCATGGTCTGGCCGCCATCCACTTGGTAATGGTGTGTAATCAGGATCAGGAACCATTGACATCCTTGTATACTGAAGACCATCAATCGAGTCCACAAGGCCCATTCTTAGCAAATTGTGGTACTCCGGTGACTGCCCTTTCTTATCCTTCAGTGGCCGACTAAGGTTCCTTGATGCAATCTTATAAACTTTTGCCCTTGACCGTAGTTTGTACTTTGCAGCATATAACTTTGCTAAGGACCCTCTTATGATGTAAGAGCAGAAGTTGACCACCTTCTTGCGGTTATCAGCATAGCGATACCACTCTGCCATTGTCAGCAAAAGCTTATTCATCTGAGAATTTGTGTGTGCTTGTGTAGCATGGAACATACGGAAGCATGGTTGTGGGTCTGGTTCACGGTCTCCTTTCAAAAACTCGAGTTTCCTGAACTGTTTGATGCACTGCTTCAGACTAGCCGTCACCGAGAGCAGGGTACCAACACCCTTCTCACTGATGATCTTGCCTCCAGAGGCCGTGTAGCGCAGGGTTGGGTACACAACTCGACGACACAGCACATGGTCAAGGAACATGATCCCTTTGGTGATGTGCTCTATAGGGAGGCTCTCATTATCAAGTTTGATTCTAAACCGTTGATCACAAAATTCAATAAGCTGTTTCCGAAGCACTGCTGCATCAGCTCTTGGGCCTCTCACACCGATCAAGAAATGTCCACCATACCGAATGTAGTCCACCTTCCTCGTCTTGTCAGGGCCACTTGTGGGAACAAACTCCGGCCATGATGTGTTACCCTGCTCGATGCCATCATCTCCTCCCACAACATCCGACTTGGATGGCTTGTAAAACTCCTTAATCTTCTCTTCCATCCACTTATCAAGTTCATCTAGGCAGACGTTGGCAAGCAAGGGGCTCAGCACTCCACAGTGCCCCCAATCAGGCTGGGTCAATGCCTCCTCTGGTGCAAACCCGAAGAAGGTTTGCAACCAGTAAGGATCAGGCTTCGGCTCCCCCTCTGGCAGAACCTTCTTCTTCTGGTACTTCCTCTTCGTTTTCTTCTTTGGCAGAGCATCACCCGGTCTTGCAGTAACCACCGGGGTGAGCAAGGCTGAGCGGACCAAATCCACAACCTTCTTATCTCGCACATCACGGATAAGCGAACCAACCACTAGTGCAGGGTCAGGCGAGTGCAGCAGCGGGGAGAGGTCGCCCTTGATATACCAGAGATATGGTGCGAAGCTACGGCGAATGGTGCGGATGGCAGCGTGCGGGGAGCGGCCGGGGCGGAAGGCAAAAGACTTCGAAGAGAACCTCGCCTCGTAGACGGGCTCTAGCAGGAGCATGAGCAGCTCCTGCACGACGCGGTCCTGGAAAGGGGGAGGGCCCGGGGTGGTGAGGAGGGCGCGGAGCTTGCGCTTGGAGAGGGTGGCCGGGTCCGGCGAGTTGGCGGCGCGCGGGGATTGGATGAAGGGGGTGAGGCGGTTGCCGAAGCGGAAGCGGTCGTCGAGGACGGCGTTGCGGAGGGAGAGGAGGGAGGCGAGAGTGGAGGCCGGGATGGAGGAGCGCGGCAGGTAGGAGCCCGTCTCGTCGGCGTAGGCCTTCTGGTAGGCGAGCACCCACAGCTCGAGGCGCGAGAGGAAGGGCGCCAGCGGCGGGGCCGGGCCGCCGGCGGGCGCGGCGCGGAAGGAGGAGACCCACAGCGAAGCGGTGATGGCCACCGGGTCGTCGCGGAGCAGCTGCGTCGGGTCCAGAGGGTTACCTCCGCCGCCGCCTATGCCCCCGATGCCGCCGCTGCGGCTGGTGGAGGTGGAGGCGGCGCTGGGGTCGGCGACGAATTGGTGGCGGCGCAGGGGAGGGGGCGTCGGGGGTGGGTAGTGGTAAGCAACGGAGGAGAAGGCGCGGAGGCGGAGGCGGAGGATGGAGGTGAGCAGCGCGCCGCGAGGCGGCGGCATCGGAGGAAGCGGGAGCCTAAACCCTCGCGGTGGCCGTCGGCGTCGTGGGTTTTGGCCTTGTTCGGCGTTGCGGGGATGGGGGAAGGAATGGTGCGTGCACGGCGATGGCGGCGCGGCAGGGCCCCCGCCGCGCGCTTCTGGGCTTCGGCCGCGATGGTGCCGGCCCAACAATAGGCTTTGGCCCGACATATAACAGTGGCTTCTGTTGCGAACAATAATACTGACGGAAGAATAAGAACTTTGTATTGTATACAGATGTTCTATAAAAAAAACTTTGTACGCAGATGAATTATCAGCTTAATTAACATGCGCATATAAGTCATATAAACAAAATCCTCCATTTTGAGGTACACAACAGCTGATATCACGTCTGATCACGTTAATAACAATCTAAGCTAGATCTCACTAGTACGACGACGACATCGCTCTGTGGCTCACGATGAACACGGCATGCGTTGACCCTTGACAACGTGCCTCATAGCACATTGGATCAGTTTCTTTAGTCATATCTGCTTGGCAGTTGGTAGGCGTTCAACCCTGCACCCGAATTCAGTTCGAATGAGCATAATAGCCAACTTGGATGAGAATAGCTCCTGCACTTCAGGAGTTCAGAATGCGTACCTTCCCAGTTGGCATAGTTCAGGCTCCTGCAGCAGCAAATCTTGCAGGCTACCAGCCCTTGCATCACTGATCACACATAAAAGAGTAAGATTCGGTAACTTAAACTGGGAAGAGAATTCAGAGTACAGTGTAAGATATTGATCAAAGCACACCTGGAATCAAGAGAGAGTAGTCTGTGGTGAATTAAGTTATCAAATCCAACATAGGTGACGATCAGGCTTCCAGCATCTGGATGTGGCCAGCTTCTAGTAGTGGGAAATCTAAGAATAAATGTTCCTGGTTCTTTCAACAGTTCCTTGGAACTTCTTAGTGCACTCTCAGCTTCCTCTCTTGTAATCAACCCCTCAATCCATCTAGGTTTTGTGCAATCCCAGAGCTTTTTAATTTTGTCCCTTGACAAAGAAGCAGCCACTGGGTATAACCAGTACCATAGCCTTTCAAATTCGTCTCTTCCGATATCATCACCACAACCAGCAATTCCTCTTAAAACCTCCAGGTCCTGAAATAGTGAACGGCGAGTAGTAAACATCTATTTCTTGCACTACTCACAAAAGTACACCCCTCAGAATTTAAGGGTCTAAGGCCATGCATTTAAAGTAAACGTCTACCTGTTCTGATAAACCCCTTTTTGTAGAATGGGAGATACCCATAAATTTTGTTATGATTTCAGGAATGGCAGATGACCAAAGAGCACGTTCTTTGTTTTTAGAGATCATGCTCCATGTATCTGACCCCTCTTGGAGCAATCGCTTCGAGATTAATATTTGATTTCTTGAAAGGGTACAAAAATTACAAATTAATGTCAATGACACAAGGATAGAGGAAACTACTATCATAACACAAGAAATAAGGGCTACCTGTGATGGGAGCATCCACTATACAATGAAACCTGATCTGCAAGTTTTACCAAGTCTTCTTTGTTAACAGTAGGAGCAGCACCTGTAAGAAATCTCGACCGTTCATATGTGCTGTCAAGACAATATCTGAAAATCACTGCATCTGAAATGCTTTCAGTATCATCTCCATCAGATCCGCTCCAAGAGCTTCCTGCATCAAAGCTGTCGCCATCGGATGTTGAAGAGTCGGTACCCATGATATTATGTGCTTCTTTACTTGCCACCATCTTTCTGGCATGCTTATTCTGTAAGCAATAATAATTGAAAAAATCATGGAGTCATCATAGCATAACTAGTCAAGTTCTTCAATCTAGCTAATTTATTACCTGTGATACCATTTTGTGTGTCTCTGCTGTTGTCACTCCATCTTCTATCTTAACACTCTTGTATGGATGGAAACAGCCTACTAAACTTTGGCCATGAGAATTTAAGCGACCATTTACTTTGTCAGCAGTAACATACCCTTGACTGTCACTGAGCATGTTAATTTCATCCATCGCGGCAGAAGTCCCCCGTTTTCCAGATCCCGATGGACGGTTGGTACGGTGTCGAGATATACAGCGAATTGGTTTGGAATATGCCTCCAGAAAAGGATATCTTTGCATGTGCAGTGTTGAGAAATGAATACGGAAGAACTTATTGTCGCACTTAGAAGAAAGCTGTCATTGATAATCAGAGGTCATGTCATGGACAAAGATCAAGGCAGTAACAGGCATGGTGTTTTAGATAACGTGCTATAGCACAAGTTTGCTGAAGTATGGAGCATCAGTAGTAAATGGTGGCTGTTGACTTTTAAGCTTTCTTTGGTAGATATTTACTATTCAAGTCTTTCACAGCACCTCAAATTCAACTTCACAAGGAAGTTGATAACTGTTAACATGTTAAATATGACGTAGACCTTTCAAGGGGAAAATGAGCTAGCATGGAACTTTGAAACATCTACGTCTTTGTACAGACTTAGGCAATACTCGCCATGCACCATAGGCCATAGTAAGTCTATCTTGCACATACATGCCAACATGCGAACCGTGTAGCAGCAACTGTCCTCTACCACAGTATAGCATCCTCGAAAAAAAAAAACACCACTACACTACGCTATAACACCGCTCTAGATGGTTATACAGGCAATCAAAATCAAAAGAAATGATTTCTTGTGGAATGCAGGCATTGGAAACTGTTATAAGCTACATATGTATTACACAGATTTTGCATGTGGAGAAACCCACCTGAGATATCTTGAGTTTAAACAGCGCACGTCCATGAATAACTGGTATTGGCCTGCTTATTGCTGGGTATTCAAATCCTTCACAAGTAATAAGTAAAGGAGGTTCTGAATCATCCCTTGATTTTTCAACTACCGTTCCATTGTCATCATAGATAAGCGAAGCAACAACCTAGGAGATGTATAAATCTGTTAGAAAACTATGCAGATGAAAACAAAAACAAAAAAGTAGCATGCGCGTTATACATATATATATTTTTAAAAAGTACCTCTTTATCCTTCACAGGTTCACCAAAAGCATCTATAAGTGCTACTTCCAAAACGAAGTTTCTCCGACAAGATGCCTGTATCAATAGATTTCCATTATTAGGTTATACATGATGTGATATCATTTTGACTGGGGGTTTAATATATGGAAACAAACAAATCCGTACTATTTTACCCGATTCAGGTGCAATTTCTCAGGATTCTCCTAAAAAAGTGCAACTTCTCAGGTTCAATATTTTAAGGCCGCATTTTATAGAAAGGATAAGAATTTTCTTGTTTTGCTTAAAATAATTGAATAAAAGGAGAATATCACAGGACGGAGTGTAGCTCAGCTGGCAAGTGCCTCCAGTTGTGAGGCTCATCACCCGGGTTCGAATCCTGGCACTCGCAAGGTGTGTGACCACTGACCGCCTCCTGCAAGCTGCCTAGCTGCAGGTTGCTGGGCAGGTTCATTGGTCGGAACTCCCCTACCTTTGGGGTAACGCCAGTCTATCAGGGGACGTATCTTCCCCAGATCAAAATCCTTAAAAAGGAGAATATCAAAATATATTAGCTTGATTACCTTTCCACCCACAATATTCCAAATGCCATCATCACCCTCTTCGATTCCGTCACAGCATGAGAAGTCAATAGATAACTTAAATGGTGGATTCTGTAATTCAATGTGAATATCATCAAGTGTGCTTCTTGATAGAGAAAAACTAAAAGAAAAAGGCCATTATAGTAGCTAAGAAAAATCACCTTCACGTATCGGTGCGGTATGTTTCCTAGTATATGTGACACCCCAATATTATAGACATAGCCTTCAAGTTTGTCATCACTTCCAAGTAAGGTGATTAGATTTGCACCATCCTGGTTGGCTGGCTCATTGGATAGTGAACAAAGATGAGTCTCATTAATTAGGTCACCATCAATGTGAAGACGCATAACATTTTCAGTAACCTGACACAGCCACAAATGGATTTTAAATAGAACAATCTTCTGAGAATAAAATGCTACTGGAAAGACTACGCAAACCTCTTGAAAATGTTGCTCAAGACTGTTTGACAAGAAATACAGGTGAGGGAATAAAAGCAAGGAAAATTCTGAAATTTATGTCTACATATTTTTTTTTTCTACCATAACCATTTCAAGGGTATTCGATAGGAAGGGTAAATAGTACAGTATTTTTCATGTCTAGAACAAACCTCACATCCAATGTGTAACCATTTCTCAAGAGGACATTCAATTATAGCTGATAGATTGGTTGTGTCAATCCATGGATAGGAACTAGGAGAGACAGGGGCTTTTCCATGCATCTTCAGCAATGGGAAGAGAACCAGTTTATTTCCTTCGCCTAATGCAAGAAATGGTAATTTATTGTCATCTCCTGCAGCGATCTGCACAATTAGTAATTCAATCAATTTAGCACCAGCTCTTTGATGCTGAAATCTCAAAAGAGAATACATAATTAATTTCTTCGTCTTTGCCAGCAAAGTGTTCCCCAAAATAGCACAAGAACACAAAGTTTCCTCACACTAACGCATCAACTGTGAATACATTACTGGTTCCTAATGTTGGTTTTCTGATGGGATACTTGACATGCTCAGTATACTGCAGAGAGGAGCCTAAATCGCGCATTCACGACTAATCTGGAGGAGATAACCGCACTAACACCTAAGAATTAAAACTCATCGTAGCAATACTGATATCAGAACCAACAACGGGCGCCCCCCTATCCATTTGTACCCACCATGGGAGACAAAAACAGTCGCTACGGCAACCAAATTATTCGAAATTCCTAAAACGTGGAAGAGAAAAGAATCCAACCTGGTGGAGGATCACCGAGGACGGCCTCGCGGAGCTGGACAGGTAGAGCCAGAAGCAGAAGGCGAATCCTTCCCCGCCGCCTCGAACCATTCCCGAGTTCAGCTCGATGCGCACGTCTCGGAGCTTGCGGTAGCCTTCGCTCCCGCCGCATTCCGGAGCCGCCATCGCCGGCGGCCGCTGCGGGATGTCGGAGGTGAGGTTTTCCCCCCTCTTTCAGGAAGGGTATGGTGGGTGACGATAGTTAACGGTTGTCCCGTGATGAGTGATGGTGTTTTTTTTTTTTTTTTTTTTTTTGACACGACGAGTGATGGTTTTGGGACTTGTGGTGTATTGCTACGATGATTAACGGGGGAAGAATCGATAACGCCCCGAAGGTTCGGGGCTGGAATGATCATGTCCGTCAGATCGGACATCTTGTGCTACTGTGAATTTCATCGTACTTTTTTTAGGTTTAGATAAAAACTGTCCTTACTGCAAAACATCATATGTTCAAAAGCATTGTTGTGCTTTCACACCTTCCACACATTAAACGTTCCCAGAATAGTTTGTTTTATTTTCTCTCGGCATTACCTGTTTCTTAAAAATTAAAATACACTGTTTTTTGTTTCTCAATGCCGGCAATTGTGTAAAAGAGTAGGGTAAAACGATATATATGCTGACAAATTTAATTCCCGTAATTCATTTCACAGCCAAAAGGACAATTATATATGACAAATGAATGCTAGAATACTTGCTATGTAAGAAAATAGAAATATGATAAATAGAATCTATTTTTTTAGAAGAGAGTGAAAAATTCTCAAGGATGAGCATTTTTTCTTAGTTTACTCCGAAAATCTAAAGTCACATAGCAAGGTCAAAAGTTTGGAGAACAAATTAAAAGTAGCATCTTAAGAGTGACTAGCGATTGAGGGACTCAAGGGCGTGATTTGATTTTCTTTCGATCACGACGTCTCTTGTTCAGGTCATGCTGGCCCGCCGTGGCCAAATTTCGCAGATGCAACATTCTTTTATTTGGTTACCGTATTCATCCAAGCCAGCCTAGAAGAAAATGTTGTTCGATTGACTGCTTGTCCCGCACACTCGTCTCTCATATCATGCAGGCAATGTACGCACCGATGTTGCGAATCAGTCTCGATAGAAACACATTCTATTTTTGTTTCCACGAATGCAGGCTCAAGAGCCGCTTTTGCATGCGTCAGGGCATGTCAAAGCCTTGATACAAGGTACCAATTAGTAGGACATTACATATGGAGGGTCTGACCGGGCCTAATCGTGCCCCAAAATGCACGAGGTGCAACATAGGGTTACGGTGAGGCAAAGAAAGTAGGCTTGTGCAATGCAAAATGAGTTGTAAACTATAAATATAAATAAAATACGCTACATTTAAGGGTGTATTTGTTTCGCTGGATTGGACTGGATAGGGTTGGACAGGATCATCTAATCCAGTGTTTGTTTCACAGTCAGACTGGATAAGGATGGACTGGAAGAGGAATATTCCCTTAATATGCTAGATGAGTCTGTCCGACAAAAATGACCGGATGAGCCTACTCAAGTTGTGTAACGATGACAATTATTAAAGTAATTAGACATTATTAATATGATTTAATAATAAATAATATTTATTACTATGATATTATGATATTATAATTGATAAGTAATAAAATATTGATTAGTATATGATGAGAGCTTGATCATACTAGGATTAATAATAATTAACATATTTATTATTAATTATAAATTATTATGATAAAATTAAAATCATTATTACTATAAATCATACTAATTAGTGTATAGTTAATTATTATTACTTAATAATAAAGATCTATAATTTGATTATATGATCTTGTCCTATCCATCTTTATCCATCCAATCAAACATAAAACTAGATCATCCCATCCACTCAATCAAACACATAACTTAGATCATCCCATCTAGAAAAACCTAGATGATCATATCCCATCCAACTTTACCCTCAAAACAAACACACCCTAAAAGACGAGAGCATTTGGATTCTTGACAGATTCACTTTTGTCATTACGTCTAGTTATGCGACACAAGTAAGGAAAAAATTACTGGAGGATTTATTCAATGGAGCGCAACTTGTGAACCTAAATATCATAAACGAAGGCTAATCAGATAGTATCGATCCAAATAAATTACACCTAAGATTTAGTCAACATGGTAGCAACGCAACTTATGAACCAGAATATCATAAACGAAGGCTAAATAAACAAGATCGATCCAAACACATTCAACCGAGCCTAATAAAAAATGAAAGCATTTGAATTCTTGACAAGTTCACTTTTGTTACTGCTTCCATACGACACAAGTAAAAAAATTTACTGGAGTGACAGGACCGCAACTTCTGAACCTGAAAACCATAAACGAAGGGCAAAAAGACTATCAATACAAATACATTCCACCTGAGCTTCGAAAAAAACAAAAACCAATTAAATGGAGATGCGGGGTATCGATCCCCGTACCTCTCGCATGCTAAGCGAGCGCTCTACCATCTGAGCTACATCCCCTTTACGTGAACATTGTTAAAAGAAACTATATTAATATTTGCCCACAATGCAAAGTGATGCCCTAGCTTATGGCGGCCCAAGCAGAACTGCCGGGTCCCGGGTGGCAGCCCATTCTTAAGCTCAGCTTCGGAGCCCGCTTAACCCTCCTTGGCGGCGCACCTGGCCTTTCTCGCCCTCGGTAGCAAGAAGTTTCACGTGCGGCAATCGAAAGAAGGTGAGAGGTCGCACTCTTTTAACTTTCGATGACTGGAAAGATGCATCATGGGGTTCATCGTCATCGCACGCGGGGCGCTCCGTCGCAGCGGCGGTCTGTAACGATTGGCGTTAAACCTTTCCATGTTCAATCTCAGGTCACGTCGAATACTCGAATTGGATTTCGGCTGCTTCTATCAAAAGTTGTGTCTCAGCCAAACGGGTGGCGGAACCTTGAAGCCAGCACCATGCTTCGGCGCATTTTCTTTTGACTACCATGTCATCATTTTTCTTGGTCTCGAAAGTTATAAAAGAAAACAGCGGTCACCGTTAGGTTCTCAAGCACATCAAACCAAACCTAGGCAAAACAAGTCGATGTCCATACTCCATACAGGTTGGCGAATCATTTGGTACAGTATGGCCACGTGGAGTAGACAAGAAGCACAATTTTTTTATAAAAATAAAAAATTGAAATATAGTGGTTGTATAAATTGCTGTCCTTCCATGCCTCTGCTCTGTGAGGCTGTGCCTGTCTGCGCGAGACGAGGCCCAAAAGTCAGAAGGCGAGAGACAGACGGAGGGCCTGGAGAGAAACCATCCAACTGCTCTCGACTCACCGGCCGGCCACGGTGCCCTGGCCAACTCGCCCTCCGCCGTCATCACACCCTCGCTTGTTCCGTCCTCTCCGAATCCTCAACCAGGGTAATCCCACCTCCCATGCTCCCCATCTTCTAGCTGCTCCTTGGATCTCTCTCTCTCTCTCTCTCTCTCTCTCTCTCTCTCTCCTCATTTATTCTTTTCCCCCGATCTCTCTGTCGATTCATTCCTTTTTTTTCAAGGAACTCTGTTCATGTACCCATACGAGAGAGGGAGAGGGAGAGAGAGATCGGCGTTGCTGGCCCGCATGCATTCGAGCTGGTAAACGATTCACGCGTTCGTGCCGTGTGGGGTCCTTCTACCTTTCTTGACCACGAAACCTGCAGCCAGCTCCTTTGCAGCTAAAAGGCTCTGGAGATTGGACTAACTAGCAGTTAATTAAATACTATTATTTTCAGATTAGAATATCAGGTTAAACTACTCCTTGTTTGATTAAAAATCAGCACCGAGATGTCAAAGGCCGGCACCTTTCACGGGTTTGACACTTTTCTTTTTGTTTATTGACTAGCGGCCTAATTAGGAGACGCCATTTGTTTCACTCGTTTCAACGACGCTGTCACTGTTCTACCCTTACCATCTCATTTTCCTTTTAATGTCTATTCTTTTTGTGGGAGCCGTTAGAGCTGCGTAGGCTTTCTTGTCTCCACTATTGATTCAGCTATCCGGTTCTTCTCACTTGAACATGTTGTGTCTGATGTGTGACATTTACGCCGGGGAACCGTTTTATATAACTTTCAGTTTCTGGAGCTCTGGACGTTTCCCATCTTTCTTTCAAGTTTATTTTTTGGATTTATTTGAGAGATCTAGTTCTATTGACCTCAAAATTTATTCCGTTCTGATATGTGGAGGAGATTAGTGATGTACTACATGAAGTATGAAATAATTGATGCTGACAGGAGAAAAGAAACATGTTTGTTGATTTTGAACACGGCTCTCAAGTCTCTTGAGCATTGTATTCGGCTGCTGAGCTGTTATGTACTGTTTTTTTTTCAAATACACCCTGCAAACATCAACCAAATCTTATCTTTTTGTCTTACTCATTGTTTGGTTTCTAACTCTGTAAGGCATGGAGCCATACTGATTGATGTCATAAATATGACTTTCATGCAGAGTTTTTGAAAGACTCTCTGGCTGGAGGAACAAGCCTGCAACAGAATGGAGAGCACCTCCGCTAGGGGAAGCGCTCCAGAAGAGAATTGCTTGGGTTATGCAAGATGTGCGTCCTTGGATTCTGCAGTTCGTCCTTCTTTACCTACTAGGTCCAGCTCACAGTTAAGTAGGAGAAGCAGCAGGCAGGGTTCAAGGGGATCCATGAGCTTATCCCGTGAGATGGGGGACTCCATACTGAGTTCAATGAGGCATTCCCTTCAGTTGGCGGATCAATTGTTAGGTGACGCCGATAGCTCTGTTCTAGCTCAGCTCATCGACAGTGGGGATCGAGTTTTGGCACCTGAAGGTGATGTTGGTCAGGATACAGCAAATATCTCAGAGCATCATAAGGTTGGACCTCTTCCAGATGGTGCAAAGATGAACAACGATGGCAAAATTGCGGCAGTTCCTATATCTTTAATGAACCCAAAAGATACTGTTGCTAACGTCCCAGCGGATTCATCCGCCAAGGTGAGGATAATATTTTAAGTTGGCCTCTTGCTTATAATTATCAAACCAAGATTTCTATTCACGTTAGATGCTGACATGAAAATGCCTTTTGTTTGTCTGTAGGTTGAACCGTATAAGCCCTCTTTGAGGCTCGACTACGCTGCATACCTGATCCATCTAGCTGTATTTGGATTTTTCGGGGTAACTATCAGAGATTTTGCATGCGGTTTTTTGTGGTGAACATTAATTAACCTATGCTGCTCTAATGAAATGTAGCGATGTCTGCTATTTCATGGTATTAATCCTAGAGGACATGGACTACTAATATTCAGCAAAATTTACTTTCGGAATAGTTTGAAGCTTGTATAGTTCCCGTGGAGTAATTATGCTTCTGATTACTGAATCAGGTATTCACAAGGTACGGCCTCCAAAAGCTGTTTGGCCCAGGCTGCCTGGCACTTACCTCAGACCAAAGTCCACTATACCCTGATCTTCCCTCTAATATGGTATGTGCTATCCTCTATGCTCAAGACACCCATACCCGAGTCAAAGAATTATTTAGAGAAATCACAAGGCATTTTGATCTGTACTAACTTATTTTGATCGCTATCTTGCATGGGCCAGCTAGGATCTTTCCTGATGGGATGGTTTGGGATCATCTTCAAGGCTGATATACGGCAGATATCTGATCATCTTGTTGTTGGAATCACAACTGGATATATGGGAAGTCTTACCACTTTCAGTGGGTGGAATCAGAAAATGGTTGCCTTGTCTTCTAAAGGCCACTGGGTATATGCTGTAGCGGGCATAGTACTAGGTATGCCCTTAATTAGTTAGTTATTATCCAACAAAAAACAACATAAATCATTCTTCTCACGGCTAACAATGCTGAATCACTCCAGGAATGTTCATTGTCAATGAGTCCATAACGGTTGGTGCTGAGACAGGTGAGCGTCTACGTAGTTCGATCGTGAAATACATCAGGGAGAACAGTTCAATTGGATGCAAATGTGATTGGGAGCATTGGAGCGTGGATACCAGGACTAAGCATTCTGTGCTTCTGTCAGTGATGATGGTTTTGATGTCGTTCTTATGGGTTCTGAGCATTGTGTTGGCTGTAGTAAAAGTGCGTAGTCTTGCTGATGGCGCTGTACTCTGGCTGGGTTGCTCAGTGGCACCTCCAGGTGTTTGGTTACGGTGGTACTTGGCAAGGCTCAATGGGCAGGGAATTGGCAAGCAGAAATCTTTCAGATGGCTGCCAATTGGTACCCTTGCAGCCAATGTTCTTGGGGCTGGCATCATGGCAGTGCTTGCTGTAACGTCCAAGGCGGTATGGCAAAATATTTTTTCATACATTTTCATTGTTTGCCATTATTTTAGGTTTTTGATAACTTATCCTAGGAGTCTGATTCTTTTTATTTCTCATAGGTGCATACAAAGCGATCGACAGTTATTCTTAGTGGCATACAGCTTGGTTTCCTCGGCTGCTTGAGCACAGTCTCTACTTTTGCTGCTGAAGTTTACACCATGAGAAGAAGCGGGCAGATCACAAAGGCCTTTGTTTATGCTGCGTCTACCTTCCTGCTCTCTTTTGTGCTGGGTACTCTAGTATACTCGGTGCCAGTTTGGGTGAAGCATTATGAATGACCGTTTGCAATTCTAGGAATTCACATACTAGCAGGTGGTTCAAACGCCCAGTGATTTTTTGAGAGCACGATCCAATGGTGTGTTGATGTATTGACAAAGAACATCGAAACTTAAACAGAATACATGGCAAAGAGCTCAAAGGCGCACGGGTACTAGAGAGGGTCAGATATCCTTGTCTGGACATCTTTGATGACGTTAGGGGAGGTAAAGCATATATCTTCCAACGTCTTAAAAAGATAAGTCTGGAGGGGAGTATGTAGCCACACAAATGTTCAGAATACAGACCCTGAGGCTAAAGCCATCTATGCTCTCTGGTTCAACATGCTCAGTTTCGAAAGATGAACGTTACTTGTAGAACGTGGAGCGGAGAACAACTTTTGTCAACAAATATATACAAAATGAGTGTACATTTGGTATCTGAAATGTACTTACATCAATTGTTTCTTATGCTGTCTCGTGTAGTCATGTGGATGTAGTATATCTGTACAAGTGCATTCTAACATGCCAGTCTGAAACTGCACATACGTACAAATTTGATAGTTGATACTGTACAAGAAAATTCCAAAATGTGGTTATTCATTAAGTAAGAAGAGTTTCGAAAGACTCTAGTTTGCTCAAAAGTTTATTTTTCATTTCCTGTATCTGTTGCAAAACCATAGCTAACATTCAGTGATAGTGTGAAATCAATCTGGTGTCAACTGACTTGCCAAATATTACATGATTTATCTTCCCAAAACCTTTCAGAAAAAAGGAACAGATATCCCATCTTGAGGTGTCTTAATAAAGATTTATTATTACATCATCATTTATGTTAGGCGATGATTTTTCATATACTTAAGATACACCTAAAAAAGATGGCGTCACAGTTTTATGGCCTGGGAAGTTTATATACTGTCATATGTACTCATGAATATGTAATAAAGTTTTATTACACCACCTTTTATGTCAGGAGTATATATTTGTACAGAGAAGCTTGCAATTTCAAGCCAAGACCTCGGAATATACATTATGCTAATTGTGCAATTAAACTCAGTTGCTTACTATTTGTTTCATGTACCACAAGTCCACAACCGAAGAATCATATTTCTTGCTGTAATATGATAGTCTGTACAGCATTTCTGAAATTGGATTGTTGATCATACATACTTTGTAATATGAATATGAAATGAAATTGCCTGCATGGCTGCATCAGTCCTAACATTAGTTCAAAAGTAATGCAAATTCCTTGTTTCCTTGTATCCATTGGCATGTGATGCTACAGCACATAGATGCGGGCCACTTCACCACTGGCAACTGGCGTGATATCACTTAACAATGTTCCGTGAACAGTACTATGAATGATTTTTCTTCAGCTGTTCCACACTCAGCGGTAATCCATGTCCACTTGCCGCTTCATCGCCTTCTTTTTTTATACAACAGCAATCATGCACTCGTGCTGGGATGCAATTGTCCTCATCTTATCTCCGCTTTATCAAAATGGATGGTTCCTGTGTAAAGAACTTGCTTCGTCATGCCAAAATGTTTAGGACAAGTCCTTGTCCTAAATTCTGAGCCACCAAATGGACTATTCTTCAATAAGCAAATAATATCATCAAATGAACTAAGAGTAACTACTCCTTTATTCTGGGCCACCAAATTCAGACAGGTGCTCCTCTACTTTACTCAACAACTCTTCGTTCCCACGTGACACAATTACTAACCAGAATTTCCCAGACTCGTTCATTAAAACCAGATGGTGAGTTTTCAAGCCATTCAACTACTTTATCATTTGATGATGCTTGGTTAACCAAATCCACCATACACATATAGTGTTTTTCTCCTGGAACTATCCTGTATTTCTCAGTCATCAAATCAAAGAAATCCACACCTTCTTCAATTAGGCTGCAATGGCAGCAAGCTGTCAAAACCAGTAAGAATGTGTCTGCATCAGGCTTCTGTCTCTCCCGAATCATCTGAACAAATAATCCTATAACCTCCTGTGCATTCCTATGATGACACAAAGCAGACAGCATTCCATTCCACAACGCAGCACCCTTCCTTTCTGTTAGGCTGAACACCTGTTTTGCAGCAGCCATATAATCACATTTCGAATACATGTCAATCAGTGAGCTACTGATCATTACACTTTGATCAAAACCAGTTCTGAGCAGCATCCCATGTATCTGCTGACCATGTTTCAGTGAACATATAGCTGCACATGCATTGAGACAACTAGCAAAGGTGAACTGATCTGGCCCCAAATCTTCCATTTTCAAGAGCCGAAACAAACTCAGCGCTTCAAGTGGCTTCCTCTGGTGAACATATCCCTCGGTGAGAGCATTCCATGAAACGACATTCCTCTCTGGCATCTGATCGAAGAGTCTACGAGCAGCATCCAATTGGCCATCCTCTGCATAGGCACAAACTACTGTGGTCCACATCTGCATATCTTTGATGGCCATCTCGTCAAACAGTCTCCCTGCATCATCCACACAATCACATTTTCTGTACACGTCCAGAAGAGAGCTGCCAATGTTGACATCAGACAAGAACCCAAGAACAACCAAATGGGCATGGAACTGCCTCGCAAGCTCTGCGTCCATGAGCTCCGCGCAAGAAACAAGAAGGGCCAAGAAGGTGTGATAGCTGTACCCAAGGGATGGTGACTTGTTCCGGAGCTCAGAGTACGTCACCACTGCCCCCTGTGCTTTGCCACCGTGCGCGAATGCAAGCATAGCAGTGTTATAGGAGAGGAGGTCTCGGTGTGGCATGGTGGCGAAGACCTCGGCAGCAGGAGCCGCGAGCGCGAGACGTGCGTACCCGGTGAGCATGGCGTTGTAAGAGTGCATGCTTGGGTGGGGCATTTTGGCGAACAGCCGGCGAGCATCGCGCGGGCGGCCTAGGAGGAAACTCAAGGACAAGAGGCTGTCAGCGAGCTGAGTGGAGCAGGGGACGAGGCGCTTCAGCCCAGCAAGGCGCACGTAAAGGAGGAGCCGGCCGGCCAACGAGGGGAAGGACGGCGTTCCAGGGCGCAGCAGGAGGAGGCGCGCGAGGGAAGATAGGAGCGGGAACGGCGCTCGCAGACCGGCGCGGGCAAGGGTGGGCAGGAGGGAGATCGCGGCGGAGGCGTCGCCACCGGAGATACAGTGGTGCAGCGCACCAAGGAGGCCGGAGTACGGACGCGAGGGCGGCGGCGGGGGCTCGCCGGGGACGGGCATTGTGGCATGGGCAAGCGCTCAGGCTTGGCGCACACGGCCAGGTGCTCGTCCAATTCAAAACCTGAACGGCTGTGATGGATCGTGTGCGGAGAATATGAAGCCTTGGTAATATGCAATTGCAACTTGCCTTTTTTTCTGCATATTTCTTCCTTTCAGTTAACTGAAAGTTATATTTTTTATCTTAAAAAGTTACACTTTTGATCACTTCAAAAATAGGTATAGTTATACTTAGATTTATAGGATTATACTATACATTATAGTGAGAGGAGAAATTTTTTTTTGTTGATGTATGAACTATAGAAAAAGTTCTTTTATTTGATCCGTTAGATCTAAGATCCGAAGACTCAAAGTGATGATAAAAAATTTACTCAAACTTTTAGCTAACTAAAAATTAATAAAATTCTATTTTCATTAATCTGGCTATATGATTCACTCTTTGAGTTTGCACTTTATGTTTTGACGCAACTCGTGAACATTCACGCCACTTTCAAATGGCAGCAAAGTCCCCTCATGGCCGCATGCAAATAGCAGGGCGAAAATATGACACAGCTTATGTCCATCTGTTTATCCCTCTTTCCAGAGGGGACAGTTGTCCCTTTTCAAAGACAATGTTAGATTATCTTCAAAAACTCTTTAATAACTATTCTTACCTTTTAAAAAAATAACTATTCTTAAATCTATTTTTTTAATTAATTAGAAAGATCATCCTCCAACAACTCCCCTAAATACCTCTTTCTTTTATTAACTGTCTATAACAACCTCAATTGTAGTCAAAATTAGAGAAGAAATTAAGATCCCAATCCCATGATACAGTGGTCTATTTCAAAATTCATTAGTCACATAATGCTTGCTGCCCACTTGATTCGATTGTGAGTGTTGTGCGCATCTGCTGCTGCTGACCACGCCACCCTTGGACGGACTGCTGCTGCTAACCAGGCCACGCAAAGAACAGACTGCTGCAGCAGTCGTCACGTCGAACAGAGGAAGGAATAGAGGAAGAAAGGAGGAGCGGGGGTATTTTTGTCAAGAAAGAAGATATATGGGCATTTTACCTATGCCTTTATATTTTAATGGGCATTGTAACTATTTTAATGGGCATTGTAACGAAGCCCAGTATTTCGTAAATATTTGGACTAAGCTCATTCTTACCATAGGTAAAATCACAAATATCTCCTGCTGCTGAACACGCCATGTTAAGGACGGACTGCCGCTGCTGAACACGCCGCGTGATAGACAGAGATGGTAGCCGCGCGGACAGTTCGGCAAGCGCAACCACACAAACCTAAGACAATGAGCCAACGAGTGATAATTTCAGACAAAAATCAGACTTGGGTACATAACTACGAAAAGGCCTTGCTGACCTAGCCCAATGTAAATGAGTTTTATTTTAGTTTTAGAGGAATTGTTAGAGAAGGATAGAAAATTTAGTCCCGTAATTTTTTAGGCCTGAAAAAAAGTTTTTGGGAGTAATTTTTTAAGAAGTTTTTGAAGATGCTCTTACATCACAGCAGTAACTTCGAAAATTTCCCAAAAAATGAAAAAAAAAGAACAACAAAGAACATCTAGATAATTCACGGTAGAGAGGAAATAAGCACGAAGATGAATAGATGAGTAAAATTTCAGGCAATTATTTAACCATGGTTGCAGCAAGTCTGCCATACAATCACTGTAACTGCACCAATCAAAATACAGTAGAGGTCATTTGCAGTATGCTAAACTGCATTGTAGACTGGTTCATATGTTTAAGAACTACGTCAATGACAACTCCAGGTGTCTTAGCACTGTTGATGGTGGAAATAAAAGCATATCTCGGACACAATGCTTCAAGAATCAAAGATTAGTGAACCAGCGAAATTCAGGCTGATTTGTGCAGCATATGAGCAGGCAGCTAGATCAGAACAGAGTGCAAATCTTCACCAGTTCACATGCGAACTAAATCAACAAATTTCATCTGCAAATACAACATCGAATATGGATTGTACTGCATAACAAGGAAAACATAATTTAACTGTCAGCTGTGTAACTGGACACTGGGAATAGCAGAGCTGAAAGTATTACTAGATATCATATTCCTTATTCCTTTTCCTCATTCCTTACCTTCATCTTTTGGAATATTTGGCTGGTCTACTAAGAGTTGATGTAGTGCAGCAATGTCACTAGAACTGCAAATGAAAGAGCACTATGGTTGTTCAAGTTAATGTAGTACAACAAAAACATATTTAAATGAATTAAGAAAAATGAAAAAAGCTCATTTCATCTCTTAAGGCATAAGAAAGGAATAATTCTGTGTGAGCAGAAATCAAAGAGTTGAAATAAGTTAATGGTGAACTTGCCTGCTCCTCCATGTTAACAGTGACACAATTGATGATTTTAGAGCAAACCTGGCAAATTCGCAATGAAGATAAGTTTATAGGGGCAATAAAAGAGCTTATTTACAGGAAAATAAAGACAAGGTGCATCTCTACAACAACAGCAGCAGGACATATTTAAGACACCTTAATGTATGATTACACGCTTGGAAATAGCTACTAAACTATCAATTGCATGATGTTGAATATACCAATCAGCATGAGCTGAGCTTGTTAATCATAAACTAATTATTGCTATGCTTGGACTGGACAAGGAATAAGATTCAGAGAAATGAAATGATGCCAATGCCTGTTGCAATACAAGCTACACATGGTCAATTTGAGTTCAATTGTAGAATGCTTCCAATTCAATTCTTACTCTGCCTGGTGCATTTCGCATAAAGCTTGGAGCCCATCCAAGCATTGTGCAATAGTTGGCAAAATTCCAACTTGTAATTGCATCTGTTTTGCTGTGAGTGCCGATCCAGTTCTCACCATCTGATTAGTATCACACAGAGCCTTGTTTAAAGTTTTGGAAATGCCATTCAAATTCTCCTTGACAATTTCCATCATTACCATCAAATAAACTTGGATCAGAATTTTCTTTTAGTTCATAGTGGCCAATTACACCAAAATGAAAAGTGATTGTAACATCAGCAATGAGGCTTACAGTGTCACCCCCATAGCAACAAAGATGAGCTCCAGAACCTCCATCTGCTGCCCAACCACATCCTCTCTGATGCCAGGAACACCATGCAAGACACCATAATTCTTATCCTCTCCAAGCACCTTTCATCACACAGCAGAAGGAATAAATTTTAGTCTCCAGATATTTGAGAACATCACAAAATAAGCTCATGTTATTGCATATTATACATTTCCCACTGAATTGTCAGCAAGAAAGCACCTCATCGTCTTGCTTGCAATGGCAAAATATACACACTACTAAGAAAACGGGTCACTGTCATCTCTTGAGAGCCCTAAATTTGCTATTGTAACATAAAAAAATGCAGCAGAATGATTATAGAAAAGAAAACATTCTCTAATTCCATAACGGTGGAGTGCAAGCAATGATCCAAAAATGTACCTGAAGACGAGAAATGACGGCGGTCGCCTGGGAGAACTCGTGAACAAGGCGCGTGTTGATGTCATCCCACCGTTCCATCTCCTCTCGCACCTTCCTCAGCCTCTGCTGTACCTTCCGCACCACTGCCTCCATAAAATTGATCGTTTGTTAGGCTTCCACTCCCACTGCCCAGCCTTACCTTCTTGAAGTCTGTGTCTCCAATAACAGCAAGTTAGTTTCAATGTCGCACTAAGAATTTGGCCAATACTAGAGTCGAAACTAAGAGCATAAGATTGACTACACTGGTCATTAATAAAGAAATAGCAAACGTAAGAAAAAAACACACAATTGAAATGATATTTAGACTCAAGCTTAAGGGTGCAACAAAATAGACAAAACCTTTCTTACCAATGTTTCCTTAGAGGATCTCCAAGAGACTAGCTAAAAATCATTCTATATAACAGGATTTAGGAAGCCAATTTAAATGATTCCCTCTCTCTATATATCTCCGCACATACAGTAGACTATCTAAAATGCACTCACCATATTCTACCGGCTCTATTTCTATTCACCCCAACCGAGCAGGGGGCCAATTCACAGAATAACACTCCTAAACAAAGCCATCCCCAAAACGCCCTTATAAGAGATGCAACCACACAATGCCACTAATAAGGAGGGTACTGATCACAATATGCCAAAATCATCACATTCTCTGTTTTTTTATTTTTTTAGAGCCAAATAGACATGTAAACAGACTATTATGCCCCTCACATCCAAATCATCTATAGTGCGCAAGAAAATCGAAAACAAATTTCGTGAAAAAATGGAAAAATTGGCATGACCTTCGGCATTGGTCGCCGGAGTCTGGCTGGCCGACAAGGAAGAGCAACCGCGGGCCTGTCGAACCTCCTGTCCGCGCCGCCGCTTGCCTGCTCGCTCGGTCGCGCCGCCGCGGAAGAGCCCTGCAACGGGCCTGCCGAGCCGCTTGCCTCCTCCCTAGGCCACGCCGCCCGCCCGCGCCACCGCTTACCTCTTCACTCGTCCGCGTCGCCGCTTGGTTGCGCCACCGCCGCTGAAGAGCCTAGCCGCGGGCCTGCCGAGCTGCTCGCCCGTGCCGCCGCTTGCCACCTCGCCCCCCCGTCGCACCCGCCTGCTGCTCGTCCGCCGCTTTCTCGCCGCCGCCTGCTAGAGTTTCGAGGATTCGTGAGAGCAGGGACAGAGAGAAAGAGAACCACGGGAGAGCAGGAAGGTTCGAGGGAGCGGCCACCAGAAAGAAAGACGGACGGGGCAAAATTTTTTAGGTCAGAGAAAAAAAAAAGAAAATCAAGAAATGCTACGGTGAAACCAGTCTAGACACCAAATCCACAACATCATGCACCTCTGACCTGTTTTTCTTTTTCCTTTTGCCTAAATTCAAACTGAAAGGACGATTCTACCCCTTCCCAAAATCATCAAACCTGCTAGAGATCGCGGATGAGGACGCTCGATGCTGCCGCCATACGGAACGATGCACTGCTGCTGCCTGAGGTCGCTGCCTCGAAGAAGCCCGCTGCGAGGACGCATGTCACGAGGACGCCAACCGCCGCACGGACGACGCACGCCTTCTGCCCCAGGTCGCCGCCTCGAAGACGCCGGCTGGCGGGGACGCCGGCCGCCGCCGCCGCCGCCGCGCGGACGATGAACGACTGTTGCCCGAGGTCGCTGCTGCGGGTCCCGCATATGGGGGCGTCAGTGTGGGTAGGCACACCGAGAGGCCCCCGGCCACCGCGTGGGAGCCCACTCGCCCTCGACGCTACGAGGGAGTCTGCTTGTTGCTGCCGTCTCCGTCCGCCAGAAGTCCGCCCGCTGTCATCGTGTTTGTTCTGGCCGGCAGGAATCACGACTGAGTAGGATTTGATGAGAAATTGAGGCCCTCTTTGGCAGGGCTCCTAAAACGACTTCTCAAACTGATACTGCTTCTATAGTCTACAAGTTGACCAAACAGATTAACGAGTAAACAGATTCTGCACCAGACAGACAAAACACAAGCACAACAGCTAGCTCCGTAGCCAAAGGGACGCGGCCATGAAGAGTCTCAGGAGTCTGTAGCTCCCGAAAGGGTTTCAGGCGACTCAGAGCACTGGTATGAACCCAGATCCAGCCTAGATTTCGGTTGGTTTTTGCCACAAATCTACACCATTTTTTGCTTGTGATTCGTTCTCCCACATCTCGCGTATTCTCCTGTATCTCGGGTTAGCTGCTCGCTAGGTTTGGAGGGGTGCACCAACTCGAATCACGAGGGGGGGGGGGGGGGGGGGGGGGGATTTGGTTGGTGAAGCTAAAGCTGAAGCAATGAGAAAGTTGAAGAATGGTGGTGAGGAAGACCTAGAGGGGCTGCTCGGGGGCCTGAAGCTCACGGAACAGGAGCGCCAGGATTTGAAGGGGGCATGGAGGTCAAAGGCTCAGAAAGGGGGGAAGATTCCACATGTGGTGGGGAAACTGTTTTCCATCATACCAGGATATGCGGAGGGATTGACATAAACTCTAGGGAAGATTTGGTGCTCATAGAAAGGGGTAAAGTGCAAGGAATTCGGTAATAATCTGTTCCTCTTCTCTTTTCTGCAACCAGGAGAAAAACGCAGGGCAATAATGGATGGACCTTGGGAGTTTGGAGGAGACCTACTGATTATAGTGGATTTTGATGGGTCAAAGCGACTTAAGGATCTAGAGTTCACACATATCCCGGTATGGCTCCGGGTCTTCGATCTGCCGCTAGGAATGATAACGGGTGAAACAGGTAGACGGATTGGGAATTCAGTTGGCAAAATTTAGGAAGTGGACAAAGATGAGGATGATATGGTGGTGGGGGTGTATCTGAGAATCAAAGTGCTGATTGATATCCGTAAGCCACTTAGCCGGGGTATAACTATAGAGATGGAGGAGGGACAAAATGCAAAATGGTGCAATTTCAAATTCCTGCCAAATTTTTGTTATTCCTATGGTCTGCTAGGCCATGTAGAGAAGGAGTGTGATGATGGTGGCTGGAGGGAGGAGACAAAGCAATTTGGGGATTGGCCGTGAGTTAATTCAGCAAAAAGGCGGGATGGTTGGAAGGAGTTAGCTCAGATGGGAGTTTTTTCCAATGAAAAGATTCAAGCTAGGAGAAAGGCGCAGGCCAATGAAGAACTACAAGCACTGGTATCTCCAAGAAAATAAATGAACAAGATAATGAGTTGAAGGATGATGGTGAGAGCCCTCTCAAGATTGTGACAAATGTGGAACGTGATGGCATACCAAGGAGGCTAGAGTTCGGAGAGTGTCCCGGGGGGGGGGGGGGGGGAAGCTTGGTCCGTTGTAGCCCTGTACCAACTGATGATTTGGTTAAGGAACATAGAGACGATGTGGCCGATAGGCAAATGGTGGTGGCATCTGAGAGCTTGAAACAGGATGAATCGACAAAGCATAGTGTTGAGCGGGGGAAGGAGGAAAAAGAAGGAGGTGTGCAAATTTCAGGGGAGGCTGAAGTTGGCAAAGTGTGTATGGATGTTGATGGAGGGGATGATGTTAGTAGGGGAACATAGGGAAAATATCTCACAGATCACATTGTACATCCTGCACCCAAAAAGTAGGGGCGAGAGGATAAAGGCAAAGGAAGTGTGGACGATAGCGAATGGGGTGGAAAAAAGCAGGCTATTTTAAACGCATACCCCGAGTAGCAGGGGAGAACACCTTGGCAGAGCAACTTTGAAAGAACCGAGTGACCGAGGGGGGGGGGGGGTGAATCAGGAACTCGCACTATGTATCAAATTCGCCAATTCCTAAAACCGACCACTCAAAACAACTCCTGCACAATTCTAGTGGTGATCACACTAGTAAGATAATGAACCTATAAAAGAAACAACAACCTAAGCATACTAGTGGATCACATAAGACAATACAACTCCTATGCAAGCTACTGATAAAGACACGCGGAAGCAAACAACTTACAAAGAAGTCTACTCAAGCAAAGCTACTAGATCATCAAGTACAAGATAAGCACATGAGCATGAGTAGCACTATACATACTAGGGTAATCGATCAAGCCTAAACAACTCCTATACATGCTAGTGATCAAGAGAAAGATAAGCACAATTAGCAAGTAGAGAAGCCTATTCATACAAGTCTATAAGTAACCAACTAAAGCATGGTAAGCATACAAGTATGAATAGAACAATATATAAATACAAAAAGTAATGCATCAAAGTAAGAAGTAGAGTAAGAGATGACTCATGATTTTTTTCCCGAGGTCTCAGAAGGATGGCGCCTTTCCCTACTCCTCATTGGACCACTCCCGCTGGAGTCCCGGTCCATCCTGCCACTGATGTGGAGTTCTCACCCACGAGCCCGCAATTACTCCCGGAGTGAAGACACGGTGCATGTCACGCTGCCATCATGGCACAAGCTCGCCTCTCTCGAGAATTTGCCGGACTCCCCGAGCCCACACGGGTGCTCACTATTGATGCCCCTTTCACCGGCGGGCTCAAACCGGGTACAAACTTGTGACGGCCTTCACAACCAATCACGATAGGCTCAATCACCGACACCTAACCGGTCTAGGTCTTACCATAGACCAAGAGTAACAGCCTATATCACACCCTCAAGGACACCCTAGTCTTAGATGTGCAAGATGCTCTAGTTACTCTCCCTAGCACTCTCAAGATATGCAATATCTCCTCCTAGTGCTCTCCTCTCTTCCTTTTGAACGTTACCAAATGCTTTCAGGTATTCCACTAGTCATGAGTGGTCTCCAAGACCTCAGCAATGAAGTTATATAGGCTTCCAACCTCCAACTAGCCGTTGCTCCAAAAAATCAGCTTTCTGGGCCTACTGACCGGACTGTCCGGTCACTGGTTGACCGGACCGTCCGGTCGCTGCAAACCCGAGCACCAACGGCTCTGCCCCTCTGTTGACTTCCACTGACCGGACCGTCCGATCAGTTGATTGGACCGCCCAGTCCATTTCTCTCTCTAGTCTAGAAACATTTCAGCGCTGCTTCCTCTTTGTCTTGTTCCTCAGCTGCATTGACTGTATGGTCCGATCACCTGACTTTACCGTCCAATCTCTACAACTCCTGTACAGACAGATTCCTCGCTTCTTCGCTGTAAGTCCTAGACAACTTCACCTAGTGACCATACAGTCTGGTCACCATTGACCCCTATGTCCGGTCACTATGTCTAGAAGGTGAAACTTGTCATCTTCGCTTGACTTCATTTTCCGGCTTCTCCGAATAGCTTCTTGGTTTCTCCACTGTCATCTAGTGTCTATGATTTCACCGAGCAACCTTGCACATCACCAACTAGACATGACCTAAGAGAAATGACCTAGACCCCCTTGATAGTCTGGTTTTTCCTATGGACTCAAAGCCCTAATAAGTAGACAAGTGTTTCCAACACTTGCTCCATAGTTTGTTCTCAACTTTGATCCATCTCTATCAACCCTTGGACTCCATCAATCTCACAAGCCTCTATACTTGCGGTCATTGTCATCAATCACCAAGGCAACCGTCGACAATCATCATAAGGTAGAAAAAGGGAAGACTTGGAAGCTTTTGCGAATTTTGCGAGACAGAAGCAAGCTGCCATGGCTATGTGGTGGTGATTTCATTGAGATTATGTTCAATTATGAGAAGGAAGGGGGGCCACCAAAACCGGAGATGTGTATGGAAGACTTTAGACAGGCTCTTGTGGACTGCGATCTACATGATCTGGGGTTCATAGGGGATGTGTTCACCTAGAGAAACCATCACCATCGGGTATAGAGCTATGTGAAGGAATGGCTAGATAGAGCAGTGGCAAACAGCCTATGGCGAGCACGGTTTCCCCTAGTTCGGGTAATAAATGGAGACCCAAGACATTCAGACCATAGACTAAAAATTGTGGATACATGGGGCAGATAAAAGAGAGACTGGAGTAAATCGATGGAGACAATGAAGAAGTTTGAGGCAAACTGGTTGGAGGAGGAGGAGTGTGAGGCATGGGTGGAGGAAGCGTGGACCAATGCACTAGAAATGGGGGATACATGCCTTATGGAAATCCAAAAAACACTTGTTGGTGGAATAGTGGGAATGGGACTGCAGTGTACTAGGGGAGCTAGAAAACAGAATCAAGTTGGCGAAGAAAGATCTTGAGAGGTGTCAACGCGAAAAGCTGTGTCAAGACCGTGTGAATAGAGAACATGTGTTGATATATAAGTTGGAAAGACTATTAGATCAGCAAAACATCTACTGGAGACAACAGGCACACTCTACATAATTGACACAAGGGGACAAGAACACCAATTTCTTCCATGCTCAAGCTTCAGAGCGGAAGCGGAAGAACTAGGTGGAGAAATTAATGGATGAGGTAGGAGGTGTGGTGGAGGGGAAGCATCTAACAACTTTTATTGCTAACCAATATCAACAACTCTTCATGTCTAATGCAGGGGTACAAATGGAGGAGGTCCTTAAAAGTGTGCAAAATCGGGTATCTCAGGCTATGAATGATAGCCTAGTAGCACCATTCTCAAGTGAGGTGGTGTGGAAAGCATTGTAGAATATGGGAGATTTGAAGGCACTTGGTGCTGACGGTATCCGGTTTTCTACAAAAAGTTTTGGTCTCTAGTTGGTGGAAAGTGAAGAATGAGGTTCTAGGAGTACTGAATGGGCATTCGATGCCACAGGGATGGAATGATACAATCATAGTGTTAATCCCAAAAGTTAATAAGGTAGAAAAGTTAGAGGACTTTAGACCAATCAGCCTCTGTAATGTGGCCAACAAACTAATTTCAAAGGTCCTGGCTAACAGACTCAAAAGCATCCTGTCAGAAATCATTTCACCTTCACAGAGCGCTTTTGTCCCTAGCCGACTGATAACTGACAATGTGCTGCTTGCGTATGAGCTCACCCACTATCTGAATAGGCGTAAGAGTGGCAGAAGAGGGGTTGCAACAATAAAACTAGATATGAGTAAAGACTATGATAGAGTTGAGTGGGAATTCTTGAGATGAGTTATGCTAAAAATGGGCTTCCATGAGAGATGGGTAGATCATATCATGATGTGTGTAACTACAGTGTCATATAGAATCAAGGTCAATGCAGAATACACTAGTAGAGTGATCCCACAAAGAGGCTTGCATCAAGGTGATCCACTAAGCCCTTATTTGTTCATTATATGTGCTATCGGCCATGTTGTAGAAAGCAGAAAGGGAGGAAAAGATTGAGGGTATCAAGGTGTGCCTGATGGCCCCACACATGAATCACTTATTCTTTGCTGATGACTCCCTTGTCTTGATGCGTGCACAACAAAGTGATGCCACATAGCTGTAGTGGATCCTTTTATGTCTATGAAAGAGCATCTGGGCAGATGATGATGTAGATATGGCCCGATCTTCCGAGAGGTAAGGGGATACACTCGAATTTGGAAAACTCGATATCGATGACCCGGCTTGAATCAGACACGATCCAACACCGCAACCGTTACACCAAGCACAACTTGATTGTTCCTACAAGCGAAATCGAGAACACAAGCAAGAGAGAATAATCACGCAATCTGAAATTGCAAATATGGATGAAGTAAATCACAAGAAAAGGTTCAAGCTCTGAACACAAAAGGACTAATCGCCATAGTGGTGTAGAACAAGAACAGGGGCCCTGGATTACTATAAAAGGACTTGTCGCCACAGTTACAATAATTTGATCAAGTTTCTCTCTGGAAAACTGAACTAAACAAAACCCGAAACTAAAAGATGGTGGCTACTGAGTTTATGTAGAAAACAAAGACGTCCTAGGGTTAGGGGCGACCAGGGGGGGCGCCCACAACATGGGCTTAAGGCCCGACACGATACATGGCCAAGTTGACCCAAAATAGGTGGCACAACACCTTGTCATGGTTACATATTATGACTCACGACCGTTCTGGAGCTAGGACCAGAACCAAAACGACGGCGTCGTCGTCCCCTTTCCAACGCATCAAAGAACATCTTGTTTGGACGTCGGGTGTGGGAGATATCATCAAAACCGTGAGGGAGTGTCGGCTGAATCCGGGACGAACGCGGCGACCGAGTTGGTGACGACTTGTAGCTTGGGGAAGGCCATGATATGCGTGTATCCAGCATGGTGATGTCCTCATCATCCTCCCCTTCTTGAATTGGAGTCGCCCTCGACTCCATCTCAGCATCAATCTCCTGTAAAAGGTTAGTACTAGCAGAATGCAAAGTACAAGATACATGATCATTGATAGAAGATATATCATGACAAAGTATAGTATAGCAAGGTGCATCATGATTATCACAAAGATCAGTAATAGTAGATGTCATAGCAAGAAAAACACCTCCCTTTAACTGAATAGCCTTATGTTTAACATCAGAAAGTTGTTTGTTATCATGTTTATTCTCAGTATTTTCAGCAAGCAGTTTAAAATGATTTCTAATATCAGCAGGCAATAACGGACGCAAAGTAATATTCCTGTCCTTATGCACGAATGTATATGTATTTGTTCTACCATGGTAGGCAGCATCCATATCATATTCTCATGGACGACCTAATAAAAGCGAACATGCTTGCATAGGTACAACATGAAAATCAGCAAAGTCTTGATAAGAACCTACTGAAAAGTGTATGCGTGCTGATCGAGTTACCTGTGCCATACCACTATTATTGAACCATTTGATGTGGTAGGGCTGATGTAGTGCATGCGTGATCAAGCCAAGTTTGCTTACCAAATCAGAACTTACCAAGTTGTTACAAGTCCCAGTATCAATGATGGTGAGAACACGGCGGTCCGCAACAATAAGGTACATGTAGAATAAATTGTTGCATTGTTATTCTTCCTCTTGTCCCACCCGAGTGGTCAACACACGCTGTACAATGAGGCTAGGAAAGCCCGCGGTGGCAGCAATAGAATCAATGGCGTTAGTCTCCTGCTCCTCCGTCGAATCTGCAACAAGGTTAGGCATACGAGCAAATTCATCTTCAACATCACTAGAACTTTCATACCCATCAGCGGTAGCGATGAAAGCACGACGACTAGGGCAATCCTTCATGACATGTCCCATGACCTTGCAGCGGTGGCAAATTATAGTGGTGGAGGAGCCACTCCTAGTACCGGAAGTAGTAACCTTCTTCTGGTGTTGGTGCTGCACACTAGACGATTGCGCTGCAGAAGTAGGCGCAAGTGGAAAAGTTGTTGCTGGTGTCTTAGCAACATGACTCTTCAAGTTCTCTACTCTAGTGCGTTGCTGGAGATATTGCTCAGTGTTGGACCTGCAAGATTGTTGTGGAAGGCGTCCCTGTACTTCTCGTTCAGCCTTAAGAGCAATATGATACAATTGGCTGAACTTATTCTACTCTTTATAGTCAACAATATTCTGGATATCACGGTTCAAACCACCAAAAAATCTAGCGCTAGTTGCAAGATCATCTTCATGTATATCACAACGTGCTAAACCAATAAGCAATTCCTGATAATATTCCTCTACTGTTTTACTACCTTGTGTTAAAAATTGTAATTTCAAACGTAAATCACGTTGGTAATAAGGAGGAACAAAACGAGATTTCATGCGTTGTTTCAAAACAGACCAAGTGGCAGGTATAGCAGCATTAGTATTGCAAAGATCATTCCACCAAAAGAGAGCAAAACCTGTAAACTCACTAGTAGCAAGTCTAACTCTATGCTCAGCAGGAACTAAATGAGAATTAAATTTCTGTTCAACAGCAAGTTCCCAATCTAAGTATGCTTCATGGTCAGCACTATCGGTAAAAGGTGGTATGTTAAATTTGGGCTTAACAAAAGTATCAGCATTACCACGATTGTTATTACCTCCCATACCGTGTCGATTACGGTGAAGACGGTCTGTATCACGGTCAAAATCATCATCATCAGCAGCTCGTTGAGGTGGAGGTTGTCGTTCAACATCCTCAATACGGTGGACAACAGTGTTGATGTGACCCATCAACTCGGCAAACTTCGTTTCCATGAATGTACGCTGGTCCGCAAGAAGCTTCGTGAGCTCGGCCTTGGAGACGCAATAATTGCTGGCAAAAGAATCGTGTTCAAAAATAGTTGTGACAGCAAGAACAATGGCAAAGAACAATGGAAAAGGCAGCAAGGAACAAACAGACTTCCCAGACTTAGAATTTTCAGGGCGGGGGGGGGGGGGGGGGTGCAAATCAAAATCTTGATTTTTTTTGTATGATTTTCCACTATTTTTCTGTGATAGAGGAACACAAAGGAAGGAACCACAAGAAGTTTAAACTCAAACAGAGGGAAAACAAAGGGTAGGCAAAATCTCAAAGTTTCACCGAAAGCGCTATTTTTGACTTCACAATTTTTTTTCTATTTTTTCCCGATTTTTTTAAATTTTTTGACGAGGGCACACAGGGCGGAGCCGAGTGTGGGTCACCTCAACTTTGAGTCAAGAATCTGCTGTAAAAATTTCAGCCCAATCGGAGCAACGAGCGAAAAGTTATGTCTGTTTTACCGAAGGTATGTCAAGATAGGGTTTGAGGGGTGAGGGGGGGGGGGGGGGGGAACCGAATCGGGTAGGGTTTTTTTGTTGGCAACAGATTGTGGGTGTGGTGGGTGGGTGAAACGATGGTGAATCCAACGGAAAACACGATGGTGATGGTGGTGTGCAGCGGAGATCAAAACACAAACCGAATCGAAACACAAATTCAAACCAGCAACTGAACTCGACTAGGACATAAACTCAACACTCCGGACTCTGAAATTAAATTATGCAAAGGCTAAACAGTGTCTGGGATGGTGGGGAATTTTTTTTATAGGCTTTTTCATGGACAAAAGGTGATGAACACAAATGAATCTAAAGGGAAGAACACGATAATACCTCACGGGGAACCTGGAAATGTGATACCACTTGATGTAGATATGGCCCGATTTTCCGAGAGGTAAGAGGATAAACTCGAATTTGGGAAACTCGGTGTCGATGACCCGGCTTGAATCAGACACGATCCAACCCCGCAACCGTTACACCAAGCACAACTTGATTGTTCCTGCAAGCGAAATCGAGAATACAAACAAGAGAGGATAATCATGCAATCTGAAATTACAAATATGGATGAAGCGAATCACAAGAAAAGGTTCAAGCTCTGAACACAAAAGGACTAATCGCCACAGTGGTGTAGAACAAGAACAGGGGCTCTGGATTACTGTAAAAGGACTTGTCGCCACAGTTACAATAATTCGATCAAGTTTCTCTCTGGAAAACTGAACTAAACAAAACCCGAAACTAAAAGACGGCGGCTACTGAGTTTATGTAGGAAACAAAGACGTCCTAGGGTTGGGGGCGACCAGGGGGGGGGGGGGGGGGGGGGCGCCCACAACATGGGCTTAAGGCCCGACACGATACATGGCCAAGTTGGCCCAAAATAGGTGGCACAACACCTTGTCATGATGACATATTATGACTCACGACCGTTCTGGAGCTAGGACCAGAACCAAAATGACGGCGTCATCGTCCCCTTTCCAACGCATCAAAGAACACCTCGTTTGGACGTCGGATGTGGGAGATATCATCAAAACCGTGAAGGGGTGTCGGCTGAATCCGGGACGAACACGGCGACCGAATTGGTGACGACTTGTAACTTGGGGAAGGCCATGATATGCGTGTATCCAGCATGGTGATGTCCTCATCGGATGATAAATAAAGATAAATCCTCTGTTCTCTTTAGCCCCAACACTAACCAAGGTGACAAGGATCAGGTTCGAGGTGCACTAAATATCACACTTGAGGCTAGGAATGAACGGTACCTTGGACTGCCAGTCACAATTGGAAAATCATGCAAGAAAGCCTTTGAGTACATTAAAAGGAAGATATGGGTACGTATACCGGGGTGGCAAGAAAAGTTGCTGTCCAAGGCGGGGAAAGAAGTGCTCATCAAATCTTTTGCACAAGCCATCCCCACATACGCCATGTCCTGTTTTGATCTCACAAAAGGGCTTTGTGAAGATATGAACTCTATGATCAGTCGGTGGTAGTGGAGCCAAAATGACAAAGAACACAAGATTCATTGGTTGAATTGGGACAAGCTAACACTATCTAAGAAGGAGGGAGTGGGGGGGTTGTCTGGGTGTTTCCGAGATCTGCATTTGTTCAACCTAGCCATGTTAGCACGACAAGCGTGGAGAATTCTAACAAATTCAAACACTCTATGCAATCAAGTTCTAAAGGCAATAATACTTCCCCAATAGCAACATTCTACGATGTAATGCAAGCCAGGGCTTCTCATACACTTGGAGGAGTATCATGCAGGGGGCTGGATTATTGAAAGGAGTGGTGTGGTGGGTAGGCAATGGAAACTCTCTTGACATTTGGACTGACCCCTGGCTACCGGTTGGGGTGATGTGTAAACCAATGACTCCTAGGGGCCCCTCGCTGCTCATAAGAGTCTTAGAGCTATTGGATCCAGTCACTGACACAAGGGATGAGGACTTGGTGAAGGACACCTTTTGGGAGCAGGACAATAACACTATTCTATCCTTATGGACGGATGTTGATCTGGATGATTGGACAACTTGGCATTTTGATGCCAAGGGAGCTTTCTCAGTCAGGTCAACTTATAAGGTTGCTGTGCAGAAGAGGGAACATGATAATGCTAGAGATGCAAGTGGTTTAGGGGTGGTAGAGGAAGGGGAGACAAACCTCGATTGGTGAAGGATTTGGCGACTCGAGGTGCCAAACAAAGTCAGAAGGTTTGTGTGGCGCTTTGCACACAACAGCCTAGCAGTTGGAAAGAATATAGCAAGATGAGGTGTGAAACGGGAGACAATCTGTCCAATGTGCAACAGACTCGATGAGGATGGTGGCTATCTATTCTTGAAATGCAAAGCGGTGAAGTAGTGCTGGAGGTTGACCAATCTAGAATATGTGAGAGTAAGACTAACAAACTGCAGAACATCAAAGGAAACAATAACTGAAATTTGGAGGCTTGAAGCAGACACTCAGCTAAAAGTATGGGTCCTTCTTTGGCACTGGTGGTCTGCTAGGAACAAAGTCAATGCAAGGGAAAGGAGAGCTTGCGGGGCTGAAATTTATTCTGACATCATATATTACATAAACAAATTCAACAGGTTGAAGAAGGCCACAGGGACAAAGAGGGGGGGGGGGGGGAGCTATGGCAAAGTGGGAAGGGCCCCCGGAGGATATGTATAAGATTAACATTGATGCCTCATGCTCTGATAGAACACATGCAGGTGGCTGGGGTTTTGTGGCTCGGGATAGCAGTGGGGACTTCCTGGAAGGAGGATGCGGGAACCTAGAAAGAGCATCGAGCCCACTACATGTGGAAGCTCTAGCGGTCCAGAGAAGTCTGACCCGAGTGGCTGAACTCGGCATGAGCCGAATAATCCTGGAGACGGATGCAACAATCCTGCAAAGAGCCTTATCATCTACAGACCTGGATAGAAGCACAGATGGTTGCCTGTTCAAACAGCTCAAAAAGTTTATAAGTGAGAATTTTGTGCAATGCCTGATACGGGCATGTCCGAGATCATGCAACAAAGTGGCTGATTGCCTAGCTTGGTATGGGGCGAATGCTGTGCACTCCGGTTCAACGATGTTCATGAACCGTGTCCTCGACTTTGTTACTACTCTGGTCTCTGGCGACAAGCCTAGAACCGATGGTTAATGGAATTTCTGTTTTTTGTGTAAAAAAAAAAGAGTAAACAGATTCTGCTCGTTGTACATAGCAGCGCTTTTATGAAATGAATAGGAATCCGAAAACCATGAAAACGTAGCTCAAGGCCCCTTTGGCAGGACTTCTCCACAAAACGGATTCTCTACATAATGGATTCTTCACAAAAATAGATTCTCTAGATCATTTGACAAAACAAATTCTCTTATGTATATTTCATAAAAAATAGGTAGAGAAGCTATAAAAAGCTATGTTTTTTTGGTGCTTTTAGATTCTAGTACAAATTTAAAAAGTGCTTCTAGAAAGGAGGAGCAGAATCTGTTTTTTCATGGAACTCTTTGGCTAGCTTTTTGGTATGAGGAGTAGAATCCTGTGAAAAAGCTGTTTTAGAATCTCTACGAAACGGGGCCTCAGCGCGGCTCCTGTCGCTCATTCCCGAACTGGCTCCACGGCCTCCATGTCTTTGCCCCTGAACTTGATGGATAATTACAAGAACACCCATGTGTTTTGTGTTAATTCTAAAGTTTTGTTACATTGAAAGTTTAATGCCAATTATCAGCTCATTCAGACATGCTCGGTCAACAAAGTAACGAGACTTGGAATATGGAATTATTAGCACAATTTAGTAATAATTATAATGAACTACTTGTAATGTGCAATTTTCAGATCAAACGTATATCATTATATTTCTCATCCAAATCTAGCATAGGCATTATAGATATTTTTTCTCTTTTATCATATTACGAAAGCCATGAGAATCTATTTTGTCAAACACTTCAAAAAATGTTTTTTTTGTAGAGAATCCATTTCTTCAAGAATCTATTTTGTTGAGAATCTATTTTTAAGAATCTATTTTCTAGAGAAGTCCTACCAAAGGGCACCATAAATTATCAGCACCATAAATTATCAGCACCATGAGCACGTGTTAGTAGGCAAACGTTACATCAGGAGCACCATAAATTAAAGAGGCCTGGCAGAGTGAAAGGGCTGCATGGGTCGAGTAGCCGATGAAGGAGGTACGGGTAAAATTGTTCTGGGTGATATGAAAATAAGTAATTTACAGACATGATGATAAGAAACAAAGGCTTAAAAAAATAATTATAGACTGAATGAAAAACATAAATTGAGTGATAAATAAATAAATATCTCAAATTTGATAGAGACATAGATAGAAACGTCCATACACTTGTGTTTTCAGTTAAAAAATAAATAAGAAGACCTGGTTGAGGGTGTCTAGTGGCGTGAGCGTGGTGTCCAGGCACTTATAGTTCAGTGTTTCTGGGACACCCTATTATAGTCATGGCATTTTTGAGATGATCTCTCTTACAGAAAACACATTAAAAGAGCAAGTTATTACTTTGACCATTTGAAGTTACAATAACTCATTTTGATGACTTAAATTTATGGAACTAGTATTAGGATAAATCCAATCCTTGATTAAATTTTAGGATGGATTAACTTCATATGAAATTCGGATACATCGTTTCATCACAAGGTACAAGAGATATGTAATCTAATTCTACCAACTGACACATGATAAAATTTGGACATTAAATGGAGTTATGCAATCTGATACATACCAATCGAGCAGGAAACAATCAGCTATACCTCAACGGTCAACTATGGGTCTGATTGGTTGGCCGTATGTGCTCCAACCAGGTTTGCCCGATGCAATGTTTTGATGATTGGTTGCCTGTATGATGAGTTGGGCCTGGCTCACGGGGTGCAAAACACTGTTTCTGGACTGGCTCCGCGGATACGCAAATCAAAATCCGTTTCTCGCGGGCTTGGCTCGCTCGCTGCTGCTTGCGTTCATGCGCAACAATATTTTTGGCTTGCCACGTGCAGGGTAGCGCTGCGCGGGAAACGGCTTAGGTCACCGCCCTAGTTCCCGCTTTCACTGCCTGGATAAATATCATCGGCACCGCTCGCTCATTTGTCCCTGCTCACTACTGCTCGAGCAGCGTTGGTGCTTGGTGGCATCTGATCCCCACAAGCAACGCGGGTATTGAAGAAATTGCGTTGCTCCCGAGTCCCGACGGTAGCGAGGTACTCGAAGACAACTATGAGCTACACGGGGTCGAGGACGTCTAGGATGATGTCTGCAGGCGGTTGCTGCCTGGCAGCGGAGTCTTGGCGGAGGTGGCCGGGAAAGCGCAAGTGCAGCGCTAGCGGCCTGGCGAGCGAGAGCATGGGTGGTAGGTGCCAGTGAAACAACAAGAGGTAGTGCTGTCCAAACGGCGGTGCCGAGCAGGTTGGTCCTAACATGTAATTTTTTATTCGGTCCAAACACGATATGATCCGATTAATTCATGCCAGATCGACCTAACATAATGAGGTTTGATTCGGTCCAAACACGATACGATTCGATTAATTTCGTGCCAGATCGACCTAACATGATGAGGTTACGTGTCCTGTTTGAGTCAAGGACGGCAGCCCGACGAGCAGCACGTTTAACCATCGACAAGATGAAGTATAAAAATGGCCCACACAACATGACCCAGCTAGCATGCATAGCCCATTAGTGGCCCAGCTAGCCAAGCAAGTCCACCGTCCACGCCCAGCTAGCTAAGCAAGTCCACCGTCCATGAAGCGAGTGAACCCTAACTGCGTAGTCAACACTCTTCCACCCCGCGTCGCCCCCGCCTCCTCGCGGCACTGCTTGCTCCATCCACTCAATCTCGCCCACTCGTCCAGCAGGCCGCTCGCCCGCTCCTCATCCTAGTCCACGCCGTCGACGCCACTGCTGTCGGAGCTGCTCCCGCACGCGACACCGCTGCAGCTAGTCACCCTCGCGCTCGCCCCCATGCCCCTGCGTCGCATCTAGGGCCGATCGGAATCAGATCGATACGCTCCTCTCTCCCTCTCCTCTCCCCGTGATCTGCCCCTCACCAAAAGCACCGCTGATCGATCTGCTCCCACGACGCCTGATGCCCGACTGTCGACGACGACCCTGCTCCGTGACGAGCGCACGGCGAGGACGAGTCCACTACGACGATCTGTTTGTTCTTCTCCTTGTACTCCTCCATCTACCAGCCTCTTCTAACCCTTGTCGATCTGTATCTCCTAACCCTAACATCATTACACAAATGTTGCAAGAATTACATCGTTTTCACGTCAAAGATAGAGATTGAGCAATTTGTTGGCACCTCTAGTAGTTTAACTAAATGAAATCCAGTTCATCAAATGGGAACCTATTCATTCTCTGGACTGTTTGTCACGTAAATCCCCATGTTCCAGGCATGATAATTCATAAACAAACGGAGAATCCTGAGCTGCTCCGGTCAGTTTTGTTTGCTCGAACTTGGTAACTCTTGATGGTCGATCACATGCACCCGATCAAGCCCTACGGTTTTTCATAGAGCGGCTATCGAAACTTCCTCGATGCCCTAAAAAATAGTGCAAAATCACTCAGGTGTTGAAACACCATGATTTTTCAAAATTTGGAATATTTTAAAATTTTCTATCAGTAATTAAGTTATTAACATTTTGCTAAGAAAAAGAACTATATTCTAAAGAAAATAACTAAATATAGGTTATTTTTTTTAATTTTGTTTGTTACAGTTATGTTGATTAATAGTTGTTGGATTTTATTGTGTGTAAAAACCTATTTTAAAATTCGATTAGAAATTGTTTTGGATTTGTTTTGAAAATAGAAATAGAATGGGAAGAAGAAAAGAATAAGAGAAAAGAAAAACCCTCTCAGCTTTGAGCCTCTCCCTCCTCTCGGTCCAGCCTCCTCTCTCCTCTCTTCCCTCTCCCCTCCTGGGCCGAAAGCCTTCCTGAGGCCCACTTCCCCCTCTCTTCCCTCCTCCCCCCTTTCCCTCCCGCATGGGCCAAGCCCAGCCACCGCAACCACCCTGGCCCAGCGTGTGCCCAGCCTACTCGGCCCGCCTCCCGCAAGCCCCGCCCGGAAACCCTAGCCCCACCGTCGTCGCCACCTAGGCGAGCGCGCCTGGCCGCCTAGGGGTCCGTACCCCTATAAATAGGGCGGGACCCGCACCCGCGCTCCCCTTTCCCTACCGCCTCCCGTGTCTCTTCTGCCGCCGCCTCGCTCCGCCCGCCAGCCGCCGCCGCCGCGAGCCGCGCCGCCGCCACCGTCCTTCGGCCTTTCCCGGCCACCTCCGGCTGCCGCGCACCCCCGGGTGAGCCCCTCTCGCCACGCCGCCCCTCTTGCGCCCCTCCCCGTTGATTCCCATGCCCCGGAGCTCCTTCCCCGTGAGCTCCGGCGAGCCGTGCATGGCGCCGCCGCCTTCCCCGTTGCCGGCCACCGCCTTCCCCCACCGACGGCCCCGCAGCCCTCCGATCTAATCTGGATGGTCCAGATTAGATCGACCGAAGGGGTATGACCCCCGGTCCATGGTGGACCATGGACCCTTCGGTCAACACCGGATTTTAAAATAATTGTACACTTAGGTTCCTGTTAGGGTGTAATTAGCCAATTTAGTTAATTTAATTAATTTAATTAATTAAGTTTAATTGGGTTAATTATCTGTTAGGGTGTAATTATACACTTAGGTTCCTGGATTTTAAAATAATTGTATTTTCATCCTGTAACTTTTATATTTAGGCCCCTAAGTTATTAATTAATTATTTTCAATCCTGTAATTTTACAAAAACACCCTTGTACATATCTTAAATTATATTTTAGTTTTGTGATTTTTCATAAACAACCTTGTACCTTCTAGTAATTTTATTTTAGCCCTAAATTTTTGTAAGTAATAATTTAGGTTGGGTATTTTACACTTAGGCCCCTGTACTTATTTCTAATTATGTTTTAGTCTTGTCTTTTTGCACTAGGCCCCTAAACTTATAAATAATTATATTTTGGCCCTATAAATTTTATAGTTAGGCCCCTGAACTTTTCCCAAATTACATTTTAGTCCATTTAATTCTTTATAAATTATATTTTTATATGTATCTTTTACAATTTAGTCCCTATACTTTTTATAAATTACATTTTGAACCCTAAAATTTTTATAAATTATATTTCATATGTATATTTTATAGTTTAGCCCTTATATTTTTTTTAAAATTACTTTTAGGCCATTTAACCTGTCTGTTTTGATGTTTTAACTCTTGAAACTTCAAATCTTCATAACTTTTCAATCGTAGCTCCGATTTAAGAAATTCTTTCACCAGAGATATCGCAGTGTTTAATATTAATTATTCATACTATTTTATAATATTTTACTAATTTATTATTTTAACCCTAGAACTTTAAACTTTCGAACCTTCGTAACTTTTTACTAGTAACTCGGATTGAGGCGATTCTTGCGCCCACGCGATCGTAGCAACGCGTACTTTTTCATAGTATTGCTTCCTTTGTACTCCCTCTGTTCAGAATTAGATGTCGTTTTGGAGTTGTGCACGAGAAATAAGAAGAAGTAAAAAGGTGGGTGCACTGAAAACGAGAAGGAGAGAGATAGAGATAGAGATGTAGTGAGAAGAGAGAATATTATATTGGGAAGAGAGAAAGGTATATTAGAAAGTGAGAATGACATGTAATTGTAGAAAAGTTAGAAACCTTAGAATGACATGTAAATATGAATGGAGGGAGTAGTTTGTTACTGTGTGGTGTGTTGTTTCTTAGTATGTTTGTATGCTTATGTTTCCAGTGTGACATTGAGTAGAGGAACCGCTATTAGAGAACTTCCGGGATCTCCATCTTGAAGACTTTGAACAACAGCAAAGGGAACCAGGCAAGTGTCCTTGATGCATTTTGAATCTATGTTTTATATTCTCTCTATATCTATGCATGCTTGTTAATATTGAATCCCATGTGTCATATCTTGTTTCATATTATTCCTTATTGCCTGGGTTCTGGTGTAGCTTATTAGTATGGGTACGTCATGCTTAGTTTGCTATGTTGGGAATGGAAGTGTCTATTGTTAATCTTGACTAATGATTCACTTTAACATAATGATCATGAGGGATGGGTAATCCTTCGTAGCAACATGGAACCTAGGTGATCCAAGCAGGAGGACGGCAAGGATGGTGCGGGTATGCACGTGTACTCGGTATAGTATTGTGGGATTGTGGTGGTACCTGCTTGGAATCACAAGAGTAGTTGTGGAGCGGCCACCCAGGAAAACAGCGCAAAGCTCAAGGCTGATATGGGTAGGCTTGGTTTAGTATCGAGATGTCTTCCCAGTTCTGTGAGCAGTCGAGGAAGGAGGACGGGACAATTTACTCTCGGACTCAGGCGATTGACTGTTTACTCCTAGCCACGACGCCAGAGGGGGCTTCTGTAGGAACGGTTTAATTCCGCAGTGGTGAAACCTTAGCGTGGATTGTTTGCAAGCTAGGAAGCGCTCTGAATGACCTTGTGGTGATCTCTTGGCCTCACACCTACGGTAGTGTGATTTGGATAACAGGGAGACTTTAGTCACTGACGGGTGACAGAATCACCAACCTGTGGGTAAAGTTGTGCAACCTCTGTAGAGTGTCAAACTGTTATAACAGCCGTGCTCACGGTCATGAGTGGCCTGGATCCTCACACATTTAGGAAGGTGGTTTATGGGTGGACTTGGTGGGTAGCCAAGTTTGGTTTGGACGGTGTAACCCTTTGTTTGCTACAGACATTGTAACCTGTAGTGTGGTTTCATATGGGCGGTTTAACCCATGGTTTGCTATAGGCGATATAACCTGTAGTATGGTTTCATATGGGCGGTTTAACCCATGGTTTGCTACAGGCGGTGTAACTTGTAGTGTGGTTTCCTATGGGCAATTTAACCCATGGCTGGTTACAGGTGGTTTAATCTGTAGTGTTAGACAGATGAGATAACTGGTGGGAACTTTTCATCTAGTAAATAGGATGGCTTTTTTCTACTAGGTGTAGGTGCTCATTTATGCAAATGAACCATTATGTTAGCCTTTCTTCTATTAAGCTTACATGTCATATTTTTCCCCACTTGTTGAGTACGGCATGTGCTGACCCTTGCTATTTCCCTTTGTTGTTGTACTATAAACTGTTGCTCAGAAGATGAAGAGATGGACTACATTGATGAAGACTACTACTAGGCGTGCGTGCCCCCGGTTGATTGCCTGTGGTGTTATGGTGTCTTTCACTGTTATTTGTCGAGAGAGTCGATTTAGTCTTCAAAGACAATTATTTATGTAATAATGGTACACTTTATTAATGACATTGGTTATACTGTTATTCAATTTACTGTCGATATGTGTGAAACTTATTTCTAGGCACACATATGATAAGCACTTGGTTTTGTCCTTAAAACCGGGTGTGACAGAAGTGGTATCAGAGCCATATCGACCGTAGGACGCTAGCTTAGATAGAGTAGTCATGTTCTAAGGTCTATTTTGCAAACTACAAACTATTTTCAAAACTCTTTGGCTTGAAATCATAGTATTGTTTATTCACTTCTGTTGTTGGTCTTATTTTACCGTTTGGCTTACAAAACCCTTTTACTAATTCATCTCTCCTATTCAAAATTGGTTAGATGGCCCGTACCAAGAAGACTTGCCACATGTGTGATCAGTACCCATGTGTTTGGCCTTCACCAGCGCTTGTCCCACTCGGATCTAATGAAAAGTTTGGGATAGAAGAGGCTGAAAAAGAGATGGTGCCACCACTGAGTCCATCACCTTATCGTGACACTCGACTCTTCAAGGATGCGGGAAATAATGCTGGAAGGTTACCTCACATGCTTTGTAGATGCTACAACGGTTAGGTTATGAGAAGCAGCCAGAGTATTGTGGTACCCAAGTGACCTATGAAGGTTATGAGCCTATATGGAAGGTTCAAGTTCACATCTTTGCTCCAAGGCCGCTCAGAGGAACTTTTGAGGTGGAAAGGATTCATGAGGCCATTGCTCCATGGAAGACTTTCTCCGCCGGGATTCGTGATGCTGCTCGTCAAGCTTGCATGGTCATTCACTCTCGTTATCGCCAATATTTTGAAGATACAGAGTATGCTTATTTCCATCAGCGCGCAAGTGGATCCACCTACATTCACGCAGAGCCTGTACCTAGACAAGGACACGTGAAGTTTAAGAAGCAAGTCACTCTTACCACGGTGATTTCCAGGGAGTTGGATCCAACCACGGAGGAACTAGGGTTTTGGTAGGAGAAATATAAGGAGGCAATGAAGACAGTTCGCCAGCTCAAGCGACGTTGGCCGGATGATGTGGACCTAACTTCGGAGGAAGAACTAAAGGATGTGACTCCTTCCTCACTACCTCGCAGAATGGCTAGTTGTGCCCCACCAGCTTACGTCATCCCCAACCCGGACGAGGATTAGGAAGTTTATCCCCGGGTGGCTTCATAGGCATCGAGTAGAATAAATGTAATAGCATAGTGAGAAAGAATTTTAGTGTTTGCACGTCCTTTGGTTGGTTTGCTAGTTTGATTGGTGTGATGAGTGTGATTTGAATCTTTTGTAATGAGTGCCGATGTGATGCAAGGCCTGTCTTGCAACCACATCCTTATACTATACTTTTACTCCTACTTTATTAAAGATTAGTTAATTGAGTATGTCTTTATCTATCTTTTTATTTCACACCTCTTTTCCTACTTGACCTTATCATATCCTTGCACTTTACCTATATCTTCCACCCATTTTGCTTACCGTATCCCGACCTACATCAGATGGTGAGAGGTGGGAACCGTAGCATGAACAACAACCATGAGGAACATGAGCAGCCACCCCCGTAGATCTCCATGGAACAACTCATGGCCATGCAAACACAACTTCTTCAGAACATGCACCAGACCCTGGTGCAGCCACAGCCCAACAATGTCACAGGAGCTGCTCCCCAGCCTAGAGACAAGCTTGGAGATTTCCAACGGACCAAACCCCCAACTTTCTCTCACTCTGTGGAGCCCATGGATGCAGATGACTGGCTAAAGAATATTGACAAGAAGCTGCAAGTCACTCAATGCAACAATAGGGAGAAGGTGTTGTTTGTCGCACATCAGCTTGTTGGACCCGCTGCTGATTGGTGAGATGCTTATATTGCAGCCCATGAGGAGCCTGGTAGTATCAACTGGCATGAGTTCCAGAACAGCTTTAGGTCTCACCATGTGCCTCAGGGGGTAATAAGGCTGAAGAAGAAGGAGTTCCAGGATCTAAAGCAGGGATCCATGACCGTGAGTGAGTATGTTTCTCATTTCACTCAGTTGTCTAGGTATGCCCCAGGAGAAGTGGACACGGATGAGAAGAAGTGTGAGTGTTTTCTTGATAGGGTGAATGATGGTCTCGCCTATGCACTTGAGGCTCGTGACTATGCGAACTTTCAAGAGATGGTGGATAAAGCTCTAGTCCTGGAGAACAGAAGGTCGAGGATGGATGGCAAGCGCAAGCTAGAGTATCAAGGTCAACAAGGAGGCAACAACACTAGACCTTGTATTGGATCATCTTCTGGTGGATCTGTGTTCCGCTCTGGACAACGAAGTGGACAGGAAGGAACTCAACCTACAGGTCAGGGTTTTGTCACCCCTCAACATCAGTTTCAACATCCTAACTCTCGGACGCCTTCCCCCTCAGCTCAAACTCAGCAGAGGACTAATGACAATCAAACCCCAATGACCAATAGGAACTGCTATAGGTGTGGAGAAAAGGGTCACTTTGCTAACCAATGCCCCAATCCGTAGATGCACCAACCTCAAACCCAAGATGTTGCCCCAACACCCAACCACAATGGAAACTCTGCCCCAACAGCAGCCAGGCAGAACTATGCTAGAGGTCGAGTCAACCAGGTTGCTCTTGAAGATGCTTAGGAATCTACAGACGTTGTTCTTGGTATGTTGCTCGTAAACTCAAACCCCACTGTAGTTTTAATTGATTCTAGAGCATCACATTCATTCATATCATCCAAATATGTGACCAAGCACAATATTCCCATCACCTTGCTCCAGAATAAGATGATAGTTAGTTCACCTGGAGGGGAATTAAAAGCAGAACATGGATGTCATAAATTAAGTGTTAGCATAAGGGGGGTAGGCTTTACTACGAGTTTTATCGTTTTGGATTCCAAGGGTATAGATGTGATACTCGGGATGGATTGGTTAACCAAGCACAAGGGAATCATAAACTGTGCTAGAAAGGCTGTCAAGTTGATACATCCTAATGGAGCAGAGGTGGAATATGTGACAACAGCATTGCCACACGACAATGAAAGGTTAGACAAGGATGCACCCAACAAAGTGAGAGCCCAGTTTCCTTTTTTTCTTTCTGATCCTGTCCAAATCTCGGGACGAGATTCCTTTTAAGGGGGGGGGGGGGTAGGTTTGTAACACCCTGATTTTTCAAAATTTGGAATATTTTAAAATTTTCTATAAGTAATTAAGTTATTAATATTTTGCTAAGAAAAAGAACTATATTCTAAAGAAAATAACTAAATATAGGTTATTTTTTTAATTTTGTTTGTTGCAGTTATGTTGATTAATAGTTGTTGGATTTTATTGTGTGTAAAAACCTATTTTAAAAGTCGATTAGAAATTGTTTTGGATTTGTTTTGAAAATAGAAATAGAATGGGAAGAAGAAAAGAATAAGAGAAAAGAAAAACCCTCTCAGCTTTGGGCCTCTCCCTCCTCCTGGCCCAGCCTCCTCTCTCCTCTCTTCCCTCTCCCCTCCTGGGCTGAAAGCCTTCCTGAGGCCCACTTCCCCCCCTCTTCCCTCCTCCCCCTTTCCCTCCCGCATGGGCCAAGCCCAGCCACCGCAACCACCCCGGCCCAGCGCACGCCCAGCCTACCTAGCCCGCCTCCCGCAAGCCCCACCAGAAAACCCTAGCCCCGCCGCCGCCGTCACCTAGGCGAGCGCGCCTGGCCGCCTAGGGGTCTGTACCCCTATAAATAGGGCGGGACCCGTGCCCACGCTCCCCTTTCCTCACCGCCTCCCGTGCCTCTTCCGCCGCCGCCTCGCTCTGCCCGCCAGCCGCCGCCGCCGCGAGCCGTGCCGCCGCCGCCATCGCTCGGCCTTTCCCGGCCACCTCCGGCTGCCGCGCACCCTCGGGTGAGCCCCTCTCGCCGTGCCGCCCCTCTTGCGCCCCTCTCCATTGATTCCCGTGCCCCGCTCCGGCGAGCCGTGCATGGCGCCGCCGCCTTCCCCGTTGCCGGCCACCGCCTTCCCCCGCCTGCGGCCCCGCAGCCGTCCGATCCAATCTGGATGGTCTAGATTAGATCGATCGAAGGGGTATGACCCCCGGTCCATGGTGGACCGTGGACCCTTCAGTCAACACCGGTCCATGATCCCGTCGACCTAGTCCACGGGAGTTAATTTAGCCAATTTAGCTAATTTAATTAATTTAGTTAATTAAGTTTAATTGGATTAATTATCTATTAGGGTGTAATTTTACACTTAGGTCCCTGGATTTTAAAATAATTGTATTTTCATTCTATAACTTTTATATTTAGGCCCCTAAGTTATTAATTAATTATTTTTAATCCTGTAATTTTACAAAAACACCCCTGTACATATCTTAAATTATATTTTAGTTTTGTAATTTTTCATAAACAACCCTGTACCTTCTAATAATTTTATTTTAGCCCTAAATTTTTGTAAGTAATAATTTAGGTTGGGCATTTTACAACTAGGCCCCCTGTACTTATTTCTAATTATATTTTAGTCCTGTCTTTTTACACCTAGGCCCCTAAACTTATAAATAATTATATTTTGGCCCTGTAAATTTTACAGTTAGGTCCCTAAACTTTTCCAAAATTATATTTTAGTCCTTCAATTCTTTATAAATTATATTTTTATATGTATCTTTTACAATTTAGTCCCTATACTTTTTATATATTATATTTTGAACCCTAAAATTTTTATAAATTATATTTCATATGTATATTTTACAATTTAGCCCTTATATTTTTTAGAATTACTTTTAGGCCATTTAACTTGTCTGTTTTAACGTTTTAACTCTTGAAACTTCAAATCTTCATAACTTTTTAATCGTAGCTCCGATTTAAGAAATTCTTTCACCAGAGCGATCGTAGTGTTTAATATTAATTATTCATACTATTTTATAATATTTTACTAATTTATTATTTTAATCTTAGAACTTTAAACCTTCGTAACTTTTTACTCGTAACTCGAATTGAGGCGATTCTTGCGCCCACGTGATCATAGCAACACGTACTTTTTCATAGTATTACTTCCTTTGTAGTTTGTTACTGTGTGGTGTGTTGTTTCTTAGTATGTTTGTATGCTTATGTTTCCAGTGTGACATTGAGTAGATGAACCGCTATTAGAGAACTTCCGGGATCTCCATCTTGAAGACTTTGAACAACAGCAAAGGGAACCAGGCAAGTGTCCTTGATGCATTTTGAATCTATGTTTTATATTCTCTCTATATCTATGCATGCTTGTTAATATTGAATCCCATGTGTCATATCTTGTTTCATATTATTCCTTATTGCCTGGGTTCTGGTGTAGCTTATTAGTATGGGTACGTCATGCTTAGTTTGCTATGTTGGGAATGGAAGTGTCTATTGTTAATCTTGACTAATGATTCACTTTAACATAATGATCATGAGGGATGGGTAATCCTTCGTAGCAACATGGAACCTAGGTGATCCAAGCAGGAGGACGGCAAGGATGGTGCGGGTATGCACGTGTACTCGGTATAGTATTGTGGGATTGTGGTGGTACCTGCTTGGAATCACAAGAGTAGTTGTGGAGCGGCCACCCAGGAAAACAGCGCAAAGCTCAAGGCTGATATGGGTAGGCTTGGTTTAGTATCGAGATGTCTTCCCAGTTCTGTGAGCAGTCGAGGAAGGAGGACGGGACAATTTACTCTCGGACTCAGGCGATTGACTGTTTACTCCTAGCCACGACGCCAGAGGGGGCTTCTGTAGGAACGGTTTAATTCCGCAGTGGTGAAACCTTAGCGTGGATTGTTTGCAAGCTAGGAAGCGCTCTGAATGACCTTGTGGTGATCTCTTGGCCTCACACCTACGGTAGTGTGATTTGGATAACAGGGAGACTTTAGTCACTGACGGGTGACAGAATCACCAACCTGTGGGTAAAGTTGTGCAACCTCTGTAGAGTGTCAAACTGTTATAACAGCCGTGCTCACGGTCATGAGTGGCCTGGATCCTCACACATTTAGGAAGGTGGTTTATGGGTGGACTTGGTGGGTAGCCAAGTTTGGTTTGGACGGTGTAACCCTTTGTTTGCTACAGACATTGTAACCTGTAGTGTGGTTTCATATGGGCGGTTTAACCCATGGTTTGCTATAGGCGATATAACCTGTAGTATGGTTTCATATGGGCGGTTTAACCCATGGTTTGCTACAGGCGGTGTAACTTGTAGTGTGGTTTCCTATGGGCAATTTAACCCATGGCTGGTTACAGGTGGTTTAATCTGTAGTGTTAGACAGATGAGATAACTGGTGGGAACTTTTCATCTAGTAAATAGGATGGCTTTTTTCTACTAGGTGTAGGTGCTCATTTATGCAAATGAACCATTATGTTAGCCTTTCTTCTATTAAGCTTACATGTCATATTTTTCCCCACTTGTTGAGTACGGCATGTGCTGACCCTTGCTATTTCCCTTTGTTGTTGTACTATAAACTGTTGCTCAGAAGATGAAGAGATGGACTACATTGATGAAGACTACTACTAGGCGTGCGTGCCCCCGGTTGATTGCCTGTGGTGTTATGGTGTCTTTCACTGTTATTTGTCAAGAGAGTCGATTTAGTCTTCAAAGACAATTATTTATGTAATAATGGTACACTTTATTAATGACATTGGTTATACTGTTATTCAATTTACTGTCGATATGTGTGAAACTTATTCCTGGGCACACATATGATAAGCACTTGGTTTTGTCCTTAAAACCGGGTGTGACAGGTGTTATCGTGTATAGGGATTGCCTTTGAGCACAATATGTTGTGCTTTATTATGACTATCTGATATTATTTCATTGCTCCTGTGAGTGCAATGTTTTAGTTTATGACAGTGATAGTGGTTAACAGTAATCACGTATGTGGTTGTTCTTTAACATATAATTGTTCTTTAACCTGATAGGTGAAATTATATTTTCCTTTCCTGATACCTACATATAGCATTGGGATCGACCTTTTTTTTTCCTGGCAAGGTTATGTCATCTTCTCTGTCTTGTTTTGTATTAGGTTCGTTCTTTATATTTTGCTATGATGATTTCTCAAGGACTGTATTTGATGGTGTGCCGAAAATAGCACTCATGATTACATCCAACTGAAGGAATTCTGTGCACTATGAAAATGTAAAAGATAACCTCACCTAGCTTGCTTGGAGTTACTATTCATTCTTGTTTGCTTGATTCATGTATACATTTCTAGCATGATGTAAATCCTGTGTGTTCAATGGCAATCACTTTTTTCTTTTTTTTTGTGGTGATAGTAGTTCTATGTGAGTTTGGCTATTGAGTTACCTGCTTGTTTTATATTCAGCAGTGTTGAAATGAGTGAAGTTTTATTTAGATGTGCTTATTGACTCTTTAATCTTTATTTTGGTCTTTGTTAGACCTTTTCATTCGTCTTAAGGATCTGGGAATTTTTTTTTCAAGCTGGCGTTTGCTGTTTCATCAGAGCTGCACAGTCTATTTTTCTGGAAATTACCTGTTGCATATGTCCTGATTCTCTAAGCTATTCTTGAGCAGTGGAGTCTAGAGTGGAGAGCCTTTAACATTAGGAAATGTCTTTTTCCTATTGCGATGATAATGCAACCCTGTTATTTTATCTTGTGTTACATACTAGAAATTATGGGTATGCTTTTTACTGCATGGTCTTACCAGAACTGCACTTTGATTTGTATTTTATGCGTATGTGTATCTCATAATGCTACTTTCTTTGTTAGGATGATTGAACACCACAAAAACAGTTCACTGTGGAAAACTGTCTAGTAGAGACATGATGGAATCTACTTCCCGTCATACCCCTCTTATACCTGGTCTTCCTGATGAGATTGCTCTCATTTGCTTAGCAAGGGTTCCTCGTTGGTACCATTATGTATTTTTTGTGTATCATTTAGGACAGAGCATCTAGATGAAGTACATAAAGTTTTTGGTAGCATCTGTGATACGGCTCGTGACATATGTCTTTCTAATATATGCAACTCCCCTTTACTCTTTTAGCCTATAGTTTCACTGATTAAATATTCATTTGAATTCTTATAGATAGACAAAAGAGAGCCAATTATTCCAGAGGCATGAGAGTAGAGAAGAAGAGCACATGACTTTTTGGTTGATATAGGCTGCAAAGATCAACGACCATTTGAAATCGACTGAAATTTCACTAATTCAAACTGAAAGTTTTTGCTACTTATGCAATCATTTTGATTTTTAAAACGAAGTGTAGTTTTTTTTTGAGTCTTTGTCTTGAGTTATTCATGTGTTCTTGGAGTTAATTGAAGTATCTATCATGACTTTTCAAATCTGTCAGTATCATCATGTGAAAAAAAATATGTGAATCATGTCTGGATCTGAGTTGTCTTTGCTGTCTTTATCTAAACAAGTATGTGGTTTTACTTAATATTGGTTGATTTATATTGCTCATCTTTAAAAAATGATTTTTAGAGCCCTGAAAGTATAAGTTTCAGTTTTTTTGCATCTGTGAAATTTTGGTTGAAACAGTGATATTTTGAAACAGCTCCGTGGCCTTGGGGTTGGCAGGGAGAGAGAAGGGCAACCATTCAATACGTTACTTGTGCTCTCAGCCAAAGAGTGGAAACTCAAACCGTTACACATCCGAACCAAACAAAACCAGTAATAGTATACATTGATCACGATAACACCGTCATCTCATTCCCATTGCAATACCGTTACCAACACCGAACCAAACACCACCTAAGATGTTTGAGTGTAGTTTGCACACGCGGCTTAAAAAATTGAAATGGAGGGAATACTGAGCTTGAGTGTAGAATAACCGAGATGTACATCGATTAATCGTACAATCACCCAGATACACGTCGAGTGTCTCATTACAAAATCGGCATATTACAAAAAGAATCAATCAAACGTCACACACAAGATGAACCAAACTATGGAAAGAACATAACGGAGAAAAGAAGCTTGCTGAATCAACTGACGAAACAATAATATCCTTATGGATCATTATTTAGTTGAACTTGTTGCAGACCTTGCGGATCTCCCCCTGCGTGCCCGTGAGCACGTTCACCTCGCTGAGCTTGACGAGCGCCTGCGGGAACACGGAGCGGAAGAGCCCGGCGTCGTTGGCGAGCAGGTCGACGATCCACCGCGTGGACCCGTCGTTGTAGAGGTTCTGATCGACGGGGAGCACCCCGCGGCGTCGCTGGATGTTCTTGTAGTAGTTGTTGTCCACCCGCAGCGCGCTCCACTGGTCGTCGAGGAAGACGACGTTGCCGTCGGAGGAAGGCGTGTTGGGGCACACCCACGTCTTGTACACGAACGCGTAGTACGGGTCCAGCTTCGGGTCCGTGGCGCCCGTCTTGCCGCCGTAGCTGTACAGCCTGCTCTTGATCACGCTGCAGTGCGTGACGCCCACCGTGTGCGCGCCCAGAAGCAGCACCGTGTCGAACGCGCTGAGCCCGAGCTTGCCGTAGTAAGCCACGGCTTGGGCCGCCGTGAAGTCGATCCCCGGCAGGTTGGCATCGGAGGCCCGGGACCGGCGGCCGTCCCGCCGGCCCGTGCGAACCGAGTACGTGGGCCCGCCGGCCAGCGCGATGGCGTCGCGAGCGGCCAGGATCTGGATGTCGGAGCAGGACACCACGCCGGGGCACCGCCGTTCCAGCTCCGCCTTGATGGCCGCAATCACGTCGTAGCCCTTCACGCTCAGGTTCGGCGGCGCCGTCTTCTCCGTACCGGGGCCGTCGATCAGCAGGCCGCCGTCGCACCCCTGCAATAATCATCATGTCAAGTTAATCGTCGAATTATATATGCAAATATATATGTATGGAGTGGGCTTGCAGGTGCGTACATTGATAACGCACTCGTGGAACTGCATGCGGAGGAGGTATGCGACGATGGGTGCCTCGCGGGCGAAGCGAGCCTTCACGATGCTCTGCACCACGGCCTCCACGTCGCTGGAGTTGCACTTGCCCTTGTAGAACCCGTACTGCAGGCTCGCCGCGCCGCCGCTGGCCAGCGCCAGCACCGCGAGCGCCACCATCAGCGCCGCGGCCCCCATGCGCGCCGGTGACGCCATCGATCCTTCTTGACTCCTTGCTGCTTCTAGCAGTTTACTTAGCTGTTGGAGCTTTAGGTGATCAATGTGGGGGTGGGATGAAGCAGGTGGCGCCATGCCTCAGCGTATTTATAGGTGATCGTCAGGAGCTCGGCGACATAGGATCATGGTCAGGTAGTTATGCGACCTTAGTTGTTTACTGTCCGCATGTTCATGGAGATCACGTACCGGGACAGTCTCGTTCTTTTTATTGAGGGAAAAAGGGCTGTGTGCGGTGCTAGCTGTGGCTCAAAGAATTAAGAAGCAGTACGGTTATCTTGGTTTTCTGTTGAATTGACTTGGCAAGGATCCAGAGTTTTTATTTGGGCTCCCTCGATGTTAACTGTCCGCATATGCTTAGATTGTCCTTTGCGCGTTAGTGGCTTTGCACTAACCCGACCGCAGAACATGATGTGCTACCTATTGTTGTTTACTGGTACTCTTCAAAGATGACTGTGAGAGGGGAGAGCTATTTCTCTTCCAAACATATATTAATATTATGCATGTTCCAAACACAAATCCTTTAAAATAAAAAGAATAGAAAGGAAAACTTAATGTTTTACATCATGTTTGCACTTCAAATTGTTCCATTTTGCACTAGCTGGTGAGCCAAAGACGTATAACAACACAGTAAGTGTATACACGTTTGAAGCCATGGACTAGTTCTAGCCTGGCTACAATCTAATTAAAACCAGGCTTTAGCAATGCAACATGCAGAAACAACTTCTTGTTTGCTCGGGTTGTTAGATAACTTTTGGCTAGTGTAAGTTTTTGTTTGGTTAGCTGTATTTGATATATGGAGAGTTTTAGCTCCATTACCATCCTTCTTGCCAACTTTCTCCTACACGCCCAACAAGCTAGAAAATAAAATTAGACAAATCTGGCTGATAAAGAAGAAAATAAAGAAATTGTGAAAACAAAATGAATGAAAAGAATAAAATAAAAGGAATGCGCACTAGTAAAAAATTGGACTGCTGCAACACCACTACTCTTTGTAGGCTTACCTTTTTCCCCACCGCACATGTTCATCCTTCTCTTTAGAGCCCAGATGCTAATGCATCTGCTCACCGCTGCTCTCAAGCTGCATCGTGACCTGACACACGCGGCTGATGGCTAACGCCTGCGCGAAGAAGCGGAAGGCCGGGCCTCCGCTGCCCTCTGTTGAGTGCAGGTCATCGAGGCACCGTGACGGCCGACGGACGCCACGACGATGATGATGCGGAGGCGCTGACATCATGACCACCTCTACCTCCTCAGATTCGCCCCCCTTCGTGGTGGATCTGAGCAAGGGGATGGTCGTCATCATGGCGGCCGTGATGGGCGTGGTCGCCAAGGCCACCGTCGATATCACGGGCATGGTGGTCGTCAAGACGACAGTGGCCCTCGACGTCATCCACATCGTGCCCAGGGTCGTCTGCGACCTCTTGAATGGCTCTCATCAGAGGGCGGCCACCCTTCTCCTCATCTAGGGCACCGGCGTGGAGTTCTTCACGGCAGCGACGGAGGCAGTGGAGGTGACAGCGAGGATGTCGGCCATCACCAAGACGGTGGTGGCGACATACGACTAGGGTTAGGATTTAGATGCGGGGCATAGCACCTTTGGTGCGGTCTTGCTTTTTTCTAGGTCGGCTGATCGTGTGATAGGGACGGGTTGTGCATGTCGTTACTGCACTTTTTATTTTGTTGTTAATATTGTAATTACCGGTGGGCATTTAGACCATAAAAAAACACACATAGTAACGATTAGTTTGTGGCAGACGTTTTGTCCACCACAAATGCCCATTACCACCCATTGTTGATGGTGCTAATTGTAGTAGTGATGTATCCCAAACAAAAAATTGACCTCCATGTCCTTGACCTTTAGCTCTCACTAGTTGGATCTGGCGGGAACAAATGTCTCGTGCTCATCGATGGGATTGATGGTGACATCTATTTGAGTGAGGAGGAAGAAGAGATAACTAATAATGGAACTCTGCGTGGGTCCCATTCAAGCTCATAGTGGTGATGTGGCTCACCAGCTCCAACCTTGGAAGGAAGCTCCGATTCGCTCAACTGTGGAGCTCAGCTCTGGCAGTCATGGAGCTCGACTCATCTTGGTCCTAGGACCATAGCCGAGGTAGACCCCAAACGGTTGGGCTGACAATGAGAACAGAGCTCATCCACAATGGTAAGACATAGGAGGTGAGAGAATTCATGTCGCATGGCTTGTGCAAGCCTAGCTTCCTGGAAACTCTCATTTTCACCACTTTCAGTAAGCTAAGCCAGAAGGCCACTTTTATATTGCTAGGCCTTGAACTTGTACTGGATACCAAACACATAAAAATGTGATTTGGCTGCATTGCATTAGCCTGGCTAGGAGTCTAGCCACCATCCAAAGACACCCTAGTGTCCTTTACAATTTATGGACACATCTATATAATACTTTGGTGTTCAATTGCTCCCAAGCACTCAAATTATCTGACAATTATTGCATCAAGATCCAATGACTCTTATGCTATCTTCTACCTCCAGCCAAGCAACAACTTAACCCCAGTCCCCACGCAGCAGTGAGCTGCCACTCTGGCTTGACAGGTGAGGTTCTTGTTGGAGCATTGCACATTGTCACCCTACCTCGTCATTTCCATGCTCGCCCTAACCCCTACCTATTGAACCGTCGTCCTTTGTTACCCTCACCAGTGGTGCGCCCACAACCACCACCGGCCATCCTTCCTGCCCTGAGCCCTTTCGAAAGCCTACCAAACTTCATAGCCTCCTCCCACCCCAATCCGGAACCCCAAAGCTCGAAGCCCAAAAACCGTAACCTCGCTAGAGGAGAAGTTTCCTTGTGAGAACTGCTCATCGGGTATGGGGACGTGGGTGAAAAACATAGAGGAAATAATCATGTGTTGGATTGGAGAGTAACACACTCAGGTACAAGATAGCTTTTCCCATGTGAAAACAACCAAGTAACCATGTTGAAGAGGAGAGAGAGTAAGGTTCATGACATTAGTCTCCAACGGTATGAATGTTTTGGAGATGAATAACATGCACGAAATATGACTAATGTCTACATGAGTGTTGTGCGTGTAGGAAACCTTGTCTACTATACATGATGATTGTTGATGGTTTGTAAGGACCGAGTGACCGGGAGGGTGGGGGGGGGGGGCATCAGGAACTCGCTATATGTACCAAATTCGCCAATTCCTAAAACCGAACACTCAATCAATTCCTATGGCAATTCTAGTGGTGGTCACATCAGCAAGATTACAGCCCTATGAAAAGAACAACAACCTAAGCATACCTGGATCACATATAAGGCAATACAAATCCTATACAAGCTAGTAAAGTAGATACGTGGAAGCAAACAATGCGCTAGCAAAGGAGCCTATTCATGCAAATCTACAAGATAATGAACTAGAATAAGATAAGCACACAAGATGAATAGCACGGTATGCAATTAGGAAAGGTAAAGACATCATAATAAGGAGAGGATCAAGGAACACTCATGATATTTTTTTCTGAGGTATTGGAAGGATGACACCTTCCCCTACTCCTCGTTGGACCGCTACCGTCGGAGTACTGGTCCCTCCCGCCACCAAGTGGAGTTCTCACACACAAGCCCGTAATCACTCCAGGAGTGAAGACATGGTTCCGTCACCGCTGCCACCAAGGCAGAAGCTTACCTGTCTCGAGAACTTGCCAGACCCCCTGAGCCGACACGAGCGCTCACTAGCAATGCCCCTTTCAACAATGGACTCAAACCATGTATAAACGTGTGATGGCCTTCACAACCAATCATGATAGGCTCGATCACCAACACCTAACCGGTCTAGGTCTCACCATAGACCAAGAGTAACATTCTAAATCACACCCTCTAGGACACCCTAGCCTTACATGTGGATAGATGCTCAAGTTACACTCACTAGCACTCTCAAGATATCCAATATCCTCTCCAAGTGCTCCTCTCTTTTCCTCTTGGCTCCCTACAAATACTCCCAGCAATTCCACTAGCCAAGAGAGGTCTCCAAGACCCTAGCAATGAAGCTATATAGGCTTCCTACCTCAAACTAGTCATTACTCCATGAAATCAGCTTTGTACGCCAACTGACCGTATAGTTCGGTCACTCCTTGACCGGACCATCTGGTCTCCACAAAACGACTCCTCCAGAGCCATTGGCTCTCTGCCCTGGTTGATCTCGGCACAGATCGGACCGTCCGGTTAGTAGACCGGACCATCCGGTCTCTTCACCTTCTACTCATTCTAGAGAGCACCCGAATCTGCACCTCTTTGTCCCAGCTCCAATCCATACAGTCCGGACTGTCCGGTCTGTAGACCGTACTGTTCGGTCTCTATGGCCCTTCGCGCTGACAAATTCCTCGTAGACTGCTCTCTGATCTCTTGATGACCATACAGTCTGGTCACTACTGACTTTCTGTCCGGTCTCTCTATCCAGAAGCTGAAACTTCTCATCCTTGCTTGACTTTGTTTCTCGGCTTCTTCCAACAGCTCATTGGTCTCTCCACTGTCACCTAGTGCCTGTGATTTCCCTGAGCATCCATGCACATCACCAACTAGTGTGACCTAAAGAGACATGACCTAGACTCCCTTAATAGTCTAGTTTTTCCTATAGACTCAAAGCCCTAATAACTAGACAAGTGTTCTAAACACTTGCTCCATAGCTTGTCCTTAGCCTTGATCCATCTTCATTAACCCTTGGACTCCATCAAGTTCCATGCTTGTCGTCATTGTCATCCATTGCCAAGGAAACCATCAACAATCCTCATAGAGTAGAAAAGGTTTCCTACACGCACAACACTCGTGTAAGCATTAGCCATATTTCATGTTTGTCATTCATCACAAAAACATTCATACCTCAGGGTGACCTCAATGGTCATGATCCTTACATCGTTGCCTTGGCAATTGATGATAATGACCACAAGCATGGAGGATTGAAGAGCTTGATATGATCCAAGGATTGGTGGAGATGGATCAAGGCTAAGACTAGCTAGGCTCAAGTGTGTTGGATCACTTGGCCAGCTGTTAGGACTTGAGTTGTCACACCCCAAAATTTCAAATTTTGGTTTGTGACCCAATTTCACTAAATTTCAACATTTTTTTTATAATGGATTAAAATTTTATTATAAATTAATTAGATAATTATAGAATTATAATTATTTTAGGCAAAAGAGCTATTTTCTAAATTTAAATAAATTAATTTAGGTTATTATTATTAATTGTTGCGTTCATGCTCGAATATTTGCATTAGGTTTTGTTGTTTGGAAAAGATTTTGAAAATCGATTAGGAATCGGAATTTTTCTTCAATTAGGGATTTTGGATGAGGAAAACAGAATAGAAAAGAGGAAAAAGACCCCCCTGGCCTTTGGGCTGACTTCCCCTCGGCCCAACCTCCCTCTCCTTTCTCTTTCCTCTCCCTTCGGCCTTGGGCCAAACCCCCACCTGCGGCTCATCTCTCCCTCCCCCTTTTCCCCCTCTTTCGGCCTGGGCCAACTCCCCTTGGCCTAGCCCAACAGCCCTCCCGCTCAGTGCAGTGCGCGCGCGGCCCACACCACGCCAGCCCACCCGTGCCCTGCCTCGCCCGCTCAGCCCACCCCGTGAAGCCCCCCGAACCCTAGCCGTCGCCGCCACCCCTCGGCATGCGTGCCCAGCAAACCTAGGGCACCGCGCCCTATAAAAGGGAGGGACCAGCCCCTCGCATCCCCCCTTCGACCTTCCCCGCCGCCGCCTCTCGCATCCCACCTCTGCCGGCCCCGCAATCGCCGCCGCAATCGCCGAAGCCCGCCGCCGGCGCCCGCTCGATTCCATCCTCACCGCGCCTTCGCAAGCCCCCAGGTGAGCCCACCTCTTGCCGCCGCCTCCCCTCGATCCCTTCTCGTCGTCGCGCGCGAGCCGGAGCATCTCGCCGTCGAGCTCCGGGCGGGCCTCCGATGGCCGCCGCCACCGGTCCACGGTGACCCGTGGACCCTCGGGTCAACGCCGGTCCACAGATCCGTAGACCCGGTCCACGGGGTTTTAGATTTAAATTAATTCATTTATTTCCTAGATAATGATAGGTTTGCAAATAGGCCCCTAGATTTTAATTAAATTATATTTTGAACCTAATTTCATTGCAGAACATATATTTAATTATATTTAGGCCCCTACTCTTTATGTTAATTGTAATTTAATCCTGAAAAATTTGGAGAACCTTTATGAAATTATATTTAAAGCCGTGACTTTTCACATAATTATTTTAAGCACTGTATTTTAATAGAAATACCCATGTACTTTATTAAAATTATTATTTTGGCCATGTAATTTTACAGAAACAACCCTGGACTTGTTTTTAATTATTTTTAAGTCCTACCTTTTTACACTTTAACCCCTAGACTCCACCAAAATTACATTTTGTTTCCTAAACTTTTCATAAAATTTATTTTCACCCTGTTATTTTATAATTAAGTCCCTATACTTTTCTAAAATTACTTTTAGGTCCCTAAACCTATCTATTTTTACTATTTTAGCCCTAAAACTTCAAACCTTCATAACTTTTCAACCGTAACCCAGATTTAAGTAATTCTTGCGCCAACGTGATCGTAGTGATTAATATTATTTATTTATATAGTCTTATAGTAATTTGCTAATTTTACTATTTTAACCCTACACCTTTAAACTTTTGTAACTTTTTACTCGTAACTCCGATTTAGATGATTCTTGCGCTCACACGATCATAGCAACGAGTACTATCTTTTGAAATTTATTTTAAACTATTTTATTATTGTTTGGTGTACTATTTTTTAGTTTGTTTATATGATTGTGTGCATGTTGTGCCTACGTGACGTTAATTAGAGGACGGGTTGTTCCTGCAAGCGCAAGAGCATGACTTGAAGACCTGAGCAGCAACACCTATTTCCAGGCAAGTGTCCTTGATGCATTTTGATCCCATTATGAATATTATTATATAATTGCATGCTTGTGTCAAATAAATGTGTACCTATTGTTAGGGTTTTCCTAGTATTGCTTTATCCTTTTCCTTGTCGCCTTGAACTAGTTGGTTGGTTGTGGGTAGATAATGCTTAGGTTACTTGTGGGATGTTGGGTTAATATTAATCTTGATTAATGAACTATGTCACTTTATGGATGGAATGGTAATTTATGTTAGCAACATGGATTTTGGGATCTATGCAAGCCGGATGGAATGGATGTGGTGCCGTGGGCACATGGTTGGTGGTGGTAGGCTTGTTGTAGATCCTAGGACCCGGTTCTTGGAGCGATGACCTAGGACAACAGTGCCATCACAAGGCTGCTATGGAATAGCTTGGCTGATTAATTAGGAGTTCTCCCAGTGTCGGTGCAGCATATTGGTGGAGCGGGGAATGGAAGTCAAGAGGACTGTCCTTGTATCCAAATGGCTCAAGAGGGGGCTCCTGGGGTGATGAGCTGCTTGTTGAAGGGCTATCACTTATGGACGGGAGTGGAACCTTAGTGGCTAGCATGTACTAGGAGACCCTTTATAAAAGCCTCGTAGTGATCTCCTGGCCGCACACCTAAGGAAGTGTGCTAGTGCTTGGCCGGCATGGCAACATGGAGACTCTAGTCCACCTGGCAACAGGGGACAAAATCACGACTTGTAGGTAAAGTGGTACAAACTCTACAGGGTATCAAACTATCATGATAGTCATGCTAACGGTCAAGAGTGGTGTGGAATCCTCACAAGATTAGTTGGTTATGAGTTGTGGTTTGGAATGGTTGGGAATGGTTGGTTGGTGGATGGGATTGAACTTGGTTTGGATACTACCCTATGGGTTAATGGTTGGGATGACCCCACTTAGTAATTAGGATGCATAGGAAATTAAAAGCTCATGCAACAAATCCCCTTTAAAGCCTTTCTTGTCTTTAGCCCCATGTCATCTTTTCCCCCACTTGCTGAGTACGACACGTACTCACCCTTGCTATATTCCACATTGCTGCTCAGCTACAAGAGAATGAAGGTACAACTATGAAAATGATGGAGGAGTCTAGGCATGCGGTCTTCCGGTCGACTTCCTGTGGGAGCTGAAGGACGCCGACGTTTAGTTTATTCCGCTGCAATGTAATCTTTTCTTTTTGACCTACGGGTCACTGTTGTAATAATATTATTGTTTTAATAAAGATATTATTCTTTTATCACAATAATTATCATATGTGTGTGAAAACTTGATCCTGGACACGCATACAGATGCATTCGGTTTCGGTCGTTGGAACCGGGTGTGACATGAGTCCGTAGGAAAAACCGAACTATCAAGGGGGTCTAGGTCATATATCTTAGGTCATGCTAGTCGGTGATATGTGTGTTTACTTAGTGAAATCACATGGCACTAGATGATAGTAGAGAGGCCAAGAAACTGCTAAAGGAAGCAACAAAATAAAGTCAAGAGGAGACGAGGAACTTTAGCTTCTGAAGATGAAGACATGATTGTACGGTCTGTAGACCAGACAATACGATGTTTAAGAAGGAGAAGTATGTACGGAGGAGTTCTACATACTTGGGCTTGGGTCAACGAGAAGACCTAAAGACCAGACAGTCGGTCTGTAGAGACCGAACAATACAATCTCTAGAGGCGCCAAAGGAAATAGAGAAAGGAGTTCTCTGTTTTTGATTGAGAATGTAGAGATCGAACAGTTGATAAAGAGACCAGACAATATGGTCATCAGAGAGGAAAATCTATACAGAGAGGGTGCTGCAAAGAGAAGTTTCTATCGGAGGAAACTTTTAGAGCCCAGACACCCTAGTGTGCAAACTGGACAGCCCACTATGTACATAGACAATTTTATACAAAGAAAGTGCAATGAGTAACGACTCTATGTGGAGAAAGAGCAGAAGGGACCGGACAATCCGGTCTATATAGAAGACAACAGTATACCATTGTGCAACGACTCTATAGGAGGGTTCTTGTGATTACCAGATAGTACGACCTAGTAGAGAACGGACAATCTGGTTTGTATGTACAAAAAAATTGTTTTGTAGAGCAATGACTAATTGGTGGATGAAAGCCTATATAAGGTCGTTGCTGGAGGTCTTGGAGACCACCCTTGTCCATTTTCAGTGCAGAGGAAAATTAGAGGGAGCCAAGGGGAGAAGAAAAGAGCAATAGGAAGAGATTTATGTTGAGAGTGTTAGAGTGAAGAGTAAGACGAGGATCACACACATTTAGACTATGTGTCCTATCGTGACTGGTTAGCTGTCGGTGATCTATCGTGATCGGTTGTGATGGTCATCATATGTTTATTCACGGTTTGAGGATCCTATTGAAAGGAGCATCTAGAGAGAGCGCTTGTTCTTGCATCAGGAGAGTGCGATAAGTCCTTGAGGGAGATGAGCTTATGTCTTGATGGTAGCGGTGACACGACCAAAAAGTATCAAATCTTATAAAATAAATATAGTTAAAAATAGCTAGTTATTAAAAAATAATTAAATTTTTGGACATCTTAACTTTCTCAAAAAAATTAGAAAAATTGCTTAAATTTTGTTTTATCCTAAGATATATTAAAAAACGTTATTAGGTTATTGTCATTAAATTTTATTAATTTTCTTCATAAGATATGAATTTAATTCGTAGTTGAATTTAACTTAACATGGTAACAACCATAGAAATAATTTCTCAATGTTCATTCAGCAACTGTAAAAAGCAGCACATTTTTAGAAGCTTAAAAGTATTTTGAATAGAGACTTAAGAAGACTGAGAAGTTAAAGATGAGAAAGTCAGAAAAATAAGAAAAAAAGCTAGTCGCTAGTTGGTTGGATGACAGACCCCAGTCGCCCGTTGAATGGCCGACTGGGCTGAATGTCTCCTACGTGGCACCCTTGCCGTCCGTTGATCGAGCAAGTGGTATTTTAGCTTTGCAATTTTGAGATCGTAGCAATTACTATTAGGGAGTGGCTATTGTCCAAGCGGTAATTTAGCTTTGAAATTTTGAAATCGAGGCAATTACTATTAGGGAGTAGCTATTGCCCTATGGGTCGCGTGTTAGGGGAATGCATGATCCCGCTGTCGCCTGCCACTTGTCCGTCAGCCTCATCCCGCGCCTTCAATGTCCGGTCCCTACCGCCTCGCCCCCACATCGCGCTCTCCTGCTGCCAGCCCCACCCACCGCCCGCCTACCGCCTCGCCGCGCCACCACCCACCGCCAGACACCATCCCCAGGTAGTGAATTCATCGAACGTTGTCCCGTCCCGACTAACCGAACACCCTAAGTCGCTGACTATCACCGCCAACCGATGTTACAACGGTGCCTTCGTCGTACCCCATCGTCGTGCACCACCATCACTTTGCCTCTCGCATGCTGACTCACTGTCGATGATAGTCTTTGACCGACGTTGTCGCCACTGCCATGCGCCGTCCGCCTCGTAGCCGCGCTCTGTTACTACCGTATTGCGCGATGCAAGCCCCGACAATAACCAACCCATGTCACACTGCCCACACCGCCACTGCACTTCACCACCCGGTTCATCGGCTCCTCATGCTTTAACGCCCGCTTGTGGCTTGTCTACCTCCTCGCGGTCTATACTGAGCTGGGCCGTACAAGAGCGAGAGGCCTGGGCTGCAAGGGTTTGCACGCTCCCTCGCACGGTGGAGTTAGAGATTTTTGTTACTATTTAATAATAATGACGAGCCCACATTTAATATACTTTGACCTATTTTTGTATAGCGGGCTGGGTTGACCATAAGGCTATTCCCAGTGCGGATTTCATTCTCATTAAATAGGGTGTCATGTCACCATTTTAGATGATATGACAAGAAATTAATAAGAAAAGAGAAGGAAGGAGTTTCATCTAGATGAAACCATGTCTACACTGTTTCCAAGATAATTCTCTGTTGCATGTGTTATCTAGGAAACATCAAAATGAAACTATACATTGTAGATATGGTTTTAATTATCCTTGTTGCTTACTCCCTCCATATTAGAAAAGCAATTCGTTTTGGCTTAATATCAATTATCATCAAATAAATTCGTTTTGGTTTAATAGCAAGTAAATGAGAAGAGTGGCACAAAAAATAAGGCCAATGGGAGTCAAACCCACCACCTCTAACTTGGACTTTGACACATGCAACCAATGGGGCAAGCAAATGGTTGTGAATAAAGTAGAGCCAATACTCTATTTACTAGAGTAGACATAGAAAATATCCTCTCATTAATCTCTCCTTGGTATTCTAAATAATGTTCAAAATAAATTATTTTTTTAATATGGAGGGAGTATATGACACTTTAAAAATAACAAAATAAAACTATCCATTGGAATTAGCCTAAGTGTTGATGAGCTAGTACACAACTCATCATATGCTGTTTATTTGTTACTGCTAATAAACGCCGCCTATTTGCATCTAATGAAATGCTAGTCCAGGCCAGCCCATTTTGATCGAGTTTGTGCACACACACACAAACACACACATACACACACCCCTCCACTCCACTGCTCCTCGCCTCGTCACGTATCGATTGTCGAGTCTAGATTCCTTCTTGGGGGGCCATTTGACTTGCGACTCCCCTGGCACATGATGCTGTTGCTTAAAGTGCAGTGCTCTTGTGCGGCAACGACGTAACTAGCAGAATCAGAGGCACGAGCAGATCCAGCACATGAGAATATATGTACAAGCTTCTAATTTGTATGGTCACCAACTGAATGTCTGGTTGCATCTACTGAACTGCACAGTTCTTTCATCGCAAAGTCATCAAATCGAACTAAGTCAAGCTTACTGTAAAAAAAAAAACTGGACCGGTGGGGGTAAGACTGCACCCACGATTTTTTTTGATAGAGAAGCTCAACCTTCCCCGGTTGAGAAAATCCACGAACCCTGGTTCCATCCTCAAGGAACCGTCCCTTGTGGTTCGGACTTTAACCCATGCTTTAAGCCCACCCCCATACATGAGGGTCCATCTATCATAGGTCAGTTTCAACCGAGTAAATGGGACACAACGAGTAAATTTTTTTATTTTCCACAAGTTATGCAACACCTAGGAATTAAATGCTGGGTGAGAGCTTCCTAGCCAATGATCTTTACCACTGCGCCGTAAACCCCTTTGCAGGTCAAGCTTACTGTAACTTAGCCATAGTCATAATTCTGTTGAATAACTAAAGTCCGGCCCACCGGCCACGCGTACACGTTTTACCATAATCCTTACTCTGCATCCTGACAGAGGGCTCACTTCAATTTGCAACACCGGGAACATGCATGAATTCCTACTTCACACCTAGCGTTGCATCGATGTGTCTAAGTTTTGGACTGCATTTTTTCCCAGATGACGGGACACACTATCCATACCATTATTTGCCACGGCTTGGAGATTCGCACAAGAGTTTGAGGGCTTGCTGCGTTTGCTGCTGCAATGGTTACAGGGCGACGTCAGATCGCCTGCTGCTTTGTCGGTTCGTCCTAATAAACTGGAAATGCTAGGTGGCTGGATGAAGGAAGCGATCGAGGTAGCTCTACGAAACTTTCTGTTTAGAGAGAGAGAGAGAGAGAGAGAGAGAGAGAGAGAGAGAGAGAGATTTCTGAAAAAATTGAGAAGTCAGAAAACAACACGCTTTGCAGTGTTGCATCAGTGCCAGGAGACGATTGGCGGAAACTACTCGCGGTAACCTAGGCAGGAATCGTGATCAATCCTCGCACAGTACGAGAGTCAGAAGCTCATAAGGCACCCACAAATTAACTGTATGCATGTATGGGGAGTGCTGGCGGCCTGGGCATCCGATGGGTCGGTCCGTGTCTCGAATCCGAGCACATGCTCAACTTTGATGATCACATGTTTCGTGTTTACTGCAGGGAGCGAGGAGGGTCCCCTCGCTTCGATGAATGTGGAATCCATATGTAGCTATTTGACTCCGTGGAGTTTTTAATTCACACCCCGTTGTTATTATTAATGGATTTGATCTACTAAAAGAACCCAATAATTATACTTGTGAATCAAACATACGTACTTAGCTGAGATTATTGCTTGCACTTAGTAGCCCTATTACTCCTAATTGCTAGCTTGGCCTACTGCACCTGCATGTGCTGTTATCTTTGCCCTTGATCTGGCTATATGCGTATGCAGCTTGCAGCATGAGTGGTACATATGATCATCGACTATATCATTCCTCCATTTACGGATCTTATGCAAACATTGGTCCAATGATTAGAGGATACTGAATATTTGTGCATCAAATTGAGTTTGTGACTCAAAAGTGCACCTGGAAGGAGAAAAGAAAATCGGTCAACGCAAGAGTATCTTTTCTCGAACACGTAGGAAAACTGCGTGTCTTTGTATTAAGGAGAAAATAATGAGATGCAAGGTCCGGTCCGAGTGTTTACAGGATTACATTTGCGCCTGTTTCTATGGATCACTACCCAAAACCGTGTCCATGCAAATCAGCTTAGTCACGGTGGTCTGGTTCCATGGATGGAGCGCCCGCGATCCTCTACAAGGCCGCCTGCTCGCCAACCTCACGAATGATCGCCGCTGCTGTCGGTGCTGCAACATCGAAGACACAACGATTTCTCTGCTTCCAAATAGACCATGCAACAAGGATGACAAGTGAGTTAAGTCCCTTGTGCTTGGCACCCCGAATGCGCAGGAGTGCTCCTCGCCACCATCCATGGAAGTTGGAATCGTTGTTCCGTGGTGCGAGTTGTGGTAGCCCGACTGTGCGTAGCACTGTGAACCAAACTTCTCTCGCAACCACACAGAAGTATCAACCGAAGTACTCCTATATATGTAGAGGTTGGTGAATATTATTCCACTTCATTGTTTCTAAATTGTTTATAGCTACTAGTACCACTCCACGACCATGTAGAGGTTGGTGTATGTAGCTTCCTACAAGAGTACATGTATATATGTCTTGTATGGAGCACGTATACAGCAATGAGTTGCAAATACTAGCAATAAGCTGCAACAAGGGTGGACTTCGACAAAAAACCCTTTTGCTAAAAAGAAAAGTAGTACCAAATACTAGCAACAGTTACATTTTTAGTTTCCGACTTCGACATTAAGGTACTCTCAACACCACGGTGAAGTAATTGGGAGTGGAGTATCCTCCTTTTCCTCTACATTACTCTTAGTACTCAAAATACATGACGAAGAACTTACATTAACATTTTGCCATGAACATTCCGGAAGATGTATGTATATCCCTAAAATAATGCACATGGGTCGTTGCTAGTCAAACCAGAATATGTGTACGTTCAAATGCCAGAATATAAGCTTGGATTAAGGCAACATATATACATATGTCGCACACAGAGTGTTAACACTTAACAGCAAGCTATAGCCACCCGCTGAGCTGCCTTGAACACCGGCCGGGGCTAGCAGGCACATGTGGCGGCACGGCTACGCAAGTGCAGGCGCACAGAACCCTAGTGTACTGCCATCCGCACAAGATCCGAACGACGCCGCACGACTCTCCACGAAATCTCACTGAAACGCTGTGCTAGCTAGCTGCGCGCCCACTGGTCCGCGATCTCTTTGCAGCCAGCTTCTTCTTCTCTGCCACTGTCCCCTTGCTACTAGTCATTGACCTATATAGCCTACACCATTCTGCGTGCAGCTCCGCGGTCCATGACTCTTCCTCCTCCTTGACACTTGATCAATCAGAGAGAGAGAGAGAGAGAGAGAGATAATAAGACGAGAGAAAGACAAACGCCTATCTCGCTGCTGCTGCTATACGCAGCACACACGCTGTGCTGTACCGGCCAAAGATACTACACCCCTTCTTTCTACGATTCAAGCGCCAGTGGTAGACTGGTAGCGCCACCGCGTACACAGAGAGCGCTCGCTAGCTAGCAGATCGATCGGAGAGCGAGATGCAGCCGGCCCGCTGTGCCGTCGCACTGCTCTCCGCCTTCGTCGTCTTGCTGGCGTCGGCCATGAGCTGCCGCGGCCAGCTGGCAAACAACTACTACGCAGGGAAGTGCGGCAACGCCAGCGTGGAGACCATCATCCACGACGCCGTCGAGGCCCGCATGGTTTGGGACAGGAGGATAGTCGCCGGCCTCCTCCACATGCTGTTCCACGACTGCTTCGTTGGGGTACGCATCCAGCACTGCTTCACTTAATCAATTGTATCATTTGAGGCTTGATTTACCGTCGATTGATTTGTTCCTTGTTGACTTACAAAATATGAAGGGCTGTGACGCGTCGCTTCTTCTTGACGGGCCCAATTCGGAGAAGACGGCGATACAGAACAACGGCCTCTTCGGCTACGATCTCATCGATGACATCAAAACGGAGCTCGAGAAAGAATGCCCAGGCGTCGTCTCCTGCGCCGACATCATCGTTGCTGCAACAAGGGACTCCGTTGGTATGGTAAGAGCAAGCGACCATACTACATTTGTGCTACTCGACAGAGTACTGTGCATGTGAAGTGGTGAACAAAAGCATAGTCGATCGATCACTTTTCCCATAGCATTTCCGTGTTTTCTTTTGCTTCGCCAGCTTTTATTTATGTTCTCTTTCTCGGAGAACATGGGCACACATTTTATTAAGTGGAAGTAGAGTTTACTTCTGATGAATTGGGCGTCAGGCTTTGATAGCTTGAGAATCGAGCAGCTTGAACCACTTCTCCCCCATTGCAGATTATTGATCACAAATAGCACACAATGCAACTAGCCAGTGATGTCTTTAGTATTAATCAATTGGGATATATATATCACACGACTACATTGCATAAACTCTTGTTGATTTACGACTACTTTGAAGTGAGATATGTGGAAACGAATTATTAATGTCTGTGTTCAACAATTCTAGGCCGGAGGGCCGAAGTACCAAGTGCCGTTGGGAAGAAGAGACGGTACAGTATCCCAAGCGGGGATGGCGAGCGCACTGCCGGCCCCCAACGTCGACATCCCTACAGCCATCGACATGTTCGCTAAGAAGGGTTTCAACAGCTTCGACATGGCCGTCCTCATGGGTATGCCACCGACTATGCTATGCTGCCATTTATTATATCAGGCGACTTATTAATAAAAAATAGCTTATTACAACAACTGTTTGTACTAGCCACTAGCCAGATATATAGTAGCTAAGCTCTTCAAGATGTTGCCATGACCCATGTGTTCTCTTCAGTTACTTGAAGATTGTTGTTTTACTAATTTAGCCTCTTTTGACCTAGAACACAGCTAAGCATATTGATTCAATGGGCATCACACATGGAATGTCACGTACACCTGTGTTGATGAATAAAACAACAGTTTAGTATATTTTGATCTGCGTTAACAAATGCATTAGTTGCAGGCCTAACGTTATATTGGTACCATATCGTCAAGCTTGGCATCAGTATTATATTAATTGGTCTCTGTTTCCTTTCTGTACTGATTCTTCAATCCCCCATGATCGCCGAGTCTCTTGTCGACTATTTCCTAAGTTTGTTTATACACAATCACCTCTTCTGATGGAGATCTCAAACTTAGTTGAGCATACTGATAGCGCCCATCGTTTAATCTTTCAATCTTATTTCCTACTTCCTCCGTTTAAAAATGTTAACTTTTTCTAGGTTTGATCAAAATCAAAGTATGATACCATCCCTTTGAAATACATATGATTTTGAAATGGAACTTTAAGCATCAATGCGGTTTTCCCTAATGACTTATTTGTCTGTTTCTTTGTATCGACATATGTATCGAGCGAAGAGTCATCTTACAAGTTTATTTCATGCAGGAGCTCACACTGTAGGGGTGACGCACTGCTCGGTGATCCGCGACCGACTGTATAACTTCAATGGAACAGGTTTGCCGGACCCTTCCATGGATCCTACATACGTGTGGATCCTGACCACGTTCGCTTGCCCCAAGAATCCCACCTTTGACAACATCGTCTTCCTTGACGACCCCTCCAGCATCCTCATCGTCGACAAGAGCTACTACACCCAGATCAAGAATCGTCGTGGCGTGCTTGCCGTCGACCAGGCGCTGGGAGATCACAAGTCCACAGCCTGGATGGTCAATTTCCTCAGCGACACTGACTTTTTCCCCTCGATGTTCAGCTACGCGCTCAACAAGCTCGGCGCGCTTGATGTCAAGACCGGCACCAATGGCGAGATCAGAAAGAACTGCCGGAGGACCAACTGATCCAACGATTGTGTTACGTTATATACAGAACTAGTTACTACTACACTAGCTTATCTAGATTATACATGGGCAGCTGATCCACAAAGAAAGAAACAAGAGAAGATAATACGACACATGGCGACAGATTGATCAACCGACGATAGAGACCGCAACAGCACATCCATTCTTTTTGCATCGTGTCAGTGATTGCATATGGTTTTACCATAGTTGATTTGAGTAAAGATTTACATTTTACGGTAGGAGTACACGAAATATTAGCTTTTCTCTTGCATGTGTACTTCTGATTCTTTTTTACGTGGCTGGTACAAAAATAAATCTTCCATGGTGTAGTCATACATTACATGCAGTACCTGTTTTTTAGAGCATGGGTATTTCCTCGCAAATGAAAAAAAAAAAGGAAAGGAAAGCAACAGTACAATTCATCTCTCTCCGTCTCTCTCTGAGGCAGAAAATTAATGACAAGCCAAATGGGTCAAATAAGAATCTTGGAGGGAGCGTCAGCCAGCCTATGACAGAGCAGGGTAGAGTGCATCCCGAGAGAGGGCTTCTATCTCCCTTTCCGTGACGCCGACAGGCTCTAGTTTCGCGCTCTGGAATCTTCAACCTCACGGAAGGTCTGGCTAGTTTCTGATTCCGCGCATCTAATCTCCTCCTAGCCGCTCTGGCAACCCGAACGACAGTCCCGAAATTTAACACGTTATTTTCTTTTTCCGAATTAATATAGTATAGACATATATATTCATATACATGCACGAGTGTTCACTCATATAAACACACTCATGCACACTCTATTCTTGCAAGATTCTCCCAAAGATTAAGCCGATTTGACTTTAAAATTATTGAAGTCATCGTAGATATAGGCGCCTGTGGATGAGATGTCACATACCACTAAAAGAATAGTTATTTATAAAAATACAACATTCATATTGAGATTTGGATCTGGATGGATTGCTTCTATCATAATAAACCAAACTAACTCAGCTATGCTTAGTTTCATTTTACTTATCTTAGACTAATTAATTAACTATAGACATTTTACAATTCCTTTAAAAATTTATATGGAGCATTCTTTTAATTTACGATACAAATATTTTGTTCTGATTTGAACTCCTCTGCGCAGATCTCTGTGCGGGGTCCATATTTCCTACCTCTGGAGTCTAATATGATCCACATATGTTTCAAAAAGGTTTCGACAAGATCTATAACTTTTGTGTTTTAATTTTTCTCATTAGAGCATGTTTTCAAGTCCAAAATCATGTTACAATACAGTATTATTTCTATTCTGCATGAATTGATTTTTTCTATCGTATAAAGCTTTTAAAAATCTTTACATATTGGGTCACGATCTTGATCTTGCATGTTGGACTTTATAGAAATCCAGTGGTGTCTTGTAGGTGTTATGAGCTTATGAGAATCCCTCTTTACATGATGAATTGGGTTTTATATCGATACTTCTTATATTTGAGCATTGTTCTTAATATCATTTCACTTAATTTTGCAACATAGCACTCAAACAACACTAAATATGGAAATCATTAATATTAGAGATAAAAAAGATATTTATGATAAGAATACGGTAAAAAATGATAGAAAATTTGTTATTTATGACATATAAAATGGTACACTAAGAAGTACCAACAATAATATAAATATGATTTTCATGTAAAAAATATCAATAATTATATTGTATAAATAATTTACATTTAAATTGTAAAGAGTGTTTTATTTTTTTAATCCATAGCAACGCATGGACACTTTGCTAGTAGACATATATATTCATATACATGCACATGCACGAGTGTTCACTCATATAAACACACTCATGCACACTCAATTCCTACAAGATTCTCCCAAAGATTGAGCCGAATTGATTTTGAAATTAATGAAGTCATCGTAGATATAGGCGCCTGTGGATGAGATGTCACATACCACTAAAAGAATAGTTATTTATAAAAATACAACATTCATATTGAGATTTGGATCTGGATGGATTGCTTCCATCATAATAAACCAAACTAACTCAGCTATACTTAGTTTCATTTTACTTACCTTAGACTAATTAATTAACTATAGACATTTTACAATACCTTTAAAAATTTATATGGAGCATTCTTTTAACTTATAAATCGGCAATATACACTAGACTCAATCAGTTCTCCTACCGTTTTTATCTAGTGAACTTTGAGCAGTAAGAATTTTGTTTTTGTTATGGTTTCTCAGGATGTCGTGCGCCTGATTTGTTGATTTTGTTTGATTTATTTATTTTTTTACCATTAACACATCTGTAAATAACTACTGCAACAAACAAAAATACTTATTACAACATCAAAATATTTCTTTTGTAACATGCTAGGGTCAAAGAAATAGAGTGGTACTTATAGCAACATATAAGCTATCATATAAAAAGATATAAACTTTTTGCAACATTGCCAATTAAGTAATTCAATATACAAAAACAACTAGTAAAACTTGATTGAGAGATATGCAAAATTCCATACAACTAATGAGGAGAACAACTGTTTCTTAAGGGCTGTGATTATAGGTAGATTTTGTTCCTTGAAAAAAAACATGATACAAATGTACCTGAAAGGATCATAGTGACCGAGGGGGGAGGGGAGGGGGGGGGGGTTGTGAATCAGGAACTACCACTATGTACTAATTTTACCTATTATAAACTACCAATAGTACTCAAACCAACTCCTACACAATTCTTGTGGTGATCACACTAACAATATAATTCTATGAAAGATAAGGGCACTCTATGCATACTAGTGGATCACACAAGTCACTACAACACTTACACATTTCTAGTGATCAAGCACACCGATGCAACTCCTACTCATGCTAGTCATCAAATGTGGAAGCTTAAACACTACTAGCAAGTATAGAGCCTAAACATGCAAGTTTACAAGATAGTCAACTAGAACTAGAAGAACACACAATCAAGGATAGCACGGTATGTAAATGCGGAAAGTAAAGCATCATAGTGAGGAGTAGAGTAAGGGTTGGCTCATGATTTTTTTCCCGAGGTCTCAGAAGGATGACGCCTTCCCCTAATCCTCGTTGGACCACTCCCGTTGGAGTCCCGGTCCCTCCCGCCACCAAGTGGAGTTCTCGCACACGAGCCCGCAATCACTCCTCGAGTGAAGACACGGTGTGCGTCACCGCTGCATAAAGCACAAGATCGCCTCCCTCGAGAACTTGCCGGACTCCCCGAGCCGACATGGGCGCTCACTAGTGATGCCCCTTCCAATGGCGGGCTCAAACCGTGTACAAATATATGATGGCCTTCACAACCGATCACGATAGGCTCGATCACCGACCCTAACCGGTCTAGGTCTCACCATAGACCAAGAGTAATAATCTAGATCACACCCTCAAGGACACCCTAGCCTTAGATGTGTAAGATGCTCAAGCTATCCTTCTCTAGCACTCTCAAGATACGCAATATCTCCTCCTAGTGCTCTCCTCTTTTCCTCTTGGACCTTACCAAATGCTCTCAGGTATTCCACTAGCCAAGAGAGGTCTCCAAGACCACAACAACGAAGTTATATAGCCTCCCAACCTCAACTAGCCGTTGCCCCATGAAATTGCCTTTCTAGACACACTGACCGGACTGTCCGGTCACTGCCTGACCGGACCGTCCGGTCACTCTGTAACGGCTCTCCTCAGTTGTTGGCTTCCTCTGTCCAGGCAAATTCCTGTACTGACCGGACTGTCCGGTCACTAGACCGGATCGTCCGGTCCACTTTCTCTCTCCATTCCAGGAGCCTTTGCGAAATGCACCTCTTCTGCCTCCCTGCACTCCTACTGACCGGACTATCCGGTCAGCAGACTGGACCGTCCGGTTTGTATGGAGTCTCCTACTGACAGAGTCCTGCTTCTCGTGCTAAGTCCTGGAAAACTCCCCATAGTGACCGTACAGTCCGGTCTCCACTGACCCCTCTGTCCGGTCTCTATGTCCAGAAGCTGAAACTCGTCGTCCTCGCTTGACTTGGTTCCCGGCTTCTCCGAACAACTCCTTAGCTTCTCCACTAACACCTAGTGCCTGTGATTTTACCGGGCAACCTTGCACATCACCGACTAGACATGACCTAAGAGAATGACCTAGACCCCCTTGATAGTCCAGTTTTTCCTATGGACTCAAAGCCCTAACAACTTCTCAAGTGTTCCAAACACTTGCACCATAGCTTGTTCTCGCTTTGATCCATCTCCATCAACCCTTGGACTCCATCTAGTTCACAAGCCTCCATGCTTGCGGTCATTGTCATCAATCGCCAAGGACGCCGTAGACAATCATCATAAGATAGAAAGGGTTTCCTACACGAACAACACTCGTGTAGATATTAGTCACATTTTATGTTTGTCATGCATCACCAAAACACCATACCTCGGGGTGACCTCAATGGTCATGATCCTTACAATCTCCCCCTTTTTGGCGATGGATGACAACCACTACTTATGATGATCAAAAAATGGATGAGCAAGAAAGAACCAAAGGAAAAGAAAATATTGAAGGGCATACCTTGGTCCTTACCTTGGAAGTAGTCTCCCCCCTTGATATGTGCTAGGTGTTGAGGGAGGACTACCCAATTATGTAGCGTACTAGATATTGAGCTTGAGTCAAATTTGCGCTCGCCTTGGTGTCGTGGTAGTTGATCTTGTTGATGTAGACACGTACCAAGGACGTAGATGCTCATGTCGGTGAAGGTGTTCATTGTCGCCGTAGACATGCACCGTTCTTCTTCTTCTTCATGTTGGTGTAAATATTCATCTTGGTGTGATCTTCATATTCCATCTCCCTATCTTCATATTTCTTCTTCATCTTTGACCTTGACAACTTGGCTTTTGGATCTTCATGTTTTCTTATCTTTGACCTTGACAACTTGGCTTTTGGATCTTCATGTTTTCTCTCCCCCTTTGTCACCTATTACCAAAAACCACACAAAACATAACAAAACCAAGAGGCATAAAATAATTGGCAATAGTTAGGATAACTCCCCCTTTCATGGTGCTCCTCCTTGGTTGTAGTGATGTTCCATCATCGCTCCCCCTACACTCATGACTCAACAAAAGATTTTCTCCAATGTGCACGAGTTAGTCATTAGGGTGGTGGGAATGTATGAGCCACTTGTCTATGAGCCGCGTGAGTAGATTTAACCTTGGAGCTCGGTCAAACATGGCTCAATGGGCATGAATTACAAATATCACTATTCGGCCGTCTAGAGAGTCATGTACTCACATTGTAAATGAGCAACTCCCCCTAGACACATGCTTGGGAGCATGTATGGTATCATAATGCAAGGATGCACAAATGCAAAGAATGCAAATGCAACAAGTATATAATCCATGATGTGATGCTAAAGAAAAGAGAGAGAACCGCTACAAACCAAAGTGTCAATAACGAGTTGTTCCCTTCTCAAGCTTGCTCACAATGGACCTTTCTTCAAAGCCTTAGGTATACCATAAGCCACCTTCCCAAGCGTAACCCGTGTCCATTGCTATCTCAAGAAGGTCCGAAGTCAACCTACAAAAGAAGAGAAACAAGCACAAACACGGACACAAACAAGAACTAACAAAACACTATACATATGTACAAGGACAAGCTCAAGGGTTACTCATGTGAAGTTGGAGAGGTTGAGAACGTTGAGTTCTCCTCTTAGCTTGTTGAAGGTCTTCTCATCAAGTGGCTTGGTGAAGATATCCGCCAATTGTTCATGAGTTCGCACGCTCACCAACTCAACGTCCTTCTTCTCAACATGGTCTCCTATGAAGTGATGCCTCACTTGAATATGCTTTGCATGACCATGATCTCCCGTCTTGAGGGCCATCTTGATTGCCGCCTCACTATCACAATATAGTGGCATTTGAGTATAGTTAAGGCCATAGTCCGAGAGTGTTTGCCTCATGTAGAGAAGTTGTGCACAACAAGCTCCCGCCGTCATATATTCCACTTCGGTGGTAGATAGAGCCACGGAGTTTTGCTTCTTTGAGCTCCAAGATACTAGAGATCTTCCAAGAAATTGATAACCTCCCGATGCACTCTTTCTATTCACTTTGTAACCCGTGAAGTCGGAATCTGAATACCCAAGTAACTCAAAGTTTGATCCTCTAGGATACCATAAGCCCATGGTAGGTGTGTACTTGAGGTATCTCATTATTCTCTTCACAGCCTTCAAGTGTGACTCCTTCGGATTTGCTTGATAGTGTGCATACAAGCACACACTAAACATGATGTTCGATCTCGAAGCGATGAGATAGAGAAAAGACCCAATGATTGATCTATATAGCTTGGGGTTTATCGGTTTCCCTTTCACATCATTATCCAAGGGTTTGCTTGTAGCCATAGGTGTCTACAAGGGCTTGCAATTCTCCATGTTGAATCTTTTGAGAAGGTCCATAGTATATTTTTCTTGATAGATGAAGTTTCCCTCTCTCAATTGCTTGACTTGGAATCCAAGGAACATGTGCAACTCTCCAATCATTGACATTTGGAATTCTCTAGCCATCATCTCCCAAAACTCTTCATTGAACTTCTCATTGATTGACCAATAGATGATATCATCCGCATAGATTTGGCACACAAAGAGATCCTTCCCAACATGCCTCGTGAACAAGGTGCGATCAGTGCTTCCAATGGTGAATCCATTCTTGAGTAGGAAGTTTCTCAAGTGTTCATACCATACCCTTGGTGCTTGCTTGAGACCATAGAGAGCTTTCTTTAATTTGTATACATGTCTTGGATGTTTTGGGTCCTCAAACCCTGGGGGTTGTTCTACATAGACTTTCTCATTGATCTCCCCATTCAAGAAAGCACTCTTGACATCCATTTGAAAGAGCTTGAAGCCATTGTGTGATGCATAGGCAAGTAAGATCCAAATAGCTTTAAGATAGGCCACGGGAGGAAAGGTCTCTTCAAAGTCAATCCCCGCCACTACAGAATATCCCTTAGCCACTAGGCGAGCCTTGTTCTTGACAATTGCTCCTTTCTCATCTTGCTTGTTCTTGAAGACCCACTTGGTGCCAACCACATTATGATTCTTGGGCCTCTCAACCAATTTCCATACTTTGCATCTGTTGAAGTTGTTCAACTCTTCTTGCATGGCAATTACCCACTTGTGATCATCCATAGCTTCATCAATGGTAGTGGGCTCAATCATAGAGACGAAAGAGAAGTTCTCAATCTCAATATTGGCCTCATCATTATTCTCTTCACTCATATAGTTGGGCTTATATTGATTCCTCCTTGTCTTTATTCCTCGAGATGGATTCCCAATGATCAAGTCTTGTGAATGATCTTTGTTGATGCCCTTGGGTCTAGGATGGTGTTTTCTTTGTGTGGGAGAGGCTCTTGGTGAAGTGTCTTGTGCATCATGAATTGTTTGCTCTCTTGATATATGAGTGTCTTGTATCCTAAGAGAGGTGGAGGAGTCACTCTTATGCTTTCTTGTTTTGGACTTTGAGTTTGAGGTGGATGGGAGGGCATCTTGTGAAGAGCTAGGAGAAGTGGCTTGTGGTAAAGTATATAGGGAGATATGTGGCTCACTTATCACTTGGATTTCCTCATCATTTGGTGAGTGTACTCTCAATGAATCTTTAGGGGAGCTTGTGGGAGTATTCATGGCATCTTGGGTTGTTTGTTGTATCTCGGAGGAGGAGGATGGTGGAGGTGGTGGAGTAGAGGGCTCATCAATATCACCATTATTGACCTCATGGGGTAAAACCTCGCCCACAGGCATTCTTCTCAATGCTTCCCTCATAGGCTCATCTCCAATGTCCACTTCATGAAATTCATCCTACTTTTGGGACCCATTTGACTCATCAAATTGCACATCATAGGATTCCTCCACACATCTGGTGGTGGAGTTGTAGTCCCTATATGCTTTAGAAGTGCTAGAGTACCCAACAAGAATGCCTTCATAAGTTCTGCTCTCCAACTTCTCGGGCTTTCTCCTCTTCTTGAGAATGTAACACTTGCATCCAAAGACTCAGAAATAGGAAACATTGGGTTTCCGTCCCATCAATAGCTCATATGGTGTCTTCTTCAACAAACGGTGGAGATAGACATGGTTGGAGGTGTAGCAAGCCGTGTTGATTGCCTCAGCCCAAAACCTCTCACGAGTTCCATACTCATCCAACATGGTATCTTGTTCTTCCTCTCCACTACTCCATTTTGCTCGGGAGTATATGTAGCGGAGAATTCATGTTTGATCCCCTTCTTGTCACAATATTCCTCTACTGTGGTGTTTTTGTATTCCGTCCCATTGTCACTCCTTATCTTTACAATGCTAGCATTGAACTCATTCTTTGCCCTCATGGCAAACTTTTTGAAGATACCACTGGCTTGAGATTTGTCCACAAGAAAGAAGGTCCAAGTGTATCTCGTGAAATCGTCAACAATCACCAAGAAATATTGATTGCCTCCTAGACTCTTGTAGTGTGTTGGCCTAAACAAGTCCATGTGCAAGAGCTCTAGAGGACGAGATGTAGACATGAATGACTTGGTGGGATGTAAAGATGCAACTTGTTTCCCTGCCTGACAAGCGTTGCACAATCTATCCTTCTCAAAGGTCATATCCTTGATTTGTTCAACTAGATTCCTCTTGACAATCTTCTTGACCTGATTCATTCCAACATGTGCTAGTCTTCTATGCCACAACCATCCCTTGGATGCCTTAGTGAATAGGCAAGTGCTTGGTGGCATATTGCTTGACTTGAAGTCCGTGACATACAAGTTCCCATGTCTCACTCCATGAAATACTAGCCCTCTCTTGGCATTCTCAATTGTTGCACCATCCTTATCAAACGTGCACTTGAAACCCATGTCACAAAGTTGACCAATAGATAGAAGGTTGAAGTTGAGGGTTTCCACAAGGAAGACCCTGGAGAGATGGAGGTCATGTGTGATGGCCACCTTGCCCGAGCCTCTATCTCTCCCTTTTGAGTTATCCCCAAAAGCCTTCTCACTATCTTCGTCTTCATCAATGGTGGTGAACATGGTTGGATTCCCGGTCATATGTTGAGTGCACCCACTATCAAGAATCCAATTAGTGCCTCCACTCTTGTAGTTGACCCTAGTAGTAGCCATAAGACAAGCACTAGAGGAAGAGGTGTTAGTATCCAAAGCATTACTTGATTGACTAGCACTAACCTCTTGTTGTCGGGCAATGAGGCCATCCTCATAGATAGGGATTCTTGCAATCCCATCCAATAGTCTCCTCCTAATGGGATAGTGAGGAGCATGATATCTCCAATGTCCATGATCATCCCCCATGTGCACATTGTCAAGGTTGATGTAGTAATGGGGAGGAATATAGAGTCCAGTGATGTGCTCAAGCACATGTCCCACTTGTGAATGGAGCACAAGAATCATCTCCATTTCTCTCTCAATTGAGAGCTCATGTCTCCTGTTGACTACCTCCTCAAGCAGAAAACCCCTCTCAGGAGTTGTGATTTGTTGGAGGAGCTTGTCAATCACTTCATGTGGTGCAATCCTCCGAAGTCCCCTGAAAGAGATAATCCTACACACAAGATCATATATGCTCAATAGATTCTCACAAAGGTCATCATTTGGATTTCTCACAAATTCACTGAGTACAAAGAGGAGGTCTTGTTGGTGAGCTTGACGAAGATGCCAAAGATGATCTTGTGGTGGAGGGAGCGGAGGAGGTGGAGGCACCAGAGCCGAATCCGCAAGATTGATCATCTCAAATGATCGAGCGAGCATTGTTGTTGGTGCTCCCCCTACACCAATGCTCGGTCCACTCAAAGTGCTTGGAGTAGGACTTGGAATGACACTTGAGGTAGAGCTTGACGAAGCGTCCGATGTATGTCTTGCTCCAAAGGGGTTGTAGAAGTTTTTGTAAGATAATCTTGTGGAGGGATCAAAGAAGTTTGAGCTCGAAGCTACTTCTTTCCCTTTGCTCGAAGATGCTTCATGAGTTGCCTTGAATGTCCTCTTCCATGCCATGCTCGTGGAAATCTCCTCATCCTTGAAGAGCAGCTCAATCACATATTCTATGGAGAGACTCTTCTCTATGAGAAGGTCAAGTGTGACGTAGAAGAGCTTGCTACTCGGAACCAAGGAGAGGATCTTCTCCACTATCACAATCTTGGGAAGCTCGAAAGAAGTTGCCCCAATCATGTCCACAATACCTCGCAAGCGAATAAGAGAGTCAAGTAAGTCCTCATTATCATTAGCATGAAAAGCAAAGAACTCCTCAACAATAGAACTACTAGCATCATCAATAGAGAAATCACAAACATCATCAATGCTAGTAGAGCAAGCAAGATCAAGAGACACATCATTATCAATCATCATGTTAGGCACACTAGTAGAGCAACCTATCAAGTCATTGCTAGAAGAGTCTAGGCACTCACTAGTACAAGTCACATCCACACCATCATTACAATCATCATACACATGATCATCGTTAAATGTATTGGCAAAGTCCACAAGAGTGTCCATTAACTCATCCGGAATCATGGAATTTAGGTAGCTCTTAAAGCGATCCTTCCACGAGCCATGACCCAGCCCCGAATGGGATGACATCCCAACTCAATACGGTCACTACTCAAGGCAGTTAAGCCTTATAATGAGCACTTGGCTCTGATACCACTTGAAAGGATCATAGTGACCGAGAGGGGGGGGGGGGTTGTTGGCGGTTCTTAGGCCTAACAGGGAATATCTGCAAGCGTATAGATGACGATGTAGCTTTCACCTGGGAGTATTCCAGAGTATCGATTTCCACAGGGAACGAGTAAAGTGTCACTCCTAATCTATCAAGTCCTAGTGATGAGGGTGCAGAACAAAGTGTACTCTATGGGGAGAAGAAGTCCCCGGGCCAGGCAATCTAATGCAGTGAACCTTCTCCAAGTAACTTAGTGAGAATTCTATTTCCAAATATCAGTTTTGGGGCACGATAACGATCCACAGGTAAGGGTCGGTAACTAACCTCATGTACTAGTGGGCACGTTAACGCTAGACAACCCTGCTTGAGACTTCCCGAACGTGGTGAAATTCAATATTGGACGGACAGGGCTGTCACCACCTGCCGCCTACCACACAACCCGTGGGGACGAATGCAGTACCAGGAAAGCTAAGTCTAAACACCACGTCTAAACATAGACTTTCATACCAGTTCTAGAATTGGTAAGCATAACAAGATAATGCTACGGAGCAATAAAAAGTTATGCATGAGGATCAGCAGAATAAAAGGATAGAAATACCCACTTTACTACTTGGGCAAGAATTCTACTACATGTTACCCGGCCCCGAATATGAGGGAGATTGCTCACGCAGGAGCTTCAATCCCCGAGGCACAAGTTGAAGGAGCCAGCATTCTGAACTCCTCCTCCTACACCTCTACTCTTCTACCTGGGTAAAACTTGGGACTAATGCATATTTCTTCTCTATTCCTTCACTTCGGCCGAATTCCCCCTCTATTTATAGGTGACGAAGACTTGGCGGGTACTTCAAGGTGGAGGAGAGTCGGTGGGCAAAATTTCCCCCGTCGGGCAGCCGGGCATGCCGGGTGGCATGCACCGCTGGGCGGTAGGCCAGGCCGGGTGGTCGTTGGATGAAGTCGGTTCCCGACCACCTTCCCTCGGATGACTCAGATTTGGTCTGAATGACGGTTTTGTGTCGGTTTTCATCCGCCTTGTCCACTTGGTGTCGGTTGGCATGATGGGCCAAGTGGGCTGGACACCCTGGGAGGAATAGTCCCAGGCCGGGTGGCGGGGTAAGCCGGGCGGCCAGGCAGGCCGGCCAGCGGCCTAGGCCGGGCAGCGGCCCATTTTTAGTGCCGACCCCCTCCGGGTCATGTCTTCACTTGTCCAAGTTGTGCCACGTGGATGCCTCCTTTACTTCTCCACTTTTTACCCTCCTTAGTCCGGGGATGGAAAACGGCCTCATGGTGGAGGGTTTTGTAGGGTCGGCTGGGTCGGATGACAGCCTGATGAGACTCTGTTTTAACCAGCCGGGTGGCTGATTTCAGCCTGATATGACCCTGTCGACTGAGTTCTAATTTCAGCTGTCACGACCCTGCCCGGGCCCTGATTTCAGCCTCATATGACCCTGTCGGCCGGCTGTTTTATGGCAGGATCGGCCGATGGGGCATTTCTTCATGTTTTTACCTAACTTTGGCTCTTTTGAACCTGCAAACACATATATCACCAAAACTCGTGGAACTTTATTAGTTTAAACAAATATTCATGAAACTTTGGTCTTTACCTTGCATTTCCCGACCGGTTGGTGCCCGATATTGGGTTTTAAGGGCCACCAACACCTCCCCAAGCTTAAACCTTTGCTCGTCCCGAGCAAATTAAAACTTGGTAGTGATGGATCAGGAGTTGCTTCAATATTATAGCCCCGCAAGGATCAAGTGCACAAACACATACTCCTACAACATAGGGGTTAGTAAACCAGCACAAGTTGATCACTAAGTCTTTCTCATTGTAAGTGGGGCTCTTAGGCATTTTATGACCTTATCATGAGTGGTTGGAACTCAGAACAACTAGTTTAGATTTTGTCACTTAACCTCCTACATGATCATGAGTCCAAAGTTTTTGTAATGCTGCATAAGATTGAAAATTTTCCCTCTTGGTGCAATCCTTCACTATGACCTCATCTCTCTAAAAGTGTATTTCCTCACCAAGTGCTCATCATACTCTATGAAATTTGGCTCTATATGTGGATCTTGGTAGAATGACACATCTAGTATGTATATTTTGTTAAGTTAAGAGATGGTCCTAGCGAAAAGACTTTGCACTTTCTCATTCCAACCATTTGGAAATAATGTCCAGGGGAGAGGGAGAGAATGGACTCACGCGAAGGAGTGGACTAGCACAATAGCAAAGATCTTTATCAAAAGACTGGATTTTTGTCCTAGAGTGAAACAATGGTCCTTTATTTTGCTCAAAGGATTTAATGAACCTTGACATTTGTACATCTACGAGAGCTGATAATTTTTTTTCTCATTTTTCTTTTTCTTCTTTTCTTTCTTCTTTTCTTTGTTTCTTTTTCAGCTCTCATAGTGTAGGTAAGCTAGTTCAATGGTTCAAATATTGTTGCAAACTTTTTCTGAGCATCTATTTTGGGAAAACCAAAATCTTTCTTGTAGGATCAAGGTTTTCGCAAAGGAGAGATTTTTGGCTAACATGCTTGGTGAAGTGGATGCTTGAATCCAATGTGGAAACTGTATAACCAAGCATGATTATTTGAGAACTCAAAGATAACGTGAAGCAAAATGATTGGCTTTGAAAGTGCAAGTCCCTCATAAGGATCAAATCCTAACCAAACTCAATGCATACATCGATGGCATAAAAGTGGGTTCACAATTAATATCTGGCCTTGGTAGGAATTTTTCTATCATAGGAAAGATATACACCAAGTAGGGGGATTTTTATTACAGCATGGTTTTGAAAGAAATCATTGGACTCTAATCATGAGGAGATCATAGACTCATCCAAAACATGCTATATTGTGAATTCCAACAACTAGACTTGGTGTTTATTAGCCATTTTGGACCCACTAAAACATAGAGAGACTAGCTTTGTCATCATGCCGGTCTACCATTACCCACCACAATGAAGAGTAGAGGTTGTATACTTGAGACTCACAGGGAGCTAACAGAGCAACTATTCATCATTTCCATAGGCATGGTAGAGACTAAGTTCTCAAATTTTATTTGAAAAGGGAAATATTTTTATTCTTTTTGGTTATGCAAATTTTTATGATTTTCTTTGAAAACTGAAAAAAAGTCTTTTTGGGTTTTCTTAAAACAACTCAACTAGAGAAAGGGGGCGAGAGGATAGAACAAGCGGCGTACCTTGGTTTGGGTACCTCCCCAAGCTTAGGTCTTTGTAAGACTTAAGCTTAAATGACTTTCACTGCGGCGGTTGATACTCGATGTTGAAGTGGCTGAACAGTTGGTCCATCATGGAGAGGTTCGTCTGAAGCTGTTCTGACGTTTGTTGCTGTCATTCTTGTCCATCCCTTATGGCTACTTGTATTTCTTGAGTTCGTTCGTTGGTTTCATAAGCATTGGCAGCCAAGTATTGCATGTCTTCTTCCAACTCCGAAAAGTTATACGATGTAAATCGGGCAGAACGTGAAGTGCCTATGCCTTCATGAGGTTGGTGGTAGCTCCCCGTCCCATAAGGATTGTACGGTTCATACTCTTCATGGGATGAACTAGTGTAGTGTGATGAGCTAGTAAATCCCGGGACTTGTGGTTGCTCCCAATGATATTGTGAGCTTCCCGAAGCACCTGTTCGAGGTGGTCTTGTCCCTGGCCTATCCCCTGAAACATTGTGCCATGCACGCATCCGGCCGTGTTGAGTGCGTACTCAAAATCAGCAAGGACGCCGATTCGCTCGAGGAAGTTGTGGTCGAACTTGCGCACGGATATGAACTCCCGGTCCCGAATGGCAGTGAGTTTGCTTCGCTCATCATAGTCATTGAACACCATATTCTCTTCACTCTCCATGAACTTGTCAAACTCTTTGTCTTGCATGCTTTGCACCGTTAGGGCTTCGGATATGGACATTGAGTCTGAGAGGTAGCTCGGGACATACCCATGTGAAGCTCCCGAGTGTTCAGCTTCTGAGCGCTCACTTGGCGTGCGCCTCCCACGGCTCGAGCCGCTGCTGCTTGGTGTAGAGGCCGCTCCAAGTATTTTCCATTCCTGCAAAAGGGGTTACTTGGACACAATACCCGAAGGACAAAATGATGATAATGGTTAGCGGTTAGTCGCTCGGTTAGTAGTCCATTGTCATTCAAACGTGCAAGGGTGACAACAAATTATCTCTAGTTGGTTTTATTGCGGCACACTTTTATTGCTAAGTGCAAAGTGCACTTACTAGAGAGAGCTAGTTAAGTGAGAAGAGGAATGCAAAGGGAGAGAGTTTGTGAGGGAGAGAAAATGTTTTCAGCTGAGGGTGGAGAAGCAAAGGAGAGCGAGCCCTCTATTTATAGGCTTAAGAGGAGCCTTGGGGGGGGGGGGGGGGGAGGAGTGGCCAGGCCGGGCGGCGACCCACGCCGGCCAGCAAGCCAGGCCGGGCGGCGTCCCATGTCGGCCGGCAAGCCAGGCCAGGCGGTGCCCTATGCCGGCCGGTACTCCCTTTTCCTCCATTTGCTCTATTATTGCTCTAGTGGTGATGGGGGTGGCTAGGCCCAAGTGCCATGTGATCCACTTGCTCAATTTGTCCAGAAATTTGCTAAGAGTGTAGGGAGCAATGATAGAGTGATGGGATGGCCAAAGTTGTTTGTTTGCAATGAGTGTGCTGCCACTCATGAGGCCTAGGTGAGTAGGGTGGTAGGTGAGTGTGAGTGGTGAATGAGTGAGGTGAATGGGTGGCTCTCATTCATTCACTTTCATTCATAGTGGGGCTTTTGATGAGCATTTTTCTTCAAGGTAAGGCTGGCCACACCTTCACCACTCATGGCTGTCATCTCTGCATTAAAAGTGCCAAAAATCCGAGAAAAAGTTGTGCCGGGCGGCATGGCTTGCCGGGCGGTAGAAATGACCCAGTCGGGTGGTCGTTTTCATGAAAAATGACCCCCAGGGTGGTAAAACTGGACTGGGTTATTTTAGGTTAGGTGGCTCAAGATTAGCTAGCTGGGTGATCATGTTTCACCAAATATGACCTCCCGGGTGCTAAAATTTGATAAAATCTGACCTCCAAAAATTTTACCCAGCCAGGTGGTCATTTTTATGGAATATGACCTCCCGGTTTGCTGAAATCCGACTAGCCGGGTTGGATGATCAGACCATCACCCGAAGGGTCGTTTTTGATGAAATTTGACCTCCCAGGTTCTAATAGTTGACTGGTCGGGTTGGATTCTGGGTACTTGAATATTACCTAGCCGGGTGGTCATTTTCATGAAATACGACCTCCAGGGTGCTGAAAACTGACTGGTTGGACAGGAGCCTCCGATTATCACCCGGGTGGTTGTTTTTTATGAAATTTGACCTCCCGGCCAGTAAACTTGGCCGAGCCATCACCAATAATTTTTTTCTTTTATAGCCTAATTTAATGGTAAAAGAAGAAACTAAAAACAACCTAATTTAGTGGTAGGGTGAAAAACAAAGAAAAACTAGCGGACGAGACGGAGTTCGGAATGGCACTGCTACCGTTCCCCGACAACGGCGCCAGAAAGCTTGTTGGCGGTTCTTAGGCCTAATAGGGAATATTTGCAAGCATACATATGACAACATAGCTTTCACCCGGGAGTATTCCAGAGTATCAATTTCCACATGGAACGAGTAAAGTGTCACTCCTAATCTATCAAGTCCTAGTGATGAGGGTGTAAAACAAAGTGTAGTCTATAGGGAGAAGAAGTCCCCGGGCCAGGCAATCTAATACAGTGAACCTTCTCCAAGTAACTTACTGAGAATTCTATTTCCAAATATCTGCTTCGGGGCACGATAACGATCCACAGGTAAGGGTCGGTAACTAACCCCATGTACTAGTTGGCACGTTAATGCTAGACAACCCTGCTTGAGACTTCCCGAACATGGTGGAATTCAATATTGGACGGACAGGGCTGTCACCACCTGCCGCCTACCACACAGCCCGTGGGGATGAATGCAATCCCAGGAAAGCTAAGTCTAAACACCACGTCTAAACATAGACTTTCATACCAGTTCTAGAATTGGTAATCATAACAAGATAATGCTACAGAGCAATAAAAAGTTATGCACGGGAATCCCGCAAAATAAAAGGATAGAAATACTCACTTTATTACTTGGGCAAGAATTCTACTATGTGTTACCCGGCCCCGAAGATGAGGGAGATTGCTCACGCAGGAGCTTCAATCCCAGGCACAAGTTGAAGGAGCCAGCATTCTGAACTCCTCCACCTACACCTCTACTCTTCTACTTGGGAAAAACATGGGACTAATGCTTATTTCTTCTCTATTCCTTCACTTCTGTCGAATTCCCCCTCTATTTATAGGTGGTGAAGACTTAGCGGGTATTTCAAGGTGGAGGAGAGTCGGTGGGCAAAATTTCCCCGTCGTGCGGCAGGCCACGCCGGGCGGCTAGGCATGCCGAGCGGCAGGCCAGGCCGAGCGGTCGTTGGATGAAGTCGGTTCCCGACCGCCTTCCCTCGGACGGCTCAGATTTGATCCGGATGACGGTTTTGGGTCAGTTTTCAACCGCCTTATCCACTTGGCATCGGTTGGCATGATGGGCCAATTTGTGCCATATGGATGCCTCCTTTACTTCTCCACTTTTTACCCTCATTAGTCCGGAGATGAAAAACGGCCTCATGGTGGAGTGTTTTGCAGGGTCGGCTGGGTCGGATGGTTCAGCCTGATGAGACTCTATTTTAACTAGCCGGGTGGCTAATTTCAGCCTGATATGACCCTGTCGGCTGAGTTCTGATTTCAGTCGTCACGACCCTGTCCGGGCCCTGATTTCAGCCTTATACGACCCTGTCGGCTGGCTGTTTTACGGCAGGATCGGCCGACGGGGCGTTTCTTCATCTTTTTACCTAATTTTGGCCCTTTTTGAACCTGCAAACACATATATCACCAAAACTCGTAGAACTTTATTAGTTTAAACAAATATTCATGAAACTTTGGTCTTTACCTTGCATTTCCCGACCGGTTGGTGGCTGATATTGGGTTTTAAGGGCCACCAACAGGGGTGAATCGAGAACTACCACTATGTAACAATTTTACCAATTACAAACTACCAATAGCACTCAAACCAACTCCTACACAATTCTAGTGGTGATCACACTAACAATATAATCATATGAAAGATAAGGGCACTGATGTAGATATGGCCCGATCTTCCGAGAGGTACGGGGATAAACTCGAATTTGGGGAACTCGGCGTCAACGGCCCGGCTTGAATCAGACACAATCCAACCCCGCAACTGTTACACCAAGCACAACTTGATTGTTCCTGCAAGCGAAATCGAGAACACAAGCAAGAGCGGATAAACACGCAATCTGAAATTGCAAATATGGATGAAGCGAATCATAAGAAAAGGTTCAAGCTCTGAACACAAAAGAACTAATCGCCACAGTGGTGTAGAACAAGAACAGGGGCCCTGGATTACTGTAAAAGGACTTGTCACCACAGTTACAATAATTTGATCAAGTTTCTCTCTGGAAAACTAAACTAAACAAAACCCGAAACTAAAAGATGGTGGCTACTGAGTTTATGTAGGAAACAAAGACGTCCTAGGGTTGGGGGCGACCAGGGGGGGGGCGCCCACAACGTGGGCTTAAGGCCTGACATGATACATGGCCAAGTTGGCCCAAAATAGGTGGCATGGCACCTTGTCATGGTCACATATTATAACTCATGACCCTTATGGAGCTAGGACCAGAACCAAAACGACAGCGTCGTCGTCCGCTTTCCAACACATCAAAGAACGCCTCGTTTGGACATCGGATGTGGAAGATATCATCAAAACCGTGAAGGGGTGTCGGCTGAATCCGAGACGAACGTGGCGACCGAGTTGGTGACGACTTGTAACTTGGGGAAGGCCATGATATGCGCGTATCCAGCATGGTGATGTCCTCATCATCCTCCCCTTCTTGAATTGGAGTCGCCCTCAACTCCATCTCAGCATTAATCTCCTGCAAAAGGTTAGTACTAGCAGAATGCAAAGTACAAGATACATGATCATCGATAGAAGAAATATCATGGCAAAGCATAGTATAGCAAGGTGCATCATGATTATCACAAAGATCAGTAATAGTAGATGTCATAGCAAGAAAAGCACCTCCCTTTAACTGAATAGCCTTATGTTTAACATCAGAAAGTTGTTTGTTATCATGTTTATTCTCAGTATTTTCAGCAAGCAGTTTAAAATGATTTCTAATATCAGCAAGCAATAACGGACGCAAAGTAATATTCCTGTCCTTATGCACGAATGTATATGTATTTGTTCTACCATCATGGACAACATCCGTATCATATTCCCATGGACGGCCTAATAAAAGCGAACATGCTTGCATAGGTACAACATGAAAATCAGCAAAGTCTTGATAAGAACCTACTGAAAAGTGTATGCGTGCTGATTGAGTTACCTGTGCCGTACCACTATTGTTGAACCATTTGATGTGGTAGGGCCGATGAAGTGCATGCGTGATCAAGCCAAGTTTGCTTACCAAATCAGAACTTACCTAGTTGTTACAGCTCCCAGTATCAATGATGGTGAGAACACGGCGGTCCGCAACAATGAGGTACATGTAGAATAAATTGTTGCCTTGTTGTTCTTCTTCTTGTCCCACCTGAGTGGTCAACACACGCTGTACAATGAGACTAGGAAAACCCGCGGTGGCATCAATGGGATCAATGGCGGTAGTCTCCTGCTCCTCCGTTGAATCTGCAACAAGGTTAGGCATACAAGCAAATTCATCTTCAATATCACTACAACTTTCATACCCATTAGCAGTAGCGATGAAAGCACGATGACTAGGGTAATCCTTCATGACATGTCCCATGCCCTTGTAACGGTTACAAATAATGGTGGTAGAGGAGCCACTCCTAGTACCGGAAGTAGTAACCTTCTTCTGGTGTTGGTGCTGCACACTAGACGATTGCGCTGCAGAAGTAGGCGCAAGTGGAAAAGTTGTTGCTGGTGTCTTAGAAACATGACTCTTTAAGTTCTCTACTCCAGTGTGTTGCTGGAGATATTGCTTAGTGTTGGACCTGCAAGATTGTTGTGGAAGGCGTCCCTGTACTTCTCGTTCAGCCTTAAGAGCAATATGATACAACTGGCTGAACCTATTCTACTCTTTATAGTCAACAATATTCTGGATATCACGGTTCAAACCACCAAAAAATCTAGCACTAGTTTCAAGATCATCTTCATGTATATCACAACGTGCTAAACCAATAAGCAATTCCTGATAATATTCCTCTACTGTTTTACTACCTTGTGTTAAAGATTGTAATTTCAAACGTAAATCACGTTGGTAATAAGGAGGAACAAAATGAGATTTCATGCGTTGTTTCAAAACAGGCCAAGTGGCAGGTATAGCAGCATTAGTATTGCAAAGATCATTCCACCAAAAGAGAGCAAAACCTGTAAACTCACTAGTAGCAAGTCTAACTCTATGCTCAGCAGGAACTAAGTGAAAATTAAATTTCTGTTCAACAGCAAGTTCCTAATCTAAGTATGCTTCAGGGTCAGCACTACCAGCAAAAGGTGGTATGTTAAATTTGGTCTTAACAAAAGTATCAGTATTACCACGATTGTTATTACCTCCCATACCGTGTCGATTACGGTGAAGACGGTCTGCATCACGGTCAAAATCATCATCAGCAGCAGCTCGTTGAGGTGGAGGTCGTCGTTCAACATCCTCAATGCGGTGGACAACAGTGTTAATGTGACCCATCAACTCGGCAAACTTCGTTTCCATGAATGTACGCTGGTCCACAAGAAGCTTCGTGAGCTCGGCCTTGGAGACGCAATCATTAAAGTCTGTAGGGGACTCCAACTCTTCAGGTGTCCCTTTCCCTTTCTCTGACATGGTTAAAAGCAAAAGACAAGACTAAACAAAAAGATTAGCCCTATCAACTAGCAGGCAACAGATGGTGTAGAAAGTGGAAAACAATATCAGAAGCAATGTATCACAATCTTGCAAGTGTTCTTACCAAAGCCAAACAGGTTGACACAATCTGTAGTTGAGCTTGGGTGTAACAGTTGCAAGGAAGAAACCTGTGCTGCAATATGTATAGCTTGGAAGGCTAATATGTATGTCACTGGAACACAATTCAATAACAGATAGTAGCACTGAATAAATATCCAAAGTTGTGTCCTAATTGCTGGCAAAAGAATCGTGTTCAAAAACAGTTGTGACAGCAAGAACAATGGCAAAGAACAATGGAAAAGGCAGCAAGGAACAAAACAGACTTCACAGACTTAGAATTTTCCGGGGGGGGGGGGGGGGGGGGCAAATCAAAATCTTGATTTTTTTGTATGATTTTTTCACTATTTTTTTGTGATAGAGGAACACAAAGAAAGAAACCACAAGAAGTTTCAACTCAAACAGAGGGAAAACAAAGGGTAGGTAAAATCTCAAAGTTTCACCGAAAGTGCTATTTTTGACTTGACAATTTTTTTTCTATTGTTTCCCGATTTTTTTTGAATTTTTTGACGAGGGCACACAGGGAAAAGCCCAGTGTGGGTCACCTCAAATTTGAGTCAAGAATCTGCTGTAAAAATTTCAGCCCAATCGGAGCAACGAGCGAAAAGTTATGCCTGTTTTACCGAAGGTATGTCAAGATACGGTTTCAGGGGGGAGGGGGGGGACCGAATCGGGTAGGGTTTTTTTGTTGGCAACAGATTGTGGGTGTGGTGGGTGGGTGACACGATGGTGAATCCAATGGAAAACACGATGGTGATGGTGGTGTGCAGTGGAGATGAAAACACAAACCGAATCAAAACACAAATTCAAACCAGCAACTGAACTCGACTAGGACACAAACTCAACACTACGGACTCTGAAATTAAATTATGCAAAGGCTAAACAGTGTCTGGGATGGTGGGGAAATTTTTTTTGTAGGCTTTTTCGTGGACAAAAGGTGATGAACACAAACGAATCTAAAGGGAAGAACACGATAATACCTCACGGGGAACCTAGGAATCTGATACCACTTGATGTAGATATGGCCCGATCTTCCGAGAGGTAAGGGGATAAAATTGAATTTGGGGAACTCGGCGTCGATGACCCGGCTTGAATCAGACACGATCCAACCCCGCAACCGTTACACCAAGCACAACTTGATTGTTCCTGCAAGCGAAATCGAGAACACAAGCAAGAGCGGATAAACACGCAATCTGAAATTGCAAATATGGATGAAGCGAATCACAAGAAAAGGTTCAAGCTCTAAACACAAAAGGACTAATCGCCACAGTGGTGTAGAACAAGAACAGGGGCCCTGGATTACTGTAAAAGGACTTGTCGCCACAGTTACAATAATTTGATCAAGTTTCTCTCTGGAAAACTAAACTAAACAAAATCCGAAACTAAAAGACGGTGGCTACTGAGTTTATGTAGGAAACAAAGACATCCTAGGGTTGGGGGCGACCAGGGGGGGCGCCCACAATGTGGGCTTAAGGCCCGACACGATACATGGCCAAGTTGGCCCAAAATAGGTGGCATGACACCTTGTCATGGTCACATATTATGACTCACGACCCTTCTGGAGCTAGGACCAGAACCAAAACGACAGCGTCGTCGTCCCCTTTCCAATGCATCAAAGAACGCCTCGTTTGGACGTCGGATGTGGGAGATATCATCAAAACCGTGAAGGGGTGTCGGCTGAATCCAAGACGAACGTGGCGAGCGAGTTGGTGACGACTTGTAACTTGGGGAAGGCCATGATATGCACGTATCCAGCATGGTGATGTCCTCATCAGGCACTCTATGTATACTAGTGGATCGCACAAGTCACTACAACACTTATGCATTTCTAGTGATCAAGCACACGAATGCAACTCCTACTCATGCTAGTCATCAAATACCGAAGCTTAAACACTACTAGCAAGTATAGAACCTAAACATGCAAGTCTTCAAGATAGTCAACTAGAACTAGAAGAACACACAAGCATGAATAATGCGGTATGTAAATGCGGAAAGTAAAGCATCATAGTGAGGAGTAGAGTAAGGGTTGGCTCATGATTTTTTTCCCGAGGTCTCGAAAGGATGGCGCCTTTCCCTAATCCTCATTGGACCACTCCCGCCGGAGTCCCAGTCCCTCCCGCCACCAAGTGGAGTTCTCGCACACGAGTCCGCAATCACTCCTCAAGTGAAGACACGGTGTGCGTCACTGCTGCACAAAGCACAAGCTCGCCTCCCTCGAGAACTTGCCGGACTCCCCGACCTGACACGGGCGCTCACTAGCGATGCCCCTTCCAACGGTGGGCTTAAACCGTGTACAAACGTGTGATGGCCTTCACAACCAATCACGATAGGCTCGATCACCAATCCTAACCAGTCTAGGTCTCACCATAGACCAAGAGTAACAATCTAGATCACACCCTCAAGGACACCCTAGCCTTAGATGTGCAAGATGCTCAAGCTACTCTTCTCTAGCACTCTCAAGATATGCAATATCTCCTCCTAGTGCTCTCCTCTTTTCCTCTTGGACCTTATCAAATGCTCTCAGGTATTCCACTAGCCAAGAGAGGTCTCCAAGACCCCAGCAACGAAGTTATATAGGCTCCCCACCTCAAACTAGCCATTGCTCCACGAAATTGCCTTTCTGGACGCACTGATCGGACTGTCCGGTCACTGCCTGACCGGACCATCCGATCACTCTGTAACAGCTCTCCTTAGCCATTGGCTTCCTCTGTCCAGGCAAATTCCTGTACTGACCGAACTGTCCGGTCACTAGACCGGACCGTCCGGTCCACTTTCTCTCTCCATTCCAGGAGCCTCCGCGAAATGCACCTCTTCTGTCTCCTTGCACTCCTACTAACCGGACTGTCCGGTCAGCAGACCAGAACGTCCGGTCAGTATGAAGTCTCCTGTTGACAGAGTCCTGCTCCTCGCGCTAAGTCCTGGAAAACTCCCTATAGTGACCGTACAGTCCGGTCTCCACTGACCCCTCTATCTGGTCTCTATGTCCAGAAGCTAAAACTCGTCGTCCTCGCTTGACTTGGTTTCCCGGCTTCTCCGAACAACTCCTTGGCTTCTCCACTATCACCTAGTGCCTGTGATTATACCGAGCAACCTTGCACATCACCGACTAGACATGACCTAAGAGAATGACCTAGACCCCTTTGATAGTCCATTTTTTCCTATGGACTCAAAGCCCTAACAACTACTAAAGTGTTTCAAACACTTGCACCATAGCTTGTTCTCTGCTTTGATCCATCTCCATCAACCCTTGGACTCCATCAAGTTCATAAGCCTCCATGCTTGCGGTCATTGTCATCAATCGCCAAGGACGCTGTAGACAATCATCATAAGATAGAAAGGGTTTCCTACATGAATAACAATCGTGTAGATATTAGTCATATTTCATGTTTGTCATGCATCACCAAAACACCATACCTCAGGGTGACCTCAATGGTCATGATCCTTACAGTACCCATGCATCTTTATTTTTTCAGAACATGTTTTAACATGTATTTCATTATGTGAAAAGCAAAGTTTATAGCAACCAACTCCACCGGCTCAAGCTAACTTGAGTGGCCAGAGGGAAGAAATTGAGATAACAGAGAAAACAAACATAGAACTTGAAAAAGCAACCTATACATAGTAATCATGTCATGTCCATGATACTCAAGGGCTGGGCTTCCAGCCCAGTCACAACATATTTCCAGGCCCAAGGAATAATTTAACCCAAGCCTTGTTGTATGATGCTTGGGTCGTGCCACAAATTTTATGCTTCAAGGCTGATACATTTAGACATAAGAAAATTATTTGGAGGGTCACAATAAAGTATGCAGCTTTTATTTCTTAGAGTCTTTGAATTGACAAAAATCCTTTCATTTGAGCTTGGGTGGCATTTCCATCAAATTGAGTTGAGCAAAAGTTTCAACACACTACTTGCATCATCCCTAGTTAAGTGTTGTGTGCATGAGCGAGGAAACTCGGACTATAATGAAATTTGAGGGAGCTAGGCAACTTGGACTAGAGTAGCTCGGCAAATTTTTTATTCTTTTTAAGAATCAAGAGTTTCATTCTTCATTGATCATTTGGTTGGTTCCAGACTTCCAGTTCTTCTGCAACATATGTGCAGAAGGGAATCTGGGTCGATTATAGTCTATCCGTCCTTGTAGGCTTCCTTGGAACAACAATGAGATGCCATGTTTGCCTTTTGAATATTTGCTAGGACATGAATGATTGCAAATTGTTGGTCATCTCTAGCACGCTATAAATCAACCAACTATTTTGAGTTTGTATCTACCATTACCATTGCCGACGTCTTACTCCAGATCAAACTACCTCCTCCACCACCACTAACACCAATCCAATGTTTGATATCTAGAAGCCTGCCACCCATATAGTGGTGGAGCCAGAAATTAGCCTTTGGGGGGGGGGGGGGGGGGATTCGAATGTTTTATCAAATCATATGGTGAAATTTTGTGTTCAAGTAAGAAGTGCATGCAACATCGAGGAGGGGAGGGGGGGGATAGGCCCTCAGCGTCGCTCCCTATGGCAAGTTGGATTGGATGCTACCTGCTCTACATCACCCAACAAGAAAACAACTTTACAATGACCCATATGAAATAGCTTTAAGCCCGTTAATAGCCATATTTTTCCTTGACTAAGTATATCCAAAATCTGACTGGCTAAGACAACACAAATAACTTGGAGACAAATCTTGATGAGGTCACAAATTCATGTGCTCTAATAATGGATTTTTTAGAGAAGTTTTATTATCCAAAATACTGGCTAGTAGTTATGAGAAGTAGTTTGAGAGTACTTTTGTAACTACAGTATTAATTAATAAGTTATATTTATTTTTTCATAGAACTTTAACTCTATCAAATTATTGAAACATCAGCTCATTATTAAAGAAATATAAAATATCAGTTATTAATTATATTATTTATTGGGTTTTATTTATAACAATATAAATTAATTATTATAAATCTATCACTTTTCTTTTGATATTATACTCAATTTAATAAATTAGTGATTAGTAGTTATGATTTTATACTATCAAATCTATACTGTATGTTGGAACAAACTATTAGCCAATAGTTTTGAGAAACAATATGATGCTCCCTACGTAATCCGAGATTAGCTATGATGCTCTGCATTTTCCTTTTTTTTTTCTTTTGAACAGTGTGCATTTCTTTCTTAAGCGTGCGTGCGCGCACACACATAAAAACTCCACAAACAAACTAGACAGCAGTGGAAGTATAAAATATTCCTCATTCTTCATTCCCTCCCATTTCTTGAGGAGTTTGTATGTGTTCAACTCTAAATAGTTTGATTGATCATATTTAGTTATGTGACATGCGTGGATTAGTGCAAACTCACAAATGATAAAGAGAACCATTCCAGGTGACTACATATGAAGCACAATTTTGGACAGCAAGTATTCTCTCCCTCTCTTGCTTCACTTCGTGTTCTATTACTACTGGCTGCTTCTCTCTACTCCCCTACCTCCTTACAATCTAAATAAGGTATATAAGGACCAGGGCTTGCTTCTCCAAGCATTCTTCACCGTTCATCAATGTGGCAATCAATGGTTTACACGCACTAGACCGAGCTTCTGGGCTGACAGTATTTTTAGCTGAGTTTTGTTATCCAAAATATTGACCAGTAGTTTTAAGAAACTACTAGCTAGTAGTTTAATCTAACAATATAGATTTCATAATCTAAAATAATAACTACTGGCCAGTAGTTTCTCAATTGAGGGCAATATCGGAAAAAATAAGAGTTCTAGATTTATAGTAATTAGTTTTTATTATTATAAATAAAGTTATATTAACAATCTAATTAATAACTAATGTTTATATATTTTTTAAGATAAACTAACATTTTAATGATATGGTAAACTTAATATTCTATTATAAAAATAAACATAAATTTATTAATTAATAGTACAATTATAAAATTACCCTCAAATTATTGGCCGGTAGTTTTTAAAAACTACTAGCCAATATTTTGGACTAAGTAAAACTCCTCCTTTTTTATTTGGAGGGAATTTAGCCCAACAAGAACATCAATAAGTATTTGCCAACAATCAATCACAAAGTGTTCATGATCTCTCTACGGGATAGCATATGAAATTGTGGGCCAGGTTTTTTGTTGGCTGAAGGACAAGAAGATCACATAAGAAATAGTGTACACCCTAATCTTCCTTCTCAACATAAAAGAAAGAAACACAGCTAAATCCTGTTAAACAGTTCCTACATGAGGATATGTCTCACTGAGGTCACAAATGTGTGTCTCACAACATTGGGTTGTATATGTAAAAAACATAATATCAATAAAAGATCCACATTTTATATACATATTTCCTAGCCTTCAATCGGTTGAAAGTTTTCAGTCAATGGTTTGTTACTTTGTGTTTGATTTTTTTAGGATTATCTGTATAATAACTGTAAACCGTTGGATCTAAATCTGACGTCTCAAAATGGTGATTAAAAATTACCTAAACTTTCAGTCAGCTGAAAATTAGCAAATCCCTTTTATATATTTCAGCTCTATATAGCAAAAGCCCGTTGACAAAACTTCTACTACTATATGCTATAACCCATAGAGAACGTCTCCAACAGTTGTACTGCAGTTTTCCACCTAGTGTGCAACAGTTGTGTATAGATGCATAAATATCGTACAAATTGTGCATAAGTATGCATGTTGAATAGGCCAAACTATCATTTAGTTGACCGCTATTATGAATTAACAGAATGGTACGACTATATAATAAACGTATTTGCATCAAAAAAATATAGAAATAAAACTATAATTATTACTATGCGCCCTGCATTTCTTGCTTGAAGGGGCTTGCGCCATGCATTCAAGGTTAATTTCCCTTTCAAACATAATCCTCCTTAAAAAGAACACAAAAAAGTCTCTGCAATGGAGCGAACAAATTTAAGAGGGGCCCTACTGTGTAAAATGCTCATTGTCTCCCATTTCTACTATTTAAGTATATATCTAGGTTACTCCAATGGTTTCACAAAAATAAAACTCTAATTGGATTATAATTGATAATACTTCGTGAGGTGTTCATGTTATCTGTTGTGACAAAATAAAAATAACTGAGAAATAAAATGGCTCTGAAGTCTCCGAAGCAGCAAATTAAAGGAATAGTAATGAGTAATAACGACAAATTGACAACCATTCCAGCATCTTTATTTTGGTCAATTAATTAACAAAGGGAAGCTAGCCGAACTGGAATGCTGAATTCGTTACAAATGCAAAGTCAATTCCACCAAAAGAAAAGAACAAAATTTTCTAATCCTGCATTTATACTAATTCCGTTCAATCACAGCTATGACATAGCTAGACAAGTCTTTTTCTTTAATTTCTTCAGAAAAAGAAAGAGAAGGGAGAGCACACTGCAGGGTTCGTGACCTCCATGATTACGGAGAGAATAAACAACAGACCTCGCATTATGACCGTGTCATTGGCTAATCGCCTATAAATAGTCAGCCATGGTTCCATTTGCTTCTCACCCACTGATGGTGGCCTCTGCAAGGAAAATGGGAATAGAGGCGCTGATGGTGGCCCTTGCGGTGCTGGCGCTGGCCACAGGTGGCAGTGCACAGCTCCAGTACGGGTTCTACAAGAACAAGTGCAACGCCAGCGATGTAGAGGCAGTGGTGCAGGGAATTGTCAAGGCCCGCTTCGCTCGTGAGGCTCCCATCGTTGCCTACCTCCTCCGTCTGCAGTTCCACGAGTGTGCCGTCAATGTATGTATTAGTATTACCAGCTTTGGTATTCAATAATGCTCGTACCCTTATACGTTCCATGGCTTAAAGCAGTGATATGGTTGACTGCAGGGGTGTGATGGCGGTCTGCTGATCGACGGCCCCGGCACAGAGAAGACGGCGCCGCCGAACTTGAGCGTGAAGGGTTATGATCTCATCGCAGCCATCAAGGCAGAGCTGGAGCGGAGGTGCCCTGGCGTCGTGTCCTGCTCCGACATTGAGATTTTGGCTACCCGGGACGCGGTTGCGCTGGCCGGTGGGCCGGCGTACACGGTGCGCACTGGAAGGAGGGACCGAAGGCAATCGCGGGCCTCTGATGTGAAGCTCCCGGGGTCCGAGTACACAGCGGCGCAAGCCATCGCTTACTACGCCAAGCTTGGAATGAGCGCATATGACACGGTGTTGTTGCTTGGCGCACATACGGTCGGTGCCACTCATTGCAGCTCAATCAAGAACAGTCGTCTGTACGGATATGGTGGTAAGATGGGCGCAACTGACCCGGCCATGGACCCAACCCTCGCATCAACATACAAGAAGTATGTGTGCCCCAACGTGACCTCGTCGAACGGCAACACTGTATACCTTGATGACCAGTGGAGTGCAGTAAAGGTGGATAACAACTACTACAAGAACTTGCAGCGCGGCCGTGGAGTTCTCCTCGTTGACCAGAACCTCTACCGTGACAGTTCTACGCGTGGGTTCGTCGACCAGCTCGCAAACAACAATGGGCTCTTCCAGTCACAGTTCGCAAAGGTGCTGGTGAAGCTCAGCGAGGTCAATGTGCTCACTGGCACGCAGGGTGAAATCCGCAAGGTCTGCAACAAGTTCAACTAACCGATCCATTGTACACTTCATAGACCCATTTCCTGGTTTTCTTCATCATTTACATTCATTTCCCTGCCCGGTTCACTTCTGAAGTTTCTGTTCTCAATTTGTTCTGTAATTTTGTTTGAAGAATTACTTAATATTTTTCTACATATGAAGTTGGATTCATTCTTTTTTGTACGATGCTAGTTGAGAACGTCCAATTCATCATCAGTTACATTATATATATGAAAATCTAACAAAAAATTCTAGTGAGCAAGGGAAACAATGGATCAACAAGCTAACCGCAAATAACCCATACTAGTAATAGGCTGAGGAAGGAACATTCGACCATACAAGACACAAACCTACACATATGCATGTTGGTGGATATGATACGCCGCGGCGATAATCAAACAAGGGATCAAACAATAATCTACAATAGTAAAATGGGGATTAGTGCATGGGAGTTTTGTCTAAAAGACACTAAGAAAACATGTATTGGTTTCTAGGACAGGGTAACTTTACCTCCTGGATACTGTGAAAAATGGGATTTTGTCTAGAGGATACCGCTATTATTATTTTAATTATTTTCTTTTGATAAAAAAGAGAGACTATGTTTTAAATGACACAAATGCCCCTAGCTCATCTCCACAAAGCCAACCGCGCCACCTTCACCTCCCTCCTCGCCACGCTCTGTGACAGGGACACCATCATTGAGTGCCCCCACATCCGTTCCAAGCTCGTTGCTGGCGCGAACGCGACAGCGGATGCGGTCATCTCTAGCGGCGTGAGGTACGATGAACTTCTGACGGCAGCATGGTACATTGGGGTGCTCTTCGATGGGTCTACACTTGGCGCTACAGGGTGAGCAGCATATGGAGCAAGTCCGTCACTGGTGAGGAGGAAGACACATGTGAGGACGAAGAAGATGAGGGAGGGGCAATTCAGTATTTTTACCATTAAAATGAGTTCCTCATATGGTGTGGTGTCTCATAGACAAATATAGTTTTTCACAGTATTCAGGAGACAAAGTCAGCCGGTGCGGTATTCTAGAGATAAATACATGTTTTCTAAGTGTCATCCAAAAAAAGTCCTTAGTGCATAACACCTTCCCCTTATCCTTGATGGACCACTCTCACTAGAGTAAAGCTCCCTCCCACCGCTCAATGGCAATGCCCCTCTAGATAATGCTTCATTCTACATATGGAGACATAAGCATGATTTTGTTGCCCACCATTGGCAATGCTCCTTCCAAGAACATTGTCCACCTGTCAAATAGAGTCAGACAGGCCCTCACTAGCGATATCCCTTTGAGAAGACGATTCTAAACCATGCATAAGCTTATCAAGACATCCACAATCTTCACCAAAAGCTAAGCACCAACTTCTATACAGTTTAGGCATCACCATAATTCCAAGAATGACAACCTAAGGTTATCTCCCAACAAGGCTAGTGGCTTTAGAGGTGAATAGATCGATGCATTTGTTACTCTCCCAAACACTACAAATAAAGATATCCAATTCTTGCACTTCTACCTCTCTAGCTTCCTCTTGGCTCCTACTAGTTACTCCTGATGAAATTAGCCAAGAGAACTCCTACAGAGGTCAGAAATAGCTACATATAGTGTAGCAATCATAAACTAGTCATTGCTCAAATGTGATCTGTTAAAACCGTCATCGTAGCATACCACCATATGTTAGGGTGACCAGATCACTGTAATTTATGGTGACTCCACCACCATAACATATGATGTCTCTAGAGCTAAGGTACTAATTGTTCCTCAGCTTATTATAAGTACGGTAACTCCTTCACCGTAACATACGACTTTCCCTTAGAGCAAACATAGTTTGCTCCTTCACTACACTACATCCTATAGTCATTTCATTGTATCTTAGGGTGACTCTGTGATATCCTATATGGATATAACTCCAATTGGACAGCTCCATCCTCGGTTACCACATCCCTAATGGTAGTATACGAATTGGGGTCTTAATTTTCTTGTTTTAGGAGTGGAGTCTTAAGGGAGCCCATGAAATACATCCTAAATCTTCTTCCTGAAATAAACTAAGAAATATAACTAAATCTTCTTAAAAACAATTGCTACTTGGAGATAAGTCTCACTAAGGACACAAATCACGTTTCACGACACTGGGTTGTAAGAAACATGTTGCTAAAGATCTCCATTTTATACTTTCCACTCCATAGAGCTAAAGCTCATCGACAAACTACTACCAATACTCCTCGGCAGAAAGCGTCATTTCAAAGTCGACAAAATCTTGATATGTCAAAGGGCATTCAAGAGAAAGAACATTGTCCATGGTGGACCTCTTGGAGATGACAAATGGTGGGTCTTTAAATTCAAAAAAGAACTTCTTCTCTCCCTAATGTCAATCTAAGATGTCCTTTTCTAGCTCCTATCACTGCCTATACCAATCTCAAAAAGGGCTTCCCCAAATAACATCTTCAACTCCTACTTTATCTTTGTCGAGAATAAAAACATCCACTTTTACAGTGTTCCTTTTAACTTTAATCTTGATATTCTTGACAACCCCCAACAGCTTGGTTCTTCTCCCATCTACCATGATCAATTCAAGCTCAGTCCCTAACAATTTCCCTTGTATCTCAAACGGCATTCCCATGAATACTTCATAGGTCACACGGGAACCAAATTCACAAAGCGCCTTAGGTAATTCCCTATTTGATATCTTACAAGGAATGTAGGGATCAACTTCATTTCCTTCTGTAAGGCCAACCGTGTAAACACTGCATAGGCCTTCGTAAGGTGAGGGGACAAAACAACTGTCAAACAATATATTTCCTTGTTCTACCTCCACCTCATCAACTTCTGAATCATCCCTATATAATTTCTCCAACACATCTCCAATCACCTTTTGATCTAAGATTTCTGATGTCTTAGTGATACTGGGAAAATTAAACTCAATCCCTATTGTAGAGGCATGTTTAGGATCGTATGTCCTCCACATGCTTAGTAGATTATAATTGAAATTGATAGGAATCCAATCCAAGAGTTCAAACTCATGTAGCGGTTTAGCATCAGGTAGGGTTCTATCCTCTTTTGGCTTCAGAAAACTATCCACAAAGTCCATGTGATGCTTCTCTAATACAGCAGCTTTGATCTTAGAGATTCCCCTTTTGGGATACTCTGTACCGATAGGCACCAATGTGGTGTCGGTCGGCATGGGGTTGTGTCGATCGGTGCGATGTCAGTGTCGATCGATACCTCCTCAACTCTAAGCACTTTAAACCATCTCGAACAGGTTCTTCTAAATACTCTACTAGCATGACCTCCAAAGCGGTATGTTCTACCTAGGGATGAAAGTGGATCAGATTGGATCGGATCGGATAATACCTTCTCCACATCCTACTCCACATTTTTTTGACGGATTCGAAGCGGAGTGGATAATACACGGATGCGGATGCAAATACGGATATTTTCGGATGTCAGAGATGGTACGGATTCGGACTGGAGGCAGATCAGAAGCGAGCTTTAAATTATCGGATGATACCTCTTCACGTAGAGAAATATATGTTGATTAAGAATTTGTAGAGTATATGTATGATCGCTACAACCACAAAGAAGGACAACCAAAATACACAACCCAATCTTTTAAGTGATTACCCATAGCAAATAAAAAATATGTGTTCCATATTTAAAAATCACATAAGTATGAAAAACTAAACAAAATGTCTTAAGCAAACATTAAACATATCCTTATTTTTCTTTGTCGTATGATGACTTCAGTACACAATAGGATGTTGAGCGACGCGGTCAAGCCTTATCATCACTATCATTAGACATTATATATTTTGAGCCGACAAAAATATTGGATAATCCTATTATGAGATTCAGATAATCCACTTTAAATTATTGGATTATCCATATCCATCGGATTTTGTCGATACCAAAACCTATCCTACATACTCATGTCATCAGATTCAGATTTTCTATATCCGCTAAAAAACCTCAAATGCTCCCCCACATCCTCAAAAATCAGATTCAAATCAGATCGATTTCAAAAATTATCCACATCGCTTTCACCCCTAGTTCTACCACTCCATATTCAATCTTTTGGGGGTCATGAATCGGCTTTGGTTTTAGGGGAGGACTTGGATCTTCTTGGACTTCCTCCCAATGCTTGTGCATAGCTTTGGTTTTCACTATTTTAGTCAAGAGGTACATTCATGTCTTGGCTGTTAAATCCAAGAAACTCCCTCTAGCATATACCTCTAGGTGCATTCTAGAGGTTCCATCAAGAGACATATAGAATGTTTGCGCAACGAAATCATCGTCTATCCCAAGATTGGGTCCTTGCTTCAATATGTATTGAAAATGTGACCATGCTTGAGTGAGGGTTTCTTCCTTCCTTTGCTCAAAGTTCACCACTTTCCTCCTTAACTTATGCACTTTAGGCAGTGGAAAAAAAACATGGAAATAGAAGGTTCCCACCAATTTATCCTAATTTCATTTTGCTTCACGGGCTACAGATTTGTACCAATCCTTAGCCCTTTCGTCAAGAGAGAACAGGAATAGCAACCATTTGTACCAATTCTAAGGCACTCCTTCATGCTTGAAAGTTTGGTGTAGAACTTCTAGATCTTGCAAGTGTGTATTAGAGTGCTCGTCCTTCGTCCTAGAGAACTTGTTGTTTTCAGTCATACTGATGATAGTTGGGTTGAGCACATATGAGGAAGTTGTGACCTTCTTATTAGAGACATGTGGAATCAGCAACTCTGAAGGCGGCAATGAATTCTCATTAAAAAACTAGGAGCAAATAAACTAAAATGTTTAACAAAGTTGTAAAAGGATCCCCTCATATGGTTCAGGTTACTAGCATGCAACTCACACTATTGGTTCATTTGATATATTTAGTATTCTACAAGACATGATGGTTTTGTTCATCCTGGCCCTGTCATGATAGGGGCTAGTGGCTCCCTACTGGTTTCTTGCACTATGCAATCATCAATAGCATAACTAAATATTTAGCCCCACTAATAGATTCATATATGAGATCATTCACAATCTCATACGGAATAAGCACATCACATAGACTGGGAATAAGCACATCACATAGACTGAACGTATCAAACAAATATCATAAGTAGTGAGAATTTACATAACTAGGCCCCCTTTGGCAAGGGAGAGAATATGAGAATTACTCATGCATCCTATTGTAATCCATGGACATTATTATAATTCGATGAGACAATGCAATGTGAGGCGCGCAAGTGCCGATCAGGTTATACCCTCTTAAAAGCAATTTGTGATATCCCGGCTTAGGGCTTAATAGGATTGATAGAATACTCATACCAATAAGTTGCAACTTCTTTTCTGGAAGCTCATCCCTAAAGAACTCCAAGGTTAAGCGTGCTTCGCTTGGAACAATTTTTGTTCTGTAATTTGGTTTCAAGAATTACCTTATTTTATATAAAAAAATTGATTTGTTCTTATTTGTACAATGGATGTAAGGAGTAAGGGTAGGATCATAAAGCTCTTACTAACAAATGAGTGGGCGCACCAAGGTCGAGATTACCGTTCATGTTCACAGATCATATATTGATTAAACCAGCACACAAAGGACCTGCACATATTTAAAGTCCCAATTTAAATTATCAAAAATCCTACTGTTCAGTCAACTGAAATCTCTTGTGATTTTAGTCGATGAAGTAGGAAGAAGCGGCAATGGCATGTTAGGGCTGCTGCATTGTCGGGGTATGGAATTTGTTGCTGCTGGACTTAGAAAAGGGCTCAGGAGAGGGAGGCCAGCCCAGCGGTGGAGGCAGGAGAGCTGATGGAGGCGGAGGCGGCAGTTGGGCCAGGCTAGGGCAGGGGAGCTCGATTTGAAATGGTTAGCATGGCGGAGAAGAAGTCACGGACCTGGCAGCGGGGATGCCACTGGGGACGACCGGAGGTGAGAGGTAGGGTGGCCAACTTAGGGTGAAGACATGAGAGAGAGAGAGAGAGTAAGAGAATTGTTTGGCTGAAGGTTGAAGACGATGACTCATCCATTAAATGAGCATCCAACGACAAGCATTCGTTAGAAAGGATTGGATTTCAATTATTTGAAAATTAGCATCTCCCTTAAATTATATTTGGAAAAACAAGGTGGGCAATATATTACTGCAACAGGATAACAACTCATATGTCGAGTATATAGGATGAAGCATAAAAGGCTTAATGCAATCTTGGACCTCAACAATGACAAATAGATCATTTCCTCTCACAAAAACAATGACAACCAGATAACAGGCCTAGGAACCCCGACCCTCCCCAATATGTGCACGTGTAGGATTACACACAAGAGCAATTTGTGTGACCTGATATTCACAATGGAGCAAATAAAGCTTAATAACTATCATTACATGACTTGAAGAATATGTAGTGTACCACCAGGTTTTGCATTTGTCATCTATCAAGACGTTTGGTCTTCCCAACATCAATGAAAATTTAAACCAGCCTACAAACATCACACAATATACATATAATTTGTAAACTTCATGTCCATTGGAATGTGTCACTCCAAAAGGTATGAATGTTTTGGTGATTGGATGACAAATATGAAATACACTTAACGTCTACACGAGTATTGTGCATGCAAGAAATTATCTATCAACTCAACATATGAACATATTGAATGGTCGCCTTGATGATCGATGTGAACTTGGTGGATTGCTATGAGGATCTTGATGGAGAGTCGCGGTGACAGAGATGGATCAAGGCTAAGGATAGCTAGGTCCAAATATGTTGTGATCACTTAACTAGTGTGTAGGCTTGAGTCCATAGAAAAAACCGTACTATCAAGAGGGCACGAGTTATTCTCTTAGGTCTATCTAGTGTTAGGATTGTTGAGATTCTCAAGTGAGGCTCTTGTACACTAGAAGTGGTAGTAGAGAAGGATCGACCAAGGTTAAAAGCAAGGAAACAAAGTCAAGGAGGACAGGTTTCAGCTTCAGGACGATTCACCGTATGCTATGGTGAGGTCACCGTAATGTATGGTGATTGGACATCAGATTGACTCTAGAACAGTAGCACAAACCGATAGAGAAGTGTGAAAGTCAATGGACAGAGTCGATGGTGCTTAGGAGGTTGCCTAAGGTACGACAAGATCATCGTATGATACGCCGAGTCAAGGTGAGAAGAAGACCAGAAACTGGACTGGTGAAGTTATGATGGGTTCACTGTAAGGTATGATGACCTAGAGGAGAGGAAGTTGTCCTAGATTCAGAGGAAGTTGTTGAGTGTACCGCAGGGTCATCGTAAGCTACGGTGACCCTGAGGAAGAGTTGGCCAAAATTCTAGACGCCTTTGGTGCCGATACGCCGAGGTCGTCGTATGATACGGTGATCCAAGAGGATCTCGTTCAGAGAGGCACTAGAGAATAGGAGTCACCATAAGAAGGAATGGGAGCTCACCATAATGTATGGCGACCATTTCCTAAAGTCATAGTAATGTACAGTGGTATCTTACGGCAGTTTGATCTACAAGTTCATAACTTTTTGGCAACTAATAGAGTGGTTGAAGCCTATATATAGTTGTTGATGGGGTTTTAGAGACTACTCCTAGCCTTTTGGATTGTTAGGCAAACTGTAGAGAACCAAGAGAAGAGAAGACGCTTGGGCAAAGATTGGAGAGCTATCTTCGAGTGTCTTGGAGAGTAACAAGATCATCCCTTCATCTCTAGCCTAGAGTGGTTGTAGAGAGTAATTTATGTTATTACTCTTAGTGCAATGCCTAGACAGGTTAGGCGTCGGTGATCGAGTGTATCAAGTGTGATTGATTGTAAAGGCTCTCACAAGTTTGTACAAGGTTAGAGCTCGTCTTCAAAAGGAGCATCAATAAGAGAGCGCATGTGTGTGCACTCCGAGAGTGCAACAACTCTTTGGAGGAGACAAGCTCATGTTTGAGGAACATCGGTTCGTAGCTGCGCCATCACTACAGGAGTGATGTGAGTTTGTTTACGAGGACTCCACCGTTGAGGGACAGGAGTGATCAATACTTCGGCGGGTCGATCCAATAAGAACTAGGGGAACATGCCATTCTTCCGATACCTCAGGCTAAATATCATTGAGCCTTCTCTAAACCCTCTCCTTACTACTTTCATTTACTATTATGCATCTTTGCTAAGTAGTATTGCTCTATTTCTTTTTACTTCACCGATGTATCTTGTATGTCTTGGGACTCCACTAGAATTACATGAGTAGGACTCCTATATTGCTTACCGTGTTGATGATTTCATTGATTGCTTAACCACTAGTTTGCATAGCAGTTGATTGGTGTGTGAACCACTAGCATATTTAGATTGTACTTATCATACATATGATCTTATACCATGCCAGTGTGCCTCTACTAGAACTGCATAGGAGTTGCTTGAGTGCTAAGTAGAGAAGTATGAAAAAAAAGTTTGTTTTGGGAGTTTCTGATCCAACCTTCCTTCTCAATCACTCGATCCTTTCAAGATACCCATCTGGAAATTTACTAGACGATACAATGTAATTAAAGATTATTGCTATTAATAAAAATCTTCAGAGCACTCCCTCCCATGTGGTTTAGTGTGTTTGAGCATTTGTGGCAGATGGAGTACATTGTTATATTAGTATTTTATTTTATTTATTGTTTTCCTGTTTCCTCTTGTCGCATGCAAGCCTCGTGTAGTGATCTTATGTTGTGTGTATACTACTATATGTATTTGATGTTATTACTTTGTGTGTTAGATTTTTGAGTCATGCATATGTGGGCAGACTAATCATGCATTCATCAAGTGTGTGCTAGAGTTACATGACGTATGGAGATGTGTGCTATCTTTTTTAGTAACTAGTAGTGATGCAAGTGCGACACGCACGTACGAATTCTTGAATGAAACATAGTAGATAAACTGAATTCTGATGATTTCATTTTGACTTATGACATAGAAAGGATGCATCAAACAGCAAGCAGTCCAATATATAACCTCCTTGTAAATATAGTATGACTTGAAATCATAATGTAATGAAGCTAATTGATTACTTTAACTTCATAATAATAGCATAATAAGCACCTCACGAACTCTATAGGCTGCAAATTAAAAGGATTCCCTGGCCTCCATTGAATAGCAGATACACATGCAATAAAAGCAAGAGAAAAAGGTTGTGTATCTGCTATTTCATCAACAAAGCAAGACATGATGTTTTGCAATCATCAACCATCTGTCTAAAGTTATTCCCTGGCTTTCCAACAGGCAGGAAACAAAATTTTAAAAAATAGAAAGGTGTATATTTTTTCTTAGGTGAATTCATAAGGGATGTTTTTATAGAAAGGTGTATAATTAGCTGGTGATGAACTCGGGCTACATTCCTAAGCTGAATGGTAGCAGAGCTTACCAAACTTTTAGGCAGAAGGAGTAGTCTTAGAGTGAAGTATATCCATTTTTGAAGGTTGCATTCTGCCTCCTCTAAGAGATAGGTTTCTGTTTCCACCCATGGAGTGTCTAGGCACCTTTTTATTTGTACTTTGAGGTTTGGATGGACTTGCCTTTTATCCATAGAGTGCTACCTGTTCAGCTTTGAGCTGATCGTGGAGCTTCTTCAGATAATATTGTTACATTCAAGCATTACCAGACAAGCTAGAACATATTGTTTTTGCAATGTAGATATGTTAATCATGGGGCACAATACCCTTTGCCTCTTCTTCTCGAGCTCTTTGTGTGACTAGTGAACATGTATTCATGAAGCATAGACCAACGATGGACCTAAAAAGATTTTTATCAAATACGTTTTTTAGTTACGAAACACATTTAACCAGCAAACAATAAAATGAGAGTAGTAAAACTGACACCAATATATGTGAACTATTTTTCCCTTTATTTCTCCAAAGCCACAATTTTCGTTGTCAAATCATCTACCATTGCTGCTCAAGACATAGCAATTGGTAAATTAGTTATCATGATAACAACATTAAATGAACAAAATATAATTACCTAAAACAATAATATATCTCATCCAGTAATATTACATGGGATCATGATAACCAAAATACGAGCCTTTTATGCCCTTTAGAGTGCAAGATAGATAGGGCTCCCTCTTGGTGATGTACGTAGTGATTGTCATCCTGCACATGGTTTGTAAAAGGGATCATCACTATCTGAGAAAAACGAAAATAAAAAGGAGAATTATATGTGCAATTAATAGAAATTCTTAATTTGTTGTAATCATCCAGTGAAGCTGCATCCTCACATGCATTCGACTATCTTGCAACCTTTTCAAAAAATATTCGTAACTGCTAAAATCTTCGTCTTTCACTGTAGCAATATTCCCCGTCAGTAATTCCAAGTCCTACAAGAAAATGATGTATGTGTTCAAATAAGATTCAAGATATATATGGATAAAACTTGATAAAAGGATACATAAATTTCAGTATCTATTTAACAGCTACAAGAGGCTCATCATTTGAATCAGATCATCACTAATGCCCGTGATAACTCTACACCGACATTTGCTAATACAAATCATAACACTAAAGGTGATAAATATTATGGCAATCAAACATAGAAAGGACATACACAATGTCCTTTTAATTCTTAGTTCCATAATAATCTAGAAGACATTTCCCTCAAATGTGAGCATCTACAAAGACCGTTTGAGGGAGAGAGGGATAGGGTGACAGCAAATTTAGTCATCTCCATTACTGATGTAGTCAAATCCAATAAGCCAAAACCTGATATTCAAAAAATCATAAAGCTAGCATCCCAGTATTATGCAAACAAAAAAAAAAGATACCATTGTAGCCTCTCAAATGATCTGGGTTTGGCAAGCAAGATTCACTTGAAAATTAGCATACTCTATAATTTCATTCACCTCTGTTGCACATTCAGACATAGGTTGGGTCCTGTGCTTGGGAAAACAAAAGTATCTCTAAACAAAACATAGGAATATGCAAAAGTTAGTCCAAGTGTATACAACTGCTCCAAGAGCTAGTGCTACAAAATGGTGATCAGTAATTTCTACACATCATGTAATGTAATTCCTTAAAGAAGATAAGCTATCAAGCATGTAACCATAAATAAAATCAACCAGGTATAGAAAAACTTGCTAATTGTAGTTATATGATTTCTTCAAACCTATCTCCTACAAAATACAGCTAGAGTCAAATAACCAATTATTGCTACAACAAATGAAGCAGCTCAGTAAGGAAATTTAATTTCTGTGGCAGAGTGTTGTGCTTGAAACAGGTCGTTCCCCTCACGATCTCTCTCCATACATATTGGGAACAGCAATAGTACTTTTCAATGAGAATTGGAGAACTTTAGATATTTAACTTGTTCTGGTTTTTTTAAGATTAAGTGGCATGGTGGTTCTACACTAATCATGCAGCACATCATTTAGCAAAAAACTGAAACAATCCATACGGTTGAAACCAAATGTGGGGAGAAAAATTAATACCTAATGAAAGCTTGCAAGCCTAAATACTGAATGCCGCAGCTCCTTCCTCCTAGCAATATTTTCTGTAGACCAAAGGTGAACATTCAGGAAAGGATTAAATAATATTTGGTCAACTGAAAATCAAATACAACTACGAAACAAAAGACGGGCAGGCTGGATCCGTTACCTGCGATGCCAGGGGCTTGCAGTGACCACACCAGAGGCATCCAATTCAATGAAGAGGAATTTGGCTGCCCACACACCCTCCCATCTTGGGGGTCTAGTTCTCTACTGGCTCCCCACTGTTGCTCATCATGGAATGTTGCACACACAGAACACATAAAAAGAAAAAGGAGGAGGGAAAGCATCAGCTGCCTCAAACCCATCCTCCTCGTGCTGCTCATCTACAAGAAAGGAGTGCTCGAAGGGGTGGGCCGGTATATGGCGATCCACAAGATGTAGGAGTGGCGGTGGTCGACGCCCTCCATCTCAGATCAATTCACCTCACGTCACGCTGGCCTCCACCTCCCATTTAGTCATGGTTGAATGAACCTCTGAGAATCCTCGTCTCAAGCTGCAAATGGAATCAAACGTACCCATAATAAAAACCCGGACCATGCAAATAAAAACAAAATTAGCATCCATTATCACATCCCACCACGTACCTCCCTGGATCCGTGGAGGTGGAGGCGTCAGCTTGAGAGGGAGGCGAATGGCGTGGAAGGCAATCGCACGGAGCCAACTGCTTCTGTGTGACTCGCTCGAGAAGGCCTCTCGGCAAGGGTAGAAGGAGCAGTTGAGCCACAAGTGGGAGGCGAGGAGGTGAAAGACCGATCTCGTACACAAGGGCTATCGATCCGAGTGGCAACTACTCAAAGACCCCGCGTCCATCGCCATGGACGAACCTGTGATCTGGGCCTCGGGGATGGCAGCCGCAGAGGGAATGGAGGGGAGTGCACACACCTTCTGTTGGAGCGCGGAGGACTTGGCCATCGCCGGGCGTGGCGGCGCTGGCGTCGAATGTAGCAAACCTGTCGCAGCGCTTCTTCTGGAGGCATGCTTAGGGTTGGATGGGAGGTGCAGAGTGAAGTGGCGGTGCGAGCATGCGGTGTGTTTTCTGGGCTCAGGGCGGCGGTAGAGGCGGTACCTGCAGCCATGCAGCGGCGGCGGTAGAGGCGGTACCTGCAGCCATGCAGCGGCGGCGGTAGAGGCGGTACCTGCAGCCATGCAGCGGCGGCTTGGCAAGCTCGCCACTCCGCCAAATAACGTTGCTGGTGGGTCTCCAACGTAGATTCAGCCGAGACGCACTCCCTCTCGGCGGTGGACAACCTAGAAGCACCTTCATCACGACGGGCGGCGATCGGTGATGGCAACCACACGGGATGAGAATACTTGCCATAGAAAAAATGGTCAAATGTTAATTGTGAAATAATCAAATAATTATGTGGGTGTAATCAAAGCAAATGAATCACGGTGGGTATAGGTGGGGGCTAGCCAAAGTTTGGTGAGAAAAATTTGTTAGACACAAGACTGTGGGGGATGTCATCGATGATTACACTGTGGTAACATTTTCCTTCATCTAAGAATTGTGTGGTTAGATGATTTGGTCCCACTTTGATTTAAGGATCCAGATGACTGGGTAGTTTATTGGTCTAGTGAGAAAATAGGACATAGGAACTCTCTCCTTATTGGTTTAGAAAAGTACACCAACGGTTTTAAATTTATCTCAGAGTGTTATCTAGTTCCTCAAACTCTTAAAATACATAGTTGGGTATCTGAACTTGCATACCCCTGTGGTTGATGACATGGGTGATAAATTACCACATTTTTTATTAACTTCCTCTCCCTAAATGAACTCTGCTACCACAACTTATTCTAGAATACTTTTGTTTTTTACTGCAACATGTATAATCATAGAAAATAAGATGAGAAGCCACAAATAAAAGAAAGACATGTCAGCATACAAGGGATATTTTTGGAACTTTGGACCTCAATGACACACTGTAGCAAGTTCAAGGACACAAATATGCATATTGAGAGTTTAGAAAACTAAATGACACCCCAAGACAAGTTTAGGACCATCTATGTATTTTACTCTTTTTATTTAATCAATGGCTCCCACTTGGTCTTTTGCAGATATCACAAGGTTTTGAGCTTGTCCTTTAGAGAGATTATGAAACATCATTTGATGTGTTTTTTTTTTGTTTTCATTGTCTTAGCGAGGAAGCAGATCCCATGGCATAGGCAGATCCACCAATAGCATATGGTAGGGCAGCCGCCCTACCAACCATTCACTCAAACTCTTCATCTTCTAGAGCTCTATCATTAGTGCTCGAGGCAGCCGGCGTTTTGGTTTATCTACCATGGTTATATGCCTGTGTCGAGTTCCAACGATGAAGGAAACAAAGGGGTATGGGCCTGATGTTTATAGGCTAATTTGATAATGGGCCTGAAAGCCTGTCCAACATGGTAGTGCAACAGTCAACTCAATTTCTTTCTTTCTTTTGTTTTAGGAAGAGTCGATCTCAATTTATGGAGAAGGTGATGGTTATGTGTTTGCTCTACGGCCATCGATCAAATCAATTTGGCCCCAAATCTCAAATTTGAGCATGACTCAAACCCTACTACTGTTGGTGAATGGGTTGATCGAAACAAGATATGAATAATGAATTGATGCTTCATCGTTAGTATTGTTTAGAAAATAAGTATATAAGTGAATTATTAATGAATGATTAACCGACTAGCTTCTATTTCTACAAACTTTTCAAAACATACCCAAAATTTGTAGTTATTTATTAATATAATATTATTTCAAAGAAAACTAATTTTTTCTTTGTTTGTTCAAATTTGTGTGGTGCTTCATCATACCTACTAAATCTTTTTGCTGGATCCGCCACTGCCCTGCCAACCGTTTTTGTTGGATGGGGTTGAAGCCATAAGATTGTGAGTCACTCCTATGTTTAAGATTTTTCTTTTGTCTCCCTTAACTCTTGTGGCTCATGATGTAGGTTTTCCTCTAGGCAGGTTTACTCGTCCTAAGTGGGAGCTCGGCTCGTAGGTGGCCAGGTACTACATCAACGAGTATTCACTCGCCCTAAAAATGCTTCAGTTCAGGGCGAACCTTTTACTGAACCTGTGACCCCTCATGACGAACAGGTGGGTGTTGGTCGTAACTACGCACCCACTTATATACCGCAAGACAACGGTGTAAGATTATAGCACTTCTTTTCTTGAATTGAGTATTTCAAGATTTATCAAATCCACTGGGACCTTAGGGATAATTAAACAAAGTTAACAATAAAAGATCTAGTCAAAACTACTGTCGAAACTAGCTTGCATGAGGGAAGACTGGCCAACGCAAAGGTACGCCAGACAGCAAATCTGTTGTTGCGCCGATTAGCGCAGGTGTTCAGCCGATCGGCACACCGGTGAATCTATCGTCACGCCGATCGGTGCAGGAGTTGAACCGATCGGCACACTAGTGGATCTAAGCCAAAATACGCCAGATACTTTGTAAGCCTAAGCTGTTAAGTGAGTAGCCAAGTATCTACTAGTAAGATCGTAACCAGAAAGTCTAATCAAATAGCATCATAATGGATAATTATATGGATCAGTGAAAATCTATAATAAATAAGATCACCCTGCTTTTCGAGCGGCTCCCGATTTATCACTACCGAGAGAAAACCCTTAATCACGCGAGTATCTTACCCTACTCAACTATCTAATAGTGCTGCGCAGGCTTAGTGCTGTCACCGCTAAACCACACTACTAGCGTTATCAAGCAATAAATAATCAATACAATGTCCAAATACTATCCTAATCACCACGATTAAGATAATATCTACTTACTTAGCCTAGAACTAAGCAATTAGAATAAGCACATGCATGATTATAGAATCAAGATAGACAAATCACCAAAACCATCATCAACATATTCAATCATCCTTGAGATACATAGAGTAAGATTCATCCCCGTAGAGATGGCCTACCTTGATGGATTAACTCTTAACACTAATGGTTCTTAAAACTCAACTAGAGATCTATTCTAACGGGGTAAGCCCTGGTGGCTCTCACTCATGGATCTGTTGTCTCTCTGTCGCCTCTGCCTCCTCCTCTGTCGAGACCAGGGTTTACAAGTATTTATAGAGGCTCTGCTCATAGAGGACTCGGTTTCTAGCAAATAAGGCGGTTGCGCCGATCGGCGTAGGATTGCGTTGATCGGCGCAAGTCGTGTCTTGTCTGGTTTCTCCTCCAAGTTGGTTCTTCTGCCTTCCACAGTTGCCAAGTGGGCCTTTTTCTTCGAGATAAAGTCTTGTACTGCACGTCGAGATCTTGAAGTTCCATAAATCTTCTAGGCAAATATCTTCAAGTGTCTTGCGCACATAAACTTCCATAAATATGTGGAATGGGTCTCGGTCACTTCTGTGGGCCAAAATACTCGTGCGCCGACCGACTGATGGACTGCGCCGATCGGCGCACTGGGCTTCTTCAGTACTTTTCATCGGTTATGGATTCCTGTCCTCTCCAGCATCACTTTAATCACCAATTTTACCTGTTTTTGTAATAGAGCTTCAAAACAACGCATATACATATATATATAGGTAATATCATAGGTAAATGGCCTAAATTAGTATCAATTATGCTCTAATTGGGGTAATATTCACATGTGAGATCGGTGCGCCGTGTCTTTTTCAGCTTTTGGTCAATTCTGTATCTCCTCTGCACCGCACACCTACATAGCAATCATACATGTTCTTCAAAATCAACGTCTATCACCTTTGTCGCCCATTTAGGAAGCGCATGGGTACCTACGCCGATCGCCACAAGTCCCTTCCGCCTTGTCCTTTAGTCCGGCGCTGATCCTGATATCTTATGTTCATCTCTTTCACCTAATTTTCCGCTTTTTCCCAATGTTCCTGTAGCATTGACATACGTATCGGGGCTCATCTCATGTCCGCGCTGATCATCACGACGTCCATTCTGGCTCTCGGCTCCTCGCTTCTTCGCTAGATGTTACTCATCATCCTTTCCAGCGTTATTTAGCAATCATTTTGCACACAAAAATTAATTCAAAAAGATTTTAATTACCTTGAGAATAGCTTCGTCTCTGAAAATTATTATGCTGGTTGATTCTTAGCACTCCTTCAATTCTGGGCATCGTCAGCCTTTTGTCTTGACCTGGGCAATAACGCGTCGATCGACGCAGAAGCGCACCGATCGGCGTAAGCATTGTTCCTTCTTGTTTTTGGTCTTTTTTGTTTTATTCTTGCATTGTTAGTCTTGTAGTATGTATATACACAGTTTTGCACAAATAAACAGACAACACAAGAGCACACAAGAATTAAACACATACTTTTTCTATTTCTTTTATTCGGGAGATTGTTTTTATTATAAGCAAGCAAATTAAAAACACCGGGTTGCCCTCCCAGCCAGCACTAATTAACTAAATGAAACGGGTTGCCCTCCCGCAAGCACTTGATGCTTGGTGATTTAGGGTCAGGTTTCTTCTCAATTACAACATCATTGATTGTCACTGTAAGCTCCTTAGTAACCTTCACAACCTCCTCAGAAGTTAGATACTTGTTGTTTTGCATTATGTCCTTGATGTACTTGGCGTAGGTGGGTACTTGAATAGCATCAACAAAAGAGACATTGATGTAAACCTTCTTCATAATATCGACAAACTTTGCAAATTGCTTGTCGTGTTGTCGCGCTCTTTCTGTCTTCGTCAGCAGTTGAGTATCTAGGAATGTGGCAGGGCCATGCTCATCTGTCTCCATGTCCATTTTCAGACCAGAGAGGTCGACATCCTCCTCACGCCGATCGGCGCTTTCAGGGAGCCGATCAGTGCCGTCAGGACCATCACGCCGATCGGTGCCAGGTGTGCGCTGATCGGCGTAGGGCTTCTTTGCTTCCGCAGGGTGCTTTAGATCTTCTGTTTGTTTTCCTGACCTTGTAGCTATTGCCTTCATTTGCTCTGCAGACTTGGTATTGCCAGGAATAGCCCCTTTGTTACCTTGAATGGCTTGCGATAACTGTCCCATCTGTTACTCCATAATCTTGGTATGCTTCAAAATCTGCTCATTGGAGCTCTCAATTTCTATCACCTTGTCATTAATTCCCTCAAGGACATGATCAATATCCTTGAATTTAGCTTGATTGTCCTTGTTGATCTTCTCTTGAGCTTGAAAGAACTCATGACATTGGAGACGAAGTGGAATAGAATTTTGCAAGGATGAACTAGGAGAGAAAGAACTCCTTTGCTGCTGATATTGGGGCTTCCATCCACTATTCTTCATATATTCTAGCATCTTCATCTCTTCAAGACAATCTTTCTGCACATGACCAAATTCTCCACACTCATCACAAGAGGAGCATGATTCTGCTAGCTTGAGCGGCTCTTCCTTAGGGATATGAAGGTTATTGTCCAGCCTCCTTTGAATAGCGTCGATGTGATCTATAATCAAGTCTTCATGAGTCCTCTCAATCATACTCTTTGCCACTCCTTTTGAAGGTTGCAAATTCCTTGAACTTCTCTCACTATCCCATGATTGATTTTCAACTAGCAACTTGATCAAATCCTTAGCTTGGGTGGGAGTTTTTGACATGAATGAACCTGCAGCTAAGGAATCCAAGTGCTGATGAGATGGTTGATTCAATCCTGTGTAGAACCTCTCAACAACTTCTCCAACCGTCAGACCATGATGAGGACATGCATCCATATATTCATTGTATCTCTCCCACACTTCTCCAATGCTCTCATCAACATTCTATGTAAATCCAAGAATCTTATTCTTCAAAGCTTGAGTCTTACCAGGAGGGAAGTACTTGGCCAATAATTTAGCTGCTAACGTGTCCCACACTGTCTTTACTAGGTTTTCCAATCCATTGTACCATCGCTTGGGGCGACCAACTAGAGAGAAGGGGAACAGCCGCACACGTGCTTGGTCCTCGATCAATCCCGCTATCTTGAATGTACTGCAAACCTCAACGAAGTGTTGTAAGTGATGATTGGGATCTTTTGAACCTGTGAATGGTTGTTGCACCACTATTCTAACGTATCTCTCCAATTGATATGGAAGTTGATCTTGAGCTTCTTGGAAATCTGTCTTGACAACATTAGTCAATTGAGGCTTGAGATAATTAATCATAGGTAACTCTGCCATCTCCTCTTCTTCTTGATCTTGAACTGTGGCTTCTACTGTGAATAACGCTCAAGGTGTGATGCGGACTGCTTCTCTAGCTAAATCTCTAAGTGACTTGCTTCTCTTCTCCGTTGTTCTCTTCTTGTGAAAGAGTCTTTCTGGATCATCGGTGTAATTAGAGGGTTTGTTTGACTTAGGACTGTCTATACTTGTTAGTTTCACTTAACAGAATATATGTACTAAAGAGACAAGTAAAGCATAATGACTAAACACTAATACATCAAACAATGTTTAAAAACCTGCTATGGTCCCCGGCAACAGCACCAGAAAATAGGTAAGCTTGTTGGTCGTAACTACGCACCCACTTATATATCACAAAAGGACGGTGTACAATTGTAGCACTTTTTCCCTTGAATTGAGTATTCCAAGGTTTATCGGATCCAGTGGGACCTCAGGGTTAATTAAACAAAGTTAACAGTAAAAGATATAGTTAAAGCTATTGTCGAATCCAGGTTGCATGAGGGAAGACTGGCCAGCGCAAAGATGCGCCAGACAGCAAATCTGTCATTGCGCCGATCGGCACAGGTGTTGAGCCGATCGGCACACCGATGAATCTATTGTCATGCTAATCAGCGCATGAGTTGAGCCGATCGGCACACTGGTGGATCTAAGCCAAAGTGCGTCAGATACTTTGTAAGCCTAAGCTGTTGAGTGAGTAGCCAAGTATCTACTAGTGAGATCGTAACCAGAAAGTCTAATCAAATAGCATCATAATGGATAATTATATGGATTAGTGAAAACCTATAATGAATAAGACCACCCTGCTTTCTGAGCGGCTCCCGATTTATTCCTGCCGAGAGGAAACCCTTAATCACGCGAGTATCTTACCCTACTCAACTATCCAATAGTGCTACACAGGCTTAGTGTTATCACCGTTAAATCACACTACTAGCATCATCAAGCAACCATAATCAATATAATGTACGAATACTATCCGAATCACCATGATCAAGATAGTATCTACTTACTTAGCCTAGAACTAAGCAATTAGAATAAGCACATGCATGATTATAGAATCAAGATAGACAAATCACCAAAACCATCATCAACATATTCAATCATCCTTGAGATACATAGAGTAAGATTCATCCCCGTCGAGATGACCTACCTTGACGGATCAACTCTTAACACCAATGGTTCTTGAAACTTAACTAGAGATCTATTCTAACAGGACAAGCCCCGGTGGCTCTAACTCACGGATTTGTTGTCCCTCTGTCACCTCTGCCTCCTCCTCTATCAAGACCAGAGTTTACAAGTATTTATACAGGCTCTACTTGTAGAGGACTCGGTTTCTAGCAAATAAGGCGGTTGTGCCGATTGGCGCAGGATTGCGCTGATCGTCGCAAGCCATGTCTTCTCTAGTTTCTCCTCCAAGTCGGTTCTTCTGCCTTCCACAGCTGCCATGTGGGCCTTTTCCTTCGAGATAAAGTCTTGTACTGCACGTCGAGATCTTGAAGTTCCATAAATCTTCTAGTCAAATATTTTCAAGTGTCTTGCGCACATAAACTTTCGTAAACATGTGGAATGGGCCTTAGTCACTTCTGTGGACCAAAATACCCGTGCGCCGACCAGCTCATAGACTGCACCGATCGGCGCACTGGGCTTCTTTAGTGCTTTTCATCGGTTCCGGATTCCTATCCTCTCCAGCATCACTTTAATCACCAATTTTACCTGTTTCTGCAATAGAGCTCCAAAAAAACACATATACAAATATATAGGCAATATCATAGGTAAATGGCCTAAATTAGTATCAATTATGCGAACCTGTCGAGTCCGCTTTGATGCTGGTTCGAGCCTAATTGATTCGAACACAAATTTGAGGTTGGGTTCCTGAGGTTCGGCGGGTCGACACGCTTTGTTTTCAGGCTGAGTATTCACTAAGGATCAAATGCTATGGTGCAAAAGTCCTAATGAAGTTTCTACAGGGCAGCATATGAAACTATGGGTCTTATTTTTCTTGTCTAAGGAGTGTGATTTTTAGATAATGGAACAGAGCGTCCAGCTTTTCACCTCACCACAACAATTATTACAACCAGCAGCACATCCGTCTACTCACCACACAAGCAATGTTAAAAACACCAAAGAACAAAACCACATATAGTTTGGATGATAAGTATTATTAAGGATCAATCATATTACTAAAACTCCATCCATGGTATATTTGTGAAGACTTGCATTGCTGATATCTCCAACCATTGGCATGCTTTTATCATCATCTCCTTTGCTCCATCATTCTTTTGCATCTGCCTTTAGAAATGTAGCTAATATGTTCTCCTAAAAAGTATTTGCATAAATTTATTGGAGTCTTATCAAATACCATTTCATTCCTATTAAACCAAATAGCCCAACAAAGTGCAGAAGCTTCGACTGGAAGTTGTCTTTTAAGTTCTATGTCCACCTCATACAGCCAATAAATAATTGTTATGTTGTTTTATTGTTACTACAAAAACAACAACTCTTATTACCATGACAATTTTGTTTGACTACATTATCCTTAGTTAGAACTACACCTTTACACAAGTACCATGTAAAGATCCTAATTTTGAGAGGCATTTTCATTTTCTACAAAATTTTGTGATGTACTACATTCCCATTGTTAGGAAGAGTAGAGTACACAGAATGAACCGTAAAAAGGCCTGTAGAAGTAAGATTCCATCTAAACATATCTTTATTATTATTCAGTCTAATATGTGCAATATGAAAAACCAAATTCTTCAAAGACAACAGAGTTGCCCCCGTCAATGATGTCTAAGGAGCAAGATGGGAGCAGATAACAAATATTCCTTCTAAATGAAAAGAAAGAAAGACATATAAATCCTCTTAAAACAATTCCCACTTGGGGATATCTCTCACTGAGGTCACAAATTCGTGGCTCGCAACACTGGGTTCTAGAATATGTTAAAAACATATTGATTAAATATCCTCATTTTATACTTTCAGCTCTATATAGCAATAGCAAAAGAGCCCGTTGACAAAGGACGACTACTACTATTTATGCTATATAACCCATGGAGAACCAGTTATCCAACAATAGTGCCAACAGTTGTGAAGCACGGATTGGGCACAATTATGTAGATTGAATTGGTCAAATTATTATGCAGCTGACCGCTGTTATTATAAATAAAAAAAGAATGATACTATAAACACAATTGCATCAAAAATAGAAAAACAAAACTATTGTTTACTATGCATCATATACTTCTTGCTTGAAGGGACATGTACCATGCATTCGAGGTCCTCTGCCCTTCTAAAAAAAGGCAACCCAACAGAAAAAATCTCTAATGAAACAAGCAAATTTAAGAGCAGTCCAACTGTAAATTGCTCATCATTGCCTCCTATTTCTTGTATTTAGGTAAATTTAAAAGCATTAATTATAAATAGGACATATTCGTTCCCTTCCATATTGGATTGATTGAAAATATTTCGTGATGTTTTTAATCTGTTGAGATAAACGAACTAGGTCTGCAGAGCAGCAAGGGAATAGTTCAAACCCACCAATAATTAAAGACAATCACTCCAGCATATTTGTTGGTAAATTAACAAATGGGAGCTAGCCTGAACTGGAATGCTGAATGCTTGGCAAATGGAAAGTCAATTCTTCCAAAACAAAAGAGCAACGTTCATGCTAATTCCGTTCAAGCATAGCTAGACAAGTCTTTTTTTCTTTCTTGAGAAAAAGAAAGAGATGGGGAAGAGTATAGCAATGTTCGTGGCCTCCATGATTATGGAGAGAGAATAAAGAACAGAGCTTGCATTATGACCATGCCATCGCCTAATCACCTATAAATAGTCAGCCATGGCGCCATTTGCTTCCCACCCACTGATCTTGTAGACTCCAAACACAGGAACTAATAAGCTAGCTAACAAGAAGGAGCTACCAAAAGCCAAGTGGATCGGATCAATGGCCTCTGCAAGGAAAATGGGAATAGAGGCGCTGATGGTGGCCCATGCGGTGCTGGCGCTGGCCACAGGTGGCAGTGCACAGCTCCAGTACGGGTTCTACAAGAACAAGTGCAACGCCAGCGATGTAGAGGCAGTGGTGCAGGGAATTGTCAAGGCCCGCTTCGCTCGTGAGGCTCCCATCGTTGCCTACCTCCTCCGTCTGCAGTTCCACGAGTGTGCCGTCAATGTATGTATTAGTATTACCAGCTTTGGTATTCAATAATGCTCGTACCCTTATACGTTCCATGGCTTAAAGCAGTGATATGGTTGACTGCAGGGGTGTGATGGCGGTCTGCTGATCGACGGCCCCGGCACAGAGAAGACGGCGCCGCCGAACTTGAGCGTGAAGGGTTATGATCTCATCGCAGCCATCAAGGCAGAGCTGGAGCGGAGGTGCCCTGGCGTCGTGTCCTGCTCCGACATTGAGATTTTGGCTACCCGGGACGCGGTTGCGCTGGCCGGTGGGCCGGCGTACACGGTGCGCACTGGAAGGAGGGACCGAAGGCAATCGCGGGCCTCTGATGTGAAGCTCCCGGGGTCCGAGTACACAGCGGCGCAAGCCATCGCTTACTACGCCAAGCTTGGAATGAGCGCATATGACACGGTGTTGTTGCTTGGCGCACATACGGTCGGTGCCACTCATTGCAGCTCAATCAAGAACAGTCGTCTGTACGGATATGGTGGTAAGATGGGCGCAACTGACCCGGCCATGGACCCAACCCTCGCATCAACATACAAGAAGTATGTGTGCCCCAACGTGACCTCGTCGAACGGCAACACTGTATACCTTGATGACCAGTGGAGTGCAGTAAAGGTGGATAACAACTACTACAAGAACTTGCAGCGCGGCCGTGGAGTTCTCCTCGTTGACCAGAACCTCTACCGTGACAGTTCTACGCGTGGGTTCGTCGACCAGCTCGCAAACAACAATGGGCTCTTCCAGTCACAGTTCGCAAAGGTGCTGGTGAAGCTCAGCGAGGTCAATGTGCTCACTGGCACGCAGGGTGAAATCCGCAAGGTCTGCAACAAGTTCAACTAACCGATCCATTGTACACTTCATAGACCCATTTCCTGGTTTTCTTCATCATTTACATTCATTTCCCTGCCCGGTTCACTTCTGAAGTTTCTGTTCTCAATTTGTTCTGTAATTTTGTTTGAAGAATTACTTAATATTTTTCTACATATGAAGTTGGATTCATTCTTTTTTGTACGATGCTAGTTGAGAACGTCCAATTCATCATCAGTTACATTATATATATGAAAATCTAACAAAAAATTCTAGTGAGCAAGGGAAACAATGGATCAACAAGCTAACCGCAAATAACCCATACTAGTAATAGGCTGAGGAAGGAACATTCGACCATACAAGACACAAACCTACACATATGCATGTTGGTGGATATGATACGCCGCGGCGATAATCAAACAAGGGATCAAACAATAATCTACAATAGTAAAATGGGGATTAGTGCATGGGAGTTTTGTCTAAAAGACACTAAGAAAACATGTATTGGTTTCTAGGACAGGGTAACTTTATCTCCTGGATACTGTGAAAAATGGGATTTTGTCTAGAGGATACCGCTATTATTATTTTAATTATTTTCTTTTGATAAAAAAGAGAGACTATGTTTTAAATGACACAAATGCCCCTAGCTCATCTACCGCAAAGCTGCCCCACCGCCTTCACCTTCCTCCTCTCCACGTTCCGTGACTAGGACACCATCATCGGGTGCCCCCGCATCTGTTCCAAGCCCGTCGCAGGCACAAACGGGATAGTGGAGGCGATCATCTCTGGCGGCATGAGGTGTGACGAATTTCTGATGGTGGCATGGCACATTGGGATACTCATCGAAGGGTCTACACTTGGACCTCTAGGGTGAGCAGCGTCTGGAGCAAGTCCATCACTGGTGAGGAGGAAGACACATGTGACGATGAAGAAGATAAGGCAGGGGCAATTCAGAATTTTGACCATTAAAATGAGTTCTTTTATATGGTGTAGTGTCTTGCAGACAAAAATAGTTTTTTTCAGTGTTCAGAAGACAAAGTCAGTCAGTGCGGTGTTCTAGAGACAGATACATATTTTCTAAGTGTCATGTAGATAAAAAAAAAAGTCCTTAGCGCATAGCACCTTCCCCTTATCCTTGATGGACCCCCCCCCCCACCCAGAGTAAAGGTCCCTCCCACCGCTCAACGGTACAAGTGGAGATATAAGCATGATTCTGTTGCCCACCATTGGCAATGCTCCTTGCAAGAACATTGTCCATCCTTCAAATAGAGCCAGACAGGTCCTCACTAGCGATATCCCTTTGAGTAGACGTTTCCAAACCATGCATAAGCTTATCAAGGCATCCACAATCTTCATTGGAAGCTCAACACCAACTTCTATACAGTTTAGGCATCGCCATGATACCAAGAATAACAACCTAAGGTTATCTCCCAACAACGATAGTGGCTTTAGAGGTGAATAGATCGATGTGCTTGTTACTCTCCCAAACACTACAAATAAAGATATCCAATCCATGCACTTCTACCTCTCTAGCTTCCTCTTGGCTCCTACTAGTTCCTCCTGATGAAATTGACCAAGAGAACTCCTATAGAGCTCAGAAATAGCTACATATAGTGTAGCAATCATAAACTAGTCATTGCCCAAAAATGATTTGTTAAAACCATCATCGTAGCATACTAGATCACCGTACGTTATGGTGACTCCACCACCATAACATATGATGTCTCTAGAGCTAAGATATTGATTGTTCCTCAGCTCATTATAAGTTATGGTAACTCCTTCACTGTAACATACGAATTTTCATAGAGCAAACACAGTTTGCTCCTTCACTACACTACACCTTATAGTCATTTCATTGCATCTTAGGGTGACTCTATGATATCATGTACGGGTATAACTCCAATTGGGCATCTCCATCCTCGGTGAACACATCCCTTATGGTAGTACATGAAATTGCGGGCCATAATTTTCTTGTTTTAGCAGCGCAGTCTTAAGGGAGCCCATGCAACACATCCTAAATCTTCTTTCTAAAATAAAATAAGAAATACAGCTAAATACTCTTAAAAACAAGTGCTACTTGGAGACGTTTCACGACACTGGTAAGAAACATGTAGCTAAAGATCCCCATTTTATACTTTCAGCTCCATAGACCTCAATCCCGTCGACAAACTACTACCAATACTCCTCTTTCTCCTCGGCAGAAATCATTTTTTTCAAAGTCGACAAAATCTTGATATGTCGGGTGTTCAAGAGAAAGAAGACGGTCCATGGTGTACCTCTTGGAGACGTCAAAGGGTGGGTCTTAAAATTCAAAAAGAACTTCTTCTCCTCCTAATGTCAATCTAAGATAACCTTTTCCGGCACCTATCACTACATGTACCAATTTCAAAAAGGATCTTCCCAAAAGAACATCTTCAACTCCTACTTTATCTTTGTCAAGAATAAATACATCCACTGGTACAGTGTTTCTTTTAACTTTAATCTTCATATACTCGACAACCCCCAATGGCTTAGTTCTTCTCCCATCTGCCATGATCAATTCAAGCTCAGTCCCTAACAATTGCCCTTGTATCTCATACGGCATTCCCATGAATATTTCATAGGTCACACGGGAACCAAAATCACACAGTGCCTTAGGGAATTTCCTATTTCCTTCTATAAGGCCAACCGTGTTGTTGGTGGCCCTTAAAACCCAATATCGGCCACCAACCGATCGGAAAATGCAAGGTAAAGACCAAAGTTTGATGAATATTTATTTAAACTAATAAAGTTCCATGAGTTTTGGCGATATATGTGTTTGCAGGTTCAAAAGGGCCAAAATTAGGTAAAACATGAAGAAATGCCCTATCGGCCAATCCTGTCGTAAAACAGCCGGCCGACAGGATCGTATGAGGCTGAAATCAGGGCCCGGGTAGGGTCGTGATGGCTGAAATCAGAACTCAGCCGACAGGGTCATATCAGGCTAAAATCAGCCATCCGGCTGGATAAAATAGAGTCTCATCAGGCTGAACCATCCGACCCAGCCGACCCTGCAAAACACTCTACCATGAGGTCGTTTTCCATCCCCGGGCTAAGGAGGGTAAAAAGTGGAGAAGTAAAGAAGGCATCCACGTCACACAACTTGGACAAGTGAAGACATGACCCGGAGCGGGTCGGCACCAAAAATGGGCCGTCGCCCGGCCTGGGACTTTTCCTCCTGGTGTGTCCAGCCCACTTAGCCCATCATGCCAACCGACGTCAAGTGGATAAGGCGGTTGACAACCGACCCAACAACCGTCATCCGGACCAAATCTGAGTCGTCCGAGGGAAGGCGGTCGGAAACCGACTCAATCGTGTGGCCGCTCGGCCTGGGTTGCCGCCCGGCGGTGCATGCCGCCCGGCGGTGCATGCCGCCCTGCATGCCCGGCCACCCAGCATGGCCCACCGCACGGCGGAGGAACTTTTGCCCACCGACTCTCCCTCACCTACAAGTACCCGCCAAGTCTTTGCCACCTATAAATAAAGGGGGAATTCGGTAGAAGTGAGAGGAATTGAGAAGAAATAAGTATTAGTCCCAAGTTTTACCCAAGTAGAAGAGTAGAGGTGTAGGAGGAGGAGTTTAGGATGCTGGCTCCTTCAACTTGTGCCTCGGGGATTCAAGCTCCTGCGTGAGTAATCTCCCTCATCTTCGGGGTCGGGTAACATGTAGTAGAATTCTTGCCCAAGTAATAAAGTGAGTATTTCTATCCTTTTATTCTGCGGGATCCTCGTGCATAACTGTTTATTGCTTCGTAGCATTATCTTGTTATGCTTACCAATTCTAGAACTGGTATGAAAGTCTATGTTTAGACATGGTGTTTAGACTTAGCTTTCCTACGATTGCATTCATCCCCACGGGCTATGTGGTAGGCGGCAGATGGTGACAGTCCTATCCGTCCAATATTGAATTCCACCATGTTCGGGAAGTCTCAAGCAGGGTTGTCTAGCGTTAACGTGCCCACTAGTACATGAGGTTAGTTACCGACCCTTACCTATGGATCGTTATCGTGCCCCGAAGCATATATTGGAAATAGAATTCTCACTAAGTTACTTGGAGAAGGTTCACTGTATTAGATTGCCTGGCCCAGGGACTTTTTCTCCCTAGAGAGTACACTTTGTTCTGCACCCTCATCACTAGGACTTGATAGATTAGGAGTGACACTCTACTCGTTCCCTGTGGAAATCGATACTCTGGAATACTCCCGGGTGAAGGCTACATCGGCATCTGTACGCTTGCAGATTTTCCCTATTAGGCTTAAGAACCGTCAACAAGCTTTCTGGCGCCGTTGCCGGGGAACGGTAGCAGTGCCACTCCGAACTCCGTCTCGCATGTTAGATTTTCTTTGTTTTTTACCCTACCACTAAGTTAGGTCGTTTTTAGTTTTATCTTTAACCATTAAATTAGGCTATAAAAGAAAAGAATTTAAAGTTAAAATTTTGAAAAAAAAATATTGGCGATGGCTCGGCCAAGTTTACTGGCCGGGAGGTCAAATTTCATCAAAAACGACCACCCGGGTGATAATCTGAGGCTCCTGTTCAACCAGTCAGTTTCTGCCGCCCGGCAAGCCATGCCGCCTGGCACAACTTTTTCTCGTATTCTTGTCACTTCTAATGCAGAGATGATGGCCATGAGTGGTGAAGGTGTGGCCAGCCTTACCTTGAAGAAAAATGCTCATTAAAAGCCCCACCACGAGTGAAAGTGAATGAATGAGAGTCACCCGTGTCACCTCACTCTTTCACCACTCACACTCACCTACCACCCTACTCACCTAGGCCTCATGAGTGGCAGCACACTCATTGCAAACATACAACTTTGGCCATCCCATCATTATACCCTTGCTCCCTACACTCTTAGCAAATTTCTGGACAAATTGAGCAAGTGGATCATATGGCACTTCGACCTAGCCTTATCCTATCACCACTAGAGCAATAATAGAGCAAATGGAGGGAAATGATCTGCCGGCCGGCATGTGCTGCCACCCGGCGTGTCCCGCCGCCCGGCATAAACATTTTTGCCCCAACACTCCCCTCGAGCCAATAAATGCCAGGCACACTCTCCTTTGTTTCTCCACCCTCAGCTGAAAACATTTTCTCTCCTTCTTCACCCTCGTCTCACCTCACTAGCCCTCTCTAGTAAGTGCACTTTGCACTTAGCAATAAAAGTGTGCTGCAATAAAACCAACTAGAGAGAAATTGTTGTCACCCTTGCATGTTTGAACGACTAACACTTGGACTACTAACCGAATGACTAACCTCTAACCATTATAATCATTTTGTCCTTCGGGTATCGTGTCCAAGTAACCCCTCTTGCAGGAATGGCAAATATTTGGATTGGCCTCTACACCAAGCAGCAGCGGCTCAAGCCATGGGAGGCGCACGCCAAGTGAGCGCTCAGAAGCCGAGCACTCGGGAGCTTCACATGGGTATGCCCCGAGCTACCTCTCAGACTCAATGTCCATATCCGAAGCCCCAACGGTGCAAAGCATGCAAGACGAAGAGTTTGACAAGTTCATGGAGAGTAAAGAGAATATGGTGTTCAATGACTATGATGAGCGAAGCAAACTCACTGCCATTCGGGACCGGGAGTTCACATCCGTGCGCAAGTTTGACCACAACTTCCTCGAGCGAATCAGCGTTCTCGCTGATTTTGAGTACGCACTCAACACGGCCGGATGCGTGCATGACACAGTGTTTCAGGAGATAGGCTAGGGACAAGACCACCTCGAACAGGTGCTTTGGGAAGCTCACAATATCATTGGGAGCAACCACAAGTCCCGGGATTTACTAGCTCATCACACTACACTAGTTCATCCCATGAAGAGTATGAACCGTACAATCCTTATGGGACGAGGAGCTACCACCAACCTCATGGAGGCATAGGCACTTCACGTTCTACCCGATTCACATCATACAACTTTTTGGAGTTGGAAGAAGATATGCAATACTTGGCTGCCAATGCTTATGAAACCAACGAACGAACTCAAGAAATACAAGCAGCCATAAGGGATGGACAAGAATGGCAGCAACAAATGTCAGAACAGCTTCAGACGAACCTCTCCATGATGGACCAATTGTTCGGCCACTTCAACATCGAGTATCAACCGCCACAGTGAAAGTCATCTAAGCTTAAGTCTTGCAAAGACCTAAGCTTCGAGAGGTACCCAAACCAAGGTGTGACGCTTGTTCTATCCTCTCTCCCCCTTTCTCTAGTTGAGTTGTTTTAAGAAAACCCAAAAAGACTTTTTTTTAGTTGTCGAATAAAATCATAAAAATTTGCATAACCAAAAAGAATAAAAATATTTCCCTTTTCAAATAAAATTTGAGAACTTAGTCTCTACCTTGCCTATGGAAATGATGAATAGTTGCTCTGTTTGCTCCTTGTGAGTCTCAAGTATACAACCTCTACTCTTCATTTTGGTGGGTAATAGAAGACCGGCCACAAAGCTAGTCTCTCTATGTTTTAGTGCGTGCAAAATGGTTAATAAACACCAAGTCTAGTTGTTGGAATTCACGATATAGCATGTTTTGGATGAGTCTATGATCTCCTCATGATTAGAGTCCAATGATTTCTTTCAAAATCATGCTGTAATAAAAACCCCCCTACTTGGTGTATATCTTTCCTATGATAGAAAAAGTCCTACCAAGACCAAATATTAATTGTGAACCCACTTTTATGTCATCGATGTATGCATTGAGTTTGGTTAGGATTTGATCCTTATGAGGGACTTACACTTTCAAAGCCAATTATTTTCCTTCACGTTATCTTTGAGTTCTCAAATAATCATGCTTGGTTATACGGTTTCCACATTGGATTCAAGCATCCACTTCACCAAGCATGTTAGCCAAAAAAACTCTCCTTTGCGAAAACCTTGATCCTACAAGAAAGATTATGGTCTTCCCAAAATAAATGCTCAGAAAAAGTTTGCAAAAATATTTGAACCATTGAACTAGCTTACCTACACTATGAGAGCTAAAAAAGAAAGAAAGAAAAGAAGAAAGAAAGAAAGAGAAAAATGAGAAAAATTATCAGCTCTCGTATATGTACAAATGTCAAGTTTCAAGGTTCATTAAATCCTTTGAGCAAAATAAAGGACCATTGTTTCACTCTAGCACAAAAATCCAGTCTATTGATAAAGATCTTTGCTATTGTGCTAGTCCACTCTTTCGCGTGAGTCCATTCTCTCCCTCTCCCCTTGACATTATTTCCAAATGGTTGGAATGAGAAAGTGCAAAGTCTTTTCGCTAGGACCATCTCTTAACTTAACAAAATATGCATACTAGATGTGCCATCCTACCAAGCTCCACATATAGAGCCAAATTTTATAGAGTATGATGAGCACTTCGTGAGGAAATACACTTTTAGAGAGATGAGAGTCATAGTGAAGGATTGCACCAAGAGGGAAAATTTTCAATCTTAGGCAGCACTACAAAAACTTTGGACTCATGATCATGTAGGAGGTTGATGACAAAACCTAAACTAGTTGTTCTGAGTTCCAATCGCTCATGACAAGATCATAAAATGCTTAAGAGCCCCACATACAATGAGAAAGACTTAGTGATCAACTTGTGTTGGTTTACTATTACCCCTATGTTATCGGAGTATGTGTTTCTGCACTTGATCCTTGCAAGGCTCTAATATTGAAGCAACTCCTGATCCATCACTTCCAAGTTTTAATTTGCTTGGGACAAGCAAAGGTTTAAGCTTGGGGAGGTGTTGGTGGCCCTTAAAACCCAATATCGGCCACCAACCGGTTAGGAAATGCAAGGTAAAGACCAAGGTTTCATGAATATTCGTTTAAACTAATAAAGTCCCATGAGTTTTGGTGATATATGTGTTTGCAGATTCAAAAGAGCCAAAATTAGGTAAAAATATGAAGAAATGCTCGTCGGCCGATCCTATCGTAAAACAGCCGGCCGATAGGGTCGTATGAGGCTGAAATCAGGGCCCAGAAAGGGTCGTGGCGGCTGAAATCAGAACTTAGCCGACAGGGTCATATCAGGCTGAAATCAACCACCTGGCTGGTTAAAACAGAGTCTCATCAGGCTGAACCATCCGACCTAGCTGACCCTACAAAATACTCCACCATGAGGCCGTTTTCCATCCCCGGACTAAGAAGGGTAAAAAGTGGAGAAGTAAAGGAGGTATCCACGTGGCACAACTTGGACAAGTGAAGACATGACCCGGAGGGGGTCGGCACCAAAAATAGGCCGCCGCCCGGCCTGGGACTTTTCCTCCCGGGGTGTCCAGCCCACTTGGCCCATCATGCCAATCGACGCCAAGTAGATAAGGCGGTTGAAAACCGACCCAACAACCGTCAGCCGGACCAAATCTGGGTCGTCCGAGGGAAGGCAGTCAGAAACCGACTCAATCATGTGGCCACCCGGCCTGGGTTGCCGCCCGGCGGTGCATGCCCGGCCGCCCGGCGGGGGAACTTCTGCCCACTGACTCTCCCTCACCTACAGTACCCGCCAAGTCTTCGCCACCTATAAATAGAGGGGGAATTCGGTAGAAGTGAGAGGAAGTGAAAAGAAATAAACATTAGTCCCAAGTTTTACCCAAATAGAAGAGTAGAGGTGTAGGAGGAGGAGTTTAGGATGCTAGCTCCGTTAGGGGTGGGCGTTCAGTTAATCTGGTTAATACGGGTCGGTTAATTCGGCTAACAAGAATTTTGGTTAATGAAAAATGTCAACTAATTTAATACCAGAAAAAATGGTAACCGCAAAGTTCGGTTGCGGTTAATTCGGACTATTAACCGAAGAAGCCGATTTAACCATACTAAAACAAAAAAAAAGAGAAAAATAGGAGATAAGAGGAAGAACTTGTCGCGGCCCTCGCCTAGCGCACCGTCACCCTCGCCTAGCACGCGCTGTCGCTTCCGCACCTCGCCGCCCTCATGCATGAGCCACCTGCAACGCTGCCGTTGTCGCCTCGCCATCGTTGCTGCATGCCGGCGTCGTCACCTCGCCATCGTCGTTGTCCTTGATCTGACTCGAGCTGCTGTTGTTGCTGTCACACAATCGATTGGCGTTGAGCTGCACCGCCTTCAAAAGAGAAAAGACTGGAGGCCGGCAGGCCGCTACTCACCGAGCACCCGTGCTGCAAGGCTTCAACGATGATTAAGAGAACGGCGGCTCCGTACGAGGGGTGGGCGTTCGATTAGGTTAGAAGACTAGTTTAGCTTTTTATATGGCAGAACAGTTTTGTGGGCTGGATGGAGTGATGGGCTTCCTTGGGTCTTATGTGCTGGTGGGCTGAAATGCCATAATTCGGTTATTTCGGCCTGTTCGGTTAACCACGCCTGAAAACCGAAGAAATTACGGTTAACCAAAGTAGACAAAACTGAAAACCAAACTGTAAACCGAACACCGAATTAATCGCAAATTTTGGTTTTTTCGGTTTGGTTCGGTTCAGTCACCGATTTTTCGGTTAACCGCACCCAGGCCTAGGCTCCTTCAACTTGTGCCTCGGGGATTGAAGCTCCTGCGTGAGTAATCTCCCTCATCTTCGTGGCCGGGTAACATGTAGTAGAATTCTTGCCTAAGTAATAAAGTGAATATTTCTATCCTTTTATTCTACGGGATCCTCGTGCATAACTGTTTATTGCTTCGTAGCATTATCTTGTTATGCTTACCAATTCTAGAACTGGTATGAAAGTCTATGTTTAGACGTGATGTTTAGACTTAGCTTTCCTGGGATTACATTCGTCCCCACGGGCTGTCTGGTAGGCGGCAGGTGGTGACAGCTCTGTCCATCCAATATTGAATTCCACCACGTTCAGGAAGTCTCAAGCAGGGTTGTCTAGTGTTAATGTGCCCACTAGTACATGAGGTTAGTTACCGACCCTTACCTGTAGATCGTTATCGTGCCCCAAAGCAGATATTTGGAAATAGAATTCTCACTAAGTTACTTGGAGAAGGTTCAATGCATTAGATTGCCTGGCCCGGGGACTTCTTCTCCCTATAGAGTACACTTTGTTCTGCACCCTCATCACTAGGACTTGATAGATTAGGAGTGACACTTTACTCGTTCCCTATGAAAATCGATACTCTGGAATACTCCCAGGTGAAGGCTATGTCAGCATCTGCACGCTTGCAGATTTTCCTTGTTAGGCTTAAGAACCACCAACATGCGTAAACACCGCATATGCCTTCATAAGATGAGGGGACAAAACAACTATCAAACAATCTCTTTCCTTGTTCTACCTCCACCTCATCAACTTCTGAATCATCCCCATAGAATTTCCCCAACACTTCTCCAATCATCTTTTGATCTAAGATTTCTGATGTCTTAGTGCTACTGGGAAAATTATACTATATCCCTATTGCAAAGGCATGTTTAGGATCGTATGTCCGTCGCATGCTTAGTAGATTATAATTGAAATTGATAGGAATAAAATCCAAGGGTTCAAACTCATCAAGCGGTTTAGCATCACGTAGGGTTCTATCTCCTTTTGGCTTCAAAGAACTATCCATGAAGTCCATGTGATGCTTCTCTAAGATAGCAGCTTTGATCTTAGAGAATTCACTTTTGAGATGCCCTGTACCGATCGGCACCAATGTGGTGTCGATCTGCACGAGGGTTGTGCAGATCGGCATGATGTCTGTGTCGATCGGCACCTCCTCAACTCTAAGCTCTTTTAAACCATCTTGAACAGGTTCTTCTGCATACTCTACTAGCACGACCTCCAAAGTGGTACGTTCTTCTGCTCCATATTATATCTTTTAGGGGTCATGAATCGGCATTGGTTTTAGGGGAGGACTTGGATCTTCTTGGAATTCCTCCCAATGCTTGTGCATAGCTTTGGTCTTCACTATCTTAGTCAAGAGATACATTTATGTCTTGGCTATCAAATCCAAGAAACTCCCTCCAACAGATCCATCTAGGTGCATTCTGGAGGTTCCTTCAAGACACATATAGAATGTTTGCGCAACATAATCGTTGTCAATCCCAAGATCAGGTCCTTGCTTCAATATGGATTGAAAATGTGGCCTTGCTTGCGTGAGGGTTTTTCCTTCCTTTGCTCAAAGTTCACCACTTTCCTCCTTAACTTCTACACTTTAGGCAGTGGAAAAAAATGAAAACAAAATGTTCCCACCAATTTATCCCCAATTTCCTTTTGCTTCATTGGCTGCAGAATTGTACCAATCCTTAGCCCTTCTGTCAAGAGAGAACAGGAACAACAACCATTTGTACCAATTTTGAGGCACTCCTTCATGCTTAAAAGTTTGATAGAGAACTTCTAGATCTTGCAAGTGTGTATACGAGTTCTCGCCCTTCGTCCTAGAGAACTTGTTGTTTTTAGGAGCACATATAATTGTGACTTTCTCATCAAAGACATGTGGAATCATCAACTCTGAAAACGGCAATGAATTCTCCCTAGCCGTGTGGGACGATTCTGAAGTACTCTATCAATAGTAAAAAAAACACAAGGGAAAACACAAAAACAAACTAGAAAAAAGGGGATTAGAGGTTAGTAGAGCAAATCAATGGTAAAAGAACTAGCTTGTTCCCCGGCAATGGTGCTAGAAAAAGAGTTTGTTGATCGCTTATACATACCTACTTATACACATCAAGTGGACTGTGTACATTGTAGTCTTTTTTTCTTAGAGTATTCCAAGGTTTAATCAAATCTACACAGAACAAGCATAACTTATACTATTATTTAAAGCTACTAACTTATGTAATGAATGTGTTTATGAAAGGTAGCAAACAACTAGGAGTAAATGAACTAAAATGTTTAACAAAGTTTTAAAAGTATCCACTCATATGGTTGGGGTTACTAGCATGCAACTCACACTATTGGTTCATTTGATATATTTAGTGTTTTGCAAGACATGATGGTTTCATTCACCCTGACCCTATCACGACAGGGGCTAGTGATTCCCCAGTGGTTTCTAGCACTATGCAATCATCAATAGCATAACTAGATGTTTAACCACACTAATAGATTCATATTTAGATCATGCACAATTACATACAAAATAAGCACATCACATAGACTGAATGTATCAAACAAATATCATAAGGATTGAGAGTTTACATAACTAGGTCCCCTTTGCCAAGGGAGATAATATGAGAATTACTCATGCATCCTACTGTAATCCATGGACATAGTTATAATTCGATGAGAGAATGCAACATGAGGCGCGCAAGTGTCGATCAGCATGGTGATGTGCTAGTCGGAACGCTCCTCCTTTTGGTCGTGATGAGTGGTGTTTGTCATATTTTCTGCCGTAACCTTAAACCCTAGGTCAATAACTCTTTATCTCTTGTTGTACGCCTTCTGACGATGATCTCTTCTTTTTATACTCTTTTCGAGTTCTGGGCTTTGTTGCACCAATCTGACTCTATCAATGTTTTTAGGCTTCTATCTCTCCGAGTAGGCTCCAAATTAGGCTTTTAACTCGTAGTGTTGATCAGCACATAGGTTGTATCGATCGGCATGGCCTTGCAATTCTCCTTCTCAAGCCTTTAGTCATCCTCGGTCCGTAAGTTCTCTATTTTTACCTATTTCCTACATAATTCATAGAAACAAGACAACTACGAATATGTATGATAGTTGGGGTTAATTGTTAGCAATAATAGCAAAATAAGGCATTAACCACACCTCATTTACTATGTAAATTGAGCACTGAAATTATGTCAACAATCTCACATCCACATTATCATCACCAATTGGAGACCTTTGTTTCTCATCATGCTCAAGCAAAACCCAACAATGATGCAAGGCAGAGGCCTTTCTAGCTTTCCACCCTTTTTCTTGCATTTCCCTTTGTACAACAGTTGAGCAATTTTTACATGTCCACAAAGAACCTAGTGAACAATATTAACAAGGAACCAAGTGAACACGGTGAAGAAAGAACCAAGTAAACAATATACAAAATTCATCACCTTATCTTGAGCATTTGCATAACTTGGATTCAAATGCTCAACTTGTTCCAAGCATGATGTGTGGTGCAAGCAGCATTAATTGTTTACCAATGATGAGTAACTAAAACTTGAGAGTGAAGGATCCCACTTTTGTTCTTGCGGTAAAAGTGATCATGTATATGATGCCAATAGGTTTCTCTGGATTGTTCATCACCTATGATTGGATCAATGCAATGGCTTGCGAAGCCTTCACCATGGTCTCATCCTTGCCAGTCAAGAAATATGACTCCCCTAGAACCCTTCCTTCTTGGCACCTCATCATCAGAGGAGTACTTGTCATCATCAGCATGACATACGGAATTCATATCAATGTCAAAGTTGTGCCAATCCATTATGCTTAGAATAGTCTCATCATCGTACTAAACAACCACAGATTGAAAGTAAAAATTGACCAAAAATACAAATGGATGCCAATTGACACTGTTTTTTTATACTATGAGAACATCAAAATGTCATGGTACCATGAAAATTATTCAAGATTCAAGAAATTTATGTCACAATACCTAAAGAATACTCAGGATTCATGAATTTTATGTCTCACTACCATGAAGAATACTCAAGATACAGGAATTTCAGTAGCAGGAGACTGCACACCTTGTTGGCATTTCATCAAGCACATGTTGTGCATCAATAGCAACATAAGCTGGAGAGCAGCTGAGGGTGGCAGCAGGGGCACGAGTTGTCATTGCCGCCAGGGCATTGAGTCCGCCTAGAATGGAGGAGGAAGGGCGCGAGATGGAGCAGCATAGAGGGAGCTGCTTGGATGCCACTCGTCGTCTTCTTGCCCTTGCTTGCACATCTAGTTCAAGCTGGATCACCAGGTGGCCATTTGCGGGCCTATTTTGTTTGTTCGGCTAGGGTGGCACTAAAACTCATGACTCGGTAGCTCGCTCGACATAGAGGTGAACTCGACTCAACTCAGCTTGTTTCAATTTCAAACGAGTCAGCTAGTTTTTTAGCTCGTTAAGTTAACGAGACACCTCGAGCTAGCTCACGAGCGTAACGAGACACATACTTTTTAAAACCTTGAACCTACCTAGGGACGAATTTTAAGTTGAAGCACTATTATACTACTATTTTTATCTTATATAGTTTGTTAAAAAAACTTGACCCGTGGGGTAAGACCGTCCCACGGCTTTCTTTGATAGAAAAGCTCAACCTTAGTTATTACATTTGTGTGAATTTGTTGTTGTTTTTTACATATATTTAAGTTATGTGAAAATATTGTTGAGCAATGTTCAGTTTGGATCTTAAAAATATTTGGTGGTCTAAAATATATGGTATTTTTATATTTATGTATATTATTTTTTTCATGCCTATACATCAAGTAAAAAAATGTGTGTTTTTCACGTAAAACTCGATGAGCCATAATAAGCCGAGCTAAATGTCATTATTAACTTGTTAGTATAATAAGTCAAGCAGAGCTAGCTCGTTATGCTAACGAGCTAGGGTGAGCTGATGTCGAGCCGAGCTGAGCCGGCTCAACAGCCAGAGCCCTAGGTGCGGTCCCATCCCCATCCTCCCTAGTGGCGGTGCGCCCCTAGCTCCTTGTGCTCAGGGTGAGGCGCGCCGGCCCGAGGCAGCCCAAATGGTCGCACAGGAAACGGTTGGGCATGAAAAGCTCGGCTTAGCCTTCCATAACGGCGGTGCGGCTAGAACCAACGGGAGTAGGTGGTAGGTGGCTGGGAAAGAGGAGAGGAAAGGTCCTGCGGGAGCAGTTTGGTTCTTCGCGTGCAAGGGATAAGTTTTGGCTCACGGCTAGTTGTATTGCTATGTTTGGGTTTAGGAGAGAGAAATTTAGGTTGTAGTCTAAAAATTTTAGTCATCTGCTGGAGATTAGTTTTACTAGTTTTTAGGCTTTCTGGCAGTTTTTAGGTATAACAATTTGTTTTAGGTCAGGAGATGCTCTAAGAAACACATCCTAAACCTTCCTTCTAAAAGCTAAATAAAGAAATACAGCTAAACCGTCTTAAAAACAATTGCTACTTAGAGATAAGTCTCATTAAAGTCATAAATCACGTCTCAGGACACTGGGTTGTAAGAAACATGTAGCTCAAGATTCCATTTTATACTTTCAGCTCCACATACCTAAAGCTCGTTGACAAACTACTACCACTACTAGATATGCCTATAGAGAATCAGCTCTAATAGCTGTAGTGCAGTTTTTGAAATAGTGTACAACAGTTGTTTAAGTGAATAAATTTGGTACAAATTGTTCATGATTATACAGATTGAATAGGTCAAACCATTGTTCAGTTTACCACTATTATAAACCAATAAAATGGTATACTATAAAGACAATTGCATAAAAATTAATAGAAAATATTAAACTATATATAGATTACTATGTCCCCTGCGTTGCTTGCTTGAAGGGGCATGTACTATGCATCCGAGGTCATTTGCCCTTCCAAAGAAAATGCCCCCACAAGGAACACGCGCAAAAAAAAAATCTGTAATGAAGCAAACAAATTTAAGAGCTGTCCTAGTGTAAAATGTTAATTCCCACCCGGGTGTTAACTTCAATGGATTAAAAAAACCCTAAATGGATTATAATTGACAATATTTCGTGAGGTGTGTTATCTGTTGAGAGAAACAGAATCGTTAAGAAAATATGGCTGTGAATTAAATCTCCCGAAGCAGAGAATAGTTTTCAACCCACAAATAATGGTAGATGACAACTATTCCGGCGCCTATGTTGGTCACTTAATTAACAAAGAGCATCTAGCTGAACTGGAATGTTGAATTCTTTATTTGCAAATGCAGAGTCAATTCCACCAAAAGAAAATAACAAGATTTTCTTATCATGCATTCTTCATACTAATTCCTATGAAGCACAGCTATAGTATAGCTAGACAAGTCTTTTGTCTTTCTTGAGAGAAAGAAAGAGAAGCGGGAGTACAGCATCGTTCGTGACCTCCATGATTATAAGAGAGAGTAAACAACAGAAGTTTCATTATGACCATGTCATCGTCTAATCACATATAAATACTTAGGCATGGCGCCATTTGTCTCCCATCCACTGATCTCACACTACAAGAACTAAGCTACCTAACTAGAAGCAGCTAGTATAAGCGAAGGGGATCAATGGCCTCTGCAAGGCACATGGGAGCAGCGGCGCTAATGGTGGCGCTCGCCGTGCTGGCGCTGGCCACCGGTGGCAGTGCGAAGCTGCAGCACGAGTTCTACAAGGGCAAGTGCAACGGCAGCGACGTGGAGGCGATTGTGAAGAGCATCGTTAAAGCCCGCTTTGCTCGCGAGGCTCCCATCGTCGCCTACCTCCTCCGCATGCAGTTCCACGAGTGCGCCGTCAATGTATGAACCAGCTTGGCTGTCCCTCACGTACGTGCGCGCGAGTGTGCCGTGCCGTGGATTAACGTGACCAGTTTGGTTGCAGGGTTGCGATGGAGGTCTGCTGATCGACGGGCCTGGCACGGAGAAGACTGCGCCACCGAACCTGAGCGTGAAGGGCTACGATCTCATCGCGGCCGTCAAAGCGGAGCTGGAGCGGAAGTGCCCTGGCGTCGTGTCGTGCTCCGACATTCAAATCTTGGCCACCCGGGATGCGGTCGCGCTGGCTGGTGGACCGGCGTACAAGGTGCGCACAGGAAGGAGGGATCGCCGGCAATCGCGGGCCTCAGACGTGAAGCTACCAGGTTCCGAGTACACAGCTGCGCAAGCGATCGCGTACTACGCCAAGCTTGGAATGAGCGCGTACGAAACGGTGCTGTTGCTTGGTGCGCACACGGTCGGTGCCACTCACTGCAGAGCCATCAAGAACAGCCGTCTGTATGGGTACGGTGGTAAGATGGGCGTGACAGACCCGGCTATGGACCCAACCATCGCATCAGTGTACAAGAAATCTGTGTGCCCCAACGTGACCAGGTCGGACGGTAACACCGTGTACCTTGACGACCAGTGGAGCGCGCTAAAGGTGGACAACAACTACTACAAGAACTTGCAGCGTGGCCGTGGCGTGCTCCTCGTCGACCAGAACCTCTACCGCGACGGCTCCACGCACAAAATCGTCGACCAGCTTGCAAACAACAACGGCCTCTTCCAGTCGCAGTTCGCAAAGGTTCTTGTGAAGCTCAGCGAGGTCAATGTGCTCACCGACAAGCACGGTGAAATCCGCAAGGTCTGCAACAAGTTCAACTAATTGATCGATCGTTTCTCACTTCATCAGGCGCGTCTTATTATTGTTTTGTTCATCATTCATTATCGTGTTGCTGCTTGGTTTGTTGCACCCTATGTTTCTTTTCTTTTTTTCGAAAGACCCTATATTTCTTTTCTTATTTCTCGTCCTGTGGTTTGTTTTGACCAAGTGGTGTTTGATTCATTCTTTTTGTAATAACATATATGAATATATGATAAATGTATGCAATAAGGTTATGATCAACTAATCAGATTAAGTTTTTTAATTCGTTCACTCTTGCTGAAGCTTGCACTGATACTGGCATGTGCAAGGTTTGTGGATGTTCAAAGTTCAGATTCAAGCAAAAGTAGAGGTGAAACTTCGTGACTCGTGGACTGTTCTACATACATAAACACATGGAAATGGGTGAAATGCAACCTTCACCTGGCGCTTCACTTCTCCAACCCGCATTCGATGTAATCAAGTCACTGGCGTGTATTATCTGGCTCTCTGATGGCCGTAAATCCGCACAGTCGCACAACTTTAGTTGTAAATTCCGAGGAAAAAGGAAAGGTAGACTGATGGCGGTGATATCCACGATAGACAATAGATGCAGACAAAGGAAAAACATGTAAGGCTATCAGTGTGGAATTGATAAATACAGGTTGGGTTAATCCCATGAGTTTGAACCCTATCTTCCGAGACCACTCGGATCTCCCCACGAAATTCTACCCCTGCTATCCGTGCACACCACGAAACTCTAGCCGTGCTCCGGCGCTGGCGCGCTTTTACACGATGTTCCCTTGTGTCTGCGAGAGGATATTGCTGCGATGAACTACTTTCCTCCGCATTTGGCGCACGATTACATTGGTAAGCTTACTCCTTTCCTCCGCTGCAGCTACACTTTTAGTGGTAACCTCCCATGATCCAACAAACGCGATAGATTGAACTGTTTTGTGCTTGAGTAACCTACCTTCACCTTAAGCTCCCTAGAAATAGTTACCATGCTTCCCAATCAAAGATTAGGCAAAGTTTTCTACTTTAAATTCTAACACCTTCAGCACGCTTCCAGTGTGCGGAAAGGACCCCATATATAGACCAAAAATGAGCCGACATGTTCACCACATCACTTGGCTTCCTATTTATCAATTGCATTTTTCCCCAAATTTTGAATTACTAAGAAAAGGGCATTTACTATTCAGGACAATAGGAGAAATAGCAACTTGGTTGCAGTTGCTATAGGACAGATTTACAAACAAAAAGTGAAAATAAACTAAAAAGTAAACAATCTCAGTTTACGTCGGCCAAAATTCCCTGGCTTCTAACACTCATCAGGATGTTGGATTCATACATATCAAATGGCAGGCAACAAAGATGAGGCTAGCTCATGCCCGTACTTGGGCAAAGCATCCTAGCATAGGCAATTGGCATTCAAAATTTATAAAAAAGAAAAAGAAAAAATCACTCGACAACGGCTAACAGATCAGACTCCCGGCAGAAGCAGTGCTTCTCTTCAGTACCCAGGTCGACCTGCAGGTACGCAAAACAATGAGCGGTCGAAGATTGGGAATTAAAAGGGTCTCATAATTGGAACAGACACAAGTAAAAGGATGCTACAAGATGATCAAAGTCATTTTCAGTTAGGAAGATGTCACACAATTTACCTCATAAGCATTTATGTCCGAGAATAGAACCTGAAACAATCACAAACATAACCAGATTAGAGTAATATCTTACTTGGGCAAAAGTATTGCTAGTGCACACATGGGACAAATTGATCAACTGACTGAAACAAGAAACGATGTATTATGTGTGTTTTCACAAGGATGGACACAGATAACACACTTTGTTAATAAATCTGTCCTGTGGCAGCTGACTGAAACAAAAAACAATGCATGATTGTGTGTGTTTTCACAAGGATGGATGCAAATAACACCTTTTGTTAGCAAATCTTATCCTATAGCAACTGCAACCAAGGCACTATTTCGCAAGTCCTATTGTCCTGAATAGCAAATGCCCTTCTCTTCGTATTTCAAAAAGAGGGAGAGAAAAACCACAATTGATAAATAGCAAACCGAGTGTTGTGGCAAACATTTCACTGTTAAAACGCCTAGGGGCTGCCCAGGCATAACTAGAACATTATGGTGCCCCATATACCCGTGACATGTGGAATGCCTTGATGGTGAAACGATGATTTTCTGACAAAACCTTGTCCAAACTTATGTGGCATTTCTGTCATCTAAGCAGATTGCAGTGGGAGACTGTAGAATAAATCATGTGGTGGTTCCAACTTGCAGGTTAGCACAGATGAGTTTGCTTTTAGACAACAAAAATGTTTTCTGCACTGTTGTGCTAGCTGCAACCATTGTTTCTTTCACTTTGACCTCTATTCAAATTGAACAATGTATACTGCTAGAAAGGAAGTATCTAATTTCTAGAATGCATTTGCTGCGCATTACATGTACCGTGAAACATTAGTATTTGTGTCTTCAGTTACAGGTCAAAGTGGTATTCATCCATCGAATTAAAAAAAAAAACTGCTATTCTGAATGTATCATCATGTATCCAAAGTACAAAAGTCATTTAGCATGCATGAAAATGCTACTTGTTGCATGAGTGTTTGAACATATAAGAATAAGATTTCTGTAAAAATTAATGCTACTCACCTTCTTTCCAGTTTCAACTTCACTGACATCAGCACCAACGGACAATATCTAGAATGAAAATGCAAGTTCATAGATTATAACCTGGTGAAAAAACAATTAGAGTACGAAACTACAACCCGTTAAGATCTTACCTCCCCCATCAAATATCTCTCAAACTTAACAGCAGATTTTGGTAGCAATACACCACCAGCAGACTTCTGCAGGTATTAAAAAGTTTCATTGGAACATCAGCTACATGAGAGGATCAACTTTTACAAATGACTTTCAGCAATGGTATCGGAATACCAGTAACTTGTTGAGCAGAACGAAAAAGAAACTCATTTACAGAAAAACTGAACAAGGAAAACAGTTGCTTATTTCCTAAAATGAAGGTGACAGCCTACACAACCCGCGGGACTGCAACATGTTGGGATGAACAAGAAGTTGCTGAGCACTAAATAGAAGAGCACAATTATACTTGGTAAACATGCAGGGCCGGCCTAGAGAGGGGGGCTGGCAGGGCGGGTGCCCAGGGCCCCTATCCATAGTATGTGCTTGTCCATTCATATTGGTCCAACAAACCGCAAGTGGCCTACAGACTTACGCACTCTGCTATCGAGGCCCTAAGTTTAATTGATTGATCAATTCTTTTTATAATTTTTAACAACATCATGTCAACTAGAAAATAAGCATTACGGAATGAAAAAAAAAGGCAATAGAGGAAACGAGAGTATGACTTCAGAGAATCAAACAAAAGGGGCCATGGGCAAATTGCTACGCGTAATTGGAGTGCTTCAAGGAACCCAAATAAGTTGGCAATACCCAAATAAATTTATCTTTTCATAAAGGGCCCCAGTATTTAGGTTTGCTCTGGGCCCCCAAAATCTCAGGAACGGCCCTGTATACATGCCTCATGTGTCAGCTTCCGTGAACAAGTTTACCAGTTCTTAAATAAAGAAGAGTTGTTAATGATCCACACTGCTTACATTTCAATAGAAACAAACAAAAATACTGTGCATAGATAGTTAGATGTAAGTTCAACAGAGATTCTATAATTTTAGGAACAAATAAAACTTTGCCAACCGTATAATTGCTAACGAAAAGAGCAAAGTCCTAAAGCTTAATTGTCAAATTTTGGCTCAACTGCACAAGTAATCCCAAAACTAATCAAAGTCCTCCTACAGTTTCTGAGTTTCTGACAAGGAATCCATAAATATAAGTGTTCACTCGCAAACTAGGAAAGCGAAAACTAGAATAGGAAAAGGACCGGATACCTCGGGAATCTGCTCCAGGCGGACGAGCACCCGGTCGGCCTGCGGCGCCACCTGCCAAAACAAAACCCAACACAGCGTCAGACATCACAAGTTCAGAACCCTACCCCAAAACCCTGGAGATGGAGCCAGAGCGCATCACGGGCTCAGGGCAGCGCATCCACTCACCTTAGAAGGCTCGTATTTCAGCGCAGCAGCACGCAGCACGGCGCGACGGCTGGTGGCGGCGGCCAGCGGCCTGCGGGTGCTACTGCTCCCGGCGGCGCCGTGGAGGACGAAGGGCGAGGCGGCGGCAAGGAGTGAGGGCGCCATCGGAGGCTACCGACTGCGACCGGAGGGAAGGCGAGGGGACGGGGAGCGGAAGCTTCTAGAGAAGCAAGGAGGAGGCTTGTTCGCTGGGCTGCTTCGTTCGACCTCCGCCGGGTGCTGCCCCCTTATCTGCTCGCCTTCCTCGCAAGGACGAACGGAATGGATGACTTCCTTCTCGATGGTTCCATTGCTTTCTTGTTGGGCCCTTATTTTCAGTGGGCTGAAATTTTATGTTTAACTGGGCCCATTTTAATAGTGATTGTCACTGAAGTGACTGAACTGCAATGTGTGTGCAGGCTAAAATTACTGGCGCACGTGGCTAGGGTGTTTGGATCCTATACGTCGTACTTACCTTGGAGCAACTGCAAAGTCTTCCACGATGACGGTGACGGCGATCCCATCTATGATGCAAGTGCTTGACTGGCGGCAGCTCTAGGAGGGGTTATTTTGTCGTGTCATTGATCAAGAAAACCTTCTCTCCTTCGGGACCAAAGCCATGAATATCAGTTGTCTGAATCTCAACTAACCTTGCATACTCCAAAATGTGCAACGTGCTGCACTGCTAGCTTGCTTCGCGGCCTTCAATCGGGCTCAGCCAATGCAACCCCGGCCTGTCTTGGCATCAGATTCAGTTGGGGACCCTAGTACTAAATAGCTAATGACAACATGGAGTATACATTCCCATCTTCAGTTGCAGGCATTGAAAATCCACGGTGTCTGCGCGCAGAGATAGACGGATCAAGATCCAAGCTTGGTGGCCGCGCTCTTGCACAGCATTCTGCTAGGCTAGGCATCGCTGGCGCCTCTAGGCTGGCTCTACTGTACACTGAACGGTGCTGCGCATGATGAAACTGAAGCCCGGGACTCACTGGTCCAATATAGGCTACTGTACAATTCAAAGCAGATCTGGTCCATGGTAGAACTAGCCATACTGCATGCAAGGATACACACACCGTCGACAGCCAGACAGCGATCTTGTTTTGCCCATAGTACATGCTAAAAAAAAATTACCACACACAGTGCCTCACAACACATCCCCTGAGCAGTTTCAAAAAAAAACACACACACACACACACACATCCCCTGAGCTATACATGCGTGTTATGGGTGTCCTCCCAAGGAAAATATGTACTCCTCCATTGTTATCGTTTCTGACAAAGTTTTTGTACTGCCGGCAAGCTATAACTTGAGTGATTGAAACAACAACAACAAATGAATGGAGGGAGTATATATGTGTCCACTGATGCGGCTTACACCACGTCAAGGAACCAACATCCACCACACTGGCGACTTGCTTGAAGCCTAGTCATAAGTTCGTTCTCATATCCAAATAAAACCAGAGACTAGTTAAGTTAATCGTGTAACGTGTTAGGTTGGTGAGTAGTTATCTCCACAGGAGAGAGGTTCAAGTTAGTTGCGACGAGACGGGCTGCGGGTTCCATGTTTACAAGCGGCAGCGATGATTGGGATTGGATAGGCGACGACTCGTGGAATTGTAGTCTTCATCATCTACCCTAGCTGGACACGCAAGCAAGCAATGAATGGAAGTTACAACGAAGGATCACCAATTCGGAGACCGCAAGGCACTATACCAAACCCCATATCGATCTCAAAGATTGTTACGGTTAGTTTAGCTAGATCATGCTGATGACGAGGTTCCATCGATGATGTTTCCGTGTCTACCAGCATTTTAGCTTTTGATCAGATGGTCAACGAGGCCTAATTGAGAATGACGATGGGTTAATAGACTCGTAAAGGTAAAGACAAAACAAGGGACAATTAAGCAACCTAACTTGCGATCTTCTCCTCCGGTTTCTCTTTTGTTTATTTTTGTAGAGATTTGATGAGTAAGTGCACGATCGAATCATGGATGATGCACGCGTGCGTCACTACGTGAGGGGTGCGGCCGGGTGGCGTGGCGTTGCAGTATATGCATAGCGTCCCGAGCGGCATGGAAGGCGTGGGCAAAGAAAGGGATGAGCCGATCAACCGGAACTGGAGTAGCGGGAACCGACGACGGGACTCGATTATGACACCAGCCAGCCTTTCATCTTTGTGTTTTTCCCCCCTCTCATGCTCATTTGGTATGCGCGGGCTTCAGAAAAAGTGCACTCTATAGCTTCTCTTTTCTTTTTCTTTTGTTTTGCGAACGGATTAAGCGGGCGACAAGTGTCCTATTATCTACCGAGCGAACGGATTTGCACTGCCATCCTGTCCGGCAAAAGAAGAGAAGATGAGTCGAGTGTGTGTGTCCAGCAGTCAAGCTGGGGGGTACTGATTCATGTTCCCCGGCACCAAGGCATCTCTCGAGCATGCGATGCGACGCGAGGTAAATTCGCGAGGAGCGAAGAAATATCCCAAACCTTTTTACCACCCACCATTTCTAGCTCACTCATCGGTTAATAGTGCTAACTGTACTGCCCTTCCATTATCTACAAAAAAAAAAATCTGTACTGCACTTGAGCAACGAAACAGTTGTTCAACATCAGGACGGTAAAAACTGCCGGTGTGCAGCAGAGCTGAAGCCGGTGTGTTCGATCAGAGCCCATCCACGGCAAAAATTTGGACTACTCGACTGGACTGAGAGCAGCAGCAACATGTGCATGTGTCTACCACCAGAGGGGGAAAAAAGAAAGGAAAAACAAAAGAAGAAAGAAAAGGGAAACAAAGGAGGAAAAGGAAATTGCAGAGTCGAGAAGCAGGCCTTTTGCTTTACCTTGCCCTCGCTTCTCCCTTTTTGTGTTGTCTCCTTGAGAAAACAAGTCAAGGCATCAGCTCCTCCTACTAGCATCTACGCGAGTAGTACGTACTTGCGCTTTCCCTGTCTCTCTCTCGCCATGCACCCACTGTTGGCTGGTACTGCCGCCACAAGAGAAAGATAGCATGGACTGGACTGCAACAGCACGCGATATTATCATAGTATCTCATTCAGACTGGGTACTCCACGGAAAGCTGAGATGGTGAAAGAAAGAAAGAAAGAAAGAAACTGATCGGCCATGCATGCTAGGCAGGCAGGCAGAGCCAAGGTCGTGTTACACAGAACACAATGCTGTTCAAGCTTGGAGGACGAACGAAGCTGGCATGCTAGCGTTGAGCTCTCTCGTCTGCAGAGAGCAAGGACAAAGACTCCCGCCACCAAAAGTGACGCGAGCTCAGCTCGCTCTCCTCCGGTCTGGTCGCAGCGAGTAGATAGCAAGACAACAAGGCAGGTCAAGCCACGGCGGGTACAGTCAAGACCACGCCTTTTTAATCAGAGCCATTGCCTTTTGATTAAGCGATAACGCTGCGATGTCATGCAAAAGTTTAAGCAGCAGAGCAATGCGTGCTTGTCATGCACGGCATCCTTTTGATTACTCCGGTCAGGAATAATCACTGGGACATTACTAGCTAAGTGCAGAGGGCTAGTAATAATGATGGTGTACCGATGTTAGCAACCGGGCGCCAGGACATTATCTGGTCCATCCAGTACAATGGGACGACAGGCGATTCCTTTTCCAGTGGGTGTGGGGAGAGACGGAAGTAAGTGAATTGTTGTTGCCTTGCGCGTAATCTGAGATGGACCACCGGTCTCCCCCCGTCCAGATCCTAACCTCCCCCCATGTGCATCGCGCTGCATTCCACTCTCGCCGCGGCAGCAAATCACATTCTTGGCTCAAGTACTGTACTAGGAGCAAAACTGCACACAGACACTGACAAACACTGATCATGATCCTGAGCCGTCCATAGATCGAATAAAAAAACAAATCTTCCATCAGTTCAATTGCACGATGGTCAATACCCAAACGAGTAAAGTACCAACAAAATATAATTAAGACGCGGTGTTTGAGGAAATTTCATGTCATTTCATCTCATCTGATGAAGTGATGATTGATTGAGAGAGTCGCCCCGAATTCCTCAGTCTTCCCGCCGACATTCTCCAATTCGGAAGCAGTTTTGAAACCCGCACGGCATCTCAACACCTCGAATTCCACCCGCCCGCCCACAAGAGAAAAATAAAAATAAATAAAAACAAAAATCCCCCGAAAAGCAGAGCCACGCCCAACTCATTTCGATTCGTTTCATGAGGACAGGAGCAGCCGAAGGGCAGTTTCGGTCTTTCGGAAGCCACGCCCGCCGCCGGCGGCGAGGAGCCGTAACATTCAGAGTGCCGTGCCGTGTGGAAGGAAGGAAGCTTGGACAAGAGTCGTAGTATTTACTAGTATGCCCCGGTGAGCCAGCGCACGAAGCCGTAGAAGGACGCGCTGTTCTCCTCCGCCTCCCGCCGCCTCGGCGCCGCCGCCGTCGCCGCGCCGCCGTCCATGTCCCACCACCACTCCGCCGTAGCCGCCGCCGTCACGGTCCCGGCCTCGTACCGGCTGCTCCACCGCCCGCTCGTCCACCGGCTGCTCCACCGGTTGCTCCACCTGCTGCTCGGCCGCTGCTCCGCCGCCGCGGACCTGAACGACGCCGTCGGGGTCACGCCCACGGAGGCCGCCACCTGCTGCTGCTGCCCCCCGCGCTCCACGGCCGTCGCCGCGGACCTGAGCTCGCTGGTGGACCCCGCCGGCTGGCTTGGGCTCGGGGTCGGCTTGAGCACGACCTGGACCTCCTCCTCGACAAGGTACTCAGACGACTCCGAACCAGGGAGGTTGGGCAGCGGATACGCGCGCACGGCGGCGGCGGTAGCGTCGGGGTTGGACCGTCTGCTGCTGACGCTGCCGAGCTCGACGCGGAGCAGCTCGGGCAGCGGCGGGTGCGGCAGCGCGATGGAGGCGCGGCAGAGCGGGCAGGACGGGTTCCCGCGCAGCCAGGGGTCGACGCAGCGGGAGTGGAAGGCGTGGCGGCAGGCGGGGAGGAGCCGGAGCTCGTCGTCGTGGCGGAACGCGCTCTGGCACACGGCGCAGTCGCGCGACGACTTGGGCACCGCCGCCAGGGACGACGCCAGCGTGAACAGCGGCAGCTTCGCGATGAGACGCTCCGTCTCCGCCGCCGCCGCCTTCTCCCCGACTCCTCCGACTGACTGGTGGTCGGCGGCGGGGGCTACGGACGCGGCGGGGCGCGACACGACGAGGGGGAGCGGCGGGGACAGATGGTGGCCGGAGGAGGAGCCCACGTGGCGGCACAGGTGACGGATGAAGTAGTGGATGGCGACCGAGGCCAGAAGCATCACCACCACGATGATGGCGATGATGAGGATGCTCGGGGAGATGCCCGCCACGCTCCCCGCCCGCGCGTCCCCTCGTCCGCCGTCGTCGGCCACCCGCGGCACCACCGGGACACGCCGTTCCGGCGCCACCAGCGCCGCCGCTGGCGGCGGCTGGACAGCAGCGGTAGAAGCCATCAATCAGCTGCCTCGCTTCCACCCGTCCTCCTACCACCTGTACTCTCAGGTATCAGCTCAGCTGCTGCTATTGCGGCTTTTAAGTGTGGTTTTGTCTTGGTCGCGCCACTGCCGGGTGGCAGCTTGCGATTTATACTTCTGCCGGGAAATTTGTCCAGCCCGATCGATCCCTCCCTCCTCCCTTTGGTTCCTTGCTTAGACGGGGGACGGGAGTGGACCACCAGGTGTTGACGTTGGATTCTTGTGTAAATCAGTCCTTTTCCTTGTATTATATTATACTATACAACAATTACCAAATCTCAGACTAGTCTTGTAATAATGTGTTTATTTAGTAGAGGTTGTGTCAGGTTTTCCCCATGTTTGTTTAGTACAGGTGGTGTTAGATTTTCCCAATAAGATCTTTGGGGCCCAAAGATTGTGCTCTCCGTTGAATTGTTATGCTACCTATCTTTTCCTTTTGGTTAAAGATATTATTATCTCGAGATTGTTCCTTGGAGATTATATGAAGTGATAGGAGGGAATTGTTCATTTATAGCAAAACGATAAAGAGAGGGGAGCCAACCAGCGTCAAATTGAAGAAGTGACATTCAGCTTTTTTAGATAATAATAATAATAATCAAAGTACAACCTAATTATTACAATCATGGCAAACCTCTATCTGCCATCAACAAAGCAAGAAACTAAACACACCATAAAGTATAGATCAAGAGAATTACATAGGATCAATCTCATTGCTATATATCCCTTCATTATGTGAAAATAAAATTGCATCGCTGTCACCTCCATGCTTTGGCATGTTGTTTTTATTACGTCTTGGTCTTGTTTACTTTTACATAGCAGCGCCCAAAATCTTATAAGCTTCATATAGCTGCAAGAGCCAAGTTGATAAAAATACATGTAGAAAAAATAAATTCTTTGAAATTGACTAGGGAATAGATGCATTTTATAAATTGTCCAACTAGTTTTAGAGAATATGAGGAAAAAACCATACCATTGAATTATATATAAGGTATCAAAATAAATGAAAATAAAAGTTATACAATGTTATCTGATCATTTTAAATTATATGAAAATATATACATTCTTTATATTAATAGATACTTGAAGAGAACTCGTTTGCATTAATATTGTTAGAATAGATTTACATGATTAATGTAAAAATCTATAATTCTCCAAAATGCAATGCAATAACGGTTTTCTCTAAGTACATATTCAGATAGTTTTGCTATCATTTCATAATAGATATTCCATTGGACAACCAAAAATATCTTGCAAATTATAAATCAAGAATATATGTATCAATATTGCCTCCCTTAGTAGATTCACATGTACTAATACTTCTTAGGTTGGATTGTAATATTTTTGAAAACATAAAATACTTTCTAACAACATTTGTCTCCCTTAAACATAGGAACCATTAGTACTATATTTTATATTTAATATTTATTCAATATAGTTAAACAAGATGGTATATGATGGCATCACCATATATGGAGACTAGTAAAAATTCATTTATTGCTAAATTAATTATTGAAATTGGTGGAAAAGAAAAGTTAAGTAATTTATTGAATTAAATAAGTTTAAAATACATTGTGTCGCATCCAAAATATCAAAGTTCTTTATTGAATCAAATAAGGTGGAAACATTCTTGGCGAGGCTACAAATGTTGGGTGAGGAAGCAAATCTCTAATCCATGGTAGGGGAAGGGGCTTACAAAATGGGTAGTCTTAGTTCTAATTAGTTGGATTGTGTGTCAGGTTGTGAGGTTGGTCCTTCAAAACCACCTTTGTAATGAGCGTGAGCACAAAATTGCTCCGAGTTGTGTGAACTATTTTTCTTCTATCGATTATGCACATTTCTTCTGTCCCTTGCACATGTCTCCCAAGTCCAATCTCTTGGCCAGTGTATCAAAATATTCTTAGATCAATGACCTAGCCAGTAGAAACATTCGTTGAACAAGCTTTGAATGTTTCTAGAAAATTCTTACATCAATAATATGTGTGCCAAATGAAATAGAAGACACATGTGTCCAAATCCAATACTTGGCCAATTGTACTGAAAAAAATTCCATTAAAAATGTATTGAAAATTTGTGTGCAGCATCGGATGTAGCCAATTTGCTCGTGCATTTTTCCTTTTTGTTTTTGATAAGAAATTTGCCCATGCATTGTATGCTGCGTTGCGGTGTACTTCTATTACAAGCATTCCTGTGAAGCAAGCCATCAAGATCTGGGCACCGGCGCACTGCACTGCCTTGCTGAAAAAAAAAACTGAAAGGAGAGAGAAGACGGTTGATATTTGTCTACGGACTCACTAGGTTGACCCTGGTTTAAAAACCAATGAAAACCGGCCGAAAACCACAGTTTTTGGTGAAACCGGTACGGTCCGGTTTCACCGGATGACCAGTTTTCGACCGGTCAAAATTCAAAAATTCAAAAATTTGAATAAATTTGCAACAAAAACTTGTAAAAAACTAGAGAAAAAACAATGAATTGTGGCGAAGAAACATTTCGAAAACAAGCATGTTTGCCCGGTCAAAAAGATTGAGCAAGTTACATTGAAAGAAAATACCTCTCTATCTTCTTCCCGAAGTCCACGATTCCCATTCTACGGTTCTTTCTTAAACCTCCTCCAAACTCCTCTCCCTCTCAATCCCGACTCCATGTCAATCCACCGCCGCCCCGCTCCATCTTTGTTCAAATCGAGCGGATACAGCTCCCAGGCGCCGATTAGCCACAGATGGATGACGGCTAGCCGGCAAATTGCAGCGGTAAGCCGGACTTCGGCTCCCTCAAATCGGTGCCCTCAAATCACTCTCAATTCATGGCGACCGAAAGGCGGGAGCGCAAGATCAGCTTAAGGCAGTAGAGATCTCGTTTCATCAAACAAATTTGATGTTGCCATCTCTAATTTCTTCAAACTCGTTGTTTTTTTTATTTTGATTGATGAGACTGCCGATTTGTTGCGCACAGAGGCTTCCGCTAACCGATGAAACCATCCAGTATTCGAAGAAGTCGCTCGCGGCTAGCTGGTCTAATTTCGATAAAATTTGTTTAAATTTACTTTTTGAATTTTGATCGGTTAATCGATCGGTTTTTTTTTGTTTTTATGGTTTTCAACAAACCGCCCGGGACCGGTTTTAGTGGTTGGAGCCATATTTCAATCCTTGCTCGCTACTGGTAATACGAGTGACTCGTGGCGGCCTGTTTTCCCCGTAACCCCCCGGTGGGCCTTTCTTCGTACCCACTACCAGGGGCCCAGCAGCTGTGATGACGATCGATTGGTCGTTGCAGTAGAGGAGAGGAATAGAATCCGATTCCATCCATTCCCAGCACGCTTTTCTTCTTCTCTGTGGGCAAATCAATCAACTGCATGATGACCCGCATTTGTACCGCTGTTGGTAGCTAGCGAGAGGAGAAGCCTGGCTGAAACTCGAGTGCTCTACCGGTCAATCGCTTGCTTAGCACTTGTTCCCGTGCACGCAACAGGATCGTGTAACCCATGGGAGATAAAAACTTAACCAGCATCATGAACATATTTTCTCCCTGATGCCATGCCCATGCACAGATGGACTAATCATAGCATGGCAACACGAGCCAGCGTGCGAGCATGAATCATTGTTCTAGTCATTAGGTTTGCCAGCACTTGTTTAGAGAGAGAGAGAGAGAGAGAGAGAGAGAAGATCAAGATGCTTCTCCAACCCCAATGCAATGTTCAGCGTGTTTATGATGAGCCCCATGAACATTTGGTCAGATCGATCGATGCGGATACGAAACAGAAACACTAGTATAGCTGCCTTCCTCGGTTGCCTGCCGCCACTGGAGAGATCCTTCTTCTCTGCTAGGGCCGGCCGGCTGGGCCGAGCTCACTGGTCAGTTCCTGCGCCCTCTGACCGCTCGCTTCCTTCTCCAATGATGGAGGGCCCTCCCCTCTCACGTGCATGGCTGCTCGCTCTTCCCGTCTTCCCTTGATGGATGCAGACGATCCAGTTCACAGTTCACATTGGGCAACGGCATGCAGCTGGATCGTGTTAGATTCTCTGTACCTCGGCTAGCATCTAGCGAGGTAATCATGGGTAGCAGTAGGGATTTCTATGTACCGGATCTAGAGAGAGAGAAAGGAGTACCTGGGTTGTGAGGAAGAGGAGCGGATACCGTCGCGGGGAGGGCCGAAGTCAAGGCAGAGGCTAAGGCGGTGTCGGTCCCCGTCATGTCATCGACGGTAAGGATCTTGTCGAGGGCGTTGGTGATGTCTCGGGGAAGCAGGGACGGCGGCTGGAGGAGTCAAAACCCTTCGGGTCTGTACCGACAATGGCCCGGTATGACGACGACAAAGATCTACATGGTGGCGGCGGAAGGAGGGCCTTCTCGTCATTGGTTACGCCCTACCTTGAAATTGGGTTAGGATTTGTCTATTGGGGTGAACAGTAGCAGCGGCCAATCTCGTGAACCGAGCCCAGCTCCACCCCTCTTTTATATGGCGCAGTATGATAGGAGGCCCACCAAACAGAGGTGGGTTGGGAGCGCCCCCGATCAGGACATGATCTGGACTGTTGGGCCCAACTGAAGATTTACTAACAGATCGGATGCTCCACTTCAGCAGACTGGAATCAGTGGATCACACTGGGCTGGTCTGCCACAGCCCCATTGGCAGACGCACTAGTATACTCTGGTGCCTGGTGTTTGTAACTGACATGCATGAGCCCGGCATGCATGCATGCACGCATGATGCCTCAACAGTAATACTTCAGTGAAACCGTAAAAGGACGAGGAGAGGAATCTATATATATGATCGCTTGATATCATGGACGATGTTGGGTGCATGCAAATGGTATGCGGTGGTTTTCCTATTTCCTGCTAGAAGTCTAGAACACTGTAAAAGTGGTTGTGATTTCTTTTTTCTTACGTACTCCATAATAAGTGAGCTGTACCTTTTTTTTTCTTTTTACTTGACTTTGCATATGACAAATATCTCGGATCCTTTTCACGTGCAATTAAACTCTGACACATTGTAAAATTGATATCTTTAGGCCTTGTTTGGGTAATCTCAATCCATATGGATTGGAATAGATTGAGATGGAAGATGAACTAAATTCTCCTTCAATCACTCTCAATCCATATGGATTAGAGTGTATTATTTAGTATCTAAACAAAACCTTATTATTTTTGGACACAATGCAAAAGTGTGATCTCAGCTAATGTTTCCGTTTGAAGAAAAAGTGGATGAAAGCATTGATATGACTTCTAGGCCAGTGGTGGCGTGCCGATATTTCGGACATCGATGAATGTAACTCGTACGTAAAAAAGTGCTACTTGTAAACTTGTACGGTTTCAACAAAGCATGCCGGTACTGATAACGGAAACTTGGATCATGTTCGATTTGATTCTCCATCAATCTGCTTTGGAACCATAAACACATCATCATGAGGATTATTACAAGCAAAATTTCTAATTATGTTTGCTTTCACTTTAATCTTCTTTAGATCTTGTGTGTGAATGTTAACTTATAATACCAAGGAAGAAGGTGCCCCCCCCCCCCCCCCCCAATCTCTATCGCTATCACTCCTTTCGCGGATGGAGACATACAGACACTGCATTCGTTTGGGCTAGTATCTAAAACAGGAACACCACAGCCACAAACTGTAAGTAAACAGTGACTCTTTAAAAAAAAAAGTAAGCAGTGACGCCGGTACGGAGCCTGAGCAAGAGCCAATAGGAATCAGATATCCTTTCTCAGATGATGGCGTGAGATTTCTTTTAACTTGTAAGTTGGATAGAGAATATAGTTGGAGTTTAATAGTTTTCTCTCTAATTCAGCTGAATCGTTGGAATGCATCTGAAATTCATGATACTGATGCAGACAGGACGACTATCATCAGCCGATCAACCACTGGTCTTGAATAGATCGGTTCATCGGTAGGATAGAGAGATCGACAAGTAAACGATGGGAAGGGAGAAACATCAGAGATGATGCGACATGGACAGCTAGACTTTGTTCCTTGATCCGTGTGTTTAAGCAGAGGACGTCCTTTCCTGTCTGATCCCTTGTGTGAATAATCACACTACTATACTGACTATATATATGGTCTTTGCTGTAGTGATGATGGTTTCAGAAATAAAAGGCAAAAGGAAATTCACATGCAAAACTCAGTACAAAATATATAACTTTTTTTCTCGCAAGAAAATTTGTGCTTCAGTTGTTGAGCACATGTCATTATGAGATATATGTTCTGGAACCATGAAAAGGTACAGTTCTGCAAGCAAAGAGAGACCAAAGCTACATGTATGCAAAAGCTCACAAGGCTCGTGTCAAACTGTTTACCTGCACTGCGCCTATTTACCATCCACGGTCTTTTATATCTTTTTCAAAAATACTACTGCAGTATCTGCAGAGCAGCTTGGCAGAAACAAAAGAAACCTTAATCTCTTTTTCATTCATCACATAACTCGAAACACGAACCCACAGTCATAGCAGCAGTATTGATTAATTCAAAGAAAACCGATTTTCTCCATAGATTGAAATCTGCTATACAGACGTCTCTCCGTGGGTTTTGGTTGTTCGATTTCGACACATCGTCGTGCAAAGCAGGTGCAGATGACACACAATTAATTTAAAATCAGCATCCTGACATGATAAGCCAGGGAGCTGGAAGCTGAAACGTGTCCCTGCACTGCACACTCTGACTAAATATTTCGCAAGCCCTTTTCGTCTTTAGAATCGGTTCTCCTCGATTGCCTATGTATATAGCTAAGCTAGGTCGCCTCTTTTGGTTAACACTTAACAGGAGGAGGAGCCGCTGCAAGTGGCCGGCCGGGCCGCCGTCTTTATTAAAACCCTGCGCGACGCATAGATGCTCTGATTCCCTCTCTGTCACTTTTGATCGGGAGAAAGTGTGTTCGAGCTTCCATTCCCTCGCCCCAAGCTATGCGATGGATATCATCAATCTATATCACATCAGATGACGCACATTTATGTATGGAACTTTCCTTGTAATGGGAGTTCAGTGGTTGCTATCAACTATCATGCTATGACGATGAGCTACATTGTTTCCCGAGAGGACCCAGACTACAAACACGTATTCTACCGACCAGCGCTTCAGCGGAAATACTGCAGTGTAGGTGATTAAATCCAAAACAGGGTTCTACGTTGTTCGAATTCGAAATGGCCACGACCACCTGGACATGGCCACATGGGGTAGTCTGGAACTCTGGATAACATGGCCCATTGTAACTTGCAATCGTAAACAAAGCCCATTTTCCTATCTCCTGAGGTGGGTCGATCTAATCCGCCCTTGGGATCTATGGTTTCTGAACAGCTAGAGCCAGGTCTGTATTCATGGTGACCCAATGGACTAAATTTATGGGCCACTTCGCTGATCCATTGGGCCGAACAGGACAACGGCCATGCTAACTTGTCCGTTCGGTCGTTCCAAACAGAACAACGAGACTAGTGCATTCTAAATTTATTGTCGTTATATATCTTAGTCAAAATATTTTTAAATATAAAAAATTATAACTTATATTTAAATTTTGTATAATAATAAAATAAATTTTAAAAAATACATGATATTTTTTAAAAAAAATAAGACATGATCCAAGATAAAAAAAAATACAACAATAATTTTTAAATGAATGTAGTAAACAGTAAATCCCATCCACCCATATATATTTAGGCTTATTGTGATGACAGATTGCAAAACTACAGCCACCATAGCATAGAAGTATTTTTTTTGTATTCGTTTTTCTCTTGCCTCCTCCCGCGCCTCAATCTCGACAAGCAGGGTTTTAATAACCGGTAAAAATTGGCCGGTTATCCTAGTTAATCAGAAAACCGGTCCTGACCAGTCGTGTTAACCGACCGGTTAACTATGAAAAACTGAACCTAATACTATAGCAGTTCGGTTAACCAGTTGGTTTTTCTGATTAACCGGCCGATTTTTGACTGAACCGAGCGGGCCGCCATCTCCGTTTATTTGAACCTTATCGACAAATCGACATCGCTTACCCAAGGGCAGATGGCCATCTCGTTCTTGCTAGTGGACCGGTTGTTCCATGTTGCCGGGAAGAAGACTAGCCACACTACCATGTGGTCATTGACACGGACTCACGGTGTCTTCAGCGATTACGGTACTAGCTCATGGAGTATTTGATTTTATCCTGTACATTGTGAATGAAGTAGCGACTCACGGACTGATCGAGGAGGGGTATACAAAGGCTAGTGGTGGCGGTGCCTTTATAATCCAGGGGAAAAAGAACAAGAGAGAAACGGAAGCAGATGTAAACATTGTTGTCTCGCGAAGGCTGGTAAAGTAACCATGATGAGAGACGGTACGTTGAGCTGCTCTACTCTGGTGGACGGTGACGAGTCTCGCCCGACGCCCAAGGTTCATATAACCGACTGGGCGGCCGGTATAACCGATTGAGGCCGGTTTAGTAGGTTGACGATTGTTTAACCGGCTGGTTTTCGGTTAACCGGTTAGTTAGATCGGTTTTAGTGATATATTTTAATTATTTTTTTTAAATTTAAAATACGGTTTTTGATCAGTTTCATTGGTTAACCGTTCGGTTATTCCGGTAACCGGTAGGTTATATTAATTTTGTCTGATTTAAATTTTTTAAATTTTAAAAAATAAATAAATTATAACCAGGGGCTAACCAACCGACCGAGGTAACCGGCCTGTACCGGTTTTTCGATTAAGCGGATTATTTCAACCCTGCCGATGCCTTATCGTTGTGGCGTCGCAAGTTCACCACCAATAATCCAGGCATCGAGCTGTATCGGATCGTATCAATCTCCACGAGCGCGTCTCTCCAATCTCCATACTCCAACTACAAGTACAGTTTTCACGTCACTAGCTCGGCTTCCCCACCGACGTCACTAGCTCTGTCTTTGTTTGATACGCAAGCAAAAGCGGAGCGCGGGAAGGCACATCTCTGTACTGCTGGAGACTGAAAGGGCGAGGCCCCAATAACACTGTTCTCGCGCGCTGGTCACCATTTGATTGCCTTTTTCCATGCTTGGATGAGCAGTTGACCACCCCACTGACTCCCGGGGCCCATCTGCTCTGCTCCGCGGCAGGGCGGTGCTGCTTTTCGTCTTGGCGCCATTGCATTGCATGGCCTGATGGCAGCAGTCTCATGCGTGGTGCTGTTGCCGCGAGCACGTAGCAGTGCCCGGTGAGCGGTGAGTGCATATGGACGCCTTAATGAACGTGTCTTTACCTCTTGCGCGCGCCACGGCACCAAATTGGGCACGAATTAGGCGTCGGTGCCATGAGCTGCCCCCTCGTCTCGTCGTGTTATCCAATCCACGCATATCTCCATCCAACTCGCTTCCCCACTCACTTCGTCGGTGAGTGCATTTTTTTTCTTCTCTCTATTGGAATCACACATTCACACCGCCAGTGTTGCGTGCGACACGCACTGCGAATCTGCGGTGTATAAAAAAGGAGACTGCTTCAGTCCGAAGGCGAGCACCGAGCTAGCCGCTGGCCGGCTTGTCACATGACACGAGCCCACGAGCAGAGCAATGGCACAGGCGCACGCCAAGTCGGCAAACACGCTTCTGCCCCTTCTGATAGCCGAGGCGTATAAATATTTGAGCCAATCTCGACCGGTGAAGCCAAGGCAAACTGGCAAGGCGGACGCTTATTGTGGATGTATATTGTATGGCTGCACGCCACGCCCAGCTCCGTCCTATTCGTCCCTCTCCCTCCCTCTTTGAGATGATGTTGCCGGTAGTCTACACTGTACTCTGTATACGGTTGTGCGTGGAGAAGAAAAAGGAAACAAACAGAGACCATTTCCACGAAACTTGACCCTACCAGTAGTGAATCGTGGTGGTAGTAGCTGGCACTACCCCTCTTCGATCCTCTTTTCTGCGTCTTGGTTGCTCTGACATATGGCCTGGTTAGTGCTTCGCACAGGAAATAGCCGTTGAGGATTAAAAACAACAGAGAACGGTCAGTTCCAAGTGGAGACGGGGTCGAAAGCATGGCCTGTGCCAGCCAAACAACAATGGCCAAGGCACACGCAGCCGGCCTGGCGGTTGGTCACGAAGGAAGGGAAAGCGAATCCAGTTCTGGACTTCTGGTGCGGGGGCGACACAACACATGCCATGCGCGCGGGCGGCTACGGATGCTGCAGCACTACTGCTACATGCCTGACTTTGGCTTTGGTTTCGCTTTCATCCCGCTAGCCTTCACTAGCCGCATTCATTATGATGAGTACTCTAGCCTAGCGTTTGCGGAGGAAAGATGCATGATCGGTGGCGAGCGAGGGAATCGATCCCCATGGTGGTGGTGGATCTGAGACTGACCGGCACCCCCCCCCCCCCCCCCCCCCCATCTCGTGGGTCGGTCTCTCACGCTCTCTGAATTTATAATAATGCCGCCAGGGCGTGGTGGACATCAGTCGTGTAAGTGGCGGCATCCGAATCGCGCATTTGGTTGGGAGGATGCGGCCGGCGCAGTAATCTGGGCCAAGAAATTCCGTAATTGATCTCGTTCGTGGTTGGTGCTGGTTGATTGGAACTCAACCAATCCTTGCTTTCCCCCCCCCCCCCCCCCCCCCCCCCCCCCCCCCCCGTACACAGACAACCGCTCCCGTCTGCATGTAGTGCAAGGCAAAAGTTGGTTGACCGCGAGTGATCTTCGCTGTCCTCACTCTCTCTCGGGCACCGCTCGCCGGTGGCGCGCGAGGCATGGACGCATAGTCAATTACTCGATGGACAACACTACAGTTAGCATCACCATTCCGAGCCAAACGAAAAGTCGTCGTCACGCGCATCCAAAACCAGCAAGAATGCTCAACGGTCCTTGCCAACCCGAAACAAACACAAGCACCATTCAGCAGGCCACCACTAGGGCAAACATGCCTGAGTCAGGCACACGATCGATGCCTGACGAAGCATGCTGAGGCCAGGGCACCAACCGAACACGCCCGTTGTGCTGACCAGAGAGAGCAGTTGATTGAGCACCTGCTGCGTTTCCATCTCGGCCGGCGCATAAATTAGCCAGCTGAAAGGTACCGGACCAGGCCACCACTCCCAAGCAAGCAGCAGTGGGCTCGTTTGCCTTTGATGATCGTCTACCTTGCTTTGTTTGTTCATTTGCGCCAGCGACGAATCGATCCTGCCATGCAACGCAGGAACAGGAATCCCTTCCGCTTTGCTTTACCCGCCTTTCTTTTTCGCATATCTCGATGACTCGACAGCATCGATCGATCCCGCATTCCCATCCCGGAGCCAGGCCATCACCAATCACGTTGCCGCTGCTGCCGAGAGGCGAGAACTGACTGACGAAAACCCAGCGCGGCACGCACGGCTCTGGCGCCGAGGAGGAGGAGGAAACTGACTAGTCGACGCACGCGTCGGAATCCAGATCCGATCTACTACTGTTGCAGCGGCAGCCCAGTGCGCACATTGCCGTACGTATATATGGATGTGCGCACTGCGCAGTGCGCTTCGGAGGCCTTGCCGATCTGGAGATTCTTACGTGCCGATCTGAGATGTTACCGTAACGGTGAAACATCCGTAGTTAGTGGATTGGCCAGGCACTAAATTTGGCCTGCACGTACGCACGTAGTATAGCTGAGAGCTGCTGATCCGCGCCGCGCCGTGTCTATGGATGGATGGATGTACAGCAGCACGGAGATCTCGAATTTGATGGCCTTTCTTCCATTCAATACGCACGTAAGCGTAAGTACATGGATGGGTCACCCATCCATAGGGAGATCAATGGCGGTATATATGTGCATTTTTATTTAGACAAATGTGAATCGATAAAATCCTCCCCCATGCGTGGACTGTGGATCTGTACTGCGTGTCTGCGTCTGAATTTCAGATCCACGGGGAACAAGGGGCGTTGGATAGTACAGTACCTACCTACCGACGTTAGGATGGTGTGGTTCAGCCCCTTTCGGCGGTAGAATTAGCAGGGCAAACTTGTACTGTCTTGCCTGAAACGGTGCCCTATTAATAATGATTATGAAGCCAAATCATTTCATACTACTCGCTAATGCCTAAGTACATGAGTGTACACGTCGTGATGTCGTGCATGCTGTATGCATGAGTGTCCGGCGTCAGTGCTGAGTCTATGCACCCTGCACGCGGCCCATGTGGCTGCCTAGCTTAATAACTTGGCCATTCAACACACTCAATTCTCCAAAATCATGGCGACCGTCCTGTTAGGCTGTGTTACGGGTTTGTCAATCCTTACAATTCTCCACGAAAAGTGGAGAGAGGAGGACACACGCCGCCGTCTGCCAATCAAAGTCACGTCGAGTCGAGTGGTCGCCCTGTGGTGGCTTCTAGGGTTCATCTCGCGCTAGTACTAACAACCGATTTAATCGGCCATTACGAACCTGGTCTCTCGAGTTTAGTACCAGCGGTACAGGTTTAATTTCATGACGATGACAGTGTTTTGTTAGGGGCTAGCAAGAGAGGGCTAGCAGTCCTCACTTCGTTGCTAGGAAAGGTACTCGTTGGTTTGTTTTGTGGACTGCACTAGAAAAAAGAAAAGATTGCCACCGCCGTGCGTTTAGGACGACGTTTGACTACTATTTCACTTTGGAGAAGAAAAGAAAAGGCACGCGCCAGTCCTCTAACTCCCAGGCACCTTTGAGAAACAACCAGGAGGGGATCGATGCCGGAAACAACAATCAGTTCCGGGCGAGTCACGCTGTCTGACGCATAATGCCCGTGAAATTTCATCGCCACCCAGGCGAGGGGGCAGCAGACCTGTCTGTCTGAAGAGTGAAGATAACTGTAATTCTACTGTCTTCCAGAAACAGCAACACTAATCCTACTAGCTGTGCAACTGACAGAGTGGCCCCACCACTGGCTTTGTTCAGTGGCACCAGCATCGTCTCATCCACTGAAACTGAAAGGGTGGGATGCTCCTCGCAAAAAGGAAAATAAGAAAGAAAAAGGAGACCGTGTATCAACGGTTGGTTCGGGGTGGGGAAGAACACAGTAAGAACAGCGTGCGCTAGCTCCAAAGCCAGCAGCATCTTGACCCGATCGATTCGGAGAAAAGTGGCGAGGAGTCTAGTGCGCCTAGGCCAGCCGTCGTCGTGTCGTTGCCTGCAATTTCGTCGTTCCAGAACTCGAGACGCAGACATGTTGAAGGGAGACGACGCCGAGAAGAGACCGGGCACTCGCAACAATACAGTAAAAATAAAAAAAAGCACAATACAGGACGTTGCAGTGCCCCGGCAAGCACGAAACGAAGAATTGGGTGCGTGACCGGCTGGGTCGGTCGGGTCCCTCTCGTCCGAAACCCTCGCGCCGAGGCCAAATGACGCTTGCCTGCAACTGCACCTCGTGAACCCGACGCCATGCATCATCAGCTCGCCATTGCTTGGACGGTTGGGGTCGACCAACAAATGCACCGCCTCACCTCATCCGCCTTTTCTCTCTGCTCCTAGTTGACTCTGCCTGTTTTCTTTCTTTTTCTAGCTTCCCCTGCTTTTCTGAATTCGTCTGCCAGCAACGTCTTTGTTTTGTACCATCCTTCCCTCCCGTCCGTTCATGAACCTGAAAGAGAGTGCATCGGTAATCTGCTCCTAGTTCGCTGTACTCCTAGGTCTGCAGCCAAGTAGCCACTGGAAGCCTACAACTGGCAGCCAAGTAGCCACGAAAGAGTCCACCTCTGCCCGTCTCTACGAGTCCATCATGTCACTCCGTGTTTTCATCTCGGTACAGTGCGCGATATCAGGTGTTGCAAGCATAAACATCTCCAAAAATCATTGCAAGATGCTTGCAACACGTGAATTACGGCTAAATATCGTCGATAACACGAAACGAACTACGGCTCTTATTTTGCAGCCGAGTCACGGTGGTACCGGTGGATATTGACGACGGGGACACGGATTTGGTTGAGCAGATGGGTACTGTACAGCCAGAGAAATGGAAGTCGCATGCCTTTGCAGGCATTTTCAGCGTGTTTTGCGGCCAGGATGGACCAGTCAAATACTCTACGACGTTATCACGAGCCGCTCGGGTTAGGCGCTCCGTCCAAAACAGGGCCGTAGCCGTCTGCGTATGAACTGATCGATCGATGGAACAACGCTGATGTGGGTGATTTGAATTGAAAACTCCAACGCACATCAATCTGATCATCCATCCATACTTCCAAGGCAGAACTAGGACTGCGATAAAACGTGGAGAAACGTAAGAAACGGGTGGTTTGAACGCGTACTGCCTGAAAAGTTGAGAAACTGCATAGACGAACTGAGAGTTGTTGGATGGTTTCATCACTACCATCATCAGTTGAAACTATAATTAAAGATCGTTGCGGGTACAAGTGATGTTTAGCAGGCAATTAGTGCATTTTATTGAGGTCTCCCTTCAATCCATGTTGTGAGCCATGAGTCATTATCAAGATAGTTTTTTCATATGCAGAGTAGTAGTATCCTTTTTAGGATTCCCTTCTGAACGTTTAGAAAATCAAATGTCACCCACCCATAATCATGCCACGCAAATACTAGTCCAATGACACCATCAAAAATGTCACCAGCAATTCAGCTTCAATCATGCCCGTTGTTTTCTAGAGCATTTTCCCTGGGAACACACAGATATTATTTGTGTACAAAAGGTTGTCACGCAAATAGTCCCATGACAGCATAAAAAAATGTCACTGGCACCAACCAGGGCCGCTGTTTTCTAGAGCATTTTCCGCGCATAGTTCCCACCAATAATCAGTGCTTGCCACTAAGGTACAGGATGCCATCAACATGAGTGAACATTTCTTTTTTCACCTCTCAAGGCTGTTCAATACGTCAGTGTGTCTTCAGTTTACTTACAAGTGAGTAGTGTATGGCAGTTTCTTGTGACAGTTTAAATGCAGCAACCGTAATTTTCCTCTTCTTATTTCAGGTAAAAAAAGGGGGAAATTAGAAAATTTCAAAATAATTTATTTTTAAAAGTTAAGAGAACAAGACGTTACTGAGATCAAAGTCGGTTTTCCATTTGCCCCTTGTTATCAGCAGCGGCAGCGGCACCAACCGTGCTGCTGCCCTCCTCTGCATGCGTGAAGCAGGTGCGACTTGAAAGATGCAGGGCAGGCAGCCACGCTCCCCATGACGGCCTCATAAGACGAGGGGACGGTGGACCAGTTCGTTCGCGTTGCCCGCGACTCTCTCCTCCCTCCCTCCCTCCTACTGCGCCACCCGACTCTCTCCCTCCTCTTCTTCGTCTTCCACACGCTTGGCGCGCGCTCGTCCATCTGTCGGTCGCTCGGTTGGTTGGTTGAGCAATGGCAGTGCAGGCGCATTACCACCACCTCCACCAGTCCCCGTTCCTCGCCAGGTACCCGTCGCTCTAGTCGTTTGTTCCCTTCCGCGGCGATCGGCTGCCGATCGGATGGCTGATTTGGGCGTCTGGGTTGTCAGGAGAGGCGCGCCGGAGATGGAGATGGCGCAGGCGCAGAAGGAGGCGGCCATGGAGATGGCGCACCAGCATCCTCCTTCCCTCTTCTTGGACTTCGCCCCTGGAGGTAAGCAATCGGATCGAACCGTTGTATACGAAAAGATTTCGTCGTGTTCTGCTTTGGGATGTGGAGATCGGGTGGATTGATTTGGTGCGGTTCGTTGCTGTGTGCGACGCGCAGATTGCGGCGGCGGCGGGAGGAAGCGGCAGCGTGAGCCGGAGGCGGTTGCCGTGTCGCCGCAGTTCTTCTCTTTACAGCCGCAGGCGCAGCAGTTCCCCAAGATGATGGGAGGCGGTCTGGATCAGCTGCGCAAGCGGCCGGCGACGGGTCTGCGGCTCGACTTCGACGAGGGCTCGGTGCCGTCCACGTCAGCGGCCTCGGTGTCGTGCCTCCTCGGCGATGAGGTCGCCGCGCAGCGCGATCAGTGCAGGAACGAGATGGACCTGTTGATCCAGGAACACGTAAGCGGCGCTCGATCGATTTGAATCTCGATTCTGCTGGCCTCTGATCGATCTTAATGACCATGTCCTTGTCGTTTCTCGCAGGCGGAGCGGCTGAGGCGCGCGCTGGCTGACATCAGGCGGCGGCAGTACCGCTCGCTGGTCGGCGCGGCGGAGGCGGCGGCGTCGCGGCGCCTACGGGAGAAGGAGGCGGAGGCGTCGGAGGCGGCGCGGCGCGGCGCCGAGATGGAGGACCGCGTCGCGCGGCTGCGGGCCGAGGCGTCGGCGTGGCAGGCGAAGGCGCTCGCCGACCAGTCCACGGCCGCCGCGCTCCACGCGCAGCTGCAACAGGCGCAGGCGCACGCCGCGCAGTGCAAGCCCGATGCGGAGGACGCCGGCGCCGCGGACGACGCCGGGTCGTGCTTCGTCGACCCGGACAGGGTGGTGGAGGTGGCCCCGCCGCCGCCGATTGCGCGGCCGTGCCGGACGTGCGGGCGGCGCGCGGCCGCCGTCGTGCTGCTTCCGTGCCGCCACCTCTGCGTCTGCGCCGCCTGCGAGCCTGCTGTTTCGGCCAACGTCCCCGGCGCCTTCGCGGCGTGCCCCATGTGCCGCGGCGGGGTCACCGGCACTGTGCAAGTGTTCTTCTCCTAGCGCGATCAGGGAAAAAAGCGAAAGGAAAAACAAAAGTGGGAAAAAAATGGTGGTACTGGAAAAGCTACTGCTGTAATGGAATGCGAAGGAAAATTGTAAAGTTTGTTACTACTTGTATTTCTTTCTCGTTTTTCATTCCGTTCTTGATTAGTCACTTTTTCCTTGCAATCTTTAGGAGGCATTTGACGGTTGATGTCTCTCATGAGTTCATCTTTGCTATTGGGACGAAAGCAAGAAGTTACCGCTTGATTAGTGACCTCCACAGTTCATTTGCAAGAGTTTTACCTTTGCTTTGGAACCTAGCGCGACATGGAGTAGTACGCCGTGCAGCCGCGAGAACAGCAGCAGCGCCTTGGGGCCGGTGCAGTTAAAGGCGCCGCGCCGATCCGCGTGATGGTGGAGTTTTTTTCTTTTTTTTTTTGATACGTAAGTTGTGATGGTGGAGTTTGGGCGGGAGACGCGGCCGTCACGTGACCGATCCGGCACCGACGCGTCACTCTCTATACCGTCCGATCGGGATCGGGCGCACGGGAGCGTGTCGCGGCGCTCCTGTCGGTTGTTCGCCGCGCAACGTCAGTGGAGAAGGAAGGCCGGCCGGGCGCAGAGACGTGCAGGTGCAGCCTTCAATTCGTGCCGCAACCGCCCACGCATGGCACGACCGGTCACGGGATCTCGGGCTTTGGTGGGCAGTTGGGCCGCATCGGGCCCACACCGCGCTGATAATGGGCTGGTCTCGATCGAGCGAGTAGTGGGGGCAGGCGGGGCCCACTGTCCGGTGCGGGGGGATGGTTGGGAGTGAACGTTGGTTCCCGCGCAATCTCGGCTGGCGGGCGGGCTCTGGTGGTTTGATTGATTTGTGTAGCCTGAGGAGTCAGTAGAAGTAGGTTGCATCAGCATCATCAGCCAGTGGTGGTGCTGGAAATAAGAAAAAAGACGAGTGAACATGCTTTCGGACCGTCGGATCATAAGTAACGCACTTCCGAACAATTCTGGAAGATAAGTACCGGTATTATTGAAAGAAGACAGCGGAAATAATTGGACGCGTGTTCATTTGGCGCACCACCTGCCTTACCAGCAGTTATTTGGATCAGCAGAACCTTTACCTAAGTTTATCAGATTTCTCGTGGAAAGCAACTTTTGTCTCAGTTTATCAGAGAGGAAAGGAGGGGGAAACGATATGCTGCTACAAGAAACGCACCAAGTGATGATTTCTGCCGTGGAAAGAGCTTGGCGGCCGGTGGAACGGAAGCATCGGACCGAGAAATATCCTTTGGTTTTTGCCGATTAAAAGGGCTTGAACAGATAGGGTTAGGAGAGGGAGAGCCGGGCGCAGGTGGAGCCTACAAATCTGTTCCTGCGCGTCGTTACTGGGATGATGTGGACGACGGACGAGACAAGTGGATCGGCTTAGCCGCTAAACCGCACTTCCCCGGCGAGAGAGATACACCTCCTTGTACTCTAGTTTCCCCGCAGAAATATGCTCTACGGCAAGTGCAGCAAACCCGTGTGCACTCGATTCCTTTTCGATGAGCGCGACGCGACCTGTAGCGGCACGGCATGGAAACGAAACGTCCGCTAGCCTCATTGCAGAGTCGTCGCGCTTCGTTGTACCGCTTTGCTTGTACATGCCCCTCCCTTCCCTTTTTAATTTGATAATTTCCTCTCCGATGGAGCGCTGATTGCGTGAGGGTTAAGGAGGCCTAATGCCGGTAATTAAGACGAGTACTGTCAAGCGCAGATACGGTCGGCGTCGTGTCCCCGTCTCGATACTTGCGAAGCGTGTTGGAATGGCACGGCAAGGAGATGGAGATCTCATCAGCAGCGCTATGGACGTGACGCCGCTACAGGCGCAGCTCCGGACGTGCCAACGCGAAAGATGCCCGTCCATCCATCCCACCCGTCATCAGCTGCAGGACCAGCAGCGCGGTTCCGTCCGCGAGATACGAGTGCGATGGTGCATGTTCCGTTTTTTTTTTCATGGAGAAGATGGAACAACACTGCTGCACTGCACTGCACACACGACCCCGACGGCTGGCGACCGTGACAGGAGCCAGCGGCCGAGCGGTGCTGCCGTGTGTATCTATGTGTACGCTCACGAGTGTACTGAACCCCAACCCACGACTCGATTGTTTGCGTACGGCACCGTGCGATGCCGAAGCCCCCGCCGCTGCAATATACGACACGACACGCAAAGCGAAGAAAAAACAAAATACTACGCGAAAGGAAAGGATTCCGGGCTCGTTGTATGCGACGACGGCGGGCGGTTGAGAGAGATGCGCTCGGCTCGCGAAACAGCGGTCGCGATCGGCAGATGCACTCACAGGCAAGGCAAGCATTTCCAATAAAACAGAAAAAGAAAAGCAAGCGGCGGGCGCCATGAAACGAGAAACGAGTGCGCTTGTGCTGTTGTGTTTGCGCACACGTCGCCGCTGCAGCGCGCTTCGAGGTGTCAATACTCAACAGCGACGACGATTAGCGTGTCGCCCAAAGTCAATTGACTCTGTCATGTACTTGCTTTCGTACTGTGTAATTATCTTTGATTTTGTTTTTGTGTTGGCTGATCGCTCGGGTACTGCGAGGCCGAACTCTTGGAGCGGTGGAGGTCGGCAACCCCAACAAACTCTCACCCACGAACAAGAGTACTGACCAAGCTTAGCCGACGCGTTCCTGTCGATAGTAGTAAACACGATTATATCGCCTAACCTCCTAGCTCCTTGCTCTGCGCATCTCAGTACAAGGCACAAGGCAGTTGCATCCAAGCTTGAATCGAATACAGTACTCTGTTTTGTTCCTGAAGCCATGGCAACTTGGCAAGGGATGGACCAACCAACGCCCGTTCGTGGCAAGGCACGCACGCTGACACCGCAACCTCCCATGCATGGACTCGCGCATCCCTAGTCTTTCCGTACCCCGACCAGCAAGGCAGATGAGAGCACCAAACCCATTACTGCCGGGGGATCTAGATCGATCTCGCCGCATTAAACGCTGAACCCGTACCCCCCCAAAACAAACGCAGCACCCCGGCCTGTTGAATTGACCGAGTTTTAGTGTGCAGAAGTTGTGGTCATTGGCCGTGCCTGAATTCTTGGTACAGGCTTTTGGAAACGGATTCGTTTAGCTGCAGGAGTTTGTTCAGAAGCATGCATCAGTTTCGCATGATCTGCATTTTGAGCAAGTAAATCTAACAGTAGCTCTGATGGATGACCTAATTTTCAAAAGAAAAAGAATGCTGGCACAGCATAGTCGTTCAACTTTCAGACGTATCCTGCCGTCCATCTCTGCTACCAGGCAAGGATTGATTCTTCCTCACCTCATGTGCTTCGTTGCCAGCTGCCGTTCCTGAAATACCGAGGATATGACTTTCTCGTTGCAGAAAAATGCAGTTCTTCACATCGGCATCGTCATCTGGAACTTGGAAGGGGAGCCACCGAGGCAAGACAGACAGTTGTCAGAAATACAGAATGCGTCTCGGTCAAACAGGTTGGCGCATGCATTATTCACTCCTGAACCTTCATACCGATGTCGTAGACGATGAAGAAAATGGAACGAGGCATAGATTTTGTGCCGAGGGTACATATGTCCGTGATGTGCAAGTTTGAGACCGAGGGATCAGCGAAATGTGGCGTTTAGGAGAAAGGAAAACGATTCTGGCACCGCCCAGCATCTGAGCCTCGCCCTTCGCAGGAAACTGACAGTGAAGAACGCAATGACCCAAGCACTGACGTAAAAAAAATGATCACAACGGTGAAAAGAAGGAACAGTCACCCGTAATCAACCGGAGGTCGAATCAGACACACGTTTTGTCAACCGAATCATGCGAGGGGACGATGTGTGAGCTGACAATTACAGATACCAAACTTCAGTGTGCAAGCTGTAGGCTTGTGGATGGTTGTTACCTGCTCCAGCTAAACGAATCGAATGCGTGCACCGAAGGAAGGTATGAACGCTCCACAAGTGATGGGTGTCCTTTCTCTGTGCGGAAAGAAACGGCAAAGATGAAAGATGCCAGTTCCGCTAGGCTTGGACTGAAGCATCGATCCAGGTTCCAGCCAGATATGAAATGGAATCCCTCTCTGCTTAACCGGATAGAACATATCCAACTGATCCGTGAATGATTGTGGAATTTCTGGATAGAGAATTGCTCTAGGTTCCAGATGGGACCATGATGAAAACTTTATAACAAAAAAAAGAAGATGAAAATCCACGTGCTATGTTTTTTCTTTTCTCAAGAGCAACAGGTCATGGTGGTTTAGGCATAGAAATTATGTTGTTTGTCCATTCCATGACAAGTGCATGAATGATGAACGGAGAATGGTACAGCATATACGTGCGATTTTGAGAAAGGAAAAAGGAAAGGAGAACAGGAAGGGATTTAGTTTAGATCAACTTGTCCTAGTTCCTTGAACGAGCATGCGTCTTTTGACAATAGCAGGTTGCGATAACGCCACCCACATGGAAGGTATATCATCACAACACAGAAAATTATACTATCTCCGTTTAAAAATATAAACATTTATTAGCCTTTTAAGATCATATTTGGCTGTTTGTCTTATTCAAATATTTTTCAAAACTATAAAAATAAATAAGTCATATTTCAAGTATATCTAATAATAAAATAATTTATAACAAAATAAATAATACTTTCATAAATTTTTTGAATAAAACAAATGGTCAAAAATAGTTTTTAAAAGTCAACAAATGCTTACATGCATTCTAGAATGGAGGAAATATATATAAGAAGGTTTTAATAAAATTATACATGATACCAGTTAAGACATGTCATGCATCATTACATAACTGAGGATCACAATAGTAGCTCACATCTGTGCCTCAGCCGGTGCGTAGGAGCATATGTCCTTTGTCTGTGCGGTCCGCCTTTAGAAAGCATGTAAGCCGGTCGTACTTTCTCTTCTCGTTGATCGATAGCTTTGTTAGTATTTTTGGTGCTAGCTTCTAACCTGTACGTGATCTCTCAAATTGAACTGACTCTGGACCAAATTGCCAAGTGGCAAGTAAGTTATGTCGAACTAATCTTGTTGGTGAGCCTTGGTATCTCCATTTTACTACTTAAATGCTAAGCATATGCTAGTGCTTCTCTTGAGATACAAAACAATGTAGTTGGATCTGAAAAAAATAAATTTTATTCTAATAGTATGAATCAAGGTATTCTGAACATTGTATTTTAGAGAAAATAAAACTTTCGGCTTCTCCCAAAAAGGAAATGATTTGATTATCTACTTACTGTAATTTTAGCATAGATATAGCACGTAACTAACATACTTGAGATTTCAGATTACTATAATATTGACCAATAATTCCAGCAATCTGATTAAAAGCACTCACAAGCCTTTTTGTCGTCTTCCAGAAGTTTTCAACTCGCAGTCGGCAAGCTCAAAGCAAGAGTAGGAAGAAAAGGAGAAGAAAATATACATGCCCGGAAAGGCCCAAAGTCTATAGATTTCGGGCCTATGAAGGTACGTGGACCATTAACAAGCCTAAAAATAACAGGCCCGAAATATACAAGAATTAGGCCCACAAAACGAAGCGGTTCATGACGCATCCAGCAATTGAGTAGCCCAACTCCTATACAAAATTTTAGCAGATCCGACAGCCAATTTTGATTTTACAGTCTCACTGATGTTTCATATGTATTAATTGAGATGTTATATTAATAAAAATAATGTTATGATAAAATATTTAATATGAAACTGAGCAACACACTATTTCACATGCAAGAAACTCCACTGAAACAACTATTAAGAGCATATGTTTCATCTACAATTTGATTTGGTCAATCTTGATGTAACAATTTAATGTCATGACTTGTCTATATGAAACAGTGAGATAAATTGTGCATTGAGAGAAGTTATTTTATCTATCAAATCAAAGTTAAAAAGTGATATGACACTCTTAAAAATTATAAAATAAAACTATGTATTGAGACTGGTCTTATTAGAACCTTGATTGTTTAGTAATTTTATAAAAATAGCTAGCTATCGTTCATAAAAGTCTCTAAGAAGAGCTCCGTGCTATTTGGTTCAAAATACCTCAAATGAACTGAGTATGCCGTGGTCGTGAATGCGCGACGGTTTGAAGGTTTCTCTTGATGCCAACAGATTCTCAAGCGATGGGCAGAGTGTGGGCGAAGAAAGGTATAAAGACCTCGAGCAGTTTTTGGACTGGCCTATGGCGGCCATGCGGCATATCCAAAGGAAACGGAATTGCCGTTCTGGGGGAGCCAACTGCTGCTGGGCCTGAAATCCAGCTCATCCCTCACAGCTTTTCAGCTACAATCCTTTTATAACACTGTCATCATTACTCGTTAGTTATCATTCTTAGCTTTTCTGATACCATCCATTTTTGTATCGCTGGAAGTAGAAATCGCTGCTCCTGCCGGCGTTAGCACGCCCCCATCCTGAAAAAAGCAAAGCGTCCTCGCAGAGGCTGTACTCATTCTGCACCACGTACGGAAAAGAAAAAATAAAACAACGAGTATAATAATTCCATGTCTAACCATCATCAATCGTCAGTATTTCCAAGAACGGCGCACGTGGACCCTGCATGACTTCCGGCGGAAGCGGCCATGCCCTCGATCAACCTCACGCAGGCACCTACCGGTCACGTGTTCCCGTGTGCGACAACAGCTAACAGGTGTCGCTCAACTGGGTGGGCGAGGTAGAGGTGGCACGCTTCGCGCAAGCCAAAAGAATACTACAGTACAGAAACAAACAAACAAAAAAATAGAAAAGCGAAAAGGATTCAGAGGATAGAGTATCGTGTGGGCCCCGGAGCCCGCAGCGCAGACGCTCGCGACGTGCGTGGCCGCCCCGCCCGCTCGCCGCGCAGCCTTGCGTGCTCGGTGGATAAAGCTGGGAGAAGAAGGTCTCGCCCGCCCTTGCCTAAACGTCCACCCTTCCGGCGCCGTACGCCGGAGGCGGCTCAGCTCAGCCAACGCCGTGATCGATGCCTACCGAGTTGGATTCAAATAACAACAGCGCCACGCCGCCACGCGCGCCCATCTGCCTATGCGTGGAGGGGACAAGGCACTGCGGTCACCCAAATTGTCATTATTTGATTATAAGCGCCTTGCCTGCGAGGTGGCAGTGTTCTGCTCACTAGTGGCATTAAACGAGTTCTTAATTCGATTCCTTTGATTCCGTAACCATCCACCTGTGTGTAATTAATAACAATCTAATTGCGTTTCTTAAGCACCTGAACGGCTCCAGCTGTGCCTTTTTCTCGAGCGAGCCGGACAAAATACAACCACTCGTGCATAACCCCGGCGGTGGTTTACGAAAAATCTCCGAGTCCACCCGGTACGAGCAGGCACGATCTGTAGAAATCCCCAGTTCCCCACCAGCGAGGGGCAATCCGTAAATTCCTAGCGCCACCTCAGCTCCGTTCTAGCGATCTCCTCCAGTCCTCCGCCTCGCCTCCACTCCACCCCCCGACCCCCGCTACCTTTTCCTCGACTCATTGGAGACAAAACCGTGCTGCTGCTAGATACTCTCCGGTCGCTTCTCTCCCACGCGACACGGCACCGCCGGGCGCCGAGCGAGGGAGCCGCCGCGGGCACGAGGGTGCCGCCCACTCCGCCCATCCCCCGAGTATCGCGGTGGCGGCGCCGGAGGGCGTCGCCCATCGTGGTCGGCGGCGAAGATGTTGGAGGACCAGGTCGCCTTCCTGCTGCAGAAGTACCTCGGGAACTACGTCCGGGGGCTCAACAAGGAGGCCCTGAAGATCAGTGTCTGGAGAGGTGAGTCCTGGCGCCGCCACACTCCCCCTGCTGGTCTAATCCGGCTCCTCATGTGATCGCACTGGCAGTCGGGATTGCTTCGATTGGTGTTTTTGTTTTCTGTTTTGATAATTTGTTCCGTCGCGCGTGCTTACAAGTTCAGTGTTAGTGCTCACAAACTGACAACGATCGGCGGTTCCTTGTGATTTTTGGATGTTAAAGCGTTCACTCCGAGTCTAGTTCGATGTGTATGCTAAGCTATGCTGTCCGAATTGCCGATTTGGTTCGTGATTTGATCAGGAGTGCCTGTGGGTTTATTCACTGACTGCTCATTCTGTTGAGTGAGTTTGTTCGAGTGGTTGCAATGGGTGGTGGAGTCGATACCGATTGGAGCTTGCTGTGTGGTCATTGGGACTTGATTTGGTGAATGTGATGAATCTGCGACGCTCCGGGGATGCACATTGGACCATCTTTGATTGTAAAATTGAAAAAAAGCTATGTTTACTCCTAATATTTTCCAGTTTTGACTGCTGTGTGGAATTATGAAATTGACACGGTGTATGGTCTGGTGACACTCTGTCGCTGCATTTGCTTGCTAAGATTGCACGCTTTGCTTTCTAATTGTTTATCCCAACAATTTCAGTGTCGGAATGTCTATCAGTAAATAAGCATATCTTCATGTCTTCAAGCTACATAGCACTGGCTTAGAACTCTTTTTAGATAAAATTGGCTTAGAACTTTGTCACCAGAACTTCTAGTTTGTTCTTTGCCTACGAAATTGTTCACGCTCTTGAGACCACAGAATTAGGAATGTACTCTCCTCTCCAGGTTAGATGCAGCAAAGCATCTGGATCCCCGTGTATGGGGAAACACTATTCAGGCGATGCAACCATATAGGAAGCGAACTGATACAAATTTATGGGATGCAGCATTGTATTTGTATTGACTGTTCACAAGGAGTATCAAATTTTCCTGAATCTAACCCAGCAGACACAGGCACATAAGAAGGCAATCAATAGATTATACCAGAGGGTTTGCCAATCTTAAAGTTAAATCTGTGTCTTCTACTGTGACAAGATGATTGGCTGAACATGCTGAATGTTGTATCCATCTGGAATCTAGCTGAAAATAGAGCTAAATAATCTTCTAGAGAGAAGAAATGCACTGTGCCAAGAGGTCCGGGGTTCAACACAGCCTCTCTGCATTGCACATTGCAGGGGTAGGGCTTGCCTTGTATAATCCTTCCCCAGACCCCACCTTGTGTGGGAGCTTCCAGCACTAGGTCTGTCCTTTTAGAGAAGAAATGCACTGTGCAAGTTAGAAGTGTTTGCTTTCTGACTTCATCACAGGCCTTGGTGATAAGGAATCCAGAGAGAAAAGTGAGTCAGGGAGATTTTCAGTCATAGTTGCGTCAGATTCTGCATGAGACATTGATTCTGTCATTTTTGTTGTGTCAAAATAAATCTGTGGGATGGGGGCATGTATTTATTTACCAGGTAGATGATTTCCCACCCATAACTGATAAAAAAATGTAGTGATGGTCGGCAGCTATAGCATCAACTGATGTTTTGTTGGAATTCACATAGTCGATGATTGCATAAAAGGTGCATTTCTGTGCCTGATTTTTTTTCAGACATCTGCATCAGTTTTTGCCATGCTGAGATTACGGCAAGTTAGTTAATGTTGCATTTGGAAATTAAGGTGGCATATGGCTTTGACATCTTGTGGGAGTACTGAACTTATCATGGCAATTCTGTAGCACAGTAAGTGTGAGATGTAACAGTGATAATATGAATGCTCTTTTAATTGTGTTATTAGTGTATGACAACATGGACAGATAAGCAGGGAACTCAGGTCACTTGGAGAGTAGCTCTGAATCTCTGATAATTGATGTAATTAACATTGGTTTCATTATGAAGTTAAAATGCAATATATTTTCCATGTTACTGACATGATTGACCTGAGCTTGTAAGACAAAAATATTCATGGGGGCATATGCAGGGCTATAGAGATTCTGAGGCAAATGCGTTTAGGAACACATGCTTTCCTTGCACTATATACTGGCCATGTTTTCTATCGTTGATGTTGTGATAGGCGTGGTGAGCTAACAACTATTTCTTGATAAGACAACTGATGGAGAGATATAGGGAACATAAGAAAGACTTGCATATGGTATTTATTGACCTAGAGAAGGCTTATGACAAGGTGCCGAGGAACATCATGTGGTGGGCCTTGGAAAGGCATGAAGTCCCAACAAAGTACATCAACCTCATTAAGGATATGTACAATGATGTTGTGACAAGTGTCCGAACAAGTGATGGAGACATCGATGCTTTCCCAAATAATATAGGACTGCACCAAGGGTTGGCTTTGAGCCCTTATCCTTTTGCCTTGTGATGGATGAGGTCACAAGAGACATACAAGGGGATATCCGTGGTGTATGCTCTTCGCAGATGATGTGGTGCTATGAATGAGAGCAAGACGGGTGAACCGGGAGCTAAAATTGTGGAGACAGACTTTGGAGTCCAAGGGTTATAGGCTTAGTAGGTCTATAAAATGGAGTACATGGAGTGTGATTTCAGTTCAATTCTAGGTGCGGAGGGAGGGCCCGAGAAAGACACTTTCCTCTACTTGGGATCGATGCTGTAGAAGGATGGAGATATTGATGAAGATGTTAGCCATAGAATTAAATCTGGTTGGTTGAAGTGGCGTCAAGCTTCTGGTGTCCTATGTGACAATAGGGTGCCACAGAAGCTAAAAGGCAATTCTATAGGACTGTGATTTGGTCTGCTATGTTATATGGAGCAGAATGCTGGCCCACTAAGAGACGACATGCCCAGCAGATAAGTGTGGCAGAGATGAGTATGTTGCGATGGATTTGTGGTCACACAAGAAGAGATTGGTCTGAAATGATGACATATGAGAGAGATTAGGGGTAGCACCAATTGAAGAGAAGCTTGTGCAACATCGTTTGAGATAGTTTAGACATATTGGTGTTGGACAGCGGATCATCTAGCCAAGAGAGGTTTATCTCACCCAACTAAGTGTCCACTCTGCGATCAGGAACAGGCGGATGTCCAGCATTTGTTGACCTCATGCGTGTTCGCGTGAGAGTGTTGGCACAAGATTCTCACCCCGTTGGGATTACAGGACTGTACCCCAACCCGGCGCACCAAAACCTTTGCTGAGTGGTGGAGGAAGACAATGAAACGAGTGCCTAAACAGAAGAGGAAGGGCATCAATACACTGATCATTCTGACAGCTTGGAATTTGTGGAAACACAGGAATTCATGTGTTTTTGAAGGGGCCAGTCCGAACGTAGCAGTCTGCCTTAGAAGTTTCAAGGACGAACATCACTTGTGGTGCCTTGCCGGAGCTCGGGGGCTGTGTAGGCTCGGAGCAGGACAAGTATGGGAGTTGGTTTATGTTTTAGTTGGGTGTTTTTGGGGTCAGGCCTTACCCTCTAGGTGTTTTCATATCAAGTACAACCTAATGTAACTCTCAACCCCTCACAGCTCGGCCAGGAGTGAGGCGGTGGTGTTTGTACGGGGCCGGTTTTTTCCTCTCTTAATACAAAGATACGCAGCTCTCCTGCGTATTCGAGAAAAAAAAAAGTTTAGACATATCCAATGGAGAGCTGAGGAGGCACCGGTGCGGAGCATGGTAATAAGATGACCAGAGGAATACCAAACTTGACTTGGGAGGAGTCTGTGTAGCGAGACTTGAAGGATTGGAATGTAGTCAATGAGCTACCATGGATTGGGGTGCGTGGAAGTTAGCAATCCACGTGCCAGAACCTTGACTCGTTGTTTTTCCTCTTTTCTTTTGTTTAATTTTATATCACCCTTTTTACACCTCTTCTCTCTTTTTCCTTGTCAAGTTTTTTTCCCTCCCCTTTCTCTATTCTTTTTGTTTGGCTTTTTTATTGCTCTTTTCCCACCCCTCTTCTTCTTTGCCTTGTTTTTTGTGTTTGTTTATTTTGCTCTTGTGTTTGTTTATTTTGCTCTTATGTTTGGGTTCTTCGGGGTTTAATCTCTAGCTTATCCCAACTTGCTTGGGATTAAAGGCTTAGTTGTTGTTGTTTGTGTTTTCTATAGTTGATACTATATTGTCCATATCTTCGGCTAAGTAATGATGTTATGTTTTCTGTGATTCCATTTCAGGAGATGTAGAACTTACAAACATGCAATTGAAGCCAGAGGCACTCAATTCGTTGAAATTACCTGTTAGAGTGAAGGCTGGTTTCCTTGGTTCAGTGAAGCTCAAGGTTTGTGGTAATTTCTTCGGTTTCATACACATGCAGAATTAGGATGCTGTATTTTGTGATTCATTATCTTCTCTTCTGTAATATGGAGGAATGCGTTGAAGCATGATTGTGTGAATGATTATTAGGTTCCGTGGAGCAAGCTTGGACAAGAGCCTGTTCTGGTTTATCTTGATCGGATCTTTGTATTAGCTGAACCTGCAACACAAGTTGAAGGTTGCAGCGAGGATGCTGTTCAAGAAGCAAAAAGAAATAGAGTCAGGGTAAGAAACTTGTGACAATAGTTGAATGATTTTGCAATAATTTTAGAACCATGGAGTAATGATTTGTTGATTGTTTATACAGGAAATGGAAATCAAATTATTGGAGCGCCAACAGCAGCTACAATCTGAGCTAGTACGTGTTGGTCTATACTGTTACTACTGATAATGAGTTACCTAACATCTGGAACAGTAAAACTCACCTGCTATTTTTACAGCTGTTTTGTTGTTTTGACTGATGATCTTAGATACTCTGTTTTCTCACTGCATATTCCTTCTGTCTTTGAAGAGTTCAACATGGCTTGGGTCTTTCATTAGTACTATTATCGGAAATATCAAGTTATTCATTGGCAATATTCATATCAGATATGAAGATGGAGAGAGGTACTATAATTCTATTTAGTATGTATTTCTTTCGAAACACATGTAAGAATAACATGACTTGTTTCCTGTAGCAATCCAGGCCACCCTTTCGCAGCTGGTCTGGTCCTTTCAAAGCTTTCAGCAGTTACTGTAGATGACCTTGGAAAGGAGACTTTTGCTACTGGTGGGGCTTTGGAACGAGTGAAAAAGGTATGCTATATCTAAATTACACATTTCATTTCCATAATTAGCTTACTGTCACTTATGGCTGTTGTCATCTTCTGGGATTCTGGATCTCTTTCTGCCATTCACGGATCCTTTCTTTCTGGAAAGGAAGAGTATATAAGGAAATGACAATTGCTTTGGTATTTGATTGACAAAGCTATATTGTCCGCAAAACGATGGTCCTTGTTATGTTTCTGGGTACCAAAATACTGGATGCTAAAGTTAAAACAACCATGATTCATTTGTTACCTTCTAATTTGGTGGTTGAATTCTTTGACACTACTTTCTGCAACTAGCCTACCCCAACTTGCTTGGGAGTAGAAGGCTTTGTTGTTGTTGTTGTGAATCAACAACAAAGCTTTCTGCACCTAGGATTGAATTGTGCTGATATTGTTGAATACACCTTCTGTACATCATTACTTTTGATTTTGTAAGATTTGACAGATTTTAGCTTGACCTGTCCCTTTCTCCTCCTTTTGGTCATCTTGCATAGCTTTGACATAGTTGCGTTTGGTAGCTTACTGTTAAATGCTTTTGCAGTCTGTTGAACTTGAGAGACTGGCGTTGTATTTTGACTCTGATAGCAGTCCTTGGAGTATAAATAAGCCCTGGGAAGATTTACAGCCATCAGAATGGAGTCAGGTATGGAGTATAAATCTGTATATTGACACTTGTCTCAGTTTTGCAATATCTACCTTAACAATTGGAACAGTGGTAGATGCTGTCCTATATTGTGGTTTTGGTGGGAGGTCATATTCTTTACCATTGCTTACATCTCGTAAATTGTAACCAGACAATGTTTGTTGATTTATGAACATATTTCAGGTTTTTGAGTTTAGGGAGCAGGATGGTTCCGAATCTGCTTCAAAAAAGCACACCTACATTTTACAACCTATATCTGGCAAGGCAAAATATACAAAATTACAACTTGCTGAAGCAAAAAAAACTGGACAGGCATTGCAAAATGCTGCCGTTGATTTGGATGATGTTACTCTGTCATTGTCAAAGGTTTCTATCCTTATCTTTCCTGTATCTGTTTTGTCCAAAACATCACCGAGTATTAAAAGTAATACCATTTACCAGGACGGCTACAGGGACATTCTGAAGATGGCTGATAATTTCTCTTCCTTTAATCAACGTTTAAGATATGCTCATCTTCGACCATCTTTACCAGTAAAATCTGATCCACGCGCTTGGTGGAAGTATGCATACAAAGTGGTGACTCAGGAAATGAAGAAAGCAAGGTATGTGTATTCTTCTCTGACTTCCACTCAGGTTGCCGTCTGGAGGAATGGTTATTTAGTTTGTCTCTACTTCACAATGAATCCAGTGCACATTTCATCATTTGCTAATCACGCAGGGATACAATTTATGTCTTACTTGTCTTTTTTTTTATAATCTCACGCTCATTATTTTGTCTTTATATTCTCCTACTATACATATACAACATTTTTTTTTATCTCACACTCATTATTTTGTCTTTCTATTCTCCTACTATACATATACAACATACACAAGATAAAGAAAGCAGTAGAGCAGGAACAAGGAAGACAAACAGCAATTATCCTCACCACCGTGGCAATTGATTTGCGGCATTAATTTTTTATATGCACTGTACTCGGGTCTGGTCCTAGTAGTATCACTGTTGTTTTTGCTTGACATTTTGTTTTTTGATATCTACATCATCTAATGTCTCATCATTTCATGTTGTACTTTGCGAATGTAATTTGATCAATTTATTCATGATGTGTCCCCTATGAATGCAGTGGGAGTCTCTCTTGGGATCAATTGTTGAGAAATGCTAGACTTCGGAAGACCTATGTATCTTTGTATGCATCTCTTTTGAAATCTGACATGAGTCGACAAGTTGTTGATGAACATGAAGAGATTAAGAGGCTGGATCGTGAACTTGATATGGAGGTTATTCTACAGTGGAGGTATGTGTTTCTATTTCTTTATACATCACCATGGAGTTTATCTTGAAAGTCTTTGGCCGGAAAGATTAAGTGAAATGCTGGTAGCAATTGCCTATACTGTTATGCAGTAGAGTTTCCTAAAAGAGTGTAACATAGAATTTCAGTAACTTGTGATAAAGTTCTTTCTTTTTTTCTTTTGGATAGGAGAGGTGAAAGTTAGCAATTCATGTGCCAGAACCTTGATTCTTTGTTTTTTTCTTGTTTGATTTTATTTGGCTCTTTTCCCACCTCTTCTTTTCTTTTCCTTATCCAGTTTTATTTCTTCTCCTCTTTCTTGTTTGGTTTTTAGTGCTCTTTTCCCACCTCTCTTCTTCTTTGCCTTTTTTCTTTCTTTTTTTGTTTGTTTTGCTCTTGTACTTGGTTTCTTTGGGGTTTCATCTCTAGCCTACCCCAACTTGCTTTGGATTAAAGACTTAGTTCTTGTTGTGATAAAGTTCTTATGAGGAATAGTTGTGATAAATTGTCTATACACTGCTGTACTGTACATACAAGCATTGCTAGCTCTGTGAACAAAGATCATGTTTCACTTTTTCTTTTCCCGCTTCCTGATATGTCTGTTGTTTCTCAGCACCTTTGTGCTAGGAAAGATCATGGACTGCATGCTATACTGATAATCATCTAGCTTTTTTTCCTGATTAGCAACAATGATGTGCACATGTGGTTAGTGTAAACTGTAAAGTGCATCTTCCCAAGGATGGCTCTCAAAGCACATAGATCTGCATTGTTAGGTTCTAACAATTCTGTCTGGTTCATGAAAAAAATGTTACATGATGGCTCACTTGCCTATAGGTGTAGCAGAAAATCTCTGATCCTTGAATTGATCATCCTTGCTAGTGAAATTTCTTTTCTTGAGTTAAAGGTGTATCGTATCACATCATATTTTCTGTGAATTGAGCATGTTGATTCTTATTCTTGAATGTACAATGAACCGCCTGTTGTTTTGCTCCACTTCGTCCTTGACTTGCATAAGAGTTGGCAAATGAACAAATTTCCGTAAACAGTTTGGATGAAATTTACATGGGATTCAGACAAAGCTTATCTGCATATTCACTATCATTTCTCCTGTTGATTTCTGTATTTACCTTTATTTTGCATTTAATCTTGTTTCCTATAGGATGCTGGCACACAAGTTTGTGGAACAGTCAGCAGAAACGTATCAGCATGCTCAACAGAACAAGAAGCAGTCGTGGTGGTCGTTTGGATGGTTGATTTCTCTGGCCAATACAACCTTGTATTTCCTAAAGTGTTAAATATGTAGTAATTAATTTGTCCTCCTCACACAGGACTGGTTCTTCAAAGGATGAGGAAGATCCGAAGAGTTTTACTGATGAAGATTGGGAAAGATTAAATCAGATTATTGGGTACAAAGAAAGTAATGAGAACATCCCTGTTCAGGAGGATATGAAACTGATGCAGTTTTATTTTGAAATACATATGAAGCATAATGCAACAAAGCTAACTGTTGATGATTCAATGTGCCTTGCTGATCTCTCATGTCAAGATTTCTGCTGTAACTTGAAAATGTATCCAGAGGCAAAAATATTTGATCTGAAACTTGGTTCCTACAGGCTTTTATCCCCGTATGGCCTGCTTGCTGAGGTTTTTCCATCTGATTCTTCGATTTGCCTTCTACATTTTTGAGAGTAAAATGTGATGGCCACTGAAATGAATCCATGTTTTCTGTATGAATTACCAGAGTGCAAGCGTTGTTGATTCTTTGGCTGGCATATTCTCCTACAAACCTTTTGATGAGCAGCTGGACTGGAGTTTGACAGCTAAAGCTTCACCATGTTATATAACTGTAAGTTGCTCCCATTACAGTTCAGTGTGCATATATTTGTTCTACCCTCATGATTAGAGTTCCTGTTCTGACAGTATTTGAAAGATTCGATTGATCAAATTATTGGCTTCTTCAAGAGTAGTCCTACCATTAGCCAGACATTGGCGCTAGAGACTGCTGCTGCTGTACAGGTACCCCAAGTAAAATTGGTTTGAAGCTAGACTTGTTTAAGTGATCAGATGATTGATTGATTATTATGTGATTTTTGGTGAAGATGACATTGGATGAAGTAAAACGTACCGCTCAACAGCAAATGACTCGAGTCCTAAAAGATCAATCCAGGTTAGTTTAAATATTTTTGCACCGTTTGTTATACTGAAAAAAGATTTTTTGAAGTGGACAAAACAATATTAAGATTGAGGGTTAATTGATGTCTATGTCACTACTGTTCTCTATTATTTTGCTTCTATGCTAATGTAATAATGTTACATGAAAAAGGATGTTATATATTTGATTTTCAGTTCTTTATTGGAAGCTGGCTGATGTACAACTAAACCCTATTAGGTTTTCACTGAACATGGATATTGCTGCTCCAAAAATTACTGTGCCTACCAAGTTTAGACCAGACGATGCACATGAGACTAAGCTTTTGCTTGACCTTGGAAATTTAGTTCTTCGAACAGAGGTTGTGCCTGCTCATTGGAAGTAAGGTTTCATGCCTTAAATTGTTTGTTTCATGGTCTGCTAAATGCAACTTGTTACTTCAGGAAATATGGGATTCCTATACTTCAGAAGATCAGGATATATATCTGAATTTCAATGTGGTGCTCAGTGATGTATCTGCATTTCTGGTGGATGGTGATTACCATTGGAGTGAACCATCTAATGAAATCAACTTGTTGCCAGTTATCGATAAGTGTGGAATAGCTCTAAAGCTTCAGCAGGTAAACAGTACAGTCCCTGATTCACCCCACACAAAGTAATTAAATAAAATAAAATAGGAGTGTAAGTTAAATAAACATAATTAACATGACATGGGGCCTTTTCTTTCGTTGCATAGATCCAGTTAGAAAGTCCTCTCTACCCCTCAATGAGAATGGCGATACGGGTGCCTTCCCTGGGATTTCATTTTTCTCCAGCTCGCTATCATCGTTTGATGGAGATTTCAAAGATTTTTCAAGATAGTTCTAGCGAGGATAGTAGTTCGAATCCTGAACATTTGTGGGATCAAGCTGACTTTGAGGGATGGTCGTCTCTTCTCACATGGAAGGTTTGCATTCCTTGCCTGTACTCACAAGTCATAAGTGGGCAACCCTTTTGGAATCAAGGTCTCTGACTATGTTTGAATTCTTGTTGACATGTTAATAGGGTGTTGGAAACCGAGAAGCTGCTTGGCAACGTAGATACTTGCGTCTAGTGGGTCCATTTCTCTATCTATTTGAAAATCCAACATCTACAACATATAAACAATGGACGAGGTTATGCACGTTCTTTTGCAATTGTGCTTATATTTCATTGTAGAGTTTCTGATTTTAGTTTACAGTCAAATTTTGAGTTTATTGTGTTAACATGCATGTAGTTAAATCAATTGAAACTCTCAGTACATTTAGCTTCAAATAGTTCTCAACACTTCCATTACAAGCAATTGCTTCAGCAAATAGTGGTAGAATCTTGAGCTGTAATGTGAACATTTTTGCTTGTTGCTTTTAGACGTTTTTTACTCTTTAATTTTTTATGCTTACCAAGTTTTGTGCTGGCTTGTGATTTCAACACCAATGTCATAAAAAATTTACATAGCTTAATAACAACATGATAGTTCAATTATTTTTCTTTTAGACATAATGTCATGCGATTATGTAAATGGTTTCTATTCATTGTGCTTTTGTGTCTGGACGCTTGTTTTATTGTTCTTGTGTCGAGTTGCAGTTTACGTGGGAAACAAGTTCATCTGGTCCCTACAGAGCTTACAAATGGTGTGCGCAACATCCTGGCGGTGCATGATTCTGGTCAAGTTAATCCCAAGGAATGGCAAAGTTCATGAGTTACTTTGTTAAAATATTATTTTTTTCTTTTAAAATTGCTTCAGTGCATCTTGCTTTATTTATTGTCTCAATAAGTCATATTTTGTTACAGATTCTACATTATTTTTTCCTTTAAAATGACTTATCTAGTTTTCTGCTTTGGTGCACCTTGCTTTATTGATTGTCTCAATAAGTCATATATTATTACAGATTCTGGAAGACACTGGTGCTTTGAATCTGTTGTTTGATAGTGACGAAGGACGGAAAATATGGCAGAGCCGGTTGCAGGGCGCTATATACCGTGCATCGGTTGGTACTCCTTGAAATCTTCTATGTTTCATTATATTATTTCTATTGATATGCACATATTTATTATCCTATTTGCAGGGTTCTGTTGCAGTTTCTAGCTTTCCTGAAGCTGCTCTCCCATCAGAGTCTCACTCCTTCAAGGGCAGCTTTCCAGATGTTGTAGACACAGAGAAGTTGTTTGTTGCTGGCATTCTTGATGAGCTAAAGATATGTTTTTCATGTGGCTATGAGGTACATATTTATTACTCAATTTTCTTTGTAACCTTGATCTTACTCCCCTTGGAAAATAATGTTGAAGATGTATCTTGTACCTCTGTAGGGTAACGACAAACTGAAAAAGGTTCTGCTTGCTAAAGAGAATAGCCTGTTTGAATTTAGGGCTACTGGTGGCCAGGTATCAATCTATTCTTCTTGTATTTTTTATAGTCCTTGATTTTGACTCTTTTTTTTAGATATGCCTTCCCTTTTGATATAAACAGGTTGAACTCTCGATGAAAGGTGGCAACTTATTGATAGGAACTATTTTGCGGTCGCTAGAAATTGAAGACCAGTATTGCTATCCAGGGAGTCCAATGCCAAGGTTCTTAGCCAGGTCTTTTATCAATAGCATGCAAACCCAAGAAGTACCTTCTCCTGGTCAAAAGAACAGTACAGGATCTAAAGGCACCCCTCTGAAGAAAAATGACAGTGAGGAAAATTTTTTTGAGGCGTCAGATGATTTTGATGAATTTGAGACACCTATGGTAAAAGATAGGACCATATCAGATTATTTCAGTACCCAGAACTTCTTGCCTACTAGTCTTCCTTCACTATGCCCCCCAGAATTTAGTCGAATTCCTGGTTTGATTCCAGACAGTGAAATTGAAACTGTCGGATTCACATTGGATGGTAGCAATACCTTTGATAGTTTTGTGAAAGCTCAGATAGTGATTTATGATCAGCATTCTCCTCTGTACAACAACTTGGATAACAGGGTAAATATTTCAAAAAATATCTGCATAATATGCTAGAGCTTTTATATGGATGGACCTTTTCCTCCTAGCTCCTCAGACACATGATATTTCATCCTTTTTCTTTGTTTTGTTTATCAGGTAGTTGTAACTGTTGCTACTTTGACCTTCTTTTGCCATCGGCCAACTGTTATTGCAATAATGGAATTTATGAATGCTATCAACATTTCAAATGTGACTGAGACTAATAAAGATAAAGATACACGTCTGGATTCAGTAGAAGATAATTATACTGTTGAGGAATCTAAGTCTAGTTTGGAGCCAGAACCAGCCATAAAAAGGTTACTCAATAAAGGTAAAAGCAGGACAGTTTTTCATCTCACATCCAGCATGGCAGAGGCACAGATATTGCTGATGAATGAAAATGGTGATCGTCTTGCTACTTTATCACAGAATAACCTCTCAACTGATATAAAGGTAATGCGGGAGCACAAATGTTTTTGACTTGTTTTTGGGTTTGAATTTTCTAATGGATGTCTGAGTGTAACCATCTTTTGCACTATTCAAGGTGTTCACTTCGTCATTCAGCATAAAGGCTGCACTTGGAAATCTTAAAATAAGCGATGACAGCCTTCGTAGCAGTCATCCTTACTTTTGGGTTTGTGATATGCGAAATCCAGGAGGGCGTTCTTTTGTTGAGGTATTTCATGTTACTTGGTGTCGCAATTCTGCTTTACACTGGTCTCCCCCCCCCCCCCCCCCCCCCCTAAGAAAAAGAGCTTTTTATGACTGGGTTGAATAAGCAACTTCCAAAATATTGTGCAGATTGACTTCACTTCATACAGTGTTGGTGATGATGACTATTGCGGTTATGACTATAGTCTCGAAGGGCAGCTTTCAGAAGTTAGAATTATTTATCTCAACCGTTTTGTCCAAGAGGTATGATGTTTAGAGGTCATATAATTTCTTCACACTGTGAACTGTCCTGGCCTTCCTTTATTTGTTTGGTTGTTCTTGTGTTTTGGCTTTTGTGTGTTTCATATCTAGCCTACCCAACTTGCTTGGAATTAAAGGCTTTGTTGTTATTATTGCAAAGTGTCCTAATCTCTCTCCCCACCCTGCAGATTATCAGCTATTTTATGGGCCTTGTCCCTAGAAGTTCTGATGGTGTTGTAAAGCTTAAAGACGATGTGACTAACTCAGAGAAGTGGGTTAGCAAAACTGACATTGAAGGGTCACCTGCCCTCAAGTTGGATGTTTCTTTCACCAGGCCTGTAATTGTTATGCCCCGTGGAACTGATAGCGCCGAGTAAGGATGTTTTTGGTAGATTTGAATATGATTATTCTTCTATTTTTATCATGTTGTAAATATGAAGGCTTTTCTTTGCAGTTTCCTGGAGCTTGATGTTCTGTACATTACAGTCCAAAATGAATTCCAGTGGATAGGTGGTGACAAGAATGAGATGAGTGCTGTTCACCTTGACATTATGACTGTTACAGTAAGTTCACTTTGTCAACATTTTCTCTCTTTTTAATAGAAGATAGGAGGGGATGGACCCTACTAGGAAGTATTTACTGTTATTTGCATTCATACCATCACTTTTGGTGTAGTTTTTATCTATACAATGAAGCTAATCAATGACATATGGGGTCTGGTTCGACATGTCATTTATACATGCCAATTTTATAGATGACAAGTGCACCTTAAGTGGTGGTATAGATGAAGCTATTCCTAAGAATAACAGGAATTAGCCATTTAGCCTGGTTACTGGGAAATGGCCTCCATATAATATTAAGATCCCTCTTTCGAAAACTCATGTTGGACTAGTACATATGTCCATCTACACTGTCTTTATGGACGCTCCAAATGACAAAGCTGCACCAACATGTACTTTAGGTCTCTCCTCGTAACCTTAGCAGTGTTGTTTAAGTAATTATTAAATACCTCTTTCGAAAACTCATCTTGGACTAGTACCTATTTCCATCTGCACTGTCTTTATGGGCGCTCCAAATGACAAAGCTGTACCAACATGTACTTTAGGTCTCTTCTTGCAACCTTAGCAGCGTTTTTAGGTAATTATTAAATACTAGCTAGAAGTTGGAGTGGTTCCATTATTTTTCATTGAAGCATATTAGATCTTAGATATTTACTGGTGCCTGGTGGTATTATCACAGTTGATAGGCATGTTATAACTTTTTTTTTGAATGGTCACCGGTCACCGGGGGGGGGGGGGGGGGGGGGGGGGGAGGAGAACTCCCCACCTGAATATCATTGATATAAAGGGGGCAGGCCGGAGCCTGTCCATCAATGGTTACAAAGTTTGTGGCAGACCACATATTACAACAGCAAGCCCAAAGCACAACGGGCTCAAACAAAAGAGAGACGACAGAACACCAAAAGACACAGAAGAAAAACAACCCTTACATGCCTAAATGCTTAGCTCTAATCTTGGCACAAGTGGAGGGCAACCACCAATCATCAGCAAGTAGTCACCACCGAACAGCATGCTTGCCTGCACCACAGGGTCATTGCACCGCCACACCACCCCTCGTAGCTGCGCCTCCCTGTTGTCACCCTCCACCTTCCAACAAGGGGAGGAATCCTTGGAGGACGAAAGGGCTGCCCAATAGGATGGGGACTAAGAGTGGGAGAGGCACGCCGACCACCGCGAGCCGGACAACACCGATCTTCTTTGGAGCTGACGATGACACCTTTTCCAGAGCATCTGGTCCACATGAGCCACCCTCCGACGCATCAGCAAGAAAACCCGACGACGAAGCAGAGACGCCGAGAGTAAACACTTGCCAAACCATGGTAGAAGACAACAACTACTCCAAGATTTCAAGCCCGCACCAAGCATGTAAGGGGAGAAGGGTCACAAACTCCCCCAGAAGAAGGCCAAGCGTAGGACAACACTGAGGGCATGAGGGGGGAAGGGACACAAACATACTCCCAGAAGCACCTGAGACCTCCCCGCGCTCGACGCGCGACGCTTTCGCTGCACATTGCCAAACTCAACAGCCAAAGCACTCCTATTAGACCACACAGAGATGGCGATATCCTCACGCACTGCTGCAAGCTGGTGGTGCACCATCAACTCTTAGCCCGCCTTAAAATGCACCAAGCAGCACGACCACCATGGTCGCATCCACCATCCGCAACCTGAAGAAGGCAAAGTCCCCCAACACGACCGTTGTGCCGAGGGCCGAATATTGTGCATCTCTAACAGGAGAGGGGAACTCCGAGACGACGCCCCAAGGGGAAAGTGACGCCCGCAGGCGTAGTCGTCGTCGAAGCCTTTCGGCCGGAGCCTTCCCATCCTGACTGTTAGCGCTGCAAGCGGGGCGGGATGCGGCTGACCGCCCCGCGCGCCGCATCAGCCGCAACTGGTTTGCGGGACTTTGCGGCGTCCCGCATGCAGCCGCAAAGTCTTTGCGGGCGCCGCAAGTCGCCGCATGCAGGCCCGCATGCAACCGCTTCCGCCTGTATTGGCCAGTGCGTTGTGTATGCGCCCGGCTACGGCAAGCAAGCCTAGCAACAAAAGCGTACGCTGGGCTGTTTTGTTCTGCTTCCGCCGCAAGCCACCGCTGTTGCGCCACAAGTCAAACCAACAAGCCTCTGTGTCTTCCATGAATGAGAAAAAAAAAAAACGTGCAAGATCCATTTCAACTGAGATTTAGTACATCTTCTCTTAGAAAAAAATGAAAGCTTACCAGTCTACTCTACAGTAAAATAAATTAATCTTTGGTCCATCAAACAACACCATCATTCTGCATTTGTCTCCATTGATCAATCATCATGTCAATCAGGAACACAAGGAATCAACAACCTTACCCTTCAATTACAACAAGATTGGATTGATTATTAACAACATGTCTACATGGGAACAAAAGAAGTACTAGGCAATGAGACTAAAAGTAGAAGCCTGAGTTTCAGCTAATACAACATCCTGGAGAAAAACAGACAAATCATCATCACTAGGCTATCAAAAGATTTCCAGTTCTTTCTTTCAAATTTCAATTACAACAAGATGTCGTAGTATTGAGTTTCTTGCTGCCTCTTGGGCAGGTATATGTTGATGCAGAGAGTTTCTCTGCTACCATACAGTTTGTTACCTACAATATGATGAACAAAATTGGGCTCAAATAAGCCATGGTCATTTATTACCTGCACTTTGAACATGAACTGAAGTACTGAACATGAACTGAAGGAACTGAACAAAAGTCTTCCTAGCAAATGAACATGAACTGAAGTACTGAACATGAACTGAAGGAACTGAACAAAAGGCTAATCTTTCATGTCTTCATGCCTAAGCATACCTAATCTGAAGGCATTTCCAAATATCAAATAAAGTAGGCCTTGTTATTGAAGCAGAAAAAATGGATGTGCTGTAGAAATGTGAAAAGGCCAATTTAACACAAAAGCATTCGTCATTGAAGACCCAGCCATAGCAAAGTTTCAGAGCACAAGCTGCTGGCAAAACCAAACCAAACATGCTGATTTTCAGCATGACATCGTAATATTTCCCTGTTTCTGAAAAGGGGCCATTTCATTTAGTCGACAAATACACTGAACTGAACGACTAAAGGTAACAACACTCTCACTATAAGAAGTGTCAGCAACGACAATAAATTGGATAATTCAGTGTCAACTGACAGACAGACGCTGAATCAGGGATAAACCAGAGTGCCTGCATTCTATACTATTGAACTCCCCACCTGAATATCATTGATATAAAGGGGGCAGGCCGGAGCCTGTCCATCAATGGTTACAAAGTTTGTGGCAGACCACATATTACAACAGCAAGCCCAAAGCACAACGGGCTCAAACAAAAGAGAGACGACAGAACACCAAAAGACACAGAAGAAAAACAACCCTTACATGCCTAAATGCTTAGCTCTAATCTTGGCACAAGTGGAGGGCAACCACCAATCATCAGCAAGTAGTCACCACCGAACAGCATGCTTGCCTGCACCACAGGGTCATTGCACCGCCACACCACCCCTCGTAGCTGCGCCTCCCTGTTGTCACCCTCCACCTTCCAACAAGGGGAGGAATCCTTGGAGGACGAAAGGGCTGCCCAATAGGATGGGGACTAAGAGTGGGAGAGGCACGCCGACCACCGCGAGCCGGACAACACCGATCTTCTTTGGAGCTGACGATGACACCTTTTCCAGAGCATCTGGTCCACATGAGCCACCCTCCGACGCATCAGCAAGAAAACCCGACGACGAAGCAGAGACGCCGAGAGTAAACACTTGCCAAACCATGGTAGAAGACAACAACTACTCCAAGATTTCAAGCCCGCACCAAGCATGTAAGGGGAGAAGGGTCACAAACTCCCCCAGAAGAAGGCCAAGCGTAGGACAATACTGAGGGCATGAGGGGGGAAGGGACACAAACATACTCCCAGAAGCACCTGAGACCTCCCCGCGCTCGACGCGCGACGCTTTCGCTGCACATTGCCAAACTCAACAGCCAAAGCACTCCTATTAGACCACACAGAGATGGCGATATCCTCACGCACTGCTGCAAGCTGGTGGTGCACCATCAACTCTTAGCCCGCCTTAAAATGCACCAAGCAGCACGACCACCATGGTCGCATCCACCATCCGCAACCTGAAGAAGGCAAAGTCCCCCAACACGACCGTTGTGCCGAGGGCCGAATATTGTGCATCTCTAACAGGAGAGGGGAACTCCGAGACGACGCCCCAAGGGGAAAGTGACGCCCGCAGGCGTAGTCGTCGTCGAAGCCTTTCGGCCGGAGCCTTCCCATCCTGACTGTTAGCGCTGCAAGCGGGGCGGGATGCGGCTGACCGCCCCGCGCGCCGCATCAGCCGCAACTGGTTTGCGGGACTTTGCGGCGTCCCGCATGCAGCCGCAAAGTCTTTGCGGGCGCCGCAAGTCGCCGCATGCAGGCCCGCATGCAACCGCTTCCGCCTGTATTGGCCAGTGCGTTGTGTACGCGCCCGGCTACGGCAAGCAAGCCTAGCAACAAAAGCGTACGCTGGGCTGTTTTGTTCTGCTTCCGCCGCAAGCCACCGCTGTTGCGCCACAAGTCAAACCAACAAGCCTCTGTGTCTTCCATGAATGAGAAAAAAAAAAACGTGCAAGATCCATTTCAACTGAGATTTAGTACATCTTCTCTTAGAAAAAAATGAAAGCTTACCAGTCTACTCTACAGTAAAATAAATTAATCTTTGGTCCATCAAACAACACCATCATTCTGCATTTGTCTCCATTGATCAATCATCATGTCAATCAGGAACACAAGGAATCAACAACCTTACCCTTCAATTACAACAAGATTGGATTGATTATTAACAACATGTCTACATGGGAACAAAAGAAGTACTAGGCAATGAGACTAAAAGTAGAAGCCTGAGTTTCAGCTAATACAACATCCTGGAGAAAAACAGACAAATCATCATCACTAGGCTATCAAAAGATTTCCAGTTCTTTCTTTCAAATTTCAATTACAACAAGATGTCGTAGTATTGAGTTTCTTGCTGCCTCTTGGGCAGGTATATGTTGATGCAGAGAGTTTCTCTGCTACCATACAGTTTGTTACCTACAATATGATGAACAAAATTGGGCTCAAATAAGCCATGGTCATTTATTACCTGCACTTTGAACATGAACTGAAGTACTGAACATGAACTGAAGGAACTGAACAAAAGTCTTCCTAGCAAATGAACATGAACTGAAGTACTGAACATGAACTGAAGGAACTGAACAAAAGGCTAATCTTTCATGTCTTCATGCCTAAGCATACCTAATCTGAAGGCATTTCCAAATATCAAATAAAGTAGGCCTTGTTATTGAAGCAGAAAAAATGGATGTGCTGTAGAAATGTGAAAAGGCCAATTTAACACAAAAGCATTCGTCATTGAAGACCCAGCCATAGCAAAGTTTCAGAGCACAAGCTGCTGGCAAAACCAAACCAAACATGCTGATTTTCAGCATGACATCGTAATATTTCCCTGTTTCTGAAAAGGGGCCATTTCATTTAGTCGACAAATACACTGAACTGAACGACTAAAGGTAACAACACTCTCACTATAAGAAGTGTCAGCAACGACAATAAATTGGATAATTCAGTGTCAACTGACAGACAGACGCTGAATCAGGGATAAACCAGAGTGCCTGCATTCTATACTATTGAACTCCCCACCTGAATATCATTGATATAAAGGGGGCAGGCCGGAGCCTGTCCATCAATGGTTACAAAGTTTGTGGCAGACCACATATTACAACAGCAAGCCCAAAGCACAACGGGCTCAAACAAAAGAGAGACGACAGAACACCAAAAGACACAGAAGAAAAACAACCCTTACATGCCTAAATGCTTAGCTCTAATCTTGGCACAAGTGGAGGGCAACCACCAATCATCAGCAAGTAGTCACCACCGAACAGCATGCTTGCCTGCACCACAGGGTCATTGCACCGCCACACCACCCCTCGTAGCTGCGCCTCCCTGTTGTCACCCTCCACCTTCCAACAAGGGGAGGAATCCTTGGAGGACGAAAGGGCTGCCCAATAGGATGGGGACTAAGAGTGGGAGAGGCACGCCGACCACCGCGAGCCGGACAACACCGATCTTCTTTGGAGCTGACGATGACACCTTTTCCAGAGCATCTGGTCCACATGAGCCACCCTCCGACGCATCAGCAAGAAAACCCGACGACGAAGCAGAGACGCCGAGAGTAAACACTTGCCAAACCATGGTAGAAGACAACAACTACTCCAAGATTTCAAGCCCGCACCAAGCATGTAAGGGGAGAAGGGTCACAAACTCCCCCAGAAGAAGGCCAAGCGTAGGACAATACTGAGGGCATGAGGGGGGAAGGGACACAAACATACTCCCAGAAGCACCTGAGACCTCCCCGCGCTCGACGCGCGACGCTTTCGCTGCACATTGCCAAACTCAACAGCCAAAGCACTCCTATTAGACCACACAGAGATGGCGATATCCTCACGCACTGCTGCAAGCTGGTGGTGCACCATCAACTCTTAGCCCGCCTTAAAATGCACCAAGCAGCACGACCACCATGGTCGCATCCACCATCCGCAACCTGAAGAAGGCAAAGTCCCCCAACACGACCGTTGTGCCGAGGGCCGAATATTGTGCATCTCTAACAGGAGAGGGGAACTCCGAGACGACGCCCCAAGGGGAAAGTGACGCCCGCAGGCGTAGTCGTCGTCGAAGCCTTTCGGCCGGAGCCTTCCCATCCTGACTGTTAGCGCTGCAAGCGGGGCGGGATGCGGCTGACCGCCCCGCGCGCCGCATCAGCCGCAACTGGTTTGCGGGACTTTGCGGCGTCCCGCATGCAGCCGCAAAGTCTTTGCGGGCGCCGCAAGTCGCCGCATGCAGGCCCGCATGCAACCGCTTCCGCCTGTATTGGCCAGTGCGTTGTGTACGCGCCCGGCTACGGCAAGCAAGCCTAGCAACAAAAGCGTACGCTGGGCTGTTTTGTTCTGCTTCCGCCGCAAGCCACCGCTGTTGCGCCACAAGTCAAACCAACAAGCCTCTGTGTCTTCCATGAATGAGAAAAAAAAAAACGTGCAAGATCCATTTCAACTGAGATTTAGTACATCTTCTCTTAGAAAAAAATGAAAGCTTACCAGTCTACTCTACAGTAAAATAAATTAATCTTTGGTCCATCAAACAACACCATCATTCTGCATTTGTCTCCATTGATCAATCATCATGTCAATCAGGAACACAAGGAATCAACAACCTTACCCTTCAATTACAACAAGATTGGATTGATTATTAACAACATGTCTACATGGGAACAAAAGAAGTACTAGGCAATGAGACTAAAAGTAGAAGCCTGAGTTTCAGCTAATACAACATCCTGGAGAAAAACAGACAAATCATCATCACTAGGCTATCAAAAGATTTCCAGTTCTTTCTTTCAAATTTCAATTACAACAAGATGTCGTAGTATTGAGTTTCTTGCTGCCTCTTGGGCAGGTATATGTTGATGCAGAGAGTTTCTCTGCTACCATACAGTTTGTTACCTACAATATGATGAACAAAATTGGGCTCAAATAAGCCATGGTCATTTATTACCTGCACTTTGAACATGAACTGAAGTACTGAACATGAACTGAAGGAACTGAACAAAAGTCTTCCTAGCAAATGAACATGAACTGAAGTACTGAACATGAACTGAAGGAACTGAACAAAAGGCTAATCTTTCATGTCTTCATGCCTAAGCATACCTAATCTGAAGGCATTTCCAAATATCAAATAAAGTAGGCCTTGTTATTGAAGCAGAAAAAATGGATGTGCTGTAGAAATGTGAAAAGGCCAATTTAACACAAAAGCATTCGTCATTGAAGACCCAGCCATAGCAAAGTTTCAGAGCACAAGCTGCTGGCAAAACCAAACCAAACATGCTGATTTTCAGCATGACATCGTAATATTTCCCTGTTTCTGAAAAGGGGCCATTTCATTTAGTCGACAAATACACTGAACTGAACGACTAAAGGTAACAACACTCTCACTATAAGAAGTGTCAGCAACGACAATAAATTGGATAATTCAGTGTCAACTGACAGACAGACGCTGAATCAGGGATAAACCAGAGTGCCTGCATTCTATACTATTGAACCCGTGGATGATGCCTCACCATGTTCAGATTGGCCGAAAGAAAAATCATCTGCTATAGTTGAGTCCAGCAGCTTGTGCTCACTTCTTGGAGGCAGCTGAAAATGTTACCTTGAATCGCGCGGTCAAAGGAGGAGGATGCGGAGGCGGCATCAGAGGCCCCAACGACGGCGGTAGGCAGGGCGACGACGAGATCCCGCCAATGAATGGCAGCGTTGCTCGAGGAGAAGCTGAAGACGTGGAGTGTTGCGTCAGGGGAAGATGGGGGCAGCAGGCTCGTCGTAGCTCCGGGCGGCGCGACATCAGGCGGCGTGGCACCTTCACTCGCCATCGGGCGGCGCGGCATCAGGCGCGTGGCAGCTTCACTCGCCATCGGGCGGCGCGGGATCCAGCGAGGCAGCGACCCTTCTCTTGAGCCGATGGCAGCAGCAGTCGGGTTGCAGCCTTGCAGGGTACGGGCGACGTCGGCCGGCGGCAGCTCTCGGCTCTCGGTTGCTAGGGTTGCGGCGCCATCGGCTGCTTGCGGGTGTTGCGGCGCCGCGGCTGCTTGCGGGACGGACGCGGCTGGCCGCTTCACGTTAGCGGGCTCCGAAGCGGCCTATTTGCGGGTTGTGGTGCGGGACGGCAGAATGAAGCCTCTTGTGGCCTGGTCCAAGTGCACACGACCCAAAAAGAAGGGAGGACTAGGGGTCATCAATCTCCGCAGACAAAATACTGCCCTGCAACTTAAGCATCTTGACAAATTCTTCAACAGGAAAGACACCCCATGGGTCACTCTGCTCTGGAATACGCACTACAGAAATGGAAAACTGCCCCAGACAACAAAAGACAAAGGTTCATTCTGGTGGCGTGACATGCTCAAACTATGTGACACATTCAGAGCAATTGCTCAATGCAAATTGAGAGATGGGTCCACGGTTATGTTTTGGTCTGACTTATGGAATGACAACCTACTCCAGCAAAAATTTCCCAGACTATTCTCCTATGCAAAGAACAAGCTTATCACGGTGGCCAACTTCCTCCTCCACAACACAGCACAAGAACAATTCCACCTACCGCTATCGGACCAGGCTTACCAAGAGTACAATCATCTACAAACAATCTTACAAAGTCTACAGATTGAGCCAGGCGTTAGAGACACATGGCATTATATTTGGGGGTCAACAAAATACTCATCTTCAGCATTCTACAACTATCCTTACCGATTTGTGCAGCCACCCAAACCGTTCCTCTGGATATGGGATTCCAAATGCAATAACAAGCTCAAAGTCTTCTCCTTGCTTCTTCTAATGGATCGGCTGAACACCAGAAACATACTCAAACGTAAGAAACACAAGCTACAGGACGACAACTACAGTTGTGTTCTTTGTGCTGGAAACTACGAGGAAACTGCTTTCCACCTATTTTTCAGCTGCACCTTTAGCCAACAATGTTGGGAAGCCATATGCATTATGTGGAACTTTGCAGCGAGCTTCTTTGACATGCTACAACAAGCAAAACACTCTCATCAGAACAAGTTCTTCATGGAAACATTTATTCTAGCGGCTTGGCAGATCTGGAAGGAAAGAAACAACAAGGTTTTCAATCGAAGCAATCCAAGCCTCCAATCCTGGAAAAGGCAGCTGCAAAATGAGGCCCTAATTCAAGCTCATAGAATTCAAGATAGCGACAGGCCAGCCTTCCTTCTTTGGGCTGGCTCTATCCTTTAGCTTTGTACAGTTCCCTTCTATCTTTGTCTTTTGTATATTGGTGTCTTTTGGCCTACTTAGGCTTGTAGAGCTCTGCTCTGTTGTTTGGTTTCATTACTTTTATTAATACAAAATCCCAACAGTAGGGGTTTCCCCTACTGTATATTCCTCAAAAAAAAAAAAAACATGGAGCACCAAGCCCGCAGGGCCCAGCCCGCCGCTGCACGTCGCCATCGCAACCCACCGTTGCCGCCATGAGCCGGTGAGGCATTGCCACGCCGCACACTTGGTGGATCTACACTTGTGACCACCAAAATCCATTGACGCTGACGAGGACGTGCCGCTGATGCCGTCCACCTCGCATAGCTCCGCCGTCACGGCGCTGAGCGCCTGAGCCACGAGTCGGCCCTCCAAACCGCAAGATCTGACAAGAGAGTGCGTGGATCTGGGCATATGGAGGCCGGCCATGGCACGGGGAGCGCCAGCAATGGGATGGCGAGCTCCAAGGAGGAGGAGGCGTGGGGGGAGAGAGCGATGCGGAGGAGATGGATCTGACCTTTTCATGGCTGGATCCAGCGAGGGAGCAAAACCAGTGGTCCGGCCATCGGCACCTTGATGTGGAAGTGGAAGAGACAATGGGAGAAAAAAAAAATGAGGGGAGAAACACAACAGGCGGGCTGCGGACGGGGGACCATTTGGTTCCGCCGCTGGCCGCCGCCGCCGGCGGCGGCAACGGCGGCCGTCGAGGCTCTGGTTGGGAGTGCTGGGGGCGGAGAAGTGTTCGCCCCCCAAGTTGCCTCCGCAGCGAGGGTCTTTTTCCCTTCCGGCATGTTATAACTTATCTTTATTATCATATTTTGCTTCGGAGGCACTCCACATTTTTTCCGTTGTAAAGTAGTAACAGGTTTCTAACTGCGGCTTATGGTTGATTGTGTCTAATTTTCATGTTTAGGGCTTGCGGGAGTCTGATCAGAGCACCTGTCATGTTGTACTTCTTTATAATTTTGTTCTATTCTATATTTGTGCGAATAAACACCAATTTTCACATCTTATTTGCATTATAGTGTCTTCTCTAGCAAAATAAACACTTTCTTTTGCAGGTAAGGGACATAAATTTAGTTATTGGTATGAACATGGTGCGTGGTGAAACCATAATTCAAGATGTAGAAGGACTCTCTTTTGAACTTCGTAGATCATTGCGTGATCTCAGGCATCAGTTGCCAGTGGTGGAGGCAGCAGTTAAGGTAGCATATTTTCTGTGAATGCATTCTTTACTTATGGTCCTTGTTAATTTCTTTTCTTTGTAGTACCACTGACTCATTTTTTAATCTGTGAGATATCTCACAGGTGGAAGTTCTGAAAGCAGCACTATCCAATCGAGAATATGAAATTATATCAGAATGTGCATTATCTAACTTTTCTGAAACACCCCGTACTGTGCCTGCTCTGGATGATCCTCGATATGGCGCTTCCACAACTCCATCTCATAAATCAGCATCTTCTTCTGAAAGTATTCAAGACTTGTCCCAACATACAGAAATGTGGATAACCAATAAATTTTCTGTCTCAGTAAATCTGGTTGAGCTTTCTCTGCATTCAGGATCCACAAGAGACTCTCCTCTGGCTCGTGTGCAGGTACTCAATTTTTCAGTGTCTGCTCCATTTGTTTTTCAAATCTTTTCCTTCCTATCGCACTAGTTTGTTGCCTGAACAATGTCTGTACAGCATACCTCGTGTAACTTCTCCACTAACATGTTCGAGAAAGAAAAAACTTCTTCACTAACATTCTTGTCAGCATGAGACCTGCTAGTGGAGTCGTATCAAAGTGTAATTTTTGTGACAAACCGAACTTCGTGGTAGTTATGTAATATAACAAAGTAGCTTCTTCAATAAAGACCTGCATTCATTCAGGACCAGTTTGCCAACAGTAGTCAGTTGACAGCAGAAAACTTGTAAAATGAACCCAGCATGTTTTCCAAGAGAGAAATAAGGTGGGCTTCTAGCATGAAAGAATATCAAACAGCACTTTATATGGGTGTAAACATCCAGAGAGCTTGTTGGCTTGAAGGAAGATTTGTTATTTTTCACTTTACTGGCAGCTGCTGCATCTAAGCACTGTATGTAAATGGTTGACACATTTGAAAGGGAAATCTAGAGGGATGGATTTACATTATCTCAAAGTCAGATAAATCTTCTGTTTTGGTAGTATGTTAGCATGACATGAGATTGATATTTCCATCAATGCTAACTTGAAAAGAAGGGGATATTTTTGTGCTCCTTTTGCATATATTCAGATTCTTGTGATGTTCTCTTTGCTGAGATATTTCATTAGTCAGAATAGAAGTTTGCAGTGTTTTCTCTTTGAGGATTTCTTTCATGTGGGGTCTATCATTCTTTGTTTGACATAGGTTTACATATCACTATATAATTTTCTGTTCTCAGGCCAGTGGTGCATGGCTTCTCTATAAATCAAACACACAGGAGGAGAGTTTTATTTATGCTACTCTCAAAGGATTTTCTGTTTTTGATGATCGTGAAGGAACAAAAGATGAGTTAAGGCTTGCTATTGGAAAATCAGCAACAGTTAGAGATACATCATCTGTTGATGGCTATGATAATCTGAACGAATTTGATTCAGGTGAAAGGAGGATACAACAAGATCTAGGCCTTAAACCAATCCCGTCTATGCTCATTCTTGATGCCATCTTCCGAAAATCTTCATCGTCTGTGTCTCTCTGTGTTCAGCGGCCAAAATTTCTCGTTGCACTTGACTTTTTACTAGCAATAGTCGAGTTCTTTGTCCCATCTGCTCGCAGTCTGTTATCCAATGACGAAAACAAGGATCTTCTGCACATGATTTCTCCAGTTGTATTGAATGATCAGATATTCTACCAGGAGCAGTCAACTTTTAGTCTCTCACCTCAGAATCCATTGATTGTTGATAATGAAAGATTTGATCACTTTGTATATGATGGAAAAGGTGGAAAATTATATCTGCTGGATAGAAGTGGGAAAATTCTCTCGAGCCCTAGCTCTGAGTGTTTCGTTCATGTACTCGGGCGTAAGAGGTTACAATTTAGGAACGTCACTATTGTGGTAATGCTCTATGCTTTCTATGGTTCTTGCTTTCTACTTACTGCACTTTGATCTTGATAGCTTAATATCTTGCTGCAGAATGGTGAATATTTGGACTCCTGTATATCTCTTGGTGATGATTGCGGCTATTCAGCATCTGAGGATGACCATGTCTACTTAGTAAGAGAAAATGACAGTCTGCCGCCAAGTCCAAGTGAGGAAACTGCAGAAAACAATGTTAAAAGTGCAGGTGCTGATTTATCAACAGAATTCATAATGGAACTGCAGGTACTGTTCCGTAATTGTAGCTATTGTTGGGACATAGTTGTCTTGGATGATGTGCTGTAGGCTAGAACCAAGTGTATACATTCTTGCATTCAAAAGTTGACAGAAAGGTGATTAGAAATTATGTACATTTGTCCCCTGACCAGTATATTGGAAGTCTTGGCTTCAGAATGTTTAGTTCGGGTAATTGAGTTAGAAATATTAGGTGTAAGTTGCCTGAATGCAGCCTTTGATATATCCAAAACCACAAGAAAATTTGTCTGGCTTTATGTTTGTTTAAGTTGTCTGAACATCAAATTTTATCCTTTAACATACATCTTTCCTCCTGTACTACATTGTGCTTTTGTACTTAATAGGGCCTGCTACTTGTTTCTGTTTGCCATATATGCTATTTCCTTTGAAATTTGCCTAGGCACGTTGCAGATTCATGAACAGTTCAGGGATATCTCCATGCTTTTATTTTAAGTTTGAATATAACTGGTTAAGTATGAGTCCATTGCCCACCTTTGTTTACCTGAATACAGGAGGGGAAACCCCTACTGTGGTAGTTATATATTGCAAAGCAGATTTCGTGCCCGCGAATAGACTGAATGGATAATTATATTGATGCCCAACGGGGGCTGTATGTAGAGTACATGAGGGAAACCCTAGACTGCAATGTTACACTAATAACCTTGACTATTGTACCCTTAATACCCCTCTCAAATGCAACGTGAATACAACGACACTGCATTTGAAGAGTTTACAATACACACACGACTAAAACAAAATGACTGATACATCCGAAGTCCAATATTGAAGATGCCGTCGAAGCCTGCAATTTCTTGAATGTCAATGAAAAGGATCTCCTCCACAAGAGGATATTGCCTTCATGGACAGTACTTGAGCAAATACCCAAGCCTTCACGGACAGTACTTGAGCATATACCCGAGCCTTCACGGACAGTACTTGAGCAAATACCCGAGCCTTCACGGACAGTACATGAACTCTTCGAACGCAGAGTGAACCTTGCTTTGGAGAGATAAACAACGAGAATAGTGATGTGCCAAGTCTAGCCAAAGGGAGATTTAGAAATCACTACTGCAAATGGCAAGTGGTGGAATATATATGATTATGACAAAAGAGCCATTGGTCATGATGTGTAGCAAAACGGCTACAAAAGGGACCAAGAGGACAAAATCGCACCACGATGATAATGGGATTAGGCAAATTGACAGGTTTGGCCAATCAAATAAAATAAAATAAAGCAATTGACTGACTTGGACATAATTTTATGGACACGCATGGCTAACGATGGGAATGCAATAGAACTTGAAATGGGCCTCAACAAAAATTAAAGAAAGACTCTAGACTGTAGCAAACCAACAGTAGCAGCAATGATAAAAAAAAGATAGTCACCTCGTGTGAATAGAGATGGACAGATGGCAGACTCAAATAGCAAACAGCTAATGGACTGAAACACCATCACCTCAGCCCACATAAGCTTTTGGGTGGGATTCATTGATATATGCAGCTAAAATGGTTCACAACTGGTGGTCTTACCTTGTGTTCCAGCTGGTTCAATCAAAATAAAAAACTTGTAGCTCCCTCTGTACTACATCTACATCTTAGACCTGCAGGAGCCTAGGCGTGATAGGTAATGTTGGACTTCAAGTCTTCTGCCCACCTCTCCTTGTATGCTTCTGTGGGTCATTTGATTGGCGCATTCGGCTTAAATAATAACATCCCAAAATCTGCATGGTTTTCTGATTGCATCAGTGGGATTGCTTGTCCAATGCTTGGCTTGTTTTATCTATCAGATTACAACTTACAAACCATGAAACCACCAACATCACACAATTTTGGAACCAGCTGCATTCACACATGATTGCCATTAGTGAATTGTATAATTGAATTATGTTATATGATTGTTTCAGGCGATTGGACCAGAGCTTACCTTTTATAGCACATCAAGGAATGCGGATGAAAATTTAGCACTATCAACAAAGGTTATTCATGCCCGCACAGACGCATTTTGCAGGTTTGTGACCTATGGTTGAATGTAGTTGTCTCAATCTGACTTAGAATTCTAAAACATTCATGAAATAGGACTGGAGAATAAGGGTGCAAATGTGATTTTGCTACCAAACTCCACAGGAGAGCTGTGTATCATTGTCTTAAAGAGGGGAAAAGTTGCTCCCTTACAAGTTGTCCACCTCACTCCGAACCGAGCTGTGGGGGAACTTGAATTACATTTGATAGAAACTAAAAAACAAACACTTAAGGTGAGATCTGATCAAGGAGGACCTAAACCACTAGCCCTCGACCAAACCTGGACCCAATCGGTTCAGTGCCCGAGCTCCAGCCAGGCACCACAGATGATGATCGTCTTCATACGTCCTCCACAAATAGCTCATACATGGGCAGGCTCCTTCATTATCAATTTATATACCAATGTTTATAAAAGGGTGCATATCCGATGGAATCTGGTGAAAACCATTCCATGAAAACTCCATCAAAAAGTATAGTTAGATGTTCTAAAAACTTTTGAAGTGTTACTTGTGAACCATTTCTCTTTTTTTTTTATCGTGCAAATGATATCAAGTTTGGTGGTGAAATTTTGAGCATGACCATAATATTGCCTGAAGATGGTGAATTTTTCAATTTTTTTTGGAACCTCTGTCTATACTTTTTGATGGAGTTCTAACTTTTGACTGGTTTTCACTGGATATGCGCCCTTTATAAAAACCAATGGCTAGTCAATGCAGCATATACTGATAAAAACTGGCTGTGATAATGTTTGATGCATCACTCTGTTATTGTATGTATGGTATGAGTGAATTAGATATAGAAATTGTTAAAATGTGTTATTAAAATGTGGCTATAAGTTCATTCTTGTTAGTGTTTTGTACTCATGTTTTAACTCTTCTTAATACAATACTCCCTTTGGTTTTTAATTGATGATAGGACAACATATCTAGTTCATTCTGGACCTAAAAATGTTGTCCTAACAACATCAATAGAAAACATCTAATGAAAGGTCGGAAACACACTTCCAACACCCACTATGTCAAGGCTCCAACTGTGTGTATTTTGAGTTTTTGGTGCATGGAACTGTACAGCATGACACCAAAAGCAAGTCTTGTTGTAGAGGATTGGAGGTCGGGAATATTAATTGTAAAAAATCTAGCGGTTCGTGCTAGGTACATTTTGGGTACTATGGCAATCTAATATGTATCAATCTTCATCTACGGGGTGAGATGGATGGTGTTGATCAAATCTTGTTTGCCAATTGCTTTATTGACTGATTGCATTTCAAGTTTCATCATTTTCTTTCAATTATTTTGTACCAAAGTTTCCATACATATTCAATATGTCCATCCTACTTGAAACTTTTATGGTTATCTGTTTCCGGAAATTTACTGAAGCACACCTTTTCTTGTGAATGGAAAATAAATTCTCTAATTTGTGCTTCATATTAAAACTGTGTTCTTGACATATTCCTAGTATGTTGCGGATTTAATCCTTTTTTTTGTTTGGTAGGCTTATAATGAAGGGTGATAGCATGGAGATGAACGGAAACATACTTGGTTTAAAGATGGAGAGTAATGGGATCAGAGTTATAGAACCATTTGACATGTCCATGAAATATTCCAACGCATCTGGAAAGACAAACCTGCATCTGCTAGTTTCTGAAATATATATGAATTTTTCCTTTAGTATTCTCAGACTAATTTTAGCTGTCCAGGAAGAAATTACAGCATTTCTCAGGATGCAATCGAAAAAGATGTCACTATTATGCAACCGGTTTGATAAAGTTGCAACAATGCAAGGTGTGGCATAAGTCGTAGCTGCTGTATTCCCAATAGTCATAGTTTACAATTCACGTTCATCAAGATTAATTTACTTGTTTTAGGCAGTGCAAATGATCAAGTATTCTCTTTCTGGCGACCACGTGCTCCATCTGGATATGCTATTTTTGGCGATTATCTTACACCAATGTTTGTGATAACTCTTTCATTCTATCTTTTCTTTTTCAGCTCGTTTTCATTGTGGAAGAATTTTGCTAACATTTATGATTTATTTCATGTTAGGAATGATCCTCCTACTAGAGGAGTCCTTGCTTTGAATACGAACTTTGTAAGAGTCAAAAGACCTCTATCGTACAAGCTAGTATGGCAATCTGGTCCTCCAAGCACAAATGGATTTCATCAGAATAAGGAAGACTGGAAGAATAAGTCCTCTAATGTTGATGAGATCTGCTCTGTTTGGTTACCTGTAGCACCCGTGGGCTATGTTGCAATGGGTTGTGTTGTTACATCTGGAACTGCTGAACCACCTCTGTCTTCAGTGTTTTGTTTAACTGCTTCCTTGGTTTCATCGTGTAATATCAGGGATTGCGTTGCGCTGAGGTCAAACGAAAATACCTTAACTAGCTTTTGTATTTGACTATTTTCTTGTGTGGCTATAGAGATTACATGCTCATCTATAATATCTTTCAATCATACTTTTCAGGGGTAATGCTAACATGATATTCTGGCGCGTTCATAATGCGTTTGGTTCTTTTTTACCTGGAGACCCTGCAAGTATGAGTGTGCATGCAAATGCTTATGATCTCCGCCACATGCTATTCAACAGTGACAACTCATCTTCAAAGACTATCTCTAGAGGGCAAGATATTAGAAATGATGCCTCTCAGCTAGAGAGATCCACATTGACTTCAGGTCGGCTATTTGAAGCAGTAGCAAGCTTTAAACTAATTTGGTCAAATAGCGGGACTCCTTCACCAAAGAAGCTCTCCATATGGCGTCCAATGCTATCAGAAGGAATGTTTTACTTTGGCGACATAGCTGTTAATGGGTATCATATATGTCATCAGTCTTTGTCATTTAAAACCAAGCTTTCTTGGTAATATGGAACTTAATAGTTAAGTTCAAATGTAGGTATGAACCACCAAATTCAGCAGTTGTCCTTCGTGGTACTGATGAAGACACTTTTCTAAGAGCACCTGAAGATTATGATGTCGTTGGTCAAATCAAGAAGCACCGAGGTGCTGAGGGTATATCATTTTGGTTTCCCCGAGCTCTCTCAGGTTTTGTTGCATTAGGGTGTGTTGCATCTAAAACTCGCCCAACGAATGAGGACTTCAGTTTGTTAAGATGTGTTAGAAGTGATATGGTGACAGGAGGTCAATTTTCTGATGAAAGTGTATGGGATTCATCTGATGCTAAAACATCTGAACTCTTTAGCTTATGGACTGTTGATAAAGATGCTGGTACATTTCTTGTTAGAAGTGAAAATAGAAAACCACCAAGGAGGCTTGCACTGAAGCTTGCTGGTCCACCTACATCAAGCAGTTCAGATACCATCATTATTGATGCTGAAATCAAGACATTCTCTGCTGTTTCTTTTGATGATTATGGAGGAATGGTGAGTCTTATATAGTTACTAGCAAAGTTGTCCGTGCGTTGCTACGGTTTTTAAAAAACAAAACATTCTTTATAATTTAAATATAAATTATTTATTTATATATTAATAGTAACAATTTTATCACCATTTTTTACTATATTCTAGAAGCTTTATCCGGAAGAAAAAATTAATTCACGGAGTTCAAAAATAACACTACATTATAACGGGATTTTGAAATTGAATACTTGCTCTAATGGAAAAAGTTAAAACACAAAAGTTGTAGATCTCGTTGAGACCTTTTCGAAACATATATGAATCATATTATTTGTATTATGGAGTTAGGAGATATGGGCTCCGCACAGAGATCTGCGCAGATGAGTCCGAATCAGAACAAATATTTTTGCATTTTATATTTGAAAATCAAAACTGTAGAATCTGAACTTCTATTGAATACCAAAGTTGTAGAACTTTTTGAGAGCTACGAGATAGAGTCCGAGTTTGCCTCATTTAAGCTCCGGACGTGGGAGTTATGATTTTTGAAATTCAGTATTTGATATAGAAGGTACAAAACCGATTTGAATTCAATCTCTAACTTTGTGGACACGAAGTGGACGACCGTACCTCAATTAATAGATTGTAGAGATAGATTCAGAGATCAGGTAGGGAAGATCTTCCTTTCGTTGCCAGGCTTCTCCCATGCAACAAGGGGCTTGATCAGTGTCTAGAGCAGATCGCCCTTTGAGTCATCGGGCTTTTCCCATAGACTAGAGGCGTGGCCAGAGCACCTTCTATACTTTTCTACCTCGGTATAGGGTGTGCCAGCTAACTTAAGAAACTATGAAACAGACAACTGACTAGGATTTCATAACTTCGCCTGATACCGACCAACTAGATAACTTGCTTAGACTAGCTTTTCATTTTGCATAAAAGGTGAGTGTTATCCAAATCATTGGGCTGTGTACATGGATCTTCAGCTAGCAACTGTTATTTATTTTAATATCTCAAACTCACTGACCTGTGTCTTTTGTTTTAACTGTTGTAGCCCTCTGATCCTGATATTTACCTAGATGTTTACCGTGCTATGTTCTCAGAATCATTTTTGAAATATTCTATGCAGATGGTGCCATTATTTGGAGTGTCTTTCGATAGTGTTGGACTTAGATATCATGGCGGCACTCATCATATGGATGCAACTGTGAGCTTGTCATTTGTGGCCAGATCCTATAATGACAAATATAGTTCGTGGGAGCCCTTCATTGAACCAACAGATGGATTTCTTAGGTAACTCTAGGAGTAACTGAATCTGTTTTTCTTTTTTCTTTGGGAAAATAGCAGCGGATGACCTACTGAATAATTATATTAGTAAAAGGGTAATCACGTATAAGGTCTATATAGACCAAGGATACAAAGGATAAACATACCCAGGAAAGAGTAAAGAAGTGCTTATGGATACACACACGAAAAAAGAACTGTAATAGAATCTCATAAGATAAAAGGTCTTTGATCCTGTGGCTTTGTAACCATGCACATAAACCTTTTATAAAATTTATAAAAATATATGACATGTAGTGCTGTTTGTTCAAGAAAAAAAATATATGACATGTAGTGCCATGGTAGTTGCTGGATCATGGAGTAAATGCAATAAGTGATTGCTTTTGAACTATTATTTAATTTGGTATTTTTTTTTTGCAATGGATATTAGGTACCAATATGACATGAATACGCCAGGTTCCCCAAGCCAACTTCGTATTACCTCAACCCGAGACCTGAATTTGAATGTATCAGTTTCCAATACAAACATGTTGTCACAAGCTTATGCTAGCTGGAACAATATTAGCCTTGGTGATGAACTATACAAGAAGGTATATCTTTTCTATCCATTTTTCACCATCTATTTGCTTTCCTTTATTGCTTAGCAAGGCTTGAAGTCCTTTTCATTCATTGAGGTTCTTGCTATATGATTCTTCTTTGTCTTTATTTTGATGTTATTAGAGCATCTCCAACAGGCTATGTCAAATCCATTCCAATTAGCTAACTAGCACTGAAAATGTGATCATTTTCTATCTCCCCCTTTTCCCTTGCTCGCTATCCCCTTCGCCCCAACTTTGCCGAGCGCTCGATGCTCGCCATCGCGCCCCCCCCCCCCCCCCCCCCCCCCCCCCCCAACCACCACCACACACACCAACCCCCACCATGATTTTCAGGATTGCACCAACGAGGTTTTTTCTAGGACGGGACTCCTGGATGGGACGAAGCTAGGAAGAAAAAGCCGTCGCTCGACCGTGTTATGGAAACCTGTTACTGTTAGCGGACCACTGGACCGGGCATTTGCACGTCTTTCTGGTAGTGTGGTTGGCTGACTTGATAAAAAGCCAGTGATGGCGATATAGTAGTGCTATCCTGGGTGGCAGTCGGAAGCGACGAATGGTACCGCACCACAGGAGGCTTCAGGCGCGGCAGGACAAATTGGTTCTATCGGCAGGAGGCTTTAGGCTTCCGGCGCAGCAGGCTAGCCGAGTCAGGCGGCAGGCGGCAGAGGTGTTCATCCTGGTGGCGAGGTACCTGATTTGTGTTTGGAAAAAAGGAAAGTATAGGAACAATCAATGTGGGATGGTTTGAATATGGAGAGTCGATATTTGAAGAGTCTGTTGGGTTACCCATCTTTTTAGCGGTGTTTCTATTTTACGAAGGAGGTAAAATCTGTAAATTTAGCTAATATTATACCTAGCCTGTTGGTGATGCTCTTAGGACAAGAAAACTAGTTGAAATGTATACTAGCTTTCTTGTCTTAATAAGAAAGTACTAATGGAGGGAGTATTGAAGTTTAACAATGATGTTGTCTCATTCGAGTAAAAAATAAAAACAATGACGTTGTCTCGCCAGCTACTTTGTCAGTAAAAGAAAGAGGAAGAAAGCTCTTCTTTTTATTCACTTTTGACCATTTAGTTCGTCATTATTTGTCTATTGAGTTGGTTTTCTTTCTTTTTTGTTCAGGAAACATTTTCTCCTTCTGAGCGGCCAGTTCTAGATGTGCATCAAAGAAGAAGTTATTACATTGTCCCCCAGAACAAACTTGGTCAAGATATATACATAAGAACTGCTGAACGTAGCAGTTCTCTTGTTACTCTGTTGCCATCTGGGGATGATAGGTCCATAAAAGTTCCAGCATCAAGGGATCTATTGGATTCTCATATAAATGGAAAATCGGTTAAATTACATCGTTTGATGATAACTGCTATTCTTGCTGATGCTGAGGTAGCTTTTTTTCTCTTTCATCCACCCTTGCCCGTTTTGACCTTTTAGCTGGATCTTCAAGAATCATCATCTACATATGCATGCATGAATGTTTCTTGTTAATCAATGAAGTGTTAGTGTAAACTCTTTGATCTACTTCCCAAGATTTTTTTTTTCTTATTCTTTTGGTGTCATTACACAAAAGCTCTAGCATTTAAAGCTAGCACTGATAGCAGCAGCAGTAATGACTGGTAGCTAACTGATAATTGATAGCTCTAAGATGTGGTTAGTGATTGGTTGTTGTACTTGGTTACTTTTTCTTCTTTAATAGAATCGTACGAAAATCTCCTACATGTTCAAAGAAAATCAGAAATAACTTGGCTGAATATTGATATCTTTTAGATTAGTACAGGCAGTGGCCAGATCAGTGCCAGATCATGGCGCTTTGTAGTTTGCTGCTAGAGCCAAGGATCAATCCAGGGTTTGGTCTTTGTGGTGTCTGCTGTCCCCCTTTGTAGTCTAGTTTTCTGAAGCAATGTACAGTAGAGGAGGCCCCTACTGTTAGATCTGTATTAAAGAAGAGGTCAACAATAGCAATGTACAATAAGCCAAAAAGAACCTTGTAGTCTAGTCATGGTTGTCTCTTTCTTGTGGTACATCTGTTTGAAGTCTTTGGTGATGTGGTGTACTTGTTTTAGTCATCTTCTTTGAAGAGAGTAAATTCCACAAAACTGCAGCTAGTTTGACCACTATCACAAATCTACTGCTACAAAACCACCAACTTTATGAGCCATATATCACAAAACCACAGGTTTAATGTGTCAATCTGTCACAAAACTACAGATTTAAGATGTGTAAAATCTGTGGTTTTGAGATAATTTTGTTAACAAAATCAGTGGTTTTGTGTTACATGTTTCTACAGCTTTTGTGTAGTTTTGAGATCTGTAGGTTCCTTGAATCTGTAGTTCACTTGCATGCACATAATCTAAAGTTTGTGAACTCTTCAAATCTGTAACTTTGTAAAACTATCTGTCGTTTTGTGAAGAAATAGCATGGAGCTCTCCTGCTCATTCAGGAACAAATTATATTGAGTTATGATTGTCTGCTACATAAATTATTGAAAGGGCAACGTTTCGGTTCCTAAATTCGGTTTCTTTGCCAGATCAAGGTTGATGAAGGATTAGCAACTGGTGAATATTTGATTGCTGTGCGGCTCTTTTCAAACGATCATTCTATATCTGGCATTCAGCAACAGAGTGCACGTACTTGTGCTGCTACTGGAGAGCACTCTTCACAGAACATCAGAAAGGTGAACTGGAATGAAATGTTCTTTTTCAAAGTTGAATCTGAGGTATGTAAGCTGGACACATTGTGAAACATTGGAACATCTCTTCCTTTGGACATCTGTGATGATGATTCTCTTACTCGGATCAGTTGTGACTTCCCCAGCACCCATGTTTTTTTAATTAACATTTTATTTCTACTCCATATGTTTCAGGATGGTTATATTTTGGAAGTTCTTGTGCTTAATGCTGGTAGAGGTTCGTCATTTTGGTGTGAAATAATGATTTTGTTTGTTTTCCTACACCATTTTACTTTATTTTGAGAATCTCCCTGCCATGAATTGGCTAATGTGGGTGGATGTCACCCATCCATCCAGGGTTTGATTCTTGCCTTCTAAGTATTAATGCTAGGGTGGACATATCTCCCCCTAGTTGAGTTTCTTCATATGATTTTTTTTTTTTCGTGTTGACAACAGGTCGACCTGTTGGTATATACTCTGTTCCATTAAAGCAAGTTGTGCAAAAGCTTCCTTCTACCTCAAGTTCGGACTCTACCAAATTCGATTTGACTATAGGAGACCTAATGTCAACCAAAACAGTGGTGAGAAACTGGCATCCCAAAAAACCATGTATTTTATTAGTTTTTAGGAAAAGATTTTACACACACACGGTTTGCTTTGTTTTGGTTGGGGGAGGGTGGACCACAAGTTTCTTTCAGGAAAGTCTACATCCAGATAAGTTTTTTATGACATTATATTCATTATTGGCAGGAACATGAAAGTGTTAAATGTAGTGGTAGAATAAGATTTGCGGTACTTGTTTCTGGTAGAACTAATGTACTACAAGGGAATGGCAGAGCTAATTCTAGCAGAAGCAAGACTGGATATATTCAAATTAGTCCTTCCAAAGATGGACCTTGGACAAGCATGAAGTTAAACTATGCTGTCCCTGCAGCATGTTGGAGGTTTGGCAATTGTGTGATTGCTAGCGAAGCTGCAGTCAAGGAGGGCAACAGATATGTTAGCATACGTTCCCTTGTGTCAGTTATTAATACAACCAATATCGTTGTTGATTTGCGTCTAAATAGAAAGCCTTCTCAAAGTGCACAGTCAGATGAACAGAGAGAGGATTTCGATGGAGAAGGTCATATCTTGGTTGGAATGTTAGAGCCCAGTTCGACAGTTTCAGTCCCACTGTCAGGCCTCTCACATCCTGTTGTGCCATATGCATTGCAGCTAAGACCGGTGATTCATGAAGGCATGAATTACTCTTGGAGTGATGTCCAGGAAAGGCGCAGTCAAACTGAGTTCAGACAAGAGGAGGTTCTAAATATATGTGTATCTGATCTGTATGAATCTGAAAACTTGCTATTCTGCTCCCAGATAAATGGTACCTCAAGTTCCTGTCATGGACTATGGTTTTGCTTGAGTATAGAAGCTAAGGAAATAGGCAAAGATGTTCGCATGGATCCAATATATGATTGGAGCATTGTTATCAAATCCCCATTATGTTTGTCATTCTATCTTCCCATTTCTGCACATTACACGATTAGTTCTAGCCATCTTGACAATGAAGACTCAAGTTGCTCCCGGGGTACCTTAAATCCTGGTGAGGTGGTGAAGGTTCACAATGTCGATCCGAGAAATCCTTTATACTTGTCTCTCGTTCCACATGGGGGATGGGAGCTAATGCATGTACGTATTGTTTGCTTCTTTCCATAGATGCTTAGTTTATTCTTCTTTCCTTGTTTTCACATGTTTTTATGTTTCAGGAACCTGTTCTCATATCACATCCAACCGAAGCACCATCAAAATTTATCAATATCAGAAATTCCCTATCCGGACGGTAACAATGCGAATATGAAATTGTTTTGTGGACAGCGTTAAAAATCTCCTGCTAGTTGAACTTTTCTTATTCTGTTCAGTTCCCTTTCTTCTGTAGGATTGTACAGGTTCTACTTGAACAAAGCAATGATAACGACTATTTGATGGCAAGGGTTATCAGAATATATGCTCCCTATTGGATATCTTTTGCTAGATTGCCTCCACTTACTCTGCGACTCATTGATATCTCTGGAAGGAAAGAGAAGAGGCGGTTCCGTGCACGTCCACATTTAGAAAGGAGTGAGAAGCTACTCTATGATATAAAACCTGACGAATTGGTTGAGGGATACACTATAGCTTTTGGATTAAATTTTAAGGGCTTAGGTCTTTCATCATCTGTTAGCAGACATGGGGGACAATTCGGATTGGTAAAAGAGCTGTCATCTCTTGGTGATATGGTTAGTTTAAAATTTAAGTATGCTTAGTCTTTTTTTTTATTTCAAACCACTTTGATTATAGTTGTGCTGTTTCTTATCTCTTTGTCCTCTATCTAGGATGGTACGGTTGATCTTTCTGCCTATGATGATGATGGAAAATGCATGCGTATTCTTATTTGCTCAAAGCCATCCTCATATCAAGCTGTTCCAACTAAGGTAACTGCTTGTTAATTTGCAACTTCAAATCCTAAATGTCATTCATTTAATTCATGTCATGACTCTACAGGTTATACAAATACGTCCATACACAACATTCACGAATAGGGTTGGACAAGACTTGTACATAAAACTTAGTGCTAGAGATGAGCCAAAAGTCCTGCATGCTTATGACTGGAGGGTTTCCTTTATGTATTCTGAGGGGGATGGTGATAAACTTCAGGTACTACACCATTCCCAATGATGGCATTACTGGAAGCAAATGAATTGTTCATGGAGCCATTATTGGAAGCAAATGATCTTGTGATTTGTTTTATTAGCATTTTTTATGCATGTTTTATTAGCATTTAGTTAGACTGTCTTACGCTTTCTGTAAATGGGCTAAACGTCATTGTTTTTTATGGAAGAAATTTGTTTTATATATACTGCACTGCTGGTTGATTTTCTTAAGTTGCATTTATCATGGTTTTGGTAGTTTTGTTTTTCATAGAGCACGCATGACTGATCTAGGTTTTGCCTGTCTAGGTAGACTGCACACTTGAATTACAAGCATTGTGCCTTCCATGTTCTCCAGTTTTTTGAGTTTTCATTATTTTACCTTTGCAAACATTTGCTGAAAAATAACAGTGGTATACGATTATGCAATTATTAGGATACAAAGAGAATACTAGATGTCATGTAAGGATATCAATGTTGGCTTGCTCTCAATAATATGCGACAATATTTGTCAGTATTACTCTATATTGAACAATTTTGAGGAATACATTTGAACTATAGTTGCCATTGCATCTGTCTTATTTGAAGGTACGTCTGGCGGATACAGACTGGTGTCAGCCTCTGGATATATTAAGAGAAGACACCATTGTTATTGCAATGAGAAAGCATGATAATACTCAGAAATTTGTGAAAGCCGAGATACGTGGCTACGAGGAAGGTTCAAGATTTGTAATTGTATTCCGTCTGGGGCCTGCTTATGGGCCAATCAGGTAGTATGAAATGGTATAACATCATTCATGTGTTTACTTCTAACTTCTAATTTTATGACCACTGCATGATTTTTTATGTAGGTTTGAGAACCGGACAGCTAGTACAACCATCAGCACTCGCCAGTCTGGCTTAGGTGAAGACACTTGGATCCAAGTGACTCCACACTCAACCAGAAAATACTCATGGGATGATCCATATGGACTGAAAGTTTTTGACGTTAACATCCAAAAGGGAGATATTACTGATGTTGTGTGTGTTGACTTGGAAAATCCTGTTGGAAGTTACACCAGTTTTAGGGAACATGGCCTTAAGCTGAGTATAGCAGAGAACATTGATATTAAGATATTAAAGTTTACTGATTACTTAAGAAAACAGGAGGAAGTATATGGATCACCTGGATCTGAACTGATTGATCACCAGGCATCACCATTGGAGCAAAATGAGATGGAGACCGGTGCTGGACCGTTAGAGCTTATTGTTGAACTTGGAGTTGTTGGAATCTCTTTGATTGACCATAAACCAAGGGAGCTTTTATACTTGCATCTGCAGAAGGTTTTCATTTCATACATGACTGGTTATGATTCTGGGACCACAAGCAGGTATAGTTACAAACAGATGTATTGTTTTGTCGGCATTGTGTCCATACATTACTCTTTATGAAAATGTCATTTTTCTTCCCTATGCAAGGAAAATTGCTTTGCCATGTGGGGAACCAGAAACATCATGATACACTTAGTTCTTGCCATGTTTTATTTATGTTTATCTGCATGGCATTCATTAAGAAGAAATAAATTAGGTTTGTTTACAACCTGACTTCTCCTGCCATATTAGATCAGCTGCTTATGGGTGTAAATCATTGTTTCTCTACTTTTTGCCGTTAGTCTTTGGGCACTCACTGAATAGACATAGCTACGAAACTAGCACTATGGTGTATCTTCTTCCTAGCTACAGTGTCATTTTTTTTTCCTGATATATAGCGCTTTTCAGGTTTAAGTTAATTCTCGGTCAGCTGCAACTAGATAATCAGTTGCCGCTCTCTACAATGCCTGTTGTTTTGGCAACTGAGAGCAGACCTGATACGAACCGCCCTGTTTTCAAAGCTAACATTGCTGTTAGCAATGTTACTTCTAATGGAATTCAAGTCTACCCACATGTCTATATCCGGGTAATGTTGTCACTGTATGTATTTCAACATCAGTATTGTCAATCATGAGAAAAAAAAAATAAACACTGTTTTCTCCAGGTAACTGATCAAACATGGAGATTGAATGTTCATGAACCTATTATTTGGGCACTGGTTGACTTCTACAACAATCTTCGTTTTGTCAGTGCCAGCAGCAGCACAACCGTCACTGAAGTGGATCCTGAGATACGGATAGAGTAAGCTCCTAAGTTGAAGTCACTTGCTAACTGATTTTTCCATTTCTGAGGCTACTTCCTTTACATTTGAACTTTCTGTGACAACAACAACAACAACAAAGCCTTTTTATCCCAAGCAAGTTGGGGTAGGCTAGAGATGAAACCCATGGGAACCCAAAAAAGAAGAGAATCACGGTTCCGGCACGTCTATTGCTAGTCTCCAAGCACTCCTATCCATAGCTAGCTCCTTAGGGATATCCCACGCCTTCAGGTCTCTCTTAACCGACTCGTCCCAAGTCAAGTTAGGTCGGCCTCTACCTCTCTTAACATTAGCATCTCTCTTTAGAACCCCACTACATACCGGCGCCTCCGGAGGTCTCCGTTGGACATGTCCGAACCATCTCAACCGATGTTGAACCAATTTCTCCTCGATAGGTGCCACTCCTATCCTGTCCCGGATATCTTCATTTCGTATTCGGTCTCTTCTTGTATGCCCGCAAAACCAACGCAACATACGCATCTCTGCTACACTTAGTTGTTGAACATGTCGTCTTTTCGTAGGCCAGCACTCAGCACCGTATAACATCGCCGGACGAATTGCCGTCCTATAGAATTTACCTTTTAGCTTTTGTGGCACCCTCTTGTCGCATAAGACGCCGGATGCTTGACGCCATTTCAACCAGCCGGCTGAAATTCTATGCCTAACATCTTCATCGATGTCACCGTCCTTTTGCAACATCGATCCTAAATAACGAAATGTATCCTTCTTGGCCACCAATTGTCCATTAAGGCTAACGTCTCCATCCTCATGTCTAGTCACGCTAAACTCGCACATCATATACTCGGTCTTGGCCCTACTAAGTCTGAAACCCTTGCACTCTAATGTGTGCCTCCACAGCTCCAACTTCCTATTAACCCCATCCCTACTCTCGTCAACTAACACCACATCATCAGCAAAGAGCATACACCAAGGGACATCACTCTGTATTTCTCGTGTGACCTCGTCCATCACTAAAGCAAATAAATAAGGGCTCAATGCTGATCCTTGGTGTAGTCCTATTTTAATCGGAAAGTCATTGGTATCGCCATCACATGTCCGAACACACGTCCTCGCGTCCCTGTACATATCCTTGATGAGGGTAATATACTTAGTTGGGACTTTGTGCTTCTCCAAGGCCCACCACATGACACTTCTTGGCACTTTGTCATATGCCTTCTCGAGGTCAATAAAGACCATGTGTAAGTCCTTCTTTTGCTCCCGATATCTCTCCATCAATTGTCGCATTAAGAAAATCGCCTCCATGGTTGATCTTCCAGGCATGAACCCAAACTGGTTTTGCGTCACACTTGTCACTCTTCTTAGACGATGCTCGATGATTCTCTCCCAGAGCTTCATCGTATGGCTCATCAACTTAATCCCACGATAGTTAGTACAACTTTGAACATCTCCCTTGTTCTTGAAGATCGGTACTACTATACTCCTCCTCCATTCTTCCGGCATCTTGTTTGACCGAAAGATGAGGTTAAAAAGCTTAGTTAACCATACTATGGCTCTGGCACCTAAGCATCTCCATACTTCGATGGGGATACCATCAGGGCCCATCGCTTTACCACTCTTCATCCTCTTCAAAGCTTCCTCTATCTCTGTCTCCTGAATTCTTCTCACAAAGCGTCTGTTGTTATCATCAAATGAGTCATCCAACTCAAGTATAGGACCTTCCTCCTCTCCGTTAAACAACTTATCAAAGTACTCTCGCCATCTGTCCTTGATCTCCTCATCTCTCACCAGGAGTCGGTCTACCCCATCCTTGATACATTTGATTTGGTTGATGTCCCTCGTCTTCCGCTCACGGATCCTAGCCATCCGATAGATGTCCTTCTCTCCTTCCTTCGTGCCTAGTCGCTGATAAAGGTTATCATATGCCTGACCCTTTGCTACACTCACTGCTCGTTTTGCAGCCCTCTTGGCTATTTTATAGCCTTCTATGTTGGTTGCACTCTTGTCAAGATGTAGGCGTTTGAAACACTCCTTCTTCTCCTTGATAGCCCTTTGCACCTTATCATTCCACCACCAGGTGTCTTTTGCTTCTTGTTTGCCTCCTCTACTCACGCCAAATACTTCTGAAGCTACCTTCCGAACACATGTTGCCATTTTTAGCCACATGTCATCTGGTCCTTCTCCTTCCTCCCAGGGTCCCTCTCCTAGCATCCTCTCCTTAAAAGTTTGCGCCAGCTCCCCTCTAAACTTCCACCACTTCGTTCTCGCGGTTTTGGTACGTTTGTCCCTGTATACCCGTACCCGAAAACGAAAATCCGCCATCACAAGCTTATGTTGAGTGACGACACACTCCCCAGGTATCACCCTACAGTCCAAGCAAGCACGCCTGTCCTCCCTCCTGGCAAGGATAAAGTCGATTTGGCTTGAGTGTTGTGCACTTCTAAAGGTCACTAGATGGGATTCCCTCTTCCTAAATATGGTATTCGCTACCAACAAGTCATAAGCTAGCGCCCAATTAAGTATATCCACCCCCTCCTGATTCCTACTACCATACCCGAACCCCCCATGGACCCGCTCGAACCCTATATTAGACGTCCCCACATGGCCGTTAAGGTCTCCTCCTATGAAAAGCTTCTCACTGATAGGTATGCCACTAACCATGCTATCTAAATCTTCCCAAAACTGATTCTTGATGCTCTCATTAAGACCTACCTGAGGGGCATATGCACTGATCACATTTAAAGCCGAATCTCCAACTATCAGCCGAACAAGGATAATCCGGTCCCCGTGCCTCCTAACATCTACGACTCCATCCTTAAGGCTCCTGTCGATCAAGATGCCTACACCATTTCTACCCGATGTTGTACCCGTGTACCAAAGCTTGTAGCCCGTATTCTCCACCTCCTTCGCCTTCTGGCCCTTCCATTTAGTCTCTTGAACGCATAGGATATTTACACGCCTCCTAGTTGCCACATCGACTAGCTCTCGTAACTTGCCTGTTAGGGACCCTACGTTCCAACTCCCTAGACGAATCCTAGTTGGCTCGGCTAACTTTCTTACCCTTCGCACCCGTCGAGGAAAGTGCGAAGACCCTTGCTCATTTTTCACCACACTCGGGCGTAGATGTAGCGCGCCACTAAGGTTGGGACGACCCGACCCTTGCTCACTATTCATCGTACCCAGGTCACGATACGACGCGCCACTAAGGTTGTGACGACCCGGCCCTTGCCCATTTGACACCACACCCGGGTTCCGATGTAGCGCGTCGCTAAGAGGGTTACGCCCCAACGAATTTCTTATGGGTTTCATATCCATTTGAGTGGCTGGGTTTTTGACGTTGGTTTGCCAAACCTAACACAACCCTCCTCCTTTACCCAGGCTTGGGACTGGCTATATTGAGACTCAACATAGGCGGAGTTTTGAACTTTCTGTGACACTTTACCAATTTGATGCATCCTGTAATCATCTGTAATTAGTTCTGAAATCTTGAGTGGTACTGTATCTAGATAGTGATTACTGCTTTACTCTTTTTGAGAAAGTGGTCTTTTTGAAGAAGTGGAATTTTGTTAATATTATGTGATGACTTTGCAGAAACATCAAGCTATCCTGCCTGAAATGACTTAGCTGCAACATTATACATAATTTTATAATTTGCAGGCTATCTTTACAAGTTTTTTTTTGTTGGCAGGCTTATTGATATTTCAGAGATAAGGCTGAAAATATCTCTGGAAACTGCACCTGCTCAAAGACCTCGTGGTGTCCTTGGCATATGGAGCCCTGTCCTATCTGCTGTGGGTAATGCGTTTAAAATTCAGGTAAGTCTACTATAAGGCTCTGTGGTTCTCATGGTCACTGGTTGTGACACTTCCATAAGGATCCTACACTGAATCTCATAAACTCTAGTGCTATTTCACTTAAATTCAATTCCGAATGTTTTCTGTTGTCCCCCTGTTGAGTAATTAGTTTATTCTTTCCTTGCCTATCTTCCTGAGCCCTGTTCTGTTCAGACCTTTCCCTATTTCATTTAGTAGGTGCTCTAGTGTATTCATGTCAAAATTCAAACCTAGACAAGTTTTAAGAGAGATGTACTTTTGGCTCAGTCCCATGAAATTCCCTTGATGTTTCTGTAGGTGCATCTGCGGAAGGTCATGCATAGAAGCCGGTTTATGCGAAAAAGCTCCATCATCCCTGCTATCACAAACCGAATCAAAAGAGATCTGATTCATAATCCTTTGCATCTAATATTTTCTGTAGATTTTCTTGGAGTGACAAAATCAACTTTGTCATCACTTAGCAAAGGATTTGCAGAGCTCTCTACTGATGGGCAATTCCTTCAGCTGAGATCTAAACAGGTGAAATTTTGTGCTTATTTTTAATTGTATGCTTATTTATGTTAACCCCTGGAGACATTGTAAGAGCAAATATGATTCAGGTTTGGTCAAGGAGAATTACTGGTGTCGGTGATGGGCTGGCTCAAGGGACTGAAGCATTTGCACAGGGTTTGGCTTTCGGCGTTTCGGGTGTTTTAAGAAAGCCAGTTGAGAGTGCCAGACAGTACGGTGTTATCGGCATTGCACCTGGTCTTGGCCGTGCTTTTGTGGGTTTTATTGTCCAACCTTTAAGTGGGGCTCTGGATTTTTTCTCATTAACCGTTGATGGAATTAGTGCTAGTTTTGTGAAATGTCTCAACATTCTAAGTAATAAATCTATCCCCCAGAGGATTAGAGATCCCCGTGCTATCCACCGAGATGGTATAGTAAGAGAATACGACAAGGTAGAAGCTGCAGGTCAGGTATGTTGCTTTCTGTACTGTCCATTTCTCTCCTCCCCTCGCCCTGTTTTCCAGAACACAAGACAGTAGCCTCGTAATTGTTTATTTAACAAACTCAAGTGGATATATTGAATAAGATGAATCTTCCTGAAGGGTTTTCATACTCTTGTTTTGCAAATTTGCACTAAGCAATGTACAAAATGAAAACAGAGGGAGGATTTGTAAAAACTATTGAGATTATCTTTCATTCTCTGAGGTGCTTTACTATAGATGCTCAACTAGTCAACATCAACAGGCAAGTTCTTGGTCACTTCACCGGAACACACTGACAAAAGAATGCTGCTTTTTCTGTTTTAAGATGCTACTAACCCAAATTACCACCTCCTTGAAAATGATCTCTAGCAATAACCTGACTTGTATCAGCTTTCAATGTAAAAAATGTCTGATTCACAAATATCATTTCAAATTCGTTTCCTTTTTTTTTTGAAATTTTAGGATAAATATGCTGATATAAAGGCTTGAGTTATTCAGAAAGTTTGCAGTTGCCTATATACAAATAGTCGATTTACATTTAAAAAAGAAACAAATAGCCAATTTGCACATTTTTCTGTTGGCCATTAAACATTCTGCTACAATAATTATGCTTCAAAAATGTTTCAAAACATAATCTTTATTGTTTTACCTCAAAGGATACACTAGACCTAATGGTTAAACCATGAGCAGTCATAATCATACATCGATGTATGATTGGTTCGATCTAGCTTTGTTTCAATGAGTCAAAATGCCAAATTTGTCAGACTATTCAAGCACCCAGGCCCAATTTCCTGCAAATAATAATTATTATTATTATACTAATTAGCACGTGATAGTTGTCATGTTAGTATTACTCTGGTCGGAAAATGATTTTTTGTATATTTGGTACTTCGTTCTCCAGATGGCCCTTTACCTGGCAGAAGCTAGCCGATATTTTGCATGCACAGATTTATTTCGAGAACCTTCGAAGTATGCATGGTCTGATTACTATGAAGACCATTTCATTTTATCAAATCAGAGGATTGCATTAGTAACTAACAAGCGGGTGATACTGCTTCAGGTGAGGTTTATTCATTGCTCAGTCTCATTCTATTAATGCCTTACCTCAAAATTTTGGTTGGAACTAATGTTTTCTTTTGTTTAGTGTTCGTATCTAGACAAAATGGACAAGAAACCTTCCAAGATACTTTGGGATGTTCCTTGGGAAGATGTACTCACGTTGGAGCTTGCAAAAGCTGGCTATCAGAGGCCTTCACATGTAATCATACATATGAAGAATTTTAGGAGGTCTGAGAACTTTGTAAGACTAATCAAGTGCAATGTTGATGATGAACATGAACCTCAGGCTCTTTCACTTTGCTCTTCAATTCGGAAAATGTGGAGATCTCACCAGGCAGCCACGAAAGTTGTACCCTTGAAGGTCTCTCCCTCTCCCTCCCTTTGTTTCTCTCTCCCTCTACATCTACCTCTTCCTCCCTCTCGAACTGGACTGAACTCATACTTCTGACAAAACCATAATAGGTTCCATCGGCCCAGCGTCATGTGTATTTTGTGTCAGATGATGATAGAAGGGATTCCCAGAGTCTTTCTAGGCCTTTGCTGAGCTCAAGAGGGACCTCTAGTAATGTGGAGCAAGGAATCACAAGTCATACAGTTAACTTTCAGAAAATGTGGAGCAGTGAGCCAGAAATTCGGAGTCGGTGTAAACTAGTTGCCAAGCAGGTAATTCAGCTGATTATCTAAGTAATCAAAGGAGAAAGGTTTCTGAGATATATCATGTAAAATAGCTATTGGTCTGTATTCTAGGTTGCAGATGATGGAAGGGTGATTACCATCTGGAGGCCTCGGTGCCCTAGCGGGTATGAAAGTTGACATGCCGTATCCTTTTAATGTAACACTTTTTTTGTTGATATGAAAGATATTGAGCCGATCATTTTCAGGTATGTCTCTATTGGCGATGTTGCTCATGGCGGCACCCACCCACCGCATCTTGCTACTGTATACAAAAATGTTGATGGAAATTTTGCACTGCCGATTGGCTATGACCTGGTTAGTATCCAAGGGCACTTTTTTTCGGCCAGATATCTTGGTCCATGTTGATCTTATACTGACAAATAAAAGGAACCTGTAACTTTTGTGCTGCATAAGTTATATACTTTTAGGGCAATGACTGTTGCATTTGAACACTGGAGATGGGCAATCCATAATGGAATCTATTGGCCTTGCGTGCAGGTTTGGAGAAACTGTGCTGAGGATTACAGGAGTCCTGTATCAATATGGCTACCAAGGCCATCGGAAGGATATGTAGCTCTTGGATGCGTTGCTGTTCCTGCTTTTGAGGAGCCCCCACTTGATTCTGCTTTCTGCGTGAATGAGCGGTTCACAGAGGATGCAGAGTTTGAGGAGCAAATAGTATGGGCCTCGTCTGATGCTTACCCATGGGGGTGTTATGTTTACCAAGTTCGGAGCAGCTCACTGCAATTCATGGCACTTCGTCTCCCAAAGGAGCAGTCTGCACTTAGGCCTAAGAAGATATCGGAGTCCTATGCGCAGCAAGGATCGGAGGTCTCCTGAGTCCTGACAAGAAGTCAGATGTGCCGTGCATGAGTAGGACTGTACATAATACATGCTAGCGTACAAGAAAACTCAACTAGGAGAAAAGAGAGATTATCAGCTTCGTCCAGGAAAGAGAGAGAGAACCGTTTTCTTTCATACTATTCTGTCATTCTCCATGGTCGAAGCAAACACAGTGTTCTGTAAGCACACACAGTCCGTTGTAGATTGATGTAACTTATGTAAAGTAGTAGGTGAGTGGTTTTAGATGCAAAATTTTGTAACGTTTCTTACAATTTTGTCATCAATGCATGCCATTTGCCGGAAAAGAGTTTAGCTTTATATCCGTGGATCTCTAAGAAATTGCAGTTGTGCTAGTATGATGTTCATCACTATCAGACCAACGAGTGTCAGTATAAAGCTTGTAGCTTTGATGGCCGCTGTGCATAGCATCCAATCTACCAGCTATAATCACAGCAAGAATTACTGCAAAGGAACTATATATTTGACAACACACAAGCGTAAGCGTTCTTTCCCTTTGTCCAGGTGTTATGCAATGAAAGAAGATACTGAGCATCTTGGTAGTGACAGGAGCATCAGCGATTGCGCGCACTCTCCTTGTCACACTTACCGTCACCTGTCCTGGACGAGCTCCCGCGGTTCGACCAAGATCTTTTAACAGTAACTTGTTGGGGATAAGCACGCGACTCGGCGCCTGATTTTGACGTGCCACCGAGTTTTATCGTCAAAAATCACCCTGTCCTGTGGCGTTGCATCAGGCGACGGGGTCTCGTCTCGTTCGCAATTTCGCATGCATGCACACGCCTGTGGAACGAACGAAACGCCTCGTCATCCGACTGGCTTCTTCCCCCTCTGATGAAGCAGAAGCAGCGAGGCAGCGGGCGCCGGCGTGTGAACCGATGGAGACGGCCGGTGGGCGTGGTCCACGGCGAGGCGGACACCGGAGGGAGAAACAAGAGCACGGGACCGACACGACCCCTTTCCGTCCAAAAGGAACGTTTCAGTGGGGCCCTGCCCTGAAAGCTTCTCCATGCTCGTGGAGGAAGGAAATATCAGCTACAGTGAGAGATATTTTTTCTGCAAATTGCGCCGCTCTTTTTTTCCTGGCGAACTGAAAATTCAATCACCTGGTGCTCGGTTTTCAAAGAGGAGCCTGGAGTTGTACATTCTTACGTCAGGTCAATCGTGATATACTCTCTGTGTTTTTTTATATAAATATTCCTATACTTTTATAGGAATGGTTATATAAAGGAACGAGGGAGTAAGTAGCAAGCACTTCACGTCCATATGTAAACCACCCAAAGCATTACTGGTCTTATTTTTTCTTATTCCTTGGCCGTAGAGTTTTTTTTTATCTCATTATATCGAAAAGTGACAAGAGCTTCATTTGTGAGAGGAGACAATAGAATAGTCGGTGAGCGCAAGGAGAGCCACAAACGCATCTAGGCAAGGAACGAACGGGCCCAAAAGGTCACCGGCTCCGGGACCCGCGGGGCCAAACACCGGGCAACAGAGAAAAAGCGCGCAAGGAAACAGCTCCGAGTCGAAAGCGGGTGGCCGTCCGGGAACATGGGGTGGAGACGGCGCGTTGCGGATAAGAGCGCCATGCGAGCCACGCGTTCCCCTCTTGGTGCCCGCGCGCGGCCGCGTCACCACCAGCTCATCGCCGCCGTCCTTGCAGGCCTGCTGATTCAGATTCACCCGCTCACTGGTTCGTGTGTCCTTCAGTCCTTGCATTGGTTGTTGGCGCCACCACTTGCACTTGTTAAATAGGCGCGTGCATGTTGCATGACAACGCTCCGTGTAGGCCTTGTCGGAGGTTTGTTTATCTCGTCGATTCGTTAATCATCCAGTTGACTATAGGATTAAGAATTAATCGTCTCTCCCTCCCTCCCCGATCGAGTGAGTGACTGTACTCCATGTATGCTTAATTTGTCAACAGTTTTGTGTGTGATCAAAATGGTCATCATCGCCGATCCGATCGTGCGTTAGGAAGGAGAGTAATGACAATCTGCCTGCAGTAGCAGCTAAAACCACACAAAACATATGCGTGTCTGTCAAAGTATCAACAACCCACACTGTAGCAAGGACGGACGCCAAATCAGCACCACACAGCGCGAGGGAGTTGGTACCCCGCCGTCGGTTACATCCTCGTGTATGCTGACTCACTCGCGCTTCGGCTGCTGTCGCCAAGTCGCAAGCTTCCAAACCGGCCATTGTAGCCAGACACATACGGCCTGGAAGGAAAACTCAAGATTCACCGAGCTGTCACTTTTTTTCTGTCCATTCTCACTGCTTTTTCGCACAACCAAGCTCCAGCTGGTGTATCCAACGCCGGTTAGAAAATTCTAACAGCAATGGCCCTAAAAAAAAATCCTAACAGTGATTCTCAGAGGCAAAATTTCGGTCGCAGCGACATTTTTCGCAGAAGAAGAAACGAGAGAAGAACTGAAACAAGGCAGGACTAGCGCACGCGTTACAAGTGGAACGCGGATTCAATCGCAGCCATGAAATCAACCTCGGCTCCTCATTGGTCGCCCGCTCCGTCGCAACCCGCGCCGCGCCAAAACAGGGTTCGCATCGCGCGCGCCCAGCTCGCCGCCCGTCGCGTCCGAGTCACACATGGACCCGCGCCGCGGACCGGGTCCACCGGCAGCCACACACGCCACGGTGACCTGAACCCGCCAGTTTGAACACGTCAAGCGCCTCGCCACGTCGGACTCCCCGCTTTTCTTATCCGTTTCAAAAATCCTTCCCTCGCGGCCAAGTGTTAGATCGCCGACGTGGCGCCGTCGTCTACGCGGCTTCCCGTTTTAACATTGACCACTCCTCTCATCCTTCTGTATGTAAGATAGGTCGTGTATCTCGTGCGTCACTAATGACACTCCTTAATCCACTTGACTGGCTGAGCACAACGATGCCAGTTAATCCACTCTACTACTATACGTTTGCTGATGTGTCATCCATGTGTTGAAGCACAGGTGCCGGGTCATGCAGAGCAATTAGAAACGAACGAATGAATGACATGGATAAGAATCGGGTGATGCAATCATGGTCTCCAACCAGCTCGCGTCCATTAATTTAGTCCTAATCCAGCTGCTAACCAGTTGGTCACTGATAAGCACGGGGTGTTACGGAAAACGGGAAAGTGATAAGCACTCTCTCTACTACCTGTATTGTATAGTCACCACCACACGGCTCCGCTGGGGGGAAAAAACTCTATATATACGGCCCGAACCGGCGCCTCTTCTCTCCTCCCAATTTCCGTTCTCTCCCGTCATTTGCTAAGCCTCCGCAAGCGACTTGAATTCGATTCAAATCTAGCTAGCATCTTCTTCTTCCTCTGTTTGTCTCTCCAAGCACAAGAGGTTCTGCTTGTTGATTGGCCTTGTGTGTGATCCCAAAGGCAAGGCAAGGCAAAAGCCATGGCGCTGACACTGCGTTCCTCCACTTCGTTCCTGTCGCCGGTGGACCCCGCATCCAAGCTCCTCCGGGCCGAGGACGCGCCGCCGTGCTGCGTCGCCGCGCCCGCGCCGGCCCACGCCGCGGCGCCGAGCCGCAGGCTGCGCCTCCTCCGTGCGGGCGCCGCCGCGACGCCTTCGGCCCCCTGGACGGAGCGCGCCCCCGAAGAGGCGGAGCTTCTCCACGGCAGCGCGCCGCCGCAGCAGCACGGGCGGCCGGGCGGCGGCGTGCCGGTGTACGTGATGCTGCCGCTGGACACGGTGGGCCCGGGCGGGCAGCTGGGCCGGGCCCGCGCGGTGGCGGCGAGTCTGATGGCGCTGCGTGGCGCCGGGGTGGAGGGCGTCATGGTGGACGTGTGGTGGGGAGTGGTGGAGCGCGACGGGCCCGGCCGCTACGACTGGGAGGCCTACGCCGAGCTCGTGCGCATGGTGGAGCGCGCCGGACTGCGCCTCCAGGCCGTCATGTCCTTCCACCAGTGCGGCGGAAACGTCGGCGACTCCTGCAAGTAAGATCCCTTCTCGTTGCTTCGATCTCCATGCCTATGCGTTCTAGCATCAGCCAATCAGGCGTTCGAATTCAAAAGCAAATGAAACTGAATTCAGTTACTTCTAGTAGTAGATTTGCTCCGAATTGTCCGGGACTGTTTGATTCAATGCGTGAATCTGATGCCAAGTTAGCCATTGAGGAGCCAATTGCTGCGCTTAGCTTCAAGGGAGTGTCAAAAAACGTAGGTGCAGAGTTTGTGCTTCAGTGTGATTAAACGGATCAGTTATACGTTTTTTTTTAATTATTTGTATATATATCAGTTACACGACGATTCAGGGACCGTTGATAAAAAAAAAATATTTCGTTTGTTCCTTGCAAGCAAAGGTCATAGTATCTCTAGTCTGCAAGCAATCCGTTTAGTCAAGTACTACTTCTCTATCTGGAGAAGACAAGTGGCAAACAAAAAGGTTCCCAGATCTGATACTAGTTGTAGGAAGTAAAGGAACAGAGAGCATAACAGATGGCGCTGATGCTTAAACAAACCAATAAATTTCAGGAATTGATGTTTAAGGAACCAATAATTTTCCAACCACCTGCCGTCTATCCTACTGTTGGTGCTAACTGCTAGTAACTGACAACATCAAATTTTGCCTGATTAAGTGGACATGATTAGTACTACCCGATACTCTGATTGGTGTTTGGTACTTTTGATTGACGTTGTTGGTTGCCCTGACGCTTTGCAGCATCCCGTTGCCCCCATGGGTACTGGAGGAGATGACCAACAACCCGGACATCGTGTACACGGACAGGTCCGGGCGGCGCAACCCCGAGTACATCTCCCTCGGCTGCGATAACCTGCCATTGCTCAAGGGCAGGACCCCAATCCAGGTGTACGCCGATTATATGCGCAGCTTCCGCGACAGGTTCAAGGACTACCTCGGCAACGTCATCGCGGTAATTACTATTCTTTCTTTGCTAATAATGAAGCTGAAGAGTATTGTTATTGCATAAGCAGTTGAGCATATGGATGTTGGAATCTGACGCTTCTGTTTTCGTTATTGCAGGAGATCCAAGTGGGCATGGGTCCTTGTGGGGAGCTGAGGTATCCTTCCTACCCTGAAGCCAACGGAACCTGGCGTTTCCCGGGCATCGGCGAGTTCCAATGCTATGACAAGGTAGCCAAAACTACACAATCTAATTGCTACAAACTGTCTGGATGAATATTTTCTGAAAATGGGGAGCTGAACTTGTCTGTGGTCGATACAGTACATGCGCGCGTCGCTTCAGGCGGCGGCAGTGGATGCCGGGCACGAGGATTGGGGTCGTAGCGGCCCACACGACGCCGGCGAGTACAAGCAGTTCCCGGAGGACACAGGCTTCTTCCGGCGCGACGGCACGTGGAGCACCGAGTACGGCCACTTCTTCCTCAACTGGTACTCGGGCATGCTCCTTGACCACGGCGACCGCGTCCTGGCCGCGGCGGAGTCCGTCTTCCTCGGCACGGGCGCCACGCTGTCCGCCAAGGTGGCCGGCATCCACTGGCACTACGGCACCCGGTCCCACGCCGCCGAGCTCACCGCGGGATACTACAACACGCGGCACCGCGACGGGTACGCGCCCATCGCGCGGATGCTGTCGCGCCGCGGCGCGGTGCTCAACTTCACGTGTATGGAGATGCGTGACGAGCAGCAGCCCGCCCACGCGGCGTGCTCGCCGGAGCAGCTGGTGCGGCAGGTGAAGGCCGCGGCGGCGGAGGCCGGCGTGGAGCTGGCCGGGGAGAACGCGCTGGAGCGGTACGACGAGGCGGCGTTCGCGCAGGTGGCCGCCACGGCGAGGGGCGCCGGGCTCGCCGCGTTCACGTACCTCAGGATGAACAAGAAGCTCTTCGACGGGGACAACTGGCGGCAGTTCGTGGCGTTCGTCAGGGCCATGGCCGACGGCGGGGCCAGGCAGGCGCTGCCAAGGTGCGACACGGGGCGATCCGACCTGTACGTCGGCTTCCTCGACGCCGCCAAGGAGAGGAAGGCGCCCGAGGCCGAGGGCGCCGCCGCCGCTGCAGTGTAGACATGGGACACAACTCGGAGCCGTGCAGCTATGTATATGCCGTAGGGAAACGTGCATCGGAGAAGCGAAATTGTATAGATGCAGGGGGGCATGCAGATTACAGAGTTTTATAGGCTGTAGTCCAGCATGTCGCTAGGCAAGAATGTTCGTACTTAGAAAAAAACATATCTTAAATTCCTTGATTATTCTAGTATGTGAGTCGGTGTTATAATGAGCACCATTGTTACTGCACACTGTGTAAACTTGGATGCAGGAACTTGAAAATGCATAGAACAAACAGGGGAATTTGAGAATTTCAGTTGCCTGATCGTTTTATCAAGCGGCAGTTCAGCAAGAATTCGTTAGATTTCAACACCAACATTCAGCGGAGATTGAGAGATTTGTTGTTAACTGAGGATATTGTGTTCTCGAGTTATCCAGTGTTAGCCAGGGTTTGAAGAACTGACCAGAGCCGGCCGGTTATCCCGGTTGTCCTAACCGGCCGGTTATGCTTGGTTAACCGTAGCTAGTTACTGTAGCTAAACGGTTAACCGTCTAGTTTCTCAGTTAACCGAACGGTTTTCAGGCAAACTGAGCCGACCGGTTTCTACGATTTTTTGAACCTTGGTGTTAGCTAAGGCACCATCCACATTTATGAAATAATGAAAAAGGTTGTACTCACATAGACCTACACCACAGTCCACACTGCGTTCACATCCTCTGTACTAATACACCCTCATTGACGGGCCAATAGCTCATATGCGACGTCTTTGGTGGGAATTGGCCGAGGCACGACATAGTTGACTGTAATAGCTTGCGTGCGACGCCTATATGGAGCAAAATAGCCAGAACCCACCAACGGCCTTGACACTTTATAGATTTGGTTGTTAGCGGCCGTGGGACCCAGTCAGAACGTTGTGGCGCGTGAATCTTTCTAACGGACCGACCAAATACCAGTTTCACGCCATCTGAGGGGCGGCAAATTCCGACAGGGCGACCTCAGAGTGTTGTCTCCTGCGTTGACATCCCTCTCTGGCGTTGGCTCCCGTCGGTGGCGCGAGTCTATCTGCTGGACCGACCGAAGAACTCCTGCGACTCCTTCCTCTGAGCGGCCTACCAATCCCTCTCCGGCAGCGTGCGCCCTCAAAGCGCCGCACATCCCTCTTCGGCGCCGCGCGGTCTAGGTCCTCGACGACCTCTGAGGTGAGTCAAATCACCCCCTAGTCGCATTCCCATCCGAGTTGAGCCTCGAATCTGGCGTATTCGCGTCCGATTTTACCCGAGTTGCAGTAGTCTGACAAAAAAACAGATGGCCCTAAAACAGATAGTACACCTAAAACAGATGGAGCAGGGAGAGACAAATTCGAGGTAATCTCTGCACCTCATGCTGATTTTGCTTTTGATTAGAGCTCTTTCGCTTACAATTTTTGACATTCTCGCACCATTGTCGAAACAGGGGGAAGCGGTGTAGCTTCGAATGATCCGTTAAATTCTCCTTTTTCTCTGTCGCGAAGCTAGCTGATGGTAGCCTAAGGGCCATAGAGCAGGAGAGATTGGTTAGTTGGGAGGTTGATTGTGCAGAGATCGACCTGCAGGACCTTGTCAACCAAGAAGCGCAAGCAGTGAGGAATTTGGTGGACAAAATTGGGGAGAGTATTCCTTGGGGTCCGGAGCAAGAAGTGGCATTGATACACTTCGATGAATAGAAGGGCGAGTATGTGAGAATGGAGGATGGTGAAGCGCTTGTCGATGAAATCGATCGGCAAGACGGCTGGACAAGCAAACGTGTTACATTTCTTGCCGAGCTGGTGGATCTGAAATCTGATTCTTGTGTTGGATAAGTGCCATCAAAGTTGGTTATGCAGATTGCAGATGATGATTGGGCTGCAAGTAGACAGATAGATTCCATTTCAACCGAAGTGACAGTGTTTGCTGATGATACACAAGAGGGATGTGATGGTGCTGCAAATATGGTTGTTGTCGACTGGAATTTAGTACAACTGCAAGAGCGTACTGATTTGGTCATTGCATCAATGGCTGACACTGAGATGGCCAAAATTTTAGGAATTCCAGTAGATGATAAATACAATGAGAAGGAGAAGGAGAGGGATGGGGCTAATGCGGCTGTTGGTTCTGAAGATGTGGATCCAGAGTTGATGAACGAAGCTGCTGATGAGGTAGATGATTACAATGATGATGAGTTCATAAATCTATATGATTCAGATAATCCTATAATTGAAGTAAGAAAGTGTTTTTCAAGCATGAAAGAGTTTAGGATGTGTTTCAAGACTTATACAGTGAAGAGGGAGTTTGATGCCAAGACTGTGTGGATAGATACAAAGAAATTTTATGCAAAGTGCAGAGGCTTTAATGGGGATGCAAAGCCTTGCAAGTGGCACATTTCTGCTAGAAAACAACCTGGTGTAGGTACCATCAGGGTTAATCAAATGCCACATGAACATACTTGTATTACTAGTTCACAGGTTGTATCAAAGATGATATCACAGGTCTGGGTTGCACAAAAGATCAGTCCTATTTTAGTCAAAACACCAAACACTACTGCAAAGAAACTGAGAGTAGACCTGGAGAAACAGTTCTCTATTAAGGTGAAGTATACCACAGTGTGGAAGGCAAAACAGAGGGCAATGAAAGAGTTATATGGTGATTGGGCAAATACGTTCAGGATGTTGTATAGTTTCAAGGCAGAGGTGGAGAAGAGGTCACCTGGCAGTGTTGTGGAGATAGATATAGAGGTTGCAGCTGATGGTAAGGTGTATTTCTCCAAATTTTTTATGGCTTTAAAGCCTTGCATTGATGGCTTCAAAGCAGGGTGTAGGCCATATTTGAGTGTAGACTCATCTTTTTTGACTGGAAAGTGGACTGGTCAATTGGCAGCATGCAATGCTCTAGATGGACATAACTGTATGTTTCCTGTTGCTATTGGCATGTTTCAATCTGAGTCAGATGCTTCATGGACATGGTTCATGATGCAGTTGAAAAGATGCATTGGCCCAGTGGCACCTTTAGCTATACACACTGATGCTTGTAAAGGGCTAGAAAATGCAGTCAAGAGTGCATTTCCACATGCTGAAAAGAGGGAGTGCTTCGGCCATATGTGATTGAATGTGATGAAGGGTCATAAAGGAGAAGTTTTTGGGTGGCTGTGGCCAGCAGCAAGAGCTTATAGCAAAAAGACACATGATCATCACCTTGCCAAGGTGTATGCAGCAGATCCTGAGTTTGAGCAATGGGAGAAAACATACCATTCCTTGCTGTGGTATAGGTCAGGATTTAATACGGCCATCAAGTGTGACCATATCAATAACAATCTGGCTGAAAGTTTTAACAACAAGGTGAGACAGTTGAAAGACTTGCCTGTGCATGACATGGTTGACCAAATCAGGATCATGATCATGCGGATGTGGGAATTGAGGAGAAGAATAGGTGATGCTTTGCAAGGGGATAAGCTTCCAGCAGTGGTTCAACAAGTGGTTAACCGGAGCAGAAATCTTGCACATTTGGTTGTTGAGAGTTCTTCTTTGTGAGGCGCTGAAGTGAGAGATACCAAGACTGTAAGGAGACATGTGGTTAACACTGATCTACATGAATACACATGCCTCGAGTGGCAACACACTGGAAAACCATGTGAACATGCCATACACTTCTTGGCTGGTAAGCCGAAGGTAAACATGCACCCTTATCTGCATGAATATTATTCAGTAGCAAGATTCAAGGCTGCATATGCAACTCCAATAGCACCACTTACAGATCAGTCTCAGTGGCCTGAAGTGGAATTTGAATTTTCAATGTGTCCCCCCCTTGCCAAAAGAAAGGCTGGCATGCCTAAAATAAGCAGATACAAGACTTGGTACGAGAAAGGTAGTAGTAGTAAGAAGGGAAAAAAAGATGATAAACCAAAATGGGCATAGAAAGGCAACAAAAATAGATGCAAGATGTGTCAGGAACTTGGCCACCGAGCTGGATCCGGCAAATGCCGTTACACTCCAGAAAAGCCAAAGTTAGTTTCAGGAAAAAAAAAATATGGAAGTGTGCTCCTTTTTCACGAAAAAGCGTGGAAGTGTGCAGGCCGTGGAGCCATCCCAAGAAGAGTGTGAAGCTGAACCCATTGTTGTTGAAAATGTCTGGCCAACAAAAAGAAAGAGAAGTATTCAGGATGCAGGTCATGTGGAAAATGCCACGCAGCAACCTGAATCAGTATTACATGATATGGTGCAGGCCGAATCATTTTTAGATGTGGTGCCATGTGATTCGGTTTTGGATGATGTTGAGCAGAATGATGGTGTTCCGAAAAATAACATGGAAACAGAAGAAGAACAAGAATTTGAGGTGTGCATGGGGCAGCCTAGTCCTAGTGACGCGAAGAAAACAAAGAGCATGAGGGTTTTGTGTGGTGTGCCTGCACAATCAAGTGGTAGGAAGAAGAGAAAATCGAGTGGAAGGTGAAATTTGTGTCTAAGATTGCATTATGATTTATATTATAAGGCATGAAATTTATGAGGATGATTTGCTTGTAAATATGTATGCACTATTTCTAGTGCGACCATTATTTCTGTTTTTTGGCCAAACGACCTCTGTCGTAGGTCAAACTGGCTCATTTCTAGTGCGACCATTTTTTCGATCTTCTCCAAATGACCTCCAACTCGAGTGGTAACATCTACTGCACCTACAATATCAATTCGAATAGGTTTTTCAATTTTTTCAATTTTTTGATTTTTTGAAATTTTCCAATTTTTGGCCAAACGGCCTTTGTGGTAGGTTTAGCCTCATTTCTAGTGCGACCATTTTTTCGATCTTCTTCAAATGACATCAAACTAGAGTGGTAACATCTACTACATCAATTTGAATAGGTTTTTCAATTTTTTGAATTTTTGAATTTTTTCAAGCTTTTTTAATCAATCCAAAATCATAAAAGGGCGTCTTGGACTCCAGACCATCCCGTCTTGGGCTCTTGGGCCGACTTCATCAACGGGCCTCGTTGCACAATTCATTGACAGGTCGTCCCCACATGTCGGCGCCGAGTTCTTCGTCTGTTCTTGCCGAGTGTTCACTTTTTTCTTTTTAATTCATAATTAAATCTTCAAATACGGATAAATCTCAAGTTTCAAGTTCAAATTTGATTATTTTTGTTTCTACAGTCTTGTAAAATACAACTCTATTCTTTTATGCCGGTTTCAATCATGTGTATCGATATTAGAGTGATAGATGTATGTACAATGTTTATATCACATGGATATATGTACAATGTTTATACATTATGGATGGGCTACTCCATTTTAAACATATTTTTTTTTCATAATACCAAAAAAATATATAAAAAATATAGGGTGGTTGCATGTCACATGAAACAACCACATGCAAAATCTCATCTCCAAAATCCTTATAGTTTTAGAATTAAAAATCGCCTAAATATTCATAAATTCAGTATAAAATTGTTTTTTTTTTGTAGGAAACTAGAGGTGAAAAGTTAGGATCTGCAATCTAGCATATACATGTAACACATGTTCCTACCGATGCAGTAAAATTTTTGGAATTTACATGTTAACCTGAAATTAGTAGTGTCATTAAGCTAAACTTTCATGTCAGGTACATGATCTGAAATTCAAAATATTAAATAAACGGAAAGCTACATTATGTATTAAGTATAACAACCAACTTAAACAGTACAATTTGCTATATTTGTAGAAATATAAATCGCTAAAATATTGAATAAACAGAAAGCGTACTCTTGTAGGGCGCTTCTGCAGCTCGGCCACGAAATAAAGAGTATCAGAGCGTACCCTTGTAGGGCGCTTCTGGCGGGGGTGTTCGTTTCCCAAGGGAGACTGCGCGGTAGACCGAATAGAACATCGGACCCATATTTCAGCGACATCGGGTAGTTTACACTACCATTTCTCTTTCTATTTTCACCGTCGGCTGGTGGGGGTGTTCGTTTCCCAAGGGAGACTGCGCGGTGGGCCGAATAGAACATCGGAGCCATATTTCAGCGACCTCGCGTAGTTTACACTGTACCATTTCTCTTTCTATTTTCACCGTCGGCTAGTGGGGGTGTTCTTTTCCCAAGGGAGACTACGCGGTGGGCCGAATAGAACATGGGACCCACATTTCAGCGACCTCGCGTAGTTTACACTGTACCATTTCTCTTTCTATTTTCACCGTCGGCTAGTGGGGGTGTTCTTTTCCCAAGGGAGACTACGCGGTGGGCCGAATAGAACATGGGACCCACATTTCAGCGACCTCACGCAGTTTACACTGTACCATTTCTCTTTCTATTTTCACCGTCGGCTAGTGGGGGTGTTAGTTTCCCAAGGGAGACTGCGCGGTGGGCCGAATAGAATATCGGACCCACATTTCAACGACCTCGTGCAGTTTACACATCGATTTATTACCATCGTTAGATTCGTGAAGCAATTTATAACCTATCTGTACAAATGATTTATAATTATATTTTGTTTAGTAATCCTAAATAGCAAGATTAATTGGGAGCCATGAATAAGTTAAGGTGAGGAGAATGCGAAGGAACTCAAACTTTTTGACCCTGCAACGAACAGCCCCTGACATACGATTTAATGTTGATTAGACGATGCGAGAAGAGCGGCAGAATCGATAGAACAGGTATGGCCAGCACGCATCGTCTGCAGCGCGCAGCATTGATCACGCGCCAAACTGGCAAGCCAATCGGGAAACAAACAGGCCCGGTCACACGCAAACGATATTGACTCGGGCTCCTTCGCATTCTCCTCGGGTTCCGTCGCATTCTCTCCGGACTCTTGACTCCTACCTATTCTGGTCTATAAAATGGAAGGACTGCCACTCGGATTAACCATTCCTCTCGCCTCCTGACGCCGTTGTTCTTCGGGAGCCTTCTTCTTCCCCTTCTTTTCAAGGAAAGCTTCTCACCCTCCCCATCGATGGACGGCTATGAACCTTGGCGCCATGACCCATATGCTCCAGGACGGAATCCATGACACCGCTGGGGGTAAGCCCGCATCATGGTGATATCCTACATGGCCCTCTTCTGTTCCCATTTCTAATCATTGTTATCCTCGCTCTCATGTAGTGATGGCCATGGGGCAGCTCCACCGCCCCCCTATTCCCCCACCTGCCCCTGCTGCTCCACCGGCCCCTTTTGCTCTCCCAGGGCCTCTCGTGGCTGCTTTGGCAACGGCGGAGCAGGAGGCGGAAACTGCACGTGCTCGCCTAGCCACAGCAGACGTCAAAGTAGCTGGTATGTAGCATGTTAGCTATTCCACCCCCTTTTCTCTCTCTGCTTTTGATTTTTGACTTCTACTTGGATCCTTGCCCGCTCAGCTCTGACGGCCCGGCTGGACGAGATTGAGGACGCCACCACCATCGCCAAGGAGGAGATGAACCTCCGTGGCGACACTGTGGCCGCTCGCCTTCGCGACATCCCGGCGCATGCGCGGGACCTCGCCAGAATCGGCGCCCGTGAAGGTGCCGCCCACGCCCTAAGTCTGGCCCACCTGGACTCAGGCGAGAACTTCCTCCACCTCGCTCCGACCACCGACAATGACGACTTCGATGATATGCTGTGGGAATACATGCCCATAGCGACTGCCATCGCCGATGAGTTAGGAGCGGACAATATACTGCTCCGGCTTTTCGATGATGAGGAGTAGAGTAGTAGACGACAGGCCAATGGAAATCTAGTTCATCAAGACCATATTTTGTAACCAATCCAGTTGGCCTCCTCTGCTACTTTTTCCTTATCGTATGCAACCAATCTGTAATCTGTGGATGATAATCTATATTTGTAATCCACTTTTATCAATAAATATCGAAGGGTCCCTTTAGTACTACTTCTTGTACTATAATTGTTTTTTTCTAGAAGCAGAAGCATAAGTTGTTTTAGAATCCAAACCAAACGGGGCCTAAAATTGATGGGTCACACTCTTATGAATAGCAGATGGGTCGTACTCTTATGAATAGCAGATGGGTCGTGCTCTTATAAATAGCAGATAGGCCTCGGGTGGGAGCAGCGAGGCGAGTGGATGAAGAAGGATCGTGCTCGTATGATAAACTATGGGCCGCACACATATGATAAACTATGGGTCGCAAAGGTTGGCCTGTGACTGGGGTGGGAGCGGGGAGGCGGACTGGGGTTAGAGTCGCCGGAATCAACGCACAATCAACGGAGCATGCAACTGAACAAATGCTCGTGCAGTCAAAGAAGCAGCCACCCTGTCCCAAATTCCATGCCTAGGATCTGAGAAAAGGAAAAGTGAACTAGCAAACTTTATTACAAATCTACATTCAAACAACATCCCCACATCTAAATCTAAATTCCAAACCTGAATACCAACACAAAAAAAATGGCAGCTATACAAACATAAAATACGCCAGCCATAATGTTGGATTGCTTCTTCAATTTCACAATCAGGCTCAACTGCTTATTCAGTTTCACAATCTGGCCCAACTGCTTGCTCAGTTTTTGCAACTCCCCATTCACCGAAAAATCGTCGGCTATGTTTGAGATCTCCTCCTCCACAGTGGACGATATGCGATCCGGGATTGATTCAATTGGGGGGAGCACTTCAACTTCAAGCCCTCGATCCCGAATGTACGAATCCACCCACTCAAAATGACCGCAGGGCTTCAAATCCTGAAACGAGGAAGGCAAACCCTAAAATCCAATTTGAAACTACAAAATCCAAATCACGCCAAATTGAAAAAAACCCTACCTTCCCATTCTTTCCCTTAAATAGCTTTCTCTCGCATTTCACAAATTCCCGACCAACGTTGCCCATCCGCGAGCGCATACATGTCAAGCGCTTCAGTGGATCTGGGCGAGGGCAGTCGGGGCATGTACTCAAAGGGAATTCTCCATAACACGGCCATTCCTTCTGGGGGGCCATCTGGAAGCCAGAAGCGAAGCTGGACATCGCTCGCCGCCGCCGCCGCGGACCGTTGCTAGAGAAGAGGAAGAAGAAGGTGCGCGAGGAAGAACAGGGGAAGGGAGGAGGCAACGGTAATGTCGGAGCCAGGACACATGAACAGGAGCGGAGGGCTGGCTAGGCCTCTTAAGGGTGACGTGGATAAGTAGTGGGTCCCACAGAGCAACGTTCAACTAGCGGGTCCCACGTTCGAACATAATCTACAACCGGTAACTACTTAAGGGCTTAAAATAGTCATGTCGGGTCGTGGCTATATGGGTCGTTCCAACTGTTGCATGTGAGCTATTCTATCCAACGATATCGTATCCCAGAGAATAGAGGTGAAAGGCGTCGCATGTGAGCTATTATCCCCTCATTGACATGTGGGGATGGACTCATATGTCAGTGACCATTAATGCTGGTCACCTGACTTGAACTGAAGAGAGAGGTTAACCCGTGAACAAACCCCCATCAGCCGCCATGTCACCTTGTGTTCCGACTTGCATGTAGCGACCTTCAAAAGCAGCAGCATCTATCTTGTATAGATCCTCTTCAAGCTCCTCCTCTGATGGTAGCGAAGACTAATAAAGTTGGTGCTCTTCAAGTCAGCATTTCTGGCCGTCTCGAGCGAGACACCTTCTAGCCTGGTGGCTTGGAGCTCCCCGGCGGTGTGGTGGCTTGGAGCTTCCCGGTGGCGTGCTCTCTCTTCTGCTACAGGGTGGTTGGGATGGCGCATCGATAGGCGGGCCCCACGCCATGTGGTGTGTAGCATTCCTCCGCTACCTCCTCTGAATTTGGCGTGTGGGACGCCGTCCGGGACGATGACGTTGGCCTCCCAGTATCCCGGTGCAGTGTTTGAAAAGCTATTCTCATATCGGAGGAACGCATAACGTCCCCCAGTACGGACAGTCTTAGTTGAAACCCCCCCCCCCCCCCCTTATCCCGGGCTCAGTTCTGTAACAGACATCATGATGTCCGTCACTAATGACAATACTCATTTTGTTGTTGAAAATCGTTTTCCTAATAGCGCAATTTTTTTAGAGATTAAGGGGGGAGGTGGGATCCATATTGCATTACCAAACAGGATAAGGTTTAAGCGTTTACAGCACCGCAGCCATCTGGTGATCCAACGTATCCATACTACAACCTCTACCAGCAAGTTTAACAAAAGCACTCAGGTACCTGAGACACATTAACAGAAACACTCAACCTCCCAGTTTACATGCGCAGCTCGGAGCGCTCACATCATGGTGTGCAAGCATAAAAAACCGCTGACCAACTCCTCGCCTCCTATACGACTTGCATGTAGCGACCTTCAAAAGCGGCATCATCTGTCTTGTATAGATCCCCTTCAAGCTCCTCCTCTGAGCTCTGATGGTAGCGGTAGATCGACTGATGAAGTTGATACTCTTCGAGTCAGCATTTCTGGCCGTCTCGAGACACCTTCCAGCGTGGTCACCTATCTGGTGTATTGCTTCGCATGCTTGATCGGTGGGCATGGATCAATTCAACCGACAATTGAGAGAATTGGTAATCGACTAAGGGCGTTGTGTTGTCCTGTGTTTGACCGTTGAGACAATTTCCACGGACTGATTGCTCCCTAACTACTCGTTGAGTCCCTATCCATAAAAAAAATATAAAAAAAAAACTACTCGTTGAGTCGTTGTACAGCTGACTTAAACTTCGCGGTCGAATTGGTTGGGCCAACACGCTTAATTGGGCTGACCAGTGAGCATGCTGGCCTCGTCGGCCTTTTTTCCTCTACTGCATGCCAGGCCCAGGTCCTCCCTAGGATTCGGTTCGGTTTAGGAGTCACATTTCGAAACGGACTCGTCTCCCCTCTGCCCGTAGTATATATGTCGTCGCCGCGGGCTCTGTTACTCCGTGGTTTGACGCAGCAGCCAGACGGAAAGGAGACACGATGAACCCCACCAGCGCGTTCTACCCGGCGCGGCCGCGTTTTGCCATGCCACCCTACGCGCCGCCTTTCCTATACCCATCAGGCCCCCTGCCGCCGCCGCCCGGCGTCCCCGTCCGCTCGGTGTGGGCCGACAACCTCGACGCCGAGCTCGGCGCGCTCCGCTACTTCGCCGCGCGCGCGCACAGCGTCGCGGTGACCGTGCACTACCCCGGCGTCGTCCACCGCGCCGAGCAAGACCACAGCCTGCTCACCGCGGAGGAGCGGTACGCCGTCGTGAAGGCGAACGTGGACGCGCTCAAGCCGCTGCAGGTGGGCCTCGCCGTCGCCACCCACGACGGCCGCCTCGCCGCCTGGGAATTCAACCTCTCCGGCTTCAACCCGGCCGTCGACCCCTGCGCCGCCCACTCCGTCGCCTACCTCGCCGGCCGCGGCCTCGACGTCGACGCCCACGCCCAGAACGGCGTGCCCGTGGCGAGGCTCACCGCCGCGCTACGGGGATGCGGCCTGGTCCACCGGCGCGGGCTGACGTGGATCGCCTACACGGGGGCGTACCATGTGGCGTACCTGATCAAGGTCATCACCGGAGGTACTCAGCTTCTTCCCGACGACCTGGCCGGGTTCCTCGCGGTGGTGCGAAGGTTCCTCGGCGAGGACGTCTACGATGCTGCGAGGTTGGCTAATGACTGGCCAGACATCCCGGTGGGGCTGGAACGTATCGCTGCCAGGCTCGGGATGCCAAAGCCTTTGTTGAGCCCTCAGCTCGCCGGCGCAGGCAGCGTGCTCGCTTTACAAGCGTACATGTCGCTCAGATTACGCTACTTCGGAGCTAACAACATTAACAAGCATAGAGGCGTCATCCAAGGACTGCAGGCTATATGAACTATAATTGGGTCAATGATTCCGAGAGCATCTAAATCTAGAGAAAGAATTCAAGCAGAGGATTATTGTTTTCACACTACTGATGATTTTTTTAGTCGAATACATGGGCTAGTTTTTAGCAGTATTATGTCAGAGAATATTTGTGTTTGGCTCATTGTGCCAACGTGCACTGATAATAATAGAGTTTTCATCCACGGAAACAAAAGCAAGTTACACATATTTTTCTGGTCTACTATATGACTTCATCCGTGCTTTCCATGTATGAGCGTGAACCCTCACACAACGATATAGCATCACCAAATGTTTTACAAGCCTAAAGCAGCAAATTAAATAGCAATGACCCCGAAAGAAAGGAGAGAACTTCAAAACTGCAGCAACTGAACTGCACATTGAACAGCAATCTTCTCCAACCGCGGACTATATATTATGAAGCGTGGAAGGGACAATCGTTGTAAATAATCCACAAGCATTCGTGTTAGCTCTATTTATTAGTGCGTGGGACACTCCCAACAATGACATGTACATTATGGTAACACGAAACGGAAATAGCGACACAGTACGCAGAACAATACCGGGAACACGTCATAAAGAAAACGGCTTCGCGTAGACATCAAATGTCTCGCACGCAGTAAGCTGTGGCTCCTGCAAGTCATACGGAAGCAGTTAAGTACTAGAGCATACTACTGTTGCCAATCTGAAATGCTGGTGAAAAAAATGGTATGTTTATTGTTGTGGCTAGGCAGTGTAAGTTTCTGCCGGCCTGGAGGTAGTAGATTTACCAAACCGTTTATCAAGATGCGTCCCAAAAAAATTACCTGCCTCAGGCCACCACTGCTAAGGCTCCCTCCCGTAAGAAGCATTGTAATCAGTGATGTAACGGCGCCACCACCAGCACCCACTGATTCGCCTGTGCTACGTATTGTGGAACGCATGGAATTCAGGATACTACCATAGGTTGCGGCCTGCCCACGTTCTATGGCTTGGATGAAGCAAAATGTCATCGCACCAGTAGAAGTGATCTTAGACAAAGCCTGATCAGAACAATTCCAATTGAAAGATATTAAAATTGGTTATGCAGAGAAAAAGGAAATTGATCAAAAGAACTGCTGACAAGATGCTCTATGAAAGATGATCAGTCAATAGAATTCTTACTAACATTATCTTTTGAACAAATTCATCACTTGATTATCGTATATGGGTTACATGAACAAATTGATGGTAACAGAGAAGAAGGAAATCTTAAACTTACAGAAGTATCCGCTGAGGTTTGATTATCATCACAACCGCTGAATGAAATAGCCTCCCCGCCGCTAGTGCCTTTCCAGACACCAGACCGTGGACGGTGATCTTCCCATCTATATTGTCCACTCCTGTACGAATACAGATAGTGATGAGACATTTTAGCTGAAGAGATACCTCATAAATAGAATGTACTGTGCATGTGTTGATGCCCGTGGGTACCCAATGGGTAGTTGTGGGTCAACCCTCTAGTTCATTTGTTCTACTAGCTTCATGAGGTGGAGGGATTTAGTTCATTTTAGAGAGTTTTGGGCCGACCCACCGACCAAAGAAATAGGAAACTTGCATCCCTATATGCATGCATGCTTGCCAAGCAAAAAGAAACCTAAATAAAGACAAGATCACCATCAAACAGATCCATTTTGCAAATGTTTGCAAGGGTGGCTAAACATACTGGGACAGTAAAGAATGACACTAAACTATTTGCCAGCTAATGTCCATCAAAGAACTTGACCCCCCAATTTCAATTGGATGTTTTGAGGAACTAACATCATCATGGGCTAAAGCCTAAAACATAACTAGTCTAACATGGAACTTCATATATTGATACATAACATTCAAATTAGGGGTAAGAAGCAGATTTTAACCTGTCCATTCTGCAGAGGAAAGGCAAGTCGAGTGCAGTCCCACTATGACAAGCATCTATAAGTGCATGAAGCTTAACTCCACGAGGAAGTGGTCTAACAAGTGCTGCATTTATCTCATCATCCACAATCATTCCTTGGGTTTCAAAATCCAATGGGCAGAGTGTCTCATCAAACCCATCAACCTCATCACCGTTGTAGTTTCTTTGTTGTGCCCCATGGCCAGAATAATGGAATACCAATGAGTCTCCAGGCTGACAACCTTGCAGAAGCCAATACATGGCCATCCTAATGTTCTGCTTTGTTGGAATTTTGTAGGGGTCGGCTTGTTCTTCTGCAATAAAGTAACCAAATGTGTGAGGATCATGGCTGGCCCAAGAGTTGAAAGCGCAATAGAGAATTTCGGAAAGCAAACACAATATGCTAGGCTTTCTACACATCTGTCAGTCTCTTGAAATTAATGTTGATAGTAGACAATTTAATATAGAATTAAACATAGGTAGCACATCCAGACAGATGTGTCAACATTCTAGATGTTGCTTACAGAGCATCAGTTTGATTATAAATTGCTATTGCTAATGTTTTAAAACATGCCTACCTGAACAGCATATTTCAAAGAAAACAATAAAACACACAGAGGCTATATGTGGTTAGATCAAGTAAATATGTAGTTAGAGAAAGATGATTACCATCAATATTCTATCAACAACAACAACAACAACTAAGCCTTTAATCCCAAGCAAGTTGGGGTAGGCTAGAGATGAAACTCCGAAGAACCCCATCAATATTCTATCAAAAATTAAAAACTAGATACATATAGATTATAAGATATTTAACATGGATACCAACCAAAACATACAGATTCTATTCTGAAAAAATTGAGATTCTAATTTGATTTTAACTTTTGTTGAGTTAAAATGATCTATATTGCAGTCTGAAAAATGCAATTCGGTTGATAGAAAGTATAAATGCAGAAACAGAAGATCATGAATGGTCAGCAGAAACCATATCACCCATTTATTACATGAATTGTCATTCTGAATGATCAAGCAAACACATATTCAGCCGCCTCTTAGTTTTTTCTTACCAATTCAAGCAAAATTATGAAACTCGGTTTATAGGCAAGTCAGATCCACCAATGTTCCAACAAGGCCAGATGAGCTACATCCCAACATATCACATGTCAATGTACTTGCTACCTAAAACAGTAGCAGATAAAGTTGACAAATCCAGAAGAACTTTCTTCTGGCAAGGAGGAGGGACAAAGAGAAAATATCATCTTGTTAAATGGGATACAATCTGCTAACCAAAAATCATGGTTGTTTAGGGCTAAAAACCTGAGAAAAATGAACTATAGCCTGTTGGAAAAATGGTGGTGGCGGCTGGAGAACAAAGAGGAACTTTGGAAAGAAATAGTAAGGAAGAAATATTAATCCTCCCACACCATTGCTACAGTTAGACACAAAATCAATGATTCCCCTTGTTGGGCTGACTTACTCAAATTGAGGGATTTGTACATAGCTGGAAGATTTATATCGGTAGGGAATGGATCCCAAACCAGAATGTGGGAAGACAAATGGCTGGGGAGTTCCCCTCTATGTTTCTCTTTTCCTGCCCTTGATGACATCTGTAATGATAAGGGCATTACTGTCGAGGCATGCATTATGAAAGGGTGGAACCTTTCCTTCAGAAGGTGGTTTAATAAGGTCAAGGAGGACAAGGGTGGGGTGAACTCACTAATCATTTTGGGAGCCTGGATTATTTGGAAACATTGAAATGCTTGCGTCTTCGATGGGGTTGCACCGTCAGTCAATACCATCGTGAGGGAGGTTACGGACGAGCATAGCTTGTGGTGCATGGCCGGCACTAAAAAGTTGCTGGCCTTGGGTCTTGGTGAGGGTAACTTGGTTTAACTGTTGCCCTTGTGTTGGTCATGTCCTCTTTGGGTTTCTTATACAAGTGTACGAGTTTTGTATACACCTCTCATATTTGGTCCCCGTATGAGATCAAGTTAATGTGAGGGACCAATTTATTTCTCTCTAATACAAAGAAGCGTAGCTCTCCTACATTTTTGAAAAAAAAATAAAGAAGGTGATTTAATGATAACTTACAAGCCCAGTGGGGGCAAATCTTAGCTTTAGTTCAGCAATATCAATTCTGAAGATAAGGTTAGATGTCAGCTGAATTCGAAGGGTGCGTACAGTGAATTCTATGTACACCTGGATTATGAAAGATATGCGTGGTGTGAACTATAACCACATCTGGAGAGTTCGTCTTCCTCTGAAAATAAAGATTTTTGTTTGGCTTGTTGAACAGGATAGAGTACTTACTAGGGACAATATGAAGAGAAATTGGAAAGGTGATACAACATGTAATTTCTGCACTCAAAGTGAGACTGCACAGCACCTTTTCTTTCTATGTCCGGTGGTGGCTAAGGCTGTCTGGGGTATTATTGCAGTTCATATCAAAGTTGACTGCATCCCTTCTTCTATCCAACAATTCTACTCATGGATGAACAAATTTCTGCCTTCGAACAAATCCTTCCATGTTTTCTACTTGGTAGCAATTTGTTGGGTCATTTGGAAGGCGCGTAACAAAGCTTGCTTTGAGAAGAAACTAATAAGAGATCCTACTGAAATTATCTTTCATGCTTGTGCTTTTTTGAATTATTGGGCAGAGTTGCTGAAGGGCGTGTCAAAGGAGGAGCTGATAAATGGAGTGGAAGGGCTACTGCACACAGTCTCGCAGCTGATGGGTCGTCGCAGAATGCCGGCAAGTTCTGTGTTCACAGGCCACCAACTTCTCATCCAGAACAAGGAAACAGATGAAGAGGAGGAAGTCATGGAGTAGAAGTTTCCTCAATCCCTGAGTGACAGTTTCTGTTCAGTGTGTTGCGCTTGTGCTGTTTTGTTTGGAACAAATGCTGGTTGTACTTCCGTTAAGAAATTAATGGAAAGCGGGGATCGCCCCTTATCGAAAAAAGGCCAGATGAGCTATTCATTCATGTGATCTTGTTAATATAGTCTTCATATATCCATTTCATACAATTCTACCAAGCAACGTAAAATGAGAACTATTTCATCTAATTCTTTCGATTCATTACAATCCTACAAAAACTAGAACGGCTAGATGCACGGAATGCAAAGCCTTTGCTCAATTCCATCCCAAACCTAGCAAACAATCGCGTCACTGTCACACTAAGAACCCCACTCGAGGATCCGATACCGACACAAGTTGACCCAAAATTGCGGGCATCCAATTCGATTCCTCAGGCGATCGTGGCAACACAGTAATGGAGGTGGCAGAATTTTTACCGACCGTTGAGCATGATGATGGAGTCGTCGGGGAAGTTGTACCGCGTCATGAGCAGGTGGCGCATGCACTTGGCGTCGTTGATGCACCCCTTGAGCTCGTGCCGCGAGTACCGGTACGAGATCCCGCACACGACGGCGCGCTTCCGCCCGTGCACCGGCGGCGGGGGCGGGCCCCACCCCGGCTGGACGGCCCCCGGGCCGCGGCTCGGGTCGGCGTGCCCCGGCGGCTGGGCGACGTGTGTGACGGTGCCGCAGATGGCGCAGCGGATGCAGGGCGCCCCGTGCGGGAGCTGCAGCGGCGTGCGACAGCCCGAGCAATCGATCAGCATCATCGTCATCCTCGTCGCAGATCCCGCCGCGTTCCCCGTGTTGTCGCCGGCGAGGAAAGGTGGGTTCGGTCGTGGTGGATTAGTTTGGTTTGCTTTGCTGTTGGCGTCGGTGGGGTTCGGTTTGCGCGTGGTCAGACCAGCCTCGACTCGCGCGTTGTTGTCGCGATGGAAGAAAACGCAGAAGAGCCTGCGGTCGCTGCGCCTGCGCGTTCCGTTTTCAATTGCTTCTTCCCGAAGGACTTGATTCGCTTGGGTCACTTCTGCCTGCGTCTGGGGGATTAATTTCTGATTAGTGCAATTAAGCCCTTGGTTACTTGGAAGTGGCACGTAAACAGTTCGTGTTATTATGCATGCTTATACGCTTTTTTGTTTTGAATTCTGACAGAAACGCGCTTTCCTTCTAAGAACATGCAGATCATCTGCACAACAGCACAAGGTATCAGAACAGAGGAACCAGAGAGCAAGTGAACTTTCATTTCTAGAAGATGTTGACTTATTAATATATTTGTTACAATGATGATCAACATGTCAGCCTTATCACTGGTCCACAGATGGTGGGAGTAGTGGCCTGCAGCATAATTTTACTCAACTTGTACTTGTCAAGATTTGAAATTACAGCAACATAGCAACAACCAAAACAACAACAACAGGAGGCGCTCATCGTCAGGATATCTTTTATGCGTTCCCGTACAAATTATCAAGTACAAACATTGGCCGGCAGCATGTGTGGTTTTGCCAACCAACATGTGGGTTCTGTACATGCTTGAAGAGAGACAAGAAAACGATTTTGTCTCCTGATGCTGTGGTGTAGACATCTCTGTAACATAGGGTGAGTATTACACAGAAGAAAAGAAGAAATCTATTGACCTCAACCTATTGCCTTCAACAAGGGAAACTTCTCGGAGCAGGAGTTCTGCTGCGCCGCAAAAGACACCACAAAGATGTATAGAAGGAACGATGGAAAACTCGTTCTGCTCCCAAAGCTTGATGCAACGGCGGCTCATGTGTCGCCATAGCCCGATGGTCAAGCAGCTCCCCCTATCGGAAAACCGATGGTTTTGTCGGGCAATTGTTGATGCGATGACATCACGAAGCAGCTTCCTGCCAACCTTATGTTGGCTTCATATTCACACTAGTGACAGTGGTAGATCTCCACCATTATTGGGGATGCGTTTTTGTGCAGCCTTCACAGCAGCCACCCTGGCTGCATTAGCTGCTTTATTGGCTGCTGCAACGACCTTGTTCACCTTATCGTCTACTCTTGGCACATCATAGGCCTTCTCTGCAGCTCTTCTCGCTTCCTGCATAGTATATAATCAGGGTTTAGCAACGACACCACATGAGTGCCCTCAAAAAAAATAAAACGACACCACATGAGCCTGAAAATGAAAGTGATCTTCAACCATATTACCTGCACTGCAATGAGGACCTTGGAATGGTTTACAGCAATAGGCGATCCAGGGATGATGTTCTGGGTGCTTAAGGTGTCAAGAACTCCGTTTTGCCAATGGCCTGCTTGTGTCTCTCCGTTTCTGAAACTATACATGCCTAGACCCTGTCTTCTGCCTTCATGCCATGCTCCCTCGTATCTATGGCCATTCGCAAAACTGTAAACTCCAAACCCGTGCATCCTATCAGCAAAGTATTCTCCAGCATATGTGTCACCATTCCTTCACAGAATCTTGCACAATTTAGTTCAAAACTCAAGTTGGTACAATTCTACATGTATGCTACAGCTTATAAACACAGCAAATGAGAACAACAGGACCAGGCTGAACAAAGGCCATCATGATAATGCAAACCTAGCCATGCAACTGTATTTTATCTATGACTAAATCAACATCATAGCATAAACATTCTCAAGTGTCTTCGATTTTGCTGTCACTAATCAAAATAAAAGGTGGATTTGTAATGAAACCAAACAAAGCATCAGGGCAGCTGACAGTAAAAGGTAAAATAAAGGGAACTACACACAAAAATAACACCTCCGTAAAACTAAATACTCCCTACGGACTTTATTTGTTGACGTTGCCTAGTGCAAATCAACAAAAGAAAACCAGAGGGAGTATGATTTACGCTACTTCTCAACAGACAGCTAATATATCCCAAAATATTGTCAATAAATTAATGACTTTAGCAATATTTAAGTGAAATGTAAAACAAATAGAGCTAAAACTATCATTTATAGACATAGTATATCCGTGCCAGCAAATATGGCCTGCAAATTCGAAATCCAAATGTACCCAATCAGACAACATGATAACATAACGATGAATTATGTAAGTACTATGAACACATGTCTCTATTGAACTGAGTCTAGCTCAATTAATTAAGGGTCCTGGTGTCTGACCACCCAGGTTTGAGTCTTCTTCAACACGAATTAGGGTGCCTATTTCTCTTCTTAAACAATACTTCAATAGCCACTTGGTTCCTCCTAAGTCGGGCGAGTTATTTTTTAACAGTCTATCCATATTTATATATTGGGAGAATAATGTGAACAGAAATTGTGATAAAAAGAGCCCAATGATGTGAATGTGACCAACTCTCCCCTACCTTCATGGGTTCAAAAACATTGTTGAAGTATGTCTAACAAAAGAGAATGTGGAATAACAATATATCATGTGACATGTGGTACATGTAAAGTATACAGCACAGAAGACATGTAAACAAAACAATGAATTATCACAGTCCATCACTATACAACATGCCACCAACGATTGTTTGTGCAAGAAAAGCTGAGACACAGGAACTTTATCCCTCTTTGGGAAAAAGAGGAAATTTCTATTAGTGGGTCAAGGATCCTATAGGAAAAAAAAAATAGGCATATGCCATAAGCATATGACAGTGTCATATATACATTGTAAAGTTCCCAAAAGAAATTGATATCTGTACATAGGTGATAACAGATTAGCAATACATTTTTCAGAATCTATTGCAAATAGCAAACGCAAAACCTGAATTGATACTTTTGTAACTAATCATTTCTTATATCCCTGGAAACAATCATCTAACAGAAGTCATTTATTTTGGTGGAAGGAAGCATTCTATTCATCAGAAAGCAACAAAATAATAGCCTGTTGGAATTAATGTGCTGCCTAATTGGACGAAAACCTTCTACAGATGAGCTGATGTATATTAGCATTTTGACAGTATACTACTAGCACATAGCGTTCCCAATCTTGCAACATGGAGTTGACGCATCACATAAATATCATAAACCCAAATGTTATATTGTGATATACGACTGGGCTGGACACTCAAATTCCACTACCACAACAATGTGCAATGGTTTAACAATCAAGGATCAAAGCACAGAAAACAGCCACGAGAACTACATGATTTACTTATTCATCATACGTCCATGTCAATACAAACAAATATAACCTAGTTTGCCTCAGCAGATGTGCATTTTAGGACAGTCAACGATATAAGCAGGATTGACTACTAGCAACTAATACGGCTAGAAGTTTGCGTGTAACTTGATTTCACAGTAAGGGCAAAATCTGTAGCAGCGTTGAATAATTGGAGTTCAAATTCAATTCCACACCTGAAATGGTAGTGACCGAGACCATGCTTGACGCCCCTCTTGAACTCCCCAATGTACCGACTGCCATCTTCGCAGGTGTGGACACCGTACCCATGGCTCTGGCCATTGGACCATTCTCCGGCATACACATCCCCGGTGTAGAACCTGTACACGCCGAATCCGTGCCTGAGCCCTTGCCGGTACTGGCCTCGGTATCGACTGCCCCTCGCCCAGGTCTCAACGCCAAAGCCGTCATATTTGCCGTCAACCCAGTCCCCCTCGTACCTCCCGCTCATGTAATAGTAGTAGACGCCGCTGCCCGTGCAGCGGCCGCGGTGGAACTGGCCCTCGTAGATGTCGCCGTTGCTGTACAACTGGACGAAATGACCCGTTGTGGGGTTGGACGCAGAGGCGGAAGGCGAGGAGCCAATGGACCAGAGGATGGGGGATCGGCGCGCACGGCGGAGCGGGAGAGGGAGTGGGATTGCGAAGGGGAGGCGGGGCAGGGAGAGGCAGAGGAGGAGGAGGAGCGCGCAGGAGAAGGCTGCGGCGGAGAGGAAGTCGGCGAGGAGGGAGCGCGGGAGTACGGCGTGGGACGGGGAGAGGAAGTAGAGGGTGGGGAGGGAGATGAGGAGGAGGATGCGCAGGCGGAGATGCAGGCAGCGGAGCAGGTGCCTCGCCGCCGCCGCGCCCGCGGCCACTGGCGCCCCCGTCGCCGGCACCGCCTTGCGCCTCCGCGGCGGCGTGAAGGGCGACGGCGAGGGGCGCGTCGGAGTGGACGTGGACGACGACGAGGTCATGACGACGGGGCGCTTGTGCGGGGTCGACGGCAGCGCGTGGTGTGGGCTCGACGGGATGTGGATGCGCAGCGACGAGGGATCGAGCACCGGCGGGGGCGGGGCGTCCGTCGCCGCGGCCTCCGGCGGAGAGGCGGCGGCGACGGGGATGTGGTGGTGGTGCATCTAATCGGAATCGGCGGTGGGAGCGGGGTTCGGGGTTGGTCGGGGGTGGTGGTGGCCGGCGGAGGAGAGAGACATGGGCGAGGCGGAGATGGGCGGGGAGGAGCCTGGTGGTGGGGGCTGCCGCCTCTACGCTTTTTCTTTCTCGCTTTTCCGCACCGATTTTTTCGGGTCTTCTACCTCTGCTCCCTCTCTTCTCGCTGGGTTTTCATTTCCATTTTCTTTCTTCAGTTCTTGCTTGTGCAATTGCAGACGTCAATTCGGTTCATTTTCTTCCTTCAGTTCTGGCTTTGTGCAAATGGAACTTTAATCAGGATGTCGGGATGAACTTGAACCTGGTTGCATATCTGGATTCCGGAACATACAGTGGTCTTGTATATGTCACTTATTATGGTCCGAATAATCCTAGCTGCCATGTAACTCTTTTGGCACGTTAGTAAAATGTAAACAAGATAAACTTATGATACAGGTATTTTAAATATGCATTTTAATAGTTTATAGATGTAAATAACACCGTATGGAAAGTTTAAAAATCATCAACACAGTTTATTACTTCGAAATACCTAGTTTGAAAAGGAGTTAAATGATCAAAGTTCAAAATTATACTATAAAAATTTTCCTAATGAATGACATGTCTTACCTTATAAACTTTCCTAAAGGACAATAAACCGAAGTCGTCACCACTATATCGAGATGCCCTATACTCTAGAGACAAAAGAATAAACAACAGAAAATGTGAGACGCAAAAATCAATATCAACTCGCCAGTTTCAACATTTTAAAAACAGTTAGACCAGCAATGTTCTAAAGTTAGGGCATGTTTGGATCTATGTCAAATGGCTAAAACTAATAGGTTTAGCTTTTTTTTTCTTTTTTTGTCAAATAGATTCAAACATGTGGGTAAATAAGAGCAAAATAAAATGACAAATGGCTAAAAAAATTTGGCATCCAAGAAACCCAAAAAAATGCTAAACCTTAATCCACTCCTCATGTATGTGCTAAAGTTTAGCCATTTGCTATGGATCCAAACATATAGGGGTAAAGTTTAGGAGCTAAAATTTAGTATTACACTTTTAGCCTCTGAACTTTTACCCATGGCAAATGGATTCAAACAGTCCCTTAGTATTATAACATAAACTCTCTCATTTCAACAAGTAGATTAGTTATTAATGCTTATATGCGACTAATTTGAATTGTAGCTCAAGCTCTAATAATTGCCGAAATAAATGAACAAGGGTGTCGCAATCGTGTGCGCGAGTCTGGTCAAACGAGTACGTGAAGCATTTCTATTTTAGGATGTGTAACGCCGAAGTCAAGAAGCAACACGTTGCGACGACCTAGACCGAAGCATTTGCTTCACAAAATTTCGGACTACAACAGTGTCGACACTAGACACACAAATTACGAGCAAAATAAGACAGACATCAAAAGTACAAAACTTTGTTCAAACTCTCAGTACACTATATATCTTGCGCGGCGCTGCTGATTCCCCATTTTCCGCGACAGGCAATGGACCACTAGTCCTTCCAGAGCTCGAACACCTTGCTGTTTAGTGCTATTGTTGTTACGTACGCTTGAAGCGTGATCCTGCGGTCCAATTGAGCTGTGACTGTCATGATTGAGAACGCTTATCTAAAATGCCATGTTTCGTGGTCGTCGTCCTTACTATAGTAGTACTACTGATCAAGAAGTGATCCATGCATGGAAACATGTTATTAGCAACATGACAGTATCGATCTATCACCAATGTAGAAAGAAAATGACATTTCCTGATATGCTTGCACTTGCACGCCTTCATTTGCTTTGAAAGAAAAATAACTACCACTCGAGCGGTCGAGTTGCCTAACTCTAACTGACGATCCACTGGTGATCCATCAGTTTTGCTGTGGTAGTGGCCCGGAGCGGACCGCCACAAGGATCGGAGAGGCAAAGCCGCGGCATGCACGGCCGGCAAGGCAGTTACGCACAGTTACGAAAACTCGCTATTCACTCATTTTATTTTCCATAATAAGTTATGCTGCTGCGTGTGCTTCTCTTGCCTCCCCTGCCTTGCCTTTGCTTGCTTTGGATTTGGATCTGAAGTTTTGAACCCCAAAGAAATGTGAGGCCCCGGCAGCCTCGTCATCGGCATCATCAGCATGTCGCTTTGTGCCCCTGCTCCCGCTAAAAAACTGACTCGCATTGTTTGCTTCTTTCCGCAACCGCGAATATTCGTCAAGCAGAGAGAGTTGAAACATTTGCCATCGAAAATATGAATTGAGATATTTGTTCAGTCACTTGATACGTATTTTTCTTTTTACCACATAGATATATACATAATTCGTTGAAATACTGAGTGCCAATGTTGGTGGTACGACGGCTGGTTGGTTAATCGACAGAGATGAATGATGTCGGCGAAGAAAATTCGTCGCCTGATGTCGGAGCTGGGCCGGTGGGTCGATCCGTTGGGGTAGCGTGCTTATCCACGGGACCATGAAGAGGACGTGATCCGACGTGTGATCAAGGCATTTTTTAAGTATAATAATACGCCTGCTCTGTTGTCTGTTCTCATCCAGTGTGCTAAAATGGTGATAACTCTGCTTGAAATGAGTTTGTTACGGTCTTCTCGTTGACTAGAAGACGTTGTCGTGCTTGGTCGACACAACCACCATAATGACGCGCGCGTAACGTTGCAAGAGAAACAAAAGTCCAGTCCAATTCGAGCTGAGGTCAGGCCAGATGCGCCCAAAACTGCTGGTGGTCGTTAAGAGCTAAGGGGTGACGGCATACCGCGGCGAGTACTGCGACTGCGAGGAGACCCAGGGCGCCCAGCTTAAGCACGTTTTCGCATACCGCGTGCTAAAGCTGATCTGCGGTGAGTGCGTGAGCTTTGCGAGCTCACCATCAGGCTTTCGGTAATCCAATCTGTCTTTTACAAACTTTTTCCAACCCGACTTCTGTAACAAAGAATGCAAAAGTGTCTTTTTTTCATAGCAACATCCAATAGAAATATCCAGGTAGCCATGACCCAGATGCTAAACCCTGAACAGACCTAGCGCAGTAGCAACAAACAATAGAATACAACAGCACCATCAATCAGCATTTTATCGCAATGCAATGACCTGCTACTGCCGGTAAATCCTACACACAGTAAAAACAAGCAGACAAAATATTCGTGTAAAATGGCTCGGATACATTGCAGATGGTCATAGCTTGATCAAGCGCAATAGAGAACCTAGAGTCACAGAATAATAGTAAATACCAGAATCAGATACAACAGCTCAGCAAGTTATACAACAAGATTCATGCGTGGAGTTTGCATATCAAAAGGCCACAACATTCTTGGGCCACAATGATCTCTCCCTAGAAACTAGGTAAAAGGAAGCTTCTGCTGATCGTACAACTTGTCATGACTTCTTGTGAAGTTTGAAGCCGAAAACCCTTGGAACATATTGCTGTGATGGCTTCTGCGGCTTTAAGTGTGGATAGGTCATCAGGAAAAGATGAGGAAATGTTGTCCCATAGTATGCTCCATCGATGTCTTGGCAGAGTAAAGGAGATACAAAAGCAACAGAACATTTACACTAGAATGACATTACCAAATTCATGTGTTAATGATATTTACTGAGAAAAGTTTACCAAAAACCACGACATGAGACAAGTAACAAAGAAAAGTAGGTCCAATGTGGTTCTTAAAATTAGAATTATGAAAATATCATAAGTGAAAGCTATTGTGAACCAATAATTCAAAAGGATACTGCCTTGGTACTTGGATCTTGGATAGTGGAGTTCTTCACATTTTGGACAATATATCTTCACTGTGCTTGATCTAGGAATATCTGATTGCCCTGCTGGAAGACAGGGCTGGCCACAGCAGTACACCCTAGGGCATCTTCCAAAGTCATAGTTCTTGAACTTTTCCAACTGCAGGAAAAGGTAGCAGAATTATCAAATATCCAAGTGAGATAAGAAAGCGATCATTTCGTGATGCCAATCATATAGGACTAAAAGATAGTATTACCATTGCAGCCAGACCCTTGCTGGTTAAGATGTACCGTGCATGAATTAATCCATACAGCATCTCTGCAGATGACTCAATTAGTTCATTCTGCTCATCCGTGAACACATCACCTGTTCAAAAACAGTTCCAATCACATGAGTTCAATGGTACCCTTAATATGTACTCCCTTCATTTTTAAATTGTTGTCCTTAGGAGTTAGCACAACAAGTTCAATTTGGAACTAGATTGTTGTCCTAACGACAACAATTTGAGGATAGATGGAGTACCAATTTGTGGTTTCAATATAAGCATGCCATGTGTACTAATCGATAGAGTTGGTTCCATAGGAAATGAGATTTATGAAACAAAAGTATAGAAAATTGAACTGCAGAATATCAGATTACAAAAGTCAGATCAGTGGCGTGTTATATGTAGAAGAAGCTAATAAATTTTATATTAGTAAAAAAAAAAAGCAATCTCACCATTAGAAGATTCAATATCTAAGATGAGATCAAGTGCATAATCATAGTATGGCACCTGATTACTCAGACCACACAGGTTGAAATCATCCTGAATATAATCATCATCGATCTCGCAGAAGAACTCGTTGCCTCGCAAGCTACAAAACCATGAAATCCAAGATGTGTCCTCTCCCTCAGAACCACTGACGTCAGAATCTTCACTGTCAGTTTCAAACTCCTCTGCAATACCAAATGAAGAAAAGAAGGTTAAGAGGCACCTACCAAGGAAAAATCAATTTTATACTCGCAATCACAGTTGTTTAAAGAGATGCAAGAACAAGTAATCACTGACAATAAAATGGAATTAAGGAGTTGTAAGTTTAAAGCATACTATGTCAGACAAACATAGCTTCATCACATTTCATATAGATTCAATCTACAAGGCAAACTACACCACATTACAGATAAACAAAAAAAAAGGGCCTTAAGGCATCGAGATGTTCCTCATATTCATAAAAACTAAATTTGCTAAAGCAAACTCAAAAAGTTCCAGAGTTACAGATGAGCAGTTCAATAAAAGAAAAACATATGTAAAATCATAACTACATCTGGATACCTGGGTTGCAGCCACTCAGCTCAGGTCTAACAAAGCTGAATTAGTTGTTTGTGTATATAAAGAATTCATGTGGATGGTTAAGATCCTAGCTTTATGACATATTATCATGGGTCAAATCCTCCCTTGTGCTAAACTTGTAATGAAAACTGAACAGTATCACCAAAAAAAAAGTAATGTAAAAACATGTCCAAAACTGATCCAACCAAATCAGTAACTGGATTGGTACCTCAAAAGTTGAGATCAATCAGTGAATCACTCACATGACAGACAAACACCATACAGCACCACTATTTTCAATTCCTCTGCCTCCTATCCTATCCTTCTCTCCTTACGTATCATCTCAACGTTTGACAGGAACACTTAATTTACTGCTCCAAAAGCATTTTTTCACATTCTCATTTCAGTTCCCCGTATTAAGGACTTACATACTTCTTTTACACCCCAATGAACAACTCAATAAAGAAGGGCCAATGAATACAAGTATACCGTCTCATACCACAGCAATTATTAAAGAAAAATCTCAGATATAAGAGAAACTCAAGTGTTTCCCTGGAACAACATACAGAGCATAAATGATTTTTCAGACGTGTGTTTGGTAGTCCATCCATATCAGACCTTCACCAATCGAACTTAGTTGCAACTATCTTTACACTTCGTTTTGTTTCCTTATGTTTGGCTTCCAGACACACCGAGATCATAAAAATCTCTCGTTTCCACTCATTGTCCCGTTTCTTAATTTATATTGCTCCACCATACTTAAATCCTTAACGAAGGCAATGCACTAAATGACCAATGAGCTTGTCATTCCAAAGGGGAGACAAACAGGAGGAACGGCATCTAATCTCACAACATAATATTTCACCATACGATTATATGTGGAAAGACACAAAAGACGCATCTTTCAATCAAAACAGGCAATGCTGCAGTTCATACACAGAGGTCATCTAGACGGGCAAATAACAATGAAGCTTAGCATACGTTCTAGGTTCTTACCAGCGTCCGAAACCTTCCCGCCCTTGCCGAGCGACACCGGCAGCTTTCCGGCGGCGAGGCGCTCCCGCTCCTTGGCCGTACCCCTGGAGGTGGACGGCGACGACCTTTCCAGATGCTTTTCGAGCGCGTCCTTGATGCGCTTCCGGTCCATCTCTACCGGGCCGATCCCCGCACTGCAGGGGCACAGGTCGCTGTCCCCGCTCTTCCGCGCGCGATACCTCGAGCCCCTATTGCCGGGAAACGCTGGCGCTCGCAGGTAGGCGGCTCGGCGCTGGCGGGCTAGGGTTTGTGCTGGCTGCGCAGGAGGGGGAAACGAGATGGAGAGAGGAGAGGGAGAGAGATCGAGGTGGTGACGAGGCGGGGAGCGGAGAGAGGGAGAGAGCCCGTGGGCATGCGTGAGGTGGGCAGGTGGATGCTGAAATTTCGACAACTGCCCGGGGGTTTCCCGCAAAATAGGATACGTCATGTCATGTCCTGGTCTCTGCAGATATTTTGCTCGCTTCAGAGTTCCGCAAGTGCGTGTTCGGCACTTCGGCTCTTGGGCTGAGACCTGGGCCCACAATAGCTACGGCATGGGTCCTTGGGTCAAAGCCCACCTTCTTTTCTGGAAGAGCAAAATTATCTCTGTAAATTCTCTTAAAATTGTTGGACAAATGGTACATCCAAAAAAAAATATCAGGAAAAACAAATCATACAAGTTCTCAAGCTGACTAACATCTATTAGCTGAAATAAGCTTGCATGAGATTGTAGCTAGATTATTACATTAATGGTTCCTTTGTGTTTATCCATCGTTATTCCTGTCAGTCACATCCACGAGAACGTTGCTCCATATGAGCACAGCAGAAAGTAGTTACTTCTAACATTTAAATGTTAGCCAGCGGTCAGGCTTCAGATGGCACAAGGGGAAATATTCATCAGCCAGAGTACAACCATGACGTGTGTTCATGCACAGAAAAGAAAAAATAACTATGACTAATATGTTAGCGCGCCTACACAAATAGTAGAAGCTAACCTCGAGAGCCGTGTTGCCACAATTGACTGAAAGCTCACATGTTAAACTGCAGAAGAGCGATTCTAGATAGAGAACAATATAACTGTGGCTAAACTGTGCAACCCAAAGGAAAAAATTTTGTAGTGCTACTTCGGACAGTAATAAGGTATTGTAACAAATTGCAGGGAATCAGCACTTAGAAGAGCGCCTATCATCCCTTAACACTTGTAACTCAATCAACAAAACAAATCATTAGCACCTTGTGTAACAACTACAATAACATAAGTACTCCTGTGAGAACCAAATTGATGCGCCCTTTGCTTCCGCTGCATAATTATACACTCCATGTCATAATACCAGAGAAAGATGATGAAATTCCACGTTGTGTACCACTCCACGTAAGGTTCTGCCTTTTGCACTTGAGGAAAATGAAAGTCCTTCGTTAACTAAACATCTATGAGAATTGTGCTCATGTGACGAGATCATCAACCTCAGAATTGAACACAAAACTGGGAAATGTGGTTGTTATGTCCCTGCAATATCATGGTAAGGAATTAGCAGGTATTTAGATTGCCCGACATGAGAGTTCTGCAAAGCAAAGCATGCAGCAGTACTTGAAATTCATGAACATATCATCAAGTCGTGTCTCTTAGAGAAAGGGTTTCAGAAGCAGCAGTCTTTAAACAGTAGATTAATAACCTGTACCAGGAAACAAAATTCTATTGGCTTTCAATCCTCCGCTTTGCACTTGCAATCATATCCTATTCCTTAGTTAGCCCCTCCCTTTTTCCCCTCTAACTTAATATCAGGCTTTTGCTCCCAGTTATCTTAGATATTTCAAAGTATTTGTTGAAATAGGAATTAATCATGATTCAAAATGATATGCCATAGTTTTATGTATGCATGAGAGATACTTTCCACTGAATTTCTAAGTTTTTTGTCATACTCACTTGAGGTAAGACAGAGTCATTATCTTCATCAAGGAAGGATTTCTTGTGACGAAATTCTCCCATTCTGTTCTATCTATTTTCCCATCCTGATTCGCGTCAGCATCTGAAAATGTCTGTGGTCATCATGTAAACCACAGTAAGTCTTAACTCCATCATAGGTCAAGAATCTATTTATAACTTATGAAAAGTTGAAAACCTTGTCCAAGATTGTCTCAATTATCTCATCAGATAATCTCATCTCTGACTCACCAAGAAGAGCAATTAGCATCTGTTTTACCTGAATAGGAGGATGAAAATACAAATTTTAGTTGCCACTAAGAACAGTACACTTTTTTAGTTCAGCAGTACATAAGCACACATGCCATTGGCTTATCAAGTAGAAATCAAAATTCAGAAAATGTGAGAAGAAGTAGCATAGATAGTGGGTGTGTCCAGAAGTTACCTCCTTCCTTTCAATAAATCCTGTACCATCCATATCATATAGCTTGAAGGAAACTGCAAGGTAGTTCAGATTTGGCAAATTAGCACGAGTGAAGAAAAACGAGATTGAGTAAAAATATTATAAAAACTTACAGTCAATTTTCTCTTCCATCGGAATGTTTGGATGAAATACATTTAAAGCTCGAACAAAGTCACCGAAATCTATGACACCTCTTTTCTTGACATCGAATAGATCAAATATCTGGAAGGTTTATTTCATATGAATTTAGCCGATGGGAAAAGCATTATGCCTGAGGGCACGGCACGGTAGGTAGTGAAAATGAAAATGGTTGGGAAGGTGATGGATACCCGATTGGCAAAAAGATTTTCCTTCTTCTGGTTTTTGAATAAGGCAAGCTGGAATTCTTCCTGCACGGTAAAATGACAACAAAGGTTAACCACTCATAATTGTAAGTTTTTCTTGCCCACCAATTGGGTTCATGATGGCATCACATTTATAGCTCATGATCAGTGAGGCAGTAACAAATACAATGTTGTATGTGTAATGTAGGACCGTATATCATGACAGTTGACAAATTTCTTGATCTTTGACTATGAATGTATTAAAAGAAATATGGCACAGATAGTCGGACCAAATACAATAACGGACTTGCCAAACAGAAAAATCAGTATTACAGCAAAATCAGTACGACAATGCTTAAAATGTTAAATGGCGAGATTGCCTATTTGCGTTCACCAATTGCACCTAAAATACTAATAAGAATGTCATATCTTTACATGCAACAAGGTGTAAAAATAATTTATCAAGCAGCAGCACTTAGTTGTCCTTTTTTTTTCTGACACCCACTGATTTATCTTGTAACAGCAAGTTCGACGACCAACCGTGGGTAGAATGAAATGCAATTTTTTCTTACATTTTGAAGGTATATTAATCTTCACAACTACAAGTAATAGGCATTGCGACATAAGTTCCTAGACTGAACAGGAGTCAGAACCACAAAGGTTCAATTTCTAGTCCAACAATCAACAAAGAAACCAAATGGAAAACATGCCTAATGTGAGCAACTGACACTGAGAGTAACAAAATGGTAAGAACAACAGAGATAACATATGAGAACACACCTTGTTGATCAGACCATCATCGATCACAGAACCGCTTATGCTCTTGAACAACTCAAATAGGGCCTCAACCTCACTGACGCTGACTACACAAACAAACAAAAAGAAATGCACAAAAGTAAGAAAGACCCAGTCTCACCAGTGAATCCATTTCATAAAGCACATGGGTCATGTCAACATTTGTTCAGAATATCCTAAATCAATGGGTTAGTTAATTCGGGTGTGTATCTACCTACGGATTTCTACTTTTCTAGCAAGTGACCTGAAGGTGCTATTGTAGGCATCATACATGGACATATACGGGAACAGCTAGCATTTTAATTCATCCCTGCAACCACGCACAATAGCACAATAGAGACCAACAGACTCGAGAAAGGGGAGGGTCGTGAGCAGGTCGGATCAACGAACTCACAGGCTGTCTGGGAAGCGAGGTGCACCGGGTCCTCGTAGCCAGGGTGCTGCCGCTTCGCCGTGGAGTGGAAGCACCCCATCGCCGCGCCTCCGAACCACTCAATCAACTGAATCAACCAACGGGTCAATCCTCTAAACCCCGCATCGCTAAGAACCTCCTCTCCTCAGCTTCGCTCACCTATCTCAAAAACAACAGCAACACGGCCGCAGCCACGCTCCCGCTTCGAAACGGGCCCGCACTCGGAGCCTGGCCTTTGCCGCGCGGAGGCGAGCAGCAGCTGAAGGGCAGCGGCGACGGCGACGGAGGGAGGGTCAGGAGCACGGCGGGGGCCGGATCTGGCGCGGCCGGAGAGCGGAGGTCCGGTGGCGCCTGGCCGATTCTGGCGAGGGCGAGGCCGAAGAAGTGAGGTGAGGGGCGGGGGAATGGAGGCGACGACGATTGGCGGAAGCGGGGGAGCAGGATGGAACGTGAAGAGACGCGCTGGTCGATCACGCGTGTCGGGAGCGCAGGCGAGCCAAGCCGGACCAAACCGAGACGAGAGACGAGACTTCCCTTCTCTCCCCGTCTCGCTCGGTTCGGTCGGTCTTGGCTAGGAACCCAATCGTCGCATGTGCACGTCCCTTTCTACTACGCTTCTTGTGTTGGAAAAAAGGACGAAACGTGCGGCGGGAAAGGGAGACGCCAACGGGACGCGCGAGCTGGGTGACGGTTCGAGCCTTCTAGAATAGCCACCATGAAAAAAAGCAAACCGTGCAGCTGCTATTCTCGGTCGCGGCCAGCAAACAACGGCAGGATCAGGAACGAAGAGTGGTGGCGCCGCACGCAACGTGCAAGGTCCCATTGTCCCGGCAGTCGCAGCCGGCAGGCGGGCGACCGAGACGGACGACGACTCACCAGATGATTCTTTGCTCGACTTCTCTTTCGAATTAAATTCTTCCTGTTCAAAAGAGTACTGTCAATTATTCCGTTCTGACTGCTTTTCGAGTCGTCGAATTTTGCTCTGACTCGAGCGGCCGTGCACGGCGTAGTGCGCCGGCCACTTAAACAGCACCATCAATGCCAAGATATTGTTTTGGCCGGATGCCCGGATTGTCAATGCGATCGTACCATGAACTCGTGCGGCGGCTGGCTGTGTTTTGCCGCGGAAATCGGAATATAATCGTTTTTCTTTAACGGGGATACATTATACTACTACAATTATTGCACGTGACCGTGACTAATTGACGAGAGATGAACTTAGGCCTCTAGAGAATGGAGCACATAGAGATGGAGGATCGAATATTCGAATCTAACTATAAAAAATATTCAATTTTTCGTTGAAACTGGAAAGACAACTAGAGTTCGACGATGTCTACAAGTTACTACCATCCGTTGAAAAACTAGTCACGTTGACCAGATATGCATGACTTCAAAATTATTTCACGTCTCGGACATAAAATTGGCAATTGCATGGTTGTTCTTATTTTGAACGTCAATCATGAATTTATCCCTGCGTGTTTGTCTCTGTTTTATAAAATTAAACAATTCTTTTATCCTTACTTTGTTATAAAAATTTATTAACGTTGTAAAATAGGTGGTAAAATACATATATACCCTTCCTTCATTATCCCATTCTTTCTCAATAGTTTGCACCGTTACTCCTTTTTTGAAACACTGTTTATGATAGAAATTTAAAATATGGAGATTTAGAAAAATAATTTGTGTTTCATTTGGAATCGCCTAAAATTCATTTAATTTAAAAAAATGAACTAATTTTCACAGCATTTTACCTCAGGAGTGCACCCAACACTTCCTAGTCTGCAGCCACTCCGTATGCCAAATGAAATGACCTGCCGCTTACGTGTGTCCCGTGTGCTCTCTCCTCTAAGCTGAGCCGCCCCACAGCCTACATACCTCCCGTCTGCTCCCTTCGCTGAGCCAAGCCGCCCACTTGGTCACGCTCTTCTTCCTCTTATGGACCTACCTTGCCGCCTGATCCTTCTATCGAGTTGAGTCGCTCCGTCTATTGCAACTTTGTCTACTCCCTGCTCCAAACCGTTGCGCACCAGCTGCGGGAGCTGCCCGGCTGGTTGAATGCTTGCCCACGACCTAGGGTTAGGGTACAACTGATTTGACCTTGCAGGTGTTCATAAATGGAGATTTAGGGAGCAAGAGAGGCATTGAAGTCATTTTCTCCTATTAGTTTGTTTTTTTCTTTTAATCCACTTAATATAATATTACTTAACGAAAGTGTAAACAAGAGCTAACGGATTATACAATTTCAAAAAGTAAGAACAACCATGCAAAGCTAGAAAAAAAAATAAAAGTAAACTCATTCGAGTTCAAAGTAACCATGCAATTTTTATTTTTTTTTGAGGGAGGGCAATTGCCCCAAAGAGAAATGATTGATATTATTTCAATTTTTCTTCAGAATGTCAGTCCACCTGCTACAGTTTAATATAAACAGGCCCATATTGGAAGGTCGATTAAGGCCCGTTTAAATGAGTCTACGACTGCAGGTATGAGCGGAGCCCGTGCAAGGGGCCACGTCGTATTCACCGGCTTTGGACGTGCCACCTAATCTACGGGCGGCCGGGCCCGCAGCGCTACCAGCAGCCGGCCGGCCCCCCGTTGCTGGCCCCGCCGAACAGCGACGCTACTGACGTGGCCCACACACCCGCGCTTCAAAAGGCACCGTTCTCTCGTCCACGTGTCGCGCATCTGTCCCCCGAACCGCCCCAACGCATCGCGCCTTGCCCCGCAGCCACGTCACACCCGGTGTCGCGTCGCGTTGGCTCCAAGTCCAACCCCCCTCGCCCCCGCACTTCGTCGCTTTCCCGACGACGCCGCGACCGCGACCAAGAGAATTCTCTATTCGTTAGTTAGAGCTTCGCGACCCTGTGATTGTTGGGTTGCTCTGGTTGGTCGCTAGTAGGCTTGCTGGTTCTTCTCTTGGAGTCGCCATTTTTGGAAGGCCTTCCTTGCTCGGGAGGCGTGCTGATGGAGGAGAGGTACGAGGCGCTCAAGGAGCTGGGCGCCGGCAACTTCGGCGTCGCGAGGCTGGTCAGGGACAAGCGGACCAAGGACCTCGTCGCCGTCAAGTACATCGAGAGGGGAAAAAAGGTACGTAACCACGCAACTTTGAGCTGCCCTTCCCCTTTTTGAGCTTCCATTTTGGGGAATTATTTGGTAGTACTAGTTAGAATCGGTGAGATGTGTTGTTGAGTTCGGCATGTGGCTCTGACTAGATATGTCTCTGTGCTTCTTGGATACTGTTGTTTCATGAATTGCGTGTGTGCAGATCGATGAGAATGTGCAGAGAGAGATTATCAATCACCGATCACTTCGGCATCCTAATATCGTACGGTTCAAGGAGGTAATTCAGAAATCTCTTTTGTTTGTGTTCTTTACTGATTATCTTTGTTGGTTGAATTGAATGGATGAAATCTGATGGTTCTGACGTATGAACGATCTAGTGTGTGTGTCTAGAAAGTAGAACTGGTACTCCCTTTCAGGATTTTTTTTTTCATCCATGGTATTCCTTTCGGAACATGAGGGATCGTGTTTTTGTAGCCGTTTGAATCGGACCGGAGCTTAGCCACACTGAATTTACTGTTAGTCGAGCTGCAGCTTTCAGAACATTCCAGTCATTATTGATCGACTGTTGTTTCACAGTAGTTTCAGAAAGGCCCTCCTAAACGTCTTTCTCAAAGGAAAAAAAATATCCCTCTGCTGTGACTACAGATCATTTTCATCTATACAGCTACTTACCATCTACAACTGGAACTGCAATTATTCACAACCTTGTCTTGTTTTTGTGTTAACTGAAACAGATTTGTTTGACACCGACACACCTCGCTATTGTCATGGAATATGCTGCTGGTGGAGAGCTCTTTGAAAAAATCTGCACAGCAGGACGATTCAGTGAAGATGAGGTTTCTTTTTGCCCGTACCTGTTATATTATCATATAATCATGTCTGAAATGTGATAAGTAATATGCGTTTCCTTTGTTGTTACTGTCAATAGTCCAGGTATTTCTTTCAGCAGTTAATATCAGGGGTCAGCTACTGCCATTCAATGGTATGGTTTCACATGCTGTTTTTTTTTAAAAAAAATTTTGCAGAGTTCAAAATAGCAGAATTCGATTGTTAATAAGCTGTTTTGCAGGAGATTTGTCACCGTGACCTCAAACTCGAGAACACCCTTTTAGATGGGAGTCCCACACCTCGCGTCAAAATCTGTGACTTTGGTTACTCGAAGGTGCTATTTTTGGATGCTGGCTCAGTTTTACATCTCGTTTTCACTAGTCATGGAATTCTGTTGTGTCACAACAAGTTTTGAATAATTATTTTTGGTCTTTTCAGTCTGCTTTGTTGCATTCGAAACCAAAATCAACAGTTGGCACCCCTGCATACATAGCACCCGAGGTTCTCTCGAGAAAAGAGTATGATGGCAAGGTATTCAGTTCGTCAATGTAGTTTCCATCTACCTGCTTTTTGTCAACTTAAAGGAGATAAATTTGTTAGCACTTTTCAACTGTCTATACTAGTACTCATATAGTAATACAGCTAAATGGATATTTGGATAACATAATTGAGATAAAGGAAACTGTAGTGACTTTCCTGCAGAGTGCAGAGGAACATTATTTTGTCACTGAAAGATAGCCGCAATCCGTCTAGATTGTTGAAAGGCAAAATGCATCCCTGAAAGTACTGAGAGTTTGATTTTGAACGGATCACAATAATTTAGCATTTACGTGTGATTGGTTCATTAGCACAGTAAATTGTTGCACTCAGGACAAACGAGATTACGAATTTGGTACTTCAGGGGTTACACTCTTTGGTTTACCGAAACTTATCGGCTTGCATTTCTGCACATCATGTCCAGGTAGCAGACGTTTGGTCCTGTGGCGTCACATTGTACGTGATGCTGGTTGGATCATATCCATTTGAAGATCCCGAGGATCCAAGGAACTTTCGCAAAACGATCAGCGTAATCATCCAGTTAATCTCCCTGCCCCATACATTTGGTCTCACAACTTGCTTCGTTACTTGTTTGCTGAATGCCTGAATCTGAAAGTTCTGAAAACGCATGCTTGGTGCCTGACAGAGAATTCTTGGCGTGCAATACTCCATCCCGGACTATGTGAGGGTGTCTTCCGACTGCAGACGCCTACTATCTCAGATATTTGTTGCCGATCCTTCAAAGGTACTTCCTCTTCTTTCTGTTCAGTAAATCCAAAGTTAAGCCTGTCTTTTCGGACTGTTCCAGAAAAAGGCAAGCACTTCAGTTTCCAGATTGTATACCGACACAATGTGACGACTGACAAAACGATTCCTGTGAAACTTTTTCGATCTGTTCCTGAAGAGGATCACCATCCCGGAGATAAAGCAGCACCCTTGGTTCCTGAAGAACCTGCCGCGGGAGATCTCGGAGAGGGAGAAGGCGAGCTTTAAGGACAAGGAGGCCGTCGAGCCGACGCAGCCCGTTGACGAGATCATGCGGATCGTGCAGGAGGCCAAGACCCCAAGCGACATGTCCAACTTGGACCCCGCGCTGCTCGCCGAGATGGCCGAGCTGGAGAGCGAGGAGGAGGATGCGGAGGCCGGCGATGATACCTACTGATTACATGTTCGGCTGCTCACTGGTGGTGTCTCACAGTCCTCCGCTACCGGACTCGTGGACATGATCTGGGACATGATGGTTACCGAAACTGACCAACAATAAGGACTCTTGATTGTGAAAAATGTCTATATAGCCTTGTACTGAGATTAGCGTGCAATGGTAAATAAAGAGAACAATATTGGCTTGTACATGTCCTCCGCATTCGATTGGTATTGTACGACAAATGTTTTTTAGAGTCATATTTTTTTTAGTGTCGTACGACTAATGTTGGGACGCGGCAGAAATACCAGATGTTCAAGAAGGCTGTACAATCATGTCGTCTGTATAGCAAGTTCGGTCCACATGTACAGCAGGGTCCGACGTACAAATCATGTTATCCTCGTACGTACAGTTTTCCGAGACGGAGCGGACCTTGTCGCCCCACCGCGTCGCCACGTGCACAATCGGAATCGGCCCGCTGCATGCACATAAAATCGACGAGAATGAAATTTCCACGTGTGCCTTCGGGGGGAAGGCACCGTTTCCACCGTCCATCTTATAAATCAACGGTTCATCTCCTTTCTTTATCACATATGGGTCCATCAGCACGAATCACGAAGCATATCCAATGGTGGTTATCCGGTGCCTTACCCCGAAGGCACCTTCGGTTTTGTATATCCCAAAATGGACTCACCGCGCAGCAGCCTCCTACCGATCTCGCACACCAGCCGAATTCCGCTGATCTGCTCCACCCGTACTCCGCGACACAATGGCGTCTCTCGCCATCGCGCCGCCGGTCCCCGCCCGCGCGCCGCTCTCCCACAACGCCAGGACCAGCAGCCCGCGGCGGAGCTCACAGCTGGTGGTGCGCGCGGCGGCGGCGGCAGGCGGGTGGACGCCGGGCAGCTGGAGGACGCGGCCGGCGCGGCAGATCCCGGAGTACCCGGACCCGGCGGCGCTGCCGCCGCTGGTGTTCGCGGGGGAGGCGCGGAAGCTGGAGGAGCGGCTCGGGGAGGCGGCCATGGGGCGCGCCTTCCTCCTGCAGGGCGGCGACTGCGCCGAGAGCTTCGAGGACTTCGGCGCCAACCCCATCCGCGAGATGTTCCGCCTCGTGCTGCAGATGGCCGTCGTCCTCACCTTCGGCGGCCAGATGCCCATCGTCAAGGTACATACGTAGTGTCTCTTCACCTGTCTCCTCCCTTTGATCCACGCGTGTATATATATTTCTTCTTGCTTTTCTAAAAGTAGAAAATTTGGTATGCCAAATAACCAAAGCAGACTCTGTTAATCATGTTTGAACAATTAATACAGTTAGTGGTATTCATTCTAATATTAAGTTATTAACACAATGAGCTCCAGACCTTATTTGTTTGACTCCGTTGTGTTTTTTCTCTGAGCAGGTACATGGAGCTTGCCCAGAGAGTTCACGATGCCATCGGGTTTATGATCGCAGCTGGCCTGACTCCTCAACACCCCATCATGACCACAGCTGAATTTTGGACGTCCCATGAGTGTCTTCATTTACCATATGAACAAGCATTGACTAGGGAGGATTCCACTACTGGCCTCTACTATGATTGCTCTGCACACATGCTTTGGGTGGGCGAACGGACTCGGCAACTGGATGGTGCTCATGTTGAGTTCCTCCGTGGTATTTGCAATCCTCTGGGTGTGAAGGTAATAATCATGTAATTTCAGACTACTGTTTGTTAAACCTTCAGTTGAAATGTTTTCGTATAATATGTTCAGAAGTCCTCCTGTACATCCTATTATTCTAATAACTGATGGAGTTCATCTTTATTTAGCATTGCATTTATTACAATAACTATTGGCCAGTACTAAATCTTTTTCTGTGCTCTGTACAGGTCAGCGATAAGCTTGATCCATCAGAGCTTGTAAAATTGTGTGAGATTTTGAATCCTCACAACAAGCCCGGGAGATTGACACTTATCACAAGAATGGGGGCTGAGAACATGCGTGCTAAGCTTCCTCATATGATCAGAGCAGTGCGCCAAGCAGGGTTTATTGTTAATTGGGTTTGTGATCCCATGCATGGGAACACCATCAGCGCACCTTGTGGGCTCAAGACAAGATCATTTGACGCAATAAGGGTAAGAGCTACCTCCTTTTTTATTGTTACATGTAATTGACTCTCCTCGTTCAGCCTGTAATTGAATACGCTTGGCTATTGTACGTGCAGGCTGAGCTCAGGGCCTTTTTTGATGTCCATGAGCAAGAGGGAAGCCACCCCGGAGGGGTTCACTTGGAGATGACAGGGCAGAACGTTACAGAGTGCATTGGTGGATCGAAGACGGTGACTTTTGATGATCTTAGTTCTCTCTACCACACGCGCTGTGATCCCAGGCTGAACGCGTCGCAGTCTCTTGAGCTTGCTTTTGCCATCGCGGCTAGGCTAAAGAAGAAGAGAGACAAGACATGGAATAATTAGACATCCAGGGTCGAAGTTTGAGATATTTTTCGAACAATGAAGCTTTGAGATAATGAGATGAGGTTTGAATTACCACCAAGATTCTGCAGTCAATTTATATAGGTGTAGCATTCTTTAGTTCGTTTTGACTCTGTACCAATTGATCGTGGAAATACTGAAAATTCTTTTGACTCTGTTATGTACTAGCAGTCCTAAGCAAAGTATATATACTGTCATTTTGTTTGACAATAAATATACGTAAGAAAGCAATTGGGGAAACCTTAATAATAGTTTAGTTCAGTCAGTGGGTCGCGGGATGTAGTTTCCATCACCCTGTGGGCTGTGGGCTGTGGCCTGCGACAACTGAACACGCACTCGGTACATGTTCACGCCAAAGTTGTTTTCGGATCGTGTACTGTGTGATCAAATCTATTCGAAGAAAATAAATGATTAATTTTCAGACAATTTTTTTTAGAGAAACTACGGTGGAGTTACCCACCTGATTAATTTTCATAAGAACTAGGTTTTGTTTGTTTCATGAACAGATTAATCTCTACACCTTATTAATTATGATGAAAATATCCATGCCATAAAATTTTCTGCCATACGCCCACTTTTTAACGTACAGTCCAAAACTATTTCAAGTTCGAGTCTTTACTGGTGTCCGTTTTGTTCATTGTTTTTGTTTCCATAAATCACGGGAAGGAAACCGATTAGCATAACTACTCATTGTTAGGAAGGAAATACACGTGTGCATGCCAGGATCAAGGCATTAGGAGAGTTACCATAATGTTAATTCGGAGATAAACATCAATTCTGTTTTTTGGTGGTACGAGATTCAAACAACATTGTTGTCAGGAGGTAGCATCGTGTGCCACCATCATGCTGTTATCGTCACCGAGATGAGAAGAGAGACGCATAGCGACCATGCTGCTGGTCATCGAGACGCCGAGAGGAACGACATCGTGGGCATGCCACTGGTCGTCGAGGCGGTGAGAAGATTGCATCTCACCCCCGGTGGGCTGAATATTGAGGAGTTGAGCGGACTGTGCATCACTGCCATGGAGATCACTCATCCCGAGTGCCGTTTGTTGATCTCGGAGTCCAGGATCAAGGCATTAGTTAGTAGATAAACATGCATTCTGCTTTTTGGTTGCACGAGATCCAAACAACATCGTCGTCAATGTGGGGCGAGAAGACCACGTCGTATGTCATCACCACGCCATTATTATCACAGAGTGAAGAGCAATAACTCTGTTGTGTATCTCTATTACCTATAACAAATATATAATGTCATGTGTCCGTAGCACACATAGTCACTTTACTAGTTAATCTGAATTATAGTGCTAGATTATTTAATCTGAATTATTTAAGTTGGATTAATTAATCTGATGAAGGTATTTGTTTTCTTAGATTATTTAAGCTAAATTAAGTTGGTTTTTGATGTAAAAAGATTAACTTAGCATGGGTAGTGGGTATTTCTCTAAAATAATTCAAAATAAGCACATATTATTGGATTATAATAATCTGCTCTAATTAATTTGACCTAATAATCTACCCTGTTTGTTTAACTAAGCTAGATTAATTCATCTCAGTTTTTTTTTGGAACTCCCTTACTCTCAGTTTATACAATAACTGCAGAACTTTTCTCACGAGAATTGCGCAGTAGCTAGTTGGCTACTGGCTACCAAACAACGGAAGAAAGTTAGGAGTAGTTCGCTGCGGCTTCCTACAGTGTCGATCCAAACCGTTGAGTCCAACTGTCCGGAATGCTCGACCGTGAGATGCGAGGAGTTGCTTTCCCCGTCTCCAGAGCAAAAGCAGCAGGATCTTCGGGGCCAACCAAAACTGCCCACGTCGCCTTCTACTCTCTCGCAGACACGACAAGGGAGCAAAAAGAGAGGAAGAAGCAGAGCACAAGGCGAAGCAGCACTTGCGACGGCGGCGGCGGCGATGACGATGACGGCGAAGCGAGGCCCAAGAGGCGGAGCGATGGTCGGCCCGGACCGCCGCGCACGCGCCTGCGCCAACGAGGATGGGGATGCGAGCCGCCGTTCCGCCGCTGAGCTCCTCGCCGCCAGGGAACAGGTGAGTGTGCGCCTGTGTAGGCGTGTCCCATTGTGTGAGAGCGTGGCCTTTGATTTGCGAGATCGTCTCCTACCTCGCGTTGAAGGGCTGGATCAACAAGGGTTTTGGTGGCGTGCGTTGCTAATGGGCGTCAGGGTTTGGTCTTTGGCGGTCTGCAGGAGATCGATGAAATGCGGAGGCGGCTGCAGGAATTGGAGAAACTCGACTGCGAGATACTGCCTGTCGCATCTCATGGTAATCCGGCCTCTAAATCGCGATCTAGATCCAGCTGCATTGCTAGCGTTTTCGTTTCATGGTTGATTGGATACGACTAGGAGACAGCGGCGTGCTATTTTGGGCGATCTGTGGTTGGACTTACGGTACCGTGTTCTCCCAAAGCATGGCATTTCTGATGCTACGCAGTTACCTTTAGTTTTCTCCCAATGAGTGATAGATAATTTGGATCATTAGTGAAACATATTTCCTAGCTTTCAATCAATTGAAATCTTTCAGTCAATAGTGAATGCACTTCAGTGTTCTCAGGTACGGTAGATTGCTGAGCTTTGTGACGGTGCCCCTGCATTATTTTGTTCTGTTGGTCACTAGTTGCATTTTGCATTGAACAGTTGCTGTAAGGATTGTGTCTATTGATCAATTTAGTCTATGGGACTGAAATGTTCAAGTCGAGGGACAGAGTGTTAGAAACTGAACTGTAACTCTCATTGAGAGAGGATGACACTAGGAGATGGGGCAATTTTCTGGTTTATTTCTCACACAACTCACACAATGCCATACCAACCCAAGGGGTTGTGGATACATATTTATAGCTGGCCAAGGGCCAGCATATGCTAAAATGCTGGTCTAAGATGCTAGTCTAAAAGCATAAAGCAAGTGCAGGACCAGCACTTGCAGTCCTAGATGCTGTCCTAACTACTGTCCTATATAGGACCAAGATGCTGTCCTATACAAGGACTAATATGCTGTCCTGGACAGGACCAGCAGTCAAACAAAGACCAAGACCAAACAGTACAAGACTTATTCCATCATTCTCCCCCTAAGTCTTGTGCGTTGTCTTGTGAGGAGGTTGAACCATCCCAATCCTGGAGCAGAGTTCAAGGAACTTGATCCTCCCAAGGGGCTTGGTGAGCAGATCCGCAAGCTGGTCATTGGTGTTGATGTAGCTTGCCTTGATGCTTCCTTCCTTCAGGTAGTCACGAATTAAGTGGTACCTCACCCGGATGTGCCTACTCCGTTCGTGGAAAACGGGGTTCTTTGCTAGAGCCAAAGCGGACATGCTGTCCACTCGAAGTTCCACTGCTTCAGTGTCTCTGCCGAGAAGGTCACCAAGCAGCCGAGCAAGCCAGAGCGCCTGAGTCGAGGCGGTGGAAGCCGCGATGTACTCGGCCTCGCAGCTGGACATAGCAACCACCGGTTGCTTGACTGACTGCCAACTAACAAGACACTTGCCGAGGAAGAAGAGTATCCCGCTGGTGCTCTTACTAGTGTCGATGTCGCCGGCGTGGTCGCTGTCGCTGTACCCGATGAAGTGTGCCTCTCCACGACACCTCGGGTAGTAGATACCGTGGTCGAGAGTCCCCGCAACATAGCGGATGATCCTCTTCACAACTTGCTGGTGCTCCGTCGTCGGTCGCTGCATGAACCGACTAACATAACCAACGGAGAATGCCAAGTCCGGCCGTGTGTGGGCGAGGTAGCGGAGGCTCCCCACAAGACGCCGGTACTGTGTAGCATCCACCTCCTTTGCCGTGCTGTGGCGACTCAACTTCAACTTCTCCTCCATCGGAGTGAGTGCTGGGTTGCAGTCGGTGAGCCCGGCCAACTCAACGATGCGCTTGGCGTAGGCGGTCTGTCGAAGCGTGATCCCGAAGTCATCCTGGTGCACCTCGATCCCCAAGTAGAAGGAGAGAGGCCCCAGGTCGCTCATTTGGAAAGTGGCCTTCATGTCTTCCTTGAATGCCGCCACCTCCGCATCCTTGGTGCCGGTGATCACCAAGTCGTCGACGTAGACACCCACCAGCAGGGCATTGCCTCCATTGCCCCGCCGGTAGATGGCCGCCTCGTGCGGGCTTTGCTCAAAGCCCATCCCCTTGAGCGTGGAGTCCAGTTTGGCGTTCCACGCCCTCGGTGCTTGCCGCAAGCCGTAGAGAGCCTTGCGCAAACGCAGCACCTTGTCCTCCTTGCCGGGGATCACAAATCCCGGCGGCTGGTGCACGTAAACCTCCTCCTTCAAGTCGCCGTTGAGGAACGCCGACTTGACGTCCATGTGATGGACGCACCAGCCCTCTTGGGCAGCTAGTGCAAGGAGAAATCGCACGGACTCCATCCGTGCTACAGGGGCGAAGGCATCGTCGAAGTCGATCCCCTCCTGCTGCACGAAGCCACGAGCTACCAAGCGGGCCTTGTGCTTGACGATGGCACCAGCTTCATCCCTCTTCAGCTTGAAGACCCATTTAAGGGTGATCGCGCGTTGCCCATGAGGGAGGTCAGCAACCTCCCAAGTGCGGTTCTCCGCAACGGCGTCCATCTCCGACTGCATCGCGGCACGCCATGCGCCGTCTCTCTCGGCCTCTGCAAGAGACCGAGGTTCACCATCATCGCACGCAAGGTGCAACTGTGCCTTCAGGTCACGAAGCGCCGGTCCCGGCACTGGTTGATCGCCGAGGATGTCTTTCATCGTACGATACCGCAACGGCTCGCTGTCGTAGTACGCGTCGATACGCTCCTCGTCGCGGGAGAGCGGAGTAGCAAACTCCACCGGGCTTTGCTCGACATGAGCTTGTGTTGGAGTAGACGTGCCCGACGGAGTGGCTGTCGGTGCTGGGGTGCGCGGGGACGCCGGTTGTGGCAGTGTCGACGAAGAGCGAGTCGCTGTAGCGAGCGCTGGAGTCGGTGGAGGCTCGGGAACGCTTGGTGAGGGGGAGCTGCCTGCTCCCCCAGCTCCCTCGAAGTGAACATACTCGATGGTGAAGTCGTACGTCGGAGTCGAGCCGTCATCCACCGCCTTGTCCCATGCCCATCCTTGCCCTTCGTCGAACACCACGTCGCGCGCCGTGCGCACACATTGTGTCTTCGGGTCGAGAATGCGATAGGCCTTCGAGCCCTCCGCGTAGCCAATGAACACTCCTGGAGTGCTCCTGTCGTCGAGCTTGCCGATGTGGCCGAGCTCCTTGGCGAACGCGAGACAGCCGAAAGTCCGCAGGTGGAAGACCGTCGGCTTGCGCCCGTGCCAAGCCTCGTACGGCGTCTTACCATCAAGAGCCTTGGTGGGCGAACGGTTGAGGATGTAGACAGCGGTCACCACCGCCTCTCCCCAGAAGACAGCCGGCATCCCCCTCTGCTTGAGGAGGGCCCGAGCCATCCCCACAACCGTCTGGTTGCGCCGCTCGACGACGCCATTCTGCTGTGGATTGTACGGCGCGGAGTAGTGGCGCTGAATGCCCTCTTCCGCGCAGTACGCCGCGAATTCAGCCGCCGTGAACTCGCCGCCATTGTCTGTGCGTAGCACGCGCAGCTTGCGGCCGCACTCCGCCTCTGCAGCAGCCTGCGCACGCCTGATGGCGTCTGCAGCTTCTCCCTTGCTACCGAGGACCATCACCCACATGTAGCGGGAGAGGTCATCGACGAGCAGCAGGAAGTAGCGTCGTCCTCCTGGTGTGGCCGGAGTCACCGGGCCACACAAGTCCCCGTGCACGAGTTCGAGCCGCTCCTTGGCTCGGAAGCTCGTTTGCTGAGGGAAAGGAAACCGCCTCTGCTTCGTCAGCACGCAGACGTCGCATAACTGCTCCACGTGGTCGATGTGCGGCAGATCCCGTACCATCTCCTTGACACCGAGTTGCTTTAGGGCCTCAAAATTGAGGTGCCCAAAACGCTCGTGCCACCTCCACGCGTCGTCGTCCCGTCTTGCTGCAAGACAGAGTGGCTGTGCTACCTCGATGTGAAGGATGTAGAGGTGGTTGCTCCCCCTCTTTACCTTGGCGAGAAGACGGCCCCGGGGGTCCCAGACCCGTAGGAGGCCATTCTCAATCTCCATACGCGAGCCGTTCTTGTCCAGCTGTCCCAAGCTGATGATGGAGTTCCTCAACGCGGGGATGTAGTAGACTCCGGTGAGGAGCCTATGCTCACCGGACTTGGCGGTGAAAAGAATGGAGCCGACACCCTTGATCTCCACCCCGGAGGCGTCTCCAAACTTGACAGAGCCTCGGATGCTCGTGTCAAGGTCGGAGAAGTACTCCTGCCGTCCGGTCATGTGATGGGTGGCGCCGGTGTCGAGGCACCACCCGTCACACTTGTCGTCGTTGGAGCCATCGCCGAGGAAGGCGCTTGCCTTTGACTCGTCGATGTGGAGAAGAGCTGTTGCTGCTGGAGATAGCTCGATGCTCGCGTGTGCCAGAAGCAGAGCTGGCTCCTCCTCCACACGTGCGACGTGGGCCTGAGCCTGAGCCTGAGCCTGGCCGCGTCGTGGCTGCCGACACTCCCTAGCCCAATGGCCAGTCTTACCACAGTTGTGGCAGATGTCGTCTCGTGCCGGCTTTCGTTTGCCGGTGGCGCCGCCCTGGGCGCCTCCGCCCTGAGCGCCTCCACGGGGCTTGCCCGGCTTGCCACGCCTATGGCCGCCTGTCGAGGAGGAATACTCCCCCTTCTTCTCGTCACGCTGGCAAGCCTCCCACTGCTCCCGAGTGAGATGAAGCTTCCCGCCGATGGTGATAGGCCCCGAGTGAGGCCGTGGCTCGTCGTTGTCGACGACCTTGAGGCGACCTATCGCCTCTTCGATCGACATCGTGGAGAGGTCCAACATTGACTCGACCGAGCGAGCAATCTGCTTGTACCTCTCGGGGACGCAGCGGAGGAGCTTCTCTACAGCTCTCTCTTCGTCGTAGGTGTCATCGCCGAACTGCACCATCTTGTGCAGCAAAGTGTTGAGACGAAAAGCAAAATCATCAAGGTCCTCACCTGGTTTGAAGGCCAGGTTCTCCCACTCCTTGCGAAATGCCTGCAGTGTGGACCTACGGGCACGGTCGCTGCCGATGCGTGCCGCAGCAATGGCGTCCCAGGCTGCCTTGGCTGTCCGCTTCTTGGAAAGCGTGAACTGCATCTCAGCCGGGACAGCGGCAATGAGGGCATCCAGTGCCCGTCGATCGTCGTCGTAGTCAACATCGCCGTACCGGACTGCATCCCACATGTGCCGCACCTGGAGCCTCACCCTCATCACCGCAGCCCACTCGACGTAGTTGGTCTTGGTGAGGGTAGGCCACCCGCCACCGGGACCGACTTCCCTGATGATAGCCTGGACCCCGTGGTGTCCACAGCGCCGGTCCGGGGAGGGAGAGTCGCGCTGCCTGTGAGAGCCACGATCTCCGTCGACCCGACCACCACTAGGAGTGCGAACGCCGCACGCGTCCCCTCCAGAAACGCTGCCCGCGCGTCCACGCCCGTTTGGGCTGCCGCCACCACGCCCGTGGGGGTGCGCAGCCACCCACCGCGCCGCCCGCTCCTGTGCGGCCTCCTGCTCCCGCACCGCCTCTAGCTCCCTGAGCTCTTCGTCGATGTTGCCATCAGCAACAGAGCCGCCAACGCTGCCACCACGCAGAGCCTCAAGGTCTGCCGCGGCCGCACGCGCTGCATCCGCCGCCGCCACTGCCGCCGCCTCCGCCCTTGCTGCTGCCAGCTCCGCCGCTGCCAGCCTTGACGCCCTCGCCGCCACCGCAGCGGCTGCTGCCGCTGCACGCTCGCGCTCCTCTGCCGCGGCGAGCTCGGCCTCCTGCCGAAGTCGCTCGCTCGAGGCGACCGAACGCCGAGAATGTTCTGCGGACATGGCACGCCACTAGGGGGCTGCTGCGTGGGGAAGAGGCTGCCCCTGACGAGCTGCTGCTGCTCTGAGCAGGAGAAAGGAGATGTGCAGGGACAGCAGATGTTCCTGCTGCTGACTGAGAGGCTGGGGAGGGAGATGAGCAGGAGATGTTTAGGTTACAAGACAACACGGCTCTGATACCAGATGTTAGAAACTGAACTGTAACTCTCATTGAGAGAGGATGACACTAGGAGATGGGGCAATTTTCTAGTTTATTTCTCACACAACTCACACAATGCCATACCAACCCAAGGGGTTGTGGATACATATTTATAGCTGGCCAAGGGCCAGCATATGCTAAAATGCTGGTCTAAGATGCTAGTCTAAAAGCATAAAGCAAGTGCAGGACCAGCACTTGCAGTCCTAGATGCTGTCCTAACTACTGTCCTATATAGGACCAAGATGCTGTCCTATACAAGGACTAATATGCTGTCCTGGACAGGACCAGCAGTCAAACAAAGACCAAGACCAAACAGTACAAGACTTATTCCATCACAGAGGGAGTACAAAACATCTGTGGGTCTCTTAGCAACTTTGGAATTTAACATCTCGAGCATATTAGAATGTCATTCCATACCTGCTGAGCATTTCAACGGAGCATTGGCAGTGCAACAAACAAAACCTGCACTTTTTGAATGCGTAGGAGATTCTGCAGTCCACAATTCTCAATTTTTTTGCCAAATTTATACTGGTGTCTCTCCATAGAATTTGGTTATGAGTCCAGAAAAACTAGGAAATAAGTGAAGCAGGTGTCTGATTTCCGTGATAAATACACACTGACAAAGAACTCTTTGATGTATCTTGTCTCCTGGCTTGTGAACTTATATGGTGTGAAAATGGAAATTTCCAAATGAGGCATTCAGTATGTTCTGCACAATGTGTCACTCGTGAGCTCCTAGAGCACTAATTGCTTTTCAGCTTAACTCAGCACATAGGGCATCATGATGATGCCAACTTGAATATTCCATAGAAGACATAGTTAATGCACATAGGCACAATGTTACTGAAGCTTATGCTGAGCTTAATTTCTTAGCCATCTGTTTCATTTTAACCCCATTAGTTCTTGTTACTGGTATTTTGACAAATTCTTGGTGCTAAAGACAAATTTTCAGATGATCTATTTGATAGTGAGTGTATGCTATGAGGAAATTATATGGTACATGAAGTAAGATATGCTGCAGATCTCAACAACTGTATTATGAGTTTAAGACCTTTATGACTTAGTAAATCCATCAGTACTGATTGTTGTAGATACTGGTCAAATTGGTTCATGCTGTTACTGAAGTGTTTTTACTAATTTTTGTGCTTTATGATTTCTGATTGTGACTGTCGTGCCATGGTTTTGATTTTTTTCTCTCCTGATTCTGATGCTGCAACCAAATAGTGCTGACAGTTATCTCCTGAGCTTCATAGTCTCTTTACCTTTCCTTTTTCCAGAAGAAGAACCAGAGCCAGCAATAGATGCAGCAACAACAGCTGAAAAGGCAGAGGTGGATGCTCGCTCCATCTACGTGGGGAATGTGAGTTTTCTTCATGTATACTCCCTCCAGTTTTAAATACTTGATTTTACAACAACCTATTCAGCTCAAAATTGAACTGAAAACGTTACCCCAGTGTTGAAGTATTTAAAACCAGAGGGTGTAGCATTTATCCTGCTGTTATTCAGGCATGCCATATAATGCTTTTACCGACCATACAAGTATATAAAACCAGAAGGGGCAGCATTTATCTTGCTGTTATTCTGGCATGTTATATATTACTTTGAAAGGGAGCAGTTCAATTAACTTGAGTTGTTTGTGAAGTTTGTTACTTGCTTATAATATTTATGTTGTCATAATTTCTACTTCCTGCATTGATGGCATCACATTTGTTTTAAAAATTAATAGTTGTCATATAAAAATAGAACAAAATACCCCTGATTAGTTCCTAGTTTTCTATTGATCTGATTGAGATTTAAACTATGTGCTACCTTTCTTCAGGTTGACTATGCTTGTTTGCCAGAGGATGTTCAGCAACATTTTCAGTTTTGTGGGACTATCAACAGGGTGACAATTTTGACAGACAGTTTTGGTCAACCCAAAGGGTTTGCTTATGTGGAGTTTGTTGAAGCTGAGGCAGTCCAGAATGCTCTCCTTCTGAATGAAACAGAATTACATGGTCGCCCTTTGAAGGTCAAACATAGTTTGCAGTGATATTTGTTTGCGATTGGTTTCATCTTTCTAACGTTTTATTGACTGCTATTTTCTTTTATCTACATAGGTCTCGCCGAAAAGAACAAACATTCCAGACATGAAGCAATCCAGGGGAAGGCAATCTTTTCATCCTTTCTCTCCCTTCTATCCAGCATATGGGTAAGCATTTTGTCTTCATGAAAATATATTCCACATGTATGTAGAAAGAAGATAATTGCTAATTTAGAGTGTACTGCCAACTTTGAGGTGACTTAAATCCATATTTGGCCACACTTCGCTTGAGCTTTTCTATGCTAGAGTTTGAAACTAGGTCAGATATAACCGGCTTCATTTCCCAACTTCTCCAGAAGCCAAGGTCATATTTACCAAACAATTTCCAGCTTCTTTGCGAACTAGCATTTCCGCCTTTTTTTTTTGGTATCTCTGTCCCATGGGAGAGACATGAAACCAAAGGTCTTAGTGAGCCAACCAGGTTAAAACGTGATCCTGATTTGTCCTCACTGATATTTTAATTAATTGATTATTATCTGTTTTGCAGGAAGGTACCAAGGTTCAGGCGGTCAGTGGGGTACAGTCCTTACTACTGATTCTACTGGATTGATGTGATTCACTGATCCTTTCAGTTTTCTAGAGCTAGCAATCACCCAATATGTCGTCATGGTACACAGAACTGTAGTCTACCATGTTGTGCGTCCCGTATAGCAGCACCCGCTTAGATACTTAAAGATTAAACCATAGTAGGCAGTAACATCCGTCAAGCTTACTACCTTAGGAATGGACTCTTTCTGGCATTACCTCAATTATTCACAATCAACTATAGATTGGCAGATATCTAGAGTCTGGAACAGTATTTTTGCTGAACTGTACTTCTCTGGAGACCACCGTTTTGATCTGAAAGTTGCGATCGAGAAACTCCAAGATATGGCAAATATTCCTGATGCATGCTTTGTGTTCTATCTTTCACAGTTCTGTATCAGAATGTTCTGTATTGACGACTGTGATCCACTATGTGATCATAGTCTACTACTCCATTAGCTGTGTTGCAGTTCTCTGCTTGTGCCATGCAGTGCTCCTATTTTTACCCCATGAACTTTTTTTTGAAAGATTTTGTTTTTGGAAAAATAGACTTATTACCATGCACTTTGATATCATATTTTGAGATTTCACAGATTTTTTTTAGATAATGGGAAAAGGTCCCGACCTTCACCTCTAGAAGAGGCTACGGCCAGCATTGAGATTTCACAGATAGTTCCTAGCTGCTCTAGGGTAATAAGAAACTCTGCAGCCGCTTGAAGCCTCCAACATTTGCCAAGAATATCATGTTCTCCCTGATAAACTGGGGCAACGCGAGGGGTATAGCATATACATGTAATGGCAGCTGGCAGCTTGAATAGAACTAAAATCATGAACTCAGCTAAGCAATGCCGCTGGCTAGCTTTGGCGAAAGTTCGGCCTTCAGTCATCAAGATTCACATTGCATGGTATCACTCATCAAACTAGAAGATTCTGGTGGTGTCCTAGAAACATTCCTGGCTGATTGTACTGTCATATTTTGTTCTTATTGTATAATGTTGCAGTTAACAGTCCAACACTGACGAAACTGTCTGTAGAACCCATCAATGTCCACAGCAACCGAGGGCCCAAAACAGAGATACCTGTTTCTGAATGTCAAGAATCCGGTATGAAGCACCTGGTATTCTGGAAAGTCATCAAAGAGCAAGCAAGCAAAATGCACGGAAACAAAATTAAGAAACAGCAGATGCCATTTGAACTTGGCTGTGTTGCCAAAGCAGCACCACATAACACACAACAGGTACTTCCGGTGATTACAGCTAAGCACTTCCTAGTTTAAACCCACCTTATCCATATCCTACACCAATAAATCCTTTGCTCCAAACCCCTGTTTAATTTACCACCATCTAAACACGGCACTACTAATAACATCACAAACAAGTCAACAACTACAAAATAATACTAGTGACACTGAACAGCAGTTAACAAAGAGCAAGCATAAACACATGGCTACACACACAGCAAACGGCAGCAGCAAGGAGCAGCAGCCGGAGCTAAGGATGAACCGGTCAGTCCTCCTCCATGGCGGGGGATAGCCTGGCCCTCTTGTGCGGCAGCTGCTGCTTGCCGAGGAAAGCCTCGAGGAAGAGCTGCTGCGCGTCGAGCATGGTCTGGGTGCGCTTCATCTCCGACTCCATCCGCTCCTTCTCCATCTGGAGGGACAGCTCCAGCCTGCGCTCCTCCATCCGCATGAAGCCCTCCCCGACGGCCCGCAGCGCCGCGGCGACCTCGGACATGGCATCCGACTCGGGGTCCTCCCCGTTGCCGCCGCTCTTCTCGGGCCTCGGCGCGGCCGGCCTGGTGCGCGAGGCCTTGGGGATGGTGAATCGCAGCCCGCTGCCGCCCCCGCCGTTGGACATGAGCCCGTGCAGGCTCCTGCTGCGGACCGCCTCTTCTTCATCCGAGGACGGGGAGGAGTCGGGGGACGGCGGCGAGGCCGTTGGCGCGGCGGGCCCCTTGGTCTTGATCTTGACGATGGCGTTGGGGCTGGGGTCGGGCGCGCCGTTGCCGGCGAGGTCGTGGAGGAGCGGGTAGAAGGGCCACTTGGGCCCCTTGGGCCGGCCCGCGGCGCGCGCCCGCTCGGCGCGGTACCGCTTCCGCAGCTTCTCGATCTTGTGGCGGCACTGCACGCCGGTCTTGGGCGTGGCGGTGGGGAAGCGGTCGCAGCGGGAGGTGACGGCGTCGGCGACGTCGTCCCAGTCCGCGGCGCGGAGGTTGCCCTTGCGCAGCGCCTCCCACCGGTCGCGATACGCCTCGATGAGCGCCAGCGTCTCCTCGTGCGTCCAGCACGGCGGAGGCAGCCTGCGCCCGGAGCCGCCGCCTAGCCCGCCTGCGCCCGACGAGGCGGCTGCTGCGGCCGCGGCGGCCGCCGCCGCGACGGGCGCGGCCAGCGGCGGGAGGTCGGGCGAGGAGACGGCGTCATCCCTGGCGAGGTCGGAGGACGAGGAAGACATGGCCGGTCGTCGGCGGCGGCTAGGGTTTGGTGGTGGAGGAGATGGGGAACGGAGGAGGAGGCGGAGGGGAACCGGTCATAATAAGGAGGCGGAGGCGGTGCGGTGGTGGGCCGCGGGCGTGGGCCGCGCGGTGAAATGACCGGCTGGGGAGGGCACACCACCACCGCTGCGGCCGCGTGAAGGGGGGGAGCGATGCGGCGGTTTTGCTTGCCCAGGGTTTTGTCGTGTAATCGCGGTGCGGCGGATGAGAGCCGGATGAGGATGAGGCGCCGCGCCGCGCCGCATCGTGCGGAGCCCGTGCCGCGGTGGCCGTGTCGGGTCGGGAGTGGTGGGTGGGTGGTTGGCTCCGCGGGGTGGCGGCCGCCCCGCCGCGCCTTTTTTTTTTTCCCTATCGGTTCCGGCCGCCCGCGCGCCCTGATATTTTTTTCCTTCGGAAAGAAACCCAGCGGCGGGCGGGCGAGCGGGTGCGACCGGCCGCGCTGATCTGATCCGCATTATTCTTCCGCGCGGCGGCGACCTCGCGCGTGCCGTGCCGGCGTGGCGAGGCAGGTGGCCTGCACTAATGGCGTTTGGTGCTTGGTCGTTGGCCCGCGCCGCATGCGCTACTGATAAAGGTCTCGACTTCGAATTAGATCATGCTCTCGTCATTTAACCCCTCACTTTCCCCCTTCAAAGGCTCCAAATGGGTTCACTCCTCATTTTTTTTTTCCGAGAGGAAGGGTTCACTCTTCATCTATGATCCACCCCTCCTCCCTTCGTCCCTACCAGGGTTAACCGGCCGGTTAATCCATTAACTGATAAACCTGGGTCGGTTATCCTGACCAGCCGTTAACCTCTGATTTTGATTTAATTTTTTTAAAAAATTTTAAAAAAATTATATTAGACAAAACTGATAAAATCGATCATTTAATCCGGCTAACCAGTCGGTTAATCGGTGAAACTAACAAAATTGATATATTTAAATTTAAAAATATATATTTAAAAATATATCAATAAAACTGATCTAACTGACCATTTAACCGATCTAACCAACCAGTTAACCGGACGTCGACTGTGTCAACCAAAATGATTTTTGTTCGGTTAACCAACCAGTTATACCAATTATCTGGTTAACCGGTGAACCGGGCTCGGTCGGTTATACCAACCCAAACGATTACGTCATCCTTGATCCCTACCTTCTGCCCTTTGCCTAAACAACAAGCTCTCGTAGTCAAATTCTAATCTTTTTTTTAATCGCCAACAATCAAGTTCCAATCTTTTTTTTAATTGAGAACAGTCAAATTCCAATCTCGAATGCCCGTCTGTCGTCTTTTGTTCTTTTGATGATAATCTACCTAAATTCTTATGTACGGTACTTTTAAAAAAGATTCATGTAATAAAAAGTAATATGAATATTACTATCAAAATATGTGTATAATTGTTGATGTACTTTTAGCTTGGGCTTAGCTCTTTTGGCTTGGACAATTAGAATTAAGAAAATTTTGTCGAGCTTAGCTCAAATTCATCTATAAACTTTCAGACCAGCACTAGTGTAGTCCTCAAACTCTGTCGTCAATCCTAGTTTGTCCTAGATCTGTTGTGAAAACACCAACTTGAGCTGCCATATTTAATTTGGACCAAAATTCGACAAGGTTCGGGAATGAAATGGCAGCTCCAAAGTTCAGGATGGATTTGACATCGCTACTAGGAAAGAGCAGCAGAGATGGATCCAACTATTTTATTAACTTTAAAGCAAAAAACGTTTTTTAACTAAAAACATTATGTGTTAAAAAGATCATCAACATTACTCCCTCGGTTCCTCCATTCCAAAATTATTGTTGTCATAAACTTTTTTAGGTATTTTTAATTATTTATCTTATTTATTATTTTTTAAAAGAATAATCATATATATTCTTATGATTTGTTTTATGTCACTAACAAAAGTTGAAATATAAGTAATAATTTTAAATATTTAAATTAATACATTTGAATAAGATGAATGGTAAAATATAATAAAAAAGTCAATGATAATAACAATTTTGAAATAAAGTAGTATGTCACAACAATAGATGTGTGACGAATAAGATATTTCAGTCTGTAGGATTCTTCATATGAGTTGGAGAATGTGATCTTCCTAATACTTTTTGTGAAGGCCTTTCATAATAAAGAAATTAAAAAGAATATGGTCCAGAAAAAATGGACAGGAGCACTCCCATGGTATTAAGGAAAAGAGGGTGAGCACCTCCATGGACATGGACATCAAGCTGACAAACTCGGTTTGACACAAACACCCATTCTCAAGTCCTTCATTATAAAAAGAATCGTTTGTCAAATCACTTTAAATTTTCTATGTGCTTTATACATTTTAAAATCCATATTGTAATTAATTTTAAGTTAACTTTAATAATTTGTGTTTATTTCAAAATAAATAAAATTTATTACATGTTAGATATTTTATATTTTTTATCATTAGACAAAATTAAATATAACTTATAATTTTATATATTTAAAATAATACTATAAATAAAACAAATATCCAAATGTAACTAAAAAGATCAATGATAATAATTTTAGAATGAAGCTGTAATTGTTTTTTTTATAAAAATTTCTTTGACGATTATCAATATCAAGTATAATCTTGAAAAATGATATTTTGTGCTTATATAGATTTTTTAGTGTTTTGTTTAAATGACTACTGCTTTATATATCACGTTGAAGAAAGACCTATAGATTTTCATCTGTAGCATTCCTAAAATAATATGGAGTTATTATTGTTGTTTGGCAGAACTTTTTTATTAAGAAATAACCTATAATACAAAACTAAATAAGAGTTGTTTTTCACACTGTTTTCTCACGTCAATCTCAATGAGTTTTTCCTTTCATCGCAACATTTTTATACCAATTTTGAAGTCTTATTTTATAAAATAAAACTACATCTCTTAGTTCTTAAACTGACTCCAATAGCACGAGGCAAAGCTATTTTTGACTCTTCATTGAACACTATAGGTGATGCAATCATCTCTAACAGAGTGTGCAAAGGCCTGATGCATTTTGCATTAGAGGAGAGAGGCAATGCAACTTTAGAATTCCTCTCTCCTCCCCTCCGATGCATTCTTGTGTTTGTGGAGCCCACCACGGAGGGGGGGGGGGGGGGGGGGGGGGGAGGCGCACGGGAGCAGGAGTGGAGGCAGGCCGGCGGCTCGAGCTTGGAAGCGTACGGGAGCAGAGACAGAGCGGCAGGCGAGCGCAGAAGCGGGCGGCGGCAAGGATGAGCATCGCGGACCATGAGAGCGGCGGCTCGCCTCCCTTCTTCGGAGAGCTTAGTTTCCCCTTGCTAGTTGTTGAGCTCGAGGTTTTGGAGGGCAGAGCCATTGAAGGAGGAGGAGATCGGACCGACGAGGCTATTGTGGGCGAGGGGGAGCGGCCATGGCCAGCGCGAGCGTGGGGGACAGCGCCGCAGGACAAGGACAGCGTGACGCGAGCACGAGTGAGCATGGGGGAGGGCGTCACGCGCATGGCTACGACGTGCAGGTCAGCAGAGTGCGAAGGCAGCTGGCAGCGCGCGGAGGTGCCGGCGCGCAGGGGTGTGCGGAGGCGGCGGAGCGCAGGTCACCGGCGCGTGGAGGCGGGCGATGCGCGGGGGCACACGGAGGCGGAGGAGCGCATCGGGTCGGCGGCATGTGGAGGCGGGCAACGCGCAGGGCGTGCGGAGGAGAGGGGAGGTCAAGCAAATGCATTTGGCAAGTATCATCTGTTGCAGATAGCAATTTTTGTCTTTCTTCCACTCTACTGTGCATATAATGTAAAGCTGGTTTTGCCTCTCAAAAATACAACACGTTGTTGGAGTCAGCTTTAGTTTTATATTACAACTATTTCTTAGAGCATCTCCAGCATAAGCCCCTAACAAGACCCAATCACAAAATTTACATGTCAAATAAAAAAATTTGCTCCAACAAGACTCCTATTTAGACATGTATTTTACATGGGTATGCAAAACCCCTTCCAAGTCCCAAGTTTTAGAGCCTCCTATTTTCCCTCCCAGCGTGGATCTCATCTATTTTTTTTTCATTTTCTTTTTTTCTCCTCTCCTCTCTTCACCTTTTCCCTTTCTTTCTCCTCTCTCTCCCTAGTCGCCGACCGACATGCTGCGGCTCCCCTGCCTTCGCCCGGCGTGCCACCCCTCCCCCTCCACCGACCGACGAGCCGCCCCTCCCTCACCGCCGACCGAAGCGCCGCCCCTCCCCCGCTGCCGACACAGTCCTTGGGCCGCCTCCCTGCCCTCCGGCCACGAGCCTCTCCTCCCTCCCCTACGGTGATGACCGAGCCGTGGTCAGGCTCAGGCGCGTCGGCGGGCACCGGCCTCCCTCCTCGCCTTGGCTCGCCACCGTGCCTCCCTCTCGGCGGTCGCCAAATCTCGCCGTCTGGGAGCGCGCCTCCGCGTCACCGGGGAGCGCGCCTCCGCGCTGAGAGCTCCTACGCGTCTTCGCCGTCGAGAGCTCCTGCCGCCTTCGCATCCGCTGCAGCCCAGTGTCAGCTCGCCGTCGATCTTGGCCCTTCGCACCCGACGCCGCTCCGCTGCTCCGTCATTAGTCTTCGTTCATCTCACTGATGCATGGGGCCCGCGTACAAGAAGTGTTTTGAGTCCCTTACTTATGGGTCCTACTTGTCCGAGTGAAAAATAAAAGCCTATTTTTTGATATTATTATTAAAGTTAATAACAAATTTTACATGCCCAAATTTACATGCCAACTACTAAATTATAAAATAGGATTTTGTTTTCCATGTACCTGCTGGAGATGGTTTTACAATATTTCATCGATTCTTCTACCGTGGGGGTGCGAGTTTGTCCAGCGTACCTAGGGGCAAAACTGGAATACAAAATCACGGACTAGAGTCTCTCCCTTCCTCCCTCCCCGCCGGCGCAGTTTTTGCTCTGCCTCGTCGCCGGCGACGAGACGCATGAAACCAGTATCCCTCCACTGAGGTATCCTCCCGGGTCGCACAGACCGCACACTTAAACGGATTTCTACTGATTTCGGTGCGCCATCTACCCACCCATAGGTCGATCTGGTGCTTCTACAGCAGCAAGCAAGATCGATCTATCCGTTCTGATTGGGGATTCAATTTTTTTAGCCCCCCATGGCCGACGTTGAGTCCGTCCCTGACGGGGCCGGGAAGCCGCCGCCGTACAAGGATCCCGACGACGGTAGGCAGCGGTTCCTTCTCGAGCTGGAGTTCGTGCAGTGCCTCGCCAACCCTACCTACATTCACTGTATGGTGCTTTCCGCTTCCCCTCCCCTTTTCATTTCACCTGCCTAGATTAGCTTCTCTGCTCATGCACGCTGCTGTGGACCAGTGTTTGGTGAGAACCGTAGCTTCTTGGATTCATGATGATCAATTTGGAGAGGGGCGCAGCTGCATTAACCAGTAATTCATAGGAATGCAGAGAAATATGTGTGGAAAGGACACGAAAGTGAGGATTATTGCTGTAGCAATTATTTTGATTGTTCAGTTCCTCCCACATACAAATTTATGGTTAGCTTCAACCTGGTTTAGGATATGACAGCTTCTTGGACCTTGCACGCTTCTGTTTAACAAGTATTGGTTGTGAACCAAATCAATCCCTAGCTACTATGGTTTTCATGATGCCTAATTTCCAGCTCGCTGGTTGCAACTGGTAGTAATACAAATAAACTTGATTATGTGGGAGTCTTCAGTCAGTTGGTGTGAATACGAAGACTGCTGTCTGCTGAAAATCTGAAACAGCACACTGGCTTGATTGCTTGAATGCCACATTAAAGCTTTTGATTTGCTAGTGGTATTGCTTGATATTTTCTTCTTTATTGTTTTTGAATAAACCAGCACAAGGCATTTCCAACTTAATAAATAAAACAGGAGGTATTGCTTGAATGGATCTATCTTGGTTTTCCTGAATGAGATGCCTCATGGATTTGTTTTTTGGAGCAGATCTAGCACAGAATAGATATTTTGAGGATGAGGCATTTATCGGGTACCTCAAGTACCTTAAATATTGGCAGCGTCCAGAGTATATCAAATACATAATGTGAGCGAGGCCACAATTTTGTTTATTTGTTACTAGTAAATACGCTCCCTGATGAAACAAATTATTCATGGTGCTTGCTTATGAAACAGGTATCCACATTGCCTTTTCTTTCTTGAGCTCCTCCAAAATGCAAACTTCCGGAATGCAATGGCACATCCAGCAAGCAAGGTAATCTTTGGCCTAATCAGCCTAGAATCACACACATTACTTTTTATTTTCTGTTTTGGTTGGAACCTCATTTCTCCTTTGAAAAACCTAAGACCATATTACTTTTTATTGTAACTGTAGAATATGTTTTTTTTTTTGCTAAGGAACTGTTAAGAAAAACTAAAGGTGAAATTTAGTATGGGACGGTAAACTTTGTGGATATTTAAGCATACTTATATTTTACATAATTCATCTATAAATATGATAATGGATGTTATTCTTTTTATAGTCAATTATAGGATAGCATGTATGAAACTAACACTTACCAATTGTTTGACAGGAGCTTGCTCATAGACAGCAATATTTCTTCTGGAAAAATTATAGGAATAATAGGTTGAAGCACATCCTACCGCGCCCTCCTCCAGAACCAACTCCTGCTCCTGCACCTTCACAACCTCCCCCAACGGCACCCCTCCCAGCACCAGTGCTAACACCTGCTGTTCCACATGTTCCTGCACCGCCTTCGTCTTTGCCACCTGGGGCAGCAGCCGGTGCATCTGCGATGTCTCCTATGCAGTTTGTAGGAACTCATGGCACCAATATGCCGAAGACTGACATGAGAAATCCTATGGGAAACAGAAAGAGAAAGTATGCTCCTTCCTTGCAATTATTTAACAATCTGTCTCATTAAATTACTATTTTTTGGCTAGTTTGTGTGTCCTAAATAAATTATCATATTGTTATTTTGTTGCAATATGATCCTGTTCAAATGGATTCATTCTTCCAATCTAGCATTGAAAATCTATTTTACTAGGTAGGGTCAATGGTTGAGGTTTTCTATACGTAAGGAGTTGTCTTTCATTGAAGATCGAGTGGAGCAATCTTTTTAGTTTTGCTAGTCTGTGATACTTTGGCTATTAGCAAATTCATCTGAACTTTTCAATAATACATTACGAAATCTACTGTAGGTATGACATAAAGTTTGCTAAACAAATTGAAATGTTGGAACTAGGATATGGACAATTTCATATATTGAGCTAGTCTGCTTATTTCGTTTTTTTTTTGGTGCTGTTTAATTTGAGTCCAGCGGTGTGATGGTATCTGATTTTACTGTGCACATCTTTACTGCAGGATGGGCTAGTAGTAACGTATTGGACAACACATCGGAGAACATCACAGTTCCAAACATTTGTGGCTAACTGGAGCGTTGCATTTCCCCCTGTTATTATTAGGCCTTGTAGTCGCGGTTTTAGAACAAGCCCTGCTTTGTAATAGCTGCAGATGTAGTTTGAATGACTGGATCAAACAATTATTCATCCTTGTTAAATTTTCATTACAGTGAATCTTTGCAAGTTTCAGCAGCTGCAACACTTATCAGTTCATTTCTTACGTGATGTATATTTGCTTAGAGGATATTTTGTTCACGCAACAACAATTACATCGATATATTGCATACACTGATTCATAGATTGAATCAATTTTTCCTACATTAATTAGTTGTCAAGAAAAGAAAAACAAAGTTTAGGAAAGGAAAGATCTAAAGCCATCTGTTTCTCACTCGAACAAACAACCAGATCTTGCAATGCGTTCTGGGATACAGTACGAGATTCCTGCCCTCAAGCACAAAGTCGGCACAACATTTACTGGCTTGTACAATCGTAACCCAGGTGCTGATACAGGGTGCCATCAAGCATAACCATGAAAACTAGTAGCGGTAACTTGACCCATAGCCGCCCAGACCTGAAGATGAATATCTACCGTCTTCCATGCTCGAATAAGACGGCAGAGATGACGATGAATACGTGGAGCTGCCATACTGTGAATAGCTAGACCTGTACACTGGATCTACTCCCAGATAGCTGTTCCTGACTGGTTCTCTGTGTGCAGCCAAGGAGTCCTGGAGGAAAAGATGGTGTTACTGTTAGTCTGTTACAAATTTACAATAGCCAAAATCAACATTCCAACAAACACACCATTGCTATTACCTGGATGAGCTGTTGGGCAGCTTGTACTTGTGACGATGTCCCCTTTATTTCGACTGTAATATCATCAGGGCTACCCAGACTCTCCTCAATTGTGACGACAGCTCCACTATTAGCTCGTATGTACGCAATATTTGCTCCTTTAACTCCTATAATGTCTTCCGCATAGGTGAGTGGGATTTGCATGGTTTGAGTTATCTGCATAAGGTGCATTCTTGTCAGCAACAGTTCAAGGTAAAAAAAAAAAAGCACTGCTTCCAGGTAAAACTGAATTACATCTAAAAGTATTAATGGATGCAATTATGCAAATGGCAATAAACAGGCAAGGAAAAGGATGCACACAGCTACTTATGGATTGTGCTTATTCCAGCAAACACCTTATGGAAAGAAATGAAGATGTATACAAAACTGAAATAGTACTGAGTACTGACCTGTGTAAGAAGAGGACTGGCACCATGAATACCAATCCCAGAGGGTCGAAGTGTTGACAAGGCAGGATCTCTCCCATAAAGTGATACACCTGAGCGATGAATGCTATGATCCGCCAATGGTTCTCGTTCAAGATACAAAGGTTCCCTCTTCATAGGAAGGATATATTCATCAACTGGAGGTGGCTGGTTTACTTGTGCAGGAACAATAGAATGATGTGGCATGTCACTCCAATTGTCAGTGCTGCGATCTTGGCTCATGCTTACTGTAGTAGTATTCTAAAAAAAAAAGACAAAGAAAAATCAACATTGCATTTAAAATGATTAGAAGAGTGGACTATGAATCATGGCAGAAGTTAAAATGCATGCTTACAGTCTTTTCAAATAATGGAAGTACACTACGGTCAACCAAAAACTTCCGCAGGTGGTTAGAAACTGCTTGAAGTGCTTTTATGACTTTCTCTGTTTCACCTTGTATTTCAACTATCCTTTCATCTTCAGTTACATAGAATGGTCGCTCTTGTTCATCTACAAATATTTATAAGCCAAGAATAACCATCATTCATTTTTACGAATGTTGAATCAACATATTGCCGTCGATCTTTGAAGTATAAACATCTTTGTACAACAAGAAAATGTGAACCCTTGCATTTACATTTTTAAAAATTTCTGTGTTATCTGCTAATGTGACTTTAAAAATTTATCAATACAAGTTTCCTTCTGTGGCCAACAGTACATTATAGTTTATATCCAGTTATGCATAGAAAAACATATAATAGTGATTAGTGAACCTCGTAAATATTTAGACAGAGAATGGCATAACAAAATGTGTGCTAATGGCACAAGACTAGTCAAGAGACTGCATCACTTTAAGACCAGACAATTTGACAAAGATTCTAAACGGGGTGACACAACCCTGTGCTAAGAATGTGTGAATTGGAGTAAGTATAGCAAAATCCTGCTGCAAACACAACACTAAGTAGGGACATGAAGATAAGATATCAAACTCAACAGCAAAGTGATCAATCGCTGAACAAAACCAACTGTGCACGACAACTGACACAGTATGCATCAGTCGAAAATACTTTACCTATTGAAATAACACGTATTGTAGCGCCCGTGCCTTCTTGGATTGCCTTGATAGTACCACCTTGCTTCCCAATCAGGTTAATTCCTTGAGCTCCAGGAACCAACAATCGGGCAGCACATACGCCAGGTGCAGAAGCTGCCTGCATGCCCTCAGTAGCTCCATCTGCAATTCCATTGACACGTTTGAAAACTCTCATCAGGGCATCAACAGCAGGAGGCAGCTCCAAGCTTGGATCCTCCTTTCCAGAAACCAAAACCTGTAATACCCGGAGTCGTGATTCAGTAAAAGTATCCAGAGGATAGCACAAATAACACGATTTATAAAATGAGTAAAAGTGACAAGAGGATAGCTTCACGACAACAGTTAAAGAGTTATGCAATATCATATTGAATTCCATTCAGTTCACCAACAACATATAGGGAATATAGTTAGCCTCTTCATCAGCCAAATAGTGTCATGGAACAACTTTACACGAACAAAATAGCATAAGCATAGAAACAAATTAAAGGCCACTTGCTAACATAATCAATACTCATGTCTGTTCACAAATTTATAGCTCTAGTACCAATTTTAATCGCTGACATCTGACAGCATAACCTCACTGGTATTTACAGCCCTCACAATAAATACCACATACTGACACAAACAAACAGATCACATATCACACGGAAACAACATCCACTCATATAGTATAGACCGATTTCTCAATCATATTAAGATGTTGACTTTCAAGTTGGTCAGCATAATTATCTCGACAGATTAAGACATTTTAAAGAAGTCCTATTTCACACTACACAAGGAAACGCAAGCTCAACTTGGTCAACATGAGGTTTGCATCGGGCATCAGAAAGAAAGGTATTATGGAAATTTCGCTAAACTAGCACTCACAATGCGTTCGGTGGCGCCGACGGGACCCTGGAGAACGCGGACCCTGGCCTTGGTCTCCTCAACGAGGAGCTTGATGAGCTCTCCCTTCCTCCCGATGATGCTCCCCACCTTGAGCACCGGCACCACTAGCCTGAACACGCTGTCCCCCGGCCACCCGGGCCACCTCTTCGCAGCCGCCGCGGCCTCCTCCGCCGCAGCGGCGTCAGCCTCCCCGGCGGCCGGTTGGGGCAGCGAAGCGGGCACCCCGACCTCCACGGCGGCGGTGGATAGGTCGTCCATGGCGGTGACCGGTGAAGGGGGCTAGGGTTTGATTCGTGGGTAGCGGATGCAGTGGCAGAGGCGTCGGAACGGGCAAGGACCTGGCAAAGCAGGAAAACAGAAGAGCACGAGATCTAGCGGTGGGTGGGTCGGATTTTGATTTGATTTCTCACGAGCTCGCTCGTGCATGAGTTTTCAATGGGCCCAAGAAAATAATGGGCTTAAGATTTACTGTTGCGGGCTAAGTTACAGATTATTAGGCTTGTCTAAAAAAAAACAGATTATTAGGCCCATAAGAAAAAGGACACGAGCGAGCCCGTGAGAAATCAAATCACAATCCTTTTTCTTCTTTCTGAGAAAAAAACTAGCTTCTCTGCAACGAACAAATCATGATGCTAGTCCCTCAAAAAAAAAAAAATACTGCTAATCTAGCTCGGATTCATGCAGAAAGTAAGAGTAGTTGTAAGTCTTGTTTTTATTTTTATTAAAAGATATGCATATCTTTGTATTAGAAAGAAATGGATGGACAACCTTAGAACCGACAAGGCATTGGCATTTCACTGGGTAGCCTTACATCTTTGGAGGACAGTTGTACTCTTGTTGAGCCAGATTTACTTTAGCTGTCAAATTATTTCATTACTTTAGGTACTTATGAATGCTACCGTTTCCACTCTATATGTTGAGAGAGTAAAAAAAAAAAAAGAACTTGCTAATTTTTAGTTGACTGAAAGTTTAAATAACTTTCAGTTATCTCTTTAAACCATTAGATCTAGATTCAATAATTTATAATTATTGTATAAAAAATTTTATAAAATAAAAATAAAAAACAAAATAACAAACTCTCAACTGAAAGCTTTTAGTCGATTAAAGGGTAGAAAATATGTTAAAAAAATGCCCTCTCGAAGAATGAATCGTGATGCTAAATATGCTTGTGCTAAATGTAGAGCTCCTGGTCATCCACCATGCATCAGTAGGGGAGGTGTACGCTCATGTGCGAGTGTTTCCTCCATGTTACGGGATGGTGCCCTATATATTCAATCGGCAGTAATATATCCTAGACTACTCATGCAATGCATATCGCTGTATCTCTAGACATGCTAATAAATAATGTTGGTGCTTATGGTCAGCTCGTTGTGCAACAAAACAGTACTGGATGGTCTATTAACAACAATTTCATGCATTCACCTTTTGGGCATGCATGTACTGTGGCCCACCTACTTTTGCAATCAAAATTTGCATGATTCCAGGGCTAACGCAGTTTAAGCTCCAGTTTATAGTGTGTTTGGTAGGGCTTATGTTCAAAGTGCTTATAGTGTTAAAAGTGTTTATTGTGTTAAAACTACTCATAGTGCTTATAACGTTTATTGTAGCATAAGCAGTCAACCTGTTTGGCAAAACTGCTTATGCTTATTTGTCCAAACTGCTTATACTGAGAGAGAGGACCACCATAAGCACTAAAAGCTACATTTTGCTGCTTTGCCCAAACTGCTTATAGTAGTATAAAATAGCAAAGTGTTTATAGGTGCTTATACCCCACAAACACTTATGCTATTTTGCTGTTTAGCACTCCAAACTACTTATAGAGCATAAGCACTTTTAATAAGCAGCAGTATAAGCCCTGCCAAACAACTGAGATATAAAACGGATGACGCATATATGTTTCTTACACTGATTACTTGAAACAACAAACTTCAATTGTACCAATATTTACTTGAGAATGCACGCTGTTTCACCTTCCAACTGTCTCAGACTACCAGTGCACCAGATTTGTCGATTGCAACAAGCCACTGTTCTAGATAGGCGATAAGAATAAAACCCAAGTGGATGGTGAAACATATACCAGGACCTCAACAAGAATGATTAAAGGCGCACACATGGATGAGTACCTCAAAGTACATGGGAAAAGGTGGGCTCCCAACCACAACCCATCGCCATTCACAAGGAAACAACCGAAGCAATTGAAAACCTTTATTGAAAGGAAGAAAGGAAGCAACACCTAGAGAATCATCAGTGATCACTGTCCCCAAATGGTTTACTTCCTGTGATTCCCTAGGCTGCAGATTCCCCGGTCTGCATAGGGTAGGATTCACAAGGTTCAGATGCCGCTGGCTTTATTTTGGTATCACATGATTGAATGCCCACATGCCAATTCCCAACCCATCTGCGAGGAAAAAAAACAGCTTAAATTTTTTCTAGCTACTGACTTGATCCAAACACATGTCGCACCAATTCAAATTGAATAACTTTTCTGTCAGTTTGTTAAAAAAAAAACTTTTCTGTCAGTAAGTTGTTCATTCCTCCCCTTGTAAGTCATTTTTGTACTAAGTGAGGCTCCAGATGGATAGAAAAACCCAAAATTAGGAGAGGTAAACTCAAGTTACCGAATACCCAACTCACAAAATTTCATGATCTGTGAGGCTGTGACTGTAATTCAGATGAAATGTTTGGTCTGAATGAATGTGCAGCTGTCTTACAGCAAAAAACAGAGTCATCTGGAAAATGTCAAATGTGTAGACAGAGGGTCTCATTCATCACTTCCGTTCTGACTTTTCGCAGGTCCTCTCTCCCTGTCTCACTCTAGCGTGCCTAACCTGCCCAATTTCCCGTGGTCATCCCATCCATCCATGTTCGTGTCCAGCTCACAGCATTAGTGCCGAGGGCGTTGTATATTGCCACAGCGCAAAAGGTGTCGCGCGCGCGCGGTGCTTTGCCCGCCACAACCGCAAGCAGCTAGCGCTAGCCCTACATCGACATGCAGGCCACGTTCTGCCAAGCCTTTGTTCTCTACTGGCATCTTTGCATCTGTATCTACAGCTCCGGATCACATCTCGTTGCCCCTGCCCTGTTTACCACGCTCGGTTGCCAATCAGATTCCATTACTACTTCCCTTTTATAGTTGCAGACATGGGGAAAAAGAATTGGCATTGCATCTGGGTATTAAAACTTCTGTACTTGGAAACATCAAAGATAATTCCCATGCGGCAGGTTCAGTAATTCTGAAGTATTTTGTACTGTTAATTTTGCCACATAATTACAGCTTGACGTGGTCAGAGAAGAGAATTTTGGAGTCTGGACAAGGTGGCAAATTAAACGCAGATGCTTTCATTCCATTCTGGTGATACAACAAACCATGCTGCTTCTGCTTGTTTTAGTAACTTTCCATGAATGCCTGGCAACATCATACTGACACATTTCTGACTGGAACTTTCACTGACAGTTTCAGCTACAGAGTCCTGCATTGAGTTTTCAGGTTATCTGGAACACATAGTATTTTTTTGTACCAACCAGACACCAACAGTTTAGGATCAGCAGCCAAGAAACATGCCACGTTAGGACCAATAATTACCCATCTGCATCCACCATCCTAAGATGTCCAATGCAGCCCAAATTTTACGTGCTATCATGTGGCGAATAATGCCCAGAAAAGGGAAGAAAAAAGGAAGAAAAAAGAGATGGTAGGAGACACGCCGCAGTGTGCTGTGACTCACATGCGCACAAGTTAGCATCCGCTTAAACAATGTCAAAATCGAGTCCCAAGCTGATCCGTCCATTCATCCATGATCCGTCGTCGAACAATGGTAACAAAATCGCAAGAACCCTGACCCATCCGATCCCTGATCCAATCCACCTAACTAATCTGAGCTCAGTGACTTTCACTAGCAACACCAACACCTATGTACCAAGAACACATCGAGAGGAGGAGAAGAAGAGGAAGAAAGCAAAGAAGAAGCCAGAATTGCAACACGAGGACCCAAAAAAAGAAAAAGGAGGAAGAGCTCGATCGATCGATCTATCAGACGGTGAGCTGCGGTTGCTGACTGCGGTGGCAGCCGGCTGCGGCGACAACGGCGGCGTCAACGTCGTGATCGGAAGATGGGCCGGCACAGTAGTGCTGCAGCTGCAGCCGGGGCGCTTCCACGGGCGCGGGCGGCGGCTCGAGGTAGGCCATCTCGCTCTGGAGCACGGCGCAGTAGGACGCGAAGGCGGCAGGCGTGACGTTGAGGTCGAAGGCGATGCCGAAGAGGAAGTCCACCTCCAGGTAGTTCATCTCCACCAGGCTGATGCCGCCCACACGAGCAAAGTAGGCGTTGTTGTAGCATCTGAACGAAATGCAGGCAAACTCGATCAGGATTCAGAAGACTGAACTGTTGCTCATCACACGTTCAACAAATTACTACAATGCACAAAACTGATAAATATATAACTGTTGCATGTCATGATGCGATGGCCGACATGACGAAGGCCAGAAGCACCCATGCATGATCAAGAAGGCAAGAATCTCGTTGGAAATGGCACGATTCCCGCCTTTTTTTAGTTTTTAAATGGAGTAGAAGTAACTTGTTTTGGAAGGCGATGTAAAGAAGAAGCAAGTAGGTAAGACAAGGTGATCGGCTTTGGTAAGAATGGTGGATCGGCAGTGCAGTGCTGTGGCCGCATCAACCTCGGGTTCGACAACTGTCCTAGTGACCAACCCAGTGGCTTGTCCTTGATGCCATGCCAGTTGGAAAAATATAATGATAAGCGAAAAGGTTAACTGGATCTGGGGCCCACGTGTATGACCGCGGAGGCAATGCGCCAATCACGACAGATCGAGGGGGATCACAATGCAAAGTTTTAGTCGGGATCAGAGCATGGGCCAGACGCAAAGGCACCAAGCAACAAAACTAGCTCAATTATTCGATCGTTTTCAAATTTCTGTTGTCTGGCCATCATCATGAACCTGAAAATGGACTACCCTACTACTCCTTTGCCCAGATCGTTGGCGGAGAAAGGGCAAATTTGGAAACTATACATGCTCTCTTAGTTTTGAACATTCCTGGAGTGCACAGAGTACACACATGACCCAAAGGAATTATATGGACATTATGCACATTTTTCAGAATGTGTTTTCGTTATTATTTGAAAGAAGAGAAGCATTTTTGTTCAGGCTTAGATGTCGCAATTTTAGCAGAATTCAACTTGGCCAGCTGTTTCTTCGATTGCTAAGTTGGATTAGGATAATCTTAACTTGACAATAATTTTCCATTTTATTCCTAGCAAAGAATGCAATGCGTCAGTCAGCCGGCGCGCGTGTAGAATAACATTATATTGTTGTGTTGCGTCTGTATATGAATGTAAAGAAGAGACACAACAAGGAGTACTCACATGTCGTCGACGAACTTGACGGCTGTGAGGACGGATGTGATGAGGAGGCGGTGGACGTTGAACGAGTCGACGGCGAGCGCGGGGCGGCGGCGCAGGAACCGGTCGAGGTAGATGTAGGCGACGACGTAGCAGGACGGGCTGCAGCCGGCGAACCGGAAGATGCGCTCGAGGTACCCGCCGATGGAGATCGCCGGCTTCGTCAGGCCCTGGAACGCCGACACCGGCCGCCGTCCTGCCGCCGCCGCCGATCCCTCCTCCTCCTCCTCCGCCGCCGCGTCGTTGCGCTCCGCCACCCGCTGCAGCAGCGCCGACAGGATCGACACCACCCGCGGCACCGCGGACTGCTCCACCATCTCCCCCGTCGTCATCGATCAGGTCAAACTGAGAGAGAGAGAGAGAGAGAGAGAGAGAGAGAGAGAGAGAGAGAGAGAGAGAGAATTCTCGGGTTCTTCTTGGCTATGGCTAGCTCTAGCTAACTGGTGTCTCCCTGGACTCTGGAGGAGAGTGCGAAGGAGGGAAGGCCAAGCGAGGGGAAGGAGACGAGGTGGCGGTGGTTATAAAGGGAGGGAGAACACAAGGAAAAGAATAATGCCGTAAAACAAACGAAATAAAAATTCGCGCTTTTGCAAGTTGGCATGATTAGCAGCTCTCCCCTTCTCTCTCTCTTTCTCTGTCCAGATCAGATGAATATGGCAAGTCACGTTCTTTTTATCACCTCTACTGATGGTGATGGGAGATTTGACGGCGGCATAATCGATCTGCGCAGACTTGCAGTAATACTGAAACAAATCATCTGGGCGGACATGGCTCGTGGCCTCCACGACCCGGCCGCATCTGAACTGAAACAAATCATCGGGCTCGCTCGTGCGTGCAGCTTGATTCATGACGCGACGTACACCGGCAGAGAGAACATAGCACTTTCAGAGCTGGCTTAGCCTGACGGTTCCTTCCATGTACTACTTCTCCCAGGTCTTTCCGTCAGGCGTGATCTCGATCCAGTTCAGCGAACATTAGGTGTTTCGGCAGCAGGGTGTTTGTGCGAATTCCCACATGCGGACAGCATCGGCGTGCTAACCCACAGCTGCCAAACGGTCTGTGCGCAGCTCACCATGCTCATCATGCTGCTGTTAAGCAGGCAACGTTTCACTTCCCCCCCCTTACGCCGATACCTTGTGGAACGAACAGTTAGTCAGTTCGTCAATGTGCCACTGTCAAACCCAGTGTTTTTTTGTTTTTTTACGAAGGAGTCAAATTCGGCTTGCAGTAAAAAACAAAACAAAAAAGGGACCTGCTACGGTCCACACCAGGCACCAGCTACAACAGAGGCCAAGTGTGGGTCAGGAAAGTCCAGAAGAAACAACGCACGGAAGACGGGCAAAACAAAAATTACTCGCTCAATTCAGTGGAGAAGAGCGAGAACAGAGCACTCTCAGAGTTTGGCTAGCCTGACGGTGTCCTTGTCGTTCTCCCAGATGTTACCGTTTGGCAGTGACTCGAGCAGTTCAACAAACATTAGGTGTTTCGAAGTTTTCGGCAGCCGGTTGTTTGTGCAATTTGCACATGCAGGCATCATCCGCGTGCTAACACAGCTGCCGAAACTTCATGCCTGCTCATAGCGAACTGTTTCAATAGGCTGTTAATGGCATTGTTAGAAAACAATTTCCATCATGTAGACAACCTGTTGAACGAATATTCAGTTAACTTGTAATTGTGCCACTGTCAAATCCAGTGTCATTTTGTTTTTTGCGAAGAAGTCAAATTCACCTTTCAGTAAAAAACAAAAAAGGACCTATTAGTACTGAACTAGGCTACCAGGCTCCAGCTAGAGCAGAGGACAAGTGTGCGTCAGGAAAGTCTAGAAGAACAGTTCCAAAAAAAAACCCTATAAGAAACGCCGTACGGAGACGGGTAAAACGAAACATGCAATTTCACCCGAGAGGGAGGACAGGAGGGGAACATAATAATATGACATGTTTGTGTGGAACATGACATCTGATTCGGTCACGCACGCACGCCGAGACAGCTAGCCCGCTTGGCCATGCCGGGAAACAGTACGGCGCGTGCAGTAACATGCATGCTGTTCATTTCATTCAGCACGTCGCCGGGCAGCCGCCGGTAGCTAAGCGTCCACGAATCGTCCATGTGCTTGCAGCATCATTTGTTCACTCTTCGCTTCGTCTCCTCCCATTTCTTTCCCCCACAAGAAAATGCTGTTTTTTGTCTATAGAAGGAGAAACTCGTATGAATATAGTAGACGGATATGATGGATGGAACAGTTGTTAAAGATTACTACCACTGCTAGTGCTAGCTAATGAGTCTCGTAGAGAGGCTTGATGAGGAATATGCCTTCGAGAGAGAGAGAGAGAGAGCACGTTGGCACGTTGCGGTGTTCGTGTGTCAGCTCAGCACCTCCTTCCGCAATTGTCTTTGCCCCTTTTCGGATTTAATAGCCGATTTTATCGGATTCGTGGTCCAGCATCCTGGTGCCTGATCCATGTGACAGAGGACTAGTTTATCCCTGCAGCTAATCAAAAGATTGTTCCTTCTCTCGTTCTCTCGGCATAAGCCACCACCACTCCGTACTCACAAAGCCGGGACTGATCGTGCCTGCTTGCCGCGACGCATCCTTACCTGCGCCTCAGATGCTAATCATACCTTCGACTTTGGATTTTTTTCTTCTTCTCAAGATAGAATATGCATCGCATGCCACCCTGATCCCATCTATGCGTAGCGGTGTAGCGGAACTTATGCAGTGTGCGCCAACCCATGTTCCTATCATGAACAGAGCAGGGGACAGCATCTTGTAGGTACGACACCACGCTTAGTTTTTGCCTTTCTTGGTGCCTAGCTTGATCCTCTGCTCGTTTTAGCTGTCCAATGTGCGAGGAGTGAAGTGGATAGAGTCGGACGGAGGGGCACCCGGGCTGCAGACTTTACAGCGAGAACACGCCAAAGCGCGTATGCATGTTATGCAATGTAACATTGGGCACGCCGAGCTACGGTGTCAGGTGAATGCGATGCCAATGTTCGGCTGACTCCCCATTCCTACTCGTAGCACTTGAGGTGTGTAGGCAATATTTGCAGCCAGCACCTATTGCATTTGCTCCAACGACACGAGTGAAATTGGCAGTGCGATAGCGTAGGTGGTCACCAAGGCGCCGCTAAACACGTAATGGACCAGTTGCTATGTGTTCAAGTGTAGACTCTGTAGAGAGCACGAATGTGGAGGCACTCCGGCACCGGCACCTGTGACTGCAAGGATTAAGATGAAGGATTACGATTGGAGATGAACTTGCATTTTTTTTTAAATCTTGATATTGGCTCAATAGATGTCAAGTTGGACTTTCTTTTCTCATTCTTTTCTTAGTTGAACTATTTGACTGGTTAAACGATGATGAGCTAGCTAACAGACTAGCACTAACAGAGATAAACAACAATAAATCTACAAAAGTTTCTTAGGTCGGGGCACGGCCCAGGATGGTTGATGGGTGGCTCCCCTAATGACCGTAGGCCTCGATATTAGTACGGAATCAGATCAACTATGTTCAACGCGTAGATCTGAACTAAAATTTTTCATTGATTCATCACACACACAAAAAATTGCATATGTTACATGTCATGTGCAATTAGCATAGGAGGCCTAAGCCCCCTCCATCATTCTTTGCACAATATTCGTCTCTATGAGTGTACAAGAAGGAAAATCATTGTGAATAGTTTTGAGGAGTAGAGCAATAATGAAAAGAAAAGATAGGATGATAGCAAGAGGTGGAAATAGGAAATTAATTTCAAATTGAATATTTGAAGTATTTTTCCATAGCAAATGAGATTGCAACTTTAGAACTCCATGTTGATAGATGACAACACGAAATATAGATATGACATAGAAAGAAAAAGGATATACACATTAAACACTTTGGACCTATTTGGTATGGTTGATGAAGAAACTTCGCTTCTAACTTATGTCAAATTATTTAATTTTAAAATAGTTTCGATGGGAGTGAAATTGGCAGTGCGTTAGCATAGGTTGCCACCAAGGCGCCGCTAAACACGTAATGGACTAGTTGCTATGTGTTCGAGTGTAGATTCTGTAGAGAGCACGAATGTGGAGGCACTCCAGCACTGGCACCTACGACTGCAAGGATTAAGATGAAGGATTACAATTGGAGATGGACTTGCATTTTTTTTTTTAAAATCTTGATATCGGGCTCAATAGATGCCAAGTTGGACTTTCTTTTCTCATTCTTTCCTCAGTTGAACTATTAGACTGGTTAAACCATGATGAGCTAGCTAGCGGACTAGCACTAATAGAGATAAACAACAATAAATCTACAAAATTTTCTTAGGTTGGAGGCACGGTCCAGGATGGCCGATGGGTGGTTGCGCTAGTGAGCGTAGGTTTCTAACAATGTACTCGATATTAGCACGGAGTCATATCATCTGTGTTCAACGCGTAGATCTGAACTTCAATTTTTTATTAATTCATCACACCCAAATTTTTTTTTTGCATATGTATATATTACATGTCATGTGCAATTAGGATCGGGGGCCTAAGCCCCCTCCATCATTCTTTACACAATATTCTTCTCTACGAGTGTACAAGAAAGAAAATCATTGTGAATAGTTTTGAGGAGTAGAGCAATAATAAAAAGAGAAGATATGATGGTAGCAAGAGGCGGAAATAGGAAATTAATTTCGAATTGAATATTTGAATTATTTTTCCCTAACAAATGAGATTGCACCTTTAGAACTCCATGTTGATAGATGACAACATGAAACATAGATATATCATAGAAAGAAAAAGGACATACACATTGAACACTTTGGACCTATTTGGTATGGTTCATGAAGAAACTTCGCTTCTAACTTATGTCATAAGTTCTGTCAAATTAATTAATCTTAATATAGTTTTTATTAAGAAAAAAGACTCATAAGATGTTTGTATTTTTGTACTTCTCCGTTTTAAAATTATTATCATTATTGTCTTTCTTAGTTACATTTTACTATGGCCTCATTCACATTAAGAAATATCATATATTTTTTATGATTTATTTTATCATTAGAGAAAATTAAAACATTACTCATAATTTTGCATATTTTATCAAACTAATATTTTGACTAAGATAACTCCTTTTGTGTTCATCATTGAAAGTCTTGACGCGGGATATGGAGCCCAAACGGCCATAAGCCTACCCATAGACTCAAGTTAGAAGTAGCAGCTTGAAAGAAGCTGGACTGGTCCAAATTTCCGAGAAGCCCAATAAAAAAACTGGCCGAACATGAACCCACCCATGAAATTTCTTGCTTTCTAGGCGACCAAATTTCTTGCTGTGTGCATAGATCAACCCCCCTGGAAGAAAGCTCTCAACGCGTTCGACATCCCTGACTGGCTCATCAACCGCTCTATCATCCTCTAGACTCGTTGTATTTATTTCTTCTGTCTGTTCGTTCTTATCCCCATCTGTCCCAAGCTCCGCACGGCTCTTAACACCAGAATGGCAAAAGCAACTCAGACAGCAAATGGAGCCGAGCAGAATTGCCCCTTCGGCCCTTCCCTTATTAGCAGCATGCTCTTCTCTTCCTACAATGCTACCTGCTTATAGATGTACTTCCTCTGTTTTAAAATATAAGTATTTGATGATTTTAAGAGACTATGTTTGATCGTCATATTAAAAAAATTATAAAAAATTATTTATTTTATTATGAATTATTTTATCATTAGATACACTTTAAACCTAACTTATTTGTTTTTATAATTTTTAAAAATATTTGAATAAGACAAACAGTCAAATATAATATAAAAAAATCAATAAATACTTACATTTTGGAACCGTGGTAACACCATGGAAGGGCAGCAGTATCAGCCACCTAGAGACATGACGTGGGCCGGCCTATTGGTCTATCTCTCGTCATGACCAGGTCTTCCTTTTCAGCTGCCACTGACGCCACCTTGTCCAATTGACACCGTCATGCGGGGCTGATCTCGTTGTAGCTGTCTAGGCCGATGGCTCATGGCCGACGGTGCGCAACAACACATCGGGGTGACGAATCCGCGGTGGCTGGGCCGACGAGCCTAACATCAACAATGCAAGAGGGCCACACATGGACATGTTGGTATAAGAGTAGCCAAGAAAGAGCTACATACCTGTAAGGAGGCAACCGAGGTAACAAACACGACGGTCTCCAGATTGTAATTCCTTTGAGAATCAGTTTTAGACCACTAGTAGAAAAGTATGAGCTATGGAGCATATCCCATGATGGTCGAAGAGAAGCTGGAGCTATGGCGGGAGAAATAATTGATAGGGCAGCGTTCTCCATCATTGATGAGATTGTTGCTAAAGTGGCAGCCGAACCCGTCGACACAGGCGTTTATGGTTGCGCCGTCTAAGCTGGCCTAGGATGTGAGAGCTACTAAGCAGCTCACGCCAACCAAGAAGGATAGGACGGAGCTGCGGCAGGACGACGGGTATGTGGAAGCTACTCTCTCGTTGGGTAGATCAACCGCCCCACACACCTCTAACCAGGGTGGGTCACACCTAGATCTTGGTGGGCTACTCATTGATCTTATGGGGAAGATGGCATTCCTGGAGTCTTTGCCACCACGTGCTACACTGCACCGGCACTCGGCCTCCATGCCAGACCTTCTGCCAGCGCTACAGCCGGAATCCGAGACAACTGAGGAGGCTAACACCATGGGGTTGAAATGTGGTGAGAATACTCATTTTGATTTCCATTCTCTTCCATGTCGTGTACTGCATGAGGTATGCAAAAAACATGGGATCTGGGTGAACACCTCCAACAAGATCATGGCAGATGCTATCCAGGATCTTGCTTCTAGGAATGGAGACGTCCTCGATCAGGTGACAAATGTCCTGGGCAGGAAGGAGTCCTTGCTCATGGTGCTTGGGCCGCAAGCATCTCCAAGTCATCAACTGAGGCAAAAAGGAGATGAGGATATGATGATCAAAGCTGAGAAGCTGGCGGCTAAGCGAAACTTGGAAAAAGGTACATCCTTTACCCCCTTACCTTCTAGTCAAGTTAGAGGGCCCAAATAAAAAATATGGGAGTTTTATTGGGTAATAATGAGAAGGATATCACTTATGCTGTTACGTCTTTAAAACAATATAGAGGTATAGATCGTTTATCTCTGTCTGCTTCTAAGAAAAATAGAAATTTATCTTCTCCGGTTATGATAGATCCTAATGGTGATAGAAAGGAGGGTAGACCTTAACCTTAGCCATGACTGCCGTGAGTTGAACAATGATTTCGAATATGATGCAGAAAATCACAATCTCTATGATCTCTTCGCTGTCCAAAGATCAAAAAGGGCTAAAAGCCAGCTTACCAAAGGAAATAATTCTCATCCTTCAAGGCCTAAAACTCTTTCAAAAAATATTTTAAAATGAAAGGAATCTTTTGAAATACTAGAGGTCTGGGAGACCTAGGTAAACACAATAGAATTAATACTCTTGTCAAAGAATAACAGCCGGACTTCCTTGCTCTGATTGAATGAGGTGGCAAACACTTTTCCAACTCCTTTTTAAAATGCCTAGCGGCGGGTCAGGAATTCCTCTGGCATACTATGCCTCTATTGGTCGTAGTTACGCACCCACTTATATACCACAAAAGGACAGTGTACAGTTGTAGATCTTCTTCCCTCAGAGTATTCCAAGGTTATCGAATCCACAAGGAACGAGCGGAACAATTACTATTAAAGGGTTACTAACAAATTGCAATAGGTTGGTTGGTGTGAATGATGACGGTGAGAGAGTGGAGGGTGAATGCTATTGAAGAGGTAACATGCTAATGAAGGATTCTCTCCTTAGGATTGGTTCACTAGCATGTAACCTTATTCTTATCAACTCGAGTGATAACTCTAATATTCTACAAGACATGGTGATTTCGTTCACCCCGACTGTCACTACAGAGGCTATTAGCTCCCCACTGGTTTCTTGCACTATGTAATGGGCAAAAGTATTGGCCGATACACTAATGAAAAGGATAAATAGATACACAATTGAGTTCATGATATAGATTAAATTCATCGAGAGAGTATTAATAAGTATGAGAGTTACATGACTAGATCCCCGCACTAGAGAAGAGAATATGAGACTACTCACTCATCCTTCCGCTAGACATAGCAGAGGGATGAGGAATAGCGCTGGAATACGCACAAGCCGATCAACGCGACTTCCCTTCTGGTGGATCTCGTTGGTGTTGACCAACCTTCGCCGCCAATATCCTGGAACCCTAGTTCTAATAATTGATTCTCGCTATTGCTGTCAATCTGCTATCCCCCCTTGTCTCTTGATAATTATCTTCCTTTTATACCCGACGGGATTAGATCAACTTCCACCGACTCTGACTCATACTGGGCTGGGCCTTTGTCTTTCCCGGACTGGGTCGTGTTTTCGTCATCTTTCCCTTCTGCGCCAATCGGCGTAGGCCCGCGCCGATCGGCGCGACTTCGTATCTGGCCCATCTTCATTACTCTTTAGTTCTTTATCCATAATTGCCCTGTTTTACACATGTTTTCTGTGATTATATTCAAAACAGAACAACTACAAATATATGCAAATATGGGGTTAATTGTTAGTCCAAACCACCAAATTAAGACGCAAAACATCCATTTTTGGTAGATAAAATAGGCATCTAGAAACCACCAACAGCCTCCCAAAGGAAGACCCGGTGGCATGATCCTGGAGGTAAACCTGGCAACTTTTGACGTGGGAGCCATTGACGAAGGGGATTTCTACTCAAAATTTCTCCTTCGAAACAAAGATGATGGATTCACTTGGGCCTTGTATGTTGTGTACGGACCAGCTCAAGAAAAGCATAAGGCTCAATTCCTCACCAAATTAGCTCACATTTGTAGCAAAGAAACCCACCCTATGCTCATGTGTGTGTGTGTGTGTGGGGGGGGGGGGGTGATTTCAATATTATGCAATAATCGGAGTAAACAAATATAGGTGCAGCTTTTAACACCAAATGGGCACGTCCATTCAACTTGATCCTTGACACCCTCGATATAAGAGAGATAGAGATGACAGGCCGCCAATACACCTGGTCTAATGACTTAGACCCACCAACTTTCAAAAAACTTGATCGAGTCCTTATGAACATGTCCTGGGAAGTTAGGTTCCCCAAAGTCACAACTAATGTTCTTGACCGTGGTAAATCGGATCACACTCTACTGATGCTCAATACTGGGACGGGTAATTCAGGAGGGCAACATCAATTCAGGTTTGAGTCAGGATGACTCATTTGGGAGGGCTTTTTTTGACATGGTCACCAATATTTGGAACCAATACCATGGGGTATTTCAGCTTTAGAAATTTAGGAAAATAAGATCAGGGCCTTACGCCAATTTTTACGAGGTTGGGCCAAGAACATTGCTGGGTCTCTCAAAAAAGAGAAAAAGCAGTTGACCACTTTGATTGATGAGCTAGATAAAAAGGCAGAAAACAATGCTCTAACGCCTAATGAAATAGCTCTCAAACATTACCTAAATGACAGACTTTCTCATATGCCACGCGAGGAAGAATTAAAATGATACCAAAGGGCAAAGGTGAGAGATCTCCTAGAAAGGGATAACAATACTCAGTACTTTCATTTGGTAGCCAATGCTAAACATAGAAAGTCTAGGATTTATGAGTTAAAAACGAGTAATGAAACCATAGTGGGCGATGCTAATTTAAAGCAGAATATCACAAGATACTATAAGGGTTTGTTTGGAAAGACAGAGAGCAATACTATAACTCTAGATGAGAATATGACCCAAGATATACCACAAGTCCAACCAGAAGAAAATGAAATTCTAACTACCCCTTTTGATCTTGATGATGTAAAACAGGCCATCTTCCAAATGGAACACAATAAGGCTCCGGGTCTGGATGGCTTCCCAGCTGAATTCCATCAAGTGCTATGGCAAGTTATCAAGAATGACTTGATGACCCTTTTCAAAGGGTTTCATGATGCAAAATTGTCCGTATGTAGCCTTAACTTCAAGATTATTTCTCTAGTACCAAAGAATGGGGATGCATAAAAAATCTAGGATTGCCGGCCCATATGCTTACTAAATTTCAGTTTCAAGATTCTAACTAAGGTTGCCAGCAATAGGATAGGTCTAGTTACAGACAAAATAGTTCGTCAGTCCCAAACAGCTTTCATGACTGGTAGACATATAATGGAAGGTGTCATTATTCTACATGAAACCATCCATGAACTGCACTGGAAAAACAAAAATGTAATCATTCTTAAGCTCGATTTTGAAAAGGCCTATGACAAGGTCAAATGGCATTTTCTTCAACAAACATTCCGTATGAAGGGTTTCTCTGATACATGGTGCAACTCCATTCAAAGCTTTGTATCAGGTGGTCATATGGTGGTTAAAGTCAATAATGAAATAGGACCATACTTTTAGACATACAAAGACCTTGAAAGTTGCCTAGAGGGGGGGGGGGGGGGGGTGAATAGGCAAATCTAAAAATCCTGCAAAATTAGACTTAAACAATTTAATCAGTAGGACCGGCACTGCCGGTGCTAGATCAGCAATGCCGATGAGAGGGCAGAGAGTTGCCCAAATCAAAGCTAAGCTGATTTCGTAGTTACTTAGTTGATGAATAGAACAACAATAGTTGAATAAGGCACTACAAAGTATTAGTAACAACTAGACAAGCCTACACAAGTAGATCGGTCGAATTAAAGCTAATACAAGTATGAAACCTAAAACAATGAAAGGAACAATAAGTAAATAAAGGAAGCACATGAAGACACAAGATTTGTTTACCAAAGTTCGGGCTAACAAAGAACCCTACGTCTTCGATGAGAAGTCCATAAAGGACCGGGTCTCTTTGAACCCTATTCTCACTCAAGTGACCACAAAGATCGAGCTCAAGTTTTCCACTAGCAAATCCCTTGTGGGATGGGTGATACAAACTTCCCAATGCGTCACCACAGAAGTTGGGAGCTCTACAGGCACCACTAACTGTCTAGGAGCAAATCTCCAAGAGTAACAAGCACAAGTCACAAAGATGATTAAATTGAATGCTCAAGAGTGGAATGGTGCTCTTCTCACTAGGAATCAATGGCTCACTTAAACCCTAGCTCAAGGGATGAAACTTTGACTTGGAGAGGGAGAGTGAGGTGAATGGAGCTCAAAAGTGCCTTTTGATTTTCGGGTTGGAGAGAGTATGTACGAAGTGTGGTGAGAGCCTTTTATACAAAGGGCTCAAAAAGAGCCATTGGCCTGTCTGGACACCCCACACTAGCACTGCCGATCGAGCCATCGACACTGTTGGTAGGGTTTTTGACACATTGTCATAGATCTGCAAGCAAGAAATCGGCCCGTACCGGCACTGCCGATCTGGCTATCGGTACTACCGGTGAGGCAGCCACAGAGAAGACAAGTGGTCTCTAGCGACCTTTACCGGCACTGCCGATCGCAGTCAGCCAGAGAGCCTGGGAGGAAACAGTCTCTGTGGAAAGGGGACCGACACTGCTGATCAGGAGATCAACACTACCGTTGAGCTATAGGCTGAGCCAGATAGAAAGAGTGGCTTTCTGGAAGAGCCGACCGGCACTGCCGATGGGACCATCAGCACTGCCAATAAGCTACAGCCAGAGAGCCAAAGAGAACATGCTTCTCTGGTAGGAGCGACCGACACTACTGATGAGGCCATCAGCACTACTGATGCTGGCACGACAGAAGCCAGAGAAGTGTCTGGGCATCACAACGCCTGTCAGAGGTGTGATCGGCACTGCCGATGAGGACCATCGGCACTGCCGATGAAGGCAAAAATAGAGGGCGACAAAAGTGGTATTTGGGGGAAATTTTGAGCATTTGACTTTACCAACTTTGTAAATTATACTCCTCTTAATAGTATGGCTTACCTATACTCAAGATAATAAATAAAAACAACAAGATCTTCATTCTTGAGTAGATATTTTTGGACTTTCAACTTGAGGCAAGCAACCATCTTCTTTTCTCTTTTTGTTTCAATGCATTTCATTCATCAATTGAGATGGTCATCTACACACATTCTCAGTAAAAATATTAGTCCATTCTTAATTGTATTGACGCCAATCACCAAAACAAAATTAGAGGCCTAGATGCACTTTCAATCTCCCCCTTTTTGGTGATTGATGACAATACAACTAAATTTCATAGAAATTTGCAACAAGAATCATTTTGTGATATCAAAAGAGATGTGGAGCTCCCCCCAAGTGTGTGCATGTGAGAAATATTGAGCAATAACAACAATGCACAGATTTAAAGAAATGTGTGAGAGCTCCCCCTAAATGTGTGCATGAGAGATAATTTGCAATAATTAGGCATAAGAAATAGAGACAAAACATATGACAAGTATTTTCACACAAATGCATCTAGAAGGTGAAAAACCAACATTACATCATTACAAGGGACATGCATAGCACAATACCTCATAAATCATAAAGAGAGAGTTTACAAGCATGAGAAATTAATGAGTTTTACAAACCACAAGACATAAGCAAGCAAATACAAATTGTTCATCACTCTCACAACTCACAAAATGAAAGCTAGCTACTAATCTTTCTTCTCCCCCTTTGGCATCACAACACCAAAAAGAGGAAAAGAACCGCCTCATGCCTCACTCATCCGTGGAGGTAGGGATGAAAGCAAAAGTGGTAATTATCGATTTACCGATGCTCGTTATTACATTTTATCGACAGTAACACGCAAAAATAATATTCCAAAGAAGTGGAAGCAAAAATGGTAGAAATTCGTGGAGGTGGTAATGAAAACAATTTCGAAGTCTTCCGATCATTCCACAAATTTTCATTTTAATGTGGAAATTACCGTAGAGTAATATAGGTAATTACCGTATTTAGTATATTGATATAGCAAATCTCTCTAAAAGGCAAGTGATTCTTCTAGTCTGAAATAAATCATAAATTTCTCAACATAAATTTTATCTACTTTCTATTTTTGTAAATACAATTTTTCATATATGTACATACTATTATTCAATAATAAATATGCTACAGACAGTTTATCATAGTCCTTGTCCCCGTCCTCGAGATGCAAGTATGACACCTCCAATTTTCCTGTTTTATCAGTGTCATACTTCACGATTCATGTTTCTGATTATTAATATCGATTCCCGATCGTTACCATCCATTTTAGTTACAATAATATCATTTTCGACTTTACCAATATACCAACTCCGTATTTGTTTCCATCAATACCATTATCGATTTCACTTCTGAGAAAAAATATGAAAGTAAAAACAATTAAGCCTTCTTCTGATTATTTCCGACCGCTTTCATCCCTACGTGGAGGCATCGTCGTCCTCATCCTCATCCTGAGCTTCCTGGACAACCTGTGTAGCCTGAGTGTAGATACCCTAGGGATCATCATAAGTACTCATGTCTGGCAGAGGGGTGAACTGAACTGGAGGTGGAAGCTCAATACTGGTGGAGGCGGCGAGGGTCCTCATGTGAGTCTGCATCTGAGAGAGAGCCTGCTGCTGCTCTCTAACTGCCACTACCGTGTTTTGGCATATACAAAACATCGACTTGATAGCACAGGTGACCATAGAGGAGCGACGACGGGGGCGAGGGGCAGCACTAGGACCTGCTGCCTCTCCCACTGCTGTTGCTGCTGAAGAAGTCTGAGGCACATCTGTGGCTGGCGGCGTGCCACCGTGGGGAGGAGATGCAATGAGAGGAAACTTCTTCGGCGTGACTGAGGGATGCTTGTGATCACAAATGAACTGGCAGCCCACCACACGCATAATCATCTTCATGATGTTAGGAGCATAAATCAAGGAGGCCTTACTGGTGTAGAAGTTGTAGAGGAGCTTTGTCCAGATGAAGTCAATCACACTGAAAGGCTGTGCTCCCTCTCTCATAGCAAACATTAGGGTCTTGGTGGAACTCAAGATATACGTGTGATCTCCCACCTTAGGAGTCAAGGTCACTCTGAGCATATTGTTGGGAACCCAAAAATATGGCTTCATGCCATGGTGAGACCCGTATTCAACACCATGCTTAGGATTTGCATAACGGGCATCATACATGAAGGCCCACTCACTCTCCTCCTGAGGATCAAAGATGGTCGCCTTGGGCTTCACTCTATCAGTCTCATCAAAACCAAGTATCCGAGAGAAGTTGAAGTAGGTGACAGTGAAGCGATTGCCCTCAATAGTCTAGTGCAGCTTGGAGTCCATGTGGTTTTCCTCATCAATCTGAATCCACATGGTAGAGTAGAACTAGGCAATGATTTCATCATTCCAGTGCTGATGCAAGCCCATGATGTCTGTCAAGTTCCTCCTGTCACACTCTGCCCGGATCAGCTAAAAAGTGGGATCATTGGCTGCTGCCATCCTGTCCCAGTCAATGCACTTCATGGGAACAACTCTGTGAGTGGTCTTCTTCAAAATATTCTTGTACCAGGCAACCTGAGTCAAATCCCAAAATCTAATATTTGAGATGCCTGAGTGCTTTGGCTAGGTCTAGGGATTAGTGTGGCGGTAGTCTCTCATCTCATCCCTTGACGGAGCCACTGGAATCCTGAACTGCGCATCCACCTGTGGTGCCAACATCTGATATGTGATGGAGGAGCACATGGGTCCATAATGAGGTTCATGAACGACCTCATCCTCAGACTCCTCACCCTCTCCATCACTCTCCTCCTCTTGCTTCTCACTCTGCTCTTCCTCTTCCTCTTCCTCTGATTCTCCCTCCTCCTCACTAAGAGAAGGATCCCGTGGAGAAAGGGCCTTTCCTTTGCCCTTGCCACACCCAAGGCCAACACCACGTGAGGTGGTTTGGCCGTAGTCTTCGCCTCGGCCCTGCTTGCCTCTCCCACCCTGATAAGCAACTGGGGAGGCATTAGGGTCAAAGTCCTCACCTGAGTCACTTGGAGTCCCCGGATGCTTCTGTCGCTTGCCACTTGCCATCTGTCAAGGAGAGAAGAAGTGGTGCGAAAAGATTGCAACAATACAGTAGTGAACTGCTGTCTAGTTTGCCCAGATCAGCAGTGCCGGCAGGATCCATCGGTAGTGCCGGTGGGTCAAACAGAAAGCAGCCCAAGTGAAACCGCTCTCTAGTTGGTCCAATCGGCAGTGCCGATGACTGCCATCAGCAGTACCAATCAGTCCAAACTACAACAGTCATTTAGGGTTTCGAAATCCCTAAAACCACTAAAAATTGAAATCTAGCCACTAAAACTCTACCAAATTGCATGGGTGACTAAATTACTCCTAGATGATCATCTCTATCAACTGAAATTACGCAAAAACATGAGGCATTACGAGATTCAAAAGATGGAGATTTTCAAAGATACCTTCAAAAGTCCTTCAAGTCCGAGAGGAGATGGAGGAGGGAAGGTCTAGGAATTGATTTGATCCACCTCCCACTTGATTTCACGAAGATTTGCAAGGGTTTTGGGTGGATTGACTTGGGTTAGGGTTAGCGAGGAGAGAGGAATGGGTTGAGACTGGAGAAGTGAAGAACAGACTCGGTCCCGTGAGGGGACCGAGTTGATTTTAAGTCTCCAGGCCCGCATCAGCAGTGCCGGTGACGGGCATCGACAGTGCTGGTGCGAGTCAACTCTCACAGAAACATCCCTCATAAGCAGTGCTGATGGTGGGCATCGGTAGTGCCGGTGAGGGCAACCCGAGGGACAAAAATTCCCAAGAAGAAAGCCTTCTCTGTTTGGCTACTGATCGGTAGTGCCGATAATGGTACCGGCAGTGCCAATCCACTGAAGATCAGACAGGGCAGAGCACAGTAAAGGATATAAGGGGAGTTTTCAAAATAGTTTTTGATGGACAAGGAGCCATCTTGACATCATATAGTCAGCCAACAATCAACAATTCGTAACCATGACTATATTTTGACAAGATTTGATCTAGTGATCAAGAAACAATATTAATAGCAAAAATAATAGATTTTTGACATAAAGCAATGATTTTTGCAATGATAAAACAATCACCATTCAGATGTGCACATCCTCTACATCACATTGCTAGAGTTAAGAATATTTAGTTCACTCCTAAGGTAGCAAACCTCTTCTCATCTAGGGGCTTGGTGAATATATTAGCTAGTTGATCTTCGGTTCACACCTAACTAACTTCTATATCCCCTTAATAGAATGATCTCTCAAAAAGTGGTGGAGGATATATATATGCTTTGTGCATGAATGCTCAATGGGGTTATAAGCAAGCTTTATAGCACTCTCATTGTCACATAGGAGAGGAACACGGTTCAACTTGTAACTGTAGTCCCTTAGAGTTTGTCTCATCCAAAGTAGTTGTGCACAATAACTACCGGCGCCAACATACTCCACTTCGGCCATGGAAAGTGCAACGGAATTTTGTTTCTTGGATGACCATGACACTAGAGACCTACCCAAAAATTGGCATGTCCCGGAGGTGCTCTTTCTATCTGCCTTATCCCCGCATAATCCGCATCGGAATAGCCTAATAGGTTGAACTTTGAACCCTTGGGGTACCAAAGCCCTAGGTTGGGTGTGTGAACCAAATATCTCAATATTCTCTTAATGGACACCATGTGACACTCCATAGGAGCGGCTTGAAAACATCGGGCCTAGATGCACAAAGATAAAGCAAATACCCTATCATGGAGAGATATACCTTTTGATCAACGGGCTTGTCCTTTTTGTTGAGGTCGATGTGTCCATTTGTTGGCATGGGAGTTTTGATGGGCTTGACCTTGTCTATGTCAAACTTCATCAATAGATCTTAAGTGTACTTGGATTGACATATAAAGGTGCCCTCCTTGAGTTGCTTCACTTGGAAGCCTAGAAAGTATATCAATTCTCCCATCATGGACATCTCAAATCTCTTGGTCTTTATCTTGCTAAACTCATCACAAAAGTTTTGGTTAGTAGAACTAAATATTATGTCATCGATATAAATTAGGCATACAAAAATATCATTACCAAAACGCTTAGTGAAGATGGTTGCATCGACTTTGCCAATGACAAAACCCTTTTTAACAAGGAAATCCCTATGTCATTCATACCACACTCTTGGAGCTTGCTTAAGCCCATAGAGCGCCTTATGGAGTTTATAGACATGGTTAGGATACTTAGGATCTTCAAAGCCCGGAGGTTGCTCCATGTACACTTCTTCCTTGATTGGCCTATTAAGGAATGCACTTTTCACGTCCATTTGGTACAACTTAAAATCATGGTGAGTAGTAAAAGAAAGTAATATTCTAATAGATTCAAGTCTTGCTATGGGGGCATAGGTTTCATCAAAATCCAAACCTTCCACTTGTGAATACTCCTTTGCCACGAGCCTTGCGTTGTTTCTTGTCACAACACCATCTTCATTTTGTTTGTTGCCGAACACCCATTTGGTGCCCACAACATTCTTGTTCTTTGGCCTTTCCTCCAATATCCACACTTTATTTCTTGTGAAGTTTTTCAATTCTTCTTGCATGACCATCACCCAATCCGAATCCTCAAGTGCTTGTTCTACCCTAAATGGCTCCATAGAAGAGATAAAAGAGTAATGTTCACAAAAATTACTAACTCGAGATCTAGTGATTATCCCCTTATCAATGTCTCCAAGAATTTGTTCAACGGGGTGATCATGTTGTACATTTTGATGCACTCTTAGGTGTGGTGGATGTGAGCTTTCTTGACCACCATATTTATCAACCTCTTCATCATATCTTTGAGAATCATCACTTGATGCTTGTTCATGATCCTCAACATCTTGATCTTGACCACTTCCATGATCAATTTCTTCATTCTCATGATTTTGGTCTTGTCTTGAGGGAGAGGGTAGATTTTCAATACTTGATGTTTCTTGTGGTCTCACATCACCAATAGCCATCCTTTTTATTGCATCTCTAGGAGCTTCATTATCAACATCATCATTAACAACTTGCTCCCCTTGAGAGCCATTAGATTCATCAAATGTTACGTCACGTGAAATTTCAACACAACCGGTGGTTTTGTTGAACACACAATAGGCATGAACATTTGACCTATAACCAAGCAAGAAACCTTCATCAACTTTTGGAGCAAACTTTGAAGTCCTGGGTTTCTTGTTTAGCATTAAGCACTTGCTCCCAAAAACACAAAAGTAGGAAATATTAGGCTTGTTACCGGTTAGTAGCTCATATGGTGTTTTCTTCCATAGTCGATGGAAATACAACCGGTTGGAGGCATGTCATGCTGTGTTGACGGCTTCGGCCCAAAAACGGTTGGACGTCTTGTATTCGTCAAGCATTGTTCTTGCCATCTCAATGAGCGTGCTATTCTTTCTTTCGACCACCCCATTTTGTTGAGTAGGGTGCTGAAAATTCATGCTTGATGCCTTCTTCATCAAGATACTCTTTAACTTGAGTGTTCTTGAATTCGGTGCCACTGTCACTCCTTATTTTCTTGATATTGAATTCATATTCATTTTGTGCTCTTTTCATGAATGTCTTGAGCATATTTGTTACTTCACCTTTATCATGCAAAAAGAACACCCACGTGACGTGAGAAAAATCATCAACTATTACAAAACCATATTTGTTACTACCAATACTTATGTAGGAGATCGTGCCAAAGAGGTCCATGTGTAGCATCTCCAATGGCCTTGTTGTGGTCATCACATTCTTGGTGGGGTGTGATGCTCCAACTTGTTTTCCCGCTTGGTATGCACTATAAATTTTATCCTTCTCAAAGCAAACATCGGTTAGTCCTATGATGTGGCCACCTTTTTGGAGTTTGTGATGATTTCTCATACCAACATGGGCATGCCTTCTATGTCACAACCACCCCATGTTGGACTTTGCTAATAAGCATGTACCAAGTCAGCTTCATCCGTGGAGAAATCCACAACATAAAGGTTTCCTTTAAGCACGCCCTTAAAAGCAACCGAGCCATCACTCCTCTTATAGACGGTCACACCACATTCGTTGAACAAGCAATCATAGCCCATTTTACAAAATTGTGAAATGGACAATAGATTGAAGTTAACGTGATCAACGAGCATAACCTTAGAAAGTGAATACGAGGGAGTATACTATAACCTAGTACTTGTCCTGTTCCATTGTCACCAAATGTAATGTATTCATTGTTGTTGTGACTTGGCTCAAATGATTTGAACATTTTTTTGCCTCCGGTCATATGATTGGTGCATCCACTATCAATCACCCAACTTGACCCTCCGGAGACATAGTCCTACAAAACAAGTTAAGCTTTGTTTTTAGGTACCCAAATTTGCTTTGGTCCTTTCACATTAGTCACAAGCACTTTGGGCACCCACACACAAGTCTTTGGCCGCTTGTTGCGTGGCCCAACATATTTGGCAAACATATGACCATACATGTTTCTCATGAGCACATATGAAGCATCAAAGTCATGAAAGAGTGCACAAGTAGAATTAGGCATATTAGTATGAGAATCACTAACAAAAGAAGAACGGTTAGCATTCATGTTCTTGACTTTCTTCTTTTGGTAAGATCCTTCCTTCGTGAACTTAAGGCATTCCTTCCCATTCTTGTTCTCTCTAGCATTGTGCTTGGCACCCTCAACATACCCAATGCCATCCATGACATTCGGGTGCCTAGAATATGAGTATGCACCTCTTGCATACTTTGCCTTTTCATAATCAACAACATTTTCCCCATGTTGTATTTTGCTTTCAAGTGACTTCACTTGCTTGTTCAAATCATCAATCAATTTGGCATTAGTAGCACAAGCATCAATATCAATATTGTAACACCTATGACATCCATTGCTAGTAGAGGCATGAGAGGAATTGTTGGTGAAGGATGTGAAGGTTGAAAGTATCTTATATTATTCTTCAAAAGACTTATGAGTCTTTTCCAAATCCTCATATTTCTCTCGAATTCATCTTTTGTGCTTTTAATACTTTCACTCAAGGTTTTGGTTTCATTTAGGGACTTGATTAAAATTTCATTTTTCTCCCTCTAATCTTCTAGGAGATTCTCTAATTCAAGGTTTCTTTTCTTTTCAAGAATAAGCAATTCTTCTTGTTTTTCAAGAAGCTCCTCTTGTCTATCATTTTTTTCCTTTTGTCTTTCAAGCAATTTCATAAATTCAAGCATTTTAGGAAGTGAAGCATTAACAACAACAACAACATCATCATCACTACTACTAGCATAAGAGGAACACCTATGTTTAGATTTTGATACCTTGGATCCTCTTGCCATGAGGCACTTGTGAGTGTTGTCAATATCATCATCATCATCACTCAAGCTCCCAAATAGAGAGGTGTTGGTGGGAGTGACGCCCATGGCGAGTGTAGCAATGCCTCCCTCATCCGAGTTGGATTTGGAGGAGGAAGATGATGAGGAGGATGAGTCATCGGAATTCCATTCTTGGCCAACGTGAGCTTCACCTCTTCTATGCTTTTTGTACTTCTTGTCTTTCTTGCTATGTTTGTCTTTCCTTCTTTCTTCCTTGTTCTTCTTCTTTGGACATTCCACAATAAAGTGTCCTTCTTCACCACATTCGTAGCAAGTTCTCTTTGACTTTCTTGCTTTGCCTTTGTCATAGCTTTTCTTCTTGTAGCCATCCTTTTTAAGGAATGACTTGAATTTTCTCACAAGTAAAGCCATCTCATCATCGCTATCTTCATCACTAGACTCAATCATTTTCTTTTTCTTTTTCTTGTCCTTCTTTTCATTAGTCTCATGAGAAGCTTTGAGAGCAATTTCTTTCTTCTCTTCTTCACCTTGTCCCAACATGGTGTTCACTTTTTTTGCTTCTTCATCTCTTTCCTTGTAGGTGAGTAATCTTCCTAGTACTTCATCCGTACTAAAGTTCTTGAAGTTTTCTTTCTCTCTAACAAAGTCACAAGCATTTTGATTCCATGGTTGCAAAGCAAGAAGCAACCTCTTGTTGACCTCAACGGTGTCAAGTTTGATTCCTAGAGCTCTTCTCTTGTTCACAATTTCCATAAGCCTATCATGAACTTCTTGTGGCTCTTCACCGGCCTTCTTAATGAACAAGTTGTATTTCCCTCTTAGGATGTCTTCTCTTGCCTCTCTAACACCCTCGGTTCTTTCATAGATGGCTTCAAGCTTCTTCCAAATGTCATGAACTTTCTTGATTCCTATCACCTTTTCATACTCCTTTGGTGATAGGGCGGAAACAATGGCGGACGCGGCTTGATCATTGTGATTTAGCTTGATCTCGTCATTAGTGGTTGGGTTTTCTTCATCTTCCAACTCAAAACCTTGCTTCACAATTTTCAAGATTGGTCTTCCCATAGACCCCAAGTATAGTTCCATTCTATACTTCCAATGCTCAAAGAATGTCCCATCAAAGTGTGGTAGGTTTTCCGGATCCACTACCAATATACTCGTTTTTGAGTTCGCCATAGTTGAATGGCATGTTGTTGTATCTCACTCTTGAGTCATCCTTGTTGCCCTCGGTCTCGGCACTGGTTGTTTCTGGTGTGGTATCCTTTGGCTTTCCCATAGTCTTTGTCATTTATCTTCAAGCGGTTAAGCCTTCAAAGAGATCCTGCTCTGATACCAATTGAAAGTTGCCTAGAGGGGGGGGGGGGGGGGTGAATAGACAAATCTAAAAATCCTACAAAATTAGACTTAAACAATTTAATTAGTAGGATCGGCAGTGCCGGTGGCTGGGATTGGCAGTGCCGATGGCCACTACCAGTGCTGGATCGATAGTGTCGATGAGAGGGCAGAGAGTCGCCCATATCAAAGCTAAGCTGATTTTACAGTTACTAAGTTGATGAATAGAAAAACAATAGTTGAATAAGGCACTACAAAGTATTAGCAACAACTAGACAAGCCTACACAAGTAGATCGGTCGAATTACATCTAATAGAAGTATGAAACCTAAAACAATGAAAGGAACAACAAGTAAATAAAGGAAGCACATGGAGACACATGATTTATTTACTGAAGTTCGGGCTCACAAAGAACCCTACATCTCTATTGAGAAGTCCACAAAGGACCGGGTCTCTTTCAACCCTATTCTCACTCAAGTGACCACAAAGATCGAGCTCATGTTCTCCACTAGAAAATCCCTTGCGGGATGGGTGATACAAACTTCCTGAGGTGTCACCACACAAGTTAGGAGCTCTACGGGCATCGCTAACCGTCTAGGAGCAAATCTCCAAGAGTAACAAGCACAAGTCACAAAGATGATTAAATCGAATACTCAAGAGTGGAACGGTGCTCTTCTCACTAGGAATCAATGGCTCACTCAAACCCTAGCTCAAGGGATGAAGCTTTGACTTGGAGAGGGAGAGTGAGGTGAATGGGCTCAAAAGTGCCTTTTGATTTTCGGGTTAGAGAGAGTATGCACGAAGTATGGTGAGAGCCTTTTATACAAAGGGCTCAAAAAGAGCCGTTGGCCTGTCTGGACAACCCGCACCGGCACTGTCAATCGAGCCATCGGCACTACAGGTAGGGTTTCTGACACATTGTCATAGATCTGCATGCAAGAAATCGGCCCGCACCGGCACTGCCGGTGAGGCAGCCACAAAGAAGACAAGTGGTCTCTGGCGACCTTGACCGGCACTGCCGATCGCGGTCAGCTAGAGAGCCTGAGAGGAAACAGTCTCTGTGGAGAGGGGACCGGCACTACCGATCAGGAGATCGGCACTGCTGTTGAGCTACAGGGCTGAGCCAGATAGAAAGAGTGGCTTTCTGAAAGAGTCGATCAGCACTGCCGATGGGACCATCGGCACTACCGATGAGCTACAACCAGAGAGCCAGAGAGAACAGACTTCTCTGGTAGGAGCGACGGGCACTGCCGATGCTGGTAAGACAGAAGCCAGCGAAGTGTCTGGGCATCACAGCGCCTCTAGGAGATGTGATCGGCACTGCCGATGAGGACCAACGGTACTGCCGATGAAGGCAAAAATAGAGGGCGATAGAAGTGGTATTTGGGGGAAATTTTGAGCATCTGACTTTACCAACTTTGTAAATTATACCCGTCTTAATAGTATGACTTACCTATACTCAAGATAATAAATAAAAATAACAAGATCTTCATTCTTGAGTAGATATTTTTGGACTTTCAACTTGAGGCAAACAATCATCTTCTTTTCTCTTTTTGTTTCAATGCATTTCATTCATCAATTGAGATGGTCATCTACACACATTCTCAATAAAAATATTAGTCCATTCTTAATTGTATTGACGCCAATCACCAAAACAAAATTAGGGGCCTAGATGCACTTTCAGACCTTAGATAGGGTGATCCTCTATCCCCTATTTTGTTTAATTTGGTGGCAGACATGCTCGCAATACTCATAGCGAAAGCTAAAGTGAATGACCAAATAAAGGGTGTAGTACCTGATCTTGTGGATGAGGGACTATCAATACTACAATATGTTGATGACACCATCATCTTATGTATCACGACATACAAAAGGCTAATAATATGAAGCTTTTGTTATGTGTCTTCGAACAACTATTTGGTCTCAACTCTTTTGCTTTGGTGAAGCAAAAGACTTTGAGGACGAATATACTACCCTGTTCAGGTGCAACATGGGTCAACTACCTTTCAAGTACTACCCTGTTCGGGTGCAACATGGGTCACAAGAGATTTAGGAACAATGAATGGAATGACATGATCCATAGGTTTTAAAAGAATGAACAAATGGAAAGGTAAACTTATGTCTGCTAGGGGATGATTAATTCTTGTCAATGTTATGCTTAGCATTCTTCCAGTATTTATGATGTCCTTCTTCGAGATTCTGGAGAATGTCCTGAAGAAATTAGATACAATCCGTTCCAAATTCTATTAGGAGAGGGAAGGACACAAGAAGAAGCGCCATCTTGCCAAATGGGAAATTCTTTGTCAATCTAATGATCAAGGGGGGCTTGGGGTGATCAATCTTCACACAAAAGACATTTGTCTTCTGAGTAAATGACTATTTAGGTTATTGAACAAAGATGGGTCATGACAAAGACTGCTTAGAAACAAATACTTCCCTAATACTCCTCTCACCCAGATTCAAAAGAATAAAAAAACTGAGTGATTCTCATTTCTGGGTTGGGTTACTAAAAGTTAGGGATGGCGTTTTCCAATGGGATCTTTTCAAGTTAGGGATGGAAGTAAGATTAGATTCTGTAAACACACTTGGATGGATAATATACCTCACTGAACAATTCCCGAATTTATACAATGTGACGAGATGGAACAATGCTATTGTCCAACATGTCTTCCAGTCCATCCCTCTTAACCTCACCTTTAGGAGACCCATAACGGAAATAAAGTTAGTAGAATGGAACAACTTGGTCCCTAAGCTTAGGATTGTGCTCCTTAGGGATGAACCCGATTGTTTCAAATGGAATCTACAGGAAAGTGGATTATTCTCGATCCACTCTATGTATAGTACTATGATGCTCCAAACTAAGTCCAGATTGAGACACTTGCGGAAAATTAAACTCCATTTAAAGATCATAATATTCCCGTGGAATCTTTCAAGGGGAGTAACGCTGACCAAAGATAACTTGGCGAAAAAGAATTGGAAAGGCTCCCCAAAATGCTCTTTTTGTAACTCTAGGGAGTCCATTCAACATCTCTTCTCTGAATGTCATGCCGCCCAATATGTTTTGCGGATTTTCACCATTGCTATTGGTTTACAAAGTCCGCTTAATACTAATCATATTGTCGGGGACTGGTCGATATGGCTATGTAGGAATGATATTGTTTTTAACAAAAAGCCGATAATCTCATTGATGCAGATTGTTTTCAAAGCGACTTACTGGTGTCATTTTTGGAGAATACTACAGAAGGATATCCATAGGGAGGCAATTATGGAAGCATATCAGGCGTTGGAGGTGATCGCCATGAGTGTCTTCTGAACGCATGGGTGGCCACTGCAGCATAGGCTTTGTTGTTAGTTCTATCTTACTTTGCTATCTTTTTATGCGCCTCTTGTGCGCCACATGCTGTAATAAGGAGTCTTGTAGGTCATTGTCGATGATACATATCATTGGGGTACCTCATAGATAAGGAAAGCAAAGTAGACTCCTACTCGGATATGTATAGTAGACCACCTAGGACTTCGCCATGTAACCCTTTCCCCCCGGATATATAAGGAGGGGCAGGGGTCCTCCTCAAGGGGCAACTAGACAAGTAGATAAGCTCAATTAGATAGATCCCATAACTAGACATCATTGTCTAGGTCTACTCTCGTCTAGATCTATGATCTAAATATATCAATACAAATACCACAAAACATAGAATGTTCGGTATTTATCCTCTGGGAGGTCCGAACCTATATAAATTGGTGTCTTGTGTTACCATCGTCTCTCGATCTTGCGCATACCCTTATTCTACATATAAATCATCATAGGTGAACTATCCTATGTCTATTGCCGAGATTAAGTCTCGACAGTTGGCGTACCAGGAAGGGGCAGCGTGATGGTCGGCATGTTGAGTTCGATGACCTCAATCTACTTCAAGATTTGATCATGATCTGACCGGCGTTGAAGCGCACGAGTCATCACATCTTCGTCAAGGCGGCATCCCACTCGGGCAGCATCGTCGTGACATGATGTCTCCAACGACTCGGCGACATCGCCATGACTCAACAGCTCTACTGCTCGGCGACTACATGGACACGCTCGGGGGCTCATCATCAACCTAACGACTCCGGTCACTCGGCAACACCGTTCATTACAACGACGCCTCTGATGACATTGTCGCACTATGATGACACCTTCAACGAGGGCAACCGCTACTCGGCGACATTGTCCATTACGGTGATGCTTCCAACAACTCGATGCTTTGGCGGATTCCGATGACTCGGCGACATCGCCATGACTCGACGATTCGACCACTCACAGCCATGTGGACATGCCCGAAAGCTACTCTACGACGATGAGGCGCCCCTTCCCGGAGGATCGAGGTCCAGAAGGTGCTAATAACGCAGACACTTGATAATACAACAATAATCCAAATTTAAGTTTAATTATTACATCAAAGTGCAGCAGAATTACAAGTTCATGAAGTTTTTGAAAACAGTGGAAGCGAAATAACGATAAGATCTACGAGCTCGACGATACAACATAGTGATGATTCATGCCCGAGGAACCATCACTCTAGCAGCACACAACAATCACTACGGCGGCAGATCAGACTCCCAATGGGCAGTCCAACCCTCAGGGACTTGCACGTCCCAAGGCAACACATCCACATGCAATTCTATGATGGGGAGGTGGGTAGCCTTGAAGGCGTCAAATTCGACTTGAAACTCCTGCAGTTCAGATTCCATGATGTCAGCATCTCCAATAGCTTGGTCACGCTCTTCGATGATCATATCCATCTCTTCATTCTTCGCTTGTACTTGCTGGTTTAATTATGCAATTTCCAGAATCTTGGCTTGCTTTTCGGCTTCAGAAAGCCGAAGTGCGGCCCGAAACATGTCCAGTTGACGGTATAAGTTCTTGCATATGCCAAATAGGGAGAGTCCATAACACTCTGCCACATGTAGTGCTGGGCGATACAGTGGGTGGTTTGGATCGAAGACAAAATCCAGACGACGGTTCCACTTAGGATCTTCCATATTATCAATGGGTATCAAGGTTACCGGTGGTGAGTGAGAGCGCGCGGGAGTGCGGGGCCGAGTACCGAGGCGGCAGTGGTGGCAGAGAGAATCGAGCGGCGCGCGCGGGCGGGAGGCGACGGGAGGAAGAAGCCAAGAGATTTTGCAGAAAGGACCCCAAGTTTTTGAAAAGTTTGCAAAGAAGTCCTAGGTTCAGTTTTAATTGATTTAAAACACCTCCTTAAGTCCAATTAAGCTGAAATTTGAACTGTGGGTTAATTAAGATAAGGTTAATTTATTTGTGAAGTATATTTGGCCAGAAAAGAAATAATTTAGTTAGAATTATTAATTAAAATTAAATCAATTCTAGGTTTAAACCATTTAATTGATTGATTTCTTATTGGAATAAAATTCTGGTTTTTGGCCTAAAATTCTATTTTATTATTACCATAGCTCTGATGTAGTTATTTGGCCTATGATTTATAGAAATTTAATCTGCTTCAAAATTTTTGCTTGCAGGGTTTTATTTTGGCTTGAGGAAATTCTATTTTTAACTTGCCTCTATTATTTCATGCTCATACTTGAGTTTAAATTTTTTGGCAATATGTGCTTAAGCAAGAAATGAGACACCTGGGTGTCACAGACGACCTGATGACTGCACCACTCGACAACATCGTCATGACTTTGCGACTTCGGCAACTCGGCAACATCATCGTGACTTGGCCGCTGATCAACATCGTCGACACTTGGTGATGCATGTGACGATTTGGTCCTTCGATCGTTCGGTCACTCAGCATGAAGATCATACAACATGCTCGAGGGCTACTAGACGACGCCTTCGACGACTTAGCGCTTCAGTGTTTTGACAGACTCGGTCGCTCGGCGACATCGCTGTGACTTGGCATCTCGGTCAGCTACTCGATGTCTCGATGATCTGGCCACTCAATGACGTCTTTGACGACTCAGCACATCGGCAACATCGCCGCGACTCGGTCACTCGGCGACACCGCCGCGACTCGATCACTCGGTGATATCGCCTAGACTCGGCCACTCGGTGACATCGCTGCATCATGACGATTCAACGGCCACTCAGCTACTCAGCAACGCCATCAATAACTTGGCACTTTAGGTTTTCACCCATTCGGTTAATCGGTGACGCCTTCGACGACTTGGCGACACAAGCCAACCACTCGGCGTCTCGACGATCCAGCTACTTGACAACACAAGCCAACCACTCCGAGCTTCGATGTTCCGGTGATATGATGGCTCGACTTCGACGTTCGACCACTCGCCAACAACTTCAGCACGCTCGGGGGCTCCTCTTTAACTCGTCGAATAGCAAAACTAAGTATCTTTATACTTTCTCGATTTACTTTTGAGGTTTTGGGCTCATGTTCTTTATACTATTTTCCCCACGACCATTCATTTCTGTTTTCTAAGCAGAAGGTAGTAGGTTTTTTGATGAACAAAGTCGGTCTTTTTAATCAGTGCTCTTATTTGTGGCTTTATTCATCTTTTTATTGCCTCGATTCTTTAATCCTTCATATTAAAAAATCGAGCCAGGGGCTATTTATATATCTATACATGTGTTCTTCCACTTTTTTATGAATCTAGTAGTACATATGTCGGTGACCTTTCAGTAGTGCTTCAACCCTGACACCATATGACCCGTGTCGTCCGTTCTAGTTTCATCTTTTTTGGCTTTAGCCTCGACCGATACATTGAATTTAATTCGTGATTTGGTCTTATTTTTTGGTCTTACGCCGACTAGGGACTAAGGCATAAAACTTTTTTGCCACGTGACAGACTGCCACTACACTAAACCCAGAGCCAAAGTTGTGAGAGGTTATCTGTCGATTGGTTCAGATTGCTACGCAAGAGTAAATTATGACTGATATTATTGTGGCAGACCGAGCTTCAAACTTTTTATATTTTTTCCTAAGGATCCTATGGTGGATCGGTCTGGTTGCTAATGCGTGAATACGCTGCTATGTGCCAGTTGGTCTACTTAAAGAAAAAAAAATGGATACAGACTTGACTTTTCAGTCGACTAATTTGTTTGGCTTATAAAAATAAGTTTCCAAGCAAACAATATTAATTATAACTAATTATTCTAATTTTCTTTATTTTCAGGAACAACGATGATGGATACGCAGATATACCACTCGACATAGAGTGATTTCCTCGCCTTCATTAGTCGGCTTACAACTCTGACCGCTCTTAGCAGTCGGCCACGCCAGCTCCGATTGCCTTCATCGGTCGGCTTACAGCTCCGACCGGTCTCATGGGTCGGCCACGCTAGGTATGTCTGCCTTCATCGATCGGCTACACCAGCTCTGACTGTCACCATCAGTCTGCCATATCACATCTGACCGCCACCATCAGTCGGTCATATATCAGAACATCAGCTTCACTTGGTCATCACTTCGTTGGCGGTCGGCAGCTACAACAACCTCAACTGCCTTCTTCACTCGACCTTCCCATCTTGAGTTGAGCGGCGCTGCCTCTCGTACATGATATTCTGAGTTGAGCATGACTGCCACTCGGTCATTGGTTTAAGTCACCTACCAGTCAGCAATAATTGAAGTCACTCGTTTGAATCATTTATCACTCGGTAGTGATTGATCTCACTCTACTGAGTTATTTATCACTCGGATTTGATGATTTGAGTGATTTTTCATTGAAGAGAGCCAACACGACTATTCTTGATTTGGACTCTTGTATTATTTGCAGTTTCCAAATGATACAAGAGTCGGGGGCTACACCTAATTAGGTGCACCTATTCGACACACTAGTTGATTTCTCGAAGACATTTTTTGATCTTTGAGACTCTCACAAGCTCGCTAATATAAAGCTGAAGCATATGGCATGAATCAGTCAGGAAACTACTGAAGATTATCATCCAGCTTGCAAGACTCTCGGGGGCTTGTCGATGATACATACCATCAGGGTACCTCATAGATAAGGAAAGCAAAGTAGACTCCTACTCGATATGTATAGTAGACCGACTAGAACTCGGCCATGTAACCCTATCCCTCTGGATATATAAGGAGGGACAGGGGTCCTCCTCAAGGGGCAACTAGACAAGTAGACAAGCTCAATTAGATAGATCCCATAATTAGACATCATCATCTAGGTCTACTCTCGTCTAGATGTATGATCTAGACATATCAATACAAATACCACAGAACACAGGACGTAGGGTTATTATCCTCTGAGAGACCCGAACCTATATTAAATCGGCGTCTTGTGTTACCATCGTCTCTTGATCTCGCGCATACCCCTATTTTACATATAAATCATCATAGGTGAACTATCCTATGTCTATTGCCGAGATTAAGTCTCGACAGTCGTATGCAAGTTGCAAAAGACTGGAACCTCGTTCCATTATCTAAATTTTTTTTCTCATACGTCCATCCTAGGTTGCAAAGAAATTGACTACTACAATAAAGCTCTACAGTGACGGGCTAAAAGGGACCTCAATGGCGGAAACGAATTCCCGCCACTAAGCCACTATCACTACGAACGAGAAAACATAGTAGTAGATAAATGCCCGCTACTAAATTTGCAATAGAAAAAAATAAAAAGCAAAAGATCCACTGCTGCCTACGCCCGGATCTACCACTGCCGTCGTTGCCCATGCCCGCCCTGATCCGCAGCCGCCGCCGCCCGCTCCTGGATCCGCTGCCACCCATGCTCGGATCTGCTACCACCACCTGCGACGAGGAGGAGGGGCCGGTGGGGAGGGCGCAACCCGACGGGGATGGGGCCGTAGGCGGAGGGGCGGGGGTGCAGAGGGGGCTGACGCCGGCGGGGAGGGTGCCAACTAGGAGGGCACTATAGAGAGAGAGAGAGAGAGAGAGAGAGAGAGAGAGAGAGAGAGAGAGAGATGGCGGTGGCTGGTGTGTTTGTATGTAGGGCAGAATTGCTAAGTGTTGCTTTTATAGTGTAGGGTGAGGTGGGTAGGTTGCATCTAGATTGTTTATTTCTTATCCAATAGTCATAGACAACTCAAATTTAGTGGCGGACTATGCTCACATCATTCGAAACCATCACTAAATTACTGTTTGAAAATCTTAGTGACGGTCGGTGTCCCTAGTCTAGATTAGTGACAGTTTTTCAAATAGCCCGCTACTGAGATAAAAAAAGGTCTGTCACTACAAAGCCGAATTGTAGTAGTGATTGCCCACACCGCCACAAAAAGATAGTGCAGGCAAAGGTGGTGACATCCTCATCGTTGCTGCTATTTTGCTACACATCCACATCGCTATCAAGTAGTATATTTAAAGGGGGCGTTCATGGCCGTTTCAAGTTCTGTTTGGTTAAGTTCACCTTAATTTTGTATTAAAAGTCATCTGATCATGTTCCAGTTAAGATTATTTGGTTAAGTTTATAATTAACATATTAATCAATAACTAGCAGAAGTCATCGAACGTCGGACATTGACGAACTGTACCCGCTCACAGCACACGCGGCCATCTCATGACGTCCTCATCGAAGTATAAAAAAATGCAGTGGCGGGGGACGAAAATTGTTGCTCTCCATGTAATATCCATTGTTGCTCTTCTTTCGTTCTGTCACCACGCAGCATTGTTGCGTTATCTCCGGTTGACCAACTCTAGTAAATTACGCTTTCATAACACAGAGCAATGTCTGTCATTGATTTTCACTGCATAAGGTTAGCAGGAAAAGGAAAAATAGAGGCGTTATTTATCAAATCAAGGTATGACGCTGGTACTCCGCCACTGGAAAAATGGGGAACAGGATATGTACGTGCTTGGATGGGAAAGATGAGAAGTTGGCCTTCCGTGTTAACCAACTCGTCGAAGAAGCAGGCAGCAGCCAACGCCGCTGCCGCTCCGCATCTACCACGCGCACGGTTACATTTGTTGAGGGGATGTTTTTCAGTTATCACATGGTCACTATAGAGAGTTTAGCATTCCGAGGTAGGACATCAACGAATTTGAAGTGTATTTTTTTCTGTAACTGAATGATGTTGCAGAAGTTGGACGCCGAAGTTTTTTTTAAAAAAAACAAAACATCAGTTCACTATCTATAACTGACTAGTAAAACCGAACTTCCCGTGGCACACCATTGAAACACAAAATTACTGTCATTATGAGTCAACAACTATTGAAAAAATTATATTAAGCATATGTATTTAGTCCGGTTCAGGACCGACTTTGCTTTGCTTTACTTTTCTGGCCCGTCAACCTTAAGCCGTAGCTTGTCGATCCCTTCTTCCATCAATGCAAAGGTTGTGGCCACACGACGCTTCTTGCTCTCTCCTCATGCTGTACTGTTGTATGGAGAAGATTGTTGGCCTAAACAGTGTGTTACAATCTCCACAAACCGGTGGCACGCTGTGATATAGTAAATAAGTAAGTCAACATGAATATTACTAATTAGTAAAAAATTGACCATGATTCAGTTTCGAAAGCAAGTTATTTAGTGACCTTTTACCTCGCCGACTGGAGCACCTTGAACTGTATTGGTGGTAGACAGCAATAGTGTAGCCGAAGAGTCCTGCCGCAGCCATAGCGGTAAGCCAGGTGATGATTGCTACACCGGAGTCACCGAAGATGACGAGAAACACCGTCATCAGCATCATAAACATCATGAAACAGGAGAGGAAGAGCATCTGAAGGGTGTAGCTAGAGAAGATTGCACGGTCCATGAGTCCGCCATCGACAAAGCAAGCCCAGGGGAACAGTCCTATGGATAGCCAGACGGAGAGATCCATGATAGCTGCCGCTACGTCCCCAGCTGGGTTGTACGTGCAGGACATCCACACGGTCCACACGGCAAATGCCAGCGATGCCAGGCACAGCAAGAATGCAGGAGCAACAAGGTCAGGATCCTCCAGCCCCTTCTCCTTTCTCTCCTTGTGATGAAGTGGGATGCAAAGGCGTACAACGATCGTGTTGAGATCCATGATAGCAGCGATTTGAGCGGAGTTTTCAGCTCCGATGCGCTGGCGATGATTGGCAATGGCGTACCCGCATGACCCAGCGGCAACGATCGTGTTGAGATACATGACCACCATTCCTGCGAATGGCCTCCATGAAATTCCAACGAAGAACGCCAGTAGCGGAGCATACGAGACACGCACGATGGCTTGAAGAGTGCCCGTCCTCTTCTCCGATAGCGAGACGATCCAAGAGAAAAAGTAAAGGCTCACGAGCAGGGAGACGGCTACAATAACTGACATAGTAAGCTGCTTGATGAAGCAGCAGAACAGTGGCAGGATGAACACAAGGAACGGGCGGTAGAGCCGTATGTCCGTGGTGGTCGGAGGCCCCGAGAACCAAACGGCATAAGACTCCGCGTCCAGAACATTATATATCGTCTCCGTGGCTTTGTCGCGGAAGGTTGAGACGGAAGTGTGAGCGTCGCCGTCTCTTATCATCGGTAGCGAACGGCACCTCTGGAACCTGAAGGGGCGCCCGGTCATCATAAACAGTTGGTTTGTTTTAGACGCAATGGCGAGACCTGAAGGCGGGTCTCTCGATTCTTGTTCATCTATATATAATATAAGAGGATTAGCAAAGTATCTATGCGTTGCTACGTACTTTAAAAAACAAAATACTTTTTATATAATATAATTATTAGATATATACAATATTATTGACATTTTTACATAAAAGATTATATTTATATTATCATTGGTGCTTCTTAGTATATCATTTTATATGTTAAAAGTAACAATTTTATCACCATTTTTACCATATTTTAGAAGTTTTATCTGGAGGAAAAATCAATTCACGGAGTCCAAAAATAGAACTGCATTATAACGTAATTTTGAAATTAAATACTTGCTCTAATGTAAAAAGTTAAAACACTAAAGTTGTAGATCTCATCGATACCTTTTCGAAACATATATGGATGAAATTATTTAGACCACAGAGCTAGGAGATATGAGCCCCGCATAGAGACCTGCGCACAGGAGTCCGAATCAGAACAAATATTTTTGTATCGCATATTTAGAAATCAAACTGTAAGATCTGAACTTTTCTTGAATACCAAAGTTGTAGAACTTTTCGAGAGCTACGAGGTAGAGTCCGAGTTTCTCTCATTTGAGCTCCGGACGTGGGAGTTATGAGTTTTAAAATTCGATACTTGATATAGAAGGTACAAAATCGATTTGGATTCAATTTTTAACTTTATGGATATGAAATAGACGATCATACCTCAATTAATAGATTGTAGAGAAGAAAAGACTAGGGCAAGCAAGATATTCCGGGTCGGTTCCCTTACGCACGCGCAGCGTCTGTCGTTCGGAGGGAAAAATATTTCCTATTATCTTTGTGTGAAGACAGCGCGCGGATTTGGTATGCCCAATCGGGTACGCTTGTTTGTTGTAATACGAGTCCTTTGCGTCCACCTCGCGCTCGTATAATTGTATTGACTGGTGCGGTGGTGCCGCGTGCAAGTCTCGTGCGCACCTTTCACGTCTTTAAACGTACGGCATCGTTCTCTCCTCCGTTCGCCTCCGGTCGTGGCACCTTCAGCAACACGGCCACGACCTGGGCCGATGCAAGAGCTGCGGCGCCTGTGAGTGTGACGACCTCGACGGTCCGGTCGCTGGCGGCAGACCAACATCTGAAGCTTCGCCCCAGACAGCGCCGGCAATTGGCACTACGATCCATCCAGCAGCAAGCATGTCAGTCCTGGTGGCGCCCCGTGACGACCATCCCATTCCTGGCGTTCGGTGGAGCTTATTCTTCCCGGCCCCCGGCCGTCGACCTCCTACAGGACGCCATCGCGCCGTCACGCTTGGACGCGGCAGAGCTCACCATCCAGGATGCCATACTGATCCTCGATACTTGGATGTATAGCTGCTGGACAGTTCGGCTATGTTCCGCGGCCAAGCCCCTCTCAGGCGCTGACGCAGTCCCCCGGCAGGGCGCGCCTCCAGTGACGTGCTTGTCTCCATCACGCCGAGTTCCCCGCCCCGTCAAGAGAGGGGATTCCCACTGATGAGTGGGTCCCACGTGAATAGATGATTATGGTTTTTTTTTTAAAAAAAATGAATAAGGACTATGATTTGCAATATTCATATTGACACGGAAAAGATGGGATTGCGCAAAACATATTGACCTGTTATAATGACCCTCACTGTCTAGCAATTGATTTTGACCGTTCTGTTGGAACAGGGTACTTATAAAGTGAGACGGAGGAAGTATATATAATCTGACCAGGTAAAACAACTGGAAATATACAACGGTAAGTTAGCAAATTCTAAAAGTACCATACGACCAGACTAGCTTTACCGTAGACACCAAAAATGTTAAACCGAATTTCAGAAAAGTGTACTTGAAAACTAGCATCTTCCATATTATGTTGGTGTACCAGAGCATCGCATCAGACATAAGCATCACTACATGAATCCTGGGGCACTCGTGATTGAGGCACATATGCCCCAGAACCTACGCCATTTCCATCGTAGCCCTGCTTGGGCTTGGGGTACAACCTCAACATGGGTCTTGATCCTAGAGGTGGGAACGTATGGGGAATGAAGAGGGGAGTTGTACATGCCAGACCAGGGATCCGAAGGTACCATTATCTCTGCCTTGTTGATCTGCACCTCCCGCTTCCGGTCCGACATGTGGGTCTCCAACAGCTCAGTAGTCTCAGACTTCAAATTTGCTATGTCACTCCCACCTGCCTTGTCAAGCAGCAAGTCATGAGGCTTTGCCATGTCATTCAAAAGCTTCCTTGCAGAACATCTGGGGAACAGGCCTATGGATAGCCGTCTCTAGCTGCCGCTACGTCTCCAGCTGGGTTGTACGTGCAGTACATCCACACGCAGGCCCGGCCCTGGGGGGGGGGGGGGGGGGGGGGCAAAGGGGCGGCCATCTTGGGTCTCCAAATCTGAGGGGGTCCTCACTAAGGTGTGTATACATGTATATGTCTCAGAAAACTTGGTCCAGTAAATTGTTGGAATTAATTAATAATAATAATAATTCCTGAAAATCTCAAACACACATTTATGAGTGGTGAGAGTGCAAAGGTTTAGTCTCATATTGCTAGTGGGGGTGGATGGAGTCCAACTTATAAGGTTGGTTGCTCTAGCATCTCTTGCAAGTGTGTGGATGGGAGGAAGGAAGAACACACGCGCGCTCGCTCGCCTCGCCTCGCCAGACCGGGCGTGGGCGATGGGCACGCATCACCTGCGTGAATGGTCCGCCGAAATTCAGTCCCTTGCCTTGCGGGGGCGCGGCTTCGTTTTGCACTTTCTTTTTGCTGCGTATTCCATATATTTAATTATGGAAACCGACGTATTAATATGGTAACCGACTCGGTTGCGGGATGCCTAACCGTAGCGGTCCCCCCTATAAATACGTACGGGTACCGCCGCAAATCATATCACATAATCGCTTAAGGTTTTGTCTCTCGCTACTGTTGCGCCGCCAAGTCTTCTCCATCCCGATTGTCAGCGTGCACCGGCGAACGGGAGAGCAGGTCTCCGGAACCATCGTCCTCTGTGATCCTACACCGGGAGAGGGCGAATAAGGTTTTTGAGAAGCGCTCTACGCGACTGCTCGATCGCTTCCTCGTCTTCGTCAAGCTCGTCGCCACGGCTCGTCTTCCTCGTTGTCGAGTCGGTCTCACCCGCCGTCGTTAACAACGTGACGGTGTTGTATGTCGTCGCCGCCTCCTCTACCCAGTCCAGAAGGAAACGTACGTACTCTCATCTCACACCATGTCTTTCATACTAGCTTTCGTAGTCTATTTGTCTATGATGGCTGTTGCTAGTATGCTAGATATTATGCTTTTGTCTGGCCTAATAGACCTGTCTAGATTTTGCGTAGACTTGTCTAATTCATTATGCAATCTGTTAATCATACTTATAATTTATTTCCGGATTAATATAAAACTAAAAGTGCTAATTTATTCAACAATCCAAAAACCTTATTGTAGGCACTTTAGTTTTATGGCTGGATTTATCGATGCACTGAGGCCAGAGAAATTCACTGGCGTACACTTCAAAAGATGGTAAGTGAAAGTCACTCTGTGGCTTACTGCCATGAATGTGTTCTAGGTGTCCACTAGCAAACCTGAAGACGATCTCACTGTAGATCAGGAAAAGGTCTACAGTGAAGTCAACACAATATTCTTGGGCGTTATTATTGGAGTTTTGGTAGATCGTCTTCAGCACGTCTATATCCATCATACAGTCGCAAAGGATATGTGGGACGCTCTGATCGCTGACTATGGTGGTTCAGATGCTGGCGCTAAACTGTATGTCATTGAGCAGTACCATGATTTTAAGATGATAGATGGCAAATCTATCATCGCGTAGGCTCATGAGATACAGTGCATAGTGAAGGAACTCGAATTGCTTAAGATCATCGAACCTGAGAAGCTTGTGGCTGGGGGCATTATTACCAAATTGCCTCTAACTTGGAGGGATTTTGCCACTACTCTTAAACATAAGAGGATGAACATATTTGTCTCAGATTTAATCGCGTCTTTTGATGTTGAGGAGAAAGCTCGTGAGAAGGATGGACGTTCCAAATTTAACGAGGAAAACACTATTGCCAATATGGTGCATCAACCATAATAGTCTCATGGCAGTGGTGGTAAGGGCAAGGGCAAGAACAATAAGACTAAGCAGACCACTACCTTCAAGAAGAAGAACAAGGAGAAGGGAGCATGCTTTGTTTGCGGTTCTAATGAGCATGGGCAAAGAAGTGTCCAGAACGCAAAGGAAGGAAGCCTCCACAGTAGAAGTCTGCGAACATGGTGACCAGTGCTAGAGAAAATAGTGGGTATGGTAATTTACCATATGTTTTTTCTGTATTTTAATCTACTTGTTGGTGGCTTGATACTAGTGCTAATGTTCATGTTTGTGCTGATGCCTCTTTGTTTACTTCTTACCAGGTCGCCCGGGATTCCTCCGTCCTAATGGGGAATGGGTCACATGCTTCTGTTCATGGTGTTGGCACGGTCGAGCTGAAGTTCACTTTGGGAAAGATTATCCAATTGAAGAACATACAGCATGTCCCTTCTATCAAGAAGAATCTCGTTAGTGGCTCCCTTTTATATAGGGATGGTTTTAAGGTAGTGCTAGAGTCGAATAAAGTTGTCGTGTCTAAGAGTGGACAATTTATTGGTAAAGGCTATGAGTGCGGAGGCTTGTTTCGCTTTTCCCTTTCAGATTATTGCAATAAGTCTGTGAACTATATTTGTGATGATGTTAATGAGAGTGATGCTAGTGTTTGGCATTCACGTTTATGTCATCTAAATTTTGGTTCTATGTCTCGACTGTCCAGCTTGAATTTAATTCCGAATTTTTTCATTGTCAAAGGTTCTAAGTGCTCAAGTTGTGTGCAATCTAAACAACCTCGAAAGCCTCACAAGGTTGCAGAGGAGAGACACTTGGCACCACTAGAACTTATACATTCAGATCTTTGTGAAATGAATGGTATATTGACTGAGGGTGAAAAAAGATATTTCATGACTTTGATTGATGATGTGACTAGATATTGCTATGTTTATTTGTTAAAAACAAAAGATGAGGCTCTAAACTACTTTAAAATATATAAGGCTGAAGTTGAAACTCAACTAGAGAAAAAGATCAAAAGAATTAGGTCCAATCGTGGTGGCGAGTATTTTTCAAATAAGTTTGATTTATTCTGTGTGGAACATTGTTTGATACATGAGAGGACGTCTCCCTATTCGCCCCAATCAAACGCGGTTGCCGAAAGAAAGAATCGCACCTTAACTGACTTGGTTAATTTCATGTTAGACACGGCTGGATTATCTAAGGCATGGTGGGGAGAGGCTTTATTGACATCATGTCATGTCCTAAATAGAGTTCCCATGAAGAATAAGGAGAAGACTCCATATGAGGAATGGATTGGTAGAAAGTCATCACTCTCTTACTTACGCACATGGGGTTGTTTGGCCAAAGTTAACGTGCCAATTAACAAGAAGCGTAAGTTGGGACCTAAAACTGTGGATTGTATCTTTCTTGGATATGCTCATCATAGCATTGCCTATAGATTTTTAGTGGTTAAATCAGAGGTGCCTGATGTTCATGTTAATTCATTAGTGGAGTCTCGTGATGTTACTTTCTTTGAGAACATATTTCCTATGAAAGATTTACATAGCATATCTAGATTATCTTCTGATGTGATTGCTGAAACTACTCCTGAACCTAGTGTATTTTCTGATCATGCTGAACAAACACTTGAACCAATCCATGAGGAGATTGATAGTGAAGCTCCTAGGAGGAGCAAGAGACAAAGGACTGCAAAGTCTTTTGGTGATGATTTCACTGTTTATCTTGTGGATGACACTCCTAGAACCATTTCAGAGGCATATGCATCTCCTGATGCAGATGACTGGAAAGAAGCTGTACATAGTGAGATGGACTCTATTCTTTCTAATGAAACTTGGAAGTTGTCGATAGACCATATGGTTGCAAACCTGTGGGTTACAAATGGGTGTTTAAAAAAAAGTTTAAGCCTGATGGTACTATTGACAAGTATAAGGCTCGGCTTGTGGCTAAAAGTTATACTCAGAAAGAAGGCGAAGACTTCTTTGACACTTATTCACTTGTTGCTAGATTGACCAGTATTCGTGTATTACTTACTCTGGCTGCCTCACATGGTCTTATCGTTCATCAGATGGACGTTAAGATAGCTTTCCTTAATGGAGAGTTGGATAAGGAAATCTATATGGATTAGCCAGATGGATTTGTAATAAAGGGTCAGGAAGACAAGGTGTGTAAGTTATTAAAGTCTTTGTATGGTCTGAAACAAGCTCCTAAGCAGTGGCATGAGAAATTTGATTCAACACTTCTAGCAGGAGGCTTTTCAGTCAATGAGGCTGATAAATGTGTGTACTACCGCCATGGTGGGGGTCAGGGAGTTATACTGTGCTTGTATGTGGATGACATACTCATCTTTGGAATGAATCTTGACGTGATCAATGAGGTCAAGACTTTTCTGTGCCTAAGCTTTGATATGAAGGATCTGGGTGAGGCTGATGTTATCTTGAACATCAAGCTAATCAATGGAGAGAATGGGATTACTCTTATGCAATCTCATTATGTTGAGAAGCTCTTGAACCGTTTTGGTTACAAGGATAGCAAGTCTTCTCCAGCACCTTATGATCCCAGCTTGATCCTTCGAAAGAATAAGAGAATTGGCAGAGACCAATTAAGATATTCTCAGATAATTGGATCACTTATGTATTTAGCTAGTGCTACTAGGCCTAACATCTCGTTTGTTGTGAGCAAACTAAGCCGGTTTACTTCTTGTCCGGGAGATGATCATTGGCATGCGCTTGAGCGGGTAATGCACTATTTAGTTGGTACTATGGATTATGGAATTCATTATTCTGGATATCCAGCAGTACTAGAGGGCTATAGTGATTCTAATTGGATATCTGATGCTGATGAGCTGTATGGCACAAATGAATATGCATTTACTCTTGGTGGTGCTGCTGTTTCATGGAGATCATGCAAACAGACCATCTTAACAAGGTCTACCATGGAAGTTGAGCTTACCGTACTAGATACAGCTACAGTTGAGACCGATTGGCTATGTGAGCTCTTGATGGACTTGCCTATTGTCGAGAAACCTGTACCGGCAATCCTCATGAATTGTGACAATCAAACTATGATAATCAAAGTGAACAATTCTAAAGACAATATGAAGTCATCAAAACATATTAAGAGATGTTTGAAGTCTGTCAGGAAAATGAGAAACTCTAGAGTCATATCAGTAGAATATATTTCAACTGGTGAGAACCTGGTAGATTAATTCACCAAGGGGTTGTCATGTAATATGATAGACAGTGCATCGAAGGAGATGGGTATGAGACCCATATGTGCTATTCCATAGTGGTAACCCAACCTATGTGACCGGAGATCCCGTGAAGTAGGACCTGGGAAGAACAAGCTATTGGTTAGCATGAGAGTAACCTTTTTGTGACCCACTCGAGGAACGATGAATTACTCTCGATATCTGTATGGCAGGTTGGTTGTTGCGTTAATGAATTCAGTTGGCTTTAAATAGCGAGGATGTTGTCCTACAGAACATTCTTGAATGAATACACCTATATGAGCCTGATTGTTGTAAGATCGCAATCAGTGAGATTTGGGTGATCTCTATTAAGCTCATGAAAGACCAAGGGAGTACGACCTATATGCTCCACCCGCGGAGAAGCCTACTGGAGGTCTAGTATCAGTTATGACAGTAAGTAAAACTTGTTTGCACAAAACTTGCAATTCAAGGCGTAGTCCATTGTTCAAGCTGTGAATGAGTGTAGCTTATTGTTCTAGGTGGAAGTTCAACTTAACAGTCTCCACTGAAAACACTGGTATATTAAACAACAGTGGGGTGAGGCAAAGTCTAGCTGGGACTTTGAGATCTAGTGGGGATTGTTGGAATTATATGGGCTTGGCCCATTAATAATAACAATAATTCCTAAAAATCTCAAAGTCCCATTCATGAGGGGTGAGAGTGCAAATGTTTAGTCCCACATTGCTAGTGGAGGTGGATGGAGTCCAACTTATAAGGTTGGTTGCTCTAGCATCACTTCCAAGTGTGTGGATGGAAGGAAGGAAGAACACACGCACGCGCTCGCTCGCCTCGCCTCGCCGGGCGGGGCGTGGGCGATGGGCGCGACCGCGCATCACCTGCGTGAATGGTCCGCCGAAATTTGGTCCCTTGCCTTGCGGGGGCGCGGCTTATTTTTGCACTTTCTTTTTTCTGCGTATTCCATATATTTAATTATGGAAACCGACGTATTATTATGGTAACCAACTCGGTTACGGGATGCCCAACCCTAGCGGTTCCCCCCTATAAATACGTACAGGTACCGCCGCAAATTATATCATGTAATCGCTTAGGATTTTGTCTCTCACTACTGTTGCGCCGCCAAGTCTTCTCCATCCTGATTGTCGGCATGCACCGGCGAACGGGAGAGCAGGTCTTCGGAACCATCGTCCTCTGCGATCCTACACCGGGAGAGGGCGAATAAGGTTTTTGGGAAGCGCTCTACGCGACTGCTCGATCGCTTCCTCGTCTTCGTCAAGCTCGTCGCCACGGCTCGTCTTCCTCGTCATCGAGTCGGTCTCACCCGCCGTCGTCAACAACATGACGGTGCTGCACATCGTCGCCGCCTCCTCTAACCAGTCCAGAAGGAAACGTACGTACTCTCATCTCACACCATGTCTTCCATACTAGCTTTCCTAGTCTATTTGTCTATGATAGATGTTGCTAGTATGCTAGATGCCATGCTTTTGTCTGGCCTAATAGACCTGTCTAGATTTTGCATAAACTTGTCTAGTTCATTATGCAATCTGTTAATCATAATTATGATTTATTTCTGGATTAATATAAAACTAAAAGTGCTAATTTATCCAACATAAATCGTAGAAAGAACCTGTCTTGTTGTTTCTCCCTCTAATCAGTTAATCGAAGGTGTCGTGGTATCTTAGAGAACAGCTGCTGGCAGCAACGCCGTCTCGGGGCAAAAGGGGCGGCCATCTTGGGCCCCCAAATCCGAGGGGGCCTCCCTAAGGTGTGTATACAGGTATATGTCTCAAAAAACTTGGCCCAGTAAATCGCAGAAAGAACCTATCTTGTTGTTTCTCCCTCTAATCAGTTAATCGAGGGTGCCGTGGTGTCTTAGAGAACAGCTGCTAGCAGCAACGCCGTCTCCCTGTCATCCAGTGTCGCACAGGCGCACGTGCTAGTTTCCCTAATATCAATTTACAACGACCCATGTGAAGGGGATTACCATTTCCACTATTCTCATAGCACCTTCACATGCATGATGCATGACAGTCCAAACAAAGGCTGCAACATCGAATTGATTTATTCCATTCGAGGCTATCGCTAGGAGCTGTGAGGCAGGTATGGCTCTCTGCACTAATGCTATTTGTTTGGTCTTAATTGTTTAATTGTTTGAATTTTATTTCAACACCTTTGCATCCGATAGAAACCACACATTCGGTAGTGGTAAAGGAAAAAGGAAAACAAGCAAACAAGGTGAGACAATCCTAAAAAGAGGCTACTGATAATTTTTGAAGTGTTATTTTTCAAAGAAAATTTAAAGAATATTGAAATATATATAAATACTTGAACGAACCTAAATCAGTTGATGATAGTTTCTATAGAGAAACAAACTACTTTAATTTAGAAGAGCATGTAGTGTATATTATGTTGAGAGGGCAACAATTTTTACTTTTGCCCTGGGTGTTGGGAACGGGTTTGTTCTTTTGATATGCTTTAGGCTCCTTGGCTTGCGCAATGGTACCGCTATTATCACAATAGAGATCCATTGGACTGGACGCACTAGGAATCACACCCAACTCACAAACAAATTTTCTGATCCAAACAGCTTTCTTCGCAGCTTCTAAAGCGGCAAGGTACTCGGCCTCCGTTGTTGAGTCAGCAACTGTATCTTGCTTGGAACTCTTCCAGCTCACCGCGCCTCCATTGCGATCTCGAATCGTCTTTGTCGGTTTGGAAGCTAGCATCAGTGTAACCATTTACAACGAGCTCTTCCTCACCTCCATAGACTAGGAACATACCCATAGTTCTTCTCAAGTAGTTTAGGATATTCTTACTAGCCACCCAATGAGCTTCTCCTGGAATTGATTGGAATCTGCCCGCTGCAATTAGAGCGAAAGCTACATCTGGGCGTGTACATATCATGGCATACATGATGGATCCGATAGCCGAAGCATACGAGATCGCTCTCATCTTTTCTATCTCATCAGGTGTTGAAGGACACTGAGTCTTGCTAAGAGTAATGCCATGCGACATGGGCAAGAAACCTTTCTTGGAATCTTGCATATTGAACCGTTTCAATACCTTATCGATGTACGTGTCTTGGCATAATCCAATTAGTCTTTTTGATCTATCTCTATAGATCTTAATACCTAAAATGTAAGTTGCCTCTCCTAAGTCCTTCATGTACACATCCTCACTTAGGTTTCCATTAAGGAAAGCCATTTTGACATCCATTTGCCATATCTCATAATCATAAAATGTGCCAATTGCTAGAAGGATCCGTATAGACTCTAGCATAGCGACGGGCGAGAAGGTCTCATCATAATCAACCCCTTGAATTTGCTTAAAACCTTTCGCCACTAATCGTGCCTTATAGATGTGAACATTTCCATCCATGTCTACCTTTTTCTTAAAAATCCATTTACACTCAATGGTTTTTCCAAACTTGATTTTCTCTCATGGATTCTAATTCAGATCTCATGGCTCCAAGCCATTTCTCAGAGTTTGGCCCCATCATTGCTTCATTGTAAGTCTTAGGCTCATCATTGTCTAACAATAATATGTCGCTCTACCCCGTGGTTAGGAGCGTGAACTTTTCAGGAGCGCGACGTGCCCTTTCTGACCTACGCGGGGCTGGTGTTTCAACAATTGGTTCAACAACAATTTGTTTATCCAATTGTGGTATAGCGGAAAAAGAAACATTTTCTAGAGCTTCTTGAATTTCTTCAAGTTGCACCGTTCTCCCACTTACCCTTTTGGAGAGAAACTCTTTCTCTAGAAAAACACCGTTACGAGCGACAAACACTTTGCCCTCTTCCCGGTTGTAGAAATAATAACCTTTGGTTTTCCTAGGGTATCCTACAAAGAAGCATTTATCAGACTTGGAAGAAAGCTTATCAGATGTCATACATTTTACATAAGCCTCACATCTCCAAATCTTAAGAAAAGACAACCCGGGATGCTTCCCAGTCCATATCTCATATGGTGTCCTTTCCACAGATTTAGATGGAACCCTATTAAGTCTGAAAGCGGTAGTTTCTAGAGCGTATCCCCAGAAGGACAATGGAAGATCACTTTGGCTCATCATAGACCTAACCATGTCTAACAAGGTTCGGTTCCTCCGTTCGGATACGCCATTCCATTGGGGCGTTTCTGGCGGAGTCCATTGTGGAATAATTCCACATTGCTTTAGATGTTCACCAAATTCATGGCTCAAATATTCACCACCACGATCAGATCATAGGAGTTTAATAGTCTTGCCCAATTGATTTTGTACTTCATTTTGAAATTCTTTGAACTTTTCAAAAGATTTAGACTTATGCCTCATTAAGTAGATGTAACCATATCTACTAAAGTCGTCGGTAAAAGTTATGAAGTACTAAAAACCACCTCTGGCTGTGCAACTTATTGGTCCACATACATCCGTATGTAGAAGTCCCAATAGTTCACTCGCCCTCTCACTAATTCCTGTGAAAGGTGACTTAATCATTTTGCCAAGTAAACAAGACTCACATGTATCAATTGATTCAAAATCAAAAGAACTTAGAAGACCATTTGTATGGAGCTTCTTTATGCGCTTCTCATTTATATGACCTAAACGACAATGCCAAGTATATGTGCGATTCAAATCCTTAGGCTTGAGCCTTTTCGCATCAATGTTATAAACAGGCTTATTCTCAAGATCCAAGTAATATAATCCATTCACCAATGGGCAATTACCATAGAGAATATCATTCAAATAAATGGAACAACACTTGTTCCTTATTATGACCTTATAACCATCATCTTCCTCCAAACACTTTGAAGAAATAATGTTTTTGCCTAAGGCGGGAATGTAATAACAGTTATTTAACTCCAAAACTAATCCTGATGGTAATGAAAGTGGATAAGTTCCGACGGCCAACGCAGCAACCTTTGCACCATTGCCGACACGAGCATCCACCTCGCCCTCTGCACATTTCCTTGCTTCTTTAAGCCCCTGCAATGATTTGCAAGTATAAATCATTGATCCAGTATCAAATACCCATGAATCATAAGGACGTGTAGCAACATTATTAACTTCAATAACATTGATACCTGAATTAGAAGTGTCTCCACGCTTCTTCTTCAGTTCTTCCAGATAAAGTTTGCAATTCCTCTTCCAAGACTGGGTTCTGGACAACAGAACTACGTGCAGACCGGACTGTCCGGTCTTTACCGGGATAATTGTCCGGTCTCTATTTCTAGTTTTCCGAAGCACTATGTATTGCTACATAGACCGGACTGTATGGTCATATGACCGGACCGTATGGTCACTTCCAGAAAAAATGTTGAGTCAAGGAAATTCTCCATTTTCCAAGTGCCCTCGCCAAACACACAATAAAACACAACACTTGGAATATAGAGGGAACTCTCAAACACTCCTTTTCAAATAGTGGCACTCTATGGCCTTTATAATTTTCATAAATGCCAAATGAAAGATCAAGCAAATAAGAACCAAGGCAAAAAGAACCAAATAGGTATGTATGAGCCTTAGTCCATGAACTACGCGAGTAGATTTAACCTCGGAGTTCATAAGAGCTTGCTCAATGGGCATGAAGCACAATCCTTTCCTTTGGTCACACTTACGGAGATGTAATCTCATATAGAGCATGAGGCACAAATATCTCCAAATGTGACAAGCCTCCTTTGTGTTTCCTATATGATGCATGCAACAAGAATTTTACATATGCAATGAAGGTAAACATGCCATGTGAATGCAAGAAATATTAATCAAGACACAAAGGAAACCTAACAATATCAAGTTTGAACCCCTCTCAAGCTTACTCACTATAAGCCATACCCTTGCCTTGAGAGAAGCCAAACCACCATCTCAAGCACTCCCCCTTGCTTATAGTTATCTTGAGTGGGTTAGACATTGACTAATTTTTATATATTTTTCTTTTAGTTATTTACACATGCATGGATGCAAAGCATACTAGTCACAAAGGAATCCTAATTACCATGCAATACAAGAGAAAGAAAAACACACTACAACTACCAAAAATAAAACGAACACGGTTACCTCCCTTATGAGTAGATAGGTCATTGAGGTCCATGTCACTTGTGGTGGACTTCACATGATCTTCATGAAGACACTCGGTCCACCACCACCACTATCTAGGTCTTGTTCTTGGGCACCCACTTGGGTAGCCGATCTCTTAAGATCAATAATGCACTTAGGCACCCATATGCTCTTGACCTTTTGCTTCTTGTTTGGTGGTCCCAGAGCCTTGGCTTTCACCTTGTGATCCTTGTTCCTAATAAGCTTGAAATGGGTGTTCTCATGGAACAAGTTAGCATTAGGTAAAGCAATGGAACTTCTCACTCTTGGACAATCCTTGGTGGCATGGCCATCCTTGCAACACCTCTCGTAATAGTAGTCGTCGGCGAGTAGGGGCTTGATCCATTCGGGAATGGAGTCACTCGTCCCGATAATGTCGATGGCGGCGGGATATGAGCCAAGTCCCCGGTGGGAGACGTTGTTCACAAGATTCCTTCCAAGAATCTCCTTGTGAATGGCTCTATCACATGTAAGCCTCTCGAAGCCATCCATCACCATCTTCCTCTCTTCCTTGAGCATGTGATATTTCTTCAAAACAAGTGGCTCAAGAGAAGGAACCTCAACCGAGGTGGTTAGTTCATCACACATAGTAGAAGCATCGCTCTTTGATGAACAAGAGGAGGGAGAGGCACGGTTCTCAACATTGATGGCCTCAAAAGTAATCTCAAGGGCCTTGTACTTCTCGTGAAGCTCTACATGATCACCCTTGAGTTTGTCATAACTCTTGTTTAGGGTATCATGAGATGTGACAAGGTCCTTGAGCTCACTCTCAAGCTCACCAACACAATCCTTAGCCAACTTACACTCTTTTCTTACCATATCCAATATTTTGGAATTCTTGACGGCGATGTCACGGGCTTGCTCAAGCATACTCCACAATTCGGCACAAGTGCGCTCCTCGTCATCGCTGTTATCACTACTCTCATCCTCACTCTCTCCAAGTTGGCTCGAAGCCACGAGGCACGTGGGAGGAGGAAGGAGAGCACATGGTGATGTGGTCTTGATCATGGCTAGGCCAGCCATTTCTTCATCCCTTGAGGAGGTGGACTCATCACTTGAGTTGTCGCTTGTCCACTCCCCCACAAGTACCTCGCGAGAGAACTTCTTCTTGTAGTCTTGGGGCTTACCTTTGCCCTTGGACTTGTCTTTGTTAAAGACTCTCTTCTTCATTTGCTTGGCTTTGGGGTCTTCTTCTTCTTCTTCACTTGAATCTTGTGACTTGAATGCTTCTCTCTCGGGCTTTAGGCACTCACGAACAAAGTGATTTTTCGAGTCACAATTGAAGCACTTGCCTCGGGACTTGGAAGTGAACTTGTTCTTGAAGGTCTTTATTTTCTTCATGAGAAGAGCCAAGTCCTCGGTCAAGTCACCCTCATCATCATCTTCATCTTCATCATCAGTGTCCACCTTCTTCTTGCCTTTCTTGCTCTTGCTTGATTCTTGCTTGTCAGCTTGTAGAGCAAGGTTGGATGGTTGAGTATCATCCATCCCTAGCTGGTAGCTCTTGAAGGCGGTGATCTTGCTAAGTACATCTTTCAGGGTCTTGGTCTTGAGGTCACTCTGCAAGATGTATGTGATTATGGACTCATACTTGGGGTCTTTGAAAAGCCTCAAGAATCTTCTGATGACCTCCACGGGCTTGATATTGAAATCATCCCCAAGTGCATTGATCTCCTTCACTAGCACATGAAAACGAGAATACACAACATTAGCTCTCTCATGTGGCAATCTAGCAAAGTTATCATACTTGTTCTTCAGCACATAGTATCTTTCCTCTTTGACATCACTAGTACCCTCGTGGATACTCTTAATCTCAGTCCAGATACCATGTGCTATCGAACTAGCATCCAATCTAGCAAACACATCCTTGGAGATGCATGAGAACAAAGCATTCTTGGCCTGAGTGTTGTTCTTAATAAAGTCAGACTGCAGAAGGTTAGCATCCGCATTGGACTCATGGGTCACCATCCATATCTCTAGATCAAGGGACTCAAGGTAGGCTTGCATACGAGTCTTCCAATACCCAAAGTCCTCCCCATCGAATATAGGAACATTCTCCACCTTTCCCGGCATCCTTACTCAAGGCGGTGAAGCCTCAAATTGAGCATGTGGCTCTGATACCAATTGTAAGGACCGAAAGGCCTACCGAGAGGGGGGGGGGGTGAATCGGTAGCTGATCATGAATCCAAATACTCCAGTTTCACGCTTCTAAAACCTAACGAGTCGTTACAACCTAAACAATTCTAGTAGACCAAGACCCTACACATGCTAGTGTTCATGATGCAAAGCAAAGCACGGAAGCTAAATACACTAGCATATGCAAGCCACAAGTCACCCTATCACTAGAGCACACAATTGCAGAATAGTAAAGAGAGGGTCAAGGAATGCTCATGATTTTTTTCCAAGGTCTCAGAAGGATGGCGCCTTCCTCTACTCCTCGTTGGACCACTCCCACCGGAGTCCCGGTCCCTCCCGCCACCAAGTGGAGTTCTCGCCCATGAGCCCGTAATCACTCCTCAAGTAAAGACACGGTGTGCGTCACCGCTGCACAAAGCACAAGCTCGCCTCCCTCGAGAACTTGCCGTACTCCCCGAGCCGGCACAGGTGCTCACTATTAATGCCCCTTCCAACGGCGGGCTCAAACCGTGTACAAACTTGTGACGGCCTTCACAACCAATCACGATAGGCTCGATCACCGACACCTAACCGGTCTAGGTCTCACCATAGACCAAGAGTAACAACCTAGATCACACCCTCAAGGACATCCTAGTCTTAGATGTGCAAGATCACTCCATGTTACTCTCACTAGCACTTTAAAGATATCCAATATCCTCTTCTAGTGCTCTCCTCTTTTCCTCTTGGACCTTACCAATTATCCTCAGGTATTCCTCTGGCCAAGAGAGGTCTCCAAGACCCCAGTAACGAAGTTATATAGGCCTCCAACCTCAAACTAGTTGTTGTTGCTCGAAATTGCCTTTCTGGACACACTAACCGTGTTGTCTGGTCACTCTATAACGGCTCTCTCTAGTCGTCGGCTCGTCTGTCCAGGCAATCCCCTTGTACTGATCGGACTATTCGGTCACTAGACCGGACCGTCCGGTCCACTTTCTCTCTCCATTCCAGGAAGGTCTGTAAACTGCATCCTCTCTGTCGTCCCTGCACTCCTACTGACCGGACCGTCTGGTCAGCAGACCGGACCGTCCGGTCTGTATGGAGCCTCCTGTAGACAGAGTCCTTGCTCCTCGCGCTAAGTCTTGGAAAACTCCACATAGTGACCATATAGTCCGGTCACCTCTGATCCCTCTGTTCGGTCACTACGTCCAGAAGCTGAAACTTGTTGTCCTCGATTGACATTGTTTCTCGGCTTCTCTGAACAGCTCCTTGGCTTCTCCCATCACCGACTAGACATGATCTAAGAGAATGACCTAGACCCACTTGATAGTCCGGTTTTTACTATGAACTCAAAGCCTAATAACTAGACAAGTGTACCAAACACTTGCTCTATAACTTTTCTCCACTTTGATCCATCTCTATCAACCCTTGGACTTCATCAAGCTCATCAAGCCTCCATGCTTATGGTCATCATCATCAATCACCAAGGCAACCATCATACATAGATTTGTAGTAGAGTTTAATGAAGGTTCCTGCATAGACAACACTCATATAGATATTAGCCCACAATTTCATAGTTATCATCTATCACCAAAACATTTATATCTTGGGGATTCCATCATTAATGGTCATGAAGCTTACATCATATCCAATATAAATAACATATGAAAGAATAGGATGACAGGAACATCATCACATGCAATCATATTAACTGTGAAATAGTATGGCCCCTTTCAATTGGTGATCTCCATCTCCATTGTCATCGCCATGTCTCCCGTCCCTTCAACCATCATGCTTGAGACCTCCATGAACTAACACTTAGCTACTACAACTAATAGCTAGTAATAAATTACATGAGAATAGCAAACATCACAAGTCGACACGTAGACCGTTATATAATAATATGACAGTCTCAACCCAGCTGTAATTAATCATGGCACGTAGATCATGCAAATCACATATATATATCACATGCATCTTTTGGGTCATACCATTCACAACATTCTCTGCAAAAGGAAGTTAGGCAAGAAGCGAATGCTAACATGTGGCCAAAAAGGGGTGTAACAATCTAGGTGTGTCCATACAGCGGTTCCGCTGGCCGGTTAGCGGGCGGGGGGTCGAGGGAGGAGCCCCCCCCCCTCCCCCGCGGGTCTCAAGGCAGCGTCCTGAAACCTCACAGGATTTCACAGATCGTATCTATGAAATTACAATGGAAATCCTATCGGGAAAATCATATCTGCCTGATTTTGAATCATTCACAATGTCTTGGTTTCCCATTAGATTTTCATGAGTAGACTATGGTACATGATTATGATACTATTGGCTCCTCTACTGGCGCACGCAGTTAGTCCCGATGGTGATTCCAGCTAGTAGGGACAAGTCGCGTGCGCATGGAGAAGGAACACAAATAAATCAATGATGCATGTATCGTCATCCGTCCATTACCTTGTGAACCTTCCTATCACCATTGATCTAATCAACTCGTACACAAAGATATGTAATAGATCTCATTTAATATATCAGCATATCAACTATATGCATAAGATCCAGATCACAAACTACACAAGGTCGGCTCTGATACCACTGTTGGGGAACGGGTAGGCTACGATAGCATATAATAATTTATATCGTTCAACCAGGAAACTTTGCAAGAAGGGGATCATGGATCGTTACCACTAGATGCGCAGGCAGAGCGGAAGCGAATGTTAGAGCAGCTCGTCCAACGAAGTCACGCGTCGGTGTAGAGGAAGTAGTCGATCACGTCAATTGTCTCCTTCTAGTCCAGCTGTCTAACACCGCAGTAACAGCAGCGCCTCCTCGCGATATCCATACGTACGGGATTGGAGCATCGTGTGCGGCGTGCTAGCACCGGTAACACGGTTAGGGTTGTGGCGGGAGAGAGGAGTGCGGCGGCTAGGGTTATGGACTGTGAGGTACATATACCCCTTGCCCCGCCTCCACTTATATAGACCCTTCTAATAGGCGTCGACAAGTTGACCTATTTATGGACTAATTCCTTATAGATCAATATTCATATGATCCTCTCATATAGATTAAATTCGTAATGTCTCTTAGACATATCTCCAACACTGGCCCCTAAAATCTCAGAACCGGCCCTGTCCACACGGCAAATGCCAGCGATGCCAGGCACATCAAGAATGCAGGAGCAACAAGGTCAGGATCCTGCAGCCCTTTCTCCTTTCTCTCCTTGTGATGAAGAGGAATGCAAAGGATGGTGATTTCAGCGGAGTTTTCAGCTCCAATGCGCTGGCGATGATTGGCAAGGGCGTAGCGACCCAGCGGCAACGATCGTGTTGAGGTACATGACCACCATACCGGCAAATGACCTCCATGAAATTCCAACGAAGAACGCCAGCAGCGGAACATACGAGACACGCACGATGGCTCGAAGAGTTCCTGTCGTCTTCTCTGATAGCGAGACGATCCAAGAGAACAGGTAAACGCTCACGAGTAGGGAGACGATTACAATAACTGACATAGTGAGCTGCTTGATGAAGCAGCAGAACAGTAGCAGCATGAGCACAAGGAACGGCCGGTAGAGGCGTATGTCGTCCACGGTGATCGGAGGCCTCGAGAACCATTTGGCGTAAGACTCTGCGTCTAGAACATAAGATGTCTTCTCCGTGGCTACTTTGCGGGAGCTCGAGACGGAAGCGTGAGCGTCACCTTCTCTGATTGTCGGTAGCGAACGGCTCCTGATGAACTTGAGGGGCGCCCGGTCAGGTGTTCAGCAGCAGTGCGGAGGCGCTGAGCCATCTCGAACAGTTGGCTTGTTTTAGAGACGGGTATTCGGGACTACAGAGGTAACGGCGGCGAGACCTCAACTCAAAGCGGTGGCTGTCGTCTCGCTCGATTCTTGCTATACTAAATAGGCTAATTCTTCTATGGTAAGTAAAGATTCCGGGTCGGCTGCCTTTTGATGCCTCACAGTCACAGCATCGTTCGGTGGGAAGAAAATGTTTCCTATTCTTGTTGCGTGATGCAAATCGATGCAATATACTAGGAACTAAGGCCCTTGCCATAACTATTAGATGTATGGCAACCAAGGAAACTAAACCTTGGTCACTATTTAGTAACTTTTTTGTAACCAAATTTCTTCTTCATTAAAACTTTGTCATGACTCTTTTTTTTTCTTTTTTATTTTAGAAAAAGGAATAGCTTTATTCCTGCCTCTGTATTGATCAATACATATAGCATCCTATTACAAACTTAGAAATGGAAACAAAAAGCCACGGAATGAAAAAGACAAAATCAATATCCATAATTTAAAGTACTGGCAGAGACAAGCTAGTAGATCATTTGATTGGAGAACCGCCATCCATTTCTTGCGAATATTTTCAGCTGTGGTTTCAATCAAACTACATGTTGTCTTCATCCAGATCCGGTCCTCCTCCTGTAACATGGACCAAAATCTCGTACAATAGATCCATCTGAATATAACCTGTAGAAAGAAAGGTATTATTGTTTTGTCAAACATCACATCATTACGATACAATCAAATTGCCCTATAAAGACTAGCAGTGTCACTTCAAATAATTTTCTTTAATTTGTACTCCGCACCCCCCTCCCCCAACCAATTAGAGAATATATACTGAAAGTCAGTAGGAGGAGACAAATTAAAAGAAACAGAAATAATTCTCTAGATAAATTTTGCTAGAGGACAATTAAAGAAAAGATGTTGAATGCTCTCCTCTAGATTACAAAAGCAACATTTAGTATTCTCATATCAATTCCTTCTTGCAAGATTATTTTTAGTTAGCGTGACACCTTTAAATAGATATCAAAAAATACCTTTATTTTAAGTGATAGCTTTATTTTTTTCAAATATTTATAGTGAAGGGTAAACCCTGAGTGTTCAACAGAGCGTACATCGATTTCACTTTGTCATGACTGGATTTCACTTTGTCGTGACTTATGGTTCATTTTCTTGTAACGACGGCGGGTTGTACTTGAGTTTTGTTATTTTGGTACGTATATGTAATGCTTGGGCAGATTCCTATCCTTATCGTCCATGCATCTTGAGTGGATTTTATCTCTTATCCATGACGAAAGCATGCAGTTCACATGCGCAGGAGCAGATCTGTTATTGATTCCACAAGCGAAATATCTAATCCGGTGAGAATTTCATGATGAGAAGTATAGATGGCATAGTTTTTTTTTATAATGGAACAAATGTACCCGCTTCTACATCTTCAAGAAGATGTACACAACATTTATTACAAATAAAAGAGAGCTTAGCCTCGACCCTCGCTAAAGAAAGAGTCACACCATAACAAGATAACAAACACCGAATAAAATCAATACTAAGCTTCGAACTTCCAACGAAACAGAAATCATAGTTTGGCAGGTGTGAATAATGAGCTCCAGCGCATAACTCCAAACTGTGTACAATTTGATATCCTTGAGAAAAATATGTAATCTAAGGCCTTAGGACAGGTGCAGGGAATGGCCGCCATGGTAGCATGAAACTAAACTGTGTTCACACCAGCAAATATTTTCTCTATAAATAGACAATCTGAGGCCAGGTTCTAATTGAGCAATGCAGTTTAATTAGTTAGCAAATCTGAAGCTTCAACGCTGCCAGTGCACCAAACCATGTCGTCCGCAACGATTGCAGGATGTTTCAGGGACAAGACCATTTTAATCACCGGTGGAACAGGCTTCCTTGGCAAAAGTACATATTAGATACTTCATTGTTTTTTTAGACCAGAGACCTTTTGGTCCCACTTTATATTGGAAGCATAGATACTTCATTATTGTGAAATATATGAATAGAATTGACATGTGTCACAAAAATTGCATCACAGATTCTGGCTGGAAGTTGTTTTCCTTTTACACAATTACTTGTGTTTCCATCCACGCAGCTTACTGAATCGGGAAATATGTGTGCCGTGGTCGTTGAGAAGATACTACGTGTTCAGCCCGATGTGAAGCAGCTGTATCTGGTGGTCCGTGCACCTAACAATGTATCAGCCAAGAAGCGTGTTCTCACCGAGGTATATATACGTGCACGCACTCTCAACAAAATACAGATGTGTTGCATCCATTGCCAATTGTGTATAATTTCAGAATTACACTTATTAGCCCCTCGATTTATTCTGTTTCAATGAATCAACTAATGTTATAGAACGTATTGTGACCAAAGTAGGCCTTGTTTGGACCCCCTCCATTTCAAAGAAATCATCTTTTAGAAACTATATAGCCTCCAAAAGGATTACTTTCTTGTCCAGTTTCTATTAACTGGGTTTTCAGTTTCTAAGAAACTACACTCTTTCGTCACATATTACTTGTCATACTACACTTATCTAGTTTTTCCAATTTACTTATCATCCTTACATCTTAATGCCCTTTCTCTTTTTACAATATATCTCTATCTCTATTTATCTTCTTATATATTATATATCCATTGTTTTCATCTCTCCTTAATCTATGTGTCCAAGACTACAACGTCACGTAATATGGGATGGAGAGAGTAAGAATCTTGCTCATTATAACTAAGTAGTCAATCTACCCGCGCATCTGTACGACCAGTCTTTATATCTTGTTATAAAATTTAATAATAATAATATCTCTTATTTGTGCTACACCTTATACCAATCAAAATTATTAAATTATAACATCATAAAGGGTAAAAGATTTCTTTTCTCTATTTTATTTCTTTGTTTATATTTGTATTACAATACATTGGTTTGAATTTATATTACACTACACCTTGTTTTTATTTATTTATTGTATTAAACTTATATACATGTATTTTGAATATTTTTTACAATAATATGGAGTATCCCTGTTGAAAATTTTGACTCTAAGGCTTCGTTCTATCACTTCCTCAGAATAAATATATCATATATGCCCATAAAAAAATGTCAAACCTCCCATGTCATTTGCATTAAAGAAAAAAGGATATATAAAACTCTACCAACTAAAATGTTTAATATGAATCCTAATAGCGATGTAGCACACATACCTAAATCTTCTTTAACATGAGCAATTGTCATACACTAAGTTGCACTCGACATGCTCACTTATGAAGCTCATTTCTCTTGTGACTTTACTGATCTTTTGGTCACCATCTTTAGCACCAACAAAGTGTCATCATCTTCCTAGTTATATTCTCTCATTCCTTCTTATTCTGACAACAATGAAAGATTATATGTTTGGATATGACTATTGAAAATTTAGATCCAAAGCTTCCATCTATCGCTTCCTCATAACCATATTCAAATCTCAAAAGCGTCAGACTCTATCAACTAAAACATTTAACACAAATAATGATAGCTATGAAGCACACATGACTACACCCGCTTCAACATGAACAACTGGCATACTAAATTGTAATCGACACACTGACTTCTAACACCATGTCTCTTGAGAGGAGTCCCTCATCTTCTACAACCACAATAGTATATGGATGACCTATCAGGCATGATCAGTAGAGAACCAAGGATAACAGTTGCATGTTGATGAGGAAGTGATCTTTGATTTCGATAAAGGTAACTAATGGCTGTCACGGTCTACTTAGACTGACACAATTCACAACGACTATGATGGCAATTGAATCATTCATCCATAGTGGTTTGTGATGGCCTTTAACTGTGATGATCCTAACAATAATCTTCGTCGATCCAACAAATAACAATAATAATGACAGCAATATGTGACAACATGAGGATGATATCAATTTATAAACGTGGTGTTTTATTGAGAGAGAGGAGTCAATGTGGTGCTTCTACAAATATATTCAGAAAACATTTAATTATAATTTATTTATAATGACAATAGTGGGTAATTTAATAATACTTAGTGTATTTTAGGCTAATATTTCTATAATGATAATGGTGGGTAATTAATAAATTTCTCAAGAGTGTTTTAGTCTATTTTTTCATAATGGTAGAAACTATTTAATTCTAATATATTTATAAAGGTAATGGTGGGTAATTTAATATCTTTCTTAGAGGTATTTTAGTCTAACATTTTCATAATGGTAGTGGTGGGTAATTTAATAATATTTTCAGGAGTATTTTCATCTAATTCTTTCATAGTAGTGATAGATAATTTAATAACTTTCTCAGGGGTATTTTAGACTTTTTTCAAAATGGCGGAAAATATTTCATTCTCATTTATTTGTAATGGCAATGGTTGGTAATTTAATATTTTTAGGGGTATTTTAGTCTAATATTTTTATAATAGCAGTGATAGGTAATTTAATAACTTTTTAGTGGTATTTTTCTCTAATTATTTCATAATAACTGTGATGTGCAATTTTCTTCTTATTATTTTCTCCAATTAACATGGGAATATCTAAGCGTTAAGAGCGAATGTGGATGATATTTTTGTTAGTCAAATATATATTCTTTCATAATGACAACAATGGGTAATTTGATAAATTTCTTGAGAATATTTTTGTCTATTTTTTAATAATGGCAGAACATATTTAATTCGAATTGATTATCGAATTGATTGATAGTGGCAGCGGTGACTGATTTAATATCTTTATTAGGGGTATTTTAGTCTAATATTTTCATAATGACAGTGGTGTGTAATTTAATAATTTTTTAGAGTATTTTTGTTCTAATTATTCTTTCATAATGGTAGTGGTGGGTATTTTTTTTCTTCTTATTTTCTCCGATTAGTGTGAGAAATTTTAAGCCTTGAAAGCGAAGGAGGATGTTCCTTTTGATAGTCAAGTATATATATATTTCTTTCATAATGATAATGATGGATAAATTTTTCATATTATTTTCTCCGATTAACATTAAAATTTCTAAACCTTGAGTACAAACGTGGATGCTCCTTTGTTGGTCAAATATATATATATATATATATATAAAAGATGTTAGTTTCTGGCTTATGAAAGAGAGAGAAAATAGATTCTATCCTTTAGAAGCCAGTCCTCCAAACAAACCCTTTGTTATATACTTATATGGAGGAAAACAGTTTTTGCCCGCCCACCCTAGCTTCAAATCCTAGCTGTGTCACTGGCCACTAGAGGCCCTACGCCCAATGGCACATCATCTTCTAGTGCCACTAGAAAGTAAGTAAAAAAAAAAGTGAGCAGGCCTGCCATCGCGTCTATGCCCAAGGCCTTTGCCATCGTGCATGTGCTCGGGGCCTTCGCCATCGTGCCCGTGCCCGAGGCCTCCGTGGCTGCGCCCAAGGTCCTGTCGCTCGCTAGCTCCCGCTTGGGAGAGGTGACCGCTGCCATTGTGCTAGGGAGGGAGGGGGAAATGGTAGGAGGGCAGCGTGTGGGAGGAGGGGGACGGGAGAGGGAGGAGGTTGGCATGTGGGGAGAAGAGGGTGGTGGGCAGTGTGTGGGGAGAAGGGAGAAGGGAGAAGATTGAGGTTGGCGGCGCGTGTGGGAAAAGAGTGTGGGAGGTGGGCGACACGTGGGGGAGGAGGAGGGGATGGGAGAGAGGAAGGTTGTGGGGAAAAAAGAAACACTGAGATTTGTTTTCTTTTATACTAAGAGACTTATGCGAGTTAAAAATGGGTTTGTGGGCTCATGGAATGGGCTAATGAGCTCATAAGCCACCAGTGATGGTTCGTTGATGTCAGCAACCATCACTGGGGTTAAAAATTATCATTGACGGCTGGCCGTTTTCAGCAATAATCATCACTGGTGGTTTTGTATGTTTATGTCAGTAATAATCATCACTGGTATTTAATTTTAGTGGCGGATAATTTTGATAATGCCATTTTTTGACATTCCAGTGGAGGGTTTAAGGTCCACTGTCACTGGCAAATTTTGAGCTTGCGTCACTATAGGTACTTTTTTTGTAGAAGTGAGAGCTCAAATCGATCATAACCATTGGGGAGGAACCTGTGCATTTAGTGTTGCCGTCATCAGTCTGCGGACTACTCCATGACCGTCACAACGTGTCCCTTGGACGCTAGCCTTTGATGGTACATAAACAAAATCTTAGCTCAAATGTATTTGGCCTGGAAATCATGCTTTGATTGAATATCTTAGCCTATATATGTGGCAGTTGGTCAGAGGTAAATTGTAGTATATGGTTCTTATGAAAACTTGGTTCATGGGAATACTAAAAAAAACTCGAGCTGTCAGGGAAGAAGTCACCCCGACAACTTTATATTAAGAAGAAGAACCTTCTCACGCAGGCCGAGAAAACCTCCAAATTCTCTCCCCAACTATATACAGGGACTTAGCTAGCCATATGAGGTGTGGCATGAATCTTTACTTATGCTTTGGTTTAAGGAGAGTGAGGGATTTTTTTTTCCGCACCGTGCGGGATCGGGGGTTCAAATCCCCGCCCTGGCAGCTGCCACTCAGGCACCTTGCCACCAGGCCGTTGGTCTGTCCGCCGTTCATGTGAATACTTGATACTAAATTAAAAACATTTTGTTTTAGGTTATAGGAAAGGACCTTTTCAATGTTTTACGAGAAGAACATGAAGCTAATTTTGACATAATATAGGAGGACTTTGGTGTGACAAATTTGAAATTGCAAAATTGGCGGAAGAGATTGACATCATTATCAATGGAGCCGCAATAACCAACTTTTATGAAAGGTGATTTAGTGTCACAATTGTCGATTAGTTCTCAAATTAGTTCAGCACACTCATTTGACTGATGTGCAGGTATGATGTCGCTTTGGCCACAAATACCCTAGGTGTCAAATACCTACTGCAGTTTGCAAAGGATTGCGCCAATCTGAAGATGTTTCTTCATATTTCCACTGGTATGATATACTTCATTAATGCACGGGTTTGTTATTGTAAAAAAACATTGGAGATTCATAGGACATATATATTATGCATGAAAAATATATGTGGATAATATAGTCTAGAAAATATGTATCATGTCGAGGCAACATTTCTCCCTGAACAGCATATGTAGCCAGTGAGCGAAAGGGTCTAATACTGGAGGAACCATTGAAGCTGGGTGCAACATTAAAGCAAGGATTGACCCTAGATATCATCACTGAAACAAAACTCGTTGAGAAATTGAAGTCAGACCTGCACTCTGCTAAAAGATTGCCACATTCAGAAAAAATAGCTATGAAAGAACTAGGGTTAAAACGGTAAGACGACATCAAATTCATTATTTCGTAGGAATTGCTGGGAAAACACAATTGTATATTGAGTGACTAACAAATTTATTCTACCTGAAGGGCTAGGCACTTTGGCTGGCCGAATACATATGTGTTCACCAAAGCAATGGGGGAGATGCTGCTAGGGAACCAGGGAGCAGACCTACCGGTGGTTATTGCCCGGCCAAGTATTGTTTTGAGTACTACTGAAAGATCCAATGCCTGGATGGATAGAAGGGGTGAGGTAAAGAAATCAAGGACTCTTCTCTGATATAATAACTGTTAGAAATAACAGTAGTTTAGTGATGATAAATCTAATTTTAATAGATATAAATATTAGAGAAACAACATGTAATTTAGGTATGCAAATTGATGATGAAAGAACAAGTGCTAATATCACGTATACAAGTAGATCATAAGATATAAACAAAGAACAATTGTTAACCATAGCGATTAAGCATATCACTATGACAGAGCCTAGATCAGTCGATCTACTCATTTGGAGAGGGAGTGATGTGTCGCGACTTACAGAGGAGCGCTCCAGCGATGGTTGATGTCGAGTCTGATCCATCGATGAAAATGGTGATGTAGGCAGCGGAAGCAGACGTTTGGAGATGTAGAAGAGGCAGAGTAGCAAGTAGTCGTGATGGCGCTTCCCAATAAATTGATATATCTCTTATCCCGTGCTAGGTTACAAGAAGACATAGGCTTTAAAGACCTGCTCTCCCAATATCGATGACACGTCCGTGGTGGGATGGGAAAGACGATGCGGCAACACAGTATGGAATGGTCAGAGAAGCAAAATCGTTTGGCCTATAGGCGACGTCTTGACATATATCTATACAAGCAATTATCACATACACGCAAGGCTCAGATTTTGTCGGACCATTCACACGCATGCCGTGCGCCATTTGCCCCGCCTGGCCCGGCTTGATGTGGTGAGCGTATGCGCGTGTACTATTCCTCTTCTCTCCTACTAGTTCAATTAGATGAAAATAACTCAAGTATTTAAGTTGGTCTTCTCCCCCCTAGATTAGCAATGATTAAAGTCCTCCACCATGTCATGCATGTGCACATGGGTTATTGGGATTTATTTGAATTATTATTTGGGTCACAACCCAAAACTCCTAACAATAATTATTACAGTTATTGAACTGTTACATTAGTAGAAGCTATGCATGCCTGATACCAATAGTTATATGAATCAGCAAAAAAGAAATGCCGCAAATATGAAAAACATTATTATTATGAGCCATCAAGATCAGAATGTGCGTTGTTGAGTGCAGGACAACTGATGCATTTATAGTTGGCTACGCTGACCAAACCATTCCATGTTTCGCACTTGATGATAAAGCCATAATCGATACTGTAAGTACTACTTACACAAAGCTATGTTTGCTGCAGCGCTAAAGTTTATTTGTAAACTCTTATCCATGTGACTGTTTAAATGTGCGTAACAGATACCAGGAGACATGGTGATTAATGCAATGTTAGTAGCCATAGCTACTCAATATCATAAAAAATCTCAAGTAATCTATCACATTAGTGCGGCAACAGAAAATCCACTAGAAGGTAATACTATCGTGGAATGGACGTATCGTTACTTCTCTATCTACCCACATACAACGCACAGGGGAACAAACCAGAAAAGAAGGGTACTCATGTTCAACAAATATAGACACTTCCTGGCATATACATTCTTCGTGTATAGGCTACCTATGGAGGTATACATGCATACACCTTCCACTGTTTCCTTCATCTAATTTGTGTCAGCTGGTATATTGTGCGAACTGACCTGGGAACATCTTATGACCAACAGGTTTTACATATGGTGAATCTTTTTCCATTTAAGTTGTTTTCATGTCACTACAACAAGCTCAAACGAAAGCATGATGGTTTTATGCGTCTTGCCAAATTTTATGCCCCATATACATTCAACAAACGATAGTAAGTCACATTTCAATTGTCACATGTATGGTTTCACTAAGACTTATGTGTTTTGTTACTAGTAGTCTAACTGTCGATGTTGTCTTGCATTCTTCCTTTGTGAATCAAAGCTTTGACGTGACCAACTTGAAAACATTGCGGATAGCAGCGAGGAAAGATTACAGTGATGCATACATGTTCAACTTTGATCCAAAATGTATTAACTGAGGTTCTTACTTGTTCAACATCCACATCCCAGCCGTTATTAAGCATGCCCTGGAGAAGAAAACGAGAATGTCTACATGATCCAGATGCTCATTAAGCATCCTTCTTATTCTTGCTTACAGCTACATATATTTGCGAGTAAATAACATTATTCAAAAGTAACATAAAGCATATAAGTATGTGCAGAAATAAGTTGTAAACATTTAATATATTGAAGATATATTAAATTTTAGTTTGTGTCGAACTAAAGTTTTACCCAATGCTTAGCCGTTCCATGTCATGCATATCAGGAAAGAAATATTCAACTTTCCTTAGTTTGTGTTCACATAAGGACATTGATTTGTTCTTCAGGGACGTACGTGCACTCTCGCATAATGGTTTACAAACTTTAAAACACATTTGTGGTCTTAAATTTGTCCCATTGTATCAACTAGTAGGTTGATAAACATTAAAACTATCACTATTACAAATACTATTTTGAGCAACAAAAAGCCTATTAGCATTAGTGGCGAACATCTAATACCCTGCTACTAAAATGAGCCCAGGGAGGGATGCCTCTCACTAGGTGTTTTAACTTAGTGACAGACACGTTTGCGTCCGCCACTATGATAGGCAAGACATATTAGTGTTGGGCTGTAATTAAGACATGCCACTAGGTTCTGTCGGCTATTATAAAAGAAAGGACTCAGAGGGAGCGCAACCCTATCCGTTCCCCTTCTGCCCCTTCTTTCGCTGCCATCTGCTCCTTCTTCTGCTCCCATGGCCACAACACCGATTGCGCCACATCTAGGCGCAGTACAACCATCGCCTTCACCGGGCCATGACCCGCCACACGCCACCAATGGAGGAGGTCTGTGCTAAGATGCGGAAGGCCAAGTCGTGGCCCTCTGGCACGGGTGTCGACCATTCATATGTCGCGGTGGCCACCACAACAAGGATGGCTGCACCAGTGTTGGTGCCGCCCTTGCCACCTCTGCTTCCCCCTCCCGTCACCCCCACCCCCCTCCACGATAGATCTGAGGTAGGGGATGGTGGCCGACACGATGGCCGTGGTCACCAAGGCCACAGCCGACATCGCGGGTCGGTGGCCAGATCAACAACCATGGCTAACGATGTCATCCGTATCGTGGCGGGGCGCTTGTCTACCTCCCGGATGGCTCGAAGTAGGTGGGGGCTACCTCTCCGCCTCACTATGCATGTTAGCACAACCATGTACAAGACAATGGTGATGATGACGTGGATGCCAACAAGGATGGCAGTTGTGACGGGGATGGTGGTGGCGGCATACATCACCGAGGCCTAGGATTAGGGTTTGAAGTGGGATCCAGCACTTTTGGTGTGGACCTCCTTTTTTTATGTCAGCTGAGAATGTGCGGTGCTCATCACTATTGTACCTTGTATTGTATAACTAATGATGACATTAGTGGTGGGCTGGGTGCCCATCACTAAAACAACCACTAATCAGTAATATTTCATTAGTGGCAGACATCGTGTCCGCCACTAAAATCGCTTACCACACGATGCTGTTAGTAGTTATTGTAGTACTGTATAGTAGTAGGATCAATACATTTTTTTTTGTTGGATTCGGACACAGTATTTTGTGGTTCAAGGGCCTGTTTGTTTCAGCTTATTTGCACCTAGATTATTTAATCTACACCAAATAATCTAGAAGGATAAACAAACAGGTCAACTTATTTAATCAGATTAAATAATCTAAGGGCTGGATTACCATAATTCAATAAACACCTCAAGAGGTGTTTTTTTAGCTTATTTGGTAAAAGACCCACTACCCTTGTTATTTTAAAGAAAATTACCCACATATGTAATTGGGCATTATTATCTTCATAGAAACCAAGGGTATTATTGTCTTCTCCCTATCTACAACCAATAATCTGAACAACAATAAGTTGGGCAAACAAACAATCCTCATAGATTATTTAATCTGGATTATATAATCTAGATTAAACTAGAAATAAGGCGCGGCAATTTGCCGCGCTTTAGTTTACTCTTCATAGCATGATCACTCTTTATAGTGTGACTCCATGCTATCCCAAATAGCTCACAGATCAAGACTCATTTGCATACACCCACCACAGTTGGCCACAAAGTCATCACTCATCAACAACACCTCGATATTCAGAGCTATGCTCACATAAACAAATGACACACCCAAAGCATTTTCACATCATTAAAGCCACTTTGTTTTTCATGAGTGTCTTTATTATATATAGTGCATCACCAGATTGATAGTTCTTGATGGCCGTCATAGCTCTGTGTATTCACAACTCATTCTCGCTTCTTGATAGTTATTATTGTTGCTCTACCTCCACGTCTTATTTCTATTATTTTTTTCTCGAATATGCAGGAGAGCTACATATCTTTGATTGATAGAAAAAAAGAGTTTACACAACGCAAAGGCATGAAATGCCCACACCCAGTATTACAGGGTGACCGAAAAGCATGCCACGGAAAAGAAAACAAGCAAGGAAACAATCGGATTACTCACATCCTAGACAACCTAAATCCTTCACCCCGGCTAAGACCCATAGGGTTCCTTCCTCCTTCATCCTTTGAAGGCGGATTATTTCTAGGTCATGTATTTGAAATGCACCAGATATACTCCATCATATTCATGCTTCTTGATTTACACTTGCTCGCATGCATAACCTAGGTTAGTGCTTAGTGAGTCTGGAGCTCCTCTGCTCACACATCTTGCTTATCATAGATAGCCACTTGTTGACATGCACATGTTCTTATGTGAATTTTTATCGAGTAACAATAATAAGTACAGTTTGGTCACACTCACAGCCACAGCCACATAAGTCTAGCCCTTGTCATGTCAAGATCATTGCTTCATGGTCAGTTGTCACATCATTTTAATTCTACCCATATTTATTTATCATCACTTTATTCTGTTAAATGACCATCTAATTCTTCATTGTGTAGCCTTGGCACCTAGATAGTTGCATATTACTCCTTACTGTTAGAAAATATTTAGCACTTTCTCTTATTCGTCCAAGAGCCTTCTGCCCATTACCCTCACTTGTTCGTGTCATCAGTTTTCATTGTTTTCCTGTTGCCGCTATGACAGGCTCTGGTCTCTTGCTTCTCCCTCACCCTGGCCATATTCTTCAATTGACAGCCTAAATGCATTCGCTCTTAGGCCAATGTCCTCTTCACGGCCGGCTGCACAAGCGCTGATGGAACCAGCAGCCTGCCAATAACACAGATGCCAGATCATTGCGCTCCTATGAATTCTGTTCCTCTGACACATGGATTTGTACAACAGTGAGTATTCTATTTAACAAACTAATATTCAGCCATGAAAAATCTTATGGTTTTTAAATTGAGGAGTTTTACTGTCCAAAATACTGGCCAGTAATTTTATAATTGCACTATTAATTAATAAATTTATATTTATTTTTATGATAGAATATTAAGTCTATGAAATTATTAAAACGTTAGTTTATCTTAAAAAATATAAAACATTAGTTATTAATAAGATTATTAATATAACTATATTGATAATAATAAAAACTAATTATTATAAATCTACAACTCTTATTTTTTTCTGATATTACCCTCAAATTGAGAAACTACTGGCCAGTAGTTATGATTTTAGATTATGAAATCTATACCGTTAGATCAAACTATTGGTCAGTAGTTTCTTAAAACTACTGGTCAGTATTTTGGACAGTAAAAGTCCTCTTTAAATTCCCGAGTGTGAATTTTAGTTTAGGAAAGCGATGACATGGCATTGAAAACATGTATCTGGATATCACGTATCCTCCATGTGGACAAAACAATATTTGAAAATCATCCTAGGAGAAAAAACAAATGGTTTTGACAATTTGAGAAACACGAGTATCCGGTTTTGTAATTGAGGAAGTAAAATCAGACTCCAACAATAGTTGAGGAAGGTTAAAAAGACTTCTTCCTTCTAGTATTTTGGACCTGCCACTCTTTAAGCAGTTTTAATTTTCTATTTCACATATTTAAAGGCATAAGCACTCCGTATAATTCAGCTATTATTTGAAGCCAATACTATGGGTGTCTTTTGAGTGCTGAAGCGCCTTGTTACTTCCAACTGTAATTCAATGATTCCACTTATTATATAAGGTACAACGTAAACAAAATGCATTGTCTATATCGGACAACTAAATAAAAGGACTTGCTAATTTTTAACTGACTGAAAGTTTAAGTAATTTTCAGTCATCTTCTTGAATTATTAGATCTAGATTCAATAGTTTATAATTATTATATAGATGAAAAAGTCTACGGATACTAACATCGAACTACGAAGCCTATACGAAGAAGCTCTCAACGTATGTCATCCTGCCCCTCTCTCTATCCCGCGTTTGTAGTGCGGATAAAGTTTGCTTCCGCCAAACTCAACCAGGTCTCCCAAAAAGCCAAATCATCTGACTTCCTTTCTAATTTTATCTTCTCGCTATATTCTTCTGATCCCAAATACAAGTCTTGGCATCACAAAATTAAATTCATTTGTACTCGAAGGAATTTGTTTGGGGTTGTATCTACACACAGACTGATTCAGATGCATATAAAGCGAATTGATTTTGAGCATGCCGAGTGCTTCATGAGGAAGAAGGGGCTGATGAGGCAATATTTTCATGGGTATATCACACTGGGAATCAAATTTACGGTGAACATGGTGCTTTGTCGTTTCAGCGTGGGATGATGGCACCATGGTGATCGTGGGGTGACCAATGACGGAGGTGGGCTGCCCAACGAGGAGGCTGCCTAGAGTTGATAACAACGACAGGATTCTATTTCGTAACAGCTTCGTATGTTTTTCTTCGTACATGTAGCAGCGCCCTATACAGATAATCCTAAAAAAATCAAAATACAAAATAACAAACCATTGACTGAAAGCGTTCAGCTAATTAAAAATTAGGAAATATGCTAAATAAAATCTGTGTCATTCACAATTGAAACACAAAAAGTACCATCATAAGTAAACAATATATCCAAACGAGTTAAGCATAAACAATTTTCGATCCTATACAGTTAAATAATTTAGAATAATAATTTAGGAGATCTTTTATGATGTTTGCGAGGTACCTCGAGATATCAAGGGATACTATAGTCTAGCCCGTTGATCAAGAGAGAGGTAAAGTACAAAATAAAAAATATCAAGAGAGAGGTAAGAGATACCTCGAGATATGATAATTTTTATTCGATGTCTTATTCCTCTATTGATCAATGGCCTAGATCAAAGTCTCCTTGACACCTCCGTAAAAAAAATCTCAAACATTTATCGTTTCCTCTCATCCTCTGCTTTGCACTTCTGGCCCCTTGAGATGAAGCCGTGCCTTGTCAATCCCTTCTGTAATAAAATTGACCACGATGCACTTCAGAAAGTTGGTCTTTTTAATGTACTAGTTCTTTGCACGTGTGGCACGCACATGCTATCCTCATATTATAAATATTTGATAAAGGTAACATCATTATTAAAACCAATGCTAAACTGATTAATTTAAAATTTAGATAATATACATGTTACTCAAAACATAAGTGATTATCCCACAATACATAGTCCAATACACATGAAAATTAACACAATATAGTGTCACGTAGTCTTGGACATATGAAGCACGCACGTAAAGATTTACCCAAGCAATATACAATAAGATGACTTTCTAACATATTAATAATAAGAAGCATCAATAACTTGAAATGAGTATAGAGCCTTGTCTATATAAATTTTATTATTAGGGTTCCTTTTAATAAAGATCATTTGTTGATATTAAATTGCTCATTGTTCTTTTTTAGAAAATATAATAATTAGGCATGTTGATGCACACACAATCAACCAATAAGCAAACGTAATAAGCTATAAGAATATAAACTAATCAACTCAAAAGGACAATAAGAAAAGTGCGCTACCTGAGGTGGGAAACAAAGAAAATTGCATAGTGCTAGTAAACAAACAAAAGGACGATAAATTATTGCCTTTGTTTCCTATTTTGAATGCCAAAATCAATGTAAATAACTTACCTTTCTAAAATATTCATAAGAAACATAAATTCCAATGACACCACTCATTCGTTTAAGGCATGAATCCAACAAAAATCATCAGGATGCACCTGGATAAATTGAAAAGACATTTGGGTGAGTACTCCTTAATGAATACATTAGCTTGCCCTTGATTAAATCATAATTAGCAACATAAGTGATTATCTCTCATGCTGTACCACCTAATGAACACATTCTAATTACCTTACGATGGGAAGAGGATTACTGCAAATATTGAAAGGTAAATATTCACAAAATTATATCAGATAGTGAAATCCTTTCTATAAATCCATAGTAAAATAAATAAATGTCAGAGATATGTGAAACTGATTAATACATGCCAATAGAGTCATAGAACCACACTAATCACAAACTGATAGGATGGCGTGTGAACAAGGAAAAACTGGAGTCAGTTGACATATAACTCCGACCTAAATCACTGGATGTTGGTATAGGTGTAGGATGCACTTGAATAAACTGAATGAAAGCTTGCCCTTGATTAAATCAAAATTAGCAGCATAAGTAATTACCTCTCATGATGCACCACCTAATGAACACATTCTAATTAACTTATGATGGGAAGAGGATTACTACAGTTATTGAAAGGTAAATATTCACAAAACTATATCAGATAGTGAAATCCTTTCTATAAAGTGGCAATAGAGTGAAACTGATTAATACATGCCAATAGAGACATACAACCACACTAATCACAAACTAGTAGGATGGCGTGTGAATAAGGAAAAACTGGAGTCAGTTGACATATAACTCCGACCTGAATCAGTGGATGTTGGTATAGGTGTGACTCAGGTACCTTTCTTGTTCCTCTCTCTCACTCTCCTAACACGTTCATTGCTCTGGCTTCGTTTCCTCGCAGCGATAGCATCATCTTGAGGATCATAATAAGTCAATATATTATAAAATCAATAACCACGATCTGTACAAGTCCCAGTGAAAAAACAAAATGAAATATTCGACATACCGGAGTTTACTGATGACTTTTGATTGCATCCGACACTATAATTAATCGGTTGATTCTCTTTTCCACATGAATGACGATCAAGCCAAAAAAGCAAGAAAAACATTCAAACCTAATAAGTATGTAAAATTCAGTAATTCAGGCCAAACCAAATAAGTATGTAAAATTTACTCAATACCAGCTTGCGTCGACGAGACGCCGACATTTCAAATGAATGTAAATCGAGACATAATTGATACCTGTGCAAGAGACAAACGGGCTGCTCGGCACGGCCTGGCCAAACATGAAATGGCACGACCCATTTTATTTTCATATTTCCTACCTTTCAATCAGCTGAAAGATTTCAGTCAATGGTTTGTTACTTTGTGTTTTAATTTTTTTTTAGGATTTTTTGTATAATAATTATAAACTATTGGATCTAGATCTAATGACTCAAGGAGGTGACTGAAAGTTTCTCCAACTTTCAGGCAGCTGAAAATTAGCAAGTCCCTTTTATTTTGAAAGAAGTCCGATTTACCTCCTTTAACTCTTGCGGTTGTTTGATTTTCGTCCTCCAATTACAAAACTGGGTAGGACAACTCCCTAAATTTTTGATCTCATTCATTTTTCCTCCCCTGACTATTTTGGATGGTGATTTTGCTGATGTGACATCTATTAAGAGTATTCATACGATGATGTGGCGAATATTGTGTGAAAATCAAAAATTGAGAAACAGGGCCTGACTTTTTTAAAAGGAAAAGAAAAAAATGAAAAAAATACTCACCTTTACAGTTTTATCATGGGACCCACCCGGCCCACCCATGCAGGATAGGTCGGATCGTATTGTAAAAGTAGTTTTTTTTTCATTTTTTTTTTCTTTGAAAAAAGTCAGGGTTATCACAATTCATTTCTCAATTTTCGATTTTTACATAGTCTTTACCACGTTATCATACGAATACTCTCAATATATGCTACATCAGTAAAACCACCGTCCAAAAAAAAAATAGTCAGGGGAGGAAAAACAAACAGAATAAAAAGTTAAGTGAGTCGTCCTACCCGGTTTTACAATTAGAGGACAAAAACCAAATAATCGCACGAGTTAATGAAGGTAAATCGCACTTCTTCCTTTTATTTTAGGCTGGCATGACATGGATTTTAGTTTTGGTTGTGTCATGCCAGCCCACGTACCTGGCATCGGTCCACGGCACAACATGAAAGTACTTTGCCATACTGGCCCGGTCTGAAAGGCCCATTAGGCACGATCGCTCCGCCTCAGCGTCACCAAGAAGCATGGATTCAAAAATCGTGAAAACCCGCTCGGTTTTCACGGTTTTTGACCAAACTGGTCCGGTCCGGTTTGATCAGACGACCAATTTTCGGAATAATATAATTTAAAATTTTAAAAATTCAAAAAAGTTTGAAATCACAAAAACCAAAAAACCGAATAGTTTGTTTTTAAACTGAGATAACCCATGAAAAATAGAAAAAATCAAGTGATAAACCAAAATACCGAATGATAAACCATAAAAACCAAGTGATAAACCGAGAAAACCACTGGTTTCCTTTCAAATCAGATTCAAATTCGTGTTTTATTATTTAAATGGTTTATCATCCGACTTTTTCTGATTTTCTTAGTTTTTGTCGAACCGGTTAAGCGATTTCCATGATACTAACGGTTTTTTAATCTTGCCAAGAAGCTTCCTTTGGAGAAGGTGCAGCCACGCGAGGAGCTGAGGATTGGGGACTCCGGGATGGAAGCGGCAGCAAGGGCAAGTGCACCTAGGCGAGGAGCCGAGGATCGGGGACTCCGGGATGGAAGCGGCAGCAAGGGCAAGGATGCGGCGACAATTGGCGCGACCAAGGGGGCGCCGGCCTCGTCGCCGACGGCGCCCCGCGTGGGGCGATGACGTCTCGTGAAATGGCGGCGTGGCTCAAACTTGAACCGGTCGCAGACCTCGGAATTGGGGGCTCCGGCGATGACTCCTCTTCAAAAAGGAAGGTAATCTCGACCTCGCGGATCCATCGCGACGGTACGAGAAACGGGTGGCGGCGCGGGCGAGCGGAGGTGGCTACGACGATGTGGGCGAGCGGAGGTGGTTGTGGCGACGCGGGCGAGCGACGGTGCAAGGGAGTAGTTGTGCGGCGCAGAGGAGCTACGGCACGAGGGAGCAACTGTGCGACGGCACCTGCGTCAACGGCAACGCGGGCGAATAGCAGCGGCGGCGATGAGGTGAGGATGAGGGAGCGGATCTTTTGTGTCGTACCTAGGCGAATAGGCTCATGGAAATCTTCGGTCTGCTGGTGCCTGGGCCTAGGCCGGCCTGCTAGAGCTAGACTGGTTTCTAGCTCTTATCGAACCTTATTCGTGCTGGCTTCTAAGAGCACCACCAACGAATGAAAAAAACGAACCATGACTCTGCGCAACCGAACCATGACCATTGTGGGAACCGAACCATAGCTGCCGAAGCCTAAAAGCGAACCAAAAATATGGTTCAAAGCCGCACCATAGACAATAAAAAAATAGTATCTGGCACATGGCCGTTGAAATAATATCCCGTGCGTCGCGCGAAAGGATGGAAAGAGAGGGAGGTGCGAGATTTTTTTAACTCCATGTGGGTCCCGCTACATTGTGGCCAACGAATCGAAAAAAATCGAACCGAACCGAAGCCGGCGGAATGTAAGGGTTGATCTAACTGGGACGTACTTATATGGGTTGTTGACGGGCTTTTGCGTGATTGTTTTTAAACAGGTCATGCCCGTGCCGTTCGTCCGGCTGTCCCTTGAACCAAGCACGGCTCGCAGCCTCAGGTAATAACGGTTTGACATAAAATTAAAAATGGGTTGTGTCATGGTTGGACTAGATAAAAAAAATTCCATGTTTCGAGGTGGCCTATTTAGACATCAGTAAACCCTCATCATACCATTTTAGTTGAGCCAGCGGGCTATTTTAGTTGGACATTCCTAGCCCAAAGTTAAAGGCCCGCATGATCCGCGTGGCAATGTGTCGATCATTGTTTGAGGCCTCGCCGTGCAAATAAATCTTTTGTATAAAAAACGGACACCTCACCAGGCCAGCCCGGAATCCAATATGGCATGGCAACCTTCGGCTAGAGGCTTCCCCTAAAAAAAACTCCGGCTACAGGATTGACGGCGCCTAAAAAAGTGGGGCTATTACATTTTTACTCTTGGTTCGATGTCCAATTGTGAGATTAGATTTGTTATAAAAACTTGATTTTTATAGATGGTTTTGAGGAACTAGTTCCTAAATAAAACTTGTTTTTTTAAATTGATTCTTAAAATTAAGAAGTGATTATAGTTAATTGCATCTTTTGCAACCATCTTTGATGTGATGTAATTGAATTGGATACTTTCATTTATGTTGAAATGGAAGTAGGTTAATTTGTTTTAAAAATTAAACAATAAATTTACATGTTTAGAGACCTCTCAATTTGTAAAAGTTGGTTTCTTAAAACTAGAGGATCCAAATAAGAACTTATGTCTATACAAGAAAAAAAAGTGAACAATAACCAAGCCATCCTCCTTTCATGTCTTCGCTCTCTCGAGTTTATAATATCCACTATAAGAAATTTAACATTCTACGACGTTTTAGTTTTGTTATAGAATGTAAAAAATATGTCGTAGTCTATATTTTGCGACATTCAGGTGATAAAAATCAATTCGTCGTTGAATGTCCGTTATAAAATGTGTTCAGCGATGTTTCCATCTATTTTCGTCACAAATTCAACTTATGATATTTTATTTTCATCACTAACTATATCTAAAATATCATAAAATCAATATCTGATTTAACTATGGGCTAGGCCCATTGACAATGATGGGCTAAATCATTTGGAGCAGACCCATTTACAATGATGGGCTACCCACCAACCAGGCCTAATAGAACCACAGGCCTAGCCCATTTAGGACCATAGATTAGGCCCATTCGCGATCACGGGCCAGGCCCATTCACCACCATGGGCCAGAACGATTCAAAACCACAGGTCAAACCTATTCACAATCATGGGCCAGGCCACTTAATCGCCACAAGCCAGGCCCTTTAACCGACAGGCCTGGCTCATTTACAACTACAAGCCAGGCCCATTCTGAACACTAAGCCCATTCTGAACTATGGACCAAGCCTATTTTGTTATAGACCAGCCCATTTAGTATTGCTTGCCATAATAATTTAAATTCAGCCCATTAATTATACAAATAATAATATTTAATAGAAAGCAAATATCCATATCACATAGTTCACATCAGATTTACAATAAGACAGCACATTTATATCCATAGATTCACAAGTACAAAATACATAAATTACAATAATCTTCCTTACAAATCTGGAACTCGAGAAACAATCCAAAATATAACAACACATGTCCAGAAGTACATGTCAAATGTCAAATGACATTCATATCTACCAAAAGATTTAATTAGCGCGGGAAGCCAGCTAAGTAGCAACAGAGTGATCAAACTCTAGTCAAATACTAGCGAAATAGCAAAATATAACAGCAGGAAATCCACAAGGTAGTCAAGAGACCAATTACTTGTTAACATTGAAAAAACATCGAAGAATAGTATCAGTCTCCTCAGCGTGCTTCTTCAATGCCTCAATCTCTTTTGTCCTTTGTTGTCTTTGATTCAACCAAATTTTGTTGCAGAACAACAACCTGATTTTGTAGTGCTGCAGCATCTTGTTTTCCTGCCTGAAGTTCCTGAAGTTGAGCTTCAAGTTTCCGCACTCGTGCAGCATAGGCAGACTTGGAGCTTTTCTTTGCAGCTGGATGTAGGCCAACACTTCGAAGAAATTTGGTTGATGTCAACACTTGAGTAACAACTTCTTCAGAGGTTGGTTCCCGGGTATGATGGATTAAAATATGATACTTTATATTAAAATGATACTTGGAGATTGGTATGTTATATTAAAATGATACTTCTTCAGGGGTTGGACACCCAATTCTTTAAAACAAAAACGATACTTTATATTAAAATATTTGGATTTGGAGATTGGTTGACCAATGTCGGTGATGGTTCCCGGGTATGATGACATGAAGGGAGGAGGGGGCGCCTGCACCCTTTGTTGTGTTAGTATGATGGTCAGTGGGTAGTGGAGGTGAGGTGACGGGGCATAGTACAAGATACCACGGAGCACAAATTCTTCTTCGATGTCATGGATAACAAAGAAGGATTAAGAGGTGGGGAAGAGAAGACAACGTGACTTGAGAATATGCTATCAGTTCGTGCAGTCGTTCATCACTAACCACGACAATAGTAGAGTACTGATTTGATGGGGATAAAATTCAGATGAGAAAGGTTGTCCCATTGTTTGAAGTAAGAAAAGGAGGATGCAAGGCATAAAAAGTTGGTTAAAAATATTGACCAAGATGTTAACCACATCACAATTAACTAAAATATAATAAATGATATGGTTATAGTTATATATAAAAAAACATAGATAATTAAATAGAAAAAAATATTTTATATAAATTAAATATAGTACAACGCAAACACTCACATACACACACGAATACTCATTCTAACAAATATATGCATGCACACTCTACCTCTTTGAGCATTTTCAAAAGATTGAGTCAACTTTATCTTAATATTAACGAAGTCATCATGAATGACTTATTATCGACGAACCTGGATGGCGTGGTTCAATCATATTAAAACTATCCACATGAGCTTATCATACACAGAGGGGCCAAAAACATTTTGCAAATACCTGTGCAAGTTTTATCTACTAATCAAAATGGTCCGCAACAACAGATCCCACAATATGCTACCCGACCTGCTGCAATGTTGAATGTTGCTGGCGAACCAATACTTTATCTTCTTGTGTGTGTGTGTAGTGTGTGTGTGTGAGGCTAGCATCAATGTACCATCACTTCTACTTGGAGTGCAATACTCCCGTATCGTGCAAAACGAAAGACAGCAACACGCAAATCATCTTCCCACCATATTAATTGGTTCCCTTTATTTTTCCTTCATCAGCAATAATAAGGAAAGAAAATTAAAAATTGCAGCTTCTGCCTGTCTGCCGAACATTTGGGAAGAACGGTGACCCCAACACCAAGCGAGCGCGAGAGGGCCCCAAAACCCAACGAAAACGACGCGAACCCGAGTGGAGAGGTCGCGGTTTCGGCCAACACACGCCGAGTGGAAGCGGCCCTTTATTCCCCCACAAGACGCCGGCGCGGAGGAGAAGCGACTCGTTAGAAAAACGCGTCTGGAGCCCTTGACCCACCAAGCCCGGAAGACCTCGCCCCCCGTCCGTCTCCCTCCCTCCCCCCACCGAAACAAACGTACGCCGCCCGCATCGAGGAGGGTGGCCGCACGCGAGTAGTAATTTTTATCGAGCGGGGCGGAGCAGATCTCGCCCCCCACCCGGCCATGACCGCGGCCGGCGCGATCCGCCGCGCGGCGTCGGCGGCGGCGGACCGGGCGTGCGCGGGCTTCCGCGGCTTCCGCCGCGCGCTGGCGCGGTTCGCGCCGCGGCCCTCGGCGTTCGCCCCCGCCGCCGACGCGGAGGCCGCCGCGGTCCGCGCCGTGCGCAACCTCCGCACCTTCCGCTTCCACTACGCCGCGCTGCAGTGGGCCCTCCTCCTCGCCTTCCTCGCGCCGCGGCACCGGGCATCCGTGCTCTTCCTCATGGCCGCCTCCAAGGGCCTCCTCGTCTACGGGGGGCTCCTCAAGGCGTTCCCCAACTCGGCGCTCCTTCGCAGGCTCCTCGACCGCCGCCTCGTCGGGCTCGTCTTCGTCGCGCTCGTGCTCGCCGACATCGCAGCCGCGGGGGCCGTGCCCAGCCTCCTCGCCGCGCTCGCGGCGGGCGTACCGGTCGTCGTCCTCCACGCATCCTTCCGCGTCCGCGACGATCTCGAGGGGCCCGCGCCGGAGGCCGCGGAGAACGGCAAGGAGGAGGACGAGGCGGCCGCCGTCGTCGAGAAGAGGGAGGACGGCGACGTCGAGGCGGGGCCCACGAGGCGGCCCATGGCGGTCGCGCCGAGATCGCCCAAATGAGGAAGGGATTGCTTGCTAGTACCACATCATACATACATTTCGTAGATTGTTACTGGTCCCCGTTGTCTTGGAACAATTCTTGGTCAAACCTGTCCGCCTGCTTCTTCTTGATTCGTATTTATACCGTGAGCTTAGGAAATTTTTGGACAAGGGCGATTAGAATGTAGTAGTAACTGTGACACCCAAAGAGGATTATAAGGAGACTCATATATTCCTTTATTACGTACTGATGATGATGACTAATCTCTGATCAAATACATTACATTTGCAAAGAAATGGCTTCAAAGCATATTGCTTTATTGACCCATTCTTCATTCTTGTGCTGCAACTTAACGCGGCATTCTGGATGAATTGCGGATTTACAGCACTGCTGATTTCCCCTGATATATTGGAATGCTATTGGCACGGGAGATCATGGAGCCGACGCCTCGGTGCACCTCCATTCTCTCTTGGCAATGGCATGCGGTCGCACCTAACCAACTAACAACCGCCCTGCTGCTGCTGCGAAGTGCTCTTTCCACCGACCACTCGCTCATCAAGCCACGAGAGACAGGTAAGCCTCAGAAGGACGAGCAAGCAACTGACCTTCCCCAGATGTGCGCAGTTCTTTTGTGAGCTAATTTCTGTTGAGTGATGCGGACGCCGTGTCTGCCGCCTGCTGGCAGTAATGCTTACTTTACTTTCTTCTAGAATACGCACGCTATCCGGTCAAAAAAATATTTATACTCTGCCAGCAAAGTTGGAGCGAAATTACTCGAGCCAGCAACAGGTTACAGAATGCAAATCCTTGGCATTTACACGCAGATCGCGATCGCAGGTTCCATGATCCATTAGATGTCCAGATCATACGACAATCTAACGACTTTGAAGGGCTGTTGAGATTAGCTAGTACTGACAATGACAATGACAATGAACCAGTGTGCAGTAAACGAGAAACAATGGCACTGTCTTGTCTGTGCTCTCGTTGATAAAACTCTAGCAAAACCACACCTTTTTGAATCATTTTCCTTAGAACTTCTTTTAGTACTCGTTCATGTCCTAGTGGTTTGTTGTCATTAGGTATTATAGAACGACAACAACTGCATCATTAAGATATACGATGACGTTTAGTTTCATAATATTTTTTTTCAAATGTTTGTGTAGTTAGTGAAATTTACTGAATTTTGGAGGTTTTTCTCTTGAGAACCTGGTTAGAGGTATTTAGGCTTTAGCCCAGTTATTGACGAGATGGCCGGAAGACAAAAAATGGGCTCATTTTCAGCCCATATAACTACTCGAGTTGGCTGCAGCCTGTCCATTCTGTATCTGGTGGATCGGACTGGCTTAAAGCCCAGCAGTTCCGCGAGTCTAGGGTTACAACGACCGATGCGGCGGGGCTCAGGTGTCGGTGTTGGCGGCGGCCTTGCCGGGCCGGGGCCGGGCCCCTATATATCAGCAAGAACCCCTCGCCTAGGGTTTCCTACTGCGGCGCCGACCAAATCTCAAAATCCAAGTAGAGCAAACGAGCAGGCAGCCTCTCGCCAGCAGCAATGGAGCAGACCTTCATCATGATCAAGCCCGACGGCGTCCAGAGGGGCCTCGTAAGCACCGCTTCTTATCTTGTTTTCTCTTCCGTAGATTCGATTCGCTTGGTGCTTCGCTAACTTGCTCGTGCTAACTTTACTATGTTTTCGCTTAGATCGGTGAGGTTATCGGCCGCTTCGAGAAGAAGGGCTTCTACCTCAAAGGTAACATGGTGTTCTTTGATTTGCGCTTGCGTTGGACTGAAATCGCTGGCTTTTCTTTCATGCGAAAGATTGATGTTACTGAAATAATAGCTTTTGATGTGTTTTAAACGTTTCTGCTCCATTCAGCTGTCACTGAACCTAATCTGATGTGAAGATAGATTTCTGTTGTAATTAGTTTTTTTTCGTCAGCCTAATGATATGTTAGTGATGACTGCATTCTGATGTAAGTACTGAACATGCAGCCATGAAGCTTGTGAACGTTGAGAAGTCGTTCGCTGAGAAGCACTACGCCGATCTGTCCTCCAAGCCCTTCTTCGCAGGCCTTGTGGAGTACATCGTCTCTGGCCCTGTGGTCGCCATGGTCTGGGAGGGAAAGAGCGTCGTTGCCACTGGCCGCAAGATCGTTGGTGCTACCAACCCTCTGGCCGCGGAGCCCGGCACCATCCGTGGTGACTTCGCCGTCGACATTGGCAGGTCAGATTTACCACTGTTGCATTTTTTTTCATGGCTCCTTTTGCTGATGTGTTTAAATGTTGCGTCTTAGCTTGTGTAAACTGTATGGAAATCCAATCAAACTTTCACATTGTGTTTTGTTTTCACCCATTAGGTCATTAACACAGATTTTTAAATAATACTTATGTTTAGGGTCATGCTGAAATGGTTTATGTTGAATTCTCTTAAACTGAATTAGCTATTGAATTCGCTTGTTTGTTTAATGCTTTTAAATTTTGATAAACTGGTGCTCAGAGGGCATGGTAGGACATCTCATGACGGTACACATCTCATGATTGCAATCAGACTGAGCTTTAAACTGTACTAATTATGGGATCCACTCCACTCATGGTCCATTGGGACAGTACATATGTTCTGAATCTAATGCTTCTCTAAAAGGAAAATATGATGTCAGTTGGCCAGGGTATTTTGTGTGTTACCAACCAGCTTTTGCATTTGTGTTTGAGTTTGCTGTCATCAATCTCGTTGCTCCATTTGTTTAGCTAATGGAAAATTGTGAAACTGGTAGTTCTGCTTTTGTGTCCCTTGTGGTTTGGTCTGTGATGGAACTCCCATCTGCTGTGGATGGATTCAGCTGTGGTGCTAATTTAAACTGGGTCTCTTAGGGATTCTTCTATATGAAACTGCTTAGTTGTAGCATCATTTCAATGCAATAGATTGTAGTTAGGGCCTGATGTCCCATCTCCAGTAGCTATTAGCATTGACCGGAGATGCTATGATTAGGCCAATAACAAGTTGTTTCAGCATTTCACATGTTGATAGGAACCTGGGGACTGTTTCCATCGGTCCACAGAGCCGGTTTCTGTGATCACATTCTCTTTTTGCATAACATTGTTTTGATTTCTTAATTTTCTGTACATATGGCGATGATGATACAGTCAAGGCTTGTTTCTATAACATTCGCAGTTGCCGCCTAAGAGCTTTCGCCCTGCCAGACTTGAGAGCTAATGCTGCCAATTCCTTCCTTGGATGTCTGAGCCATGCTTAATTTATTGCAGCTTAGTTCATAATTGTTTGAAACATGTTTTTTGTGCTGCATTGCAAATGATGATAAGATGAAGGCTTGTTTCTCTAACATTCGCAGTTGCCGCCTAAGAGCTTTCGCCCTGCCAGGCTTGAGAGCTGATGCTGCTAATTCCTTCCTTGGATGTCTGATGCAATGCATTATTTATTCAATTTATTTTTTCTGGATGTTTTGTTCTTCTGTCAAATAAATTTTGCCCAATTATGTGACATTTTGTTACATTCAAGGCTGGTTTCTCTAAGAATTGCAGTTGCCGCCTATGAGAGCTTTTGTCCTGCCAGGCTTTAGAACTAATGCTGCTAATTCCTTGTTTGGCATGATAATAGTAACCATGACTCTTTTTTTTGAGTGTATGGGTTGTCAGTGCATACTTTTGTAAACCTTAGTTACGGATTATGTTTAGGCGCTCTACTTTACACATGTTGTTGTCAATTCATATGCTGCACTAATTTACTTATTCAAATCCTAATGGAAAATCACAGCATCTGAAAGGGTACTCACGATTGCAATCATACAGAACTAATGTGTCTAGCTCATGTATCTTACGGGACAGTGCATGTGTTCAGGTCACTAGATCTGTGACTTGCGTTAGTTCTGAATTCTGAATCAGTTATGTTTTTATTGAGTGTGCTGAAGATTTAGTTAGCACTTTATCATACACTAGCCAAGGACTGATTTAGTAGCCCAACATTCCACCGTTCACCTTGATAGTTTCTTAGATGTCAACTTCTAAGAGAAGTTGTTTTGCTGTACAGGAATGTCATTCATGGAAGCGATTCCGTTGAGAATGCCAGGAAGGAGATTGCCCTGTGGTTCCCTGAGGGCCTTGCGGAGTGGCAGAGCAACCAGCACTCCTGGATCTATGAGGCCTAAACTGCTGAAGCTCATCAGTTGGATTCTCGAGTGCTTGAAAACCGTGGTATCAGCCATACAGTTAGCTGAGCTTGTTGAGAAAATTGGGATCAGTGTCTCAGAACTTTACTTGTGAACTTAGTTTACTTTCTTGGCTTGCATGTTATGTATGCGTGCCCTATGCTTATGATATTTGATATGGTGTTATCTTTATGAGCATTTCGCAAGATATTTTTCTTTTGTTTTCTTTTTTAGGAAAAATTTTGTGGCTTTCAATACCAACCCCAGTTTTCTGACTTTTAAAAATGAAAAAGAATTGGCAACTTCACTTCAGCTGGTACGATTCGAGAACTCTGAAGTTAAGCTTGTATTTTTTGTACAAAATAAATACCTGAAGCACTCCGCATATGTCGGCACAACCGTTCAATTGACATCAAGCATGGAAAGATTTGTACACTAATCACCTCAAGGTGATATAGAGCATATGCAATTGCAGCCGGTCAACTGAGATCATAAAATGAAGCTAGCAATACAGTTTACGTAAAATTTCACTCTGAGGGTATCCTTATTTAGGCACTACGATGCGGTTCAGGTTCAGCCGTAGCAACGGATGGGGTCGTTGCAACCCTTCGCTGCAGACTGCCCGAAACCGAAGCGGCCACCCTTCTCAAGGTATTGCTGGTGGTACTCCTCTGCCCTGTAGAACCTCTTTGCCGGGAGTATCTCGGTGACAATTTTTCGATTCAGAAGCTTCTGTTGCTTCTCCAGGGATTCCATAGCTGCCTTCTCCTGCTCAGGTGTGTAGTAATAGATCCCTGATCTGTACTGGGTCCCAACGTCATTACCCTGCTTGCAATGTTGAGGATGTGTGGTCAGAACTCGTAAATTTTCAGGCAAATGCTTGAAAGAACTAGTTGACCTAAGTTTATCAAAAGATTCAGAGACCAGTTCAATTGTTAGGTTCAAATAAAATTTTGTTCATTGGAAATTCAAGAAACTTGCAGGAACAAATCTATCTATACGGTAAATGAATGTGATCAAAACAAAAGGAGAGCTCCATAAGAGGTAGAGTAGACAGTGCAGGTCAAGCTCATGTCAAGAGTCAAGACCCCCTCCCCCCTCTGTGCAATCGCTCCAATTTCTGAAATTTTACAATGGCCGCTACAAATTTGCAAACAACTATTTACTGACCTCGAATCAGAGAATCACGAGCGACTATCCATCCACAGCAGTTAACCAGGGCAATCTCGGTTCTAATGCTACACTGCAGCCCCGAGTCATCTTTATCTCACAAGGAGTCCGGAATTGTACTATCATCGCAGGCACTCCCCAGCACATCGTTGCAACAGGCTATGTCGAAGATATTCATCCAGCAGAAGCCATGACGAACAGAAGCGTCGCTTTGGCCGAGTGGTTAAGGCGTGTGCCTGCTAAGTACATGGGGTTTCCCCGCGAGAGTTCGAATCTCTCAGGCGACGAATATATTTTTAATTTTTTTTTCAATATGCAGAATAATATATCTCTGTTTTAGAGGCATCCTCGAACCCAAGTAACTAATCAACACCACCTCCTACCGAAGCGCAGCCACAAGCGCCGTAATAATCCATCAATTCGCGTCAAATTCCTTCAAACCCTACTGGAACCAAGCGTCTGAGGATCACTGACCTGGCGATTGAGCGTGGTGGGGTCGTGGCGCGACCAGAAGACGTCGAGGAGGTCGTCGAACTTGCAGGCGGTGGGGTCGTACTGTACGCGGACGACCTCGTTGTGGTTGGTGGCGCCGGAGCAGACGTCCTCGTAGGTGGGGTCGTGGACGTTGCCCTGGCTGTAGCCGACCTCGGTGCGGGTCACCCCGGGCACGCGCTGGAACGCGAGCTCCACGCCCCAGAAGCACCCCGCGCCGAACTGCGCAAACTCGTTCCCGGGCGCCGGCTGGTCCTCGTCGGGGCCCTGCGCCAGCGCCCTCGACTCCGCCGACGCGCGCGGGCTGCCGCCCAGCCCGCCCAGGCCCAGCTTCCCGAGCCAGCTCATCGCCGTGAGCCCCCCGGACGCCGGTTGGGTCTTCGCGGGAGCGAGGAAGCGGACGGCGGCGCGGTGGTGGGGGACGGAGCGGTGGAGCGCGCCGAGACGAGAGGCGATGAGGAGAGGCGTGGAGGAGGCGGGTGAGGTGAGGAGCGGAGGCATCGGGCAAGGCTTTCCTCTTCTTCCCCTTTTGTGGCGGCGTGGGCTAGAAGCTTCGACGGCCGGGTTGGTGGTTGGTTCGGTCTTCCCAATCCCGTTCGGCTGCCTCACCTTCAACCGCTTGCGGCTTGCCCGTTCGGCGCTATTGTGTTGGCCTCGGGCCTGAACTGCACGTGGATTTTTAGCTGAAATTTCCTGAGGACCAAATTATTTTCACAACGATTTAGCATAAAAAAAAACCTCATGTCTGAGCGCTGAAATTTCTGATGGCGTAAAACTGTCCTAGTATTTCAAATAAAACGTTACCAAGGCTCCGTTTCCATCACTTTCACATGTTTTGGAACCGAGAAACTTCATATAAATGTTTCTTCAGAATTCTAAACAAAATTTTAACTTGCCGTCTTATTATAGCTAGACAATCATATTTGATTTCCCTGCACCGAGGGAGGGGGCAAGTGGTTTTGTTTGGTTGTAGAATTTGTTGGATAAGATGAGAGGATATGTGATGCGGATTGCGAAAGCGTTGCAGCCTTCCGGGACACGTAAGGACGATTAGACGAAGCAGGCAGTGTAATTGCTACGAATATGCTGGTGGAAGATACACGAGTAGATGATGTTGACTAACAAAACTGTGCGTAAATATTTAATCTATGATCAAAGGACGGAACACGTAGACCACAGGATACACTTGAAACATAAGCCACAAATGGCGGAAGCAGTGGACCGACAAAAATTGCATGAAGCTGGACTGCAGACTACAGAAGCAAGTATACTAGCAAGAGTTACATTTGCAAGATGCAGACACATCGCATTACTGCAGTAGATGATCCAACTTACACTCTTTGAGTAACAACACAAAGGATTAGTACATTCAGTATAAATACATTTATCTACATCAGGAGAAGGGATGCTTAGGCTATAGACTTGTCTCCTGGGAGTATTAGGCTATTAGCTAGTGATAACTGATCAGGATCAGCTTACAGGTGTTAAGGTAAGTCTGTACGGTGGATCAGAACAAGCGTTATGATTGTTTTACTGCAACACTGTTGCCTTGGGACGAACATGCAGCATCCGAACCCGCTAACCTTCTAGGAACTCTTAGCTTTCTAAGGTTATCACGAACAGGAGCAAAGAACTCATGCATCAGAGCATCTTCTGACGTTAACCTACACCTGGGGTTGACCGCCAAGCACTTGTCCACAAGATCAAACAGTGAGTCAGGTATCATCTTGAGGAACTCCGGCCTACGTGTGTTGGCTGCACACCACTCCCTCAGATCCAGAGAGTACAACGACTTGATGTCAAAGAGGTCCTGATAACATAAAGGAATGGTTTAAGAAATACTGAATTAGCAACCTATACAAGAGGCATTTGCACTTGACCACTAACCGAAGGGTAGGATGATTCACAGTTGTGCAATTTTGCTACTTCCCATAGTTCTTCACTGCCTTTGAGCTTTGCTATTTCCTTGATATTCCTTTTGTTCAAAAGATACAACAACTTAGCAACAATATTGACTTAGGAAACACATGTGTTGTAAATGTTTAAGTTAACTCACTGCTCAGGATCCCCGCCAAAAGGTGTCCTGCCAATAATGAAGTACAAGAGTGTCACCCCAGCCGACCATACATCAACTTTACAACCCTGGTGGAAGGACCTAAAAAGAACCTACAGGAAATACTATAGCACTTCAGTATATGGAACTTCAAGGATTAAATATTCTTGCAATTATAACAGAATCAAACCTCTGGAGCTCGGAACCCTTTAGTTCCAACACATGGACCCTCTCTTCGATGTTTTCCATGTCCTGCAACTAAGATTAGTTAGATCATTCTTACATTTGAGGATACTCAATTATTAGTATCAATACAAGGTGCAATATTGGTTACTATGAGAACATACCTTTGTTATTGAACATACCAGAACCAGCAACAGAGCTACCACCAGAACGCAGAGGCATTGGCGTCAGTACAAAGAGATTCTTATTCACACTGCCAAAAGGAGCAGCGACTCTCTTCCTTTGAGAAACTGGAGCTTTCGTAGTATCTTTCTTGGGACTTTGCATTGTCTCATGCAAGAAGTTCATCAGTTCTTTTCGCCCTTTGTAAAGCATTGGCTGCTTTAGCCTGTCTAATGATGTTTTCGTGCTTGTAGGATCCTTGGCAGAGGTTACGCCAGACGCATCAGCAGCTTGGCTACCATGCCTAGTTTTATTGTCAATCTTAGGTGTGCTACCCACTGGGCTTCTATTGGATCTTTTCCTCTTGGATGGAAGAGGTTGCTTTACATCTGCAATTGCTTCTTTGGCATGAACCACCAGGGCTAAACTTGATGATGGCTGAGATACTTTATCCTTCCCACATGAGATTGTCTCAGATTTGCCTAATCATATGAAAAAAAAAATCAGCTACATCAGTCATGCATGGCATAAAAAGAACGAACTGGGGTAATTTGAAAGGTTCAAACTCATTTAGTAAGTGTTCCAGGCCTTCAGTTAAGGAATAGAAGTTTCCAATCAATCAGACACTGATCATTGACAGAACATACATTGTTGGAACATTTCATAAGCTATATCCATAGTTGTAAAGGATTAGCAAAATGTAGCAGGTATGGAATTTTTCATGACATATATTGGTCATGTATCCTATCCTACGTATAGCATGTTAGTTGCTCGAGCTAATAAAATTCATCGTTTTATCAAGAATGCAAGATTGTTACTAGGATTATTTTCTGGGGCCAAGATATGAAGTGATCTAATGTGTAGGACTCTTGGACTGAACTATCAAATATACCTAAATTCTGCTCAATTTGATCTAATGCAACGATATATTACCCTAAGTGTTTTTGTTTTCTGGAGAGCATAGCAGCAAGGACAGTTATATCAAATAATTATTCTTAGAGAAAAATACAATTAGAAGTACATCAAATAATCAATCACTAATTCATATTTAGGAAACAAACTTACAGTTTTTCAAGAACTTCTGGTTCAGATCCTGCATACAAATTCAGTAATGTTAGTTAGCATCTAATAGTACAGAAAATACTTATCAAATATAAGCATCAAGTTAAAGAAGCAGCACAAGCACTAACATTTGCCAAGTTGAAGTCAATAAGATACCCCTTCATCATTTTGCGAGAGAAGAGAAAGTTTCCAGGTTTCACATCTCTATGCACTATCCCCTGGAGAAAGAAATATCAGTAATCAGATGGCCATGGTCAAGTCAACAGCAAACAAAAATAAAGCCTCTAGAAATATACAGTCAACTAAGGTAAACATGCAATTAAGCAGACCTGTTTATGTAAGCTTGCCAAAGCTCTGAATAGACAGTACCCATACCACTGCAACTGAAGCATGTCTATTTCCTTTTTTAGATTCTGGGAGACAAAAAGATAGTTAACAAAAGATGAAGATACATGGATAGTCGTAAAGGACAAATAGCATCAGCCAGCTGAAAGTGCTGCACCTCTGGTCTGTCATGCTCAACATGTTCTAGAACAAAGCACTCTAGGTCACCACTTCGAAAAGAGCTATCATATTTAATCACATTATTTTTGCCTCTGCAATGGAAAAGCATGGTAGTTGTGTTAACGTTACTGAGGCCAACAAGAACAGAAGAGCAGGATTTAAAATTTATTAGTACCCAAAACGCTCCAGCATCTTTAGCTCGTTGTTAACATGGTGTGCATGAGCATTCGGGTGAGGACCTGGGAGTAGGAACATTAAAGAATTAATTCCTTTCTCAAAACAACATTTATAGATAGAGGAAATAAACAAATCCAACAAGATCAGCAGATTGATGATCATACACTTTATAGCGAATATTTTTCCATCTACTTGTCTCCGAGCTCTATAGACGGTCCCATAACCTCCTGAATAAACAATGAATATGATAAATCAGCATTTAAAAAAAACAGAGACAATATTTGCAACAGAAATGTACAAGATTCTTACCAGACCCTTCCTCCTCTTCTATGACAAAACCGTCAAAGCTAGGAAGTGGTTTTGGTGCTACATGACCCTGAACAAAAATTTACAAAAGGTCAATGAATTCTTGAAAACAAGATCAATATAATAACAGTAGAAAACATCAGCGGTGATGCAACCCAAGAAACTAAAAGCAAAAAATTAGCAACCCTGAAATCACAACATATGGTACTAACCTTTTGAACCTTTGCTGCAACTTGATTCTTATCATCTAAAGGCAGTCCATCGTATTTCTTGCTCTTCTCTCTTTGCTTCACAATCTTTCTGTCCTGCCCATTCTTAGCTGCAGTGACAGCCCCTTCATTCCGAGTCTTCTCTCCATTATTCAGATTCATGCTTTCTCTATTCTCAGTAGAGTTCAAGTTCCTCTTGTTAACACGGTTATACCTTGTTGCTTCTTGTGGAAATGCGGCCGGTCCAAAATTTCTCTTCATTTCAGGTAGCAGAGATTCCGCTTTGGTGTCTGTAGGAGGCTGGAGCAAAATTTGTGTTTCCTTCTTGTGAATTTTTACACACCCACTGGCACTCAGTGGATTCTTTTCCTGATTGAGAATTGGGGCATTCTCATGATATCCAGCATTTGGGCTGTCATGTTGCGTAGTATCCGCTTGGTTGGGAATCATATTGACTATTTCCATGTTATCTGCTGTCTTTGTATTGTGATTAATTGGACTGCCAGGCTTTTCCCAAAAGGAATTTAGATCCTTCCCAATCCCATCTTTTTTAGCCCCAACTAACACAGTATGGATTGTACTGGGAAGGACAGGACTTTTTTCTAGATCATCACTATCCTCTACTATACTGTTATGGAATGGAACTTCATCAGACTCACCAGTTCTATTTTCAATATTGGTTGCTGCATGGATGCTGTTTGACTTCTCAGCATCAAGTGAAAGAAGATCGATTCCAAATGGGCTAGCTGACAACTCTGTTGGCACTAATGCAGATGCCGCCTTCTCCATAACAGTGCCATCATCACCTCTAGGAGACTGGTCCACTCTGGGTTGAGCATAAGCAATACTAATTTCACTGACACAAGGAACCACAGTAAGTCCAGTTGAAATTTCTATAGGTTCACCAACAAATGATCCAACTGTCGGAAGCCTGTTTTGCAACCCAAGTATAATCTCCATATGTACCTGAGCAAGATATAGCAACAATAATGAGATATGAAGGCACAAGAGTGTATCGTCATGTATCGTCATATCATATGGATGTGAAAAAATGAAATCTCATTAGTATTAAAACAATGAAGCTTTGGGGGCCAACAGTAATTGTCAATAGAACGACCACACAACATCCTCAATAGTGAAATGTGACAATCATTTGACCAAATATTAAGAATACGCACTAGGAACAATTTATCTACGGGTGATAGCCAAACTTCATATATTTCATCTAGAAAATATGCTAAAGATTTTCAGTGAATGTCCATTAAATGGAAATGAGATATCTAGGCTGGCCACTTGTTGCTGAATCCACCATCCATTTCTTCAGTTTAGGACATGATGCAAAGAAATTATAAGCACAATTCGATTAGACAAATATCATACCTCTCCATTAACAACAGGAGCACAGCTTTGTGTAGTCAGCTGGAGTGCCTCTGGCTGCTTCTGCTCCACCAAATCTGCACAGAATTCTCACAAATTGAGCTCGGCGGAATTCTCTCCAAAACCAGCATGTGTACATTACAGAAATAGAAATGGAACGATCTGTCTTCTACGGAAAGCGAAACAACCTGCGTCCGGAGCCAGTAGGCAGCGCCTCTTCCCGCCGGAGAGCCGCCCGTCCGAGGCCCTCCGCTTTCGCACATACGTAATCCCCCACCACCTCCTCACATCGGCAGGCCTCAAGCTCACCCTCGGCGCCGGGACATCCAACCCCACGAACCTCATAATCGCCAGGAAGGCCGTCTGGGAGGCCGTCACGGCGCCGCCATCAGAGATGCAGAGCGGAGAATCAGGGATGTGGCACATCCGCTCTACGATGCGCGGCGAGATGCTGGCGATGGCGGCGAGGTCTGAGGCGGCGGCTGGACGGCCAAGGCGGACAACCACCGTGAGGAGGTGCCAGGCACACTCCATCTCCAACGGGTCGGCGGCGTCTGCTGGCACCATCGGAGGCGGCGGTGGGATTTGCTAGCCGGGAAGGCTCTCTTCTCGCTTTGCCTCTTTCTGTCCTAAAGGGGGTGATGTTTTTGCGTTGCGGTCCTCGGAGTCATTGAGTTTTTGTGGATCTGAGGCGGCGAGAGGCGGGAAAATTTGTTCGCCCTGGAGTTTTTGGAGCGCTGCATCTCGGCCTAGGTGTGAACACGTGCCGTTTCCCGCCCGGGTTTTTTCCCCCGCTTCGGGCCGTAATTGTTAAGTACACACATAACTAGCGTACACAAAACAGCAGCATATGAGAGCCAGACGCTTACGCACGTGACCCACACGGCTCTTTTTTTTTTTTTGCAAGGGTGGATAAACACGTCTCTGCTGTACTACTGTTGTTTACTCGTATCATAGATGTATTGCAGCTATTGGCAAATTGCACGTAGGCGTACAGCATACAGATACACCACAGTCGGCAATGCACAATGCCTCAGTACTGCAAAAGAACACACTTGGACGAAAGGGATAAAAAGAAGAGCATTGTGTCATTGTACATTCAGATTTCAGAAGCGAGTTCTGCATGGATTGTTCAGAAAAGTTCTCCATCGATTAAAGTAACAAAGGATGCACATCTGATAGATAATAACATTACAGAATTCTGGCAGACAGCTGTAAGTGAACAATAAGAGCTGATCAGCATGTTTTCAAGGAGATGTTGACATGTTGTGAACAAAGACTAGTACAGTTGTCTACTGAAATCGTTAGCTACTGAACAAACTAACAAAACTTTGCTTAGAGGCAACCCCCCCCCCCCCCCCCCCCCCCCCAAGGTGCTATCTGGTTGTTTTTCGACTTCGCCGGCGGCACTCAAAGCAGTCAGAGCATGGATAGAAGGCATTCACTCCATGTTTACGATCAATTTGTAGTTTGGTTGGTGAAACTTTAAGTTCCTCTACAAGTATCTGCCGCAGATTTTCATTTTCCTCCCGCAGCTCTTCAATGATCCTTTGGTGCTTGATTACCTAGAGATGAGAAATTTAGAATCACTAATTAGTGAGCCCTAAATCATTATGAAATCTTAACAAAAATGCATTGACCAAGGATAGCAACCATTTTGCTTTATGAGCAGAATAGCAAGGGAGGGTCCTGACTTTTTCTTCTTCTTTTTTTAAGAAACAACAAAGTTCTACAAAGGACAGAGGATAAAAACCGTTTTGCTTTATGATCAGAATGTTCTTTTTCACTCAGAGGCAGAGTTCTACAAAGGCCGGAGGACAAAAACGAGACCCTACTACAAGAGACTAGTGAAAATTGCTCAGTCCATTGTCTAGAAACTTCACTCGTTTCCCTATGTGTAAAGAGATTTTATACTTGCCAAAAGGATTATCGACACATCGTTTTATTGCCAAGATGGGTGCAAACAAATACCATAACACACGGATATAAATGATAAAACTATCAAGCGAGGCACAGCATAAGCATGACTGAACTCACCAGCTGAAGTATATTATCCATTCCATGTAAATTACCTGACTGTAAAATGAACAAAGAAAAAGGTGCTCAGTATACATGTTTTATAACATCATCCAACTCGCTAATTGGGCTGGCGAAACAGTCTACACTAACATCAACAACAACAAAGATTTTTAGTCCCAAGCAAGTTGAGCTAGGCTAGAGATGAAAACCCACAAGACACAACACAAATGACGAAGAAGAAAAAAAAAAAGGAAAACGAAACATACCACAATAACATGAAGAATATGTGAATATGTATAGTACAATAGGTTAGCAGGATTTTAGTGCTTACTGCATCCTTCGAACTGAAATCCAGCTTTGAATCATTTTGGAACAGCGGACTCTGTAGAAAGTTTGAAATGACCTGTTCAGTTCGAGTCCCAGGTAATGCTTCTGGTGGTGCCACATGCTGACCATGCAAGACATGAGTAGGCTGTACTCTTGATATCTCATTGCTTGTAGTGTGGTTCAAACTTCTTTGTGCGGTGTTAGCATCTAGATCCATGGACATGCTAGTGTGACTTTGTTGATTGCTAGACAAAGACCTAGCCATAGGATTTGATGCAGATGACTCCCCAGGGGTATCCTTCAACCTTGAGGTGAATTTAGACATAACTTCCTAAAAAAAAATCTCTTAATGTTTGTGAATGAACAGGAAGAGCAAATAGTTGGGATAAAATTTTAAAATCAGAGTTTACCCCAACCAATGCCTGAATCTCATGAAGTACTCGTGGCTTCAGCGCAATTCCTGAAAATTGAAAAGAAAACCTTATCATAGGGGTAGGAGTAGTGCTGGAGTGTATGTAAGAACTAAAAAGTGAAAAATGGGTAGACTCAATTATCACTATATTTATTAAAGCAACATCTTTGGAGCAAGTGTGCAACGTGTACACAAGCTACCTACATGCCAGCAGTGAACAGCGATGGACAAGGAACATAAAAGATAAAACGTGTAGGACCAAGTAAGAACAATTACACAAGTTAGTTTTAAGCGAGGAGGAATAGAGGATAATGGTCACATGATGGCATGGATAAGGCACTACAAATTGCTCTTACTTCGCAGGGAAAGAAGCAATATAAACATAGAGGAAGACAAGACATTAAGGCTATTTTCTAGAAGGCCTATACCACAGGAATTATGGTGTTAAGTTTTTGAGATAACTGCAATGAATACCTATTCCGAAACCATGGCCAATACCAACACCACAGCCAATGCCCGCTTCGATGTTCCTTAACCCTGCTGTCCTCATCTAGAACACAAACATAGTGAATAGCAAAAAGGATAGTGAGATATGAACCAAATCCAGAATCAAATGAACAGAATGTGCGTTTATATAGAAGAGTGCTATATCCAAATCTTATCTTACAGCAGAATTGACATGCCTCGTGACTCCAGAAAAAGCATCTGTCGCGCCTCTTGTAGCACTCATAACTTGCTGAAGCCCAGGTATCATACCTGGCCATCAATACAAAAACAAAATTCGTAAACAAATTGTTAATCAAATTAACCCATGACTCTCCTGCCAGATCAGGAAGCATGAACCGAAATCATGTATGGACTCCCAGCGACAGTTCGGCAGGTGTCTACCTAAACTCCATTTCAGATGAGGTAAGTCTGAAACTAGATTACATACGACGCATTGTTCGACGAAATGCCGCAATGAGAGCGGAGCCCCCGTTTTGTCACTCGTCAATTCGAGAAGAATACCAACGAATGAAGCACCCACTAACCCGTGAGGTGGTGACCGACTGGATTCTGATGAACCTATGACTGATTTTATCCCGATGAGCACAGCATAGTCTATTACCTAGGTATATGGGACGGCCGACGCCGATGCCAACGCCACAGCCTACGCCGAAGCCGGTGAAGACCTGGAGCACCTTCACGCTGAAGGGGTTCTCCATCCGGAACGAGGGCGGCGGAAGCCTCCGCTCCCGCGGGGTCGCCATCGACGCCGGACGACGGACCGGCGGCGATAAAGCACGGAAGGGGAGGAATGTAGCGGGCTCGCAGCCCACGGACTCTAAAGTTGTATCGTCGCTTGGGCTTAGTCGTGGTAGCCCATCTCAGGGTGGACTGGGTCGACAAAGATTTTGCATTATCCGTGGGCGTGGTGAACGGAAGGCCCTGTAAATATATTGCAAGAGATTTCGTCTAAGAATCACCGATACGGCGTGCAGATATGGCGATACGGATATGGTAATACGACGTTACCGTGATCGACCAAAAATACGGATACTCTGATATGTAGAATATATTTTTTATTTATTTTAAATACTCTAAAAACTAAAAATAAATGAATCTCTACAATCTATTAATTAAGGTACAATCGTCCACTTCATATCCACAATCGTAGTCACCACGGAGAGTCACGAACTTTGTTTCCATGCCGTTTTAAGTGTCTTTCGATCGTTTGAAGTTTGGAGAGTTGGAGTCCGATTCAAACTTGAGGGAGACAAGGACCCATGTTCTTAAAACGTGTCCTGTGCTATTGTCGATCTCAACTCGTTGTCTCTCCTCGCGTTGCACCGCCTAGCTTTGCCTCAGTGTCAAGCGCCGCCGCCATTGGAGGCGTTGTTGTTCGCTATCTTCATGAAATATATTGTTTCAGCTTCACACCTTAGGTTAATTCTCTATATAGGTGGATGACCTTCCAATATGGAAAGGCATGACGGCCGACATACCTAAGACTACCATCAAATACCTACTACCCCTCCTCCCCTCAACTCTCTTTCCCTAGAAATCGCAGCAAATTTTAGGTCTTTTGACGCCATGCCTGCAGGTTGCTCTGTTCTTCGTGTGTTAAGAGGAAGAAGAAAGGCTGAAGAGGTATGGGCTGAGGTGGGCTTGTGTTTGCTGCTGGCCCGTGTTAGTTTTAGGCTACACCCCACAGGCCACATCAGTTATGGGCCACATCCAATAGCCAATAGCCCATGTGTCTACCGACTAAAGAAAGGGAGAGAAAATAGAAGGGGTCCAAGGGGAAATCGATCCCAAATTTGACAATCACGCCGCCTGCTTGCTCCTCTGCTCGTAGCTGCCGCCGACACTCTTCAAATTTTCGATTCACCATAATCTAAGCCGGCATGGTGTGAGGGGGCTCTCCGGCGTCCAGGTCCGGTGTCGGTCATGGGTGATTAAATGACTTGATTTTATACTATATTGAGAAAGAGATTTTTCAAGAACTTGATTATAAGAAGATTAAGAAGATATATGAAGTCATCAAAGATCGAAAAATTAAATTACCTAAGGCTCTTAGAAAACCTAGACATCCTTAGTGTTTTAGTTAAGGTAATACATTCACTAAATTTTATAATATCTTGATATATTTAGTTATCATTCTTAACTAATTCATATCTTGTGAGCTCACCTTAGATCAATTGGTAAAACTCCACGTGGGAGAGAGCCGGCCAGAGTACTATATCATAAAAAAATATAATTAATTTTTTATATTTTTTAAAGCCACAATAACATACGGGCATTTTGTTAGTATCCTTAGATAAAGTTGAATCAGGGGTTATTCATCGCATGAAGTAAAGTCCCGCAGGACATGCGGCCTGGTTCATCCCATAAAGTAAAGCCCAACAGGGCATGCGGCCTGGTCCATTTTCTCAATTTAACGTTTCAGTCTCTATCATTATGGCCCAGGACTCAAGTCCAGTGATTCTCCTCTCGTTCCTGTCTCTCTCTCTCTCTTTGCTCTCGCCGAAGGACCCAGGTGGCGACGACGGACACAGCAACGCTCGCCCCAGCTTCGCCTCAACAGGTTTCCGTCGGCCCACAATGTACCGGCGGCAGTATCGGCCAGTATCGGTGACCGTATCTGAAATTAAAATGTTTATTTTAAAATCAGAATTAGCAGATACCCCTTGATACGTGTATCGAACCTGTATCCCGCCGTATTCAATACCGGTACGTCACGTATCGGTGATTTTTAGTTTCGTTTCGAAAATCTTGTGAAATGGAACAAATTATACCTAGCAATGTAGAAAACGGAAACCTTTATACATACATTGTAAGAATTTGTACCAAGCTGCTACAGTGTTGAAGCTTGTAATGCATGCTCATCTTGTGAGCGGAACAAGTTGAATCTAGCATAGCAGACAATGTGTGAAAATATATAAACTTTTAAATGGCAATTGAAAAAAATGGTGGGAGATCCACATGTTCAGTATAGCCCTTGCTTAAAGCATCGTACACACTCTCCTTGGTTACACGTGTGATTTTCTCTATTCGTTCTCGATTTTTATTCTCCACAAACTCAATGTCATGGCAATGGCATGCCTCCTTGACCACTAACTTAAGGGCTTGTACAACGCCATTCAATACCCCGTCTCTTAGCGTTGTTGTTTTCTTTGCAAAGAAGCCCTCCCGCACCATGAGAGACAAGGTCGTCTGGTGTGTTTGTTTTTTTTCTAAATTTTAGTGAGGTCATATTAATTATTAAAATATTATATATAATTATTAAATATATATTAAATATATTAAATATAAAACTAATTACAGAGTTAAATGTGTATCAGTGTGACAAATTTATTAAACTTAATTAAAATATCATTAAGAGATGTTTATTATAGCATCATATTATCTAATTATGACCTAATTAGTTTTAATAGATTTGTCTCATTATTCAAAAGGAGGGTTATGGACTGAGTTTTGTCAGTAATCTATATTTAATACTCCTAATTAGTATGATAATATTCGATGTGACAGGTCTAAAAATCAGAGGGGTGGAAACGAACACACCTGTCGTCTCTTCCTGGAGCATGGACTCCTGCTCTAAGAGCATCTCCAAGAGTACCTCAAAACTTCTCCCTAAATTGAATAATAAGAGATTTTGTCTAAAAACCCATCTCCAACAGTGTCTCTAAATCATTCCTATATTTATTTTCTCCCTAAATTCTCCTCACTTGTAGCTAGAAATAGGAGAAGAATTGGGAGCTCCAATCCACCTTTTTTCAAGGAAAAGTTAAAATTTATAGACCCAAGTACTGACATGGACCAATAAAAAAAATATATTTATATTATTTTAAGGAGAACTATTGGAGGAGGAAAGAATTTTTTTTCTAATATTTTTTAGGCTGCTCCCAAAAGAAAATTTTTGGTACCTAATTATTGGGAAGCTTTAAAGATACTCTAAGATCGAGACGAGAGATACGAGCGCGTCTCTCCGTTGTACAGCTTCCTCGGCTCCAATGAGATCCAATGCTCCGTCACGCTCCCTTCACGCCCCCGCGCGCGCCTGCTTCTCGCTCTTCCCTCCCCGCGCGCCAAATCTCCTCACGCCAAAGCCTACTCCATCGCGCCCCCACCAAATCCCGCTCGTCCTCTTGCTCGTTACCGCTCCCAAATCTCCTACTGACGCCTCCCCCCCCCCCCCCCCCCCCCCCCCCCCCCCCCCCCCCCCCCGCCCCCGCTTCCCCGCCGCCAAATCTCCTACCTACGCCGAGTGAGGATTTGGGGGGATGAGCAAGATGACACACCGGTCGGAGAGGCAACCTGTCTTCGGTGAGGATTTGGGGCAGGAGCAGGAGCAAGAGGGCATGCGGCTCACCAGTGCCTTCCGATCTTGCGGACTCCCCACGGTGGCGTCAGGGTTCTATCCACCGGCTTCCCCTCAAGCGGGTTCCCCACCGGCACTGCCACCCCGAGCTCTCCTGTACTTAGGGTGAGTTCTCTTGTGTTGGAGCAAATAGACATTAGCTTAAATATAAATTCATTCATTGTTCCTTATTGTCAGATCAAATAGTGCTATGTTGGATTCTTATATGGATGCTCCTATCTATTGTCCAGCAGACCTGGTTAAACAAAAATATCATACTTTAAACAGGAACACTTATCCTGTTGAAGGATCTATAATGCATTCAAATCAGTTTTTTCCTACTGAATTTCTTAAACAAATTAGTGCACCACCTGTGCTACTCGAGGTACAACAGACTGATCCATGTGGAGTTGTGACTAGTCTGCACTGAAATAGATTTCTCTTTTAACTGAAGTAGATCATGACTATAGTGTATTGAACTGTGATGAATTAAATTGTGTCTTAGTGTCGTACAACTATTTCTATAGCATAGTCTCTAAAAATAAAATGAATTTGTACTGTCTGCAGTAAACTCTTAGTGCCAGAACTAACTAGATGCTCTAATTTTTTGTGACAGGAATGTAGGAGCAGAGGAACGTGGGAGTTTCATGAGCCTCTTTAATAACCCTTTCATCCCCCATAGTGCATTCATCTCACTTGTGTCAACAACAAGTACCAAGTTTATTAATTTGGACAAAGATGGTACAAGTGACAGTACTAGAACAGTAGAGAGACTACTGTGGAAACAAAATGAAAATGTTAGACTGGTATGTTATTTCCAAGAATCATATAATGTTTGTTTGAAATGACAAAAATTTGATCTGACCTGGCATTTCTTAATAATGCAAATGAGTGCTTGGTTGAAACATTCAATAGATTCAAAGGATGGAAATGCAAAAAAAAAAGGGGATAAGGAGACGTTGCAAAGGAGTATGACCTTAGTACTCCTCAAAATAGGAAGAGGAATGTCAAACAAGTGAAGGAGAGCTGGCACAAGATTAACAAATGGACTAACTGGTTCAATGATGCTTGGATCAAAGTAAAAGGTATTTATACTAGTGAGTACTCCAATGAGATGTGAATAGAGAAGGCTCATAAAATGTATGAGGAAGATTATGTTGGTGCTAAATTTAATCTAATGGATGTATGAAACCTATGTCGCTATCAAGCAATAGATCTCTTACAATACTCCGAACAAGGCTGTTAGGAAAAGGAAAGAAGGTGGAGATGAAGGACACCAGGAAGATGTTGGTGCTCAAAATAATGAAGAAGAAGTGGATTTGCCACGTCCAATGGGTCAGAAAGCTGCAAAAAAAGGGCTACTCTACTTGGTTCGCAAGGGAAAACCAAGGACTATGCCATAGAAGTTGAAGCACTGGACAAGTTTGAGAAAATTCAGTCCAACAACCATGCCAACCGTGTCAAGCTTCTGGAAATGCAACAAATGTTTAGTGGTGAAAAGGAAAAGGCTACCAAGCTTGCTGTTCTTGCAGCAAGGGAGAAGAAGAATGCAAAACTCGTTCAAAAGGACATTAAAATGTTGGATACCTACAATAACTTGCTGAGTAAGGACACTTCACATATGACTGATGAAGAGCGAGCAGAGCATGTGTTGGCCCTTAAGTGCTTGAGAGCAACCTTATTCCCTACAATGGTACATTTCTGATTCTTAATTTTGTTGGTTCATTTTCACCTAGTATTTCAATTTGTAATGATCTGATGCAATTCTATTCTATTCATTTACAGAACTAGGAGTTGATGCATTGCCTGCTGGTGTGGGCAGATACGTGATGGACTTTTTATGAGTATTCTTGTCTGAACATGAAAGCTTCAATTTGTAGTGGCTGTTTAAATGTCGTATTGTTGTTTAAATGATTTGTAGTGCACTATAATGTAAATGTGAGTGCTTCAGTTACTGTGTTAATGTGCAAGTGTTGCTTCAGTTACTGTGTGAATGTTTATGTGCAACTTGAATGGGGCATGAGTGAATTCTATATATATTTCCTTCATATTGACCTTTGTGGTGCGCCTGACCTGCTTCTTTCTTCCACTAAACAATTCTTCCTCTAGAGATGGATGTGCCTAAGGACATTGATTTCTATGGAGAGATGGAAGACAACTTTCCATCTGATCAAGAGCTTGTGGGTGAAGAGTTTCTAGCAGAGGAGCAAGTGGCCGATGAGCTCATGGATGAACAGTTACTAGATGATGTGGATTTTACAGAAGACTTTTACGTGGAAGATGCTATGGAAGATGGGATTGTGGATGCATTTGGTGAGAAAATTATCGCAAGCTTGCAAGGTTCGTCTAGTCAACATCGTCTACGAAGATTCATCAGCAGAAGATATGTTCCAAGGAGTCGTGAATATGGCGCTGAGGATTTATTCAACAGCTACTTTAGAGAAAAGCCAATATATATTGATGAGATATTCCATAGAAGGTTTTGGATGCGGCGTCCGCTATTCCTAAGATTAGTGAATTCTCTTTGTAACTGGTCACCATTTTTTGAAGACAGGGTGGATGCCATTGGAAGACAAAGCCTCACATCTCTAAAGAAATGTGTTGCGGCCATAAGAATGCTTGCGTATGGAACTACAACTGACTTGCTAGATGATCACCTCAAGCTCGGCGCGAGCACGACATTGAAGTGCTTGGGCAAGTTTGCCAAAGGAATTATTGAAATTTTTGGCCCTAACTATTTGCGTCCTTCGACAACTGAAGAACTAGAAAAACTGCTTCAAGAGAATGAATCTCGTGGTTTTTCAGGTATGATGGGAAGTATTGATTGTATGCATTGGGCTTGGAAGAATTGTCCTGTTGCTTGGAGGGGCCAATTCACTCACGGTGACAAGGGTGTACCTACCATGATACTTGAAGCGGTTGCCTCATGAAATCTATGAATATGACATGCCTTCTTCGGTACGGCCGGGTCTAACAATGATATCAACGTCCTGAACAAGTCCTCTTTGTTCAATGACACTTTAAGAGGAGAAGCTCCAAAAGTGCAATATACGGTGAATGACAAACAATATAACACTAGATACTACCTGGCTGATGGGATATATCCGGAATGGGCAGTGTTCATGAAGACTATTACGGGTCCCCAAACAGATAAAGATAAGCTATTTGCCAAACATCAAGAAAACGCAAGGAAAGATATGGATTGCGCTTTTGGTGTCCTGCAGTCTCGATTTAATATTGTTACTCGTCCAACACGCATGTGGAAAAGACGTGATGTGGTGAATATAATGCAAGTTTGTGTTATTGTTCACAACATGATCATTGAAGACGAGAAGGATTTAGCTAGAGTCCATTTGGACGTAAACGAGATTCCAGGATCATCTATGCTCTGCCGCCTGAAGTGAGCACTACTGCAAACCCATGCTTTTAAGTTCTATAAAAAAAATGTAGCTATTCGTGCCCGATCAACACATGTCGAGCTTAAGAAGAATTTAGTTGAGCACATATGGAATCTATATGACAGACGCTAGTTATTATATTTGTAATTATTTACTCCTTTATAATTAAATATGAAATCTCTATAATCTATTAATTGAGGTACGGTCGTCCACTTCGTGTCTATAAAGTTAGAGATTGAATCCAAATCGGTTTTGTACCTTCTATATCAAGTACCGAATTTCAAAAATCATAACTCCCACGTCCGGAGCTCAAATGAGGCAAACTCGGACTCTACCTCGTAGCTCTCAAAAAGTTCTACAACTTTTGTATTCAAGAAAAGTCCAGATCCCGCAGTTTTGATTTCCAAATATGCGATACAAAAATATTTGTTCTGATTCGGACTCCTGTGCGCAGGTCTCTATGCGGGGCTCATATCTCCTAGCTCTGTGGTCCAAATAATATGATCCATATATGTTTCGAAAAAGTATCGACGAGATCTACAACTTTTGTGTTTTAACTTTTTTCATTAGAGCAAGTATTCAATTTCAAAATTGCGTTGCACTGCAGTTCTATTTTTGGACTCCGTGAATTGATTTTTTCTGCAGATAAAGCTTCTAAAATATGATAAAAAATGGTGATAAAATTGTTACTTTTAACATATAAAATAATATACTAAAAAGCACCAATGATAATATAAATATAATCTTTTATGTAAAAATGTCAATAATATTATATATATCTAATAATTATATTATATAAAAAATATTTTGTTTTTTAAAGTCCGTAGCAACACACGGACACTTTGCTAGTATTATCTATAATCTATATATGTGGTGTCATATGTTAGCACATAAAGTATGGCTTCACATTTGATTACCTAGCACATGGAGTCTATATTTATTACAAAACAATGTCAAGAGACATGAAATGGCCTCTCCTTTGTATGACCAAAGGTGTTTACCGTCTCTTTGCATGGATTTACATGTCCAAGAGCCCACTGTTGTCTCACCGTTGTACATGCCCTTAGGTTGTTGATTGACCACGCTGACTTTTGGAAGAAATATAATTAATTAATGTCATCCTTTCACTCAGAATAGCATTTCTTGACTAGATTCGGCACAACTAAGTCTGCCCTAGTGTCATCAGAAAGACATGACTACACTTCCACCGCATTTCTATCTGACTTCCTGATATTTCCCTCTACTAGTACTACAACTCCTCTCGCCCTCGCCTGTGACTGTGACCATTCCGTGTCATTTGTTATTCTTTGCCAGATGATCATTTCACTTGCTTCTAAAGACGAACTATCATCCCAGTTACGATTACCACTTGGCACAATCAAAACCCAAACACGTCGACCATGTGAAATTTCCGCCGCCCTGTTCGCCTAGTTTGTACGTGAGATCGGTCAACCACGACCTGCCTCGATCCGATTTTCTTACAACCCAAGATTCACGAACCCTTTGACTATATCCTATCTCACGTGCACCTGCAACAACTCTAACAACGTTAGCACCAACAAATGCCCGGATCAAACGGGGAGAATTTTCCCGGATTCTTACAAAAAATGCTATCATGTATCCGTTCGAGCCTCCTAGGTGCCCTTGATTGGCTAGGGACCCCCTCGGGAACCACAAGGCGTGTTCACGAACAGAAAATTTCGTCGAAACCAAAAAGAAAAAAAAAGGATAAAGAGAGGAAAATCTCCGCCTTATCTCGCCCAATCACCTTTCCCAAGCTCGTGTGAAAGGTCGCCGCTATCTCATGATCCTCACGGCCGAATTTTCTATCCTGTCTCAGCACCCCGTTTCGGCTGAAAGCTTTGTGTGTCATCGACCCTCCACCAGCAACGGTGGGGCACTGCCGGCCCCGGCCGATGGCGAAACGGGCGGAGCAAAGTCGCAGGGATCGAAAGCAGCAACAGCGGCAAAGCTAGCTTGCCCATTGGTGGCCACGTACGCATCGCGCCTTTGCAATAGGACATCGCCACCTTCTTCCGCCCCCTGTTTCTGCGTCGTGCGTGGTCCACTTATCCTGGCGAGATCCACATATCCCGTTCCTGATTCGACCAAACCCCTCATGTCCTTTCCTCTCGTAGCTGCTGTAGATAGATGGTGCTTTTCAGAGGACCATGCATATGATCTGATTTCCGTGTCAGTTGAAAAAATTTAGGTGTCTCAAATTATGAATCCGAAGCACCTAGTAGATTGCTGGATCAATGATCCAACGAGGACGAAATGCATGTATATACATGTAACGGCATGATCTGAACTTGGGAATACAGCCAGATTTTCTGCAGAATTTTCTGGTTGCTTCTCCTGTCATTATTGGAAGTAACAGTGCTAGAAGGATGACTAATGATGATAACGCGATCAGTGTTTTTGGACGAGAAGAACGTGTGATCTTTTCGACTGAATGGACCGGAGGGGTAAGGGATCAATTATTGTGGCATTGGTAGCTCAGAGCCACACAAGCCGCTGTCCTCGCTGCCTCCTCAGACTGTTACAAGAAACGAAGCCACTTGAAGGAGACAGGGACCCTTCCCCGTCCAATTCCAATTATCCCCCCACATGCCTAAACAGATGTGATGATTTTCTGACGAGCAAGATCTTTTTGTAACAGGGGATGCGATACAATACTACAGGCGAATAGATATATCATCATATAGTATATCTGATTTTTGTTCACCAGCTTTTACCGACCACCCAAAACTTAAGCATGCATAAACATTTCTTTTCTGCAGGATCACATAAAACTACCGAAAACCCCACGCCACTGGCGATGGACACAAAGTTAGCGTGACAACAACAGCAATATCGAAGAAGTAGCAGCTGCCTCCCGGAGGCTGGTACAGATTGCAACAGTTGAGCCAAGCCTGGTCACCGAGATCACAGCACTCTGATGGCCTCGGTTGCGCCACAAGGAGGCGCGATACGGAGATCCAGACTGTTGACGGCCATGCTAAGCTCCAGGCTGCTGATGGATGACGCAGTTTCCAGGCCAGAGGCCATGGATGCGAAGGACGTCTCAGCGTGAGCCTTTGTTCTCTTGAAAAATTTAGTCAGTTCATTAACCTGTCAAGAAGAATGAGTTCTTAGTCGGTATAATTTTTCCCGCCGCTGTTTCATAATAAAGACGAAATGATGGTAATATTACCTGCATGCTATTGCCTAAAATACCTCCAGCGCCTGCATAGCTTGGTACCTGAGGCTGTGGAATCACAATTCACAGTTCAGCATTTCACTATGGTTGCTTGTCTCAACTGGCTAGGAATCAATAATTGCAGGTCAATGAAGATGTGGAATTTACCGGAACATCGCCGCGGTCGGTATGAATTATTTCCTCACTAGGAGCAGGTTTAGTGGCAATACTTTGAGGGCTTGGCACCTGAAGCGCAGAGAGGCAACTATCATAAGTTGCAAGATCTGATGAACCATTGGAAATGTTCTGCAATTGTAGCAAGCAAGCACGCACTTGATCATTGTTATACTCAGCCATGCCGACGTCGAAGAGGCTGGCCCGGCGCTTCTTCTTGCCGGGGTTGGTCTGCCGGAGGAAGTACTTCTGGGCGTGGCTGGCCACCTGCGTGGCCGTCCTGGTGGTGACGAAGTTCTTGGAGATGCCTCTCCAGTTCCCTTTGGCCAGCTGTTTCAGTCCGTCGAGGAACTTCCTGTGCTCCTCCTCGGTCCACGGAATCCCTGCAGTGATTTCACCATCAATCACTACCCAGGACAAATTACAGGACGAATAATTAACTGACCACTGTTACTACTAGTAGTTCTGGTGATTGAGGGCCTTGTGGATTGTAAGAGCCGCCGTTGACTGACCCATAAAAGGGGACAAAAATTTAGCCTTATTTTTTTTCGCCGCTATTGCTGAATCTAGTTCGTCATTTCCGAATCAATCGCCGGATCGGATCATGTGAAAGAACCTTAATAACAAGTTACTATTACTAGGAACATGTTAGAAGCTAAAGTTTGCAGAGGTAAGAAGAATCGAATCGAACAAAAGAGAGTCACCTTTCTTCCTCTCCTGCGCCTTGCGGCGGCGGCGCTTCTGCTGCGGGGACGCGAGATCACCGTCGTCGGAGGCGTATCCCTTCCCGACCTCCCCGGGTGGCAGGAGCGGGTTGATGGAGGTGAGGTTGGGCACACTGGAGCTCTTCTTCATCTCCATGGGCACCCCGTCCTCCTCCTCACCGGCGATCTGCACGTCCATGCCGAACAGCCTGAAGCTCACCGGCGCCTTCATCCGCTCCTCCTGCTCTTCACTCGGCCGGCGCTCCATTTCCGTCCCTCGCTCCCCACCCCGCACGTCTGTTGCGTAGTCGCTGTCGACGGTATCTTGTCGGAAGCGGATTGGAGTTGGTTGGATGCTTTGGAGGCTACTGCGGACCGCAGTAGTAGTAGAAGGAGAGCAGCCAAGCAGCGGTGGTTGTGCTGCCTGACCCTTTTCTCGTAGCCTCCACTGCTTTATTTATAGGGCTAGCGCAGTGTGTCGCGGAGTAGAACAAAGCAGGTTTCGGGCGTTATAATTAAATCTCCGTTTTAATGTGACTTTTGCACGAATGATTTGGGCTTTTAGCCTTTAATTATGGTTGACTCGATATAGACGATGAACCCAAGATTCCGTTCCATCTGGGTTTTGCGAGGGATGAATTAGCTGTTCCTGCTCGACGCCTCGATCTAGCATAACAAATTTTGGGCGACGTCAGTAGGTATGTCAGAAACAATACTGCTTGCTTGGGTTTCTCTGTATCAGTTTTTTCGAGGGACTTCTTGTATTGATCGGTATTCACTCGATCGGTGCCCCAATGTACAGAGAGTAGGAGTACTTCTCAAAGGATGCCCCCCGGTCGATGCGAATTGCGAAGCCACCGGCCGTCCGCGTGGTGTATCATGGCACTGGCAATTTGACATTCTTCACTACTCGTAGTAAACCACGGACACACGGAAAAAGGGAGTGGTAGTATTGAAGCGATCTTGTTATTTGGTAATCGCTCTTGAGAAAGTGATCCTGACAGAACGAGAAACGAAAACGCTTGCAAGACAAGGATGTTACGGGACTTGAGAAAATTGCGTGTAAGCTAAATTGCGGCTGTACTATGTGTGAGTGAGTAGGAAATTACACGCAGGTTTCCATCCCATTTGACCCTCGCTCGAGAGTCATAGCCAATAATCCGGCTGCTCCGATGATTCCCACTCCGGGCGCGCGAAATAACCTTTTCATTCTCCATCTGCAACCTGCCTTATGCGTGCGTGCGTGCTTTTGACAACGGCAGTCCGGCACGGGACTCTCGCGGGTTGCCGTGTTGGTCGGGTGGATGCGAAGCCACCGTGCGCGTGGTGTATCATGGCACTGGCAATTTGACTTTCTTGTACACCCGCTACTCACTCTTGGACACACGGAAAAGGAAGTAGCAGTATTCAAGCGATTGTTATCAGGTAGTCGCTCTTAACGATCCTGACAGGATGTTACAGGGTTTTGAGAAACTGCGTGTAAACTTGAGGATTTGATCGGCACTTAGATTCGGCTCTGCTACTTGTGTGTGAGCAGGAAATTAGACGCAGGTTTCCATTCCATTTCACTCCGAGTCATCGCCCTGAATCGAGCCGTACCGGACTAGTACCACGAGTCAACGAGGCACCGCCGCATGTAACGAGCGTCGTAACCAACAATCGATCCGGCTGCTCTGATTCCCACTCCACCCATTCTCCATCTGGAACATGGCCGATGCGTGCGTGCATATGCTTGACGACGAGGAGCCGGCACCGGACTCGCGGCCTGGCGTGTTGGTCGGCCAAGAACTGGACCGGATAGACAAAGACAATGCCGTGGGAGTTTCGCGCTTCCCGGCCGGAGCACATTCCGTTTCGTGCTGGTCTGCGCAAACTAAGCAGCATCTTGCCGTGGAAATCTCGTGCCCTGGTAGACCGACCGATCGAGGCCGCACGCGCGTAACGTGAACCCCTGCCACTGCCGGGCCGTTTCGTTTCGTGCGTGCTGCGGATGATGACCATGGTGCACGTGGACGCGCGCGCGCGCGTGCGGTGTACCGAGCATCCGCAGCGGCACTGACTCCAGCGGGCGGGCGCGCCGGAGCTGGTGCACGTCCTACGATGCACGCTCTCGATCGGCTTAATTAAAATCCGCTGGCGCGCGCCACGCGCTTTCACCGGCCAAAGCTAAAATATTCCATTCCCGCGACGCCGCTGTGATCGCGCGGACCAAGCACCGGCGCTCCCCGCTAAACAATGTTTTGCTAATCAAACACCGCAAAATAATTAATCTGGATTATTAGCATCGCACTCATCGAAAGTATCTGGCGTTCATGAGCCGATCCGGATGGGAACCATCGCTCCAGGCCGCACGTAAACGTCCATGCGTGCGTCGCGCTTACCTTAGCGCCCTAGCTGCACCTGCACGCCGGAAAGCGGCGGCGTCTCAGGTTCGCCTCGTCCTTGTCGCCTTCGACTTCGAGGGCGGACGAACGCCTAGTTATATCTGGACTGGATAAAGTTTCTACTTAATACTGTATGTATGCGGATAGGGTAACTGGATCGGCGTTACCGTGGCGTGGGATGGACGGATCGACAAGCCCACGTCCCTGTTACTACCGCATAGGGTAACCGGATCGGCGTTTTACCTAGTCAGTTACTCTCACTTCGGATTGTACTAGGGATTGTACTGAGATTACCCCAGCAGCTGCCTTGTCCTGTTCCATGCCAAGACCTTTTTTTTACGACTCTTGTTTGTTGATTTAAAAGTACTATATAGAGCTGTATAAAAGCCGCCGCCGCACGCTCGGGAGGAATACGGCCGTGGCCGCAGTGAAAACGACGGAGCGTGATGTAATTGTCGACGTCACGTGACGTGAGTGCGCACGAGGAACAGTTGTGACATGGGTTTTTGGTGGCAAGCTAGGTCTTTGCTTCATTCCAACGGCAGCAATATTCCACCAGGATGCAGATGACAAGTACGTTACGTAGTGGTTTCAACACAAGATGCTGCAATAAGGTGCACACGAGGAGGAAAATCGTAATAGAAGAAGCTACAGGGGCACCTATACTGGAAGCTAGAAGAGGAACCCGGAGCAAAGCAGAGCAGGGAACAAGTAAAAAACTGTTCTGTTCTAACTATCGTCCAGCATCCTCGCTACACACAGCCCACTTTCTACAGGCCATTATGACCCACGGCCCTCGCTGCACCCAGATTGCGAGATTGCGGGAGAGAGAGCCAGACAGGCTGGGCTTACGCCTGGGCCTAGCCCATCGGCTAAAACACGTGGCTACCTTTATTACGTAAAAAAAAAACGGAAAGCAAATGAATGTCCGGTTGCTTACCCTGTTTAGAAGCTGCCACCCCGCGGGAATAAAAAAAATTCCATTGCTTGCCACTGCAATGTATTAGCTCCCTGCGTAAGTGACATGCATCCAAACAGTTGTATATGCTCAAGTGAAAAAAATATCCAGAGAAATTATATTTTTAAAAAATGAAAAATATATTTTAATATCTGTTCATTATTACAAAGATTGAAAATTTCAAAGACCTAGCAACTATGAGACCTCATAGTTGTTGCCGCATAGCTGTGTCACGTCTGTGCAATTTCTTAGAGCGTCCACAAAGCCTGGTTCTGTCCATCCATAGTGTATATATCTATAAAAGATAATAAGCTACCGTCATATTAAGGCCCTGTTTGATTCCACTTCATAAAATTTAGTTGGCTAAACTTTAGTTACTTTTTCTTTAAATATGACCTTCTAAAATCTCCTAAACTTAGTCAGTCCACCTCCTAAACTTTAGTTGTGTAATCACTCCAATCCTCCTAAAATCTCATAAACTTGAGAAAAAGTCACTAAAGTCAAAACTACCCCTCTTTACATGTGATATTTTATTTTAACCCACACATATTTTTACTTTTTGGTTAGTTAATAAAGGGTAGACATGTCTATTTTTTTGTTTAGTCCAGGATTTTAGCTATGGATCCAAACATGTACCTCCTAAAATTTATTTGGCTAAATTTCAATTGACTAAACTTTAGAAGGCTAAAGTTAAGGTAACTAGAGGATCCAAACATGGGCTAACTTTAGCATGGTCAGTGTGTGAGCTCCAATCTTAACAGGTTTGCTGTTGTAGGTACCCATAAAAGATAATAAGCTACCGTCATATTAACTTTAGCATGGTCAGTGTGTGAGCTCCAATCTTAAGAGGTTTGCTGCTATGCGTGGGTGGAAAAAAAAAAGAGAGAAATGCTAATGCGAACCCCACATTTGGGTTATAGATAATCGTTGTTGGCGTTGTCTTTGATCTGACACCACTCGCAAGACATGATATGGCACTAGATGCCACTGCAATCCACCGGTGGTCAAGGATCGCAAGGAAAAGCCTCTGCCGTGCCCGCGTGGAGATGAACCAAAAACACGTTACACCGTTTTGTTGCAAACGGTGTGATCTGCGGTCGACAGCTCCATCGGTCGCTCCACGAAAAATTTCGAGACAATTTCTAATCCAGCCCGCTTCCCTGTTCGCCACGCCAAGTAGCATACCTGAATCGTCGCTGCCAGCTCCTAGCCTGCTGCCATGGGCGTGGCCCTCCGTCCATCTTGAGCTAACATCTTGCCGATGAGAGGTTGGACTCTGGTGGCCTGCACGATATAAAGCGATGTGGACGTGTGAAGCGAAGGTCAGGGCCTGAGTAAATTCACCATGTGTCGATCGGGTCCTACTGCATTGCTGCTTTTGCATCAAGTGTGACCCTTTGGCCATGCCCACCTGCGACTATGTTGACACAGGACACGTTTGGTTCGCATTGCTCCGTGCACCCTGTGATCGACACGCGGTTTTCAAGACGATGACAGGTGGGCCAACCAACAGTTTCGAGGTGAGAAACTCATCTGAAACTCCTCCGTCGTGATGCTTAAAGCGCGCGACCCTACTCGTCGTCGCGCTCCCAGTGACCTTGCCAGTTTCTCGCTTCCCTTGATCCGTTCCCCGAGTTCGAGTTGGAACTCCAATGGACATCCTCTTGTGCATCGTCGTTGGCGTCGTCGGCGCGGTCCTCATCGTCACCCTCAGCGTCCTCATCTTCTCCTGCCTGAAGAAGTGCGCCGCCGCCCCTGCTGCGGCGGAGGGACAGCCCCCAGCCGGAGCTGCCAACGACGACGGCAACAGAGTGGCACCGCCGGCGCCGTGAAGGGCAGAGTATGCTCTAATAAGTAGTTAGGCTGGTGTCAGCGGTGTGTGGTGTCAGATCGATGCTTTACATCCTACGTAGCTAGCTGCTCGCTTCTTTTTTTGTTAGTTGTTCACTGCTTATCAGTAGGGTGTGATCAAGTCTGTAAAATTCAGTTTGGTCCATCGTCCAGGCAATTACTACATTATACTGCCGGGCTTTGGAAAATCGATGACCTGTTCTAGCAATATCTTTTTGCTACCGATCGATTTGATATGTTGTTACCGCTACACGCTGAGCAGCTGAGCTGAGCTAGTAAAGTAGATTTTCTTTTCTAGAAAATAGAAGAAACTTCTCACACACTAGTAAAGTAGATGCCATCCGCTATCTTTTTGTTTAAGACTTTATATAATTTTTTGCTGGATTGCACAGTTATTTGAACAAGATCCTGTATATAATATACTATATGGTTAAAATGTTACTATTTTTCAGTCGACGTCATAAGCCACGAAAAAAATTCTTGCTAGGAGAAAGCGCCGCTAAGCTAATCCACTTTTACTGCTAAGCATTGTAAGTCACTAATAACTGGCTAAATGCCACTATAACCGCTAAATATGTTGTAATTTAGCTGCTAAAGAATGCACAACCCACTCAATGAATGTACTTTGTTGTATTTAGTAATAGTCATGTTGTTATAATAAATATATATTTATTTCCTATTAATTGTTATAAACTATTTATTTTAAGTTTAAAAGTGTAATGAACTATCTTTTTCTTATTTAAATTGGTCAAGTTCTTTGTTTAGCAACGATTCTAGCTTTTGTTTTTTGCAAAACCGCTAAATGGCTTAACTGCCGCTATAGCCAGCTATAGCTGCACTTAGCTGTTGTGGAAGTTGGCAGCCAAACCCCTTAGGCGGATATTTCTTTTGTGGGTCGTAAATCATCAGATATGAATTCAACGTTTTACAAACTAACGACTTTTTATACTTAATATTTTGATAATTATTTTAATATTGAATATGACTTACAAATCAAATAAAATTATCATCTAAATACAAGGAAAAACCAATAATGCTCGTCTTCCAGAGAACTGTCAACCGAAACCAACGCGCTGGTTTCGGTCAACTGAATACAAGGAAAAACGTAAAAGCAGACAACACATCGGTCGGTTTGTGATACGGGAACTATTTTGCTTGTTTTTGTTTTAGTTATCTAATTAGAAGAAAGGAAGACAATGTCTGGGTATGAACATTAACCTCCGCATGCATGCACACCAGTTTATGTTCTCAATAAACACACAGTATGTTGGTATTGCGTGATAAGTCAGGTCGTTTGTGTGGCTATGAATGCTAAGCTAGTAATTTAGCGTCAAGGTCACTACCCTGCAGCAGGAAAATGTACTATACATTTTCACTGAGTCACACGTTTGTCAGGGGATGTATGGTCTAGTATACAGTACCTCTCTTCAGTTGTCACTGCTAGCTTTCCTTCTTGGGCATATTGGACTTGGTCCAGCTGGTGGTTGGCAGTGGTAAGTAGTTTTCGATTGAAAATGTTTGCAACATGACTAAGAAGAATTGTAATTTCTGAATTTGTAGTTGTAATCAAGTCCTTAAGCGCAAAACTACAAATTCAGGTGCGAAACTTCCAACGGTTCCAGTAACTAAGTACGTTCAGCAATTTAACTGTTTTTTTAAACTAGGGATGTGATCAATTTGACAAGCCAACTTTTCTATGGCAAACTCGTGAACTGTGTAGCTCTTGTCATAGGCCATCGAAAAAGGCATGGAAACCATTTCCACCAGCTGCTCTACTCCTACGAGTACTTTGGAAACTCGTGAACTGTGCAACCATACCCGCAACCGCAAGAAGACCAGTTAACTGGTCACCCAAGGTATCAATTCTTTTCTTTTTAACATATATACCATCTCTTACTTGGCATTCTAGAAGGTTTTTGGAGTGTCCAGATTCATGGCCCAGACGATTTGTTCAGGTTTAGAGAATGTTCAATGAATCTGATATAAAACTAGAATAATAAGTAATTTAGGACAAAGGAAGTAATTATTTGTAATAGAGCAAGTATCAATTCACCAGTCAATTGGCAGATGCTATAATCAACTACTTCCTCATTTCTTAAATTGTTGTCGTCATTGACTTTTTTCATTTTTTTGACCATTTGTCTTATTCAAAATACTATTTTAATTATGTAAAATTTTAAGTTATAATTTTATTTTATTTGATAATAAACCAAACTATGATAATATATATGATATTATTCAAATATTTTTTGAATAAAACAAATAATTAAAGTTAACTAAAAAGTCAATACCGCCAATGAACGAAGGAAGTACTTAATAATGTAGTAACTGCTGCAGATCAGGAGCATCACGCGCACGCTTCCTGTTACCACTACGTACTGTGCCATGTCCATGCACGCGAAATCGAAACAAAACGATGGGAAAGAATAGCAAGCCGTGCCCTAGCCGCGACTCGTGACTCGCAAAGGATGACTCCCAATGTTGAACCACTTCTCGCAAACGTCTGATGTGCCGGGTTCCCTGTGCTGAATTGATTTTCGTCGTCTCCCCGGTGACGCGTTCCGTTTGCAGGAAACTCCCACCTTTCCAGTTCAACGACTACTCCCTCGCCTTGTATAGATTGTTGCTGTCAAGTGCCCAGACCGTCACTCGGTGGACTGGACTCCGGCACGATATAAAGCGAGGGAGGTGGTGGATCAGGTCTCATGGACGCACAACGTTAGGTTCCGCGAGTGAATTCACGACGGGACGATCATCGGGTCCTACTACGGTACTGCTGCTGATCTTTTGCTGCCGCTGCTGAGCGCGCAAACTGCGTCATCTCGCGTCAATGACATGCGGACCCCATTGCCCTTCTTCGGGTGGGGAATCAAGCTAGCTGCAGCTGAAAAAGCGTGCGTGTGCATGGCTAGTCCGCCCCCGGTGTGTTGGTGCCTATAAAACGCGCCATCTGCTCGACTCGGCAAGTCACCACTCGCCAGTGCATTTGCCTCGTGAGCCTCGACCGATCGAGTTCGCCGACGATGGAGACCCTCGCGTGGATCCTGATCGGCGGCATCGGCCTCCTCCTCGTCTTCTGCGTCCTCCTCTTCATCCTCGACAGGTGCGCGAAGAAGGCCAAGTCGCGGGAGCTGCTCCCCGGCCGTGGCTTTGAGCTGCCGCAGCGTCAGTACCAGTAGTACGTGTTCAGGTTTGGCTGGCTCGTCATCAACTCACATCAGTGCTGCACGGTCTGGCGTGCGTGCAACTGCAGTGTGGGTTATTAGTTCGATGGTAGCTAGCGTGTCTCTGGTGTCTACTGGGTAGCCGTCGTGTGCAGGGTGTAATTAGCAGGTAATAAGTGATGTTGTGTCGTCTGTGTAGGGTGTAATAAGCAGGGTAAGCGATGCTGTGTAGGATGTTGGGTGTGTAATAAGCTGGTAAGTGATGATCTGGATCGTTGCATTGTGTGTGTGGGAACGTGCGCGCGGTGGGTTTGATGAGAGTCGTGTTACTACATTGTTGCACGCTACTTCTTCTTTTTTTTTTTTTTGAAGCAAACTGGAGGAGCCTAGACTCCTACAGCACTTTATTAAAAAGGAGTTGTACACTACTATGTATCTAGCACTTGCAGCAGTAAAAATAATGCACGGCGAATGTTTGATCTCGTTTTTGTTTTCTTTTGAAGATGATCTGCTGGATGTTTCCTTTGCTGTTTGAGATGACGAGGCCTTTTGCTGGCTTTGGTGTATGTTGTCCATAGTGAGCAGAGCAGAGCTATATGGCACATTTCCATGGCCGTCTCCGATCGATGGTCTCCCCTGTCCTGTACTCCGCGCGTCTTCACGGTCGCCTCCACTAATAAATCTTGCCAACTGATGCTTAGGTGAAGCACGGCGTAGCCAAAGGGAAGGCACGGAGAGGTCGGGCCCGGTAGGCCACACAGCAACGTGTGTAGAGAGCAGAGAGGGCAGTGCAGTGGCCTCTGTGTCGAACAGAGTGTCGCCCTCCACGTACGCCGCTCAGATCACATTCTAAACCAGGGTGTGGAACATCCAACTGTCTTGCCATGGCTGGTGTATTCTGTCCATTTTTTTGTATACACGACCTAACTACTTGGGGGTGAATCCAGAAATCGCATTTCCCCTATATTCTCCTCGCCTCTCTCATGCTCATGGTGTTATAGCACGCGCTCGGCCCGTCTCGTCGTCTTTCTCCAGCAGTGCGTGTGCGTCTCCCCAGACTCCCCTTCTGCTTTGGCTGTTCCTCTAGTTCTCTACCATGGACACCCTCTGGTACGTGCTCCTCGCCGTCTTCTTCGCCGTTCTCTGGTTGCTCGTCATCGTCTGCTACTGCTGCGACAAGTGCTCCAGGACGGCGGACCAGCCCCCAGCAGAAGGAGCTGCTGGAGGTGCGGTCGTGGCTCAGGCGCAGCTCCAAGCAGGAGCAGGGCAGCTGCATCCCCCTGCTGCTTGAGGTGGGGCTGCGGAGGCGAAGCTTCCCGGCGGAGCTGCCGGTGGTGCCATGACGATGACCTCGATCTGCTGCCTCCGTAGTCTAGGAATTTAAATTTGGTTCGTGTGGTTTGGATCGATTCTAACAGCTTCCTGTAAGATAACCTTGAGTTTGATCGGTAGTAACAACTTTTTTTTGTTTTTTTTGTTTTTTGAGATGATCGGTAGCAAGAACTTCATTGTAAGATACTCCTAAGCATACATCCACAGATCCACCATCATTTGATCTGTCTTCATTCATGTTCTTCTTTACTAGTAGTTCTTTTGCTTCTTTGGACGACGATTGTTCGAGTGCTAGGTTTTTGCTTCTTTACTAGTACTAGTCTAATGCAGGACGGGACGGAGCACGGGAGCAGACTCCTAATTTATGTCAAAGAAGATCGTCAGCCAAAATCAAACCGAATCATGTCTTGGAACCTGAGAACATCGTCGACAGGCCAAGTTCATTTGATGGCTTGCTCGACTTGGGATCTTTTTTTGCTGCGGCGTAGACGCGACAATTTCTTTTGAATTTTCAGGGGACGGAACGGGAAAGAGACTCTACAGTTTTCTTTCGGACTCAGAGTCATGGCTACCTACTAGTGCTAGCAGCGCTTTGGCCCGGGTAGCTGCTGGTACCACGTGTCGATCCGGTCGTGACTCGTGAGCGAGGGTGTGGCCCCAAGTGTTACGCCCGTTTCTTGCAACGCATTGGCCTTTGATCACTGATGAGTACTCACTCTATCGCTCAATCGTATCCGGCAGTCCTGGTTGATCTGGTGCGCTGAATGTGCATACAAGAGTCAAGTTTCTTATAATTCGATAAGCTCCAAAATCCACAATTTTCCTTCTGGTTTCTCATCATCAGCAAAAGTGCAAACACTAGCTCGTTCCCCTTTGTCGCGCTGCTTTAAAACACGCGCCTCGATCGGCCGACCCACTGCTCTCCCCCACGGGTAAGTGCACCATTCTCGAGCGAGTACAGCAATGGTGACTCCCACGGACGTCCTCATCATCGTGGCCGTTTTTCTTGGCCTCGCCATCCTGCTCCTCCTCGGCCTTTGCTTCTGTTTCGGGGCGCTGCTGCGGGAGTTCCCGCCGGCCAGTGTAGCCGTGTAGGTTTATCTCTGGTTCGTGTGGGCATGGCGTGAGTGATTAAGGTTGTTCGATGCTTAGCTGTTCTTCTTGGTTCGCTGTGTACTGGGTGTAGGAGGAGGATTATGTTTGTCTGTAAGATCAGGACTAGTAAGTCAGTAATTGATTAATTGGCTGCGAGTTATGTCCCTGTGATGCACATTGAACAGCGATTTGACCAGTTTCTTAGGAAGATGACTACTGCCTGCGCTTGCCTTACCTCCGTTCCACTTTTTTGTCAGCGGTGCCACTCCGTTCATGTTCGTTTTCTTGAGCTGCTAGCTACTAGTTCAGCCCTCGATCGGTGACCGCGCCGCTGCTTCCAGCGCTGCCGGAGAAGACGTCTCAGCGTCTAAGGATTCTGTCCATGGTCTTGTGTTCGCGCGGCCACAGCTGAGCATCGCCGCCGTGGTATTGGCCAAGCACAATGGCAATACGGCCGATCGACATGCCTCGATCTAATGGAGAACGCACTTTACAGTGTCATGCTAATTTTTGTTCATGAGTTCATTAGGGATGATGATTATAAGAACTGATAAAGTAATAGTGATCCTATAGTTAGCCTTGGAAGGTGCTTCGATCCATACTGGTACTACTGCCATCTACCACGTACCGTCGTGCACAGAAAAAAAAAATTGCTGTCCGTCCTCCCGGTCGCGTTTACCAGCTCGTGGGAGGGTGGCCCAATCGTTACCGCGTCCTGCAAACGCGCGTTCAGTTTTCATGGAAAAGCCCAAGCTTCTAATTCGATCTACTCTGCTAGGGGCAGGGCATGGCGGCCATTGGCCGGTAAATTTTTTTTGAGGAAACTACGGTGGGATACCCCACATAAATTTTTCTCATTGCAAACAAGCTGTTACAAGGTGCGTGCATAGCACTTTCGGTGACAGCAACAAAAGACAAAGCAAAAACTATTATCTAATTACATCCACCACGAGGGTGCACCCGTCCTCTAAGATACCTATAGACGTTGAGCGTTTCGCTCTACACATCCAGAGGCGGAGATGTTCCTGGAGAAGATCAGCAGTGATAGATATAGACAGTGAAATATCGTCAAACACTTTCCTATTCCTCCGTTTCCATATTACCCACAGCAAGGCGAGGAGAAGAGTGTTTCTGAGCTCGGACGGCCAGCCTTGAAAAGTTGAGGAGTAGGTTGAGCAAAGGTCGTCGACACTATTGATCACCGTCTCTGCCGGCAGAACAGCAACACAGAAGTTCTGTAGTGCCGGGCCGACGACGAAGAGGTGGTCGAGTGTCTCATGTGTGGAGCAACCGAAGAGATAGTCAGGAGAAGGGACGATGCCAAGGCCATGCAAGAATTGCCTAGTATGTGTGTTGCCATGTCGCAAGATCCAGAAAAGTACTTGTACCTTTTTGGGTGCAAAGTTATTCCAGTTATGCTGCCATTGTTGTAATGTGTGATGGGAAGCAGAAGTTTCGTCCTTCCTGTCGTCACAGAGTTTCGTTCGCGAGACCGGTAGTTCTCATCTGCAACGTTTTTCCTCTTCTTTTTGTTGTTGTTGCAAGACCATGCAATGTTTTCCTCTAGTGAGATGGTCTACTACATGCTGTGCATGCTGCCGTGGTGCTGCAAGTCAAGCCTGCAAGCCCATGACAGTAGCCGGGCAGCCACGCGTTCTCTTGTAACCTCGCAACCTGCTCTTGACAGCAGCCTTTTGTTTTGGTGTGCTCAACCAACCAGTTCGTTGATCTCTAAATGCTCCTCTGGCTTCACATTGACGTCCTCCATCCTCTTCACTCCTCTCTTGCTATCCAACGCTCCTCTGGCTCGATCGCAGGCCAGCTCGTTGATCTCTAACTTCCCCTGTTCCAGCCAAGTTAGAAGGCCTCCAACCTCGGCCTCAACATCACCATCTATATCGGCTGCGCCCTCTTCGTCATCCTCCTTCTCATCCTTTGCTGTATAATGGGGTGGCGTGTTAAGGACCGTGCGATCTGCAGAAGAGCCATTGCTGCTGCACGCCATGGATGCGTGTTGCCCGTTTGCATTGGTGTGGGCTTGATGCTAGAATGTCTATCGCTGTGCTCATCTGTGTTGTGCTTTTACTGTTAGGTATGGAAGATTCAAGTTTGTTCTAGCAAGTTGTGGGATACTTGCTCTATGGATATCCTTAGATAAAACTAAGTCGGTAGCCGACCGGGTACTTTATCAACAAGGAAGCCGACCGACTCGGCTTGAAGCACAAGACAATTAGAGATAGACTTTCTATGTTAAACCTTATAGACTACGAGTAGGACTCTTCACGTACCCCCTGCCGACCGGGATATATAACGCAGCAGGGTACCCCCCTTCATGGGAGATGATATCAGATTACAATCAATACAAACCACAGAACACAGTACGAAGGGTTTTTACTCTTATCGACAGGGCCCGAACGTGTATAACTCGGCATCTTGTGTTACCATCGTAGTTCTTAGTCTCGATGTAGCCCTATATATTTACTGCCGATCTCAAGCATTGACAGTTCACGCGCCAGGTAGGGGACAAGGCTCGCCGGGATTCTCCGTCGACTATGATGGCCGAAATTCCCACTATCTAGTACTCGCCAGAGTTCAAGATCTCCTTCGGATCGCTTGACTTCATGGTCGGCGACAATGGAGCCCTAGGTCTGGAGCAGCACAGGTCCGACTCAGCCGCAGCCGTCTCTATGGCGAGATCACCGAGTTCGTCAGATTTGATCCCCTTACTAATCCCACTCGGACTCGAAGAAGCAAATCCATCATCAGAGAACGACTCAAAGTCGGTCCGACCCTTTGATGAGGGCTCGGTCAGATCAGCTTATTCATATCCCCTTACTATTAACATGGTTGATATAGTAGAAAAATACTTCGGGGGACGAGGACAAGGAGGACGACTTAGAAGATGGTCAGGAAGAAGATGGCCATACAAAAGAACCGCCCGAAGAGGGTCAACGGGAGGAAGATCCCCCTGCCCTAGAGTTGTCGGTTGGTCGCCGCCGTGGACCGAGAGGGTCGCGTGGATCACGCCATGCGTGTCGACTGGATCTTGGATCAAATATTAAAGTGGATGGCGTCAAGGTCTATCACACCCCCAGGACAATATCACCAGGGCAAAAACATTGCTCGACACCTTAATGGCTGATGCAAATTATCAGACCCCGGTGATGATGAAGGCGACGGCTATGCTCAAGGCTGCTGCAGCTCAGGATGCTGGCAGGGATAGGTCGCAGTTTATAACGAGCTCTAGCCACACAACTTCAAGAGGTCGGCATAGGCGTGAAGATTTGAGAAATTCTCTTAGTATCCGTGATGGACGAGATACCATCAACTCTCACTATGAAGATCGCGCTCGGGACGACCGGCGCTACAAAGAGGAATGCCGCGATCGGACGACTGACAATCGGTGGAGCAATCGACGGGACGATCAGCAAGAAGACCGGCGAGACCCTCCTCCAAGAAACAACCGTGACGACCGACGTCGACGAGACGATCGGGATCGGCGCAATAACAATGATGACAACGATCGACGTTGTCGCCATGATGATGATGTGGGTCCACAACACAACCGTCACCCAACTCCGTGTCCAGACCAGTATAGACGGTCATCGACCCCCACTGACGATGAAATTGATGGCATTAAGGCTTACGTCCCTAGGCTTCGCATAGCTCGATGGCCAAAAGGATTCAAGCCAGTCCCCATCGAGAAATATGACGGTCAGACCAATCCCCAAGAGTGGCTGCAACTTTATAGCACGGTAAACCGGTCGACCGGAGGTGATTCCTTTGTAATGGCTAATTACCTTTCGGTCTGCCTTGATCCAACCATTCGAATATGGCTCACATCTCATCCAGAGGAATCAATCACGTCTTGGGGAGACCTCAACAAGAAGCTTATCGAAAGCTTCCAAGCTACCTGCAATCGACCGGGCAACCACTTTGACCTCACTCGGATCAAGCAGAAGACTGATGAGCCTCTTCGTGACTACATCAAGCGATTCTACGCTAAGAAGACTGAGATCCCCAATGTTCTGGATCAATAGATTATTGCTGCCTTCCAAGGAGGAATCCGCAGTGATGACTTAGTCCGAGAGATCGGTCGGAGGAATCATGACCTCAAGTTGACTGCTGAGGAGTGTTTTGAGATCGCTGACAAGTTCGCATCTAGTGAGTTAGCATTAGACAACATCCGAGGAAAAGGCAAGGAGAAGCGGTCGGACAAGCCCGAGTCCTCCAAGAAGGACAAGAAAAGGAAGTCTGACAACATGGTTCACATAGTCGATCGATTTCAGAAGAATCCTCGGACGAACCAGTCAACCATGGATGATCTGCTGAGTGGCCCGTGCCTCTGGCACCTGAAGGGAAACAACAAAGCAAAGGACTGCTACCGACTGAAAGGTTTTGTGACTGCCGCGCTCAAGGTGGTCGAAGATCCCCCAAGACGCAATGGCAAAGACAAATCCAAGGATGGTAGCGACAAGGACGATGCAGGAGAGTTCCAGGAGCCCCGTAAGGAAGTCAACTTCATCTTCGGAGGCCCAATGCCTATGTGTCCAAGCGCAAGCAGAAGCTGGAACTACAGGAGATCAACTCTGTGGAACCGGCTGCGCCCCAATTCATAAGGTGGTCTGTGTAACACCGTGATTTTCAAAATTTGAAATATTTTAAAATTTTTCTTGAATTAGTTAGGATATTAATAGTTTACTAGGAAAAAGAATTATTTTCATTATTTTCGAATATAGGTTATTTTAAATTATTGATTGTTGCTTTTTGTTTTGATTAGTTGCATTTTGTATGTGTTGGTGTGCAACAGTTATTTTTGAAATTTATGTGGAATTTGTGTTATTATTTTATTTAGGAAATACCTTGTGGAAAAAAAAACTAGAAAGGAAAGAGGGGAAATTAAATCCCTAGCCAGCTCTTGGGCCTAATTCCCTCATCTCGGCCCAATTTCCCCCTCCTCTCTTCTCTCCCTCAGCTCGGGCCGATTCTCACCCTGAGGCCCAACTTCCTCTCCCCTCACTTCTCCCTCTCATTTCGGCCTGGGCCAAATTCCAGCCCCGTGCGGCCCACTCCCCTTCCCCCGCTCTCTCTCCCGGCCTGCCCACGCACCCCGCGCAGCGCTCGGCCCAGCCGCCCTCGCGCCTCGGCCCACCCCGACCCGCTCCCACGCCCGCCCCGGAACCCTAGCCGCGCCGCCAGCCTAGCCCCGGCCGCCGCCACCGCCCTCGGCGTGAGTGCCTGGCCACCTAGGGCACCGCGCCCTATAAAAGGGCGGGACCCACGTGCCCCACATCCCCTTTCCCCACCCCGCCGCATCGCGTCGCCGCTAGCCGCCGCCTAGCGCCCACGCCTCGCCGCCGCAGCGAGCCGACGCGCCGCCGCCTCGCGTCGGCCCGCCTCTGGCCCTCCCCCGGCCATCGGCGCACCCTGGTGAGTTTCCCCCGCCCCCGTCGCGTCCCCAGCACCCATTCTCACCGGCCACCACGCACCGGAGCCCCCCCCGGCAAGCTCCGGTCGGCACCAATGGCCGCCGCCGTCGTGATCCACCATGGACCATGATCCATGAGGTCAACCCCGGTCCACGGGGGCCGTAGACCCAGTCCACGGGGATTTTAGGGTTTTAGGTTTAAAAATAAATCTGGTTAATCCTGAATAAAGTTAGTTTTGCAGATAGGCCCTTCAATTTTATTTAAATTATATTTCAGACCTAATTTCATTGCAGAATATATATTTAATTATATTTAGACCCCTAATCTTAGTTTTAATTATTTTAGCACTATATTTTTACATGAAAGCCCCTAGTCTTTTCCTAAATTATATTTTAGCCCTAAATTTTGTAAAAACACCCCTGTATATATATTTTTAATTATATTTTAATCTTATAATTTTACAAAAACAACCCTGTACCTTATAGTAATTCTATTTTAGCCCTAAATTTCTGTAAGTATTATTTGGGCTGGTTATTTTACACCTAGGTCCCTGAACTTATAAGTAATTATTTTTCGGCCCTGTAAATTTTACAGTTATGCCCCTGAAATATCCAAAATTACTTTTTGATCCCTAAATTTTATACAAAATATATTTTCACCAGATATTTTGTAGTTTAGTCCCTATACTTTTTATAAATTACTTTTTGGTCTGTAAAATTTTCATAAATTATATTTTATGTGTATATTTTACAGTTTAGCCCTTATATTTTTCTAAAATTACTTTTAGGCCCTTTGTCTTATCTGTTTTATATTTTAACTCTTGAAACTTCAAATCTTTATAGTTTTTCAACCATAGCTCTAATTTGAGAAATTCTTTCACCAAAGCAATCGTAGTGTTTAATATATCTAGTCGTACTATTTTATAATTCTTTGCTAATTTATTATTTTTAGCCCTAGAACTTTAAACCTTTGTAACTTTTTACTCGTAGCTCCGATTGAGGCGATTCTTGCGCTCACGCGATCGTAGCAACACGTACTTTTTCATAGTATTGTTTTCTTTGTTGTTGGTTACTGTGTGGTGTGTTGTTTCTTAGTTTGTTTATATGCTTGTATTTTCGGTGTGACGTTGAGTAGGCGAACCGCTGTTAGAGAACTTCCGGGCTCTCCATCTTGAAGACTTTGAGCAGCAGCAAAGGGAACGAGACAAGTGTCCTTGATGCATATTGAACCTATGTTTTACATTCCTCTCTATATCTATGCATGCTTGTTAATATTGAATCCTATGTGTCACTATCCTGTTCCTTATTATTCCTTGTCGCCTGGGTTATGGTGTAGTATATTGGTATGGGTACGTCATGCTTAGTTTGCTTTGTCGGGAATGGAAATATCTAATGTTAATCTTGATTAATGGTTCACTTTAACATAATCATGAGGGTTGGGAAATCCTTTTTAGCAACATGGAACCTAGGGTGATCCAAGCAGGAGGATGATGATGATGGTGCGGGTATGCACGTGTACTCGGTACAGTACTGTGGGTTGGTGGTGGTACCTGCTTGGGATCACAAGAGTAGGTTCATAGAACGTGTAACCATGAAAACCGCACAAAGCACAGGGCTGATATGGGTAGGCTTGGTTTAGTATCGAGATGTCTTCCCAGTTCTGTGAGTAGTCGAGGAAGGAGGATGGGAGGGTTTACTCTCGGACTCAGGCGATGGACGGTTTACTCCTAGCCACGGCGCCAGAGGGGGCTTCTGTAGGAACGATTTAATTCCGCAGTGGTGAAACCTTAGTGTGGATGGTTTGCAAGCTGGGAAGCACTCTGAAAGACTTTGTGGTGATCTCTTGGCCTCACACCTATGGTAGTGTGATTTGGGCAACATGGAGACTCTCTAGTCACTGCATAGTGATGAAATTACCAACTTGTGGGTAAAGTTGTGCAACCTCTGCAGAGTGTAAAACTGTTATAACAGCCGTGCTTACGGTCACGAGCGGCATGGACCTTTCACACGATTAGTGGGTTGTTTATGGGTGGACTTGGTGGGAAGCCAAGTTGGGTTCTTCATGGGCGGTTTAAACCATGGTTTGCTACAGGTGGTGTAACCTGTAGTGTAGTTTCTCATGGGCGGTTTAACCCATGGTGGGCTACAGGTGGTTTAACCTGTAGTGTTGGATAAATAAGACAATTTGGGGAACTTTTCACCTAGTAAGTAGGAGTGCTTTTCAAATGGTCTTAGGTGTAGTGCTCATTTATGCAAATGAACCATTATGTTAGCCTTTCTTCTATTAAACTTGCATGTCATATTTTCCCCTACTTGCTGAGTACGGCATGTGCTCACCCTTGCTATTTCCCTTTATTGTTGTACTATAAACTGCTGCTCAGAAGATGTAGATATGGACTACATTGATGAAGACTACTACTTGGCGTGCGTGCCCCCGGTCGATTGCCTGTGGTGTTATGGTGTCTTCCGCTGCTATTTAGTTTGAGAGTCGATTTAGTCTTCAAAGATAATTATTTATGTAATAATGGTACGCTTTATTAATGACATTGGTTATACTATTATTCACTTTACTGTTGATATGTGTGAAACTTGTTCCTGGGCACACATATGATAAGCACTTGGTTTTGTCCTTAAAACCGGGTGTGACAGTCTGAAATTCCGATTACTTTTGATTGGTCGGATCATCCCAATCACTTACCTAAACTGGGTCGATACCCGCTGGTACTTGTTGCTACGATGAAGGAGGTGAAGTTCAACAAAGTACTCATTAATGGATGAAGTAGTTTGGACTTAATCTTCACCAAGACTCTTCAAGAGCTCGGTCTGATAGTCAATGACCTTCAGCCGAGCTCATCACCTTTTCATGGGATAGTGCCCGGCAAGACTACGGTTCCTATTGGATAGATTAGTCTTTCGGTTACTTTTGGGACTCGTGAAAACTTCAGAACCGAGCACATCCTCTTCCAGGTGGCTGATTTCGACTTAGCATATCATGCTATCATCGGACGACCGACAATGGCTAAGTTCATGGTAGTACCGTATTATCCTTATCTCACCCTCAAGATGCCGGGCCCTAATGGAGTCATCTCCCTCCACTCTGATTTTTGGAATTCCTTTGATTACGATGTGTAGAGTTGTGAGATGGCCACTAAGCAGTTGATGCTGTCTGAATGGTAGGAGATCTAGAAGGCAGTCGGCATAGAGGAGCAGACTGAGACGACAGTTCCTGTGAAGAAGCCCGCCAAGGACAAGATCCAGACTGATGATATTGAGACCAAGGAGATCGTGCTCGACCTTGAAGAGCCCGATAAGGTAACTTATGCAGGGGCCAACCTCGACGAGAAATAGGAACTCGCGCTCACTCTTTTCCTCCAGGAAAATAGGGACATCTTTGCATGGAAGCCATCTGATATACCGGGAGTTCCTAGGGAAAAGACTGAGCATGAGTTAAGGGTGTCTCCTGGGGCTACCCCCGTTCGACAGAGGCTTAGAAGGTTTGCACAAGACCGTAAGGACGTCATGAAGAAGGAGATAGTTAGATTATTAGATGCTAAGTTTATAAAGGAAGTGTACCATCCCGACTGGTTAGCAAATCCAGTCCTTGTACCTAAGAAGAATAAAGAGTGGAGGATGTGCTTTGATTATACCGATCTCAACAAGGTCTGTCCTAAGGACCCTTTCGCTCTACCTCGTATTGATCAGATTGTAGACTCAACAGCCGGGTGTGAGCTTTTAAGCTTTCTGAATGCCTATTCAGGCTATCACCAGATCCCACTGAAAGTCGAAGATCAGATTAAAACTTCCTTTATAACACCCTTTGGCGCCTATTGCTATATCACAATGCCCTTTGGTCTGAAAAATGCTGGCGCGACTTTCCAATGGGGTATTTAACGCTGCCTTGCTACTCGGATCAGTCAGAACGCAGAAGCGTATGTTGATGACATTGTTGTCAAGACTCGGAACATCGAAGAACTTCTTTCTGACCTGGCAGAAACCTTTGACAATATGAGGCATTATTCAACGAAGCAGAATCCTAAGAAATGTGTTTTTGGGGTTCCTTCGGGAAAGCTGCTCGGTTATATCATTTCAAAATGAGGTATAGAGGCTAATCCGGATAAAATCAAGGCGATCCTTGATATGGGGCCACCTAATTCTCAAAGGGATGTTCAGAAGCTGACTGGATGCATGACATCCTTGAGTCGCTTTATCTCCCGACTGGGGGTTAGGGGGTTACCGCTTTTCTAATTGCTTAAAAAGCAGGATGACTTTGTTTGGACAGCAGAGGCACAGTCGGCATCGGACGAGTTGAAGGTACACCTCAGCAGCATTCCAGTCTTGGTGCCTCCGAAGCCAGGAGAAAAGCTTCAACTTTACATATCGGCCACAACTCAGGTTGTGAGTACTGTTTTGACTGTCGACCGAGAGGAAAAGGGTCATATACAAAAAGTACAACATCCGGTCTATTTTGTTAGTGAAGTCTCGAGTGCTTCTAAAACAAGATATCACCAAATCTTGAAGTTGTTGTATGCATTGTTGATCACCTCCAGGAAATTGAAGCATTATTTTCAAGCTCATCCGATTGAAGTCTAGACCTCCTTCACACTCGGCACGGTGCTTCACAATCGAGAAGCCGAAGGAAGATCGCCAAGTGGGCAGTCGAACTTGGTCAATATACCATTACGTTCGCACCTCGGTCGGCAATTAAAGGACAAGTGTTGGCTGACTTCGTTTCCGAGTGGACAGAGATTCAAATGCCTCCGGCTACCCAAGATGTTGAGTACTAGAAAATGAACTTTGATGGATCCCTTCAATTATCAGGAGCTGGCGTGGGAGTCGTGTTTATCTCACCCACAGGAGAGAAGCTTTGCTATGTCCTTCAGGTGATGTTTCGCACATCTAATAATGCTGCAGAGTATGAAGCTCTCCTACACGGTCTGTGCATTGCTGCATCACTCGGCATTAAGCGTCTTGACGTCTTTGGTGATTCGGCTTTGGTCATTAATCATGTCACTAAGGATTGGAACTGTGTAGATGACAATATGAGTGCTTATTGTCAAGACAAATTTGATGGATTGAAGTTCACACACGTTCTTCGGGATGTTAACCAGGCGGCTGATGAATTGGCGAAGATGGGATCATCTCGGTCTAAAGTCCCACCCGGTGTTTTCTTACATACCCTGGATGCCCCCACTATCTCTCCTCGGTCGGATGTATTAATGAGTATTGTTGCTGATCTTGTTAGTGATGACAACATGGAGACCGACTGGCGTGACCCACTCATCCAATATTTGGACAAGGGAACATTGCCTTTGGATCCTAATGAGCAACAACGGTTGCAAACCCGATGTCGAGGATATTTGTTGGTGGTAGATCAACTCTACAAAAGAGGAGGATCAAACATCTTGATGCGATGCATTTCGATACCAGAAGGCCAGAAGTTGGTGGAATAAATTCATTTAGGAATATGTGGCAATCATGCAGCTTCAAAGACTTTGGTCGGTAGGGCTTTCCGACAAGGGTTTTATTGGCCTATGGCGGTTGAAGATGCACACCAAGTCGTTCAGAAGTATGAAGGTTGTCAATTGTTCGCTCAACAAACACATGTGCCTTCGCAACAACTTCAGATGATACCTTTGACTTGGCCTTTTGCTGTCTGGGGGCTTGATATTGTCGGTCCTTTCAAGAAAGCGCCAGAAGGGTTCACTTATCTGTTTGTTGCTATTGACAAATTCACCAAGTGGATTGAAGCAAAGTCGGTCGGCAAGATAACATAGAAGAAGGCGATCGAGTTTGTTAAGTATGTTTTCACACGGTTCAGGGTTCCTCATGACATCAATACTGATAATGGCACTCAATTCACATCCATGGAGTTCCGTGACTTTGCCGATGAGATAGGAATAAAAATCCACTTTGCATCAGTGGCTCATCCTCAAAGCAATGGGCAGGTTGAACGGGCTAACGGTATGATTCTTCAAGGATTGAAGCCTCATATATTTGACAAACTTAAACCTTATGCCGTCGGTGGGTCAAAGAATTGCCTTCCGTTCTTTGGGGGCTTCGCACAAATACCAGTCATGCTACTGACCAGTCACCTTTCTCATTGGTTTATGGCTTAGAGGCTATGTTGCAGACCGAGGTCAGTCTTGTTTTGGCATGAGTCCAAGGCTACGATGAAAAGCTTTCTGAGGAGAACCGATAGATTGATTTGATTGTAGCAGAGGAGTTGCGTGATCGTGCTCTGTCTCGGTCGGCACTATACCAACAAGGCTTGCATCGATATTATGATAAAAACATACACAGTCACCAATTTCAAGTTGGAGATTTAGTGCTGCGTCATGTGCAGTCAACAAAGAAACAACATAAGCTTTCTCCAAAGTGGGAAGGACCATATATGGTGAAGGAAGTCACTCGCCCGGGGGCTTACCGACTGATGTATGAAGACGGCGATGATATACCAAACTCCTGGAATATAAATTAGCTATGTCATTTCTATACTTAGTTACTCTTATACTTATACATCATGATTGAAACTTCGGTCTTTTTAATGAAAGATTTTTTGATGATTTTCATTCTAAATTTGTCTCGATTCCTTAATTTATTTTATTAAACAATCAAGCCAGGGGGCTAGTAATAATGTCCCACCATTGTCTAACCTTATGAAATATTGGTTTTGGACTACTTTCCGACCGATTTCTCATTATTTGATACGGTCCTTATTTTTTCGGTCTAACGTCTACACATCATGGTTATACACTTCATACTGCACATCAGACTATCACTACGCTAAACTCAGAGCCAAAGTGCGAGAGCTCATGTGTGGATTGGTCGACTCTGTTTGTTACGCGGTTACGAGTTACAACATAATATGTTAAGGCAGGCCGACATGATTTTTGTCCTTAAAAGATAGCAACATGCTTATGATATTTTTATCAGTATGCTAAGCTATTAAGCATGAAATTAATTCACATACAGGTAACATTGTATTAGTACATAGATACTACTAATGTTCTTTAGTATTGCAGGATTTACAACTCCTTAAACGGATAAGATGAATCAGCTCGATGTTCAGCTTCAGGAGTCGCTGGAGGAGTAGGTGCAGTCGGATCAACTTCTATGTTGTCAACCAGAGCCCGGGAAGTTTCTAGCATGGAATCCAAGAGCAGCTGGCATTGGTCATCAGACAAGTCCGGGTTGAAGCCCTCCTTGATCTAGTCCAATGGTAGAGCCGGAGACCAAGATTGGCAAATTGCCAGAACTTGACTCCCGGCCTCGGTCGCCACTCGTCGAGTGTTGTAAGCAATGGTTTTCGACGCATGCTCTAGCAAGTACTCCAAGGAGTGACCAGTCTGCTCCACTTGGTTGGCATGAATATAATCCAAAGCTTTCCGAGCGTCATAAGATAGGGCTGCGAGTAAAGTTTTTTGGTTAGAAAGATCAAACATTGATTCAAGCAAATGCAAGAAGTAATGAAGGGCTTAATAGCATGTTTACATTTGAAGGATATGGAAATGCTTTTGGCATCCTCTATCTTCAAGTTGGCCTCCTTCAGCTCCTTCTACAGCCGAGTGATCTCGGCCTTTTGATCCTTAACTGACTTGGAGAGAATTTCCTTGTGAGCATTCAAAGCATCAACAAATCTTTGTTGGTTGGAAGTCAACTTCTCCAGGTCAGTAATCTTCTGATCACGAGCTAAAGACATACATTGAATCTTTAGTGTTAGATTGGTTAGTAGATTATTTAAGTACATATGGTATGCGATCTTATCGACAACATCAGCACGACCTTGGTCTAAGGCTTTGGTTATCTCCTTATGATCGGTCTGCAGCTTATCAATCTACTTTTTGACTTGGGAGAGCTGCTGACCAGTAACTAGCATAATACCAGCAAAATGTCAGTCTTAAACATAAAGACTTGAAGATAAGTGAGTCTAGCGCATACCGAAAGTTTCGGCTTCAAGGTATTCCACCCTAGCCTGTTTCCTCTCCACAAGAGCATATATTTTCTGATATATAGAAGATGATTAAGCTTAAGGATGATATGGAGACAAAGCTAGAGCAGGGTATTGAAGTAGCTTGTTGGCTTCTTGATGTTGATATATTATCTCCACATCCTCCACTTTAGGCCGACCAAGTATATCTGCAGTTAATGTCGCCTTACCTTGGTCAAGAGGTGAAGGGACGTTGACTGGAGAGGGTCGTGGTGCTGGCTTTGGAATGGAGGCGGGAACTGTTTTATCAGAAGACTTAACCACCTTGGTCGGCGTGTCTGATGACTTACCGACCGGTTTGGGCAGGTCAGTCGGACGAGGAGGGAGGCCCGATCGAGTGTCTTCGGACTCTTGGGCGCTTTGTGAATCACTCGTCCGATCGCTGTCAAAAACAAAGATTGAGGTGGTTAAGATGCACTATGATTATTGACAAAGAGAGACAAGGATCATAAGGTTGAGGGATTAACCTGGTGGCCTTCTTGACCTTGACTCGGCATATCCTCTTCTTTGAATAAGTTGACTGAGAATCAGTCTCCTTCCTTTTCTGGGAAGATTTGCCTGCCTCATCGGTCTGTTACAATACCCCTGTATCACTCGGTGTTTTGCTCGGGGGCTCCGGCTAGCTTGAAGGTTGGTCGGAGCGAGCTAGAGCAGACTGACCGGCATCAGTAGACAGCTCTTCTTCATCATCACCCTGATCCCCAACATATTGCCTTCGACGCATGAAGGGCTGCTTTACTAGTCGTCTAGGAGAAGGCAGGGTGGCGACTCGATCAATGAGTTCAGGTTGGGCGCCTGTTGATGAGCTCGAACCTCCAACACCGGTCTGCTGTGGCTTCTCAACATAATCTGGTTCCTCAGAATCGGTTGGAGGGAGCGAAGGGTGAGATACATAAGTATCCAGAACCTGCATAAGCATCAAGACATCAAGAAGGATATCAAAACAAGATGATGACAAAGCCACTCAAAGTAGACTGAGGCTTACTCGGGCCCGCAGAGTGCCCATGTGGTATGCCTTCTCAATTAAGGAATGATCCTGAAGGATATCTCCTTCAAACATCTTGGACAAGTGCGACCGACGAAGATTGCCATTAAGAGGGTCAGACACCTCACTGGTCTCGTCATTGGTGACATATTTTCATGCCGGGTGACTCTGAAGTTTCAAGGGCTGCACTCGGTGCACTATGAAACTCTTGGCAACGGTAATACCGTCAATGCCTTCCTTCTTCAGATCTGCAATTTTCATTAGTAGAGCGACCACCTGGGGGTCGCTCGGATCAGGCTTCTTAGTCCGTTGCGCCAGGGGAATTGTCTTCGTGCCAGTGAAGTCGGCAAGAACAGGGGGAGGGTTGTCACAATAGAACCACTCGTCTCTCCATTTCTTGTTCCTAGTATTCAGGGGCACATTGATGTATGCCTCCTTCTTGCGTAACTGAACGCCAACGCCACCTATAGCCACTTGATTATCCTTTGTTGGTAGCGGTTGGAGGACAAAGTGATGGCAGAACAGATTAAAATAGGGAAGAACGCCTAAGAACGTTTTGCACATATGCACGAAGATGGCGATGTAAAGAATCGAGTTGGGATTGAGGTTGACAAGCTCAATCCCGTAAAAATACAGGAGCCCGGGCAAGAAGCTGCAGCAGGGAACTCCGAAACCATGCTCGAAGAACGAGCGAAACATGACGATCTGCTTATGAATAGGGATGGGGCAGGATTCTCGGGGTACCTTCCAGTCGATCCGAGCCTGCTCGGGAAGGACTCCGTCCATCACCATTTTTGTCATATCGGCGTCGGAGAGGCTACTCTTCGAGAACTGCTTGAGCTGCTCAGGGATCTTGATCTCCGATGAGGAGGACTCAGCGGCGGCAGGAGCCTTCTTGCGACCCATGATAGTGAATGCTTTGGCTTGGTGGATCAAGCACTAAATCCTACCTGAAGCACGGGGGCTAGGGGCGACGAGATCTGTGACGGATGGAGGAAATGTGCTAACCCTAGCTGGAGAAGCAGAGGTATCGTTGGGAGCAGAGGAGACGTGAGGAAGACAAAGAGTCTGGGTGCAAAGTGGCGGCGTGGACTGAGAGTCAACCCTTTGTCGTCTTATATACCTTTGCATTTGACCTAAGGGTCCTATGGGCCAGGTGGGCCATACAGTGGTAAATATTTTCTGGGTTAATAAAAATTAACCATAAGCTTTGATCTTTAACAAGAATTAAAGCTATTAAACCCTAAGAGAAAGTCTCGGGGGCTTCTTTGATGAGAAGCAGTGACCAAACCACTTAAAAATACTTGCCGTATCTACATGGTTTGGTGACTATGTAGCAAAGGACTTGATGGTCATACGGGCATAAGTTCAAAGGTTGAGTTGTTGATTGGAATAAATAATTAAACTTCTGAAATTGGACTTACGAATAGGAAGAGTGACAAATTTTTAGGGAAAAGCTATGTTGTGATTGATATCATTTAGCTTAGTACTATTGTATGATTGATGTCATATTTCTTTATATAGGCTGAACATGATTGATGTCATGGAGTTCAGAATGATAAGTCACTTGGATAACAGTGTACATCACTCGGCCTTTTTAATAATCGGTCGGCAAGATTGAAATCTTGTGAGTTGATTGACTGATTTGATGATCAGTAGTCTGTCAGGCTTAAGCTTGATAGTTTGAGTAAACTACTTATAATAAAATAATAAGAGCTAATATAATTAGACTCTTATATTATTTGTTAGGCTCCAAATTATACAAGAGTCGGGGGCTACACCTGATCAGGTGCACCTGACCGGTGCACCAGATCTATTAGGAACTTCTATTAAGAGGTCTTCCTAATTTATGATCAACATTGAAGATCACTTGGAAAATTAAGGCTTAAAATCAGGAAGCACTCGAGGGCTGTTGTGGGATACTTGCTCTACGGGTATCCTTAGATAAGACTAAGTCGGTAGCCGACCGGGTATTTCATCAACAAGGAAGCCGACCGACTCATCTTGGAGCACAAGGCAATTAGAGATGGACTTTCTATGTTAAGTCTTGTACACTACGAGTAGAACTCTTCATGTACCCGCTGCCGACTGGGATATATAAGGCGGCAGGGTACCCCCCTTCAAGGAAGACGACATCAGATTATAATCAATTCAAACTACAGAACACAGAACGTAGGATTTTTACTCTCATCGAGAGGGCCTGAACCTATATAACTCGGCGTCTTGTGTTACCATCGTAGTTCTTAGTCTCGACGTAGCCCTATATATTTACTGCCGATCTTAAGCATCGACACAAGTGTTCATCGTAGGTGTGGGTTTCAATTTGTAGTAGTTCTACTCCTATGATGTACATGATGCTAACTTAATTGCCAATTCTAGAAGTAATTAATTGTTGTGCTTCGAGGTGGCTTATTCCTATACTAGTACTCCTCTGTTTTTGTTTTCTTGCCGTTCAGATAAGAGATCTAATTTATTTTTGAACTGGATCTTTGTCCTAACGAGAATAAAACAAGAATGGAGGGAGTATTGTTTTTATTCCTTTGCACTATGACAAATCCGATCGCTTATTAGTGTAACAACTAATTTACGCTAGTTTCACATGGTCCAGGAGCCATGCATCGATCAGTGGCATCCGTGGTTGCGCTCCCATCTATTGTTTCGCGAAGTGGTGGCAGTATCAGGCGATCAGCCGACGAGTAGGTAAACGTTTTTTTTTCGCTTTTGCATTCCTCCTCGTGGGGCTATGGCAACATCTCTCTCGATTGATACAATATCTCTCTAATTCGTTCAATGTGGTTCCCTGTTGCTTATTCGGCCTCTTTGTTTCCATGTACCAACGTGTCACAAAGCGCACTATCAGTTGATATTGGACACTGTAGGCTACGCTACATGTTGACCACTGAAGATTTTACCGTGTATGATACTTGACATGTTCATACATGGAGAAGGTCACTTTAGTGTCTTGTGACATATATGCACGGTGCCATGAGTGAACTACCCCATACGGCAGGGTGAGGTGGCTGCCCTAGCTACCTGCCGGCGAGACCCCCCCTCCCCTCCCGCGCCCCTTCCCCTTGCCAGGCAGCCCATGCCCCTGCCGTCAAGCTTTTTCATGGCTGTTGGCTCTTGCACATAGGAGGAAGAAGAAACAAAAAAAAAGGATGAAGGGGTACGGGCCAGGTTGGGCCAAATAAATTTTCTACTTACATGTTTACTCCATGTACTACACATGTTTACTCCATTGATCAAAATTGAATTTCCAACCCAAGCGCACTGCTTACCACGCGGCCGCATCCATGCTCTCCTCTACAAGCCAATGCAGGGCATGTCCATAGTCCGGCAGCAGCGTCGATCCCAACGACTGTAATTGGCAGAGGTCGTGGAACAGGAGCAACCGGTTGCAATAATTTGGCTCCAATTTGAAAGAAGAAGCTGGTTAACAGAGGTATTTGACACTTTTCTCAATGCAAATCATTTACACAAGTCATTTAAATGGCAACTGTTCACAAATGGTTGCACGATTCTGTAGATTTGAAGAGCTTCTTCACAAGTTAGAGAGTTAGCTCAGGAAGCTCCAGTCATCCAAGTCCAAGAACCAATGAAAATCAAAATGAATCTGAAACTGAAGAAGTGCCTCTAGTTGAACAAGAGAAATTTCCTACTAATATTGTGCTTAATGAAGAAGAAGCACAATAATATGAATACGGAGGTATTAATCTTATTAGAGAGTTTAATCCAGATATTCATGTCACTGATGATCCGGGACTTCGCATACCAATTTCTGCATTTCATCCTAATGTAAGATCAGAGGTTAAAAGGACATATTTGTCAAAGGTGTGACATCCAGGTGTCTCTTTTTTCCTTAACAAGCATGAAGAGCACAAATTATAGCTAAATGCAACATGAAATGATAGAGCCTCAATCAATTTGAATTATTTATAGGCAATTAAAAACCATACAACAAGATTATGAGCCAATTAAAATTTTTCTATACAACATATGTCAAGTAAATTCATAATCAGTTTGGTAATAATAAAATAGAATTTTATAAATTAATAGAGCATTTTACCATATTTGAAAACACCCCAAATAATTAATTGAAACTTAGGAACCTTTCAAATTTGAATTTAAATGATAAAATTTCCATAATGAATATGAACATTTGGGTCCCACTAGAGCACCACAAATATCAAGAAGGACCTATGCGAAAAATCTCATTTTTATTTGGGCCTTCTAGGTATTTTATTTAGAATTAATTAAAACTAAGGACCTATTTGCAAAGATTAGAAAAGAATCTGGACCGTAGTGTAAAATCTCCAGTCTTCTTCCTCCATTGGCTCTGGCGCAGGTCCCTTCTTCTCGGCGCACATGCCACCCCCCTGCACGCCTCCCCGCCTCAAAACTCCACGCGCAATAGTGCACAGCACAACACCGTCCCATCCCATCTGCTCCCCCTCTCCCCATTTCTCTTGCCGCGGATGCCACCCCACCTTCAATTTTGGACGCTCTGCCCGCCGACATGTCCCTTGCCCCGTGCGCTGGCCACTTCCGTTGCTTCAACTGCACAAACTGATGCGCTGACCCATGTAAAACCCCGTGACACCCCTCTGAGCTCTCTTACTTCCACTCCCTACTCTCTGCCTTCTTCTTTTCTCCCCAACCACCCCGCCATTACTGAACCAAGCTCGAGCTCGGGTCCTGCCCTTTCCATTGCCACCAGGACTCAACCGACACCACAAACCCACGCGCGCATATTCCCTCCGCACCCCATTGCCACCGATTGGCCAAGCTTCACGTGAGTTCGAGGTAATTTGAGTAAAATCGAGCCCTGCTTCTCGGTGACTGCCTTCGACACCATCGCAAAATTCCTCGCCTCTGGTGAGCCTCGTCCCCTTCTTCCTCTTCTCCCGCGTGCGCGATTCACGGCCGAACGAGCATGCCTCTTATTCCCTTTGTTTTCGTGCACAAGGTCATCAGCATTCGCTTCTCCCCGACCATCGCCTCTGCTCCACCATCAAACCCGAGCCGCCTCGCCGATGAGCTCCACTTCCCGACTCCCGTCAGCGCCAAGCAACTCGATGCCGAGGATCGCCTCGCCCCCATGAAGCTTTGGGAGCAAGCTGCACGTGATTTGCTGCTCGGAGCCATTAAGGCGACGTTGCCGAAGTCTTCCCTTCCGCTGCCTCCGCCGTTGACCACCTTCCGATGAGCACCTTTCCTCGCGACCCCTGCCATCGGCCCCGCCTCGTCATAGTCGTCATCTAGATGTGGCCACGGCAGCGAGCTCCCGGTCGAGCGCCGTCCTGTAGGGGTGAAAGCGGTGTGGATAATTTCCGAAACCGATCCGATTCGAATCTGATTTTTGAGGATATGGGGGAGCATTTGAGGTTTTTTCACGGATATGGATAATCCAAATCCGATGGCATGAGAATGTAGGATAGGTTATGGTATTGACAAAATCCGATAGATACGGATAATCCGATAATTTAAAGTGGATTATCCGAAGCTTATAATAGGATTATCCGATAATTTCATCGGTCCAAAATATATATGTCTAGTGATAGTGTCGATGAGGCTTGACCATATCACTTAATATCCTATTGTATACTGAAGTGGACATACAACAAAGAAAAATAAGGATATATTTAATATTTGCTTCAGACATTTTATTTTGTTTATCATACTTGCGTGATATTTCAAATATATAACACATATATATTTTATTTGTTTTGAGTAATCACTTAAAAGATTGGATTGTATATTTTGGTTATGTTTCTTGGTGGTTGCTGTGATCATATATATACTTTGCAGATTCTTAATCAACAAATATTTCTCTACGTCAAGAGGTATCATCTGATAATTTAAAGTCCACTTCCGAGCTGCCTCCGATCCGAATCCGTACCATCTCCGACATTTGAAAATATCCGTATTCACAACCGCATCCGCATATTATTCGCTCCGCTCCGAATCCGACAAAAAAAATATGGAGTAGAATGTGGAGAGGGTATTATCCGATCCGATCCGATCCGCTTTCATCTCTACCGCCCTGCTCCGGCGCGCCTATTGGCCATCTTGCTGGCGCCTACGTGGCTCCGACATAGCGCTGATGTGGCTGCAAATGTGGCATGATCTGTTAGTTGATAAAACCTGAAAATACCAGAAAATGATAGAAAAATGCTGAGAATTTCTAAAAATCATAATAAATCGAATATAAGTCCAATGAGGCCCAAATAAATTTTGTTAGGTTCATCACGAAGTGCTTTATGTTAATAATATTGTTGACATTTAAACACTAATATGCTTTGCATGCATCATATAGTTGCATTAAATGGTGGTCCAATAATGCCGTTAACACATTTTCTATTATATAGGTAACGACAACCAGGAGCCCGAAGACCGAAGAGGATTTTCAGAAGAATATTGACTCTCAGGAGCAAGAGACTGTAGTTGCTAACACTAGCGTTGATCCAGGCAAGCCCTGATTTGCATTCGCCTTTTTAAAGCTTTACTAGTTTATAATATACTAGTGTCTATGATTACTGTTGCATTAGGTTATAGGAGTTGCTTGAAAACCCACCTTGCATGTTACCCCCAATTGACCTATGCTACTGTTATTAGAACCTTGGTAGGATCTGTACTATATTGCTATTCTTAGTAATTAATAGTCTCGGTAGATTTTATTACTAAGGAAAGACTTGATCACTAAAACCGAACTTAATGAAAGAAGTTTACTTTTGATATTATGACCGGGCAGGGATTATGCATGTATAGGTTTGCGGCAACACATGGGTGTTGACTGCGGTAGTCCTGCCTTGTGGAACCTAGGACCCGTACGTGGTCGGCCCCTTGATCAAGTATTGAACAATACTGAATGCATGCTAGCTTATGGGCACTAGTAAACTGAATGATCAAGTATTGAACAAGTACTGTTGGCAGAACGGTATGTCCACTCGATGTCACCACACCCGGTCTGAGGTGTAAGTGCTTTTCTTGTGAAAGGTTGCTATATACAATCTTAATTGGTGCGTATGTGTTGTGTATCTCGAGTTTTCCTAGCTGATATAAATCGATTGGAATTACTGTCCCTCGCAGTAATGAATACCGCTTGATCACCACACCAATCACGTAGTTACACATGATACTATGGAAATGGATTACTTGGTTATTGATATTTTTATTACTGCTTCTCTTATGTTGTATTTACTTAATGTATTGATTTCATTATCCTATATTGCTCCACTAAAGTTATATCTCTGCTCTACCCAATTAACTTGGCTAAATAAAATTTGGTAGAACTAATAGGATGCTTAGTGCAAGTCCTTTCAAATAAGCCATCCTATTAGAGCCAATGCATGTCTAGATGTCCGACGGGTAAGTTTTGTTGAGTAATTAGTACTCATGCTTTGTGCCATTGTTGTTTTTCAGGTATTGAGGAAATAGAACTATATGTAGATGTGATGTCTTGGGACATGCAAGTCTCTGAGGGTTGGACTGCCCACTGGGAGTCTGACCTGCCACCGCAGTGACTGTTGTGTGCTACTAGGGTGATGGTTCTTCAGGCATGAGCCATCACTATATTGTATTATCGAGCTCGTAGTTTCTTATCGTTATTTGCTTCTACTATTTTCAAAACATCATAAACTTTAATATTTTTAATGATGTAATAATTCAACTTATATTTGGACCATTGTTGTATTATCAAGTGTCTACATTATAAGCAGCTTCGGGACCAGGATCCTCTGGGAAGGGGCATCACAACTGGTATCAGAGCCGTGGTCTATGATAATACTATAAATAAATCGTATTATCAAAAACTACGATGTTTGCGAGTAAGGATACGATAGTATTGCCCATATAGATAATAGGGTGATGACAAAGCTAACCCTGGGTTAGGTTTGTTTAATTTATTTGCATCTACGGCTTCTTCAACCGAAGGTACGTGCGTACTTAATCGACACGCGTGATATCAGTGTCTGTGGACGGATACGAGAGACTGTTGGCTCGTGACTTATCACGGGGCGACACTTTTCCATGGATCGTTACTAGTAGAATTATGCTTATTTTCGTAGTTTCTTTTGAATTTGATGTATTGTTTCTGCAATGGATCTTCCGCAGGTACACTAACACTGTTAGTATAACACTTAGATTGACTTACGTGTTGAGTGTGGGTCGTCACCTAATATTCGTGCCGCTAAGTATCGGCCCAATATGTGTTGTGTTGTGAGGAATGACAGGATAATAAATTGACAATTTTGCATCATGAATCCCTATATAACTAATTTAAAGTTTTGTTTTCTCCTTACCCACCAACCACTGGATAAAAATTTCCTAAGCATGTTGTGTACAAAACTTCTAAATACAAGTCCAATTGCCAAGTTAACAAGAATCTGTCCTGTTATAGCTATCAAATTCAAAAATTCATTGTTATTAATTTGCCCAACCAAATAAGGCATATAAATACTTCTTAGAAAGGTCTAAACATTCTCTATCACCTAAGTTTAAATCAAATTTTGATTATAAAATAAACAACCCCAAAACTGAGAGTCAATACAATCTTGCCAACTCACTGTTTTCAGCATAACCCTGAACTTAGAAATTTCATAATTGGAGTTGTTCTTCGAATTTATAGGTGTATAAACCCAATCTAGAAATCCAAGGAAGTCTATTTTCATCTCCAGTAGGTTTCATAATTTTATTGGTTTTCCTCTGTTCATTGGAGCCAAAACACTAAGGCCCTATCATCCAGAAACAGAATCTGCCAACCTGAACTTGTAAAATTCATAAGTCTAGTTCTACTTGAAATTTTTAAGAGTGTAAATACAATCTGGAAAGCTATGAAAGTCCATGGTAACATGGTTCCAAGCACTTGTTCTTAATATTTTATTCTGTGGTCAAAATACTCACTTTTCTGACTGCTGTACAGTTAAGACAGAATCTATTTTAAAACCCGCTTCCGTATTATTGCCCCTTGAGACTGGAAAATATAAATTAAAACTTTGTCTCTGTATTTCATAGCACTTTATATGAAATGCATTTTTACTGTAAGGAAGGTTTGACTCAATCAAAATACTTTTCTTGTAGATGGCTGAAAACAACGACCAACCACCACCGGGGTGGGAGATCACCGACGGTCTGGAGTTCACCGGGATGACTCATCTGTTTTGGAGAGTTCTTCGTGGCTTTGGTTATGACATCCCTCCCACTTATGTTGGAAAGGAATTTTAGGAGCATGGAATCCCCTCTTGTGTCACCCATGTGGCAGTTCCCACCAACTACTCGGTTACTCCAGCATGGGAATCTTGGACCATTAGTGTCACTGGGACAGATTTACCTTCCACTTGAGGTGTTGCTGCATTCAAGGCACTCACTCGGTTTTGTGAAGATCACAAGCATGACATTGCAGGAACACCCGTCGCATTATTGCCCATCAATGACGTGAATGATTTTGAATGAAATCGGCGTGTGGACTTCATCTTTGATCCAAACCATCGCCACCATGATCCTATGCTGCCCATAATAGAGTATTTTGGCTTATCCACTTTTGCCTTGTGCACCAACTTGAGTCGACGACTGGATGTGTTTCATGCTGCACTTCGACTTTCTGATGTTGGAAAACAAGCTAAGGATGTGGAAATTGCAGAATTGAACCAACAAATACAAGCAAAGAATGAAGAGATGGACGCGATTATAGAAGAGCGTGATCAAGCCTTGCAAGATGTAGAAAGTTTTGAGCAAGATATGATTGAGGCTCAAGATGACTTGAATGCATTCAAATCTACCGACCTTCCTATTGAAGGGCATTGGGATTTTTAGAATATGGAGAACAAGAGGATATAGAGATGGCACCTACTGGAAATAATGATGTAGAAATGATGGATCCGGGGGAACCGGAAGAGTCTATGGAACCGGAAGAATCAGAAGAGCCAGAGGATATAGACTAGGATTAGATGATCTGCTACACCATGTGTTCTATTCTTGTAGTATATGTATCTCGAGTTTGGATGTAGGGTTGTGAATCTTGCATAGTGTGTCCGCAATACCGTAGCTAGGCGTTGGCACATGTGTGTAAGAATTAGTGTGACAATATCCTTTTAACAACCATGTAGTCTGAATTGAATTAATGGAGATGGTTGTCACTTCTGAATTTCATTTATGCCTCTTGCAATTTTATATCTTTTATACACATATGTCTTTATGGATGGTCTTTGAGAGAATGACTAATGTGTAACAATATAAATTGCAGCATGGTGCGTACTCAGCATCAGAATGACCCTGAGAGCTCTCAGCAGGGAGCTAATGCTCAGCCCTTGCTGGCCGAGGTATTGGCTGGTGCACTCAACCGGCAGCAGGACGACTCCGAGTTGCTCCACCGGCTGGTTGATATTATGTCCCACTTGGCTGGACATGGGGTAACTGCAACAACAACCTGCCCCGACAATGCACCTACTCAGACTTTTTGGGTACCCATCCGCCAACCTTCGAGCGTGCCAGAGAGCCTTTTGACGCCGACCACTAGTTGCGTCAGACTGAGTCAAAATTCAGTTTGCTAGACTGTTCTGAGCACCAAAAAGTGTTGTTCGCCGCCCAACAACTCCAGGGCTCTGCTAGTGTCTGGTGGACAAATTATGAAGCTTCTCTGCCCGCTGGACATGGCATTGAATGGAATGAGTTTAAGGCTGCATTTCATGCTTATTTCATTCCAGCTGACCTCATGCAGAAGAAATTCCAGGAATTGATGGATCTAAAACAAGGAGGGAGGAATGTCCTCCAATACTCTGAAGCTTTCAATCACCTTGCTCAATATGCTACTGAGTATGTCAATACCGAGAATAAGAAGAGATATGCATTCTTGCGTGGAATGAATGCCATGCTCAAGGAACGTCTGACTTGACAGACGACTGGCACATACAACGACCTAATCAATGCTGCTATTGTCCAGGAAGGCGCTATGCGCCAAGTTGAAGAAGAAGATCATAAAAGGAAGGCCCCTGCTAGTGGCTCTGCTTCTCCACAGGCTAAACACCATCTGGTTTATACTTCACCATCTGGACAACAATTCTGGGCATCGCGGCAACATCAGTTTCATCATCAATTTCCTCCGAGCTACTCGAGGCCACCACAACAATAGAACTTCCCACCTCATGCACCGTACCAGCAGCAGAACAATCAGTATCGTGCACCATATCAGCAGTTTGGAAATCAGAATGCTCGTGCCCCACAGCCCACTGACCGTGGAAGCAATTATTCCATGCTACAACGGTGGTCATTGTCACACCCAGTTTTAAGGTCAAAACTGAATGTTTCTGTATACGTGCCCAGGATCAAGTTGTCACATATACAGGACAAAAGTGAAATATTAGTAAAACCAATTCATTATTATTAATATCTCGAATCATTATTACATAGCATAGATTGCATCAAAGCATAAAAGAAAATAGCGGAAGGCTCCATAACGCCACAGGCAGACCACCGGGGGTCACACTCCTAGTCGAAGTAGTCCTCGTCGGCATAGTCCATCTCACCAGCGTCGTCTGAGCAGCAGTAATATAGCAACAACAAAATAGGAAAAACTAAAACACGTGAGTACATAAAGTACTCAACAAGTGGGGGAAAGTATGATATGCAGGCTAAAACAAGAATCGTTTAGACACAGGTTTGCTGCACTATGCAACCTATGACTCAATTATACAAGCATCCTATTTACTAGGTGAAAAGTATCCCAACAGGTTAACCACCTGTCCAACACTATTGGTTACCCACCGATAGCAAAACTATGAGTTACCAACTCATACCAGAACACTACAGGTTACCCACCTGCACTACCATCCAAATCCGGTTACCCACCAGATCCAACCAAATCTGGTTACCCACCAGATTCACCCAAGTATCCATCTAATCGTGTGAGGATCCAGGCCGCTCTTGACCGTGAGCACGGCTGTTATAACAGTTTTACACTCTGCAGAGGTTGCACAACTTTACCCATAGGTTGATGATTCCATCACTCTTCAGTGACTAAAGTCTCCATGTTGCCAACACACTACCGTAGGTGTAAGGCCAAGAGATCACCTCATGATCTTTCAAAGCGCTCCCCAGCTTGCAAAACATCCACGCTAAGGTTTCACCGCCGCGGGATTAACCATCCCTACAGAAGCCCCTTATGGCGCCGTGGCTAGAAGTAATCCTTCATCACCTGAGGCCGAAAGTGACCCTCTCATCATCCTTCTTCGAACGCTCGCAAAACTGAGAAGACATCTATTACTAAACCACGCCTACCCATATCAGCCCTGTGCTTTGCGCTATTTTCCTGGGTGGCCGCTCCATGAATTTGGTTTGTATGACCATAAGCAGGCACTACCGCAAACCAACCAGTACATTACCCGTACTTGTGCATACCCGCACCATCCTCAACATCCTCCTGCTTGGGTCATCTAAATTACCCAAATGATAATTAGGTTCAAGTGAAAATTAGTCAAGTTTATTATTATTAAATTTTAATTTCCCAAAGTATTGCACTAGCATGACGTACCCAAAATCCCATACACTCAACAATAATCCAGGCAACAAGGAATAATAAGGAAGGGTCAATGACACGGGATTCATATTTAGACAAGCATGCATGAAAATAAACTAATTCTTAATAGGTACAATATGGTCAAGGACACTTGCCGTGTTCTCTCGCTGGCTGCTGCTCAAACTCAAAGTCCAGGAAATTCTGGAGCTGCTCCTCGTCTAATATCAATAAATACCGAAAAAATAAAACACAAACAAATAAAGAACAGTACACCAAACATTTCCTAATGACTATAAAAACAGTACCAAAAGATAGTACACGTTCCTACGATTCTGTGAGCGCAAAAATCACCTAAATCGGAGTTACGGTTAAAACATTATGCTAGTTTGAAGTTCTAGGGGCTAAAAGGTAATAACAGCAAGGTTTAGGGACCTATTTGTAATTTAGTAAAATTACAGGGACTAAAGTGTAAATTATTAGGACTGAAAAATAATTACTAAAAAGTCTAGGGTTGTTTTTGCAAAATTTTAGGACGTAAACATAATTTTATTTAAGTGCAGGGGCCTAAGTGCATAAAGATACGAGTAAAGAAATATAATTAAAATAAGTACAAGGGTGTTTCTATAAAATTACAGGGCCGAAAATAATATTTATAGAAAGTCTAGGGGCTAAAACATAAATAGCTAAAGCTTCTGCAGAAAATTTGGTTTAAAACTGATTAAGATAAAGCTTAGGGGCTTCAGTGCAAAATTTACATGATTCTGGGATTTTCTAGAATTAAAATAAATGCTAAAATCGATGAACCGGCTCCATGGGGATCGTGGACCAGCGCAGGGCCCTGGTTTATGGTCCATGGTGAACCAAAAACCATACCCCTTCGGGGCTTTTATTCTGGGCCGCAGATCCAGAATCGGATGGCACAGGGGAGATCAGGCGGGCTGGGCGGCGACCGGCGGTGGGTTATGTGGCGGCGCACAGGAGGGCTCGCCGGAGTTCGCCTTGGACGACACTCCTGTGGCCAGTTCTAAGTCGCGAGGGGACGGAAAGGGAGAGGAGAGGGAGGGGAACCTCACCGCGGTGTCGCGGAGGGCCGGGGATGGCCGGAGGCGGGTTGGCGACGAGGTTAGGCGGCAGCGGTCATCGAAGCTCGATGGGGAGGGGGTTCCCGGGGTCTGGAGACGATGCGAGAGAAAGGGGAAGTGTCGGCGGGGAAGTGCGATGCCGCGGGGTCCATTTTATAGGGCCGGGGAGTGGGAAAATGAAGCGGCGCCGGGGTGGCCGGAGATCAGTGGCCGGTGGTGGCCGTTGATGGCCATTTGTGCGCTAGTGCGCCGATTAATGGCCACAAGTGCCAGGGAGAGGGGGAGGGGGAATGGAGCATCGCTCTGGTGCGCTCGGGGGTCGGGTGGGGGAGCCGGAGAGGCGGGAATCGAGCGGGCAGCGATGGTCGATTTTTTCCAGGCGGCGGCGGAGAAACGGCCCGAGGTGGAAGATGACCCGTGTGGGGGTGACACGCGGGGTGGGAGAACTGGGCCGAGGCGGGAAGCTGGGCCGGGGCGGGGTGCGCGTGCGAGAGGCTGGGCCGGGAGCACGAAGCTGCGCTGCGGGGGTTGGTTGGGCAGCGCGGGAGGGGAAAGAAGAGAGGGGCTGGCGGGACAGGCACCTGGGCTGCATGGGGAAAGTTGGCCCAAGGCCGAAACAGGGAGAGAGAGGGAAGAGGAGAAAAAGATAGTGGGCCTCGGGGAGAGAGTTGGCCCAAATGCCAGAAAAATTTCTTTTTCTTTTCTAAATCCTTTTCAAAATTGTTTTTAACTACTAATTTTTCTGGTTGAACTTCTAAATTAAATCTAAATCAATTTCTAGTCGAATTTTAAAATTGTTTCACATCCAAATAAAAACACCTACTACAATACTACTCCAACATGAATGCAACATACAAAAATATAATAATTTTAATTTCTTAAAAAAAATCCTGAAAATAATCTTTGTAGCTAAATAAAAATATTAACACCCTAATTAATTTAGGAAAAATTAATAATTTACAAAATATGAAAAATAGGGTGTTAAAAACCTACCCCCCTTAGGATGAATCTCGCCCTCGAGATTCAGTCCGGAAAATCTGCCTTGAGCTGGTCTTCTTGCTCCCAAGTGGCTTCTTCTTCCGTATGATTGCTCCATTGCACTTTGCACAGACGATACTTCTTGTTCCTCGTGACTCTTTTGGATATTTCCAGAATCTTGGCGGGATACTCTTGATATGTAAGATCTTCACAAATATCCAATTGCTCTATAGGCATTTGCTCCTCTGGATCTCTGAGGCACTTCCACAACTGTGAGACATGGAAAACATCGTGCACATCCGACAGCTGTGGTGGTAGTTCCAACTGATAAGCAACTTCACCTCTTTTCTCTATGATCTTGAATGGACCAATGTATCTTGGTGCGAGTTTTCCTTTGACCTTGAATCAGCAAAGTCCTCTCATTGGAGATACTTTGAGATAGACATAATCACCAACTTCAAAGCTTAAGTCTCTTCTTCTATGATCGGCATAGCTCTTCTATCTAGACTGTGCAAGCTTCAAGTTCTCTCTAACAATATGAACTTGTCTTTCAGCTTCACGAAGAATCTCTGGCCCAAAGACTTGATTCTCACCAGTCTCATTCCAGAACAAAGGAGTTCTGCACTTCCGTCCATATAAGAATTCAAATGGAGACATCTTCAAACTTTCCTGATAGCTGTTGTTGTAGGAAAACTCTGCATATGGCAGACATTTTTCCCAACTCTTGCTATCTTTGAGTGCACATGCCCTCAACATATCCTCAAGAATTTGGTTCACCCTTTCTGTTTGTCCATCCGTCTGGGGATGATAGGCTGAACTAAAATTCAACCTTGTATCCATGCACTCATGTAACTTTTCCCAAAACTTTGAGGTGTATTGAGTTCCTCTATCAGACACTATCTTCTTTGGTACTCCATACAAGCATACTATCCTAGAAATATACAACTCTGCAAGCTTGGGTCCGGTGTATGTGGTCTTGACAGGGATAAAATGAGCAACCTTGGTCAAGCGATCCACAATAACCCATATGGAATCATAACCAACTTGTGTCCTAGGTAATCCCATAATGAAATCCATGCAAATTTCTTCCCATTTCCATTCTGGTATCTTCAAGGATTGCAAGAGTCCTACAGGTCTTTGACGTTCTGCCTTGACTCGTTGACAAGTGTCACAGAGTGCAACATGTTCACCCACAACTCTCTTCATTCCGTACCACCAGTATCGACTCTTGAGGCCATGATACATTTTGGTACTTCCTGGATGAATGGAGTAAGCTGAATCATAGGTTTCTCTTAATATCAACTCCTGGATCTCCTTGATATCAGGCACACACAACCTTTTCTTATACCATAAGGTTCCTTCATTATCTACTGTGAAACCTGGAGCTTTGTCCTTCTCATTGAGTTGCTTGATTTCTTGGATCTTAGCATCTTCAAGATGTCCTTTACGAATGTCATGCTCTAGAGTTGAGTCAACTTCCATTGCAATGACTTCTGTGTTGGATACCATTGATAACATGTTGAGATAAGACCTTCTGCTCAATGCGTCTGCTACAACATTTGCTTTGCCTGGATGGTAGTTGATTCCCAGATCATAATCCTTGATGAGTTCCAACCATCTTCGCTGCCTGAGGTTCAAGTCTGGCTGGGTGAATATATACTTCAAACTCTGGTGGTCTGAATATATCTCACACCTTTTTCCAATGATGTAGTGTCTCTAGATCTTGAGAGCATTAACCACAGCGGCTAACTCCAAGTCATGGGTTGGATATTTCTCCTCATGCTTCCTCAATTGCCTTGAAGCATAGGCAACAACATGGCCTTCTTGCATGAGCACACATCCCAAACCTTGTCCTGAAGCATCACAATAGATTGAGAATGGCTTGTCCATGTTAGGCATGGTTTGGACAGGTGCTGAGGTAAGTCTTTTCTTCAATTCTTGGAAGCTGGCTTCACGTTTTGGTGTCCACTCGAAAGTCTTTCCTTTTTCTAGCAGCTCAGTCATGGGCTTGGCTATCTTGGAAAATCCCTCAATGAATCTTCTATAATATCCTGCTAGTCCAAGGAAACTTCTGATGTCTGTAACACTCAGGGGTGTATTCCAACTCAACACATCTTTAACCTTGCTGGGGTCCACAGACACTCCTCCTTTAGAGATAATATGACCAAGAAATGAGACTTCCTTCAACCAGAAATCACATTTACTAAGCTTGGCATATAGTTGATTCTCTCTTAGCTTTTGCAATACCAGACGAAGATGTTCTTCATGTTCCTCCTCATTCTTTGAGAAATAAGGATGTCATCAATGAACACCACAACAAACTTGTCCAAATACTCCATAAAAACCTTGTTCATTAGATACATGAAGTAGGCAGGAGCATTGGTCAATCCAAATGACATAACCGTATACTCGTATAAGCCATATCGAGTGATGAAAGCGGTCTTGGGTATGTCAGTTGCCCTGATCGTCAATTGATGACATACGGATCAGAGGTCAATCTTGGAGAAAACACATGCTCCCTTAAGCTGATCAAACAAGTCATCAATCCTAGGCAAGGGGTACTTGTTCTTGATGGTGACGTCATTGAGAGAACGATAGTCAACACACATCCTCTGAGTACCATCCTTCTTGGGAACAAATATAACAGGGGCTCCCCATGGAGATGCACTAGGACGAATATAACCCTTGTCTAACAACTCTTGGAGTTGTTCCTTAAGTTCAGCTAATTGGTTAGCAGCCATTCTATATGGTCTCTTAAAAATAGGAGCAGTACCAGGGACTAATTCAATAACGAACTCGATGTCACGATCTGGTGGCATACCTGGTAATTCTTCTGGAAAAACATCAAGAAACTCATTGACAATCCTGATGTCTTCAATCGAGGTAGCATCAAGTTGATTCAACACAATGCGATTGGTTGCTCCTTTGTTAGTGATGAGTGGTTCGGCCACATACTCCAATTCCTTTCCAGTATTGTCTGTAAGCTTGACTGCCTTCTTACCACAATCAATAAGTCACTTATGCTTGCTTAACCAATCCATGCCAAGGATCACATCAATTCCTTTAGACTCAAGGACTATGAGATTTGCAGAAAAGTCTACCCCCCTTATATTAAGGTTCACCTTAGGACATACATGCTTTGCATTCATCTCTCCACCAGGGGAACTAACAATCATTCTATTCTTTAGCATAGCTATGGGAAAATTATGGTTTTGAACATAACTAGCAGATATGAATGAATGAGATGCTCCAGAATCAAATAACACAACTGCATTATTATCATTAACAAGGAACATACCCAGAACAACATCCGAAGCTTCCTGAGCATCCTCAATAGCCACATGATTGACACGAGCATGATTCTGCCTTGAGGGAGTTGCTGTAGAATTAGTATTGCGGCTTGGAGTAGATATTGCACCCTGAACTGGAGTCTGATTTGCGCGCTTCTGGGGACACCTGTTAGCATAGTGCCCCGTCTGACCACAGTGGAAACAAGCACCATTACCACTAGTGTTCTCGGCAGGAGTCACCCTCTGAGGGGCTTGCTGAGCAGTATGAGGCGTCTGAAAGTTGGGACGCTGGATCTGACACTGAGGAGTACTGAAACCCTGACCAGTGGGTTGAGACCTCGGTTGGCCACTCTGCTACCCAGGGCGGAAAGAAGGTCCAGATGATGAAGAACCCAAGCGGGGCCTAGAGCTGCTTCCCTGCGGACCTTGGCGTACCATCTTGCGCTTACGATCAATGATTCCTCTCCTGTTCTCCAGCACAAGTGCCTTGTCCACCATATCTTGGAAGTTTGCAAAATCCCGAGCTTCCAGAGCACAAGCAAGACCATCATTTAAGCCACTAATAAAGCAATACTGCTTCTTCTCATCTGTATTCACCTCATCAGGAGCATAGCATGAAAGCTGGGTGAAACAAGTGACATACTCGCTGACAGACATAGAGCCTTGCTTTAAGTCTTGGAATTCCTTCTTCTTGAGTTTCATCACACCCAAAGGCACATTGTGTGACCTGAACCTGTTATGAAACTCCTGCCAGTTAATGCTTTCTGGCTCCTCATGAGCCTCCACATAGGCATCCCACCAATCAGTAGCGGGACCCTCAAGCTGGTGAGAAGCAAGGAGAACTTTTTCACGATTGTTGCATTGCACCACCTGCAACTTCTTCTCGATGGTCTTGAGCCAATCATCAGCATCCATGGGCTCTATCGAATGAGAGAAAGTGGGAGGCTTGGTCCTCTGAAATTCTCCAAGCTTGTCTCTAGGTGGTGGAGGTGGCTGATTATGACCCTGTTGCATTTGCATAACGTTCTGCTGCATAGTGTGAAGAAGTTGAGTCTGCATAGCAAGAATTTGCTCCATAGTTGGAGGAGGAGGTGGTGGTGGCGGATCCTCATTGTTGCGCCTAGTGTTCACCATCTGATGAGAATTCTGATATGATCAGTAGAGGGTTGGATAGATGATAGAATTTCCAATATTAACCCAAGTCTTAAGTTCTAATAAGAAATAATTTTTTTGAAAAACAAATCTTTCACTCAAGCAAAGATCCAAATCAAACATGGCACACCACACCAAAACATAGCAGATAAGCTCGATAGAGCTAAGTGAAACAAACGAACTTATAACTCTATAAGGGAAGACCTTAGAAAATAGATCATACCATCTATCAAATTTTGGAAAAGATTTTAAATAGAAATGGAGGAAAGACAAGAAAGCCAATGGAAGGGATAAGTAAGCAAGATTTTATAATTTAGCTTTTAAAAACCTTATAACGACCATTTCTAACTAGGCTTGTGTCCTACGATCGACATGGCTCTGATACCACTCTGTCACACCCGGTTTTAAGGTCAAAACCAAATGCTTCTGTATACGTGCCTAGGATCAAGTTGTCACGTATACAGGACAAAAGTGGAATAATAGTAAAACCAATGTCATTATTATTAATATCTCGAATCATTATTACATAGCATGGATTACATCAAAGCATAAAAGAAAATAGTGGAAGGCTCCATAACGCCACAGGCAGTCCACCGGGGGTTGCACTCCTAGTCGAAGTAGTCCTCGTCGGCATAGTCCATCTCGCCAGCGTCGTCTGAGCAGCAGTAATATAGCAATAACAAAACAGGGTAAACTAAAACGCGTGAGTACATAAAGTACTCAACAAGTGGGGGAAAGTATGACATGCAGGCTAAAACAAGAATTGGCTAGACACAGGTTTACTGCACTACGCAACCTATGACTCAATTATACAAGCACCCTATTTACTAGGTGAAAAGTATCCCAACAGGTTAACCACCTGTCCAACAAGTTACCCATCGATAGAAAAACTATGAGTTACCCACTCATACCAGAACACTACAGGTTACCCACCTGCAGTACCATCCAAATCTGGTTACCCACCAGATCCACCCAAATTTGGTTACCCACCAGATTCACCCAAGTATCCATCTAATCATGCGAGGATCCAGGCCGCTCTTGATCATGAGCATGACTGTTATAACAGTTTTACACTCTGCAGAGAATGCACAACTTTACCCACAGGTTGATGATTCCATCACTATTCAACGACTAAAGTCTCCATGTTGCCAAGACACTACCGTAGGTGTGAGGCCAAGAGATCACCACATGATCTTTCAAAGCGCTCCCCAGCTTGCAAAACGTCCATGCTAAGGTTTCACCGCCGCAGGATTAACTATCCCTACAGAAGCCCCCTCTGGCGCCGTGGCTAGAAGTAACCCTTCATCACCTGAGGCCGAAAGTAACCCTCTCGTCCTCCTTCCTCGAACGCCCGCAAAACTGGGAAGACATCTATTACTAAATCATGCCTACCCATATCAGCCCTGTGCTTTGCACTGTTTTCCTGGGTGGCCGCTCCATGAATTTGGTTTGTATGACCACAAGCAGGCACTACCGTAAACCAACCAGTACATTACCCGTACTTGTGCATACCCGCACCATCCTCAACATCCTCCTGCTTGGGTCATCTAAATTACCCAAATGATAATTAGGTTTAAGTGAAGATTAGTCAAGTTTATTATTATTAAATTTTAATTTCCTAAAGTATTGCACTAGCATGACGTACCCAAAATCCCATACACTCAACAATAATCCAGGCGACAAGGAATAATAAGGAATGGTAAGTGACACGGGATTCATATTTAGACAAGCATGTATGAAAATAAACTAATCCTTAATAGGTACACTTGCCGTGTTCTCCCGCTGGCTGCTGCTCAAACTCAAAGTCCTGAAAATTCTGGAGCTGCTCCTCATCTAATATCAATAAATACCAGAAAAGTAAAATACAAACAAATAAGGAATAGTATACCAAACATTTCCTAATGACTATGAAAACAGTACCAAAAGATAGTACGTGTTCCTACGATTCTGTGAGCGCAAAAATCACCTAAATCGGAGTTACCGTTAAAAAATTATGCTAGTTTGAAGTTCTTGGCGCTAAAAGGTAAAAACAGCTAGGTTTAGGAACCTATTTGTAATTTAGTAAAATTATAGGGACTAAAGTGTAAATTATTAGGACTAAAAAATAATTACTAAAAAGTCTAGGGTTCTTTTTGCAAAATTTTAGGACCTAAACATAATTTTATTTAAGTGCAGGGGCTTAACTGCAAAAAGATACGGGTAAAAAAAATATAATTAAAATAAGTACAGGGGTGTTTCTATAAAAATTATAGGGCCAAAAATAATGTTTATAGAAAGTCCAGGGGCTAAAACATAAATAGCTAAAGCTTCTGTAGAAAATTTGGTTTAAAATTGATTAAGATAAAGCTTAGGGGCTTCGATGCAAAATTAACATGATTCTAGGATTTTCTAGAATTAAAATAAATGCTAAAATCGATGAACCGGGTCCATGGGGATCGTGGACACGCGCATGGCCCTGGTTTATGGTCCATGGTGGACCAAAAAGCATACCCCTTCAGGTCTTTATTCTGGGCCACAGATCCAGAATCGGACGGTAGAGGGGAGATCAGGCGGGCTGGGCGGCGGCCGGCGGTGGGTTATGCGGCGGCGTATGGGAGGGCTCGCCGGAGTTTGCCTTGGACGGTGCTCCGATGGCCAGTTCTAAGTCGCGAGGGGACGGGAAGGGAGAGGAGAGGGAGGGGAACCTCACCACGGTGTCGCGCAGGGCCGTGGATGGTCGGAGGCGGGTTGGCGACGAGGTTAGGCGGCGGCGGTCATCAAAGCTCGAGGGGAAGGGGGTTCCCGGGGTCTGGAGATGACGCGAGAGAAAGGGGAAGTGTCGGCGGGGAAGTGCGTTGCCGCGGGGTCCATTTTATAGGGCCAGGGAGTGGGAAAATGGAGCGGCGCCGAGGTGGCCGGAGATCAATGGCCGGTGGTGGCCATTGATGGCCATTTGCGCGCTAGTGCGCCGATTAATGGCCACAAGTCCCAGGGAGAGGGGGAGGGGAAACGGAGCGTCGCTCTGGTGCGCTCGGGGGTCGGGTTGGGGAGCTGGAGAGGCGGGAATCGAGCTGGCGGCGGCGGTCGGTTTTCTCCAGGCGGCGGCGGGGAAACGACCCGAGGTGGAATACGACCCGTGTGGGGGTGACACGCGGGGTGGGAGAACTGGGCCGAGGCGAGAAGCTAGGCCGGGGCGGGGTGCGCATGCGGGAGGCTGGGCCGGGAGCACGAAGCTAGGCCACAGGGGCTGATTGGGCAGCGCGGGTGGGGAAAGAAGAGAGGGGCTAGTGGGACATGCGCGTGGGCTGCACGGGGAAAGTTGGCCCAAGGCCGAAATAGGGAGAGAGATGGAAGAGGAGAAAAAGATAGTGGGCCTCGGGGAGAGAGTTGGCCCAAATGCCAGAAAAATTTCTTTTTCTTTTCTAAATCCTTTTCAAAATTGTTTTTAACTACTAATTTTTCTGGTTGAACTTCTAAATTAAATCTAAATCAATTTCTAGTCGAATTTTAAAATTGTTTCACATCCAAATAAAAACACCTACTGCAATACTACTCCAGCATGAATGCAACATACAAAAATATAATAATTTTAATTTTTTTAAAAAAATCCTGAAAATAATCTTTGTAGCTAAATAAAAATATTAACACTCTAATTAAATTAGGAAAAAATAATAATTTCCAAAATATGAAAAATAGGGTGTTACAGTCGTACCGGCCACTTTGCGAAGAACTGTACTGCACCGAGGCGCAACAACAACAACAACAACACTAGCAATCAACATCAGAACCAGAACAGGAATGTGAATGCACCGTCTCGTGGTGTCCAAGTGAACTTCACCAATGCTGAAGACATTCCTCAGGGTGAACCCATGTTTACCGGTACGCTCTCACTCTATCACTAGCCTGTCCTTACACTTTTTGATTCCGATCCTACACATAATTTCATTAGCAAAGCTTGTGTGTAAAAACATAATCTCGTCACCACCACCATAAATAAATGCTTCACCATCCGCTCTCCTGCTGGACAAATTTTTTCTAATGAAGTACTATATAAAGCTCCACTAGAAATAAATCAAAAGATTTACCCCACTGATTTCATCATGCTCAAAGATCAGGAAATCGATTAGATCATAGGCATGATCTGGATGAAAACCCATAGAGCCATACTAGACATCGAGTCCCGTATCGTTCACATAAACTCTACCTTGCATGGCCAAGACACACTTTCTCTAAATACCGATTCCTCAAAAGCCCTGGTTGTTCATCACTTGGAAGGACAATCGCTCGATAGTATTCCCGTCATTTGTGAGTATCCAGACTTGTTTCCTAAAGATATTTATGGCCTCCCGCCTGACCGTGAAATGGAATTTAAGATAGAGCTACAGCCAGGAACTTCTCCAATATCCCGTCGACCATATAAAATGGCCCCGAATGAACTGGCTGAGTTGAAAAAGCAATTGAATGAGTTGTTGGAAAAATGATTCATTTTCCCAAGCACATCACCTTAGGGCTGCCCTGTTATTTTTGTGAAGAAGGACAAATCTCTATGCTTTATCGCTGATTATCGGCCTATCAACAAAGTTACAATAAAAAATAAATACCCGCTGCCCTGAATTGACATCCTTTTTGATCAATTGGTTGGTGCCAAGATCTTTTCAAAAATTGACCTTCACTCGGTCTACCATCAAATAAAGATTAGAGCAGAAGATTTTCTGAAGACCACCTTCTCTACTAGATACGGATTATTTGAGTATCTAGTAATGTCATTCTCATTGACAAATGCTCATACCCATTTCATGTACCTCATGAATTCAGTATTCATGCTAGAGCTCGACAAATTTGTGGTAGTATTCATTCATGACATTCTCATCTATTCTAAGTCCAAGGAAGAGCATGCTGAACATCTTCGCATTGTTCTTCAACGTCTCTGAGATCACAAGTTGTATGCAAAATTCAGCAAGTGTGAATTTTGGTTGGACTGTGTGCCATTCCTTGGCCACATAGTTTCAGCAGAAGGAATCTCGGTAGATCCCAGCAAGGTTCAAGATGTGCTAGATTAGAAGCCACCAAAAACGGTTCATCAAGTTCGTAGTTTCCTCGGACTAGCTAGATATTATCGTAGGTTCATCCCTAATTTTTCTCAGTTATCCAAGCCTATCACAAGATTCCTGAAAAACAATGTGAAGTTTGAATGGAGTGATAAATGTGAAGAAGCATTTAAGAAGCTGAAGGACTATTAACCACTGTCCTAGTATTAGCTCAACCAGAAATCACTAAACCGTTTGACGTGTATTGTGATGCATCAGGGACAGGATTTGGATGTGTACTTATGCAATGTGGTCATGTCATTGCCTATGCACCTCGACAACTGTGAAAGCATGAAGAACATTATCGAACCCATGATTTGGAACTAGCTGTAGTTGTGCTTACACTAAAAATATGGAGGCATTATTTGCTCGGGAACTTGGTACACATCTACACGGATCATAAGAGCTTAAAATACATCTTTACATAGACCGATCTGAACATGAGACAACGTCGGTGGCTAGAATTAATCAAAGATTACTATTTGGAGATTCATTATCATCCAGGGAAGGCCAATGTAGTCACCAACGCGGTAAGCAAAAAATTTCACTGCAATAACTTGGTGCTGGAATTTCAGGACAGCAGCAACCACCTAATTGTTTCGGAACCCAGTCTTCACGTGTTGCCTGCTATAGTGATCAGCAACCTTCGTATACATTCCACCATCCTTGAAGAAATCATTGCTGTACAGAAGAATGACATTGGTATGAATTATATCCATCAAAACATTAAAAATGGTAAAGCAAAATGTTTCACACAAGACTCGGACGGTACTCTATGGTTCAATAACCGTTTAGTCATACCAAAGGACTTTGAACTTTGACGGAAAATCTTGGATGAAGCACATCACTCCAAATACTCTATCCATCCGGGTAGTAATAAAATGTACCAAGATCTGAAGAAGAATTTCTGGTGGACAAGAATGAAGCGAGAAGTTGCTCGGTATGTTGCAGAATGTGGTACTTGTCAGAGAGTTAAGGCTGACCATTTAAAACAGGCCGGACTACTTCAACCATTGAGTATTCCTGCCTGGAAATGGGAAGACATCAACATGGACTTTATTGTTGGCCTCCCTCTCACTTCGTGTAAGCATGATTCGATTTGGGTTATTGTGGACAGACTCACAAAATCTGCTCACTTTCTGCCGGTCCACAATAGATACAACATACAACAGTATGCAAAGCTATACATCACAAGAATTTTGTGTCTTCATGGAGTACCCAAGACCATCATTTCAGATTGTAGCTTGTAGTTTGTCGCTCGTTGCTGGGAATAACTGCATGCATCTCTGGGTACAAGTTTAATTCGGAGTTCCGCTTACCATCCCGCTACCAATGGACAAACAGAGCATGTCAACCAAATTTTGGAAGATATGCTTAGAGCATGTGTTTTAGCGCATGGTGGTAATTGGGATAAGTATCTACCCTATGCTGAATTTTTGTATAACAACAGTTACCAGAAAAGTGTAAAAATGTCGCCATTTGAAGCACTCTATGGTCGAAGTTGTAGAACCCCTCTAAACTGGTCTGAACCTGGAGATAGAGTAACATTTAGTCCTGACCTTGTAAAGGATGCTGAAGAAAAAGTTCGTACCATTCAGGCCAATCTTAAAGCTGCTAAATGACGTCAAGAAAAGTATGCAAACAGACAACATAGACCACTATATTTTAATAAAGTTGACTATGTCTATCTCCGAGTGTCGCCTATGAAGGGCATCCAGCGATTTGGAGTCAAAGGAAAGTTAGCTCCCCATTATATCGGTCCATTCAAAATCTTGTAGAGATGTGGACAAGTAGCCTACAAGCTGGAGTTACCTGCTAACATGTCTGGAGTTCACAACACCTTTCATGTCTCACAACTGAAACAATGTCTTATGCCATCGATTAATAACATCTTGGAGGACTATGACCAACTTCAACCAGACCTCACATACACTGAACAACCAATAAAGATCCTCGACGAGAAAGAACGCACAACCCATAAAAGAACAATCAAATTCTATAAAGTTCAATGGAGTAATCACTCAGAAGATGATTCCACTTGAGTACACATTACCCGTAACTTTGGTTTTCATACGCAGGTATATTTTGACCACCATATTTCCCTCTAGTTTGCCTTATTCATAATCTCAGGATGAGATTTCTTTAAGGAGGGAGGGCTATGACACCCAGGTGTCTCTTTTTCCTTAACAAGCATGAAGAGCACAAATTATAGCTAAATGCAACGTGAAATGATAGAGCCTCAATCAATTTGGATTATTTATAGGCAATTAAAAACCCTGCAACAAGATTGTGAGCCAATTAAAATTTTTCTATACAACATATGCCAAGTAAATTCATAATTAGTTTGGTAATAATAAAATAGAATTTTACAAATTAATTGAGTATTTTACCATATTTGGAAACACCCCAAATAATTAATTGAAACTTAGGAACCTTTCAAATTTGAATTTGAATGATAAAATTTCCAAAATGAATCTGAACATTTGGGTCCCACGAGAGCACCACAAATATCACCAAGGACCTATGTGAAAAATCTCATTTTTATTTGGGCCTTCTAGCTATTTTATTTAGAATTAATGAAAGCCAAGGACCTATTTGTGAAGATCAGAAAAGAATCTGGACCGTAGTGTAAAATCTCCAGTCTTCTTCCTCCATTGGCTTTGGCGCAGGTCCCTTCTTCCTGACGCACATGCCACCCCCCACCCCCCCCCCCCCCCCCACCCCCGCACGCCTCCCCACATCGAAACTCCATGCGCAACAGTGCACAGCACCGTCCCATCACATCTGCTCCCACTCTCCCCATTTCTCTTGCCGCGGACGCCACCCCACCTTCAATTTCGGTCGCTCTGCCCGCCGACATGGCCGTTTCCCTTGCTCGCTCGCCCAACCCCATGCATTGGTCGCTTCCGTCGCTTCAACCGCGCAAACCGATGCGCTGACCCATGTAAAACCCCGTGACACACCTCTGAGCTCTCTTACTTCCACTCCCTACTCTCTGCCTTCTTCTTTTCTCCCCAACCACCCTGCCATTACTGAACCAAGCTCAAGCTCGGGTCCTGCCCTTTCCCTTGCCACTAGGACTCAACCGACACCATAAACCCGCGCGCGCACATTCCCTCCGCACCCCATTGCCACCGATTGGCCAAGCTTCACGCAAGTTCGAGGTAATTTGAGTAAAACCGAACCCTGCTTCCCGGTGACTGCCTTTGACACCAACGCAAAATTCCTCGCCTCTGGTGAGCCTTGTCCCCTTCTTCCTCTTCTCCCGCGTGCGCAACTCATGGCCGAACGAGCCTGCCTCTTATTCCCTTTGTTTTTGTGCGCAAGGTCGTCAGCATTCGCTTCTCCCTGGCCATCGCCTCTGCTCCGCTGTCAAACCCGAGCCGCCTCACCGACGAGCTCCACTTCTAGGCTCCCATCAGCGCCAAGCAACTCGATGCCGAGGATCGCCTCGCCCCCATGAAGCTTTAGGAGCAAGCCGCACGCGATTTGCTGCTCGGAGCCATTAACGCGATGCCGCCGAAGTCTTCCCCTTCCGCCACCTCCGCCGTCGACCACCTTCTGGTGAGCATCTTTCCTCGTGACCCCTGCCATCAGCCCCGCCTCATCGTACTCATCATCTGGATGTGGCCGCGGCAAGATTCCAACAAGCATCGGCCGCGGTAGGGAGCTCCTGGCCGAGCGCCGCCCTGCTCTGGCGCGCCTATTGGCCGTCTTGCTGGCACCTACGTGGCTCCGACATAGCGCTGATGTGGCTGCAAACATGGCACGATCTGTTAGTTGATAAAACCTGAAAATACCAGAAAATGTCAAAAAAAATGCTGAGAACTTCTAAAAATCATAGTAAATCGAATATAAGTCCAATGAGGCCCAAATAAATTTTGTTAGGTTCATCATGAAGTGATTCATTTTAGTAAAATCACAAACTAATGTTTCTGTACATGTATTTTTATTAATACATTTAATTGTCAAAAGACCAGATAAATCACCAGAAATTCTAGGAACCAAATTAAATCATAATTTTTGGCATGATTAGTAAACACAAGATTATATACCTCCACAAATTTTGATTTGGTAAAATATGAAATATTTTATGCTCTAGAATTTATTTAGTACTTTTGCTTACAGAAATGTTAGTAAATAATCTATTAATCTTTTACTTATGAAACTTGGTGTAAAAATCACGCATTAGTTTCTCTATATACAGTAAATCACCCATGTCCAGAACACATATTTATTGTACTAAATAAATTAATTACTCATGTCACCATATTCATTCTATTTAAATGCATAAAGAATATCTACACATAACTTCCTTTATAATCATTTCATTTCTCTGAAGCATATGGCTTCGAGAATATATTAATAATATTATTGACATTAAAATATTAATGTACTTTGCAAGCATCATATCGTTGCATTAAACAGTGTTCCGACAATGTCGTTAACATATTTTTCATCATATAGAAAACGACAATCAGGAGCCCGAAGAGGATTTTCAGAAGGATATTGACTCTCAGGAGCAGGAAACTGTAGTTGCTAACACTAACGTTGATCCAGGCAAGCCCCGGTTTATATTCGCCTTTTTAAAGCTTTGCTAGTTTATAATATTACTAGTGTCTATGATTAATGTTGCATTAGGTTATAGGAGTTGCTTGAAAACCCACCTCACATGTTTCCCCCAATTGACCTATGCTATTGTTATTAGAACCTTGGTAGGATCTGTATTATATTGCTATGCTTAATAATTAATAGTTTTGGTAGATATTATTACTAAGGAAAGACTTGATCACTGAAACCGAACTTAATGAAAGAAGTTTACTTTTGATATTATGACCGGGCAGGGATTATGCATGTATAGGTTTGCGGCAACACATGGGTGTTGACTGCGATAGCCCTGCCTTGTCAAACCTAGGACCCGTCCGTGGTCAGGCTCTTGATCAAGTATTGAATAGTATCGAATGCATGCTAGTTTATGGGCACTAGTAAACCAATGTAGCATTAAAGGTTACTTGCATTAAGGACGGTTAAGGTGCATTGGTCATTTATTCTTCTGCTGCTGGAGTGGGCAGTTCATACGACATAGTACTTTTGGTCGAACGGCATACCCACTCGATGTCACCACACCCGGTCTGAGGTGTAAGTGCTTTTCTTGCAAAAGGTTGCCATATATGACCTTAATTGGTGTGTATGTGTCATGTATCTCGGGTTTTTCCAGCTAGTGTAAATCGATTGCAATTGATGTCCCTCACAGTAATGAGTATCGCTTGGTCACCGCGTCAATCACGTAGTTGCACATGATACCATAGAAATGGATTACTTAGTTATTGATGATTATTATTACTGCTTCTCTTATATTGTATTTACTTAATATATTGATTTCATTATCCTATATTGCTCCACTAAAGTTATATCTCTGCTCTACCCAATTAACTTGGCTAAATCAAATTTGGTAGAACTAATAGGATGCTTAGTGCAAGTCTTTTCAAATAAGCCATCCTATTAGAGTCAATGCATGTCTAGGTGTTCGACGGGTAAGTCTTGCTGAGTAATTAGTACTCAGGCTTTGTGCCGTTGTTGTTTTTCAGGTAATGAGGAAATAGATTTACCTGCAGATGTAATGCCTTGGGAAATGCAAGTCCCTGAGGGTTGGACTGCCCACTGGGAGTCTGACCTACCGCCGCAGTGACTGTTGTGTGCTGCTAGGGTGATGGTTCTTCGGGCATGAGCCATCACTATGTTGTATCGTCGAGCTTTGCAGTTTCTTATCGTTATTTGCTTTCGCTATTTTTAAAACATCATGAAATTGTATTATTCTGCTACACTTTGATATCCTTAATGATGTAATAATTTAACTTAAATTTAGATCATTGTTATATTATCAAGTGCTTGCGTTATTAGCACCTTCGGGACCTCGATCCTCCAGGAAGGGGCGCCACAAAAGGGGGGATCCCAACTTAGGGGCTATTTGTATCCTCATGACAAATATTCTAGATGCTTTCGAGAGGCATGGTTTGGTAGCCATAATTGGTTGGAATATAATGTGTCAAAAGATGTAGCTTACTGCTTCTACTTTTTTTTATTCCTAAAAGAAGCTGAACATGAAAAATTTGGTCATGATGTTTTCTCAAAGCTAGGGTATAATAATTGGAAACATGCAACCAATAGAGGCTTTTCCGATCATTGTAAAGCAATTGATGGCTGCCATAATGAAGCATGGAAATGTGCTGATGACTTCAATAATCAAAGGGAAAGTATCTCACGATAGTTTGACATAGTTAAAGTGGATGCTCAACAATGATATGAAATTTGTTTGACTGCATTTTTAGATATCACTAGGTTTCTCATTGCACAAGATCTTGCATTTCGTGGACATGATGAGTCTAAGACATCCTTGAATAAAGGCAATTTCTTAGATACGTTTGATTGGTATAAGAAAAGAAATGAGGAGGTACGGGTTGCATTTGACCATTTATGTCCACTAAATGCCCAAATGATTGATCCCAAGATTCAAAAGAAACTTACAGAAAGTTGTGCAGATGAGACAAGGCAAGTAATAATAGAAGAGATTAGGGATAATCTTTTCTCCGTTCTAATTGATGAATCTCGTGATATTTCGGTACCTGAACAAATGGTTGTGGTTGTGAGGTTAGTTTTTTTTCCGAACTGTATTATGCACTAACCTCTACTTTAATTGCTATTTACTCAATTAATTATATCTATTGTTATATTATTATAGGTTTGTGAATAATAAAGACTTGGTGGCTAAAAGGTATTTGCATTGAATGCATTAAAAAAAAGCATTGCTTGAGATGCTTGCTAATTAGGTCAAGGATATGATAAGGTATCATATATGAGAGGTGAATTTAGTGGATTACAAAAGATAATTTGTGATGAGAATCCTTACGCTTTTTATGTTCATTACTTTATCCACCAGTTGCAGTTGGTAATTGTTTGTGTTACAAGTAGTGGTCCATCCTTTGATGATTTTTTTTTCAACTACGTGACTTTGATTGTAACTAGTGTTGGTTCATCTTGCAAGAGAAAGGATAAGTTACTTTCAAAGCATCATGAGAATACTTTGAATAAGTTCCACGGTTCTAGTTTCAACGTTAAAAAATTAGAGAGAGAACATATGTTTAACCTTGAATGTAATTTTTGAAATAAAAAGAATAGCATCATGTTTTTCTTGATAAATTGCCTCTTTTACTTCGTATAATTGAGAAAACTTTCATAGTAGTTATGGTTGTGCCACATCTCATATTGTCATGTGAAGACACCTTCTACTTTTAGATATTTCAGTTTACGAATTGCTTAACATATATTTCACATAATGCGTAGACTAAAATCTATAGAATTATATTTTTACTACATGCATTTCATTCCATTCATAATGTAGTGTCTTAGCTATGGTTGATCGTTTCCTGTTGGGCAATGTAATTGAGCTAGGGTCAAGAAAAATACATATCTAGCAAACTTTATAGAAAAAATAAGATGAATAGTTTGTCAAATATGTTTTACCTTATATGTCTAATACATTGAGGAAATATAATGTCATAATAATGGATCCTATCTCTTTTGTAATAGATTCAACTTAAGAAGTGATTTTTATTATAACTGCATTGATACATGAAGAATACATCTATAGGATAAAGCATGTTCTAGGATGACATCATCGTCGACCTTCACTAATCCACCAAAACGTTTGAAGGTTGTTGGTCCTTAGAGATCTATGTGAAGAAGTTGAAGTGACTTCTTTGAGATAGATATGATGGTTGTAGTGTAGGCCATCTGTCACAATCAAATTTGATTTTTTGTCTTGTCCATCAAACATATACAAGGCATACCTTGTTATTGTAGTCAGCAATATATCATTTAACACTGGGGTCCACATATAGATAAATTCAATAGCACATTAAATATGAGCAATGTGGACCAAGAAGCACACCAAACAATATTCAATGTTTTTAATTAATAAAATTATTATTATACTTAAATTATTTTAATATTATTTTTATTATGTAATACTAGATTTTTGCAGTGTAGCACAACTATTAACCAAAACAACAAGTATTTAATTAAAATGTGAAAAAGATTTCAAAAGAAAGATGCAAGATACAAAAAAAATTTACCTACTCCCTTTATTTCTAAATTGTAATCATCATTTACTTTTTGAACTTCTTTGATCACTTAACTCAAAAAGTCAATAGCGATAACAGTTTAAGAAGAAGTACTCAATTGCTTAGGCCTAGTAAGTCATTAAAAAATCTCAAGAAACAAAATATTGCTACTGAAATCTCTTGGAATACAGATTTACAAAGTACAAAAAAAATCTTCTCTTCTTTCATGGTCTTTCCCTCAACATCACAAAGTAGTAGTCTTTCTCAAATAAACATGTCATTGCAAATCCTTATTACGGAAAAGTTAGAGGGGAAATACATCAATCTTTAGCAGAGCCGGCCCTTCTACCCGTAAGTACATCAGATTTATTTAGATGATTGCGTGTACAATGCCAAAATCAGAAAAGCATAAAAAACAATCTTCTTACATATGGAACATTAAAAACAAACTAATCAGAAAAGAAAAAACGAAAACGAAAAGCTAATTCCGTTCGAAACAACCTAATTTGATCTGGTAGCCTTCGGCCCATACGAGCCAGAAAGCGCACCCTCCACAACTTGGGCCTGGGCTGTGAAAGCGCCCTCCAACCTGGGCCGAAAGCAGACCCGAAACACTATGACCATTGATCTTGATCAGATGGCAGTGAGCGATTTGCGGAGGAACAGGACGGCAGCGTCACCGTGCCCCCACAGTTAACTCTAACTCATTTCGTCTTCTCTCCCTTCTCCCGCTGTGCACCCAGGCGAGTGAGGCGGTAGCCGAGCACTAGAGCGCAGCAACGGTAGGAGCAAGGGTGGCTGCGCGCGGCGGTGCTTCCCATCGTTATCCATGCCTGGAGATTGGACCCTGTTCTAAGGTTTCTTCTTTTTCTCGGCACTGGCAGTGAACTTTGGTTCGCGTGCCTATTATATAGGTGCATGCTAGGTGTTTTCAAAAAATGCTTACCCAAAAATAGGGCGTGAGTCACGAGCTAAAAAAAAAGAAGACGTGCTGGGGTGCTTGGTGCGGTGCTTGCACTTGCACATATTCAAAATTTACCTACCCAAAATTAGCGCTTGACTCACGAGCGGTTAAAAGGAAATTAATATGTTTCCTTACTATGAAACGATACTCAGGCGACGTTAAATGGAAATAAATCTTTCCTGTCTACGGGTGATTAGGGGAGATCATTGGTGAAAAAAGTTTTCCAAACGAAAAAGTCATAACACGTTGAAACCGTAAGATGTTACGCTCCAAAAATTGAAGGATCACAAATCATATGTCAGATATCTTTTTGCGTCAGAGTGATCAGATTAGCGGACCCACAATTAGGTGATAATCAATGACTAATAGGGTGGGGATGGGTATAATCTCAAGTCAATGATTTTAGAAAGAATGTTTAGCCTTTATAGTATAGAAGAAGAGAAAGATGAACGCAGCACATCTAAAATATTGACATAATATATATGAAATGTTGAACTAATAGATTTAATGTGATACATGACATTTTTGTTAAAATTATATGTCTCTAAATATTATTCAGTTTATCTATACTATAGCTATTTTTACATACTCAATGTGATGTCATCTACATATCTTTAGAAGATGCAACCCATCAAAAATCATTAATCCCTATTTCTCTCTTCTCTGGTGCAGCCACATCATCACTATCATTTTAACCATCCATTTGCTTAGATGTATTTGTTTCTTGCCGTTAGATCCTACAGAGCACATCACCTTTCCTCAGTTAACCTTCCAGTGCGTTCATCTCTTCCGGGCCCACCGTACGTTTTCCAACAATACAGAATCAATGAGCACTACGCATTAAGCTAATGGTGTCAATGCCCCAATGCACCACCTCTTAGTTACCTTGCATGTTTTATTTTCTTTACGGCCACTACTATACTGTTGATTTTTTGCATTCCACTACTAATTAGTAACTGACGTGCATCTATGTCAGTTATGCAAGTTAATGCTCCTCTTAAGTCTGAACCCCGTCAGCTTTTGTCTTCCAAAATCCTTAAAGCCACCCATGGTCGCATGGACACTCTACAATCTCCTATCATAGTTGTTGTCCACCATTCTCCGCATATCACCAAGGTATGCTATGACGACATTCTTGGCCCGTGCTTTTGCTGTTATTTTTCAAGCAATTTTGTCCTCACTGATTTACCTTTCACTCTTTGTGTTATTGTTGCAGGCAAGGGTTTCTATTTTGTTGAGGTTATTCCAACTCAATTTTTTTCATCACAATTCTCCCTCCCATTATCATCTATACTCGGTTGCATGTATATATGTTGTTAATAAAGTTGCTTCGATCCTCTTTTCTCGATCCATTTGTAACTGGACTAAACACATTATTGACATGTTATACACTAGAAAATTTTAGTAGTCTTCCCATTGGTAGCCTATTTTAGCACATATATAATTATGGGTCTATTATGTTTCACTCAGCCTGGGGGGGGGGGTGGGGTTGAATGGGAGCCAATTAAAATTCTCCAAGAGAACTTGGCCTATGTCCCAACTACAACCCAAGTCAACCTCTAACCGAGTCACCAAGATTACACACACTAACTTGTAATGTGTTAACCCTAGAAATGACTCAAACCAAAAGGACAAATAGCGGAAGCATAAAAGAAACAAAAACCGAAATAAGGAAGGTCCGAAAGGTCACAGAACAGAGCCTGACGGAAGTTCTGTGGTACCCGACGGAAGTTCTGTGATACCCGACGGAAGTTCTGTCAGTTACGGAAGTTCCGGGCGACGGAAACACTGTCACTGCCGGAAGTTCCGTGGTTCTTGATGGAAGTTCCGTCATGGTCAAAACAATAGCTCTATTCGGGAAAGAAAATTACCAAAACCCTATTAATCGAACTCCAAAAATCACGAAATTTGGACCAGATGATCCTCAATACATCACGACCCTCCTCTAAAGAGATCCACTCCAAAAACATAAGGAATCATCATGAATTTCAGATATTGTGCCAAGAACACCAAAAAGGGGAAAGTTGAGAAATCCTTCAAATCGAAGGTGCTAGAGCTATTGATTCGGTCAAGAATCCATAGAGGATTGTTCTAGCTCATCCTAGCAACAAGTTTCTCAAGAAATCCAAACAAAAAACTCATCCAAAAGTGAGATTGAAAATCACCACAAAAATAGCTCCGAAAATAAGAAAAAGGGAATTTCTGGATTCAAGTGAAGAGGGAAATCTTGAGCACGAAAATACTTCTTGTCGATGCTCAAGACCGGCAGTAAATATATAGGGCTACGTCGAGACCAAGAACTACGATGGTTACACAAGGCGCCAAATTATACAGGTTCGGGCCCTTTTAATGAGAGTAAAAACCCTATGTCCTGTGTTCTGTATTGTATTGATTGTCACAAGATGTTATTTCTCTCTCTCCCTCTCTCCAATGGGGGGTACCCTGCCGCCTTATATATCCGGTCGGCAGGGGGGTTCAGGTAGAGTCCTAGTCGTACTCTACAAGGATTCTATATGGCAAGTCTAATCTTTCTTGTCTTGCACTCCAAGCCAAGTCGGTCGGCTTCCTTGTTGATGAAGTACCCGGTCCGACTTAGCCTTGTATGAGGATACTCGTAAATCAAGTATCTCGTAGCAGCCCCCCGAGTCCTTTCTGATTTTGAGCTTTAATTCTCTGAATGATCTAAAGATCATAAATTAGGAAGACCTCGTTATCGAAGTTTTTGATAGATCTGGTGCACCGGTTAGGTGCACCTGATCAGGTGTAGCCCCCGACTCTTGTATAATTTAGAGACTAACAAATAATATAAGAGTCTAATTGTATTAGCTCTTATTAATTTGTTTATAGATATTCAAACCATCAAGTTTGAATCTTTCAGACCTTTGGTTATCAAACCCTTGGGTCCTATGCTAAGTGACCACTTTGCCGCCCGATCATCAAACCGGTCGAGTGGCACATATTATTTCTGAGTGATGGGTCGGTCAGAATTTTATGACTCTAGTCATATTCAGTATTAAGCTAAATGATTTTAGTCATAATATAGCTTTTCCCTAATTCCAATCACCCGTTTAAGTCCAAATTTGGTAATTCTGGTTATTTGACTTTAGTCAGTACCACAACCTTTGAACTTGTAACCATATGACCATCAAGTCCTTTGCCACATGATCATCAAATCACATAGATATGGTGAAATAATTCTCGGGTACTTCTCATCAAAGAAGCCCCTGAGTCTCATTTTTCTGGGTTTGTAACCCTAATGGGCTTAAGCCCTTAATTAACCTTTAAGTTAATATTAGGGTCGCACTACAGTACGGCCCACCCCGGCCCATGGGACCCTTAGGTCAAAAAAGGCAAGGGTATAAAAGGCTACACCAGGTTGACCCTCAGTCCACGCCGCATTTGCACGCGAACTCTTCGTCTTCCTTATGCCTTCTCTGCTCTCATGACTCCTCTGTTTTTCCGGCTAGGGTTAGCTTTCTCGCTTCCGGACGCCACAGATCCTGCCGCGTTTAGCCCCCGAGCTTTGGCGAAGTTTCTCAAACTCCTCCACCTCGTCCAATCCTGTTCGCGATGGGTCGCAAGAGGACTTCCATTTCAATCCCAGCTTCTTCCGCCGCCGCCGCGTCGTCCTTGTCGGAGGTCGACATCCCGGAGCAACTTCGAGAGTTCTCGAAGAGCAGCCTTTCACAGGCTGACATGAACAAGATGGTGGTGGATGGCGTCCTTCCAGAGCAGGCTCGAATCGACTGGAAGGTACCTCACGAATCCTACCCCATCCCCATTCACCAGCAGATCATAGTGTTTTGCTCATTCTTTGAGCATGGCTTTCGAGTTCCCTGCTATAGTGTTTTGCGCGGGCTCCTTTTTTTCTATGGGATTGAGCTTGTCAACCTCAATCCCAACTCCATTCTTCATATTGCCATCTTCGTACATTTGTGCGAAGCTTTTCTTGGCACTCTCCCCCATTTCAATCTCTTCCGCTATCTGTTTGTCCTCCGACCGCTGCCAACCAAGGATAACCAAGTGGCCATAGGCGGAGTCGGCGTCCAGTTACGCAAGAAAGAGGCCTACATCAATGTCCCATTGAAGACCGGAAACAAGAATTGGAAGGATGAGTGATTCTATTGTGACAACCCTCCCCTGTTCTTGCCGACTTCACTGGTGCGAAGGCTATTCCCCAAGCGCATCGGACAGAGAGGCCCAATTTGATCGATCCTCAAGTGGTCGCTTTGCTTATGAAAATTGTCGGTCTAAAGGCTGAAGGCGTCAATGGCATCATAGTCACCAAAAGGTTTATCATCCGACGAGTTCAGCCCCTGAAGCTTCAATGTCACCCGGCATGGGACTATGTTGATGAGGATGAGACCAGGGAGGTGCCGGACCCACCGAATGGTGAACTCCGCCGAAGACGCTTGTTGAAGATGTTTGAAGGGTATATCCTTCAGGACCATTCTTTGGTCAAAAAGGCGTATAACGAGGGCACAATGCGAGCCCGAGTAAGCCTTAGTCTGCCTTTAGCTATCCCTTGTTATCCTATCTTAATGTTGTACTCAATGTTTTGATCTTCATGCAGGTGCTAGATACATATGTATCTCATCCCCCACTCCCTCAGACCGACACTGAGGGACCTGATTATATCAAAAGGACACCGTTGACCGACGTCGGGGGTTCAAGTTCCTCCGCAGGCGCTCGGCCAGTTAGCGTCACTCCCGTCGTTACTCTGGCCTCCCCTGACAAGCTCCAGAAGCGGACTATCGGGCATCGACGCCAATATGTGGGGGACCAGGACGACGATGAAGAAATAACTGCCACAGATGCTGGTCAACCTGCTCCTGCAACCTCCAACCGACCTTCAGACCGATCGGAGCCCCCGAGCCCAACTCAGAGGTCAATGGAAGAGGTGGTGCAGACTGGCAAGACTGACCAGCCCTCTCAAAAGAGGAAGGAGACTGATTTTCAGTCGACTTCTTCAAAGAAGAGGCTATGCCGGATCAAGCTCAAGAAGGCTCCCAGGTTTAATCTTTAAACCCTATACTCCTTGTCTCTTATTGCTGATCTCAACATTTCCTGATCTCTTCCTTCTATGTTTTTTTCTCGGCAGTCGGACAAGTGATTCTCAGAGTGCTCAGGGATCTGAGGATACTCGGTCTGAGCTCCCACCTCGTCCGACTGGTGTGGCCCATTCGATTGGCAAGTCTTCAAACACGCCGACCGAAGTGGATAAACCATTTGAAAAGACGGTTCCTACCTCCACTCCTAATCCTCTGCCTCAAACCACTCCAACTAATGTCTCTTGACAAAGGTAAAAGGACTCTTCCTATAGATATGCTTGGTCGGCCTGAGGTGGAGGATGTGGAGATTTTGCACCAACACCGGGAGTCCAGCAAGGTAACTCAACATTATGCTTTTACCTTTCTTCACTCTCATCTTTTAGCTCATTTATCTTCTGCATATCAGAAAGTGTATGCTCTTGTGGAGCGAAAGTAGGCTAGAGTGGAATATCTTGAAGCCGAAACTTTCGGTATGTCCTTGGTCGCCTAATCTTCTTGTCTTTATGTTTTAGACTAACTTCTTATCCATTGTCTTGCTAGTCACCGGTCAGCAACTCTCCAAGGCCCTAGAGGAAAACAAGAAGCTGTTGGCCGACCGACAAGAGATAAACAAGGTCTTAGACCAAGTTCGTGTAGATCTAGCTGGTAAGTTTTCCTACCATCCATACTTAGGCAATCTGCTGACCACTCTAACGAACTTTTAGCTCGTGATAAAAAAATCACCGATCTGGAGAAGTTGACTTCCAACCAGCAGAGGTTCGTTGACGTCTTGAAGATTGAGAAGGAAAGCCTCTCCAAATTGGTTGAAGACCAGAAGACCGAGATCACTCGGCTGCAGGAGGAACTGAAGGGGACTGAAGCGAAGATAGAGGAGGCTAAGACTGTCTCCAAATCCTTCAAATGTAAACTTGCCAGTAAGCCTTCAACTTCTTCCTTCTAGTTGACTCTTCTGTTGATCAAACTGACCAATAATTATTATTTGCAGCTCTATCTTATGTCGCTCGGAAAGCAATGAACTATGTTCATGCTAACCGAGTAGAGCAGACCGGTCACTCTCTGGACTACTTATTGGAGCATGCATCGGAAGCCATTGCTTATAACACTCGGCGAGTGGCGACCGAAGCCGGGAGTCAAGTGCTGGCAATTTGCCAATCCTGGTCACCTGCTCTGCCATTGGACAAGATCAAAGAGGGCTTTAACCCCGACCTGACCGACGACCAATGTCAGCTGCTCCCGGATTCCATGCTAGAGACTTCCCAGGCCTTGGTCAAAAATATAGAAATCAATCCGACCGTGCCGACTCCCCCAGCAACTCCAGAGGTCGAACTTCGGACTGACTCTTCCTCTCCTTCAAAAGAGATATAATCATGTAATAGTATAAAACATTAGTAGTGTTTTAGTAATGATACTTGTGTATAAACTAATCTTATGCTTTTATAGCTTTAGAAGTTTGACAAAGATATCATTGACATGTTTTCATCAAGAGAAATAAAGGTTGCATCGGTCTGCCATAATATATTATGTTGTAACCCGTAACCGCGTAGCAAACAGAATCGACCAATCGACACATGACAAGTCACACTTTTGGCTCTGGGTTTAGTGTAGTGGTAGTCTGATGTGCAGCACAAAGTATTTAACCATGATGCATAAGCGTAAGACTAAAATAATAAAGACCAAAACTCAAGATCTCAAGATCTCATGATAATAAGTCAGTCAAAAAATAGGCCAAAACCAAAATATGGTTAGACCGAGATGGGACATTATTGCTAGCCCCCTGGCTCGATTGTTTAATAGTATAAATTAAGGAATCGAGTCAAATATAGAATGAAAATCATTAGAAAATTTTTCATTAAAAAAGACCAAAGTTTCATTCATAAATAATGTATAAATACACAAAATAATAGCTAAGTATAGAAACGACGTAGCTGATTTATGTTCTAGGAGTTTGGAATATCATCGTCGTCTTCATACATCGTCGGTAAGCCCCCGGGCGAGTGACTTCCTTCACTACGTACGGTCCTTCCCACTTCGGAGAGAGCTTATGCTGATTCTTTGTCGATTGCACTCGGCGAAGCACTAGGTCTCCAACTTGAAAGTGGCGACTGCGGATGTTCTTATCATAATAATGACGTAAGCCTTGTTGGTAGAGAGCCGACCGAAACAGAGCGTGATCACACAACTCCTCTGCCGCAATCAAATCAATCTCTCGGTTCTCCTCAGAAAGCTTTTCATCGTACGCTTGAACTCGTGCCGAGACAAGACTGACCTTAGTCGGCAACATAGCTTCTGAGCCATAGACCAATGAAAAAGGTGACTGTCCAGTAGCCCGACTAGTGTTTGTTCGAAGCCCCAAAAGGACTGAAGGCAACTCTTTGACCCACCGGCCGGCATAAGGTTTGAGTCTGTCAAATATCCGCGGCTTTAATCCTTGAAGAATCATACCATTGGCCCGTTCAACCTGCCCATTGCTTTTTGGATGAGCCACTAATGCAAAGTGGATCTTTATTCCCATCTCATCGGCAAAGTCCCGGAACTCCACTAAAGTGAATTGAGTGCCATTACCGGTAATGATATCATGAGGAACTCCAAACCAAGTGAATATATCTTTGACAAACTCGATCGCCTTCTTGGATGTAATCTTGTCGACCAGCTTCGCTTCAATCCACTTGGTGAATTTGTCGATAGCAACAAACAAATGAGTAAACCCGCCTGGCGCTTTCTTGAAAGGACCGACAATATCAAGCCCCCAAACAGCAAAAGGCCAAGTCAATGGTATCATATGAAGTTGTTGTGAAGGCACATGTGTTTGTTGAGCGAAGAATTGACAACCCTTACACTTCCGAACAACTTGGTGTGCATCTTCGACCGTCGTGGGCCAATAAAACCCTTGCCGGAAAGCTTTGCCGACCAAAGTCCTGGAAGCTGCATGATTGCCGCATATTCCCGAATGAATCTCTTCTACCAACTTCTAGCCTTCAGGAATTGAGATGCATCGCATCAAAATGTTGGAACCACCCCTTTTGTAAAGTTGATCCCCCACCAACAAGTATCCTCGAGATCGGATCTTCAACCTTTGTTGCTCATCAGGATTCGAGGGCAGCGTTCCCCTATCCAAATACTGGATGAGTGGGTTGCGCCAGTCGGTCTTGGAGACGTCATCGCCAACAAGATTAGCAACAATACTCATCAACACGTCCGACCGGGGAGAAATTGTTGGGGAATCCAGAACATGTAGGAAAACACCCGGTGGTACTGTAGACCGATATGATCCTATCTTGGCTAACTCATCAACCGCCTGGTTATTATCTCGGAGAACATGTGTGAACTTCAGTCCAACAAACTTGTCTTCGAGTTTTCGCACTTCTTGGCAATAAGCACTCATGTTATCATCTACACAATTCCAATCCTTGGTGACCTGATTAATAACCAAGGCCGAATCACCAAATATGTCGATGCGCTTAATGCAGAGTGACACAGCAATGCGCAGACCATGTAGGAGAGCTTCATATTCTGCAGCATTATTAGACATGCGAAACATGATTTGAAGGACGTATCGAAGCCTTTCTCCAGTAGGCGAGATAAATACAACTCCCGCACCTGCCCCTTGTAATTGAAGGGAACCATCAAAGTACATTTTCTAGTACTTGATATCTTGGGCAGTAGGAGGATTTTGAATCTCTGTCCACTCGACAACGAATTCAGCTAACGCTTGTCCCTTTATAGCCGACCGAGGCACGAACGTAATAGTATACTGACCAAGTTCGACTGCCCACTTGGCTATTTTTCCTTCAGCTTCTAGGTTATGTAACACCATCCCGAGTGCAAAAGAAGTTTGAACTTCAATTGGATGAGCTTGGAAATAGTGCTTCAACTTCCTCGAGGTGATCAATAATGCATATAACAACTTCAAGTTCTGCTGGTACCTTGTCTTAGAGGTGCTGAGAACCTCACTCACAAAGTAGACCAGATGCTGTACTTTTTGCACGTGTCCCTCTTCTTCTCGGTCGACTGTCAAAACAGTACTCACAACCTGGGTTGTGGCCGAGATGTAAAGTTGAAGTTTTTCTCCTGGCTCCGGAGGCACCAACACTGGAATACTGCTGAGATGAATCTTTAATTCGTCCAGTGCCGACTGCGCCTCCTCAGTCCAAACAAAGTCGTCCTGCTTTTTAAGCAATCGGAAGAGTGGTAACCCCCAAACCCCCAATCGAGAAATAAAGCGACTCAAGGATGCCATGCATCCGGTCAGCTTATGAACGTCCCTTTGAGAATTAGGCAGCTTTATATCAAGGATTGCCTTGATTTTATCTGGGTTAGCCTCTATACCTCGTTTTGAAATGATGTAACCGAGTAACTTTCCCGATGGAACCCAAAAAACACACTTTTTAGGATTCAGCTTCATTGAATAATGTCTCAGATTGTCAAAGGTTTCTGCCAGGTCAGAGAGAAGTTCTTCGACTTTCTGAGTCTTGACAACGATGTCGTCAACATACGCTTCAGTGTTCCGACCGATCTGAGTGGCAAGGCAGCATTGAAAACCTCGTTGGTAAGTCGCGCCAGCATTTTTCAGACCGAACGGCATAGTGATATAGCAATAGGTACCGAAGGTGTTATAAAGGAAGTCTTGATCTGATCTTTGACTCTCAGTGGGATCTGGTCATAGCCTGAATAGGCATCCAGAAAGCTTAAAAGCTCATACCCGGCTGTTGAATCTACAATCTCATCAATACGAGGAAGAGCGAAGGGGTCTTTTGGGCAAACCTTGTTGAGATCGGTATAATCAACACACATCCTCCACTCTTTATTCTTTTTAGGTACAAGGACTGGATTTGCTAACCAGTCGGGATGATACACATCCTTTATAAACTTAGCTTCTAACAATCTAACTATCTCCTTCTTCATAGTGTCCTTGCGGTCTTGCACAAAACTTCTAAGCCTTTGGCGAACAGGGGTAGCCCCTAGAGGTACCCTTAACACGTGATCAATCTTTTCCCTAGGAACTCCCGGCATGTCAAATGGCTTCCATGCAAAGATATTCCTATTTTCCTGGAGGAAAAGAGTGAGCGCGAGTTCCTATTTTTCATCAAGGTTGACCCCAGCATAAGTCACCTTATCGAGCTCCTCAGGATCGAGCGAAATTTCCTTGGTTTGGATGTCATCGGTCTGGATCTTGTCCTTGGCAGGTTTCTTTGTCGGAACCTCCGCTTCAGTCTGCTCCTCTATACCGACTGCCTTCAGGATCTCCTTTTGGTCTGATAGCATCAACTATTTGGTAGCCATCTCACAACTCTGCACATCGCAATCAAAAGAATTCCAAAGATCAGAGTGGAGGGAGATTATTTCGTTCGGGCCTGGCATCTTGAGGGTGAGATACGGATAGTGCGGAACAGCCATAAACCTAGCCATCGCCGGTCGACCGATGATAGCATGGTATGCTGACTCAAAGTCTGCCACCTGGAAGAGGATACGCTTTGTCCTAAAATTATCACGGGTGTCAAAGGTGACTCGCACTCTGATTTGTCCAATTGGGACTGAAGTCTTGCCAGGCACAATCCCATGGAAGGGTGAAGAACTCGATTGGAGGTCATTAGTTGATAGACCGAGCTCTTGAAGAGTCCTGGTGAAGATTAGGTCCAAACTGCTTACTCCATCGATGAGTATGTTGTTGAACTTCACCTCCTTCATAGTCGCAGCAAGCACCAATGAGTAGCGACCTGGTTTTGGTAGATGTTTTGGATGGTCCGACCGATCAAAGGTGATTAGCATCTCAGAGCACCTCATGTACTGAGGCGTAGCTGGCTCCACCGAGTTAATCTCTCAAAGCTCTAACTTTTGCTTGCGCTTGGACGTATAGTCATCCGGGCCTCCGAAGATAAAGTTTACTTCTTTACGGGGCTCCTGGAACTCTCCTGAATCATCCTTGTTATCATCATCCTTGGGCTTGTCTTTGTTGCTGTTGTTGCGCCTCGGGGGATCTTTGGCCACTTTGAGCGCAGCTGTTGCAAAACCCTTCAAATAATAGCAATCCTTTGCTTTGTGGTTTCCCTTGGGGTGCCAAGGGCAAAGGCCACTCAGCAACTCATCAGTAGACGGCTGGTTCGTCCGAGGATTCTTCCAAAACCGGTCCATTGTGTTGACAGCATTGTCAGGTTTTCTCTTCTTGTCCTTCTTGGAGGACTCAGGCTTGTCCAACCGCTTCTCCTTGCCCTTTCCTCGGATATCATCAAGTGCAGACTCTCCTGATGAAGATGCATCTAGGTCCCCTAGTGGGTTTTGGTGATTAATGACAAAAGATTAAAATTGTACTAACATGCTTATAAAGAAAATGTGCAGATCATGAAGAGAAAAGTTAATTACCCACTAATGTGAGAAACTCTATCCCTCAATAAAAGTGAAAAGAAAATGGCTCATAGCGGTTCAAGTTTAGATTTTATGCTTTTTGTTTTGAGTCATAGGCATGCTGAAATATTAAGAGGGGTAAAACTTATCTTTCTAGTAAAGGAAACATTATGCTCAAGCTCTAATCAATTCGTTTGAAAACCTAGCCAACAAAGCCTAAGAATCAACCTTTTACTTAGCAAGACAGAGAGTGACGGAAGTTCCGTGAGTCCTCTAACGGAAGTTCCGTCAGCGTCGGGTCTGGCCTTGACGTTAACCCGAGAGTGATGAAAGTTCCGTCACCTAGTGATGGAAGTTCCGTCAGCGTCGGGTTTCTACCTTCTGCACACCTGAGAGTGATGGAAGTTCCGTCACCCCACAACGGAAGTTCCGTCTCCAAGAACCTCTGTGGCTCTCACGGAAGTTCTATGAGCCTCCTTCCAGTCTAACCGAGAGTGACGGAAGTTCCATCACCCCATGACGGAAGTTCCGTCTCCAAGAACCTCCGTGGCTCTCACGGAAGTTCTGTGAGTCTCCTTTCCTTCTTGTCAAACCGAGAGTGACGGAAGTTCCATCACCTTTTGATGGAAGTTCTGTCACAGCATCTTTTGCTCTCTGTGAGTGCTTTACAACGGCTAAATTTGAATTGACGGAAGTTCCGTGGGTAACCACGGAAGTTCCGTCAGACCCAGAAAATACACTAACGGCTAGTTTTTGAGCTCTCACTATAAATAGAGTACCCCTTCCCCCGTGGGAAGGGTTGGATTCTTTGCCATTTCACTCACTCTTCAGCTAGAGCTCTCCTCTCTTACTCCTAGACTTGTTCTTGAGATTCCAATCCAAGTGAGAGAGATCTAAACACAAAACAATTGAATCCATCCACTCAAAAGCTTGAGCACATCTTTTCGTCCCCATCAAGATTTGATTTGCTTGTTACTCTTGGAGACTTGCTCTCCTAGACGGCTAGGCGTCGCCCTTGAACTCCCAACTTTGTGTGGTGAGTCGGGGACATTTGTGAAGGTGTGATTCACCTCCGGAGGAAAAGAATCAAGTGGAGAAAGAAATCCAAGCACGATCTTTGTGATTGCTTGGTGGGGAAAAGGGTTGAGAGAGACCCGGCCACTTTGTGTGGCTCCTCAACAAGGACGTAGGAACTACTTAGTGTGGTTGTCGCACCTTGGGTTAATTCTTGTGTCTCTCTTTACTTTCCCGCTCTTATATTTGTGCTTGTTTATTTCTTTCATATTATTGTGCTTGTATCATTTGTTAATTGTGTAGCTAGTCTTCATTCAAGAATTCTAGGCTTACATTATATTAGCTTCACTTCTACCAAGCTAGTGTTTTCTTCTCTTTGTTATCCGCGTTGTTCATTGCTTAGAGGAAGGGTAGTGAGAAGTTCTATCATCTGACAGAACTTCCGTGGCGACGGAAGTTCCGTCGATCCCGACAGAAGTTTCATCACTTCTGGTAATAGATTATCCTTTAGTTCTTTTTCAGGATTATTTTTAGATTGCCTATTCACGCCCCCCCCCCCTCTAGGCAACTTTCACCTGATGCATACTTATCAGCAATCTTGAAGCACTCTTGAGCGGTGAGCTTGAGATCATGGTTCCTCCGACCGATTTCCCGGACCAGATCGTCACTGCGAATTCCATCCAGGAAGGCAGTAATGATTTGCTGATCGGGGATGTTGGGGATCTCAGTCTTCTTAGCGCAAAACCGCTTGATGTAGTCACGAAGAGGCTCATCACCCTTCTGCTTGATCCGAGTGAGGTCGCAGTGGTTGCCCGGTCGGTTGCAAGTTGCTTGGAAACTTTCTATGAGTTTCCTGTTGAGGTCTCCCCAAGATGTGACTGACTCCTCGGGTAGAGGTGTGAGCCATATCTGAACGGCAGGATCTAAGCAGACCGGAAGGTAATTAGCCATTACGTAGGAATCACCTCCAGCCGACCAGATCGCTGTGCTATAGAGTTATAGCCACTCTCGGGGGTTGGTTTGTCCATCATATTTTTCGATGGGAACCGGCTTGAATCCTTTCGGCCATCGAGCAATGCGAAGCCGAGGGACGTAAGCCTTGATGCCATCGATCTCGTCATCAGTCGGCATTAGTGACCGCCTTTTCCGGTCTGGGGACGTAGTTGGGCAATGACGGTGGCGTGGGCCGACATCCTCATCATGACAATGTTGTCGATTGCCATCATTATCGCGCCGATCCCAATCATCATGTCGACGTCGGTCATCGCGGTTGTCTCTTGGAGGAGGATTCTGACGATCGTCTTGTTGGTTGTCCCGTCGGTCTTCTCGTTGGTCGTCCCATCGGTCTTCCCGTCGGGCATCCATCCTTTGTTCACGACGTTCTTCCTCATAGCGTCGGTTGTCCCGAGCGCGCTCCTCATGGTGAGAGTTGATGGTGTCTTGTCCATCACGGATGCTAAGAGAATTTCTCAGATCTTCACGCCTACGCCGACCCTGAGGAGATGCATGGCTGGAACTTGCGACCGACTGAGACTTTGCAGCATCTTGCACTGCTGCAGCCTTGAGCATAGCCACCGCCTTCTGCATAGCAGGAGTGTGATAGTGGGCGTCAACCATTAAAGTGTCAAGCAATGTCTTGGCCCCGGTGATGTTGTTCTGTGGGGTGTGGTAGACCTTAACACCATCCACTTCAAGGTCAGGGCCGAGATCCAGTCGGCGTGCGTTGCGTGATCCGCGCGACCCTCTTGGTCGACGATGGTGACCGACCGATAATTCATCAGCTGGCGGGTTATCATCTTGTCGGCCTCCTTCAACCGGCTGGTTTTGGCGACCACCGGCTGGATTCCCTTCTTCTTCGGCATCCGGATCCTCGTCCTAGTTTCCAGTAGCAGGATCTACTATATCCACCATGTTGACTGTATGGGGATATGAGTAGGTTGATCCGATCGTGTCCTCATCAAAAGACCGATCTGACGTGGAGTCATATCCGAAGGAAGAGTCTTCCTGCTCAGATCCGAGTGGGATCAATGCATGAATAATGTCAAACGGACTCGGTGATCGCGCCATGGGGCTGGCTGCGGTTGATTCTGATCTATAGTCGTTCAGACCTAGGGCTCCATTATCGCCGACCATGAAGTCGAGCGATCCAAAGGAGATCTTGAAGTTCGGCGAGTATTGAATGATGGGAAGTACGTCCATCGTAGTCGACGGAGAATCCCGGCGAGCCTTGTCCCCTACCTGGTGCGCCAACTGTCGATGCTCAAGACCGGCAGTAAATATGTAGGGCTATGTCGAGATCAAGAACTACGATGGTTACACAAGACGCTGAATTATATAGGTTCGGGTCCTCTCAATGAGAGTAAAAACCCTACATCATGTGTTATGTATTGTATTGATTGTCACGAGATGTTGTTTCTCTCTCTCCCTCTCTCCGATAGGGGGTACCCTGCCACCTTATATATTCGGTCGGTAGGGGGGTTCAGGCAGAGTCCTAGTCGTACTCTACAAGGATTCGATATGGCAAGTCTAATCTTTCTTGTCCTGCACTCCAAGCCGAGTCGGTCGGCTTCCTTGTTGATGAAGTACCCGGTCGGCCATCGACTTAGCCTTGTATGAGGATACCCATAAAGCAAGTATCTCATATCATAGAAACGTTCTTACAAGATCCAAAGGTAAAAGGCTAGGAAGCCACCCTCTTCCTTCCACTCTTTGGAAGAGCAAGAGATATCTCTCACACACCCTTTCCTCTCCTCTAAAATATGAAGTCCTCTCCTAGCACTTTGAATAGAGTCCTAACACAAGGATAATGGGAAGAGAGGCACCTCTCCCACTAGCAACACCTCTCCTTATATAGGCCTAGGATCTATTGTCCACATGACCACTCTATCCTTGACCTAAATAACACACCCACCTACCACAACCACCGGTTTTGAGGCCCAAACCGGAAAACCGCCTTGCACGCTTCTCAAGCGCCACTTCTCGATGTCAACGCGTGTCACCTTGTCCCGCTATCCTGACCACCGGCAAGTCTCTCCTAGTCCCTGTCCATTGGGCCCCCTTGTCACTTGCACCGGCATCCTGTTCACCTTAACTTGGTCAACACGCCATCTTCATCACCACCACGGTTTTGAGGCTCAACCGCGAAACCATCTGTGCTTCTTGCCTCTCCACGTGTACGGTGTGGATCACCCTTGACTTCACCGGGCATCCCGATCGTCTGGCCCCAATTCCCCTACTTGTGCCCGATCCTCTCGTCGTTGACCGCCAAGTCAACTCCAGTGACCTACACATCATGAGACAAGCAAACACATTTCCCATCTCCTGCAACATCACCAATATCTCCACCAACTCCGGTTAGTCATAACCATGATATGCAAACCCATGCAATCCCTGGATTCCCGTATTTCAACTCAAACACCAAATCCGCTCAAGTCAATTACTCATCATAAATATAGCAAACCATGGCACATATCCACATGGTTTCTCAATCTCCCCCTTGATGAGTACATTGACAACACCAAATGCACAAAGATTAGAGATTGAAATGTGAAGCTGAATAAGCACATCCAAATGGCCAAACCTAAAGAAAAGGTGAAAACAAACCATCTAGCTAGTAGGGATCACAAAACGAAGAGTTGGCAAACAAAGCGACTTGAAACGCAAAGAATGTGAAAAGTGCAAGAAACCGCTCAAGATCATGATATGCTCCCCCTCAAGTTGTGGGAGATCTTATGTAGTGCAAAATGGATCATATGAGTTTCTTAGCATTATTTGTGCATGACCCCAAAATTTTCTCCCCCTTTGGCAATGAACTCATCAAAGAGGCAAAAGAACAAACAAACATGCAATGCGTGAAAATGCATACCTAAAGAGCTTCAACAATTAAGCAAACAAGCATTTAACTTTGCTAACCATAACCATAGTTCCATGGAGTGTAAAGGCAATGGCTCTTAATCATGCAAAGATCAAAAATAGATAGCAAGACATAAACACCATGAGCTATACAGGCTAAGCAGAAAGATTGACTAGCTTAGATAGAATCAAATTTTGCTTATCATGAGAAAATCAGCCACCACATGTGTAAGTACGCTCATCTAAGGCAAAACAAGCACCAAGTGAATCATAAGAATCTAGCCAGTTTCAATCTCAACAAGAGCAACAAGCATTCGCAGAAAATGAGCTCTACAAACGCTCACATATGAAACAGACACTCAGTTGATCAAGTGATTATAGTTTATCCTCGTGTGTCCTCTTATCCATATGGAGGGTCGCACGACTGGGTACGGCAAACACCCCGAGGCTTCAAGTTATAATGTTTGGATTTAGCATTATTGAGTAGTTCTTGATCAAAGCACTTAGCAGATTTTTCAAGATTATGCACAAGACAAAGGAGCATGCCTTTGTGGCAAAAGGAACACATGTTCCCACAATGTTACATCATGAGCTAAACATTTGCAAAGCCTTCTGTTTCGCACACACAAGGTGCCAAAGCCAAGACATCCTCTAGACTAGCCTCAATGCAAGCTTCAACAAGGATAAAAGCAAGTATACACATGGTGAGCAAGTTTTAGCAAGATTAGATCATAAGGTTCACAAGAAGCTCAGTTTACCTTTAAGATTAGCAAGTGCTCACATGAGTTTATAACAGGCCATCTAGAAAATCTAAGCATGAGAAATTACCATCACATCCATACAACTTAGCTCAAGCTCAATCATAGCAAAGAGAAATGCAAGAAAGCATAAGAATCAAAGCTCATCTACCAATGCATATATTACATATGAGATGCAAAGTGAAAATGGTAAGATACATATATACAAGAGAAAACCAACTCCCCCTCAAATGATGCCATAGGGATGATAAACACCAAGTTCCCCCTGAAGAAAAGCATGTCTTGAAGCATCTAGGGGCTTGGTGAGGATATCAGCTAGTTGGTTTTTGGTATCAATGTATTTGAGCTCAACATCCCCTTTCTCAACATTGTCTCTCAGGAAGTGGAATCGTACATTGATGTGTTTGACCTTACCATACTGAATTGGGTTTTTGGCTAAGCATATAACACTGGAGTTATCACACATGAGTGGAACACCCTTAAAAGTTAACTCATAGTCTCTCATGGTAGATAGAACCCATAGGATTTGTGAGCAGCAACTACATACTCAGCCTCTGTGGTGGATTGGGCAACACTCGACTGCTTACGAGAAGACCAACAGATCAAAGAAGTACCCAAGAAATGGCAAGTACCAGAAGTGCTCTTCCTATCAATTCTACACCCAGCAAAGTCCGCATCTGAGTACCCAATGAGATCAAGAGATGAAGATGCAGAGTACCAAAGACCGAACTCAAGGGTGTATTTGAGATACCTGAAGATGCGCTTGACAACCTTGCGATGAGTCACCCTTGGGGAAGCTTGAAAGCGAGCATAAAGACACACCGCAAAGTGTATGTCGGGTCTTTTCACTGTCAGGTACAAGAGGGAGCCAATCATGCTCCTGTACTCCCTTTGATTCACCGCTTCATAGTCTTCATCAGGGTCAAGAGCCGTTGTAGTGGACATTGGTGTAGACAACGGCTTCACATTGATCATGTCGAACTTCTTCAGGAGATCCTTCGTGTACTTGGCTTGATGTATGAAAGTGCCTTGCTTGCACTGCTTGATTTGAAGCCCAAGAAAGAAGGTGAGCTCTCCCATCATCGACATCTGAAATTCACTTTCCACAACTTCCTAAAACCTGGACACAAGAGCATGAGAGGAACCACCAAAGATAATATCATCCACGTAAATCTGAACCATTAGAAAGTCATTGCCATGCTTAAGAGTGAACAAGGTTTTATCAACACACCCCATGACATACCCACGCTCTAGCAATAAGGTCTTAACCCTAGCATACCATGATCTAGGTGCTTCCTTTGGTCCGTACAAAGCCTTCTGAAGCTTGTACACACGGTTTGGGTATTTGTGGTGCTCAAAGCCAGGGGGTTGCCTCACATACACTTCTTTCTCTATGAAACCATTTAGGAAAGCACTCTTGACATCCATTTGATAGAGTCTAATGTCCTTGGAGGTAGCAAATGCAAGAAAGATCCTAATGGCTTTTATGCGAGCAACAGGAGCAAAGGTTTCACTATAATCTAAGCCCTCCACTTGGCTAAAACCTTGAGCAACTAGCCTAGCCTTGTTTCTCACAACCTCACCATCCTCCCCATGTTTGTTTTTGAACACCCACTTGGTTCCTATGACATTGATATTTTTGGGAGGCTCTACAAGTGTCCAGACTTTGTTTCTCTCAAAGTTTTCCAACTCCTCATGCATGGCATTAACCCAATGTTCAACAGATAGTGCGTGTCCAACATCCCAGGGTTCAAACGTTGCAACAAAGAGAGAATTGGTAAATCAAGCAAGATGTGCAGACCTTGACCTTGTTGTCCTCTCATAGAGATTACCGATCATCTGTTGAGGTGGGTGTCGACGTTGAATGTTGTGAGGAGCCTCTCTCTCAGAGTGTACCTCCCCCTCAACCACAGCTAGAGCTTGCTCGACAGCTGCTGAAGTCGATGTAGAAGCTTCTGGACCCTCTGCTGGAGTAGTGGTGGTAGCAGGAACAAGCTCAGATGAGAGATGAAGTGAATCATCATCATCATCATCAAAGCCCTGTAGGTCCTCTTCTACAAAGATGCTCCCCTTCATCTCCTTGTCACCTGTAGACTCAATCACATTCCTTGCACAAGAGTTTGACTCATCAAAGGTTACATCGCAGGATTCTACGATGGTGTTAGTCTCCAAATTCAAAAATCTATAGGAATGACCATGAAGAGAGTAATCAAGAAAGATCCCATCGGAAGACCTTGACTCAAACTTATCAAGATTGCCACGCTTGAGAATAAAGCACTTGCAACCAAAGGCACGTAAATGAGAAACCGAGGGCTTTCTCCCAAAACACAGCTCATAAGAAGCCACATTAAGAATTGAGCGTAGGAAAATCCGATTGGAAACATAGCAAGCAGTGCTAATGGCCTCAGCCCAGAACCGCCTCGGAGTCCTATGCTCATCGAGCATCGTCCGGGCCATCTCCACTAAGGTTCTATTCTTTCTTTCAACCACACTATTCTACTGGGAAACACGAGATGCTAAAAACTGATGCTCAATACCATGCTCAAGACAGAAAGCATCAAAGGAGGAGTTCTTGAACTCGATGCCATTATCACTACGAATCGCTTGTAATGCACCAGGGAGTTCCTTGAATAACCTCAAAGCTAAGCTCCGAAAGTGATGAAACACTTCATCCTTGCTCTCAAGAAAGTAAACCCAAGAGTAGCGAGAATAGTCGTCAACAATCACAAGAACATACCACTTCCCACCCCCGAACGAACCCGAGAAGGACCAACAGTTTCCATATGAAGCAACTCTCCAGGGTGTTCAGTCATCACCAAATTGATTGGTGGATGAGAAGCGGCAATCATTTTTCCCATGACGACAAGGAGCACAAACCAAATCCTTATCAAATTTGAGCTTAGGCAATCCTCGGATCAAACCTAGGCCACTCAAGCGACATAACAAGTCAAAGCTCATGTGACCCAGTCTCCTATGCCATTTCCAGAGCTCAAAAGAAGATTGAGCAAACAAGCACTTGTGAGAACCAGGAGAACTAGCAAAATCAGCCTAAAAAACTCTGCCAATGTGAGAAATCCCACAAACCAAGGAACCACTCGAATCAAGAACACAAGAAGCATTCGACTTAAAACACACTTCCAAACCAACATCAAGAAGCTGAGAGACAGAGAGGAGATTGTACTTGAGAAACTCAACCAAACCAACATCATTGAGAGTGAAGTTCTCATTTACCTTTACCACGCCCCTTCCCTTCACTCTTCCTCTCTTGACATCTCCAAAGGTCACATACTCCCGACGCTTCAAGGGAGTGAGGCTGGAGAACCACTTTGCATTTCTAGTCATGTGGCGCAAACACCCGGAATCCATCAACCACTTGTTCTCCAAGCCTCCACCTGCTGCCTACAAAGAACGAGAAGTGAAAGTCAATGGCTCAGTGTTGGGGTTAGTCAAAAAGAATTTGGGAATCCAGCACATAACCATACGACCGGTAGTAGTCATCATAGTTCTTTGCACTTTATCATTCGAACGCATGGGATGAGAACCACAATGGGGAAAACATGACCTATCAAAGCGTCTCGACTCAAACCTTGGGTTGTGAGGATAGAAATTATTTGTGTGAAAGCCAAATCCACGCGAGTGACGCTCATCACGATGGGGAAAACGTGAGGCGCCAGAGCGCTGCTACGCAAAGCCTCCGTTTCATGAATCAAAGCCATATGAGGAATGACCCTGTCCACGATAGGCACGAGAAAAGGAGTGAGGCTGAAAGTCAACAAAATCATCATAAAAAGCACCCCTAGTCAACTCAGCTTGCTTCCTCTCAATCCTCTTATGCCTATAACAGAATTCATCCAAGTGGCCCTTGTGACACAAAACATGCAATTGTAGACACCCTTAGGATTAGGCTTGGTTTGCATTGCAGGTTTGGGTTTTGGCTTCTCTGTTTGCTTTGGGTTGAAGGAAGGTTTTGGATTGGGTGGATAGTACGTGTCAGTGGGTTTAATGGTGTTTTCCTCATCCTTGTAGTTGGAGCTAGGTACAAACTTACCCACATTCTCACTCTCCTTGTCACACCTCTCAAATCCCAAACCTAAGTTATAGGTTGATCTAGAAGCACTCTCTTTCACTCTTGCCAAATCACTCTCAATCTTCTCTTCACTCAGTAGGGTTATCTGGAGCCTAGACACAAGATAGTCATTTTCCTGAACTAGGGCTTTGTTTTCCTCCCTAGTGATTACAAGCTTGTCCTTAAGAGAGACACACACCTCACAAGGTGGTGGAAGAACCTTAGAGCGAGTCTCATGAAGCAACCTGGACTCAAGCTCTTTGACTTTGAGGGACTGAGCGTCCAACTCATCTGTGAATTTGGGGCGCTTCTGACATGCACCCAAAAGAGTTGGTCTAGCTTTGAACTCATCAAGCTCCTTGAGGGCACTCTCAAGCTGACTGGCAACTTGAGCATGCTCACTCTTCCTCTGTGCAAGATCACTCATCACAACTTGACAAGACTCACACTCAACAACAATGTCCTCACGAGCAAGCTTGGACCTAAGCGAAGCAATTTCAAAATCAGCACTCTCTAACTTAGACTTAAGCTCTCTACTCTCACGAATAGCACTGCGAAGCTTATCATCTTGCAAAAGCAGAACATCACGCAAATGATCAAGTTCAGAAGAGAGCTCATCAAGAGTGGGAGGTACCGCGCTTGTGTTGGAGTCGGATCCAGAGTCGGTGTCATGATCGTTCTTTGCCATGAAGCAAAGCCTGATGAAGCCATCCTTCCTCTTGACTTGTGCTTTTCAACCTCCTCCTTCGAGCTTGTAAGGCCTTCGCTTGATGTGAGGTCGACATCGCTCAAGGCGGCAACGCAGGCGCGTGCAATGTCCTTGGTGAACTTCTTGGAGTTCTTGCCCTTCTTGTAGAAGCGGTTCTTCTTCTGCTTGAAGTCTTCAGTGTTGTTATCGCGGTACCCGGCCTACTTCTTCTTCTTGGGACAATCAGCGATGAAGTATCCCAGGTCACCGCACTCGAAGCAGGTTCTTGAACCACCTCCTCTTCTCTCCTTCCGGTTGTTGTAGAACCTCCTGAACTTCCTTGTGAGCAAGGATAGCTCCTCGTCAGGAATACACTCCATCTGTTCATCGGAAGCTGCAACAAGAGAAGACAAAGCAAACTCCAAAGAAGACTTATCAAGTGAGGAGTTAGTTCCATAAGAAGCATCACTGTGACTAACCTTCTGAGAGCTAGAAAGCAAAGCCATGCTAGAAGCAGGAATAGCAAGATTAGGATGAGATTTCCTAGACAATTCATGAGATTTCAGCTTGCTATACAGTTGCTCAAAGTTCAAGGTGTTGAAGTCAGCAGTTTCTTCTAGAGCAGCAATTTTAACCCCTCAAACATTTTCATCAAGTGAGTACAGCAGTTGCTTAGCTCTATCATTGTCATTGTACACAAGGGTACCACAAGCCCGCAAGTTGCACACAATTGCCTCAAACCTACGAAAAGTGTCATCTAGTGACTCACCCAGTTTCTGTTCAAAGGTTTGGTACTGTCTACTGTAAGAATCCTTACGCATTGACTTGACCTGGTTGGTACCCTCATGGTAAATGCAGAGCTTATCCTAAATAGCATGAGCAGTGTCAAGGTGTGCAACCCTATCATGTTCACTCCTACCAAGTGTAGAGAGCAGAATATTGACAGCTTTGGAGTTGTTCTCATACCTGACTAACTCACCTGCAGAAGCAGTGTTCAGGTCTTGTGGTATAGCAAAACTTGATCAACAATCTCCCAAACTGCACGTCCTTGACTCAGCAGATACGCCTTAGTCCATGACTTCCAGTAGGGCAAGTCCTCTCCATTGAACATCTATAGCTTAACAGCACGCTTCTCCATGTCACCTTCAGATCACAAAGCCAGTAAAGGTTAACTAGTGATCAAACTGGCTCTGATACCAATTGAAGGACCGAGAAGGCGACCAGAGGGGGGTGAATGGGAGCCAATTAAAATTCTCCAAGAGAACTTGGCCTATGTCCTAACTACAACCCAAGCCAACCTCTAACTGAGTCACCAAGATTACACACACTAACTTGTAATGTGTTAACCCTAGGAATGACTCAAACCAAAAGGACATATAGCGGAAGCACAAAAGAAATAAAAACTGAAACAAGGAAGGTCCGAAAGGTCATAGAACAGAGCCTGACGGAAGTTCCGTGGTACCCGACGGAAGTTCCGTGATGTCCGATAGAAGTTCCATCAGTTATGGAAGTTCCAGACGACGGGAACACTGTCACTCATGGAAGTTCCGTGATTCTTGACGGAAGTTCCGTCACGGTCACGGAAGTTCCATCATGGTCAAAACAGCAGCTCCGTTCGGGAAAGAAAATTACCAAAACCCTATCAAACGAACTCCAAAAATCACGAAATTTGGACCAGATGTTCCTCAATACATCACGACCCTCCTCTAAGGAGATCCACTCCATAAACACAAGGAATCATCATGAATTTCAGATCTTGTGCCAAGAACACCAAAAAGGGGAAACTTGAGAAATCCTTCAAATAGAAGGTGCTAGAGCTATTGATTCGGTCAAGGATCCATAGAGGATTGTTCCAGCTCATCCTAGCAACAAGTTTCTCAAGAAATCTGAACCAAAAACTCATCCAAAAGTGAGATCGAAAATCACCACAAAAATAGCTCCAAAAATAAGAAAAAGGGAATTTTGGGATTCAAATGAAGAGGGAAATCTTGAGCACGAAAATACTTCTCATATCATAGAAAGGTTCTTACAAGATCCATAGGTACAAGGCTAGGAAGCCACCCTCTTCCTCCCACTCTTTGGAAGAGCAAGAGATATCTATCACACACCCTTTCCTCTCCTCTAAAACATGAAGTCCTCTTCTAGCACTTTGAATAGAGTCCTAACACAAGGCTAATGGAAAGGGAGGCACCTCTTCCACTAGCCACATCTCTCCTTATATAGGCCTAGGGTCTATTGTCTACATGACCACTCTACCCTTGACCTACATAACACACCCACCTACCACCGCCACCGGTTTTGAGGCCCAAACCAGGAAACCGCTTTGCACGCTTATCAAAGTGTCACTTCTCGATGTCGACGCGTGTCACCTTATCCCACGATCCTGACCACCGGCAAGTCTCTCCCAGTCCCTGTCCATCGGGCCCCCTTGTCACTTGCACAGGCATCCCGTTCGCTTTGATTTGGTCAACACGCCATCTTCATCACCACCACGGTTTTGAGACTCAACCGCGAAACCGTCCGTGCTTCTTGCCTCTCCACGTGTACGGTGTGGATCACCCTTGACTTCACCCGGCATCCCGATCATCTAGCCCCAAGTCCCCTACTTGTGCCCGATCCTCTTGTCGTTGACCGCCAAGTCGACTCCAGTGACCTACGCATCATGAGACAAGCAAACACATTTCCTATCTCCTGCAACATCACCAATATCTCCACCAACTCCGGTTAGTCATAACCATGATATGCAAACTTATGTAATTCCTGGATTCCTGCATTTCAACTCAAACACCAAATCCGCTCAAGTCAATTACTCATCATAAATATAGCAAACTATGGCACATATCCACATGGTTTCTCAACCGACTACATCCATTCTGTATTGAAGGCACTATAGCTCCAACAATCCTATTTAGTATCCACTAACGGCATTAAATCAGATCTATTTTCAGCTAATTCTATTGCTTCATCTTCAGAAATTGATCACACAACCCCCTGCAAAAAGATGACCTCAGGCACAATGCCATAGGTGCTTCGCAGAACCAGTGAACATATGAGCTGCCTGTCAGACCTTCCACTCTTCCACTAGACGCATACCTGATCCAGTGCATGGTATGATGCCCCTTGAAGTTGTGTTTGCTCCTCTATGCATGATTAATGTGGGAGAACAGAAGAGAAGCATGATGGTTCACGTCTTACTGTAACATACTCCCTCCATTCATATTTACATGTTATTCTAAGGTTTTTAACTTTTCTATAATTACATATCATTCTCGCTTCCTAATGCATCTTTCTCTCTTCCCAATATAATATTCTCTTTTCCCACTACATCTCTATCTCTATCTCTCTCCTTCTCGTTTTCAGTGCACCCATCTTTTTACCTCCTTATTTCCCGTCCAACTCCAAAACAACATCTAAATATGAACAGAGGAAGTATCTCTGTATGCGTCAAAAGAGTACAGTAGCATCAAGTTTCAATGTTACATTCACTCATGACTTACCAGAAAAAGAACTCGAGCATTTATGGTTCCTGCACATGTATTTCTTCTCATTGATTTTCCTCTCCTATTTTGATTTCCCTATCATTTGTCAGATTTTTTTTCTATTTCCTTTCCGGCTGCAAGAAACACAACTACTTTTTTTATTGCTCTTAATTAGTGTAGACCTTCCGTATTCTCATTATAAGCATCTCAAAAATGAATTGTGGACTATACATTGATTCACTACATTATAGGAGCGAATATATATACACACTTATGTTGTATTATCTTAGTCTATACCTGACAATTTTGTTATAATTATATATAACTATTTTCAAATGCTAATCATCTATGGATCATTTTGCACCATCCAACCTTTATCGAGCATAAATGTTGTGCTAACCCCCTTTATCTTTGGTCAAGATCCAACAAGAATTAGATTTACGACATCTGTGATCTCAAATAAAAAACACTTAAATCTGATGTATCACATTCTTAAGAAATCCCGCAGCAACGCGCGGGGTATCAACTAGTTATTGATATTAGAAGGGAATAATTAATATACAATTTTAGATTTGACTCGTGGGACAAACTCCTATCCCATACTGATGGATCTGTGAGAGATTGACTATACAATATCTGGGTGCTATACATGAGTATTGTATAGCACGCGGGCACTCAGCTCACAAAAGGAGACAATTGCACAGGCGAGCGAGCTCCACCCGCACTGACACCTCCGCCCCCAGCCCCATGGTCCTCTCATCCCCATGGCCTGACACCATTGTCATCGTCAACGGAACCGTTGCAGCACCACCACCATCATAGATTCAATATCTATCTATTTATTAATAAAAAGGAGATAAACTTTCTACTAGGATGTTTAGAAAAATAGAGAAATAACCTCTAAATTCTCATAAAAAAGCAAAACATCTAGCCCTTAATTTGTATCTCACAACTAAAGAGAGACATCCGGCCCTTGATTTCTATACGATCCTCGCCTGAACATAGATCCTATTTTTGCCTACTTCGTACCCCACCCTGTTGTACGAAGGACAGGATCGCTACAGACTTGCATGAACCCTAGCAAGGTTAAATCAATGGCGTTGTATCAAAGGATCGGAGCACAAAAGGCATGCAATTGATTTGCCTACACTACCGCACGTGCCTTCAGATTCCGTGATGCTTGAGAGCATTGGCAGTAGGAAAGTTGAAGTGCAGAATAAGAGATCTATACACAATCACCAAGAGTGAACTTCATCTACATTTGTAAAATCCTTTTTCATCGTGATTAGGCAGCCTACAGAATCCAAGTGATCAGCAGAGCGGATTTCATGACATCCACGGCTAGCGCGACCATAAGTTGGATCCGTGGACGGTAGATGGAAGCACGCTGGGTTCATTATTCATGTCGAGAAGCCTTCGATGATGTTTGGATTCTCAGCATGAACTAGAGCATGGAGTTCGTTCTTCAGTGTCCAGATTAGTTCAGCTTGAATTGCAGACTAAGATCATCGACACTGTAAGTTCATCAGCTGTCGCAGTAATCTATGGCTGAGCACAGGGCATGTGGAGCCTGAGGTGTCATGTTTTAGTTACCTGATCATGTCCTTTGCTTGGCCGATGGTCAGGGTCGCGACCCTGCTAAAGGTTAGTACACCAATATTATTGATGGTTGTGGCCTGTTGAATCCATGAGCAGGAAGGATCCTTTTTTCAACTTCAAACAGAGATCACTGACACCTTCACAGCTAGACTGATCTATCTCCTTTTTCATGATTTTGATAAGAATACAGACACCGGCATAGAAGATGATATCTTTGTGATTGTACTGACATGGTCATCGCAATGAAACAATTTGATGTTCACAAGGTATGAAGCCAATTATGTGCCATCTGCAGTAAGGAACCTGAATCATGAACCATATTATATTTCAATTCTGTAATGATGAACCTAAAGACACAACAGTTACTTGCCGTGTGTTATACAATTTGTACGTACGTATATTACCTGCAGTTATCCTGATATAAACTATAGAGCAAATATTGCAGCTATAGAACACACTACTCTTGAATAAGCATGTAATATTTTATCACTAATTGCTATGACATGCTCAAGGTGCCACAACCTTTTTGTAACCTGTAAACATTATAAAAATCCTAGAATAAATATTATAGTTCACGGGTCATGAATAATGGACATCTTTGTGTTATGGCCATTTAGGTTTACATTCCCATGGTTATCTGCACCATGCATGCTCCTTCTACTTAGACTTACGATATAATAGTTTTTTTTGCTTAATGTAGAATATATAACAATCACTCACCAAAACTATATTGGGCGTTCAACACAGTTTGATTCAATATGCTATGCCATTATGTTTCTTCACAGATTCATAGTACAATATCACCTGGCATAGTTTATATTTGTTATTTATATTTCAGTATTCTATTATAGTGGATATAAAATAATATAATATATACTAAAATATTGTTCACAGTCAAGAAAAATGTTCAATTAAAATATATTAATAAATTTTAGTACTTATTTACTTCTAGCCCGTTTAATTGCACGGGTAATGGTGAAAAAAATAAATTGAGATATAGAAGGAAGAATATTGAAATTGATTAAATGGAGATTGTTTATTGATGCATGTTGTACAGCCTTATGTATAGGTTTTGACATATTTCATAAAGGTAAAACTCAAATACTTTTCATAGGAAAGTTCATCTGTATTGAAAATAAAAAATAAATTATAAATTTATATATTATTACTATGTGGCTACTGCACTAGCCCGAGCAATTGTGCGGGCTCACATGCTAGTTATTTATAATAGTTTTAATAATTTGAGAAAAATAGTTCAACATTATTGAAATTGTGCATTTATAATGTTAAAAATCTTGAATCAACACCGAAGTTCCCCTCCCGCTACTCTGACATGCCGCCGCGCTTGCCGTTGAAGCTCCACCTCAATGCAATGGGTGGAGAGACGGCGGAGACACCGCCAGTCATAGGGACGACATCAACCTATAGGCGGTGGTCTTCATCGCCTATTGCCGGAGCAAGGCCGGAGGCACCGGCGGTGAAGCGGGCGAGTCAGAATGTTGGACAGCGTCGACTCCAATCGGATGTGGAAGATAGGGGAGTCGTCGAATCCCTACTGCACCATGAATCCAAAAGCTGTGGGCTCGGGTAGGTAGCATCTGAGTACTATACATTGGCGAATCCGTGATGATGTTTGAACATGGCTCAATAAGCTTGCTGTATTGGGCTATAGACCCGGGTGAGTTTTAGGCCCATGTCGCGCATCCGTTTACCGTGCTCATCGCCTCGGCGGAGACAGAGGGCAACCCGCAATCCCATCGACGCACGCACTGGTTAAAACACCGAGGGAGAAACGGTAGACAAGGCGTTTGGTCACTGCACACGTTCGTCGTCTCGCCAAACGCGCTGCCGGCTGCGAATTTTCACAGAACATCCAAACAAGCAGTACCTACTATGTGTAAGTTTGGTCAAAAGCGGCGTGTCAGGCTTACTAGAACAGCTTCCACGACACTGTTTCACTACCACTACAAGTTAGGAGTACAAACAAAACTAGGAAACGCGAAAGCAATGATTCGTCAAAGTGGGCGACGAGAAGTGACCATCTCGCCAAAGCCCCGCCGTCGATCCCTACAAAGCATCAGCAACATGTATTAAAACGAACAATATAGTCGATCCCTGACAAAGGTGTAATCGGCGCCTGAAAGAACGAGATCCACGCAGCCACCGCGCGCTTTGACCGATCTTCTGTAGCACGGAAATCTGATGGATCTCTCGGATCACATCATCGAAAGCAATGCGCTCGCTTCTTTCGATAAAGAGGAGGCGGGGGGAGAATCCGGTCCTTTCCCCTTTTTTTTCACCGTTTTCTAGAATAAAAGAAAGGAGACGGCGCAGGTTTTGAACGAGGAGATCCCTAGGACGGTGTGGGAGGAAAGGAATGTTGGTTCATGGATGTGCTCTCTCGCCACAGTGACGTCTAGTATTGCAGGAACACATGAGAAAAAGTTTGTTACAGGTCGCATAGGAAAACGAGCAATCTCTGCGTCATGCGAGAGAACACAACAGTTTGTTACAGCTTGGCCGAGGCAAATGGACCCTAAAAACTTTCTGGTGAACCAGATGGTTCTGTGTTGTGAAGTTCCTGCTACACGCTAACATATGAGAGTTCCATATCCTTCTCTTTGCTTAAAAAAAAATGGGACTTCCAATCATGATGCAATGTGCGACTACATGGGACTGGAATCTATTTTCATTTACTAAAAAGATACTTATTCATTGCAATTGTCCCTCTTTTGTGTTTTGCTCTTAAAACGAATTTATTCAGTTGTTTTTTTTTTTTTTTGCTCACATGAATCTTGCAAAAGCCCAGGACGTCAGTTGTCGTTCCCAAGAACTCAAAAGAAAGACTAGTGTGTCTTGCTTGCATAGGTTTGGAATATATATAGTAGACGGCGCTTTCTGATGAAAAATTAGTTCCCCTTGTGATAGATTGCTTCTAATCACATGTATCCGAGCAATGTCATACTACAAGCTGAGGCTCGAGCTTCCAACACGCTAGAGCTAGAGCTTGTCATGGCAAGATAAGAAACTACTTTGATACTTAAGATAAAAAATGCTGATTTTTAGTAAATATATAAAGATCCTGAAAAAGATCTTAAACCGGTGTGCCCCTCATTGATAGCAGGGAGGGATTTGATGGTTTCCCTTCCTTTAAACCGGCACGCGGGCCCACAGGTTTTGATTACAAGAGCGCGGCATGCTAACGCAAAGCCGCTACCGCTCTAGTACTCTAACGGTAACAAAACGTTAAAACAGCGAAATCTTAGCGGAAGGAGGAGGAAGGCGACGAGACGGGAGCGAGGGAGGGACAGCACCAGCAGTCCCTGCTCTGCGCCTCTGCCACCGCTGCCGGCCGCCTTGCCCTGCCGCTGTGTCTTCCTCTGCCATATCATCATCCCGCACCGAGCGAGCGCGCTCCAACATTTTGCGTGTCTCTCTCCCTCTCTCCCTCTCCCCTCTGCGACGAACAACAGTTCCCACCATCGACCAGTGGGCTGTGGCCGGCCGGCCCTCCTGTCCCTTCCATAACCGCCTTTGTCCCGTTGCATCCCCATCAAGTTGTCCCAACCTAAGCACGCCGCAGCGATGCAGCCATCACGCTCCCAGCACGCCAGCATCAAGCCGCAGCCGCAGCATCTGCCGAGATCCCACACGCGCTCGCGCAGCCAGGCGCAGTCGGCTGTCGCGCCGCTGGATCCGGGCTCCGACGACTCCGAGTACCAGGATTTCCGGTTCCACTTCGTCCCCGAGGTGTTCGACCTCCACCCGATGGGCGGCGGCGGCGTCGGTGGGGGAGAGAGGAAGAACGGCGGCGAGATTCACAAAACGACGACGACGGAGAAGGTCCTGTCCTTCGAGTTCGACAAGGTGAGGCTCAGCATTGCGTCGTCCAGCGACGAGGAGGAGGAGTTGGGGGAGGCGCCGCCCCGGAGCTCCTTCTCCGGCGCCAGCCACCCGCCGGAGCCGGTGGACGAGATGATGGACACCGTCTTCGTCGCCGTCAACACCACCACCAAGCCGGCACCGACGGCCAACAACAACAAGCCGTGGGACGCGTCCCCGCCGCCGCCGGAGAGCGGCGCGGCGAGCCCGCACGGCAGCAGCAGCACGGACAGCTCCAGCGGCGCGGCGGCCACGGTCACCAGCGCCGCGCCGAGCTTCGCGCTCACCAGCGCCAAGACCAGCGTCAGCAGCAGCAGCGCCGCCAGCGACGGCAGCGGCTGGACCACCAGCACCGCCGGCGCCAGCAAGCCGCACAAGGGCGGGGACCCGAGGTGGAAGGCCATCCTGGCGGCGCGCGCAAGGGACGGCCCGCTCGCCATGGGCAGCTTCCGCCTGCTGCGCCGCCTCGGCTGCGGCGACATCGGGACGGTGTACCTGTCCGAGCTCACCAGCGCCGGCGGCGGGAAGGAGAGGCCGTGCTGGTTCGCCATGAAGGTGATGGACAAGGCGTCGCTGGAGAGCAGGAGGAAGCTCAGCCGCGCGGAGACGGAGCGCGAGATCCTGCAGATGCTGGACCACCCCTTCCTCCCCACCCTCTACGCGCACTTCGAGACAGACAGGTTCGCCTGCCTCGTCATGGAGTTCTGCCCCGGCGGCGACCTACACGCGCTCCGGCAGCGACAGCCGGGCAAGCATTTCCCCGAACACGCCGCGAGGTACTACTCGTTACTAGTACGTTATTTATAACAGGCAGCACTTATGTTCTTTTATTTTGTGTTTGCTAAATTATTTGATAGGGTTTGCAAACACCATACTAGATCATCAGGATAGAACATCTGGACCTGCATTGTTCAGGTCTAGTGCAGTCGTGGGTTGATTGCTGCTTCTTCAGTTTGGGCTGCAAGTGCCCAAGTGCCAACTAGATCATCAAATCCTAATCCCAAAAAAAATAAAATAATAATAATAATCTTTAAGTCCTTACTACAAGCATTTCCGATGCTTTTGGCAAAATGGCTTGTCATCAGAATTAGACTACAAAATGGCAGTCGGCATTTTTTTTCCCCCACCGAACATCCATCAGAAAGAGAGCAGGATAATATGACTTGATTCCTGTTCGGCACAAGACCCCCACTGTCTCTTTCGTAGTGTCGAACTTGATTCCTAAATTAGCATAGACGCAATGTTCAGTGTCTCGTTTGCACATGTACACCACATTTGCATCCTACTACTCTACTTGTTATAGGTAGAAAGAACAGTCTGCGACTTTAAAATTATTATTCTGTTTGCTTGGTCTGCAAAAAGACCGCTATTCCGAAACGTGCTGATGAGTTTGTGTGTTCAATTGTTTCCAGGTTCTACGCCGCAGAGGTGCTTCTTGCTCTAGAATACCTGCACATGCTTGGAGTGGTGTACAGAGACCTGAAGCCGGAGAACGTCCTGGTCAGGGAAGACGGCCACATCATGCTCTCCGACTTCGACCTGTCCCTCCGCTGCGCCGTCTCGCCAACGCTGGTGCGATCGTCCCCGCACGCCGACCCGCAGACCTGCGCGCAGCCGGCGTGCATCCAGCCCACATGCTTTATGCCCAGGCTCTTCCACCCGCGGAGCAAGAAGAACACCACCAAGAAACCCAAGAGCAGCAGCAGCAGCGACAGCAAGCATCAGCACCAGGCGTCCCTGGGCCTTCCCGAGCTCGTGGTGGAGCCGACGGGCGCGCGGTCCATGTCGTTCGTGGGCACGCACGAGTACCTCGCCCCGGAGATCATCAAGGGGGAAGGCCACGGCAGCGCGGTGGACTGGTGGACCTTCGGCGTGTTCCTGCACGAGCTGATGTATGGGAAGACGCCGTTCAAGGGCCAGACGAACCGCGCCACGCTGTTCAACGTCGTGGGCCAGCAGCTCAAGTTCCCGGAGTGCCCGGTCACGAGCAACGCCAGCAGGGACCTGATCAAGGGGTTGCTGGCCAAGGAGCCGCAGAGCCGGCTTGGGGTGAAGAGGGGCGCAGCCGAGATCAAGCAGCACCCGTTCTTTGAAGGCGTGAACTGGGCGCTCATACGGTGCAGCACGCCGCCCGGCGTGCCGAGGGCCGTCGAGACAGTTGCGGTGGCGGCGGTGCCCGTGGCGAAGCCGCCGCCGCCGCCGGTGGAGAGAGTGGCGCCGCCGATGAACAATAACAGCAGCAGCAAGAGGATGGCAGGTGGTGCAGATGTGGAGTCTGGAGGGAAGTTCCTGGACTTCGAGTTCTTTTAGGAAGTCTGTGGTACCCTGCTTTGAGCTGTAGAAGTAGTAGTAGCGTGTTAACCATACTTGTTTGTTTCTGTCCCAGTTGTAGGTGTAGAGGCATATCTGCCCCCATAGTATTAGCGTTTGGGCAATGTAATGTCTGACCCGTTTCAGAGTTGTGTTGCATTTCTTCAGTCTCTCTATTGTTTGCGATGCATGTCAGTGAACGAGAGTAGGATGCAAAATATTAGCAGTCTAAATACCAATTTCCATCACATTTCCTGCCATGATTTTATACAGAGCTATATCGTCTTAGATTACATTGTGATCAGCAGTATAACACACACACACACACAGTTAATTGGCCAAAGCGTCCTGGCCGAAATGTGAATGCCAACAATGTTGAACAGAACTGCTAACAAAACAGAGGAAAAACAGAGCATGATGATCCACCTTACACTACGCTAGCAGTACATACACTAGACGACCAGGTTCTCCGCGGCGCCGATGATCCCCATCCCGGCGGCCGGGTTCCGGTGGCGCATGAGGACGCGCAGCTGCGCTCGCTGGCACTCGAGGTTGGACACCAGATCCACCCTCTCCTCCCGCGGCCGCGCCACCTTCACCGCCTTGGGGAACTCCACGAACCCCTTGATCCCTCGCCGGATGTGCGGGTTCTCCTTCTCGCTATCTCGACGGTGCGGATGACCCCGGGTCGGGCTCCGTTGACTGTGTTGACTCCGGCTCGGGCTGGACTTGCCGACCGGGCTGCTATTGCTGCAGCAGCTGGTGGTCCTGTTGCTGCCATGGATTGCAGCAACGGCGTGGATCTCGGCGACCGCGTCGTCGATCTCCCTGAGCTTCTCATCCACCGCGGCCCGCGCGTCGGCGAGCTTCATCTGCACGCGCTCCTCGCGCCACAGCTCCGCCACGCGCAGCATCCGCCGCTCCTCCTCCACCTCCGCGCGCAGGGCGCGGCACTCGGCCTCGCCGCGCCGCCGCTCCTCCGCGAGCTCCGCGGCCAAGGCCTCGCCCAGCGCCTCCGCCTTGCGCCGCATCCGCCGCTCGAACTCCAGCTCGGCGCGGAGCTCCCTGATGCGGTCCACGCACAGCTCCAGCTCCGACGACATGGCGCCGTACCCCTGATCAAGCTCAAGCTCTCCTCCTCGTCTCCTTCGCAGCAGCAGTCGTCGTCGAACACGACGATCATAGGCGACTCTGTGTCCCTGCCCTGACAAGGAGATCGCGAGGAGTAGTGGTCGTAGTGGGGGTTGTGATAAAGCTTCCAATGCGGAGGAGGAGCTGCGCCACGATGATTGATCTCCACTTGATGCACCGACGCCATCGTCTTTCCGAGCTCGGGATCCAATATTTTACTCCGGATCGCGAGTGCGGGATCCGGGGCGAAAGCGCATGGCCCCGGCCTACCCGTCGTCCAAGCACCGTCTTTCTGAGCTGTAAAAAGGAAGCTACTAGCTAGTAGGATGAAGGAGATGGTCACGTCTCACATGCGTGGATCCCGAATTCGACGCCGCCATCATGGTGCCTCCTCATTCCCCTCCTCGCTCGCCTTTCCCTTTCTCATGCGTATGCGTTGTTGTTGATCATTCCGTGTCCTCGTGACGATAGCTGCTGCTGGTCTACGGATCATGTGCGCGCCATAGCTTTCCGGTGAAGCTACCTAGCGCGCATGCCACGCAGTCGCGTCGCATCCCCATAGTTTCATCGAGTACCACCTACTCGATCAAGCTCCACGGCAGAGGCTAATCTTTGGGCCGGCCGGTAGCACCCGTTCGTCAATGGTGGCACGCAGGAAGCATATACGACTTGGATCATTCCGAGACAGCTAAAACACAGGCAATGATTGTGCTCAATTTGCCTTTTCAATCGGCACGTTTCTTGCGTTCTTCGCCGACGAGCTAGTGGTGCGGCAGTAGACGGTTCTGAGACCATAACGTTTCTTGCGTTCACGGCTAGTTCCAGCTGTGTCTGTTCTGGGTCCATCTCCAACCTGCAGAAACGTTGCTGAAGAACTGCGGCACGGTCCTGCATCAGCAGCCATCAAGCAAAGACTGTTCATAATTGATATCGACTGGAAATTTGGTACCCTGCGTCGCGTAGCTTCCAACTTTATCTGCCGTGCCCTGTGCCCAGCGCCATCAATCGTGCACAGGATGAGGTGCAACGGCTGCACAGCCTCACGGGACGCCGTGCTCGGCAGTCGCAGTAATAACGCGCCCGTACTAAATGCACGCGTAAACACGGGACAGAAACCAAACACAACAGACGCCGTAACGGGCACTGGGGACTGGATATCGGGTATCACTCGTACGCCGTGATATCAGTAAATGACCATGCTGTACTCAAACCTGTGAACCTGCGGGCGTTCGTGGTTAACATACCGGATCCCCTCCAATATTGGATCGCGATTATGATCACGTATCACAATGCACAGACTTTTTTTTTATCCTCTCCGGATCGCTAGTGGGATTTGAAGACTGCACAGTGCTGTGTAATCCTCTCCTCGGGCTCAAGACGGACACGACAAAGGAAGAACAGAGAGGTGGGTGGTGCATTTCAGAGACTGAAATGGGCCGGAAACGAGTCTTTGAATGCTAGGCTAAACTGACAACTGACATAGAAAATCTGGGCTGCAAAGTCGTGACCAAGTTTGGAGTCCAGGGCCGCAAAGTCGCGACCAAGTTTGCAAAATCTGGGCTAAACTGACAAACAAGTGTTAAACATGCCGGGCCGCCCGTTTGTTGAGTTGTATGGTCGATCACACCTACCAGCCCACCCAAACTAATGGCCATGTCCAGTCTGGCCAGAACAAATAACACTAAAAAAAATGGGCCAAACTAGGATTACACAATTTCAAAAAAAAAATCACACTTCCTTCAAATTTTTCTCCCTCAAAAACGCATGTTTTGCTTCAGGTTTTGGATCACAAAGGCTTCATAGGCAGTGTTGGTTACATACTTCATGACAGTGATAAAAAAAACAACGATAAGTGTCATGTATTATTATCCTTTAGAACCATCTCCCAGAGAAAAGAACGAAATAGAAGCTCCCACAGAGGTGTGCAGTGCGCTAGCAGCCTACTAGCACTGTCTGGTCCATGAACGCAGCTAACCTACATGGTAAAGGTGATCTACATTTTCTTTTCCCTATGGAGAAAGTTGGGAGAAAGGTGATCTACATAGTGGTAGATCACTCTTTATTCCCAGATTCTCCTTCCAGCATGAGGGTATTTTTTGGACCCTTGCACAGCCAGACCATAGAGCATTCCCCATCACCAAACAACTTTAAAAATTTCCCTCGAAGCATGCACTGAACAATTCGGAGGCAGGAAGGGGTCAAGCGAACATGTTGGACCCATGCCCTGGTATTTCCCTCGTCCTCCTCCATCCCTGCTATCAAATCTGGCAATATGATATCATTCGTGCCTTCGGAGACGAATGAATGCCAACCACTTTTTCATGCCACAGAGCCTTCTATGAAAAGGAATGGTCGACTTTGCTTTGCCCAACAACCAGGATAGGTCCAAATGCCAGCCTTGCTGCTGTTCACCCCACGGAAAACGGAGGCCAGACCACCATGTTGTCGAAGGCGGCGAGCAATGATCGGAAAGGCCGTGCTGTGGCGGACAAAGTGGAGCACGGCAGCAACAGCATGTGAGTGATGCTGCACTTGGCTTGCCCCTTGATCCCTGCAAAGGCATGATAACTTGGCTGTATTAGCGCTAAAGAACACCCGAAGGGCATGCATAAACTCCAAGATTTCCTACCAGGGACACAATGCAAGGAGAAGAACCGTACCGTGTGAATCGGTGTGTAAAGACGGGCAGATATGGCAGTTTTTGCACAACTGGATCGTTACGAGCCATGTTCTTGCAACATGTAGCACGGCAAGAGGCAGTGGTCCAAAAGGATGCAGAAAACAACCAACACAAAATGTCATCGCCATGCAGATACTAGCAGGAGACCTTTCAGTTCAGAGTTCAGACTCCAGAAATTTCACCCAACAGGAACAATGGATTCACATTAGATAACAGTAGAAGCACATAAGAAAAAGTAGTGCTCATGTCAAATAGAAGCACACACTCGACTCAACGCTAGTGTCAAGACCAGAATGGCTGTACATTATATATCTGCCTTCGCACTTCCCAGAAAGGGTGAAACGAAACCAACAATTCTGGGCAAAATCATTATCTACAATCAAAATGATTCCAACAACGAAACATCCCGGGAGCCTTCTCCTATATTTCATCACTAATTTGAGCTATATATATTGCAATTTCCCTATATAAACTACTGAATCACCCAAAAAAAAGTGGTAGCAAAGGATTTCTAGGCAATTCTGAAGGTTTGAGCTTCTACCGCACCGACCCAGCTCGCCGGCACACAGCATCAAGAGCTTCAACAACTGTCCCTGAGAAACCAGCTATGGCTTGAAACATTCCTGGAAGGCCTGTTTGTATGTTGTTCAGTGTCATTGACCGTGTGACCTCGACAGCCTTAGCATGCCTCGTCATCTCATCCTCTACCTTCCGGCGGCATAGGGCAATCTCAGACTTCTTCTCAGCAAGTGGATCACGGGCATCATAGGCAACACTTTCAATGCCATCACGCCCGCTGCCAGGAAGGCCAAGGCCAACCACTGAATAGGATTGGTAGTACTTCTTCTCAATAGACCTGAGCGAGTTGGTTTTCTTTTCCAACTCCTTTGAGAATGTCTCTGCCCGCTTCTTGATCTTCATCTCCTCTGCTTGTTTAGTGTAGATGACATGGACAACGTTTACGAAGCTCTTGATAGCCTCTGAAGCCACGGCATCCGGAAGTCGATCCAGTGCTTGCTTCCACTCGTCACAAAAGGTGGTGAGTTCACGTGAGATCAGCGAGGCATGGGCTTCTTGTGGGGCAGTGCTGTCCACTTGGAAGAGTGTGAGCTTCAGCCAGCTATATAGAGAGCGGATGTATTCACGCTGATACTTGATAAGGCGGTTGAAGTTTGAGTGCCATGCCGAAACAGCAGCCTCCAGATCACGGGTTGCAAGCCTATGAAGGTCGGATGTCGATTCTGCCATAGAATTGTCGACCAGACCACGGACTTGCTGAACAATCTCATTTTGGGTCTCATGGAAATGATTCATTGACCTCCACATACCAAGTAGCCTACACGTTATAATATACAGAAACAGTTAAGCACTTCTGAGCAGAACCACAAGATCTGGAATCAGTGATGGGAAAAATAAGAAGATGACTTACGCAAAACAAAGCTCGACAAGCTGTGGCGCAAGTTCATTGTCACGGACTCTGACAATGGCTGATGATGTGGTGGTGGCAGCCTGTGAAGTAACAATAATCAGTGATTGCAGCTTGTTTATGGACGCCTTGGTCTTGTCCAGCTTAGCACTATCCCTCCCTCTATATTCCAGGCTCTGAAGGGTAGAAAGCTTTTTCTCATGCTCAATCTTCACGCTCTCTCTTGCCTGCAGGAAATTAAATTAATATATATTCAAACGTTCAGAATACAGGACCCAAAAGAACTGCTTAGTGGACACAGCAATATAAAGTACAGTAAATCATTTTCTCAAAATCACAGAAATGAAATGACATGTATCGGCTTCATCCAATCCAAATCAATAGCATAAATGGAAAAAGTTTCAAACTTGAACACATATTCCACTGATAAATTTTTGATACTAAGGACAAAGATATGCTAAATCTATCTTTGGCACCACAAGATATATTATGTATACTAGAGACAATTTCTTGATGATCTAGACCAATAATCTCTAGAAAAGAGTTGTATAGAAAAACATAGAGCATAATAGAAAGGAAGTCCATTTCCATGTATCATGCTTTCTAAAGTAGATTTTTCATGTATTGTGCTTGCTGCTTTTCCTGAAAGTAGTAAAAATTATACATCAAATGTTCAAGCTGTTCAGAAGTAGGAAACTGCAGGGGCCCTTTAAAGACACTTTATGACTCAGAATCAGATTCTTCTCACGCATATACTGAACAAACAGGACTAGCCAACATTGGAATTAAATTAACGGTTAAGTTGCACCCAGTCCAATAGAAAATACAAACTGTAGTTTTTCTATGTTGTTCATTTGCGTCACAGCCATAATCAAGTGATTTGAGCGATCTTATCTTAAATGCCCCAAGTTTGCTTCAGCTGCTTTCTTTGACATGGTACGAATTGGCAGCCCTATGCTAACCATGCAAGAATAAGACAGCGTGTGATGAGTGATGACCATGTGGATTTTCAGGGGGGTATAATACAGACCTTGCACACTTCTAGCAACATATGCATTTCATTGTTTAAAAGCTTTTTTATCCTAGAATGTGAGGGCTTGGCAAAACAAGCATGCACTGCTACAAGAGCGTCTAGACTGTCTATCATCTATTCATCTTTCATCTAGGTACTATTGTTAGCTTATTTCAATTGGAGCCAAGCTGAATAATTTCGCCAGTTTCCACCGACAAGTAATGATTGAGACATCTGATAACTTCTTACACAACAAACAAACAACTCAATTTGAGCATCGTGCCAGCACTCAACAGCAGTTAAGAATGAAAATTATCAACGCTGAGGTAACCATCAACAGAAGAACAAAATCACCTTGACTTCCTCATAGAGCTTCTTCTCCCAAGCCAAAAGTTGCTCCAGCGTGGATCCATGGCTCTTCCCTTCGGATGACTCCGTCTCCAGCGCATTCGTATCCAGCTTATAGCGTACAGCCAATGGAGGCTTCGATGACCATGTGGATGACAATGCCGAGAGCACACTGTTAGAGTGGTACACCGTCTCTGCAAAAGAAAAGAAATCGAATTAAGCCTCAACAGCCTGAATCGCATTCTGATTTCCGAAGCAGAATATGTGCATTTCCGTACTTTTAAGCTGCCGGAAGTTGCGGTCGAGCTGCGCGCGGCTGGCTTCCAGGAGCTCGGACACGCCATCGCCGGCCTCGGCCGCCTTGACGAAGTACTCCTCTATGGCCGCCACGATCTCCGCGAGCGTGCGGTGGCGCACCACCATCCGCATCTCAGTCGCGGCGGTGACCGTGGAGGAGGAGTGCCCGGCCTCGGACCTCTCGTCCCTCCTGAGCGGCAGCTGCACGGCGGCGTATTCCGATGGCGCCGTCCCGCCGTACTCCGATCTGGCCACGTACCTGCACTCTGATCTGGTCGCGAAGCCGCACTCCGATCTGGTCCCCATCTCCCCGTCCTCCGATCTGGTCTCCGACGTGGTAGTGGAGGCGTAGTGCTCCTCGTCGTCCTCCCACCCGCCGCAATGCATCTCCTCCTTTTCCTCCTCCTCGTCTTCTTCTTCCTCATCCTCCTCGTCCTCTTCTTTGAGGTTGTGCGGGTGGAGGTAGGCCCGCGCCTTCTCCTCCTCCTCGAACTCGCGGAGGCGGTTGGCCTCCTCGAGGTCGGCCTTGCGGCGCTCGAAGAACTCCGAGTCCGGTGGCGACGGCGGGTAGAAGTTCTCCCAGTCCCACGCCGACGAGGACGACGGCGTCCCCACCGGCGGCTGCTTGCGGAACGACGACGGCGCGGGGCTCGCGGCCACGCTCGAGTCCGACAGGATGTGCGGCACCCTGAGCCGCCGCGGGCGGCGCGGGGCCCTCACCGGCGCCGGCTGCCCCATCGCCGCCGCCTGAGACTGCGGAGGCGGAGGCGGAGGCTGGAGCGGGTGCTGGGAGAGCGGCGTCGGCGGCGGGAGCGAGGACGACGCGGCGGTGGAGGGCGGCGGCGTGGGGAGCGCGCGCGCGGCGGTGGCGGTCGGCGGCGGCGCGGCGGCGGAGAGGAGGACGGGGGCGGTGTGGTGGGAGACGGCGAGCGAGGGGTGGCCCTGCGCGAAGCGGGAGAGCGCGGCGGCGGTGACGCGGAGGGAGCGGAGGTAGTCGGCGTGCGCGGAGGCCAGCAGCTGGCGCGCCGCCACCGCGTCCTTCATGTGGCGGCGGCGCTCCTTGCAGCGGCGCACCGTGTCATCGTGCTCCACCTTGGAGGCCGCGCACCCCATCGTCCCAGATCGGCCGCACGGATACCGCGCTCGCTGCGGCGACCTATCTCTCTCGCCTCGCTCTGTTCTGGCTCTGGTTCGCCTCGCTTCTTCTCTTCCGTTCCCCCACTCTACTCGAGTGAAAGAGTGTGCTCGAGTGAGTGGGAGTGAGCGGCCCGGGCCCTTGCTTCTCTCCCTCACTCGCCGCATTTTAATTTGTCTTTTTATTTTCTCGCTGCTATCTGGTTCCTTGTCCAGACTAGCCGTGTGGGGGTGGGCCACACAGGGTGGGTTTGAGTTGAGTTCTCCTCTCTTCTCAGTTCTCACAGGCGGATTAAAAACTCTGTTTCTGGTAAGCAAACTGCACAGAGTAGTTTTACTATTCAATTTTTGGTTCATCTTTCGAATTATTTTTTGTTTATATTGCGCCCTTTTCCCCCAGAGCAATCTGGCACGTCCAAACAAAAGTTTAGTCAACATAAACAGTTTCACCAGCATTTATTGTTGCAAGATACACTTTCCCTGTAATTTATAGCATATAATGATAAGTAGCTTACTGTAATTGCTGGGCGAATTATCTTTTTCTTTTCTTTCTAGAGTAGTACAAATTGCGTGGGTGGTTTTGCGCAGGCTTGGCAGGCCAGCCCAGGCCAAAAACAAAAACAAAAAAAGTGCACAAAACATGTAGTAACATTGTGAAATGTCCTGGAAGAAGCAGCTCCGGATCCAATCGGGCAATCAGTTAACGAATAATAACGGGGGTATCATACACTACCGTTGTTGTCATGTGTCAGAAAATAACAGTATACACACAAGTGCCCGAATCACCACTAATCCATCCGATCCGACCTGTCCAAAACCAAAAGCCTGCCCTTGTTGTAACAAGATGGCCGGAGGAACGTGTTAGCTGCATGCATTTAAAAAAAAAAACAGTCTGGTAGTAGCGCGGTAGATAAAGCACGGGGGGACAGCGTACGGGCATCGCGCTACCAAAACCCTGCAGATTCTTGCTCTCTTTCGGTTGCATTTACCGGTAATAGTTTTTTGTATCCCCCTGTTGTGTTTGGCCTCAGAGGATCCGGAGCAATTGTCGCGCCAGCGGCGGGGACCTGAGCAGGAGGAGTGTGAGGTCTGAACGCGGAATCGGAAGCGAGCAACTTGGAAGCACGATCTTGGTCGGCTGCGTTTTTTAATCCGCGTGTCGGCTCCTTCCGCTGTTCCTTCCTTCCGTCCCGACCCGAGGCTGTTTGTTACCACAGTGCTCCGGAACTGTAAAAAGGGCTTGGAGTTGGAGAGAAGCGACGTGACACGGGTTAGTATATACGCTACGCATGCGACCATGCGTGTGTTCGAAGCCAGCGTTTGGTGACACTCAACCAACCCTCCGTTTATCCTTCCTGCAGTCCTGCTCTCCGTATGGATGGATAGCGCGTGCTGAGGTCTAATCCCGAACGGGCCGGACGGAGCCACAGCACGCTGCACGAACCGCATGCACAGCACAGCACAGCGCGGCGACGTCGTCAACGTCAAAGCGACAGTGCTGATGCGAGGACGGCCGTGGGAAAAAGGGAGAGGGGCGCGGGGAGACAGCCCACGTGTGCGGGGAGCGCGCCTTCTCCTCGCGCCAGAGACTCGCATTGCATGCAGGGCATGCACGGCTCCGCTCACCCTCTGCATGCCGTGCCGTCTCGTTCTTTTCCGCTTTTTTTCCGTAAATGGCCTTTGCTTTTTTCCTCGTCACAACTTTTCTTGTTCGCGTGTATCCATCCATGCGCCTGCTGTGCCACGTTAGAAAAAGCGCCGTGACGCTGCACAGTGAGGGGGAAAAAGAGGCCGCCGCGCAGTGGTGGGCAGATGAGACGGAAGCTACGCCGGTGGTTTCAAGGTACCAGCTGTCCTGTTCGCGTGCCCGTTCGTTTACGCCAAAAGCGCAATATTCTTCTTCTCCTTCGTAAAAGTGTAGTAGAGACGAAGAAAAAAAAAAGTGAATGTTAGTTAGGTCAGATTTCATGAGATTTTTTTTTATGTGGGCCGAACATGAAGAAAAAGAAGAAAAGTAAACAAAGATAACAAGGGCTTATTATCCGTTTGTACTTTGGTGGGCCTATTCCTTTTCTTCCGTATATGACCAATGCAAGCCCAAGTACAGTACATCTGCTTTGCAAACTGGCCCATAACTGCCCGTGTACAAGTCTGACGACTTCTTCGAAATTCGAAGCGTATAGAATCACGATTTTCAAGCACATGCTTCAGCTTAGGCATAGCAAGGGGGCGGGTTTGGAACGGGTGAAGTAAAAGCCCATCCGCTATAGAGATATTGTGGGTGAAAATCTTCATCCTCAATCACATGCGCGGGTGAAAATTCACACCTGTATTCGTCGGATTTCGGGTGGGTGACGGATCTTCCGCGGGTTTTCATATGCACGAAAAAATCCTTTAGTTCAATTTTATATAATTTTAACATATTTTACACAATAAAAAAATATAAACTCATTCATAACTTGATATTTAATAAAATATAACAACATATATATATATTATAAGAATTATTATATATATAATTCTCATTCTCATAAAGAAACATTAGACTAAAATTTTTAATAAACTTTTTTTTCAAATCCCGTGAGTACTCGTGGGTGGGAAAAAAAACACTCGCAACTGTCCTGCGACTGTGCGAGGCAGGTGAGTTCCGCGGGTGAGAAAGTGCATCCGCGCCAAACCCGGTGGGGCTCCGTACCTAGACTCGAATTGTCATCCCTACTTCAGTTGTATAACATAGGAGTAACATCCATTACATCATGTACACATTTCACCGATGAGTTATAGGCGAGCTCCTCATTGCATCTGAGAGAGATTTATACCAGCGAAGGGCTAAGTATTTATGCATCCTTGGCAGAGGCGCATCTTGTACCCTCGTAGACGGACGACGTTAAGTCATTCCCATCCAGACTTGATACTTCCACGCGATGTTAAGTCTAGCTTCCGTGGGATGGAAGGGGAAAGATTCTTCACCACGTGCTAATGACGAGGACACGGCTCAGGATTATTCCACGCGCGATTTTATCAGCTGCTGTAGTGCTGTGTCAAAATACGAGAGTACTGTAAGCCACACGCAGTAGAAGCAGACAAACCTTTTCAGCAGCAGTACGTAGACGCGCAGCATGAGTACGACCCTTCTCACCGCGTAGAGTACTTCTGTACGCGAGACCGGGGAAAAGTCACCCGGCCAAGGAATACGAGGTTTGCACGACGCACTGACACTGATTCATACATAGGCGCATGTCAACGCTTCGATCGGTAATCACACGTGGTATACATATCATTCCAAAAAAGAGATCAGAGACCGTAAAATTTACCTTTCAAGTTTCATTGGACAATTTACTTCTCATAAAAACAAAGTATTGACTAGAGTATTATTTACATTCTCATTTGTTCATACCACCCAGTGTAAAATTTAACCGCTTACCGTTCTGCGCTGAATCGCCGATCGGATATGACCTGCGGTTGAAGGGAAATTATATACGGTCGTTGTTATCCAAGTAAGAAGTAGTTACCTGAAAGACTGCAAGTGCGTTTATTTTCTGACCATTGCTTGCCGTGATTCGTGATTAGGCAGGAATTAGCATCAGAAGCTAGGCTGGCCGCGGATTTTTCGACTTTTCAGGCCACACTGGCAGAAAAATTAGTTTAGCTAGTACGAGCTGCTACCATAAGAGTGACACCGGTCGTAGTCGATCCGGTACAGATTCAAGCATACCTTTTTCTTAAAATAATAAGTATAGATACCTTTTCTTAGTATAAAGCCACACTCATCAATTAGTTGATTAATTAACCGGTCTACTATATCTTAATATAAGACAGGAGCCGAACTTTCGATCTGTTGAATTTGACCACTCTTCCGTCACTCGTCTTCGACTCAGCTCGTTCGTGCTTTATTAAACTTTTTCCGGTTTGACGGTGCGAGACTGCTAGGGCAGTAGGGCTTTTTATATTCATAGACGGCACGAGAACGTGCGTTGCCTGCATGGGCATATATCAGGGAGATGAACGAGATGACGGTGTTGAAACTTGGACTGTCAGGTCGTGGCGACGTTTGACTCGGTCGTCTGTCGTCGGTTGGCCGGTAACAGAGCACTAAGTAGACAGTTAAAATATTGTATACCAATATACTGTAATCTTGTAACAGAGCACTAGTTACGGAGTATACCAACATATTGTAATCTTGTATTGTTAATAGCTAGCGGAAAGACAAAGAGTCGACGCTAAAGATGATTTTGAACGGCAGCGTGGCGTATCATAATTTTTTTTTTCTGAAATTAGTACTAACTACTTCGCTGCAGAAAAGCTCCTGCTTACCCGTCTTGATACTGAATTATGAGCAATACAATATAATCCTGAAAAACTAGACTGAAATTAAAAATGATTGCACACAAAAAAGTAGAAGACGTTCTCGTTAGGAACCCGCATTTTCTACTGCGAGTTAAAAGAAGAACGATGATCTACCGTGACGAAACATCAATCTAGGGCCTTTATATTATAGTAAGTAAAATCAATTACAAATATACAACAGCACTTAAAATCTAGGAAAGATGACAACAATCTTATTAAATACTAAGAGCATCTTCAGCAGCTACTCTAAAACAGTCTCATGCTTTATAATCTAGAGTTATAAAGCATCCTCCAGCATGTGTTGTAAATTTATCCTATATAAAAAAATTAGAGATTCTTTATTTCTCCTCCACCATGTTGTATATTTGGAGCACGGGCGATCGTGCTCTATCCTCTATTGTATCTTGGTTTGGATTTACTGGAACGCTCGTCACTTCACCCGTAACAGCCCACGACGCCTTATTGCCGTCGAAGGTTTGTCCATCTAATGTCTGTAGTCCCCACCAGACTCCCCTATTGACTGAATTGCTGTTGCAGGTCGCCCTGCTATACGCCGCATCCCCAAGATTTTGCTATGGGACGACATTGTCGGCTGCACCTAGCTGCCATGGTACAAATATAGATGGCGCGTCGCCCACAAACCAGGTCACACTCAGACATGTCGTGCAACGTGTATTCGATCCTCCTTACTAGCTTTTGCACCTTGCATCATATTTCCTCCTTGTTGCCGCCGTCATCAGCTTGCACTACAATTTATTAGAATTATATGGGCTTGACCCACTAATAATAACAATAATTTCTAAAAATCTTAAAGACCCATTCATAAGTAGTGAGAGTGCAAATATTTAGTTCCACATTACTAAGGGAGGTGGATGGAGTCCAACTTATAAAGTTGATTGCTCTAGCATCTCTTGCAAGTGTGTGGATGGGAGGAAGGAAGAACACACGCGCGCGCTCGCTCGCCTCGCCTCGTCTCGCCGGGCCGGGCCGGGCCAAGCGTGGGCGATGGACGATGGGTGCGCATCACCTACGTGAATGGTTCGTCAAAATTCGGTCCCTTGTCTTACGCGGGCGTGACTTCCTTTTGCATTTTCTTATTTCTGCGTATTCCATATATTTAATTATGGAAACCGACATATTAATATAGTAACCGACTCGTTTGCGGGACGCCCAATCCTAGCGGTTCCCCCCTATAAATACGTACGGGTACCGCCGTAAATTATATCACACAATTGTCTAGGGTTTTGCCTCTCGCTACTATTGCGTCGCCAAGTCTTCTCCATCCCGATTGTCGGCGTGCACTGGCGGACGGGAGAGCAGGTTTCCGAAACCATCGTCCTCTGCGATCCTGCACCGGGAGAGGGCGAATAAGGTTTTTGAGAAGCGCTCTGCACGACTGCTCGATCGCTTCCTCGTCTTCATCAAGCTCGTCGCCACGGCTCGTCTTCCTCGTCGTCGAGTTGGTCTCACCCGCCGTCGTCAACAACGTGACGGTGCTGCACGTCGTCGTCGTCTCCTCTACCCAGTCCAGAAGGAAACATACGTACTCTCATCTTACATCATGTTTTTCATACTAGCTTTCGTAGTCTATTTATCTATGATGGATGTTTCTAGTATGGTAGATGCTATGATTTTGTCTGGCCTAATAGACCTATCTAAATTTTGTGTAGACTTGTCTAGTTTATTATGCAATCTATTAATCATGCTTATGATTTATTTCTGAATTAATATAAAACTAAAAGTGCTAATTTATCCAATAATCCAAACATCTTATTGTAGGCACTTTAGTTTTATGACTGGATTTGTCGATGTACTGAGGCCAGAGAAATTCACTGGCATGCACTTCAAAAGATGGCAAGTGAAAGTCACTCTGTGGCTTACTGCCATGAATGTGTTCTGGATGTCCACTGGTAAACCTGAAGGCGATCTCACTGCAGATCAGGAATAGGCCTATAGTGAAGCCAACATAATATTCCTGGGCGTTGTTATTGGAGTTTTAGTATATCATCTTCAGAACGTCTACATCCATCATACAGTCACAAATGATATATGGGATGTTCTAATCGCTGACTATGGTCGTTCAGATGTTAGCGCTGAACTGTATGTCATTGAGCAGTACCATAATTTTAAGATGGTAGATGGTAAATCTGTCATCACGTAGGCTCATGAGATACAGTGCATAGTGAAGGAATTCGAATTGCTTAAGATCATCGTACCTGAGAAGCTTGTGGCTGGGGGCACTATTGCCAAATTGCCTCCAACTTCGAGGGATTTTGCCACTACTCTTAAACACAAAAGGACGAACATATCTGTCTCAGATTTGATCGCGTCTCTTTGATATTGAGGAGAAAGCTCGTGAGAAAGATGGACGTTCTAAAGTTAACGAGGGAAACACTATTGCCAATATGGTGCATCAACCACAACAGTCTCATGGCAGTGGTGGTAAGGACAGGGGCAAGAACAATAAGCCTAAGCAGACCACTACCTTCAAGAAAAAGAACAAGGAGAATGGAGCATGTTTTGTTTGCGGTTCTAATGAGCATTGGGCAAAAAAGTGTCCAGAACGCAAAGGAATGAAGCCTCCACAGCAGAAGTCTGTGAACATGATGACCAGTGTTGGAGAAAATAGTGGGTATGGTAATTTACCATATGTTTTTTCTGTATTTCAATCTACTTGTTGGTGGCTTAATACTGATGCTAATATTCATGTTTGTGTTGATGCCTCTTTGTTTACTTCTTACCAGATCGCCCGGGATTCCTCCGTCCTAATGGGAAATGGGTCACATGCTTCTGTTCATGGTGTTGGCACGATCGAGCTGAAGTTCACTTTGGGGAAGATTGTTCAATTGAAGAACGTACAACATGTCCTTTCTATCAAGAAGAATCTCGTTAGTGGCTCTCTTTTATATAGGGATAGTTTTAAGGAAGTGGTAGAGTCGAATAAAGTTGTCGTGTCTAAGAGTGGACAATTTATTGTTAAAGGCTATGACTGCGGAGGCTTGTTTCGCTTTTTCCTTTCAGATTATTACAATAAGTCTGTGAACTATATTTGTAATGGTGTTAATGAGAGTGATGCTAGTGTTTGGCATTCACGTTTATGTCGTCTAAATTTTGGTTCTATGTCTCGACTGTCCAGCTTGAATTTAATTCCGAATTTTTCCATTATCAAAGGTTCTAAGTGCTCAAATTGTGTGCAATCTAAACAACCTCGAAAGCCTCACAAGACTGCAGAGGAGAGACACTTGGCACCACTAGAACTTATACATTTAGATCTTTGTGAAATGAATGATATATTTACTAAGGGTGAAAAAAGATATTTCATGAATTTAATTGATGATGTAACTAGATATTGCTATGTTTATTTGTTAAAAACGAAAGATGAGGCTCTAAACTACTTTAAAATTTATAAGGCTGAAGTTGAAACTCAACTAGAGAAAAAGATCAAAAGAATTAGGTCCGATCGTGGTGGCGAGTATTTCTCAAATGAGTTTGATTTATTCTGTGCGGAACATGGTTTGATACATGAGAGGACGCCTCCCAATTCGCCCCAATCAAATGGGGTTGCCGAAAGAAAGAATCACACCTTAACTGACTTGGTTAATTCCATGTTAGACACGGTTGGATTATCTAAGGCATGGTAGGGGGAGGCTTTATTGACATCATGTCATGTCCTAAATAGAGTTTCCATGAAGAATAAGGAGAAGACTCCATATGAGAAATGGATTGGTAGAAAGCTATCACTCTCTTATTTACACAGATGGGGTTGTTTTAACGTGTTAATTAACAAGAAGCGTAAGTTGGAGCCTAAACCTGTGGATTGTATCTTTTTTGGATATGCTCATCATAGCATTGTCTATAGATTTTTAGTGGTTAAATCAGAGGTGCCTGATGTTCATGTTAATTCATTAATGGAGTCTCGTGATGTTACTCTCTTTGAGAATATATTTCCTATGAAAGATTTATATAGCATGTCTGGATTATCTTCTGATATGATTGCTGAAACTACTCCTGAACCTAGTGTATTTTCTGATCATGCTGAACAAACACTTGAACCAATCCATGAGGAGATTGACAGTGAAGCTCCTAAGAGGAGCAAGAGACAAAGGACTGCAAAGTCTTTTGGTAATGATTTCACTGTTTATCTTGTGGATGACACTCCTAGAACCATTTCAAAGGCATATGCATCTTCTGATGCAGATGACTGAAAAGAAGCTGTCCATAGTGAGATGGACTCTATTCTTTCTAATGGAACTTAGGAAGTTGTCGATAGACCATATAGTTGCAAACCTATGGGCTGCAAATGGGTGTTCAAGAAAAAGCTTAAGCCTAATGGTACTATTGACAAGTATAAGCCTCGGCTTGTGGCTAAGAGTTATACTCAGAAAGAAGGCGAAGACTTCTTTGACACCTATTCACCTGTTGCTAGATTGATCACTATTTGTGTATTACTTGCTCTGGCTGCCTCACATGGTCTTATCGTTCATCAGATGGACGTTAAGACAACTTTTCTTAATGGAGAGTTGGATGAGGAAACCTATATGGATCAGCCAGATGGATTTGTAATAAAGGGTCAGGAAGACAAGGTGTGTAAGTTGTTAAAGTCTTTGTATGGTCTGAAACAAGCTCCTAAGCAGTGACATGAGAAATTTGATTCAACACTTCTAACAGTAGGCTTTTCAGTCAATAAGGTTGATAAATGTGTGTACTACCGCCATAGTGGGGGTCAGGGAGTTATATTGTGCTTGTATGTTGATGACATACTCATCTTTGAAACAAATCTTGACGTGATCAATGAGGTCAAGACTTTTCTGTGCCAAAGCTTTGATATGAAGAATCTGGGTGAGGCTGATTTATCTTGAATATCAAGCTAATCAAAGGAGAGAATGGGATTACTCTTACGCAATCTCATTATGTTGAGAAACTTTTGAACCGTTTTGGTTACAAGGATAGTAAGTCTTCTCCAACACCTTATGATCCCAGCTTGATCCTTCGAAAGAATAAGAGAATTGGTAGAGATCAATTAAAATATTCTCAGATAATTGGATCACTTATATATTTAGCTAGTGCTACTAGGCCTAACATCTCGTTTGCTATGAGTAAACTAAGCCGGTTTACTTCTTGTCCGGGAGATGATCATTGGCGTGCGCTTGAGCGGGTAATGCACTATTTAGTTGGTACTATGGATTATGAAATTTATTATTCTGGATATCCAGCAGTACTAGAGGGCTATAGTGATTCCAATTGGATATCTGATGCTGATGAGCTGTATGCCAAGAGTGGATATGCATTTACTTTTGGTGGTGCTGCTGTTTCATGAAGATCATGCAAACAGATCATCTTAACGAGGTCTACCATGGAAGCTGAGCTTACCACACTAGATATAGCTACAGTTGAGGTCGATTGGCTACGTGAGCTTTTGATGGACTTGCCTATTATCGAGAAATCTGTGCCGACAATCCTCATGAATTGTGATAATCAAACTGTGATAGTCAAAGTGAACCATTCTAAAGACAATATGAAGTCATCAAGACATATTAAGAGACATTTGAAGTCTGTCATAAAAATGAGAAACTCCGGAGTCATATCAGTAGAATATATTTCAACTGGTGAGAACCTGACAGATCAATTCACCAAGGGGCTATCACGTAATGTGATAGTGCATCGAAGGAGATGGGTATGAGACACATATGTACTATTCCATAGTGGTAACCTAACCTATGTGATCGAAGATCCCGTGAAGTAGGACATGGGAAGAACAAGCTATTGGTTAGCATGAGAGTAACTTTTTTGTGACCCATTCGAGAAGAGATGCATTACTCTCGATATTTGTATGACAGGTTGGTTGTTGCCTTAATATATTTAGTTGGTTTTAAATAGCGAAGATATTATCCTACAGAATATTCTTGAATGAATACACCGAGCCTGATTGTTGTAAGGTTGAAATCTGTGAGATTGGGTGATCTCTATTAAGCTCATGAAAGACCAAGGAAGTACGACCTATATGCTCCCCCCGTGGAGAAGCCTACTTGAGGTCTAGTATCAGTTATGACAGTAAGTGAAACTTGTTTGCATAAAACTTGCAATTCAAGGCGTAGTCCATTGTTCAAGTTGTAAATGAGTGTAGCTTATTGTTCTAGGTGAAAGTTTAACTTAACAGTCTCCACTGAAAACATTGATATATTAAACAATAGTGGGGTAAGACAAAGTCTAGCTGGGACTTTGAGATCTGGTGGGGGATTGTTGGAATTATATGGGCTTGGCCCATTAATAATAACAATAATTCCTGAAAATCTTAAAGACCCATTCATAAGTGGTGGGAGTGCAAAGGTTTAGTCCCACATTGCTAGTGGAGGTGGATAGAGTCCAACTTATAAGGTTGGTTGCTCTAGCATCTCTTGCAAGTATGTGGATGGGAGGAAGGAAGAACACGCGCGCTTGCTCGCCTCGTCTCGCCTCGCCGGGCCGGACAGTGCGGGGCGGGGCGGGGCGTGGGCGTGGGCGTGGGCGTGGGCGATGGGCGCGGTCACGCATCACCTGCGTGAATGGTCCACCAAAATTCGGTCCCTTGCCTTACGGGGGCGCGGCTTCCTTTTATACTTTCTTTTTGCTGCATATTCCATATATTTAATTATGGAAATCGATGTATTAATATGGTAACCGACTCGGTTGCGGGACGTCTAACCCTAGCGGTCTCCCCTATAAATACGTACGGGTACCGCCGCAATCATATCACACAATTATCTAGGGTTTTGCCTCTCGCTACTGTTAGGCTGCCAAGTCTTCTCCATCCCGATTGTCGGCGTGCACCGGCGAACGGGAGAGCAGGTCTCCGGAACCGTCGTCCTCTACGATCCTGCACCGGGAGAGGGCGAATAAGGTTTTTGGGAAGCGCTCCGCGCGACTGCTCGATTGTTTCCTCGTCTTCATCAATCTCGTCGCCACGGTTCGTCTTTCTCGTCGTCGAGTTGGTCTCACCCGTCGTCGTTAACAACATGACGGTGCTGCACATCATCGCCGCCTCCTCTACCCAGTTCAGAAGGAAACGTACGTACTCTCATCTTACACCATGTCTTCCATATTAGCTTTCATAGTCTATTTATCTATGATGGATGTTGCTAGTATGGTAGATGCTATACTTTTGTCTGACCTAATAGACCTGTCTAGATTTTACGTAGATTTGTCTAATTCATTATGCAATTTATTAATTATGCTTATGATTTATTTCTAAATTAATATAAAATTAAAAATGCTAATTTATCCAACACAATTGACCCGTCGCATCTTGGCACGATTATATCTCTCTTGCCTCCTCCTCCGGATGTCGCTCCACCGCCGCGGTGGTGTTGAGGAGTTGTTGCTTACGTGCCCACTTAAGCTAGAGCAACATGATATTGGCCACCATAAGCACCCGCAAAGGAGGCAGGTGATCTCATCATATGCTCGGGCGGCGTCCTCGGCCTCCATGCCGCCTCTCGTCCCAGAAGCCCGATGCGACAACTAGGTTGTCTCTCCCTCCCCAAGCTAGAGTGGTGGATAAGCTATAACTGTTTGATGAAATGTCTAAAAGGAAAAGACAAATATAAAGAACCAAATTTCCAGTAACTGTTGCAGCACCAGACACCTATCTTTAAAAATTGGATTATAGGATCTCTAAAACTAGATATAAAACACTAGTTTTAGAGCACCTGATAGAGATGCTCTAAGTTACGTTGTTTCATGTTGAGTTCGTCTGAAAACATGAAAAACCTGCTTGACTTGATTAGTAAAACTAATGGAGTTTTTGATAAAACTGAACCTTTATATTATAGTAAAAATGATTTTCGTTTGATTTAATTTACCAGCTTATCGTTCGATTTTTTATTAGAAAAACTCACTGCTATAGTGGTTTTATGAAACATGATTGTGGTGTAGCAGATGAATATACATATAATTTTCTCTTTAGAATTCGAGAGAACCTTGATGGAACGTGAGCAGTACTGTTTAGATAAAGCGGCTTATAAAACAAGTTGGACTCTCCCTTACGGATAAGTTGTAGCAACCACATAGATATGGAAAGAAGAACTTACGGATAAGTTGGACTCTCATTAGCTAGCAAGTGTGCAGATGCAACGAACAGCTGGACCGAGGCTTTCGCGGTTCCCTGCGTAATACGACTAGGCTCGATCCAATTGGCCACTACGCCGCTTCATTACAGTGTGTGCACACATAATATATTGAAGATGCGAAACAATCAAAGCCATGTAGACACATCACAAAAAACGTGGCGTGTGCTATTAGCTGCTTGCTACTGAAACAAGGAAAGAGTATCTCGATTATCTGTCAACAAGTACAGCGACCTGCTGGGAAAGAGCTTAGCTGCCACTGTGTTTTTTGCTTACTCAAGTAACGTACAAGTGTAGTACATGATTAGATTGCAACGGACCCAAAAGGTCGCGGCTGAAACAGCGCTTTTTGGACGACCACTGATCACCACACAGATGAGCCGTGTGAGCGAGCGAACGAGCGAGGAAGCTGTGGCGGATACGCTCGTGCGTCTAGTAATAGTTGCGACTGGTGAGCAAGTTGCCCAGTGGAAGATGCGGCCTTTCCGGCCGGTCCAGGCCGCAAGTTGGCTCTGCGGAAGCGTCACGTCGCGCGCGTGTCGTCGTCCGAATGAACTTGCACATCACCCTCTTTTTTTTTTTTCAATTTTTCATACTACGTACAACTAGCGTTCAGCGGAGGTATGTAGTAGTAGTGTGTTATTCCCTCCTCCAAAAAAAAAAAAAAACGTCGTTTTCTTGTCAGAACAGCGACGAAAATTATCGAGACCAAGCAAAGCAGGAAGCAATGTGCCTCGGTAGCCGGACCGCGACGCCCGGTCGTCTCGCAACGGACAAATCCACGACTCAGTGGTCCATGGTCCTCTGCGGCTTCCTGCGGCGCACCCGGAAACCGCCTGGAAGCACCGGTGATGTCACCTCCTCCTTTATCTCCACTCCCTCCATATATAGCCGTATGCGGTCGTGCACCACCACCACACGACGATCACGCTCAACGCATATAGACGCAAGCAAAGCAAACCCAAAGCTCCGGCCGTGCAAGATCTCTTCCTGAAAACCAGTCACCTTACCTGACCGGACATTAATCCAGTGCGTCGCCAATTCGCCATGGCTATGTTACAGGAGCACCTCGACTTCATCCGCGCGCACCTCCTCGACGACCACCACGACGTCACCGCCACAGGCGACGCCGTGGATGGCTCGTCGCCGCCGGGGTGGAGGAGGCAGGCGCCCGCCCTCTCGGTCTCGCTGCCGCCCAGGCCGGCACAGTGGCCGCAGCAGGTTCAGCAGGAACAGTATCAGCAGTGCTGCGGCTACGAGCCATCAGCAGCAGCAAAGGGGGAGGAGGACGACGATGACGACTTCCGGCGATACCGCGGCGTGCGTCAGCGGCCGTGGGGAAAGTACGCGGTGGAGATCCGCGACCCGGCGCGGAAGGGCGCCCGCGTGTGGCTCGGCACCTACGACACGGCCGTCGAGGCGGCCCGGGCATACGACCGCGCCGCGTTCCGGCTCCGCGGGTCCAAGGCCATCCTCAACTTCCCCAACGACGTCGCGTTCGGCACCGCCGCGCGCTGGGCTTCGGCTCATCATCATCACTCTGCTGCTGCTGCTGTTGCTCCTCCTTTTCTGGACAAGGACAACAACAGTAACAACAAGAGGGCGAGGTCGACGGTGCCGTCTCTTCAGTTTCAATGGGAGGCCGACGAGTGCCTGATGATGATGAGGGAGGTGAAGAAGGAGCGGGTCCAGGAGGAGCCCGCCGCCGCCGCCGCGAGATACGATTGGGCGCCGGCGACCGGAGGGGTGGACTGCTTCTGGGAGGAAGTGGAGGGGACCACACTCTGCAGCCTGCCGCCGCTCTCGCCGCTGCAGCTCTCCGTCAGCTGATGCATCATCCCCTTCTCTGCTATGCGACGGACGAGGAGCAGAGCAGAGCTTTGGCAAAGCGCCGCTCTTAGTTAATTAATCGAACAAAATTTCATTCATTTCTTACTAGAGTACTTACTACACTGCTACTAATATAACTGCCACGACTACTTCTTTCGTTCTTCAGTTCAAGCTATACGACCTTATTCAAGTTTTCAAAATCATGTACAAATGTTTGGATCATATACATATATCTGCCCTTAAGAACAAATTAAGTAACCATTCTCCCCCGGCCTAAAATGTCACGACATTAAGTACTCCTTGTAGCAAATCTGGTAAGCCGTGCGTGCGTCCGAAGGGAAACCAAGCGCGTTGTTTGATCGACCGAAGATGCCTGTCACGCATGCGTGTTTTGTAGCCAAGCATTTGACCGTCCGTCCTGTCTAGTCCATCGATTCATCCACCTATTTCCAGTTGCTACCCCTCCCGCTCACGTGCACGAACAGGTCGGGTTTTTTTTTAAAGAGACACGAACAGGTCGGAACGAGTCCCCACCGGTCACTTGTCGCCAAAACGTCCTGGTGCATGCATCGGTCAAATGAGCACCCGGCCACTACTTCAATTGCTGCATGATTAGGAGGAGCTTCAACGAGATTCAAAACTTCTCGTGCCATGTCAATCATCACTCCCGTCGTTCCTCCTTAATTAGGATCAAATGTACCAGGACCGAGGTCAGCTCCAACCTTATTAGCACGGCATGTTACTAGTACGTGAGGAAATAGTCAACGGTCGTCCTATTATTCGCAAAGGCGGATTGGTGGTGCGTGCGTAACAGCTGATCATATGGAACATGTGATTGCTAGAAAACATATCACGTGCTCGGCTGACTGTTATTTTTTCATGACAACCACCATCTAATATATATAATACGATAATTTTCTAGTATACTGAATTCCTGATTATAACAAGCCATTAAGGCATGCATGTATGCACTTTTTTGTACACGCGTAGCCAGCATACGTGACACGCGTTGAAGATTCAAACAGCATAAATGAAGGAATGCACGCGAATGATGAAGTGTCATGTCTACTGATTCATAAGTGGATGACCACCAGACAAAAAATATGAATTTGGCTCGCTTTCATTTCCATATCTGCAGCCGCTCTGGAAAGATTTAATCTGAACCAAACAATTTGATGAAAGTTTTTAAGCTCAGTTTGGATACTACTTCACAAGAAACACTAGAATTTCTAGAGGGATAGTAAGATTCCATCAATGAAAAGGTTGTATCAGATCATCAGCATGAAATATAACATGGCATTTAGATTTTATCCATTATCCATACTAGTTTTTTTCCTTAAACAAAAATAAAATCCAAGAGAAGAAAATATTTCTAGTTTTCTTTAGCAGAAGAAAATATTTCTAGTGAACCACGCATGTGGCGAGCCCAAAGGTTCAGCTCTGACCCGACCCAGTTACGTCCTTTATGCCCGTAGCCTTTTGTCGTCGGACCAAACAATCGGGCCATCAATATAGCCCATACACCAGATGACCACAGCTCACATGGCCTCCCAGGCCCGGCCTCCCCCTCCCGCCCACCTCTCGGGAAAAAATTTCTCTGCGTACAATTCCAACTCCAAGCTGATCGACCTTTACGCGGTGGCCACTGCCTCTACGCAGTCGCGCCCTCCGTTCAGTCCTGCGGCGCCGTCTAACCGTTGTCCCCGGACGCGTACACCTTCCCGTTGCTTTAGGTTGAGCTGGGAATGATATATGCTGACAAGAAGATGTGGCATTATGAGCTGGGAGTGATTGATGAGATAAATAAGCTTCGGGCTGAATAAAGTTTTTGGGAGTTTGTTTTAAGGGATAGGATTCATCTCAAGCGCGGTCATATGTGAAATTTTCAGGTGTCTCGAATTTGATGTGCTGGCTCCGATCGATTGAGAATTAGACTAATTACCTGAGTGCATCCAAAATTTTGTTCTAAATCTATGAGTCATGAGAGGCCTCAGGCATTTGATTTTGAGAGCAATATATGATCTGTCCAGGGTTTTACTTGACATCTATTTAATTTTGCTCGAAGAAACATACACTTTGATGGCAAAAGTACGTTGTATATGATACTCTCTCTGTCCCAAAATAATTGACACTTTAGCTAACTCTATTTGTTTTAAAATAATTGTTATTCTTACTTCCCAATATAACTTTCTCTCTTTCCAATATATCTCTATCTCTCTCCTCCTCGTTTATTATACATCTACTTTTTACACTTCTCCTTAATTCCCGTACCCAGAGCCAAAACATCAGTTATTTTAAGACGGATGGAGTATCACATTCTAACAGGTACAATTGTCTTCCTTCAACTAACAGGCATCGATCCCTTCTAGAGATAGCCGCTAAATTGGTCTACCTGTAGCTAGAATTGTTGTATTTTCCTGCCTTTTACTTCAATTTCAAACTGGGGAACCGAACTTTGTTGCCTTAGTGGACTTGAGTGTCACCGCCGAGAACATATCAAGTGCTCCGGTGCTCTCACTATATAATACACCTGCTATATTGCATAAAAAATTTAAACAAAAATGTGGAAGCATAGACAATGCAATTCTCTATTATCATACAAAATTTGAGATGCAACTAATTCTTATGTAAAAAGAAACAAAAAAAATCATGCACTGAATAATTACAGTTTGCATTATTCATGTTGAGTGCATAATCTGTTATTATTGATATACTAATTTTATTTTTTTTATTGTATTTTATAAAAATTTCTGTTATCATATTATTAGACTCTGACGTCCGCAGCAAGAGCAATGCCAAGCCGAATTGTCCAAGTTGACCCCTTCAACCTCAGTGGAGTTGTTTAGCGATAGGGTCTTTACCTTACTGATAATGTGTCGTAGCACCTGTCAGGTCCTAGTTTCGATTTTTAGTGGGAGCGAATTTGTGATCTGGGTTAAAAAAAAATCTTCTCGTCTCTCTCCACACATCAAAGCATTTGATTAATGCCTCGTCTCTAAAAGCAACAGCATTTATGGTGGCCTTGACCCAGGTTCTCATAAGACTGATGACCCCAATATAGAAAGAAGAGAGGAGTTTAGAGGTTTTCTTGATCTTCGTGAGAGAATCTTCTTCTTAAATGCAATGTCCGAGGACCATTATACTTCCGACAGGTCAATTTTTCTTTTTATGTATTACAGCCTACTCTACTTCCTGATGAGTTCCACAATCTGCACACATAATGTTTGTGGGCAACAGCTTCCTTAGCAATTTTAGCATGGTTGCTCCAGCTTAACCTTAAGAGAAAAGGCAACGGATGGGGACCTCCATTTCTTCCAAGCAATGTGGTAAATGTGTGTTGGTCTGAATGGCATTGCCACAAGTAACTTCAGTGACACGTTGACCTGCGTAGAGGGTACGGCGCATGCCAGTGTCCGTTTGGGAAGCCTAGCCGTCAACGCAAAACACGCTAGGTACCAGACGACATGATCCGCCCACGCACGGGCCAACTCACCAAACCTCTACCAGAACCCACTGACGTGCGGACCCCAATGAAAACTCTGCCGAACGCCCTCGGCTGCTTCTTCCCCTGCTTCGGCTGCTCCGCTATCGCCGCGGGCAAAATCCTTTCTCCGCTTCGCCGCCCGCCAGCAGGAAGAGGTAGAGGAGGTGGGTGCCGGCGAGGTAGGCGAAGACGAAGCCCTAGCCCTAGTTCCTGTCATCCGCCGCCCACGCCGATGGCCGTGCCGCGCGCCGGCGTGCTCGTCCTCGGCCTCCTAACCGCTTTCGCAGTGCTCGCGCCGGTGGCCTCTGCCGTGCCCTTCATCGTCCTGCACGGTTAGGTTCTCCTGTTTCTCCCGTCCCGTCTCTATTCGATACTGTTCTGTGTGTGCCAGGGTGATTGGTGCTGATGTAGTTGGCGCATTGAGGCAGGGATTGGAGACGAGTGCGGGAACGATGGGTTGGCGTCCTTCACCGAGTTGCTCGGGGTATGGTCCGGCTCCAAGGGCTACTGCATGTAATGGCGCCTTCCCTCCTCATTAATATGTATGCGTGCGGGTGTTTTGTGTGTTAATCTCCTCTGAACACATGACCTACGCGTTGGCCTGGTTGATTCGTCAGTTGCACGGTTAGAGAGTACTAGTAAATGCCGGTAAGGAACCACGTTGTGGTTGCTGATTTTATGCTTTGGATATTGTTTAGTTGCCATGTTGCTTTCTTGTGAAGACACTGGAATGGTTGTGTTGTTGGTGAATTGTATGGTCTTGTATAGGGTGAAATCTGTTCTCAGGTAACGCTCTGCTTTCGGTCATATTTATGTTTTCTGCAGACACCAATTAATAATATAGGTTACCGATATAGGTCTTCAAGGATTTCCTTGAATATATATAAAAAAGGACTGAACTGTAATACGTTTGCATTAATGCACAGATTATGTGCTATTTTTCTCTCCCAATGATTCACTATTTTTTCTTTGGTAATTTTGTCATGAGCGTCAATTTTAATATATAAAACATTTTTGTTGACTTCCTTTGACAATTGTAAGTGAATACACAGTGGTGCCACAGCTTTGCCAGGGAGTCTGAGTATGCATGGTCCTGTTATTTAGATGGTTATTATTCTTTTCTTCATAGCAACTAATGAAAATAAGTGTTGTGATATGATAAAAATCTTCGTAGAATGGCAATTTAACCATCCCTTTGACTAGTAGCATTTCCAGAAAAGATAGCTACTAGGCCGTTGTAAACTAGGTTGGCTGATTGCCTAATTGTTGTAGCTATATACTCATCAAAATTTGATAATCAAAATAGGGATAAGAACACAATTGCTCCATGAACATATCACTCAAAAGTTACAGACTATTTTAGCAGTATGCAGTGATGGAGCCAGACCCGACACCAAGGCCGTCTAATGTTAGGAACTTGGAGTGAATCAAATTATAGGGGGCTATGCTGATGACAAGCACTCAGTGGCCAGCATCCGTTAAGCATGCCAAGACAGGCAGTTGCATTGTCTGTGTGAATTGCTTGGATCCAGGCCTCTAAATTGCAAGCACAACTGATATTCCAGTGAAATATAATGCACGTTTGGATGTCTGAATTTCTGAATAACTAGAATCATGCAGTCAGGTCATCAAAAGGATCTCGGTTGTTGGGTGGGGTGGGGGGTGCAAGCTTGCTCTCGAGTGGCTCCACAAGTAGTGATATGTAATGCATTCATGGCTGATCAACTCTGTTGAATGCAAAAAATAAAAAATAAAATCCCACGTATAAACTCTGTTTTCTTAAGATATAATATGAGTTAACAAATACCAGGCGATATTTGCATTAAAAAATATTCAAAAAAGCCCATTTAGTTTACTTCGCCATCACTATTAAGCGATCGCACTACTAAGCTGATGTCCCAACTTCCTTTCATTAGAACATCGGACATTCCTGGTCTTATTTAGAAATACTATGCTATGCTTGTATAGGACTTTACTAATGAAATTATATATGCTCCTCTGCAGTGAAATTGGAAGAGGGGCATTTGACTCTTGGTTAATGCCACTTCAAGAGCAGGTTGATTTCTTACTCAAACTTGGTTGGATAGTTTCCTTCTCATACAAAATTTTCATACCATGCATTAATTTGCAGGCAAATACAGTTTGCAAGAAGGTGATGCAGCATATCTTGCTTTTCTGAATTGTACATTGAGCCATCAAGGTTCTGTATCTTTGTTGGAATTTTTTTTCCAGGTCAAGAAAATGAAAGAGCTCAGAAAAGGTTACAACATAGTTGGCTTGTCCCAGGTGTGCTCTTGATGCCGTGATATTTTTGACTCATCACTCATGGCAATATAACTTTAAATTCTTGTTTATGTTCTGGTAAGGCTTTCGTACTCATTAGTTCTGCTTCTATAACGCAAATTCTTTCACCTTATTTTTAACACAATGATATAAATTAAATGATGAATCAGAAGCATTACTATATGTTTCAATTATCCCTTATGTTATACTCTCTCTGTTTTGATTTGATGTCTTCCGGACAAGAAAACTAGTTCAATTGTGTACTAAATTTCTTGTCCTAATGACGACAAAGTAAAAGCAGAGGAGTTAATGCTCAAAACCCAAAATGACCTGTGGTAGCGCTTCCTGTAAATGACTTCTGGTAATGCTGGCTGTAAGATGATCTGTGGTAATGCTGCCTATAAACTGATATGTGGTAATGCTGCCTGTAAACTGACTTGTGATAATGCTGCCTGTAAACTGCTTATAGCCGTTTGGTGACCCTTATTTGGCACACCTTATTTTTGGGCCATTGTTATTTTTAGCGTTTTGCTTCAGCAGGAAATTTCATTGAATGCTATTAACTACTACTACTAGATTATACTAATGATTTCAAATAAAAGATTTCTGACACTGCCCCATCTGTTTCTCTTTGCAGGGGAACTTGATTGGCCGGGCTGTTATTGAGTACTGTGACTATGGACCACCGGTGAGCTGAGTAATATTTTTTTTTCCGCTTCTGCTTGTTATTGATCCCTGGGCTAACTTGCTAATATGTCTGTATTTTTCTGAATATTTAAAATACCCCTTTTCTGATGGGGGCTTCTTTTATTCGGAATGATTACTAGTAAGTCATTTCTTGTCCAGCATATTATATTTGTTTTAACCTCCTTTTTGGGATAGGTAAAAAATTTCATCTCAATCGGGGGTCCTCATGCTGGTACGGCTTCTGTGCCACTTTGTGGTGTAAGCTTACTCCATTCTTCTCAATTCATTGCCCTTTTTAAAAGTCATTATTTCAAATTAAACTCAGTTTGCAATACCATATATACTAGTGTGCAATGTATGTTTTGAATGTATAAACCAGTGACAGTAATAGACAAGAGGCAAAATTGAGCCTTGGAGAAAACACTTGATCATGAATTTTCATCTGTGTATAGAAATTTTTTGGAAAAAGGTTTGATGGGTTTGAAAAGAGACATGCTAGTTTGGCTCACTAGAGCAATCAGCAAATTCATGTGGCTTTGGCTTGCTTGAGTCACTGGAGGGATAAAGTCACAACTCGTGGATGTAGATTGCCTGTTTGTAATCTTTGTTGACTTGGAGCGTGAGTTTAAATTAGGACTGCTTGTCTTATTTTAAAAAGCTTAACACACTAGTAACTCTAACTCGTACTCCCTCCGTTCTGAAATTATTGTCGTTAGGACAACAATTCTTGTTCATTTTTTAATTAGAATTCTTGTCCTAATGATAACAATTTAAAATGGAGGGAGTAAATTCTCGTGAGGACTTTTTTAAGGACCAATTGTTGTGAGATTAACAGCATGCATGCATGCGTGCATATTTTGAAATATATTTGTGGGAAGTCACCAATTCGAGTACTGGAAATAGCCTCTTGCAGAAATGCAGGGAAAGGCTGCGTACAAAAGATTCAAGTGGTCGGATCCTTCCCTGGACCCTGTGCAAGCAGGAGCTACAGGCACCAGGACTTTTTCGTTGAAGTTTGTTTTGTGTCACTGCACTTGAAGGCCTCGATTTGATTTGGTTTTTTTTGTGAATCTTATATACTATTTGAACAATCTTGCGGTCATCCATGCTGAATTCCCTTTATTTCCCTTGGCTGTGTGGTTGTCTGAGAGGCTGATACCAGCTTTTCGTGGGCATGACAGGTACTAAAACAGTGTAGTCTCTGACCACTTTAACAGTGCAACAGCATCTCCATTCCTGGTAGGAGTCGAACTAAATGGAACATCCACACCACCATATTAATTGATGCCTTAGACAAATGAATTGAAAGCAAGAGACGAGGATCAAGAAATGCTAAAAAACGTAGTATGTACATAAATGAAAATATTATAAAACCAAAAGTCTTGATGTTTTCTGCTACAAATTTATTACTGATATCTCTAAATATGTGTTAAGACTACCTTTAGCACTTATACCCCTAACAAATCTTTTACCACTATGCTACAACTTTTTCAGGGTTATTGCTATACAGTTCTACTTTTACTCTCAATTGCTGCACCCCACGCCATCTTAATCCTATTGAACTTTTGTCTTTAACTCTATCTGGTGCTTCTCCCCTGCTCATAGTTCTATTGAACTGCTACTTGACCATCATGTCAAGGCATGCCAATAAATAAACTGAGTGGTATTGAACTAAGCCTATAAAGTTAAATGGTATTAACAAAAACATTGAATGTTTCAGTAGTATAACCAAAATATTTTATAGTTGTATTGCTTTGCACTTTCTTTTCATAATATTGAACTTTTCCTTTTATCAATTCACAGTCAGGGATTCTTTGTATTCTTATTGACGATCTGATTAAATTGGGGATATATTCAGACTACGTGCAGGTTTGTTTATTTGTCACATCACAATTTTCATACGACTATTATCATCAGTAGACATTACACAACCTTTATGTACGGTAACTAAATTGAGGTTTTGAAATTGCAGTCACATCTTGCCCCTAGTGGTTACCTAAAGATACCCACTGTGAGTACTCTTCTATCGTCGATTCATTCCATATTTGATTTTATTGTTGGTAGTCATCTTGTAACATTGTGACAAATGATTCTTTTTGTGATGCCTGGCTTTACATGGTATAGAGTGTGCTCTAGATTCCATTTGATCTATTTACTTGTGCTGCCTCCAAACTCTTTAGTGGTAATCAGTCGAGTAGTAAAATCCTTGCAACACTTCTAACCATTTTACCTATGTTGACTTAATAATTTTGTTACTCAAGTTGTTGCTATGTTTGAATTATATATGCATAAATTACGGTGGTCAGTTGAATTTTGCTCCCTTGTGTAGGATATGGAAGATTATTTGACGGGGTGCAGATTTCTTCCAAAGCTTAACAATGAGATACCAAGTGAAAGAAATGCTACCTATAAAGAAAGATTCAGCAGTTTGGAGAACCTGGTATTGATCATGGTAAGTTCAAAGCACTGCACAGCTTAGGTTCTTAACCTAATGTAGTGAACAGAGGAAAACATTAGTAAATATTTCTATTAGCCTTGACAAAACATAAAGCTTATCATATGCAAATATGTTCAAGCATGTGAAAAACAACATGTTTCTAGCAAAATGAATGAAAATTGGTTCATTTAAGCTGTGGCTTTACTAATAGTATGGTAAAAAAAAATCATAGTAACAGGAGAAAATTCATGTACCACAAAACAGATTTCTTTGCACGTGTGCAAAAGTTTAACTATCATCATCTCATGCTTTACTTTTTCTGTATTTCATGTTCCTTCTGGAAGTCACTAAATCATCACCCTTTACTGCTTACAGTTTGAGGACGATGCCGTATTAATACCTCGGGAAACAGCATGGTTTGGTTATTACCCGGACGGCGCCTTCAACCCAGTGCTGCCTCCTCAAGAGGTAATTCGTATTACTTGCATTGTCTAAACAGCCTGCTTGCATTGATGAACCCAATGGTGGCACCTACATAAATTGGCTTGCATTATGATGTTCCTGTCCCAAAGTCATGGGGATAAGTCTGGATTTTTGTGGCATTGATACTAAAAAAATGCCTTCCACAGACGAAGCTGTATAAGGAAGACTGGATTGGCTTGAAGACTCTGGACGAGTCTGGACGTGTTCAATTCGTATCTGTGCCAGGAGGTCACCTCAGCATCTCCAGAAGTGACATGAAGAAATACGTCGCCCCTTACTTGAAACCGGCAGGATCATCCAAGCAGAGCACACGACGTATTCTGTCGCATTGACTGCAAGGCGCGCGGCTTCCTCTATGGGTATGGGTGAACCCCGTGTGTGAGGTGTGTCTGTAGCGGACCCATGTAGTCCTGATTGTATTTGTGGGCACTCTATTGATGCTTGTAAATACACTGAAATGTAAAAGGAATAAATGAATCGGTAGGAGGATGGTGAAGGCGCAGCAGGTTACAGCATTTCTTTTGCATGAAAAGAACACCGAACTGTCGTAGCCGTGCTCCTTTGTTACGATGGTGGACCCAAGTAGGCCGTCCGATCCATCAATCGGACTGATGACGAATTAGCAACAACGCACTGAACCTTGCAGCTGTTCTCCCGATCCGTCGTCATTCAATCTTAGTTTTGAACACCAACGTCCTAAGCAGATGCAAATATACATTTCAGGGATCAACTCTCGTTATAAGACGGCAAATCAATTTGTAGTTCACAACTACAGCAAGAATTTAAGAAGCAAAATCATATAATATAACATTCAGTACATTTACAAAAAAGTTTACATGTATTTTGCAACAGGGCGAGCATCTTCAGTCTGACTGACGCATTAACAACAACCTCAATACTAATCAACAAATAAATAATATCCATAACTTAAGGTATACGCTGGCCCATAATTCTATCGACACTAAAACTTCCAAGTTATTAATTTTACACACACCAAATGATCACGAGAAAATTGTACTCAACTTTAAATGTCGGCAAGTGGCCGTGGAGGCAAAGGCCACGACCCCACTATGTGGAGGGAGAGTCCTTCAGTCACTGTCAACACAGGTCACGCTGTTGTAATGCAAGCGAGCTTCGAAAGCCAGCAGTGCCTGAACTGATATTTGAGTTGTGCTGCATTGGCCAGCCAGCCCTTGGTGAAGCTATGCCTTATTGGAGGATGCACCTCCGCTGAGGGCGTGCTATCATGTTGATGTCCCTGACTGATGGTGCTCCAGGTTCCTGAGGACGATTCTTGCAAAAATTTTGGCTTCAATAGAAGCTGTTGTTGCAGCTGCCGCTGCACGCAAGACTCGACCTGCTCCTGCTTTCTGCAAGAGACCTGCGTGGTGCACTGCATGACGACCTCCAGGGATTGTGAACTGCAGTATTGTTAGACGGTAAGTTTATTTTACAGAGCAAAAGAGGATATAGGAAGATTACATAATGAAGTATTTGTTTGTGGGCATATGACATGATATAAAAATGTGCACGTAAAGAGAGCAATTGTCAAGCCAAGCACAGACATGAGGTGATCAATCTTTTACATGCACCTAAAGGAAACAAAAATCCTCATGACTGGTGAATAGAACAAGGTTCAAGGTTGGAACCAACAAACAACAATTCACATCATGAAAAAACAAAAGGCACTCTTGGATGTGGAAGAACCATAGAAGTTGTGATAGGCCATTATGATTTACACCTGTTTTGAGAACGGGTCAGGGTGTGCATGAAATAAAGGTAATGCAGAGTCTGTGGTTGCCTTTATTAGGCACAAAGTAGATGGTTTTTTTCTTGTTGTTTGTGCTGTGGTGTATGTAGTGGTGGTGGTGAGGTGGTTATGATTATTAGGTTTTTAAAAACATCAGCAAAATATCATTTTGGATGTCGAAGTATAAATAAAATAGTGATAATAACAATTTCTAAAACTAAGCAGCATGAATGGGTCCTCCAAGGTAAAGGTAAAGCCCCATGTCTCAGGTCATAATGACTCAATGCATAATTCTAAGGTAAATAGCTTCAGATGCTAAGAAAGGGAATAAAAGAAAACCAACCTGAAGAAGGGCAAAGGCAGCACAAGCACGAAGAATTGACGAGGGATTCCGAAGCATGGCAACAAACCTACCAATCTCAGCACCACTGGAGAAAGTAAAGTATTATCAGTATCATGCTTTAAACAAGATGCATGAAACTACAAAAAGCTTTCATGTCCTGAAGTGTCAAGCCAAACCTGCATCTCAGGTGTCCAGCTTCATGTATAAATACTGCTTCAGCAACCTGAGATAGGGCAGCCGGGGCTGAGGATGCAGCAGCAACAGAAAACACATGTGGATCTGAAAATGTCAACACAAACGTCTCTATATGCTTCAAAGCTATTCTTCTAGCTCCCTCAACATTAAAGCTCTTGGAATTGCTATCAGAGGATGTCCCAACCAATGCAACTTCATCCATTCTGTCAGTTCATACATTTGAGTTTTAGATCAGATGACCATATCAATATCTCATTAAGAACATCAGAGATAGTAGTATAGAAGTTCTTGCAAAACAACACACAGTGCAACTTTACAAAGAACCACTATATCGGCCATACTAGCAGCCAACTATTGCATAATGAGTAATTGAGTATGAGTATCTGTAACATTATCAAGTTATTATGAATGAAATGGAAAGTAGCACATCAAATATATATGATTAAGAAGAAAGAGCATGCTGCATCACTGCATATTAGCTAGTGGTTGCGTCAACAGGTTTCCCCAAGAATGGCTAATAGTGGGGCTACCAGAACCTTGGTCACAAATGAACTTCCAAAAGGTGTAGTTTTGTGGTATTTTTTAGCAAATAACGGCACTTCTCTGAAATTTACTATCTATGATCTTTCATGCTAAATATAACCTACCCTCTGTACATGAAGTGCCAAGAATTTATTTTATCTTGTACAATTTAATGTAAAAGAGGAGAAGCTTAGAAATGCTCAATGTCAAGATAGGGTGATTAACCTAAAACAATGATTTATCTATTTTTCAGAACTAATTCCTACCTCATAATTAATACAAATATCTTCATGCATCTACTGTGATTAGAATGTGAAATAAAGGTGCAAATTGGATTTGCCAGGTCATATAGTTTATTGACTGCAGTATGCCAAAGACAACTTTAGAAACAGAGCACCATTCATGTAAGCCACAACATCACACCAATGCAGAGTCGGCCAGGTCATTTCCTAGTTCCACTTCTAACATTAGTGAAGATTTTCTGCAGGACTCGAATCTATAATGTCAATACATAGACCTATGTTTGCAACATAATAAGAACTGCTAAAATTGGACTTTAAAAAAATCAATGACCAGCAGTGAAACATTTTAGAACCTAGAAACAGAACTTATGAATGTAGGCTAGATTGATAAAATTGCACGATTCTCTCTTGACACTGACACAACTCTTTTCTAATATCGAAATAAGATGACACCGCCTAATTATTCCATAAATGATACATCTTAAAGCCTAAATGGAATGGCGTGCATCACATTGTAGCAACAGTACATCATATAAACTGATAGAGGACAATTAATTTGGATGAAAGCCTAAAAGATTAATCAACGTTCTAGCACAAGTTCAACGTGTTGATCTCTTGATATTACTTGCTCACCTAAGAATTAATAGCTGGCTTATCGAACAGCAAATACAAGACACAATTTGATTTGATAAAATAATGCATACATCATACCTTCCATCAAACATATAGGCAAGGGCTAGTGCAGACATGAAGCGAGCCATTTTTGACCCAGAAGACGTGCAGATGTGTACAAGAACAGGCACCCCACCTTCTTCAACTATGCGAAGAGCATTACCAGAATAGAAAGCAAGATTCCACAGTGCTCCTGCAGCTGTCTCATGAACATCCTGCAGAAAAAGGGAAACCATTTTATCTGGACAGCACAGCTATTAAATTCTAAAAAGGGAAACACCAATGTACAAGAACTTCTATCTTAGACTATAGAATCACTTAGCACAGCAAAGTATCAACCCTTAAGAATTAAGGGTGCCGATTTACTAAAAAAACCCACTGGGCTTGAAGACAGGCAATTATATAAAAGGGTAAGTCACATATATGCAGCAAAGAAGTCGTAATATGGATTGGAGGGATACAAACAAGATTCCAAGACTAGGTGAAAATGGAAAATGACTTCTCAAGCAAGCAAATTTATGGCCAGATGATAAAAAAAAAACAAAGTAATTCAACATGGTTACTGAATACAGTGAACTTGATGTATATGGTTCATATTTCACAAGAAAGTTATTTGCCCCCCAAACAACCATGAGCTTGCATCTCTGTGAGGTACCTTCAGAAAACCGCAAATCTACAGTGCTGCGCTGGAACTAACAGAAACTAACATGGGTGTGTTGTGGACACAAACTTAGTTCAACCCCAGAACCATTGATTCATAGCTCCTTTTGAGAGCAACTGATTATGCATGCTGCACTAGTTATGACCTAACAGACATGAACAATTCCAGCAACCATGTGAGAAAGGACAAACGACATCAAAATGTAAAAACTAAGAAACGATCAAGCAATCAGCCAGTACATCTGGGGATTACTCTAACTCATGCATGAAGCATATAGGATTATGACCTAACAGACATGAACAATTCCAGCAACTAAATGAGAAGGACGCACAGCATCAAAATGTAAAAACTAACAAACAATCAAGTAATCAGCCAGTACATCTGCAGATTACTCTAATTCATGAATGAAGCATACAGGATGCTATGGGTCGTATTACCTACTAGAAACAATAAGGCTTTCAACAAAGCAATGATGACAGAAAATTTCAGTAACAAAATATATACAAACTCTCCACAAATATTTGTAGAACTTATACGAAACATTTGGCAACTTACTTCAACCTCCGAGCGTGCCAATGTGAGTAAAGGAGCAACACCGCCACCCTGCCCAATTGCAATGCTGACCAAAAAAATGATGTTATCACCAACAATGTCCAAATTAAATCATAAGTATAATTTTTGTGGATAGAAGAAGTTTCAAATAAGTCGTTAAATAACCAAAGCCTCCTAAATGGAACAATCAACCTCAATTTAACATACTTCCTTTTCTTGATTAACCTTAATCTGCCTTTGACCACTTCATAAAAACAGGTAAGTAGTTGATATTTATTCCACCCCACTTCTCCATGTGATAGGCAAAAGAGCATAAGAATATCATGGAATATGACAATTTAACAATATGATATCATGAAACAGGAAAATTTGGCTACAGGTGAAAGTTTGGTTTGTCAGCTATGCAGCCTCAGCCAAAGTAAAGGAGATATATGAGATTGCTTTTTAATAGCAAATAAATGCTACTTCAAAGCAAGTGTCTGTATCTTTCAGCAAATTTATGAAGTTAAAGATAAATCTAAAAAGTATAAACAGAAAAATGCATACCAAATCATGATATCAGGAACATGAATTAGTGAGAATATGCTCATTACCTGTTAGCTTCTGAAACAGACAGACCCCATAACGCACCAGCAGCTCTCTCCTGAAGGCCTTCTGAAGCATTTAAACATTCTTGCACAAGCGAAACCTAAAAAATAGAAGTCTACCTGACATTTTTCCCCATTTGAATGGACTTGATAATAAATGCAAGAATTGGACAGAAACATTCCTAGAACATATTGATATGTGTGCTCAGACTCAGAAAGGCTAGATCAGTTGTATTGTTGAATCTCATGGCCACCATACTTAATCGTAAGATTTGAGATAACATCTTCTACACAAATCACACCCCAATAAGCTGAGCCTAATTTTAAATTAAATTTGCATATAAGAATGGCGGCACTCAGAGTCAACATTCTATTCCTCTCCAGAAACAACTCTCCTCTCATACTCCCTCTGACCCAAACTAGAGTCATCTTAGGATTCCTGTTGGTCAAACTTATATAAATTTGAAAATATGATACATAAATAGAAGTGCCATTTGTCAATGTAAGATCAACACTGTTGGGTTCATCATGAAACTCTTTCATAATATGTAGTTCCTTCTTACTTAAAGGCATCATTCATATATTGATCACAATATCGAACCTGAAGGTCAATCCTAAATGACTTATATTTTGAACCAGCGTAATTATTTAAATATGCCACAGAACAGTTAATAGTCATCAAAAGGCCTGAAGTGTGCAAGAAATGTAATAGGGTAACAAAGGGCTTACCAAAGCTTCAACGCCACCCACTGCCGCAATAGATTCACGATTTCTGTCATCAAAGGACAGATTCCACAAAGCACCAGCAGCTTCTTGTCTAATTGCATACATAAAAAATTGCACAACTTAATGTACGCATAGATAATCCAGGCATAATGCAGACAGCAAAACTTGAAAGGTTATGAAAGTGAGCATATCGACACAACTAAAGTATACCTTACACCCTCATTTTGAGAACTTGTTAGTTGCACTAATGCTTCCAGAGCCCCTGCTTCCTGACCTACAGCAGCATTGTTATCATTGTTGTCCCCATGTGCAGCTAAGTTAGCTAAGGCTCTTGCAGCCTACATATATAAGAAAAGAAGCATTAGAACATAGAAACTAAGAAACAAGGAATACAGAACTACTGCAAGAAAGCATTTATTTGTGTAGCACAAAATGAGATGGGGAGCTTCTACATGTAACATCACTTCCAAATATCTAGGTAGCAAATCAGTAAAGTTGAACCAAACATTAAAAACCAAAAAGTGAAGCTAAGCTATGTCTACGAAGTATGTAGCGCAATTCAAGATAAGCAGCCCAGTAATATATTCAAGGTAAGTACATCAGGTCAAATAGTTCCATTTCATGATAAGGATGCAAGTTTTAGAATCTAAATGCTTTTGCAGAGTATGCATTGAGAGCTACTCATTGGAGGGATACGTAGCTCATGATCACTGTTTCCAGAAAACTTTTATTGTCCACCTTCACCTAATCCAGATAGATGCAGTATGCATGTCTCACTATGTCATGTGTGCAGGCCTAAAGCTACAAGAACTTGAAGATGACACCTGCCCTGCTCTCTAGTTTTCTGTCATCGCAACCCACCTATTGCATGCAGAGATAAGTTTAATACACAAACAATAAGATGAAGATGGCACACAAATGTCCATGTGTACAGTTATGTAGCCAAGTAGCCATGCAGGTTAAAACTAAAGCTAATTTTGCATGCCCTGGGTTGTGCTTAGTATTTATCATATCATGCTGGTTTTGTGGAACATGTATTTCTTGCTGTAGTAGGATATTCATTATACACATGTAGTGTTACTAATATAGGAAAAAAAAAGGCTGATAAGCTGCTAACCTGTTCTAGGACACCCTCAAGTTTACATGACCGAGCAAGTGTAACCAAAGCATGAACACCACCAGCCTTCGCAACTTCCAAGCTACACTTGTCATCAGCAGCCAGATTTGCGAGTGCACCAGCAGCACGTTCCTATTCAAATGAATAGTAACAGAGACTCAGTAAATTGAATGGGTAGTGCTAGATATTCAGAGTCTGGAGAATCCATACAAGAACACCATCTGTTCCAGCAGGCCAACGGAATATTAGATCGACTAAGGCCTTTATACCACCAGAAGCTGCAATAGCTGTCTGAAAAACAAAACAATCAACAAGTTATTACCAAAAATAACTCAAGCAACGGTTAAAAAATCCAAAGTCAGCATCTGAAAAACAACAACCTTGTGGTCTTCACCCACAGAGAGATTCCAAAGGCCACCGGCAGCCTCTTCGGCAACAAGCCGAGTCATCGACTTAGCCAAATTGGTGAGTATTGTGATACCACCTTCATCTGCAACTGCCTTCGCAACTTTAGCGTTCACTGATAAGTTGGCAATGGCCTGCAGTGGCATCAACTAATGTAAGGAAGTGATAAATGCAAGAATACAAGCTCTAATACAAAAAAAAAAGAGTAAAATACAAGCATCAAGAACCATGGAGTTTCATCAAAGAATTCATTACTTTTGCTGCTTCAGACTGTGCGCTCTCCCTTGAGCACCTCGCAAGGTCTAGCAGCATTCGAATGCCCCCTTTCTTCATCACAGCCTCGGACCTTGCAGGATCCACATTTGCACTCTCATCATCAATAACAACAAATGTAGCAAGGGTGGTAGCTGCTCGCTCCTGCACATCCTCTTGTGAACTCTTCACCAAGCTAAGCAGCAGTGCAGTGCCCTGCTGCAGCCAGAAGTCATCCATACCTTGTGGATTGCACTCTGCAATCCGCAGAAGTGACTGTGACAGGCTCCATTCAAGCCAGCTCATAATATCGTCAACTATCTTGTCTCTGTGGCTCCAGTTAGATGGATTGAACACCCCATGCTCTTTCACATCCACGCCATAAAACAATGAGGCGATCGATTTGACAATGTCACTTGTGATGGTCAAAACGAGTTTGCCCTTGGAGTTGCTAAATGCAGCAGGATTGTGAGCCTGCTCGTCCTCAACAGAAGAGCAATTCAATGTGCATATAACCTTGAGGGTTTTGGAGTGCGAGATAAGGCGCGAGACAGCGCTTGGTGGGACATCAGTGCGGGAGGCATCAATGGCAAGAAGGGAGGGAAGCTGGGCCCAGAATGCCGATGCTGTAGCCCATTTCAGGTTGCGGCATCCAGAGACAGAGAGGAACCGGAGTGACTGGATGCCGGCGAGGGCTGACTCATCAATAGCACCACAATCAAGGAGGGCAAGGTCCTCGAGGAAGGGGCAGTAGAGAGCGAGCGCTCCAACAGCATCTGCATCAGCTTCACGGAGTCCCGAGAGGCGCAGGCGGCGGAGACGCGAGCAACAGAGTGCGACGTGGCGGAGGGCGTCGCTGGAGATGCGCTCCAGAGGGTCGGGTCCGATCTGGAGACTCTGAAGCTCCTCGTGCCGTGCAGCGAGGACGGCCAGCGTGGCGTCCGTGAGGGCGCGGCAGCCATCGGCCACCACCTCGCGGAGTCCCCGGGCGCGGAGGCCGGGAGCGGCGGCAGCCGCCTCGTGCCCACGCAGCCGGAGACGCCGCAGGCTCGCACACCGCGAGGCGAGCGACGACGCCACCTCCGGGTCGCATCGGTGAGCGCGGAGGTCGAGCGAGCTCCACAGGCACGGCGACGAGCCCAGCGCCCGCCACGCCCGACACGCCCCCGCCATGCTAGCGCGGTCGCGGTAGTTCAGTCGCGCAAACAGCTGCAACACCGCGTCATCCGGCAGAGCCGTCCAGTCCACTTCCACCGCCGCCACATCCTCCGCCCCCGCTGAGCCAGCACGCGGCGATCCCCGCACCGCCTCCTCCCCCTTGGCCCCCTTTTCCCTACTCGTCCGTCGCCGCACGCGGCGAGTCATCCCGCCCGCCCAAACCCTAGCGCCACCCGACGCCGGCGAGCCAGCGCCAACCCACACACAAACCAGAAACACCAAATCCCCAAATCAGCAGGTAGTTAACCAGCTCCCGCTGCGGATCGAGAGGCCGCCGCCCCTCGCCGCTTATTGATTAAGGGCGCGGGCAGCGAGGCAAATTCAGGGGTCCGATTCGCGGGCGGCGCGGCGAGCTGAAACGAGCGGAGGAGGCCGGTGGCTTCGATCCGTTCCGGCGTGTAGGTGGATCCGACCGGCTCCGTCTCAGCTCCGCGTCCCTTTTTGCTCACCTCCTGCCGGAAGGGGGGTGGAGGAGGTGGGAGGCGGAGGCGGGGATTGTATATATATATGGCGTATGCGGATACGCTCGTGTGTACGCAGCTGTGTAGGCGTATTCTAAGCTGCAGTTTAAATACGCCGACCGGCAATGGCAAACGTCCGCGGGGGAGGGATCGCACCAATGCATCTCCACAGCTTAAATTTTCCAACCACAGTAGAAATCTAGAACCGTGCAGTGTTTCAATCCGATTAAAAGACGGAATCCCGATAATGTTTCAATGCCAGTAACGTTCTAATAAACGTTGCCTAATTTTCACCGTAATTGGAGAAGAGAGGAGCTCGTTAGATGGAAAGCGAGTTAAAAAAGAGTAGCTATTATCAGTGCCGGGGTGAGATTAGATCACTCCGCGATCAGTCGCAACGGCTCTAGAGCACGTGGCTTCTATAATAGCAAAACTACAAATAATTTTATAATTGGTTTTGATCTTTATTTTCACGGAGCGTGATAGTCACCTTATCGCTTATAAGGAAAGGTACCGATTCAGCGTAGGAGAAAACGGCTTCATATGCACAATGGAACAACGAAACCAACCATACATGGAACCATGAAGGGAATGTATGATTATGAGCCTAGAACGGTAGCATCATTTCTACGTGTTTGAAGGAGAAAGAAGCACTCATCTTTGAAGGAGAAAGAAGCACTCATCTTTGAAGGTGAAAGAAGCACTCATCTTTCCTAACACCAGATAAAGAACAAATCGATGCCCCAAATTCCTCTATTGCTATAATACAACGTAGCTCCTTCAGTTAGTTGCCACAGTTCCATTCGGCAAACCAAAACATACAATGAGTTCATTCATCTTCAGTGCTATCATCAGATTCATCAGGTTCTTCCTCTGGCAGTGGCAGAGCACAGCAGAAGCTCTCACGGTCCTTCAGGAGGAGTCGGCTTCCATCCGAGCTCCATTTCACATCGACGATCCGAAAATTTGGGAAGGGGACATTGACGCAGGCTACACGGGATGGTGTCCACATGTACAGGTGTGTGCTCTCCGTGCACAAAGCAAGGCGTGGACAGTTAGGGTCCCAGGCAGCAGCGCGGATCGGATCTTTCTGCACAAGAACAGCAGCAAGCTCAAGGTGGCAGATGTCCCATATCCAAAGAGCAGTTGGCATATTGTCGTTCCGAGTGAAGAAATAGTGGCTGTCACTACTCCATGAGAGCATACCTGCAGCATATTGTAAAGTGAGAAAAGGGTTTCTCAAAGCAGAATGCAATCTAAGAACTGCAGATTGATACAACAGATTCACGACCTGAATACTTTTCTGCTAGAAATTCGGGAATGAGAAAGACAAATAATTCATGTTCGAAAATAGTCTGATAACTCTATACAGATAAAATTAGATATTGATAGAATTTATCCTGACATAAGAATTGCAGGGCAAACACACAACACTATCAAGATAAAAAAATATGACAAGTAATATGTAAGAAAGAATAGTTTACATATTAATTATAGTAGACACCTGTGTAGTAGTCATCTTGTAAAAGAAAAGAAACAACAGCTCTCATGCGTATTCGAGAAAAAAAGGAACTAACCAATTCCTTGTTTCGGGTTGGGCTTATCAGTGGCCGGTTTTTGTGAAGGTAGGGTGACTGGAACATCCATCACAATATATTTTACTCTACAACCCCCTGCCTCTGCGCCATTTTCTGGAAATGAATTGCAGGGAAAATTCATTAGACAATTTAAATTGTATGTAAAGAGCAGCTTATAACATCACATAAAAGCATTGCAACATATCGATGTGGGAAGGATGGTCATTGAAATAGATAGGAGGATGAAATACCATGTGGATGCAAATTGTAACACCAACACAACATAGCCTTGAGGTACAGTACACTGATTTCTACTGAAGTTTGGCATCACAATAAATATGTTTTTCTCTTTATCAGTTTATTACATTATCATATTGTAAGGAACAAACATCTATTTGTTTTATTGCCATCACAAAGCAAAAAAAAATAAAAAAATTGTAACATAATGTGCTGTACCAATGTCAAGAAAAACAGTTTCATAAAAAAATATATTCCCACAGAAACAGCAATACATGCAAAAATCAGTGATGGTGTGTGGGAGACGCAAGGTCACAGGTGTATTTAAGACCAAAGGAACACAAAATGTCCTCAGAATGTCTCCAGTATGTGTTTCCATTTATGTTAAACATGATAACATCTTTGAGGACTGCTTTTACATTCATACAAATGACTGCAACCTACTTCAGTTGACAAGGAAAGCAAGGAATGATTTTATTTATCCACCAGTCAATGAACAGAACATACAAAACAAAAAGCATGAGAGATAGAATTAAAGTATCATCCATAATCTTACCAGAGCCATTGTCTTGCATGTTGCAAGAGAAGCCATCACTAAGATATAATTCTGAGTCTGACATATCAAGCTGCCACGGGCGATCAACTTCCTGTGGACAATATGGTATATAAACTTTATTGACATGATTAGGGATTTAGGGTTACAGAAATAGATCTGGATGCTGCTGCTATGCTAATATGACAGCTAATGATAGAAATTGATAGAATTACCTTATATACAGAAGCATTACAGGGGCTTCGAATAGAGGTCGCATGTGTGAACTCTGCAAAAGTCTTCCATGTCAGGTGGTTCAAAGTTCGCACTGCTTGATCATAGCTGCCCACTGCTAAAAACTGCCCACATGGTGACCAAGCAACAGTTTTCACGCCCAACCCACTTTCATATGCTAAATACTTGAAAAGGCACCTCCCATCTGGTGAATAAATCAGAACCTGTAATAGTTATGTTCCTCAAAAGATCAGACACGTCTTGAACTGTAAGAGTTGATTGGTTAAACTATGCAGCATTATTCAAAAGGCCAATCAAAATCTAATTAATGATGTGCCTACGACAATTAGATCTAACAATGTCACAAGTGCCACTGAAGAATAAGTGTGGACTAAATGCAAACTTCCCTAAGAATAGGAGCTATTAGTACAAGACAAACAAGGCAGTGCCTCACAAGTAATAGGCACCACATTATTATTGTTAAGAGATTTGTGCTGAAAGAATATTAGGAAACTAGAAAGATGCTCTTGTACGATGATGTGATACTAAAACCTAAAATGACTTTTCATGAACGTACATGAAATTGAGTAACTAAAGACATGCAAATGAATTGACTACAGCCACGTGTCATAACACACAAAACAACAGTACAAGTATCCAAAGCGAACATACACCTTGTATTCAAGAAGTGAATCCCAGACGACAATAGCACTATCATCCGGCGACCACTCAACACCAGCTAAGTCTACCGTGTCAACAGCAAAGACACCCATTATCTCCCAGGACTGACATGAGAGAAAATTTATATAATCCTTGCAGTCACGCCTGGTACAGATTGCAGCAAACTTCCCATCCTTAGTAAAAGAGACACCTCTCGAGGCATGCTTTGGCCACTGGACATGTACACAGGCCGTATTTACGAGAGACCACACAGTCAGTCGGAGCTGAAACTCTGATGTCGTAAGTATATGACGACTGTCAGGGCTCCAACGAGCATATGCAATCCCTGCCTGGCCTTCATCAATCTTGCAGGTCCAGTCAGGTTGGCTCAGTGACCAAGCCTGCACCATGGGCCGCTTATAAAGTCCACACAGGACATATTCTGAATCCGGTGCCCACTCCACAGAGCTTATCTTGTCCATACACGAAAACAACTGTACCACCTGCATAAGCGAGTTGAAACATACATTAACAAGCAATCCAAGCATACGTCTTAAGATGTCTTGATAGTACATTTCTATAAACCTCATATAAAAACTGAAATTTATCTATCTGGCAAATAAAAACTTTCAGAATGCACACAGTAACCATTCTCAAATTTTCAAAACATAATACAATGGTCATAACATGCATAGACGAATATGAAACATTCAGTGATCACAAGCAATCTTTAATTCCTCTTTTTAGGGTTGACTGAAGTAATCTTATCTTAAATTTTAGAATAGTATGGTTTACAAGCACAAAATTGGTGAAGGTTACTCAATAAAAACGCTAAAATTAGTGACAATCCAAATGCACGGATCTGAATCTAACTCAGACAACTAAATAATGTATTAGCCGCGCTCCTATACCATCCAAAATGTGCAGCGAATTGAGCAAAGCAAAGGCTAGTCCTGATCCCCAAGGCTCCAGATCGAACACAAAGACGAACAATTAGCGAACCACCATGGTCAAGCAGCACCGGGTCACACTACACCAAGTCCAGATTCGGTTACTACTCCAGATAGGACAAATCCACCCTACACACCGGCATTCCTAGTTCCGAGCACTGAGATTGACGGGGAGAAGATAGAAGGTCGTGGGAACGGACAGCGCGGGCACCTTGAGGGAGGCGACGTCTCTGACGACGAGGCGGTAGTCGACGGCGACGGCAACGAAACGCGCGTCCGGGGAGAAGCAGACAGGGCCCGTGTGCTTGTACGCGTCCGTCGTGAATTCCATCTCCATCCCTTAGCTCGGCGCCTCCGAGCGAAGGGGAAAGGAGGCGAGGCTCTCGCTGCCGGCGGTGTGCTCCGGGCTTGTACGCGCTGTCGCCTGTTGGGAGGGTTCGTTTCTGGAATTTGAATCTGTCGTGGGGGTTGTGACGCATAAAACTTAAAATGAACTGACGGTCTTCTTTGTTTCCTAACCAGATTAATTAATCGGGAATGCTACTTTTCAGTCGATTGAAAAATAGCATTCTTTCAATCAATGGTATTTTTAGTGTTATTTCTTTTGTTTTGTTTATTTGTTATTTATTTTGTTATTTTTTATTTATAGAATTATTTGTATTAATTAGTATTATGTATAGACTATAGAAAAATTTTGTCTTTTTTATCCATCTAGATTCAAGGGTTAAAAGTGTTGATTGAAAGAAACCCCATTTTCAATCAACTGAAAATTAGACACTCCCTTAATTAATCTAAATTATAATATTAGATTATCTAATCTAAATTATTTAAGTTGAATTAATTAATTAAAAAGAGTTGTTTGTTTCCCTAGATTATTTAAGCTAGATCAAGTTATTTTTTTATAAGAAAATTAACTTAACATGGGTAACGGGTCTTTGTTTAAAATAATATAAAATAAGCACATTTATAGTAGATTATTGGATTATAATAATTTGACCTTTAAATTAATTAATCTGGTCTAATAATCCATTCTATTTATTTGTCTACTGGATTAATTAAGCTAGATTAATTAATCTGAGTAGATTATAAGCTGAAACAAACATGGCCAAATATTTCTCCCTCTTACTAACTCGACTTCTCTAAATATCCATCTTCCCAACATTTTTTTTATAAAATGGTCTATCCCTCAAAATATTAAAAGAATATTCTAAATGTGCCAAATGTCCAATTTAAGTTGCCAAATCATCTTATTTTTATATTATGCTGTGACGATGTAGATTTGAAAAAGAGATTTTTAGCTCTCCCACCAAATTTAAATAAAAGTTTACATAAATGAAAAATTAAAATAATATTGCGAATTTCACACAATCAATTCCAATATATGAAATTTGAAATTTGAATTTCTCAAATTTAAATCAAGATTCGAATTTCACAAATTTGAACTCTTATCCAAATGCAGACTTGAATTTTACAAATTTAAACTCTAATCCGAATTCGAATTTGAATTTCAGATTATCCAAATTTAAATTCAAACACGAATCCAAATATGAACAACAAATTTGAATCGAATTTCAATAGGTGAAATTTGAATTCAAATTTGGATTAGAGATCAAATTTGTTCGTATTTGGATTTGAATTCAAATTCGAATTTGAGATATTCGAATTTGCATTACATTAATTTAAAATTTGAATTTTATAAATTTGAATAGATTCTATGAAATTCAAATTTGGATTTGAATTTGTTGTTTAAATTCTATTCGAATATGGTGAGAAGGGTAAAAATGTCTTTTCCATTCTACTTGCCACATCAGAATTAAAAAAATGATGATTGGCAACTTAAAGTAGATGATTTGACACCTTTAGAATAGTTCCTAAACATTTTATATGGACCTAGAATATTTTATTAAAAAATAGGACAAGTTGATAGCTGAGGGAAAATATTAAGCACTATCGCCAATGGCATACAAGATATAAAAATTTAAGTGAATGACACAGAGGGAACTTCAAAACAAAGAGTCAATTTCCTATATGCCACTGAATTTTTTTGCAGTTTCTTCTGTGTCACTGAAAATTTTGAAGTTCCCTCTATGTCATTCACTTAAATTTTTATATCTTGTACAAAGAGCCAATTTCCTCTATGCCGCTGAAATTTTTTGCAGTTTTTTTTGTGTCACTGAAAATTTTGAAGTTTCCTCTGTGTCATCCACTTAAATTTTTATATCTTGTATACCATTGACGATAGTGCTTAATATTTTCCGTTGTTCGTTAGCTTAAAAAAAATACTTTCTTTACTCTAAAAATTCTAAAAAATTGTAAACATATAGAGTAACATGTGGGAAATATTTTTGGATGTTGAAAAATATTTTAGTTCTATAACATTTTTGAATTTTAAGTTGGTTAACATGGCAAAGCGTTAAGGTTTAATAACATAAAGCATTTTGTTAGCTAATTTTAAAATCAAAAAGAAAGAGAATAAAGACATGTGATAATAATAAAAACCTTTTCTTATGTGATTCTCTATCAGTATAAAAATTTATAAAAAAATTTGAAGTAAATAAATTATTTAATGGCACAGAAGGAATTGAAAAAAAAATTAGTGCCATGTAAGAAATTTTCTCTTTGTCAAACGGTAACCTGCTGAGGTGTTATGCTTTGCTCTCGTTAGCATTTGGTGCTCCCTCCAACCACAATTTAGTTAACGTTATGAAAGTTTCAAAATTCAAAACTGGCACCAGAACATATATGGTAACTTTGTACACCAAGTTTCATAAAGATAATGGGTGTGTTCGTTTCCACCCCTCTGATTTTTAGACCTGTTTCGTCGAATATTGTGATACTAATTAGGAGTATTAAATATAAATTACTGATAAAACCCAGTCCATAACCCTCCCTCTGAATGATGAGACAAATCTATTAAGACTAATTAGGTCATGATTAGATAATGTGATGCTACAGTAAATATATCTTAATAATAACTTAATTAAGCTTAATAAATTTGTCACGCTGATACACATTCAACTTTGTAATTAGTTTTATATTTAATATATATTCAATATTTATATAGTATTTTAATAATTAATATGATCCCACTAAAATTTAGATCTCAAAAAACGAACACACCCAATCACTAGGCTCCATCAAGTATAACGATGCGACGGGAGGAGGAAGGCACTGAGCCTCTTTGCCCGGCCACCGCGGCCGTCAGCCCGTCACAACCACCATGCATGGCCAGATGCCACCACCAAGGTTCCAATAACCGTGGCAGCCGACCTGCTTGAGTCAGTGAAAAACCATCAAGTTAACCGGAAAAACCGACAAGTTAATCCAAATGCTACAGTACTAGATTTAGTTTCCTCCGGCTGATTTTTAATTTGGGCAAAGATATATCATAATAAATGGATTAATCAGCAAGTTAAAAAATACATTTCATTTACTTCGGTTGCAGTTTTTATTACAAGACATATGTACAGACATATATACACAAAGGAGTTAGAGACTCATGCTGCATATTTAGAACAAAAAAAAAACTGAAAGGATCATGGATTAACCATGACACCTTGAAGCAAGCAGGGATGACCGACTGAAGATTGCTCTGCCTCAAGGGAGCAGTTCTCTCTTCCCACATTTTCAGGGAGTGCCTCCTTGTTGCGAGCACGACATCGAACCCACAGGTATGAAAACCCTGTAAATGCTGCTTTACTGGCAAACTGCACACGGTATACGAGACTTATCTCCCACAATCCAGCCAAAGCATTTGCGTTGTACCCTTCAAGGTCTGATTCTGAGACCATTACAAACGTGTTGTCATCAAGAGCAATAACATTGTGGGTGAGGAACAATGGTGGCTTCATTGGTTTGTCAAGGCAACTAGACCTCTCAGTTCTCTTCACTCTACGATGGTAGAATTCTTGGACAGCCTGCAGGAAAGAGAAAATTAGCAATGGCAACTGCTAGCAAACCAAGCAGTCCGGCATGAGTTCAAGGGCGTAAGCAAAAGTTGGAATCCGGGACCAGAACTGCTAATTTTAGGTTAACATATATCAGAAAATCTATATCTATGGTATATAAGTGGTGTATGTTTCTATTGATTCAATAGAGCATTCCGGTCTATTGTGAAGTATGTAGATTACGTACTTCCAAATCATGTCAAACAAAAAGGTGATAGTCTTGTCTTGCCTTAAAAGAACTAGACAGACAGAATGATGATCTAAATTACAGCATGAAACTCGTCATACAAACAAAATGAACCTACTGATATCTAGCAGGTTCTCTTATTCATTTTGAATAACATCCTTATCTTCTCGAATATTTACAACACTCAGAGGAAGACAAATGAAATCATTCAAGCATGATAAATCTTTGCAATAACTTACCTGCCATTGTGCAGGAGCTAATAACACCCTAGGCCTGCGTGATTTGACATGTTCATAAGCTTCAACAGGTGTCATTTGTTTATATTGCACCTACCAAAACAAAGAAATTACCTCTTCTGCATCCTCAAAATTAATATTGAAATCTACAGCTGCACAAATAATATTTGGCATACCAAGTAGCAAAGAACAACTGTAGTGCTCCGCCCACGTCCAGCTTTGCAGTGAACATAAATCAATTTCCCACATGAAGTGTAACCTGTACCAACAATTCAAAAACACATTTATAATCCAGACACCTAATCACCATCATTAAAGGGAATGCCACAGCGCAAGAGTTGAGAGACAGAAAGAAATGGTAACAGCATTAACATCTTCGTTCAAATTAGATGCAATAATGGATCTGCTGATCCCCATACATAATACATTCAAGAAGCTAATTATATACAACAAAAAGAAGAAGGGCAAGGCAAAAGAAGAAGGGTAACGCCACTGAAACAAAGAATACTGAAGTGATAAAAAGAGAAGTTAAGTTTAGTGAGTATTATTATTATTATATGTCACAATTTTAAAAACAAACAACATGATTCTGCCATTAGAAAAATAATGCAACAGAAGATTTGGATAAAAAAAGAACTATGAATGTAAGAACGTTATTCTTCACTTAATGACTCGACAGTACAGTATCTTAGAAAATCAGTTCACATTGACAAGAATACAAATTTTATCTGAGCAAAAAACTTTGACCTCAAATGATGTAGCATTCAGGGCATGTATTCGAGATTCTTACTGTGGATGAAGTCAGCAGCTTTGCAAAGGTTCTCAAACGAAGGTGCATAAAGGTAATCTCTTGTTGGTAGCACAAGATTTTCAATTCCATGAGTCTAAAAATCAAAGATATTATTTTAGTTAACTAACTGTTTCATACAAAGGGAAATCTGATAACCTTAAAGATATGCACTGCAAATTGATTGGACAGATGTCAGCATTGCATGGTATGGCGTAGCAAAATAAGAAAAAACATCACTGCCCTACATCAGACCTAACACAAGCATCAAATCTGCAGTTAATGACTTAATGTGAAACGTGTACAGTAAATCAATAGCATTCATACAAATGGCACAAGATAATATGCCTTCAATGCCAGAAGAAGAAGCACCATTGGACACGAATTTTTGTTTCCAGAGTTAGTTATAACTGCATTTGGTTGACAATGCCACACTCACACCACTAGAACTAGCTCTTCAATCCACTTGAACTACCGTGTAGCATGACCAATCTACTAAATAAAGCCAATTCATCACCAGAACCCAGAAAACAACACTCTGAGAAAACTTAACCTGAACCCAGTATTTGATGTGCAGACATCATGACAAACGATTCACTAACAAGTTATCCTAGGGTTCTTCTAACAGGAACCACAAAGTTTGCCATCTAGAATTATACTAGTAACATATTAACACAGACAGATTAAACCAGTTATTATGCTTCGTTATTAAAACTTCATCACAGATCTGCTGCAAATAAACAAACAGGACATCTGAAGCTCACTTTCACTATGTAAACAGCTAAAGCCTGCAATACAACGGCAGATCTGATAACCGCCAAAATGCCAGTCATGCAGTAAAATGAGTAATTTGCATAAAGCTCCAAAACTAATTTGTGTGCACTTGATCACTCACCTCATACAGTGATTTGGGAACCAGCCTTTCATACGACTCGTTCAGTGTCACCACCCCACAAACTCCAAGCTCCTTCAGCCGCGGAACATCGCTGGGGAACGGAACTGCTCCCAGCAAAACATGCTGGTTCCCACAAGGAAAAAAAGATAAAAGATTGCAAACAATTAGAACAGCAGACATGAATTTCTTAACGAATTGAACAAGCAGAAAAACTAGCAAAAACAAAGCCACAACTAGAAGCTAAATTACAACACAAAGCCCGAAACCAGCACAAATATATGGAAGAAGGCAACAATATGAACCAATCATCCGGAACAAAATCGATAAAAGGGAGAAAAGTGCCTGACCTCGTCGACCTGATCCCACCAGTGGAAGTGCGCCTCAAAACGGTTCCTCACGACGTTGTAGACAAGCGTCGGGTAGAACAGCATCCGTGCGCCGACGCCAACGGCAGCGCGCTTGGCGTCGACGGCCACCCGCATCACGACACCACCCTCCTCTTCCTCGCCCTTCGCCGCGGCGTCGTCACCCCCGGGATGCATCGGCAACAGCTCCTCTCCGCCGTCTCCTCCCAATTCGCCCGGAAACTCCTCGATTCGCATCGCTACCCAACTCAACCCTATCCGATCCAATCCGGACCCCCGAAAAGAACGCTCCCACCAAAAAGAAACGAAAAAAAATCCCAAAACTGATCGATTTGGGGAAAAAAGTGGCCCCAAAGCCGATCGATTTGGGGAAGAGAGTGGCCCCAATTGGGAGGCTTGGAATCAGATCTGAAGGGAGGAAGAATCGAATTGGAGACGCGATCAGGAAATCGAGATCGGAAGCCTCTTTCTCTCTGTCGCCTTTCCTCGCGCTCACGCCTCCACCCCACCACTAATCCTCCTCTCCCTCTCCCTTCCCCCCCTCAACAGAGTCCAAAGGGCCCAGCAAGGCAGACACGGGTCCGCACGCCACACTATTACTCGGCAGGGTGCCACGTAGGACGCTGTTATGCTGGAAATTTGAAATTCGTATTGAGTGAGAAGATTATTAGAAATTTAGAACAGCGCAAGTGAAGTTCATACTATTAATTTACTGTACTTAATTACAGTCATTGACTAACACACCTGACGAACTATTTTTTTTTAAATGAACACACCTGACGAACTATAGAACTCTGATCTGATGATCATCAAGAGGAAAAAAAAAACTGACTAGGCCTCTCCCTCCCTCCTCTCTCTCTCTCTCTCTCTCTCGGGCTCTCGGCTCCCCTCCTAAGCCGAGCCCGCCGGGCCGCCAGCGATGAATGAGCTCGATCCGACTGATTCCGCATCCACGTCCTCGAAGTCCCCGATGTGCACGTCGAGAGAATTGGCGCTATCCTCGCCGTCGCCACCGACCTCCACACCGCCGTCCTCTCCGTGCGCCATGATCCAGTGGATCGGCGGCGGAGGTGGAGGTGGAGGGTAAGGATGCTCGACCCACTCTATTGGCGGTTGAGGTAGAGGCGGGGCCTGATGTGCTGGAGGTGGAGGCGGCGGCTGATGCGCTGGAGGTGGAGGCGGCAGCTGATGCACTGGAGGTGGAGGAGCCTCCATGTCGTGGCCGCCGCCATTGCCACCGTGCTGCATGAGTCACTGCAGTACGTGTGGCAGCGGAGGCGGGGGGAGGAGATGATCTGGTGGAGGCAGCATGATCTGTGGAGCCGGCTGAGCCACTGGCGCGAAGAAGCGTCGAATCCAACGAAAGACGAAGAAGGCGATGCCAAGAAATGCTATAGTGCTTACCGCGGCGGTGATGGCGATGCCGGCGATTTCGCCCCAGTTGGGCTGATCTCGCGCGAGTGCTGCGTGTTTCGAGATTTCGGGGTTCTCCTCCGGTTCTTGCCACTCTCCTGGCAGGACGGGGGAGTCCATGGTGGCCAGAATTTGGTGAAGTCGTGTGGCACGGCGCTGTATAAGAAGAGGAGAATCATCTTGCCATCGAAGTCTTTGGTTGCGGTAAGACAAACAATTTTATTATTCTGTTGCACGTTGTTTTGGGATTGTGTGCACAACCCATAGGAGGAGGTGATCCACAAATAACGAGCTGTTCATCCAATTTTGTCAGCTATGCTTTGCTGTTACCACTGCAATGTATCCTCTTCTGGGCGCTTATCACTAAAAATACTCTCACTTGTTGGCATTGGCCACCGGCCAGTGTGTATTTCTGAATAATTTGCTTGCATTTTAATTTTGTGCTACTTCTCCTTTCTAGAATAACAGTGTCATCATTAGAAAAGGTGTGAGGTGCCCAGTGCTCTGATTTATGAAAGCAAGCTGAATTGTGTACTTACCTTAACTGTTTTGATAATCATCAAGCACTTGAAACTATGTCTTTCAGCACATAAGTCCGTAATAGTACATATTGCTCGCTAGCTGTTCTTATTAATTATACCAGCTACATTGTACACAAACCTTCTTTGTCACGTGAGTTATTTACTATCAGGTGATTAGTTGGAAACTTGTATGGTCAAAATAGGTTTAAATGACACATACTGGCCTTTAGGGCCTGGCTAAACCTATGCTTGTTATAGTTTGAAATGGAGCGGAACTGCTATGGTTTTGTGTGGATCCAACTATAAAACCTACTTATATAGTTGTGCTGTTGATGACATGGGTCATAAACCAGTGCCTTTCCAAAGTAATGGTTGATCACCAAGGTGTTTGATGAGATGCATCCATATTCTAGAGTTAATGAGCAGATGTAACTAGAGAGATGTTCATAGATAGTTCCCAGTGAGAGCATTTTTTACTGCAAATTTTATTGCACTTCATTGTTTCATGCTAATGAAGTAGTTGGGTGCCTTGGAAAGTTGATATTCTGGTAATGTGTATGCTAACCTGATACTATTGACAGTGGACTATTATCCTCCACACAGTATGTTCATCTTATAATCTCAGTAATTTGCAGTGTGTTATTGTTTATATTTAAATACCAGTTATCCTAATTATCTTTTCTTATTAACCAACTAATGATTTGGTTCTGCCTAAGTACTCCTTCCACCAAATACTAATACACTTAAAAGCTATATATGTGACTCTGAATAATCATTTTAACAGTAAATGAAAGCTATATGCTAATGGTATGTACATACCTGTTGATGCTCTTCTCTTCATTTGTGAGGTTGTCTTTTTAACAGTGTATACTTTTATAATTGTCAAAAACTTTAGCTGAATCTCTTTAGTCTTTATCAAAGTGAACTGCAGTTTTCTGGAACTCTTTTCGGTTATTCCTATTTCTTTATGTATGAGTGCCTGCTTGCTTAGCATGTACTTACAATTTACACTTGTAGGGGTCCCAACTTCTGACCTTAACTTCCTTCAGTAAATCTGCTTCCTTAATTTTCGTCCAATGTTTGATCTGTCTATTTTCTGAACTAATTAGGCCTTGCTGATGATGATGAAGATATGATGTAAGGATGTTTGAAGGAGATCTACCCTGTTGCGTTAAAAAGGATCCATTGGAAGATCAAAGGTGTGGCCAATCTCTATGATCTTATTCCACTCCAGAATCTAAAAAAAAAAAAAACACTGTAAGGTAGTTTTTTTATATAGGCAGTAGGTTTTATTCTCATCATGATATCTCATTCTGCTTAAGTTTGTTATATTTACTTCTGTTTTTGTTGTGTATTGCCCAGATGAACCTCTATTTTGAGTTGTAAAAAACAATATTTCACTGAGAAGTTTGTGGGATATATATACCAGGGATACCTCACCACTCGGATATATTGCCGAGTGGGCCGGGGTCTAATAAAGATAAAGCCCATGAAGATAACTACTCGGATTATTACTTGGAGTACACGACAAGTCAATACTAGAGATAGAATCCTAGTCGGAAATCATGTTGTAACCGACTAGGAAACTTATCATGTAACCCTGCCTCTCTGATATATAAGGAGGGGCAGGGGCTCTCTCATAGACACATCATATCCGCATAATACACCACAGAACACAGGACGTAGGGTTGTTATCCTTTAGGAGGCCCGAACCTGTCTAAATCTTGCGTCTTGTGTGTCCATCGACTCTCGGTCTCGCGCATGCCTTTACCGATACACAAGGATCATGGGTAGCCCTATGATCCACTGCCGATATTAGTATCGATAGTTGGCGCGCCAGGAAGGGGCAGCGCGAAAATCGGCTTGTTGAGTTTGATAGCCAAGTCTTTTGGAGAATATGGATCTTCGTTTGCGGCGATCGAGTTGAGGCGGATTTCTACTGCAAGTCATCTGCGAGATGGCATCCAGCAAAGTTGATGGCGGCGCCTTCGTCTGTCTCGTCTTGCGATCTGTTGCACCCTCATCAAACACCTTGCCGCTTACAACTGGGAAGTTACAGACGTGTCTGGGCCTATGCAGGTCATCACGTGGCTGCTAGATTAGCATTCCGCCGACTCGCCGAGTAATTGAGTCAATCTTCGTCAAGTTTTGATCGCTGCTTCGTGCGATGGCGGCTGCCTCTCATGCGCCGAGAAGTTGACTTGGTTATTGGACCACCGGCCACCGCTGTGGTGTTGCAGCGAGATCCATGTCGCGTGATCATTGTCAACCAATGGCTTCGTATTTGGAGTCTCCGACCCCGAATCCAGTCGAAGCAAGTCTAAGGATCGAGTTGTGTTTGTACACGTACGACCATACTTGAGGCCATGTTCAAGGCAAATTCATTTAGCACAGTTGATGGCAACATCCTTGCTAGTCATCAAGCTTATTTTTGGTCTCACGTGGCGGCGTGATTATTCTTGCTGACAAGGAGTCCGACTCTTGCATGTCCTGGAAATCAGGAAGTTTCTTTCATTAACCTTTTTTACATTATTTTTATTTCTTAGTTTGGCTAAATTGCCAATCAATTTGGGTAGCCAACTACTCACCATGCATTGTCTCTGTACTCTTTTTGCATGGATGAATTATACTACACGGAGATACGGTGTCTAGCTGGTGGTTTAGATCGGATCGGACAGGGCTTCCGACCAATTTCATCGTATCTTGACGATGAACACCAGACCACTGTTTATGCAGAGCGACAGAGGCAGCCAAGGCAGCACGACAGTTTGATGACTTGGTAACTATGGTCCTGACTTGACAAGATGCGGCAAGATGACTCCGTGGCTCTCAACTACATGAGGACTCGATGATTCAACCAATCACTCGGCGATTTCATAGTCGGCTCGACTATTCAGTGATGTGTCGCAGATTCCCCTACATACCATCGATCATTGCAGAGCTAAGTTACTTTAAATGTTTTTTGTTCATATTTGCTTGAATTAAAGGTCGTAGGTTCTTAATCTTACGATGATGGTTTTGGGTTTCTTTGGCACTTATCTTTTTGCATCTGCGAATATATCATTCACACCATAGTTAGTTGTATGGTGTTCGTTAAAGTAAATCAAGTGCTTGTTGCTGGGAAGAGGCTGATGATAAAGATGGCGATCCAAGTCGTCACTAGGCCGATGGCTTGGCAATTTGATGATGTAATGGTTTGTCTACACGGCCAGTGGCTCAAGCAATTCGGGAATTTTCTTTCTATCTTTGATCGGATCGTAACCCAAACTTGATAGGGAAGTTTTATTTTTTCATATTTGATTTTTCATATTATTTTATTCTATATATTATACTGATCAGTTTGATTAGTTCAATCTCATTAGTATTGTTAGTTTCTTTTGCATGGACGCGAGTAACATGCATGGTGTCCATAGACCTGAGACTTGCAGATTTGGAGCTCGCTGACTTGGCGATTGGGCATCACAGTAGCTCGGCAAGTTAGCCGATTTGATGATTTGGTTGGCTTTACCAATCACTCGGCGTGGTGATCAATCACTTGGCGTGGCAATTCGGCGATCTGCGATTTGACAGATAACGACTTGATCGCTAGCTTGATGATCTAGCGGTGTGCTCGGTTGCTCGTCTTCGACTCATCTACCATCACAAAGCTAAGTAAATCTTATAGTTTTTTATTCATACCATATTGATATAAAGGCCGCAGGTTCTTCATCTTACGGTGATAGTTTTGAGTTTCTTTTGGATTCGTCCTTTTGTCTTGACAATATTGGTCAATAATTTTTCTCGGTTGATTTCGACTCGTACATGTTTGGCCGAATGAGTTTTAGCGGTACATATTTGGTATTAGGAGGAGTTCAGCTGTTTTGCTTAGTTGACCGTCTGACTCCCATTACCCAAATTGTTATCTCATCGATATCACTCAGTCATGGAGCGCCGAATGAATGGATCACTCGGCCACGGAGCGCCGAGTCATTGGATCACTCGGCCATGATCAACCACTCATGGTTTCTGTAATTTCGATCCCTCGGACCTTTTGAGCTGTTATGTCAGGGGCTCGTCTTTAGCTCGATGGATTTTAAGCGGCTAAATATTTTTATAATTTTAGTTTTATTCATCTAATTAAAGGTCGTAGGTTCTTTAACTTAGGGATGATTTCTTTCTGCATAATCTTGATGCATTAGACTCTTGGTATTACCTTAACTCGCATATGCTTCATAGAGTGAGTTCTTAGTCTCCATAGTTCATATCGTTTGTTGAGGACCAAGACGGCTTTTTACCTTAACCCACATGTGTAGGATCGAAGGACCCCGGCTAGAGGGGGGGTGAATAGCCGAATTAAAAATTAAAAGCTAACTATCCGACTAATTGCGGAATTTAAAGACAATTGGATAAAAGCAAGCACAAGACAACTAAACCTAGGTTTGAACTAAAGTAGGTTGACAATCCTAGGTGACATACATCATGCAACTTCTAGTATGTAAACAACAAAAGAACAACACGACAAGAGACAAAGGATATTTTCCGGTGGTATCGGTGATTTGCCGATCACCCCTAATCCACGTTGAGGTGGATCCAAGCGTATGATGTGCTACTCTCCTCAAGTATCCACTTCTCCACCACCAAGAAGTGCTCACAAAGAACAACTTGAGATATAACACAATCAATACCTTGAACCTCTCCAAACCTCGATTCCACTAGGGTTGCTCTTCACCACTCCGGCGAGGCGAGCACCGCACCTCTCATAAGAGTCCGGGCCTCCTTCACACACTTCTTGAAGGGCTCACGGATTTGACTCCTCCAAGCCGTCTAGGAGGCGACAACCTCCAAGAGTAACAAGTCGATGACGCTTGCTTGAGGATCCCAAGTGCCACAATGCTCAACTCACTCAAGTTTAGGGCACTCACACTCACACACTTGCAATCTTTCCACTAGGACTTTGTGTGAGAGAGGAATAAGCTCCAAAGGGTGTACAATACTTTTCAAATGGCCAAGAGAGCTTCTATGCACGGGATGGAGGAGGTATAAATAGCCCATTCTTTGAAAACTAGCCGTTACAGCTTTCTGTGTGCTGGACGGTCTGACCGTGACTCCACACGGTCAGACCGTCGTACAACCCAACGGCTAGTTTGACTTTCAAACTTGCTCTGACACGAGCCTGACGGTCAGACCGTCATTACCCACGGTCAGACCGTCGGGACACTTTCAACTTTCACCCGAGAACAAATTCTCTGTTGACACCAGACAAGTGACGGCGGTCAGACCGTGGCTTGGGACGGTCAGACCGTTGGGCCATCTCCCGAGCCACCAGAGAACTCAATCCTCTGGCCGTCTCTGGGGAGCATCCACGGTCAGACCGTGGATCCCGACGGTCAGACCGTCGGGCCACCACCCGAGCCACCCGAGGACCAATTTCTCTGGCCGTCTCTGGGAGGCACCTACGGTCAGACCGTGGATCCCCACGGTCAGACCGCCAGGAGCGTTCTGCCAGCCCTCCTTTCTATATCCCTTAGCTGTCTCTCAACGAACCACTCACAACGATAGGCTTTGAGCATTTGTGGCAACCATGGATACTCAAGGTCATCTCATCGACCCCTCTTGATAGTACGACATTTAACCTATAATCCGGTCACTCAACTCTAATCTCCTTGTGACCGGCAAAACAGAAAAACCCTATCAAGATACCTTTGCCTTGAGCCATCCATATGTATACCACTTCGTCCATCATTCCATTCCTTATTATGACTACAACCACAATTATCTCAACAACGTAGTTAGTCAAAAATAAGGGTCGTCATTAATTACCAAAACACTAAAGCGGGCCTAGATGCTTCAATCTCCCCCTTTTTGGTAATTGATGACAACATAAGAAGTGATATAAAGCCGATAAAGACAATAAAGAAAAACTCTAAGGTGAGTCACAAGATAATGATAACATGCTATAGAATATTCAATACATGTACATGTGGAAAAGTTAATGAACTCACCAAATGGTAAAACTCCCCCTAAATTGGTGCATTGATCAAGATATATCAAACATGGCAATGCATATTTTCAAAGGAACAAATTGGTAGAGTTTACCTTGTACCATTGGATGCGAGGAGGCAAAGAATAACCAATATATAGCAATATTGAACATTACAAGTAAGAACACCCTCATCATCCACACATTTGAACCATTAAGATGAGATGAGCACAGATAAAAGAGCAAATGGTTCAAGGTGCATAAAGAAATTACAATCCAACAAAGTTACATAGTTCAACAAACACAAATAAGTTCAAATGTGCATGAAAGTAAGATATGAGATGCACATGCAAATGCAACAAGATAGATAGATCAAGAATCATGGCTTGCATCTTTATTTCCTTTTCTCCCCCTGACTCTGGCATCTCATCATAGCATCACTTCTTCCCCCTGACTCTGGCATCTCATCATAGCATCACTTCTTCATGTTCTCCCCCTTTGGCATCAATTGACCAAAAAATGGTCAAGACTTCAATCATCTTGAGGAGGAGGTGGAGGGGCATACCATGGTGGCTGGAAAAACTCTGGAGGTGGCACTGGTGCAGGAAAGTAGCTATAAATGTGTGAAGATAGAGCATCATAGTTAGACTCTAAACCCTGCATCCTAGTGGTGAGATCATCAATAGAAGTCCTCGCTGCCTCATAGGATGTTCTAGCTGCCTCATATGAAGACCTGGCTGCCTCATAGGAATTACGAGCCTCAATACTTGAGGCTTGTATCTGATCTAACCTCTGCATCACAGGCTGAAAGTACTGATCAAGATAAGGGGTCATCCCTGCAAAGAATGCCGGAGGCGGAGGAGCAAACTGTGACCAATCCATCTGGGGAGGTGGTGGCATCTGAGGACCCTGTGGTGCCTGAGGAACCTCTGGCTGAACATTTTCCTCTTCTTCCTCACCTTCTGCAGCTGGTGGTGCTACGAGTTCATGCTTTACCGAGCTAAAAGGCTGATATCGAGGATGTTTCTTAAAAAGATACCGAGTTGGAAAATTGCTCTTCTGGAGAATTAGAGACATAATATAAGGAGCATAGTAAAGACTAGTCCTTACTGCCATGCTGTAGCTCTCTATCTCCTTCATCATCAGGAGGACCACATCAAACACTTGACCTTGCATGATATAGTCAATTATGTTCCAATAGTAGTCCCGAATAGCATCAGAGTTTCCACCTCGAGGATAAAAGGTCATCCTCACTATCTTGTTGATCACCTTGGGCATATAGAGAAGACCACTGACATTGCCCAATTTCCTTATGTGAGGATCATCAACATAGTACTGAACCCACTCAGGCTCTTTAAGTAGCTCTTGCTCAAGCACATCAATTTGATCATGAGTGACATTATAGTCAATTTCATTTGCCTCAGCAAACTCTGCAAATGTGGCAGTGAACCTCCTTGAGTTAGTCATCCATGTCAACGTTTTGTTGGGGAAATCAACTTCAACGGTGGCATAAAATTGTCGGATCACAGTTTCATTCTAATCTTGCTTATGTGCCACAAAAGCATGCAATCCCAAGTTTTGAAATTTCTCAAGTAGAGGACTAACAGTTGGAAATTGTGCAAGGTATGACCAGTCTGTGTACTTGTGAGTGAATACAGTTTTGTCCATCAACATACCATAGAATGCATCATGTTGCACTCGAGTGTGAAACTGAGGAGTGGGTGAATCTGGATCCTGAGAGTAAGCCACCTCCTGTCTCGCTCTGTAGTACTCATGTGATGCCCACTGCTTCTTCTCTCCAGTGTATGCTGTGGGATCAAACAACAGATCATCTCCATGTGCCTCATCCATCTCTACTTCATTAGTGGACTGACCAAATTCAGAAGCATCGGCAGTAGCACTTTGAGAGGGTGAGTAATCATCATCAGAACGGGGTGCCCTTCTCTTCTTGCTTGAACCGGCTTTGAACACGGACGCCACCACTTTTCTTACGGCACGACGATTACTGAAAATGATCGAACAATAATCATGTATAAGCAATCCAACAATTAAGAGTCATAAGCATTTGACTGAACATGTCTCTGTCCTGCCCTGGCGGTCTGACCGTGAGATTGGCGGTCAGACCGTCGGGTGAGGTTTGGCTGCCACAAAACTGCACATGGAATTTCTAGCCAAATCCTCAACATGTGCCAACAATTCTTCTCATATAAGTTTAAATAAGTACTATGAAGCTTTTCCATCCATTAATTTCACTAATCCATGGCCATAAGCAAGAATCCCCAAAATGTAACCCTAGCATCAATGTTCATGAGAGCCACCAAATCAATCCTTAAAACTTTGCATAGTTGTTGTCATTAGGTCTAGGAATCACTTTCCAATCATCAAACAATCAATCCATGTCTCAAATATTCTATCCCTAGCAACGGCCCTTGAGAGAGAACCAATGGAAACCATGGGGAGAGAGGAGAAAACGATGAAATACCGGTCACTCATGGCGGAGAAGTCCTCGGTGAGACCGGATCCGTTCTCGGTTGGACCGAGGAGCCTAGGGATGGAGTTCTTCCAATGGAGGTCCTTGGAGGGCAAGGAAGAGCCTTTAGAGGAGCTACTTTCGGTTTTGGGAGAGTTGGAGACGAAGGGGTATGAGGAAATAAGAGAGTCACAAGGGATAGGTGGGTTTTGACTCGGCCGACGCTGGCGGTCTGACCGTGGGCGGACGGTCTGACTGCGGGGACAAGAAGAAAAAATCTCCACCTTTCGGTACTCAGATGGCTGTCTGGCGGTCTGACCGTGGCATATGGCGGTCTGACCGTGAGGGTGCTTTTAGATTGTTGACAGCTGCTTTCAAGTTTCTCATCCAAATCAATTCAAACCTTCTCCAATCATTCCATACTTTGTTCAAAACGATAGCTTAATGAATTCCATCATATCCAAGATAACTTCAACTCTTCAAGAAATATAACCACGATTCTTGATCATCCATGATATGAATTATGCATGTATGAATGAAACAAAGATAAAAACAAGCAAAATTGCAATAACTTGCACAAGTGTCCAAAAAGATGGAATGAGGATATTTTTGGGAATGTATGAGTCACATAAGCATTTTGGAACCAATATATATGAAGATATACGATCCAATATGCTAAACTCACAAGATGCCATATTAGGTTAGAAAGGTGAGCAAAAGAGGTTTTCATGACGAATTTCAAACCCAAATTTCTCTTAAACGATGGATCATCTCAACAAGTTGTGAATACCAATTATGTTTATGATCACCATCATTACAAGTTTTGTAAAAGTACTTTTCTCAAAAAAGATTCGATAAGAAATTGAGAGAATAGGTGAGAAAAGGCAAAAGAGGATCTTCAAAAGAGCTCAACCTCATTTTGGTGATAGGAAAAAAAACTTCCAAAACATAACCAAGAGGCATAAAAGTATTTTGGAACAATAACAACCATTTTTCAACCAATAGAACCCAAAAATTTGACTTTTTGAACAAAATGAGCAAAAGCAAGACTAGTATGGCATCTTTGTTGATTTGTCCACATTGTGAGGGTAGCAAGACACATGAGTGGTATAGTGCTCCCCCTAAATGTGTGAACTAACTTTCAATGCAACAACATGGCATAAATGGCATGGCAAGATATACAAAATAGGTAGGCATGCATATATGAAGAGTATGACATAAAGCAACAAAACAAGGATCTAGGAGATATGTGAGAGGTCAAGAATATTTAGCTCACTCCGTAGCTTGCAAAACCGAGCTTCTTCTAGAGGCTTGGTGAAGATATCCGCCAATTGATCATCGGTCCTCACACTTTCTATGACTATATCACCTTTGCTCACATGATCTCTTAGAAAATGATGCCGAATATCAATATGCTTGGTCCTCTTGTGTTGAACTGGATTTGTAGCAATCTTCACGGCACTTTCATTATCACACAAGAGAGGTATGCAATCAAAGTTAACCCCATAGTCCATTAGAGTTTGCTTCATCCATAATAATTGGGCACAACAATTTCCCGCGGAGACATATTCGGCCTCGGCGGTTGATAAAGCTACCGAATTTTGCTTCTTGGATGACCACGAGACTAGAGAAGTTCCAAGCAATTGACAAGTACCGGAGGTACTCTTCCTATCAATTTTGCAACCGGCATAATCCGAATCCGAATATCCAATGAGAATAAATTGACCATCATTTGGGAACCACAAACCCATATCTTGAGTTTGCTTCAAATATCTCAATATTCTCTTGACGGCAATCATGTGGCTTTCTTTAGGTGCGGCTTGAAACCTTGCACACATGCAAACACTAAACATAATATCCGGCCTAGATGCGGTGAGGTATAGCAAGCTTCCAATCATAGACCTATATAGCTTTTGATCAACCGGTTTGCCTTCTTCATCAAGATCAAGATGTGCATTCTTTCCCATAGGAGTAGACATTGATTTTGCACTTTCCATTCCAAATCTCTTGAGAAGATCATTCGTATATTTGCTTTGATAGATGAATGTCCCATTATTGATTTGCTTCACTTGTAGACCAAGGAAGAAACTCAATTCACCAATCATGGACATTTCAAATTCTCGGGACATCATTTCACCAAATTCTTCACAAAATTCTTGATTGGTTGATCCAAAGATAATATCATCCACATAGATTTGGCATATAAAGAAATCTTTGCCAATTTTCTTGGTGAATAGAGTGGTGTCCACCTTTCCAATTTTGAAGCCCTTTGAGACAAGAAAATCCCTTAATCTCTCATACCAAGCACGAGGTGCTTGCTTGAGTCCATATAAGGCCTTGGACAACTTGTAAACATGATTTGGCTTCCTTGGGTCTTCGAAACCCGGTGGTTGCTCCACAAAGACAAGCTCACTAATTGTGCCATTCAAGAAGGCACTTTTCACATCCATTTGATATAGCTTGATCTTGTGATTAGTTGCATATGCAAGTAAAATTCTAATTGCCTCAAGTCTAGCCACGGGAGCAAATGTTTCATCAAAATCCAATCCCTCAACTTGAGTATAGCCTTGTGCAACCAATCTTGCTTTGTTTCTCACAACTATTCCATTCTCATCTTGTTTGTTCTTGTAAATCCACTTTGTGCCAATAACATTGTGATCTTGTGGCCTTTTGACTAACTCCCAAACTTCATTTCGTGCAAAGTTGTTCAATTCTTCATGCATAGCATTTACCCAATCCGGGTCTCTCAAAGCTTCTTCTACCCGAGTTGGTTCACCACAAGACACAAAAGAGAAGTGTTCACAAAATGAAGCAAGTCTTGATCTAGTTTGAACACCTTTGCTTAGGTCACCAACAATTTGATCTACCGGATGATCTTTTGCAATGGCATGGTGAATTGTTCTAGCATGGTGTGATGGAGTGGAGGTTGAGCCATTTTCCGGTTGAAGATTTGACTCACCACCATCACTAGCTTGAGCTTGAGCACTAGAGGTTGATGAATCTTGGTTCACTTGAAAGAGAGGGGAAGAGGTCACATTTGAGTCATCTTCATCCTTAGGCCTCACATCACCAATTTTCATGTTCTTCATAGCATTTCTCAATTCTTCATTTCCCACATCATCCAAATTTTCTTGCTCATCTTGTGATCCATTTGTTTCATCAAATTCCACATCATATACTTCCTCTACTAGTCCCGAATTTTAATTGTACACCCTATATGCCTTGCTATTTGAGGAATACCCAAGGAGAAATCCTTCATCACACTTGCTTTGGAATTTTGATAATCTTGCTCCTTTCTTCAAGATATAGCATTTGCATCCAAAGACACGAAAATAGGAGATGTTGGGCTTTCTTCCAATAAGCAATTCATAAGGTGTCTTTTTCAACAACCGGTGGCAATATAATCTATTTGATGCATGACAAGCGGTGTTGATTGCCTCGGCCCAAAAACTATCCGATACATTGTACTCGGAGAGCATTGATCTTGCCATTTCAATCAAAGTTCTATTCTTCCTCTCAACAACTCCATTTTGCTCCGGGGTGTACTTGGTTGAGAATTCGTTTTTGACTCCCTTTTCATCACAATAATCTTCAATTCTTGTATTCTTGAATTCGGAGCCATTATCACTTCTAATCTTCTTGATATTGAATTCATATTCATTTTCGGCTCTTTTGGCAAACCCTTTGAATATGGTGAATACAATTGATTTGTCACTAAGGAAATACACCCATGTATATCTTGAGAAGTCATCAACAATGACAAGGCAATAGCTATTTCCACCAATGCTTTGATATTTGGTAGGGCCAAATAAATCCATATGCAACAATTCCAAAGGCCTTGAAGTTGACATGACACTCTTGGTAGGATGAGTATTAGCCACTTGCTTCCCGGCTTGACAAGCACTACATAATTTATCCTTTTCAAACAAGACATCATCCTTCATACCAACAACCAAGTTGTGCTTCACTAATTTCTTGAGTTGGTTCATTCCAACATGGGCAAGTCTCCTATGCCATAACCAACCTTTGGATGACTTGGTGAATAAACAAGTGCTCAAGCTTGCATCACCAGAAGAGAAATCCACAAGATAAAGATTGCCATGACGAAATCCCTTGAAGATAAGACTATCATCCTTCACACTTGTAATCACAACACCACTTGATGAGAATTTGCAAATAAGATCAAGATCACACAATTGAGCCACGGACAGCAAGTTGTAGCTCAAAGATTCAACTAGCAATACATTTGAGATTGAGAGGTCATTTGAGATAGCAATCTTTCCCATTCCTCTCACTTTTCCTTTGTTATTATCACCAAAGGTGATCCTTTCATAATCCGAACTTCCTTCTTCAATTGAGGTGAACCTTTTCCCATTTCCGGTCATATGTTGAGTGCATCCACTATCGAGCACCCAATGCCTTCCTCCGGACTTGTAGTTCACCTACAAAACAAGTTTAGTTGTTCTTAGGTACCCAAATTTGCTTGGGTCCTTGTAGATTAGTCGCCAACACCTTTGGCACCCAAATGGACCTTTTCTTCGTTCCATTTCCAAATGTGCCATTCATGTTTGTCCTAGTATGAACATTATTTTTACCAACAAACTTAGCATGCACAACACCATTGGATGATTTAACAAGCATGTAAGAAGCATCCATAGCAACATTAGCAATTCTCTTACCGATACAATCTTTTGTAAGATGTCCGGTATTCTTGCACATAGAGCAATACAAGCCACTTTCTTTAACAAATGTGGACTTTTTAGCAACAAAGGCATTTTTGTTTTTCTTGGGGATATATCCAAGACCTTCATGCTTGAGAGTGAACCGTTGACACTTCCACATTTCATTAAAAACATTTTCACCCTTATGACACTTAGCAAGAGCATCAACAAGGTGATCAACGGTATCCCTTAATTCATGATTTTCAACAATAAGCAAGGGATCACCAGCATTCACATTATTCATGCAAGTATCAATCTTAGAAGGGCATGGTATAGTAAGTAAATCATCACATGAAGTAGATATGCTAGAAGATGTAACACGAGCAATAGGCATATCATCAATCAAATTGCAAAACACACCGGCATCAATTTGGACCTTGTTGGTGTGTTGGGCTACATAAATCTTATGAGTTTCCTCAAGCTTCTCATGAGTTTCTTTTAGATCCTCATGAGATGACTTTAGCTCATCATAAGCTTCTTGGAGAGAAGAGTGCTTTCTCTTCAAGTCCTTGTACTTGCTCTTTATGCCACCCAACACATCATCAAGTTCACTAAGCATTTCAACTAGTTCATCATAAGAAGGCTCATAGTCATCATTGCATACCTTGGATTCACCTTTTGCCATGAAGCAATAATGTGAATCGAATAGGGATGGAGCTTCCTTGATAGCAATGCCGGCAAGACCCTTCTTGGAAGGCTTGTCATCTTCATCATCGGAATTGGTATCCGAACTAGCATCGGAATCCCATTCAACATAATAAGCCTTGCCATTTTTCTTCTTGGAGAACTTCTTGAGAAACTTCCTTTTTACAAATTTCTTGTTCTTTCTTGGCTCATCATTATCATCATCACTATGGATTTTCTTCTTGCAATTTGTAGAGATATGGCCAAATTCTCCACACTCATAGCATTTCTTGTTTGCAAATGGATTCTTCTTGGATGACTTGCCATTTTTGTTGAATCCCCTATATGTGCCTTTCTTCATGAATTTCTTGAACTTCCTCACCATCAAGGCAACATCCTCATCATCATCATCGTCATCGGACCCACTCTCTTCATCATCATCATCGTGAGAGACTCTAGCCTTGAAAGCAACACTCTTCTTCTTCATATCGACTTGATCATCCCTAGACGCCACTTGAGATTGCTTGAAGATATCATGAGTGAGAACTTCACCCAAGATATCCGAAGGAGTTGTTTCTTCCAAATTTGATCTCACAAGCATGGTAACAATTGTTTCATACTTGGATGGCAAGGCTCTAAGGAACTTATGAGATATATCAACATCGGAAACTTCATGACCAAGATCCTTGAGATCATTCACCATGTTGTTCAATCTTGCAAAGGCGGCCTTCAACTCTTCATTGGGCAATAATGTAAATTCTTCAAATTTGCCCTTGCAAATAAACAACTTGGCACTCTTGACCATCTTGGTGCCCTCATGGGCTTCCAATAGAGTTTTCCACATCTCATATGCGGTCTTGAGCTTGCACACTCTATGATATTCCTCCTTGCATAGGGATCGAATGAGAATGTTCTTGGCTTGAGCATTCACCTTGATATTTTCCTTGTCGGCGGGTGTGGGATGTGCCGGATCAAGAACCACATAACCTTCTTCCACAATGTTCAACACGGTCTCCCCCACGGCCTCAAGATGAATCAACATACATGTCTTCCAATAATCAAAGTCTTGACCATCAAAGAATGGCGCGTGACCAACGTTCACCGTGTTACTAGCCATAATCCTTCTCCCGGAAGATGAATTCCAATCAATTTAGGGAGAACCGGCTCTGATACCACTTGTAGGATCGAAGGACCCCGGCTAGAGGGGGGGTGAATAGCCGAATTAAAAATTAAAAGCTAACTATCCGACTAATTGCGGAATTTAAAGACAATTGGATAAAAGCAAGCACAAGACAACTAATCCTAGGTTTGAACTAAAGTAGGTTGACAATCCTAGGTGACATACATCATGCAACTTCTAGTATGTAAACAACAAAAGAACAACACGACAAGAGACAAAGGATATTTTCCGGTGGTATCGGTGATTTGCCGATCACCCCTAATCCACGTTGAGGTGGATCCAAGCGTATGATGTGCTACTCTCCTCAAGTATCCACTTCTCCACCACCAAGAAGTGCTCACAAAGAACAACTTGAGATATAACACAATCAATACCTTGAAACTCTCCAAACCTCGATTCCACTAGGGTTGCTCTTCACCACTCCGGCGAGGCGAGCACCGCACCTCTCATAAGAGTCCGGGCCTCCTTCACACACTTCTTGAAGGGCTCACGGATTTGACTCCTCCAAGCCGTCTAGGAGGCGACAACCTCCAAGAGTAACAAGTCGATGACGCTTGCTTGAGGATCCCAAGTGCCACAATGCTCAACTCACTCAAGTTTAGGGCACTCACACTCACACACTTGCAATCTTTCCACTAGGACTTTGTGTGAGAGAGGAATAAGCTCCAAAGGGTGTACAATACTTTTCAAATGGCCAAGAGAGCTTCTATGCACGGGATGGAGGAGGTATAAATAGCCCATTCTTTGAAAACTAGCCGTTACAGCTTTCTGTGTGCTGGACGGTCTGACCGTGACTCCACACGGTCGGACCGTCGTACAACCCAACGGCTAGTTTGACTTTCAAACTTGCTCTGACACGAGCCTGACGGTCAGACCGTCATTACCCACGGTCAGACCGTCGGGACACTTTCAACTTTCACCCGAGAACAAATTCTCTGTTGACACTAGACAAGTGACGACGGTCAGACCGTGGCTTGGGACGGTCAGACCGTTGGGCCATCTCCCAAGCCACCAGAGAACTCAATCCTCTGGCCGTCTCTGGGGAGCATCCACGGTCAGACCGTGGATCCCGACGGTCAGACCGTCGGGCCACCACCCGAGCCACCCGAGGACCAATTTCTCTGGCCGTCTCTGGGAGGCACCTACGGTCAGACCGTGGATCCCCACGGTCAGACCGCCAGGAGCGTTCTGCCAGCCCTCCTTTCTATATCCCTTAGCTGTCTCTCAAGGAACCACTCACAACGATAGGCTTTGAGCATTTGTGGCAACCATGGATACTCAAGGTCATCTCATCGACCCCTCTTGATAGTACGACATTTAACCTATAATCCGGTCACTCAACTCTAATCTCCTTGTGACCGGCAAAACAGAAAAACCCTATCAAGATACCTTTGCCTTGAGCCATCCATATGTATACCACTTCGTCCATCATTCCATTCCTTATTATGACTACAACCACAATTATCTCAACAACGTAGTTAGTCAAAAATAAGGGTCGTCATTAATTACCAAAACACTAAAGCGGGCCTAGATGCTTCAATCTCCCCCTTTTTGGTAATTGATGACAACATAAGAAGTGATATAAAGCCGATAAAGACAATAAAGAAAAACTCTAAGGTGAGTCACAAGATAATGATAACATGCTATAGAATATTCAATACATGTACATGTGGAAAAGTTAATGAACTCACCAAATGGTAAAACTCCCCCTAAATTGGTGCATTGATCAAGATATATCAAACATGGCAATGCATATTTTCAAAGGAACAAATTGGTAGAGTTTACCTTGTACCATTGGATGCGAGGAGGCAAAGAATAACCAATATATAGCAATATTGAACATTACAAGTAAGAACACCCTCATCATCCACACATTTGAACCATTAAGATGAGATGAGCACAGATAAAAGAGCAAATGGTTCAAGGTGCATAAAGAAATTACAATCCAACAAAGTTACATAGTTCAACAAACACAAATAAGTTCAAATGTGCATGAAAGTAAGATATGAGATGCACATGCAAATGCAACAAGATAGATAGATCAAGAATCATGGCTTGCATCTTTATTTCCTTTTCTCCCCCTGACTCTGGCATCTCATCATAGCATCACTTCTTCCCCCTGACTCTGGCATCTCATCATAGCATCACTTCTTCATGTTCTCCCCCTTTGGCATCAATTGACCAAAAAATGGTCAAGACTTCAATCATCTTGAGGAGGAGGTGGAGGGGCATACCATGGTGGCTGGAAAAACTCTGGAGGTGGCACTGGTGCAGGAAAGTAGCTATAAATGTGTGAAGATAGAGCATCATAGTTAGACTCTAAACCCTGCATCCTAGTGGTGAGATCATCAATAGAAGTCCTCGCTGCCTCATAGGATGTTCTAGCTGCCTCATATGAAGACCTGGCTGCCTCATAGGAATTACGAGCCTCAATACTTGAGGCTTGTATCTGATCTAACCTCTGCATCACAGGCTGAAAGTACTGATCAAGATAAGGGGTCATCCCTGCAAAGAATGCCGGAGGCGGAGGAGCAAACTGTGACCAATCCATCTGGGGAGGTGGTGGCATCTGAGGACCCTGTGGTGCCTGAGGAACCTCTGGCTGAACATTTTCCTCTTCTTCCTCACCTTCTGCAGCTGGTGGTGCTACGAGTTCATGCTTTACCGAGCTAAAAGGCTGATATCGAGGATGTTTCTTAAAAAGATACCGAGTTGGAAAATTGCTCTTCTGGAGAATTAGAGACATAATATAAGGAGCATAGTAAAGACTAGTCCTTACTGCCATGCTGTAGCTCTCTATCTCCTTCATCATCAGGAGGACCACATCAAACACTTGACCTTGCATGATATAGTCAATTATGTTCCAATAGTAGTCCCGAATAGCATCAGAGTTTCCACCTCGAGGATAAAAGGTCATCCTCACTATCTTGTTGATCACCTTGGGCATATAGAGAAGACCACTGACATTGCCCAATTTCCTTATGTGAGGATCATCAACATAGTACTGAACCCACTCAGGCTCTTTAAGTAGCTCTTGCTCAAGCACATCAATTTGATCATGAGTGACATTATAGTCAATTTCATTTGCCTCAGCAAACTCTGCAAATGTGGCAGTGAACCTCCTTGAGTTAGTCATCCATGTCAACGTTTTGTTGGGGAAATCAACTTCAACGGTGGCATAAAATTGTCGGATCACAGTTTCATTCTAATCTTGCTTATGTGCCACAAAAGCATGCAATCCCAAGTTTTGAAATTTCTCAAGTAGAGGACTAACAGTTGGAAATTGTGCAAGGTATGACCAGTCTGTGTACTTGTGAGTGAATACAGTTTTGTCCATCAACATACCATAGAATGCATCATGTTGCACTCGAGTGTGAAACTGAGGAGTGGGTGAATCTGGATCCTGAGAGTAAGCCACCTCCTGTCTCGCTCTGTAGTACTCATGTGATGCCCACTGCTTCTTCTCTCCAGTGTATGCTGTGGGATCAAACAACAGATCATCTCCATGTGCCTCATCCATCTCTACTTCATTAGTGGACTGACCAAATTCAGAAGCATCGGCAGTAGCACTTTGAGAGGGTGAGTAATCATCATCAGAACGGGGTGCCCTTCTCTTCTTGCTTGAACCGGCTTTGAACACGGACGCCACCACTTTTCTTACGGCACGACGATTACTGAAAATGATCGAACAATAATCATGTATAAGCAATCCAACAATTAAGAGTCATAAGCATTTGACTGAACATGTCTCTGTCCTGCCCTGGCGGTCTGACCGTGAGATTGGCGGTCAGACCGTCGGGTGAGGTTTGGCTGCCACAAAACTGCACATGGAATTTCTAGCCAAATCCTCAACATGTGCCAACAATTCTTCTCATATAAGTTTAAATAAGTACTATGAAGCTTTTCCATCCATTAATTTCACTAATCCATGGCCATAAGCAAGAATCCCCAAAATGTAACCCTAGCATCAATGTTCATGAGAGCCACCAAATCAATCCTTAAAACTTTGCATAGTTGTTGTCATTAGGTCTAGGAATCACTTTCCAATCATCAAACAATCAATCCATGTCTCAAATATTCTATCCCTAGCAACAGCCCTTGAGAGAGAACCAATGGAAACCATGGGGAGAGAGGAGAAAACGATGAAATACCGGTCACTCATGGCGGAGAAGTCCTCGGTGAGACCGGATCCGTTCTCGGTTGGACCGAGGAGCCTAGGGATGGAGTTCTTCCAATGGAGGTCCTTGGAGGGCAAGGGAGAGCCTTTAGAGGAGCTACTTTCGGTTTTGGGAGAGTTGGAGACGAAGGGGTATGAGGAAATAAGAGAGTCACAAGGGATAGGTGGGTTTTGACTCGGCCGACGCTGGCGGTCTGACCGTGGGCGGACGGTCTGACTGCGGGGACAAGAAGAAAAAATCTCCACCTTTCGGTACTCAGATGGCTGTCTGGCGGTCTGACCGTGGCATATGGCGGTCTGACCGTGAGGGTGCTTTTAGATTGTTGACAGCTGCTTTCAAGTTTCTCATCCAAATCAATTCAAACCTTCTCCAATCATTCCATACTTTGTTCAAAACGATAGCTTAATGAATTCCATCATATCCAAGATAACTTCAACTCTTCAAGAAATATAACCACGATTCTTGATCATCCATGATATGAATTATGCATGTATGAATGAAACAAAGATAAAAACAAGCAAAATTGCAATAACTTGCACAAGTGTCCAAAAAGATGGAATGAGGATATTTTTGGGAATGTATGAGTCACATAAGCATTTTGGAACCAATATATATGAAGATATACGATCCAATATGCTAAACTCACAAGATGCCATATTAGGTTAGAAAGGTGACCAAAAGAGGTTTTCATGACGAATTTCAAACCCAAATTTCTCTTAAACGATGGATCATCTCAACAAGTTGTGAATACCAATTATGTTTATGATCACCATCATTACAAGTTTTGTAAAAGTACTTTTCTCAAAAAAGATTCGATAAGAAATTGAGAGAATAGGTGAGAAAAGGCAAAAGAGGATCTTCAAAAGAGCTCAACCTCATTTTGGTGATAGGAAAAAAAACTTCCAAAACATAACCAAGAGGCATAAAAGTATTTTGGAACAATAACAACCATTTTTCAACCAATAGAACCCAAAAATTTGACTTTTTGAACAAAATGAGCAAAAGCAAGACTAGTATGGCATCTTTGTTGATTTGTCCACATTGTGAGGGTAGCAAGACACATGAGTGGTATAGTGCTCCCCCTAAATGTGTGAACTAACTTTCAATGCAACGACATGGCATAAATGGCATGGCAAGATATACAAAATAGGTAGGCATGCATATATGAAGAGTATGACATAAAGCATCAAAACAAGGATCTAGGAGATATGTGAGAGGTCAAGAATATTTAGCTCACTCCGTAGCTTGCAAAACCGAGCTTCTTCTAGAGGCTTGGTGAAGATATCCGCCAATTGATCATCGGTCCTCACACTTTCTATGACTATATCACCTTTGCTCACATGATCTCTTAGAAAATGATGCCGAATATCAATATGCTTGGTCCTCTTGTGTTGAACTGGATTTGTAGCAATCTTCACGGCACTTTCATTATCACACAAGAGAGGTATGCAATCAAAGTTAACCCCATAGTCCATTAGAGTTTGCTTCATCCATAATAATTGGGCACAACAATTTCCCGCGGAGACATATTCGGCCTCGGCGGTTGATAAAGCTACCGAATTTTGCTTCTTGGATGACCACGAGACTAGAGAAGTTCCAAGCAATTGACAAGTACCGGAGGTACTCTTCCTATCAATTTTGCAACCGGCATAATCCGAATCCGAATATCCAATGAGAATAAATTGACCATCATTTGGGAACCACAAACCCATATCTTGAGTTTGCTTCAAATATCTCAATATTCTCTTGACGGCAATCATGTGGCTTTCTTTAGGTGCGGCTTGAAACCTTGCACACATGCAAACACTAAACATAATATCCGGCCTAGATGCGGTGAGGTATAGCAAGCTTCCAATCATAGACCTATATAGCTTTTGATCAACCGGTTTGCCTTCTTCATCAAGATCAAGATGTGCATTCTTTCCCATAGGAGTAGACATTGATTTTGCACTTTCCATTCCAAATCTCTTGAGAAGATCATTCGTATATTTGCTTTGATAGATGAATGTCCCATTATTGATTTGCTTCACTTGTAGACCAAGGAAGAAACTCAATTCACCAATCATGGACATTTCAAATTCTCGGGACATCATTTCACCAAATTCTTCACAAAATTCTTGATTGGTTGATCCAAAGATAATATCATCCACATAGATTTGGCATATAAAGAAATCTTTGCCAATTTTCTTGGTGAATAGAGTGGTGTCCACCTTTCCAATTTTGAAGCCCTTTGAGACAAGAAAATCCCTTAATCTCTCATACCAAGCACGAGGTGCTTGCTTGAGTCCATATAAGGCCTTGGACAACTTGTAAACATGATTTGGCTTCCTTGGGTCTTCGAAACCCGGTGGTTGCTCCACAAAGACAAGCTCACTAATTGTGCCATTCAAGAAGGCACTTTTCACATCCATTTGATATAGCTTGATCTTGTGATTAGTTGCATATGCAAGTAAAATTCTAATTGCCTCAAGTCTAGCCACGGGAGCAAATGTTTCATCAAAATCCAATCCCTCAACTTGAGTATAGCCTTGTGCAACCAATCTTGCTTTGTTTCTCACAACTATTCCATTCTCATCTTGTTTGTTCTTGTAAATCCACTTTGTGCCAATAACATTGTGATCTTGTGGCCTTTTGACTAACTCCCAAACTTCATTTCGTGCAAAGTTGTTCAATTCTTCATGCATAGCATTTACCCAATCCGGGTCTCTCAAAGCTTCTTCTACCCGAGTTGGTTCACCACAAGACACAAAAGAGAAGTGTTCACAAAATGAAGCAAGTCTTGATCTAGTTTGAACACCTTTGCTTAGGTCACCAACAATTTGATCTACCGGATGATCTTTTGCAATGGCATGGTGAATTGTTCTAGCATGGTGTGATGGAGTGGAGGTTGAGCCATTTCCCGGTTGAAGATTTGACTCACCACCATCACTAGCTTGAGCTTGAGCACTAGAGGTTGATGAATCTTGGTTCACTTGAAAGAGAGGGGAAGAGGTCACATTTGAGTCATCTTCATCCTTAGGCCTCACATCACCAATTTTCATGTTCTTCATAGCATTTCTCAATTCTTCATTTCCCACATCATCCAAATTTTCTTGCTCATCTTGTGATCCATTTGTTTCATCAAATTCCACATCATATACTTCCTCTACTAGTCCCGAATTTTGATTGTACACCCTATATGCCTTGCTATTTGAGGAATACCCAAGGAGAAATCCTTCATCACACTTGCTTTGGAATTTTGATAATCTTGCTCCTTTCTTCAAGATATAGCATTTGCATCCAAAGACACGAAAATAGGAGATGTTGGGCTTTCTTCCAATAAGCAATTCATAAGGTGTCTTTTTCAACAACCGGTGGCAATATAATCTATTTGATGCATGACAAGCGGTGTTGATTGCCTCGGCCCAAAAACTATCCGATACATTGTACTCGGAGAGCATTGATCTTGCCATTTCAATCAAAGTTCTATTCTTCCTCTCAACAACTCCATTTTGCTCCGGGGTGTACTTGGTTGAGAATTCGTTTTTGACTCCCTTTTCATCACAATAATCTTCAATTCTTGTATTCTTGAATTCGGAGCCATTATCACTTCTAATCTTCTTGATATTGAATTCATATTCATTTTCGGCTCTTTTGGCAAACCCTTTGAATATGGTGAATACAATTGATTTGTCACTAAGGAAATACACCCATGTATATCTTGAGAAGTCATCAACAATGACAAGGCAATAGCTATTTCCACCAATGCTTTGATATTTGGTAGGGCCAAATAAATCCATATGCAACAATTCCAAAGGCCTTGAAGTTGACATGACACTCTTGGTAGGATGAGTATTAGCCACTTGCTTCCCGGCTTGACAAGCACTACATAATTTATCCTTTTCAAACAAGACATCATCCTTCATACCAACAACCAAGTTGTGCTTCACTAATTTCTTGAGTTGGTTCATTCCAACATGGGCAAGTCTCCTATGCCATAACCAACCTTTGGATGACTTGGTGAATAAACAAGTGCTCAAGCTTGCATCACTAGAAGAGAAATCCACAAGATAAAGATTGCCATGACGAAATCCCTTGAAGATAAGACTATCATCCTTCACACTTGTAATCACAACACCACTTGATGAGAATTTGCAAATAAGATCAAGATCACACAATTGAGCCACGGACAGCAAGTTGTAGCTCAAAGATTCAACTAGCAATACATTTGAGATTGAGAGGTCATTTGAGATAGCAATCTTTCCCATTCCTCTCACTTTTCCTTTGTTATTATCACCAAAGGTGATCCTTTCATAATCCGAACTTCCTTCTTCAATTGAGGTGAACCTTTTCCCATTTCCGGTCATATGTTGAGTGCATCCACTATCGAGCACCCAATGCCTTCCTCCGGACTTGTAGTTCACCTACAAAACAAGTTTAGTTGTTCTTAGGTACCCAAATTTGCTTGGGTCCTTGTAGATTAGTCACCAACACCTTTGGCACCCAAATGGACCTTTTCTTCGTTCCATTTCCAAATGTGCCATTCATGTTTGTCCTAGTATGAACATTATTTTTACCAACAAACTTAGCATGCACAACACCATTGGATGATTTAACAAGCATGTAAGAAGCATCCATAGCAACATTAGCAATTCTCTTACCGATACAATCTTTTGCAAGATGTCCGGTATTCTTGCACATAGAGCAATACAAGCCACTTTCTTTAACAAATGTGGACTTTTTAGCAACAAAGGCATTTTTGTTTTTCTTGGGGATATATCCAAGACCTTCATGCTTGAGAGTGAACCGTTGACACTTCCACATTTCATTAAAAACATTTTCACCCTTATGACACTTAGCAAGAGCATCAACAAGGTGATCAACGGTATCCCTTAATTCATGATTTTCAACAATAAGCAAGGGATCACCAGCATTCACATTATTCATGCAAGTATCAATCTTAGAAGGGCATGGTATAGTAAGTAAATCATCACATGAAGTAGATATGCTAGAAGATGTAACACGAGCAATAGGCATATCATCAATCAAATTGCAAAACACACCGGCATCAATTTGGACCTTGTTGGTGTGTTGGGCTACATAAATCTTATGAGTTTCCTCAAGCTTCTCATGAGTTTCTTTTAGATCCTCATGAGATGACTTTAGCTCATCATAAGCTTCTTGGAGAGAAGAGTGCTTTCTCTTCAAGTCCTTGTACTTGCTCTTTATGCCACCCAACACATCATCAAGTTCACTAAGCATTTCAACTAGTTCATCATAAGAAGGCTCATAGTCATCATTGCATACCTTGGATTCACCTTTTGCCATGAAGCAATAATGTGAATCGAATAGGGATGGAGCTTCCTTGATAGCAATGCCGGCAAGACCCTTCTTGGAAGGCTTGTCATCTTCATCATCGGAATCGGTATCCGAACTAGCATCGGAATCCCATTCAACATAATAAGCCTTGCCATTTTTCTTCTTGGAGAACTTCTTGAGAAACTTCCTTTTTACAAATTTCTTGTTCTTTCTTGGCTCATCATTATCATCATCACTATGGATTTTCTTCTTGCAATTTGTAGAGATATGGCCAAATTCTCCACACTCATAGCATTTCTTGTTTGCAAATGGATTCTTCTTGGATGACTTGCCATTTTTGTTGAATCCCCTATATGTGCCTTTCTTCATGAATTTCTTGAACTTCCTCACCATCAAGGCAACATCCTCATCATCATCATCGTCATCGGACCCACTCTCTTCATCATCATCATCGTGAGAGACTCTAGCCTTGAAAGCAACACTCTTCTTCTTCATATCGACTTGATCATCCCTAGACGCCACTTGAGATTGCTTGAAGATATCATGAGTGAGAACTTCACCCAAGATTTCCGAAGGAGTTGTTTCTTCCAAATTTGATCTCACAAGCATGGTAACAATTGTTTCATACTTGGATGGCAAGGCTCTAAGGAACTTATGAGATATATCAACATCGGAAACTTCATGACCAAGATCCTTGAGATCATTCACCATGTTGTTCAATCTTGCAAAGGCGGCCTTCAACTCTTCATTGGGCAATAATGTAAATTCTTCAAATTTGCCCTTGCAAATAAACAACTTGGCACTCTTGACCATCTTGGTGCCCTCATGGGCTTCCAATAGAGTTTTCCACATCTCATATGCGGTCTTGAGCTTGCACACTCTATGATATTCCTCCTTGCATAGGGATCGAATGAGAATGTTCTTGGCTTGAGCATTCGCCTTGATATTTTCCTTGTCGGCGGGTGTGGGATGTGCCGGATCAAGAACCACATAACCTTCTTCCACAATGTTCAACACGGTCTCCCCCACGGCCTCAAGATGAATCAACATACATGTCTTCCAATAATCAAAGTCTTGACCATCAAAGAATGGCGCGTGACCAACGTTCACCGTGTTACTAGCCATAATCCTTCTCCCGAAGATGAATTCCAATCAATTTAGGGAGAACCGGCTCTGATACCACTTGTAGGATCGAAGGACCCCGGCTAGAGGGGGGGTGAATAGCCGAATTAAAAATTAAAAGCTAACTATCCGACTAATTGCGGAATTTAAAGACAATTGGATAAAAGCAAGCACAAGACAACTAAACCTAGGTTTGAACTAAAGTAGGTTGACAATCCTAGGTGACATACATCATGCAACTTCTAGTATGTAAACAACAAAAGAACAACACGACAAGAGACAAAGGATATTTTCCGGTGGTATCGGTGATTTGCCGATCACCCCTAATCCACGTTGAGGTGGATCCAAGCGTATGATGTGCTACTCTCCTCAAGTATCCACTTCTCCACCACCAAGAAGTGCTCACAAAGAACAACTTGAGATATAACACAATCAATACCTTGAACCTCTCCAAACCTCGATTCCACTAGGGTTGCTCTTCACCACTCCGGCGAGGCGAGCACCGCACCTCTCACAAGAGTCCGGGCCTCCTTCACACACTTCTTGAAGGGCTCACGGATTTGACTCCTCCAAGCCGTCTAGGAGGCGACAACCTCCAAGAGTAACAAGTCGATGACGCTTGCTTGAGGATCCCAAGTGCCACAATGCTCAACTCACTCAAGTTTAGGGCACTCACACTCACACACTTGCAATCTTTCCACTAGGACTTTGTGTGAGAGAGGAATAAGCTCCAAAGGGTGTACAATACTTTTCAAATGGCCAAGAGAGCTTCTATGCACGGGATGGAGGAGGTATAAATAGCCCATTCTTTGAAAACTAGCCGTTACAGCTTTCTGTGTGCTGGACGGTCTGACCGTGACTCCACACGGTCGGACCGTCGTACAACCCAACGGCTAGTTTGACTTTCAAACTTGCTCTGACACGAGCCTGACGGTCAGACCGTCATTACCCACGGTCAGACCGTCGGGACACTTTCAACTTTCACCCGAGAACAAATTCTCTGTTGACACCAGACAAGTGACGGCGGTCAGACCGTGGCTTGGGACGGTCAGACCGTTGGGCCATCTCCCGAGCCACCAGAGAACTCAATCCTCTGGCCGTCTCTGGGGAGCATCCACGGTCAGACCGTGGATCCCGACGGTCAGACCGTCGGGCCACCACCCGAGCCACCCGAGGACCAATTTCTCTGGCCGTCTCTGGGAGGCACCTACGGTCAGACCGTGGATCCCCACGGTCAGACCGCCAGGAGCGTTCTGCCAGCCCTCCTTTCTATATCCCTTAGCTGTCTCTCAACGAACCACTCACAACGATAGGCTTTGAGCATTTGTGGCAACCATGGATACTCAAGGTCATCTCATCGACCCCTCTTGATAGTACGGCATTTAACCTATAATCCGGTCACTCAACTCTAATCTCCTTGTGACCGGCAAAACAGAAAAACCCTATCAAGATACCTTTGCCTTGAGCCATCCATATGTATACCACTTCGTCCATCATTCCATTCCTTATTATGACTACAACCACAATTATCTCAACAACGTAGTTAGTCAAAAATAAGGGTCGTCATTAATTACCAAAACACTAAAGCGGGCCTAGATGCTTCAATCTCCCCCTTTTTGGTAATTGATGACAACATAAGAAGTGATATAAAGCCGATAAAGACAATAAAGAAAAACTCTAAGGTGAGTCACAAGATAATGATAACATGCTATAGAATATTCAATACATGTACATGTGGAAAAGTTAATGAACTCACCAAATGGTAAAACTCCCCCTAAATTGGTGCATTGATCAAGATATATCAAACATGGCAATGCATATTTTCAAAGGAACAAATTGGTAGAGTTTACCTTGTACCATTGGATGCGAGGAGGCAAAGAATAACCAATATATAGCAATATTGAACATTACAAGTAAGAACACCCTCATCATCCACACATTTGAACCATTAAGATGAGATGAGCACAGATAAAAGAGCAAATGGTTCAAGGTGCATAAAGAAATTACAATCCAACAAAGTTACATAGTTCAACAAACACAAATAAGTTCAAATGTGCATGAAAGTAAGATATGAGATGCACATGCAAATGCAACAAGATAGATAGATCAAGAATCATGGCTTGCATCTTTATTTCCTTTTCTCCCCCTGACTCTGGCATCTCATCATAGCATCACTTCTTCCCCCTGACTCTGGCATCTCATCATAGCATCACTTCTTCATGTTCTCCCCCTTTGGCATCAATTGACCAAAAAATGGTCAAGACTTCAATCATCTTGAGGAGGAGGTGGAGGGGCATACCATGGTGGCTGGAAAAACTCTGGAGGTGGCACTGGTGCAGGAAAGTAGCTATAAATGTGTGAAGATAGAGCATCATAGTTAGACTCTAAACCCTGCATCCTAGTGGTGAGATCATCAATAGAAGTCCTCGCTGCCTCATAGGATGTTCTAGCTGCCTCATATGAAGACCTGGCTGCCTCATAGGAATTACGAGCCTCAATACTTGAGGCTTGTATCTGATCTAACCTCTGCATCACAGGCTGAAAGTACTGATCAAGATAAGGGGTCATCCCTGCAAAGAATGCCGGAGGCGGAGGAGCAAACTGTGACCAATCCATCTGGGGAGGTGGTGGCATCTGAGGACCCTGTGGTGCCTGAGGAACCTCTGGCTGAACATTTTCCTCTTCTTCCTCACCTTCTGCAGCTGGTGGTGCTACGAGTTCATGCTTTACCGAGCTAAAAGGCTGATATCGAGGATGTTTCTTAAAAAGATACCGAGTTGGAAAATTGCTCTTCTGGAGAATTAGAGACATAATATAAGGAGCATAGTAAAGACTAGTCCTTACTGCCATGCTGTAGCTCTCTATCTCCTTCATCATCAGGAGGACCACATCAAACACTTGACCTTGCATGATATAGTCAATTATGTTCCAATAGTAGTCCCGAATAGCATCAGAGTTTCCACCTCGAGGATAAAAGGTCATCCTCACTATCTTGTTGATCACCTTGGGCATATAGAGAAGACCACTGACATTGCCCAATTTCCTTATGTGAGGATCATCAACATAGTACTGAACCCACTCAGGCTCTTTAAGTAGCTCTTGCTCAAGCACATCAATTTGATCATGAGTGACATTATAGTCAATTTCATTTGCCTCAGCAAACTCTGCAAATGTGGCAGTGAACCTCCTTGAGTTAGTCATCCATGTCAACGTTTTGTTGGGGAAATCAACTTCAACGGTGGCATAAAATTGTCGGATCACAGTTTCATTCTAATCTTGCTTATGTGCCACAAAAGCATGCAATCCCAAGTTTTGAAATTTCTCAAGTAGAGGACTAACAGTTGGAAATTGTGCAAGGTATGACCAGTCTGTGTACTTGTGAGTGAATACAGTTTTGTCCATCAACATACCATAGAATGCATCATGTTGCACTCGAGTGTGAAACTGAGGAGTGGGTGAATCTGGATCCTGAGAGTAAGCCACCTCCTGTCTCGCTCTGTAGTACTCATGTGATGCCCACTGCTTCTTCTCTCCAGTGTATGCTGTGGGATCAAACAACAGATCATCTCCATGTGCCTCATCCATCTCTACTTCATTAGTGGACTGACCAAATTCAGAAGCATCGGCAGTAGCACTTTGAGAGGGTGAGTAATCATCATCTGAACGGGGTGCCCTTCTCTTCTTGCTTGAACCGGCTTTGAACACGGACGCCACCACTTTTCTTACGGTGCGGCGATTACTGAAAATGATCGAGCAATAATCATGTATAAGCAACCGATAATTAGTGGTCAGACATATACGCATTGGATTGCCATAAGAAAAGCTGAGTTTGTACTGTCTGTCCTGCCCTGACGGTCTGACCGTGAGACTGGCGGTCAGACCGTCGGGTGAGGTTCGGCTGACAACTAACTGCACTTTGAAACTCTAGCCAAAATCTCAATGGTGCCACTAATTCTTCTCATATATGTTCAAAGATGTACTATGAAGCATTTCCACCCATCAATTTCACTAATCCATGGCCATAATCAATAATCCCTAAAATGTAACCCTAGCATCAATGTTCATGAGAGCCACCAAATCAACCCTTAAAACTTTGCATAGATGTTGTCATTGGGTCTAGGAATCACTTTCCAATCATCAAACAAACAATCCATGTCTCAAATATTCTATCCCTAGCAACAGCCCTTGAGAGAGAACCAATGGAAACCGTGGGGGGAGAGGAGAAAACGATGAAATACCGGTCACTCATGGCGGAGAAGTCCTCGGTGAGACCGGATCCGCTCTCGGTTGGACCGAGGAGCCTAGGGATGGAGTTCTTCCAATGGAGGTCCTTGGAGGGCAAGGGAGAGCCTTTAGAGGAGCTACTTTCGGTTTTGGGAGAGTTGGAGACGAAGGGGTATGAGGAAATAAGAGAGTCACAAGGGATAGGTGGGTTTTGACTCGGCCGACGCTGGCGGTCTGACCGTGGGCGGACGGTCTGACCGCGGGGACAAGAAGAAAAAATCTCCACCTTTCGGTACTCAGATGGCTGTCTGGCGGTCTGACCGTGGCATATGGCGGTCTGACCGTGAGGGTGCTTTTAGATTGTTGACAGCTGCTTTCAAGTTTCTCATCCAAATCAATTCAAACCTTCTCCAATCATTCCATACTTTGTTCAAAACGATAGCTTAATGAATTCCATCATATCCAAGATAACTTCAACTCTTCAAGAAATATAACCACGATTCTTGATCATCCATGATATGAATTATGCATGTATGAATGAAACAAAGATAAAAACAAGCAAAATTGCAATAACTTGCACAAGTGTCCAAAAAGATGGAATGAGGATATTTTTGGGAATGTATGAGTCACATAAGCATTTTGGAACCAATATATATGAAGATATACGATCCAATATGCTAAACTCACAAGATGCCATATTAGGTTAGAAAGGTGACCAAAAGAGGTTTTCATGACGAATTTCAAACCCAAATTTCTCTTAAACGATGGATCATCTCAACAAGTTGTGAATACCAATTATGTTTATGATCACCATCATTACAAGTTTTGTAAAAGTACTTTTCTCAAAAAAGATTCGATAAGAAATTGAGAGAATAGGTGAGAAAAGGCAAAAGAGGATCTTCAAAAGAGCTCAACCTCATTTTGGTGATAGGAAAAAAAACTTCCAAAACATAACCAAGAGGCATAAAAGTATTTTGGAACAATAACAACCATTTTTCAACCAATAGAACCCAAAAATTTGACTTTTTGAACAAAATGAGCAAAAGCAAGACTAGTATGGCATCTTTGTTGATTTGTCCACATTGTGAGGGTAGCAAGACACATGAGTGGTATAGTGCTCCCCCTAAATGTGTGAACTAACTTTCAATGCAACAACATGGCATAAATGGCATGGCAAGATATACAAAATAGGTAGGCATGCATATATGAAGAGTATGACATAAAGCAACAAAACAAGGATCTAGGAGATATGTGAGAGGTCAAGAATATTTAGCTCACTCCGTAGCTTGCAAAACCGAGCTTCTTCTAGAGGCTTGGTGAAGATATCCGCCAATTGATCATCGGTCCTCACACTTTCTATGACTATATCACCTTTGCTCACATGATCTCTTAGAAAATGATGCCGAATATCAATATGCTTGGTCCTCTTGTGTTGAACTGGATTTGTAGCAATCTTCACGGCACTTTCATTATCACACAAGAGAGGTATGCAATCAAAGTTAACCCCATAGTCCATTAGAGTTTGCTTCATCCATAATAATTGGGCACAACAATTTCCCGCGGAGACATATTCGGCCTCGGCGGTTGATAAAGCTACCGAATTTTGCTTCTTGGATGACCACGAGACTAGAGAAGTTCCAAGCAATTGACAAGTACCGGAGGTACTCTTCCTATCAATTTTGCAACCGGCATAATCCGAATCCGAATATCCAATGAGAATAAATTGACCATCATTTGGGAACCACAAACCCATATCTTGAGTTTGCTTCAAATATCTCAATATTCTCTTGACGGCAATCATGTGGCTTTCTTTAGGTGCGGCTTGAAACCTTGCACACATGCAAACACTAAACATAATATCCGGCCTAGATGCGGTGAGGTATAGCAAGCTTCCAATCATAGACCTATATAGCTTTTGATCAACCGGTTTGCCTTCTTCATCAAGATCAAGATGTGCATTCTTTCCAATAGGAGTAGACATTGATTTTGCACTTTCCATTCCAAATCTCTTGAGAAGATCATTCGTATATTTTCTTTGATAGATGAATGTCCCATTATTGATTTGCTTCACTTGTAGACCAAGGAAGAAACTCAATTCACCAATCATGGACATTTCAAATTCTCGGGACATCATTTCACCAAATTCTTCACAAAATTCTTGATTGGTTGATCCAAAGATAATATCATCCACATAGATTTGGCATATAAAGAAATCTTTGCCAATTTTCTTGGTGAATAGAGTGGTGTCCACCTTTCCAATTTTGAAGCCCTTTGAGACAAGAAAATCCCTTAATCTCTCATACCAAGCACGAGGTGCTTGCTTGAGTCCATATAAGGCCTTGGACAACTTGTAAACATGATTTGGCTTCCTTGGGTCTTCGAAACCCGGTGGTTGCTCCACAAAGACAAGCTCACTAATTGTGCCATTCAAGAAGGCACTTTTCACATCCATTTGATATAGCTTGATCTTGTGATTAGTTGCATATGCAAGTAAAATTCTAATTGCCTCAAGTCTAGCCACGGGAGCAAATGTTTCATCAAAATCCAATCCCTCAACTTGAGTATAGCCTTGTGCAACCAATCTTGCTTTGTTTCTCACAACTATTCCATTCTCATCTTGTTTGTTCTTGTAAATCCACTTTGTGCCAATAACATTGTGATCTTGTGGCCTTTTGACTAACTCCCAAACTTCATTTCGTGCAAAGTTGTTCAATTCTTCATGCATAGCATTTACCCAATCCGGGTCTCTCAAAGCTTCTTCTACCCGAGTTGGTTCACCACAAGACACAAAAGAGAAGTGTTCACAAAATGAAGCAAGTCTTGATCTAGTTTGAACACCTTTGCTTAGGTCACCAACAATTTGATCTACCGGATGATCTTTTGCAATGGCATGGTGAATTGTTCTAGCATGGTTTGATGGAGTGGAGGTTGAGCCATTTTCTGGTTGAAGATTTGACTCACCACCATCACTAGCTTGAGCTTGAGCACTAGAGGTTGATGAATCTTGGTTCACTTGAAAGAGAGGGGAAGAGGTCACATTTGAGTCATCTTCATCCTTAGGCCTCACATCACCAATTTTCATGTTCTTCATAGCATTTCTCAATTCTTCATTTCCCACATCATCCAAATTTTCTTGCTCATCTTGTGATCCATTTGTTTCATCAAATTCCACATCATATACTTCCTCTACTAGTCCCGAATTTTGATTGTACACCCTATATGCCTTGCTATTTGAGGAATACCCAAGGAGAAATCCTTCATCACACTTGCTTTGGAATTTTGATAATCTTGCTCCTTTCTTCAAGATATAGCATTTGCATCCAAAGACACGAAAATAGGAGATGTTGGGCTTTCTTCCAATAAGCAATTCATAAGGTGTCTTTTTCAACAACCGGTGGCAATATAATCTATTTGATGCATGACAAGCGGTGTTGATTGCCTCGGCCCAAAAACTATCCGATACATTGTACTCGGAGAGCATTGATCTTGCCATTTCAATCAAAGTTCTATTCTTCCTCTCAACAACTCCATTTTGCTCCGGGGTGTACTTGGTTGAGAATTCGTTTTTGACTCCCTTTTCATCACAATAATCTTCAATTCTTGTATTCTTGAATTAGGAGCCATTATCACTTCTAATCTTCTTGATATTGAATTCATATTCATTTTTGGCTCTTTTGGCAAACCCTTTGAATATGGTGAATACAATTGATTTGTCACTAAGGAAATACACCCATGTATATCTTGAGAAGTCATCAACAATGACAAGGCAATAGCTATTTCCACCAATGCTTTGATATTTGGTAGGGCCAAATAAATCCATATGCAACAATTCCAAAGGCCTTGAAGTTGACATGACACTCTTGGTAGGATGAGTATTAGCCACTTGCTTCCCGGCTTGACAAGCACTACATAATTTATCCTTTTCAAACAAGACATCATCCTTCATACCAACAACCAAGTTGTGCTTCACTAATTTCTTGAGTTGGTTCATTCCAACATGGGCAAGTCTCCTATGCCATAACCAACCTTTGGATGACTTGGTGAATAAACAAGTGCTCAAGCTTGCATCACTAGAAGAGAAATCCACAAGATAAAGATTGCCATGACGAAATCCCTTGAAGATAAGACTATCATCCTTCACACTTGTAATCACAACACCACTTGATGAGAATTTGCAAATAAGATCAAGATCACACAATTGAGCCACGGACAGCAAGTTGTAGCTCAAAGATTCAACTAGCAATACATTTGAGATTGAGAGGTCATTTGAGATAGCAATCTTTCCTATTCCTCTCACTTTTCCTTTGCTATTATCACCAAAGGTGATCCTTTCATAATCCGAACTTCCTTTTTCAATTGAGGTGAACCTTTTCCCATTTCCGGTCATATGTTGAGTGCATCCACTATCGAGCACCCAATGCCTTCCTCCGGACTTGTAGTTCACCTACAAAACAAGTTTAGTTGTTCTTAGGTACCCAAATTTGCTTGGGTCCTTGTAGATTAGTCGCCAACACCTTTGGCACCCAAATGGACCTTTTCTTCGTTCCATTTCCAAATGTGCCATTCATGTTTGTCCTAGTATGAACATTATTTTTACCAACAAACTTAGCATGCACAACACCATTGGATGATTTAACAAGCATGTAAGAAGCATCCATAGCAACATTAGCAATTCTCTTACCGATACAATCTTTTGCAAGATGTCCGGTATTCTTGCACATAGAGCAATACAAGCCACTTTCTTTAACAAATGTGGACTTTTTAGCAACAAAGGCATTTTTGTTTTTCTTGGGGATATATCCAAGACCTTCATGCTTGAGAGTGAACCGTTGACACTTCCACATTTCATTAAAAACATTTTCACCCTTATGACACTTAGCAAGAGCATCAACAAGGTGATCAACGATATCCCTTAATTCATGATTTTCAACAATAAGCAAGGGATCACAAGCATTCACATTATTAATGCAAGTATCAATCTTAGAAGGGCATGGTATAGTAAGTAAATCATCACATGAAGTAGATATGCTAGAAGATGTAACACGAGCAATAGGCATATCATCAATCAAATTGCAAAACACACCGGCATCAATTTGGACCTTGTTGGTGTGTTGGGCTACATAAATCTTATGAGTTTCCTCAAGCTTCTCATGAGTTTCTTTTAGATCCTCATGAGATGACTTTAGCTCATCATAAGCTTCTTGGAGAGAAGAGTGCTTTCTCTTCAAGTCCTTGTACTTGCTCTTTATGCCACCCAACACATCATCAAGTTCACTAAGCATTTCAACTAGTTCATCATAAGAAGGCTCATAGTCATCATTGCATACCTTGGATTCACCTTTTGCCATGAAGCAATAATGTGAATCGAATAGGGATGGAGCTTCCTTGATAGCAATGCCGGCAAGACCCTTCTTGGAAGGCTTGTCATCTTCATCATCGGAATCGGTATCCGAACTAGCATCGGAATCCCATTCAACATAATAAGCCTTGCCATTTTTCTTCTTGGAGAACTTCTTGAGAAACTTCCTTTTTACAAATTTCTTGTTCTTTCTTGGCTCATCATTATCATCATCACTATGGATTTTCTTCTTGCAATTTGTAGAGATATGGCCAAATTCTCCACACTCATAGCATTTCTTGTTTGCAAATGGATTCTTCTTGGATGACTTGCCATTTTTGTTGAATCCCCTATATGTGCCTTTCTTCATGAATTTCTTGAACTTCCTCACCATCAAGGCAACATCCTCATCCTCATCATCATCATCGGACCCACTCTCTTCATCATCATCATCGTGAGAGACTCTAGCCTTGAAAGCAACACTCTTCTTCTTCATATCGACTTGATCATCCCTAGACGCCACTTGAGATTGCTTGAAGATATCATGAGTGAGAACTTCACCCAAGATTTCCGAAGGAGTTGTTTCTTCCAAATTTGATCTCACAAGCATGGTAACAATTGTTTCATACTTGGATGGCAAGGCTCTAAGGAACTTATGAGATATATCAACATCGGAAACTTCATGACCAAGATCCTTGAGATCATTCACCATGTTGTTCAATCTTGCAAAGGCGGCCTTCAACTCTTCATTGGGCAACAATGTAAATCCTTCAAATTTGCCCTTGCAAATAAACAACTTGGCACTCTTGACCATCTTGGTGCCCTCATGGGCTTCCAATAGAGTTTTCCACATCTCATATGTGGTCTTGAGCTTGCACACTCTATGATATTCCTCCTTGCATAGGGATCGAATGAGAATGTTCTTGGCTTGAGCATTCGCCTTGATATTTTCCTTGTCGGCGGGTGTGGGATGTGCCGGATCAAGAACCACATAACCTTCTTCCACAATGTTCAACACGGTCTCCCCCACGGCCTCAAGATGAATCAACATACATGTCTTCCAATAATCAAAGTCTTGACCATCAAAGAATGGCGCGTGACCAACGTTCACCGTGTTACTAGCCATAATCCTTCTCCCGGAAGATGAATTCCAATCAATTTAGGGAGAACCGGCTCTGATACCACTTGTAGGATCGAAGGACCCCGGCTAGAGGGGGGGTGAATAGCCGAATTAAAAATTAAAAGCTAACTATCCGACTAATTGCGGAATTTAAAGACAATTGGATAAAAGCAAGCACAAGACAACTAAACCTAGGTTTGAACTAAAGTAGGTTGACAATCCTAGGTGACATACATCATGCAACTTCTAGTATGTAAACAACAAAAGAACAACACGACAAGAGACAAAGGATATTTTCCGGTGGTATCGGTGATTTGCCGATCACCCCTAATCCACGTTGAGGTGGATCCAAGCGTATGATGTGCTACTCTCCTCAAGTATCCACTTCTCCACCACCAAGAAGTGCTCACAAAGAACAACTTGAGATATAACACAATCAATACCTTGAACCTCTCCAAACCTCGATTCCACTAGGGTTGCTCTTCACCACTCCGGTGAGGCGAGCACCGCACCTCTCACAAGAGTCCGGGCCTCCTTCACACACTTCTTGAAGGGCTCACGGATTTGACTCCTCCAAGCCGTCTAGGAGGCGACAACCTCCAAGAGTAACAAGTCGATGACGCTTGCTTGAGGATCCCAAGTGCCACAATGCTCAACTCACTCAAGTTTAGGGCACTCACACTCACACACTTGCAATCTTTCCACTAGGACTTTGTGTGAGAGAGGAATAAGCTCCAAAGGGTGTACAATACTTTTCAAATGGCCAAGAGAGCTTCTATGCACGGGATGGAGGAGGTATAAATAGCCCATTCTTTGAAAACTAGCCGTTACAGCTTTCTGTGCGCTGGACGGTCTGACCGTGACTCCACACGGTCGGACCGTCGTACAACCCAACGGCTAGTTTGACTTTCAAACTTGCTCTGACACGAGCCTGACGGTCAGACCGTCATTACCCACGGTCAGACCGTCGGGACACTTTCAACTTTCACCCGAGAACAAATTCTCTGTTGACACCAGACAAGTGACGGCGGTCAGACCGTGGCTTGGGACGGTCAGACCGTCGGGCCATCTCCTGAGCCACCAGAGAACTCAATCCTCTGGCCGTCTCTGGGGAGCATCCACGGTCAGACCGTGGATCCCGACGGTCAGACCGTCGGGCCACCACCCGAGCCACCCGAGGACCAATTTCTCTGGCCGTCTCTGGGAGGCACCTACGGTCAGACCGTGGATCCCCACGGTCAGACCGCCAGGAGCGTTCTGCCAGCTCTCCTTTCTATATCCCTTAGCTGTCTCTCAACGAACCACTCACAACGATAGGCTTTGAGCATTTGTGGCAACCATGGATACTCAAGGTCATCTCATCGACCCCTCTTGATAGTACGGCATTTAACCTATAATCCGGTCACTCAACTCTAATCTCCTTGTGACCGGCAAAACAGAAAAACCCTATCAAGATATCTTTGCCTTGAGCCATCCATATGTATACCACTTCGTCCATCATTCCATTCCTTATTATGACTACAACCACAATTATCTCAACAACGTAGTTAGTCAAAAATAAGGGTCTTCATTAATTACCAAAACACTAAAGCGGGCCTAGATGCTTCAACATGTTCATCCGAGTGGGTTCTTAGTCTCCATGTTTCATGTTGAGCGTTAAGAAAGTCGTTTAGTAGTATTGGTACCTGATATTTACTAGTTATGAGAGTCAGACTTGAGTTCATACAGTACTTAATGACCCAATACAACCCAAGCATCTATTGCATTTCTGGCAATGGATCAAGTCTATTTTATATGTATTACATATTGAATACATTGTTTGATTTATCAGTGTACTACCTATTGAATACATTGTTTGTTTTATGAATGTATTATCTTTTGAGTACATTATTTGTTTTATATATGTATTACTTATTGAATATATTATTTATTTTATTAATGTATTATTTATTGAATATATTATTTTCATGGATTATAGTAGCTATATCAATTGGAGCTACTTTATTGACATCACTCGGTTTTGTTATCCTGAGTTATTGGATCATTCAGCTTCATTATTGGATTACTCGGTCTTCTTTTCTCGAGTCGTTATATCATTCGACTATATTATTGGATCACTCGGTCATTATTGATTACTTATGATCTTATTTAATATTGGAGAGCCCTGCAAGAGTTGTTATTTTTCACTCGGAATCACGCCCGGGGCTGCTATACTTATTATATTTAATCAAGTATTGCTTGGATATTTTTTATGGCTCTTATACTTGTTATATTGGATTAAGTATCACCAGGATATTTTGATGACTGCTATGCTTGATATATTTGGTCAAGTATCACTCGGATTCATTTGTACCAATGGTTCCTTTTGTTAGTTGGTGGAAGTGGTAGAACCAATCTTGGGGGCTACCGTATTAAAACTTCTCATCGAATTAGTTGGAGAAAGTGGTAGATTCAGATTTACATATGGTGCTATTATTTTTGACTCACAAAATATTTTATGATCTAAATATCTTCTGAGTTGGAGGCTATACCTATACCTAGTAGATGGATTTTTTTCCCGTATATGGATATTATTTGGCGCATAATTCTTTTTAAAGATTCTTAGAGACCTTTACAAGTTTGTTGTTGTATAAAAAAAAGTCAATACTAGAGATAGAAAGTTAGAGATAGAATCCTAGTCGGAAATCATGTTGTAACCGACTAGGAAACTTATTATGTAATCCTGCCTCTCTGATATATAAGGAGGGGCAGTGACTCTCTCATAGACACATCATATCCGCATAATATACCACAAAACATAGGACGTAGGGTTGTTATTCTTTAGGAGGTTCGAACCTGTCTAAACCTTACGTCTTGTGTGTCCATCGACTCTCGGTCTCGCACATGCCTTTACCAATATACAAGGATCATGGGTAGCCCTATGATCCACTATCGATATTAGTATCGATAAAGTTATCATTGTATTTAGTACTATTTCCCTCCTTTTCAACATTATTGTCGCTGTTGACTTTGTTAGTTACCTTTGATCATTTGCTTTATTTAAAAAAAACTTATCTCATATCTTTTCATAATTTGTTTTATTAGTAGAGAGAATTGTAACCTAACTAATAATTTTGCATATTTAAACTAATATTTTGAATAAGATGAATGATTAAATGTAACTAAAAATATCAATAACGATAAAAATTTTGGAACGGAGTAGTACATAATTTCCTGCCTTATCAAAATGTCTATGATGCTGTTGCTTGGCTGAGGTTCTGAGTGGGGTGTGAGCGCCATTACTTTATACTGACTTACCAATGAAATATTGTTGTTTCTTTTATCAACAACAATTGTACCTAATTGCAGGAAACAGGAAATTTGGCAAGCAAAAATACCTTTAAGATCAGAAACTTTCTTTGGCTGGTAATGCAGGACATAATCCAATCAGCAGAGCAGCTTAGCAAAAAGAAGTGAAAGGGCAATGTTGAATGCAAACTCTGTGGAGAGACGGAGTCAACAGGCCGTATAATGTTTGCCTGTCCAATAGCAGTATATGTTTGGAGTGTGTTCCGAGACAGATTAAAGTGCGAACAAGCACCAAAGAGCGTTCATCATTTTAGAAACTCGGTCTTAGGACCAGAAGGCTGTAAATAAAAAAATATCTAATAGGAATGATTGGGTTTTTAGGGATAAAATGGTCTCTTCTCCTTGTTCAATAATATACAGGTTTGTGTCGCTGTTACAGAAATGGAAGATCTTAAGCAGAGGAGAGGACCGTGGAAGAGTTGAAGACATCGTGAACAAGTTCAGAATGGAGAGCGGAAGAAGTACTCCCCAAATAGGGATTAGCTAAGCTTGGAGTACCTAGTTGTTTCGTGCTTTGTTTTTTCTAGTGTTTTCACTTTCTGTTATTCTGGATGTGCAGGGAGAGAGGGGTGTGCGTTTGATTTTGCATTTTGGCATAATGCGATGCCTGTAAAGCTGGTAACCCCAGCCAAACTGTTAACTTTGGCATCTAAGAAAATGGTACCTAAAATTTGTCTGTTCTGGGGTGGATCGGATGCCACCATGCTGATATTGCCCTATGGTTGCCAAATCCGTTTTTTAGGTGATTAGGTCAGTATGTCTAGTTCCTCTGGACAATTACATCTACGAAGTATGAAATGTATGGTGGAAACGTAAACTTACTCCCTTTGGTTTATTTTCCTTGACATTATTGGCGAAGCTTCCTTATTGCCAGTAGGACCATGGCCCCCTTGGCCACTGCAAAAATACACTAATATGAATAGTAATTTGACATTGTTTATCAAGATTGTGGTGAATTAGCTAGATTGGCCCCCTCTGGTTCTTCGCTCAAGCTTCGCCACTGCTTGACATTGAGGCAAATGTTTTTTCTAGGCGTCGTCATAAACGCGCCTTTTTATCATCTAGACGCTTTAGACACAAACCTAGAAAAACATACATGTAGATCAATTTTATTCATGTTTTAGCATCAAGAAAGAGAAACCACATTAGGTTACAGAAAGGGATGTAAAATTACTGTGACTCTGTCACGTTTTGGTTCAAAGTTTCGAAAGTCAATGCTTAAGGTAACAATAACTTTTGGCATCACATAATGAGTATATAGATGTGAATACTGTTTGGTTATATGCCCTCAGTCAAATAACATGAGCAGAGTGATATCCAATTTGCTATTGAGAGGTTATTTGGCCTGCGCCTAGTTCTACATTAGTTAGGGCACTATGCATCCTGTACGGTACTGTATATAAGTCGATGTCAGTTGTGAGGTTTGGATATAAGGGCTGAGAGGTATCCTAATGCACGCAAGTCTGGATAGGATCTCTAACCCATATGAGTCCAAGTAGTACAAGATCGAAAATTTTGATGCATGTTTCCGATGGGTGGTTATGTACCTTTTGCTAGGGTAAACTTCTGTTTGGTTGATTGGCTTGGTTTGAATGTTCATGTTTCTCATCAATATGTAGGCTCTTTCAAATGTATAAATTACACATTGAATGTTAGCGTTTAGAAGGGATATTTGGTAATACGCCTTCAATGGCCTTGCTATGTACTGATACATGTCTTTAATTTGAAATATAGCCCTTATGGGCATTTTTCCTTAAAAAAACTTTTATCTTCTTTAGCTTAACAAAACTTCATTGTGCCAAGCAACAATATCGGTGGCGAAATACACAGTGGAATAAGAAGCTCCAAGCTGAAATGAACGCTTCCCCATTTTTATTTTTATTTTTGCAAATATGATGGCAGCAACCTAAACGATGATAGAGAAATTTGGGGATAATATTCAGAAGGGACTTGCTAATTTTCAGCTGATCTCTTTAAGCTATTAGATCTAGATCCAAGGGTTTATAATTATTATACAAATAATCATACAAAAAAAATCAAAACTCAAAAGAACAAAATATTGATTAAAAGGTTTTAATTAGCTGAAAGCTAGAAAACATGTATTCAGAAACAGTTAAGTATTGCGTGCTCCAGTTGGTCAGGCATTCTCCCACGTAGGCCCAGCCACCTTTGGGCTCGGCTACTGAACCCGCTCGTTTGCTTGACTTTTTCCTTCTTTCTTCAGGTTCCAGCCATTTGCTTCTCCTTTCTTTACATGATCCAGCTGCAGAGGCTCCATCTACTCTGACTACATACGCAAATCTGCGACCTTGTTCTTTTATACCTAAACTGTCGATCATGTTTCCAAAATTAAATGGGAAAATGTTATGAATATCCAATTCTCTAAGTATTATACCCTCGCCTACAATTTTGACCATGTCGGCACGATTGCATAACGTTTTCACACTATTGAACACGTCATGTCATTAGTTCGGAAAAAAAATGATCCGGTGGTTAAAACCCGGTATGAGAGGTATTCCATTTGTTATTTTGTTCGGAATGGTATTTTATTAGTTCACTATGGAACAATAATACAACTAGTTTGCAACATGTTAATCTGTATAATATTTTTTTTCATGCGGTAGGTCATCCGAGGGGCTCATCGGCGCCATGTGGAGGGAGCAGATGCGAGGAGCCGTAAAGGCTCTGACCTGCTCCCATGGTGCGCGTCTTACGGGTTGAACCCGGGCGGGCAAGGTTCACGGCGGAAGCCTTGCCAACCGAGCACTGCTCGATTTCTGTATTCCATTAGTCCATCTTTCACTTCACTACTTTGGATTGCAATATGAATTTCCCCCGTGTTTTGTCTTTTTACATTTGCGTGTTATGATCTTTATAATATGACAATGTGTTGGGCTTCCAAGTTCAAGTAAAGATAGACACATTCTGTGTAGTTAGAATTATTTGCTTTCCCCGCTTGCAAACAAGACCACCTGATTTGAGGATAATACACATGAAACATTATCTGAAAATTTGAAGGTAAGTCTGGTCAACTTTTCACTGTTATTCATGAATCACAATACAAATCACATCTTATTCGTCTCAAGCAGACTTGCCTCCTGGACCTCCGTCAGAGAATTTCGCGCTTTCAATTGGTGAGATGGAGTAAGAACTCTTGTCAGTCACTAAGCTGGGCAGATCATTCTGGATCGGGATGCTGTTCCCGTCCTCATCGATGAGTTGAAGATCCCAAAATGACGCGGCCTTATCCGGTGGGAATGCTCCACTGCCCATTGCAGGAGATGAAACCCCCTTCGCATAGCGGACATGGCACCGAACATAATGTCAGTCGCCTTCTTCGATAGACTATCAAACAAAGACGCCGGGAAGTGTCCCACTACAGCAGGAGCGCTATTGAATCCATAGTGTAACAACCAATCCCCACTTGACTTATCCTGTGGTTTCATGAAAAAAACATCATAAGATCAACCTTAATATACAATCAACTCCAAGCATCAGACCTCTCCTTTGCAAGAAGATTCTTGAAACATAGGAATAGGAAAAACAATAAATAGAGTTGCATATCTTCTTGAATCCTGTGGAATGAAAAAACTACGCCAAATTTTCAAAGGAAAATAGAAATGAGGTTAGACCTCATGCTAGAATTACTCCAAAATGTAAAGAAAAGTTTCCTACCCTAAAACATATGAAGTAATTAATCCTACATTCCAAAAGACACATATAGGATTTTGTTTTTCCTTTGATTCAATTCCTCTATTTTTCCTCCACATTTTCTTTGCTTCATTCTAATCGAGTGTAAAATTGAGCCCATACAGGTCGCATACCTTGAACAATTTAATAGTAATATTTTGATGTACCCCATTGACATCGGAAACTGGTTTTATGATATCGCCAGGCGTTACGGTGGACCCGCTAACTAGCTGAAAACCAGGGCAATCCATGTTGAGGCATCCTGTACTTCGACCATCATCTCTCTGCAAATTTTGTTCTCTGGTAGTTTAGATGTACAGTTCCATGCGTTAACCAAGTTCAAAATAAAGGCAGAAACGTACAGTCCAATGAGTGAAAAGATGCGTCTGTGAATCCTTGAAATGAGATGGAAAAACCTACATGATCCAAGAGATCGCCGTTAATTTATTTGGTGCTATAAATTAAAAAAACATGATGATGAATGCAATGGAAGAAAGCATGTGAACATGGAAAACTTACGAGCCAACCAACAGTAATTGCATCGAGGTCTTGTTTCCAATCACGCTCATCGTTGTTAATCCAAATTGCTGCTGAGCTCATTTGGCCACCGTTAAGATTGTAGCCATATACATCCATTGTAGCCATAAATCCGTAATATCCTTTGTCATTATCTTCGGTTTTATGCACAGCAAACTGGAAAATGAGGGTAGTTAAAATGAGAACGATACTGATAGTAAAAATCTGCTGGTAAATGAAAATTGGTAAATCGAGCAGGCTGCCGGATGTGATAAATATACATAATTGGAGTTTTTTTTTTCACAATCTTTGTTTTTTTAGATAATGAAAAAGATTGTAAGCTCGCTACATGACAAGGTCCACATAGCCGCTCATTTCAAGCTGAATATCTATAATCTATTAATTTAGGTGAACATGTTCATAATCTGCCGTACGCATACAAAGTTAGATATTGAATCCAAATCAGTTTCGTACCTTCCATCAATCACTGAATTTAAAAAATCATAAATTCCTCGTCCGAAGTTCAAATGAGATAAACTCGGACTCTATCTTGTAGCCCTCGAAAAGTTCTACAACTTTAATATTCAATAGAAGTCAACATTACGCAATTTTGATTTCCAAATTTACGATGCGAAAATATTTGTTCAGATTCGGACTCCTCTACGTAGGTCTTTGTACGGGGCCCATATCTCCTACCTCGAAACTCCAAATAATATGATCCACATATATTTCAAAAAGGTCTCGACAAGATTTACAACTTTCGTGTTTTAACTTGTCTTATTAGAGCATGTTTTCAAGTTAAAAATCACGTCGCAATGCAGTGTTGTTTCTATTATACGTGAATTGATTTTTCCTATCGGATAAAGTTTCTAGAAAATTTTAGACATTGGGTCACGATCTTGATCTTGTATGTTAGGCTTTATAGAGATCCAGTGGTATCTTGTAGACATCATGAGTTTGTGAGAATCTCTTTTTACATGATAAATTGAGCTTCATATTGGTACTTCTCATACTTAAGCATTTTTTAATGGTATTTTATTTAATTTTGCAATATAGCACTCAAATGACACTATACATTAGAGGTAAAAAAATATTTATGATAATAATATGGTCAAAATAGTAAAAAATTGTTACTTATGACATATAAAATAGTACACTAAAAAAATACTAACAATAATATAAATATGACTAGCAAAGTGTCTATGCGTTGCTATGGACTTAAAAAACAAAATATATTTTATAATTTAAATATAAATTATTTACACAATATAATTACTAGATATATACAATATTATTGATTTTTTTACATAAAATATTATATTTGTATTACCGTTGGTGATTCTTAATATACCATTTTATATATCAAAAGTAACAATTTTATTAACATTTTTATCATATTCTACAAGTTTTATCCGAAAAGGAAAAATCAATTTACGGAGTCTAGAAATAATACTATATTGCAACATCATTTTGAAATTGAAGACTAGCTCTAATAGAAAAAGTTAAAATACTAAAGTTGTAGATCTCGTCGAGACCTTTTTGAAACATATATGGATTATATTATTTGGACTACAGAGCTAGAAGATATGAGCCTCGCACAGAGATCTGCGTAGAGGAGTCTGAATCAGAACAAATACTTTTGTATTGCATATTTTGAAACTAAAATGGTGGGATATGGACTTATATTGAATATCAAAATTATAGAATATTTCGAGAGCTACGAGACAGAGTCCGAGTTTGTCTCATTTGAGCTCCGGACATGTGAGTTATGATTTTTGAAATTCGGTACTTGATATAGAAGTTATGAAACCGATTTAGATTCAATCTCTAACTTTGTGGACACGAAGCGGACGACCACACCTCAATTAATAGATTGTAGAGATTTTTAATGTAAAAAATGTCAACAATTATATTGTGTAAATAATTTTTGTTCATAAATTATAAAAAATATTTTATTTTTTAAATCTATAGCAACACACAGGCATTTTGCTAGTTATAAAAAAAAAGAATAAATTGACAAATCTACATAATGGTGCTTTATATGTCATGCACCGCAAGACTTAGGACCTTTCTTTATTTGGTAAAAATTTGGTCATAGTGTATAAACACCGTGTCACCTAAGAGTATGGTTACCATCAAAATTCTCGGATATCATCAAAATATACCGGATGATGAACTGCATCTTGATAACAGAGGAAAATGATTTGAAATAGTAGCAGGTAAACAGAGGAAACCAACTAAACATCATATATTATATTACTGGACATGCCAATTAAAAAGAGCAATAAGCAACGGAACTCACCAATGTTGGGGTGGCACCACCATCTCCCGATGGCAAAGCTGTTCCATATAATGCCTGCATAGAGCTCCATGTATCGCCTGACGAGTGTGATTTGCGATCCATATCCTGAGGATTTGAATAAGTTTCTTTCATTGTCAAGAGATTTGGTGAAACACCAACCTGTCAACTGGAGACCTAAGAGACCATATAAAACCTAAAAAACGAATCAATCGCTCCATCTTTTCTTTTACAAGGAAATCATGTCATTCCATTGGTACTAGGTAGGGAGGCGCGCCCCACCGCGCCCATGACTGAGACATTGGTGAGTCTGTCAAACAATTTTTTTTTTAGAAAAGAACTGAAATTATGTTATCAAAAATTAAGAAGATTACTTATATATTTTGATGGACGTCGAACCATGCACATGCAACATCTAAAGATCACACCAAAATATGCTTAATTAGAAAAGGGGAAGATGTAGTCATCTAAATTATTAAAGAGTAGAAATAAATAATCTAATATTTTTTTCTTAAGATAACGTTAATCTAACATGCACAAGCTATAGGATTTGGCAACAATTATAGGTCCCATCAACTATACAAAACTCTTTTTTCTTCTTCGGTTCTCAATTCTCATCTGCCACATTTAGATGAAGTGTACAAATTAGTACGAATTAATAAAGATTTATGTGAATATGATACAATCGGAGGACCTTTGTATAAAATACGCCTCTAGATTGGTATGGAAAGGTGCAGAACATGTGTGCAATTATAAAGAAAGGAAAGGGGTGTTCTGCAAAATGATGATAAGCTACGTGGAGGCTGCCTCTCCACATCCCCTCAATCTTATCCAGTGAAACCGTGGAAGCCTTCATCTTCTTCGCCGCAAGAGTCTCTCTCTCCAAGGTCCTCCATTCTTCACTACTATTGTTCCATGGCACAGCGCCATGCCACTGCCGGCAAACCGATGTCTCCCATATTTGAGCCTCACTGCCGTCACACGCCCCGCGTGGCATCACCCTCGCCCCCGGCCCTGCCTTCCTCGTCGATGCTGTTGAGGGAGGTAGAACCGTAGAGAGAAACCGGGCTGGTGAGGAGGGCTACGACTGCCTAGTCATGGGGAGTCATCGATTTGACGGTCGGTGGTCAAACAGGAGGTCTCTGTCTCACGCGGAGGCGCGGAGGCGTCGATTTCATGGTCGACGACCAACCAGAAGGGGCCGCAGCCGCCTTGGTCACGGTGGAGCCGTCGATCTCTAGAAGGGAGCTCGAGGATGTCGACGCAGTCTGGGAAGGCGTGGTGTCGTGGGCTCCGAGATCACCCATCCTCAACTTCTTCATCAACGTGAGCCATCGTCAACAGAGGGCATAAGACGCGACCAAACAGGCTTCAACGATGTGATGGCATCGCCGGTGCCAGCCCCGATGGGCTCGGTACGACTCAGTGACGTGTTGAGACGTGATTGGCTGCGAATGACATGTCGGCAGGGGATTGGACGAGCGGACGTTGGAGCGTCGTTGGACGGGGACAGCCAGGCGCTTTAATGAAATAGATATATGTTACTCTTAGTTTCAGGTGTGTTCGATTTTTTATCTAAATTTTAGTAAGATAATATTAATTATTAAAATGTTATATATGATTATTAAATATATATTAAATATAAAACTAATTACAGAGTTGAATGTGTATCAGCTGATAAATTTATTAAGATTAATTAAATCATCATTAAGAGATGTTTATTGTAGTATTACATTATCTAATCATGACCTAATTAGTTTTAATAGATTTGTCTTGTCATTCAGAGCGAGGGTTATGGACTGGATTTTATCAGTAATCTATATTTAATACTCCTAATTAATATCACAATATTTAATATGACAAGTCTAAAAATCAGGGGGTGGAAACGAACACACTCTCAATTTTACAAGTGTTTCTGCACTTTTTACCACATAACAAGAAATCATCTGGTAACTAGGATTTATAAACTGACAATACAAAACTATACATAGTGCACCAGGGTGTATCTGCATGCACGGTGAAAGAAAACGAATCTAGAAACACAACAAAGAATTGCCCAATCGTCACAAAATAAACAAAGAATGCCCTAGAAAAAAGAGGAATTTCTCAAATACTATCATACCAGTTGGTTGGTCGGTTGAAAGCGATAGCCCTGGCTATGATGTGCAAGGAAAATGGCATGGAGGACAAAGACGTGCAATCCTAATATAAATTTCAACATCTTTGGGATGTGTTAGTGTGAGAAGAAGCATAGAACAATGCTCTTCGCAGAAGCGACTTTATATAGCGGATTTCATAGGTAGCTAGTGAGATCTCTCAGTTTCGCCGCTGCTGGATTGATAATATTTTTTTTGATTGCGATATAAATGCACAGTAAAATAAAGATATGGTGGTGAGTAGAAAATACATATGATCGCTAAAGATATCCTGATAATTTATTGTCGATTATTATGTGTAGAATATTTATTTCCATACATACTTTAGGTACATAGAAATGAGCATAAAATTCATCATAGAGTATCCGGTTAATTGTAAAAACCATCACATAATTCAGTTAGAGTTTGAGATTCCCACCTATAAGTCATTTCATTGTAAACTCCCTCGCACCAATTGAGTTTTGTTGCAAAAATTACCCTAATATCCACATGTTTAAACCATTCTATGTTTTTGTTTATTTGAAACAATCAATGGTATCCTTTTTATAGAAAATATGTAGCAAAAATATTAATTTAATTTAAACGGTGTTTCATTTATAAAAATAAGAAAAATTAAACACACTAAAAATCTTTATTATTGTTAAACTTATTTAACTTAGTTTTATTTTAAATTTATATGAATAAAAACATATAAAATTAATTAAACATGTGTTAACAGGGATGGTCTTTGTAACAAAATATATCGAGTGGGTGAGAATTTGTAACAAAAAGACTTGTGGATGGAAATCTCAAACTCTAAGTGAATTATAAGGTGGCTTATGCAATTATCCCTAGAGTATTGAATTTCCTCATTTTAATTTGTATATTAAATACAATAGATAGACAAACCATCGCCGCAGCCTAATATGCACTACAGTTTGATGTCGTTCATCACCGGTTTGTGGAAATTATTTTTCTTTAAAAGATCCAAAAACTATTTATTTTTATATGTATTAGCATAAAAAGAAGGTGTCAAGACAATACCGTACAAACCTAAGAGCATTTCTAATCTCCAGTTGGGCATGTAAAATTGGATTCCTAAATCTAATTTTATAAGTTCACTTGTAAAATTTGAGAGTTCAAATTTGCACCTAACTCGAGCGGGCATGCATATGAGCTCCTATTCATCAGTGAGCCTCATCAGTTAGAGAAAAAACTCCTATTCATCAGTGAGCCTCATCAGTTAGAGGAAAAAAAATCCTTCTTCTCACCTAAACGCCCCGTACGTGTCGCCCCCGCCTCTGCTCACGTTCGCTGCCACGCCCGCTCGAACCGTTGTGCTGTCGCCCTGCTCACCCTGTCGTGCCACTGCCCCCGCTCATCCTGCCATGCCACCGCCCCCCAGTTAAGCCCGCCCGGGATCTCGCTTCGCCCGCGCAGGCGATGCTCGCTCACCTCTGGCCCCTCCTCTCCACCTCCGCCTCTTTTCTTGCTACCCTCCCCTCCCCTCTCCTCCTGTCCGATGTCGCTGACCAGCCCGCGCCCGGCTATGGCGGCGTTGCTGTCGCTCTGCCCGCGCCAGGCGATTATTGGATCGACATAGATGCGGTCGTTACGAAGAAGCGGTAGGAGGGTGACCTTGGGGCGGCGGCCATCACCGCGTCCTCTTTACCCGACACATGCCAAGTCTGGGAGCCACGCCACCACGCCCAGGCCCGCTTAGAACAAGGGCGCCTAGCGCTGTTGCCGAGTGTCGCGCCGCCGCTACCGCCTGACCTGCGCCAGTGCCTGCCGCCGCTTGACCCACGCCAGCGCTCCCACACTGGCGAGTTGTTGAGTTCTCCATGGGTGAGAGGGATAGAGAGAGAGGGAGATAAGAAAGGAGGAAAAGAAAAAGAAAACTAAAAAATGGTGGAAACCATGAATAGGAGGATGAGTAGGAAGCTCATAAACCCAGGGTCTTAGAAACTAAAATTTAGGACATGAAAAATATGAGTCCATATGGGAGCCCCACTGAAGTTGATTTTTTTACTCTATTATCCTAAAATTTAGAGTAGATACTTGTTTAGGAGTCTCCACTAGAGATGCTCTAACAAATATTACACCAAAATTATTAGCTATCACAACAACATTTCCTGTGTGGGCGGTCAAATAAAAATAATAACACTCCGAAGAAAATCACAAGCAACAACCACCATGGATAGAGTCCTACACCATGTAATGGTGTCATCGTTATGGCCATAAATGACATAGATGGACAACTAACACTGTGAGGACACCTTAAGGCAAAAACCTCCAACAAGGTGATGACGTCTAAGACACCGCCTTGTCTAGTCTAGCAAGTGAGATCTTAAGTTTACACCAGAAAAAACCTCATGGCATATGGTTGGATGACACAGTTTTACTTCGGCAGTGCCACCAACAAGGAAACAACTCCCTTCAATTTCTTATTGTTCTTGTTCCCATCAGATTTACCTTCCTCCACGTTGGCATTAGAGGGACCCCCTTCGTGTGGGATATAATGAGGTACATCCTTGGACCTAGCCTTTTCCTCAACATCAAGTGAGGCGATCATACTATCAACAGTTGTGGCTTCCTTCTTGTGTTTCAGGCTTGTGAAAAAACTCCTCCAAGATGAAGGTAGTTTAGCAATTATGTCATCAACCACAAATCGATCCGACAAGACACAATCAAAGTGTGCAAGTTCCTCCATCAGAAGCTAGATTTCATGAGCCTGTTCTGATCCACGAGAGATCGATCATCGACCATCTTATATTCATGGTAGTAGACATTAACATAGAGTTCACGTCCAACATTTAATTCTGCATACTTTCTAGCAAAGGCATCACATAACTCATGAGCAATGGTGTAGTTCATGTAAATGTCACAAGCTGACCTACAAGAAGTGATAACATGCAACTGATGCAAGTGGAGCTTTCCAACTCAAACTCATGGCGTTGTTCTTCAGTGAGGGAAAGTACTAGGGAAATCACCCACCAGACCTTCATCGACACGACTTGTGTCTACCACCTCTTAAAGTTGTCACTTCTAGCGAAATGCTCCGACTTTAGTGCATCAGACAGTCCAGCCCTGTTAATTAAATGAGGTTTCTAGGCTGTTACAAAATTAACATGATTCAATATTAATTTGATATGATCAGAGAGGAATACAATGCATCTATTAGCAGTCCACAAAATCCATACTATTACTAGGTAATCCATGAAAGAGGCGAACATATCGACACTACCAATACATCCATATGTCGGGGATATGTGTCTAGCGAGTATCCAGGAAAAAAGAAAATAAATAAAATTCAGATACAACTCTGAGACATACTGAGCCCTATTCTGATGTGGCCCACTGATGAGGACGTCACCCCTATGGATACACCTAACACTCCTTGAACTAAAATGCAAGTTGATGTATGATAACTGAATTTATGTGTGAGCTCATTCATAATGACTTCTCTATATGATCTTAAAACATATGGTAAACTAATAAATTAATTATTATTAGAAATCATATAGATGATGATGAGATAGTTGTAGAGGTTATTAGAGGCATGATGGATCCGCAAGGACATCCAATCCAAGATGAAGGCCAAAATAATATCAACTTCGAGTTTGATTTGGAGTCTAGAACCAAAAAGAATGCAACAAAATTTGTAAATATATGATGAATCTCTCAAGTTGGGGTCTCACAAACCATTGAAACAACAAAATTGTTCTCAACAGAATAATCTAAGAAAAATCCAAACCCTAACTAAGAGATGACAGTTGTATATGAGGACTCTAGGATCGTGCAACCCGTTGAACGCAGCCCTAAGTGGGCTCAACTTGATACATGGCCTAAAGGCCGAATACCATGTCGTAGCTCCGGGACAGATTCTAGACATTTAATTATTTCGTCGATTCCCGATGACTACAGATGAATTTGAACATGAAACTAGTGGCATTGGAAAGTTTATTTTCATAGCTTTCTATGCATATGTAGAACATCCTAATTCAAGCCCGTATCCCTTTTGGACGTCTATTTTGGTGCGACCTACTCTGGACTCCGAATCAAATTTGAAGTTAATATTATTTGGGACTTCATCTTGGATTGGACATCCTTGATGGCCTATCACGGCTCCAATAACCTCTACAATTATCTCATCATCATATCCATGATTTTTTTAGGTGAAAGCCTACCTCATAATCTCCCCAGACCTGATTCGAGCCTATTAGCAAACGAACAAGGTCGAAGATAGACCAGAAGGGCAGGCGGAGTGCAGCCCATCAGGCACCGTAAGGGGGGGGGGGTGTGAGGACCCTCTCCAGGTCCCGCCCGTGATTACCGTACCAATCCCTGGATCAGTAGTTGGTACACACGTACAAATAATACACAGTCGATTTACGACCTTTAATTAGTCCACGCAGGGACGATACAACCATGCAAGTCTTGAGTTACAGGCAAAAGGGATTGATCAAGCCAATCCGGAACTAAAGAGAATACAAATAAAGCTTCAACGACTCCATAGGCATACTCGAGCATAGGACGTGATCTACTCATCAACTTCAACAGGTTCTCCATCTTCTGCTGCTTAAATACAAAATGAGGCAAGGGTGAGTACAAAAGGTACTCCACAAGCGCTACCTCTAGCAAGGGATGTATTCATGCAATTGGGAGAGTGGTCAAGTAATAAGGTAAGGTTCAGAGTTTTGCGGAAAGCGCGGATGCAGGGGCTCACTAGAGAAGCAAAGGGCTTTCGAGTGAGGAAAGCAGTTTTGTAACTTTTGGTTGGGTGAACCTGAGGGAGATTACAATCGATCCCAAAAGTTCCCATCTTTTAGTTGGGGCTTCCGACACACAGTCATAACAGCCCTGGCATACCTTGCCATCACCATTCACCAGAAAACACGGGTGTCACTACACCCACTCCCACATCAAGGAATTTCTAAGAGCCCAAAGATTGGTGTGCCATGACCAATGACAACGGACATCCGAATGATTTAGGGTTAACTCTGCAAAGCTTAGTATGTTGTACCCACAGGCTATGCACCCTTTGCAAGTAGGTGCATAACGCTCTCATTTCACCCAGGCACGCTCACAAGTCCACCACGAAGCTCAGGGATCCCATCACAACAACGGTCCACAGCCAAATCTTGCCAAGTACTGGACTTATCATCATATCACGTCACCATTACGATCCCTAAGTCCGTTTCTACTTCACCGGGTGATACTTCCTTGCTGCGTTATCCAAGATCCACGTTAGTCCTGCCCAGACAAGTTCTGAGGTCGTACTGAAATACCACCAAGTTGAGGTCTTAGCTAGCCGTTCCTAGTCGGTAGGGCAAGCACTCGTCCATGACAGGTGGACCTACACCGGAGACACCATCACCAAGTACTCTGCACCAGTACTAGGAGTCTCACCCGCAACCATTCTATCCCACCCACTTCACCATAACACCGTTGAATTATCACCCACCCGTTTCTACACACACACCACCAAACACGCTTTCACCCATTTCGTAAAACTTGATAGTGTAAAGGTATGGTGATAATCATCACGGGTCGTAAGCGTATACTAGCAAGGTAGCGTTACTATTAGCAGAACTAATAATAACTTCCTAGGGTTACAAGGCAGTGGGATATCAAATGCGGCCAATCAAGGATCTAATATTCATACCTGATATAGGGCGGTAAGAATGCTAGATTTCACACAAGTGGGATTTAACTAAGCAATGTAAAGTGACAAGGATAATGCATATAAGAAGTAGGCTCTAAGTTGGGTCCAGTTTTGCAATCATAGGTTCAATCATGATCAAGGAATAGGTAGAGCTTGCCTCAAAACGCTATCCGACTTGACTTGTCTTCACATTTTTGGTCCTTATGTTTTTCTGGTGGAGTTCGGGTCTTCAAGTCTTCTCCTCGAGTCTTGTGCTTTGAGCCTCTACATAGACACCGGGTCTCCTACTGCTTCCTTGGACTTCGCGTAGCCTAACGCATAATACTACGTCCTATAAATAATCTATCATAAGAAATAAAATAACAAGAACAAACAAGATTCAAATAGACTTCAAATAAATCAAGCAGAAGAAACTTACTGCGAGAATAGCGTAGGTTTTGGACTATGGACGGTTTATGAAGTCTTGGACAGGGGGTTATGGGCAGTACCACTGGGTACTACTCACTGAGACGAACCTGTGAGCAAAAGAATCACTCAAAACAGACCTACGGTTTGAAAGATATGGCTTTCTAAAGATTCCAGGGGCTTTTCTGCAATATTTAGTAAGTTATAGGGACCTATCTGTAATTACTAAAAAGTTCAGGGGCTTGGTTGTAAAATCTGGAGGGCTAAAATGTATTTTCAGAAAAGTTGGGGTACCTTTCTGTAAAAATACCAGGCAAGAACCTAAATAGGCCGAAGGTCAGGGGGCTAGGTGCAAAGTGGCAGGATTATGGGATTTTCCTGGGGTTTTGGAATTATTTTTCTATTGGAAAACTCGTGGAATAGGCTCACGGGAGTGGTGGACCGGGTGTAGGGAGGCGGTCTATGGACCAGAGGGCTATGGGCCGTTCATCAAGGTATCAACAGCCCAGATTTAAAGTAACCAAAGGGGTAAGCTTGTTCTAATCTCGGCCGTTGGCCGAGATCGAACGGCTAGGAGTGGCCCGGCGAAAGCGCGTGGTAGCCGGAGCGACTAGAGACGGTAGCGCCATGGCCGAGAGCGCCGCCGCTCGCCGCTGGACGCTATGGGAGGCTAGGCTCGATGCGGCCAAGCTCAGGGAGATGCGGGGGAGGTGCCGCGTCCGCCGGTGAGGTTCGCGAGGTGGACTAGCGCCTAGGGTGTGCTAGCGGCAGAGGGATGGCTCGGAGATGGAGAGAGAGAGAGAGAGAGAGAGAGAGAGAGAGAGAGAGAGAGAGAGAGAGAGAGAGAGAGAGAGAGGAGGGAATGGCGGAGGAGCTCGAGATTGAATCAAACGAGAGCAGACGGCGACGGGGTGGTAATGGGGGCAAGAGGGGTCTATTTATAGGCGCGGGGAAGGGGTTGAGGCAGAGCGGCGCGCACCACGGCGTTGAGAGAAGAATAGCGAGAGCGGGGCTGGCGGTGGAGTGAGCAGAGAGAGGCGGGCGGGGTCTGGTGGCTGGGCGGCATGCCATCTTTGTCAGGTCAACGAACACAGGGTGATGCACGTGGGGCGGCGCCTCACAGCAGGCTGTCGTGCGGGGCCAGCCGCTGTGGTTCCGTGCATCCTTGCTCCATCGCGTTGCTAGGGTTCAGCAGGGATTCGTTCTATGGCCGGCGGCAGCGGGTCTGGGGAGGGGTAATGGCGAGGCGCGAATCCGGCGGGGAAGTTATGGCGTGGTAGATGAGGTTGCCGGGTAGGTAGAGCGGTGGAGGGAGAAGGCGTCAACGGTGTCAAGCTGCGGGGTGGCATCGGCGGCTGAAACAGAGGAGGAAGAAGGGAGAAGGCAACGCGGGCTGGCTGGGCCAAGAGAGCAGGCCGGGTCGGGTGGACATGTGCACAGGCCGAGTAGGCCAGGAAGGGGCACAAACCAAGCGAGAGATGGTAGGGGAGAGGAGGAGAGCGGACTGGGCCGAGAGAGGGGGGAGCGCGAGGCCAGGCCCAAGCGGGAAAGGGAAGGCTGGGCCGTGAAGGGAGAGTGGGCCAAGAGAGAGGGCAGGGCCCAGGCGGGAAGGGGAGAAGGGGAAATGAACGAAGCGGCTGGGCCAGGGAGAGGGCGAAGCCCACGCGGGAGAAGTGAAGAAGAGAGGGAAGAGAGGGGAGTGGGCTGGGCCCATGAAAGGAAAATGGATTTCGGCCCAGAGAGAGAAAATAAAAGGATAAGGCTTAAGTATTTTCTAGGATACTCAGTTTAGGTTTTAAATGCAAATGAAATCAATTTCAAATGACAACAAAATTTCTAAATAAAACAAAAGCATACAATCTAACAAACACTTTGAGCATTTATTTTATTTAGGAAAGACTTTCCTCATTTCTAATTCTATTTTAATGAGGTTTCTATTTTGAAAATTCTTTTGTTAGGAGGGAAGATTAAAGAAAATTTTTAATTACCTCAATTTTTAACTTAATTAATTCTTGGGATGTCACAGGTCTACCCCACTTAAAAGAATCTCGTCCTCGAGATTAGGTTAGGCGTAGGCTATTGACGCTTCTTGAGTTTCTTCCCTATATTCTTGATCTTCGTATTCTCTACTAATACTACTCTGGATATCTCTGTCGGCTCTCTCACCTAGTGATAACTGCTATGTATTGGCAATCATCGGGTAGAATTCTTCTGCCTACAAGGGTTCCAATATTTATGATGATCTTCTCCAAGGTGGTGGTGAATGCAATATGTATCCTCTAAAATACCATTTACGGTAGAGGTTGTAATGCCGTGTGATCCTGATTTCTCTACTTTGTTGGCTACTTAACCGGATTTGGTCTACCCTACTTAAAAGATTTTTAAGTGGGTAAAAGAGGGTAGACTATCCATCAGGGTGATCAGATCCAGAAGCACTCCGAAACAACTTTATTTGATAAATACTGGAAATGCTATGATTACAACTTGCTTCACTATGGGAAGCATTCACTGATCACGGTCGGTCGGAGGAAGATCAATCAGTGGGCGGTTGGTGTAGCATCTTACCCAGTAGGCCATGATGGCGAAGAACACTACATAAGTCCAAAGTACTGCATCCCAGGGGTAGCACATGACTGGGATGGTCTGGTGGCGACTCTGCTTTCTTCTGAAGGCTTGACTGAAAATGGAGTCGGGTAGTTTGTCGGATGAAGCAGTGAAGGTTTCTCTGGTAGAGCGGTGTTTGCTAGGTTGTTGCAGTGACAGACTCAACGGTCGTATTTATAGTTGAGTATCGAGCACCATTGTACAATCTCGACAGTGGCACTAAGAGGACGCTCCACTATTTTACAGTTGTTGTGTTGGGCAGGCGTGCGCCGATGAACGTTGGTGGGTTGCAACACCAATTCCGGCTTTGGTCGAGTAGGTATCGCACCCGCGAGTGATGGCAGACAATTGATAGTTGTGCTGGGTAGTGGGTATGATCTTTGTATCATTGGCCACTAGTGGCGAGCTCAATGGTGAAGGCTTTCAACATATTGGTGGGTTTAGACGTCGAGCGGGGATATTTCCTTCTTTTTTCTGCTAACGATGAGTTGTAAGCTTTGGGTGAAACCGAGGTCTAAGGAATTTTTGTCTGTGACTGGCTGATTTCCATTCAGGGGATTTATGTGCTTTTAGCTCCGATCATGGCGACTTAACTGTATCAACGGGGAAATCAGGCATCGGAGGCCACTAGAGGCGGGGTGATGTCTCAAATTTCTAGGGGCCTTCTGTCACTTTTACGGGACCTGTGGGTCATGGGCCCTTCATTGAATGGGCTGACAAAACCGGGTCGTGAGAAGGCGGGTATGTACTGAGGCCGTTATTAGATTCGGCTTTGTTTCGAAAATACCCCTTTTCCAATATGGTAATGATTTCCAAAGACTCATTTGTTGCACTGATCATCTGGTAATAAAAAGGTCGTACTTCTCTTAATCATGCGGTAATCCATAATCTTGGGCGTTCTTTTCTAAGGCTGCGATTTGTTTCTGCATTCTGAGCAAACCATGCTTGAGGGTTTTTCAGATGGATCCTTGGATTTTCTTGTTCACAGGGGGGCGGGGTGTTTTAGGTGATTTGTTGTATTTGGTAGTTGTTTTAACTGATCTGTATGTTGTTTAGAGCAAACAATTCACTCAAGCAAAGGTCCAAATAAAATCAAGGCAAATACACCAATCAAGTTCTAGATTACACATCGTTTACTGGCGTGGTACAATGGCTTGTAGGGCTAATACAAATATGTGGTACTAGGGTATAATGTGCACTACAATGTGATACTGCTACAGGGTCGGACCAGACTGCTTTACTTCCTGATGGAAGTACTAGAGGTGCTTTAGCGGGGTTGTGTCCCATCAGTCATGTTTCTGCGGGGTCCTTTGCCGGAGAGTTCTCATGATATGGGGCAGGGGTGTTGCCTCCTTCTTCCTTCAATGGTTGTTGAGTCAGGGGAACATGTTCTTCTTCTTCACTGGACGAGGAAGAGGTGGATGCTGACTCCTTAAACTTTCTCCTGGCATTGGTGGCTTGATGTACTGGAACTCCGTACCGGATTATACTTCCGTACGCTTCATGGTGATGCGGGACTTTCTTATGTGCACGTCCTGTGAGATATGCTTGGCGCAGCATATGGCTATGGCAGCTCTCTGCATTTTTGAGGGTGACATCTTTGAAGACGGCATGGCTTTCAGCTTCTGCAACTCGTACCTTGATTTCTGCTAGCTGAATACGGAGGGACCAGTTTTCTCCTTCAGTGTTAGCGTACTGCCGAATACACTGCTTCAGTCTCTTGGCTTGTTGGTCATGTAGTTCATCAAGGGCGAGGAGATGACGGGCCAAAACAATTGTGGGTGGATCATTAGCATGAATCCCTAGGGAATCCAGGGCAGTAATTCGTTCCTTCTAGGAGGACTGGTCTTTGACCAAAGGTGGGAAGAATCTCATACTAGAGTTCCTGAGCGACTCTTCAAATATCTAGCATAGGGATCTTAGGGCCTTGCGGGCAACAGATTGGTAGGTATCCGACAAATGGAATCCAGTGGTGGATATGCTCCAAGGCTTGATATTTGGGTGATTTTTGCTTGCTCCGATGTGAATGGTGACATCGCATCGCTCTAGGACAGAATCATTGTATTCTATTCCAACATACTCTGGGGGTTCCATGATTCCAACATAGTTCATGGCGGCATAGAGAACTGCTGGAAAACCAGGTTCATCCAGGCAGTTGTTGGTGATCCATTGAGGTTCTGCCATCTGAGCTGTTTTGATGATGAGGGTGAGATATTCAGGTTGGAAGTGGTGCTCTAGGAAGCCTTGTTGAACTGGTTGTTGGATGGGGAAGAACTGGAAAGTTCGCATCCTTTTTATAAGTGAGGCATGACAACTGTAGCTTGCCAAGAACGCTTGGCTTGTGTGAACATAACAAAGTTGGCTTGCAGTAGAAGATGTCAGTTGATAGTGTTCTGACTGTGATAACCCTACTCCGAAAAGTAGAGTATGTCGCACAGGATCGCCTCGGGAGATGGTTAACGAAGTAACCATACATAGCATTCACACATGAACATTCATCATTTACAAAGATACATCAATTCGGTGCATCATATTACAAGTTCAGAGTTCAAATTCGGTGCACGATAATGACATGAGCGTCGTTAAGGTTTCCTTCCATCACATCCCGCGCATCTTGAGCTTCTTCGTGCTGGGCCTGCAGCTCACTTCGCTCCTCCAAGAGAGCGATAACCTGACCATGGAGAGAGTAAACCTTCTCCTGGGCAGTGGTGAGCTGGGCGTTGTGTTGGTGCAGCTGCTCCTGCAACACGTCGCTTGCATCATCCTCGATGATGAGCTGAGCATCATGGAGCTGCTCAAAAAGGTCGGCCCGCTCCAACTCGCTAGTGTGCAGCTTGTCCACAAGGGCTGCAACCTTAGCGTCACGCTCCGCGAGTCGGGCATCACGGGCAACAAGCGTGGACTACAGCGCCTCGCGCTCTCACTCCAACTCGAGGATGCGAGCGGCAAGGTACTCCGGGTCCATCATGCGCTTGCCATCATCCATCTGCCGGAATAAAGTTTTGCAAGGGTGAGTCAAAAATTAATATTCCACTAAGCACATGTGCTCAAAATAGCATCATGAATGATTGGTAAAAGAGAAGACACGTGGTTCCCGATCCGTTCAACGACCGGTAACGACGAATTCCTGCGGTCGACGGAGTGAACCGCAGTAACGGGCAAAAACGCTCAGTTTCTGGACAACCTAAAAATTTTTGTGTTTTACAATTGTTGTAGAGAATTTCTTCATCTTTCCAACGCATACTCACACATATCCATCTAACGAAGTCTCAGAGAGTTATGATCATCCAAAGACAGGGGACAAAAATGACACAGTTTCTGACTTTCTGGAAAAGGTTACTGTTTTTGCAACTTTTGACCCAGTTCCAGATTTTTCTAAGGCAAACTTCCTAAACCAAACTTGTAGAGCAAAACATCAGATTCCCAACTAGTACTTACTCACACCCATTGAATAAAAATTGAGGAAGTTATGCTTGTTTTAGTGAGACTGACTTTTCTGGAAAGGTTGGACACTTACCGGTTAGGTTCAAATTTCTGGTTTAGCTGCCAAAGGGGTTCAATTTCGTCCAAAACTTGATCATTTTACATGTTCACAGTATCAATGACATTTTTATAGGTTTTGGTAAAGTTGAATGCATATGGTGTGCATGGATTCTAATGCTCAATATGACGGTTCCCTACATCCTCACACAAAGCAAAAAAAAACTTGACCGATTATATAACTCGATCCATCCGGTGGCATACACACACCTCTCACACGTTTGTCTAACGAACTACACGGGTTAGTGTACTTGCAAGAGATTCATTTCCAAAACAATACATCAAATTCAAAAGAAACAATCCAAAAGAAAGTCCGTGACCACCTCGCCTCGCACGGGAGCACTCGAATAAGAGTGTATTCGAGTCACACCAGTTTAATAATTCCTATCTAAGCACAACAAATCCATGACCACCTCGCCTCGCATGGGAGCTCTCGAATAAGAGTGTATTCGAGTCACACACATACCTTCGTTGAAGATGTCGTAGTTGCAAGTAATTTAAACAAACATAACCCAGGGTTAGCTTTGCCACCTACAAGACTCTTACATGGGCACTACTAGTTCGTACCTCACCATAAGGCGTAGAAACGGCTTGTTTACGTTTTAAAATGCTCATTTATGTGTAGCTTATCCCAAGACGACTCTGATACCAGCTGTGACAACCCTACTCTAAAAAGTAGAGTATGTCGCACAGGATCGCCTCGGGAGATGGTTAACGAAGTAACCATACATAGCATTCACACATGAACATTCATCATTTACAAAGATACATCAATTCGGTGCATCATATTACAAGTTCAGAGTTCAAATTAAAAGGAGTTCAGATCTGATACAACATAAGTCCTTAGTACATATTACACAAATTTGTGGAAGCGGTGAAACAACAAAACACGACGTTAAGTCCTACGTGAACCATGTCAGCCCTATGGCGATGGCTCACTGATCACGGTTAGGAGACCTGGGACCCATTCGATGGTCCAGTTCTGAGGCTCCTCACATTCCCACACAACCTTATTACAACAATCACAATAGGTCGCTTGAGGAAAACCTGAAAAATAACATCAACGCAAAGCCTGAGTATCTAACATACTCCGCAAGACTTACCTGTCAACCGGTTTACTGAAACCGACTCCTAGTATGTAGGGGGCTGACCGGGTTTATTTGATAGTTGCATAAAAAGCTCCTATTAGTTCTATGCTGCACTTTCAATTTCCTTAAACATGATTTTACTTTGCTTAATGTAGACAACAGCTACGGTGAGTCTAGCTAGCCGCTAAGACATGAACATAAGTGAAGATCATTACATCATAGCAATATGTATCCATAGCATAAGTAAATTTCAGAAACTTAACCCCAACTTTACTACTTAACATATCATTGCCGCTGCTCGAACAAGAGGTACTCATAACCGCAAGGGACGGCAATTCGAATTGATTTACATCCTGCAGGGAAAACCCAAATACAAAACATACGCATCACTTAAGAACATGTATGGCCGCCGTTCACTAGATTGCTATAAAGTCGACCCGGGGCCATCGATCCCGAGTACACGTTCTCCCCGCGATACATTACTTCGTATCCGAGGCTTAACCCATGCACTCTCCAGCGGTCCTCAAATCCGTGCAGCCACCGTGCTGTTCACATCACCTCTGGATCGATGAGTATGGCTGTCCAACAATACAGCGCCCAAGTAACTAGGTTTACCAATTCCCATATTAAAGGTATGCACTTGGTATGGTTCAATACTTGTTCGCGGAGTTGCAACGACAGGTGCTCCATTTTTATCAAGTTCATCAACCAATTGAACCATAGTTGAATCTATAACCTACCGTTGACTGCACTAGTTTAAGCATAGCATTTGCTAACGGAAAAGCTTACTAACATACTAACCATAGGTCATTGCTGGAGTATGCAAGTGTGTTTCATCCAAGTCCTACACTTAATACACAATACAATATTCCTACTTTTGATAAAGTAAAAAGGACTCGAATGATAAAATGGGTTATGCACCGGGGCTTGCCTTGGGTGTGATCGTAGTTAGCGTCTTCACCAAAGTGCACTTCAGCTCGTTGCTGGTCTGGTGTGATCTCCTCGGTCTCGATTCCTATATGGAATGGATATGCATCAATGCTAAGGGATACACAAGGTTTCATGGAGTTTTCTTAATTAAAGATGGAATGCATGACATGAAGATTCATGGTACTTCCTCAACAAATAAATTAATGAACTAATCACTCATTCATGAATACGGTTGCATACTTAAGTATGACATGATAACCATTGAATTTGAAAGGAACAAACTTCTAATTACAAGAATGTAACTTTTAATTATCACAGTCTTAGTGTATGTCTACTTTAACATAAGCATAGCCTAGATGTTGATCATATGACATCACATGCTGATGATGATATGACAATGTAGTACTTAGGGTCAAATTTCAGAAAGTTCATTTTGAGCCACTTAGCTAAAGTGACCATATGCAAACTAACACTATACATAATAGTGGCACTTTAATTGCATAACTAGTTCTAGCTCATATAGTTAATTAAGAACCAAAGTATATAACTGTAAAATGAGAATTTCTACTGTAATGTGAAGCTGAGTTATTATCCATGGACTTCCAGAAATTAATTTATTCCTACTTTCCTTATATATACACATGAAGTAACATTTATATAAAGAAATTCCTAGTTACTTAACCAATGATCAATTTCGACAGAGAATTTTATACTTAGGTAGCTTCAAATTTGTCATGGGATTTTACATAAGTGTACAAGTGCATAAGGAACAGGAATGCCAAATTTCATGAATAAATCCCTAGCCAATAATTTATATAAATTCAATTACTGAAAATGAAGATTATGCAATAATACTAAAAATATACAATAAAATGGAAATGTGCTTTTGCAGAAAGTTTAGGGATGCCATGAAATGATTACTGAGCAAGTTCCATGAATTTACCATTTACATATAATTACTTATGAATTTATTAAGCAATTTATGGTTGAAATTTTGATGAATTAATTAAATTAATTTACTGAACAAACTCGGACTTGAACTTGTTTTTCTGGTAGAGTAAGATTTTAGGAGTTGAACAAAATTAATTTCACAATTTTAGGCCTCTTATTTCTCGAGATATTGAATTTTGAAGTTTATTCAAAGTTCACTCCTATTTACAAATCTGCCACTGGCCGAATTTCAAATTCCCCCGGGCGTGCGCGTGGTGGCGCTGCGGCTCTGCTGGCTCGCCGACGGCGATGGGCGGCGAGGCTCGGGACTCGGTGCTGCCCTACGCGATCAGTGACCCAAGGCGGTCACGTGGGTGGTGGTGGCCGGAGCGGGGGCTGCCGGAGCTCTACCGGCGACGAAGCTCGACGGCGGCCGATGGCGGCAGGCACGCCCAAAGGTGGAATCGGCAAGGGAGAAGGTCCAGGAGCATCACTTGGGTGCCATGGTGCTCGTCGATGCGTTGGCTGGAGTTGGGGTGGCCGGGAGGGTGGTCGTCACCGTGAGCCCTCTCCGCGCGGTGGCCAGCGGCGGCTCGGGTTCTCCAAATTCCGGCGACGTCTCTACACAAGTGAGGGAGGGGATCAGTAGGCTGCGAGAGTACTTCTTGGTTCGTTGATTTGCGAAAGAAAGAGGAAGGGAGGGACTGCCTGGTCGGGGCTGGACGCGGCGGCGCTCAGGCGACCCGGAGCAGGGGAGCGCGCCGGTTTTCCTTGCGGCAGAGGAGGAGGAAGGCGGAGGCAGCGCTGCGCGGCCTTGTAGGAGCGTTTGGGGGCGTGCAAAAGTGTTGGCGAGCAGAGAGGGAGGGGAATGGGGGTTGGTGAGCCGCTGCTGGCCCTTTTGCCTTGGTCGGCGGAAGGGAGAGCCGAGAGAGGGCAAGAGAGAGGACGGCGACCTGTCGGCTCGAGGTTGGTTCACCGACGGGGAGGCTTCAATGCGGCCGGTAGCACAGGGGGGAAAGGTGGCGGAGCAGTGACCGGCATGGGGCCCCAGTGAATGGCTGTGGTGACAGGAACCCGGGTACAACCCGGTGTCGGGTTGGGATTGGCCGGGGGAGAGAGAAGGGCTTCACCCGTTTTTTTTTTGACTCTGGACCCTGACTCGGGTTTGGTAAATTTCACCATGTTCCCATGATCCAAACTGAACACCAATTTTTTTGAGGGCTCCGGAAAACGTGTGCTCCATCTTTGATTTTGGGTGCACCAGCTAAATTTTCTTTGATAAATTATGAAAATTCCAAACCCGAAATACACCTTTCTTACTTTGGGTGAATTTTTAAGGGTATCAGTTGGTTACTAAAAATTCTGGTAAAATTGCCAAAATTCTATTTTATTGTGGCCATTCAGAATATGCAAAAATATTTGGGTACTTCCTTGGGTTTTGGTAATGTTTGTGAATGACCCATATTTGAATATTCTGGAATTTAATTAAATAGGTTTCCTCTTCTTATTCTTTGGCACATGGATTAATTATACTTTTGCTTAGCCCCTAATTGATGTTAGGTTTAGTTAACTTCATTTTGTGACATGGGATGTCACACTGACTTGACCGGGGTGTCTTGCTGTCTGTACTTTGTTAGTACACGAGGTCTTTGGTCGGCACAACGAATCTATACTCGTACAACTTTCACTATTGTTGATTGGTACGAGGGGTATCAATCCTTGGTGGGTTGTAGCGCATCTGAGTCATCTTGTCACTCTTTATGGTGTTGACAGGTATGCAAGCTTTTCAACATGTTTTACTTTGGTGTTTGTCCAAAGTGTTGCCTACACACAGTCACAAACTTCTGATTACTCCTGGTCATTACCTACCTGATACCTGACACAAGCTACACCATACATGACATATAATACATACTCACGACACATGATGCAATACATGGTACATGGTACAAAATACATGAAGCATGGTAAATGTACATGGCACATTATTCTTGGTACATAGTGCATACACTGGTGACCAATCATCTATGCTGGACTTCCATCCTTGAGTTGAAAGCATAGACGTCTGCGATGTCTTCCTAAGGGGGGCGTCTGATCCTGCTGTTCGATTTCTCTCTTCTTCTCCTTAACAGTTACAATCTTCTCGAGGGCTTCAAGATTGATGTGGGCTTCAGTGATCTTTGTGCGGTGTTCTGCTAGTTGTTTCTCATACCTCTCTTTTTGCTCCATCATGCTGGTCCTTATTTCTTCCAACATCATTTGTTGCTTCTGAAGTGTTTCTACAACCAGGGTGTGCTCTTTTTCTAGCATTTTTTTCCCATTCTTCATCCTTGGTATGGGCTGAGGCAGCAACAGATCGAGAGGCAGCTAACAAGGCCTTGTAGTGGTTCGTTTCTGCTCGGGCGTCAGCAAGTTGTGATAGTAGACTCTGGACATCTCTGCGTGCAGAGTCACGCTCTTTTGTGAGGGACTTTCCTTCTGCTATGGCTTCTCTGGCACGGTCTGCATCGTTCAACCATAGGTCATAGATCCTTCTATAATGACAGTCCAGAACGTGTAGATATGTGGTTGTCTCAATATGTGCCTTACTTTCTCTACAGCTGGGTCGTTCCAAACCCTCGAGTCGTTCATAAAATTGCGGGTCATTGTGAACGATGGGCAGGTATCTTATTGGCTTTCTCGCTGTCTGTTCCACGAGTTGACCACATAGGTGGAGTAGTATGCCTCGAGCGGTGGTCTGAAGTGTGTCATCATAGCAAGCATCTTCCCGGGTGACTGTAAAGGCTGTTACTAGAACACCTACAACTTCTTCTGTGAGTGTGGCCTCCATTTCACACCTTGGAATTGTTCCTTCATAATACTCACGCCAGCGGTACTTTGGAAGCTCTTGATATCCATAAGCTGCTAAAACCCTTTGGAGGAGGATCGGAAATCCAAATTCAGTGTCTTCAGCTGTGGTTTCTTTCCATTCATCTTCAGCCATATGTAAAACATCGTCATACCAGTATGAGAAGAGAAAAGCATTTGTAGAAGAAGGTAATATTTTATTAATAGAGTGAGGTAAGGAAGAGTTTTGTGTTTGTAAGATAAGACTTAGAGGTGCGTGTAGTCCTAGAAAACATCCTAGTAGTCATCGATCCTACGAATTGCATCCTACGATCGAATCTCGGCTCTGATACCATCTGTGAGGACCCTCTCCAGGTCCCGCCCGTGATTACCGTACCAATCCCTGGATCAGTAGTTGGTACACATGTACAGATAATACACAATCGATTTACGACCTTTAATTAGTCCACGCAGGGATGATACAACCATGCAAGTCTTGAGTTACAGGCAAAAGGGATTGATCAAGCCAATCCGGACTAAAGAGAATACAAATAAAGCTTCAACGACTCCACAGGCATACTCGAGCATAGGACGTGATCTACTCATCAACTTCAACGGGTTCTCCATCTTCTGCTGCTTAAATACAAAATGAGGCAAGGGTGAGTACAAAAGGTACTCCGCAAGTGCTACCTCTATCAAGGGATGTATTCATGCAATTGGGAGAGTGGTCAAGTAATAAGGTAAGGTTCAGAGTTTTGCGGAAAGCTCGGATGCAGGGGCTCACTAGAGAAGCAAAGGGCTTTCGAGTGAGGAAAGCAGTTTTGTAACTTTTGGTTGGGTGAACCTGAGGAAGATTACAATCGATCCCAACAGTTCCCATCTTTTAGTTGGGCCTTCCGACACACAGTCATAACAGCCCTGGCACACCTTGCCATCACCATTCACCAGAAAACATGGGTCTCACTACACCCACTCCCACATCAAGGAATTTCTAAGAGCCCAAAGATTGGTGTGCCATGACCAGTGACAACAGACATCCGAATGATTTAGGGTTAACTCTGTAGAGCTTAGTACGCTATACCCACAGGCTATGCACCCTTTGCAAGTAGGTACATAACGCTCTCACTTCACCCAGACACGCCCATAAGTCCACCATGAAGCTGAGGGATCCCATCACAACAAAGGTACACAGCCAAATCTTGCCAAGTACTGGACTTATCATCATATCACGTCACCATTCCGATCCCTGAGTCCGTTTCTACTTCACCAGGTGATACTTCCTTGCTACGTTACCCAAGATTCGTGCTAGTCCTGCCCAGACAGGTTCTGTGGTTGTACTGAAATACCACCAAGTTGAGGTCTTAGCTAGCCGTTCCTAGTCGGCAGGGCAAGCACTCATCCATGACAGGTGGACCTACACCGGAGACACCATCACCAAGTACTCAGCACCAGTACTAGGAGTCTCACCCGCGGCCATTCTATCCCACCCACTTCACCACAACACCGCTGAATTATCACCCACCCGTTTCTACACACACACCACCAAACACGCTTTCACCCATTTCGTAAAACTTGATAGTGTAAAGGTATGGTGATAATCATCATGGGTCGTAAGCGTATACTAGCAAGATAGTGTTACTATTAGCAGAACTAATAATAACTTCCTAGGGTTACAAGGCAGTGGGATATCAAATGCGGCCAATCAAGGATCTAACATTCATACCTGATATAGGGCGGTAAGAATGCTAGCTTTCACACAAGTGGGATTTAACTAAGCAACATAAAGTGACAAGGATAATGCATATAAGAAGTAGGCTCTAAGTTGGGTGCAGTCTTGCAATCATAGGTTCAATTATGATCAAGGAATAGGTAGAGCTTGCCTCAAAACGCTATCCGACTTGACTTGTCTTCATGTTTCTGGTCCTTATGTTTTTCTGGTGGAGTCCGGATCTTCAGGTCTTCTCCTCGAGTCTTTTGCTTTGGGCCTCTGCGTAAACACCGGGTCTCCTGCTTCTTCCTTGGACTTCGGGTAGCCAAACACATAATACTACGTCCTATAAATAATCTTTCATAACAAATAAAATAACAAGAACAAAAAAGATTCAAATAGACTTCAAATAAATCAAGCAGAAGAAACTTACTGTGAAAATAGCATAGGTTTTGGACTAGGGACGGTTTATGAAGTCTTGGACAGGGGGTTATGGGCAGTACCACTGGGTACTACTTACTGAGACGAACCTGTGAGCGAAAGAATCGCTCAAAACAGAGCTACGGTTTGAAAGATATGGCTTTCTAAAGGTTCCAGGGGCTTTTCTGCAATATTCAATAAGTTATAGGGACCTATCTGTAATTACTGAAAAGTTTAGGGGCTTGGTTGTAAAATCTGGAGGGCTAAAATGTATTTTTAGAAAAGTTGGGGTACCTTTCTATAAAAATACCAGGCTAGAACCTAAATAGGTAGAAGGTCAGGGGGCTAGGTGCAAAGTGGCAGGATTATGGGATTTTCCTGGGGTTTTGGAATTATTTTTCTATTGGAAAACTCGTGGAATAGGCTCACGGGAGTGGTGGACCGGGTGTAGGGAGGCGGTCTATGGACCAGAGGGCTGTGGGCCGTTCATTAAGGGATCAACAGCCCAGATTTTAAGTAACCGAAGGGGTAAGCTTGTTCTAATCTCGGCCGTCGGCCGAGATCGAACGGTTGGGAGTGGCCCGGCGAAAGCGCGTGGCGGCCGGAGCGACTAGAGACAGTGGCACCATGGCCGAGAGCGCCGCCGCTCGCCGCCGGACGCTATGGGAGGCTAGGCTCGACGCGGCCAAGCTCAGGGAGATGCGGGGGAGGTGTCGCGTCCGCTGGTGAGTTTCGCGAGGTGGACTAGCGCCTAGGGTGTGCTAGCGGCAGAGGGATGGCTCAGAGATGGAGAGAGAGAGGAGGGAAAGGCGGAGGGGCTCGAGATTGAATCAAACGAGAGCTGACGGCGGTGGGGTGGTAATGGGGGCAAGGGGGGTCTATTTATAGGCGCGGGGAAGGGGTTGAGGCAGACCGGCGCGCACCATGGCGTTGAGAGAAGAACAGCGAGAGCGGGGCTGGCGGTGGAGCGAGCAGAGAGAGGCGGGCGGGGTCCAGTGGCTGGGCGGCATGTCATCTTTGTCGGGTCAACGAACACAGGGCAATGCACGTGGGGCGGGGCCTCACGACGGGCCGTCATGCGGGGCCAGCCGCTGTGGTTCCGTGCGTGCTTGCTCCGTCGCGTTGCTAGGATTAGGCGGGGATTCGTCCTTTGGCCGGCGGCAACGGGTCCGGGGAGGGGTAATGGCGAGGCATGAATCCGGCAGGGAAGTAATGGCGTGGTAGTTGAGGTTGTCAGGTAGGTAGAGTGGTGGAGGGAGAAGGCATCGACGGCGTCGAGCTGTGGGGTGGCGTCGGCGACTGAAACAGAGGAAGAAGGGAGAAGGCAACGCGGGCTGTCTGGGCCAAGAGAGCAGGCCAGATGGGGTGGACATGTGCATAGGCCGAGTAGGCCGGGAAGGGGCACGGCCCAAGCGGGAGATGGTAGGGGAGAGGAGGAGAGCGGACTGAGCCGAGAGAGGGGGGAGCGCGAGGCCAGGCCCAAGTGGGAAAGGGAAGGCTGGGCCGCGAAGGGAGAGTGGGCCGAGAGAGAAGGCAGGGCCCAGGCGGGAAGGGGAGAAGGGGAAAGGAAGGAAGCGGCTAGGCCAGGGAGGAAGGAGAAGAGAGTTTTGGCGAGCTGGGCCGGAAGAGAAAGGGGAGAGGGCGAAGCTCACACGGGAGAAGTGAAGAAGAGAGGGAAGAGAGGGGAGTGGGCTGGGCCGTGAAAGGAAAATGGATTTCGGCCCAGAGAGAGAAAATAAAAGGATAAGGCTTAAGTATTTTCTAGGATACTCGGTTTAGGTTTTAAATGCAAATGAAATCAATTTCAAATGACAACGAAATTTCTAAATAAAACAAAAGCATACAATCTAACAAACACTTTGAGCATTTATTTTATTTGGGAAAGACTTTCCTCATTTCTAATTCTATTTTAATGAGGTTTCTATTTTGAAAATTCTTTTGTTAGGAGGGAAGATTAAGAAAAAATTTTAATTACCTCAATTTTTAACTTAATTAATTCTTGGGATGTCACAGGGGGTACGGAATTGGGCGAATCCCACGACACAAGTACCGAAGGTTGACTCTGGAGCGTGTACCGGATGATGATTGAAGTACCAGAATATCCTTAGACAAGAGTATAAAGCATGTAATATAGGCTCATGGTAAACATGTAAACATAGCAGCGGGAGAAGGTGACCATGAATCTATAAATGATCCCCGATTCTGGGAAATAATACAAGTCAAGTCCGAAGCGACCTAGTTCACGGGCCTTCGTCCTTACTCTTTGTGCCTTTGCTCGTGTATTATTCCCACAGGCCTATCCGAAGGGCCTTCGGGCTCCTCTGAAGCCCCTTCGACAATTCTCATAGTGTTTGTTTTGGCCTTATAACCATAATAATTCTAAATAATAATTAATTCATCAAGTAACCATATATTCTCAAAATTACATGAAGAAGTCATTATGAATGAGCTCATCCATAAATTCAGTTGTCGCGTATGAACTTGCATTTTAGTTGGAGTGTTGGATATATTTATAGGGGTGAGTTCTCATCAGGTGGCGTCCTGCCTCCTCGCCACCCCGCCCACCAACCAACTCAACCGCCCGGCCGGCCTTCTCCCCCAAACCTTCCTTGCATGTACAGCAATGGAGAAGCCCCCAACAACCCCAGACATTAACACCCTAACCCGGAGAACTCGTAAGAAATAGGAACGGAGCTCAGAAACCCATCAGGTTTGGAGAAGACGGCTTGCTGCCATAGTACGAAAAATCGAGTGTTCAGAAGGCCAAAAACACTCGAGCATAATATAGAAAATTCATTTTTAAATCTCCAATTGAGGTTTAAAAGTTACTCAAGAACCAACCTAAACTTTATGTGTGGACTTGAGCTATTTGAACTTTTGGTGCACGACGAGCAGCTTGGTGCCTGCATTTTATTTTGAGTACAAAAGTGCATCCTCACTAGAAAAAAAAATGTCTGAAGTTAAAAAAAAAAGTTTGAATAGGTATGTTGTTTCCGTCAGATGCTGGTGTGCCCATTGGTTTATGTAGTAACTAAAACAACTATATTACACGTGTTTATTTATGCAATCAGCTGAACTTAGCATTAAGAGAAACTTAGGCCCTGTTTAGATCTCTCCTGTTTTTAAATCTAGTTTCTAAAAAATAAAGGGCCCTAAACATGTCAGTTTTTATGCCAGTTTATATAAATCAAACTAGCAAAATACCCGTACATTGTCACGGCTCTTTGTTAAAAAATTTATGGTTAGAATGTTTTTTTAACTATAAAAGTTTTCAATTAATCTTTTATTTGGTTTGAGCATTTGCTCTATTTTTATTTTGTTTTACCTTTTTCAGTTTTAGAAAGAATATTCATTATAATAATTTTGAAGTGAGTTATTTTTGGAATTCTTGTTATTAGTTTCCATTCAAAATATAATATTAAAGCAATAGATGATTAATTATTGTTAGTATGAAATATCGAATTGAAATCGGATTTCAATTCAACAAAGGATTAGAAAATGGTTCAAAAATGACTCAAACTAATTGATGAATCATTATAGAATACAAACTGAATACGATAATGTTACGGACACATCTGGACATGAAAAAGTGGTCTAGACGACTTCACCTCAATTAATAAGTTATAGAGATTATGAGTTTTTAAGAAATAATTCATAATCTGGCTCAACTCAAATAATACCAGTTTTTACCTCATTTCAATACAATTAATTACTAAAAAGCTAATTTTATAGATTATAAAAACTTGCTTCATTTTTTAAAAAACTATGGTAGATCGAAACAGGGCCTTAGATTCAATTCCGGGTTTTAGAAATATAATCCATATATTTGCAAATGTTAGTCATAAAATCATTATGTTGTTATTAATCACCGGGCTCAAAAACTAGACTTCTATATTTTTTCATACTCGTGTGGTAAGAAAAAAAAAGAATGAAGCAAGTGTGGTTCATACGTACCAGTCCTCCAAACAAGTGGTTCAAATCAGCCCAGCAGATAAAAGGTAGCAGGATCAGATTCCACACTCAGCTGAAGGAGATGGTTTGCTGAATGAATTTTGTAGAATTCGGTGGCAATTGAACAAGATATATTGGCTATCAGGTAAGGTAAAACAAATTACTACTCAACAACCAAGTGATCGATTACAAAATTCGATCGATCTCTTGGCTGCAAAATACAGTCATGGCTTTCGTGAGCAAGAGCATACATACACTCCCATTCATCACCTACATGAATGTTTACAAGTGGTTCTTCCTTGACAACTATCATAAGAGCATCTCCAGTGGTGGTTCTCAAATAAGACCTCCTACTCTTCTATTTGAGACACGGGTTTCACTTTTACTCAGTTAAATTTTTTCTCCAACTCCGGCGGTACTACTCAAAATAAGACTCTCATTTCTCTACTGTCAGATGAGACCCACTCGTCATTGACACAAACATCACCCATGTGTGGGACCCGCTTGTCACTGAGAAGGAAAGGAGCTCGGGATTCTTCACGTGGCGGCCACGACCTTGCCGGGAGAGGGGGGTGGACGGTGGCGGTTGCCGGCTTCGGGGCAACAGGGAGGTGGACGATGCCGAGCTCGCAGCTGGAGGAAGGTGTCATCGGGGATGGAATCAACGGCCATGGGTGACCAAGGCGGAGCTCCGGTCCAGCGGTAGATGACGTCCATGGTCTACTCTAGATGTCTCTCCGCGGCATCCCCTCCCGCCACCACGCCTGCTCCCTCTCCCTCTCCAGTCCCGGCCGCTGCGCAGCCCCACCCGCGCCCGCTCCCTCTCCAGCCCGGCTGCCACCACTGTAGCCCCGCCCACGCCCCATCCTTCTCCAAGCCCGTCCGCCGCAGCAGCCCCGCCCGCGTCGGGTCACCACCGTAGCCCCGTCTACCCCAGCCATCATAAGGCACGAGTGGAGAGAGATCTAGATCTTGGAGCATTGCTAGGGATTCGGCCCCGAAGGGGGTGCGGTGGGGGGGGGGGGGGGATTGCCTTGATGGAGGTTCGACGGGAGGGGGGGTAACGGGGGGGAGGCGGCGGGCCGGCAAGATCGGGCGGCGGGGCGGGTGCATCTGCGTCTCCGCTCGTCGGAGAGGGAGAGAAGAGGAAAAGGAGAGAAAAAAAGAGAAAAAGAAAAATTGATGGGTCTATAGATGAGAGGGCTCCAAAAGCTAAGAGGTTGGTGAGAGGATTTGAGAGAGCTAGTAAAATAATAGTCCCAGTAGTCAGTTTGGTTTGCTGGAGTTAGACTTTTTAGTTAAACTCTTAAAAATAGAGTAGAAACCTGTTTGAGAGATCTATTGAAGATGCTCTAAGCATTGACATCCCGGATCTCTTGAAACGAAAAGCGAACAGAGCAGGCCGCGGTGAGCTACTTGCCGTGCTTGACGCCGCGCGGCCCTACGGATCTCTTGATGGATTCATTCTCTACCGCCTGATCTGCTTTTTGAATCTGGCGATGAACTCCTCCGCCTTCTTGTCCACCTCGTTCTACTCCCTAGTGGAGTACCCGCCGCCTCCGCCGTCCTCGTCGTTATCTTCCCTGCTCTCCGTGTCATCTGAATAGACCATGAGGATCGCTCACCGATCTCTCGTACTGGAACTTGGGAATGGACTTTAAGCTCTGTACCCATACGCTTCCTCTGACTCGTTATAATTTCAGTTTTAACATGAGTTCGATCAATCGATTATTTTTCCTATAGAATCACAGTATAACATGCTATCGTATTCGCATCATGCAGACTTGCCAGCTGGGCCTCCATAAGTGAACCTTGCGCCATCAATGGGTGATACGGAGTAAGAACTGTCATCAGATATTAGAGTATCTCCAGTGGAGATTGTAAAAATGGGCTCCTAAATTCTATTTTATAATTTCACTTGTAAAATTTGAGAGGCCAATTTTATTTCAAACTTCAGTGGAGTCTTGCAAATCAGATCCTATTTCCCAGTGGGGCCCACCATTAAAGAAAACTCAATCTCGTTGCACAACCCGCCGCCCTCTTCCCCGCGTCGCTTGCCGCGCTACTCTGCTCCGCTACCTCAGTGCCCTGCTCCCCCGCGGCATCGTCGCGAATCGACGCGGCTGCTCCGCTGCCTCAGTGCCCTGCTCCCCCGGTGCAAGCGCTCTCCTTGCTTCTTCTCTGGACACGCAGCCATGCACGTGTCTGCTCCAGCCAGTCGCTCGCTTGCGCGCGCTGCTTCGCCTCCCGTCTCTGATGGCTGCTGCCGCACCCACCCACCCGCCCTGGAGCCGACGCCCACTGCCCCACCCTGGCCCTGCCTGCTCCCGCATCAAGATCCACCATGTGCGGCGCCAGGACCTGGGCGAGGAGCAGAGGCCACCACCCGACGAGGTCACGGCTGGACCCAGAAGAGCGGCAGCCATGGAGGAAGTGAAGGGGAGGGAGGGGAGCTCGGCGCCATGGATGAAGGGAAGGGGAGGGAGCAGTGGCGGAGGACGAAAAATATTTAAAGTGTGGCAAATTAGGACACATCATAGCCAATAGCTAAAAACCCGGTAACAAAGTAGCTGGGCCAACTCTTCCAACGTCTCCTTCGCCTTGTCATGAAGAGCAAACAGGACAATCAAGGTATGACCAGAGCCATGCCTAGCCACCATGCTCCTCCGCCACTCGGAGGGAGGGGAGCTCGACGAGCAAGCAGGGTGGCTAGCGACTAGAGCCGCTCTCTATCGGAGCCCCGCGTCCAAGGCCGTCTTGCTCGTCGGCGGGGGAGGGGGAGAGGGCGGCTGGGCGGATTGGAGGAGACTGGGAGAGGCCGGCCTACTGTGGGGGGAGGGAGAGGGCGGCTGGCCGGCGGCGGGGCGAGGGCGCCAGCATGCCTAGAAGACGATGTCGGGCGCAACTCCGCAAGAGAGATGGAGAAGAGAGAGAAAGGGGGAAGAGAGGAAAAAGAGGGAGAAAAATAAAAAAATGAAAAAATAGTAGGATCCACGTGTTTAGGAGGGGGAAAGGAGGGTTACAAATCTAAAAACTTGGAGCTAGAATTTGGAAAGGCATAAAAAATAAAATCTCATTATCTCTCCTCTTAAAATTTAGAGCAGAGATTTGGATAGACCGCTCCACTGGAGATGCTCTTATGGCGAGTAGATCATGGTCGATGGGTGTGCTGCTCCCATCCTCGTTGATGAATTGAATATTACAGAACGATGTCGATGAGGCCTTGTCCGAGGGGGCGAAGGCTCCACTTCCCATTGGAGGAGATTGAACGCCTTTCGCATAGTAAACATGGCCACCGAATGTAATTCGAGTCGCCTTCTTTGATAAGCTATCAAATAACGATGCCGGGAAGTGGCCCACTACAGCGGGAGCGCTGTTGAATCCGTAGTGTGACCACCAGTCCCCGCTCGATTGATCCTGAAATGTTGATTTCACCAGTGAGATGCTACTAATAACTTAATTTGAATTAATTCGATGTGATTCAGGAGTAAAAAAAGAAATACCTTTAATAGTTTAATAGTGATATTTTGGCGGACACCATTCGCATCAGAGACTGGAGCTATGATATCACCGGGAGTTACTGTGGATCCACTTACCAACTGAAATCCAGGGCAATCCGTATTGAGGCATCCTGTGTTTCGATAAGCGTCCCTCTGTAGTTTTAGTAAGGCTATTTAGATGTAACACATTCTTACATATAGTAGAACTAGCAAAATGTATGTACTTTGCCACGGACTGTATACCAATATAAAATATTCATCTTAGATATTTATATTATAATTAATAAAAACATTATTATTCATTACTGTATATTACTCAGTATCACTTCATTCTTCAGTCGTTTCATCTGATTCACAAGTACCTGTTATTTCCTTCATATCCTCTATATCAGTTCTTCTAAGAATCTTGGTTGACATATATATGTATCTTGGTCGGTTTTGATGTTTTTCTTGCCTTCTCGTCTTTGAATACTGAGGAGATGTTGTACGTTGTTATTGAGTAGATATGTAAAGTAGCATTTATATATAGGTTGGACTCGGTTTACTTTAGCATTTTCTCTCTTTGGAACGGTTAACGTATGCTTTTTTGAAACCAACGCCGTTCTTGGTTGACATATATATGTATCTTGGCCGGTTTTAATGTTTTTCTTGCCTTCTTGTCTTTGAATATTGAGGAGATGTTGTACGTTGTTATTGAGCAGATATGTAAAGTAGTATTTATATATAGGTTGGACTCGGTTTAGTCTAGCATTTTCTCTCTTTGGAACGGTTAACGTATGCTTTTTGAAACCAATGATACAGTGTTTCATTTTTTTTAATTTTGAAACCAACACCAATTCGATGAACCAAAATCAACACCAAGAGGAAGGGGGCAGAGAGACTCACCTCTTTTAATTAAGTGTATAGAAACTAACAGGATAGGATATGGTATGAGCAATATCCGTTCGGAATCTGATATTTATATAATTTAATTAACTTTATAAATGATTATGATATTAAAAATATGAAAAAATCAATAAATTAAATAAAAATATCGACACAAAATATACTTATTTTCATATATTAATTATCATTATAATCATATGTCACTCTAACTATATTATTATCATATAATTTTTCATCCATCAAACCTTATAATGTTACGGGTATCAAAAGAAATCCATAATACATACGTAAAATAATAATCGATAATTTTATTTCTAAATCAATAAAGGACGAATAACAGGACCAGTTTTGTCATCACAAAAAGCTACTCACCTAACGATCTGAACCCTCTATTTAGCATGAGCCACCTCCATTCAACCATAAAATTTGAATATATAAATATTATCTCACTCTTTACTCCACAAAAATCACTCATTTTCCCATGACATCCGGTTTTTTCTCACCCGCCTACACGGTAGCTCCCGCCTGTACTCGCCCGAAAATCACGCCACCGTCGCCTCCCTCCTTTCTCGATCACGTATCGCCAGCGCCACTTCCCTCTGCCTCCTGCTCAACTGAGGAACCCTAGCCCCCGATGTCTCTCCCTCTCTCCGCGCCTCCCTCTCTTCCCACCCACTCCCTCTCGCTCTCTCTCTCCCAGGTGGTGTGGAGGGGGAGGAGGAAACGTGCGGCAGCGGAGGCAGCGCAGCGTAGAGGCGGGGCGGCGCAGGCGTGGCGAGCGAAGGAGGCGGTGCGGGGGTGCGGGAGCAGGGCGGCGAGGTCATTCGAATTTCAAATCTAAGGTTTTCATCGATGGGTTCCCGACGCCGCGTGGGCCCTCTAGGTTCCTCGCTAGCTCCCGTCCTGGCCATGGCGAACTCCCGCGGGGCGCCGCCGCTGCTCCGCCTTTGCCTCCGGTGGCTCCTCCGGTCGCCAGTCTCGCGCTGCGCGTGCCTCCTCCTTGCCTTCGCCGGGATCTTGATCCTCGCTTCGCTGCCTCAATTTTCCCACCCGCCCCCTCAAATTTTTAAATGATTTCCCTCAATCTCCCAGCGTGGCGGCGCGGTGATCGCGAGGCGAGGTCGATCCGTTCCATCTAACGAGAAGGGACAACCAGGAGCACGAGGCGTCTGTCACCCTCCAACTTGACGATCTTTGGACCTGGTAAACCAATGTACTAGGCTCAGGCTTTGTTTTTTGAATAATTTTTTTTGGAGGATTTGTGCATAATTCTGATTACAATTGCATTTGTTGTCCACTTATATAATGCAGCCGGCAGTCAGTGTGTTTTTATCATTGTTAAAAATTGACACTATGCATGGTTTCTGCATATTGGACAGTTAATCTGTAATAATTTTATTCCGCAATATAATAAGGTGCATCGGTGCTCATCCAAGTCTGATTAAAACAAAAAATGAAACCTTTACTTTGTTGTACAGCCAGTTCTTAAGAGCCGCCAATCTTTTGATCATTGTGATACAGAGGAAAAAGATGAAATGGTATGTGTCTTCTCTTGAACAGAAAGAAAAATACTAGAGGGAACTGCACCCGCTCTGTTTTAGTCAGTCGTAACTTGTAAGACTCCTATCCAGAATCGGTGACTCCTATCCAGAATCGGTCAGCATTGCATATTACAAGCACGATGTACAACATTGATACAATTATTCTTTAATAGTTTGAGAATAGGATGGTGTTGCTCCTTAGACACCATTTTTACTTTCTGTATTTTGTATGAGTGTTTTCCTACAGTTAGGTTACAAAGTAAATATGGATACATTGAATGTTTGTGTGTTCTTTGTGAGTTTTCTCAAGCATCTGAGTCATTCGAGAGCAACTGGAATATTTGCGTTCTCTCTAATTTTGTCTTACTGTCAATGACCAGAGTGCAACATTTTTGTGACATGGGCTTACAAACTACGCATTGTGAAACCGTACATTTAGAGCTCTAGAGGTTGCAACGAATTATAGAGCAACATTCAAATATGAAAATCATGTATTCTAAAAGCTCGGAGGGTATTTTGCAAGAACAGGTGCAGGACAAAATGATGTATTGCTTGAACTTTGGCATATTGGTCGATTCTACGCAAACACTAGTCAGGCCACTAATTCACACATCACTGCAGAGAGGGTGAGCCAATCCATGATTTTTTTTTTTCATTTTTGCAGGCCACTAATTCACGCATCATTTGTCTAATTTGACCCTTTCATACAGAACATCTATTTTGCAACAAGCTGATAGGCGGTGTCTTTCATTTTTTTTTCCTTTTTGCAGAAAGGGAGAACATCTCTGGCAGGATGTAAAATTATGACTTTCTAAATTTCTCAACAAGGTACATAGTTGATGACTATTTCTTGACAGGATGTTTATTCCAACATTTCACTAGAGATAAGGCTTGAAGACCAGTAGTTATAATTAAAGTTGGTGCATAACTTTTTCTCGAAGACCAGAATTTCAGCATTATTCTGTGCATGATGATTTATTTGGATGGTCCGCCTCATTTTTCTTCAGCTGATGCTTCACTCTTTCTCTTTCAATATGATGAGAGCTGTAATCACATTTGTGTTTGTGTGATCTTGCATGCGCCACCCCTGTTTTGGAATAGGCCTAAGCACAACTTATGCTGCGTTAATATTCACTCAGAGTTAATATATTATCATCCAAGCCCATTGTTTTAGAATACTTCTAAATTAAGATATTACATTAGGACTCCTTTTTATTTTGTTGAAAATAAATTGTTTTAGAATACTTACAAATTAAAAGAGTAAATAAGGAGTTATTTTTATTTTGATGAATGAGGGCGGCTACTTCAAATCCCTCTGCCTTGTTTAGGATGTATCCAAACATTATCTGTTCTTTATGGCCAAACGGGTTTGCATCATGTGACAGGCTGCAGATCTCTGTTGAGTGTAGATATCATGTTCTTGGCGACATGAAGCTGTATTACCAGTGGCCAGTGACACCCATGATGGTGCCTCCCAGCAGTTCAGGAAGCAAGCAATTAGCCGGGTTTCTGAACACTGCAACACTACAATGGTGAATGCGTCCTCATCCTCAAGGTGACATGACACATCAGGGGAATATGCCAAGAGCACTTCAATCTGGTGAGTGGCCAGATTTCTAAGTTTGTCTTTTGATGGAACACACGGTCCAACTCTGAATCTGATATAACTCACTAAATATTGATTGCATATTTGACTCGGTATAAGTTTGAGGTGTCTGATTGCTCTTGGAAACTTAGGGTAGAGAAAAATGGTGCAAATCCCTTTCAACTTTGTTATTCATGCCAGTTAGTGCTTCCCATGATTTTTTTTTACTCGTGTTGCCCACGTATTGGAACTGTTTGAATGAGACTATACTCAAAAATTTCAGCATTAATATTCGCCATGGCAAACTGATGTATTGTGTGCATTTCAATAGTCTAGTTTTGCTACTTGCTTATCTTGCCTATGTATTAGACTCCCCTTTCATATAAATGTTATAAAATTTATATCTTTCGTTGTTTATCTGTTATTGTTTACCTATGGTCTTCAAATAACTCATGTTCAAGGCAATATTGTTATTGGTACGTAGCAGTTCATTCAACTCTGCCAATTTTGTTTCCATTTTATTCCTTTAGCTTTAGGCTGCAGGTCACCCATATTGCTATGAATGTGATATTGGAAAATTTTCTCATATAATTTTGAAGCAATGCGTGGCTAATTATTTCACATTATATATTGCTGACCATATCCTCAATTAAGGCTTTAACATATTTTCCAAAATTCATCAACATCAGTCAGTTTGACAAGACTCAGTTTTCTTTATATGGTGGTTGCAGCTATTAATTACTGTAGGGGTTCGGCATATAATGTAATACCTTCAAATTATCATCTGGTTAACATGTGAGGGAGGTCTTGCACGAATACACTAATTTAGGAATGGAAGTGTTTATCGTAATCTAGGTTTAGAGATCTCTCTTGCATGCACTTTGTGTGTGTATATCTAAACTAATAAAATACGAATCATGTGACCTTTTTTCTCACTCCTAAGTCTTTCGTATTTCAATATTTTCAAAATTTATTTTATGCCTATTATATTTTTGTCACTTCAGTATTCTTACTCGAAGGTTATCTTCTTTATCTGTCCCATTGCTTTTGGCCCACATCTCAGTTTAGCAATTAATGATTTTGTTTTATGTTCAGGTAATATATTAGACAAGCAAATAATTGCTTTTGTCTGGCTACGAGTTGGGCTATTAGCTACAAGTCTGATTGGCATATTTTTACCATGTTTGTTGTACTGGACAATTTCTTCATTCTTCCTTATCCAACAGTTTATTTGTTGTACTGGGTAAAGAATTTGAGTTCTAAGAAGAGCAAATATGCTTTTGTTACATGATTCGTTCCTCCTACCACTTCTGTTATTTTCCTATAATAAGAACAAGCATTTTTTTGAAGAAATTGGGCAGTGCTTTATTAAGAACATGTCAACAATTCGTGTAATCCTGTCATGCCAACATCAGCCTTCTATTTATCAAATTTTGATTGATTTCACATATCATTTTACACATTCTCTGAGTGTGGTTGTTAATTTTGTGTGTAGTATACCAAGAAAAATATCAGTAAAAGTTTAATTCAACTATTTTGATATTTTTTCTTTCTTGCAAACAAAATAGTATTGCTTTCCATGTTATGTGCTAGAGCGCACAACTGGTGCTACCGCAGGTTATGGTGCTACCATGCTCCCAACGCTGGTAGCATCTCAATAGATGCATCAAAAATTGTAACAAAAATATGGATATGTAGTTCGTGTTATCATCTACAATCTTGTAAAAGTTGAGATGCAACGGATACTTGTGTATAGAGAAATAAAAATAAAAAAAAAACTGTATATGAATAGTAACGGGTTGAAGGTCTAAGGTGAATAGTTCCAATCTGCACTATTCACAGGTTGATTTTACTCTTTTGTTTCTCTATGCACAAGTGTCCATTGCATCTCAACTTTTACAAGATGATAGATGATAACATGAATTACGTATTCATATTTTGTTTTTTATTTTTTTATGCATTCATTGAGGTGCTACCGGCGTTAAGAGCACGGTAGCACCACAAGGTGCGGTACCACCACAAAGAGGATATTGCTTTGATTTTTTTTATTGCCATGGATAATATATGTTTATTAGAATAATGGAAACTTCTTCAAGCCTGCTCATGTGATGCATGCAGCCTAGAGCTTGTACATAAACGTTATCATTCACTATCAAGCCATAATCACCTGTGATGCCCATATGCCAGATATGGATAGCTTTAAGCTTCTTGATCTTGTGAGGCTTGAAATGGACCTTCATGTCATGTGTAAGTCTTGAGTTTTATTTTCTTTTTTCTTTTAGTTTTTGTTGCTCTTCTTTTTCTGCTCGTTGTAATATTATGTGCTACAAGAACACCCATGCATCTTACTAAGCATCCCTGTTTTAGATTAAATATTACACACCATATCTCTAGCCTTATGCTAGAGGAAGGCTAAATGTGACTCCCAACCAATTACTTACATAGTTTCTTGTTGACAGTGCTATTGGTGAATGGAGACATAGTTTTCAACTGTAGTGAAGAGAATAACTCGTGATGCCTGATTATGACTATCTACTAATACCTCTCTAAATTGAAGGACTTAGGATTATCTACTAGCATCTATCTAATAAACTAATAAAGAACGAATAACAAGATCAGTTTTGTCATCACAGACAGCCACCCACCCACCGATCTGAGTCCTCCGTTTAGCATGGGCCATCTACATCTAACCATAAAATTTGGATGTGTAAACATTATCTCACTCATTCTTTCACAAAAATCACTCATGCTTTCCCCCGCACCTTGTTTTTTCTCACCCACGTGCCGACTACTTCCCACCTGTACCCGCCCAAAAATCGCATCGAAAATTGTGTTGTTGTCGCCTCCTTCCTTCCGATATCGCCACTTCCCTCTCCGCAGCCTCCAGCTCAACCCTAGGCCTCTCCCCGCATTGTCTTTCCCTTCCATCTGCGGCCAGAGAGGCGGCCATCCTGCGCGCCTGAGCAGCCGCTGCCACAACGTCATGCCCGGCTTCTCCTCCGTGGGAGCGGTGCTTGCACCATCACGCCCGCTCGTCTTCTCTCCCTCCCCCAGCCCTAACAGAGGCGGCGGCCTCATCATCGCACGAATCGAGATGACAACACGCGCGTGAGGACGGCTTCTTTGATCCGGGCTCGGTGCCACGCCTGGAACGCCGCCAAGGACAAGCTCCGGGCTCTGCACGGGAGAACATATTCGTTAGGAAAGGACGCGGAAGCGGGAACTTGAGATCCTGCTACTGGCGGCGTTCGTCATCTTCTTCAGGACATGTATGCTTTTTGCAAGCAACTAGCATGAGATTTACACATTTTGAGGTCTAAACTTTCATAAACCTACATGTCTACTTGGAGTGGTCATATATGATTTATCTTTCCCATCTTTTTTCATTATTGTTTACCTTTATCGTTCATCACTGTTTCTACAATTTAATCTTGCACACAATATGCTCAGGCTAGAGATTATTGAGGTCTGGTACATATCATTGTTTAATTTTTTATTGAGGTCATGCTATTTCTGTTATTTTACAAAATGGAAGTTTTACACTGTTAGGGGTAGCTGGCTACCAGCAATGCCAAATTATCATTACTTATGTATGTCATCCTATATATGGTCATTCAAAATGTAAGTGTTACATTGTCACTAATATATTTTATGCTTTCAGGACATTCAAACGTGGGCTTCTGAGATGTCAATGATTCAACCTTGGGTCATTTTGTGCTAGAGTTTTAAAAGAGAGATACTTTGCGCTAGCTTCACATGACCCACAATTATGGTTGTCAAAGAAGCTCGGAGCCTGGATCTGATATGAGAGTCATTCATAGGCATTGATGTTCAGACAATACTCTGAATCCAAAGGTGGTCACCGGCAACTGATGTCTCGGCATGGGAAAGATTACCTAAGAGGCATGGAATATACTCGGTGAAATTGGCGCACAGGTATCCATCTTGAATAGGAAACTGAGGAAGAGACGGATGATGACACTTGAATTCAATTTGTTTTTGCAAATCTGGTTTGTAAAAAAAAAGTGAGCATAGCTAATTGATATGAGATGGATTCACGTACAGGAAAGTTAAAATTTGGTTTATTTGGTAATCCATAATAATGAGGTCACTAAAATCATAATGTTGAAATAGCAATAATTTGCAGGACCATTTGCATACAACCTTTTTATTGTGTCAGATAATAATATAGTGGATATATATTCATTGGTGCAAATTGTGATGCAAGATATATCTTTCCATGTTCTTCAAAAGGCTTCAGATAGTTTTTTTTTTAATTATAATTTGCATTTGTAATAATCACAACAAGGATTTAAAATATTTGTGTTTATACACAGAACCAGATAACCAATGATTTTCTATTTTATGCATTGTCACATTGTTCTGATGTTTGTTTTTGTGTTAACTGAGTTTCGCCGCTTATTATTTACATATTTTAATAATCCAGGCTCCAAACATTGTAAGAGCGTGCTTTTTAAAAGACATGTTAAAGTTTGAAGGAGATAAATGTAGTGAAAATATATGAGAAGATGTCAAAAAAATTGTTAAAAATGTTAAACTATATTAAAGATAGATGTCTTTGATTCTTTTTTTGATATATATATTGGGTTTTGTCAGTGTTTTTTTATATATATATGTTGGTTCTCTTGCAGGAGATTTCTGTGTGTGTAGGCTCATGCAATGGTAGTTTCCATTTACAAGTGTCATAAGTAAATATATTTGGGGAGCAAATCTCGACAGTCACAACAATCTGTCAGTGTGGTATCTAATTTAATTTGTAAATAATGGGAAAAGGCAATCATGGCATATATTGCTTCTAAACAATTAACCCTAAATCATAAGACTCCTTAATATACCCATAATATGTACATGATATTTATCTAAACTAATTAAGGACAAATAGACTGCTCTGTTTTTTTATCACAGACAACTATCCACCCAACAATCTGAAGCATCTGTATAACATGGGTCATCTTTATCTAACCACATGATCAAGCTTCCTTCACGGTTGACAAGTCAGAGAACATCGAGAATGTTATCAACGAGATCAAACAATATAGGGATGCAAGGTGTATAACGCCCCAGAGGCGATGTATAGGCTTTATAAGTTTCTGATGTATAATATCTATCCACTGGTGCTGCAACTACAATTGCACTTGGAGGGAATGCATATGGTTGCTTTCTAATCAACAACAAACTTGGCTGAAGTAGCTAGAAATGAGAAGTCACAAAAGCCCATGATTACTGAGTATTTTAAGATGATTGCTATGGAGCTCAATGCTCCCAAATATTTGTACAAGGAGTTTCTAGAATATTATACTTGGCAAAAGAAAAAGTTTTGGCCGCAAGTCCATCTGAAGGCGAGAGGTTGTATCTGTGTGAGTTGCTTGATCATGTGCGTGGTGTGATGTCATACAAACATCTCAGAACTGTTCATGGTGTGACATATGCCACATTTAGGGAAGCATGTGAGAACATTGGGCTCGTAGGTACTGATCACTCACTCGACAAGTCTTTAACTGAATGTGCAGTTCGGAAGCTGTCCTATGCTTTGCAGCAAACATTTGTTGTTATAATTATTTTTTGTGAGTTCATCAATATTTGGACCTTATGGGATAAATATTTTGATGCATTTTCTGAGGATTTTCGTTGAATCAGTTCTCATGATGTGCAGCAGATGGTTCTACATGATATTGAGAATGTTTCTAAATCAATTGGGAAAGATTTTGGACAGTTAGGGCTCTGTAAACTAGATGATAATGATATTGTTCATATGCACAAACTCATAATATATTCTTACACACTATCTCTATTTTTTATTTAACAATATTACTGACATGTATACACTCATGTGTGTACTCAGGTTGTAAGGACTGAGACTATTATCGGGAGTTGAATGAGTAGTTATCTCTCAGGGCTGATAACGATGATCTAAAAATTGTACAAACTTTCAACATCGAGCAATGTGTAGATTTTGAGGACATAATGGATCATGTCAACGTAGGAAGGGGGCAGGTTTTCTTTGTGAATGGATCTGGAGGAACAGGGAAACCTACCTATATAAGGCTCTGATTGCTATTGTTCGATCCATGGGTCTCATAGCTATTGCAACCGCTACGTTTGGTACAACTGCATCTATAATGTCAGGTGGTCGCATAACACATTCCCCGTGAAAGATACCAATTAAAATAAGTAATGAAACTATTTGTTTTTTCACAAAACGGAGTGACACTACTGAGTTGCTCCGTCGAGCGGGTATGGGATGAAGTTGCCATGACCAAGAGACAGACTATCGAGACTCTTGACAAGTCATTACAAGATGTAACAGGAATTTCAGCACCACTTGGTGGCAAGGTCATGGTTTTTGGTGGAGTCACGCGTCACGAGGGCGCACTTATCTATTAACTGAATTTCATCACTGATTTTAAGGTTAATTTCAGGAGCCACATGTTGAAACTTCGAGAGAATGAATGTGCTGCTAGCACACCATTAAATAATATTGGAGATAGACGTGTCTCTTCAAATTTTTATTATTGGAATTATGCTTTTGAGATCTGATTTTATGTTTATATTTGTATCAGTTGTACTTGTCAATTGATACAATTTTGATTGTGTTTGGTTTAAATTCTCTTCTCACAATTTTGATGTGCGTGTCGCACATGCATCACTACTAGTGTATTTAAACATAAGAAAACAGGAAGAAATTGCTTGACCAGAGGATCCAAAATTTCTTGCTTGGCACTTACTGTCAAGTTTCTTTGCACATATAAAGAGGTCAATATGTTGTTACCTTAATTAGTTTTACTACCATTTTTTAAATATGCAGATCAGAAACACTGACGTAAACAAAATGGTTATAAAGAGAAATTCCTAAGTGCTAAATCGCACCAAACATATCTGACAAATAATAAAATTAGGAACAACAGTCTAAAGATGCTACAAACAAACTTTACTAACTCACCACTAACTCCATACCTTTCTAATCATGTGTGCCACTCTAGTAATCGCGCACTTGCATGCCAATGGACTTTTAAACAAACTATGCAAATGCAACTCGCAACACGATAGTGTTCTGTGTAAACAAACTTGCAGTGTTCTGTGTAAATTGAGAGTAATGCTAAGTTATAAAGTTCTTGTCAGCACTGTGCCGTCTACTACAACAGAGCTGGGCGGGAACGGGCGAAGGAGCTCCCGCGTGAAGCGTCCGAATGTCAAAGTGACTGGGCCGGAGTGGGCTGGAACCAAGGAAGGAACTCGGCCCAAGTGATGGTATAAAGCTACCGGCAGTAGGAGTAGAGAGGCATCAAGGAAAATTGTAATCAGTTATTCATACTTCTTGCCCAAGCGCTTCCTCTGTTCTTTCCGAACCTGTAATCTTCTCTCTGCCTCCTTCTAGATCTACTCGAACCTATATTCTGGAGTGTTGAGAGAGAAAGGATTATTGGAGTGCTAACACCTGGTATCAGAGATGTCGTTTCTTGGAGATCATGGAACCCTACCCTTACCACTACTCCCGTCGACTCAAGCCTGACGAACCCATGGATCCCAACATCAAATTGATGCTGGAGGAGCTCCAGAAAATGGAGTCACGCCTAGGCGACAGGATCGAAGGTCGCTGTGTCGGCATCGAGCAACGGGTGGAGCAGGCGGAGCATAAAGTGGAAGCACGGTTCATCTCCCTCGAGATGGGCCAAGGGGAACTCGAGCAGTGGCGGCCGATGGTCGACAAGCAAATCGGTGACATCAAGCTCGAGGTCTCAAGCTTCTGGAGCGAGAGACCATGGAGAATTCCGGATCTAAGCCTGGAATCTTCACCGGGTCGGTGGCCGCGCATCCATCTGTCGGAGCCTACACCGACGGCCCCAGTGGGCACCGCTTCGACAAGTCTCACCGGGATCATGAGTTTGGGTCGATCTATCCCCAAACTCGTGTCCCGGTCACGGGTATGAATCACGATCCCAAATTTCAGCAGTTTAGTACGGGTCCTGAACACTCTTATGACCGCTCTGGTAGTTTTGGTTCTGATCGTCATGGGTTTGGTAAACTGCCTAAAATGAATTTCCCTCAATTCGACGGAGATAATCCCAAGCTTTGGAAGACGAGGTGTGAGAACTATTTTGATATGTATGGTGTGGACGAATCCATGTGGATCAAGGTCGCAACCATGCACTTCTCTGGGGTAGCGGCGCGTTGGCTTCAATCAGCCGAACGCCGAATTAAGAATGGTAGCTGGAATCATTTCTGTGATTTGATTCATGAGCGATTTGGGAGGGATCAACATGAATCACTCATTAGACAGCTTTTTCACATTAGGCAGAAGGGTACTGTCACCGAGTATGTGGAGCAGTTCTTGGAACTGGTCGATGAATTAGCTGCATATGAGTCTCACACTGATGCACTGTATTATACGATGAGATTTATAGATGGTCTTAGAAACGATATTAAGTCTATCATTATGGTTCAGCGACCTTCGGACCTGGATACTGCTTGCTCTTTGGCTTTGGTGCAGGAAGAAGCCGCGGATGTCACAAAAAAGGAGTACTGGAAATTCGATGGGTATTCTAATAAAGCTAGTTTGAAGAGTGCTCTACCACTACCAATACCACCCAGCCCGGACAAATCTCTGGGTGGTGTGAAGCTTGATGATAAGGGCGTGTCAGTGCATACTTCTGCGTCTGCTCCAGAGGACAAATTGCTGGCATTGCACCGTTATCGCAAAGCGCATGGATTGTGTGAGAGGTGTGCTGAGTAGTGGAAGTATGGCCATAGATGTTCAACAACAGCACAACTCAGTGCTATGCAGGAAGTTTGGGAATTGTTATATTGTGAAGAAACTTCTACTTCTGCACAGAGTCATGAGGAAACAGAGGAGGTGAACATGGCAATCTCAACTGAAGCTATATCTGGCCATCAGACATCCAAAACTTTCAAGTTTCATGGGTCCATTCAAGGAACTGATATTCTGATTCTTCTGGATTCTGGAAGTTCACACACATTTTTGAGTGATCAGATAGCTCACAAGTTGGTGGGAGTTTTAGATATTGGATCAGTAATTAAGGTGAAAGTAGCTAATGGGGAAGTGATTTCTTGTTCAATCCAGCTCAAGCAAGGTCAGTGGGTGATTCAAGGATGCAGTTTCACGTCTGATCTGAGAGTCATTCCCCTTGCCTGCTATGATGTAGTCTTAGGGATGGATTGGCTGGAGCAACATAGTCCCATGCAAGTTGATTGGGCTCAAAAGTGGCTTTCTATACCTTACAACAATTCATCTCTTGTCCTATATGGTGTTGATGCTGGTGTTCCAACAGGCACTGTGGTGCAGTTGTATGCAGTGCAAGGTTTACCTGATACTGCTGACCCTATCAACAAGTGGCTCAGTTCAATTCAAGAGATCTTACAAGAATTTCAAGCAGTATTTGAACCATTGCAAGGCCTCCCTCCTAGCAGAGCCTGTGACCATCACATTCCCCTGATTGAAGGAGCCAAACCTGTGAGTGTGAGACCTTACAGGTACCCTCCTGCCTTGAAGAATGAAATTGAAAAGCAGATTGGTGAGATGCTAGATCAAGGGTTAATTCAAAGGAGCTCTAGTCCCTTTTCTTCACCAGTGCTGTTGGTAAGAAAGAAAGATCAAACCTGACGTTTTTGTGTGGATTACAGATACCTGAATACTATCACTCAGAAATGGACATTTCCTGTGCCTATCTTTGATGAGCTACTTGATGAACTAGCTGGTACACAATGGTTCTAAGCAGGACCACTGATCTTTTGATGTGTGCACGTTCCGTGAATGGCCTAGCAAAGACGACATGGGAGAGTTCAGCTACCCGCATGATGCGCGCAACAGCTATCGATGAAATTATCACCTGTAGTCGCCCATCGGCCTCTTCGCCACCATCGCTGCATACGCATCTTGATTGATGTCGATGCTGAGATTGACGTACATAAATCCTCAAACTCACACGCCAGTTAAGTTCTACATCCAGAGGTAGGAGAAGAGTGGTACATCAGAAGGATAGCGAGTTGAAGATGTAACGTGGAGTTCTTCTTGGATCCGATTTGTGTTTGAAGTCTTTTTACACTCGGTTTATGGCAGAACAACTACATTATTCCATCGGCAGAAGCACCATGTTATTACGTAAACTGAAGTCTAGCCAGATCGGATCCATGTGTGAACTCAGACTCTGATTGAATTTGTGTCCGGATGAGATTTGTTTTGGCAGAACAAATATTCTAATAGGGAGGCCATAGGCAGAACCACGTTTGGCAGACTGCACAGCCAAACTAAATTTAGTAGGTACTATATATACTAGTAGATAGAAGTAGATTCGTGACCGACTCCGAAACATAAATATAGGATGAGATACGGGATTAAAAAATAATTATTTGACACTATTCATCCTGGCTCTGAATTTGATAAAAAAAAATATATGATAAGACATGAGATAAGCTATATCCGTTTGTATCCGATCTGATTTCACGCCTAGGCGAAGGTGGAAGACGACGACCTGCGCAAGCTCCTGATGTGCTTGCTATAGTACTCCTCGATGCCCTTTGCCAACGTCTCCCTGGACGAGGACGACGCGGGCGACAGCCACTTTGGTGATGCGGGCCGGGCCGCGTCAAACCGCCCCAACCGCGACCGCCACGGGATCGGCGACGGGAGCACGGTCTCCTCAGGCCCTCGGGTCGATGACTCGCCGGGCTGCGGCTTGAGCGTCTACCCGGGCAGCGACAGCGTCTCCGGCCTGCATGACCTGTTGTTGGTGACTAGTCATGGCCAACTTGGCCGTGCCTGCCGTGCCGGTCTGAGGTCCGCATATTTTGGCCTGGCCCAAGTCCGGCACGGCACAGTGCATTTCGTGCCCGGGCCAGCCCGGCACGTGCCTGCGTGCCATGCTAAGGCTGAAGCCTAAGCCCACCGGGCGGCACGGGCACGACCCGTTTAAGGGTGGCCCGGTCAGGCACGAAAAAAAGGTCCATTTAGGCACGGCCCATTTAATAATATGTTAAATATCGTCCATGTTTAGTATTACAACAAAAGAACCACACTAGAATGGTGGTAAGGCTCTCTATTCACAACCTTGAGGTTCAAGGTTCAATTCCCATCAGCTCTTTTTCACCCCTATTTTTGACTCATTTTAGTGTAAATAGGCTACTGGGCCAAATATGACTAATGGGCTAGATAATACTACCATGCTTAACGGGCCGGCCCGGCATGCCGGGCCGGCCGCGCGGCTCGTTTGGCCAGGACTGGTGACCATGGGCTCGTCGGGCCGGTGCACCGCGCTCCACGACCGCGCCTTGCCGCCCTCGTCTCCCCGGCCACCACCACCACCACCCGGGGTCCCGGGCTGCCCGGCACCATCACCTCACACGTCGCTTGACCTTCAACTCACGCGTTCGCTTACGCAAATTGAATCTCTCATCAGTCATCATTTACGCACCGATCTCTGTTTGGGGGCTCTACGATTACTACTCTTCCTGCTGTATATTTGCTTTCCCCTTCCTAATTCGTCAGACTGACACTCAAAATCTTAGAAGTAAATATGCAATATCTATTGCATATAGTGAATGACAACTCTGATAAATGGCGACATAGTGCCTACATCGTTTCTTTCTTATACATATATGGTAGGAGCAGTACCACTAACTTTGTAGTAGTCCCAACATTTATTTAAAAAATATGAAGTGATTGACTACCTTGTGCCAATGTCACTATTCTCCAAGAGTATAATACCACATCAAAAAAGGCCAAAGGATCACAATGTACTAGTACATAACAGAAGAGCATTGGCTCTGGAGTTTGCAAAACAAGGGCCTCAGTACAGTAAATCCCCGTTTCTAACATCGTTGACAACAACAAGGCCTACAGAACTTCCAGTTCTGAACTCCGAAGCAATTCTCAAATACACATCCGATGCCGGGAAGTGGATATCTCGTCCTTGATGCTGCACATCCGATTATTGAATTGCCCAGGCCACTGCAGCCCATAAATTAAGGAATTTCTGTTTCCAGTTACTGAAACATGAACATTTTTTTTCTGAGATTATTAAAGAAAACTAATATAAAACTTAAACTGCAGGATCTCAATCATTAATGCTATCAACACAAAATAATTTTTTTGAGGAATATCAACACAAAATATCAAACTCAACCTTTTTGCCTATGCAGTGCCATCAACACTAAAGTAAACAGGATAGGAGCAGGATTCAGAGTTAAAAGGTCCAGACTAAACAAGTTTGAAGTGTACCTTTTCAAGAAAGCTTGTTACCAGTATGCTGCAGGTAAGCCTGCTTTATGAAACTGCACATGCTGGATGTTGTGTTAATATTTAACTCAAGGATAGAACAATAATAAGCTTTCTAAATGTTGGCCTTAAGATCACAGCACCAGCACACACTTGCACTCAACAACACACTCACATACACTAAGCTCAGGCAGAGGATGAGAGGAAGAGCAAGAACACAAAGAATTTGTGTGCAGCCAAGCTGTTGAAGGAGGAGCACCTCCACTTAATTATATACACTTGCAAAAGTCATACACTAGTCCAATGGCACTATTTCAGCCATTACTACGATTCCAGCCATGACTAAGGCCTTACTCCCACTTGCTTAGCATTCAGTTTCATCTACTTCTATCTTGTCTGCTACTAGCACATTTTGGCACCCGAAATGTTGACTACTTGGCACCCAAAATGATCAGAAAGACAGGAATGCAAAAAACATTAAATACTGCAGAAACAACTTTTTTGGTGGCCTCTTGGGCCAGTTTTTTACCTTCTTCATTTTTTCTTCCAACATTATTTCCAAACAAAAAAACACTAGATGTAGGAAAATTGACTAATCTTAAAAATATAGCCAAGAAAAATAACTAACTATAAAAATGCAATGTTGTCACATATAGTAGTCATCGAAGGATCTATCTAATGTGGCATAACTCTGAAAATAATAATGAAGCTTCTATCGAGAGGCTTAAATACCATAAATGATTGATAGTATGATAACCCTGAACTGTCATAAGTAGAAGAATGTGAGAAATAAAGTAAAATATGCTCAAAAAATATAAACTTCAAAACAAGGTACTAAAGGCATTTTCAGTTTGTTGGGCTAAACGAAACAAGGAAAGTTGAAATAATTTAAAATATGGGTGCAGCAAGATTATTACCTTGAGCTTGATGTCAAGCTACAGGGACTGGTGCTGCAGAAGGAAGTGGAGCACACAGCTCCTCGGCTTCTCCATCTACCATAACAGCACTTCTCTTGACAACAGAACATGGGTTCAGGATATAAAAGGAGCTTTGACAGGTCAGATTCTGATTGAATATCTCTGAATTTCGGACTTCGTGGAAGGCTTCAGCTTGGAGCAAGGTGTACATGATCAGCATATGTGGCATCTCATAAAATCTGGTGTCTATTCCAGCAAATCGGCCTATGAGGCCTTCTTCCCTGAAACTATCAAGTTTCTACCGTGGAAACAAATCTGGAAATCTTGGAGGGGGGGTGTCCTTGCTGCAAGTTCATCATTTGGCTAGCCACGAACAATAGCTGCTGGAGAGCGGATAGGTCTTGCAAAATGAAATTTGTCGCATCCGGCAGGCTGCCCATTTGTGATCAAGCTCAGGAATGTGTGGTATCTTGCTGGAGCATCCCAATTGCAGGGTCTGCTGGTCCGGTCGCTCTCTTAGTGCCTAGTGTGTGTGCTTGCTGTTTTCAATTTCAAAGGTGGCATGCCTAGTGCTGGGCGCTTTGTAAATATCATCGTTAGTGTTAAGTTCAATTAGGAAAAGTAATTGAGGGGAAACAGGACCTTGATAAGATCAAATATTAAAGTGATCAAATAAGCCGACCAACCAACGACAGATCTCATAGTAGAGTTTTCTACATCCAACAATATTTAAGATATTCAACTTATCACAGTTTTGCTAACATGGAAAAAATCACATGAGCATAGTGCCGTTGTCATGCACACTAAAGATGAAAAAAAAAAGTCAACTCACTTTCCCCTCCACAGATTAGATTAGACAAATATTACCCTTAAACACTGTTCAAGAGTAGCTTTTGCTAGTGGACACTACTCAATATTGCCTTTGCCCAAAGACTATCCAACTGTGGTTATTTGCCAAAAGACACCCAACTCAGAAATTTTAATATTACCATATTAGCCTTCTCTACTTGTTCAGATGGAACCAACACGAGACCGGTTCGACCCAAATGCAGCTAAAGAATGTTGAAGCTTGCTCATCATGAAAGAGTTGAAGTTTAATATATTAGTTTTGATATGCAATAGAGGACTCATCCAAGGACCTGGTGTGCTGAACATGAAAGAATTAAATCATGGAATAATTATTCCATGTAGCTTTTACGGTGTGTTCCACTGCAATAGTATGAGAATATGTTTATTCTTGGGTATGGATCCTATAGAAAGGAAAGCATTCAGGCAGATCACAAAGTTGCACCTCAAATGTGCCAAACAAATAACCTCAAAAAAAAAAATGTGCCAAACAATGGCAATTTACTGATCTGAGGCTGCAATGCCTAAAACAAAGGCAATCTGATCAGTATGGTGATCCAATTGGAAAACAGCAAACTTGCATCCCTTTGAAACTGCATTTCTCCATAAGTCATATGGTACAACAAAGGAATGTTCGCTAATCAAAAAGTTGAAATAGAAACATTCTTATAAATGAAGGAAATTAATAATGCCTTAAGACATTTCTTGGCATTCTCAATTTCTGCCGGTGTACCACAGCCTAAAAGATGCTAGAAGCCAATCGAATCGAGATGACCGTATGTATATTTTTTTCCTCTAATTCAAGGCAACAGAAAGGACAACGGATCCATGGCAAGCTGCTACCAGCAAAGGCTAGCAGCGGCTCGAGGTTGAAGAAAACAGTCAAAGCAGCCGGATTTGAGCGATGGGAGCAAAATTGATCAATCACAAGAAGGGGATGGTTCTTAGTTCTTACCTCATCCGCCTGATCTACATCAGCGTCGGGTAGAAGAGCATCCGCGCGCCGACGCCCGCCGCCGCGCGCTTGGCGTCGACGGCCGCCCGCATGACCACATCACCCTCCACCACTTCCTTGCCCTTCATCGCCCCGCAGCGGCAGCAGCTCTCCTCCCCACCGTCTGGCTGGCTTCTCCTATTTCTATTTCCCCCATTTCGCCCGGAAACTCCACGATTCGCATCGCTCCCCCAACCCGACCCCAGAAAGAAGGCTCCCAACAAAAAGGGGTGAATAGTAGCCACATACTTAATTAATAGCCACATAATTAATCTCCTGTGCAGTTGACTGAATAAAGATTAGTACTCACACAACCCTCCTCATGACTGAATAAAGATTACTCACACACCCAGACTTGGCCATCTATCTCCGTCTGTCGGCTGCCCCCTCCCCTCCTCTCCTGCTACGCACAACGCGCCGCCTCGCCGCCACCGGTGTAAGAACAAGACGCGCATGACTCGAGATCGTCGTTGTAGGCGTCTCCAACCTCAACGACCATTGAGTCGTGGCTTTCCTCGTCGCCGTCCTCGACATCCTGGCCGCCGCCGAGCTGCGGCCACTCCTCCGCGCCGCCACCGTGCTGGACGAGCCAGTGCGCCGGAGGCGGAGGCGGAGGCGGAGGCGCCTCCACGTCCTCGTTGCCGCCGTGCTGCAGAAGCCCGTCCTCCACATCGCCGCCGTGCTGGACCCATTACGGAGGTGGAGGTGGAGGTGGAGGCGGAGGCGCCTCCACGTCCTCGTTGCCGCCGTTCGGCGGGGGAGGCGGAGGGGGTGGCGCTTCCACGTCCTCGTTGCCGCCGTTCGGCGGTGGAGGCGGAGGAGGTGGCGCCTCCACGTCTTCGTTGCCGCCGTTCGGCGGTGGAGGCGGAGGGGGAGGCGCCTCCACATCCCCGTTCGGCGGAGGAGCATTGCCGGGGATCGGGAACGCGAGACGCCAAAGACGTATCGCGGCCCACGCGACGAAGCCGATGGCCGCGATGGTGACCACCGTGGCGACGATGGAAACTCCAGCAGTGTTGAGGACGGACGTCCATGTCGGGGTGGCGGGAGGTGGTGGCTCGATGACGACGACGACGAGGCGGGTACCGTTGTCCGGCGCTAGTCTGGGATCCGCCTGCGCCACCGGCAACTTCCACCGGGGCGCTGATACAGCTTGAGTCATGGCGGCCAGCCTTGGATCACAATTGTGCGTTGGAGCCTTCTTATAACATAGTACTGTAGTGAGGAGGTTTCTTGCTGCGTTTTACAACGATCAGACCCTATTTTTGTTTAGCTGAAACAATATTTCTGCAAAAACTAACAGGTAACATGCTTTCATATACATTTAGACATTATTCACATTTCAAGGTGATACTATTTCTTCTCACGAGGACAATGAAAGGGTACACCTCATTCTCACAACAAGCTCCAAAAGACAATCAGCACCTTGGAGAACCTTTTGATGAGTTATTTTTTTAAAAAAAAATGTTTTTGATGAATATGAGATCAAGATGGACACTTGAAACATTTGTCTGGATTTTTGTAAAACGCATCTAAAACTGAGATGGACACTTCATATAAAAACTGATGAGCTTTACAGCTGAATTTGATTATGTTCTGGGACAAGCTCCTCAGTTCGTTGCAAGTCCCTTTGCGCATTTGTCTGAATTTTTGTTTTACTGAAATATTTATCAGAAATTCAGTTGCAATCAATTAAGATTTAAACTGAGAATACAAAGCTTTATATCTCTGGCAAATATATGCATCGGTGAACGGAAACGAACCGAATCTTCAACTGGGACCATTATAAATTTGAACTGAGCTGAAAAGAATGAGTTTATTTGTGGATAAATTCGCCGGTATATACTGTGGGTCAGCAGTATTAAGGGTAGGCACAATGCTACACCGTTGCACACGTACACCATGCAAAACGCGTTTTAAGTTCAATTTTGATATATGTTCGATCAATCGATTATTTTTTTTACTACGGAACCACATTATTACATGCCGTCATCATGCAGATTTGCCGCCTGGACCTCCATAAGTGAACCTTGCGCCATCAATGATTGAGACGGAGTAAGAGCTCTCATCAGATATTATGGCGAGTAGATCATGGTCGATGGGTGTGCTGCTCCCATCCTCGTTGAGGAATTGAATATTCCAGAACGATGAGGCCTTGTCCGAGGGGGCGAAGGCTCCACTTCCCATTGGAGGAGATTGAACGCCTTTCGTATAGGAAACATGGCCACCGAATGTAATTCGAGTCGCCTTCTTTGATAAGCTATCAAATAACGATGCCGGGAAGTGGCCCACTACAGCGGGAGCGCTGTTGAATCCGTAGTTAACCACCAGTCCCCGCTTGATTTATCCTGAAACGTTGATTTCACCAGTGAGATGCTACTAATAACTTAATTTGAATTAATTCGACGTGATTCAGGAGTAAAAAAAGAATACCTTTAATAGTTTAATAGTGATATTTTGGCGGGCACCATTCGCATCAGAGACTGGAGCTATGATATCACCGGGAGTTACTGTGGACCCACTTGCCAACTGAAATCCAGGGCAATCCGTATTGAGGCATCCTGTGTTTCGATAAGCGTCGCTCTGCAGTTTTAGTAAAGTTATTTAGATGTAAGACACTCTTACATATAGTAGAGTAGTAGGCAGCAAAATGAGTTTGATTAAATGAAAATACGCACTGTCCAATACGTGAAAAAGTGTGTGTTTGAATCGTTGAAAACGGATGGATAAACCTATACATGATAACAAGAGACCTTCATTAGCTTACTAGAAAAGGATGAACGATGCAACTAAAGGAAACATGTGACCATATTGACAACTTACGAGCCATCCAGCCGTAATTGTATTGAGGTTTTGTCTCCAATCACCCTCGTCGTTACTAATCCAAATTGCTGCTTTGCTCAACTGGCCTCCATTAAGATTAAAGCCATACACATCCATTGTAGCAACCAATCCATAGTATCCATCACTGCCACTGTCATTAGCCAGATGCGCAGCGAACTAGAAAGCGAGCATATAGTGAAAATGAAATAAGTAAACAGTATAGATATGAAATACAACTAAAGTTAAGGGTGCTTCTGCCGAGTACTACTGGACACGGATCCTTTGTGCTTGATGCATTCGAGTCACTGACTGACGCGAACGCTCCAAGCTCAAAGGCCTGATTATCAAGTACTGAAACTGTTGCACTAAACCAAATCTTCAATATCTCTATAATAAACGGGCAACACAATTTGTATGAACTATGAGAGGAGGATTGTCAGATTGACATTGCCAAGTAAACAGAGTTAGCAGAGGAACTTACAAATGTCAGACTGTCATCACCACTTTCAGCTAGTATAGACTGCATGGAGCCCCATGTATTATCTGACGAGTGCAATGTAGGATCCATAGCCATGGGATTTGAAGCCTTTCCCTTCATATCTGTGTGCAAAACACCAACATTTTCCTTCGAAGACATAAAGGGAACACGAAAACGCTCAATAATTATGTGCGAAAACAATTATTATGCTAGAAAAATCTAAGGGCTGTATACGCATCTACGTAGAGTTCAGTGAAAGAAAAAGAGAAGAAACCACTTTTTTTTTACGAATAAAGTGAAGAAAACCTTCTGATCATTGGATCGTAAAGGAATTAATGTAGGAAATTTTCTATCTTCCAAATGAATTATTTACATTATATCACTGGTTTATGGCGTTTAACACCAAAACGGATCTTACAGCTTTACATTAAGCACAAGAAAGAGCCATAGGTACAACGCATCGCGCTCGTTGGTACTTGGTGCTATGTGACGTTTGGTGTAACAAAAAAAAATCGATCTTAACGTAAAAATAGAAAAAAAGTCGGTGACATATTTGATGTTTACCGCGTGACTGGTGAGATGAAGTCGTTGCCCCTCGCTTTCGCCTCCATAAAAAATGGCACAGATGACAAGGACGAAGAACCCGAGTTTATACATATTGGGATCTGAAGGAAGAATATAGCAGTTATCCTACGAGCGCCGCCCTTTATATAGAGGTTTCACGCTACCCCTCTCAAGAAGATCTTTTTTTCTAGTTAACGCCTCTCAATTGCTGAATAAGAATAATACTGCCTGGCATAATAATTACTCTGTCTCCAGAAATCTGTACGAAGAAAGGATGTTGATCGTGTCCACTCTTGGGAATTTGATCGCACAATAACCAAGATGGATCCCTGTTTCCTAATATACTCCCTCCATTCAAGAGTCTCCAGCGTATTTAGGAGAGACACAATGACCAAGGTACCAACCGACGCGTATTAACTTGTCTCCTCGATTCAGCTTCTAGAATTAAGGATTGTATGCCTGCATGGCCTCACGGATCTACACACATTTACTGAGCCTACATGCAACCAATGAAAAAAAGCACCAAATTTTCTCCTCCCGCATGCTACTACATGCAATCAAAACTGCAGCCGTGAAACACATCCCACCTAACACTAGTTACGATAGCCTTAACTAACCAACGGAAATACGCGGATGACTCTTGGAAAAAAAAATTCTCTAATACGTTGGAGACTCTTGGATGGAGGGAGTAATAAACAAAAAAGATGTTTAGAAGCAGAGGATATGATGTGTTGTCCTATGAGCGTTTATTTGTATACTATTTTAAAATATTTACTTCCATTGCATTCGGATTTTATTAGTATATAGGAAACAGTATATAATCTCTAATAATCCTGAGCATTAATCTTTGCATCAACTGCAATATACATTTCCATATAAAAAACATATGTATATATAGAAATACTTAAACAAAAAATAAACAAAATTAGTATATAGATGCATCGGCGATCCTGCAAGGCTGCAACCGGTTCCAGACGAAAGCCACCTCCGAGCCATCTTCTACACTCGTGATTTCGTGAAGCCCCCTCGGCGAGAACCCCGCGAGCCCGTCTCGTTCGTTCGTGTCGCTTTTTCATCATGATCCGGTGATCTTGTCGCCGTCGTTTTGGGCAGAGGCTGACGGCCTTCGTTACATAAGGAAGGAACGCCCAGCTAGCATTACATCCTCAGAGCGTACCCCTTCGTCAGCAATATAGATAGATCAGAGCGTACACCTTGCTGGTTTTTTATAAATTGAACCTTCTTTAAAACTATTTTCATGAATGAACCCATAGTGAATTCTCAAAAAAAAAAAGACCCATGGTAAAAGTTACTGTGGAAATGGACCCTTTCGTGCACGTCGCGATGCTATAAGATTTAAGGAAGAAGTCCGATTTAACTCCTTTAACTCTTACGGTTGTTCGGTTTTCGTCCTCCAGTTATAAAATTGGATAGGACTCCCTTAACTTTTAATTCTGTTTGTTTTTCCTCTTCTGTTTGTTTTGGACGGTGGTTTCGCTGACATGGCATATATTGGGAGTATTCGTACGGTGACGTGACAAAGACTGTATGATAATAAAAAATTAAGAAACAAATTATGACAGACCTGATTTTTTCAAATAAAAGAAAAAATGAAAAAAAACTTACTTTTACTGGATCATACATTTTTCAATTTTTCATTTCTTCCTTAAAAAAAATAGAAAAAACAGTAAATGTAAGGTATTTTTTCATTTTTCGTGATTTTTTTAATTTTTTGTTTTTTCCTTCGAAAAAATGGAAAAACAGTAAAGGTAAGGTTTTTTTTCTTTTTTTTCAATTTTTCTTATTTTCCTTGAAAAAAAGGAAAAAGAACAAAGGTAAGTTTTTTTCATTTTTCGTGACTTTTCAACCTTTTTCTTTCAGTTTTTCGTTTTTTTACTTTGAATTTTTTTTCCTTTGGAAAACGGTAAAATAGTAAAGGTAAGTTTATTTTTATTTTTTGTGATTTTTTTAATATTTTTTCTATTTTTTCCCTTAAAAGAAAATGGAAAACAATAAAGGTAAATTTTTTCTCTATTTTTCAATTATCACATAGTATTCATCACGTCATCGTATGCCATGTCAACGAATATACTCCTAATATATGACACGTCAGCAAAACCACCTTCCAAAACAGCCAGAGGAGGAAAAATAAATGGAATCAAAAGTTAAGAGGATGATTCTATCCAGTTTTATAACTTGAAGACGAAAACCGAACAACTACACTAGTTTAGAGTAGGGAGGTAAATCAGACTTCTTCCAAGATTTAACGCCCAAATTCTCCACGGGTCCGGCTCGACGCCTTTCTATTGGCACTAAAGGAACAGGCTCACGGTCGTTTTTGCTTAGTGGGCTAATGGCCCGTGTACGTTGGCCTACATGGCCGATATCAGTCATGCCGACTTCTGCAAGAAACGAAGCATCGTGTCCATGTGCGCCGCAGCCCGCAGCCCGCCGCAAAGCAGGTCGCAAATCTCTCTCTCCCGTTCGCCCTACGCAATCACGCACTGACGGGGTGCCCGTCAATAGCCCATTCGCGAATCGTCTGCTACTGCGCCGTCGTCTGAGTTGTCAGGTTTCGTTCGTCAGTTACAAGTCACCATGTAGTCAATAGAGTCACAACAATATTACAATGTAAGCTCTTGATTCCATCTCATTCTCTTGTGTGCCCATTCGATTGTGTACTTTATTTAATTTCATTTGACAACAATTCTCTCTCATATTATTTTGGTAGATGGTGTGTGCTGGTGAAAGTGTGGACACTTGGATCATAAACGAGAGACGAACCAAAATTTAGATACCCAAAAAATAATCGTCAATTCAAAATATCAATTTGAAAGAACGGAAGTTTTTTTAAAAAATTGAACCGAAACTTTGGCTTGCGTAGGAGATGTCTAAGTACAGAAGTCCATTGTTCAGGCCCGGTGACAAATAACAACATAATGATTTTATGACTACCCTTGTGAATATATGGATTATATATGCATATCATGATGGTTAGTTAGTTCTCGGGTATTTTTTTTGGTCTCCAAGTTGAAGTTGATGGAGTACTGGTAAAGGATATTAATTTTCTGCTTATGCTTGCTGTAAGTGTCAGGTGTCAACTACACATCTCCTACACATGTGGTGAAAATAATAATAAAAAAAGAACGAAGCCAGAACTACAGTTGGCAATTGGTGCAAGTGGGGTAGGATTCAAATAACCGAGTTAACCGGCCGGCTCGGTTCGGGGGAAACCGACCGGTAACCGATTTGCTATAGTTATAGGATTGGTTATTAGCAGTTAACCGGCCGGCCGAGGTAACCGGATCAGACCGGTTATACGGTTAACCGAAAAACCGGTCGGTTAACCGTGGTTATTTAAACCCTGAAGTGGGGTTCATATGGACCAGTCTTCCAAAAAGTGATTCGAATCGACTGGGCCAATAAAAGGTAGCAGGATCGGATTCGACACTCACTGAAGCCTGAAGGAGATGGTTTGCTGAATGAATTCTGCAGAAATTGAGTGGCAAATGAACACGATGCATTGGTATGGTAGTCGCATGAGGCAAAACAAATGACTAGTCAACTACCAAGATGAGATCGATTACAAAATTGGATCGATCTTTTGGCCGCGGGAAACACAGCCACGGCTCCCATGAGCATACATACACTCTCATTCATCACCTACATGAATGTTTACAAGTGGTTCTTGCTTGGCAACTATCTTATGCAGCATATTTTACCTCTGGCGTCCGGGATGACACCAACTACTTTACCAAAACGAAAACAAAAAGAGAACAGCAGGTGGCCTTCGCCGGCGAGCTACTTGCCGTGCTTGACGCCGCGCGGCCCTGCGGATCTCTTAATGGACTCGATTCTCTGCCGCCTGATCTGCTCCCTGAACCTGGCGATGAACTCCTCCGCCTTCTTGTCCACCTCGTTCTCGTCCACCTCCGGCGTAGAGTACCTGCCCTCCTCGTCGTCATCGTCGCTGCTCTCGGTGTCATCTGAAGAGACGGCGACTCCGCCCAGGATAGGATCGCTGACGGACCTCTCGTACTGGAACCTGGGAATGGACTGGTAGGCTCTGTACGAGCCGTACGGCTCCTCTGACCCCTCCTGTGCGTCGCAGACGTCGCCAAGGTCTTCGGGTACGTCTTGGATTTGCTGGTCTGGGAAAACTGGAGGTTCCCTTGCCCTGAACGTCCTCACCGACTTACCAACGGAAGCCGACGAGGAAGACGAGTCGAAAGAGCTTCTTGGCTTCGCCGGCGAGGAGGTGTCCGTAGTGTTGTAGTAACTGTAAGCCGAGGCGTTGAAGCTGCCGCTTTTGTTGAGCGAGAAATGACGATCTCCTTCTTGACCTCGACTCCTCACGCTGTGGTCCTGCAGCTCTTCCTTGAAGCTCTTCGCCGCGTGCCGGCGCTCGGCCGCCGGCGGGTGGTACCCGTGGACGAGGAACGGCGGCGGAGGCGGAGGCGGCGCCGGCGGCGTGGACCTGCGCGGGCTCCTGATGCGCTTGCTGTAGTACTCCTCGGTGGCCTTGGCCAGCGTCTCCCTGGACGAGGACGACGCGGGCCGGGCCGCGTAGAACCGCCCCGACCGCGACCGCCACGGGATCGGCGACGGGAGCACGGTCTCCTCAGGCCCACGGGCCGCCGAGTCCCGCGGCGGGCCTCCTCGCCGCAGAGGCGACTCGCTGCCGGGCTGCGGCTTGAGCGTCCGCACGGACAGCGACAGCGTCTCCGCCGACCCGCGTGATCCGTTGCTGGTGACCACGACCACGGGCTCGTCGGGCCGGTGCACGGCGCTCCACGACCGCGCCTTGCCGCCTTCGTCTTCCCGCCCACCACCACCACCACCACCCGGGATCACCTCATAATCGTCGTCATCAATGAACGGCGCGAGCGAGTCGCGGAACATGCGCGACACGTACCTCGCGTCGGCCGGCTTGGACGAGTCCTCCTGCTTCTCATCAGGATGAGCATCAGCGCTGGTGTTCTTGCGGCTGAAGAGGCCGTAGGAGACGGCGATGCCGACGAGGAGCAGGTGGAGCAGCTCCCACGCCTTGGCCAGGAACGCACGCCCGACCCCGTTGGCGCCGACGAGGCCCTCCGGCGCTTGCGTGGGGAGGAGCGGCAGCAGCGCCACGCACAGCGCTAGCACGGCCGCACGGAACGGGAAGCTCTGCACCACCGACTGCTGCGGCTGCGGCTTCGCTAGCGCTGCCATGGGGACTCAATTGAAAAAAAAAAAAAGAGAAGGGGAGAGGAGGCAGGGCAACGTGACCGCCGCGCTCTTTTAAGCTTTTCTCTTTGCCGGCGCCGACGATCGCTTTAGCACGGTGGCGGTCTCTCCTCTGTTGGTGCTCTGCTACGCTTACGCTGTGGCGCCAAATAATTAAAAAGTGGCTCAGATTTCTTTGCGGTGCATCGATTCCCCTGGGTCGCTTGCTTTTGCCCAGCCGATGCGACGCGCTCGTCCACCGTGTGTGACTGTGGACTCGGCGATCAGGGATGGTGGGGTGCGTGGAATCTTAAATTGCGTTGCGTTTTCGCGGTTTGTGGGAACGAGAGGTCCAGCCGCATGCACCAAGCAGGATGGAATGGAAATATGGAATGGAGAGGGGAGGAGAATTGCTTAGCAGGGAAGGGAGGAATTTTTGGAAGCCGGGCGAGGGAGATATATACTCCGCGGTCGGAATCGTCAGAGGTGGGTGGAGAAGAACCAACTCTTCAACAAACAAGACCATGCAAGGATGTCAGTGGATGTTGATGGCTACGTTGCCGTGCTTGTCGTCTTATGCTACCAGCATCGGATCACTTGCTTTAGTTTGTTCCTGGATGTTACGAGAATGCGTTGCCCGAGCTTGCACATGGCGCCTCCATGTCATCACCACTCACCAGCCGGTGAATCCCATATTATGATGTGTGTTTCGTCGCTTGCATGACTAGAAAGGTGTTCCAATGCAAGACACCAAATTTGCGCTGATGTTACCACTTTAAAACACAATCTGGACAATTTAGTTGAAAATGGGCATATAGAGCGTGGCTGTGTCACCTTACCTTTCCATAGCGGCAACGTGCATGGCCAAATCGATTAACAAGATAAGTACATGCAGGTGAACAGCAACACACATGCGTCATCCGGATAAAGATAGACCCCGCCAGCTCAGCTTGCGTGAAGCATTTTGTACAACGCAATACAATAACCAGAAAGCAGCTAGTGTGTGATTAGTTGCCAGACCCTGGACTAGTCATCAGGTCAGTTAAATACTGGGCCATTAGAGCACTCAACACGCACAGACACGAGTGGACAGGAGCTGGATGTGCGTCGATGTGGATGTGGTAACTGGTGAGGCCGAAAGATTCCTCCTCTTTTGGACCGTGTACGCTAGGTAAAAGAGCTTTCGCTCGTGTTGCGTTGCATGTGGTGGGATAGCGTAGCGAGACGGCGGATCCGAAACATGGATGACGGGTGCCGTGCAACACCTTTCCCCCCGCTGATCCCGTTGAGGCGAGCATGAGATTCGATGCTCTCCTTTTGTTAGAGCTTCCTTTTTTTTTTTCCAATGGTTTGAACTGAAATCCTGCTCCTGGTTGCTCAGGTCTCCAGCACACCAACGTTGATATTCCCTTTATCTCAGAAAAAAAAAAGGAAAAACTTTGGTTCCTTCACCAGTCCACTTGTCTCTGGGCGCCATAATCAAACTTCATTACCAGCGCACTTATTTCTCACGATGTCATGTGTAATTCTACCATAGTTCGCTGGACATCAATAAAACAGAGCCCCTAAAACCCACAAGTCGTATAGCTCAAGTTTCTACCAGCAGTGTTATTTAAGTTCAAACTTTCAGCCTCTTATCACATCGGAATCAGATGTGCCACGGCATACCTTAGTCAGCGAATCCTTTGCCTAAAGCGTAAACATGCAGCTAAATAAATGACCAAAGAAATTAGCCAGAAAAAAGCTAAAAAAGTCGCGGGCGCCATTAGAGCCGACATAAGCTTATCCTAACTGCATAAACAAAGAGCAAGTTCATTAACTAATCACTTAAACAGGGAATAAGTCCGCGTGAGGAACACATAAACACGAATGCAAAGTGCTAATCTTCTTCTTATTCAAAAGAGTAGAAGTGGTACACTACTGCCACTTCAGTGCGATTCCGAGCGTGAGTAGAGTAGAGCAGAGGTTCTCTGCCTCGTGGTTACGCACGGTTCTTGGCCGCATGATGACTGGCCAAACGGCACCGATCGCGTACGATGAACGCGGACCATTTGGTAGGGTGAAAAGAAAAAAGTAGCCACTCCCGATCAGATTGGGCTTTCGAAAGAAAAAACTTCCGATCAGATTCACCCACACCGGCGCGCGATCCTGCTGCCCAACGGGGACGCAAGGTTATTCTCCGGCGCCTTTTCGTCCTGCGACGGTTATATGCGCTATTGTCGTATTGAAAAGCTTTCATGTAATGTATGACAGCGTAAGTGAACCAAATATTTAAACTTTTTTTCTTCACAAAAGGCAAATAGCGTAAACTTTCATTTTTTCTTCACAAAAGGCAAATAGCGTAAACTTTCATTTGTAGGAGTATGTTTCGTGTATCTCAAGATTAGTCGATTAGTTTTACGGAGAAGCTCAAAGCTGTAAGATATGTGTGCGTGTTTCCATTGATATGAGTGAGTACTCACACGTGTTTGTTAGTGTTTGTGTTTTTTTTTTTACAATTCAAATTTGTATTCCATTGAATTAATGACAGATTACAGATTTTGGGGTATAGGAACCCCAGGAGAAGTGCTGCAATGCCTCTAAAATTAGGTATTATAAATGGTGTACTAAGTGATTATAAATAAGAATCAGAGTGCGTGCGTCATCTGACATTGTGCTACGCGTTAAATTATGTGTTGTTATGTTTTCGTTCCTATTGATCTTGGTTACTTTTAAATTAATGCCTTGAGTGTTATGTCTGAACTGATATAGCACAGGTCTTAATGTCCAATCTCTTGATTTGTGTCGAAAGTTTCCTTGGTTGGTGGTGAGGGTGAGCACCTAATTGTCAGAGCAAAATATGATGTTGTCATAGTGAAAAGCTTTGACAATGTCTGAGACGAGCAATATGGCCCTAGCTTCAGCTTGTAAGGGGGAGGAGCAACCTTCTGCAGATGCCTGTATGTGGACCGCCAATGTGATAGGCTCTGATGTGTTGAAGAAGAGCACTCCAATGCCCACTTTATCCTGGGGTGACGGCTATGACCGACATGTTGCATGCGTGTGACATCGGACTCCTAGCCATGAGAGTGCCACAACAGGCTGCGTTTGTGGCAGTGTTGTTGTATGGTGCTGTGGGGTTTCCTCCTCCTTTCTATCTTATTGTAGTTGCGTCCTTGTTGCTAAATGTACCTGCAAAACAGACCAATTTTTTGCGCTGAAACAATGATCGTTCCATACCCTCCATATGAACCACAATAGGACCAAGTGGGCGTTGATTGTTGCTGTTGCAGGCGCAGCTCCAAGCAGTGCATTCATCTGTCTTATACTCTATTTTGGTCCTGTGGGAGAGTGTCTGATCTGATGGCATTTGGACCAAAGTACCAGACCGCTCGGGCAAAGGCACAAGATTGAGATATGTGCTAGGAATATTGGCCTATGCGGTTTGCCGTTGGAATCGCCTGTCGGAGTAGTCTCTAGGCAAACACCTTGTATCTTGACTGGATCTGTTTGTTCTTCTATATGGGCTGCACGGGATGTTGTACCTATGATGGAAATGCTCTACTGCCATGTTGTGGAATTGGTTGCTGATTCTAAATAGCCAGGAATCTGTATGCTTCTTTTGTGGTGTAGAGTCCTTTGATCACCAGTTGCCAGCAAAGAATGTCATCTTCATTTGTTGGTGTGATCTGCAGGTTAGTGATGGAGTGCACAGTATTAAAACAAAAAATTTGTTGAATTTTCATGTGATCCCAATTTGTAGTTCCCGGTGTCCATATATCAGACACTATATTTGGAAGATTGGTGTGTTGGTTTGGGTATATGAGCCGGTCATGAAGCTGGTTTCAAATGGGGCACCAGAGAGTAGTCCATATGTTGGAGTTACCACTGCATATTTGGTAGTGGAGTGCTGAGCTAGAATGGGCCTAACAGTCTGAATGGAAGACCAGTAGATCGATTTTGGGAGATGAGTAGGGGCTGTCCAGAAGGAGTTTGGATAGTATTTAACCTTTAGTGTTTGTGTTGTGTTTTCGGAGAGAGAGAGAGAGAGAGAGAGAGAGAGAGAGCATGTTCCCGTAAGGAATGCTTCCTGTAACCATCTAGTAGATTAGTAATTTTTGGCACTGGCCTCACCATTTTAACGAGCAATGCTCAACTTAGGGTAAAAGATCTAGAAAAAAACTTACGTACTGCTTACCTGAGCCCCACTTGAACCGAAAAAGGTGACCGAACCAGCAACTAACCGCAGACGCTCCTTTAATTTCGGTGTTAGTTAACCTGAATTATGGTATTCAATTTAACCATTGATATATTTTTTTAAAAAGTAAACCCTGATTCTGTCTTTTTGAAGTAAACCATCCTTGAATCAAACAATATATGTGTTTAAATTACCACTATTCTTACTCCTTACTTGCCAAAAATCACTAATATTGATTAAAAAAAAATCCACCGATGGGGTAAGACGATTATCGTCATGACTTTCTTTTGATAGAGAAGCCTAACCTTCTTCGACCAATAAAATACCCCGGAACCCCACATCACCCTATAGGGTTGCATAGAAACTAAGACCGAATATCGTTAATCATGTTGACGACTGCTGCAACTATCCCTAGATAGGAGACCCCAAATCAACCCGCGGCTCAGATATCGGACACCAAGTCTACTTCGTCGTCACTATATTTTCGTCTGTCAACAAGGGGGGGGGGGTCACATTAAGATTTAGTAGCCCGACATTGATAAGAGTTGCTGCAAAAGAAGATGTAGCTGTCGGCGTCCTTGGAGGAGGCATGCCCAAGCTCGAAGACATTGATCGGAGTTGCCGTAGAAGAATATGTAGCCGCCACGCCCTGGGAAGAGGTACCCGATGTTGGAGTCACCGCCGCGCTCGAAGGAGTCGCCATCGATGCCTCCCCCTACAACGAACCAAAGAGAAAGTTCACCTTGCGCAACGCGTCTTGACTCGGGTTCAGACCGGTCATCAAGCTAGTGAACAGACACCACCCCTGCGACCGCAACGCGGTCTACCACCGGAGCCTGCAAAGAAGGATGCGACGGATCTAGCCATAGAGAAAGGCCATCAGACGGATCTTGGATGAGAGGGAGGACAAGAAGTGGTGGATCTGGCCAGAAAGGAAAGGGATAAGGGGACAGATCTGGCTGGAGAGTGGGGAGGGCTAGGCTGGCGAAGAGGCGGCTGCGGTGCAATACGATGCAAGAGGGGAGAAGAAAATGGGGATTAGGGTTCAGCTGAGAGGAGAGGAGGGGCTTTTATACTGGACTACTCGTGTGGTGTTGGGCCGCTTTCCCGTGTCGGCCCACTATCGTGCCTTACCGAGGCAGGTGCTAATCGGGTCGTGTCGTGCCGCCCATCGGAGACCGGTCCAACACAAAATATTTCCGGCCATGTTGGACTCTTGCCGGGCTTTTTCCATGCTTTGGACCAGCCCACAAAGTACGGCCCATTTGAACACCTTTACCACCGTATCAGGACATATGTAATTTTGGGCTGAAACCCACCTACTAACAGCTGCCTTCTTTTGGTTGGGCCTCAGTAGGCCGGCCCACTGGGAGCACCAAACCGCGAACCCACTCCACCTCGTCTGCTGCTTCATTTTGCTCTGTAAGCCGAGTTATGTAACATTCAATTTTGAGTTCATGTGAGGGTTCTCCCCCGCCGTTCATTTTTCAGAAGAAAGAAAAATGTTTCATCCATTTTTGCCTGACCTGAAGACACAGCTCCTGTGGGAGTCTCAGGCGAAACTTACATGGCTAGATGGCAATTACATGTTTGAACCATAAGGATCGGCGTAGCCAATCTCCGCTACAATGAAACACCATTTCAAGTTGCAAAGTTCTGAAACTCCAACGACTTGTTGCTAACCAAAGCATCACTATAATACATGCGACTTGTAGGCTTGCTGTTCTAGTAACTATAAGCGCTTTATCATGTACCACAGAGGAATTTGGTGCAAACCATTAGTCCTGCAGCTTCTTATTGCCACTGTGCTAAGCAAAACCTTTACGGATATATCCCTACCTTTGAAGTCGCCTCCAGAACATTTTGGAGCTGTGTCAAGATTCACTGGTCAAGAACTGCAAACAAATTCAGACTTTTGAAAAGTGCCCAGGACAATGGAAGCGTCGTTCCAGAAATCAACTTTCCTCCACTATATGGTCTAAGTCTATACCACATTTTAGTCATCAAGGACTTATCAAGAGGTGCTGTCCTAAACGTCAACGATTCCTAGAGGTGTCACCTAGTAGTACACTTGTACTAAAGCAGTGACTAGTTTTGTTCATGTATCGTAGCAATAACAAAGATATGACGGCCTTTTTTTTTGAAACTTAGATATGACGGACTTCTCTGATAATTGTAGCAATAACAGTGTGACAAATTATCCTTGTGTTCCTCCGCTCTGCATGTTTTGAAAGAAAAGAAGAATTAAAGAAGCGATGTTTTCTTCTTATCCCATGACAAAGTTCTGCTACGTGTTGGATTAGTAACTTTTTGGCACCACTTTCCTAACCATGGATTTTGTGCAGACAACACGCAACAAAGTGGAGAAAGGACTAGTGGATGGGGTACAACTGACTGAAACAAACTAGTACACCACAATTAGCTATCTGCTTGTTTTGGCAACTTCAACACAGACATTTTGTGCAGACAACACACAACAAAGTGGAGAAAGGACTAGTGGACGGGCAAAGCGAAATTTTGACATGTAAATGTTAAACATGTACTATCTAGATTACATTTTCTATATTAAGATTGATGAAATCTTGTTTTTATATGTACTTCGTTATGTGATCTTTGAACTATAGTGTATCCAACACGAATTTCGCACGCCTATTCCATTTGCCATCGCTTGTGTTTTTCTCTCACAGGCCTTCGGTCTTCAAGGTTCTCTAGGTGCTCCCACAGCAAGTTCCTAAGTGTTTGTTCTGACCTTATAATCACAACACCTTTTTTTCTAAGGAAAATATGTGTAAATTTTCATTTGTAGAAGTATGTTTCAAGTATCTCAAGATCAGACGATCAGTTGATAAAGTTTTACGAAGGCGCTCAAAGGTATAGGGTGAGTACTCAAAACTCACGCGTGTTTGTGTTGTGTTTCGTAAAAAAACAGAGAGAGAGAGAGAGAGCATGTTTCCTTTTTTATGCAAGAGAGAGTGAGAGAGCATGCTTCGGACTTCCAGTAAGGGTCCCTTCCAGTAACCATCTAGATTAGTATTTTTGGCTTTGGCCTCAACATTTTAACTTTCTACCATTAGGGGTGTTTTATTAGACGAATATTCATTCCATTAACCTATTGGCAAATCTTTAGCAAGGTTAATGTGTGTAGAAATCCAACAAGACCTAACCTTTTTTTTAATCAAAACGAGGCCTAACTTTTTTTTAATTGAAAAGACTCTTTTCATTAAACCGGATGTGCCGCAGAATCACGAGCAACTATCAACTGGATACAATCTGGTAAGTTTTCCAAAATTAGATCAGCTTCCCTAAATAACTCCCCACCTAGAGTAGATAAAGAATGTGCTACTTGGTTACTGACTCTGGGGGTTGGTATTCTACCGATACATTAATAAAGTCTTCTGTTAGCAAGGATTTTAACTCAGTAATGAGAACACACTTTAAGCATCGATCATATGCGTTTGAAGTTATCATAGCCTGCTTCACCATGAGAGCATCCATTTCAACCTGTAAGTTGCCAATCCCCAAATCCCTCGCTGTAGTGACACCATGAAGACATGCAACCAATTTGGCTTGGAACGGACTAAAAGCAAGTATGAACATTTTTCCCTTCCAGCACAGACACCATCCCATCATGATATCTGATTATAAAACCCCATCCGCCATCATTTGTACCTGGGTGAAAACTACCATCACAGTTCACTTTAAGTACTCCGTAAGGCGGCTTCTGCCATCGTTTCTCCACTGTCACACTAGGCTGGAACAATTTCATCATATACTTCTTTTCCTGATTCAATTCGGCATCGCATGTTGTCTCTTCTCAAGGGGTACAAGTTTGTTATTTTTTAAGTTATTGGGTTGGCCTAAACTTTACTCGAATAAATTAAAATCTATCTCAACCTCACTAATCTAGTAGAGTGTGATCCACTACTATCCAATTGTAAGTCCACCTACTCTCTCCGGATATTTTTTATTGACCTACGTCAATAATATAAAACACAAACTTGAAAATATAAAACCGGTAAACCGGAGGGAGTACATTCTTACTCTTCTCCCTTCGGATGTTCGTCGTTGCTTCGCTGTAATTTCAATGAGCACGTCGAAACTTCACTGCAAAATACCTAAAAAATTGTTTGGTAGAAGGTGGCACACAAAATACACAAACTTGCATGGCTTTGCTGCACGCTGTACTTTGGAACTGAATAGCCTTTCTACGAGCACCCGAGATTGATATGATTATTTTTTAAAAATCATGAGTTTCTGAAAAGTACTTGCAGTTAAAATTTCAATCTAATTTTGGGCTGAAACCCACCTACTAACAACTGCCTCCTTTCGGTTCAGCCTCAGTAGGCGGCCCACTGGAACCACCAAACCGCGAGCCCACTCCTCCACCTCGTTTGCTGCTTTATTTTGCTCTGTAAGTCGAGTCGGTGGCGGATCTAGCTTTTGTCGAAGAGTATGCCGCGATAAAATTTTCAATACACAATTTGGTAAATTAATATATAATATGGTAATAAAATATTAATTTACTAATGAATTTGGTAATTAGAATTCAGTTTGTGAATAAATTACATTATAAATAGTCCAGTCAAATCCAAAATATAGATAAAAGAAACTTATACAGACCTACAATTCAAATGTTCTTGTCCGGTCTACGGTTTCTTAGTCCATCCCTCTTTATAGTTCGATAATTCTGCAGCCACATTTTCAAATGAATCTCCAATCAGCAGTGCGGCACACTAAATTACTAATTCCCTAATTTAATAAACAGTCCACAAATCGAACAACCCAACTACACTAGGATTTAGGAATTGCAATTTTCAATACCTTTCGAGTCGCACTGAAGCTATTGTACTAGCCTGCTGCACAAATTTGCGGCGCCTGTGTTGCAGAGCTGGACAAAGACATGAAAGAGGAAGGGCCGGTCGCCGCGATGGTCGTCGATTCACAGTCTCGCCGGCTCGGGTGCTCGGCCACACGGCCGCAGACCGCAGAGCACGGAGGCACTGAAGCCTGGGCCAGAGGCGCGCACGCGTCGCGGGCGAACGATGCACGGAGGCCGGGGGGCGGGGAAGCCGGGCAGGCGCGAGTGCGTCGACGCGTCACAGGCGAGGGCGCGTGTGACGCGCCCTCGCCTGTTTTCCTTGTGTATTGTATTCCTCCGCTCTGGCGCCCTGCATGTTTTCAGTTGTCAAAGAAAACAAGAATTAAAGAAACGATATCTTCTTCTTAATCCAATGACACAAAGTTCTGCTATGTGTTGGATTAGTAACTTTCTGGCACCACTTTCCTAACCATGGATCACGCAACAAAGTGGAGAAAGGACTAGTGGACGGTACAACTGACTGAAACAAACTAGTATACCATAATTAGCTATCTGCTTGCTTTGGCAACTTTTCAGCACAGAGATTTTGTGCAGACAACACACCACAAAGTGGAGAAAGGACTAGTGGACGGGGTACAGCTGACTTAAACAAACTAGTACTACCACAATTAGCTATCTGCTTGGTTTGGCAACTTCAACATAAAGACGTTTCTGTGGATTACAATTTGCTAAGAAAAGCCTGAAAAGAAAAGAAAGCTAGCGAGATAAGAAATTAAGAAGGCAGGGCTGGTCCCACATAACAGTATCATAACGATACCGAGATTTAGTCTAACTGTAGCCACCACTACGACCACTTTGCAGCCTGCCTTTCTAATCAGGACTTTGGGTGTGTTCGTTTTTTGATCTAAATTTTAGTGGGATCACATCAATTATTAAAATGCTACATATAATTATTAAATATATACTCTATTAAATATAAAACTAATTACAGAGTTGAATACGCATCAACGTGATAAATTTATTAAACTTAATTAAGTAATCATTAAGAGATATTTACTGTAGCATCACATTATCTAATTATAACCTAATTAGTCTTAATAGATTTGTCTCGTCATTCAGAGGAAGGGTTATAGACTGGGTTTTGTCAATAATCTATATTTAATACTGTTAATTAGTATCATAATATTCAATAGAACAGGTCTAAAAATTAGATGGTGGAAACGAACACATCCTAGTGCAGTAACACATAACACAGTACAGCTGAATCAGTAACACTCCTACTTCCATTAGCCACTCATCCTAGAAACCCTCGGCGCAGGAAAAGTTCAGCAGAGAGCAGCGCAAAAGCAGGGGGCAGGGAGCAAGCTGTCGCCCGGGGCCAGCATTTCTTTAGTCAGAGGCTCAGAGCTCATCAGTGCCCTGGCCACCAGCTTCTCTCCCGGAGCACTTCAAGCTGAGGCGCTCCGCGTGGGCTCCCCGGGTCAAACACCGACGGATCCTGTCTCCGGCAACGGCGAATGAATAGGACACACGGTGCGATAGGCGACTGGGTACGCGTGTGCAGGAGTGCGTTGTTTACTGGCCACGAGCACATGGGATGTTGGGCGACTGGCCATGATTACGTGATTAGGTTAATGCTGTTTAATTAGTAGTACTAAGATTGTTAGGCCATCAGGGGCTACTGACCAGGCGCACGCCGAATCTAACCAAGATTGCGTTGCCTCACGGACAAGCAGCCGGATCATCATGCTCGCACCACCTGCGCCTACTCCTAAGCTAGTACTAGTTTAATACTACTGGCAATGGGTGTACTAGTGTGGGAATTAGTAGTGCTCGTACTAGTATACTAATCGTCGTTTGCCGCGTAATTCATGCGCAATCATGCCTTGTTTGGTGCGTAGGTATTACACGTGGGTTTTGCTTGAAATGATCAGGTTTTAAAAAATCTAAAGGAAATATATGCGGAATTAATAATTTGGCTGTGCTCTGAATGGGGTTGGACAAAAGGAATCCTCACTAACTTTTTCGTAATTAATCTATTTCCCTAATATTCAAAAAGAAAAATAAATTTTTGGAACTCCTGAGAGATTGTAGAAGTTGTAGATAGTAATAACTCAATAGAACAAGAGCAACATCTTCAATTCAACGATCTTAATCTAACCTCTTGTTGTTTTCATCCAGATTCAGCGAGATATTCAACCATGACTCACCGCACTACACGCCAATAGCCCAATCCTGGGAAACGAGACCAGAGAATATAGTCACTCGCTGAAACTCGGACCCAAAGCTGCTGAAAACTTTCGCTTGCCTGACCATTTCAGACGGCGCCGTCCGACTGCCTTTCCTGTTCGTTTAACCACTGCATGTGGCTCTTGCCGTGCTGCTTGCGCACGACCAGACCAGCCAGTGAATTTCAGCAAACTTGTTCCTTGTGTGAATGATCACATCAACCTTTCACCTTCGTTCTTTCTTGGTTTATTTGTTCTGGACCTGTTACTTGTCAAGAATGCTTCAACGATAACCTCACGGGTAAGAAAAGCAGACCAGCAGATTTCCTCTTCGGATACAACATCGACGTCAGACCTTTATACCGGCACACAAAAGAACAACTGACTAATTAGAAGACTCGCGTGTGTAAACATTTTCTTGGGAGCGCATAATAATCATTGCACTAGTCCAATGATTGATTGGACGTTGGAATTCCTCATGATTGCAGAATCGATAAACCCCACTCTAAGCAATTGCGTTTGACAAGCATGGGGCACGAACAGAACAAATCTATCAACTCACCGATGTCGTGGCCTCGTAGACAGACAGAGATGCCGCGAAATGAGGGATGGTAGTGGTACACAAGTAGACAAGGGTCACATGTGTATGCAAAAGTGGTACTAAAATTCATTGCATCAGTCCTTTCGAGATTTTGGGTACAGGGAACATATCATCACAACCTATTTGTACTTTTTATAGCAAACAAACGGTGCCGAAAAAAAAAACACCAAGATTATCAAACTACTAAACTGCTGGTATAAAACAGAAGATAAGAAAAACCCAACCCTAATCAGTACTATACTTCAACAAGCACATCTCATGCCGTGTCACTGACCAGATGCTATGGATGCTAATGACTAACACCAAACCGCCTCCTACACAAGTTGTTACAGTGAAACAAGCTATGGATGTTACTGAAACACAGCGCTATGGATGTTATTCTGAAACACAGCGCTAGTAACCAAGTCATGACCTCCGGGCCGGGCCGTCGACGAACACGGGCCTTACGGGTACGGGTCCCCATGGCCCGGCGGGCACGGGCCTCGCCGCGCAGCCGCCCTTGGCGTCGTCGGCGCTGGAGGAGGCGACGCGCTCGCAGGAGGGGCACATGGTGAGCGTGGTGGGCGGCGGCATACGCGCGTAGTTGTGCGGCGCGACGAGCTTGAGGGCGCGCAGCTCCGCCACCTCCCTCTGCAGCCGCCGGTTCTCCTCCGTGAGGGACTCGCAGCAGCGCTTCAGGAACTCGCAGTCCACTTCGGTCTGCTTCAGCTTCGTCCTGAATGATTCGACAAAGGACGGTTAATCAAACTGACCAGTATTTGCCTAAACAATTGGATCAATTAAAACGAAGAAATGATTTAGTAGTAACTGTTTGCTTACCTTGCTCTGCGGTTCTGGAACCAGACCTCCACCTGACGCGGCTTCAGGTTCAGCTGCTTGGCCAGCGCCGCCTTCTGCTTCTGAGCAAGAGAAGAAGAAGATACAGGTCAGTATTTTTTTTTCCTCGAGATTTTTAACTTGTTGGTTGGATGATTAATTAGGAGTCGTGGAATGGGTAGGGTACGTACGGGGTTGAGTGTGTTGTGCTCCTTGAAGCTCTGCTCGAGCACGGCGGCCTGGTCCTTGGACAGCCGGAGCTTCTTGCGCGACCCGCCGCCGCTGTCCTCATCGTCGCTGCCACCGCCGGCCCTCGGAGTGAGGTCGTCGCCGCCGCTCCTGGCCGGCGCGCCGCGCTTGCCGCTGAGGCTGGACAGCGTGCTGTTGGGAGACGACGCGCCGGGCTCCTCGTCCTCGCTGCAGCTGCCGCCCCTCCGGCTCAATGCTTCCCCCGCTGGCGGCGCACGGTTCACGTCGATCCCACGCAGGAACGGCATCTCGTGGCCGTGGAAGGGCTGCTGATGCGGCTTCCTCTCCAAAGACCGATCCATCCCTGCATGCACGCGTGACCTCTCAATCAGTAAAACTGGAGTATGTAAGAGAAGAGGCTATCGATCTGGAAACAACATGCATGCCATGCAGGCGAGAGATATACTAGTAGCGGTGGTCGTTGCTCACCGGAGGAGGGGGAGAAGAAGAACCCGGCGTTGAAGCTGTTCCAGCACTGTGGCGGCTGCTGCTGCTGCGGCGGCGCAGGGAGGAGGGAGGCGATGGGCGCGACGTTGAGAGCGCGCTGCTGCGGCGGCGATGCGGTGGTGATGCCGAGCCCGAGCCCGAGCCCGAGCCCGAGGCTGTGGTTCTCACCCCTGGTAGAATTAACCATCACCTCCATGTATGATCGATGGACGGTTCGTTGTTTGGAACTTGGCTTTTCCTTCTCCAGGCGATTTCCAGAGGAGAAAACTATATGGACCAACCTTGGTGTGGCGATGTGGAGGGATAGCAGAGAAGGTGTTGCTTTTAAAGAGCAGGCGCGAGTGAGAGGAAAGGAAATGATATTTGTGTGGGGTGGAGGAATGGTCAAAATATCATAATAGTCGGAGGAGTGATGAGGTGTGAGCACCGCAGGCGCGTCACTCTCGCAAGGAAGGCAGCCCAATCATCAGCTTAAACTCGGAACAGGCGTGGGGCCGGGGTTCCAGGTATAGAAGTAGTGCGCTCGTTTGACTTGTCCCAGCAACGGGGATCATGACGCCGTGATGGCGATGCTGCTCGGTCCTCTGGCTCTCTGAGTCCTCCCTGTCCTGTCGCACGCGCCAGTGTCGTCGTGCCCGTCCATACCGGGCATCTCTGAATGCTGAATCCCTCTCTCTCTCTCTCTCTCTCTCCCATCAAGCCATCAAGGAGGACGGACGCACCGGGTCAGTGGCGAGAGATGTCACCGAAACTCACTCCGGTCCGGTTCCGTTCGCCGCTGCTGTAGGCTGTGGCAAAGAAAAAAAAAAAGTCCAAACGGAACCTTCGCCACAATTTTGGTAGTCGTAGTCCCGGAATTAATGCAGACGAGGAAAAAGGACCGGAAAATTGTGAGGAACGTCGAGATCAGCAGGAGCCGTTTGTATGTTCCAGTTCCAGTTGAGTTCTGCGAGAACCCCCGCACCGCACGTACGGCTAGGCGCTGTGCGGTGGAAGTGTATTACTGGCTGATTCCAATCACTTTTCTTTCTAGTTTGTTGCGAAATCTGGAACTTTTGACTTCGGGGCGCGTTGATTATTGATCCTTTCCACCTTTTTTCCCTGCCCAGTTGGAGCCGGAATACCGCATACTACTAGTAGCATGGGCGAAAAATGCGAGAAATATGCCACAATTGGGTGGGTACGTTTTTTACTGCTTTCGAGTACTGGACCGGTTTACTAGGCGCGGTTTATTTTGACCATCGTCATCACTAAGAATAACTCCGTTCGCCGGCGCGCTGCCTGTAGGAGGAGGAGTATCTGTCATCATCATCGTCCTCAATCATATTCCTGATCGTGAATGAATGGGTTCATGATTGGGTCTCGGCACGGCGCGGCCCACGCGCTGATGATTAGCCGCTTGTGCGCCATTGATTCGATCCTACGAGCCAGCTGAGCGTTGGATTGGAAAAGTAAAGCCAGAGCCCAGAGCTATTGCCTCCTAGCAGTAGCTCGTGCGGCTAGGCAGACATCGTCACGTGGACCGGGCCGCGGGAAAGCTGGAGCGCGACGCGGGTCACGTGGGCGCCCCCCGGTTGCCCCGCCGCGCGCCACGTCGGAATCGCACCGCACCGGCGCGGTGGGACAACGGAGGGCCCCAGAAGGAAGCCCACGCGCGGCTGCCTTCCTGCCCGGCGCGGACCCGACAGCATCCGCCTTCCCCCAATCATTGACATTCTCGCTCGCTCGCCGCCGATGGGGCCTCATCCATCCGCGCTCCCATCTTCCGGATGATGAAACCCAGCAGCTTTCACCTTTTTCTTCTTTCTCTCTAACCTCTTGGCTTCTTTATGCTACCCACTAGCAGTAGTCGTACTTTGCTTCTTCGTGCATAAAAGGCTTTGTTCAGAGGGCTAAGCTAATACGGGTGCTACTATACGTCAGGGCCGGTTTATTTGCCCCCAATATACATACGTGGTTCGTTCGTTGAGCACAACGCAGCAGGCGGCCCATGTGCTTGTAAAACAGGTGTACTAGTAGTATTGTACGTACTACACCATAGGAAGATTATTACTAGTACGTGTACCTCGTGACCACTGCCTAGGTAATTAATAAATACTCCAACGGCCTTGCTTAATTACCACAAGCGTAGGAGTACTACTCTAGCATCCCGTGCATCCGGCTCGAGGCGTTTGATTAAAGGGGTGGGACGTGTACACAGGGAGCGAGGGAGGACCCAACAGGCCAACAATGACCCATACGCACATGCAATCCCCTCGCCAATTATTGGTTTCAGTTGAGTTTTGTTTGTGTGGTTCCGTCCTGCGCGCGTTTACAGACCAGTCGTATCTCTTCAGCAGAATCACAAATGAAACACGTACGCATCCAGCGCCGAAAAGGGGAACGTGTGCACCCCTGATGCGGCTTCTGCATCCACGTTGCCCGTTATTTACTCCCGAGCGCCTGGCCGGGGACACGTCGCGCGACGTGGCGCGTCCCCAGCGTGCATGAGCAGCCTGGCGCAGCCATGCACGATCGAATCGAATATATCATGATCGCCTGGCTCATCAAACAACAAACCAATCAGTAGTCGATCGCCCGTTGAAAGTTCCCGCGGATAGGAGTAGAAGATAACAAGTCAAGCTTCACCCGCACGCGCTGACTTTTAGCTTCTTGCCCTGGACGCCAGAGCGAGGGCACTCGATCGATCGAGATTGCATTGAGCCCCAGCTGGCTGGAACTAGTAAGTAGGAGTACTCATCTCTGCTACACTGCTCAGCCAAGTGAGCGAGCGGTGGCGAACCCGCTGCCGGACACGACGCCAGCAAGCTAGCAGACCCCACGCACGTGCACGTGCGCGCATGCATGGCATATGGCATGGCCATGCGTGATGCGGGGTGCGTTGCTTGCTCCTTTACCCAGCATATAGCTTAGCTGCCACTACTGATCCCCATCGTCCCATGTGATACGGTGATGGCCCGTACGTGCAGTCATGTGACCTTATTTCCTCCACGTCATCTCTAGCTAGTGAACTGGACACACGTACGGGACAGCTCGCTATCCCGTTCCCGTGTGAATTCGATCGGGTAGAAGAACGAGGAAGGCCGTGTGCGTGACGGGACGGTTGCATCACTGGCAAATCACGTTCGTTTCCTCGGCGGCGTTAGTTGGCGCGTCGATACCACGCCGCGCGTGCCACGTACCTGTCGCACACACAGGATCGTTCAATTTGGTGCCGTCGATTGCTGTAATTAAATGGAGGACACGAGCCACGTACGCGCTCATCATTTGGAGTTGGGCGTACGTGGCTGCGTGCTGAGGATTTGCTTCGTCAATCATCAGTTTGTTGATCAGATCAGATTGCGCTGTCAATGGTCAGAGAGGATCTATAGCTACTAATAGTACTAGTTTAATTATCTTGAGGCAGACTAGAGCTCGGAGAGTGGAAAATAAGATATCATCAATGATTCACTTCTATGGACGAAGTCGTTCAAGGCCTACAAACAACAGTTTTAACATTAATTAATAAGTACAGGGATTACGACGTCGACAGTAACTTAACGCCACTGCGTACGATCCAAAGGTACATCGACAATAACTTGGACCTGGGCAGGCAGGAATGGATGGTGGTGACACACACTGACAGGGACGCTCCGGCAAAGGTGTGTCGTGTTCATGATTGGGTTCCAGGCGTGCCCCCCGTCGGTGAGCGCGAGGTGCCCCACGTGCCCCCCGTCTCCCCTTCACTGCTCCACTACTCTCCATGCAGTCGGGCCCACGACCCACTAGCGGCGTACCAGACCATTATACAGATATACTAGGAGTGATTAGTTGATTGCACAATGATGTTGCAAGTGGACAACGGAGCATGGACAGGATTTAAACATAGGAAAGGTTGATCAAACTGTGTTCTACAGTTTTTCTAGCTACTAGCTGCTGCGTAGCTAGCAGGAGCCGAAACTTTGATTTTTAGCACAATTGTGATTAAGAAAACAGTATAGACAAGCAATCGTAATTAGTTTCGAGCATAGGGGGGCAATGGCCCTCGCCGAATCCCCGTTGGCTGCGCCACTGGACATCTCAGCCTTTAGACAATCATCTATATGTTTTTATATAAAAAGAACTGTAATAAACTTACCTTGATTATCCCTTATGAAAATATAAGCACAAGCAGCCATGTGGTGTATTTCATGCTCTCTCTTTTATCAGAGATGTGCTAGATGAGGGGAAAACATGATTACGTCATAACACACTGTCCGTGTTTGATCAAAATACACCATTGCAAATAGAGAGCGAGATGGACATGACAAACATAAATATTGGCGCAAACCAACACGTGGGTGCGTACGCGTCTTCCACAACATGATTTATTTTCTTTTAATTTGAAAAGATGTCATATTTGAATACTTAAGTGTTCAAACAATTGTCCGTGGTTCGTGTGGGGGATACGGATTGATTAACCAGGTGATTATCATGAGTAGTTGGCAGCTGGGAACAAGAAGGAATGATTCCGGGCAGCAATCAAGGGATCATGCTCCCTTGATTGAAGAACTCTTCCGTTCGGATACTACTAGTAAAACACTACCTGGACAGAACCCAAAGCTTGGATCAGCATACGCCCATTTTTTCTCACCCAAGATCAGTGGTCACTAGCAGCACAACAGCGCTCAAACGCGCATTGACAAATTCAGGTTTGGTCTCAGCCTTTTCGGCCCAAGCGTCATCGTCATCAGGCTTTAGGAAATGAAACTCAGAAGCCCGAGAGCAGACCCAGACACGGCCGCACTGATGGCGTCAATCGAATACATTACCCTACTCCAAAAAAAAAAAAACTGCTTTGATCCCTAAATGCTTAATCCTATATGTATCAGACTTGAGTGACAATCATGATTTCACACTTATCTACTAAGTCATACAGTTTTACTCTCAAAGTTAAGAAACACAATATATGCTGAAGGATGCTGCATTTATCCAGAAAAGCTGCATATTCTAATCAGACTGTTTAAAGCCACAGCTGCACAGGTCGGGAATTGATCTCTAGTATCAACCATTACAGGACAACAAATGCAAAGGTATTGAAGGGATGCCCCACCGTGTTTACAAGGTCACGTAACCATCCCAGGAAATGTTTGACATTACTACACTAGCTAGTTAAATGCTGGAAAGAGGATCCGGTTGGTACCCAGCAGAGTGCCAGAGTCAAAACTATCTTTTTGGGGAAGCTTCAAAATTTATCGCAGAAATGATCTAAGAGATGCCGCAAAATTGCTACTTACAGAGAACTCACATTACAGGGGTATCTAGAAAACATGAAGCTTATCAAGACAAACCTGCCTAACAATTAGCATTCAGTGCTGTATCCATGTACAGTTACTCAGTCAGTGAGCCCCATCACCTCCTGCTTTCGCCTTCCAATTATTAATTGCACTAAGCAGAGCATAATTGGGTATCAAGTCTTTGTTAGGAAGCCCCAATTTTGTCAATGGTGACACCTCATTCTCGCACAGCCACATCTCAATTCCAGCTCGGTCATATGAGTACCCATCAGATGCAATGCATGGATCCTGCATTACCCTCTGCAGAGTAAAGCAGATTAAGTTTCACCTCAGACCCTTCAAGTAAAATAATGCAGATACCAAAATATGGGTAATATGATTATCATCAGATAACCCTATCGTCTAACTAAAGTTTAAATTCTGAATAAGTTACAGCGTTAGACCACAACATTCTTCAAATTTCGAAATAGATTGATGGCCTTGATGCAATTAGTTATGATAAAATGATGCAATGCAGCAGGTACCTTGAGTATAGGGCAGATGAAATGGTTTGGTGGTTGAGTTGGGAGTGGCTGCACTTGGTCAAAGATTGTGCTGACAATATTATTGAGCCTCTCTAATTCTATGAGAACATTGCCCTCCAAGTCAGGCCGATCCCTACTGCGCATTTCCAAACAACTTAGGCCAAGTCGAGCAAGATCATGTGCTTCTTGCACAGGCCACATTCCTGCACGCTCGTCCAGGATGTCAACAAGGCGATCCTCTTCCACTGCCCGCTCCACAATGTCTGCAAGCCCCACTGGTGGCTTTGCAGTCAGCAGCTGCAAGAGCACCATGCCCAAGGCGTATGTATCAGACTTCGATGAAACTTGTCCTGTCCTCTGATACTCTGGATCCATGTAAAACAGCGTACCGACTAGGTCTGTGTCCTTGTAGATTGTACGTGTTGAGGAGACATCCCTTGACGGAAGCAATGTTGCAAGACCCGCATCACCAATTTTGCTAGTGAAATTCCTATCAAGGAGTATATTTGCAGGCTTGAGGTCACGATGAATGATCGGCTTGGGTTTTGATCTGTGGAGGAAGACAAGTGCCAATGCTACTTCAAATGCAATACGGAAACGGTGGTACCACGGAAGTGGGGATGTGCCTCCTTTGCACTGAAGCCGGTCCTCAAGGCTGCCGTTCTCCATGTACTCGTATACCAAGCAAGGTCTGTCCAGACAGGCACCTAGGAGCAGCAACAAATGCTGGTGACGAATCTTACCCAAAACCTCAAGCTGCATAAGAGAGTATATCCCATAAGAATCTCCTAATAGGTAAATATATAATGAACTAGCACGGGACAACAAAGAAGGCTTATGGCACGTTCTACATATGTACTTGATTGTAAAAACAGACAGTGACCTAACATGTTAGAATCTCATCATAGGAGCAATATAGCTTCAATTCTTAAAGTCAGTACAGAGACTTAATTCAATTCCTGGTCCTATTATGGTCTCAGCACTCATATCAACTTAGTAACTCATACCTCCTGTTTGAAATGTTTAGTAATGTGTCTGTCGTTAGAATTGAGTACTTTTATGGCAACAGTTGTCTGGTGGATGTTTCCCTTGTACACCGTCCCCACAGATCCTGATCCAATCTTAAGGGCTTCTGAAAATGATGATGTAGCAGACTCCATGTCTTCCCATGTAAATGTTGAGTGCGACTTGCTCCCCCATTCAAGAAGTTTCTCCAGATCTCGCAAACTAGCAGCCTCCCTTGCAGTCCTGAGCTGCAAGTTCTTCTTTTTCAAAGCTTCTTGGTTTGTAAGGTCTCTCAAATGCTTTGCTTGCTCCTCTAGAGCTTGTCGGTGCTCTCTCACTTGTCGCGCTTCCTCAATGGCAGTGTTGATCCTAGAGTGAACCTCCATCAACCGAGCTTCCTCTCCAGCACGTCTTTCAGTTAATTCACTTATCTAACATATGTGGAAGACATGTAAGATGATCTGAAGTGGGATTGTGGGAAGTAATTGTCAGCTTGTATTTAAAATGAATATTTCTTAACTTACTTGCTGAGCAGCACTGGTAGAATCAGCATGGACGAGTTTTTGTACTCCTTTAATATGTCCTAGTTTAAGTCTGAGCTTTTCAAGTTCAGTATTAACATCATCCTGTGTTGAAAAAAAAATACATTAGTGGAAGCTAAAAAATATATTAGCGAAACAGGCCCTTGCTTGCCTGTTTAAGAAACGTCACCAGGTTACAAAGTGAAGCAACTAATCTATTTACACATTAACCATTATATTAAGACTGTTATCTGGTAGACCCGCCGTAACTATCCTCCAAGAGAAAAAGTAACCCTACTGAAATTTATCCAACTAAAGGAAGCTATAAAGGTTGATGGGCAAAACAAAAAAAATGTAAACACCGTATAAAAGTGGCACTATGTGATTGCAGTGTCTTTAGTGCAGATAGCTATTGCTGAACATATAGCAGTCTTTCATTGAAAAACCATATAGAGGTCTGACAGGATTTTCACGTATAAAGAGTGAACTTTATATTCCACAAGATACAGTACCTGTAAAATTACAGAAAGGTGCACTTTTACTGAAATTGTAGGACTAACCTTGTCTTCTAAAAGCATCAATTCCTGCAATTGAATGGGTCCAGTTGGAGCTTTGTCCAAGAAGGGAAAATTACTAGTTCCAGGTATATGATCACTAGCACAAGGAGCAATTGCCTACATATGAAATTTGAATGTCAGAAAATTTTAAACAATCCAAGAGCTATCTATATTAGCCAGAATCAATTTGAGAAGCCACAAAATAGGTAATTACAGTATAGTTTGCATATATGATTGCAGAGCCGCTTTATTACAGACAACTATTAGCAGGAGATACATGTCTGACATGGACTGTAACTTCTGATTGTTCGACATCATAATTCAGTGAGATGTGCATTTGTAAGTTATAAAAAAGGTACACTGTGAAGAAATTTGCATGACTAAACCTTGTCCACTGAGAGCATCAATTCCTGCAGTGCATTGCTCAGTGTTGGAGCTTTGTCTGAGATGGGCAAGTTACTAGATCCAGCGATCTGACCTTTGGCACAAGGACTGCTAGTTTGATTCTTGTCAAGAATAGATGATGCTAAACTGCTTCCAGTGAGATATTCATGCAAAGAGCGTGGCCGATTATGATCTGCAAGAGAGGAACTGTCCAGATTGTCCCCGGACAGGTTGGATCCAGAAGTTCTGGAAGGTGTATTATCTGCATAGGATGAAAAGGATAAATTTCTTGGACTGTTTGCTCAAACCAAATGATTTCCATTCTTTTCTCACTGAATCCAAAGGCCCAATTATACACCATTTATAGGTCATGAAAAGGAAACTAGGTGCTCCAAACTTCACGAGTACAAGGAGGGTCCACACAACTACTCTGGTCGTCAAAATAGAACAAAGAATATCAAAGCAGGAACAAAGAATATCAAAGTCAGAGCAATTCATCATGCTGGCAATGCCTTGAAAAAAATTTCCAACATAAGTTTTACACTCACAGAACTTTACCTGATACTGAAGACCTATCATCTGAATGATGCCCAGTATTAGAACTCTCATTGAACTGGAATATCTCTGAACTGTTACCACTTTCTGATACAGGAGAATAAACCATGGACAAGCCACCTTTTGAAACAGCATACACCGTGCAAAAGCTTGGAACACTTTTGCATATTCGAGAAGAGGTCCTAGCCCCCTTGGACTTCCTAATAACATTTCACCGGACCATCATTTTCATGTATGTTGTTTATCATTAATTACAATAGATAAAATTTTATTACCTCACAAGTTTGCCTTGAGAAGAGACACCAACAACAAGCTTGTTGATTTGGCATGCTGAGACAACACCTGAAATGGTGTTGGCCACATCGTCACCCTTGACAACCAATACTTCAGCTTCAACCTAAATAACAGGACATCAAACAATGTACACTAGTTACTCTAGGGGGGAAAAGTGTGCACTTGTAAAGCTTTATAAAATGCATACTATCATTACTGGCTACACCTCTTTTCTGCTTTTATAAGTTTATCTTTTACATTCAGAAGTAGTAATTAAATCAATTTTGGAAATGACGTGCTCAAATATTATTGGCCATTCTACTTATTCAAGTTATCCATTTTCTTATGCTCCAATTTGTACATTACAATACCAAATTTCCTAGAGAACGATAAGAGCTGTATTAAATAGCAGCATCATACCTTTTTGTCACACATACTCTTGTACACAAGAAGCATATTTTGGGCCTGACATTCGACATCCTTTTCATATGCGCTGGCAACGTCCTCCCTTACTTGATCAATTGGGACATGGTTCCCCACTACAAATAACCAAAGGTTGAATTACACCAACACCACGATGTAAGACTGTACATTTGAATAGAAGAATGCCTACTCACTCGGAGTTGGGATAAGAGTGACCTTTTGCCGGACATGAATAAGCATGAACCTTGTCCTATCTCCATCCACAAAGTTTTCCAGAGCCCATTTCACTGCATACTTGCTGGACTTGGAGCTACTCACAGCTAACCCAATGGTGATAGATGGATTGCTAGACAATGTTGATTCAGTGACCTCAGCTTCTTCTTGGGTAGCCATGGCCTCACGATTTGTTTGCCTGTACCTTGCACAAGAGCCCTGCACGAAGTGACGTGGCATAAACAACAGTGTTAGAAGTTGGAACCTGAGTTCAGTAATACACACCATTAAATTTCCCACTTCCCAGGGAATTAAAAAATCATCCAAGGAAAACTAATTGCTATATTGTGCAGAGTATACTTCAGTGATTCCAAGGAAACGTTCATATCATCTGCAGCTATTCTCAACCATTACAACAAACTATAATAGGGAATTGGTTATTGTAACCAATCAGAGAGCAAACACCTAAGAACATCACAATCACATCAGGAGGATCGAGCCCGTAATGAACAAGCAAGGAGCACACATACTGACACACACACCCATGACACCAACCCTCTCACAAATTGAGGCGGACCGAGGCACCGAGCGATAGGGCGAGGTAGGGCAACCGCCAAAACGCCAGCGGAGAGACTCCTCTCCTCCAGTCCTTTCGTCTACTCCGGGAGATGAAAATTCTCCTCTCAATCGCCATTCCCAATTGGGATGAAATCTTCCCGCCCCCGTCCTCGCCCTCGCTCTCGCGCAGGGATCGACCCATCCCCGCAACATCCAGACTAAATGTCAGCTACAATAGGAGGGAAGAGGATTCTCTAGAGGATTGAGGAGGAGAGCTCGGCTCTCACCTGGAGCCTGGAGGAGGAGGCGCTGGCCGGTAGTGTCCCAGACGAACCCAGAGCCAATCGATAGAAGGAAGAACACGGAAGAAGGAGCATAGAAGGAAGAACACGGAAGAGAGTTTGGGGAGGTTTAAGCTCTGTTTCATCGATAATAACAGAATGTGCCGCACAACACGCCACCGCCCACATGGGCCCAAACTCACTGGACAAAAGAAAAGAACCGGGCTACAGCCCAAAATTGTTTCCCTCCTCTTGTTGTCATGACTCATGCGGAGGAGTTGGGCCCATTACATCTTTAAGCCTAGCCCATTGAAGCGGCGGAGTTGGTGATTCCCTTTGCCCTTTGAATTTTGAGTGGGAAAAAGAGCGAACGTATTCTGCAAAATTTTGCCTACTATATGAGAAATCAAGCGCCACATAAGGCCTCCATTATCAACAGTTGCTTTGCCAGTTTGAATAATGGTATAATCCTACATAGATTGTTGAACAATGTGAAGACTTGGTATGATCTATTGATCTTGCAAGGTATTAAATAGTGTGACGAACTGAAGATATATGCGCATGTATTTAAGGGATTCTTTGCCCAACTTTATCATCAAAATAATGCACCTGAACTCTGAAGATTTCGAAGCTCCTAATCTCTTTCCTCAACATGTTTACACTTCCATCTTGTAGAACTGGTCGATGAGAATATTTAAGAGTCATATGCGACATGCCCTGTTTTATCTCTTGTTGAAATAGTTTATATTTTTTTCCCCTCAGCCAAAGGAGAAAAATCGTTAGCTGTCAGTACATGTGCTCCCGTCAACTTACTATTCAGGACGCATAATAAAAATTTTATCCAAACTATATTCGTTTTTTATTCGGAATTAGCTTGCAAATGGATCAGTCACCAAGAAAATGAACTGCAGAAGATGGAGGTGGCGAAACACAGGGATAGGCATGTGGCGAGAGGTCAAGGTGTTAGATTGATCTCGCTGATCGGGGGTGTCCAGTCCAGAGAAGGCTGATGGGCCCTTGTCATGTAGTGCCTTAAATAAGGAGGTGGGGACCATAGGCACATACCATGAGGTTCGTCGTTCTACGGTACACACCCCACCTCCCTATCGTTGGTGGTTAGAATGAAGGGGTTGTCGAGGGAAGGCGGTGGCTCTACGAGGATGATGATGTTAGGTTTTCGACAACTCCAACATCCTCCAAAGGAAGGTTCTGGGAATCCGACGGTAGGTCGTGGTTTGGTGACGCGGCGTTGGTGCTATCGGAGTCATAGGCGACCGACAGACAGTGGACGAGGCAGTCGGCGGGGGCGAGCGTCAGCAAGCAGGGAGAGAGATTGAAGATGACTCTCTAGCCATTGAATATTGATCATACGGTAGGAAAAAAGTGACTCGAGGAACTGAAAAGGAGACAGATCGTTTTTTTCCTATTTCTTTTGCCGTTGATGGTTTCAGTGGTTAGTTACCTTGCATTCATTGGTTGCCAGGACAATGATTATCTTACAGCAAGGATAGAGTCCATGCCGACTTCATGTTTAGCCGAGGGCAAATTTTTTAAAGAAAGAAATCTTAAGCTATCTAGTTGGTCGGCTCAACTCTAGGAAGATTATTTTAATAAGTCTGAGCTGATATCATTGTTAGTTTAGATAAGCTGTTGGTTGCTTCCGGCTTGAAGTCTCAGTACGTATCATGCTGCTTAGTTGGACAGAGTAGTATCCTGGGTGAAAACGTTTCTTATCTTCGTGAGCTCTCATCACGGGTGTGGATTCCTTTTCGACTTGCAGATTACCTGAGAGTTCTGATTTGTCACTCACTGTCGTTGATCGTTATCTGTTCCTGAATTTATAACATAAGCTCCATGCCCGTATTACGTCAATACTTAAGACTTGTTAGCCTCTCGTTTTCCATTGATCTTATGAATATGACGTCCGATGCTGCATTCATTTTCAGGATGTCTATAGGCGCGTTGAGTTTGTTGCACCTCCCGGGGCCGCTGCCTCCGTTCCGTTGCATTATTGAATTTATTGTGGGAATCCACACAAGAGTCCACAAGCTGTGATGCCGCAGGTAATCGCCGCTGTTTGGTGCTTGCAAGTTGCGAGCGCAGCCTGCTGATCATGCATGCGGTTTTGAGTAGTTTCCTCATCGTCCTGATTTTTGTCGGCACGCGCCACGTTGATGATTTGATCCGCCGCGCGATATCCGGTGTACGTACCAGTATCCAGTCGTAGTTATGCATACGGGTCACGCCCATCCGCCCAGATTCCCAACAACTACTACGTCCACTTGTGTGGTAATTGGCAGCACACGTTTCAGTACATGCATGTCCAAAATCCCTTTGCCACGCTCCATTTCAGAACTCATTGTTCAAAAATTTCAAAGAACTAAGATTTGAGTTTGGCATGTTCATGTTCATCTTTTGTTTTTCTAAGGGAACTACGGTAAGAACATCTCTAGTGGTGCTTCTAAACAAGACTCATATCCTATATTTTGTATGAGAAGACAAAAAATCAACTTCAGCCATAATCTACACACTATGGAATTTGTGGAAAGAAAGAAATTGGAGGATTTTCCAGCAAAAATCGTTGCAGCCAAGGCAAGTGTTTCACATGATAAAGGAGGAAATGAAAACATGGGAGAGGGCGTTCAGGCAACATGGAGCGGAAGGACAAGAAGAAGATGGACGCGGAGATGACTAGACACTATTATGTATGTCAAACTTATATGCTGTTGGTAGATTTTTTTTCTTTGTAATTGATCTCTGTAACTGAACTTCTACTTCCTCTACTTAAATGAAAGAACAGTGCTCCTGCTCATATTTCGAGAAAAAAAAATCAACTCCAACAGGGTCTCTCTACTTGGGTATTTATTTTACATGTACTTCTAAATTCTAACTTCAGGCACTTAGGTTTGAGAGTCTACTATCCTTCTTACAAACATGGATCTAACTATTTTTTTTATTTTTTTCCATTTTTTCTTTCTTTCTCTTTCTCTTTTTTTACTCTCTTCTCATCCCTTTATCTCTCTTCTCCCTCTATTGCGGCTGACACCGCCATCATCTCCATCCCTCTGTCATCGGCCATGCGCGTTGCCACTCCCCTCGCCGCCGTTCCGGACGCCCTTGCCCTCCATGACCCATCATCGTCGCTTGCCTCCCTTCGCCACTCCACTTGCCACAGCTTTCCTAGTTGGTCGCGCTGCCATGTGCTTCCCTCCGTCCAGCCACGACGTCGTCCTCCTTTTGGCCGGCCACACCGCCATCTCCCTCCCTCTCGGCCGGCCGTACCGCCGCCTAACCGTGGCACGCGGGCGACATGCAATCACAGGGGGAGGGCAGATCTATGGGTGCGGACGGGGGTAGGTCGGCGACGCTGTCCATTCTTCATGTCCCGCAGCAAAATCTGGCAACACCGCTGGCCATCTGCCTCCCCTTCTTTCCCTCGTGGGCAGCGTCGTGCGCGGGGATGGATGAGCCCCACCCCTACCCGTGGCAAGACCTGGTGCTAGTGTGGCAAAGCAGCTGGCTCGGACGGGGGCCAATCAGGGTAGCATCGGGACCAGGAGCTCGGGTAGGAGACTGCGAGCAAGGCACTGGTGTTGGCGGGGAGCAGGGACAACGACACAGTGCGGGGGACGGACGTGCGTGAGCGGACGTCGGTGGAGTGAGGGAGGTTAGAAGTTTTTTTACTGACATATGGGTCCCATAGGAAATAGGAACCCATATGCATGCTTCTATTAAAGTTGAGAGCAAATTTAAACTCCTAAATTTTATAAATAGACTTGTAAAATAGAATTTAGAAGTTTAAATTTAGATACCCTACTGTCTTAGAGTTTGTTTGATTTTTTATTGCATTTGATTTGAGTTAGCCAGCTCGTCGATTATGAGGTACGATTCTATTGACTAAAAGCACCGCACTGATGGTTGAATATCTCGTTGAATGGCTGGGCTCTCGCTTCGTCTCTCCCGAGAGGCGACGCGAGGGTGACTCTCACTCCCGCCAGTCCAGCCTCCACCCCGGCCGCACATCGGAGGCCGCTGCCGCTGCCACGAAGACGGCGGCGGCGGCCAGCGGCGGTGACCAATGTCTACCGTCCGCGGCTCTCTTGCCTCACCACCTTCCCCTCCCACCCTACCTCCTCCACCTTTCTCCTTCACCAAAATCCCACCGGCCAGTGCCTCTAATCACAGCTTTTAGGCTTTTGCCGACCGGATATACTGTTGTCTACCAACCGAAGCTCCTCTCCTCCCCTGGCCAGTGCGGCTCCTGCTGCAGGCGTGCGGCTCTCGTGCCCGTGCGCGTCTGGCGGCGCGAGATCTGACGGCTGGGGGGATGGCGACCGCCGGCCATGACTTTAGCTCGGCTGCCCCCGTCTGGACTCTATGTGGGACCAGATCCGACCGGGGTGGGGGGCAGATCCAGCGGCTCTGCCAGTGGGAGGTGCAACAGGGCGGTGAAGATCGGCTTAGCCTCTGTCTCTAGGCTGCTGTGGTCGCGCCGGTTGCGAGCTTGGCCACAACCACGCTTGGCTTCCGGGACCAGCCAGCGCCTTCACTTCGGTGCAGTTCGTCGACAGGATGTCCATCCCATCCCTTCCCTCGCATGTGCTTGAGGCCAATACAGGCCTCGGTTAGGGAACGGCAGGTTATGGCAAAATCTTCCAATAACGACGGCAAGACTAGGCTTGGGCATCGTGCAACACATAGTCGTCAGCATCGATGACAATGAGGCTGGCGTGGTGGTCACATCGGCCGACCTTCTATGCTCCTCGACGACTAGACAATTGCATGCTCATGATGGTCATGCGTTCTCTTGGTCGTCATCGGTGAATAGTGGTTTGTGTTCATCTTCCTGCAGGCGGCGGTCACGTGTTATGTGCAACTGGGAGGCGCGGTGCTTCAGGCGAAAGCCTTACTTTGTCAGCAACGATGACGCCTGGTGCGTCATTTCCCTTCTTGGAGGCGTTGTTGAGGAGCACTTCTTAGCCGACCATACCATCACCCGGGTGAGAACCTAGTTCCGGCTTGCCGGAGCAGGGCAAAATTGTGTCGATGATGTTACAGTCCTCTTGAGGATATTGCCTTGTATGCTTTGCTAGTGTGAGTGTTTTTTACAACTCGATTCATAGGCGCGTAGCTAGGTGTGTGTGGGTTCTTCTTATATTGCCTAGTGTTTGTATTTTTTTCCCATATAATCATTCTACTCTCTGCTTGTTCAAATGTGTTATAAACTTCTATTTAGGCCAATATTAGCCGATGTCATTATAAATATAATGGACTTCAGGTGAGGAGTTCTACTCCCCCGTGACCATCAAAAAAAAATAAAAAAAATAAAAGCACCGCACTGCTTTGGATATTGTGTGGCAGCACTAATAAGTTGGGGTAATCCCTGAAACACGCACACATTTTTCGCAAAAAACACACTCACTACAGAACACAACCGAATCCTGAGTAGATGATAAACGGAGGCAACTGAAAAACGACTGGCCCGGCACGGGTCGCCGGTCACCCACGGAAATTTGGACGGAAAGATCCGAGGACCCGGCGTGCTGAAAACGAAAGGAGCGGAAGGGCGAGCGCGCACGCGGGTCGCAACCGTGTCCACGCCTCCACGGATAAAAGCAGGAGCAGGCGGCGTGCCCCACAAGCCGGAACCACGTATCTCCCCGCGGGAATATCCGCCACGTGGACGGCCCACGGTCGCCGACCACCTTAACCAATCACCACTCAACAGTTGAGAGTAAACCCCCCATTCCTCTCTCCACCTCTCCTCTCTTCTCACCGCTTCCCCCCCTCTCCTCATCACCAGTCACCAGCATCACCGCCACCACCACTCCTCTCACGACACGAGCAGCTAGCCGCCAAGCGCGCGAGACTACTCCTACTCCTAGCCCCCCGGAGCGCGGCGGCGGGCGGGGAAGAGGATATGACGCGGCGGTGCTCGCACTGCAGCCACAACGGGCACAACTCGCGGACGTGCCCCAACCGCGGGGTCAAGATCTTCGGGGTGCGCCTCACCGATGGCGCCGCCATCCGCAAGAGCGCCAGTATGGGGAACCTCTCCCTCCTCTCCGCCGGATCCACCAGCGGCGGCGCGTCCCCGGCCGACGGCCCCGACGGCATCGCCGACGCCGGCGGCTACGCCTCCGACGACTTCGTGCAGGGGTCGTCGTCCGCCAGCCGCGAGCGCAAGAAGGGTGAGTTCCCGCCCCGATCGATCTCTCTCCCTGCTCTCCCTTCTGATCGATCATTCGTCCCAATCTAGCTCCCAGCTGATGCCCAGCTCTAGAGACTAGATCCTCCCAGCTTTATTTCTTCGTACATATGCTTCTTCTCCCTTTTTAATGCTTACTAAGTAGGCTTCGTGTAGGTAGATTCAGGAAATGGATAGATTGTACCGGTTCCTTGTGATAGTTCACCTACGATAAACATTCAATTCATGTGTTATTTGTACTTTGTACCAATGCACGGATTTGGGACAGCACTTGAGTTGATACATTCGGCACTCTTCGTTTCGGTCAATAGTTGGTGCAACGACGACCTATGCCGCCTCTAGCATTTGATTGGATTATGAGGATGTTGGGAGAAGCTCAGTTGTTTTCTGAGAAAGCTGATTGGGTCTGTGATAGGTTTTGTAAAGCATTAGTGGTACTACAGTACTGGATTGGATACTCGAATTCAACTTCATATTGATCAATAATTGGTACACGGACAACCTATGGTCCTATGGACGACCTGTACTGTTTAATTGGTTGGACAACAATGTTTGCAGAAGCTCAGATACATTGTTTAGGATAAGGGGCATCAGTTCATCTGGCAGAAACTCGTGTACCTTCATCTGTGACTGCGAAAGGTTGTAAAAGGCTGTGTTTTCTGAAAGATGCATGGAGCCACACAGTTGTTTAAGTTAAGGGGCATCAGTTCATCTGGCAGAAACTCGGGTACCTTAATCTGTGACTCTGGAAGGTTGTAAAAGGCTGTGTTTTCTGAAAGATGCATGGAGCCACATGAAGGATTCACTAGTGCCTTGTGCCTAATGTGTAGACTGTAGCCTTACATTCTGCAATATGCTCCATGGGACAATGTGTTGTGTGAATGTGCTAGTGTGTACCGTTTAAGAGGTTTGAAGCATAACAAAAGCTTGCCCGTCTCTCAGAAAACAGTCATTTTATTCGTAGCTAGTTTTTTGACTCAATGATTTCTGTAGGAGTTTTATTTTTGAATCCGAGAGACAGTCATTTTATGATTATGCTACTCTCTGTTAAAACTGTTATTACATCATAATGTTTCTGATAATGCTTCATTTGGTGATGGTACATTCCATGTATGATTCGTATAGTAACATAATGGTGTGCTAACTCTTTCCTTCCTTCTGTTAGTGTGGTGCTGTTTGTTGATTTTTGTGCACTAGCTTCTTGTAGTTTCAGTGGCTGTTTTCTGCGCTTTGTGCACTAGCTTCTTGTAGTTTCAGTGGCTGTTTTCTGCGCTTTTTGTGCCATGTTGCTGATTAAGATTGCTTGGACAGGTGTTCCCTGGACTGAAGAAGAACACCGGAGGTTTCTACTGGGATTACAAAAGCTTGGAAAAGGTGATTGGCGGGGAATCTCTCGTAACTTTGTGGTTTCCAGAACACCTACTCAAGTAGCAAGTCATGCTCAAAAATATTTCATACGCCAATCAAATATGAGCAGAAGGAAGAGGAGGTCTAGCCTTTTTGACATGGTGCCTGATGAGGTAATTTGCTTGATCTTGTCACTGATTTGTTACGCAAAAGTTTGTTAAGATATCTTTTTTTATACCGGTAACAGTATTGTAACTTCATGATGGCTCATTTCGGTGCATAGATATCATATTACTTATCCTAGCACAATTTTCGGACATAATTCCACAGCTTATTAATGGCATCAGTAGTTATTGACATTGTTCCATCCTCCACAGCTTATGTATGGCATCAACAGTTGTTGACATTGTTCTTATCCTGAATCTCTTTGGGTAGCTTTTGCTTTGTGCTTTGCATGTTATTGGGAGCTAAACTGTGTTCTGTTTGTTCACAGTCCATGGATCTTCCACCGCTTCCTGGGAATCAAGAATCTGATGCCCAAGTATTAAATCAACCATCGCTACCACCACCTAGGGAGGAGGAGGTAGAATCTATGGAGTCAGATACTTCTGTGGTTGCAGAGAGTTCTGCAGCTTCTACCGTCATGCCTGAGAATGTGCAGCCGAGCTATCCGGTGATTCTTCCAGCATATTTCTCACCATTCTTGCAATTCTCAGTTCCTTTCTGGCCAGATCAGAAAGATGGAGACGAGTTGCCACAAGAAACACATGAGATTGTCAAGCCCATCCCAGTTCATTCAAAGGAGCCGATTAATGTTGATGAGCTTGTAGGCATGTCAAAGCTAAGCATAGGTGAATCGAATCAGGAGACAGTATCTACTTCCCTTTCATTAAATTTGCTAGGAAATCAAAATAGACAGTCTGCATTCCATGCAAATCCCCACACGAGGGCTCAGGCATGATGCCCGTCAGCACACCAACTGCATTTAGTTACTGGCAAAATAAGCTTTGCCTCTTTATTTGAAAGTTTTAACCGTACTCTGCAGCTTGTATCATGTGCAGTAATTTATGCTATGTATGAATGTATCTGTTGTTTGTCTGTCACACATGATATGAAACTCTATGTTAACCAAGTCATTAATGTTAGTGCTGATCCTCATGGTTGTAATGTTGTAAACTTTTTGTAAGAAAAGAAGTACAGTTTGTTTCAGCTGCACTCATTTCTCTGATGTTTCTGAAGACCATTCTGATAAATCGCTGGGTATGCAACTATGTTCTCATATTGCTGATTTTCTGGAATTAGTTATGCGGCAGCATGATCAATGCATGAGCGTTTTGTGTTTGCTCTTATTTGTTTCTACTGTACTAGTTTGGTTTACGCATTTGTTCCCCGCACAAACCATTTTGATTCTTCTAGTGCAGCATTTTGTAGGTCGTTTTTTTCTTTCTTGGGGAGGGATGAAAGCAAAAGTGGTAATTATCAGTTTACCGATGCTCGTTTTTGCATTTTATCAATTGCAGCACGTGAAAATGATATTCCGAAGAAGTGGAAGCAAAAATGGTAGTAATTTGTGGAAGTGGTAATGAAAACAATTTTGAAGTCTTTCGATCGTTTTCGCAAATTTTTATTTTAACGTTGAAATTATTGTAAAGTAATGTAGGTAATTACTGTATTCAGTATTTTGATTATAGCAAATCTCTCTAAAAGTCAAGTGATTCTTCTAGCCTAAAACAAATCATAAATTTCTCAACATAAATTTTGTCTACTTTCTATTTTTGCAAATATAATTTTTCATATATGTATTTACAATTATTCAATAATCAATACGCTCTAATTTTCTTATTTTATCAGTGTCATACTTCACGGTTCATATTTCTGATTATTAATATCGATTTCTGATTGATACTGTTCGTTTTAGTTGCAATAATATCATTTTCGACTTTACCGAAATACCGACGCTGTATTTGTTTTCTTCTAGGAGAAAATATGAAAGCAAAAATAATTGAGCCTTCTTCCGACTGTTTTCATCCCCATGTGTAACATGCTATAGTATATTCTTCGGGATTCGCTTGGATTAGAGCTTTTCTTTTCATCCTGGCACCCTCGCTTGCATTCTGCACCAAGTGTTACACATGTGGTTGGCGTCAGTATTTCCAAGTGGCCCGTCTCTCTCGGATCATCTTGGTCATCCAAGCACACGACACCGTCTCACTGTAATATCTTTAATGGAAAGTCTTTTGCTTTATGCGCGTTGTCGGCTGCGACAAGCTCCACATGTACCAAGGATTTTTATCTTGCGCCTGTCAATTATAATTCAATCTGTTTTTGTTTCAATCGCAGTGACTTCATCAGTAGTATCTGCTTGTCATCGCGTTGATCAACGATCTCAGGAGCATCAGCGTGTTAGCCGATTCTCTTTTTTGCATCTGAACTCGAAAATAATCACAAGTGTAAAGTCTTGATATGTGTATTCTTCTTGGTGTCATTTTGTTTGTATTAGAGTCGGCTATAGACATCTTTGCCTTGCGTTCTGTACAATTTACTTGGGCCACTGCCAAACCCATAAAGCCCAAACCATGGGGAGTCGAGAAGAAGTCCCAATCCCAGCGCCGTCGCCGGCTCGCCTCCGCCGCTCTCGCATCCTCTGTCCTCCACGAGCCAAGCAGCTCCCCAAACGGAAAAACTCCGATAAGCCATTAGTTGTGCGTAGCCTTAACGGCCAGGGTCTCTCCAAGAGGTCGCCTGCTCTCGACTATAACCCTCTGATTGAGCAGTACGGTGATACCACACGCAGGATGTACAGACTGTCGTCCTAAAGCTCTCTCCTCCGTTTCAAAATTACTGTTGTTATTAATTTTTTTGTTACTATTGATAATTTGTTATATTTAAAAAATTAACTTAAATATGTAAAACTATTGATTATATTTTAAGTTTCTTTAGTAATAAAACAAATCATGAGAAGATATATGATAATTTTTTAAAATATTTTAAATAAGATGAATAGTTAAAAATAATAAAAAAAGTCAACAATAACAATAATTTATTTTGGACCGGAGGAAGTATTGTCTCCGGTATACTTGGTATTGCTGTTTGTGGTTGTCGTGACGAGTTTTTGCGTTGTAAAGCTGTTTTTCTTCATCTTCGGTGATCCCGATGATTTGGTCACCGCTTGGTTCACTACGGTCATAGCTGGAGAGCTCCTGGGCTAAATCCCGGCCTTCAACCATTGTTCAAAGAATGTTATAGGTCTAACCTAATTTGTCCAATCAGCATCCAACCAATATAAAATCATTGAGATCAAAAATATTATATATGTCTTGGTTGGACATTGGTTGAACGATTGAGTTGTACGTATAACATTTTTCTTATTCAAAGCAAAGTAAGTGCTCCCTAGAGTAATTAGTTGGCTTTTGATCCTTAGCCGTTGACACAACTAAAGTATTCGACTTTCGTGTGTTTGGTTCTTAATACGTGGCAAATTATTTGAACTTTGATCTGTGCTGTTATTACATTACTGAACGATAGCAGGCTACTCAACTACCAGAGTTACATGTAATAAAAAATTTTATCGGATGATGACATTGTCATATCCTGATACACATGCATTTGCATGTGCTAATTACAGTACTATACTATATGTTTTCCTTGCAGGTTTGATTACATACATTTAAATTTGGAAAGGCACTAATAGGCTAGAAGCTTGGTGTAGCTATTTTCCCCAGCTTGTTCCTTCTCCTCTTCCACCCCTAAAACCAGGTTCCAAAACCAATGCTTCCTCCAGATCTGATCCATCTGCTCCATAGGTAACTTCTTTGTCTCTGGTAGGAACAGATAAACAAAGAGCGTCATCAAGCAAATCCAACCGCCGAAGAGAATGAACGTCGCTGACTTCATGCAGCAAAGGACTGCAAGAAATGTCTGGCCGATCACAAATTGCATCAAAAAAGTCATAGCGACCACAACGCTCTGCCCTGTTGATCTGATCTCCAGTGGGCAGACCTCAGCAGGCACTAAGAATATAAGAGGCCCCCAGGACCATCCATAGCCTGCAACAAAAACACACATTGTAATCAACACTAGGTATGCATATTCCTTGTCCATGTACCCTTGGTCCTTGAATTTTGTGGCCAAAATCGATCCCACTGTTAGCTGCGACAAGATCATCTGGAAACCTCCTAGAAGAAAAAGCTTCCTACGCCCAAACCTGTCAACCATTATAATTGCCATGACGTTGGCAAATATTGCACAAAGGCGCGTGACCACCGCAGACAGCAGGGACGCACTCTCCTTGAGACCGATTGTCCTGAACATGATCGGAGCATAGAAGTTCATGGCATTGATCCCGGTGACCTGACCAAAGAAAGGGATCAGCAGTGCGATCACAAGCTGTGGCCTGTACTTCCTCTTGAATATGCTTCTGACCTGATACCTGGTTGTCCTCGAGAGTTTGCTAGCAGAGACCAAGTCATCAAGCTCTTCCTGAATTGATGTTGTTCCACGTAGCTTTTGGAGCAGGATCCTTGCCTTGTTGATGTCGCCGTCACATTGGATTATGAAGCTTGGTGTCTCAGGGACGAATAACGCACCCATGGTCAAGAATGCCGCAGGGATTGCAGCCATGGACAGGGATATCCTCCAACCCCATCCGGTTGTAGTTTTTGCCACAAAATAATTAAGGATGTTCGCAAAGAGAACGCCAATGCTGACAGATAGCTCAAAGCAGTTGTTGATTGCCCCGCGGTATTTTGGTGGTGCTATTTCTGACAGGTACAATGGAATTGACTGCAATTGTGATTCATAGCAAATAGTCAAATTTTGATACTGGGTTTATAGCTATTCAGTTTCAGCTACGTGACGATGCCAAAAACATGCTTTTAACTCTGTGTCATGTCTCCTTAACCTCTAAGGTAATATCACATGCCTATCATTACCTAGCTATACTACAGATTTACTGAATCATGTCATCCCATGATTTACACAAGCTTTGGTACTTCAATTGTGTGTGGTTCATTAAGAATGTCTTGTTTTCTTCAGATCCAAAGTACTTATACATGACTAACAAAGAATTGTCATGCTAATGATTTCATTGAACTATGTATATTACCTTTGCAATATTGCGTACAAATTCCAAATATACTAAAGGTTACCTGGTTAGTAAATCCCAGACCTACTCCCAGTAGAATTCGGTTAAGAAGCAGCATGGGCACATTGATGGCCGCGCCTCCGAACACTGAACCAACAATGAAGACAGCACCGCCAATCAGCATCGACGCGTGGCGGCCATACCTCCCTGTGACGGACGACGCAGCAAGAGATGCGACAAGGCCAGCAATGTAGAGTGACGACGTGAACAAGGTGAGGAGCTCGCTGTTGAACTGGCAGTAGTTGCTCACTATGCTGTCCTGCTTCTGGCGGTATGCCTCCGGGAAGAACCTCTTCAGAAAGGAGTCCATCGAGGTAACACCACCTATCACGCACACAAAAAAGATCGATACATGATTATTTTTTCTCCAATACACAAGGAGAACTGCAGATATTGTTAATTGTTCACCAATTCATGACTCAAAGATTCAGTAAGATGTGGTTTTCTTTTACTCTGTTTCCCCTGCAAAATGAAAAACAAAATGCCTGATACCGCTAGTTTCTTTCCAAAAAAAAGAGAAGATAATGTCAACTTATCGGGTACGCTTAAACTGATAGTTAGTGTTTCCCAGTAAACTAATTCCATTGCTATATCCTAAAATCAGCTGCACGCCATGTATTGAACTAGTATTGATAACCCAGCTCGGCAGTGCATTTTCTTCAGGTCACCTCTGTTCAAGGTAGCAAACCTTGGGCCATACACCAAAACTACGAGAGTATTACATACAGCTCCTAATCCTGCTATGACATTGATCTGTACTAGCACTTCTTCCACCATGAAATCTTTTTTTTTCTATTCGTACAAGTATGGCATTGGCCAGCAAGAGCAATCTGCATGCTGACAAGCCCGCTGAAGAAGAGCCTGATATGCGTCTTCTTAATTTATGTCCATGCATCTTTCAAGCCCCTTCTTGCTTAGTCCCCTGTCTCATGAAACCAATTAATTTAACTAAGCATGTCCTAAAAGTTTTTAATCAGGACGCTACCACATTGCGGGCAGAAGTGTGTGGGACTATGGGAATGGGAGTAACAGGACGCACCCGAGATTCCAAGGTCGTAGCCGAAGAGGACGCCGCCGCTGCCGGCGACGGCGCAGGACAGCACCACGAACGGCGTCATGTAGCCGCTGCACTCCACCCCGCCGGCGACCTTTGACTAGCTCCGGTACGAGACACAGGTCTCCGGCAGATTACATTGTGGTCTTTATTTATTGCCAATTGGCGCCGTGAGCCGCGTCATACTGGCGTTAGTAGTGTAGGAAGTAGGCTGAGGAGTATTGTTTCTGCTTGAATGAATCTGATTTAAAGAAATGGCTTAGGGGCTGTTCGTTTTTTTTTGTGGTAATCCTTATCGTGCTACTTAGCATGCTGCACGTTCACATGTGTAGACGCGTAGTTGGTGAGACTAGTGGCATACAACAGGTGACCAGTCTCCTTCAGATCACTGTCGTTACCAGAGAACAGCACATCATGTCGGCTGCGGGAAGTTTTACATATACCAACAATAGAAGGATTATACTATCATACTATTATCTCATCCTTTGAGAATTTTTTTCTCCATTTTTTTCTTGTAATTCATTTGAAATTCCAGCCATTACAAAAGTGGCTATCGTTTTTTCTTCTTTTAGTACTTTGTCCATCTAGTATATAATATATTATAAATATGAGAAAAGGAAAATTCATTCCACTCTGTTGGCAACCAAAATTAGTACTTCAAAAACCGGACGGTACAGTTTTTATAGACCAAGTGTAGTCAAAATTATCTAAACTAAGGCTAACAATAATTACTCCCTCCATAATTCAAAAAGAAGTCATTCTGGGTCCATAGTTGATTTTACAAAAGAAAGTCATTTTCTCAAAAAAACACAAAAATATTATGGTTGTGGAGAATTGAACCAACAACATTATAGGTTGAGCACTTTTACCCATAAATAGCAACCACTTAGGTGAGTACATATTACTGATTTTGTTAGTTCCAAGATGTCTTTAATATGGACAAAAAGAGAAAATACCTTTTAATTAATGACTCATTGGTATACTAAATCATGTCCTAAAGGACATCTTTTTGAAGTATGAAGAGAGTATTTAACAAGTTTGGTGTTAAGACATGTTTTACAGGTTATGAGAGTATTTTACAGACCAAGTGTGGTCAAAATTATCTAAACCAAGAAGTAAAGAAGTGTTTAAAAAGTTAATATAATAAGCCAAAATGCATATTTGAAGTGTCAAATTAATCCAGACCTATGTTTAGTTATACTATATATTTTAGGCATTTTTCAGAGTAAAGCAGAAGCAGCAAAAAGTTGCAAAACATTTTGAGTAGTTTTATAGTAGACCCAAATGAATACACATAGTTAAATATTTTGATCCGATGATTTAGATATATTGGTGTCTAAATCATAGATTTTTTAATCCATCTGTATCATAAATATCATGAAGATGAATTATATATATTACTAGCAAAATACCCTACCCATGCGTTGCCACGGGTCTTTGTTAAAAAATTTTATAGTTAGAATATTTTTTTACATGTAAAAGATTTTCAATTTATTATTATTTTTTGGCTTAGAGCATTTGCTCTATTTTATTTTGCTTTACTTTTTTGAGTTTTAAAAAGTATATTCATTATAATAATTTTAGAGTGAGTTATTACTGAAATTCTTGTTATTAGTTTCTATCCAAAATATGATGTTAAAACAATAGATGATTAATTGTTGTTAGTATAAAATATCAAATTGAAATTGGAGTCTAATTAGAAAATGGTTCAAAAATACTCAAACTGGTTGGTGAATCATTATAGGATACAAATTAAATACGACAACGTTACGAATATGTCTGAATATAAAAAAAGTGATCTAGACAATCTTACCTCAATTAATAAGTTATAGAGATATGAGTAATATAGTAATTTCATTTGAGTTTCAAAAAACAATTACGTGATGGTAAACTTGTGGTGTTTGGGTAGCGTTGGGTATTAGGGATAAGGAAGTGAATTGGATATAATGGGCTTGGGTTCAGGTTAGGTAAACATCAATTTTTTTGCCTTTCCATTGTTTGGCAGCTACTTGTGTTAGGTTGATCTCTTACTAATGGACCAATAGTCCATTCGACCTTGCACCGCGTCCTGACCGGGGCGTCCAGTCCAAATATGGCTGGTGGGCCCTGTTATACAGTGCATATAAAAGAGGAGGTGGGAATCAATGGTTAGGGTTACGAGGTTCGTCGCCACTATTGCTCACCCCACCTCCAACGAGACCACCGATCAGGGACGCACCGCCAGCTACGGGATGCCCACTGTGCCACCGTCGCCATGCCGCTGCCGTCCCTGGATGCCGCCGTCGCCACCACCTCGTCGCCACCACCTTGGTCGGCAACGGGATCTACAGAGAGGTACGTGATTCACTGACTAAGGCAATCCCTCCGATCTACGCCTAGAGGTCCTAAGATTCAAACAATGGTATCAAGAGATTGGCTAGAAGAGTAGATCGGAGTAGGGAAAAACCGATTCCCCGTGAATCAAAAGAAAAATAAAGGTTTCATCACGAATCCAAAAGAACAAGAAAATCGATCTCGGATCAATGAACAGAAAAGAGGGGGAGACTGCCGCGACCCTCGTGCCGGCGGCACTCTCCCACTGTCGCCGACATGCCTGCGGCCACGGGCCACCAAGCCGTCGTCGTGCAAGAGAACAGGAAAGAATCGATTTCGAATCGAAAAAGAAATGAAACCCTAACCCTAAATTGGGAAAAGAAAAAGGAAAAGGTCTCGGCCGGGGGGGGGGGGGGGGGGGGGGGGATCTGTTCTTACCCGGTTACCTCTCCCCGCCGCCGCCACCACCGGTGCGCCTTGATGCCGTGCAGCAAAGAAAGAACAAGCCACCAGAAGGACCGACCCCGCGCGGTTTCCCCTCTGGCTTAGAACAAAAGCATCACCGAGAGGCCGCTCGACGGCGGCGCGCTCACCCTCGGGCGAGCGCGCACGCCGGCGAGGGGCCGCGCGGTGGCGCCACCTTCCACCAGCCACCATGGCCATCTCTCTATCTCGCGCTTGCATGGCTAGGAAAAGGGGGGAGGTCAGAGATAGAGAAAGAGAGCGGGCTGCCGCGGCCCTTGTGCCGTTAGTGGTTGCTCTCACCGCCGTTGGCGGTCAACGCCGCCACGGGACAGAGACCCTCCACCGCCACCGCCACAGAGGCGCGAGAGAGACGCGTGGGAGAGGGAGCAAGTGGGCTAGGGTTTCCATAGGAGGCAGCCAGAGTGATTTTGCTCCGCCGAGATGCGTGGACGGACGTCCATCGCGTGATGGACGGCCAGGAGAGGCTACCGCGGAGCGGCACCAGTTGGGCCGCGCGCTTCTGCGCACTGGGCCAAGATGAGGCCGCACACGGGGGGCGGGCCACCAGTTTCGACCGGCTGGCTGAGAAACAGATCAGGCCTAAAGGTCGTGCCCGAAGGATCATGGGCCGGTTTAGGTTTTCCCTTTTAGCTTAAAATAAAAGAAAGAACAGTAGCACAGTTTGTTTATGTTTTGATTCTTTTTCGGTCAAATATAAATGGAATTTGAATGGAATTCCAATACTTTTACCTCTGTTGAAATTTGAACCAATGAGATAATTTCTTCAGAGAGTAAATAAGAGGTTTTTTTACTGTTCACGTAATGTTTAAAGTATTATTTTCATGTATTTATTTATGTGAATGATTAAAGAGCAGAATTTCCTTATAATTTTGAACCAATGAGATAAATTGTTTTGGAGATAAAATAAATGCACAAAAATTGCTTTAAATCTCTATGCATAAAAGACTAGAAGTTTAATTGCTTCTAAATGAAAGAAAAGTTTCCACTGCCAATAAAAGTTTTATCCTCTAGTTAAATTAGAGAAAATTTAATTAGAGGGGCAGAAAGATAATGTGTCTAAAGATAATTTTGGTATTGTTATTTTCTGACCAACGTTGATGATAACAATATCATAATTTCATGAGTGCTACATTTAAAAGTTTAAATCTTTGATAATTTTGCATCAATGTGATCAATTTTTACAGAATAGATAAAAGATAAAGTGATGCTCTTTAACTAGAGAATGTTTTTATGTTTCCGCTGTAATAAAGTTGATGATAATGTTGCTTTCATAGCAAAATTGTTTAATAGATATGTCATCACTTTATTTATGAGTTATATTCATTTATTCTTTTTCTGCTAAATGCTGATTTAGAATTTATGTATAAAGATGATGTTTATTTTATTTCTGTCCAATGGTGATTTAAAATACAAGATAATGTTTTTAAAATTTTAATGTGCATATTATTAATCAGACCAACATAGAGTTAATTCTATGCTAATTATTGTTGATTATTGTCTAATTTTCTCAGACTAAGGGGTTTTGATACTTTCACTCGTGAAAGCAAAAGTTTGGGTACTTGTGACCCAAAAATAACCTTGAAAAGGTCATAAAGTGAGGGAGTATTCCCTCTTTAAAGAATAGCCTCAAAAGAAAAGAATTCTTGGATATTAATTCAAAAAACAAATATATCATTGAGAGTCATGAGAAATTATTCTTCATGTACTCTCTATGAACAAGATTTCATAATCATTTTAACAATTATGATATGACAAGGCATATACATGTTTAATTTGATCAACATTGGATTAAGCATGTATATGTCACAGAATATTCGGATTCATTTCTAAATTTGATGATTGAATATGAGCCAATACAAGTATTCATGTCCCTTCAAGGGAATTACCTGCATGACAAGAAAAAAATGGTTATGTTTATACCCGTTTGACAAGCAAAGTTTAGGAAAAATACCCACATGACAGGGTACGTTGGCATAATATTTATGTCAAGAAAATCTCGTATTGCAAGAGAAGTTTGAAAAAAGTTTTATCTTGCTTGACGGGAGAAAGATGTGTTGACTCATATGCTTTTAATATATCTCACTCTCAGACAAAAGTATGGAGTAGCTCTTATGTTATTCCAATATCGATCGTGCATTTTACGTGCGATAGTCATTAAGCACTTAATAAGTCTAAAGAGAAGACGAACCAAAAGATAAGAATGATGTGCAAGTGCTACTTGCAACATTAACAATGATGCAAAACTCTGTTGAGTTTTTGAGATGAAACGAGGAAAAGTACTCCCATACGAGTTAACAGGTAACTTTACTTCACATAATGTAATCAGGTGAGTGAAGTAGATAAGCAAAGTTTCCTCAATTCAAAATATTTTCGAAATTATGGCATAAAAGTTCTAGCCATATTTCGAGGGTGAGGAACAATGATGAAACTCTCTTATAAAGATGATAATGTGATGCAAGTTGTACATCTAAAGTGATCTATTAACAAAGAATGTGATCGTCTGGGGGAGTATAATGGTCATAATAATAATACCCCTAAAGTAAAGAAATAGATGTATTCCTGTTTTTTTATGAAGGAATATTAAGATGGTGCTTAAAGTGCCATAAAGAAGAAAAGTTATAACAAAGAAAACCTATATAGATTAAAGAGTTCAGAGATACGTTATTTTTTAAGGAGATAGATAATATGGGGAGTAAAACTTGAAGAGAAGCAGGACTATGTATCCACTTCAATATTTCAAGAGCAGTAAATTTCTGGTTACATAGAAATTATAGAGTTAATTGCCTTCAGACAATAAAAGAGAACCTCATATGAAAGAAGTGCCAATAGCAGAGGATCCTAAGGATCAAAGAAATGAATAATTCCACGATGGCAAAGATGAAATATAATTGATTAATCCTGACAATGTTTAGGATTTAGAAGATATTCCTAATGGAGTCAAAACAGTGGACTATCATGGGTCTACAATATCAAATGTGATTCCAAAGGAAACACAGATTATAATTGAGTCAAAACAGTAGGCCGTTATGGGTCTATAAGATTAAATATGACTCTGGAAGGAATATATGATAAAAGGCTTTATATAAAGAGAAGATAAATGTTACTATAAGAGATTTTTTGATATCTCATGTAATATATTCTTCATAGTTATAATGGCATTAGTGGCACATCTTGATCTTGAGTTATATCAAATAAATACAAAGACGATTCTCCTTAATGATGATCCAAGAAAAATTTATTTACATGGCACAATCAAATGTTTTGCTATAAAAAGAGAAGGAACTTTAGATATCGTTAACAGAAAATCCATTTATCGATTGAAGATATTTTTCTAAAAGGAGATGTTTAAAGTTTTTATTAGATTGATAAGAATTTTGGATTTTCTTAAAGAGTAAGAGAACAATTACATTTATACAAAGGATATAGAATGGAAAACTCATTTCCTAATCACGTGGATGACGTCCTATTTGCTAGTGGTGATGTCAATCCAATGCAGAAGAAGAAGAAGCTCTTGTACTTAAAGTTCAAAAGAATGCTCTCGATTGAATGTCTCTTGTTATATGAGACAAGATTTATCAAGTTAAAGAGAAGGGGTATTACAAATTGCATATGCATGATAAGAAGTCTCTAAAGTATGCATACAAGAAAATATACGCCTGTTCTTATAGTCCATGGTAATGATTTTGGGAACTTTAGTGTTCTAAAAGACAATGTGAAAAGAATCAAATGAATATGGTACCATATGCTTTAGCTGTTAGAAGCTTGATGATATTACCCTAACAAAGTTTTATGTATTCGAGTTGCTTTAGCAATGTCCAGTCCAGATGTAGATCACTGGAATGGAGTTAAAGATATCAACCTTATGCTAAAAGAAACAAGTACTCTCAAAAAGTTGTGAGTATAAAGATAAAGATATGTTTTAAATGCTCTCATAAAGTTATGAGCACAAGATAGAATGCGTGAAATATATAGCGAAATCCATAATTATCGCTAACTTTCACACTTGGAGTTTTTGTGTAGAAGAGCTTCAAACATAAATGAATTATCATCAATGTGATAAAAATGTATAAATTAGTAAAGAATTGTCATCAATATAATGAAAATATATGAATTAGCATGATATGAGGTTGAGGAACAGACAAAATAGTTAAGGAAACCTGTATCTGAAATTGATAGTGGTTAATAACAGCAATGACCATCAAGTATTTCACTCCTGTGACAACGAGTCAAATGTGGTGCTAAACACATTGATAAAAAGGTATATGTTGTTAAGGAGAAAGTCCGAAATTATAATTAAAATGCTTGAGCATAAATATAATGAACAAGTGTTAGCAGATCTGCTCATTAAAAACTTACCGTCCAGTGTGTTCGGAGAGCACACAGTCGACTTGGGTTATTGGTATGGCCTATGTTTTTCGGACTATAAAAGACCCCAAGGTTAAATGATCTATTTCAGAACAGAGAAGTGTGTTGTAGCTGTTGAATCTATCGGTAATTGATCATGATGACGAAACATGTTCTACACATAAATCTATGATGGAACAAAATACTTTGAAATGAGTTATTTCAAGATATAACGTTAAAGGCATGAAAGATAAGATCAAGGGGGAGAATGTTAGATTGATCTCTTTATAATGGGCCCAATAACTTATTGGACCTTGAACCGAGCCCTGATCGGGGACGTCCAACCCAAATATGGCTGGTGGGCTCCGTTGCACAGTATATATAAAAGAGGAGGTGGGGACCCATGATTAAAGTTACAAGGTTCGTCACCAATACTGTTCACCCCACCTCCAACAAAACTTCACCGATCGAAGACGCACTGCCAGCGACGGGATGCCCATCGTCACGCCGCCGCCATCCCTGGACGCCGTCGTCATCTCTACCTTATCACCGGCACCTTGGTCGGGAACGGGATCTATAGAGAGGTACACGATTCAGAGACAAAGACAATCCCTCCGATCTACTCTAGAGGTCCTAAGATTCAAACAACTTGGTTTCGGCTTTGGAAAAGTCTGTGGGACCCATGTGTCACCAGCCTCAGGAAGCACGGACTCTTCTTTCTTCTCCCATCTATTCCTTGCTTCCAGCTCTGAGCGCTCAACCTCGTACCCAAAATCGAGCAGCAACAGGTAAACAAAAGACAAATCAAATAGCAGCAACCAGTAATGCATTTAGAGACCAATCAATTTTGGATTTTTAAAAGAAAAAACAAGCAGATGCAAAAGGGGTAAAGAAATCGCTGCAATCTCCCACTCCCAGGCTATATATGGTTTCCAATCGATCTGCATCCCAAAGCTAGCAGAGCAGATATTGTTGGAAGATTGGAAGGAACACATTGATTTCAGAAGGCTCAAGAATTCCTGCACGGGCAGCTGAATTCGGCCATTGCAATGAATACGAGAAGTCGAACTATTGTTCTCATGAGCAGCAGCTTGCCAAGAACTTTGAGCTGCTCGGAGACCTTCAGATTACGGGAGCTGCTCGGATCAATGTGTGCGGTGCAGCGGCTCTTCGCCGGCACCGTGGCGGCCCATGGAGCACGATAGGAAGGGACGACTGCGATTCCAGCCAAGATTGCGTTGTGTCGGCAACCTCCAGCGACATCGCGGGCTCCAGAGGATCCGGTTTGGTGATGCCCGATGACTCCAGCGAAGATTCCGTTGCGGGTCTGAGGCGGCGGCGAGCCAAACTGCTGCGGCTGATGTGTGCCAAACTGCTGCGACAATAGAAAGGATGAACGACCACCAAATAGCCTGTTGCTTAATTAACCTGTAAGCTATATAGTAATTACAAGTTATGTCACTTTAAATGAATGGTTGAATTTAATCTATGATACTTTAATTTTAGATGTATCATAGTCTACAGTAAAAGTCCTCAACATTTTTTATTCAAAAGTAAGTCATTGTGTACTTGAAAATAAAACACCTAAATATTATAGATTATATAGGTTTTTTCAATTCCAACTTTGAATTCTACAATCATGAAATGCGTGTTATGAAATCTGAAATTGTGAAAAGCCAATAAGTCAAAAGCTAAGCGTTGTTTGTTTGTCTGGTTTGTGCAAAATGGATTTAGTCACTTACTATAAACCATGCTTATGATTTTTTTTTAGTGATATGTTGAGTTAATATGCATTTTATAGGGATGACAATTTTACCCATAGATGCAGAGTCTGATAGGTTTTGCATCCGACAGGTGTGAGCGTAGGTCTAGTTTTTTACTCATATGTGTCATCCTTACCTAACCTGACAAATATGAGTATGTGTGTGGGTTTTATTTCTCACTCGTGGATGACTCGTTGGATCCTGAAATATATTCATATACAAGATTTAGTCTCATTTCATAATAAGCTAACCCTAATAAATATCCATGTGATGGGAGTGATGGCTAAGTTAGGGCGTGTTTGGTTGGGCTTTTTTTGGCTTTGACTTTTTAGAAAAGTCAAAAAGCCAACCAAAGGGGTTGGCTGTTAGAAAAAGGCAAAGTCAAAAGCAGCTTTTAGCTAGTTCATTTCTAAAAGCAGGTTAGGAGGAGCTTTTTGTGGTTGTGGCTTTCACAAGTTTAAAGAAATTACCCTCATACATATATACATACACACAGAAATATATATATATATATATATATATATATATATATATATATATATATAATACATATTCACATACATATATGAATATTATATATATATAAATGTTTTCAATTGTTTTTTTTAATTAAAATATTTTTAAATTTGTAAAAAACATTTTTAATGTTTAAATAATTTTTAAAGAAACTTTTTAAATTTTAAAAAACTTTTTATATTTAGATAATATGTAGTAGAATGAAAATTTTAAATAAATTAAGATGGAGCTTTTAAATTACATATAAATTTGAATGAATAACACATTATTTTACAGTTATCAACTCACAATTACTTTTTCACAGTTGTTTTCACCAAATGGCTTTCAGTTTTTTCACAGCTCATATCTCACAACAGCTTTTTTCACAGCCCACAGTCCATAACAGCTTTTTTCACAGCCACAACCAAACCAAACACCCTTAGTAAGAATTTATGTAGAATTACTCAAGTATCATGACTCATTTTTGTTGATTGTCGTGGCATATATAGATATTGTGCATTTGTGTTGATCTTGTTAAAATATATATTTTTAAAATATTTTTTATATAATATATGAAACTCTACGGGCACTCGACACCCAGCCAAAACCCAATGAGTGTGGACGTGGGTCTCAATTCACATCCATGGATGCGGGTGTGAGTGTCAATTTCTACCGAAGCCTTTTCATGGTGGGTGGTTTTTTCTCCACCCTATCTGAACCCATTGTCATCGCCATGTCCTATTATGTTACAAGCTAGTTCGGACTGTGTTGGATTTTGATGTCCAGAGAGGGAGAGAGAGAGAGAGAGGGGTTAAATTGTGAAATCTATGGCTAAAAAGCTTGTGACTATGTTAGCTGCAGAAGTAGCCACTATGGTGATTTATCAGTTTGAGATTATGAAAATACATTCCACAACTAACAAAAGGCCTAGCAGCGTCAGTTAGCTATGACTTTTTTTTTTCCTCCTCAATGATGTGACTATATCTATATATGTTTGCGGCAGTGCCATCACCATAGTGGCTACTTCTGCAGCTAACATCAGATAAATGACACGTCCGTAATAACAATCTAAATCTTCTTTCTTCCTTTCAGGTTTGATATATGGAATACACTTCAATTCAAATAGCACCAGGAACCAAGCCCAGCTATTTCCCTGCTTGTTTCTTCTCATCCTCCCCTAGAACCTTCTTCCAGAACCAATGCCTCCTCCAGACCTGCTCCATCTGCTCCATGGGCAGCTTCTTTGACTCCGGCAGGAACAAGTAAACAAACAGCGTCATCAAGCAAATCCACCCACCAAAGACGAAGAAAACTGTGGACTTGATGCGACATAGGATCACGAGAAACGTCTGGCCAATCACAAAAGTCATCAAGAAGGTCACAGCAACCACAATGCTCTGGCCTGCTGATCTGATCTCCAATGGACAAACCTCAGCAGGGACCAAGAATGTAAGAGGTCCCCAAGACCATCCAAACCCTGCAACAAACACACACATCATGATCAACACTAGGTACGCATAGTTCCTGTCCATATCCCCATGGTCCTTGAACTTCACAGCTAGGATTGCGCCGACGATGAACTGCGATAAGATCATCTGGACACCACCCACAAGAAACAGATTCCTGCGGCCAAACCTATCGACCACGATCATCGCCACAACGTTCGCGAATGTTGCGCAGAGACGCGTGACCACCGCGGAGAGAAGGGATGCACTCTCCTTGAGACCGATTGTCCTAAACATGACCGGAGCATAAAAATTCATGACATTGATCCCAGTGACCTGAGTGAAGAACGGGATCAGCAGTGCTATCACAAGCTGGGGCCTGTACTTCCGCTTGAATATGTTTCTGAATGGGTACTGCGTCGTCTTTGAGAGGTTGCTAGCAGCGACCAAGTCATCAAGCTCAGTCTGGACTGATGTTGTTCCGCGCAGCTTCTGGAGCAGGATCCTCGCCTTGTAGATGTCGCCATGACGGTGAATTAGGAAACTTGGCGTCTCAGGGAGAAAGAATGCACCGATGATTAGGAATGTGGCAGGGACTGCAGCAATGGATAAGGATATCCTCCATCCCCATCCGGCAGTAATCCTCACAACGAAATAGTTGAGGACGTTTGCAAAGAGAATTCCAAGGCTGATGGCAAGCTCAAAGCCGTTGTTGATTGCCCCACGGTATTGCGGTGGCGCCATTTCTGACAGGTACAACGGAATTGACTGCAAATTTTATTGTCCACTTTGATGTTAGTACACACCCCCACAATAATTTAGAGACAAAAGGAGCCAATTTTCAGAAACAAGGCATGCATCTACTAGTATAATACAGTAAAGTCTAGGAATATACACTATTTATAAATTAGTAAATACTGACTATCCACATCTACGATAATTGAGCTTTGGAATATCAACATGTCATTGATAATCGTTTATTTTTGTCAGTTTGGGACGGATCGGAACATATTACTACTCAGTCCAACCCAATGAAAGACGGTTGTATTACGCTAGACATGCTTGTCATTATGCTACCGTCCAATATACAATTTAACGTTTTGTTGTTAACTAAACAGCGGGAGTTGACGATCCAAAAAAATATATATTCAGGACATGTCGGACAAAGTACTATGCCACAAATTTATCATTTCTCTCTAACTACATATTTGCCAGTACTGAAACATCATGTGTTACCTGGTTAGTGAATCCCAGACCAACTCCCAGTAGGATTCGGTTAAGGAGCAGCATGGGTACATTGACGGCTGCGCCACCAAACACCGAGCCTACAATGAAGACGCTGCCGCCTATCAGCATAGACGCTCGTCGGCCGAACCTCCTTGTGACGGTCGAGGCGATCAGAGTTGCGACAAGGCCAGCTATGTAGAGTGACGAGGTGAACAGGGTGAGAAGCTCGCTGTTGAACTGGCAGTAATGGCTCACTTTGCTTTCCTGCTTCTGACGGTACACCTCCGGGAAGAACCTCTTCAGAAAGGAGTTCATTGAGGTCACACCACCTGTCACGCACATAAAGAAGTAAATGAATTTGAACGGAACTTCTTGTTTGCAAAGAATTTTGGACATATTTGCCAGAACTAAGAATAATAGCAGTGAGAAATTTTTTCCCTCTGTTTATCCATTGAGAAAGAAGAGAGACTGGAAGAAGAGAGACTTGACTGGTATTCCCAGTTTCTCTGGTTCATTGAAGGTGATATACATTTCCAACTAAAAACAGTTTTTTTTTCGTGAACTTGAATTAGCTCTTGTTTCATTTTTTTTTCTCCCTAGTGAAGGCTGACGAATAAATAGAGGACCACTGGACCATCAAGCTAGCAAGCAAGCTGAAGAAGTTCGTTTATAATGAATGCAGCTTGCTAGAAGGTCCTGACGCCATGCATCATTCAGACACCGAACTCCAGCACACTCGTTCAATTAATTAACTTACTAATCCTGATCCTAATCTAATTCATTAATTGTACTATCTAATTCCTAAAAAGCGTACTATCTCATGAGACGCTCTTGAAAAAAAAAAGATAAGCATATGGTATGACTAGTATAGTCAGGACGGCGGGACGAACCGGAAATGCCGAGGTCATAACCGAAGAGGAGGCCGCCGCTGCCAGCGACGACGCAGGACAGAACCACGAACGGCGTCACGCGACCACTGTACTCCACCCCGCTGGTGCCCGGAGCGGCACCCGCGGCTGCGACTGCGAACGCCTCCCCGATCGCCATGGACGAACCCTCTAGCTACAACCCTCTACTTAGGCAGCTGCAGCTTAAAGCTTTCGCTTATTATATATTGGTACAGATTGATCGTGCGCACTCCATGGATCCACCAACCTCAAGTCGTCGAGCGGGTCACTTTGGTTATCATGGCGCCGGCTACATGACATCATCTTCACTGTTGAAAACTTTGACTACTCTTTTTTTAATATCTGAGAAGAATTTAATGCTATTCGATTTGACTACTCTTTTTTAGTATACATGTTACTATCAGTGGAGTATAGTAGTACAGTATACAACTGGATCGCTCTTGTTAGTACCTTTCTGAAGGCAACTTCATTTTATCCCACGTTTTGGAAGAAGTTTGACTTTGCTCTCTCAACTATTATGGTTGTGTGATTTTGGTCCCTCAATAAAAAAACTGAACACTTAGAGTTCCTGAACTCGTAAATTCATTCGATTTTTGTCCCTCGATAGTTTTGAAGGTGGTTTTAACTGACTTGGTATATGGGACCCACTTGTCTGGGTGCCACGTCACCCTTTTAATTTTTTTCTTATTTTTCTTTTTCCCCTCTCTCCTCCTCCTTGCTTGAGCCCGCTGCCCGCTTGAGCCCGTCTGCCTATATCGCTCGCCGCCCAGCCCCGTCTCCGCTCGAGCCCCGCCGCCCAGCCCTCCACCTCCGCCTGTGCCGCCCGCACCTCGCCCCGTCTTCACCCGAACTTGTGTCCGTCTTTGATGAAGCTCGTGTTGCCCGCACCCTGCCCCGTCTCCACCTGAGCCTGCCGCCGCTTCTGCCCAAGCTTGCGTCACCTACCGCCTACGCCCGCGACCAGCCCCAGCGTCGCTCGCCTCCATCTGTGCGGGTGCCGAGACGGGTGGCGCGGGTGGAGATGTGTTAGGCGAACACCGGTCACACACCGACGAGGCAGGTGATGGCGGCGGCATGCAAGGAGGAGGAGAGAGGGAAAAAAAATAAAGGGTGACGTGTTATCCAGACAAATGGGTCCCACATGCCACGTCAGTCGAAACCGTTTTTAAAACTATCGAGGGATAAAAACCGAACGGATTCACGAGTTCAGGGATTCTAAGTGTCCGATTTTGTAATTGAGGGACCAAAATCGCACAACCACAATAGTTGAGAGACCAAAATCAGACTTATTCCCTATGTTTTAATGTTGCTCTGGCACTGTAGGCTCTGGACTCTCTCTTCTGTTAGTACATGGGCCTCCGGACTGGCTGATTTGGGCTAACATGACTACATGAGCCTACAAACTGCTGAAGTGCTGAGTTCAGAAAAAAAAAATCCTTGTTTACAAAAAAAAAAAAAGATCCTACAAACTGCTCTAACCAACATGGCTCATATACATGGCACAGTGGGCCATCTAATTGCCTGGGCCAGGGCCTGAACTTCTGGAGAATTGTAAAGTAGAAGGTGGGCCGGAGAGTAGTACGGGCATTTGTACCGTTCCAAGTTTCCAACCGTCAGATCGGATCCCCAGCTCCGCCGGCGACATGGACTTGCCGGCGAGCCGCAACCGGTGGCGCAGGCGGAGCGCGCGGTCGCACCTACCCCTCGTCGTGGCCGCGCTCGTGCTCCTCCTCCCGGCTTCTCTCCTCTTCTCCTCCGCCTACTCCTCTGTGCTGCGCTCCCTCCTTCCCTTCTCCGCCTCCGGCGGCGGCGCCGGGCTGCCCCGGTGCGATGCCTCGCAGGAGCTCGAGGGCGAGAGGTTCCTGTGGTACGCACCGCACAGCGGGTTCAGCAACCAGGTCGGGGAGCTCCGCAACGCCGCGGTGGCCGCCGCGCTGCTCAACCGCACCCTCGTCGTGCCCCCTGTGCTCGATCACCACGCTGTCGTCCTGGGGAGCTGCCCCAAGTTCAGGGTCTCCGACCCCACCACGCTCCGCTCCGCTGTCTGGGACCACGTAATGCAGCTGCTCCGGGAGCAGAGGTAAAGATGTGCTCCACCTTTTCTGATTGCTGCTTAGTGCTTACCGTCTGTGAAACTAATCAAACACTCAGGGTTGCTTGGAAAACTGCGGCTACTGCAAAATAAGACGGCTACTGTTTAGTGCTTAGCATCTTTTTGGCGACAACTTATCCATTTTAAGTCTGCAGAACAGATTGCATGTACTCGGTTTGCTTCATTGTGAAAATGTGCCTGCTGATTGGAATACCTACTTTGCTTGGAAACCTTTACTTCATTCGATTATATTCTACTTGTAGTTAGGATAAGCCAGAGAAGCTAGTTAATACAATATTGAATTGGAGATAGTATAGTAATCCTCTATTTTATTGAAGTGCAGATGGTATAATGCTCCCACCATTCTTAAATATATGATGATGATTAGTTCAACATAGCGTGATTTGAACCACATTAGCTTTCCAAAACGGATGTACTATTAATTATTAAATAGTCATTTATTTTGACCATAGACATGATAATCAGAATATTTATTGTTAATGTCATTTTTTCAACATCAGGTACGTCGCAATGGGTGACATAGTTGATCTATCCCCAATAAAATATGTTGTTAGGACGATTGACTTCAGGGTTTTTGTCTCTCTGTGGTGTGGTGTAGACATGAGGAAGTCCTGCTTTTCTGGGTTGTGCTGTGCTGTTTCTGGTGGTAGCTCTGTGTCAGATGACTACAATAGATGCAGATCAGTGCTGACTGGTTTAGCAGGCAGTGAAAAAGGCTGTGTGTATCCCATACAGGATGACTGTAGAACAACAGTCTGGACATATAAGGAGAATCACGATGGGGCATTAGATCAGTTTCAACCAGATGAAGAGTTAAAACGGAGGAAGAAGATCTCATATGTTAGGAGACGCAGAGATATGTACAAGGCTTTAGGGCCCGGTTCAGAAGCTGAAGATGCTACCTTGTTGGCATTTGGGACACTCTTCTCAGGACCATACAAAGGATCAGAATCTTATTTTGATATCCATGAATCACCAAAGGATCCAAGAATACAGAGTGTGCTTGAGAAGATTAAGTTTCTTCCTTTTGCTCCAGAGATTATGTCTGCAGGGAAGGAATTTGCTAAGAACAAGATTAAGGAACCGTTTCTATGTGCGCAACTACGATTGCTAGATGGTCAATTCAAGAACCACTGGAAAGCTACATTTTCTGCCCTCAAGGAGAAGTTGAAAGCTATCGAGTCAGATATGAAGGAAAGCAAGGCTAGTGGTCCGATTCACATGTTCATCATGACTGATCTTCCCCCAGTGAACTGGACCAATACCTATCTTGCAGATGTTGCAAAAAATGGGCGATATAAATTATACACCCTGAAGGAAAGTGATGAATTAGTGCAGCAGACTGCAGAGAGGCTTATGTCTGCTGAACATGGTGTACGGTCTGGATTCCTTCCAAAAAACATGGTGAACACTAAAAAGGATTGTAGCCCTGTTCAGCTACCAGAAATTTTGTTATATGTTGAGCAATCTGTCTGTAGCTGTGCAACACTAGGATTTGTGGGGACTGCTGGATCAACAATAGCAGGAATCATAGAAACACTGAGGAATAACAATGCCTGCAGATTGTAGAATTAAACATTTGACAAGCCACCTCACAACCTGAACTGCATTTGCTAGGTATATCCTGAAAAATGCCCTCATCTACAATTTCATCCACAAATGTATCCTCATAGGGCTTTGCCCCATCCAAACATCTGTTCAAGATGCCAACAAACTTTTCAGTCTCTCACCTTATTAATTGCACCGTGTAGGCAAAGATTTCCAAAGTGAAATGAGATGTTTTGGTGAAAAAAGAAGGCCAAAAATCTTCACGATTGTAGCATTTTTCTAATCATTGTCCTCTTGAGTCATGACAGAATCTGTACTTCTGCAGGGATTCTGGATACACAACAAACAGGGGAAAGATTTGCAAAATTTATGGTCAAAAGAAATTGCAAAAATATTTGGGCCAAGCACACGGACATGAACCATATCTTTTAACACAATATCAAAGAGAAAAGAAGCATTTCTGCACAATGACCGTAATTTCCAACGAGTGATAACTGAACTTGGCCATGATTTAGAGCACTCCAGTGTAATGTTTCCTGCACTTTTAAGGACAGCTGGTTAGGTGGCCATTTGAGCAGGTTGAATTGTGCAAGTAGGAGTGCATAAGACTATATCAAGGTAATCTGGCTCGGAAGGAGCATACAAAGTAGATCATTGTGTTTGTTATTGGCTTTTCAGGGTGTTGAGGATTCATTGAAGTGCAAGATACAAAGATGATCAGAATTCTTATGTGGCAAGCTTCGCTGAGCTAAGCTGCTGAGAAATATGAATTGCCTAGGTGAGGCGATCCATGTTTTTTTTGTTCCCAAATCTGTCACCACAGTTGTTTCAGTGCCATATTGGTTGTTGCCTGGTTTACTTAGGATTGCATTTGGGATGTTTTTTGTGGTGGCCTATGTAGTATAGCGGACTTTTTGAATGGTTGGCTGGATCCCGGGTGGTTTAATAAAACTTCAGGCTCACTTCCCTTTTATCTTTCAGGAATGTTTCAGTTGCTAACACGTTTATCCATACCAAATAAAATATTTGGTGTCTTACGATGATTCACTTCACGGTCTTTTTGTGAATCAGTTGTGTAGCGTAGACATGCACTAGAAAGTGCTGAAGCTGAATCATGGCACGTTTTTCACTCAAGATTGCAGACTTCAAGGACAGTCCAGTCGAGTTGACTGAATGGAAGCCATATATTACACGGGATCTGTTCCTGCTTTTGTTCTTGCAGTTGTACGGGATGTGCCTTCTCAATTTTGTTGCTTTACTTCTTCAAGCTGAATCAGATAGTTGTTTTGTTTTCATTAAATCCCCTGGTTTCTTTTATTGCAAATCCATGATCTTGTTTTTGGGAGAGTCTTTTAGGCTCACCAGTTCACGCGACCCCTCACTTCCCACCTCCATCACGCTGTTTTCAGTATGATGTTATCACAATTGTCAGTTGTTCATAAGCATAATAGTAGTAGGCTAGTAGCATCTCATGTCTATTTAGGGTGTGTTCAGAACAAGTGAATTTTAAAGGCATTTTAGAGGAACCCATTCCTAAGGAATTTTTCCTATAGTTGGTGTTTGGAATGGAGGAATGGTGGACATGAAAGGAATGACTTCCTTCACAACATAGGAAATAAAACATGAGGTTGGAGCTAAAGGAAAATCTCATTTGTTTTGTTTTTAGCATGTTGGCTATCTTAGGCGCATTGAAATTAGCAAGACAATACAAGGAGAAGTTATTTTAAGAAAAAGAAAAGAGTAATTAGAGATGTCAAGATGTTATTAATTAACTTAAATATCTTAAAATAATTGCAATATGGTTATTGAACACTTTAGTTAGTCAAAAACATATTTTATTTAGTTATAATAATATATTGATTCATATGTTTCTATTTCCTGTATGTATTCCAAACATCTATGTTCTCCTTCTCCATTCCTCTGTTCTTTTCTGACTTCTTTCATATTCATGTGTTTTCTCCATCCCTGTGTTTTTTCTATTACTGTGTTTTTTCGTTCCTCCATCCCAGACAAGGCCTTAACCAGAAAATGGATATATACCAGTTGTTCATCTCATCACTTCATCTGATTGATGAGATATAATCTCAAAGAAGAAATACCATCTCGCCGTAAGTCACAGCATATATTCGTCAAAAGAAACTTCTACGACAACAGTATGAGCTCTGGAAATGGCGACTTGGCAAGTCAGCTGTCAGTAACCAGCACAATGGAGCCACATGTTCTCCGCGCCTCGAGATCAGTGTGAGCACGGGCAGCCTCTGACAGCGGGTACACGTGGTTGACGCGCACACGCAGCACGCCGGCCGTGACGGCTGCAAAGACTTCACCGGCAACCTGTAGCAGCACGTCCCGGGTGGTGGTGTAGTGCATTAGTCCTGGCCGGGCCAGGACCAACGATTTTGGAGTGAGTTTGCTCACTGAGATAGGGTCTGGTCTTCCTGAAGATTGGCCGTAGGAGACCATGCATCCGCGAGGCATCAAGCAGGCCAGTGATCCCTGTGTAACAGAGTTATTAGACAAGAAACAAGGCCCCATGCGAACACGGGAAAGTTTCCCTACTCCTACATGAATTGAGGCGATCCTCATGAAACCTGTGGCTGCTAGTAACAGTCTTATGATTCAACTTCGATTTAAATTTTTTTTGGTTAGTTTTCATCAAGAACATTGAGCGGGTACCAGTAAGATGATGCTAATTTGTGAAGGGGAACTTGTTTATACCTGGAATGTGTCCCTCCCAACGGCGTCGTAAACAACATCAACACCTTTCCCTGATGTGATCTCAGCAACCCGAGCCACAAAATCCTCCTTCGTGTATACTATCACATGACGGCACCCGTCTTTGGTTGCTTGGACCGCCTTCTCTTCAGTGGAGACCGTGCCGATGACGGTGGCTCCCAGGGCGTGTGCCCATTGGCAGAGGAGAGAACCGACTCCACCAGCAGCAGCATGAACTAGAACAGTGTGACCTCTCTGTACCTGTATAGAAGAATAAGATGGAGGTGTTGGTAAGCTGCATTCTGACATCAAAAGTCATGTTGTTTATGGGTACGATGCAGCAAAATAGCATTTATTACCACATTAAATCATATTCAAAATTTGATAATTAAAAATAGCAATCAACCTTAAAGGCTTGTAGCACAAGAACATATGTAGTCATTCCCTTCAGTAGAATAGACGCTGCAGTTTTATAGTCCATTGCAGGAGGTATAGGAATAGCCACATCTGCTGGGATAATCTGCTCTTCAGCATAAGAGCCCATTGGGTTATCAACATAGCCAACAATATCACCAACTTCGATGCTCGTAATCCCTGGACCCACAGCAGACACAACTCCAATTGCTTCTTTGCCTGGATAAATAGGAGTCCATGTTTCAAGAATTCCAGAGTAAGATCAAGAGGACTAAAAATAGTAGTTGATCAGTTACAGGGTATATTGCTCAAGAACTTAAACAACACAAGTAGCATACTTGTTTTGTGGGACTATTATATCAAATGCATGTACACCAAATCTGACAGTTCATCTGCAACTGCCAGTGGTGACTTGCTAGAAGCTGCAGGGTACCAATTGCAATCATTCTACGATTGTTAAAGGCATTGATTGACGAGTGACAGAAGTTTTCCTTGTACCTTCTGATGCAATTCATTAGCTTAGGTGCCATCCTATAGAATGGACAATGAAGGTATAATCAAATTAAGATACAGAGTGTCCATCTGAGGGATATTTTTCCTCCAGTTTCAGTCAAAATAAAAGAAAATATGGAGGGACAAGGATTATTCGTCTTCCATGGAAAACAGGGAATAAGTGAAGACACCATTGATCCTAACTAAGTTCAAGCATATACTCATTAGCTTAACAGTTTCTGTGATTTCTTTAACCAAGCATTGAATTGTAATCTGCCTACTGAAAACTTCTTCCTGCACATGATCATTCCCTAGCCTTTTATTGAGTGAGATCTATGCTGTGAGAAAGCATGTTTTTACAACTGTAAGTCATATTCCTTAACCATGATTTTGAGGCTAACACAAACTTCTCCAGACCACACGACTGATTATCCTATTCAGAAAATAACTTAGTTAACCCACATATTTGCCAAGGTCTGTAAGCATTCAGCCATACTAGAATGATCTTCTTATGGAACACTAATGAAAATACAACGTGGTAAAAATTAATACCAGGAATAAATGGGAGAGGTGCTCGATGCAGCCCTGTACGGTAATATACATCGACATAGTTGACTCCTATGGCCTTGTTCTTGATCCGGATCTCTCCTTCATTTGGCTCCCCAACCTCAACCTCTTCCAAAATTAGCACCTTTTAGACCACGAAGGGGACAAATCTCAAATTTCAAGTTTGATTTCCTAAAGGATCTAGGACAAGAACGCCAAAAAAAAAGTGCAACTTCTGGCAAAACACTGACTTCTGGCCCACCGAGCTTGTGGACCCGTATTGCCTTCACCCTCATCTCCGGAACCAGTCAATGAGGCAACAGTCTCTTGTAGCTGAATACAATCCGCGACCTGGTAACATCATGGCATATAATCAGTGTCATTCTGTTATCAGGGGATGCTTTGTCTAGTGCTAGCATCAAGAGGAGCAAAATCCATCACATTCATCATGGTTAAACACTTGAATTTTGGAACCAAATCAACGGAATCAACGAAAGGGCGACTAGGCGAACTGACCAGATCGTCGTCGAGCGTTCGTTCTCCCTTGCGGGCAGCGGAGGGCCGCGAATCCAGACTGCGGATGGATGGACTGTTGGAGGCTTGGAGCGCCAGTACGATGAAGCCTCAGCAACTCCCCGTCTTTGACAGGACAGAGCGATCAAGGCCGCATACCTCAAATCTGACAGCTACCGTTGCCTTGAGCCGATCAACCTGACAGACCCATGATTTATAAGTTCCGCATGCGATATATTTGTAAACCGTAAGAATCTTTGTTTACGAATAAAGCGTTCCTGCGATGCAACATAACTCCATTTAGCAACATTAATTAATTAATTATATGAAATAGACACTCATAGGTAGGTACAGTAGCACTATTGCCGGCAACAAATAGCTTGTGAGAATAAGTCCACCAGTACGCAATAAATATGATGTAGAAGTCGGTTAGAAATATTGTGAGAATCGGTAGTAACTAAATTCATATCATAGCATTAGTGCCGGCAACCAGCTATTTGTTTATAATATTTGTATAGTATAACTGTTGTTATGGAATGAACTATCGTTGAACTAGCTATTTTTATCACTTGGTGGGAGTCACCTTATCTCTTCCCACAACTTAAGCATTGTGCGAGTTTACAACAACAACTACTACCGACTGACCTTGGGTCCACTTTTATTGCCGACGTCGGTAGTAAACATTGTTGTTGCTCTAAGGGCAATCATAATGTGAGAATAAACCCGGTAGTAAGCAATAGATATGCCCTCATACTCGATTATAAGTATTGTGAGACTCGATAGTAGTTAAAACCCGATAACACCACTACTGCCGATAGCAAGACAATTATTAACAATGTTTCTACTATTTTCCTTTGCTATTCAATAAACAACTCTGAGCACATGCATGGTGTTCGAGGCCGGTTCTGGTAAGACTAACTAATTGTTTTTTTTTTCTGAATAGGCTCCACCATATCTCACGTTATACATATAATCATTGTGGGATTTGTAACAACTGCCGGCTGCTTAGGGTGTGTTTGGTTGGATGGATAAAATGGGATGGGATGGGGTCATCCACATTTTGATGGTGTTTGGTTGAGCGTCACCCACTAGTGTCAGGGATGAAAAAGGAATATTCTCAAAATATGCCGGACGAGCTGATCCCCAAAAAAATGGGCAGATGAGGTCATCCACCCTCGCTGGCGAGTCTCTCCTCACCCCTCCAAACTCTCGTCTCCTTCAATCTCACCTCTCCCTCTCTCAATTCCCGAACAGAAAGAAAAGGCGACGATAATGGTGGTGAGATCGAATCCGATGAAGACGCCGCCTAGATCGACTCCCTACTCTCCCATCCGTCGTCGATCTCTTTTCCCCCGCCTCCAGATTGATGTTGCACCTTACATTGTTGTGGACGACGACGAGGCCCCGCCTAGATTGACATCGCCTCTGCCCTTGCTGTGTACACGTTGTCCAGAATCTATGCCCAACATATCCGCACGTCACCTTGTCGTGGACCAAGACGAGCGCACCGTCCTATCCAGCATGAGGAGCACGCCCAAGATCCCCGTCGCCTTCCTCTTCTCCTTGATGATGCCAAGGCGCGTGGCCATGGCCTCGGCAGCATGGCGGCCTGCTCGTCGGGTGTGACGGAGTTGTGGCGTCGCGGGAAGGTGTCGCTCGGCTGCAGCGCCGACATCGCCTTGATGTGGACCACGCCCAACATTCACAATTGATAGAGTAATTTCACCCAACTATTGAAAAGGGTGATCATATCCTAGTGGATGAGTTTGTCCCTCCAACTAAACACCATAGTGGATGAGCTTATCCCTCATATTCATCCAATCAAGCATACACCACTAGGGATGAACTCATCCAGTATATCTGGGATGACACTATCCCATCTCTCGTTGACGCCCAACCAAACACACCCTTATGGGACCTGCTCCTAATATCAAAGTCGGCAACAAACATTGTTGTTGCTCTAAGGTGCCAACTACACATGAACATGCACTAATTTTAATCTGAACAAAAGGGTTCTTCTAAAGGGGTATACCAGTTCTAATGCATGCATCTGAGTGTATGGGACTAACCAAAATTTATTTCAATTTTTTTTGAGAATAAACTAATTTTTATGCATTTTCCAGTTTACATGCAATTTCTATTAATTAGATAAATTTGAAAAAATAGAAAATTATGGGACCACTCACATCTAAGACACAATAGCGGCTAGACACTGTATGGCACAAAATTATGGGAGTACTAGCATGGCAGTAGAGCTCATTGGAGGATAGCGGTGACTCGTCAAAGGTGATAAAAAACAGCAAAAAATGCTAAAGAAAAAATACTAACACAAAGCACATGATGAGCACGAACATTTTATTATATTGTAATTTGATACTTAAGTCTATTGGTGAGTTTCCAGAGCACAAAGCTATAATTGAGGCTGCTAGGAGAATTTGTCGATGGTTGTACAACCATAATAAGTTGCATGCCATGATGAGGACCGCTATTGGAGGTGAATTGGTAATATGGAATGCTACTCGATTTGACACCAATTATATGTTTTTGGAGAGCATGCTTTGATGCAAAGATAAATTCATGACATGGGTGGCTTCAACACATTCTTAGAAAGTCATTTTGCCGACATGCCTAAGGGAAGATATGCTCATTCATGTCTTTCTAGCTTGTCATGGTGGGATAACATGAGCTTGGTGGTCAAGTCTGTGGAACCTTTGTATGCATTCCTTCGATTTGCAGATCAGGACAAGAAGCCAAATTTGAGTGAAGTCTTGTTAAGATTTCATATAGTAAGGAATGAATATAAAAGTTTATTTTAGGACAATCCCCGGGAACTTGAAAGACTTATGACAGTGATCAATCCTAGGATGGGTGATATTGCAAGCAATACTTATGTCAATGCAACTGCTGCTTTACATCCCAGATGTCACTATGTCTATGGCACATCAAATAATGTTCTAAATGACCTTCGCACGGCATTTTAGATTATGACAGATACAGACACATGCGTTTTGATGCTGCATGAAGCTAAGACTTATAGAAGAAAAGAGGGTGCTTTTGCTTCAGAGTTGGCTCGTAAGATGGCATGTGATAGTAATACTTCACCTTGTAAGTCATTGTCCATTTCTTACGTCATCTATATTTTATGTGAAACATTCACACTTATTTTACATTCTTTTATTTGTTGTAGCACAATGGTGGGTTATGTTTGGAAGTGACACCCCAACTCTCCAAAAGCTTGCACTACGTCTTGTATCTCAGTGTTGTTCCTCTAGCGGCAGTGAGTGCAATTGGAGTATATTTGCTTTGATCCATACAAAGGTGCGCAATAAGTTGTCATATAAGAAACTCCACAAATTGGTATGTGTCAACTACAACCTACGCATTCGTTTGAGGCAAGCTGAATTATACAAGCCACTAGAAGATGATCCATTCGATCGATTAATAGAACTTTCTTTATATGATCAAGCAAATCCGATACGAGATTGGATGGAGCACGGTCGGTCAAATGTTGTTCCATTACTTGATGAGGAGAGCACCGAGAGTGACACCCCTATTCCATCAAGAATGGTGACCGAAGATGACACTCTAGCGGAGTTACAAAGAATTACTGGGACTAGTTCTCTTGCTGAGTGGGCGGATAAACATGTGGGTGACACACATATAGGAAGGCGTAAATTGTTAAGCATGAGAAGGAAGGAAAAAGGAAAGAAACAGTAGAAGACAACTAAAGGAAAACCAGTGCGTAGTGATGATTCTACTGAGAGTGACAATAGGAGCCCGACCTATCAAGAGTCAGATGATAGCAGTTCAGCCTCTTCTGCTGGTGACTCGGACGGTACTGGTGGTGGACGTGGTGGTCCTACCTCTGTTCCACCTTCAACGAGTGTCCACTTCACAGGTAACAAAAATAATGATTATTGTATCATACCAATTCATGGACGGTTCATTCACTCATCACTTCTTTTGCAGGTGAGGAAGATTTCACTCATGCTACACAGGATCAAGACCATGGTGCTCCATATTCTCAGAGGACGACCATGCATGGGGTGAAACTACAAGGGGTAGGCAATATCATCTAGGAATCCACTCTTCTCCTTATGCAAGTGAGTCCTCAATCAGCGCAGGTAGTTCTTCTCCCTATGCCCATGGTTATGACCAATACATTGCTTCGCCGCCAGACACCCAACCTCCTCCACAATGGGTTTATGAGTGGCAGGACCCTGATTTCTATAACTTGTTGCTCAATGAATGGCAAACAACTGCGGCATGGACTGGACAAACTTGGAATGACTATAAGGCGGCATTGTTGTCTACTCGCGGTCATGTCAACTGAAGAGTATCACTCGGCGTGGTACTCACGTCCATGGGTGTGAGTGCAATTATTTGATTTCTATATATCGGACCTATTGTATAATTATTTGTACAACAATTATATTTGGATGCTTTATATTGAACTATATAGATGTGCTATATTGTACTTGTATGAACTAAATATATTACAAATTTATGTCTAATATTATGCTAAATATGTAAGAAATATCATGCCTAATTTTTTTTCAATTATTTGAGTTGGTTCATTCTGCAACCGGTGTAACCGGCCGGTTAACCGGCTGGCGACCGTGCCCAGCCAAAAACAAATTTTGCCTGGCTAATCGGCCGGTTATGCCGGTTAGCCGCTGAACCGGACCCGGCCGGTTCCACGGTCGTAAGGCCATGCGCATGAATAAGAGCACAAAAACGTGCTCTGGGTGACGGTGCCAAAGAGGATGCTCGGTCAGGATGTTCTGTGAGAGACCGCTCGAAATAAGAGTCGGCCTATCTGACAAAACACATTTGACATGGATTGAGCAAAACCATTACACGACATATTAAAAGGGCAGCTAGACTTGCCTAGATTAATAAGAAGTATCGATGTCAAAATCAACCAATGCCACTATATCACTATCCAAGTTGAAGTTTCCGGTATGTCAATGTAGTGTTGATAAGGAGAAGTGACGTCCAGAAAATCGTACATAAGGGGTGATGACATGCGGACAGTGGGAAGTTAGAGACTGCACGGTTTGACATAATGACAATCATGTCTCTCGTGATTTGATGGTCAGACATTATTTGATACCTCTAATGCTTGATATCTTTTGCAGCCTGAGAAAAAAACCTCTCTTAAGATACATGGTAACATACTTACGTTTATATCTCCTCGACAGCTATTCGCGTGGGCTCCTCAACCGAAGGTGAATTTTGCCAATACTATGGCTATGATCATGACCCTCATGATTTCAAGGTGAATTTTGCCAATACTATGGAGTATGATCATGACCCTCATGATTTCAAGGTGAATTTTGCCAATACTACGGAGTAAATATGAAAACAATAAAAAATATTTTGTGTGTAAGACACTAAACCGAAAACTTTTATCTATAAAATATTAGAAATGAACTATAAGCAGTGTCCTATAGACAAAGATTTTGGTGTAATGTCCTACAGATAAAATCAGGTTTTTCAAGTGTCCCACACACAAACTATTTCTAAAAAAATATAACCCACATCAATTTTTGCATGTCTAATATCTGGCATAGGACCCAAAATTATTCAGTAAAATAAATTGTCTAGCCAAACAAGACAAGGATGCATGCCCGGAAAGCAAAACTAGCATTATTCCAGTCTCAGAAAACAGATGCGCAGCGCAGGTACATAGATGAACGTCAATCAGTACAGCGGCTGGTAGTGCTGCACCCACATGTCGCGCTGCACCGACATGTCGTGGCCGTTCACCCTGAAGAAGATTGCTGTCTCGTTGAACGTCGCCTCGTTCTTCAGCTCCGCGCTCTTGAACACGATGACGCCGTGCTTGGGGGTCAGCCCGGCACGTGGCAGCTCCATTTCGATTGTATCAATGGAACTTTCAAACCCCTGAAACCTGCGTGCAAGAAACAGACATGACATCCTAACATTCACAATAGATGATACTTGTTGATCGATGCATGTGGTTTGTGTACTTGCACATTTCACGTACCGTTCGAAGTAATCCCAAATTTGTTGTGCTTTTACTGGGGGGGCATTCGGGGAAGGAGACAAACACCGTCCGGGAGTCCTCCGGCGTCGTCCTCTTCTGGACAACGAACGGCTCCATCAGCTCCGGCGGCATCATATACGAAGCGTTCGCCACCGTGTCGGCCTCGCCTTTGTACCGGCTCAGCATCGTGTACAAGTGGTCGTTGAAGATAAGCGGCGCAGCGTTGCTCCGGATCACATCGAGGCCACGCGCGACGAGGCCCCTGTGGAACTTGAAGAACCTGAAATCGACCAGCCGGCCGTGGCCGCAAAGGGCCACGATGCTCGGGATGCCCTCAAGGTGCTCTGGCAGCCTGTCTTGCCCGTGGACGATGTAGCTGTGGATGGCGTCTACCTCGGCAACGAGCTGGGATAGCATGGTACTGCCGCTCGCCATTGTCGACACTTCCTGGAGGACCTTCATGCCCACGATCGTCTCCAGCCAGACCAGGAGGCAGATCACGTTCTTGGCAACCTCCTGCCTTGTGGGCCGAGCGAGGACGCGCTCGTATGCCTTGCGGGCAATATCGAAGGACTCGAGGACTTCCCACACCCGAACAACCATTTTAGAACTCATGGCGGTGGATTGGTGGAGATCTCTTGTGACTTGTGAGATGGTGATCAAAGGCTGCAGGGAGAGGTGAGAAGGATGGCTTGCAAATGAGAGAGAGTCTTCGGGTTATAAAATGCAAGGAAATAGCCGCGTGTAGACATGGGTGCAGGAGCCGTTGGCAGATTTAGAGAGTATCTTTCCTGATCACAAAGTGTGAAACAAGCAAAATATGTAATTAATAAAAGTTACCTATAAAGTTTCAAATTTAAAATATCGCATGTTTTTTTTAAATAATCCTATCATATGAGATGTAACGACAAAATAAGTAAGATTTATGTATTATAAGAAACGCAACGGCGACACAAGTTTGAGTTGAACGTTTCATGAAAGACACAACGGCTAGCTAAGTTTGAATTGCGTGATTCATACAAAGCGTAACGACTACATAAGCTGGAGCCAAATGGTTTCAGATATATGAGGTGCAACGGCTACTTAGAGCGTTTCATGTGAGACACAACATCTAGATAAGTTAGAATCAAGCAGTTTATAAGAGGCACGTAGTGGCTAGACAATTATAACCTTCGGAGCATCGTCTTGGTTCAACCTATTTTCATGGACCGTCATGCCTAACAGAACTGCCCAATATGGTTGAATAGCTCGTGCGCTGGTCCAACATGGCCTGATAGCAAATTCGTGTTGTACTGGCCCATCACTTATTGTGCCATGCCGGACGAATCATTTTGGACACATCTCGCTCCAATATGTGGATATGGTGTGGAACTTGTATGTCCATCTAGTTTGCATGCTCCTCTCTTAGTCTAGTAACATATATTTGATAATGTTGTTGTATATGTATGACACTAATTTTGTCATGTGTTGTATAATAGCTCAAATATACAGGAGTGCCACGTTAATTTTTATTAGAAAATGAATAAAGGTTAAATATGAGAATATAAACTTTTAACAAAAATGCAATGCAACTATATTAAAAAGACGATAATCCTTATTGAAGACCACAAAATGAGAGAAAAAAACATCCTCTAATACTGTGATTATGGTTTTGAAGAAGTCCATTTTACTGCCCTCAATTATACCAAAAATCAATTAACTCTCTAACCTTTTGTGTAATTGAAGGTTGTCTATCATTATTTCCTCTGCCATGTATATTGATACTGTTGAATAGTTGTTTGAGTTTGTCTTAGGAAGATGATTTGAAGCATCAATGATTAAATTTAGTTTTTAGTTGTTCAATCTATCCAGCGAACCCGTTGAAGCATCAATGGTGAATATTGCTTTACATTTGACATTTATGTAAGAATAAAATCCTAAATTCATGGTTGACAAAGTTGCTTGCTCCTTTAGACAACCAGAGAACCCACACGCACACACACGCATTCGTGTGCGTGCAAAGACACAAGAGAAGAAGAAGGAGAGGTTAGTGTGAGAAACCATGTGGGTAGTGTCATGGTTTGTAACATGTGATGAGTAATTGACTTGGGCTAAATTTGTGTTTGAGTTGAAATGCAGGAAATTCAGGATTGCATGGGTTTGTACATTGTTATGGTTATGACTAACCGGAGTTGGTGAAGGTATTGGTTAAGTTGCAAGAGAAGGAAAATGTGTTTACTTGTCTCATGATGTATAGGTCAATGGAGTCGACTTGACGGTCAACGGTGAGAGGATCGGGCACAAATATGAGATTTGGGGTCAGACGATCAGGATGTCGGGTAAAGTAAAGGGTGATCCACACCGTACACGTAAAGAGGCAAGAAGCACGGAAGGTTTTGCGATTGAATCTCAAAACCATGATGGTGATAAAGACGGCGTGTTGACCAAGTTAAGGCAAGCGGGATGCCGGTGCAAGTGACAAGGGGGCCTAATGGAGAAGGCCCAGGAGAGACTTGTCGGTAGTCAGGATTGCAAGACAAAGTGACACGTGTCAACATCAAGGAAGACATGCTTTGAGAAGCGTGCAAGACGGTTTCTCGGTTTGGGCCTCAAAATCGGTGGCGGCGATTGGAGGTGCACATGGCACCATCGTGAGCTTGCGTCGAGGCGAAGCAAAGATGTGAAGGACTCGATGGTGTTCGGGTAAAGGAAAAAGAGTTGGACGGTTTTGCTCCTGGTGGTAGGTGGCAATATATTGTAGGTCAAGGGTAGAGTTGTCTTAGATCCTATGCTTATATAAGGAGAGGTATAGCTGGTCGGAGAGGTATCTCTTCCCATTAGCCTTGTGTTAGGTTTTCATTCAAAGTGCCGGGAGAGGTATTCATGTTTTAGTGGAGAGGAAAGCGTATGAGAGAGACAAACTTTTCTCTTCCAAATAGTGAGAGGAAGATGGTGACTTCCTAGCTATGTATCCATGAATCTTGTATGCAAGAATCAATGATATGAGATTCAATTTTGTGCTCAAGATCTTCTCCTCTCCCTAAATCCCAAATTTCTCTTTTTCTCTATTTTTGAAGCTATTTTCGTGGGAATTTTCAATCTCGTTTTTAGCAGGTTTTGGGAGGAATTTTTTGAGGGATCTTGGTGCTAGGACATGCCTAAACATTCCTTGATGGACCCTTGGTGGAATCCTAGACAAGAGCACCTTTGATTTTGTGGATTTCCTCAAGAACATTCAAACCCTAGAACTTTCGGTAAAATCTGAAATTCACAATGAATGCTTGAGCTTTTTGTGTGATTCCACTTGGAGAAGGAACATCCTACCATGAGACATCTATTGTCCATGTTTTGTGATTTTTAGAGTTTGTTTGATTAGGTTTTGCTAATTTTCTTAGCAAATCCCGAGAGCAGTTTTTGTTCTGTCGAGGATCGATCGGCACTGCCGATCTTTCCATTAGCACTGTCGGTGCAGGATGAAAAATCAGGGTCAGGAATATCGATGTCCTTACCGGGAATTTCGTCTTCTTTCTGATGTCAATCAGCACTGCCGATTCCTGATCCGGCATTGTTGATGCGGGAGAAAAAGCTTTGATCAGCACTGCCCATGGCCTGGCCGGCACTGCAGATGCCTTTTGTCTATGTGTTCCCAAAGTTTTGCTCCATCTATTGACCGGCACTGCCGATGGCTAGACCGACACTGTTGATGGTCTGTTACATCTCCCGATCGGCACTATCAATGTACTATCAGAGTTATCTGTTTTGGTCACAAATTCTTTGACCGTTTTGAGTCTTTGTTGTTCTTCTATGTTTCCGTTGTACTCCGCTGTTGTTGTTGAACACTCCTAGGATTAGCACATCACAAGTTGGTGTGTGTGATCTTGGTGGTTTGTTCAGAGGTTCGCTGGGGTCATAATTGGGACATAGGCCAAGTTCTTGAGAAGAATTTTAATTGGCTCCCATTCACCCCCCCCCCCCCCTTTTGGTCTCCTTCTCGGTCCTTCATAGTCTACCCAAATTTTGTGGCTTCCAACCTACCAATGTCAAGTTGTTGATTAGAGGCTCAAACGTGTTTAGATTGGCTCCAAAATTGGTCAGCTCATTCTTCACTTAGAGCACTCTGATCTGGTTAGTTGGTTTGGGTACTGGTTCAGTGAAGCATCAGATTTGAGAGGTACATTTGAAAACAAGAAATTGGTAACAACAAATGTATTCTCTAGAAAGATCTCATAGGGCCGATCACTGAAATCAGCTACTAGCATTTAGGATTGTAGAGCTGGTCTCCTTCTCGGTCCTTCATAGTCTATCCCAATTTTGTGGCTTCCAACCTACCAATGTCAAGTTGTTGATTAGAGGCTCAAACGTGTTTAGATTGGCTCCAAAATTGGTTAGCTCATTCTTCACTTAGAGCACTCTGATCTGGTTAGTTGGTTTGGGTACTGGTTCAGTGAAGCATCAGATTTGAGAGGTACATTTGAAAACAAGAAATTGGTAACAACAAATGTATTCTCTAGAAAGATCTCGTAGGGCCGACGACTGAAATCAACTACTAGCATTTAGGATTGTAGAGCTGGACCCATATGTCGTTGGCGTTTGGCATCCTGAAAAAGATTGCCTTCTTATCGCACATTGACTCATTCATCTGCTCCATGCTTGGGAAAAGATGACACCGTGCTTGGCCTGGCCATCTCCCTACTCGGCTGCTCCATTGCAATGCTCTCAATGCAACGCCCAACCCTCTAACACCTGCATGCAAAGACATACTTGAAACATGTAGATCAATGTTTTGAATGTACTGCTCGAAGTAGTCCTTGATCTCTTGTGAACTCATAGGGGGCCTTGCGGGAAAGAAACAAACACCGTCCGAACATTAGATGTGAGAGGTGCTTTGTCAGTTCAAGTTGCTACAGTTTAGAACATAGTATTTTTGGTAGATGAATTATTTGGGTAGTCAAACGATGTCGGACTACGCTGAATTTTTGTCAGTACACAGAAGAGTCTCGGAACTACTTGCATATCAAAATAGAGGATCTACTCTATGTGAAATGATATTTGAAGCAAGATGATAAATCCGAGGATGGATGGAGAGTTTGTCATCGCCAAGCTATGGGATTCATTTGACAATGGATCAATAATAATGTTTAGAACCATATCAGCAATGAGACACATGCATGCACCTTATGGCAGGAATTGGAGGAGTTGTACATCCGAAAGGAAGGTACAAATAAGATATTCGTGACTAAACAATTGATAAATTTGTAGTACAAAGAGGGTGCTCCTTTGTTTGATCATCTTGTGCTTTCCAAGCCATTATAAATCAATTATCTTCAATGAAAATTACATTTGAAGAATAGGTTGAGTCTTGGTGCTACTTGGCTCAATACTAGACACTAAGAAGACTTTCAAAGTCATTATGTGTAATTTATCTCCTAATGGTATTTTTACTTGGAACTATGTCATGATAAGGGTACTAAATGAAAAAACACAGAAGGAGTGTTGAATCCCCCCTCTCATTTTGAGGTGTTGGCCACCGAAGCACGGGGGGAGATGCAAAAGCTGAGGTCAGATAAAAGGTGCAACAAAGGGTATAGATAAATCTCAACATAAATAGATGACTATGAGTATCATCGTTGTCATAAGAAGAGACACAAAGTGGCAATGGCGCAAATATCAAAAAGAAAAGAAGAAAGGTCAACAACAAGCTTAGAAGAAAGGCAATGATAGTGACATTGTAATTATGTTCGTCAGATTACTTCACCTCGATCAAGACATATCCTAAAGCCATTGCCTCATGTTGTAGAAGACATTGTAATTACTATTGATGCTAAAAATGAAGTTAATTTGGGATGTCTTTATTCCACTATTATAAGGGTCACTATAGCTTTTTGATTGTGCAACAGTAAACCATATGAATGGTGATGAGATACTTTGGAAACTGGATGGTGGTGCTACCATACATGCTATATCTCATTTAGAGTATCTCACAAACTACACATTAGGTGATTTTGGTGCTGTGAAGATGGGTAAAAGGCATATGCAAGCAATCATTAGAAAGGGAGATATGCATTTGGTGACTTTAAATGATACCACATTAGTTTTCAAGTCTGTGAGTCATGTTGAGGGACTTTGAGTCAATATTATTTATGTTAGGTTACTTTATGAAGATGGGTATTTAAGTAGATTTGGAGAAAGACAGTAGAAGTTCACCAAGGACAGCATGGTAGTTGCAAAAGGTAACAAAATTCAATTTTGTGCCATGTTTATGTTAACCTCTATATTGTTTTTATGAATGCAGAGAAAAAAGACTGTTGTGTTCTATGATACAAGAGACTTGGGAACATTAGTGAGAAAGAGATGATCACTCTAGTGAAGAAGAATCTCTTAAAGGGGTTAAAGATGTTCATTTAAAGAAGTGCACAGATTGCCTAGCAAGGAAGCATCACAAGATTGCTTACAAGAGTCAACCTCCTCACAAGAAGCCAGAATTATTGAATTTAGTGCATTCCGATGTTTGTAAAATATCGATGAGATCATTTGGTGGTGTAAAGTACTTTGTTACTTTAATTATTGAGTTCTCTAAGAAGGTTTGGGCTTATGCTCTAAAGTCCAAAGATCAAGTGCTAAAGGTGTTCAAGCAATTTCAGACCTCAACTGAGAGAGAAACTGAGAAAAACATAAAGCGTATTCATATGGACAATGAAAGAATGTATATTAGTTCTTTTGATGCATATACAAAAAAGCAAGGGGTTAGCCATCAATTCACACCTTCGAAGACACCATAGCTGAATGGTCTTGCTGAGAGAATGAATAGGACAATTGTGGATAGAGTGAGATGTTTGTTGTCACATGCAAAGTTACCTAAGCATTTTTAGGGTGGGGCTTTAATAATTACAATGTATGTAACGTCCTAGGGTCCAACTTTCTTGGGCCCTACTTGCATTTTGAGTGGACTCCATACATCCACAAACCTATTTATGCTTTTATCCTCGTTACGCATAAATGGGTCAAACCAAAGTTGGAGGTGGTGGATAAGCTAGATTTATATGTTGACTTTCCTCCGACTAGACTAGCAAGGTGGTACTAAATTTTCACCTTCTTATTCACACAAGTACTCATGGATTACTATGGACCTAATCTCAATGGTTAGGACGTTACAAAAAACCCCTCTAAAAGGATCAATGTTCCTGTCAAAACACCGACACAACATAGCCATACTGGGAAAGCTACCAAGAACATTCCCTTTTAGACACGCTCATGGCCAGTGCTGACACATATGTGATGTCATGCCCCACGCATGGGCCTACACCATCATGCACAATATGTCCCTACCTCATGGCACTCATGTGCACTATGTCTAGAAGGACTAGCTCTAATACCATATGTTATGCCCTAGAATCCACACCTAGCTACATCCGACTCGTATTTTGAGTTGACTCCACACACCCACCAATTTGTTTATATATGCTTTCATCCTCACTTCATGTAAAAGAGTTACCCAAGGTTGGTGGTGATGGATAACCGAGGATTATATATTGGCATTGCTCCCCCTAGACTAGTAAGATAATACTAAACTCTCACCTCCTCATGCACACAAGTGTTCATGGGTCAGTATGGGCCTAATCTCAATGGTCTAGTACATTACAAATTGTCTTATTAATAACTCACCAAATTATCATTTACATGGCGATGTTCCTAACAAGGTTTGCTATAACAAGGACGTCTCATATGACCACCTAAAGGTTTTTGGGTGCAAGGCATATGCTCATATTCCTCAAGATGAAAGATCAAACCTTGATGCAAAAACATGATAGTGTATCTTTCGTAACTATGGATTGGATCAATTCAAGTACAAGATCTTTGATCCATTGCAAGGAAGGTTATGAGAAGTGATGTGGTATTTGTTGAATACCAGGTTATGATATTGTGAAGGCAAAGGATAATGTTCCATAGCAAGAGTCAGTTGTTAATTTTCACCCGGTTCCTATAGCTCCAGCTTAATGACACGCTGAATGTGATGCTATAGATGTGACACGTGATGATGTGCAAGGTACAAGTGATGAGAATGCTCCCCAATGGCATGAGTATGATGTTGAAATTAATGATTTGGATTAGTAACCTCCCATATAAGAAGAACCACCAGTAGCTCCACTCATAATATCCACCAGGTATTATTCAGATGAGTATGTGGTGCTACTATTTGATGGTTTAGAAATCGAGTGCTTAGCAAATGTAATGGAAGATGAGCACAAGAAGGAGCAGGTGAATACTATGCAAGAAGAAATGGATTCCTTGCATAAGAATCATACTTATGAGCTAGTGAAGCATCCTAAGGGCAAGAAATCTTTGAAAAATAAATGGGTCTATAGAATAATAAAAAGAAGAGCACATGTCACATCCAAGTTTCAAGGTTAGGCTGGTTGTGAAAGGATTTGGCCAGAGAAAAGAAATTGATTTTGATGAGAGATTTTCACTAGCTATGAGAATGACATCAATTAGATTAATCCTTGGCTTGGTAGCTAGTCTCAACTTGGAGGTTGAGCATATGGATCTGAAGACAACATTTCTTTGTGGTGACTTGGAGGAAGAAATTTGCATGGATCAGTCTGAGGGGTTTCTTATTAAGGCAAAAAAAAAACTATGTGTGCAAAGTGAAAAAGTGTCTCTATGGCCTTAAACAAACACCATGAAACTGATATTTGAACTTTGATTCAGTTATGAGGGAGCAAGGGTACAAGAGGTGTAGCACAAACCACAGTGTGTACATTCAGAGGTTTTAAGTGATGATTTTATCATCTTGTTCATCTATGTTGATTGTATCTTGATTGTTGGCAAGAATAACTTTAGGATTGCAAAGCTAAAGAAAGAGTTGACAAAGTCTTTTGCAATGAAAGACTTGGGTCCAGTAAAACAAATTATTGGAATAAGAACTGAGAGAAATAGAAGCTTTAGCAAAAGTTGTACTTGTCTCAAGAGAGGTATATTGAGAAAGTAATTTAGAAATTCAGAATGGCAATGCAAAAACAATGAGCTAGCATCTTGCACTGATGAAATGAAGATGAAAATGCAGCATGTTCCTTATGTCTCAGTGGTTGGAAGTTTGTGTATGCTATGGTGTGTACAAGGCCGAACATTACTCATGTGGTTCGTATTGTGAATAGATTTATATCTAATCTAGGAAGACCAACATTGGGAAATCGTGTAAAGTTGATTTTGATGTACCTCTGGAGGAACACAAAGTTGCAACTTTACTTTGGTTTAAGTAAGTGATATGGCTGGAAAGTTGATAGATGAAAGTCTACTTTGGGTTACTTGATTATAGACAAATAAAAAGCGTTGTCATGGCAAAGCAAGTTTGTCAAGACTTAATCTCGGCATCAGATATAGGGTAGTTCATCTATGTGGATTTATAGGTAGGACAGGGGTATGCGCGAGATCTAGAGACGATGGTAACACAAGACGCCAATTTATACAGGTTCGAGCCTCCCGAAGGATAATAGCCCTATGTCCTGTGTTCTGTGGTATTTGTATTCATATGTCTAAATCTAAAGATCTAGATGAGGAGGGTAGACCTAGACGATGATGTCTAGTTGTATCTAATCTATGTCCCATGCGTAATCTCTAGTTGAGCTTGTCCCTTGAGGAGGACCCCTGCCCCTTCTTATATATCCGGGGGGACAGGGTTACATCGCAGAGTCCTAGTCGGTCTACTGCTCTTATCCTAGTAGGAGTCTACCTCCACTTTCCTTCTATGTGAGGTACCCCGGGCACTGGCATCGACAGAAGCCCCCGAGAGTCTTGCAAGCTTGATGATAGTCTTAAGTAGCTTCTCGACTGGTTTATGCTATGTAGAATGCTTCAGCTTTGTATCAACGAGCTTGTGAGAATCTAAAAGATCCAAAAATGTCTTTAAGAAATCAACTGGTGCACCGATTAGGTGCACCTAATTAGGTGTAGCCCCCGACTCTTGTATCATTTGAAAACTGCAAATAATGCAAGAGTCCGAATCAAGAATAGTCGTGTTGGCTCTCTTTAAGGAAAAATCACTCAAATCATCAAATCCGAGTGATAAATAACTCAGTAGAGTGACGTCAATCACTACCGAGTGATATATAATTCAAACGAGTGACTTTAATCACCGCTGAGTGGTTGATGACTCAAACCAATGACTTCAATCATTGTTGAGTGCTATATTATATATTCGGGTGACACCAATCACAGTCGAGTGACATAGTTTTTGGCCGAGTGGCCTATGAGTGATTTATGAATCAAACGGGTGACTTCAATCACAGTCGAATGATTATGTTCTAATCGGGTGACTTCAATCACAACCGAATGAACGAGGCTTTATGACATCAATCATAGCCAAGTACTAAGTTACCATGACTTCAATCATGATTAAGTAACCTTTCCTTAAGAATTGTAATCACTCATATCTTTGAGCTTTATTTTCACTATTATAGACTAACTTCAATCAGTCGAGTGATGCTCGATATTTCGCGTATATGACCATCAAGTCATAGCGACATGGTCATCAAATCATGCTTTGAATGATTATGGCATCAACCATTTTTGATAATGCACTTCTCATCAAAGAAGCATATTTGATAGAGTGACCATCAAACCACTATCATAAGATCATCAAATCATATATTTATATATTATGGCATCAACCATAAATTTGATATAAAGTGCTTCTTTTCAAAGAAGCCCCCAAGACAATCGTCATTATGAGTGTCGGTCACGCTCAACTCAGAATATCATGTCTGAGTGGCAGCAGTACTTAACTTATGACGATAAGGTCAAGTGAAGAAGACAGTCAAGATTGTTGTAGCTGCCGACCGCTGATGAAGTAGGAATCACTCAAAGTCGCGATGACCGAGTGAAGCCGACAGTCTAACATGTGGCCGACCGATGGTGGCGGTCAGATATGAGACCGATGGCGGCAGTCGGAGCTGGTGTAGCCGACCGGCGAAAGCAGTCGGAGCTGTAAGCCGATGAAGATAGTCCATGTTAGCATGGCCAACCGATGAAAGCGGTCGGAGCTGGCATTATCGACTGATGAAGACGAGGAAATCACTCTATATCGAGTGGTGTATCCGCCTATCCATCAAAAATATTTCTGACAATAAAGAAAATTAGGATAATTAGTTGTAATTAACATTGTTTGCTTGTAAACTTATTTTTATAAGCCAAACAAATTAGTCAACTGAAAAGTCAAGTGTGTATCCATTTTTCTCCTATAGGTAGACCGACTGGCGAATAGAAGCGTATTCACGCGTTAGCAACCGGATCGATCTACCGTAGGATACTTAGGACAAATATAAAGAGCTCGGAGCTCGGTCTGTCACTACAATATTGGTCATAATTTACTCTTGCGTAGCAATCAGAACCAATCGACACATGACCTCTCGTAACTTTGGCTCTGGGTTTAGTGTAGTGGCAGTCTATTGCGTAGCAAAAAAGTTTTATAACTTAGTCGCTAGTCGGCGTAAGACCAAAAATAAGACCAAATTGCGAATAAAATATAATGTATCGGTCGAGGCAAAAGCCAAAAAAGTGAAACTAGAACAAATAATATGGGTCATATGGTGTCAGGGCTGATGCACTACTGAAAGGTCACCGACCGACATGGGTGGTGTCAGGGCCAAGGTACTACTGAAAGGTCACTGACCGACATGTGTACTGCTAGATTCATAAAAAAGCAGAGAAACACATATATAGATACATAATAGCCCCCTGGCTCCATTGTTTAATGCGAAGAATTAAAGAACCGAGGCAATATAAAGATGAATAAAGTCATAAATAAAAGCACTGATTTAGAAGCCCGACTTTACTCATAAAAAATCTATGACCTTCTGCTTAGAAAACAGAGATAAACAATCGTAGAGAAAAAGAATGAAGGACATGAGCCCAAAATCACAAAAAATAAATCGAGAAAGTATAAAGATACTTAGCTTTGCTATTCGGCGAGTTGAAGATGAGCCCCCGAGCGTGCTGATGTTGTTGGCAAGTGGTTGAATGTCAAAGTCGAGCCATCATGTCGCCGGATCATCGAAGCTTGGAGTGATTGACCGAGACACCGAATTGTTGAAGGTGTGGCCGAGTGGTCGAGTGACCGAAGCGCCATATCATTACAGGCGTCATCGAGTAGCCGAGTGGATGAAAACCCAAAGCGTCAAGTAATTGGCGGCATCGCTGAGTAGTTGAGTAGCCGTCGAGTCGTAGTGTTGCAGCGATGTCGCCGAGTGACCAAGTCGAGGCGATGTCGCCGAATGAGCGCGTCGAGGCGATATCGCCGAGTGACCGAGTCATGGTGATTACCGATGCGCTGAGTCGTCGAAGACGTCATCGAACGGCCGAGCAGCCGAGTGGCCAGGTGAAGGCGGAGTAGCCCCCGGACATGTACATGTGGCCGTGAGCAGTCGAATCGTCGAGTCGCAACGATGTCGCCGAGTCGTTAGAATCCACCGAAGTATCGAGTTGTCGGAAGCATCGTCGTAATGGATGATGTCACCGAATAGCGGTCTTTCTCGTTGAAGGTGTCTTCTTGATTAAGACGTGATGATTTGTGCGATGACACGATGCTTCAACATCGGTCTGCTCGCGATTAGATCTTAAAGAAGAAATATTTCAAAAATGCGGGGACTCGTGCGCTTCAACACCGGTCTGCTCGCGATGAAACCTTGAAGTAGTAGATTGAAACCACCGATCTCGACGAGCCGACCGTCGTGCTTTCCCTACCTGGCGCGCCAACTGTCGAGACTTAATCTCGGCATCAGACATAGGGTAGTTCATCTATGTGGATTTATAGGTAGGACAGGGATATGCACGAGATCGAGAGATGGTGGTAACACAAGACGCTGATTTATACAGGTTCGGGCCTCCCGAAAGATAATAGCCCTACGTCCTGTGTTCTGTGGTATTTGTATTCATATATCTAGATCTAAAGATCTAGACGACGAGGGTAGACCTAAACGATGATGTTTAGTTGTGTCTAATCTATATTCTGTGCGGGATCTCTAGTTGAGCTTGTCCCTTGAGGAGGACCCCTGCCCCTCCTTATATATTCGGGGGGACAGGGTTACATGGCGGAGTCCTAATCAGTCTACTGCTCTTATCCTAGTAGGAGTCTACCTCCACTTTCCTTCTATGTGAGGTACCCCGGGCAGGTCATCGACAAAGTTGTAAAAATGTGTATGTGTGGCATTCTTTTCAACTGAAGTTGAGTTCACTGGAATGACAAAGGCAATTAAAGATCTATTGTGGTTGAAAAGGTTTGCGATTGAACTTAGGTTTGTTCAAGGCAAGTATATGCTACTTGATGATAACCAAAGTGCTATTTATTTGTGTGAAAATGCAACCCTCCAGTTTAAGTCTGAGCATAAATGTTGATGTTCAATATCATTGGACTCAGAATATTTTGTACTCAAATGAAATATATGTTAACAAAATTCACACCAAAGACAATGATGCTGATATATTTGACTAACATGATGACAGAAGAAACGCTCGAGGTATGTCCACATGGAGGATGAAATTTAAGGTCCAACATTCATATTTTTTAGCCCACAAGTCTAGTAATTATGGTCAATTAATGTGGTTGAAATAAATAGTATAGATTGCCTCACATTAGACATATATGTGGGAAGAAAATCCTACCTTCGTGGTTGAGAAAGTTATTGTCTCTTTTGGGGCGTCCAGAAAACCACAAAGAGGTAAGATAGAAAGAAGAAGGAGATGTGAAGCTATCCATATTTGGTGACTTTGAATCTACTGGCATCAAGCTGTTGATTGGAGGGTCAAACGTGCTCGGATTGCCTCCAAACATGGTGAGCTTGTTTTTTCACTTAGAGCACTTCGATGTGGTTATTAGTGGGTTTAGGTATTAGTTCAGTGGAGCATCAGATTTGAGACGGTGTCGGATTGAGTTGAATTTTTGTCAATGTGCAGAAGATTCGTGGAACTACTTGTGTATCCAAATTAGTGCACTTCTGCATTGTAGTTTGGGAGTTGTTTATGATTACTGATGGGGACAAAATCTATGACTATCTTTGCTAGTTTCTGGCATACCTCTTGTAATTGTTATGAGTATTGTTATTGTGACCAAATTTATAACTTAATAAGTATGTTGCTATTGTTATAAGTCTCTAGAGGTTTTAGAGAATAATCTATTGTATCAATTGTTGATTATAGTAAAAGTTAGAGTGGACCGGTTGGTCTCATGGTTTTTTACTCCTCACACACCAAGAAGGTTTTTCACGTATATTGTTGTGTTATTATATATTATAATTGTTGATTCCTCTATTGGTCTGGTGGTCATATTTTTCTCATTGTTTAGCACAAGATAAGGGGTTATTAATATTGATTACTATTGGTTTTTCCAACAGGCTCAAAGGTGACGAGGATTGGACTTTACAGAACAGAAAGGATGTGGGAAGTGTTAAATGTGTGATTTCTACTTAAAAAATAAGGGTCTGATAGCAAGCTGATGATTTCCGCTAACCTAGAGGAGATGGAGATGAACTGGAATCCAAGGTGCACTAGAACGCTTCCCAAGCAACCCCCTGAAAACTGGAATGGCCAGCGCACACCCCCATGAAGTATCGCAATTGCCTTGCTCTGCTATGCTATTGCCAGCTCTGGAAACACAGAAATGAAGTGTTTTTTTTTATATATAAACACGACTGTCCCTTGAACGGCTGTTGGTGGGCTACCGCGAGGAAGCTAGATTGTGGCAATGCCGGTTACCTCGCGCAGACAATCCAAATGTAGCATAACTTGTAAACTGTATTTTTATCTTTCAAAACTGAAACTCTGTAATCGCTTGGGCCACTATTGGGCCTTTATTATGTAATGAAAATCAGGTGGGGAGTCCTCCTCCCGTTGTTGACCCCTCAAAAAAAAAAGTATCTTCTATGTTTATTTACTTCCTTCATTAAAGCGCACATTTGCTTGTCACGGAGGGTGAAAACAAACCGTTAAGTGGTGAATTGTAATATCTACAACGCAAAATTTGGAGAGAGAAAAAAATGCCTCATGTTTCCTCCTGTTATCAGTGTGAACTTTCTCCCTAGTACGCAGTGGCGCGTCAAGACAGGGGGAAGTTGGGTCGTGGCCCACCCCCAAATCCAGTCTAACTTGTCATTTTAGCCCTGTAGCATAATGAACTGTAAGATTTTTCTTTTTTTTTCTTTTTCTTTTTTCCTTTTTCTGACCCACTCTCATGAGCCCAAACTAACTTCCGGCCCACCCCGAGGTCCGAACCTGAAGACAAGTGCATCCTCTAATACATCGACGTGCACGCATCAGTGCGCACACGCTTATATCTCTCGTGTTTCCCCTCTCGTGCGCCATGCACGCTCTCTGGTGTGCACCCCTGGCCTGTCCCGTACTCACCACGACGCAACGAGTACACGTCCTGGTGTGCAGCACCTGTCCTGAAGTCGCCACGAAGCAACAACACCCCTTGAACTCATATGCTGGCTTTTCCCTGAGTGGCCTTGCGTTTTTCACCAGGATTCCGTGCTCGTCTTCTGGGTTCCGTTATCAAGATTTGCGGTGCATGGTCAACTCGTTGCCCCGGATGAAGGCTGTGACGGAGCAGATAGGCATCCTTCGCCTCCTCGGGCGTGGCGCCTTCTGCCGGTTGCATTGCCCCGGGAGGCGATAGATGGAATGCGTGACGTGCCGGAGGAACCTCTGGCCGGCGGAAAGCCGTTCCGGTGCGCGATTCCGTCGAACAGGCAGCGAGAGAGAGTGGTGTTGCCCGTGGAGTGGAGCACTGGAGCATGCACTACGGTGTGTCGTGTGTCCGCGAACGGCATGCACGCTCTCGTCAGCCTCTTGTCTCGTAGCCACCATATGCAACAGAAACCTTGGACTCGAGCTCTCGCTTTTTCTCTCAGTGGGTGGAGACGACGCGAGGGCCGCATGCTCTCTCTCTCGCCCGTGGTATACTGATCCGCCCGACGAGCTGGGGGTCGCGTGCACGTCGGCATTGTTCGACGTTAATCTTCTCTCTCTCGCTCTCCGTCGTTCCATCGATCGCCATGGCCGGGATACTGAGCAAGGAGCGCCTGATCCAGGGCTTCCACAAGCTGGAGTGCGACTTCTTCCACCGCCTGGTCCACGACCTGGGCCAGGACCCGACCAACATGCGGTGGGTGATCGCGTTCTGGCTGTGGCTCGAGTCGGCCGGCCACCACGACTTCGTGCGCCGCGCCTACGCGCTGCCGGGCCCCGTCGTGCTGCGGTTCGTCGAGGAGGCCGTGGCGTGCCTCCGCTGCCTCGCCGGGGAGGCACCCGACCTCGAGGACGCCCGCGTCGCGCGCCTCCCCTGCACCAACGCCTTCCTGGCCCAGCCCGTCGACGACGTGGGCTACTTCGTCAACCGCCGCGACACCGTACTCAAGGGCGTCAACTACCTCTACAAGACCGTCTGCCTCGTCGTCTGCCTCGGCAGTCGTCGTGCGCCCGCCGATGATAACACTACGCGCGCCGCGCCAACGCAGACAACCATCGGCTCCCCTGCCAGCGCTGACGGCGAGATCCCACGCCGCCCGCGTGGCGAGCTCCCCACCACGCCCACGCTCTTGAGGAGATCACCCGCCACCCGCGCGGCTACGCCGCCGGTGGTGAGCTCCCCCGCCCGCACCGCCACGCAGATGATGATAAGCTCGCCTCGCCACGCCGCGCCGCAGATGCTCACCTCGCATGTACACGCCGCCCCGGAGATGATGAGCTCGCCTTACCACGCCGCGCTGCAGATGATGACCGCGCCGCCTACCTACGCCCCTCCACTGATGATGACCTCGCCGCCTGCATACGCCCCGCCGCTGATGATGAGCGCGCCGCCTGAATACGCCCCGCCGCTGATGATGACCGCGCCGCCTGCATACGCCCCACCACTGATGATCACCGCGCCGCCAGCCTACGCTCCTCCGATGATGATGCCCGCGCCGCCTGTCTACGCCCCGCCGATGATGATGACCTCGCCGATGCCGTTGTCCACGCTGAACCCGATGGCATCGCCGTGGGCTCCAATTGAGGTGCTGCAGAGCACCATGCCAGAAGACTACAGCTCCATCCTGCCGGAGGACTACAGGTCCCTCTTCGTCACCTTCTCCAAAGGCTACCCTGTCAGCAAGGAGGAAATCCTAGAGTTCTTCAACTCGTAAGCCCCCCTCTCCTTTCCCCCTCCTTCAACTCGTATATGTGGTCGGTGTGAATGGTCTTGGGCAACATTCCTCACTCACAAACCCGTGGAGCGGTCGGTGAGTGTGCATCCGCTATTTATAGGTGATCATGAGTCGGATCAAGCAACCTGTTCTGAAAATCCGTCAAAAAGTGGCCCGAGCTTACGGTATCAAATTTGTTGCCTTATAAGTAGCATAAACAACCCGGTGTCGCAATGTTAAATGGATCAGAAGCAACCCCATAGATTTCAAAAATCCATTAAAAAGTGACACGAGCTTACGGTATGAAATTTGTCGCCTTATAAGTAGCATAAACAACCCATGTGTGCGGTGTCGCAATGTTCAATGGATCAGAAGCAACCCCGTAGATTTCAAAAATCCGTCGAAAAGTGGCCCGAGCTTACGGTATGAAATTTGTTGCCTTATAAGTAGCATAAACAACCCGTGTATATGGTGTCGCAATGTTCAATGGACCAGAAGCAACCCCATAGATTTTGAAAATTCATCGAAAACTGGCCCGAGCTTACGTTATGAAATTTGTCGCCTTATAATTAGCATAAACAACCCATGTGTGTTGTGTCGCAATGTTCAATGGATCAAAGCAACCCCATAGATTTCGAAAATTCATCAAAAACTGGCCTGAGCTTACATTATGAAATTTGTCGCCTTATAATTAGCATAAACAACCCGTGTGTGTGGTGTCGCAATGTTCAATGGATCAGAAGCAACCCCATAGATTTTGAAAATTCATCGAAAAGTGGCCCGAGCTTACGTTATGAAATTTGTCATCTTGTAAGTAGCATAAACAACCCGTGTGTGCGATGTCGTAATGTTCAATAGATCAGAAGCAACCCAATAGATTTAAAAAATCCATTGAAAAGTATTGTCGCCTTATAAGTAGGATAAACACCCGTGTGCGTCGTAATGTTAAATGGGTCAAAAGTAACCCTATAGATTCCAGAAATCCATTGAAAAGTGGGCTGAGCTTATGGTAAGAAATTTGCTGCCTTATAAGTAGCTAGTTTAAACAACCCATGCGGTGTCGTGTAATGTTCAATGGACCAAAAGAAACCTAATGGATTTCCGGAAGTTCATTGAAAAGTCGTCTGAGCTTGTGGTGAGAATATTTTTTGCCTTACAAGTAGCATGAACAACCTCTGTGTGCGGTGTTATGCACAGTGACAGTGGACCAAACGATAGAACCGCCTAAACATGATTTTCCTATATAGGCATCTATGCTCCGAATCTGAACAATTATAAGTAATTAATATCTTAAACATAAATTTATATACCCCTTCTGGTTTTAAATTGTTAATTAAAGGTTGGCACTTCAAATTTGAACCAGAGGGAGTACCTAGTAAGTGATAGCTTTGCACGTGGACTTGCAGGACGTTTGGGCCATGCGTGGAGACGGTGATGTTGGAGAACGTGCAGCCAGGGCAGGTGCCGATGTACGGGCGGTTGGTGCTGCGCGACGCGGAGATGATTCCGGTGGTGCTGGAGGGTCAGCAGACCAACAAGTTTCTGATAAATGGCAGGCACCTCTGGGCTAGGGTCTACGTCCCAAGCTCCAGGGTCGACGTCTTCGCTTGATGCAGATTCATGCGGACCATGTCACAGACGCCGGATTACAGCCGGAGCTTATCGCTGTACCTCGTGTGCAAATAAATAAACAAGCAGATCCTTGCTTGTCTCGTGTAATAATCCTAGAGCATTACATGATAAATTCATGTCAGTACTCTATAAGTGTGTATTTGCAGCTTTATATGAACCTGGTTACTTTGTTCAGAAACTTAAGTTCTATACTTGCATGGCAGTGCTTGTTACAAAGCCGTTTGCTATACATTACTGTGGTGTCTATTGGCAAGGCTAATGTTAACAAGTCAGTACACAAATGGATGGCCTCTGATTCCCAGTGAACTAACCTAAGTTCATTTCTTCTACTGAATGTAGTAATATATATAAGACAAAGGGCTAACAAGCATATGGGAGGACGGCAGGAAGCCACAAGCCGCATGAATCCTGGAAACGCCTGTGATGTGATCCAAACAAATATGATTCAGCATAGATAATTGAGTTAACCGAGTTCAACTTATTGGCTTATTCCCCTCATATAATTGAGACGGATATCACCTCAGCAAGTGTCCCTTCCTCAAGCTTGGACCCGATCTCTCAGATGGATTATCTCTTAGAGTTTCGATGCTATGGCGTAGCTCTCATCATGTTTGACTGGGAGCCAGGATGTGAGTGCATCAACCAGCCTTTTGATGTCATCTGAAGAATGAGAAGCACTAAGAGTAATACGTAACCTGCCAAGATTATCCGACATTAGTATATCTTATTGAACCGATACCTAAATAGTTCACAGTATTGGTCACAAAAAGAACATGTGTGCATAAAATTTTATGGGGAATTCTGTTCATAGCAAGAAAAGAGAGAATTCCTTCTATGACATTGAAATTTTACCTGGTTCCTTATTTGCTATGAAAATATTGAAATTCCGTATTTGCCATCGATCTGGACATTTGATGTCTTCAATATCACTTTTCATCAATTTGTCTTTGTTTCACATCAGTTTTGGTATATAGCAGTAGGAGGTAGCATACTTTTATCTTTTGAGCTTTTGTTTTGAGAACATAACATATTTTATTGCTAATATGTGCATGCCATCTTCATTTCACCTTTATATATTTTTGAAAAATTGTATGTAATGATCTTCCTCAAACAATATGTGTTATTCTAAAGGTAATTTCATCTTTGCATGTGTCATTTAATACTATTTAGAGGGCTAAAATTAACGAAAGTGTTACTGGACGAATAATAATTTTATATGGATGGCAAATAAGGAACTTCAAATATTTTCATGGCAAACAAGGAACCAGGTAAATTTTCAATGGCATAGAGGGAATTCTCTCCAAGAAAAACGGTGTGTCATTTTCAACTGTAATGTCATTCAGTCATAGTTAAGTTACTCATGTAAATAACCACAACCGATCAATGCTACTTCAGGCTGGTGCTGTGACTTTGTAAGTTCAAGAGAGCGTGAAAGGGATGCAAAACTGACAACAATGCAAAAAAAAGAAAAAAAAAAGAAAAGAAGATTAGGAACCTGCAAGAGTTGGGTGGCACTGTCGGTGGTCGGATTGGTGTAACATGAAATCCAGATCTTAGCAAATGCCTGCAGTTTCAAACTAGAGTATTAGCACCATCAATGAATGAGACCATCAAAAGAGGGCAATCAGAAAACTTGGAGAAAGTAGGAACCTGCCAGCCCTGAGTGCGGCTTCTTCACTTCCAACTATAATGGAAATTATGGGACTAGTTATGTTGAGTTTGGTAAGAGAAGCAAAATGCTCCACATGCCTCCAGATCACTGATCTCCGCCATCTTTCCTTTCTAGAGACGTAGAGAGCCGCTGAAATTGGTAGTTTATTTTAGTAATTCTACTGTTGATAATCTAACACGACATCTACTTGTTAATAATCTAACATGACATCCACTGTTGTATATTTCTAACACGACATCTACTGTTGTATATTTTAGTATACTAGAATTATTGTAGTAATTCTTATATTTGTAGAATAATGTAACACATTACATATTCTCGTACACATGTGAAGAGAAATATTTATAAAGATAAATAATGGATGGACCACTCAATATTCTAAAAAAGTTTGTCCTTAAGGCATGGAACGTTCATTCATACTAAAATAACTGTGATACAGGTGGTAAGTCATATTTACCGTGCACGGAAGCAACTACTGGCACTGGCAAAGCAGTTGAGAATATGAATGAGCGGCCACGAGATTGAATTAGCTTCTTCCATCTAGTGCTGTTCAACATATTGCAAATTATTAGTGATAAATCTCAATGAAGTTTGCTTTTGACATTCTTATTTCCCAAGAAACAAAGATCACATGTTCACAGAATTATAAGCATCAGACACGGGAGACTGGAGTGTGATTTTCTGACAATATTGTAAAACATGACCTACAATGTCATGATATCTGATCTCCAAAGTTTGTACTAACATCATGCATTAGTACCTCAAAGAAAACTGTTTATTGTATAGCTGATTTCAGTAAGTTATCAGAATAGCGTTATGTTGAACATTGAGACCAGTCAGTACTTGATAAATAAACGACATAAGTGGATAACTATAATATTAGTATGCATTCATATGTGTGCAATTACAAAATATTAGTATGCATTCACATGTTCAGTATACACTGAGAATGCCATTTATACCTTTTAAGTTAAAAAACAAAAATGATCATCTAATAAGACAATTACCTGCATGCAACAAAACCACCTTGACAGCCAGCAGCCTTGCTTAACGTGCCAACACATATGTCAATGTCATTTTCACATTCAAACAGCTCAGGTACACCACCGCCATTCTCACCACAAACAAGTGTTCCATGAGCCTTAAAAAATAAATCATGAATGCAATTTCATTACCACCAAGATCTTTAAAAATGTACTTGAGAGGAGATAAAATACTAACATCATCGATGACCAACAAAAATCCATACTTCCTGCGTAATTTGACAAGTTCAGAAAATGGAGCAAAATCACCATCCATGCTGAACAGGCTGCACTTAACATATGAAAAGAGATTCTCAGTTTGGAGTCTTGCAACATACGATACAAGCAAATACTAGTTATTAGTATTTGACAAAAACTAAAGGCTTGTTCAATGATGACTTGCCTATCCGTGACGACAACTTTCTTATCCAATGAGCAACTGGACCTGCACCCGTTAATCAAAACATAGCTACATAAATTAAAACTGTGGCTGGCGTGTTGCATTATGACTACAAATTCAAAAAAGAAACATACAGCAGAGAATCAAGATGGGACATGTCACAGTGCTTGTAGACAAACACTACTACTTCTTGCTGCCGCTCCACAAGGCGAAGCCCATCTATGATTGAAGCATGGTTCAGTGCATCTGAGAAAATCGCAATTCTCTCATCCTCTGCAGGTTTTCTCCCAACAGCCAAAAGAGAGCTGATACTCCCGAGGGCAGTCATCACTGCCATATTGGCAGAAAATCCTGTGGGGCAAAGAAGGCAATCCTGTGGAACCGCCCTACAGTAAGGATGCAAGCTAGAGAGATGACAGGCATTCGAACTTTATAACACGAGATCAGACCTCTTTTTTCTTTAGTTCTGCCAGTGATTCCTCAACCAATTTGTGATAAGTAGTGTATCCACAGATCAACGCAGAGCCTCTAGGACCCATACCATACTCTTGAGCAGCCTACATGCACACACACCTAATTCAGAAGAGTGTACTGGATAAGAGAAAACAGTTACCACATAAACAGTTTTGGCACACCTTCACTGCAGCCTCACGGATTGCAGGATGCGAGCTGAGACCAATGTAGTCATTCCCTGAGAAGAGAATCAGATTCCCGTCGGACTCCTCCAAGTTGACGCTCGCCTCATCACCTAACCATTACAAACATAATCCATGAGCAGAACAGATTTTGGCAGGTTGCCAGGGTGTTCCCATTCCACGGTGGAGGACAACCAAAACACAACAGAATTTTGACATGCGCCGGCAGCGAGAGCGAGGAATGAAGCCTAGGCTAGGCACTGACCTTCGGCGAGCCATTCCTGGAGCGTGGCGCGGTCCAGGCGGACCTCGACGGCGGCGCGGTCCCAGGGCCCGGGGTCAGGGAAGGTCCGCGGGGCCGCGGGCGGCAGCGCGAGCGCGATAGGGCGCGTGGCACGCAGCAGGCTCCTGGCCGCCAGCCTCGCGAGCGCGGCGTCCACCAGCGCGTCCCACTGCACCATTTCGTCGAACAGGCGGCGGGGGTGAGACGGCGGCGGAGCGCGCACAGGCAGAGCGGAGCAGTGCGGGCACAGACGTGCCGCAGGCCGCAAGTACAAACGGTTGGGTTTGGTGGGGATGGTGGGCGGCGTGGGGGCACTGAGCAGTGGGCCCTCCGGAGCTAGAAGACGCGCTGGGGGGCGTGCCAGCTGATGGGTTGGACCACTTGACAAAAAGTGGCCCCCCAGCCTCAGGAGTCAGGACCAGTACGTATTTAATTTAATGGGCTAGAGACGGTCCAAAGCCCAATTTTGCGACGGCCCATGCTTAGTGGCCCTAGAACTAATGAGATGTGACCCCATTCAATATGGCTTTGTTACTGGGTCGAAACCCGTGAACAATGTTTAGTCTGGGCCTTCATGAGCCTAATAACATCTTTTTTTTTTCTGTCTGTGCATTTTGAGTAAACAGTTAGTACCATTTCCCGATATTTTTCCCCTAAAAGAAAAAAGTTAGTACCATTTCCCTTTCTTTTCGCAAACGACTCTACACATACAAATGGCACAGAAAGAAATAAATCGAAAGTAACAACAGCAAAGTTTTCATGCGATTGTAGCACTCAGTTGCCCGAATACATTCAGCAGCTGCAAATCAAGGAGTATTATTCCATTTGCGTGGCCGCTAGTATCTGGCGTGTATGAACAAGGCACTCAACCACCGAAGCTCGCTTGGAACTAGCATCAGTACGATGAAAATAAAGGCCAGTACGGTAAGGTACAGCCGCAAACCCGCAACGCCTGCAGACACAGAACCAAATCCGATGCACGCCGTTCACGCGCGGGAGTGAATGGCGCTCCTTGCGAAACCTGCAAGGCAGCGGAGCCTTTTCCACGCCGCGTTGCCGTTTCCGGCCTCTCTCGTGGTCATTCAATTCGTCTGTCACGTCGTGCAGGGCGACGGATTCCAGCGGTAGTACGACGCAGGTCCCCGGGTGTTCGTTCATTGAAGATGAAGAAAAGACCGGGGGAAGTTAAGACGTGCAGAGGCCTGATGGAGCGGCGTACAGGTACAGCGCCGCTAGCTGCTGATGCGAGCCAGTAGAAGCAAGCAACACCCGGACGTGCGACGCTCGATCGAGTTAATGGCGCAGCACGAGCGCACGAGAGACGGACGACGGGGCAGGAAGAAAACGAATTCGCACGAATCGAGGCTGGACCAAACGAATCCGAGCCGCCTAGCCAATGAATGGTCAGGACGGGGGCGTTTCCACAGCCAGGCCAGAGATCGATCGATCGATCGGTCGTTCTGATCAGCAGTGGCGCGCGCGTATGTTCCACACAAGCCGGCCCGGCGTCACGGCGCGAGACGATTCCCGTGTCGTGAGCGCCCGCGCCGTGGGGGTACCACGATCGAGTCCACGACGGCGCCGTGTTGCCGGGCGAGACGCGGCTTGTTATTTGCTCGTGATGGTTCGTTCCTTTCGTCGCGCTCCTGTGCGTGGTAGACACGGAACATGCGGGGCGAACATGGGCGAGCAACGGGGCGGGTCAGTTTAACCGGGCACATGCTGATGCATGCACCCCCGCCGTCCACCCATCAATCCATCCATGCCCTGGTGCTCCGCTGCAACTGTTCCCGCACCGGGGCGCCCCGGCCGCAGCGTCAACCAACACGTCGCGCGCGCCCGACATGCCGCGGTCCTGATGATCTCGACCCATTTCGTTTTCACGCAGGCACTGTTCCCCCCGCTCAGGTCCAGGTGGCCGGCCGATATTTTATTTTTTTTATTTTTCCCTGCGTTACCTGATCTCGCTGCTCGCATCACGCATAGGGTGAAACGGCATGGCATTGTCAGAACAAAACAGCTGAGCTCCGTAGTCCATACTACTAGTACCCACGGTCACGAATCACGTTCCTGGTCTCATCATCAAACCCGCTGCAGGGAGTCGACGAACAGAGCAACTCATCAACAGTCATAGACATGGGCAGAGGAGGGAGCACACCCAAAAACAGAGGTACGTATACCAGATACGACGTATCAGGACACCTTCCCTGCTGCTCTCTGGGATGCGATCAACCTGGCAACACTGGGAGTAGTACTAGTCCCGAACGAAACAGGAAACGGAGGATCTTCCCGCATGTGGAGCCATCGTGCCAGCCGCGACCGGAGTCCAGCCGGACGCATACAATACACCGGTTCTGGGAATCCAATGACGCGCCCTCTAATCATTGACGTGTTCATCGCAAAAATCCAAGAGAACGGAAGCCGCCACCGTATTATCATTTTTTCCCTTCCAGAGACAGCAGGGCATTCCAAAAAGGCAGAGCTCAAGGAGGAGAGGAGATCGAATCCCCTTCCCCACCTCTCTCTCTCTCTGTGTTCCTAGTGTGGGTCCAGTGGGCAAAGCAAATCCATGTGCCCCAATCCCCCGGCGACGTGCTTAGCCATATGCTTTGCAGCTCGCTCAGGGTCAGCTTTGCCACTTGCGCCGGGTTTGCCATTTTCACACATCTTAACCTGCTTGCCTGCATGCGAGAGTCGTGATCGCAGCAGCATCGACCTTTGCAGCTCACTCCTGTGCGGCGTGGAGCGGACAACGACGTGTTCCTTTGCTGCTACTTGCTAGGGCGATGAGTTGTAAATCGCCGATCCGGCAGTGGTGCAACACATGACTTGAGTGAGGAAGCCTCTGGTGAGCTCTGATGCCGTGCTGGGCTGGGTTGGGTTGTGCTGTGTGTCACCAGCACGACACCAGGAGGGCGTTGAAAGGAACAGAGCAGTGAGTGGGGGGAGGCCCTCATGATGTCCGCGCCTGTCCGAGCAGCCCCACCTGCCAGCTGGGGCCCGCCATCAGTCATCTTTCTCGTTTGGCGGCGAATGGGTGCCAGTGATTTATTAGTACAGGTTTAGATGGTGATGGCCTTTTGATTTCTTTGAACGAAATAAAAAAAAACATACGAAAGGACTTGTGAAAGGCATTTAGCACCGATAATTGTACTGCGCCTTGCCTACTTATTCCTTGCATGGCCCCATCCCATCGCCTTGTACCGCAGATTCCCCAAATGAGTGCTGCTATCCTGATATGTGCCCCTTGGTGCGTGCACCACAAAGTGGCCTACAAGTATTGCGAGTTTTTGCACAACCAATGATACGCATAAGGGCACTGCAATATATATCGATGCCTTGTTATTTTACAAACTGGAGTCTGGAGTTATTTCTTAGAATGTGATGTATGGTGTCTCTTGATGTTAATAACAACTAATACTGCAGATCGTGTAAAATTCATTATGTAGTTAGAGACATGGATGGGTTAATCCAGCACGGCACTCCATCTTTGTGCTAGGTAACATCACACGGAAGTTCACCAAACATAAATGTCACAAGAAAGTTCATCAATGTATTAATAAAAGGTAAAAAAAAAAGGGGTAATTTCACGAATTTAAAGATGACTTGATTTCCTCAAAAAAAGATGACTTGAAATGGTACCGCCAAATAGACAACACCCGCCGTTATTAGCAAAAGATAAGTCAAGAGTACATCGGCACCAACATAGGAGTATTGTCCTAGCCCCAACCACTAGAATTGCACTATGATGAATCTCAATGCAACAAGTTAAACATTTTATCATCCTGTTTCCACTGTACGAACAATGAAACTACACCTCAAGAAAGAAGGAAAGCAAGCAAACAAAAGATATGGTGCAAATATATTTTAAAAATCAAACAAATATATGTTGGTTACTTAAGTATTCTTCAAGGAAAACACATGTTTCTTGAAATTCCAAGAAAAACGCTTGCATATAAAAGTGACTTGTTCTCAAGCTAAATACTTTTAAAAGCTATTGATTGTCAAAGATTTAGAAGTTTAACTGAAACCTTATTAAAAAATGACAACTAAGATTTAGAAGTTTAACTGAAACCTTATTAAAAATGACAACTTTTTAAAAACTAGAGGGAGTAACTAAGATAAGAAGAAAAAAATGACATGTTAGGAAAGTAAAAAAAAAAAAGAGCATTTTGCGCAAGTTTATTGATTCATCAAAGGGCAGTGTATTTTTTATGTAATTTAATACAAAATCCAAGGCCTAGAAGAATAAAATCATTGAACATACTGTAAATAGGAAGCATCATTAGTATGTGATGCCACGTACTAAAAGATTAGTACTCCTACTAAAAGTTGTACACAAAGACGACCCAGAGATGGAAGGGTAAAAGAGAAACGACACAGCATGTACGATGTCACATATATTCAAACAAAGTCGAATCGATCAATCATTTGTCACATATTTACAACACGCAGTTAGGTAAACATATGAAACAAGTTACGAGTATACATCAACACTAATCTGCTGTCGTGAGGCTAACCACTGGCGTTGTACCACGAAGCTCAACACGACAATTAAGACACTTCTGTACACGAATTCAACAGTGCAAGCAATCAGAAAACCACATGAGTGATACTAAGTTATCACACGTCAAGCAAAAGCAAAAGATCAAGCGAAAATAGTGAGGGACACCGGTGGGGGTACCTAGCATACAATACAAATTTGACGTCCTGCGTTTTCTTTTATTTCCCGGTCCCTCAAGTAAACTTTTTCTTCCATGCCCCCCTCATTTGGCACTCCTCTCTTCCCTCCCTCATAAAAGGCGCCCTCCTCACTCCACATACAAACAGAGGCACCCACCACTCCAAGGCTTCCTTCCAAAGGAGTAGCAGAGCAACCCATCCATACCATACTCATCGTCTCATCCTCCTGCGTTGCGCACACTGTGCAGTGCAGAGCTGGGGAGGTAGCCATGGCTGAACAAGAGGTCCAAGCAGAAACCTCCTCCTCCTCTGGCACGTCCTCGTCGTGCACTACCAGCTCGACGGCGTCCTGCTCCTCTGCCGTCACGGACGCGTCCTCGTCGCCGGCAGAGGCCAATGCCGCGCCGGCGCCAAGGAAGCGGCCGGCGGCGGATGCCGAGGCCGAGGTGATCGGCGCGGAGGAGGAAGAGGACGAAGATGAGGATGAGGAGGAGAAGAAGAAGGCGGCGAAGAAGAAGCGGAAGCGGAGCAGCGAGGGGAAGCACCCGACGTACCGCGGCGTGCGGATGCGGGCGTGGGGCAAGTGGGTCTCGGAGATCCGCGAGCCCCGCAAGAAGTCGCGCATCTGGCTGGGCACGTTCCCCACCGCCGAGATGGCGGCCCGGGCCCACGACGTCGCCGCGCTCGCCATCAAGGGCCGCGCGGCCCACCTCAACTTCCCGGGCCTCGCCGGGGTGCTCCCACGGGCCGCGTCCCCGGCACCCAAGGACGTCCAGGCCGCCGCCGCATTGGCCGCCGCGTTCGTCACCTCGCCGGAGTCGGAGAGCGACGCGGCCACGCCGTGCCATGCCCAGGAAGAGCCTGCTGATGATAATAAGAACATCTCTGCCTCTGGTGCGCCAGAGGCGGAGGCGGCGGCACCGGTAGCTGCGCCGGCGCCTGCTGCTGCTGCTGCTCAATCTCAGCCCGCGACGCCGTCGTGTTCTAGCGTGGTCGAGGAAGAACGGCAGCTGTTCGACCTGCCGGACCTGCTCCTCGACATCCGGGACGGGTTCGGGTGCTTCCCGGCCATGTGGGCCCCGCTCCCCGACGTCGAGGAGGTCAATGCGGACCTGCGCCTCGAGGAGCCGCTGCTTTGGGAGTAGCAGTTACAGATGCTTGCATTGCAAAAGAGAGTAAACAATAGTACTAGTAATAGATCATTTCTTCTTCTTCTTCTTCTTTTGCCTCTTTTTTTTTTGTTTCCTCTTCTTCTAGTTTACCTTACCTTTGGGAAAACAGTTTTTTCTTTTTTTTTTTATGGTTAATAAATATAAAAATATATATAAATGAGAGATACTATAAGTTATGTATACAAGAGCAAGTACCCGCTCCATCAGTTAATTACTGCATAAGTATACTAGTATCGGCTAGTACTAATGTGTGAATTCCAGCAGTGGTTGACCTTGCTTATAGATTCCTAGTTGCTCTGTATTCCCACTACCCATGTGTACTCTACTTGTCTCTATTCCCCCAAGAGGAAAACTAAAAAAAAAAAAGAGAACGGAATGACCGTATCAGACGAATGGAACCCATGAAGGATCTAACCTGCTGACCTCGAAATGTACTCCCGTTAAGATCACAGCTGTATATAGTAATCATTATTTCGTTAACAACAGCCGTTAACCAGCTACTCCAGCGCGTACGTATACATATTCCCTCTTTCCCATCATTTTCTATCATGAACACTGTAATTAACTTATTGTTAAGCAGCAGCAAGTGGGACTGGCTCCGATTCGTGCGGCCAGTCTTTGGTCTCCCATGAGATCAAGTGGTGACAAAAGGCAGCATTCCTCATGTGGCTAGCTGCAGCATCTCTCCCCTTCCATCTGCAGTTCAGCAGCAGCTTTGGAAGGCTCCTTTTTCCGGAGATGCTGATGCCGAAGCCGATGCTACAGCGGCAGCGAGTTTATTTTAAGCGCGATCACCATTTACAGCAGAGAAAGCTAACGCTGCCTCATGCCGTGGCGGGTAAGTAGTCCTGCTCTGCCCCTTGGCCGGAGGGGCAAGCCGACGAGCGGGGCCCAGCCACCTGCTGAGGAGGTGCAGGAACCTGGCCGTGCCACGCTGGAGCGTGACGCACATCGCCGCTTGCCGCGTCAGCGACTGGGTCAGAACTTGACACTTGAGTTGAGAGCGGTGGTGACCAGCTGCACACCGCTTCAGTTTGTGCTTAGCTCAGTGTTACCAGCTACACACGCTTCAGACGGTGTGCTTACCTCGGTGGCCAGCTCATCAGCTTTGACCTGCGTGGGCGTCACCATGTCTACGCATACGTAGACGAATACGTACAACCAAGGGGCGGGCGGTTTCGACGCATCTGCTGGATGCGTACGCAGATCAAGTACGTGTCACGCGGCCGCGCAAAGATCGTTTTCGAGATGTGGATCGCGGCCTCGCTGGACACCGTTGTCAGTTGTCACCCCATTAAAATCTGTCAGCAACAAACAGAACAGGGCCGGACACCACGGCATCGAAAATACAGTGTGGTGACATCATCGTATACGGCGGGAAATTCGGGATGGGAAATGACACGTGAATTTCTGGTGGAAATGCGGGATTCTTCCGGGGTCTCCCCTGTTTGAAGACGTTCCCCTTCCCCAAGTGGTACGAATTGAACCGATTGGGAAATCAGGTCATAGAGAGCGTGGAGTGTCGTTTGGATCCAACATTTTTCAGCGTAATTGTCACGCGCCGTGTGCGTTACTGTCATGGCCGGTAAAAAAAAAAATCACCGCAGACGAGTCTGTTCCGTTCCATAATTTTTTCTGTAATTTCTTTGCAGTACATGAAAGAAATTGGAGTAACTGAATCAAGTGCTTACTTCTACCAAACCCGCCGTCTGCTTCATATCAGTGATGACTAAACAGAACTCACGGGCGAAACGGATTGATTATGACGAGTCATTTCCTCTTGTTGCGAGGCATACTTCAAAAAGGACAGCTCGATCTCGCTATTGGTATATAGCTGCTAGTAGCTAGCTATTGGAAACTGCATGGACAGATGGACTTGAAAACAGTGTTACGCACCCTGACCTTGAAAAGGCGTAAACCAGAAGTTGATTTCATTCGTTCCAACCTGCGCGAGTTTACCTATAGTCTCAATTCGCTCTTCAGGATTAGTTATGCGCGCGCGAACATTATTCATACTGAAATACTACTCCTCACAAGTCACAAGAAGAGGAAATATATCATCTTATTTCTCCTTGTGTTTAGGGAATAGCTAGGACTCACCATCTCTTTATTCAACGCTAAATAAAGTGTCTTAAGTTGGATAAGCCATTTCATTTCTAGCTCGAAGAACTTTGTAGCAAGTTTATCGTTAATTAACAATATAAGAAAGATCAAGATCAGGACAACTCTAGCTAATCTCTCTTGTGCTTGCCTCTTCTATGAAGCAAGCAGAGGAAACCTCAAACAAATTGACATGGTTAGGACATAATCGATTAGTATATGGATAGCATGCTCTTACCTAACAACCCCCCAGCAACAATTATTGAGTTAACAAACATTTCTCTGATTTTTTGTCAGGGACTAATTATGTCAGTGCTAACGAACTGCAAGGTACAAAGTAACAGCCGCACTACATTATTTATTTCTATGCGATGGCCCGTAGTGGTACTACTGCATGTTGATCTTGTCTTTCTGTCAAATGCTTGACCTGCTTTTCCTTTTCCACGAGATAACTTGATGAGATGAGATCAACCTCCGTATCGAGCTCATCAGGAAACTCGCGTGCTTAGCAGTGCAGAGCAGTCCCACGGAGCGGGAGCACCCTCATGACTGCAATTAAAGCAGCAAACCGAAGCAAAGCAGATCTCTGAACGAGAGTTGGTTGCAAAGCTGTAATCACAACCTCATCATGTTTCAGGGAAGGCTACTGATCTATACTAGTAGTATTGGGAGGCTCTACACTTAGGCCCCATTTGATAAGGCTCCGGCTGTGCCGGCTTTGATTATGGCTGTGGCTTCTTCGAAAACTCAGCTGTGCTGGTTGTGGTTGTGGCTGTGTCTGAAATTGTTTAACAAAATAGTTTTGTCTGCGGCTTCTTCTAGTTTGTATGAATAGATGAAATGATCAATTGTCCATAATACCCTTTGGACATATTATATTATTTTATACACACTTTCACTATTTTAATATAAATTCCTATTTTAAAAAAGAATAAATAAAGAAATGAGAGTTCATCAATATTTACCAACGTTTTTCATAAAACATCTGGGAACCATGTAACCACCACGGCACTGAGCATAGAGCAGTCTAGGAGCGTGTGTTAGGGGAGAACAATTGATTTCAGTGGCAATTTGGTAAAATGGGTGAAAGGCACCGGTGGGACCAGTAGGAGGAGCGGGCGAAGCTACGACCCAGGCGCTCCCTACTTCGGTGCTTTTTTGGCCTCGGCTCCGCCCGCAAATCACAGAGAAGCTGCCACGGAGCTACACGTTTGGCAAAAAAAACTAGAGAAGCTCCACGCGGAGCCGTAGCGGAAGCCCGGCCAAACAGGACCTTACAACGCAATGCAAGCATTAGACAGTCAAACCGCAGCTAAATACGATATCTTTGGCAAGAGGAAACATGCTAATAGAAGATATTGAACAATGTGTGATAATATGTCAATTAGCTAGTCAAGATGTAGGGCCTTGTAAAAAGAGAAGCGACCATGCCCAACTTATCAAAGTGCCTTAACAATGACTAGACAGCAACAAAGGGTGCATTTCTTTTTTTTTAATCTTTTGCTTGACTTGGTTGCTTTCAGTAGAAAAAGAAATAAAAAAGGGAGGGGGGGGGGGGGGGGCAGCGCTCTGGAGACAAAAAAAAAACAAGCTTGGGAGATTGAGCACTGTGCTGCGCCTACAAGCAAGGAATAAAGCAACAAGGCACGAGAGACCTGGCCTTAGAAGAGTAGTGTATCTTGGCTTTTGCATGCTCGAGTGCTGAAGAAAACCATCTTTGCAAGGCACAGGAGATGGATCACGTCTGAACTCTCTGATGATGCAGCAGCCTTGATAGTTGTTAGTGCTGGAAAAGCGTGCTCGTCATATGGATTGGAGTTAGTCAGCTGATGCTGGCTAGCTTTCGCTCGTCATGATTAGATGCTTAGCAGTGTGACACTGCGTGCTCTCACATGTGACACTTTTGGAAGAAAAAAAAACTTGTAGAGACCGTGAACCAATCAGGTCCAAGAAACCGAGTAGTTTATGTGAATTGAACAGTTAATTAGGAGCTAAATATTGCTTCATGGCATGTTGCTCTGATGACTACCCTTTCTTGGTATCATCACATATGTATGCAGATATTTTGATCAAATAACTGCCACACTCATGCATGTGTTCAGAAGAATATTCGAACCTTGCGCAGAGATTTTTTAACTTTTGATTAACCAAGTGATCGGCAAGACGGCTGCGACTCTATGTCTCGCCATGCAGTTGGTCCAAGTAAAGAATATATTTTGCTATCATTATGTCAGATTCGAAGTCTCCAAGCTCAAATCGAGCAGCTCATCACTTCGTCAATGATCAAAATCTAGCTACCCTATTCATAGATTGCGCTTTAATTGTACGTAGCATAATAATATTTGCTTCTTCAAGAAGAGAAGAAATGAATGTTTTGTTCAGTATATATCGCACACATCGTTAAATATGAAAATAAACATATGTAAGGATCGATTCAATAATACAATACAAGTATATCAAAGCGATGTGGCTATGGGATTACTGAAGTTACTTATTAACTGGATCCCAGGACTTCATCTATGTTACTACTCCGAGAAGATGCTTCCTGCTTCCATTTTTTTTTCCCGAAAAATGACGCTTGCATGTTCCAAAAAAAAAAGATTTATGTTACTACTCCGTCAAGTAGTAGATAGGAAATACCGTTCCCCGTAATTATTTACTGATTAATTCTCCATAGAAATAAGTCTTTGTAGATCCACTAGCTCTCTAGTGCCCTCTCTTGCCTCCAGAACCGGAAAATTCTTGAGCATGCAAATCAACATTAAGTTACAGGAACATGTATGATAGTCCAGCTGGCTTCATAAATAGTATAATGATGATAAATGCCCGACAGCAAATCATGAATGGCGCAAACACTGTACGTTTAAATGTGCAAAATCCTACTAATTGAACGAACAAAAAAATAGCTTTATTTAGACCCTGGGATCCAGCTCAGATTCTTATAATTTGTTTTTTCTCTTAAGATTTTAGAATCAGGATTATAAATGAAATCTGAGTGGTGGTGTTTAGATATAAGATTAGATTCTTAAAATTCGAAGAGCAATGAGTCTTTCGACATATAAAATCTGGTTTTAGCTATATATAATCAGGTTATAAAATTCTTAATTTTTGGGATCTAGATTTTAATTATTTTTAAAAAATATTCAGTGAACCCAAACAGGGTCTTAAACTAGCAACAATCAATATGATACACCTATTGTAGCAAAAGATTCAATTCAACTAGTGAATTTATTTTGGATAATTGCCAGAAATTATTTTTAATAATAGGCATTAGAAATGACATGAGGAGATTAGCTGAAAACAATGTCACAACCATCTGATGACAGGAAAGACGATGGAACGTTGTTGTTGCTATTATCTATTACTGTGCAGAAGTCGTCCACAGTTTTGTCAGTTCAAGTCTCTCCAGCAGATAGCCAAAAAGTAGCTTCCGTGGCTTATGCTTAATTCATCTCTAGGGAGACAAGAGAGACGGGGCGAGCTATAGGTATCCTATGGATCTCTTCTAGTTATTTTTTTGTAACAACTAATAAAGTAATTCATTTCTTCAGGTATAGAAGTTTCCACCATACCACCCATATTCGTATCCTTCTTGTACTGGCTGGTGTATCCTCTTGTTTAATTAGTACATTCAGATATATGCAGAAATAATAAGAACGATCAAGATAGCACACAGCATTTATCAACTAATTAACTAAATTGAACTGTTTGTCCTTACATGGAATTCATTTCCCCGTGGTTTCCTACACGTTACCTACCAAAATCTAACTAGCTACTGTATTTTTGGCGACATGATATCCGAGATGTACTAAGCCCCGATGATTGAGAAAGGACAGAGTACAGGGGATGTACGCAAGACAGGTGGGTTCCCTTGGCACGGGGGCACTACGCTAGGAACAGCGCCACATCACCTACCAGCTGTACACGATACGATACGTGCAGATGCAGTAGACGACAACCGCGCAAATGCAGCGTCAATTTGCAGTTGAATCGACACGGAGAACACCAGGCCAGCGAGCTGCTGGTCCAGCCAAGACGAAATTGGTAGTAATAATCAAATGAACATGGTGTATATAACGACATCACCAAATAAAAATACCGAACTGATGAAGCAGGGTATTGAACAGGTGGTCCGAGATAGTCTAGAGGTTGGCTTTCAGGAAGAAAAAAAAAAGATAACTGCAGAAACTTAAAATGGATTCTGGTGTAGTCACAAGCCAAAGTAAAGTGGTGCATGACGCCCATCTAAACAGAGGAGCAGTCTAACTAGCTATCTAGCTGGACGGCAGGTTGTTGGTAGATTCGATTGGTAAGGCATTGCTCTCTGACCATCAGCTAATCACAAAATTCATGAGTTTATAGGTAACGGATGGTAACAACTGCTTCAAGCTCTAGTTTATGGATCAAACTACTAGTAATTATTGAAGATAATACAGTAATTACTGGCAGTAATTGTAATTTAACGGTTAAGATTACTTTTTATCTTATCACTATTATTGCCAGTAATTTGAAGGAGTAATAATTTTACTGGAATATTACTGAAAAGATAAAAATGCTGACGACTTTAATCGGACCTACGTGTGACGGCGGCGGCGCTAGTGGGCACGTGAGCAGATGAATAAGAATGCACTACACGGATGGAGTGAATATGCTAAGAAATTATTTTTATATCCCTAATGATAATATAAGTAATTAAATAAATATATATATATAAAAATTATCTTATTACCCCTAGGTATTACCTCCAGTAATTACTAGAGGTAATATACATAGTAAAACTGCTCTTGTCTTTTAAAATAAAGAAAAAAAAGTGTCACGAGTTCGCAGACCCTGCTGTTCATCAAGTGCGAAGTTTTCAGAAGTGCAAACATGGTTCAGCAACTAGATAGTACCATTTCTAGGAACTCCACCGCGTTCTAGAAATGGAAACACGATTGCTACGTGCACGGCGCACAGTGCTGCACTGCTGCTGGCTGATAGAATCACTGAAGACCTGGAAAATTAGAGTTTGGACCACGAGTTCATCTGATCGTACGTGGTCCAGAGATTACAAAGTGATAATTTGTTGCATTGGTCGTCCTCATGCATTTTACTCGTGGCCTAATGAGTCAGCAGCTGTACCATAAATCACCGCTTGATTAATGATCACAGAAAATTTTGTTGCGGCGAGCACGTATACCTCTTTTCTGTGTGATGCTGACATTCATCGCTGGCACTAGCCCCACATGCAGCACCGTTTTCCCGAACCAGACAAGGTGCTCGGCTCTGTGGATGTCTCTTTCTGTCTTTCTTCCCAGCCGTTTACTCTTCGGATCCTTTTCTTGCATGGAACTGGAGCTGAAAAAATCATGGCATGTCAAAGTTGTAACTGGCACGTAGAACTTATTACTACTGCTACAGATCATCAGCATCCCTATCACCGTGTAGCATGTGCCTTTATTTTTATCTCAGAAAAGAGGACTAAAGATGCGTAGTTGCGTAGTACATGTCAATCTTCCATCAATAGACAGCGCTTTGTTAGTTTAATAGTTTATTCGTTCCTTTTTCGATAAAAGAAAGATGGGTACACAATAGATGCAAAAAACTAGCATGTGCATCTAATGCGTTCCCTTTATCGCAACGCTTGTCATCTAATGATACGTGCGTGAATCATGGATTAAAGCTTCAGAATACAGTTGCTCACGCTTTCTACTTTTCCAGGCCCGTATATATTGAAAGAGTAAAAAACCAAAGAGTTAAATGGAATAGTTTTATGGTAGGTATTATAAACAATAATTTAGGATGGTAATTATGAGAATAGTAATATAATATTAGAATAATTATTCAGACATCAAATCGTCCTGCCCACATCGCGCATTTGCCGCACTCCCGCATCACTCGCATTCTGCAGCGGCCCCTCCCGTTTCAAGCATCTCCTATTCTCTCCATCGTCAGATTTTGGACACGGCCGTCAGGGACACCTCCAGCTTGTCGGCCGGGTGCGAGAGGTCAATCATGTGGCCCATGGGGCAAGGTCCATGGTCATTTAGAAATTAGAATTACCTTCTCATGCCTGGAGCCTGGTCTGCTTGCACTCCAGCGCCTCCCTGATCGCCGCTGCGATCGTGGCGTTGGCTCCGGCGTCAGGATGATGCAGATACGAAAATTTTATTTCCTTCCAAGAAGAAACGTTGTTGCGTTGATCAGACCAAAGCGAGTTGGTATAGCTTGGAAGCATTCAGCTGCCGTATGGAAACAGTCCAAAAACCAGAGCTCATATACGTGCGAGATCAGAGGTGCTATTCTGTGGTAACGAAGCCCACCTAAAGCGAAATTACAAGCATGGGTCAGTGCTCTGCAAGAATGATCGCATTAATGCTTTCATGGATTGCGCCGGAGACGAGTCCGTGCCCAAGGATGCGCGTCTTCATCAGTGGTGTCAACCCGATCGTGTCGCCAACGTCGTAGGCATAGACATCCTTGGTGAGCATGCATGGTGCACAAGACGGTGGGCTCCATGGCCCTGAACTCCGGGTTCATCCTACCTTGCAGCTTCTCCTGCATGAACGGGAACACGAGCCCGCCCAAGTTGGACCCGCCGCCGGTGCACCCCATGACAACATGGGACGCCTCCCACAATGCTGCCAACCGTTGCTGCAGGCACTCCTCCCCGATGACGGACTGATGCAGCAACACGTGGTTGAGCACAACCTCATCGTGAAATTAAATGAATGAACTCGTTGTGAGCAGTCCCTGTGGCGTCTACATCAAAACATTTCGTCCTCGTTAATAAAAATAACATATTTTCTTTTTTAACTAAAATAACATATTTTCTAGCCTTCAATAGATTGAAAGTTTTCAATCAGTGTTTTGTTACTTTATGTTTTAATTTTTTTATAAGATTATCTGTATAATAATTATAAATTATTAGATTTAGATCTGATGTCTCAAAACGGTGATTGAAAGTTGCTACAAATAATGTCCTAGTAAATTCAGTAATACCCTAGTAAATTACAATGCTATTTTTTCACCTTTTTTAATAATGCCCTACTAAATTCAGTACTATCTAAAATTACTGGTTGTACTAGTGATGTGATAATAGTTAATATAAACTGTTAGACTCTAATCACTACAAATAATTATTGATTATAATATATAGTAAAACTGCTCGTTAAATAAATAAAAGCGATGTCAAATTGAGAAAGAGCATAGTTATAGTTATAAGCTGAAATCAGAAGGATTTCGACTCCTCTCATCAATTTCACCAACGTGGACCCTTTCTTTATCGAACACGCCAGTTTTTTATGGACGTGACCACCTTCCGCAGTGAACACATCGATGGCGGCGTTCAGACCCGAGGCTGTGGGTTGATGCCCATGCCAACTTGGCCCGTGTGTGGGCCTGATTTCACTTCCACACCCTTCACTGCCATCCACGGGCAGTCGGACGAGGTGGAACAACAAACGCGCCGGAAGACGAGTGAGGGAAAAGGGGCAGTCAGCGCCACCGTACAACAGCGTGGCCATGCAAGGGGGAGGAGGAACCATGGATTTGTAGCTTGCCGATGTTGATTGAAAGAGGATTTGGATCTTGCATGACTATGAGGGGGAGATGAAGAAGGGACTTGAAGAGGGTATAGTCTGAGATTTAGACATGGATGGCCGTGCCCATGTGTGCGAGGGACAAGAGATGGATGGGGGTACTCGAGACTAGAGGAGCTTCACTGTTCCGAGAGAGAGAGAGAGAGAGATGGTTCACGGCTGAATGGGGAAGGCGACCGAATCGAAGTTGGATAAGAGCGATGCCTCAAAGCAATCCATGAGCTTCCACGTGGCGTACAGCAGGCACAATCCCACCAAACAATTTTTCTCCTCGAAGCTTCTGCCTTCGAGGTGCTAGGCGCAGGGCAAATGAAAGACCGACCTGTGCAGCTGATAGCCAACAGGCTTTTTTTGCATATTGCTTACAACCCATCCCAAATAACAAATGGAAGCCCAGCCGCACATTTGAGAGCCACCAACAGCCTACATAAAACTGCACCCGCAACAATCTTTTTTTACTGTCTATACAAAAAAATAAATGGGTGCAACGGAGCGCACCAACCTTTCTAGTAATGTTATATTGAGCATATACATGCAGCAAGGATCTAGTCACATAGAGATAGAGGCTACATTATTAGGGTCTCCATAGTGGTTGTTATCTATAATACTTCAAAAGATATGTTAAAGATATCTTATCTTTATAAGCTGTTTTAATAGTAGTGGATCCCACAAATAAGTTATAGCTTTGTTGCAAGTCAGTCTCACACAATAAGTAAATAGACAAGCAAAAGATACTTGAGCTGCAGCATTGCCTATATATCATTGTTACTGCCAACGTTATCTATCTTCTCTCTCCTATCTCTTTTTTACTTAAAAACTGATTCGTACCATACTAATGCTATCTGTTTCAGTTGTTGTGGAGGCCCTTAATGTTGCAAACTATAGCTGATATGCATGATTCAATGATACTCTTAGCTGGAGATTCTCTCCAGCACTAAAACTTGTACTTGTGATGTTGTGCATGCACTTTCATGGTTGAAAATTTTCCTCTTCTTTTGAGGGAAGTCAAAAATTTTCCTTGACCGAAAGAAATGCATTGTTCTACCAAAAGTCCTCTGTTGAAATTCTATGCCACTTTGATCACTATTCACTAACCTCTCTGATAAACAGCTAGCCTTGCACTTTCTATGATACAGAGTGCGGTTAGCAGAATCAAGAGAATCTCAACAGGTTGGCGGATGCACTTGTGCTGTCTCCTTCGCACAGTACACCTTGAAGTCTCTTGCCTACCTAGTACTAGTACTAGTAGTAGTTGACAACTTGACATGGTCCAATGCTTCACTTGTGACGCATAACTTGGCATGCACACAGCACACACATGATATGAGACGAGGGAGATAAATTCAGGCCTTTTTTTTTTTGCGTTGTTCGCGTTGCACAAATCAGAGGGAAGCTTCTACTTGGCTTTGCCATCGGGCAGAGTTAGAATGTACTATTTGATTGGGTGTCTTCGGAGTTCAGAAGCCTATTCCTGATGCTCTTTGCCTCTTTGGTCCTTGCCATCATGTGAAGTGTAATACTACTTCATTTCAAAATATAAGCATTTGTTAACTTTTAAAAATCACGTTGACCATTTGTCATATTCAAAAAATATATAAAAATAATATTTATTTTATTATAATAAATTTTATTATTATATATATTTTACATATAACTAATTTATCTTTTTATTTTTATAAAATAAATTGAATAAGATAAATGGTCAAATATGATGTTAACAATTAATAAATACTTATATTTTAAAACAGAGATAGTAAGTAATTAAGCAATAGAAGTGACATATTCGAATGCAGCAGGACCATGAGCAGGAAAGAATCCGAGTAAGTTTTTTCCTGCCCATCGATTTGTTACCTACGTTTTTGTTCTTTTATGGAGGAAGGAACAAGGATCACGAATGGCTTGGGAGCTCACAACTTGTGGGAGGAAAGGAATGCATCACCTAACCTACGGAATCGTTAATGCGTGATCAACGTAGCAACGTCGTAGCACACTATGCGCTCAAGTAGGTGTGACTTTTCCTTTGAATAATGGACCAATCTTGCAGTATCTCTTTTCTTTTTGTGTACATTTTCTAGGCCATTCAAATATATAATCAGAATAAATGAAAAGAGATAACAAGCGACTGAAAAACATTCTTCAACAAACTCTGAAAGATATATTTTTCTGTGCGCTACAAGGATCGGGAGTTGAGTATCCTATTGAAACGGGAAGCATATTCAACATGCTGGTTCAAATGGAACATAATGGAAGTCGTGCCCACAGGGTGGTGGTTGTTGGGTGTCTCTGTTTTTATGCTGTAATTTGAAAATTGCACCCAAAGACTCCAAAGGCTAACAGAGTTTAACAAGTCCCAAGGTAAATTTGAAAAGATATAAGTTAATAAAATTTGCTCTAGAGTTAACTGTGTAAAATGTAAGCTGAAAAAAACTTGGAATTTAATGAAAATATTAACTGACTTCAAACTGAACGTTATGCAGAAGTAAAGAGTAGCAGGGCGAGACTCATGACTATACACTGATTCCGAGCATGCGGGATACCATAAACATTGTTAGTCTTTCATAAGCAAGAGGCAAACATTCTTAGTAAAGTGGCAGTAGTACCATTCAAAAACAGATAACGAACCAGGTGAACTGATCTTTGCCACAAAACTAACAGATTGATAAGGTCATGAAAACAACTTGGTAACGGTGGCCACCATGTAACAAAGTGCTCATCTGTTACGTAGTGCAATCCCCAAACAATTGCTCAGTCACAGAAAAGTACGGTCATAGTAAATTGGTCATGAAAACAACTCTGGTAACAGTGGCCATCATGTAACAAAGTGCTCATTTGTTACATAGTGCGATCCCCAGAACAATTGCTCACAGAAAAGTACTGCCTACTATGACTGAAATTGCACGAGATAGTATAGAGATGAACAGAACAAGTTCAAAGACCTGCATGAATGGCCGAAAGTATCCCTGTTAGAGTGTTAGTACCTCCTTTTGTCCTATGAGTTCCTGTACAGCAAATGTACCATGTCCTTTAAGGTCGATATTTTACTATTGAGCAATATATGGCACAGCAGCAGTAGCATCACTAGGAAGGACATGCAGAGTTCAAGACAACACATTTCTTGCTACAGAGAACGCTATGTACAACATAGCAGCTGCGAGAAGCTTTTTGGATGCAAGAAATCTCAGATTGATCTTGATCCCCCGCATCCTCATGAAATGCAGGATCGACTGTCCCACCAGCACAACCAATGCCCAGGCACCGATAAACACCATTCTGGCAGCATCCTTTGGGCCCCCAACTCTGCTCAGTTCATTGCTATCGAACTTGATGTAGTTTAGACCCGTGGGAGTAGCATCTGCACTAACACTGCCAAGATGAAGAGTCTCGTTCAACCAAACCGAAAAATGAATCAGCATCTTTGCAAGCCAGCCCACTTCAGTATCTGAGATTGGCCTGGTCATCCAGTCACCTTTGTTTTCTGCATCAGCCAATGGGCTTTTCCTAAAACCTGGGTGCTTAGGTGCAAATATCCCAGTATGTACATGACCCTGACTGTATTCTCGTCCTGGCAAGCTCTTCGGATGAAGGCTTCCAACATGATTGCAGAATATTTTTTTCATCTGAGATTTAACTGAATCCAAAGTCTGGAGAGTTTGCATGGCATCGCCTTGAAAACGTTGAATCTCTGACTCTGCTCGCAGCAACAGCAGCTTGAGAAAAAAAAAGAAAGTAACAGTAAGTTCAAAATCACATGACAACTAAGTTCAAAATCACATGTGCTAATCTATAACCTTAATATTTGACAAAAAGGAGGAGCACCACTATATTTTCTCTAAGGGCTAGAATAACCAAGTTATATGCAGGGAAAAAAAACTCAAACACTACCATTTTGAACCCTATGCATGAAAATAGCTCACTATGGATATTTGTAAACTACTATCATTATCACTACAAAAGCAATTACCATCACTGGAATTGTAGAGCTGTATGTGCATAAAAGAGCAAAGAGATGACATAAGTCGATAGTGACAGCAGATTAAGACGTTAGCACATAAATTGCACAAGAAATCATCTTGGTTGTCTCATTAACATAAAGAGAGATGATAAATTGAGAATAAATTAATGAAACAACCAAAATAATATAATATTATTTACAATTAGATTATTGATACTACTAACCATGCAAATGCAGGTCAATCCACTAGTTCTTATAATAATACAAGTACAGTGGCTGAAGCTTTGTTAGAGCATCGTTGGACTCAGGATATCAAAGGAGGGCTATCTATGGTTGGCCTATTCGAATTCTTCCAGCTTTGGGACATATTGCTTGACTTTGCTCTTTCTCAGGATGAGGATAGACATGCAAGGCGCCTGGATGGGTTTGGCTCTGGCTCTGGTCAGTACACAGCGAAATCGGCATACACGGCTTATCTAAACAGGGCAATCACCTTTGAACCTTGGTGGCGGATTCGGAAGTTTTGGACACCACAAAAGTGTAAAATCTTCCTTTGGCTGGCAACTCATAAACAATGTTGGACTGCAGAACGGTTAGCTAAACGTGGATTGCCACATCCTGAGCACTACCCTTTGTGTGATCAAGAGGAGGAAGACATCCAACATCTGCTCACTAGTTGTGTGTTTGCTCAGGATTTCTGGTTTCAAGTGTTTGTCTCTTTTGGTCTGCAACAGTGTGTACCAACAACACATGAAGTATCTTTCATGGAGTGGTAGAGGAAGTGTAGAAAGAAGGTGCACAAGGAACAACGGAAGGGGTTAAACACCTTGATCATTTTGGGGGCTTGGTTGCTTTGGAAACATCGCAATTCATGTGTGTTTGATCAAGCCTGGCCATGTATGAACCGAGTACTACAAGGGTTTCATCAAGAGTGCAGGTTATGGTGCCTAACAGGGTCTCGGGGTCTTGCGACCTTTGAGCTTGGTCATGGTGTGCAACCAGGTTAAGGACCTGTGGCGCCATTTTTAGGTGGGGTCTAGCTTTTGTTGTTCTTTAAGTCACAACAAATCATTGTATTTTTCAGCCCCTCACAGCTCGGTTCGGAGTGAGGTGGTGTAGTTTGTACGGGACCGATCTCTCTTGATTAATACAAAGATATGCAGCTCTCCTGCGTATTTGAGGAAAAAAAAATACATGTACAGTATAGTAATAAACTAGAAAAATTGGCTGGCAAACATCCTTTAAAAATCCAAGAATTGTGAGACACAATGTCTTAAGATTTAATGATCTTTTTGTTCATGGCATGTGAAATGTTCAGTGCCAAAAGGTAAAGAATGCACTCTGTAGGATTCTGATTGGTCCCAATGGTTAAATTGGTAATGCTAGCCAGAAACAAAAACACCTACCTGCAACAAGTTGTAAGCCCCTTCCTCATCAACACTGAAAAGCCTAAGATCAGAATTCCTACGCTCATGCAACAGTGAGCCATCACCATCACTCTCTGACAAACCATCTTCCCAGTCCTGCAATATGGCACACAAGACATCAAATGTTACAAAGAAGCCTCCACATTATGGTACCATTGTAATTCTGTGGACCTTTAAATTAAATTCAAATGATCAGAGCAAGCAAAATTCAGAGCATCAGATATCTTTCATGCAACAGCTAAAGATAATGCATGTCTCCTTTACCAACCTTTAGCTGTTCACGGATTGACGGGACATACTTGAGCAACTGATCCATTGAGTATGATTTGCATGTAAATTGTCTAGAATGGTAGGCAGCGTCGACATTGTGGATCAGCTCCAGCAACTCATTGGACGAACACAAAACTTCTAGTACCTGAATAGTTGAAGCAATCATGTGGTCAGAAGATATCAAATGACAGTTTTTCAACAAATTGCAAGTAGTGAATGTCTAATTTTTTTCCTGTTCCTTCAAATCTGAAGTAATAGGCTGGTATTACTTATGTGCACAACTGCACATATCACATACCATGTAGTGATTCTAAAATAGATATACTACCTCTTTTTTCCCTGATAATTTTTCGTGAACACTGACAAAAAAATTCTGGAGGAAGTAATAAGAAAAAAAGTAAATATTAAAGAAAACTTGAATGATACTCCCTCCGTCCCAAAATAATTGACGTTTTGACTCTGGGCACGGGAATTAAAAAGAAGTGTAAAAGTTAGGTGCACAGTAAACGAGGAGGAGAGAGATAGAGATAGGGATGTATTGGAAAGAGAGAAAGTTGCATCGGGAAGTGAGAATAACAATTATTTTGGGACAAATGGAGTTGGCTAAAGTGTCAAATACTTTGAGACAGAGGGAATACTCTGTAAGACTAGTAGACCGGTTGAACAAAAATAATGCAGGAAAACAGACAGAATTCAACACAACCCTAAATACAGTACCAACTACAAATTCAAATATAAAAACCTAACTAATTATGAAGAAGATCCACAAGCATGGAAACAGCTAGGGCCAACTAAGTTATGCTTCATAGTTTCAGCAATATAAAGATGTTAGATGTGCAAAGGAAGCATACCAAGGGACTAAGGGAGCATTCAGCAAACATTTTAAGCTATATGTTTATATTATAGTCTGATTTCACATCCAGCAATCACAATTTTGAGTAAGTGTAAGAATTAAACTTATATTTTATTTTGAGAGTGCAAGCATTATATTACAGATATGCAGAAAAAAGGGATGTGTTCCTCTTCCTCATTCCTCTCGGGAGTGGCACTCAGTCATTTTAATCAAGGGAGAAATTCGTTGTCAATTTTAATCAAAAAATCAAAGATCAACAAGTCACTTGGAATCAGTCAAGCTGAAACCACTGAAGAAATTAGTTGGTGATGATTGCTGCTACAATACCGTGCAACTTTTCTCGCTCGCCTTGCCATATTATCTACTGCTAGATGACATTATGTGCACAAACAAAACTCATCTTAATTAGACAAAAGCCAATGCATTGTTTCCATATAGTCATCAATGTATTGCCATACTCAGGTGCAAGAGGCAGGTGGTGGGTACAAATCATGCTATGGGTGAAAGGATCTAACAGAAATCATTAAATACTAAATCTAACTAAAGATGAAAAACGTTGTGTGAAAGAACAAATGACAAGTGGAAACTGGTCTATTTTCAGATTTAGAAGTAGATCATAAAATATATTAAAACGTCCCAAATACAGTATAACAAAATCATTGTTATAGAAATTCATCATTATCCAGGAGCTCAACATTATACACAGATAAATTTCTATTTTCCATGCTTCATTTATCCTTATGGGTTTTCAAGGTAATAAATTCAGCCAAATATCCCTCTGACTAATAGCGGTACTATTATGACTAATAATGATAAACCGTGCCAGGAACGAAAACTATTTCATTCTTCTAAGTTCATGGTGATAAAACGACAAATTCACTGGGCAAGGAGGGCACAACACTAAACTAACAAAGGTTCTGTTTAAAGGTTACATGGCTATATACTAATACTAATCCACACATATGAGTATCCAATCATATTCAGGTAAGTATGCATCCTTAAACATGGTCCATAAACCTGTACCAAATCCTAGATAGGTCAAACTTTAACAGAAAGGAATTTCAGAACAAAATAGATGCACAGTAATTGACAATGTACTGTTCTCATCCTAGATGGTGACACACCAAACTAGAAAGTAGAAACGTAAACCACTTTTCAAGTCCTATAACATTATGCATGACATGGGGGAGCTATTTATTTCACAATTCAAGGAAACCCCTGTGCCTGAGTTAGTGTCATACTATGAAGCATCAAACCTAAGCTTCAGAACAGACCTAGTCTGGAAACATATTAACAGAATTACACAACGCCTGCACTCAATGCAGCAATGTACTTTCAGGCCATCAACTAGCTAAGGTCTAATAAACAATGCTTATCAAGGAACAAATAACTGACAGGGTTCAAATAAAGCATAACACACAACAGTATGACTCTGGAACATATGATGCTCCAATAGAGAAAGAACTATGAACTGACCTTTGAGACCATCTGTAGCACTAGGGCAACATCAGAATGGATAAACTTATGTGCGAAGCCCAAGAAATGAACCAACAATGAACTATAGAACAAATAGTTGGACAAAACATAGCCCTGCCATGCTGGAGTGTATGCCACTTCACACAACTGCCTCTTTTCCTCACCAGCTCGATACACATTTTGCACGCCTGATTGTGGCAGATCATATTCTTCAAAATCCTCTTGCTGAACTTTCCATGGCTCCAGATAGACCATCCACGCAGAGAAAACCTGGGCAGCATGTTCCATATCTCCTCCCATGGGACAGAACAAGAACGTCCTCAACAGAAACCGGTACATCGGCCTCTGTATGAACTGGTTCCAGTACCCAAGAGGGACATCCGACGACTTCTTCCATACAGGCATTCCCTCAAACACATTGCTTGCATCCACAATGGTACCACAGCTCGTGTTCAGATACATCACCAACAGCTTCACCGCATTGCCAAGCCCTGGTGATGGAGGCCTCTCTGTAACTGTAGTCTGTACACGGGACTGAAGAGGCTGTAAAGGAACCCCATATGCACGGCTAGTCTGCACAGGTAAGGGCGAGAAGTCATCTCCGACCAGCCAAAACTGGACGAGGGTGTGCACGAAGAACTCAGCTCGTCTGAAAGACTCAGCAGCATCAGCAGCCTCACTGAAAGTTCGACGGAGCAGTGTGCCAATGCCACCGCGCGGTGGCACGCATGCGCTGGGCACGAACTCCTTAAGGTACGCATATAGAAGCTTCAGGTATAGCGGTCTCTCCACCTTCTGTTTCGAACTGCGGCCGGCCGTGGAGGCGAGGTTGGACACCCAACTCTCGAGGCGGCTACGCGACTTGAGAAATGGTTTTGAAGTGGAAGGCGACGCTTTTAGGGTGGCGGCGGGAGCGGTGGAGGTGGTGGTTGGCGTGGCGGCTGCCGAGATGGGGTAGTATGCGAACCAGAATAGGTAGTACTCGAACACCGATAGATGAAGCTCGGAGCCGATGCGGCCAGCGAGGAGCGGCGAGACCACCTCATCAGACTCGGCAGAAGCGAGGGCGAGCCGGAGCCAGCGGGGGAGCCGCTCCGATGGGAAGGCGAACTGGAGGAGCGCGCAGCGATCCGCGTCGAAAGCGCCCTCCAGGAGCGGCCCATCGGGGCGGAGGAGCGACGCGAGGGCGCCCGCGAGCTCGGCGTCGCCGGCGGCGAGATCGACGAAGGATGGCGACGAGGGCGAGGCGACAAACAGGCGGAATAGGAGGGCCGGGAGCGCGTCGGCGAAGAAGGCGCGCGGGCCGTCGCCGGCGTGGCGGCGGAGGAAGTCCGCGACCGAGGTCACGGCGGCCGCCGCGGCCTTCGGCGTGGACGCGGCGAGGACGGCCGCCGCGAGGGAGGCCGCGTCGGACTCCAACGGCATCTCGCGGCGGCGGGCGTAGGGTTTAGGGGGGCTTGGGGGCAGGGGAGGCGGGCAAGGTCGGCCCGCTGGCGTATTGCAGACGGCGCTTTCGGGGCTTCGAATCGCTCGCCGCCGATACGAGAATTCGAAACGGGGAATCCAAGTGGGCAGGTCCGCAGGTGTGCTTCCGAAGATTTCGAATTGGCGCTCGGCGAAATGCGCACGTTCCCCCGCTGCTTGAGATGAACCCTGGTTAGAGCATGAGTCTGAGTCTTTATTCAAATCTCTACTCTAAATTTAGGAGAGGAAAGTAAAAAATCATCTCCAGTAAAAATTGTAAATGAGATTCTATTATTCATGTCCTCCTCCCCAAGAGCCGCTGCCATATGAGGCACCCTTCGGCACCGGCACCGGCTGGGACTCCAGGGACGACTTCAACCTCACTCCGATGCCGCTCTTTGACTGGACTCCAGACTACTCGGAGGTACAAGTTTGTGCCTTTTTGATGAATTCTAATATGTGCAAAACTACTCTAGTTCTGGTGTTCTTTTGTGGGCTACTTCAAGGTGGTACTAGATCATTACCTCACTCAGTTATGATATACTCACTAGGTGTAATTTGTAGTTCATTCTTTGACTTCTCAAAGATTAGTGTGTTTTCTGGATGTGAATTCAAGATTGCTCAACCTTTTGTTTGCCTGATTAGTGCAGAGAGGAGTGTGTAATGAACTGGGTTGAGCAGACAGTGCTAGTGGCTTTTGTTCATTTCAAATACTATCATGGCAACATGACCTTTTCTCTCAGTTCTACTATTCGTTTTTCATGACATATGACTACTACTACATTGTATAGTTCAGTGGGTTGAGCAGATGTTTTGATGTTGACATGACCTTATCTAGCTTGTCACTTAACTACTAACCTAACCAGCAAGGTTGTCCTGAATTTGGTTGTGATGATTACTACTACATTGTATACTACATTGTCAATTTCTCTCATGCTTTGTGCGCTCGGCTGCTAGCCTGTGTTGTCAGTTGCTCAGCTAACATAAATGGTAACATTCCTGTGTACTATGATTAACCTCCATATGTACTTCTAGGCTTGTGGTGACATTGGTGCTCAAGGTTACATTAGTTTTACTTCAATGCCAATATCCTGCTTGCCTGCTCATTTTCTTCTATTCTATGTTTTTTGTATAGAAATGTTGCTTCTGTCCGATACAAAACTGACAGCTCCAGCTAAAGTTAATGGAATAATCCACCTATTCCTGGCCATGTCTGATCTTTTCTTGGATTAGTGTCTATGTGAAAAAATTGTAGGAGCCTTTAAACTGGGCCAGTACTAGTTGATCGACTTCACCAGTACTAGTTCAAATTTGTGACTTGTTTGCATTTTCATGCTTTGGACACCATGACAGTATTGCTAAAAAAAAATGACAGTATTGGACGTCAATAATGGATGCTTGAGTCTGTTTGATTGTTTTGGGTTTGGGAATTCTACTTCTACCGCAGCTCAATGCATTTGGTCATCCTTTATTAGGCCAACTATCTATCTCGTTTCAGCTGGCATGTGAACATGGAAGACAACTTCCTAAACTTAGGAAATAAGAATGTATGTTCAGCCATCTGATTGTGCACTTCAGATTGCTACTTAACCTGCTGTACACAGGATATAGATTTTTGCATTTTCATGCTTTCTGACCCTTTGCTGCCTTAATGTTGAGCAGTAGCTAGCAGTCACAATAAGCTTAGTGATTTCTGAACTTAACTGCACCCATATGTGCTCATCTGAACATAACTTTGTTCCTTACTGGTTCTGAAAATCCATGGTCTGTGTAATAGTCTATCTTGCCCAATATGAGATTGTTTCCTGCTATTCTAAAATCTGATATTCTGAAATATTTCTCTCATGTTTTGTAGGATACAAGGCCTTCTACTAGTTCGTAATATTTCACAAACTTGATGACTCAAGATCAAGATGCTGATCTGGAATTGCTCATGCAGCCGGATCCCACTCCAACTAGTGTTGCAAAAGGACCATCAAAGCGAGGAACTAACTACAGTCATGACGAAGATATTCAACTTTGCAAATCTTGGTTGAACATTAGCAACGACCCAATCATTGGAATAGATCAGTCAGGGAAAACTTATTGGGAGAGGATCGCTCGAGATTTTCACCAAAACATATATTCCGAAAGGACAACCAATTCCCTTGAGCATCGTTGTGGGGTCATCATCAGGGATTGTATGAAGTTTCATGGGTACTTTGAAGAAGTGCAGCGTCGCCATCAAAGTGGCATTCCCGAGCAAGAGCATGTATGTGTAATACATTGTTGGTTCATTTCCTTTGTTTGGTACATATATCTAATTACACAAATAATCTTTGTTGCAGTTACTTCAAGCACAAGCTTGGTATGCTAAGAATTCAAAGGGCAAAAATTGTCCTTTCATCCATTGTTGGCTCGTGGTCAGACATTCTCAAAAGTTTGAAACTCTAGAAATGAACAAGAGGCCGGGCAAGTCAAGAGGCCTCAATCTTTCAGGAGAAAGCAATGGAAGCCAACAACAGGATGGAGGAGAACAAGAACCCAATCTAGGACAGCAAGACTCTATCCCTAATGCCAAGAAAGCCTGACCTCCTGGGAGGAAGCAATCTAAGGAAAAAAAAGAGACGAAGGAAATGACGAGTACAAGACTTTGATGAAGAATTTGGTGGTGATAAAGAATGACGAGCATACTCTGAGAAAGGAGAGGTGGACCAAGGACCTAAGTCTTGAGCAACGAAGGCTAGAGATCGAGGAGCGTAAACTACAGTGGGATCAAGAGAAGCAGATCATGTTTTGTGACGTTAACACTTTGGACGATGATAAAAAAAACATATGTTTTGGCCAAGAGAGCGCAATTTGCGAAGATGGCAACAATAAGTTCAAGTGGAGGTGGTAGTGTAGGTGAAACTGGAGATGCAGTAGACTATAGCTCTCTGTGATTCTTGTATGTTTCTTTGGATGTTGGGGTGATTCGATAATTTATGGATGTGTTGAAATTCTCATTTATGTCATTAGTAAATAATTTATGGCATCAATAAATAATTTATGAATGTGTTAAAATTCTCATTTATGTTATCAGTAAATAATTTATTCAATATACATGAATAATGATAAATTTAATAAATAATATACTCAATAAATAATTTATGATAGATTCTTATTTATGTCATCAGTAAATAATTTATTCAATAAATAATTTATGATAGATTCTCATTTATGTCACTAGTAAATAATTTTTTCAATATACATGACATATAATGACAGATACATGATAAATAACTATCTTGTACTATGAATTGCCCATAAATGCTCTACTAGATCATCACGAAGTCGCTCATGTGATGACTTGTTCTCGATCTCTTCATGTATCTTGAGAAACTCCTCAAGTAGAACTGGATCGCGCGTTTCATAGTCTTCAGGTGTCAACACACGGGGACCGTGCCAATCTTGATAATAGTTGAAGTCTTCTTCCTCGCCCCGCTCATCCTTAATAATCATGTTGTGTATGAGAATACATGCTTGCATTATGTACCAGATGTTTTCCTTACTCCAGCATCTGGCTGGACCTCAAACAATAGCAAATTGTTTCTGCAGTACCCCAAAGGCTCTCTCAACATCTTTCCTTGCAGATTCTTGTGCCGCTGTGAAGTTCATTTTCTTGTTCCCCTGCGGATTTTGGAAACCTTTTACAAATGTGGCCCAACTCGGGTATATCCCATCGGCAAGATAGTATCCCATATTGTACTTGTTCCCATTTACCATGTACTCCACTTTAGGTGTTGTTCCTGAAGTAAGCCCTTGAAAAAGTGGAGAGCGGCGCAGGACATTGAGATCGTTGAGAGAACCAGGAAGACCGAAGAAAGCATGCCAAATCCAAAGGTCTTGAGAGGTAACTGCTTCAAGGATCATTGTTGGTCCATCCTTGTGCCCTGTGTATGCCCCTCTTCAAGCGGTCGGACAATTTTCCCATTTCCAATGCATGCAATCCACATAACCCAACATCCCAGGGAACCCTCTTGCATTGTTGATTGCCATCAATCTTGATGTGTCTTGAGCATTAGGAGCTCTTAGGTACTCTTCGCCAAATATCTCAAAAACAGCTTTCACGAAATGCTTTAGGCACTCGAGGATTGTGCTCTCCCCCATCCTGACATAATCATCCAGAGAATCGGTCGACTGACCATACGCGAGCATACGAAAAGCACCAACAACCTTTTAGATAGGGGATCCTCCATGAATGCCAAGAGCGTTGGGCTTCTGCTGAAAGAAGTCATCATGAGCCTCAACTGCAGTCACAATGCGCATGAAGAGGTTCTTCGACATCCGAAACCTCCTCCTGAATTGCTTGTTGCCGTACACAGGCTGGTCCGCAAAATAGTCCAGATAAATCCGCTCATATCCTCCTGCAATATCCCGCTTGACATTGTGACGTCCCAGCAAAGAACCACGGAACTTCTTCCTGGACTTCTCTCTCCTTGAGCCCTCTAGTAGTCCAGCAATGATCAAAAGATCATCCAATGATCAAAAGATCATATGTATCGGATTCATCGTCTTCTTCCTGCCAACGTAGACGAAAGCTACTTCCAGAACTTGACGACATCTGTCATAGAAAAAATAATGCCACAATTTTAGTTAAAAGGGTACAAAAGCAACAACAGGATTACAGTAAATGAAGCCAGCAAATAATATGTGTAGTGGACATTAGAAGTCATGGGTACTAAATTATATTTTCAACTTTCTAGCTGATCCAACTAAATCATCCAGTTGAACGATAAGAACAAACTAAAATGATGCATGTTTGCACAAACAATGCTGAGACAAGCAATTGAAACAGCCAAGTAATAGTCCAAGCCATCCATGAATTAGTTACTCTGGCATATTCACTCGACATGTTTTATGCGCAAAGGAAATAATGTGCAAGTTTGTTTCAGAAAGTACTAAATACAATTATTACTTGGAATGTTCACTCAGAATGTTTGACTCCTCGTGGTCATAGAATTTGGAGCAGAGGCCGTTTAATTTTGAGACAGCATGTGCAACCGGTTTTCAGAACAGTATGTACAGTATTCATTGCCCAATTTGCATTCGGTGAAGTACAGTATTTTCAGAATAGTTGACAGAGAGCTCACTCCCGATGAATTTCCAATTTTACATCAAAATTTTCATTATATCAGTTCTTTGATTGAAAGAAGCAAACATTTTATCGAAATCCATCCCCAATTTTGATCTGACCAAATGCTCACACGAGAAGAAACGCACACACAATGGGGCAACAAGTCGGTCGGGTACCTGCTCCGGCAGTGGTCGAGCGGCCGGGGCTCGGGCGGCAGCCGAGCGACCGGGGCTCGGGCGGTGGCCGGGACTCAGCCTAGCCCGTCGGAGCGGGATTGTGCGGTGACCGGAGGCTTGCCCGTCGAGGGGAGAGTGGCTGGGTGGCGGCGGCGGTGACCGGGAGAGATGGCGGCGGCGACCGGGAGAGGCGGCGAGGGCGACGCGGGAGCAACCGGGAGAGGCGGCGGGGGCGACCGGGAGAGATGGCGACGTCGGGCAGCGAAGAGCAGAAGGAATCTCGATTGGCTGGAAAAACTTTTTACTGACAAGTCAGTCCCACATGGGATATAGGATTCTATATAATGACTCCCACTGAAATTAAATGTAAAAATGAGCTCCTAAAATTTATAACTAACCTTGTATAACAATATTTAGAAACCCAATTTACAATCTTCCACTAGAGATGCTCTTATCTCTCTGGCGTGTGGGGCATAGCTGTGGGTTTCTATAACAAAGTATGCGAATGATGTCATGTACAAATGCGGTTGCTGGTTTAGGGTGTGTTTGGTTGGATGGATGAAGTAGGATAGTACAGCGTCATTCACATTTCGGTGGTGTTTGGTTGAACATCAAAGATCAACGTCAGGATGAAAAACGAATATATCTTTGATATATCGGACGAGTCGATCCCTCAAAAACTGGCGGATGAGCTCATCCCTCGTCGCTCGCATACGCGTGAAATGTTATCCTCACCTCTCCCGACTCAACTCACCTCTTCCGTCTCCTTCCCCGCTCCTTCCTCGTCACGGCGGCCGAAGCTGATTCCTCTCCGCGCTCCTGTCCTCATCCCCGTCCCCTTCCCCGCTCTCCCGCTCAAAGCGCGTCTCCACCGCGTAGCTCGAGCACGAATCTGAGCCGGCGTCCTCCTCCTCCGAGTAGCAGCCGTAGCAGGATCTGGCGCTCACCGCGGAGCTCGCGCGTCTCACCGCCTCCGTCAATGCCTCATGGCCATGGCCCCACGCGCGGCACCGCGACCCGCGGTGGTGGCCGCTGTGCGGCCCTCGCTGCAGCGCGCCACCCCGCCGCTGTTGCTTGCGGGGAGGGCTGCCGATGCACGGACGCTATGCGCGTGGGGCTCGTCGTCGCTCATGGCGGCTTGGCGGAACTTGGCGCTCCCCGCCCGCACCACGCTCGGCGGCATCGCATGGCAGGAGAGGCCAGCCGTGTCACAGAAGCCCCGTGCAGGAGTTGCCTTGGAACCTGCTTAAGTTCCTCGGTGACATCGATGAGTTCTACGACTGCGTCAGGGAGGATCGATTGGGAAGAAGAAGCTGGTAACCTCATTCAATTATTGAAAGTAGTGGTCATATCTTCATGTACAACCTCATCCATCCAACCAAACACTAGAGTGGATGACCTTGTTCCTCGTATTCATCCATCCAAGCAAACATCATAAGGGATAAACTCATCCCTGATATCTAGATGACCATGTCCCATTCCTTCTTGACTTTCAACCAAACACACCTTTAGACGGTTCGGAAAATCGCATGTCATGGCAGAGTCGCAGAGATGTGTGTGGACTCGCCCTGATCTGACCAAACTGATCTAGTCATTTGGATAGAGTAATTTACGTGACAGTCTCGTATTTCATATTGAGATGGCATAGTCTCTTGGATCAACCATTGTTTTGATTATTGAAGCAATCAATCAACAAGAAGCCACAACTTCAACTTCGTTGTTACTCAAGCCCCATGGCAAAAGGTTACACAAAAGCACAAGCATAATGCTCCGATTGTGTAAAACAACCTTGGGAAGGGTCTAAAATGATTTACCTTTTTGTTTTTGATTGAAATCAAAGCTGATTTACCTTGCCTAAACTCAAACCAAGCATGCTGCCTGTTGCTCCACATATTTTGTTCCAACCTGTGCAAGTCGAATCAGACATAACTAGAGCTGGTTAAACGGACGACCCGGTCCGGACCTTAAAAAGTCTAACATGTTTAATATAGGACCAACATGACCCACGGACCATTTTGGGCCGTGCCAAGACGGTCTTAGAGCTCAGCTGCCGGTCCATGGCACGACCTAAAATACAAATTCGTCCCGGGCCGGTCCATTAGGCACGTGGTACATATGGCCTAATAATTCAATTACAGTCCATTAACATTTAAAAATAATGAAAAATAAAGAAAAATAAGGTGGGTGGTGAGATTTGAACTCAAAACCTCCACTAAAATAATGAGATGACTTACTAGCACACTAAGAAACTCTTTTTTGATTATAAGATAAATATAATTATATTTAAACAAATTTTATCGGGCAGTGCCGTGCCGGCCCTCGGGCCTGACCATCGGCTCAAGCACGACCCTTATCATAGGGCTGTGCCGGCACGGATCCTAAATTGAGTGAGTCATGTCGTATTTGGGCCATGCTTTTTTTTGCACCCACGGCCCACGGGCTTTTTGGCCAGCGCTAGACAGAACAAACCTTATGTGGGCCGAAGCTGTGACAATCCAAGGGCACTGGCCCGCGTCAGTATCCAGCCCAATGCGGCCCAGACAAACCGAGGAGGACTCCTCCCAAGAGTCGGATGCGTGTTCCTACTCCGATGGCGTAGCGTAAAACGTAGCCTCGCCGGTGCCGTCAGCTCTAGGCAAACGACCGCCAGCTCGTCCCTCCGCTTTCCCCTTCGTCTCCGGCGGGAAGGAAGCAAGCGGCCGGCCGCCATGCAGGCAAAGCAGAAGTTGTACGAGCTCTACAAGGGCACAGTGGAGCGGGTCACGGGCCCCCGCACCGTTTCGGCGTTCCTCGAGAAGGGCGTCCTCTCCGTCCCCGAGTTCATTCTCGCCGGTGACAACCTCGTCGCCAAGTGCCCCACCTGGTCCTGGTACGCTGTCCGCCTCCTTCCTCGCACTCCATCTTTCCTCTGATGGTTCCATAGTGGGTGGATGGATTGCTGATTGTCTGATCTGGTTGGTGGGTGGGTCGTGCTTGCGCAGGGAGGCGGGCGATCCAAGCAAGCGGAAGCCGTATCTTCCCGCCGACAAGCAATTCCTCGTCACCAGGAACGGTATGTTAATGACTTCTACTGAATTAAGTCACGATTATAATTTCCCTGTCTGTTTGAATTCAATCTACGTGACTGCTGCATTACTATTGGGCAGAATTGGTAGGTTTCTTTCACCAAATCCCCATGTACTGGGTGACATAGGAATTTCCTGGAGTGTTAAAATATAAACTAGGGGAAAACAATGTAATGAACACTGTATATCTCCAGGTCGTCTAATTCGTGAGTAGTCAGGCTAAGCTAAGGTTGTGGATTGTGTCTCCAGTGGCCTTGTCCTGCTGTGTGTTGGCAGAGTTTTATACACTGCGTTACAATGTAATAAACACTCTTCTTCTTAATACAAATATGCCTAGCTCTCCTCTGTATTCGAGAAAAAAAAAAGATAAACTAGGGAAACAGAGAAAAGGCTTTGAAAGCTTTCAAAGAACTTGCTCATAGAAAAGTCATGCCTTCAGACTGATGAATTTTGCAATGCTTCCAGTGCCTTGTTTAAGACACGCTGTTTCTGTCGAGGAAGAGTATGATGCAACAGGTGCTGAGGTTGTTCTAGATTGTGATGACGATGGTGAAGGATGGCTTGCAACACACGGGGTGCAAGGTTTGTATCTCATCACTTCTCGGATTTACACTGGATGCATTATTTGAATCTGTACTAAAACACTGTTATTTTTTTTCTATCGTGTGCTGCTAATGTTTAGCATCAAAGGCAGAAGAGGAGGAAGATATACCCTCCATGGACACGTTGGATATAGGGAAAGGTGATGGTATAAAATCTATTCCTTCTTATTTTGGCGGTAATAAGGAGCAAGAGGAAGAGGAGGACATACCTGACATGAACACTTACGAAGACACAGGGGATAATTTGGTAGGATTTGCATGATTTCTCTATATTTGGGAGGGTATGGTAAAGTTACTGATTCTAGTTCTGCCTTACTGATCTTACTGCAGGCTGTTGGTGAACCCTCATACTTTGTTGCAGAAGAGCCTGACGATGAGAACATTCTCCGTACTCGAACATACGATGTTAGCATCACGTGAGTTACTTTATCTAGTCTGCACAGTTTTGTTGATTCATTTTTGCAATTGGTTGATACGTCTATACTAGCAGCCTGTTTGGTCATGGTTCCATATTGATTGTTTCCAAGGTTATACATATTTTGTATCTGTGTTGGTTACATGATTGACTGAACAATTTCCAAAAGATCCGTTCGATATGGGAACATATTAAAAATAATCTGATTTCAAAATTACATCTAGGTCAAATGCATAATTGGTACATTATTGGAAATATGCATGATATACATCTGATATTGAAATTTTTTGAAGAGTCGAGTTCTATAATACTTTGATCTTGGCTTGCCATTCTTGCTGGTGAACGATTAGATGATGGACTACTTTGTTCTATTTGTTGTGAAATAAGTGACATTTATCAATAATTGGAAAGCATATAAGTAATTGTCCTGTTTCAGGTATGACAAGTACTACCAAACTCCACGTGTCTGGCTTACTGGGTATGATGAGGTAAATTTCAGTACATACCAAGTGCTTGTTGGATGTATCATAGTCTTATGCAGCTTGATTTGATTTTTGTCATTTCTTTGCCACTGTAGTCAAGAATGCCACTAAAGCCAGAACTAGTGTTTGAAGATATCAACCAAGATCATGCACGGAAAACAGTAAATATTATCTTGTTCTTCTATTTATTTTTATTATTATTGCTTTATCCTTCTATTTTCTTTGATTTTCTGAAATGTCAAATGGAATTCATAGAGAAGCCAACTTAAAATGAGTCATGTTTATGTTGGTAAAACTAGTTCTTTTATGTTGTGACTTGCTACAGTATATTATAAAAAGGAGAAAAATATGGTGCCATATGGATATGGTACAAAACTGTACCCCTTTTTTTTTTTTTTTGGGGGGGGGGGGGGGGGGGATATATATGGTTCACCTATTAATTTTGTCATTTAGGAAATAGGTTCTTCCATGATGGTTTCCTTTGTATCTTTTCTGCATCAGAATTTGTATATTTTGCTGTGCTATTTATGTGTTTCAAAGCTATGCCCGTTCTGTCATTGACAGTTACTCCCTCCGTATTTTAATTGATGACGTCTGGCAGTTCAAATTTGAACTACGGAACGTCAACAATAAAAATATGGAGGGAGTATTATTTAGAGTGAAACGTAGGTCCTTTTTATACAACAGTGAAACAGTGAAGATGTCTTTCATTGATCTGCATGATAGTTGGTAAAAGTGTTAATGTATCACATTGCATGGCACAGGTGACTATTGAAGACCATCCTCACATATTGGCCGGAAAGCATGCTTCAGTACACCCCTGCAAGCATGCAGCTGTGATGAAAAAGATTGTTGATGTGCTTATGTCTCGAGGAGTTGAACCGGAAGTTGACAAGTGATATTCTTTATCTTGATACATTTTACTGAGTGTTTCTCTTTTACCATTATATCTAACTTGTGGTTGCTCTTATAGGTACCTTTTCATATTCTTGAAATTCATAGCGTCAGTCATTCCAACCATTGAGTATGACTACACTATGGACTTTGATCTTGGCAGCACAAGCTGATGATTTGTTAAGGTACGAAAAAAAACACTTTATCAGTTATCACCTGGCATGTATCTCCACATCATATCAATCAATATAAATGTGCCCAAACTTGTTCTTAAGAGCCAAATCATTGTATTGACAATTGACGCTTTGCTCAAATAGGTATGACATTTATGTAGCAACTAACGCTTTGCTCAATAGCTAACTGCTTGGTTGCTGGTTGCCACAGGAAGACGAAGAACACCCTACAGAAGGCATACAGTGGCTGAACTGAATTGCTTATTTAATGTTGGAAGTATCTCTGCATGTATACTTGTTCCCTTTGGATTACGATTGTAAACTGAATTGCTTATTTATTGTTGGAAGTATCTCTGCATGTGTGCTGGTTCCCTTTGGATTACGATTGTAAACTTTTTGACTGTGAAAGGTCAAAGCCAGATCCTCCTTGTACATTGTAACACTATGTTTGTGTATCATTGGAATTCGGCTGTATTCATGTTTGATCCATCTATTGCGTGTATATTCTGGTAAAGAGAAAAAAGAGTTCAATACCATCACCTTTTATCAGTGGAAACTTGCACGTGCAGAAATATTTTGAATAAGACGAATGGTGAAAGATAACATAAAAAGAGAGTATACTTTTGTGCTCCTTGCCATTTGTTGTTGATCAGGTATTCAGGTTCATGACGAGTTGGACGAGAATGTGGAGAATAATGCTGCCAAATTGACTGGTGCATACAACAGATTCCCACTCCTGTCTTTTTTTACAATGCCCTATCTGTGAATCAACCTCAAAAGAACTTTGAAGGACCCCTCAGAAGGTGCCGCACAGCTGACACAACCTATCGTTGGCGGGATTCCTTCTGTTACGAAATGTTCAGATTGTACAACCGCACACAAGCGGTTGCCACCTCTCCACCGCTGCCGAGCGGGCAGCTCATGCCCATGTCAAAGGGCCCGTTGGTTCTTGGAACCGACGCCTGTACTCCCTATATATATATATGTACACTGTTGATGAATGAATGACTACTGTTCATTACATTCACCTTTACCATTTACTTCAAACACGTTATCACGTATGCCAACACCACTGAGCGAAGAACAGAGAGCAAAAAGAAGAATTCAGCCAGAAACTCATCTCACTGGTGACTTCGTAGGAAATTGAGAAGGGTAAGAATGCCAGTCTCCGCTCTTTCCGTAGTCCTCGCCACCCTTCTGCGTAGCCTCCAAGGAGGCCACCAGACCCACTGCCGTCGTCGGATCTTCAGGAACCAGCGTGACACCTTCTTCCGCGGCGCCTACTGATGCCCCTTCTTCCACCCACGGCGTCATGGCCATTGCCCACGCAATGGCCTCAACGGCCGTCGCGGACGACGCCCATTTGGAGGTCGCCGTGGCAATTGCCGCCTAGGCCATTGAGGCCACGTCGGTCGTCGCTAGCGAGGTCCTTGCTGCCAGCAGGACCAAGGCCTTCCCCGTCGTCCCCATGGCGACCCTGGGGCAGGGCCCAGTGTAGCGGCAACCGTTGCGGTTGCCGATCTAGCGGCGACTTCACCGCAGATGCCACCATGGAGGTTGTGCGCTATCCACGGTTTTGGGCCTTGCCCAACTGCTCCTCCGCGCCTCCCGTCACCCACGCTGTCGATGGAGCCTGTCCTCCAATTCAGGCACCCGATCGTGGATAATGGAGCATCGCCCTTCTACACCTTCACTGTCACCACCTCCACTTCAACAATGGCGCCCGAATCTACGTCTTCAGTGGCCGCAGAGGCACGCACAGACGCAGATCTGGTCTTCGAGGAGGAAGAACCGATGGAGGTTCCCGGCACGGAGTCGGAGTCACCACCACCGTCCTCATCTAGATCTGTGGCCCGCCTTCACTTCTCGGACATCGGAGCCTCCGTCGTCCTCCACCTCTCCATCCTTCGCCGTCGTCACTGGAAGGGAACTAGGACCTTCCTCGATGCTGGCCGAACCATCCCCTCATACCCCTAACGGGGGGGGGGGGGGGCTCCATCGTCACCACATCCACCTTGCCGACACGTCGCCGCGACGCCCGGGTCGTGAGCCCGGCGTGTGGTCGTCGACGATGAGGCGGGCGCTCCACCCCAACAGCCCCATCGCCAACGACGAGATCCGCTCCTCCAACATGGAGGAGCATAGCCTCCGCTAAATGAACGACCACGAGGGGGGGGGGGGGGCTCGGCACCCGGTGGCGCGACAACACGATTCCGCGGTGGCCGAGCCTAGATCCACTCCGCGCACCCCGGCGTACGGCGGGAGCCCATGGCTCAGCGCACATGCTTTGGCTCGAGGCGGCACGGCGACGCTCGCGGTGGAACCCATATTTGCGGTGTCCAACGGCGCGCACAGGCCCGACACGCCCAGATCTACGGGCCCCTGCTACGCTCGACGACCAACGCGGAGGCACGAGCCCCGGCGGCGCTCGACGGCGCACGCGGAGGCACGGACCCGACGATGCTCGACGGTGCACGTGGAGGCACGGACTCGGCGCTCGGTGAAGTGCGCGGCGGCCGGCGGCAAGATGCGGCTGGCGGCGCCAGCTCCTGACAGTGTTGGGGCGAGCGGTTAGGGTTAGGGTTAGGGTTGGCAAACCCTAACCACCGGCTCAAGGGGTTTTATACTCGCCCCCTATCGGCTGGGCCAGACTGGTTTCCCCCCTAGACTGTAAGGCCGACTGGGCTCTGGCCCAGGTTGACTCAGCCCTCACGGCTGAGCCTATATCATGCTGTGTTTTACTAAAGCTCCTGGGTTTTGAATTAATTACAATTTTTACTGTTTCTTTTAATTCCTGTACTGTAAATAATTAGTTTAGTCCTTGTACTTTACTATTTTTAGTGTGTCTAGTTCCACATCCATGCAGACCTCAAGGTTGAGTATGCATTGGAAGAAGAGCCCAACACTCTATGGCAGGCCCTCAAAACCAGGTGTGAGCAGCAAAAGGCAATTATATTGTCTGAAGCTATCCATGAGTGGAACCATATTCTCCTTTAGGACTTCAAATCCATTGGTGAACATAATCAAGTTGTTTATAAGGTTTGCGCTAAGTTGCGATTTTGTGAGAAAGAGCCTGATGATGCTGAGAAGATAGAAAAAACTATCAACTCTATGCTCCTGTCGAGAGATATTCTTGATAGTAGATTCAGGTATGCGTATGAGTAGTTAAGATCGATGGATACAGGACGTGGAGTTTATACAGGTTCGGGCCTCTCGGAGGATAACAACCCTACGTCCTGTTTGGTGTTGCTGTATTGCTAAGGTTCGCATTAGAATTAGTATTCCAATACGAGTCTGCCCTCGACGAAGGCCCCCTGCCCTCCTTATATATTCGAGGGGCAGGGGTTTACAAGGTAATATCCGAGTCGGTTACAATAGACTCTATCTAACTAACATATCTATAAACCTAACTTACGGCCTACTCAAACAAATATCTACATAAATATCTCTAGGTTGAATATATCTAAAACTAAACCCCTGGCCCACTCGGCCATATAGCTATATCAATTATATGCACAAGAACATGTAATAGATCTCATCTAATATATCAGCATATCAACTATATGCACAAGATCTAGATAAAAAACTACACAAGATTGGCTCTGATACCACTGTTGGGGAACAGGTAGGCTACGATAGCTAGAAACAATTTCTACCATTCAACCAGGAAATCTTGTAAGGAGGGAATCATGGATCGTTACCACTAGACACGCAGGCGGAGCGGAAGCGAATGTTGGAGTAGCTCGTCCAACGAAGTTGCGCGTCGGTGTAGAGGAAGTAGTCGATCACGTCAATTGTCTCCTCCTAGTCCAGTCGTCCCGCACCGCAGCAACAACAGCGCCTCCTCGCGGTATCCATACGTACGGGATTGGAACACCGTACGCGGCGTGCTAGCACCGGCAACACGGTTAGGGTTTTGGGCGAGAGAGAGGAGCTTGAAGGCTAGGGTTATGGATTGGTGGTTCACGTACCCCTTGCCCCGTCTCTACTTATATAGACCCTTCAAATGGGTCTCGATAAGTTAGCTCATTAGTAAACTAATCCCTCACGGATCAATATCCGTATGACCCTCACATACGGATCAAATTCATAATGTCCCTTGGGCATCTCTCCAACGGCGTCCACCTGGAGAGAAGAACAACCCTGTTTACTCCGTACCGTTGTTTCTCAGCTTTGCATCCGGGCCGTACCACACCACACGGTGGTGACGCGACACGGGCCAGGTAAATGATCGGTGGCCTGCGTGCTCACGGTAAGATTAAAAGATACGAGCGCCAATATCGATCTGGTTCGATCAACCACGGGTGCTGACTTGATTCGGTGGGGGCACAACAACTGGGTGGGGGCGCGTCCGTCCGCTCCAGGCGGGTCTCTCTTCGTTTTTTCCAGGGCGGCCCCGGTCTCCGAGCTCGTCGCTGTCCGCCGTGCCGGGGAGCCAAAACCCGGCTTAGCATTGGCCCTCACTTTGGTCCTGTTTGGATCCATGGGTTAGAGTTAGTTTAGGTTAGTTTGAGCACAACTAACTCTAAATTTTCCAAACAGGTAGGATTAGTTTGGGTTAGTTGCATCTAACCCACCTAAAAAAACTAGCCCATCCAAGAGGTGTTAATTGGAGCTAGTTTGAGTAGGGTCCACTGAAAAGTTACTTTCTTCTCTATCCTCAAGAGAGACAAATGATTACATCAGCAACTTTATTACCAATCTAACCCTTACATCCAAATACCTCAAGAGTTATAGTTAGTTCAAAGTTAGTTATGAGGTAGAAACTAACTCTAACCTCTAGCATAGTTGGAGTTTCCAAACAGACCCTTTGTCGTTAACTTGCGCTAGATTCATGCTAACTTAATCCCTCACTTTGTCAACTCACTGACGGTACTCGACGTTCCGGGAATATGCATTGAACCATCCGGCCTATGGAAAAGGCAACGAATATGCGTGGGACGATAGATTGATCATGCGCGAGAGCCAGAAGTGGGAAAAGCTGGCCACCGATCGGATGGATCACTTATTCCTTATTTGTGCTCCCGCGCGCTTCGCTTCTAGCTCCTCTTTCGATGTGGTTCACAGAACGCCGGGAAAACGACGCCGACGGCAAAAGCCAGCTGGTAGGAGGTTTGTGGATGCAATACGACCGGCCGGTCAGACAACTTGGATGTGCAGCTTGGTTTAATTTGCGATCGTTTATTCATCTGATCCGTCTTCATCACTCCTTAACTCATGTGATCTCTGCTTGGTATGCGAATCTTGTGTTCTGCACGCTGATCTTGTACTCTGAACTTTTTCATTATATGCTGTAGGTGGAGAAGCCTCCTCCCCTCGAGTTGTTTGAAAGAAAAAAAAAACTGCAACTGGTCACTCTCATCTCTGGACATTGTGAAGCCCATTATATATTTTTAGCAATCTTTGTGCAAACGTATCCCTCCTTTAATTTTTTGAGGGCTACTTAGTTTCGCTAATATAAAACATTGATTACTACATATTCAGCACTCGCATGACTGGGAAAAAGAACCGATCGACTTGTAGTGGCTAGTAGGGTCATTGCGCTTGTAATGTAGTAGCACATCGTCCTCTTGGAAAAGAACAGGGGAACAATGCTGAAATTCTCTTTTCCTACCCTGCCCACCACAGGATTGCTATAGGCTAGCCACTCAGGGCGTTGGCTGACGACGTCAACGTCGCGAATTCACAGCCACGGAACGCCCCGCCTCCGCCGGCCGATCCAACAATCTTGCGGTGGTGTGGTGCCGTAAAGGTACGCTTTTCCAGTTTCTTTCTTTCCCTCTTCACTCTTTGTTGTGGCTTTGTGCCTTTGGTTCTAGCGCGCTGCCCGAGTGATTGTGTGAAGAAGGAAGCAAATCAGCAGTGTTTGATGTCTAAAGCACCATGGACCACGAACGTACATGGTGCGCAGGCACTTGCTTGTCACCGGCTGTGCACCCAGGAAGTGTGCGCGCGTTGAAAGCTTTCCACGTGTATGCATGAGCAGCGTTTCATGAACTGTTTGCATGATCTTCCGTACCTACTCACATTGCACATCCGAAATGAGAATCTGGAATATATGCATGTCGTTCTATTAGGTGATCGGAATTTCTCTCACGTCTCAACAAATAAACAACAACACTATCTTTCTATGCAAAAGAAGTCTCATGTGTAATCTCTGCTACAAAGAATTCCACCAACAAGAAAAAAAAAAGTTCTGGACATGCATCCGATTCTTTCGAACTTCACTACATAAAAAGTTTCTATTACTTGCACCAAAATTGTTCTAACTTAAAGATGAAAACAAAATAGAATGACATGATCAAATATTACAACTTCAATAAAAGAAATTTAAGTCCCATATATTCAAGAAAATTGGTTCCCTATATACACATTTGATTTATTGCAAAATGTGACTGGGAGATATGCAAATCTCATGTAGATTACACATTCAGCTGCATGTAAGGGATTACACATTCAACTGCATATAAGATTTATATTTGTTAAAGAGAATGTAGGCATCTTTACTCCTTCACACATCTGTTTATTTACAGCCACATGCATTATACTCCACCTGTGTGACGATTTTGACTCTCCGATGTGTCCGATTCGTTGGCACAGATAAGTGGTCATTGACGCCACTGGCAATCACTGTCCAAGTACACAACTTCTTAGCCACACATAAACCCTTCCTACCACTAGTAGCTAACAACAAGTAAGCCTAGCTAAAGGCAGCACGTCCTTTGCTTGAACGGATTACATACATGTAAGTGCACACAAAAGAACTTCACATGGCGTTTATTTGAGCATCACTTCTATATAAGGTGTTAGATGCTTTGTACTGGTAGCTAGTTCCCCATATAATGCAGGATATATAGCTAGCTAATAGATCCATGCAGTGAGCTTATAGTCAACGGTGCGCTGTATATATTCTGTTTATATCGTTGTAGTAGATGGTAGTAATAAACAGTGTCCCTATCCATTTGTAATATGATTAAGACCCGTTGATTACTTTTGTGACGGAGTTGGGGCGCTGTAGTGCGTCCACGAGAAATGCCGATCACACATGGAGGCCCCATATCCTTGCAGTCAAACGTGGATCTCCTGCGACCAAGCCTTTTCGCCATGAGTGGATGAAATGGACCCGTATTTCCTTTTGGGAACATCCACGACAGCGACCCGGGTAGCCGCAAGATTCACATGACTATTCTTTGCGCACCAACAAGCTCCCTCAACCAAACCATTTCGTTAAGCAAACAGCAAAACAACGACAAAATTCTGATTGGACCCAGCTAATTGATTTTTAATTCTTATTACGTGACACTAAGACAAAACTTAAACTAGGTATCTTCATGAGCAACTTGATGATGTGCATGTTTAAACTGTTCATTATATAAAGACCATTCTTGCACTTATTAGACGGTTTTCGAAAAGCACCTTTTTTTTTCAAAAAGCTAGCAGAAAAAGATTGCTCAACTATTTAAATACTCCACGTGATCGTAAATTGTTGACATTAATTCGGATAAAAGCGAAATCGTTGAAAATTGAATTAACCACTCCATGCATTTCAAGATCACATCGCTTCAACCATGCCAATCAATCGACGGCCACGGCAAATAAAAAAAGAAGAAGAATTGAAAAAGGACACCTGTTTGCACCGGATCCTCCAAGATCTACGGCCTGGCAAGGAGGCCGGCCAATGGGGGTTCGCCAAAGGATCTACTTTTGGCGCGGCGAGAAAGGTGGTTCCGGATCCTCCACGTAAGAATGCCTCCCATCTCATATCTTTCGCTCCCCTCCCATTGGCCTGCCCGACCGCGTACTTATTCCCGCCCTGCCCTAGCTAGCTAGCTCCCTTCTCTCTCTCTTGGTTCTCCTCCACACACCAGCCGAGACTACACATCACTAGGTACTTGCTCGCCTGCGCATGAGCGAAGCAAGCCAGCGGAAGCAAACACCAACAAGTGCTCGTTAAGAGCGCGAGCACACGGGCCACACAAGGCAAGCCGTGGTGGGGGAAGCAGGTTGAAGAGGAGAGGTCGAGAGAAAGAGAGTAGTAGTAGTATAGTAGGATGTCGGCGTCGTCGGGCGCCGCGTGCCGCGTGTGCGGTGGCGGGGGCTTCGGGGAGTGCGCCTGCCACGGGCACGGCGTGGTGGGCGCGCGGTGCGGGGTCGCCGTCGCCGACCTCAACCGCGGCTTCCCCGGCATGTGGCACCAGCAGCATCATCATCAGGCGGAGGAGGACCCGCCGCCGCCGATCGTCGTCTCCAGCGGCGGCGCGACGGCGGGGCCGCTGCACGAGTTCCAGTTCTTCGGCCACGACGAGGACCACGACAGCGTGACGTGGCTGTTCAACGACCCCGCGCCCCACCTGCAGCGCGGGCCCGCCGTCGTCGGGAACGGGGTGGTGGTGCCCCACGTCGCCGACGCGGATGCCGAAGCTGAGCAGCACAGGCGGCAGCGGCAGCCGCTGTTCGACGGGTACGCCGCGCAGTACGGCCAGCTGCCGGGCCACGGGCTCACGTTCGACGTGCCGCTGAGCCGACCCGGCGACGCGGCGGTCCTGGAGGCCGGGCTGGCGCTCGGCGGCGGCAACCCGGCGACGTCAAGCGGCACAATAGTGAGTGGTTCGGTACCATACTTCCATCTCTCTCTCTCTCTCTTGATCTCTCAACTCTCAACTAGTCAGCATATCATTCATGATCTTGCACCATTTTCACCTTTTGCACGACTTGCACAAATCAAAAGCACCAGCCTCGATCTCCTGACGATATTTGTCGGCTCGGTGTGCACAATTAATCTCGCGGGTGAGATGAGCTAGGTGTCAGTTCAGTACCTTATTACTGACCAAGTTATCGGCATATCCGATCCATTACTGTTTGGTCCAGATTACTGGAGAGTAGTGGGCAAAACGTCAAAGGCTGTCAATTCCGTGGTCCAACTTATTAGGAGCGAGTCCAAAACAGTGCACCGTCGCTATGTTACACTGTTGCTATTTTTCCTTTTCCCCTTCTATAATTAGCCTCTTCTTTTCTATATGGATGAGGTCATAGAAAAATGAGAAATCCACGCATTGATGTGTGTCCTGTAAAGGTTTCGTAAAATTGATCATTGTGTTCCACATTAAAGAGACCCTAATACGATCATGCGTCATTGCTAAATAAGCCTCTTATGCAAGTATATATATGATTGATCGTGTTTCTTAGCCTTCGAAAGGTTTGCAAGCTGGCTTAACCGGACAGTTGACTGTATCTCCATGTTAATTGTGGACTAATATTCGTGTTTCGGGCAATCAAATAAAATTGAAGGCATAAGCTTAGAGCGAAAAAGAAGTGGAAATGCTCAATTACATTAGAAATATCTTGGTTATATTGTGAACCAAATTTGAAAAGGAATATACTAATAAACTCACAGCCACGCTCACAAATAACACTCGGAAAAAAAGTGATCTTCTGCTGGTAACAAACTGTCGACACATTTCTGATTTCATGGGGTCATGTATTGACTGCAAATTGTCCATTTGTTTTCAGTGCAAGCACGCTGAAATAGTTTGTATGATGATTACCGATGTGCCACATGGGTATAAAAATGCCGAAACATTGTGCCGCGTGCGCCGTCATCTTAGTTTTGAATAGGGGTGAGCAAAAAAAATCCATAAATCGAACAACAAAACGGAACTCGAACCATTCTAACCGATATTTTTCTAGTTTCCAAAAATAGCTTGTTAGGTTAACCATAATTATTTAGATTTTTTATATTGAGAAACCGTACTATTTGAAATAACCGAACTTTCGTATATTATGTTGTTATATCCTTAATATTATTGTTATATATCTAATAATTTAATAGTTTAGGCACATTAGGGTAACAAATCTTCTATTCTTATTCAAATCATTGCTAGCGTGTGATTTTGGAATTACCATGATATATATTAGTATGACCTTTATATTAATTTTACTCTTTATATCATAGAAATTTTTTAAAAAGAATATAGTTTTTAAAGTTTGGGTTAAAACCAAAATAAAAAAAAAGAACCAAAATATTTCGGTTATTTAGGTAATATTTTTTTATTTTCTTAAAATTATTTAGATTTCTAGTTTTTCAAAACCAAAATAATTTTAAACCAGAAAAACCAAACCGTATTAACCGATTGCCCAGGCCTATTTTGGACGGCAAGATTCTGATCAAATGGCGCTCGTTTGCAGTGTCGGTGTCCTTTAGTTCAATTATATATTTGTGTTTTGAGGAAAATTCAATTTCTATATTTGACCAACTGATTTCTTACACTTAGGTTTCCTTCTGTGGGAGCACGTTCACTGACGCCGCGAGCACCGTCCCGGGAGAGCCGGTGCCGGTAACAGCAAACGGGGGCATCCCAACTACGCCCTGTAGCGATCCGGCGATGGACCGGGAGGCGAAGGTGTTGAGATACAAAGAGAAGCGGAAACGAAGGCGCTACGAGAAGCAGATCCGCTACGCGTCGCGCAAGGCCTACGCTGAGATGAGGCCTCGTGTAAAGGGCCGGTTCGCCAAAGTGCCCGACGTCGCGGACAGCGCCACGCCGCCCCAACAGGCGGCGGCCGCGGCGGGCTATGAACCCGGCCGGCTCGACCTGGGATGGTACCGTTCATAGCACGTACGAAATGCGTGAGTACGTACGGTCGTACGCGCAGGCCGGCGGCCGGCGCATTAGCTAGCGTAGGCCATTGGTTAATTTAATTAGATACCTACACATATATACAAGCACGCAAGCTAGTATATGTATTTTCGACGATTAGCTAGCTTCTGAATCTTATATATACGTATCTACTTGTCACACTTTTGCAATCGTCACTTTGTTATACATACACGTATTGTTATGACCGATCGAATCACGATGCTGCACCTGAGTTTGTTAGGTACGGAAATGTTCTTGGGCGAGATTGGAGTCGTCATCTGCATAAGGATGGCTAAGGGGCTGTTTGGCTGGGCTTCTGCTTCGGCTCCGCACGCTGCTTCTTTAAATTTTGTGCAAGTGCAGTGTTTCTTCACTAACTTCTCTGGAAAATATAGGAGGAGTCATGACCCAAATCCATGCGAAGCGAGCAGTGGTGAAAGGGTAGCTTCTCCGGCTCCTTTTCCATCCACGTCAGCATGATCCAAAAATACCCCTGTCCATGCATGCTGTCAACCAACAAAGATAGATGAATCATTAAGAGGACAAAAGAAAGATTAAAAAATACATATTGAGAGGATCAATGGACATGATACTAATTATTGTTTTTTTATCCCAATGTTAGCGTCATCCAAAATACCTCTACATATTATTTTTTTATCGTAATACTAATTATTGGTTAATTTTTAATATCTCTATTTATTATTTTTTTATTGTAAAATTAAAAAGATAAAACATGAACATGTGTAAAATGAAATATTATGTCCAGAGGTACTATGGCAATTACCTTTTTCATTCACTTATATAAATTAAAAGAAATCGCAGAAGAAGCTATTTTGCCAAATGTTTTCAGGCACGGCCACAACCACAACCAACACAACTGGATTTTCAGAAAAGCTACATCCACAACCGAAGCCGGCACAACCGGAGTCCTACTAAATAGGCCCTAAGGTGTGGTGGTCCATCAAAACAACTGAGCCGTGAAATGGTGCTAGTTATGAAAGTAATTGTTGTTAAAAACCTGGTTCTATCATTACTAAATTATACACATACACGGAGCACACAATAAATACATAGGAATGTCGAGGTATTATATTATTACTTTTACTTATACAAGTTACTTATATTGATAAAAAAGTAACTCCCCAAGAAAATAAAGAGTTAACTAGGAAATTTACTGAAACTGAAGTAAAACAGGCTGTGATGTCCATGGACAGAAATACAGCTCCAGGACGGTCCACATACCATTGAACTTTATCAAGATTGTTGGAATATAATAAAATCAGATTTAATGGATTTGTTTGAGGACTTTTTTTTTAATGAGCAACTTGATGTGAGTACAATGAATTATGGTGTGATCACTCTTTTACCAAAACTCAAAGAGGCCAAATCACTCTTTTACCAAAACTCAAAGAGGCCAATAAGATTCAACAATATAGGCTGATTTGTTTGCTTAATATAAAGTATAGGATTTTCACTGAGGTGCTCATTCTAATGCAAAGAATTGTTGATAGATGCCGAAATGCTTTTATCAAAGGCAGAAATATCATGGATGGAGTTATGTTCCTCAATGAAATAAATCATGATACTAAATAAGGAAACTTAATGGAGTAAACCTTAAACTTGAATATGAAAAAGATTACGACAAAGTAAGCTGGGACTTCCTCTTTGAATGCCTTTATAGTAGAGGATTCAATGCCAAATGGTGTGAGTGGATCAAAACTATTGAGATGAAAGGTACACTTTCGGTTAAAGTAAATGACGGATTGGATTGGCAAAGGAGTCAGACAAGGGGATCCTCTCTCTCTCTTCTTATTCAACTTGGCAGCTGACTCATCACCAAAAATGATCAAAATGGCGCAGAATAATAAGCTAATAGTAGGTCTTGTACCTTATTATATTCCAAACTGTAGCTCTTCAATATGCAGATGATAAAATTATCTGCATGTAAGATGATAAAGAAATGTTGCTGAATCTGAAACTAATGTTGTACCTCTATGAAGCAATGTCAGGTTTGAAGATCAACTTTCAAAAGAGTGAAAAATTATGTTAATTCAACAAGATGAGCAAAAACTTGCAGAATATATTCTAACCTACTAAACTGTGCAATTGGCTCCTGGCCAATCAAATATTTGGGAGTGCCTGTGTCACCCTCAAGACCTCATGTAGTGGATTGGCTTCCAGTGAAAGGGAAATTGAGACTTGATGGTGGCAAGGTGGGTCTTTGACAATTGGTAGCAGAAAGATGCTAATGAACACTAGTTTGTCAAGCATCCCTATATATCATATGCAATGTATCTTATCCCTAAGACAAATATTGATAGAATAGATAAGATAAGAAAAAGTTTTTTTTGGCAAGGTGGGAGTATTAAAGGAAATACCATCTTGTAAAATGGATCAAGATTTGTAAACCTAAATAAAAGGCAGTTTGGGAACTAAACACTTGAGAAAGCTAAATATCAGCCTCCTATGCAAATGGTGGTGGAAGCTTGAACATGAAGAAGGTACATGGTATATTCTTGGAGGTGTTGTTATCTATACTATAAAGAATTAACATCTCTCTCTAGATGTGTTACCTTGAGATAGTCCACCCACCCTCTTCTCCTCTCTTGGATCCATTCGCTAATTCAAATATGACCATTAGATTAAGTTTGGGCCCACAAATGAGTGTTACACACCCCATGTTTACATGAAAATAATTTTAATCTGTCTGTAAATCTTAAACTATTTTCACCTACGCGAGGCATACTTGCCCGCCATACCAGAGCCCATCCCGCCCTCAGTTTGTGTGAAGAAGAATTTTTATCATTGGTGGCATGTGCCGGGTGACATGCAACCGTAGGATGCGATTGAAGTTGTTCCGGATGAATAGCAACAAGTTGAGGAGAGAGGGGGGGGGGGGGGGGGGGGGGGGAGGGGGGGGGGGGCGGAGAACTGTTGATTCTACTTAGTGCACCAAAATATATGTCAAAAGTGCCTTGTTTGAGCATAACTACCATCATTTTAGGCAATTAACCCTAGATATTAGCTAAATATTCATACATTTGTTGTTCTAGAAGTCTTATTGTAGGAACAGGTGAAAGGATGTCATTTTGGACTTTTTAGTGGACTTGAACCCCAAAGAAGTGAAATATAGTAGAAAAGGCCCAGGTGCCAACTGACACAAGGCTGTGCCGACCAGCACAAGGGTAATTTAGGCCAATCGAGACCGATCCACTTCTCCAGTTCTTCTAGAAGGAAGTTATTCACACAAATATTTGAAGATATTCATCACGAACAGATAAAAGGAAACTTCAAGATTCAAAAACATGGAGTAGAAGACTTTACTTCAAGGAATTTGATGAGGAGACCCACATGGAAGCTACAGAAGACTTAGAAGAGATATCGGGCTAAATACAGTGTGCCGATCGACACATCCTCCGTGTTGATTGACACGTGACCCTTTTCCCAAGAAACCGACTCCATCTCGAGTTGGACCTATATAAATACTTGTAAACCCTAGGGCCAAAGTGGACGCCGCCAAAGGGACAACAATTCTCATGAGTTTAGAGCCACCAAGGCTTTGCCTTGTTATCACATCTCTAGTTGCTAGGATTAGCTTGGCTAGCCTAGCCAAGTTGATGATTGCAAGGTCATAGGCTTGGAGTTTGAAAAACCATTGGTGCTCGAGGTGATTCATCAAGGTAGGCCTACTAGATAGAAATGTATCTTGTACTATATATATTGAAGTTATGTTGAATATATTGATGAATGGTTTTGGATATTTGATTACCTAGATTTTATGGTATTGCATGTGCTTGTTCCAATGCTTAGTACATAGGCCAAGTATTTAGATGCTATCTTAATCATGGTGATTGAGGTAGTCTTGTGGGTCTTGTATGCGCTATATTTGCATGTCTCTCTGCTTATGCATGGTAGTAGATGCGTGTAGAGTAGAGAGTGGTAGACCGATTAAGGCGATTGGTCGTGATAGTGCTCATTGGAAAAGCATCACTTCTCTACCGATCTTCGATTCCTTGTATCCAAATAATTTTGTTTATAATGCTATTTGATTACACTTTGTGGTTATGATCTTAGCTAGTCGATATTTGGTTAAACTTACCAAACAATTTTCTTTAACCTCTCTATGAATTAAAACAGCCTGCAACAAAAATAATCTTTGTGCTGATCGGCACAATCGTGCACCGATTGGCACCACCCCAGCTCACCGACAAAAAGCTCTTGCTTTTAGGAAGTTTAACTAGATCTTTTACTTACAACTTTGCTTGGTTTCCACTGGTGTCTGTGGATTGATATAAGCCTTGGAATATTGTGGGGGAAAAAGACTGCAATGTACATCGTCCTTTTGCGGTATATAAGTCGGTGCATAAAAATGACCAAAAAGCATTTTTTTCTGGCACCATTGTCGGGGACTAGTGTTCGAATTAAGCATTGTTTAAGTTTAAGTGTTTAGTTTTTACTTCCGTTCATTTTATCTATTTCCTTTCTGGTACATATGCCTCTCTTGAGTTATATGAAACTGATATGGACGACGCTAAGTCGAATAAACCTCCTAATTACATCGACAATCTGTAATCTCTTTTTCGAAAAAGATGGATAGAAAAGAAGAGCAAATCAGTGGGAGATATAGAAGGCAATAATTCAATCAGTTCTTGAGCATTGTTCAAAGAAGCTGAAGAAGAAGCCATGGCAGAACAACCAATGGCAAACCTCATGAAACTAACCCTCATCAATGTTATGAAGATGGAGCATGCGGCCTAACAAAAATCCTTTCAGTTGGAGCGATACATGGGAGTAGTGTAACAACAACCATTCACAGGTTCTAAAGACCCCCCAATATACATTTGCAAAATTTTATTGTGATGTTTAGCACCTTTTAGCTGTTGCATATGGAGGCAGATCAAGTTAAGGTGCGGTTGTTTCCTATCTCTCTCATTGGATGCCCAAAACAATGGTAACATGGATTACTAGCAGCTAAGAAGACCACTTGGATGACACTTGCTACGGAGTTGTTGGCAAAGTATTTTTCTCCTGGCAAGACTCAAGCTTTGAAGAACAAGATCCTAGGATTCACTCAATATTCTGACAAGAGCATTGGACAAGCATGGGAAAGCTTTTGTGAATACAAGGGTGCTTGCCCACATCACGGTCTTGTCAGTTGGGAGTGGATTGAGAGGTTCTACATGGGATTGAATGAAACATCCCTCTAGCATTAAAAGGCTTCAGCTAGTGGGTCATTGTTGATGGTCCTTTAATGCTAAATTCAACCATCAAATCCTTGCATAAACGACATAAAAGGAATAACCAACATAGTGGTAGGACTTTATTAGTATCAATTTCCACAAGTGTTCGTGATTATTTATATGCAGGTGATTTATCCATGGAGTAAAGGGAAAACAAAAGTAACTAGAGGAAGAAACACACTCCCGGCCAATCATAGTGTAGTACATAGATTCATGGGTCCACTACAGGGACTAAAGTGCCTCAAGAACCAACCTAAGCCCCAAACCTGACATTGGGACCCACAAAATAGTGTGCCACAAAACAATGGGGGTCATTGGGTGTTGACATCTGCTAAGTCACACCAAATAACTAGACCTAGGCAAGATGCCAGAACTACTTGTTGGTCAAACTCAACAGATGGTTAATGTGGACAAGTTAAATCTACAAGCGCACAAACATCCTGTTGTAGCATTTCACCATTGGATTACTCCAATGGATGCTATTTATAGTTCTCCCAAAGGAAGACGACGGTCAAAAGATAGCATGTTCATAACCGTATAACGAATAATATACCGAAGTCATAGATAGGGGTAAGGATAATAAAAGATAGTGGATAGTGACATACAAAACAATCCAATATAACATTAGTCCAAAGTCTAGGTTAAGTAGGTTTGAAAGAGTTAAGCTGGGTCCCTATGTACTTCTATACTCCTGTCATAGGTTTGATACATGCAACACATACAAGCCTAAGTCCTATGCCAAATAGAGATAGGGAGGATTAATAAGCATAACAGGACTGTCATTGAGACTATCTTCTCAAGCAATTCTTTTGCTTGAGTAGCGGTAAGTGACAAGAAAGCTCCTTTGGCAGCAACATCGAGGTGATCACGGGCTGCTGATGCCAACCCGTGGTAGAAGGTGGTCAAAATTGACCAATCATCCATTCCATGATATTGGCATGCTAACATGTACTCTTGAAGCCTCTCCCAAGCTCTAGGAATAGATTCATCTTCTGCTTGTCAGAAGTTTGAAATTTTTCCACGAAGGACATGTGTTTTGCCTATTGGGAAGAATTTCTTGAGGAACGCTGTAGAGCAATCATTCCAGGTAGCCACAACACTTGAGTTGGCATAGAATCACTGTTTGCCTTTCCCTAAGAGGGAAAAGGGAAAAAGACGGAGTCAGATGGCATCTTGGGTGACTCCTTCGATGGACACAGTGTTGCAAACTTACAGGAATTGTTGAAGGTGAGCATTTGCGTCCTCACTAGCCATCCAAGTGAATGGTTGGCCTGCACCATGTAGATTAGGCCGGCTTTGAGACTAAAGTTTCCATTCATAATGTTGACATTTAGCGCAAAAGCCACATCGCCAACAAAGGGAGCAGAGTACTCATGGAGCATTTTTTCGGCCATTGATGTTGAGTTTGATGGTGCAGATGTAGCTAGCTTGACTGCCGAATGTATCTTGAGGATGGATGACTCGAGGTTGTGCTCTTCTCAAGATTACTTCTGGATTCTCTGTGTATTTTGTTAGCAAGTAAGGCCAAAGGTATACTACCTTATTTTCACATAAAGAGAAAACAAAGTATAGGTAAACCTATCTAGAAAATGACAATTAATAGAAATATAATTAAGAACAATGCTAGTGATTCTCTTTTAACCAGTGCCTTCCTCGACAACGACGCTAGAAATGCTTGTTGACATCTGCTAAGTCACACCAAAGAAATAGACCTGGGCAAGGCACTAGGACTACTTGTTGGTCAAACTCAACATATGGTTAATATGGGCAAGTTAAATCCATAAACGCCCGGACAACCCGTTGTAGCATTTCATCATTGGATTACTCTAATGGCTGTAATTTATAGTTCTCCCAAGGTAAGGCGGTAGACAAGAGATAGCATGTTCATAACCATATAACTAATAATATACCAAAGTCATAGATAGGAGTAAGGATAATAAATGATAGTGGTAGTGACACATAGAACAATCCAATCTAACATTAGTCTAAATTATAGGTTAAGTGGGTTAGGAAGAGTTAAGTTGGGTCCCTATGTTCTCCTATACTCCTGTCTATAGGTTAGATACATGTAACACATAGAAGTCTAAGTCCCATTCCAAAATTAATAAGCACAACAGGACTGTCACCACCAGTTGGCAATCCTATACTAGGACACGTGACAAAAGGCAATTAAGTCCTTACCACCACACCTATTCCTGTTCATGGGGCAACCAAGCACTCAAAGATATTTACCAATCCAAGCACCATGCTTATATTGCTAAATAATACTCTCGATTCTCATGGGAGTTTGGCCCTTTGGACCAACAAGTCGAGAGCAAGAATACACTTAACTCGAACCCGACAGATCAATGAGTCAAGTACTAGAGAATGCATAACTCCGACCCTCGGATCAACAAGTCAGGGGCTAAGCATGCATAACTTTGACCCTACGTATCATCAAGCTAAATATTATAGCACACATAACATTAACCCTACAAATTAACAAGTTATGGACTAAAGCATGTCTAACCATAATATACATTGAACAAGTGCAAAAGCATAGACTGACTAGTATGAGTATGTAAAGCATAGAGCAACCAAACATAACTAGATAACAACCATATAAAAGACAGATGACTATCACACTAGTATAAATAAATAAAGCACAAGGACTTAGTGTAATGCTAGAGAATGCATTATGCTTGGTGTGTGTTGGAGTGGAGCTCTCCTCCTCTATTTATAGGGTACATAAGTCGATACTGGGGAGTAACCATCATGAAACCTTAGACCACCGATGTTACCAAAGAGCTGAGGGAGTGACACATGAAAGGGAGGAGCAAACCACCTCAAGACTTAGTCGGCCGACTTATAGGTGGGCCCCTATCACAACCTCCTAGGACCAAAGTTTCCGATGTGCTAATTAAGCAGGCACAAGATAATACAACAGTAGACTAAGAGTATAATTTACATAGAAATAGTATTATTTATTTTACAATAGAGTTTAAATACAACAGAAATATTATAGACATAAATTTTAAAATACGCGGAAGATAACGTGATTAAACATCTAAAATATACAACTCGACAATACAAGAAAAAGTGATGAATACAGATCATCACCTAGTCGAACACATGCAAGCACATGCTAGTCAGTCTCCCAATGGACAAACCAATCCTCTGGAATAGACATATCCTAGGAAAGAACACCCATCGACAACTCATATATATGCAAGAATATAATTACCTGAAATAAATAAAAACAACAACATAACAAAACATAACAAAGCTTGAGCTACTAAGCTCAACAAGTCTTACCCGATAATTTATTAACTCTAGACATGCATAGGCTCAAAGAGCTGTAAAAATAAATTTAGTGACATTAAGCAATAGCTAAGAATTTGATTATTAACTATAAAATTTATCAATTTACACTAGTTATAGAACTACAAAATGTAACAAGCAGTCTGAAATTTAAACAAGTGCAATAGATAATAAATTCAGATTTACTAAAACACCAACATCCTTCATACAAACATCATTATAATTATTATTAGTTAGCTTATTAAATTACATTGTGACACAGTGAACAAGTAGTACTCATTACCGCGAGGGATAGCGATTGCAATTGATTTACACCACCTACAAAAATTCCAAGTACACAACGTACACATCATTTAAGAATATATATGATAACTTTTCTTAAATACATCATACAAGCCAGTCCGGGTCCTAAGTCCCGAGTGGGCAGCCATTCCATAGTACATCGGAAATCTGTCCATTCCTACTAGATCATATGACAAAGAGTTTGGGTACCATCTAACATGTAAATGATATTGCTACATTAGTTTACTAGTTCTATATACTGTTTAAAACTTGCTTAACAGGGCCAACAATAGATCAGTTCTAAGTCGACATTGACGAAGCTACAGCCTTGCGAGACAAGTCATTATAGGCACTTGACCTCGCCCTTTTACCTAAAGAGCCCACCCATGTCTCAAATTAATTAATTTAGTACTAATATATTAATATATTTAAATTATCCAACATACTAAAAATACCGTTTATTCTAGAACTATGCATAGCAGTTGTTCTATCGAACTACATGTACCTATATACCATGTATAAATAAAAATAGGAAATTTCCAGTATTACAGGTGGGTTTTCATTCAACTACTATGCACAAATAACCTATTCACATCTAGTGATTTATTTTACTGAAAGTAAGACATTTTAAGTATAAGGGAATGCTCTGGGGCTTTTCTAGGGCTACAACCACCGGGTCAGTAGGAATGTTAGTATCTTCTTGTGCCAAGAACTCCGAGGAATCCTTCTAAATATTATTCTCCGGCACGTTAACATTTTCTACAACAATATCGATATGTCAACATAAACGAATGCATAAAAAATGCAACAACATGTAATGCACATGATGAATGAGTACATCAAATAATATTTGTTTCTCAACATTGTTCTCGAATCCATATGCTTCAGAGTATAAAATTCTAGTAATAGAATTTCATAGAAAAGTTATTAGGATTCGGGCATGAAGTGCAATTAATTCATTTAGCAAACTAAAATCATGCTACTAGACATGGGTGATCTACTAATGATAGATATATGAATGATCATCACTTTCACCAAGTTTCATAAGTATATCATGAGTAGAACTTTAATAAAGCATTTACCAAGATTTCTAACTAAATAAATTCTACTAAAATATGGGCAGAAAATATATTCCTAAAACAATTCATGGTGATGTATCATATTGAGCATTATTTTTGTGCACAAGTTCAAACCATACAAGTCTAAATAAAATTCATTATTGTAATTATAATCATTTTAAAGATAAATTTACCTAAAGATATATGTACAAAATGTAAGGTCAACAAAATATGTTCTGTACAGAGCATATCATGAACGTTCAGATCAATTTGGTTTGCAATGATTACATGTGTAGAATTATAACTAGGAATTTATTATGGTTTTCACTAAAAATATCCTACATCCAAATAATTTATGTAAACCATGGGCAATAACATGTTCAGTGTTTAGATCTTATGTCAAGGAAAACAATAAAATTTATTTTGCTATTTTAGGGGCTCTGGAACTCAAGATATAAATTGTACAAGTTTAATCAATTTACTGGATTTTTTCATTTAACAGTTCGCATTATTTATGGAATTGCCATTGGTTTATTTGAACAGGCAGAACGCGCGCGCGGTGGCGGTGGCTGCCGGAGTTATTCTCGGTCTCGCCGCCGGGACTTGCTCCCACTAAAACTCGATCGCGAGTACATCCAAATGATGTGCACCGCGAGGCGCACCGGTTGAAGGATTTCACGGGGCTAGGGGATCACCGAGATGGCCTGATGTCGAGCGGCGGCGGAAGATCAGGGTTCGGCGACGGTTTTCTATCGGTTAAGTCGATGAAAAAGTACGCATCCACGTCCCAGAGCTTCAGTGGAACATACCCAACACCGACGTCGATGATCTAGTCCCAGAGAGAGGCTGGAAGATGGTGCTCGCCGAGGAGGTCAGTGGTGACCGACGGCGGCAGTTGGGGAAAAGGTTGATTCTCACCGTCTCGTCGAACAAATCAAAAGGAAAATGAATCCGATGGTTGCGCAAAGAAATTGTGAAAACCAAAGAACAATGATTAAACGTTGAAGCTCACCAGAGAGGAGGAATTTCGTGGTTTGGTCAAAACTGACCGATGAAGTCGATCGAGAGAAAAGCTTCGATTGATTGATTCACAAAGAACCGTTGGGGTTCGTATTCTTCAAGAAACACGGTGAGATCAAGTCGCCTCCATCTAGGCTTCTACCGGGAAGTGCTCGCTGCAGTATTGATCAAAGAAGAAGCTTGAGCTACTATCGGCAATGGTGGCGACGCAGAGGAAAAAACGAGGCAGGGGAGCGGGTTGAGCGCACGAAGAAGCCGAGGGAGAGAACGGAGGAGCCAAGAAAGGAGTCGGGGAGGGAACCGAGGTCTGGTTTTGTTCCGTGGCGTCAACGGCCGAGTGGCGACACGCGGCTGCGCGCGTGTCCGCGTGCATGGCACTCGGGCGCCAGCGGGAGAGAGAGAGGAAGGAAACGGAGAGAGACTGGTAGTTGGGTCTCACGTTAGTTCTTTTTCTTTTCTTGATTTATGTCGGCTATAAGTTTAAAAATAGAAATAAAATAGTTGCTGGTTCTAAATTATATGGAAAAAAATTATATAGAAAGTTTGAAATGTGTAGATCACAATGTGATAGGTTTCAAACTCCAATTCGAAAACTTATCATTTATTCGAATATGATTAAAATTCAATTTTAATGAATTAAATAGGGTATTTTCTCTCTGAGGAAAATTTCTAAAATTCTTTTATGACATACCCTATCATATATATTTTTAATACACTTTGTTATATAGCAAAATTTGAAGTTGATTCACAACCTAGTCACATTCTGATTTAATTTGAAATTCAAATAAATTTGAAATGCAGTCAAAACTTAATTAGGATTTTCAAAACCATAATTAGGTGCAATCATATGATCAAATAAGTGTAGTGACACTGGGGTGTCACAACCCTCTCTCCTTAAGAAATTCTCGTTCCGAGATTTAAAGTGAACTGGAGGTAGGCTAATAGATAAAGTCTATTACCTGAGAACTGATGCAAATTTTTTGGATAATGAATATTAAGGAATTCTACAGATTCCTAGGTTGATTCATCTTCATAATGATTATTTCACTGAACTTTATAGAACTTGATTGTTCGCTTCCGAGTAACACGATCCTTTTCATCCAATATTTTTATCGGATGTTCGAAATAGGTCAAATCAGATTGTAGGTGTTCATAGTCCTCCAAGATGACATCCATGGGTGGATTGAGACAATTCTTTAATTGAAAGACATGGAAGATGTCGGGCACACCCGAAAGATTTACCGGTAATTTTAATTTGTATGCTACGGATCCACATCGTTCCATTACTTTGAACGGGCCAATATAGCGTGGAGATAATTTTCCTTTAATTCCAAACCGCTGAATACCTTTCATTGGTGATACCCGTAAATAAACATGATCATCCTTTTCAAAGATCAAAGGTCAACATTTTTTATTGGCATACATTTCTTGTCGTTGTTTTGCGGATTTTTAGATTAGCTTGGATAATTCGAACCTTTTCTTCATCTTGTTGCACAAGATCAGGTTTGAAGGTAACTCTTTCTCCAGATTTTGACCAATTTATTAGAGTGCTTCAAATGGTATCATGCCTGCACTCTCTTGACAACTGTTATAAGAAAATTCTGCGAGAGGCAAGTGATCATCCCAATTACCATCATATGTTAAAATACATGCCCTAAGCATGTCTTTCAAAATTTGGTTAACATGTTCAATGTGTCCATCAGTGGCGGGATGGTATGCTGAACTTCGAATTAAATGGGTACCCAGGGATGCATGTAACTGCTCCCAAAATCATGCCACAAATTGAGAGCCTCGATCTGAAATTATCGTTCTTGGTACTCCATGTAAGCATAAAATTTAGGAGATATATAGTTCAACATATTTCTTAACATTATATTGATTATGGACTGGAATAAAGTGTTCTGACTTGGTGAGTCTACCCACAATTACCCAAATGGAATCATGCTTTCGGGAAGTCAGTGAGAGACCCATAATGAAATCTATACTAATATCATCCCATTTCCAATTAGGAATATGATCAACCTTGATACGTTGACATGTATCACACTCTGCAACATTACAGGCAACTTTCTGTTTTATTCTTGTCTACAAAATTTTTTCTTCAGTCCTTGGTACATCTTGTTACTACCAGGGTGATATGAGCTTCATAAAAAAATTTGCGATGTAGCTTAAAATTTTTAGGAACCATAAAATGATTGTTAAACCATATCACACCATTTTCATCTTGACGGAAGCAAGTGGCTTTTCCATTCTTGATGTTGTCTCAAATGTGCGCCATGCCTTAGTCATTTTTTGGACAACAATTACTTCATCTCAGATAGTGGAATGGATAGCTAAATTATGTAGGGCAGCTACAGGTGGAATATGAACACTTGGTACAATAAAGAAAATGTCCTTGCTACTGTCCCATTGCTGCAAATTCAGATTGTTGCATTGTTCTTTCTGACTCAAGGCATCGGCTATGACATTGGCCTTACCGGGGTGATAATGAACTTCTAAGTCATAATCTTTAATCAGTTCAAGCCATCAGCGTTGATGCATGTTCAGATTTGATTGGGTAAAAATATATTTGAGGCTCTTGTTATCGGTATAGATATGCACTAAATTTTCCATAATGGTGCCAAATCTTTAGTGCAAGAACCACCGCTGCTAATTCCAAATCATGAGTCGGATAATGTTCTTCATGCTTGCGTAATTGCCAAGACACATAAGCAATCACACAACCTTCTTGCATTAGGACACAATCTAATCCCGTTCCAGAAGCATCACAATCAACATCAAAAGATTTGGTGATATTGGGTTGAGCTAGAACGGGTGCAGTGGTTAGCAATTTCTTCAAGTTTTGAAAAGCCTCTTCACATTGCGGACTCCACTTAAAGGTCATATTATTTTTCAGTAGCTTAGTGATGGGTTTAGTAACTTGAGAAAAATTCTGAATAAACCGTCGATAATATCTAGCTAGTCCAAGAAAACTACAGACTTGAGTGATTGTTTTGGGTGGCTTCCAATTCAATACATCTTGGACCTTTTCTGGATCAACAGAGATGTCCTCGGCTGATAAAGGCCAGGTGGACAGCACGGCCCACTCGCGATGGCCCACTCCCCACAGCCCCACCTAAATCTAGCCCAGCCCACCTCCAACGGGCGAGCGACATAGAGCATAAAAGGTGCTGTGGCTACCAACCCAAGCGCCCCATTCATCCCCCCCCCCACCGCCTCCGCCACGGTGCCACACCCGGCCACTTCTCACCACCGCAGCCACATAAACTCCACTCCATGTCCCTGTCGTCATTGGCTAGCTCCGATCGTCATGGCTTTGCTGGTCTTCTACCTTTCATCCTGCCTCACCGTGCTCAAACCCTAGCTTGATCTGGCCAGATCCGGTTCCCCGACGGCTAGATCTGGTTGTCGTTTTCGACATGTCACACCCAGAGGTGACGGACAAGGCGATTCGGATGGCATGTAGCCTCATCTTCGGATTGAGGTAGACCATGACTCTGTCGACGGGTACTTCAGCGAGGGGATCGGCTCCATCGATGGGAACGACTACGACATCATGTGGAGGTTGAGAAGATGTTTGCCAATCTCTATCTAGATGATGTTGTTCTTGACTAAACTAATGCTGGTTGTAATGCTGCTGTTGCTGGAACTTAGTTTATCTTTAGATTAGTGTTGTAATTTCATCTCTTGGAGTTGTAAACTTGAGTTATGATACTCAGACAACAGAGCTGGTTGTACTCCACTTCAAGGCCGAGGGTTTTTAACGAGGCATTCAACTCTTAATCTAAGTTCTGTTTTCTTTGTTCAATATCTTTTGTGTATTTCTTCTTCCTGTTTTCCTATTGATAACATTCTGTACTTATGTTATTGACATTGAGTAGTTATGTTAAATTTCATGTCTAAATGGACGTTCATGCCTTTTATTGCTTGATGGACCTAGTGGGCCTAATGGGCTAGCCCGGAACGGTTAAGCACATGCATGGCGTGCTTAAGACCGACAACCAGGCCCCAAGGCCGGCCTATCATGACACAAAATTAGCTGTGGGCTGGGCCGGCCCTTAATTAATCATCAAAATCCAACAGCACCTATATTAGCTTGTTCCATCTGAATTACAGGGTGAGACAGCCATGGGATGAGTCGATATTTGCTTTTAGATGCCCTTTTGCATACCCAATTTTATAGAGAAGTTCTAGTCAAGCAAAGAAGGCATGATAACTCCAAGAATATACAGACACAAAACAATTGGACTACCTCAAAGCAAGTTAATTTCTTGGTTGAGCAACAGATAAATGTTTTGTTAGTAGCAGGTACTGATCTAACCACCATAGTATCTATGACACAGAAGGACGGGCCAATAAAAGAATGTCAAATATATGAGGTAATTGTAGATAACCAATTAAACATGATGATTGGAACAACAGACAATATTCTAATAAAACACTCACATAAGTGATCAGATTTCTGTTTATACAATCTTTGTGCGAAATGATTCCATACCAATATCTTATATTAGAGCATCTCCAAAAGTTCTCCAAAAAATTGATTCCAAAAAAGTGTTTTTGGGAACAACCAAAAAATTATTAGGGAGAAGTTTTCTTGTCTTCTCCAACAGTTATCCCTAAAACTAGATCAGGAAAACTTTTGATTGGGTCACATCAGCATCTGGGACTACAACAATATTAATTTTCTTCTAAATACAAGTATTGGGGTCCCTAATTTTCCCGTTATTTCTAGGAGAATTTATGGAGAGAATAAATCTATGAGTTGTTTAGGGGAGCTGTTGAAGATAGTTTTTTAGACTAAACCACATTAATTTGATTTAGGGAGAGTTTTTAGGAAGCTTTTGGAGATGCTTTTATTACACAACCAATATCAAATCATTCATATAGTTTTTTTTTGCATACGATTAACAAAAAAATGAAGACTGCTGCTGAAAAATAAATCTACTAAATTAACTCAAATTTTTTGAGGAATCTATAAGAGAAATGGATAACAAAGCTTAAATATAACCTGGGCATTCGATGGGTGTAATAATAAAGATAGAGGCAAAAGAACAAACCTGAAAGTCAAAAGAGATGAAGCTAGATATCATATCCTTTACATGAATAGAAGTATTGTCGAAGCTTGAGATCGGCAGTAAAATATATAGGGCTACGTCGAGACTAAGAACTACGATGGTAACACAAGACGCCGAGTTATACAGGTTCGGGCCCTCTCGATGAGAGTAAAAACCCTACGTTCTGTGTTCTGTGTATTGTATTGATGTTATGAGACTTGTCAACTTGTGTCTACTTGTGAACTTGTCCCTCGATGACGGGTACCCTGCCGCCTTATATATCCGGTCGGTAGGGGGGTACATGAAGAGTCCTAGTCGTAACCCCTTAGGGTTTACATAGAAAGTCTATCTCTACATGCCTTGCACTCCAAGTTGAGTCGGTCGGCTTCGGTGTGAATGAAGTACCCGGTCGGCTACCGACTTAGTCTTGTATGAGGATACCCATAAGGCAAGTATCCCACAGCAGCCCCCGAGTGCTTTCTGATTTTGAGCTTCAACTCTCCAAATGATCTTCAATAGATCATAAATTAGGAAGACCTCTTTATCGAAGTTTCTGATAGATCTGGTGCATCGGTTAGGTGCACCTGATCAGGTGTAGCCCCCAACTCTTGTATAATTTGGAGACTTAACAAATAATGCAAGAGTCTAATTATATTAGCTCTTATTATTTTGTATATATTTTACTCAAACCATCAAGCTGGAGTCTAATAAATCTCTGGTCATCAAACCAGTAAGTTAACTTGCAAAGCTTCAACCTTGCCGACCGATTATTAAATTGGCCGAGTGACATTCACCATGCCCGAGTGACTGGTTGGTCTGAATTTTATGATTCCAATCATATTCAATTCATGTGGACCAATATGACATCAATCATATATTGGTATTAAGCTAAATGACAGTAGTTATAATACAACCTTTCTCTAATAATTAGTCGTTCTAATTGTCCATAAGTCCAATTTCCACAATTTGGTTATTGACTTCAATCAATACCACAACCTTTAAACTTATATCCATATGACCGTCAAGTCCTTTGCTACATGATCATTAAATCATATAGATATGGCTAAATAATTTTCAAATGCTTCTCATCAAAGAAGCCCCCGAGCTTTATTTCTCAAGGTCTTTAGACCCTAATCATATTTTAAAGCCCTTAATAGATCTTTGCTTAAGCAAAAAATCGTCTTCATTGTACAACCCACCCTGGCCCATGGGACCCTTAGGTCAAAAAGCGGGAGTATAAAAGGCAGCGTCGAGTTGACTCTCAGTCCACGCCGCACTTGCGCACAAACCTTTCGTCTTCCTCGCGCCTCCTCTGTTGGACTCCTCAGCTTTCCAGCTAGGGTTAGCACCGCCACTTTCGGCCACCACAGATCTCGCCGCGCTTAGCCCCCAAGCCTTTGCTAGGGTTCAGCATTCGATCTGCTACGCCCAAAGCAATCTTCACCATGGGTTGCAAGAAGGTTTCCACCTCGATCCCTGCCACTCCCACTGCTGTCGCCGTGTCCTCCTCATCGGAGATCGACATCCCGGAGCAGCTTCGGGAGTTCTCGAAGAGCAACCTCTCCCAGGCCGACATGAATTAGATGGTGATCGATGACATCCTTCCAGAGCAAGTGCGGATCGACTGGAAGGTACCCCGTGAATCTTGCCCCATCCTTATTCATAAACAGATAGTTGTATTCTACTCATTCTTCGAGCATGGCCTTGGAGTCCCCTGCTACAGCTTCTTGCACGGGCTCCTTTTCTTTTATGGGATTGAGCTTGTCAACCTCAATCCCAATTCCATCCTTCACATCACCATCTTCGTGCACATGTGCGAAGCATTTCTAGGAATCCTCCCCTATTTTAATTTATTCTGTCATATGTTTGTCCTCCGTTCGCTACTGACCAAGGACAATCAAGTAGCTATAAGCGGCGTTGGCTTCCAGCTGCGCAAGAAGGAGGCCTACATCAACATGCCATTGAAGACTGGGAACAAGAACTGGAAGGATGAGTGGTTTTACTGTGACAACCCTCCTCCTATTCTTGCCAATTTCACCGGTGTCAAGGTGATTCCTCTGGCACAATGGACAGAGAAGCCTGATCCGACCGATCCTCAGGTGGTCACTCTGCTGAAGAAGATAGTCGACTTGAACGCCGAAGGTATTGACGAAATTACCGTCGCCAAGAGCTTCATAGTATGCAGAGTGCAGCCCCTGAAGCTATAGAGTCACCCGGCGTGGAACTACGTCAATAATGACGAAACCAGGGAAGTGCCTGACTCGCCGAATGGTGAGCTCCATAAGAAACGCCTGTCAAAAATGTTTGAAGGAGATATCCTTCAAGATGATTCGCTATCAAGAAGGCGTATAACAAGGTCACTATGCGGGCCCGAGTAAGCCTCAGTCTGCTTTGAGCAATCCTTTATGTTCTTGTCTTGATGCCCTGCTTGATATTTTGATTCCTGTGCAGGTTTTGGATACTTATATTTCTCATCCTCCGCTCCCTCCAACCGATTCCGAGGGACCGGATTATGTTGAGAAGACACAGCAGACCGGCACCGGAGGCTCGAGCTCCTCTGCAGGCGCTCGTCCTGACCCGGCCTCCATCCTGCCTCCTCCCGGTCGGCGAATAAAGAAAACTGTTGGGCACCGACGACAATATATAGGAGATCAGGATGATGATGAAGAGTTGCCGTCTGCTGACGCTGGTCATCTTACCCCCACTCCCTCTGACCGACCTTCAAGCCAGTCGGAGTCCCCGAGCCAAACTCAGAATGATGCTGGGAGGGGTGATCAGACCGATCGGGCAGAAAAATCTGCCCAGAAGAGGAAGGAGACTGATTTTCAGTCGACTTCTTCGAAGAAGAGGTTGTGCCGAATCAAGCTCAAAAAGGTCCTAGGTTATTTTTTTACCCTTATGCTCCTTGTCTCTTATTGCCATCCATAACACATCTTCATCTCTTCCATATTCATTTTGACAGTGGTCGGATGAGTGATTCTCAGAGTGCCCAAGAGTCCGGAGACACTCGGTCTGGGCCCCCGACTGGTGTGCCCAAGTCGGCCGGCAAGTCATCAAACACGCTGACCGAGGTGGATAAGCCAGTCGACAAGGCTATCCCTGCTCCAATTCCGGCGCCTGTACCCCAACCTGCTCCTGCCGTCGTCTCTTCACCTCTTGACAAAGGTAAGGCGACATTATCTGCAGATTTACTCGGTCGGCCCGAGGTGGAGGATGTGGAAATCACGCATCAACATCGAGAAGCTAGCAAGGTACTTCAACACTTTGCTTTTGCCTTGTCTTAATCTTGCCTTTAAGCTTAACCCCTTTCTGTATACAGAATATGTATACTCTCGTAGAGAGAAAACAGGCTAGGGTGGAATACCTTGAAGCCGAGACTTTTGGTATGTCTTAAACTCTTTGGTATTCAAGTCTTAAAATAAGACTAACACTTTGCTGATGTTTTGCTAGTCACCGGTCAGCAGCTTGCCAAAGCACAAAAGGAGATTGAAAAGCTGCAGACCGACCAAAGAGAAATGACCAAGGCCTTAAACCAAGGCTGAGAAGATTTAGCTGGTAAGATCACTCACCACCTGTTGTTTAAATAACCAACCAATCACTCTAGCGCTAAAGATTCAAATATTTGTCTTTTAGCTCATGACCAGAAGGTTGCCGACCTGGAGAAGTTGACTTCTAACCAGCAAAGGTTTGTCAATGCCTTAAACACTAAGAAGGAAAACCTCTCCAAGTCGGTTGAGGATCAGAAGGCCGAGATCACTCGGCTGCAGAATGAGTTGAAGGAGGCTGACGCCAAGATAGAGGCAGCTAAGAGCACCTCCAAATCCTTTAAATGTAAACTTGCCAGTAAGCCCTTTGTTACTTCTCACATCTGCTTGATTCCTCTTTTGATCATACTGACCAACAAATTATCATTTGCAGCTCTATCTTATGCTGCTCGAAAGGCAATAGACAATGTACATGCCGACCGAGTGGAGCAGTCTAGCCATTCCTTGGAGTACTTGCTGGAGCATGTGTTGGAAGATATTGCTCATAACACTCGACGAGTGGCGACCGAAGCCGGGAGTCTGGTTCTAGCTATTTGCCAATCTTGGTATCCCGCTCTACCATTGAAAAAGATCAAGGTGGGCATCAACCCAGACTTGACTGATGACCAATGTCAATTGCTCTTGGATTCCATGCTGGAGACTTCCCGAGTTTTGGTTGATAATATAGGGATCAATCCGACCGTGCCTACTCCACTAGCAACTCCTGAAGTTGAGCTACGAGCTGAATCTTCCTCTCCTTCAAAGGAGCTGTAAATCCTGTAATATTAGAGATCATTAGCAATATCTATGTAATGAAACAATGTTACCTGTATGTAATCTAGTTTCATGCTTATCAACTTTAAAAGATTGATAAAAATGTCATAAGTATGTTTTTGTCATTGAGAAACTCAAATTGTATCAGTCTGCCTTAACATTTTAGGTTGTGACTCGTAACCACGTAACAAGCAGAGTCGACCAATCGACACATGACCTCTCGCACTTTGGCTCTGGGTTTAGTGTAGTGGTAGTCTGATGTGCAGTATAAAGTATATAACCATAATGTATAGACGTTAGATCAAGAAAATAAAGACCGTATTCAAAGAGAAGAAATCGGTCAGAAAGTAGTCCAAAACCAACATACGGTTAGACTGAAGTGGGACATTATTACTAGCCCCTGGCTCGATTGTTTAATAAAATAAATTAAGGAATCGAGACAATATAGAATGAAAATCATCAAAAAATCTTTCATCAAAAAGATCGAAGTTTCATTCATGAATAATGTATAAGTATACAAAGGAATAATTAAGTATAGAAATAACATAGCCGATTTATGTTCCAAGAATTTGGTATATCATCGCCGTCTTCATACATCAGTCGGTAAGCCCCCGGGCGAGTGGCTTCCTCCAATAATACCCTTGCCGGAAAGCTTTACCGACCACAGTCTTGGAAGGTGCATGATTGCCACATATCCCGAAATGAATTTCTTCTACCAACTTCTGGCCTTCTGGTATCGAGATGCATCTCATCAAGATGTTTGGACCTCCTCTTTTATAGAGTTGGTCTCCCACTAACAAATACCCTCGGCATCGGGTCTCCAACCTTCGTTGCTCATTAGGATCCGAAGGCAGCGTTCCCTTATTCAAATATTGGATGAGCGGGTCGCGCCAATCGGTCTCCATGTTGTCATCACCAACAAGATCAGTGACATCACTCATTAATACATTCAACCGAGGAGAAATCATGGGGGAATCCAGAGTGTGTAAGGAAACACCTGGCGGGACCACAGACCAGGATGATCCCATCTTGGCCAATTCATCAGCCGCTTGATTATTGTCTTGAAGAACATGCGTGAACTTCAATCCATCGAGCTTCCTTACTTCTTGACAATAAGCACTCATATTGTCATCTACACAGTTCCAATCCTCAGTGACCTGATTAATAACCAAAGCCGAGTCACCAAAGACATCGAGGCGCTTGATGCCGAGTGACGCGGCAATGCGCAGACCGTGTAGAAGGGCTTCATACTCCACAGCGTTGTTAGACGCGCAAAACATCAACTGAAGAAGATATCGAAGCCTCTCTCCAGTGGGTGAGATAAACACGACTCCCGCACCCGCTCCTTGTAATTGAAGAGACCCATCGAAGTACATTTTCTAATACTTGATGTCTTGTGCAGTAGGTGGGTTTTGAATCTCTGTCCACTCAGCAACGAAATCAGCTAGCGCTTGTCCCTTTATAGCCGATCGAGGCACAAACGTGATGGTATATTGACCAAATTCGACTGCCCACTTGGTGATTTTGCCTTCGGCTTCTCAGTTGTGTAGCACTGTGCCGAGTGTGAAGGAGGTCTGAACTTCAATCAGATGAGCTTGAAAGTAATGCTTCAACTTCCTGGAGGTGACCAACAATGCATACAACAACTTCAAGATCTATTGGTATTTTACCTTAGAGACGCCATGGACCTCACTCACAAAATAGACCGGGTGTTGTACTTTTTGTATATGCCCCTCTTCTTCTCGGTCGACCATTAAAACAATACTCACAACTTGAGTTATGGTCAATATGTAAAGCTGAAGTTTTTCTCCTGGCTCCGGAGGCACCAATACTGGAATGCTGCTGAGGTAAACCTTCAACTCGTCCAATGCCGATTGCGCCTCTTAGGTCCAAGCGAAGTCTTCCTGCTTTTTAAGTAGTCAGAAGAGTGGTAACCCTCTAACCCCCAGGCAGGAAATAAAGCGACTCAAAGACGTCATGCATCCGGTCAGCTTCTGTGCATCCCTTTGAAAATTAGGTGGCCCCATACCAAGGATCGCCTTGATTTTATCTGGGTTGGCTTCTATACCTCATTTCAAAATGATGTAACCAAGTAGCTTTCCCGAAGGAACCCCAAAAACACACTTTTTGGGATTCAGCTTTATTGAATAATGCTTCAGATTGTCAAAGGTTTCTGCCAGATCAGAAATAAGCTCTTCGATGTTCTGAGTCTTAACGACGATGTCATCAACATACGCTTCTACGTTCCGACCGATCTGAGCAGCAAGGCAGCGTTGAATACCTCGTTGGTAAGTCGCGCCAGCGTTCTTCAGACCGAAAGGCATTGTGATATAGCAATAGGCGCCGAAGGGTGTTATAAAGGAAGTTTTAATCTGATCTTCGACCTTCAGTGGGATCTGGCGATAGTCTGAATAGGCATCCAGAAAGCTCAAGAGCTCACACCCGGCTGTCGAGTCTACAATCTGATCAATACGAGGAAGAGCGAAGGGGTCTTTAGGACAGACCTTGTTGAGATCAGTATAATCAACACACATCCTCCATTCTTTATTCTTCTTGGGTACAAGGACTGGATTTGCTAACCAGTTGGGATAATACACCTCCTTTATAAACTTAGCATCTAATAGTCTAACTATCTCCTTCTTCATGGCGTCCTTGTGATCTTGCGCAAATCTTCTAAGCCTCTGCCGAATAGGGGTAGCTCCAGGAGGTACCCTTAACTTGTACTCAATCTTTTCCCTAGGAACTCCCGGCAAGTCAGATGGTTTCCATGCAAAGATGTCCCTATTTTCCTAGAGGAAAAGCATGAGCGTGAGTTCCTATTTCTCGTCGAGGTTGGCCCCAGCATAAGTCACCTTATCGGGGTCCTTAGGATCAAGCTGGATTTCCTTGGTTTGGATGTCATCGGTCTAAATCTTGTCTTTGGTAGGCTTCTTTGTTGGAACCTCTGCACCGGTCTGCTCCTCCGTGCCGACTGCCTGCTGGATCTCCTTCTGGTCGGACAACATCAACTGTTTATTGGCCATCTTACAACTCTATACATCGCAATTGAAAAAATTCCAAAGATCAGAGTGGAGGGAGATTATTCCGTTCGGGCCTGGCATCTTGAGGGAGATATATGGATAATGCGGGATAGCCATGAATTTATCCATAGCCGATCGACCGATGATAGCATGATATGCTGAGTCGAAATATGCCACCTGGAAGAGAATGCACTCGGTTCTGAAATTCTCACAGGTCCCGAAGGTGACCAGCAGACTGATCTGTCCAATTGGAACTGAAGTCTTGCCAGGTACAATCCTGTGGAAAGGTGAAGAACTCGGCTGAAGATCATTGATTGACAGACCAAGCTCTTTGAGAGTATTGGTGAAGATTAAGCCCAAACTACTTCCTCCATCAATGAGTACTTTGTTGAACTTCGCCTCCTTCATCATAGCAGCAAGCACCAGCGGGTATCGACCCGGCTTCGGGACGTGCTTGGGGTGATCCGACCGATCAAAGGTGATTGGCATCTCAGACCACCTCATGAATTGAGGTGCAGCCGGTTCCACCGAGTTGATCTCCTAAAGTTCCAGCTTTTGCTTGCGCTTGGACACATAGGCATCCGGGCCTCCGAAGATGAAGTTGACTTCCTTGCGGGGCTCTTGGAACTCTCCTGAATCGTCCTTGTCGCCATCATCATTGGTCTTGCCTTTGCTATTATGCCTCGGGGGATCTTTAGCCACCTTGAGCGCAGCTGTTGCAAAACCCTTCAGTCAATAGCAATCCTTTACTTTGTGGTTTCCCTTTGGGTGCCAAAGGCATGGGCCACTCAGCAGCTCGTCCGTGGATGGTTGGCTTGTTCGAGGGTTCTTCTGAAGTCGGTCCACCATGTGAACCACATTATCAGGCTTCCTCTTCTTGTCCTTTTTGGAGGACTCGGGCTTGTCCGACCGCTTCTCTTTGCCTTTTCCCCGGATGTCATCCAACACCGACTCACCAGACGCAAACTTGTCAACGATCTTGAAACACTCTTGAGCGGTCAGTTTGAGGTCATGATTCCTCCGATCGATCTCACGAACCAAATCATCGCTACGGATCCCTCCTTGGAAGGTGGCAATGATTTGTTGGTCCGGGACATTGGGGATCTCAGTCTTCTTAGCGCAAAATCGCTTGATGTAGTCACGAAGAGGTTCGTCGGTCTTCTGCTTGATCTGAGTGAGGTCGAAGTGGTTGCTCGGTCGATTACAGGTAGCTTGGAAACTTTCTATGAGCTTCCTGTTGAGGTCTCCCCAAGATGTGATTGACTCCTCTGGAAGAGACGTGAGCCATATCCGAACAGCTGGATCCAGGCAGACCGGGAGGTAATTAGCTATTACATAGGAATCACCTCCAGCCGACCAAATCGTCGTGCTGTAAAGCTGCAGCCACTCTCGGGGATTGATCTGACCATCGTATTTTTCGATGGGGACCGGCTTGAATCCTTTTGGCCATCGAGCTATGCGAAGCCTAGGGATGTAAGCCTTGATGTCATCGATCTCATCGTCGGTCGGCGTCATAGACCGCCTATGCCAGTCTGGAGACAGGGTTGCACGGCGGCCGTGTCGCGGTTCAACATCGTCATCATGTCAATGACGCTGATGGTCGTTATCATCATTACCGCACCAATCCCAATCGTCTCATTGACGTCGATCATCGCGGTTGTGCCTTGGAGGAAGATCTTGACGGTTCTCTCGTCAGTCGTCCCGTCGATTGTTCTGTCGGCCGTTCATTCTCCAATCACGGCGTTTGTGTCGGTTGTCCCGAGCGCGCTCTTCATAGTGAGAATTGATGGTATCTCGTCCATCATGGAGGCTAAGAGAATTTCTCAGATCTTCACGCCTTTGCCAACTCATGAAGATACATGACTAGAGCTTGTGACTGATTGAGATTTTGCGGTCTCTTGAGCCACAGCGGCCTTAAGCATAGCCACCGCCTTCTGCATCGCAGGGGTCTGATAATTCACGTCGACCATTAAAGTGTCGAGCAAAGTTTTGGCCCCTGTGATGTTATTCTAAGGAGTGTGGTAGACCTTGACGCCATCCACTTCGAGTTCTGGACCGAGATCCAGTTGGTGTGCGTTGCATGAACCGCGCGACCCTCTTGGTCGATGGCGGTGTTCGATCGATAAGTCATCAGCTGGAGGGTCCTCCTCCTGTTGACCTCCTTCGGCTAGTTGATTCGGGTGGCCATCAACGGAGTTATCTTCATGTTCACCGTTTTGGTCACCATCCTGGTCTCCATCCGCGGGATCTGCTATATCCACCATGTTGACAGTATGGGGATATGGGTAAGCGAATCCGACCGAGTCCTCATCAATTGACCGATCCAATCTTGAATCGTTCCCGAAGGAAGGATCTTCTTCCTCAGATTCAAGTGGGACCAACACGGGGATCATGCTAGACGAACTCGATGATCACGCCATAGAAACGGTTGTGGCCAAGTCGGATCTGTGGTTTGCTAGACCTAGGGCTCCGTTGTCGCCGACTGTGAAGTCGAGTGATTCAAAGGAGATCTTGAAGTCCGGTGAGCCTTGTCCCCTTCCTGGCGCGCCAACTGTCGAAGCTTGAGATCGGCAGTAAAATGTATAGGGCTACATCGAGACTAAGAACTACGATGGTAACACAAGACGTCGAGTTATATAGGTTCGGGCCCTCTTGATGAGAGTAAAAACCCTACATCCTGTGTTCTGTGTATTGTATTGATGTTATGAGACTTGTCAACTTGTGTCTACTTATGAACTTGTCCCTCGATGAAGGGTACCCTACCGTCTTATATATCCGATCAGCAGGGGGGTACATGAAGAGTCTTAGTCGTAACCCCTTAGGGTTAACATAGAAAGTCTATCTCTACATGCCTTGCCCTCCAAGTTGAGTCGGTCGGCTTTCTTGTTAATAAAGTACCCGGTCGGCTACCGACTTAGTCTTGTATGAGGATATCCATAAGGCAAGTATCCCACAAGTATGAAAGAACCCACCACTTTGGTAAGGAATTCCTTCACCAAAGAAATGTATGACTAAGACATTTTCTGGAAAATCAACTACAGGCAGAGGTAGTTGGTCAACTAAAATTCAACTACTACTATAAGTACATACCACAGTAGGGGTTTCCCCTACTGTAATTCCCTCAAAGAAAAAAACTACATGCAGAGGTAAGGAAATCATGAATATATGTATGCTACTATACTAATAGCAGAAATCAAACATATGAAAATAGTTTGAATTACCTGCGCATCAAGCATATGACACACTGAATAATCATGTTTTCATATGATAAACTATTTTATTGCAAAAATAGCTTGGAGGATGCTTACATAATTAATTAGATAAATATATCAGCGTGAACGTAGCACGATTATTGCAGAATTTGTTCCATGAATATAATTCATGTATGGATGGAAGGTCAATAAGAATGCTGAAAACTCAGAATGGAATATTTGTTTTTCCACTTATATGAATTGAACACAGTGCCATGTGATAACTATTTCAAGAATAAATAAACTGGAGGAACGCTTATGTTTGCTATCCATTGGCAGTGGTAAAAGGAGTACCTAGATTGTTGGTCACAAAAAAAAGAGATTGTTTCAATTCATATATGACCTCCATGCTAATATTTCCGATATATGAAGGTAACTCACATGATTGGCTTCTCAATATAAGCTCAACGTATGCATTAAGTATAGGTTTATATATGGAAGGGCAAACTATAGGTTCCAAAGAATGTTTTATCGTGTGTTTTATGGGAGAAAGTGTATTGTAGCTAACAAAGTTGTTTTGAATTTTGATACAACATAACACACTACTGTAGCTATTTATGATGGGAAGAAATCATAGGATCTGAAAATGTATGCGACCTTCTCAATCAGCACATCATGTGAGATGAGGCATGTAAGCAAAGCAATCCCAGGACCCTAAATATGAAGCTGAAAAGGAATGACCAAAGACTTACACAGAGAAACAAAGTTTATATTAGAACATAATTAAAATCTGGATATTTTCATACCGATCTCAAGCAGCATATTAATTCATAATAACTTTGAAATCTGGAGATAAGACAACATGACCAGTCAGCATAGAAATGTGGAATGTAGCCTATACCCAGCATTTTAAAACCCTATATACAAAAGTCTGACTGAGAAGAACAATACTACAGAGAGGCAAAATCTGGTATAGGGTGAAAACAGATTGCAGAGAATAATTTGTGTAAATACTACAGAGAGCCTAGCTACTGGGTAATTGGTGTAAATAGATGTTTCTGATTGCAGCCACAAACTATCTAACACAATGAAAGTATAATATTTACAGATTGCAAAGAGATAACCAACAACCAAGTATGTTTGATGATAGTAAGATAAATACCTTCCTTTAGCACCTACAAAACAGATGGCGTGAAACATAGAAGCTTGTATAGGGTGAACTTGACCTTGCATATTGGAGAGGAACCATACAGTGTACAATCGACAACATATTCCTTCATATAATCCGAAGCAAGAAAAAAAATATAAGACTCCAGATGTAGCAGGTTGGATATAACATTATTCTAATAGGAACCAATTTTTCTTCAACGAAGGGAAATGTGAGAATTGAGGAAACATGAATCTTGGAAGAAAGAAGAACGAATTCACAAATAGCAAGAGATTCAGGGAGGAAGAGACCTGTTGGGTTTTTTATTTTATTTTATTTATTATTATTATTATTATTATTATTATTATTATTATTATTATTATTATTTTACCGTCGTTCCCTTCATATCCTTGCAGCAGCTGCTGCATCCGCCACATGAAGGTTGGATCCTCTTACCCTCCCTTCAATGGTGGACCCAGGAATCCATCAAGACTCGGACCAAGTTTCAACCCAAATCTATGCACATAAAAAAACCCTTCCAAAAAAGATGCAAAATTCCTAAACATCACACGCCTATAAGGCTAGAAAATAAAGTACATAAATTGGTGCTTATTTAGTTCATCTGAGCTTGAGGATTCTATGTTTTCATTGATAAAGTAAATAAAGTAAGTAAAATAGAAGACGCAAAATAACAACACCAAATAGAAAATTACCATTGTTATTTGCCTTCGGCAGTTGGCTTCAAGATTGCCTAGCACGATTTATTATTTGCCCATAGAGCCGTAAAGTCATGATCGCCGTTGTGTCGGAATGCTGGTTCTCCGCAATCGATGCGCAGGTGATCGGCACTCAGCAGGGCCAAATGGACGATGTGCTCCGAAGGTGCGCAAGGGCAAGGAAGAAGGTGGAGGAGGTAAACGAACAGAGACGAATAAACAAGATTTGCTTTCATTGTTTTGACTAGTAAAATGCTCATGCGTTGCTACGGGCAAAACTTATAAATACAAATAAAATGTAAGGATATTTTGCCAGTTATAAAAAAAATACTAACAATGTCACATTGGTAACCATATGATAATAAAATGATTCTAGAATGTCTTACGTTATACCTGTCTATAAATTATTAGTTATAGAATATACTCTTAGAAACACACATGTAGCAAAAATATAATGAACAACATCCTAATCAATCACATATCCTATTCAATTAATATAGTGAAGTAAACATTTGCATATCACTGAATAGGATGCTTCAGATATGTCATCTCCTCAAGTCCAAAAAAGAAGTCCAAGGCAAAGCTCACACACGGGAAGGTGATATCGTGTCACACCACAAGAGCAACATAAGATTTTTAATATTTCTTTATCGCAAAATATATGAATATGAACACAATAAATTCATCACTCTCTCGAAGATGCAGACAATGTTGGAGGATTTGTACCGCATCATGATATAATTTTATATCAGGTTATACATCAAATGCTAAACCACTAAATTAATCTCAAAACTATGAGATCATCTATAGACCAATCTGTTGCACAATAGGAAACACCAGATGTATGGCGTAAATCATAGGTTACTATAAATAACTATTATTTTCCCAACCTAGTATAATAATCTGGATACCTCTTGAGCTACCAGGCAATGACTAGCTGTTCTATAGCATAACACAATAATATCAACATACCTCGAGTTTGGTTAGATGTTCGGGTAGTAGAATCAATGGTAACCTCATCTCCAACCCTAGATGCCAGCAAAGGCATTTCTAAACCTGTATAAAAATAACAGCTCTTGTTATTCAAAACAATCATCTAGGTACACAAATCCAAAGGTATAGTTGCCACAATGAACTTGAAGAATGGACATATGAAGATTCGGTCAAATCAGTTATTCCATCATCAGAACTTGTCGATGCTGCCAGACATTGATATAAAAAATGTATGATGGAGGTTCTATTAGTGTTGCGTACCAAAACCTGTAGAGGTACAACAAAAAAATTATGATGACATGTTCACATAAAAAAATGAAATAAGAAAATGAAAATTACACTACTTTCATAAGAACTATTTTTGGTTATTACCATTGGAATGAGGAAACATTGAGACATAAACCTCTTACCGGTGAAATTAGGTCCTTCACGGCAGCAAAAACATATGGTTTCAATGGGAACTTTAGGTCCACAATCACTATCCTGTAATGAAACAATTCAGAATCATCTATTTAGAAGACAGGTGAGAAACACTCACAAGTCTGAAACGAGAAGGCCAAGGAATATCCTTTAGAAGATAGTGCAGAAAGAGACCCTGTTTACAAGGAATATTCATGGCATGCTAAGCCATGAGAATAGACAGAGAGCAGCACTCACCTCAAACATATATCTGTAATCAACTCATATATGTAGGTATGTGATGTATTTTAGCATGCACAGTTGTGATGATCATTTTAGTGTTATTTTTTGTACATAACTTCACATTTTGCTTTGGAACAAACATTTGTTATGGTAGCATAAATTTGAAATCATGCAAGGTATCAAAATTCAGAAGAACTAATCTATATTGTGAGTTTACCTTCGATATGTCTTAGAGTGTTCTTTCGCTTCGAAAGGCGGGGCTCCATAGAGGAACTCATAACATAGTATTCCCAATGCTCAGTCATCTCAACTGGACAAATCAGAATAGGTATCATTGCCAAATAAAGCAGTTAGGCCAGCAGAAAAATGAGGAAAATTGTGACGGCTGCAGAAATTTTTTAAATACCATTGATCGGTTGAGAATTGAAGTAATGGTTAGCAAATTACCCATTTCAGGTGGCAGGTAATCTAGCGTACCGCACATTGTTCATCTTCGATTAAATATATGAACAGACCAGCCAAAGTCTGCAATTTTCAGCTCGCCCTGTTCAAATGGACAGATACAACATTGTAAGTACCTGAGCATCCATTCATTACAAGATTGCAGAAGGAAATAATGCTGAGTTGGTTCCAATCCACAGGAGCAGAAAAACACAGTGTAAGTACCTGAACTCTAATTAGAAGATTCTCTGGTTTAATGTCTCTATAGATGACATGCTTCCCATGAAGGTAATGAGTGCTCTTGCCAGTGATGCAATATACTGAAATGGAGGAAAAATTGTATAGATTTACTGCCTTTAAATTAACAATGCATAGAATATCACTTACAGTAGCTGAACATCTCTCATTGAATGTTTGCATCTTGTCAGCTCCTTGTACAACTCTTCTTTGGCAGCATATTCCAGGATCAAGTAAACACGAGTCTGCACAATTCATGACAGATAAATCATCACCAAACTGGTATGTACGCACATGAATGAATGGTTATGCGGTATGAAAGCTACGTCTGATTATATGTACCTGGTCATAGAAGTAACCATACAGGAGTAGAATATTGGGGTGCCTTAGGTGACTCTGGATTTCAACTTCACGCCGAAGCTGATGCTCGACTTGAGACTGTTTCTGTTGGCTCTTGAAAAGAACTTTCGAAGCCACAATCTAATTGTTCTGTTTTCAGGAAAGAAAATATTTTAATCTCGTCAAGATGATCAGATAAAGCATAAAACAAGCATAATATAAAAAACATGCACTATATAGTTAATTAATCAGTGCAAAATAAACATAACAAAGCTTAGGCATCGTAGTTTACCTTTTTTTCTCTTGCCAAGTAGCTTTCCAACCTCAAAATCTGGCAGCACCCAGCACCCAACACTTCTCCTCATTTGCATGTGATGCAGCCTACAAAAGCAACAAATAACACTATTATCATTCTCCATTAAAAAAAATGCAGGAGTTCCTAACCTGTTATGGCTAAATTGCTGGTTTATTGATAATAATATGGATTGAGGCAGATGAATCTCACCCTCACGCTGGAGGCTCTGAGAATTCCAATCTACTTCTCTTCCCCCTTTTACAGAGACTCTGCCATGCTTTATATAATAGCTGGCCTAACATACTCCAAACCTTAACAGACTCCAACTCAAACTCTAATCTTATCTCTAAAGGAAACTGACTCCAAAAATAGAAACTAACCCGGAACCACATTAGGTGTGGCCTTCTGTTGCCTACGCTAGAATTTCTTGCCAAAGAAGTTGTCCATAACACTTCCGCCCTCCTGGGAAAACAGCTTGTCCTCAAGCTGAAAATCTGGATAGCGTTCCTTGAAGGACTCCAACGGTTCCCATGTAGCTTCTGCAGGACCCTGACCAACCCATTGAACAAGAATGTCCCAAGAATCTCGTGTTGGCTTTGCACGAGAGATAGTAGCAGGAACAGGTAAAGCTCTGCCATGAGCAATGACAGGAAGAGGAACAACGTCTGTGGGAGGGTCGCCTTGAAATTTCTTGAGGAAAACAACATGGAAAACATCATGAATTCTGGCTTTTGGTGGCAGAAGTAAACGATAAGCCAATTTTCCAACCTTCTCCAGAACATTATATGGCCCATAGTACCTAGGTGCCAATTTCTGATTGCCACCAGAAGTAATTCCGACTGCCTAATGGTGGTGTAAGCACAACCAGGCCCATTCACCAACCTCAAACTCAACCTGCCGATGTTTCTTATCATAAGAAGCTTTCATGTAGTCTGGAGCTTGGAGAAGACGCTCCCAAATTTCCGCCAAAAATTCATCGCGTTGCTGCAATTGTTTATCTAGTGCAATGATACGAGACAAACCCGGTTCATAGGATAGCATGGTTGGAGGGTCTCGGTCAAACACAACTTTGAATGGCGTAGTCTGCAGAGCTGATTGGTATGAAGTATTGTAGCAGTACTCTGTCCATGGTAACCACCGCAACCAGTTCCTTGGTCGATCACTAGCCAAACAACGAAGATAGACACCCAAAATTCTATTGGTAACTTCAGACTGTCCATCTATTTGTGGATGGAAAGCTGAACTCAGACAAAGCTTAACTCCTGCTAACCGAAACAATTCCATCCAAAGTGTGCTAGTGAACACCGGGTCACGATCACTGACAATGGAACAAGGCAAACCGTGCAGTTTCACCACATCGTCAAAGAAGGCCTGTGCAACAGAGAGGGCCGTATAGGGATGGCCTAATGGAATGAAATGCGCCGTCTTGGAGAAACGATCAACCACCGTGAGAACCACAGATTTGCCACCCACACGAGGAAAACCCTCCACAAAATCCATGTCAATGTCACTCCAAATAGTAGATGGGACATCTAGAGGTTGCAACAAACCAGCTGGATGCAAATGTTCTGTCTTACTTCGTTGACAAACCTGACAACTCTGAACATATTCCCGCACCAATTTTGCAGCACTAGGATTATAGAAGGACACACGGAGACGATTCAATGTTTTCTGAGCACCCTCATGACCAACACCATGTGTCTATTTCCAATAGCTGAGGCCAAAGATTAGAAGAGGAGGGCACATAAATCCTCCCTCGATGCAAGACAAAATCATCAACCAAAGTCCAGGCAGCGCCGGCTGTGCCATCCTCAATTTCATGGCGATTAGCAATAATCTCCGGCAAAGTGACCGCTTCTGCTTTAAATTCCTCAAAAAGTTCAAATTCCGGCCTAGAGATGGACATTGCATGGACAATCATGTCCTCATCACGCCGTGAAAGAGCATCAGGAGCACGATTTTGTTTGCCCGGTCGATACTCCACTTTGAACACATACCCAAAAAGTTTGCTTACCCAAGTATGCTGGGGTATAGTTGAAAGCCGCTGATCTAACAGATACTTGAGAGTACAATGGTCTGTCCGGATAGTAAACTCTCGAGTCCAGAGATATGGACACCAATGTCGAACAGCTTGAACCAGACCAATAAGTTCCCTTTCATAAGCTGCAAGCTTCCTATGCTGTGGGGCGACAATACGGCTAAAGAAGGCAATGGGACCCTGATTTTGATGAAGAACAGCACCAAAACCAGAACCAGAAGCATCGCAATCCACTAGAAATTCCTTGGTAAAATCCGGTAATTGAAGGACAGGTGCTGTAGTAAGGGCTGTCTTAAGGGCATTGAAAGCATCAGTTGCATCAGATGACCAGCAAAAAGCCTCCTTTTTCAGGAGGGCCGTAAGGGGAGCTGCAATAACTCCATAATTAGCAATAAATTTGCGATAATACCCCGTCAACCCCAAGAATCCTTGCAGGGCTCGCAACATCTTGGGAATTAGCCATGCCTGCACTGCATCCACTTTGGATTGATCCATGGCAACCCCAACTACAGAGATAATATGCCCCAAGTAATGTACAGACTCCTCAACAAACACGCACTTAGATTTCTTCAAGAACAGGCTATTGTCCTGAAGAACTTGCAGTACTGCACGGACGTGTTGAACATGCTCCGACCAAGTCTTGCTGTATATTAATTTGTCATCAAAGAAAACAAGAACAGAACAATGGAGGAAGGAGCGAAGAACCTCTTCAATCAATGCTTGGAAGGTTGATGGCGCATTTGTCAAGCCAAAAGGCATAACAAGGAACTCAAAGTGCCCGTGATGAGTACGGAAAGCAGTCTTGGCGATATCATCCGGGTGCATGCGCACCTGGTGATAACCACTCCGCAAATCCAACTTGGTGAAGAATCTGGTGCCTCGGAGTTCATCCAAGAGTTCATCGATAACGGGTATGGGGAAAACATCATGCACTGTCTTAGCATTCAGTGCCCGATAGTCAACACAAAAACACCATGTGCCATCCTTCTTGCGTACCAGGAGGACCAGAGATGAGAAGGCCGAAGTGCTAGCCTGGATGACGCCAGCTTTAAGCATGTCCACACATTGCCTCTCAATTTCAACCTTGAGAAGTTGTGGGTATCTGTAGGGGCGAACCACCACTGGTTCTGTTGTTGGGAGGAGATGAATGCAATGGTCGAGATGTCGTGGTGGTGGAAGGCTGAATGGTTTAGCAAAGATGTCATTGAATTCTTCGCGCAGTAGCTGCAGGAGGTTTCGGGTAGTAATCAGGGACATACGACACATAGTATTGGCGCCTACGCCGAACCACTTCACACGGTGATCAGTTCACCAGAAGGACATGGTCTTGAGCTCAAAATTTCAAACAATTGGCCCCAGCGTGCGCAGCCATTGGCAGCCAAGAACGAGTTCATATCCCTCCAATGGAATGACATAGATATCCAAGGAGAAAAGCTCATTCCCAATCCTGATAGGTGTTGCTATGCATACCCCGGAGGTGGAAACACGATCGCTGTTCGCTACACCAATCGTCATGCCTGGGCGTGTTGATGGAGTAATCCTAAGGCGAGCTGTTGCCACCGTCGATATGAAACAGTGGGTCGATCCCGAGTCGACCAGCGCCGTTAGGGTAGTGTCACGATGGAGGTAGCTAACTGAATGGTGCCGCCAGACTTGGTGCCAGTCATGGCGAGGAGGGAAATTTGTGTGTCCTCCTCATCCTCTTCGCCACCGTCTTCATCATCGATCTCCATGAAATAAATACCACAGAAGGAACACTCCTTGTGATGTCCTGGAGTGAATTTCTCCGAGCAGTTAAAACACTTCCCTTCAATGCGCCGTTGAGCCATCTCTTCTGGGGAGAGCCTGGTGAAGCGTGTGCCTTTGGGGAGGTTCTTGATTGGTGCACCCGTCATGGCCGGAGTTGAGGTCGTCCCCGCAGCTGGCGCCGGTGTCTTCTGTGCTGATGCGGAAAACAGGGGATGCCACATGGTGCACGATACTGCGCACTGGTGCAATTGCGCGGCTAGAGTCGTCATCCATCTGAAGCCGCTGCTCGTATGCCCACGCTAGGGCCATGGCTTCCTCAAAGTTTGCTGGTTTCTGCAGCTCCACATCTGTCTTCATCAGATTGCCTAGGCTGGTGGTGAAGATTGCAATCTGTTGTGGTTCCGTCACATTATCACCGCGAGCGAGCAGCTTCAGGAATTGGTCCTGATATTCCTCCACTGTGCCGGTGCGATGTAGATGCGTTAGTTCTCGTAGTGGATTGCTTCGCATCGGAGGACCAAATCGTCTGCTGAGTCCTTCCACAAACTGATCCAAGGTTGGTTTAGAGCCAAGGTTCTTCTAGAAGCGGTAGTACCACTGTTCCGCATTGCCGGTCATGTAGAACGATGCCGTCCAGACCCTTTGATCATCGGGAGTTCCCTGGGTTTGAAAGAACTGCTCTGCCTTGTGCAGCCAGCCAAGCGGGTCCTCTGATCCATCGTACTTGGGAAAACGAAATTTATGTGTCGGGCGACCGCCGCTAGAATTGGAAGTATTCGAGAAGAAACGGCCCTGTTTGTCCAGAATTTGCGTCTGGATGTTGTTCAGAGAGCTGGAGAAACGCCCCTGTTCCAGCTTGAGGGCGGTGACCTCATTGTCGACCTTGTTGCCGATTTCACCCATCTTGGAGATCATCTTCGTGACAACATTGTCGAGGACTTCCTGGAGGTCATCCTTGGTGATGTACTTGGTGTTGTCGTCACCCATTGCAGCAGAAAGCGGTGGGTTTGGCGGCCCGTAGGGAAAAGTTGGGGGGGTGTGCGGCAGGAAATCTGGGTGTAGATTGGTTCTGTTCCAGCGAGGTGCAAGAACGTCCCATCTGATACCAGAGATGTTATGGCTAAATTGCTGGTTTATTGATAATAATATGGATTGAGGCAGTTGAATCTCGCCCTCACACTGGAGGCTCTGAGAATTCCAATCTACTTCTCTTCCCCCTTTTACAAAGACTCTGTCGTATTTTATATAATAGCTGGCCTAACATACTCCAAATCTTAACAGACTCCAACTCAAACTCTAATCTTACCTCTAAAGAAAACTGACTCCAAAAATAGAAACTAACCTTGAACCACATTAGGTGTGGCCTTCTGTTGCCTACGCTGGAATTTCTTGCCAAAGAAATTGTTCATAACATAACCCCACACACTATCAAATAACATTTTCCTTTTGGGAATGACCCTTTTAACAATTTTACAGGGGAATATGAGGAATTGCACCTAAACTCCGTTAATAATTAATCACTTTTTAGGACATGAATTTCACATAATGTTAGTTAATAATAGAGTAATTTGAAAGCTGCAGTTTGGTGCTCACGGAAACTGCCATAATGCCTCCCAAATTGAAAATTAAGCTACAGCGACTCACTTGGTTCTTTGCTTGTTTCAAGTCTTCCATTGTAAGTGGCCTAAGGTTGATGGTCACTTCCTTGGCATCTTCAGCTTTCGCCTCAGCGCTGTTTGTCTTGCCTTCTAAATTCTGTTCTTTGTTTTTAGATTTCTCCTTGCTATTCTCTGAATACTCTGCAGTAACTGTCTTTTCTTTTGCCTCTTTTGTCCTTCTTTCCTGAGGAATTTTCATTGAACAAATATTACAAGAGCAGCAGATGATGATTTTTTCTTTCTAATTTTCCTAGCACATCTATATACGTGGTTAGTATTAAGCCATCACTCTTTAGCTAAACCAACTTCAGAATTGTAGAGAGACTGTAAGATAGACTCTTACCAGCTCCTTTTCTTGTTCTTTCTTCAGGAGCTCCCTAACTGGACGGTATGCAGCCATAACACAGATTCTGGGACAAAAGAGCAGAGAGGATTTTAGTTATTTAGCCAGGTACTAAGATGAGATAACTTACAGTTACTTGGATTTGAAGCAGCCTAGTGACCTTAAGATCGCTGCCGCTGTAACCTTCGATCATGGTTGCAAGCTGCTCGAAATCAATATTTTCATCTACTTTCTAGAGTTTGAAGCCCAACCATGATCCTGCTTGGCATAACAAATAAGTTAAAAAATATATAATCGAATATCTAAGTTCAGACTATATGTCTAAATCAATTCTGGCCCAAGAAGATGACAATTAAACTGACCTGCGTTCACATCTTTTGATGATGGCTTCATCTAGGTCAAACGGTCTATTTGTTACAGCTAGGAAAAGAATTCTTTCACGTGACTTCGAGAAGATACTATCCCAGTGACTCATGAACTCATTCTTGATCTTCCGCATCGCCTCATGTTCACCACATCGGGCACGCTGTCCAAACATATTGTCTACCTCATCCACAAAAATAATACGCTGATAGAGTCGTTTGGCTTCGGTTCAATCAATGGGAAGCGTGCCACGAACCAAGTACTCGATGTATCGAACCCTCTAGTTGTTCGGGAGCTCGGCTCTCTCGTCGTGGGAGTCAATTCGCTCGACCTCGAGGTCGTTTGACTAGCTGTCGTGCTCGCTCGAGTCGCTTGGCTGATCGACCTCTATGATGTTGGCGTACTGTAGGGTCGAGGGGGACCCCATCTCTAAAGGCGATCCATCGGTCCTCGGATCGAGCTTGGTGGGATCACTCGGGCCCTCCTTAGGGCACGTAGACTCTTTGGGTCAAACCGATGGCTGGTGCTGGTTGTTCGCGAAGACTCCCAGGGGAATCTGGCCTTGGCCAGACGCCATCTTGGCCAACATGTCGGTCACCTCATTGAGTCATTGCGAGATATGCTTGAGCTCTAGCCCATCAAATTTGTTTTTGAGCTTGCAAACCTCCTGGCAGTAGAGCGCCATGGTGTCGGCCTGACAGCTAGTCTTTCATGATCTAGTCGTCCATGAGCTGGAAGTCACCCCGGATCTCCAACCATCGGATACCAAGCTCGATTGCAATCTTGAGACCGTTTATGAGTGCCTCGTATTCGGCAACATTATTCGACGTGGGGAAATGTAAGCGAATTGCGTATTTCATTTGTACCCTGAGTGGAGAGACAAAAACAATACCGACGCCTACACCCGTCCACATAAGCGATCCATCAAAGTACATGACCCAATACTCCTGGTCGACCGGAGTGGGTGGGAGTTGCGCCTCGGTTCATTCCACCATGAAGTCGATGAGAACCTTGGATTTGATGGCCGCTTGAGGTTGGTACGTGACGTCGTGCACCACTAGCTCGAGCGCCCACTTGGCGACCTTGCCCGCTAAGTCCCTCTTTTGTATGATTTCTCAGAGCGGAAAGGAACTTATGATGTGTATTGTGTGGGAGTCAAAGTAGTGCTGGAGCTTGTGCCTTGCGACCATCATGGCATAGAGGATCTTGAGGATCTGCGGGTATCTAGTCTTCGAGTCAGACTAGGCTTCACTGACGTAGTAAACGGCATGATGCACTTTAAGGGTGTGCCCTTCCCTTTCTCACTCGACCACGAGCGTCGAGCTAAGGACCTGTGTTGTTGCCGCTATGTATAGCAGCAGCACCTCTCCCGGGACAGGAGGCGTCAGCATCAGAGTGCTACTCAAGATGCGTTTGACGTCATCAAGAGTGGATTGCGCCTTGGAGGTCTATTCGAACCAATCGGATTTCTTTAGAAGCCTGTATCTTTTCAGGGTTGGCTTTAATGCCACATTCGGAAACGATGAACCCCAACGTGCCACGCGGAACCTCGAAGATGTACTTTTCGGGATTAAGCTTGACACTGTTTGTGCGTAGCTTGGTGAAAACACGTTCGAGGTCAGCCACGAGAGTGTCGGCTTTTTTTGGACTTGACAACGATGTCATCCACATAGGCCTCGACTGTGTGGTCGATCAGGTGGTCGAAACACCATTGCATGCTGCACTGGAAAGTCGCACCGGCGTTCTTCAGGCCGAAAGGCATCATTACATAGCAGTAAGAGTCGAACGTGATGAAAGATGTCACAAGTTGGTCGGATTCTTTCATCGCAATTTGATGGTACCCCGAGTAGGCATCTAGGAAGCAGAAGGTTTTGCACCCCGCCATCGAGTCAACTATTTGGTCTATATGTGGCAAAGGAAAATGATCCTTCATACATGCCTTATTTAGGCTCGTATAGTCAACACACATTCTTCATTTCCCATTCTTTTTTCGTACAAGGACAGGATTAGCTAACCATTTGGGATGAAATACCTCCTTGATGAACCCGGCAGCCTACAGTTTTGCGATCTCCTTGCCGATTGCCCTGCGCTTCTCTTTGTCGAAGCAGTGCAGATGTTGCTTCACCGGTTTGGGGCCCGACTAGATGTTCAATGAGTGCTTGGTGACTTCCCTCAGAATGTCTGGCATGTCCGAGGGCCTCCATGCAAAGATGTTGGTGTTTGCACAGAGAAAATCGACGAGCTCGCTTTCCTATTTAGGAGTGAGGGATGTCCCCCCTATCACCGTCTTTTCCTTGTCGCCCTCGGGGTCGATCTGCACTTCCTTTTTGTCCTACGCCATCTTGAATGAGGCGTTCTTGTGGCTGGCGTCAGGGGTTCCCTCCTCAGAGTGAGCGCGGATAACCTCGAGCTCTCCGGCAGAGGCCACCATCGCTACAGCGAGGTCGCCGTTCTCTGTCTTGCACTGGAAAGCATGTTGGAACGATGCGCCCATGGTGATGACCCCTTTCGTTCCCGGCATCTTTAGCTTCAAACGGCTATAGTTGGGAACGACCATGAACTTGGCGTAGCACGGGCGCCCAACCATAGCATGATATGCTCCCGGGAATTCAACGACCTCGAAGACGAGGTTCTGAGTCATGAAGTTGGATGGAGTCACAAACGTGATAGGCAAGTTGATTCGCCCCAAGGGAATGGCTTGTCTCCTCGGAACGATGCCGTGGAAGGTCACGTCGGCCGGTTGCAGGCGCGACCGATCGGTCCCGAGGTGACCGAGGGTATCGGCGTATAGAATGCTGATGTAGCTGCCCCCATCCATCATCACTTTCGTGAGATGGACTTCGGCAATGATGGGGTCGACCACGAGCGGGTATCAGCCCGGTCGAACATGATTAGCAGCTCAAACCATTTCAGGAAGGATGGCATGGCGGGCTTGGCTATGAAGACTTCGCGACGTTTGACCTTGGCTGTGCGTCGGCTCCCTTGGACCTCAGGCCCTACGAAGATCATGCGGCAGGCCTTGGTGTTAGGGAACACTGGTCCCCCTTGCTTATCGTCATCGTTCATGGGGTCTTGGACTCCCTGCTCTAAAGCTTTCTCCGGCTCACCCTTCTTCGCCTCCTCTCGGATGAATTTCTTCATCATAGAGGAGTCTTTGAGGAGGTGTTTGATGGGGAAACCATGGTTCAGGCACGGGCCATTCCACTTCTACTTGAAGTGGTTCGACACCTCTCCTGTCAAGGGCCTCGGGGGCTTGCGCTCGGCGGCGGCGACGAGGAGGTCACGGCCAGTCCACGACTTGTTCTTTCTCTTCTTTGAACAATCGGGGGCGCCCTCGCTAGCTTGCCCTTCTGGTTTGCTTTTGCCCTCCACTTCCAGGGCGCGATGGAGAACCACCCCCATGCACTCTTCACTGGAGGCGAAGCTCATGGAAATATCCAGGAGCTCATGGGTAGTGCGCGAATATTTTTGGCCCAGCCCGTGGATGAGCTATTCCGAAGTTGTGCTAGAGATGAAGGCCCCGACTATGTCTGCGTCGCCCATGTTGGGAAGCTCATTACACTTCTTGCTGAAGCATCGGATGTAGTCACTGAGGGATTCACCAGCTTGCTGCCGACAGTTCTTGATGTCCCAGGGGTTGCCCGATCGGACGTAGGTCCCCTGGAAGTTCCCGACAAAGATGTCCCTCAGATTGCCTCGGTCGTAGATCTGGCCCTCGGGTAGGTACTCGAGCTAAACGTGGGCCGAGTCAATGTGGTACAACGGTAGGTTGCAAATGATGGCAAGGTCGTCAATGGCTCCTCCTACTTGGCACGCGAGGCGGTAGTTCTCGAGCCAGAGTTCGGGGTCCATCTCGCCCACGTACTTGGTGACTATCACAGGCGCTCGAAAGCACTGAGGGAACTCGGCATCGTGGATACGTGAGATAAAGACCTGTGGCGCGGGCGGTCTTCGGCTCTAGCTCCTTTCCTCATCAGTGTCATTGCACAACCACCGCGATATGGCTGACAGCCTCTTGTTTAGTCGTTCCCTTTCGAGCCGGTGTGCTCCGAAGGTGTGATGTGCATCTTAGTGAAGCCCTACTCGGTCATGAACTGAGACTTTCTTGGGAGCGCCTCCGGCTGGGGGTGGCTGTCGAACCTAGAGCTGCTGCGCCCCGGTGACACTAGCTCCCTCAGCACGTCTGGACGTGGACATCTGCTGGCTGGACTGGGTAGTGTGCCGCAGCAAGCTCTCTGCCTGGAGCTTGGCGGCCTTGGCCAGGAGAGTCGTGACTTCTTGTTGAGCCTGCTGGGCCTCTGGTATTATGGGCTTGGGGAGAGTCTTGAGCAGCGTGACAACTGCCACTATGTTCTGTCCCGTGCAAGGGAACTGCATGGGTCAGTGGTCATCGTCGAGGATGCACTGGTGGACGTCATGGACCATGGCGTGAGCATGTTCGCCCGTCACAGAATGGGCCAGCTCGTGGTCTATTTCCTCCTTCCCATGCTCCAGCTGGCGTCAGGTCCCCTCTAGCTCTGTCTGTCTCGCCCTCAGTCATTGTAGAGGATCCTCTGGTCATAGTGCGAGGTATGACTCGCCGGCCAGAATGATGGGGACGTTGATGAGCATCTCCCCTACCGTTGCGCCCACCATAGGTCCCGCATGTGCGCGGGTTCTGGGGTTCGCCCTCGCTCTTGCCGTGGAGGTTTCATCAACTCACGCGGCCGACACGGGTGCTAGCTACAACATGTGGCATTCGTGTGGAGGATCGTAACTCCCCACATAGCTCCCGTAGTCGGAGCCCGAGTCTCCCAGAGACCCCACGTCGAGGAGGTCGAAGAGGGATTCATCCAAGCGGTCGATCACGTTGACGAACCCAGCGTCCTCAAGAGCGGGAACTCCATAGTGGATGGTGAGGTTCTGAAAACCCTTCATGGTATTGTGTAGGTCATGCGGGTAGCTCTCTGGTGGGGTTTTGGTGAGCTGGTCTGGCAGGAGAGGGTCTCCACCGAGGAGCTGCCCATGGATGTTTGCCAGGGCGAATGCAAAGTGCCAGAGGTTGTCCTGGTCGGGCGTGGGGCCAAAGTAACATTCTAGATGGTCCATAGCTGGTTGCTATAGTCGGTGGATGGCTCGGAACAGTTGGTGACTCGTGGCCTGGCCGGCTCGCACCGAACCACGCACGTCGCCTCGTTAGCGAAGGTAGTGGCTGCCGCGATGGGGTCCGGGAATGACTCGTCGATGAGTTCTAATGTCCCGTCCCTTGTGACGATGAAGTTGAGTGTGTCACCTAGGTCCTCCAGCCACCATAAACATGCTGCCGCGGCTACGAGCGCCGGTGCTGGAGTCGGCAAGGACGCGGGGATACTGACGCACCGCAGCTTCTGGTCACTTGTGGTGACAAACTCCAGGCTCCCGAAGAACACGTTGGTGCCAGGAGCCCAAAAAGCTGAGGAAGTGGCCATCCGAACCGGGATGTGGTTGTGGAGTGAAACACACAGAAGCCCCCTACCTAGCATGCCAACTATCGGTGTTTAGATCACCGGCGAGTAGAATTTGTCCTATAGGTGTGCATTCCAAGTTCGGTAATGATTATGCAAGAGGACACAAGGGCTATACTGGTTCGGTGAAGCCATGCTGGAGAAGGCGAAGACTCTGATCGATGGCGTAGTCTTTGGTCCTTATGGGTCCCTTTGTCTTGGTCTCGTGTCAGAGGACATTGTGTCCAAGTGTGCCCCCCTTTTTACCATCACTGAGTCAAGCCTCCTCGCTCCTGTAGATGGCGTGTTCCATTGATTGGGGGTGGCGCAGCATGGGAATCATCACGTTGCCCGTGCAAGGTTCAATCTATCTGTCTATCAAGTCGTCCTTCATTACCACTATTTGGAGTGTCATCGAGCGGGCACAGTGTGAGGCGTCTTGCTGCCCCTGCCTTCATTAGCCGATGACAGTGATAATGATAGGAATAGGTACACAGGGGAACTTGACTCCTTGATACTGTGTGTGCACGCTCGGTACGGCATTTATGGTGGGTCGGTGGGTAGTTGTTGAACACCGCCTCGCTCGACCCTTTCATCTTGGGTCGGGACGTGAGGTTGTGCTTGTCCCGGCCCACCTAGAGTTGGGATCAGTCCCATTTTGTCAGGGCAATCGAGTTTTTCCGCTCTGCTATTTCCGCTCGGCTGGTGGTTTGCCAGGCTGTCCCGTCAGAGGGGTGGGACCCACTAGCGAGAGTTGGTAGGGGCAGAGCTTATTTGGTTGTCCTGGGCCCACTCGTACTGTCATAGCAGTCGTAGGGATGAATCGGTCATCCTTATCTTAGATGTGATTGGATAGGGCGAGGGACAGGGTTGTCAGACCTGGGCAAAGTGAAGTGCATTCGAGCCTTTTTGGATAGGCTGGCGCCACTTCGACCCCTGAGGAGTCGATCGAGTCGGAAATAGGTGTCGACCCTTAGTGGGCCCGGTGAGCCTGGCACGGCTCTTGACCTCCTGGTGGGTCGAGCGTGACGCAGTCGATGTTCGACCCTAGGTGAGTCGAGCGAGATGGGAATGGTACGACTTTGCCCACGAGACTCGAACAATGCAGGGGGTGGGTCCCATGCGGGTCCATGCTGATGCCACATCAATCATGGACTGGCGGGCCTTATCATTTTAAGCAGGGTGAACGTGCGTCGGTGGGCTTAAACGGTGCCATGCATCACCTCCTGTTTCTACCCCCGACAAGAAGTAGGGAGGTGATCGATCTAACCTGAGCCATGAGGGTGACGGCGTGGACGCCAGTCAACTGACATGGCATCTAGATCATCAAGGACGGGTTAACAACGTAGTGGCCTCGTCATCACCGTCTATGTCAACACCCTTGCCTCCTCCATCATGTGCAGCCGCGTCGCACACCCTGCATGCTACCATCTCCATCGTTGCCCTCAAACTAATGTGCGGCTGCCGTGCTGCATTCATCTTCACTAGATTGAGGTGTCATACATGCCTCCTACCCTCTCCACCTCTGACTCTGATTTGAATTGCCTCGTGTCGCTCATCCATTCCTGAATCAAGGAGGACGACATGGAGATTGCCTGCAGCATCGATGACACCACGAAGATGACGCGTGACACCGAGGCAAGTGACAGTGTCAAATGATGTCATGATCTCCTTTGTTTTACAAGTTCTGAATTTCTGATTGTTTTGATCATGTGACTATGTGAGGAAGGAAGGTGGAAAACAATGAACGCAAGAAGGAAGGTGCAAGCATGATTCTAGGGTGGCTACACATGCGGCTTAAAGGAAATTAAGGATGTGATGACTTTTTAGCATGTGTCCCCGCGTGATGGAAGGTGAGAAGGTGTGATTAAAGAAGGTGTGTTGTAAGGACCGAAGGCATACCGAGAGGGGGGTGAATTGGTAAGCCGCTCATGAATTTGTATACTTCAATTTATGCTACTGGAATCTAACAATTGTTGCAACCTAAGCGATTCTAGTAGGCCAAGACCCCACACATGCTAGTGTTCATGATGATAGTAAGCACGGAAGCCAAGCACACTAGCCTATGCAAGCCACAATTCAACCTAGTTATTAGAGCACACAATTGCGGAATAGTAAAGAGAGGGTCAAAGAATGATCATGATTTTTCCCGAGGTCTCGGAAGGATGGCGTCTTCCCCTACTCCTCGTTGGACCACTTCCGCCAGAGTTACGGTCCCTCCCGCCACCAATGTGGAGTTCTCGCACATGAGCCCGCAACCACTCCTAGAGTGAAGACACGGTGCGTGTCACCGCTACCACCAAGGCACAAGCTCCCCTCCCTCGAGAACTTGCCAGACTCCCCGAGCCGACACGGATGCTCACTAGCGATGCCCCTTTCACCGGCAGGCTCAAATCGTGTACAAACATGTGACGGCCTTCACAACCTATCACGATAGGCTCGATCACCGACACCTAACCTGTCTAGGTCTCACAATAGACCAAGAGTAACAATCTAGATCACACCCTCAAGGACACCCTAGCGTTAGATGTGCATCAATTCTCAAGTTACTTTCACTAGCACTCTCAAGATATGCAATATCTCCTCCTTGTGCTCTCCTCTTTGCCTCTTGGCTCTCACTATAAGCTCCAAGCAATTCCACTGGCCTAGAGTAGCCTCCAAGACCCCAACACCGAAGTTATATAGGCTTCCAACCTTAAACTAGTCGTTGCTCCACGAAATCACCTTTCTGGGCCTACTGACCAGACCCTCCGGTCACTGCAAACCTGAGCACCAACGGCTCTGCCCCTCTACAGACCTCTACTGACCGGACCGTACGGTCAGTTGACCGGACTATCCGGTCTGTTTCTCTCTCCAGTCCAAAAACATTCCGCACGCTGCTTCCTTGTTGCCCAAGTACCAGACCTACTGACTGAACTGTCTGGTCACTAGACCAGACTATCCGGTCTCTAGGTCTTCTAGACCTAGCAGTTTCCTCACTGCTCACTGTAGTCTCTGGACAAAACCACTTATTGACCGTATAATTTGGTCACCACTGACCCCTCTGTCCGGTCACTTCATTCAAAAGCTGAAACTCATGGTCCTTGCTTGACTTTGTTTCCCGACTTCTCCAAACAGCTCCTTGGCTTCTCCACTCTCACCTAGTGCCTATGATTTCACCGAACATTCATGCACATCATCGACTAGACATGACCTAAGAGAAATGACCTAGACCCCCTTGATAATCCGGTTTTTTCGATGGACTCAAGGCCCTAACAACTAGACAAGTGTTCCCAACACTTTCTCCATAGCGTGTCCTTAGCCTTGACCCATCTTCATCAACCCTTGAACTCCATCAAGCTCACAAGCCTCCATTCTTGTGGTCATTGTGTAAGGACCAAAGGCGTACTGAGATGGGGGGGGGGGTAAATCGGTAAGCCGCTCATGAATCCAAATACTCCAATTCTGCTACTTAAGTCTAACAAGATAAGCAACCTAAACAAGTCTAGTAGTCCAAGACCCTACACATGCTAGTGTTCATGATAAGATAAAGTGCGGAAGCCAATCACACTAGCCTATGCAAGCAACAAGTCACCCTACTCACTAGAGCACACAAATACGGAATAGTAAAGAGAGGGTCAAGGAATGCTCATGATTTTTTTCCCGAGGTCTCGGAAGGATGGCGTCTTCCCATAATCCTCGTTGGACCACTCCCACCGGAGTCCCGGTCCCTCCCACCACCAAGTGGAGTTCTCGTCCACGAGCCCGTAATCACTCCTCGAGTGAAGACATGGTGTGCGTCACCGCTGCACAAAGCGCAAGCTCGCCTCCCTTGAGTACTTGCCGGACTCCCCGAGCCGACACGAGCGCTCACTAGCAATGCCCCTTTCAACGGCAGGCTCAAACAATGTACAAACGTGTGATGGCCTTCACAACCGATCACGATAGGCTCGATCACCGACACCTAACTAGTCTAGGTCTCACCATTGACCAAGAGTAACAATCTAGATCACACCCTCAAGCACACCCTAGCCTTAGATGTGCAAGATGCTCAAGCTACTCTTCTCTAGCACACTCAAGATATGCAATATCTCCTCCTAGTGCTCTCCTCTTTTCCTCTTGGACCCTACCAAATGCTCTCAGGTATTTCACAGGCCAAGAGAGGTCTCCAAGACCCCAGCAACGAAGTTATATAGGCTCCCAACCTCAAACTAGTCGTTGCTTCACAAAGTTGCCTTTCTGGACACACTGACCGGACTGTCCGGTCATTGCCTGACCGGACCATCCGGTCACTCTGTAACGGCTCAACTCAGCCGTTGGCCTCCTCTGTCCAGGCAAATTCCTGTACTGACCGGACTGTCCGATCACTGGACCGGACCGTCCGGTCCACTTTCTCTCTCAATTCTAGGAGCCTCCGCGAAATGCACCTCTTTTGCCTTTCCTGCACTCCTACTGATCGGACCGTCCAGTCAGCAGACCAGACTATCCGGTCTATATGGAGTCTCCTGCTGACAGAACTCCTACTCCTCGCGCTAAGTCCTGGACAACTCCTATAGTGATCGTACAGACCGGTCTCTACAGACCCCTCTGTTCGGTCTCTATGTCCAGAAGCTGAAACTTATTGTCCTCGCTTGACTTTGTTTCCCAGCTTCTCCGAACAGCTCCTTGGCTTCTCCACTGTCACCTAGTGCCTGTGATTTCATCGAGCAACCTTGCACATCACCGACTATACATGACCTAAGAGAATGACCTAGACCCCCTTGATAGTCCGGTTTTTCCTATGGACTCAAAGCCCTAACAGCTAGTCAAGTGTTCTAAACACTTGCACCATAGCTTGTTCTCCGCTTTGATCCATCTCCATCAACCCTTGGACTCCATCAAGTTCACAAGCCTCCATACTTGCGATCATTGTCATCAATCGCCAAGGACACCATCATCCATATGATTTGCAATAGAGTTAAGAGATGATTCCTACAAAGACAACACTCGTGTAGATGTTAGCCCACAATTTTATAGTTGTCATCTATCACCAAAACATCCATACCAACGGGGATCCAATCATCAATGGTCATGAAGCTTACACATTGTCATCAATCGCTAAGGCAACCATCATCCATATGATTTGAAGTAGAGTTTAGAGATTATTTCTACATGGACAATACTCTTGTAGATATTAGCCCACAATTTTATAGTTGTCATCTATCACCAAAACAATCATACCTTGGGGATCCCATCAATGGTCATGGAGCTTACAGTGGTTAAGGGAAGGTGACAGAGTCTAAATGGAAAAGGGGAAGGTGAAATTTAATATATGCGGGATTAAGGGAAGGCATATGGGGTCAGACGCATATATGGAAGGCATTGGAGGGTTAAGGGGCCTCGGCTGGATGCGGATGGGTGAAAAAAGTCAGAAACTTGGATGTAGCATGAGTGATTTCGTAGTACAAAATATGGTGTAAGAGGTGTAACATGTAACTTTCTTGTGCGTCCAATATAAATCCAATGGTTAGAAGGATTGATCCCATTTAGATCTAAGGATACAGATTGGTGGGTACAAGATGATTGAGGGTGACAACATACATGGCAGGAACTCCTTCTTTATTAGTTTAGAACAAATTTTTCCATTTAGGGGATGAAGTAGGAAAAAACTTGCTCCAACAACTTCCTAATAGCATTCCCTCTTTTACTCAATGCATCAAAAGTTACCATTCATCCCCTCTATAGGGGGGATCTCTCTGGTCATCCCCTCTTTTTACAGTAGTCATTTTTTCAGCAAAAGTCCTGTTCGCGCCTTCTTCCAGCTGCCCCTGCCATTCTTGCCTGATGGCGCGGGCCACGACCTGCCACCCTGCCCCGTTCCCGCCCGACACGTGGGCCGTGACCTGCCACGCCTGTCCCTTTCCCGCCCGACGCGTCATGGCATCGTCCAATCCCTGCCGCCATGTGACGTCCGGCATGCGCCGCCTGCACACCCTCACCCCTAGGACGAGCCCATCCGCAGCAGCTGCTATCGCCGCTGGACTGCGCCCACCCGTTGTCGCCTCTCCAAGCCTTCATCCACTCTCGGTTGGCATGTAGAACCCGATGGTTGCCACTGCCACCGCTGCCATGCCTCGCCTGCCTCCCCGTCGTCCACCAAAGACAACGAAGAAGGGGCCAGGAGCTGGTGCACCGAGGGGAAACAGGCTGATGGTGGCTACATCATTGGTCGCTACAGAGCATATTGAGGCCCATGTACCTACGCACATCGAGTTCTGGTCCATGCTCAACGTTGAGGAGCTCAGCCACATCGATGACCTCAACATGCTCGATGAAATGCCTGAAAGGTGTGGTCATCATTTTTCCTTGTCTACCTGATTTTTTTGTTTCATATACATCCATGTTACGTTTTGAATGTGCCATATCAATAGTTTGCGAATATGTACATAGATTTGATTCATCATTGCTCCATAATACAATTTAGCTTGTGAATATGTAGTGCATTTGTGGGCATCATGGGTGATGTTGCATTGTTGTACATTGCTCCAACACAATGAGAAATGGATCAACAGACACAATGAGTCACCTCCTTCCAAAAAACGAACCAAGGACAATGAAGGTGAAGATGTTGATGGGAGTGGACAGGACACTACTCCGGACGTACCAATGCCACCGGGGAGGAAGCAATCGAAGGACGACGGAAGAAAGGAGATGACGTTGTGATCCAAAGCGCGGTTCAAGACATGATCACAACACAAAAGGAGATTGAGGCATCAAGGAACAAGACAAGCAAGAAAAACGAGATGTGGACAATGCAAGATGGGAATACCTCAAGTCACTTGAGGAACGCAAGGTGGCTATCCTACAAGAGAAAGCAAGTGCCAAGAAGATGAAGCAAGAATACAAAATCATGTTCAAGGATTTCGATGGGCTAGATGAAACTAAAAGAGCATATGTGTAAGCGATGCATGCTGAAATTCTAGCATCCAAGGTAGGGGGAAGCCAAAGTGAGAGTGCCAATGAGTGCGTATGAGGTGGTTCTTGGCAATTAGAGTGTGTGAGGTTCTTTTGTCTCTATTCTCGCATTTCAATTTGAATTTAAATTTATATTTGAAGGAAAGTTTCAATTTGATGTGTGTAATGAAAATTTAAGATTTGGAATTATTTGACATGACTCAGTATTTTTTTGAATTCTTCATGCGCAATGGAAAAGGAGAAAAAAATGAGCTGTAGGAGATGAGGTTTAGAGGATCTGCTGGAGCAGCTATCCCTCAAATACTGAAAATGGTTGTAGGAGACTTACCTAAAGCTGAATTTGATACACGAGATCTAAGGAATCTGTTGGAGTTTCTCTAAGGGCCGGCAACGCACAACCGATGGATGGTGTTGCTCAGGCAGGGCAACCAACAACGCCTCCACAGACATGAGGAAAAAAGGAAGAGGAAGCACAATGGGACGCAAGGGAAGAAGCACCAAGGACAGTGCAGCTGTGCCGGGCTGCCGGCTCGATGCAAGGACTGAGGAATGGGGAGAGGGCAGCTGTGGCAGCTCGCACCGAGGGCTATGGTTCGTTCATTTCTCTTGATCTAATAGTTTAGATTAATTATATTATATTAAATCTTTAATTAATATAAAGTAGTATATTGAAGTAGTATTGATATTATCAAAAAAAAAGTAATGATACACCATAATTTTATCATTTTTTTAGGATAACTTGAAATACCAATTCTTCAATCAATTTGTTTTCCCCAATGATCCCCAACCATCGCCGTTCTATCATTCCGACTATTCTTCCCCCTACGTTCTTCGTCTCTGGCTGCGGTAGCTCGGTAATTTGGCAGTGGCAGTCGTCGCCATGGTGCGCGTAGATCGTGCTTGCCAGAATCAACAACAAGGTCCCTGCTCACCTTCATCATCAAGATGTCCCCGCTCATCTCCAGGCTACACCTCTATGACGTGGCCTCTGATCTCGGCTCCAGTTCTCCGGCTTCTCTGATGTGGCCGAGCTCGTGGCCAGCCTCGACGGGACTGTCACGTACGTGCAACAGCAGCCCACGCAGGCAGCACTCAACTGAACCTGAGGTCGATGTTGTGCGCGCGGTGGCGGCGATGATGTTTGCTTTCTTTTTTTCTTGAATCCGATATCGATTCAATGAAATTGGTTAATGACCGTGCTGCCCTCCGATGGTAATATTAGTAAATTATTGGATTTGCCAATCAATTATAAACTTACCTTTTTAAATCACCGACAAGATTAAAATTATATTATTTTATAAAGTAATATAATCCACCGTAAAAAAAAGTCGGCGACCAATGAGGATAGGCCAATTTGGTCCAGAGTTCAGGATGGCCCCTCCACATACGCACGAACTGGCTCGCGTTGTACGCACGCGACATAACGCAATCTTCATTACTGTAAATACATAAAGTTTGGCTGATCGTCTGATCCCTTCATTACTGTTGCTGCAGGCCACACTCCCTTGGCATCTGACCGTTGAACCGCCTGTTATCTTGGCAGTAGTTGTAGATAATGTACTTGGCCTGTATGCCATGCATCATGCCGGCTTGCGCTTTGCTGAGATGGCACGACGCCCCGCCGCTGGGCAGTAGTTGGTTTCACAGTTGTCGCCATCACTGCTGCAGTTGCAAACCTGGAGGCGGATGTCGCGGTAGTTTGAGACGACCGCCTTGCGTCGCCCATCCCGCCTCGGTCGCCCAGATGCTCATGTAGCCAGACATCGGCTGGGTGGTTGGAAACGGCACACCGCGTGTGTTTTGGTACACCCTGATTGGCACATTATCCACGAACCAACTGTAGCAAATCATGTTGTTCGATTCGCGGTTAAATCACAGGACAACTTGTTTGTGAAATTGAAGTGACAAAGCTAAGTAAGAAAGGACATTGCTTACGCACACCACCATGCATTTGCTCCACGAGATTTTGTAACTGTGGAAGCCGGCCGAGGGGTCGAACCACGCCTTGAACTGGACTTCCCTTTCCCGATGTCGTCGACGAAGAGGTTGGTGTGAAAGGTGTAGGCCTGGGCAGCCTCGTTGCCCAGGAACTCGAAGTCGATCTCGTCATGGTTGGGTCGATCGGAGGAAACCTTCATTTATGTGTAATAATAAATCAATAACAGTAATAAGTAATAGTAGAACACGTGTATTCTTGCTGAATACGCGTACACGTGTTACAACCAGATCGACAATGTAACACGTGTACGCGTACGTAGAACGTGGTGATGGTGCCGGCCGAATCGCCAGGGACCAACCGTACAAGACTGGATACATACGGTCCCAAAGATGAAAGAGTTCTCGGTCCGGAGCCTGCAGCCTACGGGGCCGCCGGAAAACGTAGGTGAATATCAAAAGAATCGTCGCAAGAACACGAAATCAGATGGGATCTTGGCGTACGACAGCAAGCGAGAATAAGGTTACCTGAGGATCTGTCCAATTGGAGCGAGACGCCGCGGCCGTCGTCCGTGTACCTCGCATTCTGCGGCGCCCAGTCGATGCCGCAGTCGTCACGGACGTTCGATCCGGCGAGACTGAAGGTCGCTGCGACGACGACCGCGGCAACGAGGAGCCTCCTCCTTAAGCAGCTTATTTCCATGTCTTCTCCTGCTAGCCTTGCATTTGCGTGTGTGTCCAACCGTACCCGGGAGCCAACAAGCGCGCGCGTGTGTAACGAATGGAGAGCTTGTCTATCTATTTCGTTTTATTATACTCAGCGTCAGCTGGGCTGGAAACCACACAAATTCTGTTACCACGTATTGATTAAGGTCTAGATAGGTCCTAGTCTTCGGAGACGTACTTGATCCTACGATTTATTGATTGGGATTTGTGATTGTGCACTACAAAGCAGTCCAAATCTCGTGCCGTCGTCTCTTGCGTGTTGGTGGGCACAACGTGAAACTATCGACGCCTATGATTTTTCCAAAATGGACAGAGATTTGACACTCCCATTTCCTCATTACGGATGTGTCCTGTATCTCTGTCCTCATCTCCATCGCCCCCCTGTTTTGAACTTTGAAGCACGAGTCGTATGGATGATGTGCATCTACATTATTTAGATACCAAATAAATGAGAAAAAGTTTTTAATCTGCCGTGCCAGTGCCACCACAATTTTTAAAACCCCCCGGGTCTTCTTTTAGATGCAATACAAAATCCAGGTGGAACTATGTGGTTTCTATTATGAGGGAATCAAGGGCCAGATTTGCTTTGTTAGAACTGCCCCTACTGGGCTTCTTTTAGATGCAATACAACCCCCCCCCCCCTGCCCCTACTGTTTCGTCTAAATTTTGGTTTATAGGTGTTTTACATTGATTTTTGTGAATACTTATGCATTATTTGCGTTGGAACTATGTGGTGGAATGGTTGATGATGACACGTCGTTTGGCCCTTCCCCACAAAACCAAATCTTGGTTCGATTTACTCTCTCAAACTTTCAAAATAGCACAATGTATCTTGACTGACATTTAAGTTTCCATTTCAAAATTTGCAGGATGATGGAAGCATCATTCCCCATATTAAAATAATATTTGATAATCTTTTGAAGAATTTTTCATGATTATTATATTTCTAGTGTAGAGACAATATATATGTGATAGTATTGAACTATGACAACGATCTTGAAAAATATATATATTGTAATTGTTTTGGGAATTCAGGTAGCTAAGTTCATAGGCAAACTAGATTTGGAACTGTTATTTGTTAGTTGAGACATACTCCTACAATCTATCTATTATCTACTTATTTGAAAAGAAAAGAAAAAAGAGTCGCTCTCAAAATCACAAAATTACCACGTCAATCAAAGAAAAAAGCTAAAGTGGTTAGATTTTATGAAGATTTAACAGTCTAGATGAAACCAAGCATCCATGTCCGACTCCAACTTTTTAAAAAAAAGATAAATTAATAACTATTTAAATTCGGATTGGTAAAAAAATAAAAAATATGATTCCCCACCCGCTGTCTTCCCCTATTCCGATTCAGTTTCCTTGTTGTCTAGATGAAATCAACAGTCCATGTCCAGCTCTCATTAACAAACAAGTAAAATAAATACATATATACATATATACTAAAAATTCATACTACTAAAAAATACAAAAAAAAATCTGATTTCCCACCCACCCGATCTCCCTCCTTCCATTGGCTTCCCGGTTCCCAAGGCCACAAAACTACCACATTATTAATTAAAAAAGAAAATACATAGACTGTTGGATTATTAAAGATTTAACAATTTAGATTTAATATAACTCAAGATGAAAAAGAGTAAATTTGAAATAAAAAATAGAAGTCTGATTCTTTTTACATATTCAGAAGCAAACATTTTAATAAAGACTTCATACCAAACACAACTCATAAATAGCGAATAAAATTGATTTAAATTGATGGTGCAGAAAGAAAAATGAATAAAAGATTGACCTTGCGTTGCTAGATAGCATGAGTGCATGATGAAGATCGACTAGGATAGTGGTGTGTGTCTATAGTGGTCGTTGCAACCAAGAACTGTTTTGGCTGAATTTATTCTAAAAGTAGCTATAAACAACTATTTACATGTGGATTTTGGTGGTTAAATATATTTAGATCATTAATGGTGGCATCTCTTTTCTTTTCCTTCAATTGGTGTTGTGATTTTTAGCCCTCGCTTCTTTTAATATTCAAATCTTAAGATTCATTTCCTACTCTAGATCATTATTTGTTACCTCCTTGGGAGAAGGGATCTCAATTGAATGTCACTGATGCATTGTGGAAGACTAAACTGTGGATTTATGTCATGTCTGGAAGGAAGGTATCATGTAGCAATCATAACTGAAAATTTTGTCAGTAAGATACAGTAAGAACAAGTATAGTTCTATCAGAATTCGATAACCAGTTCTTTAGTTTGGGCCAACTAACAATTTAACGATAAGCACATGTACTTAACATTGTAATGCACAAGGGACTTTTATTAATAGAGAATATGATTTATTATGCAACGCGGTTGTTACAGTCTTTTAGACAACAGTAACATTTTAGGACTGATGACATAAAAACATGATGTAGAAACTAATGAGTTGTGAAATAAATCGGGTTGAATAAATATTAAAAATTAAAACTATATGTTATTTCTAGCCGCGCAAACTGTGTGAATCACCTCATAGTTGGACTAAAGAGAATGTCGTGAGTATATGTTGAAGTTCCTTGAGTTGCAATAGTCCTACATGTACCGTAATCCAGTCCACTCTAGCTGTTGTAGCATGTGAGGATCAGATCCTATTTAGAGGACCTTTGCAGTAGGGCTAATTCCCTCCATGCCATTGCACTTTTTGCTAGAATCTTATTTGTCATCACAATAGTTTTATCTCCTCTATACCATCGGATTACATTTCTTTACCCCTATATGCCATCTATATTTATTATTATTATTATTTAATGTCAATGGACCAAAATACCCCTGTCATCTTCTCTTTCCATACTCCATGGAGAGGCGGGTGTCTGGCCATGGCAACGTGACCAGAGCTTGCCTTGAGATCGAGAGGGAGGGGAGTGGGGGGTGTTAAATAATTAGGCATTTTTATGTTAAATTTAATCCATATTAATCGCATAATTAGTAGCATGTATGTGATAATAGTTTTGACAAAATCAGGATTACTAGTAAAGATCTCAACAAAACTGATAATCGCAAAAAGGGTGAGAGTGTATCCTACGGAGGAACCAGTGTCGGGGGCACCGACGACTCCATTTGTACCAGTCATGGTACGTCACTTGAAGTAGTTGATCGTAGTTGATGTTGGAAGAACGTCGATGCAGTGTAGTCCCTCGAACAGCTTCTGGGGTGCGCGCGTAGGAAAGACGTGAGCAGTCGCACCGTCAAGCGCTCCCCAAAAACCTGATTGCCCGCACCACCCGATCAGATGTCGCCTTGTGGGAGAGGTTCCGGAAGACTTATATAGCAGTCGCTGGTTAAATGGCTCCGCAATCAATACTGTAATGGAAGGAGTAAATGAGAGTTATTCATTTGTGTAACAGAAGCATTAATCACGACCGTTTTCAAAATTAAAACGCGCCTAGCCTGCCTACCTGCCTGTCACGTCACGTCATGTCACGACACGATACGCATGCCTCGCCATGTCACGCACGCAGCAGCCAGCCAGCCACGCCACGTCACGACACGTCACGTATGTACGCACGCACGGCACGGCTCGGCTCGGCTCAGCTCGACTCGGCGGCGGCGGCGCGCGCGCATGTGGCTTGCCCTTGTCGTGTCTAAACTTCTCTAAGTGATATGCTGGTATTCCACCTAATAAATTGGGGCAGTTAATGACAAGAAATCCTATGTGGGACTAAATCAATATAGCATTAAATATAGGCCTAGACTAATTAGAATTAATAGAGATAATATGGACTTTAATGGCCCATAATATCCATCAATTCCCACCAAGTCTAGTGCTCATAGAAAATGCTATCAAAAAGCTTCCTCTTGTTTGATATATTAGTGTGTCGATGTAGACTGTTAAGTTAAACTTCTACCTGGAATAGAGGTTACACCTTCTCACAACTGGACAATAGACTACATCTTGAATTGACAGTTTTGTGCGAAAAAGGTTTCACCAAAGCCCTTTACTGATACAAGGTTGCTACAAGCATCCCCTCTGGTTGGAGTGTATAAGTCATACTCCTGGTCCTTTCATGAGTATCTAGATATTCCCACCATCTCACGGACTATGACTAGTAGTCAGACTCATATAGGTGTATTCCTCAAGAGATATCCTATAGGATAATATCACTGCTTCACATAAGCCATTGAAATACATTAAGGTAAGACCAGCCTATCGTGCAGCATAGGAAAGAAGTGCACCTAAGGTGGACCAATAAGGAGTCTTTCCTCTCGGACTAGTTCCAGCTTGTTTTGCCATTCCACTTCCCGAGATCTCTGATCACATGGAATGGGTTGCTACTGAAACAATCCCTCACATGGGTCACACGCCCATCTCACTCGATGCACTATCTATCACGTTATGTGACAGTCCCTTTGTAAATTGAGCTGTCAGATTTTTAGACGTGTGGACATAGTCCAACGCTAATACTCCGGAGTTTCTCATCTTTCTGACAGATTTTAACCATCTTTTTACATGCCTAGATGACTTCATGTTATCCTTGTAACTGTTTACCTTGACTATCACAGTCTGGTTGTCATAGTTCATGGAGATAGCCGGTATTGGTTTTTCAACCACCGGCAAATCCATAAGGAAGTCACGAAGCCGCTCAGCCTCAATGCTGACGGTGTCTAATGCTGTTAATTTTGCTTTAATGGTGGACCTCATTAAGATGGTCTGCTTGCAAGACTTCTAGGAAACGGCGCCACCTCCAAGTAGAAACATATAATCACTCGTGCCATACATCTCATCAACATCAGATATCCAGTTGGCATCACAATGACCTTCTAGTACCCTTGGATACCCATTATGGTGAATGTCATAGCTCATTGTACCCTTTTGGTAACGTATTACTCTCCCAAGAGCATGCCAATGATCATCTCCCGAGTTTGATACAAACCGGCTCAATTTGCTCACGGCAAAAGAGATGTCAGGCCTCGTAGCGTTAGCTAAATACATGAGTGAACCTATGATTTAGGAGTATCTTAGTTGATCCCTTGCTATTCTCCGATTTTTCCTCAATAGCACACTAGGGTCATAAGGGGTTGGAGCAGATTGACAATCGCTAAACCCGAAGCGACTCAAGACCTTCTCCACATAGTGGGACTGCACCAGTGTGACCCCACCATTACCTTCTCCAATCTGCTTGATATTAATTATAACATCAGCTTCTCCCAAATCCTTCATCTCAAAATTATTAGATAGAAAATATTTTAACTCCTTAATCACATTAAGGTTGGTCCCAAAGATTAAAATGTCATCAACATACAAATACAAGATAAGTCAACATACAAACACAAGATAAGTCCCTCGTCCCCACCATACTGATAATATACATATTTGTTGGCTTCATTCACATCAAAGCTAGCCGATATCAAAGTTCTTTCGAACTTCTCGTGCCATTTCTTAGGTGCCTGTTGTAGGCCGTATAAGGATTTCAGCAATTTGCACACAAGTCCCTTTTAACCATCAATTACAAACCTATCGGGCTGATCCATATAGATCTCTTCCTCTAACTCTCCGTGTAGGAAAGTTGTCTTAATGTCCATCTGGTGGATGAGAAGACCATGTGAGGCTGTCAAGGAAAGTAATACTCGAATTATGGTCAAACGAGTGATAGGTAAATAGGTGTCGAAATAATCTTCACCTTTCTTTTATGAATATCCCTTTACCACAAGCCTTGCCTTATACCGCTTGATAGTACCATCAGTTCTCAACTTCTTCTTAAATACGCATTTGCATCCTATAGGTTTGCAACCAGAAGGACGCTCAACGACTTCCCAAGTACCATTAGACATAATTGAATCCATCTCACTCCTTACTGCTTCCTTCCACAGATCAGGATCAGGAGAGGAATATGCCTCCTCAATGGTACCAGGTGTGTCATCCACAAGGTACACAATAAAGTCATCATCAAAGGATTTTGCAATCCTCTATCTCTTACTTTTTCGAGTGACTGTATTGTCATCCTTCTCAAAATTTTCCACATGGGGTTACTCATTGTGTATAACCGGTGTAAAAATCTGTAAAAATCTCATGGGTAATTATAGAATCATGACCAGAAATGTTATGTTCAATCTTCATAGGAAAATTGCTCTTAAAAATATAGTGTCTTTGGATTCAAAAAATTGTACCAACCACCATGTCAGGTACTGCAGATTTAATAACTAACAACCTATAACCCACACTGTTGAAGGTATAACCTAAGAAAAAACAATCAATAGTTTTAGGTCCAAGCTTGCGCTTCTTGTTGATTGGCACATTCACCATAGCCAAGCAACCCCAAGTGCGCAAGTATGAGAGATTTACTTTCCTTTTGAACCATTTTCTTAAATGGTGAAATTTCTTTATTCTTTGTAGGCACTCTATTCAGGACATGACATGCTGTCAATATTGCCTCACCCCACCATTCCTTAGAGAGCCCCGCGGTCTCTAACATGGCGTCAATCAAATCAGTTAGAGTGTGATTTTTTCGTTCGGCGATCCCATTGGATTCAGTTGAGTAGGGCGGTGTCCTCTCATGAATAATTCTGTGCTCAATGAAGAAGTCAGAAAATTTATTAGAAAGATATTCTCCGCCGTGATCAGACCTTAACCGTTTTATTTTCCCCTCAAATTAGTTTTCTACTTCAGCTTTATAGATCTTAAAATAATGTAATGTTTCATCTTTTATTTTTGAAAAATAAATATAGCAAAAATGGGAACAATCATCTATAAGAGTCATGAAGTATCTTTTGCCGCCATTAGTCAAATCGCCATTCAATTCGCACAGATCAGTATGAACAAGTTCTAATATCGCTAAGTTCCTCGCCTACGTAGCCTTATGAGGCTTACGAGGTTGCTTAGATTGCACGCACGCATGACATTTGAAATCTTTGACTAAACTAAATTTAGGAATTAAATTCAAATTTTCTAACCGTGACATACACCCGAAATTAATATGACAAAGTCGTGAATACCAATTATTCGACTCATTCGAAATCAAGACATTGTTCATACCATTATTACAGACATTATCATATAAAGAAAAGTGGAACAAGCCTCCGCATACATATCCTTTTCTAACAAATATCCCGTACTTAGAAAGTACACATTTATTCGACTCAAGAACAATTTTAAAACCATCTCTACATAGTAGAGAGCCGCTAACTAGATTTTTCTTGATGAAGGGGACATACTGGACATTCTTCAAAAGCATGGTCTTTCCCGAAGTAAAATTCAGAACGACCGTACCAACACCAAGAACACATGCATGTGACCCGTTTCTCATCAACAATGCTCCAGTCACACCGGCCTGATAAGAAGAAAATAAAGAAATATTAGCACACACATGAATATAAGCCCCAGTGTCCATCCACCATTCAGGCAAATGACAAACTGAAAGAACAGTAGATAAAAAATTACCGTAGCCTGATGTTCCTACAGTCTTGCTAATTACCATGTTTGCTAATTTCTTTGGCTGGATAAATTTGCGATCTGGGCATGCACTTGCCCAATGCTCACTGCTACCGTAAATAAAACAGCCCTCTTTTTTTCTTTTTCTTCTTAAACATGATAGTCTGGTTTGGCTTCTCTTTCTTTTCCCGCTTTTTTTTATTGTGAGATGTATTGGAATTATTTTTCTTCTGCGTCATATTGGTGATAGAACACTCAACGTTGTTTCTGCGCGTGTCTTTTGCACTCGCCCTCTCCTCAACATCAAGAGTCCCAATAAGGTCAGCCACGCTGAACTCTTATCTCTTGTGTTTTAGGGAAGTAGCGAAATCCTTCCAACAGGATGGTAATTTGAAGATAATACCTCCCGCCACAAACTTATCAGATAGCACATAAAGAAATTGTTCGAGTTCTTTTGCCAGTGCCTGTACTTCATGAGCTTGTTCAACTATAGAACGGTTCTCAACTATCTTGTAGTTAAACATTTGCTCCATGACGTACAGCTCACTCCCAGCATCAGAGACACTGAATTTAGCATTCAATGCATCCTATAATTCCTTGGCAGTTTTACATGTGATGTAGAAATCAACATATTTGTCAGCGAGAGCGCTAATCACGACGCCTTGAAACAGGTTCTCGGATGCCACGAACGCACTCTCCTCTTCAAGACTGAACTGTTCGGGCTTCCCCTATACGGCGTGATAACAGTTAATCATTGTCAACCGTAGTATCATCCGTGCACATCACCTCTTATAAAACGTGCCATCAAAGTCATCGGGTTTCAATGCAGCAGCAAATCCTCTAACAGAAAAATGTCTATTAGGTTTTTGGATTGTTAAATAATTAGGTATTTTCATGTTAAATTTAATTCATATTAATCGCATAATTAGCAGCATGTATGTGGTAACAGTTTTGATAAAATCAGGATTACTAGTTAAGATCTCAACAAAACTGGTAATCGCGAGAAGGGTGAGAGTGTACCCTATGGAGGGACCAGTGCCGGGGGCACCGGCGGCTCCATTCGCATCAGCCATGGTACGTTGCTTGAAGTAGTTGATTTTAGTTGATGCAGGAAGAACGTCGATGCAGTGCAGTCCCTCGAACAGCTTCTGGGGTGCGCGCGTCAGGAAGACGTGAGTAGTCACGCCATCAAGCGCTCCCCAAAAACCTGATTGCCCGCACCGTCCGAGCAGGTGTCGCCTTGCGGGAGAGGTTCCGGAGGCCCGCTCTCCCGAATCTCCATGCGTGCGGATCGTTGGGATGCGGAGAACTCGGAAGACAACTCGAGAGGAAGAGAGGAAAATGTTTTACCAAACGTGGACAATTCGGGACGTGGCCGGGGAAGGCTTATATAGCGGTCGCTGGTTAATGGAAATAATGGCTCCGCAATCAACACCGTAACGGAAGGAGTAAATGAAAGTTATTCTTTTACATAACGGAAGCATTAATCATGATCGTTTCCAAAATTAAAATGCGTCCTGTCTGCCTGTCTGTCACGCAGCGCCACGCCCGGCACGGCTCGGCTCGGCAGCGGTGACGCAAGCGTGCGTGTGGCTTGCTCTTGTCCTGTCTCAACTTCTTTAGGGGATATGTTGGTATTCCACCTAATAAGTTGGGGCAGTTAATAATAAGAAGTTATACATGAGACTAAATCAATATAATATTAAATATGGGCCTAGACTAATTAGAATTAATAGAGATAATATGAACTTTAATGGCCCATAATATCCAACAGAGGGGAGGAGGAGGCCTACTGCACAAACACAATGGCAAGCTCACCTCGTATCGGTGGCAGCGGTCGAGCTCAGTATGTCCGCCCATGGCAGCGAAGTCCAAGGGGGAGGAAGGAGGGGGCTCACACATCCATGGCTGAAAAGAGCAGAGTGAAAAGAGGTTGAAAAGGGGCAGTTTGGTTATTATGAAAAAAAATATTGGGTGACAAATAAATAAAATGATGGCATGTATGGCTTAGAAGAGCAAGGAATTGTAACACGATGGCATACACGGGATAAGGCATTCTGCGATGAGGGATAAGGGACCAAAGAGATTTGAAATGGCTATGAGGAAATTATCTCTTTGTCGTAGACTATGATACATCCTACATATTGAATCGAGGTAATGTGATTTAGATCTAACCATTTATTTGAGATAGCATTATTTATAATTACTGAGTAAATTATGAGTAATTTTGCAACAGATAGGGGGATTTGGTCATTTAACCGTTCAATTGGTGAATTGGCCTGACACACATAACCACCTCACTACCGCGGTCCACAGCCATGATGGACGGACTGCAGCTTTTATCTCTGGGACTCTACCTCGCAGCTAATAGGATATCATTCAAATCTTAAGCGAGTATACATCCACGTAGCTGCCAGTAATCAATGATGAAATCTCAACAAAGTATATACGCATTGCTGCTAGTATAGAATCAATCCCTGGGGCACAATGCAAAGATCCGATGCGATGTGACCTGCCAAGGGGTGGGAATGGATGTGACATGGCAGTGAGGTTCACATGCGCCCAATGCCAGTGAAGGTGCGCACTCATCGTGCATGCTATCACCGAGTGAAGCCTAATTCCTACATTGCCCATACCTATGATACTTCTATATGATCCCTATACGAATGGGTTAAAAGAGTATTATAATCTAGATCTAAACCATCGGATGAGGAAAATAAATGATGTATGTTTATTTGGGTCTATAAAAAGTCCTTCATATTTAAGAGATATCAACTTTTCTCCTATATTTAGTATTAACCATGGTACCTCTAGAATTTGGGGAACCAAAATAATATACCAATCAATCTATCAAATTCAGATTCATGGCAAGCATAACTTTATTTCCTCCTTGTTGACAAATTAATCAACAAGATACCCATGGATTGAGCAGGGATTTTTTCAGACCCTCATCATCTTATCAGACTTTTTTTTTTTTTGCAAGTACATCTTACTCGATGTTATTTCCTTATTGGCAACGTGGCTTGGCGGTTACCACAGGGAAGCTTTGTGGAGTCTGAAAAGCATAAGTGAAGATGATTGGCGATCCCTTGATGAGTGGTTTACCATTTGCAATAATACAATACTCGCGATCCAACGGGCGAATCTTGCTTGTGTCGATATCCTCAACGGTGCTTATACGATAACAACGTACTTTGACATCTGACTGTGGGCACACGCATTTGTTTTCGATTGTGACACGATACTCTTGTTGACCCCCCACTATCTTCCCCGTGGTTTCTTGTGATATGACTATGTCTGATAACTGACAATAACCATCCTGGGCACCACCTGCATAAACAATCATTTTAAACTCAAAAAAATATCATTTTTTATTCCTAAAAACAATCAAGTTTATAATACATCCCCCCAAACAGGTTAAGCTTGAGCCCATTCTCTTTAAATCTGAACATTAAGGTGGTAGAATATGTCACCTGCTTGTACATGGAACCTCACAAGAACAGCAAGGATGAGCAAGATGCTAGCCTTGGCCATGTTTGCCCTTTCTCTTTTCTATAGTGACTGCGTTTTTGCATGTAAGATATATTTGGATGATTTGCTTTTGGAGTATGAAGAAACAGTTCTGTATAGGCCCCGGACCTTTTGAGATGATAGGAATTCTGCTTGCTGTTGCTGATCTTCGGTAAATGCATTGATTCCCTGCTATACTTGTAGACATAGTTTATGGTATTGTAATTAATGTCATCCAAAAAGGCCTGAAGGGTTTTTTGTCCAAGCATCAATACTTGCCATATTTCGTCCAAGCACTAGTTGTGCGTTGCCATGAAATTTTCTATAGCCATTATTGATAACATACAACCAATTTCAAAATGTTGAGTGATATAGTGACATAAAACTAAAATCTCTAATATTTACTTATAAGTTATGAACAAGTTTATGATATGCAAAAAATTAAAAAAAAACATTAGTGGTAGGATAGATAACATCCCATATAACACTTTGATATTAATATAAAAAAATGAAATCAAGAAACAAAATGCTGATGGGTTCAGGGAAGCATGATATGATCTAAATTCTAAACACACATTAATTGATGGATTATTGTCATGGTACAAAGCGGATCAAATTACAACCATATTTGAGAGAATGTATTGGATAAATTAGCATTTTTAGTTTTATATTAATCCAAAAAAATATAAACATGATTAATAGATTACATGATGAACTAGACAAGTCTACGCAAGATCTAGATAGGTCTATAAACCAGACAAAATCACAGCATCTATGATACTATTCGCAATTATTATAGATAAATAGATACTATTCGCAACTATCATAGATAAACAGATCACGATAGCCAATATTGAAGATATGGTTTGAGATGAGAGTACGTACATTTCCTTCTGAATGATGACCAAGTAGAGTAGGCGGCGACGACGCTCAACACCGTCATGTTGTTGGGGGTGGCGGGTGAAACCAACTCGACGTAGAGGAAGACGAGTCATGGCGACGAGCTTCATGAAGACGAAGAAGCGATCGAGCAATCATGTAGAACATTTCCCGAAAACCTTATTCGCCCTCTCCTGGTGCAAGATCGCAGAGGATGATGGTTCCGGAGAATTGCTCTTCCGTTTGCTGGTGCACGTTGATCAATGATCGGCATGGAGAAATTTTGGTGGCACAAAAGTAGAGAGAGGCAAAACCCTAGACAACTGTGTGTTGTGATCTACGACAGCACCTGTATGTATTTATATGGAGGAACCGCTAGTGTTGGGCGTCCCGTCATCGAGTCAGTTCCATATCAAAATGTATTGAACACAAAGCAAAAAAAGAAAGTGCAAAATGGAGTCGTACCCCCGCAAGACAAGGTGTAAGGATCATAACCATTGAGGTTATCCCAAAGGTATGAATGTTTTGGTGATAAATGACAAGCATGAAATATGACTAATGTATACACGAGTATTGTGCATGTAGGAAACCTTTCTACTTAATGTTAAGTGTTGACGGTTGCCTTGGTAGTTGATGACAATGACCACAAGTATGGAGGCTTGATGAGCTTGATGGAGCCCAAGGGTTGATGGAGATGGAACAAGCTAGGAGCAGTGTTTGGAACACTTGTCTAGTTGTTAGGGCTTGTGTCCACAGGAAAAACCAGACTATCAAGGAGGTCTAGATCATATCTCTTAGATCACACTAGTTGGTGATGTGCATGGATGCTAATCGAAATAACAGGCACTATGTGGCAGTGGAGAGGCCAAAGAGCTGTTGGAAGAAGCCAGGAAATGAAGTCAAGCGAGAACGAGGAGTTTTAGCTTCTGGAGATAGAGTCCGGACAAAAGGGTCAGTGAGATCGGATTGTACGATCACTAGAGGAAGACTCATATTAGAGAGAAGTTGTTGCAAAGAATCTATCAGCGAGAAGACCCATAAAGACCAGATGGTATGGTCTACATCGGTCTGGTCTATATTGATGGGAACAGGAGAGAGATGAAGCATTTTGCAACAGCTCTGGAATGAACAGGGATTGTAGAGACCGAACGGTCCGGTCTACAGACCGAACAGTATGGTATGTACAGTAGAAGCAGCAGACATAAGAGCAAGGGCTCTAGAGGAGCCGTCTGATAGAGACCGGACTATCCGGTCTGTATGTCCAAAAGGCTGTTTCGTGGAGCAACAACTAGTTTGAGGTTGAAAGTATATATAAACTTGTTGTTGAAGTCTTGGAGACCTCTCTTGGACCATAAGATAGCTGGGAGCATCAATAGGGAGCCAAGAGAAAAATAGAGGAGCACGAGGAGAAGATATTGGATATCTTGAGAGTGTTAGAGAGAGTAACTTGAGCATATATTCACATATAAGGCCTTATATGTGACCTAGGTTGTTACTCTTAGTCTATGGTGAGACCTAGAGTGGTTAGGTGTCGGTGATTGAGCCTATCGTTATTGTTTGTGAAGACCGTCACACGTTTGTACATGGTTTGAGACCGCCGTTGAAAGGGTCATTGATAGTGAGCGCTCGTATTGGCTTTGGAAGTCCGACAAGTTCTCGAGGGAGGCGAGCTTGTGCCTTGGTGGCAGCGACGACACAACTGTGTCTTCACTCTAGGAGTGATTGTGGGCTTGTGTGAGGAAACTCCACTTGGTGGCGGGAGGGACCGGTACTCCGACGGGAGTGGTTCCACGAGGAATAGGGGAAGGCATCATCCTTCTTAGACCTCGGGAAAAAAATTCAAGAGTCATCTCTTACTCAATTCCTTATTTTGATGCTTTCACTTTCACATTTATATACCGTGCTATTCATGCTTGTGTGCTTACCTTGCTCTTGTTGATTACCTTGTAGACTTGCATGAATAGGCTCCTTGCTAGCTAGTAATGTTTAGCTTCTGCATTTGATCACTAGCTTGTATAGGAGTTGCTTTGACTTGATTGATCACCGTCGTATGTATTCTACTACTCTCATGCTTGTGTAGCTTTACATGAGTAGGCTCCTTTGCTAGCTTGTTATTTGCTTCCATGTGTTTATTGTTACTAGCTTGCATAGGAGTTGTATTGCCTTGTGTGATCCACTCTAGTATGCTTAGTTTGTTGTTCCTTTTATAGGACTATTTTCTTGTTAGTGTGATCACCACTAGAACTGTCATAGGAGTTATTTGAGTGTTTGCTTTTAGGAATTGACAAATTTGGTGCATATAGCGAGTTTTTGATTCAATCCCCCCCCCCCCCACCTCCCCCTCCCTCTCGGTCACACGATCCTTTCACAAGAGACCATAATTCGGTGGATCATTCACGCAGGTGATGCATAGCCGCGCTTATCGCCCACGCCATGCCCCCCCCCCAAGCGAGGCGAGTGAGCGAGCACACACATGTGTTCTTCCCTTCTCCCATACACACACTTGCAAGAGATGATAGAGCAACCAACCTTATAAGTTGGTCTCCTTCTACCTCCACTAGCAATATGGAACTAAACCTTTGCACTCCCACCACTGTTGAATGGGCCTTTGATTATTTTTTTTTCAATTATTAGAATACAAATGGGCCTAGCCCATATAATTCTAGTAATCCCCCACCAGATCTCAAAGTTTCACCTAGACTTTGCCTTATCCTAGTGTTGTTTAATATACAATGTTTTTAGTGGAGACTGTTAAGTTGAACTTCCACCTAAAATAATAAACTACACTTATTCACAACTTTAACAATGGACTATGCCTTAAATTATAAGTTTTGTGCAAACAAGTTTCGCTTACTACCATAACTGATACTAGACCTCCAATAGGCTTCTCTACGGGTGGAGCATATAGATTGTAGTCCCTTGGTCTTTCATTAGTTTAATAGAGATCACATAAATCTCTTATATTGCAATCTTACAATAATCGGGCTCACATAGGTGTATTCATTTAAGAATGTTCTATAGGATAACATCTTCGCTACTTGAAGCCAATTGAATATATTAATACAACATCCAACCTGCCATACAGATATCGAGAGTAATGCATCGCTTCTCGAGTGGGTTATAAAGGGTTACTCTCATGCTAACCCATAGTTTGTTCTTCCTAGGTCCTACTTCACGGGATCTTCGGTCACATAGATTGGGTTACCACTATGGAATAGCACATATGGATCTCATAATCATCTCCTTCGAATCATTGTCTAGCACATTACGTGACAGTACCTTGGTGGATTGATGTACCAGGTTTTCATCAGTTGAAATATATTTTACTGATATGACTAAGGAGTTTCTCATTTTCTGGATAAACTATAAACGTCTCTTAATATGTCTTGATGACATCATATTGTCCTTAGAATTGTTCACTTTGACTATCACAGTTTGATTGTCATAACTCATAATGATTGCCAGTATAAATTTCTCAATAATAGGTAAGTCCATCAAGAGTTCACGTAGCCAACCGGCCTCAACAGTAGTTGTATCCAGTGTGGTAAGCTCTGTTTTCATGGTAGACCTTGTTAAGATAGCCTGTTTTCATGATTTCCATGAAGCGGCAGCACCACCAAGAGTGAATGTATATCCACTCATGACATACATCTCATCAACATCAGATATCCAATTAGAATCACTACAGCCCTCTAGTACTATTGGATATCTAAAATAATGAATTACATAGTCTATAGTACCAACTAAGTAGTGCAGTACCTGCTCAAGCGCATGCCAATGATTCTCTTGGACAGGAAGTAAACCGGCTCAATTTGCTCACAACAAACGATATGTCAGGCCTACTAGCACTAGCTAAATACAGAAGTGATCCAATAATCTAAGAATATCTTAATTGGTCTCTGTCAAATCTCTTATTCTTTCAAAAGATATAGCTGGGATCATAAGGTGTTGGAGAAGGCTTGTTGTCCTTGTAGCCAAAGCGGCTCAAGAGCTTCTTAACATCATGATATTTCATAAGAGTAATCCTATTCTCTCCTATGATTGGCTTGATGTTCAGGATAAGATCAGTCTCACCCAGATCCTTCTTAAAAAACTTTGGCACAAAAAAGTCTTGCCTCGTTGATCAAGTCAATATTTGTTTCAAAGATAAGTATGTCATCAACATATAAGCACAGTATAACTCTCTGACCCCCACCATGAAGGTAGTATACATATCTAGCAGCCTCATTGACTGAAAAGTTTGCTTCTAGAAGTGTTGAATCAAATTTCTCATGACACTGCTTAGGAGCTTGTTTCAGACCATACAAAGACTTTAACAACTTGCACACCTTCTTTTCTTGATCCTTTATTACAAATCAATCAGGTTGATTCATATAAGTTTACTCATCCAACTCTCCATTAAGCAAAGTTGTCTTAACATCCATCTGATGAACGTTAAGACCATGTGAGGCAACCAGAGCAAGTAATACATGAATAATGGTCAATTTAGCAATAAGTGAATAAGTGTCAAAGAAGTCTTTGTCTTCTTTCTAGGTATAACCCTTGGCCACAAGCCGAACCTTATACTTGTTAATAGTACCACTAGGCTTAAGTTTTTTCTTAAATACCCACTTGCAACCCATAGGTTTGCAAGAGAAAGGTAGAGTTTATCTCACTATGGACAACTTATTTCTAGTCATTTACATCTAGAAATGCATATGCCTCTGAAATGTTTGTGGAGTGTCATCCATAACATAAACAGTGAAATCATCACCAAAAGACTTTCCAGTCCTTTGTCTCTTACTCCTCCTAGGAGCTTCACTATCAATCTCTTCATAGATTGACTCAAGTATTTGTTCAGCATAATTAGAAAATGCATTAGATTTAGGAGTTGTCTCAACAATCACATCAGAAGATAATCTAAACATGCTATGTAAATCTTTCATGGGAAATATATTCTCAAAAAAATAATATCACGAGACTTCACATCAGACACCTCTGATTTAACCACTAAAAATCTATATGCAATGTTATGATGAGCATATGCAAGAAAGATATAATCTACCGTCTTAGGTCTTAACTTAAGCTTCTTGTTAATTGGCATGTTAACTTTGATCAATACACCCCATGTGCATAAGTAACAGAGTGAGCGAGCGCGCGTGCATTCTTCCCTTCTCCCATCCACACACAGTTGTAAGAGATGCTAGAGCAGCAATGCTATAGCTACGTACAAACTCTACAAAATTCCTACATACTAACTTGGATAGGGCCCACAAGTAGCGCGCGTGCATAGGATGCTAGATGAGCAATGCTATAGCTACGTACAAACTCTACAAAATTACTATCATACTATTCCATAAATTTCATATAAAAAGCTGCGTGCAAGTATGAGATGACCCCAATGATAATAGGATTTGTGCTTTTTTTAAATTACAATGGGATTTGTGCTTGATGACACCAGCAACCTATTGTCCTGGCTTGGCCCTGTTTAAGCTGCTGTTGATAGCTCAGTGCTAACACTCTTACCAACATAAATTCAGTTATGGCAGTGCAGTAGTAGATTTGCCTGGTAATTAAGCACTCAGTAGGCATAAGAAAGAATGAGAGATGGAGAATGAAGGATCAAAAAACAAAATGATCTAATGAACTTTTATTTATTTTTTATGATGTGACTCACGGATGCAAAGAAATGAGAGTTAATGACTTAGTCTTCCTTTGGTTTGGCTTTTCAACTAGCTTTTGCCTTTGCAAAAGCTAAAAGCCAACCAAAGGCCTTAAAAGCTAGGCATGCTTTTGCCTCAAAGCAGCTTTTATTCTAGTACAAATTCAAAAGCACCATCTCTCCTGTTTTCATCGGCTTTTGAGATGGGTAAGTTTGAGTTATTTACCCATCTGCTATTGGTTATGAGAAAAAAAACAATTTTTTGTCGTCTTTTCTTCTTTCCTTCCTCACCCGCCTGACGGGATCACGTAGGACAGGGTTGGCGGCGGCGGTGGACTCGCACGAGGGCAGGGCTGGCGGTGGCGGCGGGTTCGCGCGAGGGCAGAGCAGGCGGCGGCGGGCACGCGACTACAGGGCAGGCAGTGGCGGAGGCGGAGTCACGTGCGGGACGGGTAGGCGGTGGCGAGCTCGCGTGAGAGCAGGGCTGGCTACAGCGGGCTCGCGCGATGGTAGGGCAGGTGGTGGCGGACTCGCGCGATGGCAGGGCTGGCGGCAGCGGGCTCGAACGACGGCAGGGCAGGCGGTAGCAGCGGGCTCACGCGAGGGCAGGCGGAGGCGACGACGGGGGGATTTAGGGGGGAGAGAGAGAGAGAGATTCAGGGTTGGAAGAAGGAGCTGACGAGTATGGTCCACTCGTCAGTGAGAGAAAGAAAGAGTTGAGGAGTGACTAATGTGAATGACATATGAAATCTATTTAACAATTGTTATAAAAATCACAACCAGTTAATCAAACAGTTTTCTACTTTTTCTAAAGTTGTTGTGGCTTTTTTTAAAAGCAACAAATAAATAAAACCCTTCTCGACGCCATGGGCGGCGTGCAACCGACTCATCCACTCAGACGAGGCACCCAGAGAACATATCTAGTGCTCCCACCGGGTTAAGTGCTCCCGTGCTCACATGAAAAATTTTGTATTACAAAAATACTTGAAAAAATAAAACAAAAATATGGATAAATAGTCCATATTATCTTTATGAGCACGCAAAAGTTGAGATGCAACCGACACTTGTACAATATATAAAAAAAAGAGAAATAAGTGTGTACACAATATCGAGTTACAGATCTGCTAAACAGTTTCAACTCGCAATAACTGATGCTGATTTCATTTTTTTGTTGTGTATTATAAAAGTATTGGTTATATCTCAACTTTAGTATGTTTATAGAAAATAACATGCACTATCTATAAATATTTTTATTTAAATTTTTTATAAACTTTTATAATACAAAATTTTTTGTTAAAACATAGGAGCACCTAAAAGTGTGGGAGCACTGATATGTTCTCGAGGCACCCAACCACGCAACCAGACATGCCACCCAACCCAACAGCCGTGGTCGTTTGCGTTCGGGTCGCACCCAACCGGACCGACAGCACGGGTCCCACTCCCACGCCGCGGCGCCCAAAATCCAAAAACTCCAGGCCGCCCCGAAATTCTGAGACGGTGACACGAGTCGGAATTGAAGGGGTAAGTAGTGAAGCGCTTTGATCCAAAAAAAAAAAAAGTAGTGAAGCGCTCGATCGGCGATGGCCGCGGCGGCGGCGAAGGGGAACCACAGCCACCCGCCGCGGTACTGGTACGTGAGGCTTAGCAAGGACCAGGACAGCGCCCTGCCCGCCGACAACGTTGGCCCTGGCGACCTTAGTATCGCCGCCCGCCTCCCTGAGGTTTGTCCCGATCTCCCGCTGGGTCGCCATTTCTCGTCGCGTCTCGGGTTGATGGGTGCAGCCTGATGCGGTGTTTCCTCGTGATGCAGCTGGTGAGATTGAGCCTGGAGCCGGAAGTGAGGAAGTGCGGCGCGTGCGGGCACCTGCTGCCGTAGGGCCACGAGGTGGCCGCCGACGAGCCGTCGACCACCGGAATCTTCGGGTGCGCCGAGGACCCCAAGAGCTGTACGTACCCAAGCCCCTTCCGCTCCGCACCCTGATCCCCAAATTAGTCCACTTCTGTGCCTTTGCTCGCTGCTAGGATATTGTAGAGAAATCGTTCATTCAGGTGCGACGATGCTAGGAGACATAGGATATGCATGAGGCTGGGATGTCTGTGTGAATTTGTATAGGAAAATACTATTGCGTGGAACTGCTTTTGATGAGCATCAAGGCATGCCCTCACACTCTTAAGGCTGAAACCAGTTTGTGCAATGCAGTTAAAGATTTGCTTGATTCTTAAGCGTTCAGTAGGAGGATAAAAGGATATTGGCAGTGAGATCTTTAGTTTTGTTAATACCCATCCCTGCTTTAACTGGATGATAGTAATTCCGAATGAATGGCTACTCTGTTTGTTAGCGGCAGTAAGGTTTGAGCACGCTTATGCTAACAAGTAACAATAGATGGGGTCGTTGGGTATTACCAGGATTTTTTATTTCAGAATCAGAATGACCCCTCTGCTCCATTGCAAAATGTGAACATAGAAGTTAATGATGAAAGATCAGGCTCAATTTTATGTTGCAACTTGCCTGAATGTCCTTTTCACATGCTCCTAGCAAGTAGTGATATTCAGTTTTACTATGTTCAAGAATCCATCACTCTTTGCATTGCATTTAACTGTTAAAGTAATTTTTGTATCATATATCCTCAATCCTTTTTCATTAGTTAATTGTAAGCTCTGTAACTTGTTGGAATGCTTATTTGGATGCGCCTGCTATTTTTGCCATGTGACTTCTTTTCCTGTTTTCGTATTACTATTCTGATCGGAGGATCGTTGTGAGATATTTTCACTTTCATTTATGCCTGTTGGAATGGACCTTCTTAATGTGCACACAGTGTAGTGTGTACAGTTCCTCTATTGTGAAGACTTGGGGACTTCACTAACATTAGATTTGGAGACTTGGAGTTGGTTATGCTAACATTAGATTCATGCATTTCCGGTGTGCTGATGTAATTCAGTGCTTCATGACAATCCTACACAACACGAATCTGAGCAGCAAGTAGCAGTAGTATTTGACACCATTCTTTCTCTCTGTAATCTAATGATAAGAAGCTCTCCTGCATATTCAGAAGAAAAAAAAAGAATAGTACTTGAGCTCAGGGGCAAAGCTACGTGTAAGTGTCGGGGTTAGCTGACCCCGGCAATATTCTGTAAATTCCATATAAAAAGCTGCTTGCAAGTATGAGATGACCCCAATGACAATGAGATTTGTGCTTGATGACACCAGCGACCTATTGTCCTGGCTTGGCCCCTGTTTGAGCGGCTGTTGATAGCTCAGTGCTAACACTCTTACTGGCAAAAATTCAGTTATGGCAGTGCAGTTGTAGATTTGCCTGGTAATTAAGCATTCAGTAGACATATGTTACAGGTGAGATAATATTAGTTTTGGACTCATTTTACTGATGCCTATCGGAATGTACCTGCATTACGCGTATGTGAGTACATTGAACAGGACTACAGGAGCATGATTTAATTAAGGGATTAGTGTTGATTATGCTAACAGGGTTACAAGCGTATTTGAATGAGTGTTTTTGCTTTCAGAATGACATCTATGCTTCCCATGCAAAATTTGAGGAGTTAATGACTAGTTGATAGTTGATACATGCTGGGTTCAATTTCCTGATTTTCTCCCAGCTTCTAACAAGTAGGGATTTCCATATATATATAGAAAGATCCATAGCTCATTGCATTGAAAATTAAATACTTTTGGTAAAATATCTGCAGCCAAGCTATATTTCGTTGCGCGCGGTTCATTCTTGGACAAATCTTCCATTTATTTTTTCCCATTACGGTTCTGCTACTCATGTTTTCATGTTCATGCTGATCTGGAATTCGTAATAGTTTAATCTAAGAAAGAAACGGAGAGATATTTCACTACCAAGTTTACGAATAGCTCGCTGTAGTAATAACAATATCTGCTTTAATGTAGCTGGCTGTTACATTTTGAGTGTATTTTTCCTGTAGGATTAACTAAAGAGTAATAAGTGATCATTTTTATGTGATAGGTTGGACCGGGTTACTATGCCCTTGCGTGTTGTTTGGACGTAATGCTGAGGCCGTTATAGGAGCCCCATGGATGGGATTCTGCACTTGCCATGCTATTTGTATTGAAGGTGGCATTGCATTGGCTATCATAGCAGCTGCATGTGAAAGTGTTGCCCCAGCCCCAGCAGTATCATGTCTGCTGATTAGTGAAGGATTACTGTGTTGTTGGATGGTATCCGCTATCTTCACTACACTTGCTCGTCATGAACTTCAGAAGAAATATCATCTCAAGGTATTATTTTTCAGTTCCTCTGCACATAGCATTTGTGTTGGTATTAATTTTGTGCTCAGTAGAACATTAACTGATGTATATCATATCCTTTAATAAATTACTAGCAATTTGATCTGGGATTGTATTTTGAGGCATCCAGTAGGCTAGACTTGAGTTCAGTGCTGTTTGATCAAGTTACATTGTTCGCAGATCTGTGGTTGACTGGAGCTTTATTTTAAAAAAAATATGTGGCACATTTATTAACCCCTTGGTTACTTGGATTCAATACACTTTCATTTTCAGTTCTGCCATCGCCATCCATTTTCATTGACTAGTCCAATATCTTTTTGTTATATGCCGAATGTTTCTTAGACAGAATAGTCCTTCTTATAATGGGTAAAGGCTTTGTTTCTAGTTTTTCTGCATTTAATCACGGGATCATAACACATCTCTATTTATTTTGTTTCCTTCAGGACTCTCCATGCAACCCTTGCCTGGTCCATTGCTGTCTTCACTGTTGCTCAAATTGTCAGGAGCATCGTAAAAGGAATGGGCGCCTTGCTGACAAAGCCGTTCCAACGACCGTAGTCAACCCACCGGTGCAAAACAATGAACATGGCTGAGAATCGTCCTTCCCCCATGCTACCAGAGAATGAAGCTCCAAAGACTGGTGACAATGCCGAGTTCTGTAGACCGATGAGACTCCATGAGCATGCAAGAGTACTTGGGATGGCATACGTTGTGAAACTGACATGGAGTAAGCACCTCTGGTAGCATATTTCCTCTTCCTGATTTAAGCGTCCATAGGTTCATGTGGCTTTTGTAAAAAAAAAACTGACATGTTTTAAATAAGCCCCTATGTTTTCTTCTGTCAAGACAATATATGAACCTTGTGGAAGAAGCTCTTACACTTGCAGATTAAGCTGATTCTGGCTCATTGGTTCATTGCCTGTGTTTTGTAACTGGATATCTCCAAAGAAAGTCAATATATGGCTGATCAAAATAGCATAACACGAGATTGTTTAATCCGGGCTTCTTTTTCTGATAGTGAATTATATTCTTATCGTTATGAAGGGGAAAACGGCACTCTGTTGGCTTAGTTTGTGAACGGATCGTCTTGAATGCTTTTTATAACAGTGTATGTAAACAATGTTAATCTTTGGTAACCTATTTTTCAAACGCCTCTAGTTACTCATGGATCGCACTAATTCAATCTGTTTCGTTACAAAAAGTAATAAACAGAAAATGTAGTAACCGAAAACAGTGTAGTATAATACAATATAGTAACTAGCTGTTGCTCCTGTTGCCCTTGACGAACCCTTCGTTCCCCGCCAGCAGCAGATACTTGTCCTTCCTGGTGAGCGCCGTCCGCTGGAACCCAAGCGCCTCGGCGATCATGCGCTGCACCTCATTGGCCACCTCGATGCTGCTCTTCCCTGTCTCTGTGTTGACGGGCTGGAGGAAGTGCACGGTGTACTCAGGCCTCGGGTTCATGAGGAAGTAGACCGAGTCTAAGCTCTTAGCGACGGGGCACGTGGACGTGGCGTAGAACATGGTGGTGCGGGTGTCGACGGCGACGGGGGTGACCTCCCCGGCGAGCTCGGCGAACAGCGGGCTGAAGCGGAGCAGGAACGGCTCCCGGCACGTGGTCACCTCGGGGCACAGCGCCACGTCGCCCTGCGCCAGCATGAACCCCATCCGGCGCCGGTCCTCCTCCCGGTCGCGCGTCAGGCGGCGCAGCCGCAGCGGGGACAGGATCTCCGAAAGGCGGCCCAGGCTGTAGGTCACGCCGCCGACGGACCGGCCCAGCGCGCTGGCGATGCCGATCGGGTCCAGCAGCGTGCGGTGGTTGCACGCGTAGAGCTTGCCGCCCGCGGCGCCGTCCAGTGCGGGAACGGCGCCGACGACGCGGACCCGAACGCCGGTGAGCGCGGCGAGGACGCGCGACACGCGCCACGGGAGGAGCACGTAGATGGCGATGCGCACGACGGCGATGGCCACGGCGAAGGGCATGTAGGCGTACATGACGAGCGCGGCGCATGGCGTCGGCGTGAACGCCAGCCGGCCGTCGTGGAACACCATCGGCCTCGGGAACGACGACTTGTTCTTGTGCTGCTTCTCGGTCTGCTCCAGGATCAGCGCGAGCCTCGCGTCGGACTCGCACTCGCTCTTCGCCATCACGCCGGAATAGAACCGGGTTCCTCCCTTGATCTCCGCCCCGACCACGGCGTCGAACCCGACGTACTCCTTGAGGAACGCCTCCACCATCACGGTCGGGAATGTGCGGCTCACGGCGGCGACCTTCACGCCGTCGGGCATCGCGCCCGCGGCCTCGACCAGCGCGTCCACGTCAGCAGCGTCGCGGAAGAAGTGCTTGGGAAGCACGGCGCGGCCGATCCGCGTCGCGTCGTCGCGGGGCAGACCGCAGAAGGCGACCATGGCCATGGCCTTGAGGCGGGCGTCGTGGGACGACAGAAGGCGCAGCGCGGGGTAGAGCGCGAGCAGGGCGAGCCCCCGGGCGTAGCCGCCCGCCTCGACGGCGACGAGGAAGTAGGGCGGGAACGCGGCGGAGAGGGACGACGGATTCGTCAGGAGCATGGCGTCTACGTCGACCGCGACGGCGTTGCTGCCGAAACGACGCACCATGTCGGTGCCATTGACGACGACGCATTGCTGCAGCCACGGAGGAGGCAGGCGACGAGGTTCCGCTGGAAATGGAGCACGCGGCTGGCGAAGCTTTGGCTCGTCGTCGTGGCCATGACGAATCTTTGCTTGGTGCAACTGTTTTCGTTGGATTTCTCATCATAGTTATGTGCAGAATTTATAAAGGAAGGCCCTAGCCCTTGAGTTCGAATCGATGATGAGCTGCATAACTACACCAAGTCGGATGTGTAGTATTGGCCATCGCGGACGGCCGTGTCCTTCTCTGATACGGAGGCAGTTTGCGAGTAACAAGAGAACATGGAGCGTGTGCCGTTGGGGCTTGGGGCTCTCTCTGGCCTGGTTGGGTCCGACCGACACCAACCAAACAGTGGCGCAGTCAAGGTGGCGACCGCAGAATCGCATTTGGGTCATCGCTGTGATATTCTCCAAGTCCAAACCACGGCCAGCGCTGTTGTTTATTCTGGAAGAAGAGTGCGTGCGCGCCGATGACGAAAACACGCGCTTTTACCACACTGATCTTTATGTGTGCTCTCGCCGTCGGCGGCTCGATGCATCTATAGATCTTTTTTTCGTGAGCGTGCCTTCACACGTATTTCATTATGAGGGAGAAAAAAACAGAGAAATACAAAAAGACGAGGACGCGAAGTCCACGCCATACGACCAAACACGAACACGTACGCGGACTACTGAATGAATTTTGACAATGGCGCAAAGCCCGTCTGCACCCCCTCTAAACCCTCCTGGCGAATCCAACTAGCTAGCTCTGTCACCTGTTTTATTGCGTTGTTGAAGACTCTATTGTTGCGCTCCTTCCAGAAGAGCCTATTGCTGGGATAGAGCTATAAATGTTAATTTCCCATCCACCTCCACTAATAATGTGAGACTAAATATTTACATTTCTACTATTTATAAATAAATTTTTAAGATTATTTAAAAGTTATTATAAATATTAATGGGTCAAACACACAAAATTCCAACAATGCTTGTAATTGCAACACAACGTATGCTGCTGGAATTCCAGAATCGATCTTCGAGGAATCGAGGTTCATTAATGTTTTGCAGCGGACTAGTGACTAGTATGGTCTGGGACAACGTCAAAAGGCGACAGAAGCAGCAAAGATGGCCCATTGCCAACATAATTTGCTGCGGATTGCGGTAACTAGAACTACATGGTACCGGCTAGCTCGGTGACGGACTGCTGTGCAAATCATCTTTCATTCAGCATAATTTGTCATGTAGTGAGGGACTGCAGTGCAAGTCACCCTACCTTTCTTTCAACTTAATTCACTTCTTTTAAGTCACCATTTGGAAGTAGGGTATTTCTGTTCTTTTCTTTCTTCGAAGCAGTGTCATAGCATTTTGATATATATGAAATAAGAAATATATTATGAACTACAGAATCCATTTATGTACAAAAAGTTGCTACCATATATGATGTGCATAAAAGAGAATTGAGCAACAACAGGCTATAGCATGACTATACACACATAATCTATTTCATATCGTAATTGTTGTATATAGTACAGTATACAGGTGCCTGACAATAGTACTATAACTATCAGGACGTACATCTTTACCATCTGCTACCATAAAAATAAATCTGAACTGCACTAATTGAGTTTTATTGATCCCAATCTATTTCCTAATGCATCGTCCATTGAAGCTTGACGTAGCAGGCTCTGCACATCGTCTACCCACTTTTGTTTACTGATACCGCTCTCGCACTCGAACTCTACCAGGCCTTGTGCAGTGCTTAGGCCGAAGCAGCATGTCTCCTCCCTGGAGTCCCTCCCTGGCTCAGCCCAGGTTGGAAGCTCACTGTATACTCCGTAAATCACACCTGCAGCCGATTGCACAAATCAGTAATTATTACAATTTAAAATATCATAACTCCTTTGCTGGAGTCAGAGATATAAATTTTGCCCAGTGGATATAAGTAGAAACTTACTCTTGTTGTTCTTTGACAGGGCACCTCCTATGTGTTTGCTTTTCAGCTTCAGTATGACCTGTTATTGCCCAGCTAAAATGTTAGTAACTGTGCATGTCTGCGTGGTCTTACCAGCATTTATAACTGAATAATGAAAAGAAATAATGAAAAGAAATCCTACCTGAGACCTTTTGTTGATGTAGATAGATACTCGTGTTCTGTGTAAATCTCCTGTATCAGGAACGAGATTTGAGTTTACATACTTCTGAATCCGGACTTCTAACTGAATGTTACGATAGGGAAAAAAAGTAGAAAAAAAACACAACTCGTTTACCTTTTCTCGTGCGTTTCAGCAATTCCCCCTCCTTGCACCAGATCTCAGAGCTCCACGAATGGCCCTTCTCGTATGGAAGGACACTCGCATTGCTCCTCGTCTCTCTCTGCACTCTCTGCTTCAGTGTCGCAGCTCCTCGCAGAGCTGATCAAGACAGCCAAATTTCTCATGAACTTAATAACAAATTCACTCAGCATGGTGGCAATGGCACCTTGAGAATCCGAGAATAAAATTCCGTACCAGTTGCTGCGGCCGCAGTAAGCGTCGTCAGGTCACCGGGACTCCTGACGCCGACGGCGGTCTGCACGGCGCAAGCCACCTGCTCGCGACGCGCGCCCGCGTGCTGCGCCGTCTCGACGCAGTGCGAGGCCAGCAGCTCGGTGGCCGACGCCATGGCCGCGGCCATCTTGGACGTCTGGATATCGGAGCTCGTGGCCGCCGCGACGGCGGCGACCGCGGCCGCGACCCGGGCCACGGACACCATGGCGTGGACCTGGGCATTCTCCGCACGCTGCTTCTCCTTGCTGCTCTGCTTCGCCACCCGACATGTCTCTCGGGGATGGTGGACTTTGAACCATCTGCCGATCGACTGCTGGTAGCCTATGCTGCTCATGGAATTCCTTCTTGGGTCCCTTTGCACAGCTTTGTTTTGTTTTTCATCAGCGCCACGAACTCAACGGAAAGATAACCCAGGGAAAAAGAGAAGTGTGCCGCGGATTACTTGCCTGCTGCTGAGGACAGGGAACAGGAACGATGGACGCCGTCGGAAGCACGGAGTCCTCCGGTATGGTCATCTCCGGAAACCGGCTCTTCTTGCTCCCGCCGACGAGAATCTTGGATATCTCCGACGCCGACACGCTCCACGACCTCGACAGGTACTCCATGGGCTCCAGTGGCGTCTGTGGTGGTGGTATCGCCGGCACGGCGTCCTCCTCCTCGTCCACCACCTCAATGCTGAAAGGCCGAGCAGCTGCGACATCTCTCGCCTTCCAGCTCCTCTCCATGGCCATTTCCAAGTTACTATTACTACTCGAGTTTGTCTCGTGTCGTTACACCTAACAACTGCTGATTGCTCACTGCTGTGTGTTACTCTACTTATAGTGAGGGAGGCACACACGAAGCACAAGGCCAGGGGTGTGGAGCCGCCGTGCTATGGCCGGCAGGACAGAGCGAAGCAACAAAAGGAAGCACGAGTCTGAGACAGGCTCCTGGCTTCCTTTGCTGCTCTGTCTCCGGGCTTCTCCACTACCTGGGCTGGTATCCTATACCAGTATACTAATATACTCGTGACACCGTTCTCAAGCTGTCTGTTCCCAGCAGGTGAGCTATCTCGGACCTTGGAGGGCTCACGACATGGAGAAGCTTTGAAGGAACCAGCGAATTGGACGTTTCGACTGGCATTTCGACGGTTGTTGGAGAAGAGAGCTGCACGAGTGGGGCCTCACGGTAGTGACAGCACCTGTATTATATGCTCCTCATCAGATATTCATTCTAGCAACCTCATCATTAGAAATTCAGAATCGTTTGCATTTGCAGCAACATGCGCGGGGAGAGATATTCGTCCTGTCTTTGTACTGTAATAGTAGTAGTAGTATCATTATTGGTACCCGCCACGCCTCCTTTTCCGCTAGCATGTTTAGTTTTCTGTCAGCTAAAATCCACAGGGCCGCGCACATCACAACGAAACGCAATTTTCGTTGGCGAAAAAAAGACGATATGGACCGTTCATGTTTACGGTCGCATCTGGAGACCGATCAGGTCGGAGTAGTCGGTAGAGCGTGATGACAAGAAGGGGACCCCTGGAAGCTGGGCACTGTCTGCTCACTGTTACGCGATTCTTAGGATCGATAAGACAAGGAGCTGGGCGCTGTCTCCTGGTCTTGGTCGCTTGTCCGTGCTCATTCGTTTTGTTTATCGAGCTCGCGTTATTCCTTTCTTGGGTCTTCCCAGGTGTGGGGTTTGATGCTTTGTCTTGTGCAGGCCTAGGAAGAGGCGTCGCTTTTGTCTGGACCAGCCAGAACCGAGGAGCCTCTGCTTCTCCAACGCCAAGCCTAACAGGTTGGTCACCCAGTAGTGGAAGCAACGGTAAAGGCTTCGAGCGACACCAGTAAAAGGAGGTTTTGATCATGGCCACATGGGCAACACAACACTTGTGGATTAGCTAAGAAAATGGGCGCCGCATGCATCCATCATACACGGCCACAAGGCGCTAACAGTTTCGTCAGAAGCACGCCTGCAGCTGTTGCCAAGGAAATGCTTAGGCGACTAATTAAGCAACCCATGCCAATCACTAAGAGTGTCACATAGTATATCTTGTGTGTGATGTAGCAATAGTATATTACTACTTTGCTATGTGATGTACTTTGCTCCATCGTAGTGGGTGCCCGTGGGGTCCAAATTAATCTCCATTTGAACTTGACAATTAACAAGGGGAAAGCAGCTTCTGAGTTCAAACTTAGTGGATCAGTCAAGGAAAGCAAAGCAACCCGTAGGTATTGACCGATATGACCATGAACGCTTCAGGAGTGCTTTTCTTTAATTTTTCCAGTTTTTTCGATACACATCTGAGCTTCAGCTCAACTGCTGCTGGACTTGAGCGCACTAGAACAACATAGGCTGCTAGGTGTCAGGTTTGCCCCCACCTTGATCCAGACGTTTGTCCCATCCCGGGCTCCGAACGAACATGAACGCATCATGGTTGGGCTCGGGCCGTGTCGACCCAGGCGAGGCGTGACGAGAAGCAAGGCCAATGATCGGTTCTCCGGCTGCCGAGTGGAGTCTCAGGCTCGCTTTTTTTCTCTATCTTTCTTCTTGCGTCTGAATCGTACTAGTGTTTTTCATAGCTGGGCAGGTGATTATCAGCATTCAGGGGGAGCCGGCAGCATCTGGCCTGGTGAGTGGTGATCGAGTGGCGAGTGTGAGTGAGGTCATCATGTGCCTTTACTCGAAAAAAGGATCGGAAGAAGATGATGGTAGACGTGCCGAACAGACGGCGAACGACAATGGTGTCTCTATGCGTGTGTGCATCATCACGCTGATGAGATGGTAGAGCGTTAATTTTTTTATTATCATTATGCTAGATTTATATGGCTCCTGTTAAACTCAAATCTCTAATATTAGTAGACGCATCGACTAAGACAATATAGCTCAACAGGAATCAAATTGTATTTGACAAAAAACCAGTAAAAACTTATATATAGGTATTATACGGATGACACATTGGTTCCAGTTTTAAGCACTACTTCTCCAGTTTTAAGCACTACTTCAAAAGTATGAGGAGGACACTACAATAATAAAGGTGTATTTGGTTGGGTTATGACTGTAAGAAAAAGCTGTTATAGACTGTGGCTGTGAAAAAAGTTATTGTGAGATATCAGCTGTGAGAAAAGTCAAAAACCATTTGGTTGGATGACATCAGTTACTATTCAACTATTTATCTCTCTCACTGACTAGTGGACTCCACTTGTTGGCTCCTTTTCCTCCTCTCTCTCTCTCTCTCTCTCTCTCTCTCTCTCTCTCTCTCTCTCTCTCTCTCTCGATCGAACGATCTCGATCTCCCTCGACGCGAGCCCTGCCCCTGCGCGAGACCCGCCGCCGCCGCTATTGCCTCCTGTCCGGTGCTCAGTTCCCCGCGAGCGACGCCATGCTCCACCGCTACCCTGCGAGCGTCGTCGTGCCCCCGCGTGAGCCCCCCATCGTTGTTACTCTGCCCGCTTGCCCTGCCCTGCCCGTGACCTGCCGCCGTCTCCGTGCATCCCACCGCCTCCGCGCAGCCCGCCGCCTCCTCCGCACGAACCCGACGCCGCTGTGTGAGCCCGCCCGCCGGCCCCTCCGCACGACCCCGCCCGTCGGCTCCTCCTCCCCCGAGCGAGCTCGGCGCCGCCGCCTCCCCCGGCAGTCCCCCGAGCAAGTCAACCAGCAGCAGACCAGCCGGTGATGGGTGGCAGACCAGCAGCAGAGCTCACCCACATCAGCATCATGGAGAAGAGAACCGAGCGAGAGAGAAGCGATGGGAGTCGGGGAAAAAAAGAAAATCAAATCGGTACGCATAACGGATGGCATGATAGGTAATTTTACCCAAAAGTTAGTTCTCACAGCCAAAAAACATGTCCATAGGTGTTGTGGGTTTTGAACTACCGAAAGTCAATAGCTTTTCTAAAAGTAGTTTAGGACATGAGGGCCTTTGGTTAGTTTTTGGTCTTTTTGAAAATAAAAGCAGCCTCAAAAGCTAAACCAAACAGCCTCTAAAGGAGGCATGCCATGCTTTAGAGACGACGGTCATGCAAGTCTTTATCAACTATGGATGAAGATTTAGCAATAAAATTATATTTTAATAATGTATCTATTTAAACTATATTGATGTGTCGAACTATGTTGACGTTTCCTCCTTTTATGTTTTTATATTATGTGTCTAATGTGACAGATAAAGATGTTGTCAATGATATAATAAATCAGCCATACCCTCATTTAAGGTGAAGGTCGGGACCTCTTTCCCATTCTTAAAAAAAAAAGAATCTTTAAGTAGCCGAAGGCGATTTTATCATTTTAACCGTCAGTCTCTTTTACCCGTCATTTTTGTTTCGTTTTGTACTTTCCCTAGTTTCTTTTTTGGTTGAATTCCCGTCTCTTTTGCGCCTGGACCAGGTTTGCTTTGCGCGCGTGATCCGAGTTCTAGAAAGAGAAAAAAATATGCTGGCCTAGCCAGAGTCGAAAGTGAAGGCACACTGTAGACTTATGTCAGCGTTCATCTCATCATCTACTTTGTACTTTTTCTAGCAGGAGGTAGAACAATTCTGCCGAGTTGCTGCCGCATCCTCATTTCTACTCCCTCTCGCTGAAAGAAGTATGCGAGGTGCCTCGCAATCGCAACCGTCCATCGGTCCATGGATAAGCACCACGTCGCTTTCCCTCTCCCGACGGCGCTTTCATCTTTCCCCGTCTTGCTTACTTCCGGTGGAAGCGACGCGTCCATCCCATGTCTGCCAAAACTACTTTCCTTTTTCCCCGGTTTTTTCGTTCCTAAATCTGGCTTTCTTCTTCCGCGTGATAACGGAACGAGCGGCGCCCAAAATATGGGTCTGCGTCATGGACCTGTGCAATTTGGTGCCAGCTAGCTGGATGGACGGCATCAACGTGATCTACCACGGGATCTGGTGCTGTTTCAGTCTTCATTTGATTTGAAACAAATCATTTGATGTGTAATAAGGAACAGTTACATATATCTATCAACATATACACTACAATGTGGTTAATATTTATTTATTTATTATAAAATAAAATTGCTATAGAAAAAAACTTGATTTCTCATAATTATCATTGCTCTACAATTTCATGTTTTATGAGTATGTGTCGTTGTTGACTCTATTATTTGTCGTCTCTTCAAACAGGTCAACTTCTTTTTTGTTATGACCAGGGCCTTTATTCCTTGGGCAAACTGACCGGTGGACCTACTTCAAATTAGAAACACGGCTAGAGCAGCCGCGAGCTTGTCATGACAATATTAAGCTAACATTTTTTTTTCCTGATAATTGTGTATGCTATAAAAAACCTTTTGTTTGGTCCCAAGTTTCTGTATGAGATGCTCGTGTTTGAGGTAGGTGCTTTTTTCCATAACAAGAAAATAAATGCCTAAATTTGAGGTTCAAAAAACTCTTTTTCTCGAACACATAGAAAAGTTCTGTAGTGTTAATAAAATATTATTAGAAAAGAAAAAGGTATAATACACACATAGAAGGCGATCAAATAATTGATTGTCTCATCATCTTGATCACACAAAAGACAACAAGCTGGATGTAAGAGTTTACATATTAGTTGTCCAACAACGATTGTGTGAAATTAGACATAGAAAGAAATAACATTCTTAGGAGTCTAAAATTTCAAAATGGTTTCCCATTGACCAAACTACACCGACACTTCAAAAAGAACATCATAAACTGATTTTGTTGAATATTCACCAGAGCTAGATTGGCATCAAATATGGTTTTCTCAGACTCTTGATTGAATAATTGTTTTAAAATAATGTCCCATATAGTCATGATGATGGATATATACAACTTCATTTATATCTATAACCCGTCTTAGATTTTTTTGGTGCTTCTAAAACAGTTTGGTTATTGATTTTTTTTAATTATGACAAAAATATTAAATATGTGGAGTAAGATCCTTGACACGATGCTCCATAAGCCATCTGTCCTTTCAAAAAAGTGTGTTAACTCTGAAAAGAAATTCTCTGACTTGGACTTCATCACACTGATGTGTGGGTCCAGTAAAGACCTGACTCACACATCAGTGATTACTGCCCTCTCACTTAAAGTGAGAGGATTATCGTCCATTAACTCCATCCCCATTTCAGTAGCAACAACCATCGAGAAGAATGCTTGGGCGCGGCTATTTGGCTTCGAAAGTCAGAGACGTCTATGGCTTGTTCCACGTTGTCTTCTTTAGCCACAGCCAACGAGTCAGACATTTAGAGAACTCAAGCCTGGAGATGTTTCTTGTCACTTGTGAGAAGCTTGGAAACTGAACCACCTAGCCAACTGACAAGTTCAGTTTCTTGTAAATGAATGTCATAATATCTTGTCATGTTTAATTATTTTTCTGATGAAATCTTTGTATAAACTTTGTTGATTTTGTCATGGTGTTAATATGAGAAGATTATTTCATTTTATTTCTGTTTGCTCATATATTCATTTCATGTTAACCGTTTCAAAGCAGCATGCTCAATTTGGCGTCATTTTTTTTTTTGTTGAATAGCACGTGTTACGTTCCTCATGTTAAAATGGTCAATTTGGCTACTCCATTTCTTCTGAGTTTTATGTTTCGTTGCACATTACAATAACATAGAAGGAATCAAGTGAAAAAATTCTGAGGCATACACATCTTTGCAAGTACTCCATATGGACAAATACATTTGTGTTATACTTGCAGCTAATTTATTTTGTCAATGCATGGTATATGACATTCCGATCAACGGCCAGACATCTATTGTAACTTTATAGATCTTAGGCTTAATGGTAAACCCCACCTCATATCTGACTCTTAGTTTGATTTCTCACCCCAAAAACTCGTTTGTGGCACAAGCCCACCTACCCTAACACGTAGAGGCCAAAACACCCTCCCACAACACATGTCCATTGTTAATTGAGTGAAACCTACCATCATGGACACCCGCATGTACAATCAGCAGACCAATTGATCCAGTTTGGCTGCATCATGCCTCGACCCGAGTCGTCAGGTTCGACAACAACCGCGTGCCAGTTTCATACGAAGAAAAGAGAAGGCGGCAACCCTCAGACGTACACAAAGAAGGCGATCTCGCGGGGATCCTGTACCTTTCGTGAGTACGTTCCATCATCGTGTGCGTTCTGCCTTCCTCTTCCTCTTCCTCTTCATCTTCCTCTTCCTCTTCCGTCCTAGTCGTTTTATTCATGGAAGATTGTTATGCCTTGGTGGTGATCGATCAGGAAGATTATCACCCGCTAATCTTCCTGCTACTGACCAGCTTAACCTAAACACCATGGGAGTGGCACAAAAGGAGATCCAGGTCTAAGCCGAATTGGCTGACTGTACATGCTCCTCGCATCACAGTACGATGGCAGTTTCTAGCCCAGTACACATACGCAGCGTAAAGGGGGTGTTGTTTCAGCCTGGAGCGGACGGGGTGGGTGGTCTTCTGCAACAAACAGCGTTCTGGGGTGTGAAATCAAATTGGGATCCACATATGGGGTGGAATTTGCAATTAGCCCTAGATCTTAAGATCAACCGATCTAGTGTGTCTTAGACACTCACATTAATATGGTATGCATGCATGTGTTCATAGAGGTATCTTGTTTTTCCTTCTTTTTTTTTTAAAAAAAAGAATGGAATGACAACTAAGAAAATCAAATGCACCAAATCATTATCAATGACAGAAATGTTCTGAGAAAATAAATTTCCAAAATAAAAAAATTTCAAGCACACAATACAAGTAAATCATAGTTTTGAGATGGTACTAAACAAATATATAAACTAGAAAAAATTCGAGCACATGAAAAAATATGATACAAGGCCGCTCGAGGCCGAAGTTGCCTGGCTAGTAGTTGACCCAATCACCGAAATTTGGTATTGGACTTCTTGGCCCGCGAGCTCTTCCTTCTGGCTTCTTCGTTCATTGAAGCTCCCTGGACACTTCTCCCAGTTCCTCCTCGGTTGTTTTAGTGGAAGATCGACCATCTCCTCCTGCATGCTGCCTTACAGCACCTGTGTGTTCAAACTTCAAAGCACAATTCATATACCATGAATAGACAGCAGTAGGTAGCAAAACACATTATAGAAACAGAGCAACCAATATGATGCTCAACTATCAAAGAACTCAATATGTTCCAATCTCTTATTAGCTAATAAGGCTCCAGAGTCCAGAGAAAACATCCCAGTCTTCAAGTAGGTCATCCATGAAAATGAAACGAACCAGGACTTCGAAAACCTATGCAACCAGTACTGACAGTGTTGTAACAGCGAATGAGCTAAACATACTATTCCGACACCAACCCATCTAATCAGCTGATACCTTAACAAACAAACTGATAACAAGGGAACACGGTATCGCATATGATTGCCAAATCAGAATTGTCTGTTCTCCACCACAGTATCAACGTTCCACAATTCTGCTGCTGTTAACTGAAATAATACAAAAAGACAAATAGCAGTAACAGCTGATTTCCTCTCTAGTAACCTGAAATTATCTTATCTTCACACAAATACATTATTCATATTCTATCGCAATTATAATGTTTGATCTCTGCTAAGAAGCACAAACTTAGATCTGTTCGCAATACAAATAAAGAATTTTCACAAGTGAAACCAACTGATATGCCACTACAGCATCACCAACTATTGCCTATTAGTCCATTAGCATTATTTATCTTGTCTTGTTATGAATGTCGTAGTAAAAGATCTAATACCATAAATTGAACAAAATGTGTTATGATGCATTTAGAGACAATAAACTAAATATTACTGTTACTACTAAGAAATTATAGGATGTGAAGTGCATTTTTTCTTGCTTTTTTTCTCTATATATTCATAAAACTCCTTTGATATCTAATTATAATAACCCAAGTTCATGGCAGTTCATATGATGCAATTGACCAAGAAGTAGAGGTTTTTTTTCTAAATAATATTATTGTAATAAAGAATTGCAATTTAGGGGTACGGTTTCGTCTAATTGCAGAAACGAGGACGAGTCGGTCATACAGAAACCAACTAGTTAGAAGTCGGTTACTCACAAACCGACAGGGGGAAATCGGTTTTGGACCAACCGACTATGTGGGACCCGCCACACCACGTCGGTTTCGTGTAAGAAATCGGGAGGCACTATGTGCCGATAGGCTAATCGGTCAGTGGGCAACCGACTGGGTTATATTATTCAACCGTGTGGAGGATAGATGGTACAAGAATTAATACTAGTAGTATATGTTTTGTTGCAGATCCAACCGGTAGTTGCTTGCATGCTGCATATTTTTATAATATATCTCAATGTTATTAAAATTAAATTAATTACTATAATTTAGAAAAAAAATGATTGTATTGCATGTCAGGTCTACACATGTGTCAGCTAAATCTTATGCAACAAAATTTTTTATCATCATAAATGTTTTAAGATGTAATAAATATTTTTAAAACGTATATTGAAAAAAATCAGTTCTACGATTACAAGTGTTAATCTGAAACCTATAATGCATTATTATTTTTCTCTTTTTCTGTTATATCTTATATATAATTTTTCCCTTCAGACTTGCACTTGTACAAGTGTCAGACCTTAAAAAGGGATGTTACCTCCATATAACATGGTGTCTATAGCTTTTTAGCCACCTCACACACCAGGGTTCAATAGACACCATGCGAGACTCATTGCAGAGGCTAAGGTTGTCAGAATGATAGTCACCAAGACTATCATAATGATAGCCACCAAGACTACTATTCCGAGGTAATAACAGATGTAATAACGATTTTAACATATGCAAGGTCTAATGATAATAAGAAATTGAATAAATAAGCAGTTATAACTATTTATTTTGAATCATAATCTTTACTTGATTTATTTTATTTTATTTTGCAAATCTTAATATATCAAAACAAGGATTGCATCCTTCATAAATAAATACATTTTCTTACATGCAAACATATTATTATTTTTTTAAAACTATTATTACATTATTATTTATTACTAAATTGTACCTTATATTTTTCACCCAGGCCGATGGTCCCAATTCCCACCGACCTACTGCAGTTATTGTCCTGAGGCTGTGTGCACCGGGGAACGGTAAAAAGAACTGCAGGACGGATTTAGCGGAAAAAGCTCCGCACCGGCGTCCTCTATCTAATACGGTATCGTAGCGGAGGCGCTCCGGAACGCCAAATCTGGCGGGATAGCGCGCGCACGCTATCCACCGATGTGGTGTGAGGCCCACACGCTATCCCAACCACCGCGCGCGCGACGGAGCGGAGAGAGGAGGAGAGGAGTGCCAGCCGCGGGAGAAGGAGGGGCGGGGGAAGGGGAAGGAGCACCGGGTCGCCGCTACCGCCGCGAATCGGGCCCTTGTCGGATCTGGCCCCGTGAATCCGGCCTCGACGTCCTCCTTGGCGGCGGCCATGGGCTCGGGAGAGGAGAGGAGACGGGGGCACCGCCTCGCTGGATCCGACCGAAGGGAGAGAGGCCTACGCCAGATCCAGGAGCTTGGGCGGAGGGAGAGCTGCGGGGGGAGGCATGCGCATCGGAGCAGAGGAGCCGGTGTTGAAGTGGTGCCATGGTCGGGTGCGCGCAGGGCTGGAGGGGGCGGCGGAGGAGGAGGAGGGAGGGGGCGACGCGGAGGAGGACGCGCGCGTGGCGCAGAGGAGGAGGGAGGAGGGCGGCGGCGGTGCGCAGGGGGGGGGGGGGGGGGAGGCCAAGGGCGGTGGCGCGCGCGGGGAAGGCGGAGGGCATGAGGAGAAAAGAAGATTCTGGAGAGAAGAAAAGGAAGGGGAAAGAGAGAAAAGGGAAAGAAAAAAGAGAAAAAGAAGAAAAAAGAAAAAGTGAAAAATATTATTATATAAAATTATATTACTAAACTATTATAAAAGGAAAAGAAGTAAAAAAGAAAAATAAAAAAATAGAGGAGGAGAGATGAAAGGAGATGGTAGTTGGAGAGGGTTGAATAAAATATTAGGTTGGTTGATATAGAGGATGATATAGAGTATGAACGGGTGTAACAAAACTAGATATAGAGGAGAGAATCTTGCTGACTAAAACAAAATATTTGTTTTAGAGAATGAATTTAGACTATGACGAGTATAGACAGTCTCACATGCTAAAAAATTCATAGCAGGCACTAGTAGGTTACCAAGTAACCGACAGGCTTGTTTTCAACAATTTTGATAGGACTAGTCGGTAAATGCATAACCGACTAGTGCTGCGCCTACGACTAATCGGTCGTCCTGTGACCGACTACGCTATTTTCATCCGACAAGGCCCACACGACAGCCGGATGGGTGCCACGTCAACGCCACGTCGGAAGTCGGTAATTGGATGACCGACTTGTGCCTAGTCGGTAATTGGATGACCGACTGGCTTCTATTCGTGCGATTTTTTCAATCTATACTCCTAATCTGAAATTCTTTATTAAAATATTATTAATTTTTTTTTAAAAAACCAAGAAGTTTGATGAAGAGGTGTCAAGGAGGGGTCAAGAGAAGTTAAACAAGAGAAAGAAACTGCAGCAGAAAAGATTTGATGAAGACTAAGTAAAAAAATTGTCATGTAGGAAAGATTTTTGAAGAATAGAATGAACAAATAGTTTGAACCGTGAATATTGTCTTTTCTCGCTGCCAGCATGTCACTGCATCTACAAAACAGGGACTAGATCGATGAGAAGTGCATGTGTGGCATATGTACTTCTTTTAGCTCAATTGGTCCTCGTTAGCATATTTGTTCTTTTCCTGACCTCTAATAGGACTGTTCTAAGTGTTCAACAACAACAACAAATCATCAATAAGTGATCAACAGATTTGAGTTTAACCAAACTTGATGGCTACAGAAAAAAGTATCATATACTATCTTGTAAAAAAAGGACATACATTACCAATATTTCAAGCATCATCGACTCCTACTTTAAAGCCATATATTACCACAAACTGCTGCTGATCTATTTCAAGAATCATTGACGCCTACTTTAGAGCCATACATTACCACAAACTGCTGCTGATCTATTATAATAGGAGTCGATGATTCCTTTGACTTGCTGTAAATTATGTGCAACACTGCATTTGCAAAAAATACTTGCCTTTTCTGCTGAAGGTTCAGAGTCACTGAGCCATCCTTCCAGTTTCAGCGACCCATGAGATGGATTTTACTCCGGTACATGGTAGTTTGCCACCACTCTTACACTGCCAAAAGAAAGAGCATACCTAATATATGAAGAGGAATCTGTGTCAAACCTGCTCAAGGAGTCTCCATGGTCATTAATAAGATCAAAAGAAAACCAGGAACACATATAGCTTATATTACCACTATTAAGCAACAGTACATCATAACAGAGTGCAATAGATTGCTCATTTGCATGTGCCGAAAGGGTTATTCATACAACACAAACTCAATCAAGATAAAGTTTCACATTGATCCCATTATCAATCAGCGACTGCACAACTGCCCTTATCTTCCCCTCAAACTTGTCCCGTTCGCGTGGTGTGTACGTACAGGTGTACACATCGGACTCCTTCGCCCTCTCTGCCAGGAAACGCCCTACGGCTAGGCAGGCGGGTATATCGGATCTTGACTGGAGAACTGCCTTGATGTCCTTGGAATTGGTCCCAGCGACTGCGACTTGCCTGCACGTCGAGCGGTGCGTGAGGGATGCCGAGACGAATCGCTTGGAAATGAAGACATCGAGGGTGAAGGGTTCCATGTATGCAATGGTGCGCTGCTTGAAAGAAATGTGCTTGTGTGGATTCTTTGATCTCTTCTCTTTCTTGTATGTGTATGGTCTACTGTTGTCTTCATCCACAAAATCCTCCACGCCAAAGAAGCTCCTGGAAGAGCATAAGATCTGGAATGAAAAGGCACAATTCATCGCATGTCAGCATGGGAATCTTAAAACGAAAACTAAAATAGCTGATGACATTGCAATCAGTAAAAATAATTGTACAAGCAGGTTGCATATGTCATTGCCTTCTGAACTCCAAGTAAACGACAAGGTTCAATTTGGCTTCTCCAAGAGTTTTTTATGCAGGAGGACAACCCAAGCTACAGTATCTGGAGCTTCTTAGCATTAGACTTGAAATCGTGGATTATATTAGTTCTTAGGAAACTGGTTGTCAAATTCCAATCCTATGGTTACTTAAGCAAGGAGATATGCTTGCCACTTGAAATCAGAAGGGATACATAATGTCAAACTTTCATGTCTCAAATCCACAAGCCTACAGGACAAAGTCAAAAACAGTCTAGGACACATTAACACCAGAGTCCCGGTAGGTAATCATAAAAGAAGCTCCTGGAAGTACATAAGATCTGAAAAGAAGAAGGCTCAATTCGGCAAGTGAACCTAGGAAAGAATAAAATGACTTATTTTCAGCTGGATACAGTCTAAACAAATGCAAGTAGACTACAGAATAACTGCAGTCAGTTGCACAAGTGAATCTGCAAGGAAAGTTAAAACTTCTGAATACCAATGCATTCAGTGTTAACTAATTGCAGTCATAGATCTGAGTGTGCTGAGTAACTGAATTGTCAGTTGCATTGCATCTTTGGTGAACACATTGGTCACACATTATTTTTTTTTTTCTGTTGTCAATATGAATGTAGTCACAAGCGTACACAACCTTTTATTGGTCACGTAAAGTATGGTTTTCTTTTATTTGTCACTATATTTACCATAATCCATAAAAGGCGCATTTTGGTTCTCGCAAGGAAAAAAATGTTCAAGCATGCAATGGAAGCTACGGCATTTGCAGCCATATATCATCAAACATGACATCGGGGTTTGTCATAGTCCTTGGGAGCTTGCAGGTTGCCAGCAATGTTATTTGTCATTTGAACAAGTACTCAAGTAGAGATAAAAATTCCTTAATTTTTCAAAATATTTATCCAACTGTGAGCACTGAGCAGTGGAAGTGAAAGAAATTGCTCATTATAAACTAAAAAAACATAAATCTCACAAGTTTTAAGTTTGTTGCTGTCAGGTTAGAAAGATTCGTTACCTGCCCACTGTGGAATTGACTCCAGCAAGTATATAATGCAGGTGCAGGATTTCCTTTTTGCAGAGCATGAGCTCCTCTGCTCCAAGACTGACTCAAGATGTTCTTCAGCATCTTTACCCCAACACTTTTGCAGTGCCCAGTTGTTAATAACAAATAGGAACAATTGTGGCCAAGCCTCCAGGCCAATCTGTAAGAAACAGAAGTTGTATTATAACTAAAAACCTTCAACACCATATTCGACCTAAACCGAGTTCAAATCATTCAATTTGATACAAATTCATGAGGGACTTGCTAATTTTCAGCTGACTGAAAGTTTGGGCAATTTTCAGTCAGCTCTTTGAAGATCTAGATCCAATGATTTATAATTATTATTACATATTTTCTAGCTTTCAATCAGTTGAAAGCTTTCAGCCAATGGTTTGTTACTTTGTGTTTTAATTTTTCTTTTGTAAGATTATTTGTATAATAATTATAAACCATTGGATCTAGATCTAATGGCTCAAAGAGGTGACCGAAAATTTCTCCAACTTTCAGGCAGCTGAAAGTTAGCAAGTCCCTTATTATTATACAGATAATCCTACAAAAGAAAAATTAAAACACAAAGTAGCAAAGCATTGACTGAAAGCTAGAAAATATGAATTCATAATGTTTGGATGCTGTTTGGATTTAGAATTTTTGAAAAACAAGACAACTAGGAGTACCTGTGTAAGCAATCTACAGTTCAACACCGTCATCAGAACACGATAAAATTGGCAAGGCGCTTGTAATCTACGGGTGTAATCTACACTTGAACCGTGAACTGAAAGCAAACAACAACACGCTGGATAGATCTACAGTTCTACACAGGAATAGAGGAGGAGGCTGAGGACTAATGGAAGATTAGCGTTCGGGGATGGGGTGATGAGGGACATATCGAGGTGGAGGACGGATTTACAGTTCGTAGGAGGCTGGGGGTTCGCGCAAGGGGTTGGGCCTGCGGTAGCGGTGGAGGGAGAGCTCACCTCGATCGGCGGCGAGGAGGACGAGGGAGATGAGCGTCAAGGCCGTCGTTTCGCTACCGTTGGGGGAGAGGATCTCGCCGCCGAGGGAAGTGCAGCCGAGTGTCGTTGACGACTGCCGACGGCCGGGGAGCTGGCGCTGAACGGGGACGGGCGGCGCGGCGGCGGCGGGAGCTGTGGGCTGTGGCGCACTGGGACGGACACGTAACGGCCCAGCCTGCGGACAGTGCACGTGGGCCAAGAATTTGAAGGCCTATTACGCTATTTGCTTCAAGGCCCCTCCCCCATCCGCCGCGTCTACGGTATATGTCGCCGCGTTGGCGAGCACGCCCCGCAGCCCAACTTTTCCAGCAGCACGACGCGGCGTGCATGGGATCGAATCGATCTATCGTCCCCAGGGCGCCGAACCGAACGATGGTGGACACATCGTCAACGTTGAAAATGATCGGCGAATCCCGTTCGCTCTGGGCACGAACCGTAACGTGGGGTGTCAATGAATGGATCCGCCGATGGAACCAATAACCAGGCAAACACGCCCGATCGTTAGGAGGAATCCGGGAATCAATGCGTTGGTTAGATGGATACATCTATCACCCTCTTCGCCGCTCCATGGCTTGGCTGATTACCAAATACTGTACTAGTACTACTATACCAGTCGCTTTCATCACACAACAAATTATGTTCGTCGAGTGTCCTTCAATCACCGTGCTCCAATTTGAGACCTCGAATGAATCGCACGGCTGTCGGACATGAGGGTCCTACGCCAAACGCATGTTCTCCTTTTCTTGGTGCCTCCATTACGCCCTCCCCTCCCTCGTTCACAGAGAATCGGTTGCTGGCCGTGCAAAAAAAAAAAAAACATCTTGAAACCCGCCATAAATCGAAATCGCGGAGACAAGCCGCATGCAAGAGACAGGCGATCGGCAGGGGTACCCAGGCTTGAGGCTTGTGCCCCATGACAGTAGTAATGGTACAGTATTATTATTTGCAATGCACGGTATATTGTACAACTCGGAAAAAGGAAATACTCCTACTCCTACGTGTATACACCCTCCAGCAAAGTCAACAATTTAACAGTCCCCGGACAATACAGACACTGGAACGGACAGATAAGTAGGCGAAGGCGCATTAACGGCGGCATTCATACCGCCAACGACCTACCTCGTGATGTTGCGATCCTGTGCCAGTAGCATGGCCCCGGTTCGACGGCCGTTGCATGCTGCTGCAATTCCCACTCTCTCTAGCTTCGGAAGAAGAAAAGAAGCAGCACGAACCAGCTTGGTTTGGTCAGGAGTGAGGAGTCCAACAACTGTCCAAAAGATGAGAAGGATCGGTTAGGCAAATCTTGATTTTCTAAAGGAACGAAGAAACGGGTCAAAATGTTTGTGGCAGTGGCGGCACTTGCGCTATTACTACCAGTAGTCGCACACACAAAAGTGGTATTTGGCGCAAGCGACTGTCACTCACACGGCTCGAGTCAAAAGTATACAACGAAACAATGCGTTTGTCTGTATTTTTTTTTTTTCCAAGAGAGACGACGGTGGTGACGGGAGGCAATGGCGTACAGTAGCGAGTCGCTGCTCTCGCTCCATTACGCTGACTCAGAGCTCAGTGGGCACAGTCCGGGCATTAACGCGGGTCACCCACCAACTCAACCCACTCCCCTTTCCTTTGCCTTCGCCTCGTCCGGCCGGGCGGACCCCACGGCGGCAGCGCAGTTAACTCTCCCCTCCCTCGCCACCCCACCCGCCTCCTCCGCATGCGCGCTCTGTTCGTGCTTTGCCGCCCTCGTTTCCAATTCCCCTCCACCTTCTCATCGCCACTGCAGTCCACCAGCATCGCGACACTGCCGCAGCAGCAGGCGCTGCGTTGCCGGTGCCACACCACCACGCTCGCCGGGGTCGTATTAAATCGTCGGCGTAGCAGTGGGCGCGCGCGCGTCGGATGCGCTTTGCCTCCCTCCCCCTGCCTCTGCTCGCTACTGTCCACGTCCATATAGCGCGCGGCGAGCAGCGTCCGGAGGCGAAGCATAGGTAGGTAAGCTGGCAACAGTGCTTCTGGCTAGCAATGCCACCGGCGCCGGGATCCATGACGACAGGTCAGGAAGGAAAAGTGGAGCAGATGGCCACCAGCGGACAAGAATCGGGCAAGAAAAACGAAGCTAGCAGCGGCGAGACTGAGGCGGCGAAGGCGTGCGCGCCCAAGGCCGCCGCCGCCGCTGCGTTGCCGCGCCACAGGCGGTCCAAGAGGTTGGTATTGATACCCGCCGCCGAACCGCGACGGATCTCTCCTCAAGCTTCGTTGTCTTCCTTCAAACTCGTTCAAATCGCGTTGGTCTATTAACTTCCACCGGCGTCGCTGTTCTTCGATTTTCAGCGCGTCGTCCGAGAGGACCGTGGACCAATGCAAGCACGCGGCGGCGGCGGCCCTTGGCGTGGTGGATCAACGCTGGAGCCAGGCGCCGGTTCCCCTCCCTCCCTTCTTCTCGGCGAAGGTTGCAAATCGCTGCGCACTCTTTACAGCGCAGCACTGAAGCTGAAGGTTATGATGTGAGTTCGCACCGAGTACTGACTTGGCTCGCTTTATTTTTGAAATTCTCTGTCGCCAGAACCTGCCGGACCCGAGGAGGTCGTTTGCGGCGGCGGCCACCGCCGGAGGATGCTCGGTTCACCAGGTGCCGAGGGATCACCGGCCGAACGCGTCGCCGAACCACCGCGTGTCGCTGGAGAACGATGTGAGGACACCGTTTCGTTGTCACGTGGTGCGCGCTTTCTTTGTGGTGAATGATCGCGTTTGCTGAATTTTTCTGGCAGGTCAGGCAGCTGCAGCTGCATCTGCACCAGGAGAGGTCCATCAGGGTCATGCTTGATCGGGCCATCGGCCGGGCCTCCAGCACTCTGTCTCCTGGCCACAGGCACTTCCCGGCCCAGGTGTGAATGATCTGCCATTTTCTGGTGCAATTTCTTTCCCCAATCAAATTAAATCGTTTATTTAGTGCACTTGATACTCAAATCATCTGCTGGTGGCAAAGCCAATTTGCGATGTGCACAAGGGCCGAATAGCATCTGCGTTTTCTCATGTAGCGTGTTTCTTACTTCGTAGCAGTGCCGTGGCAGTTTCGAAGTATGCTTGTATTCGGTACAGCAACTCACTTTACCTGGACTGAATATTCCTGCTACCCGCATGAACATTCAGCTATCTAGCAAAGACAATTGTACGCAGACATATACTTTTTTCCCCTTGTTTTGAACTGTTGATAATGTGATGTCAGTTAAAGAAATCAAAAGCAATTGCCAAATCAAGAGATCATGAAGAAAAAAAAGGTGTTACATAACTGCTACTCCCTCCGTCCCTAGACATAAGGGATTCCCGAATTGGTTAAAGTATGTTAAATTTTGACTGATCACATCTATAAAAGTAAATAACTAAGCATTTTACATATATTCTGATAATTTGTTATTCGGTAAATACATTAATGCAAGTTTTATAATTTTTTTTTTTATTTACAGTCAAATATTAAGAAGTTTGATTTGATCAAAACCAGAATCCCTTATGTTCAGATATTTTTTTTTTATTTACAGTCAGATATTTTGCTTCAGAAGTAGTTCATTTTAGTGGTGTTCTGAAGGCTGATTGCAATTCTTCCTGCAGACAAAGGAATTGATAGCAGAGATTGAATTGCTGGAAGAGGAAATCGCCAACCGAGAGCAGCACGTTCTTACTCTCTACAGAAGCATCTTTGATCAGTGCATGTCCGGTCCACCGTCGGGGCAGAGTTCTGGTATTTCTTCCCCCGCACACACAAAGAGCATCAGTTCCAGGACAAGGCGGCATCCAAGCATAATATCTAGTGCATTTTGCTCCTCCAAGAAGCTCCCGCTTCAGCCCTTCCACATCATGGCGTCGGTGTCAGAATCGGGGAGAACCAAGAATATGCTCAAGGCCAAGATCAAGCATGATTCTTTCTCAAGTGAAACATTGGATATCAATCCTACACCCTTCCCACCAGATCTAAAGAAGGTAAAACGGTCAAGAAAATATGATCTTACAACAAATAACTTACATGTTCATCGTGCCGGCTGTAAAACATTGTGTATGCATCATTCCAGAAAAATTAACATGATGTACTTTCAGTTTCTCTAAAAACATTAATTAACCATTGTGTATGCTATAAAAAAGCATAAAAAAATATTACTTCATTATACATCTTCAGATCTATTCTTTGCTGCATATAGCCACTGTTTTATTTCCAGGAAAATGCAGCATTACTATATTGTTTTTCCAAAACTTGAGCTTCTATACCTAATGATTTTAAATGACGATATGCTGCTTATATATGTCTTGTCATGCAGTGGACTAATTTTGACTCTTCTCTTTACAAAAAGTTACCTTATTCTGGAAGTAGTTCTCTAGCTCGCACACTGAAAGAACACCTTTATCAATGTCCAAGCAAAATATCTGAAGAAATGGTTAGGTGCATGGCCTCCATATACTATCTTCTGCGCACTGAGGCACCAGAGAAGTCAGAAAAGGCCCGTTCACCATTCTTGTCAAGATCATCAACAAATGTCATTCTTCCTCGGAGGGTAAATGGAAAGGAAAATGGTTTATTAAACAACAAATGTGTAGTGGAGGTATATTCAATATCTGCTGACAAGAATCAAATGCCAGACGTTTCTTATGCGATTACTCACTACAGGTTGGTCCAAATGCTGCAACATATACCGTCAAGTAATGTCGATTGGACTTAACAAATTCGTTTTTTTCTCGTTGAGCGTAGGTTGCTTGTGGAGCAGCTTGAAAGAGTCGACCTGAGCATGTCAGAAGACAACATCAAATTGGCCTTTTGGATTAATGTGTACAATTCTCTTATCATGCATGTAATGTCAGATATCGTACAGTGCTTTTGCTTTGTGTTTTTCTTTTTATGATATTATTCCCCTTGTTAATCTATGTTTCATTCACTTGCAGGCGTATCTAGCATACGGAATTCCTAACAGCTCTTTGAAAAGAATGGCGCTATTTCACAAGGTCAAACAATGTACTATATACTGTAGTTTTCTGATGTCTCATTGGAGTACAGTATACCAAAATTTTTCATTTTGTTTTAAGATGATCTGTTAAATGCTATTAATAAGTAATTTCCCCATTGCAGGCTGCCTACAATATTGGAGGCCATGCCGTTACTGCCAATTCTATTGAACAAGCATTGTTGTGCTTTAGATCTGCACGGATTGGTCGGGTATGTGGATCTGCAGTTCCTTGTTGAAGTTTAAATATTGATTTTATTTTGCATGCAAAATATTGATCTGCAGTTTAAACTTAAGCATTTTCACCGTCTATTCCGCCTTATTACTTGAATATACAACACTGAAGTTTCTGGGCAATAATTTTACTGAAAGAAACTTAAAGAACATTTTCACCGTTAGTTTCCATGGAACAACCATATAATGATACTGTAGTACTATAACATAACCATGTGCTTAATTGCTTCTATGATGTATTTGTCAGCAGTGGTTCGAGTCCATCCTCTCAACAGCGATGCGGAAGAAATGCGCGGACGAGAAGCAGCTGGTCCAGCTCAAGTTCGGCCTACCGGATTGCCAGCCTCTGGCCCTGTTCGCCCTGTGCACCGGCGCTTCATCTGACCCCATGGTACTCGCCTGGCTTTCACTTCAGCACACCACACCTGCATGTCTGCCGTGCTTCTTGCTCTGAAGCTCTGACCGTGCCATCGCAGCTGCGGGTGTACACGGCGAAGAACATCATGGAGGAGCTGGAGCGCGCCAAGCTGGAGTTCATACAGGCGACCATGGTTGTGAGGAAGTCGAAGAAGGTGTTCCTGCCACGCCTGGTAGAGCGGTACGCCCGGGAGGCGTGCCTGGGCCCCGACGACGTCCTCCCATGGGCGCAGCGCGAGGGGGCCGTCGCCGACGGCCGGAAGCAGCAGGACGCCGTGCAGCGGGCCTCCGGGAGCCGGCGGAAGGCGGCGCAGGCCGTGGAGTGGCTGCCGTACAGCGTCAGGTTCCGCTACGCCTTCGCCAGGAGCATGGTCGACAAGCCGCAGTGCTGACTTCGTCTTGCGTAATCTCGGTCGTCGTACCTGATGCCGTTGCTGCGGGAAGGAGTATAACTTGTTTTTACTGCTGCTGATGCCGATGCGGCCGGAGATGATGTATATGCAAGTTTCTTTTTTTTTTTTTGAACTCATGTAAATGCAAGTTTCGATTGTGCTGGGCTGTTGTGATGCAGAGTCACTGAAGTTTTTTTTTTTTTAACTCGAGTCACTGAAGTTACACAGATGAACTTGAGCAGTACTAGTAACCAAGCAAGCGGCGAGGATTAGCCGATTAGGAGTCTTCGGATTGATTATTCATGCTGTTGTACAGAGATTAATTCAGTAGTGTAATACTGTAATTTCAGTATCCTGTCTGGCACGCCATAAGGATTCATTTGAATGATTCGGAAACTGGAATGCGTGAGCATGCACCGGGGCTTCGTTTTGAGCGGGAACACGTGGTGCCGCTTGTCACTTTCGAATATGGCCGTCCCATTGCATTCCATGGCGCTTTGCACACCGAAACGCGCGAAAAAAAAAAAAAAAAAAGGGGCAAAGAAGGCGGGTTCGGTTCCGTCCGCCGTCCGCGTACCAACCGCGCACGCGCCACGCGGATGCGGCATGGCATGAGGGTGAGAGTGAGACGGTTCGCTCTGGAGGGGGGCGTGCACGTTGACCCTTCGGGACCCGCTTCGCGCGCGCCCGCTCAAAAGCCGTTCTAGTATGCGACGCAGCTCCTGGACCTGGTTCGTGCACCAAGCAATTGCAAAGTTTGACATTTCGTTTTTCTCAATATATATAATGTGCCCCTCTAGTTATTTAAGGAGAACAATTTCTATAATCTATTAATTTAGATTTTAAAAAATCTGTCTTACGCCCATAAAGTTAAAGATTGAATCCAAATCAGTTTTGTACCTTCTATATTAAACATTAAATTCAAAAAATCATAAATCACTCATCCGAAGTTTAAATGAGACAAACTCGAACTCTATCTCGTAGCCCTCGAAAAGTTCTACAACTTTATATATTCAATGGAAGTTAAGATTTTGTTGTTTTAGTTTCCAAATTTATGATGCAAAAATATTTATTCTGATTTAGACTCTTCTATGCAGGTCCCTCTGCAGAGTCCATATCTCCAACCTCCGAAGTTCAAATAATATGATTACATATGTTTCAAAAAGGATTCGACGAGATCTACAACTTTGGTGTTTTAACTTTTCTCATTAGATCATGTTTTCAAGTCCAAAATCACGTTGTAATGCAGTATTGTTTTTATTCTGCGTGAATTGATTATTTTTCCTATCGGATAAAGCTTCTAGAAATCTTTACGCATTGGGTCACGACCTTGGTCTTGCATGTTGACTTCATATAGATCCACTAGTATCTTATAGACCTAATGAGCTTATGAGAATCTCTTTTTATATGGTAAATTGTATTTCATATCGGTATTTCACATTTTTAAGCATTTTTTATTGTTATTTCACTTAATTTTATAATATAACACTTAAATGACACTACATGTGAAAATCGTTAACATGAGGTATAAAAAAATATCTATGATAAAAATATGGTAAAAAATAATATTAAAATTATTACTTATGACATATAAAATAGTACACTAAGAAACACCAATGATAATATAAATATCAACTTTTATATAAAAAATATTAACAATTATATTATGTAAATAATTTAAGTTTAAATTATAAAAAGTGTTTTATTTTTTAAAAAACCCGTAACAACGTATAGGTACTTTGTTAGTATATTTTTATATTTAAAAGGTACTTGCTCTATCTAAAATAATTGATGTTTTATCTTTGAACATAAAAATTAAGAAGAAATAAAAAAAATGAATACATAATAAAGAAGATGAAAAAACATAGAAATATATTGAAAAGAGAAAAATACATAAGATTGACTCCAACAACAATAACCATTTTGAAGAGGCAAATTGTTCATTGCCTCACGTGTACAATAGCTCAAATAAGAGGCAAATTGGATGGTCTCCAACAATAACAGTCATCCCTAAATGCAAATCGTCTCGCTGCCAAAGCCGTGGCCACTCCCCGTTGCGTCGCCAGCCGCCTCGCCTCTCTCTGGCCCCTCTTATGCGTCACTGCCCCCACGCTCCGCGCACCTTCTCCTTCTAGAGGGCTTCAATCATCTTCCCTCCAAGCTTATACACCAGAAGGCCCGGCGGATAAGGGACAGTCGATGGAGATCTCGACGACCACCGCCTCGCCGCGCTCTGCCTCCTCCTTGATGCGAAGGCCTATGGCGCGGTGGAAGGCCTTGAAGAGTTTGAGGAAGAAGAGCTCCGAGGCGGCGACGGAGACGAAGGGTGTCTCGGCGTCGAGCGATTTGGCAATGCGTAACTGGCTCGCGAGGAGGACGGTGCGGCCTACGATCTTCCCTTGATGGATGAGCTGGAGGATGAGGTTAGCGGCGCGACGGGCCGGGAGCTGCCCAACCATGCCCTCTGAAGCGTCGCACCAGGGACAAGGTCGCCACCACGCATCGGTCGCCCAACATGCTCGCCTCCACGCGAGGTCACTCGCCCCGTGCCGCCGCCGCCAGCTTGTCCTGTTGCTCGGGCCGCTCATCACCGTCACCACTGGTGGATCCGCGCACCGCACCCAGGCCCGCCAACCCAAGGTCGCCACCACGCGTCGATCACCCAACACGCTCGCCATTTGCCTTCAAGGAGAGAGGGAGTGTATTTTTACATCTTCTCTTTCTTCTGATTGCAGTTTGCATTCCTTTTGTATTACCTATTGGAGAAGGTTTTACAATGCACAATAGTTTTTGGATAGGCAAAATTGGATTTGCATGTCCTTGAAGTTAGTCTAACAATGACAATGACACTTTGAGAAAACTGGAGATAACTAAAACGATAAGTATTTTGGGAATGACAAAGTATATTCTAATGTACTACTAGTAGACTGTGTTGTTGAGACGATTTGATGTCTTTCAAGTTACCAGGCCATTTCTAATCTCTAATTTCTTAGAGTAGATTCTCACACATCAAATAATAGTACGTCTACTCCATCTTCATGTTAGATGATGCTCACATTATACGAACATTTCTATGCAATTATAAAATAAAAAAATATTATTTACATTGAAAAAAAACTAAACTGTGATGGTTGATTTTATATCTCAAGGTTTTTTAATTGTTAGGTCTAGGTCCAAAAGTTTTTACAACTTTTTATTACTCTTGTACATTTCTAAACTCTAATTTTCGAATCCTCACATAACCTAGTCATATTCATATTCTATCTCCATGTTAGGTAATGCTACAATAATTTAATCAATCTAATCTTGATTTTACTTTTCTAACTTCCACAAAATAAGCAACAAGATATACTATTCTTTTTTGGGGTTTGGTTGTTATCTCATTTGACCGTTGCTGCTCCTTTTTATGTCTCTTGGACACAGAGTTTGACCTCAACTTTGTTCTATTCACACAACTGATTTTGGATGATTGCGAGTACTTCCTGCGTTCAAAGTAGTCGATGTTTTAGTTCCGGGCTCAAAAATAAAAAAAACATGAAAACATAGATGCATAGAAAAATGAGTAGGAGAGATAAAGATAATAGTTTGTTAAAAAAGAGAAAATTACATTGAGAAGTAAAAATAATAATTATTTTGTGAAAACTAGAGAGTGTCAAGTAGTATTTAGGATGGGGATTATATTTTTTAGCTGCTTATAAATATGTGTGGTGTGTTTTATTTAATATTTTTTAACGTTTTTTCGCAACCATGACCTTTTTTTTTACCGAAATAAGTTGACGCTTCTTTTTTATAATTTGAAAACTGGTTGATTGAATGGAAGCACAAAAGTCCGAGATTCCACTCCGAGTGCCCAGTGTGGTCCACAGGCCAAGTCCACTGTCCACGGAAGCGCCCCACTTGCAAGTCACGCTCCACACAAGGTCCACTCGCCAGTGACTCGCCGGCCGCTCCTCCGCTTCCCTCCCGAGTCGCGACACCCGAGAGTCCCGTCACGAACCAGACCCAAAACCAAACGGCCCCACCTCCATCCAGCCCCGCGCCCAGGTGCGCGAGCCGCGTGGTGCCTCCTGCGCAGCCGAACCTCAAAACCCCACCACCCCACCAGTCCACCACCACCACCCCTCTTCCTCTCCCGTCTTCATTCCGCTCCCACCCTGCTCACCTCGTCCTCCGCTTCCACCGCCGGCAGCCGCCGGCGCAGCCGCTTGCCCCCCCCCTTCCCCACCGCTTCGACCCCCGCCTTAGCCTCTGCGGGAGCTAGGGTTCCGGCGCCGCGCGCCGGGGTATGAGCAGCAGCTGCCACCCCGCAGGATCTAGGGTTCCGACGACCCCGCTCACGGATGGAGGGCGGTAGAAGTTTGGGCAAATCCCCATCGGTACCTGACCTCTCTTACCCTTCCCCACTCCCCCCCTCTCCCCCACTGGACCTGCCTCGCTTCTGTATTGCGGTGTGCGTTTGTGTGGGTCGGTTACCCCTTCTCCGTCGCGTGCGGCTTGGAGGGCTAGGGTTTCGGTTCGGTGCTGGAGCAGAGCCGCCTATTGTTCTGTTTTTTTTCGCGGTGTGCAGGGAGTCCATTTCTGATGCCGGGAATTAGGGTTTTGACATTTCTTGGGTCACTGTTACACTCAGTCTGGGTGTTACAGAGAGGCTTAGTTCAATACGACTAGACTGAGTTGCAGCTTTGCTGGGAGATAGGGATATTTTGCTTGGAGTAAAAAGTGTTAGCTAACTCAAGGTGCCGATGCCAAAGTGTGGTATTCAATTCTAGGTGGAGGACGGGTACGATCGTAGTTGATATACGATGATTACCAGTACAGTGTATTGCTTTCTAATTTTATGCTCCTGAATTTGCTATTCAAGATATGCAACAGCCATTCATACTGTCATTATGATTTAAATTTTCACCGCTGAAGCAAAGCATCAAATGGGCACTTTGTGGTGGTCTTTAGAGCTGTCTGAACTCTGAAACGTTCTCACTCATGTTCTTCCCCACACACTCACGCTCATGTTATTTTGCCCAGTAATATGGTATCTGAAGAATGAGAGGTTAGGTAATTTTGCCTGGATATGTATCATGTCGTAACTGTGATTGCTCCAATGTTTGAAACGTTCTCACTCATGTTCTTCCCCACACACTCACGCTCATGTTCCTTGACTTTTTCTAATTTGTGTTTGACTTTTTTGTTGAGACTTTGCATCAGCTTCTTCATTTTGCAGGTATACACCTATGGATCATGACGATAATGACATTCAGAGCCCAAACTTTCAGCTAGCTGGTGAAAATAGTAGCAAATTTTCATCAGGTTTCCAGCCATTTGCACTACAAAAACTTGATATTGACAACCAACTCCAGAATCATCTTAGATTTGATAATTTGATAGATTCAGAAGTATTTTTCAACATACAAGGGCACGACAGTAGTTGGATTGAGGCTTTATCCACTGGGAGTAGTATTGTTGATTTTAGTTCTAGTGCTGCTGAATCCTGTTCCATATCTAAGGCTAATAATATATGGTCAGAGGCAACATCTACAGAATCTGTGGAAATGTTATTGAAATCAGTGGGAGAAAGTGATATCGCTGGTAACATGGATGGTAATGCACATAATATGGACAGTCAAATTGATCTGTCCAACAAGCAGCCTAAATTCAGTAACTCTCCAACAGTTAGCACTGTGGTGCCAACTGAGAAAGACCATTCCCAGAGCACTAGTTCTGGAATGATAGGTGGCCCTGAACGTTCTCAGAGCACTCAATCAAGGATGACAGATGACCCTTCGAGCACTCAATCTCAGCTTGACCATTTTGTACCCGTGTCGATGAATGAAAAGGGCATTGTAAGTGAACAGCTGTCCTCTTCTCACAATGCCTCAGAAAGCTGCCCAGCAGCTGACAATTATTTTGAGGTTGTTCATGATGACCATTCTCTGGACAGATTGAACATTCCCTCAACCGAATTAGATTCGAGGAAGTTGAATAATGAAAATTTCCCAGAGTTTTCTCCACTTGAGTATGTCACTGACTCGTATCACTTTGAGCATGTTAATCAAGAATCTGAGGTTGGTGTACCACAGGATTCGAAAATTTGTCATATCAAAGAAAATAAAGTCAAAGAAGGGCTACATAATTTGGAAAATTTGTCTTGTACCGGTCAACCCTTGGGTGATGTAAACTTATCTAGTCAAGTGAGTAATGAATCCATATTGCCTGGAAGTTCTGATGGATTATTAGAGGCCATTACTAATCCAGTGAAGATGTTGCATAGGAATGATGATACTTGTAAGAAAGTCAGCGATACTCTGCAATCATCAGCAGAATGCCTCAAAAGTTCAGTTGACATGAGCAATAAACCTGTTGATAAGGAGTTTGGTATTGGTTCCAACTCTGGGTCGTCTCACCAATCTGAGCTAAATTTGAGAAACTCTCATCATACTTCCACATCAACCGAAATCAGCAAGATGAGTCTGTCTCCCAATAGAAAGCTTGATCTTGGAACTGGTATTCCTGAAGAAACAAAGAAGACTGTGGCGGACAGTACAAACATCTTCAGAGGTGATGAACATGAAGTGTTGGGGAATCATCAAGGTTCTGTTGAGAATCCAAAAGTTGGTGCCACGGAGGAAAAGAAATTCAGGGAAGACATGCCAGCACTATCAGGAAACGTTGAGCAAATGGTGGAGAATGATGATTCAGAAAATACATCAAATGATAAGTTTGGCTCTTTAGACAATATTCCAACTGATGCTGTCGATACTTCAGAGAATCCAAACATTCCCTTGGTTCATGAGGATTCATTCAAGGAGGGTGACACACCACCTTTGGAGGGGCCTGAAAACATGCATTTGCTCCTAACTGGTTCTGGGCCTCAAGAAAAGATTTCAGTGCCGTCGATCAGTTCAAGCAGCCCTATTATTTCTGCCACAGTTACTGAACCTTCCAGTGGTTTAAAGGATAAAAATGACTGTTCGGAAGATGTTTCTCCTGATGATGCTTCAGCTGTTCTACCTAGTGTGAAGGATTCTGGAATGTCCATATTAAATCAGGAGTCGTCATTCATGGTAGATGCTAAATCCGCTTTAGAAGATGATGACCACAACATTATTTCACCTGACTCCAAACAAGAGGTGGAAAATCCTTCAGTATCAATGAACCCAAACACTGATACTGTTTGTACTGGTACTGAGTCCATGGCAAAAGAAGACAAGGAACATGCTATTTTTATGGGTGAGTTAACAACGGGAGAAACTCAGGATAAATCAGGTGAGTCTATTAGTTTCTTTCCTACCATGGTCTAAATTTGCTTGGTGTCTGTTTAAATTTCTGCATGGATTAGTGATGCATGCCACATTTTGAGCTTGCTTCACTTACATAACTCATAGTGTTGGAGTGCATTCAGGCAATCAAGATGTTCAGTCAGAGAAATGTCAGACTGGTGGATCTATAATACAACCTGAATGTCATAAAGATGTAGCCACACCATCCATGTTTACCTCAAGTGAGAACACAGTTGAAAAGATTGTGGGAACTTCTCTGAATGCAAGAAATGATTTGGATGCAAATGTGCAAGGTCAGTTTATTTTAGCTTGATGTCAATGCAAATTTTTTGTGGGATTACTATGAAAAAGCAGATAATCCAATGTTCCGAACTTAGCAAATTTATGGTCTTACATGTATTCACCATGTAGAAGCAGGCAAATGAAACCCAATGCATTGTAATATATGCGCGAGATCTATTCTTAAGTTCAATAGAATATGGCCCTGTTTGTTTCCGCTTATAAGCGGCTTATCGGTGAAAATAAGCGATAATCCCACCAGACGCTCTGCTTTCTTGCTTATTCTCACTTCTGCTGGCCGTCGCTTCACAGTTTTGTACTATGATAGTCGAAAAGCAAGAAGCAAAAATCCTTGCTTTTCTGTGAATCTAAGCGTGATCCAGAAAATTGTAAACAAACAGGGCCTATATAGGATCTTTGAAGGTGCTTTTCATGTTTCAACCTTTAGTTATGGAGTTGTAATTTATGTTACTGTGAGTATACATGCAGAACATAAGAGCCAGAATGATTGTACCTGATACAAATGATGTGTTTTTGGCTACAGATACAGTGTTAAGTCGTGATGCAGATTGTAGCCCAGGTTCTGTTCTGTCCCAAGGCAAACTAGGCTCAAGTGCTGACGAAATCTGTGCTGATGCCACGTGTGCCCCCCCCTCAGTGATTAGTTGCACTGAGCTCTCTCCCCCAAAAGGTGGACATCCCAGCAACAGTTTGCCTCGTCAGACACTAGCTGAACAACCTGGGAATGTGACAGATAGTGAAGCTTCAGCTGATGCTACCAAAAAATTGGAACAGTCTTCTGATTCTAACAAAAATGTAGAATCTACTGTTGCTTCTGAGGAGGCTAATTCCACAGGAGATGATAGAAATTTCTCCTTTGAGGTTGGAGCTCCTCCTAATGTATCTGAAAAGGCTCATAGCCCTACTTGGAGCCCTTTCCCGAGATTCAATGCTTCTCAGATTACTGAGGTCTCTCTCTCATTATATTCATCATTGTTTGAATATTTTAAGATAAAGTTTGTAGCTACATATTATCTCTTAACATGGTTTATATATCCTAATTTTAGGTAACCACAGAAAATCCTCAATCTAAAAGTTCTGGAAAGTCCTTGAATAATTCCAGTGATGATAATAAGAAAACATCTGACATGGAGGCTGGTAAAGAACAGCTACCAGAAAGGAAAGTAGCTGAAAGTTCTGCGGGGCCCTCAGATAAGCCTAAAATTGGTGATAATACTAAAATTTCATCTCTGGAGCCTTCACGACAGCATTCAACCCTTGAATGCTCTGGTATGCATACATCTCTAATATCCCAAAATTTCACAGGCATCGAATTTTCCTGGCTTGAACATTTCAGTTTCTTGTGCAGATTTGGTGAATTTACCTTTCACAGATTCACAGCATGTGCAGCTACGTGCACAAATATTTGTTTATGGAGCTCTTATGTGAGTTCTAATTCGCTCAAAGTTACTTATCTGCAAATTAATGATTTTATCTAATTCATGTTTTTTTTTGTGCAGTCAAGGAACACCACCAGGAGAGGCTTACATGGTGGCAGCTTTTGGAGAACCTGGTCTGTCTTGCTTCACTATTGAATATGCTCCTTTTTATGTTTCTTTCTTTTAATTAATATATTTGAGTTTTGTTTTTGTGGACAGTAGGTGGTGGTAAGCCTACATGGGAAGCGGCTTGGCGAGCTGCTCTTGAAAGATTTCAGTATCAGAAATCAATTTATAATGGTTTAGAAACGCCCGCAAGCTCACGTTTAGGTAAGTTTGCTTGCTGAAGATGACACTTGATGGTGATGGCACCATATATGATGATTTTCTCCTGATTGACTGTCTTGCAGGTAGTGCGTCTGAAAAAGCAATTAAGACTGCAGTTAAGACTGCACCAGGTAGCAAAAAAGGTGGCAAAACTGTGTTGCCATCACATTCTGCTGTAACTCTGCAGTCACCAACTGCGCCTCCTAGTAGCTCTACATTTAATCTTCAGCGAGGCACTCACCTGGATTTTAGCCAGGCTGTATCACCAGTATTTGGATATAATTCACACGTGAGGCATCCTTCTTCTGGTGTTGCGTCCTGGTATCCTCAGAGCCCTAGTCCCCGCCCTGCACCATGGCTGGTTCAACCACAAAATTTAATATTTGATTCATCAACACAACCAGCTGTGCCTGCAAATGAAACTTCAAAGGGACCATCTTCCAAAAATATATCTGTTTCAAATGCTGTTTCACCTGGCATATTTCCTCCAAGTTCCACATCACCAATTGTTTCCCCAATGGCAGTCGTACATGAGGAAAAACAGAAGGCACCGCCTTCTAATTCCAAGGGAACATCATCGCAAAAGCCAAGGAAAAGAAAGAAAGCTTCAGCAAGTCCAGAACAGCAACTTGTCGTTGCTTCCCCTCAGCCCACAACTGATATGGTGTCATTTACTCCTGCTGCTAAGCATACATCCAGCTTCACTTTATCTACTCATTCTCCTAGTAATGCTTTGGCTAGCAGGCTTGTTCCTAACTTAGGACAGACCTCTGTGCCTGACTACAGCAATGTGGATGCTGAACAAATAAGGATATTTCCGGAACAGATCCGTGGTGCAATAGAACAATCAAAAGGACAAGCCAAAGGTGCAAGTTTGCACTCTATGGAGGCAGTCAGGCACAAGGAAAGCGTGTGGGGCCACCTATCCACAGTATCAAGGAACAAGATACCTCCAGAAGTGGAAGAAAAGCTTACCTCAGCTGTTGCTGCTGCTGAAGCAGCTGTTTCTGTTGCAAAGGCAGCTGCAGAAGCTGCCAAGATGGCCTCGGAGGCTGCATTGCAGGCAAACATGATGGCAGAGGAAGCTCTTAACTCATCTAAATCTCTAAAATCTTTGCAAAATCTTGAAGCTGGCAGATTTAATGCCAATATCAATCCATCTAGCTTCATGAGTTCATCACCTGCATCATCTTGGAAAATTAAGGACAACAGTCATGCCCCGGGTTCCATTGTTTCGGTAGCACGAGAGGTAGCGAGAAAGAGGGTAGAAGAAGCATCTGCAGCTGCAAAACGTGCGGAAAACATGCATGCCATCCTGAAAGCTGCAGAGCTTGCTGCAGAGGCAGTGTTCAATGCTGGAGCCATTGTTGGAATGGGTGAACCACTACCGTTTACTCTATGTGAGCTTTTGGAAGCTGGTCCAGATGGTTTCTGGAAGTCTGAACGATTGAGGAACATTAAAGCTGGAAATGGCAATGTTAATCTGCCAACAGAAACATTGCAGGTAGATGTGCCTGTGGATAGTAATAAGCCTACCAAAAAGCGTGGCCGTAAACCTAAATCTGATCAATCACTACTGAACTCAGAACCATCTTCGAGTGCCAGGGAATTGCAGCCAGATGGAATGAAGTCAGGTAAAGCTACAATAGAATTTGGCATAAAATTGTTCATTTCCAGCCGCTTTGTATTAGTTGTTATTTTTTGGCTTATGCAGGAGATGGGGTTAAAGATGTTCCTGTCACTGCATCTGGTGATGGTCAAAATAATGAAACAGCACTGAAAAGCTTTATCTGGCATGGCATTGAAAAGGGTTCTTCTGTTGAGGTCAGCTTTGCCTCTCTTTTTATTTAGGCCTTGTTCGTTTTTACCAGAACGGACCGGAATGAGACCTGTTCTGGGTGGATTGATTCAGCCTCGTTTTGATTCTGGTCCACTAAAAAAATAGCTGTCCATTTAAGGGCTGACAGGGAATGAAAGCCGGTCCATTTCGACGATCTTGTATGTTTTATGGCCCGGATTGATTCTTTGTCTCTTGAGGTCTAGAATGAAGACAACCGGGTCACTGATTCCCAGCCCAGAATAATTCTTGAGCCTATTTCAATCCCACAAAACCGAACAAGGCCTTAAGGTGGTGGGTCTTGGACATGGTTCTTTCGTTCTCCATTTTTGGCATGTTTTATTACTCCGTTCTAAAATTGTTTTTGCCATTGACTCTTTTTGTTACCTTTGATCTTTCGTCTTATTCAAAAGATTAGCTCAAGTATGCAAAATTATTGGTTATATTTCAAGTTTCTCTAGTAATAAAATAAATCATGAGAAGATATATGATAATTTTCAAAAAAGTTTGAATAAGACGAAAAGTCAACAGCGACAATAATTTTGGAATGGAGGGAGTAGATAATAGTTTACTGTATGAATATTCTACATTTTTGCTGATAAATGCTTATACGCATGGTGTCCTTATTGATATCAATATATAAATATGATAATAATCATAACAAAATGATAGAATGATGTATATTTTGACATTTTCTTATTGATGTTTAAGAGTTCTAAGTCCCCTTATCTTTGTGACATTTATTTGAATTTTCTTAATATGCACGCTTCAAATTTTTTTAGAGTACTTTGACCGCCTACATTCTTAGACAATCATGATATGCTAAATTTTCTTACCTTTTGCTATCAGTATGTGTATTTCTGAGCTATATTGTAATCTTACCTGATGTGCTTCCTCAACTGCCAAAATGAACCCTGTTAAGAGTGGTATTTCATTTGATTTTTAACAGGTTTCATCTTATGTTGGTGGATTTGGTGTAGCTTGGTTTCCGGCCAAGGTTGTTGATATGAATGAAGATAGTGCATTAATCAGCTATGACAACCATAATGAAGGTGAGTGAGTACCCATTTGTCGACTCACATGTTAACCTTTTCTGGATGTCCATTCTTCTACCACGATTTAGTTGTTAATATGTATTCACTCTGTTCTTAAAGTTTTCTCATTAGGACAAGAATTTTAGTTCATTTTAACTAGAATTGTTGACCTAACGGCAAAAATTTGATAACGGAGGGAGGATGCTGTTAGGCCATGTATTAACAGATCTTATTCAGGAACTCATCCTCATGAGGAACATGTGCCATTGAAACTAGAGGGGGGTAAGGCACCTCGAATACGGCTTCCTCACCCTGCTACCCTCTCTAAATTCAAAACTAGAAAGCGGCGCAGGGAAACAACAGGAAATTGTTCCTGGGTTGTTGGAGATTGTGTGGATGCTTGGTTAAAAGATAGGTACGCTCTCTGGTATTCTCTACATTTTTTCATGCAACATTATTATGATATCGATATTTTGCCTGTGAACTATATGTCTTTCTTTCTATGGGGTATGCTCCTCCTCTATGGAAAAGAAGTTAAAGAATGTGTGTGGACAGGATAGCTAGGAATTGTTCAAAGCTTGACTTTGTTCAATCTTAATGCAACAATACCGTATCCTGATGAGTGCTCTGTATTTCACAACTCTGGGATAGAGGTTAGTGGAAGGACGGCATCTCACAGTCACAGTTCTGAGGATCCTGTTGCACAAGAATACACCATAAATGCAAGTTCGAAAATACAGTTAACGAATGACAATTGCTTGTATTGCAAGGTTAGGGTTACAGGATAGATATACAACATTTATGGGCTGTATAGGCCATATGGGTATAACAGCTGTAGCTGTAACTGCACTACACTTATCACAAAGCAAAGATGATTTAATATGTGAACATAGGAAACATAAAATTTTGGTAAATTTGACTATTTGCATCTGGGACCAAATTTTATCCTATTGCTATTTTCCTTTGGTTCCTCTTTTTATTTTTATGCATTAGGATTAGGACCTTACTGTGGTTGGGTGGGTTATTCAAGTGTGTAGCTATTCATGAGTTTTATCCTACCTATGTGTTTAGCTGTTCATGAAGTTTTGTCGTACCTCTGGTGAACTTGACTCTCAAATTATATAAAGTAGATTCTGGTTTGCATTTTTCACTTCCATCTAACTGAAGAATACATGTAATTTCCAATGTAGTTATATAGATTCCTTAGTTATCACTGATCTTGGAATTTCTGTTTCCTTTTTCAGTTGTTTATCATGCAAATTACAGCTTTAGATAGCTGCTTACTACCCCTATGCACATTGCTGTTTTATCATAATCCTTTTTGTAATTAACTGGTGGTCTAAAGCCTATTTATTTCACAGGTGGCAAGAGGGAGTTATTGCCCAAAATCTCGAAGCCAATGAAACAAAATTTGCTGTACAATTTTCAGGTGCTTCTTCTTTCCCGCTTCCATTGTTGTTGTTTTACCTGATTCTAAATGTATGTACTTTCTAGTTTGTCAACCTGAAATTTAACTAGAACAGCATTCAGTAGTGCACTACATGAGCCAAAAGGGAAGTTCATGGTAACACTTTCAAAATAGGCAGAAAATACATTCCTAGGCTTACATCAAACCAAGTTAAGATAATGCAGCTTGTGGTTCAGTTACTCTTTATCTTCTTTAGCGGCATGTTGCTTCAGGAACTGCAAATCATCCTTGAAAGAATTGAACATCTTTGGAAATATACTAGACAATAAAAGGATGCATGTTATATTCTTAACAACAAATAAGCAAATTATTACTCCCTCCATTCCAAAATATTAGCATTTCTGACTATGTTTGTAGGTGTCTAGATTCATGGTATCTCCAGTGAATCTGGACTATGCACATAGTAAATGGCTACACATGTTTATTTAAGAACAGAGGAAGTTTATGGTAACTGGAATAAAAACAAATTGGGCTCTATAATTATGCAAAATGCTAGAATCACAAATGTGGGAATAAAAACCAATGAGGTACATCGTATTGTCCAATGCAATCATGTCTCTGAGTTGAAACTGATATTATTGAATCTTGGAATTATTTAGTGATTACTTCTAACTGATTTTTGTGCTATATTGCAATGTGTTATATGCATTGAAGTTTAACCCTCCTGGTCATTTTCTTTCTCCAGATGCAGGCAGCACTGATTCCTTAGTGGTTGATGCTTGGAACCTTCGTCCATCACTTGTCTGGAAAGATGGCCAATGGACCGAGTGGTCCCGAGCCAGAGAAAGAAAATCTAAATCAAATAAGGTTGGTTTCACTTGCAAATCGGGTGTTCTAAATTCTGCTTGTCACATTGATACTTAAATGGTAACATTTCATGATCTTAGGGTGATTCGCCTCTTGAGAAACGGCAAAGGACAAACCCACTACAGGCAGGCATAGACAAACCTTTTGGAGGAGAGGCAGGAGGCCTTTCTAAGGACAAGAGTACTGACAACTTGAAAAAGCCAGAGGAACTGAGGCCATTGGCTTTGTCTCAGAGGGACGTGATTTTTAACATTGGGAAGAGTGTAGCTGAGAATAAAACTGAGGCAGTTGCATCCAGGCGACCTAGATTACAGAAAGAAGGATCAAAGGTTGTCTATGGTGTTCCAAAACATGGAAAGAAGAAAAAGTTTATGGAAGTAAGTAAACACTTTGCAGGCCAATCTGATAAGACTTCTGAAGAGAATGCATCTAGCAGAGGCGCGTCTAGCAGAGTTGCGAGACATATGGTGCCTCCATTGCCAAGGCCACAGGACAATACATCAAAAACTCATCAGAGAGGACGCAGGGTAGGTGAGATAAGGTCTAGAGGATTACCTAAACCTTCGAAGTCTCAAACCATCTCAGCTAATACTATTCCTGACAAGGATTCTTTATCCATGCCTGCCCCAAACCCTGGTGTTTTTGAAAGGAATTTTTCTTTTGGGGGAAGTACAAGCACATCCAACTCTGAAAAGTCCACTAGAGAGAAAAACAAAGCCATATTTGGCCATGTTCCTGGAGTTGAAGATATATCTGTTACTGTTCATACTTCCAAGCAGGACGTGACAGCTACTACTAGAAGTAAAAGAAAGCATGTTCCTTCTATAGATAATAGAAGTATACGCAAAACTTCTGAAGGGACTGCTGATTCTGCTGAACCGCAAAGAACTAGTTCTGATTCTGCTGAACCCCGAAGGTCCAACCGCCGAATTCAACCCACTTCTAGGGTAAGTACAGGAAACATATCTATGTTGCAAGTTGAAAATATATATGATCCAGAAACACTTTGGGTTCACATACCTGTCATTAAATATTATTAATGTACTGAAGAATTGGAATTTAACCCATTCTGTGCAATTTGCTGAGTCTGCAAGGCAAAAAAAAAAAAAAACTGGCTTACATATTCTGTTTCCTTGAGCTAGTATAGCTTTTTGATAATATCACATTGCTAAGATAATGATTAGCATCAAATTCTGTGGGCTGTTTGAGACTTGATACACAGCTTGTTTCTTGTGTGGTTTCATGTATAAGTTACACGAGTTGTGCTTGATCATGTGTTAGTAGCTCTTTTTGATGTTGATACTTACGGATGTTGCTTGAAATGACATATGTATCTCCTTTATTGTGTGTGCCTTATTTTATTTCACTATCTTGTGCTACAGTTACTAGAGGGACTGCAAAGTTCTCTTATAGTTTCAAAAGTTCCTGGTGAGAAGGGTCCCAGGAGCCATTTCAGGAGTACTACGTCAAGAGGTAACTCCTTCACTTATATCCTTGTTTCACTCTCGATGTTTTTTCTTCCGTGGTATTGAATCTGTTTTGAAACTTTATTCATGGAAACAGGGAGAGCTCATGGCTGAGAAAAGGCGCTAGCGTGCTGTTTTTTTGGGGAGTTTGGCGAGGCAACTCTCCTTTTTGTATATAACCGTAGCTTGCCGGGTATTGAAGCAGAATGATAGGATTAGAAGTTTTATTGGAGCGCAAGGAGCAGATGTATTATAAACTAGCTTAAGTTAGATGTTTCGTTATGTTTCCTATTCTTTTTTTTTAACTCGTCATGACAGGACAGAATAGCCATTAATCTTTTCGGACCCTCCGTTTTAGTTTGCATGGCACACCGAGGAAGAAAGTGTGTTATCAATTCATCGACAGTATCGTGTTTCGTGTGGTATGAGTATTTTTTTATATATATAGAAGGGCACATATATTAGAAGCTTTAGATACTGTGGCATTCCCATGGAGGTGGCGGTGGCCATGTGCCTCACATGTATTATACGTGGCTAGGATGGTAATTGACGAACGGCGATGGCATTGAAAGTGAGCTTAATGCCGATGAAGTAAAGCGAGAGGGGGGGCTGGTACGGCTCTTTAGCTTCAAGATGTAGTCGGACATTGGAAGGGGACGAAGCAGACACTGTTTAGCGACATGAACGGGTCCACTGATTTAGTGGGAGGAGCGACGGTTATACGCCAGCTTCTGTGGCTCTTTGCAGGGTTTACATAACCATTGTAACTGGCTGGTTTGGGTCGGTGAAAAACCGTCTGGTTAATTGGGGAAACAGCTCGGTTAATTAAATTATTATAATTCTAGGTTTGATTTTCTTTGGCTGACTAGTTGGTTTCACTAACTTGGCTGGATCGGTTTTTTGGCCGGTTATTACCGGTTATGTAAACCCTATTTCTTCGTCGCCAAAGTGGTTGCATGTAAGTGCGACTGCAACTTAAGCAGTAAGTAATAGACGAGATGCACCAAGCTACTATGTAGAAAAACTATAGCAAAACACTATGAAAATATTGTACATTGAATTACTGTAGTAGTCGACCTGTGCCGTTCAACATAAGAACCAACAATTACTATTGCATGCAGTCCATAAGTCTACATCTCTTGATAAATATAGTCGAACACATTGAACTTCCTATTCTCTGATAAATATAGTCGAACACATTGAACTTCCTATTCTCATGGAGCCCATGAAGGTCACTGATAGGCAGGAATGCAATCAGAGTTACCTTGTCTTGGTGCTAGAGTGCTCCTGCAGATCCGAAGAAGAACAAAAAAGATGGCCTAAAGTCCTTGGGAGGGAGGTGGATTGCAGTTCTCTAGATCCGTATACATGTATCTCATGTCTTCAGAATCCATGTGGTTTTCGGAGTGCACCTTTTGCTTCTGCTTGTACGAGTCCTTGAGTCCAATTATAGATGCAAAACAAAATACACTGTAGAATAGAACCGTGTGATGATCTCCTTGTTCCAAGAGTAGTTGAAACTCAAGAGCATCTTGATCCCATGACATTCACAACCAGCCATGACCTGATTCAACAAGGTGTTGGCACCAAAATTTGGGTCGGGCCCAGTAATCAGAGGCACGGAGAGAAAATCGACCGAGTCAAAGAAGTCCAATAGCCGAAGGGAATAAAGTGGGCCTGTTAGGGTTTATTTTATCTTTTCTGTTTTAGATAGATTTTATTTAGGAGTAAATCTAGTCGGTTTGTTTGTTTGAAAACCGAAGAGTCCTGGCCGACTCGGGTCAGAATCCCTTTGCATGGGGCTATAAATATGTAAGAAGGTCTGTACGAAAAAGATTAACACTTTCGTTCAATACAACTCGGTGCATTGTCACCTTTTCCTATTCGACAACATCCTCGTCCCGCGTGGCCTGCATCAGCTTCGATCTCAATGAGAGACTTGGATTAGTCGCCCTCGGTAATCTCATCGACTTTTACAAACTCAATTTAGATATGTTGTTTGAGTCATTTTATAGATTTTATCTACGATAGAACGTATCTAGATCTATTTAGTTTGTTTGATCACTATCTCGATTAAGTTCGATCTGCTCGAACCAGTGAGGCTGCATCGACTTTGACCTCTCGCTGAGTTGATAGAACTAGGTCCGATTCGATCATGGGTTGAGTTGATAGGGTTCTATCGGAACGTTTAGCTGATAGGTTATCACGGTGCGATCGACTTCATAATATTTCACTTGATAATCCCCATACTTTTGATAGTAGATTGTCCCTTTATTTGAATAGATTAGATCTATTATTTTGAGACATATTTTCAATATTAGCCATCAGATCTATGGACTTCACACCATCAAATGAGCAAATCTTAGCATGTTCGATTCTAGATCCATCGTCTTTGCTCTATCGACTTAGGAGTAATCGACACTAGTTTTTATAGTATTTAGTACTTGTTTATTAGTTTGCTGATAAGCCGATACATATCAACCAATTAGATTATTTATTATTACTCACTCTATATAGCCGTCGGCTGGTTTTCACGAAAAATTACTATCGGCTTTCTCATCGGCCTGTCTGGGGCCAGTGACTCAGAGAATTTGACCGTTTGTTTCCTTTGTTGGTTTGCAGGGAAAATTGACTGGCACACCCCGGGTTTTGTATTGAGCCTGCACTAGAGTAAAGTAAATCTCCCAGGTCACACGTGTAGATTTTCGTGTCAACATACTTTTTGGCACGCCCAATGGGACCAAGAATTTCAAGCTCAACATCATGTCTAGAATGCCAAAGGAACCACCAACCCCGCCTCCGAAGAATGATGTTGGGTCAGATCTAAAAGAAGAAAATATGTTACCTGTTGACTTCGATGAATTGAGTGATGAAAGCAAAGCAGAAGTGAGGAAAAGGGTAGTGCAGTTTTAGAACCTCCTGATGGGAATATTCAATAAAACAAGACATGGCAAGATCTTGTAGAAGGGGAACCTGTCTGTACTTGCCCTGGTTGAAGACTGAGAAACAGCCTATCCAGCCTACCACACAGGTTGTTGATGAGGAAACGCTTAATAATATGATTCATACAGACATACACCATGCGTTGATTAACTAGTCGCCTGTATTGCTTAATACCTTGAGAGCTTTGCTTATAAAGATAGTGGAGGGTTGCTTATATGATGATCCAACACATGGACCGATGTATTTTCGTGTCACTGAAAATATTGCTCATCCGACCATTGAAGCACCTGATCGGCAACAACCCAACACAAGCACGCCAACTCCTACAATGGGCTTGGAGCCAACACATGCTGTTTCCACTCCTCCAAAAAAACACTAGTAGTGGTACAATAGGGAGATTACCTAGGTCTGGTAACCGAATAATTCTATAGAGGACTCCTCAGACGCAGCCGTAACACTACAGGTAAGAGACATCGGTTCTCCCAAAGGCCACGTATGATGCAACACCAAATGTGGAACCAAGCATGTTTAGGATGCCATCATCGTTTGCATTACTAGGAGAGATGAGAGGTCAACATCCTGTAAATATTTATGGATCGTAGACTGCTCCTAGAGCCCCAGCATCTGGTCTCACATCAGTTACAACTCCTGCCAAATTGGTGGTTGATGATTGGGCGGTTAAGATTGTTGAAGTAATGAGAGAGCAGTTTGGGTTGAAGCCAAAGCAACATACCTATGTGTATTGGCCTCCCATATTCACCCAATTATGACTTGATTCCCCTGTCGAGCCTATACAGGCCACCAGAGTTTACCAAATTTACTGGACATGACAATACTACTACTATTGAGCATATTTGCCGATTCTCTGTACAATGCGGTGAAGCTGGTGCTAAAGAGGCTTTGAGAATCAGGCTGTTTCCTTTGTCTCTATTTGGATTGGCTTTCTCTTGGTTCACTTCTTTGCCCCCAAATTCCATCATCACTTGGGCCGGTCTGGATCGTAAGTTTCACAAATACTTCTTTACTGAGATAAGAGAGATGAGGTTATCGGACTTGATTGCTGTAAGGCAGAAGGCTGGAGAGTCTGTGCATGATTATGTGTAGAGATTCAAGGAGGTGCGCAACAAATGTTTTAATCTGCAATTGATAGATAATCAGATGGTAGAGATTGCATTCATTGGCTTGGTTGCGCCCTTAAGGGAAAAGTTTCCCTTGGCCGAATTTAATAACTTGTCCCAGTTAGTATAGAAGGTGTCAATCCAAGAGAATCTGACTTGGAGAGCATGATCGAGGCCGGCTCAAGTTAACTACAATGATTATGAATCTGAGTCTGATGAAGAGGTGGAAGACATTGATATGGCTGAATGAACCAGGAATAATTTTTTTATCTTGTCCTTAGGTGAAGTAGAATGAGCCTGAAGAAAAGTATGATTTTGATATCACCAAGGCTGATAAGATTTTTGATATGCTGTTACAAGAGAAACACATTCAGTTGTCACCTAATCATGTAATTCCACCTGCTGAACATTTGAAAGAGAGAAAGTACTACAAGTGTCACAACCCCCCGTATCACCACACTAACGAATGCAGGGTGTTCAGGAGACATATCCAATCAGCAATTGAACATGGAAAGATCAGGTTCACCAAGGGGGGTATGAAGATTGATAGACATCCATTTCCTGCAAATGTTAACATGGCTGTATCAACAACATGGAAGCTTTCATCAGCCGATATTAGAATAAGAGGGATAGGGAAGTGAAGGAGTCATAGTTCGATCGCATTGGAAATGTCAGTTCTTTTAGTATTGCTAGGACCATAACATGAAGCTGCCTTTAGTTGATAACTGTCCTGATTGCAGTAGGCGTGCGAACCAAATGTATCGAGAAGTCCACAGTGGTCATCAACACCAATATCGGCAGAGCAAACAAAGTGAGTTGATGGTGGGTACAACTAATTGTCATGACCGTGAGTCAGCGTTTGATCATCTGGGTGCTAGGAAGAAAGAGAAAGAGGCCCACTTTGATAAAGAAGTTGATGAGGGGCTATAGGAAGAGCAAGAACAGAATGATCATTGGTGTCCATCTGGAATTTTCTCTAGAAGCCAGAAGCATAGGGTTCAGAGGATGCGTTGCAAACAGATAAGGGCTGGCCGATACTATTATGATGAAGATGATAATCACCCGTCCAGAAAATAATGGAGGCCTAAGGTAAAGTCACAGGTTTAAGTCCCTAGGGCCATAGTGGGTATGGTGATGATGCTTCCTCAGGAATTTATGGCTTCAGAAGAGGAACTGTTTGCTGATGAGGATGAGGTGCCTCCGTTAGTGTTTGACACACAACAGACAGTGTTCGATAAACCGGATGAGTCCAAGCATCGGCATCTGAAGGCTTAGTATTTAAAGGGTTTCATGAACTGGATGACGATGGGAAAGATATGGTCAATGGAGGTGCTACAGTTAACATCATGCCGATCACTCATGCTAGAAAATTGGGTAAGATTGATAAAGATTCGATTGATAATAACATAATTTTGAGGGATTTCAGTGGTTGCACTGTAGAAGCCAAGGATGTTTTGAATGTTGAGCTTACAATCGGTAGTAAAACTTTGTCGGTTACTTTCTTCGTTGTTGATGGAAAGGGGACCTACAGCTTGCTACTGGGACATGACTGGATACATGCAAATTGTTGCATATCATCGACCATGCATCGGTCTCTCGTTCAGTGGATTGGCGATCAAGTCGAGGTGGTCACAGCCGATGAAACCATCAATGTTGCATCGACCAATTTAGCACCGTGGCATACAGATGACATGAAGTGTCTGTCTGGTAATGTTTGGGATGGAGACTATGTCAAGATTACTACCCATGGTCTTGAGGTGTTGGACTAGTCAAATTGGAACTTGTTTCTCTGACAGGTGCCCCAATGGATTTTGTAGAAGATGGCAAGTTAGGGAAATGATTTATATCGGCCGATGAGTTACAGGAAGTCGATATAAGAGATGGCGGTAAGCCTAGGATGACCTTTATTAGTAAGAAATTAGATGAGGATTTTCAGGTTGAATTAATATAATTATTAAAGGAGTATTGGGATTGTTTCACTTGGGATTATTCTGAGGATCCTAGTCTTAGCTGATCCATTGTTGAACATCGGTTTCCCACAGAACCTGGATATCGTCCATACAAGCAACCACCAAGAATGATAGATGTGACAATTTTAGATGAGATCAAGGATGAAATAACAAGATTATATGATTCCAAATTTATTAGGTCTTGTCGATATCCAGAATGGGTTTCTAATATTGTGCATGTGTTCAAGAAGAGTGGGCAGCTGAGGGTGTGCATTTATTTTCGATCATTAATTAAGGCCACTCCTAAAGATGATTACCCATTACGGGTAGCAAATCTTCTGGTTGATGCAGCAGCTGGGCATAAGATTGTTTATTTTATGGATGACAATGCTGATTACAATCAAATTTTTATGGCAGAAAAAATATACCAAAGACTACTTTCAGGTGTCCTGGGGCTATCCTACTATATGAATGGGTCGTTATGACATTTTAGTTGAAGAATACGGGAGCCACATATTAGAGGGCAATAAATTATATATTCCTTGATTTGATTGGCAGGTTAGTGGAGATTTATATTGATGACATGGTAGTTAAATCCAGAGGAATGGAAGATCACATAGCCGATTTGCGGGAAGCACTCGTGAGAACCAGAAGGTATGGCTTGAAAATGAATCCTAAAAAGTGTGCTTTCATTGTATCGGCTGACCAATTTCTAGGCTTTATTGTGCATGAAAGAGGGATTGAAATTAGTCAGAAAAGTATCAAGGCTGTTATTGATATAGAGCCTCCTATTAACAAGACCGAGTTGCAATCCTTGATCGACAAGGCTAATTTCATAAGGAGATTTATCTCAAATTTGTCAGGAAGGCGTGATGTGTTTACTATATTATTTAAGTTGAAAGCTAATCAAAATTTGTATGGGAGTTGAGCATCAGAAGGCCCTGGATGATATCAAAGATTGTCTGATCTCACCTTCTGTATTGGTGCCACTAAGATAAAGTTTGCCCTTTAAGTTATATCTTGCAACCGATAAGAAGTCGATCAGATCGACTTTGATTCAGGAACAGGACGATAAAGAGAGGGAAATATTCTATTTGAGTCAACAATTGATTGATGCTAAAACCAGGTACATTAAGATTGAGAAATTATGTTTATGTTTGTAATTTTCATGTGTGAAGTTGAGGCATTACTTGTTATCGATCGAGTGTGTGGTGGTATGCAAAGCCGATGTCGTAAAGTACATGCTATCGACTCCAATTTTGAAGGGCAGGATTGGAAAAAGGATGTTAGTGTTGGCCAAATTTGATTTAACCTATGAATCGGTCAAAGAAGTCAAGGGTCAAGTTCTGGTTGATCTGGTGGTTGAGCATTGTGGTCCGAGTGCCTCGATGATTAAGCTGATGCTGTGGATATTATTTTTTTGATGGTATGCAAGAATGGATGTGGCATCAGACTCGTCATTATATCGTATCGGGGGGCAAGGTTTGAATTCGCGTTTGGTGTGGAGACGTCGACTAACAATCAAGTTGAATACAGAGCTATTCTTAAGGGGTTACAGATTTTACGAGAGGCTGAAGCCGATTTCGTCGTGGTTGTTGGTGATTCATTAATTGTACTTGGGCAATTAGCAAGAGATTGAGTGCAAAGATGATATCTTGAAGTTGTTCTATGCCAAGTGTCAGGATGTGATATAGTGCTTCAGAGCTGTAAATTTCAAGTATGTCCCTAGGGAGCAGAATATGAGGGCAAATAATTTAGCATAGAAGGCATCAGGCTATGAATTGAATACCAGTGGTACTATTGTTGAGATAGCCGATGTCGATGAAGAAGATTGGAGGTTTAAGATCATTCAATATCTTAAAGATCCGATGCAACATACTCATCGCAAGATCAAATATATGGCGTTGAGGTATATTTTATTAGAAGAGAATCTTTATATCAAACGATTGATGATGTGTCACTAAGATGTTTGAATAAGGAGAAAGACAAAGTGGTTATGTGCGAAGTGCATGAAGTCATCTATGGTACGCATCAATCGTCCCATAAAATGAGATGGTTATTAAAGAGAACTGGATATTATTGGCCTACTATGCTAGAAGATTGCTTTAATTATTACAAGGGATGTCATGATTGTCAGAAATTTGGAGCAATCCAGAGAGCACCGATATCGGCTATGAATGCAATTATTAAGCCGTGGTTGTTTAGAGGTTGGGGTATGGATATGATCGGTCAAATCTATCTAGCATCAAGCAAGGGTCATAAGTATATTCTGACAGCAATAAATTATTTCACAAAGTGAGTTGAAGCAGTGTCGATGAAAATGTGACAACCAATGATGTGATTAAATTTGTCAAAGAGCATATCATCTATAGGTTTGGTGTGCCATAGACTATTAGTACTGACCAGTGTTCTATTTTTACTTTGGAAGAGTTTCAAAACTTTTTCGATAGGATGTGTATTAAATTATTGAACTCATCGCCTTATTATGCTCAAGCCAATGGTCAAGTAGAAGCATCTAACAAGAGTTTGATCAAGTTGATTAAGAGGAAGATAGATGAGCAATCAAAGAAGTGGCATACAATATTGGCTGAGACATTGTGAGCATATAGAATGGCTTGTCACGGGTCAATAAAAGTGTCGCCTTATCAATTAGTATATGGGCATGAAGCAATTTTGCCTTGTGAAACAAATCTGAGGTCCAGAAGAATGGAATTGCAAGTTCAGCTATCAGCCGATGATTACAAATAAGTTATGTTTGACGAATTAGAAGATGCTGTGGAACATCAGATGAAGGCCCTGTAAAGAATACAAGAGAATAAAGCTCGAGTGTCCAAATTTTATAATACAAAGGTGGTACCTAAGAATTTTTCAGAAGGACATTTAGTGTGGAAGTTAATTTGGCCCATCGGCTCTAGAGATAATAGATTTTGAAAATAATCGCCAACATGGGAGTGGCCGTTTAAAGTAAGCCGATGTGCACCAGACAACGCTTATTTTTTTTGCAAGAATCAGATGGAGAAAAGTTTGGCAGAGTGATTAGTGGTAAATATTTGAAAAAAAATACCATTCGAGCGTTTGGGTTGGCTCATGATCTTGAGAGGTTGGTCACGACCAATATAAACAAATATCGTCCTTAGCATAAAAAATTGAAGAAACAGAAAGTGTTTCACAGCCGATGAACATACATCGTCTTCGGATGGCCGATATCATGAATATCGCCCTTAGTTCAAAAAATATTACAAGACAAAATATTGTTTGTTACAATACAGAACAACCTGCATCTACTCTTGGGGATAGTAGAAGTCGATGATGTTGATAGCTTGCATTCAGATTTCATTGACTTTGGCAACGGCATAAGCATCCTCTTCGACCGATCCGGGTATGCTAGAGGTGATGTTCCATAAGCTGTTGGCTTGCTCATAAGCCGATGTAGTGACATTCTTTTGCGCCATGATCTCCTGTGGAGCTCTGGCAAGAGCTGTTTCTACATCGCCTATCTCTTTGTTTTTTGCCTCGAGAGCTGCCTGGATTTCGTCCCGCTCTTTCCACAAGTCTTCAAGTTTTGCTTCGAGATCGACCAATTTGGAGAGCAGAACAGTATTCTTGTTCTTTTCTTCTTCTTCTTTTTTTACCAGTGGCTTCTGCTTGGCCTCTTTGTCCCAATTGGCATTTGATGCAAGGTTTGGCCTCGAGTACTTGGTGCTGGTGGAACTCGATATAGGCGAGCGGGTGCAGTACGGAGATGAGGCTGGCAGGCAGGTGATCTTTGATCTCCAAGTAACGAGCTCTGATCGGGTTGGCGACGAGAACCAAGTGTTCAATGGAGATCATATCCAGGCGTTGTCTTATGTCTTGAAGGACGACTTTGATTTTTGGAGGAAGATACATGACTAACATACGCCTGCAGAAGGAAGAAGAGAGTTTTAGAAGAATTACAGAAAAGACAAAATGCCACTGCTTCTGGAGTCAATATGGGTGTTGGGGCATCGGCGGGTTCAAAGTCGGCGGGTTCAAAGATGCGTAGTTGACTTGCACAAACAACCAATGACCAGAATTCCTAGAGGAACAAAAGATTAGGGTTTGAAAAGATGGAGCAGTGGGTTTTGTAAAGTGACATTACCTGAGGATCGACCCAAAGGTTAATGGCTAGAGACGATGAAGTGGGGGCAGCGATCGGCTCTTCGACGGTTTCCTCGGAGTTGGCAGTATCGACGTCACTAGAATTGATCGGGGCCGTATGCACTGAAGGGTGGTCCGATATGGTGGCACTGCTGGATTGGTTGCCAGAGCTATTTATGTTTCAGAGATTTATATCTTACCGTCGCCATCGAAGCCGATCTGGTGACTGCTGGACTTGGAGGGTTCATCGGCTCTACCACTTGGACCTCATCCGGTGAGTCCGATGGAATTGTCTGCACAAATTCAAAGGTTAAACCTAGCAAGGATGTAAGGGGTGATTTATTGGGGAAGAAGTTTTATTACCAAATGGGCTCGAGCCAGACTGGTGATTATTTCTTGCACTACTTTGTCCAGTACGGTTGGGACAGGTTCAGGGGCCTGAGGAAGAAGGATGATGAGCACCGTTAAATATTATCATAGAAGCTGGATAAATTTAAAGAATTTTGCAGCTTACTGGTGAAGACAAGGGTAGCGTTGATACAGGAGGAGACGATGGATCAACCATTTCCATGCACATATGCTTTTGGCGCTCAGTGCCTTGAGTTGATGTGGTGGCTGGTTCACCTGCTCTTTTCCTGGTGGGTTGTTTCCTCACCGCCTGCCGAACCACTTTTTGTTTCCTCAAGCCGCGGACGCTAAGGAGTTGGCTCGGAGTGGGTGCATCACAACCGATATTGGGAATGTTTGCTATGGCCCTATACAGAATCGGCTGCTTGTCGTTGCTTTCAATCGGCGGATCCATGCCATCATCCTTAAAAAAGCAAATGAAAATTGGGTTGATTTAAAATGTGGTTGAAGGGTGCAAGATAAAATTATTGAAAGAACAGAAGGAAGTGATTGCACTTTTCCTTTGACGCCGATGAGGTAACGAGTTAGGTTGTTGCAGAACAAGTGTTTGCTCCATTCTCCCCACCAAGTGTTGAATGTGGCCGATGAAGAAGGAGACATCATAACATCGCAATGGCCCTTCAGGAGTTCATTGACCATGTTATAAAGTTTCTTGTACTCCAAGTGACTCTAGAGTTCTTGTCTGGTCCGAACTCGGTCGGTGAAGAATGGGCCGATGGACAACTGGCCAAAACCTAGTTGACGAGTGATGACAAAGGGGTTGTAAAATTTGTAGGAATGGTGCCTTTTCTGCCCTCCATGGAAATCAACTAGAAGTATCCCAGGGCTGATGCATGTTGCAAAAATCTTGACTGATTCAACATCAGCTAGTGGGTTATCAGGGCAAAGGTTGATGGGATTCTTGAATTGAAGGTCCTCATATGGGAACCAGATGGGCCGGTTCTGATGAGTGCCATTGTAGAAGAGCCCGAAGAAGGCGTTAAAGTTAGCCAAGGGCATTTTGTATCCCTGGCCCCTTGGATACCATGGCAACCTGACCCAGAGATGTGCATCAGATCATCGGTATTTCTTCATCATCGGCGGCATAGGTCGATGGAAATGAATTGTTGATAAAGGGACCAAACTCCATGCCTTTAACATAGTACATGTTGAGCCATAATTGAATAAACCACCAGGGGCCGCCTGCATTGATGTTTTGTCCAAGTTGAATGCTGACAACAGTCCAGTGGAGGAGTTGGTACACTGATCCCAAAAGGAATCGGCCCAGAAGAAATTATTCTGTTATCAGCCAATATTTCTGCAATCCCTAAGAAGTTGATGGTTGGGTTACTAAAGAACCATAGAAAACAAAATGCTCAAGCCAAAGATTTAGGAAAGCAGAGAGCACCCTACGGGTGACTAGACCCTTGTTCTGGTATTTGGCGATATAACCTCCCCAACCTCCAATATTCTTAGTGATGAGTTTGTGTTCAAATTTCTTGGTGTTGATGGAGATGGGATCTATATAAGTAGTGATATCCAGGGAAGTTAGCATCACCACATCCATCAGAGAGGGGCCATCGGACTATGCCCAAACATGAAGGCATTCAGAGCATTGGACCAAAAATGTGTAGCAGCAGACAGCAAGGGCTCGTTCTTCTCCATGTTGGCAAGAGTCAGAGTCAAGGCTTGGTCGATCTGGACATTCATGAGGAGGGCCATCGGACTATGCCCAAACATGAAGGCATTCTGAGCATCAGACTAAAAATGTGCAGCAGCAAACATCAGGGGCTCGATCTTCTCCATGTTGGCAAGAGACAAAGTCAAGGCTTGGTCAATCTGGACATTCGTGAGGAGGGGGGGTAGGAATTGGAGTTCTGACAATACCAATTTCTCCATCCTTTAACTGGTGAAGGCAAGGATCTAAAGAGGGCCTTGCATTCATCAATGGGGATTATTCTGGTTTTCAAAGGGATCAGGTTGGTTTCACAATTGATATAATATAGGGGATCCGAATCGCAAGGGCCTAAATAAAAGTGGTTGGGTTGAACAACGGATGGGATGCAAATCTGATTCTTAAGTTCCTATTGAAAGGTATAAAAACTAATATTAATAAAGGAACTAGCTAATCTTCAGCATGACATTATATGGAAGGATACAGAAGCTACTACTAGTTCATGGTTCAATAAAAGCTACTAGAGAGACTATGAACGATGAACATGGTGATCTAGATCTACAAAATAATGAATCTTATGGAGCAGGAGTGGAAAGTTGACCTCCGGAACGTGTTATGGGGTCGCCATCGTTGAAAATGAAGGGAAGAAGAAGTTGCATTTATAGAGATGGGATGTCGGTAGGTCACGGTTAAAGCGCATGGTAAACAAGAAGATAAAATCTGGCACATGAAAATTTCATACCCCAAACTCGAGGGGCATGTGTTGGCAGCAGAATTTGGGTTGGGCCTTGTTTTCAAAGGGACGAAGAGAAAATCAATTGAGTCAAAGAACTCCAACAACCAAAGGAAATAAAGTGGGCCCGTTAGGGTTTATTCTATCTTTTTTAGATAGATTTTATTTAGGAATAAATCTAGTCGGTTTGTTTGTTTGGAAATCGAAGAGTCCTGGCCGACTTGGGTCAGAATCCCCTTGCAGGGGGCTATAAATATTCAATAGGTTCTGTATGAAAAAGATGAACACTTTCGTTTTATACAACTCGGCGCATCGCTAGCTTTTCCTATTCGATAAAATCCTCGTCTCGCATGGGCTGGATCGGCTCCAATCTCATCGAGAGACTTGAATTAGTCGCCCTGAGTAATCTCATCGACTTCAACTAGTACTTTCTCATTAATTTGATATTCTAGTTCTATCGATATTGCATTGCAGTACTGTCTCGGTTAGATCTGATCTACTATGATTTTAGTAGGTTTTATGAACTCAATTTAGATATGTTATTTGAGTCATTTTATTGATTTTATCTATGATTAGAACGTATCTAGATCTATTTGCTTTGTTTAGGCACTATCTCGATTAAGTTTGATGTGCTCGAAGCAGTGAGGCTAGATCGACTTCGACCTCTCGCTGAATTCGACCTCTCGTTGAGTCGATAGAACTCCGTTAGCTTGTCCGATTCTAGATCCATCATCTTTGCTCGATCAACTTAGAAGTTATCAACACTAGTTTTTATAGTATTTAATACTCATTTGTTAGTTTGCTGATAAGCCGATACAATCAACCGGTTAGATTATTTATTATTATTCGCTATGTAAAGCCATCGGCTGGTTTTCACGAACAGTGACCATCGCCTTTCTCATCGGCCTGTCGTGGGCCGGTGACCCAGGGAATTTATCGGTTTGCAGGGAAAATCGATTGGCATGCCCCGATTTCCATATGAGTCCGCATTGAAGTAAAACAAATTTCCCTCATCACGTGCGTAGATTTTTGCGTCAACACAATGTTTCCGTTCCTTCATGTAGTTCCCATCAAGCTATTTCATCTCAACAACTGGATGCTTCATGCGAAGATAAGTGGAGCGGTACCAGTTAGCATGAAAGTGACCCTAAAAAGGAAGGTCAACACCTTCTTTCTCAGTGGTGTAGTAGTTGATCTCATGGGCTTCACAACAGGTGTCAATGAAGGCGTGGAAGTAGTCGACCAAGACTTTGCCTGAGTTCTCAACCTCAGGTGGAGGATACATGACTCGAAACAGATCAGTGGGCTCTTTTGGCTCCTCTGTGTCAGCCATTGTCAGTGTAGTGCGACGAACCCGATGCACACAGGTTTTTTGTTCTCTTGGGTGCTTGACTTTGGCCTTGATCTTCACTATTCTTGGTTCTCTTCTCCCTCAGCGGTGATGTGTCAACCATATTGAAGGTAAGAGCAAGTAACAAGTCAGGATGAGTCATAGAGATGGAGATGTGTGAGATGGACACATGCTTGGGAATGAGCTTTTGAAATACCTGCATGTCGTCGGACATGTCCGATAATCATCAAGAAAGTCTGACGCATTAGACTTTTCCAATGGACACATCGTGTTTTCGAAAACTTCTTCTCATGCATGGATCCACCCATAAAATGATGTCAAAAAGCATTTACAACAATTATATCTAACTAGGAACTATCTCCATGGTTCAAGTAGGCAAGGTAAATTGATTTGAGAAGAGCATTTGAAAGATAACCCTAGCCCTAAAGAAGAGAGAGGGGATTAGGGTGAAAACCTTGCAAACAGAGTGGGCTTCAGACATTCCCGATGGAGGGGAACTTCTTGGCCTTCAAACTTGCTCCAATGGTTGGTACAAGTTGAAAATCGCCTTGGAGCCGCCTAGGAGATTCGTTTCAGAGGAAAGGGACGATGTGGAGATGAATGAGAGGATGAGGGATGATGGGGTAAGTCGTGCTGGGTTAAAGGGCAAGGAGGGGGTCATCGGACATGTCCGACGGCCAACGGACTTGTCCGAGGCCTAGAACACAAAGAAGAATAGGATGTTTGGCAGGACTGACTTTATGACAGAGTTATCAATAGTTATGACGGACAAAACAAATTTCTTGACATTTTATGATCAGCTAACAACCAACATTTGATAACTATGACCAGAGGCAAAACAAATCCCAGTTCATCTTTTAGTAGCCCATGAAACAAATATTTTTTAATCCATGGTCTCTGAAATGAATATTTTTATGCAATCAAGAGCATGACAAGTGTAGAGCAAATGGCTTTCGAAGGGGATAGCGTGAATGGGATTAGCATGTGATGAGCTGCGAGTGCCTTGTGACGCCATGACTTTAGGATGTCTTCATCCTAATCAGTGGAGTGGTTGCCTTTACAGACAGATATTTTTTTAAACTTGGATTGATATCTGATGAGCTACGAGTGCATTATGACGCCATGACTTTGGGATGTCTTCACCCTAATCAGTGGTTGTCTTTACAGACGGATATTTTTCAAAGAAATTCTTGCCACAAATAGAAACTTGGATTGATACTTGAAACTTGTAATAGTAGTTAGAACTTTTCTTGTAAATATTTTTTAAAAATTAATATATTATAGTAAGTAGGGGCTTGCCCTCTTGTTTTGATAAAAAAAAACTTGATGAGTTATGGGTGCCTTATGACGCCATGACTTCGAGATGTCTTCACCCTAATCAGTGGTTGTCTTTACAGGCAACAGAGAAGCTTTGAGAAGAAGGATAAGTTATCTTCCTAGCTTTCTGCATGGAGAGGTAGGGGGTGGTCACAAGAGATAGAGCGGAAGAAGGGTGAGTCGACATTAAACTAAATTCTAAAATGGACTTGGTTGTGGATAGGGCGATGGACCTTGCGAGTCCGCGAGGGCAATGCCATAGGCAGCATTCCACGAGGGCATTTACATTCTAGCCTATTTGTCGACGCGCTTACCAGGATAGAGGGGGGCTAATGGACAACCAATAACCAACATCATCATCAACTCATATTTTTAAATATAATATAGAAAAGTAAAAGTGGAAATTAAGAAATATACTATATTTTACTAATTATTGTCTATTCAACTATGATATAAATACATGTTATTATTTGAATGTAATAAAGGTTCGTTACCTCTAAAACCATACAGTTCACAAAAAAAAAACACAATTATTGCATTTAAACATACATTGTCCTTGTTCCGGTTGCAAATTGCAGTACCTGTGTTGGGGCATCTACCCTTTATGACCATTTTGTACCGAATATTCAGAGAATATAGTAGGTAATTAGGGGCAAAATGATCATTTGCATATGACCTAACTACGGGCCTATAAATAGAGCACCCCTACTTACTTGTAAGAGGAGGAATCTTTTTGGGATATGTGAAGAACGCCTGTTACATCACTCAGAATCCTTCGAGTACCCTATTTCCGTTCCCCTTTTTCTGTTCGGCGTTTTGGAGCTCACGCTTCTTAACACCAACAGTGGCGCCCACCATGTTGTGAGCTCGTATACCAGCTCACGATGACTCAACTCCCCAGATCGTTACCTTTGAGCGGTGTTGCACCAGTCCGAGGTAAGGTCCCAGGAGACTCCCAACTGACTGACGACCAATCCACTTCACAAGTAACAAAAGAGAACACCCTCGAAGCACAACCATCATAACCAAATGTGCCTGTCGACCCAAAAGACCCAGTGCAGCGCCCCAAGCAACCATCAAGCTCAAACCCTCCTAGAAGATGTACTCCAACCTCAATGACAACACTGCAAGAGATGGAACTGTGTAAGGATCATGACCATTGAGATCACCCCAAGGTATGATATTTTGATGATGCATGACAAACATGAAATGTGACTAATATCTACACGAGTGTTGTTCATGTAGGAAACCCTTTCTATCTTATGATGATTGTCTACGGTGTCCTTGGCGATTGATGACAATGACCGCAAGCATGGAGGCTTGTGAACTTGATGGAGTCCGAGGGTTGATGGAGATGGATCAAAACAGAGGACAAGCTATGGTGCAAGTGTTTGGAACACTTGAGTAGTTGTTAGGGCTTTGAGTACATAGGAAAAACCAGACTATCAAGAGGGTCTAGGTCATTCTCTTAGGTTATGTCTAGTCGGTGATGTGCAAGGTTACTTGGTAAAATCAAAGGCACTAGGTGAAAGTGGAGAAGCCAAGGAGCTGTTCAAAGAAGCCGGGAAACCAAGTCAAGCGAGGACAATAAGTTTCAGCTTCTGGACGTAGTGACCGGACAGAGGGGTCAGAGGTGACCGGACTGTACGGTCACTATGTGGAGTTTTCCAGGACTTAGCGCGAGGAGCAAGAACTCTGACTACAGGAGACTCCAAATAGACCGGACGGTCCGGTCTGCTGACCGGATAGTCCGGTCAGTAGGAGTGCAGGGACAACAGAGAGGTTGCAATTTGCAGACCTTCCTGGAATGGAGAGTGAAAGCGGACCGGACGGTCCGGTCTAGTGATTGGACAGTCTGGTCATCAGGAGTTCAGCACAGGGCAGAGAGCCATTGGAGCTTAGTTTGCAGTGACTGGATGGTCCGGTCAGGCAGTGACCAGACAGTCCGGTCTGGAGGCCCAGAAAGCTGATTTCATAGGGCAATGACTAGTTTGAGGTTGGGAGCCTATATAACTTCGTTGCTGGGGTCTTGAAGACCTCTCTTGGCCAGTGGAATACCTGATAGCATTTGGTAAGGTCCAAGAGGAAAAGAGGAGAGCACTATGAGAGGATATTGGATATCTTGAGAGTGCTAGTGAGAGTAACAAGGAGCTACCTTGCACATCTAAGGCTAGGGTGTTCTTGAGGGTGTGATCTAGGTTGTTACTTTTGGTCTATGGTGAGACCTAGACCAGTTAGGTGTCGGTGATCGAGCCTATCGTGATTGGTTGTGAAGGCCGTCACAAGTTTGTACACGGTTTGAGCCTGCCGTTAGAAGGGGCATCAATAGTGAGCGCACGTGCCGGCTCGGAGAGTTCAGCAGGTTCTCGAGGGAGGTGAGCTTGTGCTTTGTGCAGCGGTGACGCACACCATGTCTTCACTCGAGAAGTGATTGCGGGCTCATGGGCGAAAACTCCACTTGGTGGCGGGACGGACAGGGACTCCGGCGGGAGTGGTCCAACAAGGAGTAGGGGAAGGCGCCATCCTTCCGAGACCTCGGGAAAAAATCATGAGCCATCTCTTACTCTACTCCTTACTATGATGCTTTACTTTCCATATTTACATACCGTGCTATTCATGCTTGTGTGCTTACCTTACTCTAGTTGACTACCTTGTAGACTTGCATGAATAGGCTTCTTTACTTACTAGTAGTGCTTGGCCTTCATACTTGATCACTAGCATGTATAGGAGTTGCTTGTCTTGATTGATCACCTTAGTATGTATTGTGCTACTCATGCATGTATGCTTTCTATATGCTTGTTGATCTAGTAGCTTTGCTTGAGTAGAACTCCTTGCTAGCTAGTTGTTTGCTTCCGCGTATCTTTGGTAACTAGCTTGCATAGGAGTTGTATTGTGTTTGTGTGATCCACGAGTATGCTTAGGTTGTTGTTCCTTTCATAGGTTCATTATCTTGCTAGTGTGATCACCACTAGGATTGTGTAGGAGTTGTTTTGAGTGGTCGGTTTTAGAAATTGACGAATTTGGTACATAGTGCAAGTTCCCGATTCACCCCCCCTCTCGGTCACTCGGTCCTTTCAAGTGGTATCAGATCCAAGTGCTCATCATAAGGCTTAACCGCCTTGAGTAGTGACCGTATTGAGTTGGGATGTCATCCCATTCGGGGCCGGGTCATGGTTCATGGAAGGATCGCTTTAAAAGCTACCTAAATGCCATAATTCCGGATGAGTTGATGGATACTCTTGTGGACTTTGACAATACCTTTACCGATGATTATGTGTATGATGATTGTGATGATTACATGGATGTGTCTTGTATTAGTGAGTTCCTAGACTCTTTTAGCAATGACTTGATAGGTTGCTCTACTAGTATGCCTAACATGATGATTGATAATGCTGTGTCTCTTGATCTTGCTTGCTCTACTAGCATTGATGATGTTTGTGAGTCTCCTATTGATTATGCTAGTAGTTCTATTATTGAGGAGTTCTTTGCTTTTCATGCTAATGATAATGAGGACTTACTTGACTCTCTTATTCGCTTGCGAGGTATTGTGGACAGGATTGAGGCAACTTCTTTTGAGCTTCCCAAGATCGTGATAGTGGAGAAGATCCTCTCCTTTCTTCTGAGTAGCAAGCTCTTCTACATCACTCTTGACCTTCTCATGGAGAAGGGTCTCTCCGTTGAGGACGTGATTGAGCTGCTCTTCAAGGATGAGGAGATTGCCGCAAGCATGGCATGGAAGAGGATATCCAAGACACACCATGAAGCATCCTCAAGCAAAGGGAAAGAAGTAGCTTCGAGCTCAAACTTCTTTGATCCCTTCACAAGATTACCTTGCAACAACTTCAACAACTCCTTCGGAGCAAGATACTCATCGGGCGCTTCATCAAGCTCTACCTCAAGTGTCATTCCTAGTACTACTCCAAGCATATTGGGTGGACCAAGCATTGGCGTAGGGGGAGCACCAACAACAATGCTCGCTCGATCATTTGAGATGATCAATCTTGCGGCTTCGGCTCCGGCGCCTCCACCTCCTCCGCCCCCTCCTCCACAAGATCATCTTTGGCATCTTCATCGAGCTCACCAACAGGATCTTCTCTTTGAACTTGGTGAATTTGTGAGAAATCCTAATGTTGACCTTTGTGAGAATCTATTGAGCATATATGATCTTGTGTGTAGGATTAACTCTTTCAGGGGACTTCGGAGGATTGCACCACATGAAGTGATTGACAAGCTCCTCCAATAAATCACAACTCCTGAGAGGGGTTTCTTACTTGAGGAGGTAGTTAACAGGAGACACGAGCTCTCAATTAAGAGAGCAATGGAGATGATACTTGTGCTCCACTCTCAAGTGGGACATGTGCTTGAGCACATCACTGGACTCTATGATCCTCCCTATTACTATATCAACCTTGACAATGTGCACATGGGGGATGATAATAGACATTGGAGATATCATGCTTCTCACTATCCCATTAGGAGGAGACTATTGGATGGGATTGCAAGAATTCCTATCTATGAGGATGGTCTCATTGCTCGACATCATGAGGTTAGTGCTACTCAATCAAGTAATGCTTTAGATACTAACTCCTCTTCCTCTAGTGCTTGTCTTATGGCTACTACTAGGGTCAACTACAAGAGTGGAGGCACTCATTAGGTTCTTGATGTTCACCACCATTGATGAAGACGAAGAGAGTGAGAAGGTGACTTTTGGGGATAACTCAAAAGGGAGAGTTAGAGGCTCGGGCAAGGTGGCCATCACAAATGACCTCCATCTCTCCAAGGACTTCCTTATGGAAACCCTCAACTTCAACCTTCTATCTATTGGTCAACTTTGTGACATGGGTTTCAAGTGCACGTTTGATGAGAATGTTGCAACAATTGAGAATGTCAAGAGAGGGCTAGTATTTCATGGAGTGATACATGGGAACTTGTATGTCACAGACTTCAAGTCAAGTAATATGCCACCAAGCACTTGCCTATTCACCAAGACATCCAAGGGATGGTTGTGGCATAGAAGACTAGCACATGTTGGAATGAATCAGCTCAAGAAGATTATCAAGAGAAATCTAGTTAAAGGAATCAAGGATGTGACCTTTAAGAAGGATAGATTATGCAGTGCTTGTCAGGCAGGGAAACAAGTTGCATCCTCACATCCCACCAAGTCATTCATGTCTACATCTCGTTCTCTAGAGCTCTTGCACATGGACTTGTTTGGGCCAACACATTACAAGAGTCTAGGAGGCAATCTATATTGCTTGGTGATTGTTGATGATTTCATGAGATATACTTGGACCTTCTTTCTTGTGGACAAATCTCAAGCCAGTGGTATCTTTAGAAAGTTGCTAAGAGGGCAAATAATGAGTTTAATGCTAGCATTGTGAAGATAAGGAGTGACAATGGGATGGAATTCAAAAACACCACAGTGGAGGAATATTGTGACAAGAAGGGAATCAAACATGAATTCTCCGCTACATATACTCCCGAGCAAAATGGAGTAGTGGAGAGGAAGAACAAGACGCTCATCACTCTTGCTCGTGCCATGTTGGATGAGTATGACACTCATGAGAGGTTTTGAGCGGAGGCAATCAACACGGCTTGCTACACCTCCAACCGTGTCCATCTCTACCGGTTGTTGAAGAAGACACCATATGAGCTATTGGTGGGACAGAAACCCAATGTTTCCTATTTCCGAGTCTTTGGATGCAAGTGTTACATTCTCAAGAAGAGGAGAAAACCCGGGAAGTTTGAAAGCAGAACTTATGAAGGCATTCTTGTTGGGTACTCTGGGACTTCTAAAGCATATAGGGTCTACAACTCCACCACCGGATGTGTGGAGGAATCCTATGCTGTGCAATTCGATGAGTCAAATGGGTCCCAAAAGGAGGATGAATTTCATGAAGTGGACATTGGAGATGAGCCTATGAGGGAAGCTTTGAGAAACATGCCCGTGGGCGAGGTTTTACCCCACGAGGCCAATGATGTTGATGTTGATGAGCCCTCTACTCCACCACCTCAACCTACCTCCTCCTCCGAGGCACAACTTACAACCCAAGATGGCACAAATACTCCCACAAGCTCCCCCCAAGATTCATTGAGAGTACACCCACCAAATGATGAGGAATCTCAAGTGAGAAGTGAGCCACAAACCTCCCCACATACTTCATCACAAACCACTTCTCCTAGTTCTTCACAAGATAACCTCCCATCCACCTCAAGCCCAAAGTCCAAAACAAGAAAGCATAAGAGTGACTCCTCCACCTCTTTTAAGATACAAGACACTCATATATCAAGAGAGCAAACAGTTCATGATGGAGACATTTCACCTAGAGCCTCTCCCACTCAAAGGAAACACCTTCCTAGACCCAAGGGCATCAACAAAGATCATTCACAAGACTTGATCGTTGGGAATCCATCTCGAGGAATAAAGACTAGGAGAAATCAATATAAGCCCAACTATGTGAGTGAAGAGAATGATGATGAGGCCAATGTTGAGGTTGAGAACTTCTCTTTTGTCTCTATGATTGAACCCACTACCATTGATGAAGATATGGATGATCACAAATGGGTAATTGCCATGCAAGAAGAGTTGAACAACTTCAAAAAGTGCAAAGTATGGAATTTAGTTGAAAGACCTAAGAATCATAATGTGGTTGGCACCTGTGGGTCTTCAAGAACAAGCAAGATGAGAAAGGAGCAATTATCAAGAACAAGGCTCGCCTAGTGGCTAAGGGATATTCTCAAGTGGCGGGGATTGACTTTGAAGAGACCTTTGCTCCCGTGGCCCGTCTTGAAACTATTCGGATCTTACTTGCCTATGCATCACATAACAGATTCAAGCTCTTTCAAATGGATGTCAAGAGTGCTTTCTTGAATGGAGAAATCAATGAAAAAGTCTATGTGGAACAACCTCTGGGGTTTGAGGACCCAAAACATCCAAGACATGTATACAAATTGAAGAAAGCTCTCTATGGTCTCAAGCAAGCACCAAGGGCATGGTATGAACACTTGAGGAACTTCCTACTCAAGAATGGACTCACCATTGAAAGCATTGATAGCACCTTGTTCACGAGGCATGTTGGAAAGGATCTCTTTGTGTGCCAAATCTATGTGGATGATATCATCTATGGGTCAACCAATGAGAAGTTCAATGAAGAGTTTCTGGAGATGATGGCTAGGGAATTCCAAATGTCAATGATTGGAGAGTTGCACATGTTCCTTCGATTCCAAGTCAAGCAATTGAGAGAGGGAAACTTCATTTATTAAGAAAAATATACCAATGACCTTCTCAAAAGATTCAACATGGAGAATTGCAAGTCCTTGCACACACCTATGGCTACAAGCAAACCCTTGGATGATGATGTAAAAGGGAAACCGGTGAACCCCAAGCTATAAAGATCAATCATTGGGTCTTTGTTCTATCACTGCTTCGAGACCGGACATCATGTTTAGTGTGTGCTTGTGTGCACGCTACCAAGCAAATTCAAAGGAGTCACACTTGAAGGCCATGAAGAGAATAATGAGATATCTCAAGTATACACCTACCATGGGCTTACGGTATCCTAGAGGATCAAACTTTGAGTTACCTGGGTATTCTGATTCCGACTTCACGGGTTGCAAAATAAATAGAAAGAGTACATCGGGAGGTTGCCAATTTCTTGGAAGATCTCTAGTATCTTGGAGATCAAAGAAGCAAAACTCCGTGGCTCTATCTACCACCGAAGCGGAATATATGACGGCGGGAGTTTGTTGTGCACAACTTCTCTACATGAGGCAAACACTCTCGGATTATGGCCTCAACTACACTCAAATGCCACTATATTGTGATAGTGAGGTGGCAATCAAGATGGCCCTCAAGACAGGAGATCATGGTCATGCAAAGCACATTCAAGTGCGACATCACTTCATAAGAGAGCATGTTGAGAAGAATGACATCGAGTTGGTGAGCGTGCGAACTCATGAACAATTGGTGGACATCTTCACCAAGCCACTTGATGAGAAGACCTTCAACAAGCTAAGGGGAGAACTTAATGTTCTCGACCTCTCCAACTTTATATAAGTAACCCTTGAGCTTGTCCTTTGTACATATGTATAGTGCTTTGTTTGTTCTTGTTTGTGTCTTTATTTGTGCTTGTTTCTCTTCTTTTGTATGTTGACTTCGGACCTTTTTGAGATAGCAATGGACATGGGTTAAGCTTGGGAAGGTGGTTCATGGTGTACCTAAGGCTTTGAAGAATGGTCCATTGTGAGAAAGCTTGAGAAGGGAACAACTCATTGTTGACACTTTGGTTTGTAGCGGTTCTCTCTCTTTTCTTTAGGATCACATCATGCATTGTATACTTGTTGCATTTGCATTTGTTGCATTTATGCATCCTTTGCATTGTGATACCATACATGCTCCCAAGCATGTGTGTAGGGGGAGTTGCTCATTTACAATGTGAGTACATGACTCTCTAGATGATCAAATAGTGATATTTGTGCTTCATGCTCATTGAGCCATGTTCGACCGAGCTCCGTGGTTAAATCTACTCGCGCGGCTTAAAGACAAGTGGCTCATACATTCCCACCTCCCTAATGACTAACCCTTGCACAGTTGAGAAAATCTTTTGTTGAGTCATAAGTGTAGGGGGAGCTATAATGGAATATCACTACAACCAAGGAGGAGCACCGTGAAAGGGGGAGTTATCCTAACTCGTACCAATTATTTCATGCCTCTGGGTTTTGTTATGTTTATGTGTGGTTTTTGGTGATAGGTGACAAAGGGGGAGAGAAAACATGAAGATCCAAAAGCCAAGTCGTCTAAGATCAAAGTGGGAGAAGAGAACATGAAGATGGACGATAACACAAAGGGAGAGGAGAACATGAAGATTCAAAAGCCAAATCCATGAAGAGATGGAACATGAAGATCACATCAAGATGAACATCTACACCAACATGAAGAAGAACAATGACGATGCATGTCTACGACGACAATGAACATCTTCACCGACATGAGCATCTATGTCCTTGGTACGTGTCTACATCAACATGATCAACTACCATGACACCAAGACGGGCGTAAATTCGACTCAAGCTCAATGTCTAGTGCGCTACATAATTAGGTAGTTCTCCCTCAACACCTAGCACATCTCAAAGGGGAGACTACTTCCAAGGTAAGAACCAAGGTATGCCTCTCAATCTATCCTTTTCTTTTGGTTCTTTCTTGCTCGTCCGTTTTTGTATCATCATAAGTAGTGGCTGTCATCCATCACCAAAAAGGGGTAGATTGTAAGGATCATGACCATTGAGGTCACCCCAAGGTATGATGTTTTGGTGATGCATGACAAACATGAAATGTGACTAATATCTACACGAGTGTTGTTCATGTAGGAAACCCTTTCTATCTTATGATGATTGTCTACGGTGTCCTTGGCGATTGATGACAATAACCGCAAGCATGGAGGCTTGTGAACTTGATGGAGTCCAAGGGTTGATGGAGATGGATCAAAACAGAGGACAAGCTATGGCGCAAGTGTTTGGAACACTTGAGTAGTTGTTAGGGCTTTGAGTCCATAGGAAAAACCGGACTATCAAGAGGGTCTAGGTCATTCTCTTAGGTCATGTCTAATCGGTGATGTGCAAGGTTGCTCGGTGAAATCACAGGCACTAGGTGACAGTGGAGAAGCCAAGGAGCTATTCGGAGAAGCCGGGAAACCAAGTCAAGCGAGGACAACAAGTTTCAGCTTCTGGACGTAGACCGGACTGTACGGTTACTATGTGGAGTTTTCCAGGACTTAGCGCGAGGAGTAAGGACTCTGACTATAGGAGACTGCATACAGACCGAACGGTCTGGTCTGCTGATCGGACGGTCCGGTCAGTAGGAGTGCAGGGATGATAGAGGTTGCCATTTGTGGACCTTCCTGGAATGGAGAGAGAAAGCAGACCGGACGGTCCGGTCCAGTGACCGGACAGTCCGGTCAGCAGGAGTTCAGCACAGGGCAGAGAGCCGTTAGAGGTCAGTTTGCAGTGACCGGACGGTCCGGTCAGGCAGTGACCGGACAGTCCGGTCTCGAGGCCCAGAAAGCTGATTTCATGGAGCAACGACTAGTATGAGGTTGGGAGCCTATATAACTTCGTTGCTGGGGTCTTGGAGACCTCTATTGGCTAGTGGAATACCTGAGAGCATTTGGTAAGATCTAGGAGCAAAAGTGTCACTTGACAAGTTATCTCGAGCGTCAGCCCCGATTGGAAAGTCTCGCTTGCCTATGTCCTGAAAATGACCGCAACCTTTACATTCCAGCAGTCCGAAGGCAGTCTCCGCAGTATGAAGCGAGCCAAAATTGCTGCGCTTGTCCATGACCCCAGGGAGTGCGGCGAACTCAGCCTCCAGCCACTTAGAAAGACTCTTTGGTAACTTCTGACCCATCGGTTAAGGACATAGGCTCCGCGCCGACATAGCCCAATGCCTCGTGATACCTATGATGGGCAGCCACTACCTGAGCCGCAAAGCCATAATTGCGAGTGGAAGTGGCGTGGATCAGAGCTTTGTTTTCTTCCATAACAGATGCGACTTTGGCTTCGGCTGCTTCGAGGCGAGTCACACTCTCCTTCAACTTAGCCACCTTAGCCCGCAAGACTTCAGCCTCGTTCTTAGCCTAAGCCATAGCAAGGTCGGCCAGATCTTTCACTTCCTTAAGAGAAGCAGCATTTTCTTTCAGCACGGCATTTTTCGTCGCGTATGAATCTCTCACCCCTTTAAGAGATGCAAATTCCCGATCAGATCTTTCAGCAGCCACACGTGCAAACGTGTAGGCCACAAACACAAAGAAAAATAAAAAATCAGAAAGAAGAGTTGCCACAATCGAAGTCAAAAAGAAGCAAAAATTGCCTTACATGTCTCAAAACAAGAGCAAGATTGACTCGTAAATCTTGGGTCTCAAAACTCTTCAGCCCAAGAGGCGATCAAGTCGTCCGGAGCAGAACACAGTTCATCCCACGCCGCGGGGTTGGCCGAAGACCCCGAAGAATCACGACGAGGCATGGCGACATTAGCGCGCTTTGAGGTCTCCGCCACAGAGGTTTCTTCCCTTTTTCTCTTGGGGGCCTTGCTCTGGATCGGAACTATGGCAGGGGTTTTCCCCTTCCTCCTTTTCTATGTTACAACAGCTTTGGAACCAACATTACCAGGAGCCCTATTCCGTTTAGCACAAGGACCAGGCGCCACCTGATAAAAAAAAAGCAATACCAGCCAAGCTCAGCACGCGGTTGAGCTGCCCGCTGTGCGAAATCCTCTTGCATGTGTGTTTGTCCTCCTCGCGAGTATATGGACCCACCATCAATTCACCAGCGGCAACTAAAAATTCCAAAAAGGCATCATTATCAAAGCCTCACTTGTCCACAGAGACCTCGGGAAAGGGAACCTTAATTTCAGGCCTCGAGGGAATCCTCTTTTCAGTGAAGCCTGGTATCTTGCAATTCTTGCTCAAAGGCCACTTGTTAGCAGCAATGAATTCTTCAACAAGGTCACGGCCACTGGAGTTATAAGTGGTGACGCGAAAGACAGAGTCATTCTTACAACCCCGGGGCACTTGCCCGTCCATGGATCGGGGCCTACAGGAGACAAGTTGAGAGGCTAGAGGAAAGATTTCAACCTCTTTTCCATCTGTAATTACAGTCTCCGAGGGAACCCTGACATACAGCCAACTTTCGTGCCACTTGTCACCCCAACGGTTCCGGCTGCACTTAACGAATTGATCACTTCCTCGAAAATGAGGCATGCAGGTAATGCAGCCGAATTCTGCTTCAACATCCTCTAAGTGTTCCTCGAGGGGATCCGAGCCTCGAATACGGTGGCTCGAGCCTTGAGCTTGAGCATCAGCAACGAGCTTGTCCCCGTCGTAAGGGTGAAACTCTTCATCCTCATCCTCCTCTTCGTCCTCGCCTTCCTCTTCAATCCCTTCATCATCGTCTTCCTCTTCATCATCAGTATCCTCATTTAAGCCCCGAGGAGGATCCTGAGCTTCGTTGCTTTGATCAGTAATCAGGGTTTCCTCCAAGCTTTGTGCAAAGGCACAATTCGCTTCAGCCTCCGCAGCGGCCCCTTCAGGGTTCAGAGGGCGGTCCTCCCTTGACAAAACTTCATCAAGTCGAGCGGTTTGCACGACTCGAGCCATGTCTTGAGATCCTAAAACAGGACCATTAGTAAGAACAACAAACAAAACAAATGTACACACAAACAGCCAGGAAAGTGCGGATAACGCTACTATTGCAAAGCATACCTTGAATTATACTTCGAGGCAAGTGCAACCCTATTCAGCGTGAGCACAGAGTCCCAAAAAAGCAAAGGCAAAAGGAAGCAAGCAAAGCCAATCACAAATCAGGAAACCTTCGGGTGTCTTATTGCACCCCCTACCCCCCCCCCTCGCTAATATAGTCAGGTAAAAACGAACCAGCATTTACTGCGGAGGCTCGAGAACCAAGAACATAGTAATTGTTGGTCGTTACTACGCACCCACTTATATACCGCAAGAGAACAGTATACATTGTAGCACTTTTTCCCTTAGAGTATTCCAGGGTATAATCGAATCCACAGGGATCAGCAAGAGAACGGTGTTTAGAGTTTACTATTTTGTCTAACAAATCAGTCTTAGCATGAAGTACATATTGCGCATACGTGAGCATGAAAAGAGGTGAAAGTTGAAGGTTGCGTCGATTGGCTCAATAGGTGCGCCGATCGGCGCGAAGGCTTACCTGGTAAAAGGGGTTATCGGAGCATACACATGCGAAGGCTATTAGCTCCCCACTGGTATCTTGCACTATGCGATGAGCAAAAGCGTAATTGCAATTTACACTATTGGGAATAGATAGATATTAAGTATACCACATAGATTGAATTCACCGAAAGAGATCAATAAGCGACCAAGGACAGAATCAAGATAGATAACATAGATATAGACAACTGTACCAATATTCATCACCGTCAGAGGAGCGCCGATCGGCTCAACTGGTGTGCCAATCGGTGCAGCCATGATGTATCATTAATGACTCCTAAGGTATATTTCTCTACTTCTGCTAGCGCTGGTGTAGTGCACCACGCAGGGTCCCTACCCGACTAGACTACATCTCTTAATTTGATGGTTCTTCAACTCCGACGACCTCTTGGCGATGTGCAACGGCTCCTATGTCTTGATCACCTCCCTTTCCTCGTTCCCCCTCTGTCTTGGACGTCATATGGGTGTTTATATAGCCTCTGGTCACGTCCTCCCTTGCTTGGCCTCCAAGTTTAGCTCATAGAGATTGAATCCAAGTCGGTTTTGTACCTTCCATAAATTGCGCTGACTTACTTTAATCATAACTGATATTTCCGGAGTCCAAATGAGGCAAACCTGGACTCTAATTTGTAGCCCTTGAAAATATCTACAACTTTGGTATTATTTGGATACTCAGATTCGGACGTTTAGATAAACAAAATTGCGATGCCAAAATATCTGTCCTGATTCGAATTCCTCTGTGCAGCCTGCCTTGCGGGGTCCATATCTCCCAGCTCTGGAGTTGTATAAATGCAAATAATATATGTTTCGGAAAGATCTCGACGAGATCTTCAAGTTTGGTATTCTGAGATTTCCTATTTGACTACGTCTTGGGCTTCGAAATCGTGTGACAATATAGTGCTATTTCTTGACTCCGCAAATTAAACTTTTCTTCCGGATAAACATTCTAGAAATTCTTAGGCATTTGCCTCGATCTTGGGCTTGCACATTGGGCCTCATGGATGTCCAGGAGTGTCTTGCATCCTTCATGGGCCAGTGGGAAACCCTCCTTGTATGGCGAGTCGGGCTTCATGTCGGTACTTCTCATATAAGAGCCATTTTATCGTCTTTTCACCTGTTTCTGCAATAAAGCACTAAAACGACACTACATGTAGAAATCGTTAATATTAGAGGTAAAACACATGATTATGATGAGAATATGGTATGATATTGGTGGTTGTTGGCATATAAAACGGGTATGTAGGAACCACCAACAGTTCCTCCATGCTTAAACTTTGCTCGTCCTCGAGCAAATAAATCTTCTCAAGGAGAGATCAGCATTACAATCATGTTATCTTCACTCGCATTTATCAAGGCACATGCATATCTAACTCACTTTAAGAATGTAGCATAAAAAGTTTTATGTTGCACCAACTCTACTACTCAAAGATACTAGTGGGGAACAGAAAATGACTAAGATCCGACCATAATGATCAAATAAAGTAGGTTCAACTCTCAAATCAGATTGCTCCTTAAACTAGGCCTTAAATGATAAAGTTTTTCCAAAAATTTAGTCTCATTTATCCAAACAAAACACTCTCTTACAAAGAATCAAGGCAACACTCATCCTACAAATCTCATAAGCCAAACAACTAGAAGTGATCGTATCTACAAATATTTGGTGGAAGGCTTTATGTGTAGCTTGGTAGGAAAACAATTAGCAACAATGTAACTCAGAGTATTGTCAAATCAAGAGATAGTTCCAATTGGTTTTACAAAGACTTGTCAAAAAGGCCATTGGAAAACATTATAAAGAAGACGAAAAACACACGCTTTTAGAAAGGTGGACATGTGCAAAAGGTAAAGAATGATCTCAAGACATAAATGAAGTTCTCAAAATTGGATTGCACATGGTTGGAGTGATAGAGTTTCAACCAATTAAATGCACTTACTTGAAGAATAATGGTTTATGCACAAATCTCCTCTCTTGTAACTTGATTGAACATTCTTGATATTCCATCAACAATTTTTTTATTTGAAGTCCATTAGCTAGTGCTTCGGGAATGATGAATGACGTCCATCCCCCATGCTTAAACATTGCTCGTCTCAAGCAAAGGGAGTGGAAAAAGAAGAGCACTAGTTAAATCCTTTATTTCTTCTCTTCGACCATCTGAAACACTTATAATTGCTTTTTGGAGATAACAGAGCGCTTCCTGAATTTTTGAGTCCTTGCGCCGATCAGCGCAGAGTTGCGCCGATCGGCGCACTTCTGATTTCACCTTGTCTTCTTCTTGTATTGCTCTTTTGCACTTCAGAGGTGTTTATTGATGAAAATCTTCGTCTTCAGCAAGAGGTCTTGGTAGTTTGTGCATAAAACCATAGAAATAGCGCAACGGCTCGACGAGAAACTCACATCATAAGTGATAGTTACGCAAACAAGATGGACAACTTTCAAGTTTCATACCAAAAGAACACAAACTTGAAACAACGCACCAAATTACATGTTGCAATCTACAGGTTTATCATATAAGTGTAGCATTTTTGGCTTTGGTGGGTATGATCAATGCAAGAGAGCAAAATTTGTAAGAATTAGAGACAACATGTAACAGTTTTCCAAAAATTATTAAGTACACTAGCTATGTTGGAGTTTTCTTCTTAGAGAGTAAAGCATATTGTCATGAAGAACAATTCAACCATATGGGGTCTTTATCAAAACATCTGTCAACAAATACCACCACTAAAGCAAATAGAGTTCATAAAATTGGTGCTTAGTTGAAAATTCAGTGGTGGACAATTATGTGCAATGAATCATGCAACTACCAATAATAATAGCAACTTTTATCATATCTCTAGCTAAGATCCTCATTATAATTATGCATTTATTCATCGTTAAAGTATTATAAGACAATGGTGATGATACAGGCAAGCTCTCCTAGATAAATTAATGACATTTGGTCACTCTAAGGTAGCTATTAGGGATATGTCATTGTCCATTCTATGTTCTAAGTGATAAATTACAAATAACCTTTCGCATGAACAAAACGAGAAGGGTATCACAGAAGAAAAAGAGAGAAAAGACACAAGTTGGGAGCAGATAACAAGTAGAGGTTTGAGAAGAAAATAATATTAGGAGAAGTGAAGAATCAAAGGAATGTTACCGCATTTTAATTAATTGAAGCGCAGCGTGTGCCTCCCCCATGCTTAAAATCTTATTGGATTGCACGAGAGAAGGGCAATAGCAGGGACAGCGAGAGAGCGCCGATCGGCACAAGGTTGCGCCAATCGACATAGACAGTTGTGCCTCTCATCACCTCCATCTCTAGCCTTGATGTGTTGTCCCAATGCTCCCTCTTGTATATGCGGCTGTTGTCACCTCGTTTCCTTCGACTGTCCTCGTTTTAGAGTATTTCTTTCATTCCTGCAAAATATTGAAGTGCACACACTACCCCGATATGATGGTCGGGGATAGAACATTATCTACCATCTAGCAACAAATTTAAAAGTTCAACTTGTGGCATTTTAATTCTAGTAGCAAAAAAAAACAAAATTCTAATGGGTGTACGTGTGTGCACAAGTGTGGATGCATGGAGTTAAAATCACAATGTTAGCAAAGAAACAAGACTATAACAATGTTGTTCCACAATTTAGTCTAAACACTATGTTCACACAAAATTGCTAAATCAATGTCATAATTCTAAGTTCAAAGTTTTCATTGTTTAGTCTTGAAACAAAGCAAACAACATGAAGAAAAAGAATTTTTATATTAGCAGCGAAGGTTAGAGGCGTGGAAGCTAAATAAGAACAATGTTTACACCTAGCTCTGAGCACCATGGTTACAACTAAATTGTTGTCATCAATCATAACAAGATTCTTAATAACCAAAATCAAAATACCATGTTCATCATTTAGCTATGACAAAACTTCATTAGATCAAATGAATAGCGTATTGCAATAGACTAGCAACCAACCAATGCAAATGATGCAAAATATAGCAAGGCAAATGAACTATCCAATGTTGTTCAACAAATAAGCATAAACACCATGTTTACACCAAAATTTGCTACAAAGCTCGTGAAGCCAATTAAGTGCTCATCATCAAGTTCAAATCAAGCTATTATGAGTAGAAAAGTGAATATGAACATGCAAAGTTGGAGGTTTGTGCGAAATAAAACAAAAACAAGTTAGGCGGTAGTGAAGGAATGCATAGAAAAGCATTTGGGTGCTGCGCTGATCGGTAGTGTGCGTGCGCCGATCGGTGCAGTAGGAATTGGCTCTGAAATACGATGAAAAATGAAGGGTGGGAGGCTTAGGTGGGATGAAGTTAAATGATTAAGATGCCTGCAAGTCCTCAGAAATTATGCATGTAGTGGATGATTTTCGCAAACAAACACAAAATGATGGTGATGGAGGTCTAAAAATAAAAGGTTAATCTAGAACTAATTTACCACAAGTGAATCAATTGAGTTGGGTTATTCCCACACAACAAAACTCTAGGTTGCCCTCCGAGTAGCACTAATCAATCCAAACAAAACAAAAAACATAAAAACACGGGTTGCCTCTCAAAAAGTGCTTTAATTAGAGTCATGTAGCTAGACTTCTTACATACCTTATTGTCGCGAAGCCATGGTTCTTGGTATAAGATCCAAAATTTCCATGCAGCTTATACTATGCAATCTTCTTCGTGGTTCGCTCACTGCCCGTCTTCATTACGTTGCATAATGCTCAATGTGTGTGTATGATGTAATGCTCTAGAGTCTTCAATCTTGTTCAACATCTAATCATTTGCTTGTAGGAGAATTGCTGGAGCTATCCTTATTGCCATCTTCATCTCTAACGGAGAATCTTGATGACTTCGTCTTTTAAACATTGGAGCATATGTCGGCTTGTCCTCTGACATGCGAATCTTGATATTTGTTGCACCAGCAAATATTGATGATGAAGAGTAGAGAAATTTCTCAATTCTTGCTCAATGATCCATCAAGTCGATGATGATGAAATCCGAAGAAATCTGCTATTATTTTTCTGAACCGATGTCTTGTATCTGACATTGCGTCGCGACCAGAAAGAATTAGAGGCTGAAACCTGTGCCATTGCGTCGGGCATCAAATTATCTTTCCAAGCAGTACTCATGTGTCCAAATCGGACTCCGTATGAGGGAGATATGACTTTTTTCTAAAGGTATGTTTGGCCGTCTCGCGATGAATTAGAATTGAATTTAAACTTTTCAAATATTCAAACTCCATGTATCGAATGACTTGAATCCATGTCAATCACCAAAAAGAAGCCTCTTAAATGTCTGGAAACCCATAGATCACGTGGATATAGGACTTTAATTTCATATTTGGCTCAAACTTCCAATTGTTTGCCACTCTCCTGAAATATCCAAACAGCCCATGCAGCGTCTCGTATTTTGGCCATAAATCCTTGTAGGAAACTCCAAATGATGTGAGGTTTAAACCGTTGGAAACTAGACTTGATTCTCTTCCACAATATCAAATTTGTAGGTCCTTCAGTCCTCTATAGAATTTCGCACACCTTCTTTTGGTCGGCGGACAGAACATCTTTTCTCCCATTATCTATTTCTATGAACAAGATAGCATCCTTGCAAAGCATTAGTAAGAAAAAATTATTGACACAAGAGCGTACCTTCTTTTGAGTGGTGCGGTGCCGATCGGCATGGGCGTTGCACCGATCAGCACAAGTGGCTCTCGCGTGGAGAAGGACTCCTTAGCAGATGATGGAGCAGCAGAGTCGACGAAGAGCGGGATCGTCGATGCGGTGCCGATCGGCACATGGTTGCGCTTATCGGCGCAAACAGCAATGTCATCGTGCTCCAATCGAGGTTGTGTGCCTAGCCTTGTACCTATTTTTCAATGGACACAGAAACAAAGAAAAACAGGGTATGTGCAATAAAAAAAAGTAAAATTAATTTGATAGACTAGATAGATCCCCCTAAACAGGTTCGAGTTGCCGATCCGTGACAACGGCGCTAGAAAAAGAGCTTGTTGGTCATTACTATGCACCCACTTATATACCATAAGAGGACGGTGTAAACTGTAGCACTTTTTCCCTTAGAGTATTCCAAGGTATAATCGAATCCACAGGGATCAGCAAAAGAACGGTGTTTAGAGTTTACTATTTCATCTAACAAATCAATCCTAGCATGAAGTACATATTGCACATACGTGAGTATAAAAAGAGGTGAAAGTTGAAGGTTGCGTCGATCGGCTCAACAGGTACGCTGATTAGCGCGAAGGCTTACTTGGTAAAAGGGGTTATATGAGCATACACATCGACCAAAGAGGAACACCTGGAGATAGCCTATATGCATCTAGTACTTGAAGAAAGGATGTGTCGATCGGCACAACTGGTGTGCCGATCGGCACTGAAGCAGTAATCATTATTATTTTAATCCTAGCTTACTTGCCACTTCATTAACTCGAACGATAAACTTAGTATTCTACAAAACATGGTGGTTTCGTTCACCCCGGCTTGTCACATGCGAAGGCTATTAGCTCCCCACTGGTTTCTTGTACTATGCGATGAGCAAAAGCATAATTGCAATTTACACTAATGGGAATAGATAGATATTAAGTATACCACATAGACTGAATTCACCAAAAGAGATTCAACAAGCGACTAAGGATAGAATCAAGATAGATAACATAGATATAGATAATTGTACCAATATTCATCACCGTCAGAGGAGCGCCGATCTGCTCAACTGATGTGCTGATCGGCGTAGCCATGATGCATCGTTGACGACACCAAAGGTACATGACTCTACTTCTCCTAGGTCCAGTGTAGTGCACCACGCAGGGTCCCTACCCGACTAGACTACATCTCTCAAGTTGGTGGCTCTTCAACATCGGCGGCCTCCCAGCGATGTGCAATGGCTCCTATGTCTTGATCACCTCCCTTTCCTCGTCCCCTCTCTGTCTTGGACGTCATATGGGTGTTTATATAGCCTCTGGTCATGTCTTCCCTTGCTTGGCCTCCAAGTTTAGCTCATAGAGATTGAATCCAAATCGGTTTCGTACCTTCCAAAAACTACGCCGACTTACTTTAATCATAACTGATGCTTCCGGAGTCCAAATGAGGCAAACCTGGACTCTATCTTGTATCCCTTGAAAATATCTACAACTTTTGTATTATTTGGATACTCAGATTCGGATGTTTAGATAACCAAAATTGCGATGTCAAAATATTTGTCCTGATTCGGATTCCTCTGCGCAGCCTGCCTTGCGGGGCCCATATCTCCAAGCTCTTAAGTCCAATAAATGCAAATCATATATGTTTCGGAAAGTCCTCGACGAGATCTTCAACTTAGGTATTCTGAGATGACCTATTTGATCACGTCTTGGGCTCCGAAATTATGTCACAATACAATGCTATTTCTGGACTCCGCAAATTGAACTCTCCTTCCGGATAAACCTTCTAGAAATCCTTAGGCATTGGGCCTCGACCTTGGCCTTGCACATTGGGCCTTATGGACATCCAGGAGTGTCTTGCATTTTTCATGGGCCAGTGGGAAACCCTCCTTACACGGCGAGTCGGGCTTCATGTCGGTACTTCTCATATAAGAGTCATTTTATCATCTTTTCACCTGTTTCTGCAATAAAGCACTAAAACGGCACTACATGTGGAAATCGTCAATATTAGAGGTAAAACACATGATTATGAGGAGAATATGGTACGATATTAGTGGTTATTGACATATAAAACGGGTACATAGGAACCACCAACAATAATTCAATTAAATAAATGAGATACGAACAACCATGGTAACTTAAGCTAAGTCAAGCTTTACCTTCGAAGGAACTGGGCGAGCTTCCAGAGGAGGATTCGCTCGCAGACACGGTCACCATTCGGGTCCGAATCATAATGGCGGGCATCTCCACAAGGCTCAAGTATTGGATGAGCAGTAAAACAATTTTTTACTACAGTCACCCTCTTTATATAGGCAACAACTCTAAAAACTCATCCGAAAGCCTAACTAGGATGCTCAACTTTGATGCCCGAAGGATGGCGTTTTGATAGAAGATCCCGTTAAAGCAAGGGTTTCGGCCCATCAAAGTTGGACCCACCCCTCGAGGGGCTACTGTTGGGGGATCACCTCATGGGCCACCCTTTAAGGACAGTCAAAGTCGGACTGTAAACAAAACCGAGATTAATCATCGCTATCTTCTCTGTTAACCATAACTTTTGAGGACAGGTACCCCTCGAAGGCTTCGAAAGAACCAAAACCTCCCGAGGGACACACATCCTTCGGAGAGTCCTGAAGGGAGCAGAGCCGCTAGACTTCGGAAGAGAGCGGGCAAGAACGCTCGAAGGATTTTGAACCCCTTCGAAGGGGTCCGGGACACCTTCGAAGGTCGAAGGTTGCACCCAAAGACGAAGGCAGGCGAGGCATGTGGCGGACGATATGTGACATCAACATATTTGGTGGCGTGCTGATCAAGGAAGGGTACATGAAAAGCTCGGATGACTAGTTTACCCTTTATAATCATTTTATACTGAATATTCAGAGAATATAGTAGGTAATTAGGAGTAAAATAATCATTTGTATATGACCTAAATACAGACCTATAAATAAAGCACCTGTACTTACTTGTAAGAGAAGGAATCTTTTTGAAATATGTGAAGAACATCTATTATATCACTCAGAATCCTTCGAGTACCCTATTTTTGTTTCCCTTTCTGTTCGACTTTTCAGAGCTCACGCTTTATAACACCAACAACCTGTGTATATAGAGAGAACCAATTGGAACTAATCACTAGAACATATGCCACGGAATCAGGCCATTTAGCCACAGATAGGTGAACCTAAACTTACACTTGGGCAAACGAAAGGAAGCTGAAAGAGATGAGAATACCCATGCGGATTGCGCTGCTAGCCCGCTGCTCGTGACTCTTAGTTATTTCCTAGGGGATGCAGCGGCACGGATGTTGTGGATTGACCTCTCCTCAGCACCAAAGAGGAAGATGGCGCGGCACTCCGCCTTCTTCGCCAGCTGCGCAGCGTGCCCCAGCGGCTGATCTGGCAAGTTCAGCGTGCGGAGGATCTGCCGGTACAGAGACAGCACCAGCGGACGGTTCCGCGACAGGTCCTCCGCCGTCGCCAGATCAGTCCCCTTCCTCCGCCCTTGCCCATCCTTGGACCTCGGTTTCTGTTTTCACCGAAGTTCGCTCGCTAACCTGCGCACGGCCGTGAGAACCGGTGCTCTCGCCGCACGCTGGGCGCTGCCGCCCGGGGAAGCGCCGCCGTGAGCGGTAGGATTGCTCGCCGATTGACTGAGCCCACTGGGGGTCTTTTGCATTTGGGTCACTGTGGGCTGGCCGCCATTCCCATCCTTGTGTACACGGCCCGATATCGGGTGCAGTACCGAAGCAGCCCAAATCAGTGGCGCGGACGGCCCACTGATTGCTCTGCTCCTCTCGTGCACGCGGGACGCCGCTCACAAGTAACGACCCCCGTCACAGGCGTCGCCGCCGCATAGTTCTGCATATGGGGCAATTGCTAAATTAATAAGAGCAAATCCTATCAAAACTTATATTAATTTCTTATAAATCATTTAAAATTATAGCTTCCCTTACATGTTATTATTTTGAATTTCCAATCCCCTATGTACCACTTTTACTATTTTATCTATTAGATGGTTGTTAAATTATGATAAAAAAAATCTGCCCTCAAGATAATTCCTACATGAATATAATTATTTTTCTATTTATTATTATACTGCTACTATTAAATATGTATCAAAAGTCAAAATAGCCACATATTTTTTTATTACTATACAACCAATAAAAATTTCAGATAATTTGCTAGATTTCATCTTAAGGGTATACTGGTCTTTTATATCATCATTAAACAATAATCTAATAGATAAATAACAAAAGTGGCACATAGAGAATATAAAATTTAAAATAATGACATAAAAGGGAAGTTATAATTTTAGATGGTTCATAAAGGAATGATATAATTTTCGATGGTACATAAGGAATTTGCTCAATTAATAAACCTTTAGTTGCTTCATAATTAGGTACGTGTGAATAGAGTTCCTTGCAGCGGGACAATTGATAAAATCTCCCTCTTCTTAAATACATATTTCTAAATATTCTCTTACCAACTTTCTTACTAAAATAACCTAGTTCTCAACAATTTATTTACAAAATGTTCTAAAAATGTCAAATTATCACTTTAAATTGCCAAACCATCTTTTTTCCTATTATGATGTGGCAAGATAAAAGCACATGACACTTTCATCCCACCCACTAAATTCCAATAGAAATTCAATGAATGACAAATTCAAACCCTATTGCGAATTTCATATAACCTATTCAAATTTATAAAATTCTAATTTCTTGAATTCAAATCTAGATTCAAATTTCACAAATTTGAATTGTAATCCAAATTCAATTTTTCAAATACGATTTGAATTTCTCATATCAAAACTTAAATTCGAACACGAAATTCAAATTCAAATTCAAAACTCGAAATTCGAAATCAAATTTCAAATTCGAATTCAAAATCGAAATTTGAAATCAAATTCGGATTTCGAAATAAAATATTCAAATTTTAAATTCGAAATTCGAAATCCAGTTTCAAATTCGAATTCAAAATTTCAAATTCGAATTTCGAAATAAAACATCCAAATTCGAATTTCGAAATCAAATTGCAAATTCGATTCGAATTTTTGAATTTGAATTTCGTGTTAAAATTTGTTTTTCGAATTTTTGAATTTGATTTCAAATTTCGAATTTGAATTTGGATATGAGAAATTCAAATTGAATTTAGATTAGAATGCAAATTTGTGAAATTCGCAACAGGATTTGAATTTATCATTTATTGAAATTGTATTAGAATTTTGTGAGAGGGGTAAAAGTGTCTTTTTGCTTTTATTTTGCCACATCATAATAGAAAAAAAGATGATTTGGTAATTTAAAGTGATGATTTAGCATCTTTAAGATATTTTATAAATAAATTATTGAGAACTCGGACATTTTAGTAAAAAAAGTTAGTAAAAAAGATATTTGGGAATGTATTTGAGAAGAGGGAGATTTTATTAATTATCCCCCTTGCAGCTGATGCATTCAACGACGAAGCTTCCCGTCGGCTAACCCGGGCCGTGGAATCGAAGATGGCTGCGGGAAAATTAAAGATTGCATCGCAGCCATGTGACTAGGGTTCGGCGGCGAGGCCGCTTGAATCCTGACCTGCTAGCTGCTTCCCGTCGGCTAACCTGGGCCCTGGGGAAAATTCGAGCCGGCATCACAGCCATGAGGCTAGGCCGCTAGGGTAAGCCGACGAGGCCATTGAGTCCTGACCTAAGACCGCCGCAGGCATTTCCTTTGAGAGATTAGATTACTAGCAAATTACAAGTTGCCAATCTAGCCTGCAATCTTGAATTCATTACCTAAATTGTTTATTCAATTGTCCCAAACCTGCAGCATATATAGCCTGTCACAAAACTTGATGGAAAGTATTGCGCTCAAAGCGTCAAGCTAGTTGCATCCGGCAAAGTTAGTTGCATCAAGAAAAAGAAGGGAGAATGTCTGGGCTTTTTGACAAAATCAATGTGGAGTTCATTGACCAAGATGAGAGCGTGCAGGTCGTTGCAGACACAATCCGTAACACAGATGAGATTCCTGAAAGGTATGTTAGGCCTGAGATAAAGGCTGATACTGTCGTTTTCGACGACGTGGGTTGCAACCTGCCCGTGATAGATATGTCAAGATTGCTCAACCCCGAGTTCTCGGAGGAGGAGACTGCTAAGCTGGGATCTGCTTGCGAGCAATGGGGATTCTTCCAGGTGTGTTCTGACTAACCACAAATATTTTGCTTTACTATCTATCTTTTGTTTCATTGAGAACATGCCTGGCAGGCTTTTCATTAACTACAAGAGTTTGACAACAGATATAAAGCTCTAATACATAAAAACTAAAATGTGATCTAGTACTACTTAACTTATTTTGAGTAGCCTTTACTATCTACCAATCACAGTAATTTTGTTTACACTGATTATGATGTTCACCCTTCTTTCCCTTAAAAAGTAAAGCACTCTGTAATTCAAATCAATGTTCACATTAATCACAGCGAACTCATGAAATTATTGTGAGATTGCAGCTTGTGAACCATGGATTGAATGGAGGACTGTTGCAGCAAATTAAGGCTGACATCACAGAATTCTTCAGCCTTCCACTGGAAGAAAAGTTGGCCGTTGCTATCCCACCAAATGGCGTGGAAGGATTTGGCCACCTTTTTGTTTTCGCTAAGGAACAGAAGCTGGATTGGTCAGATATGTTGTTCCTTACCACAAGACCTGTCGAGGAAAGGAAACTGGACCTCTGGCCTACAAAGCCTTCAACATTCAGGTGATTGTTTCATTATCATGTTAATAATCTCTAAAGAAACACAGTACTAAGTCCCCTAATCCAGAAATATATTTACAGTGGCAACAAGAAAAACAATCAAAAGTTACCTGAGAGATCTTAGGTAGTCAAACATTTGGGGTGAATATATTTGAAAACAGATTTCTTTCTAAGGAATCCTGCATCCGAGCCTTCTGAAGATTTTATGGCTCCCCATTATCCTAATACTCAATGTTGTAATGTTAGTATGAATACAAATTGGACAGTAGATTCTTCAACTCCTCCAGTTTCCGTGTGCAGATTTTTCTGAAATAAGCAACACCAGAAATTAGAAAAACTTCCATGACATGGAATGAGCCTTTCCAAGTTGTCATATCTGTGAGCTGCTAGATGATGATCTCAAACCATGCTCAAAGCTGAAGTAACCTTAAACTCATTCAACACATGGGGCAGTACCTCCATTTGTTTTGGTTATCCTTTTACATGATTGCTAGAAAGAACCTTGAAACCTAGTTGTTAAAGCTTTTAAAACCATCTTTGCAACTGATTTTTGTTCATCTTAGGGAAACGGTTGATAATTACTCATCGGAGATGGCAAATTTATCTGTACTACTGCTCAAGTTTATGGCCAACAACCTTGGAGTTGACCAGGAGGCACTCCTTAGTACCTTCAAGGGGCAACATCAGGTTGTAAGGGTTACCATTACCCCCCTTGTCGTCAATCTGACAAGGTGTTAGGCCTCTCACCACACACGGACGCTGTTGGCATGACATTCCTCCTCCACGTAAATGATGTAGATGGACTGCAAATCAAGAAGGATGGAAAATGGTTCCCCGTGCAGTCCATATCTGGAGCTCTTGTTATTAACATAGGGGACATTCTTGAGGTGAATTTAGTTACATTTATTCCATATGTTCAAGGAAAAACTGCCTGATAACTATGGTCTTGTTTGGCACTACTTTTGCTTGCAAAAGCAGCTTATTTGAAAAGTTGATGAAAAACAAGGTTTTGCTTATTGCTGCTTTTTTAGTTCATTGAAATCTGCTTAACTAATAAGGTGCTGGTGAATCTGGTGTTTGACACAAATTCTTTTTATTTCTATAAAGAAACTGAGAAACAAGCTCTGCAAAACAGGGCCTATATATGAATGCTTTAACATGTTGAGAGTTTATATTCGACCACATCAACTATCATTCTACTTACATTTTTTATCTCACAGATCGTCACCAATGGTAAATACAAGAGTATTGAGCATAGGGCAGTTATAAACCCTGACAAGGAGAGGATCTCAAGTGCAGCATTCCATGGGGCCAACAAATCGTGCACAATTTCCCCGCTTCAGGAGCTTCTGAAGGAAGGAAAAGCACGGTACAAGGTTATAGATGCTGGCGAGTACCTCAAGGGCTACTTTGCTGCAAAGCTAGAAGGCAGAAGGTACTTGGATAGCTTGAAGCTAGGCATATAACAGTATTCTGTTTTCTCTGATCATTTATCTGATGTATGGTTTTCGCCATAGATGTTTTTCTGTTGGTGAGTGGCCAATAGTTTTCAGTGACTTCTATTCTTTTTCTCGAAGTTGTTACTTCAATTTCTCCAGCGTCATTATTTTGCTGAGTGTGGTCCTGAAACCTGAAACATAAAGATGTGCTAAAAAAATTTCAGGATTTATGTGTGATTATATGTGCAAATTGTGTACCTTGTATGCTCTTTACATAAGTATGACTAGCTGATAAAGTGAAAATTTCTCAACTCAGCCCATATGCTGTACCTAGTTGTCAAACTCGCCTCTTGCAATGATTTGTGAATTATTTACACTTTGTATGCCTTTGCATTTTAAGAATCTTGTTCATTTACATTACTTGTGTCATAAAAAAGTTTGTTTATACTTCACATGAATAACTTTGTTTATTCCATGAAAAAGTATGTTACTTCCATTCCTCCATGCCACAAATTTGAAAATAAAAGCCACTAGCATAGAGTCCATATTGCAGATAACTTTGTTTTGATAACAAGAATTGTTATAAAAAGTAAATAAATTGAGTATCATCGTTCAGATTACTGAGAATAGATAGTGTGCAACGCGGTTATCTTCACCCATTTGGTTGAATGGACTGATGTAAATCAGTTTAACAATCCAACATTACCCAGTGTATGCAACTTTGCAGAAAACAGAGGCAACCCACCATTTTGATGTATGTTTTGGATGCGTAATTTTTTTTTTGATAAGTTTAGTGAAAATAGCTACCACACATAACTCATTTATTCACTTTTATCAGTATATTCACTCTGAATTTTGCAAAGAGTATAGCCGAACCATTCATGGAACAAATTACAACTCATCAACTAGGGACTGCCTGTTGAAGTGATTGGGAACCTGTTGAATGTCATAGTTGAGTTATTTAAGCAGCCCTTTGAAGGCAATAAAGCATACTCACAGCTACCAAACAAGCCTCAGAAGGCTACTATCATCAGGCCTTGTTGTGTACGAGAACCAGAAACGAGAGTGGCAGACATTTTATCTTCCAAGTTCATCATGGACTTGCAGTTTTGGCGTACTCACCTACGGGTTGGCACAGGGTGACTCATGGGTACCCATAGGAAATCAATCAACTAGTTCATTTAGTTGAGCTAGATAGGGTCCATTGGGACCCTCATCAAATCGTTTAATTCCCATTCCTCTACTCTCCCTGTCTAGCTGTACAATGTTATTTTTATGACAATTTTGAAGGGAAATTTCGTAAGCATTAGTCAGAACTGAATTTGAACTTGGAACATTTAAATAGAAACATCTGGGTAAGAAAGAACTGGGGAGGGTTTCTTTTTATGCCAGTAATAAAAGTATTAATGTTGAAAGGGATCCTCAACCTGCCCGTGAAGCAAGATAATCCTGCAAGTCCAGTAGTCCACTACGGTATTCTTGTTAATTTCATGAAAAGATCCATGGTTAGAAATTACTAACCATAAAATTGTAGGAGCTTAGACTTTGGTGACAGGACATGTGCGTGATTCTCCACTGGTCCAGGTCACATCCTATACAATTAGTCTTCAGCATACATAAGCATCAGCAGTACACACAGAATCCTGGGTTTCTTTCAAAAAGAAAAGAAAGAAAATCCTGAGTTCCTTCTTTTTGGAAGTGAATTCAGCAAGGCAATCAGTAACCTGCAAGAGAAAGAAATAGCAATGGCCCATGCTAGAACTACTGGATCTTTACCTGTGGGAAATGTTCAAGAACTGGCACAGAGTAAAAGATCTGATGAACAGGTACCTGAGAGATACATTAGGCCGGAAGCTCACACTGAAGAGGTCATCAGTGGTTATGATAGTACCTTTGTAATCCCTATCATCGATCTCAGCAAGTTGTGTGATCCCCAATCATCGCATGAGGAGCTTGTGAGGCTGGGATCTGCCTGTCAGCAGTGGGGTTTCTTTCAGGTATGTAGAGATTGTTTCTCTCTGTCTGTCTTGGAGGAGTTTCTAGTATAAAAAAGACCATATGCCAAATAGTACAAGTTATGCAGAGGCTAAGTTTTAGTTGTTCTGTTCTGATAAATACATATGTTAGTGCATATCAATTTGAGTAGAGTGATCTGGAGCCTTATTCACTTAGTGTTAGCCGATCTGTTTGTCTTGTAGTAATCTTACAATTAGTGGGAGTGAACAACTCACGAGAAAATTTGCAGCTGATCAACCATGGGGTGCCAGAGGAAGTGATTTCTGATCTAAAGAAAAACATCTCCGATTTCTTCAAACTGCCGCTTGAAGCCAAGAAGGCGTACTCACAGCTACCGAACAGCCTTGAAGGATATGGCCAGGTCTTTGTTGTGTCTGAGGAGCAGAAGCTCGACTGGGCAGACATGTTCTATCTTGTGCTTCGTCCGAATGAATCAAGGGACATGAGGTTCTGGCCTGCTTGCCCTCCTTCCTTCAGGTAACCTTCCAAGTTCCAACAACCGCGCTATATTTGCAAACCTTGATTTATACCAGTTGTTATGAATTCTCCTGATTTTTCTTCAACTTTTGATCCGGATAACTCTGTATGCAGAACATCCATAGACAGGTACTCCACTGAGACAGCAAAAGTTGCACGCTGCTTGTTGGAGTTCATGGCCAAGCACTTGGGCGTTGAGCCGGAGTTACTGCTAGAGATGTTCCATGGCCAGCCGCAAGGCCTTCGGATGAACTACTACCCCCCGTGCCGGCAAGCCAACAAGGTGCTGGGCATGTCGCCACACACGGATGCAGCCTGCCTAACTCTACTACTCCAGGTCAACGACGTGCCGGGCCTGCAGATCAGGAAAGACGGGAAGTGGCTTGCCTTGGACGCTCTGGAAGGAGCTTTCATAGTCAACGTTGGCGACGTACTTGAGGTGATTGATAGGCTTACTTTTGCAGGGTATATGCTATTCTATTTTTTTGGCAGAAATCCGATATGAACAATGCATCCTGTTACTGCATCGCAGATCGTGAGTAACGGCAAGTACAAAAGTGTTGAGCACCGGGCAATGGTGCATCCAAACAGAGAGCGCATCTCGGTGGCGGTTTTCCACCGGCCGTGCCAGGATGCTTTGATAGGCCCTTTACCGGAACTTGTAAAAAACGACGGCGGCAAAGCGAGGTATAGCTCGGTGGGCTACCTGGATTTCATGAAGCGCTACTACTCGGCAAAGCTTGATGGACGGAATCACCTGGAGAGCCTGAGACATGAGCTGTGAAGTCGAGGTAGTTTGAGCAGAGCGTTTGGTCATTGATGCTTGAGATGTCACTATTTCGATTTATTTTCACCAGGTGTGATGTGTTCTCTTATTATGTTCTATGTTGGGATTGGTAACAGTCCTTTTATTCTGCCCTAAAAAAAAACAGTCCTTTTATTCTCTGTAGTTTCTCCAGAACATTTCCTTTTCCTTTTCATTTATTTTTCCGGACGCGTGCATCCTGTTGCAGATTAGGGGGGACGGACTAGTCTCTTTCTTTCCGCTTTGAACGGAAGCCCATTTTTCGGTAATATCCCAATCGCAGAATTGTATGCGTTAGAAGGCAACTAGCATTTTGTTTTGTCATGGAAGTTTGTATTCCAATGTTCTTGTTTTTTGTTTCGTCAGAAAAACCGTCGATCACAAAAAAAAAAGTCTCCTTTCTCTTTTCGGTTTGAAAGCAGAGCTGATAAAAGATGTGGAATGAATACTGAAAAGGATTTTCTTATTCTCACAAGATTGATGGAGGGGACCACCTAGAGATCTCGACTTGTTTTTTAATCTGGACATGCTGCCCGCTCGTCAGTCCTCGTTTGACACAACCAAACAGATTATCAAAATAAATCTGTGGATTTCGACTAAGTAAATATGGAGCTGAGAAGCGAGAATCAGTACAAGATGCAATAACTAATTGAAGCTGAGATACTACCTGCTCGACGTTTAGAGCAACTCTAACCTTTTTCTTTTCCTATCATCTAAACATAAAAATCTATTATATAAAAAATTGAGATGGAAAAACTTCTTTATTAGTTTCTCTTTCTCATTTACTTTGTTAGGTGATCACCTAAATTCAGGCTATCATCCCCGTTATAGAGGGGATCACCCATCCCTCACCTAAACGGTGGATCCTACCCTTTTAAGTGATGGAATAGATAAACTGCTATAACATCATTACCTATAATTCAAAAATAGATTGAAAAGATTCCCTTTAACCTCTTTTAGATAACGAGATTAAAGGAAAAGGGTTGGAGTTGCTCTTACAACTTCAGAATCTACCGCCCTACACTGCACCACTTCCTCAGTTCCTCTTCATAGCTCAATGACGAACCCTTATCCGCGAACCGGGCGCTACCAGTCCCACCTCTCAACCACTTGAAATTGCATATGGCCCAAGAACGAATCAAAAGAACCCGTATCACTTGCGCAAGCGGCCTATGTTCACCGATTCTTCCCTCACGCCAGTGACGCCACCGCTCACCGCTCGCGTCTCCGACCACCTGCGTGCGCCACCGCCGCGCCAAGCCTCAAGGCTGGGGACGCTCTCGACTCTACGAGAGGGTGCACGGCTGTAGCGCAAATGCATCCATGGCCCGATCAACTGCAGGATGCTGCTATGCGGGACCTTGGCACGATAAGCAGGTGCTGCTACCTACGCAACATGGATACGGATATGTGGTATTTGCCGGATACGGCGATTTGCCACTTTTTCAGGAAACATGATACGCTAATATGTTTCACTATTCTTTTTATATAAAAAACATAGCAGATGTGATGGTCAAAATGGAGATGAAACAAGGTGAAAGAAGTCACCAGATCAGAAAATCAGAAGAAGGATTGAAGAATTGAAAGTTGGGATGAGCAAGAGTAGAAGGAAGAACCGAAGAAGTGCAGAGGAGTAGCTCGCGCCGCGCGACCTCGCCCCGCCATCCTTGTGTGAGTAGCTTATGCCGCGTGACCTCGCCCCGCTGTCGCCGCGCGCGAGCTCGACTTGCGCGAGTAGCTCGCGCCGCACGACCTCGCCCTGCCACCACCGCGCGTGACCTACGCCACGCGAGGAGCTCGACCATTGCCGTCGCAGCCACATCCTCCTCCGTCAGGTGCGCCACTGCCGCTGCCGCATCCTCTCTCCCTTCCTCCCTCCCCCCTCTCTTCCCTCACTACCGCTCCCTCTCTCCTGTCGTCACCGCAACCCCTCTCTCTCTCTCTCTGCGCGCGATCCCTCTCTCTCTCTGTTGGCTACAAGATGCTTACTATTGACTCCATCGTGGGCTGGAAGCTGGACCAAGACGTATCTAAAGTGAGTTTCTCGGCCCAATACGTACCCGGTCCAAGTATCTAAATTATTTGTATTTATTTTTTTATAGATACTTCATAAATATATATTTAAATCGTATCCATGATATATCCGTATTCACGACGTATCTAATACATTACATATCCGCGCAAAAACTGAAGTATCCGTGTTTCAAAGGCTGCTACTCCCCGACGAGAAGGCCCTGGTCTCGTGTTCGGTGTCGTGCCTGGGCGCGAGCCTGCAGTTCTGCATTTGATTGAAGGCGTTGATCGCCGCTTTTTGCGATTACTTTCTTGTTGAATTTTGTTTTCGGTTGCTTAGTTGTCTGCTTGCACTCCTGCTCGTCTTCCCCCTTTTTTTCCTGTGAAAATTATTGAGAAGAATCTGAACAAATAATTTTCGGCGGAGTTAATTTTCTAATCAATGAGCACATTGACACAACCAACGACTACGACATCAACAGATTTTAGTTTTGCGAATACACAGGGTTCTCTACACCCTACACATAGTGCCTGAACATTTGTGTAGTTTAGGATTTGCTAATTTTCAGCTGATTTAAAGTTTGGATAATTTTTCATCACCGTTTTAAGTCATTAGATCTAGATCCAACGATTTATGATTATTATATAAAAAATCTTATAAAAGAAAAATCAAAACATATAAAAACAAACTATTGATTGAAATACTTAAAAACTATTTGGTGGTGGAGGTATTAAGATATTGGTATGTTGCTGAGTCAGACTGTATTGATCCAACCTACTCAAAGTCTTACTTGAAAGCGTGGATTGTATGTGCAAGGAACCTGCATGGAGATTTGACTTCCGGTATCAATAACTTGTCAGGCAGCTTCCTTCAACTGTCAAGCTAGCTGGCAATCTTGAATTTTCCCTATATGCTTCATGCGGTGTTGACTTCCTTGCCAACTGTTTTTTCCATTACCCCAAGAGATATATGTCAACCTGTCATATGATCTAATGGCAAAGTTGTCTTAAAACTATCAGGCTAGTTGCATCAGGGAAAGTTGAATCAAGGAAAACAAGGAAGGATGGCTGAAATCTTTGATAAAATGAAAGTGGAGTTTGTCGACGAAGATGTGAGTGTGCAGGTTGTTGCAGACACCATCCGTAACAATGGCGAGGTTCCAGAAAGGTATGTCAGGCCTGAGATTAAGGCTGAAGCTGTCATTGTCGACGCCGAGGGTTACAATCTGCCAATAGTAGATATGTCAAGATTGCTCAGCCCTGAGTTCTCTGAGGAGGAGACTGCTAAGCTGGGATCTGCCTGTGAGAATTGGGGCTTCTTCCAGGTTCGTGTTCTAACTGATTAGCACCCTTTACAGTACGCCTCGTACAAACTTTGTCTAATTCCATCTAACAGAGCATACCATGTAATTGGTTCTATTCTTGTGATGATTTTCCACTTAAGTTTCTTGCTTCAAACCATATTTGTTCTTTCACTTAATAAGTAAAGATATACCCACTATTTCTCCTGGCAATGTGCCAATGTCATACCACCATACACATTAATCACAGCAAGACTCATGAAATTAGGGTGAGACTTGCAGCTTGTGAACCATCGTGTGGAAAGTGTATTGTTGCAACAAATTAAGGATGACATCACAGAATTCTTCAGCCTTCCACTGGAAGAAAAGTTGGCTGTTGCGATTGAACCAAATGGCGTGCAAGGGTTTGGCCACCATTTCGTATTCTCCAAAGAACAGAAGCTGGACTGGGTGGATTTGTTGTTTCTCGCCACACGTCCTGTTGAGGAAAGGAGCCTGGACTTCTGGCCTACAAAGCCTTCCACGTTCAGGTGATTTTTTCTTTATCATCTCCGCTACTCTATTTTTGAAGAAAAATCCACTCTTAACGATTGCAATATTTTTTCAAGAAAAAGCAGTACAAAATCTCCTACTGTGCGTAGTAGATGATATATTATATGTATAAATGCATTTAAGATGGAGAAACAGGAAAGACAATGAGAAGTTACCTGAGAGAGTCTATTATGAAATGCTGTTGGTGTCAATAAGAATTGGAATATTAAGTTTTTCATATCCAGTTTTTATGTGCAAAATCCATGTAAAGTAACTCCACAATTAAGTAAGACATGTAGCATGCCTTTCCTAAGGCTTCTTGCTGTTGTCATATCTGTGTTCTATTAAAGAATAATATCAAATTATGCTTGATGCTGAAACAAACTGTGAACATATTCAACACGGATGACTCTAACTCCAGTTGTTTCAGTGTTGCTTTTACCTGGATGCTAGAGAAAACATTGGAGCCATTTTTATAGCTGATATTTTCTCATTCTAGGGACACACTTGCCAAATACTCACTGGAAATGGCAAATGTATCTACACAACTACTCAAGTATATGGCCAACAACCTTGGAGTTGACCAGGACACACTCCTTGATACCTTCAAGGGGCAACCTCAGAGTGTAAGGATCAACTATTATCCTCCCTGTTCTCAAGCTGACAAGGTGTTAGGCCTCTCACCACACACGGATGGTGTTGGCATGACATTCCTTCTCCACGTAAATGATGTACAAGGTCTACAAATCAAGAAGGACGGCAGATGGTTCTCTGTGGAGTCTATGCCTGGAGCTCTTGTCGTCAACATAGGGGATGTTCTTGAGGTGCATTAGTTATATTTATTCCAATTTTTCTAGAGAAATTCACCTAATACTATAAATGAATGCTGTAACGTGTTGAGAAGTTGCACCTATAATATCAACTATCAGTCTAATAGCATTGTTGATCTTCAATAGATCCTCACCAATGGCAAGTACAAGAGCATTGAGCATAGGGCAGTAATTAACCCTGATAAAGAGAGGATTACGATTGCAGCATTCCACAGCCTCAATCTTTTCTGCACTATTGGACCACTAAAGGATCTGCTAAAGGTAGGTGAGGCACGGTACAAGGATATAGATGGTGTTGAGTTTACCAAGGGCTACTTTGCTGCCAAGCTAGAAGGCAGAAGATACTTGGAGAGCTTGAAGCTAGGCGAATGATCTATTGTTGGAGAGGTGAACCCACTTTTCTGATGTTTCTACATATGATTTTCCTTGTTATACCTATAGGTGATATGTAATAATGTATTATGACAATAATATTTTCTGTTTGTCTTCAACCATATATCAGATAGTGTTCTCAATTTTTATGTATGCGTCTAGACTACATCTTAAAGAAAAAAACATGATTACTTGGTGAAACAAACATGACTTGTGTTTCCTAACAAAACAATTATGTTCACGGAGTATCTTTGAGTAAACACGAAAATCAGCCACAATAATCAAAAGCGACCTAAAGTGATGTGAAAAAAGTAATCTTGGCACGCCAAGTCCTCTAGCATTCTTATGAATATCTGAAAGGGTTCGTGGAAGATATTTATTCATGCAATTTGTAGTAGCTTAGACTTTTAGAAACATGCCATTTGATTCTTCAATGGGTTAGTAGATCAAGACTTAATGTAGAAAATCTTAACTATACTAGAGTAATATCTATAAATGTATCTCTAATACTCTATGGGCTCCATACTAGAAGACTTGTTCTGACGAAAAATCACTTAATTGAATGAGCAAGAAATAGCCATAGTGCACACTAGAATCGCACAATCTCTTCTAAATGGGCATGAGGTCCCACAGAGTTGCAATCAGATGACAAGTTACCTGAAAGGTGCATCAGAGTCTCAGAGAAGAAACTAGCACTGGAAAAATAATTTCGAAGTATTTTTTTCAGAGATGAAGGATGAATGTCGGATAGGTTGTCCATACATTTTGCCTTTTGAAACCTTTCCGATGCTCAAAAGCTTGATGGAGCCATGGAGGGAACCACAAAGAGATATTCAACTATCTTTCACTCAGGAGATACTGAAGTTGGACTCTCCCTCCTTTTATTTAGGTGATCTTGCAAAACTTGCAGTTCGTACAACACCGTTCACCAACTTTGCTTTGTTGATGATGACCTTCATGTGTGATATATATATGCAAGATATGTAGCATTTGGTATTTCAAAAGCGATATTGTACTTCACCAACGAAGCCGCTGCCAAGGCATCAAGCTCTGGGCTACAACTATTACTCTCATGTGATATTGTACTTAAGCAGTGCCTGCGTGCACAAGATATGTAGCATTTGGTTTGCATGCTTGCATGTAATCCTCTGCCTTTGGTTTTCTTCTTCTTACTTTTTTTTTCTAATTTTATTTTCCCTCGTTCTTTCTTTGAGCTTCCTATATGGATCTCTTAAACCTTAGATTTGTAATTTTCTATCGTTTAATGCAATTAAGGTAGGGGCCGTCCCTCTCCCGATTACAAAAAAAAAAAAGCTATATATACGCAAGCCCAAATCTTCTTTTCGTCAGATTTGGATATGATGTTTCTATACATCTTATTAATTTAGGTGAGTCCGTCTACCCCGTGTTTTGGTGTTGGTCCTAATACAAGCCCCACAAAGTTAGAGATTAAATCCAAATCGATCTCGAATCTTCCATATCAAGCACCGAATTTAAAAAATTATAAATCCCTCGTCCGAAGTTCAAATGAGCCAAACTCAGACTCTATCGCGTAGCTCTCGAAAAGTTCTACAACTTTGATATTCAATGAAAGTCAAGATTCTTCCGGTTTGGGTTACAACTTTACGATGTAAAAATATTTGTTCTGATTCGGACTCCTCTGCGTAGGTCTCTGTGCGGGGCTCATATCTCCTACCTCCGAAGTCCAAATAATATGTTCCACATATGTTCTGAAAAATTCTCGACGAGATCTACAACTTTCGTGTTTTAATTTTTTTTCATTAGAGCATGTTTTTAAGTCCAAAATTACGTCGCAATACAGTATCGTTTCTATTCTGCGTGAATTGATTTTTTTCTATCGGATAAAGCTTCTAGAAATCTTTAGACATTGGGTCATGATCTTGGTCTTACATGTTGAGCTTCATAGAGGTCCAGTGATATTTTGTAGACGTCTTGAGCTTATGTGAATCCCTTTTTGTATGGTGAATGAAGCTTTATAGCGGTACTACTCATATTTGAGTATTTTTTTAATATCATTTTACTTAATATTACAACATAGCACTCAAACGACACTACATGTGAAAATCGTTAATATTAGAGGTAAAAAAATATTTATGATAAAAATACGGTGAAAAATGATAGAAAAATTATTACTTATGACATATAAAATGGTACACTAAAAAGCACCAACAATAATGTAAATATAATATTTAATGTAAAAAATATTAATAATTATATTGTATAAATAATTTACATTTAAATTATAAAAAGTATTTTATTTTTTTAAACCCGTAGCAACGCACGAGCAATTTGCTAATGTTGTTATATGTGTAGTGTTAATAATTAATCCTATCTGATTTCGTTGCACACATGGATGCCTTATTTATGTGTCTTTCAGTGGATAAGTTTCATCAGGATAATGTGCTATAACGCTGCCGCTGACCTACAGTTTGAGCGATTTTCATAAATCTATTAGCTCGACGAGTTTCTGCTTAGCAAGCAGTCAATTAATGGTCGAGAAATTTTGTTAGAACTATAAGATGTTTCTGTAATTTACTCCTAGTGTAGCGGTTTTTTTGCATATTGTACTCTCACTCTCGCTGTCAATAGAAGTGTGTTGCTCAGTTGTAATATAGTAACAAAACCAGGGTTAGGGTTATGGTTTACCTTCCAATCCCTCCATTGCCGACGCCCCCTCCTCTTCGTCTGTTGTGTCGTATGCTGGTCCAACGGCCCTCCGCCATTGTGGCCCCACGCCGTCCTAACCTCCATGTCATCCTACATTGATGCCGACGCTTCTGTTGGGGAGGTCCCAACTCCTCCCCCAACTAAATTTGAGAAAAAAAAAGTAAAGGCAACTTGATCTGTTTTTCATGTCTTGGCTCTACTTGCGTCTCGGTTTGGCTAGTGGCTCGGCTAGCGGCTCGTCGACTCAGCTTGCCGGCTTGCCTCCTCTTGTCAGCAAAAATAAATAAATAAATAAGGGACTTGCTAATTTTCAGCTGCCTGAAAGTTAGGGGAACTTTCAGTCAACTCCTTGAGCTATTAGATCTAGATCCAATAGTTTATAATTATTATACAAATAATTCTATAAAAAAAATTAAAATACAAAGTAACAAACCATTAACTAAAAGCTTTCAGCTGATTGAAATCTAGGAAATATGAATAAATAAACATGCAGGAGGCTTGATTTGTGCTGCGGGCTCATGGCGTCATTGGGGAGACCTGGAGCTATTCATGTATCTTGATGTCCGATTCTCTTCAACGGCCAAAATTGGGGAGAATTTGTTTTTCACATAAAGGTCCATATGGATGACCAGCAACTATGGGCTTACCTCATTGGAGCTCGAAAGTGTCCATCTTGTCCTGCTTTACCCGCACTCCGATTCTCTTCAACGGCCAAAATTGGGGAGAATTTGTTTTTCACATAAAGGTCCATATGGATGACCAGCAACTATGGGCTTACCTCATTGGAGCTCGAAAGTGTCCATCTTGTCCTGCTTTACCCGCACCCCTCACTTACCCGGCGGATGCGGATGAGACTGCTAAAGCTACTCTTCTTGAGGCTTTTGAAACTTCTATGAACACTTATCAAGACTATGAGACCTGGATTCAGGACAATGCATGTGCCATGGCGATTCTACTTGCCAGCGCGGAGCTTGACCTCTCTCTCAACCTTAGGGGCCGTCCACCTCACAGAAGATGTGTGGTATCACCTTCGTAATGAGGAGATGTACCTTTCTGTTGTGCAGGAGGCTCGGTCTCTTGGTCAACTGAATCACACTGTAGAGGAGTTCTATCAATGCATGGTGTCTGGCATTGCTTGGACACCTTAGGTGCCGAGTTTTATGCCGGTACTTGTCGGTGGTGATTGCCACCGTGGTTAGAGGGATACTCTTGGTTCTCACGAGCATGGTTCACAATACCGACCAGATTTTGGTCCGGTCCGATTTCATCAGGAAACCGGGATTTCGGTGGTTTAAAATTCAAATTTTTAAATTTTTGAAAGAATTTATAAAAAAAAGTATGTAAAAAAACTAGATGAAAAATAAAGATTTACGGTGAAATCAAATCATAAAAATAATCAAATTTGAGATAGGAAAAAAATTGGTAAAAGGCAAAGATGAATAAAAAATAGGAAAAAAGGGAAAAAGAACCTTATTTACTCCACCCTTTCTCCCCATTCGCGACCTCCCCCCACAGCCGCAGCCCCTCCGCATGCGATAGGTCGTCCGCGCCACATCCCCCTCGTCCGGCCGTCGCCGCCGGCGAGGCACCACCGCGGGTGGGTGTCCCGGCCCCTGAGCTCGGGATCCTACCCGAGATTGGCGGAAATCGACCGGGATCTCCGAAACAGGCGTCCCGTGCAGCTACCATGCGGCCGGGTGGCAGTGCTCCGTCAGGATCCCGGTCGGGAGCACCGGGAGCCCGGTCGGTTCGGCCAGGAAACCGCCTGACAGTGGCGGGATCTTGGTTCCCAGCAAGCCAACAAATCTCCCCTCCCCCCTCTCCCAAAATCTGAATTTTGTTTCGAAGGTTAGCATCGTTGGATTTGTTCCTATTTGTAGGTATTAATTTTTTCTATCATGTTGTGAATATTATGCATATTTAGAATATGTAGTGAATAAAATGATTGATGTGTATGTTTATGTTCATTGGCTTAGTAACTTATGCATGATTTATGTTTGTGCAGTGAGCAATGTCGGATCGTGGTCGGGGTGACACCTTTTAGGAGCATGGAGAGATGAGGGGGTCTGGATGGTTGTGCAAGTATTGTAAGACGGGAAAGGCTGGAGGTGGTGCAACAAGATTTAAGGAACATTTGGCATGCAGGGGAGGTGAAGTGGTGCATTGCAGTTCTCTAGCACCAGATGTTCGTGATTATTTTCATGTAGACATAGATCGGATGGCTCAGAAGAAGAAGGATAGAGTACGAGAGAGACTCCATAGAGAGGAAATAGCCGTTGAAGGAAATATTCGAGAAGAAGATGATGAAGTGTTGCAGGTGTCTTGGGAGGAGGATGCATTTACGAGACGAGTCCGTGATGCAGGTGGCCACTATGTGCATGGTGGTGGTTCTGGTTCATCTCAGCCTCAGGGTAGTGGTGGGGGTGGTTTAATGGGAATGTTAAGAAGGACTACAAGTAGGAGATGTAGCTAGAGGGAGCCAATGGTGCAAACAAGGATATATACCAGGCCGTGGATAGATAAGGCTAAGACTACGAAGCGGGCAATTGGCAGGGCTTGGGCTAAATTCATGCATACTGAAGCCATTGTTGGTGCGAAGGCAGATAGTCCTTACTTTATTGTAGTTGTTAAAGAAACACAAAGATATGACAAGTGTATTTATTAGATTCTCCTTCTTTATGATTCAATTGCAATTGAATGTTCAATTGATACACTAATTCTTTTAGCTCAAGGTGTTCCCTCCCTAACTGGACGAGATGTTGATGGAATATATTTAGATGAGAATGAGGCGGAAATTAAGAAGTCTGGCCTACATAGATTGGACTGGACTAAGTTGGAACCAATATAGAGCATAATTATTGGCTAACAAATGGATTCAACTCATGTCAAACGAGAAATACAACCACGCAATGTACAATTCCTTTAACGAGCAATGGTCTTGATTTCATGTTCATATATCATATTATATATGTCATGCACTTATTAGTTGTAGACTTGATTTATATGCTTGTAATTTGTGGACTTGAACTATGTGTGATTTGGGACTTGAACGATGTGTGATTTATGGACTTGTAATTACCGATGTTTCATGTCTTATCTTGTGAATTTATCATTTTACTTCAGCTTTTGTCATATTTTATTTGATTATATATGTCACAAATGATGTAACAAAATATTCTATAAAAATCATGCCAAAATTTCTAATTTTTTGCACATATTTTTTGATTTTCTTTTTCAACAATCGGTTTTTGGAGCCTCGGGACCAGAATCCCGGTCATCCCGGCCGGGATCCCGGTTGCTCCCGACCGCCCGGCCAAATCAATTTTTTCCTGGGATCCACCAAAAACTACGGTTTCCGGTGTCCCGGTCTCGATCGGGATCACCGGGACATTCGGGATTGTAAACCTTGCTCATGAGTTTCCCTTGACTCCACCCAAAGTTTGAGATAGTCAAGTCCTATTAGCTCGTGACATGTTGGCCGCGCCTATCATTTAATGAGGGAGCTACGAGCAGACGAGATACGTCAGCATATGAGGATGTGAGTCGAGACCAGCACCCTGCTTGTGTCCTCGCCGCCTCAGTCTCTTCACCAACTCTCACATTCTCCATCATGCCTCTGCAGTGGTGGCTACTCCCTCGGCTCCTTCGTGCGTCCGATACAGCCACTATGGCAACGTCGGGGGCATACAACCTCGGTTTGTCGCAAGAAGTAGTGAGATCAATCAAGTCGCTGGGGAGGGGGGGGGGGGGGGCGTTCCCATCCTCAACCCTTACAAGCGGTGATTAGACCTAATTGCCTGATGAAAGCGACACATGTCATCTAGTTTTATTATTTTGAGATTCGACGGTTAGTATTATTAAATAAATACATTATTAATTATAAAAGGGACACAACCAGCTGATGAGCTCATTATGCCATTAAAGCGTCCTGTTAATTATTCTCATTTTTACTTTTTTTTTGGAATTAATCCAGTCCATATCTCACTCATCCGAGCTCCTTTTGACCTAATTCTTCTCTCTAAATTCATCTGAAATCCATCTCTATACATTCAAGTCCTTATAATGTTTTCTTGGATCCGTTTGTTATTTTATCTATATTTATATTTATATTTGTATTAATTGAGGTATGGTCATTCACTTCGTGTCCATAAAATTAGAGATTGCATCCAAGTCGGGTTTATACCTTCTATATTAAGCACCGGCTTTTAAAAAATTATAATGCCCATGTACGGAGTCCAAATAAAACAAACTTAGACTCTATCTCGTAACTCTTAAAAAGTTCTACAACTTTAATATTCAATGGATTCATAGATTCAAAAGTCTTTATGTCCAAATATACAATCAAAAATATATGTTTTAATTTGGACTCATCTATGCACGTCTCCTTGCGGGGATTATATCTTATAGCTCCGAAGTCCAAATAATATGTTGCATATATGTTCTAAAAAGCACTCGACGAGATCTACAACTTTCATAGTCACACTTTTCCCATTGAAACACGTCTTGAAGTTCAAAAGCGCGACGCAGTACAATGCTGTTTCTGGACTGCGTAAATTATTTTTTCTTTTTGGATAAACTTTCTAACAATCTTTAGTCATTGGGTCATGACATTGGGCTTACATGTTAGATTTCATGTACGTACAGAGATATCTTGTAGGTGTCATGAGCTTGTGAGAAACCCGAAGTCAGGCTTCATATCGCTACTTCTCATCTTTGAACCTTTTTAGTGTTATTTCACCTAATTCTGCAACATCTCAAACAACACTACAGGTCGAAATCATCAATATTAGAGATAAAAAAATATATTTATGATAAGAATATGTTAGAAAATAGTAAGAAAATGATTACTTCTGCATATAAAATGGTACACTAAAAAGTATCAACAATAATATAAATATGATCTTTCATGTAAAAATATTAATAATACTATATATGTTTAACAAATATATTATATAAATAATTTTTTATTTAAACCATACATAATGTTTTATTATTTTTATGCCCGACGTAATATACGGGCATTTTACTAGTCTATATTTATTTGTATTTGCTTCTTTGATTGTTTCTTACATGTAATTACTATGGTGTGTTTGATTCCATGGGATGTCCCGAGATGGGACGAGTCTATCTCACTTTTGGTAGTGTCTGATTTGGAGTCATGATGAACTCTGTTAGGGAATATTTGACAAATATCCGAGACGGCTCGAGCCACCCAACATCGGACCCCCTCAAGGATGTGAAGAAAAGGCAAAGTCTCGTTCCATTTCCTCTTTTGATCATGTTGACCCTATCTTTGATAAACACATCCCATAGGAGTCAATTTATTAAATGAAATGCTCTACGTAATTGTTGTAAAACCATTGTTATAGTATGTCCGAGATAACTTAGCCGTAACTTATCCTGCCCTCTTAAACGTAAGATGCTTCATTTAGATTGTAACATTTATGTTTAGATGATTGCTTTGTTTATTAGTTGAATACTTAGTTGGATTGTACGTGTTATCACTTCATCTCCCAGTTCTCATAACTAGATTTTATGAAAGTGAAAAGCATGTGTTTTGGTGTTCGATATACATATGAGGTTAATTGGGTAGGTGATGGACTAAAGGGAAGACAAAAATGAATATGGTTTTGAACCGGGGTGATACTGTTGGATAAGTGCCACTGTGCTACCGTTGTGGTAGGCTTATTTTTCTTATAAAATAAAACTTAGATGTGACGTCTTTAATTTAGTAGCGTACGTAAGGACGTTCATCTAATATATATAATATAGAAGATACTAGCAAAGTGTTTGTTTGTTGCTACGGGCTAAGAAAAACAAAACACTTTGTATAATTTATATAAAATTATTTACACAATATAATTATCAGACATATATAGTATTATTGATAATTTTTATATAAAAGAATATATTTATATTATTGTTGGTGCTTCTTAGTATATCATTTTTTATGCGAAAAGTAAATATTTTCTCATAATTTTATACCAAATTCTTATTATAAATATGTTTTTTATCTCTAATGTTAACGATTTTCATATGTAGTGTTATTTGAGTGCTATATTGTAGAATTAGGTGAAATATCACTAAAAGGCTCAAAGATGAGAAGTAGCAATACGAAGCTCGACTCGCCATGCCAGAAGGGCTTCCTATAAGCCCATAACACTTACAAGATACCTCTGGACGTCCATGAAGCCCAACATGTAAGCCCAAGGTTGTGATTCAATGGTTAAGGATTTTTAGAAAGTTTATCCAGAAGAAAAGATCAATTTACATATCACAGAAACAATACTGCATTTGCGACACGGTTTTAGATTTCAAGTCGTGCTCTAATAGGAAAAGTTTGACTACAAAAATTGTAGATCTCGTCGAGAACTTTCTGAAACATATATGCATCATATTATTTTTATTCCGGAGCTATAAGATATGGGGCTTGTAAGGATACGTGCGCAAAGTAGTCCGAATCAGAATGAATATTTTTGTATCACACATTTGGACACAAAGGTGGTCAAATCTGTAGATCCATTAAATATGAAAGGACGTTCATCTAATATATGTAATATACAAGATATTAACAAATGAATGTCAATATCTAGAAATAGGTATAGTTACATCCACAAACTACTACAAATTAATCTTTCACAAAAGGAAAAACAACTACAAATTAATGTAGCAATAATGAACTTGGTTTCATCCATGCACAGCACAATTCGTAGATTTATGTAAGTCCGAATATGTTACTGATTTCTCTAATCGGAACACTATTCTATTAGCAATCGGACTCCCCTTTGTGCAGGTTTTCGTTTCGAAGTATGAAATCCAACCGCGCTACATCCTTCCGAATCGGATCATTAATCCATTGGCAGCAGGCCAGTTCCTTCGATATATTCCCGAAGCGCACCCCCGTTCTGAAGCATAGCCGCAAAGATGGAAGCTCTTCGTGAGGCTGCCCGTGTGGCCGCAATCTGCGACAAGATCAAGGAACATGGCGACACCGGGAAACCAATGAGCGTCCGGAAAGTTGCCGTCATCTCCGCAATGATCGACCACATCGCCGGATCCGACGGTGCCGAGGGGATGTCGGTGCCGACGGAGGGTGGCGGGAGGAAGGCGCGTAAGGGCAGCGCCCGCTGGTCCGACGAGGTGTCCAGGCTCAGCGAGAGCAAGCCCGGCGCCGTCGTGAAGTGTCTCCGCCCTGGATGCGGCGGCGACGACGTCAGTGGCATCCTGCGCGAGGCCTGCTTCATGGCGGCCAGCCGAGGCCACCCATCGATCATCGGCTACCGTGGCATCACGCTCACGCCAGGGAGCAAAGACGAGTACTCGCTTGTCGCTGACGACGTGGGCCCGAGCCTCGCCGACGTCATCCTGGACCGTGGCCGGCCATTCCCGGAGGCCCACGTGCGCCGCGTCATGCGCCAGCTGCTGGGCGCCGCTGAAGCGATTGGAGAGCGCGGCATCGTCCACCGAGACATCAACCCGGCGAACATCTTCTTCGACGACGACACCACCACCGGCGTGGTAAAAATCGCCAACTTCAGCGCGGCCAAGTCCATGGCCGAGAAGGAGGGACCTCCGGCCGTGTTCGCGGGAACGAACGGTTACACGGCGCCGGAGGTGCTGCTGCGGAACGCGGACCACGACGCGGCGGTGGACGCGTGGTCGCTGGGCTGCGTGATGATGGAGCTCCTCGTCGGCGGCAATGGCAATAAGCCGCTGCTGTTCAAGGGGGAGGACGAGGCCGACCAGCTCTACAGGATCTTCGACGTGCTCGGCGTGCCGAGCAGGAAAGCCATGCTGGCCCTGAAGCCCCGGGTCGTGGACGACAAGGAGGTGGAGCGGAGGCGGGCGCGGCAGCGGCGCGTGGGCCACCGCAACCAGCTCCGCGAGCTGTTCCCGGAGCTCGTGCTCTCGCAGGACGGCTTCGACGTCTTGAATGGGCTCCTGACGTGCGACCCGACCAAGCGGCTGACGGCGGCCGCAGCGCTCCGGTGTCCGTGGTTCGCGGACGTCGACGATAAGGATGCTTCGGTTCTTTCGGATGTTGTTTCCAGGGCCGCCGGCACAGTCGCTAGATCGTGCGTGGTGGTTTTGCGGGTTGCTGTCCAATTCGCTAGGCGTGCGATAGGGTTGCTCATTAGTCCCAAGGCAGTCATGTGATTAACATATTGTACTACTATAATGTGTGATATTTATTGGAGCCGACATGTGATAAGAATTTATGATTCTATATGTCTCACACAACAGTTACGGGTTTTTTCCTTTTTGAGAATTCGAATGACATGATGATCTCAATATTGAGTATTATAAACGTGTATAATAATTCCATAACTCATCAGTTCCAAATGAAAAGTTCATACCCTGCCTTTTTTTTTGCTTGAAAAAAACTGCCATAACTAGAAATATTGCTTCACTCATATCATATTGATCAGTAAAAACAACACAACATGTCTATTACATCTGATTCGACAATAATGACAGCCTGCCGAGCTGCGCAGAAGAGATAACGTGTTTTGTGTCATGGCGCCTCATCAATGATACTCCCTTCATTCTTGAAATAGTGTCGTTTAGGACAACAATTTTGTACTGGGTGCAGTTCATTTTGGTCTGTCACAACATTTCTAAAACAGAGGAGTAGGATATAAGTGAAACAAGCTAATTTTAAACGGAGAGTCTATTTTTCACTTGAAGAATTATCAGTCGTCAGATGAAGATCAAATGGTGCACCGTTCGTCTTCAACCTCTGATCGTTTTCACCAACCAAGGAAGAAACATGTTCTCTCTCCTCTGCACTCCTCCGCCTCTACCGCACTCCTCCGCTGCTCCGGCCGTTCCTGGTGGCGTCCTCACCGTTGGGTGCGCAGCTGCTTCCCCTGTTGTGCTAACTAGTCGCCGTCAAACTCCTCGATCACAGTCTTGGCACTATGTAAAATACTATCAAACAAGATACTATAAATAGAGATGCAGATTCAAAATGTATCGCTAATGAATTATCGGTGACACATTTTAATTAGATATGTCTTCAATAAGTTTGTTCCTATCAAAACGTGTCACCAATAGAGTATCATTGGCGACGCAGCTCCATAAAACACGTCGCCAATAAAAACATTGGTTCATTAGCGACGCCGCTCAGCAAACTGTGTCATCCTTAAGTTGAACCGGACCCGAAATTTTTACTAACCCGCATTTGTTGCGCACTCATGTCCATCCGACGCCGCCCGACCCCTCGCGAGAATCCCGTGCCCCTCTCCATCCTCCTCGACACCTCCCTCTCTCCTGTCCTCCCACCGGCTATTCCGTCCTCAGTAGCCTCGGCACCGGCATGGACCTCGTGTGCGAGTAGGCGTTCGGCGCCGGGCGCACCTCGGTCCTCACCGCCATGCTCCACCGCACCGTGGCGCTCCTCACCTCTTCCAATCCCTATCCGCAACCCTAACCCTAGCTGCCATGGAGCACGAAGCAAATGTTGGCGAGGCCTTCTACACCACATAGTCCATGCGCGAGGAGCTTGCCGCCGGTCTAGCTGCTGATTTCACCTATCCAATTCGTTTGATCCCGAATCCCTTTCCCCTAATCTGAGTTGCAATGTTGGTGCAGCGATTCGACAGTGAGAGGAATACACGTTTGAGCGGATGTCTCGGCACCCCTGATGCTGCTGCTAACTGCCGCAACCAAGGCTTGTCCCCCGGCACTGCTGCCGACTCCTGCCTGGAGCTATATACCTATCCAACTCAAGCTCCTTGATGCAGGTACGGTTCAGCAGTCTACTGCCTGCAACGTCTGTGGCTCGACAATGTGCGGCCCCTGCTCGAGTTCGAGCGCAAGTTTGAAACCCGGCCTGCCCTCAGTGAAGACCAAAATTGTTGATTGGCTTTGGAAGAGTGCATGTAAACCAAAACACAAGGTCTTCTTTTGGCTCCTCTTGAAAGATAGAATCAACACTAAAGGAATGCTAAAAAGAAGGAACATGTTTCTTGATTCATACACTTTGTGAGTTATGTCTTTGGCAAAGAGAGGAAACACTAAGACATCTCTTTATAAGATGTAGTTTTACTCAACAATGTTGGACAACCATTGGCTTACCCATTCCGCAAAACAGAACAATTTTCAGAACCATCAGAATTATCAAAGCTTCCTTGGGAGTGCCATTTTATATGGAAATCATCATATTCATGACCTGGAGCATTTGGGTTACAACAAATAGATGGATTTTTAATAATGAAAACCCACTGGTGCAGCAATGCAAAAGAACCTTCCTTAAAGAGACGACCCTAGTTGGTCATAGAATTAAGCCAAGATTGTTGGAACAGCTGCAGGAATGGATTCAGGATCATCAATGATAGTTTCCTCTGTTTTCTCTGTTTCTCTGCTTTCTATGTGCTTTTCTCTTTTTGTTCTTTTGAACTCTTTGTACTTGTATTTTCTGCTTATATTAATCTAATTAACCTGTAGGGGCTTGCCCCTGTAGTTCATTAAAAAAAAAGAGACCAACTAAAGCGCCAGAAGGGTATGCTGCTAATCATTTCCTCCTTACTATTTTTTTTATCATTTTACACTTAGGGCCTGTTTGGGGTAGCTGGAGCTTTTCCAAAAGCTGTTTTTTTGAAAAGCAAGAAATCTGGTGTAAAAAGTTGCTTATCTAAAAAGCTCTTATCAGAAAAGCTGAGCTGTTTGGGGTTCTTGCTTTTCAGCACTAAGCTGGTGGGCTAGAAAAATGTCTGAATTATCGTCTAAAATGCTATAATCCTAATATATCATAATAACTACCTATATTATCATCATAGTGTTGTCACTATGTCCAAAATAATTACATCTTCCCACAAAATACCATGATTTTGTCATCACTTCCAAAATAATTACATACCACCACAAAATAATAAGTGAGATATCATATCTTCATCTAATCTCTATCTGCCATGAGTGAGTTAGCAATAAAATCACAAAATGCACACATATCACCATCATCAGATGCATGACTATTGTACTCGTCTCCTACCGATGCCTCCACACCTCCCGCCAATGCCTCAATTTCTAGGATATATTCTTCATCATCATCACACATCTGAAATAACTCATCACTCAAAGCGCTATCACGAATAAAGTTATGAAGTGCCATACATGCAATGATATTCTTCTTTTGCTTCTCTACCGGAAAGCTTGGAATATGCAATAGAATTCACCATTTCATTTTTAGCACACCAAAAGAACGCTCTATAACATTGTGAAGAGATGAATGGGCATGATTGAACACCTCTTTGAGTCCACTTGGCCTATGTCCTCCTTGAAATTCTGGTATATGATACTTTTGGCCTTTGTAAGGGGCTAGAAAACCTTTTCTATTAGGATAACCAGAATCAACAAGATAATATTTCCCTACACATAAATTTATTATATGACAACTTATTAATAAGAGAGAGGATGAACATGTGGAAGGTGAGGAGCACACCTTCAGGAGGATGTGGAAACTTATTAGAGTATCGATTCAATGCATCATTGAAGACTCGAGTAGTTCAAGGCAAGCACGTGGAGCTTCATTTACCTTGTGCGATAAAGCTTGTCAACCAGAAGGGCCGCAACAATCAAAGGAGGACCTGCAGTTCAAGGCAAGGACCAGGCTCACAAGTAGCGTTCCTCACTGGATCTGCGCACGCGTGATTTCAGATGGCAGGAAGTAGAGGTGATGGGTCTTCACGAGGGTAGAGCGTTGTGGAAGACGTCCGTATTTAGCCGGCGGTCGACAAGGAGAAGCTCAACACGTGTAGATCCATGGCTGCGTGGGAGAAGGGAGGGGAGTGGTGCTGTTGCTGGTTTCGGGGAGAACGAGAGGGGAGCAGCGGCTAGAGCTGGGAGAACGGGAGAAGGGAAAAAAAGGAGGTCGACTTGATATTTATATCAGTGGAAAAAGCGGGTAAATAAGACCCAACATTAAGGGGAGGTCTAAAACTGGTGTCCGCAAAAGCTCAGGAAGCGTCGTTTCGCTCGCTTCTCGCTTTTAGTTCATTCTGTGTTTTTCAACAGTGACGTGTTTCGTAGAAGCAAAACCGTTTGGCGTAGCTTATGGCTTTTTTAGCTGGTTGGAGAAGCAGAAGCGAGTTTAAGCTACCCTAAACAGGCCCTTAATCTCACTCAGATTGTTGCATTACAGGATAGAACATTTAGTATACTTGCTAATTCATTCAGATACTAACTTGGCCTCATAGTGGCTTAATCTGAATGAGAAAGTGAGTTTGGATTCATAACATACCAGATTCAGATTAGCACAGATTTCATCTAAAAGAGCACATGTATTTGTATGTATTTAATGGATTAACATGTTTTTTTTCTTTCTAAAATTTATCATTGTTGACGCTTTTTGCCAAACTGCATCACCAATGATATCTCATTGGTGGCGCTTTTATACCAGCCTGCGTCTTCAATGACCTCTCATTGGCGACGCATTTTAGAAATATGCGTCAATAATAATTTTCTTATTAGAGGCGTGTTTTGCTAAAATACGTCTCCAATGAGTGAGTTATTGGCGATGCAGAATTTCTGGCCCATGACTTCTCACTAGCGACGCAATTTTGGTGACGTGCAAAAATATGTTGCTAATGATACTTGCAAAGTGTCTCTAATTACCTTTTTTTTAGTGTGGTCCAACCACCATCTTCCATGATCTCCCTTCACACAGTCACAATCTCTGCTCACGACTATAGATGTCGAAATGGGCGGCACAACCTGGCATGGCCTAGGCCTTAAAACATCTGACATGTTTACTTTCAAGCTGGGACGGCATGCCATTCTTATCGAGCAATGTCGTGACAGCTCACGGTCTGCACCGTCAGCCCACGACACAGCACAATCGGAATTAACCGTGTCAGACCGGCCTGTTAATCATGTGTAGCCCAATAGTCCTTGTAGCCTGACTAGCCCAGAAATAGAAAAACCATTGAAACATATTCAATTGCAGAGAACACTTGAGATTTGCACTTCAAATCTACAGACAGATTCAGAAAAATCACCAGAGATGCAAAAACAAGTTGAGAACAAAAGAACAAATTTGGTCAAAGAAAATTTGATTATATTGAGTCGAGTAGAGTTATTCCGAACTATTTGATTTATTAAAAACCCTTTGACTTAAGGGGTAAAAGAATACACACCAGCTCAAAATCTGCAAGTTCAATCTAAATTATTACAATCTTCCCACTTACAATCTATTAAATACCAGCACTAGTCACTCCCTCATCAAGTTCAAGTCCCTCAATAGCTACAGATTCACCTTCAAGGTACAGATTCTCAAACGCAGCTTCAAGTTCCTCTTGGTGCTGTTCGGCACTTTGCTGCTCTTGGTCTTCTCCTATGCTGCTGATGGGGTTTTCTGTAATAGTGCGTCTTTGGCCGTGGCCGTGCACCTCGGCACGGCTGTGCTTGCGCATGCACATATACACCCTTGTGCAGCTACTTGTATGCTATCGGGCCCTTGGTAACCGATTGTTTAATCCACCTCCACTCCAATTGATTCAGTGGCATGTAATGTGTCCTAGGTAAACAATTTAGGCATTATAGCACAACAAATTAATATATTTTCATTGCAATTAGATTGTTGTATTGCATATTAGTGAAAGATAAAGATAGATGACACAATCAGTGACTTGTAAAACTTATTAAGCTCTTGAATTTGTATTGTAAATTGGCACTTTAAATTTCACAATACCAAAACAGCACTATAGCGGCGTAGTCCAATCCACAACAAAGGTGGCCCAAAATTAACCCGCCGATACAAATAGATAGGCATTTTTTTTACAGTGGCCCACAATACCACCCGCCACTAAAAATATCAATAGCGGAGGCCCAAAACAACACCCGCCGCTAAAAGCCCACAATTCACAGTCCATATAAAAACCTACCTCAACCTAAACCAGCTCATTCTCCCCAGCACTCGCCGCCACACACTTCTTCCCCACGCATGCGTCTCTCTCTCTCTCTCTCTCTCTCTCTCTCTCTCTCTCTCTCTCTCTCTCTCTCTCCCCAACCCTAGCCCCACGGCCACTCCTCCCCGAGGGTGACCTCATGTAAGCACCAAAGGCGTACCGAGAGGGGTTGGGGGGGGGGGGTGAATCGGTAAGCCACTCACGAATCCAAATACTTCAATTCACAATACTTGAGTCTAACAAGTGTTGTAACCTAACAATTCTAGTAGGCCAAGACCCTACACATGCTAGTGTTCATGATGATAGCAAGCACGGAAGCCAAGCACACTAGCCTATGCAAATCACAATTCAACCTAGTTAATAGAGCACACAATTGTGGAATAGTAAAGAGGGGGTCAAGAAATGCTCATGATTTTTCCCGAGGTCTCGGAAGGATGACGTCTTCCTCTACTCCTCGTTGGACCGCTCCCGCCGGAGTGCTGGCCCCTCCTGCCACTGATGTGGAGTTCTTGCCCACGAGCCCGTAATCACTCCCAGAGTGAAAACACGGTACGCATCACCGCTACAATCATGGCACAAGCTCGCCTCCCTCGAGAACTTACCGAACTCCCCGAGCCGACACGAGCGCTCACTATTGATACCCCTTTCATCGGCGGGCTCAAATCGTATACAAATATGTGACGACCTTCACAACCAATCACGATAGGCTCGATCACCGATACCTAACCGGTCTAGGTCTGACCATAGACCAAGAGTAACATCCTAGATCACACACTCAAGGACACCCTAGCCTTAGATGTGCAAGATGCTCTAGTTACTCTGCTCTAGCACTCTCGAGATATGCAATATCTCCTCCTAGTGTTCTCCTCTTTTTCTCTTGGACCTTACAAAATGTTCTCAGGTATTCTACTGGCCAAGAGTCCCTCCAAGACCCCAGCAACAAAGTTAAATAGGCTTCCAACCTCCAACTAGCTTTTGCTCCACGAAATTAGCTTTCTAGGCCTACTGACTGGATTGTCCGGTCACTGCCTGACCAGACCGTCCAGTCACTACAAACCTGAGCACCAATGGCTCTGCCCCTCTGCTTACTTCAATTGACCGGACCGTCCGATCCATTTCTCTCTCTAGTCCAGAAACATTTCAGCGCTGCTTCCTCTCTGTCATGTTCCTCAGCTGTACTGACCGTATAGTCCGATCACCTGACCGTACCATCCGGTCTCTATAGCTCCTGCACAGACAGATTCCTCGCTTCTTTGCTTTAAGTCCCAGACAACTTCACCTAGTGACCGTACAGTCTGGTCACCATTGACCTGTCCGGTCACTATGTGTCCAGAAGCTAAAACTTGTCGTCTTTGCTTGACTTTGTTTTCTGGCTTCTCCGAACAGGTTATTGGCTTCTTCACTATCACCTAGTGCCTGTGATTTCACCGAGCATTCATGCACATCACCGACTAGATATGACTTAACAGAAATGACCTAGACCCCCTTGATAGTCCGATTTTTCCTATGGACTCAAAGCCCTAACAACTAGACAAGTGTTCCCAACACTTGCTACATAGCTTGTCCTCAGCTTTGATTCATCTCCGTCAACCCTTGGACTCTATCAAGCTCACAAGCCTCCATGGTTACGGTGATTGTCATCAATTGCCAAGGCAACCATCATCCATATGATTTATAGTAGAGTTTAGAGATGATTCCTACATAGGTAACACTCGTGTAGATATTAGCCCACAATTTTATAGTTGTCATCTATCACCAAAACATTCATACCTTTGGAATCCCATCAATGGTCATGAATCTTACACCTCCTTTCCACCCATGGGTGATGGCGCATGGGCTCGGGCTCTTCCCCCAGTGGCACACGGGCTTGGCGGTGCACTCCCCTCCTCCCCCAACGGCAGCACGGGCTCAGGCTCCTCCCCCAACAGTGCACGGGCTCGGTGGCGCCCTTCTCTTCTCCCCTGGTGGCGGCACGGGCTTGGGCTGATCCCTCGATGGTGGCATGGGCTTGTGCTCCGCCCCCTGGCGACGCACGGGCTCGGGCTCCTCACCTGGCGGTGCATGGGCTCGACGGCGGCCTCCCCTCCTCCCCTGATGGTGGGACGGGCTCTGGCAGATCCCATGACAGTGCCCTCCTCTTCTCCCCCAGCAGCGCACGGGCTTAGCAACTCCACCCCGATGGCGGATGCCCTGGTGTGGGTGGATCTGACACATATGAGGCCAGATCCGAGCGGTGTGGCACCAGATCTGGTCGACGCGCGGATGGGTCTGGTGTGTGGTGGCTGACGATGTCCGGCTATGCACGAGCTCTGGTGGGCCCCATTGTTTTTTGTTTTTTTGAAATAATAGTGGTGGGTGATGTTGTACCGCAGCTGTAAATCTTTATTTTTTAGCCATGCTGAGGTAGCGACGTGTGCCAAATCTGTTGCCATAGCGCATTTTGGCCCGCCGCTATAGTGATGTTTTATTTTAGTGTTTGTGGGGAGGAAAAAAATTTATTAGTCCACCTTAACTTTGAATCCTAGCTCAGTCATTGACAACACAGTATGGTCCGACACGACATATGTCATCTCCACCCACTACCACAAATAGGCTCTATAGCGGTCGCAGCCCAAAGGCCGTAGCGGCGCGGCCCAAAGTGAGCCGGTGCTACAAAGCCCCCTATAGCGGCAGTTGACAATGTCAACCGCTGCTATAAATGGCCCAACTTTATAGCGGCGGTTGACAATGTCAACTGCCGCTATTTAGGTCATAATAGTGGCGGTTGAAAATGCCAACCATCGCTATAAAGTGCCCAGTCTATAAATACCGTGTTCCAACAGCTCCTCTATTCACTCGAACAGTGACGGCCCGAAAATTTGGGCAAATCACGAAAATCAAGGGGGAAGGTTTTGAGTTTGTTTTTTTTTGCAAAAATTTGATCTTTGAGGTAAGGGGAACTCATCCCATTGGTTTTTTTTTTGTGTTCTCATTTTGAAATTAAGTAGAATTTTGGGGTTTAAGTTTGTTAGGTTTTCATCAAATTTTAGCTAAACTCATTTGATTTGGATGGTTCTATTTGGATATAGTTGAAGTTTATGAAGGCATACATCATCTCTTTTCATCACTACACAAAAAAATATTATATCTAGCTTGTTTTATGTCAATGGAAATCTAGATCTAGTTTGGTTTTTAGAAGAGAGAGAAGGTAGTATTAGGGCAAGAGGGATGCTAATTATTTTATTATTTCTTGATAAAAATTAGATAATATATAAAATAATTTGATGCTTGTTTGATTTTACCTTACATAATATTTCTCACTTAATGTATATTATATTTCAATGTTTAAATATTTAGTGAATGTTTAAATTTTTTGTTACACATAATTAATTAATTAATTTCTAATATTTTGGAAAGATTGTGATAAAAGTTAAATAATATATAAAATAATTTGATGCTTGTTTGATTTTACCTTGCATAATATTTCTCACTTAATGTATATTATATTTCAATGTTTATATATTTAGTGAATATTTAAATTTTATGTTATTAATTAATTTTTGGGTTTCCGTTCAAGGTCGTTCGCGATGGATAGATCTTGGATGTACGAGGCACCTAGACCGGGTCCAATATTTTTACGAGAAGTTTCTAAATCCATTGAAGCGGCCGCAGAACATGCTCGACGTGAATGAATGACTGATATATATTGTCCATGTTTTGATTGCAAGAATCAGAAGCTATGGAATGATATAGAAGTAATAAAGTTACACTTGGTGCGGAGGGGTTTTGTTGAAGGGTACACAAGATGGATAAAACATGGTAAGAACAATGTGGTCGATATGGAATTTGATGAGCATATTGAAGTTGAAGTCGAGGCTATCAATTCGCCTCGTGCAGATGCGATGGATTTGCCTGGTGAAACTGATTTTGATGTTGAGGAGTTGTTGTGTCACATTGAGCCGCATGTGTTGATCAATGCCGGTACAACTAAAGGGCTTGATAATTTTCATAGAATAGAGAAGACATCAAAGGATCCATTATATGATGAATCTAAGGGATGTGGTAAAGAGTTCACCGTGTTGTGTACTGTACTTAAGCTGATGAAGTTGAAGGCCATGCATGGTTGGTCGGACGCTAGTTTCACGGATTTGTTGGAACTTATTTTCGATGCACTGCCGAAGTCCAACTTGTTGCCAAGGACAACATACCTTGCTAAGAAGCTGATTTCCCCACTTTCTTTGGGCGTTAAAAAAATTCACGCGTGTCCAAATCATTGTATATTGTATGAAAAGGAGCATCAGGACACTATGAGATGTCCAAGGTGTAAACGCAGTCGTTACAAGAGGAACAACGATTGTGACACCGATGGAGGCGTGAAGAATACAACTAAGGGGAGAAAGAAAAAAAGGAGTTCTATCATCGATGATAGTGATGACAGTAAGGTTCCTGCCTTAGTCATGTGGTACTTACCCGTGGTCGATCGCATCAGACGCTTGTTCGCCAACCCTAGGGATGCGGCAATGATGACATGGCATGCACGCGAGGGAGACGGTAAGCTCAAGCATCCCGCAGATGGAACACAGTAGAAAAAGTTCGATGAGGATCATCAAGACTTCTCTAATGAGAAAAGGAACCTACGGTTTGGATTGAGTACAGACAGGATGAACCCATTCGGTCAAATGAGGAATCCGTATAGCACTTGGCCAGTGATACTAGCAATGTACAACATTCCACCATGGTTATGCCATAAGCATAAATACCTACTACTGACCACTCTTATATCTGGGCCCAAAGAACCTGGTAATGACATAGACGTGTTCTTAGTACCATTGTTCAAAGACCTGTAAAAACTATGGTTGGAGGGGGTCCATATATGGGATGAGTATCTAAGAGAGTATTTCATGCTCAGAGCAATTATTTTTTGCACGGTAAGTGATTCCCCGGCACTAAGGGCGTTATCGGGACAGGTCAAAGGAAAGGCGGCATATTTCGTATGCGTTGATGATACATCCCATGTGTACCTTCCAGCATCCCAGAAACTAGTGTATATGCGAAGCCGCCGATTCGTACCAACAAAACACAGGTATCGCGTGATGGCTAGACACTTTGATGGCAAAGTTGAGAACGACATAGAACCTCATCGTTGTACTGGCAGGGTCGTGTTTGACCTTGTTAAAAACATCAGTGTTGTTTTTGGAAAGCCGGTGAAGGGAGTCAAAAAGGCAAAAGTTCTCACACCATTTAAGAAGAAATCCATTTTCTTTGAATATTTCAATTATTGGAAAGATTTGGAAGTGAATCATGCATTTGACTGGATGCATATTGGGAAGGGTGTATTTGACAGTAGTAGCGGACTTGTACTCGACCAACCCGGTAAGACAAAGGATGGACTCAATGCATGTAGAGATCTTGTAGTGATGGGAATAAGACCAGAGCTCCATCTGCAAGAAAGAGCAAATGGAAAGTACTTTCTCCCCCCGACAGCCTACACACTTACGATTGAGGAGAAAAAAACATTCTGCAAGTGCCTTAGTGGGATTAAAGTACCGACGGGTTTCTCATCGAATGTCAAGAATCTTGTAAATATGGAAGAGTTAAAGATAAGTGGGTACAACACTCACGATTGCCACATAATGCTTTCGGTGTTTCTCCCTATTGCTATCAGAGCTGTTAAATCACCATGGCTGTCGTTGGCTGTAACTCACCTTTGCTACTTCTTTAACGCAGTATCGAGGAAGGTGATAATTGAAGACGAGTTAAATGACCTACAGACCCACATGAAAGAAACAATGTGCATAATTGGGATGGTCTTCCCTCCATCCTTTTTTTGATACAATGGAACACTTCATGATTCATATTGTTGACCAGATCTCTGCATTGGGCCCCGTCTACCTACATCAGATGTTTCCATTTGAGAGGTTCATGTATGTATTGAAACGCTATGTACGTACTCGTTCACATCCAGAGGGTTCTATGATCAAGGGCTACACAACTGAGGAGATCATCGAATGTTGCTCATATTACATTAATGATGGTAGTAGATCAATTGGTCTCCCCGAGTCTTGTCATGAGGGTAGATTATCTGGAAAAGGTACAAAATGACATAGATCGTTCATTGACCGTGACTTAGACCAAGCACATTTCAGCGTATTGCAACAGACATAGATTGTGGGACCGTACTTTGAGAAACATCTGTTAGAGCTCCGCCAGAACAACAAGGATGCGACGGATAAATGGATCATAGATGAGCACAAGCTCTCTTTCACATCATGGTTTAGGTCCCTAAACCTTCCAAGTGGCGAGTCTGTGGAAGAGAAAATGTTGAGAAAGTTAGCTAACCACCCAAGAAGAACCGTGGTTACTTTTCAGGCATACGACATCAATGGTTTTACCTTCTACACCCAACAGAAGGATAAGAAGAGCAAGTGTTAAAACAACAATGTACGAGTAGAAGCCATTGACGAAGAGGACCAGACGACCTCGTATTACAGGTACATTGAGGAACTATGGGAACTAGACTACGGTGCAAATTTACAGGTTCCCATATTTAAATGCAAATGGGTGAAGCATCCTAATGGCATTGAGGTAGATGTATATGGTTTCACAATTGTTGATCTTAACAATGTTGGTCAACCTTGGATACTTGCCAACACTGTGGAACAAGTGTTTTACGTACTTGATCCAAAGGACGAAAAGAAATACATTATTGTTCCAGGTAAACAAAGAATCGTCGAAGTGGAGAATATGGAGGATCGAGATGACTACAATCAATATGACGAGGTGCCATGTTTCATAGATCCTAAAAATTTTAAAGTCTTGGAAGCAAGACTCTCCTTTGCTGGTGGAATGCCCTACATGCGCACTGATCACTGCCAAGGAAAAGTCATTCAAGGATAACTCAAGCATCATGTAATTTTATTTTGTTAAGTACCTTTTATTATTTGAACCTTGCATTATGTTCTATATAATTTATGCTTATTTGAATATAATGATTGTAATTTTATAAAATGACAAGAATTAAAGTGCAAAGAATATTAGGACTAAAATGTAATTAATAAAAAGTATAGGGTTGTTTCTACAAAATTTTAGGACCTAACATTAATTTTTATTAAGTATAGGGGCCTAACTGTAAAAAGGCAGGACTAAAATATAGCTAACAATGAACTTAAGGGTTTTTTTGTAAAATTCCAAGGCTAATATATTATTTATAGAAAAAATCAGGTGCTAAACTGAATAATACAATTTTTGGAAAATGAATAACACTATTTTTTTTTTAAAAAAAATGACATGTTTTTAGCGACGGCTCACAAAGGCAACCGCCGTTATCCCTTTGTAGCGGTGGTTGCCTTTGTGAGCCGCCGCTTAAGAGCATTGCCTTATATAAACACGGGGCGCAGCGGGGCCTAAACCCTAGTCGGGTGTAGAAGAGACGACGCCGTCAGGCTGCCCTTCCGCCTCCCCGAGCGCCGCCTCCCCTACTCTCCGAGCACAGCCGTCGTCGTGCCTCTTCCTCCTCTGCTCGTCGATGGCCACCGCGCGGGTCCCCTCATCTAACCCTGAGCACTGATGCCACGGCCCCCTCCTCGTCCCCGAGCGCCGCCTCCTCCTCCCCCTCATCGACGACGAGCGCACGGGCACCATCATCCGTCCCCGAGCATCGTCGCCTCCTCCCCCTCATCGACGACGAGCGCATGGGCTCCTCTGTCCCCAAGCGTCGTCGCCTCCTCCCCCTCATTAGTGACGAGCGCACGGGCTTCTCCGTCCCCGACCGCCACCGCCGCGGGCCCCCTCGTCCCCAAGCGCCGCTGCCGTGGGCCCCCTCGTCCCTGAGCGCCGCCACATAAGGCTCCCCTCCGTCCCCTTGCACTATCGTGGGCGTCCTCCTCGCCCCCGAGCATCACCGCCTCCTCCCCCTCATCGACGACGAGCGCACGGGCTCCTCCGTCCCCAAGCGCCGCCGCCACGGGCGCCCTCATCCCCGAGCGCCGTAGCATCGGTCTCCCCTCCGTCCCCTTGCGCCACCACGTTGGGCTCCTTGTCGTCCTTGAGCGTCGTCGCCTCCCCCTCTTCGACGGCCTGCTCCTTCTCTCTGGTACACGCTGCACCCTCGTCTTCCTCCCCTCTCCCCTCCTCTCCGATGCCCTCCTGCCCATCGACGACTAGGTGCACCCTTTTCCTCAACCCTCCTCCCTCCCTGTCTCGTGCTCTGTTCTTGTTCGATGAAATGCGGCAATAGCTTACTGTGATCACTATGCTCACTGTTTGAGAAATGGTATTTTTTTCGGCCAAACTTGTTGTGCTCACTATGCTCACTATTATGCTAGGATTTGAGCAAAAGTGATGATCTTTATTTGTGCTTAGGTAATTTCTAAAAATTGGTGTCACTATGCTCACTGTTATGCTCACTGAAAATTGGTGTGTCATGATGCTCACTATTATGCTCACTGAAAATTGGTGTGTCATTATGCTCACTGAAAATTGGTATTTGTGCTCACTATGCTCACTGATATGCTATGCGCCTCATGATTTCTAGTACTGTTGTTAAATGTTCACTGCCATATTTACTCTATTTTTCATCGATTCTACATATATATATGTCATATACTCATATGCTCTGAAATGATCATAGTATGATTATCTTTATTTGTGCATAGGTAATTTTTGAAAATTGGTGTGTCATGGTTCAAAAAATTCTGAGAATTGATGTGTTATTGTCTTTGCTGCCATTTCTGAATAATCCATAGTGTTATTTACTTGTCGCTATACTGAGCTAGGTTGATGCTCACTGCCTTGTATACTAGGTTGATGCTCATTGCCTTATATACTCAATACTAAGAGCGAGCTGCTGCATGTGGTATTTTTTTTGCTGCCATATGCTACAGTTATAGCACATTCATGCTCACTATGGTTGCTTATTTGTTGCCTGTGGTATTTCTTTTGCTGCCATATCTGAATGTGCTAGCTGTCCTATATGCTTGCTTTTTTGCTCACTGTCATGCTCACTATAGTTGTTTATTTGTTGCATGTGGTATTTCTTTTGCTGCCATATCTGAATGTGCTAGCTATCCTATATGCTTGCTCACTGTCATGCTGAATGTGGTATTTGTTTTGCCGTCATATCTGAACTTGTTGCTCATACTTAGTGTATAAAAAGTCTGGGTGCACACAAGCATTCTCTCTAGGCTTTTTATTCAGTAAATTACATATAAAAAGTCTAGAGAGAATGTTTGTGCGTACTGGGTGCCATAGTCTCTTTGTACTTATTATTTACTTGTGGCCATATATATGCCATATTACTTACTGCCCTACAGTCTCTCTGTACTTATTATTTACATCTATTCTTCTCCTAGTCTCTCAGTACTACTTATCTATTCTACGTAGGCGATCGATGCTCAATGATGAAAGGTGGCTAAGTGAGGCTAGTGTGGCTACATGGACCATATCCTAGGATATTGGATACATGCTGTTGTACAAGTCAAGGATCTTAGAGCGTTGGAAGGATGTTGATTCGGCAACCCGCACTGAGAGCAAATTTTGATTTTTCTATTCTTCTCCTTATCTCTCTGTACTACTTATCTATTCTATGTAGGCAATCGACCCATGCTCAATGATGAAAGCGGGCTAAGTGAGGCCAATCCAGTGACATGGACCATATCCTAGGATATCGGATATATGTTGTTGTACGAGTCAAGGATCTTAGAGCATTGGAAGGCCATTGATTCGGCAACCTGCACTGAGAGCAAATTTTGATTTTTCTATTATTTTCTTTTGTTTTCTTTGTCTCTATGCTCAATGATGAAATGTGCATACTCCTTGTTTTCTAACTTAGTCATCATATCTAACATTAGCTATCAAAGTCTTCTTGTCATGACGGACAATATGCCCTCTCAAGAGGAAGATGCCCTCAAGGCGCACTCACAAGCGAGGTCGTCTTCAGACGCTGAAGGATCAAGCGAACATTGGGAAGAACCAGAAGATCCGCATCCTCCACTACCAAAGGAACGTCGCTTGGGGAGCCCGGATCCTGATTTCGTGCCTCAAGATGAGGTATCTTGTCAAAGATAATTCTCTTATTTGTCCAACTAATTTGTAAACTAAAATCTACTACTTATATCCTAGGGCCCCCGACGAAGTGCCCGTCGGCTATTTGCAGTTGAGGCTATGACAGATGAGGCCCTTGAGCAGCAAGTGGAAGAGGTGCCTGCCCAAGTTGCCACACAGAAACGCAAGCACGTTCAGTGCTCCACGAACAAGGCAGAGGGCATCTACGTGGTTACTGCACTAGACCCCAAAGATGGAGAACCGATTGAACCCGCTGGTGTCAACGCCAAATGGCAGAATCGTTGCGGCAAAGTGGTGAGGAACCATTGCGAAATCACGTGGCAAGATTGGCAGAAAAGATGATATGTGGGCTGACGTCATGGCAACCATCCGGTTCCAGCCAGCAGTATTCGAGAGAGCCAAGAAGGCCACATTGTCCACTCTCAATCACATCTTTCAAGATTACAAGTCCAAGCTCAACTGCCAATACGTCAAAAAAAATTGAACCCCATTCAACAAGCATGGAAATATTAGTCAGCAGGAATGGGATGAGTTTGTTGAGCAGAAGATGAGCAGTGCTTCGAAGGAGATTAGTGAAAAGATGGTTGAGCTAAACAAGCGAAACAAGTTTAAGGCATGGTTAGGTCCGGGCGGATATAAAAAGAAGATTCCAATTTTGAAGTGCCCCGGGTATTCCCGGTGCTAAACACTTTATTATACCAGTCCCTGAATCAGTCGCTGGTACAACAAGTCTTACAACAGGTGGTATTACAAGCCTTATTCAAGAAGCGGTCAAGACACAAGTGACCGAATGACATAAGCTACAAACATGAGAATTACTACGATGACCCAAACAAGCACATCTATAAACATGGCGGAAGCAGCTAGGCGGCAACACAACTCCACAGGCAACTTGGGTGCGGACGAAACCAAAGCTTAAGCGCCTTCCTCACTGTCGGCGTTGATGTAATCAGGATCTTCCTCTGTAACCAACAAGCAAGGGTGAGTACAGAAGTACTCAACAAGCCTCAACCCTTGCCCTACCATCAAGGGATAAGATATGCATTCGGCAGTAGCAAGGATTAAGCCATAATGTCAACATTGCGAAAAGCAATACACATGCAAGGGTTCATTTTATAAAAGCATTTGTAAAATCATCAAATTATATTAATATAAGTTGTTCAAATTTTAATGTTGCCGGAGTCCCCGTCCGCAGCAACCTTCGGCGAGAGGCCGGACCTATTCCAGAAAACACTCACACATCAAGGAATACTACCCATGCTAGTGATGAGACTGAACCATAGTCCTGTCCGTGACCGTGGACGCGGCTATCCGAATAGATTTCACTCTGCAGAGGGTGTACGCTGTACCCACACGCTGAGTACAGCAACATACCATGGCCGTAGCCCTTGGTAGTACTAACTCACAAAGCCATTACCAATCACAGCATCATCCCAACTAATCGCCCATGGGAGTAACCAGGGGTTCATGACCTTTAAGCTAGGTCTCCAACCAGGCTGCCAAGTCTGCACCACTTGCACCTGCTCCTGGGATCCCACTGCTCTCTACCCTCAGACGATTAACAGACTAGCTGGCGGGGATTAGGCTAAGCCATGCCTCATACATGGTCATGTGGTCACACTGGAAAATGACTAGGTAGCATGTCACATCAACTCAGTCCTAAATCGAGCCAAGGCAACCATCTCCGCAATGAACCTACCACAAAGGTAGCATTCATCTCCCAACACCAATCCTGGTAGCCTGCCACACAGGCAGCGCTCACCAACAAAATCACCTCGGCTCTAACCCACATTCATTCTCATATTCTTTTCTTTAGTTCATCACCCACCCAACTATCTCTATATCCTATCACATCACCAAGACACACGCATTTTATTTGCAAAAACTACTAGTGAAAGTAAGATTAAGTGATAACACGGTCCTAAGCATTCATCTAACAAGGCAATCATTTAGTCACATAATAGATACTACCTAAATGGGTCCTATGTTTAACAGGGAATAAATAGGTGGGATAAATATGGCTAAGTAGTCTTGGTTATAGTACACAATGGTTTTGCAATCCAATCAAGCATTTTATGCAATAAAACAGCTTCTACGAGACATTTTATAAAACTAGGATCAATATGATCAAAGGGAAATGGATTGAGACTTGCCTTCGTTGACATTCTTGACGGGGTCCTGTTTGAACTCCTCGTTCCCCGGTTCCTCCTCCTCCTCGTACTCTCCGTTCGTTAATTACATGTGTACCAATAAACAACAAACAAACACCAATAAATACAAACAGCAAGGCAAACGGATTGTAGCAAATATGAGAAGGGTCAAAATGGATAGGGAATGATTTTAGATGAATTTAGGAGAAAGAATCAGGTCAAACGGAGTTCGGATGGAGGAGATATGGACTTTTCAGTATTGGCCTTCGGTTGATTTCGGAAATAAAACAGAGGGGAATAATGGGTCATGCTGGGCTGCTGGTGGCGTTAGGCTTAGGGCCTGGGTGACTCTCGTGGGCTGTAGCCTTGCTAGGCCCAATACGAAGGGGTTATGGTGTCTAATACATAAAGCTTGGGGATCGAAACAGAGTAACTCGTGTTCCTCGGCTTCAGTTCGCCATGGGCGAGCTCTGGAAGCTCAAATCAAAGTGGGGGGAATGGGAGAGGACGACCGGGAGGTAGGGGAATCGGTTCCCTAGACTATGGCGCAACCATCTGAGGCGAGATTTCGGGGGGAGCCTATGGGGATAGTGGCTGACTAGGTGGAGAAGAGGCCATGGCTGGTGGAGCTCGGAAGAGAGAAGCATGGATTGGAGGCTGGCTGGTGCTCACCTTGATGACGGATCGTCGGGGCTGAGGTGAGGTGGAGTTCACAGGGTCACTTTTATAGGTGGAGGAGGGGAGAGGGCTCGCTCTGCTCCCGCGAAATAGGACAATGGCGGACTGTGCTGAAGTCATTGCTGGCAGGCTGCGCTCAGTAGGACTGTGCTCGGGTCGTCGCCGCTGTGCTATACGACAGGTAGGCGTGCGGAGCTAGGTTGGCGTGCACGGGGAGACGGAGGAGGCAGGGCGGCGTGCAATGGCAGCTCAGTGGTGGCGCTGAAGAGACGGCAACGTTGATGGGCTGTGCTTCGATTCGATGAGAGCGGACAGTGTAGAGTGGTCGGCACGGTGAGGCGTGGGCAGCAGCAGTAGGCGATGGGATTGCTCAGGCAGTCGCTCAGTGGAGATTGGGAAAGCATGGACTGGATGGTGATGGTTGGCAGAGCGCCATTAACACGGGGCAGCGAGGAGGAGTCGAGCTGTTCGTCGCGTTGCTGGGCACAGATACGGAGGCGGGTGTAGCAGAGGCGGCGAAGCTGGAGGTGCTTGATGACTCACTGGCAGGCGAGTGGGTTGGCAGGTGGGTACGGTCAGCACGGTGCACGGCTTTGGATGGCGGGATGGCTGCGGCAGAGGAGGTCGGGAAAGATGCGGTATGCGTGATTGGAGGAGCGGGTCCGTCGTGCGGCGCATGCGCCAGGAGGGAGAAAGGCGGAGAGAGGGAGCGAGTAGGGGTCGGGGTGGTGTGGTAGTTGGGCTCGATACGAAAGGGGAGTAAAGCATACAAGGCCAAGGTTGTACAGATTTGATGGAATGAGCTCGATTTAGATCAGATAAATTTGGGGAGTAGGTGAAGAGAGAAATGGATGAGGAAATAGTTTGATTGAATTTATCATGTTTAATTTAATTTATCAATTTATGTTAAAAGTTTTACGGGTTAATTTTTGGGATCTTATAAAACTACCCCACTTAGAAGAATCTTGTCCTCGAGATTCAAGCTCATCCCTGAAAGAGGTGGGGAAATTCCTTCCTCAAAGCATCTTCACATTCCCACGTGGCTTCTGCTTCGGTGTGTCGGCTCCATTGTACGTGACATAACCGGACTGTTGACCCTCTGGTCTGTCGGGTGGTTACATCCAATATTTTAATTAGGACTTCTTGATACCAATGGTCATCCTTTATGTCTATAGTCTCCACAGATACATGCTCTTCAGGGATCCTCAGACATTTCTTTAGCTGGGATACGTGGAACACGTTGTGCACATTTGCTGACTCACGGGGCAATTCAATCTTATAGGCCACGGCACCAATTCTCTTTATGACTCGATATGGTCCAATGTAGCGTGGCACTAACTTGCCCCAAACTTGAAAGCGACGTGTGCCTCTTATTGGGGAGACTTTAAGGTACACATAATCTCCAACCTGAAAACTTAATTTTCTCCTCCTTTTATCTAAATAGCTCTTTTGATGAGATTGGGCTACCTTTAGCTTTTCTCTAATTTCTGCAACCTTTTCCTCAGCTTCCTTAATAACTGATGGTCCTATTACGGAACGCTCTCCAACTTGAGACCACATCAAGGGTGTTCTGCACTTTCTACCATATAACGCCTCAAAAGGAGACATTTTTAGACTGGCCTGGTAACTGTTGTTGTATGAGAATTCTGCATAGGAAAGACTCTTCTCCCAGTCTTTTCCATATGTGAGAGCACATGCTCGTAGCATATCTTCAAGGATTTGATTTATCCTTTTAGTTTGTCCATCTATTTGTGGGTGATAGGCAGTGCTAAAATCCAACTTAGTACCCATGGACTTGTGTAGGCTTTTCCAGAATCTCGAGGTAAATTGAGTACCTCTATCTGAAATGATTCGGCTAGGTACACCATGTAACTTCACTATGTTGTCAATATAAAGTTGCGCCAATTTGTCTCCTCCATAGTTGGTTCGTACGGGAATAAAGTGGGCGACTTTAGTGAGACGATCCACTATTACCCATACAGAGTCACATCTGTTCTTTGTATTGGGAAAACCAACTATAAAATCCATGCCTACTTCATGCCATTTCCATACAAGAATTCGTAAGGGTTGGAGTAATCCTGCTAGCTTCTGATGTTCTGCTTTAACTCTCTGACAGACATGACATTCTGCTACGAACTTAGCTATATCTCCCTTCATTCCATTCCACCAATATTTTTCCTTTAGATCAAGGTACATCTTAGTGGATCCTGGGTAGATGGAATAAGCTGAGTTGTGAGCTTCGTCCATGATTAATCCATGAAAATTTCCTTCTTTTGGCACACAAAGCCTATCCTTGTACCAAAGGGTACCTTTATCGTCCACTCTAAAGTTAGGGGCTTTGTCCTCTCCAGTGTGTTTCCGGATCTTCATTATCTCTCTATCCTTTGGTTGGGCTTGTTTGATTTGTTCGTCCAGTGTTTGCTGCACACTTAGATTATTCACTGAAGCTTGGGGTATTATTTCCAAGTTCAACTTCTTCATCTCATTTAACAGGTGGCTGTTATGAATCATGAGATGGTTGCAGTATCCTGCTTAATGCATCTACCACAACATTTGCTTTTTCAGGGTGGTAGTGAATTTCTAAATCATAATCTTTAATTAACTCTAGCCATCTCCGTTGTCTTAGGTTTAAATCTGGTTGGGTGAAGATGTACTTTAGGCTCTTGTGATCTGTGTAGATTTCACATTTATTCCCAATTAAGTAGTGTCTCCAAATCTTGAGGGCATGCACTACTGCAGCTAATTCCAAATCATGAGTTGGATAATTGTTTTCATGAAGCTTGAGTTGTCTTGATGCATAAGCTACAACTCTACCAGCTTGCATAAGGACACATCCTAGTCCATGTCTTGAGGCATCACAATAGATGACAAAATCTTTGTGGATGTCCGCTAAGACTAGCACTAGGGCAGTTGTTAGTCTACACTTCAATTCTTGAAAGCTTCTTTCACAAGACTTGGTCCATTCAAACTTCTTGTAATTCTTGAGGAGTTCAGTCATGGGTCTAGCTATCTTGGAAAATCCTTCAATGAATCAACGATAATATCCTGCTAATCCAAGAAAGCTTCTAATTTCTAACACATTGGTTGGTTGCTTCCAATGAGTGACTGCTTTGACTTTCTCAAGGTCTATAGCAACTCCTTCAGCTGTCAAAATATGACCAAGGAAGGCAACTCTATCCAGCCAAAACTCACACTTGCTTAATTTGGCATACAACTTGTGAGCTCTAAGTTTCTTCAAAATTACTCTCAGATGCTGCTCGTGCTCTTGGGCACTCTTAGAATAGATTAGTATGTCGCCAATGAAGACAACGACAAACTTATCTAATTCTTCCATGAACACCTTATTCATGAGATTCATGAAATATGCAGGTGCATTGGTTAGTCCAAAGGACATAACCGTAAACTCATATTGCCCATATCTTGATACAAAGGCTGTCTTGGGTATATCAACTTCTCTAATTTTCAGCTGGTAGTATCTAGACCTCAAGTCAATCTTAGAGAAGTATTTTGCTCCTTTTAATTGATAAAAAAGATCATCAATTCTAGGTAGAGGGTACTTGTTCTTGATGGTTACTTCATTCAGGGATCGGTAATCCACACACATCCTCATACTTCCATCCTTCTTCTTGACGAAGAGAACTGGTGCACCCCAAGGTGAAGAGTTGGGCCTAATATATCCCTTTTGTTGAAGTTCTCTCAATTGTTTCTTTAGTTCAGCTAACTCTACAGGAGCCATACGATAAGGTCGTTTGGCTATGGGGGCAGTTCCAGGGATGAGATCGATGATGAATTCAACATCTCTATCTGGTGGCATTCCTGGTAACTCCTCAGGGAATACATCTGGGTATTCATTTACTACCGGCACTTCCTCTATGGTCTTGGTTTCCATGGTATACACCATAGGGTCAGGTTTGTATCCAAGGGCTTGACAGACTACTCGGGTTCCTTCATGGTTGGTTATAGTTACTATTCTTTTTGAGTAGGCTATGACACCATCATGCTTGTCTAACCAATCCATTCCAAGGATTAGATCTATTCCCTTGGACTTAAGGACCACTGGGCTAGCTAGGAATGCTACCCAACTTAGTGTGATTCTAATCCGTGAACTACCCAAGTGACATTTGATGTCAGCTCTGGGTGAAGGGGTATTAGAGGTTTCTTAAGAAGTATTGTAGGTATCTTGTGTTTTTCCACAAAACTTGATGATATGAATGAGTGTGATGCTACGTAATCAAATAATATTGTTGAAGAAATGATTCAACTAGGAACTCACCAAGCACAACTCCAGGTGCATCCTAAACTTCCTGGGCGTGGATGTGGTTGACGCGGGCATGTCCAAAAGACTGTTGCTGCTTTGTTGGCTGGTTGGAAGCATTGGAGTTTCCACGGGTAGCTCCAGACACCACGGGTCTTGGTCCATTAACAGTGTTGGACTGAATAGAAGGAGCGGGCCTGTTCTTCAGCGAACAGTTGGCAATGAAGTGCCTAGTGTCACCACAGTTGTAGCAAGCTTTGGTTTGATTAGTCACTTGACCAGTGCTGAAATTCTGGGTCTTGTTGTTGCTTTGACTCTTCGAGGGAAAGTTGGGCTGATGGGAAACAGACGCTGGGGTCCTGAATTGCATTGGGGATTGAGTCTTCTGTCTTGAAAAGGAAGAGGTTCTAGGTCTCTGGAATCTTCCCTGTTGATGGACTTCTTGAGTCACAAACTTGCGCTTCTTTTCTTTAGACTCTTTAGTCATTTTCTCCTTAGTCAGGATGGTCATGTTCATCAGGGTGTTGAAGTCAGGGTAGATGTGGGGTGTCATGGTTGTCCCTAACTCTCCTAATAAACCTTTTTTGAACTTGTTCTGTTTCTTCTTGTCAGTTGAAACTTCCTCTAGGGCATAACAAGAAAGTTCAATGAACTTGCGGATATACTGATTCACAGACATGTTTCCTTGCTTCAGCTTGCAAAATTCATCAGCCTTCAGTTGCATGGTTCCTTCTAGGACATGGTAGCAACAAAATTCTTCCACAAATTCTTCCCAAGTGATGGTGGAGGCATCCTCAGTTGCTTCACAATAGTTCTCCCACCATGCTAAGGCTGTCCCAGTGAGCTGATGGGATGCGAGGAGAACTCTGTCTCTACCAACACAGTTGATTGCATCAAGCTTCCTCTGGATGTTTCTTAACCAGTCATCAGCTTCTAACGGGTCCTCAGATCCTCCAAAGTTAGGTGGCTTGATTCTTACAAACTCAGCCATCTTGCTCTGGAATCCATGCCCATTGTTGTTTTGGCGAGGTCGGTTAAGTCCTCTCACAAATTCTTGCAGCAGACGGGTTTGTGCTGCCAAAATAGACACTAAGTCATTGAGAGGGGGATCTTGAAAATCCTCGTTGTTGGAGTTCTCTGCTTCATCTTCTTCCATTTCTTCTTCATGTTCTTCTTCTTCTTCTTCCTCCATACGGTTGTTCCTGTTGTTCTCTTGACACTCACGGTGTTGGCGGATCCTGGTAGAGCGCTTTGGGGGCATCTATTATGGATTTGAAAGGGAAGAGTATAAGAGTGGGATTTAAGATTCTCTTTATATTGTTATTCTTGTTATCTTTGTTGTTATATATAAGTAGATGCAGGGCACTAGGCCTTGCTAGCACACAATGAAAAATCCACACAATCAAATAGCACACAAGCGTCTCTGTGTACAATACTAGCGAGAAACTCAAGCAAATACAATGCTGCTACAAGGGGATTTAGTGGGGCTAACTACCAATAGGTGGATAGGGATACACTTTCTAAGGGATCTCTTGAACTCAGACCATTGCAACTTCATTCCGTGATGGTGGGGTCTTCATCTTAAGTAGATGTTGATGGGTCTTGGGAATCGTTTAGATTGGCAGGGTCTTGAACTTCTTTAGTTGGGGAGACTTCACGCGAAGGAGTGGGGACGTGGTCATCCTTCTCCGTTGGTGCAGGCTGGGTCAAAGGGAGGGGTTCTTCTTTATCAATGACGGGAGGCTTCTGCGTTAGGGGAAGGGGTTCCTCTCCTTCATCAACTTCGGTTGGTGGCGGTGCTTCTGGCACGGACTCAACAGGCTTCCTCTTGGTGCTTCCCGGGTGGGAAATGGGGATTCCCTCAAGCACAAATGGCTCTTTGATCACAGGGAGACGAGGAAGTCTTCTATGGGCACGACCCATGAGATATGGCTCACTAAGCATACAGGTGTGGTGATCTTCTGCAATCCTGATGGCATCAGTGGCTGCAATTGTGCGACTTTCAGCCTCTGCAGCTTAGGCTCTTGCTTCTGCGAGCTGGATACGCAAGGTTCTGCCTTGCGCCTCAGCTTCTACTGCGCATTGGATGCATGCTTGTAGCTTGTCTGCTTGCATGTCAAACAACTCATCTAGGGCAAGGAGATAGCGTGTCATGGCCACAATTGTTGGGTCATTTTCACGAATCCCCAGACCATCTAAGGTATTCATACGGGCCTTCCAAGCAGGTTGATTCCTCTCCATTGGTGGAAAGAACCTCATGGTTGTATGTTCAATGACTCTTTCGTACATTTGGCACAAGTACCTTAGAGCCTTGCGCGCTACTAACTGGTAGGTATCCGCGAAGCAGAATCCAGTCGTAGTCACATTCCAACACAGCATGTCGGGATAGTCTTCACTGGCCGCTATGTGGATGGTGACTTCACAACGCTCAATGCCGGATTCTTCATATTCTCTACCCACATACTCTGGGTGTTCCACAATGCCAAGCCTAGTCATGGCAGCATATAGGACTTTTGGAAATCCAGGCTGATCCAAGCAGTAGCTGACGGTCCATCCGGCTTCTTCCATCTGTGTAGGGAAAGGCAAGCAATGGGTTGACCAAGGGGGTTAAGTGCAAAAGGTCTTTCCTAAGTTTTTCAAGGAAGGGTTTCCACAAAATTAAGGCCTACGGTCTCGCTTAAACCTATGGTCACGTCCTACAGCCAAGTACGGCTCTGATACCACCTGAAGCACCCCGGGTATTCCCAGTGCTAAACACTTTATTATACCAGTCCCTAGATCAGTCGCTGGTACAACAAGTCTTACAACAGGTGATATTACAAGCCTTATTCAAGAAGCGGTCGAGACACAAGTGACCAAACGACATAAGCTACAAACATGTGAATTACTACGATGACCCAAACAAGCACATCTATAAACATGGCGGAAGCAGCTAGGCGGCAACACAACTCCACAAGCAACTTGGGTGCGGACAAAACCAAAGCTTAAGCGTCTTCCTCACCGTCGGTGTTGATGTAATCAGGATCTTCCTCTGTAACCAACAAGCAAGGGTGAGTACAGAAGTACTCAACAAGCCTCAACCCTTGCCCTACCATCAAGGGATAAGATATGCATTCGGCAGTAGCAAGGATTAAGCCATAATGTCAACATTGCGAAAAGCAATACACATGCAAGGGTTCATTTTATAAAAGCACTCACACATCAAGGAATACTACCCATGCTAGTGATGAGACTGAACCATAGTCCTGTCCGTGACCGTGGACGCGGCTATCTGAATAGATTTCACTCTGCAGAGGGTGTACGCTGTACCCACACGCTGAGTACAGCAACATACCATGGCCGTAGCCCTTGGTAGTACTGACTCACAAAGCCATTACCCATCACAGCATCATCCTGACTAATCGCCCATGGGAGTAACCAGGGGTTCATGACCTTTAAGCTAGGTCTCCAACCGAGCTGCCAAGTCTGCACCACTTGCACCTGCTCCTAGGCTCCCACTGCTCTCAACCCTCAGACGATTAACAGACTCGCTAGTGGGGATTAGGCTAAGCCATGCCTCATACATGGTCATGTGGGACATTTTATAAAACTAGGATCAATATGATCAAAGGGAAACGGATTGAGACTTGCCTTCGTTGACATTCTCGATGGCGTGCACGGGGAGACGGAGGAGGCAGGGCAGCGTGCGATGGCAGCTCAGCGGTGGCGCTGAAGAGACGGCAATGTTGACGGGCTGTGCTTCGATGCGATGAGAGCGGGCAGTGTAGAGTGGTCGACACGGTGAGGCGTGGGCAGCAGCAGTAGGCGATGGGATTGCTCGGGCAGTCGCTCAGTGGAGAGTGGGAAAGCATGGACTGGATGGTGATGGTTGGCAGAGCGCCATTAACACGGGGCAGCGAGGACGAGTCGAGCTGTTCATCGTGTTGCTGGGCACAGAGCGGAGGTGAATATAGCAGAGGCATCGGAGCGGGAGGTGCTTGACGACTCGCTGGTCCGGGCAGGCGAGTGGGTTGGCAGGTGGGTACGGTCAGCATGGTGCACGGCTTTGGATGGCGGGATGGCTACGGCAGAGGAGGTCGGCAAAGATGCAGTACGCGTGATTGGAGGAGCGGGGCCGTTGTGCAGCGCGTGCGCAAGGAGGGAGAAAGGCGGAGAGAGGGAGCGAGTAGGGGTCCGGGTGGTGTGGTAGTTGGGCTCGATACAAAAGGGGAGTAAAGCATACGAGGCCAAGGTTGTACAGATTCGATGGAATGAGCTCGATTTAGATTAGATAAATTTGGGGAGGAGGTGAAGAGAGAAATGGATGAGGAAATAGTTCGATTGAATTTATCAAGTTTAATTTAATTTATCGATTTATGTTAAAAGTTTTACGGGTTAATTTTTGGGATGTTACAAATTTTGAGAGAGGAGGAAGCCAAGCTGCGCGCGGAAGGAAAACCTGATCCATTGCTAAATACCAATGAGCATACCAGGAACTGGGTGTATGGTCGCTGTGAGTTAACCAAAGAAGGAGAGATCATTGTGAAGGATCATGCGACAAGTGAAGTTGTGCAAGCCTTGAAAGGCCCCACTGCGGCGCAGTTGGAGGCTGGTCTGTTTACACCGGAGTATCAGAAGGATGAGCTAGCAAAGGCTATTGGGACCAAAGAACATGGTGGTCAGGTACGAGGAGTGTCATCATCGGCAACATGGAAAGAAGGTTTCTCTGAAACATCGTCACACCTCTACAAGAAGCATACATTGCATAAGAAAGAGCAAGAAGATAAAGCCAAGGATGAATGTAGATGACAACTTCTTATGTTTGCTATCGACAAAGAAAGCGGTCGTTTGGACCCCAACCTGCAAGCTGCGGTGGATGCCTTCTTACGTGGTTCATCAACATCCACGCAGCCATCCATCTCCATGCAACCATCAGTCTCCGCTCAACCATCAGTCTCCATGCAATCAGAAACGAATGACATCATTGAGGATACTCCTTACGAGTTACATGTGCCATTTCGTTACAAGGGCAAGACGATGAAGGTTGCATCGGACACGGCATTTCCAGGACAGACGCTCCATAACAGGGATATCCCCCCAGGTTACGTGCGTGTCACCGTGTCAGAAATAGTACCTGGCTATGAGGACAACGAGATTGAATGCCCGATACCTGAGGTGGGTATAGAAACTCTCCAAGATGCCCTTGGCTCTTTCATTATTTGGAAACATCATGAAGTTGTCCTCTCACCACGAGTTTCTCCACCCCCGTTGTCTGGGCACGAGTCCTTTCATGCGAGCTAGCCAGCCAATATAGGTGGACAACCATCTCCTATGTCTGCAGCAGCCTCAAGAAACAAGCCTCAATCTCCTCATGCGGAAGCCGATTCGACTCACAGTCCTATAATCTATAGTGACAACGGGCCTCTTCTGTAGAGTGTTCAGTCTCAAGAAACAATTCAAGTCGAGCCTCCGTCAATAGCTGCTGCGACGGTTCAAGTTCAGGCTCCGGTAATCCAAGTCCAGCCTGCGCCAGTTGTCGTCAAGGCTTCGGTAATCCCAAAGACGATTACCGGTTTTGACAATGAGCCAAAGGACCCAAAAGCAAAAAATGATGTTGATAAGTACTTGGCTGGATTGAAAAAATGTCTAGCAAGTACCGGTAAGCTCGTCATCCAAGAACAAGATCCTCAGGATAAAGTGTCGTATGACAATCATATTTTGGACAATTCTACGGACAATGTGGACTATCCGACATTCAAATTAGGTAAGCCCCTTATATCAAACAACATGTACAAGAACCTGCCGTGGGAGATGCGAAAGTTGCATGACAGGTACATGATGGCGTCGAAGGAAGAGGTCACCGCAATCACTTGTAGGATTCCAACTGAGGTGTTCAATGAAGAGGACGATGAACAAACCTTAGTCCTATTTTGGTAGGATGTCCACTTAATGTTTCACCTGGGCAGGATGGACATCACCTTCATCACCTTGTGGTGCATGTAAGTTTCACATTCGATCTACTTCGAATTTCAAGCACAATTCAATATATTACCTTATATCTTTTTTATAGCATAAACTCTTTTTATCAAAGAAAGAGGGTTGATAGAAAAAATTGGAAGGTGGCCTACGTCAACCCGAACAGCATCAACCAAAATAGTATAAACCCAACTATAAATCCGGATCACTATCCGGATAAGACACTGACAAAGATAGGTGAACTGAAGGCAGTCATGAGAAATGAAGTAAGGACTCGGGTTATAAATTATTTGTGCGAGTGCTTCCTGAAGTGGCAAGATAGACAATGCATCTTAGCCTCCTACAACTTCAAGTAAGTTGGACCACTACTGCCTTCGTCATCTATCATATGTTGAAGTTAATTCCAATCGTAAGTAACTTGTTGTCAACATTCTTGTAGCGATCATTGGATCTGTTTTATGATAATTCTCAAAAATGGGTACCTTCTCGTGTTTTGCCGTGTGCCCCCTTTTTGTCGTGGGCCCAAATTGGAGGCACACGACAAACTATTCGGATAAGTCCCCGATTGGACTTATCCATTTTTGGCCACCTTGCATCCCGCTGTTGCCTCCGGTTGTGCATGTCACCGCCGCTGCTGCATCCGCCATCGCCGACGCATCCTGCCACCACCGCCGCCGCCTCCCGCCGCCACTGCCACAGATGCCTCCTGCCGTCGCCTTCGCCCGCTCCTCCCCCCTGCCTCCACCAGCTCCTCCTGCCCTCCGCTGTGGCCGATGCCTCCTGCCGTCGTCAGCTCCTCCCCCCCCCTCTGCCGTCATCAACACATCCCGCCGATGCCTCCTCTGGTCGCGCACGCTGCCTCCGCCAGTTCTTCCCGCCATCGCCGACGCCTCCCGCCGCCTCCGCCAGCTCCTCCCAGCCCGCCACCTCATTAGGACCCAGCCGCCCCGCCCCTGCCGCGGTCGTCATCGCCCCTGCCCCGGCCGCCATCGCCCCCGGCTTGCGTCATCACCACTGGCGCTGCTGCTGCGTCCGCACTCCCCAACGACTACAAGGTTAGTTGGAGATTTAAATGTTGGATGACAAAATTGTTTATGTTTGCTTAATAGTTTTAGCATTAGTTTTAAAATGCATCCATACAATTAAAATGTTGGATTATAGTTGCCACAATGATGTTATAGTTTGAGCAGAACCATTTAAATCTCAGGATATCGTGTGCTACTGCTAGTTAATTTTATTTTGCATTGCGTTGCTATGTAATGTCGTAATATCATCAAAGAAATAGGGTTCATAAGAAAAAAAAGGATTATTGAGTATGTTGGTGTTTACTTGCAGTGGAAATAACCTATTAGAAACAAAATTCACGACATCATTTTTTTCTCTGAATTTGGTGAATGTGAAACTCGGCCATCGAGCCGTGATGATTGTTGTCGGCCATCGTGTCGTGTGTGTGGTTCCCGGCCATCGCACTGTGTGTGTTTTGCAGGTTTTGGAAATCTCTCCGAATAGGGGAGGTGCTGCTGAAAATTTCGATTGACAATATTTTGTTGATTCTTATGTAGGAGAGGTGGTTACCGTGGCCCTGATGCCCTGTCGTTCACCGCACCATCGTTGAATTGTCAATCCCTAGGTGAGCACATCAGTAACACCCCTCTTCATTTTTCCTGTTTGTAGGTCACGTAACCTAGTTAGGCGTCTCCTGTTTGAAAGAAATATAGTTGGAGATATGCAGATACAGTTGCATATCTTTGACTGTATTTGTTTCGAATTGTCCATGTTATTTGGACAGCTCGAGGATGCGTAGTTGGGGTTAGTTTCTAGGGTCTACTCTGATCTAAGATAGAGTTTCGGCACCACTTCCCCGTTGTTCTCCGGATACACAATCTCCTTTACAAGACGTGTATTTGGAGAATAATCGGGAAGTGCTGCCAAAATTTTGTCTTGGAGAGGAGTAGACCGTGGAAACGAGCCTCAGCTACGGATCCTCGGGTGGTATTAGGACTTTACCTATTAGAATTTCTGAGCATCATGTAGATGAAAATATTTTTAATTATACTCGTTGATATGTTAGAGGATGTCGAGCCATGAGTGGATGTATACGGGTTGGGCAAAGAACGGAAAGTATACCAGTGAAAGGATTCTGAAGACCAACAAGTTCTTGGAGTGATCATTTGCCAAGGTGAAAGGAACAAGTTCACTTGGTGTCCTTGCAACAATTGTAGAAACACGCATTGACACAATAAAGAGGTCATAGGCAAGCACCTTTGCAAGAATGGATTTATGACAGACTATATACCCGGTGGACCCTTCATGGTGAAGGCGAGCATCCAAGGCACGAGGTAGTGAGACAGTGCATAGAGGATTATGATGCAGATGCCGGTGTAGGAGACAAGTTAAATGACTATCATGAAGCACACGGGGATGAAGTACCCAGGGAGGAGGAGGAGGAGGAGCCAATTGCAAAGGCGTATTACCAAATGATGGAGGCGGCACAACAACCCCTCCACGGGCATACCAATGTGTGTCAACTGGATGCCATTGCGCGTCTAATGGCCTTGAAGTCTCAGTTTAGCCTGAGTCAAAGCACCTTTGATGCTATGTTGACAGTCATTGGCAGCCTACTTCTGGAAGGTCACATTCTACCAAAGAGCATGTATGAGTCACGGAAACTGCTTAGTGCGTTTAAGATGCCATATGAGCAGATACATGCTTATCGTAACGGATGCGTCTTATTTAGAAAATAACATGCGGAAGCAACACACTGTCCAAAGTGTAAGTCCTCTAGGTACCTAGAGGTAGATACACGTGATGGTGGTAAGAAGCAGCTCACGATTCTGGTGAAAATCATAAGGTACCTTCCATTCATACCGAGGCTTCAACGTCTTTACATGACCGAGGAGACCGCAAAATAGATGACATGGCACAAACACGGACATAGATACAATCCTGACAAGCTTGTACATCTAGCTGATGATGAGTCCTGGAAACATTTTGATAGGATTTATGAGCGCAAAGCCGAAGAGGCTCATAATGTACGAGTGGCACTGGCAACAGATGGGTTCAATCCTTATGGCATGGGGGCTGCCCCATACACTTGTTGGCCCATGTTTGTTATACCCCTCAATCTTCCTCTAGGCGTACTGTTTCAACGACAATACATATTCTTGTCATTGATAATTCTTGAGCACCCGGGGAATAATATGAGTGTATACATGGAGCCTCTGTGGGATGATTTGGAACGTGATTGGAATGATGGGGTATTGACATACGATCGAGCTACAAGGAGCAACTTCATAATGCATGTTTCATTCCAGTACTCTATGCATGACTTCTTGGCGTATGGTACATTTCTTGGCTGGGGTGTTCACTCTAAGATCCCATGCCCAATATGTAAGGGAGCTGTGGAATTTACTTATTTGTCGAAGGGTCGCAAGTTTTCTTTGTTCGACCAACACCGACAATTCCTCCCTCTTGACATCCATTTAGAAAGGACAAGAAGAACTTCACGAAAGGTCGAGAAGTTAACGACCCTCCACCGCCCCTCATGACAGGTGCCATGGTTTGTGCCGAGCTAGAGGCCCTCATGTTTGATAAAGAAAAAAACTGTTTCACGGGATGTGGTGTGCAACATGCCTGGACTCAAAAACTAGGCTTGTATCGGCTTGGATATATTGATCATGTTATTCTTCCACATTGCATTGATGCAATGCACACTAAAAAGAATATCGGTGAGGTGGGTTTTCACAAAATCATGGGCATTCCTGATAAGACAAGGGATAACGTTAAAGCAAGAATGGATCAAGAAGTGTTATGTGATAGACCAAAGCTAAACATGGTGCCTCCTAGAGCTGGTATGAAGACATGGAAGAAGCCTAAGGCCGACTTCGTCCTGACGACGGCCAAAAAGAAGGAAGTACTGCATTGGATGCAAACATTAATGCCCCCTGATGGTTTTGCAGCGAATTAGAAGAGGGGGGTGAATTTTGGTACTATGAGAGTCAGCGGGTTCAAGAGTCATGACTATCACATGTGGCTTGAGATGTTTCTTCCAGTGATGGTTCGAGGCTATGTCCCTAAGCATGTGTGGCAAGTGCTGGCAGAGTTGAGTTATTTATTTTGTCAGCTTTGTGCTAAGGAGGTTTCTCGGGCCGTGATTGCAGACATGGAAAAAATGGCACCTATGTTGCTATGTAAGATGGAGATGATATTTCCACCGGGCTTCTTCACTTCGATGCCACATATGATTTTGCAACCACCGTATGAGGTACGAATGGGTGGGCCTGTGCAGTTCCGTTGGTGCTATCCAAATGAGAGATGTCTAAAGGTTCTTCGAACTAAATGTGGAAATAAATGCAAAATAGAAGCTTCCATGGCAGAGGCATACATTCTCGAGGAGGTGTCCAACTTCACAACAAAATACTATGCTGACGACCTCCCAAGCGTGTATAATCCACTCCCTTATTACAATGTTGGCGAAGATGAATCGAACCTTAGTCTTTTTCAAGGGCATCTCGGAAGTTCATTTGGTGCGAGCCATAAGAAGTTGACACATGCTGAGTGGCGATCGAGCATGCTACATATGTTGACCAACCTTTCTGAAGTTGAGCCCTACATGCAGTAAGTTCTTAACAATTCTTTTCTCGAGTAGTCACTCTTTTGCATCCAACCTCTTTGTTTTCTTGTTGGTACAGGGAATTTCACCAACAGTTCTGGCGTCTAACAAGGGAACCTACCCCACACGAATTTGATACCCTACTGAAACATGGTGCGGGGAATGGAATGCCAGATTTCATTTCCTGGTTCAAACAAAAGGTACTATCCAATTTATATCGAACTTAGTTTGACTATAGAAGTAGCGAGAAATTAATTAAGTTTCCTGCTCTGACTTGCAGGGACAAATTGATACGTCCATGAGTGCCGAGTTGAGACTAGTTGCGGCTGGCTATAGCTATAGGGTCAAGTGCTTTAACGGTTATACGTTAATGGATACCGCTTTCACACAAGAAGCTATGAGGAGTCTCGTCCCAGTCGAAGAACCACAATACCAGAGTTTTTACGCTAGGTCTTGATGGGGTCAAGTATTATGGAATACTTGAAGAGATATACCAACTCTCGTTTCATGGTTCCAAACCTCTTACTCCAGTCATTTTGAAATGCCATTGGTTCGACCCGCAAGTTGTGAGGCAGATGCCTCAAGTTAGGATTGTTAAAATTCAACAATCCTTTGTCTTACTCGGAGACGTTGTCTATATTGTGGCTCAACAGGCCACACAAGTTTATTATGTCTCGTACTCGTGCTAGATTGATAATCTCAAAGGTTGGGATGTTGCCACGCGCTAAACTACCTCTCCCAAATAATGCCGATTACACCATAAACCTAAACACATATCATGAAGATGAGTTCTTTCAAGATGATGGGCTAGAAGGAACTTTTGAGATAGACTTAACCGAAATGTTTGAAATGGAAGTAGACAATGAGGACGTTGCAGATGAGATTGATAATGAAGACGACTTACGTGAACTTGAGAAATTACATTTGGGCATTGATGACAATCATACTCCTGCTAATCTTGATGTTGATATCGACATGGGACAAGTGATGATGAGGATTATGATCTAGTGCAAAGGAGGCAGTTTCTGGTTAACTGGAAACCACCGTTGCCGTGTGCCATGACCAAGGCACACGACAAAGGGTCAATCTTTGCCGTTTGACATGACCAAGACACACGACAAAGATTGACCCTTTGCCATGTGCCTTTGTCATGGCACACGACAAATAGAACAGAGTTTGCCATGTGCCTACCGTCGGGCACACGACAAAGAACGCCGTTACCACGGGGAAGGTAACGACGCCTTTTTTGTGCTGTCGGCCATCCTGGGCACACGGCAATAACTTTGCTGTGTGTCCGAAAGAAAGCACATGGCAAAGAGGCCTTTGCCGACAGATATTTTGTCGTGAGGCCTTTGCCGTGTGTTACCCACGATAATAACTTTGCCGTGGGTATTTTCATCGTTGCTGTGTGCCCCAGACACACGGCAAATCGGTTGTTTCCCGTAGTGAATTTTTGTTGAGCTACTATACATCGATCAGTTATTTCTAATAGTTTAAGCTGATGAAAAAATATAAGTAATTTATTTATGGTTCAACTTTTTCTCCTACATAGAGGCTCCCTCAGACCTCAGATGTGAAAATAATGACGGCACAATAGAAAATGCGGTCATTAGGACTTAAGCTTAAGATCTTTGGCTCGAAAAGATTCTGTTGATACATCTCTTCTCCTCTTTAACCATAAAAAATAGCAGCTTTCTTCTTCTGGTCGAAAGATTCAGTTGTGTTGGAGTACAAGAAACTCCAGACATATTTTACAACGCCGTCCTCGTATGGCACTGCCATCTCACTTCTAGATCTACCATGAAACTGACCGTAGTATATTATAAGTATTTAGTCGGCAAAATTGTCAAGATGTTGAAAAATTGTATGTGTAAATGCGGCCTTGTTTGTGACCTCACAAAAAAAAAATACAAGTATACCCCCGCACCGCTCAGTATTTTTCAGCGGTACTTTTTTTTTATTTCATGATAATGTTCATGCTGTTGCATGGCCATTTTGTGCCTGTGTGGCTGACCAGCACACCAACGGATTTATCTAGATTATATCAATAATATATGTTATTCTATTTCATGGGCTCAGTATAAGAAGACGTGCTGTGAAACAACCTCCTCAAGGTTATCGCCAGCACATACGGGAATCAGAGACGATCGACATGGCGCACGCAGAAGGTGGAGAATCTCTACCGGTGCCAAATGTGCAGGCACTAGCTCAAACTTGCATCGGATCAGCCACACAGATTCCTAAAAGGTACATCAGGATGGAAGAGGGCGGGGAGGAGGTCATCAGTCACAACATCTCTGCTGCAATTCCAATCATCGATCTCAACAGGTTGCTTGATCCACAGTCATCCAAAGAGGAGTCTGCGAAGCTTGGATCCGCCTGTAAGCAGTGGGGCTTCTTTCAGGTATATAAAGCTATAGAATACGCTGTTGATGTTTCACAAGGTAGCTAGTAGTGATAACTGATAAATAATGTAATGTTATACTGTAATAAAGAAGCCTGAATTTCGATACTCACATAGTAAATATTGAAGCCAAATTTCAGCCGTCGAAGTAGATTGCAACCTGGTTTAATTTCGAAAAGGATTGATGTCGTCTCCATATATAACTACGAGTTTCTGCGACATAGCTAACTTTCACCTACAGTTGCTTTTACCATAAAAAAATAGTATATCTGCACATGGCGTGATTTTTGTTCATGTCAAAAACTACAGCTTATCAACCACGGTGTACCCGATGACGTGATTAGTAACTTCAAGAGCGACATGACTGAGTTCTTCAAACAACCACTTGAAGCAAAGATGGCCTACTCAATGGTACCTGGCAATCTTGAAGGGTATGGCCAGCACTTTGTTGTTTCCGAGAACCAAAAGCTGGACTGGGCAGACATGTTTTACCTTATGCTCCGTCCAAGCGATTCTAGAGACATGAGATTTTGGCCAAGTAGTCCTCCATCTTTCAGGTTTGCCTGAACTCAGAAACACAATTTTGCGTCATGAATCTTGGTATCTACCAACTCATTCGTTTCTAATCATAACCTTTCCGAACTCCTGAATCCCGACAGGAACTCCTTAGATAGGTACTCTTCTGAGGCAGCAAAGGTAGTGTTGTGCTTGTTGCGGTTCCTGGCCATGGACATGGGAATTGAGCCAGAGTCTCTCTTGGACATATTTAGAGGCCAGCCTCAAAGCTTGCGAATGACATACTACCCGCCTTGCAAGCAGGCTGACAAGGTGGTAGGCCTGTCACCGCACACTGATGGAACCGGACTAACCCTGCTACTTCAGGTGAATGACGTGCAGGGGTTGCAGATCCGGAAGGATGGCAAATGGGTCGTTGTAAACGCCCTTAATGGTGCCTTCATTATCAATTGTGGGGACATACTTGAGGTCAGTATGGGTGCCTAGTACAGCATATCTGAGTACTGAATTTGAGTTATTTCCTGTGTTTCCATGTTGCTAATAAACTAGCGCTTCTTCGGTGTTTGTTTATTCATTACTCTGGATCACTTGCAGATTCTAAGTAATGGAAGATACAAAAGCATCGAGCACAGGGCCATGGTGCATCCAACAGAGGAGCGCATGTCAGCAGCAATTTTCCACCAGCCGCGCAAGGATGCAACGGTTGGGCCTCTACCGGAGCTTGTAAAGAATGACGGTGGGGCACGGTACAGCTCGATCGGCTACATGGATTTCATAAAGGGCTTCTTTGCCGCGAAGCTTGATGGAAGAGACCACCTCAATAGCTTGAAGAATCAGTAGCTATATATGACCATCATTTAATGGAGCATAATGTTTCTATTGCTTTCAACCACAAACACCCTTTCCCTCTTCTTATATAAAATGTTTGCTAGTAGTACGTAGCACGTACTTTCTTTTCAACCTCTTCCCAATAAAAAAGTATGAATATATTGTGGTGTCACTCACTTTCGTTCGGAATTAAAAAGGAAATAATTGACCTTTTAGTGCAAGAAAGATAGTTTAAGGAATCATTGGCACAGGTAGTGACGCAATACCGCGCTCCAGCAGTTGTAGCTTTTATATATATATATATATATATATATATATGTACGAAACGCAGCAATTGTTCAGAATACAAAAATCTGACACGTTGGACACGTCATGGTCAATGATAGTGATATTTATTTTCTAAAGAGGACAGTTCATATATCATACACATTCGACAGCATATCTAGTGTGCTACTGTGGGTTGTGGTGCTACCGTGCTCCCAACGGTGGTAGCACCATAACGGATGCATTAAAAATTATAACAAAAACATAAATATATAGTTAATATCATCATCTATCATTTTGTAAAAGTTAAGATACAATGAATACTTGTGTAAAGAGAAACAAAAAAAACTACATATGAATAGTAACGGGCTACGAGTTTAAGATGAATATTTCCAATCCGCATTATTCACAGGCTGATTTTACTTTTTTTTTGTTTGTCTTTACACAAACTAGCTAATTTGCCTGTGTGGATGCACGGGCTAGGCCGATGATTTATATGTATGGTTGTACAACATATCTATCAAACTTTAATGAAAACATTCACTAATCTTTGTTTTCACTGTTAGCCTATACGGCGGTAATCGTGTATCACACTGTATATATATACTTTTATGCACCCGAGAAAGTAGCAATAGTTCATAAAAGAAACACTGGTTCTGGATAGATTATATGGATTCCTTACACTTACAATTTGGCTATGAATGTCTTACATTATAGGGTCAGACAATATGATGATGTAATTTAACGAAACTTCATCACTCAATACTGTCTATGTTGGTTACATTAAAGTTATGGGACTAATTGCACAATATTTTCTTAATATTATGCTTCATCTTATATGTTTTGTTATACTGTAGAGTTGTACCGATATTCTCTTAATATTATGCTTCATTTTATTCATTTTGTTATACCATGAAGTCGTAATAAGTATTTGCTACATGTATCAATTGATGCAAAGGCTGGAATAATTTAATATATTTTCTATTCTAAAAAATTTTTACACATTTTATTGTGATCCACTTTGTTGTGCAAGTATATAGTCTGTTACGAAATGGGTGACATTTTTTATATTGACACGGTTAGACTACTGAACTTTTACTAATGAAAATCTTCTATTTTGCAGCGAATCTACCCATGTCAGTTTTAAATGCTCATTCTCTACACACTGAGAGTTATTCATGACCAAAGTTTTGATAGCTGAATTCCACAAAACAGCAAAAAGGATAATAAATTATTTTAGAGGACGATATATTTTATTTCAAGGTAATAGATCAAAATAATATGTTTCACCCTGACCCTTCAAATCATTTGACATAATTAAGGTTCACGTCATAATTAGCTCATATATTCATGGACATAACCTATATTTGTACTCCTAGACGTAACATCATTCTAGCCCAGATTAGGCATCTATATATTTTATATTTTAAATTTTCAGGTGCTCGGGGTCATATTTGCGTGTCCAACATTTAATTATGTAAATATAATTGCTGGCATCTACATACGCCTCGTGCATGTCTGATTTGTACAAGTGCCACAAAGACAGTTTTGCTACTGGCTCAGAGAGATAGAAACTGGAAAGTTTGTCTGACCTGACAGTGTGAGAGTTTTTACTCCAAATATCATCAACCTGACCATGCCAGAGTCCTCGACGCCGCCTTCTAGATGCCTGGCTTCATGCTTTTCTATGAGGAAGGTTCCTGCAGTCCATTTCAGATGCAAAAGCTGATGAAACAGTTCATAGGTAAAAGTATTGTAACTACTAGTACAAAACAATAAGTGAAATACCGATGCAATTTCAATCCTTATGCGTTTGATAATATTGTCTAATTGTTATTGATTGGATAGCCGGATCAGACCGCACATGATTGCAGGACATGCAAAAAAAAAAAACTCATTTAATCTTCAAACATAATTCATGCTATAATGTGAGTTAATGCGACTTCCGATTCCTTCTACACATTGTAAATCAAATGTTGTCAGGAGTCCATTATAATAAACTTTAATGGAGCGGCAGTAGAACCATACAGTGCGATCAATTTACAGTGGTTAGAAGTTTGGAACGCAACACCTCGGCAATCTCGGATCATCGATGATGTGCCCTGTCCTTGGTCGCTATCGGCGACGTGGGTTCCCTTCTGCCGTTATTGGATACGCATGGATTAAGAAGATGAAGAAATTGTACTGGCTTCGATTGCTGGGGATCAGAAGGAAAAACATGGGGACGTGAAGTACTGGATCTTTGCTGTGGGCGTTCTACTTTATTGTTAATTGCTTGTAGATTGGATCGGTTTAGAGTACGTGAGTTATCTTCTTTATTTGGGAAAATTAGATCCACGAGGACAACCCACGATGGTGGGAAAATTTATTTATTTGGGAAACTCATTAATGGCTAGATATCAATGATAGTTGCGTGGAGAATGAATCAATGGATAGATATTTTGATTTTTTTGAGAATTTTTAGCCTATTTTTCTCTTTTTTCAGGTCATGTGATGAGAAGTTCATCTCCTTTTATTATTAATAATAAATAGATAGATATTCATTACATCTTATTTTTTGTAAGGTGATAGATGATGATATGCACTACATATTCATATTTTTGTTGTAATTTTTTATGTATTCGGTACTACCGACGTTGGGAGCACGGTAGCACCACAAGTGCGGTAGCACCAGATCTCCTCCCATGCACATTCACTCTAATGAACATACCGACGTACATTCTACTCTCAAGAATGCCTCAAGATACCAGACAGATTGATATTCAAATTGATAAAACCACCATGAGAGACTTGATGTCTATGGGTAAGAATAATTACTGATAAATACAACATTTCTACTAAGTTTTACAACCTCAATTAGCTTATTCAACGACATGCAAGGGTTTTTTAAGAAAAAATACTAAACAAGGTCATTGTATTGCTGGTCTAGTGCTTGTTCTTTGGTCTTGTTTGAGTGGTGCACGTCCTTGTTCATAGAGAATCAAGAAAAAAAATCTAGTTTGTTGCATACATTGAGAATTTTGGAATAATATATTATCTATCTCTGTGTCTATCATATTCAGATCATAATTTTCCTTGTGCTATAATATATTTTCCTTTTTTCTTTCTAGCACTAATACCTTGCTGCAGTTTTGATTCACAAGAAAAGAAAAGAAAAAGGCAAAAGTGCACAAGAGAAAAAGCCGCACAAAAAAGAGAAGTAGAAAAAGGCAAAGATAAAAATTCAGAATTGCTTGTAGCCTTTGCATCCTTTGTTAAGTCATTTGATTGCTTGCTTGAACTAGGTCCGAGACAAGTTTAGGCCAGTGACATAGACTAGCTTCGGACTATTATTCAGTTTTGCAATTTCTGAATTGAAATTTTGCTAATCCTTGCTACCTAATATTGCCTATCCAAACTCCATATATATTCTTCTGAACAGGCACAAATTTTTTACTCTCGCAATCGTCAGTTCACACTCTCCAAGGTATCCTTTACTTGCTGTAATTAAGAACTTTGTAAGGGCTTGGTGAGATGCTTTCATTTTCTTGTTGAGAGTTTCCACCGTTATTACATAGTAGTGATAGGAAAATATACTCTTGTGTATTTTCTTGTTTGTTACTAACAATGACAGGTTTCAATACTCATGGGAATGAATTGATGGCATCTCATGATGATAAGAGTGTTGTAGCACAACGAGTGTTCAGTTCTCAAATGGAGAAGGTAGAGCAAAATCAATTGAACAATTTATTCCAGACTCACTTTGTTGTGAAGGATCGACGTTGTCGTGTCATCATTGATGGAGAGAGTAGCCACAACATTGCAAGCTTGCAGTTGGTCGAGAAGCTTGGCTTGACCACACAACCATACCCATGTCCATACTACATCCAATGGGTAAATTCTTGTGGTAAGATAAAACGTAGATCAAATTGCACGTATTGATTTTTTATTGGTTCTTACAAGGATAGTGCAGAATTTGATATAGTACCTATGCAAGCATATCATTTGTTATTAGGTAAATCTTAAATTTCTACAAATAATGTTTCACACAATACCATTGCTAATAGCTACTCATTTAAATACAATGGCAGAAGAGTTACTCTTAAACCTATGACTGCTGCTGAAATTTTAGAAGAGGACCAACAAAGATTTGAGAGAAGAAAGAATAAACCATTTAGGATAAAATGGGCTATTTCAAATATTGTAACACTTCCATCAAAATCTAAATTACTAGAGGATGAACATATTTCTTTATCTCTTGTTGCAACTAATACATTTCAATATCTACATAAAGAAGATGATAGTGGAAAAGATAAAGGACATGTTGTTGCTTTAGGTAAAAGCTTTCTTGATGTAATGAATTGTTCCATAATCTTGCTATATTGGAACCTTATGATGATGTTCCTTTGTTACAAGTTGATTTATCTGTTGGTCCTTGTGATAAAGAGGAATTGTGTGCCAATACTTCACTTATACCTTTGTCACAATAAATGAATGAGCTTGATATTTTTGCTTATGATTCACCACCCAATAGTGCTAAAATAAAATATTTGATTTTAGTTACATGTGAAAAAGATGAGCAGAAATTATTGACTTCTCTAAATACTTTGGGTTATATTGAATTTGATGTTCTTTGTGATCTAAATGTCGTTGAGAAGAAAATCTTTTCTCAAACTGAATTTTCTTTATTGACAAGAAACAATTTTCATGCTATTGGCTATTATGATCATAGAGGTTTGTTTATGGTGCATAGAGTTTATATTTCTTCAACATTGAAACCTCCTTGTGTTGGGCAACTCAATGAGACACTAGAAAACTACAATAATAATTATCATGTCATGTCAAATTTTTTTAGTGTTTCTAATATCACACATTTTCTAACTTGTCATAAGAGTGAGGAAGATGTTCATACCGCTGGCCAATTTTTCAAAGATGTTGTTCAGTTGTGTGACATGCCTTCTACTGTAGTTTCATATTGTGATAACAAATTTCATAATGCATATAAATATGAGTTGCATCCTAAGTTTGGGAATAGTTTCACAATGAATATTTCAGATTTAGGACCATATATGGGTGAAAGAGATGAGCTCGAGTCTAGGACGACTTTGATTCAAAAGGGGGAGAATGATAAATACATCACACATATGGATATACACAATACTCCTCCAACTAGGATAAAAATTCATGCACATCACCTAATTTATATGTGAGTTCATTTCTAATATTTTGTTTATGTGGTTTTGAGAATAGATTGCTACCTAATAAATTAATTGTTGTTAGGAATCATGGAGATGATGATGAGATAGCTGGGGAGATGATTGGGGGCGTGATGGGCCAGCAAGAACGTCCAAGTCAAGGTGGAGGCCAAATCAAAACTGACTTCGAGTCTGTTTCGGAGCCCAGAACCGGTCTACACTAAAACGGATGCCCAGGACGCATACGGACTCGGATTTGGACGTTCTATATATGCCTGGAAAGATAACAAAAAGAACTTTCCAACCCAACTGGTCCCATGTCAAAATTCCTCCCGAGTCATCGGCAATCGTCGAAACAAGTTGACTTTCAGAATCTGTCCTGGTGCTGCGACACCGTAATCGGTCTTTTGGCCATGTATCGAGTTGAGCCCACTTAGAACTGTATTCAGGGAGTCTTGCACGACCCTAGTGTCCTCATATACAGCTGCCGCCTCTTCATTAGAGTTTGGGTTTTACTTAGATTATTCTGTTGATAACAGTTTTGCCGTTTGATCGGTTTGTGAGACCCCAACTTGTGAGATTCATCGTATACTTAGCAAATTTGGTTGCATTCTTTTTTATTCTTTCTTGTGTTTTTGATTTGCAAACAAGGTTAAGCCTTCTCGACGAGGTCAATCATTCTTCAACGGTTGATAACCAGAGAAGATGTTATACTGCGATTACGAAGTTCAGAACGTGTCGTTCAGAAGTCGAATTGATTTATGTATCACCTCCACCTTAATCAAGATTATCAGAACCTATCAAAAAAATCAGAAACCCTTATCCACATCAATTCAGCTATCTATGTGATCGCTAACTATACTAAATAACGACGACGCGACTTCCAGACAACCATAAATCATTGAGGCGAAATTTCCGTCGTATACGTCGTGGGAACAAAGAAATATTTGATGATTTCCCACCAGAATATCACAACAAACCACGTTCTCCACTAACTCCCCCTCCGTAATTCTGATCTGTAGAACAGAAAATTGGTCTGCGGCGGCGGCGGCGGCAAACTCATCCCTGGCGAGATCCCTGCACGCATCTGCCCTGCACCCGTCCGTCTGCCCAGCACGGCCTGCGTCTTTGCTGCTGCTACGCCTCCTCTGCAGCTGTCTGCCCCACCGCCACTGTTGCAGTTGGCCTCAACAACGAAGCGCTGTTCCTCCTGGTAAAGGTTGGCAATCATTCTCTCTTTGTTTATTTGGGCATAGTTAATTCAGATTCAAATGCTTGTCCGATGTACTGAAAATTTATCATAGGGAGTGATGATTTTAAAATCAAATTGCTGGGTACACAACTATTAGGTTTGTGTGTCTACGTTTTACTGTTTTCCTTTTAATTCTGAACTCTGCACTAGTAGCTCGTAGCATTTACATTCCAGACTCTAATTTAGTTGCTTTGGTAATGAAATTAATTCTAGGAAGGGACCCTTTCTTTTGCAGAAAAATAAACGAACTGGTTTGCCTGTTCATGATCTATAACGTGTTCAGTTTGTAGATGCAAATTTCAGTGGAAGTTGATGATTCACCTGAAGGAATGCAACAGCTAATGTAGGATTTGTTCCCTCAGAACAACTGCCCTGGAAGTGACACAATGACAGAACCATCTTCTAGTCAATTTTCTGAAGAGCAACCAAATAGTGAAGCTATGAAGTTTTACAATTTGCTTAATGACTTGAACCAGCCACTTCACCATGGCTCAAAAACCTCTAAATTATCTACGCTAGTTAAGTTGCTTAATATTAAGAATATGGGAAAGTGGAGTAACAAATCCTTTTCAGAGTTGTTGGATATACTCCTGAAGGACTTTCTACCAGATAACTCTACTTTGCCAAGTTCTTACTATGAGGCAAAAAATACTATCAATGAACTAGGACTAAGTTACAAGAAAATTGATGCTTGTAAAAATGATTGCATGCTGTTTTGGAAAGAAGATGCAGAAGCCGATTTTTGCAAGATATGTCGACGATCAAGATGGAAGGAAGACAAGCATTCGGGTGAAAACAAACAGTCAGTAAAAGGGAAATAAAAATCCCTGAAAAAACATTACGCTATTTTCCTCTCAAGCCAAGACTGCAACGATTATACGTCTCGAAAAATAGCTACTTTTCTGACATGGCATGCTGATGGTAGAGTGGACGATGAAGTGATGCGGCACCCAGCTGATTCCAAAGCATGGACGAATTTTGATGAGTAGTACCCTCCTTTTGCATCTGAACCTCGCAATATAAGGCTATGCCTTGCTGGCGATGGTTTTCAACCATTTTCTAACATCCGAATCTCTCATACCATTTGGCCTATATTCCTTGTTCCTCTAAACTTACCTCCTTGGATGTGTATGAAGCAACAAAATGTAATCCTATCCATGTTGATTCCTGGAAGAGAGGGTCCTGGGGATGCAGTTGATATTTACCTACAGCCATTGATAAAAGAACTGATTGAGCTTTGGGAGGTTGGTGTTGACACATATGATGCAGCAACCAAAACAAACTTTAATCTCAAAGCAGCCCTTCTTTGGATGGTCCATGACTTCCCAGCATATGCAAATCTGTCAGGATACAGCACCAAAGGAAGGCTAGCATGTCCAGTTTGCCATAAAGAAACATCTTCTTTGTGGTTAACAAATGGACAAAAATTTTGCTATATGGGCCATCAACGCTTTCTGCCTTATAGTCATAGATGGAGAAATGATAAAGCATCTTTTGATGGAACAAAGGAGGTCCGTGGCCCAGTAGAACCATTAACAGGCGATGAGGTGCTACATCTGGTTGATGATCTAGAGGGAATAAATTTGTCAAAGGATCAGAGTAAGAAGACTAAGATTTCACATGATCAGAGAGGAGATAATTGGACTAAGAAGAGTATATTTTTCAAATTACCGTATTTCAAAACACTTCTGTTGCGGCATAATCTAGATGTGATGCATATCGAGAAGAATGTGTGTGATTGTATTATTCAAACAATTTTAGACATAAAAGGCAAAACAAAGGATAACAATAATTCTCGTCTTGATTTGAAAGAACTGAATTTAAAGCCACATCTCCATCTTGTTGATGATGGTGGAAAATCTGTTATGCCAAGGACGCCTTATGTTTTGTCTCCAGAGGGAAAGAAATCAATGTTACAATTCTTGAAGGACTTGAAAGTTCCAGATGGCTTTTCTTCCAACATTAGCAGTCGTGTTAATTTGAAGGACGGAAAGCTTTCAGGAACAAAAACCCATGATTGTCACGTCATATTAAATTATATACTTCCTTATGCTTTACGAGGATTGTTACCAAAAAAATATTTATGAGCCTTTACTAGAGCTTTCTAATTTTTTCGAGAATTGAACTCAAAGGCATTATCAACAGAACAGTTAGAGAGACTCCAGCCCCTTATTGTAGACACTTTATGTAAACTTGAAAAGGAATTCCCGCCCTCTTTTTTTGTTTCCATGATGCACCCGCCTATTCATTTGGCCAGCGAGGCTCTAATTGGTGGACCTACGATGTATCGTTGGATGTATCAATTTGAGAGATATATAAAATTTCTGAAATCTCTAGTTCGCAACATGGTGCATCCAGAGGCTTCGATAGCAGAGGGCTATCTTGCATATGAGTTTATTTCATTGAGCTCAAGGTATTTGGATAATGTGGAGACCATACATAATCGTCCTGGACGAATTAATGATGCCTCAGACCATAGCAAGTTTTGTTTACAAATTTTTTCCTGCACGGGAAGGCCAGTTGGGGCTCAAAAAATTCGAGATCTTGAGTTGACTGAGTTACAACAAGCTCATATATATGTTCTCAGGAATTGTGATGAGGTGCAACCATTTTTAAGGTAACTTTTGCTAAAACAGTAGATATTTTTCTTGGATTCTTTTGATTTCCTATTCTTAACTTTGTCCTGATGATTTGTATTGCAGTGAGTACAACAATGGCCAGGAGGGCTCTACATTGCCCCAATATACAACTGTATGGAACAAAAAGTTTATTGAGTGGTTTAAGGAGAAGGTACAAAGAAATATTATTCAATTAAATGATATTGTCATATCTTATAGTTATCCTTCTGGATCTCAAATGATATATATTTTCGTTTTGCAGATACATAATTTGTATGAACATGATAAAAGTGAATGAATGGAAGATCTCCTATCATTATCTCGGGGTCCTTTGAAAAACACAACTTGTTTTGCTGGCTATGACATGAATGGATTCAGGTATCGTATAGAAAGTCGTGATAGAAATTGATGCACACAAAATAGTGGGATTGCTGTAATTTCAGAAGGAAGTGTGGATAGTAACACTGAAGAATACTATGGAGTATTGACAGAGATAATTGAGCTTCAGTTCCTGGGTGGAAGGCGTGTGACATTATTTCGTTGCAAGTGGGTTGACATATTCAATAAAAACAGAGGGATAAAGAAGGATGGCTATGGACTTGTTAGTGTCAACTTCAAGTGCTTGCTTCGAACAGATGAGCCATTTGTATTAGCTAGCCAAGCTTCTCAAGTCTTTTTTGTGAAAGACAACCTGATCAAAGGATGGCACCTTGTTATCAAAATGCAGCCACGTGCCACCTATGATGTACCACCAGGAGATTCAGATGATGACGATAATGAAGATGAGGATGCTGATGCCGAGGAAGACATAGCTGTTGAAGATCCTTCAAGCACATCATTACGTGCAAAGAGAAAAAAATGATTCTAAGTTTTTTTACGTACCATAGGATTTGAAATATATTGTTGCTGCATTAATTATAAATGACAATTTCCTATATCAAGATACTATCACTATTGGGTTTTTGTAATTCCTTATTGGCATCTGAATATTTTCTTACTTCTATTCAATGCTCATGATATGTTTCTCTTGTACCAAACTAAAGTAATTGATACAGCTTTTATGGTTATTTGTGCAGGTTGTAGCTATGCATGGCAGATATGGAAATGTCAGAGCCTCTGCAAGGTCACGATTCATAAGCCCGGGATCGCTTCGTCAGCAACATGCGAGGAGGACCTATCCAAACTCCAGCACTGACACAACAACAAACAATAAAACTGATGCACTGAAGAGTTCTACTAAACAACCAGCCACGAAATCTATGGGCCATGTAAATTATTCTGAAGAAGCAAATGGTATGTTTTTCATGAAAATAGTTTTTGTCTATCAATGCTAAGTTACTAACTATTTGGATAAACTGTAGATGACTCAGATGCTGAGCGTGAGAAATTTGTGTGGCAAAAATAGGGAGTGAAGATTAATTCGACCACTGGTGAGCCTGTATATGATTCTGAACATGAAAGCGAGTATGATTCTCAACATGAAAGTGAGAGCTCTGGAGATGAGTGTGAAGATGAAGACACAACAGATAACATGATATTAAGGGAAAATAATCTACCTTATAAAAGAGATGGACTGTTGGATAAGGACAGACAATCAAAGAAGCTGAAATGTAAGGCTTTGCTGCCTTGATTACAATACTAGAATGTCAGAATTTTCTTCTTTTACTTATTTACATTTATTTCACATATCCTGCAGCAAAGAACCAGGATGTTGGCACCTTCAGCAGGGATAATGATGACGAAGAAGGGAGGGACTCAACAAGGACATCTATTCTCAACGACCATATGGATTCTAGAAAAAATAGTATGATCTGCATTTTCCTTTTTTCAATGTGTTGGACTAGAATTAATTGGTGAAAGTATAATTATTTCAGCAGGTACAACTGAAAAGAAAAGGGGCCGTGGCAAAAACAAGTGTAAGAAACTTGCTAAACTTAAGCCAGATGAGAAGATTAAAGTGATGTTCTACAACAACCGTGCTCTCTGTACATCATTTGCACGACATATAGGTAGAATCGTCCGTGATCCTACTATTACTCCAGTGAGGGTAAAGAAATGGACAGACATTACTGAGTCATCTCTGAAGCATATTTTTGCTGCAGTCAAGGTAAACTTTCATTACAGTTTCCTTATTTTTTGTATCCTTAAATGTTGGTGCATTTATGTGGGCATCTCTTACCCATTATATTTAGGACAAGTTTGAAAACGTTGATGGACACATCGAAATTGATGTGTACAAAAATGACATCATGGAGCATGCTAGAGATCTATGGAACAATTGGCACGGTGACATGAATCGACATTATGTCAAGCCAGCAAGGAATATGCAACAAGCTATTAAGAACTGTCCTAAAGATTTTCCACAGGCTGATTGGGAATGGTTAGTTAAAGAGCATTTCTACAGCAAGGAGTTTATTGTAAGTTTTCATATTTCTAACCACTTTTATATTTTGTTATATGCTGTTACTATGTACAGTAATTAAATTCTTTACACTTTTAGGCAAGGAGCAAGAGAAATTCTAAAAACAGATCCAACTTGACAATCCTTCATCACAGTGGCAGCAAACCATTTAGACAAGTAATTTATGACAATGTGAGGATTTTGCAAGTATCTGAACATACTAATTATATTATGGCATTACTTATCAGATCTCATTACATATGTTTTATGTTACACTAGGGTGGTAAGGATAACAAGCCTCCAAGTTTGGATGCTTTGTTTTTCATGACACATACGAAGGGTGGCAATTTTATGGATTCTGATTCCTCCAGCAAGCTTGTGAGCGTATCAAAATCATATACATTTCGTTTTGTTTTGTAAGATATTATAAGTTCATAACACAACATATAAAATTAAAACTTCTTTGCATTGCAGGCACAACTTGAGGAACAAATATCATCAGATCCTTCTCTTTCTAATGCACAGCTCATGGACAAGTGCTTTCCTTCCAAGCGGAGCGATCATGTCATTGGATATGGTGGTGGAGTGAAAGCAAGAGATCTCAGAAGTGCAGCCATTACTAAGGCCGAATTGATGGAAAGGCTTAAGCAGTCTACGAGCAATGCAAGAAGAAAACAGAGAGCTTCGAGAAGAAAATCAGGTGACACGCAATCGTGTAAGCCGTATGGAGGAAGAGTGGGAACAACTGAAGAATAAATTAAGTGGTAATTAGCAATAAATTCAATGTAATCACAGTCTCATATTGACAACTTTTCATCATTCTATAGAAACACATGATTTGTAATAATCAGATTGCTTGATTAATATATTTTATAATATTTCCAAATGTGGTTGTCCAAACTCGAGAGGATTGTTGGTGCATAGTATTATAAAGTGTAGATGTTTGATACTACTAAGAACTAAAAAAGTGACCGTCAATACTACTACAAGTGGTAGTTAAAGTTACAGAAGGTGGTTGTTAGTACTACCATAAGTTGTTGCTAAAACAATTTAATGTGGCTATTAATACTCAATTTGTGGTCGTTAATGCTCCAGATATGGTTGTTAAAAGTTATAATTCTCATCGTTAATGCTTTATGCTAGCGGGTGAGACAACTATTAGCGACCAATAATGTAGTCGATAATCACAATAGTGGTCGTTAGTACTCTACAATTAACGACAATCAGTTTTCCCGTTGTTAATTAAGTAACGACCACAATTAATACAATTAACGACGGAACTTTTAACGATCATGGACGACAACATTTTCGTGGTCGTTACTAGCTTTTAACGACCACATGCAGACCATTAACGACCACATATCCCATTGTTAATACTCATTTCTCTTATAGTGTTATCAACTGCCGCTATAAATGGCCCAGGTTTATAGCGGCAGTTGACAATGTTAACCGTCGTTATTTAGGGCATAGTAGCGGCGGTTGATAACTCCAACCGCCGCTACAAAGTGTCCAGGCTATAAATATCGCGTTCTGATAGCTCCCCGTTTTATTTGAACGGTGGCGGCCCAAAAATTTGGGCATATCACAAAAATCAGGGGGGAAGGTTTTGAGTTTGTTTTTTTTTTTTGCAAAAAATTGTTCTTTGAGGTAAGAGGAACTCATCCCATAAGTTTTTTTGTGCTCTCATTTTAAAATCAAGTAGAATTTTGGGTTTTAAATTTGTTAGGTTTTCATCAAATTGTAGCTAAATTTGTTTGATTTGGATGGTTCTATTGGGCTATAGTTGAAGTTTATGAAGGCATGCATCATCTCTTTTCATCACTACACAAAAAATTATATTATATCAAGCTTGTTTTATGTTATTGGGAATCTAGATCTAGTTTGGTTTTTAGAAGAGAGAGAAGGTAGTATTAGGGCAAGAGGGATGCTAATTATTTTATTATTTGTTAATAAAAATTAAATAATATATAAAATAATTTGATGTTTGTATCATTTTACCTTACATAATATTTCTCACTTCATGTATATTATATTTCAATATTTATATATTTAGTGAACATTTAAATTTTTTGTTATTAATTAATTTCTAATATTTTTTGGATAGATGGTGATAAAAGTTAAATAATATATAAAATAATTTGATGTTTGTTTCATTTTACCTTGTATAATTTGTTTCACTTCATGTATATTATATTTCAATGTTTATATATTTAGAGAATATTAAAATTTTTTTATTAATTAATTTCTAATATTTTTTGACTAGATGGTGATAAAACTTAAATAATATACAAAATAATTTGATGTTTGTTTCATTTGACCTTGCATAATATTTTTCACTTCATGTATATTATATTTCAATGTTTATATATTTATTGAATATTCAAATTTTTTGTTATTAATTAATTTCGAATATTTTTTGGCTAGATGGTGATAAAAGTGAAATAATTTATAAAATAATTTGATGTTTGTTTCATTTTACCTTGCCTAATATTTTTCACTTCATGAAATATTCAATATATATATATATTATTTTTTTATTTTTTTTTTCACACATAATTAATTAATGAATTTTAATAATTTTTGAGTTTTCGTTCAAGGTCGTTCGCGATGGATAGTTCTTGGATGTACGAGGCACCAAGACCGGGTCTAATATTTTTAAGAGAAGTTTCCAAATTCATCGAAGCGGCCGCACAACATGTTCGACGTGAACGGACGATTAATATATATTGTCCATGTTTTGATTGCAGTAATCAGAAGCTATGGAATGATATATAAGTCATAAAGTCACACTTGGTACGGAGGGATTTTGTTGAGGGGTACACGAGATGAACAAAACATGGTGAGAATAGTGTGGTCGATATGGAATTTGATTAGCATATTGAAGTTGAAGTCGGGGCTGCCAATTCGCCTGGTGCAGATGTGACGAAATCGCCTGATGAAGCTGATTTTGATGTTGAGGAGTTGTTGTGTCATATTGAGCCGCAGGTGTTGATCAATGCCGGTACAATTAAAGGGCTTGATAATTTTCATAGAACAGAGAAGGCATCAAAAGATCCATTATATGATGAATCTAAGGGATATGGTAAAAAGTTTACCGTGTTGCATATTGTACTTGACCTGGTGAAGCTAAAGTCCATGCATAGCTAGTCGGACGCTAGTTTCATGGATTTGTTGGAACTTATTTCTGATGCGCTGTCGAAGCCCAACTTGTTGCCAGAGACAACATACCTTGCTAAGAAGCTGATTTCCCCACTTTTGTTGGGCGTGCAAAAAATTCATGCATGTCTAAATCATTGCATATTGTATCAAAAGGTGTTTATGTACTTGATTTAAAGGACGAAAAGAAATATATTATTATTCTAGGTAAACAAAGAATCATTCGAGTGGAGAATATGGAGGATCGAGATGACTAAAATCAATATGATGAGGTGCCATGTTTCATAGATCCAAAAAAAAAAAAGTCTTAGTAGCAAGACTCTTCTTTGCTAGTGGAATGCCCTACATGCGCACCGATCATTGCCAAGGAAAAGTCATTCAAGACTAACTCAAGTATCATGTAATTTTTTGTTAAGTACCTTTCACTATTCGAACCTTGCATTATGTTTTATGTAATTTATGCTTATTTGAATATAACGATTGTGTAACTTATTTAAATAGAAAGATGTTATTGAAACGGTAAGAGGAGACCAAAAATTTAAGATGCGATCAAAAAATAAGAGTGCAAAAAAAAGATGACTAATACTATAATTTTTAAAAAGTGTAGGGGTGTTTTGCAAAAATCTAGGACAAAAAAAATTAAAGTGTAAAAATATTAGGACTGAAATGTAATTAATAAAAAGAATAGGGTTGTTTCTACAAAATTTTAGGACCTAACATTAATTTTTGTTAAGTACAGGGGCCTAAGTATAAAACAACAGAACTAAAACATAGCTAATAATGAACTCAAGGGTTCTATTGTAAAATTCCATGGATAATATATTATTTATAAAAAAATCAGGGACTAAAATGAATAATACAATTTTTGGAAAATGAATGCACTATTTTTTAAAAAACAAAACTGACAACTTTTTAGCGGCGGCTCACAAAGCCAACCGCCGCTACTCGGTTGGCTTTGTGAGCCGCCGCTAAAGTGGCCACCGCAATATAAAGCAGGGGTGCGACGGGGCCCCAACCCTAACTTCTGGCGCAATTCTTTTGACGCCAACAGGCTGCCCGACTTCTGCCTCCCCGAGCGCCGCCGCTGACGGCCCCCTCCTCCGTCCCCGAGCGCTGCTGCCGCCGGCCCTTCCCCTCCGGCTCTCCCGACTACCGTTGTGCGGGCTCCTCGACGCCTCCCTGAGCGCCGCCGCGCGCTCCTCTGCTCTAGCTCCCCCGAGCGTCGTGTCCCTCCGTCTCCTCATGCCCTTTTCGAAGCCGCCGCATCGGCCCCCCTCCTTGTCCCCAAGCACCGCCACTGCCAGCCCCCTCCTCCGTCCCCGAGCACCTCGACAGTCGCCGCACGGGCCCCCTTGTCCTTCCCCGAGCACCACCGCCTCGAAGGTCGCCGCGTAGGCCCTTCCCCTCTGGCTCTCCTGACCACTGTCGTGCGCGCTCCTCGACGCCTCCTCGAGCGCCGCCGTGCGCTCCTCCACTCCGGCTCTCCCGAGCATCGTGTCCTCGTGCCCTCCTCCCCACGTGCGGGCTCCTCGATGCCTCCCTGAGTGCGGGCTTCCCGACTCCTCTGCGCCATCCCCGAGCACCACCTCCCCGAATCCTCTACGCTGTCCCTGAGCACCGCCTCCCCGACTCCTCTACACCAGGTGCGCCCAACTCGTTCCCCTCTCCCTCTCCCCTCCTTTTGCCCCTCTGATCAATGTTGCTCACTAAGTTGCCCTGCTTAGCCATGATATGAGAAATGGTAGGTTTTATCTAAATGCTCACTGTAACCACATTGCTCCACGATGGCTGGGTGTACCATACTGCGTATGCAGAATGGGAATTCGTCTGTAATTTTACTCCCGATTACCTGCATTATTCACCTTCACATAGCCAAACACTTGTGGCCCATAGTCAAAGAACCACCCTGGGAGTACTTCTTATTTTGTTCAACTGGACCAGTAGAAGCTGGACACAGTCACACAGTATCTTATGGATACACAAATCAACAATTTCAAAACCTACCTGTGTTCACATGTATGCATATAGAAATAGTCCAAGAATTTATCTGGATGCCATTTTTTTTATCTAGATCCTCATTGTTGCCTTGATCAATTTATCTAGATGCTCACTATTGATCCTATGCTCACTGCTTCCCTATGTTGCCTCTGGTTTTACATGCTATTCCCAATTCTCATGTATTTCATGCCCTACATGCTCGTCGACGTATGCTTGTTAGGTTCATGTGCTCTTAGTATGCTCAGTGTTTGCTGCTATTTCTTTTTTGCTGCCATATGCTAGGATTTGAGAAATGGTATTTTTTTGCGGCCAAACTTGTAGTTTACTTGGTGCCATACTTCTACTCATACTTGTTATCATACATGTGTTTGATGCTCGTGTGCTATACTTGCAGTCATACGTGTTCATTTTTCTCTTATGATAGTTGTCACTGCCATTAATTGTAAGTGTACATTATACATGCTTAGTAGCTTTTTTTGCCATCATATCTTGCTGCCATACTAGTAGTTTTTTTTCTGCTATCCTAGGTTGCTGCCATATTTAATTGTTGTCGTGTTATACTATAAGTTGGTGCTTATGTGGAAATGCTAACTGTTATATGCCTTGTTATATGCTTGAATCCCTATATTTTTGCCGCCCATTCCTGCCTGTGGATGCTAGTTTTTGTTGCAGGCCTCAAATTTATTCTTGCTTGCTGCCTATGATATATTTCACTATTGTGCTCCCTGTTGTGTTAATTGCCATCATATGAGCCCAATGTGTCGAAAAAAGATGATGACTATGCATTAGGGTTCATATAAAACATTTTGTAATCTCGATTGAACATTTTAATGACAATGTTGTATATATTCTGTGATAAGATGTAAATATTTATAATGATGTTGTAAATATCTGTGATGAGATGTTGTAAATATCTGTGATGAGATTTGTAAATTTCTGTATATATAGAATCTGTGATTTCTATATATTTGCTATTTTTTTTTTTGAAAAATAACAACTAGCAGCGGTTGATGTTGTCAATCGCCGCTATTGATGTTGTAAACCCGATTAAGCTGACAACATCAACTGCTGCTTCCTATTGCTTAAGAGTTAATCGCGTGATACCGAGCGGTCAGCCCCCCTCACGTGATTTGGTGTTGATGATTGACATCGCTGCTGTTGTATTTATGTCGAATATGTGTACACAAGTCGGTTACAAATTAGATTTGAGTCGTATTAGGTGGTTAGGGATAGAGTTTGTATCGGACTTTTAATCCTAGGCCTTATATATACGTGGGGTATCACCGTTGTAACCGTGAGACGACAGATATAGTAGGCAAGGGGCGGCGGCGAACGGAGCGGTGTGCCCAAGGGGCGGCCTGGCCGTGCGCCGGTGTGCTCCTGACGTCGGTATTGCTATAATTATTATGGGGAGAAACGTCCGTAGTCATGCTCTAAGGATGTAAGCACATCGCTAAATCTCACTAAAAAATATCGTGTCTTGATGTCATTCTCTTTATGTGATCTTGTGTTTATGATTGTTGATCCTGGGGTATCGCTTCCGCGCCTGATTTTCTAATAAGTGGTATCAGAGTCGGGTGCATGGTAGAAGATCACAAGAGACATGATGGCATGCTCCACACCGCACAAAACTTGCACGGGGTGTCCGGGAAGGACATGGCACAAGGTGGAGCACGGCGGCGATCGACGATTCGGTCGGTGGAGTTGGACACATCAAGCATGGCGGCTCGAACCATCCGATGAGCTGCATCAACAGGGATCCGTTCAGATGTGGAGATCAGGTTGATGGTGACTGGAGGCTGTTGTTCGATAGGGGCTGATCAGACGTGATGGTCAAATTCGACGGTGCAGTTGGAAGATGTCGTGGATGATGACAACGGTTTTGACTCGTGATCCAATTGACAAGAGGTCAGTTTAATCGGAGCGGCTATCATGTGCTCAAGGTGGAGCAGCGACGGCGGTGGCGAAAGCCATGGTAGACTCATCATGTTTTGGAGGAGGCTTGTTTTTTTTTTTGTTGCATGATGTCGGCGTGAACACGTAATGCTTGATGATCAGACTCGACGTGTTGAAGGCAGCGTATCGTGAGAATGCGATGCTATGGTAGCTGCGTGCAAGAACAGGAGTCTGTTGTGGAAGCTGTCAAGAGGCTGGTGTATCGTGTGCGAACAGGAGATCAAGCGGCATGTGTGCACGATGATTTGGAAAATTACGTGCATGTGTGCATGCGTGTTGGGTATATTGGAGACAAGGTATGGCCCATGTGTATTTTTTATTTGAAGAGATTAATGGATCTACGATGCATGGAGAGTGGATTTGTTTCCATTTGATCGGAAAATTGGTCCCCTGTCCTGGAGTCGGTTTCGTGCACGAGTTAGGATCGGCCTACGTGAATCTGGTGCAATCAGAAGAAGGAAAGGTCGGCCGGAAGAGTCTGTTCTGATTCAGACTCATGCCATACTACGAACCCCTATATATCGGAAGAGAAGTCTTACGGATTGCAATAGAAGGCAATCAGCGCTGTTCGTGAACTGCAGCTTGCAGCGGTTGATGGCGAACGGCAGGCAGCGATCAAACATGTCGGCTTTGTCGTGTGCAAGCGGCGTGACGGTCGACAGGACTTGAGAGCAACGAGCTATGCACAGGCGGTGTACGGCGAAGATGTATGGGCTGCAGGAGAGTTGTGCGCAGGAGGCGTAGAGACGCAGCAGCACGCGTACATGACGACGTGTCTGTGCAGGACGAGCGAGGATGCGGCGGCATGTTCGGGCGTGCAGGAGGCACACAACTTTGATGTGCGGTGTGCGCGTGTGACGGCGTGGTGCACGTGTGAAGATTTTTTCGGCGGTCCGTGGCAACAGACGGATGACATTGATGTCGTCCAAATTCAAGGTGACAAAGTTTGACGGGACTGGCAACTACGGGCTTTGGCAGACAAGAGTCAAGGACTTGCTGGCGCAGCAGGGGATCCTAAAGGCTCTGAGTGATAAAAAGCCGGCCAAGGTAGATGATGAGAAGTGGGAGGAGATGAAAGCGTAAGCAGTAGCAATAATCAGGTTGTGTCTCTTTGATCAGATCATGTACCATGTCATAGAGGAGACATCACCAAAGGCAATTTAGGATAAGTTGGACAATCAGTTCATATCTAAAACTCTGACTCAGAAGCTGTATTTAAAGCAAAAGTTATATGGGCTGAAGATGCAGGAGGGAGCAGATATTGCTGAGCACATCAATGTCTTCATTCAAGTCGTGGCTGACCTTGTAAAGGTGGACGTGAAGCTTGGTGATAAAGACAAGGCTATTATTCTTTTGTGTTCCTTGCCGAGTTCTTATGAGCACTTGGTCACTACGGTGACGTATGGCAAAACTAAGGTTAAGGTGGAGGATATCACAATGGTGTTACTTGCTCGTGAGCAAAGGATAAATATCAATAATGCTGCTGATAGTAGTTCCACTGGAGAAGCTTTGCAAGTCAGGAGTGATCGAGTGAGGGAGACCGACAAGAAGAAAAAGAAGGGGCCATAGTGCTATAAGTGCAAGGAGTGGGGACATGTGAGGAGGAATTGTCCGGAACTGAAGAGGAAGGGCGTGGCAAATGTTGTAGCTTCTAGTAAGGATGACTCGGATAGCGACAGTGGTGTTTTTGTGCTATCAAGTGAGAAGTCTTGTGATAGAGAAGAAGCGTGGTTGTTGGATTCTGCAAGTTCATTTCATGCGACATCCAGGAAGGAGTGGTTCTCTTCATATGTTGAGGGTGACTTTCGTTTTGCTCACTTGGGAGGTGACATGGTTCATCATGTCATGGGAGTTGGTAACATCAAGCTAACAATGTATGATGGACAGGGGGTGCTACTCGAGGATGTGTGACATGTGCCGAGACTTAGAATGAATCTAATCTCGCTTGGCATTCTACATGGAGAAGGTTGGTTATATCAGACGATGCCAGATAAGAGAATCTTGAGGGTGATGCGGGATGACAAGACTGTGATGATAGGCGAGAAGTCGGATGCACATCACTACAAGCTTAAAGGTGGAGTCATAGAGGATGGAGCTACACATGTTGCAGTGTTCGGTCCTTGCGGCGAGGTGGTCTCGACGGGCTGTTCGAAGTGAGCAGTAGAGGAGGCGACTCAAGTCTACATACACGGAGGTTCGAGCATGGACAACTTTAGGATGGCGTGCATATTCGTCAAGGTGGAGCTTGTTGTGTTTGTGTTGAATATGTGTACACAAGTCAGTTACAAGTTAGACTTGAGTCGTATTAGGTGGTTAGGGATAGATTTTGTGTCAGACTTTTATTCCTGGGCCTCATATATACGTGGGGGTACCATCGTTGTAACCGCGAGACGGTGTGCCCAAGGAATATATACGTGGGGGGTACCACCGATTCGGGCTACCACTCAATTACTGATTCCCTGCATCGAGAATTCCAGGGCTGCTGTGACCTAAGGTCCGACGCCTCTCCTCATCTTGGTTCAGTTACCGATTCCCTGCATTGTGCGAGTTAGTGTGATGCGTGACCCTTCTTTGGCTGCGTCGTGATGGGCGATGGGGCTGGGAGGAGTGAAAGCGGTCGGGTTGGTTGGCGACGGCATTGAGGAGCAACGGGGTGGTGGCACGCGACGGGAAGGTAGAAGGCGTAGGGGAAGAGGAGTTGGGCTGAGCAGGGAGTGGGCTGAGTGAGCACGCATGAAGGAAAGGGGAGCAGGGCTGGCTCGGCTGGGCTGAGCGGGCTAGGGAGAGGGAGAAAAAGGCTGGGCTGGGGAGGTGGCCCGAGGAAGAGAAAAGGTTTTTGGGTTTAATTTCTGATTTTCCCCAAGGAAAGCAAAAGCAATTAAATTCAAACCAAGCAACTTTAAACTAGGAATTCAAATAAAATATTAGAAGAATAAAACATGCACTTGTCATATCCCAGGTTTTAGGGTTTTGAAAAAATATTTTAGTCTATGTCTACTTTACTTTTAGATTTTCCTCTCTACTTTGTAAATAGTTTCCTGAAATAAGTAAAATATTTTTAGGGTGTATATTTTTGTGTTGGCCAAAGTTTTAGGGTCTCATATTACTGAGGCAAGATGGGAGAAAATGTGAGGACAAATTAGAGATCAAAGAGATGACTCAAGTCATTTTACAAGGATTTGTTCTCTAGTGAACTATGTGCTGAAGTGAATAAACTGTTGGAAGCAATCCCGTCCCGCATAGACCACGCCACAAATGAAGCCTTGTGCAAGCCTTACTCTAACGAGGAGATTAAGGTTGCACTCTTTCATATGTGTGGGATACTTGCTTTACGGGTATCCTCATACAAGGCTAAGTTGGTGGCCGACCGGGTACTTCATCAACAAGGAAGCCGACCGACTTGGCTTGGAGTGCAAGACAAGAAAGATTAGACTTGCCATATAGAATCCTTGTAGAGTACGACTAGGACTCTGCCTGAACCCCCCAGCCGACCGGATATATAAGGTGGCAGGGTACCCCCCATCAGGGAGAGAGAGACACAACATCTCATGACAATCAATACAATACAGAACACAGGACGTAGGGTTTTTACTCTCATTGAGAGGGCCCGAACCTGTATAATTTGGCGTCTTGTATAACCATCGTAGTTCTTGGTCTTGACGTAGCCCTATATATTTACTGCCGGTCTTGAGCATCGATAGTTGGCGCGCCAGGTAGGGGACAAGGCTCGCCGGGATTCTCCGTCGACTACGATGGCTGAACTTCCCATCATCCAATACTCGCCGGACTTCAAGATCTCCTTTCGATCGCTCGACTTCACGGTCGGCGACAATGGAGCCCTAGGTCTGAACGACTACAGATCTGACTCGACCATAGCCAGCCCCATGGCGCGATCACCGAGTCCGTCTGACATTATCCCTGCATTGATCCCACTCGGATCCGAGCAGGAAGACTCTTCCTTTGGATATGACTCGACGTCAGATCGGTCTTTTGATGAGGACACGGTCGGATCGACCTACTCATATCCCCATACAGTCAACATGGTAGATATAGTAGATCCTACTGCTGAAAACAAGGATGAAGATCTAGATGCCGAAGAAGAAGGGAATCCAACCGGTGGTCGCCAAAACCAGCGGGTCGAAGGAGGCCGACAGGATGATAACCCACCAGCTGATGAATTATCGATCGGTCACCACCGTCGACCAAGAGGGTCGCGCGGATCGCGCAATGCACGCCGACTGGATCTCGGCCCTGACCTTGAAGTGGATGGTGTTAAGGTCTACCACACCCCACAGAACAACATCACCGGGGCCAAGACATTGCTTGACACTTTAATGGTTGACGCCCACTATCAGACTCTTGCTATGCAGAAGGCGGTGGCTATGCTCAAGGCTGCAGCAGCGCAAGATGCTACAAAGTCTCAGTCGGTCGCAAGTTCCAGCCATGCATCTCCTCAGGGTCGGCGTAGGCGTGAAGACCTGAGAAATTCTCTTAGCATCCATGATGGACGAGACACCATCAACTCTCACCACGAGGAGCGCGCTTGGGACAACCGACGCTATGAGGAAGAACGTCGTGAACGAAGGATGGATGCCCGATGGGAAGACCGACGGGACGACCGACGAGAAGACCGACGAGACGATCGACGGGAGGATCACGAAGATCCCCCTTCCAGAGAAAACCGCCGGGAAGACCGACGAGACAACCAACAGGACAATCGTCAGAAACCTCCTCCAAGAGACAACCGCGATGATCGACATCGACATGACGATCGGGATCAGCACGATAATGATGGCAATCAACAACATCATCATGATGAGGATGTTGGCCCACGCCACCGTCATTGCCCAACTACGTCCCCAGACCAGCAAAGGCGGTCACCAACACCTACTGATGACGAGATTGATGGCATCAAGGCTTACATCCCTCGGCTTCGCATTGCTCGATGGCCGAAAGGATTCAAGCCGATTCCCATCAAAAAATATGATGGACAAACCAACCCCCGAGAGTGGCTACAACTCTATACCACGGCAATCCGGTCGACTGGAGGTGATTCCTACGTAATGGCTAATTACCTTCCGGTCTGCTTAGATCCTACCATTCGGATATGGTTCACATCTCTACCTGAGGAGTCAGTCACATCTTGGGGAGACCTCAACAGGAAACTCATAAAAAGTTTCCATGCAACTTGCAACCGACCGGGCAACCACTTCGACCTCACTCGGATCAAGCAGAAGGGTGACGAGCCTCTTCGTGACTACATCAAGCGGTTTTGCGCTAAGAAGACTGAGATCCCCAACGTCCTCGATCAGAAAATCATTACTGCCTTCCTGGGTGGAATTCACAGTGACGATCTGGTCCAGGAAATCTGTCGGAGGAACCATGATCTCAAGCTCACCGCTCAAGAGTGCTTCAAGATTGCTATTAAGTATGCATTAGGAGAGTCTGCACTTGATGATATCTGAGAAAAGGGCAAGGAGAAGCGGTCGGACAAGCCTGAATCCTCCAAGAAGGACAAGAAGAGAAAACTTGATAATGCTGTCAACACAGTGGACCGGTTTCAGAAGAATCCTCGGATGAACCAGCCGTCTACTGATGAGTTCTTGAGTGGCCTTTGCCCTTGGCATCCCAAGGGAAACCACAAAGCAAAGGATTGCTATTATCTGAAGGGTTTTGCAACAGCTGCACTCAAGGTGGCCAAAGATCCCCTGAGGCGCAACAATAGCAACAAAGACAAGCCCAAGGATGATGATGACAAGGATGATTCAGGAGAGTTCCATGAGCCCCGTAAAGAAGTAAACTTCATCTTCGGAGGCCCGAATGCCTATATGTCCAAGCGCAAGCAAAAGTTAGAGCTTCGAGAGATTAACTCGGTGGAGCCAGCTACGCCTTAGTACATGAGGTGGTCTGAGATGCCAATCACCTTTGATTGGTCGGACCATCCGAAACATCTACCAAAACCAGGTCGCTACTCATTGGTGCTTGCTGCGACTATGAAGGAGGTGAAGTTCAACAGAGTACTCATCGATGGAGGAAGCAGTTTGGACCTAATCTTCACCAGGACTCTTCAAGAGCTCGGTCTGTCAACCAATGACCTCCAACCGAGTTCTTCACCCTTCCATGGGATTGTGCCTGGCAAGACTTCAGTCCCAATTGGACAAATCAGTCTGCCAGTCATCTTTGGCACCCGCGATAATTTTAGGATAGAGTGTATCCTCTTCCAGGTGGCAGACTTCGAGTCAGCATACCATGCTATCATCAGTCGACCGGCGATGGCTAGGTTTATGGCTGTTCCACACTATCTGTATCTCACCTCCAAGATGCCAGGCCCTAACGGAATAATCTCCCTCCACTCTGATCTTCGGAATTCTTTTGATTGCGATGTGCAGAGTTGTGAGATGGCTACCAAACAGTTGATGCTGTCAGACCAAAAGGAGATCCAGAAGACAGTTGGTATAGAGGAGCAGACTGAAGCGGAGGTTCCGACAAAGAAACCTGCCAAGGACAAAATCCAGACCGATGACATCCAAACCAAGGAGATTTCGCTCGATCCTGAGGACCCCGATAAGGTGACTTATGCTGGGGTCAACCTTGATGAAAAATAGGAACTCGCGCTCACTCTTTTCCTCCAGTAAAATAGGGATATCTTTGCATGGAAACCATCTAACATGCCGGGAGTTCCTAGGGAAAAGATTGAGCACGTGTTAAGGGTACCTCTAGGGGCTACCCCCGTTCGCCAAAGGCTTAGAAGATTTGCGCAAGACCGCAAGGACGCCATGAAGAAGGATATAGTTAGATCGTTAGAAGCTAAGTTTATAAAGGAGGTGTATCATCCTGTCTGGTTAGCAAATCCTGTCCTTGTACCTAAAAAGAATAAAGAGTGGAGGATGTGTGTTGATTATACCGATCTCAACAAGGTCTGCCCAAAAGACCCCTTCGCTCTTCCTCGTATTGATCTGATTGTAGATTCTACAGCCGGGTGTGAGCTTTTAAGCTTTCTGGATGCCTATTTAGGCTATCACCAGATCCCACTGAGAGTCGAAGATCAGATCAAGACTTTCTTTATAACACCCTTCGGCGCCTATTGCTATATCATTATGCCGTTTGGTCTGAAAAATGCTGGCGTGACTTACCAACGAGGTATTCAACGCTGCCTTGCCACTCAGATCGGTCGGAACGCTGAAGCATATGTTGACGACATCGTTGTCAAGACTCGGAAAGTGGAAGAACTTCTCTCTAACCTAGCAGAAACCTTTGACAATCTGAGACATTATTCAACGAAGCTGAATCCTAAAAAGTGTGTTTTTGGGGTTCCATTGGGAAAGTTACTCGGTTACATCGTTTCAAAACGAGGTATAGAGGCTAACCCAGATAAAATCAAGGCAATCCTTGATATGAAGCCACCTAATTCTCAAAGGGACATTCAGAAGCTGACCGGATGCATGGCATCCTTGAGTCGCTTTATTTCCCGACTGGGGGTTAGGGGGTTACCACTCTTCCGATTTCTTAAAAAGCAGGACAACTTTGTTTGGACTGAGGAGGCGCAGTCGGCACTGGATGAATTAAAGATTCATCTCAGCAGTATTCCAGTGTTGGTGCCTCCGGAGCCAGGAGAAAAACTTCAGCTTTACATCTTGGCCACAACCCAGGTTGTGAGTACTATTTTGACAGTCGACTGAGAAGAAGAGGGACACGTGCAAAAAGTACAACATCCGATCTACTTTGTGAGTGAGGTTCTCAGCGCCTCGAAGACAAGATACCAGCAGATCTTGAAGTTGTTATATGCATTATTGATCACCTCGAGGAAGTTGAAGCACTATTTCCAAGCTCATCCAATTGAAGTTCAAACTTCTTTTGCACTCGAGACGGTGTTACATAATCGAGAAGCTAAAGGAAAAATAGCCAAGTGGGCAGTCGAACTTGGTCAGTATACTATTACGTTCGCGTCTCGGTCGGCTATAAAGGGACAAGCGTTAGCTGAATTCGTTGCCGAGTGGACAGAGATTCAAAATCCTCCTACTGCCCAAGATATCAAGTACTGGAAAATGTACTTTGATGACTCCCTTCAATTACAAGGGGCAAGTGCGGGAGTTGTATTTATCTCATCTACTGGAGAAAGGCTTCGATACGACCTTCAAATCATGTTTTGCGCGTCTAATAATGCTGTGGAATATGAAGCTCTCTTACACGGTCTGCGCATTGCTATGTCACTCGGCATTAAGCGCATCGACGTATTTGGTGATTCGGCCTTGGTCATTAATCAGGTCACCAAGGATTGGAATTGTGTAGATGATAACATGAGTGTTTATTGCCAAGAAGTGCGAAAACTCGAAGACAAGTTTGATGGATTGAAGTTCACACATGTTCTCCGAGATAATAACCAGGCGGCTGATGAGTTAGCCAAGATAGGATCATCTCGGTCTACAGTAACGCCGGGTGTTTTCCTACATGTTCTGGATTCCCCAACAATTTCTCCCCGGTCGGACGTGTTGATGAGTATTTTTGTTGATCTTGTTGGCAATGACGTCTCCAAGACTGACTGGCGCGACCCACTCATCCAGTATTTGGATAAGGGAACGCTACCCTCGGATCCAGATGAGCAACAAAGGTTGAAGATCCGATCTCGAGGATACTAGTTGGTGGGGGACCAACTTTACAAAAGGGGTGGTTCCAACATTTTGATGCGATGCATCTCAATTCCTAAAGGCCAGAAGTTGGTAGAAGAGATTCATTCAGGAATATGTGGCAATCATGCAGCTTCCAGGACTTTGGTCGGCAAAGCTTTCTGGCAAGGGTTTTATTGGCCCACAGCGGTCAAAGATGCACACCAAATTGTTCGGAAGTGTGAGGGTTGTCAATTCTTCGCTCAACAAACACATGTGCCTTCACAGCAACTTCACATGATACCATTGACTTGGCCTTTTGCTGTTTGGGGGCTTGATATTGTCGGTCCTTTCAAGAAAGCACCAGGCGGGTTTACTCATTTGTTTGTTGCTATCGACAAATTCACCAAGTGGATTGAAGCGAAGCCGGTCGGCAAGATTACATCCAAGAAGGCGATCGAGTTTGTCAAAGATATATTCACTTGGTTCGGAGTTCCTCATGATATCATTACCGATAATGGCACTCAATTCACTTCAGTGGAGTTCCAGGACATTGCCGATGAGATGGGAATAAAGATCCACTTTGCATCAGTGGCTCCTCCGAAAAGCAATGGGCAGGTCGAACGGGCCAATGGTATGATTCTTCAAGGATTAAAGCCGCGGATATTTGACAGACTCAAACCTTATGTTGGTCGGTGGGTCAAAGAGTTGCCTTCAGTCCTTTGGGGGCTTTGAACAAACACCAGTCGGGCTACTGGACAGCCACCTTTTTCATTGGTCTATGGCTCAGAAGCTATGTTGCCGACTGAGGTCGGTCTTGTCTCGGCACGAGTTCAAGCATACGATGAAAAGCTTTCTGAGGAGAACCGAGAGATTGATTTGATTGCGGCATAGGAGTTGCATGATCGCGCTCTGTTGCGGTCGGCACTCTACCAACAAGGCTTGCGTTGTTATTATGATAAGAACGTCCACAATCGCTACTTTCAAGTTGGAGACCTAGTCCTTTGCCAAGTGCAATCGACAAAGAATCAGCATAAGCTCTCTCCGAAGTGGGAAGGACCGTACGTAGTGAAGGAAGTCACTCGCCCGGGGGCTTACCGACTGATGTATGAAGACGGCGATGATATTCCAAACTTCTGGAACATAAATCAGCTACGCCATTTCTATACTCAGCTATTATTTCATGTATTTATACATTATTTATGAATGAAACTTTGATCTTTTTTAATGAAATATTTTTTGATGATTTTCATTCTATATTTGTCTCGATTCCTTAATTTATACTATTAAACAATCGAGCCAGGGGGCTAGCAATAATGTCCCATCTCGGTCTAACCATATTTTGGTTTTGGCCTATTTTTTGACTGACTTATTATCATGAGATCTTGAGATCTTGAGTTTTGGTCTTTATTATTTTGGTCTTACGCTTATACATCATGGTTAAATACTTTGTGCCGCACATCAGACTACCACTACACTAATTCCAGAGCCAAAAGTGTGAGAGGTCATGTGTCGATTGGTCGATTCTGTTTGTTACGCGGTTACGGGTTATAACCTAATATGTTATGGCAGACCGATACAATCTTTGTTTCTCTTGATAGAAACATGTCAATGATATCTTTGTCAAACTTCTAAAGCTATAAAAGCATAAGATTAGTTTATACACAAGTATTATTACTAAAACACTACTAATGTTTTACACTATTACAGGATTATATCTCCTTTGAAGGAGAGGAAGAGTCAGCCTGAAGTTCGACCTCTGGAGTTGCTGGGGGAGTCGGCACGGTCGGATTGATTTCTATATTTTCGACCAAGGTCTGGGAAGTCTCTAGCATGGAATCCAAGAGCAGCTGACATTGGTCATCGATCAGGTCAGGGTTAAATCCCTCTTTGATCTTGTCCAATGGCAGAGCAGGAGACCAGGATTGGCAAATCGCCAGCACTTGACTCCTGGCTTCGATCGCCACTCGCCGAGTGTTATAAGCAATGGCTTCCGATGCATGCTCCAACAAGTAGTCCAGAGAGTGACCGGTCTGCTCTACTCGGTTAGCATGAACATAGTTCATTGCTTTTCGAGCGGCGTAAGATAGAGCTGCAAATAATAATTATTGGTCACTATGATCAACTGAAGAATCAAGCAGAAGGAAGAAGTCGAAGGCTTACTGGCAAGTTTACATTTGAAGGATTTGGAGACAGTCTTAGCCTCCTCTATCTTTGCTTCAGTCCCCTTCAGCTCCTCCAGCAGCCGAGTGATCTCGGTCTTCTGATCTTCAACCAATTTAGAGAGGCTTTCCTTCTCAACCTTCAACGCGTCAACGAACCTCTTCTAGTTGGAAGTCAACTTCTCCAGATCGGTGATTTTTTGATCGCGAGCTAAAAGTAAAACTTTTAGCGTTAGAGTGGTCAGCAGATTACCTAAATATGGATGGTAGGAAAACTTACCAGCCAGATCTGCACGAACTTGGTCTAAGACCTTGTTTATCTCTTGTCGATCGGCCAACAACTTCTTGTTTTCCTCTAGGGCCTTGGAGAGTTGCTGACCGGTGACTAGCAAGACAATGAATAAGAAGTTAGTCTAAAACATAAAGACAAGAAGATTAGGCGACCAAGGACATACCGAAAGTTTTGGCTTCAAGATATTCCACTCTAGCCTGCTTTCGCTCCACAAGAGCATACACTTTCTGATATGCAGAAGATAAATGAGCTAAAAGATGAGAGTGAAGCAAGGTAAAAGCATAATGTTGAGTTACCTTACTGGACTCCCGGTGTTGGTGCAAAATCTCCACATCCTCCACCTCAGGCCGACCAAGCATATCTGCAGGAAGAGTCCTTTTACCTTTGTCAAGAGGCAAAGAGACATTAGTTGGAGTGGTCTGAGGCAGAGGCTCGGGAGTGGAGGCAGGAATCGTCTTTTCAAATGGTTTGTCCACTTCGGTCAGCGTGTTTGAAGACTTGCCAACCGAATGGACCACACCAGTCGGATGAGGTGGGAGCTCAGACTGAGTATCCTCAGATCCCTGGGCACTCTGAGAATCACTTGTCCGACTGCCGAGAAAAAAATATAGAAGGAAGAGATCAGGAAATGTTGATATCAGCAATAAGAGACAAGGAGTATAGGGTTTAAAGATTAAACCTGGGAGCCTTCTTGAGCTTGATCTGGTATAGCCTCTTCTTTGAAGAAGTCGACTGAAAATCAGTCTCCTTCCTCTTTTGAGAGGGCTGGTCAGTCTTGCTAGTCTGCACCACCTCTTCCGTTGACCTCTGAGTTGGGCTCGGGGGCTCCAGTCGGTCTGAAGGTCGATTGGAGGTTGCAGGAGCAGGTTGACCAGCATCTGCGGCAGTTATTTCTTCATCGTCGTCCTGGTCCCCCACATATTGGCATCGGCGCCCGATAGTCCACTATAGGATAACAAAGGATAGCTAAAGGCAGACTGAGGCTTACTCGGGCTCGCATTGTGCCCTTGTTATACGCCTTTTTTACCAAAGAATGGTCCTGAAGGATATCCCCTTCAAACATCTTCAACAAGAGTCTTCGGCGGAGTTCACCATTCGGTGGGTCCGGCACCTCCCTGGTCTCATCCTCATCAACATAGTCCCATGCCGGGTGACATTGAAGCTTCAGGGGCTGAACTCATCGGATGATAAAGCTTTTGGCGATTGTGATGCCATCGACGCCTTCAGCCTTCAGACCGGCAATTTTCTTAAGCAGAGCGACCACTTGAGGATCGGTCGAATCGGGCCTCTCTGTCCAATGCGCTTGGGGAATAGCCTTCGCACCAGTGAAGTCGGCAAGAACAGGGGGAGGGTTGTCACAATAGAACCACTCATCCTTCCAATTCTTGTTTTTGGTCTTCAATGGGACATTGATGTAGGCCTCCTTCTTTCGTAACTAGACGCCGACTCCGCTTATGGCCACTTCGTTATCCTTGGTTGGCAGTGGTCGGAGGACAAACAGATGGCGGAAGAGATTGAAATGGGGGAGAGTGCCAAGAAAAGCTTCGCACAAATATACGAAGATGGCAATATGAAGAATGGAGTTGGGATTGAGGTTGACAAGCTCAATCCCATAGAAAAAAAAGAGCCCACGCAAAAAACTACAGCAGGGAACTCCAAAGCCATGCTCAAAGAATGAGCGAAACACTACGATCTGCTGGTGAATGGGGATGGGACAGGATTCGCGAGGTACCTTCCAGTCGATCCGAGCCTGCTCTGGAAGGACACCATCCACCACCATCTTGTTCATGTCAGTCTGTGAAAGGCTGCTCTTCAAGAACTCCCGAAGTTGCTCCGGGATGTCGACCTCCGACGAGGACGACGTGGCAGCGGTGGCGGCGGAAGAAGCTGGGATTGAAATGGAAGTCCTCTTGCGACCCATCACGAACAGGATTGGACGCAGTGGAGGAGTTTGAGAAACTTCGCCAAAGCTCGGGGGCTAAACGCGGTGAGATCTGTGGTGGCTGGAAGCGAGAAAGCTAACCCTAGCCGGAAAAACAGAGGAGTCACGAGAGTAGAGAAGGCGCAAGGAAGACGAAGAGTTCGCGTGCAAATACGGCGTGGACTGAGGGTCAACCTGGTGTAGCCTTTTATACCCTTGCCTTTTTTGACCTAAGGGTCCCATGGGCCGGGGTGGGCTGTACTGTAGTGCGATCCTAGTATTAACTTAAAGGTTAATTAAGCGCTTAAGCCCATTAGGGTTACAAACCCAGAAAAATGAGACTCGGGGGCTTCTTTAATGAGAAGTACCCGAGAATTATTTCACCATATCTATGTGATTTGATGATCATGTGGCAAAGGACTTGATGATCATATGGTTACAAGTTCAAAGGTTATGGTACTGACTAAAGTCAAATAACCAGAATTTCCAAATTTGGACTTAAACGGATGATTGGAATTAGGAAAAAGCTATATTATGACTAAAGTCATTTAGCTTAATACTGAATATGACTAGAGTCATAAAATTCCGACCGACCCATCACTCGGAAATAATATGTGCCACTTGGCCGGTTTGATGATCGATCGACAAAGTGGTCACTTAGTAATAGGACCCAAGGGTTTGATGACCAAAGGTCTGAAAGATTCAAACTCGATGGTTTGAATATCTATAATCAAATTAATAAGAGCTAATACAATTAGACTCTTGCATTATTTGTTAGTCTCCAAATTATACAAGAGTCGGGGGCTACACTTGATCAGGTGCACCTGACCGGTGCACCAGATCTATCAGAAACTTCAATAATGAGGTCTTCCTAATTTATGATCTTTAGATCATTCGGAGAATTAAAGCTCAAAATCAGAAAGCACTCGGGGGCTGCTGTGGGATACATGCTTTACGGGTATCCTCATACAAGGCTAAGTCGATGGCCGACCGGGTACTTCATCAACAAGGAAGCCGACTGACTCGGCTTGGAGTGCAAGACAAGAAAGATTAGACTTGCCATATAGAATCCTTGTAGAGTACGACTAGGACTCTGCCTGAACCCCCCTGCTGACCGGATATATAAGGCGGCAGGGTACCCCCCCCCATCAGGGAGAGAGACAACATCTCGTGACAATCAATACAATACAGAACACAGGACATAGGGTTTTTACTCTCATTGATAGGGCCCAAACCTGTATAATTCGGCGTCTTGTGTAACCATCGTAGTTCTTGGTCTTGACATAGCCCTATATATTTACTGCTGGTCTTGAGCATCGACAATATGGGTCCAACAAAAGCACCGGGCCGGACGGTTCTCCAGCCTTATTTTATCAAAGGCATTGGGATTTGCTACAAGATGATATATGCCACACAGTAAGGTATTTTCTGGAGGGAGATGACATACCAGTGGGCGTATGTGATACAACAATTGTCCTCATCCCAAAGATATCTAAGCCAGAAACTTTAACAAACTTTAGGCCTATTAGCCTATGCAATGTGTCTAAAGTGTTGGCAAATAGGCTAAAGGTGTTGCTGCTGAATATAATAGTTGAGGAACAAAGTGTGTTTGTGCCAGGAAGGCTCATTACTGATAGTGTTCTAATTGCTTATGAATTCATGCATACAATTAGAAGATAAAGGGCCAAAACCCCCTTCTTTGCTCTTAAAATTGAAATGATGAAAGCTTATGACCGTGTTGAGTAGAACTATTTATAGGGGGTCCTCAGAAGCTTGGCTTTGCATAAAGGTGGATTAACAGTGTCATGCGATGTGTATCAACTGTTCGTTATTCGGTGCGAGTGAATGGTGAACTATCTGAGCCTTTTACACCTTCAAGAGGGCTAAGGCAAGGGGACCCAATCAGCCCATACCTTTTCCTATTATGTGCTGAAGGTCTGTCATGCTTACTGAAAAAGGAAGAACATGTCTGACATCTAAAGTGGGTGAGCAATGGTGCTTCGGGCCACCTGTTTCACATCTTTTATTTGCAAATGATAGCATTTTCTTTACACATGCAGATGAGAAAAGTGTCAACACTTTGAAACATGTTTTGCAGATTTACAATGATGGATCAGGTCAGAAGATTAATTTGCAAAAATCCTCCCTATTCTTCGGCTACCATTGCTCTACTGATATAAAGCACAAGGTAATGAACTTACTGAATGTGCACAATGAAACTCTCCAATCCAGTTATCTTGACATGCCAACATATGTTGGCCAGTCCAAGGTGAGTACTTTTTAATATTATTTCAGAGAGTGTGGAAACGGGTCCAGGGATGGAACGATAGACCAATGTCTAGAGCTGGGAAAGAAATAATGTTGAAATCAGTGGCGCAAGCCATCCCAACCTATGTTATGAGTTGTTTCCAGCTGCCTGATGGCATTTGTGAAAAGATGAGGGCAACTATCTCAAATCATTGGTGGGGTTTCGAAGGAGGGAAAAAGAAGATGCATTGGCATTCTTGGGACTGGTTGACAGCACCTAAATTTATGGGTGGAATGGGCTTTAGAGACATGAAACTCTTTAATCAAGCAATGCTTGGGCGTCAATGTTGGAGGCTACTAGTGCAACTAGAATCTTTGTGCGCACAGGTTCTTAAGGGGAGATATTATCCAAACTGCTCATTATTAGATTCCAGACCCACGAAATCGAGTTCTTATACATGGAGAAGTCTGATGCATGGCATGTTAAATGATTTTAACATTAGTGTGGCCTATGTAAAATAAAAGAATATGATTCTTTATAAGAGATCTATGTGTGATGATTGCTTAGATGAAAAGAAAAGAATCATGGGTTGAAATACCCTCTTCTCTCCCTTCAGAATAATTTGAACGATCATTTGTGTGTGAAGCCAATAAAATGCATGCATTAGAGAATTGTTGCATGCATTATTTTTGGGACAAACTTCTAGCAGTGAGTCGTGATGCATTTAAACTTACCGGCACCACCAAAGTTAAAGTAAGCAGCTGCTAGATGATTGAAGATTTTACTGCCGCCATGCAAGACTCAACAATCAACAAATGTGTACTGCCATTTACCATTTCTTGGTGTTCACACTAGCTTGACTTGCTATCATATAGTTTGAATCAAAGCTTGCATGCATGCATTGACTTTTGCATGAGCAAGAGTTCACTGGCATGCAAATAGTCATCACATGGATAGTTGACAAACCAACTCATTCATTTACTCATCCAAGATCAAAGTGAATGGAATTTCAGCCACATGAAGAAATCACGGTGAGTGAGTTGGTATGGTCAAATGATCATCTCATGTGTTGTATAGTTAAAAGATATTTAATACATGAAGAAAGCAATTGCCATGCATGAATGTTTCAAAGGACCGGACATCGTTGGTAGCCTATAAATAGAGAGGCATTCGCATGGAGTACGAGGCGTCGAGAAATCATCAGCTCTTGTGCATTAAGAAGAGAGCGCAAGAACATTAAGGAAGAAGCAGTATGCTTCTTGTTCTTGCTGCATAAAAGTATTAGCACAAGGTTTTCATACACAATTAAAGTATAACTCTCTAATCATCAAGAGAGTAAGAAAAGTTTAGAAGGAAGAGAGGAGAGAAATACTCTACTCGTCATGATGCAAGGAATCACATCCCAAACCCAAGATATGAGGTTAAATTAATTTTATGCTAATATGATCCTGTTATGCTTCCGTATTAAAGTAAGGTTTTACGCTTACATAACATACTATGGAGGGTGGGGATTGGCGAAGACATAAGAATTAAAAAGGACAAGTGGATTCCTGATAATCGAAGCCATTTGGTCAATCCCATTGTCTACATACCAGATGATTTGAGGGTTTGCTCTCTTATCGACAGAGAAACTGGTCAATGGAATAGAGAGCTTTGTGAATATTTGCTTCAGTCCTGCAGATGCTGATCGCATTCTTTCTATTCCTCTAAGCCAACAAAAGACGCAAGATTATGTATCTTGGCCAGCTTCGAAACCAGGAATATACACAGTTAAATCAGCTTACATTATGGCTAAGAGTGAGTATGTGCATAATTGCCTTCCGACTGGACAACAACTCAAATTGAGAAAGATCCCAGCCTATGAACATTGTTGTCACTGTGGGAGACACGAAACTTTGGAACATGTTTTCCTTACATGTCAATATGTGGCAGAAATTTGGAAGAAGGTGAAAGAAAGAACAGGATTCAAGAAGAAGGCAAAATTCTAGGGACTTCCTCGACAGTGGTTATTTGAAACATTAGCTAGCTGTTCAGAAAAGGAGGCCACCATCCTAACAATATCATTCTGGCATATATGGGAGGCCCGAAATGCTATTGGAAATGGAGAATCTCAAGTGCATCACAACTGCATAGCTGAAAAAAATATTTGTTTATGTTGACATGGTGATGCAACACTTGTATGGGCCTATCAACCCAAAAAGGCGGGACCTATCTGAGCCTACTAAATGATGGAAGCCACCAACTGAAGGATGGATTATGGTTAATGCTGATGCAGCATTTTTTTTAAAGTTCTAATCACATGGGGTTGGGTGTTGTAATCAAGGATCATAGAGGTACTTTTCTAGCTGCGTGCAGGCAAGGAGTGCACAGTATAACTGACCCCGAGTTGGCAGAGGCGATCGCCTTCAGGCGGGCAATCTGTTTGGCTTCATAACTCCATTATACCCAGGCAATTGTAGCATCCGACTGCCTCTCTCTGATCCAGAAGCTCCAAACAAATGCTACAGACCAGTCACAGACGGGAATAATGATTCAAGACATCAAAGAAGCTCGTATGTCCTCTGTTGCTTTCTCTTTTGTGCATGTCAGTAGGAATTGTAATAGGGTAGCTCATGTATTGTCAAGGTCAGCTGATCACTTATCTGAATCAGTCTGATTTCTTGTAGCACCAGATTTCATCTGGTCTTCTTTATGTAACGATCAGTTTAACTAATGGAAGATACCTGTTACTCTCAAAAACTAGGCGGACGGGTCACGGGTGTGACCGGCAGCTACGAATGCAGGCGACTGCGGCAGGGCGCGATCGGCGGTGGCGAAAGCAGAGGTGGATGCAGCGGTGCGTGACGTGTGGCGGCGAAAGCAGAGGCGGCGCCGCGACGGCCCATGCAGTCCCCAAGATTGTGGTGAGCTCGTTCCTGTCGTCGGTGACGGGGGACGGGAGGGTGTCCAACGGGCGTGGCAGCAGCGGGTCGTCATCGCTGCCGCTGATGCTCCCTCCGGCGCACGGCGCGACGGCCAGCTGTTGGGTGAGGCAGCCGTCTGGAGCGGGGCAAAAGCGGCGGCCAGCTGTTCTGTTCAAAGCGCAGGTAAGGAAGAGCTAGATTTTTTGCTGCTTGTTGTCTGGTTGATGAATTGAATCGAACCTGAAGAAAGAATGAAAAATCGATCGATTGATTGATATGCGGTTAATTGCAGCAAGCACCGGGTGAAGCGCACGATCCGCGTCCCGGAGATCAATCGGACATTGCAATCCACTGAAAAACAGTTTGCTTCCCCATTGAAAAACAGTAGCTTCATCAGAGGATGCTCCTGCTTGGTTACATCCTGCACTCTTGGTACCTACTGGTGAACGAAATGTGCTTTTTAGTACATCTGTAATGGTTGATTCTTGTAAACTTCTTCAATTCAATTTCAGAAGCTGTTACTTGTAGTTGCCGCATATTGTCTTAGTTATATTCAGAACACTCATTTTCTTGTCATTTCTACACCCTGCTTGTTCCTCCAGTTTTACTTTACTGTCGTGTCAAAAGCTTACATCCTGAAATGATGTTTTTTGCTACTGTCTTTTTCAGACAAGCGGCAGGACGAGAAGACCATTATTGGCACATTTTCTTTGAAGCAATGAATAGACATGTGTATTCATTCAACTGAAAAGCTTTGCATAGAATGATTTATCCCATACACTATTGTCATAAAATAGGGGACATTTGAATTCGTTCAGTTGGCCCCTCCTAAGGATCAGTAATACCTTCAGTTGGCTTATTTTAGTTTCAATTTCGAAACCTTTGATATGTAGTATTAGTAGTACCTGTATTTGCCTAAGTATACACGTAAGTACAAGCAGCCTCAGGGCATCTGGCCATTCGGCCTCGCGAGTCATACAGAGCACGCGCGGCATGCAGCGTGGCAGCCGGCCAGTCGCAGTGCGGGCATAGACGGGTTGAACCCATGGAAACCCCACGGGTTAAACCCAAATTATGGGTTGGTCTGGGATAATGAGTGTAATGGGTGGGGTTGGATTGGGTTAAAAACAAAACATTACGGGTTGGGTAAGGATTAGAACTAATCAACTGACGCTATTTGGGTAGGGGCGGGTGTGGGGCGGGTTTTTGCAGGCCTACGCTCGGGAAGCAAAGGCGTCGGTAGAAACGCACGCCTCGGCTTCAGAAAACGTCCAGGCCCGTCAAAATCACCACAACTCCACAATTCCTTCTCCTATCTTAGGATCCTTTGGCAGGGTTTGTAAAACAGCTTCTCAAACAGCTTCTGCTCCTAGTGTTGAGAAGCTAGCCAATGGGTTCCAAGAAAAATAGATTATGCTCCTCTATCCTAGAATCACTTCTCAAATTTATACTAGAATCTAAAAGCACCTAAAACATAGCTTCTCATGATTTGTCTATCCATTTTATATGAAATATATATAAGAGAATCTGTTTTGTCAAACGATTTTTTCTAGAGAATCTGTTTTTGTGAAGAATCTATTTTGTAGAGAATCTGTTTTTTAAAGAATCTGTTTTATGAAGAAGCCCTGCCAAAGGAGCCCTTAGTGCTACTAGGAAAGATGATGTGCTCTGCTGCCTGGTGTAGGAATATATTTTGTTTCTGAATAATAATAAAAATATTGATATAACTCAAGTGGTTAATGAGCGAAGGTTGCTCCATGCAACTTCAATTCCCTATAGCAACCTATTTTTGCACTATTTAGTAGAATAGATCAAATTATTAATTGCTAACAAATATGCAACGTGGTTGGGCTATCCAGCCAACATGAAAAGGACCTTAGTTTGTATATAACATAGAAGGCAGTCCATCATAGATGGTCCACCTCATAGCCCAAGGGACGACAATGCTTGAAAATGAGGGCCACACATGAGCCTAAAGCCTGAAACGTAGAGAAGTGCAAGACAATTGCTAGAAGGACACATCGCTGCTCCGGAAGACATCCACGTCACCCGAAATTATATGGGAGCTGCAATGAATTTGATGATGTCAACTATGCGGAACAACTTTTCAGTTGTGTGACCTATTTAGTTATAGGGCCCTCCTTCATGACAGCATACACAATTCGATTGGGGAGGAAGTTGGCATGTTATTGAATGTTGTTGGCCACAATAAGAGGTTTAAATTATCAAGCTGACTTTTAGGAGATCAATTAAAACTATTAGTAGGTACTTTCATTAGGTTATATGTTGTGGGTGAGCTTAGGAATGAGATGATTGTGCCCCCCTCCACTGTTGTACCACCTAAAATCTTGAATAGTAGGAGGTGGTATCCATTCTTTAAGGTTAGCTTTAAATTAATTATTCTCTAAAATTGATGTGTAGGCTCAACCTGTTCTAATTAACTATAGTAACAATTTGTTAATGAAATATAGGACTGTATTGGAGCTATTGATGGGACTCAAATGTTAGCTAGGGTCCCAAGAAGCCAGAAAGGTGTTTTTTTTAGGGAGGAAGCACACCACAATAGTGAAGGTACTAGTTGTTGTAGATTTTAACCTAAGGTTTACATATGTGCTTGTTGGGTGGGAGGGTTCAACACACACTGCTCTCATACTTGCTAATGCCTTGGAAAGGCATGATGGGTTAAGGTTTCTACTAGGTAACATTAGTTAGCCAACATACCAACCTTATTCATCTGATAAATGCCATAGTGTAAGGACCGAAGGCCTGCCGAGAGGGGCGGGGGTGAATCGGTAGCCGACCAGGAATCTAAAAACTTTAGTTTCACGCTTCTCAAACCTAATGGATCATTGCAACCTAAACAATTCTAGTAGGCCAAGACCCTACACATGCTAGTGTTCATGATACAAAATAATACGCGGAAGCTATTCACACTAGACTATGCAAGCCACAAGCTACCCTATCACTAGGGCACACAATTACGGAATAGTAAAGAGAGGATCAAGGAATGCTCATGATTTTTTTCCGAGGTCTCGGAAGGATGGCGCCTTTCCCTAACTCCTCGTTAGACCACTCCCGCCGGAGTCTCGGTCCCTCCCGCCACCAAGTGGAGTTCTCGCCCACGAGCCCACAATCACTTCTCAAGTGAAGACACGGTGTGCGTCACCGCTGCACAAAGCACAAGCTCGCCTCCCTCGAGAACTTATCGTACTCCCCGAGCCGGCACGGGCGCTCACTATTGATGCCCCTTCCAACGGCGGGCTCAAACCGTGTACAAACATGTGACGGTCTTCACAACCAATCACGATAGGCTCGATCACCGACACCTAACCGATCGAGGTATCACCATAGACCAAGAGTAACAACCTAGATCACACCCTCAAGGACACCTTAGCCTTAGATGTGCAAGATAGCTCCTTGTTACTCTCACTAGCACTCTCAAGATATCCAATATCCTCTCCTAGTGCTCTCCTCTTTTCCTCTTGGACCTTACCAAATGCTCTTAGGTATTCCACTGGCCAAGAGTGGTCACAAAGACCCCAGCAACGAAGTTATATAGGCTCCCAACCTCAAACTAGTCATTGCTCCATGAAATCAGCTTTCTGGGCCTACTGACCGTACAGTCCGGTCACTTCAATCCCAAGCCCAACGGCTCTGCCCACTGCTGAACTCCTGCTGATCGGACTGTCCGGTCACTGGACCGGACCATCCAGTCCACTTTCTCTCTCCATTCCAGGAAGGTCCACAAACTACATCCTCTCTATCCTATGCTTCACCCACACAGACCGGACTATTCGGTCTGTAGACCGGACCATCCGGTCTCTATGGTCCCTCGCACAGACAGAAACCTTGCTCCTTGCTGGAAGTCCCAGACATACTGCACATAGTGACCGGACAGTCCGGTCTCCACTGACTCCTCTGTCCGGTCTCTACGTCCCAAAGCTGAAACTCATCGTCCTCGCTTGACTTGGTTTCCCGGCTTCTCCGAACAGCTCCTTGGCTTCTTCACTGTCATCTAGTGCCTGTGATTTCACCGAGCATCCTTGCACATCACCGACTAGACATGACCTAAGAGAATGACCTAGACCCTCTTGATAGTCCGGTTTTTCCTATGGACTCAAAGCCGAGCAACTAGATAAGTGTACCAAACACTTGCTCCATAGCTTGTTCTCCACTTTGATCCATCTCCATTAACCCTTGGACTCCATCAAGTTCATTAAGCCTCCATGCTTGTGGTCATCATCATCCATCGCCAAGGCAACCATCATACATAGATTTGTAGTAGAGTATAGTGAAGGTTCCTGCAAATACAACACTCGTGTAGATATTAGCCCACAATTTCATAGTTGTCATCTATCACCAAAACATTCATACCTTGGGGATTCCACCATCAATGGTCATGAAGCTTACAATCTCTCCCTTTTTAGTGATTGATGACAACCACTACTTAATTGTAAATAAACAGGAAAAACCACAGGGCTAAAAGAGCTACGCTATGATCGAGAGGAACCACAAAAACATAACGAGAGAAACGCACAAGGTCCTACTCAATCAATCATGCTAGAGCTTTAAGGAAAAGAGAGAAAAGCACACTCTAGATGATAATGCATGCATGTCATAGCAAAGTAATAAAGGAAAGCATAAAGACATGCAATGCAATACATAAAAGATGAAATGCAATAGGTTAGCATGACAAAGCACAAGAATTAAGAACAAGCATTCATCAACATGGCATCATACATAGGCAAACAGGATAAATAAGGAAAGACAAGCACTGCGTATGAAAATAAACCAAGTGAGATCAAGATGAGTCAAACACAATGAATGAAAACCATGACTCATCAAAATCCATGAACATCTCGATAACACCATCAAAATAACATCCAAATGTATCCAACTCCCAAAACCAATGAACACGTATGCTTCCCCTAGATACAAAGCTACTCTCGATCGCACAGGATCACACTCCGACTCCCCCTAGACCTATGACTACTTCTCCCCCTTTGGCAACAAGCACCAAAAAGTGGAAAAGAAGAACATCTACGCGCTCATGGTCGAAGGAAGCGGTGCAGTGACGTCCTCTGTGGGCTTTGCTCCGGGCTGCTCCTAAGCTGTGTCCTGCTGCTGTCCCTGAGTCTGAGCCTCCTGAGCATCTAGCTGCTCAAAGAAGTCAAGGTCCTCTGAGAACTCAGACCCTCTGTCCTGTGCTGCTAGTGTGACCGTGGCAGACTCCTGAGCTAAGGTCTGGAGAAGTACGAGATCTGCCACGTCCTGCTGCGAGAAGCCTCCATGAACAAGATCCTCTGCTACGTGAGGTGTGATCGTGTTGACCATAGCAGTAGGAAGAGGCACTGTAGCTATCTCTGGGGCGGTCTGAGAATCTGCACAAGTAGTGTGTACAATGTCAGAAAACAGACTCCTGGCCGGTAGGTGCTACGAGGTTGAGGGTCCAGCCATCTGAGTGGTAGAAGAGTGCGACAGAGAGACGAATAAGGCTGACTCTGAGAAAGCTGACACGAGAAAGAGCTGAGCTGAAGAGAGTGTAGGTCCTACTCCCCCTGTCGGTAGAACCCCTGAGAGTGACAGTCCACTGGACTATGCTGTCATCAAGGCTGTGAAGGGTCCTGGCTGAGTCTGCAGCTGCTGGTACTGAGGCTGTGCTGAAGGCCCTGGCTACTGAACTGTCTGTCTCATCTCTGCCATCTGGGTCATCAGAGCGGTAACAAGTGCCATCTGCTGGCGCTGAAGCTCTGCCTATCCTCTGATAACCTCCATCATCTACCGTCTGTCCTCTGAGACACTCTGAATAAAGTCTCCAAGCCGTCCTGCTAGTGCTGCCACAGTGACAGCATCCTCAGACTGTGAGCTCGTCGGCTGTGGAGGTGCTCCTGTACTGGCTGACTCAGGAACCATTGTCTCTGGCTGAGCTGGCAGCTCATGAGTGACTGGCGGTGACTCCTGCTCCTCCTCTCCTATCTGCTGGCTGGAGGCTAACTGTGAATCCCTGGGGACTCTGGGTGCGTAGCTGGTGGTCGCCTTAGGGAAAGTCTCGTACTGCTCCGCTGTCACTAGGCCCATCCTCATCAGGAGATAGCAGATATAGGGACCATAGACCAAGTGACGTCCTCCAACCCTCTCAGAGATCACCTCCTCCATCTCTCCAATCAGAAGGTTGCCAAATCAAATGGTTGCCTCCTCAGAATAGCTGCTACAACCCACTGATGGAGAAGTGTGAACTCCTCTCTGTATCCAGACCTAGGGATGATAGTCCTGGTGACTATCGCTCTCACCACCTTAGCCTCTGCAGTGAGTCTCGTAGGGCTTCTATCAAAGCCTACTGTGTGAGGTGGTGGAAAGGCAATCGACACCATCTCGTCTTTCGGCATCTTCCCTCCCTGAGGTCTACGGAGTGGTGCAAGTGTACCATAGGCACTCTTGTAGAGTAAGAAGTCTGACGAAAGAAGTCCTAGGTTATGGATCAGATCCTATCTAGTCACACGCTGTGGCTACCCTCTGAACAAGAACCAGAACTCTGAGTGGTCTCTGGCAACCCATAGTGTGGCGTAGAACTCTAGCACCACGTCCTCTCTGAACCTGTGTGGAGCAGTAACTAGATCTACTAGCCCTGGCAAGTTCATGAAGTACTACTCCATCTCTATGCCGGTGACCCTCCTCATGGCCTCGTACATCGTGTACTGCTGCGGCACGAAGAGTCTGTCCTTGCCTCTCAGGCTAAGGTAACGTCTTAGACCCTCATCGACCCTTCTCTGGAGGCTAGTCCAGTACCTCTCTCTAGCAACGGGGTCTCTGGGAACTAGAACCCACTGCTCGAAGGGTACCAAGCAAAGCGCCTTAAGGTCCTTGGCAGGATCCTTAAGGATATCTGGCTCTCCGACTGCCTGTACAAGCCTCTGCAGCCTCCTCGTGCACACTGCACAGGTGCACCTCGGGTCTCCTGCCCGGTGAGCTGTCCTCTGGGGGACAGTCTGCTCAGCCTCCTCAACCTCAAGCTCCTCAGACTCAGACTCTGAGGTCTCCTCCTCTGACTCCTCAGCCTCCTCCTCCTCTGACTCCTCCTGCTGCCTAGAGGATCCCTGCTACGCAGTTCTCGATGACCTCTCCTGACGAGAAGTCGGAGTACGCTGCGGCCACGGTGGTGGCACCACTCCAACTGCTAGAGAAGTTGTCCTTTGCCTGGTGCTCCTCCTCAAGCCCTGTGTCTCCACTGGCCGGTCAAGAATCAAGAGAAAATCAGGTGTCCTGCGTGACTGCTCCATGGCATCCAGGTGCCTGCTAAGTCGTCTGGCCCTCTCTGACTCTGGGTCTAGTCTCAGTCTCTTCTTGCTCTTAGGCTTCTCTGGCATCTTCCCCTTACCCTTATCCTGTCCTGACTCTACCATGTGACTGTTGCTGATGTCACTGCACGCACGTAGATAAAGGTAGGATAAGCATAGAGTCCTATATAAATCTATAAGCAAAGCACCGCTAGGAGAGAATGCACAGTAGAAACCCTAGCACTGAATGAAGAACATGATCACTAGGCAAATATTCAAAGCAACAACAGTGATCATCGACTCTAAGTGGCTGGTGCAAATCATCTAGTGTACAGTCAAATAATGGGAAATAAATCTAACTGTAGACTAGACAAGGAGACAAACCCTAGATATGCAATTAACAGATAGGCATGAAATTAATTGCATCAAGGTTGAGCTAATTAATTAATTAATGCAACTAATGATGGGAATTATTGCTAATTGCATCAATTAACTAATCTACTTGGAATTAGGGTATAAACGATGAAATGAGTGAATGGCACAGTACCCTGGGAAGGAATCCAACACGCCAAGAAGGACGAATGCCTCAGAACACGCTCCGATCGCTGAAAAGCTCAGATTTTTGGGTTTGCCGGCAATGGAGGTGGAGGAAAAGGGGGAATCCTTTTCCCGGGAAATCGGCTGTGGGGGTAGAGCTGCTCTTGCGCGCGTGCGGGAGAAAGAGTGGAGAGGCGACGATGGCACTGGTGGTATGCGGCGACGAGTCAGTGGTGCGGGCTCGCGGCGGTGAAGGGCGGCACGGCGGCACAGGCGGCGGTGGCGACGTGGTTCTGGTGTGTGTGCGGGACCGAGGGCTGGCGGCAGCGCTCTGGTGTGGGGCGAGCGGGTGCGGCTGCGCGTGGACGAGCGCGTGGCTGTGCTGGTCGGCAACGATAGCGAGACGGAGAGGAGAGGCGGCGACGTCAATGAGGGATGAGGCGAGGGCGACTTCTCAGCGTCGGGGGCGAACGAAGAAGGAACCAAAATTCCTCTGACCAATTTTGACCTAGGTCAAATGAATAGTGAACGACCGAGATTCAATCAAGGAAAGATCAACGGCTCAGATCGGGAATTACATCTCGCGATCAACCATAGTGACCGGACCGTACGATCTCTAGACTGGACTGTCTGGTGAGGTCCCGAGTCTGTTGGCGACCCACACAGACCGGACGGTCCGGTCTCTAGGACCATTCTGTCCAGTCTCTATGACCAGACTAACTCGTGACACTGTGCCCGTGGGCACTGACCGGACTGTACAGTCCGAAGATCGGACTGTACGGTCACTATCAGAAAAATGTTGAGTCAAGGATTTTCTCCATTTTCCAAGTGCCCTCGGCAAACACACAATAAAATGCTACACTTGGAATATAGAGGGAACTCTCAAACACTCATTTTCAAATAGTGGCACTCTATGGCCTTTATAATTTTCGCAAATGCCAAATGAAAGACCAAGCAAATAAGAACCAAGGCAATAAAGAACCAAATAGGTATGTATGAGCCTTAGTCCATGAACCGCGCGAGTAGATTTAACCTCGGAGTTCATAAGAGCTTGCTCAATGGGCATGAAGCACAATCCTTTCCTTTGGTCACACTTGTGGAGATGTAATCTCATATAGAGCATGCGGCACAAATATCTCCTAATGTGACAAGCCTCCTTTGTGTTTCCTACATGATGCATGCAACAAGCATTTTATATATTCAATGAAAGAAAACATGTCATATGAATGCAAGCAATATTAAACAAGACACAAAGGAAACCTAACAGTGTCAAGTTTGAACCCCTCTCAAGCTTACTCACTATAAGCCATACCCTTGCCTTGAGAGAAGCCAAACCACCATCTCAAGCACTCCCTCTTGCTTCTAGCTATCTTGAGTGGGTTAGACATTGACTAATTTTTATGTGTTTTTTCTTTTAGTTATTTATACATGCATGGATGCAAAGCATACTTGTCATAAAGGAGTCCTAATTTACCATGCAATGCAAGAGAAAGAAAAACACACTACAACTACCAAAAACAAAAACAAACACGGTTACCTCCCTCATGAGTAGATAGGTCGTTGAGGTCCATGTCACTTGTGGTGGACTTCACATGATCTACATGAATGCGCTCGGTCCACCACCACCATCATCTAGGTCTTGTTCTTGGGCACCCACGTGTACGTAGCCGATCTCTCAAGATCAACAGTGCACTTAGGCACCCATATGCTCTTGATCTTTCTTCTCTTGTTTGGTGGTCCCAAAGCCTTGGCTTTCACCTTGCCATCCTTGTTCCTAAAAATCTTGAAGTGGGTGTTCTCATGGAACGAGTTAGCATTAGGTAAAGCAATGGAACTTCTCACCCTAGGACAATCCTTGGTGGCGTGGCCATCCTTGCAACACCTCTCACAATAGTAGTCGTCGGCGAGTAGGGGCTTGATCCATTTGGGAATGGAGTCACTCATCCCGATGATGTCGATGGTGGTGGGATATGAGCCAAGTCCCTGGTGGGAGACGTTATTCATAAGGTTTCCTCCAAGAATCTCCTTGTGAATGGCTCTACCACGTGTGAGCCTCTCGAAGCCGTCCATCACCATCTTCCTCTCTTCCTTGAGCTTGTGATATTCCTTTAAAATAAATGGCTCAAGAGAAGAAACCTCAACTGAGGTGGTTAGTTCATCACACATAGTAGAAGCATCGCTCTTTGAAGAACTAGAGGAGGGAGAGGCAAGGTCCTCAACATTGATGGCCTCAAAAGTAATCTCAAGGGCCTTGTACTTCTCATGAAGCTCTACATGATCACCCTTGAGTTTATCATAACTTTTGTTTAGGGCATCATGAGATGCGACAAGGTCCTTGAGCTCACTCTCAAGCTCACCAACACGGTCCTTAGCCAACTTACACTCTTTTCTTACCACATCCAACATTTTGGATTTCTTGACGGCGATGTCACGGGCTTGCTCAAGCATACTCCACAACTTGGCACAAGTGCGCTCCTCGTCATTGCTGTCATCACTACTCTCATCCTCACTCTCTCCAAGTTGGCTCGAAGCCATGAGGCATGTGGGAGGAGGAAGGAGAGCACGTGGTGATGTGGTCTTGATCATGGCTAGGCCGGCCACTTCTTCATCACTTGAGGAGGTGGACTCATCACTTGAGTTGTCGCTTGTCCACTCCACTACAAGGGCCTTGCGAGAGAACTTCTTCTTGTAGTCTTGGGCTTTGCCTTTGCCCTTGGACTTCTCTTTGTTGAAGACTCTCTTCTTCTTTTGCTTGGCTTTGGGGTCTTCTTCTTCTTCACTTGAATCTTGTGACTTGAATGCTTCTTTCTTGGACTTTGGGCACTCACGAATAAAGTGATTCTTTGACCCACAATTGTAGCATTTGCCCCGGGACTTGGAAGCAAACTTGTTTTTGAATGTCTTCATTTTCTTCATGAGAAGAGCCAAGTCCTCGGTCAAGTCACCCTCATCGTCATCTTCTTCTTCATCATCGGTGTCAGCCTTCTTCTTGCCTTTCTTGCTCTTGCTTGATTCTTGCTTATCAGCTTGTAGAGCAAGGTTGGATGGTTGAGGATCATCCATCCCTAGCTGGTAGCTCTCGAAGGCGGTGATTGCCAAGCACATCCTTCATGGTCTTGGTCTTGAGGTAACTCTGCAAGGTGTATGTGATAATGGACTCATACTTGGGGTCTTTGAAAAGCCTCAAGAATCTTCTGATGACTTCCACGGGCTTGAGCTTAAAATCATCCCCAAGTGCATTGATCTCCTCCACTAGCACATGAAAACGAGAATAAACAACATTAGCTCTCTCATGTGGTAATCTAGCTAAGTTATCATACTTGTTCTTCAGCACATAGTATCTTTCCTCTTTGACATCACTAGTACCCTCGTGGATACTCTGAATCTCAGTCCAGATACCGTGTGCTGTCGAACTAGCATCCAATCTAGCAAACACATCCTTGTAAATGCATGAAAACAAAGCATTCTTGGCCTTAGCATTGTTCTTAATAAAGTCAGGCTGAAGGCGGTGAAGCATCCAATAAAGTCAGGCTGAAGGCGGTGAAGCATCCAATTCGCATCGGACTCATGGGTCACCGTCCATATCTCTGGATCAAGGGACTCAATGTAGGCCTGCATACGAGCCTTCCAATACGTGTAGTCCTCCCCATCGAATATGGGTACACTCCCCACCTTTCTCGGCATCCTTACTCAAGGCGATGAAGCCTCAAATTAAGCACTTGGCTCTGATACCAATTGTAAGGACCGAAGGCCTACCGAGAGGGGGTGAATCGGTAGCCGACCACAAATCCAAAAACTTCAGTTTCATGCTTCTCAAACCTAACGGATCGTTGCAACCTAAACAATTCTAGTAGGCCAAAACCCTACACATGCTAGTGTTCATGATGCAAAGCAATGCGCGGAAGTATTCATACTAGCCTATGCAAGCCACAAGTTACCCTATCACTAGAGCACACAATTGCGGAATAGTAAAGAGAGGGTCAAGGAATGCTCATGATTTTTTCCCAAGGTCTCGGAAGGATGGCGCTTTCCCCTACTCCTCGTTGGACCACTCCCGCCGGAGTCTTGGTCCCTCCCACCACCAAGTGGAGTTCTCGCCCACGAGCTCCTCGAGTGAAGACATGGTGTGCGTCACCGCTACACAAAGCACAAGCTCGCCTCCCTCGAGAACTTGCTATACTCCCCAAGCCGGCACGGGCGCTCACTATTGATGCCCTTTCCAACGGCGGGCTCAAACCGTGTATAAACTTGTGACGGCCGTCACAACCAATCACGATAGGCTCGATCACCGACACCTAACCGGTCTAGGTCTCACTATAGACCAAGAGTAACAACCTAGATCACACCCTCAAGGACACCCTAGCCTTAGATTTGCAAGGTAGCTCCTTGTCACTCTCACTAACACTCTCAAGATATCCAATATCCTCTCCTACTGCTGTCCTCTTTTCCTCTTGGATCTTACCAAATGCTCTCAGGTATTGCACTGGCCAAGAGAGGTCACAAAGACCCCACAACGAAGTTATATAGGCTCCCAACCTCAAACTAGTCGTTGCTCCATGAAATCAGCTTTTTGGGCCTACTGACCGTACAGTCCGGTCAGTACCTGACCGGACCGTCCAGTCACTTCAATCCCAAGCCCAACGGCTCTGCCCACTGCTGAACTCCTGCTGACCGGATTGTCCGGTCACTGGACCGGACTGTCCGGTCCATTTTCTCTCTCCATTCTAGGAAGGTCCGCAAACTGTATCCTCTCTGTCATGTGCTTCATCCACACAGATTGGACTGTCTGGTCTATAGACCGGACCGTCCGGTCTCTATGGTCCGCAAACTGTATCCTCTCTGTCCTATGCTTCATCCACACAGATCGGACTGCCCGGTCTATAGACCGGACCGTCCGGTCTCTATGGTCCGCAAACTGTATCCTCTCTGTCCTATGCACTCCTAGTGATCAAGCACACCAATGCAACTTCTACTTGATGAGGACATCACTCCTAAGGATATATGCAACACTCCTCCAATTTTGGACTTGCAAGGTCCAATGACTAGAGCTCGTGCACGACGACTAAATTTAGAGGTGAGCTCGTTCCTACATTCTTTATTATATGTCACTTTTGAGAATGGTTTGCTACCTAATGATTATATTATAATTAGGAACCATGGAGAGGACCAGGAGATGATGGGAGAAGGACTTGGAGACGTGGAGGACCAACAAGGACGTGGAAGCCAAGGTGGAGGCCCAACCAAAACCGACTTCGAGTCTGTTTCGGGGCTCAGGACTAGTCTGCACTAAAACGGATGCCCAAGACACATACGGACTCGGATTTGGACGTTCTACATATGCACGGAAAGATAAGAAGAAGACCTTTCCAACGCCACCGATCTCATATCAAAATTCGTCGGGAATCATCAGAAATCGTCAAAACAAGAGAGAGTCCAGAATCTGTTTTGGTGCTGTGTCGCCTGTTTTTGGCCTTTGGGCTTTGTATCTAGTTGAGCCCAAGTAGGGGTGCATCCAGAGGGTCTTACACGACCCTAGGGTCTTCATATACAACCGCCGTCGCACCATTAGGGTTTGGGTTTTGCTTAGATTATTCTGTTCATAACAGTTTCGCCGTCATCACGGTTTGTGAGACCCCAACTTCGTGAGATTCATAATACATCTGCAATTGTGTTGTTTTCTTCTTTGTTCTTGCTTGTGTTCTTGATTCGCAGGCAGGGATTAGCCTTCTCGGCAAGGTCAATCGTTTTAGGACGATTGATAACCAGAGGAGACGTCGTGCTGCGATTGCGGGGTTTAGAACGTGTTGTTCTGAAGCCGGATCGATTTGTGTGTCGCCTCCGACTAAATCAACGTATCCAGAACCTTTCGGAAGATCGAGAACCCTTGTCCACATCAAGTGGTAATCAGAGCTTCAGGTGCACCGTCAGGTTCATACTACCCTTAGTTAATTTTGTTTTGTGTTCATCCTATCGTCCACAGAAAAGCCCAAAAAAAATTTTCCCTCCGCCCATAACCACATGTTTAGCCTTTGCATATTTTTATTTCAGAGTCCGTAGTGTTGAGTTTGTGCCCTAGTTCTTGTTTAGTCGCTGGTTTAGTTTGTGTTTTTGTCGTCAGTAGTGTTTCCCTTGCAACCCTAGCCGCCATCCCCTTCACCATCCTCTGTTTTGTTGGCTTTTTGTGCTAGGGTTGATTGATCGACACACCTAGCCTAGTCCCACCCTAATCCCACCCTGAACACACCATCAACACCCCGAACCAATCCCCACAATTTCCACTTTCCGCTGCATCCACGCCGCCAAAAAAAAATCTTACCCGATTCCAAACTCGACCCCTAACCGACTCGGGTTTCTGGAAAACCGACTCCGACCCCCCTTCGGTAAAACAGGCATAACTTTTTGCTCAGTTGTCCGTTTTGGCTGAAATTTTTACAGGAGATTCCTGACTCAAAGTTGAGGTGACCCACACTTGGTTACGCCCTGTGTGCCCTCGTCAAAAAATTCAAAAAAAATCGGGAAGATAAAGAAAAAATTGATTTAAGTTTACACCCGATGTTTCCTGCAACTTCAAGATTTTCTGTAGGCCACATCCTAACTCTGTTTGAGCTAAAATTTTTTGTGGACTCTCCTCCATTGTTAGTGAGTTGGAGAAAAATATCAAAAAAAATAAAATAAAATAAAAGAAATTTAGGATTTCTACTAGTGCTACATCTAGCCCCCTAAAATTTCTGGATTTGGCTGTTTTGCACTTAGCCCCCTGTTATCCCCTGTTGTGCCTTTGTCTCCTTATTTCTACTTTGCTATCACTACTGTTCTAGGACATACTTAGACTAGCAACTAGGAACAAGTTACTTGGGCATTTATTCAGCTTTACTATCTGTTTTTGATTTGTGTGCCACTCACATATATATATATATTTGGCCTTCCTAGCTCTACATATTTCTTCTGGACAGCACACAGGTTATTTTGTGACCCTTGCAATCATGGAACACATCTCTCTGGTATCCTTTGCTTTGCTTTTCAGAACTTTGTAAGAGCTTTGTAAGGAGTTTCCTTTTGTTGTGTTGAGAGGCACCACTGCTTAGCTGTTTTATAGGGATAACCTTCACTGTTTGTTTCCTGTTTTGGTGTTTGTGATGGCAGGAAGTGATGATGGAGAGATGGCTTCACCCTCACAATTTGCTGAGTGTGTGAGCCAAGAGCAGCTCCAGAAGGCTTTGCAGGCTGCTCAGAGTGATTTGGCAGAGACGATCACCAGAGCCGTTACTGATACGGTTAGCAAGCTTCACATTGGAGAAAGCATCGAGCGGTTAGAGAAGCGGGTCTCTAAGTTAACCGATCAGGTTGTTGCGTTGGAGACCGCTCCTAAACCCAATAATACGAACACCAATAACAACAACAACAACGATGTTGAAGACATCCATGATGAAGACACGGTGTATAAGGCTGATGGCACCGTGGATAGGTCAGCTACAAGGACCGCACGATTACGATGTCGTTTGCAACATAATACTCAAGGTATGGGTGGTTTCCATAACTACAACCATCGTCCACACGGTAACTATGCTCCAGATGACCCGTATGCTAAAATTAAGTTTTCAATTCCTTCGTTTTTAGGTCAGTATGATGGTGATGTTTATCTTGATTGGGAGATGACTATAGAACAAAAATTTAATGCCCACCTTGTTCTTGAACAACATAGAGTTAGACAAGCTACTAGTGAGTTTAAGGACTTTGCTATTGTTTGGTGGAGTGGTCTAGCTGCTGAAACTGATTTGCCTACTACTTGGGAAGAACTTAAGGTAGCAATGCGTGATCGTTTTGTTCCCCCTTCTTATTATAGAGAGATTCGTAATAAATTGCAATGTTTAGACCAAGGAGATAAAACTGTTCAGGAGTATTTTAGTGAGCTTCAGAAGGTTTTGATTCGTTGTGCTGTAGTTCAAAAAGTAGAGGATCAAATTTGTCGCTTTTATTCTGGTTTAAGAAAAGAAATTCAGGACATCCTTGATTATAAAGAATATTATACCCTCACCCAGTGTTTCTAGTATGCTATGCTTGTAGAGAAAGAATCACAGGGACTTTTCCAGGCTTTTGAGGAGTACAGCAAGTCAAGGAACTCCTACCCCCCACGCTCGACGGGGACTTCGGGGCTGCCCAGGCCATCTTTCCGGCAGCCCCCACCAGCAGCTACCAAGGGAACCAGTGTTGTTTCTGCAGCCCCAAGATCAGCCCATGCACCTTCTACGCGCTCAGGTAAACTTTCTGTGCAGGTACCAGCTAGTAGTGCCTCCTCTGTTGCTTCAACAGGGTGCACTACAGGGATTCAGTGCCACCGCTGCCATGGACTTGGTCATGTGCAGAAAGATTGTCCAAGTAGGCGGGCATATGTGGCGACGGACGATGGCGGTTACATGAGCACCTCCGATGTGGAGGATGAGGAGGAGGACATCACTGCCACCGGCAGTGACCTCGTCCTTGGAGGCGGAGACACCACAGGATACATGAACATTATTGTTCAATGTGTCCTTAGCACACAAGTTCATCAGCCCGAGACAATGCAGCGCCACAACTTGTTCCAGATTTTCTTCGTCATCAAGAACCGTCGAGCACGTGTCATCATTGATGGAGGGAGCTGCAATAACTTGGTGAGTTCTGATGTGGTCAACAAGCTTGCTTTGACCACATGTCCACATCCACATCCGTACTACATTCAGTGGTTAAACGACTCTGGCAAAGCTAAGGTAATACAAACTTGTAGAGTTCCTTTTTCCATTGGTTCTTATGTGGATTCTATTGATTGTGATGTCGTACCCATGCAAGCATGTTCACTTTTATTGGGTAGACCGTGGGAATTTGATAATGATGTTGTACACCATGGTAGAAGTAATAAGTACACTTTTATGCATAAAGGAACTAAAATTACTTTGTTACCAATGACCCCTGCTGAAATTGTACAAGCTGATTTAGAAAGAGCTGCTAGTTTGAAAAATAAAGGTCCTGAAATTCAGCAACCTGTTAATTCTAATTCTACACCTAGTAATGTTAATGATTCTTCAAGTTCTAAGGGTGCTGGAATTAAATTACAAGGTCGTTCATGTCTTGCAACAAAATCTGAGCTTGCTGAAATTTCTGATAATGATGATATTTGCTATGCTTTGATATGCAAAGAAACTTTGTTTTCGCTTGATGATATTGTTTCTAGTGCTGTGTCTCCTGCTGTCACTAACCTTTTGCAGGAGTATGAGAATGTTTTTCCAGCTGAGATAACCCCGGGATTGCCACCTTTGAGAGGGATTGAGCATCAAATTGATTTGATTCTGGGTGCTACTTTGCCAAACCGTGCTGCTTATAGGACCAACCCTGAGGAGACTAAGGAGATACAACGACAAGTTCAAGACCTTTTGGATCGTGGGTATGTTCATCAATCACTTAGTCCTTGTGCTGTTCCTGTACTTTTGGTTCCTAAGAAAGATGGTACTTGGCGTATGTGTGTACATTGTAGAGCCATTAATAATATTACTATTAGGTATCGTCATCCTATTCCTAGGCTAGACGACATGCTTGATGAGTTATGTGGTGCTATAATTTTTACTAAAATTGATTTGCGTAGTGGCTACCATCAAATTAGAATGAAACTTGGAGACGAATGGAAAACAGCTTTCAAAACCAAATTTGGATTATATGAGTGGTTAGTAATGCCTTTTGGGTTAACTAATACACCTAGAACTTTCATGCGCTTGATGAATGAGGTTTTAAGAGCTTTCACTGGCAAATTTGTGGTAGTTTACTTTGATGATATCTTGATTCATAGCAAATCTATAGATGAACATATGAATCATTTGCGTGCTGTTTTTGATGCTTTACGAGATGCACGTTTATTTGGTAACCTTGAGAAGTGCATCTTTTGCACGGATCGAGTCTCTTTTCTTGGCTATGTTGTGACTCCACAGGGAATTGAGGTGGATGAGGCGAAGATTAAAGCCATAAAGAGCTGGCCTGTACCAAAAACTATCACACAGGTGAGGAGTTTTCTTGGTCTTGCAGGTTTCTACCGCTGCTTTGTCAAAGATTTCAGCACCATTGCTGCACCTTTACATGAGTTGACAAAGAAGGGCATTGATTTCCATTGGGGTAAGGTACATCATGAGTCTTTTGATGCTTTGAAAGATAAACTTACACATGCACCATTGCTGCAATTACCTAATTTTGATAAGATTTTTGAGCTTGAATGTGATGCTAGTGGTATAGGCATTGGTGGTGTTTTGATGCAAGATAGTAAACCTATTGCGTACTTTAGTGAGAAAATTACTGGGCCTGTTTTGAATTACTCCACGTATGATAAGGAATTGTATGCACTTGTACGTTGTTTAGAGACGTGGCGTCATTATTTGTTGCCCAAAGAATTTGTTATTCATTCTGATCATGAATCACTTAAGTATATTCGTTCTCAATGTAATTTGAACCGTAGACATGCTAAATGTATTGAATTTATTGAGTCTTTTCCTTACATTATTAAACATAAGAAAGGGAAGGATAATGTGATCGCTGATGCTTTATCTAGGCGCTATACTTTATTGTCTCAACTTGATTGTAGAATTTTTGGACTTGAGGCAATTAAAGAACAATATGCTGCTGATGTTGATTTTAAGGATGTATTGCTGCATTGTAAAGAAGGTCGTGCATGGAATAAATTTGTGTTGAATGATGGATTCTTGTTTAGAGCTAACCGCCTATGCATTCCAGTTGGTTCCGTTCGTCTTTTGTTGTTACAGGAGGCGCATGGAGGTGGATTGATGGGTCATTTTGGTGCCAAGAAGACGGAGGATATTTTGGCCACACACTTCTTTTGGCCAAGGATGAGGAAAGATGTTGAGCGCTTTGTTGCTCGCTGCACTACATGTCAAAAAGCTAAGTCTCGCTTGAATCCACATGGTTTATACATGCTACTTCCTGTTCCTTCTATTCCTTGGGCGGATATTTCTATGGAATTTGTTTTAGGACTGCCTAGGACTAAGAGGGGGAGTGATAGTATTTTTGTTGTTGTGGATAGATTTTCTAAGATGGCACACTTTATACCATGTCATAAGGCTGATGATGCTAGTTATATTGCTGATCTCTTTTTCAAAGAAATTGTTCGTTTGCATGGTATGCCTTCTACTATTGTTTCAGATCATGATGCAAAATTCTTGAGTCACTTTTGGCGCACGCTTTGGAATAAGTTGGGTACAAAGTTGTTGTTTTCTACAACTTGTCACCCACAAACTGATGGACAAACTGAGGTGGTGAACCGCACTTTGGGTACTATGTTGAGAGCTATTTTGAAGAAAAATTTGAAGCAATGGGAAGAATGTTTGCCTCATGTTGAGTTTGCATATAATCGGGCAACACATTCTACTATCAAGGTAAGTCCTTTCAAAGTAGTGTATGGTTTTGATCCCCGTACTCCACTTGATATACTTCCTCTATCTATTCATGAGAGAGTTCATGTTGATGCTAAGGAACGTGCTGAATTTATTTTAAAAATGCATGAGACCACTAGACTTAGCATTGAAAAGATGAATGACAAGTATAAAATTGCTGGTAGTAAAGGTAGAAAAGAAGTAAAACTTGATGTAGGAGATTTAGTATGGTTACACTTGAGAAAAGATAGATTTCCAGATTTGAGAAAGTCTAAATTAATGCCTAGAACTGATGGTCCTTTCAAAATAATTGAGAAGATTAATGATAATGCATACAAACTTGAGTTACCTCCCGAGTACGGGGTTAGTCCTACTTTTAACATTTCAGATTTGAAACCATACTTGGGAGAAGAGAATGAGCTTGAGTCGAGGACGACTCCATTTCAAGAGGGGGAGGATGATGAGGACATCACTCCTAAGGATATATGCAACACTCCTCCAATTTTGGACTTGCAAGGTCCAATGACTAGAGCTCGTGCACGACGACTAAATTTAGAGGTGAGCTCGTTCCTACATTCTTCATTATATGTCACTTTTGAGAATGGTTTGCTACCTAATGATTATATTATAATTAGGAACCATGGAGAGGACCAGGAGATGATGGGAGAAGGACTTGGAGACGTGGAGGACCAACAAGGACGTGGAAGCCAAGGTGGAGGCCCAACCAAAACCGACTTCGAGTCTGTTTTGGGGCTCAGGACTAGTCTGCACTAAAACGGATGCCCAAGACACATACGGACTCGGATTTGGACGTTCTACATATGCACGAAAAGATAAGAAGAAGACCTTTCCAATGCTGCCGGTCTCATATCAAAATTCGTCAGTAATCATCGGGAATCGTCGAAACAAGAGAGAGTCTAGAATCTGTTTCGGTGCTGTGTCGCCTGTTTTTGGCCTTTGGGCTTTGTATCTAGTTGAGCCCAAGTAGGGGTGCGTCCAGAGGGTCTTGCACGACCCTAGGGTCTTCATATACAGCCGCCGTCGCACCATTAGGGTTTGGGTTTTGCTTAGATTATTCTGTTCATAACAGTTTCGCCGTCATCACGGTTTGTGAGACCCCAACTTCGTGAGATTCATAATACATATGCAATTGTGTTGCTTTCTTCTTTGTTCTTGCTTGTGTTCTTGATTCACAGGCAGGGATTAGCCTTCTCAGCGAGGTCAATCGTTTTAGGACGGTTGATAACCAGAGGAGACGTCGTGCTGCGATTGCGGGGTTTAGAACGTGCTATTCTAAAGCCGGATCGATTTGTGTGTCGCCTCCGACCAAATCAACGTATCCAGAACCTTTCGGAAGATCGGGAACCCTTGTCCACATCACTACTCATGCTAATCATCATATGCGGAAGCTTAAACACTACTAGCAAGTAAGGAGTCTAAACATGCAAGTCTACAAGATAGTCAAAGAGAACTAATAGAACACACAAGCATGAATAGCACGGTATGTAAATGCGGAAAGTAAAGCATCATAGTGAGGAGTAGAGTAAGGGGTGGCTCATGATTTTTTTCTCGAGGTCTTGGAAGGATGGCGCCTTCCCCTTATCCTCGTTGGACCACTCCCGCCGAAGTCCCGGTCCCTCCCGCCACCAAGTGGAGTTCTCGCCCACGAGCCCGTAATCACTCCTAAAGTGAAGACACGGTGTGCGTCACTGCTGCACAAAGCACAAGCTCGCCTCCCTCGAGAACTTACCGGACTCCCCGAGCCGACACGGGCGCTCACTAGCGATGCCCCTTTCAACAGCGGGCTCAAACCATGTACAAACGTGTGACGGCCTTCACAACCGATCATGATAGGCTCGATCACCGACACCTAACCGATCTATGTCTCACCATAAACCAAGAGTAACAATCTAGATCACACCCTCAAGGACACCCAAGCCTTAGATGTGCAAGATGCTCAAGTAACTCTCACTAGCACTCTCAAGATATGCAATATCCCCTCCTAGTGCTCTCCTCTTTTCCTCTTGGACCTTACCAAATGCTCTCAGGTATTCCACTGGCCAAGAGAGGTCTCCAAGACCCAGCAATAAAGTTATATAGGCTCCCAACCTCAAACTAGTTGTTGCTCCATGAAATTATCTTTCTGGACATCCAGACCGAAGTGTCCGGTCACTGCCTGACCGGACCGTCCGGTCACTCTGGTAACGGCTCTCCCAGCCGTTGGCTGCACTATCCAGACAATTTCCCTGTACTGACCGAACTGTTTGGTCATTAGACCGTACCGTCTTGTCCATTTCTCTCTCCAGTCCCGGAGCCTCTGCGAAAGTGCATCCTCTCTGTCCTACAGCACCCCTACTGACCGGACCGTCCGGTCTGTACAGGGTCTCCTATTGATAGACTTCCTGCTTCTTGATCTAAGTCCTAGACAACTCCACATAGTGACCGTACAATCCGGTCTGCACTGAACCCTCTGTTCGGTCTCTATGTCTAGAAGCTAAAACTTGTCGTCCTCGCTTGACTTCATTTCCCGACTTCTCCAAACAGCTCCTTGGCTTCTCCACTGTCACCTAGTGCCTGTGATTTCACCAAGCAACCTTGCACATCACCGACTAGACATGACCTAAGAGAATGACCTAGACCCCCTTGATAGTCTGGTTTTTCCTATGGACTCAAAGCCCTAACAACTAGTCAAGTGTTCCAAACACTTACACCATAGCTTGTTATCCACTTTGATCCATCTTCATCAACCCTTGGACTCCAACAAGTTCACAAGTCTCCAAGCTTGTGGTCATTATCATCCATCGCCAAGGACATTGTTGCCAACCATCATAAGATAGAGGAGGTTTCCTACACAAACAACACTCGTATAGATATTAGTCATATTTCAAGTCTGTCATTCATCACCAAAACACCATACCTTAGGGTGACCTCAATGGTCATGAACCTTACAATCTCCCCCTTTTTGTTGATGGATGACAACCACTACTTATGATGATCCAAAACAGACGAGCAAGAAAGAACCAAAGGAAAAGAAAAGATTGAAAGGCATACCTTGGTCCTTACCTTGGAGGTAGTCTCCCCCTTGAGATGTGCTAGGTGTTGAGGGAGAACTACCCACTCATTTAGCGCACTTGGATTTCAATCTTGAGCTAAAATTATGCCCGCCTTGGTGTTGTGGTAGTCGATTTTGTTGATGTAGACATGCACCAAGGACGTAGATGCTCATGTCAGTGAAGATGTACAATGTCGCCGTAGACATGCACCGTCGTTGTTCTTCTCCAGGTCGGTGTAGATGTTTATCTTGATGTGATCTTCATGTTCCATCTCCATCAAATCTTCACGTTTCTTCTTCATGTTCTCCTCTCTCTTTGTGTTATCGATCGTCTTCATGTTCCTTCTCCCTTTTTGATCTAGACTTGGCTTTTGGATCTTCATGTTTCTTCTCCCCCTTTGTCACCTATCACCATAAACCACACAAAAACGTAACAAAACCAAGAGGCATAAAATAGTTGGCAAGGGTTAGAATAACTCCCCCTTTCACGGTGCTCCTCCTTGGTCGAAGTGGCATTTCGTCGTAGCTCCCCCTACACTTATGACTCAACAAAAGATTTTCTCAAATGTGCAAGGGTTAGTCATTATAGAGGTGGGAATGTATGAGCCACTTGTCTTTGAGCCGCGCGAGTAAATTTAACCTCGGAGCTCGATCGAACATGGCTCAATGGGCATGAAGCACAAATATCACAATTTGATCATCTAGAGAGTCATGTACTCACATTGTAAATGAGTAACTCCCCTTTGACACATGCTTGGAAGCATGCATGGTATCATAAAGCAAGGATGCATAAATGCAAAGAATGCAAATGCAACAAGTATACAATGCATGATATGATGCTAAAGAAAAGAGAGAGAACCACAACAAACCAAAGTGTCAACAACGAGTTGTTCCCTTCTCAAGCTTGCTCACAATGATCCATTCTTCAAAGCCTTAGGTACACCATGAACCACCTTCCCAAGCTTGACCCATGTCCATTGATATCTCAAGAAGGTCTGAAGTTAATCTATAAAAGAAAAGAAACAAGCACAAACAAAAACACAAACAAGAACAACCAAACACTATACATATATACAAAGGACAATCTCAAGGGTTACTCATGTGAAGTTGGAGAGGTCGAGAACATTGAGTTCTCCCCTTAGCTTGTTGAAGGTCTTCTCATCGAGTGGTTTGGTGAAGATGTCCGCCAATTGTTCATGAGTTTGCACGCTCACCAACTTGATATCCTTCTTCTCAACATGGTCTCTTATGAAGTGATGCCTCACTTGAATGTGCTTTGCATGACCATGATCTCCCGTCTTGAGGGCCATCTTGATTGTCGCCTCACTATCACAATATAGTGGTATTTGAGTATAGTTGAGGCCATAGTCTGAGAGTGTTTGCCTCATGTATAGAAGTTGTGCACAACATGCTCCCGCCACCATATACTCCGCTTTGATGGTAGATAGAGCCACCGAGTTTTGCTTCTTTGAGCTCCAAGATACTAGAGATCTTCCAAGAAATTGGCAACCTCCCGATGTACTCTTTCTATTCACTTTGCACCTCGCGAAGTCTGAATCCGAATACCCAACCAACTCAAAGTTTGTTCCTCTAGGATACCATAAGCTCATCATAAGTGTGTACTTGAGGTATCACATAATTCTCTTCACGGCCTTCAAGTGTGACTCCTTTGGATTTGCTTGATAGCACGCACACAAGCACACACGAAACATGATGTCCGGTCTCGAAGCGATGAGATAGAGCAAAGACCCAATAATTGACCTATATAACTTGGGGTTCACTGGTTTTCCTTTCACATCATCATCCAAGGGTTTGCTAGTAGCCATAGGTGTGTGCAAAGGCTTGCAATTCTCCATGTTGAATTTCTTGAGAAGGTCCTTAGTATATTTCTCTCAATAGATCAAGTTTCCCTCCCTCAATTGCTTGACATGGAATCCAAGGAACATATGCAACTCTCTAATCATTGACATCTGGAATTCCCTAGCCATCATCTCCCGAAACTCTTCATTGAATTTATCATTGGTTGACCCATAGATGATATCGTCCACATAGATTTGGCACCCAAAGAGATCCTTCCCAACATGCCTCGTGAACAAGGTGCTATCAATGCTTCCAATGGTGAATCCATTTTTGAGTAGGAAGTTCCTCAAGTGTTCATACCATGCCCTTGGTGCTTGTTTGAGACCATAGAGAGCTTTCTTCAATTTGTACACATATCTTAGATGTTTTGGGTCCTCAAACCCCGGAGGTTGTTCCACATAGACTTTCTCATTGATCTCTCCATTCAAGAAGGCACTCTTGACATCCATTTGAAAGAGCTTGAAGCCATTGTGTGATGCATAGGCAAGTAAGATCCGAATAGCTTCTGGACGGGCCATGGGAGCAAAGGTCTCTTCAAAGTCAATTCTTGCTACTTGAGAATATCCCTTAGCCACTAGGCGGGCCTTGTTCTTGACAATTGCTCCTTTCTCATCTTGCTTGTTCTTGAAGACCCACTTGGTGCCAACCACATTATGATGCTTGGGCCTCTCAACTAGTTTCCATACTTTGCACCTTTTGAAGTTGTTCAACTCTTCTTGCATGGCAATAACCCACGTGTGATCATCCATAGCCTCATCAATGGTAGTGGGCTCAATCATAGAGACGAAGGAGAAGTTCTCAATCTCAATATTTGCCTTATCATCATCCTCGTCACTCACATAGTTGGGTTTATATTGATTCCTCCTTTTTTTTATCCCTTGAGATGGACTCCCAATGATCAAGTCTTGTGAGTGATCTTTGTTGATGGCTTTGGGTCTAGGATGACATTTTCTTTGAGTGGGAGAAGCTCTAGGTGAAATATCTTGTGCAACATGGATTGTTTGCTCTTTTGATATATGAGTGTCTTTGATCCTAGGAGAGGTGGAAGAGTCACTCTTATGCTCTCTTGTTTTGGACTTTGAGCTTGGGGTGGATGGGAGAGTATCTTGTAAAGAGCAAGGAGAAGTGGTTTGTGGTGAAGTATGCGGGGAGGTTTGTGGCTCACTTCTCATTTGGGACTCATCATCATTTGGTGAGTGTACTCTCAATGAATCTTGGAAGAAGCTTGTGGGAGTATTTGTGGCATCTTGAGTTGTTTGTTGTACCTCGGAGGAGGAGGCGGGTTGAGGCGGTGGAGTTGAGGGCTCATCAATATCACCATCATTGGCCTCGTGGGGTAAAACCTCGCCCACGGGCATGTTTCTCAAGGCTTCCCTCATAGGCTCATCTCCAATGTTTACTTCATGAAATTTATCCTCCTTTCGAGACTCATTTGACTCATCAAATTGCACATCATAGGATTCTTCCACACATCCTGTGGCTGAGTTGTATACTCTATAAGCTTTAGAAGTCCCAGAGTATCCAACAAGAATGCCTTCATAAGTTCTGCTCTCAAACTTCCAGGGCTTTCTCCTCTTCTTGAGAATGTAACACTTGCAGCCAAAGAGTCAAAAATAGGAAACATTGGGTTTTCGTTCCACCAATAGCTCATATGGCGTCTTCTTCAACAACCGGTGGAGATAGACACGGTTGGAGGTGTAGCATGCCGTGTTAATTGCCTCCACCCAAAACTTCTCATGAGTTCCATACTCATCCAACATGGCACGAGCAAGAGTGATGAGTGTCTTGTTCTTCCTCTCCACTACTCCATTTTGCTCGGGAGTATATGTAGCGGAAAATTCATGTTTGATCCCTTTCTTGTCACAGTATTCCTCCACTGTGGTATTCTTGAACTCCGTCCCATTGTCACTTCTTATCTTCACAATGCTAGCATTGAACTCGTTCTTTGCTCTCTTGGCAAACTTTCTGAAGATACCACTGGCTTGAGATTTGTCCATAAGAAAGAAAGTCCAAGTGTATCTCGTGAAATCATCAACAATCACCAAGCAATATAGATTGCCTCCTAGACTCTTGTAGTGTGTTGGCCCAAACAAATCCATGTGCAAGAGCTCTAGAGGACGAGATATAGACATGAATGACTTGGTGGGATGTTAAGATGCAACTTGTTTTCCCGCCTGACAAGCACTACACAGTCTATCCTTCTCAAAGGCCACATCCTTGATTCCTTCAACTAGATTACTCTTGACAATATTCTTAAGCTGATTCATTCCAACATGTGATAGTCTTCTATGTCACAACCATCCCTTGGATGCCTTAGTGAATAGGCAAGTGCTTGGTGGCATATTGCTTGATTTGAAGTCCATGACATACAAGTTCCCATGCCTTACTCCATGAAATACTATCCCTCTCTTATCATTCTCAATCTTTGCACCATCCTCATCAAATGTGCACTTGAAACCCATGTCACATAGTTGACCAATAGACAGAAGGTTGAAGTTGAGGGTTTCCACAAGAAAGACCTTGGAGAGATGGAGGTCATTTGTGATGGTCACCTTGCCCGAGCCTCTAACTCTCCCCTTTGAGTTATCCCCAAAAGTCACCTTCTCACTATCTTCGTCTTCATCAATGGTGGTGAACATGGTTGGCTTCCCGGTCATATGTTGAGTGCACCCACTATCAAGAATCCAATGAGTGCCTCTACTCTTGTAGTTGACCCTGGTGGTAGCCATAAGACAAGCACTAGAGAAAGAAGGATTAGTATCCAAAGTATTACTTGATTGACTAGCACTAACCTCATCGTGTTGAGCAATAAGACCATCCTCATAGATAGGGATTCTTGCAATCCCATCCTGTAGTCTCCTCCTAATGGGGTAGTGAGGAGCACAGTACCTCCAATGTCCATGACCATCTCCCATGTGCACATTGTCAAGGTTGATGTAGTAATGGGGAGGGTCATAGAGTCCAGTGATGTGCTCAAGTAGATACCCCACTTGTGTATGGAGCACAAGTATCATCTCACATTGCTCTCTCAATTGAGAGCTCATGTCTCCTATTAACTACCTCCTCAAGTAAGAAACCCCTCTCATGAGTTGTGATTTGTTGGAGGAGCATGTCAATCACTTCATGTGGTGCAATCCTCCAAAGTCCCCTGAAAGAGTTTATCCTACACACAAGATCATAGATGCTCAATAGATTTTCACAAAGGTCAACATTCGGATTTCTCACAAATTCACCGAGTTCAAAGAAGAGATCATGTTGGTGAGCTCAACGAACATTCTAAAAATGATCTTGTGGTGGCGAGAGTGGAGGAGGTGGAGGCGCCGGGGCCGAAGCCGTAAGATTGATCATCTCAAATGATCGAGCGAGCATTGTTGTTGGTGCTCCCCCTATGCCCATGCTCGGTCCACTCAAGGTTCTTGGAGTAGATCTTGGGATGGCACTTGAAGTAGAGCTTGACGAAGCGCCCGAAGAATGTCTTGACCCGAAAGGGTTGTAGAGGTTGTTGCAAGACAATCTTGTGGAGGGATCAAAGAGGTTTGAGCTCGAAGCTACTTCTTTCCCTTTGCTTGAAGATGCTTCATGATTTGTCTTGTAAGTCTTCTTCCACACCATGCTCGCGATGATCTCCTCATCCTTGAAGAGTAGCTCAATCACGTCCTCGACGGAGAGACTCTTCTCCATGAGAAGGTCAAGGGTGATGTAGAAGAGCTTGCTACTCAGAAGCAAAGAGAGGATCTTCTCTACTACCACGATCTTGGGAAGCTCAAAAGAAGTTGTCCCAATTCTGTCCACAATACCTCGCAAGTGAATAAGAGAGTCAAGTAAGTCCTCATTGTCATTAATATGAAAAGCAAAGAACTCCTCAACAAGAGAGCTACTAGCATGATCAATAGGAGGCTCATGAACATCATCAATGCTAGTCATGGTAGTAGTGCAAGCAAGATCAAAAGACACATCATTATCAATCATCATATTAGGCACACTAGTAGAGCAACCTATCAAGTCATTGCTAGAAAGATCTAGGCACTCACTAGTACAAGGCACATCCACACCATCATCACAATCATCATACACATGATCATCGGTAAAGGTATTGGCAAAGTCCACAAGAGTATCCATCAACTCATCCGGAATCATGGCATTTAGGTAGCTTTTAAAGCGATCCTCCCATGAGCCATGACCCGGCCCCGAATAGGATGACATCCCAACTCAATACGGTCACTACTCAAGGCGGTTAAGCCTTATAATGAGCACTTGGCTCTGATACCACTTGAAAGGATTGTAGTGACCGAGAGAGGGGGTGAATCGGAAACTATCACTATGAACCAATTTTACCAATCACAAACTACCGATAACACTCAAATCAACTCCTACACAATTCTAGTAGTGATCACACTAACAATATGCTCCTATAAAAGAAAGGCACCCTATGCATACTAGTGGATCACACAAGTCAATACAACTCCTATGCACTCCTAGTGATCAAGCACACTAATGCAACTTCTACTCATGCTATTCATCATATGCGGAAGCTTAAACACAACTAGCAAGTAAGGAGTCTAAACATGCAAGTCTACAAGATAGTCAAAGAGAACTAATAGAACACACAAGCATGAATAGCACGGTATGTAAATGCGGAAAATAAAGCATCATAGTGAGGAGTAGAGTAAGGGATGGCTCATGATTTTTTTCCCGAAGTCTCGGAAGGATGGCGCCTTCCCCTAATCCTCGATGGACCACTCCCGTCGGAGTCCCAGTCCCTCCCGCCACCAAGTGGAGTTCTCGCCCACGAGCCCACAATCACTCCTAGAGTGAAGACATAGTGTGTGTCACCGCTGCACAAAGCACAAGCTCGCCTCCCTCGAGAACTTGCCAGACTCCCCGAGCCGACACGGGCGCTCACTAGCGATGCCCCTTTCAATGGCGGGCTCAAACCGTGTACAAACGTGTGATGGCCTTCACAACCGATCACGATAGGCTCGATCACCGACACCTATCCGGTCTAGGTCTCACTATAGACCAAGAGTAACAATCTAGATCACACCCTCAAGGACACCCTAGCCTTAGATGTGCAAGATGCTCAAGTTACTCTCACTAGAACTCTCAAGATATGCAATATCGCTCTCCTCTTTTCCTCTTCGACCTTACCAAATGCTCTCAGGAGAGGTCTCCAAGACCCCAGCAATGAAGTTATATAGGCTCCCAACCTCAAACTAGTCGTTGCTCCACGAAATTGAATTTCTGGACATCCAGACCGGACTGTCTGGTCACTGCCTGACCGGACCGTCCGGTCACTCTGGTAACGGCTCTCCCAGCCGTTGGCTGCACTGTCCAGACAATTTCCCTGTACTGACTGGACTGTCCGGTCACTGGACCAGACCGTCCGGTCTATTTCTCTCTCTAGTCCAGGAGCCTCCACGAAAGTGCTTCCTCTCTGTCCTGCTGCACCCCTACTGACCAGACCGTCCGATCAGCAGACCGGACCGTCCGATCTGTACAGGGTCTCCTGCTGACAGACTTCCTACTTCTCGCTCTAAGTCCTGGACACCTCCACATAGTGATCGTAAAATCCGGTCTCCACTGACCCCTTTGTCCGGTCACTATGTCCAGAAGCTGAAACTTATTGTCCTCGCTTGACTTCATTTGCCGGCTTCTCCGAACCGCTCCTTGGCTTCTCCACTGTCACCTAGTGCCTCTGATTTCACCGAGCAACCTTGCACATCACCGACTAGACATGACCTAAGAGAATGACCTAGACCCCCTTGATAGTCCAGCTTTTCCTATGGACTCAAAGCCCTAACAACTAGTTAAGTGTTCCAAACACCTGCTGTCACACCCGGTTTTAACGACAAAACCAAGTACTTATCATATGCGTGCACAAGAACAAGTTTCACACATATCGACAGTAAAGTGAATAACAGTATAACCAATATCATTAATAAAGCATACCATTATTACATAAATAATTGTCTTTAATGACTAAGGATGACTCTCTCGTAGAGTAACAGCGGAAGACACCATAACACCATAGGCAATCGACCGGGGGCATGCTCGCCTAGTAGTAGTCTTCATCGTTGTAGTCCATCTCCCAATCTTCTGACAAGTAGTTTATAGTACAACAACAAAGGGAAATATCAAGGGTGAGCACATGTCGTACTCAGCAAGTGGGGGAAAATATGACATGCAAGCTTAATAGAAGAAAGGCCAACACAAGGGTTCATTTGCATAAATGAGCACTACACCAAAGACCTTTTGAATAGGACTCCTATTTACTAAGTGAGAAGTTCTCCCAAGTTATCTCATCTATGCAACACTACAGGTTACACCGCCAATAGCCAAACATGGGTTAAACCGCCCATGGGAAACCACACTATAGGTTACACCGCCTGTAGCCAACCATGGGCTAAACCACCCAAACCAAACTTGGCTACCCACCAAGTCCACTCAAAATCAATCCACTAATCGTGTGAAAGGTCCATGCCGCTCATGACCGTGAGCATGACTGTTATAACAGTTTTACACTCTGCAGAGGTTGCACAACTTTACCCACAGGTTGGTGATTCCGTCACCCGTCAGTGACTAAAGTCTCCATGTTACCCAAATCACACTACCGTAGGTGTGAGGCCAAGAGATCACCATAAGGTCTTTCAAAGAGCTTCCTAGCTTGCAAATAATCCACGCTAAGGTTTCACCGCTGTGGAATTAAACCGTTCTTACAGAAGCCCCCTCTGGCGCCGTGGCTAGGAGTAAACCGTCCATCGCCTGAGTCCAAGAGTAAACCCCGTCCTCATCCCTCGACTGCCTGCAAAACTGGGAAGACATCATGGTACTAAACCAAGCCTACCCACATCAACCCTGTGCTTTGTGCGGTTTTTATGGTTACACGTTCCACAAACCTACCCTTGTGATCTCAAGCAGGTACCACCACAATCCCACAGTACTATACCGAGTACATGTGTATACCCGCACCATCATCATCATCATCCTGCTTGGATCACCCTTGGTTCCATGTTGCTAAAAAGAATAACCCTCATGATCATTATGTTCAGGTGAACCATTATTCAAGATTAACATTATACACTTCCATTCCCGACATAGCAAACTAAGCATGACGTACCCTCACTAATAAGCTACACCAGAACCCAGGCGACAAGGAATAATATGGAACATGATATGACACATGGGATTCAATATTAACAAGCATGCATAGAGATAGAGAGAATGTAAAACATAGGATCAATATGCATCAAGGACACTTGCCTGGTTCCCTTTGTTGTTGCTCAAAGTCTTAAAGATGGAGTTCCCGGAAGTTCTCTAACAGCGGTTCATCTACTTAACGTCACACCGGAAACACAAGCATACAACCAAACTAAGAAACAGCACACCAAACTACAACAAACTATAATGAAAGCTATACTATGAAAAAGTAATGAAGGTTTAAAGTTCTAGGGTTAAAAATATAAAAACAAACAAGTTAAAGGGCCTAAAAGTAATCTTAGAAAAATAAAAGGGCTAAATCGTAAAATGTACATATAAAATATAATTTATGAAAATTTAGGGATCAAAATGTAATTTATAAAAAGTACAGGGACGAAATTGTAAAATATCAAGGTGAAAATATATTTTGTATAAAATTTAGGGACTAAAAGTAATTTTGGAAAAGTTCAGGGGCTTAACTATAAAGTTTACAGGCCAAAATATAATTATTTATAACTTCAGGGGCCTAGGTGTAAAAAGATAGGACTAAAACATAATTATTAATAAGTCTAGGGGTGCTTTTAGAAAATTATAGGAATAAAATATTATTTAGAAAATACTAGGGTCTTTTCTGCAAAAGTATAGTGCTAAAAATAATTAAATATAAATGTAGGGGCCTAAATATATTTTTTTTAAACTTCCTCAAGAAAACAAGGGCTAAAATCTAAATGAAAGGAAGTACAGGGGTCCTAGTGCAAAACAACCATTAATCTGGGAATTTAATGAATTAACTAAACCCTAAAAATCGTAGATCGGGTCCACGGGATTCGTGGACCGGGCATTGACCCGTGGCCCACGGATCCACCGTGGACCACCGATGGCGGCGGCCATTAGCGGCTTGCCGGAGCTCGCGGGGCGGCTCTCCGACGCGCGCGCGACGACGGGAAGGGGTGCAGGCGAGGCGAAAGCGGGAGGCGAGCTCACCAGGGCGGATCGCGCACAAGCAGGTGGCTGGAATTGGGCGTACGTCGGCGGTGGCGAAAGGCGGCGGCGGGCACGGAGCACGGCGGCGGCAGGGGAGGCCGAAGGGGAGGCGCGGGGGCATGGGGCCCGCTATTTATAGCATGGGGGTCCCGGGGAAGCGTGGTGCGCACACCGAGGGCGGCTGGGCCCGGCGGTGGCGGCTAGGGTTTCGGGTGGCACGGTGGCGCGTGGTGCAAGGCAGGTTGGGCCAAGCGGGTGTGGGCGTGGGGTGGGCCGAGGCACGCGGGGTGGGCCAAGCAAGGCCGGGGAGAAGGGAGTGGGCTGCGCGGGGGTTCTGGCCCAGGCGGGATGGGGAGAGGAGGGGGAAGGAGCTGGGCCATGGGAGGAAATTCGGCCCAGAGGAAAGGAGAGGGGGAAGTGAGGGGAGAGGAGCGCTGCGGGGCCAGGGAGAATTTGGCCCAAAGGCCAGGAGAGATTTTCTCTATTTTTCCTTTCTATTGTCTCTCCCTATTTCCTAGCTAAAGCAAAAATCGACTCCTAATCGATTTTCAAAATAGGTTTTACACACAATAAAATCCTAAGTGCAACTAATCAACAAGAATGCAACAAATCAAAGTTTTAAAATAACTTATATTTAAATGCTTTCTTTAGAAAATAATTTATTTGCTACTAAAATATTAATAAACTAATTTATTGTAGAAAATTTTAAAATATTCTAAATTTTGAAAATTAGGGTGTTACAAACCTACCCCCCTTAAATGGAATATCACCCCAAGATTCGTACAGGATCAGAAAGAAAGAAGGAAACTGGGCTCTCACTTCGTTGGGTGCATCCTTGTCTAACCTTTCCTTGTCGTGTGGCAATGCTTTTGCCACATATTCCACCTCTGCTACATTAGGATGTGTCAACTTGATAGACTTTCTAGCACAGTCAATGATTCCCTTGTGCTTGGTTAACCAATCCATTCCGAGTATCACATCTATACCCTTGGAATCCAAAATGATGAAACTCATAATAAAGTCTACCCCCTTATGCTAACATTTAATTTATGACATCCATGTTCTACTTTCAATTCCCCTCCAGGTGAACTAACTATCATCTTATTCTAAAGCAAGGTGATGGGAATGTTGTGCTTCGCCACATATTTGGATGATATGAATGAATGTGCTGCTCCAGAATCGAATAAAACTACAGTGGGATTTGAGTTTACGAGCAACATACCACGAACAACGTTTGGAGATTCCTGAGCATCTTCAAGAGCAACCTGGTTGACTCGACTTCTAGCATAGTTCTGCCTGGCTGCTGTCGGGGCGGAGTTACCATTGTGTTTGGTGTTGGGGCAACATCTTGGGTTGGAGGTTGGTGCGTCTGTGGATTGGGGCATTGCTTAGCAAAGTGACCCTTTTCTCCACACCTGTAGCAGTTTCTATTGGTTGTTGGGGTCTGATTGCCATTGGTCCTCTGCTGAGTTTGAGCTGACGGGGGAGGTGTCTGAGAGTTAGGACGTTAGAACTGACATTGAGGGGTGACGAAACCCTGACCTGCAGGTTGAGTTCCTTGCTGTCCACTTCATTGTCCAGAGTGGAATACAGGTCCACCAGAAGATGATCCAATGCGAGGCCTAGTGTTGCTGCCTCCTTGCTAACCTTAATGCTCTAGCTTGCACTTGCCATCCATCCTCGACCTTCTGTTTTCCAGGACTAGAGCTTTGTCTACCATCTATTAAAAGTTCGCATAGTTATGAGCCTCAAGTGCATAGGCAAGGCCATCATTCAACCCATCAAGAAAACACTCACACATCTTCTCATCTGTGTCCACTTCTCCTGGGGCATACCTAGACAGCTGGGTGAAGCGAGCAACATACTCACTCACGGTCATGGATCCCTACTTCAGATCTTGGAACTCCTTCTTCTTCAGCCTTATTACCCCCTGAGGCACATGGTGAGACCTAAAGCTGTTCTAGAACTCGTGCCAGTTAATACTACCAGGCTCCTCACGGGCTGCAGCATAAGCATCCCACCAATCAGCAGCGGGTCCAACAAGTTGGTGTGCGGCAAACAACACCTTCTCCCTGTTATTGCATTGAGCGACTTCTAGCTTCTTGTTAATAGTCTTTAGCCAATCATCTGCATCCATGGGCTCCACCGAGTGAGAGAATGTTGGGGGCTTGGTCTGTTGGAAGTCTCCAAGCTTGTCTCTAGGTTGAGGAGCAGCTCTTGCGACATTGTTGGGCTGTGGCTACACCAGGGTCTGGTGCATGTTCTGGACAAGTTGTGTCTGCATGGTCATGAGTTGTTCCATGGAGATCTGCGGGGGTGGCTGCTCCTATTCCTCATGGTTGTTGTTCATGTTGCGGTTCCCACCTCTCACCATCTGATGTAGGTCGGGATACGGTAAGCAAAAATGGGTGGAAGATATAGGAAAAGTGCAAGGATATGATAAGGTAAAGCAGGAAAAGAGGTGTGAAATAAAAGGAATAGATAAAAAGATACCCCAAATTAATTAATCTATAATAAAATAGGAGTAAAAGTATAGTATAAGGATGTGGTTGCAAGACAGGCCTTGCATCACATTGGCACTCATTACAAAAGATTCAAATCACACTCATCACACCAATCAAACTAGCAAACCAAACAAAGGACGTACAGACACTAAAACTCTCTCGCTACACTATCACATTTATTCAACTCGATATAACTACTCGATGCCTATGAAGCCACTCGGGGATAACCTTCCTAATCCTCATCCTGGTTGGGGATGACGTAAGCTGGTGGGGCACGACTAGCCATTCTGCGAGGTGGTGAGGAAGGACTGGCATCCATTAGCTCTTCCTCCGAAGGTAGGTCCACATCATCAGGCAAATATCGCTTGAGCTGGCGAACTGTCTTCATTGCCTCCTCGTATTTCTTCTGCCAAAATCCTAGTTCCTCCGTGGTTGAATCCAACTTCCAGGAGATCACCGTGGTAAGAGTGACTTTCTTCTTGAACTTCGTGTGTCCTTGTCTAGATACAGGCTCTGCATGAATGTAGGTGGATCCACTTGCCCGCTGAGGGAAATAAGCATACTCTATATCTTCAAAATACTGGCGATAACGAGAGTGAATGACCATGCAAGCTTGACGAGCAGCGTCATGAATCCCAGCGGAGAAAGTCTTCCATGGAGCAACGGCCTCATGAATCCTTTACACCTCAAAAGTTCCTCTGAGCGGTCTTGGAGCAAAATTGTGAATTTGAACCTTCCATACAGGCTCAGAACCTTCATAGATCACTTGGGTACCACAATACTCTGGTTGCTTCTCATAACCTAACCATTGTAGCATTTCCCAAAGCATGTGAGGTAACCTTACAGCATTATTTCCTGCATCCTTGAAGAGTCGAGTGTCATGATAAGGTGGTGGACTCGGTGGTGGCACCATCTCTTGTTCAGCCTCTTCTATCCCAAACTTTTCATCAGATCCGAGTGGGACAAGCGCTGGTGAAGGCCAAACACGTGGGTACTGATCACACCCGTGGCAAGTCTTCTTGGTACGGGCCATCTAAGCAATTTTGAATAGGAGGTATGAATTAGTTGTAAGCCAAATGGTAAAACAAGACCAACAACAGAAGTGAATAAACAAGACTATAATTTTAAGCTAAAGAGTTTTGAAACTAGTTTGTAGTTTGCAAAATAGACCTTAGAACACGACCACTCTATCTAAGCTAGCGTCCTATGGTTGACACGGCTCTGATACCACTTCAGTCAGACCCGGTTTTAACGACAAAACCAAGTGTTTATCATACGTGTGTCCAGGAACAAGTTTCACACAGACCTTTTGAATAGCACTCCTATTTACTAAGTAAAAAGTTCTCCCAAGTTATCTCATCTATCCAACACTACTGGTTACACCGCCTGTAGCCAAACATGGGTTAAACCGCCCCTGGGAAACCACACTATAGGTTACACCGCCTATAGCCAACCATAGGTTAAACCGCCCAAACCAAACTTGGCTACCCACCAAGTCCACCTAAAATCAATCCACTAATCGTGTGAAAGGTCCATGCCGCTCATGACTGTGAGCACGGTTGTTATAACAGTTTTACACTCTGTAGAGGTTGCACAACTTTACCCACAAGTTGGTGATTCCATCACCCGTCAGTGACTAAAGTCTCCATGTTGCCCAAATCACACTACCGTAGGTGTGAGGCCAAGAGATCACCACAAGGTCTTTCAAAGAGCTTCCCAGCTTGCAAGAAATCCACGCTAAGGTTTCACAGCTGCGAAATTATACCGTTCCTACAGAAGCCCCCTCTGGCGCCATGGCTAGGAGTAAACCATCCATCGCCTGAGTCCGAGAGTAAACCATCCCGTCCTCATCCCTCGACTGCCCGCAAAACTGGGAAGACATCATGGTACTGAACCAAGCCTACTCATATCAGCCATGTGCTTTGTGCGGTTTTCATGGTTACACGTTCCACGAATCTACTCTTGTCATCCCAAGCAGGTACCACCACAATTCCACAGTACTATACCGAGTACACGTGCATACCCGCACCATCATCATCATCCTCCTGCTTGGATCACCCTAGGTTCCATGTTGCTAAAAAGAATTACCCATCCCTCATGATCATTATGTTCAAGTGAACCATTATTCAAGATTAACATTAGACACTTTCCTTCCCGACATAGCAAACTAAGCATGACGTACCCTCACTAATAAGCTACACCAGAACCCAGGCGACAAGGAATAAAATGGAACAGGATATGACACATGGGATTCAATATTAACAAGCATGCATAGAGATAGAGAGAATGTAAAACATAGGTTCAATATGCATCAAGAACACTTGCCTGGTTCTCTTTGCTGTTGCTCAAAGTCTTCAACATGGAGTTCTCGGAAGTTCTCTAACAGCGGTTCGTCTACTCAACGTCACACCGGAAACACAAGCATGCAAACAAACTAAGAAACAGCACACCACACAGTAACAAACTACAATGAAAGCTATACTACAAAAAAGTATGTGTTGCCACGATCGCGTGAGCTCAAGAATCGCCTCAATTGGAGTTATGAGTAAAAAGTTATGAAGGTTTAAAGTTCTAGGGTTAAAAATGTAAAAACAAACAAGTTAAAGGGTCTAAAAGTAATCTTAGAAAAATAAAAGGGCTAAATTGTAAAATATACATATAAAATATAATTTATGAAAATTTTAGGGATCAAAATGTAAGTTATAATAAGTATAGGGACTAAATTGTAAAATATCAGGGTGAAAATATATTTTGTATAAAATTTAGGGACTAAAAGTAATTTTGGAAAAGTTCATGGGCTTAACTGTAAAGTTTATAGGCCAAAATATAATTATTTACAACTTCAGGGGCCTACGTATAAAAAGATAGGACTAAAACATAAATATTAAAAAGTCCAGGGGTGCTTTTGTAAAATTACAGGACTAAAATATTATTTAGAAAATACTAGGCTCTTTTTTGCAAAAGTATAGTGCTAAAAATAATTAAATATAAATGTAGGGGCCTAAATGTAATTTTTTAAAAACTTCCTCAAGAAAATAGGGGCTAAAATCTAAATGAAAGGAAGTACAGGGGTCCTAGTGCGAAACAACCATTAATCTAGGAATTTAATGAATTAACTAAACCCTAAAAATCGTAGACCGGGTCCACGGGATTCGTGGACACGGCGTTGACCCGTGGATCACCGATGGCGGCGGCCATTAGCGTCTTGCCGGAGCTCGCGGGGCGGCTCTCCGGCATGCGCGCGATGGCGGGAAGGGGTGCAGGCGAGGCGAAAGCGGGAGGCGAGCTCACCAGGGCGGATCGCGCGTAGGCGGGTGGCCGAAATCGGGCGTACAGCGGCGGTGGCGAAAGACGGCGGCGACACTGGCTATGCGCGAGCGGCAGCAGGGCACGGAGCACGGCGGCGGCAGGGGAGGCTAAAGGGGAGGCGCGGGGGCATGGGGCCTACTATTTATAGTGCGTGGGTCCCGGGGAAGCATGGCGCGCACGCCGAGGGTGGTTGGGCCCGGCGGTGGCGGCTAGGGTTTTGGGGGGGGGGGGGGGCACGGTGGCGCGTGGTGCGGGGCAGGTTGGGCCGAGCGAGTGTGGGCGCGGGGTGGGCCGAGCGGGCGTGGGCGCGGAGTGGGCCGAGGCGCGCGGGGTGGGCCAAGCGAGGCCGGGGAGAAGGGAGTGGGCCGCGCGGGGGTTCTGGCTCAGAAGGGATGGGGAGAGGAGGAGGGGGAAGGAGCTGGGCCGCGGGAGGAAATTCAGCCCAGAGGAAAGGAGATGGGGAAGTGAGGGGAGAGGAGAGTTGCGAGGCCAGGGAGAATTCGGCCCAAAGGCCAGGAGAGATTTTCTCTGTTTTTCCTTTCTATTCTCTCTCCCTATTTCCTAGCTAAAGCAAAAATTGACTTCTAATCGATTTTCAAAATAGGTTTTACACACAATAAAATCCTAAGTGCAACTAATCAACAAGAATGCAACAAATAAAAGTTTTGAAATAACTTATATTTAAATACTTTCTTTAGAAAATAATTTATTTGCTACTAAAATATTAATAAATTAATTTATTATAGAAAATTTTAAAATATTCTAAATTTTGAAAAATCAGGGTGTTACACTTGCACCATAGCTTGTTCTTCGCTTTGATCCATCTCCATCAACCCTTGGACTCCATCAAGTTCACAAGTCTCCATGCTTGTGGTCATTGTCATCCATCGCCAAGGACACCATTGCCAACCATCATAAGATAGAGGAGGTTTGCTACACAAACAACACTCGTGTAGATATTAGTCATATTTCATGTTTGTCATTCATCACCAAAACACCATACCTTGGGGTGACCTTAATGGTCATGAATCTTACACCTTCTCATTTTGTTTATGCAAAAAGGTTATTTATAATTTGTCACTTAGAACATAGAATGGACAATGACAAATCCCTAATAGCGACCTTTGGGTGACCAAATGCCCTTACTCCATCTAGGGTAGCATGTTTTGTCTTCATCGCCGTCATTTGTTTGAGCTTTCACTCCAAATAATGCATGATTATGATGAGGATATTTGCTAGAGATATGATGAAAGTTGCTATTGTTGTTGGACCTTGCATGTATGATTCATTGCATATAATTGTCCTCCACTAAACTTTGAATTTAAACTGAAAATAAGCACCAATTCTATTATTCTATTTGCCTGAGTGGAGTGAGGCAGATAATATGATGAGACCTCATATGATTGAATTGTGCTTGATGACAACATGTTTTTCTCTATGAAAAGAAAACTCCAACATAGCTAGTGTACTTAATAAGTTTTGGAAAACTATAATGTCTTAATGTCTCTAATCCTCATAAATATTGCTCTCTTCCATTGATCATACCTACCAGAGCCAAATATGCTACACTTATATAATAAACCTTTAGTTTGCAACATATAATTTGGTGAGTTGATTCAAGTTTGTGTTCTTTTGGTGTGAGACTTAGAAGCAGGTCATTTCGTTTGTAACTTCCACTTGTTCGCTAGCCTGTTCATATTCACCATTGCCTATTCTATTCTGGAATATGTGCATACTTCGTTGTATATTCCCACATGTAAACCCATATTTCTTTTGATGTTGTCCACCCCTTGTCCACAACCTATGATACGAGTTTGTCATCGAGCCGTTATACTATTTCCATGGTTTTATGCACAAATTATCAAGATATCTTGCTCAAGACAAAGATTTTCATCAATAAACACCTCTGAAGTACAAAAGATCAATATAAGGAGAAGACACAGCAAAATCAGAAGCATGCTTACCGGCACGATCTCCGTGTCGATCAGTATGAGCTCTCAAAGTTTGAAAAGGTGCTCTATTGTCTCCAGAAATCAAGTATATGTGTTTCAGATGGTGGGAGAGAATAAATAAAGGATTTAGCTAGTGCCATTTATTTTTGAGGACTTTTACTATCCAAAATACGGACTAGTAGTTTTAAAAAACTACTGACTAGTAGTTTTATCTAATGGTGTAGATTTCATAATCTAAAATCGTAACTAGTAGCCATTAGTTTCTGAATTTGAGGGTAATATCAGAAAAAAAAAATAAGAGTTATAAATTTATAGTAATTAGTTTTTATTATTAAAAATAAAGTTACATTAACAATATGATTAATAACTAATGTTTTATATTTTTTTAAGATAAACTAATGTTTTAATGATTTAATAGACTTAATATTCTATCATGAAAGTAAACATAAATTTATTAATTAATAGTGCAATTGTGAAATTATCCTAAAACTACTGGCCAGTAGTTTTAAAAAAACTATTGGCTAGTATTTTGGACAGTAAATTCCTCTTATTTTTCCACTTCCTATGCTCGAGGACGAGCATCATTTAAGCATGGGGGAGATGGATCGTCATTCACATTCCAAAGCACTAGCTAATGGATGTGAGGACCCAATTTTATCTGAAGGCAAAACCAGCCCTTTCTATCTCATAGCCACTCCCAGGAGGGTAGCTTGTATAACCATTCACAAGTAAATATCATAAAACCATAAAAGATCAAGACACAAAGATAAGATAGATCCAAATGGTAACATCTCCATAACATAATCATCAACATCTGGGTACTTGTACATGGCACGCAGGCCAAGGAAGAAGATCATGGATTCTAGCGGAAGCGCAATGGTGCGCAGGCCATGACATGTTAGGAGATATGGGCCCCGCAAGGAGACCTGCACAAACAAGTCTAAATCAGAACAAATATTCTTGCATCGCGTTTTGTAGAATAAGGATGGCCGTATCTGGACATCAAATGAATACCAAAGTTGCAAATCAGTTAGTTCGTCGAAGCAAATGTCTTCACCGGATGCTATGGGCGCAAGTAAAAGGAAACCTGAGGGTCAGGTAGCATGCACCCCTGATCTGAATGTGCCGGCAACGGAGAACAATGCTATAGTGCATGTTGGTATGGTCTATGAGCGCATTAATCAACTTGGGACTGCCTCGAACCAAGCAGAAGAGGATTCTGAGGCTTAGAAGAAGCAAAAGCTCTCTAACAAAAAGAATGCAAAATCAGCGACGGCTGCAAGGAACAGTTCCTGCCGGGCACAATGAAAATACTGACTTTGAACTGCCGAGGCTGTGGGGGCCTTGCGACAGTTCAGGAACTCCACAATCTTGTGGAGACACAAGGACCCGAGGTGGTTTTTCTTATGGAAACAAAGATGGATAAGGATAAGGCTCTCTGACTCAAGCACTCATTAGGTTTTCCAAATGGCCAAGTGGTGCCTGCAGAAGGGAGAAGTGGAGGTCTTGCACTTTTCTGGGAAAGGAGTGTAACAGTGCTTACTCAGAACCATTCCAAGTCCCATATAGATGTGACATTGATGGCAGACGTATTGGGAACTAAGGCATGGCGTTTCACAGGTTTCTATGGGGAACCTAGACGGGAGAATAGGAAGGAGAGTTGGTACCTACTTTGCTTCGTCCGAGTGTAGACTGATCTGCCCTGGCTTTGTGCTGGTGACTTCAATGAAGTTCTGAAGGCTCAAGAGCAGTATGGTGGAAATATGAGAGATGAATGGATGATGGCTGGTTTTCACGAAGTCGTTGATCACTGTGGTTTCTTGGACCTAGGGTTTAGTGGCACTCCTTACACCTGGAACAATTAGGCCTGGGTATAAAAACCGAAACCGGGACCGAAAGAACCAAAATTTTGGATATCGGGTAGTAGATCGGGTAGGACATCCAACTATCCAAAGTTTTTCCATTAACTTTGGATTTAATAGACGGGTACCCAAACTACTCAAAGAACCAAAATCCATCTACATGTGTAGTCAAATACATACATAATTAAGTTAGACTTTGTGGGCTAATCATATATAAATATAGACCATTAGTGTGTAGTGTCATAGTGGGTTAGTACGTAGTGTCAAATTCTCACCGCAGGCGAAACAAAGCGTTGTGTGCACACGTGCCGCTGGCCATCATAGGATTGTTTAAATTTTTTTCTCTCATTCGACCTACTTCATGAGAATATATGACTTATACATTATTTAGGTATAATATATTATTTAGTCTACTTGTCATAGTAAATAATGATTTATTAATTTTATGAATTATGTTGTGTGTTGACAAAAGTTTGGGTAGTTTGGTCATAACCAAAAACCGAACCAAAATTTAGATATCTAAACTTCTCGGATACCCAGAAAATAGTTGTTAGTTCGGATATCAATTCTAAAGAACCGAAGTTTTGAAAAACCAAAAAAACCAAACCAAAACTTTGGGTAAAACCGAATGCCCAGGCCTAGGGACAATAGACAAGAGAACGGAGATAATATCAAAGTTCGACTTGATCGTGCTCTAGGGGATGGGGAGTTTATGAAAGGTTATGATGCTACTATGGTCACGCACATACCAGTGGTGGAATCGGATCATTGTGCCTTGCTGATTCATATTCAAAAATCAGAGAATCTTTTGAGAGCTAGGCGATGGAGGCGGAATCGGCGAAAACATTCAGATATGAAAACATGTGGCAAAGGCATGATCTTTATACAGATTTTGTACATCAGACATGGGACCCAGGTGATAACGAACCAAATCTGCAAATAGTCAATATCACGTTGGGGAAACTACAGGATTCCTTGACTGAATGGAATACGACTGTTTTTGGCTTAGTTAAGATGCAACTTAAAAAATTGAGGGCAGAATTAGAAGAAGAGAGAAGCTTGTCTCTTTATCATGGTCCATCAGCTAGGGAGAAAAGGTTGATGCATGAACTGGCTGAACTTGTTGCTAGAGAGGAGATCATGCAGAAGCAAAGATCAAGAATTGATTGGCTACGAGATGGTGACCGCAACACTGAATTTTTTCAGGCAAAAGCCTCAAATCGAGTGCGTAAAAATTGTATTTTGTCACTGCAACAAAATGATGGCTCAATGGTGTATGATCAGGAAGGTATGGAAGCTTTAGCAATCTCCTTTTTATAAAACTTTCTTTACTGCACAGGAGGATTTGCAACCAGACCTAGTCTGTCAGTTTGTACCGCGCAAGGTTACTGATCAAACAAATAGTAAGCTGGAACTCCCGTTTACCCCAGACGAGGTGAAAGCTGCACTCTTTGCCATGGCGCCAAACAAATCTCTTGGGGTAGATGGGCATTGGGATCTTGTGAAACACACAGTTACTACAGCAGTATTGGGCTTTCTCAATGGTGGTGAAATGCCGCAGGAGGTGAATAGGACACTCCTAGTGTTAATACTGAAGATAGCTAATCCTCAAGAGTTGAGCCAATACCGCCCTATTTCTTTATGCAACGTGCTCTATAAGTTTTGCTCAAAAGCAATGGCACTCCGATTAAGAGACTGCCTAGATGAGGTAAGGAGCAGAGCGCATTTGTCCCAGGTTGTTTAATCACAGATAATGTGTTGATTTCATATGAGTGTATTCACTATATTCGAAAGAAAAAAGGAAAGAAGGGGGCGTGTGCCATTAAACTAGATATGACGAAGGCTTATGATAGAATTGAATGGAATTACTTATACGCAATGATGCGAGCTTTGGGCTTCTCGATGAGCTGGATGAATTTGATCATGAAGTGTGTGACCTCGGTAAGTTTCTCAGTACGGGTGAATGGAGTCTTCTCTGATTTTTTCAAGCCATCAAGGGGCATCAGGAAAGGGGACCCTATCTCCCCGTACTTGTTCTTGATTTGTGCAGAGGGACTAACCTCAATGCTGAAAAATAGTGGACCAAATTATATTTCGAGGGGCTTGAGGGTAAGTCGGCATGCACCATGGATTTCTCATCTACTCTTTGCAGATGATTGCTTAATTTTTTCAGAGGCTACAAATATAAGTGCTCAGAGAGTGGCTGGTATTTTAGATGCTTACTATAAAGCATCAGGACAGCTGGTAAATAAGCAGAAATCAGCCATTTTTTTCAGTACAAACACAGAAACAGTGGACAAGGAAAATATACAGGATATTCTGGACATCCGTACTGAAGCGTTGGGAGAACGTTATTTGGGATTGCCTATGGCCATTGGACGCTGCTCCAATGGGGTGTTTGATTTTGTTGGCGATCGTGTTAGAAACTCGGTCAATGGATGGGGCGAGCGACAAATGAGTTGTGCGGCAAGGGACGTGCTTTTGAAATCAGTTGCTCAGGCGGTGCCGACGTACTCAATGAGTTGTTTCAAGCTTCCCCCCAAATTGTGTCAAAGAATTACATCTTATATATCGAACTACTGGTGGGGTAGTTCAGTTGACAACCACAAAATTCATTGGCTCAAGTGGTCCAAATTGACACAAGCTAAAAAAAATGGTGGCATGGGTTTTCGTGACATGAAGCTTTTTAACCAAGCTCTTTTGGGTAAAGAAGGTTGTAGACTGATGACTAATCCAGATTCACTGTGCAGCAAGGTGATCAAGGGTAAATATTATCCAAATTCAGATTTTCTATCTGCAACAAGACGAAAGCGAAGCACAGTGACCTGGAGATCCATTTTACATGGCAAGGATATACTGAGTAGAGGAGTCATCAAGCGTATTGGATCTGGTAATAGCACAAAGGTGTGGGTGGATAATTGGATTCCATCAAATATTTCAATGAAACCGATTGTCAGGTTAGGAACAGATAACGCAGAGACTGTTGCTGATCTAATATCAGAAGATACAAGAGAATGGGATACTGACAAGCTGAAAGAAAATTTTAGTGCCTTTGATGTTGAAGCAATAAGGAAGATTAAGCTAAGCCATCTTCACATGGATGATTTAAATGCATGGGCTTATGAGCGGAATGGAGTGTATTCAGTGAGTTCTGCATATCGGTTCCTGAAAGACTCTCAGAGGTCTGAAGCTGATTACACTGAAGGTAACTCATCGGGTTCATGTGGCCCAGGCCTTTGGTGGAAGCATTTGTGGAAAATGAAGGTGCCGCCCAAAGTTAGGATTTATTGGTGGAGGGCAATACATGACTTCTTACCAGCAAAATCAATCCTATTTCTACGACATATCGCATGTGAGAGTTTTTGTGCAGATTGTGGTAACATTTCGGAGACAATATTCCATACTATGTTTGACTGTACATATGCTCGAAGATTCTGGGAATGTATCAAGGACATGACTATGAAGAAACCACCGTTGTTGCACCCAGTCACCTGGGCGAAAGACCTTTTGGTCGGTCGGTTATGTAATGCTGATAATGCCGCACTGTTTGCATGTTGTTGTTGGTCTCTGTGGATAGGGAGGAATAACCGGCATCACGGCAAGGAAGTTTGGAGCCCGTATGCAGCAGCCAAGTTTCTGACTAAAATCGTAGAAGATCTATGGCAGATCTACCAAAAGGAAGATAAGAAGGAGCGGTTGAGTGTCAAGTGGCAGCCACCTGATGTTGGCGTTCTGAAGCTCAACACTGATGTTGCCTTTAACGCTTCAAAGTGCACAGGTGGAACAGGTGCTGTTCTTAGGAATTCAAGAGGAATCCTATTGAGGGCACAAACAAGATGGTATGACCAGGTAGAAGATGTCTACCAGGCTGAAGCTATGGCAATTCGTGATGGAATGACAATGGCTAAACAATTCGGCACTACAAAACTTGTTGTGGAGTCAGACATGTCACAGTGATTAATATGACGAAAACAAATGAAGGTGCTATGTTAGCCATGGCGAGTATTTGGCATGATGTCCAAGAGCTGGGCAGGAGTTTTAGTTCGTTATCTTTTTCCTATGTAAATCGAGAAGCAAATGAGGTGGCTCATTGTTGTGCTAAGTTTGCTAATCCGATTAATAGTGTATGTATCTGGGAAGGTCACGCCCCTGATTTCCTAATGGGCGCCCTCTCCAGAGATTGTACTCTTACTGTTGATTCAATATAAGCTCTTGTGACTTGCCCTAAAAAAAATACCAAAGTTGTAGAACTTTTTGAGGGCTACATGATAGGGTCCAGACTTACCTTATTTGGACTCCAGACGAGGGAGTTATGAATTTTAGAAGTCGGTACTTGATATGGAAGGTATGAAACCGACTTAGATTCTATCTTTAACAGGCTAACTTCATGGCCAAGCAAGGAGGACGTGCCCAGACCTTACATAAACACCCTAAGGACATGGGAGGAGGTGTATGGACTTGTATTAACCACAATCAAACCATAGAAGCCTCTGCACATTATCGGGAGGCCGCCTGAGTTAAAGAGCCATCAAATTGAGAGATGTAGTCTGGTCCGGTAGCCCTCTGTGTGGTTGCGTTACACCGGAGCTAAGTAGAAGTAGAGCCATGTATCTTAAGAGCCGTGAATGTTGCAACAAGGTGGTACCAATCGGCACGGTCTTCGTGTCGATCAGCACAACCCCCTGGCGGTGATGAATATGGGTATTGTTCATATGTTTATCTCTGTGTCTATCTTGATTATATCCTTGGCTGCGATTGTGTGGTCTTACATATGCTTATTCCAATTGCTTAGTCTGGGCTAAGTATTTAGATTGCTTTCTTAATCATGGTGATTAGGTTAGTGATTCGAATCTTATATGAGTCATAATTGCTTTAGCCTCTAGATATGCATGATTAGTTGTGACAGGGCTAATAGGTTGCATGTAGAGTAAGAGGTGGAGGCCAAGGCATGGGGAACAATTAGCTTCCGCCCTAGCCAGAGTGATTAGGTCTTATTGAGGCCAGAGTGAGTGGAACCACCATAAAAAGTATCATTCTCTTTACTCATCTTCAATGCTCATTGATTGTTTAAAGTGCCAAGTAAGCTAGGATCACAGATGTCACTTTGCTACTGCTTTAGTGTCGATTAGCACACCAGTTGCACCGATCGGCACGTCCTTTCTCGTACCACTAGATGCATGCAGGCTAACTCTTGGTGGTTCTCTTTGGTGTATATTTATGCTTCTATATCCAACAAAGCCTTCATTATAAATAGCCTTTGTGCCGATCGGCACAAACCCCCCAACTTTCATCCTTCATATGCTCTCTTATGTGCAATATGTACTTCATGCTAGGATTGATTCTTTAGACGAAGTAGAAGGCCCTAAGCATGGTTCTCTTGCTCATCCTTGTAGATTCGACATAAACCTTGGAATACTCTGAGAGAAAAGCTACAATATACACCATACACTTGTGGTATTAAGTGGGTGCCTAACTATGACCAACAATGATTCATGGCCTGGATGCTTGACAATGGTGAATGGCTTTGAGAACAACAACTACCAAAGCTTCTCCTCCAAAGAATAAGTTGTCCAAGCCTATAACACATTTTGTAGTAGAAACAAATTAGAGTGCCTGTCACAATCAGAAAAAGAAAATGCTAGAGTCCCTTATGCCCTTAATTGGAAAGATGTTGTCATTGTCATCTAGTTTGTAATAATAAGTTGTTTACTATTAAAAAGTATGTATTGACACTTTAATTAAATAATAATGATGTTATTTTGAATTCTTGTTTCTATTGAAAATGACTTGGAAAAATACGCAGGAGAAATTGAGCCAAAACTGCAACGCGCCAAGTTCTGGCAGGAAAGTCTAGGAGGCACTAAAAATTGATGGTAACCACACCACAACTCAAACACGATATTCACACCACATATGCATGCAGTCCACCAAATACAGTCACAACTCATGTAAATGCACCTCCTACCAGAAAAGCAATCTACCAAACGCGGGCTCAAATCATATAGCCCAGTCAATGCAAGGGAATCAAATATAATGCATTGTATTTATTGGGCGTGTTCTACTCAACCTGGTTTCTACCCTCAGCCTTGCCCAACCCTGTTGTTAGGATCGAGTGACTTAGAAGAGGGGTTGAATCAGGAACTCACATGAATAACTTTTTTGCTAACTTCTAAACCAAGCACTCAAAAAAACTCCTATGCAATACTAGAGAGAGCACACTGCATGATATATGATCCTAGAAAGATAGCAACAACCTATACATGCTAATAATGACTCACATACCAATACAACTCCTATGCAAGCTAGTGATTAAGCCAAGCAACCAATCAACACACCTAGCAAGCAAGAGTCTTATGCATACAACCTTCTTAGGCAAAACTAGTGACAAGATAAAGTGCACAAGATGTACAAGGATCAAGAGCAATAGGTAAGCACTAGAAGCGTAGTCAAACAATCAATAAGCAAGTAAGCCCATGGCAATCCTATCTCTACTTACACACATGTGTGGAATTAAAGACAGTAAGTAAAGAGTAGTTTAGAAATTGCTCATTGATTTTTAGCCTGAGGTATCAAGAGGATGGTGCCTCCCCCTAGTCCCCGTTGGATCGACTCCTGCCGGAGTATTGATCCCCCCACCACCAACCGTGGAGTCCTTGCACACAAGCCCGTATCACTCCTAGAGTGACGACATGGTTGTGTGACCACTGCTCATCGAGTCCTCCACTCCTCAAGCATAAGCTTACCTCCCTCAAGGACTTGTTGCACTCTCGGAGTTCACGCACGGGCGCTCTCTCACAATGCTCCTTTCAAAGGTGAGCTCAAACCTTGTACAATACTTGTGATGGACTTCACAACACGTCATGAACGATAGGATCGATCACCAACACCTAACCGGTCTAGGCCTTACCATAGACCAAGAATAACAACATTAATCCTCTCTACAACCTCTCGTAGGCTAGAGACACGGGATGCTCTTGTGTTACTCTCCAAGACACTCAAAGATAACTCCAATCTTTGTTCTAGTGTCTCCTCTTGGCTCTCCTTAAGTTTTCCTAGTTATCCAAATGGCTAAGAGAGGTTTGAAAGACCACCACAACAACTATGTATAGTCTTAAACTACTCCATTACCCATTTCCAATGGCAAAATTGAAAACCCATTGTCGTAATGTACCACCATACAATATGACGACCTCTGGGTATAGTCATCGCATAATACGATGGCCTCCGCTCAACCATACAGCACCTCTTTACGCACAAATCCTCTAGGTCACCGTACTTTACGGTGGCATCATTGTAAGGTCTCCAGAGAGTACCAGAAACTTGTCACTTCAACTCCTCTTATCGTCGTATCCTATGGCGGCCTCGTCGTAACATCAACGACAAAACTTGAGTTCTGGCCACTTCTCCTCTTCCATAGGTCACCGTACCTTACGGTGTCCTCGCCATAAGGTCTCCAGAGAGTACCAGAAAATTGCCTTCATCTCCTTGACTTGTCGTATCTTATGGTGACCTCTAGTTCAGAGTCTCTACACCTTCTGTACAACTCTTGGCATTCACCGTACCTTATTTAGTAGGCCACCAAATTTTGGTCGAGAGCCCCACATTTGCTCCCCCACTATCCCCTCCCCAAGGGTGAGCCATATTTGTTCTCTCTCTCTCTCTCTCTCTCTCTCTCTCTCTCTCTCTCTCTCTCTCCCTCCCTCCCTCCCTACCTCTCTCTCTCTCTCTCTCTCTCTCTCTCTCCTTTGCTCCCGAAAAATCGAAGGGTGACACCGCCACCCATCGTCGGAGGGCCTCCCCCGCCTCCTGTCAGTGGCAAATCCGGGTGTGGGTAGACTGGAATGGAGGATTCGCGGGCAAGCTAGGGAGGAGGGAAGGAGAGGCGGCGACACGAACAGTTGAGGAAAGGCGTCGGCACGGGCGGGGGAGGAAGGCTAGTGGCACGCGAGCGGGGAAGAAGGGGAAGAGGATGGCTGCGCGCGCGCAGGGAAGGGAAAAGAGGCGGCGCCGACGAGCGGCGGGGGGGGGGGGGGGGGAGGAGGAAGAAGAGGAGGCGACGCGCGCGCTAGCGAGGGTGGAGAGGAGAGGCAACGGCGTGCGTGTAGGAGAGGAGAGCCGAGGGCACGGGCGAGCAGGGGAGGAGGCCGGTGGCGATGACGAGCGTGGGCATCAGGTCAGCGGCGCGCCTGTGTGCGAGTGTGGACGTTGGGAGAGAGAACGGCTACAAGGCCCACTATCAAAGGGATAGGGGACTATTTTAGTGAGTTGGGTTGGAGTCTAACATCAATTTGATCCTCTAAAAATATAAGCAGACCCTCAAAATAGTGTATAGAGGCCCAAATTTTATTACTGGCTGGAGTTGCTCTAAGGCTAGTCCCAGTGAAGAGCTTCATTTTGTTGTTTCCAAAAGTATTATGTCATCAAAATTATTTTGAAACTGTAAATAAAATCATCTCTATAATCTCTATAATGTATAGTTTTATTTTGACGTTTGTTTACACGTAATTCTATGTTATATCATTGGTTATTTATAATATAAAATAAAACTCCTCTCCTTTAATGCTAGTTCTATGGTGTTTCATATCTAGTAAATCTTTTTTATACCCAACTGCTTTTCTCTCTCTCTTCATAAATTCTTTAGTCATACAATTTATTGATGTGACATACTATTAATGAAAATAAAACTCCAGAGTAGACTAAGGGCGTGTTTGGCATGGCTCCTCCAGAGCCGAACTCCAAATAGGAGCGGTTCGGAGCCAGCCAAACACCTCAACTCCTAAAATCTTTATAGCAGCCAACTCTGAGGAGTTTGTGAAGCTCTAGTTCAATTTTTTGGAGCACCTTAAACCCAGCTTCGAAGACTAAAAAATATGGAGTTCGAATTATTTACCCGCACTGCCATCGGTTACACAGAAAAATGCTTCATTATTTTCTTTTCTCCCAACCAACGCGCGTCTTCGCCTTCTTCCTCCCGCCGCCTCTATCGTTCTTCCGCCCGCCGCACGGCCTCACCCCCAGCCCACGCTGCCCTGCTCGCTCTGGAGCGCCTCGCCTCGCCTCGCGCCGCCTCGATCCGCTGCCTCCCCTCACGCCGCTCTCGTCGCTGCCTCACCTCGCCTCATCTCCATCCCTTGTCGCTTCCGTCGTTGTGCCCCTAGCCCACGCCGCTCCCGTCGTTGTGCCCCTAGCCCGCGCTGCTCCGCCTCGCCTCATCCCCATCCCGCGCCACTCCGCCTCGCCTCATGTCGTCCAAGCTCGCGCCGCCGCCTCGACTCATCCACATCCCGCGTCACCGCCTCGCCTCATCCCTATCCGGCGCCGCCACCTCACCTTGCCCCCAGCCCGCTCCAATTCGCGTTGCCGCCACACCCACCTGCTCCAATTTGTGTTGTCTTGCTCCGATTCACACCGCTTCTCTGTTCCTATAAAAATGTAATAGTTGTTTTATATATTTAACTTTATTTTTTTGGAGCTGAAAGTGCTTGTCATAACTCCACTTCATAGAAGAGCAGCTCCACGCTAAAATTTTAGAGTGGAGCTACTCCACCATGGAATGAAGACATGCCAAACACGCCCTAAGAAAACACAACCATTGGGATGGAAATTAAGCACATCATGCTCCGAGACAAGGAAGGGCAGTGTAATTTCATTTTCGTGCGAGGGCTTGTACGCAAACTTTCTGCCGCTCCGTCCCGGGCTCCCGGCGTTGAGCGCCTTTCGCCTTCCGCCGGCGCCAACCCCATCCTCCCATAGTCCCACTCACGTCGGCCCAGACTCATCTCCTCCTGTCGACATAATTGGAGCTCAAAGATACTCGGTGTAGGATCTGGTAGCTGAACACCTGACAGCGAGCACCGGAACGGCGGCGTTTGACGGTAAATCTTCAATAACCAGATCGATCTGCGGTTTTGGGCGGAATCTGTTTTTAGTTATTATGATGAGCTAGGGAATCATTTTCAGGGGATCATAATTTCAATTGCCAAATTATTTAGGGGAGGGAGCATGGCGAAATAGCGGACTGCAGATCGCGTGAGGTGAGATGAGTGGCAACCCTCCATCCTCTTCGTATCCTGCCCCCGGCTCCGCTCCCTACCTTCACTTCGCATGCCCTCCTCATTCAAGCGTCTGCGTCTCCTGTCTGTTTCTCCTTTTCTTATCCCCGCAGCTGCAGCAGTGCTGTGCTCCGACGTTGGGATGAAGCCTCTATCGAGACGACAGCACAGGAATGCTCTTGTGGCAGCGCCGGCGGCGGGGCAGGTTCCGTTTATTGACGCCGCGCCTTGCCTCAGCTCCCTTCCGGACGATGTTCTTCGATGGTGACACCAACAATGTAGTGCTTCTAAAAGGTTTATCAGAAGCTAAGTACTTGGCTTTGATACCTGACCCTGAAACGGTATGCTTAAACAATCATCAGGTTCAGATGCTTCTTTTTTTGTTCTTTAAATACATCAATGTTTACAATAAGCATTTATTGATCTCTCTTTTTTTTTTTTGGCAATCTACCTAGTTTATTCTCAGAAGGGACTTGAAATGGTGCCCTACATTTAGGTACTTGAAGATGTTGTTATTGAATGACTATTGGTGTGTGCCTGATGATTTTAGTGCTTTATCATGTATTCTTCAACACTGCCCAGTTTTAGAAGAGCTCACTTTTCAGCTATTCTCTAAGGTGTGCATTTTCCAAATATGCAATTACTATTTTTAAAACTATTATTATTATGGTATATTGTTGGTTGATCATTGCAAAATGTATATGTTTACTGCAGTTGGCTGAAAACTTTAAGGAAATGAAATTAAGCTGCTATCTTTTGGAGACATCAATCCCAGCATTAGAACAACTTAAGTTAGTGGAGGTCAAATACAAAGTGGTTGATGAAAGACTTATCAATGTCTTGGAGTTCCTCACTATACTTGACATATGTAAGCTATTCTTGCTACCAATAGTCTGCAATTTGCTTTCACTTGTAGAAAAAGCAAGTAGACAGAAAACATCATCTGCAAAATATCGAATTCTGGACCAATTGGAAGGAAATGACACCTTTCAGTATACTATGTAGATGGAGAAATCATATGGATTCAGGTGCTCGAACTGAAGTTGATTTTATAACATGTTAGTTTGTTAGGTTTTCCTGAACAGTGGTATACATGTCTAAATTAAGTACTTCTGAGCAGAAATACGTGTTAGCTTGCTTATTACAAAAACATAAGTGTATGTGTTTAGTACTTGAAACCAACTTTTACATAATGTCTTGGATTATTAAATAATTCTAATCTGTATAAGCTGTATGCATTGCTTTTTGTCGCTTGTCAGAAGTAAAAGCATTTTCTATTCAAAAATAGTGAAAACATTTTCAGAAAATCACCAGATAGGCTTAGCAAATGACCAAGGCATTCAGCAGTGCGGTATTTTTTGCTACAGTTCTCTTTAAATCGTTCCCTTGCTCCTGGGACCTTCTGTAAGATTATGTTCCATGAATCGATGGTAGTTATTCATCGAATACTTCCTGTTTTCCCTTGTTGTGGTAACCTTTGATCTTTGGTTTCATCAGTGAAGAAAGCTGTTGTGCCACCATAGAAGTGCTGCATGTTGAATCGTTTGATTTGGCTTTTCTGACCATTGGGGACACTTATAAGAAGTAGCCACTCATTTTGAAAAGATTGATATTTCTTCTTTTGTTTACTTTTGTTTTGATATTAAATGGAATTCTGAAATTATGGCCATTTGATTCTCATATGGATGTTTGCTGTCTAAATGGTTGGATACTCGGATGCCACTGTCAAAAAACTAGTATAATACAGCTGCCCCTCACATTCAGGGATATGACATTAAGAAATGTCCAACAAAAGCTCTAAACCTTCACCCTTGATGGATAATACAATTACAAGTGGTCATGTAGTTTGTTAAAGTATTTGCAAAATATAGTTATTTTAAAATGTTATGCTAACAAATTTGAAAAGTAACAGTCAAAGTTGCATGTGGGAAACCTTTCTGATGTCGAAAACAACTGTATCTTCTTAAATAAAAATGTCCGTTTGTCTAGCTTTTCTCATTAATCATATTTTATTTCTGTGCAGATTTTGAGGGATGCGAGTATGAGCGGTGAGCTTCATCAGAGGAGCACTGATACTTCCATAGGTGAAGTATGCGGTTCTGATTTCCACCAGTAGGATAACTGAAGAGTGGAGAGCCAGTTATTAGTTGTCTTAAGGGATAATTGCATAAACCATCCCATAAGTTATTTAGAGTTTGAGATTCACACCCATAAGTCTTTTTGTTGCAAATCCCCACCCACCCAATATGTTTTGTTGCAAAAAACACCCGATTTGATACATGTTTAATTGATTTTATACATTTTCATCCCATATAAATTTAAAAAGAAGCTAAGTTAAATAAGTTTAACATTGTTAAAGAATTTTACTGTGTTTAATTTCTCTTATTTTCATGAAGAAAATGTATTCAAATATCAAACTTTGTGGAACGTCATTTAAACTTTAATTGATATTTTTTTTGCATATTCTTTATAAAAAAAATATGAAGATTATACTTTTCAAAATTTTGTATGTTTGATAAGAATGCCATTGGGTACTCCAAATAAATAAAAACATGTTGAATTATTTAAACATGTGGAAACTCGGGTGGTTTTTGCAATAAAACTCAATGAGTGGGTGGGTATTTGCAATAAAATGACTTATGGGTGGGAATCTCAAACTCTAACTGAATTATGGGGTGGTTTTTACAATTAACCCTTATCGTTTAGCTGAACCTTTGCTTACCTTGCTTGCTCAGGGTGCAAGTTTATTGGCTATTACTTGCATTTATCTTCTCCTGACATGGGTTTTGTGCATAGTATTGTTCTTTCTATGCTATGTCTTATTATTAAACAGAAAATGCAGCTTGGTAATGTATTCCCATGTTTAGAAAGTGATGCGTAAGGTGATGTATATTGGGCTAACTTACATCTTGGAGTTGGAAGTCAGCCTTCAGAATTTGATATGTATGTCTGCTCTTATGGATGAAAGCATTTTGTGACCTGGACAATCCTTAGTATGACTGAAAGAAACGAAACCAAAGCGGTATAGTTGTGATTAGAACGAACCCAAAAGAACATCGTCGTTATGATTCATAGAGAAAACTTGCACGTGAGAAAGATGGAAATGGATATGGTAGGAAGTATGCTTTCTAATTTCTGGGTAGCTCCAGCAGGCAAGTGAAGCGGCACCAATTCATTCAAAATGAAGAGAACCTAATCTTAGCGAAAAGAGTACATATAATTTAACTAAATTTATTTATCCATGCAAAGGCCTCTGCACGACCGCATCCACTATCTACAGTTGTACTACCTTCATCTCCATCTCGCGATTTGAGCCAATGAAAATTACTGGCTCAGGAGCCACGGAATACATTTTTGGAGCTACAAAAAACTCGTTTTCTTCTGACATCGGGTTTAGTTACTCAAATTCCTTTTTCCTGAGTACATATGTAACTCAAATTCTTTTTTCCTTTTATGAAAAAAAATTGGCAGGAGCATTCAGAATTAATATATGTGTCTCAAATTGTTACAGCAGTGCTCATACCTCCAGGTTCCAGGGCGCGTACCTGCAAGTACTTATGCTACGAGCTAGTACGTTGGAAGGAAATGCGTTTTGGTTTGACCGGCTCTGCCAGCATCCACATGTGGCGGCGAATATGGTGCGGAGGCAAAGCCCTCCTCGATATGATGTCCCTGCATCATTCTTCGTCACTAGCGTCTTGGACCTTGACCGAACCCCACTCATCAGCAGCTCCCAAACCCAAAGAAAAACTAGCCGAAGAACGGAGGACAAACGCCAGCGGCTGCGACCGATCGAGGGCAAACGCGCAAGAGGTCACACGGAGCCCGTCCGTCGCTCTTGGGCGTGGTGCGGGTCGCCATCGGATGGCCGCCCTCGCGCGATTTTTTTTTTTTTTTTTGAAATAGAGATTATCTCCTGCTTATATTAAAAGCCAATTTGTCTTACAGAAACATACTGACTGGGGTTACCAGCTTGATAGGACAAGTTCCGGCACCCACTAAGACCTAAAGATCAACCTGGGTAACTAATGCATAACAAAACAAAACCAGACAACTACACGCCCTTAAAGATCTTTCACCAGCCTAGTTCAGCATCCCTCATCAAGCCTCCATCACGCCTTGATTCGGGTGGAGGATACGGTGCGCTCGCGTTCCGGATGGCGGTTGACACGGCGCACCGAGACGAGAAGAGCGGTCGGCCTCGGACGGCGACGACTTGAACGCGTTGCGATCGCGTGGTGCGACAGGTGGAGGAGACCCGGACGGTGGGGCCATCGCCGCGGCTGGTTCGGTTCCGCCGGAAGACAAAGGTATCCATCCGTTCCTCCGCGGCCGTGTCGATCTCCGTTTGTTAATGATGATTCCAAGGACTGGTCGCGTGTGCGGTGCTCAGGTATCAGATTGTTGCTGTAGCTCGGGATTTATCGATACGGTGTTCCTGGCTGCGACACCAAGTAGAGTAGTACTAGAAGCGATATTCTTCTTTCTACTCCGGATTGTTTATTCTGGGTACAGATTAAAGCGAATCCACTTCATTCCGACTTGGCTTTCGCTGCCACCGTCCCCTTTTGGGAGTAGACGTGTCGCGGCCGTCACTGGACAAGCCCGTCCACCACAATCATATCCGGTCCTTTCACATCCGAAGACCAAAGGCCCGCCGTCCGTCACCTAGAACTAGAACTCTCCCTCCCTTGTTGTGTTCCACGTCGCCGCCCCCTCCTCGTCATATTGCAAACCAATAATAATAAGTCGTATGTAGAATCGAACTTGCGTTTCGTACTGCCTTTCTCAGCTCAAACAAGCAGAGCCGAAGAAGGAAACTGCACCTGAACAGCAACCCGAGTTCCACATGGATTCCAAATTTATCATTAGAAGAATCACACCCAAGTTCCACCAGAATCATGCGTCAAAAACACTTGTTGCCATGCGTTTTTGACGACACAGACACATTAGTAGTAGATAGAAGTATAATAACTGGTAACATCAGGTGGTCCACGGCGGCGCGCGACTGGACTCTGACCCGTCGTTTACGTGTCGAGGAACGCCACCGAGGTCAGCCGGTGACCATACGGAGCACGATCACCTGCCCCACTCCCCTCCTAATCATCTCCTATCCGTCGCGCGCGCACAAAAATGCTTGCCCGCGCCGGACCAACGAGAATAACCGCCCGCGCACCGCTACCTCGGTCGGCAAAGCCCGCCTTAACGGCCACGGCTGTCAGCGGCGCGTCCTGATGCTGCCATGCCGTCCCGTATCGGCGCGGCTGCTGCTGCGGCTGGTTGGCCTCCTCCTTCTCATGTCGCGGGGCGTGCCGGTGATGAGCGTGCACGGCGGCGAGGCGTGGGGGTCGTTCAAGCAGCTGGTGGACGCGCGCCGTGGCAGCCGCGTCGCCGGGCTCGGTGAGCTCAAGCGCTACCTGGCCCGGTTCGGGTACCTGCCCAAGTCCGGGCACGAGCATGACCACCCCACGGACGCGTTCGACGCGCACATGGAGGCCGCCGTGAGGCGGTACCAGTCCACGCTCAGCCTCCCCGTCACCGGCCAGCTCGACTCCGCCACCATCGACCGCATAATGGCCCCGCGCTGCGGCGTCGGCGACGCCGGCGTGCCCGTTCCGTCGTCGTCCGTCCTCCCAGGCAGTGGCGGCGGCGCGGTCAGCCGGTTCACCTTCTTCAAGGGCCAGCCGCGGTGGGCCACGCAGCCGGACCCGCCGCTCGTGCTCACCTACGCCATCTCGGCGACGGCCACCGTCGACTACCTCCCGCGCGAGGCCGTGCGCGCCGTGTTCTGCCGCGCGTTCGCGCGGTGGGCTCGGGTCATCCCGGTCGCCTTCGTCGAGACGGACGATTACGACGCGGCGGATATCAGGGCCGGGTTCCACTCCGGGAGCCACGGCGACGGGATCCCCTTCGACGGGCCGCTCGGCGTGCTGGGCCACGCCTTCTCCCCGCGGAACGGCCGGCTCCACCTCGACGCCGCCGAGCGGTGGGCGGTCGACATGGACGCCGAGGACGCGCGTTCCGCGGTGGACCTCGAGTCCGTGGCCACGCACGAGATCGGCCACGTCCTCGGCCTGGGCCACTCCTCGTCGCCCAGGGCGGTCATGTACCCGAGCCTCAGCCCCAGGGAGAAGAAGGCGGAGCTCACCGTCGATGACGTCCAGGGCGTCCAGCTGCTGTACGGCTCCAACCCCGGGTTCAGCCTCAGCTCGCTCTACCAGCAACAAGCCTCCTCAGTGTCCCACGCGACGAGCAGCACCTGCCTTTCTGTTACTTTTCTTTGTGCAGTCTTGGTCATATTTGTCACCTGCTTTTAGATTTCTTCATCAAGGTTTAGCCAAAAAAGGGTACAACGAAGACATGTAGATAACATGATTATATGCTACAGAAGAGAAAAGTCTCTTCATGTGGGTTAGATTCTCTTCGTATAGGTTGTTTTTGCACAGCTAAATTGTCAGAGAATTGTCTCATGTAACTGTATATACTCTCATCAATAAAAGTGAAAACTTGTGTTATTTACAAGAAAGAATTCTACGCACTTCATAAAAGTATTAACATTTCGTTCTGTTTCTACTGACCTAGTAAGACTTCTACCGTGACACACTCGTCTGAAGTGGTAAGACGCTAGTCTCAGCTCCAGCTCAACAGCCTTGGACATCCCGAACATCTTCTTTATAGTGGTCGTGAGGCAGGTTCTGTGTTCATCCATGGAGGCACGGAGAAACTCGTGGACGTGATCTCTCAGATCAGCGACAAATGATGTTCTGTCAGTTATATTCCTCCGACAAGAATTAACAGCAGGCTTTGAAGCACCAGACTTGGGTTGAACTTCAGCTTTGACACCACCACCCATCCTTGAGGCAAAACTGCAGAGGGAACCATTCATTTGTCAGCCATGGCACCAGGGAACTGTACAATTCATCACTTAGGTACTTCTACTCTACATCAAATTTTCATAATGGTAAACAAGGATGTTGAGATAACAAAATAGGAACTAAATCCTAAAGAGTCAAATACTTTCAGCCTTGGTATAACTAGAAAACATCACATTTCAATCAAATATAAAAATTCCAAAGAACACACAATTATCTGAACAGATGGACTTAACATTCAGACAAGTTTGGAATATTTGCTACAGATCATATGGTGCTGTGGATTCACAATGTCTGATTTAGAATTGCTCCAGAATGGGTCATCACATATGAACATTGTTACTCAGAAGAAATATAGCACCAAATTTGGATGGCAGGATGCCACAATCCAGAAGTACTCATTTTCAGAGTTACAAGATTGATATATGGACAGTGAGGCTGAAGGCAATCTATGTATGCAATATAGCATGTGTGTTCGCAATTACAACCTCAAGGGCCAATTCAGCCAACAGACCCATTAGCCCATAATACAAGACGTAATCACAAAAACCATATTTAGGTGAACCTACTACCAGTTGCACAACTGAAAATATGCAGCCAGCTAACAATTCACCATGATTCACTTCATCAATCATTAAAACAAAAACTATGATCTTAGAATGTTCCAGAACATGAATAAACTACAAGACACTTTTTAAAATATTGAATTTAGCTGGTTCATGCTAATGTGAGTCGATGTATGAAGAAAGGAAGCACTAGACACAGTCATCCCTTCAATTGATACAAACAACACGAATTAATATAGGTGAGCTTACTGACCATCCACACAAGGATTGCTGCCATGATGGCTGCGGTGTGTGGTTGGCTAATTAGCCACCAGGGACAAATAGTTTTCTACAATCATGAGTGACTTCTCTACAAATATTAAAAAACATTGTCTAACATGAACTTTCTAAAATGGTACAAGAGTTGAACTACACTTGATGTGTTTTTGGGTACAACAGGCAGAGAGTGCAACAAAACCTTAGAACGGGGAGGAAGTGCACAGTAGAGAGATGGTGCTCGTAGGGATGAGCTCAACAGGGAGTAAGCCCATCTGCGACAGGCAAGAATAAACTAGTATAGTAAACTATATTTAAAAGCTGACCTCCTTTTAGTTCGTTCATGCAAAGTGTGAGTCAATGTATCAAGAAAGGATGCACTAAGCAGAGTCATCCCTTCAATTGGCACAAACAACACGAGTTAATGTGGGTGAGCTTACTGACCATCCACACAGGGATTGCTGCCATGGTGGCCGCGGTGTGTGATTGGCTAATTAGCCACCAGGGACAAATACAGACCTAATCACAACCGTATCCATCGGACCGAGTATTGGGCATGGATGTACACATGTATTACACATACTAACTTTGTTTTCTTTTACTCTACTAGAGGTGCCTACTCCAAATCCACGGGGACAGTGTTCTAAGAGCTGAGCTAGCAGAGGCGGACCGAGCAGGCGAGGACGCAGCCACCCTACCTGATGCCATCCTCCGAGCGGATGAACATACCCCTCCTTCTCCCCATACCACCCCCGATTGGGATGAAATCATCCCGTCCCCGCCGTCGCCTTGGGCCAGGGATCGACCATCACAGATACGTCCAGCCTAAATGTCAGCTACAAAAGGAAAGAGGAGGATTCTATAGAGGGGGAGGAGAGCTCGGCTCTCACCTGGACGCGGTGGCACTGGCCCTGGCGGCACGAGACCGAACCGCTGTTAGTCGCCTGTCTGGAGGCGGCCTCGGCGGTCGCCGCCTTAGGCTCTACGCGCCGCGGGCGGGGCCCTTGGCCTCCCTGCCGCGTAAATCGGCGGCAAGGGTAAGGTGGCGGCGGAAAGGGCTAGGGTTCGGGCGGGGTGGCGTGTGCGGTGCGGCGCGTATGAGAGTGGGACAGGGGGAGCTCCTATATGTACGGGGTACGGCGCGCTAGCAATAGCTTACGCGTAGTGCGGCCCAAGGCCCGTTTAGGTGTTTTCAGCCCAGTCGCGTGTAGCACACCACGGGCGCGGGACTTTTTTTCATGGTACACGCATGACGCGCCACGGGCAGCGAGGCTTTTTCATTTCGCACGGGACTTAACGGATTTTTCCGGACTCGAAGCAATATTATCGAGTTTCAACTGACTTTTTCCTCCGATTTTTTCGCGGGGTATGAGGTAATAGGAGTGGGGACAAAAGTGAACTTACAAAATGTATTAAAAACTTTCATTTCACACAAGTGAAATACAATGCATTTACATGTGAGTTTAGTTTCAGACACTTTAAACATTTAAATATCACCATTCAAATTAAGATTACATTAGATCCTTACAGTAATACACCAATGAGAAATTCAGTGGTACAAGGCTTGCTACAAGATTCCATATGCACGACTACCAAGAGTAGATAAAACTCATAGCTCCATCAGTACTATAGCTCAGCAAACCTCACATCCAGATCAGGGATTACAATCCCGAACTATAGCAGGAAAAATTTCCCGACAAAACCGAACCGGGATCCTGGACTTCCCGGCCAGGATCCCGAATTGCTACAGTATCTAGTGTCGGGATTCACCGGAATCCCGATCTCCCGATGAAACCGATCTGTACCAAGATTCCCAGAATCCGTGGAAACCGGCCGGGATCCGATCGGGATTTCAATCCCTGATCCAGATTCTTGTTTAAGAACTGAAACAATAGTAGAACCTGAAATTTTTGTTTAGAAATTATCATATATCTTGTCTCAAAGTCACAAAGGTTGAATCTATTATAACACCAATAACCATGCAGAAAAAGGAACTTGAAGTTGTATGTAACAGTATCAATCAACCAGCAAACTGATGTCGTAGATAGCTAAATTTCTTTTCTCCCAATTTAGAAAATATGATAACTATAAAAGCATTATATTAAATAAAGGTGTAAAAGCTTAATGGTAAAATAGCACATTCACAGTACATTCCATGCACCTTGGCAACAAAAACAAGAGAAGCTGATGAGAAGTAGAGACTTTTCCATTGTCTGGTGACAATGAATAAATAGTATTGTATATGGGTAGAATAATATCGATACAGAGCCCACAGGTAGAACAATAACAAGACCTTGGTAGAACAATGTTTGTTAATACATAGAACAATGACAATACATACGCACAACAGTGACTAGTACACAAGTAGAACAATGATATTAAACTAGTAGAATAATGATACTTGGTTGGCATAACAATGACTCTAAACTGGTAGAACAATAATATTAAATGATATTTAAATTTGCAAAACAATTATTCTAAATTGATAGAATAATGATACTGGTAGAACAATGACTCTATACTAGCAGAACAATAATAATTAACTGGTAGAACAAGTACTCCAAACAGGTAGAATAAGTTTTATGAACTAGTAGAATAATGATATTTGACTGACAGAATAAGGAGACTAAAATGGTAGAACAACGATAAATAACTCATCTATTTTCTAGTTGTACAATGTCATGTTTTATATCTTAACATATACTATTTAATTTGACATAATAATGATAGTGATGTGGTGGACCACTAAACAGCAAAAAAATGATTCTTAATAAGATAGAACAATACTACCTGTGTAAATAGATATTAATCATTGTTTCAGTGATAGTAATAACAGAGAACAGGGATACTAATCATTAGACAATGAGCCACAATACATAGAGAATAATGAATTAACGTCAAATCGACAAGCACAACATCAAATTAATACAGACAGATACGGATCCCTAAGCAATTCAACTCAAATCGTGTGAGATAGATAGAGATTTTTAAGCTAATAAAGCATGAATCACTAGCAAATTGCCAAAAATCAAGAAGATTAAGGAATGGAACAGAATTTATGAGGGAATCAGCTCTAAGACCGTCTGAAATTGAAGCGGGTCCTAAACAAATCAATAGGAACATAATTTCTAAGGGAATCGGCTCTAACCCCAGAACTGAGAGCCGTATGAAATCAAACAATACTAAGAGAATCATAGGTAAATCGAGTGAGCGGTTATGCAATCAAATTGGATTCTTACGATAATCAGAAGTTAATCGAAATTCAAAAGCGAATCACCTGCGAATAGAAAGAGACCGGCGTGCGCTACTGCAAGCGGGAGGAATGAAGGGAGAGGTTGCAAGTGCAAAATATATGAGTAGTTGCGAAGGGGGAAAATCTCAAGAATCCCCAGCTCCAACTAGGGATGGCAATGGGTACATTACCACTGGAGGATGGGAGAACATATCCATCCCCATATAAAAAAGAGTGACCCATGATTCACACCCATATCCACATCGGGTCTCAAATTTTTCCCATACCCATATCCAAATAGGTTTGGATACCCATTGGGTTATCCATACCCACTATTAAGAAAGTAAAAAAGGTTTTTATTTAATAATATTGTTCATAATTAGTACATATAAAGATAATTTTTTGCAATTTTTATATTGAATAAGAGTTTCTAATACAAATAACTCATTATGACCATAGTGTAATAAAAAATAGTTAAAATTCATATATTAATCGAATTTATGGGACTCATAGGTGAATAGATATGGGTTATGAGAGAATGGACCCATACCCATTTACCCAATGAAAAGTAAAACCATTAACAAACCTATGGGAAGAGAAAAAGCCTCAAACCCGTACCCTAATAGACTGAAAACCCGTCGGGTATTAGATGATGGGTACCCATTACCATCCCGAGCTCCAACACCTAAATCGAGTGAATAAAAAGTGAAATCGCTAGAAAAGAAGGAACCTAGGACCGTGATGGAAACATCCCCAATTTTGTCTACAACTTTTTTCTTTTTAAAAAAATCTTGTCTGTAATTCTTCGACAGGAACATACGTGAGAAGAGGAACCTGATCGCTGAAATAAAGAGACATGGCTAATGATCAGTCTGATGGATGAAATAAAATAGAGCACGTATAAGTGCACTACTCTAAAGCTCGGGATAGCGCGTGGAAATGTGGACAGGGAGACCCTATATATGAAACATCGGAAACTTGCTTCGGTATCGACAACAGCACATATGTGTAACAGGCCGGCCCACATTCACGCTTCCGCCCTCGTCCAAGCGCTCATAGGCATCAAGTTTTCTCGAGTAAAATGCGACGGAGGTAAAACAACACGATGCGTGCAGATATAGATCATAAATGTTGCAAATCTCTCGATCTAGTCACAGAAGTTGTTTCGTGGAGGAGCGGTGCCACTGTCGGTGGCACAGGAAGTCTCTTCCTTAAACTTTTTTTTTTGTCAACGGACGTTACGAACCCTCCCATGGCTTCATAATATCAACATTACATAAGACAAGGTTTAACATTTTCCAAATCTAAGTTAAAAACGAAGATCTATAGGGATTCATGGGACATGCATGAACCTCCTACATGTAGGCTGCACTACTGATAACTTAGGGTAGCGAGGCCTATTGAGGCCCGTAGCAAGGCTCAGTATTGTTAATAAATTTTTATTTATCATTTTTCTTCAAAAGATTATAAGTAATTTCAAACTATTGTCCTTTATGGGACTATTTGCAATCAGCTTATTTTTATTTCAGTCTCAGTTTCCATTTATTTTTTGGACCTGTCAGAAACTGCCACATAATTGATTATGTTTTGAGTTTAAATATGAGAATCGATCACTTTCAGTACGTGACTCTTGTTTCTAAAAATAGTAGACAGTTATATAGAATTTCTCGTATTATAAGGATAGAGAATAGAAAGGAGAACGGTGATTGGTTTTTTATATTTAGATAGAGAGGAATTATAAAAGTAGACGACACTAACCTATCCTAAGAGTTCGGTTGGCAGGAACTCTGTTTTCCATTCTTGAAAAAAAACATCCTAAGAGTTAGGCTGATAGGTGATTGCTGTAATTAGTTTTTTGACAGAAATAAAATTTGACTTACATTTCCATTTAATTTAATAATTAGATTCGACTCCATAAGTTCAAACAAACAGACTTTGGAGTCCAGTAAAGAATAGTGTTCAAAAATCAAAGATAGGGAATAGGAAGAAGAACAGTCATTATACACAGAGAGAATTCCCTCTACACCATTAAAAATTTACATGGTTCCTTACTTGCCATGAAAATATTTAAGATTCCCTATTTGTAATCCATATAAATTATGATTTCTCTAGTATCATTTTCATTAATTTAGTCCTCTAAACAGTATTAAATAACACATCTAAAGATAAATTGCCTATAGAATAACACATTGTTGTTTAGAGAAGATTATTACATACAATTTCTCAAACAAAACAAAGGTAGAATAAAGATGTCAGTGCACATATTAGTAATAAAATATGATAATATTCTTTTCTAAAAAAGCTGAAAACATAGTAGCATGCCACCTCTTATTGCAATATACAAAAACTAACATGTGAAAAAAGCGAAACAAAATTTATCGAAAAGTAACATTAGAGGTATCAAAAGTTAAGTTGATGACAAAGAAAAAACTTCAAATATTTTTATGATAAATAAGGAACGAAGTAAATTTTCAATAGCATAGAAAGAATTCTCTCTTATATGTACCCTCATATAGAAACACACGGATGGTGCTTCCTCCATGGTTTGGGCCGACTACGAACAGGTCTGACCCAAATATTTTCTACCTCTGCCGTAGTATGCCCTTACGGAAAGGGACAGGGCCTATATACTTCGAGGCTCGAAAGTGGAACAATGATGCCTGAACATTTGGTCCAGAGTCTTACTATGACGCCGTTCTCGATTCTCGTAGAGCAACCCAAAGTAGGGCCTAATGACAGATTTCATGTCGGTCAGTGACTAGATGTGACTCTGCGTCAGAGTATTCAGAATTATTGTCCACATTCTAGCTCCAACTTTAATCCCAACGGTCTCTCGTCTTCACACTCCGTGTTGTGACTTTGTGAGACTTGAAAGTAAATAGGCATAGTAATTAGTATATGCATCTGCATCTTGTTTCAGACGTTAACAGAAGTAAAACAAGAAAAGGTTGTGTACTCCCACCGGTTCTGAAAAAATCTTCTCTAATTAATGACTCATTAGTATGCTAAACCCTATCTAAAACGAGTTGAATTTCAGAACCGGAGGGAGTAGTGTTGAATCGTTGGGCACGCTTAAATTGATTGAATATACTGCTAAGTCAAACGGCCTCGTTGTTAGATTAGAGTATATATATATATACATACATGTAGCCGATATATGTGGCTCAATTAACTTATTCTGTTTCGATCACTGTAAACCAAAAATACTGGATAGAGTTGTAAACAGCATGGTGGCACTAGTTTAGAGCAATTCATGATGATCGTGTGATTCGTGAACCAATCATGAACGATGTAATCGGCATCTCTTCTCATTTGCAAGCCTTGAAACCCGCGCACGTCAGTAGTATGCATATGCCATGGAAACTGGCGTATGCATACTACTTGGAGCCTGTACTATGACAATCTCCTCGGCATGAGGTTTTGCATGCAACTTGCAGCAGCGTGCGGCCGGCAGCACAGTGGCAGGCTCGTCGCGCTGCACGGCACACGCCGGCAGTCTCGTCATCAAGTGTCAACGCCTCGCGACCATGGACTTGGAATTTGGACTGTGCAGTTTTCTCCCATGGAACCAGGCATATGGCAGCGTAGCCAGCTGATCGCCAGCCAACCGGAGTCTCTCTGTTCCTTCACCCGTAATTCACTGGCATGCCCTTTAACTGAACATTTTTGTGTCTGAAGTCTGAACTTTCTGATAAATCGTTGACTCCAACTTGCCATTACGCTCTTCTCGGTTGATGGATTTTTCAAAGCTTGGGAAAACGGATTGACTTGCCACTTTGCCAGCCATTGCGAAACCCTGAAGAAAGAGGTTAACAAGTAAACTAGCTAGTTAAGCAGGGGCTACAGAAATAACTGGCACTCTGACGAAACTGGTAGGCCGCTCATACAGTTGGCGAGCTGAACGTACCAGCCGTGCAGTTGCAAACCAGCAGCAATTAATGGCTCGCTATCAAATCAGCCCTAATTACTTTCGTGTCAACGGAACAGACGGCATGCTTGGTTCGTACGTAGCCAGGGAGCATTGACGTGTGAACAATGTAGAAGCAGTTCATGCCACAATGGGCAAAAAAATGGAACTCACGGAACAGTGCCAAGGAAGCATACTTGCAAGTTGCGCCAACTTCCAATGGTGTGAATATATCCGAATCCGACAGTTTGTGTTATTCGCCATTTGCGAATACTAAGAGGTTATTTGTTTCTATGAGCTGAAGGATTAAAACTAAACTTTAGTCTAAATTTTAGTTTTGAAAAAATGAACGGGAAAGCTAAAAGTTGAACTTAACTTTAGCTCTAAAAAAGAAAAGAAGTTAAAAGGAGGACTAAACTTTAGCTCTTCAAGAGATGCTAAACTTTAGCTCAAATTTTAGGAGCTAAACTTTAGTTCCTTATAAAAACAAACACCCCTTAAGTTAGTCAGTTACGTACATGACCTGTTGGATCAAGCACTCCAAAAATTTGAGCGCACGGCTTACCCGTTGAGTACTGTGACATTGATCAAAGGGTTCAAAGTGTCACTTGAAAAATTAACTGGCTAGCCACCTTACCGATTGAGAGATAGCCGTCATTACCTTCTTCAGGACGTCAACATCTCTGGTAGCTTGTTAGACATCAGGTGATCCTGACTTCTGAAATGTTCAATAGAAACCATAGTATCATACATGGATGACGAGCAATGACTAGATGTGACTCTGCATCAGAGTATCAGGATTATTGTCCACATTCTAGCTCCACCTTTAACCCCAACGGTCTCTTGTCTTCACACACCGTGTTGTGAGACCTGAGAGTAAATAGGCATAGTAATTAGTATATGCAACTGCATCTTGTTTCAGACGTTAAGAGAAGCAAAACAAGAAAAGGCTGTGTAGTGTTGAACCGTTCGGCACGCTCAAATTGATTGAATATACTGCTAAGTCAAACGGCCTCGTTGTTAGATTAGAGTATATATGTAGCCGATGTATGTGGCTCAACTAACTTATTCTGTTTCGATCACTGTAAACCAAAATTAGTGGATATAGTTGTAAACAGCATGGTGGCACTAGTTTAGAGCAATTCATGACGATCGTGATTCGTGAACCAATCATGAACGATGTAATCGGCATCTCTTCTCATTCGCCAGCCTCGAAATTCGCGCACGCCAGTAGTATGCATATGCCATGGAAACTGGCGTAGCCTGTACTATAACAGTCTCCTCGGCATGAGGTTTTGCATGCAACTTGCAGCAGCGTGCCAGCGTGCGGCCGGCAGCATGGCAGCAGGCTCGTCGCGCTGCACGGCACACGCCGGCAGGCTCGTCATCAAGTGTCAACGCCTCGCGACCATGCGCTTGGAATTTGGACGGTGCAGTTTTCAATTAAGGACCCAGGCATATGGCAGCGTAGCCAGCTGATCGCCAGCCAACCGGAGTCTCTCTGTTCCTTCACCCGTAATTCACTGGCATGCCCTTTAACTGAACATTTTTGTGTCTGAAGTCTGAACTCTCTGATAAAACGTTGACTCCAACTTGCCATTACGCTCTTCTCGGTTGATGGATTTTTCAAAGCTTGGGGAAACGGATTGACTTGCCACTTTGCCAGCCATTGCCAAAACCCTGAAGAAAGAGGTTAACAAGGAAACGAGCTAGTTAAGCAGGGGCTACAGAAATGACTGGCACTCTGACGAAACTGGTAGGCCGCTCATACAGTTGGCGAGCTGAACGTACCAGCCGTGCAGTTGCAAACCAGCAGCAATTAATGGCTCGCTATTAAATCAGCCCTAATTACTTCCCTGTCAACGGAACAGACGGCATGCTTGGTTCGTACGTAGCCGAGGAGCATTGACGTGTGAACAATGTAGAAGCAGTTCATGCCACAGTCAGCAAAAAATGGAACTCACGGAACAGTGCCAAGGAGGCATACTTGCAAGTCACGCCAACTTCCAATGGTGTGAAAATATCTGAACCCGAGCAGTTTGCGTTGTTCACGAATACTAAGATTGGTCAGTTACAGTGTTACACGAACCGCCGTTGGATCGAGCAATTTAAAAATTTGAGCGCGCGGCTTACTTGTTGAGTACTGTGACATTGATCAAAGGGTTCAAAGTGTAACTTGGAAAATTAACTGGCTAGCCACCTTACCAATTCATAGTCCATAGTCGTCATCACCTTCTTCAGACATCATCGTATCTGGTAACTTGTTACTTGTTAGGCATCAGGTGATCCTGACTTCTGAAATGTTCAATAAAAACCATAGTATATCGTACATGGATGACGAGCAATGTCAATCATTTTTTAAGCTTGAATCTGCAACTGGCTATTCATAGACATCAATAATGCAGACATAATTACACGAGCTGTTAATTGGACCTTGAAGAGTAGGGCATGGCTTATGTACAGCAACCAATGCGGGGGCCGAAAGAGATTGGTTTCTAGCTGGGAAGACAGGGGAAAAAGTCATGGCGCATGCTGGAAGCAATTCCACAATGATGCATGTGCAAGTGCAGCGTGTCACGGTGGAGTACTTGGACACCAATTAATTCGCTTTACCTGCACGATAAACCGGCTCTCTTAAAGGTTCACCCAACGGAAAGCACATTTTGGCAGCTTTTTCATGCAAAGCAAAGTCGATGGATGAATGTACAAAATGGCCTACCACATTAGTAGCATCTGATTCTCGAAAAGTCTAGTGCAAGTAACCAATCACAGCATGTGCGATGTTGCTGGTTGGGAGATTAAGGTTTAATCTTCTGTTTTTATTCTTGTTTACGGAAGTTGCAGTTCATAATCAAATATTGTTCCCTATGAAAGTGGGATTTTTTTTTTCTTTTGGCTAGAGCTAAACATGTCTTGTTTTTAATCGAATTGAACTAATCGCTTCCACACCATCCTTTAGATATACCGAGCGCCTAACCAAAAGTGTTCCAAGACGTGGAAACATATGCCACTAAACGAAACAGACACGTATAAATATTGCAGACATGTTGCCTAACTTAAAGTGTGGTGCGTGTAAGCGATGTGTTTCCTAGGTTTATCAGACTTGGTTGATCCAAGGTATGGTGATGCTGGATGTTTGACGATGTCCTTTGACATCTTTAAACACGCCTTAGCTTGATTGTGATTCCGAGACTGTGAATTGAGGATATCCCAAATTTATTGAAGTATATAGGAAATGTAACTTATGTGCTCTACAAATTTGTTGAAGTATAAGTATATAGGAAATTTACTGCTGAGAAATTTAATGTAAACACTTCCATTGTAATAAGAGAAGAAAACTAGGAGATCGAAGAGGAACTAACTAGGCGCAAGACAAGGTTAAGTTGGCTGAATGCAGATACACGTACGTACGGTTTGCGATGTAGGTCTCTGAGAAAAGAAAGAAAATCTTTCTCCTATACGTGGCTCCGTGTATGGAAGATGGACCTACACGGCTACGTACAACATTGGCCGAGCAGCTTTACCTGTGCAAGCAAACAGCAAGCGCAACGCACAATCGAAGCCTGCATAAAGGGAAACAAGGAAAAGAACCATTCAATGCGTCCAACGAACACGAAAGCTACCTCCCACATTCAGAGCCCAATTAAAAGGTTTCCCTGTTTGCATAAACTCGCAGCATCTTGAGGAAAAAGAAAACGCCCAACTTTCCATGACTCCATGCATGGTTATAGTAGCAGCACAGTTGTACAAAGCCTTGACATATACAGTAAGGCAAATATATACTTATGTCTGTCCCAGACAGTAAGAGGAGAAGAGCAGTGAATAAAACGCTACGGTGTACGTCGGTGGTACGGATTAGCATATGGCAGCAGCAAGTTTATTACCGCCACTACACTAGATAGGTATATAGGTCCATGGTGGTGTTGGTGGGAGGGAGCAGGAGGAGGGCCACGGCACAGGTTGCTGGTGAGGGCGAAACAAGAGGAAAGGATAGGAGCAGGCCACTCCAGTCCGCTCCCCGCGGCGAGCCCGGCTCGCCTGGGCGCTGGCCACGTGATGGTGGTCCGACGCGAGAGCAACTAGATAGCCCTACGATGACGGTGTGAGTAATTATTAGGTGCACGGCCCCGAAAACAACTGCTTTCCCATCCGGAATCATTGAGCCTATCTATTTCTCCTCCTCCTTGCTGCAAAATATCTCTCTGCTTAATTATCTTGCGGCAGAATGTGATCGACGGGGCAGGAGTAACATCGCGTCAAGCTGTCAATCCGGTTTGGCTTTGCGATTGTGGGCTAACCTGTGACTGTGAGTGAAGTGAAGTTACAGGCACACGTAAAACAAGCGGGACTCCCTCCCATAGTCCCATGGATGACATGATGGGCTGGTGGTGGCTGGCGCTCCCGATGATAGTGTGTGTGCACGTCGGCAGGGCGGGAGGTATGGCGCGCTGCCCGGCCGCCAACCGACACGTGGCAGGGTACGGCAGGGGCCCTCCCGAGAGCAACCGCCACGTGATGCCCAGCAGGGCGGTGTCAGAGGCCCGAAAGAGACGCGGCCTTGGCCTCCTCTCTCGCGTGCGTCCCCATCCGTCGCCATCTCCTCTTCCCCCACCACACCACCTCATATCATATCAACCAAAAAAAAAAAAAAAAAAAAGCCTCCGAATTGAAATCCGAATACAACGCCTGCTCTACTACCTCGACGGGGGCGCGGCGCGGCCCTTGCGAAGTTTCCAACCGACACCGCCCACGCCTTCCTTCCTCCCCCTCTCCCGGCCGGCAGTGTCAGAGAACCCCGCGTGCTTCGTCGCAGCTAATTATACTAGATTGGATTACTTAACCTGGCGCGGCGGACGCGATTGGGCAGGGGATCAGTTAACTAATCGCGGCGCGTGGATTCTGACGGGCGGGGTTTAGTTCCGTTAGTTAGGAGGGCGATGATCACGTGCACGGTGGTGGTGGTGGCGGGAGCAGGAGGTGGAAGTTTTTTGGAACTGCGTAAGCGAGGTGGGCACGTGCCGCGGGGATTCCCGTCCCGCGCACCGCAACCCCACCCGCGCCTCGGGATCCTCGTCGCGCTCACGTGATTCGATGCCGTTGCCCCCGCCCGCCTGCTGCCGCACTAGGACGAGCCGAGCTCGCCGCGCCGCTCATGCACGCTGCTCATCAGCTCATGCACGCACGCACCTCGTCTCTTTGCTGCGGCGTCGCGTGCGCCCTGTCCCGCTTTCCGTTGGCTGCGTTCCGTTTTTCCTTTGTCCCCCCCTCGGCCCGGTTTTTGTTGCGTTGCTCATCGGCGCCAGCTAATGCAGCTGCCTCTCAGTACCGCTCCGTGCTTTACTTCACCCCCGGTCCACAACACACACAAATCACCGGTGCCGCCGGATAAGAGAAGATAGGCAGCCGCGCCACGTCGTCGATTCTTCCTTTCATTTGCTGGAAAAATGTACTACCACACGTCTCTCTCTCTCTCTCCTCATGAGGAACTGCATAGCGCACTGTCTATCTAACTACTCCACTTACAAGGGAACTACTGTAGTATTCTACAATAAAGTGCCATTATAATTACATACCTTCCGTGTCATGACACCCCGTTGGCACAGTACACTCACTCAAATGTGGTCACCGCCAATCAGTGGCATCAACCTCAAACAGATTTCATGTATCGTGTGAGCAGTACTACTCCAAAAAATTATTGACATATACACGCTGGACACCATTATTATTGGCAGTAAACTATTGCTCGTTGTCAGACATTTCGTTCCTAAGCTCTGGCTTTGTCAGTTGTTTAACTCCTTCATCAAGTACTACGTACACACCTTCCTCTAGTATTTTTTTTTTATACCTGTCGGGTGAAACTTCATCCACTTTCACAGGTCAGGACCATATATACATATATACCGTGCGCATTATGCCATGGTGAGATAAATGGATGCTTTCTGATCAATGCCACAAGAGACATCATGGACCCAAGAAAAAAAAATGGTCCCATGTGTCAGTTGTTTTACACGATCATATAAGTGATTGTGTCTCCCAGTGTACACAACGCATATGGCTATGCTGATTGGTGGTTACGTTGAAACAAGGAGTGGTCCGTTGCGGCCGTACGCGAGTGAGCCGGAGGCGCACAGCTAGCAAAAACCATCTCGTACACATTTCTCACACACACGGGGCCATGACGAGACAACAGCATGCATCCCTCCTCCACCGTGTGGTCCTGCATGTGTGGTCGCAATGCAACACGGCAACCATCCCGCCCATTATGAGAGCCCATATATTAGTGGCTTCTTGTGCCATTGTTGGGGATTCGAATTAGTTCCTCTCTCTCCCGCCCGTATCCGTATCTCTTGTCATGCTATCTCGACATTAAGGAGGACGGAGCTGGTTTTAGGGCATTGGCGATATCAGCGCGGACAAAATTAGTAGAGACATTAACCATGATAGTGCCTCGGATCGTACGGGTTTGTTAGCTCGACAAAAAGATATCCGACATGTCACCCGTATTTGCGCTAATAATTGTCAAAACTTAATTGTTGCTACGGTTGTCGCAATTCAAAATAGCGACGTGCTCATGATATAGCTCAGGACAAATAGTCGACCGTCGCCCTCGAACGAAAATATGTTATTTTTATAGTTATTGTAGAGAAAAACATGCATTTTTTTCTTTTTCTTTTAAAAGAATATGCCTAGAGCTCTTTCTCTCAACTCATAGGGACAGTAGTGGCTCTATGATTCGAACTAAAGGCTTAAAAAAACCATTTATGGTAGGTAATACATGAATGTTTTTGAGTAGCTAGATCCAAGCAAAGGGTGGCGCACCATAGTTGATTTAGAGTGGTGCTCCATATGATAATTTGTCTAGTATATTTAGTGCTAACATTTTAATTTTCCCTGGTAGTGCACCAGGATAGATATACCTAGCTTCTCCACTGGCGCATGCCGCATGAGCAGGGGACTATACGTCAGAGAGACTAGCTATCATGTGTAGCGTAGCATGATGCTCAAGTATGGAACAAGGACGGCGTACGGAAGAACGGCAGGGGAACGGCCACCCGGGCGTCCACGTCTCGGCGGACCTGAGGCTGGGCCGGGGGGCAGCGTGCAGGGCTCTATCATTGTTGTGGCGCCGGCTTTCTTGGGGCTCAGACAGCGAGTTGAGAGAGAGAGGGTGAGTGAGCAGGGGAATTTTTTTCACCGTGTGCAGCCAGTGTCACTCGCTCATTCCCGGCCCCATCCTCACTCGCGCGTCGTACGGCCATTACGCAGCCAACAAAAGCGTCCGCACGCCGTTCTTTTTCCCTTGCTAGTGGTACGGAGCACCACCACCTCCGCCCAGTTGGCTGCCTGCTTTTACGGTTTACTTTGTACACGATCGATCGCCCTGGCCGGCGGCGGTGAAAGAAGGCAGGAAACCCGCAACCGGCCGGCGCGCACTGTTCATGTCTTGTACTACTTCACTCCCCGCGCCATGTCACCATGTGCCTGTATGGATAACGTGCATTCCTCTCTCTCTCTCTCTCACTCTACAGCTCGTGAATGAACTCTCATGGGACGACGAGAAAGAGGTGAAAGGAACGAGGTGGGTACGTACAGGACCGGCAACGGTGAAGACGGAAAGAGTGTTAAGAAAAGGAAAGGCACAGTGGTGGAAAAGAAAGAAAGTAAACGCGAGGTGGCGGGGCCCAAGGGTCCCCGCGAGCGCCGACACTCCACGTTGCGGTGACGTCAACCCGGGCAGCCCTTTACCTGCGGTAACTACCACCGCCACACCATCCGCAGCAGGCGGCCGCACCAACCAAATTCATCGGCAGCTAGCGGCCGGCCCCGCCGCCGCCGTTAAATTCTTCTGTGCATGCAGGTCCCTGCTGCACACACACAGACTCTAGCATCACCTCACCTCATCATTGATTACTGCATGGGAGGTGGAAGTGTCAGTCGCTGTGTCACGCAGAGTGAAAGTGACTGGTGTCCGGGGAGTATAGGACTAGTATTATTAGCAGTCGTATGTGTGTTGCAGTAACATTATCTTATCTTATCCGGATTCTGAGCGTAAATGCCACGCTCCAGCGTCGACACGGCCAGCCATTTCTCGGCACACCCATTGGCTCGTCTCCTAGTCTCCATATACGCCCGTATGATCTCTCTACCCAGATCAGTACTACAACTGAACCATACGAAGAAGACGGATTTTTATTAGTGGTCGCTGACATGTGGTCCCCAAGCGTGGCCCATGTGGAGTCGCACTTGTCAAATAGCCGCTCAATTGAGTTTCAATGTTGATGTGCAGGGTTTCGTATTGTCATCCGACTAGCTAGCAGTACTAGTAGCTCCGGCTAGTGAGTGTGTGCCGCTAGCTCTTTGCTTTCGCTTTGGATGCACAGGAGGAAGCGTGCCGAATATAGGGTAGGAGTAGCTAGCTCAGCATAGCTGCCTCCCTTTTGACCGGACTCGAGAGTGTCAGTGAAGCTAGCTGTGGTCAAGCCGAGACAGCTCACTTGGAGCTCGCTCGCTCGCTAGCTAGCTGTGATGTGTGCGGACCAGCAGTTGCAGTAGTAGGAATCATGCTGCCGCCTGGTTATCTTATGTGCGGAGCGCGGCGCGCGCTTTTGAGCATGTGAGGTCCGTGTGACGGACTCATCGAGCGCACGGACTGCACGCACACCGTTTCTCCCTTTCCTTTGACGAATATGTATGCGTGTGGCCAGCCCACCCCACGCACTTGGGATCATTGGGTTTGGTTTCCTAAGTTTGACTCCCTTAAGATATATATGGAGTATTATAGTATTTTTTATTTGTTATTTGTTACCACGATACTACTCCCTCTATTCATATTTAGATATTATTTTAGATTTGAACACGAGAAATAATAAGAAATAAAAAAATAGGTATACTGAAAACAAGAAGGAGAGAGATAGAGATAGAGATGTAGTGTGAAAAGAGAATATTATATTGGGAATCATATTTAGATGTTATTTTAGACTTGGACACGAGAAATAATAAGAAATAAAAAAATAGGTATACTAAAAATAAGAAGGAGAGAGATAGAGATAGAGATATAGTGGGAAAAGAGAATATTATATTGGGAAGAGAGAAATGTGCATTAGAAAACGAGAATGACATATATAATTATAAAAAAGTTAAAAACCTTAAAGGGACATATAAATATGAACGAAGGGAGTATAACGCACTCTGTTATTAGCAGCCGTGTAGCTGTGTACTTTTACCAGTAGTTACCAGTACTAGTACTACTTGACTTCATCAGCTGGTAACAGAAATTATAAATTCACCTTATCTAGAGTCGTAGGGCAGGAGTACTAGGTAAACAGTTTATCAACACAAGCGCTTTTAACTAACTACCCCATGTCAATCAAAAAAGCCTGGCAAGTTCCTGGCGTCACCTAAATGTTATGGTACTCTTTACATGAGAGAGATGGCGCGGGGTGGGGAGCGTAAAACGACAGCACCGCATCATTAGCTCACGTATCAATATTCCGCGTGTGTCAGAGCCACCATGTGTCAACATGTCCCGTGTCGGGCTTTGTCGCAGAACCCACCAGCTACGTGATGCACACACACTCGCACATATGGAAGCTTTCTTTTTCACATCCTGCTACAAGCTTCGTACGTACCCCGGTTAGCCAGCTAGCTCGCCGGGTAATTAGAGCCGCGCCGTGGGCCAGGGCGCCGTGTTAGTTACAGCCAGTAATAATGATTGAGCTCAATTAATCCACCGTACGGGAACGTACCACCGCGCCCTCTTCCGCCCGGCCATTTCAGCGTACGAACGAAGAACGGAAGAACCCGGCCGGAGGCAGCAGCAGGCTGCTGCGCCGGCCGATGGATCGAGATGTTGTGGATGGATGGATGCTCACCGTGAGAGTAATGGCCTGCTAGCGCTGCACTTATTATGGAGCCCAAACAAGGTGTGATGGCGCGGGAAGGTTCGCTTTTACGTTAGCGTTCGCAGTTACCCTGTCCGTCGTCCGTGACGGCACATGGCGCTACAAGTCGCCGCATTAGCAACAAGCTTGCACGCAGACGGCAGGGGAGCGAGTAAATTGCATCACCTCACCTCCGCCTCTGCTCTGCTCTTCTCCGGCCCGGATAAAGAAAGATTCCTCGAGGGACCCGGCGCCGCGAGCACGGCGTCTCCCCCTCCCAAACCGCGACGACGTGCTGCGGCACGGCAACGGCCGGCGACGCGACGCGACGGGGCTTTATTGCGCGTGCCGAGAGTGGCAAAGACGAGCGAGGGGGGAGGCGCGCTCCATCGACGCCGGGAGGGGTGAGAGCTATAGGGACAGAAATTGACCGGGTAACCATTCTCGGCGCACGGCAGCAGACTTTTTCTTCCCCTAGGGCCTGTGCGTACGAATGCCCCTGCGAGGTGAGCAGCATTGATTTTCGCCAGGATGCTTCGGCATCCACTTCCATGGACACTTGCACAGGCTACAGCTCATGGAGTCACGTGGGCGTGTGCATGCATTGCGGTTAAAGTAACCACAAGGATTCTTTCAATCTTTCCCCTCCGTTTATTTTTATTTTTCTCCCAACAGAAAATACTGGGCCTACTGATACTAGCGGTACAGCGAGTAGCTAACGGAATTAAGCTAGTAGGAGAGAGAGAGGGAGGGTGGGCAGAGGATGGATGCAGTGCATGGGAGATGGGGGCATGCACGTTGGGGCCTGCTGCCGTGCTGGGGTTGCAGCTTCCTCTCCCCTCTGCAAGCTAATTCTATACTCCCCCTAATCGCACCACCTTAATGCACAGCTTTTTGTCAAACATAATTTTGTGCACACACATGTACCACCCGCTGCCGCTGCTGCCACCCCCCCCCCCCTCCCCCGCCACTCTATATTAATTAACCTCGCAACAACCCCTTCCCCTTGTTACTGGTGAGCGAGTGACCGGGCAGCCCTTCAAAGCTCAGCACTATTTCTTCTCCCCCTCCTCTCCCCTCTCATCACTCCACTCCACACCTTCTCTCTCTCTCTCTCTCTCACTCGTCTCCTCTGCTACTATCAAGCTATAGCTTCTAGTAGCTCGTACTAGAACGAGCACTGTCACTTGTTGCTCGCTTCAAGGAACTGCCCAGTTACGTACCGCGTGGTACGGCTCCCTAGTGCTGCCCGGGGATCGATGGCGTCGGAGTGGGAAATGGCCATGGGGGTGGACCTCGGCATGGGAATGAGCGCGTACCACCACCACCACAACGCGTCCGGCATCACCACCGCGCCGATGAGCGGCAGCTACTCCACGCCGCACCACCACCACTACTACGGGATGCCGCCCATGGGCGACGCCACCATGCGCGTCGACGACCTCCTCGATCTCTCCAACGCCGGCGCCCACGAGTTCTTCCCCACCGCCGCGGGACCCGCGGGCGCCACTGACAACGGGCACCACCACTCCGGGGCCATGGGCGAGCCGTCGCCCACCGCCAATTCTTCTGATCACCAGACGTCGCTCCTCTCCTTCGCCGATGAGTTCTACATACCCGTAAGCACCACCACACACCCTTCGATCGCTCAGGCATGCATATGCACATATACTTTGGCTCAGCACCATATGTCGTTGTTGCATAAGAGTACGTAGTAAAGGTTAATTTTGAGATCGAACCGGTGAGCTGAACATTATTATTGGCCATGTCTTTGATTCCTTCAGACCGAGGAAGCCGCGGAGCTGGAGTGGCTATCCAAGTTCGTGGACGACTCCTACTCCGACATCCCGAATTACTCCTCCGCCGCGCACGCCGCAATGGCGGCCGCCGCTGCCGGCAACGGCGGCGGCAACTCAGCCGGGCAAGACAGCTGCGTCACGGCGGCGCCCGGCCGCGGCGCTCGCAGCAAGCGATCCCGCGCGACGGCCGCGGCCGCCGCGGCGTGGCACTCCCTCGTGCCGCGCCCGCCCTCGCAGTCGTCCCCCTCCTCATCGTCCTGCTCCTCGTCGGACTTCCCATCCTCGAACAAGCCGGCCCGGCCCAACGGCTCAAACGCCAACCGTGGAAAGAAGAGCCCGGGCCCCGGCGGGCCCACCGCGGGGGAGGTGGGCCTGGAGGGCGGCGTGCGCCGGTGCACGCACTGCGCGTCGGAGAAGACGCCGCAGTGGCGGACGGGCCCGCTGGGGCCCAAGACCCTGTGCAACGCGTGCGGGGTGCGGTTCAAGTCGGGCAGGCTCGTGCCGGAGTACAGGCCGGCGGCCAGCCCCACGTTCGTGCTCACGCAGCACTCCAACTCGCACCGCAAGGTCATGGAGCTGCGCCGCCAGAAGGAGCTCCTCATGATCCGCGGCAGCCACCGCGACGCCGCCGCCGCAGCGGCCGCATCGGCTGCCGCGGGAGCCGCCGGGCCGAGGCCGGAGCTCATGTTCCGCGACTACGGCGTGTGTTAGCTAGTATAGCTGCTAGCCGGAGGAGCTGGCCATGGGATGCATGGGAGCTGCTTAGAGATCCTTTTGCCAAATTCTCCTGTTTCTATTTCTTTTTTCCCCGATCGTCTACGTATTCCAGATATTTTCTTCTCTCTTTTGTTAATTATTAAATTGTTGGTACCTACTACTACTACTTTCTCTATGAGAGACAATCAATTCTGTTGGTATAATTGTGAGCAAATTAAACATATGCATCCATCATCTAAAATGGGGTTGATCCTGATTATGAGTTAGGCGAAGGCGCGCGTTAGCGTCATGGTACACGCTCCGTACTAGCGTGGCACTAGCACTATACTACGCCGTACAATCTTCTCCTTCAGTGAATGTGAATGAAAGATCTTCTCCCTATTTTTCACAGAAACAAGCGTTCAGTTCGTCGTCCTCCCTCATTCCTTTTTCTGTTAAACTTAGGTGAGATGATCTTTCTTGCTCTTGGAAGCGGAGTACCATGCTCATTGGGTTGCAGCTTTCGTCGTCGTGGCTATTACTCCTACTCCACGCTTCTTTTTCGTCACAGCTGGCAGGTCAAGCTTTTTTAATGGAGGAAAAGAGAGGAGGGAGAGCGAGAGAGCCGGGAATGGTGGGTGGGCCAGCACGTGACTTGGCCCTATCGCGCGGCCCTTTTGGCAGGGGAAAGGGTGGGCAGCGCTCCGGTCACGTGACCGTGCTCCCCTCCTCTCCCTCACCTGCATATCATCATTCTCCTCCTTCTCTCCTCACTTATTAGCATCATCTAGGAGTATCTATTTATCGTGTTTGCTTTCTTCCCCCACCCCTCTTTTTTCTCGCCGTGGGGTTATGCAAAAGGCAGGGCCAGTAAAGGTGGCTTGGGGCCGAGCTCGTTGTGGCCATGGATGGAGTGTGTGTGGGCATGCACGCGACCTGCCGACTTCCATGTGGGCGTGGTCTCCGGGTGCCGGCCGCCCCGTATATTATGGCGCGCTTGATTGATTGTCCCTGTAGCTGTGTACTGCCCGTACTAAACAAACATGTTGCGTGCCTCGCAAAGTCGTAGTTATACACTTCTTTTCAACATTTTAACTTTGGAGTGCCCCGTATAGTAGCGAAGAAAAGATGAGAGAATTAAAACTCTTTACTAGTACTACTGGGTCAGGGGGGAGGTGAAGGTATGGAGTAGTTGCAACACCCCTTTTGAGTCTGGCATGACACACCCGAGTCCCATCCAATGCCAGTCGCTCTGATAGGTTTGCCATTGACATGACTCGACGGCGTGGAGCTGGGAACATCATCAGCAGACGCTTCCAGAGCATGCAGAGCGATCGAACACGAGAGCTTCTTGGACGCACACGCGGACGAGGTGGACCGAGTTGACACGACCCGAGAGAGTTTATTATAGGCTCAGTGCGGCTGCTCGACTTGACAGTTGCTCATGCACCCAGCCAGCCACAACGGAGTACAGTAGCAGCGATGACCGGAAACGCGTGCCAGGGAGACGCCTTTTTTCTGGCCAGGCCTTGATTCCTCGTCGCTGACGTGAAGCGCATGCAGGCTCTCGATTTGTGTGCGCTGCGAGAGCGCGCGCGGGCGGGTGCCTTCGCACCGGGCCGAGAGACGGGCTGGGATGGTGGGTGGACCCAATGGCCCAACTTCGCCGGGGATATACGGCCAATTGGGCTGAAATGAGAGATGGTCTAAAAAGGCTGAAATGAGGGGTGACGTTGGAGCGGACCAATACCAATCCACAAAATTAAGGTACTACCCACTGAGGCTGTTTCTGCTTCCGGCTAGCCTCCTCAAGGCTGCCCCGTCGCCACCTGCAGAGTGCAGACCGCAACGCCGCCGCGGCATCATCCTCTCCATCCCCTACCTCCGCCCCCTTTTGCACACGAGAGCGCCGAACAGATTATGAGGATGGCGTTCGGACGTGGTCTCATACAGGATCAACGCTGTCAGCCTGTGAAACGGATGTCCGTTGCTGTTGGCGTCATCATCAACGCCACTGCCTCAGCTGCATGCGTGCTACACACGAAGACGAAGGTAGTCCTCCATTGCTGCCCACAAATAGCCATGTGACATTCTGTGCTCCTCACCCTCCAACCAACCGTGTTCATGAGATGCTCGATGATATGCCTGAGAGAAGCATGCTGGAGAATTATTCACTCTTTTACATCTGATAGCAATTAGGGGATGTGGCTTAGGGTATTCCACTTATAGATGTCACTAACCTCCTATTTTCTTCATTTAGTAGGCATCTTCCTACAAGAATCTTGAAACAAGTAAAACAATCACTCCAAAGTTAAAATGTTGAAGTAGGTTTCATTATACAACATTTCTGAATTAATTGTTTGAATATACTATGAGTTCACCAGTGGTCGTATAACACTCAATTGTTTGTGGCTATGGTTCAAAATTTGATGAATATTGTGGTATCCATATACTGCAGTAGTGCTTCATTTAGTTGGCTATTGTGACTCCGAAATTTACATTAAATAGATAGTAGTCCTCTGGTCTTACAACATATATGTCATGTCATCAGTATAACAATGAGTATTGCTATGTAGCTGAGATGTAAACTGCCACATAAACTTAGAGCGGATAATATATTGGAAAAATCTATATACCTTTATTATGTGGTTTATGCAACAGCAAAGACATTTACTGGTAATTCCCGCAACTCCTCATGAAAATATCATATATACACTTGCTGCAGTTTCTAGCAACAGGAACAACTTGTTATCCTTTTTCTTCCAGAATTTCTTAGTACTGACAATTGGTTGATCTGCCAAACACAATTGCTATGGTGTTTATTTATTTGCTTGCACCAGCAAGATGAACATGAAACTGCAATATGGTTTGCTCAACTTAAGCATGTATGTGAATTTCGAGTAGTATTTTTTTTTTCATTATTTAGGAAATTTTCCTGAGATGCCAAGTTTGCCTAGACAGGAACTCAAGAAGATCTGCAGCATTGATATGCAACGATGCACATAGGCAAATAGTACCAGCTCCATCTCCTTTGGGTAACTTTATCGTTACTATATCTTTAGCAGCTGAACTTTAAATTTTAAAATAGTGACCCTGCACACAACATAGTTATATCTATTTATATCACATATATCACAAGTATTCCTATAGCTATGAATATTTTAAGAACGTTTTGCAAAACATTCTTTGAATGTGTTAGCACATTGAAGGAGTATCAAGTGAACACTTGACATGAAACTAGTACTGTAGATTAACTTGCTTCAGTGTATTGCATCATAGAGAAATGCATTCATTCTTTTCAAGTGTTTTTATTTACTAAATCATGCTGAATTAAGCTTTTGCTGTTCAAGTACTTTTTATGTTGTCTTTAATGTGAAACGCCTTTACTAGTCATTGAACTAAGATTATTGCATAAATCATAATATAATGGGTATATAAGCTTTCTATGACGGCTATACTTGCTGTTAATGATTTGTGTTTTTCAGCATTTGGCAGATTAGGATCAAATAAAGGCAGTCTTCTTCCTGTCAGTGGTACCTGAATATTATGGACGCCTTTTAGGAATTGGTCTTTGGAATATTATATAGTGCTTCGTTTGTTTTGTGCAGATTGTCTCTGTGATAACCAGGATCATTCAGAAAGACGCTGAAGAAAAGAAAGCTTCTTTTAATCCTTGGTCATATGTTTGCTTGTTTATAAATTCTAAGTGAGCTTACTACAACTAATTTCACCATGATGGTGCTAATTTTTAGGTACACGTGTCTGTTCCCTGTAGTAGATATTTTATATGTTACAGCAATTTCAGATAACACTTTAATGGGCCATTCACATGACAATGGTTAGATTTACCAGGTTTTGACTGCATTTGCTAATACATTACATATTCTGCAACCCTTGAGGGTACCCGCTTGGAGGTTCGTATTTCTTTTGACTCCACTTGGCAAATGATTAGTTTCTTTGTGTCATTCCACTTGCTTTGATGTCATTTGGTTTCTGTTTTCTTGATCGACAGTATTCATTGTATATTTTGTTGGCAAATTTAGTCATGTCAGGTTTGTAGTTTTTAAATGCATAATATCACTGCATCATTTTTTCCTCTTTGCACTCTGTTTAAGAAATAGTATTTATTGTTCATAATCATATATCTCAGTATTTAAAATAGATGCATGAGAATATGATTTGTTTAGTATTCACGTTTGAGTGGTTAGCTGATCTTCCAAATGTAGCCATTTCAGTGTGGTCAAGGTTTGACTGGCCAGAATTTCACTTATGCATCTGTGCAAGTAAGAGATGAGGAACCCATCTTAGGAGATTACATATACACCACACTATCTTAAAAACATCAGAAATGTTTACTGCATTGTTGAATGTAATTTAATTAGAGCTATGGTCAAGTATCATAACTTCCGAAGTCCCAATCCTTATGCTAGGATAAGTGACACCAACCACACCCACATTTGTGGCTTTTGGAATTATCTTCAATTAGTGAAACTACATGACCACTGGTCTCTTGCTTGTTACCCTTTTTTTTAAAACATAACAGCTAATTATATGTGTCCCTACAGTTTTGCTTGGCTTGAGTTGGTCAGCCATAGATGCTTCATGCCGAAGTCATTTTTCCAGAGGTTACTTGTTGATTTGTTCAAATTCATGGAATCATATTTGATTTGAGGAATGCTGAACTGGGGCAACCTGTAAGTTTGGTTCTTGTTTTCAGTTTGCATTTCTCTGCACATTTGTTAAGGATTGTAACTAGTTGATTCCTTATGTTCTGATACCCCTTTTTTGGATTAGAGCAATGATCCTATGTATTTGCACTTTGATCCAGGATGTGTCTCTAATTTGTACTCGTTTATTATTTTATATTGGTTTGGTTGTCTTTTGCAAATTTCAAGTCACTAAGCTGGTATTAAAATATGCAGGTTGTGCAACTGTTGCAGCAGAACAAGGTGAGTGCACCAGCATCAGTGCAAATTAATCAAAGTTCTCAACTGGATATATTCCAGATTGAAACCACTGAGTTATTTAGAAATCTTATAATGACTATGGACACAGGGGGTCCCTACCTTATCCTCAATGCAACTGCCAATCGGCTGCACTATCCAAACAGCCATACCAACTACTTTTCATTCATCATTCTATACTTGTTTGCGAAGGCAACCCAGGTAATTGATCCTGGACGACCCCTTGTGTTCCTATTGAGTTATTTCAGTATAATTTGCATTCACAAAATCTCTTTTTGATGATGCATGTGTTTGATACACAGGAAATTGTCGAGGAGCAGATAACAAAGGTTCTTTTACAAATACTAATTGTCAACTGCCCACATCCTTGGGGGTTACTGATTACTTACATTGAACTGATAAAGGTGGCTATATTAGATCATTGATGTTTGTGCGTCTGAATAAATTTTCAAATAAGACGAGTCTCGTTTTTGCAGAACCCACGCCACAGCTTCTGGGGTTGGTCCTTTACACGGTGCGCCCCAGAGAGAGAAGCTGTTCGAGTCAGTTGCGAGGTCCTGTGGAGGCAACAAAGCGACGGACAACGGAATAGGTCTTCCAGATGGAGGCCATCAGATAGAAGTTTCTGTAGTACTATGTGCATATGTAACCATCAGAGAGAGCTGTACTACTGTTCCTGACACATTGCAGTATTATTTTTGTTTGCCAAATTGGTCATGTTCCTTCCCCCAGGCAACATATCTGTTTTAACATGAAACTTCTTTTAAAGTACCATAAAAAATCCTTTAAATATTTCATATTAGTATTGTGTGCTTTATTCCAAATATGGACTAATTACCATTTATGTCCAGATTTGACCTACTATTAGCATCTGGTACGGAAGAAAAAGGTCAGCTGGCCATGCCAGCATTGCGAGACCCAATGGTCTTATCCTGCCGTGCTGTCCATATTTGTTATGAGTTAAAGGTGGATTCTATGATTTGCCATATATTAAGTGTATGGAATTCAAGCCTAATCTGACACAAGAATAAGCATTATTACTACAAATCACGCGCGGCATTGCCGCGCTTCGGTTTTGTTTGTGGCGGACCCCCCCCCCCCCCCCCCCCCCCCCCCCTTCGTTCAGTCATTTTGAATGCTAGAAGTCTAAGCAAGGAATACTTCCTACCTTGTTTTGATATCACTGTTTAGATTTTATCAAATGGATCAAATCAAAATGCCTTCATGTTGTGGTACTTTACTGTTATGTGTCAAACCAGAGACAGTGATAGGTATGCCCGCAAGTTCTCTACTAAAACTTGAGCTCAGATGCAGACAACATGTACTTAAGTTACAGTTATCTTCATGACACAAGCTTTTAATAAATCTTTTATGAACCAGCAATTTCAATGTTGAAAGGTTAAAAGAGATAGAGGAAATCTGGTTTTATTTTCTGTGAAACTTAAGGCATCAAGGAAACTCTCACAGTTGACCAAGTTAACATCAAAAGAAATTTTTTAAGATCAAACTATACAGGACCGATATGAGCTTTTCATGTGAGACATGTTAAACAAGCATATTTGGATGAATTGCATTCACGCAGAGTTTACATTAAAAACAAATTATTAAGATGGAGTTAGAGCATCTCCAAGTGATTAGGTAAAAATCGGTAGCTAGAATTCTGATTTAGCTATTACGTAAGATGAAAAGGATAGTGAAAAAATGATGGCACCGAACAAGTTATGTAAAATGGATTCTCTATTATTTGAATGTGTCCACGTCGTTTTATTTTGCCAAGGCCGTCGTGGTGTGTACGCCCTGGCTGGTCCAACAATGGTTTGTTGCCGACTTCAGCTATTCCAGCAGCCAATAGCGATGTTCTATTTCAGCCGCCGCCACCGCCATCACGTGGAGAGAAGTCCGTTGATCTTTGGCTCATTGTCACGCGGTGGCCTGTACATGGTAGCTGTGGAGGCAGCGACAGAGGAACCTGGAGGTGGAGATACATGATCCTGGCGACAACAATTGAGGCACGGAGACGAGATGACTCGATGAAGCGGTGCCTGGAACGGTGAAATAGGGCGCCAATGGGAACAGATTAACGCGCGGGAGGCAAAAAATAGTGCGGGAAACAGGAGCGTGCGCGCGAGAAGCGGGATGGCGAGCACGTCGGAGTCGGCAAAGAAGCCTAGCGGGGAAAGGGGAATAGCGAGCTGGAAGTTTTGCCGAGTTGGATAGCTCGTCTGTTGGAAAGCAATTTCTCCTCCTTTTATCAAAATTTAGCTATCATCTCTGTTTTACAGTGTCTCTTGGAGATGCTCTTATACAGGACTGATACAAGCTTTTCAAATGTGAGACTTGTTAAACAAGCAGACTTGATGAATTGCATTGACATTTGGACATTTTTGTCTTTCTAATTCATTTTTTAACTAAAATTCTTGTCCTACATCAACAGTTTAAGAATAGATGGTTCTACAATTGTTGTTATTGGAGTTTATATAATACTTTTGTAGACCCTCTAGAAAACAAAGTAAATAGGGATAAAGGTTTCACAAAGTTCATGATAAGAACAACCTAAATACTCCACCAAGATATCAAAGACATTATGTTTGCTCTATTGCAGGTCATGTGCTTCTCCATTCTTGAGGTCTCTACAACCACCACTCCACCAGCCATATCAATGGCTTTGTTCAAGGCAAGGGGCAGAACTGCCCCAAAGAGGCAAAGAAGATAGGTTGTCCAGTTATAAAACCAGAAAAGAGAATCGGCTGTACATCAAGCAGCAACCGTTCTCCACAACCCCAATTCAGATGTTTGCCTTCAATATCAGCCAAGACACAAGCCATTTGCCGTAGTTACTCTGGTAGTTGCCTTGCTTAAAGAAAATGTTCAGACAACTCGAGGGCAGCGATTACTTCATTATCTATAGAGGATTATCCGTACAGCATCCAAAAGCAAACTTAGCACGTGTCGAACAGGATCAGCCTTGAGGGTGTGGGTGAGTAAAGAACAGAGTTGATTTGCAGTCTGTGTCTACCTTGGTGGTGTCCATGGCATGCTGCATGCTTTGCGATGCTCCATGTGAGGCGACTGTGGCAGTTGGTGGCAGTCGAGGCCAAGCATCGCAGTTGGGTTGTCGTACACCACGCGTGGAGCTTGCTATTCCGTCATGCGGGGAATGATGGCCGGAGCAGTTGGAGGCACGGCGGCAGGCTCCGCTTCAGCTGTATGAGACGACGATGCCCAACGGCATTAAAGTTGTCAGATCTGTTGCCTCGATTGATCCTGCCGTAGTGTAGTCTAGATGACGGACTGGGCATCTATTGGCCTCGATGCAGATCAGGCAACCGGAGGAGGCATTGCCGGATTGGCAAGGGGCGTGATCTGCCATCAGTCTTCACTGGTGCGTAACCAGAAGCGAGCGCATACGCCTTTCGCTACGAGGATGATGCGGAGAGGCGGGTCGAGGCAAGAGAAGGAGGCGAAGCAGGAGCAGGGGCTTAGGCGTCAACCATGGCAGGCGGTGCACAGACAGTGGTGGAGCTAGGCCCAAGGTGTAGGGTGGGCCGACTGGTGTCTGGGCTTACATGGGTGGGCCAAAGAAGAGGGAAAATAAAAAAAAACAATAAAGTAGCATAGATACAGTGCTAAAATTTGGCGTTGAGCTGAATCTTAGGGTGGGCCACGGCCCACCCAGTCCACCCCCTGGCGCCGCCACTGTGCACAGAGTCACTTGGTCGGAAGTTGGGAGAGAGAACAGAGAAGGGCAGCGACTGCCCCCGTAGGGAAAGTCCGAGAAGTCCGAGAACTTTCGGGTTGATAGGAAGATGGGCGAAGACCCGATCCAACTCGCATCTAACGGTCCAGATAGTGAGTTTGTCAAATCGAATGGATGATTTCTTAACGGGTGATGTGGGTTAACGGTTTTGTAGAGAATGCACGACATTTAATATAGATAGACTAGATGAGACACCTCCAGTGCCGCCTCAGCCCTCGCCGCTGCCGTGTGATGACCCCGCGTCGCTCTGGTAGCTGTGGTGCCGCTGCTGCTCCGAGTATGTTATCTGGTGCTCTTTGCCGGTGGTGATCTGTACAGGCCCGAGGGCGTGGAGAGTTAGGGCACCTGCGCAAGCGGCATCTTCGCGGCAGCGTGGGAGGGGACTTCTTGGATGTCTTTGGGTGACTTGACCGTCGCGGCGTTCTTAGGAGGGGCCGTGGTGGGGAGCTGCTAGGCGGAGCCGTTCGGCCGCTTCTGCCACCTCCGGCAGAAGGTGAGGAGGCAGAGCACGGAGATGAGAATGAGGAGCAGCACGAAAACTTGCAGGCGCAGCTGCGTGACCTTCCTTTTCAACTCGACGCGGAAATCTGTCCTAGAGGCCTTCGACTCAAGAGTCCTCATGGAGCTCGGTTCGACTCAAGAGTCCTCATGGAGCACGACGAGGATCAGGCAGATTTTTACGGGGCAGAAAATTTTAGTTGGAAGAGACGACTGCACCTAATTTAGTAGTAGTAGAGATATCTCTACTAACTTAAAACACATGACAAATTTCTTTTTGTTAGTGCTACTTTATTTGTGTTCCTTTATTGCTTGAATTCAAGCTGTTGTAAAATATGCTCATCTGCAAATAGGAGATGTGAGATAGCCAGACCATTTTATCCCATTTCTTCTTGAGATAATTCCTTCAGGCCGGCATCTTCTTCCTTTTTCAATAAACAAGAAAGTCCTTAAGCACAGATAAGAATAATTTTGGCTAATCGGATCACTTTATCACAATTCACGGGTAAGACAAAGGGTCTGTCAACTCACCATTAACCTTAGAATTCCAAAAAGAAAATCACCATTAATTAACCTTACTGTATAACTGATCGAGGAAACACAACACATAACACTGTCAATGTAACATTGTGCAAAACCCAGCTTTTGTAGGACACCCTCCAAGTACATGTACATCTAACACCGTCATACACTTTCATCCGATCAACTTTCAAAGCAAAGTATGGTGGCTTAGCTCGGCGTGCATGTTCATAAGCTATAAGTATACTGTTTGTGTAATCAGTCTCCTTGGAACAAAGGAGCTTTGTTCTTCTACAATGATTTTTGGCAATAAAGTTTTAAGTCTGTTTGCCAGGACTTTGAAAGTGATTTTTGTAGATAACATCACACAAGCTCATTGGTCGAAAATTCGTTAAATGCTCTAGTTTCAAAATTTGAGGGATGAGTACAATTGTAGTGTCACAGATAGTTTCTGGTATGTCGTCATCTCCCAAGAAGGATCTCATTGCATGGCATATATCCCCCTGTAGCAAATCCTAATATCTTTGATAGAATAAGGCCGGAAAGCCCCTTTTGTTGGACCCATCTAGAAAAGTGCTTTTTAAATCTCATTCGAGTACGGCTTAAACAACATGTCATTGTCATTCAATTCGGTTTGAACTGTCTTTAGAGCACCAATATGTGGTTAGTCATAAACAATTTAATATAAAATAATCCATTTATAAACATCATTTCTGTTTCATCTTTATTTTACTATAATAGTTATTTTTTTTACAGTCACAGTCTAACCAAACATACCTCATATCATTTGTATGTCTCCTTGCTGTAGCTCGTGCCTAAAAAAAAAATGTATTATGGTCACCCTCATGAAGCCAATCCACTCAAGATCCTTGTCTGGCCATGATTTTTTTCTCTAGATTCTTTCGATAATTCGATCACTTTCTGGTCATCTGAATAAGTCCTTGTAGCACGTGCGGATCTCAGTCTTTCAAAGCCACGCTCAAGCCTTTTGATTTTTGAACGAGTAGAGCAAATGATTCCCGGCTCCAAAACAGCCAAAGATACTGCCATCTTATTCTACTGTAGGTTTATTGGGTTAGCAGAACCTTTGGAGTTTTCATCCATAATTTCTCCACGGTCTCTCCATAGTCAGCTACTTTTTTTAAAAAAAAGCGTCACCTTGCGCTGCCTTCAGAGGCAAAGTGCGGGACAGGGCTCGAACCCCCGCCGGCACGGAAGCTTTCACACATCATAGCCACTGAGCTACAAGCTCACCCGCCATAGTCAGCTACTCTACTTCAAATTGTCTCATAGTTGATGTTTTGATTCATCAACTTATTTTGCTGTCCATTCTTATACTTCTCAAGGGATAAAAGGACAACAAAATAACCAGAGGATGTTGTGATAATATTATTCCAAAAAGATGCACTCTGCCCCACCCTCCTACACTATTTTTGTCCAGCTTCGCTTCCGTTGCTTGATATTTAGACTCTCTCTCTCTCTCTCTCTCTGCCAGCAACAACATAACGTAAACAATAACTTAATACTATTAAATTGTATGTGAACAAAAGCAGGAGCAAATAATCCTTCTGAATTCTGATCGTGCTGCCATATTTATTTGTGGCCTACAAAGTGCGAACGTGTGGCTGCATTGGAAGAGTATATAGCTAGAAACAAACTTGGAGAAGGACCAACAGCAATGGTCCTTCGTGTCATGGTCCAGGATGTTGCAGGATTAGATCTGATCAGATCTCATTCAACCTACTAACTGATCAATGCAGTACCGTGGTCCATGCAATGCGAGAGATATTTGTGTTTGGTCCATGCAATGCAAACGAACATGATGTTAAATAAATTTCATGATTATTAGGGACAGTTACAAACAGCTGATTACAAATTGTCTGCCATGGCCTTGGCAATGGATGTTAATAACTCCAGATGCTCTATGTGGTAAACTCTACAGAATGTGTGATTTCAAGATACTTTCTGTTGAATTGGGATCTATTCTCTACCCGCGTTTGTTTTCCGGACTCAAGCCTTACTGTCTTAGTGAACATATAATCTAGTTCTATTATGATTAATTTTACTTTATATTTGTGAATTAAACATAGTATAGATGCAAACACTCACATACATATACGAGTCCTCACTTCCATGAACACACGCACACACATCCTACCTTATAATCTTGAGATTCTTGAAGTTATCATAGGTGCTTCGCTATCGATGGGAATATTGCCTATGGTGAAAGAATAATTAGCCATACATGCAATACCTATGTCAAATATGGAACTTGAATGTGGATGAGTTGGTTCCATCACAATGAACCCAACCACATGAGCTAGAGTCAGTTTGCATATTTCTAGCAAACGTTGTGGGTGCCATTGAGAATACTTGAACAAAAATGCCCATCTCACGTAGAATGTTCTTGAACAAGTTTCTTCTTTACTTATGTCACTCGGTTACTAGTGTCACTTGGTTAAGGAATAATGGACATAAGGTTCAGGAGCCAAGGACAAAACTCGCAGCTTGAATTTCTTGACCATGCCCAAGGTTAAACTAATTAATGCCATGGGACTACCCTTTAGTACTTCTTTGTACTTCTTTTGATGGTCATGACCACTAGTACAATAAACACTTTAATCAACGGCCCGTAATCAGCATTTGTGCTGGATGCGTTGTCCACCACAAATAACTATTACAGATATTTACAATATTTAGTGACGGGCTATATGTCCGCCACTAAGGACATGTTTAGAATCATTAAAAAAGTGCGAGACCGCCCGCCAATACCGTACCATCAGCCAACCCCAAAAAAGCGGGATCCGCACCAAAAAGTGTTGGGGCCCACCTCCAAACCCTAATACTAGGCCACCATGGCATAAGACACCGACATCGTCCCCGCCATGGCCACCATCCACGCCATCGCATCTGCCGCCACCATCGCCACTGTGGCTGAGTTCTAGATCTCTATGCCGACGTGCCTGGTGAGGCGGAGGGCACCCCCACCTACTCGGAGCCATCCGAGAGGTTGCTGAGTGCATGTGTCATGATGCGGATGGCATCGACGACCACCGCCTTCATGGCGGCCATCTCCCTCACGATGTCAGCAGTGGTCTTGGCGACCACGATCATTGTGGCCATCGTCCCCTCCCTCAAATCCACCACGGAGGGGGGGGGGGATCTAAGACGGCAAGGACGTCGGCGCCTCCGTGGCCGTCATAGTCGTTGTAAGCTTCATGACCATTGGAGTGTGCCACCTAAAAAGATATGAATATTTTAATGATTGGATGACAAACATGACATGCGTATTAATATCTGCATGAGTGTCATGCATGCAAAAAATTATCTATCAACTCAACATATGATCTCGGTGATTGTTCACCTTGATGATTGATGAGGACTGGGTGGATTGCCATGAGGATCTTGATGGAGAGTCGTGGAGATGGAGATGGATTGAGGTTAAGGACTACAAGGTCCAATTGTGTCTAATCACTTGGCAAGATTGTAGGCTTTAGTCCATAGGAAAAACCATACTATTAAGCGGGCATGAGTCATTGTCTTAGATCTCTCCAGTGTTAGGAGTGTTGGGATGCTCAAGTAAGACTTTTTGACACTAATAGTGGCAAATGGAGAAGGATCAACCAAGGTTGAGAAGTTAGGAAACAAAGTCAAGGAGGATAAAGAGTTTCAGCTTCAGGACAAGTCACCGTAAGCTATGGTTGGGTCACTATAATATCCATGGAGATGGATCCTTTGTACACGCAGGTATGTGGGTGTCACTATAAACTGTGAAGGTTTGGTCACCACAAGCTATGGTGAGTACCAAGGAGTTATACACAGAGATTGGATGTCTCTGAACTGGCACTCAGGAGGTCATCGTAAGGTACAATAGGGTCATTGTAGGATACGGTGAGTCAAGGAGCAATGGGACAAGATTCTAGACGTCTCTAGTGAAGGGGCGGTAGGGTCATCATAAGGTACGGTGATCCAAAAAGGAAGAAAAATCAAAACTCGGAAGGAGTCGTTGAAGCTACGATGGGGTCGCTGTAAGCTACGAGGAGTCAAAGGAGAAGTTGGCCGGAATTTAGACAACTCTGTTGAAGATACGGTGGGGTCGCCGTAATCTACGTTGACCTATGGCGGATTTCATGCAGAGAGGCACTGGAGATCAGTGGTCGCCATAAGATGAGAAGGAGATCACCGTATGTTATGGTGACTAGGCTTGGAGGTCACTATAACTTATGATTGTGTGTTACGGTGGACATTTCTATAGGTCGTAGCTTTTTGGCAATGGCTAGTGGAGTGGTTGTAGCCTATAAATTGCTATTTCTCAGCTCATGGAGAATTGTTAGGGAAACCTATAGTGGGCCATTTGGATTGATGGGGAAACCTATAGAGGACCAAGAGGAGAAAAGAAGACACTTGTGCAAAGATTGGAGAGTTATCTTTGAGTGTCTAGGAGAGTAACAAGAGCATCTCTTCATCTCTAGCCTAGCAGAGGTTGTAGAGAGTGTTAGTGCTATTACTCTTGGTCTATGGCAAGTTCTAGACCAGTTAGGTGTTGGTGATTGAGACTATGTGTGATTTGTTGTGAAGGTCGTCACAAGTTTATACAAGATTGGAGCTCGCCTTCGAGAGGAGCATCAAGAAGAGAGCGTTTGTGCTTGCACTCGAGTGGTGAGTGTCCCTTGAGAGAGTATTGCCTTGTGCATGGACGGAGGAGCCCGTGAGTCCACTTGGAGGGTTGATCGTGTTCTAGGGGGACGCCACCGACTCGAGGAGTGAAGCAAGTCCTTGAAGGAGGCAAGCTCATGCCCTAAGGGCAGTGGTTACGCAACCAGGCCGTCACTCTGGGAGTGATAAGAGCTTGTGTGCAAGGACTCCACTATTGAGTGGCGAGAGGGATCAATACTCCGGTGTGAGTCGATCCAACGAGGACTAGGGGCAGGCGCCTTCCTTTCGATACCTTCGGCTAAAAAATCTTGAGCCTTCTCTATAATAATATACTTTACTCTGTAATAATTTACTTTACTCTATTTTACTCTATCATAATATACTTTACTCTATTTTACCAAATTATTCTATGGAATGCATGTGTGGTGCACTAATGTGTATTTTGCAGGATTATTATTTTCTAGTACATCATCACCTTGATGATGTGGATATATTCCATGTACATCACTCTATGGTGGTTGGCATGTGATTTTTGTTCTCTTATATCTTATACTCCCTCCATATTAGAAAAGGAGTTCATTTTAGCTTTTTTTACAATTGTTATCAAATCAATTTGTTTTGAAAATTAAACTGAATTCCTGACTACTTTGCCCCCTCCATCATAACTGAAGCACGCAAAAAAAAGGGGCACAACTGGGAATCGAACCAATGACTTTTAGACTTAGCTTAAGCCCACCACAGATAACCAATAGGAGAGGGAACCAATAATGAATGAAGTTGACCCAAAACTTTATTTGATAAGGATGTATAGGGAAAACTACCCCTATTTAATCACTCATTGGTGTCACAAATGTTGTCCTAAACGAATTCCTTTTCTGATATGGAGGGAGTACATACCACCACGTGACACCAGCCATCTTGAGCAAATATTTATTCTCATATCATATGTTGCTCTTGATGTCTTGATCTTGAGGTATGCTCTTAATTCCAGTTTTCCCTCCTCTTGATCATATTGTTGTTTGAGATAAGCAATGTTGTCATCAATTGCCAAAAAAGGGGGAGATTGTAAGATTCATGATTATTGGAGTATGGAAACCCTAAAGGTATGAATGTTTTGGTGATTGAATACGAACACGAAATGTGTGCTAATGACTACATTTAGTGTTGTGGATGTAGAACCAATCTATCAAGTCAACAACGAAAATGAACATGGTGAATGGTCACCTTGGTGATCGATGTGGACTCGGTGGATTTCCATGAGGATCTTGATGGAGAGTCGTGGTGATGGAGATGGATCAAGACTAAGGACAACTAGTTTTAAGTGTGTTGTGATCACTTGGCTAGTATGTACGCTTGAGTCCATAGGAAAACCATACTATCAAGAGGGCATGATTCATTTTCTTAGGTCTCCCTAGTGTTAGGAGTGTTGGGATGCTCAAGTTAGGCTCTTGGATACTAGGCGTGGCAGTAGAGAAGGATCGACCAAGGTTGGAAGCAAGAAAACAAAGTTAAGGAGAACAAGGTGTTTTAGCTTTAGATCAAGCCACTGTAATGTAAGGTGAGGTCACGGTCATGAATGATGACTAGGCCACCAGATCGACTCTAGAATAGTGGCAAAACAATGGACAAGTGTGCAAGTCGATGGAGCTCAAGAGGTCACTATAAGGTATGGCGAGGTCGCCACAGGATACGATGAGTCAAGGAGCGAAGAAGACCAAAGATTGGATATCTCTAGTGAAGCTACGGCGAGATCACCGTAAGGTATGGTGACCTAGAAGAGGAGAAGTTGGTTTGAACTTGGAGGATGCCGTTGTGTGTATGACGGGGTCACCGTAATCTATGGTGACTCAGAGGAAGAGTTGGCAACATTCTAGTCGCCCCTGGTGTAGATATAGCGAGGTGCCTATATGTTATGTTGATTCAAGAGGATTTCACACAGAGAGGCATTGGAGATCAGGAGTTGCCATAAGAAGGAATGAGAGGTCACCATAATATATGGTGACCATTTTTTGGAGTCATCGTAATGTACAGTAGTGCTTATGGCAGTTTGATCTATAGGTTCACAACTTTTTGGCAACGACTAGTGGCATGGTTGTAGCCTATATATAGTTGTTGCTGGGGTATTGAAAACCTCTCTTGGCCATTTGGATTGTTAGGCAAACCTATAGAGGGCCAAGAGGAGAAGAGAAGACACTAGGGCAGAGATTGGAGAGATATCTTTGAATGTCTCGAAAGTAACAAGAGTATCTCTTCATCTCTAGCCTAGGGTGGTTGTAGAGAGTGATTAGTGTTGTTACTCTTGGTCTATGGTAAGGCCTAGACTAGTTAGGTGTCAGTGATCGAGCCTATCAAGTGTGATTGGTTGTGAAGGCCGTCACAAAATTTGTACAAGGTTGGAGCCTATCTGTGTGTGATGTGAGCTTGTGTACAAGGACTCCACTGTTGAGTGGCGAGAGGGATCAATACTCCGATGGGAGTCGATCCAGTAAGGACTAGGGGAAGACATCATCCTTCCAATACCTTGGGTTAAAAATCAATGAGCATTCTCTAAATCTTCTCTTTACTTATCGTCTTTAATTCCGTACTTGTGTGTAAGTAGAGATAGGGCTATCATGGGCTTGCAAGCTTGTTGATTGGCTTGGCACCGCATGCATTCCAACTAGTATTGTCAGGGTCTTGGCTTGGTAGAACTGCATAGGACTTAGAGGTTGTGAAGAATCGATCAAGTGAAGTTTGAGTTGACAATCCATATAACTGGTCCAATTCAGTTCTCGCCCCCCCCCCCTCTTGGGTCTCCTCGATCCTTACACCATGAAGGAATTCTGATGCACCAATAGAACAATCAACTAGCTCCCATGTGAGTTTATCGATATCATCAAATCCTTTAGCACTTGGAATATGCACATGCAGTGAATAAACCCACTCATTATCCCAATCAAAGTCCTGAAAGACCAAAGGGTCATACTTCTTCCCTGCCTTCTCACGCATCATTTGGAACCTTGTTTCCATCTTTTGATTGTATGGAACAAAAACAATGCCATTCAATGTGCAACAACCAGTTTCTTTTCTTTGTATGGATTTGCAAAAGAACACATTGAAATGAACGGAATGAATCAACTGAAACTTAATATATTAGCTAATGAATGCTTACAAAGTTGAATGTGCTCCAGTTTCTCTCACAATCGGAGGAGGAAGCACAAAGACTAACGGTTCGCTTAGCAAACCGTTGGATGTCAATAGCCCGCCCACCATAAGAACACCACCAGTCAATTACAATATTAGTACATACACATATATGTGCTAGGATGTCATAGCAAGTACATAATTGCTGAAATTAAAAAGCTAAGAGGAATAACACTTACGTTGATTCATTTTCTCAATGCTCTCCTTAGCCATTTTGTTGTTGAAGGCATCTCCACGTTGCTCCTCGTATTCATTAGCTTGCCTATTAATCTTGTTCCTAGTATCTTGTTCTGGTACCATTATTTCAAGAACCTCAAGAAAACAACCTCTTAGTTGTCCCAATGCTTTGTGATCATTAGCTTTGACAAGGGGAATAATTTTCCCTGAGTTAAAATATAGAGCTGCACCATAGAGTGGATGGTCCATTTGCTTGACCCAATGTCAATCAATAATGCCCATGATACGCTTTAGTAAAGGTGTCTTCATTGGAATGTCAAAACTGAGCTTAATCTTGTCGAAACTTCAAACATTGCAGTCTTTTCATCACCATCATTTGTCCTTAACACAATGAGAAGAGGGGTGGAGGCTCTTAAGCAATCTTCCACTCCGTTCCAAAACTCATTGGAGATTACAATGCTCTGCACTTCCAAACCTATTGTAGTTTTAGACAGATTGTTCCCCGTCCATTCTTCACTAATAAATAGAACCTTTAAAGCATCCTTGTTCTAATGCAAAGTCTTTAAAGTCAGAAATGAAGTGGCAAAATGAGTCTTTGCATCTCTAATAAGGTCCTACCCAGTTGTTTTCTCCCTTATTACACTTTGTAGCCTTCCATGCTTATAGATAAATGTTGTGACATGTCGTGCACGTGCAATAGGTTTCTTGAATTCCTTTAATTTTTCAATATCTTCTAGCATAAGATTCAAGTAATGAGCAGCACAAGGACTCCAAAACAATGTAGGAATCCTTTCATTAAGATCTTCCCTGCAGCCTTGTTGTGCTGCTCAATTATCAATCACAAGTTGGACAACCTTTTCCTTCCCAATGCTTTTTATTCTTTCCTATAATAGATCACCTAGCATAGTTGTAATATGAACTTCACTAGAAGCATTACCTGACTCTAAGAAGAAGGTTTCGTCAAGGCTGCTCACAAGGAAATTGATCAATTGTTTTCCTCATATGTTTGTCGACCCATCTGACATAAGTGTGCAACCATATTACTTCCATGCCAACTCATGGTTTGCCCTCATGTCATTTGTCAAATCAACACAATCCTACAACAAAGAATCACCCAACTCTTGGTTATTTGGAGGCTTAAAACTTGAACCATAATGTGTTGTTGCCTCACAAGCAATCTGAAATTGCCTTAAATTAATGGCACTAAAAGGTACACCACATTTTATGAACCACAATACCCATTTCACACAAACATAGTGTCTCTCCTCCTTAGTCTTTGCGCTGGACTCAATGGTAGGCTGGAATCCCTTGGCACGTCTTTTATCCACCACCTGTTCAAGAGTTCTTCTTAGATATTTATCAATTGTCTTTGTTGATTTTGGAGTTGTGTAGCCCTTGCTTGGAGTGATAGACCTAAACTAATAAATAGCATGTCTTCTTTTGGCTATTGTTCCAGAACTTGGCTTGACTTTGGTGTTGTTTTTTATTTTGTAGCAACATCTCGTTGTGTCACCTCCACAATGTTATCATTATCTCCATTTGATTCCCCATCAATATCATCCAAGAACAGTGGCCTCTTATGCTTTTTTGAATCCAAATATTTTGTCATCTATTTTGTGACTTCAGAGTTGACCTTGTTATAAAGAACCACATCTCCAAATCCACCAACCAAGTGTTGCTTCAACCTTTTTATCCCTCCGGAATACTCCTTTTTGTACAGACTACATGTCACCCAATCTCTTCTACTAGGATCTGTCCAATATGCATACTTCTAGCCCGGATCCTTTGAGTTTGGCTTCCATTTTGGATCATTCATGGGATCATCAGCAGCCGCACGTGAGCTGGACCTACAACATAAAAAGAAAGGAAAACAATAGTAATACAAACTGCATTAGACACTAGTCAAAAACAATTGTGCATGACATATACTAATCAAGAAGGATTATACTATTCAAACTTTATGGAGGACATGTACTAATCAAGTTGCACAACAATACATGGAGTCCTGGTCATGATGGATTATACTAATCAAACTTGCACATAGCACAAGAAGTAAAACATCTGAATTCTAAGACATATAGTATTATACAACATGTGCATGTGCCTAACCACCTACTAACAAAGAGCAAAAGAATATATTGAAAGTAGATTAGCAGAGATAGACAAGAAGGAACGGTCACTTACATGTTTGACCAGATGAAGTAGCTAAGCTAGAGCAAGGAAGAGGTGAGACCGTGAGAGGACTAGAGCTGGCTGCCAAGCAGAGGAGGGAGGAGGCCAAGCAGGGGTGGGATGAGTGGAGGAGGCATCGAACAGAGGCGAGAGCAGCCCGGAGGAGCACCAGGTTGCCGCCTTCTTTCCCTCTCCTCTCTCTCTCCCACTGCCCTCTTTCCCACTCATCTCTTTCCCGCTCTCTCTCATGGTGGATGCTGGAAGCTACAGGGCGGGTATCATGTGGATATCCATTGATCGTTGTCCTCCTCAATGGTTTCCCGCCATGTCCCATCTTTTTCCCATCCTCCCTCATCGTTTTCCCACCTTGCCCTGCTATGGCGTCCGCCCCATCTCACCTCAGGTCGTGCGGCGTGTAATGGATGCCTCATAGAGCCAAGGCAACGCCATATCACATGAGGTGGATGCCATAGGCACCATGCCATGGCGATCTCGAAGCCAGGCCATGGCTGAATGCCTCAACGCCTAGGTGCGACGCTACAAAAACATTGCAATTTTTGTATGGTCAGAGTACAAAACCTATTTTCACTAAACTAAATAATTTTACAGATTTAATAGGCATTTTAATCTTTATTTTCTTATGTGGGTTAGAATTATGGTGGGATTGGCTTCTCAGTCTCACATATTTTCTGCTCGACAAGGCAAAGGTATCAAGGGGCCATATAACCCCATCACATACTGGCTACACCCTTTTGTGTGTGGCTTTATCCTTTTGCTCTCTTGTGAGGTTCTTGTCGTCTCAGAATAAGATTCAGTGTGAACTATGAAATGCAAATACAAACACCGCATTGGTCCATCATCAATATGTACATGAAGATAAGAAATGACAAAGGAGAGACAACACAAAAATAGAGGCACACATGCTAGCATTTTTATGATAATCTTGATTGACTATGCCATATAGATAGCTGATGATCGTTTTGACAAGGTTCCAATGAGCATCATGCGACCCATGCATGTGAAGGAACACTTAGTTGAAAACATAAGCAATGCTTTGCCTTGTAAGGGTGAGGTATTGTTGACATGGTGTCTATCATCAAAGCAAGGTGGCCCTTGGTGGTAGTGATTTTAGACTTCATATTCATCGCTGGATTGCAATTGTTTCGATAGTGAGAAGCATATGATACAAAAGCTCACCCTTAGATACTTTTTGCTTTATGTCAATGGAGTCCTCGCTGGCTTGCGATTGCTCATCCTTGCATGATTAATGACGTCTTGAATGTACTATCATGATTGATAAATAATCCAAACAAGGAGCATAGTCAATGCCACGAGAATAATGTCATCCATATACAACAAGACATGTGCCATGTTGTGTCCAATTTTCTTATAGACTTGAGCCCTAATGACTACACCAAGTGATCACACACACACACACTTGGTCCTAGCTCATTCTTAGCCTTGATCCAATCTATCATTGTGACCTCAACTGCTTGAAGCCATTACCAATCCTCAATTGTATATAAGAGATATATATTTTCTGCACTCACATATATTATGTATATTTCATGCTTGTCATTTAATCACTAGAACACTCCTACCTTTGAAGTTACCAACTCTAATGGTCACAAAGACCTAATTCACTCTTTGGTGGCATGTGGGTCTTGAACAACATGGAATAGATTTCTTGTCGTGAGTATGAAGCCCAAATTCACTCCTTGTTGTGTACCAGAGGCGGGTGGCACTGATGGAGCAAGAGGGTGTGGCACACATTATGAAGCTCACACCATGAGTGCCATCATAGCCTCCATCATGCTTGTTTTTATGACTCGAGTTTCTTCTTCTTGCGGAAGGTATCACTACAACAAAAACCTCTCATAGTGACACTTTGTTAGAGGCACTTTTCTAATATGCCTCTATACATGTTATAGAGACATATTTTTGCGGCATTTAAGAATTTATCTCAAAGTAGAGGCATAATTTGTAAAAATTTAGAAGAAGAATGTGTCACATCAACAATAGAGGCATTATTTGAGGCATTTTGTAAAGTGTCTAAAAATAAATAGCATAGAGACATTTTTGTAAAATGTTTAAAATGTCTATATCTTCTAGAGACATTGCTAGAGGCATCTTTTGCGTTTCTAGAGGCGTTATTTCACTAGTTTGCAACACTTCATAAGGATAAATTCTGAATGTATACATAATATGATGGATAGGTGAGTTGGCTAGCAAGTCTCAACTTGTTGTTTTTTCACCATGAGGTCTTGAGTTCAAAACTTGACACCAACATTGTACTTTTCTCACATAATTAAATATTATATTACTCTTGCCTCTTTATTTATTGAGGCATTGTGTAATGTCTCTACAAAGTTGTCACTAATTTCATAGAGAAGATTTATAAAGTGTTACTACATTCCTAGAGACAATGCATGGTAAGGTATTTATGAGGTATTTTAGAAAATGTCTCTATACATGTCTAGAGACATAATAATAATAACTCTACAATACAATAAAAGTGCCTCTACAAGCCAATTCTCTTGTAGTGTATGTGCTGCCATAGAGAAAATTTGGTGTGGGCATCTTGTAGGTCAGCACAGAGATGACAAAGCTAAAACATGGAGTTGAGGCTGCACAACATGTTTACGACTAGCACATGATCTGTCACATGACACATGAGCGCCCACGTGTTACTAAGGGTGTTGGGGAGCTCCTTGAGCTTCCCGCAGTATTCATTCATAGTCATGTTGTCTTGGTATAGGCTATGAAACTCTTGTTGTGAGTAGTAGAAGGGCCGTTAAAGAGAGTTGTTGAGGGCGATGCCTCTTCCTCAAATTGTATTCCATATATATTTTGTTGTTGACTTCAAAAAGTGCACCATGATCATGGGATCTTTGGATATGGTGGAGTAGAGCCAAGAAATGATACAAGAGCCGATCTAGAGCCGCTCTGGCATTGTGGTGCATAATGGTCATCGATGGTGCCATTGATATGCTTGGTGATCTCAACATCTTAAAGGAGAGCTCGAAGAATGTGCACCAGGACAAGAAATTGGATTCCACCATGTCCAGCGATGTGTGGAAACATAGGCATGGATGTTGACTATTGTAATGGCCGTATCTTGGAGAGTTTATGGTGCATTGGATGGAGTGAAGAAGGGGTTGGGATGAGATTCAGGGAAGAACTAGAGTTGAAAGAGCTCATCGACATGGTGACAATGGGTGGCGGAAGGGTTTGAATTGAGAATCAAGCTAATACCTTGGGATCCATCATGACTAATAAAACAATCGGACATGCAAAGAAACTTGACCAAGAGGCTAGGGAGGAGGATTACATGCAGCAAGACTTCGAGCTATTGGTTAGAGAACCTAGCCATGTTTCTTTTTGCTACAATTGTAGTTTTTTTTTCAAAAGCTTTTTTATGAGGAATTCACTCTATAGCTTTTTTATGAGGAATTCACTCTTTCTCTGGAACCAGTGCCCAAGTGAGCTTCTCACCTTTTAGTACAAACAATATATTTTTAAGAGGAGGCTTATGACCTTTAGAGCTTTCTGGACAAGTGCAAGGTACCAAAAGCTCCTTCAAACAGGACCGGAAGACTATCTTAAATAAAAGAGCAGTGCTCCTACTCATTGGTTTGAAAAAAGAAAACAAGACCGGAAGTATCGTTCTAAGCAGGTTAGTCTGTGAGTGTCACTCTCTCCCAGTGGAAGAAGTGCTGAAAAGTTTGAGCCAAATGCAATATTTAAAATTTTAACAAGTGATGTGAACAAACCTAGCACGAGAGATCTCAATCTAAGAAACAGCTGAAAAGTTGGGGTCGTAATGATATACCCACCAATTCATGTCCTCGGGCGTTCGTGAAATAGGAGTAAGTTGATAAAGAAAAATGAGCTACTAGCTTATGAGCAGGGAGGAACCTGAGATGGGTGAGAGATAAGGAGTAGATATATCAGTGGAAATTGTGTTAGGCTATAAGAAAATTCATAGTGTCTCTGCTGTAATTAAGGGTTATTAGGACTAGGACCATGGGCCCTAGTGGCCGCGGTGGCAGGTGCGCCACTTGTCCATTAGAAATTACAGTATACGTGGCATGTTGAAGATGGAGGAGGTGGTGGTGACCACAACATACCGTTGGGGCAACATTGCAGCCCGCCAAATTAGGGAGCAGTCCCAGGTCCAGGGGCAACAAATGAGAGCGCGGCAGCAACGCGGAGAATGAACAGGGCAGCCGCCTCCGCTTCACCACTCGATGGCTATGTATCATGTCGATCCTACCGACACTACCGGCTGCGCGGTGCGGCGATGGAATGGAAGTACAAGAGAACACCGTGCGGCGAGACGATCAGACGAAGCCGTGCAAAATAAAATCAGAGAAACGAAACAGCGGCTGCGCGTACTATGATGGGCACAGCCGGATTGGGAGGGGGGGGGGGGGGGGGGGGTCACATGTGGATGGCGAGGCGGCTACGTGCCCGCCTCCGCCTCACAAAGCCCTCCCTCCGTGCCGTCACTCTCGCTGCCCCCGCCTCCACGCACGCATCCCCCATCTCCTCAAAGAGCCAATCGATCGATCGGTCGATGCACACACAGCTACTAGCTAGCTGCATGGCTCCCGCCACACATGACACACCCCTCTCCGCCGCTGCTGCTTCTTAATAAGTAGTATCGCGTCCGCGCGCAACCATACATCATCACCCACACAAGAGACGCTGCTGTTCATACTCTTTCCGATCGAGGGAGCTCGCTTATTAGCCCGGCGTCGTTACCCGCGCGCCCCGCTGTCGTCCGCCGTCACGAGCCGAGGTCGCGTCGCTTCATGTCCTTGACCTTGATGTAGGAGGTGCGGAGATGAACCAGTGCGTGCCGAGATGGGACCAGCTGGACGACCCGGCGGCGGGGGCAGGTAGTAGCGCGGGCGGCGGCGGGTTTAACACGACGGTGTCGTCGTCTGCGCACCACCACCGGGGAACAACAACGGTGGGTGGTGGCGGCGGAGGAGGAGCTGGCACGACGTTCTCGCCCGTGGTGGTGCCCATGTCGGACCAGTATTACGAGGTGGCGGAGCTGACGTGGCAGAAGGGCAACATCTCCTCGCACGGCCTGCTCAACCGGCCCACCAACAACAAGTACCCGCCCGCCGCGTCGTCATCCCACCAGAATCAGCAGCTGCAGGCCATAGGAGGAGCAGCAGCAGCAACAGCCGGGGGGGACCGCGAGACTCTGGAGGCCGTGGTCGGCGAGGCGGCGGCCCGGTCCCACTTCCCGCATCATCAGGCGCCGCTGCCTACCACGCCTTGGCGGCTCGGGGGGATCGGGGTGGACGCGCTGGTGCCGTGCGCGAGGAGGGAGGAGCAGCAGGCGGCACAGGAGGAGGAGGAGGAGGAGGAGGAGGAGGAGGCGCGGAGGAATAAGCGCGCAAGGGTGGTGTGCGCCAGCCAGGGGAGCGTCGCGCCCGGGACGATGCTCGCGCTGGACGCGGCATGTGGCACGGGGCCCGACGACGTGTGCGGATTCACCACCACCACCACAAACAATTCCACGTCGCTGGACCGGGACGACAAGGGATCCCCGGACACGGAGAACACCAGCATCGGAGGCGGAGGGGCCAGCGACTCGCGATGCTTTAGCCGACCATCACAGGCAAACTTACCTATTTATCTCTTTTGCTTCCGACCTTCATGCATTTTTCACCCGATTTGCATGACCCAAAAGGCCAAAACTTACTGCACAACAAACAGATTTTATTATATATGTCCCATATATATCAAAATTCGCACGGAGATTACTGTGATTTGCATCAATAACCGTTGCGTATACATGTGTGGATTTGAATATCAAAGAGGGACGGCTTGTGCGACGAGGGGGAGAACGTGGTGATCAACGGCGACCCGGCAATGAGGTCTTCCGTTTCCACCAAGAGGAGCCGAGCTGCTGCCATCCATAACGAATCTGAGCGGGTAAGAATAAAGCTAATTAATCTCCATTTCCACGCGTACTCACTCTTACTAATTATTGCTCTCCTATACACGAATTGGATTAAGCCTCCAAACCTACTATTAAGCAAGTTCAAGAACGCTTTCTATACTGCGCTTTTGTCAATTGTGAGCTCAACTATTCATTCTCAATCGTGGGCTCCATATGGAAACAGTTCTTATCTATAAAGCAAGTGTAGTACAACTCCTATTTACTGTGTTTCCTTAAATAAAAAGTTACTCCTCTGTTCCTTTTTTGTTGTCGCTGGCTAACTCAATTTTTAGCTAACCAACGATAACAAAATCGGAATGGAGGGAGTATATGATAACACACTTAACAGTAAGTCAGTAACCATAATTGTTTACCCTAACCAAGATAATTCAACGTTCAATTTGACCACCAAGCTAAGCCCCAATTGTGTACTACCTTTTCTACTGAATCAAAATCCCACAACATTCAGTTCCCCTTTCTATGTGCTTGTCGAATATCTGCTCTTTTCTCCTTCAGCCTCCAACCGGACACTCCACAACAATATTCTTTGGTCGTGCATAATTAAGTGATATTTAGGACGTGCCTACACCTTTCGAACAATTATTTGGTCAATAATATTTGTTATTGTATGTTTATTAACATGGATAAGATGTCATTTTCATATGTTCAAAAGTTTAAAGTACTTGAGAATATATAATCGGCAGATGTCATTTTCATATGTTCAAATTACTGATACAAATACCACTCGCCACAATATGATTCCTCAGCTTTGAGAATAAAATCTGATCATCCTTTTATAATATTTGTTCACCCGTAGCCGGCTCGCCGTTATACTTTTACTATTCGGTACAGGTTTCCAATTGGCGAGAACCTATAGATTCAAGTTTGATTGTCTGTTTATCAGTACTGTCATTATACTGTTTACTTTTATGGTACCCGAGGCAGCAAAAAAAAAAACGATTTGTGATTCTAGGCAAGTACCACATAGCCATCGCACAGTTCACGCTAGGTTTCTTTGACCTAGTCAGTGAAACGAGAATAGTCAAAGTTCCGAATATAAGATGCCGATGTGATTTTGCAGATCGATGTCTATATCACGCAGTACTTTTAGCCTAGTTCATTCAGAATCGTTTTCTTTTTAGAGCAGTTCATTAAGAATTTTGAGCTGTTGTTGAATAGTTGAAAATGTTTCGACATGTTTGGCTAGTCCTTAAGTGGGTGGGTTAGATCAAACATGTCCAGTTTGTCGGCCCGTGGGCTGAAACAAAAGTATGAGTCATTTAATTGGTCCATGGTCCAGTTACTGTGCAAGGCACACTGAACGCTGTTGCGTTGCAGAAACGAAGGGACAGGATCAACCAGAAGATGAAAACTTTGCAAAAGCTCGTCCCAAACTCAAGCAAGGTGAGCCGGTCACGCCTCCAGTTTCCATTGAAATGACCAAATAAACATTGAACGGAGCCACCGGAATCAAGAAGAGATTTCAGACAGTGTGTTGTTGTCATGGCTACTGTTAGACCGACAAGGCGTCGATGCTGGACGAGGTGATCGACTACCTGAAGCAGCTGCAGGCGCAGGTGCAGGTGATGAGCCGGATGAGCAGCATGATGATGCCCATGGCCATGCCGCAGCTGCAGATGTCTGTGATGGCGCAGATGGCCCAAATGGCCCAGATGGCTCAAATGGCCCAGGGCATGATGAACATGGGCTCCCTCGCCCAGCCCGGCTACGCGCCACCGCCCATGATGCACCCGTCCCCCTTCATCCCCATGCCCAGCTGGGACGCCGCCGCCACCGCCGCCGGGCCAAGCTCCGGCGCCGGCATGGTAGCCGACCGCGTACCGCAGCTAGGCGCCGGTGCCATGCCAGACGCCTTCGCCGCCTTCCTCGCGTGCCAACAAGCGCAGCAGAACGGACAGGTATGAGTCAAGTGCAAGCGTAAATATCATATCCGCGTGGTCGAGCTCACGTGCCATGCGAGAAACTGACGAATATGTGCAGCAGCAACAGGGCAGCATGGAGGCGTACAACAGGATGTTGGCGATGTGCCAGAAACTGAACCACCACCAGCAGCAGAGGCAGCCCAGCAACTACAAGCAGTGAGCATTATGTACATATAACCATTCTCTGTACAATATCTGTTTGCCCGAAACCATTTCTCTTTTGGTCATTGCCTTTCTTTTTCTCATTTGATTTGATGAACCCTGAATTGTTCCGTAGAGGTCAGTTCCGTTGACACGGTACGTGTAGCATCTTGTATTTATGTTGTTTTGACATGTCTGGTTAGTGTAAATCAGCAGATAGTTATGTAAGTATTTTTTTTTCATCCATCCAATCTCTTAATGATAAATAGGTCCATTTTTTTTTTACTATCAACAGGTGAAATTTTCACCTAAATTTTCATTAAAACAGTTCGTCAGCAAGCCGAGTTGTTACATAGTTGAGAATAAAAAATAGTTTTACATGAAAGGGAGGAGTGATATCAGAGTTATACATAACAACAACAATAACAAGCTAGCTCTGGTTTGAACACAAGCTGAAGAACACCACCAATCGTCAACCAGCTATCACCATCGAACAACATGTTTGCCTATGTCACAATAGCCGTTGCACGGCCACACCACCTCTTTTAGTTGCACCGTCCTATTGTCATCCTCTATCTTTAAACTAGAAAAGAAATCCTAAAAAGACGAAAGAGCTGCCCAACAAGATGGGGACTAAGGATGGGGGAAGCATGTAGGCCACCATGCGTCGGATAACATCGACCTCCCTTTAGAGCATAAACAGATCTAATTTATAAGCTCATTCCTACAAACAATCAGACTAATGGCTTTTTTCAAAGAAAACACTAACAACTTATATAATGCTTGAATTATCGATGCTACATAGTGGGGTTTTATCATTTAGAAACTATAGAAGCATGGGTACACTTAATATGTACTATTCCCTCCGTCCCACAATAATTGTTGTTTTTTATTTTTGGATATTATGTATTGATCATTTGTCTTATTTAAAAAATTATTCAAATATTATTTATCTTTTATAACTTATTTTATTTTTAAAAACTATTTTAATAATGATATACTTTTATTTTTAAATTTATATAAAATAATGGATAAAGTCCACTTTACTCCCTCCTAAGTATGATCGAAGTCCGGATAACCCCCTAAACTATTATTTGGTTCATTTTATCCCTATGATTTATTAAAATAGATCATTTTACACTTTTAATTGGTATTTTAATTCCGACTTGTTAATATTTAAGCTAGGATTGTCCTCTCAACCTTTACACAAGTGTCGTACAACATGACAAAGGATTAAACGAGTCATATAATTCTATTTGTGTCCATATTTTGTTGTGTTTAGTTCATTTTCTCTGTTCTCATGCATGGCTACAAACAAAGATTTATATACTGTAACTGGGTCAGGATAAGGATATATATCATATTAATTTATTTATCATGTTAGAAAAGACATGTTTATGATAATCTCAACTTAATTTTGATATTTATCAGCAATCCAGGATTATAATACTAGTTAAAAATATAAAATGATCTAGTTTAACGAATAATAAGGATAAAACAAACCAAACAATAGTTTAGGGGGTTATCTGGACTTTACCCATACTTGAAGGGAGTAAAGTGGACTTTATTCTAAAATAATTAAATAAGATGAACAGTTAACACATGATGATTAAAAGTAAAAAACGATATCTATTTTGAGACGGAGGTAGTACTACATTTCACCGAATTATGCTGCAAACACAGCCATTTTTCGTAACGGTGAAAAAAAACACGTGTAGGTAAAAAGGACGGCGAGCGTACCCTGCGCAGTCAATGACTTGGAAGCATAACCTGTGTCAACCATTTCTTTTCCAGATCTTTTCACTCTCAATCTCGCTCATTTTCTCTCTATTCTAGTGCTCCAGCACTTTGTGCGCCGCCGATGAAGAAAGCGATGTGTTGTTCCAGCTCGGTGGATCGAGTTCGCTGGGCCGTCAATCCAAAGGACGCGACGCGCACTGAGCAAAACCCAGCTGCTGCCACTCTGCCATCCAAAGATTCCGCTGGTGATCATGCCATGGACGACGACGAAGAGAGCAGCGAGGGAGCGAATCGAATCGCATCGAGCAGCTGGGCCTCGTGGTACAGTTCCCCAACCAGACACATGGCCTGCGGCCATTGGGCGCCGTCACGAAATGGAGAGAGAGAAAGAGAGACGTTAGATGCCGTACGAGCCACTGGACGCCGGCCGGGAACAAGGGTCTCTGCCTTTTTTTGACTCCCTCGGGCATCGGCGCACATGCCGCGGAACGCGGAGAAAAAGCTCGATCTGCGGATTGAAAATAAATAATAAATAAACACAAGAGGAAAAGGCGCGTCGGAAAGAAAAGGAAAACGGATGTCACGGTGTCGGCCAACCAACCACTGCCAGTCTCTGTAACCCTACTGTGACAGGCGATGATCATCACTCACTGGTCTCAAGAGAACACGATCAATGCACATAGGATGCTCCGTGTCCCGGATTCGACAGACGCTGTGGACTGGATGGGGCGCCATGAGACGCAGCCAGCTGCACATTGCGCTGCCGGGCCTGAATGCACCTTGCCATCAAGTTAAAGATAAGAAGATGCCGGCGCTCGCTTGAGACTTGATAGATCTGGATCAAGGAGCTCGCGAACCACGCGCAGCAATAACTCGAGAGCAGGCAGCAGCGCGGGACAGCTAATGGGGTTTGAAGAGTCCGGACCGGCAGAGATGGGACGGGCTTTGGCCGGACGCCATTGTCAATCGATGCAGGGCCCGAGCACTGTATAACGTTCTGTTCTGTTTCTGTTTGACTGGAGCCCGGGGGTAGGGCGCTTCTAATCTCGCGTCGGAACGGATACGATACAGTGAAAGGCTTCTAATCTGTTTGTACTACCAGCTTTATCGAAGGTCGCAATGCCGATGCAAGTGAAAGGAAGCTGGTCAGGATGATTGGGCCGCGTGCTTTACCACTTTCTTTATCGGCGCGGCAAACCAACTAATCATGTGGGTAACTAACGAACGGAATCTAAAACGAAAGCAGGTGACCTGCGTCTGTCTTTTTCCCAGGGAGGTTTGATTTACCGCGCGCGGGACTGAACCGACAATACAGTCACAGTTTTGAACTTGTGCATTTCGACTGCGCACATTACACCGCTACTTGTGCAAGCAGACGCAGCATCACGGAAATGCTCGACCGAGCATCCACAAAATCAAAGCAGTTTGAACTTGAAAGATTGTAACTGACGTAAAAGAGAAGAGAGAATAGAACCAACAAGGGATTACATATAATAACAATATACTTTTTTGATTAATCACCGTCCGATATATGATGATGAAGTCGACGACGATATAAATTAAAAAGCGACAGTGGGCGGGAGAGCGTACCTTGTACGCCTGCCTCCTCCATTTCCCACACAGCTTAAGCTTAGCTTGCTTCCCCCATATTTTCCCCCAATTAGGATCACATACCTCACTCACTCACCCAACGCCTCACCTAAAAGCAACAGCCCCGCCCCTCCCAGACACGATGAACAACACACACACACACACGACACGCACGCACTTCCCAAGGACTAGCAGTACTCTCTGTGATGGTAGTAGTAGTCTAGTAGTAGCGGTGGTGATGTTGAGCAAGAGTGCCGGCTCCAATTGCTGGCACCCCATCCATCCGTCCGTCCGAGACCCGGACGGGACGGATCAGCTGTACTGGACGATGGAGCGGTAGAAGGTGTTGGGCCTCCAGTTGGCCGGGATGACGTTCTTGGCCACCAGCGTCTTGCCGGACTCGTTGCGGATGCGGATGGTGAAGGGCGCCTGCAGCCGGTGGTTGGAGTCCAGGCGCCAGACGGAGCCCCAGGACTCGCGCATCGGCGTCCACCGCCCCGTCGGTGGGCCGTGGGCCGTCTTCGACTCCATGAGGTCCACCTGCACCACGTCGCCGTCGCCGTCCTCGTACTCGACTAGCACGGCGAAGTAGACGGGGTTGGAGAACTGCTCCACGTGGAACCCGATCTTGAGGCCGGGGAACTCGCACGGCACCCTGCAATATTTATTTTTTCCAAGTTGTTGATGACCTTTGCAGCAAAGTATAGTACCAGGACAAAAACAGAACCAAAAACTAAACTGATAATCATCAGAACTAATAAAGAAAGCAAACGCTGCTAATCTTGGCATTACTTCTGTTGTTGCTTTGCCTAAGTAATCATGCTGCGAGGAGGAGCAGGAATCTCCCCCCTCTTTTCGGCCGGGGGCCCAACGCCAGAGATTAAACTGGACAACTAGTATGTGACGAAACAAAAACGGGGGTTGGCCGGTGGCGTGTTGTACTTGTAGCAGGGGAAGGGCACGCACATACGGTCGGGGCTGCAAAAAGGGTGCGCCCACTAGTATCCAAAACCGAGCATGTTGCGCGGGCAATAAAAGTGAGCTTTGTCAGCAGTGCCACTTTGCCGCACATGCCGTGTCCGGCGAGGCGCAGTAATGTGGGCGGTTGGTTTGATGCAGCAAACTTTCTTTCACTTGACCGGCCCAAACCTAACTCGTCGAAATGTTTGGAGGGAAACTGAAACTAGAAATGGACTGGTGGTAGTAATAATAACTGACTGCTACAGGGCTAACCAGATACTACTAGTATACAATAATCGGGTACAGTTGTGAGGTGGGTGACTACTAGTAAGTACTAGTTTGAGTGGCAGCAAAACAGGAGGCAGTAACCACAAAAGTGTTTCTTGAATTGTTTTACAGACCTTGTGAACTCGATGTCGATGATGCCGGAGTGGCGGAGCTTGTCGTTGAGGCCGGGCTTGGCGAGGCGGCCGAACGCGGTGCCGCTGAGGTCGAAGTGGTACTTGGACACCGGGTAGTAGTTCATGTCGGTGATGATCACCGTCTCCGTCCGCCCGGAGCAGGATTTGTCCTTCCTGCACCGAATCTGCATGGGTCGCGTCGTGAGAGCAAGCGTCAATGCGGAGTAAACGGCACTGTCACGGAGATCGAGTGACGAGCGCACATGCGCGTGGGGTCCATAACTTCTTTTTTTTTTTTGAGGAAAAAGGTCCATAACTTAGGACGCTGCAGGTGGACCGGTCTAGATTTTTCTTTACTGTAACGTCCTAGTAATACTTTTTTGACAGTTAAATCATCGATTCTCTCCCAGTAATTACTAGTACTACATCAACAACTAGGAAGGAAAACTCCAGTGATTTGAGCTAACTACAGAGGAAAGGAGATTTTACCTTGTAGCAGGATCCGCATCCCTTGCCGTCCTTGAACAGAGGCTGGTTGCCGCAGGAGCCCATGGACATGAAGGGGTACTGGTTGGTGTGCTTGAACCCGCAGGCACCACCTAGTAAAGATGCAAGAGATGCAGGAGATGAGACACATTGCCCAGATCGTTGTTGAAACAAAGGCAAGAGCAAATGCCAGCGCGACGAGACAGGAAAAAAAAAAGGATCTAGGAAATGCGGCCGCTCACCGTTGTCGTCAGGGCCGGCACCGTTGGGCTGGCCGTACCAGGTGGCCCTGGCCGGCAGCCAGGGTCCCCAGTACTTGGCGGCGTCGCTGGTGTTGAAGTTCTCCGCGTCGAGGCCGGCGTCGCCCACGTCGAACTGGGTCTCGCGGCAGCTGCCGACGGCGAGGAGGGACAGGAGCGCGAGCGCCGCCGCGGCGGCCGGGAGGGAGCCCATTGCTTTTCTTCTTTCTACAGGCAGAGGCAGGCACTGGGAGTGTGAGGAGGGGAACTGGGCAGTGAGTGAAGTGTGTGGGCGAGTGGTGGTGGGTGGTGGGCCTATTTATAAGCCAGATCGGCACCGGCACGTTAGCGAGCAACGAGCGGGAGGGCCGTAGCAGCAGCAAGCGAGCACAGAGAGGGGAGGGAGAACGTGCCATGTTGGGGCGCACATGGCTCGGCGACTCGGGTCGGGGCCTCCCCTCCTGCTGCCTCTCTCGCCTCGCACCGCGCCCTAGCTAGCTAGCTAATCAGCTCATTCTATCTCGTCCGCGCGTATTAAAAGTTGGCAGGTGAGGGTTGGGGCCGGTAGATCGTAGATGGGTGGACGGATCTGCTCGTAGTAAGCTACTAGCACCACCCGTAGCTGCCATCGCCTGATGCCTCAGCTCGAACACGAGGGTGGCAACGGAACGGACAGAAGCGGACGCTGCAAACGGCTCGCGCTCCCACCTCGGCCCGCGGAGCTTCCCCCGAGAAAAGATGACTTGGTTCGGGTTGTCGGCATGTGCCAGCGCCGCAGGCTCATCCACCTGCCTGCGCGCAATGTGCGTCGCCCAGCACGCGTTACAGCAGCGCGTCTACCTCCGGTGGGTTTTGGCCGCTTCCTGTTATCAGACGATGTGAATTTTTCACACACGAGGTGGATCAGCTTGTTGTTTTGGTACGGTCTGGACCCTTCTTTCCCGTTGAGCTTTGATGTGACGTGAGAAAGGCAAGTCGCAAAGCAAGTGTTCGTGCGTGCGTTGTGTATTCACTTCTTCTTCTTTTATTTTTTGGAACAATCAGCTCTTTCATTTTATCGTGTTTTCACTTACCGATGCACAACAGCATGCCACAGTACAATATTCAGGAACAGTAATGTTGGTTGTTTCCTGTTTCTATATGTTATCAAGATTTTAGATTGTTGCAAGCTGTAGCCCACAAAGAGTGCCCAAAACGTAAGACAATAGTATAAATTTTCCCACAGTAGAGAAAACATACAGTTCCCTCCATTAATTAGTTGGTTACGAGAGAAAACAAACAATTCTGAAAATACAAAAGAATTTACTTTTCTTTTTTCATGTTTGATAGACATAATTGATAATTCACTGGATTAAGTACTCGGATATAAGTAAACTTGTAGAGTTGTTAGATAACGCATAATTTTAAAGTTCATTTCAATATGTATATCTCATATATGACTTGGGAAAGAACGGATTTTCCATTATCTTATTTCTTTTATTGCAATCTTCCTTATATTTATTAACCGGAGTCTCCTTTTTAGACCTCCACATTAATCATACTAAAATCCCAAGAAGTACCATAATAAAGTAAAACATTTGTCCGTCAATCTTGATGTAACCATTATTCAACTATAGGAGGTTCTTTTAAGAGAATGAACTTACATGGAAAAATTACAACTGCCATAGGAGTCATAACTCCTAACGGAATACATAATTGATTTTCCACAAACTAAACCTCACGTCAGCTTTGGGAAAGTCTCCCAACCAACCTCTTTTTTTTGTATCTCTGAAGACTATGCAAGTAAGAGAAAGTAACTTATTGACGGAGGAAAATCAAATCAAGAGCGCACACCTTTCCTTTCCCTCTAGACAATTTCACGTAGAATCCATTTCTCATCTTTCCCCGGACCTCAGGTTGATGTCGACAATTATCACCATCCCAAGGTGATGCAGGTGACAACTCATGCAGAACGGCAAACACACCACCTAGGGCAAAAGACCTCAATTAGGCGTATTGGACAACAGTCCAAGGGCAATTTCATACATGATGATGGTGACCATATAGGTCACCCAAGCACGAGATGGTAAGGTTGTGGCAATCGGAATTGCAAGTTGTTTGTGCATGATAAGTTTTTTAAAATCATGTATTGTTTATTTTGTTTGTAATTTTGTAGGATATAATTCCATTAACATACTCATATAGGTGAACTTATCAAACCAACAGGGGCACCCCCCCCCCCCCCCCTCCCCCAACCTTCGGGACAGCTAGTTCCGGAACCTGAAGCCAGCTTCACTCGTCAGTGGTTGGCCCCGAAACTCCTTTCCGAGCTGTGCTAGCTGTGCACCGCCATTCCGTCCATCTTTAGCGCAATTATTCGCGAACCCTCACTAATTCCGCCCAAATTCGATGTGACAGCGCGATGGGCCGGCGCAAAGACGAGTGCCGGGACAGAGTGCCCTGCGCGGAGCGCTAGCTGCACGTCGCGTGTGCCGCTTTTTGACTCCATTTGCCCCCCGAATCTCTGCGTCATCCCACATGCGTTCCCGTAAACACCTTTGACGAGGAACAGGAAATTGATTTGCGTCGCGAGAAATCAACATGAGAAGTTATTAGGCCCATAAGCTTGAACAGAGAAAGGGTGAGGCTTCATGGGGTTGATGAGCGTTGAAGCAATGAAGCCACCAGCAGATTAGCTAGGACCTCTACCCTCCGCCGACACGTATAGGGAAGTACAGTACGTGCCTCCGATCCGAGGGCGTACGTGTACGGTCGTACGTACTACTCCACTCCACTAGACACTAGTGTAGGACGAATGGCTCGGTCTACGGAATTTATTGGGCGCCAACTTTGATCCAAAACTGGACCTGCCTATCACTAGCCGCGGCAGCGCGCGCACCGCATCTGACCCGGCAGCCCGGCATGGCGTCGATCGGGATGGATGCTTCGTTGACACGCAGGAACACAACACAAGCGCCGTCGCGCGCAAGCCATATGCAGGTCGCCGGACGACAGCTACTCATCTCGATCGCTAGCAATTTTCCACCGGCGCGCTGCTACGCGCTGACGATGATCATCTCCAGAACCGGCGAGGCTCGCGTGATCATGTGACATGTGATGTGTGTTGGTTAGATCGCTTTCCGGTTTCCTTCGTCTTCTTTTCCGGGAACGATCGATGATGGGATATGATCGGAGTGGGTAGAGGTAGAACCACGTAGCTTAGGTGCGTGATCGATGAGCAGTGTGGTACGACCATCTATCTGGTCTTGGTATGCACGCACCTAAACCTTCACCGCATCTCCTTGGCTGCATAAGCTGCAATAATGCTTGCTCACACTTCTACTAGCTACTAGCTATCTGGACACTCACCAGCTACTTGGCGCCGCTCTGCTTGGATGGATCGAAGCCTTACGAGCGTGCATGACCAGTTGCCCCGTACGGCGTACTTCTACACATCCACCCGAAACTGCCACTCTACCCGTCGATCACTAGCTCTGCTTATTTGTTTCGTTGGATCAGAGTATACCGTATTACTACCATTTATCAATCGATCCATCGACAGAGAGGGGTTGCATGCCAGGAATAATTGATTGCCTGGTTTAGTTCGAGCTGAGTTCTCCTGCCGGCTGGTGACAGCCATGCATCCGAGACTACTACGATGCAAGCAACGCGGGCGTGTCGCCGTGTCCCGCGAAATCATGCCACAGCATGGCTTTGAGCTATTATGCGGCATCAAGGAATAATATCGACTACTGCTCCTAAAATACTGGCTTCACAACGCAATCCCTGCGACAGGCAATGATGTACGCCACACTCGTACTACATCACTGCTCGCATTGGTGGCTTTCATTCGGTATGTAGTGGCGGAATTATACTGCAAACAGATGATCCATAGGCGTGGTCGGATTGGTTGTCCCGTATGATTGCCGCAACGAGGCGTGGCCAGCAGCAATCGGCGCACGCATCAACTACCTACACACATCTGCAGAAGTCATTAGCTGTAAATTTTCACGGCAGCATCTGGACTTTTATGTGAAGTCCCGAGCCGGCACGAGAACGAAGTTTTTCTACGTGGGCATGATGACTACAACGACCGCCGAACAGAGAGAGAGAGAGAGAGAGAGAGAGAGAGAGAGAGAGAGAGAGAGAGAGAGAGAGAGAGAGAGAGAGAGAGAGAGAGAGAGAGAGAGAGAGAGGGCAGTGCACATGCCGATCGATGGAAAGAAAGGGGCAGGTACGGGTGACGCGCGCCGGCCCGGACGAGTTGGTTCACCAATTCAGCTTATCCGCGAAACCGGTGCTTTCAGCTGATGCATGTGATGGAGCAAACGACAATTCACATGCCGTATCATGCACCGCTCGGCGCCGACGGATCCCATGTCAATCGGATGCAGGTGCTAATTGCCCGTTTTTCTACGGTGGAACAGTGATGTTAAGATCATTTATTCTAGTCCAAAGTTTAACAGTACAGAGTAGTCTCTTTCAGTGAAGCTCAAGTCAGGTCGAGCCGCCGTGGAGGCATTTGTAGGAATGTGGCTTGAGATTCGCCCCGATGATCGTGGCTTGCTGCTGCACACCACCTCCAGAGTTTGTTGTACAGGCTACAGGACAGAGTCCTCTCTTCCTTTTTCAATTACTCCACGTAGACGCACTCTGTACTCGTGATCCACTGGATCGTTCGTGATCGTAGCACGCGAGGTTTGTCGCCGCTACAAACCAACAGGTTCCGGCCTCCGGGGAGATAAAGAAGAAGAGGCTGGTCAGGTACAACAGGTGAGTGGTGGTTCTCTTCTCTGTGCTGCTGCGAGCTGCGAGAGGAGGGGAGGGAGAGCCGCATTGAACTGGCGCAGGCGCAGACGGTAACCGAATCATTAAAAGCTCGCGATACGCAACAGAAGGGTAGTAGTATTCCGTACTTCTCCTCCATGCGTCCGGCCCTGTTTGTCCCTCACTAGCTCCTCGCGTCTCTCGAGAATAACATGACAGTATTACTGCGCTGGTGCGTGGTCTCACGTGGCAGGGCTCGAAGAAGACGTGAGCACAGTCGTACGCGCTCGTCGGACTCGTGACTCCGTCCTGCAGGAACAAGTGCAAATGTTTAATTTTTTATTTACTAGGGTATGTTTGTTTAAGCTGATGTGCAGAGATAACGCATGAGTGCTGCGTGGTCGTCGAGACGGACAGACGACGGGCGCTTCACCTTTTCCCTCGCTTCTCCGGGAAACCCGGAGGAGCTAGCACGACTGCGAGCAGCAGGGCAGAATAGTTACGCGACGTCAATGGGAGCACGAACGCGAGCTGCTGCTAGGTGCTTTGCCATGGCCGCCACGGCGTTCTCGTTGCACTGCGCCAGCGGCAACCGGTAAGGGAGCAGAACTAACGAATAGTCCACGGCATATACGTAAGCTTAAGTATACTCTAAACTGCATGACTCTGCCGCTATCCCTTGCTTTGACTTCACACAAACAGCCCCAATTATGCGGCCTAACAAAAAGGACGGCGACAAAATCCTGCGTCTGGCCTGCCGGATGAAATCATCGTGAAAAAAGGTCAAGTTTCCAAGAGCAGGAGGACGTGATGGTTGCCGTGGATGGGGGCTCCTCGGTGGGGTGGGAGCTCTTTTTTTTTTTTTTTTTTTTTCTTTCTCCGTCGGCCCCAGAAGACATGGCCGTAAATCAAGGTGCGTCTGCCTGCAGCAAGCAAGCGGGAGCGGATCACTTGATCAGGCAAACAACACTTGCTTTACGGAGATAGTAGTACTAGTAGTACGCCAGGGATCTCTATACGCGGCTCGCATGTCAGTGACCGAGCGCCGTGATCCTGTCCGCGAAGAAAAACACCATGATTAAACCGCGCAGAGAGAGACACATGATGGTGGCTGCCTGCATATCGGATGGCCACAATAGAGGAAGTGCACGTTTCCGGGAAAGGATCAACGGCCGAGAGCCCGAGAGGTGGATGCCGTGAGCTTGGTGGAGAGACCGGACACCGTCGCCGGCCGGTCCACCACAAACAGCCACCTTTCTAGGGAGGGGCGCCTGCGTTCGGGTCCCTTTACCCTGTTCCCACTCTAACGAGAAAAACTGTCTCGACGCACGCCACCCCCCTCTCTGCCCCCACACCTTTTCACACCACGACCACTCCGGGCGCACCGCACCGGTAAAACAGTAGAAAAAGGTGACTGTAGATTGCCTGCTCCCGATCTCTGCGCCCATGCCATATTTATGGCAGTGGTCACTGCTCCGGCGAATTAATTTTGCCGGTGGCCGGTTGCACGGCGTACGGCCCGGGCGGGGGCCGGCGGTGATCTGGATAGTTCGATTCAAGTGTGTACGTGTCGGCGTCGGTTTGGGGAATAATGGCCCAGCGTCATACACTTTCCGTGTAAAGAAGGGAGTTCCCTCCACCTCTCCTGTTTTTGTTTAGACATGCACCACCCAAGCATTGACTCTTGACCGGCCTTTTTAGTTATAGTCTTCCGGCAAGGGTCAAGCGCAGATCAGATAGATAACCTAGTAATTAGCATTAGCGTGCTGCTCTGCTCAGACCATCAGAGCAGAGCCAGGGGATGTGTGAACGGGTCCCTGTACTTTCCGTGCAAGCCGGGCACGTGAGCGCACGTTACCGGAATCTTTACTCGCCAACACGCATGTAACGCGGGGATCGCTTGCTCGACTCGGGCATAGCTTATTCGGAAGATGAAGCAATTTCAGTGGAGTCCAACTTTTCCCCGGCAATACATATGGTGCGGTCCACAGCTTTACGACCTCGATGACCAAGTCCTTATCCGGATCCGAGCTGGATGAATAGGAAATGGGATTCGTTGCGGCGGCGGACACGTATCCGGGCCGGGGATAGGGAAGACGACGTACGGCACAGCGCGCGGCGACGGGGGAGGAGTGGCCGGCAGAGGAGCAGCGCACGCACTGTCACATGTGAGATGGCCAAGGCAACGTGGTGGTTGCAGTCCACAAGGTGTCAGCCAGGCAGGCATGTGAAATCATGGCTTGTGCCCGCAGGGGCCCCGCCCCGCGCTTGAATTGTGTCTTACCGCGCCCTGTCGCGCCTCGCCACGCCAATATTTTTGCAGGCCCAGGAGCCTCCGCTGGTGCCCTCTCCTTCCCGCCAATAATTCGGGGGTGGCGCCCGCCAAAATCCGATATACGAATGCAGGTTCCAGGACACGTCCCTTTCGGACTTCCGACTCTGACTACTACTACTAATGACAAAACCCTGACGGGTTCTCACTCCATTTTCTTACGCACTACTGGCTGTTAAATCCCCGAAACAAAGGTTTTGTTAGCGATTGACATTATCGGGGAAGGAAATGACAAATGAACTTTAGTTGTTGCCGCTGGGACGAGATCTTGCACAGTAGCCACTAGCCAACACCTGAACTAGTGTTTCCTTGTTCTAATATATACTTTGAGAATATGTGGACCTAACTTTAGGCCTGCTTGAATTATGGGCTCAAGCGCTGAACGGCTCAGTGGACCAAACTCCGGCTGTCGTTTATTCTTGACTTCTAGGCCGAATTTCAAGACCATGAAACTTGGGCCCTAATGGTTGGTTGTCAAGGAATTTCTTTCAATATATTTGTTTCCTCTTACAGTATTACAAAATTCTAAGGCGTTTATGAATTTTACAAAACTAGACTAGAATACCCTTACCTAAGCAATGGGCACCAAAGGCTAATCACCCATGCACTTGATCGATGCTTATACGGGAAACAACTATCTACTGTGATGTGAGACTAGAAAAAAAAAATTCGGCATTACTTTTCTCTAAGCCTTCAAAATCCAAAATTCAAGCGCTCAACAAATATGGGTGCAAATAATGCTTTTTAGTGCTCAATGAATATAAGTTAATACTATAAAGACTAAACTTCATGCGTACTTTTGTCACCACTGTATAATCGACCCACGCATGTAATTACCCATTCGATCAACCTCCCAATCCCATAAGGTGCGTTGGATTTTAGCTGGCCCCATCTCCAATTTCAAAAACCTGACATCGGTCAGGATTTGTTTACGGCTTGGTAGTCATCCGCGGTTTCCGCGATGATTTTTTCTCACCAAACAAGTTTAACCCACCTCGGCCCCACCTTTGCCTGTTTGAACTGCATGATTTACAACTTAATTATTTTTCATTTGGTTAGCCTATGAATCTGCTCATTCCATATTTGTGTCCCTGTGAGAACGGACATATACCTTGCATGCAAAACAACCTCGTGTGCCTATTTTCATCAATTTGTAATATCCTGAACCTTCTATATGCACCACAAGCATCTTTTAATTAATTTCCATTTTGTCAGTCTGTGAATCTGCTCATTCCATATTTGTGTCCCTGTGTGATCATGGACGTATACCTTGCATGGAACACAATCTTGTGTGCCTACTTCCATCATTTTGCAATAGAATGAACCTTCTATATGCACCACAAGCATTTTTTTGAATTTTCTTGAATCCCGCAGCCGATCTACGTGTTGTCGATCTCTGGTCGATTGAGATGATTGATCTCATTCGACGGGCGACACTAGGATGCTGGCGCGTTAAATCTAGGGATGATGGCTCTCGCATGAAGGTTAGTGTCTTCATGACATATTAGACACACACACACACACAAACAATCTATTAATTGAGTTGCGGTCGTTCACTTTGTATCCACAAAGTTAGAGACTGAATCCAAATCGGTTTCGTAACTTCTATATCAAGTACCGAATTTCAAAAATCATAACTCTCATGTTCGGAGCTCAAATGAGGCAAACTCAGACTCTATCTTGTAGCTCTCAAAAAGTTCTACAACTTCGGTATTCAATGAAAGTCCAGATCCCGTCGTTTTCATTCCCAAATATAAGATGCAAAAATATTTATTCTGATTCAGACTCCTCTACGCAGGTCTCTGTGCGGGGCACATACCTTCTTGCTTTGTAGTCCAAATAATCTGATCCATATATGTTTTGAAAAGGCCTCGACAAGATCTACAACTTTCGTGTTTTAACTTTTTCCATTAAAGTAAATCTTCAATTTCAAAATTACGTTGCAATACAGTGCTATTTCTAGACTCCGTGAATTGACTTTTTCCTTCTGGATAAAGCTTCTAGAATATGGTAAAAAATAGTGATAAAATTATTATTTTTAACATATAAAATGGTATACTAAGAAGCACCAACGATAATACAAATATAATCTTTTATATAAAAAATGTCAATAATATTGTATACATCTAATAATTATATTGTGTAAATAATTTATATTTAAATTATCAAGAGTTTTTTATTTTTTAAGTCCGTAGCAACGCACGTACACTTTGCTAGTATATATATATATATATATATATATATATATATATATATATATGTCTGGGATCTCATATATCATCCTTTTGGTAGTGATTATTAAAAAAGGTTCTATCGAGGTGGAGTTAGACTCTTGTTTAGTATTTCTCCATTGGTGTTGATTCGTCAGTGGTTTCAGCCCCGTATGGATGAAGCCTTGCCAACCAACAACTCCTCCTTCACTAATTCCATTGATCGGCACCCTCTCATCGATGTCACAACCTTGCATGCCAATGGTATGAAAACATTTAGTATGATATGCTTTGTTAACTATTATCCTGCATGCCAACCTGGCAGGCTTCGTTATTCAATAATTTGGAGCCATCCGCAGGCAGAAGCCAGGTTTTTGATCCATCAGCAATTCAGCGGGAGAGAAACCGAGAGTACCAACAGAAGAGTCGTGCGTGGAAGAGGGAGGCACTACGACGCAATAGTGTAGAAGGACTGAACATACCTGATCATCGGCCATCAAGTATGAGTGATGTCAAAACGGTTGTAAGAACAAATCTAGATTTTTAGGTACAATCAGCCCAGTTCATGTTTTTATGGCTAAATACTCAGGAGGAAAGGAGAATATAGGGACCCAATCTTCTTCGTTGACACGTGAAAAGAACAAGGCTTACAAGCGTCATAGTCGTCTATGATTGATGAGCAATATAACCAATTGATCAATTCCCGGTTAGGGAATTGCGCCGCATGATCTTTAAGTTTTGAGAAGATTTTTCGTATTCCTACTAAACTTACTGAACATCGTGCATGCATGCAGATGAAACGAATGAACAATTTCGCAGCCTTGGTGGAGCAAGTGTTTCCACTAGCCGGATTGACCAAGATGATGATGGCTGGCTTCATATGAACGATGATTGAGAGTTCATCCTTTAGCCTTAGGATTTATTGTGTCCTGCAGTCACCAACTAGAGACTTTATTCGTTCATCCTTTAGCACCGCCCATGCATCACATGCTGCATTAGAATTTGATGACAACTTTTATCATCTCCAAGTTTCAATCATTTCTTGATTCTTATAACAGATGGACTCATCTAACGATGTTAATGGGACATGCGGTGTGCTTTCTGCCCACGATAAGCATTACAAGGAGCTACCTCAAGATATTCTGTGATTGCATTACGACTTTGTCATCCAGTGAGATTAATTGCATTTCTTTGCTGTTAATTCACTTTTAGATCTCATCATTTGGTTCGTGCAGATTATGCTTTGAACAATAAGGATCTGTTAGTAGTGGAATTCGTTCGAAAATCAGATCAGGATAAAACACTTGTCAACATTGATGGGGAGTGGGCTGCACAGTACCAGATGAGTTGTCTGTTGGATCCACGAGCTTTTCTGTTAGATGCTGTAAGTACCTGGTACTCATTTCATATAATAGCACATTTATACCATATTAATCAAACGCGTTAGCATATTTTAACAATTATTTCATTTTTTAATCTGTTGAGCAGGTCCTGAATGCTTACATTGGTTGCATTAGGGAGCAGAAACACTTTGGTGTCCTTGAAGATGGTATGGTGCATTTGGAAACTACTTTTGTGTCTTCCATGTTGAAAGAGTATGGAAAAAAGCTGATAAAAACAACCGAAGAGAATGACCTGCACGTAGAGGTTCCAATGGACACCTTCCTGCTCCAACATTGTAAGAAACTGCTGGAACATGCCATGGTAATGTGCATGAGTGAATTACTCCTGAAAACTAGATATGTATATATATGTAGATATACTCATATATATTATTCTATTCTAGGTATTCCTTCCAATCAATGTAAATAATCAGCACTGGTACCTAGCAGTTATCAATTCTACAAAGCGGAAGATATAGATCCTCGACTCTCTATGCTGGACAGATCGCCGTGATGATATACGTGAAACAGTAAGCAATCATTTGAAGCGCTATTTCCCTTGTATATATATACATTCAACTACGAGCTAGCCTGACATTTTAACATGCATCAGTTGAGAGGGTTGTCCGAGATATTCCAACACCTCCAGAACAATGATGAATTTCATCACAAATGGGAATCGATTGAAGTTGATGCATGGGAACTAGAGGAGATTTTTTCTGAACCAATTCAAACAGACGGGTAGGTTATAATCCTAACTATTGATTTATGCTTTCCATTCGCAACCCTTCAGAGTGTCGTATGTCTTATTATAAACTTCAATTTTCCTTCAACAATAGAGTTTCCTGTGGACTTTTCACCCTCAAGTTTATGGAACTTTGGACCGGAAGCATACTCATTGTCACAATTACGCAGGTGAGTCTGTATTGCTTAATTCGATTTACCAGACATTGCTTCATTAATTAGATTATTAGATTACTGATGAAAAACTGTAATCTTGAAATATTCACAGAATGAAATGGTGATGTTCTGGCTAAAACTAGCAGCTGTACTGGTTCTTTGGAAGATAAATACTGCTGAGTTTGAGTCCACCGTCCACAAAGAGATCTACGCATCATTAATTATAGATACTGACCATAGAAACTCCAAAAACTGCTTTGTTACATACGGGCACACCCAATACTCCTGAGTCAATCGAGAAGAGGAAGAAAAGTCACATTGACAGCGAAAAAGATGGCGAGCTGACACAAGAATGTAACACTATCCAACTTCTTGACCTAAACGATGACAGTGGGGAAGCAAAAAAGGCTCGTGTGATAAACTATACGAAATCTAATGTTCTATATATTATTTATGAATCCAGAACTATTTTTTTCATCATTTGTCTGAAATCAATAAAACTCTATCTCACAATCTCAGAGACATGCACTTGAAGATATGAAGAGGAACTTGAATGATGATTTTTGGAGTGCATTTTAGGAACATTACGACATACCAAAATCCAAATCCGTTAAACATGAAAACAACAACACTAATAAGGAATAAGTTATCAACGAGGTGCAGCCCAGCAGAAATGAACTCATTCACCAACTATGCATGAAGATAATGATGATCAACGACCCAGTGCAGCTGGAGTAAGTAATACAAATATTAATATTCAGTTATGATGGTTCAAATATATGATTTGTTTTAACTAAGATCAATTTTTATTTGACAGGACACTGTGGGTGATAAGCATTCATCCATCCAGTCTCAGGTTTAGTTTAAAAGAGCTGCAAACTTCTCTAAATTTGCACGTGCCTATGCCTGCAGCGCTATTCAACTTGGGTCTGCGAGTAGTGGCATCCAACCCAAAACAGAGTGAACTGAGGGACATCAAAGATCTTCCCAATCATTTTGTGGACCTCACTTTTAGTGTAAGTGGTAGCGTGCACTACAATTATATTTTCAACCATCTTATATTCACAAGTTTAGTTTTTATATATGTTTAACTCAGTAACAGTTTACTGATATACTCATTATACTTGTCTGTTTGCACCAGTCAGATTTCAATTGGTGGTGCCCCCCTGTATATTGCAAAGATGAGCAGGTTGACCTAGAAAAACTAGCCATGATATTCAGTTATGGACCACGCAAAGAAAGCTCATTCTCCTGTTGCAAATCAGTAAGACTGTGATGTTTTTTGTGTAGTACTACCGTTACACAACTCAACTATTAATAATTAAGATTATGATGTTTTCTTATACTGACCCATGTCATAAATTTGCAGATTTATGTACCATTCCTATATTGTGAAGCGTACTTCTTGATAATAATTCAAAATAAGGATAAAAAATTACATATGTTTGATCCTAATCCCATCCCGTCGTGGGCCAAGAAGTATGACTTCAAACGGTTTACAAACAGGCTGAATCATATATTCCCGTTCTTCAAACGGGCAATCAACAGGCTAGAAAAGCATGGTATACGTCAGTGGGAGCATTGGGATACCAAAATATTAGACAATGGAATGGAAAATAGAGATAGGTAAGTGCGAATACAACAACACATTTATTCACCATTGACAACCTACCATGTGACAAGTGTCACATTTTTCACTAACAATATATATGTGATGAAGTGTAATATCCGGTCATCGCGTGTGGTCTGCTATGGCTTCTTGGAATGGAATGGATCCTCTTCTCAACATCAATCAGGTTATTATCCTTTGTGATTCTTGTATACTTAGGTGATATATTGATAAGATGTATTATCAAAAGTTAATGGTTTGTTAAATGTAGGATCATGCAACATTGAGGATGGAGTTCCTTGTCAAAGTGTTGTGTTTTGACGGCAATGGAGCAAGGTCATCCTTACCAGAAGATATTAAAAGTTGCCTCGAGCAAATCAAGAATACAAATATTTGAGATTCTGTGAATAATTAGACACATGTTTCAAATATTTGAGTATAGACATGTGTATAATGTTTGAGATATTTTGACAAAGTCTTATTCCTACTAAAGTATATTTCAATATGCGTCATTTTATTAAATATATTTTTGGTATGAGGATAGCACGTGGGTGTCGCACGTGCAAGGTACTAGTTTTGAGAATGTTCTCTAGACATTGGCAACATTTTTTAAGAAATAGGATACATTTTTTCTATGGAAAATGTCTCCATATCAGGTGACTGAATTTTTGCTAATCTCTTCATCACTTTTTGTTTAGTCATTGGATATTGATCCAAACAACAAGATTTTTCATCCACTTCAGCCAAAAAATTATTGTTCTAACAATATGGTTTTATTGTTTTAGCAATACATTTCATTGTTCTAGTAGTATATTTTCATTGCTCTAAAAATATGGCTCAATCAAATGTAAAATTTAGTTAACTATCTACGTCCTTACTTATGAAAAAAAAAGAAAACACAATAGGCATCACTTTTCGCTAAAGCTTCAAAATGCCCTTTTGAAAGGACTAAGTCCCCGAGAGGTGGGCGGGGGGGGGGGGGGGGGGGGGAGGGTGAATCGGAAACTCGCATTATGTACCAAATTCACCAATTACTACAACCGACCACTCAAAGCAACTCCTATACTATCCTAGTGGTGATCACACTAGCAAAATAATGAATCTATGAAAGGAACAACAACCTAAGCATAATAGTGGATCACACAAAGGCAATACAACTCCTATGCAAGCTAATGATCAAATGCGGAAGCTCAAACACTACTAGCAAGCAAGAAACCTATTTATGCAAGTCTACAAGGTGATCAACTAGAATAAGACAAGCACACAAGCATGAATAGCACGGTATGTAAATGCGGAAAGTAATGCATCAAAGTAAGGAGTAGAGTAAGAGATGGCTCATGATTCTTTCCCGAGGTCTCGAAAGAATGGCAACTTCCCCTACTCCTCATTGGACCACTTCTATCGGAGTTCCGGTCCATCCCGCCACCAAGTGGAGTTCTTGCTCACGAGCCCGCAATCACTCCCTGAGTGAAGACACGATGTGCATCACCGTTGCTGTCAAAGAACAAGCTCGCCTCCCTCGAGAACTTGCTAGACTTCTCGAGCCGACACGGGCGCTCAGTATTGATGCCCCTTCCATTGGCGGGCTCAAACCGTGTATAAACGTGTGACAACCTTCACAACCAATCACGATAGGCTCGATCACCAACACCTAACAAGTCTAGGTCTCACTATAGACCAAGAGTAACAACCTAGATCACACCCTCAAGAACACCCTAGCCTTAGATGTGCAAGATTGCTCCTTGTTACTCTCACAAGCACTCTCAAGATATGCAATATCTCCTCCTAGTGTTCTCCTCTTTTCCTCTTGGACCTTACCAAATGCTCTCAGGTATTCCACTGGCCAAGAGAGGTCACAAAGACCCCTACAACAAAGTTATATAGGCTCCCAACCTCAAACTAGTCGTTGTTCCACGAAATCAGCTTTCTGGGCCTACTAACCGTATAGTCTGGTCACTGCCTGATCAGACCGTCTGGTCACTGCAACTCGAGCTCCAACGGCTCTGACCCCTCTGCTGACTTCTGCTGACCGGACCGTACGATCAGCAGACCGGACCATCTAGTTCGTTTCTCTCTCCAGTCCAGAAATATTTCAGCACTGGCTTCCTCTGTGCCCTGTGCTAGTCGTACTGACCGGACCGTTCGGTCAGCAGACTAGACCGTCCAGTCTGTATAGACTCTAGCACAAACAGATTCCTCGCTGAGTCGCTGTAGCCTCCGAACAAAACCTTTGAGTGACCATACAGTCCGGTCACCACTGACCCCCCTTTCCGATCACTTCATCCTAAAGCTAAAACTCCTCGTCCTCGTTTGACTTTGTTTCTCGGCTTCTCTGAACAACTCCTTGGCTTCTGCACTATCAACTAGTGTCTGTGATTTCACCGGTCAACCTTACACATCACTAACTAGACATGACCTAAGAGAAGGACCTAGACTCCCTTGATAGTCCGATTTTTCCTATGGACTCAAAGCCCTAACAACTAGGCAAGTGTACCCGACACTTGCTCCATAGCTTGTACTTAGCCTCGATCCATCTCCATCGCCCCTTGGACTCCATCAATCTCATCAAACCTCTATGCTTGTGGTCATTGTCATTAATCACCAAGGATGCCATCGACAATCATCATAAGGTAGAAAAGGTTTCATATACGAACAACACTCATGTAGACATTAATCGTATTATATGTTGGTCATTCATCACCAAAACATCATACCTTGGGATGACCTCAATGGTCATGATCCTTACAATCTCCCCTTTTTTGGTGATAGATGACAACCACTACTTATGATGATCCAAAACGGACGAGCAAGAAAGAACCAAAGGAAAAGAAAGGATTGGAAGGCATACCTTGGTCCTTATCTTGGAAGTAGTCTCCCTCTTAAGATGTGCTAGGTGTTGAGGGAGAACTACCCACTTATTTAGCGCACTTGGATGTCAATCTTAAGCTGAAATTTGCGCTCGTCTTGTTGTCGTGGTTGAGGATCTTGTGTGACTCTTTTGGATTTGCTTGGTAGCGTGCGCACAAGCACACACTAAACATGATGTCCAGTCTTGAAGCGGTGAGATAGAGCAAATAACCAATAATAGATCTATAGAGCTTGGGCTTCGCCGGTTTCCCTTTCACATCATCATCCAAGGGTTTGCTTGTTGCCATAGGTGTGTGCAAGGGTTTTCAATTTTCCATGTTGAATCTTTTGAGAAGGTCCTTGGTATACTTCTCTTGATAGATAAAGTTTCCTTCTCTCAATTTCTTGACTTGAAACCAAGAAATACATGCAACTCTCCAATCATTGATATTTGGAATTCCCTAGCCATTATCTCTCAAAACTTCTCATTGAACTTCTCATTGGTTGATTGATAGATGATATCATCCACATAGATTTGGCATACAAAGAGATCGTTCCCAACATGTCTTGTGAACAATGTGCTATCAATGCTTCCAATCTTGAAACCATTCTTGAGAAGGAAGTTCCTCAAGTGTTCATACGATGTCCTTGGTGCTTGCTTGAGACCATAGAGAGCTTTCTTCAATTTGTATACATGTCTTGAATGTTTTGGGTCCTCAAACCCTGGAGGTTGTTCCACATAGATTTTTTCATTGATCTCTCCATTCAAGAAGACACTTTTGACATCCATTTGAAAGAGCTTGAAGCTATTGTGTGATGCATAGGCAAGTACGATCTGAATAGCCTCAAGACGGGCTACAGGAGCAAAGGTTTCTTCAAAGTCAATCCCCGCCACTTGAGGGTATCCCTTATCCACTAGGCGAGCCTTGTTCTTGACAATTGCTCCTTTCTCATCTTGCTTGTTCTTGAAGACCCACTTGGTGCCAACTACATTATGATTCTTGGGCCTCTCAACCAATTTCCATACTTTGCATCTCTTGAAGTTGTTCATCTCTTGAAGTTCTCATTTGCAACATTGGCCTCATCATTATTTTCTTCACTCACAGAGTTGGGCTTATATTGATTTCTCCTTATCTTTACTCCTTGAGATGGACTCCCAATGATCAAGTCACTAGAATGATCCTTGTTGATAGCCTTGGGTCTAGGATGATATTTTTCTTGAGTGGGATCAGCTTTCGGTGAAGTATCTTGTGCATCATGGATTGTTCGCTTTCTTGATATATGAGTGTCTTGGATTCTAAGAGAGGTGGGAGAGTCACTCTTATGCTTTCTTGTTTTGGACTTTGAGCTCAAGATGGATGAGGGGGTATCTTGTGAAGAGCTAGGAGAAGTGGCTTGTGGTGAAGTATGTGGGGAGGCTTGTGGCACACTTCTCACTTGGGTCTTCTCATCATTTGGTGAGTGAACTCTCAATGAAACTTGGGAGGAGCTAGTGGGTGTACTTGTGGGATTTTGGGTTGGTTCTTGCACCTCGGAGGAGGAGGTTGGTTGAGGTGGTGGAGTAGAGGGCTCATCAATATCATCATCATTGGCCTCGTGGGGTAAAACCTTGCCCACGGGCATGTTCCTCAAAGCTTCCCTCATAGGATCATCCTTAGTGTTTACTTTATGGAATTCATCTTCCTTTTGAGAACCATTTAACATATCAAATTGCACATCATATGATTTTTCCACACACCCTGTGGCTGAGTTGTAGACCCTATATGCTTTAGAAGTTCTTGAGTATCCAACAAGAATGCCTTCATTAGTTCTGCTCTCAAACTTCACAGGCTTTCTCTTCTTCTTGAGAATGTAACACTTGCAGCCAAAGACTCAGAAATAGGAAACATTTGGTTTTCGTCCCACCAATAGCTCATATGGCGTCTTTTTCAACAACCGGTGAAGATAAACACGGTTGGAGGTATAGCAAGCCGTGTTGATTGCCTCCGCCCAAAACCTCTCATGAGTTCCATACTCATCCAACATGGCACGAGCAAGAGTCATGAGCATCTTGTTCTTTCTCTCCACTACTCCATTTTTCTCCAGAGTATATGTAGCGGAGAATTCATGTTTGATCCCTTTCTTGATACAGTATTCCTCTACTGTGGTGTTCTTGAACTCAGTCCCATTGTCACTCCTTATCTTCATAATGCTAGCATTGAATTCATTCTTTTTACTCCTTGCAAACTTTCTAAAGATATCACTTACCTGAGACTTGTCCATAAAAAAGAAGGTCCAAGTGTATCTAGTGAAGTCATGCACAATCACCAAACAATATAGGTTCCCTCCTAGACTCTTGTAATGTGTTGGCCCAAATAAGTCCATGTGCAAGAGTTCCATAGGACGAGATGTAGACATGAATGACTTGGTGAGATGTGATGATGCAACTTGTTTTCCCGCCTGATAAGCGCTGCACAGTCTGTTCTTCTCAAAAGTCACATCCTTGATTTCTTCAACTAGATTCCTCTTGACAATCTTCTTGAGCTGATTCATTCTAACATGTGCCAGTCTTCTATGCCACAACTATCCCTTGGATGCCTTAGTGAATAGGCAAGTGCTTGGTGGCATATTGCTTGATTTGAAGTCCGTGACATATAAGTTCCCATGCCTCACTCCATGAAACACTAGCTCTCTCTTAGCATTCTCAATCGTTGCACCATCCTCATCAATTGTGCACTTGAAACCCATATCACAGAGTTGACCAATAGATAGAAGGTTGAAGTTGAGGGTTTTCACAATGAAGACCTTGGAGAGATGGAGGTCATTTGTGATGGCCACCTTGCCCGAGCCTCTAACTCTCCCTTTTGAGTTATCCCCAAAAGTCACCTTCTCACTATCTTTGTCTCCATCAATGGTGGTGAACATGGTTGGCTTCACGGTCATATGTTGAGTGCACCCACTATCAAGAATCCAATGAGTACCTCCAATCTTGTAGTTGACCCTGGTGGTAGCCATAAGACAAGCACTAGAGGAAGAAGGGTTAGTATCCAAAGCATTACTTGATTGACTAGCACCAACCTCATTATGTTGAGTAATAAGACCATTCTCATAGATAGGTATTCTTGCAATCCCCTCCTGAAGTCTCCTCCTAATGGGATAGTGAGGAGCACGATACCTCCAATATCCATGACCATCCCCCATATGCACATTGTCAAGGTTGATGTAGTAATGGGGAGGATCATAGAGGCCAGTGATGTGCTCAAGCACATGTCCCACTTGTGAGTGGAGCATGAGTATCATCTCCATTGCCCTCTCAATTGAGAGCTCATGCCTCTGATTGACAACCTCCTCAAGTAGAAAGCCCCTCTCAGGAGCTATGATCAGTCGGAGGAGCTCGTCAATTACTTCAATTGATGTTATCTTCCGAAGCCCCCTAAAAGAGTTTATCCTGCACACAAGATCATAAATCCTCAAGAAAGTCTCACAAAGGTCAACATTTGAGTTTCTCACTATTTCATCAAATTCAAAGAAAAACTCAAGTTATTAGGCTCGATGCATGTGCCAAAGTCGATCTTGTGGTGAAGGAGGTGGGGGCGCCGAAGCCGAAGCCGCAAGATTGATCATCCCAAACGATCGAGCGAGCATTTTTTGTTGGTGCTCCCCCTACGCCAATGCTTGGTCCACCTAACGTGCTTAAAGTAGAACTTGGAATGACACTTGAGGTAGAGCTTGACGAAGCTCTCAATGATGAACTTGGTGAAGGTCTTGCTCAAGAGGTTGTAGAAGCTGTTTTAGCGCAATCTTGTGGAGGGATCAAAGAAGTTTGAGCTCGAAGCTACTTCTTTCCCTTTGCTTTAAGATGCTTCATTATTTGCCTTGGATGTCGTCTTCCCCGCCATGCTCGCAGTGATCTCCTCATCCTTGAAGAGTAGCTCGATCACGTCCTCGATAGAGTGACTCTTCTCCATGAGAAGGTCAAGGGTGACGTAGAAGAGCTTGCTACTCGGAAGCAAGGAGAGGATCTTCTTGACTATCACAATCTTGGGAAGCTCAAAAGAAGTTGCCTCAATCCTGTCCACAATACCTAAGTCCTCATTGTCATTAGCATGAAAAACAAAGAACTCCTCAACAAGAGAACTACTAGCAAGATCAACAAGAGACTCACAACCATCATCAATACTAGTCATGCTAGTGGAACAAGCAAGATCAAGAGACACATCATTATCACTCATCACATTAGGCACACTAGTAGAGCAACCTATCAAGTCAACATTAGTAGTATCTAGGCACTCACTGGTACTAGGCACATCCACACAATCATCACAATCATCATACACATGATCATCGGTGAAGGTACTAGCAAAGTTAACAAGAGTATCCATCAACTCATTCGGTATCATGGCATTTAGGTAGCTTTTAAAGCGATTTTCCCATAATCCATGACCCGACCCCAAATGGGATGACATCCCAACTCAATATGGTCACTACTCAAGACGGTTAAGCCTTATGATGAGCACTTGGCTCTGATACCACTTGAAAGGACTGAGTGACCAAGAGGGGGGGGGGGATGAATCGGGAACTCGCACTATGTACTAAATTTGCCAATTCCTAGAACCGACCACACAAAACAACTCCTACACAATCCTAGGGGTGATCACACTAGCAAGATAATGAACCTACGAAAGGAACAACAACCTCAGCATACTAGTGGATCACACAAAGACAATACAACTCCTATGCAAGCTAGTGATCAAATACGGAAGCTCAAACACTACTAGCAAGCAAGAAACCTATTCATGCAAGTCTACAAGGTGATCAACTAGAATAAGACAAGCACACAAGCATGAATAGCACGGTATGTAAATGCAAAAAGTAATGCATCAAAGTAAGGAGTAGAGAAAGAGATGGCTCATGATTTTTTCCCGAGGCCTCGGAAGGATGATGCCTTCCCTTACTCCTCGTTGGACCACTCCCGCCAGAGTTCTGGTCCCTCCCGCCACCAAGTGGAGTTCTCGCCCACGAACCCACAATCACTCCCCGAGTGAAGACACGGTGTGCGTCACCGTTGCTACCAAAGCACAAGATCGTCTCCCTCGAGAACTTGCTGGACTCCTCGAGCCGACACGGGCGCTCACTATTGATGCCTCTTTTACCGGTGTGCTCAAACCATGTACAAACGTGTGACGGCCTTCACAACCAATCACGATAGGCTCGATCATCGACACCTAACCAGTCTAGGTGATGAGGACATCACCATGCTGGATACGCACATATCATGGTCTTCCCCAAGTTACAAGTCATCGCCAGCTCGGTCGCCGTGTTCGTCTCGGATTCAGCCGACACTCCTTCACGGTTTTGATGATATCTCCCACATCCGACGTCCAAACGAGGCGTTCTTTGATGCATTAGGAAAGGGATGACGACGTCGTCATTTTGTTTCTGGTCCTAGCTCCAGAAGGATCGTGATTCATGCTGTGATGACCATGACAAGGTGCTGCGCCACCTATTTTGGGCCAACTTGGCCATGTATCGTGTTGGGCCTTAAGCCCATGTTGTGGTCGCCCCCCCTGGTCGCCCCCAACCCTAGGACACCCCTGGTTCCTATATAATCTCAGTAGCTGCCATCTTTTAATTTTGGGTTTTGTTTAGTTTAGTTTTCCAGAGAGAAACTTGATCGAATTATTGTAACTGTGGCAACAAGTACTTTTACAGTAATCCAGGGCCTCTATTCTTGTTCTACACCACTGTGGTGATTAGTCCTTTTGTGTTCAGAGCTTGAACCTTTTCTTGTGATTTGCTTCATCTATATTTGCAATTTTAGATTGCATGTTTATCCACTCTTGCTTGTGTTCTCGATTTAGCTTGCAGGAACAATCAAGTTGTGCTTGGTGTAACGGTTGCGGGGTTGGATCATGTCTGATTCAAGATGGGTCGTCGACGTTGAGTTCCCCAAATTCAAGTTTATCCCCTTACCTCTCGGAAGATCGGGCCATAACTACATCAAGTGGTATCGGATTCCTAGATTCCCCGTGAGGTATTATCATGTTTTCCCCTTTAGATTCTTTTGTGTTCATGGTATTAGAGTCCATGGTGTTATGTTTGTGTTCTAGTCGAGTTCAGTTGCTGGATTGAATTTATGTTTTAATTTGGTTTGTGTTTTGATCTCCGCTGCACACCACCGTTTTTCCCCATCCGTTTCAAACCACCATCACCATCGTGTTTTCTATTGGATTCACCATCGTGTCACCCACCCACCCCCCCATAATCTGTTGCCAACGAAAAAAAACCCTACCCAATTCTGTTTCTGTTTCCCCCCCTTCCCTCACCCCTCAAAACCTATCTTGACCTACCTTCGGTAAAAGAGACATAACTTTTTGCTCGTTGCTCCGATTGGGCTGAAATTTTTACAGCAGATTCTTGACTCAAAGTTGAGGTGACCCACACTCGGCTACACCTTGTGTGCCCTGGTTAAAAATTCAAAAAAAAATTGGGAAGAAATAGAAAATTTGTGAAGTTAAAAATAGTGTTTTTGGTGAAACTTTGAGATTTTGCCTATGCTTTGTTTCCAATCTGTTTGAGTTGAAAATTCTTGTTGTTCTTTCCTTTGTATTTCTCTATCACAGAAAGCTAGTAGAAAAATCATACAAAAAAATTAAGATTTTGATTTGCACCCCCCCCCCCCCCCCCCCCCCCGCCTGAAAATTTCTAAGTCTGTGAAGTCTATTTTGATCCTTGCTGCCTTTGCCATTGTTTGCTGTCACAACTGTTTTTGAACACAATTCTTTTGCCAGCAATTAGGACACTGCTTTGGATATTTATTCAGTGTTACTATCTGTTATTGAATTATGTTCCACTGATATACATATTCTCCTTCCAAGTTACACATATTGCAGCACAGGTTTCTTCCTTGCTACTGTTACACCCAAGTTCGACTATAGATTGTGCCAACCTGTTGGCCTTGGTAAGAACACTTGCAAGATTGTGATACATTGCTTATGATATTGTTTTCCACTTTCTACACCCTCTACTACCTACTAGTTGATAGGGCTAATCCTTTTGTTTAGTCTTGTCTTTTACTTCTAACCATGTCGACACCTGGAGAGTCGAAGTTCCTTACAGACTTCAATAATTGTGTGTCCAAGGTTGAGCTTATGAAGCTTCTTGTAGCCAGCGTACATTCATGGAAACGAAGTTTGCTGAGTTGATGGGCCACATCAATACTGTTGCCAACCGAATTGAGGATGTTGAACGACGACCTCCACCTCAACGAGCTGCTGTTGATGATGATTTTGACCGTGATGCAGACCATCTTCGCCGTAATCGACACGGTATGGGAGGTAATAACAATCGTGGTAATACTGATATTTTTGTTAAGCCAAAATTTAACATTCCTCCTTTTGCTGGTAGTGCTGATCCTGAAGCATACTTAGATTGGGAATTTGCTGTTGAACATAAATTTAATTCTTATTTAGTTTTTACTGAGCATAGAGTTAGACTTGCTACTAGTGAGTTTACGAGTTTTGCTCTATTTTAGTGGAATGATCTTTACAATAATAATGCTGCTATACCCAACACTTGGCCTGTTTTGAAACAATGCATAAAATCTCGTTTTGTTCCTCCTTATTACCAACGTGATTTATGTTTGAAATTATAATCTTTAACACAAGATAGTAAAATAGTAGAGGAATATTATCAGGAATTGCTTATTGGTTTAGCACATTGTGATATACATGAAAATAATGTTGAGACTAGTGCTAGATTTTTTGGTTGTTTGAACTGTGATATCCAGAGTATTGCTGACTATAAAGAGTGGAATAGTTCAGCCAATTATATCATATTGCTCTTAAGGCTGAACAAGAAGACGCCTTCCACAACAATCTTGCATCCAACACTGAGCTATCTATCCGGCAGTGCACTGGAGTAGAGAACTTGAAGAGTCATATTGCTAAGCCACCAGCAACAACTCTTCCACTTGAGCCTGCTTCTGAAGCGCAATCATCTAGTGTGCAGTACCAGCACCAGAAGAAAGTTGCTACTTCTGGTGCTAGGAGCGGCTCATCCACCATTATTATTTGCCACCGCTGCAAGGGCATGTGACATGCCATGAAGAATTGTCCTAGTCATCGTGCTTTCATTGCTACTGCTGATGGGTATGAAAGTTGTAGTGATGTTGAAGATGAATTTGCTCGTCTGCCTAACCTTGTTGCAGATTCGACGAAGGAGCAGGAGACTACCGCTATTGATTCCATTGCTACCACCGCGGGTTTTCCTAGCCTCATTGTACAGCGTGTGTTGACCACTCAGGTGGGACAAGAGGACGAACAACAACGCAACAATTTATTCTACATGCACCTCATTGTCGCGGACCACCGTATTCTCACCATCATTGATACTGGGAGCTGTAACAACTTCATAAGTTCTGATTTGGTAAGTTCTGAAATGGTTTAACAGTAGTGGTATGGCACAGGTGACTCGGTCAGCGCGCATACACTTTTCAGTCAGTTCTTATCATGACTATGCTGATTTTCATGTTGTACCTATGCAAACATGTTCGCTTTTATTAGGCCGTTCATAGGAATATGATATGAATGCTGCCCACCATGGTAGAACTAATACATATACTTTCATGCATAAGAACAAGAATATTCCTTTACGTCTGTTATTACCTACTAATATTAGAAATTATTTTAAACTGCTTGCTGAAAATACTGAGAATAAACAAGATAACAAACAACTTTCTGATGTTAAACATAAGCCTATTCAGTTAAAGGGAGGTGCTTTTCTTGCTATGATATCTACTGTTGCTGAACTTTGGGATAATCATGATGCACCTTGGTATACTATGGTTTGTCGTGATATATCTTCTATCAATGATCATGTGTCTTGTACTTTGCATTCTGCTCGTACTAACTTTTTGCAGGAGATTGATGATGGGATGGAGTCGAGAGCGATTCTAATTCAAGAAGGGGAGGATGATGAGGACATCACCATGCTGGATACGCACATATTATGGTCTTCCCTAAGTTACAAGTCATCGCCAGCTTGGTCGTGTTGTTCATCTTGTATTCAGCCGACACCCTTTCACGATTTTGATGATATCTCCCACATCCGACGTCCAAGTGAGGCGTTCTTTGATGCGTTGGAAAGGGGACGATGACGCTGTCATTTTGTTTCTGGTCCTAGCTTCAGAAGGGTCGTGAGTCATTCTGTGTGATAGTGACAAGGTGTTGCGCCACCTATTTTGGGCCAATTTGGCCATGTATCGTGTCGGGCCTTAAGCCCATGTTGTGGGCGTCCCCCCTGGTCGCCCCAACCCTAGGACGCCCCTGTTTCCCTGGTTCGTACATAAATTAAGTATCCACCATCTTTTAGTTTCGGGTTTTGTTTAGTTTAGTTTTCTAGAGAGAAACTTGATCGAATTATTATAACTGTGGCGACAAGTCCTTTTACAGTAATCTAGGGCTCCTGTTCTTATTCTACACCACTGTGGCGATTAGTCCTTTTGTGTTCAGAGCTTGAACCTTTTCTTGTGATTCGCTTCATCTATATTTGCAATTTTAGATTGCGTGTTTATCCACTCTTGCTTGTGTTCTCGATTTCGATTGCAGGAACAATCAAGTTGTGCTTGGTGTAATGGTTGTGGGGTTGGATCATGTCTGATTCAAGCTGGGTCATCGACGCCGAGTTCCCCAAATTCGAGTTTATCCCCTTACCTCTCGGAAGATGGGGCCATAACTACATCACTAGGTCTCACCATAGACCAAGAGTAACAACCTAGATCACACTCTCAAGGACACCCTAGTCTTAGATGTGCAAGATCGCTCCTTCTTACTCTCACAAGCACTCTCAAGATATGCAATATCTCCTCCTAGTGCTCTCCTCTTTTCCTTTTGGACCTTACCAAATGTTTTCAGGTATTCCACTGGACAAGAGAGGTCACAAAGACCCCAGCAACGAAGTTATATAGGCTCCCAACCTCAAACTAGTCATTGCTCCATAAAATCAGCTTTTTGGGCCTACTAACCGTATAGTCCGATCACTGCCTGACTGAACCGTCTGATCACTGCAACTCGAGCTTCAACGGTTCTGACCCCTCTGCTGACTTCTGCTGACCGGACCGTACGGTCAGCTGACCAGACCGTCCGGTCTGTTTCTCTCTCCAGTCCATAAATATTTCGGCGCTGGCTTCCTCTCTGCCCTGTGCAAGTCGTACTGAACAGACCGTCCGGTCTATATAGACCCTAGCATAGACAGATTCCTCGCTAAGTCGTTGTAGCCTCCGAACAAAACCTCTGAGTGACCGGACAGTCCGGTCACCACTGACCCCTCTGTCCGGTCACTTCATCCTGAAGCTATAACTCCTCGTCCTCGCTTGACTTTATTTCCCGTCTTCTCCGAACAGCTCTTTGGCTTCTCCACTATCAATTAGTGCCTGCGATTTAACCGAGAAACCTTGCACATCATCGACTAGACATGACCTAAGAGAATGACCTAAACCCCCTTGATTGTCCGGTTTTTCCTATGGACTCAAAGCCCTAACAACTAGGTAAGTGTAGCCAACACTTGCTCCATATCTTGTCCTTAGCCTCGATCCATCTCCATCACCCCTTGGACTCCATTAAGTTCATCAAGCCTCCATTCTTGTGTGTAACATCCTAAATTTCAAATTTTGGTTGCTGATAATATTTCACCAAATTAAAAAAAACATTTACCATAGATTAAAATTTAATTCAATTAATTATTTTGTTATCATTTTTAGGAAAAATACATATTTTCTAAATTAAATAAATTAAAGTAGGTTATTATTATTGTAATGTTACATTCATGCTAGAGTAGAATTACAGTAGGGATTTTTATTATGTGCAAAATGTTTTCAAAATTCGAGTAGAAAAGGTTTTAGAGTTGGCTGGAAATTAGTAATAGAAAACAAAATTAGAAAAAAGAACACTCCTATGGCACATAGGCCAATTCATGCTGTAGCCCACTTTTCTCCTTCTCTTTCCCTCCCCTGCCTTGGCCCATAGCCAGCGCTCAACCCAGCAGGACGTCCGCTCCTTTCTTCTTCCAGAATCCAAAGGCACGAAGGCTGCCGCGAGTAACGGATGTCGCCACCCAGCCGGTTGATCTGCTCCTCCCCATGCGCGAGTAACCGAAGCCCAGACCCTTCAAATGGATGCGCTGCCCTCTCCTCTTCCAATTCCATCTGTTTCCTGCATTAACCATCCATCATAGAGCTCGGTTGGCCATCAATGGCGCCACCAGCCATTACTGCTCCGATGAAGCTTTTCCTCTTCCTTTCACTGTCTTCCCGGCCTATAAAAGCAGCCCTAGATGTCCCTTGTCATGTACACCGACGCCCCATGCCTCCCCTCTCTCCGCCCCGACCATTTCAGTCCTAGTTCCTCGCCATCCCCCCTTGCTCCCGTCGCGTCCAGACTGATAGCTTCACATTGGCTTCGGCATTCCCAGCGAGCCACTCCACCAATTGACACCAAACTTCACCAGCTCGTGTTCCATGTTCCTCTCTCCAACATACCCAAAAATCAGAGAGAGAAGAGCAGCGGTGAGACCTGAATCAAGTTCGCCGTGGCCTCTGCTTCATGTCCATTCACGTCTGCGCATGACATGGTACTTTTGAACCTTCCCGTGATAAATTCCTACCTCTATAAGCTGCAAATCTTGATTCATATCATGTTGCAGTAAGTCTACTACATGGTGGAAGGAGCCGTCCCCAAGATCACGCACGATGCCTCCAGGAATGTGCTCGGCCCGCCAACTGCCACATCACGACCTTACCCTATTTCAACCTCTCAATCTGCCAATCAGGTGAGCAAAGATCTAAACCAATTGTACGATATCGTGTCCCACAATATAACCAACAATCATGTTCAAGTTGTAGATCAATTAGCATAGCCAATCAATGGGAACGTGCTAGCCAAGCAAGGCGCTTTTCTGTTCACAGCAGGAGCCGAGCTGTCTGTCAGCCTCACAACATTTTCGATGACCCTGCCCCTATAAAAAACGGCCCCTAAACATCCCCATCATCATCCTTTACTCTAAGATAATACCCAGCCCCTCCCGTGCATTAGATCGCTCCTTGACCATTGTTTTCCAAGGAGCCATCTAACGATGTTGACGCGAGTCGCAAGGAGAGGAGTCGTCCCGGTCGTAGCCAACGACTTACTAGAGGTACTGGAGTTGAACCATGCTCTTTGGTGCAGCATCGTCGAGATTGCTCACTCAAAGCCAATCCCCAATGCTGCCAATTGTTTGCCATCAACCCCGTCATCCAGTCCCTCACCCGGGCCATCTACGTGATGCCTCTGTGAGAGCCCCCGGTCACTATACATTACGGTGACCTCCCATTCCTTCCTCTTCGATTTTGTCTAGACCCCGAAGCTTCTAGACCTCCAGCGCACCGCCTTAGCAAGATCTCACGCCAACTCCCATGGTGCTGCCACCTTGCTATGCACTTTGCAGCCACTGCCACCACCACCAAGAAACCACCATCAGCGCTCCGCATCCCCACCTCCTCCGTTCCTTAAACGACCTACCGAACTCGCAAATGGTTTTCCCCATTTTCCCTCCCCCAGTCACATGCCTTAGTGGCCTACATTGTGAACCCGCTAGTTCTATTGCGCATCAATGGCCTTATCCCACACTCATGTGTTCTAACGTGAATCAACGGCTACGGTGGCCACGGAACTCTGGCAACCTTGTGCCCGCTTGGTTTCCCCCTCTCTTTCCCCAATAAAACTGGTTCTAAACATCGCCCTTTCCCTCCGCTTTCCTCTTTGCGCAACCCGTCCTCAATCCACTGCAGAAATCACCACCACCCAGTCTTTCTTCCCTGGTTTCAGTGAGCAGTGCCGCCACACACTCTCCTCATTTTCTCTGTAACCCCGAGTCTCCCCCTAAACCATTTGACTTGTGCACAGGAGCGCGAGGAGCACGCCTTAGTCCTCGTCATCGAACCCCGACCCCCCCCCCCCACCCCCCGGAGCTCCATCTCCGGTGAGCTCCATCAAGCACTGTCACCATCTTTCGACAACGTCCATTTCCGAGCCCTCCCTGTGCCAGTGCCACACCGCAGTGAGCACCCCTATCCTCGTCACATCCTTTTGCCATTGCTCCCGCAGCAAATAGGGCACTAGAGCGCCTCTCCGGCGTCCTCCGCCACTACTGCCCATGACGCCATCGCTTGGTCAAGCGCTGACCGCCAACCAGTTCGCTGACACCCTTCTTAGCCATCGATTTCTTGATCTATGACCATGATTGGAACCCCGTGAAAGGTTATGAACCCGGTGCACCATGGACCATTAGACGTCCCTAGCCTTTTATAAAAATATATTTTAGTCTTAGTATTTTACAGTTTATACCTATATTTGTTTTCTCTAAAATTACATTTTTATCCATATCCTTTATTGTTTCAACACTATAAAGTAAAATATATGTTTTCTAAAATAATATCTATTTTTATAGCATCTTTGCTTAATAAAACTAATTTTTATTTGCTTTATGATTTATAAAATTAATGAATTAATTAATTTTTCTAAATAGTTATGTTTGGTAATAAAACCCTTAGTCTCTAAACCTTCCTAACTTTTTATCTCGTAAATCCGATTTAGGTAATTTTTTGCGCTCACAGAATCGTAGGATCGAGTACTATTTTTTAGTATTGTTTTTATAGTCATTAGGTATTGCTTGGTATACTATTTCTTATTTTTTTATCTGTGCTTTTTTGGTGTTTATCGAAATTAGAGGACGAGCGAGAAGAGAACTTTCAAGACTATTGAGCAGCAATTAGCAGGGAAACAGGCAAGTATCTTTGACCATATTATACCTATTAAGGATTAGTTTATTTTCATGCATGCTTGTCTAAATATGAATCCCGTGTCATTTACCCTTCCTTATTATTCCTTTTCGCCTGGATTATTGTTGAGTGTATGGGATTTTGGGTACGTCATGCTAGTGCAATACTTTGGGAAATTAAAATTGAATAATAATAAACTTGACTAATTTTTACTTGAACCTAATTATCATTTGGGTAATTTAGATGACCCAAGTAGGAGGATGTTGAGGATGGTGCGGGTATGCACAAGTACGAGTAATGTACTGGTTGGTTTACGGTAGTGCCTGCTTGTGGTCATACAAACCAAATTCGTGGAGCGGCCACCCAGGAAAACAGCGTAAAGCACAGGGCTGATATGGGTAGGCGTGGTTTAGTATTAGATATTTTCCCAGTTTTGTGGGTGTTCGAGGAAGGAGGACGAGAGGGTTACTTTCGGCCTCAGGCGATGAAGGGTTACTTCTAGCCACGGCGCCATAGGGGGCTTCTGTAGGGATGGTTAATCCCGCGGCGGTGAAACCTTAGTGTGGATGTTTTGCAAGTTGGGGAGCGATTTGAAAGACCATGTGGTGATCTCTTGGCCTCACACCTACGGTCGTGTGTTGGCAACATGGAGACTTTAGTCACTGAATAGTGATGGAATCATCAACCTATGGGTAAAGTTGTGCAACCTCTGCAGAGTGTAAAACTGTTATAACAGCCGTGCTCACGATCAAGAGCGGCCTGGATCCTCACACGATTAGATGGATATTTGGGTGAATCTGGTGGGTAACCAGATTTAGGTGGATCTGGTAGGTAACCGGATTTGGATGGTACTACAGGTGGGTAACCTGTAGTGTTCTGGTATGAGTGGATAACTCATAGTTTTGCTATCGGTGGGTAACCGATAGTGTTGGACAGGTGGTTAACTTGTTGGGCTATTTTCACCTAGTAAATAGGATGCTTGTATAATGAGTCATAGGATGCGTAGTGCAGTAAGCCCGTGTCAAGCCTATTCTTGTTTTAGCCTGCATGTCATTACTTTCCCCCACTGGCTGAGTACGGTATGCACTCACACATTATAGTTTTCTCTATTCTGTTGTTGCTATATTACTGCTACTCAGACGACACTAGCGAGATGGACTACGTGGATGAGGACTACTACGACTAGGCGTGCGACCCCCTGTGGACTGCCTGTGGCGTTATGGATCCTTCCGCTGTTTTCTTTTATGCTTTGATGTAATCCATGCTATATAATAATGATTTGAGATATTAATAATAATGATATTGGTTTTACTATTATTTCACTTTTGTCCTGTATACGTGAAATCCTGATGGTGGGCACGTATACAGAAGCATTCGGTTTTGGCATTAAAATCGGGTGTGACAGAGTGGTCATTGTCATTAATCACCAAGGATGCCATCAACAATCATCATAAGGTAGAAAAGGTTTCCTACATGAACAACACTCGTGTAGACATTAGTCGTATTTCATGTTTGTCATTCATCACAAAAACATCATACCTTGGGGTGACCTCAATGGTCATGATCCTTACACCTTTCCTCTTATCTTCTACAGTTTTGAGAAACAAGCAAAAGCGACGTGCAGTCTCCACCGGCCAATTTGTTAGACTTCCTTGCCTACGGTTGCCCTTGAGGTAGTTGGAGGCGACGAAGACGGCAATTCTCTGGCCAACTCGTTGTCTAGATCCTTGTTTGTCTAGGTTTGGTTTCCGCCCAACGGTTTTATTGAGGTGGTGATGCTGGACTAGCTTTCGTGGAGTAAGTCGTTATTGGACTTTTCGCGCCTCACTAGTGTGTGGCTCCAACGTCGATGATGGGCTTGTGAAGGTGGATTCCAATTGGTCTGGCTCTTATACAAGAGTTTGCTTCTGCTGTTGTTTGGTGTCCCAACCTTTAACGGTGGCATCGATGATGTGGGCTTCAAGGTTGTTGAGTCAGCTTGACAAATGGGCAATGTAGGACCAGGGTGTAAGCTTCATGACCATTATGGATCACTTCAAATGGTATGAATGTTTTGATGATTGGATGACAAGCATGAAATGCGTTTAAGATCTACTTGAGTGTTGTCCATGTAGGATTTATCTATCAACTCAAACATGAACACAGTGAATGGTCACCTTGATGATCAATTAGGACTCGGGTGGATTGCAATGAAGATCTTGATGGAGAGTCACGGTGATGAAAATGGATCAAGGCTTAGGACAGCTAGGTCCAAGTGTGTTGTGATCACTTGGATAGTGTGTAGGCTTGAGTCCATAGGAAAAACCGGATTATCAAGAGGGTGCGAGTCATTCCCTTAATCTTCTATAGGGTTAGAATTTTGGGATGCTCAAGTAAAGCTCTAGGACACTTAGAGTGACAATGGAGGAGGATTGATAAAGGTTCCGAAGTTTGGAGACGGGTCAAGAGGACAACAAGTTTCAACTTCAGGACAAGTCACCATAAGATACGGTGAGGTCACCATAAGATCCATTAAGAAATACTCTTGTACACATGGGTATATGGGTATCACCGTATGATGCAGAGGTTAAGTCACCGTAAGGTATGGTGAATACCAAGAAGTTGTACAGAGAGGGACAAAGTCTCTAGACTATCGCTCAGTAGGGATGGCAATGGGCACCCGATACCCAAAACCCAATAGGTAAATACCCTATTAGGGGACGGGTATGGGACAAATTCGATACTCATGGATGCACAAATGAGTAGAGATTCATACCCATCGGGTATGGCAGGTTCGGGTATAGGGACCCTAAAACCATACCCATTTTCCCGTAAACCCAAAACATTGTATTCAGTCTATTAGGCCCAGCTTTTCAAAGTTTTCAGCCCAGCCAAATTAGGACTCCTTCATGTTTAGGATACTAGAATTTTATCCCAGTATGACCCATTGCCATGGTTTTAGCCCAATACGTTGCAACGTTGCTAACCCTAACTCATTTGGCAAGCGTAGGAACACACATGACATTCAAAGTTTCCAACACCGCATTCCAAGTTTCCATCACCGCATCTGGAGTCGTCTTGCAGCCACAACCACATCGCCATTACCTCTACGAGCCACCTTTTCCAGTCACCGAGCACGCCGAGCCGAGCCTGACGCATGGATTCACGTCTAGAGAAAGCTGCCTTCACGAGCACACAACCTTCTACATCTTGGAGCAATGCCCAATCGCCGCTACCATCGCGCCTACTACTTTCATGTGTGTTGCGTCTTGCCGTCATTCTCCAATCAGCCTTCATCTCGGCCTCAGCTCACCACGAGGAGGGCACGCCGCTGCGGACTGGCGATGATGGGGAACCTGTCGGGTACCTAATACCAGGGTGGGTTCGGGGATGGGTAAGAAATCATGCCCGTGAATAGGTTCGGATATGGGGACGGGTAGAGGTTTTACAAAGTCGAGGGCGGGTATGGGCAGCTCAAACCCGCTAGGTTTCTACCCGTTGCCATCCCTATCACTCAGGAGGTTGTCATAAGGTACGGTGAGGTCACCGTAGGATACGGCGAGTCAAGGAGCGTGGAAGGCCGTTTTTGCAGAGCTTGTGTATATATTACGACGGGGTCGCCATAAGGTACAATGACCTGAGAGAGAAGAAGTAGCCAGAATTCAGAAGGAGCAATTGACGTTACGACAGGGTCACCGTAAGGTACAGTGACTAGGAGGAGTTAGAGTGGCAAGAAAATGGAACTCTATGAGAGACATTATGGCGAGGTCGCTGTATGGTACGGTGACCTAAGAGGATTTTGTATAGAGAGCACTAGAGACTAGAGGTCTCCGTATGGTCGGGATGAGGTCACTATATTGTATGGTAAATGTACTCAGTGGTTGCCGTACTAAACGATGGCATTACGACGGTTGGTTTCTTAGTACGCAAGCTTTTAGCAACGGCTAGTTTGGCAGTTGTAGCCTACAAATAGCTATTGGATGAGTCTTTGTAATCTCTCTTGGCCATTAGAGAGCTGAGCAAACTGGGAGAGAGCCAAGAGGAGAAGAGGAGACACTAGAGCAAACATTGAGAGCTATCTTTAAGTGTCTTAGAGAGTCACAAGAGCATCCCATTATTTCTAGTCTAGGAGAGGTTGTAGAGAGTGTTAGTGCCGTTACTCTTGGTTTATGGAAAGGTGAAGATGCATCTAGGACCCCCTAGTGGGTTTTGGTGAACGATGACATAAAAGTTGACTAACATGTATATGAATAAAATGTGTAGACTTTTAAAATAAGATCTATAACTTACATTTGTGAGATTGTTCATCCCTCTACAAAAAGAAGAAAAAGAGAAAGGACTCAAAAGAGCTTCAAAGTTTAGCTTTTATTAATTTCTTGAGTCATAGGCTTGCCGAACTATTAAGAGGGGTAAACTAATCTTGCTTGCAGGGAATTTATGTGCTCAAGTCAACCAAAAAGCTTTGAGAGCCAATTAGCCTTAAAAAGCCCAAAAAGATCCAACATATTCTGAGCCAAATAGAGAGTTACAAAAGTTCTATGAGTCTTTCATAGAATTTGTGCTCTTGCAACCCGAGAGTTCCGTGTTGCCCATCACAAAAGTTCCGTTATCTCTTGTCTCAGTTGAAACCTATCCCACGCAATGGGTCTTTTTGAATTCACGAAAGTTCTGTCAGCCATAGAAAACACTTCAACGACTAGTTTTTAGGCTCCTCTATAAATAGCTCACCCCTCTCCCCGTGGAGTTGGTTGGACACTTTGCTATTCCACTCTACATTCAGCTAAAGCTCTCCCCTCTCACATATACACTTGTTCTTGACATTCCAAACATTTGTGAGAGAGATCCAACCACCAAAAGCTTCACTCCAACCATTCAAAAGCTTGAGCACATCTTTCCCTCCTCTACAAGATTTGATTTGCTTGTTACTCTTAGATACTTGGTGTCCTAGACAGCTAGACGTCGCCCTTGAGATCCCAATTTGTCATAGTGAGACGGGAACGTTTGTAAAGGTGTGATTCGTCTCTGGAGGAAAAGAATCAAGTGAAGAAAGCATCCAAGCATGGTCTTTATGATTGCTTGTCAGGGAAAAGAGTTGAGAGAGACCCGACCACTATGTGTGGCTCCTCAACCAGGACATAGGAACTACTTAGTGTGGTTGCTGAACCTCAGGATAAATCTTTGTGTCTCTCTCTTTATCTTTTTTGCACTTGTTATTACTATTGATCTTATTTGCGTCAAATCATATATTGTGCTCAATCTACTTGTTTGTTGTGTTGCTTGGTTATCTATTGTAGGAATTGAGATTATCATTGCCCTAGCTTCACTTCTACTCAAGTAACTTATTTGTATCTTAATTAATTCCACATTTCAATTGTTTATCGCCTTGCATTGGTGAAACTTCTGTCAGGGGATAGAACTTCCATGGCAACGGAAGTTCCGTTAATGTCTGTTTGATTAGTTTTAAGTATTGGTTTCAAGTCAAATTTTTAGATTTCCTATTCACCTCCTCTAGGAAACTTTCAAAAGGCCTAGAGTGGTTAGGTGTTGGTGATCGAGCTTATCATTATCATGACGTGTTATGAAGACCGTCACAAGTCTATACAAGTTTTGAGCTCGCCTTTGAATGGAGCATTGAGAGAGAGAGAGAGAGAGAGCGTCGTGCATGCACTCCAGGAGTGTAGCAAGTCCTTGAGAAAGGCAAGCTTATGCTCGAGGAGCAAGGGATCGATGAGCAAGGGTCACGCAACCACGCCGTCACTCGGGGAGTGATATGAGCTTGTGTGCAAGGACTCTACGGTTGGTGATGGGAGCAATCAATACTCCGACGGGTGTCGATCCAACGAGGACTACGGGAAGGCACCATCCTCCCGATGTCTCAGGCTAAAAATCAATGAGCATTTCCTAAACCCCTCTTTATTTAGTGTCTTTAATTCCACACTTGTGTGTGAGTAGAGATTGGGCTGCATTGTGGCTGCTTTCTTGCTTATTGATTATTTGGCTCCTCTCTTTGCGCTTATTGCTTACTATTGTGCCTTGTGCTTTTGGTACTTGTGTTGGCCTGTCACTAGAGTCTCATTAGTAGAACTCCTTGAACATTGTCTTGCTGAATTGTTTGCTTGATATCACTAGTATGCTTAGGAGTTGAGTGATGAGTGCAACACTAGTATGTATAGGTTGTTGCTTCCCGTCTAGGGTCTTTTATCTTGCTAGTGTGTCACTATGAGACTTGCTTAGGAGTTGATTGAGTGCTCGATTGAGTCATTAACGAAATTATTGTATACATGAGTTTTCGCTTCAAACCCCTCCCCCCTTCTCGGTCACTCGATCCTTCCACAGGGAAGCGACAACCATCCCCATTCCTATCACTGTTAGCCTATTGGGGCAAAAGCTTCCCCATCCCCATCCCCGATGGATCCCTGATCCATGTCAGGGCCCCACAAGGGATAAGGGATGATCATGACAGCAATGGTGTGATGTGATCCATGCCGAGGACGTAGCGACAAAGGAGGACTAGAGCATGACGCTTGACGGGATCAGGAGAGGGAGAGGGTGAGCGCTGTAGGACGGAATCAATCGAGGGGGCAACGACGTCAAACTCCAATGAGCGACGAGGGTGCGATGGCGTGGTATTCTGGCGAGGACACGATGGCCACGGACTTGGCGACAGCCACACCCAACACGCCCGTGCGAGCTAAAATAGAGGAGGCAGAGGTGGCGGCTGGTTTTGGCAGAGGAATATGGATGCAAATGAGATTAGGGCTTCAGTGGGAGTAGAGTGAGTTTTTATATCCTGGGCCGAGTGAATATGTGGGCTACTAGGCTGGCTGGATGTTGTTTTTGTTGCCCAATTTCGGGTCCCTGTTTGCCTCCGTGGGGGAAACGTTAGCCTCATCCCCGCCCCATTAGCCCCGTGGGGGAAAACTCCACCCGATCCCCGCCTCGAACGGGTTCATGCCTAGTGGGGCCTCGTCCCCAACGTGGAAGTTGTCGGGCCGATTATTCAGAAGGCTGCGGATTTTGTGGAAGATGGGAGGATGGACCAACCTCAAGCTTCCCTCGAGTACGAGTTGAAGGTCTAAGATTTGCAGAGCTTGGGACGCGACCCTGGATGGACAGCTCTTAATGAGTGCATCATGTCCTTTAGATCGGGTGCCTACGTCGATTCTCATCAAAGCCTCTATGTGATGGGCCTCTTCCAAATCGAAGGTGCGCTTGGTATTCTTTTCGAGACTTATTCTCAGCAATATATTTATTAGGCTCCGCAAGGAACAAGAACTTGATGGTTAGCACACATAATGATTTAGACAAGTTCAGACCCTCTCGATGAGAGTAAAGCCCTATGTCCTATATGAGGTTGTGTTGCTGATTGATGATATGTTTGAAAGGAGGGGGTCCCTGCCCGTCTTATATATCTAGGGGTGCAACCTTACATGAAGATCTTAGTTGGATTACAATGTGGCTAATAATAGTAACTCTTATCTCTATGCTTTCTTGCGGGTCACTCTATGTCGGTTGCCTCCTTTGTTTGAACCACCTTGGAGTCATCTGGTGTTAGGCCAAGCAATGGGTACCTGTAAGATAAGTATTCTATAGCCCTCTTTGGCGATGCGGTCGGTGACAGGGGAGCATTGGCGGCAAGCACAGGACCTAGGGACCTGTTTTTTTGTGTTTCCTTTAAGATCCTCTATGAAGTTTGGTTAAGACAACTAGCTCTGTATCCTTATCTTTTGTTTCTATGTTCTATGCATATACATACGTCTTCCTAATCTAAAAATACAGATACATATAACCAAAAAAAAACCCTTCAAAATGCAAAGTTCAAGTGCTCAAGAAATATCTTTTCGAATAATGCTTTTTATGGCTCAACAAATATCAATTTTCAAAAAGGTTCTCGAGACATTTGTAACATTTCAAAATTTAGATACATTAAAAAAATATCATTGATGGTTAGAAGCACAAATTCTTGATAACTGAAATTTACCTTCATGGCTTATAGTGCAAACTATAATTTGTTACACCAAATGGTACAAGTTTAAAGGCTTTGTCAATCCCTCTCACGCTTCTATAGCATAGCATCAAATGCATAATAATGACAATAGTACTCATTTTAATATCCTTTTTTGATGATTCTTTTTTCCCAGTAGGTTTTAAAGGGCTTTCCCACCCTATGCCCACACTACAATCTAATAACCTATTTTAGGTACTAGCAAACTTTGGGGTGTTATCACTATGTTCTTTCTCCTTTTCCCTTGGTTGTGCCCATCAAGATTTCGTAGGTTGGCCACTAATGAAGGCTCATCTAGAACACTATGATTATTGAAAATAATGAAGATTTATAATAATATTGAAAAATATGCATGGAAGAATTCATATAAAATAAAAATAGCGCCATACTCAAAGATAGAGCATGTAGAGAATAATTTTAATTGATCCTAAAGTATAGCTGAGCACCCGTTAATGAATGAACTAAAACTACAATGTGGTCACATACAGATCACTCACCTAAATTACAAGGAAACCTAGAGCCATAGTTCAATTATTCTACAAAATAAAATTAAATGACAACTCTAGCTGATAACTGACAATGGGGTGGAGTGTTGCCCACTTTCGGATATTGACTTAGTTGAATAGTTTGGAACAGCCTAGAGCATGTATAATAATTATAAGTTATTGTTTTAGATCTGTAGTAACCAAAAAATATGGCCGTGTATGTTAGATATAAAGTTATATTACCTGTGGGCATAATCTCATGAGATGTGTTGGTTTGTCCTTCATTCATCGTTAGATCACTTGTGATTTATGTCTATTGTCTGATATCACCACTTGCCCACTTGATTAGCTGACCTACAATGATATTATAGATTACGAATTGTGTATGGTATTATGGTACAAAAAAGTTTTGCACTATAAGTACTTATGGTAGTGACTTAATAAGTTTTCTTCACAATACTTTATCACAAAAAAACTAATCAGTTGTAGTGAAAACTAGACATTTGTAACTCTTCAATTAAGAGCTCTCTTTAAGCTATGGAGTTGTATGTTCTTTATTTAATGTCTATTTCCACTTTACTACATCATTGCACATCAAAGCTCCATCTACTCTACTCCTTTTGTTGGTGAGTAGTATGAGCTCCCTAGGAGCTTTGATCTAGTTCTTGATTTGAAGTTCTTTCTCTACTATTTTATTGTTTAACCACACGAATGACTAAAATTTTAACCTTCTTTTTTATATTAATATTGTTCAACCATTTGTCATGCCGAAAGAAAATCTTATGGCCATCTCTAGTGTCTATAGTTCTTGGAAGCCATGAAAAAAAGAGATTTGTCCATTTCATTGGACAGGAGGTTCATTCCTGGCCAAGGTTGTGATGATTCATTGTTGCCAACTTGAAGAAGTTTGTATTTCATCACTAAACTTTTTATTCATTTCATAGGAAGTCGTGGTTTTATTTCAGAATCAGCCATCACCGATAGATTAAAGTATAGTTTTAAGTGATACACTAATTCTAACTTGTTAAATGGGTGTTAGAGAACAAGAAATTGGCACAAGAGTCGGCTAAGATTCTTAATCTGTTCATCTGTAAACCTTTTGGAACTACCAATGGTAACGAACTCGCTAAGTGAGAAAACGGAGGAGGCTGTGTCTCTAGTGGTAACTGTAAATCAAAGACCGAACCGACAAGGCGCGTCTGCCCAATGATAGAGCAAGAAAGGTTGCTAGTTTTCATTAGAACTGGGGAATCTACAGGAAATCGCATCTCTGTCGCTACGAAAACATAAAAAACCAGTTGTGTTCCGTATGTCCTAAAACCAAGGGCAGCTTACCCATCCATTGCAGAGTATCCTGCAACTACCAAATATTTCTTCACCGTGTGAGCGTACTTGTGATATTCGTCAAATGGAATGGCCTACGCCTGAAGCATTAGGTACATCATCCAACGCGCACTTGTGCTATCTATCATTGGAATTGCCTACGCCTGACGCATTAGGTACATCATCCAACGCGCAACTCTGTAATACTCCATGGATGATTCGGTGTTATGGTACTCAGAATGGATGCGAATCATTGCATCTCACTAATACTACTCAATGATTAATTATGAACCTGTCGTTCCTTCGGTTCCCGGCTGTACTGACCGAATCTCCCGTGCCTAACACGCTGCAGATCGGACATAGAAAAAGCTGTACATTTCTAAAGCAGGGCACTAAAAGTATTCCAAGAGTCAGTGAACGGGTACTAGGCACTGCTCATACATACTAGTACTACACAAAATGCAACATGCTATAACTGCCAAGAAGCCGTTACCTTTTTTAATAGTTCACCCGCGACCCGAAGCCTCCCGCCTCCATATCCTTCCATGATTTGCTCCACAGCCATGTGACCCCTACCAAAACACGTCGTTGGATGAACGGCCGTTGATGGCGATCGCGGCGTTCTGATTCTGAGTTCGAGCGATTCTAGACTATAAATACCCCAGCAAGCTGGTCCCTTTCGATCATCGAAACAGAGCTTCTGTCTGCTCAGTGCTCGTAGATACCTTCTCAAGCTTCCAGTCCCAGATAGCTGATATACACGATGGCCTCCTTCTGTTTCAAGGTGGTCGCACTTGTTGCCCTCTTCTCCGTCCTTGTCACCCATGGCTCTTGCGCCAGGCCAGTCATCAACTATAACGCCTCTGCCTTTACTGCCGACCCCAACTGGGAGGCTGCCAGGGCAACCTGGTACGGTGCTCCCACAGGCGCCGGCCCGTACGACAACGGTACGTAACACCATTCCCGTTGCTTGGCGTTCAATCGTTGAGATGCATGTCGTGTTCTTGAGCTTGAGCATCCATTGATGTGCAGGTGGTGCCTGTGGATTCAAGCAAGTGAACCTGCCGCCGTTCTCGTCCATGACGTCCTGCGGCAACCAGCCCCTGTTCAAGGACGGCAAGGGCTGCGGGTCATGCTACCAGGTAGACTAATTCGTGAGACGACGTTTCCGGTCCTCTAGGAAACGGAAATCGATCGTAAAGCTAGAAAAGGACAGTTTTGACTAACTATGTTTGTTACTTGCCTTTATTTTTTTCAGATACGATGCACCAACAACGCTGCCTGCTCAGGCAACCCGCAGACGGTGATCATCACCGATATGAACTACTACCCCGTGGCCAAGTACCACTTCGACCTTAGCGGCACGTCCTTCGGCGCCATGGCCAAGCCCGGCCGCAGCGACCAGCTCCGCCATGCCGGCATCATCGACATCCAGTTCAAGAGGTGGGTAACATGCACTGCTCGTGGCAGAGCCACTACAGGCCAATCTGCAGGCCCTACCTGAATTGATTAATCATATGCTCGACCGTCGTCGTGTTCTACTTGTGCCGTGGAGCCACCGTTTTGTACTTTTGCTCTACTAAAATCGACAACCGATTCAACTGGGTCCCATGAGTAGATTCTACTAGTACTCCGTAGGAAATATACTATGCATTAGTACATGTAATATACTTCCATAATCTGTCGTCTCCGGTTGTTACTGAACTCACTCCTAATTGGGGAAGAAGCTAACGCAAACATGCCACATGCAGAGTGCCCTGCAACTACCCGGGCCAGAAGGTGACGTTCCACGTCGAGGAGGGCTCCAACGCCGTGTACTTCGCGGTGCTCGTCGAGTTCGAAGACGGCGACGGCGACGTTGTGCAGGTGGACCTCATGGAGGCTAACTCCCAGTCATGGACGCCGATGCGCGAGTCCTGGGGATCCATCTGGAGGCTGGACGCCAACCACAGGCTCACTGCGCCATTCTCGCTGCGCGTAACCAACGAATCTGGCAGGAAGCTGGTGGCCAATAAGATCATCCCGGCGAACTGGAGGCCCAACACTTCTTACCGCTCCATCTCCCAGTATTAGCTCTGCTGCAACGAACAATAATTCGGAGACATGGGCTTAAATGCTAGTAGATTAATTTGGTATTGCACGGGATTGAGGTCCCTTAGTAAGTTGGTGAGATATCAGGTGTCTGCCTATGCCATAGGCAGTGTTGTGTGTCGGCGAGATTGACGACTGGGAAACTGAGGCGGCAAGTTGGATGTGCTTGCCCGCCCGCAGTCAATGCATATACTAGTGTATGTATGTACTCCTCTGTATGGCTTCAGCAAACTACACTTTTCTCACTTGTCACCCTGAGCGCTTCATTATTATATCCATCTTTAAGTAAGATGGTTTATTATGTTTTCTTTTCTTTTTAGCGCTGAATATTTACCTAAAAGCAACGAAATAGTTTTAAAAATCACAACGTGCTAACATAAATACTAAAGTGAATAACTTTCAACTATTTCATGTTGATCACTGTCTAGGAAACACATTAAAAATAACAAAAAAAAATTAGTTAATTAAAAGTCATACTCTTCTTTTTTTTACTGAACCATTGTAATCTTCTTTCCTGAATTATTTTACTCAATGTTGTTTCATAGAAAATACATTATAAACATATATAGGGTCATATGCTTGTCAGATGACATGAATTATCTGACAGTCGTTCAATGGTGATGCAATGACTCAATCATATTATTATTTCCTAACTCTGATAGTATACCTAAGATCGATGATTACACTATTCCTATAATCTTGCACTTCATCTTTATTTTCAACTAACTAGAACATTTTTACAATACATGAAGAAGTACCTTTCAAATTATAATCAAATGCACCTCTTGCTCCTTTTAAAGGGATGTAAAAGTCGTCAACCAACAAGAGTAACCATTTTTTTTTTTTGCAAAGTACAGTTGAAACTAACAAGAGTAAATGTTGTCAGATGGTCGAAAGTAACACAATCAATATTTAGAGGTCTGGTCTCTAGAGCCATGGAGAATCGTTTTAAGGTTGTCGGTTCTTCGTTTGGCTTTGCATACAGGACCCTTTTAAATTGTAAAGGGGAATTGCAGTGACGATTTTATGAGGACTACAAGAGCGCACAACAAAACTTCTTTTTTTTTTCTTGTTAGCGCTTTCTCTTTTTCTGATGGTGCTCGATGCCAGAAGATTTGCCAATCCTGAAAGAACATCATCATTATCGCTGCACCGTCCAAAATAATGCAGCTCTGTTCTGCAAGTTAGGAGTAGTACTAGACAGTACTACTAGTTAATTACCATGACCCGAGCGTCCGTTGAACGCAAAGGACGCTAATCCCGTCTATTTCGCCCGATGCCCTCATCCCCGTGACCGGTTTTAACTGTATTATCATTACCGATTGTCGCATATCTTTCATTAGATACGCCGCAAAGTTCATCTCTGTAGAGACCCGCTGAATTCTTGCCGTAATTACTGGTTTCGTTTGACTCTCACTTCAGTCACGTTCACGTCCAGTTCAGGAAATCACGGATTCACGAGAAGCTAGCTACCTGGTAGTGCATACAGTCACGCATAGGGTTTAAACTGGATGCAGACGTGGATGTCCAATTGTCGATTAGGATTGGCATGTGAAGATTTAAGCTTGCGGCAACTAGGCAGGTTTACTGGAAAAAAAAAAAGAACTATCGTGCATAAGCTGTTACTTCCCATGAATGAAATGGGACAAAGACAATTTGTTCTGTCGTCAGTTCTGCTGCCGATAAGTTTTCCTTTTTCCGATGCATAATTTAAGAGATAGCGAGAAAAACGGAGAGCCCACAATTATCCCATTTTCATTTGCTCGATCGCGGAAACCACTTGGCTTTCGGAAAGAGACAAAGTAACTGACGCACAAACGGCTGGACGCGCGCATGTGTGAGCGAGGGAACTCGGACAACGACGGCGGCGTAGCATCTCTCTGCATGTGAGGTGCGGGCCACGGCGAAGAAGGCAACCTCAGCGACGGGGCCCGCGGGCTGTTGAACGAGCCAGCCACAAACCCGGCACGGATTGAGAATGCAGCAGCAGCAGTGATGATCATCCGTCGCCACCAGCCGAGCTCGCCCACCAGATTTCCAGGCCCCACGTCTCGTTGCTGCGCAGCCGGCTCACGTCGACCTGTGGAGCCGTGGCCGTGTGGGGATGTTCCCGGCTCGTGCGCGCACGGCGGCATGGGCTGCTCGCAAAGCTGCGTACGCTTCACGTGAGCCACGCACGATGCCGGGCCAACGGACAGCAGGGGTCCTCGACTCCTCTACACTGCGACATTATCGGGTTGCACACTTGCACGTATCAAATCAGATACATCAACAGCACCAATTCTTGATAAGATAAGAATGCCGAGTCCTCAATTTTGGTGCCGATTCTAAAAAAATGGCTAAGTTTGGTGGGCTTTTATTTCTTGGGAGCTGTTTTTCCACTTTGGCCAATACTACTCTGTCAAGATGGCCAATATTGTAGGCCTTTTTTTTTTAATTTGGAAGTTTTTATCTTATAAAATTAAAGTTTTTTTTTGTGAAATTATTTCAGTACAATTCATATGACATTTCTGCATTCTAAAAAACGGCCTTCCTTAGTCTGAATCAACACGATTTGTTGCCTAGATATATTTTTCAAGAGTAGTTTTTTTTAATGGATTTTCAAGAGTAGATTGAATTAGGATCCTTAATTAGTTCTTCACGAGTTCGCCGGTGGACGAAATGTTTGACCAGCCTAAACGCGAAATGGTCCGCGCAAGTTCAATAATGAGATACTGCTAGTACTGAAAATCAGCATGAAACACATATATGCACGCCAATCCTATGTCCGGCATGAAGAAAAAGGAGGCAAAATCACGTTCACTCTTACTTGCACCAAACGTCAATTTGCACATGGGAAGTGGGCAAAAGAGAATCCCAACTAGTACCACTGGAGGGAGATGGCCTGCACGATTGCACAATATGTGCCATGTCCGAACGCGTCCACGCATCAGTTCGATGCATGTGGCCACAAGAGTCTCACGTTAGAACAGATACATTTTTGGGTGCGAAAAAAATAAGATCAGAGCAGACCATATTGAACCCGTGTACAAACTACATGCCGTCTTTATTTAGCCTGGAAAGTAACCATATAAACCATGTTTTATGCATACGAAATTATTAATAGTGCCTCTATATCTTTTATCTTTTTAAAACATATCATAGACGTAGATACTTACGTACATGTACTAGTACTCATTCCTATAAGATCACCTCTGAGAGAACGAGACAGTTGATCTTAAGATTCATAAAGTCACCACAACACCTTATAGTTGACAAAAACATAGCTTATCAATGAAAAAAAAATTAGCTGTTAATATAATACTTGTATTGAGTCGTGCAACTAACGCAACTGTAATTGAATGAGTTACTAAAAGTTAGAACCTTATGATGCGTCATGTCATGTTTATTGTGACCATTGACATGCCTGAGAAAAATTGACTTAGCCCAATCCAATAGTCCGGGAAAAAAGACTCACGATATTTTACAGAGCACGGGCTGCTATTAATTAGAGAATATGACTTGCCCCTTCAAAACATTTTCCAGTAGTCTCGGTTACTTTTTTGACTATTGCAACATGATCTTAGTTCAACCTCTTCCGCAAAAAAAGAAAAAAGAAAAAAAATCTTAGTTCAACCAAAAAGCTACACTTGAGACTTGCTGAGAGGGGACGCGAGGACTGGCATTGGGGTTTCGTTGGTGCAGTCCGAGCCCAACTGGCTCAGTTTTTTTTAGGTTCTCTGTCATCGTGACACGTGTCATGCATGACAGCTAAGGATCGAATATTTCCCTCAATAATCATCATATCCATCATGTTCTTTCAGAATGGAGGAATTATGAGTGCTGCGGGTATTTATTATTATTATTATTTGGATAATTTTTGTGGGTAGGGTTTAGGGAGGGCCGGAGTGAACCACCTAAGCAAATCAGCCCGGCACTGTGTGAGCCCAAGTGCCCGGCTCAAAGAAGCCCCAGAACGAAACTGCAAGTCCGTGATTTATCACTATGTATAGTATGCAGGAGGATCTTGCAAGTTGCAACCGCCAAGCGGCAGATGAAATTTTTAACCGAGAGGCCATCACACAATATTTATTCACCGTATGATTGTAGGTGTACTGTTAGTGTTAGGTATCAGTGGGACAATGTTTACCCATTCTCTTACTTGAAACAGAAATGGATTAGGTACCTCGTCCAACGCAGTTCCGTAGGACAAATATTGATCAGTGATTTGGTACGCCCAATCGATCAGATACAATGATCACTCGCCAATGATGATGTCCATGATTTAATTGCAGGCCTGTCGTTCCTTCTGTATCCGTGCTGTGCACGAATCTCACATTTCTGACACACACATCAGACGACACAAAACTACCTGTGCATTTCCGTTGTCCGATCGAAGGAGAACATTAAAATTTTCTCCAAGAGAATCAGTGAACAGGTACCAGGAACTGTTCACAATATGCAACATACTATAACTGCCAAGCAGCAGCAGTTACATTTTTAAATAGTGCACTCGTGACCCCAAGTCTCTATTCTTTTCCCCCCACTGCCATGATTTGCTCCACAGCCATGTGACTCCTACTAAAGCACGTCGTTGGGTGCAACGACCGTTGATGGCGATCGCAGAGCACAGCATTTGATTCCTCCCTCCATCCCTATAAATACCCCAGGAAGGTGTTCTTCTTCATCATCAAAAACAGAGCCTCCCGTGTCTTCCTACTCGTAGGTCGTAGCTACTCTCCCAAGTCTCAAGATTGGAGTACACTTGAACTAGCCAGGAACAAGATGACTTCCTTCTACTCCAACGTGCTCGCACTTGCACTCTTCTCTGTCCTCGTTACCTATGGCTCCTGCGCCCGGCCAGTCAACTTTAACGCCACCGACTTCACTGCCGACCCCAATTGGGAGGCTGCCAGGGCCACCTGGTATGGTGCACCCACCGGAGCCGGCCCTGACGATGACGGTACGCAAACACCATTGCTGGTGCATGCTATCTTGATCCTTTCTGCAAGTATATGCTGTGTTCTTCAGCGATCTATAAACTTGCATGCTACGACATCCATGCAGGTGGCGCCTGTGGATTCAAGAATGTGAACCTGCCGCCGTTCTCTGCCATGACGTCGTGCGGCAACGAGCCCCTCTTCAAGGACGGGAAGGGCTGCGGGTCGTGCTACCAGGTAGGTTTTACTTATTGGTCATGGCCAGAGGTGCTACCTCTTTCCATTTCCCAGGACGATGTTATGCTGTTGCCTGCCCTCGTGGAAACGGAGATGGAGCGAGAAAGCCAAGTCACTGTTTTGACTAACTCTCTGCTTATTGCTTGCCTTTCTCAGATAAGATGCACCAACAACGCTGCCTGCTCAGGCAACCCGGAGACGGTGATCATCACCGACATGAACTACTACCCTGTCGCCAAGTACCACTTCGACCTCAGCGGCACGGCGTTCGGCGCCATGGCCAAGCCCGGCCGCAGCGACGAGCTCCGCCATGCTGGCATCATCGACATCCAGTTCAAGAGGTGGGTAACATTTGCTCGTTGCGCTGGACAGGGCCAAATGTGCACGTCCTATCACATCATAATAAAATGCTGTGTCGCCGCCCTTGTTTTTATTCGCTCAACGAACTTTAACGATAACGACCGGTTTAACTTGGGCCCTGGAAGATTTTCAGAGAAATATTTAGTACCAGTGTACTTGCATTATATTTCACAAAACTTTGCCCCGTGCACTGTGGACCAGGTGTCCTAAAGCTAAGGCTAATGGAAACATGTCACATGCAGAGTCCCCTGCAACTACCCTGGCCAGAAGGTGACGTTCCACGTCGAGCAGGGCTCCAACCCCATGTACTTCGCGGTGCTCGTCGAGTATGAGGACGGCGACGGCGACGTCGTGCAGGTGGACCTCATGGAGGGCAACTCCCAGTCGTGGACGCCGATGCGCGAGTCCTGGGGATCCATCTGGAGGCTGGACTCCAACCACCGGCTCACCGGGCCATTCTCGCTACGCATCACCAACGAGTCCGGCAGGACATTGGTGGCCAACAAGGTCATCCCGGCGAACTGGGCGCCGAACACCTACTACCGCTCCATCATCCAGTATTAGCTCATGATCTTCTTCAGCTGCGCACAATAAGTTTTTTCGGTGCCATTATTGGCTTGATTAATTAGTTCGGTATTGTATCGTCGTCGCAAACTGGCATGGTTTTGTGGCGTCGTAAGTAGTTTAGCAGGTGAGACATCAGGTGTCTACCTATGCTGTAGGCGTTGGTGTGTGTTTGCTACATTGACAGGGTAAGAGATGAGGAGGCAGAGTTTGGATGTGCTTTCCCGCCCGCTGTCAATGCTTGTACCAGTGTGATCAAAATTATAAATTATTAACAGTACTTTGTGTGCATTGAGTTCCAGATTATGTCTGCTTCTCTACAGTATGTCCTTTCGTTTGCGCCTCTTTAATTCAAAGCGAGACTGGTGAGCTGCTGGCACTTTGTCATTATGTGCTCCGTCTCCATATCTTCCCAGTAGTTGACGGAGTACGGTTTCAGTCTTTTATAAGTAGTCTTGTGGCAATCTTTGTGTGTCGGCGATTTGGATTCATGAGGGCTTTAATCTAGTTGGCGCGCGAGGAGTTGGGCATTAACGGCTTCTCCCTGTCCTGTTCCTTTCCTCAATATGCATGGGAATAAATTGAATTACAAAAAGTTTGACAAACTATCTTAAAATTACCCATTTTTACCGTAACTTTACAAAACCACAGAGTTTAAACATGACACTGAATCCAGGTTTCATGCACGTTCCCATTGTCAGGTTTATGGTTCTCGGATCCGATGTACACTCTAAATTTATAAATTCAACAAAAAAAAAACCTGAAGTTGGGAGTTAAACCTGTTGTTTTTGTGATACTTCATAGTATTTGTGGTTTTGTGAAAAGAACTTCAAATACTAATAGGAAACTACTATGGGATGACTGGTGGTAGGATAAGTGACTTCCTTTATTTTCGTTTTGTTTGCATTTTTTTTCCCTAGGATGTTGTGAGATCAGAGAAGGCCATACAAAAATTTGAATATCCACAGTATATGTTCTCTTTTATAAAAACACCCGCTTTCCATACTTGATAATATTTGTTGTTGTGAGATACTAGAGTGCACCTTATTCAGTCTAAAAAGTGCCAAGGATGCACAGGGTAATGGTAATCTGATCCTGACTTCTGAACCAACAATGGGACATAGTGGAAATTCTTGTGACGTCTGAACCAGAGATTATCAGCATTTGAAGGTTAAGGAAAGGCATTGTTTAAGTATGAACAGTCCTGCAGCTGACTTAACGTCCAGTACCTTTTCTGAAAATTTTAACCGAAAGAGAACACCTGCAGCGACAATTCGAGGACTGCAAGTGCACATCAAAGTTATCTTTCCTGCTGACGCCTTTTGCTTTTCTGATGGGTACTCCATTCCCTCCGATTCGGCAATCCTCAAAAGGGAACACATCATAATTCTTGCAACGGCCAAAGGCCAAAGCAGTAGTACAAGAATTTCGAAGGAGTGCTTTATTACAGCGAATAGTGCGTTGGTTGAACGCAATGGATGGTGATCACCCAGAACAAGTCTCTTTCGGTTTAAAGCCGTTTAACCCGTAACTGAAATTAACATAACCATGCCACAGACAGAATGATTCGTCGCTTTCACTACTGTGGGTGCAATGCAGTGTAACCAAAGTCGCCGCTAAAAGTTCACCTATACTACTACAGAACTAAACTGGATTCCTGCCGTAATTACTGGCGCGTCAAACTCTCAGTCCAGTCACTTCCATTTGACTCCACCGAATCAAGGAAAGCTACAAGGTACAGAGAATTCGTATAGGCTTGAAACTAGCTGTGCTCTACAGGATTTGTATACCAAAACGAGGTAGCAGCATTGAAGCTCGTATCTGTAGGAAATTAAAAAAGAGAGGCAAATCCTTCTGAAGAAACATGTGTCATTCCCTGTCCAACAAAAACGATGTGCTGCCCGAGCCAGCAGTTCAGCTGTCGATAAAGTTTTCTGTTTCTGATGCGCGCCGAGATAAGTCGCAACAGAATAGGAGGGCCCTGGATTTCCCAAAGTATTCTGCCCGTTATTCTCAAAAAAAAAATATTGTGCCCGTCCAGACAGTTTGAGCCAGAAAGAGACGATGCAACTGACGCAGGCGATGGCGGCCGCCGCATGTGCGCGCGCGAGCAGCCGGACAGCGACGGCGGCGCATGTGAGGTGCGGGCCACGGCGAAGACGGCAACTGCCGACGGGCCCCGCAACCGCGGGCTGTTGTTGGATTGGATGAACGAGGTAGCAACCGCCAACCGGCACAGGAGGTGTGGAGCGATCAACAGGCCACGCACCGGATTCTCGGGGCCCACGCACTCGCCGCCCGTTGTTGGGTAGCCGCAGCGCGGCTAGACCAAGTTGGGCTGAGCTTTCAGCGGCCTTCGCAGGTGAACAAGTTGGGCTGAGCTTTCAGTAGACTATGGCCTTGCGAGGTGTTCCTGCTTGTGTTCTTGCTTGCGCGCTCACGGCAGCACACGGGCCACCTCCCGCCTGCAGCTGTGTGGCACGCCACACGTGAGCAACGCCGGGCGTGCGGACGATCAAGAAGCTTTGTAACTATCGAAAAGCTTGTAATAAAAAGGAAAAAGGTCGATCAAGATGTTGAAAATTGGGTCGATCAAGATGCTTGAGAATTAGGTTTTCCATGTTTATGTGCTGCTAAAACACCTACTATTTTGTTCTGTGAGTTAATGCGTCACTTGAAATCATAGCTGATACTAGAGGTAGCAGTGCAATATGCAGCATGTCCGTCCAAGTCCTTTCGGCATCGAGTAACCCATGCATGCTCTCTCCACTAGCACACAGACCATCTTTGCATTTGTTAAGATTATCATCTAAATTTGTGGCAGTGTGATGAGAATATGACATCTATTAATATACACAACACTTCTTCAACTAAGATGAAAGTTCACATGCATCACCTGAATTTATAGATGAACTCGTTTCTAATATTTTATTTATGTGGTTTTGAGAATAGATTGCTACCTAATGATTTAATTGTTGTTAGGAACCATGGAGATGATAATGATATAGCTGGGAAGATGAATGGAGGCGTGATGGGCCAGCAAGGACGTCCAAGCCAAGGTGGAGGCCCAATCCAAAACCGACTTTAAGTCTGTTTCGGGGCTCAGAACCAGTCTGCACTAAAGCGGATATCTAGGACGCATACGGACTCAGATTTGGATGTTCTACATATGCCTGAAAAGATAACGAAAAGATCTTTCCAACCCAATCGATCCCATGTCAAAATCCGCCGTGAGCCATCGGCAATCGTCAAAACAAATCGACGTCCAAAATCTGTTCTAGTGCCGCGACACCGTAATCAATCTTTAGGCCATGTAATGAGTTGAGCCCACTTAGGGCTGCGACCAGGGGGTGGTGCACGACCCTAGGGTCCTCATATACAGCCGTCGCCTCTTTATTAGGGTTTGGGTTTTGCTTAGATTATTCTGTTAATAACAGTTTTGCCGTTTGATCGGTTTGTGAGACCCCAACTTGTGAGATTTATCGTATACTTGCAAATTTTATTACATACTTCTTTGTTCTTGCTTATATTCTTGATTTACAGGTAAGTATAAGCCTTCTTGGTAAGATCAATCGTTCTTGAACGGTTGATAACCAGAGGAGACGTTGTACTGCGATTGCGGGGTTCAGAACGTGTCGTTCGGAAGCCGGATCGATTTGTGTATCGCCTCCGCCTTAATCAAGATTATTAGAACCTATCGGAAGATCGGGGAGCCTTGTCCACATCAAGTGGTAATCAGAGCTTCAGTTACACTGTTAGGTTCGCCCTTATCCCTGTTATTTTGTTTAGTCCTAAACTCCAGAAAACTACTCTAGAAAAATATTTGTTCATCATGTTTCCACTATTCTATATCCCCCTTGTACTATGCAATTTTTAGTTTAGTTTGCTTCTCTGAATTTTAGTCCCTACAAGGTCATTGTATTGCTGATCTAGTGCTTGTTCTTTGGTCTTGTTTGAGTGGTGCATGTCCTTGTTCATAGAGAATCAAGAGAAAAAAAAATTCAGTTTGTTACATACATTGAGAGTTTTGAAATAATATATTATCTATCTTTATATCTATCATATTTAGATCATAATTTTGCTTATGCTAGAATATATTTTCCTTTTTCTTTCTAGTACTAATACCTTGTTGCAGTTCTGATTCACAAGAAAAGAAAACAAAAAAAAAGAAAAAAGCAAAAATGCACAAGAGGAAAATCCGCACAAAAAAGAGGAAGTAGAAAAAAGAAAAGATAAAAATTCAGAATTGCTTGCAGCCTTTGCGTCCTTTGTTGAGTCATTTGCTTGCTTGCTTGAACTAGGTCCGAGACAAATTTAGGCCAGTGATATAGACTAGCTTGGGACTATTATTCAGTTTTGCAATCTCTAAATTAAAATTTTGCTAATCTTTGCTATCACATATTGCCTATCCAAGCTCCACTTATATCCTTCTAAGCAGGCACAAATTTTTTACCCTCACAATCATCCGATCACACTCTCCAAGATATCCTTCGCTTGCCGTAATTAAGAACTTTATAAGAGCTTAGTAAGATGTTTCAATTTGCTTGTTGAGAGCTTCCACTGTGATAAGATAGTAGTGATAGTAAAATATACTCTTATGTGTTTTTTTGTTTGCTACTAACAACGACAGATTACAATACCCATGGTAATGAGTTGATGACACCTCATAATGATAAGAGTGTTGTAGCATAATAAGTGCTCAGTTCTCAAGTGGAGAAGGTAGAGAAAAATTAATTGAACAATTTATTTCAGACTCACTTTATTGTCAAGGATCAACGTTGTCGTGTTATCATTGATGGAGAGAGTACCCGTAATATTGTAAGTTTGAAATTAGTTGAGAAGCTTAGATTGACAACACAGCCATACCCATGTCCATACTACATCCAATGGGTAAATTTTTTTGTAAGATAAAGGTAGATAAAATTACACGTATTAAATTTTTTATTGGTTCTTATAAGGATAGTGTAGAATTTGATATAGTACCTATGCAAGCATGTCATTTGTTATTTAGTAAATATTGAATTATTATAAATAATACTTTATACAATACCATTATAAATAGCTACTTATTTAAATACAATGGTAGAAGAGTTACTCTTAAACCTATGACCACTGCTGAAATTTTAGAAGAGGATCAACAAAGGTTTGAGAGGAGAAAGAATGAACCATATAGGAAAGAGTGGATTGTTTCAAATATTGCAACACTTACATCAAAATCTGAATTACTAGAGAATGAACATATTTCCTTGCCTATTGTTGCAACTAGTACATTTCAGGTTCTACACAAAGAAGAGGATAGTAAGAAAGATGAAGAACATGTTGTTGCTTCAGGTAAGAGGTTTTTTGATGTAATGAATTGTTCCAACAATCTTGCTGTATTGGAACCTTGTTTGGATTTGTCTTTACACAAGTTAATTTATCTACTGATCCTTGTGATAAAGAGGAGTGGTGTGCCACTGCTTCACTTATACCTTTGGTACAACAAATGAATAAACTCGATGTTTTTGCTTATGATTCATCCACTAGAACTGAAATTAAGCATTTGATTTTAGTTAAATGTGAAAAGGATAAGCAGAAATTATTGTCTTCTCTAAATATTTTGGGTTATATTGAATTTGATATTCCTTGTGATCCAAATACCGTGGAGAAGTAAATCTTTTGTCAAACTAAATTGCCTTTATTAGCAAGAAACAATTTTCATACTATTGGCTATTATGATCATAGAGGTTCGTTTATGGTGCACAGAGTTTATATTTGTTCAAAATTGAAACCTTCTTATGTTATAAAATTAAATGTTCAACTTGAAAACTATAGTAACAATTATCATATCATGTCAAGTTTTTCTAGTGTTTATAAGATCACATATTTTCTAAATTATCATAAGAGCAAGGATGATGTTACTGCTGCCCAATTTTTCAAAGAGGTTGTTCATTGGTATGACATGTCTTCTATTATAGTTTCACATTCTGATGATAATTTTTATAACACATATAAACATGAGGTGCATCCCAATTTTGAGAATAGTTCTATATTTCATATTTTAGATTGGAGACAACTATTGGAAGAAAGAGATGTGATCGAGTCGAGGACGACTCTAATTCAAAAGGGGGAGAATGATGAGAACATAACATCTATGGATACACACAACACTCCTCCAACTAAGATAAAAATTCATGCGCATTACCTGAATTTACAGGTGAGCTCGTTTCTAATGTTTTGTTTATGTGGTTTTGAGAATAGATTGCTACTTAATGATTTAATTATTATTAGGAACCATGGAGATGATGAAGATATACCTGGGGAGGTGATTGGAGGCGTGATGGGACAGCAAGGACGTCCAAGCCAAGGTGGAGGCCCAATCTAAAACCGACTTTGAGTCCGTTTCGGGGCCCAGGACCAGTCTGCACTAAAGCGGACATCCAGGACGCATACGGACTCGAATTTGGACGTTCTACATATGCCTGGAAAGATAACAGAAAGATCTTTCCAACCCAATCGGTCCCATATCAAAATCCGCTGCGAGCCATCGGTAATCATCAAAACAAATCAATATCCAGAATCTGTTCTGGTGTTGCGACACCGTAATCGGTCTTTAGGCCATGTAATGAGTTGAGCCCACTTAGGGCTGCGACCAGGGGGTGGTACACGACCCTACGATCCTCATATACAGCCGCCGCCTCTTTATTAGGATTTGGGTTTTATTTAGATTATTCTATTGATAACAGTTTTACTGTTTGATCTGTTTGTGAGACCCCAACTTGTGAGATTTATTGTATACTTGCAAATTTGGTTACATACTTCTTTGTTCTTACTTGTGTTCTTGATTTGTAGGTAAGGATAAGCCTTCTCGGCGAGGTCAATCGTTCTTGAATGGTTGATAACCAGAGAAGACATTGTGTTATGATTGCGGGGTTCAGAACGTGTCATTCGGAAGCCGGATTGATTTGTGTATCGCCTCCACCTTAATTAAGATTATCAGAACCTATCGGAAGATCGGGAACTCTTGTCCACATCACAGTGGAACAATATAGCTACATCTCAAGTTTTTGTTTGGATATATCTACAAAGTAGTAAAGTACTATGTACTTTTCTTCATCCTAGTGAGAACATTGTTATAATTCTATTTAGCTACTTCCTGTAGCAGTTTGTCTGGATATTTGTGTCTAATAAGTGCAACAACAAATATTTGCATGTTAGTTAATATTCTTTGCTATTAGCTTCAGCTTGTGATTTGCCAGCTGAGTGATCCTTAAGTAAACAATATGTTGCTGCCAATTATTTTCATGGTTATATTAAATCATTTTATGATCCAAGTTACAGACCTTTTAACCTAGAAATATCTAGGCCGTGAGATTTCTTGCTAAATGGTAATATCTTTGAAGCACAATATAAGTTCCCACATACCCTTGACACATCATAGTTGTAGGCTCAACAAGTATTAGTGACACTAATAATTTAGGGGATCAAATACCATAATAAAGTCATGTTTTAAAGCAATGCAATCTTTTGTTGATGGTTGCTCCAAAATATCATCATAAAAGACAGATATTGAATGAAAGCAGTTTCGAAAGATTTAGCCAATCTCAATGTTGGGTTTCATCTCTTTTTTTTTCCTAATAATGCCATGTCATCTTTATGACTTTGTTTGTGGAATGAATTTACCTTCCTCAGTGCCAAGTTTCATGTCACACTTTTATAGGTTTGCAAAAACATTAAATTACGTAAGAGGTTGTGGTGAAATAATAGGAATTTGGGTTGGGTTGAAAAAAATTATTCTCAGTCCACTTTCATTTGGCTTTCAATTTGTTGAAAATGGTGCCAATAACCTTTTATAAAAATAAAAGTCATTTGCTCTCTTTCATAAAAAATTCCTTATCATGTCATCATTTTTTTGTTGTGACATCTAATTATATTGCAAATGAAAGGACCATTGATAAGCATGCATGCCACATTGGTGATACAATTAATGTGTTTTTTGAATCCTATTGACTAGTTGTTAGATGACTAATTTAAGTTTTTTTAAGAAAAAAGAATGTGTATTAATATTTCATCCTCTATATCAATGGATAATGTAGTTTTTCAGTATTACATGAGTGACGAAGAACTAAAAAAGAGTAATCTGAAAGTTCCTTGACTTAACAAAGAGATTACTACAAGACAATTGTATTGCTGAAACACCATCCATTAGAAGTATTTTTTTTTCATAATTGTTGTCTCAAGTGCAATAGTTAGAGGATTATTTGAATGCACTAGTTAGCTAATTGTTGGTTTGAGTAAAAAATAATTCGAGCCCATCCAAACAAAGCCTTACATACATAATAATACATAACTATTTAAAAAATAGTTAACAATAGAGATGCAACTAGTATATACCGTTTTTACAAAAGACAAAAAACTAATAACTCATTTGCTATTTAGTTTCTTGTATATTTCAATCTACATTTTATTATTGAACTAGGCGAATATTTGTGCGTTGCCATGGGAAATAAATATTTAATTCATATTATTAATGTTATTGTTGGGGTTCATATGTATGGACAAATGACAGTCTTTTATATGAGCTTTACACTTATCATAATTGAAGTACATGAAGTTTTGTATTATACTTCTTTGACATGCTTAAAGTACATGATGATAGTACTCCTCCGTATTGAATTATTGATCTTGGACTATTGTAGATAATGACATAAATATCCAAAGAAATCTCTCCTTGAGTTCACTTGTTAATGATATCTCAAAATTTCTCTTACAATATATGGAGACAAACCAAATGTATGAACAAATCCATATCTAGATATGGTAATTAGGGTCAATAGATACATATGCTAATTCATCATGAATGTCCCTAGGCTTAGCTACATAGCGATAGCTGCCCATAGGGATAGTTTTGTACAAATATTAAGAGACGCATGCTCACAATTACTATATTGGGGGCCAAAGTAGACCACTTTGCCAACGAAATCACTGATTGAGGAAAAGGGGTTCGCCGACGAGAACGTGGATATGCGGATTCGTATGATTACCATAGACAGCATCGGGACGAACAATGCTTCATGGTTAATCTAAAAAGATGGTGGATGGAAGGAGGTTTACTCCTACGAGTGTATTTGGTATGATTCCATATACTCAAAAAACTGTCTAGTCAGTTTCTCTCTTGATTGGATTTGGATTCTTAGTATCACAGATATAAGATCAAATGATCAGTACACCTCTATGCGCCATTGTATAATACTAAATGCACAAAATATTTTTTATATTTTTCTAATTTTATATATAATGCAAGAATATTTTGCATAGAAAATGATATGCACCTAGTAATTTAGCCCCACATGCTACGGGGCGTCGTCTTTCCCGTGAAGGCACCCAGGCCAAACAAAAAAAATATAACAAGTCTCCATTGCTGATCTCCCTGTAGATCGCTTCCACGTTTATAGAAGCACCGGCAGGCCATACGGAACATCAAAATGGATCGAGGAGGTAGAGAGACGACCTGATTGGATAGGAAGGTTTGAGTTTTTTTTAGGTGGATAGGATGGTTTGAGTTAATTTGCCAGACTTCTCACATCATTCGAGCTCATCAGCTTGGCCGCGGCACGACAGCTTGTGTGGCCGTTTGGATAGCGACCAGAGTAAGATGGCAACGGGCACGCTTTCGGGCGGGTGCCCGCGGGTAAAAACCCATCAGGCGTGGACACGGGTGCCAATTCTCACCCGCGGGCGTGGACACGGGCAGCGGTTCAAACCCACGGGCATTTTCTTAACGGGTAGGAAAAAGGGTTGTCTGAACCCGGTTGCCCATTTGCCCGCTACCATATCTGACATGTGGACCTAAATTAACATCAAAGATTTGGTTTTCTCCTTTGTTCCTCGATTCCTCCCGTCTCCACTCAGAGCCGCCGCCACCCCACCTCCCCCATCCACTTCTCAACTCCTCATCTAGATCCAGGACTAGGCAACAGGGTCGTCGCCTCGCCGGTCGGAGCTTCCTTCCCTCGTTGACATGGCCTGCAACACACTCGCCGGCAGGACACTACTGCCCCCATCTTCGGAGTGTGGCAGGGAGGCTGCCGTCGCCCCCTTCTTTGCGCATGGCAGGGAGGTCGTGGTCGCCCCCATCTTCAAGGTGTCGTCTCCACGTCGCCTGGCCAGCACGCCGCCCCCGTCACAGAGTACGTCGGGGCCCCTCCGCCGAGCACAACCTCCAGCCCATCTCCACGTTGTCCCTGTCTCCAGGCCACTCGGTGAGCACGCCAGGGCCCATCCGTTGAGCATAGCCACCAGAGCCCGTTAGATCTAGGTGTCGGCCCCTCTTCTGCTTCTTGTCTCCGCGCCGCCCATGCCTTCATCCTCATGTCCGACGGCGGCATGCCGCCCTCCCTATGAAGCACGAACGGGCATGCCCGCGGGCAACGGGCACGGGCATCGTTTCATGCCCGTTGTGGGTGACGGGCACAGATACGGGTAGGAGATTCAGCTCGCGGGCACGGACATGGAGAGTCACTATCTGCGGGCACAATGCCCGTTGCCATCTTTATACCAGACGGTGCAAATTCTGTGCAGCAATTCATTCATTCGAGAAAAAGGTTGGCTGGGCTTTCAGCTGCCACCTACGCGGCTGGGCTTGTGTGACTCGCCTAGTCCTGGCCAAACGGGCCGCCCGGCACGGCCCGGCCCATGTCTGAAAAGGCCTGGCACGTTACATTTCAGGCCAGGTCGAGTCGTGCCTGATCTTGTTGCGTCAAACAGCCTCATGATCATGATCGTGGCTGGGCGCCTTGTGGGCTGTAGGCCTGTGGCCTTATGAAGTGTTTTCGCTTGTGCGCGCACGGCAGAACACGGGCCGCCACGCGAGAGCAATGCTGGCCTGTGGTCTGTGGACGATAGCACCGCCCTCTACCACTACGAGTTACAGCCTTACAGGGACGCAGCAGCTGTTCATGGCGACCAACGCTCGATTCAAGTTCAAAAAAAAAAAAAAAACGCTCGATTCGGCGTGGGTTTAATTTGATGGCTTTGAGCCTTGTTTGCTGACTTTGAGCCTTGTTTGCTGACTTTGTGGACACTGCATGGACGAAATCGACAGTCAAATTCCGTGCTTTCGTTCTGGATGATCACAAGTTTCGCAATTTTGCTGCCGGTTTTCCAGGGATGTTGAATTCAGCAAAAAGATGCCCGCAATAAAAAGAAAAGAATTCAACAAAAAGAAACATAAAAGAAAAGGAGAAAAAACGAACAAACAACCGAAGCGCCAACTGTGCCTTTCAAGACTGCAGGTGCAAGTCAATAGCAGAACAATCATATCAGGGAAACACATACACGCAGATACACGCTAGGCCTGTGTCATGCATGAAGAAAAAGGAGACAACAGCACGTTATTCTTCTACTCGCAGCGATGTCCATTTGAACACGAAGTGGGTAGCGCCAGATCCCAACTGTCGGAGAAGCAAAAAGGAGACTACAGCTACAGCATAGGGTGCGCGATGCCCCGTTGGCTGCCAAATGGTTACACTTACACACCGCAACCACATTGACACTCATGTATCTATTTAAAAGCGGTTTCCATTAGTCTTGATCTGACGAAGAAGTTATGTTTTCGTCAAGGAATAGAAACAAGAATTACGTTGTCAGAAACTAGTACAACGTGAACCTGCTGATAGCTCAGTTGCAAGTGTTGGGCTTAAGATAGGCCTATTTCAGGGAACACAAAGAGCTTAAGAGGTCTAAAAATTCTAATGTCCATTCTTAAGTTTAGATGTAGGTCATAATCTTTTGCTTGTGTTGCATAAATAGTTAAATGGTGCTCACAAAAATAAACAATGCTGGAGGAGTAAGAAGTTGACGATAGGCAAGTCTCTGATCTACCACTAAATTAATCTGCAACCATAGTATATATATACTTGGCGGCCCGATAAACCGAACAGCTTATAAGAATTCAGACGCAGGTTTTTAAGGCATCCTCGAGAAAGGTCAGCTGAGCTTTCTCTTTTTTTGTTCCATTTTTTAGAAAAAAAAAGGAGAAAGGTCAGCTGCGTATTGTGTCTTGCACGATCTATCTAAAGCATACAGCGGGTACGGTTCTCCATTCACACTGCACGTGGAAGTGGAAGTTGTAACCACCGTACCGTAGAACAGTCTTAAAATGAAGGGGCAATGTGAATGTAGTATTTGTAACAGGATATTTCGTTTCTGTTGAAGTTGGATGGATGAGTTTAAACATGGAAGTAACGTGGTTGCACATTTGTTAGCAGCTCGTAAGTTGGAGTGATGCAATGGATGATACTACCTACCCCATAAGAGGAGATTAGATTGACTGAGTCATGATTGCTTCCCATGATACTGCCGGAGATTACTCTCCACGCACATATTCTCTAATCCACCGCCTGCCATTCGTTTTTTCAGTTAATTGTGGCAGAGTCTCCGGGTTAGTAGTCCAGCACGTTATAGTCAGTGTTCAATTGGATCGGAAAGAGTTCAGTTGGTGTGCCACACTTAATATAATTCTGATTGCTACTATTCGTCCTTCTAGCTACCTGATGGTCAACTGGGCGCAGAATGACAGGTAGAGGCTGTTGGATCCAGATCCGACGGTGCAGCTTCTACGCGCAGTTCTTGAGGAAAAAGTGTTTGTACTAGTAATTATAAATTCACGGATCACAAGATCATCAGTGGCGCTTTAATCATTGCAGCGGGCACTGGGCAGGTACCGACGTACGGTACGCGCGTACGAACCCTCACATGCAGTAACCGCCAATATGTGATTTTGTAATGGCCCTGTTGCAGCTGGATCGCGGACCGAGTACTCCATTCCTCCATGATTCCATCGGTGACCATGTGACCCTGCACCGCCATACACGGCACGTCCGGTGCGCGGCGCGGCGAAGACTATTGGTGCCCCAGCTCGAATTGGTCGCCATGTACTGTATGCTTGCCTTGCCTATAAGTACGCCGGCAACGCGGTCTCTTTCCGCCATCAAAACACAAAGCAGACAAGTACTGAGTGGCTTCCAACTTCGTAAGTGCAGAGCAGCAGGTTCTTGATTTAGCTTTGTACGAGGGAAAGATGGGAGCTACCAAGATGGCTGCGCTAGTTGCGGTACTGTTCGCCGTCCTTTTCGCACATGGTGCTCACGCCCAGCCGGCGAACAACATCACCACTGAATTGCGCCGCCAACTCCAAGGGAAAGGTGGCTGGATCGCGGCCAAGGCCACCTGGTACGGCGCCCCTACCGGCGCTGGCCCTTACGACAACGGTATGTGCTAATGCCGTCATGTTCGTATGTTTTTTTTTTCTTAGGCTATCGGAGCAAAGCCACTGCAGCATGGCTGACATTGTGTTGTACCTGAACCGTTGGATTCTACAGGTGGTGCATGCGGATACAAGAACACCAACCAGTACCCGTTCATGTCCATGACGTCGTGCGGCAATGAGCCTCTGTTCAAGGGCGGCGATGGCTGCGGCGCATGCTACCAGGTACTTATACACTACAGTACTTATACGTATGAACACATGTACCAATGCACTGGATCCGACAAGTTGAATATTGACTCGTCCACTTGTCCTGTCAGTACTCCTAATCATTTAGTAACTTGATCTATTCGCTCAAATGTACCAGCACTTTTTCTCGAGGTTAACGACATTGGACAGTGCCATGTCGTTGAAAAGTTTATCTCAGATCTAACGCATCTCCATTGCATTGTCTTCTACTTATGTCAGATAAGATGCGTCAGTAAAAACAACCCGGCCTGCTCCGGCAAGCCGCAGAGGGTGGTCATCACCGACATGAACTACTACCCGGTGGCCAGGTACCACTTCGACCTCAGCGGCACGGCGTTCGGCGCCATGGCGAGGCCTGGGCTCAACGACAAGCTCCGCCACGCCGGCATCATCGACATGCAGTTCAGGAGGGTGCCCTGCAACCACCGTGGCCTGACCATCAACTTCCACGTGCACCACACGTCCAACCCCAACTACCTGGCGGTGCTGGCTGAGTACGCCAACAAGGACGGCACCGTCGTGCAGATGGACCTGCAGGAGAAGAATGCGCGCTACTGGACGCCGATGCGCCGCTCGTGGGGTGCCATCTGGCGTCTCGACTCCAACCGCCGCCTGCAGGGTCCCTTCTCCATCCGCATCCGCAGCGAGTCCGGCAAGACGCTGGTGGCCAGGAACGTGATCCCGGCCAACTGGAGGCCCGACGGCGACTACCGCTCCAACATCCAGTTCTATTAACCTCGCGCAAGCTACATACATACTCCACCATATACAGCGTCGTCAGTGATCATTGGTCCTTCCGGTTATTTTGGTACCGTGTGATTGGAATTTTTTTTCCACTTTTCTTTTCTTTTCTCTTTTTTGCGATGGGTTGGCGAAGTTCAATTATGTTCTGGTGTATCATGACAAGATGCGTGGGAAATGGTGGAGGCAAGTATTATACATGTGCTCTCCCGCCCACTAAGTGTGTGTTTACAAGTACACAGTGACACAGTGTGTAAACACTAAACAAACCACGAGGTTATGTCCTCATCAATGGATTGACTTGGATCACATGTTTCAGAGTAGTATTATATTCTAGTGGACTCAGATCTGTGCCTGACTTATCTTTTATTTTTCATAGTACAGAAGAAAATCGCAATGTATCATTCTAGCATAAAAAAAGCATCTCCCTAGTCTCAATTGTGCATAACTAGTCTTCTGCAAAATTTCAAAAGATCTGAAAGATGCCATGCTTCGTTCGAAGAAGATTTAGGCCACATGCATGTTGACTTAAATACAAACTGAATCTAAATGAACTGTACCTCTCCAAACATCATCTCTCTAGATTTCTCCTTTGTCTTCATCCCTAATAAATGTGGAGTCCAAATTAAATCTCTTCTTACTCTTTATATATCTATAAAGTGAACATATATTGCAATTAAAATTCTATTCATTGCATGATGTCAGGTTAGTCTTTTACAAATTCTAGTGCAAGTTCTTGGTTCTATCCATATATTGTAAAATAAATGGAATTCGTTCCCAGCATCCTCGAGTCTGTAATCAAACTCACCTTCATCCTCCTTTCATGGACTGGCGTGGGCAAGTGCCTACTGCCTATGTCTAGCTAGAGTAGTAGATGGAAGCTTGGTTTGAGGAGATAGTCAATGAGTCATCAAAGGCGATAGATTGGTTATATTCGAGGTAGCCCGCGCATTTGAGCGGCTAGGCATATTATGATATCTTTAGTGCTATTATATTAATTAATATGTGGATGGGCCTAAAAAATAATTTGTATGTGATATATTATATTATTTATTTTTTCTCTAGTTATAGTTAATTGCTATTTCAGGTTGTTTACACTTGACACATCTAAATTTTGACAATTAATATTTTGTCAAAAAGTTCTGGTGGGTGGGGCTTTGAGGGGTTTTTTCGATACACTTTGACTATCAAAAATTCAGGTGGCATTGAGATCTGTTGCATGCATGGTTTGTATATATTGCTATGTGTAGTACATATCCAACATATTGTATGAACCACCTTGTCAGAGCAGATACTGGCAAGACATCATCAATCCCATATGATACAAAAGTAGCATATTGCTCTGTCATTGCACACTCATCCATGCTCTGCCATTGCACACTCATCCATTACCGTTAAAATCGCCTATGTTGCATTTTTGCGGCTAATTGCTGCAAGACCCCAAAAGTTATGCATCATCAAGCTTGCTAACCATCGAATTATTTTTCTTTTTAAGAATGTCAAAAGGGGTGATCCCTTCCTAATTCATTAATTTGAAAACTTTTATGAACATTTGTAATATAGACACTGCAACGTTCGTGCACTCATAGGTGCAATAAAATGAAAGGTAATAACTCTTGAGTAGGCTGAAGAATACATATAGTGAAAGCCTAAATGATCTATTATGTCTCGCGTAGGAGAACAGCTAGGTATCTATTTTAGCGTTTCTGTTTGATAGAGCGCATGAATATCCTATAGGTCCATAGTTTTACTTTTTTTTTATGGCTAGAATGTTCTCTTTTTTCTTTTTAATATTCTAGCAAGCAGTGTTCCTAGGGATGAAAGCGGTCAGAAACGATCAGAAGAAGGCTCAATTGTTTTTGCTTTTATATTTTTTCTCAGAAGAAAAATCGATAATGGTATTGACGGAAATGAATACGGTATTGGTATTTCGGTGAAGTCAGAAATAATATTATTGCAACTAAAACGGACGGTATCGGTCGGGAATCGATATTAAGAATCGGAAACATGAATTGTGAAGTATGGCACTGATAAAACAGGAAAATTGGAGGTGTCATGCTTGCGTCTCGAGGACGGCACAAGGACTATGATAAACTGACTGTAGCGTATTGATTATTGAATAATTGTATGTACATGTATGAAAAATTGCATTTACAAAAATAAAAAGTAGACAAAATTTATGTTGAGAAATTTATGATTTATTTCAGGCTAGAAGAATTACTTGCCTTTTAGAAAGATTTGCTATAATTAAAATACTGAATACAGTAATTACCTATATTACTCTATGGTAATTTCCATGTTTAAATTAAAATTTGCGAAAACGATCGAAAGACTTTGAAATTGTTTTCATTACACTTCCACAAATTTCTACCATTTTTGCTTTCATTTTTTCAGAATATCATTTTTACATGTTGTGGTCAATAAAATACGAAAACGAACATCGGTAAACCAATAATTACCACTTTTGCTTTTATCCCTAAGTGTTCTATAGGCCGAGTTATCACAATTGACGCATGATGTTCTAGTTACTTTTGTTTGTAAATTTAATTCCAAATGTAACATATGCGATGCCCCAACTACTACCTTGTTGCTCCTTGTGTTTCTCCTATGCTTCCGGTTCTTGCGGGCACGCATCTCGTAATAAACCCGATACATGTAGAACGTGGTTGTCTTGAACAACTGTCCTTTCCATGTTCAACTAAAGATTGTACTGGCTCTCATGTTCCACCTGATGCGCTCATGTGCCTCCGGCTCATCCATGATTCACCGCCATAACAGTGATCCGTATAGAACATGGTTGTTTTGAACAACCACTATCGTCATGTTTTCTATGTTAAGCTTAAGATTATGCTGGCTCCACTTGATCCTCTCGCCATCGACACATTTCTCGGGCGCCTTTGGCTCTTTCATGTATGACTCACCATCACATCATCAGTTTCGGTGCATAGTCTATGTGTAGAACATGACGTGGTCATCTTGAACGACCGTTATCGTTGTGCTTTTCATATTCAGATTAAGTTTATGTCAGCTCTACTTAATTCTCTCGTTGTTGATGACGGGCTCACATGCATATATGACTCTTTCATGACTTGCTGCCATTGCATCATCGGTCTGGGCATGTGTTCTACGTGTAGAACATGGTCATCTTGAAAGATAGTTGTCATGCTTCTTATGTCCTGTTTAAGATTGTGCCAACTCCACTTGATCCTCTTGTCACGAAGAGGTGCCTCTGGCACTTCCAAGACTCATCGCATCTTCAGTCTGGGAGAATGTTCTCGCATTATATTTGACGAATATAGAAGAAGACCTAGAAGAAGATATATTTAATTCGGTTTACCTTTGCATATAAATGTGTTAAAATGATTCTTCCTTTTTCACAAATATAACAAAACAAATAAGCCAATTATTATATTTGTCACGGTTTATTTGTTTAAACTTTCAGACTGAAAAAGTAGGGTAATTTTCTTTCTTTATTTATTGTCACGAACTCAAATTCTTGTGGCGTTTGGTTCTATATCAGCTCGTATTAATACTTCTTATTTTGGTAGACATTATAAAAAAAGGTATGGTAAAAATATTCAATGGTACAAATATTTTTGTAACAATAGTTTAATAAGATATAGACTATTTGGTTTCATCTAAACCATCTAATCTTCATAAAATCCAATGACTAGAATTTTCTCTTTTCTCTGATTAACATGGTAATTTCGTGGTCTTGAGAGCAAACGTGATGACTTCTTTTTCTCTTCAAATAAGAAGATAATAGATTTGTTTGCTTTCTCTTTTTTTTTTGTAAGAGGTCTGAGTCCACAACTAGAGAAGAGTCGTCACATGAGTTTCCCCACTTCCTTCACTGAACTCGTATATTGGATGAGGATTCCTATAATAGTACAACGGATCAATATATTCAAATCAATGAAACCTTTAGGTATGCCCCAGGATCTACTCTATGTTTAGATTTGCTAATGCCGAGAGACTATCAAAAGCAAAGAGAATGTTATTATTCAATAGTTTGCCGGTATAACTCGTTACACAAAAGATGATTTAGGCTAAAACAACTAGAACCAAAACAGTCCATCATGCCTCGTTATTGATCTATTGAGGCCTGAATTGCCCTAGCAAGATGAGGGTTGGCCGATCATATTTTATCAATCACCCAATAGCTGTATATGACCATGTGAACAAGAACTTTTTCTCTTGAATTGTAATCTGTTTTCTAATTCATTTAATGTGAATCATCATGTTTCTAATAATCAATGTAGAAGAAATAAGAACCCCAACACATACATCTTTGATTTTGCAATTGTTTAGCATTTTATATATATTTTTCAACATTTCAAGGATACCATTGGAACATTTTTTTAGATCAAATGCCTATATACTGTTTTCCTAAAGTAGATATCTAAAAATGTTGCATCTAATCTGTTAGAACATTGAATATATATTTTTTCAACAATTTACTTATAAAATGTGAAATGATATTTCAAGATTTTTTAATTATATTCTTAAAAGTATTGAATCTCGAGCACTTTGCAAAATGTTAAGCACATATAAAAAAAATTAGTTCAGTAGCGCAACTACTACTGAAGCTTAAGCAAATAGAAGAAAAAAAAAATAAAGAGATTTTTCAAATTATGTGGACCGCATTTCTTTTATCTTGCCCTTCAAGGGACCTCGATGGGCCTCAGAGTAACATATCCCTGCATATAGGAAATCCCCAACATCGCTCTATATGCTTCGAGTTTGGGTGAATGTGACTAACTCTTACACTTTACAATAAAAAAGACATATCATCGTTAGTAAGACCCCATGTGGTGGCTTCATCAATTTTAATAAAGTCTATCACCTTAGTCTCTTGTAGACGGTAGGATATGCATGCGTTGTAAAAGAAAATCATTTTCCTCTTCGAAAGTATGTTGAGTGTCCACTTAACTTCAAATATTTTATTTGGCTTATTTTACCTCATAGATTTTCTAAACCGACTCACAATTCCATTTTGGGTAGTTTATTTATCTCAGATTTGTTTTGATGCTAATTTAGCAAGTCACACGTGCAAAACAACTTGTTGCCTCTATTGAGTTGTGTCACATCAATTAATACTGGCAGGATCTATGCCCAAGCCATCATCACAATCTCCGCATTCGTTAAAATCGGCGATTTGCCAAAGGCTAGAAAAACAATCGACAAACCCTTTACCGAGTGCACTCGGCAAAGAGCTTTCGACGAGAAAAGTGCCGACAAAGAGTTTTTTTTTTGCCGAATGTCTTTTGTCGAGTGCCATCTCGACACATGGCAAACAAAAGTTGCCGTTGACGGCCCTAATGGTAAAAAATGTGTTTTGCCGAGTGTCAAACATACGACACTCGATAAAGACCCCAACCTTTGCCGAGTGTATTACCAAAGACACTCAGTAAAGGCCCTAATGTTTGCCGAGTGTTTCAAGGAGGAACTCGGCAAAGATTCCGACCTTTACCGAGTGCATTCTAAAATACACTCGACAAAGAATGGTCACTTTGCCGAGTGTATTGTGAAATGTACTCAGCAAAAAATGGTCATTTTGCCGAGTGTATTTTGTAATACACTCAGCAAAATTTATTTCTAAAATTATTTTTTGTTTCTTTCATATTTCCGAGCACACATCATCACAGACAGTTCATTAATATCAATACACATTTCAGGCATTTCAATAACACATAATCCATAATTTACAAATTGATCCACAACACCTAAATCCATAAATCATCATCATTAGTACTTCGGTCGTACTCAAATTCACAAATAAACATCATATTTAGTTCAACAACACTTAAATCCACATAAATAGGATATATGCCCAAGCCGTTATCACAATCTCCGCATTTCCTAGCTATCAAGCTTGAGTTTATTTTGCTAAGATGTAAGATGGTTTGTAGCATATCGGGATTATATTTTGCTTTCGATCCAATTTTGCTTGCCTCTTGTTGAATATATATTCAATGATTTCGTTGCTTCCATATTGAGAAGGATGGAATCTATCACTATAAATGCTCTTAAATAAAGGTAATACTATATATTAACGACTCCAACCTCCTCCGGAAGTCTCGCTCGAGGCGACTCGGGGGCGACACCACCCCGCCACCAGACTAGAGCCACCTCCGCCGGTCGGTGGCGATAGCCAGTGGCAGCGCCCAATGGCTGTCGTCCGTAGGCTCGCTCCTCTGGTGCCCCCCCCCCCTGTTTCTCTTCCTCCCCAACATGTTTCCCCATTGCTGCTAGAGAAGATGTCACCAAAGCTTGAGGTTGTCCTCCATGGATCCGGCGTCCTACAACCTGGATCTGACACTCTCCTATGCTGCCTGGCCAGATCCCCTTCAAGCTTGGCTTAGGCAGTTCCCTGCCGCTGCTATTTGGAGGCGCTAGCATGGAGAGGCCTTTGGCTGAGTGGTTGTGCCGCGAGGCACGCGATGTCGACCCATGTGGAGCCGCCACTCCATTGCCGGTGTCGCTGGCTGCACGTCTGCTTGGCTCGTCACATTATGGGCGGTGAGGGATGCCAGGCGAAAGCCTATCCCGACCACATGTTGGCGCCGGCAATGACGACACCCTAGGGCGTCGTTCACCTTGATGGAGGCATTGCTATGGCATCCTGATCCGTCCTTCTCATGGCAAATCTCAGGTATTCTGCTTCATCTTTGTTGGTCCAGATGCAATGGTCGCATCGGGGACTCTACTCCCCCCCTCCCCCCAATGTATGGTTGGTATATTGAGCGTCCGTGGTGGTCGTGCTACCGTTCTACATTTTGATGGTGTACTGAGCGTGGTTGTGAAGCAGACATGGATGTTGTCCAATGAAAGTGCTGCATGATTTGCTGGGAGGTATTCTACCTTCGGATGATCCAACATGGCTCTTGTGCTTCTCCTCTTCAAGCTTTTTGGAATCTCATATCCGTGTGCCCCATCTCCGCTCATTGTGTTGGCTTGGTTGTTGGCTCTCATTGTGGTTCGGTGGGTGTTTGCTTGCTGCTGACGTCTCTGCTTTATCATCGGACTCCCTATTGATGGTGTCAAATTATATACCGTGTGCATCCATGTTTGTTGGTTATCCCTCCTTTGTGGTTTCCTTCCTAGAAAGGGCGTCAGATAGCGGCTCGTGGAGATCGGATGCTCTGAAAAAGATGTCTTCATTAGCTTCAAGGGAGGGTGCCATTTTCGGAATAGCAATGGTCGTCATGCTACCTCCACCCTTAGTCCCCTTTCCATTGGGCATTCCCTCGGCACTTCAAGGATTAATTCCTCCCCTTGCTGGAAAGCGGAGGGCGGCAACAGATCGGTGCAGCTACGAGGGGTGGTGTGGTGATACACTGATTACTGTAAAGAAGGCAAGCATGCTGCTCGGTAGTGCCACTTTTTTTACGGTCGATGGTTGACCTTCAACTTGTGTTCAAGGCTAGGGCTTATTTGGCCGATTGAGTGTTGTACTCTTCTTAGTCCTCACCGTAATGTTTCTGGTTCTCTATTGTTCCCTAGAGCTCCTGTTGTTCTCCTCTGCTCCCCCTGCTAGTTTCTCCAAAAAAGGTGGGGATACTCTCCTCCCCGAATTACTCCAAAAAAAAACTATATATCAACACTTTGGATGCCCAAGGTGAAGGTACACGTGTCGTACCAAAGCAACCAAACCACCTTAAATTAGATAATGCTACAAATCTATGATTAATAAAAAAACCAAAAACTGAATTATGGACAGGTTTAGGAAATCCATGGATTTAAGTAAACCAAATAAAGTATTAGGGGTTAAGTGGACTCTTATCATACTTCATAACAGTAAATGGACATCTAAACACAGACACAAGTTAAAGACCATGCATAGTGCAATTACGAATGATTGATCGAGGGAAAGAAATGGTGACAAAGTTGTGGCACCTTCCAGAAAATTAGGATAATACTAAATGTTTTGTGCACAAGTTGAGGAGGTAGAAAGTCTTTGTAGTAGCGATAAAACAAACCCACCAATCACGGAATTCATGGCGGTCCGTGTATGAACTTCAATATTACTCCAGATATGCAAGACATGCATCTATGTGAAGTCAGCGGTGCATTTTTGTTCTTGGCGTGATATACAGTTTACGGCGCGGTGGTTCTCGATCAGTTCACATTGTCATGACCTGTGTAAGTTCTACGTAAGTTACATGTAGACTATATAGCGCAGCCTTAAAGGGACAGTAATACGGCTATTAGAACATTATAACACAAAACTCCCATAGCGTTTCCCTATCTAGCACGCCATACGGCTATGCGCATATTTGTGGCGATTTTTTTTTTTTGAGGGAGTAATTGATGTTTACATCATGCTTCGTGCTCGCCGCCTCACCGGTAGGTCGAGACCAACCGTTACGTACGGCAGAACTGCACGGTAGAGGAGATCCCCTGCACCGTGGTATGGCAGCCAAAGGAGAAAATGAGGTTTGTATGTTTGAATCGCATGAATCCCGGTAGAGGAGATCCTTCCCCTGCACCGTGGTATGGGCAGCCAAAAGAAACTTGAGGCTTATATGGTTTGACTCTCATGTATCACCACCGTACTTAGAGGATATCCTCCGCACGGCAGAGGAGATCCCTTGCACGGTTGAGAAATGTTTGACTCATGAATCCTGGCCCAAGTTTATGTACCTATCATTGGCAGGGTTGATTACGTACGTCAGTACACAAGCAGCATATAAACTCTCATAACAAGCCGGCATAACTGCCAAGGTATGTGATCTCAGTTTTGCAATGCGTGGCGGCAGCAGGCTCGCCAGCTGAGTACTCCATCCCACCATGATTTTGCTGAGCGCGCACATGTGACCCTTGCACCTCTAACACGGCACGCACGTCCACGAGACGGTTACCGTTGATGCTGATTTGCTCAACCGCTTGTGCCTATATAAGCACCGGCGATGTCGTACCGTCCTCCCATATCAACCATCAAACACACATAAAAGAACATCCGATCGAGTTTTATCTAACCCCACAAAAGTTGCCTAGCTAGCTATCTGAATCTGAGATGGCCGGCGTGTTCTCCTCCAAGATGGCTGCACCCCTTGCTCTCCTTGTCGTGTTCGTCGCGTGCGTCTCTTATGCCGAGGCTGCTGCTGGCGGCTGGCTCCCGGCCAAGGCCACCTGGTATGGCAGTCCCAATGGTGCCGGCCCTGACGACAACGGTATGTAAATTGCGTTTGCTTTCACCGCTATACGAATAAAGCCGTGTGGCTGATATTGTTTCGTGCGTGCACTGCTGGTTGATTCTGCAGGTGGCGCGTGCGGGTTTAAGAACGCAAACAAGTACCCGTACATGTCCATGACGTCGTGCGGCAACCAGCCCCTGTTCAAGGACGGCGCGGGCTGCGGGTCATGCTACCAGGTACGGTAAAGTACAGACATAAACCTGAATAAAATAGTTAACTGAAAATTGCTGAAGTTAAGTTAGTCCTGATGGTCATTAACTTGGTTATTAGTCAACGGTGGCAGTAACTCTTTCTGTCGATACCAGCGACGTCTGTGAATGCCGTGTCGTTGACTTGACGCGATCAAACGCAGCTCATCTCTTTTCACGTTTTGTCCAATTAAAAAAAAAATCAGATACGGTGCCTCAATAGCAGCCACCCTGCCTGCTCCGGCAAGGCGAACCGGATCATCATCACTGACATGAACTACTACCCGGTCGCCAAGTACCACTTCGACCTCAGCGGCACGGCGTTCGGCGCCATGGCCAAGCCCGGGCTCAACGACAAGCTCCGCCACGCCGGCATCATCGACATGGAATTCAGGAGGTTTGTAATAACAACAGCATATGTCTGATATTGTTCACTGCGTGCATCGAGACGATCTGACGCAACACCTTTTTTTGTGTGTGTGCATACGCAGGGTGCCCTGCAACTACAAGGGCCTGAACGTGACCTTCCATGTGGAGATCGGCTCGAACCCCAACTACTTCGCTGTGCTCGTGGAGTACGCCGGCAAGGACGGCGCCGTGGTGCAGACGGACATCATGGAGTCCAACAAGGGAGAAGGCACGCCCACGGGCGTCTGGACGCCGATGAAACGCTCCTGGGGCGCCGTCTGGAGGATGGACTCCGACCGCCCGCTGCAGGCGCCCTTCTCGCTGCGCATCCGCAGCGACTCTGGGAAGACGCTGGTGGCCAACAAGGTCATCCCGGCCAACTGGAAGCCGATGACCAAGTATAGCTCCAACGTCCAGTTCCCTGCATAAAACACACTAAAGTACCATTAATCATTCATAACCATATAGGGCGTGGTTGGTTATGTGTCCTGGTACCGTGTCATTGCGAATTGGGAATGACTTGTAACTCAAATCCAGGTCGATTGCTTCTTTCTGTGTCTCAGGATAACTGGGAAATCGAGGAGGCTGAATGTCTGGTGCTCTCCCGCCCAGCCAGCATCGAAGGTTCACAAGACCAAATATATTCTAGTCTGTAACAAAAGTATATGTACAGAGTCTGTAATCAAATAAGTTTGTAAAATATTTATACTGTCATTCAATATGAACTATTTTTTTTTCACATGCGCATTCTCCTCCAGCACACGGCTCAGTAAGCTGTCAGGCATCCTCTGCAGCTCTGCATGGCTAAATCGGTTGTGATCTGTTGAAACAGAATACGAGCATAGCAAAATGGTATGAGGGAGCCGCCTCCTGACTTTCTAATCAACCGTGTGAGGTTTGTGTAATCCACTAGCACAAAATAGGCCTTTAGCGGTGCCAGCTCAAAGGCCGTAGCGGCATAGCCCAATGTGAGCCACTGCTACACGGACTTGGGAGCCTGTCACGGTTTGAGCCGTCGCTAAAGATCACTCTATAGTGGCGGTTGACATCGTCGTTGATGAGATGTATATTATGTGCCGTATATATATTAATTATTTTTTAAAAATAATAAGTAGCGACGGTTGAAGATGTCAACTATCGCTACTATGCTCGAGCAGTAGCGATAGTTGACATCTTCAACCGCTGCTATAAAGTTACCTGTAGCAGCGGTTTGTTTCGTCGTCAGATCATCCGTCACTACAAACGCTTATTTATAACTGTGTTTGTATAGTGATAGGATGGCATGTCCGTCGCTAGAGACCTTTTTGAACTGCCGCTACAGGCTTTTTTACTGTTGTGATCACGAGGTTACAGGCTGACCAACTGATCGACAGATTATTTTAGTAGAAGGTGATCAGCGGCTTGCTTGCAACATCGTATCTTTTTGCAGAATGGATTTGCTAATCTGTGCGCTCTACAGGGAAAACAGATTACGACTCCCAGGCCATCGCTGCCGAGATCTCCGTTGCAATCCTGCATGTTCTCTGTTCCCCTCTCTCTCGCTCGATCCCCATCGCTGCAAAAGGTGAGCGCGCTCCTTCACGCTGGTCCAGCTCTCAGGTGCTCACATTTTCCTTCGCATTGGTGGCCGCCGCTCAAACTGGGTTGCTCTTCCCCTGTCTCCCGGCCTCTCGTCTCGTTTGCTACGTGGCCACGTGCAGTCGGGGGCGGTCGGCCTAACTTGTTGAAGCTGCGGGTGTTTGCTTGCGCACGCATGGCGGCACGGGCTGCTTTGCGGACTGCGGTACGCCACACGTGAGTGACGCTAGCTGCCCCTGCCGATGAGTAGAAGTGGTTAGTTGCAGTTACCAGGGTGCAATCTTCTGAGCGTGACGTTACCAGGCTGCACCCATCAAAAGCAGAGCAATATCCATCCATTAGCCATTAGCATATCCAGTTTTCATTGACGGTGGCATCGGTGGTCGCCGATCTCGCGGCGGAGACACATATTACGTCTGTGGCATAAGTGACAGATTCCCTTCCTATATTTTGGCAATCAATCACTTCGGTGATCGGTGATCTTACGGCGGTGACATACATAGAAAGGTGGTGAGTGCCGCCCCCCATCCCCCGCGTCCCCCCTAGGGGCGACTCAGCGGAAGCTCCACAGCCAACGAGTGCTTGCTGCCGGGCCCATGCCTCCGCCCCGTTTCCTTTTGTCTCCCACCTCCTAGAAGGTAGCAAGGGAGCGGGGTCCATCCTCTAATAGATTCTCTAGTAGATCTACTATTTTATTAGGTTTTTTTCTTCAATTTTTCATTTTTTCTAGAATAATTATGTTAGGTTTGGATTGTCTATTCGATGTTTATAATCTGGCTTTCCATGACGTACTGGATCTCCTCCAGGGAATGTGTCATTCTCTTTGGAAACGGCGTGTTGTTCATTGAGGAATCAAGGTACGTTGATGATCTAATCCTCTTTAAGGAGGGATTGGATCTATTTTCTCCTTGGGTGAGATCGTATTTCCGGTCACTGGTGTTACTACCGGCGGCGACGGATTTGCTCTTTCGGTCACCGTTGGTATTTACTAACCGCGGTGACGGATATTATGTCTGGTTCAACCTTCAAAAGATTTAGTCGATGTGCTTTCGGCGTCTTTTACTCCCTATAGTGGTTCAACATACAACATGTGATATCCTGACTCATGGTTTAATAGGATTGATAGAATATTTATACTAACAAGTTATAAGTTCTTTTCTGGAAGCTCATTCCTAAAGAACTCTGAGGTTAAACGTGTTTGGCCCGGAGCAATTTAGGGATGGGTGAACAACCAGAAAGTCATTCCCGGGTATGCACGAGTGAGGATAAAGTGTATAAAAAAGACTAGTATTGGCCTGTGAGCAGTCTTGAAGTTCTAGAGAGCTACCAAATATAAGCGGACCTGACCTAAGAGGGACGGGACGTTACAGTTGGTATTAGAGCCAATTCTTATGGTTTCACGGGCACATGGGACCGCAGTTGCGCATGCATGGTGTGCATGGCTGGTGTGGGCTCAGAGTGGTCATATAGCATAACACATGCGCTGTCACTGGGCTTACGGACATGGCCAAGAGGGGAAGTTCCTGGCTTGGGGTTGACTGACGAGGATGTTGGTCTTTTAAGGGGGTAAGAGTGTGATATCCCGACTCAGGGCTTAATAGGATTGATAGAATATTCATATCAACAAATCGTAATTTTTTTCCCGGAAGCTCATCCCTAAAGAACTCTGAGGTTAAGCGTGCTTGACCCGAAGCAATTTAGGGATGGATGACCGACCGGGAAGTCATTCCCGTATGTGCACGAGTGAGAACAAAGTATGCAGAAAAAACTAGTGTTGGTCTATGAGCAGTCTTCAGATCCTAGAGAGCGACCAGATGTAAGCAGGCCCGGCATCGGAGGGGCGGGACGTTACACAACACCTCTTTTGCGACCTCCACGTTTGTAGAGTCTATTGTTGGTTGAGACTAGAGTCTATTGTTGATTGAGACTACGGATCATTTTGGATCGGGTGTTGTTCCATGGCGATGGATTTTCCCAAAGAAGTGGATAGCACAATATGCAAGGAAGATGAAGAGTAGAGATCTAATAGTGTACTTCAATGTAATTTTTCTTTATGTTGAGATCTCAGTTGTAGCAGAGGTTATATACTAATAAAATTTGATCCCATTCTAAAAAAACATAGAAAGGTGGTGTCGATGGTCAATTCCCCTCATATATTCTAGGGGATTGGATCACAGTGGTGTCACATCCATGATGATTGGTGTTTATTCTTCGATCATCGCCAATTGTGCCGCTTCATGCGGCATGGCTTGAACTGATGCTGGTGGTTGATTCTGTCCTATACTTAGAGGAATACATCAATGTGGAAATTCTACATATATGATGATGATCGATAGTGGTGATTATATTTAGCTATAACTCTTTCGAAAGTTAAAGATCATTTTTTTTGAGAAAGGGTCTGGATTTTATTAAATTAAAACCCCTTTTACAACTAAGACCTAAACATAAATTAAATTTACATTGAAACACACCACTAGGTCCCTATACTTCATCTTCCATGCATCCAGCGATGTTCGTCGCTTTAGAAAACTCCATCGCGACCATAAAAGTACATCAAATTTTGGATCCGAAAACTTTAGTCCCTACCATCAGAAGACTCCACGGACATGAAGACCGCAAAAGAGTCTCGATAAGCTTAACCATTATAGGGAGTAAAAGGCGCCGAAAGCACATCGGCCATATCTTCCGAAGGTTGAACCAAGCATAAGATTTGTCATCTGTAGCATCACCACCAGTGATCGGAAAGTCAGATCCGCCGCCAGTAGTATCACTGACGGCCAGAAAGACGGTCCCATGAAAGGAGAAAAATAAATCCAATTCCTCCTTAGAGAATACTAGGCCATCATCGTGAGACGACAGATCCAATAGAAATCAGCTGTGAAACAGAAAGCTGGATCATTGATACCGCTATCCAAAATCTAGCCTAAATTATTGTAGAGGAAAGATAAATTATTAAGAAAAAACACCTAAGAACACAATAGATCTACTAAAGGGCGGACCCCTGCTCCTCTTCACCACCGGCAAGGAGGCCAGAGGCAAAGAGAACAGGGCCGAAGGCTGTGGCGGCTGGTCACCTTGCACGAGACGGATGGGCGAGCGAGGCCACTTGGAAGTGAGCTGGAACTGTTAAAGACCATTTGGTTATAGCTTTCATAAGAGCAAAGTTTGGATTAATAGAATTTTTCTATTATTTAAATAATATGTATTAAATTAAATTATTTAAAATAAAAATATTATGTATTGTCATAGTTAGTTGCATGCTGAATTCAACAAAAGAAAAGTATTTGACTTTATCTAAACTTGGAAATATACTAACATTTTTGAACATAGACAATAACATATAATTAATATTTTAAGAGACTACCACACACTGCATGATTATGTGTAAAATACATATTGATCGACTCTATGTATCAAAGATTTAGTCATGAATAAATATTAGAGCAGAATTGAAAGGTAACAATGAATAATATATATATATATATATATATATATATATATATATATATAATCATATGATACAAAGTGTGAGTGTAGTAGCACTCATTCAAATAATCCTCTTAATTTCAAATACATAAGATTTGGTAAATTTTCAAAGAGAATAAATCAATTATTTCAAGTCAGTTTAGGCAAAGGCTCCATATTCCCATTGCTATTTATAATATACTACAAGAATGACCCATAAATTCATGCAGCATAAAAAATCTAATATGTTCCCATTACCTAGTATTGTAGATATCTCATTACATTGTTCTTACTTTATCATCTTTACCTTTTTCCACTATTATTCCTTTTATTTAGATGATATTTTAATAGATGGATACATCTACATGCTCAATTTCCTGTAGAACTATGACTCATGAATAATTTATAAGGTTATACAAAATAGTTTGGGCTATTTTCTTTTATGTTGACATAGGATGGCAGTTTATAAACATGTAGTTTGAGCGAGGTTTTTGTGATGACTTTGGTGAGTAATATAAAAAAAACGTATGCATATATTTTGGCCTAAAGTTTTATAGTGGCAATGGGTGGGTAATTTTCTTTGTTTCCCGATTAATATGGCATTTTATACCCATTATTAGATGGTGAATTTGTAGCTTTATTGTGTCCAAGTGTTAATATGTGAAAGGTTATTTTCTTATATATCTGAACGATTTGTTTTTCTTCTAGCTCTAAATAGTATTTGCATATCAAGGAGCATTTTTCTTGCTGTACTTTCAATTCTTTGCCAATTGTTTTGACGTTCCATGTGAAAAGAGCTTCTTGTAAATAATAGGGTTTGACCCCCTTTTCACCATTTATCTTGAATAAAATTTGTGAGCATCCAACCACATGACAGCACCATTCTCAACACGTGTTGGCCAGTAGAATACCACTTTCTACTCAATGTGATAGGCTCTGATCGTTTGAGATTGTCGTGATTGTGGCAGCTACAGTTGTGGCTGTTTGGTTCCCTGCAATTGTTTTGGGCTGCAGCAGCTACAGCTGAAAACAGCACAACAAAATCTGGAGTCATCAAAAACATCGATTTAAGGCTATGTTTGGATTTACTGAGATTTTAAAAATCTAGATTTTATAATTTACGAGACCTCCAAACATGATAGATTTTTTTTTCTAAATTCTAAAATCTAAATCCTTCTAGTTATATCTAGCTAGAGCCAAATTTTATATGTCTAAAGTCTCAAAACTCTTCAAATTTTAAGAACCAGTCCACCTACCCGCGTGTTTGCGCGGTTAAATTTAATATTTTAAAGGAAAACTATCTATTATAATTTTATTTAAGTTACCTACTTTCACTTGCATCAATTAAATTATACCCTTTGATTATAAACATAATATGCAAATTTATATTTAATTCTTAACCTAAATTATACTCTTCAATTAAAAATGTAATATGCAAATTTGTATTTAATTTTTGATCTAGTTTTCTCCATCTGGTGCCCAAAGAGAAAGTGAATGACACAATCATCACCTCTACCAGTGAGTCCATTTTGCTAAAATAATCTCAAGCGCACCAGCCATAACAAAGAAAATAATCGAACATGTCAATCAATATTTTTAGCATAAACTTGCTAGATCCTTTTGCTAGGTGATTTTCTATCTAGATGATACTACAGTGTGGAAGTTTATCCAGGTTCTAGAGCATTCAAGCAGCAAAATTTTGCTTTACTTCCCATGAATTTGGTCTGGTGGATTTGGTTTACTAAACATTAGCACAAGAAGGAAGATTTTACTTTTCCACGTGAATTTGGTCCAATGAGCTCTGTTTCTTAAACGTTAGTATTTTTTTTTGGTAATTTTCAATAAGGGCAACGATGGGTAATAAAAAGGTAATTATAAGTGTATTTTAGTCTAGTTTTATCATAATGATAGCGGTGGGTAATTTTTCTTTTTCTTCTCAGATTAACGTGTGAATTTCTAGGCTCTAAGAGCGAATGTGGTCCTTTTCTTGCTCAAATATATATAATAGATCTGATCGATATCCAAACATCACCACCCAAATTTTATTTAGAATCTGAATTTTAAAATCTTAAGATAAAAATCAGATTTTAAAAATCTGAACTGGATCCAAACATGACCTTAATTTAATAATAACACTCTTTAAGATTAATTTGAACTTGAGACATCTAATTCTGATAGCACGTTTTGTGCATCTTTGTATCAATAAGTTGCACCCAGGATCCTAATCTGATGAAAGATGATGAGCACTTCACTTATTATACTTCCAACAACATCAATGTTAAGTTGTTCTCAGATCATATATCTGTTTAATAGTTGAAGTATTGAGGATCAACATTTTGAGGAATCATTCAAACGTCAGCAGAAAGTACGTAGTGTCATTCATGTTGTCTAAATGTTACAGGCTTATAGCGGCCTTTCCATCACGTTGCATCTTAATCTAAGTTGCAACTACTATTACACACTCTTGGAATCTCAATAATATGGCAATTTTAAGTATATGTACCAAGGCAGTATTAGAACACGGCTAGTTGTTTTCCAAAGTCAAAAGAAATTTAGGCCGGCCTGAAACTACGTGGTGGCACATCCCGTTAGTTGGACACAGGTCGCCCGATTGATTCAATGTATAACACGGCACCACGTCTGGTGAGACGAGCCGACGACTACCACCTTTTAAATTTGCCATCGTGCGCCTGCTTATACTACAAATACGCCGGTAATATCGTAGCCTCCGACAAGATCGAAGCAGGACACATAGAAACAGCCGTAGAAATGGCCGCCATTTCTTTCAGGTTGGCAGCGATCGTCGCACTCGTCTCCGTGGTCGTCATCCATGGCGCACATGCCCAGCTGAGCAACAACGGCACCGACGACTCGGAAAGCGGCTACTACGACAACGAAGACTCGGCGGAAGGCATTTACAACGGCACCCAAGGCAGAGTCCTGTTCTCTAAGAGCTGGCTCCCGGCAAGGGCCACCTGGTACGGCAAGCCCAACGGCGCCGGCCCTGACAACGGCGGTACGATGCGTGCTAATGCCGTGCTGTTAACAATAACGTGTTGGTGTATTTTTACACGAACAGTGTTGTGTGTGTCTGACATGGTCTATCTCTTGCTTGCTCGCGTGTTATAATCTGCAGGTGGTGCGTGCGGGTACAGCAAATCCTACAACCCCCCGTTCAATTCCATGACGTCCTGCGGCAACATTCCCATTTTCAAGGACGGCAAGGGCTGCGGCGCATGCTACCAGGTACGGTACTTGTGTAAAATAATGTCGCAATGCAGCCGCGATCTTTTTGCTCGACCAAATAAAAAGCACAAACTATATAAAGATAGTATTCGGGAAAGGCAACCACCATTGTGACACACATCTGTTCGCCTGAAAAATGTTCAGGTCCGTTGCCTCAGCAGCAAGAACCGTGCCTGCTCTGGCCAGCCGCAGACGATCGTCATCACCGACGTAAACACCAACAGCAAGATCTCCAAGTACTACTTCGACATGAGCGGCACGTCGTTCGGCTCCATGGCGAAGCCCGGGCTCAACGCCAAGCTCCGCAAAGCCGGCATCATGGACATCCAGTTCAGGAGGTCCGTACGTAGAGGCATTTCATTCAGTGCTGACACAATGCAACAAAATGGCTAAGGAGACAATCTGACTCATCATGCACTTGACTTGGTTAATGTACGCAGGGTGGCCTGCAACTACAAGGGCCTGAACGTGAACTTCCACGTGGTCGGCGGCTCCAACCCGTTCTACTTCGCGGTGCGCGTGGAGCACGCCGGCGGAGACGGCTCCATCGTGCAGGTGGACCTGAAGGAGTGCAACGCGGGGTCTTGGACGCCGCTGCGCCAGTCGTGGGGAGCCATCTGGAGGCTGGACTCTGGTCACCCGTTGAAGGGGCCCTTCTCCCTGCGCATCCGCAGCGACTCCGGCAAGGTACTGGTGGCCAAAAACGTCATCCCAGCAAACTGGAAGGCCAACAAGGACTACCGCTCCGTCGTCCAGTTCAAGTAGTCTCCTGCTACCACAGTCATTCATTTTGTTCCCTCAGCAATTATGTATTTATTTTGGTGCAGTGTGATTGATTACAAGAGTTCGTTCGCCATGGATTGGGAATTTTTATCTTCCTCGTTTTTTTTTCTTTTTGAAGGACTTGATGCGTTGTTTGTCTTAAGATTATTCTTCATGCGCGGGAAATATAGGATGTGAAAAGTATTAAACATGTGCTCAGTGCTCTCCCGCCCGATATCAAGTACCTTCCCCTCGATGGGAAAAGAACAAAAAAGATACTACTATACAGTGTGAAACCAAATCAGTTGATAAATTTAGTTTCAGTAGTGTGTACTGGCTTCTTTCTCCCATGTGAGTATGAATGAACAATGTGCAAAGTACTGGAGGACCTGCCTGCTCAATCGTCAGATCCTGACTTTCTAATCAACCATGTGCGTCTGCCTAATGGCGAGGGTATAGCCTCATCAATGGCTTGACTTCTGGATCAGGTGTTCCGGATTATTCTATTAGATGGACAGCAAGTCTCACAAATTCTTGAAAATTAATGCCTTTTGGAGACCATGTTACCCAATGTGTTGTGGTGAGCAAGTTTGACTAGGTCATCAGTCAAGTTCCTGTGCAAACAAAGCTAGTACTTATATAGTCATATCTACCATATTTGTTACAGAGACGTAGACACTGACACTGCTGATGAAGGGCTACGCAAAATGTTCACAATTCATCGACTATGGCGGCAGAAGTACTCTGTAATGAATGATTTACTACAGGATTAATACAATCATATTGTTTGAGAAAAAGAAAAGAAAAAATACTATCAAACAATTAGTTTTGGCGGCGATGTGGCCATGCCGTCCGCCGCGTCCCCGCCAGCTAGAAATCAGCTCGCTGCATCTCTGGACACGGGTGTACGTCCCAACTCCCAGCGAGACCGAAAGCACGCTCGGCAATCAAATCGGCTGTTGCGCGATAGGCCACCGCCTTCGTTGCGTAGCCTCAGAACCTGCCGCTGAAGAACAGGCTCATTGTCTCATATTATCTCTCCGGTCTCTCTAGATCAAGTCAGAGGCGTGTAGAGGAGAAGCCGGCATTCGCGCCATGGGTGGATATTGGTCAGACGTAGGAGAGGTGCCTAAGGCTGATGAAATGGAACATTATCCTCATCCAGCCGTCATGCCTTACAGCCTCACCGTGCTGTCTGGTGTATTCTCGTCCAGTCGTCCCCTCGCCCCAGCCAGTGAGAAAACGGAATGGGCATTGTTATTGTAGTGTAAGGGGGCCTCTGTTCTATGATTTGCCCACATCAGCTGGTCCTCTTGTTTAAGTATTGGGCTGTATCAGTATGGAAGCACCATGGTCTGCACACTGCAGATCTTATAGTGTCGGGGCATGGACAACTTTGAAGGTGTTAGAGAATTGTTGGAAGAAAGAGCAGCGCGTCATAAGCTGTTCGACTGAATACTGTGTAGGCTTATTTATTTCCTCTGTATGAATCAAGTCCACTACAGTTGAGCGTACAGTAGTGCGCTTAAAGTCCTACGTGATGGCATATTTTTCTAATCAAAGAGCAATCATAATCTTGAACACCAATTAGATAAGAAGTAATTTGCTAATTTCCTTCATCAACATAGAAGAAGACTTTTCATAGTATTTATGTTCATACAGCAAGACCAGCCTCTTTGTAGTTCATTTTTCACAATTTGTATTTCCCAAGAACATATAAGACCATTCATTCAGACCTGATGTGTTGAAAATGTAGTTTTTTTTTTCCAAAGACCATGTGTGTACCATTTCAAACATTAATTGATTTGTGGGGAAAGGAGTCAGCTGGTGCATGAAAGTTTTCTATGATTCGCATTTTGAAACTAAAAGAAGTCAGGGGTTGATGAAGTATCCAAATTGATGGTCTGAGCTATATTTATTTAAGAGTAAAACACAGAAAAAGCCCATACGTTTAGCATTCAGGTCAAATAGCTAATTCTATTCAGAAAACAATAATTAGACAGAAACAGATACATTTGCAGTAGAAATACCATAATTCCTGCTATGAACATGATTCCAAACATACTGCATGTTTCCATCCTATTGCACACCAGGATGCAAATTTTTCACATTGTGCCGTTGTAACTTGGATAGACCAGTTCAACTACACCGAATTTATCCGAGAGTTTGTTACTTTCGAAAAGTACTTATAATGCAAGAACGGAATTTTAGATTTGTAACAGTACTTTCAGATAATTGTTGTATACCGATAACTATCACCAAATATATATATGAAGAAAAAGTTTTGATAAACTATTTGTTGACGTAGTTGACTTTTTTAGCTATGTTAGACTATTTGTCTTATTTAAATTATTTGTTTAAATATATAAAATTATATGATAAGTTTTAACTTTCTTTAGTGATAAAATAAATTATAACAAAATATTTGATAAATTTTTAAATTTTTTAAATAAGATGAATGATCAAACATAACTAAAAAAATCAACTGTATCAACAATTTAAATTCGGAGGGAGTACATTGATATCGAAAATGATAGGTAAACGAGACCAGTTGGGTACTGCGCCGTGAGTTGTAGTCACCATATCCATCAAAGGGTACATTAAACAAGGATGTGAATCAATAGAATACAAGTGCCTTATTTCTTTTCCTTCAGAACTAAAATAAAATTCACACTGGGCCGGTTAACTGCTACGTATCTGAACGGCTGCATGATCCTCTCGTCTAAAAAATTAACACGTAGATGCGCATACTCGTCAGTTGCAAATACACCCGATCAAAGGAACGGTCATCAGCTAAATTATTAAGTTAGAACACAAATAATTTCCTTGCCATGCTGATAACAAGGAGACGATGGTCATGCATGTATTATCCGTACTGACCTGTGTTTCCTCTTCCGTCTTTGGTTTCCTAGCTGGCAGTGTTCCTGAGCTGGTTTCTGGTTGTGTGCCACCCTTTCCCCAATCTAATCTCAGCCGTCCAACGTCAAAGCAGGGAATTAAGCACAGTTCGATCTGAACGAGATTATTTGTACGAATAATTGGCAGGTAAGGTAGAGACATAACCCACCGCACCTGCCACGATGTGATTGTATAGTAGTGAACGCTACGGCTTCCATTTCCTCCATGATTAGCTCGGTGGCCATGTGCGAGCTCTAATGGGGGCACGTCCGGTGCAGCGACCATCGATGCGGGGCCGATGGATTGGTACTAGCTCGTCCCCATTTCCCTTCCCATCTGCCTGCCTATAAATACACCGGCAATGCCCGCCTCTCCTTACACCATCAAAACGCAAACAAGGCAAAGCAGCTCACTCCACCAGGTGTACCAGCTGGCTCACATTGCCAAGGTCGTCCAAGCTAGTACACAAAGGAAGATGGCCTCGCTCTCCACCAATGCCGTTGCAGCCGTTGCTCTTGTGGCAGTCCTGTCCGTGCTTGTCACCACAGGCGTTCGTGCCCAGACGGAGAACTACACCACCTCCGCCGCGACTTCCTATTACTCCGGCTGGGTCCCCGCCAAGGCCACCTGGTACGGCGCGCCCACCGGCGCCGGCCCCGACGACAACGGTAAGGATCTCTCTCTCTCTCTCTCTCTCTCTCTCTCTCTCCACAGGCATTCGTTCATCTGGGCAATGTGGCTCATCACCGCTGAACCTTTTGCTACAGGTGGTGCTTGCGGATTCAAGCACACCAACCAGTACCCGTTCTCGTCAATGACGTCCTGCGGTAACGAGCCCATCTTCAAGGACGGCAAGGGCTGCGGCGCATGCTACCAGGTGCGTACATCCATCAGTTTATTTCACCATGGCACACCAACCAGACCATGTCAAGTGGCAGTTGGTACCAATCATGTTCTTGGATTGGTCAAAAGCTACCTACGGCGTAGCGCGGTAGCGCCTAAATTTTCTAATCACAGGGACAGCGGTTACTGTTATTAATGCGCCTGCTGACCTTCTGATTCGGTAATTTGCAGATTCGATGCACAAAGCAAAATCACCCTGCCTGCTCCGGCAATCCTCAGACGGTGATCATCACCGACATGAACTACTACCCCGTGGCCAAGTACCACTTCGACCTCAGCGGCACGGCATTCGGCTCCATGGCCAGGCCCGGGCTCAACGACAAGCTCCGCCACGCTGGCATCATCGACATGGAGTTCAGGAGGTCCGTATATATTGCATTTTCTTTTTGTGGTTTCTGGTTGTTAGTTAGATCCGGAAGGTAGAACAACTAACCCGCTGTTGGCCGTTACTGCAGAGTGCTGTGCAACCTCCCGGGCCTAACCATCACCTTCCACGTGCATCATACTTCCAACCCCAACTACTTGGCGGTGCTGGTGGAGTACGCGAACAAAGCCGGCACCATCGTGCAAGTGGACATCAACGAGAACAACCACGGCTGGGTGCCGATGCGCGAGTCGTGGGGGGACATCTGGAGGATCGACTCAGCCAAGCGGCTCATCGGCCCCTTCTCAATGCGCATCCGCAACGACGCAGGCCAGACTCTTGTGGCCAACAATGTCATCCCCCGCAACTGGAAGCCCGACACCGACTACCACACCAACATCCAGTTCCACTGACTGCTGCTCCCAAGGATCAACATCATCAACTAGTAGCATAATGCGCTATGTTCAATCATCGGAGGCCGTTGGCTAATTTGATTTGCGCCTTATTAGCTTGATTCATACAACCGTGTTGCGAATTGCAACGGAATCATGAGTAATTTAACTAGCATGTGCTTGAATATTTGTGGGAAATTGAGGAGAGGCAACAATCTCTGTGCTCTCCCGCCCGCTGTCACTATATATATATGACATAATTATCGGTGTGCATGTAACGTAACCGACTCAAGGGTTACAAGTTTGTACGGAGTGTATGCTACTATTTAATCAGCATGCTATATATGATTCTCGATATAGTCTGTCAATGTTCTGGCTAGCATATTCAGTAATCAGTTTGTTTGTGCAATCTTCTAGCTTATGCAGCAATAATCAATGCACCTCCATATGTGTGGACCCACCGCCATCTTGACACCGAGACACTTCACACTTGGGTCGTGTTCTGTCTTCCACTCCTAATAATCTCACGTCACATAGTCACGTGCAGTGTTTGCGCTTCTGGGAGAAGTTGTTGATTACGGTTACGCTACAAGGTTTTCAAATGATCTTTTTTTTTCCTATTGCTAATTAGATGTTTGTTGCTGTGAATTATGACAATCTGCAACTCACTCTATTCAGAAAACAAGATTCAAAACCGAAGTGGGTGGGATTACAGGAACTGCCATATTTGCGGTAGAAATACCATAATTCTTGCTACAAAGATGATTCTAATACATATTACATGTTTTCCATTCGGGAAAATACTATTTTACTCTTCTGAATAAATTTTTTTATCAATTAACCGAATAAAAATTTGGCTTAATTTACTCTCTCAAATAATTGTGCAATTTACACCCTTATACCATTTGTCTTATTTGTTTCTCTTTGTCCAATTTAATTTGAAGCTCAAATTTTACATGATGAAATATTACAATCACCAAGTAAAAAGAGTAGTTTCTAATTTTCATAAATATTTTATACACAATTTTAGAACCCTATATTTAAGATAGTATTAGATATTATTACATAATAAAAATATTTGTGAAATATACTTTATAATTTTGTTGTAAGGTTCTATAAAACTATCACCGTGCAAAAGTTCAACACTAAACTCGAACTGTACAAAGACAAATTACAACAAAAAGTAAATTGCACCGACTTAAAATGTTTGGATAGTAGATTGAGCCAATATTTTTGTTTGGGGAGAAATTGGACAAAGTGAATTGTTGAGGAGAGTAAAATGGGCTTTTCCCTTTCCATTCTATTGCATCAAGATGCAAATCTTACATTGTAACTTAGATAGACCGCTTCAACAACAAAGAATTTAACTAAGAACTTGTTATCTCATAAAAAGGTACTTAATACAAGAATGGAATTTTAGAAATGTAATTGTTCTTTCAGATAATTATTGTATATTAATATCCTATTTCTGAAATCCATTGTGTTTACCGTATCAATCCTTGGATCAATAGTTGGTAGACACATATAGTCCATACAACGGTTATTAATAAAACTCAAAGGGACAAAGAGTCATACAATGACTTAAATTATAACCCAAGGAGATGGACTGACCATTCTAAATCGAAAGATATAGCAACAAAAGCTTCAATTAATAAACTCCACATGCAACTTGAGGGAAGGACGTGACCTACTTGTTTGCTTTGATGGTTTCTTCATCTATTTCTGATAGACAATGGAAAGAGTGAGTATTTATTTAATAAGGTACTCAGTACACCCTAACATTAAGAAAGGAGCGGATATACAAGCATATAGGGGTATGTAGTAGCCAAGGTCAAGTTGTAAGAGTTTATTTTGTGGAAAGCATAACATGCAAGGGTCTCTAAGAGAATTAAATCATTTAGATAAAACAAGAAGAATGCTATCAATATTTTAGTTGCTTGGTGCTATGCGAGATGCAATCGACCCCGTTAGTTTCCATTACTTTAAGTGAGACTTGTTGGTATTCTGAACGAATGCAGGTAATCCACAAGCGCATGTACAATATGTTGTAGCATTTTATTTGGAGCTATTCTGGGTATCATATTTGTTTTATCCCAAAAAGAAGGCAAATGGATCAAGACAGTCACAACGTTCAGAGGTTGCATAATAGACGATAAGACAAAGTCCTCATAGGGGTAAGGATATAGATAATATTTGGATAGTGAACACACATATAACATACTTTAGATAAACAAAGAACATACTAACCACATATATGAATGGAACACATAATTAAATAAGACACACATGACCCAAGCATAATTATATAGAAATACTAAATATATTAAAGAGAATAAAATCTTACAAAATATTTGGGAACTAAAGAAGACTCTATTCTAAGCCTAACTCCACTATAACTAGAGAGTGATTCGAAATACAAAGAGAGTGATATTTTTATGTGTATTAAGGAGTGAAGCCACACTCTTCCTTTTATAGGGGTTCAGAGGCAGTTTCAGAGTCGGTAACTCCTGCTCTAACTGGCACAGCCGACCCCACTTGCAAAACAAGGATATCGACATTCCCTCACACACCAAAGGGAGTAATGAGACTATGTGATTATAAGACATTGGCATGTCAACACCATGACAACGGTCATCTGGATGAAATATAGAGGTTGTACTCTTTGCCTCCATGGTAACCACTCTGACGCCTAAGAGTGACAAAACGCTTAATCACACATCTTCTTTGTGTATTCCAACAAGTATACCATGAAAGTATCTTGGGGTTTTCATGAAGGATATCACAATGAAATACAACCAACATAGCATTGCAAAGGAGGCACTACGAAAAGTCACGAAGTATTTTCTCTGAAATGCCCTACCCACATAACATGCTCTATGGTTGTACGATAATTGCAAAGTTGAGGTCTAGCGATGAAGCATCTAGGCCCTTAATTTGCGTTTTGGTAATTAATGACAACCCACATTTTGGACTAACATTTTATCTTGAGTTGAGAACATATGATACATGATAATAAGAAAGAAAAGGTGAACTGATGCAACTACCACAAAGGTTATATTATACAAAGAATGGCACAAGGAAAAGGTTTATTCATAGATTTTTTCTTTTACCGAACATAAGGAGATTAGAGGAGAAAATGAATTTATCGTGAGTCTTGTTTTCACAGTTTGAGATGGGGTGAAACGGATTACTAGAATAGATGTTGTACTATCAAGAGGGTTCAATGTTCATTCGCTTGATTCATCTATAGTTGCCACTTTGCTCAATTTCCTCATTTGTGCACCTTAATTTTTTTTGTTGAGAGATAAAATAAAATAGCATGAAAATCACCATGGATAAGGGCTAACGGTTTGACCACCAATTCAAATGGTACAGTCTGACCATGTTTGATTAAGGACTATTGGGGTTCTGGTGCCCCTAGTGGTCTGATTGCCAGACCTTGTGGTTTGACCGCCTAGTGAGCTATGCTCTAACCGACACTGCCTACAACTTTCAAAATTCTAATGCTTTAATTGTCGAACTAGTCATTGAGCTACCTCTATGGTCTTAGCGCCAAGTGCAATGTGGTCTAACAACCTATTACAAAGAGACTTTGTAACAACTAGTTCTCAGAGCTACACTTATAAATAACCATCCATCCCATGCAAAGAATCTTTGTTGGCCCTTTCGATAGCATACTCGACATACTTGAGCTCCTCTCTCTCTCTCTCTCTCTCTCTCTCTCTCTCTCTCATGAACAAGGCTCAGTTGATCCATAGTGAGTTTGTGAGCATGTAGTGCTTGATTTCCACCGATTTTGAGTATTGTGGCACTTGTAATTCTTCAAGCAAGCAACATTGTCTTATTACTCTTGGAGGTTGCTGCCTCCTAGATGGTTCTTGTAGCATTTTGTAACATCAAAGGTAGCCATAGAGTGATAAGGGCATATGTGTAACATTTGTACCCCACCAAAGGTAAAAAAGTGATTTGTAACCCATCAAGGGTACAAGAAGGATTTCCCTCTTCTCCCCTTGCTATAAAATATAAGGCCCTAGAGGCCATAAGGGGGCTTATTGATAGAGGTTCGCTCCCTTCTCTTCTTTGCTGGTTGTACCCCCTTCTAGCTTTGCCAAATCTTGTGGATTGTTGCTGCCTTCTATGTGTGTGTTTAGACTTGTAACCACAACGTAGTGTAAGATATACAAGATACGATACCACCTCAGAGTCCTACCTTGGCAAAAAAAATACTTGTCCTAATGACCTTGAACCAAACCTAACTAGACAAGAAACGAGCAAAAGCCTCAGAGGCTCTAAGTTCGGATGTCTATTCCTATTTGTGTCTCCCCTTGCACGTAGGTGAGTATTGACTATTTATCTGGGTACATGCAAGCACAAAGTTGGGTCATAGACAAAGTCGATGTAACATCAATTAAAAGAGTCCTAGTGTTGATAGGCACCTTCTGGTCTTACGTCCAATCTCTTTTGAGATAGTTCCTATCTCCTAGAATATCCTTTGTGACTTCCCTATGGACCTCTACTTTAGATTTATCATTAAAATCTTGATTAGAGAGCCCTTTTGGATTTAGTGTTTAAATCAATTACTTTTGGTAATTATCATTTGACTTCCAGATCATTTGATGTCAGTTTAATAAATCTTGATCAAAGTCAATGCATAGCTGACCGACACCACTGTTTGATCGATCGTATTTTTGTCTATCTTGTTCATCTCTTAGACTTTTATATTCTCTTGAGATCTTGGTCCATTGATATTATCAATATGCCATTAATTCACCTATTTCTGCAATACAACACTAGAAATAACAATAGGAAAATTAATGCACAATTGTGCGAAATAAATCATATAATAAAAGTATTTATGTGCCAAGATAGAGTATATTTTTGCTACAAAATGGTACATTAATTTGCGGCAACATTTGGCTTATTACTCTATGAGGTTATTGCCTCCTAGATGGCATGGGGATGTGGAAATCTTGAGCTCTTCAAGAAGATTATGAAGGGGGAGGGCGATTGGTCTTATGAGAGGATTTTGTTCTCACCTTTTCGGAGCGGTGAAGAGGAACTTTAGTGGAGTCAAGGTTTGGAGCGGTTCAAGGTATTGAATTTTCTTAAGGTTTTGCCCTTGTGTGAGTCATTCTTGTTAGAGAAGTGATACTTGATAAGAGAAGCAATCAAATGCTTGAATCAACCTTAATATGGACTAAGGCTGATTGGCAAGTCAGAGAAACTTTAGGATAAATTTGTATTTTTCATGTTTGTTTATTTATGCCTTTATATTACTAGCATTTAATTTGTTACATATCACCACTTAAGATTGTAAAACATACTATAGTATCAACCTAGGACTAGTTTTTCTACTTAGCCTTGATATTGTATTTTTTTAATTATGTTATTTGTTTTGATTGGGCAAAAGTCAAGTTTTAAACCACTTATTCACCGCCCCCAACCCCCTCTTATAGTTAATATTCTAAAACCTACAAGTTAACTAGTCCTTATGCAACTACGTTGAGCACTCATTCATGACAGGTTGACTACACCAAGGCATGGCAACCATACACATAACTAGAGGCACCCATAAGCCAAGTAAAACACCCCTACTTCACCATCAAACACATCTCAACATATTTATAAAATATTAGAGGTGAAGTAATGTAGTGGGAGTCCTAAGCCAGACTAATAAATAAGTGGCATTCAGGCATTAGTGGAGCTACTTATGAATAACTAGGGTTAACAAGAGTGGGTAACATCATAGTAATCAAGTGGTTTGATATTTGTATCTATACATACTAGATACAATATCTTTATAAGAAAGCAAGAGTAGGTCATTAAGTATACAAATCTTTAAAATAAAATATTGTATAATAACAAAGTCACTAAAATAGGTGCATTTTGTAAAGCATAGGTGCAATCATGCTCAAGAAAGAGTTAGAGCTTGCCTTCGAAAGCTTCATCTATATTTCCTAGCACATTGGGTTCTAGACATCTTCCTGGATCTCCTCATTAGCTACACGTAAAATGAGGAAAATGAACTATTGCAAAAGAAGAAACACCAAATCATTAGAACCAAATAAACACAAGAATAAAAAAAGGAAGGCATAGTTGAGAAGAAATGGAGCTTAAAAGAGTGATGGTGAAAAAATCATCAATAACCGAGCTGAAATGATGAAGATATTGCCTAAAAGGGAGAACAGGGGACTATGGTAGAGATTAACTCTAAAATGTGGCTAACAAGGTTTAAGGAGGGGTGTAGGGTGTTCTACAAGATCCTATAGTTGAAGGCTATGGAAATATTGGTTAAGGATATTTTTCTCTTCCAACTATCATCGCTCTACACCCACACGAAGTGCACGCATGGAGCACCGCCGCCAAATCCCACCACCATTGTCCCCCAAGTCCTGAATGATGCATCGAGGCCCACCTCCTGTCATTAACTTGATTTACAACTGGTGCAATCCAAATCAGGCGTCCTGAGGTTGACTGTCACGGAGGATGACAATGGCTCGCCATGAATCCTAGTTTCGTCGTATTCCCCCTCGCCTCTGATGGTTGAACTCGTGTCTCCGAGCTCTCCTATTGAATTGAAACAGAAGAAGAAGATGCCTATTTGTATGGCAAGATAGTCCCATAAGTAGAAGATGAGGTCCACATGTAAGGGGGTAATAAGACGAAAGGAGAAGGAGAAGAGCCAACATGTTAGTCTATAGGGAACGAGATTTTAGAGGAACTGCTAGAGCAACCATGCATCAAATTCTGAAAATGCTTTTGATGCATTCCCTAAATATGAATTTGATTCATGGAGTTTAGGGGAATTGTTAGAATTGCTCTTAGTGACTGTACTTTTTGGTCTGCACACCAAACATCCTGGTCTGCCTCACTAGCCCTTAGTCTTGATTCATCTTCATCAAACCCTTAACTCCGTTAAGCTCTCTAAATCTCCAAGCTCGTGGTTGTCAACCATACCCATTTGTAGATTGTATGGTGAGGAATAAGGGAGGCATCGGTACCCATCCACACTAGTTTTATATGCGACGAAGGCGAGGGCGCCACTAGGGATGGTGGAGCACCATTCACGGTTGCAATGATGTAGGCAGATGTTGTGCGTCGATTGGCACACTGAAGCGACATGGTGGCTATTATATCCTTGGTGGCGGCATTGTGTGGGCACGACGGGAGTAGAGATGATGGCAATGACGCGTGGAAGACGACGTTGGTGACAGTGGCTATTACTGGTCTGAGCGGGCATTGGGCCAAGCTGGTTGGGCTAGCTGGGTCGAGAGAGCGAGAGGGAGGTGTGCATCTTACGCGGGGAGAGGGAGAAGAAGAACTGGGCTGGGCCATAAGAGAAAGGAAGGGAGTTTGGCCCAGGAAAGAAAAATAAGGGGAAAAGGTTTCCTATTTTTGTGGGATTTTATTTAATCCAAAACTGAATGAAATTTGGATTGAAATAGGCGATTAAACTTTCAATAAAATCCAGACATCAAGAAGGTCAAGTACCTTAAGCAAGTTTCCTTTTTTTATATAGTTTCTAGTGAAACTTTTATTTAGTGGATTTTAATTATGGTCGAAATTTGGGATATTACATATGCCGGTAATTTCCACCAAATATATATACGATGAAAAAATAATTGGTGAAATATCTTTAGTCTATACTACATTGATATCGAAAATGACAGGTAAACAAGACCAGATGGGTACTACGCCGTGTAGTCACCATATGCATCGCTCTATAAAGTGTACATTAAACAAGGATGTGAATCAACCGAATGCAAGTGCCTGATTTATTTTTCTTCGGAACTAAAATAAAAATTCGCACTGACCGGTTAACTACTACGTGGCTTAACGGTTGCATGATCCTCTCGTCTAAAAAACTAGAAAGTGGATGCGCATACTTGTCAGTTGCAAATACACCCGATCATTGGAACGGTCATCAGTATAAATTATTAAGTTATAGAATACAAATAATTGATTTGCAATGATGATGATAATAAGGTCATAACGATATGCTGGTCATGCATGTATTATGCGTGACTGACCTGTCTTTCCTCTTCTGTACTGGTACATAGTGTTCCTGTGATGGTTTTTCCGGGTGTGTTCCAACCCCTCCCCCGCGGCCGATCGAATTTCTGCCGTCCAACGTCAAAGCAGGGCAGCATACTTCGATCTGAACGAGATTATTTGTACGAAATATTGGCAGTTAAGGTAGAGACGTAACATGACGCGCCTGCCACGATGTGATTTCTATAGTAGTAAACGCTCGTGAATCGACGCCTTCCATTTCCTCCATGATTCGCTCGGTGGCCATGTGCGAGCTCTAACGCGGGCACGTCGGGTGCAACGACCATCGATGCCGGCCGATGGATTGGTAGTTCGTCCCATTTGCCTTGCCATCTGCCTGCCTATAAATACACCGGCAATACCCGCCCCCTCACACCATCAAAACGCAAACAAGGCAAGCAGTACTCCACCAGGTGTACTAGCTAGTTCCCTCACACTGCCAAGGTCCTAGCTAGTACACAAGGGAGGATGGCCTCGCTCTCCACCAAGGCCGTTGCGGCCGTTACTCTTGTGACAGTCCTGTCCGTGTTTGTCTCCACTGGCGTTCGTGCCCAGACGGAGAACTACACCACCTCCGCCGCCACCGCCTACGACTCCGGCTGGCTCCCGGCCAAGGCCACCTGGTACGGCGCCCCTACTGGCGCCGGCCCCGACGACAATGGTAAGGATCCGGAATTTGACATCCTCCGTAGTTTATCTGGGTAACGTGGCTCATTATCGTTGAACCTTTTGCTATAGGTGGTGCTTGCGGGTTCAAGAACACCAACCAGTACCCGTTCTCGTCCATGACGTCCTGCGGCAACGAGCCCATCTTCAAGGACGGCAAGGGCTGCGGTGCATGCTACCAGGTCCGTACATCCATAAGTTTATTTCACCATGGCACCGACCAAACCATGTCAAGTGGCAGTTGGTACCAATCATTTTATTGGATTGGTCAAAAGCTACCTGTGGCGTAGCGCGGTGGCGCCTCAATTTTCTAGTCACAGAGGTTACTGGCTTACTGTTAGTGCGCCTGTTGACCTTCTAATTCGGTAATTGGCAGATTCGATGCACCAAGAAAAATCACCCTGCCTGCTCCGGCAAGCCGCAGACGGTGATCATCACCGACATGAACTACTACCCGGTGGCCAAGTACCACTTCGACCTCAGCGGCACAGCCTTCGGCGCCATGGCCATGCCTGGCCTCAATGACAAGCTCCGCCACGCCGGCATCATCGACATGCAGTTCAAGAGGTTCGTATTTCATTTCTTTTCGTGGTTCCTGGTTGTTAATTAGCTAGACCCGCGGCAGTTAGAACTAAACTGTCGTTGGCCGTTGCTGCAGAGTGCTGTGCAACATGAGAGGCCTCACCATCACCTTCCACGTGCACCATACGTCGAACCCCAACTACTTGGCGGTGCTGGTGGAATACGCGAACAAGGACGGCACCATCGTGCAGGTGGACATCAACGAGAACAACCACGGCTGGGTGCCTATGCGTGAGTCGTGGGGGGACATCTGGAGGATCGACTCAGCTAAGCCACTGATTGGACCCTTCTCGCTGCGCGTCCGAAGCGACGGAGGCCAGACTCTTGTGGCCAACAATGTCATCCCCCGCAACTGGAAGCCCGACGCCGACTACCACTCCAACATCCAGTTCTACTGATTGCTGCCCACAAGGATCTACATCTACTAGTAGCTAAATGAGCTCTCAGCAATCATTGGAGGCCATTGGCTTATTTCATTTCCTCCTTTTTAGCTTGATTGATTCAACCGTTGCAAATTGCAACGGGTTGATGAGTAATTTAACTAGTGTGTGCTTGAAGATGTGTGGGAATTGGAGGAGAGGCAACAATCTCTGTGCTCTCCCGCCCACTGTCACTATGCCATATTTATCGGTGTGCATGTAATGTGACCGACTCAAGGTTACAAGTTTGTATGGAGTGTATGCTACTATTTAATCAGCATGCTATATGATTCCCGATATTGTCTGTCAATGTTCTGGCTAGCCTATTCAGCAATATGTTTGTCTGTGCAATCTTCTAGCTCGAATCAATGTACCTCCATATTTGTGCGGACCCACCGCCGGCTTGACACCGAGACACTGTCGGTCCTGCTACGAAGTAGCATAGCTCGTGCCTGTCTTCCCCTCCTAATAATGTCACGCGCAGTGCTTGCGCTTCTGAGACTCTAGTAGTGTCTTTCTCATGACCATTGAAAACTCGCGCATTCAGTGGAAGTGGATGATATTCTTTCGTCCGGTACTTCAGTTCATCCATTCTCTGTGAATCCACTGTGCTCTATGCTCATTTCCGGCACATGAAGACCATATTGTCGGGATAGTATTATTTGTTTTTTTTAACAGAATTGACTGAGTGGGGTAGTAGTACGGTACTGTTCTCTGAGTTACGACAAACAATGTCATGATCCCCGTGGCCCATAAATGGATTGACCTTGATTCAGGTAAGTATTATAGTTCAGTGGGATATGTAGCTGACTCGAAGTGCACCCTTTTCAGCGCGCGGCACAGGTAACAACCCATAGGTGGCTTGGTTAACGATAGGCTTTTTTCTCTCTGCTATTGCGGCCAGCAAATTAGGCACTGCTGAAAAAGGCACATCATAATTCTCGCGGCAATTGCGAAGGAAGCAGCAGTACTACTCTTTCGGCATAGTAATATATTACAGTGATATAAGTGCGTCGGTTGAAAGCAAATGATACTCCAAATCTCCCAACAAAAGTCTCTTTCCCTCCGAAAGCTTGGCGCAACCGATTCTCCAACCGTCAATCGTCCTAGGGGTAATCATCAGTAGATCTTACTTTACGTGAGACCCCGCCAAAAAATATTAATTGCAGGTGCTAAAATCTTACAGTCCCTACTGGATTCCCGCCGTGATTACTGGCGTTAAGCCCCAAGTAGTTAGCATGGCTGACTTCAATTAATTGTGGCTTTGATGAATAGACGACTTCACCCGTGCCTCGGTCACGTGGTGTATGGCGAAGAAAATTGCTGAGCTTCTCTAATCTGAGGTTATTGTAGCAGTGATCGAGATTGGATCTGTAACTCATCAGGTGGAAAATTTCACAGACACGTTGCGCCACTTCAGGAGCCATGATTCTCGCAGGATACACATGCATGGATGGATGTTACTGCATTTAGTGGCAATATAAGCTCCCTTTTGGATACTGAAATAGTCCAAATTAAACTTCATATTTTTGAAGATATAGCTTGGATATATCATATATCAGTTAAAAGTAAGAAAGTGCCTTCAAGGACAAATGGAGTCAGATCCTTTTAATAGGACTGGTCCTTTTTTTTTCCACCGAAGGGACTGGTCCTTTTAGTCAGCTACGGTTGTCGGTGAACGCTAGAAAAGTGTCTTAGTTGCTGCTATTAGTTCTTTTTTTTTTTGGAGGTGTGCTATACTAGTAATTTTTCATGTGTGAGCTATGTTTCTAGCTCTCATGAAAAATGAAGAAACAATATAGATTTCAGTTAAACTTTGAACATGCCTTCAAGGACAGATTTCAGTTCAATTATGAACATGCCTTCAAGGACAGATGCCTTCAAGGGCGGTTAAATTATGAACATGCCTTTTAGTACGACTTGTCCTTTTATTTATCTATTATATCAAAAAAAGTGCTCATCGGTGAAAGCTAGAAAAGTGTATTTATTTGCGCGCGGCTGCTAGCTAGTAAATTTTCAGGTGTGGGCTCTGTTCTGATAGGGGGGGAAACGTTGTTGTCTTCTCATCATATATATACGGACGATGCTCCTTCCCATGAAAACAACTCGAGGAAGAGTCGTTTTTTCGCAATCAATTTTCCAATTCTTTTTCACATACGTATATTTTTTCCCTGCGGATAAACCCCAGATACGCATATCTTGGCTATGAGCCATCCGGGGTCGACGGTTTTATCTGATCTCTTGTTGTCGGGGCAGCAGGTGAACCAATCGAGGAAAGCGACGAGGGGGGGGGGGGGGGGGGGGGGGGGGTGCAACTAGGCTTGAGTCCGCATGTGCGGGCGAAAAGCCGGACGCCGACGGCGCCGTCGCTTCTCCTCTGCATGTGAGCCGCGGGGCCATCCCTATTACCTCCTCTACCTCTACTCCTCTACCGAGCGGAGCGGGCTCTGACGAAAGAAACACCAACCCGTAACCGTCACGCAAAGACGCCCGCAGCTCTCGCACCAGATTTTCAGGACCCACAACCCACGCGAACTGAGCTCTCTCGCGCTTTTGTCTTTGTGGTTGTGGACTTGTGGGTAATGCAAGCCGTTGTTGCGCCGCGGACGGGTTGGCGATCACGTCTCAGTGCTGCTGGCTCCCTGCACTTGTATACATGCCACGCGCGGTGCACGGCGCATGTTACCCGGAGCCGCGGCCGCTGCCGTGCACGGCGCGTGCGATTTGATTTGACGTTTATTTTTTTTTCAGTTGCGGCGGCGCGCGCAGCGTGTTTGGGCGTGATGATGACTTCGCACTAGCTAGAGCGCGGTGTCGTGCCGGCTGCTAATGTGATGAAATGATCGATCAAGCACAAGCTGTGCCTGCGCACGCACGTCTCGTCGTTGATAATAACCAAAATTCGGGGGCCTGTTTCCAGGTGCTGTGCTGGTTCGATCGAGTTACCGGCCGACCTGGCTCGCTTCCGTTCCTTCACGCATTTTCCGCAGACGGAATGTTTGAACAAAACTGAGAATTCTAAAAATGTTTCAACAACTGTATGTTAAGAGAACACGCAGATTCGGTCCAAGAGATGGAACAACACAACAGGAGCTAGGAAAAATTAACAAACCGGGATTTCAACATATGGGCGTTACGTAATGCCTGCAAACAAGACAAACAACCAGTAGGGTTGGAGTGTAGTCTCGTCTGGAAGCTAATAAGCTGGAGAGGAGGATTATTAGCTAGCTAGTCAGTCAGCGGAGTTCAGACATTGGCATCGCTTACAAGCTTACGCAAGTACGCACATGAGTGCACTCGCCGTCTGCACACAGACACAAGTTGTAATAATATCGATCGGTGGCAATTCTCGCTGTGTGGTCAAGAAACTAATAAAAACAGCTTGCTGTCCGATTGTGTATGTGGCGTGCTCGTTTATCACGGAATCCCGTGATTACCCCGCCCGCTCATCATCAGGGTTCGGTGAGGTGATTGCGCTCGCTCTCTCGGTCATGATAGTGGCCGGTTTGGAAATTTGATCCCGGATCACATGCATGGATGCACTACCACCACTGTGCAGGATAACGCCTAGCTTGTGTTGTCTTGGCCGGGCCACGTGTGTGTGTACCGACGGTGCAGTTGAGTACCGTGTGCAGTCTGCTCTTCCGGCGTGTACTTCTCCATTCACTGCAGCATTTGTTCGATCTGTGGTGGTGCGAGATCACTGTTGTGATAGATGTGTCATATCAACCAAATTAACTCTCTAGGTCGCAACAGAATAATTAAACCCGGACCCTGATCCTTACTCACGTAATTTGCAAGGGCACTATAGTTGCAATAATGCATGTGTACATATACACATATAGGTACGCACCATATGCATGGACCATGGTACAGTGGTGCCCGCCCTCTCGTACACACGACGAGACTCCACGAGTAGTATCAATAACCAACTAACTAACACGAGCAGCAGCTAGGTAGCAGCGAAGAAGAAGGCATGCAACAGCAACACTCCAAATGTGCACAAAGCAGCAGGTCCCGTCTCGGGCATTCAAAAGATTGAAAGCGGCAACGGAGCGGCTTCCCATGTGCGCCTGTCTCGTCACGCACGTACCCGTCGCGCTCAACCCTTGTCTTCTCGAGCTTTTCGTACGTCGGCCGCGGTGAGCGGGTGGTGGGCCGTCCAATAATCTCCTTCTCGTGGCGAGCGTTAAGAGTTGATGAGCGTGCCGAGACCGAGACTCCGAGAGTACCCACCCGACCCGACGAACCAAGAGGCGACCGAGCGGACCGGACGCCGACGGAACAAGGAGACAAGAGGCCGGACCACTAACTACCGGCCCGGTGGTTGGTCCGGTACACGAGGATCAGACGTGCCAACAGTCGACGGCCGGGAGCTTTTCGTTTCATTTTTTGTTGGTGCTAGCTTGCTTTTTGGTCCCTTTTATTTGGCTGTGGACGCGAAATGAATGACCATCATGTCTCTCACCGTCTCTGCCGAGACCGAGGGTGCGTGGTCGCTGCCTTGTGGCCCGCCTGCCTGTTGGGGGCAAGGACGTGCCGTCACACGCTCTAATTGCTCATGCAATTCTCCTTCCACGCCTTCTCTCTTCTTTTTCTTTCATGCCTTCCAGCGGACCCGAACTCTTTAATTATTCATGGACTTTCACAGTGCACAAGGCCCGCAGACGTTCCTCCCATGTGAGTCAGCCCAAGGAACTTCGACTGTGTACTTTGCAGGCCCAGGTGCCTGTGTGTCAAAAGTGTCATATTCCATCCTCTTTCTATTTTGTACTATTTGATGTCAAAGAAAATTATAACCCCGGATGTCATTGATGAGTCAATAACAAAATGAGACTCACTTAGACCAATCTCAATGACGTTTCATCAATACTAAATGAGATATCACATCGGTAAAAAAAAAATGACGTAGCAAAACAACTAAGAGTGTGTTTGATTGAGATGTTGCTTTTGAAAAGGTAGTTGTGGGTTGTGGCGGTGGAAAAAAGCTGTTATGAGATATGAGCTGTAAGAAAGCGCCTCGAATGGGGTCGCGGCCACCCCGATGTTCGCCGCCACCTCTGTCTGGGAAGAAGCTGACATGAGGGAGCAGAGACGTGAAGATCCGGTGTGAGGGCTCCCAGAGCCACCGCAGGCCCAACCGCCAGGCGGCTCGCCCTAACCCTAGGACGGAGAGGGGAGCTGTGCTTGGTCGCCTACTCGGGAACGGGAGAGAAAGAGAGGACGAGTCGTGGGATGGGAATTGGGAACAGAACGAACCGGTATCCACTTACGGATGGCAAGGCGGGTAATTTCGAAGAACTCTAGAATGCCACAGCCACTGAAAGCACCCGGACCCTTGCTGTGAAAAAATAAACACACCCGCTGCTTTTCTAGTAGAAGGTAGGCAAAAGTTTTGGTGTTTTTGGTTCGGCTTCTGGCTTTTAGGAAGTAAAAGTAGGTCTAAAAGCCCAACCAAACAGATATTCCTCCCGAATGAGTCAGCCCAAGGAACTTCGACTGTGTCTTTGCAGGCCCAGCCGCGAGTGTGTCAAAGCGGCATATTCCATCCTCTTTCTATTTTGTACTATTTGATTGATATCAAAGAAATTTATAATCTCGTATGTCACTGATGAGTCAATAACATGTGAGACCCACTTAGACCAATCTTAGTGACGTTTCATCAATACTAAATGAGATATCACATCGGTAAAAATTTGACATAGCAAAACAATCTATCTATTATCTTCTTATTTGAAGAGAAAAAGGAGTCTTCATATTCATTCTCAGGGTCACGAAATTACTATATTAATTAGAAAAAAGAGAAAATTTAGACTCTTGGATTTTATGAAGATTGGACGGTCTAGATGAAACCATTGAATTTTCTTTGGAATCCAAGTCATAACCGATTAATGAGTAATACGTGTAATTTTTGTTGTGTTTGGAGTCCTACCGGATAGAAAGAATAAAAAAAATGGCAAGTGTAGAGTCCTAACCGATTCAGACATAATCAACAATACTATTTCACATGACTCGGAAAAACTCAGAAAATCATTAATCAAATAGGATTTGGTAGTTACTTCTATAGTGTCACTCCCATAGGTATCAAGCTAATGAAATTGCTTGCAATGCGCATGATATATTTTATTTATATAATTTATCTTGCCGCATATAGCAACGAACAAAGTAAAATACATGATGGATCACCAATTAGCACCTTCCAAAACAAATACATGTATAACAGTTAATATATGTGTAAGAGTCCTTTTGACCTTACAAAGAAAAGAAATCCTTTACATAATAATTAAATAGAAGTGTGGCCCATAAAGAAACTCCAGGAAACAAAGCCTCTGCCTTGATATTTGAGCGACCGACCATATCGTACACCTCCTGCCGGAAGGAAAATAAGAGCTTCCAAGCTCCCTCCGGCCATAGGTAGTATGCTCACACCGGGGAACTGCAAACGCACCTGCAGTACCGCTTTAGCGGAAAAACAACCGCACCGTGAACGCTATCCTCCAGTACCGCCTCAATTCCGCCAAATCCAGTGCATGTAGAGAGCTTCGCTCTGCACTGACATGGCATGGGCCCACCCAATGACCCGCCTCCTGCTCTTCCGCCTCGCCTCGCCGAATAGCAGCAGCATGCGGTGGAGGAAGAGGAGGGGCGCAATAGAGGCGGGCCCTAGTAGTAGCGGCATCACGTACGGTGGAGGTGGAGGCGGGCCTCGGTGGCGGCGGCGCGTGCCGATGGAGGAGGAGGGGCGCACGTGAGAGGGGAGGCGTGGCACTTGGCGTTGAGAGAGAGGCAGAGGAAGAAGAGAAAAGAGAGAGAGTGGGGAGGGAGGAAAGAGAGAGGAAGAGACTGTCACGTGGGATCTATAGCGAGTTAGTTCGGATTGAGCATGAAATATAGAGTATGACGGGTGCGGAAAAAACTGCTATACACTAACGTGGCATGGGCCCACCCAACGACCCGCCTCCTTCTCTTCCGCCTCGCCTCGTCGAACAGCAGCAGCATGCGGTGGAGGAAGAGGCGGGCCCCAGTAGTGGTGGGGTCACATGCGGTGGAGGAGGAGGCAGGGTCCACGACAAAGGAGGAGGCAGACGTCGACGGTGGCGGCGCACGCCGACGGAGGAGGAGGGGTGCGCGTGAGAGGGGAGGCGTGGTGTTCGGCGTTGGGAGAGAGGTAGAGGAAGAAAAGAAGAGAGAGAGAGAGAGAGAGAGAGAGTGGGGAGGGAGGAAAGAGAGAGGGAGAGACTGCCATGTGAGGTCTACGGAGAGTTAGTTGGGATAGAGGATAAAATATAGAGTATGACGGATGTGGGAAAATTGAAATAGAGGAAAGCATCTCGCTGATAAGGATGAAAGATTCCTTGTAGAGGATGAAAATAGAGTATGACGAGTTCAATCAGTCTAACGACGCTAGGCTTTGTTGTAGTGCGCTAGAAAGAGTTAGTGCTCGTGTCAGCCCGACGACAGTAATGTCCCAAAAAGGCAAAGCTCCTGTTTGAAATTAAGACGAGCTGGTATTCCCATGCATGCACACACCAATCCATCTTCTACCGCGACGGGGTGCAGGCCACCACTATCGCATGATGCCATGGACGTCATTTGCGCCGTGCTTAGCAGGTGCTGGTAGCATACTACCCAATAAAATCAAGGAGAGAGCCACCAAAAAAGCTTTGGCATCTAGCCAATGGTACAAAGCTCCTCCTCGATATGCACAAGTTGAGCTTGGTAATGCACGGATGTCAGTGCATGAGCAGGAACCATGCCTGAGAACATGTCCCTCGGGTTGGAGTTTGATATGTAAAGACTCCAATGGTGGAGAGTTCATCTACAATAAACAAGGTTTGATGAAACAAGATAGTAGATGAAGCAATAATGCTCTTGGTCCCCTCTCTTAATCACCTTGAAAGGATCGTAGTGATCGAGGAGGGGGGGGGGGGTGAATCGGGAGCTACCACTATGAAACAATTTTACCAATCACGAACTACCAATAGCACTCAAAGTAACTCCTACACAATTCTAGTGTTGATCACACTAACAATATGCTCCTTGAAAGAAAGACACCCTATGCATACTAGTGGATCACACAAGTCAATACAACTCCTATGCACTTCTAGTGGTGATCACACTAACAAGATAATAGTCCTATGGAAGGAACAATAAGCTAAGAATACTAGTGGATCACACAAAGGTAATACAACTCCTATGCAAGCTAGTTAACAAAGATACGCGGAAGCAAACAACTAGCTAGCAAGGAGTTCTACTCAAGCAAAGCTACTAGATCAACAAGCATATAGAAAGAATACAAGCATGAGTAGCATAATACATACTAGGGTAATCAATCAATCCAAAGCAACTCCTATACATGCTAGTGATCAAGTATGAAGGCTAGGCACTATTAGCAAGTAAAGAAGCCTATTCATGCAAGTCTACAAGGTAGTCAACTAGAGCAAGGTAAGCACACAAGCATGAATAGCATGGTATATAAATGTAGAAAATAAAGCGTCATAGTAAGGAGTAGAGTAAGAGATGGCTCATGAACTTTTCCTGAGGTCTCAGAAGGATGGTGCCTTCCCCTACTCCTCGTTGGACCACTCCCGCCTGAGTCCTGGTCCCTCCCGCCACCAAGTGGAGTTCTCGCCCACGAGCCCGCAATCACTCCTACAGTGAAGATACGGTGTGTGTCACTGCTGCACAAAGCACAAGCTCGCCTCCCTCGAGAACTTGCTAGATTCCCCGAGCCAACACGGGCGCTCACTAGCAATGCCCCTTTCAACGACGGGCTCATACCATGTACAAACATGTGATGACCTTCATAACCGATCATGATAGGCTCGATCACCGACACCTAACCGGTCTAGGACTCACCATACACCAAGAGTAACAATCTAGATCACACCCTCAAGGACACCATAGCCTTAGATGTGCAAGATGCTCAAGCCACTCTTTTCTAGCACTCTCAAGATATGCAATATCTCCTCCTAGTGCTCTCCTCTTTTCCTCTTGCACCTTATCAAATGCTCTCAGGTATTTCACTAACCAAGAGAGGTCTCCAAGACCCCAGCAACAAAGTTATATAGGCTCCCAACCTCAAACTAGTCATTGCCTCACGAAGTTGCCTTTCTGGACCCAATGACCGGACTGTCCGGTCACTCCCAGACCGGACCGTCCGGTCTCTCTGGAACGACTCCCAGAACCATTGGTTGCACTGTCTAGACAACTTTCCTGAACTAATCGGACTGTCCGGTCACTAGACCAGACTGTCCGGTCCGTTTCTCTCTCCGGTCCAGGAGCCTTCGCGGAAGTGCATCCTCTCTACCGTTCCTGCACTCCTACTGATCGAACCGTCCGGTCAGCAGACCAGACCATCTGGTCTGTACAGAGTCTCCTGACGATAGACTTACTGCTCCTCGCTCTAAGTCCTGGATAACTCTCCATAGTGATGGGACAGTCCGATCTTCACTGACCCCTCTGTCCGGTCTCTATGTCTAGAAGCCAAAACTTGTCGTCCTCGCTTGACTTCGTTTCCCGGCTTATCCGAACAGCTCCTTGACTTCTCCACACCTAGTGCATGTGATTTCACCGAGCAACCTTGCATATCACAGACTAGACATGACCTAAGAGAATGACCTAGACCCCATTGATAGTCCAGTTTTTTCTATGGACTCAAAGCCCTAACAACTAGTCAAGTGTTCCAAACACTTGCACCATAGCTTATTCTCCACTTTGATCCATCTCCATCAACCTTTGGACTCCATCAAGTTCACAAGCCTCCATGCTTGTGGTTATTGTCATCAATCGCCAAGGATGTCGTCGACAATCATCATAAGATAGAAAGGTTTCCTACACGGACAACACTCGTGTAGACATTAGTCTCATTTAATATTTGTCATTCATCACCAAAACACCATATCTTGGGGTGACCTCAATGGTCATGAACCTTACAATCTCCCCCTTTTTAGTGATGGATGACAACCACTACTTATGATGATCCAAAACGGACGAGCAAGAAAGAACCAAAGGAAAAGAAAAGATTGAAAGGCATACCTTGGTCCTTACCTTGGAGGTAGTCTCCCCCTTGAGATGTGCTAGGTGTTGAGGGAGAACTACCCACTCATTTAGCGCACTTGGATTTCAATCTTGAGCTGAAATTGCGCCCGCCTTAGTGTTGTGGTAGTCAATTTTGTTGATGTAGACATGCACTAAGGACGTAGATGCTCATGTCGGTGAAGGTGTACATTGTCGCCGTAGACATGCACTATCGTTGTTCTTCTCCATGTCAGTGGTAGATGTTTATCTTGATGTGATCCTCGTGTTCCATCTCCATCAAATCTTCATGTTTCTTCTTTATGTTCTCCTTTCTCTTTGTGTTATTGATCGTCTTCATGTTCCTTCTGCCTTTTTGATCTAGACTTGGCTTTTGGATCTTCATATTTCTTCTCCCCCTTTGTCACCTATCACCAAAAACCACACAAATATGTAACAAAACCAAGAGGCATAAAATAGTTGGCAAGAGTTAGAATAACTCCCCCTTTCACGGTGCTCCTCCTTGGTCGAAGTGGCATTTCGCCGTAGCTCCCCCTACACTTATGACTCAACAAAAGATTTTCTCAAATGTGCAAGGGTTAGTCATTATAGAGGTGGGAATGTATGAGCCACTTGTCTTTGAGCCGCGCAAATAAATTTAACCTCAGAGCTCGGTCGAACATGGCTCAATGGGCATGAAGCACAAATATCACTATTTGATCATCTATAGAGTCATGTAGTCACATTGTAAATGAGTAACTCCCCCTATACACTGATGTGGACAAGGGTTCCCGATCTTCCGAAAGGTTCTGGATACGTTGATTTGGTCGGAGGCGACACACAAATTGATCCGACTTCAGAACAGCACGTTCTAAACCCCGCAATCGCAGCACGACGTCTCCTCTGGTTATCAACCGTCCTAAAACGATTGACCTCGCCGAGAAGGCTAATCCCTGCCTGCGAATCAAGAACACAAGCAAGAACAAAGAAGAAAGCAACACAATTGCAGATGTATTATGAATCTCACGAATTTGGGGTCTCACCAACCGTGATGACGGCGAAACTGTTATGAATAGAATAATCTAAGCAAAACCCAAACCCTAATGGTGCGACGGCGGCTGTATATGAAGACCCTAGAGTCGTGCAAGATCCTCTGGACGCACCCCTACTTGGGCTCAACTAGATACAAAGCCCAAAGGCAAAAACAGGCGACACAGCACCGAAATAGATTCTGGACTCTCTCTTGTTTCGACGATTCTCGATGACTCCGAACGATTTTTGATATGAGACCGGCGGCATTAGAAAGGTCTTCTTCTTATCTTTCCGCATATGTAGAACGTCTAAATCCGAGTCCATATGCGTCTTGGGCATCCGTTTTAGTGCAGACTGGTCCTGAGCCCCGAAACAGACTCGAAGTCGGTTTTGGTTGGGCCTCCACCTTGGCTTCCACGTCCTTGCTGGTCCTCCACGTCTCCAAGTCCTTCTCCCATCATCTCCTGGTCCTCTCCATGGTTCCTAATTATAATATAATCATTAGGTAGCAAACCATTCTCAAAAGTGACATATAATGAAGAATGTAGGAACGAGCTCACCTCTAAATTTAGTCGTCGTGCACGAGCTCTAGTCATTGGACCTTGCAAGTCCAAAATTGGAGGAGTGTTACATGTATCCTTAGGAGTGATGTCCTCATCATCCTCCCCCTCTTGAAGTGGAGTCGTCCTCGACTCAAGCTCATTCTCTTCTCCCAAGTATGGTTTCAAATCTGAAATGTTAAAAGTAGGACTAACCCCGAACTCGGGAGGCAACTCAAGTTTGTATGCATTATCATTAATTTTCTCAATTATTTTGAAAGGACCATCAGCTCTAGGCATTAATTTAGACTTTCTCAAATCTGGAAATCTATCTTTTCTCAAGTGTAACCATACTAAATCTCCTACATCAAGTTTTACTTCTTTTCTACCTTTACTACCAGCAATTTTATACTTGTTATTCATCTTTTCAATGCTAAGTCTAGTGGTCTCATGCATTTTTAAAATAAATTCAGCACGTTCCTTAGCATCAACATGAACTCTCTCATGAATAGGTAGAGGAAGTATATCAAGTGGAGTACGGGGATCAAAACCATACACTACTTTGAAAGGACTTACCTTGGTAGTAGAATGTGTTGCCCGATTATATGCAAACTCAACATGAGGCAAACATTCTTCCCATTGCTTCAAAATTTTCTTCAAAATAGCTCTCAACATAGTACCCAAAGTGCGGTTCACCACCTCAGTTTGTTCATCAGTTTGTGGGTGACAAGTTGTAGAAAACAACAACTTTGTACCCAACTTATTCCAAAGCGTGCGCCAAAAGTGACTCAAGAATTTTGCATCACGATCTGAAACAATAGTAGAAGGCATACCATACAAACGAACAATTTCTTTGAAAAAGAGATCAGCAATATAACTAGCATCATCAGTCTTATGACATGATATAAAATGTGCCATCTTAGAAAATCTATCCACAACAATAAAAATACTATCACTCCCCCTCTTAGTCCTAGACAGTCCTAAAACAAAGTCCATAGAAATATCCGCCCAAGGAATAGAAGGAACAGGAAGTGGCACGTATAAACTATGTGGATTCAAGCGAGACTTAGCTTTTTGACATGTAGTGCAGCGAGCAACAAAGCGCTCAACATCTTTCCTCATCCTTGGCCAAAAGAAGTGTATGGCCAAAATATCCTCCGTCTTCTTGGCACCAAAATGACCCATCAATCCACCTCCATGCGCCTCCTGTAACAACAAAAGACGAACGGAACCAACTGGAATGCATAGGCGGTTAGCTCTAAACAAGAATCCATCATTCAACACAAATTTATTCCATGCACGACCTTCTTTACAATGCAGCAATACATCCTTAAAATCAACATCAGCAGCATATTGTTCTTTAATTGCCTCAAGTCCAAAAATTCTACAATCAAGTTGAGACAATAAAGTATAGCGCCTAGATAAAGCATCAGCGATCACATTATCCTTCCCTTTCTTATGTTTAATAATGTAAGGAAAAGACTCAATAAATTCAATCCATTTAGCATGTCTACGGTTCAAATTACATTGAGAACGAATATACTTAAGTGATTCATGATCAGAATGAATAACAAATTCTTTGGGCAACAAATAATGATGCCACGTCTCTAAACAACGTACAAGTGCATACAATTCCACATCATACGTGGAGTAATTCAAAACAGGCCTAGTAATTTTCTCACTAAAGTATGCAATAGGTTTACTATCTTGCATCAAAACACCACCAATGCCTATACCACTAGCATCACATTCAAGCTCAAAAATCTTATCAAAATTAGGTAATTGCAGCAATGGTGCATGTGTAAGTTTATCCTTCAAAGCATCAAAAGACTCATGATGTACCTTACCCCAATGGAAATCAATGCCCTTCTTTGTCAACTCATGTAAAGGTGCAGCAATGGTGCTGAAATCTTTGACAAAGCGACGGTAGAAACCTGCAAGACCAAGAAAACTCCTCACCTGTGTGATAGTTTTTGGTACAAGCCAGCTCTTTATGGCTTCAATCTTCGCCTCATCCACCTCAATTCCCTGTGGAGTCACAACATAGCCAAGAAAAGAGACTCGATCCGTGCAAAAGATGCACTTCTCAAGGTTACCAAATAAACGTGCATCTCGTAAAGCATCAAAAACAGCACGCAAATGATTCATATGTTCATCTATAGATTTGCTATAAATCAAGATATCATCAAAGTAAACTACCACAAATTTGCCAATGAAAGCTCTTAAAACCTCATTCATCAAGCGCATGAAAGTGCTAGGTGCATTAGTTAACCCAAAAGGCATTACTAACCACTCATATAATCCAAATTTGGTTTTGAAAGCTGTTTTCCATTTATCTCCAAGTTTCATTCTAATTTGATGGTAGCCACTACGCAAATCAATTTTAGTGAAAATTATAGCACCACATAACTCATCAAGCATGTCGTCTAGCCTAGGAATAGGATGACGATACCTAATAGTAATATTATTAATGGCTCTATAATCTACACACATACGCCAAGTACCATCTTTCTTAGGAACCAAAAGTACAGGAACAGCACAAGGACTAAGTGATTGACGAACATACCCACGATCCAAATGGTCTTGAACTTGTCGTTGTATCTCCTTAGTCTCCTCAGGGTTGGTCCTATAAGCAGCACGGTTTGGCAAAGTAGCACCCGGAATCAAATTAATTTGATGCTCAATCCCTCTCAAAGGTGGCAATCCCGGGGGTATCTCAGCTGGAAAAATATCCTCATACTCCTACAAAAGGTTAGTGACAGCAGGAGACACAGCACTAGAAGCAATATCATCAAGCAAAAACAAAGCTTCTTTGCATATCAAAGCATAGCAAATATCATCATTATCAGAAATTTCAGCAAGCTCAGATTTTGTTGCAAGACATGAACGACCTTGTAATTTAATTCCAGCACCCTTAGAACTTGAAGAATCATTAACATTACTAGGTGTAGAATTAGAATTAACAGGTTGCTGAATTTCAGGACCTTTATTTTTCAAACTAGCAGCTCTTTCTAAATCAGCTTGTACAATTTCAGTAGGGGTCATTGGTAACAAAGTAATTTTAGTTCTTTTATGCATAAAAGTATACTTATTACTTCTACCATGGTGTACAGCATCATTATCAAATTCCCAAGGTCTACCCAATAAAAGTGAACATGCTTGTATGGGTACGATATCACAATCAACAGAATCCACATAAGAACCAATGGAAAAAGGAACTCTACAAGTTTGTATTACCTTAGCTTTGCCAGAGTCGTTTAACCACTGAATGTAGTACGGATGTGGATGTGGACGTGTGGTCAAAGCAAGCTTGTTGACCACATCAGAACTCACCAAGTTATTGCAGCTCCCTCCATCAATAATGACACGTGCTCGGCGGTTCTTGATGACGAAGAAAATCTGAAACAAGTTGTAGCGCTGCATCGTCTCGGGCTGATGAACTTGTGTGCTAAGGACACGTTGAACAATAATGTTCATGTATCCTGTGGTGTCTCCGCCTCCAAGGACGAGGTCACTGCCGATGGCAGCGATGTCCTCCTCCTCATCCTCCACATCGGAGGTGCTCATATAACCGTCGTCGTCCGTCGCCACATATGCCCGCCTACTTGGACAATCTTTCTGCACATGACCAAGTCCATAGCAGCGGTGGCACTGAATCCCTGTAGTGCGCCCTGTCGAAGCAACAGAGGAGGCACTACTAGCTGGTACCTGCACAGAAAGTTTACCTGAGTGCGTAGAAGGTGCAGGGGCTGATCTTGGGGCTACAGAAACAACATTGGTTCCCTTGGTAGCTGCTGGTGGAGGCGGCCGGAAAGATGGCCTGGGCAGCCCCGAAGTCCCCGTCGAGCATGTGGGGTAGGAGTTCCTTGACTTGTTGTACTCCTCAAAAGCCTGGAAAAGTCCCTGTGATTCTTTCTCTGCAAGCATAGCATACTGGAAACACTGGGTAAGGGTATAATATTCTTTATAATCAAGGATGTCTTGAATTTCTTTTCTTAAACCAGAATAAAAGCGACAAATTTGATCCTCTACTTTTTCAACTACAGCACAACGAATCAAACCCTTCTGAAGCTCACTAAAATACTCCTGAACAGTTTTATCTCCTTGGTCTAAACGTTGCAGTTTATTACGAATCTCTCTATAAAAAGAAGGGGGAACAAAACGATCATGCATTGCTACCTTAAGTTCTTCCTAAGTAGTAGGCAAATCAGTTTCAGCAGCTAGACCACTCCACCAAATAATAGCAAAGTCCTTAAAATCACTAGTAGCTTGTCTAACTCTATGTTATTCAGGAATAAGGTGGGCATTAAATTTTTGTTCTACAGTCATCTCCCAATCAAGGTAAACATCACCATCATACTGACCCGAAAACGAAGGAATTGAAAACTTAATTTTAGCATACGGGTCATCTGGGGCATAGTTACCGTGTGGACGATGGTTGTAGTTATGGAAACCACCCATACCTTGAGTATTATGTTGCAAATGACGTCGTAATCGTGCGGTCCTTGTAGCTGACCTATCCACGGTGCCATCAGCCTTATACACCGTGTCTTCATCATGGACGTCTTCAACATCATTGTTGTTGTTATTGGTGTTCGTATTATTGGGTTTAGGAGCGGTCTCCAATGCAACAACCTGATCGGTTAACTTAGAGACCCGCTTCTCTAACCGCTCGATGCTTTCTCCAATGTGAAGCTTGCTGACCGCATCTGTAACGGCTCTGGTGATCGTCTCTGCCAAATCACTCTGAGCAGCCTGCAAAGCCTTCTGGAGCTGCTCTTGGCTCACGCACTCAGCAAATTGTGAGGGTGAAGCCATCTCTCCATCGTCACTTCCTGCCATCATAAACACCAAAATAGGAAACAAACAGTGAAGGTTATCCTATAAAACAGCTAAGCAGTGGTGCCTCTCAACACAACAAAAGGAAACTCCTTACAAAGCTCTTACAATGTTCTGAAAAGCAAAGCAAAGGATACCAGAGAGATGTATTCCACGATTGCAAGGGTCACAAAATAACCTGTGTGCTATCCAGAAGAAATATGTAGAGCTAGAAAGGCCAAATATATATATGTGAGTGACACACAAATCAAAAACAGATACTAAAGCTGAATAAGTGCCCAAGTAACTTGTCCCTAGTTGTTGGTCTAAGTATGTCCTAGAACAGTAGTGATAGCAAAGTAGAAATAAGGAGACAAAGGCATAACAAGCGATAACAGAGGGCTAAGTGCAAAACAGCCAAATCCAGAAATTTCAGGGGGCTAGATATAGCACTAGTAGAAATCCCAAATTTCTTTTTTTTGATTTTATTTTTTTGATATTTTTCTCCAACTCACTAACAATGGAGGAGAATCCACAAAATATTTCAGCTCAAACAGAGGTAGGATGTGGCCTACAGAAAATCTTGAAGTTGCAGGAAACGTCGGGTTTAAACTTAAATCAATTTTTTCTTTATCTGCCCGATTTTTTTTGAATTTTTTTACGAGGGCACACAGGGCGTAGCCGAGTGTGGGTATGCCCAACTTTGAGTCAAGACTCTCCTGTAAAAATTTCAGCCAAAATGGACAACCAAGCGAAAAGTTATGCCCGTTTTACCGAAGGGGGGTCGGAATCGGTTTTCCAGAAACCCGAGTCGGTTAGGGGTCGAGTTTGGAATCGGGTAAGATTTTTCTTGGCGGCGTGGATGCAGCGGAAAGTGGAAATTGTGGGGATTGGTCTGGGGTGTTGATGGTGTGTTCAGGGTGGGACTAGGCTAGGTGTGTCGATCAATCAACCCTAGCATAAAAAGCCAACAAAGCAGAGGATGGTGAAGGGGATGGCGGCTAGGGTTGCAAGGGAAACACTACTGACGATAAAAACACAAACTAAACCAGTGACTAAACAAGAACTAGGGCACAAACTCAACACTACAGACTCTGAAATTGAAATATGCAAAGGCTAAACACGTGGTTATGGGCGGAGGGAAAAATTTTTTGGGCTTTTCTGTGGACGATAGGATGAACACAAAACGAAATTAACTAAGGGTAGTATGAACCTGATGGTGCACCTGAAGCTCTGATTACCACTTGATGTGGACAAGGGTTTCCGATCTTCCGAAAGGTTCTGGATACGTTGATTTGGTCGGAGGCGACACACAAATCGATCCGGCTTCAGAACAGCACATTCTAAACCCCGCAATCGTAGCACGACGTCTCCTCTGGTTATCAACCGTCCTAAAACGATTGACCTCGCCGAGAAGGCTAATCCCTGCCTGCGAATCAAGAACACAAGCAAGAACAAAGAAGAAAGCAACACAATTGCAGATGTATTATGAATCTCACGAAGTTGGGGTTTCACAAACCGTGATGACGGTGAAACTGTTATGAACAGAATAATCTAAGCAAAACCCAAACCCTAATGGTGCGACGGCGGCTGTATATGAAGACCCTAGGGTCGTGCAAGACCCTCCGGACGCACCCCTACTTGGGCTCAACTAGATACAAAGCCTAAAGGCCAAAAACAGGCGACACAGCACCGAAACAGATTCTGGACTCTCTCTTGTTTCAATGATTCCCGATGACTCCGGACGAATTTTGATATGAGACCAGTGGCATTGGAAAGGTCTTCTTCTTATCTTTCGTGCATATGTAGAACGTCCAAATCCGAGTCCGTATGCGTCTTGGGAATCCGTTTTAGTGCAGACTGGTCCTGAGCCCCGAAACAGACTCGAAGTCGGTTTTGGTTGGGCCTCCACCTTGGCTTCCACGTCCTTGCTGGTCCTCCACGTCTCCAAGTCCTTCTCCCATCATCTCCTGGTCCTCTCCATGGTTCCTAATTACAATATAATCATTAGGTAGCAAACCATTCTTAAAAGTGACATATAATAAAGAATGTAGGAACGAGCTCACCTCTAAATTTAGTCGTCGTGCACGAGCTCTAGTCATTGGACCTTGCAAGTCCAAAATTGGAGGAGTGTTGCATGTGTCCTTAGGAGTGATGTCCTCATCAGACACATGCTTGGAAGCATGCATGGTATCATAATGCAAGAATGCATAAATGCAAAGAATGCAAATGCAACAAGTATACAATGCATGATGCGATGCTAAAGAAAAGAGAGAGAACCACTACAAACCAAAGTGTCAACAAAGAGTTGTTCCCTTCTCAAGATTGCTCACAATGGATCATTCTTCAAAGTCTTGGGTACACCATGAACCACCTTCCCAAGCTTAACCCATGTCCATTGCTATCTCAAGAAGGTCCGAAGTCAACCTACAAAAGAAAAGAAACAAGCACAAACAAAAACACAAACAAAAAACAAAAAAACACTATACATATTTACAAAAGACAAGCTCAAGGGTTACTCATGTGAAGTTGGAGAGGTCGAGAACATTGAGTTCTCCCTTTAGCTTATTGAAGGTCTTCTCATCGAGTGGCTTGGTGAATATGTCCGCCAATTGTTCATGAGTTTACACGCTCACCAACTCGATGTCCTTCTTCTCAACATGGTCTCTTATGAAGTGATGCCTCACTTGAATGTGCTTTGCATGACCATGATCTCCCGTCTTGAGGGCCATCTTGATTGCCGCCTCACTATCACAATATAGTGGCATTTGAGTATAGTTGAGGCCATAGTCCGAGAGTGTTTGCCTCATGTAAAGGAGTTGTGCACAACATGCTCCCGCCGCCATATATTCCACTTCGGTGGTAGATAGAGCCACCAAGTTTTGCTTCTCTGAGCTCCAAGATACTAGAGATCTTCCAAGAAATTGGCAACCTCCCGATATACTCTTTCTATTCACTTTGCACCCCACGAAGTCCGAATCCAAATACCCAAGCAGCTCAAAGTTTGTTCCTCTAGGATACTATAAGCCCATTGTAGGTGTGTACTTGAGGTATCTCATAATTCTCTTCATGGCCTTCAAGTATGACTCCTTTGGATTTTCTTGATAGCGTGCACACAAGCACACACTAAACATGATGTCCGGTCTCGAAGCGGTGAGATAGAGCAAAGACCCAATGATTGTCCTATATAGCTTGGGGTTCACCGGTTTTCCTTTCACATCATCATCCAAGGGTTTGCTAATAGCCATAGGTGTGTGCAAAGGCTTGCAATTCTCCATGTTGAATCTTTTGAGAAGGTCCTTAGTATATTTCTCTTGATAGATGAAGTTTCCCTCTCTCAATTGCTTGACTTGGAATCCAAGGAACATATTCAACTCTCCAATCATTGATATTTGGAATTCCCTAGCCATCATCTCCCGAAACTCTTCATTGAACTTCTCATTGGTTGACCCATAGATGATATCATCCACATAGATTTGGCACACAAAGAGATCCTTCCCAACATGCCTCGTGAATAAGGTGCTATCAATGCTTCTAATGGTGAATCCATTTTTGAGTAGGAAATTCCTCAAGTGTTCATATCATGTCCTTGGTGCTAGTTTGAGGCCATAGAGAGCTTTCTTCAATTTGTACACATGTCTTGGATGTTTTGGGTCCTCAAACCCTAGAGGTTGTTCCACATGGACTTTCTCATTGATCTATTCATTCAAGAAGGCACTCTTGACATCCATTTGAAAAAGCTTGAATCCATTGTGTGATGCATAGGCAAGTAAGATCCAAATAGCTTCAAGACGGGCCACAGGAGCAAAGGTCTCTTCAAAATCAATTCCCGCCACTTGAGAATATCTCTTAGCCGCTATGCGAGCCTTGTTCTTGACAATTGCTCTTTTCTCATCTTGCTTGTTCTTGAAGACCCATTTGGTGCCAACCACATTATGATGCTTGGACCTCTCAACCAATTTCCATAGTTTGCACCTCTTGAAGTTGTTCAACTCTTCTTGCATGACAATAACCCACTTATGATCATCCATAGCCTCATCAATGGTAGTGGGCTCAATCATAGAGACAAAAGAGAAGTTCTCAATCTCAACATTTGCCTCGTCATCATCCTCTTCACTCATATAGTTGGGTTTATATTGATTCCTCCTTGTTTTTATCCCTTGAGATGGACTCCCAATGATCAAGTCTTGTGAATGATCTTTGTTGATGGCCTTGGGTCTAGGGTGGTGTTTTCTTTGAGTGAGAGAAGCTCTAGGTGAAGTGTCTTGTGCATCATGGATTGTTTGCTCTCTTGATATATGAGTGTCTTGGATCCTAAGAGAGATGGAAGAGTCACTCTTATGCTTTCTTGTTTTGGACTTTGAGTTTGGGGTGGATGGGAGAGTATCTTGTGAAGAGTTAGGAGAAGTGGTTTGTGGTGAAGTATGTGGGGAGATTTGTGGCTCACTTCTCATTTGGGACTCTTCATCATTTGATAAGTGTACTCTCAATAAATCTTGGGAGGAGCTTGTGGGAGTATTTATGGCATCTTTAGTTGTTTGTTGTACCTCGGAGGAGGAGGTGTGTTGAGGCAGTGGAGTAGAGGGCTCATTAATATCACCATCATTGGCCTCGTGGGGTAAAACCTCGCCCACAGGCATGTATCTCAAGGCTTTCCTCATAGGTTCATCTCCAATGTTTACGTCATGAAATTCATCCTCCTTTTGAGACTCATTTGACTCATCAAATTGCACATCATAGGATTCTTCCACACATCCTATGGCTGAGTTGTAGACCCTATAAGCTTTAGAAGTCCCAGAGTATCCAACAAGAATGCCTTCATAAGTTCTGCTCTCAAACTTCTCGGGTTTTCTCCTCTTCTTGAGAATGTAACACTTGCATCCAAAGACTCTGAAATAGGAAACATTTTGTTTCCGTCCCACCAACAGCTCATACGGTGTCTTCTTCAACAATTGGTGGAGATAGACATGGTTGGAAGTATAGCATGCTGTGTTGATTGCCTCCACCCAAAACCTCTCATGAGTTTCATACTCATCCAACATGGCACGAGCAAGAGTGATGAGAGTCTTGTTCTTCCTCTCCACTACTCCATTTTGCTCGGGAGTATATATAGCGGAGAATTCATGTTTGATCCCTTTCTTGTCACAATATTCCTCCACTATGGTATTCTTGAACTCCGTCCCATTGTTACTTCTTATCTTCACAATGCTAGCATTGAACTCGTTCTTTGCTCTCTTGGCAAAATTTCTGAAGATACCACTGGCTTGAGATTTGTCCATAAGAAAGAAAGTCCAAGTGTATCTCATGAAATCATCAACAATCACCAAGCAATATAGATTGCCTCCTAGACTCTTGTAGTGTGTTGGCCCAAACAAATCCATGTGCAAGAGCTCTAGAGGACGAGATGTAGACATGAATGACTTGGTGGGATGTTAAGATGCAACTTGTTTTCCCGCCTGACAAGCACTACACAGTCTATCCTTCTCAAAGGCCACATCCTTGATTCCTTCAACTAGATTCCTCTTGACAATATTCTTAAGCTGATTCATTCCAACATGTGATAGTCTTCTATGCCACAACCATCCCTTGGATGCCTTAGTGAATAGGCAAGTGCTTGGTGGCATATTGCTTGATTTGAAGTCCATGACATACAAGTTCCCATGCCTTACTCCATGAAATACTAGCCCTCTCTTATCATTCTCAATCTTTGCACCATCCTCATCAAATGTGCACTTGAAACCCATGTCACATAGTTGACCAATAGACAGAAGGTTGAAGTTGAGGGTTTCCACAAGAAAGACCTTGGAGAGATGGAGGTCATTTGTGATGGTCACCTTGCCCGAGCCTCTAACTCTCCCCTTTGAGTTATCCCCAAAAGTCACCTTCTCACTATCTTCGTCTTCATCAATGGTGGTGAACATGGTTGGCTTCCCGGTCATATGTTGAGTGCACCCACTATCAAGAATCCAATGAGTGCCTCTACTCTTGTAGTTGACCCTGGTGGTAGCCATAAGACAAGCACTAGGGAAAGAAGGATTAGTATCCAAAGTATTACTTGATTGACTAGCACTAACCTCATCGTGTTGAGCAATAAGACCATCCTCATAGATAGGGATTCTTGCAATCCCATCCTGTAGTCTCCTCCTAATGGGGTAGTGAGGAGCACAGTACCTCCAATGTCCATGACCATCTCTCATGTGCACATTGTCAAGGTTGATGTAGTAATGGGGAGGGTCATAGAGTCCAGTGATGTGCTTAAGTAGATACCCCACTTGTGTATGGAGCACAAGTATCATCTCACATTGCTCTCTCAATTGAGAGCTCATGTCTCCTATTAACTACCTTCTCAAGTAAGAAACCCCTCTCATAAGTTGTGATTTGTTGGAGGAGCATGTCAATCACTTCATGTGGTGCAATCCTCCAAAGTCCCCTGAAAGAGTTTATCCTACACACAAGATAATAGATGCTCGATAGATTTTCACAAAGGTCAACATTCGGATTTCTCACAAATTTACCAAGTTCAAAGAAGAGATCCTGTTGGTGAGCTCAACAAAGATGCCAAAAATGATCTTGTGGTGGAGGGAGTGGAGGAGGTGGAGGCGTTGGAGCTGAAGCCGTAAGATTGATCATCTCAAATGATCGAGTGAGCATTGTTGTTGGTGCTCCCCCTACGCCCATACTCGGTCCACTCAAGGTGCTTGGAGTAGATCTTGGGATGGCACTCGAAGTAGAGCTTGACGAAGCGCCCGAAGAATGTCTTGACCCGAAAGGGTTGTAGAGGTTGTTGCAAGACAATCTTGTGGAGGGATCAAAGAGGTTTGAGCTCGAAGCTACTTCTTTTCCTTTGCTTGAAGATGCTTCATGATTTGTCTTGTAAGTCTTCTTCCATGCCATGCTCACGGTGATCTCCTCATCCTTGAAGAGTAGCTCAATCACGTCCTCGACGGAGAGACTCTTCTCCATGAGAAGGTCAAGAATGATGTAGAAGAGCTTGCTACTCGAAAGCAAAGAGAGGATCTTCTCCACTATCACGATCTTGGGAAGCTCAAAAGAATTTGTCCCAATCCTGTCCACAATACCTCGCAAGCAAATAAAAGAGTCAAGTAAGTCCTCATTGTCATTATTATGAAAAGCAAAGAACTCCTCAACAAGAGAACTACTAGCATGATCAATTGGAGGCTCACGAACATCATCAATGCTAGTCATGGTAGTAGTGCAAGCAAGATCAAAAGACACATCATTATCAATCATCATATTAGGCACACTAGTAGAGCAACATATCAAGTCATTGCTAGAAAGATCTAGGCACTCACTAGTACAAGGCACATCCACGCCATCATCACAATCATCATACACATGATCATCAGTAAAGGTATTGGCAAAGTCCACAACAGTATCCATCAACTAATCCAGAATCATGGCATTTAGGTAGCTTTTAAAACGATCCTTCCATGAGCCATGACCCGGCCCCGAATAGGATGACATCCCAACTCAATACGGTCACTACTCAAGGCCGTTAAGCCTTATAATGAGCACTTGGCTCTGATACCACTTGAAAGAATCATAGTGATCGAGAGGGAGGTGAATCGGGAGCTACCACTATGAACCAATTTTACCAATCACAAACTACCAATAGCACTCAAAGCAACTCCTACACAATTCTAGTGGTGACCACACTAACAATATGCTCCTATGAAAGAAAGACACCCTATGCATACTAGTGGATCACACAAGTCAATACAACTCCTATGCACTTCTAGTGGTGATCACGCTAGCAAGATAATAGTCATATGGAAGGAACAACAAGCTAAGAATACTAGTGGATCACACAAAGGCAATACAACTCCTATGCAAGCTAGTTACCAAAGATACGCGGAAGCAAATAACTAGCTAGCAAGGAGTTCTACTCAAGCAAAGCTACTAGATCAACAAGCATATAGAAAGCATACAAGCATGAGTAGCACAATACATACTAGGGTGATCAATCAACCCAAAGCAAATCCTATACATGCTAGTGATCAAGTATAAAGGCTAAGCACTACTAGCAAGTAAAGAAGCCTATTCATGCAAGTCTACAAGATAGTCAACTAGAGCAAGGTAAGCACATAAGCATGAATAGCACGGTATGTAAATGCAGAAAGTAAAGCATCATAGTAAGGAGTAGAGTAAGAGATGGCTCATGAGCTTTTCTTGAGGTCTCGGAAGGATGGCGCCTTCCCCTACTTCTCGTTGGACCACTCCTGCCGGAGTCCCGGTCCCTCCCGCCACCAAGTGGAGTTCTCGCCCACGTGCTTGCAATCACTCCTAGAGTGAAGACATGGTGTGCGTCACCGCTGCACAAAGCACAAGCTCGCCTCCCTCGAGAACTTGCCGGACTCCCCGAGCCGACACGGGTGCTCACTAGCGATGCCCCTTTCAACGGCGGGCTCAAACCGTGTACAAACGTGTGACGGCCTTCACAACCGATCATGATAGGCTCGATCACCGACACCTAAACGGTCTAGGTCTCACCATAGACCAAGAGTAACAATCTATATCACACCCTCAAGGACACCCTAGCCTTAGATGTGCAAGATGCTCAAGCTACTCTTCTCTAGCACTCTCAAGATATGCAATATCTCCTCCTAGTGCTCTCCTCTTTTCCTCTTGGACCTTACCAAATGCTCTCAAGTATTCCGCTGCACAAGAGAGGTCTCCAAGATCCCAGCAACAAAGTTATATAGGCTCCCAACCTCAAACTAGTCGTTGCCTCACGAAGTTGCCTTTCTGAACCCAATGACCGGACTATCCGGTCACTCCCAGACTGGACCGTCCGGTCTCTCTAGAACGGTTCCTAGAACCGTTGGCTGCATTGTCTAGACAACTTTCCTGAACTGACTGGATTGTCCTATCACTAGACCGTACCATCCGGTCCGTTTCTCTCTCCAGTCTAGGAGCCTTCGCGAAAGTCCATCCTCTCTGTCATTCCTGCACTCCTACTAACCGGACCGTCCGATCATCAGACCAGACCGTATATTAACGAACATTACTATTTCTTGAAACATCATAATTTCATAAAATATAGTACATACCCATATATTAACGAACATACAAATACTCACCGCTATGAATGGCACGTGTAAACCCTACTTCTTATCAAATTGATGTTAAACAAAGATTGTTGTTCTAACAAAAATAATTCAAAAACTGAGAGAGTATGCAAATATTATAAATTAGAAGTTGTAATATGAAAAATGAAACAATAATCTAGAAACATATAGATTTCAGTCCACTGGTGGCAGGTCTATGAATGTTGGGTGATGGCGTAGGAGTGAAGAGACATGGACAAGAAAAAGAAAATATGTGGCTATGAGAATTAAAATGAGATGAACAGAAAACAATGGCTACCTTCCAAATATTATTGAGAGAATTTCCTTGGTATCATCAAAAGATAGTAAAATCCCCTATAACTGCAAAAGTGCCCTTCCCTTCGACACCATCAGACTGAAATTTTGGATCTATGGATGTTAGAGTAGGAGCGGAAAAACAAAAAAAATATAGCTACAAAGGAAGTATAAGAATTCAAGATAAGAAAGGGAAACACAAAGAAAATTATGTGGCATAGAGCAATGGTCATGTATGCTTTGGAAAAAAAGGATTAACAGTTCATCCAAGATTAATCTACTATAAAAACATATGTGATACATATCCAAGGCAACAAAATTTCAAGCAAAAGGAAATAAATTAGAAGGAAACAAAATAATTATGACAACTAGCCACGCTATTAGTGCAGGCCACCTTGCTAGTTAAGATGAAAGAAAGGATAAAACTTGTTTGACACTCTTTCACGTGCATGAAACCTTTAAATTTTTGTCTCAACATGTTTTAACCTATCTAAATGCAAAAATTTAAAGTTATGACATGTCTATCAAATCATGAGATAAAATTTTACATTCAGAGATGTTGTTTCATCCATCAAACTAAACCTCTCTAGTATAGAGTTGATGTGATATTCTTAAAAATTGTGAGATGAAACTATACAATAAGAATTGTCTTATATAAATTATAGTGACATGCACAGGATCAGAGGAGTAATTGACTTGCATTTATTGGATTTATGTTGGTTATTGATTATAGTCTAATGTGCATGGGAACACATTAACCTTGAGTATTTGGTTTGTAATAATGGACAGCTATAGTGCTGTCCAAATGGGCCGGGCCCAGTGGGCCGGCCTAAAGCACAATTTTTTTGGCCTGGCCCAAGCACGGCACGGCCCGATTAATTTCATGTCGGGCTGGCCCGACAGAAGACCACGGGCTGTGCTTGGGCCGAGGAGGCAGCACGACGGGCTGGCACAACACGGCCTGTTTACGGCTTGGCCCGCTAGGCACGACGGGCAGCACGGCCCATTTTAAATCAAGTACGGCACGGCCCGGTAACGTTGGCCCAATGGTCAAGTCGGCCTGGCGGCCTGGCCCAACGGTAACTGACCCACCATATAACTAGCCTCTCCCGACGCAAACCCTAACCGGCCGCCTATTCTTCTCCCTCCCCCAACCGCGTCGCGCCGTAACTCTGCTCCCTTTTCTTCTCCGTCCACATCCCCACCGTCTCTGGCCAAATCGCCACTATCTCCGCCTAGATCCAACGCCTACTGCTCATGGCCTCCCTCTCTCTGGCTCTACTCCAGTGTCGCAGCCTTTAGCTCACAAACATATCGAGCAGTATAGCAGTTGCTCGCCAGTTCAATGACCGGCCTCGAACCAAGCGCAGAGGCCTTGCGCCAGGCAAGGGAACTCCTTTTTTCGGCTGAGGCGTCGGAGAGGTTGCCGGGCAAGGGGACGGTTCCGACTCCTCCGAGACCTGGATTGACGGTACCGAGGCCGGGCACGCAGACGAACGCGAGGCCGGGCGCGTGGACGAGCACGAGGCAGGGCGTGGGGACGAGCACGAGGCCGAGCGCGCCGTCCCATTCGACGTCAGGCACTGGCAGCCATAGTCCGAGCGCGCCATCCCCTCTGACCTCGGGCGTAGCTATGACGGCGCCCAATCCTTCCACGACTCCTGGCGCGGCTGGTGCCATGCCTCCTCCCAGGACGCCGACTCCTTCTCCGACGCCGACTCCTTCTCCGACACCATCTCCTTCTCCGACCCCGTTCCACGACTCCGGCGCAGCGACGGGAAGCACAGCAAGCACTAGCAGGCGCGGCACGAAGAGGGGCAGAAGAAGGACATAGCAGGTATGGGATGACTTCGACCCGATCACTAAGGAGGTAAATGGTGTCTCTCTTGTTTATGCTGCTAACTGTCGCCATTGCAAGAAACAATTAACTGCTAGTTCAACTGGTGACACTAGTCATTTACTTAGGCATCAATGTACTTGTTTAGCTAAAACTGAACGTGATGCTAGAATTCAGAGTCAGCTTCAATATAACCCTGATGGTACTGTTCATTCATGAAGCTATAATTCTGATGTTGCTCGTATGGAACTATTTGCTATGATTGTTTCTTTAGATCTGCCCTTAGGGATTGGTGACACATATGCTTTTGTTTGTTATATTAAGTGTGCTCATAATCCTAAGTACAAGTTAGTTTCTAGGCAAACCACTACTAGAGATTTTGCTAAGTTTTTCAATGAACGTTGTTCTAAGCTGACTGAATGCTTGCAATCTAGTGTCAGTTCTATTACAATTACTTCTGATATCTGGTCTGGTAAAGCAAAGGAAGATTACCTATCTGTTGTAGCTCATTTTGTTAATGCTGAATGGGTTCTTGAGAAAAGGGTTTTAGGTATGAGGCTTATAGATGTTTCCCATACTGGTAACAATATAGCAGAATGTATTCATGTTGTTGTTGATGAGTATGGTTTGACTGATAAAGTTTTTTCACTTACTCTTGATAATGCTTCTGCTAATGCCAAAGCTATGGATGTCTTGACACCACAGTTTTCTGGTTACATGGGTACCCTTTTCTTACATCAACGATGTACATGTCATATAATTAATCTTATTGTCAAATCTGGTTTGAAGAGATTGAAGCCTGTTGTTGAATCTTTTAGGACTGCAATTTCATTTTTTTAATTCATCTAACCAACGCATTGCACAATACAAAACATATTGCATTACATTGGGTGTTCGTCCTAAAAAGTTTTCTTTAGACATGGATGTTAGATGGAACTCTACATATTTGATGCTCAAGTACCTCATTCCATATAGGAGTACCTTTTCTGTCTTTATCAATAGTCAGTATCAATAGGTTCATCCAGATAAAACATTGTTAACACCTGATGATTGGTATGTTGCTAAAAAAATTACTGATTTCCTTGTAGTGTTCTATAATGCTACAGTTGCTTTATCTGGTGTTTACTATCCAACTTCTAATATAATTGTGCACCAACTCATTGAGATTGCTAGTTATTTGAGTAGTTATGAGACTGATAGGTTGCTTAGAAATGTGGTAACACCTATGAAAAAAAGTACCTCAAGTATTGGCTGGACATTCCTGTTGTTTATGCATTTGCATTTGTTCTTGACCCTAGAGGTAAGATGAAAGGACTGAATAATGCATTAAAAATTCTTCGTAGACATATTCACCATGATTACACTGATTACTCCATAATGGTTTGTGATGAGTTGACTAACATCTTTGGTAAATATGAGAACAAATTTGGTGCAGCGAAGTTGTAGCGACCCTCACAACAGGTAAGTAGCACAAAGAAAACTGCATGGGGTAAGATCTATGGTTCTCCAGATGATAATGCATCTGATTTTGATGAATCTGCTCCCTTACACTCATTTGCACAAGTTTCTGAATTGACAATGTATCTTGACAGTGATCCAATCTCTGTGTTTGATGATGATTTTGATGTTATCAATTGGTGGCATTAGCATAAACATGCATATCCCATTCTGTCTCTCTTGGTTAAAGATGTCCTCACAGTTCCTGTTTCAACTATTAGTTCGGAGTCTGTTTTTAGTCTTTATGGCAGGTTGCTCGAGGAAAGAAGACGAAGCTTGACAAGTGATATGGTGGAGATCTTGACATGTTTGAAGGATTGGCAGCTTTCAGAGGATCATGACCAGCACAGTGTTGAGAAACACCAAGAGGAGTTAGAAGAGGCATTTGAGAAGCTTTACTTGGATGGTGATACTGATAATGATGTTACTGGTGGTGAGGCAGCAGTTTCTGCTGAGTGTTGAGTAGTGTAGTGTAGAAAATTAGAGTAGTATTTCTTCATTTGTAAAGGACTTGTAATTTAGAATTGGAACCTTAAGAGTTAGGTTGTACTCTTTTTTCCCTTAGACCAAAGGGTTTTTAATGAGGTGGCCAGCTAGGAACAGCTCTATAACTTATTTAAATTTATTTAATTTTTATTTTGGCCAAATTAGTTATTGTGTTCTGTCATGTTTTTGTTTTGATATGAATGTGTCTTTGAACTTAGCAAACTGTAGTTGAAATGGATAGTTTTCTTAATTTCGTGTTTTATTCGTCTAATCGGGCTCTCGGGCCAAATGCACTAACGGGCCGGCACGGCACGCCTGGTCATTTTCGTGCCGTGCCGCGGGCCGTCATCCAAGCACGTGGGCCGGCACGGTGCGGCCCGTAATTAATTACGTGTCATGCCAGCCCGAAATTAATTGGGTCGTGCTTTTCCGGGCTCGGGTCGTGCATGGCCGGGCGGCCCGTTTGGACAGCATTAGAGGGTTATATATATTCATCAATACAGAGGTCAAAATATTAATACAAAATACTTTTTAAAAAAAAATAAATTAGAGGAGTTTATAATGGTAAACAAAATATTTGTAATGGATTTACATTTTTTTTAGGGAATGTATTGGATTTACATGAGTCGTGCTGGGCTGACTGGCCTCCAGAATGACCCCAGCAGCCATTGGTTGCTTAGCCCATTCGGTCGTGATGATTTGTTGTTCCAATTAGCCCAACCCACTTTTCCAAATAGCGAATTGCAGCCGACAGGCATTGTCGCCCAATGGTTCGTGATGATTTGTTGGTTCAATTAGCCCGACCCACTTCTCTAAACAGCAGCAGCTCTAGCCCGTGTACTGATAGAGGCCATGGCCAGAAGTGGGCCGAATCATTTGTCGAGTTGAGGACATTAGGATGCGAGCCTTTTCAAATGCAAGTCCGCAATTTTACATGTTTGTTCTGGCTGTAGAAAGAATCAAAATAAATCGCGAGTGGGATTACTTCGATCAGCCAAAAAAGCTAATCATGATAAAAAAAAATATAGAAAACTAATGATCTGGCAGTAATCCCGTACCCGCAAACATTTTGCTTCATGGAAAAAAAAAACTCCAAAAACAGAAAAAATAATTTTGACGAGAGTGGGATTTGAACCCACGCCCTTTCGGACCAGAACCTTAATCTGGCGCCTTAGACCAACTCGGCCATCTCGTCACTTTATCAGTAGTTTTACATACAACTTATAAAACCTCTAGTACAATTGCCATAATTCCACGGTATGTGGTAGTAGTAGACACTATAATGGCATAGCTGTATGCGGCGTATGAATTCGCGATGGACTCGCTGTGGACTGGTTGGTGCGGTGTCGTGCCGTGCGTGTTAACCTACATACGCAACTCGTATATATATAAGCTGTAAGTACATATGCTCCATATGCCGTTATGCGAATTCAGTAACGCAAGAACAAGTGCGTACAAGCACAACAGTGTTTAGAGACACGAGTTGCATCGGTCTACTACTACTAGTACGTCCTTCTCGCGGACAGATCGAACAACGAGCTGCCTGGAGCTGGTTCAACCGCTATAGCATGAAAACTATAATTAAAAACTGGTCGTACACACGGACAGAAGGACAGCTGTTGTACATGATCATGATATCACTGACAGACTGACCCAATTGTATCATATTTGCATGAATGGGCAGTTCATTTTTTTAGAAACGGTAATAATCCAGCTATTACATCAATAAATACATGTATATGTTCATTATTACACGTACACCAGAGCAGCCGCTTTCACCACACGAAGCCATTCTAACAACCACCAAGAACACTTCATTATTCTAACAAAAAATTCTATCATTAAGTAACCAGTCATGTCTAGCAAACTTATGACTGTGATCTAAACATACGAAATCTCACGTTTATATGTGGCTTGTCTTCTTCCTTTTGCAAATCATGAATTAGTTGTTGTTATTCTTACATTCACTGTTTCAACCCGGAAGCTTTTTTGTAAACCATATCTATTTATTGGCAGAGTCTCAGATACATCATCCACACTGAGGATGGCATCATGATCGCAACTATCAGTGTTATGTCATAGGAGCAACGATAGCATGATTCATGAATGGCCGAGGAGGAAATAGTTAGGGAGTCATGCCCCCTTTCGCTTTCATACAGGTTGTGCCATCCATATCTTAAGTGGTCGTCTATAAAGAGTTTATAATTCTATTATTATTATTATTATTATTATTATTATTATTATTATTATTATTATTATTATTATTATTATTATTGTTGTTGTTGTTGTTGTTGTTGTTGTTATTGTTGTTGTTGTTATTGTTATTATTATTGTTATTATTATTGTTATTATTCATTCACCATTTACTAATTTATTATTTTTCAAATTTTGTGCTCTCATATACATAAAATTACTTGATTTAATATTTTTAAGATATAATTCAAATGTTTGAAACACAAGTTCAATATTTTAAAATATTAAAATTGTATATAGAAACATTGAAAAGTACAAAAGGAAGCATCCACACATAACACAATTCAACATTTAGTAATAACACATTCAATATTAAGTAGATCTTTCATCTATTTAGCATTTCTCATATAATTATTTGATACAAGGGAGGAGGGGAAGTGGGGGGATAGGAGGTCATCCTACTCCTAGCACTACTAGCTACTAACTCTGTTGAGAAATATAAGCATTTATGGGTTTGCTAAAATCAAATATTCTTGATTTAAAAAAAAGCTAAATGTTTTAATTTTTCACTATGAAATGAAAAATATCATTAAGAATGATGATAGAAAAGTTATTGCTCAATTCATCATGAAATCTCCTATCATAATATGCAAATATTTTATTTAAAATAATTTATTTATACAAATGTATTAAGATCATGCATCCCTCAAGCTTTTAAAAATGCGGGTTTTAGAAACTACAGGGTCTCTAAACAAGTCAGTTTATTCTTTGGTTTCTAAAAACTAGTTTTTCAGTTTCTAATAAACCAAGAATCTGCTCCAACTAATTTTATACCAGTTTTTGGTCATCAACTACCTAAAATGTTGGTTTCTAGATTTTTGAAACCACGATCCAAACAACCTCATTCAGTTTTTTTATAAACTATAAAAAAAATCTAGTTTTTCTACTCATCCAAATAGGACCTAAGTCAAAGTTGAGAAATTTTGACTTTGATTGAGTTAAAAAAATACTTATATTTCTGTATGGAGGAAGTACATTTGTTCTCCATGGGCAGCTTAGCTGGCAGCTAATGCCTTGAAATACACCGATCTTTTTAATCTGGTCGATACAACCAAAATGAAAAGCACTGGTAGTAGTGATGCAAGAAACCCATGAGCAGCATTTTTTGTTTCTCATGCCTTGGAGCCATTTGATGATTCCTATCCGTGACACGCCACAAGAAAATGGACCTATCCACTGCCTCATTGGATTTGCATGTCATTTCTAGTACTCGTAGCGGTAGCAGTGTAGATCGACTCTGCGCGCCGACAAAGAAGGGCAATGAATTGTTCGTCCATGTGAGCCGCCTCGATCGATCCTCTGCTTCTAGCAGCAAGCACTAACTGAATGCCAAGAAGGTGAGGATTAAGTAGTGGCAGTAGAGTATGATGTGATGCGCACAGCTGCACACACAGTGATCACATCTTGCAATCTTTGCCCGTTTTGCAAGTTTGTGTTTCCAAAAAAGGGGAACCTGGCTAGTAGCCATGGAGGCATCAGGGTAGCCAAGACTTTACAACAGACCGGCATGGACTTTGGTGAGCAAATTGCTGGATGGAGGGATTGAAAGTGGAGGTGCGAGAGAATCTCCGGTGTTAATACATTCCACTGGCCTAGAGCACATAATCTCTCAGTCACTGGCCAAATGCAATGTACCTAAATATTCCGCCCACAAAATTTATGTTTTCATTGATCAGGGCTTCTCATTCTCTGTGTAAATTAGCAAGCACGGTTAAATTGTTACTTAATTTTGTGCCTTATAAGAACAAAAATATTGTAAAATTGTAGAGGTGTAACTCCTTCCAGTATTAGCCTTACGTGCAGGAATTGAAGATTTTCCTAGTACATTTGCCCAAATCCTATTGATCTCAGCATTCAATCTGGCCAGTTATACACGAATGCATTGTCACTCTGTCCTAATGACATTTACAGGTGGGGCCATTCCCATGGAGCTGTTATCTTTTTTTATTAATTCGGTGAATCTTCAGTTTTACAAGTGTCTTAACGCTCTTAATTTTCTAACCTTGGCCCTGTGCGTACTTAAGTGCTGTGCTTAAGCAACTTTTCTCCCACTTGTTGTGCCTTCCTCTCTTGATCCTCCCTGGTGGAGGGATGCTTGTCACCTACTCCTTTTGAAGTTCCCCACTCCCCCCTCTCGCACACTTCTTCTCCCTCTTTTTGCATGATATTATTATCGTTGAACCCGGAAGCCAGCACAGAGCAAGCAAAGGGACAAAGGGAGGGAGGGTGGGATCAAAAGGAAGCAAGCAGAGCTGAGCAGAGGAAGCTGCTGCTCACTCCTCAAGCTGCCAAGCATTCTAGTTGCATCTGCTGCTCCTTCTCCCTGTGGTTGGTTCTTGATCCATCGTGTTGGAGGAATTCGGAACTCTTGCTTGCTTGGGAATGGACAAGCACACCTGCAAGCTCTGTTTCCGTCGGTTCCACAATGGCCGCGCCCTGGGCGGCCACATGCGCTCCCACGTCATGGCCGCTGCCGCCGCCGCGGCAGCGTACTCGCCGCCGATCTCCCTGGCATCCACCTCCTCCACCGAGGTGGACGACGTCAAGGCGACGCAACAGGCGCCAGTACGCGACAGCTCGAAGAAATGCTTCGTCAAGGTCGGCACTGCCCCTGAATTCTGCGGCGGCGCGGCGGCCGTCGGCGGGGAGTCCTCGATCGTGCAGGACGGGCAGAGCGACACCGAGTCGTCCCCTCGGTTCGCCGTGAGCCGGCGCCGGTCGAAGCGCGCGCGGCGGCGCGCGCCCGTGGCCGCGGTGGCGCCGCCGGATCCCGAGCCGGCGAGGAGCAGCTTGTCGGACGCGACGACGGAGGAGGACGTGGCCATGTCGCTGGTGATGCTGTCGCGGGACTCGTGGGCCCGGTCGTCCAGATCCGAGCACGATCAGCAGCGCCGTGCCCCGGCGAGCTCGGAGCCCGAGCAGAACAACACCGACGATGTCATCAGCCTGTTCGACGACGACGTGGCGGCGGCGGCCGCAACCCGGCGCGGCCGCTTCGAGTGCGGCGCGTGCGGGAAGGCGTTCCGGTCGTACCAGGCGCTGGGCGGGCACCGCGCGAGCATCAAGAAAGGCAAGGGCGGGTGCGTGCCGCAGCCGCAGCTGTTGCCCGCGCCGTCGTCCAAGGCTCACCGCAACAACGTCGTCCACGAGTGCCCGTTCTGCTTCCGCGTGTTCGAGTCCGGGCAGGCGCTGGGCGGCCACAAGCGGGCGCACATGGCGGTGGTGTCCGCCGGTGCCAAGTGCGGCGGCGACAGCTCCGGTTCCATCATCGATCTCAACGCGCCGCCGGCCGCGACGGACGACGACTTCGAGCTCTCCGCCGTGTACGACGCCGAGTTTGGCAGCATCGCCACCAGACACTGAGATCGCCAGCTGATCCGACGCCCCCGCAGGTACGGATCACCAGAATTGCAGCCCGTCAGCTGCTGCATGCAAGAAGCAAGGACGGGATTCGTTCGAGGTAAAGGCTCCCGATCGATCAATGCAACAACCGGATGGACAGCAACAGTTTCCATGCCTTTTTTCTCTTTCTTTTCCTGTTACTCCTATTGCAAACTTATTCGTAGCGCTGAAGCTGAATTAGACGAACAGCATAGCAGGATTCATTTCTTGTCCCCCTGTAACTAAATCGATTCAATCGATACGTCGGTTCAATTCTCTCACTCGCCGGACGCTCCTCTGCATTTGCCATGTTCATGAACGCGCTCTGCTTTCAGTCCCTGAACCTTTTACATCGCTACTTGTAATCGTAACAGCTGCACAACAAACTCAGCATTGCTGCCAACGCGTCATGGATTAACAATAGTAACTCGTGGTCTGGTCGTTACAGCTACCTCTCAATTTTTCCTCCCTACGCTTCCTGAGCTTTCCAGCTGTTGGCCACACTGTCCTCTGCACCATAACGCTAGTACACGCATCACGCGACTCGTCCCCCATACCACCATCTGGCTCGGAGCTTTGAGTTCAGCAAGCATTCACCAAGCTATGAGCTGTGTGCCTGCTACTTAATTGCTTAGAGCATTAGGCTCAACGGAACACAGAGTCAAGAGACAAGCAGACCGCTCAAGTCTTGATGCAGCAACGGCGGTTTCTGTTTGTTTCCTTTCAAGAAAACGCCAGCAGTGCGTGCTCGTGCTCTGCTCGCGTCGCGCTTGTTCGTTCTCCACCGCTGCTGGTGCGAGTGGGCCGTGTAGCGCGGGCAGCACCTGGTCCGCGTGACCCCAAGCGCCAGTGTCGGCGAGCGTCAATTGCTCGCCGTCGCTTCTTGTCCTGGCCCTTGCGTTGGCGGTTGGCTCCCCGCCACTTTCTGGTCATGGTCTCATCTCTCAGCGAGCGACCCGGTCGGCTCTTTTCTGCCTTGGTCGGCCCCACTCCACAGCCTCTCCCGTCTCGGTTGCCCAAATTAGGCAGTTCCTAGGTGCTGTCCAACACTTCGATTCACCAGTATTTCAGACTTTTCAGTAGTAGAAATACAGAGTGGCTGTGTATATGAGGCAGCGCACAGTGCAGTGTATGCCGTATGTATGGTGCCGGGACTGTACTAATACAGTACTATACTGCCAGGTATGACAATCCCTGATACGCAACGACGCCATGTGCGGTGGAGTTACGCGGTCCACATTTCGGTGCCTGGTCGTGAGCGTTAAGAATCTTCTAAAGCAGTGGATCTTCCAGAGTCAGCGGTGGAATTAATGGGTACTTGGGTCCTCCGAATTAATCACTCAGTAATACTACGTTACTACTGTGTTAAGCTTAGTGGAGCCATCACTTGGTGTGCTGGGTGCATCGGCAACTGGTGGTGGTCTGGTGGGGCAGTCAACCTTCGCGCAACTCACGCTTGACCTGTACAAGTTTCGTGGCCGGCCTAACGCTGGAGGAGCTGAGACTCGTCTTTCTGCTATTGCCTAGTACTTGCCACTGACTACTGACTCCCGTGGGCATACGTACAAGGACGCTAGCTGGTGGCTCTGCGCCTAACCGTCTTGGCAGCTGAGTCGGATCGAGCTCAACTATATAGGCAGTGAGAATGAATCATGAGGCATGTAGTATATATTTGAGATATGATGGTGGAGTGGGACTGGGGAGCGGCAACCCCGCGCGAGCCCCTTTCATTGCGTGCACAACATGCTACTGGTGGTGGCAGGCAATAATTAAAATATGAAATCACATAGGAGAGTGGTATAAAAACAAGTGCTGGCCAGTAGTGGCGCGTGGTCTAATGTTGTGGTGGTTGATGAGATCTAGGCATGTCCAAATGGTAATAATCATTGTTGTTGATTGGGGCTGATTGAGATCGAAGCAGTCGTTTGACATCTTGTGATGCGCGAGTAGCCTAGTTTGTTGTCTACGTCATGCATGGGTCGCCTCTACTACTGTGATACAAGAAACACTTAGCAGTCGGTCGCCAAAGTCCAACGGCAGCATGGGTGGAGCATGAAGATCGGTACCGGCATATGCAGTATGCGTAATCTCGTCTCGATCACTCGACCGACCGACCCACGGCGATCTGGATCCCGCACCTTTCGTGCCTTTAATTTGTGCGTCAACTGCTTGCAGGGCTCCGCTCACGCCCGGAGAAGTAAAAGCTACGGCGAGATGAGACGCGCTTGCTTTGTTGGGTCACGGCTCGCGCGAGTAGGCAGATCAGGTCGATGCATGAGCAGTCAAAACTCATACCTGGTACGATAGGTTTGTGAACAAAATTTCACGGCATTTTGATCGGCCAGCAACTGTGACACTCTGAGTAAAAGAGGAATACACTATTGTAGCGCCTGCGCAAAATTTGAAATTTAGGGTCCAGATCAAAACTAGAGTCCAAATTAAATTCGTGGTCAAAACACAATTGGAAAACAGCAGCTGGGACGGGGAAACGGGGAGTAGCTAGCGTACAAGTACGAAAAATTTCGGTTCAGTCACGCCATATCAAAACGAACAGGCAGCGGAGAATGATTTTCCTCTGGCCCCATGATTCGTTAGCACAGCATGAAAAGTTGGGGGAAGTGTTGATGGCAAGATCATGCGGGATAATGATAGCTTTCGAGATACCTATACTGGCCAAATCACGGAGGAAGTTCCGCCTTCGCAAACCGAGACCCACGTTTTATGATTTGGCAGGCAGGCTCAAAAACACTACACTACACGCATAAACGCAAATCCCATTGCCTCTACTTCACTCTCTGTTTCGTACCCGAAATCCCGAATCCTGAGGGAAGCGACGAGCATAAACGCAAATCCCATATTAAGATTTTGGACTAGGAGTGGCTACTTTCACTAAGATTTTTCGGTAGTGGAGGCCTAGTGGTTCCTGGTCGTAGAGGTCTAGTGGCTACATATTACAGAGTCATACATAAAATTTCCTTTAGACTAGTATCAAACCCGTATGTTGCTACAGGCCTTAAAAAGGTATAATAAATAATAAATACTCATATATTTTATAGATAAATTGTGTCATATAATTTTACAAACTCATTATATAAAAAATAAACAAGTAGCAAATTATTTCCTTTAAAAAATTTAGGTGATTTTACAAAGTATGTTACAATGTACCTAAAGTTTGCATAGCTCTAATCATAATTGGAAAATAACCTAACTTGAGGTCTTAAAAAGGATGAAGCTACAATATGTTGGCCTACTACAATAATACGATTTGAAGTTCAACCCATAACAATCGAATAAATGATTGTAACATCATCGACCATTTACCGATTCAGATGCTACTGAACATTGGTATAAATAACTTATAACATCTACTTTTAATTACTTATAAAAAAGGCAATTCTATTTGTCAATGACGCACCTGATTCAGGACAACTTCCTCCTGAAGATCACTTCATATATGGTATGCACCTTCGCAACACAACCAATTGCAATTCTCGAGGTCATAAGAATGGCTTCAATGGGAAATCCTTTGATCCTTAATTGGGTATTGAACAAAGCAATATTGCTTCTGTTAATAAGACATCTGCGCATATCAATCCCTGTCTTTTTACCTTTTTGCTCCTTTTTAAAATCAACATGGCCAGTTGGGCTCAGGACATTAGTCAAGCCACCGAGAGGCAACTGCCGGCATCATTACTCGATGAACGTCCCATATGCATATTGTATTCTGAAACATAGATGAAAAATAAAACAACAACAGCAACAATAACAACAATAAAGTCTTTTTATCCCAAGCAAGTTGGGGTAGGCTAGAGATGAAATCCATGAGAACCCAAAAAAGAAGAGACAAATGAACAAAAGCTAAAAAAAATCAGAGACAAAAACAAAAGAAACAAAAGCCAAAAGAAAGAAGAAACGAGTAAGCAAGAAGGAAGGAAAAAAAAATCACGGTTCTGACACATATATTGCTAGTCTCCAAGCGCTCTTATCCATAGCTAGCTCCTTAGGGATATTTCACGCCTTCAGGTCTCTCTTAACCGACTTGTCCCAAGTCAAGTTAGGTCGGCCTCTACCTCTCTTAATATTAGCGTTTCTCTTTAGAACCTCACTACGCACCGACGCCTCCGGAGGCCTCCGTCGGACATGTTTGAACCATCTCAACCGATGTTGAACAAATTTCTCCTCGATAGATGCCACTGCCCTAGATACCTTCATTCCGTATCCGGTCTCTTCTTGTATGCCCGTAAAACCAACATAACATATGCATCTCTGCTACACTCAATTGTTAAACATGTCGTCTTTTCGTAGGTCAGCACTCAGCACCGTATAACATCGCTGGACGAATTGTCATCCTATAGAATTTAACTTTTAGCTTTTATGGCACCCTCTTGTCGCATAAGACGCCGGATGCTTGATGCCATTTCAACCAGCCGGCTGAAATTCTATGGCTAACATCTTCATCAATGTCACCATTCTTTTGCAACATCGATCCTAAATAACAAAATATATCCTTCTTGGCCACCAATTGTCCATCAAGGCTAACATCTCCATCCTCATGTCTAGTCGCGCTAAACTCACACATCATATACTCGGTCTTGGCCCTACTAAGTCAGAATCCCTTGCACTCTAATGTGTGCCTCCATAACTCCAACTTCCTATTAACCCCATCCTTACTCTCGTCAACTAACACCACATCATCAGCAAAGAGCATACACCCAGGGATATCACTCTATATTTCTCGTGTGACCTCGTCCATCACCAGAGCAAATAAATAAGAGCTTAATACTGATCCTTGGTGTAGTCCTATTTTAATCAGAAAGTTATTGGTGTCATCATCACATGTCCGAACACACGTCCTCGTGTTCTTGTACATGTCCTTGATGAGAGTAATGTACTTAGTTGAGACTTTGTGCTTCTCCAAGGCCCACCACATGACATTTCTTGGTACTTTATTATACGCCTTCTCGAGGTCAATAAAGATCATGTGTAAGTCCTTCTTTTGCTCCCGATATCTCTCCATCACTTGTTGCATTAAGAAAATTGCCTCCATGGTCGATCTTCCAGGCATGAACCCAAACTGGTTTTGCGTCACACTTGTCACTCTTCTTAGGCGATGCTCGATAACTCTCTCCCAGAGCTTTATCGTATGACTCATCAACTTAATCCCACGATAGTTAGTACAACTTTGAATATCTCCCTTGTTCTTGAAGATCGGTAATACTATACTCCTCCTCTATTCTTCCGGTATTTTGTTTGACCAAAAGATGAGGTTAAAAAGATTAGTTAACCATACCATGGCTCTGGCACCCAAGCATCTCCATACTTTGATGGGGATACCATCAGGGCCCATCGCTTTACCACTCTTCATTCTCTTCAAAGCTTGCTCTATCTCTGCCTCCTGAATTCTCTTCATAAAGCGTCTGTTGTTATCAGCAAATGAGTCATCCAACTCAAGTATAGGACCCTCCTCCTCACCATTAAACAACTTATCAAAGTACTCTCGCCATCTGTCCTTGATCTCCTCATCTCTCACCAGGAGTCGGTCTACCCCGTCCTTGATACATTTGATTTGGTTGATGTCCCTCGTCTTCCGCTCACGGATCCTAGCCATCCAATAGATGTTCTTCTCCCCTTCCTTCGTGCCTAGTCGCTGATAAAGGTTATCATATGCCTGACCCTTTGCTACACTCACTGCTCGCTTTGCAACTCTCTTGGCTATTTTATAGCCTTCTATGTTAGTTGCACTTTTATCAAGATGTAGACGCTTGAAACACTCCTTCTTCTTCTTGATAGCCCTTTGCACCTCATCATTCCACCACCAGGTGTCTTTTGCTTCTTGTTTGTCTCCCCTACTCACGTCAAATATTTCTGAAACTACCTTCCACACACATGTTGCCATCTTTAGCCACATGTCATCTGGTCCTTCTCCTTCCTCCCAGGGTCCCTCTTCTATCATCCTCTCCTTAAAAGTTTGCGCTAGCTCCCCTCTAAACTCCCACCACTTCGTTCTCACAATCTTGGTACATTTGTCCCTGTATACACGTATCCCAAAGCGAAAATCCATCACCACAAGCTTAAAAATCATTAACCAGTCCCTGTAGATCATACAAAATTGATCTTGAAAAATGAAAGTAAACACTAAATAACATTAACTAGTCCCTGTAGATCATACAAAAATAAATGTTCAAAAATAATGCTATTGTACAGAATGAACAATCATACAAACAATCCGAAAGGCATATGGCATAATGCCAAGAAATTAGTTAAATCAATAAATGATAGAGAAAAAATGCAGAGGATCTACTTATGTGATCACATTGCACATCAAACAAATCACCTTTGGATTCACCGTGCTATACAAGTCCTTGATTAATTAGATAATCCAAGGTAAAACCAAGCAAGTTACTACACTGTAGAATATCTAAAAAATCCTATGACTTAGATAAATCTCTCTCTCTATATATGTGTGTGCGGGGTGAGAGAAATATGCAGAGGGTCTATTCTTGCGGTCAGATTAAAAACAAACTGATTCAGCTAGCCCCAGAACTGCATCGTAATGATGACTGGCCTAATTGCCAACATTTTCTCTCGACAGAAGTAGCAAAAAAAACCTAACAAGCAAAAGGCCAAATTGAACAAAAAAAAAACACGGATGCGATCCTCAACGTGTCTGACATTAGGCTCTGGAACTATGGCGGACACACCTCACCGTGCTTCCTCTCTCCGGTGCCTTTGTATATAGCTTTTAGCGTCATTCATCCATCTACAGTCAGTATGTATGTACAATATTCATGCTAATAAGAGTTCAGCACGTACTTGCTAGGTCTACCAAATAATACGAACGATCTACCTGACAAGATCCTATGTCAGGGATGCACCTTTTACGCACCGTCCGCTTCTTCTGGTGGCGGCACCGTCCACCACGGCCAGAGCCTGAGATTACAACCCGCAAGGCACCAAAACCGAGATCTTAGCTGAGATTGAATATCGCAGCTGAGATGACATGCTTGATCGTGATTGACCTGGGAAGATTTGATTTACGACACGATTGGGGAGTTGTAGGTTGAGAACATGCATTGGGAAGGCAACGTTAGGGGCAGATTCTTACTCGTGGTTGGGACGTCATATTCTCAAATAGCGTAGATATACGCGGCTTTATCACTTGAAAAGGACTCGGAGACGTAACGTTTTGGAGGCTAATACTGTCAAAACCAACACCAAAAAATGCTTAGTTAAGAGAGGGGTAGACGGACTCACTGTAAATAATAAGGTGTAGAGATTTATGAATGTGTTGATCAAGTTTTAAGGTAGTGTGCTTTGAGATTCAGGTAGGCACACAGACGGCTCTGGCTCATGCCAGCGGGCACGTGATGCCTTATGATTGGAGCAACGAAATTCAGACTTCAAATTGATTTTTCTCTCAAATTTTAACTATGTTTCTTTTCTCTACTATACCACAAATTTTGATGGCTGCACCTATTCAAAACACGTAGAGATAGAGTCCTATCCAAAACGGATCCATGAAACAGGGAATAAAAACTGTTTGACTTCATATGTTTCTAAATCAGAGAAGAAATTGTCTTTCCATCAAGCAGGGAAGGAGAACACATACATTCCAGTCCAAAATCTTCAAGTTTTCATTAGAGAGAATGATAGAGGGTGTCGAAGGAGTTTCATTTTTCTTATTTCTGATCATGGGTGTGCTTTGGTGGTTTTGAATCTAAGCTTGTGTTTCTAGCCATGTCCTACCATGGCGGACAGGCAGTGCTGATTAGAGACGAAGAAGAAAGCGTTTTGGTGGCAGTGGGCTAAATGGGTCCAATAAGCTACAGCCCAATTCAACTTATGTTTTGCCTACTCACATCGGTTTCTTTTTCAATTATTTTATGACTGATATTTGTAGCATTGTCTTCATTGTATTTTCTTCTCTAATTATTGTATTTTCTCTACAACTTATTAGTTTAGGTGAGTCCGCTTACCCATGTTTTGGTATTGGTTTGTTAGGTTGACTTTTGGAAATAGTTTAGTTTCACAACCGAGTAAAAGTCGAAAAAACAAAAACGGAAGGGACTGCTTGTTCCCAGTATGAATCCGAGTACTATAAGACTTGTGTTCTTTAATTATATCTCTAGAAAAAACCTTCTACGTCAGGTATGGACATGTACACTAAGGTTTTTCGTCCTCACGTTCACGTACACCCATACCACCGTACGTACTACGTAGCGTGGTCTTCTGTCTCGCGCCATCCGACTTCTGAGTTCGAGCATAGCCAGAGACATCCATGCCATAAGACAAAGGCCCCGTTACTGAGTCCTAAAGCACACGAAGAAAGATACAACCAGGCCAGTTCCAAGTCCATCACGTTGTTCCTGGGAGGACCAACTACGCTGTTGGCCAACAATCAAAATCTTGCTATCTAGGCCGATTTTTTTCTCCCATTGCAACACACCAGGTATTTTTTTTGAACCTACAAATTTTTAAAACATAAACCATTGTTTAATTGTGATGAATCTGTGCTTTTAATTAGTTTTTGGCCTTGGTATATAGGTGAGAGTCCACTCATTTGGTTTATGTAATTGTCTAAAATAAATTATGTTTTTAATTATGTTCTTTTGTGCCTTACTAGATATTATTGACGTATTATCTTTTTGTACGTGCAACGCAATTGTGTTTCATGTTCTTTTGAATGCATTGCTTGTTTAGGTCCATAACAATGCATAAGCACTCACCAGTAAATGTCTAAAATAAATTATAAATTTTAAAAACCCGTAGCAACATATGAGCTTATTGCTAGTCTTTTTCTACGTCTTCCACCACGTCTGAAGATTGACTCTGGTCTCGTATAACTTGAGACAACAGTAGTAACTAGGAACCAATCACACATCCCAATTACACCTCACTCCCATCGCATGACATAAACCCCTAGAGCAGCCTATATCAGCATCCTAGCTCCTAAGCCACAACCGATCAGAATTGCAACATAGAACCCGTTGCCATCAGGACATACTTGCGAATAAGGTCGATCGAGCCAAGATCCTGGCTGTTTCATCGTAAACATGCGGGTGGGAGTCGCATGCAGATGAAAGCCGCCGAATTAGCCATAGTCCTTGATCATAGATACACCACCCCTTGATCTCAATTTCTTGTTAATCTTTGGTTGGTAGACTGTTATATTACCCTGGTTTACATGATACATCGCTAACATTTTTTTTTTCTCAAACACACAGGAGAACTGCGTGTTATTATATTAAGAAGAAAAAAACGGTCTCGTACAAACTAGTTTACCTCTTAATGTTGCGTCGCTTTTTGAGGTTAGATAGTGGATATATGTTTATTCCTATTGTGCACTATGTCGATGTGTTGTCTGATGTTTAATCTATGTGACCTTCAGATGAAAGTTTAAAAGCTGGCAAGCGTCCAGAACTCCATCGAGCGCATCCAATCTAAGACAACTGGAAAAGAAGGTGAATCTGAACCTTCATCAACCAAAACTATTTAGGAATGTTTTCATTGTGCAATTTGTTGAATTTCGGTAGCATCTCTATAGTAAAAAATTTATGGCAACCAACTTTCGGTCTATTTTTGACATTATATTTGGTTTTTTTTAGGGATGGTGATAGGTGTAGAGTGCCCGATCTTTCGGCGAGTGTAGATAACTTTGATTCGGTGGATGTCGACCCTCACGATCCGACTACGACGAGCAAGCCCGAAGCGCCAATGCAATCGCTGAACCAACTTCCGGAGGATATTAACCTTGCGGTAACAAGGTCAACCTGATCACGAAGATCAATTCTTACGCGCAATCGAAGAACGGGCAAGAATTAGAGGCGAGCAATCTGATGTATTGCATGAAGGTGGAGTTCTGAATTTACGTCGAGAGACGGATGAATAGCTAAGCTAATCCTAAAACAAAACTCAAAGATTATAAGGGGCACAACCCTTGACTAAATAGGGGGAGCGCGACATCTAGGGCCGGCTGAAGTGGAGAGGCGCGCGGTGGAGAGGTAGTCGCGCGACTTGGGCTACTTGGGCCTTCGAGGGACGTCATCTTGGGCCGTCGTTCCTTAGCATCAAAACCATCTTCAATTCCTGGGCTCGAGCTCTAGTGATTGGGCCCTTGTACGTCATCGTCTCGTTGGAAGATGGGTCCATAACTTGAGAAGGTGTGACGACGAGAGGTAGAGGCGTGACAACTTGGTTTGGCGCGCCGTCTTCCGTCGTCGTTGTTCGTATGTCGTTGATGTCCTCATCATCCTCCCCTTCTTGAAGCGAAGTCGTCCTCGACGGCAACGCATCATCCTCACCCAAATACGGTCTCAAATCTGCAATATTAAAACTAGTGGAAACACCAAACTCCATGGGCAAGTTAAAAACATAACCATTATCATTAATCTTGGTTAGCACTTTAAAAGAACCAGCAGCACGAGGCATCAATTTAGAATGACGCAAAGTAGGAAATCTATCTTTACGCAAGTGCAACCAAACCAAATCACCAGGTTCAAAAGAAACATGTTTTCTACCTTTACTACCAGCAACTTGATACTTCTTATTAGCAACGGCAATGTTGTGTTGTGTTTCTTTATGCAATTATTTCATGTGATCAATATGCGCAATAATATCAACATGTGGTTCATCTTCAGCATCAATAGCAAACAAATCAATAGGCGCCCTAGGAACATAGCCATAAACAACCTTAAAAGAACACATTTTAGTGGCAGAATGTGTAGCACGATTATAAGCAAATTCAACATGAGGTAAACAATCTTTCCAACATCTCAAATTTTTATCTAGAACAGCTCTAAGCATAGCAGACAAAGTTCTATTTACTACCTCAGTTTATCCATCAGTTTGAGGATGACAAGTAGTACTAAACAGCAGCTTAGTTCCTAATTTATTCCAAAGAAAATGCTAAAAGTGACTAAGAAACTTAGCCTCACGATCAGAGACAATTGTTTTAGGAATTCCATGCAGTCTAACAATCTCTCTAAAGAACAATTCAGCAACATTGGAGGCATCATAAGTTTTACGACAAGGTATAAAGTGAGCCATTTTAGAGAAATGATCAACAACCATAAAAATATTGTCCCTTCCTTTCTTAGTACGAGGCAGTCCTAAAACAAAATCCATCGAAATATCATGCCAAAGAGAAGAGAGAACAGGTAAGGGCATATACAAACCATGATTATCCAAACGAGATTTAGCTTTTTGACATATAGTACAGCGGGCAACAAAGCGCTCAACATCACGGCGCATCCGTGGCCAGAAGAAGTGATCGACCAACATCTCATGTGTCTTGAAAACGCCAAAGTGACCTATAAGACCACCTCCATGCGCCTCCTATAACAACAAAAGACGAACCGAGCTAACTGGAATACACAGTTTGTTAGCACGAAACAGGAACCCATCCTACATATGAAATTTTCCCCAAGATTTGCCATCCTTACAATGCATCATAATATCATGAAAATCAGCATCATTCACATATTGATCTTTCAAAACTTACAAACCAAAGATTTTAAAGTCTAATTGGGACAGCATTGTATAACAACGAGACAAAGCATCGGCAATCATATTTTCCTTTCCGTTTTTATGTTTAATGATGTACGGGAAAGATTCAATAAATTCAACCCATTTAGCATGCCGACGGTTCAGATAAGTCTAGGTTCTAATATGTTTCAAAGCCTCATGATCAGAATGAATAATAAATTCGCGAGGTCATAAATAATGCTGCCATGTTTGCAAAGTTCTTACTAAAGCATAAAGTTCTTTATCATAAGTGAAATATTTAAGAGCAAAACCACTTAACTTCTCACTAAAATAAGCAATGGGTTTATGATCTTGTAATAAAACAGCACCCAAACCAATTCTACTAGCATCACATTCCAATTCAAACACTTTATCAAAATTAGGCAATTATAAGAGAGGAGCGTGAGTTAACCGTTCCTTTAAAGTGTTGAATGCACCATCCTGTGGTGCACCCCACTCAAATGGTGCACCCTTCTTGGTCAACTCATATAATGGTGCAGCAATAGAACTGAAATCCCGCACAAAACAACGATAGAAGCCTGCAAGACCAAGAAAACTATGAACCTGTGTGACCGTTGTCGGTTGTGGCCAACTCTGAATGGCGTCCACCTTACTGCTATCCACCTCAATGCCCTGTGGAGTAACAACATAGCCAAGAAACGAAACACGTTGCGTGTAAAAAGTGCATTTTTCCATGTTCCCAAATAAGCGAGCAGCACGTAAAGCATCAAAAACAGCATGTAAATGATCTAAATGCTCATTTATGAATTTGTTGTATATAAGGATATCATCAAAATAAACAACAATAAATATTCCAATGAAAAGCCGAAGAACTTCATTCATTAAGCGCATAAAAGTGCTAGGAGCATTAGACAATCCAAACGGCATAACCAACCATTTATACAAGCCAAATTTAGTTTTAAAAGCCGTTTTCTATTCATCTCCTAATTTCATTCTTATCTGATGGTAACCACTACGCAAATCAACCTTAGAGAAAATTATGGCATCACTAAGTTCATCAAGCATATCATCAAGACGTGGTATAGGATATCGATAACGAATTGTAATATTGTTAATTGCACGACAATCTACACACATACGTCAAGAACCATCTTTCTTAGAAACAAGCAAAACAGGAACCGAACAAGAACTGAGAGACTCACGAATGTAACCTTTATCAAGCAATACTTGCACTTGACGCTGAATTTCTTTTGTCTCCTCAGGATTTGTACGGTACGGGGCGCGATTAGGAAGCTATGTGCCTGGAATTAAATCAATCTGATATTCTATGCCATGAATAGGAGAAAGACCCGGTGGCAATTCAGCGGGAAAAACATCTTTATAGTCCTGCAGAAGGTTAGCAATAGCAGGAGGAATATGCAACATAGGTGCCTCATTTAATGAAACAAGCATACGAGAGCAAACTAGCGCATAGCAGGGCAAATTAGCATCATGTAACTCATCAAAATCAGCACGTGTAGCAAGCAATATAGGGTTATGCAATTTGATCTTAGGTTGAACAGGTGCAACAGGTGGTGATTTAATCAATTTTGTAGCTTTTGCCGCTCTAGCAATATCATCTTTTAGAACTTGTTCAGGTGTTATAGGATAAATAACAATTTTTTGATCTTTAAATATGAAGGAATAATAATTGGAGCGACCATGATGAACACTATCAACATCATATTGCCAAGGACGTCCAAGCAACAAATAGCATGCTTCCATTGGAACAATATCACAATCCACAAAATCAGAATATGCACCAAGAGAGAAAGGGACACGTACCGAGCGTGTTACCTTTATTTTACCGCCATCGTTAAGCCATTGAACGTGATAAGGATGTGGATGCTTCCTTGTTGGCAATGATAACTGCTCCACCAAAGTCATACTAGCCAAATTGTTACAACTGCCACCATCGATGATTATACGGACCGCTCGTTCTTGCACAACGCCTTTAATATGAAAAATATTGTGGCGTTGATTCTTTTCATCTGGCATCACCTGTGTACTAAGAACACGCTGCACAACAAGAGTTGCATACCTGTCGGTGGCACTAGAGTCGACATGAAGCTCTGTATTATCTACATGATTAGTGGCAAACATAGTCTGTAGAGTATCCTTAGAATCACTAGCAGAAGAATACTCACCGTCATCACGAATCAACATAGTTCGTTTGTTTGGACAATCACGTATCACATGATCAAATCCTTTGCAACGGTAACACTAAGTATCGCGAGCTCGTCCAGACGACGAGGAGGAAAGTGCGGTCGAGACAGATTTGGCCATGGGTGGAGCACTCAACTTGGACGAGGTCGCGGTGTGGTCGCGCGATGTGGAAGGAGGCACCAATCGTGGAGCTGAAGGCGTCTTGGACCCTGCAAAAGTGTTAGGTCTTGACGCAGATTGTCGATCCTGCACTTCACGTTCAGCTTTAAGTGGAAGAGGAAAGAAGAAGAATCGAAACAAACGGATCCGAAGAAGGGTAAAGAACCCTAACGCGTCGCCTATGTTGCTCAAGCGCTCTTTTTTCTTTTTTTTCTTTTTTTTTTTTTTACTTCTGCCCCTCTTTTTTTTTAACCTATGTCAGGGGAGTGTGAAGAAAAAATGATGTATACACACTTTTTTTTGAGGCAGGGGTAAAACAGTAATTAAAAGATACTCTCTCTCTCTCTCTCTAGAGTAGGGATAAACGGAAATTGAGCAGAACACAATACAAGGCGAGGCGGGGCGGTTTACCACGTAACCGAGTCAGATGCAATGAGTCACGTGATTGACCCGGACTCACGGTGCGGCGGCAAAACTTGGCAAGTGATCGGTTGACCAAAACGCAACTGAGTAAGACTCATTACGCGCGGCCAAGTAGGAGAGCGAGGCGGAGAAAACAGATGCGGCGGAAAGCAAATTGTGGTGGCGAAAACACACGATGTGGTGGAAGGATACGATAATAATAAGGAGAAAACGATGAAACACCGTGTACCAACAATGATCAAAAGTGATAGCACAAAAACTTAACAACGCAAATTATTGAACGAAAGTGCGAGGCTCAAAACCGTACTGGAGTAAAAAAATTTTTGTAGTTTTTGGTTTATGTGGACTTGGATAAACTCACCGAGAAATACTGGAATCTGACACCACTTGATAGGTGTAGAGTGCCCGATCTTTCGGCGAGTGTAGATAACTTCGATTCGGTGGATGTCGACCCTCACGATCCGACTACGATGAGCAAGCCCGAAGCGCCAATGCAATCGCTGAACTAACTTCTGGAGGATATTAACCTTGCGGTAACAAGGTCAACCTGATCACGAAGATCAATTCTTATGCGCAATCGAAGAACGAGCAAGAATTAGAGACGAGCAATCTGATGTATTGCACGAAGGTGGAGTTCTGAATTCACGTCGAGAGACGGATGAATAGCTAAGCTAATCTTAAAACAAAACTCAAAGATTACAAGAGGCGCAACCCTTGACTAAATAGGGGGAGCGTGACATCTAGGACCGGCTGAATTGGAGAGGCACGCGGTGGAGAGGTACTCGCGTGACTTGGGCTACTTGGGCCTTCGAGGAGCGTCATCTTGGGCCGTCGTTCCTTAGCATCAAAACCATCTTCAATTCCTGGGCTCGAGCTCTAGTGATTGGGCCCTTTTACGTCGTCGTCTCGTTGGAAGATGGGTCTATAACTTGAGAAGGTGTGACGACGAGAGGTGGAGGCGTGACAACTTGGTTTGGCGCGCTGTCTTCCGTCGTCGTTGTTCGTATGTCGTTGATGTCCTCATCAGATGGTTTCACCGTCATACAAAAAGTTATAGTTTTATAAAAGCTAAATTGTAGAAATTCCTCATATTCTTTATTTTTTTCTTGGCTGCACCCATTCTTCGGTTAAATAAGAAGTTTCAGCTCCCACACTAATGTGGCCTCTAATTTGTAGATTCGTCTCATCGAATATTGAAATACAAATTAAAAGTATTAAATATAAATTACTGACAAAATCCAGTTCATAACCCAAATGATGAGACGAATATATTAAAACTAATTAGACTATAATTAGATAATGTGATACAATAGTAAACATCTCCTAATAATGATTTAATTAAATTTAATAAATTTATCTCACAAATTAGCATCCAACTATGTAATTAATTTTACATTTAATATATATTTAATCCATATATTTAGCATTTGAAGAATTGATATAATAACTTTAATATTTAGACTGCAAGAAATGAACACATAAAAAACAACAGGTGCTCCCGTTTGAATTCTAAGAGGAGAGAGAGATACTTGTGAAAAAGTTCGGCCTCTCTTATTGGGCCAGCCTAAAGAGGGAAAGACATTATGGGCTTAGTATGGACTATGGAGTCAGTCAGAGTCTCATGCTCTGTTCTCTGTCGCCTAATCACTTCCAGGTTCCAGCTGCGCTATGGCGATGAAGCTGGCGCCGCTCATGCAGACAGGAATCGGCACTGACGCCGGGCCATTCCATCGAATCCCGCCTCCGCGCCGTCCTAGTGCTGCCAGTTCCATAAGGTCTTCGCCTTCTTCCTCCTTCGCCGGGGCGGCCAGCGAGTTTCCCCCACCTCTGCTGTCGAACGCTCAGCGACGGGTCCGCGACCTGCTCTGGCATGGCGGCGGGTTAAGCCTCGGTATCGACCTCGGCGACGCCCACACCGGCATCGCCGTTGGCAGGGGAATCACACTCCCCCGGCCCCTCACCGTACGCACCCTCGCACTCAATCCCCTTTTCGGTGCAGACCCATCAATTTTCAGATTCGTTGCCCAATTTAATCGATTTAGAATTCGGAGCTGAGTTTGGTTGATCGCGGAAGGTTCTGAAGCTGCGCGGCCAGAAGCTGGAGCTGATGCTTCTGGACCTGGCTCGGCAGCAGGTGCCGCTCTGTTCTCTTCGACTCTGATGCTGTCGCATTTCGAATTTCAAATGTGATGATGGATGGGGTATGTTTTGATATCGTCGCTTCGTGATCTGGTTGCAGGAGGCGGACGAGCTCATCGTCGGTCTCCCCGTCTCCGCCGACGGCAGCGAGACGCCACAGTCCAACAAGGTGCGGAGCGTTGTCGGGAGGCTCGCCGTACGAGCGGCCGAGAGGTGCGTCAAATTCAACAGTGCAGGCGTAGCTGTTGAGGTTGCTTTCTTTGTTGAGTGCCTCAGTGAGCTTGCTTGAACAGCGCAGGGGTTTGAGGGTGTACCTGCAAGATGAATACGGGACTTCCATAGACGCCCTCGAGCTCATGATCTCCAGGTGAGTCGTCTTATCGTGTTGATTCGATCTCTTCCGCATTTTGACACGCCACTTACTCTGCTGACTTATCAGTTGAACTCTTGCTTCTGGTTTTTGACTAGTGTCTAGTTTTGTTGTGTGTCAAACTGGTTGATTGCTTCCATCAGCATTTTAAAATTATTGCCATTTTGGAACTGCGATGTTACTAGACTACTAGTTTCTGAACTACGGAGAAAATTGTTTTGACTATGAACCTCATTTTCCAGGGGCGTTAAGAAGTCTATCCGTGATGTCAAATCCGATGCATATGCAGCTGCGGTACGTACGATGCGTTTCTGACCTATTGTTTCATTCCTATTTTCTAGCTAACCATGTTTACGTTGGTTTCTGACAAATCAGTTGAACCAGCATTACAGGACAAGTTAATAGCTCGGTCTAAAAGAGATGCTGAAACCTATTAGGAGGACATTTCTTCTACCTTTTCCATATGTAGACATCAAATTTACTATACTCCTTAATAGCTCAGTCTTTTACTTAAACAAGAAACATTCTGTTGCCTCAGTGACTTATGTTTTTGTTTTCACACCTTTGACAATCAAAGAGAGCGTTTTTCATTAAAAAAAAAAGGAGCAACTAACTTCAACATCTCACATGCTGTTCTGTAATTAGTCATCCGAGCTAGTATGCTGGCCCAATAAGAGAAGCTTCCACTATTGAAATCACAAAGATGTGTCCATAGCCTGTTAAGCTTATACGTAGCTCCCTATCAGATACTAGCTTATAACTGTATATGTAGCTTCCATCATGTAGACAATAAGCAAGATGCTCAAAATACGTGGAGCAGCCTGATGGCAAGACAGATGATAATTTGCAACAATCCCATGTCCCATGCCAGGCAAGAAATATGCCCCTTTTCCAATTCGTACAACTGACCTACACTCTGTGTCTGCATAAATCATGGTTGCCGCAGGCAATGTCTATACATCACTATCAGTATACAGTGAAATGCCTGAGCCAACAATCAATCAAGAATTAGCCGATCTGAATCAGCTGTTCATGTGATGACGAAGCATATCAAATCTGTGCAGAAAAGAATCAGTACAGCTTGCTGAATTCAGTCTCTTGTGATGGCTCACCAAGCCGGGGGAAGAATGGATCCCTCTCAAGCATCGTCTGCAATGAGTCCATCATTCTCACTATGGATGCCCACAAGAATGGAGCAGAGCAAAATGCATATCCGAAGATTGCAAGAACCCTCACAACACCACCATGGTACCATGGGAATGCCATGACGAAGAGCGCGCCGCCAATACCGATCCAGGGGGTGAGAACAGCAAGTGGTGGGAGCAGAAAAGCATTGATCACAAGTACTGACAAGGCGAGTGCACCAAACATGTAGATGGACCAGCCCATGATCGGGTGAACTGTGCGTGGGATTACAAAGAACGGTATGGTATATGCAGCCACCAAAGCAACCATTGCAGTGAGTTTGATCAGCCACTGTACCAGAGCATTTTGCTTCTCAGGCCTCCTGTTATAGCACAGTTTTGTCATCCCTGGCCTTGCCAATCTGGTAATTGCTATGATCACTATGTACATTAGCACCTCCATCATGAGCACTGGCATTTCAGCGGCATAACTGTGAAATTAAAATAAGTTAAGTGCACAGAACAATAAATAAATTTTACTGTCTGCTCAAGTACATAATTTTCTCAGAGTATGTTCTGTTTTCACTCACCCAAGATCATCCCAACGCTGCTTGTGCCAAGAAAGGCCCAATGGCAAGACTGGCCAAGACCACCAATACCAAGGTTTAAACCAAGGGGCGCTGGGGAATGTGATAACACTGTTTGGCCCACACGGGACATGCCAATGTAGTTTAAGATCTGCAATGTTCCAGCGTAAAGGTGATTAAAATCTTTCAATACGAGAGCCATAAGCAAGTGGGATTTGGTATTTTGGTAGTGTGACACTCACAGTAGTAGGATGCGTCCATTTGATAGCCGAGAGGAAGACGATAGGTCCCATTGAGCTTAGTGCCATTCTCTGGTGGGTGAAACATTGGTTTGTCGAGCAAGTCTGGGTAGCAACCGACCAGAAAGCCTTGGTCAGCACCATCTGAATTGTCACGGCCAATTTCAAGGTCATGAAGCATGCCCTTGAATACATCCATAGAAGGCTGAAATTGAAGAAATAAAGAATATCAGTCAACTTCGTTGCCACTGATATCTGAATGCAATATTCAGATGTCTGAATTATTGATGGATGCATTGTATTAGTTTAGCGTCCGGCTAAAAAGTATTTACAGCCACCCCAGAGGAAATGTTATGTGGTCCTGGTGCTTAGGTGAGTAACCACGTCAAATTTCAATCATGCATATTAGGAAAAGATTTTTACATTTTATTTCGGGAGAGTCAATTACTGCTCTAATTTTTTGGTTATTGCCCAACTGGCGAACGACCTTTTCATGCAGAGGACCATCAACACGGCTATGTATACATATGGGGGATGGAGTCAAATCAGGACCTGTACTCCTAATCCACTAAAAAGGTATTAAGTAATCTGGATAGGATCAAGATCAAATCAGGACTAATCCACTAAAAATATCTATGAACCTTGTGTAGGTCACAGTCATAAATCCACAAGCTGTCAAAGCCCAGACCATTTCAATCATAAACTTTGAACTATTTGGACAGATAGTACAGAATAAAAACTATAGTACATGAATTCAGGTGATACCTGGAGCACGAAAAGACCAGTGTGGAAGTAGCATGGGTTGATGAAAACAGCACAGAACTGTCCACATTGGAAGAGCTCGTCGGTGTTTTGGAGGAAGATGTTGTCGGAGTCGATCATGACAACACGCTCATAATCGACCAGAGTCCAGGCATAGAGCTTGTTCAGTGTCAGCTTGAACCTCCTGTTGATCCCTCCAAGGTTGTTCTCATAAGGATTCCTCAGGTTCTCCACTATCACCACCCTCATGCCATCCTCCTCCCTCCTGTACATTGTCCCATTTACCATCACATTTTTGCAACACAAACAATTGTTGATATTGAAACAATCAAACAACTATTCAACTGAAAAGTATATCAAGTAGATACAACCGATTCCAAAGTTCAGTTATTATATATTTTGCCGCCCTTTGCGAAACAATCAAGCCGTGTTTTGTCAGAGGGCGATGCCACTGGTTTGAATTAATCATTAGGGATTGACTTTAGAATAGCCAAGAAAAGACATCTAACAATGGACAAGTGCCAACGAACAAATAGTTTTCTCAGGAAACAATGTAAGACGCAACCACTGTTTATTTAAGGAGAAAGGGGGATAGTTGACTAGTGCAATTGGAAACCAGCCAGTTAAAAACAGCAAGTTGCCACCGGAGCCATCAAACTGATAGTCAAAGCTTGAGAGCCGATTCCCCCACAACAGCATCTTCCGCGATTCGATTCGAACCAAGGATGTACTTGATATTAGCATCTAGCACGTTATTTGAAACAGTAAACTACTCCTAAACTGACCCAGACCGATACCTGCATGCAGAATATCTCTCGCTTCATGTGAAGACTGAAGACAAATTACTCCACTATATCGTAGTATATTGAGGTATAAAATGAAAAAAAAAAGAAAAGGACAAGCTATAGCCTGAAGAAACTTCCTGCCTGCGGGTGGACCCCACACCACTTCCCCATCCTGCAAACAAGCTATAGCTCAAAAAAGTAGTACCCAAAACACCCCTCCTAGTGGCCGCCGCCGTCTCAGTTTCTCCGGCACACAACAAGAAGGGAAACGGCCGCGTTGGCGTTACTTGAATAATCAACTAGAAATATTATCTGATTAATCGGCGCCAGCCAATCCTCAATGGGCGCCTGAACCTTTTGGTTGGGTCAGCAATCGACGTGGGAGGGTCGGGAGGGCGTTGGACAGGGTGGTACTCACATTGCGCGCACCCATTCGCGGGGCACGTCGGCGGAGGCGATGAGGACGCGGTCGGCGTCGGCGCCGACCCGGGCGAGGGAGCGCATCATGACGCGCACGGCGACGTAGAACTCGTAGTCCCGCGGCGTGCCCATGTACATCATCGCCGCGTACGCGTGCCGGTGCCGCGCAGGGCCCAGCGTCTGCCGCACCTGCAGGGCCCTCCGATGCCCGGCCTCCTCGCCGCCGCCCGCCGCCGCCGAAGCGACCACTGCGAGCAGACACACCGCCGCCGCCGCGAATGCTCCAAGCCGATACGGCCGCCTCGCGACCCGCGGCGGGCCCATCGGTGTGGACCGGCGCGTGGCGCTGCTGCTGCTGACGAGGACGACGAAGGCAGCGCGCGCTGATCAGCAGGAGGTTGCAGGACACGGGGTGCGGCCTGCTCGTTTGGTCTCTGCTCCCGATGGCCCTGCCACGGCAGTGTGTGCGATTTGGTGCGCGAGAGAGATCAAAGCGGAGAGCTGCCTTGATGCTTCTGGTTACCAAAGGAAGAACGGAGAGGGAGAAAAAAAAGAGAAGGGGACGAGAGGATCAGAGGAAGGTGAACCGGGCCGGCGTTTATTTATGTGTTGTGGGAGGGTGACCGGCCGGAGTTGCGGCGGATACTTTCCCCTTGTCTCGGTCCAGCCGCGTAGACCCCGCGGGGTAACCTCGCTTATTTCGTTGACTTGTGGGGTCCTGTATCCTTGGGGCCCGCCTACCAGTCACGGATGCGGGTATATGCGCGCGGGCTACAGCTGAAGGCAGTGCGTCCTCGTGGAAACGTGAAACGGAGGTGGCGCCGCTGGGTTGGGTTGGTGGGACGGCCTCGGCACGGAGGACCGGACCCGTTCCCGTTCTATGCGCGCTCGAGGAAGGCGGACGGACTGATTGGGTCTACACGTTTTTGGTGCAAGTGGCAACTCCAGCAGGGCTGCCAGTTTGCAATGCCGATTTATTTATTTTATGCAATAATACTACTACCGCTGTATCTAGTAGGAGTATATAATAAGCCGAAAAAAGCAATCCAAGTTTGTAAACTATGCCTCCTCCTCCTTGCCTTCCCCTGCGGCTTGATGTCTTCTTGTTCGATGATGCTCACGAAGAAATGCCAGGTTCCCTTGGCTAAGCTTCTGGAAAGTCTCACCAGATTCAGCCATTTGTTGCTTTGGTCCAATAGCAAAGGTCTTGAGAAGGCTACGGCGTCAGTACTATTTGGCTGTCGCGTAGCTCAAACGTATCGGTGTAGTTTTTTTGTTTTTGCGAGTTAACGTATCGGCGTATTCGATCGTGACACTGGTATAGGGTATGTTCCTGGTTTCGAAACGGCCACGGTCGCGGTTACCTAGCTTGATACAGGGACATGCCTAACTAGCTCGGTCCCTTTCATCCACGGCGTTTGTGCGATCTCGGCGGTCAGAGCGTACGGGGAACGGGGAAAGGGACCGCTTCTTCTTTCGTTGGAGGACCGGACCCGTGCACCAGCGATCTAGGAAGAAAAAACTGGTGGGCGGACGCTCAAGGCGCTGCACGCTCGCGTTACACTCTGCTTTTCTTGCATTATCGTCTAGTATCCTACAAGCATGTACGGACTCGTTTCGCTCGCCAACTGCCGTAGTGGCAAGCCATTTCCGAAAAAGAGAACAAGAAAGGGCGGTGGTGTACACTTCGGTCGGGCTCCGATCGACTTTGCACGTGGCAGCTCCTACTGGCTACTGGATCAGTCGCGCGGTGTGGAGGCTGTACTGTCACGCTACACTTGTGGAGCAGCCAGCCACAGGCAGGCAGGGCGCCGGAGAAACGTCTAGCAGAACACAGGGAAGAAGAGGACACGAGCCAACGCTTTTTTGTATGGATCGTACCAGCACCTTCCAGGTGTGGTGATTGGTGAAGAGTTTAAACCATTTTCTGACGGCAGATGGGTGCTGCATCAACGTCATTAGCAGCAGTTCGAAGCACGCAATAATAATAATAATAATAAAGTCAACCGCCCGGAATTAATCATGTCTCGCTCCAGTTAATTAAGTACCAGTCGCAACCAAAGGCAGTACCTGAACCCGGCGGGAACCGAGCAAGCAAGTACCTGCGCTGGGATGATACAGCCAATGGACAGAACAAAAGAAAATGTATACAGATATTATACGACGTCACCGTCACCCAAAGTGATGATCGCGGGCAAGCGGCGCGGGGCCGGGACACTTGGTTTCCGGATAAGATCAGCGGCGGCGACGAGCAAGACGGGATTATATAATAGTATATCTGCAGATTCATGGAAAGCATATGCCTGCCTCTTTTTGTCCGCGTCAGCGTTTCATCCGATCCTTTTCATGACGGGATTTCGTGTACATGTCCCGTGATGACGTGCATACACGTCCGGCCTGAATGAATTGATTGACTAGCGAAATGAAACGGGAGACGTTTCCGATGCGGTATCGCTGATGATGCAAGGCAAGGTCCCATGACTGGCCCGGGCGCCCGGGGCTCCTTCTTGCTTATCTCCGCCGCCAAACGCCGGTGACTTGTCGTCATGGTTGGATATGTATGTTTAGGGGGCGGTAGTGATCGCGTAATTGTCGTCTGTACGTGCAGGCCAGGGGACATCATCGATCGACAAAAATATGCTTGGATAGTTTTATTCTCTGTTTCTCTTGCGAGAGCACTTGTGCCTGAATTATTAGGCATCGTGTTCCGCGTCCAAGTTGCTGTGGCAACGCGCGGTCCTCCGCGCTCGCCGCCGATGAGCTGCCTGTTTCTCGTTATCCATCTTGCCCATTTGGAAAGGCAGGACGACGCTGCTATTTTGACTTTTGTCCACAGCTGCACTCCGGGCGTGTTCGGTTGGGATCCTGGCCTCAGCATACTTCGTCAGGCATCGGCATCGATCGTGGTCTTAGGCGTCCAAAATCGAACGTCTGAGACTCAGGCAACCATACTGACCCATGCGCGCCAGCCGCTGCTGACTCTGTCCGCCGCGTGGGTCTTCCGTTTTCGCGGAGGCTACGACCGTCCCGTCCGTTACCTTTTCCCTGTACGTCCGCGAAAATATCTTGCTTGGGAGTTTGGGAGGAGGTGAGCCAGCGTCGTCTCCGTTCTCCCGCGCGCGTTTTTCTTCACTTTTTGGGTTGCCGCTTTGTTGACCACTAGCAGCACACCGGGCCCGGGCATTGCCTACTCGGGAAGCAACCCCACCCAGCTGCGGACCGGTCCACGCGGAGGACACGGTCGCGGATGGCAACACCTCGTGGACTTTGAATTTCCATCCGGGTTCAGATTCAATCAGGCATCACGGAACTTTAGCCTACTGTGTCAGTGTCACGCACGGTTGAACCAAACATTTTGCAGGACGGAACAGTCGTGAACTTTGAATTCCGTTTCCATCCGGGTTCAGATTCATCAGTCATCAGAGCACCTGACCTATTGTCAGTGTCACGTTGAACTATAACATTTGCTAGCGTTTCTCGAACGGTTTATTTGGCTGGCGCGGCTGACGGTGGGTCGTCGTTATGAGCCAGCAAGTGGACCTGCTTGCTAATTTAAGGAGCGGCTGATACGATATCACTTGAAACACGGATGATATGGCTACTCGTCGTCATGGGCACTCTGAAAAAAGAGATCAATGGATCGATCGAGTTGGATTGCTCAGAGCTCCGCTGCTGACCTTTTGACGTCTTAGGGGAAGGGGTGCGTGGCCACGTCCGTGATGTCTCTTTAACACTCCCGTTCGCCGAACAAACGTGACGTGCTCGCCAAACTCTCCACCTTCACCTCCACTTACAATTCCCATCCAATAAGAATGCAGGTACTATACCCATTTTCTCGCATGCCATGGAGACCGCCCGGCCTCATCAGTACTCGTCGCAAAAGGATAAATTAACGGCCGTATCTGATCAATGTCTGTTCATCCCCACTGGTCGTCCCTGAAGAACAGTGCGCTCTTTCTGATCAGGACCCGTGGAAAAAAAAAAGTAACAGATGGCCACGCAGATATTACTCCACTAACCGTGTCCTCATATGGCCTCACAGTTCCAGACAAGGACGGGTTTAACTTTTGACACAGTTCACTAACCAACGCGAGTAGCGTGAAAACCAGCATTTTCAACATCCGTGGTCGATCGACAGTGGCTGTCACTTAGCACGTGGTCGTGGAAAATGGAAAGCAAACACCCCTATTTTCATGTCTAATACTAACATTCACTGCTACTTTTTCTTCAAAAAAGGGGGAAGTTTCTTTATAACAAAAAGGAAAAAGAAAAGAGGGGAAAGTTTAATGTCACAGTGATCCACTCAACCTGGGCTCGTTTACCGTTTCAGAACGTGTGTATTTTGATTTGGCGGGGGCTTAAGTCTTCTCTTTCTAGGCTCAAAATTCTTAGAGCCCACTGCAAATAGCCCAATGGGCTTTACGTAGCAGATACAAGCCGTCAAGCCTAGGTAAGATTCACGAGTTAATGGACCGTTATAAAGTTGAACTGGGTAATTTGATTCATCGAGGCCCAAAAATGACTCACTAATTAATGGGCCTTTCCTCTAAATCTAAAAAAGAAAAGTTAAATGGGCATTGTGCTGGATAAATCATATGATGTTTCTCTCTTCCTTTTTGAGTTCTTTATTATTATCTTCTTCATTCATTCTTTTTTTAGAAAATATATTTATCTTTTTTTGTAAGGTCAGATGGCCAGCTCAGGAAGATCAGCACTAGCACCATAGACTAGCAGGGGACTTAGGCAAGCAACAACGTTAAGTTCAAGTACATAATGAAACCGCACATCAGCTTCAAATTACACTTCAGTAGATAGACATGCGTCTGATCAAATCATCTTGGAGCATCTTCATTCCTTCTGGGCCGGCTTCATCAACTCCCCAGAACTTCATCCGTTTTGCAGACTCAGAGGTAAGGCCATTTTCAACTCCAGGAAGGCTAAACATTCTTCCAAAGTTTGACGGGTCTCTTCCTTGAACATAATCTTCCAGCTTCTTCCGATCCTCCAAATCCTCCTTAGAATGGTTTGACATTGCACCAACACTGTTTACGAAAAACGAACTCATTACGAGTTAGCCAGATAGCCCTCACTATCATGGCTGTAATGATATTTGTGCACCTATGTTTCTTTTTGCACAATCACTTGGCTGCAATATTTTCAAAATTAAAACCTACTGTTTCCTCCAGAAATTTAGAGGCACAAGACCATATAGCCGTAGCTACTACACAACAAAAAAAAAAGATGGTTAACACACTCTTTCTTTGAAACTTTTGTCACTCTCGGGTTACCTAGGTTGAGAGGAGGCATAGATATAAAACTTCCGTGGAATGTCCACAAAACTTCTTGTGATAGAACTTCCATCAAAAGGGTGACGGAACTTTCATCACTCTCAGGTTGGCTAAGATGCTAGGATTATAAAGAACTGAACTTCTGTCACTCTCTGTTTGGCTCAAAAGACTTGGTTTTATTTGGCCTTTTTGGCTAGCTTGCTCTCAAATATTTTAAGGTTGGCTCAAGCATATGAATTTCCTTAAAGCAAGATTAATTTACCCCTCTTAATAGTTCGACATGTCTATGACTCAAATAAATAGAAAATCCTAAACTTGAGGGACTCTAATCTCTTCTCTTTTCTTCTTTTTTAGAGGGATGAACACAATCTCATACTATGGGTTTGAACATAATTTTGATTATCTGCACATTTACTTCATACACATGTGAGCATAATTTTATCCTACGTCATCGTTCACCAAAACCCACTACGAGATCCTAGATGCATCTTCATTCTCACAACATAACACACACTCATCTGGTTCATATATATTCCTCTGTTAAATTGTCTCGAACACACTAACAAAATACGACTTTGTCTTGAACACACTAACAAAATCAATTTTAGCTGTAACACACTATGATTGTGAAAAAATTTGTCCGTGGCACGTTATAACTATTTAACAATTATTTTTAACTTTTTTTTATCTCAATATATAAAATATATTAGAATTTGAAACTTGACACTAATATACAATATTGCATTCTTTATCATCAAAAATAGAGTTAGATTTCTTTCCAATTTATTATGTTGTTTGCTAATTGTTTTAATATTTAATTTATAGAGCAAATTATACAAACAATAAAAAAAATATTGCTCAATTTTTTTATGATAGAGAATATATCAATATATTTTTGTGTCAAGTTTTAAATTCTAAGCTAATTTATATATTGACATACAAAAGTTGAAAATAATTATTAAATGATCATAGTGTGTCATAGACAAATGTTTTCACAATCGTAATGTGTTACAGCTAAATTCGATTTTGTTAGTGTGTTCAGGACGAAGTTACAGTTTGTTAGTATGTTCCAGACAATTTTTCCTTTAAATTATCCATAGTCAGGAGCTTATTCCTTAATAATAACCAAAGAAAAAGTTGTACTCTAGTTGATACCTCAATACTCCACACTGCAGGGATGTACATAGGTGTGACCACACGATAACTTATACTCCACATACTTCACATCCTTCACTACCTCAACCATTTCTAACCATCTAACAAATATATTGTCAGAGAATATTCTCCTGAAAATCAACCTAAGCTCATCATGAACCTAAACCTCTGCAACCGTTCTACTTCACTTGTTACATATACTACATAAATCCAAAAATTGCATGGCCAGCGGCATAGTGCCCTGCCATGTGTCCTCACAAAACCTCACCTTCTCTCCATTCCCCACAACCCAACTATATCCAAACTTCAATGCTTTAGCCGCACTCCCTTCCAGAAAGGGGAAACATTTCTATCATTTTTTTTTGAGGAAGAAACATTTCTATCATTGGGACACAGAATGTTTAGTGTAGAAACCGATAACGACTAGCGCCGTAGGCTTCTCTCTTTCTGTTGGCCTGACCGCTTCTCTCGCCGCACGATCGCCGTGCCTAGATTATAGGAATAGAGAAGCGGTTTCAGTTGCATTGTACGTGTATATAACCTGTACTCAACGATGAACACGATGAGCTTTTCATCTTCTACATTTAGAACATTATTCACATACTTGTTCTCTGCCAGAGCTTACTATTTTCTTTAATATACCTCTTCACCCAAGATCCTAGCAGACACAAATTAAGATCTTTAAGATTAGGCCCTCCTAACCCTCCAAACTCCTTCATCGTCACTAAGTTCCAGTTAGCTAGATGTAATTTACCTTGACCCTCATAGTCATCCCATAGACAGTTGGCCATGTGTGAGTTAATCAGATCAATTGCCCAGTTAGGAAACTTAAAAAAAAGACAGCAAATAAACAGGGATACTTGCTAAACACGTTTTGATAAAAATCAGTCTTCCCATTTGTGACAGCAGCTTGCCCCTCCACCCAGCTATTCTTCGGTTTGAATGTTCTATTTTCATAATTTTATGGCTTGCAAAGTTGCAATGAGACAAATGATCTTGGACCTCTCTGATTAGTATGAAGATACAAGTTTTTTTTTCCAAGAATAGGTAGAACCTACTCTCAGACATCTCACCTAAAAGGGCCAGTTTCTCTCTCCGGACATTGACAACTCTCTCTCTCTTATTCTCAAGCGTGCGTGTGTGAGGGTGAAACGAAAAGAAATGGGAGCTTGTGGACGGCCGAGTGGTGTTGTTTTCCTGTCGCAGTGACGTACGAGCACTCTACGCTCTAGGAATGGATGCCCTCTCTCTTTCTCCCACCAAACGCCACCGTTTATTTCCCCCAACACATCATTTTCACGTGCGTACAAATTAAAATCCTATCCACGGAATATTTTGGCTTCTATATACAGTATGCAAAATATGATTCCTTTGTGCCTCTCAACGGCTACATATACAAAGTAATAACAAATGAATATTTTTACCACTTATGGAGTATACAAATTTTGTACCCCCCCAAAAAGAATTAGAAACAGGAATATTTATTAATAATCTAACAGAAATCATGGGTAGATAGGATTGGTGTACCTGACGACCTTGAACAAAATACAAGAAGATGATATAGATACAGAAATGTGGAATTGTTGGTACCTAATCGAAAGAACGTATACAATGTAGTTTTTCTATCATGTCATAATGAGAGCGACATGCCCCCACGAAAAACACAAATTTCTTTCCACGATTCGACACTGCAACACAACCCTTTACAAGTAGAAGCTCTTCTTCTTCTTCTATATCTGTCCGGCAGTGCATTGCACTTGCATGGTTCTTCTTTTCCTCTCCTCTAGTATCTAGGCCACCTGCACAATGCTCTGATCGCCAGGAAAAAGAAGCTTATATTTATTAATTAATTTATTATAATTATTATCTATTTATTCTTTAATTTATCGTCGACCATGGAGTCCTACGGCGCCGCCGGCACCCCGCGGCCGCGGACGTCGTGGCGTCCGTGCGCAGGGACGACGACGGCCTCCCGCGCCGGGTCCGGCGCCTTCGCGTACGAAGGCATGCGGGCCTCGCCGCTATCCGCGTCCACGGCCAACTTAACACGCTCCCTCCGCAAGGCGGCCTCCTTCGCCCACAAGAAGCCGCCCAACGGCGCGATGCCGCCGCGGCGTTCCATGAGCTGCAAGGAGAACAGCGGCGGCGTGGGAGCCGTCGTCCTCCTGCCCTCGCCGCGCCGGTCTGTGCCGGAGCCTCGGGTCGCCGGCCCGTTGGAGCCGACGACGCCTCGGCGGAGGCGGAGCGCCGCCGGGTCGGAGGACGCTGCGGCGGCGGGGAAGGGATCGGCGGGCGGCGCGTTGCGGGAGGTGATGGGTGCGAAGAGGAAGGAGGAGCCGGAGAAGGAGGAGGCCGCGCACGGCTTGCGCGTGCTGACGGGGCGGCTGCTGCAGTGGCGGTTCGCCAACGCGCGCATGGAGAAGGCCATGGCCCGGGCCACATCCGCAGCCGAGGTAATACAACAGACTCGAGCACCGGGCTCATTTCCCTGCTTGAATTGAATTTTGAGGATACATACGTATGAATTTTCTGACGGGCACATTGATATTATGCAGAACAAGCTGTTCTACACGTGGCTGCGCGTCGCGGAGCTGCGCAACATCCAGGCGGCGAAGCGCGTCGTGGCGCAGCGGCGGCGCCAGAAGCTGAAGCTGGCGAGGATGCTGCGCCCGCAGCTCCCCCTGCTGGCGTCGTGGGACCAGCTCGCCAGGCCGCACGACGACGCCGTCGACGACCTCGGCCGCGTCCTCGCGGTCGCGTGCACCAGCGTCCCCTTAGCCGCCGGCGCGCAGGTACATACTTATACCATTACTACTACTACCTCTTCAGTGTTCACAACGCTGGCTGGCCTCACGTACGCTGCCACTGACGTCCGCATGAACCTGCGTCCTTGCAAGGCGGACCTGCAGTCGTTGCAAGAAACCGTGTCATCCTGCGTGGGCACCGTGGACAAGATTGAGGCCATCAACGACACGTTGTACGCCACGGTACGCGCTCCCTAGCACCGCATTTGAATCCGCCGAATCTTTACAGTCAATTCGATAGCTCACGTTTGCTACGCCGTACGTGCAGGCCGCCGCGACGAGCAGCGTGCTGGGCGAGCTCGCGCGGACGATCCAGCAGGAGATGGAGTGCCTCGAGGAAGCCACGCGCCTGGCCAGCATCGTCACGACCTTGCAGGTGGGTAGTACGCAGTAAGCTCGGTGGATTGATTGTCAAACACTCAAAACTTTTTCCTTTTCTTGGTCGTATTAGCTGCTTCCAAATTCAGTACTTGTTCTTAATCAAATTGTTAGGAGAAAAGGTACCTGTTCTTTTACTCACTGTGACCGAGACACTACAGGCCGCCGGAAGTAGTACTATTTCATATTCGTGCGTCATGAGTTCCTGTTTTGTGCAGACGAAGGAGCTGAGTCTCCGGGCGAACCTCATGCAGGCAAAGCAGAGGCTTCACCAGGGTGCCGTTGGCGCTCCAATGTTTGCGACTTCTGGCTGGTGTTTTTGATTAGATCAGAGAGGCAGGAGCAGAGCAGAGTACAACTACTCACCCGCCATAAATTAATTAATTAAAATGATTAAGATACAAGACTTAGTGTTCATGCTGAAGAGAGGTCAGCCGATTCGACGACGTGGGGCTAATGCGTCCTTGTGTGAAATAAGTTAAAATGTTATGCTAGTTGATGGAGAGGGGTGCGCCGTGTACTTGTCTCCGGCCGCTGGCCCAGTTCTGTGGAGGATTTCGTGTGAGGTATTTTCATTATTTTCTGTCAGTGGATAGTTGTGATTTATTTGTGTGTATGAATATTTATAATTATAATTTGAACTGTTCATGGGATGGGAATGTACAATGTATATAAGTTCTAGATTTATGATTTGGGATATCCAATTAAAAAGGCATGCATAAATATTTATGCGCTTCGTTTGTAAGTAGAAAAAAGGAAAAAATGATTACAAATGTGATATCATTATTCAAAATTACCATATCCTGCGATCACATATATTGACACTAATTGGAGCTCATTTTTTTTAAAAAAACTACTATAAAAGCAGGGAGTTTTTACGGTAGTTCCAAACAGAATGAGACGTCTATTTTGATGAATCTCGATGATCTCTTACACCCTAGGGTGTAATACATTATTTATTATTATTATTATTTTAAAATTAAAGTCAGATTTTGTGGATCTGTTAATTACACTTTGCAAGGGACAAAAAATCTTTAGAACATGACAACGTGAGTTCAGCTCGTGTACGTGCCAATGTGAGTTAGGCCAAATCACGTCCATGTGAATGTGAGAGAAAAAAAATCTTTAGAACGTGACAATGTAGTTCAGCTTGTGTACGTGCCAACGTGTGTATGTGAGTTAGGCGACGAGCTCAAGGTTGCTTACGCGCGTACGTCAGTTAGGATAAATGTAACATGGATAATAGAAAAGATTGCACATGTCAATTTGTTACCTTATAACCACACCGTATTTTGTGAGAGGAAGGACCGGATATAATAGGATTTTGTACCAAAGTGACCTCCAAAAAAATTGCAACGCATGCGGCACACGTACCTGGATGGAATTCACTTCAACAAATTAAAAAAAAAGGAACCGGGGAGGTGTGGTTCCAGCGATATGTTCTTTTCTTCTGCAAACTACTTATCAGTCAACGAAAATCCTTCCGGTATTTCAGGAACGGAATCAAGTGCGATCCTTGCGGGGTAGGAGGAAATTGGAAAATAGATAAATCTGATAATTTCATTTTTAATTAATTTCTTTTTTAGAAAATCAATGGCTGAGATTTATTCTTTGTCTTACACCCTTGGGTGCCAGACAAGTGAGCTAGGACTACCATAAAACTGCCCTAAAAGTAATTTATAGTGGCAAAAGGGCTAAAATTACAGCCGTCATGAAAACGCCTCCACACTATTGCCCTCTATATTTCATCTTCATCACCACCTCCTTCCTCTCTTCTCTCCCTTTCACCGCACTTCCCTCCTCTCTTGTATCTCATTCACCCAAAGGCACGGCCGTCGACCACCCTCCCTCCACGAGTTCTCTCCTTTCCGATCACAGTGACGGTGCTATGAAGCATGTCCACATAGACACTTATCTAAATACGTGCATCAAAGTAAAGGTTACATCAAAGGGGAACTAAAGGCAAGTAATACATCAAATGGATAGAATATCAAAAGGGGAAGTACTTGTAACTACAGGATGAGATATAAACAAAGGTAATTTTTGTTTGGATTATGTTTCCATTATTATTTAATTGTGTTGACATCAATATAACCATCAAAACTTATAAGCCCTACTCTAAGATCTCATCAATACTATAGGGATCCTTGGCCGCCCTTCCTCCTTGGTGTGTCCTCCCTTCCTAGCGTGCCCTCCCTCCTCGACACTCGCCCTCCCCTAGCAAGTATTCAATGAGGATGGCTCAGAGGTGGCAGATCCAATGAGGATGGCCTGGAGAGGGGGCAACATAAGAGCGGTGGTGGTGGAGCACGAGCTACCAATTTTGTGTCTGACATCATTTTTCTTACATTAGTTTAGAGTGTACTCCCTTCATTCTTAAATTGTTATCGTTATTGATTTTTTTAGTTAACTTTGACCATTCATCCTATTCAAAAAAATTAATTAATATCATATATATTATCATAGTTTATTTTATTATCAAATAAAATTGAAGCATAACTTACATTTTTACGTATTTGAAATAACATTTTAAATAAGACAAATAGTAAAGTTGATAAAAAAAATCAACGACGATAATAATTTAAGAATGCATGGAGTAGGGCCTATGTGTCCACTACTACGAAAAGCCAATTTATAGTGGCCTTTCTTAGCAACTGATGCCTCTTCCGCAACTATAGTCATTAGCAATTGATACCTCATCCGCAACTATAGTATGTTATGGCCTACGACTAATACTATTTTTTGTAGTCATGTAAAAAACTAGATCAAGGAATTATTTGACATATAGCATACTAGAAAAGAAAAAGGACAATATTGTAGAAAAGAGAAGAAAAACCTTTTGTTTTTATAACATATATTGATGGACTTTTTAAATTGGTTTCAAATCCTAAATTCCTTGGGCTCTAAAACTGGCCAGATCGATTTCTCAAAATTTGTCAGGTTGGTATTGACAGATTTAGAGTAGTCTGAGGTTTTAGGTCTCTTTCTCACGAGGTTTTAGCATGCTTATATATAGTCAAGATTTAAACGGACTATTTTATATCCACTTGAGCTTATATGTCTTGATCTTGCCTTTTTTTTTAATTTTCATTTCATGAGGGTTGCCCGCATATGCTTCACTTAAACAAATCAACCATACCCTAATGACTATGTGGAAGGACCTTGATATCACCCAGATTTTTGGGGGGGGGGGGGGGTTGAATAGGTGAATTTGAAAACTTAAAATAGAAATCAATACAAAACCGGTCAGACCGGTGTGGCAATGCTCAGTAGATGTTCCTTGCAGATGCACTTAGCCTCCACACAACACAAACAAGCACACCTAAGTTGATCGAAGCTGAAACACAATATGAGTTAGAAATGAAATAAAAGATGCAAACCGATACAAGGAGACACAAGTGTTTGTTTAACGAAGTTCAGATTCACCCCGTGAATCCTATGTCGCTGTTGAGAAAGCTTGAGCCGCTCAAAAGCCAACTCCAAGCCAGATCTCTTTAAATCACTTTTCCTGTCCACTAGATTGATCTTTTTCCTTGCGGAGGTAAGATCGTAGCCCTCACAAACTGACATGTGGTTCATCACAACTTGGAAGCTCATCGGGCAACGCCTAAACTTCTATAAGGCTTCACCTCCAAGAGTAACAAATATTTCACGATATGCTTGACACGGCCACAAAGTGCTCAAGGCTTGGGATTGCTCACTAATGCTCACTTAGCTCAAATCTCTCAACCCAACTCAAAGATTTTTACCAAATCACTCAAATCTCACAAAGAGGTGTCGGGGAGAGCTCAATATAGTCGTTGGTATGTTCTAAGATGCTCTGGAATCAACAACACACAAAGGAGGAGGAAGAGAAGCATTTAAACCCTTTTCCAAAAACTAGCCATTGGTACTATCAGATAAAACCGATCTGACTGGTTTTAGAAACTGACCTAACCTTTTTTTGACCCGCACACCAACACAACTACACAAGGCACTCCACTCCAACCTATTGGATCTCAGTTCACCAACACTTAAGGGGCTTTCAACAAAGTATACAAGACCACCACACTCAAAACATAGCCAAAATACTAGATGCCCAAAACCGATCTAATCTGTTTGCCAAATCGGCCAGATTTGTTTTGTATAGATCAGCTCACTAAAAAGGTTAGGTTTAAAGGTCTTTCTCTCATGGTTTCTACCATAGAAATTGAGCACTTTAGAATTTGTCAAAACATCTATGTTGCATCCTACTTGATGGAGCGACAAACCTATACTCAAGATAAAAAAACAAAAGTATATTTCATGTTTTTTGAGCTTTTAGTCTTTATACTTGCCTCTTTCTCTTTTATCACTTTATTAGGGCAGTCAATATTTTCTTTATCACTTGAGAATATTAACTTTAAGCTGATGACAAAAAAAATTGTCTTCATTTGATCAATACTATACTTATCATAGGCAAATCATTTTGCCTTGTACACTTGTTGTTTTAACAATTTTGGCTTCATAAGATGTGTCAACACGAGTAGTATTTGAGCACATCCACCCCTAGCTGATGACTATGGTTAATGAAATCATCTAGTCAATATTGTACTTTTCATCCTAGATCACCTTGTCTTCTTCTCTTAACAAAATGATTGACACCTAGAAATATATGGTTCGTCATGGCTTGTTCGATCCATCGGAATCAACTCTACTTGCTCTTCTCCATCACATAGGTCCTTTGGTGCTGAAAGTGCATCTAGGCCTCTAATTATTGTTTTGAATGATTGACGTTAATACAATTAAAAAGGACTAATATTTCCATTGAGCATGTGTACAATTTCTAATTATTGATATATATGAGAGCAAGGAAATTAAAAGAAAAAAAATGCCAACAAAGTGTAAATCTTGGAAAAAGAGCATCTACACTCAAGAATCAAAGCTTAATGTTTTTATCTTTTATATAGAGTATAGGAACACCATACTATCAAGAGGGTCACAAAAGAAATAAGTGTTGAAAGACCAAATGCTCAAATCATATTTCAAGTGTAAAATATTTTGCTCCAAATCTTTTTCACCGGACAATGTCTGGCTCTATTGGACATTGTAGTCAGATTCTAGGAGGTTGCACACTATTTTGAAATTAGTGGATTCGGACAATATCCAACTCAGTCGGACTCCAGAACCGTGCGCAACTCGTCAACTTAGGAAGAGCATGACAATGTCCAACTCTAGTAGAGCAATGTCCGACTCATCAAACAATGTTTGACTCTATAGGATAAATATCCTACTCTTAGAAAAATCCGAAGCAATCGGTCGATCCAGTCGAATCATAGAGAGCTGCTCAACCAAGGTTATTGGACAATGTCCGATTAATAAATACCCAGGGTAATCCGAGTCTAGGGCAATATTCTTTTGGACTCCAGAGCCGTGCACACAAGTTTTTTGGACAATGTCCAACCCCTGTTGGACAATGTCTGACAATCATTTCTTCCAACGGCTCTTTTTCAAGCTACAACTATAAAAGTGACCCTTGGCCCCCTTTGGTCGGCTGGCCACTTCCAAATCTGAAATATACACTCCCAACACATTTGAGCACTCTCTTTCTCCTCCCTTGATTCCTACTCCAATCCTTGGTTGGTTTGAGAGAAGTTTTGAGGAGATTTGATTGAGCAATACATTCCACTCAAGAGCACTTGGTTCATCCTCAACACCGGCGTCTTTTGTGTTTGTTACTCTTGAGGATTTATCCCCTAGACAGTTAGGCATTGCTCGGAGAGCTCCCAAGTTTGTGGTTGAGACGTGGGATATTTCTATTGGCCCCTTCTTTGTGGAGTTTGATAGTGAACCATCAAGCTTGCCTTGGTGGAAAAGAGGTTTAGGGTTAAAAGAGACCCAGTACTTGGTGGATCCCTCAACAAAGACGTAGGCTCCTTGGTGGAGTTGAACTTCGGTGAAAAATTCTTGTGTGTACTTGTCTTCTTTTGTTATTGATTAAACCTGCTTGTGTGCTTTGCTTGTTATTATTTATCTAGCTAGTTGTAGTGCTTACTTTTCTAGATTTAACTATGTAGGTTGCTTGCTAGCTAGTGCCCCTTTTGATATTGCTTTCTTGCATGCTCACCTGTTTGCTCGTAGCTTGAATCATGCAACTTTATCCATTTCGACAACCGATCTATTTTCTGCTCGAGGTCGTCGGATACTGCCCTTCAATATGTTCACTTTTGACTAGCTTATTTTGTCTTGTTGAATTTGATTGATATTATCACAATAAGAGATGTCCATCTTCATTTTGCATATATCATTAAAGAGACATATCAAGATAAGTTCATACATCCATGTCCATTTGTTCGTTATACTTCATATAACCTTGTCTTATGTACTATATGGTATTTAGACAAATAAAAGTCCATAAGCTTGTCTTGATAACTTGTCAACAATGATATTACAAGATGATTTCTGCTCATCATCTCAAAAAACAGAGTAGACCTTTAAACATTTTGTCAATCAACTCACCAAAACTCACTAAGGCCTAGATGCACTTTCACTATGAATTTCTATTTTTTTTTTGTCGAAGACTACATTTTCCATTCACAGCAGATGGAACACTGGAACATATGCCGTGGGTGCACATAACTTTTCAGAAATATACAACCAAAGGAGAAAAGTGATAGAATTATGATATTATTAATAGTGCAAATAAATAAGATGATTAGAAAAAATTACAACCTAAAAAGGATGTATTTTTATAACATTATATTACCTAAATATATGGTTTGTATAAGTTAATAAAATATTTGATTAGATATATAAATCACATCTGACCCAAATTCAACCCTCACATTGAGACCACCATCATGGGTATCAATAAGAACTATTTATACGATGCAAGGGATAAATGAAAAACAACCTATGTCTAAGATGATACGTTATAACTGGAAAAAAATTATGTTCTAAAGGCAAGAATATGACATACTACATCTATATAGATTTTAGTCTACATGATCTGTAAGATGTATATCCAACACTTCATATATGGTAACTTATCTTAAACTAGCTAGTTTAATTATTGTAATGATACGTGTCACAACGAAGACCATGAAATTGTTTCTCAATAATATAAAAATGAAAGAGACAATTTGCCAAATAAAATGTTATATATAATTTTTTTATCCTTAAGTGCATGCAGCACTATGCACATAATGTTCGTTCACACTAGGATTCTAATCAAAATATAAAAGAAATCAACTCAAATGTTGATAGGTACATTAATGTTATAACAAAATTATATTAATACGTGGCATGCAAGCGAATCACTCAATTATATCATATGAGTCATATAGGAGTATGCGACTATGCGAGCGTCACATAATAGGGAAATATGAAGAGGATGAGCGCTGGATGGTTTGCTCAGGCGCACGAGTCGGTTCTACCACTTAAGATGATGCAATTTCACATGTTGTTTAAAACACGTATCACTTGATGGCGTGTGTGTGCGTGTCAGTGTGTGTGGGTGGGTGGGTGGGTGGGGGTAAACCGAAGTTGATGCTATGACTCAATTGAATCTGCAGATAGTATTTCACATGTTTCTTGATGACAACATGTTGGGCTAAACTGAAGTTCACGCTAGAACCCGATTGAATCTGCAAACACTGTGGCCTACAGCTTAATAATGCAAATTTGATCTTTCACGTACGCTAAGCCTAAACTTTTTGTAAAAAAAAAACCTTTAGATGTTTGAACTCTGAAAATTCAACAAATCAAATCCGAACAGAGAAAAGGCAAGATCGTGAAGGCATCGTTGTATTTGGCAGTTGTGGTATGTGAATAGAATGCATTCATGCATGGCTGGAGGTGCGTGCCCATTTTGGGAGCCACGGCCGACTCCCGAGCGGTAGCAGTTTGAGGTGGAGCCGGATGCCGATGGGAACATGGGAGATCACAGATCCGGCTTGTGATGACAAAACTGTTGTTCTTAGCCTAAAAAACTATTTCGAAACCAAATTCAAACACTTTTAGTTAGTTCAGAGGTGTTTTTGGGCATCTTTTGAAAAATACTCTTGCTTAGTGCTGTCCAAACGGACCGCCCCATATAGCCCGGTCCAGACCAAATTCAAACACTTTTAATTGGTTCAGAGGTGTTTTTGGGCATCTTTTAAAAGATACTCTTGCTTAGTGTTGTCCAAACGGGCCGCCCCATATAGCCCGGCCCAGACCAAATTCAAACACTTTTAATTGGTTCAGAGGTGTTTTTGGGCCTCTTTTGAAAGATACTCTTGCTTAGTGCTGTCCAAACGGGCCGCCCCATATAGTCCGGCCCAAACACAGAAAGGCTCGGCACGTTAGATATCAGGCTGGCGCGGCACAAAATTTAATTCGGGCCGTGTTGTGCCGCCTATCGTGTCGTGGCCTCGGCGCATGACACGGCATGAAATTCATTAGCCGTGCCAGCCCGGCTCATTAAGCACGTGAGCCCAATAAACATTTTGGCCCGTTAGTGTTGAGGGATGAAAAAATGAAAGAAAAATTGGTGCTAGACGTAGGATTCAAACTCAGGACCAATTGGTTGGAAGATATCTATCTTACCATTACACGAATGATGCCTTGTTGAAGTATGGGACACATAATTTTTTCTAGTGTCAGATTTCTGGGCCATGCTTAACTGGGCCTATATCATGCTTCACGGGTCGATAGCTAAATGGGCCGTGCCCATGCCACCTGTCGGGCCACCCCCTTGACCCAAGCATAGCCCGTAGCCTTGCTGGCCCGACACGATATTAAATAGGTCGTGTCGTGCTTGGACCGGACCAAACATTGCATGCTTCGGGCCAGCCCGCTCAGCACAGCCCATTTGAACAACACTACATCCTCCCTAAATCACTAATGATATGAGAACCTGACCTTCATATGGGGCCTACGAATGCAAAATGGTTAACAAAGGCAACAGGCTTCTGATGTGAAGATGCAAGATGCACTCATCAATGAAGAGGCTAGAATATTGAACCAGTCCAAACCAGAGGTGAGCAAGAGTAGTGCTGTCCAAATGGGCCATGCTGAGTGGGCCGGCCCAAAGCACGCAATTTTTTGCCTAGCCCAAAGCACGCAATTTTAAGCCCGGCCCAAGCACGGCACGATCTGAGACTACGGATCGTGCTTGGGCCGAGGCGGTGGCCCAACGGGCAGCACGGGCACGACCCATTTAACTATCGGCCCGTGAAGCATGATATAGGCCCACACGGCCCGAAAATCTGACACTAAAAGGAAATTATGTATTTAATACTTCAAAAAGGCATCATTGATGTAGTGGTAAGACAGATATCTTCCAATCGATTGGTCCTGAGTTTGAATCCTATATCTAGCACCAATTTTTATTTCATTTTTCATTCTCAACACTAACGGGCCAAAATGTTTATTGGGCTCACGTGCTTAACGGGCCGGCCCGACATGGCATGGTCCGAATTAAATTTCATGTCGTGTCTGGGCGGGCGGCCTGTTTGGACAGCACTAGGAGAATGTGCTCTAGTTTTGTTATAATTTTGAGTAGTCCAAAGGCGTCAAGGATTCAGAGTAATGTGCACGTATCGGACCAACAAGATGAGTTCGGCAAGAGACCCGATCATCTTAAACTTTGAGAGCAGAGGAGCAGAACCTTTCAAATTAAAATCAGAATGGTGAACTCAAACATGAAATGGAAAAGTACAAGCTACCCGATCACCTTGAACTTGGACACCGTACCCTCCCAAATGCAAAGAAAGCTAACATGCTAGACTGACAACTACATGCTAGTTTTGAAACAGAACAACGGTGCAATGACCTACAACCTTAAAATAACGACGACACAATAATCAGCTTATTACCAACCCCTGATGCATGAACAACGTTGGCACGAGCGCAATGTTGCGCAAACTTGTGAACACGAAAACTAACGTCGTCAGCTGGAAGAAGCTACGACGTGCTTGCGCCGGATGGATTACAGGCACTTGAATCCGGTGGGGACGCCCTTGCCGCAGAAGTTGAGGATGAGGCTGAGGTTGATGGGGATGTTGAGGTTGAGCCCCAGCACGTTGGCCTTGATGGCGGTGCAGAGGCACACGGCGGCGTCCAGCTCGACGAGCCCGTTCAGCAGCGGGCAGCACGCCTCGTTGGCCGGCACGCCGGCCTTGGCCTTGATCAGGTCCAGCACGTTGGCGCACACGCCCAGCTTCAGCGCGTCCTTCGGGCAACGACCGTACCACCCCGTCGTCCCGTCGTTGCCGCTGCCGCCACCGCCGCCGCCGATGGGCCCGATCCCGCCACCGTTGCCGCCGCCGATCGGTCCGATGCCGCCGCCGCTTCCGCCGCCGATGGGTCCGATCCCACCGCCGCTGCCGCCGCCGATTGGAAGACCAATCCCACCGCCGTTGCCCCCACCGTAGCCGCCGTCGTTACCTCCGCTGTTGCCTCCGTTGCCGTAGCCGCCGTTGTTGCCTCCGTTGCCGTAGCCGCCGCTGCTCCCGCCACCAGGAGCGCCACCACCATGGCTCCCGCCACCATGAGCGCCGCCGCCGTGGCTCCCGCCACCCGGCGCGCGGCCGCCGTGGCCACCGCCGTTGTTGCCGGGGCCGCAGTAAGGGCAGGCACTGGTGACGGCGACGAGCAGGAGGTTGAGGGCGAGGAAGAGGGCCGCCTTGGACGCCATTGGTCACACACACCACACAACGAGCAGTCAACCACTGGCACTCACTGGCCACTGCAAGTGTAGTGAGTCTCGGCCAATGGTGGAGAAGCTCGCTCCATCGCCTGGCCTTATAAAGATCTCGCGAAGTGCCAGCTGCAGCCAACCAGTGGCCGTCAAAATCTACGCAAGAAAACAAGATGGAGCAGAACGCACCGTCAATGGCGATATTCTCTTCTCCGGGGGACGGGCCGCGTCGGACAAGAAGCCGTGACCCGATAACATGTGCATGCATGCTCGCACGGGCAGAAATGGCCGTCAACCCGTGGGCTGAGAGCCGGCTAGCTGGACCTTGGCTTGCAGGGACTGCGGATCACGTAAGTTGTGACAGTCCTAGTATCAGATTTGGAGGTTTACCGAACTACTCCTTGTTTAACACGGGTAAGCGGTATGAAGCTCCTTGTTTAGTGGAATCCCTAGGCACTAATGGACGGTGCACACGAGCGCTAATGAGCATACGCGCTGTATCGATCCGTAAGTACGACTTAGATCTGCGCGTGAGATTAGCGCCGCCTTTTGGCGCGTAAGGTCACGGGTTCGCTATAGGTTTCCGGGGATGTGTTGTTGTACTCGTACGCAATAGTTGTATGTATTCACAGGGACGGTGCTCGCTGTCAGAAGGGTAGCATGCAGCTGGGGTCCGGGTAATCTTTATCTTGATTCATGCTCGTCACTTTGCGTTCCTAGTGGTCACTTGTGATGTGCCGACATAAATGGTAACCAATGATGCGACATACAATAGCCACGAGGCCACGAGGGCTTGCTAAGTTACACAGTACAAATAAAGCAGGGGTCCCGGCCAGCCCCATGGCCGTTAGCTGAAGATAGCTTTCTTTTTTCCCTTCTGAACATTAGGTATGCTCAGGCCTAGCTTGTGAGAGGTGCCTTGGAAATCATAGAAGGAGATGATACCACGTGAACCAAAGCTTACTCGCTCATTAGGTTTGTTAGCACAAAGAAGCTTTACTCATGCTGAGCTGCTGATGTGCAAATACTGGCCAGCGTTATCACAAAAAAATTGGAAGATGGAAATCATAAGAATGCGTACCAGTGAAAACACAAGATGTGCTTAGCGCAAGTACTTAAAGAGAGAGAGAGAGAGATTTTTTTTTTTTGCAAACATAAAAAAGCTTTGTGTCCAACTTTTATAGAAGAGGATGCTCAGAGTGACACAGGGTACCGCACAATGCCTCTTCTTGATAGACATGGCAATGGGTACTCGTTACCCACGACTCAACGTGATAGACATGGCAATGGGTACTCGTTACCCACGACTCAACGGGTTTTATTCCTATTAGGAGGCGGGTACGAGTAAAAACATTTACCCATACGTCTACTAACAGAGAGAAAGGTTCACCCATTGGATGAGCTGTTTTGAGTACGGTTTGCCTGTACCCAAACCCACTACCTGACAGACCCGGAACAAAATATAATTCTAAGCCCATTTACAAGGAGGTGTAGCCTAACACCAGTCTTCATCTAGCAGTCCAGCCCAACTCTAGCAAATAAACTCTCCTCCCCAACTCCCAGTATTGATCTGGCTGGCATAGGTAAATTTTACCTGACGGGTATGGTCTGGGTCAAAATCTCCACACATAAGTGTTAATGGAGTATACAACAGGAGTTATCTCAGCTCATGGGTATGAGTTTGAGGAGGCAAAACCCGATGGGTTTGGACCCATTGCCATCTCTACTTCTTGACCTATGACTTATATGAGATTGTAATTTGTGAAAACAACAACAACAACACTGGAGCGAGCCTACTATGGCCATAAGGTTTCCAAATTGCGAGCTCATGCCTCCTTTCATAGCTAGGCTTCATGATTGATACGTCAAAAACTCCTTTTTCCAATCTAATATGTGCTTAAATAGATCTAACCATCTTGCTCCACAACTTAAACACTCGTCTTCTTGATATAGGCACCTTGTTCCAAAAACACACTCTTTTTTTTCATATAAGAACCTCATTAATAAGCAGCTTAGTTGTACATGTCCTTATGGCTATGTGCAGATTGGCGATTGAACTCAGATGGATTGAAGTTGTAACAAGGACTTGTCAACATCGTAAGGACTTTGCAATCAGTTATCCATTCATCACCATAACCCACCCCATTATTTTACTTCAATCCACTCTTGACCTACTGCTGAGGACTTCAATACGATGAGAACTAAGAGTATCTTTACAACTTAAAAAACTCAAAAAAAATATTTGGGAGTTTTGGAGAAACCTCTTCACCAAATTTCGAGTAAGTTGTTCCCATAAAAGAGGTAAATTGTTGCCACATCGTGAACCTGAGGCTAGCTCATGATGGTTTTTGTGAACACCACCACTATTGTATGAAGTATATATGAATGTCTTTCTGGCCGTGGGTAAGCCAGCTTGCCGTTGGGCGACATGGTCATTCTTTACCGTGGCCATCTGCTGGACCTTGTGCCCACCTAATTAAGTCGTCTTGTATTGGAAACTGTTTGCATCACCGAAGGAAATCATCCGTTGAGGGTATGCACAAATCGTGGATGATTATTGGGAGGCATGAAGCGGCGACCAAGGCTTCACCAGACTTGGTACGCGAGTACGCGAAAAGATAGAAGCATACATAGGAGGGCACATAGGATTATTGATAGAGTATAATAGGTTGGCAAATTGAGCTATTTTAGCGGTTTGGATTGATAATTAATTAAACCTCTAATTTTAGAAGTGATTTACATATTATTATGCATGAGAGCATCTCCAAGAGAGCCTCATAAACTCTCCCTAAATCAAATTAATGAAGTTTAATTTAAGAAACCATCTTCAACGGCTTTCTAAAATAACTCACAGATTTATTCTCTCCCTAAATTCTTCTTATTTGTAGCTAGAAATGAAAAGAAAATTAGGGATCTCAATCCTTGTATTTACAAGAGAATTAATGTTGTTGTGGTCTCAAATATTAATATGAACCAATCAAAAGTTTTTGTGATCTATTTTTTAGGGAGAATTATTGGAGAAGATAAAAAAAATTTCCTAATAATTTTTGATCTGCTACTAAAAATACTCTTTTGAGATTAATTTTTTTAGGAGTTTTTAGAGATGTTCTAACGGTGGTATAGATGAAAGAGTGCATTAAAATAGAATGGCATAGTGGGTGAAATTCTTCAAGACTTTTTGTTTTATTCAGCAAGGCCGGCCCTGTCGGTAGCTAGGCATATGTGACTAGCCCATCTTACCTAGTTTCAAACCCCGCCCTAGCAAATAGCTATGGTGTATGGACCCTGACCTTGGAACGTGACCCATGAGACCTAGCGCACTTATCAGCTGTGATTGGCCCATCGTGCAATAGCCGTGGTCCGTGGACCATGACAGATATGGCCGACAGATAAGGCTTAATGATTCACCCAATCAAAACAGTTTTGGTTCAATTCGCGAAAATCAAAAGTAATTTGGGAGTACATGGGACAGGTAACATTGATGGAATCACTTGAAGATGCATCGAATCCGCATCCCGTGCCTCCCGCGACCACAGTCACACATCCACAGCGCGCTGCGGCACCACGGCACCAGCCCTAGGAATCGACGAACAACACAGAGGCCTGATGCCTGGAGCAAGGCGGGATGGTGGCCCAACTCCAATGCCGCACGCCGCGCGCAGGGTTGCCGTGGTGGGCGCAGGCGCGGCGGGTCTGGCGGCGGCGCGGGAGCTGCTCCGCGACGGCCACGCCGTGCGCGTCTTCGAGAAGTCGTCCCGCGCGGGCGGCACGTGGGCCTACGACCCGCGCGCGGACGACGACGCGGGCCCGCTGCTGGGCCGCGACCCGGGCGCCGTCCACAGCAGCATGTACGCGTCGCTGCGCACCAACCTGCCGCGCGAGCTCATGGGCTTCTCGGGCTTCCCGCTGGCCGGGCGGGCCTTCGCGGGCGACCCGCGCACGTTCCCGGGCCACAGGGAGATCCTCGCCTTCCTCCACGCCTTCGCCGAGGAGTCCGGCGTCGCGAAGCACGTCAGGTTCCGCACCGAGGTGATCCGCGTGGCGCCCCTCCTCCGTCAGGGAACGAGCGAGCAGTGGACGGTGGAGTGGCGCGGGGAGGACGGCGCGGTGGCGGAGGAGGTGTTCGACGCCATCGTCGTCTGCACCGGGCACTGCACCGTGCCTCTGGTGCCCAAGATCCGAGGTGCCATCTCTCTGCTCCAATTTGTTTTTTTTTCCTTTCCCGTCAAAGTAAAAAACCAATTCCAAGATAAACAAGCCTGTCTGTGTGTCGCAGGAATCGACAAGTGGCAAGGAAAGCAAGTGCACAGCCACAACTACCGCGTTCCAGAGCCGTTTCGAGATCAGGCATGTCTCCTCTAACTGCCTCTCGATCGGTTCTTGCTGTATGTCTAAGAGTGTTCGTCAGTTCACACATTTGGCATTCCCTCGATCTGCAGAGCGTCGTTGTGGTTGGATTGGGAGCCAGCGGAATTGACATCGCTAGAGAAATCTCTCGCGTGGCCAAGGAAGTGCACATCGCATCCAGATACTGTCAAGATCGGCTGGGCAAGGTCGAGTTGTACCCGAATACATGGATGCACGCAGAGGTTCAATCAAAAGTCTCAACTTTCTTTCCTAGTTCCTCATGAGCTCCTTGCCCTGCATCATCACATTCGCATATATACGACGGCCTGTACTAATGCTAATGCACACTCCATGAGCAGATCGATTGCGTCCAAGATGACGGCCAGGTCCGCTTTGCTGAAGGTCCAGCAGTGCCCGCAGATACTATTCTTTACTGCACAGGGTAGGAGGACAGAGAGATCTATCTGTGCTCATTGTTTCTCTTCGCTTTGCATTTCCTCCTAAATATTTGTTAATTTTGCTGCAAAATTACATGGTTCAGGTATCGCTACTATTTCCCCTTCCTCGACCTGGACGGATTCACTGTCGACGACAACCGTGTTGGGCCACTTTACAAGCACGTCTTCCCGCCAAAGTATGCGCCCAACCTCTCCTTCATCGGGCTACCGTCCAAGGTACACCGAGCCTCAGATCTAATCTCGTTTTGTCGTTTCATATGGCACGACACATACAAGCACAGCAAAGCCAAAAAACCCTCGTGTTTGTTTCAGAGCATTGTCTTCCAGTCGTTCGAGCTGGAGGCCAAGTGGGTGGTCGCCGTCCTGTCCGGGCGCGTCACGCTGCCCAGCGAGGAGGACATGCTGGCCGCCGTGCTCAAGGACTACCGGCGCATGGAGGAGGCTGGGACGCCGAAGCGCCACACGCATGTTCTGTGGCCCGAATGGGTAAGCCCAACGCCGTGAAACGCGGCGCACGTTCCCGGGACAAATAGTTTCCACTTCCCAGCCGCAGCGAACGAGTGAGTGCCTGACTCTGACTGAGATTGTTCTTGCGTTTGCTGAAACTAGGTGGAGTACTTCAACTGGCTCGCGGACCAGGTGGGCGAGCCGCATCTGGAGGCAAGGCGGTACGAGATGTACGAGAAGGCGATCAAGTGCATCTTGTCTCTGGATGAGAGCTACAGAGATCGCTGGGACGAACAAGAAAAACAGTGGGCGTCCTAGAATTAATGCAATGGAGAAGTTGATCAACGCATCACGTATTTCAGACCCTCCACCAAGTTAACGTGTCCACTTGACACCATAGATCAACAGTTTCTCTAATTTCTTAAATGGTGTTAATGGAATTAATTTCATACAAATTTCTAATCTTTTTACAATTTCATCATAAATCTACTTTTCAATCGTACCAAATTGTAAAAAGTTTTGAAAAACTCTTTATAATATCATGATGTTATTAGGTCATCAGTTACTACTAAAGTAAGTTGTTTGTTATATCGTCAATCCAAATTTGTATGGATAGAGCTAACAGTGCCGACTCTATAATTTGGAAGGCCCTAGGACAAACTCGCGCCCTTAAGACGATATAAATACTGAAAATCTAATGGCCAAAGAAAGACAAGAGCCTTTGTCGACATCAAACCATTTGGAAGTTTACTTGTAGCAATTTCAACTAAAAAAACATTCAACTCAACATTGGATATATTATCATTAGTAAAAGTTTTTTTTTGGAAAATTTAAATAATACACTATTTACATAGATCATTGTCATCAAGGACATCAAATTCATCAAGTTGAATAAGAAGTCAAACACTTTTTAGATGTCTTTAGTTACTCAAATTAAATCGACTAGTCAAAATATAGCAGGATTTACCTTAGTGTTTAAGCTGAATAATAAGCCATATATATATTTCTTAATTCACAAACATGTATGTGATGATTGATATAGCCTTTGTGGCGAGATAACAAGGGCGATTTGTGGAGGCATAGAAATCTCAAATACTAAGTCTAAAATGTCCACACACATTGGCACCTGCAGTGCAAATATGTGTACATAGCCAGTCAACCAGTGTGTGTATCATTGAAAAAAGAAAAAAAAAAGAGAAGAACAACGGTGGATTTATTTGGGCTAAGCCAATCTACCAACTTGTGTATCAATGAAAAAAAAAACAAGACCAGAGTCACGGGAGGAATCTTTTGGTCTGCTACCTAAGCGCTACTACTGGTTTGGGCCTCTTCAACGTTATTGGGCTGAATTATTAAATATACATGTACAAAATTTTAGGGGCCCCTATCTGGGCTATGCCCTGGGACGTCGCCCTTATCGCCCCGGCCCAGAGTCGGCACTGAGAGGTAAGAGTGTTATGTGAAATTCATTATAAAGGATTTGTTTGCTCTCACATGTCTTAACAAACATAGTTTTGTTACAAGTCATATCCAAATTGTTTCAAATCTAACACACCTACCACACAGAATTCTTTGGATTTGCACACGACTAACTGACAGTTAGTTAGGTAGTAAACAATAATGCTTTTTTTGTTTGTCTTCACCCTTACATATATATGAGACTCATTCTAGTACTATTTCTTTTCTTTAACACTCATTTTGATATATCCTATGAATAGTCATAGAGTATGTTAATTTTGATAATAAAATTGATTTAGTGATAAGAAAAGATACAAGTATTGATATGAAAGCATATAGCAAACATGAAGAGCTATTGTTCCTAAAAAAAGAATAAACAATGATTTTTCTTACTACTTATAGTTCTGTGCATTTTTGTTGTAAAATTTTCTCTAGCAAGATACTCAAATAATTTAAAACAATTATTATTTCAGAACTAGGAAGTTATGATGACGTTCTTTCTACCTAGGTCTTCCTACCCTTAGACAAGGAAAAGCACATGAGAACATTTCTATATGTTGAGGCATCCAACAAACCTATTCAATATTTTAGTGGAGAAGGACATCCTCACCAACATTCTTATCTCAACTAGAGAAATAATGCAACTAAACTATTTGATTAATTAGCTCTTTCACACAAATCACACGCTGTCCCTGGGCAAAACAGGACTCAATCCCCCAATCAAATAGTACCACTGCTACAAACTCAAAGGGACACATGTTGCAGTTACAACATGAGCCTTTGGCTTCAGTCTCAAACAATGGCAGTACAAATTAGCTTCTACACAAATCTCGACATATCCTACATGTAAATGGGGTAGCACATGTCTGGATCGAGCATTGATACGCGCACAACTACCCAAACTGTATATACAACTAGGACGACTACTCAGGTAGTACAACTACTCCATACGCATCTCCGTCAGGGCATGCGTCAGCTTCTCGACTTCACCGGCAGCTTGTGGCTGGCTTTCTAGTCAATGGGCTACTCCGTCTGCACACCGTATTCGTGTTTCTGCATTCGGGCGATTCATTAACAATTGCATAATGTGTGGCCACCATTGGCGTTTGGCTCTCGCTGGAAGCCGGACGTCGTGGCGGCGTCTCGTAAACTTGGCTGTCTGCGTATGAAGCAGGCTCGATCACGCGTTTGTGCTCTTTTCCAATTTTATGATGTACGACCAGAATACCAGATGCGCACGCACGACCTGTAGCGATCCATCTCTCATGGGCCACATGTATGCTGCAGCGATATCGTGGACTGGTTGGCCCAGTAGGCTGGTTTCCATTTTAAGTGGGTTGATCATAAATGGATATAATTTGGCCTAAAAGAAAACCCAGAATAAATCATCTAAAAAGGACACAACCCAGAATAAATAAAAGGGAACAACATAGAGCCAAAACAGGCCAAAACTTCACCTCCCTGCCCATTTGAGCTCAAACACAACACCTGTATTTTTGTTGCCGCACAAGTACAAGAGAGCTCAAACACAACCCATGTATTTTTTGTTGCCGCACAAGGACAAGAGAATGACTAGGCGAACGGTTGAGCTGTGCGACTTGTAAAGTTGTATACGACCCCTGCATTGTTGATCTTTGATGGGGCCTACCGGAGAAAAATCAATTGCTGTGATTGGCTGGACTAACTGGATCGCTCCGAGGACAACGCGTTTATTTATTTTACGAGACGAACAACGGCTTCCCCCTTACTGAGTGATCCTATTGTTCTGCTAATGTGATGTAATACAGACAGCTCCTAACGAACGTGGTATTGCACCATATGTGCCGAACCGGATTAACTAGGACTTCCTCCGACGAGGTCATTGAGAACCCATCCTCTGCTTCAGCTTCTACATTCTAGCTATAGATGCTTGCAATTGCAAGAGCGCTGTTTGTAAATTTAAACACCAACCACCATGTACAAATGTGAAACCAAGATAATTAGCCTCGACGCAAAACCATGAGACATAGCGATATTTTACGTGCTGTGCTGCAAGCAGGCACCTATCGGCAGGCTATAGGAGCATATATTAACAGATCTAGACCACATGCAGTAGGCGCAGTGTGATGTATTAGCGTAATACCAGGACGGAATTGCTAGTAGTGTCTGCATGTACGTCTCGATCGATCTGAACATATACGCACACAACTTGTGCCCGAATTAATACGTATAATACGTACGTAGTCTCTGGTATTTAGGTTGCAGCAATCTAGTACTTAAGTTGTACTTAATTAGTGTCACGTACTTAATTTGCAACTAATCGATCGACTCATCACCCGTCTCCGTCAGGGGGCGTCGTCAGCACTCAGCTACTATCTCCACCACGTCAGACCTGTCCCGGGAGCGATCAATAAGAATTCACGGACTACCAGCGTGCGGTGGCTCCGCCTATCATTTCCTAGTCATGAATCTTTATGGATCTGCGCAGCCGTATTCGCGTTTCTACAACCGACGAATTGACCATTCGTGACGAAAAAAAAAATGGAAAAACTCGGTTTTCGTTGGCGCTTGGCCCTAGCATAAAGCCGATCCGATCCGGCCCAGAGACGCGACGCCGCGTGCGTTGACACTTGGCCGGCGCGTAGCTGCTCGACCACGCCGGTGCACAAGTGTGCAGCCAGCCAGCCACAAGCATTTGTTTACGCAAGTGGGCAGGAAGGCGGCTTCTTTAATTTCTTCCGAATTAGCTTAGCGCATGCATGCCGCCGACGAGTCAGATGTATGTAGCTCTGGCGCGCCGCCGTGCGCGGGGCAGCGCCGGGTACGGGCCGCATCATCATCGAGACAGGTCTGGTCTCTCATCAGTTCATCAGTGCGCCTCCTCCAGATGAATACTAGCTAGAAGAGTACTGACGAATAAAGACGTCAAGCGAGGCGGCGTCGTCGTCGACCGCCGGCCAAGATGAAAGGATCCTTCCGTCTTGTTTCCCAAGCGCCACGTATAGCAGGATCCTGCACCATTTTTAGTATTTCGACGACACGTAGAGTTGAGGGTCAGCGCAGCAAAATGATCAAACCAATGGGCGGCAAACGCGCCCGGTTACTCCTGTCCTCTCCTCGTTTCACGACACAATAATCAAATGTCGGGAAAGAGACACGAAGGAAATTATTTCTGAAATGTTCAAAAAACTTTTTGAAAAAAAAATGAAGTTAACAATTGTGAAACAACGCATCGAAATTGGATTCATATATTCTGAAACAAAAAGGCTCTGGCTGGATAATAATAGATATAAAAGTAATCTGCAGGACGTGTGTTAACGTTCTCGATCAGCTGTGATAATGGAAGACTCCCGCCTCCTCCTCTCACTTGCATTATGCAGCATAAACAAGGGCGAAATAGTTCCGCCGAGCACGTACACCACCTGATCACTTATCATGTGAGGAATCAATAATGCCACTAATAGTTTACCTGGTCCAACCGGCCCTTGGAGATATCCAAACGAGAAGGGGAGAGAATCCTGCCGCGGATAGAGATTGTGAGCAAGCCACCACCCCTAATTTTAGCTCAATAATTGTGTTTGACTTGCAGATTATATACGACTTAAAAACTTTAAGGATACTTGCTCTGTTTAATTCTCTTCTTGATCTTTTCTTATATGTTTTTTCAACTTGCAAATTTATAAGCGCGCGAGACAACTCATCCAACCGTCAGAGCGGATTCAGATGGCCACGTAATTATCTATCTATTGATCTATTTGTTTCATATATCATATTATCACGAGTTGGTATATATATGTAAACCATTGGCCCGATACAAGTTATGAAAATTGGTGCGTCGAAAGCGATGTATACATGTCAAATGCTGATTCGGCGATAAGATGAATTAGTAGGTGGTACCATAATATAATTGGTGGAGGTGGACTAGTATTACTAGTTTCTTGCTCAGGGGGACTCCAATCATATTTCTAGTCTACAGGATCAGAAGAGAAGGAAAACGAAGTAATTGTATTTTTAATGGAGATTTTGCGATCTCGAGTTTGGAAGGGCCGTGAAAGATGGTCAATTACTCGACCACGCAAGCAGGAGTATCTTGTTTTGCCATGACATGGTTTGCTTGGCTCTCTGAATCTTCTTGGGGTCGGGGGTGCAGTAATAAATTCTAGACATTATACTATAGGTAAGCAGTATACTATCATGCTTTGGTCATAGTAAATAACCTGAAACAATTTCGGTAACATGTACTTTCCTTTCTCGTTCAGGAACGAAGAACAACACCATAACGCTGTTTCAGAAATACCAGCAGCTTTAAGTCCGGAATTGATTGGTTGCGATGATTACTACTTAATTAAGAAACCGGTACCCAACGTCGCCCAACAATTACACAAGCACACATGCATACTGTTTGCCGGGCTCTTGCTCCCTAATCAGGGATCAGACGGAGCTTATCCTCGGAATGATTAGCTTTTCCAGCTCACGAGTCAGATTCTATTCTGCCTGCTGGCTTCATTCTCACACCATGTGCTTTTCATTCTGCTGTTAAGCATACATGGAGATCTCGCCACGCTGATAGTGTTTTGGCTGTTGCTAGGCGCGCCTTGTGAACTTTCAGTTTGGGTTGTATATCTTACAGCAAAGTGCAGAGATAATGGCTTGGTTACTGCATTTTTATTAATTCACTGAGGCTGGAGAATATTGGTGCTCTGTAATGTGTAAATTATATAATTATTAGCCCACCCATCTGAAGGAGAATCTGTGTGTTGTATTATTTCATCGAACCGATCGAACTCGGACTAAGTTGAATATTATGCATGATTCAGCTGGATCATGACACCAACAGATAAAAGGTTTCGATTAGGATTGGGTGAACTGACTATTTTCCCCTGGATTCGTGTTCACTTCAACATGTTTCTTTTTACTTGCTGACAGCGAGGTCTCACCCTATATCTGTATGTGTTCTGAACAAGCTATCAGGTAACTGGTTGCTAGGAAAGACGAAAGAAACACTAGAGCTACTCAAAGAACTCATCCAAGCATAAGATGGTAAATCCTTTTAGTGAAACAGATGATGTCAGATGTTTAATGTGGGGGCACACAAAAAAGTCTACCCCAATTCTCAAACAAATATCTATCTCTCCTTTTTGCAAATTGTGTAACTCAGCTACTTAGATTCCTTGTGGTGGAACCTAACCTACCTACCCATCTAGGTTCATGTTCCGAACTCGATATTTATATTAAATTTACGGCTAATTATTCTTTCAGTTGTACATAACATTCTCACCAACAATGAGACGTCATATGGTGACTTCTTGAATCTCAAGATCAGTTGGTCCAATCTCTCGTTGGTCATCAAAGGAACAAGATGTGTATGTGCATGTGTTCATAAGGGTGAGTTATAGTTTGTGTATGTGAAGACTATCTCCTTCTCCCGGAAATAAAGGATCTCAATCAATTTATTGCAACCTAACTAAATCATCAGTTAGCCGCTACATTTGCAAATTTATTACGTACTCATCATGCATAACCTTCTGCAAACTAATGATCATGTTATTACTATAATAAAGGAAACTGAAACGCAAGTTGCATGCAAATGCTGATTGGCGTGTGGTTAATCTGAGGTTGCCCAAAGCCTCAAGAAATAGGTAGTAAACAGGTGTTTACACTATAGAATGAAGACTAGCTGGCTAAATGCCATGTCCATAAGAGACTTTCTCCAGTTTTTTACTCAATTATTGATGCCCAGTTGCCTGATAACTTATCTCCAGTTCCATACTTTTTCAATTAAGTTCGTGTAGGCGATGAAACTGGACCTCATAGTTGGGATGTTCAGTCGCTGTGCTAAACTTTATGGCAGATCGTTGTCGAAACTTTATCTTTTCTTGGCTGAACTAGTATGCAAGTATGCAGCCTCATACCGAGGAACAGAATGGAAAATGTTGCCAGATAAGCAAAATGTATACATCATGCTTGAATGCTTTTTTTTAGGGCACATCATGCTTGAATGCCTGATCGCCTCCGGTCTAATGGATAACGATCAGCTGCCAGGGTTTTCTCGGTTTCAGATGAACATACAATAATTCCTCGCTACTCCATACATGTATCTTTCTTTAAAACTGTTTCAGCTTCTGTAGGTGTACTATTTCGTGGCTACTACAGCTATGTGCAGAGTACCATCTGTAGACATCGAGCTACTAGTATATAAACCTCAATGAATCTTTTTTCCTTTTATTACCAAACAAAGATGACGTCAGAAAAACTTTTTCATGATTATTAGAGGATGGAAACTTTGGCGGATCTTGGCACCACATTGTTCAGAGAATTTTATATAGAAACTAAACGTGTAGCTATAACTGCAAGACTCTCGGGAGATTGGTTGGTTGGTTGGTCCAAATTCCGCTGCCGCGTACAGACATGCATTACCAGAAATGGTTTTGTCCCGACGAAGAGCTAGATTAGCCTTTGCGATTGCAGAAGGGCGGGATAGGTGAATAATTAAACGCTAAATTCAGACAAATAATCGAACACAGACATCACATCCTTATATGATGTCTCATAATTCAAATCAAATCGACAGTGGAGGACGAACAAGCTAGCGAATCAAATTGCCGGTTAAAAACGACAGTTAGGATAGAGACGGCATTGCCTCATGTCATCCTCATGGGTTGGGGCTGCATGTTCTCTCACTACAAACCTGATCGTTGACGTTTGATGACATGGAGCTTTTTATGATACTCGTATATACTACTACCGTTTCTTCAAGTGCTGACTGTGCATGGATCCTTCCATCTTGGTTCTTGTGCTGTCGGTATCGCAGGAACTATGGTTCCTTGTGATAAAAAAAACAAACATCTTGCTGACGATGGCCATGCTGTGAGCATATATGGTTAATAGTACTAGTGGCTGTTTTCAATCTTCAGTGTTCTCACTCGCAAATGCATCTTTCATTAGTAGTTTTAAGAAGTGCATAGGGACTAGCTGTTGTACGTTTCAGAGCGTAAAAAACGCATTTACTGATCGGCCAGATCATCTTCTATCTTGTTCACATCATTTCAACATAACTGTGCTTAGTAGTCAAAGAAACTATATAACCCACTTTCATGATGCAACTCCTCGACAAATTCTTCTACTAGCCACGACCAATCGTCAATCTTAGAGAAACTCGAAAATGTGAAACCTTGACGCCGAGAGAGAAAAGTAACACATATATAGCAGCAAGTTGTGAGAAATACTGTAGGAAGGAGTAAACAGCCCCAGGGAACCCGAAGATCCATATACACCCTATACTCGAAGATGCAACAGACACCCCCATGGGAGCTCGAAGAGGTGGTCGCCGCGATCAACGAACTCGAAAGTGTTTACGTGTATATTTACAGATGGCGTGACCTTTCAGATGTCAGAACCTGAATTTGTTTTCATAGGAAACCATCGGCAGACTTGGTCTCAGGCACACTGCAAATGGAGGTAAATATTGTTGTGACGTATGAAGAGTATCTTTGTTTCTTTAGGGCTTTCTGCCATCAAAGTAGTTTCTTTTTTGTTGTCAACCCTGTATGTGACGCAGACAATGAAAACAGAAGTTGGGATTGGATCGATGGTAAAACAGAGGAATTTCACAGCAAGCACTGCATCCATGTTTTCACTTTCCAAAGAATGAGCCTTTTTAATGTGCTATCAAATTAATTACCCTGCTGCTGGAGCTGGATGACCACGACTCAGGACGATACATCTTTCTACCTGCATGCATTTTATGGAGCCTAGCTAGCTCATGTGTGATCTGTCAATCTAAATGGCAATGCATTTTAAGTTCACTCCAATTATATTGTTGATCAAAGAATATTGGTAGCATAGCAGTACTACATAGGACATGATGTGGGGACCGGTGCGTGTGCAACGACAAAGGAAACTATTCCTGGATCTACCTGCTATCCTCGTGATCATTAGGGTTAATCCATTTGGAGAGAGGGTATCTAACAGGGTTGAGGTTGACGGTATCTATATTGTGAAGTTCTCACGTGCGAGATCTTCCTGTTTGGTTCATGTAGAGATTACAGTTTGAATACACATGGCCAATGGGCATCGGCTAGGTAGATAGCTGCTAATTCAAGCTCAATCAGTGCAGCACGTACGAGCGACGATCCACTTGAGCTAGCCAGAATGGACTAACGAGCTCACTTGTACACTCTGGCAGGGGCAGACTGGCTTGAGGGCCTGCACCTGACCAACCGAAGTTAACATGATCAAAATTCTTGGAGCACTTGGCGTCCTTAATGGAGCTAGATCCAAATATTCCGCACTCTCTTTTCTTCAAGAATATTGCTGGATCCTTAGTCGGCTAGTCCTACTAATATCGTATCTCCTTTGATACACCTTCCCCTGCCTTTTGGGCTTTTGGCTAGAAAAATATGTCTCATCCATGTATTTCGGATGTTTTGGAAATGGAAGAAAATTCTCTACAGTATTTTCTTTTGGAGATGAAGGAAATTGTACGAGGGGTTTTTGTGCGTCCAATTTCCAAGGTGATGTGACTTTGGGGCTGTTCGTTTTTAAGAGCTAAAGGACTAAAATTAAACTTTAGTCTAAATTTTAGCTCTAGTAAAACAAACAGGTGGATTAAAACTAGAGCTAAACTTTAGCTCTAGAGATAAAAAAGGACTAAAAGTAGGATTAAACTTTAACTCTTCAAGAAGGGCTAAAGTTTAGCTCTAATTTAGAGGAGTTTTACTGTCCAAAATATTGATAAGTAGTTTTAAGAAATTATTGGCCAGTAGTTTATTCTAATGGTATAGATTTCATAATCCAAAATCGTAACTACTGGCGAGTAGTTTCTCAGTTTGAGGGCAATATTAGAAAAAATAAGAGTTGTAGATTTATAGCAAATAGTTTTTATTATTATAAATAAAGTTACATTAATAATCAGATTAATAAGTAATATTTTATATTTTTTTAAGATGAACTATATTTAATAATATGGTAGACTTAATATTTTATTATAAAAACAAATGTAAATTATTAATTAACAATGTAATTATTAAATTGCTCTCAAACTATTAGCCAGTAGTTTTTTAAACTACTAGCTAGTATTTTGGACAGTAAAACTCTAATTTAAGAGCTAAACTTTAGCTCTAAAGAAAATGAATATCCCCTGCACCCTGCTTGCCGGCCAGCCTCAAGTTTACTCCTCCTGGTTAACGGGTGTGTTCGTTTCTTTGGGTCTAAATTTTAATGAGGTCATATCAATCATTAAAATGCTATATATGATTATTAAATATATATTAAATATAAAATTAATTATAGAGTTGAATACACATCAGCGTGACAAATTCATTAAACTTAATTAAATCATTATTAAGAGATATTTACTGTAGCATCACATTATTTAATCATGACCTAATTAGTTTTAATAAATTTGTCTCGTCATTCAGAGGAAGGGTTATGGACTAGGTTTTGTCAGTAATCTATATTTAATACTTTTAATTAATATTACAATATTTAATGTGACAGGTCTAAAAATCAGAAGAGTGAAAACGAACACACCTAACAAAGAGCTCAGGATGAACGGTGGGCGCTCGGAGTCGCGGGGACAGGCAGAGGTCGGCACGCAGTGGCAGGATCAAGGAACAGAGGGGAAGGAGACCAAGGTTCCAAGTCTTCCACGGTGGATGTGCATTTATTTGTATATACATAATTGGATATTGGAGTCACCCATCCAGAGTTGTAATGTCAACGCGTGTCGCTCAAGTAGCTAGCTAGCGGCCGTCCGTTGGAAACAGACGCCTTGTCCCCTGAAAACAGAAAGAAATGGACGCACGCTGTGCAAGCTAACACGATGGCCTCTGCTACTGGGCGGCGAGGGTCTATATGTCAAAGCCGGAACCTTTTTGTCCCTGTTACAAAGTGACAGATACGAATCAGAATCTTTTCTCAGGTCCCACCTCGGAGCGTAGCTATTTTTACCGATTCGTGCAGGTAGGAATTGAGTTTTTTTTTTTTGACAATTAGGTCGGAATTGAGTTGATTTTTCTTTTCTCACTCGAAATGGACGGCGTGGTCCTCTGAAAGGAGGAGGAAATGGACGCTACGGCGGCGCAAGCTACAGGAGGACCATTCCACTACTGGACGGACTTAAAGCAGTTCCATATCCTGGTATTGGAATTTCCTACTTTTTTTATCAAGCCCATATACACATCAAACTTTTAAGGTCCCCTTCGAGCCCGGGATATTGGAGCTCTTTCAGATTCTCTAGGAACTATCTAGAGTGAACTTTTTCTTGAAATTTCCATAAAAAATAATGTCTAAGTACACGTGTAACATATGACTCTCATATATATGATTTTTCCCTCAAAAAGTAGGGTGGTGTAGAAATAGCTGCTCAAGACTCAAGAGTGAGGTTTATTGTGGCAGTATGAAAAATTACCGCCCCACTTACTGAACCACTAGAGCTACCTGTCAATCCACGGGCAACCAGCAGGGTGTAGTACTTTTCTGGGACATTTCCATGCTCCACTAATTTCTGCCAGGAAATGAAAGTCAAAACCCGAATAAATTAAGCAGCGCCAGAGTCATGGGAAGCGATGACCGGGGGAGATACCGGTTCCCCCAAATAACACACTGGTTTACAATTTAAAATGTATATAATCGGGTTGATTCCACTTAGCTTTGGGTAGTAAAGGTAGCAAAGGTGAGCGTGGGTAATGGAGGAGGGAGGATCTCTCAGATGCGGGTTAACCCGATTCCCGACGCAAAGATCCACCCCGCGGTTGCCTATAAAAGCCGAGCCCCGGCAGCGTTGCCTTCCACCTCCACCAAGCAGCAGCAACAGCCATTGTCGTGCGCCGCCGGTCCAGCCGACGAGCCCCACCTGACCACCCCTCGATCGCTTTGCGAGCTCCTCGTCGCAGTGTCCCCACCTGTCCCGTCTTGAGCAAGCAGAGAAGAAGCAGAGGTTGCCATGGCTGCTGTTCTGCCCGAGACCGCGTCGGACGGCAAGGCCCTGACCGATGCCTGGGACTACAAGGGCCGTCCCGCTTCCCGCTCCACCACCGGCGGATGGGGGTGCGCCGCCATGATCCTAGGTAACCATTTCTCTCGCTTTCTACCGATCACGGCGAACGACTTTTACTTAATTAGATTAACTAGTTAATAACTGATGAATGAACGAATGAATGAAGGCGCTGAGCTGTTTGAGCGGATGACCACGCTGGGAATCGCCGTGAACCTGGTGCCGTACATGACCGGCACCATGCACCTCGGCAATGCCGCCGCCGCCAACACCGTGACCAACTTCATCGGCAGCTCGTTCATGCTCTGCCTTCTTGGAGGGTTCATCGCCGACACCTACCTCGGCCGCTACCTCACCATCGCCATCTTCACCGCCGTCCAGGCCACGGTTCGCCGCCTGTCCCGACTCCTGATAACCTGCCACGCTAAAAAAAAAATACTAGTATGTGCCATATTCATTTGACTGAAATACTGAATGATGAACGCAGGGTGTGATGATCCTGACGATCTCGACTGCGGCGCCTGGGCTTCGCCCACCAGCGTGCTCCGACGCCAAGGGTGCGAGCCCGGACTGCGTTCCGGCCAACGGGACGCAGCTGGGCGTGCTGTACCTGGGCCTGTACCTTACGGCCCTGGGCACGGGCGGGCTCAAGTCCAGCGTGTCGGGCTTCGGTTCCGACCAGTTCGACGACGGGCACGACGGCGAGCGCAAGAAGATGCTGCGCTTCTTCAACTGGTTCTACTTCTTCGTGAGCATCGGCGCGCTGCTGGCCGTCACCGTGCTGGTGTACGTGCAGGACAACGTGGGCCGCCGCTGGGGCTACGGCATCTGCGCCGTCGGCATCCTCTGCGGCCTCGCCGTCTTCCTCGCCGGCACGCGCAAGTACCGGTTCAGGAAGCTGGTCGGGAGCCCGCTCACGCAGGTGGCCGCCGTCACCGCCGCCGCGTGGAGCAAGCGCGCCCTGCCGCTGCCGTCCGACCCCGACATGCTCTACGACGTCGACGACGCCACCGCCGCCGGCAACGACGTCAAGGGGAAGCAGAGGCTGCCGCACAGCAAGGAGTGCCGGTAAGAAGAATAACCACTACCAATAATCTCTCCGTCCCCCATTCCCTTTCGATTTCTTCCGCGATTAATTTACTCAACGCACTACATGCTCATTCACCTGCCAGAGCGCTACTAGTTTAATTATAGAGAACAACACTGACGATGATAAGAACAGTTAAACCGACCGAGCATGTTGCTCACTCTTGCTTCTTCCAATCAAAGAGGATTAGTGGTTTCCACATCATTGGAGGATTAACCTGCCTCACGTTTTCACGACCTGTTCGACGAGTTATAGGACGTCTTCACCCTATCCTTCTTTTGTCCGATGATGTTGCTCACTCGTGCACGCCCAGCACGCAGAGATCGACATATATCAATACGATACAGAGCAGGCCCCCTTTGCCAGGTTGCAGGCAAGTTGCCATATAAATATTTGGGGAGCTCATCATTGGTGGACCACTTCATCAACATTCACATCCCCATCACAAATAATTCGCCAGAAAAAACCAGCCTATCACTGCACCTCTGGACTCACACATGCGTTCATGCATAGTTAAGCAGGTACCATTAGCACGAGCAATTATACCTCAGCTCACAACAGTAGGTTCTAATGAAAGAGGGGCAGTACAGTATAATTTAGGAGATCGAGATTCGACACCAAGGACGACCTAGGCCTAGGCAACATCTTCGTGCATGTGTTCTTGTCACAAGATCACTGCCGTGCCACCAAATAAACACCACCCGTCATATATAGAATCCCGTAGTACTACTGGCGCAAGGTAAGAGTTGTAGTACTCATCCAGCGTGAAGGAATCCCGCCCGTGGCACTACTGGCGTGAGGTAAGTGCTAGACAGCCACACGGGACGAGGACGAGGAGCTAGTGTGCTATGCAGGACAAGCCCTGATCACCAAAATACGTGTAGAGTAGGGTACAAACACTGCTGCGTGCGTACTCCTGGATGGTCCAGCGTCTAGTGACGGATACCTGGTGGATGAAGGAAACCGGCAGCGTTGGCTTGGCTCAAAAAAAAAAAAGTTGCGAAATAATAGAGCGTCTGGCTGTTGGCTCCATGCACGGATGCGGACACGGGTGGACCAGCGCACAAGGCGCAAGGAGGGAGGAGGTTAGGCGGTGATGTAAATGTGGAGGGCGAGGGAGACATCGCGCTTAGCCGATGCTCATCGCCGCGGTGTGGTTCTGATTCTTAGGCGACTCTTAGCTATGTACCAGCAGCCACTTGCATGTACTGCCTCACTGTACATGTGACATTTCAGTCTCGTCTCGTGCTTGCTCCCCATGGCACCTACTAGTTCACATGTTGGCACACACACAGATAGGGATGTTTTGATCCGGGTGAAACGATGCTCATATACTGCGCTACAGAGAACTGTTCAACTACAAGGACACACGGCGTGCGTGTGACTCTGATTAATTCTAGAATTTTTCGCAACTAGTGCTGAAAAAGTTGTGGCCTGGGGTAGCTAGAGAGCCAATTAGAGTCCGTGACGAAATGAATTAGGTCGGCTTAGCGAGCTTCTGGGCCAGAAGTATTTGTATACTCCTATATAGTATATACTTTTGTATCTGAAACAAAACAACGACAACGGTCAAGCATGCTGTGCCACAAATAACGAAACTTTCCTAACCACTTGCCAAACTCAAAGCACACACCGTCAGTCCATGTCCATCCCATCAGTCACCACCATATATCTGGATTGGTCGACGCAAATTCGACGGTCGAACAGGGAGCTCACTTTTTTGACTTGCAACTCAATAATTGATCGGCTGCACGTCTTTGAAAGGACGGTTAGCTTGCATTAGAGAGTACTGGTTGGTCTGCAGGAGTTGGAGTTGGACACTGGGCGAGGTAACGCCTCTCCCCCGATGGACTGATGCAGTATATTCAGTGCATCTGCTGCTTCGGTGACCGATCGGCCGTTCCAACGCGGTTTGTTTAGTCCCCCAACAGATGCTTTGTCTTGTGGAAAACTTGCCCGGAAAGGTGACGTTGGCCAGGTGCATGCGAGCCCTGCACCGTCACATGGCGCGCTGCGAACGTGCACACGCTCGCATACCACCCCTTTTTTTTGTCCGCAGCCTTGCACCTGCGGAAGCAGGCAGGCTCACGGCCATGGCCGCGCCGAATCAGACGCCTGCGCGCTCACGAGTCGGCCGAGCAGAACCAAACGAAACGAGCGTCAGAGCTGGCGCCACTGCTAGTCGCAGTCACCAAGGTGGGGCCTGGGTCACGTAAACCTAGCTTTTTCGTTTCAGTTTGCTTTACCTGTTATATTAACATAAAGATGATGGAGATGTCAACTTTTGCCTTCGTCATTGGAACTAATGAGCAAACTAATAAGGCAAACTGTTTGTTAATCGTAGAAAAGTTTAAACTGTCTTCTTGCTTCTGTAAATCAACATTTCTACAGCGATTACTTGTTTTCCCAGTCATCTGTAAAACGAAAAGACACTAATCACAACTCGGTGAACAATGAACACAGGTTCCTTGACCACGCGGCCATCATCGCCCCAGACACGCCGCCGGCCACCGCGAGCAAGTGGACCCTGAACACCCGGACGGACGTCGAGGAGGTGAAGCAAGTTGTTCGGATGCTGCCGATCTGGGCGACCACCATCATGTTCTGGACCATTCACGCCCAGATGACCACATTCTCGGTGGCGCAAGCCGAGGTCATGGACCGCAGCCTCGGCGGGTCGGGCTTCCAGATCCCGGCCGGCTCGCTGACCGTCTTCCTGATCGGCTCCATCCTCCTCACCGTGCCCGTGTACGACCGCCTCGTGGCCCCCGTCGCGCGCCGCGTCACGGGCAACCCGCACGGGCTCTCCCCGCTGCAGCGCGTCTTCATGGGCCTCTTCTTCTCCGTCGCCGGCATGGCCGCCGCCGCGCTCATCGAGCGCCACCGTCAGACCACGTCGGAGAACGGCGTCACGCTCTCCGTGTTCCTGCTCATGCCGCAGTTCGTGCTCGTCGGCGCCGGGGAGGCGTTCACGTACATGGGCCAGCTCGACTTCTTTCTGCGCGAGTGTCCCAAGGGGATGAAGACCATGAGCACGGGCCTGTTCCTCAGCACCTGCGCCCTCGGCTTCTTCTTCAGCACGCTGCTCGTCACCATCGTCGACAAGGTCACGGGGCACAACGGCCATGGCGGGTGGCTTGCGGATAACCTCAACGATGGCAGGCTCGACTACTTCTACTGGCTGCTCGGTGTGATCAGCGCCATCAACCTCGTACTCTTCACCTTCGCGGCCAGAGGGTACGTCTACAAGGAGAAGCGCCTGGCCGATGCCGGCATTGAGCTTGCTGACGAGGAGACCATCGCCGTCGGACACTGACGCTGCCACTCCATATATTCCCCTGCTTGCATTGCATGCATGGCGTCGAATGCGTCTCTTCTCTTGTATAACTCGCTCGTTTTCAACTTTCTTTTTTTTTTCGTGTGTTTTGACTTGTATTCGCGTGTATTTGGTGGGGTATGCGTGATGTAATTTGGCAGGTACCCGTCGTACCCACGTACGCGGAGCAAGGTATGGAGTGTACGTGAGGGTAAAGAAATGTAGATAGAAATACACGGCATAATAAGTGCCAAATTGTGAGCATACCCTTTTCAAGCCTTATCGGCTATCAAAAGAAGATCCTCTTTTTGTTGCGACGCAAAAGGAGTTTCCCTCAGTAACCAAAGTGTACACTCAATAGTACGAGTCACTTTTCATACACTCTCGCTACCAATATGCATAATTTAAGATATTTTCCTTTTGAGATGTATCTACACTGTTTTTGTAAATATCAATCAGACATAAGACATAAATTACTCAATTACACACAGAGAACGTATCAATTTTTAAATAAATATCATCTTTTACTAGAGGTAATATGCGTAAAACCAATCTACTTCGGAACGCTTAAAAAATATATGCTTATTATGTGCAAACTGAATTTTTATGTCTAGATTACTAATGGTAGTTGAATTTACTGGAGTTTATTGATAAGGAGTTGCCAAAATCTTTTACGGTCACAAACTTTTGAAAGTGTGCCAATAAATTTCATACGCAAACTATCAATATCTTTTGAAATAAAATAACAAACATAGAAATATGACTGATCATACATATGTATTATAAGTGGTGAACCCAGTCCAATTTGCTAGAGGCTCACATCATGGGTCAGTAGTGCACTTCATGGCCCATATACACTTTTTCTCTATCATTTTGTAAGATCATCTACCACAATCTTCTTCTACCTTAGTAAATCACTTCCTAAACCAAGACCTTCGACCTCCATGGCATGAATAACTTGCGCGGGAGGGGGAGGGGGGCTCAAGCCCCTTCCCCCTACATCCGCTGCTTCTACAACTATGATAGCAACAATGATCACGATACGACGAGACAGTCAGGGTCGTGGCGGCGACCTAACAATGGATAATGGTGCAGATATGTTGGATCCACATGTCCTCCAAACTTTAGCCTCCTTACCATCAATACAACGATAAAGGTTGCATTTTCAACGGTGTGACCAATTATGACAACAATAGATATTGTTGTTGTTCTTTTGTTTTTCTTACGAATGCAACACTATATTTTCAAGTATTTAAATTAGATTTTTAATTGAGAGCACAAGGACCACTGCTAGAAAAAAGTCATTTACAATGGTCTTTACTTAGTAACCGACATGGTTGAAAAATCATAATGCACCGACCACTTTTCACGGTTTTCTATGAACCGATCTAGTTCGGTTTCATCGAATGATCAATTTTTGGGCCATCAAATTTCAAAATTTTAATTTTTTTTGAAAAAAAATTGTAACAAACTACATAAACACTTAGTAATTAAGTTCAAGTGGACAAAAAATTAAGGAAGATGAAATAAAGGAAAATAATTAAAAACTAGAAAAACAACCCTTATCATTTCTTGTATAAATTTTCCATCATTTATGCAAACAATGAGGAATGTATGGCTAAATCTATTGCAAATAATTAGCGAAGTTCATGTCAAAATGTTCATCATTTGTATCCTAATTTTTCATTTTTCATATTAATCTCGTTTTTTCACTCTTTGACTAATAATGTGGTAAAACCGATCAGTTTATTGGGTTTCAATTCAAATGTTCTTGTTTTCAATTTTTTTACCGTTAATGGACTGGTTTTTTTTTTCAATTTTCACGGTATTCGACAAACTGCCTAGTCTGGTTTCTTCGGTTCAATCGATTTTGAAACCTTGATAACAGACAGTATTAGTTCTGCCATTATAGTGGAGTACGGGCGAATTATTTATTTTTTTTAGGATAGTACGGGCGAATTAAGAAACCTCTTTTGTAGTAGCGGGGAATAATTTAACCGTTCATTTTCACATTTTTGCTCAAAGAAAAAGACACACAAACAAAAACTGTCTCATTCCTGCGGATGTGCAACGCCCATTCCTCTGCATATGTGCAAGTACATACACACATGGACATGGATGTGTGGACATTACAGGATCAGTGTCCGACGACGGCGGCGATGGTTTCCTCGTCAGCAAGCTCGATGCCGGCATCGGCCAGTCGCTTCTCCTTGTAGACGTACCCTCTGGCTGCGACCGTGAACATGCCAAGGTTAATGGCGCTGAGCACACCGAGCAGCCAGTAGAAGTAGTCGAGCCTGCCATCATTGAGGTTGTCCGCGAGCCACCCGCCATGGCCGTTGTGGCCCGTGACCTTGTCGACGATGGTCACAAGCAGCGTGCTGAAGAAGAAACCGAGGGCACAGGTGCTGAGGAACAGGCCCGTGCTCATGGTCTTCATCCCCTTGGGGCACTCGCGTAGGAAGAAGTCGAGCTGGCCCATGTACGTGAACGCCTCCCCGGCGCCGACGAGCACGAACTGCGGCATGAGCAGGAACACGGAGAGCGTGACGCCGTTCTCCGACGTGGTCTGGCGGTGGCGCTCGATGAGCGCGGCGGCGGCCATGCCGGCGACGGAGAAGAAGAGGCCCATGAAGACGCGCTGCAGCGGGGAGAGCCCGTGCGGGTTACCCGTGACGCGGCGCGCGACGGGGGCCACGAGGCGGTCGTAGACGGGCACGGTGATGAGGATGGAGCCGATCAGGAACACGGTCAGCGAGCCGGCCGGGATCTGGAAGCCCGACCCGCCAAGGCTGCGGTCCATGACCCCGGCCTGCGCCACCGAGAAGGTAGTCATCTGGGCGTGGATGGTCCAGAACATGATCGTGGTCGCCCAGATGGGCAGCATCCGGACGACCTGCTTCACCTCCTCCACGTCCGTCCGCGTGCACAGCGTCCACTTGCTCGCCGTGGCAGCCGCCGGGGACTCCCGGTCGATGATCGCCGCGTGGTCAAGGAACCTGCATACATTTTGTATCATGTCGTCATCAGTCAGTATTTCAAATTTACAATCACTGCTGTAGTGTTATTGTACATGAGCAGAGTCGTTCAAGCTCGACACATATTCCAAAGCTGTATAGTGATCATTTTAGTTACGAGAGTTCGAAGCTAGCGAGCATGCGTGCGTCAGGTCACGAATCGAGTGAAACTGCGCCGAATAACGCCGATGTATGCGTGCCGAATCTGGCAAGCGACCGCCCCCCAGTTTCCCTGAAACAACTTGCTTTTGCACCGACAGATCTATCATCTTAGTATGGATCATTCTAGCAGCACTCTCGTGAGGTGGCTCGCAGGTGCACCAGGGAGAGCCGGAGAGGCGATACCTCGCCCAGTGCTCAACTCCTGCATTATTGTTCCTTCAGGGTGCAGCAGCTTACTTATGGCAAATTTTAGTCAAAAAGTGATAAACCTGCTGCACACGCTGTGAATCTGATTAAAAAAACTTGTGTCAACGGGATGATGCATGCTCACTTGGAAATTTCATTTGTGGTTCATCATTGAGGCTTTGACCATTTGATTTGTTTTTTTGATTGAAGACCATTTGATTTGTTCTCCTTTGACAAAAGTCTCCTACTAAGTTGTGTTCAAGAGTTGGTTTCGCGCGTATTCTACAGTACAATTTGAACCGAGTTGTGTTCTTCCTGATCAGGCCTACCACTAGATATCGGAGCCGATCTATACCACTCTTGGCGATTGGCGACACAGGCAATGATGTATCCTACAATGTCTCGGTCAACAATTGCATCATTCACGACGAATCAGGCCTACCACCTTGTGGGCCCCTTCTCCGATCGAAACGATTGGCTACATGCAGACGGGCACGTTGTTCAGTCTCCCCTCTCTGCATCCAGCTAACAATACTACTCCAACATTGCCGCCGCCGTCAATCGGTCGCTAGATGCTAAATTGCCGGTCCCTATACTGAATTCAATCTCCAGTGCACAACAGTGATGACTAGAACAAACGTATATACTTCCTCTGTCCCTGAACATATAAAGGATCACATTCGACCCCAAGACAAAATTAGCAGTAGATATAAAAGACTATCGCACGCATGATTTTATTTCTAGTCATCCATCTCTTACCTATAATCCCTTATGTTTGAGATAAATTTTAAAGCTTCAGTCACTTATGTTTAAGGACAGAGGAACTATATATGCTCTATATGTGTGTCAGTCGCTACTACATTAAGCATTTGTAACAACGAGCTGTGAGCGGACTTAGTAGCGGACTTTCTGTCCGCTACTAGCAAACTCGTCGTGAGGACATTGGACAGGGGCTCGTTGTGTGGACGTTGGACGGGGCGGCACCTGCCAAATCCGGCCACCTGCATTGCCTTGCGCTTCTTTGTGCATGCTGTGTCGGTCAGTGCAATTCGCCACACGAAGCGTGCAGCGGCGCTACGCGAGGAACTGGCGCACCCACCATCATCGGTCTGGTCCAGCGAGACGAGACCATGGTCTTCGATTAGGAGGGTAGAAGGGAGAGAAACCCAAGGGGTGGTGACAGGAGGCGAAAGAGGAGCGGATGAGTAGTGAATAGGATTGAACTTCCCCTACACCCCTTCTTTTTATAGATGATGACATAACTTAGTGACGGTCTTAATAGTGGTCCGTCATTAAGTTTGCACCGTCTCTTTTTATGGTAGGTCTAGAATTGACTATTACTTAGTGATGTACGGTCTTTTGATCGTATTTTAGTAGCGGACATTGAAATATTGGCTACTAACCTTCTTAGGCTTTTTGTCACTAAAAATGTATTTTTCAGTAATGAGTATATGACCTTTAAAAAACTAAAAAAATAAGAATGTTGAATTCATTTATGCGAAATCTGAACATCTGCATGTACGTCAACACTCAATATATCTTCCAGGTAAATTAGTAGTAATTGTAATTGGCATATGTAAGTGACCCGGAGGGCAGCACCTGTAAGCAGCTAATTGGCCTCTGCAGAATTATTTGGCAGCTGGAGAACAATGCGCATCGGTTTGCCCAAGGACATACGTACAGAACGCACTCTATTCATTATTGCTGCTAACCTCCTGGCAGCTGTGGAATGAGCGAAACAACCGAGTGGAGACGAAAGAGCTTCGCCGGCACGGATCGTCGCCAATATCAAAGAAACAGCTGTTCTGGGCAGCGGCAGGTCCTAAGCCCCCTATTGGTTGTGTAATGTTTGTTTTAAGGAAATCCTTGTGTTCAGTCAACTGAAAATCGTGTTTTTTTTTTGAAAAAAATAGAGTCGTGTTTGTTTCAGTCTATGTATGGTCCATTTGATCCGTTCCAAACTTCGTGGGCTTGATGCTAGCTGTTTTTTTTTCAGTTTTGTTGGACTATGTTTCACTAGAGACAAAAAGTGCTTATCTGATTTAGAACGAAGATGCTTATCTAATTTTAGAATAGAACGAAGGTATAAATTGTAACTGTCCGATTTAAATCTAAGGGTTGCTAACGATTGAGTGAAAGGACTCTAATACTTGATTGTGTAATGTTGCGAGAATAGGTACCAGAGATTAGCTTTCATTTAGAATTTTAGATAAATTCATCAGTCTTCTTGTGGATCATGTACCTCTTATGTAAAGGCTACCTCGAGACAAATTACTTGTCAGTATATAATTTGCTAAATGATTGTAGTGAGAACAGATCGAGTCTAGCGATGTTGGCTAGAGAAGTATGTGAGCTCCATGGAGAGCTGAGGGAGATGAAAATCAAACATTGTAAAAAGTCTTAGAATAGGGTTAGCCATGTTTTGATAAATAGGACATGTATTGAGTCGTTATGTAAAGTCTGGCTCAGCGAAGCTTCGGACTATGTTCCTAATATGTTAGCAGCTGATTGTAACCTGTTGAGACTTAATGAAATCCACTTTTTCTCTTGAAAAAAAAAATGCTACCTAGTGGTTGCTACTCGCCTCGAGTGGTTTGACGTTGTGTGTAAAGGTGCAGCTTTCTCACATTTGACAACCGAATTTTGAGGTGGACCAGATATCGGTTGCCAAGGTACGGTACCAATGAATGACTGATAAGCTTCCAAACAAATTATTGTACTGCAATTTGTCTACTAGCTGGCTCCTAACATAAACGATAGGCACGGCAGAGGGGAATAGGACAACACCATCCTTTCATTTCAGTGTTACAACCAGTTATCACTGTTTGAGATTAGAAAATTTTATAAAAATACGGCTTTTCTTTGACAATATTATGACAAAACTAAAGACTTAAGTATGCACCTCAGAAAACTACATATTTTAGGATGATTGTATCACATAACTACATATTTAGGTATTTTATTCTAAACTTGTCAAGTCGGATCCGCTTGTAGTCTAATAGCAACTTTGTGAAGTCGAGGCTTAAATATGTTGTAGTTCTGTGATAAATTTAATTTGGTCCAAAAAATTATAGTTTTGTCAAGTGAGTGTTCAACTTTTTAAAAGTATATTACCATAAAATCTACTTCCTCAGTTTTAAAATTGTTTTCTTTAATTAAGTTTATTATTTATATTATTCAAAATATTAGTTTAAATATACAAATTTGTAGGTTATGTTTTAATTTTCTCTAGTGATCATAAAAGAATACATAGATTTTTTGAGAAAATATTAAGAGAAATGATCAAATGTAATTAAATAAGTTAATGATGAAAATAATATTAGAACGGAGGAAGTAGTATAGTTTTTTCAAAATTTACTCGTAATAATGAATATAAATGGAGCGAAACAAAAACAGGGTATTAAGTCTCCTCGTTCTTACCGGCACTCCTTGCTGTGGGGCAGCCTCTGCTTCCCCTTGACGTCGTTGCCGGCGACGGTGGCGTCACCGACGTCGTAGAGCATGTCCGGGTCGGACGGCAGCGGCAGCGCGCGCTTGCTCCAGGCGGCGGTGGCGACGGCGGCCACTTGCGTGAGCGGGCTCCCGACCAGCTTCTTGAACCGGTACTTGCGCGTGCCGGTGAGGAATACGGCGAGGCCGCAGAGGATGCCGACGGCGCAGACGCCGTAGCCCCAGCGGCGGCCCACGTTGTCCTGCACGCACACCAGCACGGTGACGGCCAACAACGAGCCGATGCTCACGAAGAAGTAGAACCAGTTGAAGAAACGCTGCATCTTCTTGCGCTCGCCGCCGTGCCCGTCGTCGAACTGGTCGGAACCGAACCCGGATACGCTTGATTTGAGCCCGCCCATGCCGAGCGCTGTCAGGTAGAGGCCCAGGTACAACACGCCCAGCTGCGTCCCGTTGGCCGGAACGCAGTCCGGGCTCGCGCCGTTGGCGTCAGAGCATGCTGGTGGGCGAAGACCAGGCGCCGCAGTCGAGATCGTCAGGATCATCACTCCCTGCATACAAAAAATGAATTAAAACTGTTTCAATTAACATGGCAGTCATAGGTCGCGGAGACGACGAACCATGGCCTGGACGGACGTGAAGATGGTGATGGTGAGGTAGCGGCCGAGGTAGGCGTCGGCGACGAATCCTCCGAGGAGGCAGAGCATGAAGGAGGTGCCGATGAAGTTGGTGACGGTGTTGGCGGCGGCGGCGTTCCCGAGGTGCATGGTTCCGGTCATGTACGGCACCAGGTTCCCGAGGTGCATGGTTCCGGTCATGTACGGCACCAGGTTCACCGCGATACCAAGCGTCGTCATCCGCTCGACCAGCTCCACGCCTTCATCAGAACAAATTAAGCAGAGCAGGATTAAGCACAAGGTCATGTTCGATTCATCGGAGAGACGATGCACATGCAGCCGCAAATTACATCACAGGTTAATATAAAACATGATGAGTCCGTGTGTCGTTTAGCTACAAATGACGAGAACGAGACGACGACTCGCGTGTCGTGCAGCTAGAAATGGTTGGAAGAGGTAAGCACCTACGATCATGGCGGCGCTTGCCCATCCTCCGGTGCTGGTGCGGGCGGCAAGGCGGCCCTTGTAGTCCCAAGCGTCTGTCAGGATCTTCCCTTCGAACGCAGTCCCCGGCAGAACGATGGCCATGGCGCGCTCCTTCTTTTTTTTTTTCTCAAGATCGACGATTCAATTCTGGACCGGAGTGGACAAAAGTGCTGGCGCTGCGACGAGGAGGCTCGAGCTCGCTGGCAAAGCGATCGAGGTGTTTTGGCTGCTCGTGGTGGTGGTGGCTGGTGGGGTTTGTCCGCTCGAGCGGCCTTTGGATGTGGCAGCGGAGCGACCGAGCGCATCCTCTTTATAGGCGAGCGCCTAGATGAATACTATTCAATTTTAAAATTATATATTCGTCGTTGTTTTCTTCTTTAATTATAGTTGATCAATTTATCTTATTTAAAATAGGATAAAATTCATTTTACTCTCTCCAACTATCACCTAAGTCCACTTAACCTCCTGAATTATAAAACCGTTTGTTTTAATCTCTTCAAGTTTGTAATACCATACACTTTCCCCCCTAGAGTAGTTTTGTTGGGTAGTTTTACCATCGTGATGTCCGAGGTGGGCCGAAGTTGATACTGCTGTAAGCGGGGAAGACCTCCACGTGCTTACCAGCCTTGACGTACAACTTAATATCCCACCTCCGCCTTAACATTGCCCCTTCCACCCCTTTGCTTTTGCAATCGATACAGCACATGAAGACTTGGCTGGCCTCCATGACCGCCACCACTATCTTGCCGGTGCCTGACAAATGAGCCCAAGCCTTTCTTAATCATCAGGGTGCCAAAACCAGTTAGTAAAACCATCCAAGGGGTTAAAGTAAATGGTATTGTAAACATAGAGGGAGTAAAATAAACGGTTTTATAGTTCAGAGAGTTAAGTGAACTTCGGTAATAGTTGGAGGGAGTAAAGTGGACTTTATCCTTTAAAATATTAGCAAAGTGCCTGTGCTATGCTACGGGTTAAAAAAACAAAACACTTTTTATGATTTATAAACGTAAATATTTACACAATATAATTGTTGATATTTTTTACATTAAAGAGAACAGTCTGAATCTAAACAAATATTTTTATATCATAAATTTGAAAATCAAAACGGCGGAATCTTAACTTTCATTGAATATCAAAGTTGTATAACTTTTCAAGTGCTATGAGATAGAGTTCGAGTTTGCCTCATTTAAACTCCGGACGAGGAATTTATGATTTTTTAAATTCAGTACTTGATGAAAGATACGAAACCAATTTGGATTCAATCTCTAATTTTGTGGGTGTACGACAAATTTGAACATGTTCACCTAAATTAATAAATTATAGAGATTAGTTCAAACAGAGACGAATTTAGATAGGAATACAAAAAAACAACTATCTTTTCAAAGTATTTGCAAACAAGTTGATTATATGTATTCCATAATACCATGTATACATAAATACTTTGATAAATATGAGTGAGTTGCGCCCAAGTGTACATCCGAGTGCAAGAAAAGACCTACATGGTACGTGTGTATTTTATCGATACTCCCTCTGTCACAAAATATAAGTATTTGAGGACTTGGTTCAGATTCATAATATCACTAATAAATTTAGACACAAAAATATCCAGATTTATTTGAGATGTTATGAATCTGTACACTCTTTCTTCTAGCCTAGAATGCTTATATTTTGGGACGGAGAGAGTATCATTTAGTGAATTTCTTCTATAGCTTGAGTTTGGGTAAATCATCTTATTCTAGTTTGTACCTCCATAATTTGAATCCTAAATATATCACTAAATTAAAATATACAAAATTATAAATAATTATTTAAAATATATAAATTATGAAACTATTTATATTATTTTAAATAAATGAATGATTAAATATAATTAAAAAACAATGACGATTAAATTTTGGAACGGATGAACTATTTGTATAGACATCTGGGTTGCAATGCAGTATTTTTAGATATAGAAAATCGTATCTGAGTCTCCTCCAATCTTTCCTTCCCTCACATTATCTCTACAATCTATTAATTTAGGTATGGTCATCTATTTCGTGTCCAGAAAGTTAGAGATTGAATCCAAGTCGATTTCATACTTTCTATATTAAGCATCAATTTTAAAAAATCATAACTTTCGTGTTCCGAGTCTAAATGAGACAAACTCGAACTCTATCGCATAGTTCTCAAAAAGTTCTACAACTTTGATATTCAATTGATCTACAGATTCGGCAGTTTTGATGTTCAAATATGCAATGCAAAAATATTTGTTCCAATTCGGATTCCTCTACACAAGTCTCCTTGCGGGGCCTATATCTTATAGCTCGGGAGTCTAAACAATATGATATATATATATTCTGGAAATCTCTCGATGGGATCTATAACTATCATATGCATATTTTTCCCATTAGAGTACATCGTGAAGTCCAAAATCACGTTACAATATAGTGCTATTTCTGGACTGCATAAATTGATTTTTTCTTTCGGATAAACCTTCTAGATTTTTAGACATTGGGTCACGATGTTGGGCTTGTATGTTGGGCTTCATGTATATTCAGGGGTGTTTTGTAGGTGCTACGTGCTTGTGGGAAGTACTCCTTACATGACAAGTCAGACTTTATATCGCTACTTAGAACCTTTTTAGTGTCATTTTATCTAATTCTGCAACATAGCACTCAAAGAACACTACATGTGAAAATTGTCAACATTAGAGATAAAAAAAATATTTATGATGAGAGTATTCTAGAAAATGGTAGAAAAATGATCGTCTTTGGCATATAAAATAATACACTAAGAAGCATCAACAGTAATATAAATATGATATTTCATGTAAAAATATTAATAATACTATATATATCTAACAAATATTATATATTAGTTAAATGATTTTTTTATTTAAATCATACAAAATGTTTTATTTTGTTAAGCCCGTAGCAACACACGAACAGTTTGTTAGTTGATTTTTAAATGTGTTCGACACACATTATTGACGTTTGCATGTCCTCATTGATTATACCACAAACATTGATTTTTTGAAAGAAAAAAAAAAGAAAATGCAGTCGAGGGAGGAAGGCCGTGTTAACATTTTCATTAAAATAAAACATCCGGATCATAGTTTTTCTTTCAACGTATGAACATTGCAAAACCAGTGAAGTAACGTCTGAAGCATCCAAATATATTTGAGCCCAAAATTTTACATATTACCTCTATCGACCTAGACCTAGACCTGTAAGCATACATATTTTAACTAATAATATCTGAAGAATATAATATATCATATTATCGGTAGTATGTACCCGGAATACCTTATGGAGATATTATTTGTCATATTAGAAAGAAGATATAAGGAAAGTTAGAAATAGAATCCTAGTCGGAAATATTGTTGTAACTGTCTAGAACACTTGCCATGTAACACTGCCACCCAGATATATAAGGAGGGGCAGGGACTCTCTCATAGACAACTAGATCATATCAGCATAATACACCATAGAATATAGGACGTAGGGTTGTTATCCTCCGGGAGGCTCGAACCTGTCTAAACATTGCGTCTTGTGTGTCCATCGACTCTCGGTCTCGCGCATGCCTTTATCTATAAACAAGGATCATGGGTTGCCATATAATCCACTGCCGATATTAGTATCGATAGTTGGCGCGCCAGGTAGGGGCGGTGCGAAGATCGACTTGTCGAGTTCGATGGTAAGTTTTTGAGAAAAGTTGGATCTTCATCGACAACGATCAAACGGAGACAATAACTCCATCGGACAAGGCGGCATACGCGCATAGTAGCGGTGCTACATGCGCGATGATGTGTTGCGTTGTTTTGCTGCAATCGACGCCCGAGGAGTCGGCGAGTATCAAGTGACGAAATCCTCGGCGAGTCTGGATCACGTACGGTGGCTATACTTGAAATCCGAATTCAAGTTTACGCGTCTCACAAGAAAGGAGTCCGAGTTGTGTGTCACCAGGGAAAAATCTTGACTCTCTTATTCTATTTTGCTTATTGTTTCGATGCGCTAACCAATCAGTGAAGATTTATAGGAATATTTTTTCTTTTTTACTCCTTTGGTTGTTATTCTATTCTTTATACATTAGTGAATCTAAATAGTGGAGAATATTAATCATGTTTTTCATCTTTTACACATACGTGAGTTGTATGGTGATTATTGGTAACCGAAAGATAGGTCGTGATGGATGACTCGAGCTTGCATTGGCCGAGTTGTGCGACAACACTAGGGAAGATAGCGGTACTACATATGAGAGGAACGTGTTACCAACAACACTGATCAATGTCGTCGTCCATCGGTCACTTGGCGACTCGACTAATCATTCGGCGACACAATCACTCAGCGACTCGGGACAACAAGTCACTCGCTGACTCGTTCATTGGCTTGATGGTTCAGTGAAATGCTCGGGGGCTCGTCTACGACTCGCCAAATATCAAAGCTAAGTTACATTTATAATTTTTGTATTCTACCAATTCAATTTGAAGGCCGTAGGTTCTTCATCTTACTGTGATCGTTTTGAGTTTCTTTTGAACTCATCTTTTTGCCTTGACAATATTGGTCAATAATTTTTCTCGATTGATTTTGACTCGTACATGTTTGACCGAATGAGTTTAGCAGTACACAAGTGGTATTAGGAGGAGTTCAGCTGTTTTGCTTAGTTGCCCGTCTTACTCTCATTACCCAAGTTGTTCAGTCTAGCTCCATGGCTCATGTCGTTTATCAAAATCGTCGTGCACATCGTTCTTCTAATGAACCTTGTTTGTTTTTTATGTCTGTTGGTTGAATGATCGATTATTTCTACGAGTACTCTAAGCAAACATAGGCCTTAGATGAATAACAGAAATCCAATAGACTTAGATATTAAAGATGTTGTTTTATCAATACTTTATATTAATTTTACATATAACTATATTATTTGTGTTCTTATATTACAGTTATCTCATCGATATCACTCGGCCACGGAGTGCCGAGTCATTGAATCACTTGGTCATGGAGCGCCGAGTCATTGGATCACTCGGTCACGAAGTGCCGAGTCATTGGATCACTCGGTCACGGAGCACCGAGTCATTGGCTCACTCGTCCATGATCAACTACTCATGATTTTGTTCGGAATTATTTCCAGAAGGGCTATCATGATCATGGTTCATGATTTTACTCAATATTGGAGAGCTCTGCAAGAGTTGATATTGTTTACTTGGAATCACGCCCGGGGGCTGATATACTTGTTATACTTGATAAATATCACTCAGATTCATTATTGATTATAGTTATCGGGGAGAGTGGAAGAACCAATCTTGGAGGCTACCATACCAAAAACTTCATGTCGAATCAGTCGGGAAGAGTGCAAGAACATATCTTGGAGAACTGCAATACAAAGTATTCTTGTCGATCCATTCGGAGAAAGTGATAGATCCAGATTTATGTATGGTGTTATATTTGACTCACAAGATATTTTGTGAACTAAATATCTTCTGAGTCGGGGGCTATACCTACACCTAGTAGGTTGTTTTATTCGGCGTATTTGGACATTATTTGGCACATCAATTAATTGAAGATTCTTTAAGATTTATGGAGACCTTTACAAGTTCGTGGCTATACTTAATAGAAAAGCTCAATCATATTCATGGAGAAGTACAAGTCAAGCAATTGAAGATCAAGAACTCACTTGCAAAGCTCTCGGGGGCTACTGTCGGTAGTATGTACCCGGGATACCTTATAGAGATATTATTTGCCACATTAGAAAGAAGATATAAGGAAAGTTAGAGACAAAATCCTAGTCGGAAATATTGTTGTAACCGTCTAGGACACTTGTCATGTAACCCTGCCCCCGGGATATATAAGGAGGGGCAGGGGCTCTCTCATAGACAACTAGATCATACCGCATAATATACAACAGAACACAGAACGTAAGGTTGTTATCCTCTGGGAGGCCCGAACCTGTCTAAACCTTGCGTCTTGTGTGTCCATCGACTCTCGATCTCGCGCATGCCTTTACCTATAAACAAGGATCACGGGTTACCCTATAATCCACTGCCGATATTAGTGTCGACACATATATAAAGAACTATATATATGTTATGATAATTTAATTTATTAAATTTCCTAACCTTCAATTAACCGAAAGCTATCAGTCGATGGTTTGTTACTTTATGTCTTGATTTTTTTTCTTTTATAGGATTATCTCTATAATGATTATAAGTTATTGGATCTAGATCTGATGACTTAAAATAGTGATTGAAAGTTGTCTAAACTTTCAGTCAGCTGAAAATTAGCAAGTCGCTTAATTTATTCTATGATGAGCCTAATGCCTAATGTTGTCAATTATACATAATTATTTTTTTATGGATGTTGTTTTTTATAGTCAAAGTTAAAAATGTTAGATTTTAATTAGATTGAGAAATGCTTATATTTTAGAAGAAAAGGAGTATAACATAACACAATCTTACGAGGGATTGTTTCTCGTTGAGCTAATTTGCAACCGATATATTTGGTGACACGAATGACCACCGTATCCCTGCGTCACATGGAAGGCATCCCATCTAACACCCTTCCGCTTTCATAATCGTATTAAGCGTAGAAGAACCTTTGTTAGCAACAGCCCTTATTTAGTTGGCAACACACTCTTATTATCTACTGGTAATAAGACCCAAAAATTGTCTTTTTAAGCATTTTCAAGTTTTCACATATTCTAAGATTAACATGTGTAATGTGTCTTGTAGGATTGACACATATGTATTTACCCGCTTAAACAATTGGATGATATATATGTCTGTGTAATCTTATATGGCTCAACCTACTCTTTTGGTTACCTACATGATACTCTCCTTTTGCCTCCTTGGATGCAAATGATTTACATTGGAGTTATCATTCAACTCTCTTGAAGTTTTAATGTTTATATGTGTACAGTATAAGCACATAATTTTTTGTGCTAGTCTAACACTTCAACAAGAGGTATTATCCAATAATGCAAACTTGTTTTCAATCTACCACCGATCTGAAATCTGTATTCATATCTGCATATATGTATTATAGAATCCTGAAAGGATCTAGGAGTCCAAGAGGAGGGGGTGGGGGTTAATTGGATCGGTAATGTGGATCGTCAACCCAATCAATTTTCACTAAATTTTCCACCTTGCTAACAACAAGTCCTATGCTGATATATCTGGAGGATGGCACCTTGACTTACACACAAGTACATAATTAAAGACACTAAGTAAAGAGTGGTTTATAAATTGCACATTGACTTCTAGGCTGAGGTATCTGGAGGATGGCGCCTCCTCCTAGTCCTCGTTGGACTGACTCCCACGGGAGTATTGATCTCTCCCGGTACCAACCATGGAGTCCTTGAACACAAGCCCGTATCACTTCCAAAGTGATGGTGTGGTTGCGTGACCACTATTCATCGAGCCCCCGACTCATCGAGCATAAGCTTGCCTCCCTCAAGGACTTGTTGCACTCCTCGAGTGCATGTACAGGCGCTCTCTCACAATACTCCTTTCAAAGGCAAGCTCAAATCTTGTATAGACTTGTGATAGCCTTCACAACATGTCACGATAATGATATGCTCAATCACCAATACCTAACCGGTCTAGATCATGCCATAGATCAAGAGTAACAACACTAATCCTCTCTACAACCTCTCCTAGGATAGAGACTCGGGATGCTCTTGTGTTACCCTCCAACACACACAAAGATAGCTCCAATCTTTGCTCCAATGTCTCCTCTTCTCCTCTTGGCTCTCCCCAAGTTTGCCCAGCTATCCAAATGACCAAGAGTCAATAGAAAGACCCTAGCAACAGCTATATATAACCAACAACTACTCCACTAGCCGTTGTAAAAAAGTTGGCAAAACTGAGAACCAATCGCCATAAGGTACCACCGTACAGTACGACGACCTCTGAGCATAGTCCCCATACAATACAGCGACTTCCGCTCAACCATATGGCGACCTCTGATCTCCAGTGCCTCTCTGCACACAAATCCTCTAGCTCACCATACCTTATTGGGACCTCACCGTAAGGTCTCTAGAGAGTACCAATTTCTAGCCACTTCAACTCTTGTAGTCACTGTATCTTATGGTGACCCCACTGTAACGTCAATGACATCTTCTTAGTTCTAGCCACTTCTCTTCTTCCATAGGTCACCGTACCTTACGGCAACATCCAGATGGTACCTAAAAATGACCTTCACGCTCCTTTACTCGCTGTATCTTACGGCGACCTCCTGAGCGCAAGTCCGTAGACTCTACCCCTCTCTATACAACTCCTCGGTATTCATCATACTTTACGGTGACTTAACCTCTGCACCATACGGTGATACCCACATACCTACGTATACAAGAGCATTTGCCAATGGTGATGAGGACATCCTCCACTATTACCCGCTGGCAAAGACACAACAAAAAGGGCCCAAGTGTAGCCCAGTTGTAGTCAGGCGGTGACCGTGTGAGCCTCTGAATAATTCCACCTTGCTTAGCTTGGGAGGTGGAAGCCACCTTAAAAGGGAGAGCCACCCTTCCCCTATCAGACTAGTCTTATAGGGAGATTGGGTCTTTCCCTGAGTGGGGGCATCGGAGTTGCGGTGCTAAGACTGCGCATTTGGGTCGCGGAATCGGATCGGTGTGTCGGGCTTTTGGTAGGAGTTATGGTGCTAAGATTGCGGGATTCAGGGAATCTAGATTAGTGTGTTGGGCTTTGTTCCACCCTACCTAGGTCGGATGTATCAAATGGAACCTATGGCGACCTCGTTGTATCTTACCGTGACTTGTACTGAAGCTGAAACTTGTTGTCCCCTTGACTCATCTCCAAGATTCCAAACCTTGATCAATCCTTCTCCATTGCCACTCTAAGTGTTCTAGAGCTTTACTTGAGCATCCCAACACTCTAACCCTATTGAAGCCTAAGATAATGACTTGTGCCTTCTTGATAGTCTGGTTTTTCCTATGGACTCAAGCCTACACACTGGCCAAGTGATCACACACACTTGGACCTAGCCGTCCTTAGCCTTGGTCCATCTCCATCACCAGGACTTTCCATCAAGATCTTCATGGCACTCCACCGAGTCCTCATTGATCATGAAGGCAATATTTACTGTGTTCATGTTTTCAGATAATAGTTTGTTCTACATCCACAACACTAGATGTAGGCATTAGTAACCATTTCATGTTGTTACTCAATCACCAAAACATTCATACCTTGGGGTCTCCAAACACCAATGGTCATGAAGCTTACAACCCCATCCCAAATCCGACACAAAAATTGTGGATTAGAATGGGGAAGACATGCAATCCGATCCGCCTAGTCACATCTATTTCAATTTGCAACTAAAAAACACTAGAGAACTTGATCAAAATCGACTTTAGCAACACCATCCATATATCAGCCATGTATATTTAGTTATCCAATGCAACGGAATAATTTTTTGTACATTCAATTTGAAAATCTTGCACATGCCACTGACCATTTGTATATAGTGTTAGCTGATACAAGAAGTACTTGTGCCTCTCCCCAAATGTTTGACGGCCTGGACGTCGTACGGAACTGCCACATTCAATCTAGCCCAAGTGGTGATGCCTGGTGGCAAGGTGTGGTGTGTTTCCTACTGCTGGTGGCCAAACCAGCCTGTGTGTGGGCCTCTTCGCGCCGCAACATGGTCATTCGGCCCACAGGCCCAGTCCATGCGCCACACCATCAGCTTGGTACTTCTTCAACATAGATGCAGTCAAGTGGTGATGTGGCCCCAAGAAGAGGTTGATGGATCAGCTGGCATCGGTAACGAGCCTGCCATCCGCCCACGTTCTCCAACTCCCAGGCCTTTTGATGATTGGATCCCCGAGGTATGGATATTTTAGTGATTAATGACAACTATGAAATTGTGGGCTAAAATCTATATGAGTGTTGTCTATGCAAGAATCATCTCTAAGCTCTATTACAACTCTTGTTGATGATGGTTGGCTTGGCGATTGATGACAATAACTACAAGCATGGAGGCTTCGTGAGCTTGATAGAGTCCAAGGGTTGATGGAGATGGATCAAGACTAAGGACAAGCTAGGAACAAGTGTTTGGAGCACTTGTCTAGTTGTTAGGTCTTGTCTCTTAGGTCACACTAGTTAGTGATTTTTTAAGTAGATTGACCACTGAAACCGTCAAAGCTTTAATTTATCTTCAGGATTGGTTGCGAGCAGCATGTATGTTACTGTTAAATATTCTTTAGTTGATATTTATGCAAGCATTAGTCATGTTATAGCTTTTGTGTTTGTTGCATCCTCTTGTCCCAAGAACATTACATTACAAGTGGTTGCATAGTAGGTCAGTCAAGGCAGGATATCAAGTGGATATTATATCCTCATACTTTTTTTTCCTTTTCCTGATGTCAAGTTTGTTTTGAAATATTTTGCTAAGCATGTAGACCATAGTCAATTCGATCAGTAACAACTTTGTTCTAGTTATTGACTGGTTACATGCTATAGTCAATTCTTTGTAATCTGCTCTTGTCTGCACCTAATCTTTGAATCAATTTCACTCGATTGTAAAATATAAAGTTCTTCTGAATTGATTGGTTGTAGAGCTAGCTCTTCACTGCCTTTTGGTGGTTGTGCTACCTTTTTTGTTTCTTGATACCTAGTTTTGAATCAAAGCATACCATCAAAAGTGAAGTTCTAACTGCGCATGCTTAATTTCATTTTCTGTAGGTGCTTGCTCGGAACTACAAGTCTCTAGAGGAGAACTGGAGAAGAACACTATGTGAGCAAGGTGTGTGGTGGGTCCTCTATCTTTCAGGTTAGAATATTTAATCATTATTTTTAGTGGTTATCTGAAACTCCATTTTAGTCCTCTGTGTCTTGATGCATTTCTAGAAACCCTTTTTCTACATGAAGCATGATGTTTTAGAACCTGACTGTTGGAGTTGTAAACCTTTTGCATTTTCTCTTGTGCTATGTGATAATTTAATGTTTGTAAATGAACAGGAAAAATACAAAACTTTGATTATCTGTTGTGCATATAATTTCTATAGGATGCTTGGAACAAGTTTACCATAGAGGAGCGCTAGGATGGAAACAAAGCAGTGAAATCTCCTCAGAAATGCATGTTGGTGTTGTACAATAAATCTGGTTGTCTGTTTTATTGTCTCTTTGTTGCTCTTTTGATGAAGCCAAACGGTTACAATTGTCTGTTTTGTTGCAGCAAGAAGAAGAATAGTAGGAGAGGTTTTTCTTCAGTTCAAGATTGCCTCGGTCAATCATATATAAATTTTAAATTGCAGTAGTAACAGTGGACTTGCATTGTTGCATTTGTATGGATGTATGGTTCCAGGCCTACAACTCGTCATGCAGCGCCGCAACCCATGACCACTCCGCGCATGCGTTCGATGCTGCGGCTATCCAACTGTCCTCCGTTCAGCCTGTGCACGGTGTCTTTGGGTCAGTTATGGGTCAAGTCGGTTGTCAGCTTTCCTGGGTCAAGCCGACCCAAACCCAAAACATGTTTGCTGGGTAGCATGGGTCGTGCTTTGGGTCGACCCATTTCAACCCACCTGCATCCCGAATGATATGCTAAGTCTCAATGCTCAAAGGAAAATCCCATGTGAGAAGAGTGACACACAATAGCAAACACGCACTGTCTTCTCATGGTCTCAGGAAAACCGGAGTGTCCGGTTTCAAAAATCAGAGTGTCCGGTTTGAGCTGGTTTGAATTCCAATGGCTAGTTCAGTTTGGGAAACCGGAGTGTTTGGTTTTCACTAGCTAGCTCCTAATGGTTATTTTTGGAGGGGTAAGTATTTATACTCCTCTAACCCCTCTTTTAGATGTTCCTGACTTCATTCACGAAAATAACATATCCAAAGCCCTCTAGCACTCTCCCCAACTCCTCTTTGTGAGGATTGATCTCTTTGTGAGAATTGTGTTGAGAGAGAGCGTCTTTGTGAGAAAGATTGAGCACTTGAGCATTGTTGCATAGCAAGATTCTGTGAAGCATTTGTTACTCTTGGAACTGAAAATTCTTAGACGGCTAGGCGTCATCCTAGAGCTCCCAAGTTTGTGGTGAGCCTTGGGAAAGTTTGTAAAGGTCAGCTTCGCCTCTGCAAGGGAAGAAGCAAGCTTAGTGGAGTACTGGGCTGGATCTTGGTGATTGTTTGGTCATCCAAACTTGATCTTGGTGATTGCTTGACAAGGTACAAAGGTTGAAAGAGACCTGGTCCTTGGTGGATCCCTCAACAGAGAGGTAGACAACTTGGTTGCAAGTTGGTCGAACTCCGGTAAATAAATCCTCGTGTGTTCCCTTGTTCTTGTTGTTGTTTAAATTCCATCTTGCTTTCATTTCTCATAGGTTGCAAGATTAGTTGTTCCTGCTTTCCTAGGTGGATAAATATGGTCTTGTCTGTGTGCAACCTTTGGTAGCTTCCATTTGTGCTAGAACTCCTTTGGGAGCTATTTTTCCCTTGCCTCTGTTTTTTGTCCCGAGAAAATTGGAGTGTCCGGTTTTGGATAGTGTTTTATCTAAGTGAATTTTGTGTGAAATCACCTTGCTCTAGCCTTGTTGCCTTTGTGGTAGGGTGCACGCTTAGAGTTTTCGCTGGTTCCTTTTGTGCTTAGTTAATTCTATCTCCCCGACAAAAACCAGAGTGTCTGGTTAGCAAAACAAGAGTGTCCGGTTTTTTGCAGTGCCGATTCCGCTGTGAGTTTTGGAATAAATTTTCAGGAATGCCTATTCACCCCCCCCCCCCCCGCTCCCCCTCTAGGCGACATCAAGATCCTTTCAATTGGTATCAGAGTCTAATCTCCTTATTAGGTTTCACCGCTTGGAGAAAAAACGATGTCGCTTCCACACATTGCTTCAATCCTTCAAGGTAACATGCTTCAATAGAGCAAACTTTGCTTCATGGAAACATCTCATATCTCCCTACTTATGTGAAATGAGCCCTCAAGTTTTGTGGATCATAGATATAGACTTTTCTCATGACTTTGGAGATCGTCCTCCAACAAAAGCTCAAGAGAAATGCTTATATCTCAAAGCATGTGCATTTCATGCTTTATCTAGTGTTTTGAGTGCAGAAGTGGCTGGCATGATCCTTAAGCAGTATGGTCACCGTAAGAGTGATCATCTTATTTGGAAGGCACTTGAAGATATGTATGGCTCTAGCAACGAAGAAAAATCATTGTTAGGATGTGAGCCTGAGAGTGTCTCCAATTCAGCAAGCTCAAAAGACCAACACCAACATAAGTAATCAAAAAATCAAGAAAGCAAGGGTGAATCTGTCTGCCTAGGAACATCGGATGGTCCAGTTTCGAAAACCGGAGTGCTTGGTTTTGGCAAGGCAGAAAAAATTTCAATAAAACGTGTCAATGATCTTGACTACTGTAGGTTTAGACCAAGTGATGAATCTAAAGCACCAACAAGCTCATGGTTAGAGGATGAAGACTCTTTCCGTCTCATGATCAAGAGACAAAGAGAATCTAGAACATCCACTTTTGCCAAAGGTGATGATTTGAGTAGCAATGATACATGTGATATTAACTCTCTATCTTATGTAGCACAACTAGAGAAGGCAAATCAAATGGTCTTCAAGGAGTACCAAAAGATAGCTAAAAAGCATCGTGATTTGCAAAAGAGACATAGCATGCTTCTAAGATCCCATGAAAAGCTAGTTGACACTTATGTCATGCTAGAGACAACACATGAGGTTGCTTTAATAGTGGTAAAACCTATCAACCTCACACTTGCACATGTGCACCTATATCTATTGATTTATCATGTGCTAACGTATGTTGTCTTCAAGAAAAGCCATCTCTTGATGAGAATATAATTGTAGAAACTTGTGATGATCTCATTGCAAGTGAAAATGATGCTCTCAAGGAAGAAAGTAAGAAGCTTAAGATGGACTTAAGTCAGTTGAAAGGAAAAGGTCTTGTGCAACCATTTCAAGATAACCGTGACAACATGGTGAAGAAGCTTGAGAAGGGATCAACTGCCACATGCTCCCAAAGCTCCACAACTAACCTTGAAAAAGTCGATGACATGAAGAGCAATAAGAAGAACAAAATAAGTGCTTATGTCACATGCTTCGAGTGCTCAACAAAGGAACACTTTGCCTCCAAGTGTCCAACAAAGAAAAAGGCTCAACCTACACTTTCTAGAAGAAAACAAAGCCTATCTCAGAGAAGGTACTTTGGTTGCCATGAGGCACAGCATAAAATTTCCCAATGCACAATAGAATCAAGAAAATAGAAAGTCTGTGAAAGCCGGGTGGTCCGATTTCTGAAACCGGATGGTTCGGTTTCTGCAAACAGGCCGAAATCAAAAGAGAAGATTGAGAAAGGTTTCATGTCAGCACTTAACCAGTATATGGACAAGAATGGAAGTACCAAAAGACAACTCATGGAAAAGGAAAATAAAATGAAGCATCAGAAATGTTATATTTGTCGTGACAAAGGGCACATGAGTAAGGATTGCCCTATGGCTCAAGCCTCTTCAAACCTAGTCCATAATTATGTATATTGTGCTAAGGAAAATTTTGACTCATGTGATGTCAAGGTGATGAGTTCACTCATTGATAGTAAAAAGTCAATTTGGATGCCTAAAGCTTGTGTCACTAACCCTCTAGGACCCAACAAACGTTGGGTACCAAAATGTGCTTGAAAATGCTTATGAGTTACAGGTGATGCATTGATGACTTGACATGCACAAGAACAATGAAATAACACAGAAACTTGCCAACCATGGAGACACTTCAATACGATCGACATCAATGACATCAAGAAAAAGAATAAGTATCACTAAACATTCCTTTCTTGTTCCCTATTCCTGCAACAACGAATCCACAAGTTCATGTTACTACTTGAGAAGTGCTCTCAAGTATGAAAGCATGAATGCTTTTGTAAAGAGATGCAACTAATATCTCCCTCGAAGAAATTTGATTTGAGTATCTCTCAGGATTGATGTGCACAAACCAGAAGCCAAGAAAGCAACACAAAGCAAGAAAAAAAGAAAGTCTGGTGAAGAACCTGAAATTCAAGAACTCAGGATGCTCCAATTTGCAAAAGTGGATGCTCCGGTGTCCTTGAGTTGTCCAAGGTAACTTGATGCATTGGGCATGCCCGATGCATCGGACAAGTCCATCGGACTCGAGAGAGCATGGTACTCTAGAGCCATTGGACATGTCCGAGACAAGGGTGAAATTTCAAAAATGGATTTTGGAAAAACCGGATGGTCTGGTTTACAAAACTGGAGGGTCCGGTTTTGACCAGAGATCATATAAGCACCCTACAATCAATGTGTTGTGAGTATTCCTTGTTTTCTTTGCTTTCTTAGCTATAACTATTTGTGTCTTAACTAAGATATAGTATATTCCTTCTCAACTTCTTAACCGAGCAAAATGCACATACAAAATTATTCAATAATTTGGTGCATATATTCAGGGGGAGATTCATCCTATGTCATAAGTTAAGAAGAACTAATGTCTGCACTCCAAGTGATCATGCAAGCAGCAATTACATGGAAAGATATTTGATGGTCTCTCCATATCTAGATGATCATTTTTTGAGTTGTTCTAGATTGTACCATATATGTCATCATCTACCATTGAAAGTGCATCAAGAACAAAGATGATGCATTGTTACCTAATTTGATAAGGCATAAAGCTAGACAAGGTCAAGGTGAGTTCTTCTTTGTCGTCTTCATTTTTTTGTCCCCAATACATATAGAACTCATATGATAGATGTTTTTTGAAAAACCCTTAATCCTGCTATGTGTGCTTTTTGAAAAACATTTGAATCTTCATCTTTGTGATCACATCAAACAAATTGTAGCTATAGTTGAACTTGATTTATTGTTTCCTAACCACAATATGTGAGATCGGCTATCTCAAGTCCAAAAATCCAATCTATCTCTCTTCGTTCATCAAATCCATCAATTCAAATTTTCCATTATCGAAGGAACAAAAAGTTGCAGAGAACGGAGCATTTTCTCACATATTCTTTGGAAAAGAGAGTTGCACATCAAAGGATAAAAATTTGCAAAGAGCAAATACTAGGAAAATGAGTTTCTGAAAATTTTACAAAAGAAGAAGGTGAATGTGAAATAAGATTTGCAAGAAGTGGAAAAGGGGTAATGCAAAAGAATGATATGGAAATAACATCTACAAATATGAAGAACGGAGGTTGAAATTGGAGAAGAATCAAGAACTGGAATAGAATGGAGGAAAATCTGACAAAGATATGGATTTGTCTGTCTTATCAGCCAAAACTGGACAGTCCGATTTTCTCGAGTTTAACCGTATCCTGCTAGAACTTACTCCTGCGTGTCTCCTCATTAATCTCCCTCTCCAAACTAACACCTCCTCCTCCTCCTCCTCCTCCATTGGCGATTTAAAGGCTCCCACTGTTGGGAAGGTGATTTCTTGGTGAAATCAAGGTCTCCAATTCTAGAGACTCCGGATTCCTTCTCTGATTTTTGGATTCTCCTCCATTCTATTCCAGTTCTTGATTCTTCTCCAATTTCAACCTCCTTTCTTCATATTTGTAGATGTTATTTCCATATCATTCTTTTGCATTACCCCTTTTCCACTTCTTGCAAATCTTATTTCACATTCACCTTCTTCACCAAGGGAATCTCTACAAATATGAAGAAAAGAGATCGAACCAATTCTAGAGACTCCGAATTCCTTCTCCAATTTTGGATTCCCTTGGTTCGATCTCTTAGGTACCTTGCTAGATTTAAATTTCCTTCAGAACGTCATCTCCTAGTATGCCATAGAGTTGCTACCTCAATTAGTTTGAAGTCATATGGCCAAAATTAATCAGGATTACCAACCTAGGGTTTGACTGGAAAACCCGGATGCTCCGGATTCTGAAACAGGATGGTCCGGTTTTTGCAGACAAGCCCTAGCTTGATAATTTTTGGTTATTTCAGTTTGTAGGGGATTTCTTCCCAGCACCATGCTCAAATCTTCTTCATATCTCTTTAGAATCTGGTGTGAGTTAATAGAATGCATGTTTTCTCCTCTATGAGAATTAGATGGTCCTGTTTTGAAAATCGGATGGTCCAGTTTTCCCATAGTTGAATAATATGCAATCTGTTGACTCATTCTGAGTTCTAACCCCGCTCTCTCTATGTCAAGGTTGTTTCCTAAGTGTTGTTCACTCCTATTTATGACAGGGGCAGTATGTCGGATTCTGAAGGTAAGAGGAATATGAAAGCAAAGCATGGTGACAAAGTTTATCAGAGGAGGAAACATGTGGTAAAAAGGATGCCCGGAGGTACCCTGACCATTGAGGAGGACCCAGCTTCGGAGCCTAGTGACAGTGGGACTTCCTATGATGATGATGTTGAGGATAAGAATTGGGTACCATCTCCTCCTAGGCCCAGTCACCATAGGGAGGTTGGATCCTCCAGGGTAGCAGAAGGAGATGATGATATCATGCAGGAGGATGAGGAAACCTTTGATGTTGATGACCCAGTTCTAGCAGACCATGTGGATTTTGGTAACCCTATATTTACTATTCCTCAAACTCCATCATGGAGGAAAAAAGTCAACTACAGGGGCAATGTTGAGGAAGTGAGAAAGATGAGAGCAATCAACTACAGAAATGCTCTAAAATAGAATGGAATGGATTACAGGTTTTGGTCACACTTCCATCAAGACTATTATGAGACAATTATCATACCAAAGATCAAGGCCATTTTAGCTGCTCAGTGGGTTGATTGGGGTTACCTGATTGCTAAGGATGATGCTATCATCAATAGTGTGGTGGCAGAATGTAAGGCCAAGAGTGTAAGTGATATCATGGCATTTCAGAAGAATTGGAACAATGATGTCATTGCTTAGTTCTATGCCGCTTTATATATTGAGGAGCATGGGAATGTGAGAAACTTTCACTGGATGACTGAGGGACAGCGGTGTGAGATTAGCATGCTCAGTTTGCTAGGCTGCTTGGTTTTGGGAGGAATGATGCTAAATGCCCTATACAACCATTTCCTCCTACAACAAAAATATTTTGGCTGCTATGTGTCCCAGTCCTCCACATGGCACTCCCGTCTCGGTCTTTGACTTCATATGGGAGGAGATAAAGGGCATTGCAAATCTCTTGGCTATTTGGATTACTGCAGGAATTAGTCAAGAGCCAAGAGGAGAAGAGATGACACTTGTCAAGACGAGTAGCAAGAGCATCCCTTCATCTCTAGATCAGTAAGATTGTAAAGAGTGATCCATGTTGTAACTCTCAGTATGTGGCAGAGCCTAGACCGCTTAAGTGTTAGTTATTGAGCCTATCGTAATTGGTTGTGAAGTCCATCACAAATTTGTTCAAGTTTGGAGCTTGCCTTTGATAGGAGCATGAAAATAGAGCGCTCGTGCTTACACTAGAAGAGTGCAGCAAGTTCTTAAGCCAGCCAATCTTGTGCCTTGATGATAGTGGTTACATGACCGTGTCTTCACTCGAACTGATGCGGATTTTTGGGCAAGACTCCACCTTTGAATGGAAGGACGACTGATACTCCGACGGGAGTTGGTCCAGCGAGGAGTTGGGGAAGGCACCATCCGCCCGAAACATCAGGCTAAAAGTCCATGAGCAATCTCTAAACCTACTCTTACTTATTGTCTTTACATTTTGCACTTGAGTATAAGTAGAGTTAGGTTTGTTAATTATAAGCTTGCATGCTTATTTTTTGGCTTTGCACCGCTTGTATCTTATCATTCCACTAGTATTGCTAGGGACAAGGCTCGGTAGAATTGCATATGAATTGTCGTTAGACATGAATTGAAACCAGTTGATATATTGAGTGGACAATCCATATCGACCCAATTCAAACTCTCTCTCTCTCTCTCTCTCTCTCTCTCTCTACTCCTCGATCCTTACAACTAGGCAAAGAATGTCAATTATGAATGAAGCACTAGGGCAAAATACAATAACAAATATGTCAGTTGTCTTGCTATTATATCTAAGACATTATGATTGCTTGAAGACAATGGGAAAAAGTTGACATGGTCAGTGTCGCTTGCAAGCTACCTATTGTAAGCTTCATGACCATTGGAGCGTGCCACCTTGAAATGTATGAATGTTTTGGTGATTAGATGACAAGTATGTATGAAATGCACCTAATGTCTACACAAGTGTTGTGCCTGAAGGAAATTATCTATCAACTCAAATTATGAACACAATGATTAACTACCTTGGTGATTGATGTGCACTCGGTGGATTACCATGAAGAACTTGATGGAGAGTCATGGTGATAGAGATGAATCAAGGCTCAGGACAGCTAGGTCTAAGTGTGTGTGATCACTTGGCAAGATTGTAGGCTTGAGTTCATAGGAAAATCGGACTATTAAGAGGGTAAGAGTCATTCTCTTAGGTCTCTCTAGTGTTAAGGGTGTTGGGATGCTCAAGTGAGACTCTTGGACACTAGAAGTGGCAATGGTCACTGTAAGCTACGGTGAGTGTCAAGGAGTTGTACATGGAGGCTAAGAATCTCTGAACTGGCACTCAGGAGGTCACCGGATGATACGGCGGGGTCACTATACGATACGATGAGTCAAGGAGTGATGAAGGCCAGAAACTTTTGGTGAAGTGATGGTGGGGTCACCGTAAGGTGCGGTGATCTAGAGAAGGAGAAAAAGGTTGATACTCATAAGGGCCTCATTGAGGATACGATGGGATCGTCCTAAGCTACGGTGACCTAGAGGAGAAGTTGGGCAGAAAACAATCACCTCTGTTGAAGATACGACGAAATCATCGTATGCTATAATGACTCAAGGGACAATTTCGTATTGCGAGACACTGGAGATCAGAGGTCACCGTAAGGAGAAAAACAGGTCACTGTAAGGTACACTGAGGTCACCATAACTTACGGGTATGTTACAGTGGACATCTCTACAGGTTCATAGCTTTTTAGTAAGGGCTAGTGGATCAGTTGTAGCCTATATATAGCCATTACTGAGGTCTTGGAGACCTCTCTTGATTATTTGGATTGCTGGGAAAACCTATAGAGAACCAAGAGGAGAAGAGAAGATACTTATGCAAACATTAAAGAGCTATCTTTTAATGTCTAAGAGAGTAACAAGAGCATCCCTTTATTTCTAGCCTAGGGTGGTTGTAGAGAGTGATTATTTATGTTCCTCTTGATATATGGCAAGCCCTAGACTGGTTAGGTATCGATGATCGACCATGTCATGATAGATTGTGAAGGCTGTCAATAGTTTATACAAGGTTAGGCTCGACTTCGAAAGGAGCATCAAGAAGAGAGTGCTCGTGCTTGCACTCAAGAAGTGGTGAGCGTATCAAGAGAGAGAGAGAGAGCATTGCCTTGTGTGCAGCGGGAGGAGCCCGTGAGTCCACTTGGAGAGTGGATCGTGCTCTATGGGGACACTACGAAAAGTGCATCTATGATCCTAGTGGGTTTTGGTGTATTGTATGACAACATGATTAATGAACTAATCCTATTTATAAGTATATGAGCAGGTTGTACTTGAAGAATATACTTAGTATTAATAAAAATGATCATCTTTGGTAATCCACAATTGTATAAGGAAAAATGGGCCTATGTGATTAAAAGAAGAGATGTCAAATAAATGGGTCCATATAAGCAATATTATGACAAGCCAAGTTTGAAATGAATATGGGTCATTAGGTCATTTCATATGTCTCCTCTGTGGTTACATGTGCTAGATCTTGTGTGCTTCATTAGAATCTATCAACCCTGCTAGAACTCAGTGGGATGCTGCTATTCCTGTTTTATTCTCTCTATCTCGAGAAAACCGGTGGGTCCGGTTTTGATAGTTGATAAATTGTGTAGATTCTTGGTGATTCAATTTTATGTGTGCCTTGTTACCTCACTGGTAAAGTGCTTCCTTATTTAGGCTACTTAATTTGAGAGTAGCTTATTAATTGCTTTTTGTACTTGAAAAAACGGCGTGTCCGGTTTTGGACTTTGTCTCTTAAGGTTGATCCTTTGTGAATCTTATTGGGGTGGTTCCTGCGATAGCTTTCTTAGCTTGCTTGTCTTTAGAGCTTGGTTGTTTTCTTTATTTACTTGTTTATTTCCAAGCTTCCTATCAAAAAAACCAGAGCATTCGATTTTGGCAGTTTTAATTCCGCTATGAGTTCTTTTAATTTTTTAGGAACGTCTATTCACCCCCCCCCCCCCCCTCTAGGCGGCATCCAGAGACTTTCAACTACCGACTCGAGGAGTGAATCAAGTCCTTGAGGGAGGTAATCTCATGCCCTAGGGGCAGTGGTTACACAAACACGTCATCACTCCAGGATTGATGCAGCTTGTGTGCAACGACTCCACCACTGAGTGGCGGGAGTCAATCTAGCAAGGACTAGGGGAAGGCATCATACTTCTGATACCTTGGGCTAAAAATCATTAGCCTTCTCTAAACCCTCTCCTTGCTACCTGCATTAACTATTCGGTATCTTGTACTAGTAGTACTGCTCCAGTTCTTGTCGCTTACCTAATTGCTCCTTGCCTGTGTGGTACTTAACTAGAATTGCAAGAGTAGGATTCCTATCTTGTCTAGTGTGCTGAATTGATTGATTGCTTAACCACTAGTTTGCATATGAATTGGATGATGTGTGAATCACTAGCATGTGTAGATTGCACTTACCTTTCCTAGGATCTTATACCATGATAGAGTGCCTCTACTAGAATTGTATTGGAATTGTTTGTCTACTAGGCAGAGGTGTTAGAAACTTAAAGTTCATCGTGGATGTTCCGGATTCAACATCCCCCTCCCCCCACCCCCTCTCAGTCACTCGATCCTTTCACCTATGACATAGACTTGACCCCAGGCAGTCAGGATGCTTTACCAATGACTTCACCATCTTTTAAATGGATAGCTTTTAAGCTAAAGCAAATTTCTTATGTGCCATCAAAATTATGTGATTCTCTTATGAACCATCCAAAGTTAATTATAGCTTTCCTTCAGTGTCATCATTTTAAAGTTTGTATCCCCTATGCACCACTTTTGTTATTTACGTTTATCAAATGATGATAGAAAAGACCAATATACCTTAAGATGAAATCTAGCAAATTATATGAATTTTTTTATTGGATGTACCATAATAAAAAAATATGTAGCTATTTTGGCTTTTGGTACGTTTTTAGTATTAGCATTGTAATTAAAAAACTTGAAATTTCATTATATTCAAGCAGAAATTTATCCATAGTTTCGTAAATAAAATTTCTAATTTTCTAGATTTCATCTTAATGGTAAATTGGTCCTTTTCACCATCACTGAACAACCATCTAATAAATAGAATAGTAAAAGTGACACATAGAGGATTGTAGATTTAAAATGATGTTATGCAAGAAAAGTTATAATTTTAGATTATTTATAAAAGATAGGTATAAATTTTGATGACGCATAAGAAATTTACTCAAAAAATATTGTATCTATCATTTCAGTCGTCTTTGATCTCAAAATTGACTCATTTTTTAAGATTTTTAATGATTAAACATCAATTTAAAATTGATGACCGTACGATGCACAGATCGATGGACAAGTGCTAATAATCAGAACTCTAAGTTTCTCCATGAATTGTTGTTATTCGCTGTATACGACATAATTCGTGTGTAATGCCAATAGCACAAAGAACCAACAACTTCGCGTGCTGAATGTCACCGATGGCAGATTTGTATTAGTGCGATCGATATTAATATGTATACGCGGCCCAAAACAGTTACGTTATGTTCCCATCCTAATTGTTTGATACCAATTTGGTCTGGTTGTAGATAGCTTGTTAGTACATCCACTTGAGTTTAATTTTGACAGATCATACAGATGCGGGATCTATGATGAGTGTGTTTTTGACTAGTCTGAAATCTAGAGCTCGAGTATTCGCCTATCCCACCCTTCTGCAATCGCAATGACTATTTTGATTACAACCATTTCTGGTGATGCGTGTCGACTGGAAATTGGACCAACCAAGTAATCTAAACGCATAGAAACCAGAACAGTTCTGGAGAAAGAGACGTGGGTGGAGGAATATCTAGTGTATCTAATCTGAAAGAAACTAAAGATCTAGCAAGCAGCTAAGAATTGAGTCCATCAGGTCGTGCAATCATGCATGAGCCCGATGCATGAACTGTGCGTGTGTCGGCCTATAAGTGGCTTGCCGCGTCTCTCTTACTGGAATGATGCCACGTGTCGATCAATCATCGACTAGCCCGGAAAACCATTTGCATGCATTTGTTTGGGGCAAGGATTACATAATTGAACTGGCTGGTATAACCAGTTAAGACAAGTTCAATAGTTAACCAGAAAACCGGAATAATTTGATTTCGATGACCATCGATTGGGAAGTTACGGTTATACCAGTTAACCAATTGGTTTTGGTTGTTAAACGATTTACCGGTTTTATTGATAGATTTTCAAATACATATTTTTCAAATTCTAAATTTATGGTTTTTGGTTAACCACCCGGTTTTACCGGTTTAGTAGGATGTAAAAAGTTAATTTCAAAAAAAAACTTGAATCAAAATCGAAAGTTAACCGATTGACCGATGTAACCAGGCCGGATCAGTTTACCGGTTATGTTAATCCTGGTTTGGGGCTGCTTGCTTGTTCTTAATAATTGTTCCAGTCACAACCAATGAAGTATGATATTTGAAAACAAGGTTACGTTTTATGCTTTGTTTTTTTTCTATGTGACAAAGAAAACTTATAATTCCATAAAATGTTTCAGGATTTTATTACGACCAGAGCATAGTGTTTTTAACTTATCTCAACACGAACAGACAAGTGAAGACATCTGACAGACTTTCGGTTCACCAGGCAAAAAAAAATACAAAAAGAGAAAACTTAGGTTGCCAAACACATATATCAATTCATCTATTCATATTACAGGCAAACCAAATATTTAAAAGCCATCAGTTGCTAAATATTAAAATTCTGACATATTTTTCGATACAATTTTTATGACTGTTCATAGCTTGAATATGTCTATGCGTTGGACTGTAAAATATAGTCTTTCAGGTGGTGTACGTGCATTATTTGGACTTTGTTTACCTGCATAATGCAAGCGGGAGAAAAGGAGGAAGGCTTAATTCTCGACGTTCAAAAAATTTAATGCCTCCACTCATGGTAACTCATGTACCGAGTATATTTTTTTAGCTTTTCCTTCACAGAAAACATTAGTTTTGGGAATGCTTGATTTTCAGTTCTGCAATATGTTTTTCTCACTTTCAAACAATCACACTTAAAAATTTTCTTATGTGTGTATGTTTTCATTTTCATGGATTATGTACTTAATTACATAATGAAAGATGACAGTACAAGAAGGACATTTGCCGCTTCGTCATTTTGAGCTGATCTTTCACACAGGAAAGAGAGCAGAATGTCGCAGCATGAGCAGCAAGTAGCCGACGTGGCAAGCAGGACGAATACACGTGTGAGCCCAGTAGTTGTCTGCTGGCCCGCGCGCTGCCACACAAACAAGTCACAAGTGGTATGTCACGTGTGGCGGTGGTCGCACGTGTGGAGCAACAGCTAGCGCGATTGAGGCAGTGCGTCGGCGCGGGAAGCACGAGACGTCGCGTCCAGCGGCTTTCTGCTAGCTAGGGCCAAGCGCCAGAACTCGGTCATCATTTTTTTTAAACAATTTGGACTCGGTCATCTTTTGAATTTGAATGTTGAATCCTGCGTAATCTCGCTGTGATGTGGATCTGTGTCTCAACTTGCTGATTGATCAGGAAAAATAACAGAAGTACTAGTGACTTTTGAGTTGCTCCAGGAGGAGCACGTAGCTAGCTCATGACACCCTGACGGAAATGGGTAGCGTCGTAGCGAGAGTACAATGCACGTACTCATGGTATAGTCATAGTCATAGAGGAGTTTGTGCGAGAGTTGTACGTATCTTCAATATATACGAGTTGTCCGTGACATCTATAATCAATGCATGACCTTAAAGAAGAATACAGAAGGGAACATCTTCTAGAATCAAGCTGTATGTGATCTCAGAAGTCAGCGTGTCAAGCTGGCGAAATTATTTATCTATCATATTGTTCATCTTCCGCCTTCTTCTCAGAATATTTGAACAGGATTCAAAAACAGGTTATCGTACGGCAGTGCAGCACGCCCACCTACCACTTAAGCCTACAAATAGCACAACCTAAAAGAGATTATCGTTTCTTGTGTTACAACCTATAAATGAGAGGAGTCTATCCACAGAGCCACGTTCCCACCTGAACTGAGCCGTTCCTGCTAGAATCACAATCTGAGTGCCCATTTCTAGGAATAGGACCATTAAGAAGATGGATATGAAGTCGTAGAAATAATGGTAGAGACGTAGAAAAGAGCGTATTAGGCCCATCTACGGCCCAAGGAATACCAACAACAACAAGAAATCCACTGAGTGATTAGAGCAAGCTCATTGATGTTTGAATTTTTATTATGTTCTTATTCATCTTTTGAACATCGAGCCCACTCTACTCATTCATCACCATAAGGTTCAGTTCAGCAAGACCGCTAACAAGTTTGATATAAACCTAGGGGGGGGGGGGGGGGGGGGGGGGTCAATCCAAATAATAAATGAGTGATCTGGGTCCCAATTACGATTAGGGTAAACAAGTTCATGAGCACATTTGTAACATGATCTTGGAGCATACATAATATCCACTGAATCGAAGTGAGACCTTATGAAATCTCTTGCTTCCTTGCACAGAACGTAGCCTGGGAATAATCAAAGTCATTTGACTTGAGAGCCATGACTAGGTTGATCGAGTCCGTTTCTAGTGGGATCCATGATATACCCTCCCTGATTCGCCCTAGCTTGTAAGGCCGCTAGGCTTGAGCCTCCGCACACGCTGCATCATGTACAGCAGACAAGTTGCCAGCACCCGCAATAATTCCTTGATCTTCATGATTCCTCACTACAAAGCCCATCGTCCTGTCTAGTATTTCTATCAAGGCTCCATCATGACAATTATTAGTTAGAAGGAACCACTGAGTTACAACATTACGATTTAGCTTCACGATCCTCAATTTGATTAATAAGGAACATATAGATCTAATTGAAAAGATCCATCATGTAAACTGGACTAACTTGAGATCATGACAGTTTGGATGTCTTTTCAACAGTAAACACACAATGAATAATGTACTGTAATGTTAACAGTATGCATGAGATCAACTGGGCATCGAACATACAAGGGACCAACATATAAAACACATCCTTATGCCATACAACAGGAAAGAAAAGGGAGTACCATTAACAATTCTTTATAACAGTAATGTTAGCAAGTATTTTTTCCTTTACAAAGTCTGTCTCAGTATTGACGTAAGTTTCAGGTGTGCCTGAATATCCTCTGGCTCAATGGAGAGCACGCTAGCTCAAATTTGCATGACAGAAACAACAGAAGCCGATCACTTGTGTACTTAAGTGATTAATGAGATGTCAAGGCCTACTTAAAAACATTTGTTAATTAATCCCTATATACTTGAGCTAGCGTAGAGAGCGGATGATTGCAGCTTTGGGCTGTTTGACAAGCTGTTGCCAAATATGTCGTTACAATCAACCCATTTCCTCATATCCCTTGCCTCCCAGTAACCTCCGATGTAACGGAACGTCCCGTCCTCCCTGTCCCTTTGGAACCATCTTGGTTTCCAACCACTCTCCTGCATCTTTCTTGCCTGCATATGAAGACGTGAATCGAATTAGGCATGGACAGTTTAAACTACAAATCAAATTGATGGATTTCATGAAAGGAGCAGGACAATGCAAAAGAATCAAAAGCATTAGTACAACCATTCGTTGCCTTGTCTCTAGGCGCAGTTTTTCAGCATTGGCCTTCTCATACTCTCCATTCTCCAGGTGTCTTTGATCTGGTCTGAGCCTTGAATCCGTTGGTGGAAGATTCTCCTTGGGAAGGGGAAAGCATTGGGATTTAGCCTTTGAAGTTTAGAACTGACAAAACTAAAATGATTGTGTAAAGTATATTCCAAACCTACCTTGAGCCCTGGTGTGAGCTCATTCAATGTTATTGCAAATGAGGACAGGTTATATCTTGTAGGATTGGCTGCAGGCTCGTTTTTCTTCCACAGCAAAGTGGCACCAGCACCATGATGTGAACCATTGGAGCTAACCTTAGAGGCACTATCACCAATGATGCAGTGCATACTTTCATCCCATTTCCCCATCAAAGTTGCAACCTTGGTCCCATTAGAATCCTTGACAACTCCTTGAACCTTGCATAGAGCTATGTATATTAGTATGACCTATATAGACAGTAGAAAATTGGCTTCATGAGTAACTGCTGCTCATTTCTCTTACCTGGCGAGGATTTCTATCAAGGAAAGATTGCTCTTTAAATGTCAGCTTGCATGAATATTGCTTATTCCCACTAACGTTCATTATGCCATGGTGATGACAGTAGACTCGACCAATGATAAGGTTATTAATTGTAGTTGTGACCTGACAAGGAACGGAAAACATTTAAATCACTGACCAAGAATATTCACGAACTTTTGCAGATCACCGGATTGCAATGTATGAAGCTAGGTGGTTATTTTCCATAAAAGAAAAAGATAATCATGGAATCTGAAGATGTTAAAAATTGTGGATCAACAAGTGGAGATGGAGAACGATGAACAAAAAAGCAGGACTAGTTGCTAATCACCAAAAGAACATAGTATCAAGTGTTTGCCTCTTGCCAGGAATTTATACCTTGCTCCACTGGAAAGTTTCACCATCATCAAACTCTATAGTTAACACGCCAGTTGGGTCCAGTTGAATGGATTGGCCCCAGAATTTGCTCTTTAGATTGCTGTCACCCCAAAATTTCCATCCTTTCCCTTCACAATGGCATGCCACAACCATAGGATGATGACTGACCTGATGCCAAGAATAAATTTACACGTTCACTAAAAAATTATCACACATGTTATATGTGGAGTGCAAATAACGTTCTGAAGTCTGATTACCATGCCAATGATCACTGTTGTACATTAAGAAGTCAAATATGCTGTGTACCAAACTCACCTTCTCTGAGAAGAAACGGACTCCCTTTTCAGGAAAATCGGCTTCGTAGGTTTCCCCTAATAATGGATTGAAAGGCTTGCAGGGGCGAGAATCCGTGGAAGCATACCCAGAGACCGCAAAAGCAGCAACATAAAGAATTCTCATCAGACTGTCCCCCTGAATGCAGATGAGATATAACTATCAGACCAGTTCAGGATAAATGCATAACAAACACCAAATTTATGGAGGACACCATTAGCCACTACAATGAAAAGGCCTCAAAAGTGCAAACTTCCTTATTTCAAATAATTACGCAATACCTAGCATCTATTTGCAAGATTATGTTTCATCAGGAAATTTTGTCACACACAAAGGGGAATAGGGGATGCCTATATCATTTTGTTTCAACAATTGAAGTGTTTTGTCACAATGAAGCTGGAAGGTAAAGAAAGAGGCATACCCTCAAACCACATTCATATGCTTGATCCAACAAATCAGAGTACTCCAAGTCTTCGAAACACTTCTGAAGAGAAGACAAAGGCTCATTAAAATAAACAGGAAGACAAACTTTTGTAAGATCCTTTCCAACATTGTCTTTGATCATTGACCATAGGCTAACACCTTTCTCCTTTTCAACTGGTTCAGGCAACTTTGTGCGCCTTTTGAAAGATGGCAACAAATTTTTGTTGTTCTTATCAATAGCTAGTGTTTTATCAAATTTATGATCTCCCTTTCCATTGTTTAAGCATCTCATTCTCAGGTCAGGACTAGCAGCACAATCACTGAAACTTTGCCTTGTATCATAGAAATGAAACTCGTCTCCATCTGACAATTCACAATTCTCTTGTTTACCAACATCATCAGAAGATTCTGTATTGCTGTACTCTGATGAAAAAACATAAGTGGGGAAAGTAAGCAAATTAAGATGTCATGTGAAACAAAAACACAAAAGAGGTTGTAATATGTATGGCCTATTTATTGAATTTCCCAACATGTGGACATATGGAGTAATACAGTAAAATCTATGTGACAAAGAACAAAGAGTGTCATTGATCAGATGATGGCAAACTATTCCTCTTGAAAAATTGAAGATTAATGATAGATCATAGCTCAGGCATTGGTGATATTCGCATCTTTGGCATGGTAAGCAGAAAATCTAGGATTACTGTGGCAAATTTAAAAGTAGCTATGCAAAAGAAAATTAATTAGGCAAGACATAATTTTAAATGGAAAAAAGAATAAACAAAAAAGGAACATCAAGTACCACTACATTTTCCAGAGCTCTGATGGTCATGCTTGAACAACTCTGATTGTACCTTCTCAGAGATAGATGTATCTACTGAATCAATTACCTGCACAATCAGGATATAATTCCTCGTCAGCAGAAAGCATACCACCAATTTATTCTCGGACTTTGTACAAAAGTATAAATAATCTTACTAATAGACATATTATGACATGTTTTGCTGACAAATTATAGTTCGGATGGTCTAACTTATCAAATACAAGAAATTGATGATAAAAAATTTAGAGTAAAGGCTGGCTGTGCTCAAGAAAAAAAAATAGAGGCTACCAAGAAATATAATACTGGTTATCACCTGCTGAACACATAGAAACTAAACCATAAAGGATAGGATCTGATACCCTTTTGGAACAACTGATAAAAGTACTTGGACAAAAAATCTGGGGGATATAGGTTTTATAGTCTAATAAACTAATTAAATACCTTTCCCATGAATGGAAGTTGCTTAATATAACTAATGAACTCCAAGAAAACATAATTACCTCAACTTCTCGTGGAAGACTGCCAATAAAGCTTAAATATTCTTCGCAGCGTTGCTTCATCTGTGTATGATACTGTGAAAATTCTGAATGAACTATCTGCTCACAATCTTTAATAATTGCCTCCCCAACACCTTCGGCGTGCAATCGATTTCTGAGCTTATCTGTGGAAAATGTTGCATCATTCTGGTCGCCTGATAAATCTCCAGTAAAAGAATATTCACTTCTTGCAGTGACAAGTGCTTCGATCCAAGCCACACGGTCCTTAGCACAGCCAGTCCTCAACTGAAGTGTCTTGGTCGGGGTAATAATATAGAACCGTTTATCATCTGATTTACTTTCGCTAAATGATGAGATCTGCAAACAGTACAAGAGAATGAGCAAATCAGCAACCATACCCAAAATTTAACAAAATAAAATCCACTGTTGCAATCATGGTAAAATTGGCTGACACTGTGCTGCAATATGCTATCTACAGATTTACAAGCTATTGCATAACAGTACTATACTAGGAAGGGAGTGAACCGACTATGGGATTGACAGGATATAGACGGGCATAGCCACACATGTAGGTCATTCAAACAAAATCTGAAACTCTAGCCACAGCATTAGCATGCCGATTCGTCACACTGCTTTCATGCACCTAAACAACCTCATATAACTATAAGGACAAGTGTATAAATCTCATTGACTGAAGGAGCTGCCAGCCAGGCGAGGGACCATTCAGGAGGGGGGTAAGGTAAAAGCTTTAAACACCTTCAGACTCTTTTCAGTGGATACGGACAGAGTGATCCGTACCACACCTCACATTCCAACAACCAGAGACGTGCGATACAGTACAAGCGGAGGCGCCAAGCCAACATGAAGCCACTGGAACAAAATCCAGCTTGGAGCCCAGTTGCCCCACCCGCTAAACAGCTCGCCGGCCCCTTCCCTCCTCCCCGGAGCACGCGACAAGGTCGCCACTGTTTGCGAATCGATGCAAAAGACTGTTGGTTTGCACCGCTGGGAGCTGAAGCCGTAAGAAAACGGCAGGTCCAATCAAAACAAGGCGTCGCTTTATCCGACAAGCCGTAGCCATTGCTTGTAACTTTCTGTCACCCCCCTTTCAGTCGGAATCGGAGCGTGAGGTAGCATTGTATGTTTGTGCGGTTGGCGCGGTGGGTGATCCCCCGCCGCAGATCGTGACGATGTACGGCGCGAAGCGACACGGCCCGTGTTGAGAGGGCGACTTTACCAGCTGGGAACTGGGAGTTGCGGCTGTGCTCGTCTGTTGGACTGTTCCGATCCGGCGCGACGCGGAAACCGTGGGGTCGAAGTGGACCATCTCGTAAGATTGTTTTTTCTCTCGCGTTGGATTTATGCCAGATGAATTTGCAATGCCAGTGGAAGGGGGTTGCCTGATGAATCCAGGGACAGCTACAAACAATGCTGACTGAGACCATGACGAATGGTAGCATCGATTTGGCTACTGCTGGAGTTTTGGGGACGAGAAATCGAGAGGGCTGCAATGCGCAGTTAGTTGCTCTATACAATGGCGGCTGAGATCATGGCAAAATGGTGCAAAACGGATGGAGAATCAGGAAACAAGACGAGAGAGGACTAGGAGCGCGAGACGGCGTCACCTTGAGATGCACGAATCCGATGGGCCGCTCCCCGGCGCCGCCGCCGCGCGCGGTCCCGATCAGCCTGACAGCCGCGGCGGAAGCGGAGTTGGGGGCCTCCGGTGCCGGCTCCGCGGCCACGCGGCGGCGGATCTTGGAGTAGGCGAGCACGCCGCCGCGGATCGCGAACCAGCGCGGGCGCCATCCCCGTCCGATGTTGGTCCACTTGTACAGCACCCCGGCGACGGCCGGCGGCGCGGGCGCGTCCTCCTCCGGCGGGGAGGCTGCGAGCCCCGCGCCGGGCTGCCACTCCCCGGCGAGGCAGCAGAGCGGGTGCAGGTCCCTGGCCCGCATCGCCGCCCTCCCCTCCCCCCTCGTCCCGCGTCCCGAGGCCGATCGATCTCCTCCTCACCCCCCGCGTCTCGGGTCACGCGGCCCCCATTCGGTGCTCGGATTACTCTATTCCACCCCTCCCCTTCCGCTTGACGCGGCGGGCGGATTCGGGTGTGGCGAGAGCAGCAGAGAGGCGACTTGTTCTTCTGACGCGGCGGGCGGGCGGGCCGGCCTTTATGCGCTGCTGCGCGCAATGCCCCCCCCCCCCCCCCCCCCCCCCCCCCTCTTCCGCCTTGGCAAAAAACAGTTCGAACGAACCTCGTGGCGACAGCGACGGCGCCTCCTCCTTCTCTTCCCGAGCAAGCCGGGCCGCGCCGGCGGTGGCCCCGCCTGTCGGTGGTGGCCAAGCCCAAGCGTGCGGGTTCCGTCCCGTCGTCACCGTGTGGGGTTTCCGTTTCGGCCGGTGAAGGTGGTGCGGGTGGCTGGCCGCTGGGCCCTGGCGTCAGTGCCGTTTGCGTGGCGTGCGTGGCTGGCTCTGGCACTGGCACTGGCACTGCATGGTTGGTCCGTGTCGTGTCAGTGGCACGGCGGGGTGTGTCGTCGGTAGGTGAGTTAATTTCTGTGCAGCACGCACGGCCTCTGGCTGTGGCTCTGGCTGGCTTGCTGGTGGCACGCTGTCAACCGGGGCCTACCTCACAGTTGGCGGGCGCCCATTATTCCCGTGTCCCGTGTTTATTCCTGTTGGACAGGGGGCGAAAAAAAATGTTTGTACCACTCGCACTGCATCGAAATGGACGGGTCTTCTGAGCGTGGGAACGATGAGTACACGGTTGAAAACGAGCAGACTCGGCATCGCCATCACGACGCACGTCGCGGCCACGAACGCGCGGAACTCGCACGCGAAGTGAAGCCCCCCACACGCGTCCGCCCACCAGAAGAAACGCCCCGCCTGAGCCTCACGCCGCGCCGCGCGGATGGCCACCTGCGCGCCACGACGCCGGTTGTGCGATGGAAAGGAAACGTGGTCGCCAGCCAGCAGCCGTCGTATCACGTCGGTGGCCTGCCGGGTTGGGCGATCCAGCAGCGAGCAGAGAGCGGAGAGAGGCCCGATCCGGTCGCGTGCACGACGGCTGGATACCAAGCTTGCGTTAGTTCGCTGCCGCGCTTTAGGAGGGCAGCGGGTACCCCTCGTCATGTGCCGCCCCGCCGCTTTGTCGCGTCTGCACGTCTCGTTGCTGCCAACAACAAGCTCATTGACCGGATCGGAACAATTGGCATGTGGCTAATTTAGCGTTGCAATCATCGTCAGGTTATAACAAAATTCTCTGTCTCCTAATACATAGGCTTCATTTGCTCATGGTTTTTTCTTTTTGAGAGAGAGACATTTTCCGGGTTTCGCTAGAAACCTGGGCCTCATCTTTCCGGGCTCCGCTATAAACTTGGGCCTCGCGTCCGGCTTTTTCTGGGCCGTTGTAACCTTTTCACGACAAGAGATTTCACCGATTTGGGCCCAGCAGAGTTGGGCCTTCTCACTCATCAGCTGGGCCCTGTGCACAAATTGAGCACGGCTAGCTCGTGCAGTCGTGCGGCAGCAGAGATAATGCTGCCATTGCTGCGAAACTTGGAAGACTAGAAACACAAGGCTTAAACTAAAAATAAAAAGTTTCGTAGCTGGGTCCGATGTGTGCAGCCTGGTTAGGACTTGGTGCTGATTCTGATCGAGCCGTTCTCAGTTTGTATAGCGGAATAGTAGCGCAAAGGTAAAGGGAGAAGAAGCGGGGGGAGTCCTCCTGACAGTTTACATACAGATATAACACGACCTCTCAGAATGTAACAGAGGAGGCCATGCACCGGTGTCAACAGACGTGCAAGCACATCGCCAAGCAACTTTACGTGCGCTGGCTGGGCCAACTAACGAAAAAAAAGGGAGGCACGGATTCCGAGATACTCATCTGTCCCCTGCCCCGTCCATGTCCGTGCGCGTGCCGGCGGAGGAGAGCTCATCTGTCCCCAACCCCGGCAGGCCGGCGGCCGTCCTAGAATCTCGCCTCCTCGGAGATGCCACACCGTACCCATGCATCCGTGCTCAATCAAAACCAAACGCCGTATCCATCCATGGCCTCCCCCACCAACTACCACCCGGTAAAGACAGCAGCGGCACGCACGAAACCTAAGTAAAGCCCCGGCCGTCTCTTTACCAGCGATGGTGGCCACCACCACAGGCAGTACTGTTCGTAGTCGCTTCCAAACTCTCATGCACTCCTCACTCTCTCCCTCCGCCTTTCCTCGTCCTCCTCCGTTCCGTTCGTGGCACGGCTTTTGTTGCAACTCACAGCTAACACTTAACTGGGAGCTCGGATTAGGTGTGGCCCGGTAGTGCACTGTAGTTTGCCTTGCAAATCAGCCAATGGCTATATCAGGCAACAAAGACGGTATGCTTTATTTCCTTTGCAGGGACGAGACCGGAAGGCTGTAGCACAAGAAAATTATTAACTTGTGATGCGATGATACTGCCTTCGTGATTCTTTTCAGTTACTAGTACTAATCTATGTGCTCTCTGATGACTATATAAAAACCGTTGTGATAAGTCTAACCCCCGAAGTGATCACGGTAGGTTGGGTGTGTGCGCGGGCGAGTTGGACCGTCTCTTTCGGAGCTTTGAGTGCATCGACCGTGCATGGCGTCAATGGCGGAAACCATCAACAGCTCTCAGCTAGCGATGATCGTGACTTTGACAGGTTTCAAAATTGTGCACGTTAGAGCCTTGTTGTGATAACGCAATGAGTCGCCCAGATCTCTCGGGAGCCGGAGCCTGCAGCGTAGCTGGATTTGGGGAATGATCGGCCGGCAGCTCGTCGGAGGCCATCATAACCTGGTCACTCTGACAGAGTTAGCTACGAGGTGTGCTGTATTGTGCGCAGTAGATTGCGACGCCTCTTCTGCCGTGAGCCAATGATGGCTCGCCGTCCGGCAGGTCGTGGAAAAAAATTCTCAAAGACCGTGAAAGCGGCATGCATGCATATGCACGCGGTTAGCGGTGTGTTTGTTTGGAGGGAAAAAGAGGGATGGGATGGGGTCATCTATGAATATCCCACTTTGACACTTGTTTGGTTCAGCGTCAAGTAGGGACAAGAATATCTCTATTGAGAATATTCTCTCAATATGTTGGATAGCTTCATCTCTCAAAAACGGTGGGACAAGGTCATCCCACTTTGCTAAGCACACTGATTAGTAAGAGATTAGTGATATTTAACATATTATATTAATAATTAATCAATATTATCAAGTATTTAGTATCTATAAGTGTTATCAGATCATTTGTTAACTAAATGGAATATTTATTACTGTTATTAAATATTTTTTAATTAATTAGTAATGATTATGATAAGACATTAGTAATTTAATTTAAAAAATATTAATTTGTATATTAATGATGATAATTATACAAGTACAATTAGACAATAATTCTTATCCCTCTCATCCTTATCCCTCCAACCAAACTAAAACTAGGGATGACTCTGTCCATCGAACCAAACATCACAGTGGATGAGTTTATCCAATATATCGTAGATGACCCTGTCTCATCCCTCCTTAACACCCAACCAAACGCACTCTAGGTCGCTCGAGCCCGGGTCTCTCTTAGAAAAAATTACGTCGGGGAAGTTAATCAACTGTCTAATAATCATTCAATCAGGCTAGCTTCTGCCTGCACGTTTCATCAGGTTCATACAATATATAGTGATCATCAGCGTCTTAAACGGGGACGTTGGGAATCGTAAGCAGGCAGGATCAGCCATAAGCGCAATTCTTTAAGCCAGTGAGATTCTGTATGATGAATCGGTTAGGTAATGTGGAAGCGTATTCAATCAGGAAAATGATAGATAAAACAAATGTGGAAGCGTATGTGTGTGTCGACTCCAATGTGGTACAGTACAGTATAGCGTGTCGCGCGTACTCGCGTTAGGCTGTCGTCGGTTCGGACGGAGATTCCCGGCTTTTGTCTCTTGTGGTGTGCAAGGGAAGACGAAGCAACCACGAGGGAATTTTCCTCAACACGTTACAACATGCGTGGAAGCTCCGTTCGTCAACTACGTAAACGAATTATTTTCATCAGCAGGATCGCATTATTTGCCCTCTTCTTCTGCAGTTGGAGATCGAGAACTTCTTCCACGCGGTCAATATATATATAAAAAAAAACGAGTTCCAGACGAATGCCGATCTGTATGCATGAACTAGCATATCCTGCTGATCAAATCGCATTAACAAAATACAGTGAGATCGTATACTGGTGCTGGGCAAGCTGGTCAGGTGTGGTCTTCGGGACCTACTCCGATCCGCGTATATGAATACAAGCAGCGTGAATGTGATTGTTCGGAGAACCAGATCGACGACGGTTCCGATAGATTATTTTAGCTGGTGATAATCGGAAACGACACACACGTGGTAACCGTCGAAATCCTTCTCGTGCCGCTTCGCCGCTGACATTCTGGGAGCCATGCCTAAAATGTACCTGCTTCCTCTCTCGTTCAGCTGGCAACCCTGCCAGATAATACTACGCAGGAAAGGAAACGGTATGCTGGTAGTAGTAGTAGTATATCTGAACTGAAGGCTGTAACTGAAGAGCGTTTTCACACAAGCTCTCCATAAAACCGGTGGTTGAACTCTGGTCCTGTTTGAATTCAAAGCGTTCCGTTTTAGTTCAGATGAGTTGCTGCAAACTCCCTCCCTCCCGTTTTCAATCAGTCGCTGCAAGCAACAAAAAAAGGGAGTCCACTAGCAACCGAAATGCCCAAAAGAGGCGTCCCTTTTGTGCGCATCTAGAAATCAGGGACACTCTACCGTAAATAGACCACGGCGTGCCACAGGAACTGCACGAACTGCACCCCACTGGATGAACGAACACTGATGCAGCGCCACTCCTAAAGGGAAGGGAGCTGAAAGAAAGGTTAAAAAAGAGACAAAAAATGAGGCAGGGAGCAAAAGTGGTGGGGGGAATTCCGCAAGGCAGACAGAGACAGGGAGGCATCCAAATCCAAATGATCGTTCCCACACTTGATCTGAGCATGTCCGCTGGGACTGGGCCCAAATCCATTGCCATTCCCTACAAATCATGAACCCAAATGGAACCGAGTTTTGGAAAAGATAGATAAACCGAACCCAAACCAAATCTCAAATCCAGCAAGAAGGTGCAGCAGCGTTTACTGCCACCACTGCTGCTGACAGCCGCTCTAACAGACAGTTGGGGCCCATGTCTGTGTGTCCCCACCTGTCAAGCAGACGAGGATGACTGGTCAGCGGGTGATAAGACGTGTAGCGTAATAATGTCAGTGACACTGCGGCCCACAGGCAGGCGGGGTGAATAAATCCGCAGCCATAATAACACCCGGAGACCAGCCCAGCCAGCCCCCGGCCACACCACCACCCACCGAACCCAACTGCAGTGTGACACCGCCCAAGGAGAAGGACAATGGCGACGGCGTGGGTGCGCTCGCTCAGCTGCAGGTCCTCCTACGCAGTCTCAGACGTCGCCGTCGCGCCGTCTCCGGCCAAGAAGCCGCCGCCTCCGCAGCCGCCGTTCCCGGTGTCGTGCGCCGCTGCTGCGGCCGCGGACGTAATGGATGCCGTGGCGCTGGCGCATCAGGCGAGGAAGAAGAAACTGGGAATGAGGGAGCGAGAGCGGCGGAGGGACGGCGCGCGGGACCGGCACGAGCCGCGGCCCCGGCCCAAGAAGAAGCCCAAGCCCATGGCAACGTCGGCGCTGTTCATGCCGTCGCCGGCGCCCGCGGGCTCGTCAGCGTTCCTGACGATGGCGGAGCTCCCCGAGGGCCACTCATCGCGCCGCGTGGTCGAGCTCATCTTCTCCTCCGGCTGGGGCGGCGGCGCAACGCCGGAGGTGGAGGCGCTGTTCCGCGTGCACAGCGCGGCGCGCGCGGTGGCGCGGTTCGAGGAGGCGCGCGCGGCGGCCCGGGACCACGGCGCGGCGGCGCGATGCGGCGCCGACGGCAACGAGATGATGCGATTCCAGTGCCGCCGCGGCGCCTCCACCGACGTGTTCGGCGCCGGGGTCGACACGTGCCGCCTCGGCGCCTCCGCATCCGCCGTGCGCACGTTCGCCTGCAGCGCCGCCGCGCACGCCAGCGCTGGCGGCGGTCCCTCCACCGGCCGCAGGGCGATGCTGGTGTGCCGCGTCATCGCGGGCCGCGTCCGCCACGCCAGCGACCACCCAGCGGCGGCGGCCGACTACGACTCCGTGGACATGGGCAACGGTGAGCTCGTGGTGCTCGATAGCCGCGCCGTGCTGCCCTGCTTCCTCATCATCTACAAGGTCTAGTAGACCCTCCTTCCTCGACGACGACAGCATTAACCAGCCAAATCAAGTAGTGACCGTTAACCCCTCGTTAATTACCATGCTGATTCTGTAGGCTTCTACTCTCGTCTTCATCTAGATTTTGGGCATCCTCTTTACTCTGCTTTCCGGAGTGTCAGGTGTGGTAGCAACAGAAATGGACCCTGTGTGTACAAAACCCGCTGCTTTTTTGGCTTTGAATCTTCAAATGGTATAGAAACATTTCGCTTTCGGTTCTCCATTCAAACACCCTAGCTCTCCTTCTCTCTCGCATCACCGGTGGGTGCACGCACACGCACGCAATGTTTGTACCTTCACCTTCTTTTGCTTCTGCTCTGCACAGAGACACTACCAGAGGCGCCAGGAGACCGAGCTCTCGCGAATCTCGGCCCTCCGTGGTCACCCCAGTGCACGGTCCAGATCGTTCGGACGGCTTCTAAGTGACAGCGAAATTTACGGTTCCTTTTTAGCATTTTACCCTTTTTCCAGCACAAAGAGATCAGAGATTTGTCGCCGCAGGTTTAAAGCGTTTTTGGCGCCGCGCCCGTGCGTGGGTGTCTTCTTCCTCCTCCCGCCCGTTGAACTGCCTTGTCTTGGTCGTCCATGGCTGCTGCCTGATCATTGGATTGGAGTGCTAGCTGCTCCAACAGGTTTCCGTGACAAGGGTTTGGCAGGTTGGGAATAAAAGGGACTTGGCAACATCTTCAGAAGCCAGGGACAGGGTCGGGTTCGTTGTCCTGGCGCGGTTTGGTCTGCACCAAAAGTGTCCGTGCTGGATGCTAGCTTCTTGGAGCCTTGCCGCTTGTATTGTCTTGCTAGCTCGCTCTCATGCGATGCTTGCGATCCTATGTCCTTGCTAGGACTATAACGTTGTGCTTTTTTCCTTCCTGGCACAGTGAAATTTCAGGGGCTTGCTCTATCTAGTTCATGTTCACATGTGATCGCTTTTGGCTCCATACCACATCGCTACAGCTTGTTATTTTCGAAAATTGAGGTTCTATTGAATATGGTTAGATGTTTGTGTTTGTTTGGTGGCAACTGCAAAAGTAGCCGGCATGTTAATGTGAAGTAAATGCGATGGGAGGTTGAATTGAACTAGGTGACATTTGAAGTTCAAACTTCGGAAGGAGCCTTTGAACAAACACTGGCTTTGCTTGTCTACAAAGGATCTTCTGAAACGACAATGCAGATAATCGCTTGCCTTTTTGCGCTTGATGACCATATTATCGCTCAGAATGTCAGCTCAGATTGCTCGTACATTGTGACAGCCCCGGTGTTGAGATGTCAAAATTGGGCACACATGCACCAGACATTCCCTGTATCCCCATGTGCACCGATCATATTCGGGACAAGTGAAAAACGCTGTTGATTTTTCTTTTTGAAAGGCCATTTGGAGTGTTAATTTTCTGTGGCATGGTTACACACATTCAAACTTCTGGGTTACGCTATTACTAAAGAAAATCCTTTGGGACTTCGACATGTTTTACTCACGCATGGTATGAGATGCTTATCGAAGAAAGCAAAAGGACCTGCAATAACGTCGATCAGAAGTTGACAGCTTTGACGTCGATTCCTAGTGACCAGACTGGAGACCGTTCCTATGCATGCTGGAATAGGATTTTTTTTTCCATCAGAAACTGCAATCCAACAGCACCACGTTGGAGGAGCTGCTTGTCTATCTTAATCATTGTTCGATGATGACCAATCAGCGATCGGCTGAGACAGCTATGTTACTGGTCGTGGTTATCTCTCAATGCATATTCGGGTAGACAGATTAGAACACTGGTGCCATTCTCACACGGCGGCCCTACCTGGACGTGGAGTGAGATTTCACTGGCTGCCTCTTGGATCTTGCACTTGCACCTACTGCTGCTGTTGTTCAAGTAGCCGGCGCTATTGGCATGTTATGATGTCTCTTCTGAAGGCACCTAACCAGACAAGGAGAGTGAAACTTGATAGTGCATTGGACCACTGTCATGGTAACCATGAATCATTGGTTAGGCACTGGTGCGCTGGTGCTGTAGTGACAATGTGACAAGTGACATTTCACCTGTTCTCGCCTGAAATTCTGGGTGTGACACCGATAATCACTGCCTTCTGTACTACTACTTGTATAGTTATATGCATTAGTTTCTGCTCGTATTCGTCTCACATTCTCACAATAACTCGTTGGTGAGAATGGGCTGAGCTGAATCCCCCTGTTCTGAACTTGCAGCAATTTCCGAGTGAGAAATCATTGGAAACAGGAAGTGTTCCGCTGAAAGTCTCACTCTCACCACAAAGCAAGTATCCAGTCATGTTAAAATTCATATATGCAACGAACCAACGATACTACTACTCACAGTTACTCCCTCTATCTATCTCATACTACTCACTCCTGCACTGGGCCACCGGCTACCGGGATGGGAACACCACAACATGCAGTGTAGATCGCAGTGCACGGCTGCATGTGCATGTTATCATTTCAGCTGCTCAGCTATGCTTTCAGGCGATAATACAACCAACTCTGTTAACTGAATAACAACTGTAAGTACTAAATGCTAGTACGATTTGACCACCCTTCAAAGATTCGAGTGAGGTCGGGTTAGTTTACTTGCTGCACATCCTCATGTGGTCAAACAGAAACACTGAACACAAGTGCATGTCCAGTAGTATACTACTACCGGAGACTCTGGATCTTTAGGCCCATGCTAGTTATTCCTCGACCTCCTCCTTCCCCTCGATCTCTGACCTCGTCACCTTTTTTTTTTATACTTGCTCTCGTCATCCTTGAACTGTTCTTTGCAGTGGCTGCAGCGATGAACAGTTGTGCAGCACGTCTCTGAATGATAAGCACTCATAAAATCTATGTTGGTCTTGTCATGCTCCCTTGACTAGCCTCGTTTCAGAGACATGTCCTTCTGGCAGTAGAGAGTTGTCCTGCAATGATGCTGGGTGTGTGAGAGCACTTGGCTTTGCCACCTACAATTACACATCATGGATCGTGGTAAGATCTCAAGTCTTAGGTCTTCTCCCACAGTTCGTGCATGATGTCTTCCTCCCAAGCGCACTCGCCAATTTTGTAGTTTTAAGTGTATCTACGAGTTATATGGGCATTGAGTTCCAATTCTCGAGTAGTAATAGTGCAAAATCTAACTCTTTTTCGCATGTAATTTTTTAGAAAATATATGTTAGATATAATATGGGCTGACCCATATTTTATTTAATAATATTAAAGTCTAGATCCATATTAAATATAATAGTTTAATACCACATAGAGTATTTACTGTTTGTTGACTCGATTTAATAGGTGGATTTTTGCTACACCTATTAGAGAAGTTGAGAGGGGTTAGAAGTGAGCCACACGCCAGCCGCCGCCACTGCCAAAACGAGCCGAGGCGTGGCGTGCGAGCGAGCGAGCTGAGCCGTGCCGTGTCTGCCTGCCGCGCGCGTTTGGAAGTTTTGCAGCGTGGAAACAAAAAGGCAAGATTCGAAGAAACAGAAATCCTGCATTAATTATTGCATGCGTCAGTTCCCGTTTCATCGTCTGCAGTTTCCTATTTCCTCGCCTGCAGTTTTCAAACCGCTGAGGCTATATATACGTGCATCCCGGCACTGCCCCTATATGAAAAACACATTCCTATTCTCTATCGAGTTGCCTTCCGAGTCTTTCCCGTCCCGGCGATCCGCGCGCACGGAGCTTCCTGCTCGGGTGTGCGGGCGATCAGGTTTTTGGGGAGCGCTTGACGGCGCGACTGCTCAACCTCGTCGACTTCTTCCCGGCGCATCCCCGATCCATGACTCCACTTCCTCCAGGCGCCATTCGAGGGACTGCACGGCAACAACATTCTACCTGTATCAACTTAGTTCGATTATTTCAAGCAACATAACATGATGACTGGTATGAATGGAGCCGTCGGTGCCTCTGGCACTGGTCCCTCCGTGGGGTACACTCTTATTCTCCTTGAACTCACTAGTTTAGTTGCGATCTTAACTAGTAATAGCAAATTTGTGAAACTTGTCATCACCTATATGCTGCTAATAACATGGATTAAATTTTTCCTGAAAATACCTAATTTTCTATCAATCCAAAAAATTAATAGGCATTTTTCTGTTAGAGGATTTGCTGCTGCGTTGAAACCTGATAGTTTTGATGTACGTTTTACAAGAGGTGACGTGCACGAATGATACTATGGTTGACAACGATGAATTGCTATCACGCGGCACAGGGGAAGTCCGAACAATTTACTCCTGAAGAGGAGAAAGCATTCGAGGCTGCCGATAACCTGTTTCGAGGCGGTGTGATTAGCGCTCTCGCTGACAAGTATACTGACTCCTACATCACATGTAAAACTGCCAAAGAGTTATGAGATGCATTGGATGCTAAGTTCGGTGTTTCTGATGCTGAGAGTGAGTTGTATCTCATGGAATAATTGTTTAACTTTAAAATGGTCGAGTACCGTTCCGTGGTCGAACAAGCTCATGAGATACAAGCACTGGCAAAGGAACTCGAACAATTTCCATGCGTGTTGCCTAACAAGTTTGTGGCTGGAGGTATTATCTCCAAGTTATCACCTTCTTGAAAGAATTTTGCTACCTCTCTAAAACACAAGAGGCAAGAGTTCAGCGTGGCTGATCTCATTGGGACTCTTGATGTTGAGGAGAGAGCGAGAGCAAAAGACACGCGTAGAAAACGAGTTGAGTCTTTTAGCGCCAATGTGGTGCAGAAGAAAAATAATTCCAATGCGTCTCACAACAAGAAGAAGAAGCAAGACAAGAAAGAAAAGCCAAAACAAACTACCACTTTCAAGAAGAAAAAGGGAAAAAAAAGCTTGAGGGTTATTTTGTTTACGGTAGCACTAAGCATTGGGCAAGTGCATGCCCGGACCGCAAATTTATTCAGTCAAAGAAATCAGTAATTGTGGTAATTAGAGATACTTCGGGAACATCGGGTATGGTAATTTCTTACCTACTGTTCTCTCAGTTTGTCATTTGCCTGAGTGGTGGATGGACACTGGAGCTAATATACATGTGTGTGCTGATATTTCTTTGTTTTCTTCTTATCAGGCCGGCGTGACTGGAGCTTTGTTGATGAAGAACGGATTGCATGCGCGTGTTCTTGGTGTTAGTACGGTCGCTCTTAATCTTACTTCGGGAAAGACCGTGCTTTTGAAGAACGTCCAGCATGTTCTCTCAATCAAGAAAAAAACTAGTTTGTGGCTCTCTACTATATAGAGATGGTTTTAAGATTGTTCTTGAGTCAAATAAATGCATACTTTTTAAGTACGGAATATTTGTTTAAAAAGGCTATGTTGCGGAGGCTTGTTCCGCTTCTCTTTGAATGATAATGTTTGTAATAATATTGTGAACAATGTCTTGATTTCGGATATGTCGAATATTTGGCATTCACGACTTTATCATGTTAACTTTGGTTGTATGACGCAGTTAGCAAATTTGAATTTAATTCCTAAATTTAACTTAGTCAAAAGTTCTAAACATCATGCATGCGTGCAATCTAAGCAACCTCGTAAGCCTCACAAGGCTGCGGAGACAAGGAACTTAGAGACATTAGAACTTGTTTATACCGATTTGTACGAAATGAACGGCGAATTGACTAAAGGCGACAAAAGATACTTCATGACTCTTATAGATGATTGTTCTCGTTATTGCTATATTTATTTGTTGAAAAGAAAAGATGAAGCGTTGCATTACTTTAAGATCTATAAAGCTGAAGTAGAAAACCAACTTGAGAGGAAAATCAAACGATTAAGGTCTGATCGCGGTGGAGAATATTTACCAATGAATTTTCTGACTTTTATACTGAGCACGAAATTATTCATGAGAGGACACCGCCTTACTCACATGAATCCAATGGGATCGCCGAACGAAAGAACCGCACTCTAACTGATTTGGTTGACGTTTTGTTAGAGACCGCAGGACTATCTAAGGAATGGTGGGGTGAGGCGATTTTGACGGCGTGTCATGTCCTGAATAGAGTGCCAATAAAGAACAAAGAAATTTCACCATTCGAGAAATGGTTTAAGAGGAAAATAAATCTTTCATACTTACGCACTTGGGGTTATTTGGCCATGGTGAACATGTCAATTAACAAAAAACGCAAATTAGGACCTAAAACTGTTGATTGTGTTTTTCTAGGTTATGCATTTAACAACGTGGATTTTAGATTCTTAGTTGTTAAATCTAGAGTACCTGACATGGAAGTCGGTACAATTTTTGAGTCCAGAGATGCTACATTTTTGAAGTAATTTTTCAATAAAGAATGAGCATAGTATTTCTAGTCATGATTCTATAATTCCTCATGAGATTTTTACACCGGTTATACACAGTGAACAACCCCATGTGAGTAATCCTGAGGAGGATGATAATAGAGTCACTCGAAAGAATAAGAGACATAGGGTTACAAAATCCTTTGGTGATGACTTTATTGTGTACCTTGTAGATGATACTCCTAGTATTATTGAGGAGACATGTTCCTCTCCTGATGCTGACTTATGGAAGGAAGCAGTCAGGAGCGAGATGAATTCTATTATGTCTAATGGCACTTGAGAAATCGTTGAGCGCCCTTATGATTGTAAACCTATAGGATGCAAATGGGTATTTAAGAAGAAGCTGAGGCCTGATGGTGCTGTCGAGCGGTATAAGGTAAGGCTCGTGGTAAAGGAATATTCACAAAAGAAAGGTGAAGATTATTTCGATACCTATTCAACCGTCGCTCGTTTGACCATAATTCGAGTATTACTTTCCCTGGCAGCCTCTCATGGTCTTCTCGTCCACCAAATAGACGTTAAGACAACTTTTCTATATGGAGAGTTAGAGGAGAAGATCTATATGGATCAGTCTGGTGGGTTTGTAATTGATGGTCAAAAAGGACTCGTGTGTAAATTGTTGAAATCCCTATACGGCCTAAAACAAGCACCTAAGCAATGGCATGAGAAATTTAAAAGAACTTTGACATCGACCGGCTTTGCTGTAAATGAAACTGACAAATGTGTATATTATCGGTATGGTGAGGGCAAGAGAGTTATCTTGTGTTTATATGTTGATGATATTCTAGTCTTTGGAACCAATCTTAATGTGATTAAGGTGGTAAAAGATTTTTTGTCTAATAATTTTGAGATGAAGGATTTAGGAGAAGCTGATGTTATATTTAACATCAAGCTGATTAGAGAAGGTAATGATAAGGTCACACTGATGCAGTCCCACTATGTGGAGAAGGTCTTGAGTCGCTTCGGGTTTAGCGATTGTCAACCTGCTTCAACACCGTATGACCCCAGTGTGTTATTAAAGAAAAATCGGAAAATAGCAAGGAATCAATTAAGATACTCCCAAATTATAGGTTCACTCATGTACTTAGCTAACGCTAGGAGGCCTGACATCTCTTTTGCTGTGAGCAAATTGAGTCGGTTTGTATCAAAGCCGGGAGATGATCATTGGCATGTTCTTGAGAGAGTGATATGTTACCTAAAGGGTACAATGAGCTATGGCATTTACTATAACGGGTATCCAAGGGTACTAGAAGGTTATTATGATGCCAACTGGATATCTGATACTGATGAAATATATGTCACGAGTGGATATGTGTTTCTACTTGGAGGTGGCGTTGTTTCCTGGAAGTTTTGCAAGCAGACCATCTTAACAAGGTCAACCATAGAAGCAGAACTAACAACATTAGACACCACCATAATTGAGGTTGAATGGCTTCGTGAGTTCCTTATGGATTTACCGGTGGTTGAAAAACCTATACCAGCTATTTCTATGAACTGTGATAATCAGACTATGATAGTCAAGGTGAATAGTTCTAAGGACAACATGAAATCATCTAGATATGTTAAAAGGCGGTTGAAATCTGTAAGAAAAATGAAAAACTCCGAAGTAATAGCATTGGACTATATCCATACGTCTAAAAATCTGATAAATTAATTCACAAAGGGGCTGTCACGTAATGTGATAGATAGTGTATCGAGTGAGATGGGCATGAGACCCACCTGATAAACTATTTCAGTGGCAACCTGTTCTATTTGATCGGAGATTCTGTGGAGTGGAATGGCGAAACAAGGTGAAACTAGTTTGAGAGAAAAGACCCTTTATTGGTCCGTCTCAGATATACTTCTTTCCTATGTTATATGGCAGGCTGGTTTTCCTTTAATGTGTTCCAATGACTTATAAGAAGCAGAGATATCAATCTACAGGATATTCCCTAAGGAATGCACCTATATGAGTTCGACTGTTAGTCATAGTTCATGAGATGGTAGGAATCACTAGATGCTCATAAAAGGGCTAGGAGTATGACTTATACGCTCCAATCAGAGGGGATGCTCTTTGCAACCTAGTATCAGTAAAGAGTCTTGGTGAAATCTTGTTCGTACAAAACTATCAATTTAAGGCCTAGTCCATTATTAAGTTGTGAAAAGACGTAACTTCTACTCTAGGTGAATGTTCAACTTAACAGTCTCCATCAAAACATTGGTATATCAAACGACAGAAGGGAATGCGAGAATATTTCGTATGAACTCTAGACTTGGTGGGGATTGTTAGATATAATATGGGCTGACCCATATTTTATTTAATAATATTAAAGTCTATATCCATATTAAATGTAATGGTTTACCACATGGAGTATTTACTGCTTGTTGACTCGATTTAATAGGTGGAATTTTGCTACACCTATTAGAGAAGTTGAGAGGGGCTAGAGGCGAGCCATACGCGCGCGCGCGCTGCCGCCGCCGCCGAGCCGAGCCGAGCCATGCCAAGGCGAGCGTGGTGTGGCGTGGCGTGGCGTGCGTGTGAGCGAGCCGAGCTGTGGCGTGGCGTGGCGTGCGTGCAAGCCGAGCCATGGCGTGGCGTGGCATGCGTGCGAGCGAGCGAGCCAAGCCGTGTCGTGTCGTGCCTGCCTGCCTGCCACGCGCGCGCGTTTGAAAGTTTTGCAGCGTGGAAACGAAAAGGCAAGATTCGAGGAAACCGAAATCCTACATTAATTGTTGCATGCATGAGTTTCCTGTTTTATCGTCTGCAGTTTTCTATTTCCTCGCCTGCAGCTTTCAAACCGCTGAGGCTATATATACGTGCATCTCGGCACTGCCCCTATATGAAAAACACATTCCTATTCTTTGTCGAGTTGACTTCCGAGTCTTCCCCGTCCCGGCGATCCACGCACACGAGCTTTGGTAGAGCAGCCCTCCGGAACCTCTCCCGTAAGACGACACCTTCTCGGGTGTGTGGGTGATCAGGTTTTTGGGGAGCGCTTAACGGCGCGACTGCTCAACCTCGTCGACTTCTTCTCGGCGCGTCCCCGATCCACGACTCCACTTCCTCCAGGCGTTATTCGAGGGACTACACAGTAATAATGTTCTACCCGTATCAACTTAGTTCGACTACTTCAAGCAACGTACCATGACGACTGGTACAAATAGAGCCACCGGTGCCTCCGACACTGGTTCCTCCGTGAGGTACACTCTTATTCTCCTTGTGGTCACTAGTTTAGTTGCGATCTTAACTAGTAATAGTAAATTTATGAAACTTGTCATCACCTATATGCTGCTAATAACATGGATTAAATTCAATCTGAAAATACCTAATTTTCTATAAACATATTAAATTCAGGAATGTTCCTGTTTAATCGACTGAAAACTAGGGAAGCTTTCAGTCGACATGCAAAGTACATGTGTGCGCGTGTGTTTGTTTAATTTATTATTATTTATTTATTTTTGTTATTTATTTATTTGTAGAATTATTTATATTTATTAGTGTTATGTATAGATTATGGAATTTTTTTGTTTTTTTATATCTATTAGATCTAGATCTAAGGATAAAAAAGACCTCTATTTTTAATCGACTGAAAATTAGACACTTCCTTGGTCGTTATTGCATAAAAAGAAAGAAGCGAGGGTGGGTTTGAACTGTGAAGAATGGTTGTTGCCTTTCGAAGAAGGTGATCACGGGGTTTTTTTCTAGTTTTGGTTGGATCTTTGGAAATAGAATTGAAGCGTAGGTTTGATTTTATTCAACGAATAGAGTTATACTCATCTGATGTGAGCCCAGACGCTCGAGTTGTAATAACGAACTGCTGTGTACATCCTTCTATAGGATGTAGAGGCTGAATCCTCGTTTTTCATTATCTAAAAAAAATGCGTATTGAGCTCCATGCGCAAACTTGGAATTTATTATCCTCGGCGTTTGGTCCTTGTGGAAACATATGAACGCTAAGGTGTTTGATGGCGCTACCCCATGAAGTGCACCTTTGGATGTTTGCTGGAGCACGTGGACTTAAGGAATTGGGTCTCAGACGGTTGCTAAAACATACCTAGGAATACAAGTCGGATTGTTTCTTTTTTCTGTGTGTTTTATAAAGTTAGTCATTTGTGATGTGTAAAGACCTCTCTTGCCTTGGTCCGAGCTTGAGGGGTCCATGTACAAACCTCTTTTTTCTTTTCTATAATACAAAGATATATAGCTGTTTTACATATTCAATAAAAAAAAAGTATACTACTACCAGAATACTGCTCCACTTCATACGTGCCACAACATAACACTATTGGAGCAGTATTCGCTTCACTTGGCTTCTGTAGTACACACCGTAGCTCGCCATTGACTGACTGACGGAACTCAGTTCATGCTAAATAACTGAACGCATCATAAATTACTCGGTACAGTTCAGTAGATGCATTATTTCCATGGAGCTGGGCTATTCATCGATCTGATGTCTCGTGACACCGGACGTTATGATCCGCTCTGTACTTCCACATGGCCTCTTGCTCATCAATGGCGACATCTATAGATAAGGTGACCGGAAGAACAAATTAAGCCATTTTTTTCCCTGGACAAATTTTGCATGAAATGCTAATGCTTTGCAAAGGACAGCAAATCGGGGACCATTAGGACCGCTCAATGGTTGGAAGTTGTACTAACAGACATAATTTCTTTGATTCACGAAGGCAAAGCACTGATCCAATCACCAGGTGAGAAATGAATACTGTTCCAGAGATGCAGTAAACCAAGAGGCACAAATGATTTGTCAGAGGGAAGTATATATTCTCTCTCGCAAGGTATAAGTCATGATAAAATACTAGCTTACCATGAGATACAATCATTTGGCCTTCTCTAACTCTCTGATCTAAGGCTCTACAAATGGCTAGCTTTTGAGACTGAATATTATGAAACTACCACTATGCCTTCAGGTTGAACCCAAATACAAAAGCTAAAAATCTTCAATCTAACAGCCTGATCAAAGAAATGGAAAATGAAAGGGAAAATGAATACCCATTTAAATGGCTCAGTACACATGAATATTCACATGATTAGAACGAGTTCTCATTATCTGAAACGTCTGACTTGTGGCAACCTATCATGGAATGCAGATGCTATTGATCACTTCCTGGCAGCAGCACCACGCTTTCTCGGCCTTGATCGAGATGAGGATGCACCTTGACCCCTTCCGGTTTTCCTAGATCGGGTCTTTTTAGGCTCATAACCTATAGCGTCCAAGTCATCGCATATATCTTGCCTCGCTAGAGACACAAGTCCAGGTATTATCTCCCTCTGGAAATTCCTCATCCCTCTTCCTCTCTTTAGCTTGATCCCACATGCTGGTGCATCCTTGTCGAGTGGTATCACAGGGACGGATTGCCCATCATCTCGCACCTCCTCTAGATTCAACACAATCTTCTCAAAAGAGTCCAATGAACACTGAGGCTCGTTGTTTCCATCCAGAGCTGATATCTGACTATTGCTTTGGGGGCAATCTACAGTGTGCACAGAATTATACCTAAAAATAGAAAGAAGCGTTTCAGCTGCATTTGCAGCTGCTTTGTCATCACCTTCTCCCTCAGCTTCAATTATGCTAGCAAGCACTTGAGGATTTGATGAACCATCACGAGATGCTTCAGGTCCTGGACAGGCATGATTATCAACTAGAGTTTCAGGAATAATTTTTTTTGACTCTGATGTACTGATACGATGTGTTGTTGGAATTGGATGAAACATAAAACTGTCAATTATTTCTGATGGCATGTCAGTGCTACCAAGAGGAACATTTAGGTCAAATAGATCTTTCCGTTGAAATGAGGGTGCATCAGCCATGTTCCTTGAACTGTCAGGAGCAGAGTTGGGCACAATCACCGTGATGGAGGATTCTTCCAGTGATCCAGTACTACAGCCAACTTCCTTTCGGAAAACTTGCAATGATTTTTTTGAAAACACTCCAGGACATGGGGAAGACGAATTAAACAAAGGAGGATGTATTGCTTGAGAAGGTGCAGAGTAAACATGAAGGCTTTCTTCTTGAGGTTCATTTAGGTCAATAAGTGAGTGCTTCGATTCAATATTTCTCTGCTTGACGGGGGACTGACAGCTTGGAGTCCCACTAGACCCAACAGAACCTAAAAATGCATAATTCTAGAATGATCAAGCAAGTGCTATATGATGAGGCTATCTTGTTTGGTTATCATTCAGATTGCAATAAACATCATGGTACAACATAAGTGTAAGGAGCATAAAAACAAGAAAATATTGCTAATCACCTAATTGCTTTTGTAATCATGTAAAGCTCATGATGGCAAGTATCAGCTAATGAATGCTACAACAAAAGCTCCAGAAATCATAAGGCTTGGAGGTCATATGTTCCATAAACCTATAATTTTATATTTTTCAGTTATCAAGCAGTTACATCCAGAGTTCTTTGTTAGCCCTAAACTAAATTTCATATTGTTTAGGAATACACCTGAAATGCAACACAAGTGCCCTAGGAAAGGCAGAAGTTATTAAACTGCAAACATGGACATAATTGAAAAGATGCACAAGACTAGGACAAAGAGCCATTGAAATGATACTAGTTCTGTTCAAAATTGCATTCTTGTCCATAGTTAGCCATTGATATATCAACGTTTTGATACAAAACTAATGTAATTATGCATTGATAATGGAAAAGAAAAATGACAGTGGTGATCTTTGTCAAGCAGGCATTAATGTACCATTTGAGGACTATAATTACTTTCCGTTGATGGTTCAGATGATAGGCATGTTCAATGGACAAGACATTTAAATATATTCTATTAGGCAATTGGTACTAGCAAGGTTGCACCTAAGCAGTTCAGAAGAATGGAAAAATATATGGCTGAAAGAGAGATGCAAGAACTCACCAGGGCTTACACGGAAAGAACTTGGTTCTCTACACAGTAGACCAGTTTCTGCAAGTGAGATATTCTCCAGCGAAACAGAGCAGGAACTTTGCTGAGACCTTACAATGTGGTTGGCAGGGTTGCCGAAGCCAGAGTAAACAATTTCTGAAACATCATTGGATGTTGCTGGCTTCTCCAAATCAATCTGAACGTGATAACCATACTTCACCGCAATAGCCATATCAGGTTTACTCCGGACCGAACAACTGGCATCAAAATTCCGCTCATCAGCATTGGAGTGTGATTTGCGCTTGTTATAACTACTGGACACATGTGGGTTTGGATTGCCTCTCTCATCCGAACTCATCTGTGGCAACAAAAAATATTTAACCCAGAAAGAAAAATAGGAACAGTTTATGGAACACTAATTCGCAGCTATTTCGCCCACCAGCTTATGCTCATGTGTAGAAGGAACGCTGCTCGGTGCAGCACTGGACTGTTTCCAGAAGTATCCATACAGCTTATGTTGGTCCATCTGCATAAAACAGATAACACATCACATTCACGCGCCTTATAACACAAGACAAACCTCACAATCTAATCCCTTCAATACACTTCGCCCTAGTATTGAATTATACAACCAATGAAATAATTATACAGCTCAACCAGAAACTGGAAATCAATTCTAACTATACAGGCAACCAAAACCTTGTTCCTAATATTTTTTTCCCCTCGTCCTAAATAACAACAGCTACTTGGCTACCAAAAGTAGAGCAACGAAATGGATTAAACCTGATCAGGGAAGGGCTGTTCTCGTGCAAGCATTGCCAGCCGAGGTTCCTCGGGCGACGGCGGGCAGCAGTTGAGATCCAAATCCACTAAAGCAGCCATCTTCTTCGCCAAGAACCTCCTGTTAATTGAATTCAGATCAAATCAACGAATTTAATCAGAAGGCACAGAGTAAACACATAATCGTACTACGACCAAAGGAAGAAGAAAAAAAGAAAAGGGAACTTACGGCGAATGAATATTGGAACAAAAGGAAACAGCTGTCTGAGCCGTCAACAGCAGCCTCCTTTCTGCTGCGATATGTTTCCTTCGCGCATCTCCTCCTTGGACTCGGTCTTGGATCTTCTTCTTAATTCCTTAATTTTGATCTTGGTCGAGGCTGATGCTGGCGCAGGCGGGTGTCCGTCCCGTGTTGTCAGGCGCTGCCGCTGCTCATGCCTTCAGCCTTCCTGTTCTTTTCCCCTACTATTTTCTCTCGGTTTTCTCTCTCTCTCTCTCTCTCTCTCCCTCTCCCTTCTCACCACTACCTACTCGGTTTACTGGTGCATGGACAATGGGAGATGGAAGATAGGGACCCGATTCCTCTTTCTTAATCTAATCTTTCCAGGGCTCTAACCTTTGTGCATGCGGCAGATGCAGGGAGAAAGAGGTGGGGTTGGCGATGGGGATGTGGCAACTGTGTGGTGGAGGAACACAAATTTGGAAGAGAGATAAGCATCAGTTGGAGCTGCGAGATTGTATTTATTTGGAATCTATATTTGCATTGCCAACACATTAATGCGTGTGCAACCAAAATATCCCACCGAGGCAAACAAGTCATCAGTTACCACACATGGATAGCTTGTGGGTTCAGTTACCGGGGGCCACGACGATACATTCCCTCTTGAGAATTCCAAGTTTAGTTTGTACTATTCGAAAAGCATGCAAAAAGTAGTAGTATTTCATAATCTTAACAAGTTTTCGAGAAAAAAACACACACACACAGAGATATCTGTAAATAAATTATTTGTTCTTTGATCCTTGGATTTGCTACTCAACGTTGATAGCGATGGCTGATGATGGTACGATCCATAGCAGCAAAGAAAAAGGAGCAAAAACAATAAAGTGGGAGGACAGGAAAGGCTGTCACGGGGAATACCAGAATAGTACTAATATAATATAAATCATTTCGTCTGGAGTGTACGGGGACGACGCTTGACCGAAAAGCCCTTCCATTTCTTTCTATTTTTTAGGAGAAAAAAAGGCCTCTTCGATTTGTCTTTTAAACACATCACACCCACTGCTTTAGCCATGAAAACCAGCAGCTGATTATCCGCATCAGCAGTTGTATTTAGTTTAGCAGACTAGAAGTAATATAATCTTTTCATCAAGACCTAAATCTCAAACATGACATTTGTTGTCATCCGATTACTGGCCGGGCTCGTATTATCTCTGATGAGAGGTAGGCCAAGTGTGGGATCGGGCCACCGACAGCTACACAAAGTGTAATGAAAGGGCAACGGTTAGTAAAGCTAAGAAAGAAATATGTTGACTCAGCTTTCCTTGCGGACTTGAGCAGATTCAATGAAAAAGAAAAAAGAAAAATACGGTCTTCGTGCGGACTTCCAAATCGTGCCGATCCATCCACGCACGGCAAACAAAAAGTGACAATACTGGTTACTAGCATTTTACCGGTACACGCATTATTATGCGTAAGTGAGAAAGATCGCCACCATGCCTAACCACTGACATCGTGACACTGTTGACTTTCGTTGCTGTCTGTCAGCAGCACCGCAACTGCAGCACCTTGAAAGAGCTCCCCGCTGGCCCCCGCTTGGCAGCGACCTGCCGACTAGAGATAGCGAAAAGTTTTAGTTTAGTGGCAAAGAGTCCAGTGTCAGGCAAACGGATGCACGTGACATCAACAAACAATCCGGCCATCAACTTATTAATAGTAACTAACGAGTCAGTGCCCGGAAGATTACGCGGCCCGCGGTTTGCTTCGAACGCCCGATATTCAATTGCTTGCTTCCCACTGTGCACAAGTAGTTGTCGTCGGAGCTGTTGTGACCAGAACAATTCGAAAATCTCTCCTCTGCCCTGAATCTGAGCGTGTGTGGGTGTGCTGAAAGCCCTGACGACGTGCTGATAGTACCGGCAGGTCGGGCCCACCTGACAGCCTCCTCCCCCCCTACTCCTCCGGAATCTTGATGTTTGGACGGCCGGAGACGCGAAGGGTCGCTGCCCGTGGTGGGCCCCGCGCGATCCTGCGAGACAGCGAACAGGCGACCGCGCGGGCGGGGATGGGGGGTCGCTCGCTTGCCTCTCGACACTGCACGTGGGGCCCGCCCGGCCGAGGAGGAACGAAACGACCGCGGCATCTCGTGTTGTACGTCACGTACAAAGCCTGCGCGCAGCTGCGCAAAAATCCGTAGGGACGAGGACGCCCCGGGGTGGGGCCCACATGAAGGTGGTTTAATCGCTTTCGTACGCTGTCAGCCTTACTAATTAAGATCCAGCTTATCGCGGGCAATTGGATTCCTCGATTATTCCTCCCTCCGTCCTTGTAGTTTTCTTTTTCTTTTTTCTTTTTGGCGCACTACTCGTGCTGTATAGCTTGACCCACTCAAGCGTCAAGAGTGCAACATGTACCAGGTCCACGCTACGTAGATTCCCAGATAAATAAAGAAGACGCGACGTAGTCTATCAATGGCAGTTTTCGTGATGATGCTGGTCATGATCGTGGTTGCTTCAGCAGCAGCATTGCGCGCTAAGCTCGAGGTGAAATGCCACGGCAGATCCCTCCCTCTCTCTCCGTGCTCCGTACCCCGGATATTTTCTCCGGCTCTTTTGCCGTCGCTTCCGATGCTAATAAATACTGATCCGGTAAATGTTCTCTTTCGTGAGGCTGCGACGGCATCCAGTTCCATCAGATGCGCGCTCATGTCAAGTCTCAACTCTCTAAGTGCAGTGGCTGGTAGTGCTTGTGTCGTTACAAATTCATCCCACTATCCCAGCTTTCTGCATCTGTTCCTCGTGGTGATGTTGGCTTTTGCTTTTCATCTTGGGACACTGGGACACGAGATGGGCACCACTACGGTAGTACTCCCTTCATTCAGAATTAGATCTCGTTTTGAAGTTTGTTATGAGAAATAAGGAGAAGTAAAAAGGTGGGTGTATTAAAAATGAGAAGGAGAAAAATAGAAATAGAAATATAGTGAGAAGAGAGAATATTGTATTGGGAAGAGAGAAAGGTGTATTGGGAAGTGAGAATGATATGTAATTATAGAAAAGTTGAAAACCTTAAAATGATACTACATCCGTTCCAAAATGTAAGCATTTGTTGATTATAGAACTCACGTTTGACTATTTATTTTATTCAATTTTTTATAAAAATATAAAAAACAAATAAATTATAGTTAAGATATATATAATAATAAAACATGTCATAATAAAATAAATAATATTTTTGTAAATTTTTTAAATAAAACGAATGATCAAACATAGTATCTTAGAGTTAACAAATAGTTATATTTTGGAACGGAGGTAGTATGTAAATATAAACAGAGGGAGTACTAACACTAAAACAGTGCGTATTATTAGACTGAGAGGTTCACAGAGGAGAGCACGTTTTATACAGGCCCAAACCTGACTTCTGTGCGTATGGATCTGGCCCATTTTCATTAGTGGCGGCTACCTCCCAGCCCGCTTCCCTCCAAAATTCTCCTGACGTCCACGCCCACTCGCCCACCCACCACACACGACGATGTCGTCTGGAAAACGGAAACATCCAAACACAAGTGTACACAACTCCCTCCTCCGATCTCCTCCACTAGCCGCCTAGCACACGAGAAAAAGAAGGCCGACTCATCCCAGCGCAACACGTCTCTGCACCTGCGACGACCGCAATGCCGTCGGCCTCCCTCCGCCTCGCCGTCGTCGGCGCGGGCGCGGCGGGCCTTGCGGCGGCGCGCGAGCTGCGCCGCGAGGGCCACGCGCCCGTCGTCTTCGAGCGCGCCGCCGCCGTGGGGGGGACCTGGCTCTACACGCCCCCGGCGACGGCGACCGACCCGCTCGGCGCCGCGGCCACGCACTCCAGCCTCTACGCCTCGCTCCGCACCAACCTGCCACGCGAGGTCATGGGCTTCCTCGACTTCCCCTTCGTCGCCTCCGCCGCGACCAGCTCCGCCGACCCGCGCAGGTTCCCGGGCCACGAGGAGGTGCTCCGGTACCTGGAGGCGTTCGCGCGGCGGTTCGATCTGCTCTCGCTCATCCGGTTCGAGACCGAGGTGTTACGCATCCGGAGGGAGCCTGGCGTGGGGTGGGCGGTGGCGTCGAAGAAGCTCGGGGAGAAGGGGAGCGGCGAGGAGGAGGTGTACGACGCCGTCGTGGTGTGCAATGGACACTACACGGAGCCTCGCGTCGCCACCATTCCTGGTAGGCTTCGGCGCCACACAACTTGTAATCGCGTAATTTGAAATCTTAGAACATTCTGTATGCTCTGAAATGGATGAACCGCATCGTCTGCTACTCCTGATTTCCTGAATATGCTAATGCCGAATTTTAATGTTGTAATCGTTCTGGGAAGCAACAGAATCTGTAATTCTTTCCACGCAGTGTGAACTGTAAAGTACAAATGGTCATTGCCTTATTGTCTTTTCACTCATCAGTTTTATGCTACCGAACCTTGACAGGGGTCGATGCTTGGCCTGGGAAGCAGATGCACAGCCACAATTACCGTGAGCCCGAGCCGTTCCTTGATCAAGTGTGTATTTTCTTCTCCTTGATTTCTTCTAGCGTTATGCATTTCAATACATAAACAAGAGTTTTCTACCATCCATAGATAGTGATCATAATCGGGGCCTCAGCAAGTGCTGTTGACATTTCAAGAGACATTGCAAGTGTTGCCAAGGAGGTGCATATTGCCGATAGATCAGCGCCAGCTTCCACCAATCAGAAGCAGCCTGGTTATAATCTCTGGCTTCACTCAATGGTAAACGACCTTTCCCCCTGGTGAGTCAATCAGAATATGGTAGCTTTATCCACTGAAAGAGCTGCCAGAATGGGAGTGTTTGCAGAACTAATGCTTGAAGCTGCAGATCGATCGCACACAGGAGGATGGCAGTGTGGTGTTCCGGGATGGTAGCTCAGTTAAAGCTGATGTCATCATGCACTGCACTGGGTAAACAGATTTGCATTTGCAGTACCCACGCAATTCCATTTCTTTATTGAAAGCATGCAGCTCTTTCTACTTTGGTTGAATTTAATCATGCGTTTGATGTTGGCTAGGTACCTGTATGACTTTCCATTCCTTGGAGATGATAGCACTATCACTGTGGATGACAACCGTGTTGATCCCCTATACAAGCATGTTTTCCCAGCCGAAGTGGCTCCTCAACTGTCCTTCATCGGGTTGCCATGGAAGGTTAGTTTGGGTGCAAAATTGCTAATAATGCTTCAGCTCTGGTGCAGCTTGTAACTTACCTATGAGGGTCTAAGACCTGAAACTTAATTTCTTGCAAAATGGGTGAAAAAGGAAATATTTGAAAGCGACCTGGTTCTATTTCATCCAGGTAATTCCCTTTCCGCTATTTGAACTCCAAAGCAAGTGGGTTGCCGGGGTTCTATCAGGACGCATTGACCTCCCATCGAAAGAAGAAATGATGGAAGATGTGAAAGCATTTTACTTGAATCTGGAGGCGCTTGGATGGCCTAAGAGATACACTCATAACTTTTCAAACTATCAGGTAGCCTCTCCCTCAGTAGTTAACGAACTTCGACCTGACTAGTGCCCTCTATCACATAATGTCATGGTTGATATAATTAAATCCCCTTCTAAAACATGCTCTATCTGCAGTTTGAATATGATGATTGGCTCGCTGAGCAATGCAGCTATCCACCAATTGAGGAATGGAGGAAGCTGATGTATGCTGCTAGCACAAAGAATAAGGCGGCCCGTCCTGAGAGTTACAGAGATGAGTGGGATGACGACCATCTGGTGGTTGAAGCAAGTGAAGATTTCAAGAAATACTTGTAAAATCTGTTTCGAAATTCTCATTCCAACTTCATTTTTATATATGTATATGATCATCATTAGAATAAGTCAACAAGAGTTACGAGGTAATCTGTAAATGACATCATCAATTCAGCAATGGGCATATATACTTTTTCTGTGCTTATACTGTTTTCAATATGGTCAATCGGAGCACTAAAAGAAAGGGACAAGAGAAATTGCAATAAAAAAATATTTCATAAAATGGTTGGTTAAAAATGTTTCCAATGCACCAGCCGGGAATCGAACCCGGGTCTGTACCGTGGTAGGGTACTATTCTACCACTAGACCACCTGTGCGGTTTTGTTTACACAAAGAACTTTACTATAAAATAGGATAAATTCTGCAAAAATTTTCTTCTCCAGTCCACAAGAAATACTACTGATGCAACCAAAACATGGATACAGGATTGGATCGTCTTCCAAAGAGCTTGGACTATAGAGTTTTTACAAATTGGAAGAGATTTCCTGTCTCTGCATGTTTCGTCTTATGGCCCATAGCTGTGAGAGCATGTGCCACCTTATTACAATGAACAATGGTAAAACTACTGAGATTCAATACAAGGAGGTTCTGTAGTTCTGATATATGATATATGATGCCGCCATCCGCATAGTTTGTTCAACCAGCAGTGCGTTTGTTTCCAGAATAATATTCTGCCGGCGTCGACGTAGACTGCCATCAGGAAAGACTAACGGTGATTTCCGCATGAAAGGAGTTCATCAGGAAGTCAAATTTTCACCCGCGGCATCGCTGTTGGTTTTCAACTCTTGTTCACCTGGCTCTGTTCATCTCCTCTTCTCCTTACTGCAAGTCTGCAACCCTTTTGTTGGTATATCTGATTGCCTGAACATTGTGGGCAACTGAGACACCAGGGCAGCAAAATTCCCCACCAGGGCGGCAAAATTCCCCACCAGGGCAGCGAAAACAGCACTATACTCTTTGATACCAGCCCGGACAAAAAACAAGAAGATCACAATGAATACAGGAAAACTGTTACCATTAGATGTGGAAAAACAGGAAATAGTTACAAGGAACAAATGTTGATCTTCTTCGCTCTTTCCATTATAAGTGGAAGCTAGCCATGTACTGTATCATCATCTGCACAACAGCAAAATGTCCGGACGCAACCAAAGAGAACACTCCCCTGATCAATCCTACTCCTCGACGCTTTCGTCCTCCTGCGTGTACATCCTCTCCGGCCGTCCTTCCTCCAGCGCGCTTGTCCGGCACCGTATCCTCCTCAGCACCCCGTCCACAGCGAGATCGACGGCGTCCTTCACTGCCTCCTTCAGCTCCTCGGAGCTCCCGTGGCGCCGGTACATCACCCTGGGCGCGTACTCGAGCGCGCGCTCCCGCATCCTCCGCACCTCATGCTCCGGCACGGCCTCGAGCGTGGAGATTATCTTGACCCCGCCGAACACCACCGCCTCCTTGGGCATGTGCACGGAGAAGTCGTCGTAGCGCGCGGGCGGGAGGTGCCACCCGTACTGCCTCCGCGCGGCGAGGTCCTCGAAGAACACCGGCACGCATCCGGCGAGGACGGCGTCGAACGTTGACCGCCGCGTGGGCGTGTCCCCGGGCGGCTGCAGGCAGAACCGCGCCCGCAGCATGGGCCGCATGTACCGGGCCGGGTCGCGCGCGCACCGCCCGTTGGAGCAGTCCACCACGACGCAGGCGGCGTCGGTGCGGTTGGCGCACTCGGCGAGGATGGACCCGCGGATGTTGGGCCGCGACGGGCGGGCTGCCCCGCCCGCGAAGAGCACGAGCGTGTCGCGGCGGGACCGGCGGGCTCGGGCCAGCCACCCGCGGAGGAGTGGGAGCGTGGACGGGTGGAAGGAGGTCGGGTGCGGGATCGCGTGCTCCTGCCACGCCCACGCGCGCGACTCCAGGGTCAGGAACGTGAAGTTGGCCAGCGCCGGCAGCCGTAGCAGCGACGTGGACCCCCACAGCCTCGACTCCTGCGGGCCCAGCGGCTGCGCGTGGTCCCACGCCGACCCCGCCACCACGAGGAAGTGGTCGTGGCCGTGGCGGCGGGCCAGGATCCGCGGGCTGTCGCGGGCCAGGAACTCCGCCAGCGCCGCGCCGTGCGAACCGGAGGCGTCGAGGAGGGCCGGGTCGATCACGTAGGGGAGCGCGTCGAGGGCCGCGTAGTAGGGGACGAACACCGCGTCGGCGTCCGCCGGGTCGGCGGCGAGACATCCCATCTCCTGGACGCGGCGGTGGAAGAAGGCCTCGAAGAGGCGCGGGTCGGTGCGGTACCAGTACCGGGTCCGCGGGTGCGTGCGCGGGCCCAGGCCGTGGTTGGCGAGCGACTCGCAGGGCGGGGCTGAGGTCGCCGACGAGGACGGGTCAGAGAGGGGGAAGGCCGCGGCGCCGCAGTGGCGGAGGAGGTCGGTGTTGAAGCGCGGGGGGAGGTGGCGGATGTGGATCCGCCGGCCCGCGCAGGGGTCGGAACCATCGTCGCCGGAGACGGCGGCGACGGTAAGGAGGAGGAGGAAGCGGAAATTGGGCATTTTTGCTGGTGGTGGGGAGAGTGGCCCGATCGAGAGGGCCGCCAAGAGCCCAAGAGTGGGAGTGGTCGTGTACCTGAAACTGTGAAAATAAAGGGGCAGAATGCTGTCGTAAAAAGTGTGGAGAGCCGCCGGCTAGTACTGTCAACTGGACCGTGCCTGCCATGCTGGCCCGAGGCCTGCAAAATTTGACCCGATCCAAATCCGGCACTTTGTCAAGTATTTTAATGAATATCGTGGTAATTACTTGAATGTATGCAATTTAGTGTAGTTTTTGTTGTTTTAATTTCTAATATATGGTCTAGTAAATTAAAAGAGGATTACATATATGTTATTGCTCACTATGTTAATGCTAATTGGGTGTTTGAGAAGAGAGTGTTTGATATGAGACTTATAGAAATATTTCATTCTGTTCCAAACATTGCTGAATCTATTGAACTAGTGATTGATGAATGATGCTTGATTGACAAAGTTTTTTCTATTACACTTGACAATGTTTCTGCTAATGCAAATGTTATGACTATCTTGACATCTAAGTTCTTTAGTTATGTTGGTTGTCTTTTTATACATCACAGATGTGTTTGCGACATTATCAATTTTATTGTTAAATATGGGCTGACACATTTGAAGCCTATTGTGGAAAATTTTAGGACTGCAATCTTTTCTTCGAACTCCTCTAACCAATGCATTGCATCATACAAATCATATTGCCTTGCACTGGGTGTTCGTCTTCGAAAGTTTTGTTTGGACATATATGTTAGATGGAACTTCACCTTTTTAATGCCTAAGCATCTCCTTTCCCATCATAGCATATTCTCTGCTTTTATCAACAGTCAATATCAGCAGGTTTATGGCAGGTCTTTACTAACACCAGATGATTTGTATGTTGTTAACAAAGTTTTTGGTTTCCTTTAATAGTTTTATGAATCTACTAATATATTATTTGGTGTCTATTATCCAACCTCTAATCTGATTATTCATCAGCTTATTAAGATAACTAGTCACCTCTGCCAGTTTGAGAATGACAAGTATTTAAGATATGTTGTTGTTCCTATATAGACTAAATACCTAAAGTATTGGGACAACATTCATATCCTATATGTATTTGCTTTTATATTGGATGCTAGAGGTAAGATGAAGGGCTTTAGTAAGGCATTAAAACTTCTTTTTGATCATATGCATTATGATTATTCTGAATATTTCATCATTGTTAGATTTGAATTGTCTAACATCTTTATTACTTATGAGTCTAAGTTTGGTGTTGTTAGACTACAAAGATCAGCTCCTCGGGTAAGTTCTAGTAGGAAGAGAACCACATAAGATAAGATATATGCTAGTGATGATGACTCTGGTAATATTTATTTTTCACTGTAGAGTCCTTCTTCTTTTTTTTGTTCAAGATTCTAAGTTAATCATATATTTTGATACTGATCTAATTTATGTTTTTTCTGATGATTTTGATGTTCTCAATTGGTGGCTAGAGCATAAACACACCTATCCTATTTTGTCATTTTTGACTAAAGATGTATTGATTGTTTCTATTTCAACTATTAGCTCAGAATATGTTTTCTCACTTTGTGACATAATGCTTGAGGAAAGAAGACAAAGTTTGACAAGTGACATGGTGAAGATCTTAACTTGCTTGAAATATTGATAGCTTGGAGAGGATCGAGATCAACACACTATTGAGAAACACCACAAGAAACTTAAAGTGCAATATGTTGATTTGTTTCTGGATGATGATGGTGCTAGTTTGGGTGCTGGATTGGATGCTGATGGTGCTGGTCCTGCTGGATCACCTCAGATTGTTGTTGATTAGTTACTTGGTAGTTAAAATGTTGTTGTAATATTTTGAGATTTGATGATTTTTGCGTTGTTTGTACTCTTTTTTCTTAGGTCAAACGATTTTTAAAGAGGCAGTAAGTTAGAACATCTACTTGTAACAGATTATATTTTAAGTTAATTATTCTTTGACCAAATTTTTGATGTGTTGTTCTGTTTTTCTTTGTGATTTTTTATTTCTGTTATGTAAAAGTTTCAGAGTGAAATTGACTAGTCAAGGGTATTTTTAATTTCGTACTTTTTGAGCGTATCGGGCCGAAACAGGCCAACAAACCACCGTGCTTTTCGTGCCAGTCCAGCATGGCTAAGGGCTGACGTGCCGTGCTATGGGCCTATGGCAAGGCACAAACATGCCGTACCGGCCCAAAATGTAACATGCCGGGCTTTTTGGGATTTGGGTCGGGCAGCCCGTTTGACCAGGACAACATCTGGCTACTCTCATGAAACCTTGAAAGCCTCTCTGCTGATCTCGGAGGGTCCAATTAGAGAAGACCCGTGCTTTATTTGCCCCAAAAGCAATTGCATGGCCGCGGAGTCCAGTCACGTCCAAGGCCCGTGTTTTATTTAACCCAAAAGCTGCCTATTGTCTTGCTGGTCTCAAACTAGCTGCCCAGTGCTTTATTCAACCCATTTGTTCCGATTCTCCAAGGTTATCGCTCCTTCAAGTTCATGGAAAACGAACAAAAAGCTCCACCTCTCGCCGTCCGAAAGTTCTTGTCTTGGTTTGACCCATTGCCTATGTTCTCTACACATTGAATAATGGAAAACCGGTTCATTTGGACCACAATTTGTGCTTTGTATGCTACGCATATACAGGCAGAGTCTCCGTGTTTTTTTGCATGCCAGCTGTGCTTATTGCACGCTTTTGGCAGCTGGTGGTCGTAGACTCGTAGATGCGACGAGTCCGCCGACGTAACGTTTACAGGACGACGGGGCGTACAGTCACGTCCAGCGGGACCGATGCCTGCACGCCGCAATCATGCGGAAACGTGCAGTGACCGACCTGGCGACACGTCGGATTTCACGACCTCGAATAGTGCGCGTCCAGTACTGTCTACTTAGCACAGACAGCGCACTGCTGCGCATTCGCTATCGATCAATGGCTGTTCCTGTACGACGACGAGAAACACACTGGTGGTCAGTCGCGCGAGGAGGAAGGGTAAGCCAAGCTTATAACCTTACAACTAACACCTGCCTCGACCTGCAGGACGCGTGCAAATCATCTTTAACTAAACCTTCAAGGAATGAACGTATGTACGCGTTCGTTCGTTCCTTTTAAGAATTGTGTGTGCTCACGCGTGTTTTATTCCAGCATGCATGACGCAGAAGACGCAACCACCGGCGGCGTCACTACTACATACTACGGCGCAACGTGCGTGGAAGAAAAAACAACTCGCGACGACTTGTAGTAGTAGTTGAGAGCGAGGATGTCAAATCGATGGACGCCACCACCAGAAATTTTATCGTGCCGCGTGCTTCGTCACCGCAGCGTCGGACGCGCGAGGGCGTGGGGGTGGTTCATCGGCCGCGCGCGAGCGAGAACGTTGGGTTTAGAGCGAAAGGCCTCTGATTACTTATTGTTGAGCACGAAGTCGCGTCATTAGACAAAGTTTGGGAAAGCAGACGACCAATCACTGCACCCGACCGGGCGACGAACGCGCGCAGCACATGCTACACGAAGGAATAGATACGAATTGTTGCGAGAGTAGCTAGGCGGTCGCCGGTCGGTCGGTTTCAAGTACAGCAACATGGTTACATATTTTTGCAAAGACAGAGATTAAAGATGTGTTGCGTGATCTACGTGGCCACGTGCTCCCGCTCGTGTGCCCAAAACAACCGGTAATATAATGTAGAAAACGAGAGGTAGTAGTATTAGCTAGTAGCTCGTCGTTGATCGGCTGAACGGTTATCGTTGTTGGCTGATTCGATTCTCACTAGCACTAGCTAATTAACTTTCTGGCACTGACCGAGGACGATGCCGCACTACTGCCACTGCCCGGCCGGCGCCTCTCGATCGGCAACGGCCAATCAACGACGGAGCACGATAGATATTGAATAATTCGCCCTGTTGCGCGAGCCGCCCACGAGGAGGGAAGCAAAATCAGCGTAATGTCAGTGGCTCCTAATTCGCCGGAAAGTAAGACCTTTGTGAGGTGATTAGCTTCGGCGCATGTGCTGCCCTTGCCTGATTTTGATGAACGAATGATGGGATGGGATATCTCTCCCGGGCACCGGCGGTCGGTACTTAAAAAAGTGCTCCAGCGCCGATGCAAGTGGGCACGCGCAAGCGCAAGTTGCATTGCGTGCCTCGGCAAGGGCCAAGAAATGCCTTTTTCACGTCCGGTTGCCTCTCTGTTGTGATGTGGGCGTCCGTGCACGAGAATAGATTGCCGTGGTGCCAGAACAAGAAACTTAAACAGAGATCTGCCGGTAGTTTGACCGAGGACAACTTGCGATCGACACCATCTAATAATAGTCTGAGATAGTTGCCGCCTTGCCGGGTAGTAACTATACTAGTTTAAGCAGACAGTATAGTTTTGATATCATACTGTATAATTACTGTATTGACGCTACAACTCGACCTACTATTTGTAGTGGTAACATGCATGCGGCCAGATTCACGGTCTCTCCGATGCCTGCCTGCCTTAACGTGTCAGTGAGTCATACGCCGCGGCCGCGCGCTTCTAGCGCCCAGATTTGATTATTGTAAAACGCTTCTCCTCGTCCTTTCTTTCTTGGAGGTCAAGGCATTGCCGCTCTGCTGCATGGTATCATGCTCCCATCGATCGATTTGTCAAAAGGACAGTACAGACCAAATAATTAATACTACAAACCAGAACAAACCAAGTTGTGAAAGATCTATAGTTCCGCATAAAACACAACATGCGCCACCGCCGTGGCATGGACATTGTGTACTTGCTGCTTCCCCAGGACACTTTCCAGCGAGTTACGGCCGCAGCCAGCCTATGTCCGGAAACAAAAGTTTTTTAAAAAATAAAAATAAACGTAGACTTGTTACTACGAGTCATGCATGACGACGACAACGTATGAGTATGAGTACGACCGACGACAGCGGCCAAATCTCGTCGATCGGCCGGCGGCGGCGTCATTCATGCGTGGAGAATTGAAGTTTCTGTACGATTTCTCCCGCATTGACTTGTGGTTTCTTTGATCGTAATAATCAATGGGGGCGCAGTGAGTCGTGGCTTGATTATTTCGTCGTAATTCTCGGACGGACTCGTTCGTCGTCGCCGCAGGTAGCTGCTGGCTGTCTGCTTGCGCTTGACCCCGTCGGCGAAGCGGAGCCCGTTGCTTTCCCGTCGCGGAATATTCAGGCGGACTATTAGCTACCCATGCAGAGCATTGCCAAGTAATTCAGACGTGTGCGACGGAGACAGCTGCGTGCGGCACCAACGACTGCCAACAAGCTAAGCGGCTTCCCGGCGGCTGACGAATTGAATCCGCGGCTTTCACCGTCAGCGCCACGCAGCACCCAGGTTTTCCCAGCTCTCGTCGTCGTCATGACTCATGAGCCTACGTGGCTCCTCCACCGACAAAAAGCTTCGCGCGGCCTACACCTAAAAATATCACGACAACGACGATCGATCGACGTGCTGCCAGCAATGGAACGCGTATGCATTTCGACACGCGGACTCGCCGTGGCACCTAGCTACACGCCCCCTCTACGCGCACGCAGAGACTGCTACTCGAAGCCATCGTGAACCATCTAGTACATCACACACATCTGGCCCTTAGCTGTTCGTTCAGCTCACGTCAATTTTGTGAACACCTCGCCACCGGTCAGTCGTTGGTCGTCTGAACAGAGACGATCGCGAGATCCGCAGCGTTCACACCGCCCAGATTCCAGAAACTAACGTTTCATACGGGCCATACGCTTTGCCGCTAATTAATAGCAGTATAGTACTAATCTGGGGGCCAGGCCGGGGTAAACCGCTCCATCAACGGCGTCCACCCGCTTTTTTGTTGGGCGATCGGCTCATAAACAAGTCGCGGAAGAAAGCAATACCGGGAGCCGCGCCCAACAGTTGGATCGCGACAAGATCCCACGCAGGATCAACAGCACAGAACATCCATTTTTTTAGAAAGAAAATCAACCACAACACAAAAGCACCGCCGTTTTGCTTTGCATTACTGTACGCTATAATCGCGGCTTGTTTTTCTATCTTCGCCTTCTGGAGATCCTGTACGGCCGCCAGCACTTTGGGTGGAGCAAGCAGGCGGGTGCGGATCTCTGACGCGACGTTTCCATTCGGTGTCACGTACTTAGCTGCTGCAGAGTGCGCGGCGGCCGCCACCCTGTCGCCTTTCCCTCCCGCAGCGGCGTGGCGCCATATTTTAGGACGGGTCCACGTCACTGCCAGCTGGGTCTCGGACCCACACCGACGTGCCCGGGGCCCAACTGGAGTCTGGAGGACCAGCACGTGCCGAGCTTACCTCTTGTGAGAGCCCCCGTCGTCAGATGACTTGCCTCTCAAACGTTGTCCTACTAGTCCCGTTCTTCAGAAAAAAAAATCCACGTATTGCGTCTTGCGTAAAATTCCAGTTTTCATCTTCTAGTAATAAAATAAGAAAAGGAATGCACGCACGTTGGGCGAAATGAAAGATAGGTTCGCCGAAAAGCGTCGCAGCACGGGTGGCCAGCGTACGCCCACGTGGAGATCCGACGGGCCCGCACTCGTCCCACGCGGCACCACGTGTCGGCGCGTCGGTGGGGGCGAGGCTCTAGGCCGACGGGGCGGCGGGTCAAGGATTCCGGAAATCAGAAAGGCCTCCATCCAGCCTCCGCCTCCATAGATCCTGGGCCCACCTCCCGCACGTGTGGGTCCCGCCGACAGCCATCCACCTTCCCCCATCGCCGTCCCTTCCCGCTACGTGGCGCGCCACGGTCCGTCCGCGTCAGCAAGCGGGTCGTCCGTCTCGCCGCGCCGGTCGCCTTTGGGGTTAATCCCGTGATCAGTGAAAGCGAGACGGAAACGGCCCATGATGACCGAACCAACCGGTAACTGCTGCTGCCTTTTTCTGCACGACCCCCGCCCGCTTCTAGAGAGAGAAAGAAAGAAACACGAGAGGTAAGAAGAGAGAGTGGGAGGGGAGGAGGGTCGCCGCCTATTAATACGCGGCCTCCTCCGCCTGCTCTCCTCTCCTTTCTTTTCTTTCTCTTCCTCCCCCCGTTGCGTTCGGTTCCCCATTCATTCCCCCGTCGCCGCCCTCAAGCTCGCTCCGTCGGGTGTCTCTCCGGCAACGGCATTGGGGATTGCGTTGCCGCCTCCGTCCGGTAAGATTTCTCCTCCCGGGATCGGTTTTTTATTAATTTCTTGGGGAACATGGCACGCCGTTGTTCATCCTGCCGTTGTAGTAGATCTCGCGCGGAATTGCTTGCTAGGCGTTTGTTTTCTCGTGTTCGTCTGCGTCTCTTTCCGTCCTTGCGGCGGCGGCGGCCGGTAAAGCCAGCCAGCCGTCGGAAATCTGTGCTGTTCCTTGTATGGAACTGTATCAGAAGGGCCCAAAAAGACGCGATTTTTTTAATCGGGCGCCCGAATACGCGGCCATGAATGTGCAACGGCGGTGGCGCTGGTGGTTAGCGGTGTGGGATTCTTCCTCGCGGGGCCGGGGGGCGGGCTCCGTCCAACTGGCCGTACCCTTTTTTCGTTGCCCTTTTCTCCGATTCTTTTTGGATGTATCGACGGGACTGCTTTGTTTAGCAAATAAAAATCTCTGCTTTGTGATGATTGCCGCGGCGCGGCGCACTGGCATGGTGGCCTTGTCCCTGGTGGTGCTGCGCGCCCCCACCGTATTTGTTCCGGTTGGTTGGGGTTGATGGCCGCTGTGCCTTTCTCTGCCGCCGGTCCGCGCGGCATGTTGCATCGCCGAGGCTTTCGTGCAAGCCTGGCCAGGCGCCATATGTTGTGCAAACCATGCTGTTGATTGGCTGATTGATGCCTCGTGTGGGCCAATCGATGCGGCCTGTCGTGGTACATGATTATGACTGACCTAATCGATGATTGCTATGGGTTTGCTTTTTGTTTCTCAGCGCCGCTGCTAAACAATTCCATGTGCACATGTTCTCAATGGGTCCTTCTATTTCTTCTTCTTTTCTGTACTCATGTTCAACTGTTCATGGCTTGCCTATGCAATTCACCACGGTAAAGGTAGAGGCCTGACCGGTAGACACCAACCACCGCAAACTTTGCACATCGACAAGAAACAATATGTTTACGTCCTTTGCTGTAATTTGGTCTTCTTTCCTAATAAGTTAGAATGGATGGATCAAACGTCCTTTTCCAACCAATATGTGGTGGTACATGAAAGGGATCATGGCTTACCAGCTATGGTCTTCCTCGTGTTACTCCTGAACCTTGGACCAAAAGGCATCCTACCCTCTTTCCTTTTTTAACTTTCAGCACAGACTCAGTATGGTCAGCTAATCTTGCATTAGGTAGAGTGGTGTTTCATCAAACAATTTCACAATTACGTGACAGGTTTTGTTTTTGTCTTTGCTGTTACTGCAGTGTTGGCTGTGATCTTGTACAACCGTTGTCCTTGGAGCTGATTCATCGTCGGATGAATGAGTGTTTCTCTTTAAATGATCTTTGTCGACCATGGCGATGAATCAGTATGGACCTGAACATTCAGTTAGTATTCTTTTTCAGCTACTAAATGTCATCTCTAAACTTTTTTTTTCCGTTCAATACAGGATGAAGGGACTGCACGCTTAATGGGCTGTGTGCGGTACATGCACGATTGCAGTGACAAGAAGACATTGAAACGCTGGTTTTTCATTGACAAAAGAGTTGGATAGGTTGCTTGGCTCTCTGACATTTGTGGTCCCGCACATTGCTTGTTTAGTTTGTAACTTGTTTTACAACAAGAAGGAGAGGGAGTTGTGTCTTGTTGATGGATTTGAAGACAAGTCTCAGCTCACCTGTTGTTGCTGATCCTCTGCCCACGTTAGCCTTGCCATCCGCTGTCATGACTTTCACAACACCTACTAGCTTCCCTTCTCCGGGTCTTTACTTGAATACTTCAAAGAAGAAACCTCTGCCCGGTAAGCTTGAAGAAGTTCGAGCTACTGGATGGCTTGACCTCATGATGGCCTCATCACCAACTCGCAAAAGGCAGATCATGGATGTTGTCAATGATGTTCAAGCTGATGATCTTGATTTGCAGTATCGTAACTGGATGGTATGTATTTAGTGTTTGACCTGTTAAAGAAGGTTGGACAACATGTCAATGATTCTCATCGTCTCACTGTTGTAGGTGGATTATCCTTCCGCGCTGACCTCATTTGAGACGATTACTGATTTTGCTGGGTCTAAAAAGTTGGCCCTGTTTCTTGATTATGATGGTACTCTTTCGCCAATCGTGGACAAACCTGAAAATGCACTGATGTCTGATGAGGTATTTTATCTTTAATAATCCTCTAATGCACATAAATTTAGTGCATCAGCATATGTATGGTCAGTTCAATTTCCAGTCCACTTTCTAAATATTGTGTTTCACAGATGCGTGATGCTGTGAAGCATGTGGCATCACTTTTCCCAACTGCGATCATTAGTGGAAGGTCCCGTGATAAGGTAAAAGCTGTTGCTATTCATGATAAATAATCCTAGTACTTTTTGTATCAAGCCTTTTCCATTTTGCTTCTCTTGTGGGCATTTCTCTTATGTACTGTTTTTATTTTTGTAGGTCTTTGACTTTGTCAAACTTAATGAATTGTACTACGCTGGAAGTCATGGAATGGACATTATGGGTCCTGTTGGAAAGGCTACTGAATCCAATGGTGTTGAATGTATTCGGTCCACGGATTCACAGGTGAAACAACTTTCTGGATCTTGCACCCACATAATTTTAACTTGTTGATCTCTTTTGTAATTCTATCATTTTCATCTCGCAGGGTAAAGAAGTCAACCTCTTCCAACCTGCTAGTGAGTTTCTACCCATGATCAGTGAGGTATGTCTCGACTCCTGGAACTTAGCTTGCCGTTTCATGTTATATGGCTTGATTTAGTTGCTCAATATTCTACTTGTCAGGTGTACAAAAAACTTGGTGAGAGTATTGTGGACATCGATGGTGCAAGGATGGAAGACAATAAGTTTTGTGTATCTGTGCATTACCGTAATGTGGCAGAAGATGTAATAATTCTTTAAGAAGTGCTTATTTCATACTTCTTAAAATCATTACCAGGAGTACAGCTGAACATAGATTATTAACTCTTATTTGCATTGTTGCTTGTCAGGACTATTGGAAAGTTTTCCAGCGAGTTAATGCTGTTTTGGAGGATTACCCTTATCTAAAACTAACCCACGGGAGGAAGGTGAGGAGTTATGCGCACCTTGAAGGCTTCTCCTCAATTATTTGCGTTAGTATTTGAAATCTATTTTTTATTCAATTGTTCTCTTCTCTATAGGTTTTTGAGGTTTGTCCTGTGATTGATTGGAACAAGGGGAAAGCTGTTGAGTTTTTGCTGGAATCTCTTGGACTCAATGAGAGTGAAGATGTCCTTCCTATCTATGTTGGAGATGACAGAACTGATGAAGATGCATTCAAGGTATACTTGAGTACTCTAGTTAGTGTGCTCACATGAACTTATAAATAACATAGGCCATTTCCTCAGTACATAATTTCTTTTTGGTGCAAATAGGTTCTGAAGGCTAGCAACCGTGGGTTTGGGATATTGGTGTCATCTATACCCAAGGAGAGTGATGCCTTCTACTCATTGAGGGATCCAGCTGAGGTAACTCTTCGGTAACCACATAAAATTTCTGAATTTTTTGAAGTCTTGGTTCAAAAGAAAAGGGTAAACTTTTTGAATATTTATGTTGTTTATAACTCAAGCGAGAAATGAAACACTCTTTGTATTTATGTAGGTGATGGAATTCCTGAAGAAGCTGGCAGCATGGAAGGAGCAGTCCACTTGATGGCTGAAGAACACCCGGTTTGGCTGGTCTGGAGTATAAATATTAGCAAGATATATATACTGCTAACTAATAATTCGGCTATCTGGAGGAGTCAGGCCAAAGTGTTTTTGATTTGGCATCGTATAAGAGGCTACCGCATTTTGCAACGTGTTGGTCCAATCTTGGTCTTCTGTTTATGGATGTCTTCTCAAGCAATTCGATTCTTTTATTGTTTAGGTTCCGTTATTAGTATATACGAAAGTATGCTGGAAGAAAATTTTGGTTCCTGCTAGTAGTGTTCTGCTGTCTTGCAGTTTTGTTCTAGGCAATTGTTCATTCTATATTCTATGGTCAAGCTGTAAAGAACTGGATCTCTTTTTACAAAGTTTATTATTATTAACAGTTTTTAGCTGTCGTAATGCCCACAGAAAGTCAAGTTACGAGTACGGACACTATATTGCAGGCACGTCGTGTGCTCATGTATCTGGCGTCTTCTATAGCTGCTATTTTAAATTATGTACAGAGTGTCTATCATATGCTGTGAGTTTCTATACGCTCGTTTTAGGATGTAACGAACTGTTAAGTTTCTATACGATCTGCTGCCTGAGCACAGCCCAAACGCGTGCAGGTTTTCTTTTGGATCCTGCGGCATGGAAACACAGGCACTCAAGCCTTCCTCCTTATAGCTCTCATCTCTTTCTAGCCTTGGAGAATGTTGGCCCTCATCTCTTTCTAGCCTGCCCAGTGATTAAAAAACTTCTGGGCAGCTCTGCTGCCTACGATATACAACCCGGTCGTGATCGACATCTGCATCCTGCTCCTCAACCTTCCACTAGGATAATGCTCTCTGAAGTACCTCGCTACTGACGCTGCTTTCAACTGTGGTGTGGAAACGAAGGAACTTGATGACATCACCATGTAGCTTCCAGCTACAACCTGTCTCCTCCAGGAACTTGTTCGGTTGTGGATAGTCAGTGCTCCTCTATCCACACATACATAACCAATTGAAGACTGGTGCTCTAATTAGATAATACATTGTATCACAAAAAAGGATGTTCTAGTATAGACCTGAGCTTTGAACAACTCCTTTTTTTGATGAACAGAACAACTCCTTTAACTAAGTCATTTTGATCAATGAGAAAATTCAGGCAAGGCGCTCCCACACCTTAGGCCCGGTTAGATCGATCTAGTTCAGATTCTTAAAATCTGATTTTTATTTTAAGATTTTAAAATCTAGATTCTTCACAAAATCTCGGTGGTGACGTTTGGATACCAATCAAATCTTAAAATCTAAAGGACAATGAATCTTTTGGTATAAAAATTTGACTCTAGCTAGATATAACCAGATTATGTGATTCTTAAAATCTGGAGTTTTAGATTTTAGAATCCGGCAAAAAATCTGTCTTATTTAGAGGCCTCACGAATTCTAAATCCGGATTCTTGAAATGGATCCAAACATGGCCTTTAGTTTCCTAAAAAAAATCTACGTCCGGATCTGATATGCTGTCCCCGGATCACGCTGAAGTTTTTTTTTTTCTTTACAAAGGATCACGCTGAAGTAGTTGTCCGCAGCGCATATTTTTCATGTTTAAGTAGTTGTCCGCTAGTGGTTGTCCGCAGCGAGTAATGTGTCACCAGCTAGTTCGTGAGAAATTTGTGCAAATCAGCTAGTAGTTGTCCGCTGCGGGCTATATTACTCGTGTACTGCACGAGCGCAAATGACAAATTATTAGCAGTCATGACTAATCTGCGGGCCACATTTCAGCTCATACTCTTCACGGGTCATACAGAATTTGGCCCAGAAAAAACGCACTGCAAGTCCAGTCTCAATCACGACACTCTGACGGGCCACAGATTTTCCACATTGTTGCACACTCCGCTCCGGAGTCCAAAACCCTACGCCCGCGCCACCATGCCGCGCCTCGCCGCCGCCGCCGCCGTCGCCCGCCGCGCCGGCGAGGTCCTGCGCCGTGGCTCCCTGGGCGGACTGCGCTCGCTCTCCACCCTCCAGACGTCACACGCTGCCTCCGCCAGCGATGAGGTAACCGAGCGTCGGGCCTGGCTTTGCTCCCTTCCGTGGCCTCCCCCCTCCAACGAGATCGGAGAGAGGCACTTGAGGTGCTCCGTCGCAGACGCTGTCTTATGATGTTTTCGTGCGTGTGTATCCGCAGGTTCTCGTAGAAGGCAAGGCCAGCGCGCGCGCCGCCGTGCTTAACCGCCCCGGGCACCTCAACGCCCTCACCACAACCATGGTTCGTGCTCCTGGGCCTTCTACGTCTCCGTTTCTGAAATTTGTATGGATTTTGCTGTGCTCGTGTGTTCCGATGCTGATGGGGTGGTTGTGTCAGAATGCTTGATCGGATATGCGGGGGAGGGGGTCAGTGAACTGTAGGTGTGATCTTCGAATTGCCTCTGAGATCAGCGTCATGCTGTCATTGCAGTTCAGTGAGATATGGTTGTTGTTTTAGTGTCGCCTTCTGAGATCCTTTCCACCAGTTGTCAGATTGTGTGGTGCTCGATGAAATGCCTGCACAGTCTTATGTTTGTGCAAGGTGTAAGTTATTGAATGAATGCCCTTTTGGTCATTTATGCTTGATGAAATATCTTCATTGTCATGCTCACTGCTCGATGCAATACAAGTGTTTGTTGATTTGATGAAACATATGCATTGTCATGCTAACTGCTTGGTGCAACACAAATGCATGTTTATATCTTCTTGTTCACTTCAATTTTCCACCGACGAGTCATTATGCCAGTTCAGTTTTGCGGTCACAATTGGCCTGATGGTTGGTGAAATGACCTTCTTGATAGGGTTCAAGGCTCAATAAGTTTTATGAGTCCTGGGAGGACAATCCAGACATTGGCTTTGTCATGATGAAGGTATGGTAGCACATCATTTGCTTTCTATTAATGTTGCTGAACAAATATAAATTGTGGTGTTCATTGCATGAAGGGCAGTGGCCGAGCATTCTGTGCTGGTGGGGATGTTGTTAACTTGCGTGAACTTATCAGTGAAGGTGAGTGGTTGCACAGTACATGGCATAGCTCTGGTTTCATTATGATCTGTTGTCTGTTGGTTTTGTTATACTTCAAAGAATATTTTGCGCATCATGTAAGTTTGTTTGTATTTTCACATTTGGAGACAAGTAGGAATAAGCTAGCATAATATTAAACCAATACTAGTCAATTCTTATGTCCCCCTTCACATTTTTGTAGAAGAGAAATGATGGCAATGTGAAAGTGTTGGATAAATTTTGTCTGCTACAAATATATTGTTCATGAAATTCCTTCAATTTGAAGTGTTGAATGTAAAATTATTATGCACCACTTTAATTGCATGTTTAAGTTCTATCTTCAGTTTAATTCACTTTCTGTTAATCAGGTAAGATGGATGAATGTAAGGACTTTTTCAAGACCTTATACATGTTCATTTATGTTCTAGGAACATACTTGAAACCACATGTAAGTATGTGCACACAAACTCTGTTCTTATTTTCGTCAAGCCAAACTAGTTTCTTATTTTGTTTTGTTCTTTTATTTTTTAGAGGTGATATCATCTTTATTTCTTAATATAGGTCGCTGTTCTTGATGGTGTTACCATGGGTGGTGGAGGAGGTGTCTCCATTCCTGGAACATTTCGGATTGCTACAGAAAGAACTGTATGTCAAAATATTTTTCCTGATTTGGTTCCTTTCTCAATATGTTTCTTCTCTTGAGCTCATAGTCATTGTGCAGTACTGATTCTCTTTAGATTAATCCTTCAGTTATCCATTTGGAGGATGAGATGGTGGGTAGTTGATGTGTTTATTTGCCACCATGATTTTCAGGTCTTTGCAACTCCAGAAGTTCATATCGGATTCCATCCTGATGCTGCCGCCTCTTTCTATTTATCACATCTAACGGGCCATGTTGGTTGGTGTTCTCCTTAGCTCTCGTTTTAGTAGTTAAATGTTGTCCCCAGATTGTGATAATTTTACTTGATTGATAGTAACACTTAAGCAGTCTTTAAGTTTCTGTCTCTTGCACCGTACACTTTGCAGGGGAATACGTGACCTTGACTGGTGAAAAGCTCAATGGAACGGATATGATTGCGCTTGGTCTTGCTACGCACTATTCCATGAGTGGGGTATGACAATCTTTGTCAAACAACATAGTTCAAGTTTCTGATCTTTGTACTTCAGAATTATCTTTTGAAAGACCGAACAATGTTATATACATTCTGTTTCTTTCAACAGCACCTTGATCTCGTTGATGAGCGACTTGCTAAATTGGTAACTGATGATCCATCAGTTATTGATTCTTCCCTTGCACAGTATGGAGACATGGTTTATCCTGACAAAACAAGTATTGTTCATAGGTATCATGTGTCTATTTTTTTTTTCACGAATATTTCTTTTTTGTCATCAAACACCTTCATTCTTACCTCAACCATGTCTAGTCATTAATTCATTATGATGATGGCGGTACCGTTATATGGGATTATGACATTGTTCTGTAGCTCGGTTTTTGTTCATTAACAATTTTTAGTGGAAATTAGACAATCATGCCCTTTGCCCTGGTTGGGAGAATGTTTGTTATTGGATCATCTGCAAGCACCTTCAATCTTATGTTATCGAATTATTGCTACTGAATGCTGCCTCTGTGTGTAGTATTTTTGTTATGATGCAAACACCTTCAGTTTGTTTGCCGTTTCAGTGGATAAAATTCTTTAAGCTATCTGGTCGCAAGGCTTAATGCTTCTAGGCATGTATTATTTGCACTGCAAAAGGCGAAACAAATGACTGAAATGTGAGGGGAAAAACCATTTTTAATGCGCCGCTAAGTTCTTCGATTTTTTTGCACAACAACAACAACAACAAAGCCTTTTTATCCCAAGCAAGTTGGGGTAGGCTAGAGATGAAACCCATGGGAACCCAAAAAAGAAGAGACAAAGAAACAAAAGCCAAAAGAAAGAGAAGAGAGAGAGAGAGAGAGAGAGAGAGAAAGAAAAGAGAGAGAGAGAAAAAAAAGGACAAAAACAAAAAGAACAAAAGCCAAAAACGAGTAAGCAAGAAGGAAGGAAAAAAGATCACGGTTCCGGCACGTCTATTGCTAGTCTCCAAGCGCTCCTATCCATAGCTAGCTCCTTAGGGATATCCCACGCCTTCAGGTCTCTCTTAACCGACTCGTCCCAAGTCAAGTTAGGTCGGCCTCTACCTCTCTTAACATTAGCATCTCTCTTTAGAACCCCACTACGTACCGGCGCCTCCGGAGGTCTCCGTTGGACATGTCCGAACCATCTCAACCGATGTTGAACCAATTTCTCCTTGATAGGTGCCACTCCTATCCTATCCCGGATATCTTCATTCCGTATTCGGTCTCTTCTTGTATGCCCGCAAAACCAACGCAACATACGCATCTCTGCTACACTTAGTTGTTAAACATGTCGTCTTTTCGTAGGCCAGCACTCAGCACCGTATAACATCGCCGGACGAATTGCCATCCTATAGAATTTACCTTTTAGCTTTTGTGACACCCTCTTGTCGCATAAGACGCCGGATGCTTGACGCCATTTCAACTAGCCGGCTGAAATTCTATGCTTAACATCTTCATCGATGTCACTGTCCTTTTGCAACATCGATCCTAAATAACGAAATGTATCCTTCTTGGCCACCAATTGTCCATCAAGGCTAACGTCTCCATCCTCATGTCTAGTCGTGCTAAACTCACACATCATATACTCGGTCTTGGCCCTACTAAGTCTGAAACCCTTGCACTCTAATGTGTGCCTCCACAGCTCCAACTTCCTATTAACCCCATCCCTACTCTCGTTAACTAACACCACATCATCAGCAAAGAGCATACACCAAGGGACATCACTCTGTATTTCTCGTGTGACCTCGTCCATCACTAAAGCAAATAAATAAGGGCTCAATGCTGATCCTTGGTGTAGTCCTATTTTAATCGGAAAGTCATTGGTGTCGCCATCACATGTCCGAACACACGTCCTCGCGTCCCTGTACATATCCTTGATGAGGGTAATGTACTTAGTTGGGACTTTGTGCTTCTCCAAGGCCCACCACATGACACTTCTTGGCACTTTGTCATATGCCTTCTCGAGGTCAATAAAGACCATGTGTAAGTCCTTCTTTTGCTTCCGATATCTCTCTATCAATTGTCGCATTAAGAAAATCGCCTCCATGGTCGATCTTCCAGGCATGAACCCAAACTGGTTTTGCGTCACACTTGTCACTCTTCTTAGGCGATGCTCGATGACTCTCTCCCAGAGCTTCATCGTATGGCTCATCAACAATTTCTTATGGGTTTCATATCCATTTGAGTGGCTGGGTTTTTGACGTTGGTTTACCAAACCTAACACAACCCTCCTCGTTGATTTTTTTTGCACATAAGATTAAAAAACTGCCACATAATGTGATGTAGTTAACCACTGTTTTGGTGTACTCTGGCATGTCAATTCCCTTCCAGAGTCAGACACAAGGTTTAGTATTTAACCTAAATGGATCCAGTAGCTACTTGTTTGTTCATTTAACTAACATTATACTATACACAAATTAGATTAAGTTATCTACATGGTATGAAAAGGTGGAAAATTTATTCTGGAAACAAGTTGAAGCTAGAAATAGTGTTTGTTCTTTATTGGAATTTTGTCTGAGGATGGTAGGAGGAAGACTTGGAACTGTGAGACATACGAGTTAACCTGTGGCCCAAAGTCAACTTAAAAATACAAAAAGAAGGGTACTCCCTCCTTTTGTGTTTATTTGACGTTGGGAAAAGTAGTTTTAGTTTTTTTTTTCAGCATCAGATAAACATGAACGGTGGGAGTAAAAGCCAAGAATCAAGAATGGACATGATGAGCAAGTGAATGAAATCTGGGCGAAATAGATTGTATGATCAAAGCAATGGTGCACATGTGTTCATCCCAGGCTATAATCTACCAATGTGTATAGGGGGTGTTCGTTTTCATGAAGAGCTAAACTTTAGCTCCTAAAATTTGAGCTAAAGTTTAGCATCTCTTGGAGGACTAAAGTTTTGCCCTCCTTTTAGCCCTTTTTCTTCCCTAGAGCTAAAGTTTAGCTCTACTTTTAGTCCTCCTGTTCGTTTTCCTAGGACTAAAATTTGGACTAAAGTTTAGTTTTAGCCCTTTAGTCCATGGAAACGAACACCCCCTAAGATCAACTGGAGTAATCAATCATGTAATTGTCAAAAGTCAGCGGGTTTCTTTATGCCGTGTGGAACAATCAGACCGGGCTGCCACTGTCCCATATGTGCAAAGGATAGATTCCTATTTCAACAATTTGATTTTTATATGTTCTTGAGATGGATTTAATCTGGATGCTGCATTTTCTATTTTTAAACTATTGTTTCTATATATTTCTATCTTTCTGCATAGATTCATAACAACAACAACAAAGCCTTTTAGTCCCAAGCAAGTTGGGGCAGGCTTGATTAGGTTTATGGAAGCAATAGCCTTGATCAATATGTCTCATTTTGCCCTTTATGGTACTCTAGGCTGGAGGTCATAGATAAATGCTTCAGCCATGAAACAGTTGAAGAGATTGTCGATGCTTTGGTGAGTTAGAATTCTGCTGCTTGTACTTCATACCTTTTTTATCATTGATTATTGCTTCATTCATTTGGCCATGAGAAATCACATAACATTCTTGATTGATACATGTCATTTTAGGTTTACCTTTCTCACATATCACTAGTTATTCTGAATCTTACAGAAATGTCTTGGGAGTTCTCTACTTTATGATCGGCCATATTAATTTCAAGAAATATGACCTGCTATGCTTTAAATCTAAGGGATGATATAAGTTTATGAAAATCTTCTGTAATATGGTCTTGTACACCTGATAACTTTCTAACTTATTATCATGGCTTGGCATCGGTTTCATTCCATTGTACTTTAGTACTAGATGCTGTACAATATAGTTCCTTGAAATTGTTTTGGTTCTCATCTCATATCTTGAAGCTTGTTGAACTTGAATTTTAAAATTACTGAAGGATCCACCTTTGTAATCAGGAATGTGAAGCTGCTAAACTGAATGAAGAATGGTGTACATTGGCACTGAAACGATTGAAAGAGGCGTCTCCGCTAGCTTTGAAGGTCTCACTGCGATCGGTAAGTAGAAAATCGAAAGACCTAGGTTGTCTGTCCTTGTTATGTGGGCTGAGATTCATTTTTGCCATCTTGTAGATACGTGAAGGTAGATATCAGACACTTGATGAATGCCTTGTACGTGAATACCGCATGTCAATCAATGGAATATCGAAGCAGTTTTCGCATGAATTTTGTGAGGTATCTTCTTACTGCTTCTGTAGGTGATGCTTATAAGTTTGGGAAGTACAGTGTACAGTTCTACTATTGGTGACATCTTTTTAGGAGTTTGGATTATATATATTTTAAAACATTAGGACTGATCATTCCAATTATAACACGAGTTTTTAATAGATGAATAAGCATCTTATGATCTAAAAATGTAAGGACTCATGGCATAGAACTGCTATAACTACAGCATCAGCATAGAAAGTGCAAAAGAAAATGGTAGCAATAAATATTTCTATGAAACAAAACGCAGCTCCTTCAGAACTAGTTGCACTCAGTTTTTGTCGATGTGCAGGGTGTTAGAGCACGGCTAGTTGACAAGGACATGGCTCCGAAGGTAATCTTTTTTTTTTTTTGGATCTGCTTAACAGCTTCCGCTCTACGTGGTCATAAAATTTTGCATCTTGCAGTGGGATCCTCCTGCCCTCGAGTATGTTTCAAAGGACATGGTCGATGCTTACTTTGCACCTCTTGGCGAGTTCGATTCCGAGTTGAAACTACCTACTGAATCACGAGAGGCATTCATATGACTGCCGATCATTCCAAGGACCAGCAATTGATTGAAGTGTTTGATATTTTGTGGACCCACCCATTGATGTTGAAAGCACAAACAGTTAGGATGAGCAAACCTGATTCATGTATCATATACACGCCTTGATGTGGTGCCAAAGCGAACTTGTGTTGTTCTTTTTTCAATACAAGCATAAATGAGCTGTTATCTTTACCAGAAGAGTCTTGTGCATTTGTGACATCATGTTTCTCCCAGAGTCCCATCTGTAGTGGAGCCATAATGGCGCGTTGCAGATGAGTGGTTTTGTTTTGCCTTTTACCATTTTTTGACGTTTGATGTTTGGCTCGAGGCCAGCTGTCATGCATCGAAACAAATAGATATGTGGATCCCTAGATGCCAAGGAGACCTGTTAGATTCGTTGAAACATGATGTGGTTCGCCTGTAGTTTCAAAGGTAAGGAGCGTATTGATCTAATAACTAATGGTCAATGTGATGTTTAGCTGATTCAGCATGATTTTTTTTTCAAGAAGATGCCGTTATCCTTTGCTTTCTAGTTTTCGAGAATGAGGATGATTCCATAAAATGGTCTCCTGTTGCAAAGGCAAGGTTTTCAGTTACAAGTCAGGATGCAAGTTATATATTATTGAAATGGAATAAGAGCAATAGGTCATAATTTGCAAAAATACAAATTTTAATTTGAACCGAGTGTGGGAATTTCAGGTAACAACACAAGATGGAGGAAGCATTTCATTTGCAGATTGGCTCATAATGTAGTTTACCCGTTATATACAAATTTGTTGTTTATCTTCATCCTTGTTGAGGGAATGTCATCTGGCCATGGTTTACATAACTGGTAATAACCAGCCGGTAATCCCGGTTAACCAGAAAACCGGTCCCGGCTGGTCGTGCTAACCGACCGGCTAGTTGGAGGAAACTGAACCTGGTACTGTAGCAATTCGGTTAACCAGTCGGTTTCTTCGATTAATTAGTCGGTTTTTTACCGAGCCGAAGCGAGCCAACCGGTTACATCGGTCATGGGAACCTTGCATCTGGCTAACTCGGTTAACCAGTCGATTTCTCCGGTTAATTAGTCGGTTTTTTACCGAGCCGAGCCGAGCCAACCGATTACATCGGTTATGTGAATATTGAGATAAGATTGTTACATCGTTCGCCAAGGCACAAAGTAAATCGCTAGGGTGTTCATTGACCCAAATACAATGAATATTGGACGACATTGCTAACCTAGCTAATTCATGAGCAGCTCCATTGACTTCTCTGTCGCAATGTTCGATTGATATAGAGCTGAACTCTTTCCACATTCTACTGCATTCATCATAAACCGCCGTTGCTGATGTTGCTGAAAACCCTCCTTGCATTGTTAAAGAAGGCTCCTCGGCGGCACGCCCACCTCGCTCTCCTCTTGGGCCGGCCCGCGCCGACTCCCCGTCCTTCTGAGCTTCTACACGGCCGCATCTCGTCTGGTGAGTATGTCGTCAGCTCTTACCATGGCAACAAATCCAACATCAACTTGAGGTTGTCAATACAAGCAAATTGACAAACTCCTTTACCAGAATCTGCAAAATCACAAGTATGTATGAAAGTTTCCGCGGGTAAGTGCCTTTCGCAGCACATGCTTAATCCAGCAAGCAAACACAAAGAAATATTAGAGTATGATCAACCTAACACGGTTCACAACCAAATCAATAACGAGTTCACGGGTCGATGCACGTCCAAAACCCAACGAATTATCAGGCCTAGTTGATCCCAAGGCGCCAGCTCGAGCACCACATGCAACATGCCCCATTTCACACAGCCACAGCCGCTTTATATACCATTCACCATGCAGAGCAAGCGAACAGTGCAAGCACATCAAGCAGCTGTAGCTAGCCAGTACGTACGTGCACACGAACAGATCAAGATCAACAGTGCAGTGCTCAGCAATGGCAGCGAGAGCCGCGCTCCTCCTGGCCGTCAGCTTGGTCCTCGCCGCGGTGGCGAGCGCCACAAACTGCCCGCCGCCGCCTGCCCCGAAGCCGCCGACGCCACGGCCCGGCGGGTCGTGCCCCAGGGACGCGCTCAAGCTCAAGGCGTGCGCCAACGTGCTGGGCCTCGTCAAGGTGGGCCTGCCCCAGTACGAGCCGTGCTGCTCGCTGCTGGACGGGCTCGTGGACCTCGACGCGGCCGTCTGCCTCTGCACCGCCCTCAAGGCCAACGTGCTCGGCATCAACATCAACCTGCCCATCGACCTCAGCCTCATCCTCAACAACTGTGGCAAGATCTGCCCCAGCGACTTCCAGTGCGCCTAATTCCATCCGGTCCATCTCGCCGACCGGCCGATGGTGTTGATTGCTTGGTCTCTTTCTGGCAGTGTGAGATTGTTCCATTGTTTTACTTCGTGTCTTCGATTCTGTTATATGCTTTGCCTTTTGCTGCCTGAGTGATCAGTTACATACTGATCTTGTGTTGTGTGTATTATTTTTCTTCCCATGATATGTTGTATGGTTCGTCCAATATATATTGATGAAGTGATGATTTCCTTTTGAAGGATTGGAGTCTTATAACATTGTGTATAGTCATGTAGCTACTCCTACTTTCTTTTTTGGACTATAGAGTGATTAACTTTAATTTCAGAAAAAAATATAGATGGTGTGTATATAGTGGACGTTGAGCGTCAACATGTGGCAACACATTATTGGATAACTGACGATATTTCCTTCACGAAAATGCGCTTAGGATATGGAAGTCTTTCTTCCACACTCATGCCATCCAGAGCAATCTGATGTTCGGTAATAGCTTTAGTTAGCAAGTGCCCTGAAGTTTTAAGCAAGTGCCTCACTGCCTCATTACCTAAAAATACAGAAAACTTGTGAAGAAGAAAAGAATTCAAAAAGTGAACTTCAATAGTCACCTCGATGACTACCAGATCCATATAAGTACAGAAACGCAACGATTTTACAATCAGTCAAGTAAATTGAAAATCAATTAGTATAAGTGTTACATATGATTAACAAGGATTTTACAATCAATTTGAAAAGAAATTGGTACAAGTGTTGCGCACGATTAACAAGGACTCACTTTTATCCCAAGTCAACTGCACATTACTTTTTTTTTGTTATGTTAACTCTTAACTTTGAGCATTATTCATAGTTAAAAAAACCACACGGAATAACAACATAGAAGTTTATTGTCACTATATTCATCATGAAAAATATTAACATAATATTACAATTGATTTTTTTTTCTAATACCAATGTTTTGCATATATCTAGTTACTTGTAGTTTTATGTTACATATGAGTGGTGAACAATTCTAAAATTAGATGTGGATCTTGGCACAACGACTTGCATTGATGGTTATCGCTGAGCCACACTATTATTTTTTTGTAAGTTGTTCTCAATATTGCAAAACAATGGAGTGCTTTAATTTATACAACTTAAATTATTAAAACTAAAGGTTGATTTTTGTGATAGCTATGTCATCTTTAACACAGCTCTTTTTTACCCAATTCAGTAGGGAAAGCCCCAACTAATGTTTAATATTTTTTTATTCCTGATTTGGTTACTTCGTTCCCACCAGAAGTTGAACTGAGACCTGCTGTATGCTACTGAGGTGCTCTAACGCTAGGCTAGGGCCCTTTCGCTCATCTTTAACAAATTGAGTTGGTGGTCATGAAAGACTAAAATGACAATAAATTCATAGACTTTTGAGATAAATTGTAATTTTTTTAACACGAGTACTAATTATTGACTTGCCTTATTTGTAAGAACATATTTTATAGAGAAAATGCTCTACAGGAGACCACTCATGGACCTTTCTGTCACCTACCACTGATGCCTACCGTTAAGCCACACCGGAATAGAGTAAGTAATTTCTATGTAGTATAGCTTAAACAAGAAACTAAAACTAGCTAACTCATTGGTATCGATCTGCAATCTTCAAATTAGTGTGATCGTAAAGGACTAAATGATAATAAAATTAGTTGTTCTTAAGTCTAACTAAAGAAAACTCAACAGAGACGCTAATTTATAGTTGGTGGGTGCGCTACCTCCATGGAAATGGGATTTTTGTCGTGACAGATTTGCGACCGGTTCAATTTTTGTGATGGTTAACGCACATGGAAATTCCATTGTGTGGTAGTAGTGAAAGGGGGTAAATAAAACAAGCTAGTCATTCTTAGAGTCCCTAAACAGATCATCTTTTTGTATGCTGATCATATCAATCTTATTCCCTTTACCACTACTCTGTTTCCGTTTGAACAACGAAATATCAACCATGAATGCTAATATTTTTCCTTCACACCCAAATCATATTTTTTATCTAAAAAAAAATTGAGTCCTTTGGACATGTGTTAGTAGGGATGAAAGCAGTCGAAAATGATAGGAGGAAACCTCAATTGTTTTGCTTTCATATTTTTTGCGAACGCGAAATCAATAATGATACTGATGGAAACGGATATCGTGTCGGTATTTCTGTAAAGTCAGAAATGATATTATTATAACTAATATGAACAATATCGATCAAATATTGATATTCACAATCGGAAACATAAATCATAAAATATAGCAACAATAAAATAAATATTCTAATATGAGTATATATGTTAAATTTTTTTATGATAAGTAATAGTACAATTGTGCACCTAAGAATAAATTAGAAACGAGCTATAATCAAGAAAATTGTTTAGGCTCGAAGGATCACTTGCTTTTTAAGGGATTAGTTATATTCAAAAACTCAATATAGTAATTACATATCTATAATGTTCTACAAAAATTTTCATGTTAAAAGGGAAAATATGTGGAAATGATCTATCAGTACTTCTAGGCATGTGTATGAGTTCAAGAACTTGATTGACACAAGACACAATGTTTAGATAGGTTTGGACCTCCCGGAGATAACAACCCGACATCATGTTTGTGGTTTGTTGTATTGATGATGTTTCACACATGGGCTAGGGTTCTCGGTATGAATTCTCGATAATCATCTAATAACCCCTGCCCTCCTTATATATCTAAAGAGCAGGGTTACATGAAATATTTCCTAGTCGGTTACAATAAATTCTATCTATAATAATTATCTCTAATTATGACTTTCCGCCTACTCCAAGTAACATCCGAGTAGTAATCTTCAAGGTTTTCATCTCCATCGTGATTCTACTGGACCCCGGCCTTCACGTCAATCTTATCCGAGAGATTAGATACCCGGGGTACATACGCTCCACACGACCACAAGACTTTAAAATTATTTTCACTACTATTTTCACTAATTATTATTATTTTTTGCTTTCATTTCTTCAAAATATCATTTTCACGTGTTCTAGTCGATAAAATGTGAAAACGAGTCTCAGTAAACCAATAACTATCATTTTTGCTTTCATCCCTATGTATTAGCACCTATCTTTTGAACCACCAGAAATCGAGAATGAAGCCAGGCAGGAAGCCATCGAATAAGCGCTGCACCTGTTCACCACCCCCACATTCCCATTGGTAAGCTATAGTGTTCTGTAGGTGTAACTTAGCTAATAAATGAATGGTTTGGCACGAATCATCTGGCCCCAGGGTACACCATTTGCTCAGAATAATGAGGCATAAAAAGCCGCAAACAAAACAGCATGTTAGTAATATATACTGACAGATGCGAACTGAAGACGCATACATGATTCCGGTGCCGATCATGATCACTACCTGACAGGGGATGGAAGCAACTGACGCCCCGGATTCGCCACCCGTGAACCTGATGACGCGCACAGGTTTGTCGCGCGCGTCGTCCACTTGTTCCTTTGAACCCGCTTTTGCGCAACGGCCGAAGCAAACAACAAATTTTAAGAGCGAGACCGTGTGCTGGTCGATCCGCAGATCACACAATGCAAATACCAATCGAACACTTGTGGAAAAGGAAGAAGAAGAACATGCTATCATCATCATCCAATACGTTGCATGTACTGATTCGGACCGGTTTGCTTGCTTGCCTGTCCGGGTAGGTGCTACGAGTGGGACGATGTTATTTTTTGGCAGATAACATTAGGGAAACTTTGGACTGTTTGGCTGAAGTTCTGAACTTGAACTGTAGTGTTCCGTGTGAATTGAATTAATATCGGCAGTCTATATAAAAATTTTGTAGTTTCTAGACACACAATGAGTTGTGTAGGAAGAGAAGATTATTGTAATGCGGTTTTGACTACATTTTGCCTCTCAGCAGATATAAATAAAATGTGAAAGGCTTGGATGGCAAGGTATATCAGGGTTACTATACATAATATCTAAATAAACTATCAAATATATCCTGAAAGGTTAGAATGTTCCATGTGACATTATATACCATCACATGATGTAGTATATACTAAGGCAGTAACATCTTTAGCTAAATCGTAATTCGTAACTACTCAAACATCGTCACAAAGTTGCTCAAAATACAGTTAATTGTTACAAGAAAGGGAGGCCAGAAAAGTAGCACGCATGCATTTGCTAGAATGGTGAGTTGTGAACAAATACGGTGGTTAGGGCGATAAAAACTCGTCATGGCCAGAGAGGAGTATTCATATCGAACACACGTAGCAACGTTTGTCCGGTTCGAACTTCCAGCTGGTTCTGACTCTAGAAGAGTTTAGACCAAAGGCTACCTGAATTGTTCACCGTGATCGTGGACGGAGATAATCCTTTATATACGAACCCTCGAGATCAGTTCCCATATTTCCTTCCCTGCCGACGTGCCGCTTTAGCAAAAGTCCAAGTACCGCGCACCAAGTTGTGTGAATTTTATAGCGAGTACTGCTAAGAGATGAAGCCTAGAATGATGCTTGTTGTACTCACACCACGACGTGCTAGTTGTTCTTAACCACGAACTCTTCTGTGTTCGTTAGTGATGAGAAGTAAGCAAAGGCCGCTTGCATTGCAGTCACGAGATAACACATCGTCACGTACTCACATGGAACCAGCTGGAGTGGGACTTCTCCATATGAAAAAGGGGATTCCATACATTCTCCATAACTACGTGAATTCAGGAGACGTGTTTAAAAGAGTTTGCCCTTAAAATAGGGAGATCGGCTTCAGTGCTGGGCGCCCTGCACATATTAGGTGCAGGGCCAATAGCTGCGTGATACCTGTCCTAAATGGGCCCAATTAAAATCAATAGTTTTGAAACCAGTTCTGAGTATAGGGATCGTAGCGAACTGAGCAGCAGATCAGTGGTAAGCTCTCCCGCTTGGAGGCCACCCACCAGGGCTCGAATCCTGAGTGACGCACAAATAAAAGTCCCCTTGCTAGTGCACCAGGATTCTGGGTTTTTCCGTGGTCGGAGTAGCCGATTGCTTCCTCTTAATAAAAAACTATGGGGTGATTTTTCCCCACCGGTCATATTTTTTAGTATAGGGATCGTATATATCGGTATAATATGGTATGGCTGTGACAAATACTCTGTGACGACAGGTGCGCTTGCAGGAGCAGGATCGTTCTATGCCGTCGGTCGTGGAGATCATTGCTTGTTGGCATGAACAATTGTTCTCCTCTTCGCCTGATTGGAGTTGTTTCACTGAGAGATTTGAAGAGAGAATCAGAGAGAAGCTTGTTGGCATGAACAATTGTTCTCCTCTTCGCCTGATTGGAGTTGTTTCACTGAGAGATTTGAAGAGAGAATCAGAGAGAAGTTGACTATTACATAGTCAACATTAATAAATTTTTTATTATAATTGGTCAAAGTTAAAAAAGTTTGACTTAGGACAAACCCAGAACTACCTATATTCTGGGACGGAGGGAGTACTTTGATAAATTGATAATTAAACATACTTTGATAATTGATAATTGATTCAGGATCATATTTTGCTCTCCTCTTCATCTAATTCAGGCAACGATCTCCACGGTAAGCTGCAAAGTTGAACATCCTACTCCTGTAGTTTGGTGTTCGCACTGGTGGCAGAGTCGCTCGACCCTGCTCTGCACTCGCACCGGCAATGGTGCGAGTGTTTGCCGCGTCACATGCGTATATTCGAAATAATTGAGTTTAATTAGGCCCCACCAGGTATATGTGTCATGCAGTTATTCGCCCTGCACAAGAGCCAATCTCTAAAATAGGTGTGTAAAGTGGGGACCTTTATCACCTCCCATCCTTTTTAGTTCAACCAAATGAACATTTTTAAAATGAAGCCATACTTTAGAAAGTTAATTTATTTGATTAAACTAAAGAGCGGCTCAGAGATGACTCTAAGGTTCTCCATTTTACACCTCTATCTACTACATTAAAATGGGATTCCATAAATCTCCGTATATACGCTCTGTGCATTCAGGAGATGCATTTCACTTGCCTATAAAAGGGTTTCAGCTGGTTGAGTTGAGTCTCACTTCATCTCGCACTTTAACAAAAGAACTACCATCAGTTTGACTAATTATTTGGTTCTACTGCATTTATTTGTTTCAAATAGATGTCATTCTGGCTATAAATCTGGACAAACGGAAGTAGTATTAAGTTATGTCAGTCCAATAATACACAACTTTACAGTTACATAAAAGAACTTCTAATCTTAGGATGCAGTTCACAAGCTACGTACAGCAGCTAGCGTGCAATAAGCAAGATAAATCAGGAACATGACCTAGCTATGTAGAGGACACCAGCCGTCCCAATCCATCAAGCTAGCTAGCTAGGTTCCTTGAATGTTATTTTAACATGATTTGCTCAACTTGCTCAACATTCGTCCTAATAACAACTGGCGCGCATCCATGGACAACGAAGCAATGATCAACCAGATGCAATCACACACATGCATGACGCTCAAGCACAGACATCTTGCCCACTCCACTGATCAGCTATAAATACGACGCCCAAACACCCATAGAGGACCATCCCAAAGCACAAGAGCTCTCAGTATAGTAGCACTTGATCACTACTGTTTGCTCCGTGCTCCACTACTGCTATATAGCAATGGCTCCCAAGCTCGCTCTCTTCCTTGCCCTCAGCCTCCTCTTCGCCGCCGCGGCGCAGGGTTGCACATCACCTTACTGCGGTGGCCCGGTGATCCCCAACCCACCGGTCGTTGTGCCGCCTCCGGTGGTGCCGACGCCGTCCATCCCCACCGGCGGCTACGGGAAGTGCCCAATTGACGCGCTCAAGCTCAAGGTATGCGCCAACGTGCTGGGCGGCCTCATCAATGTCGGCCTGCCCGAGAAGGAGCAGTGCTGCCCGCTGCTGCAGGGCCTCGTCGACCTCGACGCCGCCGTCTGCCTCTGCACCGCCATCAAGGCCAACGTGCTCGGCATCAAGCTCAACGTGCCCGTCAGCCTCAACCTCGTCCTCAACAAGTGCGGCAAGTACTGCCCAAAGGACTTCACCTGCCCCCACTAAAGCAGCTGATGAGGATCCAAATGCTTGATGTGCTATGTCACGCGTTCTTGATTCACAAGGTTGATTTCATTGTTGCAGAGGTGGCGACTGCCCTGTCTCGGCCGTTGCACGATCGAATAAGTTTCTTGTCGCGAGTTCTTTCACTGCATCTTTTGTTGTAATTTTGTTCAGGTCATTTGTCCACGCGCGTGGAGATTTTACTTCTGTTTGTAATCTTGTGTCCATTCATTGTACGACATGATATGCTGTGTTGTATCAATAATATAAGAGTGTTTTCTAATTTACCATATGTGCACGAATGACATGATGATGTCCATTCGCAGCTAAACTTCAGAAGCATAGGAACAGGCGAATAATACAGCGGCTTATGAGGCGCGGCCGCACAAGGGCGATCTCTCGCAGGCCGCAGCCAGTCGCTACTGCCACATAAACCCGATGTTTTTAGGCCCAAGCAGGAGAGCGGGCTTTGGCTGGATTTGTGTTTCGGAAATAAGGATCAGCTTTCGCATACTCCCTCCATTCTCCTTTTGTTGACGCACCAAGTTTGGCTAAAGCCTAAAATATAGCATCACTTTATTACAATCTCTATAATTAAACTAGAAATGAATCCTATAAGTATTTTCGGAATAAAACAGTACTAGCAAAATAAAACATTTTAAATATGACATGTTACCTATTGTGACAGTTGGCTTTATGATGAATCCACTCGTATTATTTATATACATATCGTAAAACTTGATGATTTCTAAGATAGTCAAAAATGAAAATAAATAAATATATATATATTTTAAAAAATGGAATTATATGTGAGCCTCTGTGTGTGTTGACACATGCACACAGCCTGGATTCATATAAAAATCTAAGAAAAATAGCATTAATTTTTTTAATATATGAATTCACTATTAAAGGTTGTTTGTGTCCAATGTCTATTAAGGTCACTCATCACCATTATGAAGATAAATTTGCTTGTGATCTCAGTCATCGTCCAGTAAGGAATGAGATGTGCTCCCCTGACGGTCTTCTCCAATAGATTGGAAACCACAAATGATCCCGTCCGTTGGGATCAGGCGAGACGGAATGTGCTCGACCCCACTCGCTAGGTCGGTGAGACGGAACGTGCTCGACCCTACTAGCAGGGGTCAGGTGAGGCGGAACGTATGACAGATGCTTTCTGTCATGTTTGATGTTAAATGCGTCCACACTACATTACTAATATTTATCCTGACACAACTTTTTTGTGACCGAGGAGCAACCCGGAAAATATGTCCAGTAGAGTATGAAAGTGAAATGAGGGATAAAGTTGGTGTGGACGTAATAAACGGTGATGGTCAAACAAGTGATTAGCATCGAGATATTCTGCTGATTACAAACACGTGAATAGATGCCGGGACCTTTGTCTGGTCCGGACTTCGTTCATCTGATTTCTGACTTCAGAGTTCTAATCAGTTTTCTATAAGGCACGGATCGCGTGATCATATATACTCCTCTCTATTTTTAAATTGTTACTAGCAAAGTATCTATGCGTTGCTACGGACTTAAAAAAACACTCTTTATAATTTTAATATAAATTATTTATATAATATAATTATTAGATATTATCATTGGTGATTTTTAATATACCATTTTATATGTCAAAAATAATAATTTTATCACTATTTTTTATCATATTGTAGAAGCTTTATGCGGAAGGAAAAATTAATTCACGGAATCCAGAAATAGCACTGCATTGTAACACAATTTTTAAATTGAAGACTTGTTCTAATAAAAAAGGTTAAAACACGAAAGTTGTAGATTTTATCGAGATCTTTTCGAAACATATATGGATCATATTATTTAGACTACGGAGCTAGGAGATATAGGTCCCGTACAGAGACCTGCGTAGAGGAGTTCAAATGAGAACAAATATTTTTGCATCACATATTTGGAAACCAAAACTGCGGGATCTAAACTTCCATTGAATACCAAAGTTGTTAAACTTTTCAAGAGCTACAGTTTGCCTCATTTGAGCTCCGGACGTGGGAGTTATGAGTTTTGAAATTTGGTACTTGATATAGAAGATACGAAATCGATTTAAATTCAATTTCTAACTTTATGGATATGAAGTGGACGACCACATCTTAATTAATAGATTGTAGAGATTACCATTGTTTTTGAGTTACTATTTTATCGTTACTTTCTCTGTTTCAAAATAGTTGTCACTATTGATTTTCAGGCATCAGTGTTTGATTATGAATTATTTAATTTTATTATAAATTTGAAAATAATTATATTATAATTAAAATATTTTTAATAAAAACAAGTCATTGAAAGATAAACACTATTTACATAAATTTTAAATAAGAAGAATGATCAAACTAATGTTGAAAAGTTAAAAATAAAGACAGTTATTTAGGAACATATGGAGTATCTAAAATATTAATTTGAATATACAAAATTATAGGATATATTATAATTTTATCTAGTGATAAACAAATCAATAAAAAAGTGTGATGATTTTTTAAAAATTAAATAAGACGAATGAAATTATAATTTATAAAGTCAAGCGTATGACATTAATAATGGAAAGAGTATGTTGTTTTGATGGGAACATATAGATTGAGAAATTTTGGAACTACATATATGCTAATTACATTCACACGGTGAGTCAAAAAGATACTATTTTTACTAATAAAAACTATCTTTTGAGCATTTTGGCATGAAAACAGCTCCAAATTATTTGGAACTTATTGCAGTGCTTGCCACTCTCCAGTTAGGCCGTAAGAAAGGCAATCACTCATTTTTAAAACTAACGGTGTTAAGTCAAATGAAATATAGTCAGGCGGAAAAAGAGTATAATCAGCTCTTCGTTCCAGATTCTTGGTAGCTTAATTACCCCGTAATAATAGTGAACCAAATTGCCATACTGTTCTGGCGAGCTTCCCCTGGGTACTCTAAATGGAACCCTCTTCTCATCAGCAACTTCATTTCGGGTTAAAAAGATAGAAAAAACACATTTCTCTCTATGAAAACACAGTGTGAGGTTGGGTTAAGTCTGTTAACGAACAGATTGTTTGCAACGATGAGCTAACAATTCAAGCATGCATGAACTATGTAAAATTTTGCCTTTCTCTAACACATGACAGACGCATGTGGGCGCTCTTCGATTGATGGATTGCCATTTTTGTGATTAAGAGGCATATCAGGGGCGGAGCCACACTGCAGCACCCCCTTGGCACTCAAAATTACTCTAGCTTAATTTTCTAAGTGAATTAGAAAAATATCATATAAAATTTTTAATGAGAAGTCTTAACTAATTCCACGACCAGGGGGGCAGCACCCCTGTAATCATTTTCTAGCTCCGCTCCTCGGCACACCGCCTATCACTCAACGAATAAACAATTGTAAGTCCAGCACGTTTACTCGACTCTCCAACCCAGTTACCCTAGTGGACTGATATGCTCCCTGAGTGTGTTTTGTGAGGTGAGAATATAAATAGTTGGTCCTTGGTAAAATTTGCCCATGGTATACTGTATCTCTATATGTTTTGATAGAAACAGAAGAAATTGAGGGCAACCACCATCACTGCATTTGATTTCGGTGCCGGCCCTGAGGGGAGAGCTGGCAGGGCATTCGCCCAAGGCCTCTGGATCTAGAGGGCCCCTTCCTTTAGCACGTGTATATGTAAAGCATAGATAAAAGCCCAATCGTCAAGTTTCAGCAGACTCCACACGTTCTAGCTACCAACACTTGGTTCCATAATGGGTCTGCAGCCTAGAGCCTCTACACGGTCCAACTCCAGGTAGAAGTCCGGATGACATAAAGTCAGGACGAGACTCTATGCTGATCAATCACCAATCATGAAGCTGCCAAGTCCAATGCTCGTCACAATGCAAATTATGCAGCTACATAGGAACACTTGTGATTGACAAAGTAGTGACGGGAATCGTCGGTTGTTGGTAAAGCAGCTGATCGAAGCGGTGATGGTGATCTAGCACCATGCGACAATCCAAGTATCTAATGCTCTGTGGAGTCCGACTTTTACACTCGCCCTGGGCCCCAAAATTTCAGGACCGGCCCCGTTCGATTTATTATGCAGGTTAGTCCAAAAATATATTGCTTTATGTAATTAAGCATTGACAATTTTTACAAGCTGTCCAGGGTAGAACGAAATATGCACATCATTTTATCTTTACAACATTGGCTACTAAAGAAAAATTAATTATTTGATCTATTGTTCTTATACTTTTCCGCATTAGGCAAGTATATATAATACAGATAGTCATCCTGAGTCACATTCCCTTGTATATACAACCTTTTTTGGTGAAGTATATATACTTGCAGATAGCCATCATGTTGCATACGTCAGGCTTCGTCGTGGTGAAAAGTATATATATTTGATCCATCATGTTTTTAGCTCGACGAATGTGTTTCTCTTGTAGCTGTGGTGGTGAGGGCATCCGGGCTGCCCGGCCCGCTCTAGCATGGCCAATAAAGCATGGCGGGCCATGCTGTAGCATGCTTCGGGCTTGGGTCGAGCCCGAGGCATGAACTGTGCCCTGCAGGCCCGTTTGCCCCATAAGCCCGGCGACATGATGGCTCGTTGCCGATATGATGGCCCGCAACATCGGCGCCAGCTCGGCTGGAGCTAATCTGGATCCCGGCGATGGCGAGAGGAGAGGGAGGAGGGGCGGCGGCCGAGAGGAGAGGGAGAGCGTGACACGGGGTGACGGAGTTGGTGCCTTAGCGGGTTGCAGCGTTGCACAATTCGGGGCGGCGTCGCAAGGGGAGAGGAGATGGAGGAGGGGCGACAGCTGGGAGGCGAAGTTGCGGATAGCACGGCGACATCGGGTGGGCTCGGTGGGTCGCACACTCACGCTCGCAGTCGCGAGGAGAGGAAGAAGCGGAAGCGGAGGCCGGGAGGAGCGAGAGCCGAGAGGGAGAGGCGAGGTCGGCTAGGGTTTGGGAATAGGGCACGACCTATTGGGTTAGGGGGCGCGACACGACCTGCTGGGGGTGGCGTGGCCTACTAGGGCCTCGGGGGTGGCGCGATGCAGCCTACTGGGCCGGCACACTTTTTAGGCTGGGCTCCATGTCGTGCTACGGGCCTAGGGTCAGCCCGTAGCAAGGCCCACATCATGTCATGGGTTGGGCCAGGCCCGATTTGTTATGTGTTGGGCCGGGCTTTTTGAAGCGGGCTTTGTGCTGGGCCATTTTCTCTGGCCCTAATGCCCAGGACTAGGTGGTGTAGTTTAGCTCTTAAAATAATAATAGAAAATTGCCGTGCATGTACGGCTCTAACTTAGATGACCCTGTTTGGTGTCTCTTTGCTATTATTTGTAGAAGAAAAAATAGTTTAGTATCCATTCACAAAAATGAAAACTACTATGTTATGTTAAGATATCAGAGGCTTTCTTGCCAACATGGGAAACGTGTTACAATTACCAAATGAAGCAGTTAAATAAGTTAAGTCTTGGCACATGATTAAGAAAAAGCTTATGTTACAAAGTCACCTAAAAAGATTGTATTTCAGGAATACCAAAGTTTATATTTGAATATCATATAAATCCTAAACATAATTAAGCACATGATCACCAACAAAAAAACCTTAGTGCACTGTTATTAGTTTATTAGTTTTACAGTTGAAACTATTATTAATCTCATATGAGAGCCAATTAGTATGACACATAAAACTACCAATTGTCAATAAGATTGATCAGTGTGTGGGTTACTTGCATTATATCTATATTTTTTGTTGACTTCCTTGCCTTTACGAAGCACATGAGGTGCAATTTCTAATACGTAACCATAACCCCTCCTACGATATATAAAGCAAAGGGAAAATTAATGATTTAGCTAACAAATATATATTTGCATATATAAGGCCATTTTCAGTGGTCCTTTCATTTAACATTAATTAGATGTCACATCAGATTTTTTAATGACATGGTAAGAATTTAATTAGGAAAAAAAGAGAACCCTTTCATCCTAGTGAAAGGATGGTCGCGTTGTTTCCAACTAAATGAAAAGGAGAATAAAAGTCCATTAAGACCAAACATTTATTTCATCTAAATCCTATATGACATATTTGATCATATCTCATGCCGCAATTTAATGATCTCATAAGTCTATAAAACTGTGAAATAAAAGAGCCCACTAAAAAATACCCTTGCGTGCATATTCTCGTAAAAGAGCCACTCCACATCAGCAACAAACCTTTTAACCGTTCGATCTTCTCGCCAGAGAACCTGAGCCGTCAGATTACTGCATCCTACCTTTACGTATGGATCATTCTAGAAGATTTGAATCACAGTCTAATCAGGTCCCTATTCCTCTTCCCTGCAAGAGATGGAAAATAAGAAACGGCACCATGCCGGACTGCTGTGCGCAATCCCGGCTACCTGGCCGTCGTCTTTCTCCGCCCCGATGTGCTCAGCCTCGGCAAGACGGCGCAAGGCTTGCCGCTTTGTTTCCCTTGTCCCGTCTTCAACTGCCCCGCCCATCGAGCGCGCCCTCCCCTAGCCGCGCCACCCCCTCGAGCACGCTAGCCTTGTCGTCCAGCCCACGCACACAGAGTTGAGCAGCTGGCATGTCGTATCTGCGTGCATAAGATCCCTGTCCTGATGCACTGAGGTTATTGCCAGACTGCCGCGTTGAACTGCTATGATCCCCTTCTTATTCGGTTATCCCCTTTCCGCCACGGCGCTTCCACATATTCCTGTCATCCTTCCCTCGGCTGCCACGTCGTGAAGGCCCCCGTATGACTACAACGGTAAGATCCCTTCCGCGCTGTGCTTTCCGGTTCCTAGGCCTGCTGCTGCCGTGTGTAAGGTGAATGGAATTCTGAAGGCCAAGAACTCGCCTGTGAAGCATACAATCTACAGCTGCGGACTACAAATAAGAAGCATCAATGATATGCAAAGCACATAGCCAACTGTAGACACCACAATGGAAGATACTGCACATCAACCTGGTGCGTTTCTGCTCTTTTCTTCTCTACTCACCCTTCAACGGCCGCTGCTCAGTAGACGCTCGATGAAATGCCAACAAGAGCTTGCTTTAGAATATCATATATAAAATTCTCAAACATAATCAAGTATCTCCCTGAAACAATATGACTTTAGTGAATTGATCAGCTGCATGGACACTTTTGAATCACAATCAGCTGGTAATGGTTGGAAAGAAATCTTAAGATGTTGAATATTACTCAAAAATCACAAAAAAATACAAACTGTGCACGTAGTACAATAGTCTTTTAGTAATTGGTAATGATCATGCTTATGTGTTTGGTTTTTCATCTTGAGTCACAATGTTAAAAGGTTGATAGAAGAAATAACAGAAAAAAGTATGCCGTTTTCACTAATGGTGACTGTTTAATAAGTATACCCACTCACTGTTAGGAGCATCATATTTGATCAGATAAAATTTGATTATGGTGTGTCTACTATCTATTGCATTGCTAAAGTAGCTATGACTACTTTTCACTAAATTCTTCGTATGTAAGCCAATTGGAATTGCTCAATAACACAAAATATCGGATATATTCATCTCTATTCACATACTTATTTTCTTAGAGAACAGGAGGAAGTTAATAATTTTTTGGACAAATAAAATAAGTTTTTACTTATGTGCATGTTAACTTCAAAAATACTACCTCCAGATTTTATTTGTTGACGTCTAGACAGTGTTTGTAGTTCATTTTTTGAACTATGGATCCTGTCTTAACATCAACAAAAATAAATACGGAGGGAGTAGATCATTTGTCATTTTGATAAAATTAATTGTTTTGAAATTCAGCACAATAAACTTGACATTAGTTTACATCTTTCCATTGACTGAAAAAATTATGAACATCCATTTCATATAGTTACCATGTGTCTTGTAACCTAAATGAATACCTGTACATGTTTTCTCAAATATTTTTTCGCTTCAACCATTTGTCAAAGTAGAAAACTGTATGATTCTTTTAAATTGTTACCTCTTTAGAGTCATTTCATTTTTGTCAATCTTCCCGCGTGTTAAAAAAAAAAAGGAATGCAGCCCTCGAAACCCTCGAAACTAAGTCTAGTTTTTATATCAAGACGTCAATGGAGGCTTGAAAATAGGCTTGTGGGTCTATTAGGTGGCCTAATGAGCAGAAAAAACACCAGTGCCAACTGATGACTTCAGGAGGAATCGCACTAGTGTTGTTTGATACTGATGTCATTAATTTTTAGTGATATTTATTACTTACATTATCAATAACCACCACTAGAGTTGATTTCTAATGATACATAACCCGGGATCTCTCACGCTCTAGTGCCAGGTTTTAAGGCCCACGACCACTAGACAAAAAAAAATCCTACAAAGACTTGTTAGAAAAACATGACCAGTGGGGTAAGATAGTACTCAAAGCATTCTGCTAAGAAGATGATCTTGTCATGCAGGTTGAGAAACCCCCCTTCCTCTCTTCTCCTGCTGCGCCCCTCCCCCTCCAACATTAGGGTCTGCAACCTTGTGAGCTGGGACTGTCATGGTACCATAGCTTCCAAGTGTTTAGGTGTGATCTTGACCATATGCTTTGGTGTGAGGAGATGCGATAATTTGTTTTTTACTTAATCCTAAAAATTCGCTCATGCCTGCTCCAAGTTGAACTCAGGATCTTGAGGTCACTACTAGGCCACTTTAACAACTAGTCTAAGAAACCGTTCACATCAAAGACTTGTTTTGTCGTAGTGAGAGCAGTTCTCAATATGTACTACATCATTTTATCACTACTTTATATGTAAAATCATATCCAATGCATAGTCTAAATGATAGCCGAAGGGAGCACACATTAGCTACTAAAGCAATATTACTGATCCGTCTACTGTTATTAATTATACTTATTCTGCATTAGCTAAGTACATATAGTTGCAGATAATCATCCAGCCGGGGTCACGTCGTCCCTTGTATATAATTTGATAACATAATTGATCAAAGTTGTTCCTGTATTCCTGGCCCTTGTCCTAGTTTAACCTATATATATCTCTCCGAAGTCGGATGACGTATCATCAGGAACAGCCTAGCAACGATCAGGCAAATCAGATTATACATGCTTTGATGTATAAAAAAGTTACGCATGTATGCTTTCGTGCATACATGATGTCTACATGCCATTTGATCGCAACTTCCTCCTTGCGCGACACAATCAAATGATCGGCTATAAATATACCAAACGGAAACACCACCACAAACCCACCCTAAAGAGCGCTGTGTTCACGATCACAGATTTCGCACTGTCAGTAACCAAACATTTGGTCACCCATGGCTTGCGAGCGTGCTACCTGCTTATTCCTTGCCCTGAACCTGCTCCTCTTCGCGGCCGCCGTGCACGGATCCTGCCCCAGTGACGCGCTCAGGTTCAGGGTGTGCGCCGACGTGCTGAGGGACGCCCTCAACGTCAGACATCCACCGGCCCCGGTCCCGTTCGAGCCGTGCTGCCCGCTGCTAGAGGGCCTCGTCGACGTCGACGCCGCCATCTGCCTCTGCACCGTTATCAAGGCGGCCGACGTGGTAGGCGGCATCAACATCCCCGTCGACTTCGCCCACATCCTCAACAACTGCGGCAAGTCGTGGGCCCGTGACTTCCAGTGCCCCTAACAAGCGTAGGATCTCTACGTATGCTGGACAGCTGGAGCACGCACGAAATGTATGATTGTAATATCTCACACGTGTTTCTTGGGTTAATTGCTTGTTGTTGTCCCATCAACCTGTGTCTAGGTTATATCGAATAAGTTTGCCGTCATAAACTCGTTCAGTGTATAGGGCAGGTTGAATTGTAGTGCTTTGTGTGGAACTGTTTATTGTAACTTCCAAATTTTAATTACAAAATATTTGTTTTGATTTTGATTTTTTTCACCCGGTTTTAGCATGGGATTGGCCATAAATCTCTTTATAATAAAGAAATGTTCATCCTACAACATCTAATTATGCTTATTAATGTTTTTGGTGTCATGCACAGAGAATTGTTTGATGACATATTTGTTCGAGCTAAAATTTCATTAATGGGCTACAATATTATATATCAGGTCCATTGGGCTTGGGCGTCAAAATTCATGAACAAGCCATATAGTAAGCCCATTTTATTATGTCTCATCAACACAGCTGAGTTTTGGTATATATGAACGGATATTTATATATGTGTAGATATGATTCACCATCCTCTCACAAAAAAAAAAGATATGGATCACCATTATAAATCCCTAACAAAAACTAGACTCACTAGTCTTGAGGTGGATGAAGTGAGCACATACGCATCAAAACCAGAGTCTATTATAGCACTGGTACCGGAGATGAATTCTAATATCAATTTCAGATGGTCAAAATCACGGGTTTCAACCACTCTCAGTCATATAAGAACTCTAAAAAGACCATACTATACCAAAACAATTTGTTGTAAAACCTAATCATTTCAACAAACATGAAAAGCAAGGACCTATGCCATCTATGGCTAGCTTCAGCAACTAACAATGCACTCATGCTGCTATATACCCCATCGGTTTCAAATTAATTTTCTTCTAACATTTAAATTTTATTCCAAAATACAAGTCATTTTTTCCCAATGCATCTTTATCTTTCCAATACATCTTTATCACTATCTCTCTTCACCTTATCTATATAGCATATTTGTTTATATCTTCTTTATTAGTGTTTATATCATCGGCTAGTAGAATATGTTCTAGGGGATGTGCATTTCACGTTCGGTGATGGTAATGCAAGAGGACATGGGGTTATACTGGTTCGGGGAAGCCCTCTACGTCTAGTTCTCGAGCCTGCTCGTGTTACTTGCACCGGATGGGGAGTACAATTGTGGTGGGAGAGGAGAGGTCTCCAAGTCTCGAAAAGGTGAGCAAACGTGTGTACGTGTATGTGTGTCTATGTCTATGTGGTTCTCCGTCCCCCGAGGAAGAAAGAAAACCTTCCCTTTTATACTTCAAGGGATTGGGCATACATAGGGGAGGTTTCTATATGTGCGGGGTCAGTGAAGTTGTATAGGTGAAAGCAAAGACTCCAGTCGGTGGCGTGGTCTTCAATTCTTATGGGTCTCACCATCTCGATCTTTGTGTCAGTTGGCACTGTGTAGAGGCGTGCCCCCGTAATCCGTTGAAGGGTCGAGCCTCTTGTAGATGGCGTGTTCCACCGAAAGGGGGTGATGCAGCACGGGCATCATCCCATTGCCTAGGCAAAGTCCGATCTACCTGTCTATCAAACCGTCTTGTGTCGCCATTGTTAGGGGTGTCATCGTGTGAGCACAGCATGGGATGCCTTGTTGCGCATGCTTTCATCAGCTGGTGTAAGTAATAATGATGGGAACAGGTATACAAAGTGATTTGACCCCTTGATATTATACATGCACGCTCGGTGCGGCATTTAAGGCGGGGCGGTTGGTAGTTGTTGACTGCCATCCCGTTTGACCCCCTCGTCAAGGGTCGAGGTGTTAGGTTGTGCTTGTTCAGGCCCGCCTAGAGTTAGAATTTGTCTTGTCTTATCAGGGCAATTGAGTTTCTACACCCCGCCCTTTCCGCCTGAGTGGTGGTTCGTCGGGCTGTCCCATCACAGGGGTGAGACCTACTTGGTGAGAGTTTGGCAGAGGTAGAGCTCGTTCAGTGGTTCCGGCCCCATTCGTGTTATCATAGCCATGGCGATGATGAATCAGTCGTCCTTATCTTTGAAGTATTTGAATAGGGCGAATGGCAGGGTTGTCAAGGCTGGGCGCGGCGAGTCACGTTAGAGCCTTGAAGGATAAGTCAGAGAGAAAAGAGATGAAAAAGGATGTTGCAAGGATATATCCCTATCTATCTTGTAATAGGCTAGATCACTTCGCTTACAAATTTGGAGTTTGACAAATCTCTATTATTTGTTTGAAAACCTATTTATGAACTCATTTATTGTAATATGACTATGCGGCTGCTTTATGAGGATGTGTGGTGACTCTTTATCTTTATTGAATCTTTTGCCATGTGTTGATGTGATAAGTGTGCATGTTGTTGTGTTTTTCAGTTTTATCAATTCATTGGATCTTGCTCACTTGCTTTAGGCACCTCACATGTTCCAAAATAAAGGAGGAGCTCTTCCGCATTTTTTCGTGAATCATGCATAGCTAAAGGAGGAGCTTTGCTATATTTTTTTCCTCATTATATTTGATATTCTTGTTATCCTTTTTAATCTTTTTGTCATCAATCACCCAAAAGGGGGAATCTGAAGATGCATATAAGTTTCCTAGTGGGTTTTGGTGAATTATGACAAAAGGTTAATTGATTTAATGGGTTTATAAGTTTGTAATAGAATTTCAAAGGTTTATTTACCCATATGGCAAGATGATTGATCCCTCAAATTAAGAAGAAAAAAGATTGACTCAAAAGAGCTTTTCTTGCATATCTGTAAATTTTTTGAGTTTAGATTTGCTAAACTATTAAGAGGGATAAACTAATCTTGCTTGCAGAGAATTATTATGCTCAAGTAAACCCAAAAACCTTGAGAGAAAACTTAGCCACAAAATGACCCAAAAAAAGCTAACTCGCCATTGTCAAATAGAGAGGTGACGGAAGTTCTGTCGCCCAGTTATGGAAGTTCCATCACTAGAAAATCTAGTGTCATGAGTCATGAAAGTGTCATGGTTTCATCCTCGCAAACCCGAGAGCAACGGAAGTTTCATCTCAACTTTTCGTAATGAAACCCTAGCCTGTGCTCTGCCCTTTTTGAACTTACTGAAGTTTAGTGGGTCACCATAAAAGTTCCGTCAACGTCGTGTGTACACTCACACGACTAGTTTTTTAGGCTTGTCTATATATATTATCTTCCATAGCCGTTGAATAAGGTTGAACACCGAAATCTCATTCATCCTCAAGCTTCAGCTCTCTTGTCTCACTCTCCATTCACTCTTGAGATCTAGAGTCTTTATGAGAGAGATCCAAGCAACAAAAGCTTGCATCAATCTATTTCAAAGCTAGAGCACACTCATTCCCTCATAAGCAAGACTTGGGTTGCTTATTACTCTTGGAGATTTATTCTCCTAAATGGCTAGGAGTCGCCCTAGAGCTCCCAAGGGCTTGTGATGCGACGTGGGACGTTTGTGAATGTGTGATTCACCCCCGGAAGGGAAGAATCAAGTGAAGAAAGATTCTAAGGTTGATCTTTGTGGTCGCTTGGTGAGGACAAGGATTGAGAGAAACCCAACTATTTTGTATGGCTCCTCAACGAGAAAGTATGAGCTACTTAGTGTGGTTGTCAAACCTCGGTGATAATCACCGTGTCTCTCTTGTTGTTCTTGTTCTTGTTGTTGCTCTTGAGCTTGTTTCTTTTATTTACATATATTATGCTCGATTTCCTCGTATGTTGTATTGCTTACTATCTCCTGCGGGATTTGGGCTCTACACCGTGCTAGCAACACTTCTATTCAAATAAACTCTCTCTAACTTGTTACTTTCTGCAATTCATAAAGTTTTTCCACTCCAACGAAGGAACTGTCGTTAACCTATGGAAGTTGTGTGAGTGACTGACGGAAGTTCTATCATTTCTATTAATTCCACATTAAGTGTATTTTTCAGAATTATTTTTTAGATTACATATTCACCTCTCCCTCGTCTAGGTAACTTTCCCTCATCAATCATGATCTCATATGTGCAATAAGTACTTTATTGTTAGGATTGATTCATTAAACGATGTAAAAAACTCTAAACATGTTTCTTTTCTTTTATTGATCTCTGTGGATTCGATATAAACCTTGAAAAACTCTAAGAGAAAAACTATAATATACACCGTCCACTTGTGGTATATAAATTAGGTGTGTATAAACGACCGACAGCGTGCTTCAGTGCAAGAACTCCGTCGTTGAATGGCGACAGGGAGTCGATACTCCGATAGGAGTTGATTCAACAATGATTAGGAAAAGACACCATCCTTACGAGACCTCAAGCTAAAAATCAATGAGTATTATCTAAACTCTCTATTTACTTATAGTATTAACTGTGCACTTATGTGTAAGTAAAGATAGGACTGTCATAGTCATGGGTGCTTGTTGATTAGCTTGATACCACTTGCATTACATTATTCTACTAGAATTGCTAGGGTATTGATTCGGTAGAACTCGACTTATTGTTAGTGAGGTGTGTAGAATTGGATTGTGAAGTTTGAGTTGATGATGCATATCGATCCAATTCAACTCCCCTCACCTTCTTGGTATTCCTCAATCCTTACAACTTGCCTCTGGAAGTAGCGGCATCATCTCTTGTCATCGACCCACATCTTTATTGGGGGTCGGGACAACTTTGGTGGAGGAGAATGTCTTTGTAGGACACCTTGCCTCGGCCAGCTGCACAAATCGACTCTATCACGCCGGACCCAGAGCCTTCGGCTCGCATTGCTGCACAAAGGCACAACACCCAACAATCACACATTGGATGTGTCACCAGAAGCACCAATGCCACAGAAAACTTCACTTGCCCCGACAGCCAGCACAACCATGAGCAGGCCAGCCACCAGCTGCCATAATGCTCGCGGCAGGAGGGAGGAGTGGTGACGGTCGGAGCTGCGCTCTCCCCCACCTACATCACTGTGAATGGGGTCTGGACGCCGGCCGCCAACAGCAGCTACATCTCCACGAGTATGATAGGTGGTGGGAAGGAAGAAGTTATGAAAGTCAAAAGTTACTAGTTGCAGCTCATGGATTATGGCAGTGCAAATTGAAAATAAATTAATCAATTATGAATTTTCAGTGTTTGGTACAAATTAAGCTACAATGCGCCAAAATTAAAAGTAAAAGCAGTTACATAGTCAACTGGCGTATCAGGAACAGCACAGCAATGATCAGGCATATCAGATTATATATGCTTTGATCTATATATAAAAGTTAAGCTCATGGTTCTCGCGCATACGTGATGCCTACCAGCCATTTGGTCACAGCTTTCTCCATGCGCGGCAATCAATCGGTTATCAATACCCCCAGAAACCCACCAGCCCAGAAGTAACCAAATAGAGCGCGGAGGGAGTACCAATCGTGTTCAGTTGTTCACGATCACACATTTCGCAGGGTTTAGGAAAATTAATTAAAAGGTTTATTTTTTTATGAATGTAAGGAATCGTATTAAAGATGAAGTTTTTTTTTAGTATTAAAGATGAAGTAGTACATATCCCTTACATCAAGACTGTAAAAGACTAATCAAACACATAAGAAAATATCTAAGCCTTTTACTTATCTTCAACACCACTTCTCTGACTCGTGCTGTTATAAAGTAGGATCAAATTAAAGCCATGTCCTCTTCAACCACTGATGGGAGGCACTAAACTGTGTTTAAGCCACAAGATCCACCATCTTAGAACTTCCTCTTTATCAAGACGGATGTAATTCTTTGAACAAGAATCCCAAAATCACCTTCCATAGAAACAAAAGAAGATCCACCCTTTATGTTTTGAGTTCGTGCATGTTTTGAAAAAGCTTCACCACAATAGCTTTCAGCTGGTGTCAAAATGGCGTATCAGTAATATGGTTAACAAAATAAAAAGACCGGCAGGTTACCATGGTTTTCTATAAAATTGGTCGGTCCGATTTTGTCGCTTGACAGGTTTTCGATCAAATAAAATCTAAAATTTTGAAGAAAAATATTACAGAGAAACCACTCGAATAACTGTAGAAACCGATCTGTTAGTCAAGAAAACAATAAAAGGTTAGCCCCACTCAGTTCTCCAAACCGCTCAGTTTATTGTTTTGATTTCATCTTTATCCGAATTTGGGTTTTGAATTTTAGGCAATAAGCCGATCAGCTTTTTTGGTTTTTGTGAAAATAGTGAAACCGGTGAGGAGCGGTTTCGTTGGCTCGAATGATATTGTAAACGAAAATCCTGTTGTTCAGTCGACTGAAAATAAAACAAATTTCAATCGACGGCCACAACTTTTGTTTTTATTCTTTTTGTTCTTTTTGTTATTTATTTATTTATAGGATTATATATATTAATTAGTATTATGTATAGACTATAAATTTTTTTTATCTTTTTGTATCCATTAAATCTAGATCCAAAGGCTAAAAATGTTGATTGAAAGAAACTCCTATTTTTAATTGACTGAAAATTAGACATTCCTTATTGTAAATCATGACGAGGAACAGCCTAGCACAATTCGATTATAATCATTCCGAGTCAGTTCGGAGAGATATAATCATCATTTAATTCTGGTACTCGTCCCAGTTTATTAATCTATAGATCTCTCCGAAGTCAATGTGTATCAGGAACAGCCTAGCAAAAATCGATTATTCATGCTTTTTGATCTCTAAAGAACTACGCATGTTTCGTGCGTACATGATGCCTATACCTGCCATCTGGTCTCAACTTCCTTCATGCGCGGCAATCAATCAATGATCGGCTACAAATACATCAAACGGAAACACCACCACAAAGGCACAAACCCACCCCAAATAGAGCACGGAGGGAGTACGATTTGTGTGTTCACGATTACAGATTTCGCAGTGTTTTAGTAACTTTCGGTCACCCATGGCTTCCGAGCGTGCTGTCTGCTTATTCTTTGCCTTGAACCTGCTCCTGTTCGCAGCCGCCGTGCACGGGTCGTGCCCCAGTGACGCGCTCAGTCTCAAGGCGTGCGCCGACGCGCTGGGTGTCAACGTCAGAGTACCACAGTACCCGCAGCACAGGGAGTGCTGCCCGCTGCTGGAGGGCCTCGTCAACCTCGACGCGGCCGTATGCCTCTGCACTGTCATCAAGGCGACCAACGTGGTCAGCAGCATCAACATCCCCGTCGACCTCAGCCTCATCCTCAACGACTGCGGGAAGTCATGGGCCCGTGACTTCCAGTGCCCCAAATAACGAGAGTATATATATATATATATATATATATATATGCTAGAGCACCCACGTACGAAATATACGATTATACACTCTCACACGTGTTTCTTGGGTCAATTGCCTATTGTTGTCTTAAGGCTGCTCTGCACATTATCGAATAAGCTTGCATTGCTGTTACAAATTCGTTCATGCATAGTGTATGTTGATTTGTAGTAATGCTTTGTATGGAGTTGTATTATTGTTGCTTAATTTCAATTTTTAATAAGAAATACTACGCCTATGTATTATTAATTTTGATTTTTCACCCTACTTTATTTTGAAATTGGTCATAAATCCTTTTTAAGAAAGAAACTCATATTCTTCAACATCTATTTTACTTCATATGTTTAGTGTTATGCACAGAGAATTGTTTGATGATATATATGTGTGGCCTAAAAATTCAAAAATGGGCTACAATATTAGATAATGAATCCGTTGGACTTGTACCCCAAAATTCATAAATGAGCCATATAGTAAGCCTATTTTATTATGCAGGATCCAAGAAAATTCCTCAGTGACACGGCCGAGTTTTGATACACATCAACGAACATTCATATATCTATAATATAATTCATCATTATGAACCCCTAACAAAAAATAGACTCACTAGTCTTGAGAGGGATGAAGTGAGCATAGACACATCGCTAGTAATGACCACTACTCAAACATATCTAACCATATCAGAATTCTAAAAAAACCATATTCTATCAAAAACAATTAGTTGTAAATACAAGTTCTAACCTTTAGTGAATATATTCTAAATGTAACCATTTCAACAAACACGAAAAGTAAAGATATATGCTATTTATGGTTAGCTGTTGCAAGTAATAATGCACTACTACTATATACTCAATCCATTTCAAAATAAATTTCATTATAACATTAAAATTTTGTTCCACAATACATGTTATATTTACATGTGTTCTCAATATATATCTCCACCTCTCTTCTTCTCATCTCTATACACCACATCCGTTTCACCTCTCTTAGTTCTCATGCTTAGAGCTAGAATGACATAAAATTAAACGAAAGGAGAGTATAGTATTGTTTTGGTGGGGAAGGGGGAAGGTGTGTGTCATTTTTGTTTGTATATCATATCTAAATACACATCTATTTTCTAAGTTTCTGCAAAAGGCAAACCTATATCAATATATCTTCTTCTTTTTTTGATTTTTTATCAATATATCTAACAAAAGAACAAGAGATCTTTTATGGTGCTTGCAAACAATATGGACCACCCATCGACTCCAATCCAAAGATCCAAAATTAAAGGAATCAACAAAAAATTATTTAAATATTGATAAAGGTACTTCAGTATTGAATAGTGTACTTTCATCTGTTTCAGATTTCAAAGGGTGTAAATCTAATAGGAAACAGATTTGTGCATGATATGTTTCTGTTTGTATTGTTTTCTTAAGATTTACAAGGTTACCAATAGAAACCATGATGAGACAATACAAATATGATATAATGATTCTAGAAGGACTAGGAATTTCTATATAAATCATTGATTCTTATTTACATTATTTTATTCAAATTTTACATGTTGTGTTCTATTAATATTATTAATCTAAAATGAGTCATTTAAATTGCAAATGAATGGTGAATAAAATGATATAATCAAATAGAACAATCATTCACTCTACTACTAATAGCTGCAATAGGATCTTGTCCGTTGCTTCCATGTCTTTAGATCATAATCCACATTCTCGTTGATCAATATATCAATCAATAATTAACTAGATAACAAGCAAAATAATTAGAATATTTTATCATGTGCACAAATGTACAATTTGGATCATGTCAACTATAACTTGCCTATCCTTCTCGAGCAATTTGTCTCATCTGATCTAAGGCTTATAATAATTCTGCTTTTTAAAATTTAGCTATAGTAATCAATACAAATTATGTAGTTGATTAGTAAACTGAGTAAATAATAAGGCATTCGACGTCTCCGTTAAACATGTTTTGAGAAGACGAGTAGAACAGCAAAATTTTATTAACATAATAAATTATCTAACTTATCATATTTTATTCATTTATCGTTGTTATGATAATTTTTATTTCATATTTTGTCCCTCTCTTAATCAAAAGTCTAGATGGTAGTATCTCTCAAACATCATAAAAAATGTCTGAAGAACAAACACAGAAACGAACGCCAGTTACCTGCCACTGCTATGTTGTGGTGTGCATTACTAATTCACCGACCAGCAGTAATGAAACACGACATAAATCTCCGCGATTCCCGCACCGATAGGAGAACCAGTCACAAGTGGCACCGATCGAGCTGTTGCTTCTGCGCGCGAGATGGAGTCTGTTAACCTGCGGACGATGCTAGGTGATCCATTCCAACCACATTCCCTGGTTCGTCAGCCGTCGGTACTTGAAGCACCACCGCCGCACCATTGAAAGCTGGAAGTGGCGACCTCGTACACAACCTTTCCGTTCATGAGTCACCACGGCACCACCGGAGGCGCAATACTCCAACCGCCGCCCGTGCGTCCTTCAATTCCCGGCCCCAATGGCAGCTGCGCTACCTCGAGCCTACGCCATCCCCTGACACCCGTGCGTGACATCGATCGTCAATATTCAATCTGTTACCTGTTACTGAACATCGATCGTTTACTGTTGTTTCATTGGACGAAACGAAATCACACAGATCGATCCTGGTGAAGCACAGCCAAATTACATTACGCGCGCCCCCTCTCGCCCTGCCCTATAAGTACCACCACCATAGTGTCTAGTAGCACACACAACACACACCCACATACTAGCTGGACAAGAACCTTGCACAGCGTACTTAGCCATGGCAACGGCACGCAAGACCAGGAGCACGGCCGCCGTTCTGGCGCTAAACCTCCTCCTAGTCCTAGTCGCCACCCCCTCGTCGGAATCGTGCAGCTCGTGCCACTATAAGCCACCGCCCACGCCGGCGCCATGCTCCCCGACCCCGAGCGGCGGCGGCGGCAAGTGCCCGGTGAACGCGCTGAAGCTGGGCGCGTGCGCGAGCGTGCTGAGCGGGCTGGTGAGCCTGGAGCTGGGCGAGGAGAGCTCGTCGTCGTCGTCGTCGTCGTCCAAGAAGCAGCCGTGCTGCGCCCTCCTCGGCGGGCTGGCCGACCTGGACGCGGCCGTGTGCCTGTGCACGGCGCTGCGCGCCAACGTGCTGGGCGTCGTCCAGCTCAGCGTGCCCGTCCAGCTCGGCGTCCTCGTCAACCACTGCGGCAAGAAGGTCCCCGCCGGCTTCCAGTGCTCGAGCTGAATGATTAGTTAAGACTACGTCCGTAGCTCAGCGCCAAGAACGGTTAATCTGCCTGTTTTAATCAGCGAGCGTGTTCGTTGTGTCGTCCAGTGTGATTGTGTGGATGATCATCTGTTTGTTTATGTACGTATTGTTTTGTGTGATCGTGTATGTATGTGTGCTGCTAGCTAAGCTAGACGTTGGAGCTGTGTAAGATTGAGTTTGCTTTCGTTCGTAGTAAATCGTGTACCAAAAAATGCTGCTTTTTAATGTGATCTTGCCAACTAATCGAAGTTTCTGAATCTAAAGCTTGTTTGTTCGCAATAATTTGGGTGCTGCTTGGTTTGTAAATACGTGTCTTAACAAAACCTTGGTAACACCAAAACGCGCCCAAATGAATGTTTGGATTGCAGCCTTACCAACATCTTTCACAATTATTAAGTGTACATGCCGCCATTAACTTTTAACTTTTATAAAACATATTTAAATAGTGTTGTAGATTCAATTAAAAGGAGTTTCATGGTGCAAACGAAATTTAAATTAAATTGACGATTTTATGTATTTTTTTTTTGTTTTAAGTTTTATAACCTAATAAGCTTCGAATGTGTGCAACTTATGGGCTGCTTTGCAATGGCAACCATCGCAGACAGCGTGGGCATGCCAAAAATTGATAAGGTTTCTATCAGCAACAAACCAAACAGCCCCTTGGTTCAAGAATGGTCCGCAGTCAAGCTTCAAATGTAGAGACTCAAACAAGAATTCAATCATGGATAGATTCTTTTTCTTGATACTTTTTTCCCTTCTTTAACTCCAGAAAAGTGTACTTAAGAGTTTTTCTTTCTCCTGGTTTTTTCCCCTTCATTTACCGGTGTATAGTGGTAAGACCACGAGGATGTTGCAAGCCACCTCCCTATATATTTACATATTTTCTAGCCTTCAATCGATTGAAAGCTTTGTGTTTTGATTTTTTTTATAAGATTTTCTATAAAATAATTATAAATTATTAGATCTAGATCTGATGACTCAAAACAATGATTAAAAATTACTTAAACTTTAGTCAGCTGAAAATTAGCATATCCCATATATTTGGGCTTTCTCCTACTGTATTTCCTAAAAAAATTGCATTGTGAATTATCTGTGATAGTGACATGGCAAGTGCCATGTATAAAGTGAAACTTCACAACAACATGAATTTTTTTTTCTTTTTTTCAAGATAATGCGGCAGCCTGAAATTACAAGATACCATATGTGACGAAAAATTTCTGGTTGTATTATTGTATGGCAAAGCCACGTTGGATAAAGTTCAGCAAATCACATGACGATGGTTACAACATTAGTGACAACAAAAACAACCATGACACGACATTGTTTTCCCCGGTTTCTCTGATACTCAGAGCCAACAAGTTCAGTTCAGAGTACTCAATCGAAAAGGACAGTCTTCTATGGTCTGTCACCAAGTTCAGCTCTCAGATTGTCGTATGGGTAGACTTTTGGGGTCTGCAAGAATAAATATAACAAATATCAGCACAATATGTCACGGCCACGCACTGTAACTTATCGATTTAGAAGAAAACATATTTACTTTGGGACACAAATTACAAGGCATAATTCTTCAGACATTGGTTACAAAAGTGTGACAAAGACTGCCATTGTACCAAAATCTATTTTGCCAAAGAAACTAAACTGGGCGTGGAGCTAAAATGTTACCAGGATTTTTTTTTCTCGAATACACAGGAGAGCTGCGTATCATTGTATTGATAGAGAGAAAAGGTCGACCCCTTACATTACATCACCTTACTCTGGGTCGAGCCATGAGGGACGGGTTTTACATGAGAATGTACTTAATTGAAAACACGCACAAGGAATTGAGACCTGACCCCTAAGCCAAGAGCTTGAATAAACTATCCTGGCTCCAACACTCGACCTAAAGCAACGCGACGTAAGTCACCTGCTCCTGCCATACACCATAAGTGATGTTCATCATCAATGTTACCAGGATTAGAAGGAATAACTTCACAATTCCATGTATCATTTTAATGTGGAATAAGTCTACCTGCCCCCCTCAACTATCACCCCTTGACTACTGAGCCCCCTAACATTTTCAAAACCGTCTAACATTTTCAAAACTGGATACAGCACCCCCTAACATTTTCAAAACCGTCTACTCAACCCCATGTAGTGGTTTTCTAGGATGGTTTTGCCACATGGGCAGGCCGAACTGGTGCTGACAAGACGGATCTGAATGTAAGTGGTTAGTACACTAGGGAAGCTGGTTGGGATTAACTCCACCTCAACTCATTTTCTATTTTGCTCTCAAGTTCACTACCTGCCAGCATAAGAAAATCCACCGCTCAGCCATTCATCACCGTATACAAGCCCTATGGACCTTAGAGGAGCATGGCATGGACGTCCTCCACATGCTCCCATGTCGGATTCACATTTCCCTTGCAGAAATACAGCTCAACCATAATCATATTTGTCACCGCCGGCCACCACACCAAGCTCAACCTGCGGTTGGAAATCGCCATCCTTGTTAAGCCACTTACCAATTCCTTCGGCCTACTGGAAGTTCACTTCCTTGCACATCTCCATGACCCAACTTTGTTGTGGATTCACAGCTCTCCAAGTTGGGATAACAGTTTTCCCCTCCGCCAATGTCCACCACACCACAGATACATTGCTGTGACAGTGCTCCACTGAATTGCAGCCGTGTCGAGCTTCAATTGATCAATGATGCCCACGGGCCATTTACTTTCCTCCCTCATGTTGGCTCTGTCATGCCTCTAATTTTGCCTGAACCTTGCTACAACGAGAGTGGCTAGCTGTGAGCTTCATGGACAGGTTGCCATGTTCCAAAAAGACTGTTGATGGTCTCAGCTGGCTGAGTCATGTCTGTGTTGGCCGCACGGTCTGACGTGCCTTCAACAGGCTTGACCTTGCCACCGCAGCCAAGGCTAACCCAGGAGGTGAGTCTCAGACAACATGCAAAAATCTTATGATTTCATGGATCAAAAACAAACATTTTCATCTCTCTAGCAACCATGGCTCACATGTTATTGCCACATTGATATCCATGTAATGTGATACATCAGCAAAACCACCCTCAAAACCGCCCCAAGGGGTTAGTTGATGGTTTGAATACTTTAAGGGGTAGAATACCTGGTTTTATGTTTCTTTTTCTTTCTTTCTTTTTTTGTGGGAGGGAGTGGGGGGGAGGAGTCTCAAAGAGACTACGTTTTAGTGGTGTATGCAAGCATGCAATTGATTTGCCTCCTCAAAGCTCTTAGGAAACTATTTTCTTTATGCAACACAAAGTTTGCTGACTACGCCCCATGGCCATGCATAGGGGCCCACCTACTAGCAACAAAATCAGCAGGTAAGCTAGATATCTAATCCACTTTCACAGTTTCACACCAGAAGGATATTTGTGGACCTTCCACAGCCATAAAATCAGAAAACTGATCTACAGAGGCAGCATCGATACTCACTGTTATCACTGTGTCCTGGAATGTTAGAGAGGCAACCAGTTCGCTAAGGAATCAATCTACACAGAACAGGATGAAAGGTAGCCTAACAATTTCTAATCCTAAGCCTGCAGTGTATCACTTTTTTTTTTTTGAGGGAAAGTGTATCACATATTGTTCCCTCAACATTGACACACACCCTGGGGCACAAGCATTTTTGTTCAAACATCAATTTAATCAGCGTGAAATGTGAATACTATAGTACAAAATCCAATTCACCAAACAGATTCGGTACACAAAACACAATGCAACATTTTTAAACCAAGTCTGGAACTAAATAATGCCTGCATCCCCTGTATCATTGTCTACCAACTAATAGAACATATAGAAGACTACACAGTGTTTAAAATGGTTATAGTCCAAAGAAAACAAGCTTATATAGTCTAGTTCCCACCCACACTCATGAGGTTTAGTTAATGATATGGTGTTCCCACACCTATTCCTGTCTACTTTGCATACTAATTCCACATGTGTTCCCACACCTATTCCTGCCTACTTTGCATACTAATTCCACATCTGATGCATTGCCTTTTCTTGTCTCACTACTTCGTTAGTCTGCATACTTCTCTCAAACTTATTTAACTTGGAGGCGTCTAGGTGTTCAGCCATTTTCTTTATATGGTGCAACCATAGCTGATTGTGCCCCATGGCAATGGCGCATGGACTCACTTGACTAGTATAAACAACTTAACAGGCTATGTACACCAAAATGATATTCTAAATTTTAAATGCAGTTATAGAATCAGAAAAGTGAAGTATAGGTAAGCCAGCTAGCGTCTATACTTTACTGTTGCCACAGTCTGCTGGCATGTTAAAGAGCCAATGGACGTAATGTAAAGAAAAGTGGCTAAAAATGTGAACTGCTGAAAAACTCTGTCGAGCGCACAAAGAAATATCAAACATTACTCTCTCGTTTGAATAACACTTCAAGTTTATAATATATTTCAAAGCATCCAACAGACTAGCATGCATGCCATGGGAATCATGCAGAGGTAAGACAAACACTCCATTTTCAAATAAGAGTTCAATATGTACATTGCTATGAAAGAGACTTATCAGCGATTGAAGAGTACAAAACATATCATGTGCAGACCAATACTCCTTAAACCTTGCATCCATAGTGGCACTGAGTCAACTTACTACATTATTTGCTTCCACAACTCTACTCCAACCAGTACTACAACACACATGCTGGAATATTTCACACTTATAAACAGCTACCGCAACATACAGGAGATCAGACCAATAGAGCTATAATCACTTTTTAAGTCATCAATTAACTGACATCAAACCACACATTTATGACCCTTTGAATGCAGGAATTTAGGGATACAGATTAAGTTATGTAGGAGATAGGACAAATGTAGGCTCACTATACCACCATTGTTTTTGCTAAAATAAAAACAGTCAGATCATCATTGATGAATCAAACAACTTCTTCTACTATTTCCCATGTGCAGCAGTTCTTTCCATACCAATTTAGCTGGGTTTTTTCTCGAACACGCAAGAAAGCTGCGTATCATTGCATTAACAGAACAAGTGAGCACAGCACACCGCACGCACCCATCAATTTAGCTGTGTCGCGCTGCTTTTGGATGACAACCAGTAAATCATGGGTTGACATGAAACAAACTTCTCACACTAGGGTTGGCTCCTTGCAATGCTCCTTCTACGCCAATGGTACATAGGAACCACACTGTCTCATGAGTTCCAAACCCAACTAACATAGCACTTTCACTGGCGACAACCAAACCCTTTAGGCCTTCATCAAGATGATATAGGGTGGGCCACATAACTAGTCAACAACATTTGCTTCTACGCAGGACAGGGATAAAAACTGAAGTAGAACAGGTGCACAGTGCTAACCAGTATATCTTGGTTACAATTTAGATTTCTCGGAAGAGAACGATTTCCATTTGATGGAATCTAGCACTTGTTTAAAGTATCTTTGCCACGAGAAGACGCAGATTGTCAGGGGCTACATCATACATTCTGTGGTCACTGAACTATTTCCTCGCTATTTTGGAAGCATCAGAAGAATGGGGATCTCTATTTAATTGAATACTCTGGTCCATCGATTCTGGGTAAATCTAAGGTTGCTTCTTAGTGAAAGGTAGTTTGTTAATTATACTGCTAAGTGAATATAGGTCAAATGCAATGACCGCTTGACATATCATACTGTACTTTATTAAGTTAAGTTTCATTCCAATGCGATGTTCTTATCAGTTGTTCACTTTTCCCTCAAACTAATATATGTTATCTCAAACCCATCAATCCACTTCCCAGATTTAGTGCATTACCTGACTTCTACAAACAAGTTTGGCCAACATGTAAAATCACAGGAGGGGGGTCAACACATGTACTCCATTCTCAAATTGTTGTTGTTAGGACAACAATTCATCCTTGTCCTAACGACAACAATTCAAAAACGGAGGAAGTATCATTTTAACAGTGTCGTTTTTTTAGACAGAACCTCTTCACAATATATTCTAGGAGCTTCAGAATAACAAAGCAAGGGAGTTTCTAGCATATCAAAGTTGAAATACAGTGGCAAAAGTGGTATCTATCTATATATATCTATAGTTAAAAAGTAGTTAGATGAACAGCACTTAGAATTTTTCTTCAAAAGAAAAAACAGCTCTCAGAAATGGCACTCACATATGGGATCTTGGATGCCTTGTCGTTCACAGCTGCGGCAACACCGAGAGCAGCGAAGAACCCCAGCCCTCCACATAGCCACGCCAACGCCTCATACTACAGCCACCATCAAACACATACAATCAACCAAAACATGCCAAATCAAACCGGATTCAGCGCAGCGTCACCAACGTGGAACACGGCCGCGGCTGGCGAACTGGATCTGATCCGTACCTTGCCGATATGCGGAGCGAGGCGGTCGATGCAGGGCTCCGGGAAGGGCGTGCCGTTGTCCCACACCAGCTCCTCGTTCGTGGGGAGCTGCGACCATTTTGCAATACAAAATCGAATCGATTAGAGATGGAGAAGATAGCGTGAGAGGAGGAGAGGAATTTTAGCTTCATATAGCTTGGATCGGATTTGGGTTCAGGTTGCGGGGAGGGGGGCTTACGGGCTTGTCGGGGACGATGTGGCGACCGACGGGGAGCCCCATGCCGGCGCGGTGCCGGAGCGCGGAACCAGCTGCGCGCGCCGCTGCGCCACCGCCACCACCCAGGATGCGAGCTCCCACCGCGGTCAGCCTCCCAGCCATCTCTCTCTCACACACGCTCGCTCGCTCTCTCTCTCTCTCTCTTCCTCTCTCTGATCTGCGTGTGTCGTGTGGTGCGGTTGCGCCGCTCGTCGGCGGCGGCGGAGACAGAAGGAAGCTAGCTGGGCTCTATCCGGGCCTCGAGTTCTGAGCCCATAGGAGATTCAGTTTTGGGCCTGTTGGACTAGCCTGGGTTGAATCTGAACGACGTTTGCTGGCCCATTTTTTACTGGGCTTTGCATTCTGGAAACAGTTTTTTCTCAAAGCAACGTATGTTGGCTGGAGCTGGAACTTCAAAAATTGCATCAAAATATGTTTCTCTCTGCACTTGTATTCTACTACACGATATCATAATGCACTTTTCTAACAACCTATCTTCAAAGTTGCAGTAATTTGTTTAAGACACAGTTGCAGTTTGTTTATGCGGCTCCCTTGCGCTCGGCGCGACCCGTCAGCGAAGCAAAAGCAAGTGCATGCGGCCGGGCAGGTAGAGGGATTAAACATTGTATCGACATCTGATGCAGATGTTTCCACGAGCATCCACATCAAAATGATTTTGCCTCTAGGCAGCGTTAGCAGAAACCAGACCAAAAAACTAACATGTCTCCTTGTTAGGTTCGCCGCCTGCTGTCTAGTTTCAGTTCAGTTGCTCCATCCATCGGATCCAATCAGTGCCCTCCCAGTTATTAACAATTTATGCGTCAGTCTGAATATCAATCAGTGCCTAGTGCAGAAGTAGACCAGGTCTACTAATCCGTAGTAGCAACACGGAACCAGATTAAAACATAACACATTATTATTATTATTTTGTCTAAAAAATGATTCAGACTGCGTCATCTTTGTACTGTGCGTATGAATTTTATTAATTTACAAATCAGGTGTAATTTATTTGCTGACTATGTACGACTCCCAACTGCACCGACCTGGGTACATTCAATTAATCGTGCGGTTAGCTAACTGCCGTGGCCGGGGAGCCGGACTAATCACTCAATCAAAATCAATCGTGAGATCGATCGCGAGAATAAACTATGTGGCGGGTCACATGGCATTCAATGTGTTTGATGTGTCATGTCCCCTCACTTCGCACCAAAGAAAGAAAATTAAGGATTAAGGTTCATTTTACTTTTACTTGGCAGCTAATGTTACTTTGACGTTCGGAGCCGTAATCTAGCAGTAGATATGCCGAACATGTTGAATATAAGTTCGCAGGTCAGGTATGTCGAGCAAGTGTGTATCAACCTTCGTTTAACACGGATCAAACTCCAGAATTTCTCGATAATTATTTAATATGTACGTTTATGTGAAATTTCGTCACGGTTTTGTGAAATTCCCGTGTTTGACTTGAGATTGATTGTCAAGACTTTGGCATTAAGAATGGCGAGTGTTGTCCCCATCACAATCTATCGATAGTTAAATTGTTCAGGTGGTTCAGTCTATCACTTTATCATCTATCATCAAGTGGATATTGTGTTGATTGGTGCAGCGTCGCCGGGGCAAAATGTGATTTGACCCCAACGTATGGGCATTGTGTAAACAGACACTTTATTTGTAATCCTGGCTTAGAAGTTCCCCAAGTTAACTAAGACGTCCCGTCTGAAAGAAATCGACAGGAACCAGATGCCATTTGGACTAGCAATGTTTGGTGTTTCTTGTTGGCTATGTGCATGAACCAATGACCAATCTACTCGGGAAAAGAGTCGTCTATTTGTGAAATAAATAGTAGTACTGTATTTGAGTCATTTTCTAATATAGATAAAATATAGAAATGATAGTAGATTAGTAGCATCTTGTATGCAAAAATAATTGATTGGATGAACACTGAATAGAATACGAAACCAAACAAGATTGTACTTATCCATGTCACGAATTGAAACAATTCCGAGGCAGCAACTGATACCATCAATAGGATGCTGATGTGTGACCAGCTGCCACGTTCGTGTGAAGGCTGTGAATCCTGTGATCTGATCTACGAGAGATTCTTGAAAAACAGAGTCCCATTTTAATTAGTTTGAACCTCTGTTGGTTTGACTCGATTCTTTAGTGACCACAAGGCTTCAGAGTAGGTCAATTACTACCACAAGCTACTTCACTTTGTCATTCAGTATGAACTGCATTGACTGAATTTAGCAATTGCTTCGAGATGACACTCTCTTCTTCGATGATTAAATACTGCTGTGAACGAAGGCTTCACCTTTTGTCAGATGAAAGCAACGCAGCTTTAACATGCTCCCAAGCAAAGAAATCAGGATCAAGGTAAAAAAGGATTTTAAACGTCGCTAATAGCTTCGAGGGGGAGCACGTGGGGGCGTATCGAGGTTGGAACACGGGTGTGTTCCTTTCCACTCCTCTGATTTTTAGACATATCCTATCAGAATATTGTGATACTAATTAGAGGTATTAAATATAGATTACTGATAAAATCTAGTTTATAACCTGATAAAATCTAGTTTATAACTCTTCCTCTAAATGACGAGGCGAGACAAATCTATTAAGACTAATTAAGTCATAATTAGATAACGTGATGCTATAATAAACATCTCTTAATAATGACTTAATTAAGCTTAAAAAATTTATCACACTGATACGCATTCAACTCTGTAATTAATTTTATATTTAATATATATTTAATAATCATATATAGTATTTTAATAATTGATATAATTTCACTAAAATTTAAATTCTAAGAAATGAACACACCCAGGATCTACAGCTTTTATGGTTAAAACTGGGGTTGTGGAGGGTCAAAAGGTTACATGAGAGTGTGGCAATGATGACGCATTTTGGAGCGACCGGCCTTGGGCTTTCGACCAGTTTGCTCCATCCTTTTGGGTGTGTCGCCTTGGTTATTCATGCCACCTTTGGGACTTGGAGCCTTGAACGTACCGAGAGTTGCATTGCATTTCACTGCAGCCACTGCTGGGATGCATGTTGAAGAAAGACAACACGAGGCTGGAGCTGCAGCTACAGCTAGTCATGATGCACGAGCACTGAACTGACATGATAGAACGTCGCCGACGTCGCAGTTTCAGTGGCTCTACTGTAGGTAGAGCAATGCAAGGTTTTGTCAGGGCAAGGAATAAGCAGTGATGACACTGAAAGTCTGCAAGAGCTCGCTGCTGACTGGTACGGGCAGAGTTGGATGCACATCTTTATGTGAAAATGGGACGTTGCAGTCAGAAAATGTTGCCTCCGTGTATTGCTAAACGCGATTTTATGACAAATAAAAATGTGAACTTTATGATGAATATATGCCATTTACAGGGAGAAAATGAGAATACTGTATTGATAAAAGAGAGTAGGAAAGGAAAAAAAAAACTTGTGATGAAGTTGTTGGCATGCAATACAGGTGGTCTTTGCACAACATGGAACTCGGTGCACAAGCAAGCACTCCATGGCTCTTACAAACAGTATTATGTCCGCAGAAAATATCTCTTTTCCCCTGCACCCTCAGGAATTTTGCACAGCCTTTGGCTGTTGCCCACCAAAACGTGAGCCACGACAGTGCTTCTGCTAAAGCCTCGCTTCCTTTGAGCCAAATTATTTATTCAGACGAAACTCTGTTCCTACTGTAGAAAGTGATGTAGAGAGTGGGAGAGAAGAAAAATGAAAGTGAGAGGAGCAGGAGGCTGGCCGGTAGGACAGTAGTACTAGAGGAGAGGAGGAAGGCAAGTCATTCAGCGAGAAGGCCACCCCACTTTATTGCCTTTTTCATGTTGCACGCTATCATTTCGAGATCAAGACGGTGCCAGGAGAATAAAAAACTGTCCCTCCCCCACACAGACCTCCGCACCCCTTCTCCCTCTCTCAAATTGCTCTCAAATTGCTGAAGAAGAGAGAGAGAGAGAGATCTGAGAGAGATCACGGAGGCTAGCCAAGCCAAGGAGGTACTAGAGCGTACTGATGAGTCCTTGGACTCTACAACAACACCGAGGCGCTGTCTGAAACAATAACCAGAGGAGGAGAAAAGACGTGTCGGGAGGAAGAAGAAGAAGAGGCAATCCCAGGAGGAGGCGAGCCCTGGTGTGTTTGGCTGCTGTTATGAGGTGTTGCTGGATTAGATGAGAGGAATGCTCTTTGCCGGCAGCACACGAGAGGGTCACCCGGGGTCACTGCTCCTTCTGCAACAACAACAACATCTACAACGACAACACCAGGGAGGAGTGCTTGAGCTTGACAACAACAACAACAACAAGGTGGTCTCCGTCGGCGGCCTGTGGGAACCCACGTCGGTGCTCGACCAGCGCCACAGCCCCAGCCCCAGCCCGCCCACCTCGGCGTCCACGCTGTCGTCGCCGCTGGGCACCGCGACCGCCGGCGTGGCGGCCCTCGCCAACGCTAAGACCGTCTCCCCGCCGCCGCCAGGGGTGGTGGTGGCGGCGGGCGGATGGCCCGGGGGAGCGGCCGCCGTGGAGGAGGCCGCTGGCGGTAAGGAGGAGTGGCAGCTGACGCCGCTCGACATGGGCCTGGGCGCCGGCGAGGCGTGGGACCCGGCCGCGGCCCTGTCCGACGGCCCGGCCCAGCCCGGGATGGGCCCCGACCACACCTTCCTTCGGTGGATCATCGGCGGCGGCGGCGAGGACGCGTCCCCCGGCATGGGCTGCGGCGGCGTGATGGACCCACCCGTGCTGGACCTGGACCACCACGCCCCGTCGCCCATGGCGTTCGGGCCCAACAACCTGGCATTCGGTGGCCCCGCCGCCATGGAGGACACCAAGCCCGCCGCGCCTTTCGGCCACAACAACGCCTTCCTGGCCCAGCAGCATCACCACCACCACCATCACCACCCGCAGCCCCACGCGGCGGCGTTCTTCGCCCCTCCTCAACAGGCCTCCTTCGACGCCGCGCCAAAGCGGGCCCACCACCCGATGGGCAGCGTGGCTCCAAAGCTGCCTCCTCCATTCCCCCCTGTCTCCGGGTCCATCGCCCCTGCCTCTGGGTTCGCTGCCCTGAAGCCCAAGGCTGAGGCGAACGACGAGGCTGCCGCGGCGGCTGTGGACCAGCTCGCCGAGGCGGCGAAGCTCGCCGAGGCCGGGAACGCCTTCGGCGCGCGCGAGATATTGGCGCGGCTCAATTACCGGCTCCCCGCCGCCCCCGCGGCCGGGACGCCCCTCCTCCGCTCGGCCTTCTACTTCAAGGAGGCCCTGCGCGTGGCGCTCTCCTCTTCCGGCGAGGCCGCGCCTCCAACCTCATCCACGCCCTACGACGTGGTCCTCAAGCTCGGCGCGTACAAGGCCTTCTCGGAGGTGTCCCCCGTCCTGCAGTTCGCGCACCTCACCACCGTGCAGGCCGTCCTGGACGAGCTGGGCGGGACCGCCGCGGGGTGCGTGCACGTGGTGGACCTGGACATCGGGATGGGCGAGCAGTGGGCGTCGCTGATGCAGGAGCTCGCGCAGCGCAACCGCGGCGGCCACCAGGCGTCGTCGCTCCGGGTCACCGCATTGGTGTCCCCGTCCTCGCACGCGCCGCTGGAGCTGCAGCTCGTCCACGAGAACCTGGCCGGGTTCGCGCACGACCTCGGCGTGCCATTCCACTTCGCGGCGTACAACGTCGACACGCTGGACCCGGCCGAGCTGCTGGCCCTCGCCAACCCAAACGAGGCCGTCGCGGTGCACCTCCCCGTGGGCGCGGCGCACGCGGCCGCGATGCCGGGCGTGCTGCGCCTCGCCAAGCGGCTCGGCGCGCGGGTGGTGGTGGCCGTGGACCGCGGCGGAGACCGCCCGGAGCTGCCGTTCGCGGCGCACCTGTTCCAGGCGTTCCAGTCGTGCGTGTCCCTTCTCGAGTCCATCGACGCCGTGAATACCGACGCCGAGACCGCGTCGCGGATCGAGCGGTTCCTGGTGCAGCCGGCAGTGGAGCAGCGCGTGGCGGGGCGGCACCGCGCGGCCGTGGACAACAACAAGGCGATGATGCCGTGGCGGACCGTGCTCGCGTCGGCGGGGTTCGTGCCAGTCCCGGCGAGCTCATTCGCGGAGGCGCAGGCGGAGTCGCTGCTCAAGAAGGTGCCGCTCATGGGATTCCGCGTCGAGAAGCGCGCAGGGGCGCTCTGCCTCTACTGGCAGCGCGGCGAGCTCGTCTCAGTCTCCGCGTGGCGCTGCTGACCACCCTCCTCCAATCGCCATGGTCGGTGATCCAATTTTAGCTAGGACTAATGATCCTACTGCCCCCGCCAAGAAAAACCAAATATTTTTACCCTCCTCTTGTCATCGTCGTCGTCGTCATTGTAATGTTGATCTGCGTATTACTCCATCTTACTGTCGTCATAAGTCGGTGTCTTGTCGCCTGGCTTGCAGCCCGGTCGCTCTGCTCGGTTCATTAGGCAGGCGGAGTGGATTGTGTTTAGCAGGTTGTGAAGGTAGAGGTGGTGCAGTAACCGGTGCATTCGACCACCCCCCCGTGTTGTTACTCTATTGCTGTGAAATCAATCAAATGCGTATTATGCTTCTTCGTTCTTTTTTTTTTTTTTTTTTTGGTTGCGAGAATTATGCGTCTTCGTTCGTCTCCACTGCGTTCCAATTGTCTTCTGTTTCCCAGAAACTGACTGATTCTTTTCCTCCACTAACAGGAAAGCGATATGCTTCGCAACAAACGTCCAAGAAACTTATGTCAAGATCCTGCATTCCGTTTAAGATCAAAATCTTATATCCTGCCATGGATGACATGATTATTCTTGTAGACTCGAGAGATCGCAGACACCTTGGAAATTAGCTTTGCACGAGAATGGCGTGTGCTCTGGAGCCGCCAGCGTTCGTGCCGTACCCCTGTGATTATTGGACGTCGGAGAACCGTCTGCGGCTGAACAACAACGGCGAAATAAAAACAACGATTGGGAATAAAGCGGCCGGCCATGGGCGCCCGCCGGAAGCAAAGCATCCATAAAGGCGCCCGCAATTTTTTTTTCCCTCTCTCTTCTTCCCCAGTGGGATTCTGATTTGCACTTGGTTTTTTAACAGGCTAAAAAAAGCCAGTTGCTTGCTTAGCTCGCTCAACAAGCTCTCTCGCACGGTGGCTTCACGGAGACTCTCCTCGCTCTCCTGTCGCCGAATATGTTTGTAATTGGAATTTCGAACAGACGACCTACGATACTACGTGCTGCTCATTGGACAACACAGACAACTCCTCGCAAAATAAATAATGATAAGAAAAGGAACACAGACAAACTCGGTGACGTGGCGCCACCGCGCTGGCGTATTTGCATCGCGTTTTAGAATTCGCCGGTGCAACATGAACCTGATCCCTCTGCTCTGCTTCGTCGTGCTGGAGGAAGATGCAAAGACGGCAATCATAGTGTAAAGCGCCCTTGCTTTACCGAAATGGCGGCAAGCATCTACTCGTGCCATCAATCGGAGCGCGGCGTTGGTGGGGTGCGGTGCTAATTAGGGTACCGAATTCGGCCACGTTGGGCCTCTCCGTTAACGGTGAGGAATAAAACATGCCTGATTAATGTACTAGAGTCCCCGCCAGAATATCGAGCAGTCCGTGTCGTGATTTGAAGAGTATAAGTGCGTACAAATCATGTAAGGTTCAGCAAGGATAAACGCATTTTGTGTTGTGCTTCCAACGGGTTAGGATTGTATCTCCAAAAAACCCTCACAACAAGAAACTGAGACATCAACTGCTCCTTCGCAGAAACTGCCAAGCGCCATCGTTAATTCTGCTTTTCCAAGTGCGCAAAGATTAGTACAGTATAGAACATGATTCCGCCACATGAAACGGTTATAAACTTGAACGCAGGTAGAAGAAGATCAGACTAGTACCAACAAACACTCTTAACCTCACAACTTGTAGGGTAGGGGTCGTCGAGCATGGAACCGGAACGAACATGTGGGCCACAGCAAAATTTAGCTGCATTATTTAACCCCTGAATTGTCTGTCCTTGACAGCCGCGGCTCGGCTCGTTCAGGCCTGCCCTGCTCTCTGTCTGTGTGTGCATGCTCCCATGCAGTGAACCTGTTGACCACACAACGCAGAGCTCCGGGCCCCACCCACGCCACGCTGCCAGCATCGGTCAGTGAGGACTTGTCGATCCGATGATCCCATCCGTGTCGGGCGCTACCACCAGATGGCACGTGGGACCCGCTGTCCGGCCTCCGGTTTCATCTCGCCCGGACAGGTGGACGGCCACGATCGCGCCTGGGATCTGTAGTCTATTCAAGCACCGCCGGGTCGGGTGGGTGAGATGATGCATGTGCTCCATTCTTGGCGTTTGTCACGGCTAGATCTGGTCTGATTTTCTCCTTTCATTTTGCAGAGAGAACTGACTGAATGTGACTACATTTTAAACATTTATATTTTTTCCCGTTGCCGATCATTATTCACGAGTGTCATCGTATACAAAGGCTTCCAACAATACAATAATAGTTTACTCTCAAGTGTTGTACTAGACAAAGGCTTAGGGCCATTTCGTAGGAAACTTCACATCAACCACAGATTTGTTTGATCATAAAAACAAATCAACCGCGTTTCAAACACAGCAGAAACAATGTGTTTCTAATTAAAAACTGAGAATAAGAAAAAAAAAATAAACAGAGAGCAGAAGCAGCCTCGAAACTCCAAGCCATGGAGCACGCCACACCCGACTCCCATGTGTGGTCTCCAAATGTGTCGAGCTGCCTAGCAACAGCCATGCAAGAGCGCATGTGGCTTGCATCACTCGCCCATGGCCTCTTGCTTCCTCTCTGGCCTCGCCGTTTTTGTCTTGTGTGAACCAACCCTTGATTAGCCTTCTCTCTCTTGTACTACTACTAGTTGCCGAAATAATTTCCGTACCAATCTGTTCGAGCCCAATCAAGACCTCGCATGCATGGACATGCATGAGACAGGACCAAAATGTTTGTATACCCGGCAATGGAGATACGACGAGCACGCTCCACCTGCCAGTTTTGGACACGCCGTTCCTCCCTCACTTCCCCTTCTCGCCAACAGGCACGATGCAGCAACATGCAAGGGCAGGCACAGGCAGAGGCAGCTAGCGGTGGAGGGAGGAAGAGAGCACGTGTGAACAGAAGTGCGAGCTGGTCGCGACGAGCACGACGGACTTGATCGCTTGACTGGACTTGTGATGTTACTACTACTACTAGACTGTACAATCATGACAGGCACATCAAGAACAGCAGCTTTGCAGCCCCACACTGGCATGGACGTGTCGCTTTTACCTGCGACCGGCTTCAGAACAGGCGCTCGCTGCTCGCCAGAGCACGTCGAGATTTGAGTCTCACCCACCACCGGAGACTGGAGACTGGAGAGTCACGGTCCGCAGCAACGACCGGTCAGGTTAACATCACGGCGTGCAGGTGCAGGCAGGACCAGAGGCCCCACACCGCCGTGTGGCTGAACAGTAGGTCCGCGACGTCGACGAGCCGGCGGGCGCGCGGCACAAGTACCCGTGACACACGGGACGGCGAGGCCGGCAACGTGCGTCCAAACCCCAACGAAACCGTCCTCCGTCTCGGCCATGCCACCCATAGCCATACCAGTGCCCAGGCCAAACCCAAACGAACGGCCATGGAGCAGTGACCGCACACGCCACGCCAGGGGACCAGCACAGTGCTTTGTTCTTCTGGCTCGGCAACCGGCGCTGCATCCTCCCGTCATCCGGTGTGGCCCAGGTGGAGCATACTGGCAAAGCAGAGCCTGCATGGCAGTTAGAGATTAGCTGTTGCAAGTACTAGTCCTGATTTTTTTTTTTTGGAGACAAGTAGTCCTAGTTTCAGAGAAAACGGGTACCACGATTCATTCAATTCAAACCTCAGAATGAATAAACGGCCAAGATTCAGTTCCACAAGATCATGCGTGCATCTTTCCTCAAATGCCTGTCAGTACCGCCGGTGTAGTACTACAATCTGGGTTTCCGGACGAGGTTATTCACCGAATCATTCGCTAAGCCATCAAACCTGACAGCAATACAAAAAAAAAATTAGCTCTCAAATGCGATTCACGCGCACATCATCAGTGACTCGCAATTGCAAAGGACCCAAAGACAGACAGGCGCGCGCTTTATTCCCGCTCCAACATCCTCGACGTTTAGTCGCGGATTGGTTTCACACAGGCAACCGTTAAAGCTCCACGAATCGATGGCAGAAAGGGAACAGACAGATTGTTAATGGCAAGCAAGCACGATTTGAAGTTTCAGAGAAGGCAGGGAATCAGAAGCCGCTAGTAGACAGGAAGGGGGGCCTTTCAGATCTCGTTCATACAGGTTCAGATTTCATTTTTTTTTCAAAGCTCCCAATCAGGGAGGAGATGCGAAGCAGCCAAGTAGTTTTAGTGACTAGTGAGTGACCAGTGAGTAGAGGTAGCACATTCAGGGGAGGCTCTTCCAAGTACCCTCCTCCGGTCCTCCCTCCCCTCCCTTGGAAAGAGCTAAAGATACGCAACTTTCAAGAGTCGAACCAAAAGGAAAAGGAAAGTGGGGAGGGGGTGGGAGACGAAGAAGCAAAAAGATGGATGGATGGTGTCATGGTGAAGCTGCCTCGGAGAGTGGGATTCGGTGCCAACTACAAGGTTGATGCAGGTCACACCATGCAGCCTTTGTAGCCTCTTTTCGCTAAGATAGTGCTTCTGATGAGGGAAAAGCTAGTATAGGGCTGTTAAGCCCTCGCTACGGCCGACGGCTAGTATATAGCCTAGCATTATCCGTACGTGCAACATGCATACGAGTTGAGCTAGCAGATGGAAAAGCAGTAAAGGAGGGAGGCAGGAAAAACCAATATTTTTTCTTCTCAATCTACTTTGATCAGAAAAGAAATTATGCAAAGGATGTACAGAATGATGAATTGCATCTAGGAGTACCTATTTTTCCTCGGGAAGCCTCCATGACCTACTGTGACATTACGCTAACAGCTAAGGTCCTTACTCCTTACAATAAGAAGCACTATTTCACGCACGCTTGAGGTGAACAATAAGATTTGCCACTTTCGCCTCCACAGTCCACAGTAATAGAACAATGCAATGATGAAACATATATAAAAAGGGAAACCAAATCCTTCGCTAAGATTTGAATGTGAGTACTAAAACAATAGTCAAGTGACGGTGAGTGGCACATAGTATTTGAAATTCCACCAATCTCCTATTCTCTCAACATGACTATTACAGCTAAACCACTAGCAAAAGCAGTTTACTAAGTTGCAAAACATCAGGTTCTAATAGTGACGTTACAAGTTCAGTTTTACAGATCTTACACTACGTATAACTGGGAAGTACAAGGACCAAACTACATTGTTCTTAATTAGCCAATCCCCTGCTCCCTGAAAAATAATCAAGTCACTGTAATTGGCTATTCAATGTATTACACAAGACATTGCGAATCAGTTCTTTGAAGGTGATGGAATGGTGCCTCTGGGACATGTCATTTATCTGATGTCATGGTCATGGTCATGGCATGGCATAAATAATGGCAACAGGGTTCAATGGCTGATCTTATTAGGTCAACTGCAGATTCCAAGTTTGTGCTGAAGATTTGCACCCACACAAGCTATTTTCAGGAATTATTTGAGTCAAGATGCACAAGCTATACATACGCAAAATAGATGCAAAAAAATCTTGGTCAAGTTGGCCTGAACATTACAAGACCACCAGGCAAAATGTTTTGAGTAGCAGAAATAACGAAAGTGTAAGATTACGTGTACTGCTTAGCAACATATGTCTAAAAGAATCAATACCTTACCTGGATCAGTTCGACTGATGGCGGCATTACGAAATTAGAATCCAAATCCTAGAGAAAGCTTTTGGCCTTGTCTCTGCCAACCAACAAAATGTGGCTGTATGCTCTGCATAAATGCTGACTTTTCACCAAATGCTGAGCTTCAATATACCTGAGAAAACCTCTTAAAAGGAAGACAGCCAGAATTTTCATTAAATGTTACTAAAGCCATTCCACAAAGCAAGAACCCTGTTGCCAATCAACTTCAAGGGAAGAAACTATCCTTTCAAAAAGATATATGAAGAAGGAAAAACTAGGAACCAACATGACAAAGTATCGTTGTACAAGGAAATCAAAGATATTTCTCACTTCTCAGAGCCATCATTGCAAGAGAGTTCTTTTCTCGGAATATCATGTCTTCATGAAGAATGCAATTTTTGTTTCTAATACTAAAATCCTTCGGCCACTTGGCTACCACTTAATTTATGAAATAATTAACGTTATAATAATATATTTAGTATCACATTTCTATAAAGCAGGAATATATCTCTAGAAATTGGCTAATGCGTCAACGCTGAACACATGTCTGCCGTAAAGCATCTGATCATAGAAAAGGAAGATGAAAGGAGATGCTCTTTTATCTTCTGGAAGAAGGCTCATCGAAGAAAATGTAAATTATGAAGAACCTTTGCTACAGACTTTCCACCATGGCTAAAGCATGATATAATGTACCTGGAATGTTTATCAAATTGGTGACCAAGTTGTGCAGAAAGACGTATACATCTAGACTGATTAATGGTCACTGATGGCTGGTGTTTCCTTCAGAAACAGATCACGCGCACTTATGACCTTGAGACAAAGGTATACAAAGATGCCAAAAAAGTAAAATAGCAGATAAGAAAACAATGGTATTTATGATCACCATGTTTTACTTGTAGCTAGGTGTAGTCACAAGCGAAACAATAATTCATGCAATCTAACAAAGTAGGAGCTACATGCTTGGAACTCTGAAAGAACTGAAGATGTTGACAAGTTGCAGATTAGTCATGATACATTGGAAACAGACAAGCCAGAAAAACAATTCCCTGATCCATAAAATTAGAATATGATCATTAATCACTTTAGACTAACGTTTTACTGACTGAGTTACTCCCTCAGATGAATGCATAAACCAAACAAAATCATTATGTCTAAACTTATGTATATTATGTGAATGTAAGTAGATCAGCAACAGCATTGTTGTAATGTATGTGGCTATGTGCCAAAGGCCAACGACTCGATTTAAGAGCAAATCTCACAAAGGTAGAAAATATAAAATATGCAACGCAAAAGAAAAGGATTCCATCCAGTCAAAATACTTGGTGCATGGACAAAATAAAGTTTGCAATGTGTAACTTTGGCCACCATTATTTGTAGATTATTTATATGGATAACTAAAAGCACAATATTATGGAAGTAGTTTCCAAGACAATCTATACATTTGGTTGTGGTATTTAAACGTAAATATTTTTAGACTCGCGAACATTTTTAAATATTTTGACTGGATTTGGTCCAAAGGTACTATGACTGGAGTAACAAACATGGATATTCCAAGCTCTTCCATGCTTACTTTTATAATGGTAGAAGAGAAAAACTAGTTACCTGAAGTATTAGCAATTCAGGTCAGAAATTCACATGTCTTACAGATACAGTCATCTAATGCACTGGCACGAAAATGTGGTGACTACACAAACACCGTCATCAAATGCACTGGCATGAAAATGTGCATTGTACTTCATAGTAATAATAATCCACACCGTACAGTTACATCACGATATAAACGTATGTGCCCTGTTTCTTCAACTAGACCATTAGTATCCAACTACCATGAGACCGACCAAAACATAATCAGAGATATTCTCGACTACTTTAGCAACAGTTTGCTGACAGGTAATATATTCACCTGAACACAAGCATCATGCTCACCAGATGTTACTGAACACAAATACCAAGTACAAGAACTGTAAGTACACAATTAAGGAGAGATTTTTTGTGGGTGGGCGGTCCAGGTCAACTTAAGAAGTCTATGATAGAACAAAAACCACAAATATGCCACATAACAGTGATTAAAAGTGTCAGTGGAAAATGAACATGCAGTGCAGATGACATTCTGCAAGGACCACAAACACTGAAGTAATTTACTGAAAACATATAGAATTATATGTCCCCTGTATGTCATCAACTTATACTTTCAAGTGAGATGTCCAATAAGAATACAGCGTTTGCACAGCTTTTACATGTGTGCTTGTTAGTCTGAGTGAGGAAATTTTCAACCATAAGGGCATGGGAACTATAAAGCAGCATACGACAACTAATAGGCAACACGTAACGGAGAGCATCTAATTAATATCAACTTCAAAAGGCTTTAACTATTGATTAATCTGACAGTAAGCATATTGAGGTCAGTTTAACACTGACCATAGCCAATAAAAATGACTGAGCTCCAAAAACATGCACCGTCATCCACGGCAAGTGCTGCTCCAAGCATCTGACCTGCATCAGCATATAAATTTAGTATCAAAATTGATAAAAGCCATATATGATTACTTATCTACTGAATAATTTTGTATCGCATTTGACCCCTGGTTTTCTTCCTGAATGGCTTCCCTACCACATCGCTACAGACTGAATGGCTTTAGCAGTGAGTTACAGCAGCATTCATATATGCCCAGAAAATATACACAGGAAGCACATGACAAGAACAAAACAAATCTAATGTCAGAGCAAAACATATAGTGTTAATAGTCGTTGAACTATTAACACTATATGTGCCAAAGGTGATGCTAAAAATTGAAAGATGATCGGCTACCTGAAGCCTGATCTGAAGATGGCGCATCCTGCAAGCGTTGCACTGAAGTTACTCTGAAGAAAGCAGTCTGCAAGCTGTGTGAATTTTGAACAAAGCACTGGTCGTCGTCAGCACAATTTACAACCCAACCTTCCTCGTACCCCCAACCTGCATACCAGCACGAGCACCGCGCCTTGCTTCTTCACTTCTTCAGGGCACCACCGGGAACCGAGGCATGATACCCGGCTTCGACCTCCTCCTGAAGACCTGAACCCCTTGTGGCGCTCCTCGGTCTCGCGATAGAGCTTCCTGGTGTCCCCCAACTCGACGCACCATGTGCGGCCGGGCCCCTAGATCCCCGCGAACTCCCCTCTGCAGAGAGGTCGTGCCGCTGCCACCGGCCTCGGCGAGACATGACCTATCAACCCTAAACTACTCGGCCGTTACGCCGCCGGCGGCCGAGTGACCGACCACGGAAGAGGACTAGGCCGCCGCGCCGCGCGGCGACGATGAGCGGCCCACGGAGCTGGAGCCCAGTTTCGTGGGCGGTCCATTTCCCAACTCGCTGTTTTCACCATAGGCCCATTCAGCGTCAGTTTTATGGGTAGTGGATCGCGCAGCCCAAAAAATGGAGTCGCCTTCGGCCGTGGAGCAACCTATAAGCAGCCCATTGGGCAAAACGTCTTTTCCGTTCTACTGCAGGAAAATAGGCGCCGTGGAGTATGTGTCTTTGAAAATAAGCAGGGAGCAAGGGGACCTAAATGGAACGGCACGCCAAGGGAGGACGCCAGCCATGACGGTGAACCCAGATCATGAGTTGCTGCGCTTTTTTTTTTTTTTTTTTGCTCAAGCAAGCCAAAACCTTGCGTGGCTGCCGCTCTCACACGTCAGGAAGTTCACGGTGTCGTCCTTGCAGGTAAAGCCGAATCCCCTCGCGGAAATGGCACGTACCGAAGGGGTCAGAGCACGTAGCAACGGACTGACTCTGACATTGGACACCTAACGTCGAATGTGTTGTGGTCTCGAGAGGGTTTGCGTGGCATCTGACCGCCAGCAACGGATCGAGGGCATTGAATGATGAGGATTCGTCGTGGGATCTCGAAGAGGAAAAGATAAGTTTAATTTTCATTTTCCGTGGTGCCGTTTCTCCACACGCCAGGTAGGAACTTGGCATTCAGGATCAGATCAGCTCGTGACCTGACCCAGCAAAGTTTGCCCGTTCCTCTGTTGAAGAGAAAAAAAAAAGTTTGCCAGTTCTTCAGCGGATATTGGAATTGGAAGGCAAAGTTTGGGTTGAAAACTGCCGCGCTGCGAGATGCTTCTGTGTTTTTCTACGACGGATGATGATGTTAGTAGTGATCTTATCCTGAGAAAGTCGGGTGGAATTGGCCGGCACGAAGGACTCTGTAATTCTGTATCTGCATTCTCTACTAGAGAGCCTGAGGAATTGCCTCGTCCGGTACGCGGGAGTCATGCGCAATTTCCACGAGAATCGTTCAGCTTCGTGTGAGCGCAAAATAGAGACTGGTCGCACGGAGAAGTGATAGCGGAAAGATCGCAATGAGAGAACATTACTTGGACAATAATTTCATTTATTCATCGAACTGGGTACATCAATGTCTGACAGACTGGTCTATTTACATCTCCCTTTCACTCACGGCCCACCACGGCGGTCTTGACCCTCCTCACCAGCTCCTTCCTGCACATGATGAAGCGAAAGCGTTAGCATACCATAATCAATCGAAGAAAGCATTAGCGTGACATCAATGGAAATAATCAATCGAAAGCAAACTGCAGTGGCCGCGGTACCTGAGCAGCTGGCGGTCGAATGAGGATGCAGAGAGCATGCCCCTGTTCTCCTCTGCGCGCCTGATGAGGTAAGGGATGATCTGGTCGACGGGCCCGTAGGGCAGGTACTTGCTGACCTGGAACCCGGCGTTACGCAGGCTGAGCGAAAGCCCGTCCGCCATGCCCATGAGCTGCGCGAACTGCAGGTTTGGGTCGCTCTTGGCCACGCCGAGCTCCTGCGCGCGCGCCGCCGCGAGCTGGCCCGACTCGACGTTGTGCGTGGCGAGCATGACGGAGGCGTGGCCGCGGCGGACGCGGTCCAGGAGGAACGCCGCGCAGCCGTTGTAGCAGTCGTGGGTGTCCTGGAGTGTGCCGTGCACCGGTGAAGGGACGCCGAGGGAGGACGCGAGACGGGCCTCGCGGGCCATGTACGCGCCGCGGACCACCTTCAGGCCCAGCCGCACGCCCTCCTTCTCCGCGGCGCGGACCTGGGCCTCCAGCCGGTCGCGCGCGTCGCGGAGGTAGGCCTGGATGGTGCCGTGCACGATGGGGCGGTCCCCGGTGGCCCAGGCGGCCTTGCTGGTGTTGAAGGCCAGCGCGGCGGCGAAGGTGAAGTAGTCGATGGCGGGCTGGACCGTGGCGTACTCGGCGTCGACCAGCAGCGGGATGCCGTGCTCCGCGCAGCGCCGGCCCACGGCCAGCAGCCGGTCGTGGGCCAGCTGCAGCTCGCGCTCCTCGTCGGCGGTCAGGGCCGGGGGCTCCGATGGCGTGAGGTAGAGCGGGCTGGAGTCGGAGAGGATCGGGAAGGAGTGCGTCTTCCACGGGAGGACCAAGGACGGGTGCTTGAGCTGCCACCGCAGCAGGTCGCTCGTCTTCTCCAGCAGCGCGATCGGGCACAGCGCGGTGATCTTGATGCACACGCTCGCCTGCACAAGCACACGATATATGAGCAGGTCATGATCAAGTAATAAAAAGCGAAGTTAAGTTTATGCGGATTCAGTAGAATTTTTTTTCCAAATAAAGATCCTGCAGTAGGGTTTTGATTTGAGTGGGCAGGCAGGGGAAACGAGTGGTGGAGACAGCTGGGCACGAGGACCTGCTAAAATCAGGCAGGCTTCCGGGTTTCCAGGTCCCACAAGGCAGTGGCCGAATGGACAGGCGCGCGATTCAGTAGGCACTACGCGAAGATTCCCACGGAATCCGGGGGTCCACTCACAGACCGCAAAGATTCCGTCCGACGTGGCAGCCTCCCGTACCATCACCGCCACGCCACGCACGCTTCGGAAGAGAAAAGGAAAAAGAAAACAGAGGAGGAGGTACAGGCAGGAGTCAGCTCACCGATCCCGGCGGCAGGTGGGCGGCGACGTCGACGGCGGCGATGAACCCTGCGGCGTTGCGGTCGCACGCGTCACCGTCCTCCGCGTCCTCGATGCCGTAGTCCAGGATCCCGCCCATCCCGCCGCGCCATAGCCTGCGCACGACGCCGGCGGCCTCCCCCGCGGTCTCCCCCGCGCAGAAGTGCCTGTACGCGGTGGCCCTCGCCGCCGCCTTCCCGAGCGCGCTGCCGGCGATCTCCGGCGACCGAAGCGCCGCGGTGGCGACGTCCACCAGCGGGCCCACGGACAGCGCCTGCAGCGCGGCGAGCGTGCGCACCAGCGACGACGTGGGCTCGCCGGCGAAGAGGCGCGCGGTGTCGTCGAACTCGAGCGGCCTGGTCGTGGTCCTCTCAGAGGCCTGGTGCGGCAGCGTCACGGCGGTGACCGCCGCGACCGCCTCCGGGACAGCACGCGCTTCGGCGGCGAAGGTGGACAGCACGCGCTTCGGGACGCGGGAGGCGATGGCCATGGAACGGCGGACCCTGACCGGACGCTGGAGAGGAGGGAGGAAGAAACGGCTGTTTGCCGGAGAGAAGAAGGAGAAGGCGACGCGCTCCTTGTGTGTGCAAAGCTAGACAGGAAGAGGCAGAGGAAGAAGAAGAGGGTGATGGTGCGAGGAACGGCGATCCCACACCCCAAGCGGTTTATATAAAGACGAGGAAACGAAAAGGCGCCCGCAAAGGCGGCTCTGTTTGAGGTGAATCCAAGATTGCGGAGCCGTGATTTGCTTGTCATTTACTTATATACTCCGAAGGAAAGGAGGAAATAAAAGCGAAGGATCCCGACGTGGGATGAGCAGGGAAATGAGCTGGAAACACGAAGGGGACGAGTTAAGGGACACGAGAGGGGAGAGGTGGCGCGTCGCGTGCTGGTGCAACAAGATTTCGTTTCGGGACAGCTCCGCACTGGGAGGAGCATGGCATGGCATGGGCCGCGAGATCGCAGGAGATTCATTCACGGTGGAGCTGACGACGCGGACGGTCGGTTCATTTTGGCGTGCGGGGTTTGCCCTCTGACTCGGATCCTGCGTGGAGGGACGATCCATCCATCCTCTACGCGCCCCCGCCCAATTTCTTTCTTTCCCTGCATCGCACGTCGCTCTGTCGCGTCTCCAACCCAACAGCGACGGCGCTGATTGATCATCATGTGAGCAGGGGATCTATCTCGGTGTTCGTAAATCGGGAATCACCCCCCCCCCCCCCCCGGGTGCAGAGAAACCATGATGATAAGCTAATTTTTCTCGCCGTTCGTACGCCGGATAGGCTGGATCCAGCATATCGCGCGGTCGTACGGCGACGCTGACAGCCCAGGCATGTTACAGCGTGAGATTTGGGTGATAACGCGGGGGACCCTTGTGCTGACGCAGCTCCGATGAGGACGACGCCACCGGCAGCATTCGCGCGTCGTGAGTCGCAAGGGCAGTGTTGTACAATTGCACCACTCCACCTCCCGACGTCGGCCCGCATTATCAAATTCCACGTTGATCGATCAACTAGGCTAGGCTCGCGCGCCCGGCGACTTCACCGCGCGCGCTACTTGTGTTAAGCATAAGCAAGCAACGTGGTCTGACGGCACGGCAGGAACATTCGTGGTCTGGATTTTTTTTTTTCTTTTGGAGGAGTGGGTATTCAAAGTGTGATTTTGACTGGGGGAATATACCTGGGATATCCTGATTCATTTGACGGCGAAGTTAATGGTACCGGTGATTCGGACCGTCAATGTCCTTTGATCTGACGGCTGTATATGAAACCGCGCTGATTCCGTGCAGGATTCAGCCGCGATGGCCTAATTTTGTCATCTATATCGATTGGTATCTGGTAGTAGTAACATGGAGAGGATCCGAATCACGATTGATACTGTCCCCATTTATCTACAGTGAACGAATCATATTATTACTGCCTGTTGCATATGCAGATATACGATGGGAGGAGAATCGCTATTTCAAGTCACAGGGTGGAAATGGAATGTCGAAGAGCATTGATACAACATACTATAAACAAAAGCAATTAAATTCAGAACCGCAAAATCATGGATGATATAAAACCGTCCCATTATAGTACTTATTACTGTGGGTGAGGTAATTTTGGTGGTGGGTCATCCTTGATTGTAGTACTATATTCTTATGGACAGTAATTACCGGGTTCGAAACAAGATTGCGGGCTGTAATTCTCCACTCCTCGGAGTTCAAGCAAACGTCTCCACCGACGTGACGGGACGCTGCGACAAGAACGCACTGAGATCGTACTTTTCAGATGGTAGTTGTTGTTTCCTGGCACGGTACGCGAATCATCCTCTCGCGTTTCGTTTACCCTTTACGTGCAACGTCATTTCCACGCACGCGTCTTTCAACAGATATACACGTTGCGATCCTATCGCATTGTTGTACTGTGGACTACCGCTACGTCCGCTACAGGACGCCCGACGAAAAGTACCAGCGCGTAGGCTGCCCTGCACTCCACAGTCCACACTGCACATGCCTCCTCCGACGCCGCAGGAGCGGACGGACGGACGGCCGACGGCAGCTGGATCCGTCCGAGGCTTCAAAAAAGCAACAGGGAATCCGGCCCCACCACACCACACTGCCAATCACTCTCCTCCCGCGCGGTCCAAAAGCCTCCCCCCCGCCCGCAATAGGCCGTACTCGCGGGCCCCTACAAGGCCAGCTGCCTCCCCGGGCCCACCCTCGATCGGACGGAGGTCCGCATGAGTGCTATTGGTGGTTGGTACCCGGTGGCTGGTAGCTACTCCAGTATATACAGCTGAAAGACCTCACCTGATTACTCGATCAAAACCGAACCGAGGAGACCGATTTGGTGCTGAAACGAGCGCGATGACTGGTGACGGATCGAACCGGGTGATGATGAGTGGGATTTCCATCGGGTCGCAAGGCGAGCCTGTTTCCCGAGAGCTTATCCATCAACAATTTGTACAAAATCACAGCACCGGTCGCTGTGGAGTGGTAGTGTAAACTAGCGCTGTATTCTTTTTTTTTCTCTTTTGTGCGGTACAAACGGGTTCGATGGCAACGTTACTGGTGCGAAATTAAAGACTCGCCAATGGTGTGGCGCGGCGAAGATTAATAAACGTTATCACACCGCGAACGAGGATCACGAAAGAGTGATGCGAGTGCAGAAACGGATGGATCGATTCGTCCGAGAGACAATGAAACCTGCGGTTCGTTTCTTCATTTTTCAATGGAAAGAAACAGCACGTTCACGGAAAAAGAATGCGCGGGGAAATATAAGCATATAGTGACAACGAAACCGAACGATCGAAGGATCAGTCGTATGTGCAGTGGCCGCTCCTATCAGATCACTACCGGATGTCAATCGCGCATCGCTTTCCATCGATATGATGCTTGATGCATCAGCAAATAGCAAGCGGCCGGTGCATTATTAATTCCCGGGTACGCATCTTGCCCTGAACTGAACTTCTTGCGCGCAAGTGGGTGACCGATGGATGGGGGTTGGTTGAATTAACTAAAACTTTCGTTTTAAATAATATATATGGGTCCGAAATATAAACGCGGGCGATCGTGAAACGTCTGCACTAAACATAGCACTAGTTGCGAAATAAAGTAGCTTATCTATCCAGCCCGTTCGTCCATGTGACCGATCGTCGAGAATAATAAAACAACAACCCTATCTTGTCCCCGGCGGGGCCACCGGCCACCCGAGAGCCTTGTCAGCACGAATAAGCGCGCGCGAGCTCCGGCCGGTCGATCGGCGATAGCGACGATGATCCCGGGTAGTTGCGCCTTTGCCGGGAATGGCCAACCCGAGCGTAACCGCACGTAAAGCCGCGCGGTTACGTTTCCTTCTACTTCGCAGGTCCGGTCGTCGTCGTCGGACTTGTTGAAATCGGCCGACCGGCGGGTGGCGTGCCCGGCCAGATTGGTTGGTTTCGTCGGAATCACTACCATTCTGCGTCGACTGCTGATTTCTGGTGTGTCTACTGTCAGTGCGTCTGTGAGGTCCAGGCAGGCAAGCAACCGTGAAGCGGTCGGCGGAAGGTTCGCACGCCGCTTTCAGCCGAGGGATCGCGGCGCGTCAGCTCTCACGTCGATTCCCGCGCGTGGGAGCTGACGCGGCGGTCGCACGAGACGGAAAACGACAGCCGCTTCAGCCCATGGCGCGATCGGATCCACTGGGTTGGTTGGCCTTGCCTGGCACTCGGCCCACTGGACTACCGCAGGGTTCCAGCTCCAGGCCGTTCCGACAAGAAGAGCGATCCACATGGCTATCGGGTCGGATTACTGGTGGGCCTAATTCCAGGTCCACTGGTCTTTTTGAACTTTTTTAATTTTTAGTATAAATGATGAGATAATGTCCTTGTTTCCTCCCAATAAAAATGAAGTCCACCACCATATGTTCCAGGCCAATTTACTCAATCAAACAAAAACAAATTACCAAAACCTACCCCGTGAAGAAATGTTTCAGAGAATAAATCACAGGCCACATTACAATTCGGTCCATAGTAGTACTGTAAGTGGCAACTACTACGTACAGTACGTACGACGGAAAAACAGCAGTAAAGCAATTAGAGCTACAGAGTCCGCAGCAGGCGACAAGCAAGGCAGAAGCATGACGGGCTTGTTTGGTTGGAGGTCTAAAAAATCTGCCTATTACTGGCTGGCCCAGGCAGCCGGTGGCCACGCAGCAACCAAACAACCCCGGCATGCCTGGGGCCCTAGACTGTAATCTGCTCGCGCAACAAGTCAAAACCCAGACCAAGACCGCAGATGGTCCAACCTGTTACTGTCAGCTCGTGGCAAACTGGCAGCCCACCCCTAAATGCTTGTCCCTCTCCTGGTGTCACCAGGTGCGATTCACTTCACTTGCTACAAAGATGAGCAGATAACTTTGCGTATCCGACCTTAAGGATCTTACAAATTCTGCTTCCGGCTGCTCTGTTCTTGCCTTGCGCTGCTATCAAGAAAGGTACAGGAAGAAGCGAGGTTGCAGCTCTGGAACCGAACAACAAAACCTACCTCGATGCCTCTGCAAAAGAAGCATCTTTGGACTGCCAACTTTAAACAAGTTTGAACATACAAGAAGAACCTACGAAAAAAAAAAAACTGGGAATTGGTTGATGTCGAAACCTACGAGGGACAACAGCTAGCAGATACACCAGGCGGCAAACAAATTGAAATGGACAGAGCGCCAAAAGGCTAGCATGGTCTTGGTATACTTTTGCCAGTTCAGTTCCGACTGGCTTTCAGTTTAAAACTTCTGAAACAATCAAGACTCACAAAGGTAGATGGATGCAAGAAAAGGAAAAAATGGCCCTGCAACAAAAAAAATATCACATTTATAGTGATGTTATATAGGAAAAATGACCAGAATATGACTTATTTATGTTCTTGTTCTTTTCGAACTGGCTGATACATTGGCTATTCACCTGTGGATTACAACCATAATCCAGACCCTTCCTGGGTGGCTAAAAGCTAAGACTGCTACTATAAACTACTAGCTTTCTCCATCCTTATAAACATGATACTTTTCTTTCTTTATCTAACAAAAGAATGAACATTGACAAACTCTGATTTTCTATCTTTTTACTCCCAAGAGTTAATTGCTCTGCTTATTCACATACTAAACTCTTCCCATGGGAGAAAAAGGAGGATCAACTACAATAGATGGTGTTTTTTCTTTCCTTCTCTTTGGTTTCTTCTTATCTTTGGTTGTGACTGAATCAATTAACTGCCTCACTTCGTCCTTGAGGAGCATTTTTAGAGAACTGGAGTATAGCTTGTTCTTGAACTTCTCGATACCAATGTCAGACGAAGCTTCAGAACAGTGAAGCAAGGAGATGCAGATGGAAAATGCCTGCAATGCTGATAATCGAGCGTGGAAGTCCACCGAGAAATGCCCACTCCCATCTGCCTTCATTGAAAGTGCTGGGAGAATTTCTTTGTTACTCTGTTCCAACATTTTATCAAGTTAGATACAATAGTTATTAGAAAAGAATCTGAACTGTATGCAAAGTAAGCTAGGTAAGTGGCTGTCTGCAAAGCATGTTAGAGAAATAACACAATAGAAACAACTAACTCTATCAACATCTATGATAGCACCCTTGATATGTAAATTTAAATTTATAATCTAGACCAGCAATTTGTGAATACATGAATATTTGGAGATATGAAATCTTAATTAATCATATTCACTAAAACTTGCTCCACCTACTATAAACAAGTGGAAATAAATAAACAAAATTTGCATGATAAGAGAAAACTACCAGGTTACCTGAACAAATAACTCCATAGGATGTTTGCTTTCATTCATCACAGAATCAGTCCAGTAACTATCATATGAATTGTCAAGGACAACGATTGGGCAAGACATATCCCATCCGCCGCAATCACAGGCTCCACCAGACTTCAAACGGTCAAGTAATGGTGATGGGCTGGCCTCATCGTCCCTGGGTAATCCATGTGCCCCACCTGTCGTAACTGCTTTGATGGTACCAGGTGACGAGTCAGCTTTCACTTCTTTGGACTTCGTTTTATGGAATGGCACCTGGATGACAATGGCAGCAACCTCCAAATGAGGATGAAGGTCTTCTCGGGACCAAAGGCAAGATGCCAATACATCTGAGTTGTTCCTTGAAGTATTTTGTCTCTGCATTAGATTATTTCTTTGTCGGTTATCCTCAGAGACTGAATTTTTTACAACACTGCTGAAAGATGGTTGAATGGCATCTGTACACTGAATTGTCTCAACGGCTGAACTCCGTCTCGCATGAGCAATGTCATACAAAACAAACTCACTGATAGCTGAGTTATTTAAAGTACCATCTTCTGCAACATTAGAGTACAAATAGGAAGAAACGTGCATCTGGCCTACAATTGGAGGCAGACACCCACGCCTATTGTCCTTGGAGGTCCTTCCCACAGTGCTTGCTCGCTTGCCAATGCTATGGAAAGTATAAATCCAGTTTAGTTCATTCCCAGCTTTCCAAGTATTAGCATAAATAGATTCTTCTGGACCCTTGGTACAAAACTCAAAACCAAAAGCACCATTACTGGGATTCAATTTAATAATGGCATGGAGATGAGTTGGTGATGAAGTAACCGTCAAATTCTGGACTTCCCCGCTTGTTTTGCAATCAGGTATCAGGTTTTGCTCAGTCCTTGGGATCTCACTTAACAAAGATTTGCGCAATACTCGTCTTTTTTCTCCGAATAGCGAAGTATTAGATTTTGAATCTTCCATTTCCATCAAACTAGGGTTCCTTTGAGACTTGGACTTCATGATAGGATTAAGAATTTTCTTGAATGGACTAGATCGAGCCTTTTTATTGCCATCAACACCACGGGTACATTCTGATGAGCATGTAGATGTAGCATCAAAAACTCCCACCTTTGTTGAAAAAGATTTCGGTAGGTTACATACATCTCTTTCATCAAGATGAAAACCAACTGAATGTTGACAATTTGATCTTGCAACTTTGCTGCAACTTCCTTCTAGCAAGTGAGGGGTTGTATTTGTGCATGCACCTTCAGTGGTGTCTTCCTCGAGTGATATCTCCAAGAAATTGTCTATTTCATCACATTTCAACAAATTGCAGTCCCTGCGTGGCCTCTCAAGCACCAAGTCATCCTCAGGAATCCCACGGAGTGAAAGGTTCAAAAACTCTCGGGAAGCTTGACGAATTGTATGATTTTTTCCCACAGGTCTTGTCTCGCATGAACGACTCTGCTGCGACAAGCCAATTCCGCTCGTGCAAGGCTGTGATGAAGAATTAACAATCTCAAAGGACAAAAATGTATCTCTGTTGCCTGAAGAAATTATTTTGCCCCTCCCCTCTTGGAGATTCCTGAGTCTGCTAACTTCACTTGAGCTTTGATACATAGAGCCGCGCTTGTGAAAGATGCTATATCCTGGGTTCGCTTCTCGATATCTTGAAGGCAAACTGTTGCAGTGGAAATTTGGGATCCTGTCGAGGCATGATTCTTCTGGTTTTCCGTCTGCACGCTTCAACTGACTAAATCTTCTTTGTTGTTTTTCTCTGCTGGTATTATCTGTTTCCCTATTAATTGATCCCATGCTTTCGTTAGCTGGTCCCAGTCTAGAACGATTACCCACAGAGGAAACCTGCACACCAAACTATTGTTAGCTACTCAGATACATATGTAATACTTTTTTTTCGTGCACTGAAAAGCATTGCAGATAAAAAATATGATAGAATCAGATAGGCATGTGTTGCTAATAATCCAATTATAATGTAGTAGGCAATCATAGGATACTGTATTTGAACATCAAAGGATGGACTTAAAGATCTGCAATATACCATTGGAAGATAGAAATGTGCAAACCTAATATATGAAGTGCTTTGTGCAGGCAAAGGAGGAATGCATTATGCATCATTCTACATAACCACAAAATAATAAAAAAAGAAAACATCTTCTTTTCCACAAACACGATAGATTAGCTTTTTACTCTTCAAACGGTTTCAAGCATTCACCAACGCCCTGCTATTCATGGTTTAACCATGGGAAGAAATGACCATTTCCTACATGCTAATCTAATCCCACAACCGAACCGGCAAGCGCTTCTAAAGAAACTTTCAGTAGTCTCACATCTGCGTCCAATGTCTCAACATACCACCAATAGAATCCAGACATTTCTTTAACAAACCCAGAGTTTTCAGCCAGATAGCCTGCCCGCCGTCCCCAAAACACAACCTTGCTCAATCGCCATTGCCCAAATCCTCATCCAATCACACCATAAATACTACCACGGCTAAATAGCAAACAGCTTCAGTTTCGAATGAACTGAAGACCAGACTCATAAACGAGTCAACGAAGTTCATTACCTGGACTCTCCGAGAATCAATCAGCGCTGCAGAGGAGGTAGATTCCTCACGACGCCTCCCGCGTGAGCGCGAAACAAAAAGGCATGGGTTTTGATTGGCGCCTTGGAGGTAGGACGAGTTGCTGGGGCGCTCGCTGACCTACTCCCTGTCCCCGGTCTTGGCGGCTGATGAAATAGAGAAGCTAATCTGAACTCTGGAAGTCTGGAATCTCTTTGCGCCTCTGCAAAGTGAAAGTGTGAGCTGTAAAATAGCTTGAGGTCAGGGTCTGGAGTGTAATATTTCCTAGAAGCGCTGTGTGTTTGTGTCCAGCCCCGTTTGTTTAGTTTAGTTTAGGTGCTTCGGAACAACACTTTTGCGTATCTCGAGCTCGAGGAGTCTCCTGCTCCAGCTGCTGATTAAGGGTCCTAGTGGAGTAGTTGTTGATTAGTGTTTAATCGCCAGGGGAGACAAGCGTATGGGCTGTTTGGGGAAATGTGTAGCTGCTGGAGGAGATCTGGAGATGCCGTCGGTTCGTCAGAATTTACTTTGCAGATAGAAGTGGCTAGTTTGTATAAAGAAAAAGAAAAACAGCTAGGAGTAGTTTGCAGATATAGAAGAAAACTGACGTATGTAGTCATGTAGACTATACCCTGACCATGAGCGACGGCCGAGTTCAGACAGACAGGCGCACCCATGCATGAGTGCTGCATGGGCCATTGGTTGCTTCAGATTCAAAGATCGAAGCAGTACTGGACGCGAAACATTGCTTGCAAAGTTGCAATCACGGATGTGCTTACCAATCTAGAAGAACGAAAGACGAGACTATTTGGGGTTCTATGATAATCTTGGTCGAGGAGATCCGGGCGAGATAAAGCTCCTGTTTGTTTCCGCTTATAAGTGGCTTATCGATGAAAATAAGCGGTAATCCCATCAAACATTCTGCTTATTTTCGCTTATTCTCATTTCTGCTGACCGCCGCTTCACTGTTTTGTATTATGATAATTGAAAAGTAGGAATAAAAAAATCCTTACTATTTTATCAATTTAAACGTGATCTAGAGAATTGTAAACAAACGCAGGGAGAAATGCATTTAGCTTTTGTGCATTGGAGCCTGGGATGAAGGTGGCGGGCGGGGAGCCGGGGACAGCCTGCTTGGGTAACCATCGAGCGTGGCAGGCAATTATTCACTTTTTTTTTCTCATTCTGTATGACTGTATCCGGCACCCATTTCCCTCTGCGACTCTGCTCCTTTTGTTCTCTTGTTTCCGTCCTGTTCAGCCCATCGCCTCTGCATTATCTCCTGAATCCTGATCCGATTATAACATCAGGAAACTTGATGCATAACTACAAACGCCGTGTCACTATATGAACTTTTGTTACACACTTCATAGGTCATACCATCAAATGCTATAGCAGGCAAAACGCCCTGTGCATCCTTCTGGAAGCATAATCACCATGACGCCATGCACGCAAAAGTGTTTCTCCTTGCGAAAACACATGCCGGCTGCGTGAGCAGGACACCGTGAGTTCATGCAGGCACGTGATGCTCACTTTGTCGTCAAGATTCCTGGGCAGATCCACAATTCACAAGCTCAGGTTGTCTCCTCGGCCAGTCCGCGACGTTGGTCCTAAGATGCCCGCTGCCCTTTTCTTGTCTTTAGTAAAGCCAGCCGGATGCTAATTGACTATTGTTGTACTAATCTTTTTAGCTTCCAATGCTTGCAGCGATGGAGAATGGGTGAATGTTCTCTTCTCGTTTGAAAGGACTCTCTGAATCAGTTTTGCTCGCACAGCCCGCATACAACTGCGGGCCTGCAGCCGCCTTTTCTTTTTTTGACAAAGTACCCCATATTTATTAATCAACATGGTTTACAGTGGTACAAACTCCACCCAGAGGATTAATCAGCCACATGTGACGTCCTATATATTAGTAAGCTGATGGGGGGAGGAATTCCGGTGCTGTGGTTAATTTCACTACCGTGTATGCCTTTTACAGTCGCCACGTCGTCGGTAGTTTTTCCTTTGGTCTTTCCGTTGTAGTTTCTCGGTCTGTTTTGTGACCCGGACGGCCCATGTGTGGACCTGTTTTCTGGCTTTCCTCGCGCTTCCACAGTTTTCTTTCCGGTCGGTTGCCGTGTGCGGCCATTGGATGACGCCATCACGAATTTGGCCTGTGTGTGAGCATGTTTTTCTTATTTCTTCTTGTTTAACATGGAGACGCATCGAGAGGGAGAGACGAAGAGATAGATGCAACGAGATGGGAGAGGAGGACACCATGTTGTGGCAGCGTGGCTGTGAGAGGAGGGGAAGTGCGGTGGTGCAAGCTTTTGTGGTAGGGCGAAGGAAATAGACACACGACTGATCAATGGATCTCACACCCAAGTGCTTGATGGATGCGTGTGTTGGTCAGGGAAAGAATGACCATATGCTATGAGAGCTAGAGCAGCTGACCAACAACGATGCTGGAGAAGAAATTGTGGACAGGTTGAGATTTAAGAGGCAGCCGTGGTGGCCATGTGCAAGATGGATAGTAGCTTGGAGGGCCGAGCAAAAAGTCCGAACTGCGTCCAAAGGACCGTGGTTGTGCTTTGCGAGCTCTGCAATGGATGCCGTGAATTCTGTAGAATAGAGAGAGCAAGATAAACTATGAGAGGGAGCCTAAAAAATAAAGATGAAGATAATAACGCTGGCTTTGGCAGCTGTCCGTGGGCGGCATAACGCACAACATATGGCGTCCGCCTCTCTTGCTGATCATGTGTGAGTGGCAGGTGGATTCTTGGGAATTGGAGAATAGAAATTAATTTTTCTTAATAAAAAAGAAAATGGGTTTATCACATTGTTTCTCTTGAAAGCGTGCACCATGATATATTTAGAGAAAAATATGTGTTAACTGAAAATGCTCATGTGCAGTTTAACATAGAAACTGTCAATTATATAATTTGAATATAAGAATAATAATATACCTTTTTCTTTGGAGCCTTTAAACTCAGTTAGAATTGTAAAATTATCTTTTAGGTTATTTTGAACATAACATAAAAATTACTTTCGTTCTAAATTATAAGACGTTTTAGTTTTGAGCATGAGAATTAAGAAAAATAAAAAAAATAGATAAACAAAATATGAGAAGGTGAGAGATAGAGATAAGAATATATTGAGAACAAAGGAAGGTACATTGAGATGCAAGGACATATTATAATTTATAAGAAAACTTGACAAGTTTAAAATGTCATATAATTTAAAATAAAAAGAGTATATAATTTTCTAATTGTATAGTCTCCTTTCATTTTTGGTTCAGAACCTTTGTTTGTTGGTAAACGTGTGGGGAGTCTCCCTTTGCATGTGCTTCTACACGAAACTAACCGAGCCCAATAAATAAGGCAAATTTCCATGCCGATGATATGTTTGGCTAAGAGATAAAAGAAATATCCTCTAACAAAAAGAAAACTGCTTAGATAAAAACGAACAATGTATCTACTAATTCATCAAAAATCTTGAACACATGACTGAGCGGGCGCAGCGGAGTGCGCCAACTTTGCTAGTACTTTCATATACCTACCCTGAAAGTGCATCTATGCCCCTAGTGGGTTTTGGTGGTTGTATGACAACATGATTAAAGAACTAATTCTCTTTGTGAGTATATGAGCAGGTTGTATATGAAGAATATTTGTTGCATTGATATAAAGTGTATAAATTATGTAAGAAAATGGGCCTATATGATGAAATGGAGAAGTATCAAATAAATAGATCCATATAAGCAATACTATAACAAGCCAAGACTTGAAGGAAATATGAGACATGAAAACCATTGATATGAGATGGTCTCTACAAATTCGTGTTGTCAAGAAAAAGAAGTGATCAAGTGGTATTTCTATATGGCATTTAATCTTAGAAACAACTTGATCAAATCAATACATCAAACATGAATTCAAAAGAAGGCATAACGATGATACAAAGTTATGTGTGACTCAAGATAGTAAGATGGTGAAGGATTGATATGACTTGGTCACGATGGACTATGGACGGGAGAAGGGCAAGATGGAGTCTTGGCACCGAGGGATCCAAGCCATGGTGAAGGGCAGGTGGAGTACAATCACGATAGACCGATCAAGCTATTTGTGGTCATACATTTCCAAGTATTATTCATTATTGGAATATGAAAATATACTATGACTTGTGAACAAAAAGATAAAAATGGACATGACAAATAAAAAGTTTCCAAGTCACAAGCTCTAGGTGATGACACTCAGCAAAAGCACATGTGGCAGCCCTCATAAAGTTTAAAAGAGAAGAAGTGGTAAAATTCATTATCATGCAAGCTCAAGTTGAGGAGATGTTTTTTATTTTAATCTTGAGTTTAGGCATGCGGCTCTATCAAGAGGAATGCTACATGGTTTGCATTTAATGTCTCAATGCTCAAAGAAAAACCCAAGTGAGATGAGAGAAACACAACACCTACACTCACACTAACTCTCACTGTGACAGGGAAAATCGGTATAACCAGTTTATCAAACCGGAGGGACCGGTTTTGGTTCAAACCTCTAACGGCTAGTTCAGGAAAACCGGTGCCACCGGTTTGCGAAACCGGTGTAACCGGTTTTGACTGGTTCAGTATAACGGCTAGTTTTTTGGGACAAGTATAAATACTTCCTTCCCTCCTCCTTTAGATGCTGCTGATGGTGTGCACGAAGAAAATACATCCAAAGCCTTGTAGAGCTCTCCCCAACACTTCTTTGTGAGGTTTGAGTGATTTGTGAGAAATCCTAAGCATTGGGTTGAGAGGGATTGAGATTGAGAGCACAAAAGCGAAAATACTACACTTGAACATTTAAGCATTGCGTTGCAAATCCGTGAAGCATTTGTTACTCTTGGAGGTGAATCTTCCTAGTCGGCTAGGCGTCGCCCTAGAGCTCCCAAGCTTGTGGTGAGTTTTGGGAAAGTTTGTGAAGGTCCGCTTCGCCTCCGCAAGGAAAGAAACAAAGATAGTGGATCGGAAAAAGCGGTTGAAAGAGACCTGACTTGGAGTGTGGCTTGTGAGCAGCTCAAGCTTCCTCAACGGAGACGTAGGGTTCACGGGGTGAATCTGAACTTCGGCAAACAATTCTCCGTGTGCTTTATTTGGTTTATTTTCTTAAGTTCTTGCTTCCATTATTTGTGATTCATAGGTTGCATGTGTAGTTGTGCTAGTACTCTTAGTGATCACTTGCTCTAGATCTTGCATGCTGCGTTAAGACCTTTAGGTTTGCTAGAACTAAGTGGGATGTGATTATTTCCTGTTTTATTCTCTCTGCTCTGAGGGAAACCGGTGGGTCCGGTTTACCAAATCGGTGGGACCGGTTTTGGTCAGTGCTCAATTATATAGATTCTTGGTGAATCTAGTTTGTGTGTATCTTGGTTGCTCTCTTGTGTAGTTCACACTAGTGTAGCCCCTCTGGTTAGTGTGCTACTTGTTTTATTTCTCTCTATTCTACGAAAACCGGTGTAACCGGTTTGTCAAACCGGTGGGTCCGATTATAGAAGTTTGTTTTCTGAGGTTGATTCTTTGTGAATCTAATTAGGGTGGCTCCTGTCTTTGTTTTTATAGCTTGCCTATCTTAAGTGCTTGGTTCTTTCTCTTGATTAATTGTTTTATCCCAAACTTTCTGATAAAACCGGTGTAAATGGTTTGCTAAATCGGTGCAACTGGTTTTGACAGTTTTAATTCCGTTGCGAGTTTTTATTAAAATTTTAGAAATGCCTATTCAACCCCCCCCCCCCCCCCCCCCCACCTCTAGGCGACATCAAGGAACTTTCATACCCTCTAACTAGCAGATGTGCATCCCTGTTTGAACAATTTCGAAATACGTAAATTCTGTCATCCTTGCCTTGATCTTCCTAACAACATGGCCATAGCAGATGGGCCTGCAGCGGCCTGGTTTCCTTTATGATACATGGATCGAGATGAATGACCCAAAAACGGCCTGGTTTCCTTTACGATACATGGATCGAGATGAATGACCCAAAAACGGCCTAGCCCAAGACGTATCTGCTGTGCCTGTGCCTAAAGGTGGCCAAACAGGTGGCCCGGTCCGGCACGACCTGGACCTTAAAAAGCCCGGCACGTTTAATATAGGCCGGTACGGCCCATGGGTCATTTTGGACCGTGCCGAGACAGCCTTAAAACTTTGCTTCCGGCCCATAACAGGGCTCTAAAATACAAATTTGTGCCGGACCGGTCTACTAGGCATGTAACTAAATAGGCCCAATAATTCAATTATAGCATATTAATACTTAAAAGTGATAAAAAATAAAGAGAAATAAGATTGATGGTGGGATTTGAACTCAAAACCTCCATTAAAGTAAAGAGATGATTTACCAACACACTAAAAAATTCTTTTTTGATTATAACATAAATATAATTATATTTAAACAAACTTTATCGGACCGTACCATACCGGTTCTAGGGCCTGGCCGTCGACCCAAGCATAATCCTTATCATAGGGCCGTGACAGCACGGGCCCTAAATTGAGTGGGCCGTGCCGTGCTCGGACCATATTTTCTTTTACATGTTTCATGCCAGCTCACTCGGCCCGGCCTCTTTGACCACCTTTACCTGCGCCTGTACGTCTCGCCATGGATGGACCCATGGTCGTGATTCGTATCTTACTTCAGTTCCCTGATGCTTCAACCAACCTTCTTTCTTCAGTACATCACTAATAGAAACATACTATACTAGATAACACACTAGCACACAGTTCTGAATCAAGTTTTTGCAATGTGAAATACCGTTACATAGTGACAGCAATACCTCTCCGATGGTAGTAAGTTTGAAACAGAAACTATGCTCTGGTAATAACGACGTCCACCAGTTACCGTGTCCCACTGGATCAGAAGTTTCAGAACTCAAAAGCTGCTAGTCGCTTTGGCAGGAATAATACGAATGCTGAACAAGTCAGTCAGTCATCAGACAATCGTTGACGGTTATGTGACTAATAATCAGGTTCACTATATATAGGATTATAGAGGTTGTTTGGATGTTTTTCAATGTTAACCTTATCAAATCTTGGTGTTACCAATACAAGGGTAACATCAAAACATTGATAAAGTAATGTTTGGATGAAAATCGTACCAAATTTTGATATCGTTGTTACTATGACATATGAGCCCCACATGTTAGAGCATCTCCAAAAGTTCCCCAAAAACTCTCTCTAAATCAAATTAATAAGGTTTAGTCTAAAAAACCATCTCTATCAGCTCCACTAAACAACTCATAAATTTATTCTCTTCCTAAATTCTCCTTATTTATAGCTAGAAATGAGGGGAAATTTGGGGACCTTAATACTTATATTTAGAAGAAAATTAATGATATTATAATTCCAGATACTGATGTGACCCAATCAAAAGTTTTTCTGATCTAATTTTAGAGAGAACTGTTAGAGGAGACAAAAAAATTTCTCTTTAATAATTTTTAGACTACTCCCAAAAACACTTTTTTAGAATCAATATTATTATAAAAAATTTGGTTAAAATATAGTCAACTGAGATCTAGTTTTGTAGATTAAGGGTTTGTTTGGATTTGGACCAAAACTAGCTTGCAAATCTTGGCTCAGCCCGCGCACGCCGGCGCGTTGGCGGCTGTTTTTCTCGCCTGCATCTCGCCCTCGCATTGGCAACGAAAATAACTATGTTTCTGCTAGCTTGCCCAACTTTGGAAAAGCATCGGCATTATTCCAAACATGCGCCAAATCTGCGTTGAGCGTGACAAATTTTGGCGGATGAGTGTTGGCGTCCATCCAAACAAACACTAAATTGCAAGGAGTGTTATGATGTCATTAGTTCACAAATCAGATGCATCATTTAAAATATTACCATCTAAAGACACTTAGTCTAAAAAAATTGAAGTTTGAGCCATCCACTAAATGATTACTACGTCAAAAGTTAGAGGTCCAGCTCCCGCACCAAATTTTGGCGCTGGTTTTGCTCGCCCGCACCAACGTCAATGCTTTGCTGGAGTTTGTACTGAACTGTACCAAATTTTTGCTGGCCTGGCCAAATGTTGGAGCATAATCAAATGACAACCAATTACAAAGGCATGACCAAATATTGGTAAGGTATGTATCGGTAGCCATCCAAACAGACTTGTGCAATGACTGAATTACTAAATTAATCTCTTGATTCATCGCTAGAGAGAATCTCAGATTAGTCCATTCCCCTGTAGAATTCGACGAGGTCCTTGGCCATGGCCACGAACAGGAACAGGTAGCCAGGCCGCCGCCATGGTTCGGAGAAATTTGGCGCGGGACGGCCGCGGGTTCGCGCGCAAACCGAAGGGCGAAGGCGGTTGGTTGTCCGACTCCGACTCCGAGCGGGAGCCGAGTTTGCTCTGTTTTTGGAAGGTTCAGGCTTGCGTTCCGAGTTTCCAGCACATTGAAAGATCGAACAATCAGTTGCTTGCAGCTTACGCTGGCTGAGTACTCCGATCTGCGGCCACGCCTGAATGAAGTCCCGTGATTAGCCTCGCCTATAAAACTAACACGACATGCAGTGCAACCGCATCTTCCACTCGTCAATTCGTCATCCATCCTCCGTTCTGCCCTCTCGTCGCTAGGGTTCCGCCGCCACCTCCCTTCCCTTCCAGTCCAGACTCCAGAGCAAGAAGAAGACCGCCATGTCGCCGCCCATCCTTGGCGACCTCCCGCCGTGCCTCTATTTCGATCCCACCGACGAGCAGCTCATCCGGCTCTACCTGCTCCCGCGCGTCCGCGGCCAGCCGGACCTCATCCCCGGCCTGATCATCGACGACGACACCGCCGCCAACACGCAGCCATGGAAGCTCTTCAGCCGCCACGGCCTCGTAGACCAACCTGATCGGGTCCCAGCCTTCTTCTTCGTCCGCACCAATGGCGCCGCACGCCCGGATCGAGGGTGCCATGGCGGCGGCTCATGGAAGAGCATGAGGAGCGGCGAGCAGGTGTTGCCGCTCGTGAACGGCGAGAAGATCAAGTGGACCCGGCACAACTTGAACTTCCAGATGAGCAGCGGCGGCAGCGTCGGGTGGGTGATGCACGAGTACATCCTCGCCGACCACCCGTCTCTCAAGATCTGCAGCATCGCCTTCACCGGCCACTGCAAGAAGCGCATGCGAGCGCCCGACGGCTACACCGAAGACTGCGAGCCCGTGCCTCAGCGCCCGCGCGTCGCCGACGGCTCTGCTGAAGCTGGGAGCACGACGTCGACGTCCTTCTTCGTTCAAGACATGAGCGCGGTGCAAGATTTTCAAGGTCGTCAAGACTCTGCTTCCGGGACTTCTGGGAGCTCCACGGCGGCCTTCGTCCAGGACACCAGCGCCGCGCAAGACTGTGAAGACCCCGTGCCAATTTTGTCTGCCGAGGAAATAGCACAGATGATGAACGAACTGATGCCTTTGTTGGAGGAGCCCGGGATGACGATGGAGGAGCAGCTCGAATCGGACGTCGACAGCATGGTCACCGGAGGAGGAGGACAGGATACCATCATCACTTGGGAAGGCTTCGAGTTCGACCTCTGCTGAGCTAGCTAGTGTTTCATCGCATCCAAGCTCTACTGTGGCCTGCTGTAAAAACAGAGCCTCGCTCGACCTTTCGATCATGTAAACTGTAATGTTTCCTTTCAAGGGATCAGCTAAATGAAGTGCCGTTCTAGGATTGTTGATGTTTCTTTGCTAATATGTGATGATCTCCAACTGTGAGGTCTCAGTTTGAAACCGCTCATTGTTTGACCCTTTGCTTGATGAATGACCTGCTAGCTAATTATTACTACTGAAGAATCACTACGTACTCTGAATCAGAACAACATAGTCAGTTGGGAAGGATGATGTAAACTACACTCTTCCTTCCATGGGTTCAGCTAAAACTGCGTTGATGTAAATGTTTCTTTATTAAAACATGATAATCGTTATATGTCTTGCCACTGTAATTATTTGTTCCCAGAAGATTTCAGTTCAAAACCATTCTTCTGATGATTCCTTGCTTGATTGGAAACCCTTTTTTATGCGCAAGGATCACACTAGTTTTGAATCAGAGCAGCATAGTACAAAGCAGATTTTGTCTCATGCGCCATTTGCCTGATGATAAGACCATTTCTGAATAACCACTACTATTGGATCAGAACAGCGTAGTGCAGAGCAGACTGAAACTTAAAAACAGACGGGACACATTATTCTGTATAAGATTGTGAAACAACCTACAACACAATACTCATATATCCAAAAAAAAAATTGTTGCTTATGAGACAACACTAGGTAAGATCCACATTATGGATGCACGTGCTATCGACTCATCCAAGACATGGTGAAACAAAACCTTGTGGTCTTCCAACGAGTACACACCCAAGGTATTCCTGGTACCCGCTTTGCACGCGTAACAGTCCCCGTTCTTGCCGAAGAAGTAGACGCAGTTGCTCCTGCATCCCATCGCCTCCACCGTGAACGCCGAGTCCGGGCCCACGAACAGCGCCCTGCCGCCGTCCAGCCTCACCACCCTGGTCCATCGCCGACCCTCCGCCTCCACCGCGAACACCAAGTCCGGGCCCATGAACATTAACTCTATCAAATTATTAAAATATCAGATCATCTTAAAAATATAAAACATCACTTATTAATCAAATTTAATTTTATTCTTATCATTAAAAATTAATTATTAGGGCTCTTTTACCGTAGTCCCGCTTCTATTCTCTTGCACCTTAGGGTGTAAGATAAGAAATAAATCTGGACCCTTGAATTTTTAGGAAGAGAAAATAATAAAAATACATTATTTTGGTTTACTTTCTAGCGGTAGCTCCTTTTTTATGGGAAATGCATGCAGCCATGCATGCATGATTTACTCCGTGCTTCCATGTTACTAGATGTGATCCGGATTGATTACCATACATATTATTTGTTTTTATAAGACTGACACGCTCTACTCAAATATTTAGAACTTGAACAAAGCATTGATCAAAGACGTCCATGTTCATTTTTTTGATTTTATGTACCTTTGATGCTGGTGCTTTCTCTATGTCATGTATAATTTTGATCAGAAAATTTAGTTTGTGTGCTGGGTACACAAAATAAGTATGGTATACTTGTCATGTTATCTTTCTATCACGTTCCTATGTATTTTTGAGTTTGGGCTATCAATCTGTCATGTTCTCTTGCTACTTGCACTCTTTTCTTTTGTTACAATACTATATGTATGTTGTAGCCATGTGTGTGGTGCGACATGGATGCCACAAGTAAAATTCTGTCACGTTTTTCTTTTGTTGTGCCTGTAAAATCTATAAAAGCTAATATATCACGGTAATATCCTAAAATTTAGGAGGAAAATCTTTCCTTGATTATCCTTGCGTGTCATGCATTTGGATATGATTGATCTGTCGCTACCCTACCGTTTTTCTTTCTCTCATGTTATTTTAAGGAAAGCATACCAGTCGATGGCCTCTTTCTTTAACCATTGCAAATAAAAGAAAGGAAGGATACTTTAACCCAAGCAAATCATATCAAAAGAGCGTTGTTTTTCCTTCCGAAGTTGGTTTGTTGGCTAGCACGTGACATCGTAATCGTTCTTTTTTTGTTTTGTTATTCACGACGAGGGGCTCGCGATGCCGGCGTTCAGTATAGAAACCAGAACGCAAGAGCATCGTGGCTCTATAAAAGTCAGGCGATCTCCGTCCCTCCCAGCCTGCCCAAGACCCCAGGAAGAATAACTAGCAGCTCGGGTCCCCATGCCGCTGAAGGCTGCTCCTCAGGGAGACACCGGCGCCGAAGGTGTTGACGGTGGCAAGGGTGGAGATGGCGTCGACAACGAGAAGGGAGGCAAGGGGGGGGAGGGGGACTGGAGGCAACGGCGGCATCGGTGCCCCTGGAGGGAGGGGCGGTGACGGAGGGACTGGCGCGCCTGGCAAGAAAGGCGGAGACGGAGGCGATGGTGGAAAAGGTGGCCCTTCCGGGTACTTCAAGGGGGTCTACCGCAGGGGCGGGCGTGGCGGCGACGATGGTGACGGAGGCCGCTGTGGCGCTGTTAACTTGTAACCCGATCTCCATCGCCGGCCGTCTGTAATTCGGAGGCCATTGCTCCTGCCAGTATCTTGTTTTTTTCTGTCATGTGATGTTAGTTTCTGTCATGTGCTTTTGTTCTGTTTGTTCTTTCTCGTTACACCCCCCAGTGTGCATGCCTCCCTTCTCTCGAGCTGACCGTTCGTCTCTTCTCTCGATCTGGTACGTCTTCGTCGCCGTTCTCTGGCTGCTCGTCATGGTCTGCTACTGCTATGACAAGTGCGCCAGGTTTCTTCTATTAAAGCCTCGATGATCAAGCAAATCAGATCCAGCTTAATTAATATGATATGCGCCGTGCTTTACTACGAGCCTAAAGAAAAATTTAGGTACGTTTGGCACTGCTTATGCTCAAATTATTTATAGTGGTTATTCTCTCAAAATTGCTTATCATATTTTTGTGAAACTACTTATGCTTAGAGAAAGGATCACCATAAGTACTATAAGCTAACTTTTACTGCTTTGCTCAAAGTGCTTATGGGTTATACAAAATGATAAAGTGCTTATATATCATAAACACTTCTTTGTTTTACTGTTTGGCTGTACAAACTGTTTATTGAGCATAGCACTTTTAATAAGAAGTGCCAAACACATACTTGTGATAATAAACCTATAGCATAAACATATACTCCCTCCATTCCAAAATTATTATCATCATTGATTTTTTTTGCTATCTTTGATCTTTTATCTTATTCAAAAAAACAATCAAAGAATATCATATATTTTCTCATGATATTTTATTACTAGATAAAATTTTAATATAGCTTGTAATTTTTTATATTTTAAAAAATATTTTAAATAAAATGAATGGTTAAAGATAATAAAAAAAAGTCAATGACAATAACAATTTTAAAATGGAGGGAGTATGATTTTACAAACAATGTTAGCCTCAGATATGTGTCAGTATCAAAAACCTTATTACAATAGTTCTACAAAAATATTGCTTCCTTATTAATCTGGCCTGTTCATGCTTGTATTGCTTCCTTATTAATCTGGATTCGTGCCATATATATATTCTGGAATTTATATTAGTGCAGCAATGTCTCATATAGCTTTCTCCACTTGTAATAGGTTTGGGTTTTATAGATTTGTTCACACAATACATTTTTTTTAAAAAAATATTTTTTGCTTCCTTATTATATTTTGGGTTTTATTGCTTCCTTATTAATCTGGATTCGTGCCATATTTAGCTTTTTAGCGAGTGAGAGACAAGAGACAAGTACATTTTCTTTTGAGTGAAGAGACAGATACGTACTACGTGGACAAGCTACAAAGTTGATCTCCCATGATAGATTAGATTAGGCAACAACACATGGTAAGATAAGAATTTGAGATATACAAAAAGAAAATCATTAACACGTACATTTGTCCTCTTGTACACATCTCCATGTGAGGTGTTTGTATATACTTGAAGAAAATAAAGGTAAACAAATCTTGGATTCATGATTCCTATGTGGAACTAAAATTGCAATAATGCATGCAGATCACGCCATGATGTCCGCTAAACGCGGTAGGAGCATGCATCCTGGACACAGCCACACAGGAGGGAATTAATCGGCACCCAAAGAGCGTGCGTGATCTACCCACACCACACACCACCCGTAGCAGTAGCAGCCCATCGATCCGGGATCTCGATCACGATCAGCAACGTGACGCGCCGGGAGACATTGAAGAACAGCCAGCCCTGGTCATGATCTGGTGGTGCGCGGCTGTCGTTGCCGCGTCGCTTTCCAGCGCCCCCTTTTGGATGCACGTATCCACGCGCGCGCACGTACACGCCTACGCCATCCGTGTCACACAACTCATCACAAAGTGTGCAGTGCAAGGCAGGCGGCCGGCGACTTTGCCGTGCTGCTCTTTCTTCTTTTTCCCTCGTCCTGGCCTCCTCTGTTGGTTTCTCTGTTCTGTTCCCTTTTCTCCGCGTCGCGGCATGGCGGCGCCTCGGCGGCGATGGGCGTGGCCTGCTGCCGTCGTCACGGCCGCTGTCACGGCCACGGTCGCTGCGATCGCGGCGGACCTGGTACAGGAGAGGCTGACGGTGGGCATGACTTTCCTCCCCGACGCCGCCTCCACGGGAGCAGGTATTCCTTTTTTCCTCCTCCTCCTTCCGAATTCCGATAATGGCGCCACCGCCTTCATTGATCGGCATTTCCAGCCCACGATGAAGTTATATTTATATGTATCTGTACCTGCGTGTGCGCTCATCTGCAGTGTGCCTGGACGGGAGCCCGCCGGCGTACCACCTGCACCGCGGCACCGGACGCAGCTGGCTGCTCCAGTTCGAGGGCGGCGGCTGGTGCAACGACGCGCCGTCGTGCGCGGAGAGGGCCGGCACGCGGCGAGGATCCACGCGGATCATGACAAAGCTCGAGGTCTTCTCCGGCATCCTCAGCAACAACCCGGCCATGAACCCCGGTAATACCGTCTTCTTTCGTATCTCCATCTCACTGCCAGTTTCAATAATAGCTTAGAGAAGCAAACGTTCGTTCGTAACTGGCAATCGGCGTAACTCGTTCATGATTCGACGTGACTTCCAAACCTCACTAGCCATCCATTACGGATTTGCTTACACGCAACAGTGTATGTTTCATGTTCCTGTTCATGATGATGGTACGGCTTGCTTTTGCAAAAAAAGGCGACAGCGAATTGACCGTCCCAATCTGGTAGGTAGCACGAACAGTTCGCTTTTATCTAGGTCCATGCATTTCGATCGCGAATTCACGCTTATGGTCCTACAAAAATCATTTGCGTGTGGGTGTGGGATAAGATGCACAGTGCTTCCGTTTCTGGCCCACGTACGTATCATTCAGGTCCACTGAAAAAAAAACAATTTTGCTCCAGCTCAACGCAAAGACAAGTCTCATTTTTAGAAGAGGATTTATATTTCCTCGTTTTTAGAAGCACGTGATTTTCTCATAATCATTTTTAAAAGAGAAGTCTCTTAGCAGCTTCAGACTTATTTTTACAGTTAATTTGCTGACGTCCTTGTCATTGTCGATTTCTTTCGCTCCGGACATACTCACTTCAGTTCCTGTAGCCACAAATGATTGTATGTCGCTGTCGATGATATTCTTCAATCGGCGGAGATGAGGATCTTCATCGTATTTGATAACCGGTTTTACTTGCTAACACCGAGCTTGCCCAAATGTTTACAGATTTTTACAACTGGAACCGTGTGAAGTTGCGTTACTGCGATGGCGGATCCTTCACCGGTGATTCAGTATACAATAATGGCGTACGCTTCTCTTCCCAAACTAAATCAAGCCATAATTTCAATGTGTGATTGTCTCTATGTGTTCCTGTGTTTGGCAACATTTTTCTCACTGTTTGATGTTTGCCATTTATGCAGTCATCAGTCCTCTACTTCCGAGGTCAGAGGATATGGGATGCTATCATCACTGACCTCCTTCGGAAGGGCCTTGCGAACGCCGACAAGGTTGCTTAATTCTCTTTAAACCTTTTTTCTTTTTGCGTCACCGTCGTACTTTCAACATAATATATTTTTCTTCCCCGTAGCTGCGGTCATATGGAGGCCACTTCTTTTATTCTCAAGTCTTGCATATGCACACTTCAGGTACTGCTCTCAGGCTGTTCGGCAGGAGGCCTAGCTACATTTTTCCACTGCGACAAACTCAAGGAGCGTCTCGGAGGAGCTGTCACGGTGAAATGCCTGAGTGATGCCGGATTTTTCCTTGATCTGTAAAATTGGAGGCCTAGAAAACAAATGTTCATTCTGACTGCCTGTTTAGTGGATGAAGTGTGTAAAATAACTCTGATTTCCATTTATTTTCAGGAACGACATTTCTGAGAACAACACCATAAGACAATTCTTTAGCAGCTTAGTCTCATTGCAGGTTTGCTCCTTTGCTTTCTATTGTCAAATTGAATTTGAGAAGAATATTCAGTGCTGTGTCGAAGTCATGAACTTTCGTGTAGGGAGTTCAGAAGAATTTGAACAGAGACTGCCTGAATTCATCGGACTATCCATACCTGGTATTAGTTCTTTGAGATTGTTAGTTTCCCTTCAGAAGTGAATGTTGGCAAGTCTCGGATTTTGCTAATCTGCCTACTTTATGCAGTGTTTCTTTCCACAGTATGCACTTCCAAACATCAGAACCCCATATTTCATCTTGAATTCAGCCTACGATGTTTATCAGGTAGAAAGGACTTGCACACTTATTTATTTTAATTTCGAGAAAATAAACCTATGATAATTTTCAGTACCTGGTTATGCATAATGACGTTGGTTCAATTCCCTGATCAGTTCCATCACATTTTTGTACCCCCTTCATCTGATCCTAGAGGGCAATGGAGCCGCTGTAAGTTGGATCCTGGTGCATGCAGCACATCCCAAATTACAACCCTCCAAGGTTACTTTTCCGTTGCACAAATGCATGAAAAACTCTTGATTTCATTTCTGTATATATATTCATAAAATTCAGGTTCAGGTTACGTTGAACAAACATCTGCAAGGTTTTGGATCCATGTTATTCCATCAGCCTATTATTCAGATTTTATATTTGTTTGCAGGCATGAGAAATTCAATGTTGACAGCTCTGGAACAGTTCGAAATCGAACCGAAGGCAGGGATGTTCATTAACTCTTGCTTTGCACATTGCCAGAGTGAACTGCAGGACACATGGTTTGCACCGAATTCACCAATGATACATAATAAGGTATTTGTAAATTACCAGAGCAAGCTATACCTACATGCCACTTTTAGATTGGCCACATATGATGCACTGGTTAACATGATTAAATTTCAGAAAATTGCAGAAGCAGTTGGGGATTGGTACTTCGAAAGAGGCGGCGCCAAAGTGATCGACTGCGCCTACCCCTGTGACCCAACTTGTCACAATATTATACCATCTGATCAGGTTAGTTTTTTTCAGAAAAAAATAACTTGTATGTTCTGGACAAAAGGACACCACTGCTTAACTGCACTTCAGCAATAAAAATCAATAAAACTGACAAATAATGCTTTACTGGTTATAGGAATTGCAGATTTTATGAGTTGCACAGATGATTACATAGATGCCGAATTCTGATCAAAATAGCAAAGTTTCCTCTAATTGGTCAATAAACTGATGGATGAAACAATGTTTATGACGTAAGTGCACTTGAATACTTCACCGCAGAAATATCTTATTATGTTACTTAGTATCAGGCCAATTGTGAAAAGAGTAATTCATTTATAGTCACTTTTCACACATTCTGAGAATTTATTACTTGACCTGGATTAAAATTTATCACTGAACAAAAAAAAAGTCTAAACAGGACAATCATCCATGTCGCTCCACTGCTGAAACTTTCCCTTTACTCCCTTTTATGCAGGATGGAATTTCAGGCGTCCAAAGTGGACCACAGATCTGTTGCATTAGTATTTGTCAACAAATGATTTTTTATCTGTATGTATTGCTCATTCATTCACTATTGATTTGACTTATTGATGAATAAAATGCAGAGCCAATGCTCTTAAAAGAATTGGACCCTCTGGCATGTCCGTCACTGATACATGGACTGCAATATGATCTGTCTCTCTGTTTCTTTCACGATTTGGAGAGAATCTTGGTCTTTAAGTTGGCAACCTCAGATGTTAAATGAATTAATTTGTAATCTAACGTGATCGCGGTATTTTGGAACATCAGACATGAGAATACGATACTATTTGGTCATAGAAACAGCACATCAGATGCGGCTTGAATTAGAAAGTTTTTTTTTTCATCAGGCGTGATTGTTGCTTTGTCCATAGAGCAGTGTGTAAGTGTTGTTTGTGAGGGAGTTTTGAGGGTCTTATTGCAATCCGATATCCGTTTTTTCTCATACAAGAATGACCTCTTGAGGTGTACCTTGTCCTGGCCCATACCTACTACAGAGTATGTGCCAAGCTGAAAAGGAGATGACTTATGAGAGTTCTTAGAAAAACAATTGACGACTTGGTATCGATAATATAGTCAACAAGTACAGCAAGTATGTTGGAGTCAAAGCCTACACTATCATATCATATTATGGGTTGTAGTGAAACAATGCTCTAGTTGTATGCCAACAATGAGTTCGTGGAATACTTACCGGGAATTCACTTCGATAGAGAAATGAACAAGCGTTTTTGCCCCCTTTTAAAAAGAAAGGATGCATTGCATTGTCTTACCACTGATTCTTAAAACTAACCAAGTAACCAGTTTCTTTGATGCTAACATGGAAATTGGACAAAATAACAAAAGAATGCACCTGTCACGATACATGAATCTACTAGTGTTGTACACTAGTCAGATCAGTACTGCAGAGCCAGCAGGAAGCAAATGTTTCAATTATCCAGAATCGAGCAAACTACTGTGCTAAATCATACTAATCACAGTTATCCTGAAGTCCTAGAGCTATCTCACCTGTTCCGGTGAGCTTGCATTGCTTCTCGATGTTCGATCTAGCCCAAGCCAAGGTAGGGAAGCCTGAAGCCATCCATGTCGCCGCCTATGCTCGTTCACCACGATCAATGCCAGGGAAGAACCAGAACGAGTCGCCGGCGCAGAAAAAGCCCGGCCAGTGCGGCACCGTCTTCCTCATCACAATCTGATCACCCGCTCCAGCGCCCAGCCGAAACTCCGACCAGAACCACTGCTGCGCGCCGTCACGATCGCTCGAGCTTCCCAGATGCGGGATATCCCACGTCTGGCGCGCGAACAGCACCGTCCCCGGCGCGCGGCCGGGGGCGGCGTAGGCCGGCACGGCCACCGAGCACCCGTGGCCCAGCAACAGCACGCGGTCCCCGAGGACGCTCGCGGCCTTGGGCATCCACATCCTTGCCTGCCAGTCCAGCCTGAAGAGGGCGACGCGCCTGAGGCGCTGTCCGAGACCACGAGGTGGACGTTGCCGAACGACTCGACGAGGTGGTGGGCCCACCTCTCCGGGTTCCCCGGGAGCGCGAACGCCGTGTCCCTTCGCTCCATCTTGGGCTCCGCCACGGCGAGGTCCGCGCGCCAGAGCTTCCTCCGCTCATCCACGAGGTACACCGTGGAGCCCACGGCCGCGATGTCGCTGGCGACCGTGTCGTGGCGGAACCCGGGGGCCCGCAGCGTGGCCCATACCCCGACCGCGTTGGCGCCTCCGCCGCCCCTGGGGGCCCGGCCCGGGCGGCAGTACGCGATCATCCTGTCCGCGGCGACCGCGAGGAAGCAGGCCGGGTCGGCGGGCGATGACGTCAGCACGGCGCGGATGCCCTCGGGCCCGTTGTCCCCGAACGGCCACGGGAGGATGTCGCGCGCGCCGGTGATGGGGTTCGCGAGGACGATGCGACGCGGCCGGTCGACGGCGGCGAGGACGAGCCACCCGCCGCGGGTCGCGACGCAGCGCTGGTATGCGGGGACCTCGTACGTGAAGGCCCGTCCCCCGGGGATGTCGTAGAAGCGCCGGGGCGTCTCGGCGGCGGCGGGCACGCCGCGCGAGGAGAGCGGCGGGAGCATGAGCCACGGGAAGGGCGGCGGCGCGATGCCGGAGAGGCGGCAGGAGCTCCGCCACTGGCGGCAGACGAGGCGCAGGGCGAGGAGGTCGGAGAAGCGGAGGTAGGGCACCACAAGGGCGAGGACGATGTCGCCGTCGGTGGAGGAAACCCTAGGGTTCCCGGCGTTACGGGGCTGCGCCGCCATTGCCGTGGCGGCGCGAATGTGAGGCGGGTGCGCGGCGCGATCCGACGACGCTTCGTCTCCAGGAGGGCCTCTTCGTGCCCTTTTATTGTGCCGCGCGGCGGCGCCCATTAATAGCGCGGGGGCTTCGGCTGCAAGCCACCACACCACCACCAGGGCGTCCGTCTCTGGCGATGAAGCTTTGATCTGTGCCAGTACTAGATATGCGGGGTTTTAGTTGCAGATACGCTGCAAATTAATGCTTTGGTTGCCCTGCACTGGATTTTTTTGGCATTCATACTCGAATGGAACTGGTTCTCGTTGACTGAAACTATGGAGCTTTCCCACACTACAAATAAGACATGATTGAGTAATTAATTCTGATTTGGTTCATGCCAAAAAAAAAATGATCCAAATAATCCCCGGTAAAATTTTACAGCTGATTGCATGACATACTGGGGAGGTTCTAAAAGAAGCTACTCGTATTCATTAAGATTGATTTGATTATTAAAGATACTCTATCAATTACTGCATGGTTCACACCAACCAACATAGCACAAAACAATCAATCCATAGCCAGAAGATCTACATCATGCAAAAAATACAATCTTGCATGATGGAACCCATTTCTTTTGTGTGTTGTGGAATTCATGGAGTAACCTAATGTCATTACGGGCCAAAGATCTCAGAGAGATGGCTTTGCAACTGTTTCTCGTATGGATTAACATCCTTTCCGGTCCATTTTGTCGAAGCAATTTCAACTAAGGAAACGAGGACCATAGCCCATAATCAGAGTGCATTTGCAGCCCATTATTTTAGTGGCAAACCCAGCAGATTCGCCCCCAATTCGTACTTCGTAGCAAGGTTGTTTGCTCGGCCCAGTTAACTTGTTTTAGGCCAAATTTATAGCCAGTCCGTTATTGTGTCTCTGTGTCTCCTTCATTTTTCTTTCTTCTTCTAGTCTAGGATTTCTATTACATGTTTCCTAGCTACTGAAAGCTTTCAGTCACTGGTTTGTTTCTTTGTATTTTTATTTTTTTATAGGATTATTTATATAATAATTATAAGCTCTTAGATCTAAATCTGATGGCTCAAAGCAGTGATTGAAAGTTGTCCAAACTTTCAGGCAACTGAAAATTAGCAAGTCCCTTTCTATTATTCATTCTCTTTCTCTTTTTTTTTCTTTTGTTACAACATTTTGCTCCCGTCCTCAAAACTTTTAATTACATAACATATACCAAATGAATTGATAGAACAATATGCATATTACACAAGCATTATGGCAACAAAACAATACTGATATGTTAGTGAACAATGCAATAACATTGCAATGTTCTAAGAGAAGAGGACATGCAGCTATATTGAGATGGAATTAGTATTAGAATAGGGGAGTTCAGATCTCTGTTTGTTCGTTGTCCCACTTGTCTCTAATCGTGATGTCAGTGACTGCTTTAATTTGTGGAGAGTGGTATACAGGTAGTGGCGTATCCAACAGGGCAGCAGGGGGGTCTGAAGCCCCCCTACTGCCTGCCGCACCATGGAGCCCCCCACCCCCCCTACTGTTTTGGCCATGGAAGAGAAGAAAAAGCACTGAAGGTTGAAGACGGGCAGAAATGGCTGGTGACGTGAATTCAGTCCACTCTCCGATTTCGATCTGGATCCGCCACTGTATACAGGAGTAGAGAATGCTTGGATTCTATCAGGTGAATCTTGACTAAAGTTATTGCAAGAAGTTAATGCAACTTTGTGATATTCTAGATCTATTTGCTTAATATCTTTTTAAAGGAAATTTATTCATTTATGAACCTTTATGGAGATATATCTTACAGCCTAGTTTCTGAAAGAAAAAAAAAACACAGTGTAGTGTTCCGGGTCAAAAAGTAGGATCAAAATCGTACAAAGTAGAATGCTCATTTTTTTCTTTACACATATATATCCACATGACTCGTTTACAAGTGTTCCATTATTAACGAACAAAGGGAAAAGCATACAAAATGAATCGACGGCTACACAAAAGACACGAGCCAAGTAACATGTCAACTCTTTCAAAGTCATTCATTCGCCACCTTACAATGATCTTCACTTCGCAGCATGCAACAAAGAGATAATATTATAGAGCTATATAACATTAAGAAAATTGCAAGTAAGAATATCAGGCCACCCCAAATTCCAACATGCTTCGTAATTCCAGTCAAGACTTGCACATGTTGCAACCGGATTTCTTTTGCATTTGACAAGACATCCTCTTCGATGCGCATTGATGACAGATACGTGCGATGCACAAAATCAAAATCTCTGGTATAGTATAAGAAATTGGGCGCGCGCGGTAGGCATCGTGACGACCACGTCTTGCCCACGACTCCACACACCGGCTGTCTAGCTCGTGATTTTTTTTTTATAGCGCTCGTTGGTCAACGCCTTGTGGCGGTTTTGTGGAGCTCATGTCGTGCCGCCAGGGCTCAGCCCATTGCCGTGGCTTGTCTCTAGCCATCGGACTATTGGAAGCACTCCACTGAAATCAGGTTCTGATGCTAGTGTTGTACTGTTGTGACAAATGCGTCACTGAACTTGAACATTCACTCTCGTTTATAATAACGGAGGTGACGAAACGCAGATCAGATTCTCTCAGTCGGGAGCAGAGCTTTTTGGCGGAGAACGAGAGCAGACGCGCGGCCACGCTGCCGGGATCCCGACGCAACGCGCGCGTACGTGCGCGCGCCCAAGGCAAAAAAACACACGATCTCGAGCATTTCCATGCTGCCCGTGCGCTTCTGATGCTTCCGGCTGGCCCCTCAAAAGCACCACCACTCCAACAACAGAAACAAATTCGGAAATCTTTGGGTCGAATTAGAAACTCTGCTGTTGATCAAGGCCGTTCTGGTTAATAAATCTTGGTTTTCTTATGCATGATGTGATGAAGTTGCACTTGCACGGAACATAAAATTAATAGCGTGATCAAAGAAAAGCCATTCTGCACGCAAAGCTGCTGCTACAACTAGCTCGCTAGCCAACGGAGCGAATAATTGGCGACCGACCTACGACGTACTGGGCCTCACCAGTCGCCTGTAAGTCATCTGATGGGCTGTATGTTGTAGTACATCTGTGCCCTCAGCTAATTTCCCTTCTTTTGCTTCAACCCATCATTTACTAACTAATCCACTTATCAAACAGCTCATCACCCAGGCATGATTGCCCATCAGCTTCTCGCTACTCTGCAATCATTGTGATTTCTGGTTTCTTTATTTAACAAGCTGAGGTCATGCATTTTTTTCCAACTAAGATGAAAACAATGCTGTTAATTGACTGCTGGGTTGTCAATGTCTACTTTTACTGAAACATTTGTTTGCCGATAAACGGGTGGAAATTGGAGAGCAACATCAAATGCGAGGCTGGGGAGTGGGCCATGCGTCCTCGAAACTACTCTATTTAAAACCGATAGTTTAGTAGGATTCAACCACTAGGCTCAGGGTTGACTCCTAGCCTCTATCACACAGTATATGTCCATGCATGTTCCTGAAGCAAGCTTAACCCTGCAACAAATTTTATAGACACATACACTTACATTCCACGCCTCATATAAGTAAATAAAATATAAATAAACCAGTAATGTCTCCTACGACATGACCACCATCCATGACCAGGATAACAAAACAAAACCAAACCAGATGCAGAACAGCACATCCTGTTGCTTCCCATTGTCCCTGCCTTTTCTGAAGGAGAAAGTTGCAGAGAGGCAGTTGACGCAGGCACATTTCAAGGGAGGATCATACGGACGGAGCCTTCAATGCGTGGCAAGAAGATAATCAAATCGGCGTCGCAAAAGGTGAGGGCGGCTGTTCTTATTTTCTTGCCATCTTTAGCTTCAATTCGTTCCATGTTTGCATCAGCCGAGAATTCGCAGTGCAAAAGGCGCGTTTGTTCCTTTCCATGTTTGCGATTCCGGATCTTGGGGATGACGCGAAATGATGGCATGCGCACAGTGCACGATTCCAAAAATAAATTGACCCTGCTTGCTGCATCTAAAGAAGGTTCAAAGGCTAAAGCATCTGGCGTTCTTTTCCCCCTCTTGTCCTTTCAAGCAATTGCTCTGCATCTTTATCTGCATGGCATTATAAAGTCATGATTTAGTATAACAGGGTGAGTCGCACCCTCACAATCACCTCGAAAGCAGCAAACACCGATGTTTAAACAGCGCTGTCGCGAGCGCAAAAACTTATGGAAAATGACAGTGCTTGAACTGGTATAAGAGACAAGGGAGTTCGAATTTAAACCTGCGAATTATCTCTGGTTCGGTGCACCGGCTTCTTCCGTCCCGATGGGCTTGTCGTGTCTATCTATTGCTAAAGTTAAGCGAGGCCTTTATAAACCTCTGTTCGCGTTGCCTTGTCTTCTCCGTGCAGTGTTGAGGTGAGCTGAAGCGGAAGGGAACGAGAAGGCGCGAAGCGAGAGCAGCCATGGACAGCTCGTCGGTGTCGGTCTCCGACGAGAGCTCGGAGGCGGCGGCCTCGGCGTCGACGCGGAGCCTCGTGGACGCGGCGGCGGGCAACCTGAGCCGCACCGTGTCCGACGTGTCCACGTCGTTCTCGGAGCAGTGCAGCAGCAGCGTTGACCACAGCGGGCCGTTCGAGCCGGGCGCCGCCGTGGCCAAGCTGATCGGCCGGTCGCCGGCGACCAACGCGCTCAGCCGGCTCAGCATGAAGCCCCGCGCCGACGTGCTCGACCGGCGGTCCACCGACGACGGTACGCACCTCGGTCCTTGATGCAGATCGATCCATCACCGTGTGTGTGTGTACTCGCGTCCTTGGTTGTTACTCCCGCATGTGTGATGCGCAGAGATGGAGCTGGTGAAGGAGAGGTTCTCGAAGCTTCTGCTGGGCGAGGACATGTCCGGCGGCGGCAAGGGCGTCTGCACCGCCGTGGCCATCTCCAACGCCATCACCAACCTCTACGGTATGTATGCACCTAGTCATCATCTTTTGCATCTCGTGTTCCGGCGTACTAGTATTATTACTGACCGGTCGTCGTTCGATCGATTGTTGCTGTTGCAGCGACGGTGTTTGGGAGCTGCCACAAACTGGAGCCGCTGCCGGCGGGGAAGAAGGGGATGTGGAGGAGAGAAATGGACTGCCTCCTCTCCGTCTGCGACTACATCGTCGAGTTCATTGCGTCCACGCAGACGCTGCCCGACGGAACCAAAGTTGAGGTGCTGTATATTACTAAAGGAAAAAAATCCATGTTCTGTTTTTTTGTCAACGTGGGTGATCAGTAATTCAATCCATCAATCCGTGCAGGTCATGGCGACTAGGCCAAGATCGGACATTTACATCAACCTCCCGGCACTCGAGAAGCTCGACGCCATGCTCATCGTAAGAACCAGATCTCAACTTCCCCTCCATTGATTGATTGATTTTACTTTCTTTATAGTACTATGATGAATCAATGGATTCGATGAACTAATGAACAACTTGGTGCATTTGTGCAGGAGATACTGGACAGCTTCCAGGATGCGGAGTTCTGGTACGCGGACGCCGGGACGCGGTCGTTCGCCTCGGTGACCTCGACGTCGTCGACCATGTCGTCGTCGTTCCGCAAGTCGATGCACCGGAACGAGGAGAAATGGTGGCTTCCGGTGCCCTGCGTCCCCGACGCCGCCGGCCTCTCGGAGACGGCGCGCAAGGACCTGCAGCAGAAGCGCGACTGCGCCAATCAGATCCACAAGGCCGCCGTCGCCATCAACAGCGGCGTGCTCAGCGACATGGAGGTGCCCGACTCCTTCATGGCCTTGCTCCCAAAGGTAACAATCTGCCAATGGAACAGTACAAATTCGACATGCCGATGGTTAAGTAATTAATCGATGGTTTTTTTTGTTGCAGAGTGGGCGGGCGAGCGTGGGTGACGCGGTGTACCGCACCATGCTCGGCGCGGACAAGTTCTCGCCGGACTACCTGCTCGACAAGCTCGACATCGCGTCGGAGCACGACGCGCTGGCCATGGCGGACAAGGTGGAGGCGGCAATGTACGTGTGGCGGCGCAAGGCGAGCGCGAGCCACGGCAAGGCGCGGTGGAGCAAGGTCAAGGAGCTCGCGGCGGACGACGACGACAAGAACGTGGCGCTGGCCAACCGGGCAGAGAGCCTCCTGCTCTGCCTCAAGCACCGCTTCCCGGGCCTGTCGCAGACCACCCTCGACACCAGCAAGATCCAGTACAACAAGGTAGTAATTCATCACATTGCCGTTTCATGTTCTTTCCATCCAAATATGAAAATTTATCAAGTGCTCTTTCTTGGCAGCGAAATTAAAATTAATTGGATATAAACCAACACCTTTTTTTTTTTTAATCTCTTCTGCAGGATGTTGGGCAAGCGATCTTGGAGAGCTACTCACGGGTGCTGGAGAGCTTGGCGTTCAACATGGTTTCATGGATCGACGATGTTCTGTTCGTTGACAAATCGACTAGAAACAAATGAGTGACGATGCGATCGGCGTTCTTCAGTGAGTCCGAACTGATGCTTCCCAGCAAAGGGTTTTAGATCACTTTGTTGGCGAAGTGGCGAGAGTACAATGACAGTAGAGGCAGTAGAGTGGTTTTTCTGACATAGAGGAGATGTAAGCCTTAGCTTGCAACAGTGAATGTACGCATGACAGAATGATTTTTCCCCCGTGCTCCGCTCCTTTCGTTTCCTGTTGGCTTACCAGAGGATAACATACAGCGGCATGAAAAGAGTGCTAGTACAAGAACATACAATAAAAACACACTATACAGCGGAGTAGTAAAATTGTGAATGCTACGGCCTACTCTCGGCACCGAGAGAGCGGCTGTGACGTAGGCGTTACGGCTCATGTGGAGAAAATAAAAAAGAGATCAATCGGCGCGACAATATGGGTGACCTCGGTTCCAGAGGAGCCTTGCATTACCAACGTGCTTCTTTGTTTTTGAAAGCTTAGAATGTCTCTTAATTTCAGCATCAAGGCCAACATGGAAATAATTATGGTACATTATGCCGAACTAAAACATAATTTGTCAAATGTACCAAATGTGGATGTGGCTTCACCTAAGAGATTCAATCTTCTACATAATACAAAGAGGAATTTGTTTTGGTAACATAATGGCATGTATTCAAATGATTCTCATTGGTAACAATAGGTTCATTTATTGGATATGTCTTTGGATAAGCATTTGTCCACAATCAATTCAAGGTATAGGTATACACGTGACCAAATAACCAATATATAAATATAAGAGTAAAAATACACGGACTGTTCCTAAATCTATAAAGTGTAATAAGGCCTGCAGCTGCAGCTCCTAGATGTAACACCTAACAAGGCAACTGCTGCAGCTACAGTCACAACCATATAAATCAGTAACACCATATCTAAACAGTAACAATTATGTTCTTATGTAACTCATTTAAAATATGAAATCGAAATTAAACTAAAAATATGAGTGGCGGCATATGCTCCCACCTACGCATAACATATCTTCATCCACTGCTATAATACATTCAATGTTTGTGGAAAAGTAAACATTTTAGAAACATTCTTTTATCTAAGGGATTTTGTATCTTGTTCTATTTGTAGGATTGAAAAACAAAAAAGAAAATAATTCTATCTTTTTTTGCACGTAAAAAAAATAGTATATAGTTGATGTCCGTTACCATTTGGAGAGGATTAAAATTTTACAAGCACTTTTATAATGTTAATGGACCTTTTGTCTTGTTCTTGCATGATAAAAACTCCTATTACTAATTAATTTAGTCTTTGGTTTTCTTATGCGACTAAGAAAAGATGGTCCATGAATCTACTCCACCAAGCACATGTCTGATGCTTCTAGTGAGTTATATGTGTGGACTGCGCATGTTGTCATCTACTATCACGGAAAATTTAAATTGTAATAAAGATTATTTAAGATACAATAAAAAAGAGAAATATATTATCATCTATTTGTCTTGGACTCTTGATTGAATCCTTCCGTGGTGTGTGGCAAGGCCCAACAAACCGGCCCATTTTTACAAAGCCCCATATAGTCGCAAAATCCGCTGTCTTCCCGGTTTCAGTCTCGCGCCTCCGCAGAGTAAGGCGGCGAAACTGAGCGGGGGAGGGGGGACTCGCCGTCTCCAGTGTCCATCAGTCCGCTCCGATTGCAGCACAGGTTAGTGGATCGATCCCTCCCAGAGTTTCATACGCGCTCGCTCATCTGACTTCTCGGCAGTTGGTTGGAGATTCCGAATGGCTGGCATCCGGGACAGTTGCCGATAGGCGATCGTGGTGCATAAGAGAGGGGCGAGGGATTGGTGATTAGCAGGGAGTGATGTTGGCCCCTGGAGGTTGATTGGCCGTTCATTTTGGGATAATTTTCAGTCCGGTGTTCTGGGCCTCTCGGGGTTAAAATGCCTCGGGAATCAATCTGCATTTGGTGCGGATGATCGAGTTGCTTCGTGAAATTTTTCTGCTGTTTTAACACAAAGTAGTCGATCGCTGACGGACAGGATTTAGTATATAATTAACAATCAGCATAATGGTAATGGATCCTTTTGTTTGTTGTTCCATCAGTTCCTTCTGTAATATTAGTTGCAGCAAACCCATTTAGTGCACATGTGGATATGTTTAAGTTTCTCTATCTACGGGAAATCGAAGTGTGCTATAAGCAGGATGCTGAAAATGCTAATAATCTGCAAGTTACTTATTGCACATTTGCACACAAAACAAACATATACATTAAGTGCAATCTGATCCAGCTGAAGAATGTATGCCTCGTACATATGCACAAACGCTCAATGTACAATAGGAAAACTGCAAAGCCTTTCAGACTGCTGTACAATTCGCTGTCAGAGGCATATGGCCTTGACAGACTCCGCCCAATTTCATCAACGCAAACGGCACAACTCAGAAGGCCGGGCCTGGTGCAGCGGTAGAGCATACCGCCTGTAACCAACAGGTCTCGGGTTCGAGCCGCGGTCTCCCCGCATTGCACAGGCGGGGGTAAGGCCTGCCGCTGAAACCCTTCCCCAGACCCCGCACAGTGCGGGAGCTCTCAGCACTGGGTACGGCCTTTTTAAACGGCACAACTCACCTACATGCCCACTAGGACTTCAGCTTTCATGCATGAGAACTATTTCCACTGCAGTTAAACACTCAGACTAGAAAATTTCCTCCCAAATTTACATTCACTTGCTATGTTCTTAGGCCAAACATAGAAGCTGACGGCAGACCATGTTATTCTGTCTCACAGAATGGGTTATTGTCAGCATAAAAACTTTTGTATCTCTACCTAGTGATTATACTCACCACAAATCACCACTGACAGCATACCTAGTCAGAACTTCAAATCCACAAATCAAAAACAGACTCATCTATCAACTCATCCAATACAAACTCCCATATTTCCATAATTATCCCTTCAGTTTTTGATCTTATGTCCATCCATGACTGTGTTTCCAAATCCCTCTTAATTATCTGCTCGTTAGTACTTGGACCACTATATTGGATATACCTAGAAACATATCTTTCAACTTCTGTGATGAGGTTTTCTCCTAATGGTGGTGTCCGTATGTCATGTTTTAGAAAAGATAGCCAAGAAGAGAGTCTAAAATATCTCTCTTGGACCTCTGTTAGAGCTTCACAGATACAATCAAACAGGAGCTTTAGATCATCGATTTGATCACCTTGATTCGGGAGTTCTTCAAACAAGCAAGGACTGATTAATTCATCCTCTAGGTACCATACCTCCAAATTTTGTTCTGCACATAATTCTGAGAGCTCCAGTACCAACTTTATATAATCTAATCTTGCATTCCTGTCCTCCCAAATGACCTTTACATCTGATACATCATGTCCAAAGTACAGGGTCCTATGGACATCTTCACTCAGTTCATCTGCATGCCAAACACATAATAAGCCTTACAGATATGTAGAGAAGCCCTTTCTTAAGGGTAACTAGAGAAAATATAGAAGTTGTACCACTTGAACTTACATTCTTTCTTGTTTATGCAGTCAGGACTGGCAATATCTTCGAAGAATGACTCAAGTACAGACACGGGACTTGGCTTTTCTTTATTTTCATTGCTTTGCTCAGGAGAACCATGTGAACTTAATTTGGATGATGTTCTTGGTTCTGGTGTCTCAGGCTCTTGCTGCTCCAATTGTTCGATTATGTTCTCAGCAGAAACCAAGGACATTTGAACAGGTTCCTTTCCTTGTTCTGTTTCTTCTAATATCCCCTTTAGATAATAAAACATGATTGGTTTTATTAAATAATAATCATAAAAAATTTAACAATATGCATTTATTTGAGCTTACCTGTTCCGCATCATCTCTGCATTGTTCTGCAGGAATGCACTCTGTGTTGCCAATTCTTTCTTGGCAGTCAAATTTGTCAATTCCTTCAATGTGCTTTAGCTCATGTGTAACATGTCTGGGTCCTGCAAAAAAGTTTGATGTTATTCATAGTCAAAGAATAAAAGTGCATCACTCATAGTTGAGCAATGTCCGGTAGCAAATTTCCTGTAGTATTGACTGAGCTACCTTCTTGTGCTTCATTGAAACATCCTTCGTGAACTGTCACCTGATCAGTAAGTGCTGCACTAGTACTGCATGCAATGAGTCCTAAGCGATCCAGTGATTGGCTCCTCTCTTGCGTGCACTCTTCTATCTGAACCTTGCTTGTATGGCAAACATCTTTCTCTTCAGGTGAGACATCAAGGCGCTCCGTTCTCCTCGGACTATCTACTGGGGTTGAAACATTGCGATGAGGCAGAGAAAGTATTCCTTCCAAAGATTTTGGGAATTGGACTGTTGGATAACTGATAGATCCATCTTTCTCTTTTAGCATCTCTGATAAATGCCTCTTGGCCTCCTCATAGAAGAAAGAATCATCTTTAGGTCCTACTGTATGACCACTGAAATCACTCGTGCTGCCAATTTGCTGCTTTTCCTTACTGTTGATCAGTGGTCTGACGTCGTTCTTAAAACTTGATGCACAATTTTCTGCCAAGCTCCCTTCTGGGAGATGTATAAAATCCTTCTTAATTGCAACAACTGAATCTTTGACCCTACGTGGATCTCTTTGAGGATTTTCTGCAGATGTCACATTTTCCCCTCTTCTGCTCTCACCAGTCACAATTCTAAATCTTTTCTTGACTTCTTTAATTGAAAACTTTGAGGATCCCTTTCCACTGCACTCAAGAGTATGTGATTTGCAACATTCTTGATGTAATGATCTTGTACTATTATTTGCTTTCTGATCAATACCCCTTTCTGGATTTGGCTTTAGAATCACTATCTTGCTGACAGTCTGAGCTCCATTAGTTGTCTCTGGTATCTGCCTTCTATTTGATTTATCCTTCCTCCAGAAAAACATATATCTGCTCTCTTTAGCCTGCTCTTTTGTAGCCCACCCATGCTGACTTGAGCTTCTTCTATCTTCAAAAGAACTAGTTTTATTGGGCTTTAACCCATCTTTCACCTTTTGGTTTTTTTGGATATCATCCACAGTATTTGAATTTGGCTTCTGAAGCAGCTTCAGGAAAAGTTCCTTGTTTGAACTCAGTATCTCCAATGCATCCTTCAATTGTTTGGATTGAGCTGCCGTAGTGTTAGAAAGACTACTGTGGTTCAATAGTTTTCCATCATTACTCTCTTGAGATGGTCCATGATCAACATTGCGAGGAAGATTGTTCAAGTCATTAACCTTCTTACGGATTAGGGACTTCAGTGAAGGACACAATTCATTCCTATTCTTGCAATCACCATGTGGGCATTCACTATGGCAACTATATATTTCACCTAACATATTTGTGAGGACAGATTCAAGATCATATCTTTCAGCATGATGCGACACCTCAGAATCCACTGATTGAGACAAAGGCACACCCGGGTCCGTACGGTGATACAAGTTTTCTGTTGGTTTATTTTCTTGTTTTGATCTCATGTCAAGAGCAACATCATTTCCCAGATCAGACAATCTTCTTTGGATGTCATCACTTGGAATTTTCTTCAATAGCTTTACTTTTCCCAATTCATCCTCAATAAGGTTTTTAACTGTTGGTCTCTGCAAAGTGCATTCTTCTGTGTTCTGAAAAATAAGTAGTAAAGTATAAATTATTCAGTCACATGTTACTGGTGCTGTCTAATTTCATGTAGATAACTTTCTCTAGTAAGCAATGCTTGTTTTCTTGATCACTTAAAATGCTGTCGAAGTCCATGAGCAGGCACAGATAATGAGCATATGATTTTGCATTAGTGTGCTTGGTGAGAAGCTTATGGTAAATATAACAGACATTCTTACGGTCTTTGCTTGGTTAAAAAATATAATGCATTATTTTCAGTTGTAAATTTAGAATTAGCGTTAAAAGCTTATGGTAATCACTAAAAGGTGACTAGGTTGGTTTGCTCCTCTAACAATTACTTTCTTGTTCATGAAACTTACACCATCTTCTTCTATTCCATCAAAGTCCCTGGACCTCTTTGTTGGGTGCCCCCTGTCTGCATAAATACATGGTCCATGATTAGACTTTTTTTTTGTGAGTTGGTCCATCATTAGAATGATTGTACATCAACACCTAGATTGACAGAACATTTTTTCTCTGAACTATCTTAATGCTTTGCTATTGGCTAGTTCTAGGTCATCCAGCAACAGCAGAGGCAATGTTTGGTCTTATTTACCTTCAAAAATAGTAGTGCAAAGACTCAAGCAGTACATGAATCAAAATGATGCTAATATGCAGGCTGAACGTCTAATTTAACAATTTGTGAATACAATTGCCTGAAACAACCCAATAAATGTACCAGATAAATACAAACAAACATATCATAGTAGCAAAGGCATTTTTATGGAAATGAAATGAATTACATTTTCACCGGAAACAGAGGATGAAATTGTTTTACCCATACTGTTACAGTAACTACTCTACTCTACCAGTAAATATCTCATGGTAACTGTGTCTAGTGGAGAAAACTCACCATTGATTTCCCGGTATATATGTCTGGCACTCAGTTGCTTCGTATCCAACAAGAACTTGGGATCCCGACGGAAGTAAAGCATCCGCATGAGGCCCCACACACATCCTACATTGTCCTCATCTTGTGATGCAGACCGCCTGTGACCTAGTTTTCCCATTTTCAGATGATTTTTTTGTTCGCTAGTGAAAATGACTTTTGTTTCTTCTACTGATTGCTCAGTTCGTCAGGGAGATCACCACCAGCTGGATATGATGAACACTGGATGAACATCAAATTAGCCACCGGTGAGATTCAGATAGCAAACGACACAAATTTATCTGAAGAAACCAAACTGGCAGAGAAAGGGAGATGCAATCGACTGGCCATGAGAAGCCTTGCCTATGCCAGATACCAACTGTCCTTACTCTTGATAAATCTTTGCTAATCCTAATCCAAATAACCAGAGGGCAAAGAAACATCCAAATAAATCTGATGCAATCATACGAAAACATTACTCAGGTTAAATTCCAAGCAACGACTCCCCAACAAACACAAGCACCTTGCCCAACTACCTTGAGTCCTTGAGCAGCTATATTGGCAAGAATCAAAAAGAAAAAAAATCACGCAAATCATAGCGAGCAAAAAACAGCGCAAAGCTAAGAACCTTCCTGCAACAAGCCTACCTGGAATATTAATACATATTCCCATTTCTAAAAAAAAAAAAAAACAAGCCTACCCGGGGCGAACTCGGAGATCACGAACTGAAGCTTCACCCAGCGGTCTTCCTCCACCTCCTCTCTTTGTCGGAGCGAGCGGCAACTCACAGAGACGAGCACCCATCCAAATCTCTCACAGCATCTCCCTGGCCATGTGAAGAACAGGGGTTGGAAGAATGCCTGCCTGCCGCCCTGAGCTGTCCATCCTTTCGGCGGGGTGGACGGTGGAGACGACGACGGAAGGAATCGGAAGCTTTCTTTCTTGTGCTGTTAGCTCGCCTAACGCAGGTCTTGTTCGGAATCACCTTTTTCTTTCTTTCTTTTTTCTTCTCTCTTCTTTTTTTCTTAATTTTCTTAGACTCCTCCCTCCCTCGTCTTCGCCTTGCTTTGTTGAACGGAATGGAAGATGAGCACGGCGCACCAGGGCGGCTTACGGCACCCGAGCAGCAGCCCACCGCATCCCAATCGCAACACCACCAGGAAGGAAATCTTAATGAACTTTCGGTGAGTGCACCGGCCTTTTTCCACTTGCAGGAAAAAGTGGCAAGCGATGGATGCAATAATCAATTTATATTACCTAACGAGGATTGATGGTTGCGTGTTGATGATGGCAGAATTGATCCTGTGGAGGGGAGCTGGGTATACTGGGAACGTTTTGAGTGATTAATAATAATGTGTATTAACAACCTTATTTTATCATATCATATGACGTCAGTGGTGGTAGAAAGAGCCAGAGAGAAGCATCTCGTGTCAACTGTCACTTAGCGAGATCGAGACTAGGCGCAACCTTTTTCTGGGCTCGATGTGCTTACCGATAGAATTGCGTGTCGACAACTGTTAGACGGTAACGGGGATCAAAAGTTTGTCACCTGTATATTACACAGCACTGGTTGTTGACGAACCAGTTTCCAAGAGTAGATTATAAAGAGTCTTTCGAAATAAAGAGAGTAGATTGAAAAGTTTTCGAATAAGTTTCCCTCCTTGAATGAGCCTCAAGTATAATATACTCTTATATGATAGGTAGCTTAAGATATGTTCAGCACTGGGTTTACAGCTGTTTGCGAAAAGAGCCAAGGTTTAGCGTTTGTTATTAGGCTTCAGACAAGAGATAGTGGTTTAGATGGGATCCAATGAGTGGACCCAGCCATTTCCTGCTCTGCACTTTACAACCTAGAATTTGGTTCATAGGCAACCGGGCCTCACCTGCCAGGGGCCATTGTTACAGAATCAGGTTAGGTCCGCCAATAGACCAAATCAATTCGTCTAATACCACCGCTAATGCTGAACATCTCTTGTGCTTTACGGAAGAGTGCTGCTCGACCGCGACATAGATGATGGATCGTGACACGGAGCTCGGACCTCGGAGACATCTGACGAATCAGCAAGAGAGCTTTTTGGCCTCATCTCATATCGTCTTCCTGGGCACTGCTTGGACTTTGGTTGGCCGCCTCGCGTACACCCAGCAAGCAAACCAAATCATGGCTGTTATTTAGTCACGCTTCAATTCGGGGACCATCAAAATTCTCCCACAGAATCATAAGGACGTGTAGTACTCGATCTCAACGTGACGACCGCGTTTAATCTAGTGCTGGCATGTGTTAGATTTTTAGAGTAATGAATTGGGTGGTACTGGAGCGGCCTGCAGGCTATTGTACAACTTATTTTTTAAAAGGCTATTATACAACTTCTTGAGAGATACTATTCTCTGTCTTAGAGGCTAATCCTAAGCTGGACACAACCTGAGGCTGGTGAGAACAGTTGGCCCATCTCAACCTTTTTCTGGTCATTATCTTTCTTCCATGTGATCCTTAAGGCAGGGCCAGGGCATAATAATCCGTATGAATCATCATATTCGTAACTCATGTTATTTTAAGAACCCGGTTTGGAAATTTGCAACTATTGTTTGGTTCTTGATCAGGAACTTAACCGCCGACAAAGTGACGACAAGGGAGTGAAGAAACTGTCAGACTGGATAAGTTTATTTTGAGACAGGCGCCATCATGTCTGTCCTGCATGGATAGGAGACTGAAAATTCTGGATCATGACCATGCACCGCTACATAAATTCTTGCATGAGATGAGGGCCAAAACCCAGCTTGGCACTGTGGCAGAGACATAGATTTCCCAGATCTGAACACGATTCTAATAAGAATGCTCATTCTATAGTCTCCTCAAGTTCAAAGACAGTCCAATAATAATAAGCAAGGTCCAGTTGAACTGATAGCCTAGAAGATCTTCGGTCCAGCAGGCGTCCGAAGACCGGTACAGCCGAAGATCGTACGGCATGGCGGGCCTTAGACGTAGACGCTAGAGGATGATAGCCGGAGGACGTATACCAGAGGAAGATTGAAGTACTAGAATACCCTTAAGTCAAGTAAAAAGATGTATAATGTAAGGTCCAGGATAAATCTATAAATATGTCCGAAGGGTAGGTGAGCGTAGATCTATAAATACTCACCTGCACCTCTGAGCGGAAGAGGACGTGCCTTTGCCACCAGATGATAGTCGGGGGGCGTATACCAGAGGAAGATTGAAGGACTAGAATACCCTTAAGTCAAGTAAAAAGATGTATAATGTAAGATCCAGGATAAATCTATAAATATGCCCGAAGGGTAGGTGAGCGTAGATCTATAAATACTCACCTACACCTCTGAGCGGAAGAGGACGTGCCTTTGCCACAGAACCTTTCTGTACAATTCTGATCAGATAATACAGAGTTTGTTAGTCGAAGGGCATCAGTATAAGCCCTTCAATACTAACGTTGTAGTTTGGCTTTATTCCTTCCTATCTTAGCTTGTCCGAGGAACCTTCAGCCAGTGCAGCTCTCGGCTAACCTATAAATTATTTGTTCTGAACTTATAATCACAACAACCCTCTACATGGGAATGGGATTAACACGGAACTGGAATCGTGACCGTGCGCAACTCGGCTATTTTTTTTCCTCGAAGAAGAGAAATGCCAGGCAGTGGAAGGACTATACAGTATAGCTGTCTTTAGTCTCACGATGGATCTGAAATTATGCGCTCTGGCAGCGGGTTGGATGAGTGTCGGCTGTAAGGGTGGTCTCATGCAATGCAATGATGTTGCAGCTGCCCCGTTGAACGTACCGTACAGTACTGGCGGCAGCATACCGTTCCGGGTAAATTGCTGGAGGCCCTTCATTGTCAGTTCAGCTGGTTCATCTTTCGTATGCTATTTTTGTGTTAAGACGTCCGGGGCCGTGATACGCGGTGGATGGTCAGCATGTTTGGTAGGATCGTCCCACACGATAAAGGGGAGCCTTACCAAATTCATCCCACGCGGATATTATAGAGCTTCAAATAAAATACCTCATGCTTGCAGTATGTACGTGCTCCCCTGATAAAGACAGAGATAATGGATCTAAACCTGTATAATATGCCAACAGCCCAACACGCAGGATGCATTGATACCGCGTGAACTTTGGTGATAAGCAGGACACATATCTTTGCGTCTGTTATTATTCTCTATATTGAATTTTTTTTAACTAGCGCCTACATGCACGACTACAGGCGTGTCCAGTGACGGAGGACGAAAAAAATTTAAGATGTAGCTAAGTTAAAACACATCATAGCTAATAGCTAAAAACCCATTAACATAGAAGCTGAGCCATCTCTTCTAGTGTCTCATTAGCCTTGCCATCAAGAGCAAACAGGACAATCAATAACAAGCTTCAGCTCTAAATCAAGAGAGGCCAACCTCATTAATTTAGCAAAAATAAGTAATAAACAATAACAAATTACTATTTATGTGGTGCTAATTTGAGCAGGTCTAGGGGGGCCATGACCCCCTTTAGCCCCTATGAAGCTTGGCCACTGAGGACAATCAAGATATGGCCAGATCCATGTCTAGCCACCATGCTCCTCCGTGTTTTTGTTTAGAAGAAAATACCACTGAGTCAATAGTCTGATTTAGTATTAAACAATGAAGCACATCGAAACTCGATCTATTTAGTGTTTTTCTTCTTCTTTGGAGTGGGGAACACACATGTTTCATTTTAATTTCCGAGTAGGGTTGGAGCATCTCTAACCATTATGTAAATGAGATTCCTAAACAAAGATTTAGAAAGTGATTAAAAAACAAATCTCCAACTATTTTCTAAATGAGATCTCTAAATATAGTAACTTCCAAAACAAGGTTTTTCACTCTCCATATTTGACAACTTGATTGAAACTCCTAAAGACATATTTCCATGATTTTAATTTTTAGAAAATAAATTATTAGAAGTTGTTGGAAGACATGCCTTCCTTTTTACTTTCAATAGTTTTAAAAACCTTCTAAATCCTACTTTTAGAGAGTAATTTTTTATATAATAATAATAATTAAAGATGCTCTAAGCAAAGCATACCTTGTGCATCCTATGCCATACTGACAGTTCGTTATTAGGTTGGAGTGGGTGAGCGGTTTGGTGGGTGGGCTAGTGCTTCGCAGCATCAATTGCTGCTGCATGCCCAATCGAGGGCACCACATGCATGTGGAGACTTCTGTCTGAGTGGACTCTTAACACTGGAATCTAGATCTAGGGCAGTTAACCATTTCTCAGGTTGGCCGTAGGACCCAGGATTCTGTTGTAGAAAGCATGATGAATCATTTTGATCCTGAAGGATTGTATCCGAAGACACATCCCAGCTTTGTTCACTTTAGCACTCGAAACTACTGTCTGGGTTGGCACTCTGAACATTTGGATATGTAGCCAAGCGGCTGTTTCCTTCTAAACAAGTATATGAATATAAGATTTATTCGTCCAACAAAATGACCTTATATTTTAGTAGTAAACAGCAAATTAACTAGTATATGGTTGGATGCAGGCTGCATATGCCTTCATGGAATAATACTTCTACTGCAGCAAAAGGTACATAAATTGATTAGACATAAATAGCAATAAGTTGTACCAAACGGATCCTTATTCATTCAGAATCCGGCCTAGCCTATTAGGCTATCAAAGGAATGATATTTTATAGTTTGAGAAATCATATCTGATAACGGGTGCTAAAGTTCAGGGCCATGGTTTTCTTATAGGTGTACAAAATTATACTGCTACAATAGAAACTACTACAAAACTGAATTGTGCATGGACAACTGTAGTTTCAGTTGGCAGGATGCACCACCAGTTACGAAATACTCCCTCCAGATATCTTTTGTTGCCGTTAAGACAAGGTGCTTGGTTCAAATTTGGACTAAACGTCTTGTCCTAACGGCAAGAAAAAAGATCGGAGGTAGTAAAAGATAAAATGATCATCTATATGGAAAATCCTGTGAACCCGTCATCGCGAGGATGCACGCTCGCTCAGTGTTAGTTCAGTTGCATGGTCCAGCCCATCCAGTCCTCTGTTTGACCCATCTGGAGACTCGTCAGCGCAGTATACAGTTGCTGAGATACGACGCCAACGCCTTGGTGGCCGTACTCCACCCTGCAAGGTGAACCCCATTGTATAGTATATGACCACTAAATAAATCCTCCTCAAACTAGTGACTGTAGAAATACCATTAATTGAAATAATAGGTTCTAAAACTTTAAACTAAAGGGTGAAAATGACCAAGTCTTTTGATAACTCATACGAGATGTCATAATGGTGACAGAAATGCAAATATCCCTATGACCGCTAGGACCTATATTCCAAGTACAGACTTATCATTACTTCAAGAATTAGTCACAGACAGCATCACTTGAACTAAGAACAAAAAAAGATACTGCATTATATGGCTTGAGTCATGTTGTTATGGAACTACACATGACTACATGAGTGTTAGCTAATTTAAGCTAGAAACGAGTTTTATTTAACTACTACATTACTGATTTCAATTTTCAACTAATACTAATACTTGAGACCTCAGCGAAAGTTATATGTTTTACCTTTTCCCCTGATAGGTAATACTCCCAACAGGAGACACTACTACAGCAGTTCCCGTGCAAAACACTTCATCAGCATCAAGCAATTCATCCACTGACACAAGCCGCTCCTCAACCTTTCAGCAAAACGAACATACTAATTTAGATTCCACCAACAGTTTAAGAGCATATGCAATGATTTTCAGTGACAATTTCAGAACAATTCTTTGCATCCTACAATTGGACCAACATAAATACCCAGGGCAAAAGCACACAGATATTCTCAGTAGAATCTCTGTTTGTATTCATCATGGAAGGGGAATAACTATGATAATTACAATAAGAAACATGATTAAATTAGTATGCTTAGTTTCATGTCCGAATCTAGTGCTAAGTTATCAAAGCAAAGACAATGAACACTGATCTCCTAGACAAAACAACACGATAGTTAACCATTGCATTTTTTTGGAGAATGGGATTGGCTGGTAATTTACCTGGAAACCCTTGCTCAGAGCAACATCAATTATACTTTTCCTTGTGATACCTGGTAATATTGTTCCTTTTATTGCCGGTGTAGAAATTACATTGCCCTGGTCGAAAATAAGCCACATTAAGTAACAGATAGCATGCATAACCCAACCCATTGAATTAAAAATATCATGGAGCAAACACAGGCACCATATATCAATATAATAATACACAAACAGACGCGGTAGGAAATTCAAAACACGCTATAACAGTTCATCCTTCAGGTGATCGTTTTAGCTCTGTGATATTCTGACCAGCCTATTAGGTTCAATCGATTAGGTGGAACTACATCCTATTGAACATTAATACGGCTACCTTCCAAGAGAAACACCTTTTTATGAATAATATATCCTGAGCTGTAAACTGATCCACAGATTATTGTGTTATTACAGACATGTTTTTGGTTTTTATTAAAGTGACTAGCCCCAAAAGGGTTATATATGGATGGTCGAAGCTGAAAATTTGGAATCATAAAAATTGACCTCTAGATAAAAGGTATGGCAGTCTCTCAACCTGATTGAGATTAACATTGATGTGGCTGTCCTTCAGGTGATCATTTCAGCGCTGCGATATTCTGACCAGACTATTAGGTTCAATCGATTAGGTGGAACTACATGCTATTGAACAGTATACTGCTACCTTCCAAGAGAAACACCGATTTGTGAATAAATATGTCCTAAGCTGTAAACCAATCCACAGATTATTGTGTTACAGACACGTTTCTGGAATTTATTAAGGTGATCAGCCCCAAAAGAGTTATATATGGATGGTAGAAGCTGAAATTTTGGAATCATAAAAAACGACCTGTAGATAAAAGGTATGGCGATCTCTCAACCTAATTTGATACACGAGTGTGATTCAGATTAACATTGATGTGGTTGTCAATGTACCAAGAAAATAAAATATATCCTGCATAACAGATGAGTTTCTACAAGACAAAAGCACCTCAGAATCAGGCTACCTAACACGAAGACATGTTCATGCAAATGAGCCAATTGTGAATTAGGTAGTTTCATAATCAAGCTTACGTGGTTATTATCTTAAAGACTCAAAAGCATTACTGGACTTACAAAATTAAATCAGAATCCAAAAAGATAGCTAAATTTACCTTGATAACAAAGATATTACATGAAGAAACTTCTTCAAGATACTTTTTGTGAACAGCATCCAAGTAGAGAACATCAGAATATCCTTTCTCCTTCGCAATTTTCTGTGCCATCAATACCTATGCAACAACAAGAACACATGATGATCATCATGTAAACATCTAGCATCGAACATGGACAAATGTAAAGTTATAATAGATAACAACTAAACAAAAGATGACAGTGATTTCACAGCTAAGATATTTACCTAAGTGAAAATAAGCACAAAAAATAGAATAACATTAAAGTCTCAGAATTATTAGAGAAATACATGCTACTTGTATAGTTATGTTCACAAAATGGTGGATGGAATATAGCCAAGACGCATGAAAAAAATATTATCTGGGTTCGAAGATTTCATTAGGATTAAACTTCCATAGTCTCACGACATTATTCTATTCGCAACTATAAGTATACTTAGAGTCAACTTTTATCAGTTTACATTATGGTTGTGGTAATTTATTCTCAAGAAGAATTGTGTTGTTGCCATTTTCTTTCAATCACCTCGTTGATATATTATTTTGTGACTTGAATATCTGAAGCTCAAAAGTATCACGTCTGGAATTTTGGATCAAGTACAAGGATAATCACAGGGCAAAGTTGCAGAAATAATAGTCCCATGCTTCACTAATTTGCATAACAAAGTAGCATAGCAGAATTACCGAAGCATAGTTTCCTATGGTCTTCACACATCCAGTTCCACCAGGAGTAGCGCGATGGAACTTGTCTTCAACTATCAAATTTATTGGTGCTAAACCTTCCTGCAGACAACAGTGAACATATTTACCAAGAGGATTCATCCACAATTTATAGGTGTTAAACCTTTCAGTAGAAATATTATATGGGAATCCTAAGTATGATTCATCCACAATTCCATGGGTTATCAATAATCATGATTCTTATACAATAATCATAATTCCAGTTATCCAAACCTTTATTTGGCAGCACAATGCCACAATGGAAAGTCACAGAAATATTTGTCTAACACACATCAATATCTCATCTAATTTGCCATTTTTGTGTTGTAGAATGTAAAGAACACAAATTTTTGCACAAAGGTACCGACCTTAAAGTAGTTTCCAACAGGGGAGACAAATATAATGAATGTATACTCAGGAGCAGGTGCAAGACCAAGAACAGCCCCGCTTCCCATAAGTAATGGTCTAATATACAAAGACCCTTTACCAGTAGGAGGCACCTGGAAGTATAAAATATTTAATAAACAATTAAACCATGAGCATCAGTAATGCGATTAGCACTAAAAAAGTATCCAATCTTTCAAGACAGGGAACTCACCCATCTCTTATTTGCTAGAACAGTCTGTTTTACTGCATCAACAAACTGCTCAACACTGGGTGCAGGCATGCACATCCTCTCAGCACCAACTTGCATCCTCAAAGCATTTTCCTCTGGGCGAAATAATAGGATAGCCCCATCAGCTGTCCTATATGCCTTTAGGCCTTCGAACAATCCCTACAAACCGGATTCAGTGCTAATTTAATACTACAATACAACCATGGAGTATCTATGCCTTCAAAAGCATCCTCAAACCTTTCACAACTCCAACCTACATATAGCATAGGATCAATGAAACAGAGTAATGCAACCCTCACAAACCTGTCCGTAGTTAAGGACTCCAGAAGATGGGCTCAGTGATATGGGACCAAAAGGCACCATCTCACCCTCAGAAAAGTTTCCATCCTGGCCGCATTTTGCGATATACATATAATCAGTTTGCACAATACCGAAGCCGAGATTCTCCCAGTCCAAATCAACTGATTCAGGTTTTTGCCTGCTATGCAGCAACAGTCATAACATCAGATCATAAAATAAAGTTAGCAACATAAATACACATCATCAATTTAGCAAAACTAAACATATCGCCAGGATAGGCAAATGACAATCAAGCATGCAGTTTATAGTGGAAATCACGCACGTATAGTTGCTTGCTACAGAAGCTCCGCATCTTCTCACAGGCCTAGTGGTTAGCAAGAGTGACGACATCGAACAAAGTCGATTCTGAATCTGCATCAGCAAAAAAGTAAATCAGAAAAATGAACACGTGAGCGTAAAAGTAGTGACACTTCCTTGATTTAACACCTCAGATTCCAAATTCCTCCCTTTGTACTCCCGATCAACCGTCAGATTACACGAACCCACACCATAAAACCCATATTGCTCCAAATATAACACAACGTCTTATAGCAGTTCAGCATCAACCTGAATAGACGGCGCCGGCGAGAGGGGCAGCCGTGGCCGCCGGCCGGCGAGCGGTGCGGCCGCGAGAAGGGCCCCTTGCGAGACGACGCCATACTCCATTTTCTCACGAGCTCGGCACCTGAGTCCGCGTGCCCTTACTCGCTGGGGTCTAGGGTTTCGCCACGGCGGCAGATGAGGCGGCGGTGGCGGCAGAAGAGGTGGGGAGGGGAGGAAGGAAGGAGACGACGACGTCCAAATCTTGCGAGACGAAAAGCGAGTAGCACGACTTGTGTCCCGGTCGCAGAAGCCGTTAGCTGGGTCCCTTTCTTCTCGGGCCTACTAGACAGTGTCTGTTTTGATGATAATGACGTGTGTGCGTTGGTTACTGGATGAGAGGCCGCCAAGTAATGCTGACGCTGAAAATAATACTACTTTTATCCACATGGTTTTTATGGGCAGGTGGGCGCAGGAGCCTCGCTCCGATGTTTGTGGTCGTCGTGCACTCGCGCCTAAAACAGAGCTGGAAAGGTCAATTGAAAAGGTGAAGAGAATCCAGGAAAGATCAATTGAAAAGGTAAAGAAAATCCACTGATACTGAACTTTCCAACTTATAAAGAAAATCCACTGAACATCCAATTGCATGAGCACCTTTTAAACATTGAGCAAGCATGACACTTGAGTAATACTCCTCCGGATTTGATTGTTTTAAACTAGATTAAGTTTTTGGAGTAACATCAAGTAATAATGTATCACTCGTGAAAGAGTACGATGAAATAGGTCGAACTAGTCCCTAACCACCTTTTATTGTTGAAAAAGATGTTGCTTAATTGCTCCTTCATGGGTCGTGTTACTAGCTCCAAATGACAACAAGCAAATACTGGACGCAATAGGGTCTTGTGTGTTCTAGTATGTGATGTTACAACAAGGGATAATGAAATCATATGACAAGGATAAAAAAAATAATTTTTCATAATTGATTATTTATAATTATATGTATCAATCGATATAGAGTGAAATATAATAAAACATAGTTAGTTATTTAATGCATGATGAAATAATATACTCCTTCCAGATTTGAGTATACTAAGCTTGTAATGAAAAATGGAACTTTATTAGTTACCAAGAAAGAGAGCTACAATTATTAGAAAATATATGTCATGCTTGGTTTCCACTTTGGTCCAGTCTAGCTGGAACTCGTTTAAACAACGTGGATAAAATTTTGTTGTACATAATGTTGTGTTTTATGTTTTTTTTTACCCATTGTCGATAGGCTCTGAAGGCTGGCCATTTTGTTCTTTTGTTTTTCTAAATTACTGCTTAGATGGCGCATGTGACATCCCCTCCGCGATAACCAGGATCACGTACAGGAGGACACTCAATGAAGCGAGTTATAACAACACATACATTTTTACAAGCCCAAAATATATTACATCATGGTATAATACAACTAGGTTTTTAAAAACAAACTAGATTTTTGTAACGGAAAAACATTTATTATAACAAAGTGTTTGAAAAGCTAAACGAGAATTGCTTGACAACAGGGAGCTTTATTCTACTAGCTCAACTACGCTTCCAAAACACGAAGGTCTTCTACTGTTCATGAGACGGGATGCGTTCCCACTGGATGGATCCTCCTTCTGAAAGTAGCCTCTCTCCTAGCATATTCTCGGACCAGCCATAGGGATATGGCTCATCACCTAAAACCAACATGGACAAAACGCTGAGTATCTAATTCCACAAGACAACACGTCAACAAGGCTCACTAAGACCGACACCTAGAATGTATAAGCCTTTGGCTGGTGGGTTGACTCAGACTTACGAAAAACAGCACTAATAGTGGATATCTACTTTCATCTTTTAGCTTAAGATTAAGTTCATTAGCCATAAGGTTTGCATCCTGTAACTATTACAATCAAGTTTTTGCAAGCAAAGAAATTATTTAACTGAAATAACTTTCCTTCTCTCATTACTCTCAATTATCTACGCTCGCGCCAAGTGAACAAGCGGTACTTATTACTGCGAGGGACATCGACTCGAATTAATTTCAACCAGCTGGGTAAAACCCGACTACACGACACATACGCACCGTATTGGTCGTATATGACATCCTTTCCCTCTAACCCCAACCAGAGGTCGATCCATTTCCAACTTTCTAAAAAATATGGAGACCCCACGAGATACCCGTCCTAGATGTTATCCGTGAGCGACCACCATTTCCCTCCCGTGAGACTTCAATCTCACTAACAGCCGGCAAAAAAAAGTTGGCTACGTCCTACCACTGAGGTAGTTAGGGTATATCAGCTTACTGGGTCCCATATACCAGCATATAGATCGGTACTGTTCAATACTTGTTCATGGAGCCGCCAACGGCTTGGTCCTAAATCTGACACAGACGGGGCTACCACCTTGCAAGACCCAGTCTTTGTCATTTCCTCTACGGGGCCCGTCCGGTCTCATCAACATCATCATCTTTCATTTGAATTCTCAAAGATTTCACTCAACTTAAAGCCTCCATGCTTTAAGATCATTCTATACAGTGCTACCGATATTTCTATGACATAAGCATAGCGCCTATCATGTTACCGATAACTGTATAATATAAAAACATCATAGGATATGGTAGTGATGCAGGTGGGTGTTAATCAATTTCTAGAACCTAGTGCATAATCATGACTCGACTGACTGTGATAAAAGAAAGAATTTAAAAACATAGGTGGGATGCACCGGGGCTTGCCTTGAGATTCGTCCTGATACAACGATGCAGGCGCGGAGTCAGACTCGACAATCACCACCTCAGGTCCACTCTCGACCGATTGCTCAACATTTCTAGGTCCCATACGATGCGTCGATACGTCGCAAGTTAGAGCTAGCAATGCATGTGTGCAAAATGCGATGCTCGAAATAATGGTGCGAATAAGCAATAGACAAGAATCTAATTACTCTTGTCGGAAATATTTCCTTCAAATTAAACGTGATTAAGTTTACTAATAATAAGGGAGTGGCATGCTCAATTATAATTAATTACCCTTAATTATCCCATTGTTAATTAATATTAACCTATTAGGGTAAGACATTAATTTAGGAATTATTAAATTAATTAGTAATTTAAAGGGCATTTCTAATATTTAATTAAATGCCTAAAAATCATATAAATATAAATATTTAATTTAATTTGACAAAGTGGTAGAGAAAATTATTTGGAACCTAACAAAATTGGTCCCATGATTTTAGGAGGTCTAAAACTCTAGTTATAATTTATCTAAGTTTCTGGAATTAATATAAAAGAATAAGCGTGAAAAACGTCGTGGGCGTCATGGGCCACTGTAGCTTGGCCTCATGGGCCATTTAGAGGCCCAGCCGCTACTGGGCTCGGCCCAGCCGCACAGCTGCCGAGTTTGGCCTAGCTGCACGGGCGCGGCCCAGCAGCCGAGCTCCAGGGAGCTCGGGCTATCCTCGCGGGCGAGCGCACGGCGGCGCTGCCGCTGTGGCCGGCGCTGCTCCCGAGCGCGGCTCGGCCAGCCGAGGGCATGGGCGGGAGCGGCGCAGAACCGGGAATCCGAAGGAGGGGTCGGCAGCGGCGAGGACTCGCCGGAAACAGGGCGACGATAGCGGTGGGATGGCTCGGTGTTGGCTGACGGCAAGGGAAACCGAGAGGAAAAAGGATGAAATCCGCGAGCTACGGTGGGAGGCGGTGCTGGGCGGCCATGGAGGAAGGTTGGGAGGGGGTCTGCGCGGTGATTTGAGGTGCTGGCCTGGTCGGGGAGTCGGCGGAGGTGGCGGGAGCTCGAGCTTCGGCTCGTTTCGGTGGGAGCGGAAGAGAAAACCAAGAGAGAAAAAGAGAGACAAGCTTGAGAGAGAATTGAGATGAGAGAACGAGAAGGCCGGGTAAAACTTCTCCCCTCGCTGAGCGGTGCTGGAGCCGGGGGGCCCGCCTGCAGTGCAGCGTGGCGCTGCAGGGCGCTCTCGCGCGAGCGCTCGTGCCAGCGCTGCCCCGGTGCGGGCGGTAGGCGGCGCTGAGTGCTAGCGACTGTCATGTGAGGCCAGCGGGTCCCACGATACAGTAAAGGTAATTTATTTTCAAATTTTGTTTTTTTCCTTTTGCTAAAATAAAGCAGGGCTGTTTCAGTCCTCCCCCCTTACAGGAATCTCGTCCCGAGATTCAGAAACACACGATACTAAGAAGTCACGGTCTGGAGAAATGCTGGATAATATGTTTGTAAGAATTCTTCTTGTTTCCAAGTAGCTTCTCTTTTAGAATGGTTACTCCACTGGACCTTGTAAAATTTGATAGTTCGGTGTCGTGTCACTCGATCTTTTGTATCAATAATTTGGACTGGATGCTCGTCGTAAGTTAAGTCGGGCTGCAATGATTCCATCTCTCTGATAACGACGTCTATTGGTGCCTTCAGACACTTCTTCAGTTGAGACACATGAAAAACATTGTGGACTCCCGAAAGATGTGGTGGCAACTTCAATCGATAGGCTACGGGTCCACATTGTGCTTGAATAACAAAAGGTCCAATATATCGCGGTGCCAATTTCCCTTTGAGTCCAAAATGTTGAACGCCCTTCGTGGGGGATACTCGTAAATATACCTGATCCCCAACATTGAATATCAACTTTCGTAGCCTTTTATTTGTATAGCTGAGTTGTCGTGACTTAGCCCGCTTTAGATTTTGTTGAATTAGGCGTACTCGTTCTTCAGCATCTTTTACCATATCTGGGCCAAAGATTATCCTTTCACCACTTTCAGACCAATTTAGTGGTGTACGACAAGTACGTCCATATAAAGCTTGGAATGGCGACATACCGATGCTTTCTTGATAGCTGTTGTTGTAAGAGAATTCTGCCAAGGGTAAACATCTTTCCCAATCCTTGCTATATGTCAACACACATGCACGAAGCATATCTTCCAGATATTGATTGATTCGCTCTGTTTGCCCATCCGTTTGAGGGTGGTATGCTGAGTTTCGAATCAATTGTGTTCCAAGGGATTGATGTATGTGATCCCAAAATCTGGAAATAAATTGAGCTCCTCTATCCAAGATAATGGTTTTTGGTATCCCATGCAAGCAGAGAATATGAGATATGTAGAGCTCAGCGTACTTCTCCATGGTATAGTGAGTATGCACGGGTATGAAGCGAGCGGACTTGGTTAACCTGTCAACAACCACCCAGATAGAGTTGTGCTTCCGTGGGCATAAGGGTAAGCCAACAACGAAATCCATACTGATGTCTTCCCATTTCCAAGCAGGTATACTTAAGGGTTGAAGTGGTCCTGCTTACTTTAAGTGATCTACCTTTACTCGTCGACAAGTATCACATTCAGTGACATACCTTGCTATCTCTCTCTTCATTCTTGTCCACCAAAACCTTTGTTTTAAATCCTGATACATCTTGTTAGTTCTAGGATGAATGGAATACTTAGAAGTATGAGCTTCATCTAAAATTTTCTTACGAAGGTTGAAGTCTTAAGGGACTACCAGTCTATTCTTGAACCAAATAACACCTTCGTTGTCTTCTCGAAAACATTTTACCTCTCCAATCTTTAATCGCCTTTTTATATGTTGTATACCCACATCCTTCTTTTGAGCTAACACGATATCCTCACGAATGGTGGGAATAAGTGCCAAGTTGGTTAATACCCCATATGGAAGAACACGAAGACTGGGCTCACTTACTTCTTTCCTCGACTCCTTGGTTAGTAGCAGAGCTGTGAGGTTATTGCAATGCACTTTTCGACTTAGAGCATCGGCCACAACATTTGCCTTGCCAAGATGATAATGGATCTCGATCTCGTAATCCTTGATTAGTTCTAACCACCTTCTTTGACGCATATTCAGATCTGCTTGGGTAAATATGTACTTGAGACTCTTATGGTCCGTGTAAAGGTGTACCAAATTTCCCAAGAGATAGTGTCGCCAAATTTTCAGGGCTAGAACTACTGATGCCAATTCCAAATCATGCGTTGGGTAGTGTTCCTCATGTTTCCTAAGTTGTCGTGATGCATATGCAATTACTCGACCTTCTTGCATAAGGACACAACCAAGTCCTATACCAGAAGCATCACAATAGACATCAAACGGCTTCATCAATTCCGGTTGGGCTAATACTGGAGCTGTTGTCAGTAATTTCTTTAGGGTTTGGAAAGCTTCATCACATTCGCTACTCCATTCATACTTCTTGTCCTTTTCAAGTAGTTTTGTCATTGGTTTAGCAATCTTTGAGAAATTAGGAATAAACCTTCTGTAGTAGCTTGCCAAACCTAGAAAGCTGCGGATTTGAGTGACTGACCTGGGTGGCTCCCAATCCAATACCTTCTGAACATTATTGGGATCGACCGCTACACCTTCCACAGAAATCACATGACCTAAGAATGGTACCTTCTTCAACCAAAACTCACATTTACTAAACTTGGCGTATAATTGGTGATCTCTTAGGCATTGTAGAACAATCCATAAATGTTCAGCATACTCCTCTTCTGACTTGGAGTAGATCAGAATATCATCTATGAAGACCACTACGAACTTGTTCAATTCCGACATAAATACCGAGTTCATGAGGTACATGAAATGTGCCGGTGCATTGGTCTAACCAAAAGACATCACTAGGTATTTATAAAGTCCATACCTGGTAGAGAAAGCTGTCTTAGGTATGTCTTCAGCTCTAATTCGGATCTGGTGGTATCTCGATCGAAGGTCTATTTTAGAAAACACCTTGGCTCCCATCAATTGATCGAATAATATGTCCATCCGAGGAAGTGGGTATTTTATTCTTGATAATAACGGCATTTAAATGCCGATAATCCACACATAATCTAAAGGTTTGATCCTTTTTCTTGACAAACAGGACTGGACAACCCCAAGGTGATGAACTTAGCCATATGTATCCTTTGTCCAATAATTCCTGTAACTGCACTTTCAGCTCGACAAGTTCATTAGAAGGCATCCGATAAGATCTTCGAGATATCGGTGTTGTTCCAGGTTGAAGCCCTATCTTAAATTCTATTTCCCGCTCAGGAGGTAAACCTGGTAAATCGTCTGGAAACACATCTGGGTATTCACAGACTATTGGTATCTCTTCTAGACTTTTACCAATGATTTTATTAACCATTGGCAAGAGGGTCTGTGGGATAGTTAAAGTCAAAGAATCTCAGCCATGGATAGGTGAGTCCAAATATACGGTGCGGGAAGCTATGTCAAGGACTGCCTTATGGAAACCCATCCATTGCATACCAAGAATTACATCTAACCCTTGCCCTTCCAAAATGATCAAGGATGTAGAATAAGCTTTACTACCCAGTTTTAGTGGTAGGTTTGCAGCTTCTTGATTTGTAAGTATTCTACCCCCAGGTGTTGAAATGAGATGTGGGCATAACAATTTGGATGGTAGAATATAATGTTGTTGAACATATGCTTTGCTGATGAAATTATGGGTAGCTCCAGAATCAAATAATACCATAGTAGGATGATCAACAATAGAAAACATACCCGCAAGAACTTGTCCTCCTTCTGGTATTTCCCCAGTCGTAGTAAAATTAGCACGCCCGATTTTCACTTGTGTATTCTTGGGCTAATTTTTCTGCTGATTGGGTCCTGATCCTTGAGGATGTGGTGCATTAGATGTCTTCGGTGGATAGGGATAACTCCGAGCGAAGTGTCCAAAACGACCACAATTGTAACATGGTAGAGTATTTGGCTGTGATACTGAATAAGTTTGTCGAGGTTGCTGCACATTCTGCTGTTGTTGTGGTGGGCGGGATTGATAGCGCTGGGATGACTACTGAGGTGCCTGGTGATTAGTTGGGTGGGAAGGTATGGCGCGATAGCGCTGACCTGTTGGCGATGTATACACCAACCTGTATTTGGATGGTCTTCCACTTCCCTGGCCCATGAACCTCTTCTCTTTTTCCTTTGCCGCCTTGTGGATGCGAAGAGAATCTTCTAAGATAATAGCATCACTGACGAATTCATTGAAGCTGGCAGTCCTGTTCAGAACAATATGAGACTGCAGCTTTGTAGATAGCCCTCCTTTGAAGCGAACTTTCTTCTTGTCATCTGTATCCACATATTCTGTGGCCTATTGGGCAAGACGATTGAATACCTTGGAGTAAGCATGCACGGTCATATCTTCTTGCTTTAATGCCAGAAATTCATTTCACTTCTGATCCACAAGACCTTCTGGAATATGATACTCGTGAAAAGCCTTAGTAAACTCTGTCCAGGTATACTGATAGTTAGGTGGATGCATTGCCCTGTAATTTGCCCACCAAGCCCCTGCACTCCCTTGCAATTGTTGGGCGGCAAACAAGGTCTTCTGGGTATCCGTGCAAGGTATTAACTCCAGTTTTGATTCAATAGTGCATAACCAGTGGTCCGCTTCCAGAGGTTCTTCAGCATCCAAGAAAATAGGCGGATGGGTAGCCAGAAAATCCGAATAAGTTGCTTGATTATCTGGAGCATGATGACTTTGACGGTTCTCTTGTGGAGTGGTATTCCGAACTATTTGACGGAGTAAGTCCTCCTGTGCTGCTCCAGAGTTTAGTATAACTGCAATAGCTTGTGCCAATGTGGGTGGAGGTGGTGGTACTTCCATTCCCCCATTTTGTGAATTCTCCGCACCACTTCCATTTCCTGTTTCAGCTATTCTGTCTAAGAAAAAAAAAATCTTTTCATTAATAACTCATGACTTACGAGTGAAACAGGAATAATTGACAATAACATTTTCATGGCACAGCTTGCATAAAACAATTGTTTATTATAGCAACTTAACATTTAACACAAAGCATGGGTTGACATCCATAGTTCACACTAACTTTATTCGTCATACCACTTATAGCTACTACACATTTACTCCCACTCCTTTTCTTGCTATAGTACATGGTACAACACTCTAACGCTCATTCAACCGAATCAAGCGCGGAGGTCACTTCCTGATTCCCGGAGTCCTCCACTCCTGAACCCCCATCCTGCAGTGATGGAAGCTCGGTCATGTCTATCACCGACTCTGCATCCACAATCTCCTCTGGTTCCTCTTCCTCTTCCTCTAGTCGTTGTTGCTCAAATTCTTGATTCAACATATTATTATGCATTTGAATCAAATCCTCCTCTAGTTGTTGGATCGAGACATTAGCTGTTGCAAGCTGCTAATCCCTACTTGCAAGTTGTTCATCCTTGTCATTTAACTGACTATCTTGAATGACCAACCATTCCTCTCTAACCCATAGTTGATTTTCCAATTCTGCTATGCGGATGTTTTTCTCTTGGCATAAGTGACACTGCTGCCCTTCCGCATCACTGATGCCATTACCACCACTGGCCATCTCTGCGGAGCAACAAGATTAACAGGTATTAATATCAAAAGGCCTCTGACGATACAACACATTCATCTGAAAGAAACTGCTAGAACATCTACTTTTATTTATTAGCAACCTAATACATGAGTTTTCTACTACTACTAGTACAAATTGCTATAGCGGGGAGGTCTACCGTCGACCTACTATACAATCTGACCTACGCCAGCAAAATACGGCGACTATCGCCATCTAACTAAACAACCCTATCTCCAGCATACTACCTGGTGGCTATACAATCTGACATCCTGTCAGTAAAAATATGGCTACCCTGCTACTCCTAGTCCACTGTTGCTACTCTCCTACTGCTAGCCTAATCCCCGCACCTTCTACTGTGGTGGTGCGTGGCTGTCCCCATCTAACACAACATCGTCGTCTGGCGCAACAGGGGGTCCCTCAGAGTCAAGGCCCGACACAGGAGCCTCGTCACCCCCTGCCTGTCCCTGCTGCTGCTGCAACTCCTCAAGCTGGTGGTGAAGGTCTAGGTGGTGCTCGTCAAACATCTGCTACTCCTGTATAAGATGCTGAACCTGTAGCTGGAGGTGGTCCCTCTGAGCTGCAACGTCAAGTAACACCTCAACAAACTGGTCACGCTGCTGAGTGACACCTACTAGCTCACCCTCCACCAGTGTGACCCTCTGGCGAGCCGTATCACGCTCGTCGGTAAGTCCTGTCATCTGGCCCTCAAGGTCTATCGCCCTCTGGTGAAAACCATCATGGTCTCTAGTAAGCTCCACAATCTATCCCTCGAGTGTAGCAATCCGCTGACTGTCTGCCTAAAACTATCGTCGGTAAATAACACGCTGGCTGTTCCCCTGCTGGGTAGCCTCTACTAGTCGCATCTCTGTGTCGTGGAGCTGACACTCTAAGTCCGCGTTACATGCCTCCTGCACGTCAATCTCGCGCACACGTCTGCGACTCCGTGGCATCTGCAGAAAAAAGGTTTAAGTTAAACACTTCTTCCCATAGTGGAAACAAAGCAACAACAGTAACAAAACAAAACTAAGTCTAAAGACTTAATCATTAATACCCCAATATTTCCAATTATATGATATGATATGATGCAAACGGTATGCAAACGAAAATTAATCAGTTAGTAGTTAGTTACATATTCTAATTCGAATAGCAACATCTATTCGTGACTTCTAGCGTCTTACTAACCTGTCGTTCTCACTCATGGGGTTCTATAGAACTTTTGCAAACAAAGTTTTTGAAAACCAACTTAAGAATGACATGTCGTTGCTCCTGTATTGCTCTGATACCAGCTGTGACAGCCCCTCCGGGATAACTAGGATCACGTACAGGAGAACACTTGATGAAGCGAGTTACAACAGCACATACATTTTTATAAGCCCAAAATATATTACATCATGGTATAATACAACCAGGTTTTTGAAAACAAACTAGATTTTTACAGCGGAAAAACATTTATTACAACAAATTGTTTGAAAAGCTTAACGAGAATTGCTTGACAACGGGGAGCTTTATTCTACTAGCTCAACTACGCTCCCAAAACACGAAGGTCTTCTACTGTTCAAGAGACGGGATGCGTTCTCATTGGATGGATCCTCCTTCCGGAAGTTGCCCCTCTCCTAGCATATTCTCAAACCAGCCATAGGGATATGGCTCATCACCTAAAACCAACATGGACAAAGCCCTGAGTATCTAATATACTCCGCAAGACTGACCCGTCAACAAGGCTCACTAAGGCCGATACCTAGAATGTATAGCCCTTTGGCTGGTGGGTTGACTCAGACTTATGAAAAACAGTACTAATAGTGGATATCTACTTTCATCTTTTAGCTCAAGATTAAGTTCATTAGCAATAAGGTTTGCATTATGTAACTATTGTAATCAAGTTTTTGCAAGCAAAGAAATCATTTAACTGAAATAACTTTCCTTCTCTCGTTACTCTCAATTATCTACACTCGCGCCAAGTGAACAAGCGGTACGCATTGCTGCGAGGGACAGCGACTCGAATCAATTTCAACCAGCTGGGTAAAATCCGATTACACGACACATACGCACCGCATTGGCCGTATATGACATCCTTTTCCTCTAACCCCAATCAGAGATCGATCTGTTTCCAACTTCTCCGGAAATATGGAGACCCCATGAGATACCCGTCCTAGACGTTATCCGTGAGCGACCACCATTTCCCTCCCGTAAGACTTCAATCTCACTAACAGCCAACAAAAGAAAGTTGGCTACGTCCTACCACTGAGGTAGTTAGGGTACATTAGCTTACTGGGTCTCATATACCAGTATGTAGATCGGTACTGTTCAATACTTGTTCACGGAGCCGCCAACGGCTTGGTCCTAAATTCGATACGGACAGGACTACCACCTTGCAAGACCCAGTCTTTGCCCTTTCCTCTACGGGGCTCGTCTGGTCTCATCAACATCATCATCTTTCATTTGAATTCTCAAAGATCTCACTCAACTTAAAGCCTTCATACTTTAAGATCATTCTATACAGTGCTACCGATATTCCTATGACATAAGCATAGCGCCTATCGTCCTACCGGTAACTGTATAGTATAAAAACATCATAGGATATGGTAGTGATGCAGGTGGGTGTCAATCAATTCCTAGAACCTAGTGCACAATCATGACTCGACTGACTGTGATAAAAGAAAAAATTTAAAAACATAGGTGGGATGCACCGGGGCTGCCTTGAGATTCATCCTGATACAACGATGCAGGCGCGGAGTCAGACTCGACAATCACCACCTCAGGTCCACTCTCGACCGATTGCTCAACATTTCCAGGTCCTATACGATGCGTCGATACGTCGCAAGTTAGAGCTAGCAATGCATGTGTGCAAAATACGATGCTCGAAATAATGGTGCGAATAAGCAGTAGACAAGAATCTAATTACTCTTGTGTGAAGTATTTCCTTCAAATTAAACGTGATTAAGTTTACTAGTGACAAGGGAGTGACATGCTCAATTATAGTTAATTACTCTTAATTACCCAATTATTAATTAATATTAACCTATTAGGGTAAGACATTGATTTAGGAATTATTAAATTAATTAGCAATTTAAAGGGCATTTCTAATATTTAATTAAATGCCTAAAAATCATATAAATATAAAAATTTAATTTAATTTCACAAAGTGGTAGAGAAAATTATTTGGAACCTAACAAAATTGGTCCCATGATTTTAGGAGGTCTAAAACTCTAGTTATAATTTATCTAAATTTATAAAATTAATATAAAAGAATAAGCGTGGAAAACATCATGGGCGCCTCATGGGCTATTCAGCGGCCCAGCCGCTACTGGGCTCGGCCCAGCCGCACAGCTGCCGAGTTCGACCCAGTCGCACGGGCGCGGCCCAGCAGCCGAGCTCCAGGGAGCTCGGGCTGTCCTCGCGGGCGAGCACACGTCGACGCTGCCGCTGTGGCCGGCGCTGCCGCTATGGCTGGCGCTGCTCCCGAGGGCGGCTCGGCCAGCCAAGGGCATGGGCGGGAGCGGCGCAGAACCGGGAATCCGAAGGAGGGGTCGGCAGCGGCGTTGACTCACCGGAAACAGGGCGACGGTGGCGGTGGGATGGCTCGGTGTTGGCCGACGGCAAGGGAAACCAAGAGGCGCTCTTGCGCATGCGCTCGTGCCAGCGCTGCCCCGGCGCGGGCGGTAGGCGGCGCTGAGTGCTGGCGACTGGCATGTGGGGCCAGCGGGTCCCACAATACAATAAAGGTAAATTTTTTTTCAAATTTTGTTTTTTTTCCTTTTGCTAAAATAAAGCAGGGCTGTTTCAGCGCATCGGCAAAGCAAAAGCTCAAGAGCAATTGATAGCTAGTTAATTGGCAGCTGTATGAGTGAAGTCTTTTCTCACGAAATGACAGACCGCACAAGCAAAAGTTTTTTTCAGCTGTTGATCTTCCTTTATCTTGTTATTTGTAAAATGGAGAATATGGCATTCAAAGACGGATGGATCCAAATATATTACCGAGTAAGTGTTGAATTCTTATTAAGGTAGTTTTTTCAAGACAAAAATAATCAAAGGGCACCGACAATATCCACATGGCAAACATAGCTATTGCTCTCACAAAGCAATCCTCAGCCATCCCAAACTGTTCCAAAGGAAACATGGGTAATATATATGGCACTTGCAGTTTCCCTCGAACCAACCAATATAAACTTTCTAATTTACATTTTCATTCCATATGCACGATTTATTTGAAGAAAATGCTTCAGAGTAGACCCATTTGTTAAACTTTTGTACAACCATATGTTTTAAGGCCTTTGATTGATAGGTGAATCTCTACCCAAATGATTTTAACCATTAGATTTCCTAGTCGTACAAAAGTCTAACAAAACGAGTCTACTCTATGGCAGTGCTCTTTCATTAATCAAACATATATTAAATGTCCACATATATCTTGTGCAAACAATCACACATTTAACTGTAATTGATCCCTTTCAGCCAATTAATATGCCAATACATACACCAATGGTGGAAATCCTTCTAAGAGCAGCATGCCTTTCTTTAATCACCAACCTATCTCTTGCCAATTAGCTGCATTATTAACCACATGTTGTGCAGACTGACAATATAAGCTTTAGACCAGCCTGTCCAAACAAATATCCCCAAACACCACCAACTTCTATCATCTGATACCTAAATTCCAAGATGATTCAGTTAGAATGTGACTCAATTATTACATGATCCTACACAATCAAGTTACGTGCAGTTAGAGCAGCAAATACAACATAACAAAAGTAGAAGCATATAAAATACAAAGCTGGTATATCTGTTTTTCGTTTTGAGTGATGTAAACAGAGGTATACATGAATGAAAACGTTAGCTGAACTGTTGTAAGAGATTGTGCAGCAAAAAGACAGGATATAACCAATTGGCTATTGTAGAATATCTCAGAAGCAAAAACCATGAAACATATGCAATGTTTTTCAAGCAAGGAAGTCCACATTAACTGATAGGAAATTACAAAATATATAGGTACCACTTCAAGCATTAGCTCTAAACACTGCAGTAATTTACTGATGATTGGTGTGAAGTTTTTACCAAGCATGTACTATGTAGCATGTAGTTTACTAACCTGAGCACTAATGTAATGAACCCTAATACATGCTTGAGCAGGAACCAAAAGTCTATGGTGAAATTAAACTGTATGAATAACACTACAATGTCTTGCAATTGATCGGAGGAAAGAAAGCTTCTAACTTGGCACTCCTTTCATATCTTTCTTTTAGGTAAAAAATGAAATGAAACCCATTACACATCATATGTAGTTCTGTCAAAGGAAAAGAGTATCCCCATAAAATATTTTGTGTGCACAAAGTAATAAAAGTTGTCTAAACTGAAACATAATTGATTGCTTGGAGAAATCTAGCAAACTAAGTACATAAATTCAGTGGTATGGGAGTCAAAGCAGTGTATTATTATAGCTAATTTACAATGCAGATGCTAATAACAGAAAATGGTCATTATATGCTGGCTCCATGCCTGTATGTAATAAGTAAAATATCATAAATCAATTTTATCACAGAAGGGGAAAACTTAAATTATACCTAAAATATAAAGGAAACATGCACCAAAGAAGATGTGGGCTGAACATATCAAGTCATCAAGGGTCAAAAACTGCATCAATAAATAAATATCACAAACAGTACCAATAACACAAAACAAAATAGAAATATCTGCATCACTGATTGATTTATGAACTGTAATTCTTTTATTACTTCTGAAACCAAATAGTCCTCTATGTGAAAGCAATGATATTGCTTGGAAATTAATCAATATTACTTAAGAATCCATATTAATTAATTAATTTCCAAATTTCAATTAACTGAAGTGACATTCCTGCATGACTTATTGATAAATTAGTTCTACTATAGCAATATAAACTGGTCTATACATTAAAATAGACAAAGAAGGAACAAAAAAATTATAGGCTGTCAGGGAGGGAAAATTTTAATTGCTATTAATATGTTTTTGTCCTACATATTCTACCAATCTGAATTCAAACCTCACCTCTTCGTGCTAAAAAAATGAATCACTGCCTCTGCATAACTCACACATCCAAGAAGCAATCAATCAAACCAAAAACAGGAGGGAAAAGGAGCAAAGGGAGGGACGAGCCATCACCTTGATCAGACAAACAATGAGCAAAGGACCAGCATATAAGCACCTAAAGGTCAACAGTGGCTGCTCACACCTCTTGCAATTCCTTGCATCCTCTCGATCTGGTTGCTTCTGCACCGAGAAATCATGGCTTGCTTCCTAGGGAAAAAAAATAAAGCCAGTCAAAACTGTTCATCCAATGACAATATAGGTAACTCTATACAATCCTAAAGCATCAAAGCACCAATATGCAGATGTCGCTGCTACAGGTAGGTTACCAGCTACAGTAACATTATAATTGAAAATATAATTTGAAAGAACCGAGCAATCCTGATGTTTTAATCTACCACAGAGCTTACAGCTAGCCATCCCGGACTATTGAGCAACAAGACAGAGGAGCGGGAGGCCTCTTGCCAGTGGGGGTGGCGTTCGTCTTGGCGACATCCTGCCACCCACTCCTCTCCTTCCTCCTCTTTGTGAAGGTGACCCTAGCATGGCCAATCAGAAGGAAAAAATTAGTGAGAAAACAGGAACACAAGGAGAAAGCAGGATTGGAGGGAACAAAAAAATTGTACACCCGTACACAGCAACCCCATCCAAAGGTTCAACCCCTAACTCATCCCCAACCTAGATGTCATTTTCCATTCCACAAACTGGAGGTGCACGCACATGAACTTATGCATAGGGATGCAAAAGTAAAAGGGAAAAAGTAAAGCAAGAACACCTAGGCTGTGGGCACTAAACACCCATGGTCATGCTCAGATCCGGTGCTCTCCGGGTCGTCAGCTTGCTTCCGTGCAGCAGGCGCTTGGCCGCTACTCGCGCGGCGGTGAGCAAAGCAGGCCTACGTGTGTTGCGCGCTCCCCCGTCGCCCCGTAGCGCACTCGCCCTGCCGGCCGTGCACCCCCACGGCTTTCCCGCATGCTGATGGAAAGGCTGCAAATTTAAAAACGATTAGGCAGAGAGCATATTGCAAGACCACCGGGAAGATGAACATGGGGTCAGATTCGTACCTCACCCAAATGCTCCGATGGTCTCCCGAAGAAACTGAGAGTAGGCCAACCTCTGCAACATAGAGATGGGCGAAGAGCCGGCAAAAAAGCAAATAGAAAAGAACGGATCTGTGCAGAAAAATCACTCTATTAAAACACCACAACCAGCCGAACATCACGTGCAGAACACCCTAGAGCAAAGAACACCGAGAAAAAACGGAGCAAAAGCCAAAGAAGCAACAAGAAATTCCGCCTACCTGATCCACAGACGTTGTACATCCCAAGAAAAACTGCGAGATCCAAAAAAGGCACCTTAAAATCTCGCAACAAAGGCCACGGGAGGAACACCCGAGAAAGCCGCCGGCGGATCAACACCCGTGTAGGAAAAAAAATCGCGAGCACGCAACAAAGCGGCGCGTCCAGAACGGTGCGCCAGCGCGCAAACCCAGGCGCCAGTGGATCCAAAAAAACCATGACCCCCCAAAAAATGCACAAGATTGAAAAAAAGATAGTACATATATCACCGATATAGCACATTATGAAAAATCATAGGATTAAGGATCTACAGCCACAAATAGCAGGAGCGTTGTCCAGAGCCGCGCGTAGCCGCGGAAAACCAGACGACCGCGGATGCACACAGAAGAACTCACACGAACCTCAGGAAACATGGGCAACACCACAAAAAAGCCAGTAGGTAGGCCACGGGCGGCACATTCAGTGAAGAATTGTTAGATCTATAGCGTTGGGAAGAGACGAAAGGCAAGAGAAAATGCAAGATCCAAAACAATGCGTTGAAATCCAAAAAAAAAAAGGATGGCGAAGAAAAGAAGAAAGCCAAGATTAAAGAGGCACGAACCAAAGCGGAAGGAGGTAGACAGCACACCCAGGAAAGAACAACAACATTGCGCCGGCGCCCAAATGAGAATGAGGAGCAGCACGTCTGCTAAAAAAAAAAAAGAGGACGAGCTCTACCCACTTAACTATAAGGTAGGCGCCAACGGCCGACCAAATAACCGGGCGCGGACACATGCACAGCCGTACGCATTATCTTTTTTCACCGCGCGCCACAGTTACCCGAATCGCGCACCCAACCCCGGATCAGAATCCAACGGTGGAAACCGACACGGGTGCCGCGGAGAAGCGGGGAGCGCGAGTATTCTGGCGCATCTAGAGCGGTAAACTAGTGAATCAGACTGTCGTTGGTCAGGCCAAGCAAATGCAGAAGCAGCTGATTGGTTGTAGTGCGTTAGGCCATGTTGTATGTGTTCAGGGAACCGCCCCGCTGATTGATTGCGTTGTTTCTCGCATCGCTGCTATCTTGTTTCATGCAGCCCGCATGCAAGCTTTGCACCACGCCAGTCAGGCTACGGAGAAACGGATTTCAATTCTACTGCTCAGCTAGGCTAACAAACGCCTCGTGCATTCCCTGAGCCAGGCCCAAATCGTTTTCCAGTCAACCAAACATTTTAAAACTGTATCACACAAGCCAGGTTGTGCTGCATGCACCCAACCAATCACTCCTATATTGAATGCACATTGGAGTTCGGAGGCTCCACTACAAATTAGAAATTTCACTTTACGAGTATACGGATTTAATGTGTTACATCTTTTTTACTTTCTTCTCACATGCGAGATGACAAAAATCAAACTGTTTTCATTTCGAATCAAGTTATGCTTAAGCTACCCATGGTGTTTTAATGTCATCAAAATAAATATGAAGGTAGTAAAAGCTAGAGTACCCTTTCCTCAACCATTTTGAAAACAAGGTAACACAAAATCACACTAGAGTACCCTTCCCTCAACCATGGGAAAAGGATTTTTTTTAGTCATTGCCCTATGTGTTTTGTTTTCGGATCTAACCACAGTAAACTTAATTCTATTGGTACAAAACAAATTTCAGTAGTTCATGCTAGTATGTCCTAAAATCCACTAATATTACCAGTTAAACGCGAACAATTTCAGAAATGAGAAATGAAAACGAAACAAGTTTGAACAATCAGGTGATCAAACCCACTTCACATCCACACCACCATTCCTTAAAAAGCAAGCCCAGCCCATAAATATGTCAAGAAAATACCCAGACCATAAAAAAACCAGCCCACTAACCCGATACCACAGTCCACAACCCCCACGATCCAAAACCCACACAACACAACACGCGCCTCATCCCCTTCTCCTTCCTAGTCCCCTCCCCAATCCAAACCTCCCACCAACACAGTGGGAGCTCCCAGCCTCCCACTGAACCCTCGCCATTCGCCTCCCCCACCCATGGCCACAGCGTCCCTTGCCTCCCGCCTCCCTTTCCCATTCCCATCTGCTTCCCGCCCTCCTCCTCCCAGAACCGTAGCCCCTCCCGCCCCTCGCCGCCTCCCCCTGCGCCTCGCCGCCGCGGCCGCGCGCCGGTTCCGCCCGCCCACCGCTGACGACGAGCCCCCTGAGGCGGCCGAGGACTCGTCCCACGGCCTCACCCGGTACGACCAGCTCGCGCGCAACGTCGAGCGCGCCCGCCGCCGGCAGCAGGATTCCCAGCCCGAGATCACCCCCGACCACCCCCTCTTCTCGTCCCCCTCGGCGGCTGGCGGCGGTGGAAGCTACGATCCTGAGGACGAGTTCTTCGATGAGATTGACCGTGCCATCGCAGAGAAGCGGGAGGAGTTCACAAGGCGGGGGCTTATCAAGCCGTCCCCTGCTCCGCCGTCGGAGCCGCAACCTGAGGACGAGGGCCTCGCCGACGAGCTCTCCCCCGAGGAGGTTATTGACCTGGATGAAATTCGTAAGCTGCAAGGCCTCAGCGTCGTGTCTGCCGCGGACGAGGATGATGAGGAGGCAGTTGGAGGCGAGGAGGATGACGGGGACGATGGATTGCTGCTCGACGAGGATGGGGAAGGCTTTGATGTGGCCGAGGAGCTTGGCCTCGAGGGGGGCAGGATGAGACAGCCGGCCTTCCGGATGACGCTAGCTGAGCTGCTCGACGAAAGCAAGCTAGTCCCAGTGGCTGTGACAGGCGACCAGGACGTTGCGCTCGCAGGGGTGCAGCGCGACGCCAGCCTGGTGGCCGCGGGCGACCTCTTCGTGTGCGTGGGAGAGGACGGGCTCGCGGGGCTCACTGAGGCCGACAAGCGTGGGGCCGTTGCCGTTGTGGCCGACCAGGATGTTAACATCGAGGGCACCCTTGCCTGTCGCGCCCTGGTCATCGTCGATGACATTGCGGCCGCGCTTCGTGTGCTCCCTGCTTGCCTCTACAGGCGGCCGTCAAAGGAAATGGCTGTGATCGGTGTCACTGGCACAGATGGCGTCACCACCACAACTCACCTCGTCAAAGCAATGCATGAGGCCATGGGGGTAAGAACTGGCATGGTCGGAGTTCTTGGGGCCTATGCCTTCGGCAGCAACAAGCTGGATGCCCAGCCTGATGCATCTTGTGACCCCATTGCCGTGCAAAAGCTGATGGCAACAATGCTGCACAATGGTGCTGAGGCAGCTGTATTGGAGACAGCCATTGACGGTATGCTTCCATCAGGTGTGGACGGCGAGGTAGATTATGATATTGCCGTGCTGACTAATGTTAGGCACACTGGTCGGGAGGATGGGATGACCTATGAGGAGTACATGAGCAGTTTGGCCGCTCTTTTCTCAAGAATGGTGGACCCTGAACGCCATCGTAAGGTGGTGAACATTGACGATCCAACTGCCCCATTCTTTGCTTCACAAGGGGGGCGTGATGTCCCGGTGGTGACGTATTCGTTTGAGAACAAGAAGGCTGACGTGCACACTCTCAAATATCAACTTTCCCTGTTTGAAACGGAGGTTTTGATACAGACACCACATGGAATCCTTGAGATATCCTCTGGGCTACTTGGAAGGGACAACATTTACAACATTCTTGCAACTGTGGCAGTTGGCATTGCTGTAGGCGCACCACTGGAGGACATTGTAAGGGGCATAGAAGAGGTGGATGCTATCCCTGGCCGATGCGAACTAATCGATGAGGAGCAAGCATTTGGGGTGATTGTTGATCATGCAAGGACGCCTGAAGCTTTATCAAGGCTTCTTGATGGTGTAAGGGAACTGGGCCCTCGCCGAATTGTCACGGGTATGATAGCTCAATTGCAGCTTTTGTTAATAATGCACAATTGTCTAAAAAACTGTATCATCTTGGGTTGCCCCTTTGTCATTCATCCTGTTATATTTTCTGTATTATGGCTATTGTATTGTGAATTGAAGCTTTTCATATGTTATTCTATGTAGTTGTTGGATGTTGTGGTGAGAAAGAAAGGGGGAAGAGGCCGATGATGACAAAGATCGCAGCTGAGAAAAGCGATGTTGTAATGTTGACCTCTGACAATCCAGCAAATGAAGATCCCTGTATGACTTTTAGTATCTGATATATGGATTTTATGTGAGCTGCATGCATCAATGAGCTGAAGTTTGTGCAAAATTATTTTTCTAATTTGAGCAGTGGATATCCTGGATGATATGTTGGCGGGTGTGGGGTGGACTATGGAAGAATACTTGAAGTATGGCGCCAATGATTATTACCCTCCCCTTCCAAATGGCCATAGGCTCTTCCTACATGATATTAGGAGAGTTGCTGTGCGAGCTGCTGTTGCAATGGGTGAACAAGGCGATGTTGTTGTAAGTTTCTCTGAAGTTCCTCACTGTTCTGAAGCCTTTGCTTTAGCTCTCAGCCACACCATATAATCTTGTGACTAAAATTTTAAAACTCGTACACCTTAGGCTCCATATATGTGATCTTCTCACATGTTTGTCGTGCTTACTGAATCTGGCATTAACTGTCTTATTTCAAGCCTATGTAGTAATTTAAAAAGTATATTCTGTCTTACTACACACATTCTTTTGTATTTTAGATGAATAATGGAAATATTTGTAAACTATTAACTATATTACCATGTCAATATCTAGAAGTAATGTTGCTATGCTAATTTTGTGTTGAGAGAGTATTTATAACTTTAAGTCATAGTACCATCTCTGCCAATTATTATGTGGTAACTTCAGCTTGTGCCTTTTGGGATTTCATCATGATCTTGACAACTATGCTTCTCCCTTCAGGTTATCACCGGCAAAGGGAATGATACTTATCAGATTGAAGGCGATAAAAGTGAGTTTTTTGATGATAGAGAAGAGTGCCGAGAAGCATTACAGTATGTTGATCAGTTGCATCGTGCTGGAATAGACACCTCAGAGTTCCCTTGGCGGTATGTTTCCTTCAAAGTTCAAACTGCTGGTTCCAATGTCTTTATGTTGTGAGTTTCGTCTTAGTGCCAGCTGGTTGAGTCCTTCCAATGAAACTATATTTTTAGAACTTCAATTCAAACTGTGACACTGGCTGCAGAAAATCTACAAAAGTATTGGCTCTTTATATTTAGAACTTCATTCCTGACATTTATCATTTGTTCGGAGCTAATATTACTTGCCTGCTACACATATAGGATACATGAAAGTTTCAGCTGTACTGATTTTGTTTGAATTCTTGCCTCACAAGAAAGCCACCAAAATACTCATACTGTCCTCTTTGGCTGGCACAGGTTACCAGAAAGCCACTGATTTTGATGTATTCAAGATAGGCGAGCTTATTTTACTCCTCGGACAGCATCGGACTTCTAATTTTACTGGCATGTGCTTTTCAATGATAGGCTAGACCAGTCCTGCAAGAAAAAAATATTCCTGCAAATGTTGAGCATTCTAACCAATGTACTAACTGCTAACAAACAAGTAGCTTATCATTCTGCCATACTAGTTCATGCGGTAGATAACCAGATGGTCCTTTGAATTTTCCACCCGGTAGGTGTTGTACTGGTTCATGCTAGAGAAAGAACTGATATTGGACAGGTGAAGTCCGGTCATTGAAACAGTGTGTAATGACTTTCCATTGTGAAAAGTCCAATCGGTTCTTTGAAAGAAAAAAGTCAAATCCCCCATGGCAGTGAGTGTAGATCTTATGGATGTTAACCTTTCTGTTATCACTGCTTGATTTGGTTTCATGTAAAACCTTTTAAGGCCATAGGACTCAAGCTTTAATGCCAAAGTACTGGCCCAAGCGTACTTACCTACTTAGATAAGAGGGATAGCTATAGATCTCTCTGAGCATATGACAAAGTGGTCAAGACTACTTCAGCTGCTATTCTGAAAAAAATATTTTGGAAAAATCTGAAATTTTGCAGTTCACCCAGATAAGATTCTTTGAGCTGACAGTTCATTTAAATTCTTCAGAGTTACAAAACCATTTTCACACCTCTTCTCTTCTTTTCACTATCCAGTTTTATTTTCTCTCTTTTTTCTTTTTTTTATGGTTTTTTTTTTAATTTCTCCTTTTCCACCTCTCCTTTTTTGCCTTCTTTCTTGTCTCAGCATTTATGCCATTACTGCAGCAATAAAAGGGAGAACGAAATATCGTCGTTCTAATCAAACTTAGAAAAGCCATATTCATCAAAGCACCAGTGGTCTAGTGGTAGAATAGTACCCTGCCACGGTAAGACCTGGATTCGGTAACCTACCCAACTTGCTTGGGATTAAAGGCTTAGTTGTTGTTGTTGTAGAGTTACAAAACTATTCTTGTTGAATCCAACTTTGACAATGATACATACTATGATAAGGATCCGTGATAGTTTTTATTCTGTGTATGCCTTTTCATGTTAAATTGTTTAGTTAAGCTCATCGATGAATTTTGGCATCTATAATTTAGAATGCACCGGCCATATTTCTTATTGGACCTATCACCATGGATTTGGGTAAATTGTTTCGCTTTAAAGTTTCAGTGATATGATAATTGCTTGTTTGTTTTCATTATTGCTTCTTATCTTTGTACATTGAACCTTTTTATAATAAAGCATACGAGATTAATGTTTTATATTGTGTACAATAGTCCTGTAGTTTTGATATTTTTAATACTAATTATTTGATTTACTATGTCCCTTTATGACTCAAAATCAATTCCATAAAGTACCATGAAACAACAGAGGCGCCGTTTAGATTGTAGGGAAGTCGCTTTCTCAGTCGCTCTATGTGTCACCGTTGTTTGCCAGTAACTTCATCCACCCATGTTTTCTGCGCCTTAGCAGGAATATGCTCATATTCATCATCCATGTGCTTCTTATGTACAAGGCAATGATCTCTTTAAACAGAGGCATCCAGGCACACATTTTGTAGAAGATGGAGGCAGCTGCGACACAGAAAAAGGTGTTTGTCGCACTCTTCAAGGTGTGTCCATGCTGTTGTGGGTTCTCCACCATTTCCGCGGCAGCAGAGGAGCCACAGCGATGATCACTGATGTGTGTGTCCTGCCGCAGATGATTCCAGTGAGTACGTATTTCTCGTTTTTATGTGCTTGCACTTGCACTTGTTTGTGCTTTAATTGAAAAATTTGCAAATTCTTGTAAAATGGTTGTTAGATGATTCTGTCTAGGAGAATTTGTGGTGATTAACCACCATGGATTGATGGATCGTGGACTAACTTCTGTTAGATATGATGTATACTGGTGGGTTCATACTTATTTAGTGAAGAAATTTCAGCTTAACTATCAGCAAATCTCATCCTATAGACTGGGCCATGCTTGTCCTGTTGGGAAAATTTCTCTATTCTAACTCTGCTTTTATCTTAGTGGGAACCAAATTTCATGCTAGTAAAGGGAGGTTGGAGCAACTAAACTTGTTCTGAAGGTATGAGCATGAAAAAGTGAACAAACCCAGAACAACAACAAAAAATAGGATTTCGTCATCATGTTTTGTGTTTCAGGAAGATGGACAAATCTAAGTCCAGTACAACAAAGCCTTTTAGTCCCAAGCAAGTTGGGGTAGGCTAGAGATGAAACCCGCAAGGACCAAAAATAAAATATAAAACAAAGGAAGATGGAAATGGAGAAAATTATGCAGAGAGCGGATACATCATGCAAAGGACAATTAATTTGTACCATGTACAGTGGCACCACTTAGATTTCTGGTAACTAATGTGATATCCTGGAATTTCTATTGGAATTTTCGTGATAGGGACTACCAAGTAGATATCATGGCAAAAACTACATATTTGCACCTCCTAGATTTGATTCTCATGGTCTGCATCTATTACCTCATCAGGAAAAGGTGCACGGAACTCAACAGCATGCATTAGAATCTTCTACTTTTTAATACTAGGTCTTGTAAGAATGACACGGTGACACATGTTTCGGTGTAATAACCATTTTTCAGGATAAAATTTACTTGGCATTAGGGTTTAATGATGAGCTTAATGCATAGCAGCTGAGAACTTGATTAAGAGATCTTTAAACGGATTTTTCAGATGTGAAGATGCAAATGAAGAAGTGGTTTCAGTTCATCAGAGGTATATTTCCGGGTCTCACGCTTGTACTAGTTCATTAGAAATCAGGACTGTAAATTGGCGACCCTCTGAATCTCTTTAGTTCAAACAAATGAACTAGCCTTTCCAAAATATCCATCAGTTTGGAAAAAGCTAGGATGATTAGAGCACAACAAACAAACAGGTTCTATCTGCATCATTCTCTTGGGTTTGGATCAAATTCTGAACCTTCTAGGCTAACGGAATACCTGGAGTAATAAGAAAACTACAACAACCTGATGAGCTCCAAATTCCAAAATAGGAAATGTCAGAAAATAATCTTGGAAGAGCGCATGGCCATCATGAACACCAGTGGAGGAACAACAGGACTGCTGATTGAGCGCTATAATTGTGCCAGAGAATTGCATGGGCTGCTCAACCAAACAGAGTTCATTACATTTTCACCATCTTCATTTGTTTGGTCTCCTTTTGATGAAGACTGCATCCCTTCCTACTTCTGCCCCACCAGGTGATTATAGCCACATGATACATTTCGAAAGATCAAACTTATTCTTTGTTATTGTTCACAACAGACTTTGTACTAAAATAGATGTTGATCTGGAACAATTTGTGCAGAAGGTCATGACTCATGAGAGACCCATACATTGCAGTAGACGGGTTCACTATGAAACAAATGTGATCAGAGATTGGCTTCACAGTGTGTGCTGAGATGTCTCCTGTAGGCCGTAGCAAGTCAGCTTCATGGACACCATGAGCTTGTAGATAATTTCACACTCCATTCTGTGACTGGAGATTGGAGTGCATGTTAAGGCACCAGTATTGATTTTCTTCACGCTGATGAATCTTAATATTTCCTCTCCTTTTCTTTTTGACCAAAGTCGATAGGTGAGGTCCTACTGATATTTCCTCATTGGTGAACCGCACCCGTCAGATTTAGTTTTCTTTAGTGCTCATTTGGAAGCCTGTACAATTTGTGTAGAAATTGAGGTTTATGAGAATGAAGGTAGCACTCTTCTCCTTTGTTCTGATGGAATAAAAAGGAAAAACCAGCATAATCTGTGTCTAATGCTGTTGAGTATCCATCCTGTATTCCTGTGGATGTTGTACTGGGTCACACAAGTGATTGTGATAATGTGGTAGTACATTAGCGAACCTTTCTGGTGTGGGAACAGCTTGTCCGGTTGTCCCACCGTAGTCACTGTACGACCTTGTAGAACAGTGAAAATTCTTTTTCTGCAGTCTCTTTTTAGTAGTTTGAGTTTTATATTGGTCCCCTTTTTAGTTGACCTAAATTCTTCATATCCAATAATAGCATTATTTTTTACAGCTTCGAACTTAAGAAGATCTCAAAAAGAAATCTGAGCTCCTGATAGTTTTTAGTCTGTATATATTTTATATTGTTAAGTCTGTTGGATACTTAACATGAGCCCTTGAATGGCCGTGGTATTTTTCCTATTTGAAAAATGTCCAACCATTTCCACCGTTATCTTATCAGCAACACTGTCACACCGATAAATACATAACTAGATTGTCCCTGGAATTATTCTTATCCATGAATTACATGTTTGTACTAGTTCTTTCATGTGGACGAGGTCGCTGTGAATATGACGGTGGATTGGTGAAGCTTCCTGGCGTCAAAACAGAGTTTAAGGACTTTCTAGGTTGCCCCATCGTATTGAGTAGTGACTGTAAGATCTGTTGGGAGTTACTCCTCTGTTTTTCTATTGCTGTCTTTCGGACAGGCAGCTGCAGGTCATTCCCAGTTCTTCCCGCTTGTCTAAAACGACAACATTTCGTGACCAGAGGGAGTATCCTTTTTGTTCCCGCTTCGCATATTAGTTGCTTTTCTTTCTAGTTGACATTTTACATGAGTTTTTCCTATCTTATTATCTCGTATAGAGTTTTGATTGTGTCACCTGCTATGTAACGTCACTTCGTCAGCTGCATATACTTGATATAAGGTTCATAATGGTTTTCCGGTGTCTGTGTTTGGTGCGCGCACCAACCATTTATCTTATCGCACCCTGTCACCATGCTGCTTATATTTTGGAGAAAGCAAATCAAGGTCCCTGCTGCAACAACAACAACAAAGAGCAAGTTGGGAAAATTATCTGGACTGTTTCGATCCTTACTAGTAACAGCTGACCTTCACCTGGGCAAAAATGATAAGATAATGCTTGTCTATTGCGTGATTGCTACTTATCTCTTTTCTTGATATTTGAAAAGGGCTGCTACTTATCTTTGTGCATTCTTTTTTATTAGCAGGCACATGTAGACGGAAGCTCTCTATATACAAATAGTTCTGGATAATGAAAAAGTCCACTTTACTCCCTTCACTTTTACTCAAAGTCTGAATAACCTCCTAGACTAACCTTTGGTTCGTTTTGTTCCACTATTTCTTAATCTTGTTCATTAATCCCCCTTAATCTGTTTTATAATCCTATTTAGCTGATGTGTACAGGGATTTGCCCGGGATTGCCTTCTCAGCCCGACACGCGTCACATCCGACGTGGCAGGGTTGCGCGGCCCATATAACTCTCTCCAGGCGAGCGCCGGCGCACTTCCAGGTGAAGGGATTAACGCCAGATCCATGGCGCCGCCGCACCTGCACACGAGCTTGTGGACGGTTTGTCATCGAAGCCGCGCCTCCAAGAAAGCTCGTAGAAGCTTCGCTGCCGGAGCGCACATTCAAGCAAGTTGTCTAGGCGAGCTGAAGCCACACCTCCAAGAAAGCTCGCCGAAGCTTTGCTGCTGAAGTCGCACCTCCAGGCGAGTTCATGGCAAGGAATCTTGCTGGAGCCATGGCCCGTTTGCCGAATCATCCGTTTTCCCTGACTCAATTTTCGCTCTGAGTGACCAGTCTGTATGTGTTGTGCATTGGGGAAGCCGTAATAGAACACTAGGAAGGCAGCTTTTTGCGGATGGCTTTCAGGTTTCAAGAACAGAGTATCAAGTATGGTTCTGACGCATTGTAAAAGAACAAATGTTCTTCTAGATGTCATTGTAGTTTCAGGTATTGTAGAGTAGTGATTGGAGCACATTGTAAATGAACAAATATTGTTCTGGCTGTTCTGTAATACTCAATTTCTGTAATACAAAACGAACCAAAGGTTAGTTTAGGAGATTATCTGTACTTTGAGTAAAAGTGAAGGGAGTAAAGTGGACTTTTTCCGTTCTGATAACTCTAATACTATATGCATATAAGCTATTCCAAGATGCCCATTCTGAACTTGTACCAGAATATGCTTCCCGTTTTCCACGTTGACGCTTCCTATTTCCTTCCTTCATGCCGTGTGCTCTGCTCCCAATCAGTTGAAATTCGAACCCAAAATTTTTTTTTGACAATGATGACTAGATGAGCCGGTCAAATGCACAAAGCCATCATCCATCAATGGAACGAGCAAATTTTGGTCTGATGTGACAAGTGATCACAACTGCCGTTCGAAATTGCAGGGAGCCAGGGAAATCCCCTCCCCTTCTACGCCTCTCCGTGCGTCGCTGTCTCGCGTCGTTCTATTCCTCCTCGCATCGCGTCATCGTCTCCCGCGTCCAAAGTCTTTTGCGCCTTGTACAAGTTCAGCGCCGACGAGTTTCTTGGTGCTACCGAACAAGGAGTTCCGATCTAGGCCCAGTCGCCAGGGCGAGCTCTGCGAAGAAGATGGCGGCGGCAGCGGCGGAGAAGGTGTTCGTCGCGTTGCCGGCGGAGTTCAAGGCGGGGCAGTCCACGCTCTCGTGGGCGCTCAGCAATTTCGGCGGCGGCGAATCCACGATCGTGATCACGCATGTGCATGTTCCGTCGCAGATGATTCCAGTGAGTACGTGTTTCTCGGCATCTCTTTATGCTTTTACCAGCTTTCTTATTTTTGCTGAAAACATTGCTTCGAAATTATTGTTTGATGCACGATTCTGCCCAGGAGAATTTATGGCAACCCACCACCATGAATTGATGAATCGTGACCTAGTACTAATTCACCTGGTCAAATTTTCCTGTAGTTTGCTCATTTCTGGTATCCAAATAAGTTTAAGGGCGCGTCCAATCTGAAATGGCAATGCATGGCTATATTAGATGGAAGTAAATTGCAAAAGATATATTTTGGAAAAAAAGATTGTGCTTCCCTATGGGAGGAAAAAAATTGTCAGCCTAATCGTCAGAAAATCTCCAGGCTAAGAATAGGAGTAGGGTTACATCGTCTTTTAACCTTGTCTGGATTAAGGCCATTGCTCCAGAGAGCAGAGCTATTTAGAATGGGAGAATGTAGTAGTTCAACATTGAACAATTCTTTTTCTGTCGAAACAAAATTTATAGTGAAAAGACAACTCCATGATATATTTTTCAGAACACTGCAAATTCAATCGTTACAGTATAACGTTTTTGTTCTGTTTTTATTTCAGTGGGAGGCAAATTTCATGCTAGTAAAGTGAGCCCAGACCAAGTGGCCTTGTTCAGATGGGTTGAGCGTGAAAAGGTGAACAAGATGCTAAATGACTACGTTCGTCAATGCTCGCAAATGAAGGTGACACTTTCTTTGGGCATGTTGACTGTATTGTTTCACCTTGTCAAGATTCTTGTACGTGTATTCTTCCTTCACATTGTTTTGGCTTGCTGTTGAAATTAACAACTTTTAACAGCTTTTTGCTGGGCCCAAGATTTGCATCAGTAAAGAGTTTCAATCAGAAAAAGATGTCTGATAGGCCCCCAATATTTTGTAAATTTCAGGTGAAATGCAAGAAACTGATTTTTGAGAACGAAGACGTCATAGTTGGTCTGATTGATCTTATTGCCCTGCATGGAGTCTCTAAGTTAGTAATTTCAGCTGCTGCAGACAGGCAGTACTCAAGGTATAACTAACGAAATTGAGTGCTGCAAATATAGGTGTTTTGTATTCAGACTTTGGAAGTTAAAAACGCATCAGACATCAAAATCATATGCCATTTTTGGTTTCAGAAAGATGGGCAAACCAAAGTCCAGGATAGCAATCGAAATTATGCAGAGAGCTGATCCCTCATGCAAGATTTGGTTTGTTTGCAAGGGAGAGCTAATCTGTATCAGGTACAGTTTGATGGGGGTAACTTTGGTTTCCTTACGAATACTGAACATCAATGGTGCCCTCCAATATCTCTGATTTAGTTTTTCCGTGCAGGGACAAGGATGTAGAAATTGCACCAGCAGGTTCACCTTTGGTCCCTCATTTTGATCGCCCCACTCTGCAATTATCAACTCACCATGAAGAGGAATATGTCCAGGAAGAGGTATACGTCCGCATGTGAGACCCCAATGCAATGACATCTTTTGATCTTGAGACCTATGGCGAGCTTACCTTCTTTTGTTACTGACTGTTATGCAGGGGGACTTTGTGCTGGAATTGGGTTTATATGCTGAGATCGAGGAGGCATGCGTGGCAGCTGAGAGCTTAATGAGGAGAGCTCTAAACGAATCTTCCAGACGCCAAAAGGCAGACGAAGAACTTGTTTCAGTTCTTCAGAAAGTATAAGTTCATTGTCCTAGACCCAACTCCTTCAGAAACAAGTGTTCTTTGAAATTTTTTCTTTCTCAGTAAACGAGCAAGTTCCTGTGCATCATACTAAATTTTTAGAAAGGATTTTGACAAGAGCTCCGAACCATCCAGGCAAAAGAGTACGAGGAGCTGTACTTGGAGGAGGTGAGAAAACGCGAACAAATCGAAGCAGCTCTAGCGAGGGCAAACCAAGAAATCGCACAGCTAAGGGAAGTGAACAGCCAAGTCAAGGATGAGCAAGACACAACAACCACCGCCGAACTCCAAGAGGAAATGGAAATGGCAGAGACATCGATCGCAGAACGGCAACTCGTGGTCTACATGAACACCGATTTAGTATTAGGAACAGCAGCAGGACAAGTAATCGGACCGCAAGAGGAGAAGTACATCCAGGTAAAGGTTGGCCGCGACGATAGCACCAAAGAATTGCAAGCGTTGCTCGACCGAAGCAAGCAGGCGATGGCGTTCTCTCCGTCCTCCGTTATCCAGTCGCCTTACGACGAAGACTGCGCCCCGTCCTACTTCCTCTGCCCCATCCTCCAGGTGATTCTTACATAGATGTCGATTGACCAGTAACAATTCATAGTGCCTTCGTGAACGAGCGAGTGCCTGACATGGCATTTCCATCGGACTACACAGGAGGTGATGAGAGACCCTCAGATCGCGGCAGACGGGTTCACGTACGAGGCCGGCGCGATCAGAGGATGGCTGGAAGCAGGGCGCGAGGTGTCCCCCGTGACCGGTCAGCCGCTCGCGCACCGCGAGCTGTCCCCAAATCTCGCGCTCCGTGGCGTGATCCAAGACTACATGATAAGACGGCGGCGGCAGCATCATCGGTTCTGATGACGATGATGATGAATGAAGACGACGCCTTGGTTTTGCAATCGTCTCCGGTGAACTGGGCAAGTTAGGTTCAGTTTTCGTAGCCCTCTTTTACAATTGCAGGCAGACCTGTACAGTTCAGTAGAGCGTAGTAACTAGTAAGGTATGATGTATCCATATGAACATGGGTGAGGGCGTCTTTCTTGAGTGCCCCCGACGGAATAAAATGAAAGAAGAAGAGAGGTGTTCTGAAAATAATTTTGGTTTCAGTTAGGTAGCCAGTCCTGTTATGTTCCGTGTGTGTTATAGCTCTTCTTGTCGTCTTTCCTATCTCGAAAGCTTGTATGATGCGGCAAGGTTAACACCAGCTCAGCATCAGAATCTTCTCATAACTTAATCCCATTGATCAATCCTACAAGAATAAATAAACTAGAGAAGCATAGAGGGACACGTGGAGAGGACAATCTCGATCGTGTATGGCCATAAAGGCACTAGAGCACTTGTTTTTGAGTTGTGGGCGTGACGCCTCTTGCTTGGGTACACGTGCGGATGTGCCTCGTCACTTGCACATGAGCCTTACCTTCTTCCTTTCCGTTATACCAGTTGCCACACCCCACTCTACCTTTGTTTTCTTTTGTCATGCCCCTTCCTTTCTCTTTATTGTTTTTCTTTCTGTTCTTTTCAAGCATGTTCCGCTGATTATCTTTGATTCTTTGAATGCAAATAACTAAAAGCTGCGGGTATCGATCTATAATCCGGTTGCATATATACGACAGCAGGGATTGAAATCCCGGACGAAAACCGGCCGGTTTCCACAGATTTTAGGAACCCCGGGTTGGATCAGTTTTATTGGGAGACTGGGATTCCGGTAAATCCTGATACTAGTTACTGTAGCAATTCGGGATCCCAATCCAGTTTTGTGGGAAAAATTTCCCACCTTGTACAAGACCATGTTGATCTTCTTCCTTGGTCCAAATTAGAAGCACAGCGCATGTAGATATGGTAATGACCCTTTTCTTGTTCTCGTTGATATACAGCTGACGTAGATGATGGAGCTAAGGATTCTTACCCTGAGGTTGATGTGATCGGTTGCTTGTTGCAGAATTAGGACTTTGTTTCTGTTGATTCAATCTCTGCATCATAGTTTTTTCGAAAGATCATCTGTGCATCATAGTTGTGTTGTCCTCAGAAACTCATCTCATCTCCACCAACCACCTCTATATAGGTTGTTGCCGATACTCTTTGCATGTCCAGAAAAGAGAAAAACGTAGAAACTACTAAATCTTTTGTAATGGTATTTCTGATGGTACATCCCTCTTTGGCTTTGAAGGCTAAAGGCTAGGTCCTGAAATTTCACTGTAGACATGAAACCCATACATTGTTTGACATGTGTCACTAGCTTCATGTTTAAATAGTAGGGAATAATATTTCATGTTTCCTAGTCTTCAATCGATTGAAAGCTTTTAATTAATGGTTGTTACTTTATATTTTGAATTTTCTTTTGTAGAATTATCTGTATGATAATTATAAACCATTAGATCTAAATTTGATGGCTCAAAGCGGTGATTGAAAGTTGACTAAATTTTCAGTAAACTGAAAATTAGCAAGTCCCATAACATTTATGTACTGTTCAGGCAAATAGTCTCTTAGAGAGTTAAACTATGGCTAGATGTATTTGACATGAAATTGTTTAAATTATTATTTTCATTTTCTAATATGATATCATTCTGGACAATGTGTCATTACTAACTCATGATCTTACTAGAATTTTATAGTATATTGTTTTATAAGGAGTGAGATTAATTTCAATGAGATGCATTAGCTATACATTCTTTAGAACCAAGACAAATTACAAAGATAGAAAGTTAAATGAAGAAAAAAGTAAAAAAAATCCATAAATCTATGTTCTCTAATAAATAAAATACATTTAAAAAATATATCAGGTCGACGTATCCAGCTACTAGTGTCATCGTCATTGTTAAGAGGTAAAATTTATTATAAAGTACTCTTCAATGGTGGTATTTGATGTAGAGCACTTCTCAATATTAGTTTTGTTAGAAATCACTATTTAATTGTGTTTATTGCTAAAATACACTTTAAATAATATAATAATGTTTTAAGAGAGAGAGAGAAACATTCAAATAACAAAAATACCCTTTCTCTAATTTAAATTTGTGTACAACTCCTTTTCAGCTTATGACTTCATCAATCCGTAACTACCATCATTTTATTAAATAAAAGACAATTAAATAATATAATAAATATTTGTCAAATCATTTTCAAATCCATATGTAAAATATGCTTTTAGCAAATAACCATCATTAAATTTTGCCTTGTTAAGAATATACTCCAGGGCAGTATCACGTTGTGGTTCGCTGTGTAATGCTGTAGGCATGGCCCATCTGCAGCCGCAAACTGGCCCGGCAGAATAGCGGATCTCCAGGGTTTTTAGCGCAAGAAATATTTCGAACGGCGGCGTCCTTCACGAATTCTCTCTCCTCCCCGCTGCCCCACGAGACCTGTCCATACTCTCCCCTCCCTCCTTTTCCTCACCCCGCCCACGCCGCGCGAGGGCGATCTCATCTGCACGGGCCGCCGCCGCCGCCGCCATCGTCGCCGTCAGGTTGGTGGCCGCCTCCTCTCATCCTTTTCCCTCCTTCTGGATTCCACCTACCACAACGCCGCCGTTTTTTTCTTTTGATTCCGGTCTCTGTTCGTTTATAATTGCACGTTTTTTTCCTCCTCCTGTTGCTGTCATTTGATCCGTTCCGTTCTCTCTTGGTGTTGAACTAGGGTTCGGTCCATCGAGGTGCTCCATGGACAGCGACATCGTCGTCGGCGAGGAGCGCCCGGCGAAGGAACGGGCGGGCGAGAACGGCGGAGTCCCCGAGGAGGAAGTGGGGTCTGTGGAGGTCTCCGTGAAACCATCGACGGTGGCGGAAGCGGAGGTTGATGGTTATGAGGTGCCGGTGGAGGGCGGGGATGAGACGGATACACGTGCCGACGTGAAGCGGCCGCCTGGCGCAGCAGCAGTGCGGGAGGGCGGCGCCGAGGAGGTTGGGGAAAAGAATGGCGGCGAGTGGACCGCGGGATCGGAATCGGGCGGCGGTGGCCAGGGAGGTGGCGCGGTGGAGTCTGGCGAGGCGCCGCTGGAGCGGCCTGCGGTGGTGGATCACCTTGCAGAAGCCACCCCGAAGACCAGGGTGGTGTTGGAGAACGGGATGCGAGCGGCGGTGGAGTGGGATGACGACAACACCCCGAGCCCAGCAGCACCATCTAGGCTTGCCTCCCTTCCGGTATTGCATTGCTGCCGTAGCACTCTCCCAGAGCATCATAGCTATGCCATGAAGGAGCAAATAAAGAAGAAGCTACTTATTAGCTGCCCTTTATTTAGTTGAGCCAAAAATAATTATAGCTCCAAAAGTGATGAAACCAACTTCATTAGCTCTGCGTGATCATAACTTCTTGTTGAAAATATTGTCTTGTGTGAACCCTCTTCTGAAAAGTATATATTTTCCCAAATGTGCTGAAACTTAATTAGTTGTTATGAAAATCAATTATTAGTTATTGTGTTAGGAAAAAAGGAGTAGTCACTTTAAGTATTCTAGTTATCTCTGTGATATAGTGCAGCAACATGAGAATTGTTCTAACATTCTTCAATTTGTTTTCCCTTTTTGCCAGGAAGCTGAATTGGATGGTCTGCGTGCTGAGATTGCTGTGGAGGGAGATGCTGATGATGATGCTAATCTGGAGAATTTGGAGGAGAAAGCCATGGCCAAAGCAATCCAGGGATATGTGACGGAAGCCGTACTGGCTGACAGAACCAGTGGTGCTGAGCCTGCTGTTGTCATCGAGGAATTGGATGATTTGAGCTCCACGGATGACGAGAATACAGCCACCTCTGCTCCTCCTGCACAGAGCACAAGTAGTAGCTCTAGTTCCCCTGCACCATCCAGTGGCGCTGCTTCTAATCGTTGTAATGGTCCCTCTTTGCCATCTCGCCCTGCTGGCCTTGGATCATCTTCCCTGTCGCAGCCTCCTGCCCGTACTGTTCAACAAGTCCGTGCCAATGGACCTGTCGCTTTGGATAGAGGAAGCCATCAGGCTACTGAGGATGACGGAGACGAGAATGATGAAATCCATCAGAAGCTTCAGATGATTCGGGTGAAGTTTTTACGGCTTGCTCACAGATTTGGGCAGACACCTCAGAATATGGTTGTTTCACAGGTTTTGTATCGGCTTGGGCTGGCTGAACAACTTAGGCGAAGTACTGCTAATGGTACCTTTGGATATGACTCAGCAAGACAGATTGCAGAGCGTCTTGAGGGTGTTGGAAATGAGCCATTGGATTTTTTTTGCACCATATTGGTTCTTGGTAAAACTGGAGTTGGCAAGAGTGCTACCATAAATTCAATTTTTGATGAGACCAAGTTGCATACTAATGCTTTTGATTGCAGCACTAAAAAGATCCAGGAAATAATTGGTACAGTTCAGGGAATCAAAGTTAAAGTAATTGATACACCTGGACTTTCATGCTCATCTTTGGAACAACATCACAACCAGAAGGTCCTCAACTCTGTGAAAAGGCTTATCAGCAAGAATCCTCCTGATATTGTTCTTTATTTTGACAGATTGGATATGCAGAGCAGGGATAATGGTGATGTCCCTCTGTTGCAAACCATTACCAAAGTGTTTGGAGCATCGGTCTGGTTCAATGCCATTGTTGTGTTAACTCATGCTGCCTCTGCGCCACCAGATGGTCCAAATGGCATTCCTCTGAGCTATGAGATGTTTGTCACCCAGAGATCTCATGTAGTCCAGCAAGCTATAAGGATGGCTACTGGGGATGTCCGTCTGATGAATCCGGTCTCCCTGGTGGAAAACCACTCAGCCTGCAGGACAAACAGGGCAGGTCAGAGGGTTTTGCCAAATGGACAAGTCTGGAAGCCACAGCTGATGTTACTTTGTTTTGCCTCGAAGGTGTTAGCAGAGGCCAATGCACTCCTCAAGTTGCAGGATAGTCCCATTGGTAAAACTTCTCGTACAAGGATTCCTCCACTGCCTTTTCTGCTATCCTCACTTCTACAGTCGCGGGCTCCTTTGAAATTACCAGAAGAGCAATTTGGTGATGATGATGATCTTGAACAAGATCTAGAAGATGATTATGATTCAGATGATGGATCGGAGTATGATGACTTGCCTCCTTTTAAGCGCCTTACAAAAGCTCAGCTTGCAAAGCTGAACAAAGCTCAGCTGAACGCGTATCTTGAGGAGCTCGATTACAGAGAGAAGCTGTTCTACAAAAAACAGCTTAAAGAGGACAGGATGCGTCGTAGAATGATGAAGAAAATGGCAGAAGAAGCCAGTGCTCGAGCAAATGATTACAGTAACATCAACCCAGAGGATGATTCGAATACTCCAACCAATGTTTCGGTGCCTATGCCTGACATGGTACTGCCCTCATCTTTTGATTCTGATTATCCTAGCCACCGCTATCGTTTCCTAGATACACCAAGTGAATGGCTTGTCAGGCCTGTATTGGAAACCCAAGGTTGGGATCATGACGTTGGTTATGAAGGTTTAAATGTAGAAAGATTGTTTGCTGTCAAAGGTAAAGTTCCTTTATCTGTATCTGGCCAACTAACAAAAGACAAGAAGGATTGTTCCCTGCAAATGGAGGTTGCAAGTACAGTGAAACATGCTGAAGGTAAAACTACTTCAGTTGGGCTTGATTTGCAGTCTGTTGGTAAGGATATGGCCTACACAATTCGTGGTGAGTCAAGATTTAAGAACTTCAGGCGCAATAACACAGTTGCTGGTGTATCTGCTACCCTTCTTGGAGATTCTTTATCAGCTGGTGTGAAGATTGAAGACAAACTTGTAGTGAACAAACAGCTAAGGCTCCTGGTTAGCGGTGGTGCCATGAGTGGGAGGGGAGATGTCGCTTATGGAGGTCGCCTAGAAGCAACATTGAGAGATAAGGATTATCCAATAGGACGGATGCTTTCAACTCTTGCGCTGTCTATTGTGGATTGGCACGGGGATCTGGCCGTTGGTGGTAATTTCCAGACTCAGATTCCTGCTGGAAGAGCTAGCATGTTGGTTGGTCATGCAAATCTAAGCAACAAGGGGACTGGTCAAGTCGGCATTCGTCTTAACAGCGCCGATCATCTTCAGATTGCACTTCTTGCCCTTGTGCCTGTATTCAAGAACATACAAAAGCTGTTGCAGAGTTACTCTGAGTCTATCTAGCATTTATATAGGCCTGAATAGACAGTGAGCATCATAGGCTACATGCTATCATAAATTAGAATTATCTATTTACTTTTCTCTTTTGTTCCCAACTTAGTAACTGTGTTTTCTCCCAGCCTTTTTTTTTATGAAAGTTGGAATGGAACGCATCAACGTTTTTGCCTGAGCTCTTTTTTTGATGATGGATACACATTAATCATCCTTGTCGCTTTGTCAATGTTCGGGTGCTCTTATAGTTGTTTCAATATCTGACTGTTTTAGTTTTTGATCAATGTACTGGTGCTGTAGTGATTCTGTGTATCTGCTTCTTACCTAGTAAAAATGTCATAAGAGTCTTCAATCTTATAACGCCTTTTCTTAGAAAAGAAAAAGTAAAGTAACACACAACAAATATTGAGGATATTTGGAAGACAAATTTCTCCTGTGCATGGCTTTGCTGACTCTCATTTTCAGGAGAATGTTGTACTGCTGCTTTCTGGAAGTGCCATGGAACTTCTTTAAGGCACTTTCCTGAAACAATGTTATCAGGCCAACTATTTGGTATCTTATTTATGTCCGCACTGAGAACCATCTCATGTTTTACTCTAGCGAAAACTATGATGGTCACAATGGCCCTGTGTTGGTGACTGAAGAATGCAGGAAGGTAAAGCTTCAGTACTATGGATTTAAAATGGCTTCTGGCGCAGGGTAATATTTAGGCTTGAAACATGAATGACCTGAAATGTACCCGCCAACCCTTTTTTGTTCAAAATAATAACCATTTTTTTTCAAACAAGTAGGCTCATTTGGGGCCTAGTTCATTAGTTTGAATCTGGTTTATTTTGCAATTTACTTCTTGGCATTATTTGCATGAATAGTTCTACCTGTTTACTACTTCTAGGCGGTGAAGATGTATGTGAGGCCGCCAAGGTTCGACATATTTAGTGCTCAGTGAACAATACAACCTCATAACATGGTACAACATGTTAGTGCGTGACTGTTTTTTTTTTTAAAATTTTAGAAATGATTATTGTATTCATCGCATGGTACAACAGCATGCAAGAAAAGCTGCTACTTGTTACTAAAATCTGCAAACATTAGAAAACATGTTTTGAATCATTACAGAACATGCACTAAAAATTATATTGTTGTAATCTCCAGAATAATATCAATTCCTTTTGTTCTAATGAAAACTATTGCAATGTTCTTTATTTATTTTCTCAAAGTTTTATGGTTCCTATTGATCGTCTTCTTATATGAATGAAAGTACTCCAGTTACAGAGGTTGAACTGTATACCCCTTTCAGCATCAATCCTACTGGAATGCAGCCCTTACTTACAACCTCATACTTGCTAGCTTTCCTCAGCATCATGCCCAGGTAAAGCATGGACCACCTTTTCCCATTTGTTTTTCACTTCTTTACCATTCTAACATTTTTGACATTGTAAGTCCAATGTGCGCTTTAAGTACCCTATTCATTTCATAAGTATATTACTTGTGCAGGTTCTACTGAATCTAAGAACTTGTTTATGATTTAAAATAGTGCTATTATTTTACCAAATTGCTTGTGGTTTACAAACTTTGTTTATAATTGTGTACATTTCAATAGCACAGGACAGCAAATTGGTATTATTGCTTATGATTCCAATTTTGATTAATCTCTTGACATCCATCAATGCTCAGTCTGCAGAAGGTTAACTATAAATCTTTACATTTATTATCTGAGAGAAACACACTAAACCTTCCATAATCATGTGGCAATGCTGTTTTCCGGTGCCTTGTTCATCTTCATGACTAGTCTAGTGGTACAACCGAATAAAATACCAGTATGAAACAGTGCAGGACAATAAACATGGCAGCAACTCAAAATGATCTTATTGGTCTTGTCTTACAGTTTCAGGAACTAATTTTTTTTGGTTAACTGTAAGACACGCTTATTTATGGATATGTTATGGAAATTTACCTTAATTGCAAACAAATTAATTGAAGGCCAATTTGTCAAACAAAAGAGATATCTGACTACTTGAATAAGATGAGTGCAAGAGTACCAAGGATAAAGCCTGGACGAGCTACAGTGGAATATCTCACAAATATATAAACATCAACACGTTTCTAGGTTACATGTCCTTGAAGAAAGTTAGTCACATTGCAATTTTACACTGATATGTCATTATGCAACATTTCCATTTTTGCCCTTTTTCTAAGGATAAATAATCATTTCTTCTACATTTCAGGAAGTCTACTACTGAGATTGCTAGCAACTTCCTCTTTATTACTCGACTGATACCTGAGGCAAATAAATGAGGAATTTTCCTAGGATTCACATTGGTATTTATTATTGTGAGTGCATCTCAAGCACACCCTTATATTTGGTAGCATGAAAAGTTAGCTGTTGACCTGTATGTTTTATGCTGACCTTATCGGCCACCTTGTCTAGTTTGACCTTTTAGATAAGGTATTACTGGATCAGTTTTAACCATTTATGGCACCAGTGAACAAAATTTAAAATTCTAAATGAACTGACACCTGCTTATGTGACTTTTACTGGTTCAGGAATTTTGATAAACTTTTCATTTCTACATATCTTGGAAGCCTACAATTCCAGGAGAATTTTTCAAATCCATGTTTGCATATTGTTGTCCAACATCCTTGAAGCATACAAAATCTGTGAAACTAGACATGTGAACAAAAAGTACCAAAACATTGTGTTTGGAAATAAAAGAAATATTGTACTCCCTCTAGAGTCCAGATTTCTTTTGATTTTGTTCGGACACAATTCTTAATACAATCCAAAAGATGAAAAGAATTGGAGGTAGAAACACTTTTGTTTAAGGAGCATCTCCTAATCTCAGGCAATTGAAGCATTGTTTCATACATGATGACCATACTTGCTCCTAAGACATGTTTAGAATCAATTGTTTTCCCTTTGATAATTGTTGATTTGTTATGTGTTTAGATTAATGGAGTTGTATTATATATGATGATTCAGGCAGGTTCAATTATTGAGCTAAGGTTGTACAAAGCAGACAATGTGATGTCAGCACTTATCAAAGCTTTGAGGATATATGGTGCTTAAGACCAAGTAAAGAACATATGGTGGTTATGATGGCGCCAGCCGCTAGGTACCTTTTTACTTTGATGCTAAGGTTTATCAGTATTTGATTCTAACCTCAATTTCTGCTCTCGGTCTTTTAGAAAGAGAAGCATGAATTGGAAATTTTCTAGGGTGGTAACTTGTGGTGGAACCGCTGTGCACTATGATGGGAACCTTAACACTGTTGGATTTGCTAATTGGACTGGAACCGCAGGAACAGTCGACCTTCCTTGACAATGTAAACCAAAACAGATATCCAGCTGTTCTTTTAAGCGCAGCAAATCTGGAGGATGGTGGGTATCTTTGCAATAAGTGGATAATACGCCATGTTATATGAATCTTCGGATCAGAATGCTCATGTTACCTGGAAGTCTGGGCTTGTAAATTCTCCATGACACAAATGCTTGGGAAAGGACTGGAAGATCAATAGGACTCGAATATTAATTGTAATTGATCGCCGATCATACTTTCTCCATATGTAACTAGTAGATGAAAATTTGCTTATTTTTAGTCGTACTGGGCTTTAAAGAAACACATTCCTGTCTTTTCTTATTTCTTTTAAGTACAAACGATGCAAAGTTTATCTATCCATCTTCCCACGGGAGGAGTCAAACAAAACGATTATGTAGCATTAGCATCCGTTAGCATATAGATATTCCAACAAAATATACCATTAGCATCCATTATTAGTATATAGATATTCCAACGAAATCAAGTTCATCTAACATATTGGGCACTGAATAATAAGGAGACAATCATACGGAAATGGTTCATCAAACTACACGGCCGGTTCACTTCACATCGTTTAGTATTTAGAGTAGGTCCAAGAGTTTCCCAACATAATCTATCCTCGAGATGCAGGGATGGTTAAAATCAATATCTGGAATCCATCCCCAATAATTTGGCATGTGGGGAGGGAATATTATTGGAGAATTGCTTGAGCTCGTTTCTTAACCTTCTATTCCATCTTTAAAATGACAGTTTTTTTACTATTGGAAATGGGATTAGAGAATAGTTGGAGTCGCTCTGTGAACGAACTTTATTGTATCGTAGTTGCCACATTCTCACGTCGTAGATTAGGGCGCTGTGAGCCTTGTAGTTGCACTTTTTTCTTTGGCCAAAATCCACAGTTCCGAACACCCCCTGTACCATTCCTGTCGCCAACATCAGAAGTTCAGAACCAACGCGCGCAGCAACCTTGGGACGGTGAACGCCTCAGAAACGTCCGTCGCAATAACAAATAGTCAATGGTATTATTGTTTTCTTACCTGTATAACAATTTGATCTAACTTAAATAATTTAACAACATAATCCAGATTAATTCATCTAACATTCACCACGAGAGCACAGCACATAGCCCGCCCGCCCCCCTGGCCAGACCGTCGTTGCTCGCGTGCCACGTGTGATGCCTCTGTTACCGGCCCGTTCAAAACGAACAGTCAGTTGAGATCTCAATGACTTCATACACTAACAACCTGCGCGATATAATCTCGTGCGATACCGATCCTAATCCACTCGCCTGGGCTTGGTAACCAATCAGAGAGCCCACGTCGGCTTATTTGGCGCGTTCGGGCGTGTACCGGCCGGGCGGCGCGCCATTTCGCTCGCTTTTCGGCGGCGGCGGCCATCATGGACGCGAGGGTCAGCAAGGAGTGGGAGAACCCCTTCTCCGTCACCGCGACGATGGGGGAGATACTGGAAGTACAGCCGTCAGGAGGCGGCGGCGAGCGGGAGCCGGAGAAGGTGTTCGTGGCGGTCCCGGAGCAGTACAAGCACGGCAAGTCCGTGCTCGCGTGGGCGCTCCGGCACGCCGCGGCCATGGGACTAGCTGGCACCGGTGGTGGCGCCGTGGTGGTGGTGCTGATGCGCCGTGGTGGTGGTGCTGATGCACGTCCACGTTCCGGTGCAGATGATCCCCATGAGTACGTACTCGCACCGTCACACCACCTCGCTTCGCACCCCGATGTGTTATACTCTGCTCGCGCCGACGCCCGTAGTCCGTAGCCTAAGGCTGGAGACGCACCACCGCCGTCCGGTCGGCCTCGTGCGGCTCTGATCGAGAGATGCGGCGCCTCGGGAATGTTTACGTTTGGGGACCCTTGCATTTCGCTATTTGCTTCTTTAGCATTTCTAGCCGATCGCCGGAACCCAACCAAATGCACCGCCGCCATCGTCGCCGTCGCCGCGAGGCGGAGCTCGGGGGCCGTCGGGTCGCGCGCGAGGGAAAGCGCATTAGGGCGCTCCATAAGCAGCTGAAGGTGATCCCGCCGCCTAACCTCGCTAGATTTACGCCGAGATTTGCGTTCGCGTTTTATTTGCTTCGCTGATTTTATAGGGATTATTAGGCTTCCGGTTTCGGATGCTTGGACGCACTAGTATTCCCACAAATTACATTTGAAAGTTCATCTTACTTCAATTCTCTGACTAATTAAATACCCTTATGCCCCGATGAAGTGTAGTATGATTATGGTGATTTCAAATTACATGCATTGTCTGCTAAGTTTGAGTTTGACCTTACAATCTCATCTTGTTACATGTCAGTGGGGAGCAAGTTCCATGTAAGTAAACTGAGACCAGAACATGTCAGTGCTTACAGGCAGTATGAAAAGGAGAAGATCGAGAAGCTTTTGGATGAGTACATTCAACAGTGCTCAAAAATGAAGGTGCATGGATACAATTGTCGTTCAGTCAGTCTTCCTTCTGCAAGATGCATTTCAGAACTACTGTAAAACATGAACATGAGAATCATCTCAAAGTGTATGTTCCCTTTTCAGGTTAAATGCGAGAAGCTTGTGATTGAGAATGCACATATTGCCAAAGGGATTACTGAGCTTGTTTCGATGCACGGCGTCACCAAACTCGTGATGGGAGCTGCTGCTGATAAAAACTATTCTAGGTATGTGGCAATGTTCCAAGATTCAGAACCTACACCCGTTGGTCATAGATTAGAAATCTTAATAAGTCACGCCTAGATGTTTTGATTTCAGGAAAATGAAAATGCCCAAGTCCAAGACGGCACTTGCTGTCCTGCAGAGAGCTGATAGCTCATGCAAAATCTGGTTTGTTTGCAAGGAGCATCTAATATACACTAGGTAAGAACTTGAGTACACATTTAGATATTCTCTCTCTTTACCTGGTTAGCAAAAGTGAATTAGTTTGTGAGCAGCAGGCAAATAATCCTACTTGTAAAACCTGATTTGGCTCTCCTATTTGCATGTATTTTTTATTTGTTTTTTTAAGATAACACTCCCACCATTCTAAAATATATGGCGATTAGAACAATAAATATAGTTCAACTTGAACTGAATTAATGTCCCAATTGTCATAAATTTAAGAATTGAGGTAATACCGATATATCTCAACTCACTCTTTTCCCCTGAAATAAAATATTTGAATACTTCTCCTTTTGAACTTCTGCAGAGAGGAAGTATCCAGGGCGGTTGGTGATCTTATATCTCTTGACATACCAACACCCCCAGCAAGCAGAAGCTCAATATCACCTTTATCTGAATGGGATGCACCATCAAGGCAATGTGCAAGCAATGCAATTGATGGACAAATACAAAGATCAATGTCAGTGTCAGGGAAGGCTGTGCCTAAATCTGTTAGAACAACGTTTCGACTGCCTTCTCGATCAACCGCACGAACACCTCTTAGTAGACTAGTCCTGGAAGACAACTTTGCCCATTCCTGGGATAGCATTCCAAGAGATAGTTTTCCAGGTTCGCACCAAACATCCTCTACTGTGACTGACGAGGGTTTCAGTGATTCCAGCTCATTTTCAATACCTAGGGATGATGTTTCTGAAATCCTACACCCAGTACGTGCAGGGTGTGATCTCCTGAATCCAGTATCTTACCATGAACAGGTTCGCTTTTCTGACCCAAGTCAAGCATTAAAGAGCTAAATAGGTAATTTTGTTTGATTTGATGATGATGCATGACAGGGTGCCATTGATCCAAATACTAATCTATTTGACAAGCTTGAAGAAACCTTCACTGAGTCTGACAAGTTTCAAAGGAAAGCGTTTGATGAGTCCTTGAGGAAACAAAAAGAAGAGGAAGAGTTGACTTTATTCAAAAAGGTAAAATAGTTTGATCACATTAGTATGAAAACCATGTAAGAGTTTTTATTTCACAAGAAAGACTAATGATTATGGGTGAATAATTTTGGGGATATTTCTTCTTTAAATTAGATCAACCAGAGGAAGGAGGTTGAGACAGCGCTAGCGAAGGCAAATGAGGACATAGAAGTTATGAAGCAAGAAATGGATGCACTGAAACAGGACCGAGATGACATCATTGATAAGTTTATTAAGATGAGTGAACAGAAGGCGATGTTGGAAAAACGAGTCAATGAATATGATGGTACTGTCAAGGATCTTGAGGATGTGGTGGCAGCAAATAGGTCCCTTATTGATTCCCAGCAGGCAGAGTATGAGCAAATGAAACATGAAAGGGACACTGCACTCAAGGATGCAGATGAGCTGCGCAAAGAGAAAGACAAGGCATTATCATGTTCTAATTTATGGAACACCGAATTCTCTCTGTCGGAGCTGAAGCAGGCGACTCAGGATTTCTGTGACACAATGAAGGTTGGTGAAGGTGGATTTGGACGTGTCTACAAAGGTCACCTGCGCAACACAACAGTGGCAATTAAGATGCTGCGTTCTCACAACGTACAAGGGCAATCGCAATTCCAGCAAGAGGTAATAGCAGAGTAATACCTGAAATTGTGGAATCTAGTTATTATTTACTTTTAACTAATGTAACTTTTTTATATGCAGGTTGTTGTTCTGAGCAAAGTGAGACACCCCAACCTTGTAACACTTATAGGTACTTGCTCAGAAGCTTCAGGTCTTGTGTATGAGTTCTTACCAAATGGAAGCCTCGAAGACCGTCTAGCTTGTGCAAACAATACGCCCCCACTGGCATGGCAAGTCCGTACACGGATCATCGGTGAGATATGTGCTGCACTCATCTTCCTTCACTCTAACAAGCCTCACCCAGTAATTCACGGTGATCTCAAGCCCGCAAACATACTCCTTGATGCCAATTTGGTCAGCAAGCTCTGTGACTTTGGCATCTCTTGCCTCCTGAATAAGTCCAGCACAATGTCCACGAGCCTCTACCAAACAACGAACCCAAGGGGGACTTTTGCATACATGGACCCAGAATTTCTTACCACCGGGGAGCTAACAGCACGGTCTGACATATACTCTTTCGGCATCCTCATACTACAACTTGTGACTGGGAAGCCAGCATTAGGCATTGGAAGGGCAGTGGAGGATGCACTTGACAAAGATGAGCTGGAGCTTCTGGTTGACAAATCTGCAGGGAGGTGGCCATTTGATCAGGCTAAGAAGCTTATGCTTCTTGGTCTGCATTGTGTTGAGCTTAGCAGACGGAGGCGCCCTGACCGCATGAGTGACGTGTGGTGTGTGGTCGAGCCGCTGGTGAAATCAGCTCTGTCAGTGGCACCACCATCCTTTGGACATCGGTTTGAGGACCAAACACCGTCCTACTTCTTATGTCCTATTTCTCAGGTACACTAAATGCTCCTGGTTTTATGCTACATGACCAGTTCTGTGTTTTGTCTCTAAAAATATTCATGCTTTTACTGCTTGCTGAAGTGGAAAAAGAATTCATTTGTACGTTCTTAACACTTTTTTCCTGGTTTGTCCTGAAATAAAAATCATAGGAGGTCATGAGGAATCCTCATATTGCAGCAGATGGATTCACTTACGAAGCAGAGGTCATAAAAGGTTGGCTCGACAGTGGGCGCAACACGTCTCCCATGACTAAATCACGTCTTGCGCACCAGCATCTCACCCCAAACCATGCTCTACGATCTGCCATACAGGAATATTTCCAGCAGCAGCAATAGCGGATATCATACTTGTTGGTTCATTTAAACTTGCATTTTCTTAGCATTATTATGGTTCAAAAAGGGTAAGATTTTGGTCAGAATGCTGTATGTTTCTTTCAGGATGGTGGAGTGCGTTGCAACTTGCAACCGATTCTTTTAGTGAAAACTTGCAATAAGTTGTGAATGTGTACATAAAGAGTTTTGCCTGGAGTAAAAATGTTTCAGGTCATTCGGCATTGATTGGCCGGCATGCTTGGTTTACCAAATTGTAAACGGAGCATGTTTTTTGGGAGACAAACCGCTTTTTGTTGATCTGCTGCTAAATTACGTTATCACATCTGTTCTTTTCGAGTGAAAGCTTACAATGAATTGCGGGGTTATTTCTTGTAGGGTACAATTGTGTTTCTACCTCTGATTCCAACCTCAATTGTGATTTTATCTCTCATTTTTCAACTTTATAATTTTATCCATGGTTTTTAAATTGAAGATAAAATTCACCCCTATTACAAGTAAAATCACAAAAAAAAATTGTGATTTAAAACTATGAGTAAAATCACAGAATTGAAAAATAGAGAATAAAATCACAATTGGATATCGATGATAAACACGACCGAAGTTTGTTGGTGGCTTGGGACTCTACACCTGCCGTACTCCTTGGGGAATCATGTCCTCTACATTATTTCTAATATGGCTTATTGGCGATGAAGGTTAACAATGGCAGAGATAACCTTAACTCGCCCGCGCTGGTGGCTCTGAGTTCCTATGGTTCTCTCTGCTTTGCCTTACACAAATGCCGAGCTCCTTGTTTTATAGAGGGGGCTGTTTTACGGTGGTCCAGGTTGGGTTCTCTTACACTACGGGGTGCAAGATAAAGAAATAAATCACAGCCGTTAATATTTTTAGAAAAAAAAATTAATTAAGAAATAACATATACGATTTACCTGATCTGATCCTATTTTTCTTCCCCCAAATCCGGTTGTGTTGCTTGATTTACCGGGTGATATATCTATCCATGCATGTTGAACGAAACAGTAGGAGGATTTTTTTTTTTGGGTACGTCGCCCTACTGAGGCAGATGATAAAAACAGAGTATTATCGCGCCGCTATTTTTGTCCAATCGTTCATTAGGCACCCAAGTAAAAATTTGCAGGTCTATTGAATGATTGGGTCGTGTTTTATAAAACCCAAAATGTAATATGTTTTTGTTCGTATATTTGGTGTACATTGCAACAAATTAGTCATGTTGCACATAAGGTTGGATGGTTATAGTTATTCTTTTTTTATTTCTGCAAGTGGGTGGCGATGGTTATAAATAACTTGACATGTACAAAGTATATAAAATATAGGTACAAAGTGTATGAAATATGGTGCCAACAACAATAATCACAACATTCTTATGATATTGTTTTTCCTAATTTCCCTAATAATATCTGATATATGATCATACGCTGCGATAAATGAGGACATTTTTTAGAACTTCACATGTTGGGTCTGTCATATTTTGTTATCCTAATTTGCCTAATAACTATGGTACACGGTTTTGTCTAAATATTGCCACATATGTCATGTCAACGATTTTGTACCATGCATGTGCCACGTTGGCTATGTATATATCTCAATTACAATTGTCATGATTTTTCCACACATGTAATTAACATATTAAAAAATATAATCTGATTTTTAATAACAATAATAATAGATGATCTATTACACCCTAAGGTGCAAGACTTTGTAGTGATCCTTTAGATCTACTTAAATGGATGGTCCACAATTATCCGAGATTACCATAAAAACTCCCTTATAGAGGTCTCTAACCAACTAACAACTCCTGATAACTCTCCTAAACAATATCTAAACCAACTTATTCTCCAAGCCACGAACAACTAATGTTTTCCTGATCTACGCCTAACACTTGTAGACGTCTGGGCCTTCTTCTTGCGCTGGAACTGCCTGCCGAAGAAGGCGTCCACAACAGTGTCAGTCAATGCAGAGGAGTTCTTCTCTGCACTATGTCCGATCCAAGCCATTCATATTCAAGTGAAGGGCTATGGTGGCTTATCCAATATTTCAATTACAAAATAGTAGAGTCGGCAACGTTCCTGCTTCTTCTCCGATGCACACAAAACGGCCCATATCTGCGTCTATGGTGGCCGGCACAAATTAAACAAATCAGCAGGGGCTCTCAACTGGTTTTGTTTTCTACTCCGTTGCGCGAAGCACCACATGCTAGTAGGAACTGGATAAAGCAGAATTAAATTCAGATCAACCTTTGCAAACTTTGGGACAATAAGAACTGACGAAGAAATAATGAACTGGTTTCATTTTCTTCTCCATCACAAAGCATCAAATGGTGGCGCCGTTCGGCTACCTCAAGTCTGCACCGCACACGCTTCTTGATCGCGTTGAGCATCAGTGTCCCAACGAGATCGATGGCACGGGCGAAGTGGCGAGGAAAGAGAGGAGTCGAGAAGAGGAACCATAGTCCTGATTTTTACGTACGAGTTATCCCAACCCTTAATCTGGATATAAATGGCCTAGATACCTCCTAATGCAAAGTGGAACTCGTCTGAAGCAATGCAGACGATATAGATCGATCCGGCGACTCAGCTACTTGGGGTTCTGTCCTGTCTCCTGTGACGCAATGAGGCTGCGAAATTCATGTCTGGGTTGGGTGGTTGCTTACTCGCTTGTACTGATCTCAGAGAGGTAATTTTTCATACGTTTTTGGGTTCGTGACTTGTTAGCAGCATCGCCTAATTGTTTCATTGCGAATAAATCCCGAATCTACTTCATCAATCCTCATAAATAATTTTCTCCACACGAAGCCAATTCACTAGTTCTTAGATAGTTGGAGCTAAATGCGTTTTTGCTAGACTCTGATGCATTCCAATTAGAGTATCTTACTAGCTGAGTGACCGCGCGTTGCAGCGAGTGTCCATGCATTGCTATGGGACGTATCTAAAATGAAACATATGTGTATGAAAATAAAAGTAACCATAGTTTGAATAAATTAGTCTTAAAATATTCTTGTACAGTCATGTGATATACACAATAATCCATAATACCACAAAGTTATCAAAATAATTCTACCAATAGTCTTGTCCAGTCATATGACATACACAATAATCCATAATACCACAAAGTTCCCAAAATAATTCTACCAATCATAACAAATCACTCTTGTTTGGTCATTATGTTGCTAAGCGAGTAGTTAACATCACAAGGTAGGATCTCCCCTCATTCAGATCGGATGCTAAGATGTTAACCAAGAATTCTTTTCGTAATGTTGTGGCATCCTGCACAAAAGTTATTATACATCAATTAAATATGAATTTTAATATTTTGAGACCAATTTAATTGCTAATATATTGATTAAATATGAATTTTAATATTTTGAGACCAATTTAATTGCTAATATATTGATTAAATATGAATTTTAATTAGCTTAATTTATACCTTAGTCTCCACAATTTCATCTTCACCATTCCAACCATCAATGACCGATAAAACCTGGTACCCTGACGGTGGGCTACAAATTATAAAATAGACGATGAATCTTAGTGAGATAAGATTTTGTTACGAAAGCGTAATTAAAATATGGTTCTAGGAAGGCGTACCTAAATCTTTCTTGTCATCCATCATCCATAACCGAAGTCTTCCAAAACCAATAATTTATCGTATTTTTTCCTGTCAACTTAGCCATAGCATCTCTGTATTTTGGAAATAAAGCATCTAGCTTTTGGATCCATCTTTTGAATTTGAACTTTTGACTCCATGGTGGGAGTGGATTAGGATCAAACATAAGCATTTTGTTATGCTCCCATTGCAAAATGAACAGAGAATATTACCCACTCTTGTACATGAGCATAAAATCTACATAAATTATACATCAAGATAGATCTACAAAAAATGCTAAAACATTGGGAAGGTAACAAGAGTTTCTTACAGAGCTGCATTGGGGTGCATTCATACTGACTAAGCTTTTGAACGTATCCATCAAACTGATCTCATCAGGTTGTACTCTGCTTCCTGATGGATACCAAAAAGAACACAAGTTTCACACACACATAAAAAAAGCATTCATTTGAGAACTGTAAAGGCCAAAAAGAATCAATGCAACAGTGGCCCAAACTGTAAAGGCCAATAGCTAATATAAATAGATATAGAGTATCTGTTAGATAGAGATGGCTATGACGACAGTCTCAACCAACAGAGACTATCCGCCAATATTGAGAGTATGATCATACTCGCTTATTGTCAGATTATATTAACGGGGCACTCCATTTTATTTATGTATAGCGCGGATAAATATCACCTTGTACGACGCCAATGCAGCACTTAGTGTCTTAGCAATTATTTAGGTTTGGACAACTTTCTTCAAACTGAAGAGAAATCTGAAGCCAATCAGCAAAAGGCCCGGATAATGCACAAGTCGATATTAGCAAAACATAACAATAAAATAAATACTCAATTAGTCTCAAACCCAACTACCCCAGGATACGGCACAGCCTACCCACTACAAAATTTTCAGAAAGGTGCACAAGGAAAACAAGACTTTAGAACCACGCTTAGCCATTAATTATGTTTAGGCAAGTTAATTAACCATTAAACATGGACATGTGCTTAGAGTCATGCATATAGCAATATGTTGTCAGTTAAGGAGTTCGCCCATTAACATGATTAGGACCTAAGCACTATACCAATACCGATAATAAGCAGTCTTATCCCAATATTAACGAACATCACTGAAGGTTAAAAAACACTCTTTTTTACTATAAATTTCTAATCATAACATCATTTGAGTACTGATCATTGCATATGATTAATTAATATAAACAGACAATGCTAGCTATACACAGTGGAGTACAAAAGAAAAATATCCAGAAAAGAGAACTCCAGTAACTCTAAAAAAGGTGCTTATTATCAGAACATATGAAAGTAGAACCATCCCTAGCATAAGATTCAGCTGAGGAACACTAAACACCTATACTTAATATCCATATGAATTTTTTATAGAATTTGATCAGGTAGCAAGAGGATGAAAAGACCTATAAGTTCACAAAACTACATAAAGACACATGTTCTACTCACACAAAAAATATCATTCATTTGAGAACAACAATAGCTTGTATATGGAACTAAATCATTTATAATCTTCATGTAAGATATTTTAATAATAAAATAATCTATATAACTGACAATAGAGCAATAACTTACATTGAATTTGAGGTCCATGTAGTGATTTTTTATCGAAGCACTCTTTTTTTTAGTTTCTTATCTGATATCATCCTAATTCCAAACTGGAAGAAGTAAGTGGACATGGGTGTATCTTCATGCAAGATACTTTTCAGTTGCCTCACTGTGAACTTTGTTTGAGGTTCATCATTGTTGAAGAACCACATTGTCCTGTAGAGAACACACCAAATATTATGCCAAAAGAAAAACAAACTTTAGGGCTATACATGGGTAACAAATTTAACTTACTCTAGATGCACTGGTTTATTTGTATTCTCTATTTTTTCGCACAACATCGTAATGTAGTCTGCTCTACTGGGTTGCACTTCTTTTATCTCTTCTTTCGGAGGAGCATCATCCTCTTTCTTCTTATGCTCATCTACATCCTCCCAGTGATCAATCTCATACTGTGTAAGGAAACATCCTATGCCGACGCCGTGCATGGTATCCTAAAATTTATTCGGTTTCACATTAGCGATTGCCTCATCAGTGCTAATTTGAATGACCAAAGCTTTTCATACCTTGTCATTTATGGGATCATCAGAGGCCTTTTCCTCAAGTTGTGGTTTCACTTCTTGGTGACCTGTCTGTATATCGCATACTAAAGGGCTCCTCTTCCTTTTGCTGGGTGATGTTTGTTCACTCTCTTTTCCTTCCTGAAACATATAACAATGGTGTAACCATTAAGAATCCATACCAATATCATTAATGATCAAAATATATTGACTAAGAAATACCTTTGTATTTTTATTTTCTTCTATATTGGTGTTTTCAAGTAGGGAGTCGAGATTTTTTGTAGTCATGGCAACCTTAGACTTCAGATCATTGGTATCAAATTGCTTAACACTTTTCATCCTTTTCTTGACGGATTCACCATATGTTTGCTCTCCGTCAATCAATTCTGCATTGCTGATAATTGACTGTGGTATATTCAACAAATCAGCTGCAATACCCAAACATACCACCTCATCTGGACTTTCAAGTTCAACAGTTCTCGACTTTTTTAGGGATGGGTATTCTTCAACATTGTTTTCCTGGCATGTGACCAAAATAGCTGCCAATTTGGTCCTGAAGTTGGTTATATCAGTTTGTAGAATTAATAAACAGAATAGCATAAGTATTATATCATTTTTCGTCACATGCCACGAATATTTTTTTATCACATGTCAAGAAAATATTTTCCTTCTTTTAAAATACCTGATCAAATTGGTCAGACAATGATTTCCCAGTCCAATACTCCATGTAGTTCAGCATGAATAGACCATAAAAGCAACTGCATAAATATATAGACACAAGTGAAGCACTCTATCTCATATGAAAAAAATGAGTTATTTTACATGTATAGAAGTATAGCAGATATATAAACTAAGTTATTAGATTAGACACATACTCATCTGTTTGCAATGTTTGGCCTGGCACAATTTCAATTTGAGGCCATGCAGATACATTGTGATCCTTCCAAGTTTGGTTCTCCACCTTGATATATTTGCTGACTACATCTATACGTCTTTGTAGACCTTCGAGCTGCATTGAAACATTTACAATATTAGTAAACACAAGTTTATCTATACCAATATCCAAAGTATAATTTGTAATATAGAGATACTTACAGCTTTATCCAAATCTCCACGTCCATATTTTGCACCCATAGAATCTAGTATCTGTATATTTCCTTTTTTAGCATTTAGAACAACAAGATACCATGTGTATCCATTATGTTTATAGGTAGGAAAATCTGAAAAAATCAATTTGCATACTAAGTATTAAAATAGACACCACGCATCACACTTAAAAAAAAAGTTGCCCAGGAGAGGATTTTACCATATCATGAGACAAATATGTAGCAACCATATCCTCAATTCCCTTTTTGGTCCTCTGGTTAGCCAATGTGTAGAACTCTTCATTTGCATCAACTCTTAATGAATCTGCCTTTAGTACTTCTGAAACAAAAGAATCCTCTAGGATAACATTCCCATCAGTCCTTTTCAATAGGTGAACTTGATCCTTCATCAGCCCGATGTAGGCATTTACAACCTATTGAAATATCATTTATTTATATCCTAACCATCTAAAAAATAAAAATAATATTATGAAATATGTATAGGTACTCACAGAATCATTGAGATAGGCATTTTCGCCGCTCTTTTGAAAAAGGCAGTCCATGTGTTGCCTGGTTACAGTTGAGGCATGTTCTTTGAAGTAAACAAGCACTTCATCCTTCTTCCCTGTTTTGTTCCTTCCCTTTAATTTATTAATCACTTCATTATCAACCTTGGAACAAATATAGTCTGCACAAAAAATCTATATAAAATAGACATATATCCATGGTATGATATAAAGATTGTTTGCCATCAGTTTGTTTACCTTCGGACATGATCCCAGTTGAATCATGTTTCTTCGGCTTGTTATGCTTATGCATGACAACATTTGTGGAGAAATTCCCTATGTCTTTCAGACTCATGACTGTATGTAACATGTAGAACACATATAAATAAATAAAAAGAAAGGATAGTAGGATGTAACAGAATATTTTCTTGAAAGTATCTTTTAAGATGTATGCTTTCTTTTAATTGGATTGCTAGGTGCTACACCATAATAAGGTCCTTAGTTAAAGTTGGAGGATTACTGAAAGCATGTCATTTTCCATCAGTTTGTTTTTCTCGAACACTCGAGAGAGTTGCATGTCACTTTCACTGTGCAGAGAGAATGAAGTAGAAGGGAAGGATAGAAATCCCTCCCAATATACCCCAACATATGCACTCAAAGCAGAGACTACATCAAATGTGTCTATTGATCAATACAAAAAACCTAGATACAGTGTTGGCTTTGGGCCGGGGGGATAAGGGCGACAGCCTAGGGCCCGACCCAGTTAAGGGCCCCAAAAATTTTTAGTACATGTGTATGTTTATTTACAAAATCGGCTCACTGTATTCTGCTGAGTGAAAAACACATATACAACATTATATGACACATAATGACAGAATAGGCCCAAAGGGATGAAAACTGGCTTGCAGCCCATAGATCCCTACATTATTGCTATTTTACCTATCCTGTTAGGCCCAAGCAGGTGGAATCTTGACTGTTGAGCCAACTGAATCTTTCAACCTTGCTTCAAATATCCTAGACTCCATGTTAGGCCAGCTGTTAATGTTACTTAACATCGTTTCCAAAGTTCCAAATTAAAATGATACTCCATCAATTATTTGTAAGATCATCACTTGACGGTTATTTCAGTTAAAAAAGTAATCAATGGTTGAAAATTGTATGTCGTAGGTAAAACAATGAGGTGAATTCCACACAAATTGGTCAAAATAAGATGTGTAGAAGAATAATTTCATTTTCTTATTCCTTTAATCAGTTTATTTATTTACAATTTTCCTTTCTGGTTTTTTGGAGTTTGCTTTTTTAAGCTCTTAATCCACCTTTTAAAACCACTTTTTTGTAATACTTGCAAGATCTTTGTCTGTCTTTTCATTTGGTAATACTATTAGCTAATTTATATCTAGGAATAGACATGTTATTATGCAAACTGGATGCAAAGTTTAAATTCTCTACCCAACTATAATATTCAGCAACTAACATGTATATTCTTCCAGTTCACCAGACATGTTTGAATGCATTTTTAGAATTCTGAAAGCAGTGTGTATAAGGTGTCAATTGCAATGTCTATAAGACAATGTGTAGAATTTATCATAATGATTTTCTGGAGAGCCTTTACTGTCATTGTTTTTCTGAAAAGCCATTATAACGCGCTTTACTACAGCTAACTTTATATAAATATAGAGAATTTATTACCTTTATTATTTCCCAGTGTAGCATGAGTGGGGTCATTAATTCTTCCATCTGCAACATAACATAAAAAAAGCCTTTAATACAAATAAATATATATATAGCATGATCCAAAACATAAATCATTGTTGTAATGCTATAATTCTTTACCTCCATGTATAGAATTAGTGGGCCCAGTAAAATCTAGGGTCAAACATGTTGCTTCTGTGGTAAGATCAGTAATTCCTACACAAATCATAAGAGCGAAATTAGTGGTGTGTTATGCAGATAGATAGGCAACAGTGTACTGAATCACTATTTGTTTCCGATTGCTGATTTATTACCTCCATGTGGTGAATCAGTGGGCTTAGTGAGATCAAGGATGCAACCTTGTCATGCTATGGAAATATCACAAATTTCTCCTGCTGTAAAATGAATTGAAAAACAAATCATGTGAGTTGTAAATTAGACATGTGTTGAAGACTTGAATCACTAATGCATAGTAATAATTTGTTAGAATCGAGGGACTATTACCGTAGAAATTAGTGGCATTAGTGAGATCAAGGGTGGAATCCTGTGTGCAGGGGCCTGCCTCTCATTAATCCCACCAAATACTACAACATGTAGTGAATAAGGCATCAATAACACGCGCGACCATTGTCAAGATCACTAATAAATGAATGTGTTGAAGATCACTAATAAATGAATGTTTGCATTGTTACAATGGTTGCTTTTTGGAGATGCCAAGATGATGGTTTTAAGGCAGCTTTCGGTTTGATGAGTGTCTGAACCTGTTCACAAATCATCACATCCACCTGGGTAATGGTCATTCCTATGTAACCAATCTGCATCATCATCCTCCTCCTCGTCCTCATTGTTCTCTACAACTAATAAAAAATTAACTAACCCTCATTGATCCATATGGGATATCAGTAATGCAAAAAAACGTACAAACCTCCAGTAGGGTTCTCTTTCACCATGACGCTGACACTTAATCCGCCTTGCTCCGCTACCTGATCAGCCATATCTAGCGAAACTACACACAGACAACAAAGAAGCATGCTTAAGCTGCTAAATGAGAAAATAAAAACATAAAGAAACAAAATTGCAAGTGAATAAGACCGTGAGTGTTTGTGCCATCTTGATCTTTTCTTTTCCTCTTAGGTACTGGATGTTTCTTTGCGTACTGGATGTTTCTTTGCGTAGTTCGCCCTATCTCGTATACGACGAGCTTCTTGTTGGGCCTCTGTAACCTTTCTCTTGGCTTTCCCTATGACCCATTTCATATTTTCCTAATTAGTAACATGTTGACTACTTTGAAAAAATAGATTGAACTCACCTTTGTTGGATCCTGCATCTTGCACGGTGTTAGTAATATCACCAAATGCTCTTCTGTCCCCCAATGTCTTTTTCAGAGTACTCATGATGACCGGCCTGCATATTACCAAAATCCATGATGCAGGTCCCTCTCTAGGCGATGGTGAAGAATCAGCGATGGCACAAAGGATGCAAATCGTTACCTCCTGGAAAGGTGCCAGCGCCATCGTGCCTGGTCGACCCGCGATGGCCAGGTCACCTCAACCCCGCTACGGCCAGGTCATCCGCGGGCGCCATTGCCGGGGCTTGGCTCGTGCAGGTCCCTCTCAAGGCGCGCGTGGGTCGCAGCGGTCATGGTCAAGGCACCGCAGGCCTTGGTCGAGGCGCCGGTCGTGCCTGGCCGAGCGGCCGCTAGACTTGGTCCAGCTGCAGATGGAACTGGTCGAGGAGGGGGGTGGGGATCGTACACTGACGGAGGAGTGCCCGATTACAGCGGTGCAGGGGCGATTCTGGCGTCTGTGTTAGGGTTCAGCGGGGGATCGGGGTGCGACTCTGAGGTGGGCGAGGAGTTGACAGGGGATTGGTTGACCGGGGGGCGATGGGTTGACCGGGGGGCGATGGTTTGACGTGTAGAGGAGCGTGTGACGGAATTACGGTGAGGTAAATGAACTCACCATAATTAATAGATTGGTATAGATTTAGGCCTGTTACTATAGAATCATGCTTAGTTACCATTCAATTTCTATCGATAGCAGAAGAGTTGCATTTCACAATGAAAGTAAGGATACAGGGAAACTACAAATACTTGAATTCATAAGTAGGCGTAGCATAGCTCCATAAGTCACTTGTCCTATTTGCAGGAAGGAACTGCAATGTAGTGGTGGAACATTTTATTGGAGCTACTAAACTCTAAAGAGGTCTTTCAAGAGTTTGGTAACTTTCTGTGTAGGGAATAGTGAGTATTGTGTACTCCCTCTGTTTAGAATTAGATGTCGTTTTGGAGTTGGACACGGGAAATAAGGAGAAGTAAAAAGGTGGGTGCACTAAAAACGAGAAGGAGAGAGATAGAGATAGAGATGTAATAAGAAGAGAGAATATTGTATTGGAAAGAGAAAAAAGTGCATTGAGAAATGAGAATGACATATAATTATAGAAAAGTTAAAAACCTTAGAATGACATGTAAATATGAACGGAGGGAGTAATATCTCTTCATGTAAATTAGGAAAGGGGCTTTTGTCAGAACTGTTTTTTCTTCAAAGAGAAAGAAGGCCAGTCAACACAGACTTTGGGTGAACAGTAGAGAGAAAGGCACCTTTCCCAACCCAACACGACAGATGAATCACCGGCACGGCACCTCTCTCTTTCTTCCTCCCTCAATCCTCCACGTCGGTACTTGCTCTTTATGAGAAGTACAGTAGTAGTCTACGCAGGTACTAGTGACATCTCCCGCTATTATTCATCAAAAAAGGCGAAGGCGCTCACATTGACACACCGGGCAACACGCGCGTAGAGATAGCATCGGCGGCGCCGCATGCTCTCCTGCTCCTTTACCCAGCGCAGGGCCACGTCATCCCGTTCATGGAGCTCGCCCACCGCCTCCTCAACAGTGGCTTCGCTGTCACCTTCGTCAACACCGAGTTCAACCACCATCGCATCGTAGATGTGGCCGCCGCCGGTGCCGGCCCGTCGGGAATAATAGGGAGCCGGCGGCTGCGGCTCGTGGGCGTTGCGGACGGGATGGAGGAGGGCGAAGACCGGGACAACCTGGTCCGGCTGAACACCGCAATGGAGGAGGCCGTGCCGCCACAGCTGGAGGTGCTTCTTCAAGGCTCTGGCTCTTCCTCTGGTCACGGGTTGGGCAAGGTGACGTGCGTCGTGGTGGACGTGGGCATGTCTTGGGCGCTGGACGGGGCCAAGCGGCGGAGCCTCCCGGTGGCAGCGCTCTGGGCAGCGTCGGCGGCCCTGCTCACTGTCATTATCGGCGCCAAGAAGCTCATACGCGATGGCGTCATCGATGATGACGGTAAACAATCATCCCTTCCTTTTATAATTATTTCCTCTCAATCTCAACGTATGGCCTCTGCTTAGGTGCACATGCTGCTTGTTTAGGCCTTGTTCGATTATTTCAGATTGAATCTGGATCAAGAATTATTTTGGGTCTAGATTGAGTGAATCCGGTTGATTCACTCAAGAGAGAGAATGAATCCGGATCTCAGAAGGTAAAGTTTCATTCCGGATCTTGAGACACAGAAAATGACCGAAATATGTCAATTTTCATTCCGTCCAACCCATAACCGAACAACAAATTTTCGAGAAACCAGGTTTCATTCTGGGTCATTTTGTTCCAGTCGGATTGGGCCTCATTCTGGCCCAAACCGCTGGAACCGAACAAGGCCTTGGTTTCTCTGCCAGGTAGCCGGAATCATTCCTTGCTTATTTATTGAGCTGGCATAAAATTTGAGGATCGAGGAGGAAATCTGAAAAACTTTAAAATATTGTACCTTTCACCCTTTGTCTTGAATCGTATTGTACCTTTTTACCTTACCTGATGAATTGACTAACATGGATGGTGGATTGTCGAGCAGGGGCTCCAATCAAATTGGAGAACAACTCGTTCCAGCTTGCCGAGTCCACGACTCCCATGGACGCGACCTTCCTCGCCTGGAACTGGATGGGGAACCGCGACGCCGAGTGCCTGGTCTTTCATTACCTCACCAACACCGCCTCGACTGCCGTCGCCATGTCAGACGTCCTCCTCTGCAACACCTTCGCCGACCTCGAGCCGGATATCTTCACCCAACACTCGCCTGCATGGATCCTCCCCATCGGTCCGCTTCGCACATGGAAGCGCTCAACGCAGAGGTGCCAGTCGGGCACTTCTGGTGCGCTGAGGACGAGGCCTCCCTTTCCTTCGTCGATGCGCAGCCCCATGGCTCTGTCGTGTACGTTGCATTTGGTAGCCTGACTGTCATGAGCTCCGAGCAGTGTTACACCTATTGCTGATACAGCGACCACGTCAAGTGAGCAAGTGGGCCGTCCAAGGGAGGCCCGGGTGTGGAAGCCCAGTACCAAATATGTTGGGCTGGAATGGGTGTGAGTCTGTATATTAGGGTAAGTGTTGAGAGGAGCAGGGATAATGAATTATTGTAACTAGTACTCGGTCAGACAGAGGCCGTCTCTGTTCTTCTTCTCCTTCAAGCAAACTTCCCAATTACTCTTCCTGTTCTTCCGTTCCCCAACTCTGCTGTTAACATTTGGTACCAGATTCGACGATCCATGGAACCCTATCCCTTCCACTATTCCCGTCGCCCTAAACCGGACTCGGGGGTGGATTCGATCGACGACATCGACCCCACCATCAGGTTCGTTTTCTCCGAGCTACAGAAGATGGAGTCCCGCCTGGGGGACCAGATCGAGGGCCGCTGCGGCGGTCTGGAGTCTCGCGTCCATGAGGCAGAGCAGAAGGCGGAGGAGCGTTTCATCTCGTTGGAGATGGCTCGATCCGAGGTGGAGGCTGGGCGCACCAGCCTCGAAAAGCATATCGGTGACATCAAGCTGGAGGTGCATCGTATCAACCGTTTCTTCGAGCAGGAGTCCCTGGATAATCCCCAAGTCAAGCCGAGCATCTTCAGCAACAATGTGTTGGCCTCCGCGCGCCATTATGGAGGAGCGCACGCCAACGGCCCGATTGGGCATCGCGATGACAAGCAATTCCGGGATCGTGAGTTTGGGTCGGTGTTCACCCACACTCATGACCCGGGCAAGGGTACGAACTATGATCCCCGTAACTGCTCTCATCATACCTCGCAGGATCACCATGTTAGATTTTCGGGTTGGGATTCTGGGCGTTCGTCTCATGGTCGTCTTCCTAAGATTCACTTTCCTTCGTTTAATGGGGATCAGCCACAATTGTGGAAGTCACGTTGTGAGAGCTATTTCGAGATGTATGATGTCGATCCATCGATGTGGATCAAGGTGGCATCCATGCATTTCGAAGGAGCGGCTGCACGGTGGTTGCAGTCGGCTGAGAGGCGTGTGAAGAACGTTAGCTGGGACATTTTTTGTCAATGGATTCATGACCATTTTGGTCGTGAACAACATGAAGCCCACATTAGGAAGTTGTTCCATATCAGGCAAACGGGGTCAGTAGCAGAATATGTTGAGCAGTTTTCTTCTTTTGTTGATCAGTTATCTGCTTATGAGGCTAATGCAGATCCCCTGTACTATACCATGTGCTTTGTTGATGGTTTGAAAGATGAAATTAAATCTGTTATTATGGTTCAAAGGCCCTCGGATTTGGATTCTGCTTCTGCTCTCGCCCTTGTGCAGGAAGAAGCAGCGGATTCCAGCCGAGCAGCGATTTCCAGACGATATGACCCATCTTTCAACCGGACGTGTTCTAAGACGGCCTTGCCTCTGCTGCCGCCACCTTAGTCTGATAAGTCTTCCGGTTCTCTAGCGGCTGAAGACCGTCGTGGTACGGAGGGCGCTCGAGCAACTTCCACTGACAACAAGTTGCGCGCGCTGCGGCAATATCGTCGGGCTCGCGGTCTCTATGACAAGTGTGCAGAGAAGTGGTTCTATGGCCATAAGTGCGTGGCAAATGTCCAGCTTCATGCCATTCAAGAGATGTGGGAGTTATTTCAAGATGACACATCAGTGGCCTTGGATTCTCCTTTGGGACCTGAGGTGGTGAATCACTGTCATGTTACTTTGTCAATTGCGGCAGTATCTGGTAAGGATTCCTCCCGTTCTATGAGATTCATGGGATTCATTCAAGGGCGGGTTGTATCAATTTTGGTGGACTCTGGAAGCTCGCATACCTTTGTTAGTGAGTCTCTGGCGGCTCAGTTAGTGGGTTCTTCTACACTTTCTCGACCAATTGAAGTCCAAGTGGCAAATAGGGCGGTTCTGTCATATGCCAAGCAAATTAAATAGGCTACCTGGAGTATTCAATCTTGTGAATTCGTTTCTGACCTTAGAGTTCTTCCACTATCTTCTTTTGATATGGTGGTGGGTCTTGATTGGCTTGAATATCATAGTCCTATGGAAGTGCACTGGGGCCTCAAATGGATGGCTATACCTTATCGTAATAAGACTGTGTTGCTGCAGGGAATTGTGCCTGAATTGATGGAGGGTACTATTCTGCAAGTTACTTGTGCACCATCTATTCTATCACTGCCCTTGTTGCCTGAAATTCAGTCCCTATTGTTGAAATTTGAAGATATCTTTGCACCTCCTTCTGGATTACCTCCTTCTAGGGCTTGTGATCATGCAATCCCTCTGGTCCCTTGATGCTCAACCTGTCAATATTAGACCCCATCGCTATGCCCCTGTAGTGAAGGATGAGATCGAAAAGCAAGTCAAGGAAATGCTAGATAAGGGAGTTATTCATCACAGTGTCAGTCCCTTTTCTCTCCTGTCCTTTTGATTAAGAAAAAGGATAAATCTTTTAGATTCTATGTTGATTATCGCCATTTGAATGCCCTGACCTTGAAGGGAAAATTTCCGGTCCCTATTATTGATAAGTTTCTGGATGAACTGAATGGCTAGTTGGTTTACAAGCCTGGATTTGTGCTATGGGTTTCATCAAATATTAATGCAACCTAAAGACCAATATAAGATAGCATTTCAAACACATTCTGGCCATTATGAGTTCTGTGTCATGTCCTTTGGGTTGACTGGAGCTCCACATACGTTTCAAAAGGCAATGAACTCTTCTTTAGCTCCACTGTTGAGGAAATGTGTGTTAGTGTTCTTCGATGATATTCTGGTGTACAGCAAGTCCTATGAACAACACTTGGAACACCTGGAGGCTGTCCTTTCTCTTCTTCAGCAGGACCAATGGAAGATTAAGCTTTCCAAATGTTCTTTTGCCACAAGAGAAGTTTCTTACTTGGGTTATGTTATAAGTGCGAAAGGGGTATCTACTAATCCAACAAAGGTGGAGGCAGTAGTTAATTGGCCCACTCCCTTGTCTGTCAAAGAACTAAGAAGTTTCTTAGGCCTTGCTGGCTATTATAGAAAATTTGTGAGACATTTTGGGGTCATCTCTAAGCCTTTAACTGATCTCCTCAAGAAAGGTACCTTGTTTGTGTGGACCAATGATCATGAACAAGCATTTTTGGCCTTGAAGACGGCTCTGGTTGAAGCCCTTGTTTTGGCTTTGCCTGACTTCTCTAAACAATTCTGTATTGAAACTGATGCTTGTGATGTGGGTATAGGAGCTGTGTTAATGCAAGAGCATCACCCTTTGGCATATATTAGCAAGTCCTTAAGTCCCAAGTTGAGGGGGTTATCTACATATGAAAAGGAGTATCTGGCTATTTTAATGGCTGTGGAACAGTGGAGATCTTATCTTCAGTTTGGTGAATTCTTGATATGTACTGACCAGAGGAGTCTTTCTCATCTATCTGGACAAAGGCTACACACTCATTGGCAACAAAAGGTCTTCACCAAGCTCCTGGGTTTGAGCTACAAAATTGTGTATAAGAAAGGGTCAGATAATAGAGCAGTTGATGCTCTTTCTAGAAGACCCAACACCCCTTTTGATAACCATTGTAATGCCATTTCTGCTGGTGTGCCCTTGTGGTTGGAGGAGGTTGCCTCAAGTTATGAGCAAGATCCAGATGCCAAGGAGCTGCTTAGTAAGTTGGCCATTAGCAACAACTCTGTTGAGCATTTTTCTCTTCAAAATGGCCTGATCACATACAAGTCTCGAATCTGGATTGACAATGATGCTGTGTTGCACAAGAAGATTATTGAAGCCTTTCACTCCTCTGCCTTGGGGGGTCATTCTGGGGTTCCTGTCACTCACAGGAAGCTGAAACAATTGTTTGCTTGGAAGGGTATGAAATCTGAAGTTCATAGTTTTGTCCAGTCTTGTGTGGTCTGTCAGCAGGCCAAACCAGATAGAAGTAAATACCCAATGTGCTCCAACCTTTGGCCATTCCTACTGGTGCTTGGCAAGTCATCTCTATGGACTTTGTGGAAGGTTTGACTCAGTCACATTCAGCTAATTGCATTCTAGTAGTGGTGGATAAGTTCACCAAGTATGCCCATTTTCTTGCTCTCAAGCATCCTTTCACTGCGGCAGTAGTGGCTAAACTATTTCTGGATCATGTTTACCGTCTGCATGGGTTGCCACAGTCTATTGTGTCGGATATGGACAAAGTTTTTACTAGTTCATTGTGGAAAGAGCTTTTTAAGGCAGCCAAGGTGGAATTATGCATGAGTTCTGCCTACCACCCTCAGTCCGACGGTCAAATAGAGCGTGTCAATCAATGCATGGAGACATATTTGCGTTGTTTTGTGCATGCTTGTCCTAAGCTGTGGGTGTCCTGGCTTCCTCTTGCGGAATATTGGTATAATTCCAGTTTTCATTCAGCAATTGGTTGCTCTCCTTTTAAAGCATTGTATGGATATTCTCCTTGGCATTTTGGCCTTTCTGCAAGTGATAGTTGTCCAGTTGGTGATTTGGATCAGTGGCTGCAACAACGAGAGGTCATGTCTAATCTTATTCATCAGCATCTCCACCGTGCCAAGAACCGTATGAAAGTCCAAGCGGATAAGAACAGGACAGAGAGAGTGTTTGAGTTGGGAGATATGGTATTCCTCAAATTACAGCCATATGTATAGTCTTTGTTGGCTCCCCGTTCAAATCAAAAGTTGTCCTTTAAGTTCTTCGACCCCTTCAAGGTGGTTCAGAAGGTTGGCTCAGTGGCATACAAGTTGGAGTTGCCTCCTAGTGCAGCTATCCATCTAGTATTCCACGTTTCTCAGCTCAAGAAGGCCGTCAGGGGTAACGTTCAAGTATCTCCTGTTTTGCCTGTTGCTGAAACTTTTCTACAGGTGCCGGTGAAAGTTTTGCACTTGCTTGGTGGCACGTGGGTCCAAGACTGTTCTCCAAGTGTTGGTCCAGTGGTCTTCTTCTCCAGCATCTCTGGCGACATGGGAGGACAAGGAGGCTTTGCATCAAACGTTTCCGTTCGCGCCTGCTTGGGGACAACAGGCGTTTCAAGAGGGAGGGGATGTTACACCCATTGCTGATACAGCAACCACATCAAGTGAGCAAGTGGGCCGTCCAAGGGAGGCCTGGGTGTGGAAGCCCAGTACCAAATATGTTGGCCCGGAATGGGTGTGAGTCTATATATTAGGGTAGATGTTGAGAGGAGCAGGATAACGAATTATTGTAACTAGTACTCGGTCAGACAGAGACCGTCTCTATTCTTCTTCTCCTTCAAGCAAACTTCCCAACTACTCTCCCTGTTCTTCCGTTCCCCAACTCTGCTGTTAACAAGCAGCTCGAGCAGCTTGCTCTCGGGCTGGAGGCTTCTGGACGGCCCTTCTTGTGGGTTGTCAGGCCCGGACTGGCCGGCAAACTCCCAACCTCGTTCGTGGCAACCAAAGGGAGGGGTAAGATAGTCAGGTGGGCGCCACAGGACCAAGTGCTTGCACACCCCGCAGTTGGGTGCTTTCTGACACATTGCGGATGGAACTCAACTCTAGAAAGTATCCGTAACAGGATGCCTATGCTATGCTGGCCATACTTCACTGACCAATTCACAAACCAGACATATATTTGTGATATCTGGAGGGTGGGGCTAAGAGTGACACCGACTGGCAAAGAGAAGGTGAACGTGAAGAGGATCACAGAAATGTTTGATAGCCTGTTGGGGAATAGTGGTATCAAGGAAAGATTGAACAGCCTCAATGCCATGGCAGAGAAGAGCATGAGTGGAGAAGGCCAATCTTTTAAGAATCTCAATACTTTAATCGAGATTTTACGAAAATAATAAGATCATACAAGTGAAGCTGCATGCAGTTTTCCAGGAAATGTATGTTTCTATGGAATTTTTAGCCATTTAAAATATTTCTCACAACTTTTTTCATCATGTATTTACAGAATACAAATGTTGAACTTAATTTAACTTTTTCCCTCCCCTTGTTTTGGTGTTGAGATACATATATGTCAATGTTTATTATGGACGATAATAATATAGAGTTATGTGCAAGACTACAAAACTCCGATTTAAAGCTAGAGTTTTCCTTATCAATATCGTTAGCTTCTCTATAAGAAAACCGTGGGACGGCCTTATCTCCATCCATTTAGTATTAAAAAAAAACTCCCCAAAACACAGGAGCGCACAGCAAGGCCTAAATCCTATTTTTAACCATTCACTTGTAGATTGAAACGTGGATAATATAACCATCACGCTGGAGACATCTAAAATACAGAGCCGCGGGCACAACGATGAAGGTCTCGGTAGCATTGCAGATCCTCTGGCCAATCATTTTGGGTATGATACAAATGACGACAGGAGGCACATTCTAGCAGAATTTAAGGTTGTTGGGTTTGGTTGATTGTTTGCGTAGTTTAATACCACAACATCAACGTACTCTATCTTTGAACATAAGTGTCTTTATTATAAACCTTGTATAATTGTGTAGATATTTGTCTAGTGTTGTCTTCAACAATGAACTACAAAAACAGGAAAATTACTGGCACATTGGCAATAGCTACTAAGCAAGAATAAAATAGAAAGAGCTAAAAGATAAATAAGATAGAGAGATTGTCGATTGGCAATGATCAGAAACCAATCGGCGAAGCATCAAACCGACATCAGAAGATTCTAGAGTCAATTATTAATTACTAAAGGTGACTAGTAGGCTATTTAAAGACAAGGTATTCGTTACACTTCCTGAAGAGCCTAGAGATGACAAGTCCATACTGTATTAGACAACTGATCATACTTCAGACAGTGTCCAGGTCATCATGGTCCACATAGTAACTATATCAAATTATGGTTAATTAGGTTCAGTGACTTCTCCTGGTCTAGATTCACTACAGGGAGAAAATCTCTATGCCTCACCATATCTTTAGTTGTTCACCTGCTGTGAATTTTTATTTGTGCATCATCACTTGTTACTATTGTGTTTCAAGCATATTGATCATAGTAAAACATTATCATCTTACCCAATCTTTTTATTGTTCTCTTGGGCAGTTACCTGGACCAGTGCTAGGAAAAATATGCAACATATTTCTTATGTACTTTCTTTTCTAAATCCACGGGTTCACCATCATGCATATATCAATCAATCCACAATATTTTGATAGGATCTCATATGAAACGTCATGGACAGTGACGTGCACTACTTGATAATGTTTCTAGTAATTTTAGAAAGAATGGAATCTATTTTTTTAAAAAAGTTAGATGCTCGCTAAAGCGATTTCAAGTTTAGAATTAGTTATTATGTATTTGGGTTGTTCAATCTAAGCATCCACGACAAACTATTAACTATTACCCCCTCCTCCTTTATCATTTCATACTTCCTTCCTTTTCAGATGATTGAAAACTTTCAATCACTTAAAATTAGTTAAAATTATACTAGATTTATACTAATATTTATTTTAATAGGATTATATGTATTAGTAAGAGGAGGAAAAAATAATATGTTTATGTATAAATTATAAAAAAAAAATTTAAACTGTTAAATCATATTCAAAGGCTCAAAACGGTGATTGAAAATTGCTTAAATTTTTAGCTGACTGAAAATTAGAAGTGTAGCCTTATTATTTTCATATTTTTTTATCCTAATAGAGTTTCTACTTGTCCCTACCCTGCAACACTCATGCCCTTTTTCTACTTACTCCTCTCACCCCTAATTATCATGAGTGGTGTAACTGCAAATTTTAGAATTAAGTACTCTCTCCGGATTTAAATTGTTGATGTATTTGATTTTTTAGTTATGTTTGACTATTTGTCTTATTTAAAAACTTTGAAAATTTATCAAATATTTTATTACAAGTTATTTTATCATTAAAGAAAGTTAAAACTTATCGAATAATTTTTTATATTTAAATAAATATTTTGAATAAAACAAGCGATTAAATATAGCTAAAAAATTAATTATATCAACAATTAAATCCAGAGGGAGTAAATAATTTTTCTCTTGTTTTTGGAAGGAGTACAGTACCTAAGGCTAATCCTAAAGCAAAGTTTCATTTTGATGTTTTCAAGAATGTCAAGTCATTTTTATTAGTTTGAAATCATAAATGAAATCATCCTTCTAATGCATAATTTCATTTTTGTTGTTTCATAGCATTGATTTCTATATAATTTTGTTAGTTATCTAAAGAATGAAATAAAACTATTCCTCTCCAATACTGGTTTCATGGTGTTTCAATTTTAAGAAATCATGTAGACTTAGTTTCATCTAGATGAAACTCTTTTCATCTCTTTCTTCATAAATTTTTTGTCATGTCATTAAATTTACTTATGTGATATCTTATTTAATAAAAATAAAACTCCTATTAGGAGTAGCCTAATAATCAGTGAGTGTGTGCGGGTAATTATGCTTTTGGGTCCACTTTTCAGTGGGAGACTGGGAGAAGGGGCGCGATTTGAAGGATCATCTGGCGACGAGATCACGAGATTGGGTAGTTCCACCTGCGGCATCCGGCTAATTTCATACTCGCCCGAGTGCTAAGCTGCAAATTTTGACAGCAGCATCGTCCCCTTTCCTCCACGCTCCGGTTGGCCGCCGCCGTCTCCGGCCACGCCACCTCGCCGGCGACATGCCCGAAACCGTACTTCCCTCTCACTTCTGTACTCTCCGTCTCCCTCACCTCACCTCTTACTGACCCTGCCTTGTCCCCTCGCAGGCGACGGAGGCCGACCTCCGTGGGCAACTGGAGCAAACCCTCGCCGCCGATCCCTCCAACCCGCTCCTCCACTACAAACTCGTATGATTCGCTCTCCATTGCTTAAACACTTGCCCTAGTTGCTCTCGCGCCTCTCCGTGGGGCCTAATTCGTTCGTCCTGTGTGTGCAGGGCACCTTCCTATGGGGCCGCGCAGAGGCGGAGCAGGGAGGAAATGGCGAGGAGTCGGGGCGGCTCCGCGCTGCGGCATCGGAGCGCTTCCTTGCCGCGGCCAAGCTGAACCCCAACGACGGAGGCCCGTTCCGCTTCCTAGGCCACCACTACGCGCGCGGCGGGGATACGCAGCGGGCGGCCAAGTGCTATCAGCGTGCGGTGGCGCTCAACCCTGACGATGCTGAGGCCGGGGTATGTGAAATGCACATACGCGTGCGCCTTCAAGGTTTTCGTCAGTTTGCTTCTGCTGTAGTTCTCATGTCTTTTTCCCCGTTTCTATTTTTGGTTTGCTGCGCAGGAGGCGCTCTGTGACTTGCTAGATGTGGAGGGGAAGGAGAGCTTGGAGCTTGCTGTGTGCAAGGAGGCAGGTGATAAGTCACCACGCGCATTCTGGGCATTTGGGAGGCTTGGCTACTTGCAGGTACATTTTGTTGCCGATTGCTTGTGTTTCCTGTTGATTGGAAAGCTGCGTTTAAGTAACATGTGTCATCAACTGAGACCAACTTGAGTCCAAACTGAGACCTATTGATGGGATGGCTTCCACCATTCCAAACTAAGTCCAATCATATCAATTAAAGGGAACTTTTTATTTATATTTGGTTAGATTTGTAGCTGTTACACAGAAACTGATGAAATGAGTTGACAACCATATCTATCCCATTCAATGCATAAGTTACCATAGCAATCTCATTAATTTCTTATAGATGTTTATCGCAGTTCATACTGTGGTAATTTGTTCACATGCTATCCGCTATGGTATTCACCTATCACCATCCTGAATATGCACCTTATCTATTAGCTGAGAGAGGAATGTGAAGCGAGCACGATAACAATAGTCAGTTGTCATTCATGTATCATTGTTAGTTTAAACTATGGATGGTTCTGCTTTTGAAAATATTGAAGAGTCTAAGCTTGGAGCGTAATCTCTTTGAATTACTTCTAGTGTTACTTCTAACTTCATAATCTTATTTTGAAAGTGTAACTTTTTTTATTGAAGCAAAGTGCCACTCAAAATATTGTTGCCCGTTTTAATTGATAAGGTTAACATATGGTTTTCCTTTCAAAAAAGTATTTTCCTTGTGATTGCCTCTTTTTTTATACACGTGATTTGCTTGTTTATCTAGCTGTGTGATAGGTGTAGCAAAATTATATTGAGCCATTGACATAAGTTGGCAAAAGTTTAGGTTCATCAAAGGAAATGGTCAGAGGCCGTACAGAGCCTTCAGCATGCAATTCGAGGTTACCCAACATGCGCAGATTTATGGGAGGTGGGTGCTTATTCTTCAGCTGTTTTCATTTGTCAAAGTTTCTTAGCTCCAAGCTATACACTATGTTTGCAATGTTATCCATTTAAAACATTTGGTATTGTGGCATCAGGCACTTGGTCTGGCGTACCATCGTTTAGGAATGTTCACGGCTGCAGTAAAGGTTTGCTGTTTAAAGTTTTAAGCATCATTAGCAAGTGTTGCTGTGCTGTATTGAGACTTCTGAATATGCTTAATCCAGTTTTTTCCTGGCAGTCATATGGGAGAGCTATTGAACTGGATAGTTCCAGGGTCTTTGCGTTGATAGAAAGTGGGAATATCCAGCTAATGCTTGGCTATTTCAGAAAGGTATAAAGTTCTGTGCCTGCTTCTTGAATCTGCTGGTATACATGATTCTATCACCAAGTGCTGGTACAACAATATCCATTCATAACTTAATATCTCTATTGCTGGTAATTTTTTGTAAATTGCACAACACCAGGGAGTTGAGCAGTTTCGTTCTGCTTTGGAATTGGCGCCACGTAATCAGTCTGCATACTTCGGGCTTGCTTCTGCATTGCTTGCATGGGCAAGATACTGTGTAACTGTTGGGGCATTTGGTTGGGCAGCTAGCCTGTTGAAGGTATTTTGATCTGGTAGTTGTTTTATTACATAGCATTGGATAGCCCATAGTTGTGTAGCTTCAGCATGTAATTTTTTTTTTTGTAGGAAGCATCAGAAGCTGCCAAAGTTTGTACTTCTTTGACTGGAAACCTTTCATGTGTTTGGAAATTATATGGAGATGTTCAGGTATTTGTTTTTTTTATATCATTAAGGTTTTCTTGGCATCCTGTAGCTTGAAGAATGTTTTATACGACCTATCCTACCTGTTTTTGTCAGCTCACACTTGCAAGATGCTTTCCATGGGTGGATGGGAAGATCAGAAGGGGCATGGATGAGCAGATGTTCAAAGATTCTATTCTTGACTGGAGGAATGCATGTTTATCGGCTGCCAATGGTGCAAAACTCTCATATCAACGAGCTTTGCATCTTGCTCCTTGGGAAGCTAATGTTCACAATGATACCGCGATTTGTCTTGATGTAGTTTATTCTTTGAGTGGCAATAATGTACTTAACCCCAACATTTGGTAATTTCTTTGTTGCGCAAGGCTAATATTATACTATTTTTCTAATTTATTAAGATATGTCTGAGAGTATTGTATTATCCTTTTGTCTCTGTGTGTGAACAGGGAGCTGCCAGAGAAGATGTCACTGGGTGCCTTGATACTGGAACCAGTTAATAAGGATTTCTGGGTTACATTGGGTTCAATATCAAATAATCTGACTTTGAAGCAGCATACTTTTATTAGAGCATTGCATCTTGATATGTCTCTGTCTGAAGCTTGGGCCTACCTTGGGAAGGTGCTACAGTTAACATCACATCTTATTTAGTTCTGCTGCTAGCAGGAGGTAACTAATAGTTTGACCTTCAGATTTACAGACAGTCAGGTGATAAGCAACTGGCACGACAAGCATTTGATCGAGCTCGGAGCATTGATCCTTCATTGGCCTTGCCATGGGCTGGAATGGCAGCTGAAAACTATCAGCAACATGGGTACCCTTCATTGCCATACTCTGATCTGCACAATTATTTCTTTAAGCTGATTTTACTATTTGATGTAATTTTGAAGGGGCAGTCCAGTAAATGAGTCGTTTGAAAGCTGCTTGAGGGCTGTGCAGATCCTACCTGTAAGTAAAGTTTCCTAGCATGGTTAATATTTTTTCTTTTTGTATAACAAGTCATCTTATTTCGTGGAGCTAGTTTTGATTTCATTCCCCTGTTATCATTGAATTAGCTGCCAGAGTTCCAGATTGGTCTTGGAACTATTGCCGCACGTTCTGGTAATCTTCTTTCACCTCAGGTATGTATCCAAATTTATCATGTGCATTGAAGCCTCCAGACTAATTTTTGTGTCACCACATGCTTGGACAAATTTTTTTTTTTTGACAGTGTGTTCAGTGGAGTGTCAGTTCTTACTTGAATTGTACATTATTCGGTTGATGCTACGCAATGATGCAATCTGATTTAACAAAGTCATATGTTTATTTATTTATATATAATCTGCTACCTAAGTGGGATTCCTTCCTCCTTATCATGTCAATCTTTTTACATTTGGTGCTATCATGTAGGTATTGATGGCTATAAGGCAGGCTGTTCAGCAAGCACCACATTACCCAGAATCTCACAATATAAATGGCTTGGTTTCTGAAGTACGATCAGATTTGCAGTCCGCAATCACATTTTACCAACAGGCTAGATTTGCTATAGGCATGATGAATTCAAAGGCAGACAATAGATATGCTTTTGCTGATGTTTCAGTGAACCTTGCCCGGTCACTGTGTAGGGTAAGACTGTTAAACTGTTGTGATTACATCTGGTTGATGAAGTTAAAATATACCAAGCAAAATCATGTTGCTTTGTATGGTACTTCTGAATCATGGTGATTTTCTATAATAACTTAAATCATTTCCTGAACTGCAGGCTGGTCGTGCTGCTGATGCAGTGCGGGAGTGTGAACAGTTGAGAACTCAAGGTATTGTTTAATTTTTGCTTATTGCAGTGCAAACATTCCATTCCCTAGTTTCTCATGAGTTTTAATGTAGACTCCTTTTATTTATTTTCCAAAAGCTGTAGTATAGCCTAATGAGTAATATCAATTTTTCTAGGATTGTTGAGCGTTGATGGGCTGCAGATATACGCACTTGCATTGTGGAAAATTGGACAAAAAGAGGAAGCTCTTTCTGTATCCAGAAACTTGGCTGAAAATTTATCTGGCATGATGCCGGATAGTGCAAGCAGGGCTTTGGGTTTCATATGCACATTGACGTATGAAATTTCTGGGAAGGATTCTTCAGCTGCAGTTATCCACAAGCTTCCTGGTCAACTCAGTTATAGCACACAGTTAAAGTTCATTATTTCTGCACTGGATGCTATGCAGCCAAACAAGCGTTTCCAATTGCCTCAGCTGAGCATGCCTCCTAGACTTACATCCAATGAAGTGATGAGTGAAGTGCATTCAAATATTGCTCTTGGAAAGGCTGTAAGTATTTTAAATTCTGGCAGTGTATATATAGTGGACAGTGGGAACACATGCTGACATACTGATTTGTTTTTTACTTGTAGATTGGCGGGGAATTGGACAAGCCTTTGAGGGTTAATGGTAGTTTGTCTTACCTGAAAAAGGTTCTGCATATGTATCCTGACTGCAGTTTAGTGAGGTAATATTATTACTTGAAATCAGTCATATCAGATGTTGAAAAGCTACTAAACTTGAATTTATTGCTTAATAAATATGCCCTTTTTGCTGCATGATGCAGAAACCAACTTGGATCTCTGTTACTTTGGAGTGGAGATTGGATGGGTTCTCATAAAGCAGGGAGAGTTACTTTTCTGAATGGACACATGTCCAGCAGGGGCCTAAGATCTCCACATCAAATTCAAGCATGTGCAATGGTTTCATGCTATACTATGGGCACCTCTTATCCAAAGTTCTCTTTTCCAACATGTGAGCACCAGTTCCTAAGTGGATATGATGCAGTACGGTACCTACAAAGGTATATCTTCTCCACTTGTTACATTGGCAGCGCATATGCTAAGCAAGCTAATTGTATATTTTTTCTGTGAAGGTGGGTTCATCGTGAACCATGGAACCGAGATGCACGCTACTTGCTTGTGCTTGCCATTTTCCAGAAAGCACGTGAAGAAAAATACCCGAATCATCTCTGTATCACTCTGAAGAGGCTCATTTTACAAGTTCTGTCCAGCAGTAGCAATTCTCATGAGAATAAGGTTGTGCAATATGAGATGTTTTTGCTACTTCTTTTGTCTTCAGAGGCTAGTTTGCAATCTTCTGACTATGATAATGCCATTGCCCGAGCTAAAGAAGCTCTAAGACCTACTCCCTCGAGTCGTGCAGATACTTTCTTTGCACATTTGCAATTGTGTCGAGCCTATGCAGTGCAAGGTGATCTTTTGAACTCCAGGAATGAGTATATGAAATGCTTGCAAAATCATACAGATATTGAAATCGGCTGGGTGATGCTGAAGCACATGGAATCTGTCTGTTCATTGGAGGGCTCTTCTGATGAGATAGAAAAAAATCTTCAAGACTGCATCGAAAGGAATGGTAGTGACCCATTGAAATGGGCATCTCTTTTCAATCTAGCATCTGCTCAGTGCTTTATATGGGATGAGGACTTTGCAAGTGCTGAAAAGGCTCTTGCTCAGGCATGCGCTGAAGGAGATACAGATAGCTGCATCTTATTCCTCAATGGTAAGCCACTTTCTTCTCCTATACAGATAGCTGCATCAGGTAGCAGCGTCGAAAGGAATGGTAGCTGAATTTTTTTCTCTGAATTTTTTTGTTGTTTACTAGACTAAGTTGCACTGCAAAATTGATTCTGGTGTGCCTCTTGTTAAATCCACAACGTTGCTATCGACTCATCAAACTTTCTACCATTCTCATTCCATGTTTTTTTTTTGAAACTGATTCTCATTCCATGTTGATGAATATCTGCTTTAATTGAGGGTTTGTTTACTGCCCATGGATTAGTTGTCACTGGCATGTTATACAATACTGAATACAGGGAAAAAACTGTCCTTTTGCGCCCTAGGTCTACTTTTCTTGATAGGTTATTTTGCAAATTTGAACCTGTCCAATCTATGTATGTCGAGATCACTGTTCTAAATTTTATCCGGTTGTTTTCTTGTATGATTGAGGCTAATCTGGATTCTAGAATGATACCTGAATAATCACCAGATGTCTGTTTTATGTAATTTTAATTGTGTACTGAATGAAACATTACTCTACCAGGCGCAACCTGTATGGAAATTGCTTGGAGGTTTGCAGCTCCTCAATTTATATCCCGTGCAGCTTACAGCCTCAGAAAGGCACAGCAGAAATCGCTCGCTTCATTACCTATTGTGTCAATGCTTCTGGCCCAAGCAGAGGGCAGCCTTGGTTCCAAAACCAAGTGGGAGAAAAATCTGCGCTTAGAATGGTTCTCATGGCCTCCAGGTATATATCTAAGCGGCTTCATAAAAAAAAACGCCTTTCAGGTTATGATTCAGCTGTTTGGTCCATTTGATTGAAGTTTTTTGTTTCATTGTGCAGAACTGAGGCCTGCGGAAGTGTACTTCCAAATGCATCTACTGGCAAGGCAGTCAAGTGCAGCAACATCTCAGCATAACCAGCTGGTGGAGACGATGCAGAGCCCGGAGAGGTGGCTACTTAGGGCAATACACCAGAACCCATCTTGCTCCAGGTACTGGAAGGCTTTGCTGGAGCTTATGGACGTGTAACGCTTGTCTCGGACTGTTTTGCATGCACATTCAAGTCGCCGCCGTGTTGCAGTAAAGTCGCAGCGCATATATGATTAACACAATACTGACATGGACGTGAGCCAACTTGCAAATTGCAAACATGATTTGGCGATAACACTAGCGTTGACAGCTTTGGCATGGGTTAACTCCAAAACTTTGGCGATAACACTAGCGTTGGCAGCCGACGGGATCAAGCAAAACTTACCTAAGTGCGTATTGGCTTGAGATAGTTTGCAGCTGATGTAGTGCTTTACCATTCGAAAATGGATATTAGGTTGCTCGAGCATTGCATTGCAGTGTTGTAAGCGTTGGGGAATTTAGCTCAATATTGACCAGCTATTTGGAATTCGTAGCCAAGGTTTGGTAGGACTAGGAGTATTGTAACCTCTACGAGTGGCTTGCTTGTACACATGAGATAGTGGCGAGTCGGCTGACCTTGAAACGAATCAAACTTCAGACAGTCCAGAGTCCATCCTGTCTGGCTGTCTCGTGCAAGCTGTGCACTGGTGCATGCTTTCTCCATCCGGAAAGCCAATGGGCGAGCCCGGGATTCGAAATCCCCGGGTCGGCGGCTCCTTGTTTCCAATGGATACGCACAGCTTTGAGCACTTTGTCTAGAAACATGAACGGGCCAAGCCCAACCAAAACAAAACACGCCGAGTACACGTAGCCTCCATCCGCTGTTCCCGTGTGGCACTGGGAGCCGATCCCCACACCCAACAAGTGTATCAAAATTCCAAGGACACGCCCACGTCACGCCGCTGCTCCATGCGGTGTTCTTCCGGACCTGTAAAATATTCCATTCCAAAGCCGTCCCAGAACACGCGGCACCCCTTGGATTGCCGAGGCACGGCGGCGCGCCACGTCCTGCCCGCTCCCGCGGCAGCCTCCTCGTCTTAACTTCACCCAGCTCAAGCTGGAACACTCCGCTTGCTCGCTCGCCTCCGCTTCCCATCATCGTCCAACCAACCCGACGCGCTCACGAAGGAAAGCAAGATCCTAGCTCACGCTCGCACCACCGCGCTCGCCAACAAGAGAATAAGGCCATGTCAGGCGGCGTCGGCCCGACGGCGGGTGGCGGCATCACGCTGCCGTCCTCAGGTGCGCCCATGCCGCCGCTGCACCCGACCCCGACCTCCCCGACGGCGCGGCCGCACCACCACTACTACCTCTTCTCCATCAAGCAGCTCAACACGCTGGGCGCCGCGGCGGTGCTGGCCTTCTCCACCACGGTGCCCCTCTCGGAGATCGCCTTCGCGGTGCTCCTCCTCCCCTACCTCCTCGTCCTCGCCACGCTCGCCTTCCCGCAGCGGCCCGGGAAGCCCGACCCGTCCGCGCCCGTCTTCTCCGAGGGCCTCGGCGACCGGGTCCGCCACGCCGTGCACACCGCGGCGGGCTTCGCCGTCGGCGCCGCGCTCCCGGCGCTCTACATCCTCGACGGGCTCCGGTCGGGCGACACCACGGGCGTCGCCGCCGCCGCGCCGCACGCGTTCCTCCTCTCCGCGCAGGTGTTCACCGAGGGAATCGCGGCCGCGTTCCCCGGGAAGTTCTCGCTCCCCTGCAGGGCCGCCGTCGTCGTGATGTACAGCGCGCGGAGGATGTTCTCGGCGTCCGAGTGGCTGCGCCAGGAGATGGAAGGGCGCGACGAGCTCGGCCGCGCCCCGCCCGTGGCGCCGCGGAGGTTGGTGGCAGGGAAGGCGCTCGCCGCCGCCAACATGGTGTTCTGGGGAATCGACCTCTTCGGGTTCCTGCTGCCGTTCTACCTGCCCAAGGTGCTGCGCAAGTACTACCTCGGCGGCAGCGACCGTGACGACGATCGCTCGCGCGCCAGGGAGCAGCAGCAGAAGCAGCTGCAGGAGCAGAAACGTGGGGAAGAAGGGAAAAAGGATTCGTAGATCAGAGGGTAGATGGAGACTCGTGTACGTTTGTTGTTGTTATGTTTTTGTTCTCTTAAGCTTTTTCCTTTTATTTATCTCCATCCTGAAGTTGTTCAGTTTATTTGATTATGGCGCTTATTTATAATTACAAAGTGGTGTGTGGGAAATGATTCGAATGTTCGGCGCTTAATTCGAATGTTTCGGCGCTTAATTACAGAGTCATGTGCCCTAGAGAAATGGCACGAATGGAGATGTTTGGAATGGATTTTAGCAAGAAACATCTCGATTGACATATTCCCAATTCCCACGCGAACTGTAATAATTCGTTTGGAAAGACGAGGGAGGCCACCCGGGAAGGATCAACCGACGTGAGCGCGCTCCGAGTGGCTGCGCCCGGCCTTTAGAGCAGACGGGGAAATTCAGATATATTGGAAATTCAAAAATTTAAACTGCTCTCTAAAATTAATGAAAAATCAGAAAGTGCTAGAAAAAGATCATAAAAAAAATCAAAGGAAACTTTTGACGTGACCAAAACCATTGCCCTAATTACACACCATCCAATATTTCAAGTTAATAAAACGTACAATAATTCTTTTACAAAAACGCTTGTGTAGTATACTAGTATAAATTATAAGACTAGTCCAACAACTTGCGATGCACTTGTAGATTATAGACATTACAACATATGTATGGGACCAGAATTTACACTCATCAACAACTGCAATACAACATGGCAGATGAGCCCGCATATATTAGTCATGTCAGGCGCCATAACTCATCAATAGCTTAAATAACAAAGGCATAACAAAAACTCATACGTAACTAGGTTATGCTCTGAAATATGTTATATTCCTCATACAAGATTAAATCTTATATAAAGTGAATTGCTAATGTTCATATATAATGCATTTGACAACTATCACAACATCAATTGTTGAAAGAAAAAATGAGTCTGAACCATACAAACTATGCATGATATACAAAAAGATAAGCAACTAGTATTGTTTTATTAGATAGGTAATTGCAGTAGTTGTTTTTACAAAGTTAATTTTATACCTCAGGTTCTTTTAATGAGTAATATTTATTCGACTTCAATTTTTAATAATTAATGTTCTTTTAATCAGAAATAGTTTTATAACTTGTATGATAATTTGGCAAGAAACATCACAATTAGTCAATTCTTATTTCTCGTGTTCCATACAATAATCCGACCCGAGTGGAAGATTAATGGGCTGACTTTCCATCCTTTAAGGAGTGAGTAGGAGAGTTATAGCAAATGAAAAGTCCAACACAAAGGTGGATTGGACATTGAATGAAAGTGATCCACAACAACATGTAAACCAGTGATGTGAGGTCTAGTTACACTTATGCATTATAAGTAAAGTTTGTATTAATATAACAAAAATAGAAAGAATATGAAAATAAAGAAAACAAAGTAATATTAGAGCTAAACACTCTCACTGTCCGAGACAAAATCCTTAGCTAATAATAACAAGCGGCAGTGAAATTCCAGTTCTGAGTGGACATGATTTATGTGTCACAGCAGTATTGTTGGTTTTGTGTTGTGTTTTTTTTTTCAATAAAAATGATACTCTCTTTCTGTTTTTTTTTGTCAACGGAAACAATACCTTTTCAGTTTTTTTTAATGTTGAGCTAAGTAACATCAACAGCATCTCACCATAATCCTCCATCGCATGGTACATTGTTTAAGCTAATACTGTCGCGCGTCAGAATCAAATACTACTAATCTTTGACCGATCCAATCCAGCACGCCGGTCCCCACGCTACCGTCCAAATCTGCTGCTGGCCAATGTGGTGGTTCTACCGCAGAGGGCCCTCGGGCTTCTCCGGCGCCTCAACGGCCGAGGAGGTCACCGCCGGCATCGACGGCCGCGGCATGGTCGCCGTCATCACAGGTACTCAGTCGTCAGTTCCGAGCCGTTGTCAAGGAGCTCTAAGCTGACCCTTGTGCCTTTCGGCGCAGGTGCGTCGAGTGGCATCGGCCTGGAGACGGCGCGCGTTCTGGCGCTGCGCGGCGTGCACGTCGTCATGGCCGTCCGCAATGTCTCCGCCAGGCTCGCTGCTAAGGAGGCGATCCTGGCAAAGGTACCCGAAGCAAAGGTTGACGTGCTGGAGCTGGACCTCAGCTCCATGGCTTCGGTGAGGACATTCGCTTCCATGTTCGAGTCTCTGAACCTGCCCCTCAACATTCTCATGTAAGAACAAGGAAATCCTGCTGCTGGATGTCACTGCGTGGCTCTGCTCTGCTGTCTGCTGGTAGTTGACCTGATATACATTTCGACAGAAACAACGCTGGCGTGATGACAAGGAACTGCACGCGTTCCTCCGATGGCCTGGAACTGCATTTCGCGACTAATCACATTGGTGTGTCCTCTAAACTGTGTTTTGTACCCTCAGTTCCTGCACATTGTTGGAATCGCTTCTCCTTTGCAGCATGTCTTGCTAATCTGTACAAAAATGTGGCTCATCGCTTGCTGATTGATCATTATTCAGACTAGTGAAATATCAGTTACGAGAATTATTCCTGAGAATGCAGTAGCATTTGACTTGGATGGCAGGCCATTTTCTTCTGACAAACCTCTTACTGGAGAACATGAAGAGAGCCTGTAGGGACAGCGGCGTCGAGGGAAGGATCGTCAATCTGTCGTCTTCGGCGCACGTCATGACCTTAGCTGAAGGGATATGCTTCGACAAAATCTGTGATCCATCCGGGTAATCTATATATGCGCATCCGGAGATGATTCTGAATTCCCTCAGAATTGGGATACATGTTGCTGCGTAAATAACACTGACAATATGTGTGTTCTGACCGTGCTTAGTTTGAACGACTTTATTGCTTACGGCCAGTCCAAGCTTGCCAACATTCTGCATGCCAAAGAATTGTCTCGAATTCTCAAGGTATTACCCTTCTTTTGCCACTCAACAGATAGGTTTCATAACAATGTATGGACTGAATGAACAACTAAACAAAAATATTTCAGGATGAGGGAGTAAATATTTCAGCTAATGCAGTTCATCCTGGTGTCATTTCAACTAGTCTTTTCAGGAACAGAACTATTATCAGCGGTATTATCTCAAACCTTACAAACAATTTTATAGTTTGATTAAAAATAGGTTTATGCTCCTTCCAGATGATAATAATTGCAAAAATAGGAAAAATATTTCTGGCATGACAAACATGTAAATGGACCCCTTGTTGCAATAATATTTTTAACTCTGTGTGTGTGTGTTGCTACTCTTACAGCTCTATTAAACTCCATTGGAAGAATCATATGTAGAAGCGTCAAACAGGTGGCCATTCAGGCATTCACCTCTTATTTCACTATACGTTTATATTGCTGTAACATGCATTAATTCTGATTAATGACTGTCTCATATCTACCAAGGGTGCTGCATCGACATGCTATGTGGCAATGCATCCTCGCGTTAAGGGGATAAGTGGGAAATACTTCACCAATTGTGATATAGCTAATCCAAGCTCTCAAGCTTCAGATACTGAGTTGGCCAAGAAGCTGTGGCAATACAGCTTGCAGACTGTGTCTTCTTGATCTCTTGCTTCTGCAAACCTTTTCGTGCAAAGATTGTTGTATACTTGTATTTTATGCTAATATGGAGTTTTCAGATGCACACTTAATTAGGTATATATGTATCGCTACATCATTACTTCTCGGTTTGATGCACAGTCAAAATTTGATCTCATTGAACATCTCCAAAAGCTCTTCAAAAACTCTCTCTAAATCAAATTAATGGGGTTTAGTCTAAAAAACCATCTCCAACAGCTCCCCTAAACAATTCACAGATTTATTCCCTTCCTAAATTCTTCTTATTTATAGCTAGAAACGAGGAGAAAATTGGGCTCGCCAATACTTGTAGTTAGAAGAAATTAATGATGTTATGGTCCTAGATGCTGACGTAACCCAATCAAAAAGTTTTTTAATCTATTTTTAGAGAGAACTGTTGGAGGAGACAAGAAAACTTCTCACTAATAATTTTTGAACTGCTCCCAAAAACACTCTTTTAGATCAGTTTTTTAAGAAGCTTTTGGAGATGCTCTTATACCATCATATGACTTGGATTTAAAAAAAAATCTCAAAATAATTCAATGGTCTAAAATTTGTAGTTCCTGTGCTTAGAACTAGGCCTACTTAGAACATAGAGACGAAAACAGTTTCAATGAATTATTATGGAAATTTCGCCAGGAACATCTCAACCTATCAATTCCTTCGCGAATTGTAATGAAAAGAAATATTACGGAGTTTCCAAACAGCACACGGTGCATTAGGCTTAGAGTGTAGAAACATCCAAAGCAAACGCTCTGATTTAAGATGTGCAACGCTCTGATTTAAGATGTGCAACGCTCCGCTGACAGCCAACTACTTATCGATCTTCTCTATTCCTTAATAAGTTTTTTTTTAAGAAAAGACAGGAGCACTGCCATTCATTAAGAAGGAGATAGAACAATTACAAGGTTTCGTTTACAAAACAGCAACTAGAGAGTTGCAGTGGCTAGGAGGCGGCAATAGATACAGAAGGAAGAAAAAAAAGAGCTAGGGGTTGGTCGATGTTGCAGCCAACTGCATCGCTTGTATGCTGTCTTTTGTCGCTTGCGCTACGAACGCAAAAGAATGCTCTGTTTGTTGAAAGATTCTTCTATTTCTCTCTTTCCAGATTTCCCACTAAAAGGTGAACAAAATGCCAGCTAATTGTCGTTTTTCCTTCTTAGGTTTGTGCTTTGTGATAGACAGAAGCCATTCCAACGGCCCAGTCATGTTGATTTTCCCTAGTTGTACCTGCATGTTCAGATGTGTTACGAGCCTATCCCATGCTGCTTCTGTAAAGTTGCATCCGGTTAAGAGGTGTTGAGCGGTTTCAGGTTCACAGTAGCAGAGGGCGCAGTGCTGGTTGTGTGGCCAGTTCTTTCTTGCCAAAATGTCTGAAGTCAGAGCTCTGTTGTGTAAGGCTAGCCAGGCGAAAAACCTGCATTTGGGTTCGGTCCAGGCGCACCAAAGCAACGAGGTGGGGAAGGGAGCAGATGACCCCAGGAATTGGATCTCATAAGCTGAAGCAACTGTGTACTCTCCAGATGCAGTCCATCGCCAGGTTACTTTATCCTTTTCGTCATTAAGGTGAAAGTCACTTATGGCAGTGAACAGCAAGGTGAATTCATCCAGCAGGTCTTGGGTATTTAGCTCCCCCAAGCTTCTGATCCAATTATCATTGTAAAGCTCCTTGTGAACTGTTCTTTTTTTGAACCTCGTTTGCTTGTATAGGTTGGGTGCAAGCTCTTTCGGTGCTGCGCCGTTGAGCCATTTGGCTTCCCAGAAGGGGGTGTCTTTACCGTTGCCAATCGAAATCAGAGTAGAAGCGAAGAACAGGCACCGATCTGTATGGTCCTAAAGTTTGAGCAAAATTTTCCAGGGTCGTTCTTTGGCGTCGCAGTTGTGCCATAGCCATCTTAGCCGGAGTGCCCTTCCGAATTCCTTAATAAGTTTGATGCGATCGTCTATGACCATCTCCCCGGTCTCCGTTCCACCACATTGTTTAAGCTAAAAATCGAGCCGAACCCGTCCAGCGCGCCGGTTCAAATGTGGTGGTTCTACCGCAGAGGACCCTCGGGCTTCTCCGGCGCCTCCACGGCCGAGGAGGTCACCGCCAGCGTCGATGGCCGCGGTCTGGTCGCCGTCATCACAGGTACGCTACTCAGTCATCATCAGTTCCGTGCCGCTCTCATGCTCACCATCGGAGAAGCTTCTGTTTTACCACTGCCTCCATTCAGCTCCCACCTCACAAACGAAGGCAGCTCTGCGCTCTCTGCTCTGAGCTGACCCTTGTGTCTTTTGCCGGAAGCAGGTGCGTCGAGCGGCATCGGCCTGGAAACGGCACGCGTCCTGGCGCTGCGCGGCGTGCACGTCGTCATGGCCGTCCGCAACGTCTCCTCCGGGCTCGCGGCGAAGGAGGCGATCCTGAGCAAGATCCCCGAAGCAAAGGTTGACGTGCTGGAGCTGGACCTCAGCTCCATGGCTTCGGTGAGGACATTCGCCTCCAAGTTCGACTCTCTGAACCTGCAGCTCAACATTCTCGTGTAAGAACAAGGAAAATCCTGTTGCTGCGCATTACTTGGAGTTGGATGCGTTTGTTGATTTGATGTACGTTTGGGCAGAAATAACGCCGGCGTGATGACAAGGAACTGCTCGCGTTCCTGTGACGGTATAGAACTGCATTTCGCGATTCATCACATTGGTGCGTCCTCGTGACTCTGTTCTGTACTCTTTTATTCGAATCGCTTCATCTTGGCAGCATATCTTGCTTATCTGTACAAGGGCGTGGCATGGCTTGCTGATTGATCATGATTCAGTTCAGACATGTGAAATGCCAATTACGAGCATGATTCCTGACAACTGGACTTTTGGCAGGCCATTTTCTTCTAACGAACCTCTTACTTGAGAACATGAAGAGTGCCTGTAGGGACAGCGGCGTCGAGGGAAGGATTGTCAATGTGACGTCTGCGGGCCATGTCATGACCTATCCTGAAGGGATATGCTTTGAAAAAATACATGATCCGTCGGGGTAATCTATGCGCATCCGGAGATGATTCTGAATTTCCTCAGAAAGTTGCTGCGTAATAACACTGACAACACATCTTTGTTCTGACCGTTCTTAGTTTGAACGACTTTATTGCATACGGCCAGTCCAAACTTGCCAACATTCTGCACGTCAAAGAACTGTCCCGAATTCTCAAGGTATTACCCTTCTTTTTCCCCTCAACAGATGGTTTTTTTGTGTGTCACACTCAAACAAATAGGTTTCATAACAATCCATGAACTGGATGAACAACTAAAGAAAATTATTTCAGGACGAGGGAGTGAATATTTCAGCTAATGCAGTTCATCCTGGTGTCATTGTAACTACCCTTTTCAGGAACAGAACTATTGTCAATGGTATTATCTCAAATCTTACAAACCATAATACTTGCTAGCTACTGACATGACAAACATGTACATGGAGCCCTTACTGCAATAATACTTTTAACCCTGTATGTGTGTGTGGCCATTCTTATAGCTGTGTTAAACACCGTTGGAAGAATCCTATGTAGAAGCGTCAAACAGGCAGCCATTCACCTCTTATTTTACTATGTTTTATATTGATGTAACATGCATTAATCTTGATTAACTGTCTCACTTCAACCTAGGGTGCTGCAACGACATGCTATGTGGCAATGCATCCTCGCGTTAAGGGGATAAGTGGAAAATACTTTGCCGATTGTAATATAGCCAATCCAAGCTCGCAAGCTTCAGATGCTGAGTTGGCTAAGAATTTGTGGCAATTCAGCTTATGGACTGTGTCTTGATCTTGTGCTTGTGTGAATCTTTTCATGCAAATGTTTTCTAAAATACACAGGACAGGAGGGTGAAGAAGAAGAGGTCGATGATGACTGATTACGGGTGTGTTTGGATCCCAGGCGAGAAAAATTCTAGCCTTGCCAGGCTAGGATGGGCATTAGGATCCCTTAAAAAATCCAAACTTAACTAGGCTATCTCACCTGACGGGGCCAGGAAAAGATCGCCTCCGCGAGAGAGCCGAATCGGCTCGCTCTCGACGGCAAAATCACAGGTGCGAACAGATTTTTTCTAACGACTGCCATTGTCTCGCTCTCCACACTATCCTCTTCCTACGGCTTCGCTCTCCATGGCGTCCTCTTCCTCCGGCTTCTCTCTCCACGCTGCCCGCTCCCTCCGGCTCCTTTAGCCAATCTCGTCTGGCACACCTCTATAAATGGAACAAGTGTTGAGCCTTCAAAAATCCACCGCAAGAGGAGCATCAGATAACCTACCAGGTCTGTTTTCCCATCAGCCGAAATCTGATTTGGTCAAAATCCTTCCGCTCCTCAGCATCTAGCTAATTTGTGCGCAGATTGAACTCGGAAGTAGCAGTAGTTGAAGGATTTGGATCAGAGAGCACTCCAACGACCGTAGAAGCTGACGGATTTCTGCGTTCCTCCAGCCAAAAGGTACGCTAGCGATCCCCATCTCAAAAGCACCATCTATTAATTGTTTATCATATATGTCACTATCTCTTCTTTATTTAATTAATTGTTTCTTGTTAATTATCTATAACATGCGTGAGGCTGTGAGCGTGATCTAATTTCTGATTTGGCTGCTACCCATTGTTATGTGATTTTTTTAAAGGTTAATCATAGTAGATGCCCATGTATCGTTTCATAGATTTAGCACTCGATGCAACTCTACTCATTACACATGTGTGATATATTATCATTTATTTTCTTTGTCTACAATTGCATTTTGATGTGAGCATACTGCTACAATATTTTTTTGTGTAACACTCAATTCCTTCTGCCGTTGATTATAGATGGACCATAATGAACTGGTTAATAGAAAGATCGCATTCTTCAGTGCATTTGTAGTGGCGTATTGGACATTGGTCGTATATCTTGATAATACCAATGACCCTATAAGGTACTCACTATTAGAGAGGAACAAAGATCGTATGAAATATCTACAGAAACTTTACTATGGTGAAGAGAAACGTTGTATCACAGAACTGCGCATGGGGAAGTCGGTGTTCTTTAAACTATGTCTTAAATTACGTAACATGGGAGCACTTAGAGATACCTGGCATTGTACTGTTGAGGAACAGGTTGCCATGTTTCTCACTACTGTTGGGCATCATAAAAAAAATGCCGACATTAGTTTCCATTTCACAAGGTCTGGTGAAACTGTTAGTCGATACTTTAAGGAAGTGCTATATGCAATTGGACAACTTGGACCAGAGTTGCTTAGGCATCGCTCCCTTGACATACCATCAAAAATTCTAGGCAACTCAAGATTTGATCCCTATTTTAAGGTACGCTATGTTATAGTCTCGTTTCATTAAGAAAATCATATTTTTAATACATTAGCTTGTATTCATTTGCTTTGTTACTGGATGATTAGGACTGCATTGGCGCTATTGATGGTACCCATGTTCCATGCAATGTTCCATCTCGAATTGTAGACAAATTTCGTGGTAGGAAACCGTTTCCTACCCAAAATGTACTAGCTGCAGTCGATTTCGATTTGATGTTCACTTATGTAAGTGCTGGTTGGGAGGGATCGGCACATGATTCCACTGTACTAAGACATTCACTTGAGCATCCAAATGGTCTCCGAGTCCCACAAGGTTTGTCTCTATCATAGTGTTCTATTAGATAAATATTTAAAAAACATTATGCTAACAGTACCCCTGTTAGGTAAATACTACCTCGCAGATGCTGGTTATGCAGCAAGGAGAGGATTTCTACCTCCTTTTCGCCAAACTCGGTACCATTTACGTGAATGGAGGGGTAATAGAGCCCGGACACCAAATGAGTTATTCAACCTGAGGCATTCCTCCCTCCGTACTACTGTTGAGAGAGCATTTGGGACTTTAAAAAATCGCTTTAAAGTTCTAACAACAAGACCGTATTATCCCTTCCCTTCACAAGTACGAGTTGTCATAGCATGTTACATACTTCACAATTGGATCTTACAAAATGGTGGGCCTGATGAGTTAGTGTATAGTGAACAAAGTTGGACTGATAACTATCCTAGATCTGCTGGTTGTGTTCAACGGGATTTACGTGAGGAACAAAGAGAAGTATTACGGGACAGAGATGTCATGGCTGCTAGTATGTGGAGAAATAGGCACAATGTTAGGCATGGTTGATTCGTGTTGTTGATCCTATGCATGTATCATTTTCTCTTGTTTAGTAAACCTTATGCATCAACTAATTGTAATCCAGATTTTCTTGAGTTTAAACTTAGTTTATTTTGCATTAGCTATACATCTGGTTCTACTTGATTGTTGCTGTTAATTTTCTAAACTCTGTTGAGTGTTATCAAATATAGGGACATGGCAGGGAACAATGTTGTATGGCAGCCTCAGATTGTGGAGGAGATGCTGCAGTACTACAAAGAAAAGATACAAGCCGAGGGAAAACATATGATTTTTCGTGAGTCTCATCATGAGCAGTGTGCACAACAGATCAATGGCAAATATCAAACTAACTTCACACAGAGACAAGTTTACCACAAGTTTCATAAGCTGAAAGCTCAATGGAAGGTTATTCTTCAAGCAAAGAATTTAAGTGGAGCGAACTTCGATGATGTCGAGAAAAAGATATTATATGATGAGACAGAGGTCGTCCGGATGGCTAATGTAAGTACTTGTCTCTATTTATTTATTTTGTCATGGATTCATATTGTATACAATAAAATTTATGTTGAAATTATACAGGCAAAGGACCCAAGGGCAAAATTTATTAATGTCCCCATTCGTTGGTATGATGAAATGGAATTCATATTTCAAGACAAGCATGCAACTGGGGAGTTCACTATTCTTCAGACACCGTATGACCATCCAAGCACCCAGGATGAAGATTTAATTGGTGACAAGAAGGCAAACAACTGTGACATTGATCCTAGTTTGCAATATGATTCAGATTGCCTTCCTAACCAAGGTCAAGAGGAAAATGGTGCAGGAAGCTCTGACAGCAAGCGTCCTACTGGCAATGTTGATAAAGGGAAGAGGGTCAAGCGGGATGACGGTGCGATTAAAGAAGTAACATGTGTTTTGCGTGATATGAATGACACTATGCGCTTTACTCATGCAACACATCCTAATGAAGCATTGTTCAAGATAATTGACTCCATGGAAGAGTATCCAATATATGTGAGACTCGAGTTGCAAACCTTTTTAGCTGATAATGAAAAGACGGCTGGCATGTTGAAGGGAAGACCATTAGAAGTCATCAAGCAATACGTTCATGGATGGGTTTCTCGAACCTACCCATGTATGATGTGAATCTTTATCAGTTTGAGTTTTGTAATAAGTACTTTTTTTATGCTAGATTTAAATAGGAAATAAGGCTGAGTAACCATGTCCTTTATGCTTACATTTTGCACAAGTTTTTTAATCCTTTTGATTGAAGTAGAGAAGAAAAATACACGTGCAATGTACTTACTTGATTTGTTATTGAATATAAGAGGTTGTTTGCAGTTTCAAATTTTCTATTATCTTATATGCTAATATAATTCGATGGCAGTTCAATATATAGAAATATTTTAACTTCATCAAGTTATATTGTCATAGTAGAGACAAAATTATAATATATATTTTATTTGTTAGCCTAACAGGTAAAAACTAGCTTAGCAAACTAGCCACCACTACCAAATAATTAGCTAAGCTCAGCAAACCAACCAAATGATTAATACCAGCAAACTTGCCGCAGCTGGCAGCGGCTAGTTTGCCTAGCTGAGGTATAGCCCAGACTAGCTGAGCTACCAAACGCACTCTACAATGCGGCGAAAAGCTAACTGTCTGGCTCTAGCGCCTATTACATGATCGTGGAGCGCTAGATAGAAACTAAAGGCAAACAATTACATTAGGCTCCATTCTTGCACGTTAAGCAACCTAGCCATAGCTGTGCTTCATGCAAATGTTGTTGTATTTATACTGATATATCAATTAATTATTAATGACTCGCTTTCTCAACCCCCCCCCCCCCCCACCTCCCGCTCCAAAAAAAATTCTCAGACTAATTATTCAATGGTCTAAAATTATTAGTTTTTTTTTTTGCGGGTAAAAAATATTAGTTCTTTTTTTTGCGATGAAAAAATTATTAGTTCTTGTGCTGGACCATACAAGTAATTTCATTTTTCATCAACATACTAGCCTATTTATTGTGAACCATACTTGATAATTTGAAGCCAACCACTTCATAACAACCTCTCGTGAAGGCCTGGCCAGCCGGGCTGCCGTTGAAGGTGCAGTTGAGACCGTCTACTAAACTAAGAAGATCCCCACGTGAAAAACATCAAAGTCGTTGTAGTATAGTGGTGAGTATTCCCGCCTGTCACGCGGGTGACCCGGGTTCGATCCCCGGCAACGGCGATTTTTTATTTTTGTTTTCCCGTTCCGTTGTAGATCCATGGCATCGTTCCGGACCTCCGGTGTCCCACTCCCATTGTGTGAATCATCTCCCTCATATCTGTCAACTAGCACAGCGTTGCGTGCCGGCGGTGTCAATCAATCCAATTGAGATCTGGCAAGGACGAGCACGGCGTATTGGGTGTGGCTGCGGGCTTGCCACTCGACAGACTCTGGCTTTCTCGGTCGCGGCCCCTGTAGCATCGCTTAGGGAAGTGCAGCAGTTCAAGCAATCAGGGAAGTGCAGCCTATGAGCCTGCCAAATCACCAGGCACCAACTCCGTTTGAGTTTAGGACAAGATGGTCTAAAATATACAAGCATACATTGCAATTATCGACCAAGCTCTGACGCCCACTGAGCACGTTTTAATCTTACATGGAAACATACACAGGGTTTTCCAGACTGCAACTCATTGGCAGTCACTCGCGTAGCGTTCAACAATAAATTACAGCACAAATCATGAAAAGTACACATCACTGCATGCCGACGCAGGTTATAGAAAGGGGAAACAACGAGAGCTATAAGCTACATAATAAAATGAACAATGTGCCACCAGCTGATGTAACATATAACTGTGCAGAGCAAAACACAAACAGAGAAAGACGACAAACACCACAATTACTCAATAACATCAATGCAACAGCAGAGTTCAAAACTAATTTACGACATCTCCCTGAATCTTGCAATGGCCTTCTTGTGGATGATGGTCCTATAGCTATCCCCAGCTTGGGCCTCCAACGATGGGTCAGCTTTCCGCTGCTGACTACCAAGTCCAGCCCTGACATCAACGGATTTTGCCTGGACTGGTTCCTTGATACCACTACCATCCTTCCCCAGACCCTGGATATTTGCAAGGAAATTGCAAGAAACAAACACAGTACCAATGCACACTAAAGTCAGAAGGGATTATAATTGTTTTACAGTCTCCATAATGTAGGAAATATCGGAAAACTGATTTCCCTGCAGTCACAGTATACTATCTTCTCATGTTCATACCCAACAGAGATCTTATCTCAACCAAAAACAGTGATAGTGGATATGTAAACAGCAAATCTAGCCTTCCATGTAAAATGTAGATGCAAGGGAAGCATGTAGAATTCAGATGCACTAGTCTACACAGATAAGAAATCTAGAAGACGAACATTCAGACCCTTAGCAGCTTACCAAGTTTGTATTAGATTAGAGAAAAGGCCAGTCACAGGTTAGATGAAAATTAATTTGATATCCAATGACAAATGGTCATTGATAAATCAGCAACAATAACACTTGATGCCAAACAAATAGGCTCCTGCAAACCTAAGGGGGCATATGCCAACAACAAGAGAATTGCAGGATCAACAAACTAAGAAATATGTGGCAGAACTTACCAGCCCCTCCTGCCAACCCATGTTGCGTAGAATACGGTTGCCCACATTGGTTTCATCAATGGCTCTATCAGCAGTGATAATCTCAAAGTTTTCAGTGTCACCAATTTCACCACTAGAACGTTCACCCACCCCAGGAGGGAATGGCATTGAGCCTATCTCACTTGAACCCTTTCGGGATGGATAGTCACCAGCTTGACAAGAAGTAATTTCCAGAAAGTTAATAAAAAATCTTGAACACAATGAAAATATCAGGCATATAATGTTTGTTGGGGCAAGAAACATAACCGGTAGGATAATAAAACATTGCAATGATACCAAGTTAGGCATATCTAAACACTACAACCAAACTGAACATACTAACAACAAACAACAACAAAGCTCCAGCTAAATGCAAATAACAAAACCATGACAAAAACTAAATTTGTCAGTAGGCTACAAGTTCCTATTAGTAAAATCTTCTGCTAAAAAATGAGGATGACCACAGTTGGGATTTCCCTTACTGTAATTCCCTCAAAAACAAAAATGAAAGCTACAGTACACAGTGAAAAATTAAATGCATGTTTCCTTACTTGAATCCAGTACAACACTATCATTGCCAAGTGATGATCCATATAGGTTCCGCCTTTCTGCAGCCCGATCTCGGTACTGGGTTTGTACTGGTGCTTCTGAGAAACGGCGTTTACCACTCACAGGAACTCCAGTTGAAGTATTAGAGATCAAGGCAGATACATCTGTTTTGAAGGGTGCCGAAGTTGTAGATGCCTCAGTATTTGTCATCAACACACTTGTGCTTGTGGTTACAGTGCTACGGGATTCAGTGCTCCCAGCATCAGACAATGAATGAAATGTAGTGTCCGACTTGATTACTCCTCTAGCAGACCCCCTTATGACACCCATAACTGTGGTTCCTAAACTGTTACTGACAGGTCTAGGCTTTACTTCAGAATCCACCAGGGCTGCAGTTCCTTGGCCAACAGAATTATAATTTGTAGCCAAGTTCACTTCTTTGGCATTTCCGAAGTCAGATTTTGGCTTGCTTTTCAATGAGAATCCAGTTCCAGTGTGTGAACTGTTAAATTTATCATCGGTGTTTGCTGGTTCTTTGTCATCAAGGGCAACTTGTGCAGCCTGCCCTTCTTGATTCCTTTGCTTCCACATAGCTAGGACATTGTTCATTTTCTTCTTGTTAGCTAAGAGACTAGTTTTAGAGGCCAACTTGATCTCTTTCGCCTTCTCTTTTTCTCTCTTTTCTGCAGCCAGTGCTGCATTCGCAGCAGCTTGAACAGCATCAGGCAATGAAGTTTTCTCGTTTTGTTTAACCGTGGCTGCAGGAGCCGAAATCACAACCTTTTTATTGCTATTACTTTCTGAAGTTTTTGTAGCTTCATTAGACACATTACCAGCTGTCTTGGTATTGCTCTGATCAGTACAAGGGACATACTGTTGAGTTTGTTGATCAAACGAATACCAAACTCCAGAATTACTGTCATAATAAAGGCCTGCAACAAACACATAATTACATATTGAGACAAATGATCATTTGCCATGGCAAAGGACCTGTTAAATAGCTCAATGGTACACCAAAAATTAATTAAGATTTAGCAAAACTGCAACAATAGACTGCAGAATTACCAGTATTTCCATCATAATAGAACCCAGAGGCAGAATCATAATAATAGCCAGATTTTTCATCCCAGACAAATCCTGAATGTGCTGCTGCAGAGCCGTCTTTTTGAGGTTCCAAATTGTTATTCTGTTTCTCATCAGGATTGTACTCTTTCGGAGCCCACCCTATGGCATCATACTGTTCAAAAAGACAAAACGAGTTAATGTGACTCCAACTTACTTTTAGTATATTATACAATTAAGAATTAATAAATTATAGCAATGAAAAATTCCTTTAGTCGTTTTCATGAGTAAAATGTCCGTAGTTTCAAATATAGAAACATTCAAGCCTTGAAAACCTTAAAATTCGAATGGATCTAGCAATAACAAAATACAGCAACCACTTAATAATGGTAATAGTATCATCACTGCAGAAGCTACACAGACCTGCTGAGCAAATGATGCAGCCTCAATGGCAGCTGCTGCAAGGCTGTTTGATTGCGAAGCACCTGATACAGGTCCATGCGTACTTTTGGCATATGCTACACGTAGAACCTGACCATTTTTCTCAAGTGTAATACCATTTGTAGCTTCAAGAGCTTTTGTGGCACCTTCCACCTGTTATAATTGGATGTTCAGAAACCATCAGGAGTCAAAAAAAAATTTAAAAAAGAAGATAAACTCAATTTTACTATCCACCATCACTTACAGAATGAAAATGAACAAAGGCAAAACCTCTAGACACATGAGTAAACTTGTCCCGGACAAGACGGATATCCTGCACACAAATGACTTGTAGTTATCTCGACAAAAAGAGATGACACCTCATCAAATGTTTGGTTTCTTTCTCACCTTTATAGGTGCATGCTTAGCAAATTCATAGCGTAGCATTTCTTCATCAGCGTTTTCGTCCAGGCCACGAACAACTAAAACATGAGTTGGACCTGCACATGGCAGCATATGAGTAAAGCAGCACAGGACATACTTCACATGACTTCTCAGAATAAAAGCACAAAACTTGCCTAGTTCGGACCCCCTTCTCCCATACTGTGGACCGGAACCATTTGTATCAGCTGCTACAGCATCCTCAGTACGAGGCTCATTGCACTATGGGAATAAAATAATCAGCCAGATATCCTTTCAAGAGCAGAACAAAATGAAATTGTAATCCAGTATCCGCTGTTACCTCAGGAAAAAATTAACCAAAGTAAACTAGTGGCATTTTAACGCACATATAAAAACTAAAAATATACTACACTCTGGCAATGTTCATTAGGCATACAAAAAATTCGGGAAAATCGAATGACACCAAGCCCCACGCCTATATCAGAAAGTAGACCTTCCCGTTATTACAAGGTCAATTTCTCTTTCATGCTCCTTCAGCCTGTGTAGGGCTTTTGAAAAGGTGAACTAAATCACTAGGATTTAGCACAAAGATGAACTAAACTATAAAAGGGAAGGAACATTCCTCTTCCAAACAGGCTCATAGAGTATGCACCAGTATGGAGAGTAGAAACCAAATAGAAGCAGGTAGAGAGAGAATCAACAATTAAAAAAATAAGGAACTGATAACAAAGAGCAGTCTTGGAAGTTACCTGAAAACATGAGGTTCTGCGGGCGAAATTCATACATCCACATATAGGGCATATCCAATCACACTGTGTCGCTGAAGTCCTGGACCCATACGTAGACCTTGTAAAATTTTCTTGTCCCAGACCAGACCCACTCATCCCACTAGTTGGTTTACTACTGCAGTAAAGATGTTAGAATTAGTTTCCATGGAAGCAACATATAGAAATGAATGCAAGGTAATAAAATGTTAGAAGGAAGATATAAACAGAATATCTGTAAAAAAACAAATTTTCTATGAAATTAAATCTACCCAAAGGGTACTTATTCAAAAACAAGTTAAATATTTTTCATTCAATTTCATCAACATTCCTTCCTAAAGTGTCTTGAATCCTTAATTAGCATTAATACAGTATGCGGGAAGCATTAGCTGAGCAGCAGAGTGAAATGTAGGACTAGTGGAAGCAAATCCATTGTAATTGTAATAATACTGATTTCTACACGAACAAAGGAGTACATACTCCCTCCATCCACTTATATAGTGCGCATTTGGAAGTGGCACAAAGTCAATAACTTATGGAGGCACAACGAACAAAACACCAAAAGCATCCAATAGCTATCATTTGTGTTAATTACAGAAGTAAGACTAAGAGTCATGCACCAATAACCTATGTGCAGACTAACAACCATATACACAGGACGAGTCAATAGAAATATGCACTACATTTGTGGAAAAAAAAAGTTTTGGCAAATATGCCTTATATAAATGGAGGGAGTAATTAGATGCAATCCTTATGCGATGAGAGGTGCATTTCCATTACAGTTAGCTTATAAATTTACAGAGTTTAACATTTGGTAAAAACTTGACAAACTACTCGATAAATGAAGTGCAAGCTTCAACAGATTGCACCTAAAAGGATTAAAGAAAAGACCAACAGCTTCACAAGCATGAGCTTTTACAAGAACAATGTCACCAAGCATAATGCAATCATGCTTTTTCATATTCACAATCTACCAGCAGTCACGGAAGGCTACAAAGAGTATACTTATTGTACAAGGCATTGTGCTAAAAGACAATAGTGAACAATGTTATACAGGATGGAGGACTTGAAATCAACATAGAAAGCACACATACCTGTACTCAAAGTACACGTTCCTGCCATCGATCTCGAGGCCATTCTCTCCAGTACCTTCCATCATTCTACGAGCAGCTTCCTGTGAAGTGCATACAGTTTTGTTAAGGGTGCATGACAAAGTGAATGGGTGATGTAACAACAGTTGCTAGAAAAGTACCACGGTAGGGAAGTCAATAAAAGCAAATCCTCTAGACACACCAGAATTTCGATCCTTGATCACACGCACACTGCGTAGAGGGCCCCACTGAGCCTATAAGAGATCAGACCCAAATGATTAGAACGAACCAGACAATACACTTTCAACCAGTGTAACAGTTTATGAAGAGGAACTTGTACAAGAATCTTGTATAGATCGTCATCATTAGTCTTCAGAGACAGTCCCTTGACAACGACAGTGGCGGATGGGACCTGCAAGCATTAATGCAGATATCATGGACCATGGCTCATAAACATCAAACACATACTAACAAGAATTCATGTGAGCCAGAGACAAAGAATAGCAATACCACTGAATCACCGCGCCGTCTTTCATCGTGGTCATATTCCCTTCTTCTTTCAAAGCGGTTATCATCATAACTATCATCTCTTTGGTTCCGGCTGCGACTTTTGGCACGAGGAGATCTTGATCTAGACCGTGATCTTGACCTGTCATCACGGCCACGTGACCGTGAACGGCTATGTCGCATGTATGAACCATCATCTCTTTCACGACTTAACCCTCTTCTGTCACGTTCACTCTCACATGAATCACGCCTTCTCCAGCTGTTATCTCTCCTGCTTCTCTCATAATCTGAATCATAGCTGTAACGTCCATATTCATGATCTCTCTCATAGCTGTCCTCTCTGCTGTGATGAGAGCTACCGCGGTAACGGTCCTCAAACTCACCATGAAACTCCGGACGGTCTCTACTTCCAATCCTTTTGTGCCTATCAACACCAAAATCACGGTGACTTCCAGATTCATAGTAGTTGTCAGCAGCATGATAATTATCATGGAGTCTATCAACTCCTCTATAATCACTGTCATGCCTTCTGTGATCTCTCGCAGTGGCATATTCCTCATCATGATTTCTTCGAGGCTGAGACCACATAGAGCCAACAGGGGGTGGGGGTGGATACATATCTCTATCATGTACATTTTGAGAGAATGCGCCCCTTCCATATGAATCTCTAGGAAAGCCTTCGTCAACAGATCTCCTGCCATTATATGATCCACCAGGCCTGCAAATCGAGTTGATATGAATATGATGATGCGAAGTCAATAAATCAGAATGCATGACATAAGACCACAAACGGGAGAAAAAAAAAGGAATTGCTTTTACCCAAGTACAAAGCATCAAGGTTTCACATGGAATAATGGACATCAATAAAATAGTTAACGCGGCACAAAAATGGTTTTATTGACTTGCCTGAAATTTGGCTCGTTGATGATACCATAGCCATCTGGTGCCTGTAGATTCAACAGAATAAGTGTAGTCAGCAACAAATTCTACAGAACAGGCAGGTAAATCCATTCCGTTTTAAGCAATCGCCTCCTCTGGAAGTCCTTTACTACTAAGGCTGGTTACACGATGATCAATCACATCGCCAATTAATCTGCTATTTTCATCATCCTTGGTACTTAGTAAAAGAAAAGGCTGCAATTACACTGTTGTTGTCCCATCCATGCTGTGGAGCATAACGCCCATGATCCATTTCTGATATTCAGCACTAGCGTTATCCTGGAAGATTCTTCCTGATCTTTCAGACTCTTGGATGCAGATTTCTTTTTCAATGTATCCTGTAAACACATGCATGATATCGAATAGTTAAGCAAAAAAAAAAAAGAAGGAAACCACCTCAGCACCCAACGTAGTAGTTCCAGATTCAGGCTACTTGATTAATTAAGCATGCATTCATTGAGCCACAGTCAACAGCAGCAATTGCTCAATTTCCAGTTCTTAAAGCAGAAATCGATTAGTAGATATTACAATATTTATGACCTCAAGGAATGTGAAGTAATTTGTATGGAACAGGATTTCTGTCAAGAACTTCCATGATGATCCAAAATGGTGAATCAAAAATGTTTACTGCATAACATGAAGTCAGAAGTATTACAGTAACAAGGACATGTCTAAGGGACTTATCAGATAGGGAGTTAAAAAAGAAAGGACAGACCCAATGCTGTAAGCTCCCACGCTAAGTGTGGTCTGGGGAAGGATTATATTTGGCAAGCCTTAAAAGACAGGGAGTTAATTTACAAAAAATAACACTATAAATCTATACACGACATACAAACTTTTAGGCATAAAAGTTACTTATGGGTGTGTCCCACAGAAGAGTAGGTCGCAAGCATGTGCAGAAAGAAAATGAGATCTTACAAGCTTGCTGCTGCTATTAGAAAAAATAAGGATGCAAAACCCTATGAACTGGAAAACAAATGGGTGCCTGAGGTTGATACAGATTTAGTTTGCCTTGTTTTCATATAAACATCACCTTTCATTAATGCATAGATTCTTACCAAATAAAGGATAAGGAGTGAGGGGGCTCTAATGGTAGATAAATAGGTATATATGGGGAAACATTGATTTGTAGATATGTCAATAAGAAAACAGTAGATATATATTCATGTATATACATTGAAATTTGAGTTTTGAAGTGGACTAGATGAATATAAAGTAATGTTCACATCAGGAACTTTATAGTTTGAATTGATTCAGCACCTAAATATCAAAGCAGCAAATTACTTGAATGCAACATTTGAGAAAGAAAAGTGACAGACTGACAGAAGAAAGCGAGCGTATAACAATAGCCTGAACTACAAAAATAGCTCTACCAAATTGTCCGAGCAATACCACAAGGTGGTCTTATTTGGGTAACACGGTGGAAGAGCCAACCTAAGCGCCATCTAACTTGCGCACAAAAATGAATTCAAAGTGTCATCCTAATGACATCAATTAGAAACCTTAGGGAGTAAAATAAAGAAATAAACTTTTCCCCACACGTAGTTCGCGAGTCCTATGGTGACAGCTGAGAACAATTGATCCATCAACCTCACGCGCAACCCACGACGAAGATGAAGACCTTTTTTTTTTTGCAAATAAGATGAAGACCTAATGGAACCGCCGCAACAAAACCGTGTGTGGTCCGTGGGCAGAGTAGTACTCTAATTCACCATGCAACGGAGATACAAATCCATGGATTTGATTACACGGTGGAAGAGCCAACCTAAGCGCCATCTAACTTGCGCACAAAAATGAATTCAAAGTGTCATCCTAATGACATCAATTAGAAACCTTAGGGAGTAAAATAAAGAAATAAACTTTTCCCCACACGTAGTTCGCGAGTCCTATGGTGACAGCTGAGAACAATTGATCCATCAACCTCACGCGCAACCCACGACGAAGATGAAGACCTTTTTTTTTTGCAAATAAGATGAAGACCTAATGGAACCGCCGCAACAAAACCGTGTGTGGTCCGTGGGCAGAGTGGTACTCTAATTCACCATGCAACGGAGATACAAATCCATGGATTTGATTACAAGCGGCTGCTGCGAGATCTCCCAGGAGCGCAACAGGCGGAGAAACATGAATCCACAAGTTAGGGTTCCGTACCGACAGGAGAGGACGATCCCAGCCCAGGTTGCGACGGATCTCCACTCCACCAAAATCCGATAGATCGAAAGGGAAGAAGGAGGTGGAGGACGATGGATGCAGCGGTGGCGTGGTATGGCGGCGGCAACGAGGGCGCGCCTGGGCTAGGCTCGGCGGCCGCGGCGAGGAGAGGACGACGAGATTGGGTCTTTTTTTCCACACGTGTTTTCTTTTCTATGTATATACTAGTATGTGTTTTACCACACCTTCTTCTTCTTTTTTTTTTTTTTTTAGAAGAACTACCACAGCTTCTGTCTGGCCGGCGCCAACATAGGCCAACTTATACGATAGAAAAGGCCCAGATCTGCGTCTGTCAAACGGCACATCTCAATAACGGGCCTAATGTTTGTCCGCGCATTTCTTACGAGTTGCTAAAGCCCATACATACTCCCAGACATATGTCCAGCTGAGACAAGCTACAAAGATGCAATATATCTTTGTTTGGCTAATTATATCTATTCAGCTTGATTGAGAGAAGATGTTATTTGGTTAAATATACAAATATTTATTAATTTAACTATAAAATAAATAAACAAATATTAAAATATTATTTATTGTATTCAAAATTATATTATAATATTTAGTATAACATATCAAATCTTAATATACTTTTAAATATAATAATATCATATGAATTATATTAATTATATGTTAAAATATCGTTATTAACAAATGCCTGGCTGCATGTCATGAGCCAGGCCCGCTGAGAATAGATTAATTCACGTTCTTGTGGAGCCTAGCTGAGCTGGCGCTTTTGCATGCGCATAGCCAGGCCCGGGTGCCTGTGCAGGCAACCAATTGGTCATTCCTTGTATACGACGAGCCAGGTTGGCGTCCATACAAAGAACCAATCGTGTCCATAAAAAATACTAATATGTCTTGCAATGGTATAAATTATAAAGTTTGTGCAGTACAGTGGCGGATCTAACGGTGGAGCAAGGGGTCTCAAGCCCCCTTACTGGGCACCAATACATGAAGCCCCCTTAACCCCACTACAATTTTTCTGCCATTAGAGATAGGAGAGAGAGCTTAGACGATAGATGAAGGTTGAAGAAGATAAATATCAGGTTGTTTTGTTAGTTGGGCTTGGGCTTCAGCTTTAGCAAATGAGGGATATATTCTGTACTTCAGCTAGCCCAATAGTCTAAAGTCCACCATAAAATCCATCTTTCTCTTGAGCCATCGTGCAGCACAACCCCTGCAGTCCATTATATTGTCCAAAATTTATTTAAATTTGTGTTGTAGTTCCAACTTATTCAAAGCAAAAAATGCAATCCAACAACATGTAATTTAGCAATACCAACGCTAGTATTACTTCGTGAAAGACATAATTAAATGTGTAAAATTGTATTAGCATAGCATACTTCATTAATTTTACAATTTATCTTTTATTTTGTATGCAAAATTGTCTTGAATAATGAAATTTGTTAAATTTCATTTGATTTAATTGCAAGAAATATATTAAACTTATGATGTATTTGAAAAAAATTCAACCCCCTTAAATTTGGTTCTGGATCCACCACTGTGCAGTGAAATAAATAAGAACTAGTAATTCAAATAAAAACCTGGCATTTGCGTGAGACGGGTTAATCCAATCACTCATCCTTCAATCAGCAACAATCTAGTACCATATATATACTCTCTTTTTTTTTCAGAAAACTATGTACGTGTATATAAGGGATTTTTTTCTACAACACACTCAGAAAGTTATATTTATCTCTAAAACACCACACCGGCTAACTTTGTCTCATGAACACCACGAAAAACTTTATTTATCTACAGAACACCACACTAAAAAAAGTAGCCATATTAATGATAAAAAGATTGAATTGCCAGTGTTTTATCTTCTTCATTCTCACATGTGTCTTTCTCCTCGCTGACGGAGATCCACGTCACCCTTTGACATGCATCATGAAGCGTCTCGTTACCGTCAAAAACTCCTTGCACCTCACGATGCGCCATCGAACACGGCTGCCTCCACCATCACTTTCATGTCGGGATTCATGATGAGCTTGGCATGGATGTGAGGGCACGACGGTCACGTCCCAGTCGTAGACGAGGGAGGTGAAGGCGGCGCGATCGTAGGAGCCGGAGCCAAGCCGCGAGAAGCGGTGGAGGAGATGAGCTAGAGGCATTTATGTTATTTACAATATATTCTTTTTTATAAAAAAGAAAATAATTAAAATAATAAAGATGGTGTTCTGTAAACAAATTCTTATTTTTTTAAAAAAGTCTGGGAGACAAAGTCAATTGATACGGTGTCAAATACATATTTTCTGAGTGTCATGTACACAAAAATCCCTATATATAACTACTCCTACATGTAGAGTCATCATTACAGCTTGGATGGTTCAACTTATTGGTGATACTAGTATAATACTATAATTACTACATGCAAAGACAGGAGGTTGCAACGAGATATATATTAGTTTTTCTGTAACGAGTGGAAGGGTGACTTGGATATTTTTGTGATAGCTATTCTTTGAGTTTTAAACATGTGCAACAGATCACAACTACAAAAAAAATCATCAGCAGCGATTTAAAATATGTCATCAGCAGCGGTTTTTGAACCGCTGCTGATTAACCGTTGCTGATAATCTCATTATCAGCAACAATTCACTTTTATGAACCGTTGTTGATAACCGAACTGGAGCTAAAAAAAAGCTCATACAAATATGCATTGTTCACTAATGCACTTATATATGTAGATTCTCTCCATTTAATCATGTTAAGATTGATATCAAATCCAATCTAATATGTTCAAATCAGAGAAACCAACTTATATATAAATATCAAACTCAGTCATACAAATATACACCATACATATACACAAGTAAAAGCAAAAATAAAGAGCTACTCTGCTATATACAGTGGCATGGATAGGTGCATTATGAAATTCCTATTCAGATTGAGATGTACCAGCTACAACTTGTAGTCACTAGTGTTACCAAGCGCGCCGCACGTGAAAGTGGCGGTCGTGTTGTGAAGGAGAATAGCCCTGTAAGTGATTATTATTTTTGGATAACATATTTTCATTTTTGTAATGGGGAAAAACCACCAAGCAATGACATATATTAGAGTATCAGAGATGAAAAAAAATTTGATTGTGCAACCTGGTGCGTAACCCGTCTTAACATCTGAAAATTTTGACAGCCTTCATGAAAATACGTGGAAAAAAGATATGGAGACATAAATTTTTATTTTTCTCGATGACCATGGCATAATGTTTTTAAATCTTTCAAATGCAAAGTAGATGATTCCTCACAAATAAACGATATGATATATTTCAAAGCAAAAAAGCTCAAAAACTTATTTATGAGAATTTCAAATTTTGACTAAACATTGAGCTATTGTACAACAGGCATAGAAATAACCCTCAATCTGTGTTCACTATTGGCCTATCTATTCTGTTGCATCACTGAGAATCTAGAATCTAACGGATACCCATGTAAATGTAATGGTAAATGGTCCTGAATGGGAAGTCTGAGAGGACGATACAGCTTAGGGTAACAATAGAGCAGCACCTGGATTGTACAATGCATGCAGTCAAGTGTTCCATTAAACTACAGAGAAAATGGATAACTCTATTTTTGGAAATGAGGTGTTCTATGGTTCCTGATGGCAGACTATTATTATGTATATGTACTGATAGAACAATAGGTCTGCTTGGAAGACCAATTTTAGAAAGGTGATATAAGAAAAACTGTAAGATATCATTCTTGCACTAAAAATTCTGAATTAATCATGTACTATATGATCTGAATTCCAACACTCACACCTACCAGAGACAGAGATACACTTCTAATTATTTCTAATTTACATGTATACATCAATAGCTAACTGATATTGAATTAAGTAACACGATATTGAGATCTGTAACTAAGATTAGTAAGAAGATACAAATTGTCAAATGAAAGGGCAACTACTAAACAATTTGTAACTAAGATTCAGTGAGCACAAAGGACTCTCATACACAAACAAATGTACATATCCAAAAACTGAAAACTTTTGGATGCTTTCATGTAGACTGAAGATGAGTTATTATTAAAATAGAGAAATTTTAACATTGCAGAACCACACACGAAGACACATCTTGAACATTTTGCTAATAGCAAATCTTTGGAACTGCATATTTACTATTTACAAAGCATGGTGCGGCTACTATAAGATGGAGAGCAAAAGATATAGTAACTATGTGCAATTACAAAAAAAGATAAACCAAAGATGATAATTGACTAATTAATTTCAGATATGTTATAAGATTGAAAGAAAAGGTATAACCTTTATAGTGCCAATAAGTATAAGTTTGCTTGCTATACCTTCGATGAGCAAAAATTTTAGGGCTCAGAAATCTCATTACGATGGCAACGTATTGGAGTCAATAGTAATCCTGCAGAAAGGGTCCATATGAGGATTCTTTGTTCTGTATCCATCAATAGTTATATTTGAGATAGTAATTCAAATACTTTCTAGAAGAGCACAAATAAGATTATTTATGAGCTACATTCAATGTTACAAGGGCGCAGTGTCAAAACTACAATGGTCATCATAGCAGCATCATTATTTATAAGCATAAGAGAATAATATGTGATTTAAAAAGAACAACAAATTGATCTACTGTTGGTGATCAAAGAAGGCTTGACCGGCCAAGAAAACAACAGGATGATGCTAATAAGTTTCAGGCAGCACCTTGTTGCTCTAGAGCTATATATGCTAGGCAGAATTGTTTCCAGGCCCTAGAGAAACTTATTTGAGTCATTCTATGGTCAGATAGCAGTAAGAGACTCACAAGCTCACGTGCCATTTTAGCAGTAATCCACTTACCATTTGAAATTTTATAACAGGCCTTTCATTCTTCTAATATTTTCCTAGGAATAAGATGATTAAACAACTGAGTTTTCTTAATAAGTACAAAAAAGGAGAAGAAAACATTCATGCAAGCTCCAAATTAAGTAGCAATACTAGCAGAAACCCCGCGAAGTTGCGTGGGCTAGAAAAATAAGTAGCGTAGGGAATAGAAGTTATCAGGCATATGAAACACCAAAAGTTCACATACTAGAGTATCTAAACAAACTTAGAACAGTTCATGCGTAGAACACCAACACATAACTAATTTTTTCTAAAATTTTTGATGTGCAAGTTAAAATGAATTCAGGCAGTGGAATATAGAGAGAATTCAAGATTCTTGGGACAATTACTAGATACAACAACATACTGATGAAAGTCAGTTTGTAAGTGTTTACTGAAGTACTCAAAGTATTAGTACCTTAAAATTACTCTTAGGGACTATATATATAGAAAGGGGAGAAGGAAACAATAATAGTAAGAATATTTATTGAAAAGAGGCTATAAGAAATATTTATTACGATAAAAGTATGTGAAACAGAGAATATGTGAAGCAAAGGAAACAGCGTGATGCAAAGGAAACAGTAGCTCTTATAGATATCCACTAGAAAATATTAAAAGGAAGATGCTGGGGGATGTGAATCTCGCATGGCTCGTTGCCACTAATGTTGGCATTAGAAAACGGAGTGATCATCTTGGGCACAATTTATCCATATTTTTGAATACTTGTTTATACAATCATGTATTATTTAGGGATAGAAAAAGGAAATTTAATAGGAGAAAAGGTTGCTCTTACTATGCGTGCATGTTTCTTCATAATCGAAGAGAAAATTTAAAGAAGTTCTAGATACACGTACGCTTTATTGTAAAAAAAACAAATGATTTTTTGTCTTTACGAATTAGCTTAAGTTTTTTTATCAGCTGGTTATTGCAGCGTATATATGTAGTAAAACTTAGTAAACATAAGCTTTTCTATTATCCGTGGAAGTATTACAAAACAATTTCAGAAGTGGGTGATAGAATTGCTTATGCAGACTTTTGAATGAGTTGATCGGTAACTTCACTATTTATGTAAAACATTCGTAGCACTACCAAATATATTTTCAGAAGTGGTGATAAATTTTGCTTATGCAGGAAATGGAAGGGTGGTGTCGGAAGTAGATATCACTCTTGCTTGTATGGGGAACAGGTGGTGTACCTTTTTTGAAAGAACGAAAAGTAAAACTTCCGTTGTAGGTTGTTCGTTTTGTGAATCTGTGAGGAATGTACATGTCGTCTCTTTCCCCTCTTAACTTTAGTCTCTTTTTTTTTTGTAAGGTGACTTTTTTGCCTAGCCCATATAGTATATTGACACATATATAGAGTACTTCTGCATGCTAGCTTTCCAATGGCATATCCAACATATTGTTCATCCAGAAGTGCACAAAGATGAAGTAAAATTAGGACGGACCAGCACGCCGATGACCTCCCTTTTTACATGCGCAGGAAATCAAGGTGATGCAGCTGGTACGACGTCGTTGGTGCAACGGCCGGATTTTAATCTCCACTATAAGCAGAGACACAGATACAATACTTTTTCTCTCCTTTAATTTGTATATAACCGGGAGCCGTCGATCGGATGTGAACATTTTTCGGTGAGTATAATTTAGACCATATGAAGTTTTGTTATCAGCTAGAGCTAGGCGTACCGTACCACTCTTGACATGAACTGTTAATCCAAACGGCAAAGAAGAACGGGAGGCGAGAAAAATAAAACGGACATCTTGAATCAAGCGTGTTTTCTTCGAAAAAAAAGAGTGCTAAATTTGAAGATATGATGATTCATATAATGGTCACTCACTAGTTATCACTGTATTAATCCTTAATTTTTATCACGAGACAGAAAGGCAAATATTTTTGATCTGTGAAAACATATAGACTAATAATAGTGACTTGAAGCATATTGATGCACGCATTAGCATGCAGGGGCTTGATTGCCTGCTGGATCAGGCGCCATGCATATGGCTCAACGTCGTTGCGGTCTCCGTCCATGCATGGCTGGGTTGCTGATCTGTTCCGGTCGGACACAGATGCTAGCTTTTGTTCGAACTGTATTGTATCTAGATATTGATCTTGCCGATGAGCGGTATGCCGATGGCGGTGACGACGAGCGTGGATGGCGCGCCGAACACGACGTGGCTCCAGAAGCTGAGGTCGTGCGCGTTCCGCGGCGCGCGGCGCGCCTGCTCGCACACGATGAGGTTCGCCGCCGACCCCAGCAGCGAGAGGTTGCCGGCCACCGTGCTCACCCACGCCAGGAGCAGCCACGACCGCGTCACCGCCGCCGGCGAGATGGTCGCGGCCGAGGCGGCTACCTCGTCCCCCATCAGCAGCACTGCGCGTGAAAGACAGGATGCGTGTACTGTCAGCTTAATTATCGATCAAAATAATGTCACGTCAAAAAGGCAACATTAATAATAATTATTTTCTTGACAGAGGGAACGCATTAGTGCTTAACGAGCTGGTCACGACACACTCATATCAGGCGACAAAACTAGAGAGATATTTTCGTGTATCTTCAACTAGGTAGCTGGTGGTTGATAAAAAAAAATCCTTTTTTTTTCCCTAGGAAAGATCAAACACAGGAGTTCCAGCAACATTTGCCATTTTGCAGACTCTTTTCAATTACGCCGTGTTCTTGCACTGCACGTGCATATGCATGGTTCGTCGCTCTCCATCCTGTTTTGTTATAAGAAAACAAATTAACTCGAAAATCAGTACTCATGTTATGTACCTGTGGGCACGTTGGACGCGAGGTTGGAGAGCAGCAGGATGATGACGGATAGGACGGTGACGCCGCTGACGTGGTTGATCTTGGCGTAGGGCGCCATGAAGTTCCAGATGGCTCCGGGGAGCCCCGTCTTGTTGAACCCGCTCACCGTCACGAACATCCCCGAGAAGAAGACCAGCAGCGAGTAGGACACCTGCATAGTTATATATACATCTCAATTTGTATGAACTATTTGCATGTCCACCACGTGTCTTTTCTTCCTTCCCTCTCGATCATACACAGCATGGCCATGGCATATATGATGATTGATGATGAGCCGAACAAAATAACAAGTCGCATACGCGTACCTTGTCGAGGCATGGCTCTGCGTCGCGGAAGTCGACGACGACGAGCGCGATGGCGGTGGTGATTGCGGTCCACGACATGTTGAGCCCCATCATGTACGCGACGAGCATGCCGACGGTGACCACGTACGCGAAGCTCTTGAGGAAGAGCCTCCGCCGGTGGTCGGAGCACTGCATGAACCACCGGTGCTTGGTGGAGATGTTCTCCTTCATCACCGACATCGAGTCGTCATCATCGTCATCATCGAATAAGCCGTGGTTCCCCACACCGGCATCAACGACGGGGCTCTGCTTGAGCGAGAGCACCGAGGCCCGCACGACAACCACGGCGCGGCCCTCCTCGACGGCCTCCATCTCCTTCCCGGCGGCCACCTCGCCATCGCCGCCCTCGAGGTCCTTCCAGTACATGCATAGCAGCATGACCATGTTGACCCCCATCCCGACAAGCATGGCCGGTACGACCCCGAAGAAGAACTGGAGGAAGGTGATCTTGCTGTTGAAGGCGATGACGAGATTCTGCGGGTTTCCGATGGGCGTGGCGCTGGACCCGATGTTGGCGCTGGTGGCGAGCGCGAGGAGGAACGGCTTGGCGGGGAGCCCGCGCTCGGCGGCGAGCTCCAGCACGAACTCGGTGAGCACGACGCAGCATGTGTCGTTGGTGAAGAGCGCGCTGGCCAGCGCGGTGACCACGCACACGCGGCACAGCAGGTCGCGCCCGCCGCGGCTGCGCCACGCCAGCACCGCGCCAAGGTGCTTGAACATGCCGGCGCCCTTGAGGTACCCGCCCACCACCATCGTCGCGAAGAGGAGGCCCAGGATGGGGAGGTCGATGGAGGCGTACGCGTCGTCCGGGTTGATCACGTGGAACACGATCATCAGCACGGCGCCAAGAAGCGCGCCCGCCGTGCGCCCGATCGGGAGGAACGGGACCGACGGGAACACGGCCAGCATCCAGAACACGCCGAAAGACAGCGAACCGAACACCACCTTCGGAAGAGGCGCCAGCTGAGTCATGGCTATAGCTGGTTCCCTTTGCTCGACTATCACTCTTTAATTTCTTTCTCTGTCTCTACTAGCTAGCTGTGCCCTGCTGCTCGCACTCTGCTTCGACGCAGGCACCACTCTCTGCTGGGCCTTAAGTAGTACAAGTCACAAAGGGAGATCGAGCTGCATGCTTTCCAGCTGACGTCAAATATCTACGACTCCTCCTAGTCCCGACTAGACCAAAGCTCAACTCGATAACCTTCCCTTTATATATATAAAACGGGAAAAACCTCTTGATAACCCGGCCACGTCAAATTCAACGACACCAAATGATCTACGTATAATTAACTACTAGTATACAAAGGATCAAGACAACATGATGAGTGTAGACTGGACGACTGGTGCTGCCTATGTACATGCATGCGTGCCACGTCATCCAGCCAGCCAGGGGATTCTCGGCACCTCATTGGACGCAGCGTCTACAGAAGTCGTGAACCCATCTTCATCTTCAATCAAAGCAAAAACGACAAAGGAACCCCATGTACCATTTTAGTAGCTGTGAAGACTGGCTTGGGTTACAACTGGGCTCTTAGTAAATATACTCACTGAAGCTCAGTGCTGATTTCAGGTCACGCCTTAAGTAAATCAGTAGTGCTAATCAACTTGCTGTGGTGGTGCCTTCTTGCTTTTGGTAAGCATCAGCATCAGTTAGATTAGCTTGATTGATAGCATCAATTAGAGGTTGCTTCAAGAGCGACCCAGCGTCAGAACCAATTGATTGGCTGGGAGGCCGTCCGATCAGAGTGAAAATATCTCCAAAACTGTATATACTGTTGCCTTTTCGTAATACTTTTGAGTATTGCCTGGATTGTGAAACATATAATTTCGGAATTGTAATACTACACTTGAGTGTTTTGTGGGCTCATGGCACCCGAATTTTTGTCACAGTGACGGTTGCTCACACGAGCTTCTTCTTAGACTACGACGAGATCCAAACTCCACCTTTAACTCTGATGAGGTCTCTAACGGGTTAGCAGGTTAGGGTTTGGGGTTTCAGGGCTAATAGGAGTACATCGGACATAGAAGGGCTGGGCGGAAGGCCAACCCGATAGAGGTGGCGATTGGTGGGCAGGGTGGCGAGGACACCGTTGGCCGCGATGGCGGAGGATGGCGGTTGGGCAGGGTTGGGGTGAGGACGAGGATGACGACGACAATGCTTGGAGGCAGCAGGAGGAGGCGGTTGGAAGACGGCTGCCTCCACGGACTATGGTCTTGTCGGTGCTCTGCGTCGGCTCGGCCGAAGCTCCAGCGAGACCCTAACTTGTCGAGGCCAGGTGGCGGCTCATCTGGGCGGCATCAGGGGTGAGCGAAAAAAAGGTCGTCGTTGTCGGAGGAAGACGATGCAGGATGGCCGTTCGATGCTCACATCATGCAGTGGAAAATTCGAGCGCTCGCTTTCCTATAAAATGCTCGTGTACCCTGTAGTCGGTATAATTTAGTTATGAAAAGAACCATATGCATTTTTGCTACGATGAAATTTCCATGCATCGAATAAAAATGGTATCCGTTGCCCCCTCGAATTCGCCTTTTGGTTTGTTTAAGGAGTACTAACCTTTTGTAGTTAACTACCGATAACGATGAAAAAAACATTCTGAAATTTAAAACAGAAAGGGCGAGTTTTTAATTTCATTGCGAGAAAAAAGATACTGCACAAAGAGTGTTGCAGCACTGCCCAGCACCCACATGATATATATTTAAAAAAGAATCTGACAACAAAGTGGCCATTTGTGTTCGAAATTCAAATTGCTTGTACTAACTTCGAACACTTTATGATGCTATAATCACACATAAACATGTTGTGATATTAATCTATACTGCTGTTAACCTTATAGAATGACACAAAATCATAATCTGATGCTCAGAAATTAAATGTCAACTCGGCTCTAGTTGAATGGCCAACATTGCATATTTGTATATGCAATGTTTGGTGGTGATGTGGGCATCTCATAAGAAACAGACGAATATGTCCGAAGTCCGATATCCACCGGTAGCCACACGCATGCATGGGTGACTGTGTTCTTTCTTTTTTTTTTAGAGAGAAAAAGCCCTTGGCCTGCTCCTATTGAAAGTTTATAAGGTTTTAGATGACTAGTTTGGAGCTCTATTCTTAAGTAAATTAGTAAACTCAGCTGTCAGCTCCTATATAGATTCAAATCCGTCGTGAAAGTGTTGCTGACCAGTTTGGTGCACTAGGAATCGACTGGCTGTTGCACGCGCAGCCAAAATCAACGTCAGTTCACCATGTAAATATACAGAGGATTGGCTAATGCAGGCGTGCTATCTTGTCCCACTGTCATGCCGACAGCTAAGACGGCCAAAAGGAAAGGCATCACCGCACTTGTTCTATGAGAGATGAATGGACCATTGAAATATCTATACTTGTGCAAATCAGTGTGGTAGCAGCTAAACTTTCCAGTTGCTCTTGTACGTTCTTTGCGTGTAGCACAGTACTTCAGTTGTTCGTCGCCACACCTGAATATTATTAAAAAAATGCGGGATTGGAGAAGGCGAGTACGACCACAAGTTCTTCCACGTTGAAACAGAGTATGTGAACGTGAAGGTAAAGCAGGATCAGTTAAAATCGGACAGTCACAGGGCACTAACAAGGGCCCGCTGCTGGCTAGCATATGGCCAAGCAACCGGATCTCGAGTTCTCGACCGTGATCTGATTCAGGACAAGTTTGCACTGACACGCCGCACCCACTTAGCAAGCAATTTGTGACATCTCCTTTGATTATCATTTATACCAGGTCATGGATTTACAAGGGGTCCTGATTGTTCGGATGGGGACTTATCGATGCGTACTGATCAAGCGTGTAGCTACTACTGTATCTTGATGTTATTGCACATCTGATTATTTGAAACGGCATGTCTCCGGCTACCATTCTGTAAGGTGCATATCTGCTTCATCTAGGCTAAGGGGTTGGGGTTAAAAATGCACACCCTTCAATTCCCACACGCGCTTTGCAATCTAGCTATTCTAGTTCATCACATGGGGGTATTTCATATTTGGCGCGTATTCACATTATTTTTTTTATGCTAATGTTTGGGCACAACTCTTATAATCAGACAAATGAATAAATATACAGAAAATTAATTAAAAATCGGAGTCGCTGAAAAAGAATAAATATAAAATATTTCATGCTCGCACCTTCTATGCAGACTTTGGTTAATTAAAAGATGTCGGTCTTTTTTGCTGACCTTAGGCTCAAAGATTGTTGAACCGTACATGTTGAGTACTTGCACCATTGACAGGAGGAAGTCCAATCAATCTCAGTACATAAGCTGCAACCGAGTGACAATGGTGTAGTGCAAAGATTAGGTGAGAAAACCTGAACAACCAATTACCTGCAATATAAGACTGCACTGCTGCAGCACGATTGACTGATCGACTGGTGATTTGAAACAAAAACCACTCACGACATGGACTAATGCCCTATCCTTGGTTGCAGGCTTTATATCTGGGCAGGCACCCTAGGTATACGATTAGCATGGTCATTATTACAATGCGTCCTACCTGCCGCACGATTACTTTTTGCCCCATGAGGTAAGTGGTAACCCGAAATTTCTGCACCCACCAGGCATGGTACTAGCTCTAGCTGCAAAATAAGAGCAAAGTGGTCTCCGATTTGCTGGCTAAGTGCGTGCAAACGTGTTTTTTCAGTGAGCCATGTTTTTATGTCAACTCTAGTTAGTACTAAGGGTAGCTTTTTTTTTTTTCCTCTCCAAAACAGAGTAGCCACTTCAATTTCAGACGAAATGGATGTCTGGAGTTTATGCAACTAAGATCTGCATTGTAATGTAAATGAAAAAGATTATGCAACGTCTCTGTTTTTGTGTGCCTCATGTCCATTTTTTGCGATCGCTTTTGCATCTTTTCTTTTTCAGGTAAAAAATTAAAGCTACTACCACGCTCTCAAGTTGAAAACGAAATTCTTGCAGTGTGCAGAGAGAAATCGAATGGAATCCCTCTGTCCAGGGTCAAAGCACAAACCGAAAGCAAAAACGGCGTATTGGGGCACCACGACTTTGAAAGCATCCGGCACGGCCCCGCACAGTTCCTGGCCGTCTCCTTTGGGCTTTCGCCTTTGATTCTTTTCCCGCCAAGAAAGCCTTCGAACACATGATGGTGTTCTGTGTTCATCTCCTCTCTACAAAGCTGCATGAGCTAGCTGTGAATAGCAACGGCAACGCCGCCAGTCGTAGCTAGCTACATCGAGCTGAGAGAAATTGAAGGTAATAATAATAACGACAACACAATGCCGGCGACGACGACGGCGAGCCGTGGGGTGGTCGCGGGCAGCGGTCCCGCCCACAGGGTGGCCGTGCTCCGGTGCGTGATCGCGGCGCTGGTGATCACCATCATCCTGGCGGGCCTCGTGGTGCTCATCATCTGGCTGGTGGTCCGGCCCAAGCCCATCGACTACACCATCACCCGCGCCACGGTGCGGCACTTCAACGTCACCCCCACCGCCGCGCCATCACCCGCGGTCAACGCGACGTTCTACCTCACCCTCGCCGCGAGCAACCCGAACCGGCGCGTGTCGATGCGGTACGAGGAGGTGGAGTTCTTCGTGCTGTACGGCGAGTCGGAGGCGCAGCTGGCGGTCGCCGACGCGCCGCCGTTCCGGCAGCCGCGGCGCAACGAGACGCGGCTCGACGTGCGCGCCGTGGCGCGGGCGGCGCCGGTCACGGAGCGGGCGGCGCGGGAGCTGGAGCACGACCAAGCGGCGGGGGAGGTGGCCGTCGACGTGCGGGTGCGCGCGCGCGTGTGGTTCAGGGTCGGCGGGGTCAGGTCCAGGCGATACTCCCTGCAGGCGTTCTGCTCGCCGGTGGTCGTCGGCCTCACGCCGGCGTCGGCGCGGGAGTTCCGAGAGGTGCCGTGCGACGTCGCCATCTCCTGAGGCGCTATGTGGTGGTGCAGCAACGAGTTTGGCTTGGATCGATGGTTTGCTTAGGTTTAGATGTTTGACTTGGTACATTTTGTGATGTGTTTTGTAAATCAAGCTTTATTTGCTTCCCCCCCCCCCCCCCCCCCCCCCCCCCTCTTTTTGAAACTAGTGTGCGGAGCTTCTACCATGTTTCATTGATATGTTTTATATCATGCTTGCTGTAAGTGGTATCCTAATTTTGGAAAATGGTTTGTTCAGGTTTAGATGTTTTGACTTAGTATATTTTGTGTTCTCTGTTGTAAATTAAGCTCTTCTTAGCTGACCCAGCTTACTTTCTCTATTTGTTTTTCCTTTCGATTGAGACTAGTGTGCTGATGAGCTTCTACCATGTTTGATATATTATTAAAATGTTTATTAAAAGTGCTTATTAAGTATAAGCACTTTCAATAAACATTTTAATAAGCAGTGTCAAACATACCTTAAATATTTGGATGCTCTGTTTCTGTTAATACTGACTTTCTGAGCGCTGCCACTGGGGTTAGGAACACAAAAGGTTCACACTGTACTACAAGTGTGTTTTCGCATGATCCACAACACGATATGCTCGATCCCACTCGCTAAACGCTAATGGGTTCTCACGCACGTAGCACTTCCATCTTCTTATCAAACTAGGCCTGTGCCTGCACTCAAGTTTCCTCTTAGGCTGAAAACCCTTTCTTCTTCCTCCTTTTCCAAGACAGGATTGCATGATATTTGTCCAGTTTTTTTTCTAGCTTCCACATCATGCCTCCAGTTTGGAACTTTATAATCAGGATGGAACGTAAAAAGAAGCAGTTTTATCAGTCGACAACTTGTCCTAATGCACACCGTAAAAAGAAAGCAGATTCATCAGTCGACAACTTGTCCTAATGCGGAGGCACTAGCTAGGTTGTCATCCATAGGCTCATAATGCAGTGAAGATGGGTAAGCTACGTGTACAGGATCTGGGATTTCAGAAAGCAGGCAGTGGAACCTGCGGATTTGGGGTGACGCCGATCGATGTTGGCTTTTGTTGGACTAGACTATAGAGCATATTTTGCTGCAAGTGTCATATGCGTATGTGGGCACATGGGTGTGGCGACAATTTCACGTGTCTGACATGCTGAAGCGAGCTATACACACCCATGTCCTGAAAAATTGTACACCAAGAAGTTTCCCAACTCTTGTTTATTACTCCATTCAAATTTAAATTGTTGACACAGTTAACTTTTGTAGTTACGTTTGACCATTAGTAGTATTTAAAAAATTTGAGAAATTATCAAAAATATTGTTATGATTTGCTTTATTATTATTATTTTTTAATATATCTTATAATTTTTTATATTTAAACAAATATTTTGAGTAAGACGAATGATCAATTATAGTGAAAAAAGTTAATGGTATTAACAATTAAAATCCATAAGGAGTACTTTCTATTAGAATAAAGAGAAAAAGTATATCTTAAATCTGTTATTTAAGCTGTAAAATGCAACATGAATCTTATAATGACACACAATATCAAGATGGATAGAAAATCTTCCTCTAGGTAGCGACAAGCAGACCTTTGGTGTCTTGGTGACATATTCAACATTATGTCTGGCCGAGTACACGTTAGGCCTTGTTGGATTGAACAGTGAGGGAGATTAAGGGCCTATATGGTAGAGTATATGGAGGGTTTCAGCTCTATCTTAAGCTTAAAAAGCCCTTGTAAGCCATGAGTCATAATTTCTAGCTTTTTTACCGACTTAAAAAGCCCATCCCAAACATAAAGTGTCCCGTGTGGCCTCTAAGAAAATGTATTGTCAAATAATTTTTTAGATAAGTAAGAATAAAATAAAATAAATTAGAGAAACTGTATCTGCAAATAAATCAAATCAATGGACTTTCCTTTCCTTTCCTTTCCTTTCCTCTCCTCAGGAACGGCAGCAAACTTTCCTCCATTCCAAACGCTCAAATACGATAGCTTTCCTGAAGAATGACTTGTACGAAATTTCTTTAATGGTTCCTTCAATCCAAACGAGGCCTAAACCATACTGTACATTACATTGACTGACGTGATACGGTGATAGCACACGCACGGCACCTCGCAGTCGCAGGCGGTTCTTCTGTTTGCCTTTCCCGCACCCTGCGCGACGCGCAGAAGCTCAAATCCACCACTGCGCGTGGCCGTCACGGGTCACCCACCGCTGCGCCCCAACCGCCCGGCACGCCGCCGACTGCGCACCAATACGTGGCAGACTCCAGTGACAGATATCGTGTGACGTCGATGTAAAGAGACGCGCTCTATGCGTGTGTTTCGTCGCGATGTTGAGAGTTGGATATGATATGATCTAGTAGTCATCTAGCTAGAGCCCGCCCGGGTGGCTAGTACGTTCGTCTAATTGTTGCTTGCTTTTTTCGTGGCCCGTTCTTTTTAACTGCCTTTGAGCCGCACCTGGCCGGTCGGCGCTACACCGTCACCTGGTTAGATTAGATACAAAGTTGCCATGGATTGACTTGGAACGGATTCGATCACTCCGGTCTTATGGCGCGCCCGCGCACCTGGCACTGACTGAGCAATGGTGCAAAGAGTGATCGTATGGCTCAGATTTGCAGCGCTTAATGGATACATCGACCTTTTTGCAGCTTCTAGTTGATGACACGCGTGCCAGATAGGAATTAGTAGGCCACGTGTGCTACTGTGTTTTGTCTATCTCGGAACTTTGTGAGCATGAGAACACCTTTCTGGGAAGATATATGATGTGAAACTCGGTCAATCTATAATCTGCCAATTTTGTGTTTGAATCAAATTGCAACATTAAGGTGTCTACCACACAAGATCTCAATTCATTTCTGTTTCAGGTATCATGATCCAGTAACTAGACCGTCTATATTGTAGAAACTGAGATTGTTAATAGTTAAAAGTCCAAAAGCTGAGGTACAAGTGTTTGTCTGTTTTGTGTTTGTATACAAAATTATTACTAGTTACTTATATTTAGTTCTATGGTACTCCCTTCATATTTTTTTTGTTGATGTTGAGACCAAAAACTTAGTGTAAAATTGAACTAAACAAATTGTTCGCACGTCAACAATTTCTGTCCGGAGGTAGTAGTTTGGTAAAATTAATGGAAGAAGCTGATAAAACTGCTTGTGAGATCGTGGAACATAAAGGGGAAGATATGAAATTTGTGACCAGTGGTCATTTGTTTCAGTTTGTTACAATAATCTTGAATAAAGTTGAAACAAACTTAGCTCATGGCAACTCATTGCTTCTGCCGATGCCACGCAAACAATAGAGAAGTAAGAAGAAAATAAACTGAAAACGAAAACGAGAAAGGAAGGGCGTCCCCCGCATTGAGCTCCACCCGTTTGCTAAAAATGGGTGCGAGCTCATCACCGCGCCCGGCGATTCTCGCCTCGGTTCCCCGCCCCCGTTCCCCGCATTTTCGCGCAATGACCCGTGCGAGCGCGACGCCTTGGCGTGGAGGACGCGATCCGGACCCTGTCTGAGGGCGGTCATCTCGGCAATTGGGCGCGAGCATATTCGGCGTGAGGCGAGGACGGGATGTCGGGGCCGAACCGGCGCCGCTCGTCGGACCGGCCTGGAGAGCGGGTGGAGTTCAGGTTCTCCAACCTCCGCGCCGTCCAGGTGATGATGGCTTGCTTTTGTCCTTATCGCTCATTGCATTTTCAGCAATTCGTCTGAGGCCGTGAAGTTCGTGGCTTGGTTGCAACAGTGGCTGCATTGGGGATTTTGAGGCGGATTGTGATGAAATTGAGATTTACTGATTCTAGATTAGGAAACCCTCGTCGTTGCTGATTGGTCAGAGAGCGTCCTATAATACCCATAATATTAACGACGTGTTCGTGGGATCTATCAGGCAATTGAGTGGTAATCCTTTGAGCTAGGAGTGTGATTTTAGGATGCATTTCTCAGGGCTGGGAAATGTACATGCGCAGTCGTTTGGGGAAAGTTTGATAAGAGAAGACAATGATAGTAGTGAAAATCTCGAACAAATTTCATTTAAAAAAAAGAAAATCTAAGACAAATTGTAAACAAAAGAATGTGCAAATGATCACTCTTCGTGACCTCAACATAATTAATTTCATTTCCCATCATGTATAAAACATAGAGAAGACATCTGTAGCCGGTGCAATACATAGATCCTAATTCACTTTTATGCTATCCTGGATTGAAACAAGATAAAGTCTTAACTAGTTCAAAAAAGAGAAGGCCTAACTGAGATAAGATAATCTGAAGCTACTTCCGAACTTCAATTATATTAGAGGCTCTGGCATGTTTTGATTAGTAATTTATCATTTAACTTAAAAAATATGGCTGCACACATCACAGCATTTAAAGGAAGACTACCTATGCAATTTTATTTGTTCCATGAAAATGAAAAGGTCAGCTATTTATGCTTATGAATTTTCTGGATTTGCTTCCCACAAATTGTTACTGGTGTACTCTAGTTGTGATCTGGTGATAGGACTGGCTAATTTTCTTTTATATTAGGGCCTGGCTGCTTGCTCATGGTACCAATGAGACAAAGTTCACTGATGTTATTTCTTATTGGTTTTTTCTCAACAGGTGCCAGTAGTGTCAGATAGGTTGTTGCTTTCGATAGTCTCAGTGGACACTGGCAAAACAATTGCCAAGTCCAGTAAAGCTGCTGCTCGAAATGGGACGTGTCAATGGCCCGGCTCCATCTTGGAGTCCATATGGTTTTCTCAAGATGAAGCGTCGAAAGAATTTGAGGACTGTAATTGCAGGATTGTTCTTTCCATGGTATACCTGACATCTCTCTCTCTCTCTCTCTCTCTCTCGTCTGTCATTTCCATGTTTTATACTGTTATGTCTCTTGTAAACAACAGGGATCAATAAAAAGTGGTGTTCTCGGGGAAATTTCCCTTAATCTGACTACTTATCTGAGCTCAGGAGAGCCAACTGCAATATCTTTGCCGTTGAAGAAATGCAACTCTGGAATAGTTTTACAGGTAAGTTTTTGTTAACCATGCTTATCTTTTCATGGACCATTTTTGAAAGGTTTTAGGTCCTCAGATGTGCGCCTGTGAAGTTCCAATATATTTTGCACCTGTGTAGTGAAAAAAAATGCCACATATTTAGGATTATGGGATGTTCATGCAGTAGCTGAGTGTATGATACTATTTGTGTTAGAGGTCACAACTTTGACTCACTTTGGGGTGGGGTGGGTTGGGTTGAGTTTTTACTGTTTATATTGAGGGAACTGTCTCTTGTCTAGTTCGATAAAATCTGAATCGAAAACCATAGCTATTCCCCCTCCACTTATATGATGTCCTCTGTTTCTTATGTGCAGCTTAAGATTCAGTGTCTTGGCACAAAGTCTAAAAGGTAATTTGTAACGCCTGTCGTTGCTTTTGTTGTACCTTAGATCTGAGATGATTACCTATTTCATAGCCGTAACTGTTACAACTTTTTTTTTTGTGGGACTCTCATACAGCTTGTATATTTTGTATGGATCTTTACAGTGATATGAAACAGTTGAATGAACTATCTCCTCGTTTTGATGGCCATGAGACTGGAAATAGAGTATGATATGATACCTTTTCTCAAAATTCCATTTTTAACCATATTTCATTTTGTTAATGTCAAAAATGTGTCGCCACCAACAAGTGTAGTAACCCAACTAATGGCATGTGCAACCGTTAAAATTTGGATGAACTGTGCTACCTATTGGTACATCCTTATTAATATATGTCATTATACGAATGGAGACATAGAGATGGTCCGGTATTTTTTATCTGATGTTGATGGCATTTCACAGTCTACAAGAAGTGAGTTTCACGACTACTTTTGGAACCCCATATAAATAAAAACTTCAATAATTATAATTTTGTGTTCGAGCTTTTATAGACGAATCATATAATTTTCATATAGTCAATTTACATAATTTTTAAGATATTGATAGTCACAAAGGTTGACATCACATATTCTGGGGCGCCAAACAATAACAAATGGAGTATTATTACTGATGGAACATTTCTTGTACTGATAAGAGTCATGTTTTATATGAAATAGGTGGCAATTTTGTTACATTATCTGAAAAATAAGAGATTGTGTTGTTGTAACTGTTCTGTTATTGCTCTATCTGCTATTTAATTTGAAAAAGAAAGTCTCCATAGATCATTGATGGCCAAAGAGCACAACATAGCCTAGTTACGAATTCTCATCTGACTAAATGTTTTTTTTTCATCGAATTTCAATGTATACTTTATTAAATTCTGCTTGATCACTTGACCTTCATGCAGCCCTTTTTAAACCCAAAATTTGCCCCAAAATGGCAGGGGGCCTTTCCTATTTCAAAAACAACAACAAAGTCCTTTAGTCCTAAGCAAATTGGGGTAGGCTATACTAGGCGTGCAAAGAATAAATTAAGCGCTACTGACATTAATGAATAAATAGGAGAGTTAGATTGTGGATTCTAGGTGCGCAAATGCACAGGCCACCCTGTTAGTTAGCAATAAAAGAAAATAACATCCCTTTTCCCATGTTTATGATTAACAATTAAGAGTACTATATGTAAATACAGACTTCATAAAATATTTCAGGATCCTAGCTTCTCCGCATCAGGGCCTCAACGAAGATTCGATTCTGGAGATAGTACCAGAGATATAATCAATTTGTCTCCTAGGGAGAACTCTGATGGGGGACTGTACATGGAAAGGCAAGGTTCTTACCCGGTTTCTAGGTCTAATGATTCATCTTTCAGTTCTTGGATCCCAGATGCAAACATGCTGCAGGAGACTAATGCTCAATCGTCCTTAAGTGGTCTTGCTCATCTCTCATCAGGGGCATCTGGTTCATCCAAAGATCTCCTTGATGCTGCCGAAGCAACAATTGAGGAGCTCCTGGAAGAGGCACACATGTGGGAAAGGCATTCTCGCCAGCTGAAAAATGATCTAGAGACGTTGCAGAAGGAATGTGATGAGAAATCCATGGCACAATCTGAGCTAGTGCTGGAACTTTCTGCGTCACAAGCTGAACAAGAATCATTGAGACAAGAAATTGAAGAATTGAAATTGTCTATGGAAGTATTAACTGCACGACAAAATGCTGCCGGAATTCCCAAGTCTAGTGATGCGATAGACGTCCAGCATGAACTGAAAGATGAGGTGCAATTTCTGCGAGAATCAAATGAAAACTTAACAACACAGCTGAAAAAGACCCAGGATGCAAATATTGAGCTTGTTTCTATTCTTCAAGAATTGGAAGAAACAATAGAAGCTCAAAGAGTCGAAATCTCCAATTTTTCTCACATGAGTGATGTGATTGATCATGAAGTATCTAAAAATGCATTGTTGGATCAAGAAAATGCAGAGTGGGAAAGAAAGCTGTTACTGAAAGAAGATGAAATCATATCATTGAGTGAGAAATTGGATCGTGTACTCAATATACAAAATGCAGATGGTGCTGGTTCTGATGTTATCTATCTCGAACTGGAAAAAGAGAATGATTTTCTGAAGGTCAAAATACAAGAGCTTGAGCAGGATTGTTCCGAATTAACTGAGGAAAATCTGGATCTTATATACAAGTTGAAAGAAGTAAGTGGGGTGGATGGACAGGACACTTGCATTTCTGATAGTCAAGAAATGTCCGATGTGGATGATCTTTCTGGGATATCAGCACCTCGAGTAAAACTCCTAGAGAAAAAATGCACTGACCTTGAGCTAAAGATGCTGATATTTAGGTCAGAGTCCAGAGAAATAGAAGAGAAGTTTCGAAAAAGCCAAGCAGAGTTAAGAGAGAGAAATCTTGAATTATCTGAGCTAAAAGAGAAGCTTAGCAGCCATTCACTGGAGCTGGAAGGAAGGGAAATCGTTACTGCAAAAGATTACGAGTTGAAAAGTGAAGAACTTGGAGATACTGAATCTGAGTTGAATTTGCTAAAGAGTAGAGTTCAGCTCAAAGAAAAAGAGATTGAAGATTTGCAGCATTCTAAACTAGAAATGGAAACATTCATAGATTCTCATGTTTCTACCAGTAAGGTCCTTGAGCAGAAGATATATGCACTTGAAAGCTGCAAAGAGGATTTAGAGTTGCATATATCAAAGCTGGAAAATATAAACATACAACTTTCAGACTCCATTTCTGGACTGGAGGACCAATTGACCAATCTGATTAGTGAAAAGGAGTCATGTGTGCGGCAAAAGGATGATACTAGAGTGCTCATCACAGGTCTCAAGGATAAAGTAGAATCACAGCAAGCAGAGATGGAAGTTCAAAAACTGGAATGGAAGCAAAAACAGCTGGAATTTCAGAAAAGATTGTCAGAAGTACAGGACGACTCGGAGGCTCTAAGAAGGTTGAATGCTAAACTACAGGGTACAGTTGATAGTCTTGTTGAAGAGTGCAGTTCTCTTCAAACACTGACAGCTGATCTAAAGAAGCAGAAGTTGGAATTGCATAGCTGTGCTACACAGCTAGAGCAAGAACTGGAACACTCAAAAAGAAAGACAACAAGTTTTTGCAAAACTGTTGAGTTCCTAGAGGCAAAACTTTCTTCAATTCAAAAAGATATATCTTCAAAAGAGACACATTTTCTCTTGGAACTTGAGAATATATTCGAGGATCACAAGGAGCATGAAGAAAGGATAAATCGTGCACACTTTCTTTTAAACAAGATTGAGAAAGAAAAGATTGTTGAGGTAGAAAATCTTGAGAGGGAGGTCATGGGCCTTACTGCACAGCTGTCCTCAACGAGTGAGGGGCAAGAAAGCGCCACAATGGATGCTATTCGTGAGGCCTCCATTCTGCGTGCAGATAAGGCAAAACTTGAGGCTAATCTTCAAATTGTTAAGGAACAGTCGAGACATTACGAATCTCAATTGGAAGAAATCCGTAAGGAGTCTAAAAACAAGATTAAATCACTGGCTGATTCACTTAATACATCAAAACAGAATGAAGAAATTTTGAAAACAGATGTTGAAGACATGAGAAGATTGATGGAAACTGCTAAATCCAATGAAGAAACTTTTAGAAAAACTTCGTGCGAACTAGAATTGAAGTATAAATCCAGTGATTATGAGAAACAGCAAATAATGGATGAGAACTCTGGACTTAAGTTTCAAGTCCAGAATATAGCTGACCTCCAAGTTGAACTCTTGAAACTACAAAGTTCCCTAGATGAGGCTAGGTTTGAAAAGGGAAAATTAGAAGAGCAACTTAAGTTGGTTTCTGAAGAACGTGAAGAGCTAAAGTTACAAAAGGGCATGTTACCAGACAAAGTTTCACACAGGAAGGATACTTTGAATGACACTGATGAAGAAAGACGAAGTGAAAAAACCATTCAAGCAAAGGATGAGATCAGCATAGAAAAGGTAAGGAAATTAGAGTTTGTATCCAACAATAAGAAGTCTCTAATATTTCAGATTCTATGTTCAATATGAAACGCTAGCGCATGTTGAAACATCTGGGCTTGTTTTATGATAAATTAAATTTAAATGTCAAAATTGAAAACCATTTGACTACTTTCTCTCGACTATTTCCTTACTTGTTTTAGGGGAACAATGATCTAGCTACTGACAACGGAGGTTGTTCCCCAGTTACTGAAGAACCATACCTGCAAACGAAGATCCAATTACTGGAAAGTAAACTTGCCAAGGCTCTGGAGGAAAATAGCATGTATAAATCACAGCTGAAGAGGTGACGCTATTCATCACATACCTTGTTCCTCTCCCACTTTATACAAGCAGAATGCCCTAGTTATTCTCACCAAAAACTAAAGACTATTTTAGAGTAGAGAAATATTTTTTCCTCTTGACTTACTATAGATACTGTCTGCAACCTTTTATCTGCACAATAAAATGATTGACTAACTGCTGAAAGTAACAACTTGGTTGAGGTTGAGGATATATGCTTAGATTAACCAACTGACTGAGTTCGAGTCCTTTTCGAAGTTGGTCAAAAATATAGTGACTATTTTCTTATTGACAATACCACCTTGTAGTCTAAAGCTGACAGGGGAAGGAATCCCGCTTCCCTCAGAATTTTGGGGGACGTGGCCGCTTGCTGCATCGATAAGTGTTTTTTGGGTGGTGTGTTCTATCAGTGGAGGGCCTTATCGTGCCTCCTTTGTAATTGGTGATGGGCTGCCTTCTGCCCCCTTTATCATCTGCGATAGGCATCCTTCTATGCCAGCCTTCGTCTGTTATTGGGTCCAAGTTGGTGGCCGGCACTCTTTCTCGTGTCTGCTTGGTGATTGGGTCATGTCTAAATGCCTGTAGTGGCACATCTCTTGGCCCATTAGTGGCTGCTGGTTGGTCCTCTTCATGTACTATTCCCCGGCTGGGATCATTCTACAAAATTCTGCCACTTCATGAATCATGAGAAACTTCACAGGAGTAATTTATGACAAGAAATAAACTTCAGTTTACTCTATCAAAATAGCTTCTTACATATAACCTATACCAACCTAGTGTAGTCAAAATATGTGCCCAATTAGACAGAAATACTCCTATTTAGTCTGTCAGGATAATACATAGCTATATTATGGTTCATCGACTTTCTAAGTTAAAGTCTGTAGTAGACTTTTTTTTTTATGGAGAAAAGTCTCTAGTAGATAGTTCGTTGACTCATGCTTCACTTGCCTACCCATCTGACATCATTGTGTCCTGTTAAGCCTGTATAGTTCCTATATCATAACGTGACAAATGAGTTGTTTCTGATCAAAACATGCAAAAAATATTTTCAAGACTTGGCTGCAAGTCTACCTTTCAGAGGATCATATTCTTTTTTTTACCCTGTGCAGTCCAATGTCAGATGAGCAATCTTGCAGCACAGATGGCAAGGAGAATAGTGATGATAAAATAGCACAACTGGAGTCGGAGCTAAAAGATATGCAGGACCGATTACTCAACGTGAGCATGCAGTATGCCGAAGTAGAGGCTCAGCGGGAGGAGTTAGTGATGGAGCTCAAAAACATGAACACAAAGAAAGGCGGACGGTGGTTCTAGCAATTAGTCACGGGGCTTAAAGGCTACTGGGTGCCGCCACAGTCATGAGGCCACATGCCACAAAACAGGTACGTTCTCATATCTTCTCCTGCTTCTTTGAATTCAGATAGTATTTTGTTAGTACTGACGTTTTCTAATTACTGAGGTGGAACTGTGGGCACTTTCTTAAAAGTAACTTGTGTTCTGGGAAATAATTTAATTGCTTTATTATTGAACCCAAGGTAGATAAGGATCAGATCTAAAAATTTGTTACAAAACAAAAGGGCCTCATTGTTTTGTGATTTTTGTCATAAAATCCTTATGGAAACCATTGCAAACTCTTCACTTATTTTTTCTCCTAAAATTTGTAAAAGAGCTGTTATTTTTAATAAAATTGAATAAGGTGTCCTACAGAACAAGTTCAAACAAACCATTGATCAGTAAGTATGCTTATGATTGTCAGGAAGTGCCATATGGAAATTTTCTGAGGTTTCCAGACCTTTTAGAGTCTCATCATCATGAAAACCGAGCAATTGCAGAACTGGATGATGTGGGCGAAGTGCAGAACTGGATGATGTACACCAAAAGATTCATGGCTGCCAGGTCTTAGAGACAAATGGAACAGTGAAAATTCCCAGCAACTTGGAGGCCCCGGCTACACATGGAAAAGAGAAAAGGAACTCGTTTTTGCCGATTACTAGCATGTAATTCTACAGGACATAGAGGACAAAACAATATACGGATCAACCTGCAATTTTGCACAACTCAAATGTAGCTGTTGATAAATATAGCTCCTTTTGTGAACTATCCGAACACAAGGGTAGATAGATGGTATATAGTTCATCCCTCTAAAGAACATTTTTTTTGTAGGAAACTGTTCTTTCACGTGTATATATGATTTGTCGTCATGTTCCCGCAGACATAGCATCTTCTTATCCGCCATCTGCATGTGTTTGCTTGTATTACTGAAAAACAGCATGATCTGGGCTCTTTGGCGCGGTGGCTTAAACAGCATGATCCGAGGTGTTGTTTGATGGGCACAGGAATTTTAGAAAACTGAACTGGAGATGGTTGTCTATTCATGATTTTCAACAAAAAAAAAAGGGCCAATAATACACCCTACTAGACCTATCGCTATCGACCAGCTCTCATCCTGCAAGGCTGCAAGTGACAAATTGTCACATCGTATAACTGGCTATTTTGTCAAATGGGAAATGCAATCCAAGTAAGCACCTAACTTCCATGCATTAACAATCCTGGTACGGGACGTCGAGGCCTTATTATAATGTGGAGGTGCCGGTGTGGAGGCGGCAATGATTCCACAGCTATTCCTTTGCCACCGTGGAGACTTCTTCCTCAATTTCTGGCCTGCTGTCTAACTGCAGAATATTATGAATTATGATTATATGTGCGGACAAATTTTGTATAATTGGATTCACTGTGGAATAAAGCTTAGCTGGACTAATCATTTCTCCAACGAAAGTGGTTGTCGGTTATATTCCCTGATACGATCAACTACTACGAGACCACTAATAAATAGTACAAAAGTACTATTTCATTTTGTTTCGTCGGTTACTTCCTCCAATATGTATGTGACAAGACAGAAATGGGATGATTCTGAAGAACAAGGGTGCCAAACTAATTGGTGACATTCATCTCATTGCAGAACTTTGATTTATACACAATTCATGAAAGAAAAATGCTGTGGAAAACCGTCAGTTCAGCTATTCCTCTATTCTCACACAAAAACTACAAATTTACCGGGTTAGCTGCAACTGCACCAGGAAACCATCATGCTGACATCATCAACCTCCGTCACCGGCGGCGCTCGCCAGGGTGGCGCGCCGCGCCTCCTCCTCAACTCTCTGTTCCTCTCTTATCGCTTCGATCATGGCAACCACGCGTTCCAGGACGGCCTCCTGGTCGTCAGCGACTAAGACACCCTCGCCACCAACGGCCACCGCGGCCGCGTCTCTCGCGCCGCCGTCCGCGGTGGCGTAGAAGCAGACCACGGCGCAGCGGCAGACGGGGCACGAGTTGTGCTCGTCGAGCCACCGGTCGATGCAGGGCGTGTGGTAGAGGTGGCCGCAGGCGGGGACGACCCTGACGCCGTCGTCGTCGGCGAAGGGCTCGAGGCAGACGGGGCAGTCCTCCGACAGCGCGCCGCCCTTCTTGGCGCCGGCGTAGGACGTCTCCGGCGGCAGCGCGGCGCCGGCGGGGCGGAGGAAGAGCGCGGCGTCCGGGACGAGCTCGCGCATGACGCGGCGGTGCGCGCCGGCGATGGCGCGCTGCCGGGCGCAGCGGCAGTAGGTGCAGAGCAGGATGAAGCAGAGCACGATGGAGACGAACACCACCGCCGTCGCCGCGCCCGAGGAGAGGTTGAACTGCGTGGCCCGGCCCGAGGTCGGGCCCACCGCCGGCGTGACACGCGGACCGTCGCCCGGGGCCAGGCGCCTGCTCGCGCGCGGCGTGGACATGCTGCGGCCTCTGGGTGGTGGTGGTGGTGAGCACTGAGCAAGGCGCGCGACGAGGCGGTCCTCCTGCTCTGTAGACGTGGGTAGGGGCGGGGAAGGCAAGGGTGCCGGGAGAAAATTTACCAAGTTTTGTGGGCGCCGTATTTGTAGCCTACTGTATGTAGTTGAATGCAAGGTTGGCTCATGCAGTCATGGTATTTGTGGCCTGTGTGCTTTCTAATTTTGTAGTGTATTGTAGTTTGTTCATGGTATAATCGGTCGTCGTGAGTCGTGACATCAAACTGCACAAAGGATGTTGCGTCTAAAGTGGTTAATGTTGCTATACACTGATAAGTGCTTGCTACGTCGAGTACGTAAGTAAAGAAATTCACTTTGCCAGGACCCTCTTATAGCTTCGCTTGGCCACGAAGGCTTCCAATAGCAGTAAGGAGGCCTGTGCCACTGTACTAAAGCTGTATAAATCTTTGAATTCAATCACTGTCGTGTCATGGTGGGGGCCAGCCAACTCAGTCGAGAGCGGCATGGCTTGGCCCGACATGGCCCATTCAAGGAAGGAGCCTTCGACACCTACGAATGAACTAGTCAGCTTCCACATCAAATCTCGACTGCTCTTTCACGATGGAAGGCAAAGCATGACTTTACACGCCCGCACGTCCGCGACCTGGGCGACTTCGTGTGCTGCCAATTATTATGGTTCAAACAGCGCTTAACATCTCGTTAGTCGTTAGTTAAGTTCTCATGCTACCTTACATTGTACTTCAAACTTCGTCATTTTTCTTTTTTCGCGAACGCATCTAGGTGCGTATTTCACTAAGAGGAAGAGAAGGTTTACAAGTATACAGAGTAAAAGCTATTACATGGGCACAGAGCGGCCTAAATTGTTGCGCTTTTGTCGTTTTTATGGGAACAAAAAAAATCCAACAACACCCTGAACCCCGTCATGATCCAGTTTCGACTGGTCTCCTGAATTGTGGCTGAAGGCTCCGTGGCATGCTTGTTGATGTGCTGAAACACCCTCCGGCTGCGCTCCTTCCAAAGCTCACAGGTCACCAGGATTACGAGGGAGTCGAATCCTTTTCGGTGCGCCTAGCCACCAGTCCACGATCCTGAAGTCCGCTGTCAGCGTGAGTGTCTGATGGGTGAGAGCATCTCCAGCCCGGCCTGCAAAAATAAGCCCGTAAATCTTATTTACAGGCCGGCCTATCTGAAATCATCTCCAAACTCCAATAGTAAAACATCCAAGCCCCTATTTTCGTCTCTGACCAGCGGGGCCACCCTATCAGCGACTGTAGCCATTTTCATTCTTCCTCAACGAATCGAGCTCCAGTTCTATGGTGCCGTCGTGCCTCCCGTTCTCCGCCACCGCTGTGCCGCCCGACTGCCCGCGCCGCCGTGCCGACCGACTGCCCCCGTTGTGGCCCATCCGTGCCCCCGGGCCCACATCCCTCGTCCTCGGCGCGATACCCTCTCCTCCACAGAAGCTCGCAGCGCAGTGCCAAGAATCATGGCCGGCGGGCGGAGCTCGGCGACCGGCGAGCGGAGCGGCGAGTCACGGGCGGGTAGAAGGGGCGACGACGCGACCATGCGAGAAAGAAGCGAGGAGGGGGAGGGGCAGGTGGCTGCGGCGGCTGGCGTGCGAGGCGGGGTAGGGCGACAAGCGGCGGCGGCCGGCGAACGGGGCGGGGCGACGAGCGGCGGCGCCCGCCGATTTCAGGAGAGGCGAGCAGAAGGGCGCAGCCACGCGGGGGAGAAGAGAGGAGGGGGAGGGGCAGGCGGCGGACGACGAGCGAGGCGGGCGACAAGCGAGGCGGGGTGAGCGCCGGCGGCCGCCGGGTTGAGAACTTGAGATCCCGATCGGGATCAGGAAGGAGAAGAGAAGGAAATTTTTTTAAAAAAAGTGAGCCCCATGGTGAACAGTATTTTGTGGGTAAAAATGGGAGGCTCCAAAAGTTGGGCTAGGAGAGAAAAATTTATATGCCAATGTATTTTGCATACGCATGTAGGGATTCTGCTGGAGAGAGTTTTTTTTCTTGACACACAAAATTTGGGTTTGGAGCTTGGATGAGTACCTCTACTAGAGTTGCTCTGATGGCCGACATTTTGCAGCAGGTTGAACCAAACCTGGCGACTGAAGACACAACACAAACCAGGAGAAGGTGGTCGATTGTTTCTGTTGGCTGTGCACACAAGGCGCAGGGGCCGTTATGCTGCAGGTTGTGCCTTTGTAAGCGATCCGAAGTCCAACAAACGACCGAGTAAGGTGAGCCAGAAGAAAATTTTGCTCTTGGCGGGGACTCTGATCTTGCAGAGTTCTTTCGCACATGGGATAGCAAACCGGCCATTGAAGAGTACCTGGTACTTCTTCCAAATTTTGGTATATAACTAAAATCGTAACGTTCTCAAATTAAAGTTAGAAAAGTTATCCCAAAGTCGTATGTTGAAATGGAGTTCTTAGCTGCGGATTGTAAATGCAGTACAGTGAAGACTTTGCCCATCAATCTTTGTCAGTGCTACGTACAATGATTAAAAAAATGGTTAATCTCTTCCAAATTTTGGTATATAACTAAGAAAATCTTTAGTAAGGTTCTCAATTAAACTTGAGCTAAGATAAGTTGTCTTAAAGTCGTGGTAGGAAATACTACTAAGCCGCAGATTATAAATAACGAATCTGTATGTCTTAGTCAATGATATATGCACAATGAACCAAAACTGGTTAGCTACTTACGGACTTTTTTTTTTATGCAGGGAAACTTAGTATTGCTAACCTGACTATAAATGTTGATCATTTCATAATAAATTCAGAAATCTCTGTAATGAATATACAAGCACTAATAACAATGGCTGCAAGAATCAGCAAACCCGATTAATTAAATCCGGAAAGAAATAAAGAATCAGTAGACCGTCTTCCAGATATGCTGTGATATACACTGAACCTATCAAACATTTTGGGACAGGCGTTAAATATGAGAAAAGAAATTATTCAAGGAAATATTTGAAAACATGGAGACGAGATGCTGGAGCATAACTCACATGCTTAATAACTCTATATACTGCATTCGCTCTTTATTTTACATCTCCATTTTGTGGCTTGTAGATTCATTTTGTTGCACTGAAAGAGGTCACTCATGAAATTTTTAGCTCAATGTGCTCTCTATTTTAGGAGTATATTGATGACTTTGGCCACAGTAAAAAGAATATCAGCAAGTCATTCTTCAGCATTTTTTGTTATACAATGATATTTTTTTGAAATTTATTGATATTATGGAACAAGGAATTAATTATACCTCAGTGTTAAATCAGGTTCACTCTGAACTTTACGCAGACTTACATTCATATAGAGGCCCTGAAACAAAAACAAAACTTTAAGAAACCATTTATACGCATTTCACATTGAAATCTGGAATGCAGCAAACAAAGAATGAAATGATAGGCTTCTCGCCTTCAGATCACTACCACCGTCATTGTTCTTTTAATGAAAACATAGCCAAAACTCTGAATTATAAATTTATTAGGTGTTTTGACTTTCAAAATTGAAATCGTTTACAAGAGAAATCATTTTACTAGTTTTTTCTGCAACTAGTCGAATTTAGAGTACTTACTGTTTGCCTACATTCTGATGTACCTTTAAGTACAATAAACTGTTACGGTTCAATATGAATATATCCAACTCAAAATGATATCAACTAGACTGTAAATAAAATGAGAGTATTAAGAGAAAAAAAATGCATAGCATGTTTCTTACATTGGTTGTATGAATTGTGGCTCCAGTGGTCATGTTAATCTTTTGGTCCGGCACAAGCTGTATGTCCATCTTTTGCAACACGATTGCAAGTGCCACTATTGCCTCTAAAAGAGCAAATTGATCTCCAACACATTTCCGAGGACCTCCACTGAACGGGATAAACCTGGGAAGTGGAATCAAGGCCCAATTTAATCATATTTGTTACATGATATAGAATCAATCAGATGATAAAAAAAAAAACGTATGCACAAGTGTCTACTGTGACCTGAAATCCGTGTTGGACTCATTTGGAATAGGTCCCTCTAAATCAAATCTCTCTGGAATAAATTCATCTGCTCTATCCCATACCTTTATAGAAGAACAATCAATCAATTACAGCAATGTAATACATGCAAAATGCTTGTTTAGGCTTGGCACAAGTATTAGAATCATATTTCACAATCTAGTAACTAGTAAACATGACAAGAATTTAGTGTCAATGTAACACTTCAAATGATCGGCAAAAAACTAGCCTTTTAATGTTCAAAAGGAATTTTCTAACATCATTATTTCATTATACTTAGAAACTGTCACATCAGAGTAGGCAACATCAGAACCTCCCAGATACCAAATAAGAGGGTTAAATTAGTGAGTGACAAGTTGTAAATCTCTGGGCAGCCCTTTAGCATCTCTGTTGGGTGGAAAAACACATAGTTCATCATACTGAACACAAATATGCCATGTTTCACTATGCAATCAGAGTAGGCAACATCAGAACCTCCCAGATACCAAATAAGAGGGTTAAATTAGTGAGTGACAAGTTGTAAATCTCTGGGCAGCCCTTTAGCATCTCTGTTGGGTGGAAAAACACATAGTTCATCATACTGAACACAAATATGCCATGTTTCACTATGCAAAATATTGCTCTATGAGCTCAAAGAACCAAGTTAACTAGGTGTATGATCTAATATTCAGATAGTGAAGTACCTCAGGGGATCTGTGTATATTGTACACTGAAATCATAACATCTTGACCAGACTTAATCTTGTAGTTTCCAGGAAGCACATCATCAACTACAGCACGCCTTATCAGCACCTATTAACAAGGATTTCTCAACTCAACAAAGCAAATTATAAAGTTGCTTGTTTCAAGCACAAGGGATGTACAGGAGGGTGTGGATATAGCCGCATAGACTCGTTTATACAGCGCATCAAGTACTTCAGCTCTTTCACATCTTCATATCTGGGGAGTCTACCTTGAAGAACATGGTCTACCTCATCTTGAGCTCTTTTTAGTGCTGCTGGATCCTTCAGTAGTGTAATACTGAGCAGTCAACAAATAATAAAGAAAAACTTAAGTAATGCACGATTTGTTACTCTGGTTGATGGACGATCACTGCAACCAACATAGAAGTACCTTACTGAGAAGATAAATAGTCCATGTCAGAACAGAACCCGTTGTTTCATGACCAGCAACTAACATTGACAAGAGATCATCACGTAACTGCACACTGGTGACCTGGAAGCAGTTATACAAAGCATATGCAACATACATGTCATGTCAAATGGAAAAACTGGAGTACACATATGAGATATTGAATCCAGGTTTAGTGTAATAAAATCATAAGAGGTTCTCACAAATTTTAAGTGTCAAAATTCAGCTAAAACACCTGATTTGCAGAACTGTTAGAGCATAACCCGCAAGAAATGAATAACAACATCAAAATTTCCAGTCTTATGCCGGAACTCAATAGTAAATAAAGAATAAATCCCTGACCGGTGCATCACCTGTATTTCTGGGGTTTCATCTCTAGCCTTCCCCAACTTGCTTTGGGGTAAAAGCTTTGTTGTTGTTGTTGAATTATGTGGTACCTATTTGTCTTAACTTGGACACAAGAATAAGAACAGCATAGATCATTCTAAGTATGATTCAATAACGTTTGAACTAATAAGTTAATGGCTAAAGCTAAAAAGAAAACAGGAAGTCACAAACCATATGCACAAATAAATCTCTTTTCTGTGAGGCAGTGGAACTAGTGAGTGAAGGTAAGAAAATTTATGTGCTGGATACTCAAATGCGTGGGTCTGGTTCCTTCAAATTTTATGGACTAGCACATGGAAAAGTCTACCCAAAAGCCATAAAAAGGAAAAGCATGAAGCATCACCAGCCATTACACTATGTCAAATAGAAAACAAGACAATATCTTCGTATAGGTACAAAAAAGAACGTCAAAAGCACAAGTGCATAAAACAAGATATTCATAAGATGGAATAGGGTAAGCACCTCATCTCGGCTAGCAAGTAGGAAGCGCAGGATGCTGGGATCTGCCTCATTTACATATTCCTCGCCCTCAATCTGTTCATTTTCAGCATCTACGATTTCCTTACACTTCATAATCAGTTCTTCAACTGTGTTCCTTATGGTTTTAACAGCATTTTCTGCTTTTATCTGTCTAGGAATTATCTTGCATAGAAAATCAATCTGTGACAAAGAAACAAAGATCATATCTAACATCAGTCAGGCATTGTTCCCTATCTGCATGTTAACCAGTAAAAAAAGTAAATGAGTCCATGATTGGAATAATAAACAAAAGAGGAAGTAACCTTCCAGTATGGCAGAAGATCTGTCGAACGCAACTCGGCTTCTTTGAGTGCAGTATAAACTGCATCAATGACAGGACTATCTGTTGTCAGGGAATCAAAGTTGTAGTTGAACAATGACAATCCAATCACATCCAAAGTCATCTGTGAAAATCTCTCCTCCATATTGACAGGCTCACCCCTCAAAGCATAAGCCTCAAGTTTCTCAATTAGTCTCTCAGCACATTTACAAAATACTCTTTCAACCATCACTGACAGAAATCTTTTGTGTAGAGATGGTACAACTGCTCTTCGTCTTACCTAGATAGATGCCAAATTTAAATAAGTTGAAAGAAGAATTAATGTTATTGCCAAATAGGGTCACTAATTCAACAGTACAGAGGGCTTAAAAGAAATATAAATCACTATATTATCTAGCACTGCTTCGAATCCAGTGTAGAGACTGCGATAAATCATTATAATGTCTACTTATAATCTATGAATACTGGAATAGTAGAGTGATACTGAACCTGAGGACAACGCACCTTTTTTTTTTTAGACCAGAGGACCATAAAGGTCCTGCTTTTGATTGAAAGCAAACTGTTATGCTGGGGATACCAGCGCTTACACAGGAAATAAACGCAAGACCCCGAAACACCAAACTGGCTAGCTAACAACTCAACCTCTAAGCTTACCAACCTACTCAGGCAGCAAAGGAAGTCCAGTTACTACTCAGGACAACGCACCGTCCATTCGGACCATTCCAATATTTAAACTTCGATCGGTCATTCCAATAAAAAAACATAAAAAAATTACGAAGTAAGAGGTGGAGCGAGAGCACGTACCGTCCATAGCGCGCCCTCAGCGATGGCGAACCCGGATCCAAAGAGGAACTCGGAGACCTCAGCAACGAGCCCCTTCTCGTAGCGTGACCCGTACCCGCGCAGCACGTGCTTGGCGACGGCCGGGTCGCTGACGATGACGAAATCGCGCGGGCCAGCGGCGAGGCGGTACACGGGCCCCTCCTCGCGGAACCATTTGAAGAGCGGAAGGAAGAGCGCGCCGCCGAGGAGGTCTTGCACGTCGTCGAGCTTTGCGGACGCGATAGGGATCCCGGAGTCATCATTTCCCCGTACGAGGCCGCGCGAAAGAGACGTGAGCCAGTCGGGGCTCACCCACGAGGTGGTCGCGGGCTCCTCGCCTCCGCCGCCGCCGCCGCTCCTAGGCGGGGGCAACCGGACGCGGAACCTAGGGCTGCGAGGAGTCGGCCGCGAGCACCATGGCGAAGGGGAAATCGATACAAAGGAGGTGACGGGCATCGCGCCAGCCGCCCGACCGCCGCCGGAGAGGGCTTGGGATTTGGGAGGAGGCGAACTGGACGATGGAGGAGCGGGAGGCGGGCAAATGGGAAAGGAGATGAGGTGGGACCGGCGTGGAAGTGAGTGAGAGAGTCCCCCCTCGGCCAGGTTGCACGGAGGCACGGAGCGCATGAGTTTTTCAACGGTTAGATTTTGCGGTCCGCGTGGGCGGTGGGCTTAATACCATGGACCACTTCGAGTTCGGCCACACTACACGGATCAGCCCATCTGGAAATACCGCCCAGTACAAGCATGCATATCGAGGAAAAGGAAATCAAGATTCCTAAAAAGGAAAAAAAAGAAAAAGAAAACGATAAAAGAAACATATTTTGTGACTGAAAGTTATCAAAACGGGTCTGCAAATGAGTTAAATTTGATTTGTATGATTTAATTTGTATAAATGTGTAGTTTGAAAATTTGTAGGGTTATTTATTTTATATCTAATGTCTAAAAAAATTTATCTCATATATGTTCTATAAAAAAAAGGTTATTTATGCCATTCTCATGTGTTATGGTTTAAATCCCTTAACGGGTCTATTTATCGTGTCCAATAAGGCTGTCTGTTTCACAGACCAGATAAGGTTTGGTGAGAAATATAAGATGATGTGGCAGCCCATATCGTCGACTGTAAACTTTTAGGTAACTTAAAATTAGCAAGAGTATAAAAGAAATGGTGGAACACTGTGGTACATTCACACAAGTGAGACTTGCTCCATGTGTCAACGGCACCTTCTCTGTCCGATGAGTAGCAGCCATGTCTACCCGCCCTTTTTTTGAAAATGGTCAACCATTAATCACACCGGGTGCCTGCCATTCCATTTTTGCCGTAATCAGTTATGACCGGCTAGTGCAACGCTACAAATGAGAGTTTCTATCATCAGGACGCGCTCAGCCTTGGCTAAAGGGATAAGCGCAAATTCCAGCAACTGTGTGCGTTAATTAGTACGGTGAAGCGGCCCGCCACACAGTAAAATTGGTTGGTAGAACGGTTGTAAAATAGTCCTAGGATCCTTCTGTGAATCGAGCCGATGCATTTGAACAAAAAGCATACAATACTATGTTTAAAACGGAGGGGAACAGTGGCTAATAAGGGACGCTTACACGAGTGACACGACTGCCACAAGAAGCAGGGCCCCCTCGGTGTGTATAGAGGAGACGGACAAGAAGTTGGAGATGCGTCGCTTTCAGAGACGGGTCGTTCGTTCGATCGTTTGGGGATGCTGCCGGTGGCACGAAGCATTGGATGCGCGAGACAGACGACGAGACGACGGAACAACGTTTGCCGTGGTCCCTCGCGAGCGTGGGCGTCGGCGTCGGCGCCGCGCGCGGTCCACCGCGAGCAATAGGCAAGCGTCTGAAATGGAACCGAAACTGAACTCGGGGGTTTGGCAGTGGCGCCGCCGCCGCCGCCGCAGCAGCGTAAATAATGGAAGATGACCCTGCGGCGCGACTACGAGGCAGCCAGCCAAACCCCAGTGCCATGGCATGGCACACCAGCCGCGGGATTCGGGCGCTGAAACCCATGCGCATCCTATGCTGCTGCCCACTGATGCCTTAGACTCTTTCACTACCTTCCCATCCATCTCCCACGTGCGCTCTTGATCCGGACGCATGCGCACCACGCCTAGCTGGTGACTAGTGACAGGTAAACTGCTGGCTCTGCCGACCGCAAAGTTACCCGTCTCTCCTCGCCAATGGCCGAAGGAGTGAGTTACTGTTTACAGATCCCCAAACGATAATGCTGGCGGTGGTGTGGTATGGTAGGGGCCAGCTAGCTGCTCTGCTCGCCCTGAGTGCCCGGGAAAGTGAGCCAGAGTGACGTGGCGAGCGTTTCCACGAGGTGAAAGTGAGCTCACGGGCAGGAGAATCAAGGCGGGTAGTAGTACTGGCTGGAGCACGAGCGGCATCGAGCCGCACGCGCGCAGTTAGGGTTTTGTCAAACGGCCTCGAGCCTACAACTCTCGGTTGGCGTTGGCAGGATATAATAAGATTCTCTCTAATCACAGTTTAGGCGGTAAAAGCTGGACCTCATCGACTGGGCTTCAGTGAGTGTACTGTGAGCTTCAATTAGGATGCCTTTTGCGGTGCCTTTTCACACTCTTGCCTATCTTAATTTGTAATGTAAGCAAGATGAGCAAAGTTCTTTTTCTTTTCCTTCTTTTGAATGAAAGGGCAGAGGAGTCTATACTTTTATATTCAAGTTGACTGTTGTGCAATCAATAAGATGGTACAAAGTCAAACTATGTAGTGTATGAAAATTGTAGCAAAAAACAAAGACTGAATAAAAAAAAGGGAAATCACAAAAACTGCTTTGTCGTGGGCCTTAAAACCTTAAACTCCATAACAAGATGAAGTCTCTAATCCTTGTGTACAGCTGTGCCATAGTATTGTGTAATGAGTAATTCTCAAAAACTTGCTTATTACAGACAAAGCTGGCTCTAAAATGAGCACAATATGTATATTTGAAAGAGAGCCGAGTTGATTCTCTTCTCTCAGCAAGGTCTGCTTTGCTCAGCGTAACCAAAGAATGGACACGATTGCGCAAATTAACCAACCATGCACATAGTTTTTTTGTTTCCTGTGAGTAAGGTCACACAACTTATCGGTTGCGTACCTCTGCTCTGTATGCAATGCAAGCTCCATAAAACTCGGTCCGAGTAAGAGCCTAGTCATATTCTCGTCTGGGCTTGGAGCCTCTCTCTCCTTGCTGCAATGCTGTTGCCACTTCCGATCCAGTAACGGTTCATGGCTCGAATACGACAAAGCTTCGATTTTTACAGCGCCAATATTCAAAAACCTTACTGCTGCGACGACCAGTACCGCTCGGCAACCACGAGTAACTGTCGCCATTTCTTTTTCCGTCCTCGGCTCACAGTAGAAGTAATAGTAGTAAAAAGGGCATGCTAAAAAGAAAAGAAAAGAAAAGAAAAAGAAAAGGATGAGTAAAGCCGCGGTGGATTCCCTGCTGGGGCGCTGTCTGCGGCGGGCGTCGACGCGGCAGCGCGGTCGGGCCGGCACGTCGACGTCCGGCGCGGCCGCGGCCACGACAGGGGAACGTGACGCAGCGGGACGGCGGCCCGAATAAACTAACGCGCACGGGCGGCGGCATCCGAGGCGGGGGCGCAGCCAAGTACGTCGACCACGCGCGCTCCGTCAGTGACAGGGGCGGCTCACTGCCTATCCGGAAATTCGCGGCGGCTCATGGAATCCCAGGCGTCCCCCAGCCGTTGATTATTTTACGCGAGCAACGATGCGGTATCCTATGACCTCCTTGTCGGCTGGCTACCCCCGGCCACCGTAGGGTCATACTTGCAGCTCTTGCGTATAGGTCCCCGCCTTTCTGGTATTTGCACAGAAGCACTTGTCTGAACAGAATGAAACTAGGGCAAATTTCTTATCAACCACTAAAAAAAACTTCAAGTTCTTTATTAATCCCTCAAAATTTTGAAGTTTCTTATTAGCCATCGGTCTTATCTTTTGTTCCTTATTCACCACTATCATCACTTATTGGTATTAAATAGAATGAGCAAAGACTAACTTGCCGCTGTTGTTATTTACTCCATCATGTGATAAAGTCAGTTTTCAGATCTATACTTACATTTTCTTATTAACCATTTTAGTGCATATGACAAAGTCAGTTTTCACATCTATATTTTCAATGAAAAAAATATGATGGTACTTATAGTAATATTTTTTAAGGCATATAAAATTATAATATTAATATTTTTCAAATAAGGGAGCACATTTAACACCGTATATATTTTAAAAAGGACAAAACTTTATTTTTCCCTTTCATTTAACACCATAAAGTAATGATAGTGGTGAATAAGGAACAAAAGATAAAATCAATGGCTACTAAGGTACTTCAAAGTTTTGAGTGATTGATAAGGAACTTGAATTTTTTTGAGTGGTTGATAAGGAATTCGTCCATAAAACTAATCATAAACTCAAGTGTGGCCATATGTCTTTAACTAGTACTAGTATAAGGCTGACTCCAACAGATAAGGCATCCAGCCCATGTAAATGCATAATGCATCTTCACGATCTATTGTGCATACTCAACACCTTTTCCAACAGACAATGCGAAAGAGAAGGCAAACCAGCAAGCTACATGCTTTCTCAAACTCTAAATATTCATTCTTTGTTGAAGATAAAAGAAAATACAATGCTTCTTACTCACTGTGGACGCCAGACAAACCTTACTTTACCTCTCCAAACTATGTTCTATTGTTGAAGTCAGTCTAAAGATGGATATCTTGCCTTGGGGAGCTTCCAAGAGTAATCTGGGACAATGAATCTTAGCATTGAGGCTTAAACCATGCTACTATGGCTTAGGTACCTGTCTTGCCGCTTCCAATGATAAACACCATCCTAATCAGGACAGGGTATTTTTTAAAGAGAAAACTCGGCTACTACTAGTTTGCGACAATACCTTAGCCAAACCAAGGCTAAATTATGGATGGCCAATTAAAAATATATGTACAATATGACTTTAATGTGATTACATTTTTAGAAAAAAATTATTATGTTTTTAAAATTTTTAAAATGACTGATGTAGGTAGTCCATTGTACTACTAGTAATATGCTTCTTTCTTAAATCAAAGTACTCTTTTCAACCGAAGAGAGCTTCAAAGTGCCACCAAATGAGACAGTCCCAAAAAACATAGTAGTACCATGTGGGAACGCAGTGCATAATTATCATGTTCACATATTTTGCTTTAAGGTTGCGAATCCTAGGCCCTACAGTACCTTGAAGCTCTAAATTAAAGCAACTGGTGGAAGATTTTGGGTGGGGCAGTATCAAGGACCTATGTGTAATAATCAAACCATTCAAACGTGCTCGGTACAAAAGGACACCCGCGGAATACAAAAGGGCGCATACAAAGGGTCCTTTCCCCCAAAAGCAGAACATATCCCAAGCAAGAGCAGAGCAACTAGGAGGAAGAAAGCCAGTGTCCCAAGTAAACTCCGCCCTTCTCCATTTCACACCCGCCCCCGCCGCCGCCGCGGCGCCATATACACCCACATCACCCTCTCTTCTCTCGAGGAAGAACCCAATCAATTGATTGATCCCCCAGCCATGTCTGCCTCGCCGGAGTTCTACAAGCCCGCGACGACGGTGTTATCGCCGTGCAGCTCGCCGCTGCTCCTGCAGGGGGCAGGTGCAGGAGTTGTAGCTGGAGCTGGAGTAGGATTAGGAGCAGAAGAAGGCACGGCCACCGTTTGGGAGGAAGAGCTTCGGTGCCGGACGCCGACGAGCGGGGAGAGCCAGGTGAAGCCGCTCGCCACCTGCCCGCCGGCGCCGAGGAAGCCGCGGGCGCCCGCCGCGCCCGCGCCGTGCCGGAAGCGGCTGTTCGAGGTGGAGGTGTTCAGCCTGCGGCTGGAGGAGCTGGAGCGCCTCTTCTGGCGCCCGCACCCTGCGGCGCCCGCGGAGAAGAAGCGCCGGCGGCGGGTGGCCTGCCCGGAGCCGAAGAAGAGCAAGCACTAGCACAGCAACAGCTCGATGCTGCAGCTAGTAGGTAGTATAGCAGTGGTAGGCTGGTAGGTGCAAAGCCAAGTGGTTTTGGCGTTTGCAAGCTGGTTCAGGTAGGTTGTTAGCTAGGAGTACCGCGTTTTTACTGCTGTACTTGTACCATCTATAGCTAGTTCTACTAGTTTCTTCCTCATCATATATAGCTCCCATCTCTATAGTCATCTGATGCTGCAGTTTACTAGTGTATGTTATAGTGTTATGATGTCCTGGTGTAATAGGAGTTGAATCTGCTTCCATGCTGCTTGTTACGCAATGAGAAGCTCACTTTGTACCACTTGCATCTGGCATATATATATATATCGGAGTTCAATATGCAATAGTATCTTCTACTCACTCGAGCAGTCGAGAGCTCCCAGCTCAATAGGAGTATGTATCTTTCTTCAGTGCTGCTGGGTGCTGGCTACTGAAGCTGCTGTTCAGTTTTCGAACCAAATAGCCTTCAGCTCGCGTATAGAATCCATCCGATGAGAGATTTCAGCAGGAGAGACCGTACCTCGTGCTTCCCAATACGATACTATCAGCTTCTATTCCATCTTTAATAACCTGGTAAAATAATAATGGCCATTGGGCAGAACCGTTCCTTTATTTCTCTGTTTGTTATTTATGATGAACTAGTTCTTATTTATGGTGAACTACTGTGCATAGTAGAAGCTTGGGAAATGGGGGGCCTTCCTCGTCCTGCTGCATCGGAGTACAAAAGGCGAAGAATCTGAGGAGCCAAGCGGAGCGAGCCAAGCTGCTAATCGTGCGTCAGCGAATTCACCGAACTCGCTGCAGCTTTGGCCCCCAGCAAGGCTGCAAGGAGCTGTGCCTGTGCGTGCAGGTGCGGCGGCGTGCCGGAATAATCCGGTGACTGTACCAGCTGTTCGAGGAGCTCAGGAATATCATGAACACTTCTGTCCTTTGCCCAGGGGACGGTCGGAATGCAGATGACGCGAGCAGCGCTTGGCCCGCTTGGGCTCGGGGAAATTTCAAAGAGTCCCAGAGCTCCTTTTCCAACGATTCGGTTTCCCTCTGCTCTGGCACAATATGATATGGATAAGAGTTCCCGATCTTTTGAAAGGTTCTGGATACGTTGATTTAGTCGGAGGCGATACACAAATTGATTCGGCTTCAGAACAGTATGTTCTAAACCCCGTAATCGTAGCACGACGTCTCCTCTGGTTATCAACTGTTCTAAAACGATTGACCTCGCCGAGAAGGCTAATCCCTATCTGCGAATCAAGAACACAAGCAAGAACAAAGAAGAAAGCAACACAATTGCAGATGTATTATGAATCTTACGAAGTTGGGGTCTCACAAACCGTGATGACGGCAAAACTGTTATGAACAGAATAATCTAAGTAAAACTCAAACTCTAATAGTGCGATGGCGACTGTATATGAAGACCCTATGGTCATGCAAGACCCTCTGGACGCACCCCTACTTGGACTCAACTAGATACAAAGCCCAAAGGCCAAAAACAGGCGACACAGCACCGAAATAGATTCTGTACTTTCTCTTGTTTCGACGATTACCGATGACTCCGGACGAATTTTGATATGAGACCGGCGACATTGGAAAGGTCTTCTTCTTATCTTTCCGTGCATATGTAGAATGTCCAAATCCGAGTTCGTATGCGACTTGAGTATCCGTTTTAGTGCAGACTGGTCCTGAGCCCCGAAACAGACTCGAAGTCGGTTTTGGTTGGGCCTCCACCTTGGCTTCCACGTCCTTGCTGGTCCTTCACGTCTCCAACTCCTTCTCCCATTATCTCTTGGTCCTCTCCATGGTTACTAATTACAATATAATCATTAGGTAGCAAACCATTCTCAAAAGTGACATATAATGAAGAATATAGGAATGAGCTCACCTCTAAATTTAGTCGTCGTGCATGAGCTCTAGTCATTGGACCTTGCAAGTCCAAAATTGAAGGAGTGTTGCATGTATCCTTAGGAGTGATGTCCTCATCACAATGGACAATGGAGGCATTAGTGCCTTTGGCAGTAAACAATGGCCATACTGCTTTGTGCTCTGGAGCGGAAAGCCTCTCACCTTGGACGCTGCTCGCTTCCCACATGTTCATAATGGCGGTAGCATAATACTGTCGTTGCTTCCTCCATTCTAAAATAACTAATGTTTTAATTACATATTAAATTTATAAAATATACTATAAATCTAAAATAAAATTCGCATACAAATTCATAGAAAATGTTATGAACCTGAACACACAAAAACAAAATAGAGACAAAGTGACAGATAAACTAGAACAAAGAGAGTATTATGTTAGGTTTGAACATGAAGATTAAGAAGAAGTTAAAAAGATGAGTGCACAAAAATAAGGAGACATAGAGATAAAGATTTATACTCTCTCCGTCCATTTATATAAGACATATTTAGAAGTGAAACAAATGAGTCATAATCATTACTCGCTCCGTTTACTAATTACCCGCGTGTAAGCCCGAAGCGTTTTTCTACAAAACACTCGCGTCTTACCGTTGGACTCCTTGATTCTGGGATCCAGTCGTTGGCAATTACTCGCACCGTATTGTTTTAGCATGCCTTAATTACAGGGGGAGGCGTGTTTAATTTATCTCCCAACAAAGTGTTCCCTCCGTCCAGAGCGCTGGATCATCTTCATTGATATATGTCTTTGTATTGTCTTGTTGAATGAATATTGGCATCCCTCTTTCTTCAACTGGCCACTTTGCCTTGATAGCTGGTAGGACTTTCTCCAACAAAAACTGTCGGCTGGTTTCCTTTCTCACAGATGTGATGGCCTTAGTAACCAACATACCTACACATGAAAAAAACACACCATTATTTAGACTAAAAATTTGAGGCATGAATAAATAAGACCATGTTTCCTTTCATAAGAAGTCATACCTCTAGGGCGCTTTCTACTCTTCCTCTTTGCTGGTTCGACATAAGTGAAGGCAAAAATGCCTATTTTCCCATCAAAAATGCAATTTCCATCACTATCGAACCTTGGCCTTGTTACCACAGCTAAGAACATCACTTTTTTAATGAAATTTTTACTTTTAACCGCTCTACATGGCCTTTGCTCGTTGTTCGCTAAGTAGTACTTTTGATTTCTCCTGGTTCTATAGAACCACTTCTCGTCGATATACATGACATTGTGCATTGGATCGAAAGTGGGTGTGCCTGCATTGGTTTCACGCAGCATGGACAAGCAATACTTCACCCGTGCCATCTTGTTCTCTTCAGTCAAGCTAAACTTGATGTCATTAGTATGCCTACGGAAGCAACCTTCCTTGAAACGCTTATAAACTGTGCTCTTTTTCATGCCAAGCTCATGTGCTAAATCGTGTAAGGTTGTGCACTTCTGTAAATGGATGACTTCTATGGCGTGTGGTGGAATATCTATGCGTTTATGACCCACATTCCCTACCAATTTATTCTTAATTGCTTCTAAACCACCAGACTGGCCATTATGCCAAATGTCTTGCACTGTCCTCAGGGGAACATCAAATCTGTTTGCAACTTCTCTAGTCACTCCACGGCGCAGTATGGGTGGGTCTGTTCTAGCCAACAGTTCAGCATAGATGGCAAACTTTAATTCGTTGGGGTAAAACCTTCTTCTCCTATTTGTATCTACTAGGAACTATGTATGTGCGCACGCATGCACGACTATATTACTATGATACCTAAAAACTGTGGATAAAACATATATTAACACAAATCATCAAACAACTTATAGAACTACCAATAAGCCTAGATGATCGGTTAATCCAATACGGTTATTTGGGCTAAGAATTTCAGTTAATAAAAACTGGTAACTGATTTAGTATCAGAAACACTATTAAGGACACAATAATCAGTTATTATCATATTCCGCAAAAAAGACATCACTTAAGAGCATACTCATTACAGCTTTTTATTGAATTTAAAAATTGAATTTAAAAATTGAAAAGATTCAACGCATAATCTCACTCATAATAAGGTTCACATGGTTTGATAACGCAAATAGTGTTCACACATTAGGTTTCAAAAATAAGTTCATACACTCCTACAATGAGGATATCACAAACAACATTCACAACAACATTGTCTCAAAACAGCAGCCATGAATAGACACGTGACACATGGACCTGGGGTAGAAACTCTCAATCCCATGTCTCACCTTCATAATTGGGCACAATTTGTACCCTGGATCAGTTGCAACACAAAAGAAAATAATTAGGTTCAACTGCTCCCCCTTCTCTCCTGGCTTCTCCTAGTTGTATCTCCCATTTCCCCAATATTTGTAGTAGTTATGCAGTATTCTTGTACTTATTTTTTTTACATGTCTTATCAACGCTATGACACGAGTTGTCAATGAATGCATGAGTATATCTCAATAGTATTAGCAAGAAATTTAAATAAATTAGAGAAAATAAAGTGCAGAACCAAAAATATGTGAATGACTTCTTTTGAGTTGTTGTCTCTGTAACCTGTATATCCACCTCCTTGTAGCAGTTGTTCTTCTACAGTTCCTTCATTTGCAATAACCGTGGACATCGACGTCCTTAGGCAAATCACAATTCTACTCTCTGATGTACCTAAAGAATGATATGTGAACAAAAAATTAACAAAACACTTGATTGCTAGGACTGTGTGAACCGATCAGTTGGTAAGATGCAAATTGTGTTAACAATATTGTCACCTCTTCCATCCGCTACTGGTGTAGATCTGCTAATCCCAATGAGTGTAGCTTCTATATAGTCTAAAAAGCGTTACACATCACGCTATATGTTAAAATCATTATCCAATATCAATTTTGTGGCTGAATATTCTTCACATGAAATCTATCATACTTACCTTAAACTGTAGATGGCTCGACAGTCAAATTAAGAATTTCTACATCCATTTTTATAAAACATTATCAGCCTACCAAATAGACATGTTTGATTGCCTTCAGCTTGATCCTTAGCTGATTTGTTTGATGATTGTGCGTAAATTCCTAAACCACCAACACATCTTTTTGTCTGGCCCGATACTGAGTTTGATATTGTTGATAATAGTCTGATGTTTTAGACCACAGTGCAGTTAGTGGCAGATTTTTTTTGCCATTGTAGAGTCGTTACTGGTGCCATCAGTCCCCTGATCATGTTTGTATTAGGCAGTGACCCAATTATTTTCTATATGAAAAGGTTGCACTCTCCTTTATTTTACCTTGGACGTACCTAATGATCTGGTTGCCAAACGGTTTTGGTCTGACATTGGTCTCCATTGAACTGATAGAAGACGGTGTCCTTTTCTTGCCCCTTTATTGCGGGAGAATACTATCCCCCATGACTGCACCTCGTAAAGTGAAGGCAAATGAAACAAATAATCAGTCAGGCTTAGGGACATAGAAGATCGAGTGTAGGCACAACACAATATAACTGTACATCCATACGTACCTGAAGAAGAGGTCACTTGGGGCAGGCAGTCAGGAAGTCAAGAAATCTCCATGGCCTTGAAGATAGAAAAAAAGAAAAAGAGATCACTTTGGTAACACTAGATTTGATCAATGAGTGAGCGATAAGATCCAGATCTTTCAAATAATAAACGGCGTCATCGGGATCATAAATTACCAATGGAGCCGCCAAGGATCTCTGCTTGAGATCTTGTCGAGGCCGGCAGTCGATGGCCTAGAAGACAGCAATGATCAGTCCAGCGAAGGATAGCAAGGATCTCCTCTTGAGTTCTTGCGAGACCGGCAGTAGATGGCAACACGATCTTCACGTTAGGCCTGTCTGAAGTAAGAACATACAAGGGTCAAAATCATCTCGCCGGATTGGATCATAAAAATACTGCGGCGGCAGGATCATGACTTACCAATCACCGAACGTGGATTAGCTCGATGGCAGTAGATGACGACAAAGATCAGTGCAGCGATATGTCTGGCAACGATCTTCGGTTGAGGTGTGTCCTTGGTGATGGTGCAATGCCATCGAGCGACGAAGGCGATGACCTAATCACCGCCCACACGAGTATTTGGAAAACTTTCTGGTTGTCCTACCAGTTAGGAGACTCGAATGCAAAAATGGCAGGCGCGTGATTACTGGACGGAGGGATGTGCGGGTAAGTTTCAACGGGTGTGGGTACGGTGGCTAGAGGTGGGAGCTAGGCAGGGGTGGGTGAGAAAAGATTTAATTTGGACGACCACACAGAACTAAAAATGTGTCATTGAGGTGAAAGAATTTCTTCATCCACTGATTGTGTGGTTAGATGGGGTGATCCCACATTGATTGGAGGTTCCAGATTGATAGGTATAGATTGATTTTGATGGATAGATTAATTGCAAGAATTCGTTCTTTATTAGTTTAAATTAATAAAATATTGATAAAAACTTACGAAGATCACAACTAAAAATGAACAACAAGCAAACTTACCACCAGTAGTTTGAGCTCCTCCATTTGCATTGCCAGCTATGCCTTCTCCATGATCGGCATCGCCATCAGCAGCTAACAGACACATATATAGATACATCAGCATATTTACATCATCATTTGCTTATAAAAAAAAACAGAACTAGTCCATCACCTAAGTTCAAGTCAAATGCATGTCCTCCGCCGTGACTGAGACCTTCGTCAATGACATCACCATCAGTAGCTACAAATGAAACGAGAATGATTCCAATGAAAACAGTACATAATGATACAAATGTTAACAGTACTACTCTGTCACGCACCTAAGTTCAAGTCAAATGCTTGTCCTGGAACTTGATCTTCTCCTCCCTCACCGAAAACTTCATCTTGAGTAGCTCCTTCATCCTCGTCACCGTCCCACACCATATCGTAGTCAAGTTCATAAGCAGGCCCATTCCAATCACCAATGGAACTCCAATGTACAGGTTCATTAACCTCTAAATCTGGCGGCAAATTGAGGTCTACTGGAGCCATGGAACAGGGGAAAGGAAGGAGATAAAGTGACAGTCTGCATTTTTTCTTCACGTTTCTCCCAGCTTATATAGACATGAGGTCAGTTGATTTCATCTGAAAATGGTGGCGGCAGTTTGGCCGCGCTCGGGAAAAGTTTTGATCCGTTAAAAAAATTAGGCGCGCGACCAGTTTTTCTGTTTTTCATCCAATTTTCACTTTCCAATTTTTGGTTCACCAACAGTATTGAGCGCGCGTACAAAAAACAAAAAAGAAAACTCCTTGGCGGGATCATTTGCATGAGGCGGCAGACGCGGGCAGTATTGATGCGCATGCACGCGCCATGGATTGTTGCCGCGTGGGTCACGGTGTGACGTCTCCAAGCAGGTTTAATTAGTGCGGAGATTACGAAGGAATTTAAAGAGATTAGATGCAGAATGATAGCCAAAGTAAACGCACGGCAGTTTTCTCCTTGGTCTATGCGTTTATTTGTTGGGGGAATGTCTACTTCTTAGTCTCACCAAACCCAGAATATAGCCCAGTAACAAGAAACAAGGTCCAGCTGGGCTGGCAGTCTAGAAGACCTTCGACTAGGCAGACGTTCGAAGGCCAGTACGGCCAAAGGCCGTATGGCGTGACGGGCCTCGGACGCAGGCGCTAGAGAATGATAGTCGGGGGCATGTACCAGATAAAGATTAAAGTACTAGAATACTCTTAGGTCAAGTAGTAAGATATGTAATGTAAGGTCCGGGGTAAATCAGTAAACACACTCGGAGGATAGTTAAGCATGGATTTATAAATGCTCACCTGCACCTCTGAGCGAAGGGGGACGTGTCTCTGCCACTGGCAACTTCTTGTACTATTTTGACCAGATAATACAAAGTTCGTTAGTCGAAGGGCGTCCGTTTGTGCCCTTCGACGTAAGTGTTGTTGCTCGGTCTTGTTCACCCTCATTATAGCTTGTTCGAGGGGCCTTCGACCTGTCCACCCCCGATTAGCCCATTACGTGTTTATTCTGGACTTGTAACCACAACACATGTCTTATATGCGAAAGAAAAACAAACGGAGGGAGTATTATCAATGACTTGTAGAGACATAGCAAAAAAAAAAAAATTGACCCACGAAAGGTAAGACTACCCCCGAGACATTGTATTAAGAAGAAGATCTTCTCATGTAGGCCGAGAAAACCCCGAACTACTATCTGTCCCTTACACGAGGGCCACATAATTCTTGTGAGAGACAGGCCGACACTTAGCACCATTACCCGTGACCGGACCGAATCTTAACCCGTGCTTTGAGATTATGGAGAAGCGAGAGAATTTTTTTTACCCAGACCATAATTCGTCCTCTCTAGAGATCGAATCTGGGATCTAAGAGGTGCTACTCGGAAGGCTCAACCACTACGCTAAATACCCTTTCGCTAGAGACACAACAAACAAAGCACAAAAACATCCAATGTCTAACATTTGTATCAAATAGAGATAAAACGAAGAAACATACACATCGAACGAAGATTCAACAGAAACATATACTATATTTATGAACAAAAACCGTTTTGACAAATATGTACTTAGATACATGGGCAGAGGGAGCATTAAAAAGAGAGCAAGTGTGTTGAAATTAAGTATGGCAGGAAAAATAGAAAAATTGAATGAGTGGAGGATGACAAAATATGGAACGGAAGGAGTAGCGTGACTATGCAAAAAATAGGGACTGCTAAGGCCAGTTTTAATGGGTTCTTTCATCATATAGTTTCTAATAGTAACATATCAGCTTTAAAATTTTGTATTATAAAATAAAACTACATCTCTTAATACTTAGTTTCATATCACAGTTTTATATGTTTATCAAAATATTAAATTGTTACTAGGTGACCTTCAATAATTGGTTGTGGTTGGTTGAGATGAAAAAAAATACTCTCAATATACTTTTATTTGACTTTCATTTTATTAGAAAGTGCGTACATAGTTTTTCATGAGGATGAAAGATATTTACTCTCTTTCATAATAAATCCTCTGCCATATCATCATTTTTGCTGATGTGATAACAAATTAAATACAAATGAAAGACCTATTAAAAATAGCCTAACAATACAAATGAAATAGGCCAAAACCCATCTTCCAAGAAAAAAATTTCCTAGATCTTGATTGCAATAGTTACGAGCACAGATATCATGCATTAAAAACTACTCTCCACCTCAACATACGAGAGATTCTAACATCCTAAGGCTATGTTTGGAATGGAGGAATGAAAAATAAAGGAATAGAAAAAAAATATAGAAATGAAGAAAACACAGAATTGAGAATGTAATAAAATCATAGGAATCTAAAGGAATAAAACACAGGAACATAAATATTAGTGCAACTAAATAAAATCTTTAAGAGTTGTATTGTTATTATTTAATGCACATAAATCACTTTCTAATAAAATTTGCTTAACCCCAAAGTGTTACTACGTTAACTCAGCCGACAATTGGTCCAGTCACTAGAGCGAGCTTATCTATTCCGATGCTCTCAGTTCCTCTCCTTTCTTCGTTTTCTCCCCGTCTGTTTTTCTCTCTCGTCATCTAAATCGCCAACAAGCCTCCATTTCTTCACTCAACGAGCAGCATCCAGGCTTCGATCTGCTCTTATCCTTTCCTAAGTTAAAGCACCTAGGACTAGGAGCCGTTAGGGATTTTGGAGGCGAAAGTGAGGGCAATGTTTCAGTGAAGCTCCAGCAGCCTTGATGCTAGCGACATGTTCCATCGCGAGCGTGCGTTACCTTTGGCTTCAGCGAAATCCTTGGGTTTGAGTAGATTTTATTTTTCCTGTGTTTTGTGGAGGAAGGTAAGCCTTTTCAGAGAAAAGGAAAATCACATTCCGTCATTCCAAACCCTACATGACATCAGCATTTCTGAGGAATCGAGTTCCTATGAAATTCCTGCAAAAATCCTTCAACACAAACAGACCCTAAGACAAATAATGATAGAGGTAAAAGACTACTCCCTCCTATCTAATTTACTTGTTTTAGGTATTTGCAAGAGATTAAGAAGTAAAAAATATTGGTGTACAAAAAATAAGGAGAAAAAATAGAGATAAAGATGAATTAAGATAAAGGTATATTGAAAAGTAAGAATGAAAAGTAATTTGAGAAAACTATAATGCTAGAATGATACTGTAAGTAATATCAGATGGAGAAACCTATAATATATTTGATCTCTATTCACCCATCCTTTGCCTACTAAATCAATTACACAAATTTTATCTTAGCCCTAGAATCCATTATATTTTAGGACAATATTTAAATAATCTAATTCCTTATATTTCAGGACGAAAGGTATTACACAGTCATGAGATACGGAGTAGTACAGAAATTTACTACACCTTCAGTATCGCTTAAATGCTGAAATAAATAGTACAACAACTTACGAGTCTCTGACGCATTCGTGCGATCCGTTTAATAAAGATCACAGCTGCGGACCACGGAGAGCTAAGAATGGGCCGGTATTTATGAATGGCACATATTTATTGGGCTACTGTTCGATGTACACGGTTACTTTGCTTGCGGTAACTCAACCCACTCGATATGATACAATGTCGTTCCATAAATATACACCATGGATGGGTGAGGTTTGATGGACCTGATGGGAGGTTAGCATCAAAATGGCTAAGAGGGTGAAAGAATTGACAAAAAATGATTTTGAAAAGAGGGAAGTAAAAAAATGATAAAAAAGAAGGAAATACATCTCTATGTGCAGCTGAAGCAAACAAAAAACAAACAGCAAAATCTATGGTCCTGCCTCAATTTTCTCCACTGTTTCCAACCTCGTTTTCCGTTTCCATCCTTTCATGGTGGCGACCAAGTTAACCAACCCAACGACCTGACTTTTGCTGTATTCCTGCAGAGCTCACAAACAACGTGTAAGTTTATTTGTATCTCAGCAACACAACGTCAGATGATGTTTTGCTGAGTTCTTACTGGATGAGACCGTGCCCAGTGAACATACTCGGTCTCCGGCAAATAGTAAGCCTGTTTGATTGTGACAGAAGCAATTCCCTTTGTCAAAAGCTCATTAATTTAAGAAGGATGCATAAAATAACACGAAGGGTAACTGCAATTGGCTAGTATAGAGGGACTGCAGAAAGGTGCGGGCTCTAGGCAATTAAAGTTGTGCCATTAAGTTACTGGTACACTACAAACTAACTTGGACTAATTTGTTCTGCGTACCTTTATGAATGTGTCAACAATTTGCAGTTTCGGCTTAACATTCGCTGATACAATGTGTTGCAGTCCATTGATTAGTACCTGAAAGAACATTGAAGCAGTAATTATTTCTTCTGTGCCATTTGCTTCATGAATGAATGTTAGATTCCTAAATCAGAAAAATTGAAACCTGGAGATCAAGTGACATCAAAGCACGCCCTTCATCAGTGCACCTTTTCACTCTAGAGAGACCTTCAACTAAAACTTCTGCAATGCTCTCTATGCCATATTGCAGCAGGAGGTGCTGGAGCTGGGAAGCACACAAGAAATTAGCTCACCTTGAATTTCATTAAACATCAATCAAATAATTCAAAGAAAGCAAGCTAAACATCCTCTTCTAGATGATGGAGAAAAACTTTAGTAATTTGAAGCTACTTAACATCAGTACAGAAATTAACAAAGTAAAAAAATCAAAAATAAAAGGAGGCAAAAAAGAAGAAACCGAATTATTCATAAATTGTCTTCGTACTCACCTCCTTAGAAATTCCTCCATGGTCCAGCCTTGTTTTGTAGTGTTTGAATTCACCCAGCAATAAATCAACATATCTGCAAAACAGAAGTGATAAAAGCATAGTAACTAATCAGTGGAGCAATTAAAAACGCACACTAGAAATCACAGTCCTTGCTCTAATTATGAAAATAGCAATCAAGTACCTAACCCTCTTATACTAATAGCCAAGCACAATGTAGATGCTATACTGTATATTACAGGGATAAATATTAGACTGTAGATTTTGCCATAACATCACAACTTTGAAAAATTCAGTTGCATATTTCATTAGAACATGACTAAGTTACTTGCAGGAACAACTAGTATATATTTCCACAGAAGTACAGAACCCAAAACATTACATGCATGTCAATTTATGGACTAAGGTATAAGTTGTCTGCTAGATTGTTCACTACCCAACTGCTGAAGGAAATTGATCACAAATAGAAAAACAAAAGACATCAAGGCTGTACAGAATACATCCATGTCAATTTTCCACTAGAAAAACAAAAGACAACAAGGCTGTACAGAATACATCCAAACGCGGTGGATTATATCTAGTAAAAATAATCCAGAAACAAATATGAAAAGATGCCAATGGCTGGCTAAAAGGAAGGATAACAATAGTGGAAAGCTATTCTTTAAAAAAAACAAATAACATCAGTAGGTGAAAAGGAAAAAGAGGCAAAACAGAAACTCAAAATAATACAAATTAAACTTTTCATATTAAGATTTGGACATAAGCATACCCATTGTGCTCTATGCCAAGCTCCTTCACCTCCCATTTAGCATTTGCAATCTTATCTGGATACCTGTTAACACCATTAATTATGCGATTAGATTGACCATACATTACTGGTGATTTTTTTTCTCGAATACATTACTGGTGATTCAAATCGTCAATGCAGGAGCTGAAGAAGACACTATTTTTCACATTTCTAACATAGTACTGCCAATCCCGCAAACTTATTTAGCTCGACAAGGCATTGGATAATTTAACATACCCATCAATATGCAAAAGCATCCATGCACTTGTCCTATGAATGTACTCAGCCAAATCTGGAACAGAATCCACCTGAAACAAACAAGAAGGGCAACTTGAGCAATTATATAGCATCTTTAAAATTTTAATGACGGAATACAAAAAGAAGTTTAGAGAAGATAAACTGAAGTGCTCCTAAACCTCTTAAAGAAACTTACAAGTGTCCTAAAGAAATCTTCAACAACAGAACTGTTATTTTTAGATAACACTGAGTGTAGATGGGCTCTAGATCGATTCAAAACTCGAGCAACTAACAACACTGTTTCAGCAGCTGCACATCTTTCCTGCAAGATAAAGAAGTTGGTATATACCTTTTAGAGAAACAAGGACTCTGAATTCTGAAATAGGAGGATCATGAGCAAACAAAAAATTCCTTTAAAAGGGAATAAAAGGCACTCCACAATCCAAAACGAAAATGCTATAAAAAGATATGTTCAGGCACAAACATAACGTTCATGTGACATGTCTACTTAAAACCCAAATAAGCAGAATGTGAACTTCAGATTCAAAGTTATAATTCTGCTTGTTAAAAATGATTTAAAAAGGTTCAGATTAATAGTCAGAAACATTCAATGGTTTCAGCAAGCAATAATGGTATACTATTAAAAATAATAAATAATTTATTTAAGAAAAATAGTACACCAAAAGGGCCAATCCAACTAGATTTCTTTCCCTTGTCAGTGAAGTCATTTGCTGTAACATTAAAAATCATGTCTACAGCGGAATGGAGGTCCGAGTAAAAAAGAGCAACAAAATTTCCACTTGAGCTGTCTATGAAAATATTAGATTTATATTGACTATTGCAACTCATGTTTCACATGTATAGAACGGTTAGATCTGCAAATGGCTTGGACTGGCTGGCAGTATATAAGAATCATTGTGTAAACCAGCATACCTTTAACCCATAGGAAGTGAGCATTGAACTGGGAGGCGCGGTAGGCATCACATCCAGTTGCGTGAAAGTTGAATTCATTGACAACGACGATGAAGGTGAATATGAAAGATTCTGTGGTTTTATCCATTGATCTGAGTCTTGTGTGATTTTTGATAAAGCTGCTTTGAGCCGGGCTGAATAGAGCACAGGGATTATGAAAGACATGTAAGAAAGGAAATCACATATATAAGTAGTAAAAGCCCAAGATACATGTATATGATTTTTGTTTTGGGTTAGCAGCAAACTCGTACATGATTGACAATTTGGTAAAGGCTTTCCACTTTGACTCTTGTAATGATGCCCAAACGTCTCATATATGTGGTGATAAAAGATGCCAAACAGTTGTGAGATACCCTGGAAAAATTGTCGAGCATGCACAATAGAAAACACATCAGAAACTTCTGTTTATAGTTTACTACAAGGTAAATCTACTGATGCCAGATGATGTCATCTAACCTTAAAAAGCTCAACGTTGACAATTTCCAGCTTTTGTATAAGTCTGGCATATTTGTCCATCATCCTGATTCCAGTCTCAATTTAGCTTTCGGAGTTGTGTATGGTAGCATTCCTAAGTTAAGGTACATGAAAATTACCTTAGTAAAGAAAGTGATGAGCCTGTCTGTGATGAAATATCTCCATCTTTCCAGTTTGAAGAATTGCCCTTCACAATTTTTGGTTTTGGTATCCTACTAGGCAACTGACTATCTTCATCAATGAAATCAGCGAGAAGATCTTCATTCTCTTCATCAAAGGATGAATTATTTCCACTGCCATGTCTATTGCCAGCTGATGAATCAAAAAGCAAATTGGACTTTGGGGATTCTGCGGAGCCATTTTCTAGCTTAGAAGAAAATGGGTTTTCAATTTTATGCCAAGAGGCAAATCCGTTCTTTGGCTTTCCTGAATCTGTCATAGTGGACTTCCCATGATAATGATATATTGGCAGGTTGGAAGTACTTCCATTAGGAGATATCAGTGCAGCACCATCACCAGTTAGGCCTGCTAAACTAATTATCTGTGAAGCTTCAGCAGACATTATTGTCCAAGATTCCTTCTCCAGTACCATTTTAAGTGCCTGAGAAATAATTACACAAAAATGAAACAAGTTAGAGATAGTCCATGCAAAAGATACAAAGAATGTGCCCACAGAATACTAAAGAGCCTGCAGTTGTGATCTTTTGCAGTGAAGTCCAAATTGTCTAGGGTAAACCACAGTTCTGACTAGGGCAACACATGCATTACCAGAAAATGGGCATTATCTTTCTCCTTTTTTTTCTTATACAATAAACTAAATTGAAACACCACTGTTTATTAGTTTCTAACAGATATAGTGTGTTCATAGTGACTTAGGGTATATACCAACTGCAAGTTATTTTGGTGCAGACATATGGAGTCAGGTAACCCACCTCAGAATCAGCTAGACAAAATGGCCCACTGTGACTCACAAAATACCAATAAAAAAAGGAGACTCGGTGCTGGAAGCTCCCACACAAGGTGGGATCTGGGATTCAGGCAATACCAATGCATACCAAAAGTAAAGAATCTAAAAACAACACACCTTATGCACTGCCTATGCTTAAGTTATGTATATGTTGGCAGTTATTAATAACATGCAGAGTTCATGTGTTTGGAAACTAATCTCAGCAATCAGAATAAGTTATTTAACATACATATATGTTTTGCCGGTGAAAGGACATCACATAGTTCAGACAGACAGTCTTCAATTTCTGGCGGAACTCACTAGCTTCAAACCCACAAAACGCTTCGCCAGCCAAAATGAAAATGGTGATATCTTCATAGTTCTTCAGGAATTGGTATGTACTAGTTGAACAAACAGCCGAACTAGACAATAAAACAGATAAGCGACTTGTCGCCAGTTGCCAAAGATTTCTTCGCCCCCTTTCAAATGTATTGCCAACAAGTTTTGCAGCATCTGTCCTCAGCTGATAGAATGGTGAATCCATTCCTGATGTACTAACATCAGGATTGCTGACTTCAGATGATGGTGTTCTGTCACTTAGTTCAGTTGCAGAACTGTCCTGAACAACTATTGCACTTGAATGACCTCTTCCTGAATCAACTAAAGTTTCATTGCTTCTCTGAGATGTGTTATTCTTGTCTGCTAGATCTGGGCCATTGGACTCAATATTCTGAAGACAAAACACAGACTTCATGAATAACAATAAGAAAAACAGGACATTCAAATTAGACCATATAAATATGAACTCCGATCAAAATATATAGTCGTCCAATGGGAAGATAGGTAACATGAGCTCAAACGCTTTGTATGGGGAAAAAACTATTCATCCTAAATACAATGTAGATCTCATCTAATATATAGGAATGTTGCAAACTGTCAGCTCCACTGAATTTAAACTGTTAGCGTTTGATATATTTGTATAAAAAGCTAGTTTCTAGTTGTTTCATTATTATTGAGTTTTTTTCAGCTTTACTTTGCCATTACATAGGTTTATAAGGTCAATAAACCAAAAAATAACCTTGCAGTTACTCACAATGGTTTACATCAAGTTCTGAGCCTTTGCATAGTCCAGACATAGAGATAATATTCCCACAATATCAGTGAAAATGAAACCGTAAATGTTACCTTTTCTTCCGGGGAAAAGCTCATAATAGCATAATATGAGCGCATTGATGAAAATAAGCTCGCAAGGGTTCTTAACAAACAGGGGCGAAGTTTAGCCTCAGGAATTTGGACACAAAGATCACTATACGTAAACCTGCAAGGATACATATTAGTGAAGTGAGTACTTGGAGAAATCTGGATGCCGTTTGCTTATATAAGCTGAGGCTATGATTCACAGAAGTAGTAACTATACAAGTATGCCATGCCATATCCATATCATATAACAACATGGATTTGGTGCCCAATGAGTATGTGCGTCTTAAATAGCAAGGCAGTTGGGTTGTAGTGTCTCAGCCTCCTGTTAGCACTGCCAAGGGCGTAACAGTTACCAGTTACTGAATTTTCTGAGCCAAATATGCTATGTTGTACTGATATGCTGAAGTGTATCGGGTTCGACTGCCCTCTCCCTTCTGCCTCCATGGGCCACCGCCCTGCTGTCTTGGAAGGGTAACATATCACCAATCCCCCCAAACCCATGTTGTGGCAGCCTCCTTGGCATCATCTCCCACCACCCTGCCCATCCATCACCCCCACCAGCATATGCAGCCCTACTACCGATTAGTCTGTCCCGCCATCGCCCTGAACCTCCTAGGTCCTGTGAACAAGCACAACCCCAAGCCCAAATCCTCGAAACCTAACCTTAATATGTGCATGAGAAGATTAGATACCTGACAGGTATCAGAATCACCATGTAGGAAGTTAATTCCTCAACCCTGGGATTGTCTAGTTATAATCATATTTGCCTTACAAATGACTAAAGGTGTGCCACATCGACACATTGTCACTGCACAACATTTTTCACTGGTTCAGTTGGTTCATTGGGTTCCTGGAAATTGTTCTAAAAGGTGGGACGGGAATGTGTGTGTTTGATATACTTACAACTGTATCATGTCTGGCAATTGGCAAAACCTTTAACGCGCTTCAATTGATTTTTCATTTTACCGCATAAGGTTCATTAACTCTGTTGGGGCAGCGATAGCAGTGAGCACATCTTAGAGGCTTGCCATCCACATGATATTCAGGCACACAAAACCATGGCACCAATATATTATCGATCAAATAATTCTGTTTTAAGCGAATGCAGCCAAAAGAACAAAGGAACAGAATACAGACCTATTTCTCTGTGTATTATTTCCCACCTCCTGTGTTAAAAAATTAAGAATATAACGTATCAAGATAACAATATTAAGTGTTAAGAAGTATAAGAAATAATAAAAAAAGGAACATGTCAATAAAGCAAATTTAATACCTCTTCCAACATCTCTTTCAGGACAAAATGCGTCTCAGAGAGTACTTCCTGCAAAAAAAAACTTTGCATCTTTTCAGCCATGCCGCCTACGTCACCCATCAGTGCATATGCATCGAGTACCTGCATCCATATTTTAGTTGTTAAACAATGTCACTCAACCTAGTTGGATAAATAAAATAATTATCCAGTCAATCCGAGAAAAATAAAATAAAGGGCAACCATAAACTCACAGTTAGATAACTTTCTTCATTGAAGATCTGACAAACACCTAGTAAATGGGTGTCCAACTTTTGAATTGTCCGAGCTAACCATGCCTGCAATTTATTCAGAGCAGAAATATCATTTCGAAGGATAACACAAAATTAGACCAATGAACGTAAATAATTCAGTTAAAATTTGAATCTCTGTTTCACAATGGCAGCAGAACCATGGATGAATATACACATAGGAAAACTTACACTTTCTTGAATAAAGAGAGAGAGAGAGTTTTTTGGGGGGTGGCTGAGGCGTGTGTGTGCATACGCGTGTATGTTGGATGAGGGGGGGGGGGGGGGGGGGGGTCGGGGGTATGTACGAGATAAAATATATTAACAAGAGAGCCTAGTGATTAGAGGTGAGCAAAGCAAACAGTACTAACCTCAATCCATCGTCCCATTTCTTGTATGGCAGAAAGACTTGAATAATTCTCCAAGATTTGCAAATACTCAGGCAACAAACAGAATGCCTACAAACATTAGTAACCTTTTATTAGAGACCTAACATAATTCTTAGGAAAAAATAGCTATTTAATCACAGACTAGAGACAGATAGTATAATAATTAAGGTTGAATAGCAACAAATCTATATTCAAAGAGATGAATAATGGGTTTGGAAACTAATTTGGTAAGATCAAAAGTGCTGCTGATATAACCTGGATTAAAGAAGTATACTACCGAGGTAATAGAAGGTCACCTGAAAGTAATTCTCTTTCTCGACAAAAGTTTCAAGTTCCATCTGCATGTCTAGAGAAAGACGAAGTTCTGCAAGAATAGGAAGAACATCCTGCATTCATGAAAAAACTAAAGCTTTTTATTTATAGAACTTCAAGTCCATGTACCTAGACATAGTGATAGTGGGTGAAATAAAAGCATTTCATTTATTATGTTTCATGACTTGTAATTCAGTGGTTCTATGGAGTGCTGTAAACTATTACCAAGCTTTCACAGTAAATGTAGCACACAAATATGACATAAGAGTATGCACCTACCAGCAAAGCTTGTTTCTTCTTTGATTTTACATTCACAACCAGGTCTCTTGACACTTCATTCTTCGAAGAGGTTATATGCCTGCGTCCATTCTGAAATGATGATTCAATCATAAATCCTAGTACCCTTGATATCCCCCCAAAAAAGGCAGATTGCCAGAAAGAGGAAAATCTCATGAGATTGAGATATTACCTTGCAGATTACATTTGCAACCTTTAAGTCTTGTTCTAATTCCATCACTAACTGCATACCCTTCACTGGCCAAAACTTTATGTCAGTAGTCTGAATTTTCCTTAAAAGTTAACAAATGTCACATTTTGATGGTATAACTAGAGCAGCATTAACAATAGATATCATCATTGTTTCGCAGCATAAAAAATGAACAAGGAAGATGGACCATTTATGAAAGTATCATTAAGAGGGGAAAGGGAAAATGATGCAATTGAAAACTATCCTATCATGTGCAGAGGGAAGGTAACTAAAAACTGATGATCTCATGATCTTGTTGGACACATACCCATTTCTTCATGGTGGCCCATAACATGACGTGACAATCGTTCCGCAATCTTGTCAAGCTGTGCTAATCTCAACGTTGACTGCATAGAAGAAAACAACATGAGGAAAACAGAGAGCATTAATTTTGTTTAAAAGCACAGGTTAAATTCATTGATAACCAGTATGCTACTAAACGACAAAAGCCAGACCGGTTTCTACAATAGAGGTTACACTACTCATTTGTCCGAGCAATTGCTTCTAAGACTGTACTAACACACACACACACGCCACTCAACCATGGTACGCATAAGCGTTACATGCGTACATCACGTAAGTATGAGAAAGATATACAGACAGTCCCCACTAACCTGCTTATCAAAGTAGGTGGCATCGCTGTCTTCATCTGGAATATTTTCCAGAATGTACTTTATTGGATCAAATTCCTGCGAAAAATCAATGAGGCGCATCAAGCCCAACAAGAGACAAGACTCATGCATACGAAAATGTGGTACCTACCTCCTCATAGAACACCTCCTCAAGCTCCTCCACGGGCTCCCCTTGCGGATTGCTCCCGTAGATGGACACCAAATCTTCTGAATTTGATGGTAGGTTGATCCTCTCATGTGGTGGCAACCCAGCAATGGCACGAGCAGCTGCCGCTGCTGCAGCAGCACGTTCTGGAACCTAAAATAGGTACAATGCATAGGTGAGCAAAACTCTACCATGAATGATCCGGCATAGGGGCGCAAGAGCTGAGTGACGATTGGAGTGAAGAAGGCGTAAGGGACCTCGGGGCGTGGAGGAGGCGCGGAGGGTGTCGGCGGGAGGAGGCCGAGCGATCGTGCGGAACGCACGGAGCTGAGGAGCTTCTCGCCGACGCGGGAGAGGTCCATGCCACCACCCTGGATCAGGAGGAGGGGCAGAAAGACGAGCGGGCTGGGCCCGGCCTCGAACAACTGCTCGCCGCCGAAGAGGGAGGAAGAGGACGAGGAGGATGCTGAGGGGGCAGTCGGCGGCGGCGCGTCTCGTCGCATCTCAGCAGCGCCGCCGGCCGGAGGCCCCCTCGCCACCGGGGACCATGAGAGGGAGCGCCGGTGACGGCCCCCAGATCCGAGCGGGCGTTAGGGTTCGCGCGCGTCGGCGGTGGCGCGGGTCGGCCGGATCGCGCCGGGGAGGAGACGACTGGACAAGGTGGTTGGCTGCTGCGTGGATCTTCTGGGATTTCGCGGGGATGTGCAAAAAAGCGGAGACTCGCTGCAAGAGAAAGAGTGTTGAGCGCCTGACCGACCGGTGAGGTAACACGGACACGGATGCTAGGAAGGGGATGTCCAGATCAGTCACACTCCTTTTTTTTTTTTAACTGAGATCAGTCACACTCCTTTTTTTTTTCTTTTTTTGAACTGAGATCAGTCACACTTTTGCTTGCGAGGGAGTGATGACTTGTCTCGAGTCGTGCAACCTACACATGCGTTGTGCATTCTACACGTCGGTGCAACGATCTTTTCGTTAAACTTCTCCACATTTCAAATTCTCCATGTTCGTATGTGACTTCAACGGACAATGTTGGCAACAGGGCTTCATAAAAATTAGTGTCAACTGTCATCAAGTGAGAAATGTTCATTGCCTCAAGGCTTTAGAAGCGAGCATTTACATCAAAGCCATAGATCTAGTACGTGCAAGTTGTTGCTGCAAGAACACAGCAGAGCATACCTGGCGAGACAACAGAATTATTAATTAGTACTACTTATATTTCAAAAGGTAAGTATTTGTTGGCTATGAGTATTATGTTTGACCACTCGTCTCATTTAATTTATTTTATAAAAATATAAAAACAAATTAGTTATATATAAAATATTTATACTAATAAATATGTTATCATAAAATAAATAATTTTTTGAATAAGATAAATAATCAAACATATTTTTTAAAAGTCAAGAAATGCTTATATTTTAGAACGGAAGTATTATTACATGTAGAAGACAGACTTAAACAACAATATTTATCATGCATTGAAGATGGTCACTCTGTGCACCATATATATAGTAAGCCAAAAGAGAAAATGCGGTAGGCTTTATAAGTTTTTTTTTTACTTTGTACGTTGGTGACAGGATGCACTTGCAACAGGCTAAATAAAAATTTTCATTTTAACAAGATTATATAAGTGCTTAAGAAAAAAACTGATTTATTTTTTATATTTTCTAGCCTTCAATCAACTAAAATCTTTTGGTCAGTGAATTATTACTTTGTGTTCTGATTTTTCTTTTGTATGATTATCTGTATAGTATTATAAACCGTTATATCTAGATTTGATGGTTCAAATTAAAACAGTGATTGAAAGTTGTTCAAACTTTCAGTCATCTAAAAATTAGCAAGATTATTTTTTACACTAGGCGTTTATAACTTAAGAATGTGTCCAAAGATGACTAAAAACTCTCATTATTTTAGTTTTCTATAAACTTTCCTCATTTATACCTATAAATAGAGAAAAGTTGGATACGTCAGCATTTATGTCAAATTGTCAATGATCAAGATTCTAATAAAGAGCACATGTTTTTACAATATTATATTAATCGATTGGAGGTTCTTGACACATTCATGTTACTTTAGAAAGATCCTTGAATGTCTATAGTAAGAATAGAGGGCATTAGGTATCGTTAATACAGGTCGCTCTCCGTCTAAAGTAAGAATGCTATTAATGTACTAGAATGGAGGGCAATATACAATGCTCACTTGACAGATTAATAGCACGTGCAAATGTATGGGCTGAGAGGCTATTTAAAATAAACATGTTTCCTAACTTTCAGCTGATTGAAAGCTTTCAATCAATAGTTTGTTCCTTTAAGTTTTGATTTTTTTTATAGGATTATTTGTATAATAATTATAAACTATTTAATCTAGATCTAATAACTTAAAGAGGTGATTAAAAGTTACTTTAAACTTTCAATCAGCTGAAAATTAGCAAGTCTCTAAAATAAATAAAAATGAATATACAACCTATGCATCAAAATGATGTACGACCAACATTATTGTGTATATTTACCAACAGAGCCATGGAATGGGCCAGACAGTAACAGGACGCATGCAATCGTACGCATAGCGTTGCTCTTAATTTGAAATGGTTATGAAACATAATAAATATTCATAGTGGTTTTCTAATCAATCTTGTTTCGATGCTTATGAAGCTGTTCAATTAAAACAATATTTCATACTAGAGCCGCGGTGTGGTTGAGTCTCAAGATAAAAAGGAGAGGTTTCTTCCGAAGAAAACCGCTCGATGACCATTTACTGAATTTATGTCCTGGTTATGCATCAATGCTACTGTGACAAGTATGCTGTCAACCCTTGTAAGGTGGAAAATCATATTTCATTCTTATATAATCAATCATTTGCAACGTACTTGCTAACCAGCCATCTGCTAATGTATCCATGTGTCTTCAGTCACAAAAAACAAGATGATTATCCCGCTACTATTTTACACTCAACAAATGCCTTGACGCAACCTCCTAAGTTCCTAACCAATTGTTGTTCCACGATGGATTCTCTCGTCTGATTCATGAAACACAGCATTTGACACCTCTAAAATACTCACATCTGCCGTCCCCATCTCCCTTTCTACCGGCCCGCACGCACCCCACAGTTCTCCTGCACCGATACACGCGTCATGCTTAAAATGTCATCGAAAGGTGTAAGGATTAAAATGTCATCGAAAGCTGTAAGGAGCAAGGACTCATACAAACCTCATCACGGTCGTACAATTCTCAAAAACAAAAATGTTGTCCAAAATTCTATCCTGTTCGAGTACAACCGTGCAAAAGAGAAATGACTATACAGTTCTTCATTTTTAAACTGTTATCATTGACTTTTTAGATTACATTTGAACATTTATTTTATTTATTTATTTTGTAAAATTATAGTTTGTTTTATCACTAAAGAAAATTAAAACATAACTTAAAATTTTATATATTTAAACTAATATTTTGAATAAAATGAATGGTTTAAGTTAACTAAAATAAATGATAATAACAATTTAAAAACAGAGGGAATATAATTTAACATTATTATAAGTTTCACGACAGGTACCTATCAACTGGAAATTTTACATGTACAATGATGGTCAGTTAGAATTCTACCAAAATTCTGCTCCACGTCCAGCTGCCCACAGCCCCTTTCGTGGCAGCCAGGCAGGTGTGTAAGCAAAATAAAGATCAGGAATCAGTGGTACTATGTAGCACAGTTTATAACCTGTCTATATGAACAGGAAAAAAACAAAGAATCGGTGACTGCCTATCCTGCCAATGCCCTACAGCTTCACCAAGCTCCTTTGGAGATTGAGACCAAGGATGTGTAAAAAGAATACATATTCACAACAATGTGCCTTTCTGGTTTACCTCTTCTGCCACGAGCTGTTCAACTGCCAGTCTGCCGTATCAGAAAAGATGAAATGAGGGCTGGCTGATGGATTGAAGCTGCAGCCAACGAGGTTCAAAGAAAATCTCAAATTGTTAGAACTTTGATGGTCATTGTCCCAGCGGCTTCTGCTTGTATCCAGACTTCTGCCTTTCAAGCAACTTCACCTTGTTCTTGAGCTTTTTGTCCAGCTTTTTTAAGTATTTCTCCTCCCTTTCCCGGTCAGCAATACCAGGCCAAAACACTTGACCAGTTAATGGCCACAGCCATTGATCATTTCCAGGATGCATGCCATCATCAGCTTCCTCTGCTAGATCCTCATCCATGCTCTTCAGAAGAGTGAAATTGAAGAACTTAATCCACATATCATTTCTGTCATCAAGTGGATGCTGCTCTCTGATACTTCCAGTGACAGGGTTAAGGTACACCATCTTCCTTCCACTGTGATAAGCCCAGATATTCACAAGGACATCCAGGATTCGACAATAGCAGTGCCTTTTCTGAGGTATAAACGAGGATTGAATTCAAATGATATTTACATCATAGTATAACAATGGTTGTAAAAGAAAATAAAATATATGGTCACCTCAGGTTGTGATGTTCCAAGCAAGCATGAAGCTGGCTCAGTACTGTTCACATTCAAGCTGTGGAGCGAATCAACGAACATCCTTCCAATGAAACCAACATTAGATCAATGAGAACACAATTTTAACAAACAACAATCAATTGTTAGAGCTGATAAGCTACCTTGAAAACATGACGAATTTTAAAAATGATGGGGTGGGCATCACCCAGCTATGAAGTGTAGACCAATAACCACCATCATTTGGCATCGGTGGAAGGGCTGCGATACCCTCTGGAAGCCCATACATATTCCTAAATGCATCTTTAAAAAGAGATCTGTGGAAAGGAGACAGCACTAAAGATGACGCTCCACATAATCAAGATGGACAGAATAACAGTAGAAATTTCTCACCCAGTACCAACCATATAAATTGCATAACAACTATCAATATGATTGGGAACAACAACAACAACAAAGCCTTTTTATCCCAAGCAAGTTGGGGTAGGCTAGAGATGAAACCCATGGGAACCTAAAAAAGAAGAGACAAAGGAACAAAAGCCAAAAGAAAGAGAAGAAAAAGTAAAAAAAAGAAGAAGAAAAGAGAGACAAAAACAAAAGGAACAAAAGCCAAAAGAAAGAAGAAAAAAACGAGTAAGCAAGAAAGAAGAAAAAAAGGATCACGGTTCCGGCACGTCTATTGCTAGTCTCCAAGCGCTCCTATCCATAGCTAGCTCCTTAGGGATATCCCACGCCTTCAGATCTCTCTTAACCGACTCGTCCCAAGTCAAGTTAGGTCGGCCTCTACCTCTCTTAACATTAGCATCTCTCTTTAGCACCCCACAACGCACCGGCGCCTCCGGAGGCCTCCGTTGAACATGTCCAAACCATCTCAACCGATGTTGAACCAATTTCTCCTCGATAGGTGCCACTCCTATCCTGTCCCGGATATCTTCATTCCGTATTCGGTCTCTTCTTGTATGCCTGCAAAACCAACGCAACATAAGCATCTTTGCTACACTCAATTGTTGAATATGTCGTCTTTTCGTAGGCCAGCACTCAGCACCGTATAACATCGCCGGACGAATTGTCGTCCTATAGAATTTACCTTTTAGCTTTTGTGGCACCCTCTTGTCGCATAAGACCCCCGAAGCTTGACGCCATTTCAACCAGCCAGCTGAAATTCTATGCCTAACATTTTCATCGATGTCACCGTCCTTTTGTAACATCGATCCTAAATAACGAAATGTATCCTTTTTGGCCACTAATTGTACATCAAGGCTAATGTCTCCATCCTCATGTCTAGTCGCGCTAAACTCGCACATCATATACTCGGTCTTGGCCCTACTAAGTCTGAATCCCTTGCACTTTAATGTGTGCCTCCACAGCTCCAACTTCCTATTAACCCCAGTGCTACTCTCAACAACTAACACCACATCATCAGCAAAGAGCATACACCAAGGGACATCACTCTGTATTTCTCGTATGATCTCGTCCATCACCAGAGCAAATAAATAAGGGCTCAATGCTAATCCTTGGTGTAGTCCTATTTTAATCGGAAAGTTATTGGTGTCACCATCACATGTCCAAACACACGTCCTCGCGTCCCTGTACATATCCTTGATGAGGGTAATGTACTCAGTTGGGACTTTATGCTTCTCCAAGGCCCACCACATGACATTTCTTGGCACTTTATCATACGCCTTTTCGAGGTCAATAAAGACCATGTGTAAGTCCTTTTGCTCTCGATATCTCTCCATCAATTGTTGCATTAAGAAAATCGCCTCCATGGTCAATCTTCCAGGCATGAACCCAAACTGATTTTGCGTCACACTTATCACTCTTCTTAGGCGATGCTCGATAACTCTCTCCCAAAGCTTCATCGTATGGCTCATCAACTTAATCCCACGATAGTTAGTACAACTTTGAACATCTCCCTTGTTCTTGAAGATCGGTACTACTATACTCCTCCATTCTTCCGGCATCTTGTTTGACCGAAAGATGAGGTTAAAAAGCTTAGTTAACCATACTATGGCTCTGACATCCAAGCATCTCCACACTTCGATGGGGATACCATCAGGGCCCATCGCTTTACCACTCTTCATCCTCTTCAAAGCTTCCTTTATTTCTGCCTCCTGAATTCTCCTCACAAAGCGTCTGTTGTTATCATCAAATAAGTCATCCAACTCACGTATAGAACCCTCCTCTCCGTTAAACAACTTATCAAAATACTCTCGTCATCTGTCCTTGATCTCCTCATCTCTCACCAGGAGTCGGTCTACCCCGTCCTTGATACATTTGATTTGGTTGATGTCCCTCGTCTTCCGCTCACGGATCCTAGCCATCCGATAGATGTCCTTCTCCCCTTCCTTCGTGCTTAGTCGCTGATAAAGGTTATCATATGCCTGACCCTTTGCTACACTCACTGCTTGCTTTGCAGCCCTCTTGGCTATTTTATGGCCTTCTATATTGGTTGCACTCTTGTCAAGATGTAGGCGCTTGAAACACTCCTTCTCCTTGAAACACTCCTTCTTCCTAAAGAGGGTATTCGCTACCAACAAGTCATAAGCTAACGCCCAATTAAGTATATTCTCCCCCTCCTGATTCCTACTACCATACCCGAACCCCCCATGGACCCGCTCAAACACTACATTAGACGCCCCCACATGGTCATTAAGGTCTCCTCCTATGAAAAGCTTCTCACTGATAGGTATGGCACTAACCATGCTATCTAGATCTTCCCAAAACTGACTCTTGGTGCTCTCACTAAGACCTACCTAAGGGGCATAGGCACTAATCACATTCAGAGCCAAATCTCCAACTATCAGTCGAACTAGGATAATCCGGTCACTGTGCCTCCTAACATCTACGACTCCATCCTTAAGGCTCCTATCGATCAAGATGCCTACACCATTTCTACCCGATGTTGTACCCGTGTCCCAAAGCTTGAAGCCAGTATCCTCCACCTCCTTCGCCTTCTGGCCCTTCCATTTAGTCTCTTGGACGCATAGGATATTTACACGCCTCCTAGTTGCCACATCGACCAGCTCTCGTAACTTGCCCGTTAGGGACCCTACGTTCCAACTCCCTAGACGAATCCTAGTTGGCTCGGCTAACTTCCTTACCCTTCGTATCCGTCGAGGAAAGTGCGAAGACCCTTGCTCATTTTTCACTACACCCGGGCGTAGATGTAGCGCGCCACTAAGGTTGCAACGACCCGACCCTTGCTCACTATTCATCGTACCCAGGTCATGATATTGGTTGATTGGGAACTAACATATCATTGTTAAAAAAACATTTTGCAGTAAAAGCAATATAACACCAAGGACAACAACATAAACTCGATATTGGTTGATTGGTTCTCAATGAGTTGTCGAGTTTAATAATGATAACAAAATAACCAACTGTTTGAACAAAAAAAAAACTAAAAAGGAACATGACAAGTCATTAACAAGCACCTGCAATGGCCAGCATTTAGGGAATCACATATTGACCAGAAGTCAAAACTTTGGTCCATATCCATCGGTGCCCAGTAGTATATAACATCCTCATTATATTCTTCCGTCATAGTTTCCTCCAAGGTTTCTTCTGCACTTGTTGACAAGGATACCTAGTAGAACGAGAAGGTTAAAAAGGCAAAATCCAAATCCTTTTACAGCCAAAAGGTGTCCACACTTATGCACAAAAAAAGGTGTCCACACTATATATTCACATAAGGATCCAGCAGACCCATTACACAAGGGAAAGCATAAGCACGTTCTAATATCTTAAGCAACAGAAGTGCCATGCATTCAGGAAATGCACAATTTAGGGCTAGTTTGGTAAGAGCCCAGAGACTTATGCCTGAGCCAGGCAGCAGTGTCAGGCGTCCAATTTCGGACGCCTGCGGCTGTTGTGCGTGCCTGCATCAGGCTGCCTGAGCAAGGGCTCCAACCAAACTAGCCCTTAGTTTCTCATATGGTATGCCATAGGTTTCATGATTAGAAGATAAGTAACACTCATTGTCAAGAGATTTGCTAGCAAACAGGCTGAATAAATATCCTCTATGAAATAGCTAAGAGAAATTAACTATGGATCTATAAATTATTAGTCAAACTTTTTAAACACTTAATGGTTATGTGCGGTGAGAACAGAAGTCATGAGCATCGCAGAGGGCAGCGAGGCAAGGGAGGCGGCAAAGTCCCCAACAGTGATTTTGGAGCTGGAGGCCATGGTTGAAACATCATAGCTGTCTGTGTGAGCAAGGGGACAGACATTATAGCAAGGGAAGCAAAAGACAGGCACTGCAATAGGGTGCTGACTTGCATGTTATCACTACAAGTTGTCAACACTATCGCAACAGATAGAGATGACTGGGTAGGTGGATTAGTACTTGTGATCAAAACCATTTCCACAGCAGACTGAAACTGAGGTGGGCTTGGTCTTAGGGGTTGTCTGCTCGGATTTTGACTGCTTCAGATTGTAAGGTAGATGGTTGGGCTGTTCAGGTTGAACTTAGAAGTGTTGAAGAGTTCATGGCTGTATTATGCTTATCCTCCTTGTTTGAAAGAGCAAAAGTTTCTCAGCAAGGTCGCACAAACAATATGACCAAAGCTGACAGCCTGACATCAAAACTTAGAAATTAGTACCTTCCTTCCAGCAGCCCTCCATGACTGGAATCCTATCCATGGTAACTTATGTACAGTATCAATTCTGTTCGCAATGGCAAACATAGCACCAAATTCACAAAGAAGATCACGATAGTATGGGTTGTCCAGAACTGAAAGCCTGGTAACAGCATCAACATCATCTGATCTTGGTCTCCTGCCTCCTTTTGACTTGACATAAAATACAAAAATAGGCAAAAAATTAGTACGAGGAAGAAGAAAACCAAACACCCCCGTCCGTGTCAGAAGTTCTATAACCTCTGATCTAAATGAACATGCGGTGGCAGAGGTAATGGAAAAAGTGAAGATGCACAATATACTTCAGCACCAACTTAAAATGGGAAATTAACATGCACCAATGAATGGAACCTAAATATTGAACACGCATGCAGTAAGGTAGTAAGTGCAATAAGACTTACAAGAGTAATGCCACGATATAAAGATCCATGATGTAAGAACAGCCATGCTCCCTCTCCATTATAAATCTCATATATACACACAGGTTGCCCAGTCCTTTCCAATTCACCTTCGTCACGTTCATTTCCTTCTGGTTTTAGCCTTTCTGATTTACGAGCATTTTTGTACACCTCATCCCATGATAACAAAGGTCTTTCCACCCTTTCATCAACCTATATAGCCAGAAAAAAACATGTTTAATTCGTTTTGCACAAATATAAGTTATTCTGGAGAAGAGTATACAATTTTTTTTTTATAAAAAGCAAGGAGAAAAAGACTTGCCTCCTCCATTTCTCTTCTCTCGACGTCTTCAAAGATTTCAACCTCACTTAAATCATTCCAATCGGATAAGCTAGGGTAGTCATATGTGTCACTGCTGTCAGAATGAATTGTTTGATTACTCTGATGGAATTCTCCTAAAAGAATATCTATGATCCTACTGTTACTATGGCTTTCCTCTTCCAAAGAACCATTTTCTAGTGCAGCTTTCATCTCAAAAGGATCCCATAACCATGTTCTCTCTTGAAGTTTGGAGACAGAAGACGGTAATTTTGCATTTGAAGGATAATGCATCACGCTTTCAAGAAGCATAACATGAGAAGTAATACAATCATATGCTAACATGTTCTTGGAGAGTAGCTTCCCCTCTAAAGCAACAGAATATGCAGTATCTAAAAGCCTTTTGTCTCCTAATATTCGTGTCATGGCTAAAGCCACTGTGCTTGGGTCATCAGAATTGAAAATGAAGCCATTGACACCATCAGTGACCTGAAACAAAAAATATATTTTAGAACAATGTTTCAAGACTTACAAAGTAAATACAATGGACTGGATGAGTGGCATACATATTTTGTAATACAAGTCAGATTTGGTGCAATAATTGGAACTTCAGATGACATGGACCGCAATAACAGAGGAGGAAAACTAGGTTCTTCTCTTAAAGATCCATAGACAACAACATCTACAAATGTTAACAGATCCTTAATATCATGAGTCATGGAAAAATGCTTTATGGAACCATCAGGAAACCCCATGTTTGAAGCAAGTTCCTGTTGAAGAAAATTAGGATGGTGTTAGCACGTGATTTTGTAGGCATGAAAAAATTGGATTATTCAGAAGATACAACTGCTTCTATGCAAACATGCATCCCAGGTACAATAAATTGTTAAAGAAAATAAGATCAAATGGAACCTGTTGAGCTCATGTATCAATGAAGACAAAGTTCACAAATAGACAGCACAGTATTCCTAAATGCTAAAGAAAGATCAAAGTAACAGGGAGGAATTAAAGAAAGCTTTTTAAGTATCTTCAGAACTGAAAAGAATGTTGCCCTGGCCACAAAATGTTAAAGAAGTTGTTGGGAGAAATCAGCTTAAGGGAAGATAAGATGAAGGCAAACATAAATATCACAGTTGAATAGAGATGGTATTCTAGCATGTCTCAATAAAGTTTCTCTCAATTTTAAGATAAAAATTTGCAGAAGAATTATTACCTGGAAAGCAGAATTGTAGGCATCAGTGTTGTTTCCACAGAAAAAAATAAACTGCACTCTCAAATTTTTAGTTTTGGCTGTATCCAAAATGTGTGAAGCTGATGCATGTATGACTTTTCCATAATCCCATGGCAATTCATCAAAGAACAAGTAGCTTCCGACCACCAAAATGACAACATCATTTTCTTCAATCCCATGCTGCTTTCTCATAGTTTCTTGAGAATGTGATGAGCCATATCTTTTAACTGCCCAGATATCAACTGGAGAACCAGAAATAACCAAAAAATTCCCAGAATCAAGAGGGGAGTATAACAACTGGAAACAAATAGATTGAAAAGGTCAGACCAAAACGCTCTTCCATTTGATTTAATTATTCCAACATTTAGAGTTGAGATCAGTACATACAGGCAGGTAGCTATCAGGAAACACAACATAAGCACATGCGTTGAAATGCACCCTCCAGTCTTCAATGACATTAGGAATCGACTCATGTGACTCCGCATGGCTTCTAACAAGCTGTCCAAGTGTATCTTCATGTATAAGCCAAACCACCGGTAGAGATTGAAAAGGTTCCTGCATAAGACTGAATACAATATGAACATGTTGAGTTGCCAAACAGAATGCTATTTTTATTAGAAAAATGTGTTTTTATGACATGTAACAGCACCACAGGACAAGGAGCAGCAAACCCTTACATCGAAACAACTCTTTTCCCCTCAAGAGAGCTTAAGAGCACACCGTTGTACCTACAAAATCAGGAACAGGGGATAGAAATGTTAAGAGATTATTAAGGTGTGATATGAGACTAAAGTGGAAGCAACCCGTCCTTAGTCCTTAGATAACTCACTTTGACCAGTCGAAAACCTTCAAACTCGCATAATTCACAACTTGTACGTGGCAAATATTTTCCCAAATATCTTGAGCTTTCCCATTCGCAAATGCTAAAACCTAACCCATGCATACACAAAAAAAGTGAACGTCATGGAGTCTTAAAGAAGAAAGAACGGCTACTAAACAGTTGCATGGTTCAAGTTTACAACCCAACGTCATGTGCAACCCGGGCAAAATGGTGTTGAAGGAAACTCACCTCGACCTCATAACCCAGATTCGTAAGACTTTTTGCCAAAGTTGCAAGCATCAGAGATTGTGCATCTATGTTCATGCTTCCCACAACCTGAAAAAAAATAATAGAGCCAAAAGTCAACTATACTACATGACATGCGGTTCCATCATTAAAAAAGAATATTCACGCCAGGGTTTGAATAACCGGTGGCAACCGGCCGGTTAACCTGGTTAACCAGAAAACCGGTCCCTGCCGGTCGCGCTAACCGGCCGGTTAGCCCCAGAAAACCAGACTTAGTACTGTAATTATACGGTTAACCGGCCGATTATCACGGTTAACCAGTCGGTTTTCCACCAAATCAAACCGGCCGGTCAATCTGGTTATTTGAACCCGGAGATTACACGCAAAGACCTGACCAATAAAGAAACAGAAAAACAAGCAAACAACGCGTGCATGTATCTAGGTAAGCATGTCTGTTCTTCCGTCTAATTTAAAATTGAGACCAGTGTACCCACATTTCCTTGGAAAATCCAAATAGAGCTGTAGTATCTGTTTAAAGAAGCTGTTGTAGTTGGTATTTTCACTGGATTCGAGAAGTTTACGAACTACGGCAGTGGAATACTATGCTAGTACTTGGTTAGGGGAATGAGCACTCACGAGAGCCAGCCTGACTGGCGCGAGGCCGGCCCACCACCGGCGCTCGGATCTCGCGGCCTCGAGCCTGCTCTCACCGTCGAACGCGCGCGAGGCCGAGAACCGCATCATCACCCCGCCGCCGTCCTCCGGCCGCGGTGGCGCCTCCCCGTCCCCCTCTGCCGCGTCGCCGATGGGGAGCAGCTGCCACACGACGAGCAGCGAGGCCGTGAAGAGCGCGACGAGGAGCGCGAAGAAGAGGTGGCTGGACCGGCACGAGAGCCCGGGGCGGCGCCGCCTCCGCGCCGCGCCCGAGGAGGAGGAGGAGGAGGCCGACGCCGGCGCGCCCGCCGCCGTGGGGAGGTGGTGCGCGGCGGCGGCGGCGTGCGCCCCGCGCCGCCACATTGGGACGCGCCGATCGGAGAGGTCGAGCGGTGCGGTCGGGTGTGACCGCCACACACACTGGGGATGCGGAGCTGCTGCTGCCCGCTGCTGTTACATGGGGCGCGCCCCGATGCGGGGGCCGCGAGCGCGATACGGTCGAGTCGGGTTTCGGCGCAGGCGCGGTGGGGTGGCCGAGGAGGATGAGAGGGAGGCGAGTTGAGTTGGGATCAAGCAACCGCCGCCGCGTGCGACGGTGGGGATGGGCGAATCTGCGTGGCGACGGGCCCGAGCCGGAATACCGGAGCTGAAGCCGGAGGCCTGGTATACGTATACCTACCTACCTATACGGTGCGCAGGACACGAGGAAATGCAATGCGTCGGCGTATCTGGTGGATTCCGTGCGAGAGCAGGTGCGCTGCGGAGTACGGACGGGACCTATGGTGTCCTGCAACGAGTCGAGAGCACGGTGGTGCGGGTGGAAAGATGCCAAACTTGCGTACTATACTACGCAGCAAAGAGAATCCATCTGCTGTACACTGTCGTCACGGCTTTCTTGCGATTAAAAAAAATAAAATCATTACCGAGGTAACCCTTTTTCTTTTCATCGAGAGAGATATTGAGTTCACAATGTTTTTGCGTGATCAGGGAGGACATCACATGTATTATATATCCAAAAAAGGTCAGGGAGTACGAAGCAGAGCATGAAAGCGTACATCGACGCAACGAGTCCATCCAAAAAACAGGAGCGAGGGGTTTACAAAGCGGAAACCAAAACCCATCATCAACCAACGCTAAATAAACAAAACAAAACACATCGTCCAGTCCGATCCTCACTCCTCAGCGGCGCAGTCGCCGCCGTCGCCCTTGACGTCGCACTTGGGCAGTGTGGCGTAGTACGGCCCGACGGCGTAGGTGACCTCGCCGGGGAAGATCTTGACGGGGCGGTAAGGTTTCTCCCCGGTCCTTCCGCCGTTGAAGTTGGTGAGCACGGCGCACCCGGCGTCGCCTGAGGACGCGATGCGGACGAGGCAGTCGGAGGGCTCGAGCCGGCATCCGCCGCGCACCTCCGCGGGCACCTCGATGTTGAACACGCCCTTGTCGTCGGTGGCGTCGCGGCCGTGGTACACCGTGCGCCGGGTCCTCTTGTCCAGGCACGTGATGCCCACAACGCTGCCTGCACCACCGCACATGCACATCGTTTGGTTTGGTTGGTCGTGTCGAACGGCGCGTTAATTATCTACTACCGTGTTGTGTTACGGGTGGGGAGGTGCAGGAACGAACCGGGGATGGGCTTGGCGTTGTAGGCGTAGGCGTTCCAGTTCTTGGTGCAGTCCTGGCACAGCACGGTGCCCGTCACCGTGAACTTCTTCACCTCGTAGTCGTAGCCCGGCCCACGCGCCTCGGCGCGCATCGCCGCGGCGGCGACAAAGATCGCCATAGCCAGCGCGAGCCTGCTCCCGAGCGCCATTCCTGCAACACCTACTACTAGCTTGTTCCCGGAGCTAGAATAATAGAAAGAGTGCGTGGCGGTCGATCTAGAAAGTTGCCTAGCTGAGACCGGCAGGCAGAGGCAGCGACGGGGGCTTTATCGGGGACGGGTGCGAGCACCGCACGACGTGACGCCGACTCGTTTGGTCGTCGTGCGTCGCGCACCTGACGGTGGCTTGGGCGGACCACGACGTGCGAGCCATTTTCCTGTGCCTGTTCCATCCGTCGTGGTCGTGGAGGCCACACCTACCTGGATGAGTTTTGGGTTGGATGGGCCAAGACTTGTGCAAAGAATGCGATAACTAATAAGGCCTCAGGCCCGGTTGATATGGGCCCAGAAACACCCCCGTAACGGTGATGTCAAGGTGAGATATAGAACACATGAAGAAATCTAATTTGCCTCTCTAAACTGTCAGGAGTCTAGTTTTTGTCTTTATATTATTTACATAATATAATTATTAGATATATATAGAATTATTATTATTTTTATATGAAAGATCATATTTATATTATCTGATTTACTAGATTTCACACGACTGGAAGCTTTCAGTCAATCTTTATTCCTTTGTATTTTGTTTTATTTTTTATAAGATTTTTTTTATAATAATTAGAAACCATTAGATATAGAATCTATGGCTTAAAAGCGGTGACTGAAAATTCCACAAACTTTTAGGTCTCTGAAAATTAGCAACTCCCTTATATTATTGTTGGTGCTTTTTAGTGTACCATTTTATATGTCAAAAGGTATTATTTTTAATCATTTTTTATTATATTCTATTATAAATATGTTTTCTTTGTAATGTTAACGATTTTCACGTGTAGTGTTGTTTGAGTGCTATGTTACAGAATTAGGTGAAATGATACTAAAACGTCTCAAAAATGAGAAGTAGTGATATGAAGGCCGACTCACCATGCAAGGAGGGTTTCCCACAAGTCTATGGCACCTATAAGACACCACTAAATATTTATAAAACCCAACATGTAAACCTAAGGTTGTGGTTTAATGATTAAGGATTTCTAGGAGATTTATCCAGAAGAAAATATCAATTACACGAGAAACAATATTGTATTAAGACACAGTTTTGAACTTCAAATCATGCTCTAATAGAGAAAGTTTGACTATAAAATTATAGATCTTGTCGAGAGCTTTCTAGAACATATATACATCATATTATCTGGACTCCGGACTATGAGATATAGGGCTTGCAAAGAGACCTGCGTAGAGTAGTCCGAATCAAAATTGATATTTTTGTATCGCATATTTGGACACAAATACGGATGAATCTGTAGATCCATTGAATACCAAAGTTGTATAACATTTCGAGAGTTATGAGATAGAGTATGAGTTTGTCTTATTTAAATTCAAGACGCGGTAGTAATGATTTTTGAAAGTCAATGATTAATATGTAAGATATGGAACCGATTTGAATTCAATCTCTAACTTAATGGACACGAAGTGAACGACCGCACTAAAATTAATAGATTACTAGCAAAGTGTCCGTGCGTTGCTACGGATTTTAAAAAAATATAACAAATATAATATGATAGATAATCTATTTTGAGCTAGGTTAGAGAAAAGACCAAACCATGAACTACAACCATCTCCATTGTGCCCGGGATAGATTCAGCCCTAAAAGCACTTTACAATTTCCCACAAAATTGAAACTTGTAACTGAAATTTTACACTTTCAGTAAACTTTCATGATCAAGTTGAAACGGTAATGTCAGATATCATAACTTCTAGGTTCTCAACAGAAAATTACGTATGAGTATTCATTGGAAAGATTGTTATAAGATCTATAATTCTTATCATAACAAGATGTTAAAATTCAGCATCTATAATTCTCTAAAAGATGAGTTTGATCCACTCCTGTGCGCTGCCTAAAATTAAAACATTGCAATTTTGGGGAAATTTGAGAACATAACAGCAAGATACCAATTTAAACATTTCATATCTTCCACGGTACTTGACCAATTATGAAGTACAACCGTTGAATGAAACTATCCAACGATGTACTACAACTATTTCTATTGCTTCCAGGACAGATTCATCCCCTAAAGTATTTTAAAATGTTCCACAAGATTGAAATTCGTAACTAAGACTGTACAGTTTCAGCAATTTTTCAAAACCAAACTGAAACGACAGCAACATTCAGACACCATAACTCCTCCGATTCTCAACGGAAAAATGCGTATGAGTATTTGTTGAAAAGGTTGTGAAAATATATACAACTTTCGTCATAACAAGATGTTCAAATTGGACCTCTAATCGTTTCAAAAATGAGTTCGATCCACTACTGTGCGCTGAGTAAAAATGCAACTATGCAGTATCGAGTGACAGTTTGACTTGCAGGAAGAACAAAGGCCATGTAAATTCAATACTTTGCTTTGTTAAAATTTAATTAGCATAGATTTGTTGTCATAATGTCATGTGCGTTGATCTAGAACATATGATGTGTCTACGTAGCAGTATATATTTGTATATGTGACATTATTATTGCTTAATTAATCTCTTTGTGGTTTTGTAAACAATAACGCCATGTGGTATGAGACTGCTTGTTTCGCGTCATGACTCATGGCCATGTAATTTTTTTTGCAAACGATTTTCTTGTCTACGAACAGAACAAAATCATAGCTTTTCACAGTCGTAGTCAGCCATGGCGACCATATATCACCTGACCAGCCAACACTCCTGACAGTAACTTCTCCCAGAGGAACTTGACCACTGCATTGTTGCTATGCTGGATGAAGCCCACAACATAGGCCGCCCTGACCAGCTGGATGCCGTGCCAAAGCCTTGCCTTCGCGTGCGTTCGTCTCCAGTCGTTGATCACCTATTTGACGGAGAAGGTGTCACCCAGGCAGCCTGTAAGAAAGATGCCTTCCTCGAGCGCGGCACAGCCGCCCTACCTGAGCTCGGACATCATTGGGTGGAGCGCGTCACCGGCTACGAAGACATCGTACCTACTGATGTTGCGTCGTAGGACGGACAGCAGGAGCGGAACTGCAGTGGCAAGTGGCAGCAACACGACGTTCAACGCCAGCGATTTGGGCCGTTTTCCCTTCACTCTACGCATAGCCTAGTTTCCCACTCTTCGGCTCGGCCCAACAACTAGCCTAATTGGCCCGATCATCCTGATCAAATAGTATCGTCTTCTTCATATCGCTGATGTCTCCTGTGTCCGCCATGGACAGAACACTCAAGGTCCGATTCAACACATCCAGAGTGTCCCTAAACTCATAAGCAAGCAAAACGGAGTTTCTTGAGTCTCCTCTATTCCCCCTTATCAAAAACTTATTGAAGCCTGATCGGATTCCAACAAAATCATGGGAAATCAAACTGATCGATCAATCGGAATCGCCTTCTTGCGGACACGAAAAACGAAGCTAGACGACCGCACCTCTCTTATTAAGAGTAGAGATACAGTTCCTTAATCCATCCATTTATCCTATCAAACTATTTTCGACGGTGGTTTCAACTCACGTGGCACAAGTTTCACATGTCAAATGCAATGTTAGCATTTTTTTCATTTATTTTTTTTCTTTCTTCCAAGGCTCGTTCATTATGTGTTCGGGCTCCCACCTCCCAGGCCATGGAGCTCCTCCTCCCCTGGGTCGTGCTGTAGGAGTTGGCTCCCACGCCTGTGTCCTCCATTCCTTCTGACCCACGCCTCGTCCACCACGCCGCCCGCTTCTCCATATTCGCTCCTGACCCCGTCCTCCCCGTCCCCCACCGTGCCACCACTATCGCTGCTCCCTCTCGCCCCCGACGCAAGGCCATCGCTCCTCTGAGGCTGTTTCACTTCATTACTTGGTGGCCGCGAGGCAAGGCGGTAAAGAAGGGGAGGAAGATTGCCGGCGCCGACGAGAATTAGCCTGCAAGCGACAATGTTGAGGACGATAGGCCGTTATTCTACGTGCATGTGAGGTCTATAAGGAAGGCGTCAGTAGCCATCGGCAGCGTTGCGGTCCTGGTGTCAACATCGAGTGGAGATGACGAGCGGCGAGCACAACCCTGTTGAAGAAAGATAAAGAAATAAAAACAACTGACATGGCAGCTGACATATGGAACCCAAAATGCTATGTGAGATAAAACCACTATAAAACAACATGAGATGTAAATAAACAGATTAAAGAGTTGAAGGAGTAGTCCTATGTAGTTTTATAATTATGGTACAAAAATTGGATTATTGTGATAGCTAAGGGAGGTGAATTTTACTTCTTCCTAATATAGAACACGCCAAAACAAAGGTCTTGTTTGTAACACTCTAGTTTTTTAAGAAACTGGTTTTTAAAAACTAGAGTACGCTCAAATAGACCAATTTTTATGTCTGCTTAGATTACGAGTTTTTAAGAAATTCATAATCTAGCTCAATCCAGCTAATGCTAGCTTTTGCCTCATTCTAATGTAATTAACTATTAAAAAGGTGGTTTATAGATTATAAACATTAGTATCCCAACATCCCTATATATTTTTTATTTAAAAACAAGTTTTTAAGAAATTATGATGAAATCAAACAGAGCCTAAGCCGAGGTATACTGCTAGACATGCTATTGCATTAACATTTTGTAGCTATAGCAAGCATTAAGATTTCCAGCTATAGGAAGCATCATCAAGGAATGTGCGAGTGAAAAAAAGGAAACCACTGAAAAACAGGAGGCGCCAAATATAAAGCTATTATTAGAGGAGTGATATAGTACTTGATGACAGAGTCAGGAGGTAAATGCTATAGACAAACGCGATGGTTAAAACAGAATAGCTGCAAGTATTAACATTTTCCAGCTATAGGAAAATCATCAACCAACGCGGTAAATCTGCAAAGATATACTAGTAGCCACTGAATTGTGGAACGCACTAGTGGAAAACCAGAAACCACTGTAAAAAAAGAAGGCTTGGAATAACTGAGCGTATCAAGAAAAGATATCGATCTCATCTCATTTCAGCTCATCGCCATCGTCGTCTCCACCAGCACACAGGAGCCGACAGCGGCGTGCGTGGAAACCGCGGCGCCCAGAGCCCCAGACACTGGAGGACTGCTGGGGGCCGGGGCTGCGCTAACCCCGCCCGTCCTCCACGTCCACGCCTATAAGTACAGCGGCCCGTCTCACCGCCATGGGACACAATCACAGACGTTCTCGATTCAACCACAAACACGGTTGAGATCATTCATAAGCTCCAATGGCGTCGTCGTCCTTCCACAACACCATCGCAATGGCCGCCGTCCTCGTGGCGCTCCTCTTCGGCTCCTCGTGCGCGCACCACCCCCAGGTGCCGCCAGGCCCCAACATCACGACTGACTACGACGGCAGGTGGCTCGCCGCTAGGGCCACCTGGTACGGCAAGCCCACAGGTGCAGGCCCGGACGATAACGGTATGAAATGTTGCAGAGGCACTTGTGTATATATATGGATTGACTATGAATCCTTCATTACCTAAAAAAAATATGAATTCATCTTGCGCTCATGCGATTGTTTCCGAGTGCAGGCGGCGCGTGTGGGCTCAAGAACGTGAACCTGCCGCCGTACAACGGCATGACGACCTGCGGCAACCTCCCGCTCTTCAAAGACGGCAAGGGCTGCGGCTCCTGCTACGAGGTACGTAGGTACAATGCAGAGCTGCTTCCTGATCGAAAATTAAGCACGTTAATTACTTGCTTATTAACTGCTTGCTCATACGATCGATGCTGCAGATCAAATGCACGAAGCCAGAGTGCTCCAACTCGTCGGTGGTCGTGTTCATCACCGACATGAACTACGACCTCCTCTCCCCCTACCACTTCGACCTCAGCGGCAAGGCCTTCGGCGCCATGTCTAAGCCCGGCATGGAAGACAAGCTCCGCCACCGCGGCATCATCGACTTGCAGTTCAGGAGGTCACTAATTAATCACTTATTATTATAGTCGACCAAATCACCGAAATCTCTCTTTCCAAACATACACACACCCGGCCTACTGGATTGGTGATGAATAGAACAATTAAAACTTTATTACTGCAGGGTCCGGTGCACTTATCCGCGGGGGCAGAAGATTGCGTTCCACGTGCAGGAGGGGTCGAACCCGTTCTACCTGGCGTTGCTGGTGAAGTTCGTGGCGGATGACGGCGACATCTTTCAGATGGACATCATGGAGAAGGAGACGCAGGAGTGGATGCCGATGAAGCATTCCTGGGGCGCCATCTGGAGGATTATTTACCTCAAGAGGCCGCTCAAGGGCCCCTTCTCCATCCGCCTCACCAGCGAGTCCGGCAAGCAGCTCGTCGCCACCGACGTCATTCCGAAGAACTGGAAGCCTGTGACCGTCTACAAGTCCAACATCCAGTTCTAGATTTCTACTAGCTAGTTCTGCACCCGACGCGTCGATAATAGAAGCGCATTGCGCCGCGCTGATGTGTGCACACAAGCATGCTTAATTTAATTGGTCGCTGGTGGCCACATGAATACATGTAATTTTTTTAATCAGATTATTGTGGTTACAAAGCTACAATTTGCTCCAGCGCTCTCCCTCTATTATTTTTCGTTCCTATGATTCCAAGCCAACAAGTGAAAAGAGTGGCGCAGTTGTGGATGGCGACGGCCTCACCCTTCCTCGCATTTCCTCCTTGCCGATGGAGCCCTCCCCCGGCGCGGATCTGGCCAGGGCACCACGAGATCATGCCGTGGAGGTGGTGGCATGGGTGGGTCCAACGGGTGACCCAATTTTTTTAATTTTTTTTTGGCAAATTGGTAATGGTAGATAACATTTACACCTGTTGCTATAGTAGAAATTTCAACGGAGGTTCATTTAGACCGCCGGAAGATCTGCCGTAACAAAGTTTTATCTTTAGCTATGGAAGCAGAGTGGCGGGCTGGTTAGCCCGTCACTATAGGGTGTGATTGGTTCTCTTCCCAACTCAGCCTGTCTCTTATTAGCCATGCAGGCTCACGGTGGCCAGGTTAAGTAGATGCAGCAGCCTTTTGTTTGGTTACCGTATTCATCTGGGCCAGGCTAGGAGAGAAGATGTTTGGTTGGCAGCTTGTCACGCACCACTTATCTCTCATCTAATGCAGGCAGTACATGCGCCAATGCATGCAGCCAACCAGGCTCTGAAGAAACGAATTCCATTTGCATGCGCCGGGACAGGCTCAAACCACGGTGCAGGAAACCAATCAGCAAAACGCTACATGCGGGAGGCCTGGCCGAGCCTTATGCGGCCAACCAATCACGACCATAGTGTCTTTTTGCTTGCCTATTGTGGTAGTGCATGACTTAAATTAAGAGAGATGGAGAAAGGGAAAAATGAAAGAGTTAATGGGTATTCTAGTCATTTTGGTTATGAAGCATCGTTTCGTTCCATTCCAACATTGGAAATCTCCACTAGGTGAAAGGATTGTCATCGTGATTTCATTTCGTAATTTAGCACCCTGTTATAGTCTTCATACTATATAAAAACTAGCTATTACGACGTCCTAGCTATATCCTGATCGATCCGGCCGCAAGAGCACTAGAGCAGTAGTGACAGTAGTTGAGGATAAAAGCCAGATATAGTGCTAGACAAGTGGACATACGCGGCAGAAAGATACTTACAAGCAGCAATAACCCGCAGCTATATCAAGCATCAACCAATGCCACAATGTCAACCCGTAAGAAGATGAAACGTACACAGATATGCTAACCACTGAAATGTAGAACGTACGAGTGGAAAACCAGAAAACCACTGAAAAAAGAAGGCGTGAAATTGCTGACCATAGGCATATATCATAAAAGGATCTTGACCCCTATCTCAGTATATATCCCATCACCATGCGGGCTGCATGCACGTACGGATCCACGGACGCATCCACAGTCCGTCTTTCCACCATCAGCGCACACGACCCGGCCGGGTGCGTGGAAACCGCGGCGCCCAAACGCCGGAGGCTTGCCGGGCTGCCCTAACCCCACCCTTACATGCCTATAAGTAGTTAAGTATAGTACATTCTCGATTCGACTACACAAAACATGGTTAAGATCACAATTAAGCTCCATGAGATCCTTCCATAACATCATCACAGTGGCCGCCATATCCTCACGGCGCTCGTCTCCGGCGGCTCGTGCGCGCGCCCCAATGTGCCACCGGGACCCACCATCACGACCGACTACGACGGCACTTGGCTCACCGCCAAGGCCACCTGGTAAGGCCAACCTAACGGCGCCGGCCCCGACGACAACGGTATGAAATGTTGCAGTGTGGCATGGTGTACATATATGTGGACGTGCGTGTAACTATGAAGAATTCATGAGCTAGATAGATCATGCAGTTGTGTCCGATCGAGTGCAGGTGGTGCGTACGGGGTCAAGGACGTGAACCTGCCGCCGTACATCGGCATGACGTCCTGCGGCAACCTCCCACTTTTCAAAGACCGCAAGGGCTGCGGCTCCTGTTACGAGGTAGTAACCCTGTAAGCTGTACACAATGCAGTGCTTAATTAGTTTGCTGATCGATCGGAACTACGCGTTTGATTTGTGGGACGACGATTTTGGACTGCTTGCTTGATGCAGATCAAATGCACGAATCCAGAGGAGTGCTCCAACTCGTCGGTGGTCGAGTTCATCACCGACATGAACTACGACCTTCTCTCCCCCTACCACTTGGACCTCAGCGGCAAGGCCTTCGGCGCCATGTCTAAGCCTGGCACATGGAGGACAAGCTCCGCCACCGCGGCATCATCGACCGAATTAAATCTCATCCTCGGCCGAATTAAATCCTCGCCATGTCGTGTTCACTAGGTAATTATTACTAATCACATCCTCGGCCGAATTAAATCTCTGCTTTTCATATACGACTAATCACGCATGAATAGGCTGTGATTGAGATGGATAAAAAGTTAATGTGCGTTATTACTGCAGGGTGCGGTGCATATACCAGCCGGGGCAGAACATCGCGTTCCACGTGGAGAAGGGGTCGAACCCGTTCTTTCGTGTCGAATGACGGCGACATATATCGTGCAGATGGACCTCATGGAGAAGGAGAGGCAGGAGTGGATGCCGATGGAGTAGTCCTGGGGCGCCATCTGGAGGATCGACCCCAACAGGCCGCTCAAGGGACCCTTCTCCATCCGCCTCACCAGCGAGTCCGGCAGGCAGCTCGTCGCCACCGACGTCCATCCCGGAGAACTGGGCGCAGGAGACCGTCTACCACTCCGACATCCAGTTCTAGATTTTCTAGTTGCTTTGTTGAGGCTTCGATAAATAGCCGCGTGTACTGATGCGTGCAAAATCATGCTTAATTAATTCTTCGATGTAGGTTGCTGCATGAGCACATGTAATCTTAATCAGAAGAATCAGGTTACGAAGATACAATCTGCTCCAGCTCACCTTTACAATTAAATTTTCAATATGATCCAACGAGTATTTTTTTTTTCATAAAACCTCAGCTTCTCTTGTCCTTTTGTCACAAAACCTCAGATATTTTAGCTCATGTCACAGAACCACATGATTTATGGTCTTATTATTGTTTCACAAAATCACATCTTCGTCGAGAATTAACAATGAATATGATATGTGAACTATAACTCCGTACTTGCTTAACATATGTATTTCGATTGATTAATCAATCAATGGAAACATTGAGTCATATTTATTACCAAGTCATTTTTTGATATGAAAGTTAGATCCAACTCTAAAAATCATATTATTTTGAGAGAGATCAGATTTTGTGAAAAAAAAACATGACCATAAAACATGAGAGGGGGAGCTATAAAATCCACTCAAAAGAAAATTTAGATAGATTAGGGTGTGATTGGTTGCCTTCTCAACCGAACCAAATTGATCCTAGGGATCCAGGCCCTCACTAGCCATGGAGCACGGGAGCTAGGCTGAGAAGATACGAGATCGAATCTCGTTCCTCACGAGCCAGGCCCAGCGGCACTTCCTACATCACACACACACACACAAATTGGACACGGATACAGCCAACCAATCACTGATTGTTGCATGAATGGAGCTTGGTCAGCTTTGACCGAGACAACCAATCAATCCGTTGTCGCATACGTGGAGTCTGGCCGCGTTTGCTGTACTCAACCAATCAGATCCTTATAGTCCAAAAAGAACGATGGAAGAAAAGGAAGGAACATAAATTAAATGAAAATGAAAGAAAAACGTATTAGAGGCTGTCTCTGTTCAAGCAACCTGTCTAAACAGAGCAGTCCCGACTAGGTGCTTTATACAGGGGCTGATGTTACTAGTGACGGGCTTCAACTACTATCCGCTACTAAAAGCATACCAGACAATTAGTACGGGGCCATATTGATGCCCAATACAAGGCAACCAAATAGTAACGAACGTAAGTGGCCCAATAGCAACGGGCTCTGAAATACACATTATTATTTCACTTAATGCATTCGTTGCTAAAAATAGTTTATGTAGACTGTAGTAGAGATTTCTGCTAAAAGGAAAAAAAAGGATAGCACACAATAATTAGTTGAGTTTGACGCCAGAAATTAACTAAAGAAAAAATAGTGGACTAACCGTCATTCATTTGAGAAAAGTTTTATCGCAGCCTCTGTTCGGACACATTCGCACGTGAGAAGCAATGATCCTCAACAAAAGAAAAGGAAGGAAAGAAGAAGCAAGATCCTGCAGCAAATGGTTTATCTCTAGGAAACATGCTCAGGTTACAGAACACTTGCTCTTTCGCATTTTCCTTTTGGGTTTGAACTAAGCATGCCGGCAAAACAATGCCGACTGACATGAAACCTTTCTCTTCCGAGAACCATACTGCACATGCACAACCCGCTGTAAGCCTGCAAGTTTTCACATCAATCATTAAAATGCTATATATAATTATTAGATATATATTAAATATAAAACTAATTACAGAGTTGAATTTGCATCAACATGACAAATTCATTAAACTTAATTAAATCATCATTAAGAGATGTTTACTGTAGCATCATATTATCTAATCATGATCTAATTAGTTTTAATAGATTTGTCTCGTCATTCATTCAGAGGGAGAGTTATGAACTGAGTTTTGTCAATAATCTATATTTAATAGTCCTAATTAGTATCACAATATTCAATGTGACATGTCTAAAAATTAGAGGGGTGGAAACGAACACACCCTTAAGAAAGTGAAAATAAGTGCATTTGAAGCTCTGTCTCAAGAGGAATGTACAGGTTTCTGACAAAATCTAAGATTTTTGAAGCTTATAATACTAAGAAAATTGAAGCTGAAAGAACCAGATATGGTGCACATTTTTTGGTACTACCGCTGCTAGAAATATTCCTGAGTGAAAGCAGAATCCTAAGCTCCGGCGTGAAATGTTTGTTCCTGGTTTAGTGAAAACGAAAGTACCATCAGGAGTAGCTTTACTAGAAAAGGAGAGCCAAAATTGCAGGGGTACCGTTGCCGGCCCGGGAACAACCTCCGCCCCAGTGCCATGTTCATTTGGTCCCTATGTCTGTCAACTTTGAACTGTTCCATACGGTTCGAGTCCTGTTTGGGCAGTAATGGTGCTAAGTCAAAGAACACATTATTTTTTTAATTTAGAAAAGAAGTAGAAGAAAACATGACTAGGAATGATTGGAAAATTGGAAAGTCAAGGAATTAAACAGGAATAACAAGATTGCAAGTCGAGTTTGATCAGGTTGATGTCTGAAGATATAGTATATATAGAGATCTATAATACATCTAGTACTCGTGCATCCTTATTACCCTGAAAAAAAACAATTTGAGGCAGTGGCCGAACCGATACGCTTAAGTTTTCAGTGAGAAGCAGAGGAGTATGTCCAACATAGTCTAAATTTTTTTGACAAACTCCAATGTTAAGTTGTGGTTAGTGGCACACACTACAGATTAGAGAGAACCAAACATAACGGACGCCTGCGGGACCCAGAAGCAGTGACATAGGCAAAGGGCGGGCGATTGGTTGCTGGCTATAGCTTGCACAACAGGCTCGCGGGAGCGGTTGGGTGACAGAGGAATATCCGATCCCGGGCGGCGGGGGCACGAAACTCAAAAAACGAAAGCCAGCTCTTGCTTCTTCCCAGGAATGGTGAAACGGAAGCCCAGCACAGCATCACGGTGTCTTTCGCCGGAGATGGAAAGCACCAGAGCCGGAACCGACGGGCACGAGACGACGGCCAGAAAGAAACCAGGAAGAACCGACAACACAGCAACAGAGGACGGGCCAACGCGCAGCCAGAGGTCAAGAGCAACACCGGCGTGGGCGCAAGCAACGAGGTTGAGCGAGCAGCTTGAGGACATACTGGCACGTGAAGGGTTGAAAGAGCGGCATGGTCGAGCGGCTCGCCTGGCTGCAGTCTCGATTCTCGAAACCTTGGAGGCAACGCACCGCTGTAGCCACCGCAGCACGCCGGTGGCCAAGAACCCGTCGGCGGGTACCGCTGCCATGGTGTCGCGAGCGCTAGGCCCCAACGTAACACAAGGGAGGTCGACTCGTCTTGTCCGACCCTGCCTGCACACCGATGCGCGCAGCCAGTTGATGCATTCCATGGATGTTAGGTACTCCTATGTATGCTGAGCACTCGCATAGTCGCATCAGATAGACACGCAAGTAGCAGCAGCGCGTAAGCGCAAGTCTCGTGAATCAGAAAGGAAAAGCTATAGTACTCCCCGTTTGTTTTAAAATTATTATTATTATTGATTTTTTTCATTACTTTCATTTTTTTCAAAATATTTTAAAAATTATCATATATTTTTTTATAATTAGTTTTATTACTAGATAAATTTATAATATAATTAATAATTTTATGTATTTGAAATAATTTTTTAAATAAAATAAATAGTTAAAGTTCACAAAAAAAATCAATAGCGACAATAATTTTGAAACGGAGGGAGTAACTAATTATAAGTTTGTGCTAAGTTAAACTTTTATACCATTGACTATTTATTATAAAAGATTTATAAAAATTGATTATATAATAGTTACATGTAGTGTGATTTATAATCAATCTAATAGTAGTATTCTTATGTTATCAACCATTATATTTTTTTGTTACAATTTATCAAAGTTTTAAAAATTTAACTTAGAACAAACCTGGAATTAACTATATTCACGGACGAAGAGAGTACTATAAATTGGTAGATATGACAGACTGTTCCCTCCAAGCAACCAACAAGTGACGGCTTCACATCCTCTGAATTAGAGGACAAGATTTAGAGAGCATACTGCAGCTGGTTTTAATTCTATTCTCCGTCCGATTAGATCTCAACGAACCAGATTAACTACTACAGTATCTAAAAAATCTATTCCATGATACTGTTGCTACAGTTTTATGCTTAGAGTTAGAATGACATATATTTATAAAGGAGCAATTGCGTGATTAACCCTACTTTCATTTCCAATTACATGAATGACCCCGTTTTTTTTTTTTGCATGTTTGACCCTATTTTTTTTAAATGAAGTTATCGTCTGACCCTGTTTTGAAGCTGTCGTCAGTTACAGCAATATTCGGCCCTTAAAAAAAATGAAAGAAATAAATGAAAATTAGAAGGGCAAGTCAAAAGACTATTTGGCCCTCTAGTAATCTGTATCTCTCCCTCCCTCGAGCTGCACTTCACCTGATTGCCATTCCTCCTTCACGTTCATCTCATCCCTAACCCTACCCAATTCTCCCTCCTCGGCGGCGGGAGCTGGAGTCAGGCGGCAGGGCGGGCTGGCCTTGCATCATGGCAGGGCGGCGTCAGGTGGCAGGGTGGTGATAGGCGGCAGGGTAGGCAGGCCTCGCGTCACGCGCACGCGGCAGGGCGTCGACAAGGCGACATGGCGGCAGGTGGTAGGGAGGGCGGGCCTCGTGTACAGAGCGGGTGGGCCTCGCGTGCAGGGCGAGCGGAGGCCTCGTGTGTAGGGTGGGGCGGGTGCGGTACCCAGGATGGAGCTGATTCCTTCACGGACGGGGTAACATGCCATTCCCTCTTCATCCACTAGCAATTTCTTCACCATCTTGTATGGGTCTGTAGATTTTGTAGCTAAGTTTGTCTCATATGTCATGACTTGTAGGGAGCCTAACTTTGATCTGAAAGTTGTTGTTAAAGTTGGGTCATATTTTGCCTTAGTGGATAGTGAGCCGAAGCGACATTGCCAGACAAACATTGACTTCAGTTGCTATTGATTGTCGTCACTTTTCAATGTTGGATTTGATAAATCATATATCTGAAACAGTCATTTGTGGTTCAAAGCAGTATATAAAATTGTGGGGTTCAATTGATGATGCATGTGTTGAGATGAGCAACTGTTGTAGTGTTTTAAACTGAACCTTGAATAGGGTGTAGTGCGTATTAAAGCGCAAATTCATGATTTCAACAGTCCATTACAATTTTTACCCATAAAACGTCGACTGCACCCTAATGTGAGGAGTAGAGTGTCTGAGGCATCGCTAACCCAACCTATATTTGTGAATTCACAAAATGACCCCTCCCACCCCACCAATGAGAGTTTGCCTCAAAGAAAAGTTTGCGTAAAAAAACCCATCAACCCAAAGAATAGTGTGCATGGTTATGATGATGATGATGATGAGGATGGACACTCTGACACAGAGTCTTTGAAGGCTCTAAGTGATAGCAGCTACAACACTAATTTGGCTGCATCTTCTGATTCTAATTCTGCTTCTGAGTGTGATGACTGTGATTATGATCCTAATGCTAAAATAATTGATGAGGATGATGATGATTAAAAAGACTTTGTATTCAAGTGCAATGTGTTACAACTTATAGTGAAAATGCTGCTAAAATTTTTAAAATTTCTTACTTTTACAGAAAACTTTGTAAAATGTTGTCAAACTATTGCTGAAATTTTGCATAACTGATGCTGAAAATACAATCAACAAAATACTAAAATTATGGTATTTAAAATGGGGTCACTCATACATATTAGATACAAAATAGGGTCAACCGTGAAATATAGAAGCAAGGGTAACAAGGTCTTTTTAACATGTGTTTACCACCGTTAAACTCTCATAACAGAGTAGGGGCAATCTGTTTCTTCACATTCAAAAATCATGATCAACCATGTAAAACATAAAAGACAGGGTCAAACATAGAAATGAAAAATAAAACAGGGTCAACCACGCAATTGCCCCATTTATAAATGAAGAGAGAGTACATATGTAATGATTTAGGAGTACTATATCACCATCATCATCAATGTCATGTTATCACGGCATTTTAGACTGTTTCTCGATCCCTTTAGATAGTGTCTATTGATGATAAATACATGAACTAAGGTTGTTAAATAAACAAATAGAGAAATTTTTATTAATTTTTTATAATTTCTAATTTCTATTAAACTTTAGGGATCATCTAGAAGTAGATCGAGTTGGGATAGTCTCTATACAAGATATACCTGCCCTTCTGTTGCTGTTGCGAGAGCCAGACAGGGTGCCGACGACAAGGGCAGTGCATAGATGCTCGCCAGTGACTGCTCGTAGTCGACGGCGATGGGCGGCAATGGCCGGTGGTGCTTCCTATTGCTGGTAGCGTCCCTTCTCAATCAGACTAAGGTTTAGAGGTAGGAAAAACAGTGACAAGGACAAATCTTATTTTTAGAGTCGGTGGTCTGTACCTCCTCTAATATGCACTGTGACATGAGCCCGCTAGTTTTACTTGGGCTGGATATTCCTGATCAAATCATGGGTCAAGGGCTAGGACCAACTAGTGAAGATCAATGTAACAATTTTCTTACTTTTAAACTATTTTGTAATATATAGTTCTAGTATATGATATCAACGTATTGGTATAGAGTTATTAAGTACTCCCTTCGTCTTAATTTATTTGATATTTTAGAGTTTGACACGTGGAATAAGGAAAGTATAAAAGTTAGATATAAAGAAAACAAGGAGGAAAGAAAATTATATCGGAAAATTAAAGCTGACTAAATTACTAACTATAGTAGTACGGAGGAGTCCTAAAAAACAGCACCAGCTGCTTGTAAAGACTGTACTTGTGCAGGTATCAAATCACTCTCCTGACGCTAGTAGTCTGCAGCTACTGTAACCCTAGTACTCTAGTAGTCTGACGACGCTAGAAGAGGAAGAATGGGAGAGAATATTTTGCTTTCTTCATTTGAGGTTGATGAGTTCGCGAGCCTGATGGCTTTCATTGCCATCAAGACTCTAGCAGAGATGGGAGTCCCGCTCGCTCTTCTTCCTGCTTCTCTATTAGTCCATCTGTGGAAGCGCAAATCTCTGCAGGCCGTCACGGCCACGCCTCTCAAGCAGATGGCCGTCGTCGGGACTTCTTACTCGACACCAGACCTCGCTCTCGGCGAGCTCTCTAGGACGCAGATGGTGTGCCAGCTGATGCAGAAGACAGAGGGGGAGCTGAGCGAAACCAAAGAACAGCTGCAGGCGGCTGTTGAAATTATATGGGTTTGACCTATTAATAATAATAATAATTTTTAAAAATCTTAAAGACCTATTTATAAGTAGTAGAAGTGCAAAGGCTTAGTTTCATATTGCTAATAGAGGTGGATAAAGTCTAACTTATAAGATTGGTTGCTCTAGCATCTCTTGCAAGTGTGTGGATGAGAGAAAGGAAGAACACACACGCGCGTGCTCGTCTCGTCTCGCCGGATCGGGCGTGGGCACGGCCGCGCATCACCTGCGTGAATGGTCCGCCGAAATTCGGTCCCTTGCCTTACGGGGCGCGGCTTACTTTTGCACTTTCTTTTTGCTGCGTATTCCATATATTTAATTATGGAAATCAACGTATTAATATGTTAATTGACTCGGTTGCGGGACGCCCAATCCTAGTGGTTCTCTCTTATAAATACGTACAAGTACCGCCGCAAATCATATCACGCAATCGCTTAGGGTTTTGCCTCTCGCTACTGTTACGCCGCCAAGTTTTCTCCATCCTGATTGTTGGCGTGCACCGGCGAACATGAGAGCAGGTCTACGGAACCATCGTCCTCTGTGATCATGTACCGGGAAAGGGCGAATAAGGTTTTTGGGAAGCGCTCTGCGCGACTGCTCGATCGCTTCCTCGTCTTCGTCAAGCTCGTCGCCATGACTCGTCTTCCTCCTCGTCGAGTCGATCTCACCCGTCGTTGTCAACAACGTGACAGTGCTACACATCGTCGCCGCCTCCTCTACCCAGTCCAGAAGAAAATGCACGTACTTTCATCTCACACCATGTCTTCCATACTAGCTTTTATAGTCTATTTGTTTATGATGTATATTATTAGTATGGTAGATGCTATACTTTTGTCTGGCCTAATAGACCTGTCTAGATTTTGCGTAGACTTGTCTAATTCATTATGTAATCTGTTAATTATACTTATGATTTATTTCTGAATTATATAAAATTAAACCAACAATACAAAAACCTTATTGTAGGCACTTTAGTTTTATGGCTGGATTTATCGATGCACTGAGGCTAGAGAAATTCACTGACATACACTTCAAAAGATGACAAGTGAAAGTCACTATGTGGCTTACTACCATGAATGTGTTCTGAGTGTCCACTGGCAAACCTGAAGGCGATCTCACTGCAGATCAGGAAAAGACCTACAGTGAAGCCAACATGATATTCTTGGGCGTTGTTATTAAAGTTTTGGTAGATCGTCTTCAGGACGTCTACATCCATCATACAGTCGCAAAGGATATATGGGACACTCTGATCGCTGACTATGCTAGTTCAGATGCTGACGCTGAACTGTATGTCATTGGGCAATAGCATGATTTTAAGATGGTAGATGGCAAATCTGTTGTTGCGCAGGCTTATGAGATACAGTGCATAGTGAAGGAACTCGAATTGCTTAAGATCGTCGTATCTGAGAAGCTTGTGGCTGGGGGTATTATTGCCAAATTGCCTCCAACTTGGAGGAATTTTGCCACTACTCTTAAACACAAGAGGATGAACATATCTGTCTCAGATTTGATCGCGTCTCTTGATGTTGAGGAGAAAGCTCGTGAGAAGGATGGACGTTCTAAAGTTAACGAGGGAAACACTGTTAACAATATGGTGCATCAACCACAACAGTCTCATGGCAGTGGTGATAACGGCAAGGGCAAGAACAATAAGGCTAAGCAGACCACTACCTTCAAAAAGAAGAACAAGGAGAAGTGAGCATGCTTTGTTTGCGGTTCTAATGAGCATTGGGCAAAGAATTATCCAGAACGCAAAGGAAGGAAGCATTCACAGCAGAAGTCTACGAACATGGTGACCAGTACTGAGAAAATAGTGGGTATGGTAATTTATCATATGTTTTTTCTGTATTTCAATCTACTTATTGGTGGCTTGATACTGGTGCTAATGTTCATGTTTGTGTTGATGCCTCTTTGTTTATTTCTTACCAGGTCGCCCGGGATTCCTCCGTTCTAATGGGGAATGGGTCACATGCTTCTATTCATGGTGCTGGCAAGGTCGAGCTGAAGTTCAGTTCAGGGAAGATTGTCCAATTGAAGAACGTACAGCATGTCCCTTCTATCAAGAAGAATCTTGTTAGTGGCTCCCTTTTATATAGGGATGGTTTTAAGGTAGTGCTAGAAACGAATAAAGTTGTCGTGTCTAAGAGTGGACAATTTATTGGTAAAGGTTATGAGTGCGGAGGCTTGTTCCGCTTTTCCCTTTCAGATTATTACAATAAGTCTGTGAACTATATTTGTGATGGTGTTAATGAGAGTAATGTTAGTGTTTGGCATTAATGTTTATATCAACTAAATTTTGGTTCTATGTCTCGACTATCCAGTTTGAATTTAATTTTGAATTTTTCCATTGTCAATGGTTCTAAGTGCTCAAGTTGTGTGTAATCTAAACAACCTCGAAAGCTTCACAAGCCTGCAGAAGAGAGACACTTGGCACCACTAGAACTTATACATTCAGATCTTTGTAAAATGAATGGTATATTAGCTGAGGGTGGAAAAAGATATTTCATGACTTTAATTGATGATGCGACTAGATATTGCTATATTTATTTATTAAAAACGAAAGATAAGCCTCTAAACTACTTTAAAATTTAGAAACCTGAAGTTGAAACTCAACTAGAGAAAAAAATCAAAAGAATTAGGTTCGATCGTGGTGACGAGTATTTCTCAAATGAGTTTAATTTATTCTGTGCGTAACATAGTTTGATACATGAGAGGACGTCTCCCTATTCGCCCAATCAAACGGGGTTGCCGAAAGAAAAAATCACACCTTAACTAACTTGGTAGAAAGCCACCACTCTCTTACTTACGTACATTCATGAGTGGTGGGAGTACAAAGGTTTAGTCCCACATTGCTAGTGGAGGTAGATGGAGTCCAATTTATAAGGTTGGTTGTTCTAGCATCTCTTGTAAGTGTGCACATGGGAGGAAGGAAGAACACACGCACGCGCTCGCTCGCCTCGCCTCGCCTCGCCGGGCCGGACCGAGCGGGACGTGGCGGGACATGGGCGATGGGCGCGGCCGCGCATCACCTGCGTGAATGGTCCGTCGAAATTCGGTCCCTTGCTTTACGGGGGCGCGACTTTCTTTTGCACTTTATTTTTGTTGCGTATTTCATATATTTAATTATGAAAACCGACGTATTAATTTGGTAACCGACTCGATTGCGGGACGTCTAACCCTAGCGGTTTCCCCTATAAATACGTACGGGTATCGCCGTAAATCATATCACGCAATCGCTTGGGGTTTTGCCTCTCGCTACTGTTGCGCCGCCAATTCTTCTTCGATTATCGGCGTGCATCGGCGAACGGGAGAGCAGGTCTCTAGAACCGTCGTCCTCTGTGATCCTGCATCGGGAGAAAGCGAACAAGATTTTTGGGAAGCGCTCTACGCGACTGTTCGATCTCTTCCTCGTCTTCGTCAAGCTTATCGTCACGGCTCGTCTTTCTCGTCGTCAAATCGGTCTCACCCGCCGTCGTCAACAATATAACGGTGCTGCACGTCGTTGTCGTCTGCTCTACCCAGTCTAGAAGGAAACGTACGTACTCTCATTTTACATTATGTCTTTCATACTAGTTTTCATAGTCTATTTGTCTATGATGGATATTACTAGTATGCTAGATATTATGCTTTTGTCTGGTCTAATAGACCTGTCTAAATTTTACGTAGACTTATCTAATTCATTATACAATCTATTAATCATATTTATAATTTATTTTTGAATTAATATAAAACTAAAATGGTAATTTATCCAACAGCGACGAGAAGGGAGCAAGCCGCTGACGTCGCCCATCTCAAGGACGAGCTCGATGCGGCCAAAGCCGAGCACGCGGAGAAAATAGCCCAACTCAAAAGGGAATTTGAAGCGGAGAAAGACAAGAAGGTGGTACTGGAAGCCGAGGTGGAGAAGAAGCTTGCGATGGTGGAAGCCGAACAGGGCAAGGTGCTGCAACTCTTGAAGCAGATTCAGACGATGAGTGCCGAGAGGGAGGTGCTCTGGGCGGCGCAGACCCAGCACTCGGCCAGGATCCAGCAGCTTCAGGCGAAGGAAACCGAGCACGCGGGCAAGATTCTCCAGCTCACGGAGCTGCTCCGAGCGGCCGAAGCCGAGGCTGGCCAGCTGAAGGAGAAGCTTGCGGCGGAGAAAGAACGGCATGTCGGCGAGATGACGGCCATCAAGACAGAGTACCAGATCTCTGTCTGTTTTCTTTGGTACATTTCTTGCTCCTATGCCGGATTGATCAATATACAATCGGCAAACAAGTTGGGGATCTATTTTGAAGAATTTCTGTGTGTGTGCGTGTGATGTTTGAATCTTCCATAAATTTGTCTCCCGAGCAATAAGTCTGTTTCAAAGCATAGTTAATTTCTGTATATTGTGTTATTATATGGTGCTCCATTATGATCTCAATACCTTTAAGCTCTAAATGATCATCGAGTGAAATCAGTTTAGGTGTCATGCCAGTTTCCAGTATACATTTCGTGCTGCCATGCTAGCTTGATCAATATGCAATCGGTAAACTAGTCTGGATATATTTTAAAGAATTCAAAAACATGTTTAAATCTACCATCTAATTGGCTCTCGAGCAATAATGATCAATACCTTTATTCTTTGTAAAAAATTTGTATAACCACTAAGTGATCATCGATGAAATCAGTTTAGGTGTCATGCCAGTTTTCAGTACAATTTTCCTGATTCATCTCAGTTTGTACAATCAACTATTTAAAGAGGGTAAACTTGGAAGAGTCTTAATGGCGATGACGCTAATCAATTATGTTGTGCATTTCAGGTTGATGCCTAGCGGGACGAGGAATCGACGCACCGTTTTGGTTCAGGCCGACTGACAACGTTCAGGGCTTCAGGCAGCTCTGTTCTTGCTCGGACTATTAACTTGGACAGACGTGTTTTGGGTTTTGTATGATAGAATATATTCTGTAGGCAGCAGTTTGGATAGATGGCAGTAACTTGCTGCAGCCCAGAAGGATGAATGGCGACGCAGTAAGACTGACTCCAATAAGGGAGTCCATTTTAAAGAGGCAAAAGAGCCTTTGCCTATCGTGTACAGTAGATAGAGAGCCATCTATTTTGTGCTTTCTCCAACAATAACAGCTAAATCGAAGAGGCAAAGCTGCCTCTGCGCCTCCGCGCTCTGTATGCCGCACGCCATCGCGCTCCACGCGTTGCCCGTGCCTCGCGTGCCACTGGAGGTCGCCCGTGCGGCATAGCGTCAGGCCACACGCCCCGCTCTGCTCCGCCCGGCTCCACCTCTACTCGTTGCTCCGGTGCGCGGGGCGGCAAGCGGCGGCGGAGATGCGCTGGGCGACGAGCGGCGAAGCCGACGCGCGCGGTGCGGGGGCACGGGGCAACGAGCGGCGGCACGCGGGGCAACGAGTGGCTCAGCGAGCGGCAGCGCGTGGGGCAGCGAGCGGCGGAGCCGATGCACAGGCCGACGAGCAGCGAAGCCGAGGCGCATGGTGCGAGCTGCCGACAGAGCACTTGCTCCGCGCGGTGGAGCCGGGCGGAGTAGAGCGGGGCGTGTGGCCTGATGCTATGCCGCACGACGAGCGGCCTGGCAGCGCGCGACGAGCGCATGGGCGACCTCCAGCGGCACGCGAGGCACGGGCAACGACGTAGGGTGCTTGGTGCGTGGAGGCGGGCAACGCGCGGAGCGGCGGAGCGCGATGGCGTGCGGCATACAGAGCGCGGAGGCGCAGAGGCAGCTTTGCCTCTTCGATTTAGCTGTTATTGTTGGAGAAAGCACAAAATAGATGGCTCTCTATCTACTGTACACGATAGGCAAAGGCTCTTTTGCCTCTTCAAAATGGACTCCCTTGTTGGAGTCAGTCTAAGCCAGTAACAGTAACTTGTGTGCACTCTGGCATTCTTTTTAGCTCGTAATGGTAACGTCTATGCCACACTTCACTAATACTCTCTTGACTTGTTCATTTGCTCGTTTCCTGGTGTTTGTTGCTATTGGTCGTGCTAGATTCCTTATGAATCCACGCTACTTGGCTAAATGGCAACCATTTTCCAGATCACCTGATAGGTGAACACCTTTTTTCATATTATTTTTAACATCGTGAAACTTTGTTATTTGATACCAGCGAATACAATTACAAGATGATCTGTAAAGCAATGTAGGTTAAGCAACTATAAATGTCTACTGAACCTACATGGAGACTTGACAAAGAGCTCCGTTTCGTTCATTCATTCCCAACTTTCATGGCAAACCAATTATCAAAAAGAAAATGCCCATAGTAAACCTCCACTCCACGAAGTCGTGATTCCACTTTTTTCAGAACTGCTTAGCTTTCACAATTCAGCACATTGGCATTGTCTTGATAAATCTTCAGGCGGTCAAAAGCATGCATGCAGGTCCTAGCATGGTCTCAGTATAGTGCGATGCAGAGAGCTTCACTGCATAAAAGTGCTCCTAATGTAATCAATTAATCATGTAGCTGCCTGATAAAACCTCCCCACCACCTAGAAGCAGTAGCCACAGTATAAAAAAGTTATTTGGCTCCCTGCCATACCATGCCTATTATACACAAAAGAACTGTTGTGACAACCTATGCTATTCTGTAACACCCTCTATATGCAAATTTCCATATGCTATGCTAAGAAACAGTCACAGACAAAGTCAGTACATCCATGAATAGCACTGAAACCAACTGATGCAAGGGACTTGCAAATTGCAATACCAAAACATCCTCCTCGAGGATTATATAGTTCCAACCTGGTCCACATTGATCTGCAACCACATTATTTATTGACAATGGCTTCTTTCAGGAACAAAGGAGTTTCAACAGTGGCTGCCCCAACATCTGGACGGTACTCTTCTAAATCGGCTTACAAAGCTTACTTCAATGGCTCCATCAAGTTTGAGCCATGGAAGCGACTTCGGAAGTCGTGGGCTCCTGCAAAGTGTAAGCTCTTCCTTTGGTTAGCCATCAGAAACAAGTGTTGGACGGCGGACAGGCTTGCAAGGAGGGGACTCGATCATCCAAATAAGTGTCCACTGTGTGATCAAGAGGAGGAGACTATTCAGCACCTTATTACAACGTGTGTGGTCGCATGTGAGGTTTGGTATAAACTGCTGCAACCTCTCGGATTGGAATCTTTGACTCCTAGGCGAGGTGAGCCCAACTTCTCTGAATGGTGGCGCAAAGCGTTAAAGAAGGTCAAGAAGGATGATAGGGGAGGTGTGAACTCCCTAATCATATTGGGAGCCTGGATTATTTGGAAACATCGAAACGCTTGTGTCTTCGATGGGGCTGCTCCGTCTGTGGCTGCTATCTTGGGAAAGATCAGGGATGAATATAGCCTCTGGTGCATGGCCGGCGCTAAGAAGCTGCTGGCCTTGGGGCTGGGTGAGGGCAACTAGTTTTACTTGCTGTCTTAGGTGGTCAGGGTCAGGTCCTTGTTTGTTGTTTTTCAGTTTTAGTTTTTAAACATGTAAACACCTCTCATATTTGGTCCCCGTATGAGAGCAAGGTGATGTGAGGGACCTTTCTATTTCTCTATAATTCAAAGAAGCGCAGCTCTCCTGTGTTTTTGAAAAAAAAAATAAAGTTTACCCTAGGAATCAACCTCAAAGAACGGAAATACATGTTAGGTATTATATGTTCATTACTAACCAAGAGTTTCACAATCTACAAATCTGACCATGTGGCAAACTACATGATGCGGCTAATAGCCAAAAGCCTAAAACATCAACAAATATCGGGGAGGGGGTTCGGGGGTTTTCTCGGCCTGCGTGAGAGGCTCTTCTCCTTAACGCAATGCCGTCGGGGTGGCTCTATCCCCGGCAGGTCGAGTTTTTTTTTTTTTAGAAATTTTCATGACCCATCACAAGCACATCTATTAAAACCAGGCTGCCAAGTGAGTCACAGTACAGTTTCATCCGTCCTAGTGTATTAGGCCTAACAGTTGAACCGCTGGGCAAAATGTACATATTAATCATTCTAATATAAGTATATTACCGATTTATCTTCTTACCAACAAAAAAAACTCAGTTACAGCCAAGAATCTTGTATGGCATCAAAATAGCACTTTCCTATATTGGCAGTCACAAAACGACCAAGCACACAGAAAACTGGAACATTCACGATCAGACAAATTGGCATAGTCAATCTTAACTGAATTTCTTAGTTCAAATGTGATGTCGCTGATGTAAAAATGTTTGGTCTACTTAGAAGAGAAATAATCTTTGAAGCAAGCTACTTCAACAAATATTTAATTAACAGTGAACAAAATGAAGTTCATCTCCTGTTTCAACAGCAATGACTGCCAGATAAATAATTATTTAAATGAGGGCATTAGGGTACAATTTCCTCATTCTTTATTCATGCGCTAATGTGCCTTGGCATCAAGGTATATCACTATGTGAGCACAGAGTGAACTTTGTGATTTGGGGGAAAAAAATCAAGTCATCGCAACAACTAAACCAAATTAAGCAAACACACAAGACTTGATTAATAATTACATTATGTGAGCCACATATTCATTATGAATTAGATTAAAATTATGCCACTATCAAAACTGGATCGATTGCTTCAACTCAGTGAACCCAGGAAATGCAGAAGAAAATAAAGATCTTTCTCAATGGAAGGAGTATATCAATATTTTTTCCAAAGAGAGATCATGGTTGAACGAAAATTCTATGTGCAATTAAGCATGATGAATAAAATGAAACTCTGCCCTGTATGCACACAGACAAAGAAAACAGAAACACCTGTATACTAAATGTCAGGAATTAAACATTTAGAAATCTGGGATGCTGCCAGTTTGAACATCGGTGACAAAAGATAGACAGATTGCATGGGGTCACAACAGACTCTCAACCTCTTGTTACATTGAACACACCAATGAAGCATTGATACTGGTACAGTATGATGGAATAAGTCTTGTACTGTTTGGTTTTGGTCTTTGTTTGACTGCTGGTCCTGTCCAGGACAGCATATTAGTCCTTGTATAGGACAGCATCTTGGTCCTATATAGGACAGTAGTTAGGATAGCATCTAGGACTGCATCAGATCATCTAGGCTGCACTTGCTTTATGCTTTTAGACTAGCATCTTAGACCAGCATATTAGCATATGCTGGCCCTTGGCCAGCTATAAATATGTATCCACAACCCCTTGGGTTGGCATGGCATTGTGTGAGTTGTGTGAGAAATAAACCAGAAAATTGCCCCATCTCCTAGTGTCATCCTCTCTCAATGAGAGTTACAGTTCAGTTTATAACATACAATTGCCCCATCTCCTAGTGTCATCCTCTCTCAATGAGAGTTACAGTTCAGTTTATAACATATGGTATCAGAGCCGTGTTGTCTTGTAACCTAAACATCTCCTGCTCATCTCCCTCCCCAGCCTCTCAGTCAGCAGCAGGAACATCTGCTGTCCCTGCACATCTCCCTTCCCCTGCTCAGAGCAGCAGCAGCTCGTCAGGGGCAGCCTCTTCCCCACGCAGCAGCCCCCTAGTGGCGTGCCATGTCCGCAGAACATTCTCGGCGTTCGGTCGCCTCGAGCGAGCGACTTCGGCAGGAGGCCGAGCTCGCCGCGGCAGAGGAGCGCGAGCGTGCAGCGGCAGCAGCCGCTGCGGTGGCGGCGAGGGCGTCAAGGCTGGCAGCGGCGGAGCTGGCAGCAGCAAGGGCGGAGGCGGCGGCAGTGGCGGCGGCGGATGCAGCGCGTGCGGCCGCGGCAGACCTTGAGGCTCTGCGTGGTGGCAGCGTTGGCGGCTCTGTTGCTGATGGCAACATCGACGAAGAGCTCAGGGAGCTAGAGGCGGTGCGGGAGCAGGAGGCCGCACAGGAGCGGGCGGCGCGGTGGGTGGCTGCGCACCCCCACGGGCGTGGTGGCGGCAGCCCAAACGGGCGTGGACGCGCGGGCAGCGTTTCTGGAGGGGACGCGTGCGGCGGTCGCACTCCTAGTGGTGGTCGGGTCGACGGAGATCGTGGCTCTCACAGGCAGCGCGACTCTCCCTCCCCGGACAGGCGCTGTGGACACCACGGGGTCCAGGCTATCATCAGGGAAGTCGGTCCCGGTGGCGGGTGGCCTACCCTCACCAAGACCAACTACGTCGAGTGGGCTGCGGTGATGAGGGTGAGGCTCCAGGTGCGGCACATGTGGGATGCAGTCCGGTACGGCGATGTTGACTACGACAACGATCGACGGGCACTGGATGCCCTCATTGCCGCTGTCCCGGCTGAGATGCAGTTGACGCTTTCCAAGAAGCGGACAGCCAAGGCAGCCTGGGACGCCATTGCTGCGGCACGCATCGGCAGCGACCGTGCCCGTAGGTCCACACTGCAGGCATTTCGCAAGGAGTGGGAGAACCTGGCCTTCAAACCAGGTGAGGACCTTGATGATTTTGCTTTTCGTCTCAACACTTTGCTGCACAAGATGGTGCAGTTCGGCGATGACACCTACGACGAAGAGAGAGCTGTAGAGAAGCTCCTCCGCTGCGTCCCCGAGAGGTACAAGCAGATTGCTCGCTCGATCGAGTCAATGTTGGACCTCTCCACGATGTCGATCGAAGAGGCGATAGGTCGCCTCAAGGTCGTCGACAACGACGAGCCACGGCCTCACTCGGGGCCTATCACCATCGGCGGGAAGCTTCATCTCACTCGGGAGCAGTGGGAGGCTTCCCAGCGTGACGAGAAGAAGGGGGAGTATTCCTCCTTGACAGGCGGCCATAGGCGTGGCAAGCCGGGCAAGCCCCGTGGAGGCGCCCAGGGCGGCGCCACCGGCAAACGAAAGCCGGCACGAGACGACATCTGCCACAACTGTGGTAAGACTGGCCATTGGGCTAGGGAGTGTCGGCAGCCACGACGTGGCCAGGCTCAGGCCCACGTCGCACGTGTGGAGGAGGAGCCAGCTCTGCTTCTGGCACACGCGAGCATCGAGCTACCTCCAGCAGCAACAGCTCTTCTCCACATCGACGAGTCAAAGGCAAGCGCCTTCCTCGGCGATGGCTCCAACGACGACAAGTGTGACGGGTGGTGCCTCGACACCGGCGCCACCCATCACATGACCGGACGGCAGGAGTACTTCTCCGACCTTGACACGAGCATCCGAGGCTCTGTCAAGTTTGGGGACGCCTCCGGGGTGGAGATCAAGGGTGTCGGCTCCATTCTTTTCACCGCCAAGTCCGGTGAGCATAGGCTCCTCACCGGAGTCTACTACATCCCCGCGTTGAGGAACTCCATCATCAGCTTGGGACAGCTGGACAAGAACGGCTCGCGTATGGAGATTGAGAATGGCCTCCTACGGGTCTGGGACCCCCGGGGCCGTCTTCTCGCCAAGGTAAAGAGGGGGAGCAACCACCTCTACATCCTTCACATCGAGGTAGCACAGCCACTCTGTCTTGCAGCAAGACGGGACGACGACGCGTGGAGGTGGCACGAGCGTTTTGGGCACCTCAATTTTGAGGCCCTGAAGCAACTCGGTGTCAAGGAGATGGTACGGGATCTGCCGCACATCGACCACGTGGAGCAGTTATGCGACGTCTGCATGCTGACGAAGCAGAGGCGGTTTCCTTTCCCTCAGCAGATGAGCTTCCGAGCCAAGGAGCGGCTCGAACTCGTGCACGGGGACTTGTGTGGCCCGGTGACTCCGGCCACACCAGGAGGACGGCGCTACTTCCTGCTGCTCGTCGATGACCTCTCCCGCTACATGTGGGTGATGGTCCTTGGTAGCAAGGGAGAGGCTGCAGACGCCATCAGGCGTGCGCAGGCTGCTGCAGAGGCGGAGTGCGGCCGCAAGCTGCGCGTGCTACGCACAGACAATGGCGGCGAGTTCACGGCGGCTGAATTCGCGGCGTACTGCGCGGAAGAGGCCATTCAGCGCCACTACTCTGCGCCGTACAGTCCACAGCAGAATGGCGTCGTCAAGCGGCGCAACCAGACGGTTGTGGGGATGGCTCGGGCCCTCCTCAAGCAGAGGGGGATGCCGGCTGTCTTCTGGGGAGAGGCGGTGGTGACCGCTGTCTATATCCTCAACCGTTCGCCCACCAAGGCTCTTGATGGTAAGACGCCGTACGAGGCTTGGCACGGGCGCAAGCCGACGGTCTTCCACCTGCGGACTTTCGGCTGTCTCGCGTTCGCCAAGGAGCTCGGCCACATCGGCAAGCTCGACGACAGGAGCACTCCAGGAGTGTTCATTGGCTACGCGGAGGGCTCGAAGGCCTATCGCATTCTCGACCCGAAGACACAATGTGTGCGCACGGCGCGCGACGTAGTGTTCGACGAAGGGCAAGGATGGGCATGGGACAAGGCGGTGGATGACGGCTCGACTCCGACGTACGGCTTCACCATCGAGTATGTTCACTTCGAGGGAGCTGGGGGAGCAGGCAGCTCCCCCTCACCAAGCGTTCCCGAGCCTCCACCGACTCCAGCGCTCACTACAGCGACTCGCTCTTCGTCGACACTGCCACAACCGGCGTCCCCGCGCACTCCAGCACCGACAGCCACTCCGTCGGGCACGTCTACTCCAACACAAGCTCATGTCGAGCAAAGCCCGGTGGAGTTTGCTACTCCGCTCTCCCGCGACGAGGAGCGTATCGACGCGTACTACGACAGCGAGCCGTTGCGGTATCGTACGATGGAAGACATCCTCGGCGATCAACCAGTGCCGGGACCGGCGCTTCGTGACCTGAAGGCACAGTTGCACCTTGCGTGCGATGATGGTGAACCTCGGTCTTTTGCAGAGGCCGAGAGAGACGGCGCATGGCGTGCCGCGATGCAGTCGGAGATGGACGCCGTTGCGGAGAACCGCACTTGGGAGGTTGCTGACCTCCCTCATGGGCAACGTGCGATCACCCTTAAATGGGTCTTCAAGCTGAAGAGGGATGAAGCTGGTGCCATCGTCAAGCACAAGGCCCGCTTGGTAGCTCGTGGCTTCGTGCAGCAGGAGGGGATCGACTTCGACGATGCCTTCGCCCCTGTAGCACGGATGGAGTCCGTGCGACTTCTCCTTGCACTAGCTGCCCAAGAGGGCTGGTGCGTCCATCACATGGATGTCAAGTCGGCGTTCCTCAACGGCGACTTGAAGGAGGAGGTTTACGTGCACCAGCCGCCGGGATTTGTGATCCCCGGCAAGGAGGACAAGGTGCTGCGTTTGCGCAAGGCTCTCTACGGCTTGCGGCAAGCACCGAGGGCGTGGAACGCCAAACTGAACTCCACGCTAAAGGGGATGGGTTTTGAGCAAAGCCCGCACGAGGCGGCCATCTACCGGCGGGGCAATGGAGGCAATGCCCTGCTGGTGGGTGTCTACGTCGACGACTTGGTGATCACCGGCACCAAGGATGCGGAGGTGGCGGCATTCAAGGAAGACATGAAGGCCACTTTCCAAATGAGCGACCTGGGGCCTCTCTCCTTCTACTTGGGGATCGAGGTGCACCAGGATGACTCCGGGATCACGCTTCGACAGACCGCCTACGCCAAGCGCATCGTTGAGTTGGCCGGGCTCACCGACTGCAACCCAGCACTCACTCCGATGGAGGAGAAGTTGAAGTTGAGTCGCCACAGCACGGCAAAGGAGGTGGATGCTACACAGTACCGGCGTCTTGTGGGGAGCCTCCGCTACCTCGCCCACACACGGCCGGACTTGGCATTCTCCGTTGGTTATGTTAGTCGGTTCATGCAGCGACCGACGACGGAGCACCAGCAAGCTGTGAAGAGGATCATCCGCTATGTTGCGGGGACTCTCGACCACGGTATCTACTACCCGATGTGTCGTGGAGAGGCACACTTCATCGGGTACAGCGACAGCGACCACGCCGGCGACATCGACACTAGCAAGAGCACCAGCGGGATACTCTTCTTCCTCGGCAAGTGTCTTGTTAGTTGGCAGTCAGTCAAGCAACCGGTGGTTGCTATGTCCAGCTGCGAGGCCGAGTACGTCGCGGCTTCCACCGCCTCGACTCAGGCGCTCTGGCTTGCTCGGCTGCTTGGTGACCTTCTCGGCAGAGACACTGAAGCAGTGGAACTTCGAGTGGACAGCATGTCCGCTTTGGCTCTAGCAAAGAACCCCGTTTTCCACGAACGGAGTAGGCACATCCGGGTGAGGTACCACTTAATCCGTGACTACCTGAAGGAAGGAAGCATCAAGGCAAGCCAGCTTGCGGATCTGCTCACCAAGCCCCTTGGGAGGATCAAGTTCCTTGAACTCTGCTCCAGGATTGGGATGGTTCAACCTCCTCACAAGACAACGCACAAGACTTAGGGGGAGAATGATGGAATAAGTCTTGTACTGTTTGGTCTTGGTCTTTGTTTGACTGCTGGTCCTGTCCAGGACAGCATATTAGTACTTGTATAGGACAGCATCTTGGTCCTATATAGGACAGTAGTTAGGATAGCATCTAGAACTGCATTAGATCATCTAGGCTGCACTTGCTTTATGCTTTTAGACTAGCATCTTAGACCAGCATATTAGCATATGCTGGCCCTTGGCCAGCTATAAATATGTATCCACAACCCCTTGGGTTGGCATGGCATTGTGTGAGTTGTGTGAGAAATAAACCAGAAAATTGCCCCATCTCCTAGTGTCATCCTCTCTCAATGAGAGTTACAGTTCAGTTTATAACATACAATTGCCCCATCTCCTAGTGTCATCCTCTCTCAATGAGAGTTACAGTTCAGTTTATAACACAGTATGCAACATAGACCATATAATTTTGACAATTTTCACTGTTATTATGGTGGTAGTTTTTAGTTATAAATACAAGCTCAGGATCACAGAACCTCACCTCAGTATCTAGTTACTATCTTACAGGGCTACCGGCTACAGATATAAACTTTGGATGTCCTGACGCTAGTCATATATTTCAACTAATTATGCTGTCCGAAGGTCAACAAACAAAAGTATGGGGGGCTAGATGACTAAGCAACCATACAACCTTGCCTCACCATCTGTCACGCATTCACATCTCAAACATGGGTTCCAGGATGCAAAAATAAACATCTAGCAGCCACATACCAGTTTGGACAACGGGATCTTTTAAGGTTGAACACTATTGGCCTAAGGAGAACCAAAAAACATATGCTAACTACATTACCAATATGGATTCAGTAAAAAATCTATGCCACATGTCATTCAACACAACAACAGAAGAACTGGGATAGTTTGTTCTGGCCACCATAAAAAATCAATAGTAGTATTGCTTAGTGAACGAGTATATACTAATACTATTTCATTGAAAAGAATACATATTGATGTGTTCAATCATCATCAGTTGTCATTATTTCTCTAACAAAAAATGCCTTGCCCCTCGGCTCAGAGTACTACGATGACAACAACTTGAATTGAATCATGCCGCAGATATTTCCCCAACTCCATTGGGAAATCAAATCTACCTATGTCTCACACTTGAGATCTAGTAAATCTCAAAATTGGAATGCAAAATCTTACGAGCTTGCCTTGGCTCCATCTGCCGCAGCAGCAGCCGCCATCGCTCCCTCCGCGGAAGCGGCCGCCTCCGCCTCGAGCTTCTTCTTGTTGCGCTCGAGTGCCTCGCCGACCTCTTTGGGCATGTACTTCTCGTCGTGCTTGGCGAGCACCTCGGTGCCGCGGAGGAAGCACGCGCATTCCCGCGCCTTCTCGGCGACCTTCCTGCCGTCGTCCCGGCGGACGTCGTCAGTGAAAGGCTTGAGGAACCCCTCGACGACGACGGAGTGGCCCTCACGGAAGAGGTCGGGGAGCGCGCCGTCGTAGCGGACGAGCACGTCGGTGATGAGGTCGGTTACGACGAACTCCATCTCGGGGGAGCCGGGCGTGGGGTGGGCAACGGAGCCCTCGAGCACAAGCCCCCCGAGGCGGACGCGGGACTTGGAGGGGTCGGCGGCGAACTTGGCGAGCGCATCTGTGGGCGTGACGTAGAAGACGAGCTGGTCCTGGAACGTGGCGAGCACGGTGACCACGAACCCGGCCGTGCAGCCGAAGGCGAGCGCGTAGGACCAGAGGCGGCGGGTCTGGAGCTGGCGCGCGCGGGCGCCGATGTCCACGGAGCGGGGGCGGGACGAGGGCCCCGCGCGCCGCGTGGCGGAGGCGAAGGAGCGGAGGAAGGGGCTGAGCGGATCGGGAGCGGGGGCGGCGGCGCGTGAGACGGGGACAGGGGTCGGGGCGTGGAGGAGGGCGGAGAGGGCGCGGCGGCAGGGGAGGAGGCGCGAGAAGGCCATGGGGTCGGGTCGGGCCGGGTGGGATCTGGAGGGTGCGGAGACGAACGGGGAAAGGCGTAAGTGGGTGGTCGGCTGCAGCAGATCGGCTTGTTGCGCACGGCACGGCGCACGCCGGCGTGGGCCGCGCCAGCCGTGGTCAGCGGCTCAAGTGAGCCCACGTCGTACCGGTTCTCTCTTCTCTGTGAGAGAGACAATAAGAATATTTTCTAAAGTTCTGCAATTTGGAGCAATTTTTTAGGCACGAAGACCATTTTCTCAAGTTTATTTGACACGGGGATGTGCCCCCTAACATTTCTTTGCTCTGAAAGCTGTTGAATTTTGGAATAAAAGTATTTCCATCCGGTTTTTAGTTAATGACGCAAGGACAATATTCTATGTTCTAGCAAGCAACCACAGAAGATTTGCTATACAGTTTGATGCACATAAATATACAGCGACAGTATGCAGTCAAGCTGAAGTGAACCATTGGCCTTGCGCCATGGAGTAGGATGACAGTAGTTATGCAACGAAATCTCCACAAAACGGCATTACCTGCCCAATAAGTTGTTGTCTGCTCATTATTTTCTGATGAGGCGATGCCAACGAATAGTAAAACGCATATCACGCTGCTTGCTGAGAGGAGTTGGAACTGCCAAAGTTCAGGAGCACGTTCCTGTGCAATGAGCATCGGCGCAGCGGCAGACGGGCTGCCCTGAAGCCTCCCATCCATTGAACCCACGCTCTAGCACCATGATATTCTTGATTCCTGAACCCTCCTTGGTCTCCGATAGATAGTAAGAGAACATGAGAGCACATGATGGACCTCGCACCTATAGTATGATGACAGAAAAGTTAGCAATGGAAAGAAGAAATCTTTCCTTTTTCATGTAATGTCCCTACATTGGAGGTACGTTGAAACCAGAAACATATGGTATTAAAATAAAGAACTACGATCAAGAGTCAAAACATAATCTGATGCATTTCTATTCCTGCCATTGGATTATAGCAAGTTAGCAACGTTGTTGCAGAACTGACACAACCAGGGATATCAACAGAGAATATGACCATTACTAGGAAGTAAGACTGACTTTGTTCTTGAACCAATACAGAATAGGTACTAACATTTTCTTGAACCAATACAGAGTAGCTGCTAAAACAGGTGGATGCAGAGCTAAGAAAGATGATAGTGTGCATTAATAGTCAGTTTAGCATCCAATTTGCCATCTATTTCATTAGATAACGTTTAAGGACTTGTTGGATACTTCAGCAAAGCCTTGGCCACTGCAACCAGCAACTTCAGTGCAAATGAAACACCACGCGCCTTCTATTCTATATCAAAAGTTGGAACCACATCACAACAGATATCTACCCTAATTTCTGACAGGCGAAAGTAATTCATCATCTGTAGACTGTAGTAGTATCAGAAACATTTTATAGTAAACAAAATAAGGTGTTCCACACTTCTTCTATTCTATATCAAAAGTTGGACCAACATCACAACAGATATCTACCCTGATTCCTGACAGGAGAAAGTACTTCATAATCTGTAGACTGTAGTATCAGAAACATTTTCTAGTAAACAACACAAGGTTCAGTTACTTTGTCGAAAGTTCTCATGTACCAACCCCCCCCCCCCCCCCCCCCCCCCCCCCCCCAAATTGTGGTGTGATGATTTCTGCACTGCTCTCCACAAGGGATTGGATTTAGAATTTGACAGACTATTTCAACGGGCAAAAAAGAAGAGGAAGAAACAGGGAAACACCTCCCAAAATCAAATGTCTATAATAAAGATAGTAGTACCTAAACTTTATGTCTACCTACATGGATGGTTCTGAATCCTAATTATACATAATTTGCAAAATACGCTTAGGCTGAATCAGTGCCTAGTTCCTAGCTACAACCCCACCAGAGCATATCTAGCTACAACCCCTCAAGAGCATCCCAGAAATGCACATTGATTATAAAAGCTATTAACAGGGAACAAAGTGCTGCATATGCAGGTCCCATACAGACAGATAACACGGGAATGTAGAGAACAAGCATGAGAACAAAATGCGGTCGCCAAGCTTCCATTGGCTTAATAATTCCGTGCTTGGTGACATCTAAAACACAGTCAAACGATGAAATGACCATCTGGATATGCAAATTATCGGTTTTCCACCACCACACTTGGCACAACCATAGTCGCCATAAGCAAACCCATACGTGGTTCTTTGTGTGGTTCTTGCCCAGTGTTGAATGTGAAACCTAGATCGAGGAAATGTAATCGCAAATGTACTCGAGATGGAATTGAGGGAGAAGCGCGGAGGGCGGATCTGAGACCTGACTGAGTGCGCAGTGGAAGACGAGGGTGTCCTTGCCGCTGGCGGCCCGCGCCAGCTCCGGCATCCGCGCCTTGAACCCGCTGCTGGCGTAGTGGTGCGAGCCCCCGATGTGCGCCTGGTAGCTGCGCTCGTCGTCCCTTCAATTCCCATACCGCAAACACACCGCAAGGAGGGATTAGTCCCCAAATCGGCGACGAATAGAGCTATACGGCACAGGAGGCGGCGGCGCTCGCTCGTACCTAACGTCGATGATGGCGAGGCGGTTGTTGCCGCGCGCCATGGACACCAGCTTCGCCGCCGACACATACGACACGCTCCGCGCCATCATCCCCTGTACCGTAGGCGTGAACCGGAAGCCGGAACGAGAGGCCTGCGTTCTGCGGCATAGGCTGTAAGTTTATAACTGGACCGACTCCATAAAGTCAACATGAAAAGCCTAGAAAAACTCAACAATCCAACCGGAGAGACTATAACAGCCCACCGATAGACTACATAACAGCCCAAAAGTTCAATGGGCCAAATTTTAGGATTTATAATTGGCAGGGGCCGCGCGAACGCGTACCCCCTCTGCCACAAATTATGACGTCCACTCTCCCACTTTGAGGAGATGGTAAACCAACGCACCCGCCAAGTGCAATGCGGGCCATTGACCTAGGCCACGGGCCTTCATGATCGCCCGTCGACCCCGTCCAGGTAAGTATGTTGCAAGGTGGGCAGGGGCGCAGGTTATGTAAACGCTTCCCGAGTTCGAAGCAGCTTGGCTTGGCGAGGTGGGACTAAACGAAACGCACCACACCCTTACCCTCCAACGCGACGCGAGCGCCGGTGCAGTCGGTTCGATGTTTCTGTGGGCTGATTTCTACGGCCCATAAGATGAGCCCTTCCAATTTTCGGGCTCCTGCGCGCGAAACCTTTTCAGGCTCGCTCGCCGGCGGCGGGCTTCCAAAAATTTCCCCCTTCCCTCTGCCGCTCCACAATCCAGTTTCGACTCAGCTCGGCCGCCCACCGATGCCGTCGGGGTCGGGGTCCCGGGGCAGGCGGCCGCGGCCACCGGCGGAGGAGGATGAGCCTGCAGCGGTCCCGGTGGTCCAGGTGGCCTCGTCCAGCTCGGACGAGGAGAGCTCGTCGTCCGAAGAGGAGGACGAGAGAGAGGGATCCGGCACGGGGGCGAGGGGGCGGCGCGGCGGTGCTAGAGGTTGGATTTCGACTGGCAAAGCCGAGGCGGAGAGGGACCACCTTCCCAGCTGCCCCATCTGCATGAACGAGTGGACCGCCGACGGCGCGCATCGCGTCAGGTGAGAAGGAATTGCGCTGATTTTGTGGAATTGTTTGCCAGCTAGATTGGTACTGCTGTTGTGATTCGCTGATTCTATACCGCTGTAACTACAATTACGCTTCATCTTTGACTTATGAACACTCTCGATTTGTGTTGGAAGAGTGATGTGCTTGTGATGTGAGTGGCCCCTTTCGAATCACAAGCGCTCTCGTCGTATGATTGAATCTCCAGGAGCGTGGTTACTAAGTCTTTTGAGTTCTCTTGACCCGATGGTAACTACAATATTGATCCTACTGGAGATTACGTGAGAAATGAGCACCAAGCCAGATAGGCAACTCAATTGAAATGCCTGGGGAATTATGAAAATGAAAAATAATTCAACCATGTATGCAAAACTAACCATCTTGCTACTATGGAATTCTATTGTCATCAGTCCATTAACTCCAACCTGCAACTTTATAGATAGACATTAAGCATGTGAAGGGCCGTTGATATTTTATTCTAAGGTACTTATAAAATTGCTTATAATGCTGCGAAATTGTCTTATTAAATGTCACTGCATGAAACATTTGAAGGAGTGCTGATTATTTGTCATTATAAGCACTTAAAAATTGCTATGATGTAGAGTTTGTTCTTATGCGCCATTGGGAGTGTTTTTGTTTTACTTTCTCGCTTCTTGATGAAAAATATTTTGTTTGCTTCAATTTTACTGTATCATTTAGCTTTTTCTCATTTAGTGGCATTAATGGCATACACAATTATGTTTTAAACATTGTGGAAGATCTTCAAATGCTAACTATGTGATATTCTGTACCTAGCTGCATTCCTTGTGGGCATGTCTATGGAAGATGCTGCTTAGAGAGATGGTTACTGCAGTTTGCAAAGAAAAAAGCACCGGTATACTGACTAATACGTGGTAGTTCAAAATAATATCCTTAAGTATATAACGTTATTGAGTGATGGACTGATGGCCTTTTGATTAATCGGATTCTTCTTTTTTAACTTCATTCAGTGTCCTCAATGCGGCAGGAAATATAAAACAAGCCATATTATCAACTTATATGTACCAGAAATTGCTATTCCGAATAATGATCTTGAGAAGGTTAGTTTTACTTCTTACTTCTCTGTAGAGGTAGTTCTTGCCATCTACTGATTCTTGTTTTGTTTCATTTATGCAGCAAGTGCTGTCACTGAGAGAGAAGAATGAATCTCTTGAGAAGCAAGTAAGATCCTTTTTTTGTACATTTTTTTATTCAACCTGATAGAGGATCACTCTGTCCCAGAAATAACTTCACATTATTCTGTTCCCAATGATGTAATTCCCTGGTGGCTACTGATTGTATGTCGGCCTCTAGTTAAAGGAAATCATTTCCATCTAAAGAAAATAAAAAGCTAGTTAATTGTAATCTATTGCAGGTTTGGTTCATGTGGTCACTAATAAGCTTTTGAATTTTTCACGACAAAGATGTAAATGTTGCTAGTTTATGCAATTTTTAGCTACTGTTTGTTCTGCTATAATATCTGACATGCATCATGACATCAAGATTCAAGATTACCTGAGTTGCATATTCTTTTTCTCGAAGCTTATGCCCCTTTCGCATTTCAATACAGCAAACAAAATTACTTGAGGAGATAAAAGAGCATAAGGTACTTGCTGAATTGAACTACTTTTCTCTAATTCAATTAAGCAATATTAATAGTGGATAAACCTTTACGAGTTCAGTTGAGTCTCATGTTTATTCATGAATATTTCTGTATTTGGCTTGCAGAGGCAGATTATTCTGCAGCAAAATATAATATATGAATCAAACTTAAAGAGACAGGTAGTGCACTGGTACTCAGATTATTATGATTAATAATGTCAATAATAAAAGCTTGATATTAACTATGTTACAACAATTTGTGAAGAAAATGAGAGAGCAATTATCAGATGGAACAAAAGATGCAGTACCAATTGCCTCACTAACAGAGGACATTGACTGTAGTAATCTTTGCAGTTTTGTTCTCCAGGTCTGTTTTCTATTGTTGTTTGTTTGCTTCTTTTGCTATATTTGATTGAGCTATGATGAGATTTATTTTCAGTTTCATTTGGTTGTGTCAACTAATGTGGCTCTAGCCATGCTGTATCTCATAATCTACTTGTGAAGTATATACCTTGCTTGTCATTCTGACTTCATTCATACAGTTAGCTCAACAGAAGCATCACAATGGCAATAGAATTATAAAAGGATCTTATTATTCAGTATTCACTGAGGTACAATTCGCAACCATGTTTTGTAGAATGAATTTCTCCTTGACGGAGCTCGAGTCATGGCCATAGATGCATCCAGCCATGTTATATTCACTTCTGGAAGGGCACCTGGATTTGGTTCTGAACATGTCCTTACAAAGGTACTTACTGATTTAGATTATGTCTAATGACTTTAGGCAAATTATCCTTCTCAACATAAGGTTTGGGTGTGTTTTCACCTCGTGCATCACAACTCCTTATTTAAACAGATGAGCATGTTTGCTGGACTGGGAATGCAGAAAATCCAACTCCCTCCTGATACTAAAGCTATTAGGGACATCTGTATACTGCCTGAAGGGCGTGCTGTTTTTGCATCACTAGGCAGGAAATTGTCACTTTTCAGGTCTATATAGAAAGTTTTCTTTTTGTTGTCATAAAAAAACATTACTCTGATATCTGACATGTTCTTATGCTTTATATCCCAGCATGGCAACCAACAGTGTTGTCCTTCAATATGATTTACCGGTAATTCTTTGACCTTGTGATTTTACAATACGCTTGTGCTCCTGATATATTGGTTCAAAACTGATACAAAAAAATTATCCACATATATGTTTTCTTCTAAAGCGTTATTAGATATTTTAGATGACCTTTTCTTTTACTTAGGAGTGGTATTTAAAAGGCTGCTCCATTTCTACTTGGCCACTTGTTATAGCTTTACCTCTTGGATATTGAAATGCACCATTGACAAAGCCATACATTAACCTTCAGAAAGATATATTTTTCTTTTTTTCAGATTGGTTTCAATCTATTAGTTATATATACCATTTACTTGCTAAAGTAGGTGAATGAGTAACAATATGGAATTGCTTATCCTGACTTGCTGATCTTCTGTGTTTCAATATCTTGCAGTCTCCAGGATGGTCCTGTTCAGGGGATCATACTAATTCAATTCACATTTATGCTGGACTACAGGTTGAATTTTCAGTATCCCTTGTGATTTTCTCTTAACCTTTTGTTGCATTCTGGAGGATTGAATAGGAATTCTCTATTGAATTAACAGAACGGCATGCTATTGGTCTTTGATATTCGTCAAACTTCAACACCTTTACATTCTGTTATGGGTCTATCAACACACCCAGTCCATACGGTCGGTTCTTCTGTAGATGCCAGTGGTTCCAGAAAGATTCTTTCTGCTTCTTCTATAGGACCCTGCATTTGGGATGTTGATGGCAACGAAAATAGGTAGGCAGTGGATTGAAATGTTCTTGCATTAATTTATATTGATTGCTGTTCTTGGTCTTTAGAACTGTAGGATGTGGTTATTATTTGTAGCTCGCATGCTTACGTCTAGGCCTATTTTTCAGGCCAAAGTTGCTACACGGGATGGAAAACCAAGGGGTCTGTATTTCTCTTGCTTGCAACCCATCCAGTGATCTCCTAGTGGCTTCCTACCGACCGAAATTTGAGGTGCCAGATGGTGGGGTCATTTCTCAAGCAGTGACACCACTGTCACTGACGCCCACTGGTTCAGGGAAGCTAGGGCGCCATGTCCTCATGACAGGTGGCACATCCTGTGCCGAGGGTCATATCTGCAATGGCAGTGTGAGTGATTTGCGAATGTCCAAATCCGCAATCATACCCTGTGGAAGCAATCAACACCTCTTTGCATATGGTGATGAGTCGTTGTATGGACTTCGCACTTGGCGGCTTCCTTCGTTTCAGACATTCACTGATCTCAGCCCCCACCAACAACCAATCCTTGATGTAAGGTTTGCAGAAAGTTCAACCGGAGAGAAATACCTTGGGTGCCTAAGCGCTGAGAAAATGCAGGTATTCAGAGTTAGGTAGCTAGCCTGATGGAGTCTGTCATTGAGTTCATTTTTTATTATTATTGATGAAACTGGAGGTTATTTTTGTTTCTGGTAGCTGTTCATGCTTAACATGCTAGTACTTCGCTAACAAATAACAGATCGCGATGTGCTCTGTACAGTGGTCGCTAAAGCTCATAAGCGTGGTGTGCAAAAACAATATTTTAGGAGGTTTCTGGTTCGAGTACGTCGGTAAATAGTGTACTTGAATATGTTGCTGTTTAAGTGTTGACTGATCTGTGTACTGTTTGTTGTAATCAAGGAAACAGATGGGCAGCAATCTGTCACACCTTTGACACTAGTAATACACTGATATTTCCAGTTTGTACCAGTATCATCATTGCCCATCACTTTTAAGGATAACATCAGGCATTTAAGGATAACGCCTTTGACACTACTTATTGCTCCATGATTTTGTTTTGCAGAAAATTGAGATTTGTTTTCAGAACGCACCTTGATAGTTTCCAATAGGACTGAGCAACATTTGCATCCTTTTGAAGGCTTTGATCTATAGAACTGTAAGTATAGCACTTGACTTAATGTGTGATTGTTGTTTTGCGAACACATTACACAATTCTTCATCACTATATAGCAGCGCAACCTTCAGTTGTGCATGGGGCAAGTTTCAGCACTCGGGGTAGAGCGCGCGGTCCCTGGATGAGTCGAGGCAGTAGTAGTACACCATGGAGTTCCGCTGCGCCCACCTTAAGGCGTCCTCCTGCCGCGTGCTGAGCGCCGACCCGGACGGCGACGCCGGCACCGGCCGGCACCCCGGCGCCGCGTCCGCCGCGCAACCGCCGATCTTGAGGTCCGCGAACCGCGACACGAACGGCTGGTACCGGTAGTCGGCGCGGTAGCGGCCGCCGTCGGTGGCCCAGTCGGAGGCGTCCCAGATGGAGCCGTACGCCCACATCTCCCGCTCCGGGAACGTGGCCTCCGTCTTCCTCTCGTACCGCCTGATCGGCACGTCGTCCACCAGGAACCTGCAAGCCAGTTGCCCAACAGCTCATGTGAACGTGCTGCTCTAAAATGGATGATAAAAGTCGAACGGATTGTGTCAGTCCAGACAAGCATGCAGAGAGAGGCTCACAGGATCTGGTCCGGGTTCCAGATGATGGCGTAGTGGTGGGAATCGGCGGTGGGGTCGAACCAGAGGTGGAACCTCATCTCCCGGCCGTGGATGGTGCCGTCGCCGCTGCCGCGCACGTACACGTTGGTTTGCAGCGTGTACGGCTCCCCCGGCACCGTTCCCAGCAGCTCCATGTCGATCTCGTCGTGGTAACCCGGGCACTGCTCACTGTTCGACAGCTGCGCCACCCATGCATCACCATTTCAATATCGCGGTAGCTAGCATGCACATTGGATTTGATTTGGAGGCATCATATATGCATAGATGAGCACGTACGTAGAAGGCCGTGTTGACGCCCGCGGTATAGCCCGGCTGCACCTTGATCGACGCCCCGAAGTAGCCGTTCCGGTACGCCCGCGCCGACTTGAACCCGCTTCCTGAAGCAACAACAATATTTTGGAAGAACGACCAGAAGAGTGAGTACGTCACTGCAGTTAAGGTCAGGTGAACTCAAACTGTAAAATTGGCGACCGATCACCTGAGCTGCTGTCCATCAACAATGTCAGCGACTTGCCGTCCGGCGAGAGGGTCTGGTGCTGCGAGCCCCACAGGACGCGGTAGTCCTCCGAGAAGGCCACGGACCTGTACGTGGCGCTGGGATAGTAGCCTGGAGAAGGAGGCTGCTGGGCGAAGCAGGGGTGAAGCATGGGAAGCATGCACGCCAGGAGCAGAGCTGCTTGCACAGCTGGGACTGCGAGATCACCAAGCCTTGCCATCTGGCCGCTAAGTGATAGTGTTTAGATTTGTCTGGCAATTAGTTTTGCGTCTGTGTGTGATAAAATTTTGGGTTGCGAGAGGTTCTTTTATAGGAGAGATCTATAACACTATGCTTCCCTGGTCCCACAAAAATGTGATTGGAAGGGTGATGGGAGTTCAATTATTAAGCGGAGAGTAGAGACAAAAATGCTAAAGATTTGGGGGCCATGGATGGACCTGTGGAGTACGTGGATAGTGAATGTGATCTTGGCCCCCAAAAGTAGCACAAAAGATTGGATATCATCACCTCTCGCACAAGAAATGCAGCTAGTGAGTGTACTGTGAACTTTTTAGTTTGAGAATTCGCAAATCTCACCGTGGAATAACACAAATAGCAGTGATGTCCCTTGCGTTTATTCGTCCCATGGTAACCAAGTTACAGCTGCATACTTTCGGTAACTAATCTCCAGCAGCAAAGAATAAACTAAAGCGCTATTATCTAGTAAGTTTTGCCTCTTCTTCCTTTTGATCCAAGGAAAAAAGGTTCTTTGCTGCAATACTTACACTTGGTATTTCAACCGCAGCCAGGATAATTTGGTCACAAAATTCAACAGAACTGATTGGCATGGCCTCAAACTGTAGCTTAGTACAAAGTACAAACAGTAGCATTTTCATCAAATAATTATCAATCTAGTAAAAAACCTTGGTTTATTGCTCAGTACAAGAGAACCGTACGAATAATTGTTTCAGTACTATCACAACCGACAACCGACAAGCGATTCGTTGACAAACTGGAGAGGGTGAGCTGAAACTCGGGCAACTAAACCTGTGCAAGTTGCCAAGAGGGCCGAGATTGCAGCAGAAATACAGGATTAAAAAGCAGCATTTGTGTATGCTGAAGAGGGTGAGCTTATAGATCTTAAAGGAAAGAACATACTACTTCAGAAGCTGAAACTGCTTGTTGGCCTGTCACCATCATTGTACCAAGCAGCACAGAATGATCAATCATTAGATTTAGAGATCCATGGCCAGAGCTGGTTTTAGATACTGCAGGACCAGTGTCAGAAACTGTGATGCATCAAAGGCCGCCCTGCTCAGAATTTTGTCTTACTGAGCTCTCAAGAGTGAATGAGTGATTGATCAGCTTCAGTTTACGACTCTTCAGCTCCATAGACAGCCAAATCTGTATATAGACTGATGTCACATTCATATTTTGGGCCTAATTAATGATCTGTACATAGACTGATGTAACATTCATAGCCGGGTTATGCATTGCTTCTGAAAGATATTAACTAATCAAAACGTCCCTCTATTTTAGAAGGCTATGTTTTGCATGTACTATACTATATAACGTGGAAGAGTCTCTCTTGTGTCCACAGCATTTCTTCTCCACAACATCAATGTTATGGAAGGGGGCCAAATCTAGAGAATCTAGCTCCCTGTGGAGTGCAGACAAATGTCACACATCCATGTGGCCATACCGCCTACAAATTTTCAAACACAATTAGGTACACTTTCAACCTAATAATAACCTTTATGGCATTGCAGAGGACCATGCTCCAAAGCATCTGTACGTCGATGAGCTATATGGTACATGCATCTAGTCATACTTGGGCCAATGGGGCCTCCATGGAGTATGTAGCTAGACAGTCTCCCTTTTGCTTCAGTTGCCGACACTATCGATGGAAGTGTACTTTTGGCAATAATAGTGATGCACGAAGGTCCTTCCTGGAATGGAAATTGCTTGAAGCTAATTTCTACATTTCAACATAAGAGAAGTCCTGACTGTAACGTTTCTCTTCGTATATCAGATTATCAGTTTTTTAGCACTTTGCTGTTCACTGTTGCTTGCATATAGGCAGTGGCAAAAGAATGCGGCCTGAATGGTGCATTGTTCATACGTTCAAGCAGGACCTTTCTGCAAGGTTGGATTCAACAGTAGTTGACCAGTCCCACATGTCTTATTGTTTGAGTTGAAAAATGTGATGTGTACCATTGACTTAATCACCCCTAACTATGAATTCAATTCTCCACTCATTTGCACACATGTGATTCTTGTTGTAAATGAAATGGACAATGAACAGTGGCTCTTTCATTCATCGGTGTGCAGTTTATATAGGAGAGTGACGCACCCTTTGACATGGGCATGCCTCTGCCTGTTGGGCAAGAGGACCATCGAATGGCAACTGCCGAAGAGCAGTTACCTATCGTCTGAGCATTTCGTAACACTCCCCCTTGATCAGTCGATCGTTGGTGAACACCTGAGAATGTACTCCCCCTAAAACCCTACGGGAAAAATATGAGGAGATAGAATATGATACATTGTGAAAACTCCTTAAATATGAGAAATGGATACAACGTATATCATGTCTTGATTACCGCCCTGTAAAAATCCTTATGGGAAAAATCGGGAAATAGATATGGGTTTTGTGTTGTATTGCCTCGTTAAAAACCTATTATAAGAAATTTTTTTAAAGCAAAACTCATATATAGAAAAAAAGTGCAATAGATGTTTGGGACATATCGGTGTTCACGGAGATACTCCCCCTGAACCTTGTAGATCCTTAAGTCGTCCAATACCTATCCCATCAACGCATTTGCGGAAAGAGGAATATGGCAGACTTTGTAAATAAATCAGTGAGGTTGTCGCATGATTTGGTCTGCAAGACGGTTATTTCACCACTCTGTTGGAGTTCGTGAGGGTAAAACAAGTTAGGATTAATATGTTTAATCCGGTTTATCTTTATATAACCTGTCTGTATCTGAGCAACACAAACAGCATTATCTTCATAGATAATGGTGGATGATCCTATAGGACCAATAACATATGATTGTTGTATGTGGTTTACTATTCTGCGAAGCCAAATGCATTCGCGAGAGGCTTCATACAATGCTATGATTTCAGAATGGTTCGTGGACATATCGATCAGAGTCTGCTTAGAAGACTTCCATGATATAGCCGTTTCACCGTGTAAGAACACGAATCCTGTCTGCGATCTAGCATTATAGGGATCAAAAAGATAGCCAGTATCAGTGTATCCAATCAAAGCTGGATCTCGATTTCTTCGAAAGAAAAGACCTAGATCTGGTGTGCCTTTGAGATACCGTAAGATATCTTACTCCTTTCCACTGGCGTTTGGTAGGAGCAGCGCTATGTCTAGCTAGTAGATTCACTACAAATGCGATATCATGCCTGGTGCAATTTGCAAGATATATAAGCGTGTCAATGGCACTAAGGTATGGAACTTCTGGGGCCAATACTTCTTCTCCGTCTTCCCTGGGTTTGAATGGATCAGTATCTTTTTCAAGAGATCGCACGACCATGGGAGTCTTGGACGGATATACTTTGTCCATATTGAATTTCTTCAATATTTTCTGGATATAAGCAGACTGTTGTATAAGAATTCCAGTGGGAAGGTGTTCGAGTTGTAAACCCAAACAAAATTTGGTTTGACCCAAATCCTTCATCTCAAACTCCGTCTTAAGATGTTTGCGCGCTTTCTCTATATCTTCTGTGTTGCCAATGATATTTAAATCATCTACATACACTGAGATAATGCAAAATCCTTTAGAGGACTGCTTAATGAAAACGCATGGGCAATTATCATTGTTGGAGTATCCCTTTTTGACAAGGAACTCCCTCAGTCGGTTGTACCACATTCGTTCCAACTGCTTCAAGCCATAGAGTGACTTAGACAGTTTTACATAATACATGTTGCGGTTTGCGTGAGGATTCGGTGCAGAGATTCCATTTGGAACCTTCATGTATATGTCAGAATCCAGTGACCCATAGAGATATACGATCACTACGTCCATCAACTACAAGGATAGACGATTTTGTACTGCCAGTGATATCAGGTATCGGAAAGTGATTCGACTTATTACTGGTGACTATGTCTCATTAAAATCAATGCCGAGTCTCTGCGTAAACCACTGTGCTACTAGCCTTGCTTTGTATCTCACCACCTCATTATTTTCATTCCGTTTTTGAACGAAAACCCATTTGAATCCCACAGGAAAGACTCTTGGAGGTGTAGGTATTACTGATGAGAATACCTCTCTTTTCTTTAGCGAGGCTAGCTCTGCCTAGATTGCTTCCTTCCATTGATTCCAGTCCGAGCGCTTACGACACTCTGCCATGGACTTTGGTTCTGGATCATTGAGAAGGTTGTCCACAACCGTAGCTGAGAATTGATCATCGACAATCGTAGTTTTACGATTATGAGACTCTCCAGAACTTGCATAGTGGATGGAAATCTCCTCTACGGAATTTTCCTGTTCCCCTTGTGACTCCTCATGATTTTCCAATACAAGCGTGTCAGGGTTTTCCGATGCTCCAGCCTCTAATGGTGTGTGCACTTGAGAGCTGGGTTGTGGATTTGTATTATCCACAGGGTGTATATTACCCTTCGTGTGTCGGTCAACCTCGGGTTGACCTGCATTTACTGGCTCGGAAGTTTTCTTCTTCCTTTGACCGTTGGTGCAGGATGGTTTATCCTGCTTGGTGAACGCTTTCCTTTGATGCTTGTTAGGCGTTGATTCCTGCTGGGTAGCTGTACTTCTCCCCCTCTTTTTCTGAATTGGAGTTGAATGGTTTTATTTGGTACCTCCACTCTTTCGGGCGTATTCCTAGCTGGAATCAAGGATTTTGTGATACCTTTGTAGTCAGTAAATGCATCTGGCAGATTATTTGCAATGTCATGCAAATCAATGATTTTCTGAACTTGGAGTTCAGATTCTCGAGTACGTGGATCCGAGGATAGGATGGTTTTGCCCCCCCCCCCCCCCCTCGGCCTCCCGTGCGCATGCGAGCGCCACAGTGAAGGGGCTGAGTGGTAGGAGGTTCCGCACCCTGTCGTGCCACCATTGTGACCGATGGGTGTGGAGAGGTCACTGGCACCGATGAAGAAGTCCCGGCTACTAGGGAAAGTTGGCCGGTGCACCGAAGTCCATGGTCGGGGGCCCCATGTGAAGTGTGGGCTCCACTGGTGGCGTGGGAGTCGGGAGGCGCTCTGGCGTCCTAATGAAGGTGGTGAGGCCGTGGATGGGGCACCAGCGGCAGGATGTCAACGGCGAGGTCGGTGCTGGTGCGGTGTCCCTTGGCGTGATCGTGCTAGGGCCAGCCCCCGGGTCGCCGTGAGGCCCCGGAAAGATCCAAGATCCAAGCGGCGGCACGGGCCACGCTGGCGTCGACCACCATGGTGGCGGTTGCGGAACCGCCACCCACGTCGAGCCATGGGATGGTGCCGTCCGTGGTGGCCAACTGGACCACGGCGTGGGCGATGAAGGAGAGAGAAAATGCGGCGGAACTCGCCGCCGGTGAGAACTGCTTGAAGGTCGCGGACGACACGACGAGCGCGGTCGCAGCGGGGATCATCCAGGAGTTGGCGAAGAAGAGCAACGAGGAAGGACACGGTGAGTGCCATCATCGGCATTGCTTACCCGCTGATCTCCGGCGAGGTCACCGGCAGTTGCCTTTCGTCAAGTTTCTTGTTCTCTCTGTTTTCTCTCTTTTCTCAGTTTCTGAGAGCAGAAGTGTCTGATAACGTGTTGTAAATGAAATGGACAATGAACAGTGGCTCTTTCATTCACCCGTGTGCAGTTTATATAGGAGAGAAGGACGCGCCCTTTGACATGGGCATGCCTCCGCCCGTTGGACAAGAGGACCATCGACTGGCAACTGCCGAAGAGCAGTTGCCTATCGTCTGAGCATTTCGTAACAATTCTCTCATCATTTCATCCTCATTATGAAAGCCAGGGGAGGACTTGAGAATATATTGATCAACAAAGTTATGCAAGTTCGGTGTTTCGGACTAAGTTTTCTCTAATTATATGGTCCCCTTCTAATTTTATCAGAAAATATAATGAACAATAGGAAAGTTTGATTTGATCTGCCATGATAATCTTATCACAGCAGGGGAATGGAAGGAAAATGTCATCGCAGACTACTTTACTACCAAAATGAACCATGGCCCAGAAGAACTAATCAGAGCATCAGGAAGTTGAGAATAGTGACTAAAATGCAATGTTCAGTTAAGTCAGTGGTGGATACAAAACACCATTTCAGATTTGTGTAGTTAATAATTTAGTGAGTTACAAGGATCGTCGGTAGTACACCTTAGCTAAACAAGCTTGACCTACCTCCAAATCAGCGCCGCGGGTACAGCGTCCTCAAGGTGTCGATGACCGGACGGAACCCGTCGCGGAGCGGGACGACGGAGACGGCGCGGGTGCGCTCGACGGCGGCGCCCTTCCTGGGCGCGCGCAGCGCCATGCGGCACATCTCCCCGTTCAAGGCCTCCGCGGCGGCGCGGGCGGCTCCTGGGTGCGCGGCGAAGAGGCGCGCGAGCTCGTCGGCGGGGCATCCCATCAGGTCCCGCGCGGCGCGGTCGAAGAGCACGACGGGGAGGACGCGGTCGCGGGTGGCGATGGAGAGGAGCAGACGGTACACGCGTGCGGGCGCCGGGGCGGACTGCCCGCAGACGAAGCAGGACGCGGCCTGGTCCGGGAGCGCGAGCTGGCAGAGCGGGCAGGAGAGGTAGGAGAAGTTGGAGGTGTCGGCCGCCACGATGGTGCAGAACGGCGGCGTCCACGTCGCCGCCGCGCCGCCGCCGGTGCTGCAGGTGCAGGGGGCGAGGGACATCTCTGTTTCGTTCGGCCCAGTCCCAAAAGCCCATGACCTATTTCTCCTTTCGCGGCCCACTAGTACCAGCTACGAGTGCGCAGAAGCGGCCGCTCTACGAGCACCGTTGATTGCCCATCAGACGGCCAGAACTCACGTGCACCCTTCTGGATAGCCCGTCTCTGAGTCGTCTTCTCGAGCAGGTCGCGCTCGTACCATTCAGAGTTCGTACCAATCCGTCCGTCCGGCCTCACCTGGCAAGCCGCGACCCCGCCGCTGCCGCGCTTCTCCGGCGACCTGCCCGGATCAACCTTACTTTTGATCCGCAGAATCTATTAGGGTCGATTTGGTCCTACACCTCCGCTGGCCTCTGCAGGAGATCCAGTCTTGGTAAGCCCTAGCCTCGGTCAATTCCTATTGTATCCCTATTACGCGCCGTTGTGTGACAAAATTCGAATTTTTTCCGGTCTTCGGTTCTAGCTTAAGTTAATTAGATGGAATGTTCTTTTTCGTGTATGATGTTACCGGCGTAGATGTTAGATGTATAGCCCTAGGGTTTCCTTCCTGGACGATTGCGTGCAGCGGTGAAGGATAGCGGTGGCATGCAAGCGGACTTGATATGTGTTCGTCAGAAATTCGATGTGTTCAGGTGATTTAGGCAGGAGAAACTGCGGCAGATACTTTGAAATCTGATTGTTGTAGATATATAAGCTGATTGCGTTGAAAAAACAAAACTTTTGGGGCCTGAAGAGGCCTGTGCCTGTATGTCGTGAGCAAGGGTGGTGGGAGTAGGATGTTCAGCTACTCAACGCAACTTTTTTATGGAACTTGATCATGCTCATAGTGAAGGTTGGTGGTTCATGGGGGTTGGATTTCAGTCTAGTTTTGTTCTGGACAGGAAGGAAGGAAGAACACAGAGTTTTCCTGGTTGTGGGAGCCTCAGAGTTGGTTTGTGATTCTGTGGTGTGGTGTTGCAGTTGGTTGGAGCACGGAGTTTAGAGAGAGGAGTTGACGATGAGGAGCCGCAGCCCACCGCTGAGGGATCGCAGGATGCGCACTGAACGCACTTCGTACCGTGTGGCACCGTACCGGAGGGACAGCCGTCATGGTCCGAGCAGGTTTGACCTTTAAAGTCAAACAAGACACAGTGGTTAACAATGTTCTTCCAGACGTTACTACTTCCTCTCATTATTATGTATTTTTTGGCTCAAATGCCATACAAAAGGACCTTAAACAGAGTTTAAGTTTCTACAGTGGTAGAATAACCATCATATTTTATTAAATGTTATGTAAATGGTTGCTTTTCGTTATCTGGCTCAAATGAGTGCATTCAGCATTACTAGGGGCATTTTATTAGGTCATGGCAGCACTAATTTATGTCTATAGGATAAAGTATGAAGAAACGTGATGGATCATATTGTTTGATTGCTATTATGGGACCACATTACCACAACATTTTTGGGGTGTGCAAAATGTTGATTGAATTCATGTATTTTCATTACCTTAGAAAATTCCTCTGTGCAGCTTTGTACTTAGACATGACAATGTAAAAATTGTGTAATTTCTTCCTCCCAATTCATTACTTGGCGTTCGCACGACTAATCTAGTTGATATATGGAGGGATTACTAAGCAATTTATACGGAGCTGTAATGTATCGTTATTAACACATTTGAAAGGCTATAATGTGTCCCATTGTCATTTATGGTTTTTTCATTGTGCAGAATTCCTAATGACTTGTGTCACAATTGTAAGCTTCCTGGTCATTTCGCTCGAGAATGCCCCAATGTGGCTGTCTGCCATAACTGCGAACTTCCTGGGTAAGATCTGTAGGTTAAATTGTTTATCTATGTTCATGCTCTTGTATGTTACTAGTGCTAACTGCTAAGATATTCCGTAATTTGTTCACCACTTAGTGCACGTTGCTGGTAATGCATAGTGTACCATGCTTTCAATCGTAATAGTGCAGTAGCCCTGCTGTCATAGAAATAAATTATACAGACCTGCATGTCCATGCTTCATAAAAAAACCATCAAACTTGTGTTTGATCCTGATAGGGAACTTTGCATGTCCTCAAACATGACTTGTGTGTCTAAACGGCACATTTGGTCCTAAAGGCCCAATTTCCATGTACTGCCTTTTGTTGTTCATGTCACCTAAATGGTACTTCTGGCATCTTAAATTGTGAGGTCTAATCCATTTTAAGAAATCATTATTGTCCTAGGATCTTTTTGCATGTGGCCTTATTAAAGCTTGGATTCCCCCCCCCCCCCCCCCCCCCCCAAATCTGTGACATGGTTAGTTACAAAATACATTGATCATAGTTTGTCATTGTGTAAATGCCTTTAAGCTTAAGTCATATATAAAGACAAGTTTATACAGTTCCCATTACTAGGATGGCTACATTACAATTAGTGTGTCTTCTTTGCTCATCTGATACCAGTCTGTCCATTTTTAATCTTGTTTTAATTTGGCAGGCATGTCGCAGCCGAGTGTTCTTCCAAAGATATTTGCTGGAACTGCAAAGAGTCTGGCCACATGGCTAATAGCTGCCCAAATGAAGGGCTATGCCGTAACTGTGGAAAGTCTGGACACATTGCAAAAGACTGCACTGCTAGACGAGCACCACCTGGAGAAGTGATTCTTTGCAGCAACTGCTACAAACCAGGGCATTTTCAGAAGGAATGCACCAATGAGAAGGCATGCAATAACTGTAGGCAGACTGGCCATCTTGCCCGTAACTGCACCAATGATCCTGTTTGCAACCTCTGCAATGTTGCTGGCCATGTGGCTCGTGAGTGCCCGAAAGCTGATACTATCATGGAGAGGGGTGGACATCCTCCCTTCCGTGGTGGTGGTGCTTCCTACCAGCATGGTGGTGCCCCCTTCCGTGGCAGTTACAGTGATGTGATCTGCCGGTCATGCCACCAGGTTGGCCATATGAGCCGTGACTGTATGGCTGGTGCCTTCATGATCTGCGAGAACTGTGGTGGCTGTGGCCACATGGCTTACGAGTGTCCCTCTGTTAGGCTTGTGGACCGATTTCACGCTCGCCGCTACTGAATGCCTTTGTTCGGATGACTTTTCTGTTGAACCATAGCATTATGAATAATTATTATCATTTCCTTCATGTTCTATGAACGGACAAGGATTTCCAGCTTCTTGGGATTCCATACGTTGCGAGTTTTAGTTGTCATCATTTTGGGACCAGTTATGTAACTGATATTCTCTTAAGTCTGAGGATGGATATTTTTTTATGAACCAATTTCTTCTCAGTGCCTACCATTTTCTGAATTCATTACTTCTAATGCTCAATCTCTGTGGTCTTGCATTATGATATGGCAGAAGCATTACAGTGGTGCAAACAAAGATCCCTGGTGAACAGGGGATTTGGAAACCTGTTATTGTTCCTTGGTATCGTTGCATATATGAAGTTAAGAAAAGAATGCATATGCATTCTGGGCCATTTGCATTTCAAAGGCTGCTGATGAGGTATCAAGAGTGGTTGCATGTTAGTGCATATTCGAGCAAAATGATTACATTCAAATGGACAAGACATATTGGGACAGCTGCATTTCAACTCTCGGTTTTGGAAACTTTTATGTTGTTTCTTGTCTAGAACTTTTTTAGCAAAAGTTGGTTCAAAAGTTTGGTGTTGAAATTCAGATTTTGTATGTAGTTAGGAACCAAGATAAACGTTAATACGTTATGCTTTCAAAGAATCATGCATGGGGCAAACTCACTGAAAGACGCAGGAGTTGCAGCGTTATTGGTCAGTGTACAGGTACCATTAAGGTTCATGACTGCGAAAACAAGAGGCAAAACGAAAGGACGTTTGCCTGTTTTCAAAATCAGAACACCATATACGACAAACTTGACGGATCTCCCATTTCTCACGTTGCTACAATGAACTGATCAATCAAAGAGGCACTTGACTTGAGCACTGGAAAGCGAATTAATCCAATTTTGCGTTGCTGAACCCATCGCCATCCCCTTTCATGCCATCATTTTGTCCCAGGGCCTTCAACTGAATATTCAGGGGAAAAGAAAAGTAAATCAGCTACTTGGTCAACCCGATGGTTTGTTTGGCATATGGTAACCATAAACAATAATATTCGTTCGCTAGGAAGCATTGAACAATCTTTCAATAGTAGGGAAAAAAAATACCTTTGCTAGGTATGCCTTATGGAATCTGTAACCCTGAAACAGCAAATAACTCAACATCAGAAATCTAAAACTTCCATCACTTGTCAATAGCATCTATGCATAAAGGGAGAACTTACTTTATCAGTCCCATATATATAATCACAATATGTGAAAACAGAAGCAAAATTGCTTTGGCTCTGGCCTCCTACGTAGTGATGATAGTCATGGTATTCTGCACCTCCATAGAATGGGATATACTTTGTTGGAATGAATGGGAAATCAAAGCTGCAAAGTAACAAAATGAATTACATTTATCAATGTAAAGTTAAACTGATATATAATGCAGCCATGGGTGGCATCATTGGTCACTGCATCAACAAATATAAGACATAACAAACACTACTTACTATAAAGTTGGACAAACTATAGTTTATCCTAGCTGACATGGTCAAGTGCAGAAAAGAATAGAATTTTACAACTTATGATGACTGGGTTCAAGAAAAAAGGAAAACATGCGGCTATATTTGTAAACTTCGATCCAATCATACCATTTGGCGAGGATTCACCATGGTATAATAATTTTGTTCTAACATCCATAGTTGAAGTTAACCTCAACCAGATACAGCAACTGGCACATGCCTTTTCACTGAGACTACAAAAAGAGCTAACACAACATACAATTAAAAAATGGAAACAATCTTGAGAATGCCAAATGCATAGCATGACCTCCTAACTTTCAGATATGGGCACATGCAGGATAAAAATCAGACAATTCTTGCTTGCCAAAGAAACAACAGCTTCTCATTAGCTAAGATACAAATTAAGCATGATAATGACTTCTATATGGTCACTGGTAGACAGACCAGTCTGGAAGTGAGCTACAACAGAATAATAAATCAGTTACTCCTGAATTAGGCAGCAAATGCAGATTTTCTTTTATTACGTGTCAATTTCATCAAAATGTGGTTGTTAGCATGCACATCATTACTCAGACTGCTACATTTCAATCATTGTGCCAAGGGTTTGTTAGTTACATATTTTTCATAGCACATTCAGACACCAAGTATAATGTCAGTAAATTCAAACTACAGCTCCATAACTGCAAAGAAGCAATTGTGTTCTCTTATGTTACCCCAAAGAGCAGTAGCCGTGTTAAACCATGCTCTATTGTTTCTTGGTGGCAGGTCTTTGTCAAAGTAGCAGATAACTAAAAAAAGTCATATTGCTACGAGAGCCATATAAAGTTAACAACCTGCTAAGAACTCTCAGGACACTCAACTATACAAACATCAGCCTCAGTCCAATTCAGCTATCACTAATCTATGAAAAACTCCTTGAGAGAAGAAAAAAGCTCCATTCATTGCTACCACTCCCAGCATGTAGTTGTCAGTGTGAATGCAGCTAACATCACAATCACCAACCAACTCCACCCCATGAACATGTATCGCTAGCAGCAAAGACTACTCCATCCATGGTAAAAAAATGCAGCGTCATTCACATCGCTATATACATATGGCAAATCACCAGCTGTGCATTCCTAAAGAGTTCTAAAGAAGGCAAAACAACAAAAACTCCTTACCCGCTGTGCGTCTCGATGGCCTCCACCTGGCGGAGCACAATCCAGAGCCAGAAGGTGATCATGTGGCCTGGTGCGATGGCCGGACCAACAAAGGAAGGAATGCCAAGTATTAGCACCTCGGCCCAGTGTGCGTATGGTGCTGCGAAGCCGATGGGCGCGGTGAATTCATGGTGGACGCGGTGGATCTTCTGGTACCCCCACTCTCCATGGAGCAGCCGGTGGATCCAGTAGTTGAGATAGTCCTCAACCAAGAAATACACCAGCAGTTGTGCAGCTATCTCCCCGAGAGACGGAAGCGGTAATCTCGTGTGAATTCCCACCATCTGCATTGATCAACGAAGAACACTTATTTATATTATATGAAAAATATACCATCTCTAACAGGGCGAATGAAAATCGTTGCCAGGAATAGGTAAACAAAGGAGACGTGGGGCGCATCAAAAAGGTTGAGGGCCAAAACCCAGATCACGAATTCCTGAAATGACAGGAGAACATGCAGAGAAATGTACTAATTAAAAATTGTCTCATCCACGATGAGATAGATCAGACGGGTACATGTATGGAATCTAATAAGCGCAGGAACAGTGGTGGAACGTGATCTCTCGCGCAGAATCCGCCCCAAAAACCCGAAATCTCCACGAAAAACCAAACACATTGCACAGATTCACCGAAGCGGGAGAGGCGGACCGGACCTTGACGGCCGGGTAGGAGACGAGCTGTAGCGGGCCGATGACGAAGAAGAAGACGCGCAGGACGTCCTTGTAGCACCGAGCGAAGTCCGCCTTGGAGAGGCGCACCCGCGGCTGCAGCTTGTACGGCGCGACGGCGGTGGGGGCCCGGAGCTCGAGCAGCGCGACGGGGAGCGGCGCGAGCGTGAAGACGACGAAGAGGAAGAGGATGTTGCAGCAGTAGAGGTGGTAGTCCGGCACGGCAGCCGTGTACCGGAACCACAGCGCCTCGGCGGGCGTCATGGCCCGGCCCAGTGCCGCCTCCGCCTCCGCGGCCGTCGCGTAGGGCAGCATCTCCGGCGAGCCGACCAGAGCGAGGGGATCCCGATGCAAAATTGCCCCCAAACTCTTCAGCAACGCAAAATGGACCCGTCCACGATTTCCGTGAACCGCAGGGGGGTGTGCTCCCCGCTTCGAGGTGGTTCGGTTAGCCGGCCGCCGGCTGTCACAGCCCGTTCGCCCCGATTTGGAGGAGACGAGGACAGCGAGTGGGCCGGCGGGACTACACGAGTGGGTTCCCTTTATGCTGGCCGCTCTCTGTCACTGCTGAGTGGGCCCGGGTGTGACTGTCCGCCAGTGGGCGGTAGTATGGGCCGGGCATGATCCGACATGAGCCGTTGGATAAAATGGATTGACGGATCCAGAGTCACGTGGGGCGGCGTGCGTGGCTTGGCTTCGTATGATGTTCTGGGCTTAGTTCTTGTCCCGCGGATTAGTGATTTGCTCTGGAGCAATGGAGTGATTAGTTTTGTCTCTGAGGTTAGTGACGAATCCGGAGCGTGGTAATCTGTGGATGCACTAGTACTTTAAGGGATTGCACCACTGTCATTGTCGAAACATGAGGATCGTGTTGGGAAGATATACCCCATCACGAGAGCCCGCTAGCTAGGAGAATACGAGAAAGCTATCTTTTGACAAAATCTGGGTTTGAATGGCTATGCAGCGAACACACACGTCCACGAATTTTTGTAGTGAACCAGAGGTGATTCTTGCTCAGCACTCAAAAAGCAAGAAAAAAAGGTCATTTCTCCTTTCTATCCTAGTGCCAAAGCAAAGTACTATTCGCTCTGTCTTATTGAAAGTGTCGCTATGATATCCGTGTGGGGTCAAACTTTATTAAGTTTGACTATATTTATAGAAAATATTATTAATATTTATATTTTTAAATAAATTAATTATAAAAATAGATTTAATAATCTATCTAATGATACTAATTATATAATATAAATATTAATAATTTTTTATATATAGTTGGTCAAAGTTGAACGTAGTTAACTCATCGAAAAGCGAGAAATAGGATGGAGGGAGTACATAACATGCCATTAATTAGTCTGATCTTTTTAAAAGCTACTCCTTCCAATTCATACTACTTTTGATTGTTCGAGTGCTCGACGACAAGAATATCCTGAACCTCGGATCGATGGCAAAACCACGATTATTTGCAACGAAACATCGTCGTATGTTAGGTACACATACACATCCATTGTACGAATGAAGATGGGCAGATGTGGCCATGTTGCGTTGCGTGATCTGTCCCCGCGAGCCCAGAAAGATCGAAAACTTTTGTGGCCCGGGTTCAATTCGAACTGAAGAGAAGATTTCGTTCGTTTTATATGTTCAATATAAATTCTGGAAGGTCCATTTCACTGTGTTCTGGTGGCCCTCCAGAGTCCCACACAGACCACCACCAGTCCCCCACATACCATGCACGCTAGTTGTCTCGATTAGACACGCATGGGCAGGCATGAGTGGTCGTATTCGTTCATCGTGCCTACCCATCTCCCGCCCCTTGAAAACACGGCGTCGTTTTCACCCTCTCGCCTTTTCCTCATGGCAGCTTATTTGCTTCTTGACAGAAAAGGAGGTAAAGCATGATTTGCCAATAATACAAGAAGTCGAGTACCACTGTACCAGAGATATGTTAATTTGTTTAAGAAAGAAGCACACAACGACTCCCTTTCCTTCGACAAGGCCCATTTGTGTGACAAAACGGAGTGCGGTGCCATAAGCATTCACGACCGGACATGCATGCTCCATCCATCACACACCAAGAAAATCTGATACTGGTGGTCATGTGGAAGCGATGGAGCTCTGCCGGGGTCCAACTGAAAAGAAACGAACAGGGAAAGGGAAAAAAAAAACCTAGATCAGCCGTTGCATCTGACGCCACACGTTTGAGAGATGCATCATTCGTGCATGAACGCATAACGCATTCAGTTTCAATGTGTCCCTATCGTAGCTAGTGTTGTTCCGCAGCATGCCGCATGACGGTACACCACATCATCAGCGGTTAGATATTTACGTGCATGGAACAAGCGTGAGGATGCTATCTTTATGTAAGCGTCGTCAAGAGAGATCTGCAACACATAATCGTGGACCTACTGTATTTGATTTGGACTGCGATGGGGCTAAACACTATAGTTTTCTTGTTGTCACGTTTCAGCAGTAGACACTAATAGGCAGAGCAGAACAAATCTCGTGTTCCGGCAACGAGTCACACACTGAACAAGCAGAAGTCTGAAGTGCGGTGCCGATGACAATTCCGTTGGAACTTGGAAAACCTGGGCGCACATAGTTTCTGGGCGCGTGCAGACGACATACACATTCCAGGATCCGACGAGGTGTCTGTTCTGGTGGTCACGAGTATCCTAACCGTGATTGAATTTCGTCAACAAACTGTAAACAAACCCAGTCAGACATGCATATAGTACAGGTCACTAGAGAAGAGTATCCGCCGCTTGGTGCTCTCGTGGTTCAAACATGCAAGGCCGAGTGCTTATGTTCTCAGACTCTCGTGTGCTTAATACAATGTGCTGGTTCCAGTTTTCACCTGAGAATAATTCCCATAGGCTTTAAATATATCTTGAATTCAGTTTAATTTTATTGTTCCAGGGGCATTGGACCATTTTGTAAGAAGTTCCTATGTTCCAAAATAGTGTGTTCATATATTTCTTCCTTTGATCTTAACATAAGTTATGAGGGGATTGGCATGGTCTCAAATATAGTGTTTCAATTAAGAATATCCATAAAATTATTATTTTAAAATTAAAAGACTTATAAATTGTGAAACTATTGTCCATCATGAATTTAATAATATCAGAATATCATCTTAACTTAGAGCAAACATGTATATATATGTATATTCGCACTAAAGCTGGCCCTATGCAGAATAGTTTTATATTAGGATGACAAATTGCATTTGCTAATCTTGGCCCTACTCGGTTTGCATCCGCTATTTGGCCGCACGTGAGTCCAGCTGCATTCGCAGACACCCAACCTTTACCTTGTCTGTCTCGATCTGTCCAGACGCAGATCGTTTATAATACAATCAAGACAGAGTTGATCTGTCCAGAAAACCCAGCCTGCAACCTTGTCTTTGCTGGGGGGCGAAGACAGAGCATCAAGAGAACTAGAGAAGCGCATCCTCTGCACGACTCTTGCAACTATGCTTAAAGAAACCAAAGTTACGAATATTCGAATTGATCCAGCCTTCAACGAAACCATGTCAGGTCGCGTATAGATATATTAGCCTCTCAAATAACTCTTTAATGGTAAGGGGATTGACTAGAGTACTACCTGTGCCCTAGTTGGGCTAGTGGTATCATCTTGTAAGGTATTGAGTGATTAGTCCAATGAGACTGCTTCGATACCACGCTTTCTCAAGCAAGTGATCAGAAAAAGGGAAAAAAAATCGGTGCATGAAGAAAAATCTCAAGATATTCAGCTTATTTTAGTCATGCTTATTTCATATCTCATTGGTTTCTAATATAATGAACTCTTGGCCACCAGATTTTCTCGTTACGATACAGAAGTAGCTCAAGTTCTACAAGGATTCGCATTTTCACACCAGTAGAAGGAAAAACTGATGCTTCTACTCCTACAACTTTACCTCTAAACGATTCCCATGCGCGCTTCCTGCAACAATTTGAGCCAGGACCAGGAGTCATATGTTAAGGGTGAGCACCTGCAGCTCTAGAAGGACCGAAATGAGCTCCTGTTATAGTTTAAACTTTAAATCCTAATGCTGACACTTGACCTGAAAGTTCAGGATATCATTCAGCATACCTCCAATGTTGCCTGAACTTTCTCTATACACCTTATCACCTGCTTAGCCCACTTGCTACTTGGCAGTCTCTTCAATTCGAATTATTCCCTGTCTGCATGTATTAAGGGCGACATTAGCATCCTATTGAATGGAGAGACAGAAGAAATGAAGAATCACACGGAGTTGATAGAGAATAGAGATTCAAACTAACCAGCATCTCGTGGTCTCCCATTATTTCTTCAATCACCTCACCAAGGATCTTCTCTGCACTATTAGGAACGAGGGCTGCAAAAGCAGCAGGTTCCAATCCTGACAAACAAAATTTGCTCTCATTAAGTTTCATCATATATAACTTAAAGTGCTAGATTTTCCTAATCATTACTCATAACACAGCTTCTTCTAATCTATTTCATCACTTCATTATTGAAAAAAGAACCTATGAAGTACCAGCTTCCGGGAAGGCATTAATGAACATCATCATCTCCTCACCAGTCAGACCAGAAAATATGCATATTCTTGGCATGGATTCTGCAATCTGTCAATTAAACATGGGTTTCACTCTTTAAGTATCTATAATGCCAATTCAAAATTAAGGGATAAAAAATACATGACTGATAAGCTTTGATAAACCTGAATTTTGATCAAACTATACATTATAACTAGCATATTGAAATCTGTAATGGTTGAGCCTCTGATGTCATTAGTACAAACCTTTACAGCTTCTAAGTTGGGTTGTTCAGTGTGCATGGCGTCCCACAAGGTTTTCTTTATCATTTCTTCTGTACAATGAATCACCTGAGACAAGTAAAAAAACCAGAAAGCAGTCACATTGAAGAAAAGTGCAAAAAGCAGTTGAAGGTAAGAGTAGCTCTTAGGTTATACTATTCCTTTTTACGATGTGAGGAAACATAACATAACATTTTCTAGACATGCATGGACTGAAAACATAACAGAACATTTTCAATATTTTCTAGACAGGTCAGATTTTTTAATCGAAATTTCTCTTGGAATTTCACCTTACACTATTGTTATTCAACAAGAGTAAATCGACTTCTTTTCGCAAAAAGAAAGACAGTAAACTGACTCCTTGAATTTCAACGCATTTTTTAGTCTCCATATTTTTTTGTTGGAGCTATGTATGTCTGTTTGGCTGTTCCAAATTTGTTTTGTCAGCAATAACATCTACTACCAGAAGTTTTATTTTCAGAAATAACAACACTTGTACCTAATAGGAACGCTATCAATGGCAACATAAAAGGCACAGTTTCCTGACAGTGAATAGTAAATACAACGACCGGTTGCCACATTGTTCTAATCAAGATATATGTGTACTTGGAGCTGATAAGCAACAGGCCATTAAAGGCGTTCATGCTAGATGTCAAGGACAGCAGATGCATATATTTCGGACTTACCTTGAGGAATTCACCTTCAAGCTCTTTCAGGAACTTCAGAATCTACACAAATTATGGAATCCACGTAAGTATTAGTTTACAACTATTCATGCTGCATGCACTATATGTTGTACATAATACATATTCGTATTTCCTTTTTTACATTGAATGCTTGCAGTTTTGTGTGAGCAGATGACCGTTTAAAAATATCCCCCAAAAGTACACATCAAACCAAAAGAGTATACACATTGTTCTTGGTGAAATCCGACAACGCACAGCTGTGGCGCGAAATCACTATTGAGTATTGGGTTATATTAATAATAAAAAAAGGTTCTCTCTCTATTCTTTTAAAATAAAAAAGAACAAGGAAATAAAGTTCATGCATATCGGCAATTACCTTGTGCGTTTCGCCCTTCTCAAATCCTATGAGCAACAGCGCCTGAAAGACGGTCGAAATTCAGTACTACAAGTTTAGTATTTCTGTCAACCCACACGCTACAAGGATGCAACAACATGGAAGGAAAAGCCGAGCGTCGCGACTCACCGGCGGGCCGTACATGGGATCATCCGCGTTCAGCGGCACGAACTTGGAGTCCTCCTCCATCAGCTCGGCCGGGACCCCTGATGAGCACCCGTGTCATACAAGTGGACCGAAACTGACAATCCTACTACATACTGGATACGCGCAATCTTCGCCGCACGACGCACCTTCGGGAGGCAGTGATCTGATCGGACCGCGACACCGCTGTCTCCTCAGCAGCGGCGCAACCGAGACAGAGGCAGGAGCGCGCGTCCCGAGACGGAGGTATGAGGCAGCGCAGCGGAGGAGGACGGTGGCAGTGGGCGAGGTCATCATCATCGCCATCAACGCCGGCGAGGGGCGAGAACGCGCAAGCTATCCACTTCTCCTCGCGGCCTCTGTTTCGACAGCGCTTTGCCGCGCGACACGTGTTACCGCCACTGCGCGACGCCAACCGTCCGATCAGCATCACTGAGACGACAATTCCTCCCGGGCCGGGAGTTGGGTTTTGGACTGCAGCCCGGCCCGGCTCGGCCCACCCGGGTACGGCAACAGATTGGACGCGACCCTCGGCAACAGAAGGCGGAGCCCATCCATCCTGTGCCTTGACACGTCGCCGCGCCGCCGCCCCTGCCGCCGTGCCGCGCCATGGGGAGGCGATCCGGCAGCCGGAAGCTGCCGTTCTTCGGCACCACGTCCTCGACCTCCTCCAAGCGGACCCGATCCGCGCGCCGCCTTCCCGCCCTCCCCAAGCCCCGCGTGGCGGCGACTCTCCCAATGGCGCCTTCCCTCGCCACGGCAGGGGAGACCGATCAGCCGCCCCCTCCTCTCGCCCCTGACGCCGCTGCGGCTGCCGGGGGAGTCGTGTCGGGAAAGGTCGGCAAGAAGAAGGCCGGCGCGCGCCTGTGGATGCGGCTGGACCGGTGGGGCGCCTCCGAGATCGTCGAGCTCGACAAGGCCTCCATCATCCGTCGCGCCAGCTTGCCCCCGCGCGACCTCCGCATCCTCGGCCCCGTCTTCTCCCACTCCTCCAGCATCCTCGGTGAGCGCACGTCCCCAATTTAATGCTCTATTCGATCGCTTTTGTTGGTGAAAAGAACAAGAAGACCCCAAGCCTTGCTGTTTTAATTTGCGAAGATTAATTATGCAGCTAGGGAGAAGGCGATGGTGATCAACCTCGAATTCATCAGGGCGATAGTTACAGCTGAGGAGGTCCTCTTATTGGACCCTCTTGCACATGAAGTGATCCCTTTCATTGACCAACTGAGGCAGCATCTCCCACTGAGGACCCTTGTGGATAGAAACGGTGATGGAAATGGGGAAAAGCAGGAGGGCTCGCCTGGACATCAGGTACCGTGTCTTAATGAGGCAACCGGGGCTGAGCACGAGCTGCCATTTGAATTCCAGGTTCTCGAGGTTGCCCTTGAGGCTGTGTGCTCGGCTCTGGACTTGAGTGTGGCTGACCTTGAGAGGCATGCTACCCCAGTGCTTGATGAGCTGACCAAGAATGTCAGCACGAGGAACCTTGAGCGCGTGCGGAGCCTCAAGAGTGATCTTACTCGCCTGCTTGCCCGTGTGCAAAAGGTGATAATTAGATGAGATGTTATGTTCTCTTAATTCTTTAGTATGTTTAAAGTTTAAGCATTTCATGATCATAAATTGCTGCATATAACTTCTATTGGTCAATAGTAAATTACTACCTACTGTGACAATCCTGGTTCCCAACCACCTATTTCAACATTGTATCAATGGATATATAATTGAGGTTGTCAACTTGTAACTTAAATATCTCAGACCTGTAATTAATATGCTTGATTGCTTGTACATTGAGTCACAATTCACTTATGTTGTCATATGTTATCAGGTGAGAGATGAAATAGAACATCTTTTGGATGATAACGAAGATATGGCACATCTTTATCTAACAAGGAAGCAAGTACAGAACCAGCAGGTTGAGGCTATAATGTCGTCCGCAGCTTCCAATAGCATTGTTCCTGCCGGAGCAAGTATTCCCAGGCTGAACTCTAGCTTTAGGCGCAGTGTGAGCATTGCTACAAGTATGCATCTGGACAATGATGTGGAAGATCTTGAGATGTTGCTTGAGGCCTATTTCATGCAGCTGGATGGAATACGTAACAGAATTTTGTCGGTTAGTTCTTTCGCCCATATTGAAACAGCATTATTACTCCTGTTTTTGTTTCTGTTTCTGCTTTTTTTAAAACTGAATTATTGTACATTATGTGCTTGTTAATTATATCAATGTTTAGAGTGAATTTAATTGCAAATATAACATGACTTATTATTTCCTGCAAAACATAGAGCTCACCTGATATTTGAGGTAGCAAAATTTCAAAATGTGCTTGATATAATTCCTGGTTTCTTATGATGAAACTATTTTTTTTCTCAATTTCAAAGGATGAAAGTCACTATTTGGTGTTCATGTTTCATATGAATTCTGGCATGCATATTAATTTATCTTTACAAATTAAACAGGTTCGAGAGTATATTGATGACACAGAAGACTATGTGAACATTCAGCTTGACAACCAGCGTAACGAGCTCATTCAGCTCCAGCTTACTCTGACCATTGCATCCTTTGGCATAGCTGCCAACACTTTCATTGTTGGGGCTTTTGCAATGAACATTCCCAGCTCTCTCTACAACACCGACAACAGCCTCTTCTGGCCATTTGTTGGGGGCACCTCATCCGGCTGCTTTGCAATTGTCGTTGTGTTATTGGGGTACGCCTGGTGGAAAAAGTTGTTGGGTCCTTGAACACAAAGTGAAATCAAGTCATGAGAGCAAGCCTTGTCATGGTTGCAGAAAAGGGAGCATGCATATTAAGGAAATGGAACAGAACCGTCTGAATAGCGAGAAAATCTGGTATATAATGTCTCATGAGTAGACAAGCATAAGGTTGTTGTAAATGTTTGCATCAAATTACATTACAAGATGCTGTTAAAATCATATGTTTTCATGTTAGCATTGAAAGATGTGGATCTTGATGGCAGTGAAAAAATTGTTAACATAGATGTAATAATATAATCCAGCACAAGGGGTGGTTTTGCATGCATAGATTGGTGTATGTCTCTTTTGTGGACTGTCACATCCACTGGCGCCCCATTTCCATTTGTTTACTTCATACCGAACCAACAGATACATAAACTCAGAAGTCACCAAAGCATGCCCTCTCGTCGCGCAGCTGTGTGGTTCTAAGTGTGCTTTCGTACCCTGCGCTCAAAATTTCACTCTGCCCCTGTGCTTTGTCTACGCTATATGATTCTAGTATCTACTATCAAAGTTATTCGGAAATGTCTTTTTTTTTTCTTGTCTTCGGAAATGTCATTTGTCACTGTAGGATATAGTTACCATCATCAACAATGTCAGAATTAATTTGTATGAACATCTGTTGCTAACAAGATGCAATGTTGTTCTTTTCGGCATATAATATAGCTTATAAAAAACAGTATCTATGGATGAGCGCAGCCATCTGGGCAGCTGGCAAAGGTAGTCAGGTAAGAGCCAACAACAAAGCAAAACTAGCTTGGCAACTTTAGAGCATAGATCAGAGTTTACTATGTAAAGGACTAATCCTGTGATACACAGAGCAAAGTACACTAGTAAAACTAGAAGGAAGAGGTTAACCCATGTGCATTAGTAACCTAGACCCTCTTCCTTCTAGTGATGAATTGCCTTAATTGAAGCATCGGCTCACTGAATTTCGACCGCAGCTGCTAGTTGTGTACATTTGCACACAAGGAAGACCTTATTCACAGATGCTTGCGTCTGTGCATGTTCTTCATTGGCATGCTTCAACATCAACGGGATCTTAAGCATGTCCATCTCTTCGACATTACCTTTTTCTTTTAGTTAAGGATTGTTTAAATGGAAACATGGTGCAAGATTAAACACATGCAAACTACTAGGAGGATTCGAGGATAGATTAGGTCTTTTACCTGCGTCCTCTCTCACAAGCTTTGCTCGTTACTTTTCTCGCTGGTCAGCAAATTAAAGTACGACGAGATGGCAGGAATGTGGGGATCAATCCATGGAGCTTCTCAGCGCGTGAGGGATTGAAGTTGCGGAGGGTATCTAAAACCAATACAATTGTTTGTTTAGAGGTGTAACATAATCGGATACCGTGGAATCGGATACGGGCGTATAGAAAACTGACTCCCTCCTCTCCCAATTAGAATCAGATCATACAACTCTTTGATATCGTTGCTCCTCCTCTCCCCGCCCCTCACGAAGAGTGCTGACACGCATCCCAATGGTTGACGACGACCACACGCCAAGGATGAGCTCACGACACCAGGTCGATCTGCTCCCACGACGATGACCAGCCCACGGCGATGAACACCTCATCTCGATGGATCTGCTCCCACGACAATGAGACCACGGCGACGAGCTCACCACCCCTCAGATTTGTTGGTTCTTTTTCTTGTACTCCATCAATCCACCTCTTCTAACCATGGTCGATCTACCTCTTCTAACCCTAAACTCGTTTCTTATTGGTTGATGTGCTTGAAAAGAGGATTAGTGGGAAGAAAGGAGGAGAGGACACCAGTATAAGTTTTCAATTTTTGAATATATGTGATTTTTTTGTGTAAACAGTGAAGTTTGAAATAATCTCGCTATGGCGTGGCCTTCCCGCCAAGGTTGGAATAATCGACTTAACTGTCTGATTTGAAAAACCAACCGGTTAACCGGGATAATCAGTCGATTAACCATATTATTATAGTACTAGATCCGGTTTTCTCCGGCTAGCCGGTCAGTTAGCGTGACCAGCCGGGACCGATTATTCGGTTAATCAGGATAACCGGCTGTTTTTACCGGTTATTCCAACCTTGCTTCCCGCCAACTGATTCATTCATTATGTTACTTCTGCTGTAATAAAAACTGAATCTGTTACAGAGCCTAACCAAGCAAAAACAGTAATGACATACATCATTACGGATGTCGCGTTGCGATACTGCTACCGGCACCGAACCAAACACTACCTTTATTTATTCCCAGCTCTGTGCACGATCTTCTCGCCGCGTCAGCGTGAGAGAGCGCAGAGAAGCCAATCGCGAAGCTCTGCTCCGCTCCGCGAAGCGAAACTTGGCCAGGAAACACGACAGCGACCAAACCCCGTGTAAAATGTGTGATGCAACGACGTAATGGCGCGGCAGAAGCAGCCAGCGGGCCTGTTTTAGTACTGGGCCGCAATGATGGACCAGGTACGGCTGCGAGCCTGCGATGATGGACCGGTTTTTAGTACTGGGCCGTATGTGGCAGGTCCAGTCCTGGCCTGACCGCTGATGAAAGTACTAGTAGTGGTCTAAAGCTAACAAATGCTGAAACAGCAGATGTCCAGAACCTGACTATGTTGCAACTGAGTGATTCAGAATGGGACAGGGCAGCAGACTATGCTGCAACGGCCTGAACTTGTTTTGCAACTTTGCATGGTTACCTGACCTGAACATCACTCTCAAGCAGGAACGAACCCATGACATAATGACACACACGACACTCTACTCTAAACCATCTTCTGTATCCACACATCTTCTGTATCTAAACCATCTTCTCGCCACGCGATCTTTTACACGTGCCGTTGAAATTTCCTTCCTTCTCGTTTCTCTTACGAGGTGGCACCGCGTTCCCTTACGGGCATCAGGCGCAGTTTCTACACTTTGGAAAAGCCTACTTCAATCCAATCCAATCCAATCCTTAACGGAGCAAACAGAGGCGCCGGCGTGCGTTCAGATGTCTCGGCGGCAGAGCGGGCAGGATCCGTGCCTGACGAGCCAGCAGTCGATGCAGGGCACGTGGAACACGTGGCGGCATCCCGGCAGCTGCCTGGCCGGCTCGCCCACCCGGAAGTCCTGCAGGCACACCGAGCAGCCCAGCGCGTCGCCGGCCGCGTCCACGGCGTCGTCCTCGGCGATCGTGATCTCCGGCAGCTGGCTCAGCGCGTCCGCCGGAAGGCCCTTGGCGCCGCCGGTCTCGAACAGGTCGCTCGTCTCCGCGAACGGCGAGCTGATGGCGCTGATCTGTGCAGTCCAGAAAAAAAAAACGAGTGTGTTATTGGCTGATAGAGCTGACGCGACCATGCTGAGTTGCTGTCTTGCTGAATGCTGACAGAGAGTGTCTTCTTTTTTTGCAGAAGAAAAAAACGAATGACATAGAAACATGTAGACCCATCATCACTTGACCTACGGACAGTTGAGCAATTAGTTTAGGAGTGATGACGTATCTTCACTCACTCGAGTTAGCTAGTAGAGTACTTGCACTACAAAACAAGGTAGTAAAATTTAGACAAGTGACACCATCCCCATTTTAGTTTCTTAATTCAAGCACTAGTGCACACTAGCCCTATTAAAGGGGATGGAATACTAGCATTAGATGGAACACAGTAGCTTCTGGGCAATGGTGACCATTGGAATTAAGTTTCCTCATAACTGTTGTGTTTGTATAAATGTGTTGTACAAAACGCAGCATAAGTTCCGTGCATATTTGAGCAGAGGCCAAGTGGCTACCTGACTCTGCACGGCGCTCTGCACCGCCGGCCCCACCTTCTCTCGGACCAGCCTACCGCTCAGGAGGCTGGAGACGATGTCCACCTGCAGCAGAGCACAAGCACGATCATCAGAATCAAACCGGCGTTATTAGACAAAAAAAAAACAATCATCACTGGCACACGATATGTCTGATAATTTACGTGCATTTGATTGTGCTCCGAGGAAAGAAACTGATTTTTGTTTTTCCTGGCTAATAAGTGAAAACCATGCGACGCCGTAGGTAGCATCAATCCCCCTGCCCACGGAATCCTTGGGGCGCACCTAATCGTCATCGACATCAAGCCTTCTTCCCCAACCCAAGAAGCTGTTGAAAGCGACATGGGGGTGTGGGAGAACACAGTTTTGCAGACGTCCATATCCTCACCATGACCTCTCGCCACCAAGAGGTTATCATCAAGCCGAAACTAACTAATCTGTCCTGTTATTTGACTGGATTTATTCCCCCAGTTCAATTCGACAGGTTTGATCGAAGAGGTCTCGCAAGAGAAGCAGAGAGATGACTCCTGCTTAATTTTGCGATTTGGTCGCTGACGACGGATCAATGCAGAACCACTCCATGTGTGAGTGTGTGAGAAAGAGGGAGGGAGGGGGGGGGGGGGGGGGGGGGGAGTGATGTGTGTGTGTATACTATACCATGTAGATGATGCTCCAGACGCTGGACTCGCCGGAATGCCAGAGGTCCCTCGACGACTCGGCGACCTCGATGGTGAAGACGGCGCCGGAGATGGCTCCGATCCCGGCGCCGCGCAGCATCCCGCTCTCCGTTGCCAGCCCGATCATCGACCCCGTCACAGCCCCGACTAGTGACCCCACTGTGATGCGATGCAGCACACACGAACGAGCAATCAATCACACGGTCAGCGAATTATTGTACAGTCGTCGAGAGCTCACGATCGAGCGCGCGCGAACGCACCTGTGGCGAAGACGCAGGTGGCCAAGGCGCAGAGCACCCGCCCGGCGATGCCGCACGCCGCCGAGCCGAAGCCGGAGCACTGCCGCGGCGGCGCCGGCGAGCTGCTGGGACCGGCCGTCGACGGGAACATGTCCATCTTCGATCTGGGAACAAACGAGGCGCGAGACGGCAATCGCACGCGATGCACACGCTTGGTTGGCAGCACGCTCGGTTCGGTTGCTGACGACGCAGAGGTTTGAGAAGGGAGGGGATGATGAGTGTTGTCTGGGAGACTGGGAGAGGTGCCCTGCGCGCGTATAAATAGTGGCGGGGAATATAAAAACTGTGGTCTGGTTCTGGTCTGGTGTGGGAGTGGCCGCCGGTTTTGTGCTTTGTTTCGTGTTTGTTAGCACCAGCCGCTTTTGCTTAGGCCTGTGGTGTGGCCGTGGGCGACGTGGTGGCAGTGGTAGCTACATCTACATGCCGCAGGCCTGTACCTGTAGCACTACTGTGCAAGCACCTCAAGTTGGCTGTTGCTTGTGTACCATCCAACGTTTGCAGCCGAACTCCATATAGTGCAACAAGTGAGCAACTCTGTTTTATTATGTAGGAGTACTAGAAACATAGTAGTAGTATTTTCTTTTTTAACTCCTCAAGATTGAACCTCTGCCGCGTTTAGTTGGTCACAGGGTGAAGTTCTATGAATATATATACCGAATGAAATCCAGAGAGAACCCACATCTGAGTGAATCAAGTATCGACGTCGTTGCGTGGAATTTTCAAAGGTGTGTTCCAATTCATGCCCAAGAAACGGACAAGCTATTGACACTAACATTTCCCCTTCCCACAAATGTTAATATGTCGGTGCCACACGCTGCTGTTGAAACTCAATCAGCACCTGAGTGAGTTTCAATAAACGAAAAAAAAAAAGAGCACCCCTTCTGACTTTTCCAAATGGTAGCGCGTCATATGTATAAACAAAATCGCCGAACTATAATGTATGCTATCTTGAGTAATACACCAGTTGCCCCATCCCGTCCAACTGGTATACACAAAACTGGGAAACGATTACGTATTTAGGTGTTCCTGATCAATTGGACACGATGTGATAACAATAAAATCAGGCAACAAGAAAACCTAGTGGCCTATCATTGAAGGGTATGTGTATGCACTTCGTGGAGTTCAGACAGCGACTACCGCCAGTTGTGAGAGCGTTCGGTACCGCCCCATCCCATGAGTCAGTCGTATCAACAAGCAAGTGGTTCACCAAGTACGCGGCGTAGGATTTTGACTGTTATGTGTGGGACACGGCCGAAAGTCCCCGTCAGCACTTCAGTATTTTAGTTGAGTCGAAAACGATGCGCAGATTGTACTGGCGTTTGATTATCACCCCCTGCTTCTGCTTTTGCACACAAAAAAACACTACAGCTCTACCTGCTGCTCGGCATCTTACTATTGTTTTTCCCGCTTCCATCGTCTAAAATATCTGTTTGGAGTGACATTACAAAAGGTAGAAGAAAAGGTGTGGTTGCTAATGGAATTCCAAGCTCACAAGAAGTTCTCTCTGTTTCCCTTGGCCCAGGAATTAAAGTAGACACGCATCACAGGACAATGTAACGGATTTAGACGTAAGCACAACCAACTCACATTATCCTCCACCAATAAGTGAACATTAACTAATTAAGTCCCCATCAACATCAGCAGGTTCGAATTTTAAATGATCCATAATGCTTGTACTAGACCGGCAGTTGGTAATAAAATGCCTCATCACGCCCGTGCCCCATCCTCCACACGCCGCAATCCGTGGAGCTCACTCACCTCGCTTGGACAAGGAGGCCCGCGCTATTTCCAAACAAAGCTCGCGGAACGCCAATACCGCCACTGCCGAGCCCACAGGTATGCATGCGCGCGTGCTGAGGCTGACACGGTATGTGTATACTGGCACCCCGCGCAATAACTCGCTGCGATGCAATGCAAGGTCCGCGCCCACTTATTATGATCCCACGAAATATCTCGCGCTAGATGAGAGCAGAACAGGGCGACGTAGTACAACGTGCTCCTCTCTGCAACCTCTTCAAACCGAGCATGGCCTCTGAAAGGGACGTTGCTGTGCGAGCGAGCGAGCGAGCGAGCGAGAGAGAGAGATCAGAAAAGGATGGGGACGATGCGATCGTGGTGGTGGTTTCTGATTCCGATCCTCTAGCAATGCAAAAGAGTCTCTGTAGGGTGGGTAGTGGCACAAGTTATCCAAGGAAAATGTCGCTGTTGATCTATCCATCCATAGATTGGTGATGCCAGTTTTACGAGGTGGAGCCGTTGTTAGCAGTGAGTGGATCCTGACGGCCGAATGTGGCAAGCTCAACCGCCTGCAATTAAGCGCGGCGACAGCGTCGTGAGCTAGCGCAACTCTCGGATTAATGGAGTGGAGCTCGATGCCTTGCCATCATTGGCCGGAGAGTGACATCTGGCATGGCTTCAGCAGGTGGGAGAGTACGATTATCTGTGTTCCGGTTGAATTTGACAAGTGCTAATTCAAAGTTTTCAATAAACGGTTCGCACAGACGCTGTGCCTTTAGTGAACACACGTTCTTTCCCCTTCAAGACGTCACAGATTAGTAGTTGTAGTTGCGGCGAGATACAGTGTAAGTGGCACGTCGAAATCTTCGTCCATGCGGCACATAAATCTGAACCAAAGATCTGAATAAGACCAAAGGAAACCGGCCAGCCAGCAGATCGACACCGGGATGAGGACACGCGGCCGGCGACGAGAGTCATCAGGCGAAGACGACTGCACGAACGCCTAAGGATAACCTCGAATCCAGCTTCTATTACACACTGTCGTCATTGCCGACCTGTCTCGCTGAAATACACATTGGCGGGCGCAGCCGGCAGCAGCTTGCAGCAGAGCGAGTAAAATCAAGTTGCATCTTGCTTGCTTCCAAGAGTAAAAGAATTGCAATTTGCCGTGCAGGCATTATGAGCCACAAGTCGCAAGTCAAAATCAAGCTGAACCATTTGCTAAAAAGATCAGGTTGATTGAATCAAGTGCTTACCTGAGCAGCCGGGATCACGGATCCCACGTCTGACTTAATGCCCGCAATGGCCTTATTGTTTACCCTGATCAAGGATCAAGACAAGCAGGCCGGTGCAGCGTACGGCGCGGGCCGGCTGCCCGATTACTTTGATCAAACAAATGCAAGCACAAACGCAATGGTCCAAGATAATATAAATGTCAAACCTACCGCTTAGTCGGCAGGTGATACGTCATGCGAGAGAAGTTCGCAGACCACATGTCAGCCAGGAGACCCAGGCGCCGCTGCCGTCGCGACGGCGACAGCCGGCCGGGCTTGCTTTTTTTTTTTTTTTTTTTTGGAAAGAAGCCGGGCTAGCATTGGCCTGGTTGTGCTCTGACGCCGACGTGAATTACTTATTGGACTGTGCAGAGACTGGGACACTGGCTAGTTCGACGCCGCAGAACGCGAACAACAGAGACGGAGTGAGCAGAGCGCCGGCAGCAAGGACAAGGAGAACAGCCGCATCAATCGGCAATGGCGACTGCTGGTGTTAGGTTGCAGTTCACGCGTCCATGGAAGACGCTGACGGGGCCGGAGCGTTATTTGAGAGTTGAGACGGATGGCAAGCTGCCAAAGACACTCACTGCTCCTGCAATGAAAATGCCGTTGGGAACTAGCACCACGTCACTCTTGTCTGTTCATCGTCATGTGAAGCAAAATTTCAGAGAAAATGATGGTTTTATGTTAGCAAAAATGTGTCCAAGACGTTGTTTTCTTTGCGGCTGATCTGCAGTTCCTGACATTGGCAACATCACACGCTGATGCAGTGTTCAATGCACTTTCACGCTCGGGATTAATCACGTGTACTCCGAGATAAAACATTGTCGTTCTGAATATCCAGGAGCATGCGGCGCATGCGCTCTGAAGTGGTTCATAACGAGCTGCCAGCGGACCGGTTTTTTTTTTCCCTTTTTTAATCACAGATGACCCCGTGACCTTATGTTGATCGGCCGAAATATTGGACTCCCCCATCGGAGACCAGGTGCAACGAACGTGTATGAGCCGTATAGATAGAAGGAATGGAACGGCCCGAACCAACAAGAGAGCGGCGCAAATTGGTCATGATCAATTTACAACGAAGACAATAATTTCGTGATCGTTCTATAAAATCTACTCCCTTCATTCTTAAATTATTATTGTCATTGAATTTTTTATTTAACTTTAATTATTTATCTTATTTAAAATATAAAAAATTAAGTTATATTTTATTTTTTTATGATAAAACAAACTATGACAATATATATTATATTTTTTAAAAAAATTGAATAAGATGAATAGTAAAAGTTAATTAAAAATATCAATGATGACAATAATTTAAAAACAGAGAGTATCGTTTTGTGATTATTTTGATGTAGCCTGCTGGTTTCGTGATTAAAATAGCAAACATTTCGGGATAAGAGAGAGAGAGCATTGTTTGGGCTGAGAGAGAGAGAGAGACTGTTTGGAAATGGGCCGGGAGTCTGAGGCCTAATCGCTATTTTTGTAAGGCTGCAGCCCGTTCAGCAAGTCCAGCACCACGCATTTTTTTAATAAATAACAGAATTTTTATCTAATTAATGAAAATAACAGACGAAAAGCAAAAAATATCAAAACTAACATGTCGCACAACCACGGGGCGATAAGGGTGTCACGTAGGTCATGGTGGACCCCGTCGCCCATAGCCACCGTGGCAGGCATGATCATCATCTTTCTTGTAGCACTTTGCTCCATTTCTGTCAAAAGAAGAATATAACAGAAAAAGAAAATCCGAGACGTTACTTAGCACCAGTCGTAAAGAATAATCTTTGTTTCAAAGGAAAAACTTAGTTCCTTGAAACATAAGAACATTTGTCCCAAACACGGCCATGTTCCCGTTAGGAACTTGAGACCCTTCCCCCCCGGTCTGATTTCAGTGGGAGTTCGACTTATTTTCCTCAAACTCTGTGCAACAGGAGCGCAGAAGCAGCAGCACTGCCTGGAAAAAACAAGCAACACGCACGCACCCGGCACCCACAGCCATTGCAGAACCCAGGCTTCGAAATAAATGAGATCAACTCGAATGATTATTAGTTGATGATGAAGCATGATTACCACCGGACACACCCTTCTTCATTGTTCATTCCCTGCAGCGATCGACGCTCTACGCTTCCTCCGGTATGCCATCCAGCGCCGGCTCCCATTCTCCGAGCCGCGCCACCATGCTCGCGCCTTCTTCCTCCGCCGGCTCCGACCGCGGCGTGCGCGTCATCAGCTGATGGCGTTCCAACGACGACGACACGGGCGGCGCCGCCGGCAAATGCCGTTGTTGTTGACAAGGAGGCGTGGCGGCTTCGCCGCGTCGTTGCCTCCGGGTGACGCTTGCGGCGATGCGCTCCAGCTCGTCCCTGCTCACCACGACCTTGACGCCGCCGCGGCCACGCGACACGACGGTGACGCCGCCGCCGCCCTGAAGCGCTTGCCGACGCTGAGGGCTCCCGAATCGGAAGAAGCAGATGTGCATTGCAGTTTGTTGCTATATCTGATCGAATCCTGAACATGGCGCGTCGCGTTGCGCCTATATATAAACGCGAGAGCTCGCTTCCACGATCAATTTGCATTGTTGACCGAGAGTTCAGATTGTGCTTCGGCTGCTACTAGCTCCCTCTCTCCATGATCCGGCCGGCGAGCCTGAGATTCGTTGGTTGACTTCCAAAAATTTCGAATTTATTCCACATGCATATGGTTACGATGGCTATGGTATTCTACTCGCGGTCGACGTGATGCCACGAACAAGTTGGCGCCGTTCTCGCCCAATGATTTGTGTGCGTCGCCACGGGCGTAACTGATCATGATAATGCGTACGTGGTATAGTATATACGGCGAGATGATTGGGCGTGAGTATCTAGTCAGTCCGGTCGTCCACTAATGGGTTTCGCATGATTGAGCTTTGAAACCCATCATCATGCATATTCTCCTGTATATTTTTCGCGTTGTGCTAGTAGCCAGTTCTAGAAACATCAAACATGATGCGCCATTTGTTGGTGTGAACAGAAAACGCTTTGGCCTTTGCGCTACTTTTTTTTTTTTTTTGAGGGGAAGCCTTTGCGCTACTGTGCGATCCGCTCGATTTGCAAATTGCAACAAAGTCGAAGACCAAAATGGTTGGGCCCGCCGCCCGGTGAAACGAAGAAAGACCTGCACTGCCGTACAAATGTGTTGATGCAAACCGCTCCAACGAAATTGAAGTCCCCCGGTACGCACGGAAGCTTATCGCGTCCCAACGCCATAGGCCAGCTCCAGCATCTAGCCCACAGTCACTCTGGTGGCCGTGACGGCGCCGGGCCCGAACCACCAACAGCAACCCACGACGGGCCACGCCACCACCCATCCCGGCCCACGCACTACGCCGGGCCGGCCGCGCCGTCGCCGCGTATTCTCTTCTTCGCCGCGCCGCTTCGGGATCAGGCATGCAGCTTCGAAACAGTACAACTCTTGTCGGTCTCTCTGATTTTTGCAGCCGCATGTAAGATAATCGATAGTCGATACGACATGCCACAGGCATTATTGGCGGCAAGGGAAGGGAGTCCATGCGTACAGCACCGGGAGCTCGTCCCACTTCAACCGGCCGGGCTACAACGAACACGTACACTCACTCTCACTAGTGCGCCTGCAGCCAGCCAGTAGTACTCGAGCAGATCGAAAGCTGCTCCGCAAATAGTTGTAACCAACTCAACTCGCGTAAAAGCAGTGGCTCTCTGAAAACCTCTAAAATGGTTGGACCGCTACGGTACAAACCCAAGTGGCAGCGACTTTGTTGGCGTAAAATATCCACTCATCATCGGATCACCCCAAATCGCACCGAGGGCGTTTTCCTTTACGAAAAAAAAAACCCCGAAGGGCCGATCCTTCTTTTCTGAAAACAAAACACTTCTTGTCTTCTCGACTCAAAAAGAAGACATTTCTTCTTCTCGGCAGATCCTTCTCTTCGGCACGAAATACATGCCCGCGATCCTCCTGGTGTTCTTAAAAATTCAAAAAGCTACTGCTGGTCCGAATAAGTCGGAGTTAAGTATACGAAAAAAGAATGGGAGGTGAACGCCCACTCACGGCCATTTCTCTTTTAGATGGGGGATGTCATATATGCCTGGCGTGCAAATTGGCCAGACGACATTTTCTAAGACTTCGCTTTGAGGGATGGCATCCTCCACTAACCACGCCTTTTTTTTTTCCTGATGTATTAATCTTGGAGAAAATCTCTGTTCGAGTGTTTGTGTGCGCGCGCCCGCTCTGCACACCTTTTTTGCTTTTCCTCTTCTGGACTTTGCTTGCTTGTTGGGCTAAGCTAGGAAATCTCGATCTCCGTGATATTTGAGATGTCGCTGCTAGCATGTGCACCCCGCCCGCGTCACTCACAGTGTATACTGATATATACACAGCTAGAAGAGGAGGGAAGGGAGGGAGCGAGTGTGCGTGAGAGAGAGAGAGAGAGAGCAAGGGTAAGCAGAAGAGCTAGGTAGCCAGCAGGGAGAGCGACTGATCATCTAGCAAACGCAAAGGAAAGGCATGGAGGAGCTCGCGGAGCTGGGGCATCTGCTCGTGTTCGCTTTCCTCTTCTCCTTCGCCTCCTTCATGGTGGCGCCAGTGATCACCGACGTGACGATGGAGGCGCTCTGCCCCGGCCGCGACGAGTGCTCCCTCGCCATCTACCTCGCCGGCCTCCAGCAAGCTGTGAGTAGTACCGAGATCATCCATGGCCGTTGCACCGTGCTTTTGTTTTCTTCCTTTTTGCAGTATGCCTTTGTAGTAGAGGAGAACCAATTAGCAGTGCAGTTCCACTCTTCAACCCAGCATCGTTAGCCAAAGCTAGTCGCTCATAACCAAGTAGTAGTAATCTACCAACATATACTATAGGAGATTATTGTAGTTTGCTTTGTTCTTGTTCCACTTGAGCATTCACGGCTGAGATTATTAATTACTGGATATGTCTCATTTCCGAAAACATGGGGATGGCATGAAGAGAGTGGAAGCCACGCTAAACAGCACGGCTTTGCAATTCCCACGCACGCGCCACTAGTGACAAATTGAGTGATGAGGCGCCGTTACCATTCGCATCGATGGATAGACGTCAGTCGGCCTCCGTCTCCTCAGGACCCGGGCGTGTTCTCCGTGACTCCGGCCATAGACTTGAGAGCCTGCAGCACTCCAGAACCAGCGCACCGGTCGTGATCGTGCTATACGTCACCTCCGGTAATATCTACAGCGCAGGCAGTAGACTTTGTGGACGCCTTTGCCTTTGGAAACCGCTTTGCAACCGACGCCGCACCGACCGTTCACTATTTACCACTTTGCTCCCTGTCCCTGCATGTCAAAAGCAAGGAATATTGCCCCAGAAGCTGGTAAAGTGGTCCGAGACATATATATGTAGGCGCATAGCAGCCCTCATAAGTCAGTGCCATTGGTCCGCATCTAGCTACGTACGAAGAGAAACAGGCCAGAATAAAAAAAAGCAGAGTGCACGTCACCAATCTTTTTCACCTTTTCTTATTAATGGAGCTGGTCGAAAGGTCTGTACGAGAGCGAGTGTGATTTTATTCCAAGTAAATACCCGTCAAAAATTAAATTTCCGCCCGAAAGCGCGAGTCTCCACGGACGGTGACGCGTCCGTCCCACAACCGGCCACCGGAAAACTAGCTAGGCTGCTCAATTTCTCTCGAGCCAACAGGCCATGCCGCGACACCACTAATGCACTATACTACCAGTGTGCCTCCACTACCATCATATCGTGGGGAAGAAAGAACAAAAGGAAGCTGCTAAAGCAACTAGCACTGTGTTGCGCCAGCCACGCGACGTCGACGCACCGATCTGGGTATCTTCATATCACGACAAGTAGGCAAACGTAGGAGCAGGAACCCCGGAGATACGCAGTTTTCAAGTGTAACGACATGTATTTGCAAGCCACCAAATCCTCATCGTACCTGACCCTTTCGTTATGTGACACTCTCTGGCTTCTCTCTTTGTCAGGTTACTGGCCTGGGAGCTCTGGTGGTGACGCCCGTGGTCGGCAACCTGTCCGACAGGTATGGCAGGAAGGCGTTGCTCGCGCTCCCGGCGATGGCGTCCATCGTTCCGCTGGGTACTCCTCGTTTCAGAACAGCACAACTATATATATATATATATATATATTTGACAAGATAGCACAACTATATATTGAGCATCCACTGAAAGTGCGAAGTGACATCTGGGAGTTGTTTTGCTTCGTTTTTATCTTAATAAGGCATCCTGGCGTACAACCGGTCGAAGGCGTACTTTTACGCATACTACATAACCAAGACGCTGACAGCGATGGCCTCCGAAGGCGCCATGCAATGCCTCTCAATTGCTTACGTGGTATCGACTCGTGCTTGTGGCTTCCAGTCTTCAAATCATCACAAAGCTGCGACAACTGACATGTTTTTGCTGAATGCGCTGAGCAATGCTTCCTCCTGACTGAACACTCCTGCAGGCTGACAGGGTATCGGAGACGCGGCGGGCGGCGGCCTTCGGCATGTTCTCCGGCGTCTGCACTGCCGGCTTCGTCGGCGGAACCATTGCTGCCCGTTTCCTCTCTGTCTCATCAACGTTTCAGGTCTGCACCAGAGAACCTTGTCTAAATGCAAACAAAGGTCACCTCCTCGCTGCTAAGAACCATGTTCTGGTGACGAGAGTGTGATTGCACATTCCCTGCTGCCAACCAACTGCATTCTGGTGTCAAAGGTATCCACAGTGGCAGCCGTGGCGGCGGCCGTGTACATGAGGGCCTTCCTCCAGGAGACGGATGGCGGGGCATCGCGCTGCGATGAGGAAGCCTCCCGTCCGCTCTGCCTTTCCTCCTCTAGCAGCGAGGAGGTGTCACCAAGGCTCCCGCCCCTCCGGAAAGCGCCGTCCCTGTTGGAGATGGCTATCTTTCTTACCAGCAGGTAATTAAACCCGTTATCTGAACTCTGAACTCCAGATAGGTCTCAATTTTCAAAAACTGTGGCCTACAATTCAAAGGCAAAGCAAATTAGTGAAAAATTCCATCCTATGTATAAGCATAAATAACTTTTTAAGCAAAGCCTACACCATCAACATGTAGAGGTTAAGACTTCTAGTCAGTGGTTCTGTGTTTACTAACTCCTTGCATTTTCTTTAAACAACCAACTCCTTTTTAGGAAACCCACCAGCTCAACATTATGACACGCTGTAACTCATACAAGAAAATCCACTGTAATCCAGAGCTAGCAATAAGTTGCATCTAAAATCTAGTGGATTCCCAATGACCCTAAAAAACAAAATCATCCCTACATCTGATGTATGATGGTACACAAGTTTCTTTCCAGGCTCATAATGTGATATTGGCATCCTCCATGTTTCCCAAGCAACAATAGATCAAAGAAAATTGCATCATGATGTGCATATCAGATTTTTTTAATGCCTGCAAATGACCTGCAGCTCCACCTTCTCAAGAGCAGCGGTTGTCACATTTTTTCAAACCCTTGGTGAGACAGGCCTGCTAACTGCACTAATGGTACAGCCCTTTCTACTCCACTATAAAAGCCAATATGACATATGAATAGGAGATGAATACATAACTGTAATGATGAAAATACTACGCAGCAGTCGTGAAATGATTCAGTACGCTGAATTCATGAATAATAGTGTTGATTTATATATTAAAATCTTAGCATTCTCGTATCTACCTGGTCCCTTAAAATTGCTTCCAAGTCCTCTCACTTTTATGGATACAAATGCAGTACTTCCTCAAGGCGAAATTCCACTATAGTAAGAACCAGTATGCCAATTTGTTGTTAATTATTGGCATTACGGGAAGTTTCTCACAGGTACAATTTTATCATGTTAATGGTTTAGTGCATTTATTTTTATTAGTTCGGTGCTCAATTCTGTCAGCTGTGCCTAAAGAAGTTCAAGATTTATTATGCAGCTACTGGTAATGCGACTCTTAGTGCCAAAGCTAGGGGAGCAGAAGCTGCTTATCATAGCACTTTTAGCGAGCTGCGGCCATGTAAGACGCTGCCTTGTTCAATATTATGCTTATTTCTTTCTTGTTACTTTTCCACTATAAGTATTTGACTTTCTCTGCCATTGATGCTGCAGGCACTCCTATATAGCATCGCATGGTCATTCTGGGTATGAAAGTTAACAAATGGCAGTACTGATTTTGTAGTGATATTTCGTTTGCCATCCTATTCATGTTTTGTGTGGTCCTTGAAGGTCCCTTATCTTGCTGCAAGCCTTGTAATATTAAGCTTTTTGGTCACCCCTTGTGTGAGTAGTCACTTATTATGATTCAATGTAGTAATTGTTTGTAGTTGATTGAACCATGTGATTGATTTTACAATGGACTCACTTTTGACAGATAAGGACCATCGTATCAAAAAAAGTGGGTCCGTTTGAGCAGGTACTAATCCACAAGTCAACCACTTGCCACAGATCCACGCTTTTGCACGTTTCCTTGCATAAATTAATTCCACTGATGATTCTTTGCAAACTACGCGAAGCTGCTCAGTTCCCATAACATATGTATTATTCTTACGTATGACTTGGATTTTGCAATGCAATCTTAAGGGAATGGTTCAAGGGTGCATCACTGGAATAAACTCGACGGCAAACGTAATATCTCCTTTAATCTTTACTCCTCTAACAGGTATGTGCTTGTGATTGTCTTTACAAATACCTCTAAAAAAGGAGTAAATTATGATTATCAGCTGTTTTCTGATCCTTTAATGCTAACTTACCAGTTTGGACAATTTTTTTTCATCAATCTAATTATGATTATCAGCTGTTGTTGTTGTTGTAATTTTTCTCCATTTGGTTTGACAGCATGGTTTCTATCAGAAACTGCACCTTTCAACTTCAAAGGTTTCAGCATTGCCTGTTCTGGGTTTGCAATGGTAGGCACACTGTTGAATATATTATTGTGGTTTTATTGTTTTTGCAAAAATCATGAATCTGCGTTACAACTTATTTATTGAAAAAGTTTAGACTTGATTCCAGGGCTCTAGGCCCTTGATGTTAACATCTACCCTCTATTGTTCTTGCAGCTTGTAGCACTAGCAATGAGCATAAATATGAGACCGGCAGGATTTCAACAGCCAGACAGAAAATAGAAGAGCTATCAAGTACTCAAGTGTGGTATAAAAGATGTGAATAGTGAATACATGCCAGTACATAGTCAATAGATGTCTGTACCACTAACCTTCTCTCGTCAGTTAACCAATGTCAATAGCCATGTTCGAAATTTGTCTAGATAACAATATATAATTTGCTGGCTGTCCTGTGCTTGTTAGATTCTTTACACGGACAGCTGAGAGTGGTGTAAAATACTACCATACATGTTTTACAGATTAAGTGTGTTCATAATTGAAAGAGACTTTTAAACAAAAATAAATAAATGTAAGAGACTTTCTAGTACATCATATTGATTATTCGTTGAGAATGCAAAGTTGAACAAACTCGGCAATGAGCTGTATGCACAGTTGTTACAAAATTGTACCCAGACGTACACACTTGTTTGGTATTCCCAATCTTAATATACACTGTAAAATAATCAGGTTTTTACAGAACATAAAAATGTTTTTTTGCAGCTTAAATGTATTCTTGTGTTCTGCAGCTCAAAAATTACAATTTGAGAAGAATACTGAGAAAGTGATGTGGAGCACTGACCTGTTGTATAGTGCTAACTCATTTTTCTTGATCCTCCGCATCCATAACTTCACAGCACATTCACTACCACAAATTCATCTATCAACTCCTGTAACCTCAGCAATTAACACCAAAGAACTGATCCCTCAAATCTTGACACCCTATTCATTGGCAGAATCAGTAGCAGACAAATAAGCAGCAAACAGACTAATATGACTACATCTCTTCAGGATTCCTATGCAGTCAGCAACGCCATCGAAGATTATGTTGAAAGTCAGATCATCCAAATCTCTCATCTCTGTAATAAATTTTTTTTTTGAACTCATCTCTGTAATAATTACTACTGGTCAAGACAAGTACCAAACCCAAAAGTGAACAAAAGAAAAACAGGTTCTACTGCAGTTGAGAATAAATAATGAAGCAAAAACAGTCCATTTCTCTTATCCTATCCATCATCTGACTCACAACAGACTGAAAATCAATTCATAGCTCAACAATTTGATACGATTTTGATGTCAGTAGCTTTTTGAAACCAGCAATAGGAGCGAAGCTAAGAAAAAGGCACATCACAAATGAATAGATGTACGTTGAAAATGTGAAATATTCACCAAGTAAGAGTAACAGGACTAAACCACATAGGTATTCGTTTTCTTCTCTGTCAGGCAATTGAATATCTAAAAGAATGCAACATTGTTGCATATTTTCAAAAGATGTGCACATTTAATTGTTCAAGTTCTAGACAAATGGACTCTTGAATCACACTATAACATAGAAGCGACAAACTGTTAAACCATACTTTCTGATATATCATACATGAGGAGCAGTAACTTATTATTGCATATGTACAATTCTGAAAGGTAAACAACAGGCAACAGATTAGTTGACTCTACATTCTTCAGCGCCCTCTGAGGATTCTTCATCATCTGCAGATGATACGTCCCCATCTGCGGCACGCATTAAAAGATTAAGTAATCTAGTGTTGTCCTCAAGTTCTTCTGTTGAATCTTCTTCCAATGCTTGACGCCTTCGTTCAGACACCAGCAACTGCTGGATCAACAGGTCTGGTAAGTCGAAGTGCCAGAGCTTGGCTCTTCTCTTGCGAGGCCTCAACTGGAATAGCGGAAAATAGCAGAAAGAACATCAACATGAAAGCAATTTAAAACGCAAATCCCCCACGACTAAGGCATCCAGTGGCCATATGTTAATGTTATGACTTCTGAGTCTTCCTAATTCAGCACACCATGCAATGTGCTTCAGTGAATATATGCAATTTCATATTTCAAATACATACTGTATGTATGGAGGGTGATAATTATGTAGAAAAGCCTCCTATAGATAATAGCAAAAGTAGAGTTTCACGACAAACATATTGACGCAACTGAAGCTGATTGTTATGCACCTCCTAAATTCAGCATGAAAAGCAACCCTAATGTAATACCACTCCATCTAGTCACATATGACCCAACACGTTAGGACGTGTTAATCAAACTAATTAGCATGTCCCAGCATCATACATGTATGACTGGAGGAAGCACATCCAGGACAGAGAATAAAAGGTTGAGTAAAGATTGGGATGGCCAAGAGAAGCGTAGATGGTTTGGAGACAATTACCTCCTCAACATTTATGATTGGTGCCCGCTCAATAGCAGAGGGGGTCCATATCTTTACATCATTGTCAATTCCACTGCTAGCGATCATCATAGCATGAGGATGGGGCTCAATACAATTCACAATGCATTCATCACCTTCCATGGCCCGTAAAAATTTCCCATCTTTCTTTCTCCAAATAAATATCCGACCACAATCAGAACCACTGGCTACGTATTCATCATTTGGCCCCATGAAACTCACACGCTTCACAGTCTCACGGTTGCGATGACCGACATATGCCTGAGGCGCAGGAGGTTCATCAATATCCTGTTCACATGCAACCTTTGTAGATTTGCACCCTTTGTTAGATCCAACTTTGGCAGATAACTTTGGATCAGGACCAAGCCCTCCATTTTTAGGGAATAGGTAGATATTCTCGTCATTGTAAGAGACAAGCAACTCACTCTGATGAGAGAATGCTAACCCGGTTATTCCAACACTTCTATTGCCAATAAGATGTGGTGCACAATAGCAGTCTGTCGGGTAACCAAAATCAGATGACCCATCCCACTTGTACTTGCGGATGTCATACATACGGGCATATGCATTGCTTCCTCCAACTGCAAAAAGATTTGGGTTCCTTGGGTCTATTGTAATCGTATTAAGATGGACAATAGAGGAAGATCCTGATTTACTGAAATTGTTTCTGCAATGAAACAGTTTGGTGGCTGTATTTGTTCTCAAATCAAACTGCACAATAATGAAAGGGCCAAATATAGTAGCTGGTTTATAAGCATCTGAAAATTTAGCATGTTTTTAATTACTTACATGTTGAACAAGGCCATCCTCGCCGCAGCTATAAAAGATATAAGGGCTACCAGGCTCTATCGCCAAATTGTGAGCCCTTCCCGCATGGTCACCGAGCAATGTAGTAGTCACATCCCCGCCATCCTGTATCTTGGCAAGTCTCACCTGATCGTGACAAAAGATTATTAGAGCTGATCCAGCCAATATAATCAATTAAAGTAGTACGGAGAAGCAAACGTTGACAAACAAACCTCGCCATCCGCAGCACAAGTGACAAGGGTTTGATCATCCATGCAGGGCATGAACCGTGCCTGGAACACATTGGCAACATGCCCGGAATGGAATTCTAGCCTCACGGAGCCAGTATCCCACTCCCACAGCATCACCATCCGGTCATCAGACCCCGATATGAGGGTGTCACCAACCTCATTGAAGGCCACCGTGTTCACACAGCCTGTGTGCTTGTCAAGCTTCCGGTGAATCTAGAGGCGCATCACAAGGTCCTGCACATTAATCACATCAGCAGAGCACAATAGATGCATCACTCACAACTAATAACTTATACTACTGAAATTGCAGCGGAACATGGCAGCAATCAGCTAAAAATTCAGACCGAGCTGTTTAAGCTCTAACGAAGAGTAAATGGTCAGACCAATGCCCCAACCCAGGGACAACGCTACACGCAGAAAATCGATCGACTGCCAGTACCAATGCTAAATCCTTAGCTCCACGAAATTGAGCCCGAACCCGAACTGCCACCCATCCAAGACCATGCCATTGGACACTGAACAGACCAGCAATCTGGCCCGATCGCGCGACCGATCCCACCCGAATGACATGGATCGAGACGCTGGAGGGAGCGTCGGGAGAAGAAAAGCTCAATCGGGGGAGACAAGGAAGGGAGGGAGTCGTGGGGCACCTCGGAGGCCGCGGCGCGGCGGGAGGTCCCCGACCTCGCGCAGGCAGAGGCCGGTGGCGGCGGCCGACGAGGCCGGGTGCCTCCACGGGCGGCGCATGGCGCGTGAGCGTGACCCTAGTGTTGCCCTGTGTGGTGACTGGTGAGGCGATGACGAACGAGCACGACACGAACCGTCGAGAAGGGAACGAAGGGGAAGTGGGAGCTCAGGCAGCGTAGGGTGAAACCGTGAAAACAAACCGGAGCAGATTGGAGAGGGCGCGAGTGTAAGTGAGTAACAGCCGTCCGGAGAAGTTGTTTAGCTAGCAATAATACACTTGTTTTTGGTCGAATGATGTTTCTTTGCGAGGGAAAAAAATGGACAAAAACTCATAACAAAAGTGGAGATGCGGGGTATCGATCCCCGTACCTCTCGCATGCTAAGCGAGCGCTCTACCATCTGAGCTACATCCCCATTTTTTATTTTAATGTTTACAACATTTATTTAACAAATTTATCTAATGATGGCCCCACTACGGCTCAATCGTTCTAGCAAGCCTGCCTGCTGACGGACTGCAGTCGCGGTGGTGGCTGATCCATCCACCCTGCCGGTCCTGTGTTTCCGTTTCCCGTTTTGATCTCGAGAGGACAAAGAGAGAGAGAGATGACCATTTGGCTGTTCTGCCGTATCAAACAGCATAAATGGGAGCTGTTTACCTTTATATCATTAAAAAATGTTTATCTCTATATTATTAAAAAAGTTAGTAATTATCTGTGTGTTACAAAAAAGTTTATACACACCTGTATGTTATGATCTTAACTTTTGTTGATACATATGGCATTCTATATTAAACAAACTGGTGAAAATATCATTTTATTCTTATGGGTCTCGCACTCCTCTTCTTCCTCCTTACTTTCTCTTTTCTCCCTTTCTACACCTGTAGGATCGAAGGACCCCGGCTAGAGGGGGGGTGAATAGCCGAATTAACAAATTAAAAGCTAACTATCCGACTAATTGCGGAATTCAAAGACAATTGGATAAAAGCAAGCACAAGACAACTAAACCTAGGTTTGAACTAAATTAGGTTGACAATCCTAGGTGACATACATCATACAACTTCTAGTATGTAAACAACAAAAAAACAACATGACAAGAGACAAAGGATATTTTTCCGTGGTATCGGTGATTTGCCGATCACCCCTAATCCACGTTGAGGTGGATTCAAGCGTATGATATGCTACTCTGCTCAAGTATCCACTTCTCCACCACCAAGAAGTGCTCACAAAAAACAACTTGAGATATAACACAATCAATACCTTGAACCTCTCCAAACCTCGATTCCACTAGGGTTGTTCTTCACCACTCCGGCGAGGCGAGCACCGCACCTCTCACAAGAGTCCGGGCCTCCTTCACACACTTCTTGAAGGGCTCACGGATTTGACTCCTCCAAGCCGTCTAGGAGGGGACAACCTCCAAGAGTAACAAGTCGATGACGCTTGCTTGAGGATCACAAGTGCCACAATGCTCAACTCACTCAAGTTTAGGGCACTCACACTCACACACTTGCAATCTTTCCACTAGAACTTTGTGTGAGAGAGGAATAAGCTCCAAAGGGTGTACAATACTTTTTAAATGGCCAACCTCACCTCTATACACGGCATAGAGGGGCCTCACCTCTATGCACGGCATAGAGGGGCTATAAATAGCCCATTCTTTGAAAACTAGCCGTTACAGCTTTCTGTGCGCTGGACGGTCTGACCGTGACTCCACACGGTCGGACCGTCGTACAACCCAACGGCTAGTTTGACTTTCAAACTTGTTCTGACACGAGCCGGACGGTCAGACCGACATCCCACACGGTCAGACCGTTGGGACACTTTTAGTTTTCACCCGAGACCAGCTTCTCTGTCGACACCAGACATATGACGGCGGTCAGACCGTGGCTTGGGATGGTCAGACCGTCGGGCCATCTCCCGAGCCACCAGAGAACTCAATCCTCTGGCCGTCTCTAGGGAGCACCCACGGTCAGACCGTGGATCCCAACGGTCAGACCGTCGGGCCACCACCCAAGCCACCCGAGGACCAACTTCTCTGGCCGTCTCTGGGAGGCACCTACGGTCAGACCGTGGATCCCCACGGTCAGACCGCCAGGAGCGTTCTGCCAGCCCTCCTTTCTATATCCCTTAACTATCTCTCAACGAACCACTTACAACGATAGGCTTTGAGCATTTTTGGCAACCATGGATACTCAAGGTCATCTCATCGACCCCTCTTGATAGTACGACATTTAACCTATAATCCGGTCACTCAACTCTAATCTTCTTGTGACCGGCAAAACAGAAAAACCCTATCAAGATACCTTTGCCTTGAGCCATCCATATGTATATCACTTCGTCCATCATTCCATTCCTTATTATGACTACAACCACAATTATCTCAACAACGTAGTTAGTCAAAAATAAGGGTCGTCATTAATTAGCAAAACACTAAAGCGGGCCTAGATGCTTCAATCTCCCCCTTTTTGGTAATTAATGACAACATAAGAAGTGATATAAAGCCGATAAAGACAATAAAGAAAAACTCTAAGGTGAGTCACAAGATAATGATCACATGCTATAGAATTTTCAATACACGTACATGTGAAAAAGTTAATGAACTCACCAAATGGTAAAACTCCCCCTAAATTGGTGCATTGATCAAGATATATCAAACATGGCAATGCATATTTTCAAAAGAACAAATTGGTAGAGTTTACCTTGTACCATTGGATGCGAGGAGGCAAAGAATAACCAATATATAGCAATATTGAACATTACAAGTAAGAACACCCTCATCATCCACACATTTGAACCATTAAGATGAGATGAGCACAGATAAAAGAGCAAATGGTTCAAGGTGCATAAAGAAATTACAATCCAACAAAGTTACATAGTTCAACAAACACAAATAAGTTCAAAAAAGTTCAAACGTGCATGAAAGTAAGATATGAGATGCACATGCAAATGCAAGATAGATAGATCAAGAATCATGGCTTGCATCTTTGTTTCCTTTTCTCCCTCTGACTCTGGCTTGCATCTTTGTTTCCTTTTTTCCCCCTGACTCTGGCATCTCATCATAGCATCACTTCTTCATGTTCTCCCCCTTTGGCATCAATTGACCAAAAAATGGTCAAGACTTCAATCATCTTGAGGAGGAGGTGGAGGGGCAAACCATGGTGGCTGAAAAAACTCTGGAGGTGGCACTGGTGCAAGAAAGTAGCTATAAATGTGTGAAGATAGAGCATCATAGTTAGACTCTAAACCCTGCATCCTAGTGGTGAGATCATCAATAGAAGTCCTCGCTGCCTCATAGGATGTTCTAGCTGCCTCATATGAAGACCTGGCTGCCTCATAGGAATTACGAGCCTCAATACTTGAGGCTTGTATCTGATCAAACCTCTGCATCACAGGCTGAAAGTACTGATCAAGATAAGGGGTCATCCCTACAAAGAATGCCGGAGGCGGAGGAGCAAACTGTGACCAATCCATCTGGGGAAGTGGTGGCATCTGAGGACCCTGTGGTGCCTGAGGAACCTCTGGCTGAATATTTTCCTCTTCTTCCTCACCTTCTGCAGCTGGTGGTGCTACGAGTTCATGCTTTACCGAGCTAAAAGGCTGATATCGAGGATGTTTCTTAAAAAGATACCGAGTTGGAAAATTGCTCTTCTGGAGAATTAGAGACATAATATAAGTAGCATAGTAAAGACTAGTCCTTACTGCCATGCTGTAGCTCTCTATCTCCTTCATCATCAGGAGGACCACATCAAACACTTGACCTTGCATGATATAGTCAATTATGTTCCAATAGTAGTCCCGAATAGCATCAGAGTTTCCACCTCGAGGATAAAAGGTCATCCTCACTATCTTGTTGATCACCTTGGGCATATAGAGAAGACCTCCAACATTGCCCAATTTCCTTATCTGAGGATCATCAACATAGTACTTGACCCACTCAGGCTCTTTAAGTAGCTCCTGCTCAAGCACATCAATTTGATCATTAGTGACATTATAGTCAATTTCATTTGCCTCAGCAAACTCTGCAAATGTGGCAGTAAACCTGTTTGAATTAGTCATCCATGTCAGAGTTTTGCTTGGGAAGTCAACCTCAATGGTGGCATAAAATTGCCGGATAACAGTTTCATTCCAATCTTGCTTATGTGCCACAAAGGCATGCAATCCCAAAGCTTGGAATTTTGCAGAGAGAGGACTCACAGTTGGAAATTGAGCCAGATATGGCCAATCTGTGTACTTGTGAGTGAATACTGTTTTGTCAATTAACATACCATAGAAAGCATCATGTTGCACCCGAGTGTGAAACTGAGGTGTGGGTGAGTCTGGATCCTGAGAATAAGCCACTTTCTATCTGGCTTTATAGTATTCATGTGATGCCCACTGTTTCTTTTCTCCAGTATACTCTGTGGGGTCAAACAGCAGATCATCTCCTTGTGCCTCATCCATTTCTACCTCATTGGTGGACTGACCAAACTCAGAAGCATCGGCAGTAGCACTTTGAGAGGGTGAGTAATCATCATCAGAGCGGGGTGCCCTTCGCTTCTTGCTTGTCCCGGCTTTGAACACGGACGCCACCACTTTCCTTACTGTGCAACGATTACTGAAAATGATCGAACAATAATCATGTATAAGCAATCCAACAATCCTTACTGTGCATTTGATTGAACATGTCTCTGTCCTGCCCTGGCGGTCTGACCGTGATATTGGCGGTCAGACCGTCGGGTGAGGTTTGGCTGCCACAAAACTGCACATGGAATTTCTAGCCAAATCCTCAACATGTGCCAACAATTCTTCTCATATAAGTTTAAATAAGTACTATGAAGCTTTTCCATCCATTAATTTCACTAATCCATGGCCACAAGCAAGAATCCCAAAATGTAACCCTAGCATCAATGTTCATGAGAACCACCAAATTGATCCCTCAAACTTTGTAAAGATGTTGTTATTAGGGCTAGAAATCACTCTCCAATCATCATACAAGGAATCCATGGCGCAAATAGTCTATCCCTAACAACAGCCCCTTGAGAGAAAACCAATGAAACCATGGGAGAGAAGGGAAAACGATGAAATACCGGTCACTCATGGTGGAGAAGTCCTTGGAGAGACCGGATCCCCTCCCGGTTGGATCGTGGACCCTAGGGGATGGAGTCCTTCCAATGGAGAGAGGAGAGCTCTTTGGAGGAGTCACTTTCGGGTTTGGAAGAGTTGGAGACGAAGGGGTATGAGGAAATAAGAGAGTCATAAGGGACAGGTGGGTTTTGACTCGATCGACGCTGGCGGTCTGACCGTGGGCGGACGGTCTGACCGCGGGGACAAGAAGAAAAAATCTCCACCTTTCAGTACTCAGATGGCTGTCTGGCGGTCTGACCGTGGCATATGGCGGTCTGACCGTGAGTGTGCTTTCAGATTGTTGACAGCTGCTTTCAAGTTTCTCATCCAAATCAATTCAAACCTTCTCCAATCATTCCATACTTTGTTCAAAACGATAGCTTAATGAATTCCATCATATCCAAGATAACTTCAACTCTTCAAAAAATATAACCACGATTCTTTATCATCCATAATATGAATTATGCATGTATGAATGAAACAAAGATAAAAACAAGCAAAATTGCAATAATTTGCACAAGTGTCCAAAAAGATGGAATGAGGATATTTTTGAGAATGTATGAGTCGCATAAGCATTTTGGAACCAATATATATGAAGATATACGATCCAATATGCTAAACTCACAAGATGCCATATTAGGTTGAAAGGCGACCATAAGAAGTTTTCAAAACGAATTTCAAATTCAAATTAATCTCAACCGATGGATCATCTCAATGAGTTGACAATACAAAAAAAATGGTTATGATCACCATCTCTACAATTTTTGTAAGAAGCCTCTTCTCAAAAATTGATTCGATAAGAGATTGAGAGAATAGGCGAGAGAAGGCAAAAGAGAATCTTCAAGAGAGCCAAAGAAAAGTGATGATAGCATCAAAACAAGCAACAAGATCCCTTGTTCAATCAATCGAGCCCTAAATAAACAAAAATTGTCCTTTTGACCAACATGAGCAAAATCAATACTAGTATGGCATCTTTGTTGATTTGTCCACATTTTGAGGGTAGCAAGACACATGAGTGGTATAGTGCTCCCCCTAAATGTGTGAACTAATTTTCAATGCAATTAGATGGCACATATGGTAAAAAAAATGCATACGTGAAGAGAGAGACATAAAACACCTAAGCAAGATGCTAGGAGATATGTGAGAGGTCAAGAATATTTAGCTCACTCCGTAGCTTACAAAACCGAGCTTCTTCAAGAGGCTTAGTGAAGATATCCGCCAATTGATCATCGGTCCTCACACTTTCTATGACAATATAACCTTTGCTCACATGATCTCTTAGAAAATGATGCCGAATATCAATATGCTTGGTACTCTTGTGTTGAACTGGATTTGTAGCAATCTTCACGGCACTTTCATTATCACACAAGAGAGGTATGCAATCAAAGTTAACCCCATAGTCCATTAGAGTTTGCTTCATCCACAATAATTGGGCACAACAATTTCCCGCGGAGACATATTCGGCCTCGGCGGTTGATAAAGCTACCGAATTTTGCTTCTTGGATGACCACGAGACTAGAGAAGTTCCAAGCAATTGACAAGTACCGGAGGTACTCTTTCTATCAATTTTGCAACCGGCATAATCCGAATCCGATATCCAACGAGAATAAATTGACCATCATTTGGGAACCACAAACCCATATCTTGAGTTTGCTTCAAATATCTCAATATTCTCTTGACGGCAATCATATGGCTTTCTTTAGGTGCGGCTTGAAACCTTGCACACATGCAAACACTAAACATAATATCCGGCCTAGATGCGGTGAGGTATAGCAAGCTTCCAATCATAGACCTATATAGCTTTTGATCAACCGGTTTGCCTTCTTCATCAAGATCAAGATGTGCATTCTTTCCCATAGGAGTAGACATTGATTTTGCACTTTCCATTCCAAATCTCTTGAGAAGATTATTCATATATTTGCTTTGATAGATGAATGTCCCATTATTGATTTGCTTCACTTGTAGACCAAGGAAGAAACTCAATTCACCAATCATGGACATTTCAAATTCTCGGGACATCATTTTACCAAATTCTTCACAAAATTCTTGATTGGTTGATCCAAAGATAATATCATCCACATAGATTTGGCATATAAAGGAATCTTTGCCAATTTTCTTGGTGAATAGAGTGGTGTCCACCTTTCCAATTTTGAAGCCCTTTGAGACAAGAAAATCCCTTAATCTCTCATACCAAGCACGAGGTGCTTGCTTGAGTCCATATAAGGCCTTGGACAACTTGTAAACATGATTTGGCTTACTTGGGTCTTCAAAACCCGGTGGTTGCTCCATAAAGACAAGCTCACTAATTGTGCCATTCAAGAAGGCACTTTTCACATCCATTTGATATAGCTTGATCTTGTGATTAGTTGCATATGCAAGTAAAATTCTAATTGCCTCAAGTCTAGCCATGGGAGCAAATGTTTCATCAAAATCCAATCCCTCAACTTGAGTATAGCCTTGTGCAACCAATCTTGCTTTGTTTCTCACAACTATTCCATTCTCATCTTGTTTGTTCTTGTAAATCCACTTTGTGCCAATAACATTGTGATCTTGTGGCCTTTTGACTAACTCCCAAACTTCATTTCGTGCAAAGTTGTTCAATTCTTCATGCATAGCATTTACCCAATCCGGGTCTCTCAAAGCTTCTTCTACCCGAGTTGGTTCACCACAAGACACAAGAGAGAAGTGTTCACAAAATGAAGCAAGTCTTGATCTAGTTTGAACACCTTTGCTTAGGTCACCAACAATTTGATCTACCGGATGATCTTTTGCAATGGCATGGTGAATTGTTCTAGCATGGTGTGATGGAGTGGAGGTTGAGCCATTTTCCGGTTGAAGATTTGACTCACCACCATCACTAGCTTGAGCTTGAGCACTAGAGGTTGATGAATCTTGGTTCACTTGAAAGAGAAGGGAAGAGGTCACATTTGAGTCATCTTCATTCTTAGGCCTCACATCACCAATTGTCATGTTCTTCATATCATTTCTCAATTCTTCATTTCCCACATCATCCAAATTTTCTTGCTCATCTTGTGATCCATTTGTTTCATCAAATTCCACATCATATACTTCCTCTACTAGTCCCGAATTTTGATTGTACACTCTATATGCCTTGCTATTTGAGGAATACCCAAGGAGAAATCCTTCATCACACTTGCTTTGGAATTTTGATAATCTTGCTCCTTTCTTCAAGATATAGCATTTGCATCCAAAGACACAAAAATAGGAGATGTTGGGCTTTCTTCCAATAAGTAATTCATAAGGTGTCTTTTTCAACAACCGGTGGCAATATAATCTATTTGATGCATGACAAGCGGTGTTGATTGCCTCGGCCCAAAAACTATCCGATACATTGTACTCGGAGAGCATTGATCTTGCCATTTCAATAAAAGTTCTCTTCTTCCTCTCAACAACTCCATTTTGCTCCGGGGTGTACTTGGTTGAGAATTCGTGTTTGACTCCCTTTTCATCACAATAATCTTCAATTCTTGTATTCTTGAATTCGGAGCCATTATCACTTCTAATCTTCTTGATATTGAATTCATATTCATTTTCGGCTCTTTTGGCAAACCCTTTGAATATGGTGAATACAATTGATTTGTCACTAAGGAAGTACACCCATGTATATCTTGAGAAGTCATCAACAATGACAAGGCAATAGCTATTTCCACCAATGCTTTGATATTTGGTAGGGCCAAATAAATCCATATGCAACAATTCCAAAGGCCTTGAAGTTGACATGACACTCTTGGTAGGATGAGTATTAGCCACTTGCTTCCCGGCTTGGCAAGCACTACATAATTTATCCTTTTCAAACAAAACATCATCCTTTATACCAACAACCAAGTTATGCTTCACTAATTTCTTGAGTTGGTTCATTCCAACATGGGCAAGTCTTCTATGCCATAACCAACCTTTGGATGACTTGGTGAATAAATAAGTGCTCAAGCTTGCATCACTAGAAGAGAAATCCACAAGATAAAGATTGCCATTACGAAATCCCTTGAAGATAAGACTATCATCCTTCACACTTGTAATCACAACACCACTTGATGAGAATTTGCAAATAAGATCAAGATCACACAATTGAGCCACGGATAGCAAGTTGTAGCTCAAAGATTCAACTAGCAATACATTTGAGATTGAGAGGTCATTTGAGATAGCAATCTTTCCCATTCCTCTCACTTTTCCTTTGCTATTATCACCAAAGGTGATCCTTTCATAATCCGAACTTCCTTCTTCAATTGAGGTGAACCTTTTCCCATTTCCGGTCATATGTTGAGTGCATCCACTATCAAGCACCCAATGCCTTCCTCCGGACTTGTAGTTCACCTACAAAACAAGTTTAGTTGTTCTTAGGTACCCAAATTTGCTTGGGTCCTTGTAGATTAGTCACCAACACCTTTGGCACCCAAATGGACCTTTTCTTCATTCCATTTCCAAATGTGCCATTCATGTTTGTCCTAGTATGAACATTATTTTTACCAACAAACTTAGCATGCACAACACCATTGGATGATTTAACAAGCATGTAAGAAGCATCCATAACAACATTAGCAATTCTCTTACCGATACAATCTTTTGCAAGGTGTCCGGTATTCTTGCACATAGAGCAATACAAGCCACTTTCTTTAACAAATGTGGACTTTTTAGCAACAAAGGCATTTTTGTTTTTCTTGGGGATATATCCAAGACCTTCATGCTTGAGAGTGAACCGTTGACACTTCCACATTTCATTAAAAACATTTTCACCCTTATGACACTTAGTAAGAGCATCAACAAGGTAATCAACGGTATCCCTTAATTCATGATTTTCAACAATAAGCAAGGGATCACAAGCATTCACATTATTCATGCAAGTATCAATCTTAGAAGGGCATGGTATAGTAAGTAAATCATCACATGAAGTAGATATGCTAGAAGATGTAACATGAGCAATAGGCATATCATCAATCAAATTGCAAGACACACCGGCATCAATTTGGACCTTGTTGGTGTGTTGGGGTACATAAATCTTATGAGTTTCCTCAAGCTTCTCATGAGTTTCTTTTAGATCCTCATGAGATGACTTTAGCTCATCATAAGCTTCTTGGAGAGAAGAGTGCTTTCTCTTCAAGTCCTTGTACTTGCTCTTTATGCCACCCAACACATCATCAAGTTCACTAAGCATTTCAACTAGTTCATCATAAGAAGGCTCATAGTCATTATTGCATACCTTGGATTCACCTTTTGCCATGAAGCAATAATGTGAATCGAATAGGGATGGGGCTTACTTGATAGCAATGCCGGCAAGACCCTTCTTGGAAGGCTTGTCATCTTCATCATCGGAATCGGTATCCGAACTAGCATCGGAATCCCATTCAACATAATAAGCCTTGCCATTTTTCTTCTTGGAGGACTTCTTAAGAAACTTCCTTTTTACAAATTTCTTGTTCTTTCTTGGCTCATCATCATCATCATCACTATGGATTTTCTTCTTGCAATTTGTAGAGATATGGCCAAATTCTCCACACTCATAGCATTTCTTGTTTGCAAATGGATTCTTCTTGGATGACTTGCCATTTTTGTTGAATCCCCTATATGTGCCTTTCTTCATGAATTTCTTGAACTTCCTCACCATCAAGGCTACATCCTCATCATCATCGGAGCCACTCTCTTCATCATCATCATCGTGAGAGACACTAGCCTTGAAAGCAACACTCTTCTTCTTCATATCGACTTGATCATCCCTAGAAGCCACTTGAGATTGCTTGAAGATATCATGAGTGAGAACTTCACCCAAGATTTCCGAAGGAGTTGTTTCTTCCAAATTTGATCTCACAAGCATGGTAACAATTGTTTCATACTTGGATGGCAAGGCTCTAAGGAACTTATGAGATATATCAACATCGGGAACTTCATGACCAAGATCCTTGAGATCATTCACCATGTTGTTCAATCTTGCAAAGGCGGCCTTCAACTCTTCATTGGGCAACAATGTAAATCCTTCAAATTTGCCCTTGCAAATAAACAACTTGGCACTCTTGACCATCTTGGTGCCCTCATGAGCTTCCAATAGAGTTTTCCACATCTTATATGCGGTCTTGAGCTTGCACACTCTATGATATTCCTCCTTGCATAGGGATCGAATGAGAATGTTCTTGGCTTGAGCATTGGCCTTGATATTTTCCTTGTCGGCGGGTGTGGGATGTGCCGGATCAAGAACCACATAACCTTCTTCCACAATGTTCAACACGGTCTCCCCCACAGCCTCAAGATGAATCAACATACATGTCTTTCAATAATCAAAGTCTTGACCATCAAAGAATGGCGCGTGACCAACGTTCACCGTGTTACTAGCCATAATCCTTCTCCCGGAAGATGAATTCCAATCAATTTAGGGAGAACCTGCTCTGATACCACTTGTAGGATCGAAGGACCCCGGCTAGAGGGGGGGGGGGTGAATAGCCGAATTAACAAATTAAAAGCTAACTATCCGACTAATTACGGAATTCAAATACAATTGGATAAAAGCAAGCACAAGACAACTAAACCTAGGTTTGAACTAAAGTAGGTTGACAATCCTAGGTGACATACATCATGCAACTTCTAGTATGTAAACAACAAAAGAACAACATGACAAGAGACAAAGGATATTTTCCCGTGGTATCGGTGATTTGCCGATCACCCCTAATCCACGTTGAGGTGGATTCAAGCGTATGATATGCTACTCTCCTCAAGTATGCACTTCTCCACCACCAAGAAGTGCTCACAAAGAACAACTTGAGATATAACACAATCAATACCTTGAACCTCTCCAAACCTCGATTCCACTAGGGTTGCTCTTCACCACTCCGGCGAGGCGAGCACCGCACCTCTCATAAGAGTCCGGGCCTCCTTCACACACTTCTTGAAGGGCTCACGGATTTGACTCCTCCAAGCCGTCTAGGAGGGGACAACCTACAAGAGTAACAAGTCGATGACGCTTGCTTGAGGATCCCAAGTGCCACAATGCTCAACTCACTCAAGTTTAGGGCACTCACACTCACACACTTGCAATCTTTCCACTAGGACTTTGTGTGAGAGAGGAATAAGCTCCAAAGGGTGTACAATACTTTTCAAATGGCCAACCTCACCTCTATGCACGGCATAGAGGGGCTATAAATAGCCCATTCTTTGAAAACTAGCCGTTACAGCTTTCTGTGCGCTGGACGGTCTGACCGTGACTCCACACGGTCGGACCGTCGTACAACCCAATGGCTAGTTTGACTTTCAAACTTGTTCTGACACGAGCCGGACGGTCAGACCGACATCCCACACGGTCAGACCGTTGGGACACTTTTAGTTTTTACCCGAGACCAGCTTCTCTGTCGACACCAGACATGTGACGGCGGTCAGACCGTGGCTTGGGACGGTCAGACCGTCGGGCCATCTCCCGAGCCACCAGAGAACTCAATCCTCTGGCCGTCTCTGGGGAGCACCCACGGTCAGACCGTGGATCCCAACGGTCAGACCGTCGGGCCACCACCCGAGCCACCCGAGGACCAACTTCTCTGGCCGTCTCTGGGAGGCACCTACGGTCAGACCGTGGATCCCCACGGTCAGACCACCAGGAGCGTTCTGCCAGCCCTCCTTTCTATATCCCTTAGCTGTCTCTCAACGAACCACTCACAACGATAGGCTTTGAGCATTTTTGGCAACCATGGATACTCAAGGTCATCTCATCGACCCCTCTTGATAGTACGGCATTTAACCTATAATCCGGTCACTCAACTCTAATCTCCTTGCGACCGGCAAAACAGAAAAACCCTATCAAGATACCTTTGCCTTAAGCCATCCATATGTATATCACTTCGTCCATCATTCCATTCCTTATTATGACTATAACCACAATTATCTCAACAACGTAGTTAGTCAAAAATAAGGGTCGTCATTAATTACCAAAACACTAAAGCGGGCCTAGATGCTTCAACACCGGCGACCTCTTCTTCCTCCGATGCTCCCATGCGTTGTCGAGGCTAGAATTGGCGAAGCTCCCGTGCGTTGCGGAGCTCCCGCCCACGAGGATGACGACAGCGCCGCGCGCAATCGCCGGCTCCTTGGCTGCCGTCCTCCGTGTCCTCGCCACCCGCGGTCGTTACTGTAGCCGCGGCCACGGTCAGCACCTGGAGGCGAGGCGGCCTACGAGTGAGCACCGACATGGACGTACGGGCGCGCCGGCCTGGGCGCACGGCCTGTCGCCGAGCTGGTCTGAGAGCACGGGTGTGATGGCCTGGCCTGTGCACGAGAGGGACTGGGGGCGCAGGGACCGGTGAGGCAGGGGCCTGGGCGCATGGGATCCGGTGAGGTGCGGGCCTAGGGCGCGGGTCCGATCGATGAGGTCAGAGCTGGCCAGCGGCGGTGGCTGCGGTCGGTACAAGTGAAGAACGGCAGCGAGGTTAGAGTCAGGGAGAGGAAGGAGGCTCACGGGAGGAGCTAGCCAGGCAGGCATGAAAGAGAGAGAGAGAGAGAGGATAATAGAGATGTAAATGACTCAGGGACAAAATAATCATTTCCATACGTGGGTCCCATATGCTAGAGCTACAAAACCGGGAGGGTATCCTATAAAAATCAGATTTCTATAAGAACTATAAGAACTTTAATCAACATCACTGAATTATAGATCAATGGCTAGGAGTAGAGGTGAAGTACTTTAGCACTTAAACCTACCCTTAATCTCACCCTAATACTTTCTTTTGCACTTAACCCCCCTCAACCAAGCCGATCCCTCTGATCGAGGCTGGAGTCGATCGCCCTAGGCAATTGTTGTGCCCCCGCTCTAGTTCCCGATCGCTGCACTCGCCCGCTGACTCCTATTTCGGATAGTAACATCAACTTCTGGTATTATTTTTTTTTTCTAGCCAAGCACAATATGCAAAGTTTCATTTTGTGAGCTAATCAGAGCATCAAATTTAACCATGTTGATTAATCACACGAGGAACCCACTTGGCCCCAATGTCTTAGGTGGCTTCAGCTTTGAAGTCGATGTTTGCTCCGAGGATTGTGTGATCCCTTGCGCATTTTTTCTACCGATTCTTTGAGATAAGATTCCCGGGCGAATGCCTTTTCTCCCCTATCCTAGGAAGACACATAATTAGACCGCGCAAAGCTTTCTGATCAATCACCAAATTGGTCGTGACATCTACCCAGCACCAGTGGACGGGGCAACATCCAAACCTTTTCAGGGCTTTCTGCCATCTTGCACATGCCCCTGCGCTCGCCAGCAGTAGGGGCTAGGCGAGCGCGTGATAGGGGCTAGCGAGCTCCTGAGGGCCGGGCCAGTGCAAGGGGCGGGCGAGCGGCATGGGTTTTTCATCGACGAGCAACCGGCGACCTCCCAGGCAGCGAGTGATCGACAGAGGCGGGCGAGTGATTGGGGGCGGGCCGATCGATTCTAGTGAGGGGTTAATGGAAAAAAATAGTTAGGATGAAATAAATAGAGGATTTAAGTGTTAAAATAAACCATCTCTACTCTGACCATTGGACGAGGATCATAAAATCTTAATCATAGTTTATACATTTTCTACAAAACCAACAAAAAGTGGATGAAATAACACATAAGTAAAGTAAAGTTGAGCTCATAGCATATAGATATCTCCGAACTTTTTTGCGACATAGAGCTAACTAGCAACTTTTTTAATGGCATAGGTAAAAGAGTGAGCAAATTCCTTATGCGTCATCCAAAATTATATCATTCTCTTATGAACCATCTAAAATTACAACTTCTCTTCTATGCCATCATTTTAAATTTTACATTTCCTATATGCTATTTTTGTTATTTATCTATTCAATTACTGTTAAATAATGATAGAAAAGACCAGTATACCCTTAAGATAAAATTTAGCAAATTATCTGAAATTTTTATTGGTTGTATAGTAATAAAAAAATATATGACTATTTTGATTTTTGGTACATTTTTAATAATAATAGTATAATAAAAAAATCAAAAAATTATTATATCCATGTGAGAATTTATCCATAACTTTACAAATGATATTTTTGAATTTTTCTAGATTTTATTTTGAGAATAGATTAGTTTTTTTATTATAATTTAACAACCTTTTAATAGATAAAATAGTAAAAATGACACATACAAGATTAAAATTTAAAATAATAACTTGTGAGTGAAGTTATAATTTTGAGTGGTTTATAAATGAGGTATAAGTTTTGATGCTATGAATGTTGACTACAAAAACTACGGACTTCGCTAAAATAAACATGAAACTACGGGCTTCTCTTAAATGATCATGAAACGATAACCTCTACATTAAAATGACCACAAAATATTTTCTAGATAAAAATACTCCTGAACTTCTTCTTCTTCCTCTCTCTTCTCTCTTCCTCCCCCTCTCTTCTCTCTCCTCTCCTCTCTTCCGAACCGGAGCGCACTCCCTCTCCCTCCTCTTCTTTTGAACTCTTGTCGGACCTCGCCTACGAGCTCGCGGTGCAAGCCCCCGACCTTGCGCGCACTGTGAAGGACCGCTGCGCCGCCCACACCCTCTTTGCCGCCTCCGCCCCTTGCCGACGCTCATGGGGACGCGGAAGTTCGCTCCGTAGTGCGTCCGCACCTCCGCCCCGGACCCTGCCGCGCCGCACCGCCCGTCGTCACCCTCTAAGCTGTCGGCATCGCGCGCCGCGCGCACAAGAGGGAGAGGCGGCCGTTACTCCGTCCCTCGCCGCCGTCCTGCGCCAGTGCGAGCTCCGAGGAGTCGCCTCCCTCCGCGGCCCGTCGATCCTGGCACCCAAGACAGCGGCACTGTAGCTGGGAGAGAGAGGAATAGAGAGGGAGAGAGAAAGAAGAAGACTAAGGATATTTTTATTAAAAAATATCTCGCGATCATTTTAGTAGAAAGGTCACACTGCCTGACTCCGTCAAAAATAGTAAAAATCTTTGCCCATCTCCGTCGAGACGTCGACAGCGCCACCGCGGCCTCCCCTTCCTCTATCTCCGCGTCACTCCGCGAGGCCTCGGCACAGGTCACACTGCCTGACCACAGATATTGGTAAACACGGGGCCTCCGGCTGCGGGATCTGGCGTGGTCGTCGCCTCTTTGGGAGCCTCATGGCCACGCCGTCGTCCCCACAAAGCGTGTCTCCGACGAAGAAATTTTGTCTGATCTGGCGTCGTCGCGCGGAGACTAGAGATGGGACGGTGCCTCTACGTCAGGACAAAGGTTAAGAAAACTTTCACTAGATCTGGACTTGAATCGACTGCTGACACTTGACTACGAGTTCACACTACTTTGGTCTACTGGAGTATCTCAGATTTACAACATCGGACAATGTGTTCATTTTTTTTTTTTGCTGCAATGGCAATGTCCGCCGAATCATCACGAAATTACCGGCGGGCACATGCATCCCAACAACACAACAATAAAAAGAAGCTTCACATTGAAGCAATGGCATCTGCAGGTTCTAAATACAGTTGCTAATCTTCCTACTGGTCACTTCTGCTTGCTGTTGACGCATTGCGAACCTGCGCTCTTGCCTTCTGCTAGCCGGTGCTGGCTTTGCGGGAGCCGCTCTTGCCTGCCAACCTGTGCGCCGCCTCGTCTGCTCTTACTGCTGGATAACATCCTCCCAACACGAAAGATTTTGAGGTATGAAGCAAAGGCCATGCTTTGTTTTTTCCCCCTTGATGTTGACTGTTCACGATTCTCGTGCTGAAAATTTGTCTGATCGGCTTGCAGTTTACTTTTTTTTTTTGACCGGAAACAACGAGGGAGACCCCCGCTGAGGCTTGCAGTTTACTAGCATGCGTACTGTAGCTCTACTTCTCTTTGCACTAGTTAAAATATTTATAATTTATTTAGAAAATAAACAGTTTCTTGTATCAATCATTTGATCAGCATTGTTCTTTTCCTAATTTGTGCTATGAAATTTCATTTTAGCTCTGGTAAAAAAAATCATACAATAATTAACATTTTAATTGTTTTAATCACAGCAAGAACTAAGGCTGAAGCAATGGCTGTGGTCCTGGATGCTTATGCATGCTATGTCGCTAACCTGCTTATGGAGATGGCGAGAGAAGAGGTGGGAGTGCTTTTGGGTGTCTCCAGTGAGATTGATAGCATGGGCATCAAGCTTGGAGACCTCAAAAACTTGCTTGCCGATGCCGACAGAAAAAGCATCACCGACTATAGGGTGCAGGGGTGGGTGAGGGAGCTCAAGGATGCTATGTTCGACGCCACTGACATCCTGGACCTGTGCCAGCTCAGGGCCATGGAGTGTGGCCCAACCACCATGAGCACAGCCAGCTGCTGCAAATCAGTGCTCTTCTGCCTGCAGAATCCCCCCTTCGCCCATTATATCGGCGGTCGCATTAGGGTACTCAACCGAAAGCTAGATGACATCAGGGAGAGGAGTGCTCAGTTCAGATTCGTCAACCTTGTCTCCTATGAGGACCATAACAGTAAGGTGACCTCACACTCAGCTGCTAACCGTGAGACGACAGGAGAGCCTTTTCGGCCGAATGTGGTGGTCGGTGAGAAGATAAAAGAAGACACAAAGGGACTTGTGGAAATGCTAACAGAAAAATGTGGTAGCAGCAGGGACATCATGGTTGTGGCTGTTGTGGGTGTCGGCGGCATTGGCAAGACCACCCTTGCCCGGGAGATCTTCAACCACGAGGGTATCAAAGACAGTTTTGACAAGAGGATATGGCTGAGTGTCAATCAAAATTTTGACAAGGCCGAACTGCTCAGAACTGCCATCACTCTTGCTGGGGGAGACCACCATGGCGAGAAAGCAATGGCTGTGCTCCAGCCAGCCCTTGCTACTGCCTTGGCAGGGAAGAAGCTCTTGCTGGTCATGGATGATGTATGGTGCCACAAGGCATGGGAGGATGTGCTCCAAACACCCTTAGTCAATGGTATGCTTCAAGAAGGTAGCCGAGTCATCATCACCACAAGGGATGAAAGAGTCGCTCGAGCAATGAAAGCAGAGCAACCCTACCATCATGTCGACAAACTGGGGCTCGAGGATGCCTGGTCATTACTTAAGAAGCAGGTACGTCCTTTTTAATACATTCTATGTTTGTAATTCTGCAGTCTTCTTCAAGTGATTTTTTTTTCTTTTTCCCTTTTTTGGGACGGGGGAGGAGTTGAATAAATTGATTGATACAAAGCCAACACAAGTTATTACTTGATGTGTTGCTTTCTGACTTTGCGCTGACAGATAAAGATCCGATGGATTGCTGACATTAACATTGAATTGTTGAGCAAATCCACTTCAGTAATTGACTCACACACAACTATCACTAACATGGCAGTCGTGCAAACATGCATCAATTCAAGCCTGCAAGAGCATTTTTAGTTTATGTTTAACCTAGACAATATGCACTGAGCTGGTCCAAAATTTGATTACATGACTTAAAATGGTGCAATATAGTTCATACACTCAAACATTTGTACTAATTCACTAACAAAGTCCAGTCAGGTTTCTCAATAAGCAATTCGCTCATTAACATCTGACATTCTGATATGAAGCATGAAGCAGGTGTAGTATTCATTTTAGACTTTTTTTCCTCGAATACGCAGGAGAACTGCATATCATTATATTAAGAAGAATGAAAGGTCCAACATGGACAATACAAACTGTCTGATGGCGATTGATGACATTTTAGACTTTTATCTTTGGACTACCTGTACTCCTTAACAAGAGAGGTGCGGTCGTCGTCCACCTTTTTTTTTCATGTCTGCATGCGTTGTATGTACATAAGTTTATTATGTCCATCTCTGAGAAAAAAGAGCCTAGGGAAAAAAAAAGATAGGAGTCTTCTACTTCTTAAATTCTTCAACAAGGCGCCCCTAAGTTTTTCCGTGATTGTTTGGAATCAGGACTCTGGACTCCTGGCCATACGTAAAAAGGGTCTATAAACAAAACCTCAATCACCTTCCTCACCCCGAACTCCCTCATGCCCTAGAGCCCGAGCCTCGACGATTTCATCGAACCACAAAAGAAAGCTGCCTCAAAGTCAGCAATTACCTCCGCCAGACACTGCCTGATGGTTGTCCTCGACTCCAACCTAGCAAAACGTGTGTGCCCCGATGTGCTTCGTGATGGTATTTTTTTTTTCATAATTTTGTGGCCGTTTGCCGCGTCTGCCAAGCCGGCATCGAGGGTCGGCACTCCCTGGCCATGGATGAAGCTTTCTGTTCGTTGTACCAGAGAAGGAAGAAGTTCAACGGAACCAGACAAAAAGATATGGGTCCGTCGCAATGCACAACACTTTGCTATGGAACTATTAAATGTATTGTTTTGCAGAGTTGGAGTCAATTTAGGTTGTTCTGCTCACACAATCCAAGCATGTGAGTGTTTTGAAATTTTACCTAACAGCCCTACTAGAGGTGAAATTTAATCTGAAGGTGCTCAGCAAGCATAATAAAATAATGAATATAACATTAGACTTGAAATCATAACGAGGATAGAGTTATTTGATACCTACAAGTGCTGCCGCCCCTTTATTTCTTACTGACTCATTGAGCTTCAACTCCACTCAGGTAGTCTCGTCAAATAACATAGATGAAGTTGATATTGATATGCTAAAGGATATAGGAATGCAAATTATTGCAAAATGCGATGGTTTACCACTTGCAGTCAAAGTGATGGGAGGTCTCTTGTGCCAGAAAGATAGAAATAGAAGTGATTGGGAGGAAGTTCTGAATGATTCTGCATGTTCGGTTGCTGGAATGCCCGAAGAGCTAAACTATGCTGTATACCTGAGCTATGAAAATCTGTCACCTTGTTTGAAGCAATGCTTTCTGCACTACTCCCTTCTCCCTGAAAGTATAGTCTTTGGTTATGATATAATTGTTGGAATGTGGATCTGCGAAGGATTTGTCCATGGAAACTCATTGGATAAACTAGAAGAATTAGGAAGACAGTACTACAAGGAGTTAATCATGCGGAACCTCATAGAGCCAGACAGAGAGTATATTGATCAATATCATTGCAGCATGCATGATGTTGTTCGCTCTTTTGGTCAATGTGTGTCAAGAGATGAAGCACTAGTGGCTCACAGTGAAGACATAGGTATTATTACTAAACTCAATTCACAAAAGTTTCTCCGGCTGTGTCTAGAGATGAGAGGGTCCAAATCGGGTGAGCTTCAGTGGAGCATGTTAAAAGCACAGAGATATCTGAGAACACTGATAGTAGTTGGCCAATTCAGTGTTAAACCTGGTGATTCATTGGTGGCCTTTTCAAGGCTACGGACCTGGCATGTACAATCTTCAAATGTTGCTGCTTTGACTGACTCTCTCTATCAACTGAAGCACTTGAGATATTTGTCCATACGGTACTGTGATATATCTAGGCTGCCAGAAAACATTGGCAAAATGAAATTCTTGCAGCTCATCAGCCTTAGAGGATGTACGAATCTTGTAAAACTTCCTGATAGTATTGTAAAGCTAGGGCAGCTGAGGTATCTTAGCCTTACTGGAACAAGTATAAATGCTGGCATACCTAGGGGGTTCGGGCATCTAACAAATTTAAGGAAATTATATGGGTTTCCTTCCCACATGTGTGGCAATTGGTGTAGTTTGGAAGAGCTGGGCCCTCTTTCCCAGCTCAGGGATCTTGCAATAAAGGGTCTCGAGAATGTATCTTCTACCTCGTTTGCCACAAAGGCGAGGTTGGGTTCCAAGGAGCATCTTACCTATTTGACACTAGGGTGCAGCAGCAGACTAGGTGACAATGGGTTGGTCAGCAAAGAAGGAAGTACCTCTGAGGTGGAGCAGGGATGAATTAAGGAGGTGTTTGATGAGCTCTGCCCTCCGCCCTGCATAGAAAGCCTCGACATCGGAGGATATTTTGGTCAGCGGCTCCCAAGGTGGATGATGTCGTCAAAGGCACTGGTGTCCCTTAAATTCCTGAGGTTTCTAACAATGGATGACCTAGCCTTCTGTACCCAGCTCCCTGACGGCTTGTGTCAGCTCCCCTGTTTGCAGCTTCTGCAGGTTGATCACGCCCCAGCGATCACGCATGTGGGGGCTGATTTCCAGCGACCCTACAGCCATCCATCTCACATAGGTGTAGCGTTTCCGAGACTGCATAGGCTGGAGTTTATTGGAATGGTGGAATGGGAGGAGTGGGAGTGGGCGGAGCGAGCCGATGTGCAAGTCATGCCTGTTTTAGATCTGCTCGTGCTGAAGAGGTGCAACTTATGGTCCCTTCCTACTGGCCTAGCCTCTCATGCGAGGATGCTGAAGAAGTTATTCGTATATGAGGTCCAGCACCTTAGTTCTCTGGAGAACTTGGTTTCCATTGTTGAGCTTGAGGTGTTTGACAACCCCAACCTGGAGAAGATCAGAAACCTCCCCAAATTGCAAAAGCTTACCATTGTTAAGTGCCAAAAGATGAAAATACTGTATGGCATGCCTGCAATCCAGAAGCTCGAGCTGGAGGATTACTGCATGGATACCCTCCCAACATACTTGCAGAATGTAAATCCCAGATATCTCCTGCTGGATTGTAGCTTACTGCTGCTCACTTCTATAGCCAATGGAAAATATGGCATTGAGCGGGACAAGTTCAACCATATCCAGCATGTCAATATTTATGCGTGTGATAGACACAATCCAAGGAAATGGTACGTGTTGTACACGGGAGAATCCAAAAGCTTTGAGACCAATATTGTCGACAGCTCTACCAAACATACGGGACTGTAAACTGTGGTGACCTTACAACAATTTTTGCGGCAGATGAGATGCAGGTGGAGTCTGGCAAAGCTTGCGGGTCTTACCGATTATCCTGTAGAACAAGAAGGTAATGGAGCTGCTTGTGCATGTTAGCCCAACTGCTGCATGGAAGCCATGTGAGTAGCCATGGTTTTGGGTCTCTCTGGTAGGTCAAAAATACAAATAAGGTAACAAGAGCAATTGGGCTACTTGTCTAACATGATGCCATCTCATATTTTGTTGTTTTGTTTGCGTGTGTGCCTAGTGCCTACTAAATGTAACTTGCATTTTGTCCAATTTGCAGGTCGGACAAGAGGAGCCGACAGCGCCTGGATCCAGGGCAGCGCTCGATAGATACAGTGCATTCGATCTAAAGATACAGCGTATTCGATCTAAAGAAATTCTTGCTTAGATGTTGTAACTTTCTAAATCCTGAAGGGGGACAAGAAGCGAAGCAAAAAAATGTTGTTGATTTTGTAACACGAGACTGATTATAGCAAGAATTATTTTTTTCCTTCACAATATTTTTTTCATGCCAAATTTGTGTAATAGTTTCACGCTAGACTGAGTATTAAGTTGCAGATATATATTTTTTTAGAAAGAAAATGTATTGATCTTAGCACATTACATTTACCGTTTACAAACAGGATGCCAAAGAAAAGGAAAAAATACAACGAAGTTCAAAACTCCTGGTCATCTTCCTCGAAGCCCTTAGGGGTCCGTTTGTCACCGCCGTCAAAGCCGTTTCCCAATCGTCGTCGGACGCCAGAGCCAAACTCCACAAGGTGGAGGCCGCAGAGGAGGGCTTACTGCTAGGCGAATCTATCGAGTACACTGCCTCCCAAGCGCATCGGCCAACTCCGGCACCCAAGACGCAACCTTCATTTCCAACGCCGGCAACCCGAGTAGAGCTCAGATTTCCACCAAAGATCATCTTACTTGAGATAAACAGGGTCAACAACATCATCACCTAAAGAAAACGACGGTATGCCCCGGACTCCTGGACAGTTCTCCCCAGCCTCTCTATTGGCGTTGGAGAAGAATGCCATCGGAGAACGGAAGAAGTTGGGAGAAGTTATTCATCTGCAATACCGTCGCTTTCGCATCGCCAGCACCACCAGGAAAACCAAGCCGCAGAGGTGCCACGCTCCTCCGACAAAACCTAACTCCTACGTCGAGCATTGACGGCGAGCAAACCCTAGACCTAGAAGGACTCGATCTACTAAAGGATGGACCCCCGCTCCCCTTGCCACCGGCTAGGAGGCCGGGGACGAGGGAGAACGGGGCAGAGGCGAATGGCGGCGACTGCACGAGCATGCGGTAGCGGCGGCGGTTCCACCCGAGTCGCCCCTCGGGGGCGACGTGGGGAACAAGTTGTAGATATATTAAGTGTTCCAAGAAAAGCACAGCCGGAGTCGATGCAATTCTGTGTATCATCACGTGAAGCGAGCGCTCTACCATCTTTTTTTTTAGATCAACCACATCCTTTTTTAGACTGAGTATGAAATACAAACTTCGTCCGGAGGAGTGAGGAGCCAGACATGCCTTCCTACTGAATTATAAATCAACCTCCTGGCTAGACTATGAGCGTTCAGATTGGACTCTCGACTTTCGTGTGCTACTACCACACAGGAGAAACTCTTCCGACGTTCATTGATCTCCTGGATAATAGGCCCATACACGCCCAAGCCTTTCCCTTCAATACTTCTCACCACATTTGCACAGTTTGTGGCTACTCTGAATGCTCATATACCAAGATCGGTAGCAAGCGCCAAGCCCTCTCGGCATGCAATAGCTTCCACCATTTCAGCCTCATGGAGACCTTCCATAACCAGTGCCGATGCTCCCATGAATCTGCCTGTCTGGTCACGTACAACAGCCACCGCAGTCGATATTCCTGAGTTTTTCGAGATGGCTGCGTCTACATTGATTTTGGCATAACCCTCCGGCGGTGGTATCCATCTTGGAGTATTACCCTGATTCTTTTTCTTCTCCTCCCTAACCGGTTGGGCTTCCCCCAATTCCTCCAAGAAACGTTCCACAAAGGTGTGGTTGGATAGAGGGCTTTAGAACTGGCCCTCATAAACTGCTTTCCGTTTCGCGTGCCAAATCGCCCAAAGTCGAACCATGGCCCGACACAGGTCCTCGTGCTTGAGTGCCTTCATGAGCACTGATAACCATGCTTGTGCATCGCACTCCTCCACCTGGCTCAAGAACTCCACCAGCTCCTCGCGTTCAAGAGCCCAGACACACTTTGCCATGTTACATTCAAGGAGAGAATGCCTCCAGGAATCTTCAAGCCTGCAAATGGTGCAGCTGTTGTTCGGCGCCATGTTCCTATGGTGGCGAACATCGCCAGTTGGGATTGACTGACGTACTAACCTCCAAAGGAAGACACGGACTTTTGAAGGGACTTTGATCTTTCACAGATCGCACCATTCCTTCTCCACTGCTCGTGTATCCGATCTTCCAGCCCTATCCTTGAGATAGTCAGAGTTCCTCTCCCTGGATTGGACCAACATTCTATAGGCTGATCGGACAGAGAAGATCCCTGTCTTTTCATAATGCCATGCCCAATAATCCTCCAAAGGATAGGTGCACAGAGGAATATTTGAAATTTCTTCACTATCCATCGGTGTGAAGTACTCAACCAAGAGTTGTCTGTCTCACGTTCTGGAAGTTTGATCAATCAGCTCACTTACTAGTTGGGGTGGTGATTCACTGGTCCAGCAAACTGGCTTCATAAGGCCATCTCGAGGGATCCAGTTTGTTTTCCAAATATTAGTGCTCTCACCTGATCCAATCCTCTTGATAATGCCTTGCTTCATAACCTCCCTGCCCTCTATGATTGCACGCCAGACCCGAGAGGGGCGCGCGCCGACATCAGCATCCAAAAAATCCGTGTTTGGGAAGTAAACGGCCTTAAGGACTCGTGCACTCAGAGACTCTGGCTCCCTTAGTATCCGCCATGCTTGGTGAGCAAAAAGCGCCAAGTGTAACAGCTCCATGTCTCTGAATCCCAGGCCTCCCATGTATTCTGGCTTTGTCATGTCATCCCACGTAACCCAACACGTCTGTCGTTTACCCGCTTTGCTCCCCCACCAAAAGCTACAAAGAAGACCATCAATATGGTGGCACAGGCCCGCAGGGAGCCTAAAACAGGCCATGGAGTAGGTTGGGATTGCCTGAGCTACTGCCTTGATGAGAATCTCTTTTCCTCCTGCCGAAAGACATTGCTCCAGCCAACCCTGAATCCGTTGCCACACCCGGTCTTTTAGGTACTGGAAGGCACCATTGACAGAGTTGCCTATATCTGTCGGCATTCCCAAATACTTCTCGTTTAAGGCTTCATTGTGCATATTCAACACACCCTTAATCTCGTCCCGGATGCTATTACTGCACCCGTTTGAGAAGTGGATGGCTGATTTATTAGTGTTCATCCTTTGTCTGGAAGCTCGACAATATAGTTGAAGTAGGCTCTGCACCTCCTCGGCACTCTCCCTATTCGCCTTGAAAAATAGCAGGATGTCATCTGCAAAGAGAAGATGACTAACCATCAGAGTTGACGGTGCCACCATGATGCCACTGAGGTTTGACGACTGAACTCTTGATTTTAAAAGGCCTGAAAGGCCCTCCGCTGCCATCAAGAAGAGATATGGGGAGATTGGATCACCTTGGCGGATGCCTCGGGTTGGTTTAAAGTGCTCTAGCTTGTCACTATTAAAAAGTACTGAGAAAGACACCGAAGTTACCAATCTCATAATCATCTGTACCCACAGACGGTTGAATCCCAGTCGGAGGATGATACTATGCAAGTAGTTCCATTCCAGCCTGTCATATGCCTTCCGCATGTCAAGTTTTAGAGCACAACATTGGCTATTTCTTGCCCTCTTCTTCTTCATAAAGTGCATACAATCATAGGCTGTAATAATGTTGTCCGTGATTAGACGACCCCGAACAAAGGCTAACTGTTCCTCCGATATGATCTCTGGTAGGATGGTCCTCAGCCTATTAGCAAACTTTCGAGGCGATCTTATATATAACATTGCAGAGGCTGATCGGTCAAAACTGGCCAAGTTCTTCTAGAGATTCCACCTTCGGAATTAGAACGATACTTGTGTCATGTATAATTGAGGGGTCATCCTCCCCTTGTAGTATCTTGAGTACCACTGCCATGACTTCATCCCCACATAGATCCCAATGGCGCTGGAAGAAGTGTGCAGGGAATCCATCCGGCCCTGGAGCCTTGGTCGGAGCCATCTGGAACAAAGCCGTTTTAACTTCCTCCTTAGAAAATGGAGTGAGCAAAGAATCATTCATGGCTGCCGTCACCTTAACAGGTACAACATTCAGCAATTGTTCCATATCTTCAGTGCCTTCTGAGCGATATAGGTCCTTGTAGAAGGTGATCGTGAGGTCTGCCATCTCCTTCTCATCCTCCGTGAATTGCCCGTCGGCCTTCTTCAATTTCTTGATTCTATTCTTCCTTCTGCGTTGACTCGCTCGGAGGTGAAAAAATCGTGTATTCTAATCCCCAGCTGTAAGCCACATAATCTTAGACCTTTGTTGCCACATAATCTCCTCACGATGGTTGAGTTCCACTATCCGGTCGACAATCTTGAGCTCTGCGTGGGTAGGGCTTATTCTCACCGGGTCTGAGCGTAGTTGGTCTAGCTTAGCATTCAACTCCTTTAGCTCCTGGCGCACGTTCCCAAAAGACCGCACCCCCCACTCACCTAGATGTCTCGACACCTTTGCCATCTTCTGTTGCAAATCCTGTAGCATAGTTGCTTTGCCCCCTCCAGACCAGGTTTGCTCTAAAACATTAGGAAAATCATTGTGAGATTCCCACATCATTTCATACCTGAACTGCTTCCCCCTTTTCTTCGTCTGCCTATTCTTTTCTGGCCTCCATCGCAGAAGGATTGGGCCATGGTCCGAAGCAGCCGAGGTCAGATGGCTCACTGATGCTAACGGGAACTTAGCACACCACTCCGCACTAGCAAGAGCCCCGTCCAGTCTTACCCGGCAATATGCACCACCTGCCACCTTTTTCTCAAAGGTCCACATCCGATCTTCGTATCCCAAGTCATAGAGGCCACATACATCCACCATCTCCCTAAAACCCTCAATTTGTGCGTGGCTTCTCTCCTGGACTCCATCATGTTCCGACCTGTGGAGGACCTTCATGAACTTAAGCATGTCCCATGTTTTATGGCGTTCGGCCACTTGTGCCTCCCCATAAACACATGTAAACCTCCATTGATCACCCTCACTCTCATGAAAAATAGCATCAATATGGTACTGGGAATAAGGTAAAATTTCCACTCTAGTTTTGTTATTCCAAAAAATGCCCAGGCCATCACTGCGCCCCGAGCTACTAACAGCAAAAGCATTATCAAAACCTAGAGTACGCTTGAGACCTTCTACCCATGCTTTATGAATTTGTGTCTCCATCACACAAAGCACAGTTGGGGCAAACTTCTTCGCCAACTCGCGAAGCTCCTTCACTGTCGTAGCATTGCCCAAACCATGACAGTTCCAACTTAGACAACTCATTGTGCTCGGCGGTACTCCTTATTGGAGCCCGCCCTAGAATCCTTACTTTCATTGTCCTTAAGGCCATCCTGCTTCTCCAACCTCTTCATGTCTCTTGGCGAGTGGTACATCGGTGGTTGTGGAGGAACACCAGTCACGGTTCCACTGCTAGGTATGATATCCATGCACAATTGCTTCTTCACAGTTGGTTGTTCCGCATCATGCATAGAATTAGTGCTTGGTTTGAGTGGGCTTGACACCGTGTCATCGACTTCCTTGTCATGGCCACCCTCCAAACCCGCTTCTGTTGAAGCCCTCTTCCGAGAGCCTGAGCTCTCTTATATGTTATTCTTCTTCTCCCTCCATGTCCCTTCACGTGGTCACGGTGCCACAGGTTGTGCGTTACACCTCTACCCCGCTCTGTAGAGCGTCCTCCCCGAGAGCCACCAACTCCTCCTCCTCTTGGCTTAGTTGGATTGCCACTAGCAGATGGCCTGGCACGAGGTGTGCCAGCCCGCCAGGAAGCCACCTCGACCACCATCCAGTCCCCTTATTGTAAATCTGCATCCGAGAACTCGCTGGTGCCACACTCTAGGTGAATGTGCCCCATGAGGCCACAGTGAGCACAAAACCTCGACACCTTCTCAAATTTTACCTGTAGCAGCATGCTGGGTTTTCCTTCAGGGGCTAGCATGACAAACCGTATCAGCAGTTTTGATGCATCAAGATTAACTCTGGCCCGATGGAAATCCCCATTACTAGTCGAGATCGCCCTCATCTCGATTGTCAGGACTTCTCCCACTTTGTCCGCAAGCTGATGAACAATATTCTCAGAGCGGTAGAGAGGTGGTATTTTATGGATCTGGATCCATGTCTGAACTTTATTTGGCATCACCACTGGTACCGACATGGATCCATCAAATTTTTCAAGCATCAAAGTATAACCCCTAAAGATCCAGGGTCCCTCCTCCATGATCCGTTTCCAGTCTCCTAAGCAGAAGGCTTGTACCAAAAATAGGTTCTTCCCGATTGGATAGAAAGAGACCTCTCTGGCCGTATTCCAAACAGCTCTCATGGTTGACATCAAGGATTGTTCGATGAACTACTTCACCGTCAACAGCTTTGCTGAGGCAAGCCACTTCACCTCCGGTAGGCCGCTGCTATCCTCCTTGGCCAGCACAACTCCATCCCGTTCAGTATTGCTCAGCCACAACTTTTGGAGAAGATTCTCCACGTCTATGCCCCGAGCAAGCCCTTCAGGAGCCGGTTCATCCGCCATCAGATCAATCCTTTCAAACCAAATCTCAACTCCCCGATCCACCCTCCCAATCCCTCCACCCCTCGCTGCCAAGGCTGGGTAGCCGGACCAGCTGGCCCCGTAGTCAGCCCAAGCAGGAGAACGGAGGTAGATCAAGATGATGGCTGCTCGCCAGCGGAGTCGCCTTCTCCTAGGAAACCCTAGTCTATTCGAAGCATTACCTTTATATTTATACCATCTGAGCTACATGTCTGTTGTTTGTTTAATTAAATAATTTTATTTATACTAATTACAGCCCATTAAGCCCGAAAGGAAAGGCCTGAAGTCGAGCCTAGTCTATCACGGGCTCACGACGACCCAATCGGCCTAGAGAAGTAGTGACGCCGACGGTTATCGTACGAGTGCGATAGCTCCGAATACGGAGAAAAATTTGCTTCCAAGGGCCGACGGCCGACATGGGTGGGTAGTCAACCAGTCGTTGCGTACAAGGAAAATGAAAATAAACCATTGCATCGTTTGCTAGGGGGGATCCAACTGGATCAAAAGAAAAGGAGAACTGTTTCAAAAAAAAAAAAAAAGGAGAACCGCGACAGCGGTTACTACTACGCTCTGAGCGTCCTGGATTCAAACTTATTCGAAATTTCAAATCACACTTGCCTGCAAAGCCAAAACTCGTCCGGGCTAATTGCTACCTTAACCTAGAAGGAAGCGGCTACTGGAACTGGAACAGCATTTTCCATGTTAATTCTGACCGAATAAAAGAGAGAAAAAAAAACGATCATTTAAGGGTCACGACCACGGACCACCTCATCTTCTAGAGGCATCGCCCGGGCCCCATGGTCGAGCGCCCCGCTGACCAGGCCCCGCCGTGCAGTCAAACCAGAACCCCCGCGTCCTCGCAGCTGATCGGTTAACCATGACCCCATGCCGCGGCGAAACTGAGGCACGCGCGGCTCGATTGCTCCGTCCGCCGCCATCGCCTTTGTCGGGGTCTCCGCCTCTCGTTCTGGACTTGCGAGGAGGCGAGAGCGAACAAGAGAGCGAAAGAGACCCGCGGAGCGGAATGGGGCAGTGCGCGTCGCGGCAGGATGCGGCGGCGGTCGGCGACGACGGGAGGAGGGGCTGCCTGGCGGTGGCGCGGGAGCAGCGGTCACGGTTCTACATCTTCCGCCGATGCGTCGCCATGCTCCTCTGCTGGCACAAGTACAAGAAGATCTGACACCGCCCCCTTCGTCCCCTGCTCGCCGGAAGAACTCACTCTCCTTCGCCGCCCACCGATCTGAACCGACCGCCTTTTCGTCCCCTTGCCGTGCTTGAATCTTCCCCTGTAAATTACTAGCACTAGTTGTAATCAGCTTATCCTCCTCCTGTACAGATGGAATGAAACTGCAGTACTAGTTCACTGCAGAACTCTAGTAATGGTTTCCTCCGTCAAACTGTGCCACGAATCAATGTTTGCATTGCAGCTTATAGTACCCCGAACGATCGTCCGTGTTCCTCTCCGTATAGCGGCCAACCTGTTGTGAATTGATAAGGTAGGTGACCAGGACCAGAGAGATTCCCGGTATGCAGCCTACAGGTCAAGCGTCTGTGATAATGTGTAGTACTGCTCCATCATTCCAATGCTGTGGCGAAACAACTCTGCCGTGGAGAGAAAGCGCTGCGTAATTATGCCTTCCAAAACGACATGACGACGCCATCCGCCATGAACCAGCAGTGCTCGCTGCTCAGTATACGCGATTCAACCTTCAAACGGCATGCATACCATTGCTTCAGGCTAATCCATGTTCACATTCATGAGTTTTAACTTCTTCGCCCTTCGTCTTGGCTTCATCATCATACCTACCTCCTCCTCCGATCTTCGGTCTTCGCTCGCTTAAGGTCAATTAAAGGCTGAAAAACCAGATCGTGAGTCCGTTAGTTTTATCGTTTTCTGCAGACCATGACGTCGTGGCCATCAGAGGCTGCAGTTTCGGGCGATGCAAACCGAACATCGTTTGGCTCGTTGCGGTTGCAGGCCTTTGCGTTTGCCCCAGAGGACCATTTTCTCTGGTCCCTGCTTTGCAACCGGCAAAGGCCTTCCGGGTGGCGACCACACTTGCATCAATTTTGAATTCCTTTTGCTCTATCTCGTCTTCGAACCAACAAACTTCGTCCAATGATCATAACTTCAACCTACCACCCTGATATGATCTAGTAGTACTAATTTGAGCCAGAAAGTCTTTTTCTGAAACCATTTTTGAGAACCGAAGTTACCTGAATTTTTCTGGCTGGTAACTGACATTCTCTACTGAAAACGCCCCCAACGAAATCGTGCTTGAATCTTGTTTACACACCGGTCAGGTGATCCAGAGAAATCAATCTCCAACTGAAGAGTGTCTGTCCATGCTTACCCTTGACTACGCTGTGCTCCATGACAGTCTCTTAGAGGAGAGGTCAGAGGTGTCACGTTTGTGAGAACGGAGAACGAATGGAGGAGGCTGACCACTGACGAGACAGCGGACGATCAAAGCTACAGGTTGCAAACGGCATCGGGATGGGCGAGCTGCACTGCACTGCGGCAGCAGGCTCTGCAGGGCAGAGAGAGCCGGAGGAGTGAATGCGGGGAATCTTTGTCTGACGACGGCGCCACGGCCATTCGCCCGTCCGTCCATCTGTCTGCGGCGATGTGCGTGTTGTGTTAAATGCAAAGCTCTCCTCCTTGCTGTCGCTTCCCTCGATGCCTTTGGCCTGCACCTCATTTATGCACGCTCGTGGCGCCATCTCTCTGCGCACAGTTACTTCTCCCTTGCAAGACCCAACTACTCGCCAGAAAGTGTTCTTATTACTACTCCACCTTGCCTTCGATCTGTGCTTGAATTTTGATGGTTTCTTTTTCCTTCTGTATGAGCAATTGCCGCGACGTGTTTTCAGAAACCTACTCTGCATTTCATGGTTTCTAACTTGGGACTGAGCAATCGGGTTTGAAAAATCATACGTACTACTCCGTTTGAGTTTTATCTAAGAGGAGGTGACGAGCGTGGTCGAACAGAACAGGGCGTCGAAAGAACGGCTCTCTCTATTTCGTCAGGTTCAGTTTCATTTGAGATTGAAATGCAGTAAAGTATGGAGGCATATAAACTCTAAAAAAGTATGGAGGCATAAATGCCAGTGTTTACATCACAGTTGTGGAAGTTGGAAGCTGCAGCGACCAGTATGGATTCAATTTACGCGGGTACATACATGCCATGATGAGTCACTTTCTGCACGTTAGATAAAGCACTGCACATGCATATGTTACTCTGTTCTTAATGATTGGTTGAAAAATCTATGTTCTTAATAATATATAATAGGGCTGTGTTCGTTTCTGTTGCAATCTAAATTTTAGTGTGGTCACATCAATCATTAAAATGCTATATATAATTATTAAATATATATTAAATATAAAACTAATTATAGAGTTGAATGCGCATTAGCGTGATAAATTCATTAATTTTAATTAACTTATCATTAAGAAATGTTTACTATAGTACCATATTAACTCTATATTAGTAATTTATATTTAATACTCCTAATTAGTATCATAATATTCGATAAGACAGGTCTAAAAATCAGAAAGATAAAAATGAATACACCATAGAGCTCTTTTACCGTAGTCCCAAGTAGGCTCTCTTACCTCTTAGGAGGTAAGATAAGAATTAAATCTTGGCCATTGATTTTAAAAAGAAAGTAAATATCAAAATACTAGATACACAGATTTTTGCATGCGTTCGCTTATTGCTGCATGCGAAATATTCTTTTCCTTCCTTATTTGTTGTTCTTAATTGCAAAAAAGAGAGGAATGTGATTGATTGCCAAATATGACCCTTATATTCTTTTTAATGGTCCTGGTGGATGGCATACAATAACAGATCTATTGTCACGATCCAGACGTTCATGTCTAATAATTTGCTTTTCAAAAGAAAAATAACTCATAAGACCAGCACTACGATTCACTCATATATGCTAGAAAAAGTTCATGTCATGAGTCCATTTTTTCTGTTGGTTCGAATCATTCAATTCAGTCTCATTGGTATGTGTTTTTTTTTTCTTGACCACAAGATTGGTCACATCACGTCTGGAGCGGAAGAAAAAAATGTGTTCTCACGTTTTAACTTAACGAACTAGCCTTCAACACGGTCTCTGTTTCCAAAACAAAGAATCAAGTTTCCAAAGATGACATACAAAATAAAAATATTATTTATTTTTATGTATTACCTCTTAGGAAGTAATAGTCTCTCAGATCTTGTAAATGGACGGCTCACATTGTTTTGGGACTACTGTAAAATCTCTCATATACTAACTGCAAATTTTCTTCTTTTTTTTTTGCTGGAATACTAACTGCAAGTTAATGGAGTGTTCACAAGAATTGTCTCATACGTATCTGCGACTCGCTTGCTACTGATTTATATTCAGTCATTGGTTTCATGCCAGTACAATCCTAAATGTGTACCGAGAGTACCGACGGCACCCACCCCCATATCTGCAGAAAAAAATCAGCTGCTGCGGTCAAACAAAAACACCATATTAAGTTCCTGATTTCGAAGAAAAATAAAAGGAAAGCACAATGTTACATACTGGCTAGAGCAAATTAGGCATCAGAGAGGCAACAGGAACTGCAATTCGATGTATAGTAGTACTACTAGTATTGAAATTCACAGCAGCCACGAGCCATGGACGAGGAAAACACGTTCTCACAACACACTGAAATGATGCCTTAGGCATCAGAAGCAACAGGAACTTCAGATGGAGCACTAAGTATTCGAAATTCACAACAGCAATGAGCCATGCACGAGGGAAACACGTGCTCACAACACACTGAAATGATGCCTTTACACTGCTTGGGTTTCAATGTCAAGCTCAAGCAACTCGAGATGAAAACACCCAATGATGGGAGAGACTTTTCATAGGATCCATATATGGCCGCATACACGACATCAACAGCAAAATATAATCAATTTAGAGCATATGTTGAGATTCATCCATGCATCTCAACAAGCTTTCATCGTCCATGCATGGGAGCAAACTCTGGCTGATCTGCCGGGCGGGCGATTTCTGCATGTGTAACCTACCTGGCGCAACAACATGCAAAGTGCAACGTAGCACATGCTAAGCAAGGCAGGCCATGCATGGTTAGTCACGGCTTAAAAATTCAGAAGAAAATCGGAAACGTATGTATGTATCAGTATCACAATGTATGCAGTCGACGGATATATGCACCGGCTAACTGGCAGGGGGCAAAAAGCACGGGGAGTAAGGAAGGAAGAACACATATACCGGCCGGCGGCCACCATGCATGGCTGGAACAGGAGTTCAAGAACAAGAAGGGGGACGGCGCAGACACGATTATATGCATGAAAGAGTACTAAGATATTGGCACGGCTCAATCAGAAGCCCCAGCAGCGTTGCATCGAGGCGCTGTGTCTGGATTCATAGCTCCGGATTCTGAGTGAGTCGAGCCAACACCATAGCTACTCTTTCATTTCTTTCGCTTCCGGCAACGCTAATCCAGCCAGCTGATGAGACGAACAAAGGAGGAAACATTGGCTATGGATCTCTGGTGATCTCCAAGGCAAAGGCATGGAGAGGGGCAGCTGATTGCTATGATAGGGTTGTCGGCCTGGCTTTTGTGTGTGCGAGTGCGAGTGGAATGCATTTGAAGCAGGATCGGAGAGACCGACCGATCTTATACTTGTAGACGGGCTTCTTTGATTCCCCTCGCTCCCTTGTGTTGGTGGGCATTTAACTCCTCTCTCTACCAAATCACAGTAAGACAGGCTGCAGTTAATACTACAAACCAAAGGTTTCCTCCCTCTCTCGCATGCGATGCGCAGATGATGCCCGCATATACGTAGGTGCAAGCGTAAATGAAGATTCCCCATCAATTTGTTGGGCGATTCACGGGTATTATTTCGCCGGCAGTTACTACAACTCCAAGCGTATTTGCGTTGTGGTGCAGCTACATACTATAACTTGGAAGTCCATAATTCAGCTCCACTCTCTGCACGCTCTCTGTGTACACGATTGCATAAAAAAAAAATACTTGTATGGGATCTCTCGATTGATCGATTCTCAAGCATATAAAATGAATGTGTTTTACCGGTTACTTGAATTTGCAGCCATGAGTCCAAATATTTCCTCCCTCTCACTTGAGGTGCCTGCAGAATATTTTGGCCTTTGATATCACGCATAATTAAGTATGATCTCCTGATTCAGCTGAAACAAAAAAAAAAAGAGGGTTTACTTAGGTGTTCCTCATAATTCGTACCTAGTTAAATTATTCTTTAAAAAACATTGTTCGCTGCAAAAATCTATCTCACGCCTTCATTTGCTTGTGCTACTAGAACATTAAGTGATACCCTCCACTAATCTTGCATATAAAACTATTAAAAAATAAATCCAGCTCACACATGAATGCACTACTTCTAGCTCGTTCTAACAAAAATATGGGCGAGTACTGTGGATACTATGGCAATGTATTTAGACTACTCGGTCCATATAGATGGATGCTCAACCATGAATTGAAAAACCATTGGAAACTAATCTGTTTTTATGGTTTTCAGTGAAACCGGCCTAGTCTCGTTTCAATTGATGGTCGGTTTATAGCAAAACTGAACCTAGTTACTAAGCATAAACAGTTTTTGTTCAGTTTTTTTGGTTTATAAAGTGTTTTTTAGCAATAATAAAAACCGGCTTTTTTTAGGGAAAATTCCTTATCACCCATAAAAAAAACTTCTTGTTCCTTATTAGCCATCAAGAAAATTGAATTTCCTTATTAGCCATTGCTTCAAACCTTTGTTCCTTTCTAGCCATTGCAGTTTCAAATGGAAGAGAAAAGGACACATTTGCCCATCATATAATTTTTTGCTATAAACATCGTCCCCTGGCTTATATAGCTAAAGATTTATTTGGGATTAAGACGTTGTTAGTTTGAGCTTTGTGTATAATGATCAAGTCAACATGCTATAATTAATCACTAAACTAGATTAGGTAATAGGCTATAGTTAATCACTAAGCGGGATTAGGCTAGCATGCCCAGCGTGGGTACGGCTTCCTACTTGAGTAGGCACACACATGTTTATGTATGAAGACTGAAGCAAAAGTTTTACATGGTGGTGGTAATGGAATGTGTTTCAGCCCTCTATGCTAGTAGGAAACAATGCTTGTAAACGACGATGCTGGTCTGGAATTTATTGCGACATATAAAATGTGGCTGACACGCATTCCTCTCAAAGCCTGACTTAGTCATCGTCGCCACGCCCTCTCCAGTTAGCCCTCAGCCTACTCCACGCCCACACCATTAATTGTAACAGGATAGGGGCAATTTGGTCACAGAGAAAATATTTCAAATCAGAATTATACAAGGAGTGGTTAATAAGGAACAAAATTTACAATCAATGGCTTATAAGGAACTTCAAAATTTTTGGTGGCTGAAAGGAAACCTCAATTTTTTTTTATGGCTATTAAGGAATTTGCCCCTTTTTTTTAACCCTTGCCCTCAACAGAGGCATTACTTATGAAAAATTTCATAATATTGTAGTCCCTCTGTCAAATTTTATATGATGTTTTGACTCTAGGTATAGAAATTAAGAAGAGATGAAAATATGTGTTGCAAAGAAAACGAGAAGAGAGAAATAGAGATGTACAAAATAACCAGAAATATGTACTGGAAAGTGAGAATGCACAATAATTTGAGAAAGTCTAATAAAAAAGCTAAAGTGGAAGCAATTTGGAACATAGAGTAGTAGTCTATATGGTGGGTACATGAAATAAAAGTTTCCTTCTTCCTTAGCATGACCAATGTGGAGTACGGCCCCCTCGGGTTCTAAGAAATTTAAATTTCACCATATAAATATTTCTAGTTACTTCATGTTTCATTGGTTGGCCATCCATATCTAAAACTATATGGACTCCAGTCCCTCCTCCCCTCCATATCAACCACATTTTCTCCTCTATTTGAAAAACCAGGATAGAGAAATATTTTTTATTGATTAGGAGCTCCCCATAAGATTGGATAAGTTTTACTACGCATATTACCACCAGTAATTACTGATAGTAATATTTAGGGATAATAATATAATTTATTTATATATTTATTTATTTACTCGTATTATCATTAGGGATACAAAGGTTATTTCTAAGCATTAACCCATTTGCCAATCCGAAATTCAGCTTTGTTTCGTCAGAGTAGAAAGTAAAAAAACACTTAGACCTAATTAATAAAATAAATTATAACTTTGTCATTTTTATCTTTTCAATAATACTACAGTAAAACTATTACTGCTTCTAATTACTGTTAGTAGTAATTAATATTCTACCACCAGTAATTACTCGAAGTAATATACATAGTAATTATGGGTAGTTAAAACTATTGATTATCTGCTAGACTATTACTTATAGATTTTTTTTTATTCGTTATAGTTTGAAAGTATATTTTGGTTGCTGAATAAGGATCTCTTCGCGTCGATGTGTGCATGTGTCCTGGGTACAAGCTGCATTGAACTGATCAGGCCGTTGAACGGCCGGGCAGTCGCGCCATGTGACCGGCGAGACAAAAGAGAACAGGGCAGTGCGTTGATTGGGGGGCCGTATGACTCTGCAGGCAGCTCTGCGGCGCAGGACCGGGCTCACTCGTGTTCGGCACTCTTTCTGTAATACTGCGATTTGAAACTTGAATGGGAAGCTCGGTAAGAGCATCTCCGATAGTTATTTTAAAAGTGAAATTCTAAAACTAGTTTTAGATATAGAAGGAAGTAGGTTTTAGAGCATCTTCAGCAGCTGCTTTAAAATAGCTCCATGCTTTATAATCTGAAAATACAAAGCACCAAATTACACTAAGAGTCTGTTTGGATCTCCGTAATTGGCCTGAATTGAATCCATTTCCAGAAGTCGGCCTGTTTGACAGACCACAGAATCGAATTGGACCTTTCGATCCATTTTCAAGAGCTGAATTAGTAGGCCATGATCATTTCCGACCCAAAACCAAGGAAACTCTCGGAATCGTTCACTCTCCTCCCAATTCGTTCTCTCCCCGATCCGAGTGCCGACTGCCAACTCCACGCCGCCACCGCGTCGCCGCCTCCACCGCCACGCCGACGCCTCCACCGGAGCAAGCCCCATGCCGCCGTCTCATCAGGAGGGGAGCTCCAAGCTACCGCGTCGCTGCTGCGTTGGAGGAAGCCACGCACCGCCATCATCGATCTACACCATGGTGCTTCGTTGATCTGCACCACTATGCCACGGGAGTGGAGCTCCGAGCCGTCGTCGCCGCTGGAGGGAGGCTTGCACTATCGCCTCTGGAGGGAGGCTTGCGCTGTCACTGCCATGGGAGTGGGCCTCTGCTTCATCGCCGTCACTGCCACGGGAGCGGAGATCCGTGCCATCACCGCCAGGAGAGGTGAGATCCGCGTTGTTGCCGCCGGGTGAGGGGAGATCTGTATCGCCATCATCGACCCCAGTGCAAGAGAGTGGAGATCCGTCTTCTACACCTCCATGGCGTACCATGTATTCTTGCCTCCCTCCTCCGACCTCCCTGGTTTGAGCTCTAGTACTAGTAGCTGACACAGTTCAAATTTGTCAAATACGTGCGTACTCTGTTTTGGGGGCACCAACAGCAATCCAACGGAGACGCTCCTGCGGTCCTACCTGCGCCTGTTTGCCGGGCCAAGTTCTTGCTCCTGCGTGAGCATGTTGGTGCTGCTGTGTTGTGTTGTTTTACCAGATTATTCTTTCTATTATTAGCAATAATTCTTTGTACTCTTGCCCAAACAATATTTTTATTTCAATTTCAGGAGTTCAATTCTGTGTGCAGCAAAATAGAATTATTTGAAAGGAATTAGTTTCCAGCTGATTCAACTCTACAGAATTCATTTCTTTGAATCTGATTCATGGAAACCAATTCATTTCCAAGGAGCCAAACAGGCAACAGATGCTGTAAAAAAATTTAGAGATCCTTTATTTTCTCTCCTCCCTGCTTTATATTTGGAGCACGAGAGCCCGTGCTATATCGACTGCTTTATCCCGAAATCAGGTGGGCGTGAACACTCGATGCTTCCCACACGACAGCCCCGTGCGCCAGCCCGCGTCGCCTGCTTGCCGGAGGTTGCTCGTCCTGCACCGGAGGGCGTCCAGCCGTCCTCACAAGGCCCGACCAGACTCCCTTGCTATCCGCCGGCAAAGCCCCTGCCGCAGGTCGGGCTGATTTCCGCCGCCGGACAGAACTGCCGCGACGCGACACCTTTGCCTGGAACACGCTGCCCCGTCCCGCCTTCCACAAGCGCGCGTCGGCCCGCCGGCCACGAGCGCGCGCCGTCTCGCCGTCCATGAGCGTGCGTCCGCCTGCCCACCATGGACGAGCGCACGCTCGCCTGCCTTCAACGCCACCTCCCTCTAGCGCACACCGCGTGCCTCCATCAACCAGCACGCGCTGACTGCCTCCTTCCACTCTGGTTGCCCACAAAGTGTCGGGTAATTTGCCTAAAAGATGAGTTCTGCACTGGCTCGCATGTTCTTTGACGATTCAAGCTCGGATGATATTTGCCAGGTGGTAGCCGTGACAACCTTGGCTTACTTCGAGAGCAGCAAGAAGTGTTGGAAGCATGGATTTTAATGTATGATTGCATATTTTAAAATGATGGATTTTAATGTATGATTGCATATTATAAATTTGAATCATTAAAGTTTAAATAATTATGGTCTGAAATAGAGATTATATGTGTACCATAAGAAGAGAATTGGAGTGAAATCAATTATAAAGCATGAGTTTTAAAGCATCTGTTGTAGCACACCACCATGAATCCTTATAATTGAGTTTTAAAGGATTTCTAAAACTGAATATAAAGCACTAGTTTTAAAGAAACTGCTGGAGATGCTCTTAGTAATTGCGAACATGCTCCTCTCTACCAGAATTCTTATAACTAGATAACTATAAAAAACTTGAAGTACTATAAAGCTCGAGAGGTTTATCAATTAAAATGCCAAGACACATAAAGATGATAAAATAATTACAATATTTCTAGAGATTTTCTATAAAACATGCATCCATCTTATCTTCTCGCACAGACGCACAAAGAGGTCCTCCTACACCTCCTCCTATGCTCGATCACCGCCACTTCCTTCTCCTCGTCGCACTTCCCCTGTCGCCCTCCTCCCTGGTGTGTCGGCAGCACACGACTCCTCCACGTCGCCTCCTTCTCGCCGTGTGACTATGGTGTGGTGCCCTTTTCACGTCGCCCTTCTCCCTAGCACCGTGCCCTTCCCCATCACCCTCCTCCTTGGTGCGTCAGTAGCACGCAACCCCCCTCGCCACCACCTTCTCCCCATGCAATGGTGGCACGCTGCCCCTCCCTGCCACCTCCTCATTGTGGAGGGAGCTGGGGATCGCCATCCATGAAGGCCTGGTCGCATGTGAGAGCTTGGGATTTGGGGAAGAATAATGGTTGCACGTGGCTGGAGATTGGCGGCGGCACGAGGTTTTGGAGAAGAGAGTCACATGCATTCTAAATATCTGGGCTCGGAAATGTTCGAGATTGACGGTTTGTTCTCCCTCCACTCCCGCTCTAGTTTAGTATTCTAGGACTTGGATTGGTATCTTTGAGCTTCGGAGAAAGAAAAATAGGATATATCCTAAACGTTTTAGGGATATCAATCTATATAGGAATGTGTTAGAGCTATCTTTCTATTAAATTTTAGGATTTGAGGTAGATTTTAGGGATAGCAATCTATTATAGGATTACTGTTGGAGATGGTCTAAGTCAGTTGCTTTTGGCTTCACCATCTACCCCCTCTCAGACGGTGCAGTGCAGCACAAATGGACGTCCGTATATATCATGTTCCTGTCCTTTCATTTCACCCAATTATGTTTTCGTTTTGAGTGTCCATTTCTAGGGTCTAAATTTCTCCTTTCATTGACCGTGTATGATTATAGTTTGTCCACTGAAAACCAACCGGGCACGCAATAAGTAGCAGAATACATGTGATACATATCCACCCAGAGTTCACGAGCTCGAATGCTCGATGGAGGAGTCTAAGGGACACCAATGCGAGAAACTGCCAACACCACGCTTCCTTCGACCGTAAAGAAGGCAAAAAGACGAGCAGATCACCCAGCTGAGTCCTGCACATGAATGCCTAGTGTCATGTACTAGTACTAACCAACAAGCAACCAGCCAGGCTGCTTTCCTCCATGCACATGTGGAGCTTTACATCAATCCTCCTGGTCGGCAGCCAGTCAGGTAGTACACGACAAAACAATGGAGGCTTCGGCACGTTGTGAAGAGCTCTCTGTCTACCGTAGGCAGCCACGAACGAAGCTTTGCGTACGTAGCTTTAACCTCCATGTGGATCAAAGAGTGAAGAGCAGGTAGGGAACAGTATCGTCATCAACCTCTGTCGCGTCGCGTCGGGGCCTGATGATGGATGGCATGGAGCTCGACCGCGCCAAGCAAGGAATCGAGGTGCCCCTCCCAAACGTTCGGACATGTTGTCTAAACTCCTGTAGCCCACCATTGGCCTAGGACTACTGTCATGGGTACTTTCGCTTTTTCTTTCTGCTTTAGTGCAAGCATGTGATGATCTGGCCTACGCATGATGATCTCTGCTTGTTGCTCTCTATAAATAGCGCGCATGTGATGGAGGAACGGAGCCCGAGCGAAAAGCTAAGCTTTCAGCCTTGAGCCGCAAGCCCGCAGCTCGTATCGGGTAGTTTCAGAGGTCGATGGCTCAGGGGGCGGTCCTGCAGGTGTTCGGCCAGCCGGCCGCGACGGACGTGGCCAGGGTCATGGCGTGCCTCTTCGAGCGTAAGCTCAAGTTCGAGCTGGTCCGCACCGACTCGTTCAAGCAAGCGCACGACAAGGTCCCTCGGCTCGTCAGGATGAAGGCACGTTCATGAGATTCGTGCACCATTGTTCTTGGGAAAATTTAACCCGTCTTTTTTCTGCGACCTAAAATGGGATATCCACACTCTGATATGTTCTGCTCTCTCTCTGCTTTGCGCGGTTGCATGCAGGGTCCTCGTGGCCACGTGACGCTCAAGCACGGCGACGTGACCCTCACTGGTAGCAATTGAGTGACATTGTTAACTCGCTCTGAACTAGCCTGTCGATCAATGACTAGCTAGTTTGGCTTATTGATTATTCTTGCTGATTGTTTGTCCCTGTAGATTCGAGAGATATTTGCCGGTACGTGTGCACCGAGTTCCCTCGGCTATGCACCAGGAGCCTGTACGGTGCGGGCGCGCTGGAGCGCGCATCCATCGAGAAGTGGCTGCAGGCGGAGAAGCAGAGCTTCGACGCGCCGAGCTCCGCGCTGGCGTTCCACCTCGCCTTCGCGCCGCCGTCCTCGCCGTGCGCCGCCCACGCCGGCGTCGTCGACGACACGGAGAAGAACCTTGACGCCTGCGTCGAGGAGAACGAGGCCCGGCTGGTTCACGTGCTGGAGGACGTGCACGACGACGACGAGGAGGAGGATGACCCCCACCGCCACCACGCCGCCGTCGCGGAGAGCGAGACGAAGCTGCTGCGCGTGCTGGACGTGTACGACGACGTGCTGGCCGGGAACGCGTACCTCGCCGGCGACGAGTTCACGCTGGCGGACCTGTCCCACCTCCCGAACGCGCACTACGTGGCGTGCACGGCGAGGGGCAGGGCGCTGATGTCCTCCCGCGAGAACGTGGCGCGCTGGTACGACGCCATCTCGGCGCGCCCGGCGTGGAGGCAGGTGGTCGGCGCGCAGGCCCGGAGCGCGCACTGCCCGGCTGTCGTGCTGGACCCGTGAGAGGCCTCCACACACGACGCCGTTAAAACATGCCCTGACCTCGAGCTTTCGTAACAACACGTCTCGTGTAGATGTGTGCTAATTTGTCTGTCTGATTTGTTTTCGTAACAACACACGTCTCGTGTAGATGTGTGCTAATTTGTCTGTCTTATGTGTCCATTAAAAATATTTGAATTTCATCTCTATATATTTGACAACTCTCATTGATCATTAAAATGAAACGTTTAAATGCCACTCTAATATACAAAACAAATAAAATTTTTCATTGAAAAATCTAGTTTTATCCATTAATTTCAAAATTATAAGATGACATAACACTCTTCAAAATAATAAAATAAAATCATCCATTAAGAATGATCTTATTAGTATAAGTAATTTAAGTGCCCCTGCTGACCTTGATCAGTTAGTTAATACGCTCATCCTAGATTAAGAATCATATAATACAGCCATACAGGTTGTATTTCACTCTAAAAAATTGTCCAAGGAAAAAAAATGAATGATAACATCGTCATACCATTTTTCTCTTCGATTCATAGAATCATATCTTGCTCCTCCCACAACAATAATCAAAACCATTTATTTTTTCTAATAACATGTTACAATACATGTTTATCCATATTGTTATATTCCCTTTGTCCCAAATTACTTCTCATTCTACCTTTTTACCAGATTTATTGGACATCTCTGAATCTGAATAACATGAATATTCAGTAAATCTAGACAACAAAAAACAACTCCAAAATGACAAGTAAATTAAGATGGAGGGAGTATTATATAGTTGTAGTGGTCATATATTGGGTTGGGCTGAATATAATGTTACATGAGCATCTGCACGCCCTGACGGGCCGAAAGAAGGTTAAAGCAAAACAAAATAAATCTCCATCATTGGTTGCTCGTGGACGAGGACATCATCATTGTACAACGAGAGGGATCAGGACTCTAATAAAAGTGATCTAACAAGAACTAGTGGAAGATCATCCTTCATATATCTCGAGCTAAAATATTAAGCATTCTCTTGACTTTTCTCTCTTTACTACTCACACTTATATTTCTCATTTACCTTGCTAGTAGTAATCATCTGCTTAATTGTGTGCGTGCTTGTCTTGCTTTGTTGTTTATCTTATAAACCTACATGCATAGAACCTAGACTTGCTAGTTATGTCTCCTTTGTTTGCTTTGATCACTAGCATGTTTAGGAATTGGTTATCTTGAGTGGTTCATTAGCAAGTGGAGCTTGTTGTCAGCTTTTCTAGGATCATTGTTTTACCAGTGTGATCTTTACTAGACTTGCTATAGGAGTTATTTAAGTGTCCCATTTAGATTATAGTAAGAAAATTTGTATCTAGCGAGTATACAATTCACCTCTCCCCCTTGGTCCTATGTATACGCCCACCCGGGACCAGAATTGTCATTCCTATGTATGAAAGCATTTTAGTTACTAAAATCTGGTCTTAATAACATTCATTGGCATCTTTCATTCAAATAAAGATGTTTTTCATATTAAAATATGGAAGTCATTGTGCCTTTTCCACTAATAGAATAAGATTAAAAATAATATTTATAGAGGTTACACTACTAGAAACGGGGTGTTTTTCGAGTGCCCTTAGCACTCGGCAAAGACCCAAATATACTTAGCAAAGAGTTTGTTGAGTGTAGCCGACGACAAACATCACTCAACAAAAAATATATCAGCAAACTGGGTGTTTGCCGAGTGTTTTTTTGCCATACCATCGGCAAACACTTTGTTAATTGCCAAAACACACACTTGGCAAATAATTCTTGAAATAAAAAAAATTACAAAAAAAATAGCAAAAAAAGGTTTTTTTTTATAAGGTGAGGCCCGCACCAGCCAAAACAAATAGCAAATAATTGTTGCTTTTGCACTAATAGAATATGATTGAAAATAACATTTATAGAGGTTTCACTACGAGAAATGTCGAGTGCTCCTAACACTTGGCAAAGGTATAAATACACTCGGCAATTTGTCTTAGCCGACGACAAACATCACTCAGCAAAACATATGTCGACAAAAGTGGGTGTTTGTCGAATATTTTTTATCATATACTTGGTAAATATTTTTTAAAATAAAAAAATACCAAAACAAGTAGCAAAAAAGTTTTTCTTAATAAGGCGAGGCCCCCACCAGCCAGGACCGCCCTTGGCCTCTCTCAAGTCCCAAAGTCGGGGCATTTTTCGCGTGCTGCGTGTTCGGTGGGACTAGAACCCACGATCTCCACCATGTGCACCAGCACCACACACTTAATTGAGTTTATACACTATTTTTTACCCATATATTATATTTGTTTGCTGAGTGTAAAAAAACACTCGACAAACAAGCATGTTTATTGAGTGTTAAAATATTACACTCGACAAACAAGCATGTTTACCGAGTGTAAAAAATAGGATGTCTGTGAAGGACATTGGCAAGACAACAAATATTGTTTTAGAGACTGTTCGAACATCTTGGACTACCATCATCATATTGTCATCTACAACTATGCTGCGAGTAGAAGAATTTTTACTCCGATACTAATGAACTATTAGTATAAGAGACCATCTAATACATGCATGGAAGACTATCAAAAACCCAGATAAACTAGTATTCTTGACCCTATCAATTCCAGATGCCCTACAATTGACTTAACTCTTTCTTATACAGAGGACCACCACCATCACTACCATTGTAAGTTTACCACTACTTATGGACTATTGAGACTTTGTTCCAAATATTTGACCGTTTGTGATCATTAGAGGACCAACTACAATATCAGTAAGGTTTCTCATATGCTTTTAATCCCTTGATTGTGTTCATAACTTGACCTAGATCGGTCAACTTCAATAAGATGATGTACTTTTTCGAAATTGCAATTTTATCTTAAATTGTGCCTACTCGGCAAACAACCGGTTTTCGGTAGTGTTTACATGTGCTAGTTATATTATTATATCAAAAGGATTTGAAGGGTATATATTGCCCGAGCATAGCAGTTTTTCCTTTAATATCGCATCTGCCAGATCTTTTATATTTAAGGTCAGGTATGACATTCAACTCATCTAGCAGCCTATGTGATTAAAAAACATTTTATACAGGTTACAAAGCAGTAATTACATTATTAATTAGCTATATCAAAAAGGATTTGGAGTATATATTTTCTGAGGATAGCAGTTTTTCCCTTTAAATTTCTCATCTTCCAGATGTTCTATATATACCGACTTTAAGGTCGGGTATGTCACCCAACTCATCTAGCAGTCCATTTTTCTTCGACGTCAAAACAAGTCTATATATGGAGCCTTCATGGAGGAAGCTTTCTGCAGCCGCCCTACTCCTCCTGCTGCTCGTCATGGCCGCTGGTACGTGCAGATGCAAGATGCCTGGTCCAAGAAGCAACATCATTCAGTAATCTGTGATCTCGTTTCAGATTTCGCGTAATGTTTTCTGTACGTGCTTGTGCACGCGCTCGTGTGCTGCTTGCAGGGCCGGTTCATGCTGGCGAGTGCTTCACGCGGAGCACTAAGTTCCGGAAACTGTGCTTTAGCTCGGACCGCTGCGCGGACGCGTGCATGCAGGAGGGCAAAGGGTACAGCGGCGGCCACTGCATCTATCTTCGCTGCTTCTGTATCACGCCGTGCGCGACGACCACAGCAGCGGCGCTGGTTTAACTATTCCCTGCCCACCCCCGTGTAAGAGCAGAGCTTATAGTTTCGCCGGCAGCGGACGTTTCATGACGAGCAGTGGTGGTGTGTTCCGCAGCTATTTAATGTTCTATGTAATACGTGGATAGGTTTGAGAGGTGAAACGTTCGCCAGCTCATAGAGAAAGGTAATTTCGCCCGCTCCTGCCGGTGACTAGCGAGTTGCTTGCTCCTCTCTCTCTCCTACTTTCTCTCTCTGTCACATAGGATTTCGCCAGCTATAAGTCTTCTATAATACTTGCTCTAATGTTTACACCACACCAAAAATGAGAAAAACCTTGTGTCATAGATCATCGAGTAACCTGTTTCTTTAAAGCATGCAACTAGTTTTAATACGGTTGCTTTAAAATATTATATTCAATTTAATTTTCTAATAATAATACTGCCCAACAACAAGGTATACACTGAATAAGATGTTAGCAACAACCCATCTTCACGGATGGTCAACAACAAGGTACCCAACAATAGATCTCACTAATAATTAGGTACAAATCAGAGTACAGATCTTAGTGAGAAGGGAGATCTCTAACAGCACAACAATTAGATAGGATAGAGAAACAGCAGGGGATCAAGGAAATAGAATTCTGGACCTCGAAGGTATAGCCGTATAGCAGGTGGAACGGGAAGAAGGAGAAGCACAGTAGCAGCTGTCGCTTAGAGCAAGTATTATAAGGTACAGTCAGCAGACTAAAGCACATTCCACATTAGCAAATTCTTAGTTGTAGGAGAGAGAAAGGAGGAGAGAGAGTAAAGCGGATGATTGTTTCATCGCTAGCTAAAGCAGCATACTCGAGAAAAGACTTTGCTCCAGCCAATGTCTGTGTTTGCATGGAAGTAGTAAATGATTAAATATTCATCTAAGAGTCAACTTTAATAGTCAGCTAGTATACTAGTGCACACGGTGATAGCTTTGACGTCTCTGTATTGCCGGCAGTCGGCTCGCTTATTAGCCCTGCTCTTATGTGAATAACCATCGATGCTTCTTTCCACTGGCTGCGGTGCACATTTGTAACGCAGACCAATCAGCCTCAAAACATGACTTGGTCCATGACCCATCTATCAGTAGCCCAGTATGGACCATACAGCAGGCCGCCTATATAACAGAGTATCCTAACATAAGATGGTGCGCCTAGACGAACACAACTGAAGCACAAGTTTCAAACTGCCCATCACGTTTTCTAGAACGGCTTGGAGGGAAGCTTTTTATTGGCAATGGTGTACCCGGCTCCACTTCACTGTGACAATCAGACCATCGTATACCACAATTCCAGCCTGAAAGGGCCATATGCCTGCGCGGCCGGCCGGGTTGCCAGATTACGTGGCGTAATAATCCGCGCCCCTGCATCTTAAGCGGTGGCATTGCTGGTGCCAACTTCGACCTTGACGCCGGCGTTGATGATTTAGCAGACATCGACGACGGTTCGACAGATTAGTCGGGATGGTAGCCTGTTCCGTAGACCTAATAGGCCGGTGTCTTGCTACAATTCGGAATTGGTCACATATGGGTTGGGCTGAAATCTAAGGTTACATGCCAACTGCACACCCTGATGGGCATATAGGAAAGGTTAAAGAGAACTCAAGGTTAAAACAGAACAAATCTGCATCCCTGTTGCTCGCCGGCGTGCCTGATGTTTTCGACCGTCCAGTGCAGGGCACCAGATGTTCAAAAAGCTTAGAACTGACTTGATACTGGATACTTTACTTTGATAATAAAAACTGCATCTGATGCTGAAAAGTAGGTAGCAAGGCAAGGGAACGAACATATCCTGGACCTGCAGTTGGAAAACAGAATATTAGTAGTAGCTGGGAATGTACACAAGATGTTTATTACTTTCTTCGGACACGTTCAAAATTGGCATTGCACTGTACCACATGATGAATTTAACAAAAATATTTGCTCATCAGTCCTCAAAAAGTGCAGTCGCTCAACAATATCAAGATTATGAAGTAAGAAACAAGAAGATACTCATACTTAGGTGCTTGAAGCTCTCCCCTGCGTCTATTGTTTTTTTAGATAAAAAAAAAGGCTCATCGTCAAGCACCATTTTATGCGTGATTTTTAAAATTTGCGCCGTGCTCTTTCTTTGGTTTAGAAAATAACGAAAACTCTTTACTCGATTGCTTCTTGACGCCCTGCCCAAACATGAAGAAGCTCCCTCTTTGAATCAACGCTTTGCTTGCTTCCCTTTTGCTTTTGCATGAACCTCTTGCGAAGCAAGGCATTCTGATCCCTATCGTTGCTTTTCCCGAGCACATATATATAGATCACCAAAACAACCAAACCTCAAAACACAACATCAGCAATCGACATCCAACAACAGGTGTTAACTTTTCCTTCGGCGGATCCACCGGCAGCCGGGGAAGATGCCGGTGAAGGTGTTCGGGTCGCCGGCGTCGGCGGAGGTCGCCCGCGTCATGGCCTGCCTCTTCGAGAAGGACGTCGAGTTCCAGCTCATCCGCGTGGACTCCTTCCGCGGCCCCAAGCGCCTGGAACGCCCCAAGCTGCACCCTCACGGCGAGTCCATCACCTTCGACGACGGGCAAGCCACCCTCGTCGGTACGGAAAATGATCAATTAACACCTAGAAAATCATAGGACTTTGATGCATGGTATGGTTGCTGAACCAACAACACTGTACGGCGTGCAGAGTCGAGGAAGATCCTGCGTCACATCGCTGGCGCGGAAAAGTACAAGAACCAGGGGAACAAGTTGCTGTTCGGGCCGGGCGCGCTGGAGCGTGCCTCCATCGAGCAGTGGCTGCAGACGGAGGAGCAGAACTTCAACGTCCCCAGCGCCGAAATGCTCTACAGCCTCTCCTTCCTGTCCCCCGACATGGCGCTCGACGGCGGCCGCCGCGGAGCGGCGGCGGCCGGGATGCACCCGGCGCACCGGCAGCACATGCAGAAGATGGAGGAGATGCGGCAGCGGTACGAGAAGAGCGTGAGGGAGCTGGACAAGCTGTTCAACATCTACGAGCAGCGGCTGTACGAGGCGGCGTACCTGGCCGGCGACACGTTCACGCTCGCCGACCTGTCGCACCTGCCCAACGCCGACGCCATCGCGTCGGACCCGCGGTCCCAGCACCTCATCACGTCGCGCGAGAACGTGAGCAGGTGGTGGTACAATATCTCCAACCGACCGTCGTGGAAGAGGATCAAGGAGCTGCAGCGCCCGCCGTCCGCGGAGGCGCCCTTCTGATGACGATGATCTCCACCGCACGCGAGACGGGGGGCAATATGGCGGCGAGAAATCACAGTACCGTCGCGCGTTTTCTGCATATTTCAATCGTTCTGAGAATAAACACCGCATGGCCCTGCGTCAATGGGCATTGTTAATTAATCGTGTAATAAATCGAGTGAAGATTATGCTGCCCGTTTCTCGTGAGATCACGTCAATCGACTGCCTCTTGTGTATAAACAATATATATGCCAACTTTCGAAGTTATGGAACGATTTTGAGGTTGGAAACTGTTCAATTCAGCGTCAAAACATTAGGAGCTCCCCGTATCTTAAAGAAGAGTAGGAAAAAAAAAACACAGGGAGCATTGAACAAGACAGTTCAAACCACACATCAGGAAATCCTCTCATGCTAGCAGATACTATCTCCACCTGGAAATTGTTGACGTTAGGACATGATTGTTAGTTTAAATTTGAATTAAGAAACCGTTTCCAGTACATAGACTCATTAGCACAAAACTGTCATGCTAACAGCTCCTCATCGGCAGCGCAATTTAGAGGCTACTTACGGAGAATAATGTTACACATATTTCAAATTACATAATACGCACAATACAATAACCTTAGGGGAGACTTTCTGAGATTCACCTCTACTCTACAAGGGCAAACTGATAATAACGGTTCTTACAATATTTCCTATGTTCCGTGTTCTCTGTCGGGAACTCCCTGTTCTACTAGTGCCGCTTCCAGGAGGAGCTCATTCGAGACGTTGGGCTTGGGCCGGCGTCGTCCGTGCACGTCCAGCAGTTGGCCGGGCTGCCGCCGCCGCCGTCGGTGACGGAGCCCACGTGAAGCGTGGCCGGGGAGACGCCCGCTTGTACTCCGAGTTGGCGCCGTCGTGGAGGATGTTGCCTGTTGACAAGGCAGATGCAGCAGTGCGTGGCGCTGGCTGGCTTTCACGGGCAGCAGCGGCCAGTCCGGGTCGGCAGGCTCGACGGGCCGGCTGACCTTGACGTGCCTGTCGTCGGAAAGAGGCGCCGCCACCGATGGTCCGTGGGACCGAAGATCTCTAGCAATGCGGCGTAGGTCTGGTTCACGATGATCAGGGCCAATGATCTCCCATGCACGGGTGGTGATCTTCCAGCATGTGCTGCACACCCGCAGCGGCACATCGTCGCTGATTGCTCTAGTTCTAGCATGATAAACGGGTTGGGTGGAGTTGTGAGTGGCTGCCGTGCTCAACTGCCGCTAATGTACCGTGTATGCTCATGCTCACTAGTCTTGTCATGCTCTAGTACAAATCCGTGACATTCTAGTGTACCTCGTAGAGAAAGTACTCGCTCTCACAGCATGACCAAAAACATGGGGCTTTTTCTTTGAAACAGCGCTTTGCTTGCTTCCCGCTCGCTTTTGCATGAACCAAGGGGAAGCAAAGCATTCTGATTCCTTGTTGCTTTTCTGGTTCACGTATATATATATATATATATAGATAGATAGATAGATCTCCAAAACCACACCGCCATCATCCAACAGACGCTAGTTTCCTTAATTTCACGAACGTTTAGCTGCGGCGGATCCACCGGCCGGTGAAGGTATTCGGGTCGGCTGCATCGCCGGGGGTCGCTCGCGTCATGGCATGCCTCTTCGCGAAGGACGTCGAGTTCCAGCTCATCCGCGTCGACTCCTTCCGCGGCCCCAAGCGCCTGGAACGCCCCAAGCTGCATCCTCACGGCGACGAGTCCGTCATCTTCGACGACGGCCTCGTCACCCTCGTCGGTACGAAATTTTTTTTTATCAAATTATGCACCCTAATTAGTTAAAAAAAAATCTGATGCATGGTTTTCTATCTTTAATTTCCGAACCAAGATTCAAGGGAGATTCTGCTACACATCGGGAGCGCGGACAAGTACAAGAACCAGGGGAACAAGGAGCTGTTCGGGCCGGGCGCAGTGGAGCGTTTCGTCATCAAGCAGTGGGTGGAGGTTGAGAAGAATAACTTCAGCGTCGCCTGCGCCGACATGGTCTACAGCCTCTCCTACCTTCCCCCCGACATGCCGCTCGACGGCGGCGCCCCGGCGCACCGGCAGCACTCGGAGAGGATGGAGGAGATGCTGCAACTGTACGACAAGAGCGCCAAGGAGCTGCGCAAGCTGTTGAGCATCTACGACCAGAAGCTGTACGAAGAAGAAACGGAGTACCTGGTGGATGATAAGTTGTCGCTCGCCGACCTGGCGCACCTGCACGATCTCGACTCCATCGCCTCCGACCCGCGGTCCGCAAGCATCATGGCGTCGCACGTAAAGGTGAACAGGTGGTGGGAGAAGATCTCCGGCCGGCCGTCGTGGAAGAAGGTCAAGGACCTGCAGCGGCCGTGGTCCGCGGAGGCGCCGCCGCTCTGATGAGCTCGACCGGGACGTGGAGGCGACAGTACCATCGCGCGTTTTCTGTATATTTCGATTCTTCTGAATAAATATCGCCTGGCCTTTTGCGTCAATAATGGGCACTGCTATTATTCGTGTAATAAATCGTGTGAAGAGTATGCGGTTCGTTTCTGTTCATGAGCTCGAACTCGTCAATCGACTAGGGTCGGTGAATCTACTCTGTGTAAACAATACTCGTGCTAGGATCCACACAAACATTGGCAATGCAATTTGGAGGCTACGGACAGAGAGTGGACAGTCTGACAAATCTTTGATATTACAGAGCTAGTATGCGCAATACAATACCATTAGTGAGGCTGTCTGCAATTCACCACTAGCTTACAAGGGCGAACTAGTGATGTTGCAACAACAGGTAATTGCAATATTTTTTTGCAGTTTCAGGTGCCCTGTTCTACTAGTACCATGGTAAGCAGCAGTGCAATTTACAAAATAATACAGACAGCGACAGAGCGTGAACACTATAGGTTGAAATCACAGAGTAATGCACTCTGTTTGGGGAAATCATCGTGCCGTTCCCAAGAACACAGGGTTGGCCTTTGTAGCATGTTTTCAGAATAATTCTGCAATGTTGCCAACAGAACAGAAGAGTACATGCAATCTATTCTCTGTTCCATGTTCTCTATTAGCTTGATGCCCTGATCCACTCATGCCGGGATTCCATCTTCGATCTGTCCATGCATGGCTCATCCGCACGACCGCGTCCATCTTGTTCTGTCTCCTTATCACAATGTCACACTTGCAGCGCCCTCAACCTCTTCGTCAGGACCTCGGCGTCGTCCACCCGATCCATCTCGGCCACCTCCCGGCAACGCTTCTGCTGGTGGCACACGTGCAGTTGCCTCATCCTCTTCGCGATCACCTCGGCATCATCCACCACCATGTTGACATCGTCCGGCCGGGAGGAGCAGATTTCCTGGATCTCATGGCGGCGCCGCTTCTGGCGCCTCCTTCGCACGATCGCGTCGAGGTCCACCTCCGCTCGCATCTTCTCCAACGCCATACGCACGTCGATGATCTCCTTCATCTTGGGATGCTCTTGCCGCATCCGCCACTGTTCTTGGCCATCTCGATCAGAGCCGACTCGACCCGGATCGCCGCGTCCAGGCGCGACCGGATCGCGTCCAGCACACCGAACAGGCCCTTCTCCGACACGTTGGGCCGCAGCACGTCGTCGTCCGCGCACGTCCAGCAGCCGGCGGCGCTCCCGGCGGCGGCGCGGGACACGTGGAGCGTGCCCGGCGAGACGCTGACGCTAGCGCGGGGGAGCGGGTACTGCGTCTTGCTCTTCTGCTTCGTCGGCGACGTGAACCGCTCGTACTCCGACGAGGTCGCGCCGCCGTGGACGATGTCGACAAGGCAGATGCAGCAATGCGTGGCGCTGGCGTTCACCGAGATCAGCGGCGACTCCGGGTCGGCGGGGTCGATGGGTCTGCTGACCTCGACGTGATGATGCCCGTCGCCGGAAGACGGGGGCGGCGCCGCCGCGGGGCCGAGGATCTGCAGCAAGGCGGCGTAGGTCTGGTTCACGATAATCAGGGCCACGTTGTCCATCATCTCCCACGGACGGTGGTCGTCCAGCATCGTCTGGACCACGCGCGACGGCGTCGGCGTTGTGCCATCGGCTGGGTGGGGCAGCGAGTGGCTGCCGCGATCAGCCGCCGTGAAGGTGATCGAGAAGGAGGAAGGCATGTCGCAAGAGAAATTTTGGGAGACGGTACTAGGTCTAGGGTATGGTCGTCGGTCTCGTCGGTCCCTTCTCCTGCACTTTTATATAACCGCAATCCGAATTGGCATCCGCACGATGACACGACTCCGACTGCAACACTGACCCCTCGCTGGCCCACCACGACTCAGGGCTCCTATTTCTTCGGTTTTCTTTCCATCATTTGCCTTGGGCTCCTATGTTATCACTTATCACTCGCGCGTGTGCGCGCACACATTCTTCATGACCATGTACGTTCTACTCATCACGTCATGCTCTCGCAAATCTATCATTCCTTAAATGTTGAGCACCGTACCCAACCCAAAATTAAGTAAAAGACCCAACAAAATATTTACATCCATACAAAATATCTCTGGAGGGAGTTGATGAAATTGATTATATCTTCCCCATGAATAAAACAGCATTTGAAGTCTCAGAGGCAAGCACTTCATTCATAGAAGAAAACCTTTCTCTCTCATTCATGCTCTTGATTTGTTTCTCACATTTCCCCGTCATATTCAAACTTTAGCTCTTTTGCAGTGAGCTCTCTTCCTTGTCTGTCGAACATTTTTTTCGTGCCCTGGCAATTGCTCTTTATTTAACTATCCTATATTTGTCTTTGGTCACTAAAAACTCCATAACCCTTTATCCTAGTTATGAATCTATGTTTCTTCTGAATATAGTAGTTTCAATCATGCCATAAATCTTATGTGCTCTCAAGCGATTGCAAGAATCGCTTGACCAAGAGGAGAAGAAGAAATAATTAAATCAATTTTGACACTCTTTGCATCACAAACTAGGCTAGTAATTTGTGGAGTATAAAACAAGCATGTATTTAAACTTGTGTATACATTAGTGAGCAAGATTGATTGGGTGACTAAGGACGAGAGATATGTGAATTACTTAAACTAATTTACACAAGAATGATAGATAGTAGTCATATCTGTGGTTAAGACAAGCATGTAGGATAGACATGCTCATGTTGTTAAGATGAAAGCATAATAAGCAATCATACTAAAAGCATATATTGAGACTAGGTACTGATCCTTCAACCGCCACTGCAACACAAGCAATGATGCTCTGTTCTAGATAGTGTATCAACAATAACGACATGGAGTTAAGACTAAGTGGTGTGCTCATATGTAGATAAATTGGAGGTGAAGGAGCTAGCACGGAGAACACTTTGTATGTGTTTAGTTGTATATAGTGCTAAGCTCTGTATAGGATCTTAACCAGATCGAACTAAACCCTTTTGTTGTGTAAGAATCAATTTCACCTGTGTCTTTGGTTGGACGCATCAAATCGATGAGCTATCACTAGGATCCTTAGGGCAGGAAACGGGTCGCACCGACCCACATTGTTGACAGACTGAGACATGTTCATCTAGACGCTTCTGAAAGTGTATCTAGGCCCCTAATTTTATTTTGGTGATTGGCATCAATATAATTAAGAATAGACTAATCTTTTAATGAGCATGTGTGTAAAAAAATGGTCCAAAGTTTGATAATTAAATCTATATAAACAAAAAGGAGAAAAGAAGATGGCAAAGTGTTTCAAAGATGAAATTCAAAATATGCTCAAGAATGAAGTTCATAGAGTTTTTTATTTTCTCTTGAGTATAGAAAGGCCATACTATTAAGAGGGACACAAGAGTTCAAAGAAAAAATAATCCAAGTACCAAAATTCCCCTTTCTCAGCCAAAATATTTTTTCTAGAGCCAAATTATCGGACTTGTCCGATGCATCGGACAAGTCCATTGGACTCCAGTAAGGCTGCCACACAATGCCGTCGAACTTGTCCGATGATCATAAGGAAAGTCCGATGATCATCGGGAAAGTCCGACGTGTCGGACTTTTTCATCGGATTTCAGTGTCTCTGCCACCTTAGTTGCGTCGGACTTGTACGATGGACAAGACTTGTCCGAAGCATCGGGCAAGTCCTTCAGACTCCAAAAACCGTGCCACTTTGAATCATCGGACTTGTCTGATGACCATCGGGCTTGTCCGATACAGATCTGAGAAATATCCCCTGAAACAACTCTTTTTCTCCATGGGCTATAAATGGATCCCCATCTTGCCCTTTGACCAGTTGGTCACTCATTCCACTCAAAAACACTCTCAAGTTCACTTTGCTCTCCCCAACTCTCCTTGCTTGCTTCCACTCTTGATTTGTGAAGGGATTGAGAGAATATTGAAGAATTTCATTGCCTCCAATCTTCCATTATCTCGAGCACTTGGTTCATCCTCACCACCGACAACTCTTGTGTTTGTTACTCTTGGGGATTTATCCCCTAGATGGTTAGAGGTGCCCGTTGAGCTTCCAACTTGTGTGTTGACACCTCGGAAAGTTTGTATTGACCCCTCCTTCGTGGAGATGCTAGTGGAACACTAAGTTTAATCTTTGTGATAACTTGGAGAGGTTTAGGATTGAAAGAGACCCGGTCCTTTGTGGATCCCTCAACGGAGATGTAGGCTTCTTTGTGAAGCTAAATTTCGATGAAAAATCCCGTGTCTCTTATGTGCTTAACTATTTATTCTTCATTTACTAGTTCTTGTTCTTAATCTTGGTAGTTAGGGTTTGCTTCGTATTTTTTAAATTAACTTGTGTAGGTTGCATGCTAGTTCTTCTCTTCATTTCTATAACTTTCTCTAGATTATTATTACTTGTTCCTAGCTTGCCTTGCACTAATTTAAAGTTTGAATCGTCCGATCTACTTTTCTACCTTGTGCCATCGGACAAGTCATCGGACTTTCCTCACAATCGTCGGTCAAGTCCGACACTACGCATTTAACTTTTATTATTAAGCCATTTTCAGGGATAATTGCCTATTCACCCTCCCCCCTCTAGGCACTTTGAGCTTCCTATTCCCAATGGCAACGGGCAGTGGACAGACTGAATACAGTTTTCCTATGCATTAAATTCAATCTCCCTCTCACTACATGCTTTCTCCACCTCCCATTTGCATAGGTGTTTGTGTCTGGTTCTGTCTAGTAGAAGAGAGTCACACAACGAGGCGGTCATGTATATATACTACAATATTGTTTTCCTGTATGCAAATGGGAGGTTGGTTGGTGAGTGCTTAATGCTGTTTGTGCCCGACTGCTTTACATCCTTAACTATACTACTATAAACATTGGAGTTGGTGGTGTCCGGCGGTCGTTCATCGTCGTGTCTTCCATTGTGTACACAACCGTGCGCCGACAGGTTGGTCCACTTTAAACACAATGCACTCTACCTTCGCGTTCTCCTTGAGGAAAAAAAATCTACATCTGTCCCACCTTTGTCATACTCTACCATCGTCTCCCCGCCCCAACGCATGCGCCCCAAACCATATCACATCCTCCCAACCTAACTACCAAGCACCAAGTCTGGCATTCCCAAATGCCATGAAGCCAACACCTATTTTAAGTTTACAAAAAAGAAATTACTTCTCTGAAGCTCTACCCTACATGCTCTAGTCATGATGTCCAAGTTTCACCATTATACAATCAAGCATACAACAAAATGAAACACTGAGAAACAATAACCTTTGTTTCATTTTGGATTGATTTTAGATTTGATCAACATAGTTTGTTATTTAAAAAAAATAAAAAAAAACACGACAAGTTTTTAGGAGGCTAACCGTCCTACAATTATGTTCTAATTGGTGGCACTTTCCTAACCAACTAATTCCTTGTCCCAGACCGATTCATCCTATAAGACCATTCTCAATGGCCTATTTTATTTCATATTTTTCAAATATGATATGTCAGCTTTCTAGTCTATTCTGTAAAATGAAAGTGCATCTCTCAGTGTACTATATTATTTTACAGTCTTATAGGCTGAACAAGACATTAATTGGTTGTATAAGTATACCAATGATGATTCATTTTTTTGAACATGAAAGGAAAAGAGTCTCAATGCACCTTTCATTCTCCTTTCACCAACTTAGAAAGAGTGTCACTACTCATTCATTCTAATAAAAGGTTTCCCTCCTCTTTCATATTAAGTATTACGCCATGTCATCTTTTTTACTGGTGTGTCATCTAATAAATGTGAAATGAAAGACCCACTGAAAATGACCTGAAGGGAAGCCTAGTTACCAACGGATAGGGGTGAAAGCGGTGTGGATAATTTCCGAAACCGATCCGATTCAAATCCGATTTTTGAGGATGTGGGGGAGCATTTGAGATTTTTTGGCGGATATGGATAATCCGAATCCGATGGCATGAGGATGTATGATAGATTATGGTATTGATAAAATCCGATGGATACGGATAATCCAAACATTTGAAGTGGATTATCCGAAGCTCATAATAGGATTATCCGATAATTTTTTTAGATGTCTAGTGATAGTGATGATCAGGCTTGACCCCGTCGCTCAATATCCTATTTGTGTAATGAAGTGGTCATTCGACAAAGAAAATAAAGATATTTTTAATGTTTGTTTCAGATATTTTATTTTATTTCTTCATACTTACATGATTTTTCAAATATAGAACATATATTTTTTTTTGCTATGAGTGATCACTTAAAAGACTGGGTTGTGTGTTTTGGATGTTCTTATTGGTGGCTGCTACGAGTATATGTACTCTACAAATTAATCACCATATATTTATCTACATGAAGAGGTATGATCCCATAATTTAAAGTCCGCTTTCGGTCCGCCTCCGGTCCGAATCCGTACCATCTCCGACATCTGAAAATATCCTTATTCATATCCGCATCCGCAAATTATCCACTCCACCTTGAATCTGACAAAAAAATATGGAGTAGGATATGGAGAAGGTATTATTCTATCTGATCCGATCCGCTTTCATCCCTACCAACGGAGGACTCGAGTTCCATAACTTAGAAAAATTTGGGAGAGCGTTTTGACTCAGATGGCTATGGTATACATGGACTCAATTTGATCGGCCATGGGTTGGATCAGAGTTACCAATGGATGAAACAGATGTTGCTCTCTTCACAGCGGGTACGCGTGTGACCGTGCATAATGGAAAAAAAAGGTGTTGTTCTGGCGTCCAGTTGGCTGCAACGCACGTTTCCTGCAGCCATCTTTCTTGGTCTGTACAAACACAAGTGGAAAAATAGAATCGTGGCAGAAGGAATTATGGAGGATCGATGGATACGGGATATTGCACATAACCTTAACAGTGACGTACTCAATGACTACTTCAAGTTATGGGAACTGATCGAGGCGGCGGATTTTAATCCGCTAGATATCTCAGACGATGAAATAACATGGATACAAACAGCCTCAGGGAAATACTCTACAAAGACAACATATGAACTACAGTTCTATGGCGATGTCATATCAGATCTATCAGCGACGGTTTGGCAAAAGTGGGCGCCACCAAAGGTGAAGGTCTTCCTCTGGGTAGTGCTACAACAACGGGTGTGGTCCGCTGACCGCCTACAGCGGCGAGGCTAGCCTGACCAATACTTCTGCCCACTGTATGAAAGAAATCTTGAGACGCCGGAGCACCTCTTCATAGCATGCCTATGCTCACGACATCTCTGGACCCTTGTAGCCTCTTGGATAAACCAACCTGCGCTAGAGTCGCCAACCTAGGAAGCAACAACCTCACACTCCATAAAAGACTGGTACAACATGATCACAGGCGAAAAACGATCAAGCAAAGTGCAAAGGGAATCACATCCACGGCAATGCTCACCTTACGGACTATCTGGAATGAATGAAATGAGAGAGTTTTTAGAGTCAAGAAAACACGGAAGACCGCCTCTTATCCAAGATACAAGATGAGGCATGCAAAACTCTAACTTCTTATTATTAATATAATACCGGATAAGTTTCCGGATCTTTAGAAAAAAAAAACATTCTTCCACTGCGCTTTGTTCTACCAATCAAGAACCAGTGCTGTATCGGCTTGAAAGCCGACACAAACGACCACTATAGAAAAGGCTAAGGAGGAGACTGACAAGTCCTATAGGGCATCCATCATTGCCTGCTTCATCAAACTTGCACAGAGACTTCGTTGAGGCCGAGTGGCCTTCTCCTGCGCTTAAGGTAATCGCGATCCCCATCAAAACCCATCTGTTTAGGTGTCCTTCTACGGGAGCTTACCTGATTCCTAAGGTTTTGCTCTGACAGTTCAATCTCAATTGTCAAGACATGTTCGTAATCTTGAGATTGAACAAATACCTGGGTCGGGCTGGACTTTTTACAGCGGTGCCTGGGGCCAGGCAGTTCGGGAACGGGAGAAAACTATAAGTAATTAAATTAGTTGGTACAACAGGATAGGAGGAAATTAAAAAAAAATCAGCATATATCACTTTTGGGATGATTCGGCAGAAGATTTGGTGAGGTCGATCCTACTCAGGTATGTCTCCACTAGCGAGCCGTAGTACAAATGGTTGCCGACCTTGAGCCAGCCGGTTGCGAGCGCCAGCCCCGGGTCGCTGTAAAAGGACACTGGCTCGCCGTCCAGCGTGACGCTCATGCCCCCGGAGTTCTTGAGCCCTTGCGGCAGCGCCACGAACTTCTCCACGAGGTAAACCAGCTTTCGGAGGAACGGGTACTTGGTCAGCATGTCCCACTGAAGAGTCCTCCCCTGCAGCACACGATTGGCACGACGAACAATTGATTTAGTAGTGCCCACTTGGCTAAAATTTAATAAATAAAAACAATTTAATTTTGCTATGAGAAGATGAGATGTGGCGAGTCACGTACGGCGGATAACGCTATCCAGTACCGCCCTTCGCCGTCGTAGCGAATGTTGTCGGGGAATCCCGGCAGGTTGTCGATGAACTTCTCCACCGTTCCTTTCTTGTCGCCGGCTATGTGGTACCTCGAACACCTCCTCCTGCAGAAGCAAGTAGAAAACGGAGCACGTCTCGTGCGTGAGACGGAAACACCAACAGCGAGGTGTCCTAGATGTTGGCTATAGTTGCCAATAATAATTAAGGATCGATGCCTTGGGATGAACTCACATCTGAGTCTCGCAGTAGACGAGGGACCTCTGGTCCGGCGTGACCGCGACGCCGTTGGCGAAGTAGAGGTCGCGCGCGAGCACGGCCGTGTCGCCCGTGGCCGGGTCGAAGCTCAGCAGCCGCCCGTGCGGCCGCGCCTCGAGGACGTCCGTCATGTGGTTGGCCAGGTTGTACTTGTACGACGCGTCGGTGAAGTAGACGGTGCCGTCGGCGGCGACGTCGACGCCGTCGACCAGCTTGAACTTGACGCCCTCCGCCGTGTCCGTCAGCAGCTCCACCTTCCTGTCCACCGGGCTCACCTTCAGCAACCCCTATCATCCACTCGTGAACATCACACATCACATCACGTATCACAACAGTGGAAAGCATCACATCGGGTCAGGTACGAGAACAGCCCTCCCTGTTATTATCAGATAATTAGAGGAGGTTAAGGTTAAGTAATCAACTCACGATGTCAGCGTCGGCAACGAAGAGGCCGCCGTCCGCCGCGAGCACGACGCCGAGCGGGCGGCCGCCGGTGCGGGCCCAATCCTCGACGTCCCCGCCTGGGACGCTGACCCTCCGGACCCACCCGTCGGCGCAGCCAGTGTACAGCCACCCGCCGGCGGCGTCGTAGGCCAGGTCCTCGGGTCCCGGGAGCCGGCCCTGGCCCACCCGCTCGCTGGCCTGCAAAACGCGCGCCTCGTGCCGCGGCGCGGTCACCACGGGCCCGTACGAGTACTCCGGCGGCATCGGCGCCGGGGAGAAATCGTCGGGGTTGTACAGCGCGGCGGCGAGTAGCACCGGGGCCAGAACGAGAGCCACGGCCTTGACGAAACGGAGCCCCGCTGCCGCCATGGCTGGAGCCGCGGATCAGGTTTTGCGATGGCGACAATACGAAAAAGTCTTGGAGCAGTCTGTGTACTCGTGTATGGATATGGCTTCACGCGCCGGTGTCTCGACGCCTAATACTACTTGTTGTTCGTGAGCGAGGTCATCCACTCGCTCGCCATCGTTTGTGTTAGTATCTCTCTTTCCGAGAGAGATCCAATAAGAAAAATCGTGACATGAGCAAATTGTCCGTATCTAAATGTCACGCGGGCGAGCCAAAGGGCGGTGGAGTCAACTACAGCACGGACATGGCCGATGACCCGGAAGTAAGAAAAGGACAACTGAAACGGATCGTGGAAGATTAAATATTTGTGGCGACAGTGGAAGGGTATTCAGCTTGAGCTCATAGTACAGATTCTCGTTGTCCATTGGATGCGTGAAGTATTCCGTCGTGTGCCCGTTTTGTCCACAGGTTGCGTCAGCGCCATTTTCATTAATCCACGTCGCCCCATGACTTCGTCAGGATGAATGAATAGATTATTATTGGGTAGATTTGTACTTCCCGTAATCGAATAGGACTGCAAGTGGGAACGTTCCTGTCAACGGATCTGCTTATTCTTTTTCTTTTTTGGGACGAAACGGTGCTGCTTATTGAGTTCAGCAGCACCAAATAAATGGTCCATCCTGTCATGTGAAGGAAACTCGACATGTGAAGGAAAAAGAGTAGATCAAATCTCGATGAGTCCTACAAAATCCCAGCGTTCCTTCCGTGCAGTTCCTATATATTCCCCTGACCACCAAAATCAAGTCCTTTAAGGCCGGGCTGCGACAAGTACTACTGTGGTATTCACTATCGAAAGAAATCTCTGACTCGAGCAATGGACCGGATCATGCTCTCCTCGTCCCTATGCGTCTGTGGTACTGAGTGCCGACCGGCACCCTGCACTGCACGGCTGCACTCCACAGCCCTGCCGCACTGCACACTGCTGCCGGCCGGGTGTTCCACTTCCACGTCCCCGCTGCGAACGAGTGAACGACTTCACTTCACCACAAAGCGATGCGGTTGGTCCTCTGCCCCCTGGACCGCGAGGCGAGCGCCGCGAGAAGTTGAACGATGCGCGCGCGCAAGCAGGCGACCGGCAACCCGGCGCAGCCGCACGTACACGACACGCCCAAATACGGTGTATCCTTCAATCGTGACTTGAGACGTGGACCCGAACAAGCCCATATCAAAGCGTAACGCCCAGAAGTGAGCTTGGGCCCCTAACGTGAAGCCCAACGCACGGCCACACTCTTTAGGCCCACGAGTTACTGTAGCGCTGCTTGCTCCACGAGCGCCAAACCAGCATGAGGGCATGTACAATTATTTAGACAGTTACTGTCTATAAGATACTGCCAAATCATATTTAGACAGCAAAAGGTACATATTCTACAATGATTTGTCTAGTGTGTTGTCTATATAAAATTCTACTCTTTTTTATTTTTGCATGCAAGAGCTGAATAAAAGTGAGCTTTAATTATGTGGTCTAGTTTGTGTCACTTGCTTCCATAACGGGAAAAGAGATTTCATATGAACTCTCATCAATCAACCAACATATGTCTGGCAGCAATGTTGCCCTACGTAATACAATGGCACTCTTAATTTAGTTTGTACACATTGAATAAATTTATGTATAGGCAAACAAGATAGAATATGATACGACTAAGATAATCTATACGATACTTCTTATCCCCCAAAAGTTATACTCATACAGATGAAAAGACTGAAGATTTGCACTCACCGATTGCAGAAGACAGACGCACAATACATCTGGGAGTACTAACTAGCAGTATAAAGACATGGCCATTGGATATATCCCTATTTATCTATTATGCAGTCCAGAGACACTAGCTCTTTCAACTCAGGTAGTATTTATAAATAAAAATTTTCCAGTATCGGCTAACAAGAACCAACTGAGTCTTGTGTCATGCAGATCTTGACCAATCCTGTTGCGCACTAAGTCAATAAATCATATCTGATCTACAACTGTGTAGTACCACATAATTATGACAAAACCAAGTCTTTCATTGACTAATAATAGAGCACCTGATTGATTTAAAAACTAGTGCTTCGGATGAAAAGGTTGACTCATAGTTAAGACTGAATAAAAGCTTGAGGTACGGTAGTGCATAATTAAAACTTTATGTTACAGACATCATTGATCATAGTAGAATTAAATAAACCAACAATCATGTCCTTCGAAATTCAACTGAAGTAATGAATACTAGATTCTAGACCCTGCATACCAACTAAGCTAACACAAAACCTATGACAACCTTATCTCCAAGTAAACTTCAACATTTAGAAGCACGGCAACATTAGCTTGACTCAATGTAATCTGTAACAACATAAACACAACGATAAATGGTATATAAAATAAGCATAATAATAGATGGTGATAGTGAATTTATTAGTGTCCAGAAAATAAAAATAACTAGAATTTGCTGATTACTTACCACTGTGAATTACCAAACAATCTCTCTCTCATAGCCTTCAAAGCCTTTGCATGTTCTTCTTGTAGACTTTCTGCCATCCCACTTATGTCTTGCGTAGCCATTGCTCTGTATGTTTTCCAGATTTCACATTCCTTGTCATGTTTTCTTGCCTCCCTATTCTCCTTTGCTGTCATGTGTTGGATCTTTGCTGTTTCGAGCTTCTCGGCAGAGAGATGTTGCTGCTTTTCTAGTATCACACTTCGATTTTTACTAGATTCCTGTTGAATTTCCTGATACTTCTCTAGCTCTTCCATTTCCATTGCCTTTGCCTTGCTCTTGCCATAAAGTTCGGCCTTAGCTTTTTTTGTTCCCATTGGACGTGGTGGATCCTCATTTGGCAAAGCAGAGGACACATTCTCTCCTAGGTCCATGACATCACTCCTCTTTTTTTTCTTGGCCTCCTCAAGTTCCTTATTGTAGTTGTGCCACTTGGGTTGGTCACGACAAACCTTCCAAACTTTCATGAGAAGAAATTGCCCTCTCCAGTCACTTTCATAAAATGCATGAGCCTTTTCCATCAATTGATCATTTGACTGTCCACTAGAGTATATTTTGAAAGCCTTGTTCCAAGAGCACTGGAATTAGTAGACCAATCTGTTAACTGTGTGTCATCGATCCTTGGCTTGCTTCACACTTCTCCACCTACTTTTTGGAATGGTGCTGTTGTAAACATCAATAACATCAGTCCAATATTGCTCATTCTTCTTGCCATTTCATCTGATTGGGTCATTGGAATTGTTTATCCATGAGCTCATCTACATGGTGCAAGAATAAAATCAGAGCATTTGTTCATATTATGTAGTTAATCATACAAAAAGGTACACTTAAACGAACCAGCTTTTCATCTTCATCTGGAATCCATACAAGTCGCTTAGTAGTCCTTACTTCTTCATTGTCTAGAGCATCAACATCGATAGATTGCTGGGATTGGGAACCAGATGACATATGTGGAGAGCTCGAGTTAGTATGTGATGGTGTTGGAATCTCATTGGGCATCGGTGGCCATGATGGAACAGAGTGACCAAGAGCAGGACCACTGCCAAACTGAAAATTGGTTGAGACATGTGCATGATGAGGTATTTGTTGTGCAAAGGGAAAACTAGATGGGTTCTGGAGAAAGTTAACAAAGCCACCAATTGGATGAGGATTATTACTCCTATAAAAAAAATACCATAAACACCTGGTTCTAATTTAGAATCTTATCAGACTATTCAGGTACAGATAACTATCCATCAAGGTAAATCATATTAGTTTAGTGGTTGCATCTGAAACACAATATTACTAACTTTCAAGTATGAAGCTACACATTAACAATAGCCGATTCTACACATCACATATGGAAAAATGTTAATTTAATTAGCTCTATGTGGCAAAATGTGAGCTAATAACTAGAATTTTGTACAACAAATTAATCTGGTCGTACACAAGCACGTTGCACATGTATGCTTCAGTATCGATCTGATTTCATTTACAAACTTTTCCAATCAGCAAAAATAAGAACAACATGCCAAATCTGTGAACAATAGTCTGCTTCGGAGTATGCAACAAAGGTGCTGAAATTAATAAACAATACCAGTTGTGTGGATCTGAGGCTCTAGCTGCGGCTTCCCGTTGACCTGGTTGATTACCTTGCTTCTCCGTAGGGGCAGGCTGAGCAAAGGCAACAGCCGCAGTGCTGCTTGGGTGGGCGGCAGGATGGAATGGTACAGACAGAGGCTCTCCTATATTAATACGATTTTCTGATCTCCTTTGCGGTGGTGGAGCATCTACCCTAGCAGATCGACGAGCCATTTTTTATCAGGTTGCAGGTGGGGAGCAGAGATAGGATTTAGATACGGAGAAGAAGATATCCCTTCCTTTCCAGGAGTAGGAGGTTCATGGTAGTGTGTGGAGTAGAGAGTGTCAGAAGAATCGCAAGCTGGAGAAATTGTGCAGATATTGGCGCGTAGGACCTTGGAGGCGGAGAATCTTACGCGCGCGTCGGGTAACCTGCAATAGGTTACATTACAGTTTAGAATGGCTAGCTCTCGCAAAAAAAAAAATGGTTTAGAATGGCTAGATATTGAACGGAAAATGTGCCATTTTCTTTCTGCAGAAGCCGAGTTCAAACCATAGTTTTTTTAGCTCTGTTTGGATTGTTAACATACTGATCTTCAAAAATAGGGAGTATTGAGTACTCAAATAGTACTTTAACCTACGGCTATGTTTTATGCCAGGGCGCATGAAGAGGACGTAATCGTCTTCTTTCTTGCCTGCCCTCGCTACAACTACTGTTTCTGTGGCCTTCACGCCACAACACTACGATTTCCGACTGGTATGCTATTTTGCAGTTCATTTTTGGGCCCCAACATTCAAGTGGTGCCTTAACATTGCAAATGTTGCCGACTTTACGAAGCCTCCCGAAGAGATCTCCTACCCACAGCAACTAGGTAAGCTGCATATATATGTGATCCACTGCGTCTTGACTATTGATTCATGCGCCAATGCACTGCTATTGTGTTTATTAATTATAATTTCTGTTCTGCAATATTCAGCTTTGGGTTGCAGTGGACTGATTTGGGCACGCTATAGTACAGTCATCACACCGGTAAACTATTATTACAAATGCTCTATATATAGTACTAATATGTTGGATATCCTGAAAACAGTTTGGTTATTGTTGCAATAATAAGTTTGGCTCATTGATACTAAAATGGTCTTTAGTCGAGGTGATTTAATTGTTAACCTTTTGTACGGTTTTAAAGAAACACACTTCAGTCCTAATTAATAAAGTGTCATTTGGGATATGGAGAAGTTCACCAGGGCACTATCGTAGCATCTAATTTATCATATAAAGTATCTACGAAATGCAGCAATATTCTAGTATAAAACTTCTACTTGTGGCAAATCATACCCTTCAAAACACGTACTGACAAGTAATTAAGAACCCATACATGGATCTTATATATGCATGCAGAGTCGCAGTTCTATGTCCTGTTTACTTCTTGTTTATGAAACAATTATGTGCTAAACCTCTTACTAATTCATTTGCTTCCCAATGCTACCGTGTGTTACAGAAGAATTTAAACCTTTTCAGCGTGAGCTCCGCACTGGCTGCTACATGCATATACCAGATCTCACGCAAGATACGGTACGCACGGAGAGGAAAATACCTGATTCTTTGATCCATGTTTCTTCAGAGCTCTTTCTGTAGTTTGACGAGATCTCTCCCTGCTTCACAGGAAAGACTTCTTTGACAAGGAGGACGACGCAGTGACGGTGCCTGTTGATGGGTGACAGGAAGACTTATCAAGTCGCGCAACTTGGCCGTTTCATACTTTCATCCAAAGACCTGGTTGAGCACTGCTTTGCTTGCCAACTTACTGTATTTGATTTGTCCTATCACATCCAATAATAATGAAATAAGAAACTCCTCTACAAGATCATATAATGAGATTTGAAATGGAACTTTATGCATAGATGATGATTCTTTGTAATTGAGGTCCAAGAGCAGTTGGGCACAACGCAAATGGATCAGTGAAAAGTTACGGTCACTACCGTGAGTCAATTAACGTATTGCCATTCTATCTTCGTGTTGTGAGCAAATCAAAACTGAATAACCTGTCCTGGCAACATGTAGACGTAGCTCTTGAACTACAGCGTGATAGAAGGTAGAAGCTCAGCTTTGTACATGCAACCTGGCCTGAAAATGTCCGACTGAATTCGTTGTGGGCTGTGGCTGTAGCTCGTTGTTGACTGCTGAGAGCTGGCCATGATTCTTTGAGGGCCGTGAATCCGTGTGCCCATTGTGCTGGACCTCATCATGGTCCCTCGATTGAGCCCGTGTTGGTCCGCCATGGCCCATGGCTACCACCGGGCCATGATATGTTTGGGCCATGTCAAAAATGCTGGGTCTCATGTCAGCCCGTATGGTCTGGCTTATATGGAAGTATAGGATCGATCGACCTCGCTATTACATGGATGGAGCCCTAATACCCTATACTATTAGACAGAAAAAGAGCATTCGTCCTGTCGCATTTGAATCAAACTTGAATGGGACAGCACCTATACAAATTGATGTTTGTTGGTGAAATTGTAATTGATAAATCTTTACCTTTTTTTTTCGGTGTTCACTGTTCTTCATTTTGTTCCCCGGTTTTCTTTCTTTTTTTGAAATATATATATGGTTTCTCAAATTTGTTGAATCAAATATAACCAAAAGTTTAAGGTGCATGATGCAAAATAGATCCGGTTTTCTCCACTTCTTCTGTGATCCGTGGTTTCTCAAAACAGCGTAGCTGTTGTAATAATCTGCTCGATGAAATCATCAATTGTTGGATTGCATAACCAGAACATTTGTTTATTCAATCATCAAAAACGTAGTATATAATATGCCACTTATTTGATACACATGTATATATATATAGTCGCCAACTGTTGGTCACAGTTCAACCGAACTTTTGCTGCGAGAAGCAGTCGAGGTTGTCGCCGTAGCTGACGCCGAGCATGTCGCAGTAGCGCTTGTAGTAGCCGATGCGGCTGGCGCCGGAGTCGTTGGGCCCCGTGCCGCACTCGCGCCCACCGTTGATGATGTTGGTGATCACGCCGTAGCCGGGCACCCGCCCCGCGGCGTTGTCGGTGGCCGTCGGCGTCCAGTTGCCGAGGATGACGTCGTGGCTCGACGGCTTGGGCGACTGCGGCGTCATCCAGAACCAGATGGCTGTCTTGAACGAGATCACGGGGTCGGTTACCACAAGGTCCGGGTTGCTCACCAGGTCCACGTTCAGAGCGTTGCCCGCGAGCTGGTAGTTGGACTGCCTGCATAATAAGCCAGAAGAAATGTCATATCTTGCAGATAAAACGTTGCAGGACTATACGGCGAGGATTAGGACTATAACATCTTTGACTTTGGTATGGTTATATTTCGCTATGGTGTATTACCTTCATCTCATATTATTTGTCATTTTGAATTAGGACATGAAGATTAAAAAAAAAGAGTAATTTTACTATACATATTACCTCCAGTAATTACTGGAGGTAATGCAGTAAATACTGGTAGTAATTGTAATCCAATGGTTAAGATTACTTTTCATCTTATCACTATTACTGTCAGTAATTTGAAGGAGTAATGATTTTACTGGGGTATTACTGGAAAGATAAAAATGTCGACGACTTCAATGAGGCCTACGTGTGGCGGCGGCGGCGGCGCCAGTGGGCCCGCAAGCAGATGAACGGGAACGCACGATGCGGATGGAGTGAAGATGCTAAGAAATTACCCCTATACCCCTAATGGCAATATGGGTAATTAAATAAATATATGAGTAAATTACATTATTACCCCTAGGCATTACTTCTAGTAATTACTAGAGGTAATATGCATAGTAAAACTACTCAGAAAGAAGGTAAAGAAAAGATAAGTGCACAGAAAATAAAAAAGAAGAGAGATAAAATATAATATAGATGTATTGAAAATGGGGGGGGGGGGGATATTATAGAATGCAAGGATGATAAGTAAACTAGGTCAGTCTTAGTCCTTGCTTTCATTTTACAGTTATTAAAACTATCACATCAGATTTTTGCACTTGTTGAAAGAAGAATGAAATTGCTTCTCTTAATGACTGTTTTCATTTCACAGTTTTTTTATGTTTGACATAACGTTAATTGCTACATAGTGTGATGATTAAATATGACATACAAATCATAGGAGATGAAAGAGAATAATCTCAATCCACTTTTATTTATCTTTCATTCTTTAGGAAAGAGTGTAAATAGTCTTTATAAAAGACATCTTCTCTTTCTCTTTTAAATTTTCTGTCATATCATCTAAAAATCTGATATGACAGCTAATTAATTGCCAATAAAAAACCTATTGAGTTTGGCCTTATAAAAGCTGCACGTGTATAGGATAACAAGTACTACTTAGATAACTGATAAAGTGATCGTTGTGATTCATAAATCTCGCCTTTACGGGACTGATATTCACGTACCCTGTCAATTGAATTGGTCCCCGTCCGTAATATGGTGGAGACGTCGACTTATCTCTCTCTTCCTTGAAACAGTAGCCCCACTGGAATTGGTCGGCAGCACCTGGCGTGCCTCCTGCGCGCGTACACAGCAAGAATGATGTTCAGTTTAAGCCACTAACGGACCAAGCAAATCCTACTATGAAGTAGTAAATAAATTACTCAGACGCCACTAACGCACCAGTGGTCTCATGGGAGGTCTGGCCAAAGAAGGCAGCGAGCTCGCGCTTCATCTGCTCGGCGCTGCCGGTGGTGCCGAACCCCGAGAAGGAGTTGGCAGCGTTGATGAAGGCGTCGTAAGTGAAGAACCCCTTGCCCGTGCACTGCGAGTTGTCGCGGTTGGGCAGCATGTTGTTGTACATCGCCTCCGTGATGATCGATCCCACGCCCTGCGCCGCTGCGCCGCTCGCCGCCACGGCGAGCAGCAGCGCTGCCACCGCAAGTGCAAACCTCGCCATGTTTGCCATTTCGTTTGCTTCAGAAAAGCTTTGTGTGTGTTTCAGCTGCAGGGTTTGCCTCTGTATTTATAAGCGGTCAGCACGAGGCAAATGGGTGCCGTGTGCTTTCATGGGTCATGCATGGAACACTCTGCGTAATTGTCCACGAGGTTTTAGCAGCGCGCATCCAACGATATTTCTGGAAGATGAGGACTCCAGAGAACGCTTAGTGCGACCATGCATGTCTCTCTCTCTCCTCCCTGGGGAGAAATGTTGCTTCTGGACGTTATAAAAAGAAAGATTATGCATGCATGAGGGGAGCATGCGACTTCACATGCGGCGCCTAGCTTGTTCTTGTGCATAACCACAAAATATTTTCTCTGTATAAAAGTAAAATAAAAGAAAGAGTACAAGAACACGAGAGTTGTTCTATAGCGGTTTTGGCATGTGCTGAGCTGCACGACTTCCAGGCACGGCAAGAATTTTCAGCGATATGATCTCGCTCTTTGCGGAGGACAGTACTGGGCCAGCTAGCAGCTGTTAAGCTCTTCCAAATGTAAACATTTCATATTTGACCCGGCACCATGTGGCTTGTTGCGGACTTGCGGTGCTGGTCAGTCTTGTACAGCGCATGGATTATGAGAAATCTTCTCCGTTGACGGCGACTGATGGTGTCGATATATGCTCTGTTCGGTTCAGTTTGATTGACTCGCCACTCACATGACACCGTATCGTTGCAGATTGCTCAATAGGTCACACAGCTTCAAAAATCAAGTTTAGTGGCTTATTTGAGCAATGAGCAAAGATTTTTGACTTACTACCCAGCATACGAGTTGTACCCCTAGTGCAAATTTATTTACTCTTCAGATTACTTTGATTGTTTAATAACAATGACACTAAGTACTTGAGTAACCCATCTATTTTGTGACACACCAGGAGGGGCAAAAGGGACTGGGATCCTCGGCAATCGGGCGTCCAGCAGTCGCCCATAGCAGTCGGGCTCCCAGCCTTCCGTTGGGCGTCCAGCAGTCGCCCACAGCAGTCGGGCTCCCAGCCTTCCGTTGCGACGCACTCCATCCTGTGGTCACCGGTTGCTCCCTACTCATATGGTCCAAAACACAACAATGCAATGAGGCCCACAGCAATTCATGCAGTTATAACACAAACACGCAGCTGTTTTTTTGCCTGCATATCTGAAACTGTTGTATTGGCAAAAACAGAGTCATATCACTTACGTAACACTTGATCAAAATAAGAGAAATAATTCCACATTTCACTATATCACTGTTGCATACTCTCTCCGTTTTAAAATTATTATTGTTATTGATTTTTTTTGCTATCTTTGATTGTTTGTCTTATTCAAAAAGTTCAAAAAATATCATGTATTTTCTTATGATTTATTTTATTGCTAGACAAAATTTAAATATAACTTATAATTTTTTATATTTCAATAAATATTTAGAATATGACGAAGAGTCAAAGATAACAAAAAAAGTCAATAACGATAATAATTTTGAAATAGAGAAAGTACAAAATACCACCAGTTTGAGAGTAGACCATGTGGCAAAATAAATTTATTTTACAATAAGATTTATAATATAATAGGACTGATAATTATAAATCACTAGATCTAGATCTGATGGCTCAAGGAGATAATTAAAAATTAACTAAACTTTATCAACTGAAAATTAGCAAGTTTTATATTTATTATATGAACAAGATTACCATAAGCAATTGAGTGAAGCTATTTATAGCACCATCATGTCTAAAGTCAGTCATGTTGTCTTTATAAGTGTTATTATAATATATTTATTATAAGTGCTATTAGAGCATCTCTAACAATCTTTGTATTTTATTAGCTAAATCTTGAGAGTTTACCTCTTTTGTAAAAATAGAATTCATCTAAAAGTAGGAGGTATTCCAACAAGCTAGCCAAAATCCGAACTCTCTATTTTTAAAAATATTCCACGTCAGCTTTTCTCTATTTTCCAACAACCAATCGTGGCTCCCTTGGACGACCGAGCCTCCATGATCTATTCCCTGCCGCTGCTGCGTACACTCTCATCGCCGTGAGAAGTCTCCACCGCCAATGTTGCACACGCCATCAGGAGTAGTCGCACTCCAGCACACTGAATCAAATCGATGTATGTGATTCAAATTGCTCCCTAGACAATATTCCTCCTGCCTCGACAGCGCACCAGGCAGTTGAACAGGCGGCGGTGCGATTAATTGTTCCCGGTGGTGGAGCAAATGGTGTGGATGGGCGGCAGTTCAACTGTTGTCGGCAGGGGTGCGATTGTTTCCGACGACGGAGCAATTGGTGTGGATGGACGGCGGTGCGATTTGAAGATGGACGGCGAAGCAATTTTGTTGCAGACGAACAGGAACAAGAGAGAATGCATGGGAGGAGTGGCGCGTACGCGGGAGTTTGCAGATGACAAGCCTCGACCGATAGGCAAAAATAAAGCGTCAGAGCTCGGGCATAGCGAGCGGTGGAGGATAGAGAACCGGATACAGAATCTGTTGGATCGTATTTTAAATCTAACTTTTTTATATTTAGCTAACTAACTTATTTTAGAGAGTCTCTTAAAGATTCTCTTAGTATGGCCGGAAAGCAATTGAGTGAATTATTGTGTTTTGGGCCATATGAGTAGGGAGTAACTGGTGGCCACAGGATGAAGTGCGTCGCAACGGACAGCTGGGAGCCCGACTGCTACGGGCGACTGTTGTACGCCCGACTGTCGAGGATCCCAGTTCGGGCAAAAGCCCCTACTGACTATATTTTATTAGAAAATTAAAGAAACTCTATATATAAAGTGGGTTACAAAATGAGAAGGAAAAGGAAAAGAATTAAAATTAGGAAAGAGATTCTAGCCATAATTTGATTTCAGGTATATATTTTTGCCTTTGCTCTTAGCATAACTAGAGCAAACTCCTCTTTAAAATGATTTTTACATTCATCAACCAAAGGATCACTGTCATTGAAGAGCCAACCATTACATTGTTTCTAAATGCACCAGCTCATCAATATTATGATCTCTATTGAAAAGGCACATTTTAATTTTTTCTTGATGTGTTGGATGACCCATACTGGATCTTTGGTTCTTAGGTATGTGATACCAATTGAAGCCAACATACAACTACAAAATTGCACCTTATGAACAGGTGTTGCAAAATTTCCTCCCTCTACAAAATGCAGAGTTCACATGTGTATGAATCCAAGATCATATTCTTCCTCCTTAACAAGCCTCTTGTATTCAATCTGTCTTTGAGAAGTAACCAAAAAAAATACTTTGTGTTTAAGTTGACAAGAACTCTTCCAAAGCCAATTATGCACTGGATGTACTGCCGGAAAACCTATCATTTGATTATATGACTTTGATGAAGAAAAGATCCCATTGCCCCAAATAAATGTCCATTGATCTGTAGTATCTGGATTTTGTACTGACTGCATCAGAATCTCCAGATCACAAAATTGTTGATAGGCTTCTTCAGATAGAGGTAACTGGAATAGATCTTGTGAAGGCTCCATATTTAGTACCATGCTTAAAGATATTGATTCCTGTGTTGTAAAAGAAAATAATTGAGGAAATTCCAGCTTTAGTACCATGCCATTTCATAGATCATGCTAAAAGAGAATTGTTGAACCATCCCCTGCACTAACTTGACCTAAACCTTTATAGTTGGTGAGTAATTTAGTAATACTCTTCCACTTTGATGGCCTTTGTGCTGAAATAATATTTCACTTCCTCTATTAGATAAACGTTTTAGACACAACTGATCAAAGCATTACAATTGAATTCAAATCAAATATTTAATAGATTTTAATCGACTCTTAGTATACATATGAGGCCTGAAGCTTAAAAGAGCTTCCATGTGAGCGGGACAGTCGAAGTATAAGTGAATCATCTCTCTTCCCCTATCACTTTGGACTATTGGATGTGACTGATTGCTGCATTGTAACTCGGTAATAGGGAGAAAAATGATCGAAAAGTATCATTATCATTTATTTATCATATTGTCTAGGCGAGAACTAACCGGGAACCGGTAAGCTAGAAAAGAAAAGAAAACAATATCAGTAGTGTTGAGAATTGAAAAGAAAATTATAAAACATGTTAATATTGATAAAAAAAATTGATAATCATGATGCTAGATACTCATACAACTCATTTTGCACAAGCAAAGTGAATACGTGTCATAAATTTAATAATCATGATGCTAGATACCCATACAACTCATTTTTCAAATCTATAATCTAATATTTATATATTTTTTTACATCAAGATTTCCAAATTTTATTGTTTCTGATTTTCCATAATATTTTTTTATTGTTTTTTGTTTTTCAAAAATAATCATCAGTAGGCCAGAAATTTCTGTCATTGTTTTCAACCCTACTCAGCAGTTTTGTATTCAGTCAGGGGTTGAATCCTCAATACTCTATCTAAATTCTAGGGAAAGTTAGTCAATTTCCTACTTGAATCCGCTCAAACTTAATGCAAGCTCAAAGCCTGCGCTCTCTGTGGTTGTGGTGTTTTGGAGCCTCATATATGCACATGGCGTAAATCTAAAACTCTATCTGATACATTTCCATAAAAATTACAATGGATAGAGAATATGCATGCATGATATGAATTTGAGCTCAAGTGAACCACATGCAAAGATTTACATGCTCTGTCCGTCCATGATGATGTTAAATGATTGGTACATCCTCTGTCGGTCCATATTTTGTATGTAATTTCTTATGTGCATTTTAAGGTGCACACTTATGGTGGGAGAACACCTGATCTGTCTTGTCGATAGTTCCCTTGATAAGTAAGTACTCATGTCCATCACAGGCAGCAAGACATGTGTCATGCACAACAGTTATTCATAAAAGCACATGAAGTTCTCTTTTTTATCATTATAACCAACGCTGCACGAACATAAACGGAGCAGCACGACTCTTATTTGCCATGGCACTAGCTAAGCCACTTATTCGATCGTAACGCTAAAACACTGCTGTCATATTATTCGGGGCCGGCCCGGCGAACCGGCGCTCAACAACTCAGCCGAACTTCCTCTGTCTGTAGCAGTCGATGTTGCTCCCGTACCCGACGCGGAGCATGTCGCAGTATCGCTTGTAGAAGCCGATGCGGCTGGCGCCGGAGTCGTTGGGCCCCATTCCGCATTCTACGCCGCCGTTGATGATGTTGGTGATGACGCCGTACCCGGCCGGCGAGCGTCCCGCGGCGCGGTCGGCCGCCGTCGGCTTCCACCGGCCCGTGATCACGGCGTGGCTCGACGGCTTGGGCGCCTGCGCCGTCATCCAGAACCAGATGGCAGTCTTGAAGGCCACCACCGGGTCGGTGGACACCAGGTTCGGGTTGCCCACCAGGTTCTTGCCCAGCGCCTTCCCGGCAGCCTCGTAGTTGTACCGGCTGCGCAATAACGTGTTGACAGAAGCGTCAGATTTTTAAGGTGTTTTTGTCAAAGCAGCAATGACCTGGTGGTGATGCTCCTCAGTCTACCAGATAAGTAAGATTGTTAGACTAGGCAACGTTAGCTGTGATGTTGACCTTTCTGTCAAAGCAGCAATCACTGCTGTACTTTTCAACAAGATTATTTAAATTTTTTGAAGTATTGAAATCGTTAGCTGTGATGTTGACGTTTCTTCGGTGAAACAATCAAAGTCTATGCTGGTTCTTACTGAGTCAACTGAATAGGTCCTCGTCCGTAGAACGGTGGATCAGTCTTGCTCTGCTCTTCCTTGAAGCAGTAGCCCCACTGGAACTGGTCGGCGGCGCCCCTTGTTCCTCCTGCGCGTTTCCAAAATTAAGGTTCTGCTGAAATAAAACACTACTCCTACTTGCATGTGGATCAAATTAACGTCGCAAGCCACGACGTCCCGCGGCTCTGACCATTCATACCGGTGGTCTCGTGGGAGGTCTGGCCGAAGAAGGCGGCGAGCTCGCGCTTCCGTGTGGCCAGGTCGCCGGTGTTGCCGAACGACGGGAATGCCCTTGCGGCGGCGATGAAGGCCTCGTACGTGTAGAACCCCTTGGCCGGGCACGCCGCGTTGTTGCGCTGCTTCAGCATGTTGTCGAACACCGAGCGCGTGATGATCGAGCCCACCCCCTGCTGCGCCGCCGCGCCGCCCGCCAACGCCGCCAGCAGCAGCGCGCACACTACCGCCGGAAACGAGGACCTCGCCATTTTCATCATCACCTTGCTAGTAGCTTGCCACTTCGGCTTCGGCTTGCAAGTGAAGTGGGGTGCGGTGTCGCGTTTATATAGCCGTGCGGGTAGCAGCGGTAGGAGAGGAGCCGTACGTGGAGGGTGCGCACCAGCGTGCATGGCCTGACACTTTTGAAATATTATCCCGTGCTTTTTCCACGGGGTTTGAATTTCGCCGTGCATTTCCACGGGCTATGTTTGATTTGGGAGCGCCTACGCGTGGATCCAGCATTACGTGTCTCGCGATAGCAGTGGCCATGGTGGGCGCGTGCTGCATGCGTCCATCAATGGTGCGGCGTCGTGTCGCGCATACGATACGATCGGGTCACATGGCGCACGTCTCGACAAGCACGATGACTTCCACGCGTAGGTCGTCTGCACTTTCGGGCGGCGAGAACGACGGTTTCGAGCATTCTCCGTGAATAGGAATGAACTCACATCTAGAATATATTATACTAATTTTCATGAATTATCTCTAACAATTCTACAATAAATTCACTCAATGCCACTGACAATTTACCTCGTTTCACTTTGTGTCATGGAAAATGTCAAAGTTTTCTGCGTCGTCTATTAAAATTTTCATGTCTTGTGTGCTATGCTGTCAATCAACGCTAATTCTTACAATTTGTCTCTATTCGCTGGCTCAAAAAAATACTTTCCTTGCCCTAAAATTTATGAAAAGTTTTAAATACATAGTAATTCTTGAGGAACATTTTTAATAAAAATACTTTTATTCTATAACATATTTTAATTTAAATTTTTAATTGGAAAATATTTTTATTCTATAACATATTTGAATTTAAAATTGCTGAACCTAGCAAACCGCTAAGTTTTTTTGAATTATTAGTGCTAGCGCTTAACATTTACCTATTTTCACCGACTGAAAATAAATGCTTTCTTTACTCCATTTTTTTTCTAAATTTTTATACTGATTGTTATTGTCACATTTTTTTTCATTCTATTCCTTTTTAAAATTTATAATTGGTGACCTCGCGGGCGTATTCATTTGTATCCCTATCCATGAACGAACCGTCTCAAGCACGCCTTGTGTGATGCACACCATCGCGTCGTTGGTAGGAGTCGGACACACCGCCTGCGAGTGGATTAGATGAGCTTTTGTTTTCCGTGCTGCAGCTAAGATGGGCCAAGCGCTTCTGAGGTCTTCGGCTGATGGGAACGCGCTCGTCCGTCGCGGCAAGTGTGGCCATGGAAGATTTGTCATTTCACGCGAGTTCGGAAGAAATCCAAACCAGCTTGCACCGACGCTATGGGCTGATAGGTGACAGATGGGACCTGGAACGTGGACCGTGGACTGACTTCCCGATCCAATTCTAAACACAACTCTCTTGTGCTGCCTACTGAACTCTGAACTTTGAGCGGGTCGGTCCTCTCGGCCTTTGTATACACAAAGAATAGTGGAAGTACATTGTTGTGTATCCAAGCGACCACATCACAACGAAACATAAATACTCTGGGTTCCTTGTTCCAGAGATCAGATTGATGGTGTCTCAGATAGGTAGATATAAGCATCATCTCAGCGATTCTGTTGGTGTCTGAGATAGGTAGATATAAGCATCATCTCAGCGATTCTGTTTTCCAAACTGTAAGACATTGATGTAGGCACCATTAGTTACACATCTTTTGCGAAAGCTCTTACACAGCAAGTAACTCATATCTGTATCAATGGAATCGATGTCCACCAAAACAGTTTACCACAAACAAAGATTTATTAGCTTTGGCTACAGGGCCCCTTCTGAACACCGCAACTATATCAAATTTTTGAACTCCCATGCAACTGAAGTCTACACATGGACCCAAAAAAATTGCTGAACCTATCAAGAAATACCACGCCGAACGGATTGTGTAGATCACAGGGCTCCAGAGAGCATCTTCTCCGGAGGTTTCCTAACTTTCTAAGTTCTAACCAGACCATATACTAAGCATTTTCTACAGGAGAAAAGGTTGGAGAATATACTGAAAAGCACGAATCCATTTTTTTCTGGAGGGGAGATATTATTCAAGGACCTTTGATGCTCTTCTGCCTCTTCTCTTCTAGCTCCGATGCTTCATTCAGCATGTCCACAGCATCACTCTGCATGTTTAGCTTGGACAGTGCAACTGCTTGCATGTAGAAAGCTGTTGGCCAATCTGGATAGACAATCTGCGCTTGCATTGCATCGCGGAGGGCAGCGTCAGGTTGGTCACACATAAGGTAGCACAGGCTCCGTCTAGCAAGTACGGTTGGTGACACCATTGTCCCCACATCAACAAACTGTGAGAAACACACACAAATACACACACGGGAAGGATGAGTCAGCTGTCTAGAATAATATCCGAGGACACTGAGTAAAAATAATTACTACCTGACTGTAACATTCTATTGCTGCCTTAAAATCTTTGTCCCGAAAGGCAAAGTCGCCACGTTTCCTTGCATCCAACATATCCCTCATCTGTTGTGTCCATTCTTGAAAAGAAAGCTGCAGCAATTAAAATGAAAAAGTTGATGTCACAAGTCCCATGGAACAGAGCGATTGGAGCAAGATTTCACTGATGTTATTTCATTTACCTCATTGCTCCCTTCATCATCTCTGTAATGTGTCGTGAAAAGGATCTGATGGATAGCAGTTAAGTCCATCCTGGAACAGGCTTCTCCCATGGGAGAAAGTGGGTACTGTGGAGTAGGAGGAGCCTGTGGTTCTTCCACAGGCTTTGAAATTCCAAGCATCACATAGGAAGGTACCTGTTGCAAAACAGCAGCACACATCAGAGGCAGTTCCATTCCAAAAAAAAAAATCATCAGTGGCAGTAAAATTTTGTGGTAACCAGTACAGTTTTTTTTTTTTGACAATTCAGTAACCAGTACAGTTATGAACGGCAAACGTAGCAATAACAGAGTAATTGTGAAAATTATAGCAAGGATTATTAAACAACAGTTCAACAAAGAGAGATATGCTCAACAAAAAAAAGTACACAAAGAGCATAATCAATAACTGATTAAGCACCAAAAATATTCAATCTCTGCTTCAAGGAGCCAAGGATAGCCTTACACAGTAATGGTGAAACTGCAACCATTAGAATGAGCCATATATTAAATGCATTCTCATAATGCACAGTGCTACGACATCAAATATACTTCTTTCACAAAGACTGCAACAAATATGAGAAACAGATTATAGATATATTTACCTCTTGTTTTGTCTGCAGAGGTTCTAAAATGGAAACCAGCTTTTTTATATCTGGCCGATCTCTTGGCTCATACTGTAAACATTGAGAAGCAAGGTTCACCAATGTAGTAGCCACCTCTGTTGAGTAATTCCCTTCCAAATGTGAATCCATTAGAGCTTGAATATTTCTGGATCTCATGATATCAAGCGCCTGTTTGAAACAAATCCAGATAACCACTATTACTGATGTGCACAAAACCTTCGCAGGTAACATTTGGTTGTATTCTTGGATAACGAAATTGTGCAGGTTTTAATTTCCATAATGCAGATTACATAACAAATTCCAGTAATGCTCAAGGTGTATGATCTAAGATACGTTGAAGATTTAAGGAAAAAACATGCAAATTGAATTTCAAGAATGAATATTCTTCTGTTTCTGATTACGCAACAATCATCCTTTATATTTCTGTATTTGTAGAAATAGGCCTCATATCCAACGAAGCTCAGACTGGTGTAGCTAACAACTTACATGGGAAGGAGGTATGCGCTTTCCACTGAGAAGATCGAGGAGTACAGTGCCAAAACTGAATATCACGCTTTCTTGAGTAACCCTGCCTAGAAGAACAAATATTACCTAAGTGTCTCATACTGTGTGGTTAGATCAATACTTCAGTACCATACTGGAAAAAAGAAATATAACTCGCTAAACAACCGTTGTCGTGTTACTTGGTAATTCCCTTACCCAGGGCACGATATGCACAGTTTAAAAGTTAAATAAATTAGCAAACCACAAATTGGGTCGCTGGTCCTTCGAAAATGTTATTTATCTAGCACTACTAAAAGAAGTCTAGTCATGGTAACAGCAACAATTAAAAGGTTTTGGCTGCTGGCATTTCTATCAAATCATCTACCTAGTATTGAGAGTGAAGAAAATAAAATTTTCCAAACAAATATAGCAGAAGAATTGGAGGGAGAGAATAGTTCGAAAATAAAGTGAGTTTAATAATAGGGACGACTGAAGTGCCAAAAGTGCTAAGCATTTTATTACTAAAGCATGGAAATAAAATTTACTGGCAGAAGAAAAATGAACATGAAAAGATATTAACCATTTCTCAGGTATTCAGGAGGTGTATATGCTAGGTTTGTGCTATAGCTTTTCCCATCCCTGCTGTTTTTCATCAGACCAAAGCATGACAGACGGGGGTCACCATTCTGCAACCAGAAAATTCATAAGACTGATCTTGCTTACAAATAAGATGATTGGTACAGAGTGGCATATTCAATTTCTGGATGCAATTAACACCATATCATGAAATCTATTTGATTACATTGTCAACAGAAACCAGAACACATGGCATGTAAGTTCGTCTATAGGTTTTGTAAGGTGTTTCTATGTCCTACTAGTCAGCAAAACAGAGGAGTCATGTAGCATTTTTTACTGCTAAACCATAGTTCCAACAATTCGATGGAATAAATGGCAAACAGACGATAGCTGGAAGCCCAGCTTTAATTTTTTTATTTATTAACAAGAAGATATCAAACCTTGCAGGTTACAAATGTCTAATTGTATTGCCAAAAAGAATGAAAAAAAATTTAAAAACGCTTAAAATCTAACCGAAAAAATTAATCTTAGGCACATGGGCCATGGTCATCAACATCATATAGTATTCATGTACTACTTGCACTACCAGATTCAACAAACTGCAGGGGTAGCCCCTTTACCTCATCAAAGAGGACCCTGTATGCATTTAGGTCATGGTATAAAGGCCTTCCTTTGGTGCTGCAATATTCTAATGCTTCAGAAATGTAGCACGCAACCCTCAGGCGCATAGCCCATTCAATAGCCTGGTTTTCCCCTGTACATAAGCAACATCACGGTGAATTTTAGAATAGAAGTGTTCAACTGTTGTCTCTAATACCTTGCTTGTTCATATCCACAACATCTGATGATTGGAATATTTGACAGTTGACAGCAAACTCTGAATTAGGAAAGACAAGCGATCCTACGCCATATCAACTCCCAAACGGACAAATTTCAAAATAGATAAATAAATAATCAGAACAAATGCCACAGACAACTGCAACAGGGAGTACAAACAGAGCAGAAAATTTTGCCTCTCGCCTACTGAATTCCTCATTTACCCACCATTCACCACAACCCACAATTGCAGAGTGTTTGCTTACTAAAGCAGTCCCAAACTTTGAAAAACGATCAAACGGTCCAGGTGACTAAAAAGATGCGATGAATTGCAGGGCAGGAAAGGGAACTCACAGTGGAACAAGTGCTTGGCGAGGGTGTCGTTAGGCATGAACTCGGCGACGAGCAGGCGCTCGTCCCCGTCACAGCAATAGCCGATCAGGTTCGCCAGCCTCGGGTGCCGGAGCCCGCCGACCCCCTTAGCCTCCTCCTGCAGCCAAATCAACTTCCCGTTAGTAACCACGCCTCGCAAGGCCCCGATTCCGCGAAGCAACGAAACCGCGAGACCCGTCCTCGCCTACCGCGAATTGCTTGGGGTCGGGCCAGGCGAGCTTGGCGAACTTCTTCACGGCGATGGTGGCGCCTCCGGGGCCCTTCAGCCGGCCCCTGTAGACGAGGTTGGGCGCCTTCTCACCGCTCTCTGAGACGATGTTGTCGGCCGCGAACCCGCCCGTCGCCGCGCGGAGCTCCGCCAGCGTGAACTCCGCGAACGCCGGGACATCCCCTCCGCCGCCACCGTTGGCTTGGCCTGGCGGCGCGGCCTGGTGCGCGTTGAGCGAGAAGGACGGCCGGTGGGGCGGCGGCGGCGGCTTCTGCGGGCCCGGTTGCGGCCCTGCTGCCCCCGCCCGCAGCGAGGAGCGGCAGCAACCCATCAAGTGTGAAAGCAAGGTATGCGGCCGTGCGGTGCGGTTCGGGCCGGTCCCTCCTTTTTCGCGGATGCGCCCCGTGTGCGTGTGCGTGTCCGCGTGGGCGAGGAGACAGTTGTTGTAACTTGCACCGGATTCTTTGGGTTTGGTTCGTACGGTCCGGGTCGGGGTTTCCATGTTTGCTCGCCGTGCAGTTCGGGTTTGTAGACTGACCAGTGGGGATCGTCGTGGGGACGCGGGGGGTGGGACTGTGGGAGAGGTCCACCGTTTTGGATTTAGTTGAATCTTGAAAATTTCGATCACAAAGTATTTATTCCTTTGAAACTTTTTGAGTGGACTCGATTCAAACATGGCCAAAATTCGTCCAATTGTTATTGGAACAAATTCAGTTGTTTCTCACGGCCTTTGATATTGTTCCTTTTTTTTTTTAAGTGTGACAACAGAAGCCGAGACAATGTATTATTGCAATAGAGACAGCAGTAATCACAGCACATCGTTTATGTCAGCTCTCCCTCACTTGCAGAGAGGGGAACAGATTGCCCATTAACTTATTCATTAGTCTGTCCAATTTTATTTCAAGATGAATTTCACCCATTTCATCATTTGGAACAGCCTTAGTTTCCCCACCCTTGTTATCTTCTCATATCATCATCTGATTAGTTTATAAATCTTGTTTATATCTTCATCAAAGTAAATTATTTGATTTCTATAAACACAAGACCAGTTGTCTTCTTTTTATTTATAGTTATATACCCGTGTGTTGCTACAGACAACCAAAATTTTACAATTTTCACATATTCATATGCATACTTGTTAGCTGCAGCAATCTAGAATCAAAATAAACAAATATCGCATCCCCTTGTTGAGTACAATTGAGCAATCTCCACTCATAAAGTTTGGATAATTGTTATGCATTACATTAGATAAAAAAATGTAACCATTGTCATTTTAGTAACTCTGAAAAAAATAGATATTATATAAATATTGCGCACAATAAAGCAGTAAAACTTGAGTTTAGAATTTTGCAAGCAACAGGATACTTTAGTAGCTAATTTTAATAAAACTATGAAATATGCATACCCAAGCACGAGAGCATAAATAAATAAACAAAAAAAAAGAAGGCAAAGAGGAAGAGAAAGGAAAACATGAAATAAAAAATCAAAAAAAATAGAAAAAAGAGAGAGAATAAAATTGCACAAGGAAAAAAAAGAAGAGGTGACAAAAGAGTGATATAAAACTAACCGGTCAGTTTTTAAGAGCGCCAAAAACAATTGAGCAATAAACTGATAAGACTGACCAAGAATCATTTTTTGCTACAGTGTATAGATTCGGTTTTAATAACCAAGTCGGGCCAATTTCATTGATTTCCATGAAAATCGACTGGTTTTCATCAGTGTTTTGAACCATGTCTATAACTACAACCCTATGAACTGGACTGAACTTTGAACCACCATTTTAACAAATCTTGAGCCATCCTGCAGGTTACTAGTCCCATTTTTTTTTTTTTTTTTGCATATGCTTCGGGCTCCAATCCAAGAAAGTGATATAATACTTTTCTGGCATCAAGAAGCATGTAATTTCCGAAACCAAATGACATTACATAAATTACCACATGTGCAAAGAAATAATATCTTTGCATAATAACCTAAAAGGCAAATAAACTTTATTTCACAAATTTAATGCATGAAGTTAAGTCCTGCAATTCCAACTTGTGTGCAAGGTCATAATTTTCTGTCCCAATAGCATATTGTAGAAAGCCAATATCTTCTAGACTAATTACTTGGAGTTGTAGTTGTTCATCGTGATCAGTATGGAAGCCCTCGAAATTAAATAGGGCATATATCATCCCCATAACGTTCAAATACATGCGAACATGAAATTAAACATGACATTGCTGGAGAAAAATAGAACACCAATTTTTTGTTGGTAAAACCTTTTCATTTTTCTACAATAATGTAAAGTGGTAAAAATGTGAGAAGACAAACACACACCAATGATTATTCTAATTAGAATATAGATGTTTGTTCAGACTCCATGTGAAATTCCTATGTTTTGGTTTTTCTGTTAGCATCAACGAAGCTCACACCTCATGACACCAACAAACATATTGAACCATAATAGGCAACTATGAATTGTATGTTTGTCCAAATCCCTATCCAAAACAACTGTTCACCCATAATATTTCTCTTACTGTTGTATGTATCTGACGATGTGAGACATCAAGACTTTATTTGGGAGAGTTTATACAACCGCATATTGCTTTTGACATAGTAAGCATTTTTTTGATAAGCTAGCCAAGATAATATTTTCTAGATTTTTCATGGCTTATTTTAATATAGCTACAGTAAAGACTGTACTGCTACAATGGCATAAGCCATCTGATCATGAGCGGTGTCAAATGCACCCCAAATGTCACCTTGTTATTACTTAACATCTTGCATAGATCAATTTTGGTTGCAGTGTAGTCAATTCTTGATATTTTAGATATCCTGCTTTAAGTTATAACAATAACACGAGCCTCTTGTCTAACAATTCCATCACATAAAACAATAAAGCATTTTGCTCCTTAACACGACACACTTTGATTGCTTAGTTATTTAGCTAGGTTATTAAGTTGTTAACTAGAACCTATTTTAGATTGATGAGTCATAAAGTATAGTATATGTGTGTCATTTTTTTTATCTATATATAGTCTAATTGCAAACAAAATTAGCTTTTTTATAAAAATCAATCAAGACTACCCTGCCAATTTATAGTCTATTAATACCGTGGTCGCTAATATAAATTCTATTGGTTTTATTTATAATCTTTGAGGATTTGATATGAGGTTTCATACTTTGAGACTGATATTAATTTGCAAACTAGTCTAATCTGACAAACTAAGACAAGTTTCTCTAATAGATCTTTAGAAACATTTCAACTTCGTGATGTTTAGAAATTTTCGCATAATAAGTTTTCAACAAGCTAAAACTAGGAATGCATAGTAATACGGGCCTAATCCGACCACCTATCCCTTCATTGTGCGATTTTTGGAAGAAAAAAGAACTACTATATTAGAAACTTGTACTTTGAACACAGGCAGCCGCCGACATCTGTTGGATTACTGCCACGTAATCACTTCTAGACTCTCTATCTCCAAGGTGGCAAGGTCCTCGCAGAGAGAGTAGATAAATAAAATTATCTCCAAGGTGGATGACATGATTTGCTGAGGCACGATTAGGGAATATACAAACACCGAAACACGTACACTTATTATACTTGCCCTGACCTGATTTTGCAAATGAAATATCATAAGATCTCCCTCCGATCCGACCCCAATGTATAGCAGTTCCCGAGTCTCATATTGATGCACGTCTTTTTCTTGGTTGGGCTGTCGTCTCGCGCAAAGTTTCGGAATCCTGAGGCCACAACGGTTCTTCGGGTGGCCCCAGCAAAGAGCACACATAAAGCCAGATATTAACATGCAAACAGGCGATCAGCGGCCGCCGCCCAGCAGTGAACCCGCTGACATTGTGCCTGGTTGCAAGATCGACGACAACCAGTCCATGGAATCGGCGTCCGAGAAGACGAGCACGGCCTCGACAGGCTACACTTGAGGGCTGAGGCCCAGCCACAGCACCAGCCTGGCCGCCTCCTTTTGTACGCCGAGCCGCTAGTCCTCGGCGTTGCAGCTGGGGCGGACCTCCCTTGATTAAGGGCCTTCACTTGAATGCCTAAAAATTTGGCCAAAGCATGAAGTATTTGTAGATGTATTTGACACATGCACTTATACACAAGCTACTAGAACTAAAATCATGTTTCTATGAGGGTAGAAGCATAGAAAATAGCACATTTTAACATCTTTTCTAAAAAATTTCTTGCATTATCAAAGATTCCTGTTATATTTACGAGTCCAGAACAAACAAGTAGTGGGCTAGCCGAGGGCTGAACTAGACGAAGACACCTCGGACAAGCTACGACAGGGACGAACAAGACCAAACACCGACACTTATGCCGAAGGGCTCATATAGGCGCCCTTCGGCTAACGAACTTTGTATTATCTGGTCAGAATAGTACAGGAAGGTTTGGGTGGCAGGAGCACGTCGTCCCCCGCTCAGAGGTGCAGGTGAGCATTTATAGATCTATGCTCACCTATCCTTCGGGCATGTTTACAGATTTGTCCCGGACCTTACATTACACATCTTACTACTTGACCTAAGAGTATTCTAGTACTTCAATCTTCATCTGGTGCACGCCCCCGACTGTCATTCTCTAGCGCCTGCGCCCGGGACCTGCCACGCCGTACGGCCTTCGGCCGTACCGACCTTCGGACGCCTACTGGGTCGAAGGCCTTCTCGGCCGCCAGTCCAGCTGGACCTTGCTTTTTGTTGTTGGGCTATCTTCTGGGCTTGGGGAGACTAAGGGGTGGACATTCTCCCAACAGTAGCCCCTTATGGGTGAGATCCGCCTTCGGCAGGACCGAAACCGTGATCATGCAAAATGACCACCCCTAGTCTTCCCTCCTTTTCGGGCCTGCCCGGAGGCCATCCTTTCCTTCGGTTACTTGCACTTGGCACACGCAATCATATTCAAAGAAGTTGGTGAGTTGTCAAAAGCGAAGCATGCTACCGGAGGCAACATGCTTTTTTGTCCCTAACCCGAACTGCCTTCGGGCTCCCGGCCCTTAGCCGCCGGACCGTGTAACATTCCTGAAGATGCAACAAACATGTTGTCATAAATGCAGTCCATGCGTCGTCCTACTTATAAATGCGCCCAGCGCGGTTATTCAGCGCAGTTCCCGAGCGAGCGCGCTGTCATAAATTCAGCCCCTGCACCACGCGTCGGCCATCGGATCGGTGAGTGCACGATTGGATGCGAGCAATCATCGCGCGCTGCGCGCCCCGCTGGCTATATAAGCCAGCCCCTCACCCCCTCTCTTCTCATTTTCACTCTGATTTCTCGACCGCTCCGTGAGAACCGAGTGCTCTTGTGACCAACCCCTTCGCTGCGTCATACTCATTATACGCGCGCTCACACCGAAGGTTGCTCGTTCTTCTTTCTTCAGACCAGCCAACTACAGCCTTCGGCGAGCGATGGACCCTTGAAAAGCTAAGCCCCCGCTCGGATCTGAGCCGAAGCGGGTTAACGACAAGAAGGCCGAGAGTCCTTACCTGGGGCCAAGCGCAGTCACCGAAGCGCTACTGGACACCTGGGCTGCCGAACCAAAACGATGGTTCGACAGGTCCCGTGCATCAGCGCCGAAGGATGGCGAAACCATACCCCAACCTCGCCCTGGCACAATAGTGGTCTTTGAGCGATTCTTCGAGGCTGGGCTCCGGTTCCCCGGCTCCCGGTTTGTCGGTGATGTTCTGGCCTTCTACGGGCTCGAAATACAGCAAGTGTTGCCAAACACCATTGCCCGGCTAGCCTGCTTTGAATGGGCTTTCCGAATGGAGGGCGCAGAGCCACACACCGGTGCCTTCGCTGCAACGCACTTGGCATCTCAACAAGAGCACCCTTGCTCCAGAAACCCCACGTTGCTGTCTAACTACCTAACCATCACCCTTCGGCCGCGTCGTGAACGCGACGTGCCCGCGAAGGGGTCAAGGCAGCACTGAGGAAAGCAGATCGCTGCTGGCTGGTTCTACTACAACATGGGCCCTGACAGCAATCTTCGCAGTCGAAATGCCAAGATCATATACACGCCAAAGCCCGAGGTCCCGGAGGATAGCCTTCTCACCACCCGCATCCGACTATTATTCCGAATGGCCAAGCGACTAAGCATGCGGGATTTGGTCGACTGGCACGTGCAGTTCATCACCCAGGACCTCGTAAGTGGGGATCTGTAGCTTGACCGAGAGCGGCTCCCAAAGATCAACTTCACCGAGATAGAGCAGCGAGCCATCCATTATCTCGGCTCTCTGATCCAGAAGGAATGGGAGTTGCTTGGGGAGATGGGACGCCGTGGGTGGACCAACCGCATTGTGCAGCTATGCAACGCGGAAGCCGTTCTGCCCCCATGGGAGCCACACCGGGCCGAAGTTTGGCAGACCGGAGGCAAGGTAGCTAAAGGCCCCGACGACGAGGAGGAGGAAGAAGAGATAGAGGAGGACGAAGAGGAGGAAGCCACCCCTACTGTGCCGCAAAGGCAAGTAAAAGTGGTTATCAAGCGCTCTGCAACTCAGAAGGGGGACGCTGAAGACGTGGCATCCACTCTGCGGCGCACGAAGCAAGTGGCGCAACGTGCCCGGGGTATGAGGGGCAGCATTCAGCTTGACGAGGATACCTCCGGCCGAGGGAAGCAGAAGAAGAAGCGCCCTGGGGCCACCGAAGGCGTATCCTCGCCCGCACCGCAGCCATCTAAGCGCCGATGCCTCCACCAAAAATACGGGGAGACCGTCGTGAGACCGGCAACCCCGAGCGAAGCAGCGGCCGATGAGGACGTGGTGGCCACCGTTTCGAACCAAACACCACCGGCGTTGCCGCACCCAAGAATGACGGACTCCGATAACCTACTGAATGTGTTGGTAGATGTCATTCCTGATAGATCCGGGGAGCGGCTAGAGGGGGGTTCCGAAGGCTTTGCATCACCTTTGCCCCGGTCCCTCGGCATTCTGATGTCGTCTCTGGATTTCGACGCCGATAGCCCTTCGGCCTGCACAGGTATCCGAGGCTGCCAAATTATTCGTTGTCCTTTTATGCATTGTGATCTAGCGTTCTAACAACCCGCTTTGTTATCTTTGATAGAACAACACGAGGGTGGCACCAGGGACGCCGCAGACCCATGCCAGACCGAAGAAGCGATGGTCAGCGCTCGCTCTAACTCTGAACCCGGTGGCGAGAGCTCTGGATCGGCTAGTTCGAGCAGCAGCTCGACCGAAGGCAGCAAAGCCTTTGGGGAGGAAGAAGAGGTGGAAGGAGAGGAGCATCAAGTTGAAGACATCAGCAACGATGAGGAGGAAGAAGAAGAGCTCCCCCTGATGCACACACAGAAAGCCGGACGCGGCAAAGGTTTCATGGGCGTCCTTCCTTCGGGTGTGCGGCTGAGGGACATCGGAACATCTCTGCGTGCAAGCGACTTCAGCGGTCGTGCCGAAGCCACCACAACACTGGGGTACGCGTCGCAGATGCTGGACTTTTGCGACAGTGAAAAGGCACTCGAGGACGTCGACACGATGATTGCTATCAACTATTTGTCTCGCTTAACCGCACAGATATGCAATATTCTAAGGCTCACCATGTTCAGTCAGAAATACTACTACCTCTTTGTAACTCTTCGTGTATTGGCACAGACGGCGTTGTTGTCCCGGCATCTCGAGGCCAAACTGTCCCCGGAGGCCGCCCTTGCGGAGCTGAAGAAACAATTGCCGAGAGCCAAACACAAGCTCAGTCAGCTGGCAGCGACCTGAAAAAAGCCCAGGACGTGCTCACAGAGGCTGAAAAGAGAATGCAGCAGGTCACCGAGGAGGCGAAGAAGAGTGCCGAAGACGTAGGGAAGCAGCTGCAGGTTTTGTAGAAAGACAACCAGGCACTGGGAGCCGAGAATGTGGCCCTGCACAACGATAATCAGAAGCTAACCAGAGCTCTGGAATAGGCCTCCGTGTATATCGATGAATCTGAGCGAATGAGCCGAGGCCTGTTCGGCTTAATCTCACAGTTGCGCCTCTTCTTCGCTGGAATGGGAATCGCCTCCCGGGAGCTAGGGCATACCGAGGGGGAGGGTATGAAAAGCATCACCTGGCTGAGCAAGGGCCTTGAACGTGCTAGAGATGGTCTTCGGTCATACAGCACCATCTGCGTCTGGATAGGCTGGACAGTAGCTTACTCTATGATGGAATCACTGGCCGCTCCTCGACGCTCGGAGATTCGCGAGGCTGCGTGCCAGCTGCTATTCTAGTGCCGGGGTGACCGCACCGTGTATAGCCAACTGCAAGAACGGCTGAGTCCCCTCGGTAACATCTTGGGGCGGGAGTTCTGGCAGCCCCTCGGCAACGACCTTGCCGAAGCCCTTGCTCGCGAGACAGCTGCTCACCTAGCTTCATCCGCCCCCACCACCGATAATACCCCAGTTTCCAGTGGACAAAGGGAAACCGGCCCGCCGACTGGTGGCGCGGACGGCATCTCCACCGAAGCCCCTGGCCCTTCAGGCCACGGTGCCAATTCGCCCGCTACTGGCGCCACCTCTGCTGTTCCGGGCTCTGGCACCGAAGAGCCCCACGACCCCGAGGCACCTTCCATGGCCGCTCCGGAGACCAAGGTGTGTTTTCGCCCTTATCTAAGGCCACCGCACCTTCTAGGTTAGCTAGCACCCTATGGAATGTGATTTTTGTACGGCGGTCGTAAGCGTCTAGCGCTCCGATGGCTCTCTCCTTGTAACTTAGGCATCTTTTGGAATGAAACTCGGTTTATTATTTACCTAAATTGTCTATTGCATTTTCCCTAAGATTGTCATTGTTATTTTTCTCTAGAACGTACCTTCCGAGGATGCCTCCTCGGTTCCACCGGACGCTACGATACTAGACATAGCTCCAGTATCTATCAAAGTGCCAGGGGTTGGGGACGCCCCTGGTGATTACTTGATTCGTGGTGTGCAATGGTGGCGTTGAAAGCGTGAGCATCCCGAAGGGAATTTTACAGAATTCCTGTCTTCCATCGATGAGGAGAATGAGCACATTAAAGAAGCATGCCTGCGCGTTTCCCCGGAAGTGCTACTTCATCGGCGCATAAGCCGTGATGCCCGAAGGACGAGCGGCGTCACAGCGGCCGAATTCCCTATTCTGTTGTCAGCACCGAAGGCAGAGCCAATCGAGATTTCCAGTGGCAGCCCTAGTCCATCTCATGGCAACGCTTCATCTAGCAGTTCGTCTGACCTGGACCTGGAGGCTCTCCGGCAAGCGGCGCAGACACCCTTCGGTCGCTTGCAAGTTATTGCCGACTTGGAACGACACCGATGGAGCATAGCGCAAGGCCGTCACCGGATAGAAGAATCGAGCACCACGCTTAGTGATTTGGCCGAGCAGCACCGCGAGTTATCAGAAATGCTTAACGAACTGAAGTGGTTGTCTTCAAAAGATCTACCTAGTTCAGGGACCTTGAGCCCCTTAGCATGTTTGGGCCCTCGGGCCGTTGTATATTTAATGCCCTCGGGCTCCAGTAAATCTCATGCCTTCGGGCAGATTCTGTATCCCCCTGCCCTCGGGCTTGCATTGTATTAAAAAAATGGCATATCAGTTAGAATTCAAACTTACGCTGAAATGTGCAGCAATGGAAAATTATATACTAGTTGCTACTCTACGTGCCAAGTGCCTCGTCAGGCCTTGGCAAGCTTCGAACCGTAGTTGTTCGGCATCGGGCCCGTGTAGCGCCCGGCTTTCCGGATTTTCCCCTCCGGAGCATCGGACCATAGTTGTCCGGCATCGAACCGTAGTTGTTCGAGTAGTGGTCGTAGTTGCCATTTAAAAGGACAAAAATTAACTAAAGTAGTATTATCTTACCTCATTGAGCATCTAATGTTTTCATATGCTTGCTCTACTGACCTGTCAAACATTGAACCGAACTGTGCGCCCCCATCGGGCAGCTGCGGACACAGAACACATCAATCGGGATGCAGCCCAACGGACTCCACGGGACGTAACCTAGCACAAGTTTTTCACGATGCAGCCCGAACGGCTCCTCGGGACATATCCTGGAACGACTTTTTAAGACGTAGCCCGAACGGCTCCTCGGGACATATCCTAGAACGACTTTTTAAGACGCAGCCCGAACGGCTCCTCGGGACATATCCCGGAACGACTTTTCACGACACAGCCAGAACGGCTCCTCGAGACATATCCCGGAACACACTAACTAGGTGAAGCATGGCACCAGGAACATACATGCTCTACTCCAGCTTTTGATACACCAAAATAGGTATGACGACTATGGGAATGACCAGTTGTGCCTCACACATAGAAATGCTTCAAAGCATCAGCATTGTAGGTGTGTTGCATTGGGGAGCCATCGAACTCCAACAAATGATAGGCCCCCGGCCTGTTTGATCGGTCTACAATGAAGGGACCCAGCCACTAGCTACACAGTTTGCCGACGCTGATTGGGTTAGGGTTGCGCCGAAGGACTAGATCACCTGGTGCAAACTCCCTCGCGTGAACCTTGCGATTGTATGTCTTCTCGAAGGATGCAATGTATTTGTGAAGGTTGGCGACTGCTTGCATGCGTACTTCTTCCAACATATCCTTTGCCACATCATCTTCATTGGCATGAGGCCTGATTGTGCGCAGTGATTCAGCCCAAATCTCCTCCGGCGTGACCGCCTCAGCACCATTTAATAGCCGAAAGGGAGAGAAACTAGTGGACCTTGTAGCAGTTGTTCTGATGGACCAGAGAACATTCGGCATCACTTCGACCCACTTTCCTTTTGGCAAGCCGATCAGGGAACGAGAAATCCCAGAGAATAAATTAACATTCATTCGTTCCACCGCTCCATTGGCCCTCGGGTTAATGACGGAAACTTCACACTTCTTTACTCCCAGACTAAGGCAGTATTCTTTGAAATCAAGCCCCTCGAACTGTTTACCATTGTCCACAGTGAGCTCCAATGGAACCCCAAAGCGACAGACCATATTCTTCCAGAAAATTTTTATAGACGCTTCCAGCTGTTATCTGAACCAGTGGCTCGGCCTCCACCCATTTGGAAAAATAATCTATAGCTACCACGGCAAACCGATAGCCCCTCGGAGCAGTAGGTAATGCTCCGACAATATCGATCCCCCAACGGGCGAGGGGCCAAATCGGAGGAATTGGTTGCAAGGCTGTGGCCGGTAGGTGAGATTGTCGGCCCATCCACTGACATCCCGCACACACCCGAACTAGGTCTTCGGCATCACGAACAGCTGTAGGCCAATAGAACCCCTGGCGAAATGCTTTAGCCACCAAGGCCCTCGGAGCCAGATGTGATGAACACAGCCCCTCATGGATTTCTTGTAACAACTTCTGTCCCTCCGGTTGGCTGAGACAACGAAGCAGAGGAGCGCAAACAACCCCCTTGTACAGAATGTTATCAACAATAGTGTATCCCCGACACCGGTGCAATATTCTCTGCCGCTCCTCCTTGTCATCCATAACATATCGTCCTTCAAGACATGCTCGAATGGGAGCCCTCCAATCCTCGGCCGTGATGGCCAAGACCCTTCGACCTTTCACCTCCGGTGCAGTTGCTGATTCACTCATAACCTCATGAAGCACATCTCCAGCCACCGGACGCTGTAAGGCCGTAGCCTTAGCCAATACATCTGCTTCTCCATTTTCAGTGCGGCGGATATTACGAACCTCGAAGCCCAAGAAGTACTTATCCATCTCTCTCACTTTACTGATGTACCGAGCCATTTCCGGATCCCTAGCTTGATACCCTTTTACCAGCTGGGCTGAGGCCAACTGAGAATTGCAGTAGATGACCAGCCTCCTAGCCCCCAAGGCTCGAGCTTGCCGAAGGCCCAGCAATATGCCTTCATATTCCGTGGCATTGTTTGTTGTTTGGAAAGCCAACGTGGCAGAGAACCGCATGGTTTGCCCCCCGGGAGATGTTATGACTGTGGCACACCCTGCTCCGGAGGCCCCCCAAGCACCATCAGTGTGAACTGTCCAAACTGGATCCTCCGGAACATCCTGAGCTAGGTTTTCAGCTTCACCGTGAGGAGTCCATTTGGCCACAAATTCCGCCAACACTCCAGATTTGATGGCCTTGCGAGCAACAAAGGTGATGTTATATTGAGCCAACTCAGCCGCCCATTTCAACACAGCGCTAGAGGCCTTCTTATTTGTCAACATATCTCGCAATGGATATCTGGTAGGTATGGTGATAGGGTGATCATCAAAGTACTATCGCAATTTACGTGAAGCCATGACCACAGCATACAACATCTTGTCCACCACAGTGTAGTTACATCGTGATGTCATTAGCATTTCTGATATATAGTACACTGGCAACTGCTGAAAAGTATCACTGCCCTTCGGTGCTTCGTAGACCAAAACCGCACTCACTGCCTTCGGCGCCGCAACAATATATACCAACAGAGGAGCCTTCGGCGGGGGTGGTTTGAGAGTGGTAAGTTCAACAAGGTACTTTTTGAGCGCCTCGAATGCCAACTGTTGCTCCTCGCCCCATGTGAATGCCCGGGGACCGTGAAACGCTTCAAAAAAAGGTAAGCTCTTTTCAGCCAATCGAGAGATACCTGCTCAATGCTACAATACGACCAGTGAATTTCTACAACTCCCAAATAGATGCCGGAGGCTGCATATCCATGATTGCCTTGATTTTGACCGGGTTCGGATTAATTCCCTCCTTCGACACCAGATACCCTAGTAACTTTCCCGAACGGACCCCAAACATGCACTTCGCCGGGTTCAGTCGCTTCCCTACCCTCCGCAGGTTGGCAAATGTCTCTGCCAGGTCTTTCACATGTTCCACCTCTTCAACACTTTTGACAACAATATCGTCAATATAAGCTACCGCATTGCGGCCCATCTGTGTCCCCAACGTAGCTTTAACAGTACGCGAGAAAGTAGCCCCGGTATTCTTCAACCCGAAAGGCATTCGGTTGTAACAGTAAGTCCCCCCTGGTATCTGAAATGCTGTCAAAGGCTGATCCTCTGTAGCCAACCAGACTTGATGAAACCCTGAGTAACCATTCAGAAAATTCATTAGTGCACAACCTGTCGTTTCCTCCACCAACTGGTCTATACGAGCTAGCGGGAAGTCATCCTTCGGGCAATGCTTGTTCAATGTTGTGAAATCAATGCACATGCGCCACTGGCCATTCGGTTTCTTGACCAACACAGGGTTCGCGAGCCAGGTAGTTCTATCAATGGGCCGAATGACATTTGAATACAACAATTTCTGCACCTCGGCCCTCAAGATGTTGGCCTTCTCCTCTGTCCAAACTCTGATTCGCTGCTTGATCGGATGCACCTTCGGATCGACATCCAACCGATGCTCAGCAATTGACCTGTCGATATCGGGGAGATCTTTCGGCGACCATGCGAAGACATCCGTATTATTTCTCAAGAATTGCATCAACTGTGCCTCCACATCCTGTGATAACTCCCTGCCAATCAGAACCGTTTCATCCGGTCGATCGGCACACAACACAACCTCTTTGGTGCCTTCAATCGATGTGACCTTTGGTACCCACTTGGATGCTGTCGGTGGTTCCACTGCAAGACTCTTGTCCTGACACTCTTCGGCTATAACATGGATGTGATGTTGTCCCGGCGATGACCCAAACTCCAGCCTCCAGGCCTCAACTTGATCCCCATACACCGTGATGACACCCTCTGGTCCGAGTATTTTCATGCACAGGTATCCATGATGAAGCACTGCTAGGAATTTGTTGATAACCCTCCGGCCCAACAGAGCATTATAAGGATAGTTCATCTCTACCACATCAAACTGAATGTCCTCTGTCCGGTGCCCTCCTAAGCCAGAGAACGACACTTTGAGCATAATACTACCTACCATATGAATGGGCTCTCCTCCAAACCCTTGTAGCGGAACTGAAGAAGCCTGTAGGTCAGACCTGCCATACCCCATTTTTTTAATAGTACTCCAGAGAATGACATCGGTCGAACTCCCTCCATCAAGCAAGACTTTGCGTACATCGAAACCAATGATATTGACCGCCATCACGAAGGCGTCGTCATGCGGAAATATCATCGGCCTCAAATTAGCCGCGGAGAAAGAAATCGGCATGTCCATCCAATGAGTAACCCCAATCGGAGGGTATGCAGCCACATGATTCACTTACCAAAAGTGCTCTCAGCGCTGCCTCTTAGAGGAGAACTCATGCCCCGAACCACCAGTGATAGCAAAGATTGTGCCACGAGATGTGCCCGGATTCTGAATGTGCTTTATGGGTTGCGCTCTTTCGGGACGGTCGTCCGGCTTCAACTGTGGTGGAAGCGGTAATTGTTCCACCGGAGGAGCCAGAAGCGCGAGCTGGGGCGAAAGGGGTGGTAACGCAACTACTTGCGGCAGTGGGGCGGGATGATGGTACTGTGGAAATGGCGACTGGTGAAAATGCGGGGGAGGTGGGTAGAAGGCAGCGGCATGTATGTATTGAGTATGCATCACCGGCCTAGTTTGCTTAGCCTCTCACTGCACTCTTGCATCGGACAACGCTTTAATATCAGGGCAGTAATTGGAGCTATGGGTGCACCCTGGGCCGTGAAATGCACAGTAGAAAAGTTGACCCGGCCGGGGCTGCTTCAGTCCCGGATGCGGCGATGGCAGCTGAGGGCATCTGGGTGCTGATCCCGAGGCCCCTCTTTGCTGGACATTAAAGATCTCGCACCGTGTAAAGTTGCAGCCTACTCCACCTTGATTCGGACGCCAACCTCCGGTGTTTATATTTTGCCCCCGTCCCATCATCACCCCCGAGTGCGCCTTTCGATGCTCTTCCTCTTCATCCTCCTCTACCCATACCTGCCCTTCCAAGATGCTCAGCAATTGATCCAGGGTCTGGGGTTGCTCTACCCGGATAGCACTTCTGGCCGCTCCCATCCGGAGCCCCTTTGCAACAGACTCGATCACCGTGGCGTCATGTATGTCGGATACCTGGCACTTCAAATGTATGAACCTCTGAGTAAAGTTGGCCAACGTTTCACCATCTCTCTGCACACAAGCAGCCAGATCCCGAGCTCCCACAGGCTTGGCATGATTTCCCCTGAAGTGCACCGAGACTCCCTCTTTAAGTTGCGCCCATGACCGAATGCCCTCCGACGGCAGCTTAGTGTACCAGGTACCTGCTATTCCTTCTAATGCTAACGAAAAAGCTTTGGCCTTTACTGCGTCATTCCCTCCGGCTGACTCCACAGCCATCTCATACATCAAGAAAAACTCCTTAGCATCTGAAATCCCTGCAAACATTGGAAGCTTGATCGAAGCCAATCTCGCGGGCCACTGCACGGCCTGTAATTCGGCCGCCAAGGGAGAGTTAGGATCCGTTGGCTGCACCGAATGAAGGCTTCCAGTGGAATGTGTCCTTACCCCCCTTTTCACGAAATTCCTCATACCCTGGAGCCTGCTCCGTAGGGATCCTCTCCGAAGGATCTTCAACTGTCTGCTCAGCTGCTCCTGCCGCTTCTTGGCCGCTTCAATTCTCTGGTTATAATCAGCCTCCTGCTGCGCTAGATTTTGCAAAGCCTAGGCCCGCAGCATCTGCTCTTCGGCTACCCTTTTCTGCCTCTCAACTTCTTGTTCCATCAACCTCACATTCTCCTCCTCCCGCAGTGCATCCTCTTATTGCTTTCCGATACGCTCCTCCGCTACCCGACTAGCATATTCTGCCTCCTCCTACATGAGATGCCCACCGGCAGTCTCTCCCTCGGCCACATCCTCTTGCCCACCTTCGTTGACCTCATCGGATGCCTCTTCAACAAGGCCCTCAACTTCTTCCCGAAACGGGCACGCCCCGGCCGCGACCGACGTTTCCGGGCGGGCGACCTCCACTGTCACCCTACTCCGGGTTGTTGCCTGTTACGACAGGCCCAAAGCGGGTGGTCTCTTTCCCCCTGCCATGCCTACGTGCTTTGTTGTTCAAGGATCCCCACGGACGGCGCCAGCTGTTGTGGTTACGAGTCCAGAACAAACAAGTAGTGGGCTAGCCGAGGGCTGGACTGGACGAAGGCCCCTCGAACAAGCTACGACAGAGTGAACAAGACCAAGCACCGACACTTATGCCGAAGGGCTCATACAGGCGCCCTTCGGCTAACGAACTTTGTATTATCTGGTTAGAATAGTACAGGAAGGTTCGGGTGGCAGGGGCACGTCATCCCCTGCTCAGAGGTGCAGGTGAGCATTTATAGATATATGCTCACCTACCCTCCGGACATGTTTACAGATTTACCCCAGATCTTACATTACACATCTTACTACTTGACCTAAGGGTATTCTAGTACTTTAATCTTCATCTGGTACACGCTCCCGGCTGTCATTCTCTAGCGTCTGCGCCCGGGACCCGCCACGCCGTACGGCCTTCGGCCGTACCGGCCTTCGGACGCCTGCTGGACCAAAGGCCTTCTGGGCCGCCAGTCCAACTGGACCTTGCTTCTTGTTGTTGGGCTGTCTTCTTGATTTGGAAAGACTAAGGAGTGGGCATTCCCCCAACACTCCCCCCCCCCCCCCCGGTTATATGTATGTTTTAATGCCCGGCTATTGCGTCCTGGGTCCGCCAGTGGCAGCAGGTCGCCCTTGGCGCCGTGGTCCCAGACCAGGCGCATCAGGTTCTCGCCGGTGAGCCACCTCCAAGAGCAGCGCGCCGAAGGCAAACACGTCGCTGGCCGTAGTGACCTCGGCCGTCACATTGAGCTCGACAGGGAGTCGGGGGCCATGTAGGCTGCAGCCCAGCGCGTCTCGAACCCGAAAGATCGCCTACGGCAGGAGAACAACGGCGTCGGCATCGTCAGGGCAACCAAACAACCCGATCTCCGAAGCTTGCGTGTACTCTCACAGTTCTGGTGGCGCCGGGCAACTTCCTCCCTTTGACTAGTGGATGCGCTCGCACTCGCTCACGGGTGACTCATTAGTCTCGTTCACCTAGGTTGCCAGTAGTCCGTGTGCACTCGGCTGCCACAGTTATACTCGCCGTGAAGACATGTCGCGCGTTATGTATTTCTGTCAGCAGCTATCCGGTGTTTGCATGTTGCTTTGGGCTTTGGAGGATGCATATGATCGAATCTCTCGTACCGCGTGTCGTCATGGAATGGGACAGGTACTGCCCTGGCACGCGGCACATCAAGCAAGCACGCTGTTCATGCATGACCGTGAAGTGAAAAACTCCAACCTTGTACTTAAGTACAATGATCACTTCGACATCCCGTACAAGCTCAACTGTTAAACACCAAGAACACCGGTCCGGCTGTCCATACGACCGTCCCGCCCAGACGCCCAGTGAGGTCATGGAGCCGTCCAAGTGCAGCTTTGCTACACAAGAGACATGCCAATGCTCAATAACGACAAGGACAACAGTGTTCAGTGCTGGAACAATCACAATCACCACAGCTAGCTCGGCGACTTCTGGTCAAGTCCAGTCGTCGTTCCGAAAGCAAGTTAAGCAAGCTAACCCGTCGGTGGCGTTAGTAGTATTGTTTTTGGTAGTTGGAATTGTGATTGCTCTCGTTCAAGAGACCTGACATACCGCTCAATTCTCCGTACGTTCTGATAGTAGTAGTATGGTTTTCTCCCAATCTTTGGCACCTCGGTTTTTCTTTGGCAGGGTCTCTCAGAAATTTCACTACAAGAAAGCAACGAAACGACACAAGTTTTTGGTTCACCTAACGAAACAAAGGAAAGTAAAAGGGGTTTAGTTTACACCAATGACATAAAGATTTGTTTTCCTAAAAACAAACAAGCAAACAATGTTCCATCCATGCGCTTGTCTTACATATCGCTCCACGATGACAAGTGCTACTTGTCAACAAACTTTTTAGAACGTGGAAATTCCTTCTCGTTTCTATGGAAATTATAACAGGTTAGCGTTAACTTTGGCTGTGCTCATCTGGTGAATAATTTCTGAGATCACACTCGTGCGACCTTGAGCTAAATCACATCCAGAAGGATCTGAAGATTTTTGTTTTGTCATTGTCCCCACCACCTTCGTTTATCCATTCAAAACATGTCAGAAAGTAACCGCATGGTAATGGCAGACACTGTATCTGTATCTGAATCTAGCACTGGGCATAAATCCTGAAACCCGAAGACCGAACCCAAAAAATCCGACCCCGAAAAACCCGATGCCCGTATTATATTTTCAGGTGCCAAATCTAAAAATCCGAATATATTTTGAATAATTCGGGTTTGTAACTGCGGTATCCGAAATACCCGGGTTACCCAAAATATCATCGATCCACTTCTTTTTAGCTTCTTTTCATCAATACTAAAGGTGAAACCACCCATACACCTGTAACCAACAAAGTTGAAAGGTTGTTAAATCAATTGTATTTTTTTATTATTAAATAAAAATTAAATACATCTCTCTTTTTACATAAAAGTGTCATAGAAACTTTATTTTCTACATCATATGTATTATGTTCGGGTTATTCGGGTAACCTGAAATCTGAACCCGAATTTTTGGGTACCCAAAATATCGGGTCTTCGAAATTTTATGATAATTTCGGGTATTGATTCTAAAAACCCGAATTTTCAAAAAATCCGAAATACCCGACCCGAACTTTTGAGGTAACCCGAATACCCAGTGCTACTGAATCTGTATCTCTGCTACACACTGGCACCAATAATTTGGCTAGTAGTGAATAGTATCTTGAACAGTCATGCAATTGTCATTGGTTAATATGGGCAGGGGCAGATGGGACGCTTGCCGTGCTCAAAGGGATCTATTAATCAACGAATGGATTGCTGATTCGCATAATTTTTATGGCTGAGAAGTCGCCCCTCAACATTTCCAAACTTAAGTTCTTCTATATATATTCCCTATAAAAGTAATGTGTGCTTGGTATCAAAAATTTCCATTTTTCTAACATGCAGAGCTTATTTATTTAGCCCGGTTAATAAGCAAACGGGTTTACTACTTTACTGGTAGAAAACTATTTTGAAGTCATCAGGATTATACATGCATCAACATGTCACTCACACTCTTCTTGATTTGCACAAGTAGTGTTATTGAGAGCTTTTACATCATCATTAGGCATTAGCGCAAACCGGTAATGTAGTACTATATATCGCTCCATAGAAGCACCAACAAATCTACAAAGAAACAGAACAAAGCCACACCCTGCTTCAACTGACTCCCACTTGGATTCTATGGCTCCTCTTCTAGGCTTCCTCGCCGTGCTGTTCCTTCTTCCTCACTGCCTCGTGCGTTCTCTTGCGGACGTGGATTTCCTCTACAACGGCTTCCAGCACGCCGCGAACCTGAGCCTAGACGGCTCGGCATCCATCCTGCGCGGCGGCGCACTCCAGCTGACCAACGACAGCAACAACCTCATGGGCCACGCCTTGTACGACTCGCCGGTGCAAGCTGTCAGGAATGACGGCGCGGTCGTCGTCTCCTTCAGCACGGCGTTCGTCTTCGACATCGTGACCATCGATCGCAACGGCGGCCACGGCCTGGCCTTCGTGATGGCAGCGTCCAAAGTGCTACCTGGCGCCAGCGCCGAGCAGTACCTCGGCCTCCTCGGCAAGAGCAACCAGGGCAACTCCAGCAACCACGTCTTCGCCGTCGAGTTCGATACGGTGCAGGCGAACGGGCTGTTCAACGAGACGAACGGAAACCACGTCGGCGTGGATCTCAACAGCCTGTTTTCGAACGTGTCGAAGCCGGCCGGGTACTTCACCGACGACGACGGGAAGAACGTCTCCGTGACGCTCGAGAGCGCGCAGCCGATCCAGGCGTGGGTGGACTACGACGGTGTCACGAAGGTCCTCAACGTGACCATAGCTCCCGTGTCCGTGACAACGACTCGTCCTCGTCGGCCGCTCATATCGCGCGCCATCGACCTCCTCCCGATCTTCAAGCAGGACATGTACGTCGGCTTCTCGTCGTCGACCGGGAAGCTGGCGAGCTCCCACTACATCCTCGCGTGGAGCTTCCGCACCGGCGGTGGTGGTGGAGTCGTGCACTCGAAGTCCATCGACCTCTCGTCACTGCCACAAGTCCCAAATCCACCAACTCCCCCGCTCTCCCGATCCGCCGTCATCAAGATCGTCGCGCTGGCCTACGCGGGCACGCTCGCCGTGATCGTCGCGGCGATCGGTTTGGCGCTCTGGCTTCGGCGGAGAGCCGTGCTCGCCGAGACGCTGGAGGAGTGGGAGCTGGACCACCCGCACAGGTTGCCGTACAGGGAGCTCTACATTGCGACCAAGGGGTTCAAAGCCAGCGAGCTCCTCGGCGCCGGCGGCTTCGGCCAGGTGTACCGCGGCGTGCTACGACGGTCCGTCGGCGTGGTGGCCATCAAGCGGATCTCGAACAACGGCACGCAGGGGATGCGCGAGTTCGTGGCCGAGGTGGCCAGCCTCGGGCGGCTGCGGCACCGGAACCTGGTGGAGCTGCGCGGGTGGTGCAAGCGCGGGCAGGACCTGCTCCTCGTCTACGAGTACATGCCCAACGGCAGCCTCGACGCGCACCTCTTCTGCCGTGCCGACGAGCCCGCCCGGCCACTCCTGACGTGGAAGCAGCGCGTCAAGATCCTGAGGGGCGTCGCGGCCGGGCTGCTCTACCTGCACGAGGAGTGGGAGCAAGTGGTGATCCACCGCGACGTGAAGGCCAGCAACGTGCTCCTCGGCGCCGACATGAGCGCGCGGCTCGGCGACTTCGGCCTCGCACGGCTGTACGAGCACGGCGCGGACCCCGCCACGACGCGCGTCGTCGGGACGCTGGGCTACATGGGCCCCGAGCTCACCGTGACGGCCCGGGCCACCACGGCCACCGACGTGTTCGCCTTCGGCGCGCTGCTCCTGGAGGTGGCCTGCGGGCGCCGGCCCATCGACCCCGCCACGGGCGAGAACCTGACGCGCCGGGTTCGGGACCTCGGCGCCAAGGGCGACCTGCTGCGCGCCGTGGACGAGAGGCTCGGCGGGCGCTACGACACGGAGGAGGCGAAGCTGGTGCTGTGGCTGGGTCTCATGTGCGGCCAGTCGAGGCCGGAAGCGCGGCCCAGCATGCGGCAGGTCTGCCAGTACCTGGACGGCGAGGCGGACGTGCAGGAGGACGCCGTGCTCATCTTCTCGGACGTCGATTCTTTCGACTTCGGCTCGCTCGCGTCACTCACGTGGTCGTCGCGCAACACGATGTCAGCGAGTTCACTGCTCGGCGGCGGCCGCTGATCGCCTGATCTTGGCGCCTTGGTGCCTTGTGCATATTATATCGGTGTTAGTATTAGGTTTGGTGCTTAACCCTGCTGCTAGCGTGTACACTCTTCAACCGAATAACCGTTTTAGCTGCAGGCTTTCCGAAACTTTGCGCGACATGCTAACACAACCGAGGACGGCATGCATCGCTATACGGGAAAACATTGAATGGCCGTCCATTTGCAATCGTCAGAGCAAGCAATACGTGCATGAGCTTTTATATTCTCCAATTATCCACCTCACATAAATCATGCCATCAAGCTTCCAGATATTGTTTGGTTGCGTGAGGCGATTACGCGGCAGTAATCCAACAAATGTCGCGTCGGGGGCTATCTGCTCAAAAAGAACCACGAGCCCGAGCGGCACACGCTCATTTCAATCTAGCACATGGGACAAATCCGCCGTCGAATTAGGCCCGATCTTATTCTCCGAGCTAGTCTGCAAAACATTAATATGTATGCTCCTCCAATTCTAGTTGTTATATATATGCACAGAAATCATAATTTCTCAATCTCGAGACAGTTTCCAAATTATACTAGTTTGCTAATAGCAAATCATAGAGTATGAAAACTAATATCAAGACATAAAAGTATGTGATAAATAAAACCTATGAAATTTATATCACAATAGTGGTGGTGACCCTGATTATTTTGCAACATTGTCTTGATTGATATTTTTGATAACTTTGAACACTGGACATTCGACATAAGAATAATGTTTTTCCCAATTATAGTACATATAGACTAATAATGATGTACAAGGCTTACTATCCATGACTCTTAGACTAAACCTACAATATAATTAATTATCTAAGCATAAAGCTAAATTATCAACCGAGAAAAAATATATAACAGTAGATACAATGCTCTCACAATTTCATTGTGGGCAAATAGATGTGATATCATTAGTCATTAAAATAAGATGTCTGTAGTGATCCCTATGTATTTAATTGTGCGAGTAAACTTAATAGGATGATAAAATTGATTCATCACCTGGCATTGTTCGTGACCCTGTTTCACCTTAATTGTTATTTGAACAAAAAGATCACAATAAACTTTTGGTGAAAGTTTTATCTTAGTTGGAGTGGGGATAGCATTTCTCTTCTGCATGTCTATGGAGTTTTGCAAAACCCAAACACCTCAGAGATAGATATAGAGGTAGGAATTTGCCGAACGAACCACACTTCTTCGTAGACATCAGGAATCCATTGATGAAGAGAGGCCGGGGAAAGGTTGTGGAGACGGAATCATGATCTATATTAAAAATGTACAAATAAAGAAAAATTAATGAATGTTTTCTCAAAGAATTGATTTTGCATCATGTATGTGAAATAATATACTACTATATGAAAGCTAGTCCATATTTATAATTTCATATATATGTTGTATAAATATATACCTCTAATGTGATCTAAATAATTCAATAGAATTTTAGGTTAGGAAAGCTTGGATATGTATTTTTGAATATGATAGATTTGACAAATAATGATGGAAGGTATTAATCAAGAGCATATATGGAATGCAACATCTTTTAACAATAGGGTCAGATGAAGTAAAACTTAAAAAATTTGGAATTTGGTCATTGTGGTTCACCTATGGTCTATATTATGCGAGTTATAGCAGTTCTAGGGAATTTGCTCGGCGTCTCCTTGCCATGCTGCCATGGAAGGTCACAATGCTTGGCCAGATTACAAGATTGCAACAAGGAAAAAGAATGAGATAAAAAAAGGTTTCCAAGGCAAAAGGCATAAATGTTCCAATTCTATCATTACACATATATGTATAACACAATTGCAGAATAAGTCACTAATTTGTTCAAGTCTATCATCCACACTTTTTATAATCAATTTTTTTGTTCACTTTTAGTAATCAAGTTTATACATCATTGGACAGGAAGGATGAACAAACACTTCACACATGTATTGTGTTGCTATTCTACTTCCCTTTCATCACTACCTGTACTATTTCTAATCATAATACATTCCCTCTATGTTGCATATAGAATTTTCAGACTAAAATCTAAAAATAGGATTGTACTCTATAACACATCCATTGAACAGAGATGAAAAGGAATACGGTACCCACGATGTGGTTCTAAACAGCGTAAGGGACACCAGCGAGCCGAAGTGAACGGAATCGACGTCCGAAAAGACGAGCACGGCATCCTCCTGCACGTCTGACTCGCCGTCCATGTTAGTGGCAGACCTGCCGCATGCTGGGCCGCGCTTCCGGCCTCGACTGGCTGCACATGAGACCCAGCCACAGCATCAGCCTCGCTTCCTCCCTGTCTGTCATAGCGCCCGCCGAGCCTCTCGTCCACAGCGCGCAGCAGGTCGCCGTTGGCGCCGAGATCCCGGAACCGCCGCACCAGGCTCTCTCCGGTAACGGTGTCGATGGGCCGGCGCCCGCAGGCCACCTCCATCAGGAGCAGCACGCCGAACGCGAACACGTCGGTGGCCGTTGTGGCCTTCCCGGTCACGACGATCTCCGGCGATATGTAGCCGACCGTGCCGGCGATGCGCGTCGTGTTCGTAGAGGCGGGCGAGGCCGAAGTCCCCGAGCCGCGCGCTTATGTCGGCCCCGAGGAGAACGGTTGCTGGCCTTCACGTCGCGGTGGATCACCACTTGCTCCAACTCCTCTCTGCAGGATCCTGATGCGCTGGTCCCACGACAGGAGTGGCCCGCGCTTGCTTGCACCACCAGGTTCCGGTGCCGCAACCGCCCGAGGCTGGCCACCTCGGCCACGAACCCGCGCATCCCCTCAGTCCCGCCGCTCGAGTCGAGATCCGCATACGCCTGAGCTTTTACTTTTGCAGTTTCTGACGGGGTTGTCAAATGATAAGAATTTGGGTTTTTCGCTTCACCTTCATGGACAGCGTGTAGCAAATCAAGACGCGTACTTGGGCAGTTTTATCACGACGCGCGGCATCCGTGAGCACTGATCACTAATCAGTAATCACCGGTTAGCTGCTGACAGTGACAGAATTACAAATGGCGCGACATTGTCTTCCGCGCGTCGTAAGCTGACTGCTGATTTGCGAAACACGAGAAGACAACGGCCCGAACTCCACGCTCAAGGCCGGAGTTTATGTTTTCGACCCAGCCCATCATCAAAGTTGAGAAAAATCTGGGTAGGGCCTCCAGAACCGGACTTCGAGCAGAGCAACCACAAGAACTCGTAAAGGGACGCGCCGCGCCATTTTATACTTCCCTTTCGCACGATTAGTCCTCTTTTCCCAAATAATAATAGCCTGTGATGAATCACCAAGAAAAAAAAAAAGCGGAATCGCCTACGGTGCGCTTTAGATCCAACGCATCGAGATGCCATCACGTCGATGCATGGCCACTTGGCCAGTGCCCAAGAACTCCGGCCACAAACGTTGATCACGTGCGAGACGCGATTCGCCGAATCCATCATGCCGCGAGGTGGATCGCGGTGGGCTCTGAGCATCAGTTACAAAGCCTAGCGAAAGTTGCTCTGGGCCCGTCCATCTATCTCCCGACTACTCGTAGGGCCCAAACTACCACGAAGCAAAAAATGATGCACAAGTGGTTCCCTTTTCCCTCCACTTTTCCAATTTCTTATCTCGACTCTACCCTTTTCTTCCCCCTTTTCTATCCTTCCACATTCGCAGTCGATTGGCCGCGAATTTTTAAGTTAGCTCCTTTCCCACATTACTTTACTGCTCTATTTTAAACGCAGAGGAAATCTCCGGTGATGTGCATGGAAGCGAACAAGATTCCACAAACTTTTTCCGGCCGTGTTTGCTGTTCTACTCTATAACGCGTCGCCATCGAAGCTTCATCTTCTCTGGACGCGCGCTAATCTGTAATCTCAAAGAATCTGTAATATTCTATTACTCTAATCTGTAATCTCACAGCTCGGACGCGCGCGCGCGTGCTCGTGTACGGACCGCGCTATCCTAAGACACCGGCTATCCCACCGCCGTCGTCCTTCTCTTCGTCGTCTTCCTCCGATAAGTATGGTCGCACGAACTCACGCGAGCATCGGATCGCGTGCACATGGCCAAGCGAACGGCAAAAATCCTGATAAATCATGCAACAACCGTCGTTCAGCTCGTTCAACCGCCACTGGAAATGCTGGATTCAGTGATTATTGTTCGGTCCAAGACGCGCTTGCTCGCTCGTCTTTAGATTCTCAGAATTTCCCGGAGCCCCGTACACCAGGTCCGCGAGAACATGGGAAGAGGTCCGTCGTCGACGGATGCGTCCAAGAATGACCCAATCATATCGGGCATTCAGACCGCATTATGCTATAGATCTCGTGAGTACAAATACTGTACTATACTACTATCCACAAAGCAAAGCAGCCAGCCTCCCAATTATTTGCGTCGAATTGCAATGCAGAGGGGCCTCAATTATTTCTGGCAACCCACATTGATTCGGCTCATGTGCTCGACGGATCGATCGATCGATCAAGCTCCACTGCGTAATATTGTATGTTACTATCTGATAATTGCGGTGCGGGCGAGCCAACCGCACCGACGCGCGCGCGCGAGCCACTGATGATGAGTGTACTGGATAATCAGTTGGTCAGGTTAGAATGGGGATACCCTACTCTAAAAGTGGGGGTGCCAATTGCCATGCCACTTTCTTTTTTATGATTAATCGAAGTGTTCAAACCAGCAAGCTCGGGTAATGGGTTGCTTTCGCCTCTCTCTCTCTCTTTTCTGAAGTACGGCGATCGTTGTGGGCAACTGATAGTTTAATCTGATCTTTGAAGGTTGCTACTAGTCCAATGGCTGGCTGTCCGGTAGCACTTGTTCGAGTAGCTTGTCTGTATTCAGAAAGCAGCGAGAAGTTTCTGTGCTCTGCATGGGATGGGACTATGGAAGCAATGAAACGAACTGAAAAGTTCTAGATGCCTGATACGCCTAATGCACATGAGACGCGATGTGCCAAGTACAAGACCACACGCAGCATTAACATGAAACGAACTGAAAGTTCTAGATGCCTGATACGCCTATGCACATGAGACGCGATGTGCCAAGTACAAGACCACACACAGCATTAACGAGAATTAGGCGAACGTCGTTTCGATTCAGTTCTGGACGCACGCTGGCATTGTATCCGCAAGAGCTGCACGACAGAGATGCTAACAAAAAGTATGACAAGGCATAAATGGTGAGCGGGATCAGATGTCAACCTCGCTACAGGGAGAGGTTGGCGATTGCATTAGTGGGAAAAGGGTTTGGTCATTCGTCACTCCAGCGTGGCACATTAAACTCTGCAGATACAAGTCCATGTGACGCCGAACCGAACTGAAACGAAAAGACCCGAGAAGAGACGAAGGTTTCGACCTAATCTGTATGTGTACATGGCAATGTTACATGCGTATGCATGTGCTGGAGGAAACAGAGAGCTGGACCAAAAACACAGCATTCTTCAATTCACAATCTGGAACACACAGATCTGTTGAATTTCTCGAACAACACATTGCTCTTCTGTTAGAAATAGAAAAGAACAAAGGCAGGAAGTTCAACCGAACTTTAGGTATGCTGCAGTATTGAGCTTGCAGAGGCAAAACCAGGCAATGGGAAAGGGGGAGATGACAAGCGCAATATCAATCAACAAACAGGGCGGGTTTTCAGCTAACTGGAACTAACTCCCTTTACAATCGAAAAAAGGAGGACTATATACATCATCCATTTACACGCCGCAAACGAATCAAAATGGAATCTTGGGCACTCTAATTAACCTCGCTGGAAAGAAAAAAAAAAACACTCTCCATCTCTGTCGAGAATTTCAGAATGTGGGCGTGAGCAGGTTGAGCAGGGAGACTCTGGCGTTGACGAGCGCGCGGTACACCTCCTCGCAGCCATGCTCGGCGGCGTCGACGCACTCCTCGAGCCCGCGCACCTTGCCCATGGCGGCCTTCCTCTCCTCCTCCTCCTCGTTGCAGTAATCCTCGAACGACACGGTCCTCCGCCGGCGGAGGAGGTCGGTGACCAGCCACATCGGGCTGGCCGGCGCGCGCGCGGGCGAGTACGGCGTCGGCGTCCTCGGCGACGGCGCGGCGCTGGCGGCCGACTCGGCGGAGGCCGTCGACACGCCGGCGAACACGGCCGAGGAGGCGGCGGCGACGGCGGCCGTGGCGGCGGCGAACGCGTCGGCGAGGGTGGCCTCGTCGGCCTCGTCGTCGGGCGCCGCGCGGTGGGAGAGGTCCCGCGCCGAGGACGCCAGCCGCGACGTCTCCCGCGCGGACCGGCGCTGCGCGCGCAGCGCGGCGGCGAGGCGGAGCCCGTCGCGGCGGCGCAGCGCGGCGTGCGTCTCGGCGAGGAGCTGGCGGAGGGAGACGAGCGAGTCGCGGAAGCAGCCGTGGAGGTCGGCGAGGAGGAGGAGGTCGTCGAGGAGCTGCTCGGTCCATGGCCGGCGCAGCGCGTCGCGGGCCTGCGGGTGGTGGAGGAGGTCCGCCAGGCCCGCGAGGACGCGCCCGGCCCGGGCGGCCCCGTCGGCGACCCACGCGGGGCCCGTCTGCTCCGGGGAATCGGCCCACGACAGCAGCGCGCGGGACGAGTCGTGCAGCGCGGCGGCCAGCGGGTGGAGGCGCACGGGGAGGCTCGTCGACCGGACCCGCGCGTACGACAACTTCTTGGGCCGCGCGCAGTCCAGCAGGAACGACGGCGCCACCGACTTGGGCGACGCCAGCGTGGACAGCGTCCGACGGAACCCTACAGCCATCGCGTCCCTTCTTTGCTCTGCCCTGGCTCTCGTTTCCCTTGCTCTGCTTCTGCTTCTACTTCGGCTCGAAGGAGGGAGGAGTCTCTCTCGTCTGCCGCTTGGATGCTGGTGGTGACTTGTTCTGGTGGCCAGCAGGGGGTGGCGGTGTTTTATAGAGGGGCGTATGCGTATCGTGCTGTGTCGTGACGTGGAGGCGCAGTAGACTGGTCACTAGTGGAGGGAGAGCGGAGCCCGCACGGGTGGGTGCTGTGAGCCTGTGACTGGGGGAGAGTGGAACACGTTTGACTGGGACTGCGAGCGAAGCCCTCCTGCCGCTAGGGGTGGTTGGCTTGAGGCCGAAGAAAGATGCTTGCAAACACAGACATCTTACTGGACAAGATACTGGGACTACTGGCGTACTACTCTATAGATTGTAGGCTTAACTACCGATAGGGAAAGGTGCTAGCCAAGACACTAGGCTTGCATTTTGAATCTTTGAGTTACTGTTTATGGTCAGGGTTGTTTCCTGTCTTGGGACATCTTTGCGTGCAGAGGAAGTAGTTTATGCGTCTGGAAAGCTTGATGGCTTCTGAACCAAGACCCGAAACGACCATTGTCCAATTGTCCATTGTTGTTGGATCTCCCTGTTGTAAATCTGTGTCATGGTCAAACAATAGTGTTGTGACCATAGATTGTTAATCAAAGTCATACAATATTAAATTTCCAACTATTTGTAATTATATACTCCCTTTTTTTTCAGAAATATTATGCATACATGAGAAATATAATTGGATAGATAAATTAAAAGCGAACAAAGAAATATACGAGGAGAGAGCAAAAAAGAGAAAAATATATTGAGAGGCTCACACATGGTAATCTGAAACAGGACATGACAAAAGGTAATTTTTCATGTTTAGGACGGGGTAGGGGGGACAATGGTCCCCTAGCAGTTACTCCCTCCGTTCATAATTATAGGATGTTTTAGGGTATTCATTTTTTCTCTCAAAATCTCGATACTTGAGGAACACCATCACACACTTCTCACTATCTCTCTTTAACGTAGTCATCTTCCTTTGATGGTAGAATCTGCAGTTGAACCGTAATGGTGCTAGGATTGGCTAGCATTGTTGGCGGATGATGCCCTTTGTGTTGTGTTTTGATCTAGTGAGTGAATGCTTATTTTTGTTTTATATGTTTAGTCCTGTACATCCGGGTCGCCTAGCACGAGCTGGCACGGGCCTGTCAAGGCCCGGCATGAATTAAACCGGGCCGAGACGGCACGGAGGAAAAAACGTGTCGTGTCGTGCCAGCCCACGGGCCTTGGCTGTGGCCCGAGGCACGGCATGAAAGAGATTTTCTATGCTGTGTCGGCCCGGTTAGCCCGTTAAACCCGATTTTCCACAACACATTCAAACATATTCTAGAAAATTTAACCAAGTTTCAAACATATTCCAGAAAAATTTAACCAAGTTTCAAACATATTCTAAAAAACAATTTTAACACATTCCAGTTTCAAGCACATTTAACATTCCAGAAGATTGGCCAAGTTTCAAAATTGTAAAAGAAAGAGACACAAATGATTGGCCAAGAGAAATTTGAAATACTTTCCAGTTTTCAAAATGTTAGAGCTTGTGAATGCTGCCTCATTAAAAACCTTTGGTCTAAGGAAAAAAGAGTGCAGCAGCTCTAAGATTTGGAATCAACGTTCACAAAGCACAAGTTCAATAAAGCCAGATTACACACATCAAGCAGCAACACTGGGAACATTCTCCCGATCTACATCTACATCCAAATATTGGTTCTCATAGCATGTCTCAAGCTCCTTCTGATGCTTCTCAATGGTGTGTTGCTTCCTATTCTCCCCTTGCCTCCAATCTTTCAAGCATGTAAGAATTTCCACCATGTCACTGGTCAAGCTCCGATGTCTCTCCTCAAGAATCCTGTCAGTTAAACTAAAAACAGACTCTAAACTAATAGTAGAAACAAATATAATCAAAACATCCCTAACTAAACTGGATAGAATAGGGTAAGTCTGTTTGTGTTCATGCCACCAGAGCCGCCGGAGCGGAGCAGAGACGGCGGACGCGGGGGCAGGGTGGGGAGGAGTGAGACGCCAAGGCGGGGTGGAGGAAAAATGAGGGGAGGCGGTGGGGAGCTAGGGTTTGAGCCCTCTTTTATACGGGAGCCGACGCAGGATGGGGTGGGGTTGGGCCGTTGGGGTGGGCCGTGTCTAGACGGACCGCCATGCGGGCCTTGTCGGGTCGACAACAAAACGTGTCGTGCTCGGGCGGCCCATCGTGCCGGGGTGACAATCCAAGCACGGCACGATGGGTCGGGCCGTGCCCGTGCTCGTGTCGGGCTAAATCTTGCGGGCTTGCCGGCCAGAAAATCCCAGCCCATATGTACAGGACTATATATGTTGCATGGTCTATTGTGTAAACTATGTGACCGAATTTATTCACTTTTCTTGGTTTCTCCCATGTTTTCTAAAAACGTGCTATAATATTAAACAAAAGGAGTATCTCATTTCATCATTTTCTCATCCATCAAAGTCATTTTAGTTCCATCAAACTAATATTAGCATGCTACCAAGTGATAACATTGTGATAGCGCTCGCATTGTCCACCATCAATATTGTAAGGTGCTATCTATTGAAGGAGTTGAAACTCATCGTTACTAGATCCTCGAACAAAAGGAAGAGTGGATTTGTATAAGCAACTTAGTTGCTATCTTTACATTTAAGTATAAAGGTAATAATTAAGATGAGTGATAATGAATTTAGGTAAGCTAACCTCATAGACGAAAAGATGGAATATAAAACGTTGATTTTACTATTATGACATGTATAAATGACGAGAAGCAACACAATAGGTGAGGGTTTACATAACCGGTCGGCTAACTAAAAGATCAGTCAAAACCGACTGGTTGACTGGAGGAAACCGAACCTAAAATTATAGCAGTTCAGTTAGTCGGTCAATTTCTCTAATTAACTAGCGGTTTTTTACCGACACGAGCCGGTCGGCTGCACCGATTATGTGAACCGTGATCTTTTAGAGTAACATATCAAGAAGCTCCTAATTACGTATGTCGGATGTTGATCCAACGAACCGAGACGTATGGATCTTGGTCTCAAGTGGGAAAGTAGTAGTCAGGTGTATATCCAAAAAAAATCTTTAAATGAGCCAGGTTGGCACCTGATGATGAGTGTCACCAGATTTCTTCCCTGTAGCAGGTGCCCCCCATCGCTAGATCCGCGGTGCACACGTGGCTAGCCTCGGCGCCCGCCGGCGTGCGTCGGAGCGCGCGCGGGGCCCCGCCCCACCCGCCGTGCTCGTGCCGCCAGCCCGCCCGCCGATTGATTGGCGCGCCTGTTCGGTCCGCGTCGATGACCTGTATGTAGGCCGCGCGAATTAAATGGCGCGGCGCGCTGCTCCCTCCGATCGCATCCACCCATACCCATATCATCGCCTTCGATCGCAGTTGCTATTGCAGCCTTGCAGGTTTGCAGGTGGTGGTGGCCCGCCAGCCCGCGCGCTCGCGTCCGGCCCGGTTCGGCGAGAAGGCGACGGACGGGTGCGCCGCACCAAACAACGAATCATTGGTCCGACCCGTCCCCGCGGGACCCAGCCCGCGCCGGCACTTACGTTTAAGTCCGGCGATCGATGGCGACGCTAGTGCGCGCCTCTGCTGCTTTTCGCTTAACCCACTTTTTGATGACGATGATTAAAAGGCTCCCAATCCCGATCCCTCACGTGTTTTCGGTGCGCGTTTAGTTCGGTGATGCAAAAGACGCGCGCGCGCGAGCATCCATCTTGGCTGGACCAGGCATGCATGGGACTGGGTGCGTGGTACGGATTCCTCCGTCTCCGTGCATGTATGAAAAACGCTGGAGTTGGGCGCGGGCGCTGTGCATGCATGTTACTAGCGTGCTCGATGGTGGATCGTTGGGTGCGGTCTCAGATGGCGTTAAAGTGCACGCATTCACTCACTAGTACCACCACGCAGGAACTGGTCTCACCACTTTGATTCCGCGACTTGGAGCGAGCGAGCGAGCGACCGAGATAGGGGCACGTCGAGACCGGTTCAATTCAACCACGGCAGGATCGGTCGTTGTCGCTTGAAAGCCAGCAGCCGGGGCAGAGCAGTAAACAGGTCAAACAGGGCGGGGCAGCTTGAGCTCTCGGCCTCTCGCTCAGTTCATCACCAGCATCAGCCAATACGCCTTTTGAGCTCGGTTCACCGTACCAGTACCACTATCATCAGCAAAGGTCATTGCTGACATGATGCTCGTATTAGGTAACCTGAGCCCCAGAGCTCGCGCTCGCAAGGGATAGGATTTCATACATGAAAGCGATAGCTAGCTGAGAGCCTGAGAGAGACTGCACCTGGACTGGACGCCATGGCCAGGTAGTCCAAATCGATCGGCCAATTAAAATAAGGCGCACCGGCATTGCAACCCCCAGTCGCATACGCTCGTGGAAAATCACCCAGGTGTAGTCATCGAACCGGTGAATACTCTATTGTGTACTGTCAACTCTGATCTCCTCGGTTACTTTACTTCAGGTGCGTTCCGGCCTCCGACCAGCACGTACGTCATCAGTGAGCTCTACTAGTTATTTGGTTCCCGAAAGCAACAGGTGCATTTGTGCTGAAACAACAAGTCACGGGCAGGCGAACGGGACGTGTAGACTTTCGTTTCTCTCGTACCACGAGAGATACAGTACGGTATAGTTGTACTGATGTGTGCATTCATGCGGCGGCGCCAAGTTGCCGACCGTGTCGCAGGAGGCGGGTATGTCAACGGCGGCTGCAAGCCTGCTGAGCCTGTGAAGTGCAGAACGATACTGTTCGCATACGGTGCATCGAGCTTTGGTTAATTAGCAGAGAAGAGCAGGTCAACCGTCCTTGTCAAGTGGCTTCACGAGAACCTGTTTCCTCCTTTCTCAAACTTGACGAATCGAAAGGTCCCCACTGAGACGATGGCGCGGTGTATTAATGTGACTGAGAACAGTGGGCAGTCACGACGAAGTCAACCGCTATGTACGGACGAACTCCCACATGGGCGTGACTAGCCGGACGGCTCGAAAGGTCCGGCATTGTTGCGCGCCCGCGTTACCGAGAGATGGAGCTATGCAAGCAGCTGGGCGCCGCGTAGGATGCCAGACGCCGACGAGCCCTTCTTCTGCTGTGGCTTGGGGTTGGCCGATTGGGGAATGGGGAGTTGGGGACGACGCGTAGACATTTCACATTTCAGTTTCGTGCGAGCCGGGCCAGTTGGAGTAGGAATTCAGGGCTTCAGGCCACCTTTGAAGTCCGTGGGCCATATACGTTCTTCTTCTTTTTTTTCGAAATATGTCCATATACGTTCTTCGTCCTCAACGGGCCAGCACACTCAATATCACAACGGGACTAGCTCCAGGAGGACTTGTGACGGAGGAGATATTGATCTGGCTATGGGCCGGTCCATCGTTCACTTTGGCAGGCCGTCTGTATCCTTTTCTTTCGCGAAATACACTGTCTGTGTCTTGTGCCCCCCCCCCCCCCCCCACACACACACACTCAGACTCAGCCCGTCTATTTCCTCTTAATACTTCATCCTGGAGACCTGGACCGAGTCAAAATCGTTGGGACTGTTGAGGAACTCTACTCACGAAATTGAGGTTTTGTGACATCTGGCCTCGTAGACAGACGTGCGCATGCTATCATGCATAATGATCCGTTCACGTCTGATGAAGAGTGAGGCACACCGCACACCCACGCTCTGCCGATGTGCAGCGGCAGCGAAGCGAGAAGTGTCAAATGCCGATTATTATTGCCGGGTCTAAAACATCATCAACTCAAACTAATTCACCATATTACACTTGTGCACCACGTAAATATCACCAACTAGTTTTTCGTGCTTCGGAGGACGGTCGGGCGCAGTGTAAAGGATAATAACAGTGTCCGTGCAGAAGCAGAACCAATATCAACTGAATCCCAACAGCTTGGCCATCATGAGCAATCAGGTTTTGTTTGTCTAAGATGGCGCAGATACAAAGCTCGGTGCTCCTCGGGAGCCTCAAGGAATCACAAGGTTCAGGACAAACAAAGATTGGTCGGCTGGATCCTCTTCCCTTTCTGATCAGCTTCAGCTCCATATCTGTGCGCGTACTTCTGTAACAGCAAAGTGCGGCAAGTGGCGGATGCTGGCCGTTTTCTCTGTTCCAATGCCGAGCACAGACTGGGCATGGACATACAACCGGTGACGTCAGTGGTTTAACCTGGAGCTACTGTTGGATGCAGAAATCTTAAGCATCCGTCTCCAGAATCTGCCAAACAAACAATTCCGGTACCCTCCAGCCGCGTGACCTTGGCTTCCTCCTCGTACGCCGGTGTCACTACCCATTCTGCTGCATCCGGAACGAGTGGCCCAGAGGCGCGCACGCGTAATTGAAGTGGACGCACCCGTCGTGGACGACCCAAACCATCATGACAACACTCATCTCCTAACAGAACCCGGCGCACGAGCCATCAGCGCTAGCCTACACCGCACCAATCTGCGCGTCGAGCACTGCGCTGCAGCGCACCACACCAATCAAATCAGTATTGCCTATGAGAACCGCATCATGAATAATTCCTGATGCGAGTGAAACCCGCTGTGACTGATAGGGAAGCCTAATCTGGAAATTGAGGTTTGTGACATCTGGCCTCGTACGGGAACAGACGTGCGCGTGCCATCATGCCACGCGTAAGGATCCGCAATCCGTTCACGTCTGATGAAGAAGAGTGAGGCACACCCACGCTCTGCTGATGTGCAGCGGCAGCGAAGCAAGAAGTGTCAAAAACCGATTATTGTTAGTTCTAATACTACGTCGTTAGCTTAAACTAATTCATCATGATTACAAACCTAAACCTAGCGGGGACAAGTCATGGGATGCGTCGCTAACTCGTTTTGCAAGGAGCCATCGTGGAGTCTCGTGAAGATCGTGCTTTTGGAGAAGGACTTGATGCCTTGTCGAGGATTGCAGTGGTAAGTGAAGAAAGATAATGCCGCTAAGATTCATGCCATCAATGGTAAACTTGCTGCTAGTGGCAACTATCAATGCTAACATCAAGATTGGTTTAGGGTTCTCCTCCTTTTGAAAGCAGCATCCCAACACGAGCATGAACTACTCCAGGAAAATGGAGGTCATGAATGCACGAGACTATATGTCAAGTGACATGGTCACCGTCACCGAACTCACCGTACCTAGACGGTGCCATGTGCACTCCGATTTCTCTGAGCAGACACAAAGGTTGATGCTCTCGGCAGTGTTAAGGACAAAGAACGAATGGTCGGCTGGTGGATGCTAGCCATTACTCTGTTCTAGCGTCGAGCAGAGAGGACAACCGGCTATGTCACTTTGCTTAATATATGGAGGCACTGTTCGATGTAGAAAACGCTAAACGCCGGTCTCAGAGTGTGCCAAACAATTCCGGCCGCGTGACATCGCTTCCTCCTCGTAACGCCGGCGCCACTGCCCATTCCGCTGCATCCGGAACGAGTGGCCCAGACGCGCGCACGCAGAACCGGAAGTGGACGCACCCGTCGTTGACGACCCAAACCATCATGGCAACACTAACTGAAACCAGTGCCCACGCTAATCTATCAGCGCTAGCCCACACCGCACCAATCAATCTGCGCGTCGATCACTGCACTGTTTCAGTTTCAGTGCACACCCAAGTAGACATAACAACAAAGCGGAACAATTTGACTCTTCCGACTCTCTCATCCATCATTCCATTTCCATCCATTCAAAACAGACGGCTTGGAAAAAATAAATACAACAGAAAAGAAGAAGAAACAAAAAGGCAACAGAAAAAAAACTGTACAATCCCCAAATGCGGGCTTCGTCACTGCCACTCCTGCGTGTCGCACGGGTAGCACCCTTCCTGCGCGACGTCGGCGATCTGCACCCCGGCGTCGTATACACGGCCGGCCTCCCACCGGCGTGGCAGCACCTCCCTCTCCGCCCACACCCACTTGCCGTCGTACCCGCCCGTCACCACCAGCCTGAACTGGAGCGGGCCCGCCGGCGCCTGGCTCGTGCTCCACGCCGGCCCGTGGTCCCGCGTCATGAACCGCCAGTTGGACTTGCCGACCTGGTCAAAGAACGCACACAGCCACGACAGTCAGGACACATACACGCTCCATCCCATGAATTCGAATTCAAGATAGTAGTACAAACGAACACGCACGCGCGCTTCGAACGTTGTTCGCTGCGCTGCCCTCAGTTTTCTTTCAAATTCAAACTTGTTTCAAGAAGAAAAAAAAAACAATTGATGGAAAAAAGTAGAGGGGGAGGAATTGAGTTACCGTTGCGACGTCGACGGCGACGATGTCGGTCTGGCCTCCCTGGTACAGGAACCTGATGGCCAGGTCGCTCGGCGGGCGGCTCCGCTCCTCGACGCGTACAGACAGGTTGTGGTCCGGGTACTGGCACGGCACCCTGCACACAACACACGCATCGAAACCGACGAGCCGCTGATGGTTAATCCCTCCAAGCAAAACAAACCGTCACGAGACAGCACTCCCGGTGCCGGGTGGTGACAAACTGAAAATCAGGAAGCATCCGGCGCAACCGACACCGTGCGCACAGCGAGGAGGGCACCTACCGCTTGTACTCGACGTCGACGACGCGCCGCCGCCTGAGGGTTGCGGCGGCATCGCCCCCGGCCCCGGCGCGCGCCATGGCTGCGTACGCCGCGCCGCTGAGCACGAGGTCCGTGCGGTTGCTCGCCGCCCGGCCCGTGACCACCACCCGCGCGCCGCCGCCGCTGCAGAGCTCGGCGTCCGTGCACCGAACCTGGTAGCACGCGCCACAGCCCACGCCGCCGCGGTACAGAGCGGGGCCCGCCGTGGCGGCGAGGAACCCGCCGCCGCCGCCGCCCAAGGACGCGGCGAGGGAGCCGTACCCGCAAGAACCGGCTGCACGTACGCACAGTGTTTTTTCATCAGCAACCCGAGAAATTCAACAATCTTGCAATAAGCCGAAGCGTGAACTCAGCTTGGGTGCGTACCGTTGAGGGCGAGCGAGGAGGCCTGGTAGGTCGCCTTGGACCGGCGCACGCAGCGGTCGCAGCCATGAGCTGGAGACAACAACAGCAGCACGACGGAGAAGAGCAAGAACGGGAGAGAGCAAGAGGACGAGGTGGCAGCCGCCATGGATTGTATCGAGAGCTTGAAGACGTGATTGATCGATCGGGCTGAAGTGGTTTACTTGGGAGAACAGAAAACAACACAACAGGGGAGGAATCCTTGGACGTGGAGGATCCCTGCTTTTATGCCCCACGCGGGCGCAGGTTTTGCTAGCAGTAGCAGCTGGGGGTTAACTGGCACCCAGCACTGCGTAGACAGAAACTTGGAGCGGCCGCAGGAGGAGCAGGACGCAGAATGTTTGGGACGCAGAATTGCACGCGGTTGGGAGACGGCTTTGGGAGGAGCCGCGGATAAAAGAGGGCGGGCGGAGCAGCTGCCGGGATGGCGCACGGTTGGGCGGCCACCGACCGCCTTCGTTGGGGACTGGGGCCTGGACACGCGTGCCGCCGCGTCAGCCAGGCGTGGGGTGAATTCTCGGCGCGCCCCGGCTTCGGCAGCCTGGCACGTGGACACGGTACATCAGTGCATAACCTGGTGCCGTACTGTTCGCTTCATCGTCACTGAATCCGTTAGCGCTCAAAGGTTGGACAGCCAGCACCTAACCGATGTGTGCGTTGTCTGTTCGATCCTGCTAATGATGAGCCATCCACCTCCCAGTTTCTTTTTTTTTAAAAAAAACCTGCACGGCTAATTGAACGAGTAACTGCCAGAGTAAAATCCATCCATTTCCGGCGGCGAACTGCTGTGGGTTTGATGATAAAAAAGGGCAGGACATGATGGAAAGCAAGTGGGATTCTGTTCTGAGGGATAAGAACGACGCGGGTACCAGGCAGCCAGGGCCTCGCGTGATGATGTGGAGCTAATGATTCAGGCTTATCGCCGCGCGCGCCACCGTCCACTGGGTTCTCTTTTCCTTCCCCGGGCCGCCGCGCCGGGTTGCATCGTTAATCGCACGAGGTTCGTCTGTTCATGGACCCCCTGTTCCTGCGGATAACGCCGACTACTTGATGATGATGATTAGTCTTAAACTGATCCGGTGGTTCACACCGGTCTTGATCAGGACACGTCGTCAGGCGTCTCGTCCTTCCACGCCCGTCGCCAATTTTGGATAACTACCTCGCGTGCGTGCATGAACGTGTTCAAGTCCAATCGAAACATCTCTCTTTTTATACCGTTTGAGAAGGATGATTCATTCATTATTTTCTTCAATCAATAGCTGTGTAGGCCACGCTGTGAAAGCCATGTTGTGCTTACCCAACTGTATACTATTGTATCAGCGGTCCTAGTACCAGTCTAGAAGATCTTCCATCGTGTCGTCTCGTTTTGGAGCAAGTCCTCTGTGCTCCTGCTGGGGTCCGTTTCAGCGTAAGAAGCTCCAGCAGAGTAGCTGGTGGCGGCAAGATAATTACACCGTCAACTGGGGAATCATGGAAATGAGAAATTGCAAAAAAAATTTCTTACATGACTAGCTAGTGCGCTCGTGTAGTGTATCCAAGGTTTTGAGTGGCGAGATCACTAATGAGATTACAGAGCGTTGACTGATCACGGCGAAGGAGACCCAATGCATCTTCATTCCTGCTCAATTGCCATCCATGAAACGGAAGCCGCTGTCACGGTGCTCGCGGCAGGGCGTGTCCCTACAAGGCTTATGGATAGCATAATCAGTGTTCTCCCAATCATGCTCATTATCCCATCATAGATGTAGGTCCTTATCCACTTCTTAATAATGCGAAAACGACTTAATAATCAGAACCGCAGGATCCTCCAATATTGAAGTGGAGGCGTGATCTCCACGAACATAATATAATTCCGGCAACTTGCCTTTTATTCGTTCCAACGGGTGATGTGCAGAATGTAGCGAGTGGTGAATGCTATATGCTATAGTACTACTATCACTAGAAGTTGTCGACCAAAAAAGCATAAATGTAGGCGTTGGGAGAAGTGAGCCACATGCTACACGGAGCAACACATTAAGCCAAACTCTCTATAAACAACACGGTTTTAGAAGCTTGGAAGTATGATGCAATTATCCTTTTCTTTTCACTAAAACATGTTGGCTATGCTTCATAGCATTGGCACGCTGTGACCACTGGCCATGCTTGGGAACCACTGTAACCAACCGACCATGCTTTTTTTTCTATAGTGGAATTATCCGGTTTTAATAGAAAACATATGAAGTTTGGTACATCAGCTGCTGCGACCATGCTTCTGTTTGAGACATATTCATCAAATCAGTTGCGAGAAGCTTATGTTTGTGTTAAGACCCTGTTTGGTAGGGCTCCAGCTATGGTTATGGTTTCTTTAAAAAATCAGCTTTTTTAGTTGTGGTTGTGGTTGTGTCTGAAATTATTTATCAAAATATCTTATTATACAGTTTCTCTAGTAGCTTCAAAAAATAAAGAGAGAACCAAGTCAAAAAATAATGGATCCCTTGGAGGAGAAGCACCTGAAGCTGGTCGGAGTAATTGTATGTGATAACAATGGCAATGTCATTCTAACCGTCTGGCGAGCTATTTTTCAGGCTGCATCAGCGGAAGAGGTGGAGGCGTTGCGTAAAGGGACTAAGGATGACCGCTGAATGGATACGAGATAGAGTGATCCTCGAGTCGGACTGTTCGGAGATGATCAAAGCAGTTGAAAGAAGAGGAGTACAACAGTCCAACCAGTGCTTCATCATGGATGACATTAGGCTGGTCAGAAATGACTTGTCCGAAGTTAATTTTTGGGCCATTAGGAGAGAGCAAAACTGTGCTGCTTATGAGCTCGCGTAGCTGGCTAAACGCACTACTCATACCGCTATGTGGTGTGTGAGGTGGCCTCGATGCATTGAACAACTGATTGCTCAAGAATGTAATTCGTTATATGAGTAATCAATAAAGCTCTCTCTTAGTTAGTAAAAAAAAAGCACCCAAAGCTACCCAGACAGCTCTGGCTAGGTGCTTTTTCGGATCCGGCTCTCCTTTTATTTCGAACAAACAGTTTAAAAAGCATTCTTGATAATTTTTTTTGACGAAGCTACATAAGAAGCCAGAGCCAAAACTAAGGGTGACAATAAAACTCGTAATTCGATAGCTCGCTCGACTCGGAGCCGAACTCGGCTAGACTTGACTCGACTCGTTCTAATTTCAAACGAGCTGAACTAATTTATTAGCTCGTTATGTTAACGAGCCAGCTCGAGCGGGCTCGTGAGCTGGCTCACGAGCCTAACAAGTCGTGTAATGTTTAAAACTATAGGCTACCTGTAACTATGGACCATGGTCTAATCTACTCACAAGTCAACTTAATGGTATAAATATAAACTCTAACTGTATAAAGATAATAATAACCTACTTTTAATGATTTAGAGTGATAAATTTGAAGTTGAAGCACTACTATTTTTTCTCTTATATAGCTTATAATGAATACTTATTTGTAAAAATATATTATTTTTTATAAAAAACATATATTTTAGTGACCAAAATTAATGAACATATAGATAAGTAATATTTGATTTATAATTTAAATATATTTGATGGTTTAAAATATATAATATTTTTATATGATGTATGCTATTTCTTTATTTTTTATTAATAAATAAAATAATTTTTTAAAGTAAAACTCGATAAGCCATAATGAGCTAGCTCGTAAACATAGTAAATCGAGTCGAGCTATAATATTAACTTGTTACTATAATGAACCGAACTGAGCTAGCTCGTTATACTAATGAGCTATAACCAGTTAGTGCCGGCTCGCCTCGACAGCCAGCCCTAGCCAAAGCCCTGATCAAACAGGGCCTAAGTGGGATTGCATTTCATGCGGCATCTGGACTTCCCGTGACCCTACTCTTTGCACAGCAAAAACTACGCGGCCTTCAGCCCATCACGCCGGAGACGACGTCCGTGGCGCTCGGCCAGCTCCCGGAATCTGACGTGCGCCGGTTGACGGGCGTTCAAGCCTGTCATCAGTGCCACTGCCCGTTAACGCGTAGCGCGCAACTGACATCTCACTTCCAATTACTACTGCCTGCTGGAGTTCAACGATTGCACCTTGCCGTCCACTCCGGCAACTCCTGAATGGAGCAGCGACCCCTGTTCCTGATGATTGATGAATGCTCGAATCCGCTGACTTCGTCAGTCAAACGTTAAACAATGCGTTTGACGTCAACCGTGGCCACATAGGAACATAGTCAGCGCCCCATGCCGTAGTTAACTACTAGTAGTATATTCACTGCGCGCCGTTGACTGGCCAAACAGCTGCTGCGGCTCGCGGCAGTTGAGCAGCTTGCGACGCGGGAATTTTACTCTTCGGCCTAGTTTGGCAGCACAGGGCAAGCAACCCGGGGTGCGTGCTCCTGCGCTGGGAAATCCCTGCATGCTTCCATCCCCGGGCGCGCGCTTCCCTGCGGGCGGTCCATCCCTGACGGTACTTGGTAGCAGAAGCCGCAGGGCAGTCCGTCCCCGACGGTACTTGGCAGCAGAAGCCAGAAGGAATCAAGCCGCGATTTGAGGAGAGCAGAGACGAATCATCCGCCTCTTGATCAGGGCAGGCACGGGAGAGGAGAGGCAGCGGCGGAGAGGAGAGGAGATACGGCGAGGTCGCCAGAGAGGTGAGGAGAGGCGGTCGGGAGTGAAGATGCGGCGACGACACGAGGCACTCCGGATCGAGGAGAGCGGAGGCGGCGACATGCAGAGGATTTTCTTCCCTGGCTCCGTAGGCGATTTTTTTTCTTCCCGGGAAAAAGGACTGAATTCAGGGTAGGCCTTCCCGTAATTATAGGCTCCCAAAGGACACGGTGGACTTCCCCGAGCTGTTTTCCCCGCGGGCCGAATTCACCAGGATTAGGCCGGGATTCCTACGGGGATTTGAGTTTCCAAACGAGCCCGACGGTGGTGGGGCGAGCTCGCCATGCCGCCTGCCTGCTGTTTCAGCGCGGTGTTCCGTGCCGTGCCGGGCGCGTGCGGTTTTCGCATACTCTGCGCGCGCGGCACGTCTGTTCACTGCTCTTCCTGTTGGCTCGCTGCATGCGCCGCAGCATGGCCACCGTAGCCGTACGGCTGGCGCAGCGCCGTGCGCGGGCCGGTCATGGTCAGCAGCCGCGGCGGTTGTCGTGTCGCCTCCTCACCGCCACCGCCCACCGGCTTTGCTTTTGCGTTTGCCCGGAAGGAAGGAATCCGCTGCCGTCGACGTCGACACGCTCAGAAAGGGCTGCGGCTGCTACCTCATAGTATAGTTACATTGTCGTGTCGGGGACTCGGGGCCGGAGTTAACAGTGATATCTTGCAGGCCGCCCGTCAAAAATCAGAGTAGATTGTTTTAACCGCCGCAGGAATATTATCAGTTGCCTGTCACTTGCGAAAACGAAACCGAGGAAGAGTTACACTGGGCCAATCAGACGCGATCAGATTCATGCTTCCACCGGAGAGACATCATACGATTGGATACTACAAACATAGTGCCCAGAGGTAAAGGTACCTTTCGGCACTGTCCAAATCCATCAGTCTCGATTGAACTAAAGAGGGTTGGAGGATACCCCTTTACTTTCTCTAATTGACACCCCTAAGCCATAATGCAGCGGAACGTTCACTCATAAAGTAGGGACTTGTTAATTTTTAGTTGACTGAAAATTTGAGCAATTTTCAATCACCGTTTTGAGCCATCAGATCTCCAACAATTTATAATTATTATACAAATAATCTTATAAAAAAATTAAAACATAAAGTAACAAACCATTGACTGTAAGTTTTCAGTCAATTGAAAGCTAGGAAAATAATAAAAGTAACATTCAGAGATATTCTCCCACTAATTAAACAATGCTGTTATCATTGCGTGTTCTGAATGACCAACAACGATAGTAATAGTCAGGATTACAAATGCAATTTCTTTTTATGAAATGGCAGGAGCACTGTCCTTCAATCAGGATACAAATCTGTTTACAAAGCATAATCTGAATTTTCACGACTGTTATTTTCTGGACTAGCCTGCTCCCCTGGGAGGCTCAAACGCCAACTTGTGCATGTCGATCTCCTTCCAAGGTGGGCCATGAAACCTGTAGCTGGATTAAGCCTTTGGCCTTGTGCCCTTGTTACCGGATTCCACTTCTTCCAAACGATCCATTAGAGATATAGGATTGCTCCAGCTTGTTGTCTCCACTGTTTCTCTGTTGTTCCATGCTTATGGTTTCCTGGAACCAGTCAGCCAATCCATCCTCGCTCCCCTGTTGTGCGCACTAATCATTCATCTTCAGCCAGGAACTCAAAAATTCAAAACTCCGTTAAGTTGCACTACATCACTAGGCATAATGGTGTTTCCTCGTTCAGAATGCATAGGTACACGACCCACCCCAACTTGGAAGGTGGCCTGCCGCCTAAAGTTTTTGATGAATAGTAATCCAAGCAAACGAGATCACCTTCAGTTCAGCTGTGCTCTCCGTGATTTTTGAAAGCTTCAGGAGAGCCAATAGCCTGTGTCTTGTAGGCAAATTTCCTTGGGTACAGACTGCTGATCATCCATCTCCAATGCAGCAAATACTTTCTATCAGTTTGCAGCATGACACCTTGCTTTGACACATCTTGAGCACCTTTCATCATTCGGACCAACTTCAGTTGTCATTCTGCAACTCCTTGTTCATGGTCCTGTTTGGATCATGGATGTCCAATGTGTCATGGACACATTATGGGACTGCAAAAGTTTATGTACCCATGGCAGAAGTAATAGAAACTGTTTACTCCATCAGATTCTTAACAAAATAAAAGGTCGTCAATTTGCTTCTTTTGTTAGTTATTTCCCCTGCATAGAAAAGTTATATTCATCAGTCCTCATGAAAACCAAAACTATATGGGCATTGTTATTATGCGTTTTCATGATGACATGTATCTGTTGCATGCCATCCTAAAATCAGCAAGAAAAATGCTTACATGACATGACATGGTAAAACATTTTGATGTTTCTGACAAAGTATCACTGTATTGCTCTGTGCAAGAGGAATTCATGTAGAGATCAAGCTTCATTCTGTGACTGAAACCTTCAGCACGGAATAGAGTAATCACCGACAATTCCAAGTAATTCATCTTGCTCAGATGCACTTTCCTCTTCATCAAGATGAGCAAAAGAAGATGAATCAGGCTCATATCCAGTGTGTTTCATCTCAGCAATCAAATCATTCAACATCTGATACAGCTCCCTTGACCTCGGATGGACTTTGTCTCCTACAAGGAAACCATGCATCTCGCTTTGCACCTCAATCCAGCTACAACCAGGTTCCTTCTTAAGCCGTCCCTGTCTCATTAGTCTTCTTGTCCTTGAAACATCAGCCCATTTACCTGATTCAGCATATACATTTGAGAGAAGAATATAAACAGAAGAATCATCTGGATCCAATCGTAGAACGTTGCTAGCAGCAAGTTCGGCCACTTCAATATCTTGACGGATCTTGCAAATGCTAAGTAGAGTTTTCCAGATGACCGCATCTGCTTCAAAAGGCATACTGCTGATAAATTTCAGAGCTTCCTGTGGCCCCTTAGAGCGCCCTAATATATCCACCATGCAAGCAAAGTGTTCCAGTTGTGGTTCCAATTTGTAGTGGGTAGTCATCAGATGGAAGTAGCGGCATCCATCATCTAGCAGCCCAACATGGCTGCAAGCTCTAAGAACTGCAACAAAAGTTGCATGATTTGGCATAACATTCTCTTTCTGCATCCTCTCAAACATCTTTAGTGCTTCCAATCCTTGGCCATGGAGTGCATAGCCACATATCATAGCATTCCATGACACAAAATCCCGTTTCTTTGCCTTCTCAAACATTTGCAGTGAATCTGGCATATTACCACACTTGGCATACATGTCTACAAGAGTGCTAGATATATATTCATCTCCAAGCATTTCTTGCTTGATAATCTGACCATGGATCTGTTTTCCAAGCTCAATTGTAGCCAGATTAGCACAAGTATCAAGAACGGTAGCATAAGTAAAATGATCAGGAATTAATCCCATATCTAGCATCTTTGAGAAGAATTTCTGTGCTTCTTCACTCTGTCTGTTGAGTGAAAATCCTGATATGATAGCATTCCATGAAACAAGTTCTTGCCTTCCGATTCTGTCATGAAGTTTCTGAGCCTCTGTAATCATGCCACACTTGCAATACATATCAACAACAGTGCTTGCTACAAAACCATCTGAACCAAGCCCAGACTTGATAACTTTATCATGAACCATCAACCCATACTCCAAAGATTGTAAACTTGCACAAGCCTTAAGAACACTACCATATGTGAAATCATCAGGTTCCATACCGCAGCGCAGCATTTCATTAAAATGAGCTATAGTATCCTCATAACGCTCGTTTTGCTCAAGAGCTGCAATAATAGCATTCCAAGAGACTGAATCTCTTTGCTGCATCTCCTGGAATACAAGGTATGCCTCTGCCAATGCTTTGCACTTCCCATAAAGATCCAGAATTGCATTTCTAACACAAACATCCACATGAAAACCTGATTTAATTGTTAAGCAGTGGACTTGCAACCCCTGAAAGTACCCCTTAACCTCAGCACAAGCACTAAAGACACCAGATAAGCTGACGGCATCAAAACCAATGCCAGACCTGGTCATGAACTGAAATAGTTCCATAGCTTCAGCTCCTAGCCCTGCACGTACAAGCCCAACCATCATAGCGTTGCACGTCTCCACAGTATGGCTGGGCAAACCAAAGAATGCCCTTCTAGCATCAACCAGGCTATTAGCCTTAGCATACACGTCCACAATGGCTGTCCCAACAACACGGTCAGAATTAAATTTATTCTTTATGGCATGCGCGTGTACCTGTTTAGCAGTTCTCAGGCATGACAATGCGGCACAAGATCTGAAGACACTGGCATAAGCTGGCTGGCTCACCCCGAGTCCCAACCTCTGCATCTCTGCAAACAGCTCCAGCCCACGCATGTACTGCTCATTCTGTACACATCCAGCGAGAGCTGCACCCCACGAGACCCAGTTCCTCTCGTCCATTCCGTAAAAGAAGCGCAAAGAGTCTTCTAAACTCCTGCACTTGCCATACATGTCCACGAGAGCACTTCCACTTCGGACATCAACCTCCAAGCCCGTCTTTACTGTCAATGCATGAATTTGAACACCGAGCACCAAATTTTCGAGACCACCACACGCCTTAAGAAGGACAGCAAACGTTGTCCGGTCGGGGGCGACACCACGGCTCGCCATCTCCAGAAACAGGCCCACCGACTCTCGGAACATACTGCGCTGGCAGTAGCTCGAGACGAGCGTATTCCATGACACGATGTCCGGGTCCGGCATCGCGTCGAACAGCGCGAGCGCGGCGTCGATGTCCCCCGCGTGAGAGTACGCCGTGAGCATGGTGTTCCACGAGACCGTGTCCCGGTGGGGCATCACGTCGAACACCATGCGGGCGTGGGCGGCGCCCGCGCACCGTGCGTACATCTGGAGGAAGCAGTTGGCGACGAAGGCGGTGGGTACAAACCCGGACACGAGCATGCGCGCATGTGCGGCGCGGCCAGCGGCGAGGAACGCGCGGCCGCCGTTGGCGCAGAGCTGGAAGAGGTGGGAGAAGGTGGCGTTGGGGAGGGGCCCCGCCGGCGCGGGGGGCGGCCGCGACATCGGGGCCTAGGGGAGTGCGCGAAGCCGGAGGCGGTGGTCATGTGCTAATGCCCGGAGGCGACGCGGTGTGTGATGAGGTGCGAGAGCGGGAGCTGCCACTGCCACTGCCACGCCACGCCATTGGCGGGTGTTCGCAAGCGGCGCTGGGATTGAGCGAGCGAACGTTGTTGGGCTGGCTGTGGCTTGCTTCTTTGTTTTTTTTTCTAGAGACGGTGGCTTGCTTCATGGATATGCTAGTATGCTATAGCCCGTACTATATTTTTCTGTGATATGGGGCTTCGGTATGGGCCATTAAGTCATCAAAATCCAGCCCAAGCTCTGTGGCAGCTCAAAACACCAAGTAGCACATGATCGTAGTCTTTTTTTTTTTTGAGGCAACCACATGATCGTAGTCGATCTCTAATCCAAATGGTTATTCAGATCCGGAAACTCTAGGGAGCGAGAGCAACAGTGACAGAGCATGACAATAGGGCTAGCGGTGCGACACAACGATGAAAGCGTCGTTGACAGAGAACTCCATTTTAAAAAGATTTTCAGGAGAGAATGTCGTCTTAGCGGTGGATGACGGCTCAACTATGTGTTGAGAGAATGTTCAGCATCGTCGAAGCCGCGGGCAGGAGCGAGTTTTTTTTTTTTTTTTTTTTTTTGACACGGGAGCGAGTGGGGTTGACAACGGAGAGTCACGGTCGAACGCGTGGCGCGTATGCAAAATTGCAAATAAACCAATGTACCATCGCGGTCGTTTCTTCCTACTCTCCCAAACGTTCATCCACCGACGATCGCGCTTGGGCAGCACAGTTAAAAGCTACTACGAGTATATCCCGTATATTCCACGGAATACGTTCCGCATAATCCAAACTGACAACGCGGCCGTTCCACAAAAGGAAAGAGATTAGCCTCCCCCGTCATTGCCAGCAGGGCAGGGCAGGCCTAGAACATTCTGCACACCGGCCTTCACGCGCTCGGTCCATGCCTCCCCCAGCCGGCCCCACTATACAGACACACACCTCCACGTCACACGACGCATCGAGGCCGTCCATCATCCTACCACAGCAAAGCGCAGCGCCTTCCGCCGTCAAATCGTTCTCGCGTCACACTCTGTTCATTCTTCTTCTTCTCTCGCAAGTAGAGGGGGGAGGAGAGGAAAAAAAAAGGGACAAAGAACCTCGCAGCTCACGCGCACACGCCAGGACCCAATCGGACCCGCGGCCGCCGACGCGACCGGATCGGTGCTTAGGTTTTGACGGCATGTCGGGCGGCGGAGAGGGCGCCGGGAGCGGCGATGGTGGCGACACCCCACCCGCTGCCATGGCGACGGTGCACATCCGGTGCGCGAACGGCTCCAAGTTCACGGTGCAGGCCGACCTGGGCGCCACGGTGGGGGCGTTCAAGGAGGTCGTGGCTGGGAGCTGTGACGTGCCGGCGCCGCAGCAGCGCCTGATCTACAAGGGACGCATCCTCAAGGACGAGCAAACCCTAGAAAGCTACGGTGCGTGGCACGCTGACTCGTAGTCTAAACAGCTCACGATTAGGTCATTTTTAGTGGAATCGGACGGTCCGTAGCATGAATTTGGCGATGTGGTACTGAGTCTGCGCGGTTGGAGGTGTCTGTGCAATCCCTGTTTGTGTGTCAGTAACGTATTGATGGTTGCTAGATTCTGCATTTGGTTTCTGTCTGCTATGCATGCTATTTTATAGTAGATTTATCGCATATTGTGCTAGACGGTTAGCTGATACACGTGTGATTGGGTGCGGGTGTAGCGTAGCGTAGCGCGTCGTAACGTATACTGCAAATGTTGATGATTTTCTTGTCGTATCATTAGGTGAAGAATGATACATGTGTGGTTGGGTGATACGGGGCTGGTAAGTGGTAACGTGTACTGCAAATGTTCATAATTTTAATTACTTGTCGTATCTGTAAGCAAAGAAGGCGGAAACGCCTTTTGTCGTGACTCACTTGTAAATTCTTCATGGATCTGTCTTTGGTACTCTTAGTTATGGATGTATCTGTCGTATATTGATAAGTAAAGCAGATATTCCCCTTAGACGGATTGGGAAGTCAATGGTAATCTTGGTACATTAGCTTGTGTTTGCCATGTGGGAGTTACGTTACTATTGTTAGTGAACATATGCTATAGTACACTTGATTCTCCAAAAGTACCGCAACGGTTTCATATTTCTTCAACTTCAAGTATCATATGACATGGGACCAAATAAATTTTAGAGAACCTGTTAATTTACTATATTTGAATGCTGCAGTTGGGTCATGCTTGAACAACCTTTCTGTTTAAAAGCAGAGATGTTTCCTGACGGAGATTGTGATATCCTTGTGTTTCTCTGAAGTTCTGTAATTATCTGAAGTTATTTAGTTTGATGGTTATTCGAACCAGAATCAGTGCAATTCAATGTGCATCTGACGGATTCATTGGTTGATTGACTGCTGTCAGTAATTCTGAATGAGGGGGTGACAACACCCACATTGTTCTCTCCTGTGAAAAACTATGCCATATATGTTAAATTAGTGTCAACTGAATACTGAACAATTGTGACTTTCTGTTAAAGTAAGATCCATTTTAATGCTATATATTGTCATAATATAATCAGGTTCACATTGTAGTGACCCTTTTTTCTTTTGCAGATCCATATGTATTGCCAAAATGCATTGTGTGTATGTGTTCACTTGCATTTGTTTATTGGGGATAGGAGCATTCTCTTTCTTTCTATATTATTGTTGACATACTATTTCAGTTTTGGCTTTATATTAAGCATCTTTAGTAACTCATTACTTGTGCTTCTTGTATTATGCAGGGGTTGAGACCGATCACACAATTCACTTGGTGCGTGGTGTTGCCCAACCAGCTGCATCAGGCACACCTGCTGCTGCTAGCCCCAATGCTTCAACTACTCCTAGCAGTGGCCCAGCAGGTGGCCTTGGAAGCCTATTTCCTGGTATTGGTGCTCCAAGATCTGGCGGGCCAGGTATATTTGGGCCAGGGTTTCCAGAACTAGAGCAAGTTGAGCAGCAATTAAACCAGAACCCCAACTTAATGAGGGAAATAATGAATATGCCAGCGATGCAGAATCTCATGAATAACCCTGAGTTGATACGTAATATGATCATGAACAATCCACAGTTGCGTGAGATCATGGATCGGAATCCAGATCTTGCCCATGTGCTCAATGATCCAAGTGTCCTCCGCCAGACCCTTGAAGCAGCTAGAAATCCTGAAATTATGAGAGAGATGATGCGGAACACAGACAGAGCTATGAGTAACATTGAATCTTCTCCTGAAGGATTCAATATGCTTCGACGCATGTATGAAACTGTCCAGGAGCCTTTCCTAAATGCAACTACAATGGGTGGAGAGAGCAATGCGGCTTCAAACCCATTTGCCGCTCTTCTCGGCACTCAGGGGTCTAACCAACCCAGCCAACCTGCAACAAATGCTCCAGCTCCTGGCTCAGAATCGACAACAGGAACCCCTGTTCCAAATACTAATCCACTTCCGAATCCCTGGAGCACCAATGGTAGGTTCATACTACGTCCAGTACTTTTGAATGTTTACATGTTTTTGTGTTGATGGTGGCATATGTTACATCTTCATCTGTCTACTTAAATCAGCAGCTGGGAATGCACAAGGAGCAACACGGTCAGGTCCTGCTGGCAATGCAAGAACTGGTGCCACTGCTGGGCTAGGAGGGTTGGGTTCACCAGATTTGAGTAGTTTGCTTGGTGGTCTTGCTGGTAATGCAGGGACTGGTGCTGCTGCTGGTGGGCTAGGAGGGCTGGGTTCACCAGATTTGAGTAGTTTGCTTGGTGGTCTCTCTGGTAATGCAGGGACTGGTGCTGCTGGTACACCTGATGCTTCTCTTTTGAGTCAGATGTTGCAAAACCCTGCAATGATGCAGATGATGCAAAGCATTATGTCTGACCCACAGACTATGAACCAGGTCCAGTTTATTTCAACTTGAGCCAACCTTTTCTTGTATGAGTATGATTATTTGAGTCTTAACAGTGGGCTGTTCTGTAATTTTCTTGTTCTCTACAGTTGCTTAACTTCAACCCGAACACCCGTAACCTGATGGAATCAAACACTCAGCTGAGGGAAATGTTCCAAAATCCAGAATTTCTTCGCCAGTTAACATCTCCAGAGACTCTGCAGGTACATTATGGTATATAACAATAAGTAGTCCTGTCTCTCACTAAAGCTAATTTGTCTTTTCCCTTTTTCAGCAATTACTCTCATTTCAGCAGACTTTATTAGGACAGCTTGGTCAAACTCAACCCACCCAGTGAGTTTCTTTGATTGAACAACAGCTAATATTTTTCATTCTTTGCATATCTATATGAAATGGACATTTTGAATTGTTGTTTTTATGGAGTCCCGTCTAAATTTTTATTTGACTCAGGGGTGGCAACCAAGGAGGCAATGCTACAGGTAATTTCTTGGTAACTTTTAAATACCATTTTTTTTTTGCTAGTAACAGTGTAGATATCAAGTTATGGTCTGAATGTTTTGAATGGCCCTTTTGTGTGTTCCATTGTGCAGCTGCAATTGCACTGCTGTTCATATGGTGTTTGGTTGACTCTGTATTCCTCGATGTTTCAGTCTTGCTATGAGTTGAGCTATAAACTAAACCAGTTATCATAGCTATACTACTGAGATGTCCAGCATAAGAACATTAAGTTTCATGGTTAACAATTATCCCATCAGTTGCTTGAATTAGTAAATATCATGTATACATGAATATATGGAAATGGAAATTGTTTGTGTATGACTGATTACTGTTGCACGCTTATCGATGTGATTACCGGGAGGCATGGGTAACTCTTTAAATGAATTTGTTGAGTGTTGAACATGCCTGAGCTACTTTTACATCCGCTTTAGTGTGCCGTCCGTATAATGTAGTGGTCTTTCACATCCATTGAGGCTCACTTTTAAGTAAGTTCTTTCTTGAGCAGTGTTAGATGTGCTGCACCTGTGCACCGATGTTAAGTTCTTAGTACTATATAAACGATGGAAACTATTTGAGTTCAATAGTGGCAGTGAAACATTACTTACAGGTATGCGAGGAAACGCTAGTCTTGATACCTTGATGAGCATGCTGAGTGGGCTTGGTTCAGGAGGCGGCATAGGTGTGCCAAATACTTCCAATGGTTAGTATTCACAACCAAATGGTGTGCGAATTGACTCCTATTTCTTAGTTTGAAGTGATTGATTATATTCTTAACCTTACGCAAATTTTCAGTGCCACCGGAGGAGCTCTATGCAACACAGCTTACTCAGCTCCGAGAAATGGGTTTCATTGATACCGCCGAGAACATTCAAGCCCTGGTTGCTACTGCAGGGAATGTAAATGCTGCAGTGGAGCGCCTTCTTGGGAATCTGGGCCAGTAGTGAAAGCGAGCCAGACACTGCTTGGTCACCATTTGGCACATCCTCAAGAGTGTTTTGGCTTGATGTTTTCCTAGCCCTAGGCCCCAAATTTGAAGGCAGTGTCCATAGTCGGAAGAACAAAATAAACAAGAAGTCAACCAACCATTAACTTTCCTCTCATACATGGTCGTCGTATCTTTGTTTTTTACAGTGCTGTATTTGCATTTTGGATTAATGTACATACATATCGTTGGGATGTTACCGTATAGAATATTCTCTAGTTTTTCAACTGTTGATTCCCCATCTATCTGATTCTGATCCATGTACCTGATGGTTCTCTCTGGAAGATGTATTGATGCTTTCTCGTGTTGATTGGGGTGGCTCGGGAATTGCAAGCATGTTTGATCACGAGGCTGTTGATTTGTAAAGTTTTCGTTATCTGAGGCTTTTCCGGTCTATTTGGTTTTGCCGTAGTCTATAAAGGGTGTAGGAAGTCGGGAATTGCAGCCTAAAAGAGAAAACACTGGAAGTCTGCGGTGAGTACAATTGTTTCGTAGCATGCACCTCGCTAATGGAGTCATGGTTGATTGCGTTTGATCCGGCGGCGGCGGTCGGCAATCTCCATGGCCGTTTCCAAAAGCTTTTGAGCTTTGCTCATATCAAGTTCCCCCATAGTCGAGTTTCAGAAGAAGCAAAAAAAAAAAAAAAAAAAAAAAAAAATAGAAAGCCCCAGGTGCCCGACTTCTTTCCACGAATCGTGACAGGTAGGAATGAAGGCTGTCCGGAAACGATTCGAAGAAGAGTAAAATGTTTTCAGTTTTTAAAAGCAAAATCAATAATAACACTGATAAAAACAAATATGACATCAGTGTTATGGAAAAGCCTGAAAACAATATTGCTACTAAAATAGACGTTATCGATTGGAAATAAATATTATTTGACTGTATATATAAAGATGGAGTATGTATGACACCAAATAAACTTTATATGGTAGATATGGATGAATTTAGGATACTTATGAGGAATAGACTTTTGAGATGTCTTTGGGTCCGTCTGATTACTTGGTTTTTCAAGGAGATTCAAATCAATGTAGTTAAAGCCAGGAGTTGATAGTAATTTTCATGGTAAAATGAAAAAAATTTAGGAAGCATAAAATTGTTTCTGCCCGGGTATGCACGGGAATACTCATCAATTTTATGCACGGGTAAACTTTGTCAAATCTATCACTTTTGTACTTGAGAACACCGAACATCACACCGCAGGCAAACTCTAGTCCCTAAATTAGTTGAGATTTCTATAATATGAGCCATTTGCACTCAATAATTGATATATTTGCCATTCAGATTAACACAATTTTATAGTTGGGAATCAACTTCAAGGCTCTAGCTCCGCCATTTTCCACTATGACTTTCACAAACTGCTACTGTATTACTTTTATTTCTTCTGAATATCATGTTATCATTTCCAAATTTCATCACTACGCCGACAAGTGGGCTCCGGACACCAGAAAGACAAGCCGGCAGCCCCCTCTCGCTCTCCCTCTCTTCTCGCGCGCGCCGCGAGCCATCGACCAGCTCAAGGCTTAAACCCTAGCCTGAGCCACACGGCCGCCGCCGTCTTCCCTGCCGACACCATGGACACCCTCAAGCGAAAGGTTATGGACGGCCCGGCCGCCGATCACGCTTCCCCTCTCAAGGCTCCGCGGGCCGAGGCTCCTCCCACACCCGCTCCAGTGGCCACCGTCGCCGCCGCGGAGCCCGTCGCTTGCGTGCATGAGGTCTCCTACCCCGAGGGCTACGACCCGTCGGACCCCACCTCCCGCGTGCTTGCAGGCGGCGGCGAGGGCTCTGAGCCTGCCAAGACGTTCCCGTTCGAGCTCGACCCATTCCAGACCGAGGCCATACGTTGCCTCGACAACGGCGAGTCAGTGATGGTACGTAACTCCGAATTTTGTCCTGCTTTCTTCTCGATAAGTTCCATCAACCATATGGGTGCAACATATCTTGTGTCTATTTTGCTTTTATTTTTAGTGTCCATGGATCCGCATAGGATCATTCTCGATTAGGTTCAGTTTTGGTATCAAATTTGTTTTTAGTTCTAGCGCTCCATGGAGGATAAAAACTAAAATTAGGTTCATTCAAGGTAATGTTGGTTCTTTATGGTCTCTGTCCCAACTTGAAGAAATTTTGCAGCAACATAATGTGTTTTTCATTGTCTTCAAGTTTTTCGCTGCTCACAATTTCCACTACCGTTCTCTTTGATTAGTATGCATGATTTGACTCTTCGATGAGCTTTCTGCCAGACTGTAATTCGTAGTAGAAAGATCTTTACTAAATTATAAAATGCTCTGTTGCTTTGTATTTGTGGATGGACATACTATCTCTGTTATGTCATATAAGATATAAGTTGTTTATTTCTCTGTGCTCTGCTTTCTTGGGGATTTCCAGGTTTCAGCACATACATCAGCAGGAAAGACAGTGGTTGCGAGTTATGTGATAGCAATGTCATTACGCAATCAGCAGAGGGTCATTTATACATCTCCAATCAAGGCATTGAGCAATCAAAAGTACAGAGAGTTCAAATCAGAGTTTTCCGATGTTGGTCTCATGACTGGTGACGTCACAATTGAGCCGAATGCGTCTTGCTTGGTACTAGTTTCTTTACTCCTTATTCTTCCTAATCGGTTCTTGTATATATTTATGCTTGGCACTTAAACACATGCCCTCGGAATGCAGGTCATGACCACAGAAATTTGGCGTAGCATGCAATACAAAGGGTCTGAAGTAATGAGGGAAGTTGCTTGGATTATATTCGATGAAGTGCATTACATGCGGGACAGAGAGAGGGGAGTGGTATGGGAGGAGAGTATAGTAATGGCTCCCAAGAATTCACGGTTCGTGTTCCTCTCAGCAACTGTACCTAATGCCAAGGAGTTTGCTGATTGGGTAGCTAAGGTTTGTTTCCATGCCTCTTTGATTTTCTCCCTTTTTTTTCTGTTGGCATTTTATTGGTTTCTGAGCAAACTTTCATGGTTTTCTTCTCCAATTCGGCAATTCATCTATATGTTACAAACATTTGCTGCTGCTTGTCATCGATTATTTATTTATGTTGTCAGCACATGATGTTTTTGTTGATTTTGGAGGGTTATTTTATTATTATTCAGGTACATAAGCAACCATGCCATATAGTATACACCGACTACCGACCTACACCTCTTCAGCACTATGTATTTCCTTCTGGCGGGGATGGACTATACCTTGTAGTTGATGAGAAGGGCAAGTTCAGAGAGGATAGTTTTCAGAAAGCATTGAACGCCCTTGTCCCTGCTGGTGACAGTGACAAAAAGAAGGAAAACGGAAAGTGGCAGAAAGCTATCATTGCAGGCAAACCTAGTGAGGATAGTGACATATTCAAGATGGTGAAAATGATAATTCAACGTCAATACGATCCGGTGATACTTTTCAGCTTTAGCAAAAGGGAATGCGAACTTCTTGCTATGCAGGTTATTCTTTTTATAGACAATTACTCAATTCAGAGAACATAAACTGTTTATTATTTCAAGAAGACAAACTTAGATTAACTAAGTTGATTTTTTACCTCTACCTGTGTGCTATAGATGGCTAAGATGGACTTGAACAGTGATGATGAGAAGGCGAACACTGAACTCATTTTCTGGAGTGCTTTGGATTTGCTTTCTGATGATGACAAAAAGCTCCCTCAGGCAAGTTCCTGCGTTTTTCTGATCAGTTTTTACCTTGTAATGTCTGGTATCCTCTGCCAATTGTAAGTCCTATAATTATTCCAAGGTCAAGCAACTATCACCAAAGAAAATTAACAGTTAACACACTCGTGTGTCTAGGCTTTGTTGCATTTGTTCTGTATGAGCTAGAAGTCCTGTGGGCTATTTTTAAAGCTATCTACGATGTCGTACCCTATAGACATTTTGTATATATTCGTTGAGTATTACTGATATTAATACCTTTTATTACTATTCTCTTTGTGTCTCGATGGGCCTTTAAGTTTTTATTTCTGTTGTGCGAGTTGTTATTATGTAATGAATGAATGAGTCTATAATTCTTCTGAAAACTAAGCTGTTGGGGCTTTCTCAGGTTTCAAACATGCTCCCTTTACTGAAACGGGGCATTGGTGTGCATCATTCTGGTCTGTTGCCGATATTGAAGGAAGTGATTGAGATACTCTTCCAGGAGGGTTATATCAAGGTTAGCATCTTTTAGGCTCTGTTTAGCATTACGGTAGCTTATCAAGTGATTATTTATTTCCTATTTTGGTTGTTAGTTTGATATAAGACTATCTTTTTAGGATTTGTTACAACAGAAATAACACTAGGAGTGGCAAAAAACATTTGCGTGTGAAAAATTGTATCTTGTGTTGCTCTAACAAATTAGATTCCCCAGCATAGCGAAGCACAGCAGAGTGACCGCAAACAGAGCCTTACAACTAAAATGGTATCTTGTGTTGCCGTAATTTCTTAGTGCCAACTGTAGCACATTGATAAGTATATGAACACTCAGTTAGGTACCTAACTTTGAAGCATTATCGTTTGACCAAGATGTATATACTTTGTCCTAAGCATCTATGTCCTTTAAGGGAGGAGGGGGGGGGGGGGGCAAGTTGTTTAGATGAGAGTAGATGTTGAGACGGGATCCTGTGTCTCAGCGTAATATCATGTGCTCCCATCCCTGTTTATACCTCTGGGCATGGGAATTAAGGAGATATGATATGAAAAAGGTAGGTACACAGGAAACGAGGAGGAAAGAGACAGCCATGGAGATGTATTGGAAAGAGAGAAAGGTGTGTCGGTAATCGAAAACAGCAAGTAACAGAGAGAGTCTTCACATTAAGACATCCGTTCACATTGTATTCTTTAGTTTTTGTTCTCACTAATGACGTTGTGCATACCCAGAGTGTATTTATATTTTGTTCCTATATTACTATGACGTGTGCTGTTACATTTTATATCTTGCTGATTGCACCTGGTGTTATAGTGTTTGTTTGCCACAGAAACATTCAGTATTGGTTTGAACATGCCTGCAAAGACTGTTGTGTTTACCAATGTGCGCAAGTTTGATGGAGATCGATTCAGATGGTTATCGAGTGGAGAGTACATCCAGATGAGTGGCCGTGCTGGTCGGCGAGGTATTGATCAGCGAGGTATCTGTATACTGATGGTAGATGAGAAAATGGAGCCATCGACTGCCAAAATGATGCTGAAAGGAAGTGCTGATAGTTTGAACAGGTGCGTATCTTGGATTTTTTTTTGTTTCCTTTCGTCTCTAGAGCAAATTTTTTTTTTCCGAGCTTATTAGAATGGTCTGAACAGAAAGACTTGAAAATAAGACCTAATACTGGTACAAACAGATGCACCTATCTGATAAATTTCCTTGTTGATGTTGTGCTTAAAATGGTTGGTAGCCAGGTCTATACTGTTAACTATTGTAGATAACTATCCACATGTAATATGTTTTTCCCTCGCATTCTTGCAAAAAAGATAAAATGTCTGTTCCTTGCATCCTGAAGTGCATTATCTGTTTGGTAGTTGTTTAATGTGCACAATTTGTTTTTTTACGTTCCGCATGGACCTCACATGGCTACGCTTCTGTTTATTAGTGCCTTTCATCTGAGCTACAACATGTTGTTAAATCAAATGCGTTCTGAGGATGGTGATCCAGAAAAGCTTCTTCGGCATTCATTTTACCAATTTCAGGCTGATCGAGCTCTCCCCGATCTTGAGGTTTGTTGCTGTTGTCTATAATTTCCTTTTATTTTTTTTTCAAAGGTGAAGAATTTTCCTCATACTTTTTAGTGTTTGTTGTGGTTATTCTACATGCATCTGATTTATCACATGTGACAGCCATGACCTCCATATTTCATGTATTTATTAATTTGTTGCCTGTTTAAACTTGTATCATGATGAAAATTTTCCTGTATCTGCTCGACTTTCCTGTATACATGCTGGGGTGGCAGTTCTATCCTAGTGAACGTAGTAACTACCAAATGATTCTAGTTGTATCATGATTTTGAACGTAGTAACTACCGAATGAGCTAACAAGGATTGAGAACATTTTAATGGGCTATTTAGGCATGCTATTTACTGAGTGTTCAAGGGGGCAGTCACAGGGGGAGGAAAGTTGATGCATGTTTTATGATAAGATAGGTATGTTTATAATGCTGTATATTACAAATATGAATGTGTAGTCAAGCATTATTTAATTCATTCCTGAGTGCTTCAAATATGCATCCATGCAGTAAGGCCTTTATTGGACGTGTATTCATGTGAGTTCTTGACACAACCTAGCAGGTGAATTAGCGCTGGTAGCTTGGCAGAATAGGTTTTTTACCGACTATATTGGTGCCTTTTGGTCACTACTACAAGGACTTTAGACTTTTATCAGCACAGAGACCCAGCAAGACATTTATGAAACTTAATTAATTATTCCTTTTAAATTTTATGCAGAAGCAAATCAAGGAACTAGAATCGGAGAGAAATTCCATGGTTATTGAGGAAGAGGAGAGCTTGAAGGATTACTACGATCTCTTACAGCAGTACAAAAGTTTAAAGAAGGATGTCCATGACATCGTCCTCTCTCCAAAATATGTTCTACCTTTCTTGCAACCTGGAAGACTTGTCCGCATTCTATATAGTACAAATGAGTCAACCACCTTCTCTATTGATGAAAATTTGACATGGGGAGTCATAATAAATTTTGAAAAAGTGAAATCCCATGGTGAAGGTACAAATCTAAACTGATAATCTCATTCAATCTAATATTCTGGTAGCATGGTTTTGTTCACTTGGTTAGGATACAATCTGAATATTGCCTGAAATTTGTCGGCAATGCATTCCATGTCAGGATTCATGTAGTGGTACACTTTGAGGTTGATTTGCAAGGGATTTTAGCAAGCAGCACATGTGCCTGCTCAGTGCTCACCGTTATAGATCGTTTATCATTTGCAGTAACTTTTGATAATTGTGGCATGTGTTTTTTTCCCCTTGTCAGTTCGTCTGGGTCTCTTAACCATGTGGATGAATTTCCTAGCAGCCAAGTCCTACTTATTTTCGGATTAGGACCTCGAATGAGCAGGATTTTGCTTGGTCCAAGTATAAGTTGGTTTAATCTACTTATTATGTTCTGACAAAACTTATCTAAACGACTGGATTTTGTTTTCTTTGATTTTTGGCATCCTTTAGCCTGTAACTGTGCATAACTCGGACCACTTTTTTTCTTTTGTTTTGACAGTGCATATCATGCTTCTCAATTGCTCAACCAATTGCTCCCGGTTTATCTGGTTTAAATTCCTTGAATATTTAGACTAATAGTGTGATTGTAATCATGCCTGTGAAAGTCATTGCTTAACACCTAATAACAATAAGAATATTTAGACTATTTTCTCTCCTAACTTTTGGTTTTGCTCTTCAGATAGGAGGCCTGAGGATTCTGATTACACAGTTGATGTCCTTACGAGGTGTTCTGTAAATAAGGACAGCAGCGGAAAGAAAACAATGAAGACTATTCCTCTGAAAGAGCGTGGAGAACCAGTTGTAGTTTCATTGCCACTTTCACAGGTTATTTACTTTGTCCATATCACCAGTGAAGGTTTTTGTTTCCTGACTTTGTACTCATTGTGTTGTGGCCCTTCTAATCATTGACAAATTGAATAAAACAGATCGATGGACTAAGCAGCATCCGAATGTATATACCTAAGGATCTTTTGCCTGCAGAAGCTAGAGAAAACACCTTGAGGAAAGTTGAGGAAGTCCTTTCAAGGTTTGCTAAAGATGGGGTACCTCTATTGGATCCGGAGGAAGATATGAAAGTAAGGAAAAGCTAATTCATGCATCAGATTTCTTATATTAATTTGGTTCTAATAGCTACTGTTCTTTATAGGTGCAATCAAAATCTTTTCGGAAAGCTACAAGAAGAATAGAAGCTCTGGAGGGCTTATTTGAGAAGCACGACATACGCAATTCTCCACATATCCAACAAAGGCTGAAAGTCTTGCATGCTAAGCAAGAATTATCAGCCAAAATAAAGTCCTTCAAGAAAACAATGCGGTCTTCCACTGCTTTAGCTTTCAAGGATGAGCTCAAGGCCCGGAAAAGAGTTCTTCGCAGGCTGGGGTATGCATTCCACTTATAACAAAGTTTGTTTTTAGTGTATGCTGATTTAGAACATTTAAGGTGGAATGTGACTACTCGCATCTGATGCTAGTCTAGATCACTCACTCTTTCCATGTCCAAATTGGCTGGAATATTTAAGCATATATGTTAGGCGCTTGTTCTATAAATTGTCATGATGGTGCTGGTCTCAGTGTGAACTTAGAAAAAAATGTATCACTTCTATCATGAAATTATACCACCCTTTCATTTTTCTCAAAAGTTAAATATCTTATTTCAGATATGTGACAAGTGACGATGTATTGGAAGTGAAGGGCAAAGTAGCATGCGAGATAAGCACAGCTGATGAGCTAACATTAACGGAGCTTATGTTTAGCGGTGGTTTGAAGGATGCTACAGTAGAACAGATGGTAGCGCTGCTTTCTTGCTTCGTTTGGCAGGAAAAGCTCCAGGATGCTCCAAAGCCAAGAGAAGAGCTTGATTTGCTCTTCTACCAGTTGCAAGAGACAGCACGACGGGTCGCAAACCTTCAGCATGAATGCAAGGTACGTAGTTAATACTCCCGAACAACAAGATGAAGAGTGTATCCATATTATCTTTTGAAAGATATGTGGACTTTAAATATCTTTGTATAAATTGAATGGACCTTTATGCTGAAACCTGTTGTTTTGCTTTCGCTGATGCCAGATCCAAATTGACGTGGAAAGTTATGTTAATTCTTTCCGACCTGACATAATGGAAGCCGTATATTCATGGGCCCGGGGGTCAAAATTCTACCAAATCATGGAGATGACCCAAGTGTTTGAAGGAAGCTTGATCAGGGCCATCAGGAGGCTAGAAGAGGTTCTGCAACAGCTGATTCTGGCATCCGAATCAATTGGGGAAACCGAATTAGAAGCAAAACTTGAGGAGGCAGTGAGTAAGATCAAAAGAGATATAGTGTTTGCAGCATCTTTGTACCTGTAACTTGTCTTGGTTGTATCTTTGCTGGCACGATTAAGCTGCCTGATTGGCTGTGAAGCATGGAGCAGCGATGTGGCAGGGAAAGTTTTGTTAGTGTTGTAAGAGTAAAATAGCTTATAGATGTTAGTGTCTTCTCTTGGTTGTCCATCCTACAAGCATGGAGCACCATGTAGGGCCTATCCAGATCTTAGAATTCTCGAGGAAGCAGTATACATTTAACAGAATCTCAAGCAGGTCACAGGAATTACTATGCTTGTAAGAGTAAAATAGCTTAGTTGTTAGGAATATTTCAGGGATGCAATTTTTGTATTCATTTTTCTGCTGTAAGTCACAATGGAATCATGTAAGTGCCAATTAATGAAAAAGATGAACAGCATTCCAGCGATGTCAAAGAAGTACTCCGTGTTTGCCACCGTAAATTTGCAGAGGTCAGAGGAAAGATGAAGATGATGCGCAGAAGCCGGCGCCTGCTGAATTGGAATCAACCGTTCTTAGTTGAACGTTTAGACGTTGATAATGATGCACTGTTCCGCGACCAGTATGCTTAATGGCAAGCAACGGTTGCAAGCGGCACATGTTCAATTTCATCGCCTGGAGAAACAACACCGACTCGTGCATGGTAAACCCTTTTACTCATCCATTCGTACGGCCATATATATTTCGTGCACATAACTTTACGAAGTTGTTTATTCACATGCACCTTGCAGTCTACACAGTGGACAGCAATAACCAGGTCGCATCGCATGATGCATCTTGGGAACATGCTTAGATACAGAAGAAGCCTTTTTATTTACTGCTACCAGCTTCTGATTACATTAGCTATGAGCTCCCGGGCATCGTCTGTCGAACAGGTCAGGCGGTGGTGGTGGAGGCACAGGAGGCGCAGCCGCACGCCGCCCCGCAGGAGCAGTTGGCCCTCCTGCCCTCGCGGCCGGACGGCATCATGGCCCTCCCGCACGTGCACGGGGTGCACTCGCAGTGCTCGCCGCACTGGCACGTCGTGTGCTCCCGCTGGCCTCCCGCTGCGGTCCTCGACGTGCACCTGCACGGATCCAACAAAACAGAAATAAACACGGGGGCAAGCGATCAGATAAGAGTTCATCAGGCGCGGCGCGGGGCGAGTCGCTAGAAAGAGACGCGTACCTGCAGTCAGTGCCGCCGGGGCAGGGGACGGCGCACCCGCACTTGTCGTCGCAACCCATGCTTCCTCTCCTTCTCTTCTCTCGCCGGCCGGGCGTGAGTAGAGTATATAGTAGTTAAATGTTTGGCTGTGTGCACGGTGTTCGACCGCCGTCTATAAAAAGGGGAGCGCGAGCTCTTGAGCGGCGCGGCCGCCGGCTCGCCTCGCCTGATCGGTCGACAGGTGGGGTACATGCGGGCGTTCCGGAATGATACGTGCTGCCGAGGGAACGTCCCCAGCGCTTCTGGTCCGCGCGCGTGCCGTGCCGAGCCTGACCTGCCACGCGAGCAGATGCAGATGACCCGGGACGATCACGGCAAGAGCCGGCGTGTGAATCGTGCGGGCGCTGGCCGGAAATATAAGACGGCTACCGAATGCTTTGATTCTGAATTTAGATGCACACAAGGCTTCATAATTTCTTTCAGTATATAGGAAAAAAATCCCTAATTAAGCACGGTGATCACACAACACACGAGATTAACACAAACTGTCTCCGGAGCTGGCTGGAAAGCAAAAGAAACAAGGGTCCAACTAACGTTCCAAAAGTCCAAAGTTTTCTTAACAAAGTAACCACGCCCCTGGAATCATAGACGAGCTGGATAAGCATCCGGGCTACGTCTCCCGGGCTTGGGCGGGAGCCCCACCGTCGTTGGACTGCTGCCGCGGCAGGGGCGGGACGATTACGTTCCTCGATACCCGGGGCTACCTCCTTGCGGTTCTGATGGTCCTCGGTACCACCGCCGGCAGCGACATCCCCCCCTGGCCTTCTTAAGCTTTCGTTCCTCCACGTCGGCGGCAACGGCAGCGCGGTGGCTTACACACAACAGAAGCGTCGATCCATCCTCTCTACTTTGTAGTCTGCCACCACCCCTGGCCTTGAGCGTCTTCTTCTTGAGATCCGGCAGCCCAAGGTCAGCTGCTGCAGGATCGGCGGGGTGCCAGCGAGCTCCTCCAGCCGCTCCATGAGGCCGATGACCGTGTCCGTGGGCTCCACCTCCACCACCGTCGTCCTGTTACCGCCCAAGAGATCCCTCACGAAGATCTGCATCTTCTTCTCTCGTGCTTTGCTTTTTTTTTTTTTTTTTTTTTTTGAGGGAATTCTCTGGTCGTTTGCTTGGTTGGCCGTTCGTTTATATGCACACGGGAATATCGTGTTGCCAAGAGTAGTAGATACGTGTATGTATGTCTCAAAGGTTTGTTGTTCCCTTCGGCACGGGATGCCCTACACGATTGGATTTATAGATGGGTCATGGGTACGACTGGGACCGTGCCGTGGACGGCTTGGGGACGAAAAGGTACGGTGGACTTGGCATTTGGGTTTGCAATTGCGAATCCTGTGGTACACGGACAGACGGACTCTGGCGCTTGGGGGAAAGAGTCGGTCGCTGCTCGACCAAGCGGCCGGCCCTTTCATCCGAGCCTCAACCTCAAGCGATACCGTGTGTGGTAGGCGGGAGCAACAGAATGAGATTGGAGAAGGGGAGAGAGAAAGGACGACCTCCCCATTGGGAGAAAGAAGATACACAGCATGAATCTTTTTGGATCTCAAACATATCTGAAATATATTGAATTGATAAATTGCAATGAGTTTTTTTTCGAACAATGAGCAGGAGCACTACTCTTTCATTTAAGAAGAAAAGAGTTCAGAATTATAAAAGGTACTTTCACAAAAAAAAAAAACAAAAGGTACTTGTTACATAGAAAAAAAAAAAACTCCATCGGGCAGCAAAGCCCACTAGACACTTAGTTTTATTCATGATCCTGAAATACTCCCTCCTGGACTTCTTCCTGCTTGCTGAAAGCCCGCTTTCGCAATTCAAATTCCTCCTTTATCATGCACATCACCTGACAACGAGTTATAGGTACAAAGAAGATTCACTTATATGAAATATAAGTGTCAAAACTTTTGAGGTACAATGCATCTTTTGATGATATATAATGGGATCATAACAGGTGCATAAGCATATCTGAAGCTGGCTGCGCTGGGAAACAAAAGAAACAAAGGGTACAAAGATAACTATTTTTCACAACCAATGTTCTTTGGAGATGAGTTTCCGAAAAATATTCTATCAATTCTATTAATCGCTGGACCAGTATGTCAACAAGTCCATAAGCACATCTGAAGCTGGCTGCTGGGAAACAAAAGGTACCAAAGATAATTATTTTTCAGTTGCTTAAAATTCTGAAGAATCTCGCTACTGTATATTATCCTCGTAATAACAAAAAACCACCGTGTGTAGAAATCAGGACGAGCTGGAGAACGCATCCGAGCCACTAATATAAGTTGCTAGGGCGGCGTCTGCACTTAGGCGATCTCCTCAACCTTGGCCTTCTTCAACTTCCGATCATCGATATCAGAGTCCGCGTCCTTGAACTTATCGAGCTTCTCAGCAGCCTCGACACTTTGGGCGACCTCTTTCTCCTTGCTGATCTTCTGATCCTCGATACGTCGGGCGGCGATCTCCTTGGCCTTCTTGAGCCTGCGTTCCTCGACATCGGCCGCAATGGCAGCGGGGTGACTCAAATTCAGGGTGAGCGTGGAGCCGTTCTTCACGTTGTGTTCCTCCAGCGTACCGACGGTGTCATGATACAAGCGCTTGAGCGTGTGCTCGTTGATCAGCTCCTGCAGGTCCGGCGGATACCCGAGCCTGCGTTGCACCTGGGCCATGACGCTGGCCACCGTGTCGCCGGTCCTCACGTGCAGCGTGAACTCCTGCCCGTACCTGCCGGAGCTCAAGTGGTCCCTCACGACGATCTGCATCGCGTCGTCCTCCGCCGGCGCCACGTCGACGTTGACCCCTCTGGCCTCCAGCGTCTTCTGCTTCAGCTTGTGCCATCCGCAGACGCTGTACAGCATGGTTATAGTAGTAGCAGGGGACTTGCCAATCCCGTGGTCCGCCAGCGTGCCGGCCTCGTCGTGGTACAGCTGCCTTTGGCCGTTATAATGGGTGATGAGCCGCTGCAGGATCGGAGGGGTGCCGGTGATTTCCTCCATCTTCTCCATGAGGTCGTGGATCGTGTCGGTCGGCTCCACCTCCACCCTCTCCGTCTTGTCGGCCGTGACATAGACGTACATCTTCTCGATCTCTTCTCGGCGCGCTAGCTAGCTCGCTGGCAATTCCAACAACTAAACTGCGCCGCGCGTCGTCGTACGTGTTACCGAGAGTTTTCACGAGATTTGTTTTGTTCCCTGCGCGTCATGCATGGTGGATTTTGTAGATGTTGTGGGCGGTGGATCTCGTCCTGTGCACGTACGGCTTGGTGAATAGTGGACTTGGGTTGTGGCTCTGATCCGGCCGGTTCCGTGTCACACTGACATTATATTTATGTTGTACGTAGGACGGACTCTGTCACGTAGTTGCACCCAGGAAGTGCACAGCAACCGCAAATCATGTTTGTCTGTCACACTCCAAGTAGGTCTTCGATGGTGAGGTCGTCATCCTCGATCACGTTTACCCTGTGTTGTGGCTGTGGCTAATTGCCTAATAATCGGCGTAGGCGTGGAAGGGCACATTCACATTAGTATAGGCTTTTCCGTCAGTTCACCACGCGAACGGGTTCTATCCTTGTGCAAGCAGAGGGGAAGCACCTTCGTCGTTGATGGCAGTGGCCGAGCCAGGAATTCAGATTGAGGTGGACCAAATTGAGAATTTATATCAAATTGCATGGTAATTTTTCATGTATACCAGCGATGTGCACCTACAATGGAGGACGGGGGGGGGGGGGGGGGGGGGGTTAGGCTTGATCTAATCTGGGTTGTCTAACTATTTCCTTTAGCTACTGCACGTTGTCGTGAAAAAGTAGAAATATCTAAACAACGAAATCGATCATGCATGGTGAATTGATGATATACCTTGGCACCCAATAAGGATTTAAGCTCAAAGGAAATTGAAGTTTCACGCCACTGGTCTGGTTTGAGATACAATGCATGGAGAATCCTTCATTTTCGTTATATGATCTACGTGCCGCCTGGCAAATCCTAAACTTTATAGAAAATTATATCCATTGTCTGTAATCTTATCTTAGCATAAGTACAACGGAATCGTTTGTATGCCGTCTCATATATGACACATAATATTGAAATGGTATGTCAGTATATGGTTTGTGATCTCTACTCCTTAATATGACACATGTTGACGCCTGTAGCAAGACACGGTCACTTTGCTAGTAATTTCATAATTGTCTTTGGGTCCGTTTCTGTCCATTCGGTCATACATACAGGTATATATCCTCGCAAAAAAAAAATTACATACAAGTATATATAACTACATTATAAAAAAATATAAACAAAGAGTCTATTTGATATTCTTATTAATTCCATCAGTTGGATTGCATAATAATCAGTAAACATGATTATATGATAATTAGCAAAACACATAAAGTCCATGGCCAACCTAATTAATATAATGGCATATCATCTAACCGAGAGAACAATATACTTCTGGATTGTTATATTAGAGGACTAACAAGTCATCACACAAACCGCCGCCTCTTAGTGCAAGCACGAGATGGACAACGCAGCCGGGCTCGAGACGGCACGCCCGCGCAGTCTTGTTGTCGGGGAGCTGCTTGCCCGCGAAGACGAGCCGCTGCTGCTCCGGCGGGATGCCCTCCATCTGCTCGACGCGCTCCTTGATCGTTTCCACGTAGTCGTCGAAGTCGATGTCGATCTCGATCTCCCTGCCCGTGAGCGTCTTGACCTTGATCGCGTTGCGGGCGCGAGGCATCACCATGTCCACCTCCGGCATTATGACGTCCATATCGTCGTCCTTTATTAGTTCGGCGTCGGCAACTCCCATGTCCTTCATTTTCTTGGCGAGCGCCGCGACTTCGGCCGGGGTCTTCCCGTGCATCGTCGCGTTCAACACATGTGCCATGACGACGAAGGCTACTAGCTGTTGAATCGCGCAGTTCCTCTTGTTGTTACAACTTCACGGCCGGCAACAGTCTGCGGCAAGCCAACGAGGATCTCTTTCTCTCCTGGTATCTGTGGCTCGGCCCGTGTAGTGGTCCCGTGCATTTATCGATGGTGCGGATGTGGCGTGGCAAGGTTTTGAGTCGGGTTCGGTCTCCGGCTCCGTAGCGGTTGATGTTCTTTTCCAGCGCGGTCTCGGGTCAGTTACGCGACCGGGTTGCGGTCAGTTAAGGCTCCAGCGGCCACTCTACAAATTTCCAGCGATTTTCTACCTGAGAATAACAATTACTAGTCGGATACGTACGTTTTACTAACTACTACGGGAGTCCACGTACAACAGCAAAACCTATATAGGAGATAATAATAAGAAAAGAACACCTCTGCTTCACTGAGGCGGCGTGAACCTTGTAGGCAAAAAAAAAAAAAAAAAAGAAAAAAAAAGGGGTGTTAGCCCGGATCGCGCGCGGCCAGGGGACTCGAGCGGCCGAGCCCAAACGTTGGGGTTGGGCACCACCGCACCAGGTAGGGGCGGGGGCAGTAGGCAGGGAGCGAGCCGCAATGATCCGGCGTCGGCGAGACTCTACGACGGTACTCCGGTTTCTCACCGCCGCTGCCGCAGTTCTCCTTCGCTCGCAGACTTGGCACACCGGCTTTACCCTACCATGCATCTAGGTGGGTAGAACTTAGCCCCGAGACCTTGGGGAGAATTTCGATCCGTTTCCTGCTAGCTGCAGCCTGTATGACCATACCTAATGGATGAATCTAAACGGCCGGTGCGCCGGCGTAGACCTGCTTGGAGGCCGTTGTTTACCCGTACTGGTCTTCCATTGCGTCCCGATCCCCTTTGCAGGGTATGGTGACTATGGTTTACATCATCATCTAAGAGGCGAAATCCTTGATAAAATAAAATTCATGTTCTGCTGGTTCCAAAATTTTGTCTCGGGTCTTGATGATGCTTCAAATAGTACAAATTTTTAACTCATGTTCTTACAGCGTTTGTTCTTACCTGAAAAAAAATAGCGAAATTTCACCGATATATCCAAAATATCATATTTATCGGTGAGATCCAATATAGTTTTTATCACCAAAATTTTATCATTCATTACGTTTATTTAACAAAGCCTGCTTTGATTATATTTGTAACTATGATAATTTATAGATTTAAGACCATTTGTTCTTAAATGATGTAAAAAATTTCAAAATATAATTAATTTTATTCACCAAAATTACCGATATTTCTGAAATATCGTGTTTTCCTAGGTTCTTACAGCCCACATCTATTACCGGAGGGATCATCCCGTACTAGAGAAGATTCTCCAGAGTAAAGTCTCAACATTTGTGATAAAAATTCTTGTCTAGTTAGCCATTTTCCTTTTCCATTATTGTTTATGTTTTAGTATGTGCTTTGCGCCTATTCCCATGGTCCCACCAAAAGTTAGATATCTAGAGCGGCAGCAGAAGTGCTTTTTTTTTTCACGAGCGTGTCTTGGCACATATTTCATTAAGAGGGAGAAAAACCAGAGAAAACAAAAGGACGAGGACGCAAAGTCTTCGCCACGCGATCCACACACGCACTCACACTTCTACTGAATGAGTTACGACAATGGCACGAAGCCCGCCAGCACCCATTGAAGACCCTCCTGGCGAATCCAGCTCGCTAATTCTGCCGCCTGTTGCATTGCGTTGCTGAATACTCTGGTGTTCCGCTCTTTCCAAATGAGTCAACATGGCAGCAGAAATGCTTTGTGCCTGCGGTAGTTGTGTTTTAATTTTCTGTTCTGCTAATCCATTTTGTTTCTGACTTAGGTTAGGTATAATCTGGAGAAGTTGCTATATGCACTAAATTTCTAGAATTTGTTGCATTTGCACTTTCACCATTTTTCTAATGAAAACGTATCCTGTGAGAACTAACTTCGTGTGAGAACCATGAGAACTCCAATCAAGATCATAGGATCCTCATCCAATGGTTAGATTATTTTATATTTAAACTCCCCGCTTATCTCATCTAATCTCTTATTTTGTAAATAACCCCTAGTTAAAATAACCCACCTCTATCGCTAACTATCGGATGAGGATCCTATGATTTTGATTGGAGTTCTCATAGTTCTCATACAAAGCCAGTTCTCATAGGATATGTTCTCTTTTCTAATTGGTCCACTTTCTTTGTAGAAGTCATTGACTGTGTTGTGTTGCACATGATTTCATCTGCACAGTTGTGAGCTGTCTAGGTTCAAGCTTCTCTCGGTGGATGATTTGGGTCCCACTGAAGCGGCCGCAACTGACAGGTATGCTCACTTTTTACTTAGTGTAAGAATTAATTATCGTTTCTCGCTTTTATCATTTACGATCTAGATAGGTGCTTGTTTGTTGTATTTAACATCATGATTCCCACCATTTTTATGGTACTTTTGTAAATCATGTGCTGTATCAGACATTGAAGCGCACCTCCCAGCCTTTGGTTGTACTTGGTTCGAAGTTATCACTTGTAGTGCCGCGTGCATTTGTGACCCTTGTGTGAAGCCAGGCGTCTGGCAGTCCCTTTTTAATATAATGTCAATGGGGATGTCTTTCCCCACTGATCGAGTTTTTTTGTATCAGACATCCAAATGAAAATTTTCTGCTGTGACTCATGTTGAATTGCACAAAAGAATATTGGAGCAATGATCTACCTTGATAGAAAATAAATAATCGATCCTTATTTTTTGTTTGTATGTGACTGATTAGACCAAGATTTTTGTGGAATTGTTGTGTCACCCACCCCCCTCATTGTGCCTAGGTGACGCTTAAGAAATGTTGCGTAACTGTCTGGTGTGCTGGGAGACCCACCACCCTCACAACACCTAGTAATAGGTGACACCAGAAAAACAAGGGATCTACTATGACCAACAATATATCTACTATTATCAGGATTTACTCCTGATTAGTGTGGAATAATTTTTCTTTGCCAATTTGAGAATTCTCACGCTTGTATATTTGCATTGGCTGTCCTGCTTTGCTTCATCCATTGCTGTTGTGATGAGAAAATTACCAGTGATGAATATGAGTAATTCTTTCACCTATTTGTCTTTGAATTTGTGTTATAAGTACTAGTATGGTGGGCGCCTTTATCTTCTCTGATTGACTGATTTGGTGGAAGGAGGAGTAAGGACCGGCTATTAGATTTTGTTGGATATAACAACTTTTTAGAATTTCTGAATTCTGCAAATGTCATTAACATAGCACTTGTAAACTAAATATACTGTGGTTTATCTGTACATATATACATTGTTCCCCATGATGCTCATACTATTTTCTCATGATGCTCAGACTAATTTCTGTTTCATTTTATTTTATTTTCGTCCTAAAAGCATGTTAGACACAAACTGCCCTTGATAGTACTATTTATGGATAAAAGGCAACAGGCAGCATGTGAAAATTGCAATTCGGTCTATAGGATCAAATTGGAGCATTAAAGAATAATTGACATCGAAAATTAGAACATTTCAGTACATAAGGTGATCTAAGATACAGGTAAGCTTAGACTTAGTAGTTAAAATAGGCAACTTATATCAATTATTTCATTCCAGGTCCGATGAAGATATTGGTGATCCTTTCCTAGAGGATGGATTTGGAAACTTAACAAAGTGGAAGTTGAGTGATCTTAGCAAAGCATTTGTCAAGCATCTAGAGGATAAAATGAATGAACCAAAGCCTAAGGAAAGAAAGCAGTCAAAACTAGAAAAGATGAAGTGGCACAATGACCGTATGGAACAATACATGAAGGTTTCTCTAAAGAAGTATAACAATGAAGCAAACCTTGATAAGGTTTATATTATTTTTTTTATTTCAGTTTGGAGTCTCTGCTGAAAGCCTTTTTATGCCAATTTGATATTTGTTTTCCCTAGGATCTCCACTTTGAGTTTGTGAAAGGTCTAAAAGAAAGCTTAATTGTTGAAAGAGGCTACATGATGTATCAGCATTTTAACTTTGAAGCTATCCAGTCAGGTACATCAGTTTTCTTGTTTTTTGCTGAAGTAATCCCAGATGGAGAGGACTGTGAAGTGACCTGCTGCAAGCTTTTAGGTGATAAGGACAATGGTATGATTTCTAGTTACAGTACTAATAATCATATTGGCAACATTACAATGTATTTATACAGTTTTTGTGTGTTTAGCTTTTAGGTATTTATTTATGGGTTGGTACAGTCTTATGTGGAGTTACTTATCGAATATATTCCCATATTCTTTTATAACATAAGATCTTGAGTAATGCATAAAACTACACAGTTCATTAATCATTCTTTACAATCCTTTTGCAGAAACATGTCATGGTTGTAGTAACCAAGGTGATCGTGACTTGAAGCATCCAGCTTCTAATAATGTCTATGTCGGTGGGCATTTGGACTGTATGTTTCCATTCCTTATTGACACCGACAGTGAGGTAGTGGTCACTTCTATCAATATTTTGCACGTACTGTTATTTTGCTACTTCTGTCATGAGTAATTGATATTTAGATTTATATACTGTTGGAGGACAGTATTCCAATAGTATCTATTCTTGTGTTTTTGTTACATAGCGGATGACGTTCCATAATATGTATTCTCTCGTGTTCCATACCTTCAGGATGACAGTGATTGAGCGTGGAAGATTTCCGAGCAGAATATTTACTGTCTGACCAAGTGACCTGAACACACCGTTGCCAAGACACCTGAACACTCTTATACTTGCTTCCTTCTCTAATTTCTAGTGATCTGTTGTGAATACTGTAGGAATCTCATTTGAATCTCTTGAACTATCAATCTCATTCGATCAGTTTAATTCCTGGAATTGTAGAGAATTAGTTGACGTTTATTCCTGACTCATGTTTCTGCTTTGGTGTACCACGTACCGACCTACACACCGAGTAGCAGTAGCCTGATTTTTCCAACTGATATGTCGATATAGAAAGATCTCCTTATTTCTTCACCGCGGGTTCTCGCGTAATTTTCTTTAAAAGATAGTAGATCACCGTGGGAAACTTTCAAATGAGTAATGGTTACCAGTCCATTATTCAAACAAACCCTTCGATGACTTATCGGCTGCCTTGCTTGGGGAAGAGTGTCACTAAAACGGAGACGAACCGGAATCACGTCCGATCTTGTTTCTTGATTGTGTAAAAAAGGGATACATGAAGTTCGATCGTGTTGTTAATGCATATCGCGTATCGCTTTGGCTGTTTACACAACCTTGTATTTCTGTCGGGGAATAAGGCTGTTCGAGCACAAATTCTAGATATTCACTTTCTACAACCCTGAATATTAACTTTCAGTAGCAAGGAAAATTAACGCAAGATAAATTTTTTTTAAATCAAATTAATGAGATTTAATCTAAAAAACAACCCTCAACAGCTTTTCAAAATAACTCTCAGATTTATTCTTTTCTTAAATTCTCCCTATTTATAACTAGAAATAAGAGAAAAATTTGGGACCTCAATCCTTATATTTACAAGGGAATTAATATTATTGTGGTCCTAGATACTGACGTAACCCAATTAAAAGTTTTTGTGATCTATTTTAGGAAAACTGTTGGAGGAGATAAGAAAACTTCTCCCTAATAATTTTTGAACTGTTACTAAAAATACTCTTTTATTATCAAATTTTAGGAAGCTTTTAAAGATGCTATAAGTACATTTTTTTATAAGTGTAAGTATGTTTGGTTGACTTCATTAACCTTTGTAGCGTCCAGCAATCCACGTTCCTTTTGTGTTCGGTTTTCCAGATTGTTCCAATCAAAATTTCAGGGCTAAAGAACGGATCCATCAGATAGGGGATCAAGACATAATCAAAGGACCTATTATAAGCACTAAGTAGGACGCTGCTTAAAGCTTATTAAGAACTGAGGCAGTGCGTATATGTGCTGGAATTTTATGGGTTTGTCCTATTTATATTCATAATAATTTATATTAAATTTTAAAGTTATATTAATGAGTGGTAAGAGTGTAAAGGTTTAGTCTCATATTATTAGTGGAGGTGAAGAGAGTCCAACTTATAAGATTGGTTACTCTAGCATCTCTTGCAAGTGTGTGGATGGGAGAAGGAAAAAAGACATACACGTAAGGTCGGGACGGGGCGCGGCCGTGGACGCGGCCGCACATCACCTACATGTATGGTCCGCCGAAATCCGGTCCCTTGCCTTGCGGGGGCGCGACTTCCTTTCGCACTTTCCTTTTTGCTGCGTGTCTAATACGTATTGATATGGAAACCGACTCGGTTGCGGGACGCCCAATCCTAACCGTCCCCCCTCCTCCCTATAAATATGTATGGGTATCGCTATAGATCATATCACATAATTGTTTAGGGTTTTGCCTCTCTCTACTATTATGCTGTTGAGACTTCTCCATCCCGATCGTCGATATACACTAGCGAACGAGAGAACATGTCTATAGAATCGTCATCCTCTACAATCCTGCCTGCACCAGGAGAGGGCGAATAAGGTTTTTGAAAAGCGCTCTACGCGACTGCTCGATCGCTTCCTCGTCTTCAACAAGAATGTCGACACGACTCGTCTTCATCGACGTCGAGTCGGTTTCACCCGCTGTCAAACAACATGACGGTGTTGAACGTCGTCGCCGCCTATTCTACCCGGTCTAGAAGGAAACGCACATACTCTTATCTCAAACCATGTCTTTTATACCAGCTATCGTGATCTGTTTATTTATGATATTTATAGATAGTATGGTAGATGCTGTGATTTTATCTGACTTTATAGACTTATCTAGATCATGCATAGATTTGTCTAATTTATCCTATAATCTATTAATCATGTTTATGATTTATTTTTATATTAATATAAAACTAAAAGTGCTAATTTTATCAAACAATCCAAGAACTTTATCATAGGCACTTTAGATTTGTGGCTGAATTTATTGGTGCATTGAAGCCAGAAAAATTTACTGTCGTGCACTACAAGAGATGGCATATGTAAGTCACTCTGTGGCTTACTGGCATAATGTGTTATGGGTGTTCAAGGATAAATCGGAAGGCGATCTCACTGAAGATCAGAAAAATGCCTACAATGAAGCTAACACAATATTCTTGGACTCTGTTATTGGAGTTTTGATAGATCATCTTCAGTACGTCTATTACCATCATATAGTCACAAAGGATATGTGGGACACTCTAATAGCTGACTATGATGGTTCAGATGTTGACATAAACTACATATCATTGAGCAGTACCATGATTATAAGATGATAGATAAAAAATCTGTCGTCGCACGGGCTCATGAGATATAATGCATTATGAAGGAACTCCAATGGACCATCGTATCTAAGAAGCTTGTGGCTAGGGGCATTATTGCCAAATTGCTTCCATCTTAGAGGAATTTTGTCACTACTCTTAAACACAAGAGGACGAATATATTTGTGTATAATTTGATCACATCTCTTGATGTTGAGGAGAAAGCTTGTGAGAAGGATGTATGTTCTAAAGCTAGTGAGAGACACACTGGTGCCAATATGGTGCATCTTCCATAACGGTCTTATGGTTGTGGTGGCAAGTGTAAAGGCAAGAACAATAAGTCTAAGCAAACCACTAACTTCAAGAAGAAGAACAACAAGGAGAACAGAACATGCTTTGTTTGCAATTACACTGGGCATTGGGAAAAGAAGTACCTAGAACGTAAAGGAAGAAAGTCTTCATAGTAGAAGTCTATGAACATGGTGACCAGTGTTAGAGAAACTGGTGGGTATGGTAATTTACCATCAGTTATTTCTATATTTCGATCTATTAGTTGGTGCTTTGATACTGGTGCTAATGTTCATGTGTGTGTTGATGCTTCTTTGTTTATTTCTTACCAGGTCGCTTGAAATTCTTCCGTCCTAATAGAGAACGGGTCACATGCTTCTGTTCATGTTGTTGGCACAGTCGAGCTGAAGTTTACTTCAGGGAAGATTGTCTAATTGAAAAAGTACAACATATCCCTTCTATCAAGAAGAATCTAGTTTATGGCTCCCTTTTGTGTAGGGATAGTTTTACGGTAGTGTTTGAGTCGAATAAAGTAGCTGTGTCTAAGAGTGGGCAATTTATTGGTAAATGCTATGAGTGTGAAGGCTTGTTCTGCTTTTCCCTTTTAGATTATTATAATAAGTCTGTGAATTATATACATGATAGTGTTAATGAGAGTGATGCTAGTGTTTGACATTCAAGTTTATGTCATATAAATTTTGGTTCTATATCTCAACTTTTCAGCTTGAATTTAATTGCAATTTGTCTATTGTTAAAGGTTCTAAGTGCTCAAGTTATGTACAATCTAAGCAACCTCGAAAGTCTAACAAGGCTCTAGAGGAGAGACACTTGGCACCGTTAGAACTTATATATTCAGATCTTTGTGAATGAATGGTATATTGACTGAGGGTATGAAAAGATATTTTATGACTTTGATTGATGATGCATCTAGATATTGCTATGTTTATTTGTTAAAAATAAAAAATGAGGCTCTAAACTACTTTAAAATTTATAAGGCTGAAGTTGAAACTCAAAAGAATTAGTTCCGATCGTGGTGGTGAGTATTTCTATAATGATTTCGACTTATTTTGTGGGAAATATGGTATGATACATGAGAGGACGCTCTCTATTTTCCCCAATCAATCGGGGTTGCCAAAAGAAGGAATCACATCTTGATTGACTTGGTTAATTGCATGTTTGGATACAACTGGATTATCTAAGACATGGTGGGGGAGGCTTTATTGACACTGTCATGTTCTAAATAGAGTTCCCATGAAGAATAAGTAGAAGATACCATATGAGAAATGGATTGGTAGAAAGCCATCGTTCTGTTACTTATACACATGGGGTTGTTTGGCCAAATTAACGTGTCAATTAACAAGAAGTGTAAGTTGGGACCTAAAACTATGGATCATATCTTTCTTGGATATGCTCATCATAGCATTGTCTATAAATTTTTAGTGGTTAAATCAGAGGTACCTGATGTTTATGTTAATTCATTAATGGTGTCTTGTGATGTTACTTTCTTTGAGAACATATTTCCTTTGAAAGATTTACATAGCACATCTAGATTATTTTCTGATATGATTGCTGATACAACTCTTGAACCTAGTGCATTTTCCGATGATGCTGAACAAAATCTTGAACCAATCCATGAGGAGATTGATAGTGAAGCTCCTAGGAGGAGCAAGAGAAAAAGGACTGCAAAGTGTTTTGGTGATGATTTCACTGTTTATCTTATGGATGACACTCCTAGAATGATTTCAGAGACATATGCATCTCCTGACGGACTCCATTTTTTCTAATGGAACATTAGAAGTTGTTGACAAACCATATGGTTTCAAAACTATGGGTTGCAGGTGGGTGTTCAAGAAAAAGCTAAAGCCTGATGGTACTATTGACAAGTGTAAGGTTCAGCTTATGGCTAAGGATTATACCAAGAAAGAAGGTGAATACTTTTATGACACTTATTCACTTGTTGCTAAATTGACCACTATTCCTGTATTACTTGCTCTGGCTACCTCACATGGTCTTATTGTTCATAAGATAGACGTTAAGACAACTTTCCTTAATGGAGAGTTGGATGAGGAAATCTATATGGATCAACCTGATATATTTGTAATAAAGGGACAAGAAGACAAGGTGTGTAAGTTGTTGAAGTCTTGGTATGGTCTGAAACAAGCTCCTAAGCAGTGGCATGAGAAATTTGATTCAACACTTCTAGTAGTAGACTTTTCAGTGAATGAAGCTGATAGATGTGTATACTATCATCATGGTGGGGGTCAGAGAGTTATACTATGCTTCTATGTTGATGACATACTCATCTTTGGAACAAATCTTGATGTGATTAATGAGGTCAAGACTTTTCTGTATGAAAGTTTTGATATTAAGGATTTGGGCGAGGCTGATGTTATTTTGAATATCAAGCTAATCAAAGGAGAGAATAAGATTACTCTTATGCAATCTTATTATGTCGAGAAGCTCTTGAGCCATTTTGGGTACAAGGATAATGTGGGATACTTGCTTTACGGGTATCCTCATACAAGGCTAAGTCGGTTGCCGACCGGGTACTTCATCAACAAGGAAGCCGACCGACTCGGCTTGGAGTGCAAGAGAAGAAAGATTAGACTTGCCATATAGAATCCTTGTAGAGTACGACTAGGACTCTGCCTGAACCCCCCTGCCGATCGGATATATAAGGCGGCAGGGTACCCCTCATCGGAGGGGGGGGGGAGAGGGACACAACATCTCGTGACAATCAATACAATACTAAACACAGGACGTAGGGTTTTTACTCTCATTGAGAGGGCCCGAACCTGTATAATTCGACGTCTTATGTAACCATCGTATTTCTTGGTCTCAACGTAGCCCTATATATTTACTGCCGGTCTTGAGCATCGACAGTTGGCACGCCAGGTAGGGGACAAGGCTCACCGGGATTCTCTGTCGACTACGATGGCCGAACTTCCCATCATCCAATACTCGTCGGACTTCAAGATCTCCTTTGGATCGCTCGACTTCATGTCGACGACAATGGAGCCCTAGGTCTGAACGACTATAGATGAGACTCGACCGCAGCCAGCCCTATGGCGCGATCACCGAGTCCGTCTGACATTATCCCTGCATTGATCCCACTCGGATCCGAGCAGGAAGACTCTTCCTTCGGATATGACTCGACGTCAGATCGGTCTTTTGATGAGGACACGGTCGGATCGACCTACTCATATCCCCATATAGTCAACATTGTGGATATAGTAGATCCTTCTGCTGGAAACGAGGATGAGGATCCAGATGCCGAAGAAGAAGGGAATCCAGCCGGTGGTCACCAAAACCAGCCGGTCGAAGGAGGCAGATAGGATGATAACCCGCCAGCTGATGAATTATCGGTCGATCACTGCCGTCGACCAAGAGGGTCGCGCGGATCGTGCAATGGACGCCGACTGGATCTTGGCCCTGACCTTGAAGTGGATGGTGTTAAGGTCTACCACACCCCATAGAACAACATCACTGGGGCCAAGACATTGCTTGACACTTTAATGGTTGATGCCCACTATCAGACTCCTGCTATGCAGATGGTGGTGGCTATGCTCAAGGCTGCAGCAGCGTAAGATGCTGCAAAGTCTCAGTCAGTCGCAAGTTCCAGCCATGCATCTCCTCAGGGTCGACGTAGGCATGAAGACCTGAGAAATTCTCTAAGCATCCGTGATGGATGAGACACCATCAACTCTCACCACGAGAAGCGCGCTCGGGACAACCGACGCTATAAGGAAGAACGTCGTGAATGAAGGATGGATGCCCGACGGGACGACCGACGAGAAGACCGACGAGACGATCGACGGGAGGATCACCAAGATCCCCCTTCCAGAGAAAACCGCCAGGAAGACCGACGGGACAACCAACAAGACGATCGTCAGAATCCTCCTCCAAGAGACAACCGTGACGACCGACGTCAACATGACGATCGGGATTGGCACGATAATGATGGCAATCGACAACGTCGTCATGATGAGGATGTCAGCCCACGCCACCGTCGTTGCCCAACTACGTCCCCGGACCGGCAAAGACGGTTACCAACGCCGACTGATGACGAGATCGATGGCATCAAGGCTTACGTCCTTCGACTTCGCATTGCTCGATGTCCGAAAGGATTCAAGCCAGTTCCTATTAAAAAATATGATGGACAAACCAACCCTTGAGAGTGGCTACAACTCTATAACATGGCGATCCGGTTGGCTGGAGGTGATTCCTACGTAATGGCTAATTACCTTCCGGTCTGCTTAGATCCTGCCGTTCGGATATGGCTCACATCTCTACCTAAGGAGTCAGTCACATCTTAGGGAGACCTCAACAGGAAACTCATAGAAAGTTTCCAAGCACCTTGCAACCGATTGGGCATCCACTTCGACCTCACTCGGATCAAGCAGAAGGGTGACGAGCCTCTTCGCGACTACATCAAGCGGTTTTGCGCTAAGAAGACTGAGATCCCCAACGTCCCCGATCAGCAAATCATTACTGCCTTCCTGGGTGGAATTCGCAGTGACGATCTAGTCTGGGAAATCAGTTGGGGGAACCATGATCTCAAGCTCACCGCTCAAGAGTGCTTCAAGATTGCTGATAAGTATGCATCAGGAGAGTCTGCACTTGATGATATCCGAGGAAAGGGCAAGGAGAAGCGGTCGGACAAGCCTGAGTCCTCCAAGAAGGACAAGAAGAGAAAACCTGACAATGCTGTCAACACAGTGGACCGGTTTCAGAAGAATTCTCGGACGAAACAACCGTCTACTGATGAGTTGCTGAGTGGCCTTTGCCCTTAGCACCCCAAGGGAAACCACAAAGTAAAGGATTTCTATTATCTGAAGGGTTTTGCAACAGCTGCGCTCAAGGTGGCCAAAGATCCCCCGAGGCGCAACAACAGCAACAAAAACAAGCCCAAGGATGATGATGACAAGGATGATTCAAGAGAGTTCTAGGAGCCCCGTAAAGAAGTAAACTTCATCTTCGGAGGCCTGGATGCCTATACGTCCAAGCGCAAGCAAAAGTTAGAGCTTCGAGAGATTAACTCGGTGGAGCCAGCTACGCCTTAGTACATGAGGTGGTCTGAGATGCCAATCACCTTTGATCGGTCGGACCATCCAAAATATCTACCAAAACCAGGTTGCTACCCATTGGTGCTTGCTACGACTATGAAGGAGGTGAAGTTCAACAGAGTACTCATCAATGGAGGAAGCAGTTTGGACCTAATCTTCACCAGGACTCTTCAAGAGCTCGGTCTGTCAACCAATGACCTCCAACCGAGTTCTTCACCCTTCCATGGGATTGTGCCTGGCAAGACTTTAGTCCCAATTGGACAAATCAGTCTGCCAGTCACCTTTGGCACCCGCGATAATTTTAGGACAGAGCGTATCCTTTTCCAGGTGGCAGACTTCGAATCAGCATACCATGCTATCATCGGCCGACCGACGATGGCTAGGTTTATAGCTGTTCTGCACTATCCATATCTCACCCTCAAGATGCCAGGCCCGAATGGAATAATCTCCCTTCACTTTGATCTTCAGAATTCTTTTGATTGCAATGTGCAGAGTTGTGAGATGGCTACCAAACAGTTGATGCTATCAGACCAAAAGGAGATCCAGAAGGCAGTCGGTATAGAGGAGCAGACTGAAGCGGAGGTTCCGACAAAGAAACCTGTCAAGGACAAGATCCAGATCGATGACATCTAAACCAAGGAGATTTTGCTCGATCCTTAGGACCCCGATAAGGTGACTTATGCTGGGGTCAACCTTGATGAAAAATAGGAACTCGCGTTCACTCTTTTCCTCCAGGAAAATAGGGATATCTTTGCATGGAAACCATCTAACATGCGGGAGTTCCTAGGGAAAAGATTGAGCACGTGTTAAGGGTACCTCTAGGGGCTACCCCCATTTGCCAAAGGCTTAGAAGATTTGCGCAAGACCGCAAGGACGCTATGAAGAAGGAGATAGTTAGATTGTTAGAAGCTAAGTTTATAAAGGAGGTGTATCATCCCGACTGGTTAGCAAATCCAGTCCTTGTACCTAAAAAGAATAAAGAGTGGAGGATGTGTATTGATTATTCCGGTCTCAACGGTCGGCCCAAAAGACCCTTCGCTCTTCCCCGTATTGATCAGATTGTAGATTTGACAGCCGGGTGTGAGTTTTTAAGCTTTCTGGATGCCTATTTAGGCTATCACCAGATCCCACTAAGAGTCGAAGATCAGATCAAGACTTCCTTTATAACACCCTTCGGTACCTATTGCTATATCACTATGCCGTTCGGTCTGAAAAATGCTGGCGCGACTTACCAATGAGGTATTCAACGCTGCCTTACCACTCTAATCGGTCGGAACGCTGAAGCGTATGTTGACGACATCGTTGTCAAGACTCGAAAAATCAAAGAACTTCTCTCTGACCTGGCAGAAACCTTTGACAATCTAAGACTTTATTCAATGAAGCTAAATCCTAAAAAGTGTATTTTTGGGGATCCATCGGTAAAGTTACTCAGTTACATCATTTCGAAACGAGGTATAGAGGCTAACCTAGATAAAATCAAGGCAATCCTTGATATGAAGCCGCCTAATTCTCAAAGGGACGTTCAGAAGCTGACCGGATGCATGGCATCCTTGAGTCGCTTTATTTCCCGATTGAGGGTTAGGGGGTTACCACTCTTCCGATTTCTTAAAAAGCAGGACGGCTTTATTTGGACTGAGGAGGCGTAGTCGGCACTGGACGAATTAAATATTCATCTCAGCAGTATTCCAGTGTTGGTGCCTCCGGAGCCAGGAGAAAAACTTCAGCTTTACATCTCGACCACAACCCAGGTTGTGAGTACTATTTTGACAGTCGACCGAGAAGAAGAGGGACACGTGCAAAAAGTACAGCATCCGGTCTACTTTGTGAGTGAGGTTCTCAGCGCCTCTAAGACAAGGTACCAACAGATCTTGAAGTTGTTATATGCATTATTGATCACCTCGAGGAAGTTGAAGCACTATTTCCAAGCTCATCCAATTGAAGTTCAAACTTCTTTTGCACTCGGGATGGTGTTACATAACCGAGAAGCTGAAGGAAAAATAGCCAAGTGGGCAGTCGAACTTGGTCAGTATACTATTATATTCGTGCCTCGGTCGGCTATAAAGGGACAAGCGTTAGCTGAATTCGTTGCCAAGTGGACAGAGATTCAAAATCCTCCTAGTGCCCAAGATATCGAGTACTGGAAAATGTACTTCGATGGTTCCCTTCAATTACAAGGGGCAGGTGCGGGAGTTGTATTTATCTCGCTTACTGGAGGAAGGCTTCGATACGTCCTTCAAATCATGTTTCGCGCGTCTAATAATGCTGCGGAATATGAAGCTCTCCTACACGGTCTACGTATTGCTGTGTCACTCGGCATTAAGCGCATCGACATATTTGGTGATTCGGCCTTGGTCATTAATCAGGTCACCAAGGATTGGAATTGTGTAGATGATAACATGAATGCTTATTGCCAAGAAGTGCGAAAACTCGAAGACAAGTTTGATGGATTGAAGTTCACACATGTTCTCCGAGATAATAACCAGACGGCTGATGAGTTAGCCAAGATAGGATCATCTCGGTCTGCAGTACCGCCCGGTGTTTTCCTACATGTTCTGGATTCCCCAACAATTTCTCCCCGGTCAGACATGTTAATGAGTATTGTTGCTGATCTTGTTGGCGATGACATCTCCAAGACCGACTGGCGTGACCTACTCATCCAGTATTTGGATAAGGGAATGCTGCCCTCGGATCCTGATGAGCAACAAAGATTGAAGATCCGATCTCGAGGATACTTGTTGGTGGGGGACCAACTTTACAAAAGGGGTGGTTCCAACATTTTGATGCGATTCATCTCAATTCCTGAAGGCCAGAAGTTGGTAGAAGAGATTCATTCGGGAATATGCGGAAGTCATGCAGCTTCCAGGACTTTGGTCGGCAAAGCTTTCCGGCAAGAGTTTTATTGGCGCACGGCGGTCGAAGATGCACACCAAGTTGTTCAGAAGTGTGAGGGTTGTCAATTCTTCACTCAACAAACACATGTGCCTTCACAACAACTTCACATGATACCATTGATTTGGCCTTTTGCTGTTTGGGTCCTTGATATTATCGGTCCTTTCAAGAAAGCGTCAGGCGGGTTTACTCATTTGTTTGTTGCTATCGACAAATTCACCAAGTGAATTGAAGCGAAGCCGGTCGGCAAGATTACATCCAAGAAGGCGATCGAGTTTGTCAAAGATATATTCACTCGGTTTGGAGTTCCTCATAATATCATTACCGATAATGGCACTCAATTCACTTCAGTGGAGTTCCGGGACTTTGCCGATGAGATGGGAATAAAGATCCACTTTGCATCAGTGGCTCATCCGAAAAGCAATGGCAGGTTGAACGGGCCAATGGTATGATTCTTCAGGGATTAAAGCCACGGATATTTGACAGACTCAAACCTTATGCTGGTCGGTGGGTCAAAGAGTTGCCTTCAGTCCTTTGGAGCTTCGAACAAACACCAGTCGGGCTACTGGACAGTCACCTTTTTCATTGGTCTATGGCTCAGAAGCTATGTTGCCGACTGAGGTCAGTCTTGTCTCGGCATGAGTTCAAGCGTATGATGAAAAACTTTCTGAGAAGAACCGAGAGATTGATTTGATTGCGGCAGAGGAGTTGCGTGATCGTGCTCTATTTCGGTCGGCACTCTACCAACAAGGCTTGCGTCGTTATTATGATAAGAACGTCCGTAGTCGCCACTTTCAAGTTGGAGACCCAGTGCTTCACCGAGTGCAATCGACAAAGAATTAGCATAAGCTCTCTCCGAAGTGGGAAGGACCGTGCGTAGTGAAGGAAGTCACTCGTCCGGGGGCTTACCGACTGATGTATGAAGATGGCAATGATATTCCAAACTCCTGGAACATAAATCAACTATGTTGTTTTTATACTTAGCTATTATTTTGTGTATTTATACATTATTTATGAATGAAACTTTGGTCTATTTTAGTGAAAGATTTTCTGATGATTTCCATTCTATATTTGTCTCGATTCCTTAATTTATACTATTAAACAATCGAGCCAGGGGGCTAGCAATAATGTCCCATCTCGGTCTAACCATATTTTGGTTTTGGCCTATTTTTTGACCGACTTATTATCATGAGATCTTGAGATCTTGAGTTTTGGTCTTTATTATTTTGGTCTTACGCTTATACATCATGGTTAAATACTTTGTGCTGCACATCAGACTACCACTACACTAAACCCAAAGCCAAAAGTATGAGAGGTCATGTGTCGATTGGTCGATTGTGTTTGTTACGCGGTTACGAGTTACAACCTAATATGTTATGGCAGACCGATGCAATCTTTGTTTCTCTTGATAGAAACATGTCAATGATATCTTTGTCAAACTTCTAAAGCTATAAGAGCATAAGATTAGTTTATACACAAGTATCATTACTAAAATACTACTAATGTTTTACACTATTATAGGATTATATCTCCTTCGAAGGAGAGGAAGAGTCAGCCCGAAGTTTGACCTCTGGAGTTGTTGGGGGAGTCGGCACGGTCGGATTGATTTCTATATTTTCGACCAAGGCCTGGGAAGTCTCTAGCATGGAATCCAGGAGCAGCTGACATTGGTCGTCGGTCAGGTCGGGGTTAAAGCCCTCTTTCATCTTGTCCAATGGCAGAGCAGGAGACTAGGATTGGCAAATCGCCAGCACTTGACTCCCGGCTTCGGTCGTCACTCGCCGAGTGTTATAAGCAATGGCTTCTGATGCATGCTCCAACAAGTAGTCTAGAGAGCGACCGGTCTGCTCTACTCGGTTAGCATGAACATAGTTCATTGCTTTCCGAGCATCGTAAGATAGAGCTGCAAATAATAATTATTGGTCAGTATGATCAACATAAGAATCAAGCAGAAGGAAGAAGTCGAAGACTTACTGGCAAGTTTACATTCAAACTTCATGGTTTGAATATCTATAAACAAATTAATAAGAGCTAATACAATTAGACTCTTGCATCATTTGTTAGTCTCCAAATTATACAAGAGTCGGGGGCTACACCTGATCAGGTGCACCTGACCGGTGCACCAGATCTATCAGAAACTTTGATAATGAGGTCTTCCTAATTTATAATCTTTAGATCATTCAGAGAATTAAAGCTCAAAATCAGAAAGCACTCGGGGGCTGCTGTGGGATACTTGCTTTACGGGTATCCTCATATAAGGCTAAGTCGGTGGTCGACCGAGTACTTCATCAACAAGGAAGCCGACTGACTCGGCTTGGAGTGCAAAACAAGAAAGATTAGACTTGCCATATAGAATCCTTGTAGAGTACGACTAGTACTCTGCCTGAACCCCCCTACCGACCGGATATATAAGGCGGCAGGGTACCCCCCATCGGAGGGGGGAGAGGGACACAACATCTCGTGACAATCAATACAATACAGAACACAGGACGTAGGGTTTTTACTCTCATTGAGAGGGCCCGAACCTGTATAATTTGGCGTCTTGTGTAACCATCGTAGTTCTTGGTCTTGACGTAGCCCTATATATTTACTGCCGGTCTTGAGCATCGACAGACAACAAGTCTTCTCCAATATGTTATGATCCCAGCTTAATTCTTCGAAAAAATAAGAGAATTGGTAGAGGTCAATTAAGATATTATCAGATTATTGGATCACTTATGTATTTAGCTAGTGCTACTAGGCCTGACATCTTGTTTCCTGTGAGCAAACTAAGCCGGTTTACTTGTTGCAGGAGATGATCATTGACATGTGTTTGAGCGGGTAATGCACTACTTAGTTGGTACTATGGATTATGGAATTCATTATTCTAGATATCCTGTAGTACTAGAGGGCTATAGTGATTTCAATTGGATATCTGATACTAATGAGTTGTATTCCACGAGTGGATATGCATTTACTCTTGGTGGTGCTGCTGTTTTATGGAGATCATGCAAACATACCATCTTAACAAGGTCTACCATGAAAGAAAAGCTTTCCACACTAGATAAACTACAGTTGAGGCCAATTAGTTACACGAGATCTTGATGGACTTACCTACTGTCAAGAAACCTATGTCGTGAGTCCTCATGAATTATGACAATCAAACGGTGATAGTGAAAATGAACAATTCTAAAGACAATATAAAGTCATCATGATATATTAAGAGACAGTTAAATTCTGTTAGGCAAATGAGAAACTTCAGAGTCATATCAGTAGAATATATTTCAACTGATGAGAACCTGGTAGATCAATTCACCAAGGGGTTGTCATGTAATGTAATAGACAGTGCATCGAAGGAGATGGGTATGAGACCCATATGTGCTATTCCATTGTGGTAACCCGACCTATGTGATCGGCGATCCCGTGAAGTAGGACCTAAGAAGAACAAGCTATTGGTTAGCATAAGAGTAACCCTTTAACCCACTTGAGGAGTGATGTATTACTCTTGATATCTGTATGGTAGGATGATTGTTGTCTTATTGTATTCAGTTGGTTTTAAATAACGAAGATATTATTCTACAGAACATTCTTGAATGAATACATCTATGTGAGTTTGATTGTTGTAAGGTACCAACCTGTGAGATTTGAGTTATTTTTGTTAAGCTCATGAAAGATCATCGGGGGCTTAAACCGCGCCACGAGGGACTTCATGCTTGCCGCCAGTGTAGTAGTCCGTCCTTTGTTAAAAATTGCTTGCACGAGGTCTGAATCCTAAAATGTGGTCTTTTTCAGCGTGTGGTCTTTTTTTTTTTCAGCGTGACCACTGTAAAAGTTACAATCGATAATTTTAAACTGAAACAAAGAGGACCTATATTGGTGACTTGGTGAGTGGCGTTTCAACTCCGCACCTTTTATTTTTCGTGCAACTCGATCTGCACCGAGAAGACTCGTCATCACTTCTTTATTGGTAGACTATTTTGTGGCTGATCATGCCTAAAAATATTGAACAACCTATAAACAAAATTTTATCAAAATTTGACAGAGTAGTTCCTTTTTGGGATCCACTGATAAGTGACCTTTTTTATGGCAGTTGAAAATATATCAAGTGGTACCAAAGTTATAACTAGAATGATACCCAAATTTTGGTGCCATGTATCTTTTTCGTACAATAAGTTTTGGCGATAACACTTTATGAACAGTAAAATATCTCTTTTTGGTGAGAACATTTAACCAAAATTTATTTGACCATAAGGCATCATTCATAGATTATATGGAGTGGGGATTCATCATTCACTAACATGATCACTCTAAGTCAGGCCGCAGGAGCCGCCAGTGCCGTGACACACGGCATGATGCAGAAGCATCGAAGCCAAATGCCGCGGCACGTGCCGCCTGAGTACCCCTTGTCCTCCTGCATGCACTTGTCCGTGCAGTGCTTCGAGCTGAAGCACGGCCCCCGGAAACTTCCACTCGGTGACAAGCACTCGCCCGCCTGGGCTGAGCCCATAACTGCAGTTACACGCTCACAACTTCAGCAATAGCATCAAATGAGGTCACGATGAATTGATCTACAACTTCATAGTTCATGCATCACACGAGTACGTACCGGAGGCCATAACCAGGAGGAGGACGAGGGCTGCAGAGAGCTTCTCAGGTGAAGGTTTCATTAATCTGTTCTGTTCTGGTTCCAAAAGAAATGGACAGGTAGTACCGTAGTAGATGATGGGGAAACAGCCATGGGGTTCTTGGTGGCACTATATAGCACATCTTTATGAGGAGAAACTGAACTCCTAATTCATGTGTACTTCAGTTACTGCTCTATAAGTATGGCAGCTAATGTTTTACTGACTAAAATATTGGCCATTAGCTTTGAAAAACTATTGGTCAATAGTAGTTCGAGGGTAATTTTGTAATTGTATCATTATAAATAATTATATATATATATTTACAATAAAAATCTAACTCTACCGAATTATTAAAATATCAATTGATCTTTTAAAAAATAAAACATCAATTATTAATTATATTACTAATTTATTTTTATTCATGACAATATAAAATAATTATTATAAATCTAGAAATTCTATTTTCTTTTAAATTACCCTCAAACTGATAAACTATTTGTTAGATTGATCTCCACCAATGGGCGCAACGACCCATTGGGCCCTGGAACCACACCTTGATCGGGGGTGTCCAGCCCAATGAGGGCTGGTGGGCCCCTGTCGCGTAGCGCTATGAGAGGAGGTGAGGACCACGTCACACAATACGAGGTTCATCACCATTACAGTAATCTTCACCTCTAAACCCTAGCCGATCTAAGAGGGTGGCGCTAAAGCGATAGGATGGACCACCAGTCGACGCCGTCGACCGGAAGCCACCCGTGCTCGTCTTCAGTCTCTTTACCGGCGACCTCTACGCCGAGCTTGTCGCCTCTAGTTTGAGTTTCACGAGCAAGACCCACGGTATGAATGGCTCTCTCTCTCTCTCCCTCTCGAGATCTACCCGACATCACTCATAGAAAGAGAAGAATCCCCTTTAATCTACTCCTAGTGATCCACTGATCTAACAATGGTATCAGAGCAAGGCTAGCGTGTAGATCAGAGTAGGGAACGAAGGATTCGTCCGCGAATCAAGAAGAGAAAGACCGATCTCGAATCGAAAGAAAGATGAACCTGAACCCTAACCCTTGGGTAAAAGAAATACAAGAAAAGAGGTGGCGGAGGAGATCCGTGACTCACCCGGTCTCCTCGGCACCGATGTGGCGCCACCGCTCACCGGCGACGGAAAAGATAACCCGCACCACCGTGCATGCGGAAAGAGGGCCGCTGCCGATCGGCGTGTGGCCAAAGGGCACCGTCACAATGCCGTTCGACGGCGGCGTGCTCACCCTCGGATGGGCGCGCGCACCGGCGAAGGGGGCTGCGGCGGCGCCGCCGCTTCTTCTTCCGCGACCATCATGGGATAGTGTTGAGTTCGGCCTCGCCATCGTGGCAGGGTGCTGGGGAGGAGAGGAAAAGAGAAAGAAAACAAGGGGAAGAGAGGAGAAGTCCCAGCGGAAGGGCCCTGGGCTCTCGGCCATGCCGGAGCCACCGCTTCTGCGGGTTGCCGCCGCCCTTGTGTCTCTCTCACGCGCACGCGCAAATGGCTCTAGGGTTTGGGGAGAAAGGCATCAGCCGCCATTTTTGTTGCCCTGAGAAGAGCGCTGAACTGACGATCAAGATCGACGGCCAGCTCGCATCGGCACCGTCCCGGGCCTTTTCTTTTGGCCCAGGCGAGATGAGGGGCTGTGCCGGTTTGCGCCGCCTTGGCCGTTGGCTGCAGGGTAAAGGCCCAAGTTTGACAAGGGGGAGGAAGCGCCCTGCTGTGGCTGGGCCGATTTGGTGGCCCAGCCATCGACTGCGGGGTTTATGACCTAGGAGGGGCAGCATGCGGGCAAACTGGGCCAAAAGGCCCAGCACGCGGGCGCATGAGATGTGCTAGTTTTTCTGCCATGGGCCAAAAATCAGCCTAGCTCTACAGAAATGTATTTTCTTATTTCCAGAAGCTGTTTAATAGATTTTATCTTGATTTTTTAGTAGAATTTTCTCTGAAAATTGTGCACCAACGTGAGAATTTTGATAGAAATGATTATGCTTCTAGAAATAGAGAATAGTAGTTGTTTATGCTACTGTCCGTGCATGTTTTATGACATGTCCCCGATGTTCATGTATTCGTTTAAACTTTGATTAAATTCGAACCAATGAAAGAATTTAATTAAAAGATAGAAAAATGATTTATGACAATGTGTTTTTTTGTCAAAAGTTTGATCTCCCTTCAAATTTCATATTTTTGATTGGAGAAAAGATAAGAACAATCAGATATTCATATGAAGGATTAAATGAGTGCACATGAATTGTTTAAAATCTTCGTGCATAAAAGATTAGAAGTTTGATTGCTTCTAAAAGAAAGAAAAGTTTCTGCTGCAATGAAAAGGTCCTATCCTCTAATTAAATTGGAGAAAATTTGATTAGAGGACTGGAAAGATATTTGTTTGAAATCAACTATGATATTGTTATTTTCTGACCAACGTTGATGATAACAATGTCATAATTTTATGACTAAAAGTTTAATCTCTGATTATTTTGCATCAATGTGATCAATTTTCAGAGAATAGATAAAAGATCAAGTGATGCTCTTTAACTAGAGAAAGTTCTTCATGTTTCCACTGCAATAAAGTTGATGATAATGTTACTTTCTTAACAAAGTTGTTTTTCTGCCCAACGGTGATTTAGAATTTATGTATAAATATGATGTTTATTCTATTTCTGCCCACGGTGATTTAGAATACAAGATAATGTTTTTAAAAATTTAATGTGTATATAATTAATTAGACCAACACATGGTTAATTTTATGCTCATTATTATTGATTATTGTCTAATTTTCTCAGACTAAGAGGTTTTGATGCTTTCACTCATGAAAGCAAAAGATTGGGTACTTGTGACCCGAAAGATGACCATGGAAAAAGTCATAGAGTGTGGGAGTATCCCCCCCTCTAAAGAATGGCTTCAAAAGAAAAGAATTCTTGGGTATTAATTCAAGAAACAAATGTATCATTGAGAGTCTTGAGAAATCATTTTCATGTACTCTCTATGAATAAGATTTTATTATCATTTTTAATGATTATGATATGATAAGGCATATACATGTTTAATTTGACCAATGTTGGATTAAGCATGTATGTGTCACAGAATATTCAGATTTATTTCTGAATTTGATGATTGAATATGAGACAATACAAGCATTGATGTCTCTTCGAGGGAATTACCCACACGATGGGAAAGAGATGATTATGATTATACTCCTATGACGAGAAAAGTCTGGGAAAATACCCACATAGCGGGGTATGTTGGCATAATATTTATGTCAAGAAAAGTCCGCATGGCGGGAGAAGTTTGAGAAAAGTTTTATCTTGCTTTGGCGGGACAAAGATGTGTTGACTCATGTGCTTTTAATGTATCTCACTCTCAGAGAAAAGTATGGAGTAGCTCTTATGCTTTTCAAGTATCGACCATGCACTTTATGTGCGATAGTCATTAAACACTTTATGAGTCTAAAGAAAAGACGAACCAAAAGATAAGAATGACGTGCAAGTACGACTTGCAGAAGTATTAATGATAAAGAACTCTGTTGAGTTTGAAATGGAATGAGGAAGAAGTACTCCCGTAAGAGTTAATAGATAACTTTACTTCACATGATGTAATCAGGTGAGTAAACTAGATAAGCAAAGTTTCCTCAATTCACAATGGTTTCGAAATTATGGCAGAAAAGTTTTGGCCACATCGCGAGGGGGAGTAAGAATGATGAAACTCTCCCATAAAGATGATAATCTGATGCATATTGTGCATCTAAAGTGATCTACCAAAGAAAATGTAATCGTCTGGGGGAGTACAGCGGTCATATTAATGATACCCCTAAAGTAAAGAAATAGATGTATTCCTTGTTTTTTGACGAAAGAATACTAAGACGGTGCTCAAAGTGTCATAAAAGGAAAATGTATAACAGAGTAAACCCATATAGATTAAAGAGTTAAGAGATAAGCCATCTTTGAAGGAGATGGATAATCTAGGGGGGTAAGACTTGAAGAGAAGTAGGACTTTGTGTCCACTTAAATGATTCAAGAACAACAAATTTTTTGTTACACAAGAAATTATAGAATTAATTGCCTGTAGGCAATAAAAGAGGTCCATATGGAAGAAGTGCCCATAGCAAAGAATAAGACGGGTGATCCCACCCGAATTGATAAGACCATGCATTCACATGTTTGAATGGCAAAGATAACATGTAATTGATTAATCCTGACAATGTTTAGGATTTAGAAGATATTTCTAATAAAGTCAAAATAGTAGACTATCATGGGTCTACAATATAGAATATGACTCCAAAGGGAATACATACCCTAAGGGCGTGATTGGTTGGCCGCAGATGGCCCAGCCAGGCTCGCCAGATACAACCACGGACTGATTGGTTGCATGTACACGTGCTTGGGCCTGGGCAGCCGGATGCAAAACACAACGCTCAGCCTGGCTCCACAGAAACGCGAATCATTTCCGTTTCCTACGGGCCTGGTTCAGCTGATGCACTCATAGGATTTTTTCTATCTCTACGCATGGGAACGAGCTCAGACGCGCACAAACCAATCTCCGGCTCAACTTAGCTTGGCCCTATGATACAGCCAACCAATCATGACTGTGCTTGCACACAGCAGCCTGGCTGAGCTCGACCTGGATCATAGATACGGACCAGGCTCCCGTGAGATGTAAACCAATCACGCCCTAAATGGGTCAAAACAATAGGCCGCTGTGGGTCTATAAGATCAAATGTGACTCTGTATAAGATATATGATAAAAGGTTTTCTGCAAATAAAAAAGAAGAGAAATGTTATCATGAGACATTTTCTTATGTCTCATGCAACAATTTCTTTAGAGTTATAATGGCACTAGCGGCACATCATGACTTGAGCTATATCAGATGAAAGCAAAGATGATTCTCCTTAGTGAGGATCCAAGGAAAAATGTATTTACATTGCATAACCAAAGGTTTGCTATGAAAAGAAAAAGGAACTTTAGACATCATTGGCAGAAAATCCATTTATGGATTAAAGACATTTTTCTAAAAAGAGATATTTAAAGTTTTGTTAGATTAATAAGGATTTTGGGTTTTCTTAAAGTATAAAAGGACAATTGCATTTATGCAAAAGATATAGAATGGGAAACTCATTTCCTAATCATGTGGATGACGTCCTACTTGCTAGTGGTGATATCAATCCAATGCAGAAGAAGAAAAAGTTTTTGTCCTTAAAGTTCAAAAGAATGTTCTCGATTGAATGTCTCTTGTTTTATGAGATGAGAATACCGAGATAAAGAGAAGGGGTATTGTAAATATTGCATATGTATGCTGAGAAGTCTCTAAAGTATGCATACAAGAAAACATACGCCTGTTCTTATAGTCAAGGGTAATGGATTTGTGAAATTAGTGTTCCAAAAGATAATATGAAAAGGATCAAATGAATATGGTACCATGTGCTTCAACTGTTAGAAGCTTGATATTACCCTAATGAAGTTCACGTATCTGGGTTGTTTTGGCAATATCTAGTCCAGATATAGATCACTGGAATAGACGAATGAAGTTAAATATATCAGCTTCATGCTAAAAGAAATAGGTGCTCTCAAAGGGTTGTGAGTACAAAGATAGATATGTAAAAGTGCTCTCAGAAAGTTGTGAGCGCAAGATAGAACATGTGAAATGTGTAGCAATATCCACAATTGTCGCTAACTTTCACACTTGGAGTTTTTGTGTGGAAAAACTTCAAAAGAATAAAAGAATTATCATCAATGTGATGAAAAGATATGAATTAGCAAAGAATTATCATCAATGTGATGAAAAGATATGACTTAGCATGATATGAGGCTGAGGGAGAGGCAGAATGAATAAGGAAACCTGTACCCGGAATTGATAATGGTTAATAACATCAATAACCATTAAGTATTTCACTCCTGTGACAATGAATCAAGTGTGGTGGCAAACACATTGACACAAGTTATACGTTGTCGAGGAGAATGTCCGGAATTATGTTGGAATGCTTGGAGCATAAAAGTAATGGACAAGTATTAGCAGATCTGCTCATAAAAGGCTTACCGGCCAGTGTGTTTGGAGAACACATAGTCGACATGGTTTTATTGGTATAGCCTATGTTTTCCGGACAACAAGAGGCCCAAGGTTAAAGAATCTGTTTCAAAATAGAGGAGTGTGTTGTAGCTATTGATTCCATCGGCGATTGACCGTGATGATGAGACATGCTGTACATACAAATCTGTGATGGAACGAGTACTATGGAAAAGGTTGTTTCGAAGTATAAAGTTAAAAGATAAAGATGAGATCAAGGGGGAGAATGTTAGATTGATCTCCACCAATGGGCCCAACGGCCCATTGGGCCCTTGAACCACACCCTGATCAGGGGCATCCAGCCTAATGAGGGCTAGTGGGCCCCTATCATGCAACGCCTATAAGAGGAGGTGGGGACCATGTCACGCAACACGAGGTTCATTGCCACTACAATAATCTCCACCTCTAAACCCTAGTCGATCTAAGAGGGTGGCGCTGATGCGATAGGATGGACCATCAGCCGACGCTGCCAACCGGAAGCCGCCCGTGCTCGTCTTTAGCCTCTTTATCGGCGACCTCTACGCCGAGCTCATCGCCGGCGCCGCCTCCAGTTCGAGTTCCACGAGCAAGCCCCGCGGTATGAATGGCTCTCTCTCTCCCTCTCCAGATCTACCTGAGATCACTCATAGAAAGAGAAGAATCCCCTTTGATCTACTCCTAGTGATCCACTGATCTAACACTATTGGCTAGTTGTTATGTGTTTAGATTATCGAATCTAAATCATTGGATCAAACTATTGACCAATAGTTTTTCAAAACTAATGACCAATATTTTGCACAATAAAACTCTTCACTGTTTTGATTGTTCACTATTATTGGATAATTGTTTATCCAAAACAAAGCCACCTTTTCCGTCATGGCAACAAGGAGAAAATTGACAGGAACCTACCGTTGCAAGGAGAGCGCAATTATGAGGATAGACAACTGAGTTTAGAACCATCAGGGCTTCATCCCGGTTTATGGCTCTAGATGGTTATTACTTTTGAGTAAAGCTATTTTGATATGGGAGTTCATCCAATGGTGACATTAGTTTCTTTTCTTTATGTTCTATAAGCTTGCACTTGCATGTATGTTTTAAACTATTCTGGAAGAGTGAGGTATATCTGGAATGGTTTCTCATTAACATGATTTTAGCATAAATCTAGAACTTGATATGATCGCGGTGATTAGATCTTGATTCCATAATCACTGCAAGTATATAGTAAAGATTAGTGGTGACAATATTGGACACACCCATGACAACAATATCAAATATGACAACAAACATCTCTCAAAGAAGTTGGCTCCCTAACCAAATTAAAACTATTGGGGAACCAACCAACTGCCACAAAAGTGTTAACTCAACAAAACTAGTTGATTCAGAGCATACTGCCATTTAACTAAAAAAGAGCTACCTGTCGGGATCAACCCACATTTTTATGGTGGAATCAACTACCCAAGTTCAAGTGTCAAACTCAGCATCATTATTGCATTCACAGTTAGTTATTCTTTGAGTGAAGACACCGTTCCCATCGGCACAAAGACACTTGTAGATCAGTTTGTCCCTCATTCTCTTAGGGATGCTTGTAGGGGTATGGTATGTGTGCCTACATTCATAGAGATTAGTGATCACATGTGTATATGAGTATCTATATTTGTAATACATCATAAAAAAAATAGTTCTTGTAACACTCGAAAATTTTAGTAGATGAAAAATCACTCCAATCAATTTTTTTCTCTTAACTTATCTCTCATGCCTAATTTTCAAAATAAATATTTCACTAAATCAATGAAACCAGAAAAAAAGAATGATTTTTTTTTGAAAAATAAAAGGTTATGCTCAAGTGTTTGATTTTCCTTTATTTAGATTTTTTACTTAAGTCCTCTTTCATTTCTCTTAAAATTTGAATTTTATTACTTTGAGTTCAAACAAAGTCTAGAAATATTCAAACCCATCCTCTCTCTCTCTCTCTCTCTAGGCCACTTCTCACTGGCCGGACAAGGGTTTCCGATTTTTTGAAAGATTCTGGTAAACTTGGTTGTTGTGGAGATGATACACAAACTGATCTGGCTTCAGAACATGTCTCAAACCCTACAATCGGAACACAATATCTCATCTAGTTATCAACCGGGAGTGCATAATGAACTCGACACATGGTCCTAAGTGGTTTTAACTTGGTACATGACCCAAAAGCCAAATACGGTGTCACAACACCGAGACAGATTTTGGATGTTAACTTGTTTTGATAATTTCTGATGACTCCGGACATATATAGAACGTGAGTATCCAAGTCCGTATGTGTTTTAGGCATACGTTTTAGTGTGACCTGCTCTGGACTCCGAGTCCAACTTGAAATTGATATTATTTGTGCTTCCATCTTGGCTTGGACGTCCTTGCTGACCATCACATCTCCAATGATCTCTCCAACTATCTCAGCATCATCTCCATGGTTTATAACAATAATTAATTCACTAGGTAGCCATGCTTTCAAATCAAAAGCATATAAAGTCATTACGAATAAGTTCACCCATAATTTCAGTTGTCACACATAAATTTGCATTTTAGTTGGAGTATTGTGTATATCCAAAGGAGTGATGTGGTCATCACTTCGTTCCCTTATTTTTCCTTGCCCTCCTTCCTTCTTTGGCCTAGCACCACCTAGCCGAGCATCGTCTCCTCCCTCATGTCATTGGCCGCTCCTGAGTCATTGGGTGTGTTCGTTTCCACCCCTCTGATTTTTAGACCTGTCACATCGAATATTGTAATACTAATTAGGAGTATTAAATATAGATTACTGACAAAACCCAGTCTATAACCCTCTCTCTGAATGATGAGACAAATCTATTAAAACTAACTAGGTCATAATTAGATAATGTGATGCTACAGTAAACATCTCTTAATGATGATTTAATTAAGTTTAATAAATTTGTCACACTGATACAAATTCAACTCTGTAATTAGTTTTATATTTAATATATATTTAATAATCATATATAACATTTTAATGATTGATGTGACCTCACTAAAATACCAAAAGAAACGAACACACCCATTACCATCTCCGCCCGCGGCCTTTGATGCCTGCTATCATGCCTGTCCCACTTCTGCCTGCCCGTTTCTGCCTCGCTGTCACGTGTGTGCCCGCCAAGTCGTCGTCATGCCACTGGGCTCTACTGCCTCTCACGCACGTGGAATCGAGCGCTCCTCCTCTATCGCTACGCGCATGGCCGCAAGCCCCAGCCCGCACCGTTGATTCTTGGCAAGTCGTGCGCCCCAACGCCTTTAAATGGGTGTGTGGTTGTAACAACCCTATGTTTTCATCGGAGAAGAATAAATCAATCAAATATAAAATAGTAGAGTAATAAAATTTCAGAGTTTGAACTTTGCCAATAATGAAAAAAAAATCTAACATGTTTTGTCTCCCTCCCTGAATTTTTCTGGTAACTTTTCTTTACCTCGCAAGGGTCTTTTTGCAAGTTTCTCGTAGGGAGGGTTTTTCTGCAATTTGCCATGTGTAGGACCCGTGTGTCAATCTCTCTCTCGCTCTCAGTGCTGCCAGCGCAGAGGCCAGCGCCGCCGCGCACGACGTGTAACCAGGCAGCTTGCCTGCTTCACCACCGCCACTCAAGCCCGGGAGTAAAGTCCCAGCTTCTTTTCTCCTTCTCACAGCAGTCTCTCAGTTCTCTCGGCTCTCTCTCCCTCTGTTTCACCCGCCCGCCAGACGAACCGAGTTTGGAGCCCAAGCTCTGCCCGCCGCCGTCACCTCCCCAACCAGGCAATCTCGTCAAACTATCGCGCAGACCACCCAACATCCCGCCTTGGCCATTGATTGAATCTTTCTCGCCGTAGCCCGTGGATCGGAGCCGTTTTCTTCTCGGTGAGCACCGGCAGTTTTTTTGTTCATCTCCAAATTCTTGAGCTACATCGAATCAAACTCAAGTTCCTCACAAACGAAGCTTGCTCACTTATTTGCGCATCATTCTGTTAGGTCCCCACCTTATTCCTAGTTTGGTGCGAGCTGAGCTTCCCATTCTTCTCGCCGCCATCGATGTGCCCTGTTTCTGCCGCTCGCCGTCGCCCTAATTCAGGTGAGCCCCCGCCGCTACCGACTCCTCCTTCAGATTCCCCGTGCTGCGCCGCCCCCGCTCATGCCCTCGGCTGGCTGAGCCACACTCGGAGCGAGCGCTGGCCACAGCGGCAGCGCCGACGTGCGCGCGCGCGAGGCCGGACGAGCACTCTGGAGCTCGGCTGCTGGGCCGCTCCAGCGCAGCTGGGCCAGACTCGGCTGCTGTGCAACGGGGCCGCTAAGTGGCCCATGAGGCCAAGTTAAAGGAGCCCATTTCAATTTCCGGGTTTTTCCTTTAAAAATATTTCCACAACTTTAGAAATTCATAACTACAGTTTTAGACCTCCTAAAATCTTGGGACCAATTTTGTTGGTTTCCAAATGTTTTTATCTACCATTTTGTGAAATAAAAATAAATATTTATTTTCCAAAATATTTAGGCTTTTAAATAAATATAAGAAATACCCTTTTTAATTGTTAATTACTTTATTAATTCCTAGATTAATGTTTTACATAAATAGGTTTGTATTAATTAATAATGGGGTAATTAAGGGTAATTAGCTTTAATTAAGCATGACATCCTTTTTCATTAGTAGACATAACCACTCTTAATCTCAAGGAAATACTTAAGTTATTATCTACTATTTAATTGCACCATTATTTCGGGCATCACATTTCGCATTCATGCATCACTAACACTAACTCGCGACGTATCGTATAGGACCTGAGATCATCTAGCGGACTGTCGGGAATGGACCTGAGGTGGTAATCGTCGAGACCGGCCCTGCACCTACGTCGTCGTTTTAGCACGAACCTCAAGGCTAGCCTCAATGCATCCCACCTATGTTTTTAAAATCTTTCTTTTATCATAGTCAGTCGAGTCGTGATTGTGCATTAGGTTCCAGGAATTAATTGACACCCATCTGCATCACTACCATATCCTATGATGTCTTTATACTATACAGGTACAGGTAGCACGATAGGCGCTATGCTTATATCATAGTAATATCGGTAGCACTGTATAGGATGATCTTAAAGCATGGAGGCTTTAAGTTGATTGAGTTTATTCAGAATTTAAATGAAAACTTGATGATGATGATGATGAGACCGGACGAGCCCCGTAGAGAAAAGGGCAAAGACTGGGTCTTGCAAGGTGGTAGCCTCGTCCGTGTCAGATTTAGGACCAAGCCGTTGGCGGCTCCGTGAACAAGTATCGAACAGTACCACCTACATGCTGGTATATGGGACCCTGTAAGTTGATGTACCCTAACTACCTCAGTGGTAGGATGTAGCCAACTTTCTTTTGCCGGCTGATAGTGAGATTGAAGTCTCACGGGAGGAAAATGGTGGTCGCTCACGGATAACGTCTGGGACGGGTATCACGTGGGGTCTCCATATTTCCGGGGATGTTGGAAACGGATCGACCTCTTGTTGGGGTTAGCGGGAAAGGTTGTCACATAAGACCAATGCGGTGCGTATGTGTCATGTGGTCGGGTTTTACCCAGCTGGTAGAAATTGATTCGAGTCGCTGTCCCTCGCAGCAATGAGTACCGCTTGTTCACTTAGCGCGAACGTAGATAATTAAGAGTAATGAGAAGAGGAGAGTTGTTTCAGTTAAATAATTTCTTTTGCCTGCAAAACTTGTTTGCAATAGTTACAGGATGCAAACCTTATTATTAATGAACTTAATCTTGAGCTAAAAGTTGAAAGTAGATATCCACTATTGGTGCTATTTTCGCAAGTCTGAGTCAACTCACCAGCCAAAGGCCTATGCATTCTAGGTGTCGGCTTTAGCGAGCCATGTTGACGGGCCAGTCTTGTGGAGTATATTAGATACTCAGGGCTTTGTCCATGTGGTTTTAGGTGGTGAGCCATATTTCTATGGTTGGTCCGAGATCATGCTAGGAGACGGGCAACTTCTGGAAGGAGGATCCATATAGTGGGAACGCATCCCGTCTCCCGAAGAATAGAAGATTGTCGTGTTCAGGGAGCGTAGTTTGAGATAGTAGAATAAAGCTCCCCGTCGTTAAACAGTTCACGTTTAGTTCTTCTAACACTTCATTGTAATAAAAGTTTTTCCGCTGCAAAACTCTGGTTTTTTTTTCCAAAAACCTGATTGTATTAAACCATGATGTAATATATTCTGGGCTTGTAAGAGTGTATGTCCTGTTGTAACTCGCTTCGTCGAGTGTCCTCCTGTACTCGATCCTGGTTATCCTGGAGGGGATGTCACAGCTAGTATCAGAGCAATACAGGAGCAACGACATATCATTCTCAAGTCAGTTTTCAAAACCTTTATTTGCAAAACTTCTATAGGACCCCATGAGTGAGAACGACAGGTTAGTAAGACGCTAGAAGACACGAATAGATGTTGCTATTCGATTTAGAATATGTTACTAACTATTAACTTGTTAACTTTCATTTGCATAGTGCATGCATCATGTCATTTAGAGTGATTTATAAATTTGGGGTTTTAATGGTTAAAAATTTTGTAGAATCGTAGTACTTGCCTACCTAGTTTCTTCTGTTTTGTTTTGATGTGGGAAGAAGCGTGTTGGTGTGCCTGATGCGCAAGTTGTTCGTATCTTGGAGCTTGAGCATTAGAGTAGTGGCATCAAGGTACGACTAGCGGAGGTGACACAACAGATGAAATTGAGAAATTAATGCAAAGAATTTTCTTGGACAGAATGGCTGAAACAGGAAATGGAAATGGTGCGGAGAACTCTCAACATAGAGGGACGGAAGTACCACCACCCCCACCCACATTGGCACAAGCTATTGCAGCTATACTAAACTTTGGAGTGGCACAAGAGGACCTACTCCGTCAACTGGTTCGGAATACCACTCCACAAGAGAATCGTCAGAGTCATCTTGCTCCAGTTAATCAAGTAAATTACTTGGACTTTATAGCCACCCGTCCGCCTATTTTCTCAGACACCAGAGAACCTCTGGAAGCGGACCATTGGTTGCGCACTATTGAATCTAAACTGGAGTTAATACCTTGCACGGATACCCAGAAGACCTTGTTTGCTGCCCAACAGTTACAAGGGATTGCAGGAGCCTGGTGGGCAAATTACAGGTCAATACATTCACCTGTCCATCAGTATACCTGGACAGAGTTTACTAAGGATTTTCACGAGCATCATATTCCGGAAGGTCTTGTGGACCAGAAGCGGAATGAATTTCTAGCACTACAGCAAGGTGATATGACAGTGCATGCTTATTCCAAGGTATTTAATTGTCTTGCCCAGTATGCCCCAAAGTATGTGGATATGGAGGTCAAGAAGAAGGTTCGCTTCAAAGGAGGGTTAACTACAAAGCTACAGTCTCGCATTGTTTTGAACAGGACTGCTAGCTTCAATGAATTTGTCAGTGATGCTATTATCCTAGAAGATTCTCTTCGCATCCACAAAGCTGCAAAAGATAAAGAGAAGATGTCCATGGGCCAAGGAAGTGGAAGACCATCCAAGTACAGGTTGGTGTACACATCGCCAAAAGGTCAGCGCTATCATGCCATACCTTCCCACCCAACTAACTACCGGGCACCTCAGCAGTAGCCACAACACTATCAATTCCGTCCACCACAGCAACAACAAAATGTGCAGCAGCCTCGGCAAACCTATTTAGTACCATCGCCGAATTCTTTACCTTGTTACAATTGTGGTTGTTCTGGACACTTTGCTCGAAGTTGTCCCTATCCACCGAAGACATCTAATGCACCACGTCCTCAAGGATCAGGACCCAATCAGCAGAAAAATCAGCCCAAGAATACACAAGTGAAAACCGGGCATGCTAATTTCACTATGGTTGAGGAAATACGGGAAGGAGGACAAGTTCTTGCGGGTATGTTTTCTATTGTTAATCATCCTACTATGGTATTATTTGATTCCGGAGCTACTCATAATTTCATCAGCAAAGCATATGTTCAACAACATTATGTCCTACCATCCAAATTGTTATGCCCATATCTCATTTCAACACCTGGGGGTAGAATACTTGCAAATCAAGAAGTTGCAAACCTACCACTAAAACTGGGTAACAAGGTTTATCCAACATCTTTGATCATTCTAGACGGGCAAGGATTAGATGCAATTCTTGGAGTGCAATGGATCAGTTTCCATAAACCAGTCCTTGATATAGCTTCTCGGGCCATATATCTAAATTCCCCTATCCACGGTCAAGATTGTTTGACTTTAATTCTTCCACAAACCCTCTTGCCAATGGTTAATAAAATCCTCAGTAAAAGTCTAGAGGAGATACCAATAGTCTTGAAATATCCAGATGTTTTTCTAGAAGATTTACCAGGATTACCTCCTGAGCGAGAAATAGAATTCAAGATAGAGCTTCAACCTGGAACAACACCAATGTCTCGAAGATCTTATCGGATGCCTCCCAATGAACTTGCTGAGCTGAAAGTGCAGTTATAGGAATTATTGGACAAAGGATACATATGCCCAAGTTCATCACCCTTGGTTTGTCCAGCTTTGTTTGTCAAGAAGAAGGATCAAACCTTGAGATTATGTGTGGATTATCGGCCTTTAAATGCCGTTACTATCAAGAATAAGTACCCACTTCCGCGAATTGACATCTTATTTGATCAATTAATGGGGGCCAAGGTATTCTCGAAAATAAATCTTCGTTCGGGATGCCACCAGATTAGAATTCGAGCTGAGGACATACCCAAGACAGCTTTCTCTACCAGGTATGGACTTTATGAATACCTAGTGATGTGTTTTGGTCTGACCAATGCATCGGCACATTTCATGTACCTTATGAACTCGGTATTCATGCCGGAATTGGACAAGTTCGTAGTGGTCTTTATAGATGATATTTTGATTTACTCCAAGTCAGAAGAGGAGCATGCTCAACATTTGCGCATTGTTCTACAACGCCTAAGGGATCACCAACTGTATGTCAAGTTCAGTAAATGTGAATTTTGGTTAAAAAAGATACCATTCTTAGGTCATGTGATTTCAGCAGAAGGCGTAGTGGTTGATCCAAGCAATGTCCAGAAGGTATTAGATTGGGAGCCACCAAGGTCAGTCACTCAAATCCGAAGCTTTTTGGGATTAGCAGGCTATTATAGAAGGTTTATTCCTAATTTCTCAAAAATTGCTAAGCCAATGACAAAGCTACTCGAAAAAGATCAAAAGTATGAATGGAGCAAAGAGTGTGATGAAGCTTTCCAAACTCTAAAGAAATTACTGACAACTGCTTCAGTATTAGCCCAACCAGATTTGACAAAGCCATTTGATGTTTACTGTGATGCTTCTGGTATAGGACTGGGTTGTGTCCTTATGCAAGAAGGTCGAGTAATTGCATATGCATCACAACAACTTAGGAAGCATGAGGAACACTACCCAACACATGATTTGGAATTGGCATCAGTAGTTCTAGCCATTAAAATTGGCGACACTATCTCTTGGGCAATTTGGTACACCTCTACATGGACCATAAGAGTCTCAAGTACATCTTTACCCAAGCAGATCTAAATATGCGTCAAAGAAGGTGGTTAGAACTAATCAAGAATTATGAGATTGAGATCCATTATCATCCTGGAAAAGCGAATGTTGTGGCCGATGCCTTAAGCTGGAAAGTACATTGCAATCACCTCACCACTCAGATACTGACCAAGAAATCGAGAAAAGAAGTAAGTGAACCCAATCTCCACGTTCTTCCATATGGAGCCCTAACCAATTTGGCACTTATTCCCACCATTCGTGAGGATATTGTGTTAGCCCAACAGAAAGATGTGGGTATACAACATATAAAGAGACGACTAAAGATTGGAGAGGTAAAATGTTTTCGAGAAGACGACGAAGGTATCGTTTGGTTCAAGAATAGGCTGGTAGTTCCTAAAGACTTCAACCTTTGTAAGAAAATTTTGGTTGAAGCTCATGCTTCTAAGTATTCCATTCATCCTGGAACTAACAAGATGTATCAGGATTTAAAACAATGGTTTTGGTGGAATGAAGAGAGAAATAGCAAGGTATGTTAATGAGTGTGATACCTGTCGACGAGTAAAGGCTGATCATTTGAGGCAAGCAGGACCACTTCAACCCTTGAGTATTCCTGCGTGGAAATGGGAAGACATCAGTATGGATTTCATTGTTGGCTTGCCATTGAGTCCATGGAAGCACAACTCTATTTGGGTTATTGTTGATAGGTTAACCAAGTCTGCTCATTTCATACCGGTACATACTCAATATACTGTGGAGATATATGCTGAGCTTTACATACCTCGCATTCTCTGCTTGCATGGGATACCAAAAACCATTATCTCGGATAGAGGAGCTCAATTTAATTCCATATTTTGGGAGCACATACATAATCCCTTGGAACTCAATTGATTCAAAGTTTAGCATACCACCCTCAAACGGATGGGCAAAAGGAGCGAATCAATCAATATCTGGAAGATATGCTTCGCGCATGTGTGTTGACATATAGCAAGGATTGGGAAAAATGTTTACCTTTGGCAGAATTCTCATACAACAACAGTTATCTGGAAAGCGTCGGTATGTCACCATTCCAAGCCTTGTATAGACATAGATGTCATACACCCCTGAATTGGTCTGAAAGTGGTGAAAGAATAATCTTTAGTCCAAATATGGTAAAAGATGCTGAAGAACGAGTGCGTCTGATTCAACAAAATCTTAAGCAGGCCAAGTCACAACAACTCGTTGATATTTGACGTTGGAGATCAGGTATATTTACGAGTATCCCCCACAAAAGGTGTCCAACGATTCGAAATCAAAGGCAAATTGGCACCGCGATATATTGGACCTTTTGTTATTCAAGAGCAATATGGACCCGTAGCCTATCGGTTAGAATTGCCAACACATCTCTCTGGAGTCCACAATGTTTTTCATGTATCTCAACTGAAGAAGTGTCTGAAGGCACCAGCGGACATCGTTATTAAAGAAGTGGAACAACTGCAACCAGACTTAACTTACGATGAACATCCAGTCAAGGTTATCGACACCAAGGATCGAGTGATGAGACACAGGACTACAACATTTTACAAGATCCAATGGAGTAACCATTCTGAAGCGGAAGCCACTTAGGAACAAGAAGAATTCTTATGAACACATTATCCAACATTTCTCCAGGCCACGACTTCTTAGTATTGTGCATTTCTGAATCTCAGGACGAGATTCCTGTAAGGGGGGAGGGCTGTAACAACCCTATGTTTTCATCGGAGAAGAATAAATCAATCAAATATAAAATAGTAGAATAATAAAATTTCAGAGTTTGAACTTCGCCAACAATGAAAAAAAAATCTAACATGTTTTATCTCCCTCCCTGAATTTTTCTGGTAACTTTTCTTTACCTCGCAAGGGTCTTTTTGCAAGTTTCTTGTAGGTAGGGTTTTTCTGCAATTTGCCACATGTGGGACCCGTGTGTCAATCTCTCTCTCGCTCTCAAGCCCGGGAGTAAAGTCCTAGCTTCTTTTCTCCTTGTCACAGTAGTCTCTCAGTTCTCTCGGCTCTCTCTCCCCCTCTGTTTCACCCGCCCGCCAGACGAACTGAGCTTGGAGCTCAAGCTCTGCCCGCCGCCGTAACCTCCCCAGCCAGGCAATCTCGTCAAACTGCCGCGCAGACCACCCAACATCCCGCCCTGACCATCAATTGAATCTTTCTCGCCGTAGCCCGTGAATCGGAGCCATTTTCTTCTCGGTGAGCACCGACAGCTTTTTTGTTCATCTCCAAATTCTTGAGCTACATCAAATCATACTCAAATTCCTCAGAAACGAAGCTTGCTCACTTGTTTGCGCATCATTCCGCTAGGTCCCCACCTTATTCCCACTTTGGTGCGAACTGAGCTTCCCATTCTTCTCACTGCCGTCGACGTGCCCTGTTTCTGCCGCCCGCCATTGCCCTGATTCCGGTGAGCCCCCGCCACTGCTGACTCCTCCTTCGGATTCCCGTGCTGTGCCGCCCCTGCCCATGCCCTCGGCTGACCGAGCCGCGCTCAGGAGCGAGCGCTGGCCACAGCAAGAGCGCCGCCGTGCGCGCGCGCGAGGCCGCCCGAGCTCCTTGGAGCTTGGTTGCTGGGCCGCGCCCACGCAGCTGGGCCGGTCTCGGCTGCTAAGCAACTGGGCCAAGCCTAGTAGCGACTGGGCCGCTAAGTGGCCCATGAGGCCAAGTTAAAGGAGCCCATTTCAATTTCCGGGTTTTTCCTTTAAAAATAATTCCACAGGTTTAGAAATTCATAACTATAGTTTTAGACCTCCTAAAATCTTGGGACCAATTTTGTTGGTGTCCAAATGTTTTTATCTACCAGTTTGTGAAATAAAAATAAATATTTATTTTCCAAAATATTTAGGCTTTTAATTAAATATAAGAAATACCCTTTTTAATTGTTAATTACTTTATTAATTCCTGGATTAATGTTTTACTTAAATAGGTTTGTATTAATTAATAATGGGGTAATTAGCTTTAATTAGGCATGACATCCTTTTTCATTAGTAGACATAACCACTCTTAATCTCAAGGAAATACTTCAGATAAGAAATTAAGTTATTATCTACTATTTAATTGCACCATTATTTCGAGCATCACATTTCGCATTCATGCATCGCTAACACTAACTCACGACGTATAGATGTATTGTATTGGACCTGAGATCATCGAGCAGACTGTCAGGAGTGGACCCGAGGTGGTAATCGTCGAGACCGACCTTGCACCTACATCGTCGTTTCAGGACGAACCTTAAGACCGACCTCTGGTTGGAGTTAGCGGGAAAGGTTGTCATATACGACCAATGCGGTGCGTATGTGTCGTGTGGTCGGGTTTTACCCAGCTGGTAGAAATTGATTCAAGTCATTGTCCCTCGTAGCAATGAGTACTGCTTGTTCACTTGGCGCGAACGTAGATAATTAAGAGTAATGAGAAGAGGAGAGTTGTTTCAGTTAAATAATTTCTTTGGCCTGCAAAACTTGTTTGCAATAGTTATCGGATGCAAACCTTATTATTAATGAATTTAATCTTGAGCTAAAAGTTGAAAGTAGATATCCACTATTGGTGCTATTTTCGCAAGTCTGAGTCAACTCACCAGCCAAAGGCCTATGCATTCTAGGTGTCGGCCTTAGCGAGCCATGTTGACGGGTCAGTCTTGTGGAGTATATTAGATACTTAGGGCTTCGTCCATGTGGTTTTATGTGGTGAGCCATATTCCTATGGTTGATCCGAGATCATGCTAGGAGAGGGGCAACTTCCGGAAGGAGGATCCATATAGTGGGAACGCATCCCGTCTCCCGAAGAATAGAAGATCGTCGTGTTCAGGGAGCGTAGTTTGAGATAGTAGAATAAAGCTCCCCGTCGTTAAACAGTTCACGTTTAGTTCTTCTAACACTTCATTGTAATAAAAGTTTTTCCGCTGCAAAACTCTGGTTTGTTTTCTGAAAACCTGATTGTATTAAACCATGATGTAATATATTCTGGGCTTGTAAGAGTGTATGTGCTGTTGTAACTCGCTTCGTGGAGTGTCCTCCTGTACTCGATGCTGGTTATTCCGGAGGGGATGTCACAGTGGTAAGCCACTCTCCCTCCCCAAGCCCTCACCATCCCATCCGGAGCACCCCTCAGCTTCAATCTAAGGTTTAATTTTCTTGTTTTGCCTACTATTGATGACAAGGAGATTGAGAAACACACTGAGGACATGGATTTTAATGAACACTTCGAGCAACAACTTGAAGACGCGGACTTCATGGAGGAGCATGAGGGTTTAGAACGCGAAGACTAACCAGAAAGGATAGAATTTTGAGGCAAGCTCTACTTTTCCTTGACCATGATTGATCCTATGTTTTGCTAGGTACTCATATGGTCCTCTATTATTACTATGGATTATATTTTGGTATTTTTTTGGTTGTGTAGTTATTTGACAACTTGTTTAGTGTAGAGATATTTATGTCTCTATTTAGGCATGAATATCTACACCTTGTCTACCCTTGTTTACCGTTGCCTTGATAAACCTAGGTTTTCTGATCTTTATTTATTCAATGATGGTATGATTACCTTGCTACTAGCTAGTATGCTTAGGATCCCTTGCAATGTTTCTACATTGCCACACCATTTAATATATATCTTTTGACAAATGCGTTAAACGAGTTTGGTGTTGTGTGTAAACAAATGTGAGATGGGAGTAGAACAACTGATGATAGGTGATGGTGATGATGATTGTCATGAGCAAGGGATGTTTATTGGTTAAGGACGAGTCTATAGAGTTGTGTGAAGATATTTGTTGTGTGCTTTTGATTAATCCACCAATTATGGATTAGCGCTCGCCTTGACCGCATAAGGACCTGTTTGTTGTGATTGTAAGCATGGCAACTTGTTATACAACTAGAGAACCTGTCATGGACATGACTTACTCGACCTTTTTGGTGATCACTGCATAAACCACCTGGAGGCTGGTAGTGGTAACGGGAGACCAGGAGAAGGAACGGGTTTGATTTTGGCCCATTGTCTAGTTTTAGGGGAAGATATGGAGCCTTTCATTAAGCCCTTATGTCATGGACAACTGCTGCAATAGCCCCTGGGTACACCCCAAGGTGAATGTGGAATCATTCGGAAAAGAAGGACTAAGTCTTATGTTGCTCCCTGATTTGGAGTGCTTAGCCTGTATACAACCTTTGCAGAGTGTATGATTTATCTACATGAATGTTGTCATGGAAACAAATTACATGCAAACCGTTCTCAAACCTGTAGTTCACAAACCCGACTATAATTGCTACCACATGCAGATCCAACGGGTGCAGGAGCAAGGCTCGTATGGCTATGCTAGAGGTAGGGGATCAGTTCGACTCGTAGCTGCCAAGGGATGATCGGCCTTTGCTTTTGTAGTTTTGTGCCTTGGATGCCTCTTTCTTTCTCCAATGACTCCCCTTTCCTCTCACTCCTGTGACCTCCTGGATCATCCTTGTGATCTTGGGATCTAGCCATGGATTCCCTTGATCTTATCGTGGGTTTGCTTCTCCGCTCCTGGATTCGCAAGGTAACCTCTTTCCTCCCTCCCTGTCTTCTCCATGGATCTTGCGAATCTTGACCTGCGCCCTGGCTACGAGGTTTAAAAGGCCGTCTAGGAAAAATTCTGTCTTCTGATCAATTGGATCCCAGGAAAGAATCTCAAAGAATTCTTTCTAGTTGCCTCCTTTGGCATTGTGTTTATTGGCTGACAATTGATTCTGTGGCTTTAATACTCCAAGCAACCATTAGGGGTTCGAAGGCTGATTTTAGGCTGATTCAACTAGATGATAGAGTATTTTAGTTCTTAGTTTCTTCAAAGGAGGTTGGTTTTCACATTTACAAGTTGCGACCATACGAATGCAATCAATACAAAATTTTCTTCAATCTTTGGGGTCATGGTGGCCCATGTTCTAAGGATGTATTGGCAAGATATGAGAAGGAAGAAGAAGACTCATGGACTCTGGTTTTAAGGGAAAAAAACATTTCAAAAGATCATTTGAGGATGTGGTTTGGAAACATAATCCCGTTATAGGTGCAAATACAATCCCAGTTGATCCTAATCAGTGGAAGCCAAAGAGATCAGTCTTTGATAGATTGCAGTGGCAATAGAAATCGGTTTTCTCTCGTCTTTTTCACAATTCAGTTCATCCTAAGATGAAGAACACGATGGATTCTCAGGTGAGGGGGGATAATGGCTCTTCAAATTTTGAATTGTAGGATTTTAATGCCTTCATTCATGGGCCTTCTCTGACAATGCAGCCCCATACAACGGGAAACCAAGATACCTCCCTTAGGACGGCCATTTTGATTTGTAGAAGATGCCTTCTTTCAGGGCACCATATTTCTACGTGTAAAAGGAGAATTAAATGTCAAAAATTCTTAGGCATTGGACATTTTGCTACTTCATGCAATAATCCTTTAATTAATGTGGGATTTGTTCCTAAATTTCCAGTTTTGGATTCATTTGCCCGCCCTTCAATGCTCCCGGCTTCTTTTCCTTGGTTCAGGCCTATACAACTACTAGCAGATGGGTCATCCTCTAGTGGCCCACTAGTTTTTAGTATTTTTTGGGATTTTTTGGTGCTCTTCTTGGTAACCTTCCGCCGCTAGTCGCTAACTTCCATTCCCGCATGTACAGAAGGCTCTCCTACTTTGGAAAGCTTCGCCTCCCCTCTCCCTCAGTGCCATTCCCCTCCCTCTGTAGTTGCTTCTCCGTCGGTGATGGCCTTCTGGAGGACGGACCATGCTCCTTTCCTACCGTATGGATTCTAAAGCGTTGCGGTCCAAGATAGAGTTCTTGCTATCCGAGCGGTGGTGGCGAGGCCAAGACATCTCAATGTAGACCTAGCCATCATCACTATCGATCCTATGTCTGATATTCAGGTACAATTTGGGGTGATTGAGGAAGTTGTCCGCTCGTTTCTAGTGGATCATTTTGGTGTCTCAATAAAAGATATTCAGCCCTGTCATCTTGGCCAAGCTTACGTTCGGTTTGAATATGTGCATGATAGAGACTGACTAGTTAGTCTAGGTTTAATGCAGCATGGAGGTTTGGGGTTTGGGCTGGTGAGACATAATCAAGGTCATAACTGGAGGGCTATTAACTTTAATCGTTAATGCTGTTTAATGTTACTTGGTTTTTTTATTGACTTCTGGGACCAACAAAGTATTGAAAATGCCATCAGCACCTTTGGTAGACTTGTCTCTTGGGAAAGGGACCCAAATCATCTTGCTCGTCTTATCATGTATGTCAGAGTCATGAATCTATAAAAAGTTCCAGGGTTTATTGTTCTAACTAAAGTCGAGGGTTTTCAAGGTGAATCATGGACAATCCAATGTGAAATGATACAACAGGACATGCTAGGAGCTTTTCCTGCTGATGGAGATCCCTTCCCTGACCCAGATGATGGTCCAGCACCACCTTTGGATTTCTTTGGGTTTGGCCAAATAGGTCATCAAGCACAATTTGGAAATCAACAACAGGAAAATCAAGAACAGGATCCAAATCCTAGGAATGTTGAAGGACAATGGGGACGGTGGATCCACATTGCCCAACCAGAAATTGCAGAGGTTGAAGACATGAATCTAGAGCCTGGTGAAGCTTTTATTCAATTGAATGATATGGTGCAGGAAATGGATTTAGACCAATTTTCGTGTTCAAGATTTTTCTCTTCACTTGAATCCCGAAATTCCCTTTTTTCTATTTTCGGAAGCATTTTTGTGGTGATTTTCGATCTCACATTTGGACGAGTTTTTGGCCCGGATTTCTTGAGAAACTTGTTGCTAGGATGAGCTAGGATAATCCTCTATGGATCCTTGATGGAATTATTGGCTCTAGCACCTTCGATTGAAAGGAGTTCTCAAGTTTCCCCTTTTTGGTGTTCTTGGCACGAGATCTGAAATTCGTGATGATTTCTTGAGCCAACTGAGTTGATCTCCTAGGATTAGGGTCGTGATGTGATGAGGATTCACTGGTCCAAAAATCGCATTATTTGGAGTTTGTTTGATTGAGTTTTGGAGAAGATTTGAGAAGATCCCGAGAGATTTTCTGTTCTATTGAGGGTCGACCGGCACTGCCGATGACCAGGACCGGCACTGCCGATTGGTCCAGTCTGTAGGTTCCAGTGCGACAGCATCCCGCACCGGCACTGCCGATGGGAGTTCAGTTCTGAACTGTTGAGGATTGCTTCTTCCCTTTTTGTTTCCGCTGTGTTTCTTTGGTGTGGCTGATCACTCCTAGGGCTAGTACACCACAAGTTGGTGTGTGTAGTCTTGGTGATCGATTTGGAGGTTGGCTTGGGTTGGTTTTGGGATATAGGCTAAGTTCTCTTAGAGAATTTTATTTGGCTCCCATTCATCCCCCCCCCCTCTGGTCGTCTTCTCGGTCCTTCAATTGGTATCAGAGCGAGTTTGATCACTAGTTGACCTTCACCGGCTTTGTGATCCGAAGGCGACATAGTGAAGCGGGCTGTCAAGCTGTGGATGTTCAATGAAGATGACTTCCCCTACTGGAAGTCACGGACCAAGGCGTATCTGCTAAGTCAAGGATGTGCAATTTGGGAGATTGTTGATCAGGAGTATGCTATACCACAAGACCTGAACACTACTTCTACAGGTGAGTTAGTCAGGTATGAGAACAACTCCAAAGCTGTCAATATTCTACTTTCTGCACTTGGTCGGAGCAAACATGATAAGGTTGCACACCTTGACACTGCACATGCTATTTGGGATAAGCTTTACACTTACCATGAGGGTACCAACCAGGTCAAGTCTATGTGTAAGGATTCTTACAATAGACAGTACCAAACCTTTGTACAGAAACCGAGCGAGTCACTAGATGACACTTTTCGTAGGTTTGAGGCAATTGTGTGCAACTTGCGGGCATGTAGTACCCTTGTGTATAATGACAATGATAGAGCTAAGCAATTGTTGTACTCACTTGATGAGAATGTTTGGGGGGTTAAAATTGCTGCTCTAGAAGAAACTGTTGAATTCAATACCCTGAACTGTGAGCAACTGTATAGCAAGATGAAATCTCATGAACTGTCTAGGAAATCTCGTCCTAATCTTGCTATTCCTGCTTCTAGCATGACTTTGCTTTCTAGTTCTCAGAAGGGTGATCATAGTTGTGCTTCTTATGGAACTAACCCCTCACTTGACAAGTCTTCCTTGGAGTTTGCTTTGTCTTCTCTTGTTGCAACTTCCGATGAACAGATGGAGTGCATTCCTGACGAGGAGTTGTCCTTGCTCACAAGGAAGTTCTGGAAGTTCTACAACAACCGGAAGGAGAGAAGAGGAGGTGGTTCAAGAACCTGCTTCGAGTGCGGTGACCAAGGACGCTTCATTGCTAACAGTCCCAAGAAGAAGAAGAAGACCGGGTACCGTGACAACAACACTGAAGACTTCAAGCAGATGAAGAACAGCTTCTACAAGAAGGGCAAGAACTCCAAGAAGTTCGCCAAGGCCATTGCACGCGCCTGTGTTGCCGCCTTAAGCGATGTCGACCTCACATCAAGCGAAGGGATTTCAATCTCGGAGGAGGAGGTTGAGAAGCCACGAGTCAAGAGGAAGGATGACTTCACTGGGCTTTGATTCATGACAAAGAACGACCACGACCGACTCTGGATCCGACACAAGCAAGGTACCTCCTACTCTTGATGAGCTCTCTTCTGAACTTGATCATTTGCGCGATGTTCTGCTCTTGCAAGATGATAAGCTTTGCAGTGTTGTTCGTGAGAGTAGAGAGCTTAAGTCTAAGTTGGAGAGTGCTAATTTTGAAATTGCTTCGCTTAGGTCTAAGCTTGCTTGTGTTGATACTGCTGTTGAGTGTGAGTTTTGTCAAGTTGTGATGAGTGATCTTGCACAGAGGGAGAGTGTGCATGTTCAAGTTGGCAGTCAGCTTGAGAGTGCCCTCAAGGAGCTTGATAAGTTCAAAGCTAGACCAACTCTTTTGGGTGCATGTCAGAAGTGCCCCAAGCTCAAAGATGAGTTGGAAGCTTAGTCCCTCAAAGTCAAAGAGCTTGAGTCCAAGTTGCTTCATGAGACTCACTCGAAAGTTCTTCCACATCCGTGTAAAGTGTGTGTCACCCTCAAGGACAAGCTAGTAATCACTAGGGAGGGAAACAAAGTCCTAGTTCAGGAAAATAACTATCTTGTTTCTAGACTCTAGAGAACCCTAGTGAGTGAGTAAAAGATTGAGAGTGATTTGGCAAGAGTGAAGGAGAGTGCTTCTAGGTCAACCTAGGATTTGAGAGGTGTGACAAGGAGAGTGAGAATGTGGGTAAGTTTGTTCCTAGCTCCAGCTACAAGGATGAGGAAAACACCATCAAACCCACTGACACATACTATCCACCCAATCCAAAACTCTCCTTCAACCCAAAGCAAACAGAGAAGCCAAAACCCAAACCTGCAATGCAAACCAAGCCTAATCCTAAGGGTGTCTACATTTGCATGTTTTGTGGTCGCAAGGGCCACTTGGATGAATTCTATTATAGGCGTAAGAGGATTGAGAGGAAGCAAGCTGAGTTGACTAGGGATGCTTTTTATGATGATTTTGTTGACTTTCAGCCTCGCTCTTTTTCTCGTGCCTATCGTGGACAGGGTCATTCCTCATATGGCTTTGATTCATGAAACAGAGGCTTTGCGTAGCAGCGCTTTGGCGCCCCATGTTTTCCCCATCGTGGTGAGCGTCACTCGCATGGATTTGGCTTTCACACAGATGATTTCTATCCTCACAACTCAAGGTTTGAGTCGAGACTCTTTGTCAGGCCACGCTTTCCCCATCGTGGTTCTCATCCCATGCGTTCGAAAGATAAAGTGCAAAGAACTATGATGACTACTACCGGTCATATGGTTAAGTGCTGGATTCCCAAATGTTTTTTGACTAACCCCAACACTGAGCCATCGACTTTCACTTCTCGTTCTTTGTAGGCAGCAGGTGGAGGCTTGGAGAACAAGTGGTTGATGGATTTCGGGTATTCGCGCCACATGACCGAAAACGCAAAGTGGTTCTCCAGCCTCACTCCCTTGAAGCGTCGGGAGTATGTGACCTTTGGAGATGACAAGAGAGGAAGAGTGAAGGGAAGGGGCACGGTAAAGGAAAATGAGAACTTCACTCTCAATGATGTTGGTTTGGTTGAGTTTCTCAAGTACAATCTCCTCTCTGTCTCTCAGCTTCTTGATGTTGGTTTGGAAGTGCGCTTTAAGTCGAATGCTTCTTGTGTTCTTGATTCGAGTGGTTCCTTGGTTTGTGGGATTTCTCGCATTGGCAGAGTTTTTCAGGCTGATTTTACTGGTTCTCCTGGTTCTCACAAGTGCTTGTTTGCTCAATCTTCTTTTGAGCTCTAGAAATGGCATAGGAGACTGGGTCACATGAGCTTTGACTTGTTATGTCACTTGAGTGGCCTAGGTTTGATCCGAGGATTGCCTAAGCTCAAATTTGATAACAATTTGGTTTGTGCTCCTTGTCGTCATGGGAAAAATGATTGCCGCTTCTCATCCACCAATCAATTTTGTGATGACTGAACGCCCTGGAGAGTTGCTTCATATGGACATTGTTGGTCCTTCTCGGGTTCGTTCGGCAGGTGGGAAGTGGTATGTTCTTGTGATTGTTGACGACTATTCTCGCTACTCTTTGGTCTAATTTCTTGAGAGCAAGGATGAAGTGTTTCATCACTTTCAGAGCTTAGCTTTGAGGTTGTTCAAGGAACGCCCTGGTGCATTACGAGCAATTCACAGTGATAATGGTACCGAGTTTAAGAACTCCTCCTTTGATGCTTTCTGTCTTGAGCATGGTATTGAGCATCAGTTTTCAGCACCTCGGGTTCCTCAGCGGAACAGTGTAGTTGAAAGAAAGAACAGAACCTTAGTGGAGATGGCCCGGATGATGCTCAATGAGCATAGGACTTCGAGGCGATTCTGGGCTGAGGCCATTAGCACTGCTTGCTATGTTTCCAATCGGATTTTCTTGCGCTCAATTCTTAATGTGACTTCTTATGAGCTGCGTTTTGGGAGAAAACCCTCGGTTTCTCATTTGCGTGCCTTTGGTTACAAGTGCTTTATTCTCAAGCGTGGCAATCTTGATAAGTTTGAGTCAAGGTCTTCTGATGGAATCTTTCTTGGTTACTCTCTTCAAGGTCATTCCTATAGAGTTTTGAATTTGGAGACTAACACCATCGTAGAATCCTGTGATGTAACCTTTGATGAATCAAACTCTTGTGCAAGGAATGTGATTGAGTCTGCAGGTGACAAGGAGATGAAGGAGAGCATCTTTGTAGAAGAGGACCTATAGGGCTTGGATGATGATGATGATGATGAGTCATTCCATCCCACATCCGAGCTTGTTCCTGCTGCTACCACTACTCCAGCAGAGGGTCCAAAAGCTTCTACATCGACTTCAGCAGCCGTCGAGCAAGCTCCAGCTGTGGTTGAGGGGGAGGTACACTCTGAGAGAGAGGCTCCTCACCACATTCAGCGTCAACATCCACCTCAATAGATGATCGGTAATCTCTTTGAGAGGACAACAAGGTCAAGGTCTGCATATCTTGCTTGCTTTACCAATTCTCTCTTTGTTGCAACCTTTGAACCCTGGGATGTTGGACACGCACTATCTGATGAACATTGGGTTAATGTCATGCATGAGGAGTTGGAAAACTTTGAGAGAAACAAAGTATGGACCCTTGTAGAGCCTCCCAAAAATGTCAATGTCATAGGAACCAAGTGGGTGTTCAAAAACAAACATGGGGAGGATGGTGAGTTGTGAGAAACAAAGCTAGGCTAGTTGCTCAAGGTTTTAGCCAAGTGGAGGGCTTAGCTTATGGTGAAACCTTTGCTCCTGTTGCTCGCATAGAAGCCATTAGGATCTTGCTTGTATTTGCTGCCTCCAAGAGCATTAGACTCTATCAAATGGATGTCAAGAGTGCTTTCCTAAATGGTTTTATAGAGGAAGAAGTGTATGTGAGGCAACCCCCTGGCTTTGAGCACCACAAATACCCAAACCGTGTGTACAAGCATCAGAAGGCTTTGTACAAACTAATGCAAGCACCTAGGACATGGTATGCTAGGCTTAAGACCTTTTTGCTAGAGCGTGGGTATGTCATGGGGTGTGTTGATAAAACCTTGTTCACTCTCAAGCATAGCAATGACTTTCTAATGGTTCAGATTTACATGGATGATATCATCTTTGGTGGTTCCTCTCATGCTCTTGTGTCCAGGTTTCAGGAAGCTCTAGAGAGTGAATTTTAGATGTCAATGATGGGAGAGCTCACCTTCTTTCTTGGGCTTCAAATCAAGCAGTGCAAGCAAGGCACTTTCATACATCAAGCCAAGTACACGAAGGATCTCCTGAAGAAGTTCGACATGGTCAATGTGAAGCCGTTGTCTACACCAATGTCTACTACAACGGCTCTTGATCTTGATGAAGACTGTGAAGCGGTGGATCAAAGGGAGTAAAAGAGTATGATTGGATCCCTCTTGTACCTGACAGCGACAAGACCTGACATACACTTTGCGGTGTGTCTTTGTGCTCGCTTTCAAGCTTCCCCAAGGGTGACTCATCGCAAGTCTGTCAAGCGCATCTTCAGGTATCTCAAATACACCCTTGAGTTTGATCTTTGGTACTCTGCATCTTCATCTCTTGATCTCGTTGGGTACTCGGATGTGGACTTTGCTGGGTGTAGAATTGATAGGAAGAGCACTTCTGGTACTTTCCATTTCTTGGGTACTTCCTTGATCTGTTAGTCTTCTCGTAAACAGTCGAGTGTTGCTCAATCCACCACAGAGGCTAAGTATGTAGCTGCTGCTCACAAATCCTATGGATTGTATCTACCATGAGAGACTATGGGTTGACTTTTAATGGTCTTCCACTCATGTGTGACAACTCCAGTGCCATATACTTAGCCAAAAACCCAGTCCAATATGGTAAGGTCAAACACATCAATGTGCGATTCCACTTCCTGAGAGACAATGTTGAGAAGGGAGATGTTGAGCTCCAATACATTGATACCAAAAACCAACTAGATGATATCCTCACCAAGCCCCTAGATGCTTTGAGACATGCTTTTCTTTGGGGGAACTTGGTGTTTGTCATCCATATGGCATCATTTGAGGGGGAGTTGATTTTCTCTTGTATATATGTATCTTACCATTTTTGCATTGCATCTCATATGTAATATATGCATTGGTAGATGAGCTTTGATTCTTATGCTTTCTTCCATTTCTCTTTGCTATGATTGAGCTTGAGCTAAGTTGTGTGGATGTGATGGTAATCTCTCATGCTTAGATTTTCTAGATGGCTTGTTATAAACTCATGTGAGTAACTTGCTAATCTTAAAGGTAAACTGAGCTTCTTATGAACCTTATGATCTAATCTTGCTAAAACTTGCTCACCATGTGTATAATTGCCTTTATCCTTGTTAAAACTTGTGTTGAGACTAGTCTAGAGGATGTCTTGGCTTTGTCACCTTGTGTTTGTGAAATGGAAGGCTTTGCAAATGTTTAGCTCATGATGAAACATTGTGGGAACGTGTGTTCCTTTTGCCGCAAAGGCATGCTCTTTTGTCTTGTGCATAATCTTGAAAAATTTGCTAAGTGCTTTGATCAAGAACTACTCAATAATGCTAAATCCAAACATTATGACTTGAAGCCTCGAGGTGTTTGCCGTACCCAGTCATGCGACCCTCCGTATGGATAAGAGGACACATGAGCATAAACTATAATCACTTGATCAACTGAGTCTCTGTTTCATATGTGAGCGTTTGTAGAGCTCATTTTCTATGAGTGCCTGTTGCCCTTGTTGAGATTGAAACTGGCTAGATTCTTATGATTCACTTGGTGCTTGTTTTGCCCATGATGAGAGTACTTACACATGTGGTGGTAGATTTTCTCATGATGAGAAAAATTTGATTCTATTTAAGCTAGTCAATCTTTCTGCTTAGCCTGTATAGCTCATGGTGTTTATGCCTTGCTATCTATTTTTTATCTTTGCATGATTGGGAGCTATTGCCTTTACACTTCATGGCACTATAGTTTTGGCTAGCAAAGTTAAATGCTTGTTTGCATAATTGTTGAAGCTCCTTAGGTTTGCATTTTCATGCATTGCATGTTTGCTTGTTCTTTTGCTTCTTTGATGAGTTCATTGCCAAAGGGGGAGAAAATTTTGGGAGAATGCACAAATAATGCTAAGAAATTCATATGATCTATTTTGCACTACATGAGACCTACCACAACTTGAGGGGGAGCATATCATGATCTTGAGCGGTTTCTTGCACTTTTCACATTCTTTACGTCTCAAGTCGCTTTCTTTGCCAACTCTTGGTTGTGTGATCCCTACTTGCTAGATGGCTTGTGTTTACCTTTTCTTTGGGTTTGGCCATTTGGATGTGCTTATTCGGCTTCACATTTCAAACTCTAATCTTTGTGCATTTGGTGTTGTCAATGTACTCATCAAGGGGGAGATTGAGAAACCATGTGGATATGTGCCATGGTTTGCTATATTTGTGATGAGTAATTGACTTAAGCGGATTTGGTATTTGAGTTAAAATGCGGGAATCCAGGGATTGCATGGGTTTGCATATCATGGCTATGACTAACCGGAGTTGGTGGAGATATTGGTGATGTTGCAGGAGATGGAAAATGTGTTTGCTTGTCTCATGATGTGTAGGTCACTGGAGTCGACTTGGCGGTCAACGGCGAGAGGATCGGGCACAAGTAGGGGACTTGGGGTCAGACGATCGGGATGCCGGGTGAAGTCAAGGGTGATCCACACCGTACACGTGGAGAGGCAAGAAGCACGGATGGTTTCGCGGTTGAGCCTCAAAACCATGGTGGTGATGAAGACGACGTGTTGACCAAGTCAAGGTGAATGGGATGCCGGTGCAAGTGACAAGGGGGCCCGATGGACAGGGACTGGGAGAGACTTGCCGGTGGTCAGGATCACGGGACAAGGTGACACGCATCGATATCGAGAAGTCGCGCTTTGAGAAGTGTGCAAGGCGGTTTCCCGGTTTGGACCTCAAAACCGGTGGCGGTGGTTAGTGGTGCACGTGGCACCATCACGGAGCTTGCTTCGAGATGAAGCAAAGATGTGAAGCGTCCAATGGCATTCAGGCAATAAGGAAAAAGATGGACGGTTATACCCCCGGTGGTAGGTGGGTGTGTTTTATAGGTCAAGGGTAGAGTGGTCATGTGGACAATAGACCCTAGGCCTATAAAAGGAGAGGTGTGGCTAGTGGGAGAGGTGCCTCTTCCATTAGCGTTGTGTTAGTACTCTATTCAAATTGCTAGGAGAGGACTTCATATTTGAGAGGAGAGTAGTGGGTGTGTGAGAGACATCTCTTGCTCTTCCAAATAGTGGGAGGAAGAGGATGGCTTCCTAGCCTTGTACCTATGAATCTTGTAAGCACCTTTCTATGATATGAGAAGTATTTTCGTGCTCAAGATTTCCCTCTTCACTTGAATCCCGAAATTCCCTTTTTCCTATTTTCGGAAGCATTTTCGTGGTGATTTTCGATCTCACTTTTGGACGAGTTTTTGGCCCGGATTTCTTGAGAAACTTGTTGCTAGGATGAGCTAGGATAATCCTCTATGGATCCTTGATGGAATTATTGGCTCTAGCACCTTCGATTTGAAGGAGTTCTCAAGTTTCCCCTTTTTGGTGTTCTTGGCACGAGATCTGAAATTCGTGATAATTTCTTGAGCCAATTGAGTTGATCTCCTAGGACTAGGTTCGTGATGTGATGAGGATTCACTAGTCCAAAAATCATATTATTTGGAGTTCGTTTGATTGAGTTTTGGAGAAGATTTGAGAAGATCCCGAGAGATTTACTGTTCTATCGGGGGTCGACCGGCACTGCCAATGACCAGGACTGGCACTGCCGATTGGTCCAGTCTGTAGGTTCTAGTGCGACAGCATTCAGCACCGGCACTGCTGATAGGTGGGACCGGCACTGCCGATGACGCGCACCGGCACTGTCGATGCCCATCGGCACTGCCGATGGCAGGGATCGGCACTGCCGATGGGAGTTCAGTTCTGAACTATTGAGGATTGCTTCTTCCCTTTTTGTTTCCACTGTGTTTCTTTGGTGTGGCTGATCACTCCTAGGGCTAGTACACCACAACTAGATGTGTGTAGTCTTGGTGATCGATTTGGAGGTTGGCTTGGGTTGTTTTGGGGATCTAGGCCAAGTTCTCTTGGAGAATTTTATTTGGCTCCCATTCACCCTCCCTCTGGTCGCCTTCTCGATCCTTTAATTTCGATTTTGCTCTTAGAATAACTAAGGCAAATTCCTTCTTGAACTGAATTTTGCATTGTGCCACTAGCGGGTCTTGATCGTTGAAACACTTAAGACCTATTTTTGAGACTGAATTGGCTTCTTGAGGTGACAATCGGTGCTTTATAACAATTTTATAGTGGAGGGTGAGGATTACGCTGGTAGAAAGATCTGATGGACTCAAGTTTTGAGGTGATGTGGCTCAATGTGGGAAGAGAGAAATAGTAGTTAATGTCTTTTAGTGGGTTGCGTCTTTTATATATATGTAGATACGTAGATACTAAAACAATTAATAAACAATATAATGAATTGAAAACAAATCTAGCTCTATTTTATGATGATAGAGAATGCAAAATGTATATTTGTTCCAAGTTTTAAATTCTAATATATTTTATATTGAGATCGAAAAGTTGAAAATAATTATTAAATGATTATAATATGCAAGACAAATTTTTCCACAATCTAGTGTGTTACAGCTAAATTCGATTTGTTAGTGTGCTAAAGCTACAATTTGTTAGTGTGTTCGAGATAATTTCCCCTTGTTTAATTTATTCAACATATTTTTGTTTATTTGGAGTAGCCAAAGATGTTCTTATCAAATATATAAAATTTTGAAAATACAAACTTCATACTTTTAGAGAGAATATGTAGCAAAAGTGTCAATTAAAGTCTGAACTATGTTTCACAAAGTTTGAAATTCGAATACACTTTTCATGAAAATAATAGGAATTACACACAAAAAAACTTTAACAACGTTAAATTCATTTAACTTAGTGTAAGGACCTAAGGCGTACCGAGAGTGGGGTGAGGGGGGTCATCGGTAAGCCGACCACAATCAACAAATACTTCACTTTCTTTGCTCAACCCTAGCAATCGTTGTAACCTAACAATTTTAGGAGGCCAAGATCCTACACATGCTTGTGTTCATGATAAATGCAATGCGGAAGCTACACCGCACTAGCCTATGCAAGTCTCAATTACGGAATAGTAAGGAGAGTGTCAAGAAATGCTCATGATTTTTTCCTGAGGTCTCGAAAGGATGGTGCATTCCCCTACTCCTTGTTGGACGACACCTGCCAGAGTGCCAGTCCCTCCCGCCACCAAGCGGAGTTCTCGCACACGAGCCCACAATCACTCCCGGAGTGAAGACGTGATTGCATCATCACTGCTACCAAGGCACAACTTATCTCCCTCAAGAACTTGCTGGACTCCCTAAGTCGACACAGACGCTCACTATCAATGCCCCTTTCAACGGTGGGCTCAAATCGTGTACAAACGTGTGACGACATTCATAACCAATCACCCACACCTAATCGGTTCAGGTCTCACTATAGACCAAGAGTAACAACCTAGATCACACCCTCAAGTACATCCTAGCCTTAGATGTGTATAAATGCTCAAGTTACTCTCTCTAGCACTCTCAAGATATCCAATATCTCCTCCTAGTGCTCCTCTCTATTCCTATTGGCTCCCTACTGATGCTCCCTACTATCCTATGGGCCAAGAGTGGTCTCCAAGACCCCAACAATGAGTTTATATAGGCTTTCAACCTCAAACTAGGCATTTCTCCACGAAACAGCCTTCTGGACGTATACACCGTACAGTCTGTTCTCTAGCCAGAGCGGAAAAATAGCATGAAAACGCTGAACTGAAGCTTTACAATTCCCTTTTATAGGCATACAAAGTTATGCAATTGTATAGAGGAAGAGCATGACATCTCATAATTACAACTAGCCACTGGTGCCCGTGCTTCGCTGCGGGGCTACCTGTTGATAAATTTAGCATTTTAGGCATGCTTGTACTTTGCACATGCGACACACACGTGCTATTTTTTCACTATGAATATTTTATAAATGTACACTGTATTGTTAAAATTGATGGCAATTTGATAATTAAATATAGTCTTATGCATAAGAAAATAAGAGAATATAGTGTTTGGCAGTTTGGTGTTAAGGTAGATGGAATCAGGGACATGCAACACACATATTTGATTGTACATTCATGATATTTAGAACTAACAATCATCATTTCTATGAAGCCAACTCTTTTTGTCGCCCTCATCATCATCATACTTCATACCCAAGCTTGGATATGTCTGAACTTCTGACATACCTTTATCACATCTTGAGAAACCATGTGGATATATATGTGCAATGGTTTGTAATATGTGATGAGTAATTGACATTCATTGAGTTCTATGTTTAAGTTAAAATGCAGGAATTTGGGAATTACATGAGTTTGTGCATGTCATGGTTATGACTAACCGGAATTGGTACAAATGTTGGAGAGTTTGCAGGAGATGGGTGAAAGGACCGAGTGACCGAGAAGGGGGGGGGGAGGTGAATCGGGAACTCGCACTATGCACCGAATTTACCAATTTCTAAAACCGACCACTCAAAACAACTCCTACACAATTCTAGTGATGATTAGCAGTGGGCATTCGAGTTACCCGAATTTTTTGGGTCGGATAATTCGGGTTTTGTCAAATTCAGGTGGTAAAGGTTTACATACAAGAGCTTGTTTACATACAAGAGCTTCCAACATGAATGGAGTAAGGGAGCTACGGAAGTCATCTAATATACGCCCACATGTGGTAAAGGTTGACTCTCAAGCTACTGTTGAGATTGGTATAGCAAGCACATCACGAGCCAAACGAGACATGACTGGAAACCTTTGTGCACACGCCTTCCACCAAACAAGAAGGTCAATCTCCTTTTCTGTGTTTTCAGTTTCTTCTGCAAGGTATTTATCAAGTTCTGACTTAGTACTGTTGCATGATCCATTATCCAACTTCAACCTTTTGGCGATAACTTCTTTAAGCTTGCCTCCTCTTCCTCCCTTTGATTGAACGGGATCATTTACTTCAGTTATCACATTACTTGGAGCATATATGCTCTTGTACTCATCAAACAGTTCTTGAATATAAGTGTTGATAGCAGCCCACACTAGTAGTCCTTTTTCCTCACCAAAAATTGCTTCAACAGTTATCTTTGTGTACATAGAGAGCTTATACCTTGGATCAAGACATGCAGCAACAAAAACCAATAAATTAATATTCTCCTTCTCCTTTCCATTCCCCTTCCTCTTTTCCTTATCATTATGATTCCCATTTTCATTACCGGTTGTGTGCCAAAGTCCACAATATTTGTTAAATTTTTCCTTCATTTTGTGGCTCATAGTTGATTGTACAATATCTATGCTATTCATCCATGACTGAATTAATAAATGCACTTCTCCAATCTCATGAAAGAATATAGTGGAAGTGATATGAAGAGTGGTAGAAACACGTACAGTGAGATCACAAAAATGCTCAAGAAAATCTGCCATCTTTTTAGCATGTTCCCAATCAGTTTCATCGGGATGACACCATCATTTTCTTTAGAAAGATCATTTACATATGTCATGTCTTCTTCACCTAGCCTTATGAACACCTTGTCATACTCAGTTGCAGCTCTAAGCATGAGATAAGTGGAGTTCCACCTTGTTGGGACATCAAGCTTCAAATTTACCTTGCTTGTCACCTTCTCTTCCTCAACAATTTCCTTAAACTTGGCTATTCTTAAGCCACTATTTCTGATATATCTAACAGCAGCTCTAACACGCTTCACGGAGAGGTCAAGTTCCTTCAAGCCATCTTGCACAATGAGGTTAATAATGTGGGTTGCACATCTCATGTGTAAATACTTCCCACTTGCTATGAGGTTTTGCTTAGCTGCCTCCTCAAATAACCAATAACGCTGTCATTGGTACTTGTATTATCTATGGTGACTGTCATTACTCTCTCCAAACCCCATTCAGTCATGCATCTAATCAAGTTTTTCCCAATGTTACCCCCCTTGTGCCCTTTAACCAAAAAAACCAATCACTTTCTTATGCATGTTCCAATCATCATCAATAAAATGAGCAGTCACAGTCATATCCATCTTGTAGCTGAGATGTCCAACAATCATTTGTTAGAGAAACTCTTTGACAAGAATCTTTAAAAGAAAATTCTTTAGCTTTGCTTTCTCTTGGAAGAAACAATGCACCATGTCCCTGGTGTAGGTTCTTCTAGATGGAAGTTGGAAAACGAGACAAGCTTTGGACATGAATTTCTTTAAGCCTGACTTCTCACCAAGACAGAAGGGTTGCTCATCTTCTATAACCATCTCAGCAAAAGCTACCCGAAGTGCAACAACAACAACAACAAAGCCTTTTTATCCCAAGCAAGTTGGGATAGGCTAGAGATGAAACCCATGGGAACCCAAAAAAGAAGAGACAAAGAAACAAAAGCCAAAAGAAAGAGAGAAAAAAAAACGAGTAAGCAAGAAGGACAAAAACAAAAAGAACAAAAGTCAAAAACGAGTAAGCAAGAAGGAAGGAAAAAAGAGCATACACAACTCACACATCATATACTCGGTCTTGGCCCTACTAAGTCTGAAACCCTTGCACTCTAATGTGTGCCTCCACAGCTCCAACTTCCTATTAACCCCATCCCTACTCTCGTCAACTAACACCACTTCATCAGCAAAGAGCATACACCAAGAGACATCACTCTGTATTTCTCGTGTGACCTCGTCCATCACTAAAGCAAATAAATAAGGGCTCAATGATGATCCTTGGTGTAGTCCTATTTTAATCAGAAAGTCATTGGTGTCCCCATCACATGTCCGAACACACGTCCTTGCATCCCTGTACATATCCTTGATGAGGGTAATATACTTAGTTGGGACTTTGTGCTTCTCCAAGACCCACCACATGACACTTCTTGGCACTTTGTCATATGCCTTCTCGAGGTCAACAAAGACCATGTGTAAGTCCTTCTTTTGCTCCTAATATCTCTCCATCAATTGTTGCATTAAGAAAATCGCCTCCATGGTCGATCTTCCAGGCATGAACCCAAACTGGTTTTGCGTCACACTTGTCACTCTTCTTAGGCGATGCTCGATGACTCTCTCCCAGAGCTTCATCGTATGGCTCATCAACTTAATCCCACGATAGTTAGTACAACTTTGAACATCTCCCTTATTCTTAAAGATCAGTACTACTATACTCCTCCATTCTTCCGGCATCTTGTTTGACCGAAAGATGAGGTTAAAAAGCTTAGTTAACCATACTATGGCTCTGGCACCTAAGCATCTCCATACTTCGATGGGGATACCATCAGGGCCCATCGCTTTACCACTCTTCATCCTCTTCAAAGCTTCCTCTATCTTTGTCTCCTGAATTCTCCTCACAAAGCGTCTGTTGTTATCATCAAATGAGTCATCCAACTCAAGTATAGGACCTTCCTCCTCTCCGTTAAACAACTTATCAAAGTACTCTCGCCATCTGTCCTTGATCTTCTCATCTCTCACCAGAAGTCGGTCTACCCCATCCATGATACATTTGATTTGGTTGATGTCCCTCGTCTTCTGCTCACGGATCCTAGCCATCCGATAGATGTCCTTCTCCCCTTCCTTCGTGCCTAGTCGTTGATAAAGGTTATCATATGCATGTCCCTTTGCTACACTCACTGCTCGCTTTGCAGTCCTCTTGGCTATTTTATAGCCTTCTATGTTGGTTGCACTCTTGTCAAGATGTAGGCACTTGAAACGCTCCTTCTTCTCCTTGATAGCCCTTTGCACCTCATCATTCCACCACCAGGTGTCTTTTGCTTCTTGTTTGCCTCCTCTACTCACGCCAAACACTTCTGAAGCTACCTTCCGAACACATGTCGCCATTTTTAGCCACATGTCATCTGGTCCTTCTCCTTCCTCCCAGGGTCCCTCTCCTAGCATCCTCTCCTTAAAAGTTTGCACCAGCTCCCCTCTAAACTTCCACCACTTTGTTCTCGCGGTCTTGGTACGTTTGTCCCTGTATACACGTACCCGAAAACAAAAATCCGCCACCACAAACTTATGTTGAGTGACGACACACTCCCCAGGTATCACCCTACAGTCCAAGCAAGCACGCTTGTCCTCCCTCCTGGCAAGGATAAAGTCGATTTGGCTCGAGTGTTGTGCACTTCTAAAGGTCACTAGATGGGATTCCCTCTTCCTAAATAGGGTATTCGCTACCAACAAGTCATAAGCTAGCGCCCAATTAAGTATATCCTCCCCCTCCTGATTCCTACTACCATACCCGAACCTCCCATGGACCCGCTCGAACCCTACATTAGACGTCCCCACATGACCGTTAATGTCTCCTCCTATGAAAAGCTTCTCACTGATAGGTATGACACTAACCATGCTATCTAGATCTTCCCAAAACTGACTCTTGATGCTCTCACTAAGACCTACCTCAGGGGCATATGCACTAATCACATTTAAAGCCGAATCTCCAACTATCAGCCGAGCAAGGATAATTCGGTCCCCGTGCCTCCTAACATTATTTACGACTCCATCCTTAAGGCTCTTGTTGATCAAGATGCCTACACCATTTCTACCCGATGTTATACCTGTGTACCAAAGCTTGTAGCCAATATTCTTCACCTCCTTCGCCTTCTGGCCCTTCCATTTAGTCTCTTGAACGCATAGGATATTTACACGCCTCCTAGTTGCCACATCAACTAGCTCTCGTAACTTGCCTGTTAGGGACCCTACGTTCCAACTCCCTAGACGAATCCTAGTTGGCTCGACTAACTTTCTTACCCTTCACACCCGTCGAGGAAAGTGCGAAGACCCTTGCTCATTTTTCACCACACCCAGACGTAGATGTAGCGCGCTACTAAGGTTGCGACGACCCGACCCTTGCTCACTATTCAACGTACCCAGGTCACGATACGACGCGCCACTAAGGTTGTGACGACCCGGCCCTTGCCCATTTGACACCACACCCGGGTTCCGATGTAGCGCGTCGTTAAGAGGGTTACGCCCCAACGAATTTCTTATGGGTTTCGTATCCATTTGAGTGGCTGGGTTTTTGATGTTGGTTTGTCAAACCTAACACAACCCTCCTTCTTTACCCAGGCTTGGGACTGGCTATATTGAGACTCAACATAGGCGGAGTTTCAATATACACACCCGTCTGTTGAATTCTCCTCAACCCGAAGTGCATCTTGATCAAATTTCCAAGTGGCTGTAGGTTCCCCATGAGCTGCATGGTACCTCGATATCAGGTCTTATGTAACATACACACCCGTCTATTGTTGTATTGCTAATTGTATCTTCACGGGATTGATATCAATGTGGGCATGTGGAGATTCGGGCTTCACAATTACTATGAGGCCTGAACTAGGTGCATTACTGGAATAGACCTCAGTCTCCTCAAAGATCACGAGGTGCCTACGGTACAAACTAGCCATCTTTGCCTACAAAATAAGATTGATGTGTAACTATAATAAAATCTTCATGATTGATGTGTAACAAGAATAAAATCACAAAGGTCATCATTTGCGACAATGAAATTTGCCATACCTTGCTGATTTGAAGACAATGGCGGCTGCAGCTACGGACCCCAGGCGGAGGAAGGCAGAGAGAACCCGATGGCGGAGGTCGGAGCTCAACTCCTGAAAAAAATAAACATAAGAGTGTCAATTAAAAAATTCAGCAACACCTCCCCAGTGAGGTTTCCAAAACCTGCAATAAAAGCCACAACATGAAGATTGGGCCACACAAAAAAATTCTTCTCGTAGCTCGATGGGCCGGAAACATGACATGTGCTGCCGCACGACACGAGGTCAAATTGACAAGTATGACAAGTCAAATTGAGAGGCATGATAAGTTAAAATTCTATATCTACAATTTTGTATCTATAATTCTATATCCAAAATTATATACATACATTTTATAAGTAAAATTGATAACTAAGATCTAAAATTTCTATACGTATCTATAATTCTATATCTAAAAATTCTAAACATACATTTCTATATATCACTAATTCATCAAAAATTCTATATCTAAAATTTCTATAATTGATAAATAAGATCCAAATTTGATCAAACATCATGATTATTTCTACAAATTCTATATCTAAAACATAGAGTTGAAGCGTAAAATTCCAAGTAGCACACATGAAGTAAAAAAACAAGATGGTGAGTCATATGTATAAAGAGAAGATTTATCTACAGTTGAATCAATTGCTACTGAACTTCGCTGCACTTGCAGCAGCCTATTTAGTTGTTGGCACAAGAAGTTTTTGCGGCCGGTCATGGGTTCACGGTATTGAGCGTATCCGATGCACAAATGTGAATACTTCTGGTGCATCACTATACTATGAAATTCACTCCATCTACGTATCCTCGGGCTGTCCAACTGTTTCTGTTTTGAAAGGGAGACGTCTAACTAGGTTACATGATCTACAAATAAGAAACGAAAGGACGGGGGCTGCGAATGTGCTCACCTAGGGTACCGGCTCGACGTGAGGCAAGGCAGTGAAGAGCGTGTCGACGCTACCGGAGAACGGCCGCAACCAATGAAACCTGTATATTGCAAAAGAGATAGTTCGAGGTCAGCACCTATAACATTCATTTTCGCAACTCATAGAGTACTCCATGTGCTCGATTAGGACAAGAATGTTATTTTTGCTGTTTCAGTTCATTTAGATGGCAACTAGATTGGCACTACTGACCAAAAGGACAAATATCTCAGGCATACATAGAGCTATACGCATCTAACCTAATTCATGCTCTAAAGATAAGAAAATCAATTACAGATTTCCTCTTTCCCTGCTCGTGGTTGTTAGAAAGGATCCCACACCATGACAAGCTCGTGTCTGACCCCTCACGTGTTGTATGAGCCTATGAACCTGTCATTTTTCTCTTTTCCATTTTCTAAAGAAAACGATGCTTCGACCAATCTCGCATTGCATATATCTAAAACATTAATCAAGGACTAAGCAGCAAAGATCTGTGGCCATTTTCTGAAAAACTTAGCCTATAGCTATGGAGCAAACCGAGAGGCGTTGAACTCAAATAAGCAAACCAGTGCTGTCCACGAGATTACCTTCAATGCAGCTAGGACGGCAGCGGGTCGCGCGGTTGGTCCTGGCGAGATCGAGGTGGTGGTCGTCGGCACATAGGAGAGCGCGGGGGCAGGAGGAGGCAGCCAAAGCGCGGGGTGGGGGGGGGGGGCACCAGAGAGCGGGGGCACCGGGTGCACGGTGCAGTCCGCTCACCGGCTGCGCAGACAGCCTGCCGGGTCATGGGAGGGAGGCAGGCGCTGTGCGGCGGCGAGCGCTTGGGGGAGCTGGGATGCAGGGGCGGAGGCGGGCTCCCCGTGCCGGCTTGCATGGCGGGTGCTAGTGTTGGAGATGGGTCGCACGGAGGACCTAGGCGGAGCCGGGCGCGCGGACGACCTGGGCGGAGGCGGGCTCCCGGTGGCGGCTTGTGTGGCGGGGGCTGGAGTTGGAGGCGGGGCATGCGGGGTCGTCGGAGGCGAGCAAGATGTTGACCGAAAGGAGGAAGAGGGCGTACACCTAGGGTAAGTATAATGGTGTTGTTTCATAGACGGTCTCATACATACCACGTAATTTTAAGATAGGTTATGAGATGACTTATATAATAGATGGTCTTATTAGTTGTTTTCTATTAATTATAGGACTCTTAAATTTATGGATATAAAAAAGAATTTTATATATTAAAAGACTACTAGAGCCCCGTACAATAGCGTGAGAGTCGTCTCATACTCTTAAATTGTAACGCATGAGATAGTTACTATGCGAAACAATCACCTCTTTCTCTCATCATTCTCTCTCTCTTCTACATTATCAAAAATCCTATGTGGCAATGCATGAGACGGCCTATAAGACTACCTACGTGTAGTATTGTATCTGCCCTTAGCTGCTGCTGTAAGTGTTGCCGAGTGTTGGAACGAGACACTTGATAAAGCCAGTTTTGCCGAGCATCGGGCCGTGACACTCGGCAAAAAGGCCTATACCGAGAGTAGCCCTCGGCAAACTATTTATCAAAAAACTGTAAACAACGTTAAGCACAATAAATTTAGACAATCTTATTTTAAAAAATATTAGCATATCAAATACGAAAATAAATATTTATGCTACAAAAAAGTTTAAAAGAAAATTATTTTGCCGAGTGTTGGCGCATGGCACTCGACAAACTGCAGACGACCGTCAGTAGCTTAACAAGAGAGTAACGGAACTAAAGTTTGCCGACGGCTAGAGGTAGACACTCGACAAAATTTACAGTTTTGACAAGTGTTAATTTTTTGCCGAGAGCTTTCTAAATTTTTGCCGAGTGTGGGGTTTTGTAACACTCGACAAACGTTGTAGTTCTCCAAGTGTCTTCCAGTTGCCAAGTGCTGCCCGTCTTGCACTCGACAAACTGCCATTTTACTGAGTGCTTGTGGTTCTGCTCTCGGCGAAGGCTGATGCACTCGGCATGCTTGCCATTTCCGGTACTGTAAGTACTATGAGAACAATTTTATGTAACAAGCTAGGTAGTGAACTTTTTGAATCAATAAAGTTGAATTCAACAACTTTATATTGGACTCAGATTTATTTGAAATAGTTTAATAATAGAATTTATGTCGGTGCGGCTATAATGTTTAGAGGAAACTATCTTAATACTCAAATAAAAAGTTATATAAACTAGTTATTACTGGTGGACGATAAGGACTTGTATAAAAGAAAAAATTGGATGATAGAATTTTCAGGTGATGTGATTTAACATGGTCGCAAAGAAATAATAATCAATGATGTTTAGTGGGTTACATCATTTAAAGATATATAAATTTACACAATCAGCGTCTTTCTATTTATCGTTCATGTAAATCATGTGCCTTCTGTAACATGCATGGAGAATGACAAGAATCACAAGATAAAGCACAAGGTTGTGTGCTTTTGTTCTTCCATTGAAGTTCTGACTCACTATGATTTGTTTGTTATTGATTGAAATTTTGACAAATTATGCTTTTGTTGACGCCGAAAAGCGATGCTACACGAGCACGTCCTTGTGCAGATGGCAAAAACAGAACTCGATGCTGAATCTGCCAAAACCGGACCCTCCGGTTTCCAAAACCGGAGCCTCCGATTTCATCGGGATTCCGACGAAAACCAATGAACGCTTGCCCGGGAGGGACCCCGTCAGGACAAGTGTACTCTTGGGTTGTTCTAACATCGGCAGGCCAGTTAGGACGCCTTCAAACGCCATAAAGACGAAGAAGAACAACAATTAGGGTTGGAAAAGTGGTAGAAGAGATAAAAAAGATAAAAGAGACAAAAAAAGATAAAGAAAATATGTTTTGATCGATTGGGTGATGCCTCAATCGGCCGTGTCCCTTTGTATATAAAGGGTGGGAGGCCTTGCCTCGCAAGAAACCGAGATTTACATGATTTACGTGATAAAAACTAACTCTTACTCGGTCTAGATCACGAAAACCAGACTCTCCGGTTTGTAAAACTAGACCATCCGGTTTTACAGCCTGTGAGTATTTTCCAAATGCCATAACTTCTTCGTCCAGACTCCAAAACAGGTATTCCATATGTACGTTTCAATCTTTTCGATGAGGGCTTCATCATGGAAACTTCAAATAAATATTTTGGCTTGATATTCATACCTTTACATGTACTTCTTTTTTTCTTGAGTGAAATTTAGCCCATATACTTCGGAAATATGATCACAACCTGTAAAATATGTCTAAATACCAAATATATGAAATAACCAACATTAGCCATGATTTAAACAATTTTGACTATTATGTGTCTGCCAAAATTGGATGCTCCGATTTTGTTAACCGGATACTACGATTTTCTAAGAGTGTGTATTTTGGTCATCAACACATGCCCCCCTGTTTTTTGGCAAAGCTTGCGTGCCAAAAAAATATTTCTATAGACCAAAATTATCTAAAGATATTAATGAATAAAACATTGGCTATATATGACCGATGCAACCCTCATGAACCTAAAAATATAGCGGAAATAGTACTCTTACAAATATAGCAACACAATAGTAGACACTAACTAACTATTTTGACTTTTGTTAAATTAGTATTTGATTAATAACAAAAATCTTGATATGACCCTAATGGCCAATCATGCATATTCCTGTTTGTCATAACCCAACAAGGATATTGATAGTGATAGTAGGGCAATCAAGGATTAAACACAAACAATGGATTATGATTAACTAAATATGCATTCCATGGTATGTGCATTAATGGATTATATAATGAAGACCAGTTGGATGAATACAAACTATATTGATGTACCTTTGGTCTCATTGGTGAAGAACTCCGCCTTTGACTCTTTCTGGGCTCACCGAGTTTATTGTTTTTTTTGTTTTTCCTCGGCCTCCTTCGTGTATTTAGCTAGCAACTCATCAAAGGTTAGCTTGGTCTTCACCATCTTCTTTTTCTTCTTGCCATCATCTTGCCCCCTAGCTGAACATGGTTTTTGTTCAACCTTATCTTCTACAATTTGCTTGGGACAAGCTTGATCAACAACACTAGCCAACACATTATTTTTCGGCTTTTTCTCATCTACTGTCAAGTCTGAATTCTTCTCTAAATTCCAATCCTTCTTGACACGCCAGATTTGTTTGATCACCTCTTATTTAATTTTACCTATGGACCGATTCTGTTACTCAAAACGGTCATTATTGATAGGTGATGACCTATTATTTGATAGACCTCCATAAGTAACTAAATCTAAATAAAAATATGTTAGAGGAGGCGGCATACATGAAAACCATGGTGAATACAAATAAGGCATATAACTATAAGGTACCCATGGTTTATGTACATATGACTCAAATAATCGAAATGGCATTGATGAAGTATGATTACTACCTGGTTGTCGATTCGAACTATAAATCGACTCATATTTTCTAGGCCGACTAGCATATTCCTTACTATTTGGATTTTGGATCTTGGCCTGAAACTTTTGAGGTTTCGACTTTCTAATCTTATGCTTGTCAAGATCTTTAGGTTTTTTGACCTTCCAGACACCAACCTCAGGATTTTTACGCTTAACCATGTTTTTCTTTTTCTGAACAAAACCGAAGCATCCGGTTTTCCCTGGACAGCGGGTTGAACCGAATTTTTGGATTTGCTTGTTTGCCCCCCCCCCCCCCCCCGCCCCCTAAGTGCAGAGGTGATTGGTGTGGTTTCTATATTTTTCCTAGATTCGGCTTGAGATAGCCGAACTTGATTTTCTTGTACTTGACCAACAACATTAGTAGTTGGCTCATCTTTGCGAGGAATATAAACTAAATTTGCATCAACATGAGTATTAGTCGGCTTTTCAACAACCGACTCTTGATTAATAGGAATCAGATCTATAGTGTTTTTTCTATTAAGTAAGTCATCCACAAATCTAAGCAAACCACTTATAAAATTAGCTGTGGACTTACTATGCTTTGGTAGATCGTACGTCCTCAACTCATCGATGATAGATACCTCCATCATGATGATACCTTGTTCCGTTATTTGATAGCAATCAGGAAACATTACTTTGCCAATGCCCTTACGTAAATCTTCAGGTAATCCTTCAAGTGCCATCATATTGTTAGGGTTTGCTAAATCACCCATAATGGCCAGATTCTTCTTCCCCATCGGAGTCGCCAAAAAGTGTGTTGACACCGAAAAGCGCTGCTACATGAGCACGTCCTTGTGCAGATGGCAAAAACAGAACTCGATGCTGAATCTGCCAAAACCGGACCCTCCGGTTTCCAAAACCGGAGCCTCCGATTTCATCGGGGTTCTGACAAAAACCAACGAACGCTTGCCCGAGAGGTACCCCGTCAGGGCAAGTGCACTCTTGGGTTGTCCTAACGTCGGCAGGCTAGTTAGGACGCCTTCAAATACCGTAGAGACGAAGAAGAACAGCAATTAGGGTTGGAAAAGTGGTAGGAGAGATAGAAAAGAAAAAAGAGACAAAAAAGATAAAGAAAATATGTTTTGATCGATTGGGTGATGCCTCAATGGGCCGTGGCCCTTTGTATATAAAGGGTGGGAGGCCTTGCCCCATAAAAAACCGAGATTTATATGATTTACGCGATGAAAACTAACTCTTACTCAGTCTAGATCGCGAAAACCGAACTCTCCAGTTTGCAAAACAGGACCATCCGGTTTTACAGCTTGTGAGTATTTTCCAAATGCCATAACTTCTTTGTCCGGACTCCAAAACAGGTATTCCATATGTCCGTTTTGATCGTTTTGATGAGGGCTTCATCATGAAAACTTTAAATAAATATTTTGGCTTGATATTCATACTTTACGTGCACTTCTTTGTTTCTAGAGTGAAACTTAGCCCATATACTTAGGAAATATGCTCATTACCTGCAAAATATGTCTAAATATCAAATATATGAAATAACCACCATTAGCCTTGATTTAAACAATTTTGACTATTATGTATCTACCAAAACCGGATGCTCCGGTTTTGTAAACCAAATACTCTAGTTTTCTCAGAGTGTGTACTTTGGTCGTCAACAGCTTTCTTTTTTCTCACATTGAAGTTTTGACAAATTCTGCCTTCTCCGGTAACAAACAACACCCCGTCTCCAACTACTGAAATTTCAGCCTAGGCACGACTTATCTGACCAGGCACGAAATTTCAGCCAGACCAAGAAGACCGAGTCTGGTGCGGCCCGACTTATCTGACTAGGCACGAAATTTTAGCCTAGCTGACATTGCACGTGCATAGTGAGGTGTATTTCGGTCTGTAGCATTTGGGTGGGTGGGCTTCTGCCACAAATAAGCTTTTGGGGTGAAAATTCAAACCAGTAAAGAGATATGGGGTGAGATTTACAATTAAGCCCAAGCAATTTTATACCCCGATATTCGAGCGAACAATTTACAAGGGGCGAGGATTTAGTCATGGCTTCTAGCGTTACCACCATGATGGTTCCCATCGGGCTTAGCCGCTCGCGCCAACGGGCACACGAAGATGCAATAGCATCGAGGAGGGAGTCCACGACATTCACCGCCTGTGTAGTAGTCTTCTTTCTCCTGCTCGCACACATCTACGCAGTGGACTGGGTTCAAACACCATCCCCTGTAGTTGGCGCTAAGTTTTGAACACTTAAAATCTTTAGGCGCTATTTCTGCATGTACATAAAGACAAAACACACGAGATGAAGGTCACAGATAAGTGTTGCAACTTCTTATACATACAGTTCATGAATTTATCACATACCACCACCAGCCATAACAATTAGTAGGAGGAGGACGACGGCTGCAAAGAGATTCCTCCACCATGGCTCCATTCACTTGACTTGTCCCGTTTTATGGGTTGAAGTAGATTGAACAAGAATGGTCGATGAGAGAAACTATACCCTCAATGTGGCAATATATATCATATGTGGAAGAGCAGAAATGATGAGGGCTACTCCAAAATTTGCAGGATATAATTGATACTAACACAGGATACTAACACGGGATATCTTTTTATATACCCTTATCATTTGTTCATCAGTACTAGCGCAGGATATCTTTTTAGATACCCTTATCCCTTCATCAGTATTATATAATGGCTTCTTTGACAATTAACGCTAGCTAAGTATTGGCGCAAGATATCTTTTTTGATACCCTTATCTTTTTCGACAATCATATATTGACTAATATATAATACCTAATGAAAAACTAACAAGGGTATCCAAAAAGATATCCCATATCTGAGTATAATATTTCAACCTTTTTAATACAAAAATATTTGAAAAAGATTTTAAAGACATTAATCTCGTTTATTAAGTGTTAAATATTTAAAAAATAGTATTTGCAAAAATTATATTCATATAACATTTTATATTATTGCATTAAATATAATCATATTTGCAAAAATATTTTAATTACCTTCCCTTCATCCGACCCCCTTGAGCGGGGTTGAGTGCCTTTGCTTTGCCCGAGGAAGAAGAAGGTCTCCCTTATTATACTCTAAGGGGTTGGGCCTATTTAGAGAGAGAGAGGGGGGGGGGGGGGGAGGGAGGGAGGGAGGGAGAATATGGGCAGAGTCAACGGAGAAGCAGGTCGGTGGTGTGGTTGTCGGTTGTTGTGGGCCTCGCCTGTTCCAGAATCTCGTCGTTGCGTAGTCCCATATTGATATGTCCCATCAGGCCTGTCCATCGGCCTAGCGCAATCGCTATTGTGGATTCCATCACATGCATGGCGTAATCACTCTGATGATCCACCCCGCAAGGCATGGGGTGCAGTCTGGCGATGGTCATCATGACGTATGGTAGGGCGATGATGGCGTTATGGGTATGTTTATAGGGATTTAACATGTCCACATTGTTAATGCACGCTCTCGATAGCATTAAATACAATTCAGGGGGTGGTTGTTGACTTCTCGTCTCCCTCAACCCCTATCGCTCGTGGTCAAGTGGGGCATGCGAGATTCGACCCCTAGCCAAAGGTTTGCTCCGGTGTCGTCTAGTGTTTTGCGAATTACCATTGGAGAGGGTGCCAGTCAATCACTGCGGCCAAATCGGGTTTCTCTCTTCCATTACTCCCGCGTGGCACAACGATGTGGCGCTTGGTCTCCATCAAGGCGATCTGAACCACTGACTGGAGTGGCGGCACAGTGCACGGCGTCAGCAACACTATGTGTGCACGCATGTGCACCATGATGATGGACAGGGAGTGGGCATCCTTATCGTTGATGTGCTTGATCGCAGCCATGGGGTCAAGCAAGATTGGGGCTCCTCAACCCCATTCGCAAGGGTCGAGCAAGGCAAGACAAACTTGGCCCCACTCGTGGGGGTTGAGCAGGGCAGGGTGGGCCCGATCTTGCTCGTGAGGATCGAGCGAGGCGAGATACGCTTGGGCCTATTTTCAGGGGTCGAATGTGGGCGGAGCCCTTTCTATATGAGCTTAAGCTTGCATTCGGAGTTAACTGTGCGCCTGTGGCAGCGCTGATATTTACCCCCGAGTGTGGCGGGCTGGAAAGACTGAACGGGACAGTTTCGGTTGACTGACTATTGATGTTTGCTAAGTCACAAGAAATAAATCACCTATCATAGTGATATCAAAAATAATCTATTGATGTACCTCAGTGTCAATTAGGTAAATCCATAAGCGCACAGATAATACCGTTGTAGCATTCCACCATCGGATCACTCTAATGGTTGTCATTTATAGTTCTCCTAAGGGAAGGTAATGGTTTGAGAGATAGCATGTTCATAACCATCCATATAGCTAATAACATACCAAGGTCTAAATAGGGGCAATCATAACAGATATCGGTAGGTGGCACACAAAACAATCCAACCTAACATTAACACAAATCCTAGGTTAAACGGGTTAAAGAGAACTCAAACTAGATCCTTATGTACTTCTATATTCCTATCTATAGGTTATATATGTGCAACACATACAAGTCTAGGTCCCATGTTAAGCCAGAACAAGGAGGATTAAGCACAGCAGGGCTCCACCTACAGGTAACCCTACACTAGGACACGTGGCGCTAGGGCTATCAAGTTCCTATGTCAGTTCTAAAGTCAATCCTGATTATGGGGGCAAACGAACACTCATGGCTATTTACCAATCTAAGAATCATGCTTATATTACCAGACAATACTCTCAATCACCATGGGACTTTAACATTTTGGATCACCAAGTCACGAATAAGAGTATACCTAACCTTAACCCGACGGATCAACAAGTCAAGTAATATAACATGTATAACTCTGACCCTACGGATCAACAAGTAAAGGGCTAGAACATGCATAGCTTTAACCCTACTGATTAACAAGCTACAGACTATAGCACACATAACTCTAACCCTACATACCGGCGGCGGCCACCATTACGAGCAGGAGGACGATGATGGCCGCAGATAGATTCCCTCGTGAGCGATTCATTTGGCTTGGCACTTCTATTATTTCTTATATTAGAAGAATGATGAGAAGATAGGGAATGAGTGAACAGTGGCCTCTCATCGTGGCAATATATATAGATGTCACATGAGGAAGAAGAAATGAATGGGATGCACCAATTCCAATTGTAACAATTATGGCATAAATTGATCTATGATATTAACATGCAGGCATCTTTTGAAATTCCATTATTACCTGCCATTCTCAAAGGTATGAATTGCCAGCGTAACCATGCTTTTATTGAAGGAAAACTCTCTACACAATAATCATGTATTTCTAAACTTATAAACCACTAATTCTACAACTTATTTTCTTATCCCATACAGTCTATTACGCATGGATATGAAACCTTCGATTAAGGCCATGTTTGGATCCTTTTAATTTTTAAGAATTTGATTTCTGGAAATTAGAGTGCCTTCAAATAGATCAGTTTTTTTGTCAGTTTTTATAAAAACAAATTTTGAGTTTCTAAGAAACCTATAATCTAGCTTAAATCAGCTAATGTCAGTTTTTGCCTCGTTCTAATATAATTAACTACTAAAAAGATAGTTTATAAATTATAAAAACTAAGATACAAACATTCCCACCTAGTTTTTCTTTAACAACTAGTTTTTAAAAACTAAAATTAAAACCAGTTTTTAAGAAACTACGAGAGATCCAAACAGGAACATATACATCTTGCCACATGATTTTTGGGTGGGCCTACAATTCACTTGTTACTTCACCTTCCAACTAGTTTTTTTTTCACCTTCCCCATGGCTAGCCCCCACCGACCATTGACATTTTAAGTCATGTGATATTTCCTGAGGGGCTGTTCGTTTCCTAAGTGGATTATTTAATCTAGATTATTAGTGTTAGATTATTTAATCTTGATTATATAATTCAGATTAAATAATCTGAGCAGGCTATTTATTTGCCTAGCTTATCGTTGTCCAGATTCTTAGTTGTAGATAAGGAGAAGACAATAATATCCATGATTTCTATAAAAACAATAATATCTGATGGCATAGATGGACAATTTCCTTCAAAGTGACAAGGATAGTGGGTCTTTTATCAAATAAGCTAAAAAAAGCACCTCTTAAGGTGTTTATTGGATTATGATAATCTTGTATATTTCTCAACTAATAAAACATGAATCCTACAACCTATTTTGTCACCCCATACACAGTCTATTACCCAATGATCTGATGCCTTTGATTAACATGAGAGTTTTTTCTGGCCTTCCCCAAGGCCAGCCCCCACTTACCGTGACCTTTTAAGTCATGTAATTAATTCTTTAACTCATTCTTCTCACTCTAACATATTTGGAGGGGGAGGGGGAGGGAGGATCCCCACCTACTATTTATTTCATTCAATATAACCAATTGAATAGCTTTTAAAAAATATGCCATAATCAAGGTAATTGATTTCTCATAATAATTTCATTACATAACTAGCAAAATCTATTTTTGGTGATTTTTGTTCCATTACGGCCATACCCATCTCTGTATTCGCTTTGCTTCCCTAATTTAGACATGTCAAAATTAGAGATAGTTACATAAACCACCTCATAAGTTATTTTGAGTTTGAGATTCCCACACATAAATATTTTTGTTACAAACTCCTACCCATCCAATGAGTTTAGTTGTAAAAATCACCTCGGTTGGCACAAGTATAATTGATTTTATATGTTTTTATTGATATAAAATAAAAAAAATAAACTAAGTAAAATAAGTTTAACATTGTTAAAAAATTTTAGGGTGTAATTCCTCTTATTTTCATGAAAAATTTATTATTTTGTGAAACACTATTTGAACTTTTAACTGATATTTTTGCTACACATTTTATATAAAAATATAAAGATTATACTTTTAAATTTTTGTATGTTTGATAAGAACATCATTGGCTACTCCAAATCAGGGTTAATTGTAAAAACCACACCCCATGATTCACTTAGAGTTTTACATTCCTACCCATAAGTTATTTTGTTGCAAATCCCCGCCCACCCAGTGAGTTTTATTGTAAAAACCACCCTACTATATATTTCTTTAATGGGAAAATTGTCTAGAACACACTAACAAATTGTGGCTTGAGTACACCAACAATGAATTTAGCTGTAACATACTAAGACTATGAAAATATTTGTCTATGACACACTATAACTATTTAACAATTATTTTTAATAATTTATATCAATATATAAAATAGGTTAGAATTTAAAACTTAGTACAAATATACATTACTGCATTCTCTATCATAAAAAATAGAGCTATATTTTTTTATTGTTTGTATGGTTTACTCTATAAATTAAACTAGATGGATACCCCCGCACATTGCTGCGGGACACTATCACATCCATAGAAGAATATAATCACCATGTGGATAAGTGAAAAAGAATATATACGATACTAAGCTGAATGTAATTTTTGAGGAGAAGGTGACATAGATTCCTTAGTTATTAAGTCTGCACATCCCACATATTTAATTTATCCTGGGTGACATTGATCTTCTGTTGTTTCTATTATCGAGGTGATATAGAATTGTGGAAACCAGAAAAACGGTAATATTAGTATATATAACGTATTACTAAAGATGTTGGCATGTATATGAATTATTGAGGTGATAAAAAAGTGTGGATACCTGAAAATGGTAATATTAGTATATAATGACGTATTACTATAGTTGTTGGCATGCATATGAATCTTGAAATGTGGAGCTGTAAGCATAGTGCCACCGTACCATGATAAATATATTGCTTTAATTAATAAAATGTCACTTGTACCTATTGTCACGTTAGTTACGATGGAGTAATTTATCTTTATCAGCCATCACGACTCCTACCTTTCAGTTGTAATGTAGTCATGTTTTCTTACTCATAGTGATTTTGTCGATGTTCTTTCGTAGTGGAGAGGTAACATAAAAAAACTACATGATGCATGGTAATTGCTTATTTACATTAAGTATGTACACGTGCTGTAGCAGGAGGAGACTCGATGCATCAAACAAATGCTAAAGGATCGCCAGAAATATCTAAGTATCTCATAAGAGCAAGAAGAACCTTCAAATTATGGATTTGATTGTAATGTATTTTCTCTGAAAGCAAATGACTAACGGGCAATATATTGGAGCTTGGAACTGACATTGCGACCGACATTGCGCATCACAACCTTGCACTGATATCAATCATCAACGGCCATGGCAAAGCGATCTTTCTACTCTGGAGAACAACGTCAGGAAGCAACATAGTTCCTGATGGCAAATTCATCTTCCTACCGTCATATAAAAGTTCATGATGTCATCAGACTACAGTGTGCCTGACTGAAAAAGAAATATTTAAGGATGAATAAATATAATAGAAGAATGGTCAGAGAGGCACCATAATAATATATGCAATGATGAAGAAAAACTTCATATGGTTGTCAAAGAAGAACAAAAACAAAAATTTACTCAAAAATAATGACGCTCACTGAGGATGTTGTGGCAGTGAACATAGCTCGAGGGAGAAAACGCAACCATCGTGATTGGAGCAAAAACACTGATCTAGGATGGTACTGTTATCTTCCTGATTGACTCTTCTCTTTGATAATAAGGCAGTGAGCACAGCAAACTAAATATATGAATGGTAACTGATGGACTCGCCATTAAAGAGCTGTTTCAATTTCAGAAGGAAAATATAGCTAGCAGAATGGAAGATGGGATATAGCAAAAGTTGAAACGCCTGGGGAGCTATTCAGGACGACACAAATCGTGATTACTGAATGGTCACTGGTGGCCAGGAAAAGTATTAAAGAACACATGCGTTAGTGGGTTAAAACACTTAAGAACTATTTTGAGAATGAATTGGCTTCTTGAGGTGACAATCGGTGCTTTATAACAATTTTATAGTGGAGAGTGAGCATTACGCTGGTAGAAAGATCTTACGGACTCAAGTTTTGAGGTGATGTGGCTCAATGTGGGAAGAGAGAAATAGTAGTTAATGTCTTGATACTAAAACAATTAGTAAACAATATAATGAATTGAAAGCAAATATAGCTCTATTTTATGAAGATAGAGAATGCAATAATATATATTTGTGCCATGTTTTAAATTCTAATATATTTTATATTGAGACAGAAAAGTTGAAAATAATTATTATAATGATTATAATGTGCCAAAATGAATTTTTCCACAATGTAGTGTGTTATAGCTAAATTCGATTTGTTAGTGTGCTTAGGACGAATCCATAATTTGTTAGTGTGTTCGAGATAATTTCCCCTTGTTTAATTTATTCAACATATTTTTTGTTTATTTGGAGGTTCTTATCAAATATATAAAATTTTGAAAATACAAACTTCATAATTTTAGAGAGAATATGTAGCAAAAGTGTCAATTAAAGTTTGAACTATGTTTCACAAAGTTTGAAATTTGAATATATTTTTCATGAAAATAATAGGAATTACACACTAAAAAACTTTAACAATATCAAATTCATTTAACTTAGTGTAAGGATCGAGGGCGTACCGAGAGGGGGGGTGAGAGGGTGAACCGGTAAGCTGACCACAATCAACAAATACTTCACTTTCTTCGCACAACCCTAGCAATCGTTGTAACCTAACAATTTTAGGAGGCCAAGATACTACACATGCTTGTGTTCGTGATAAATGCAATGTGGAATCTACACTGCACTAGCCTATGCAAGCCTCCAGTCAACCTATCCACTATAGCACACAATTGCGAAATAGTAAGGAGAGTTCTCGCCACCAAGCAGAGTTCTCGCACACAAGCCCACAATCACTCTCGGAGTGAAGATGCAATTGCATCATCGCTGCTACCAAGGCATAAGCTCGTCTCCCTCCAGAACTTGCCGTACTCCATGAGTCGACACAGACGCTCACTATCAATACCCCTTTCAACAACGGGCTCAAATCGTGTACAAACGTGTGACAACATTCACAACCAATCACGATAGGCTCAATCACCGACACCTAACTGGATTAGGTCTCACCATAAACCAAGAGTAACAACCTAGATCACATCCTCAAGGACATCCTAGCCTTAGATGTGTATAGATGCTCAAGTTACTCTCTATAGCACTCTCAAGATATCCAATATCTCCTCCTAGTGCTCCTCTCTATTCCTATTGGCTCCCTATTGATGCTCCCTGCTACCCTGTGGGCCAAGAGTGGTCTCCAAGACTCCAACAATGAGTTTATATAGGCTTTCAATCTCAAACTAGGCGTTACTCCACGAAACAGCCTTCTAGACGTACATACCGTACAGTCTGGTCTCTAGCCAGAGTGAAGAAATAGCATGAAAACGCTGAACTGAAGCTTTACAATTCACTTTTATATTCATACAAAGTTATGCAATTGTATAGAGAAGAGCATGACATCTCATAATTACAACTAGCCACTAGTGCCCGCGCTTCACGGGACTACCTGTTGATAAATTTAGCATTTTAGGCATGCTAATACTTTGCACGTGCGACACGCATGTGCTATTTTTTCACTATGAATGTTTTATAAATGTACACCATATTGTTAAAATTGATGGCAATTTGATAATTAAATATAGTCTTACGCATAGGAAATTTAGACAATATAGTGTTTGGTAGTTTGGTGTTAAGGTAGATGATATCAGGGACATGCAACACACATATTTGATTGTACATTCATGATATTTAGAACTAACAATCATCATTTCTATGAAGCCAACTCTCTTTGTCGCCCTCATCATCATCATACTTCATACCCAAGCTTGGATATGTCTGAACTTCTGACATACCTTTATCACATCTTGAGAGACCATGTGGATATATTTGGGCCATGGTTTATAATATGTGATGAGTAATTGATATTCATTGAGTTCTGTGTTTGAGTTAAAATGCTAGAATTTTGGGATTGCATGAGTTTATGCATATCATGGTTATGACTAACCGAAATTAGTAAAGATGTTGGAGAGTTTGCAGGAGATGGGTGAAAGGACCGAGTGACCGAGAGGGGGGAGGTGAATCGGGAACTCGCACTATGTACCAATTTACCAATTTATAAAACCGACCACTTAAAATAACTCCTACACAATTCTAGTGACGATTAGCAGTGGGCATTCGAGTTACCCGAATTTTTTGGGTCGGGTAATTCAGGTTCTAAAAATCAGTATCCGAAATTTGCTAGAAAAACTGCAGACCCAACATTTCGGGTACCCAAAAATTTGGGTTCGGGTTTCGGGTACCCAAACACAGTATGCTATGCAAAAAACAAAGCTTTTGCAGTCTTTTTGGGAGCAAAAAAAAAGCTGTGATTCAAGGATAATTTTTTAAAGAAAAAATATTGGAGATGTATCAACAATTCAGATGTGAAAATTGTAACATGTAACCTCCAAAAACTGCAACGCTTCAACTGTAAAAGTAGGACAGACTGTTTATAGTTGCACATTAAAAGCTTAAACTTCAGGCCAACAAAACACATTTAACATCAAGTCCGAACACAATCTCACACCCACAAAAGACACTTAATCTCAACTCATAAGCTCACACATTGGTAGTAGAGTTGGAGTTGCTTCCTGTTTGCGTGAGAAGTGTCTTGGAAGTTGAAGTTGAAGTTGAAGTAGATTCTTGTGCTTTCTTTTCATTACCACTCTTTGGACCAAATTCTTCAATAAAGTCTGTAGTGACAAGAATGCAAGCATGAAGTAAATATTTGATACCAAATTCTTCAATTAAGTATGTAGTGACAAGAATGCAAGTATAGAGTCTGTAGTGATAAGAATGAAAGCAAATGAAGTAGTACAGCAAACATATCCAGTGCTCCCACCACTTTAGGTGCTCCTGTGCTCCCACTATTAATTTGCACTATAAAAAATGTATAAAAAATTCTAACAAAAATATGGAGAGCACACTATTAATTTGCACTATAAAAAATTAATGAAAAATTATAACAAAAATATGGTTCGATAGTTCGTGTTAGCATCTATCATCATGCAAAAACATAAATGTAACAAATACTTCTACACTGCACAGTAAAAAAGAGAAAATCAGTTGCAACACTTGTGGATTGCAACTATTCATTTCAGACCCGTAACTCATTACTGTTCAAACACTGATTTCTCTTTTTCCTTACGTATTGTACAAGTATTTTTTAGGTATGTGATTTTACATGATGTTAGGTGCTAACATGAACTATCCAACTATATTTTTGTTAAAATTTTTCATGCATTGTTTCTAGTGTAACTCCATGGTGGGAGCACCAGTGCACCTAACTCAGCGGGAGCACTAGATATGTTCTCAAGTAGTATTGTACCTTTTTCAATCTGTGCTAATACCTCCATATTTTCTTGTATGTTAATAGGAAGAGACTTCTCAACCAATCTTGTGTACATACAAGAGCTTCCAACATGAATGGAGTAAGGGAGCTACGAAAGTCATCTAATATACGTCCACATGGGGTAAAGATTGACTCTGAATCTACTGTTGAGATTGGTATAGCAAGCACATCACAAGCCAAACGTGACATGACTGGAAACCTTTGTGCACACGCCTTCCACCAAACAAGAAGGTTAATCTCCTTTTCTGTGTTTTCAGTTTCTTCAGCAAGGTACATATCAAGATCTGACTTAGTACTATTACATGATCCATTATCTAACTTCAACCTCTTGGCGATAACTTCTTTAAGCTTGCCTCCTCTTCCTCCCTTTGATTGAACGGGATCATTTACTTCAGTTATCACATCACTTGGAGCATATATACTCATGTACTCATGAAACAGTTCTTGAATACAAGTGTTCACTGCAGCTAGGACGGCAACGGCCGGCGCGGTTGGTCCTGGGGAGGTCGAGGCGGTGGTTGTCGGCACACAGGAGAGCGCAGGGGCAGGACAAGGCAGACAAAGCACGGGGTGGGGGGCATCGGAGAGCGGGGGCACCGGGTGCACAGACGACCTGCCGGGTCATCGGAGGCAGGCACTGTGCGGCAGCGAGCGCTTGTGGGAGCTGGGACGTAGGGGTGGAGGCAGGCTCCCCGTGGCGGCTTGCGTGGCAGGTGCTGGCATTGGAGACGGGTCGCACGGAGGACCTAGGCGGAGGCGGGCGCGCAGATGACCTGGGCGGAGGCGGGCTCCCGGCGGCGGCTTGCGTGGTGGGGGCTGGCGTTGGAGGCGGGGCGTGCGGGGTCGTCGGAGGCGAGCAAGATGTTGACCGAAAGGAGGAACAGGGCGCTATGTTGGAGAGATGCCCAAGAGACATTATGGATTTGATCCATATGTGAGGGTCATACGGATATTGATCCGTGTGGGATTAGTCCATTAATAGGCCAACTAGTCGAGGCCCATTTGAAGGGTCTATATAAGTGGAGGTGGGGAAAGGGGTACATGTACCCGACCGGTCGAAAAAACCCTAGCCACCGCGCTCCTCTCTTTCACCCACAACCCTAACCGTGTTGCTGGTGCTAGCACGCCACGCAAAGTGCTCCAACCCCGTACGTATGGATATCACGAGGAGGCGCTGCTGTTGCTGCGGTGCCGGACGGCTGGACTAGGAGGAGACGATCGACGTGATCGACTAATTCCTCCACACCGACACGCGACTTCGTTGGACAAGCTGTTCCAACATTCGCTTCCGCTCCGCCTGCGCGTCTAGTGGTAACGATCTATGATCCCCTTCTTACAAGGTTTTCTCGTTGGACGGTAGAAATTGTTTCTAGCTATCGCAGCTCCCCGTTCCCTAACACGCTACACTTAGCTGCTGCTGCAAGTGTTGCTGAGTGTCGGATCGAGACACTCGGTAAAGCCAGTTTTGCCGAGCGTCGGGCCATGACACTCGGCAGAAAGGCCTATACCGAGAGCAGCCCTCGGAAAACTATTATCAAAAAACTATAAACAACGTTAAGCACAATAAATTTAGACAATGTAATTTTAAAAAATATTATCACATCAAATACGAAAACAAATATTTATGTTACTAAAAAGTTTAAAAGAAAATTATTTTGCCAAGTGTTGGCGCATGGTACTCGGCAAACTGCAAACGACCGTCAGTAGCTTAACAAGAGAGTAACGGAACTAAAGTTTGCCGACGGCTAGAGGCGGGCACTCGGCAAAATTTACAGTTTTGACGAGTGTTAACCTTTTGCCGAGAGCTTTCTGAATTTTTGCCGAGTGCGGGCTTTGTAACACTCGGCAAATGTTGTAGTTCTCCAAGTGTCTTCCAGTTGCCGAGTGCTGCCCCTCTTTCACTCGGCAAACTGCCATTTTACCGAGTGCTTGTAGTTCCGCTCTCGGCGAAGGCTGATGCACTCGGCATACTTGCCATTTCCCGTAGTGTAAGTACTATGAGAACAATTTTATGTAACAAGCTAGGTAGTGAACTTCTTGAATCAATAAAGTTGAATTCAACAACTTTATATTGGACTCAGATTTATATGAAATAGTTTAATAATAGAATTTATGTCGGTGCGGCTATAATGTTTAGAGGAAATTATCTTAATACTCAAATAAAAAGTTATATAAACTAGTTATTACTGGTGGACAATAAGGACTTGTGTAAAAGAAAAAATTGGATGATATAATTTTCAGGTGATGTGATTTAACATGGTTGCAAAGAAATAATAATCAATAATTTTTATTGGGTTACATCTTTTAAAGATATATAAATTTACACAATCAGCCAACCGTCTTTCTATTTATCGTTCATGTAAATCGTGTGCCTTCTGTAACATGCATGGAGAATGACAAGAATCACAAGATAAAGCACAAGGTTGTGTGCTTTTGTTCTTCCATTGAAGTTTTGACTCACTATGATTTGTTTGTTGTTGATTGAAGTTTTGACAAATTATGCTTTCTTTTTTCTCACATTGAAGTTCTGACAAATTATGCCTTCTCAGGTAACAAACAACACCCCGTCTCTAACTACTGAAATTTCAGCCTAGGCACGACTTATCTGACCAGGCACGAAATTTCAGCCAGACCAAGAAGACGGAGTCTGGTGCGGCCTGACTTATCTGACTAGGCACGAAATTTCAGCCTAGCTGGCATTGCACGTGCGTAGTGAGGTGTATTTCGGTCTGTAGCATTTGGGTGGGTGGGCTTCTACCACAAATAAGCTTTTGAGGTGAAAATTCAAACCAGTAAAGAGATATGGGGGTGAGATTTACAATTAAGCCCAAGCAATTTTATACCCTGATATTCGAGCGAACAATTTAGAAGGGGCGAGGATTTAGTCATGGCTTCTAGCGTTACCACCATGCTGGTTCCCATCGGGCTTAGCCGCTCGCGCCAACGGGCACACGAAGATGCAATAGCATCGAGGAGGGAATCCACGACATTTACCGCCAGTAGTATTCTTTCTCCTGCTCGCACACATCTACGCAGTGGACTGGGTTCAAACACCAAGGTCACAGATAAGTGTTGCAACTTCTTATAGATACAGTTCATGAATTTATCACATACCACCTCCAGCCATAACAATTAGTAGGAGGACGACGGCTGCAAAGAGATTCCTCCACCAAGGCTCCATTCGCTTGACTTGTCCCGTTTTATGGGTTGAAGTAGATTGAACAAGAATGGTCGATGAGAGAAACTATACCCTCAATGTGGCAATATATATCATATGTGGAAGAGCAGAAATGATGAGGGCTACTCCAAAATTTGCAGGATATAATTGATACTAACACAGGATACTAACACGGGATATCTTTTTATATACCCTTATCATTTGTTCATCAGTACTAGCGCAGGATATCTTTTTAGATACCCTTATCCCTTCATCAGTATTATATATTGGCTTCTTTGACAATTAATGCTAGCTAAGTATTGGTGCAAGATATCTGTTTTGATACTCTTATCTTTTTCGACAATCATATATTGACTAATACATAATACTAATGAAAAACTAACAAGGGTATCCGAAAAGATATCCCATATCTGACTATAATATTTCAACCTTTTTAATACAAAATATTTGAAAAAGATTTTGAAGACATTAAACTCATTTATTAAGTGTTAAATATTTTAAAAACAGTATTGCAAAAATTATATTCATATGACATTTTATATTGTTGCATTAAATAGAATCATATTTGCAAAAATATTTTCTTTACCTTCGCTTCATCCGACCCAGCGAGGTTGAGTGCCTTTGCTTTACCCGAGGAAGAAGAAGGTCTCCCCTGTTATACTCTCTCTCTCTCTCTCTCTCTCTCTCTCACACACACACACACACACAGAGGGTTAAAAACACACATTCATTCGCCACACACATATGCACACAACTCTCGCTCACACTACAGACTTGGAAGTCCTTCTGGTCCTCTCTCATACGCTCTAACCCTCCTGTACAACCAACACGAGTAAAAAGAGCTGCCCAAAACTGGACATAGGGATTCTTTCCAAACCAGTATAACCCTTGTGTCCTCTTGCAAACCATCCGACCTCAAACACGCAATTTATAGAAAATCACTAGCCGGTGATACTAAACACCGGCAATGGGCACTACCAATCTTAGTGTAGGGCTCTGAAGAAGCAAGAGGTAACACACCTTACTGAGGCTGAGGACTTTGAGCTAGCTTTGCTGCTTGAAGTGTTAGAGGAATTAGCACCGGTTTCAAAGGAAGGAAAGGATGTCGTCTTCCTAAATGAAGAGAAGATGTGGCCTAATTTGTGTTCAGCCAAGGGTGACACAAAAGCTTGTGGTACATGGTATCTTGATAATGGGGTTAGTAATCACATGACTGGTGTTAAGAAAAAATTTCACAAGCTTGATCAGTCTCTGATAGAAAAGGTGAAATTTGGTGATGGCTCTATTATGCAAATCATGGGCAAATGCTAGATCTTGTTCACATGCAAGAATAATGATCAATGACTACTTAGGATGTTTATTAGATTCCTAGACTATATACAAACTTCATGAGTCTTAGTCAACTCACTGAGATCAGACACAAAGTTATCATGGATGAAAATGAACTCATGGTGTTTGTCAAGAATCCTCGGGTGTGTCACATTGCAAGGCAGGATGATCCGGCATGGTTGTGGCATGCACGTCTCAACCATGTGAATTTCTAGGCACTCAAGAAACTTACATACAAATGACAGCAGTTGTGGTTTTTTTTATGATTTCTAAAAATTGCGGAAGTAGGCACCAGTCGGTCGTGCACTAACCGATAAGGTAGAAATCGGTTGTGCACTGACTGACTGCCTTCGTGGTGCTGACATGGCAACCTTTACGGGCGTGGGGGTGGGGCTTGTTGGGACAAAAAGGACTATAGTCGGTCAATGGACAACTGACTAGCCTGTGGCGGAAGACTAGTCCATTATCTAGTGACTGACTAATTCCTGGCCCATAGCAATCAACATGCACAGTGCAATAGGCATGTTGGTCACCCACCGACAGACTAGTTCTCACTTTTTACTCCCCAAGCCTGCGTTTGTTGTCAAAACATAGGCATAGGGTACTCTTGTGTCTAGGGGTATCCAAGTTGCCCTTTACTGTAGGCATCCGATGCATATTTTTCGGTCTTTTACTAGAAGCATCCAATGGTCTTCTTGTGTATAAGAAGGCGCGTTACCAACACCACTCTTATTTCCCGATCACTTTTCTTCTACCAAGCAAGAACAACATCTATGGTGGGATCATCAAGTGCCCACTTTCCATGGATAGCTACATCCATCAGAATAGCACTAGATGCTCTCTGGTGTGTCATGCGTTAACCTGGAGGTGGTGCCAATGATCCTTTCAAGGACCTTGGGGCCCTATTAGACAATCAACGTCAACTTTATGATAAAGCTTGTGAGCCGACAAACCACCCATCAGTGATAGGTTTTGCTAGCAGCACATATCAGATAATGATGTTCCACGATAAATAGGCCTCCCACATTTAGGTTCCTTGTAATTTTTTGTATTTTTATTCTATCATTCTTATAAATAATTTTCTCATAGAACTGGTCTTGTGGTAGGCATTCCCGAAAGACAAAGAACTTATCGAGAAGCCTATCCTAAATTTCTTCTATCTATTCAAGTTCGTCAATGGAGGTGTGATGTCTGGCTCACGTAGAGGACGAAGGATGGGTGTTGGACAATCCACGACATCAAGAGGTCGTAGGAGCAACACTGAAAGACAGCGTATGCAAGTGCCGACCATGAAACCAAACAACAACGATGATGATTTCATGCCTGAAGAACCCCTAATCATAATGCCTTTGTCAGATCCAGAGGATGAGGCAGATGCTAATGCTATTATGGAAGAGATGGAAGAAGGCAATTCAAAGAAAAAAAAACAGGTAAGAAATGGCAAAGAAATCTCCCATTTTCTTCTTATAATTTTTGTCTGGAATATTGGGACTAGCAATTATATTTTACATGTGTTTTGTACGTGATATTTGATTTCATTATGAATTGTAATGTTAATTTACTGTTTAAACCTTAGGTTTGAACCATCCATTGTTACTTGTAACTTGAACTATTCATCAATAAAACTTTTGCTCATGACGGGTGGTGGCATGCATTATTGGTCCTGCCATTTGCTGCCTTGAATTATTATCCATGCTGATACATATCCATGAATTAAAACTGTAACTATGATGAGATGTCACTTTTGGTCATGTTCACAATCTGGATTAAAGTGGTTCACTGCATAGTATGATTGCACCACCAGTCACACCTATCAGAAACAACACAAGGCACCATCAATGGCTGCATAGTTCAAATGCACCTGCATCATACCCATGAATTATTGTTCGAGGGTCATCTTCTGCTATGCTAATTATCATCGGACTATTAGTTCGATGATTGCCTGACTGGAATATCAAAGTAATTGTTTTAGTTCGAATATTTGGCTTTGTAAATTAGCAATGTAGTGTTGAGTAGGGCCAATAGGTTGTGGATCAATCCACCTTGTGAAGCCACACTTGACCTCATCATAAGAGTTCTACAACAATATAAATGAATGTCAATAGGAAATATGTGACATTGATCTTGCACTCACATTAGGCAAGGGCAATGAAAGAATCGACATCCATTGTCTGGCTCTTCAGGACCATCATATATTTGCAGCACACTGTTAAGGTTATGATTGCACTTAGGCCAAGCAATCTTTATGCCATCAGAGCCTTGGAAGGGATGTCAAATATCTTCCTTGGTTTCAAGTGAGAGTTCTAGGATTGGTTATAAGTAAAATGTTGGGTCATGTGGTTCGATGAACTCCTACACTCATCATTTTTCTCTTTACCTATGTTTCCCCTACCCCTTAACCTACCTAAAGAGGCCATATTTTTCGAGGAGTGGAGAGGTGTGGATGGAAAAAAAAGATGGGAGATCCATTTTGTAGGCAGCATTAGAGCTATGACTAATTGGTTTTGCCATGTCCACCTCTTTGACTTTGCTGACCGCAGTGATCAGTACGACCCCTAGGATGGTACCACCCCTACGATTATGTCGTAGTAAAAATTAGTGATGTGTCGCTTCACGTCGTGAGGTGCAGCATTGGATTCCCTAGACCATTGTAGAATGTGCATGTGTTCATGCCATGCCTTTAATCAATACATAAGTGCCAATACATGTTCTAGTAATACTAACATATAGTACAATGCATGTCGCCAAAACGAGGATGACGCATAAGCTATACATTTCCGAAGGGTGCACATCGGATCATCCCACACGCTTGTCGCACTTGTTGGGCTTGCCCTGTCGCCTCTTGCATTGAATGTGGTCTGTGGGGTACGTGAGGCGGTCTAGTGGCCTTGTCACCCTTAGAGCGTCTGTAGGTGTCAAAGGAAGTTGTTGTGTGGGTTCTGTCGATAGAGGAACCTCAAGCATGTCAAAGAGACACATCATCAACCCATACTCTCAGAAGTGGAGTATAGAGAATACTGCAGGTGTTGGAGGTGTATTGTCACATCTAATATACATTATTGAAAAGTTAGTGACATGCAAATGCTTCAATTATTAATTATAATTTAATGTACCTGATCCATTGAAAACTTACTATATCTAATATGCATTGTTGAAATCCTCAGAAATTTTGGCCCATAAATGAAAAAATGACGGAATGAATCCCCATCTGTCAGACTCGTTCGATAAATAGGGATACATTACGACCTTTTTCTAATTCTAGGCCAAGATTCCAGAGGGTAATACATGGAGATTGATTTTGGCCCATAATCAAGATGAGTTAGATTGTAATCCGGACCGGCCATAACCGAACGAGTGTTACTGATTTTCAATTCATGTCGGGCCGATCCACGTGGAATGGACCTCATTCTGGGTCAACTGTTAGGCTCTTGTTGCAGGCGTCGTTTGTGAAGGCCCATTGCCCAGGCCCTAGCTCCACGGACCGTGGTGCTTATGCTAAAGACCCAACGAGCTCAAAGTGTTTGTGAAGGCCTGCTTTGTGTATGATCCAACCACGACGGCAGTAACTCGAGGCAACGGTGGAATCGCCTCCAAATGGAGGACCGATGCCAACCACTGGTGGGCTGGCGGCATCCCACTGCCGTCACATAGGGTGTGATTGGTTGGCTGCTTATGAGCCAACCAGGCCTGATGGATGCAGTCACGTCGTGTTTGGATGGCTGGGCGGGGTGTTGGGCCAGGCCCGTGCGATGCAAGATGCCCCCCGCGGCCTGGCTCGCGGCGTGCGGGATTTTTCTTCTTTTCCCCAGAGCCAGGCTCGCGACGTGCGAGAGCGAGGGCCATGGCGGCTGAGTGGGTGCAAGGCGGGTGCAGGCGGGAAGTTTGGCGCGTGCTGGCGGGAAGAGTTACCACACCGCCCATCTTTTCACGCCATTCCTCCCCCATCTAGCACCATTTCTTGAGCAGCGCGGGCGCGGGAGGAGGCGGCGGGAAGAGCTAGGGTTTCAACCCTATTTCGTGTCTCCCCGCCGCTATAAATCGACCTCGCCTTTGCTCGTCCCTCGCTTGCTCGCCATTTCCCTCCCTCGCTACTGGTGAGGTCGACCTCGTGCCACCGCTCTCGCTCCCCTTCTTCTCCCCTCTTGACTGGATCTAACCTGAACTTCTTTTTCTTGTTTCAAAGTGCTTGGATCTCAGCGGATCCGAGGTTCTAGGCAAGTGATTTTCTTTCCTATTTTGATTCAATACAGGTACGCATTATTGTTGATTTTGATTTGGTTCTAGGTACCGACTGGATCTAACCTAACTCTTTTTTTTTCTTGATTTTGTCATGTGTGCAGGTACCGGCTGGATCTCTTCCCTCTTTGAATTCAGTACCAGTAGCATTAGCCTTTCCTTTCCTTTTTCTTGGTCCAAGATAAGGTCGAATGGATTTTTTTCCCTATCTGTACCTCCATTGCTACTTGTCTGAATATATTGCTCTGAGCATGTGTCAATGTCGATGATGTTGATTGTCATTGTTGTGATGTATCTAGGCTTATGTTGAGCATGTTTGCCTAAATGCCAATAATGTTACTACTCTGTTATGATCTGTATCTAGCATATTTGCCCAAATGCCTAGGATGTTCTTGCTTTGTTATGATGTATGTAGCATTGTTGCCCAAATGCCAATAATGTTCTTGCTCTGTTATAATCTATTTCTAGCAATTTTGCCCATATGCCAATGATGTACCCTATTTTGCTGGTTTGTTAACATGATGCTGCACTCTGAGCATATAACCATGTCCCTAAGATTGTATCTATTATGTCTTTTATTTAGATGTCCCCTGAAGAATGGAGAAACAGGCTTATCATTCATGCAGTTGCTCTAGTCACTGCTATGTATGCTTTCCTATTTAGTAGGTTGAGTGCCTTTGTTGAGGAAGGTAGGCCTAGAATTACATATGCCCCAATGAGTACAATGGATAAAGAAAGACAAAAGAACTTGAATAAAATATATAACTGTGATGATGTGGAGTGTATTAGCATGCTTAGAATGAGAAGAGCATCCTTTTTCCACCTTTGTAACTTGCTTAGAGATAGAAACCTGCTTAAGGATAGCATACATAGTAGTGTAGAGGAGCATGTTGCCATATTTCTCCATGTAGTTGGCCACAACCAACGCTTTAGAGTGATTCATAACACTTGAGACAAGTTAAGACAGTGAGCCGGTATTTTAAAGAAGTTTTGTATGCCATTGGAGAACTAAGAGATGACATGATTAAGCCTCCTTCTACTGAGATAGCACTTAAGATCAGGAACAATCACAAATGGTATCCATATTTTAAGGTAATTATTGCTAATAAAATAAACCTGTAGGTACTTAACCTTGCTTGTATGACTAAATTAAGTTGTTGGAACACATGTAGGACTGTGTAGGAGCAATAGATGGCACACATATCCATGCTAGAGTGCCACCGAAGATGCAAGCTGCATTTAGGGGGAGGAAGCATGTCCCAACCCAAAATGTCCTAGCTTGTGTGGATTCTGATTTGAAATTTACCTATGTGCTTGCTGATTGGGAGGGATCAGCACATGATGCCACCATCCTTGCTGATGCACTAGAGAGGCCTGATGGATTAGTAGTTGCAGTTTTTATTCCCTTGTTGATTTGCTGTCTAAGATCTGGTCGGCTGACATTTTTTGGTGGTAACCTCACCATTGTGTGCAAGAGGTAAACTAACCCACCTATATGCAGTCAACCAAACACAGACTGTTTGCATCCAGTTTTTGAATGGTTGTATGCAACCAGCCAACCAATCACCATCTATGTTGGGCATGGCTGGCTCAAACCAGGTAACCAATCATATACTCCTTGCATCTCCTCAGCCTGGCTCCTGAGCGCCTAGTTAAGTGATGCGAGCCAGGCTCAGCTGCTCAGGAAACCAATCACACCCATAGTTCACGTCCACTTATCGAGCAATGCCATGGGCGGGGAGCAACCTCACCTGCTTCGTAGCCATGGGAAAAAAACGGCATCGTTCCGTGATCACTCCTCATGTGCCAAATGGGCTGGATGCCTGGGTCTGTCTTAGATACCATGATATCCAAATCCAACTATCTGATTCTAAGCTGCATGACTAAAAACGTAACAAAAGAAATTCTTCAGAGCTTGGCTAAACGGAGTCTATATGTACTGACCGATAAGTCACAGCAACTGACAGGGATTCATTTAGATCAAGATTCTGCCATATCCAGAACGAAGGATCCCTTCCAGATTTGCCTCGCACAAGGCAATGACAAGAGTAACCATTCAAACAAGTGGGATTCAGAGCAAAACTGATCAACTGTTATGACTCTAATTTGTGCCATAACAGGAATGTCGGTTGATTGCCCGATCACATTGTGAGCAATCAACAATCCAATAGCAGCCGGTACAATCAAATTATCGCCTCAACAAAATCATAAGCCTACCTCTCGACAAAATTTAGAAATGATTCTACAAAACTTATTCTGAGACCTATATCTCAAGCCTCAAAGGAGCAGAGCAAAACTTTTATCGGACCAACAACAGAAATAGGAGATTCATCATACAGCATAAGTTGCGGGAGAAGGCATTCTTTGAGAGCTCATACATTACTGGTCAAGAGCTCCCTTCAGCATATGCAAACCCTCCATTGAAATGCTTCTTCGTACTCGGAATCTTGGAACCTCAATTTGAGGGGGTGGATCTGCCGAGAAGCATACGACAACTGCAGTTAAGTTATCACAACAGTCCCGCTTCAGTGCCTCTTTGACAAGCTCTCGCGAGCATCTTTCTGGGTCATTGTGTTCCATCAGCTCTTTCCTTACCATTGACACGGCACACTGGCTGCTCATCACATCCCAAAGGCCATCACAGCCTATTATCAAGAACTCATCTTCCTCTGTAAGTCTGATCTCCCGAAATTCAGGTTCTGGAGTAAGAGGGCATAGAGAGCCTTTGGAACCTTTCATGTGCCAGTCACCAATCGCCCTTGCTACAGACAGCTGCCCATTGAGATAGCCATCGAAGACAGTGCCACCAAGATTTTCGATTCTGAGCCTTTCAACCTTGCAGTTGGGCTTGTGGTCTCTTGAGAGTTCAACAGCTCGACCTCGCTTTCCTAAAACTGCTCGACAATCACCAGCATTTGCAACAAGCATTTTCCTGTATCGTTTGAATGAGGTAGGTAAGATCATAACTTGAGATGGCATAGAACATAATGTATCAACAAAACTGAACAGTATACAAGCTTATCTTGTAACTTATCCACCAATACAGGCCATTAGGCCACAAGAACAGCCTGGCATAGCAAAGAACCGTATGTGCAGATATGAAATAGGAGGTTGAAGCAATAAATGTGAAGCAACTGTCAGATATTTAAGGATGGTTTTACCCAAGAAAAAAAAACAAAGTGCATCTACCCATTCATAAATCCCTGAACACGGGTTTCATTTGCACTTGTAAAGGGACTGAGGTATCAAAAACCATGGTGTCATATAATGAAAAGAAACATAATAATATTGACTGATACTTAACTGAAATGACAACAAATAACTAAAGCAAACTTTCTGATGTACTGTACTGGCATCAAATTTACCTGCCAAATATAAGGACCGTCAATGCTGTGGTCCCAGAGTTTCGATCAAGGGAATGGGAATCCGCAATGGCATGGTCAGCCTTTACAAACGCACTTCTAATTGCCATCTCCATGCTGTTGGGAAAGTGGCAATCTTCAGTTATGTACTTCAGTATATTCTTCCGAACAAAACAGGCAGCATCTGTACCGCCATGGCCATCAAACACCTAAATATTCCGCAAACCAAATATCAAAAGTGTGCAATGTGAGGAACAGTAAAATTTCATCAGACATGGCAGTGGAAACTTATTTTTTAATCATATAAATGATTCTCGGCTGTAGTATGCATTATCAGGTCCAAAACAGAAACAAAAACATTATCATTACGTTTTTTCCTTTTTGATCTAAGTTAGGATTCCTCTCAGTTCCATCATTTCCCAATCATGAGAACACTAGCCAACTAATTATGCATCTCCTAGGATAAACTACTACTGTAGATCAAGAAGGTAAGATTGCAACATTATTGCCACTCACACCAGAACAAATCATAGAATCATAATGGCCGCACACATTACAGATTATTTAACAGGAATAGTTAGCCAGTACACTTTGCAATCAATCACTGCACCAGCAATTTTATGACAACTACAAATCCAACTCACCCCATAGAAGGCACCCGGTGCAGGGATGCCCGGGCCACGCACCCCGAGGTGCTCGATAAGGTTGTCAACGCAGAGATGTTCGTCCTCCATGTACGATTTGGGCCCAATATCCGCGAAGCTGCCGGATCTAAAGACTGGTAGGAAGCCCGGACGTATGTCTGTGGGCGAGATCAAGCTCAATGTCCCCGAATCCAGCTCCTGTAAGAAAACAAAAGGACAAATGTCAAAACTGTTTCCGGACAAAGGGACGGGCAACAAGCTCGAGAGTGATAGTGGGCGTAGTTATTACGAATTCTGCTGAGGCCGCGGCGATGCGTGCGCTGCTGGCGCAGTGGCGGATGGACGTGAGGTGGTGCCGTGGCGGCTTGCCACCCACCGGCGTGCTGCCGCCGCTGGTACTACCCGGCGGGGTCTCCGGCTCCACTCCCCCGCTCATGTCTCCGGCTCTCCGCTACTCTGTTTGTGATAAGAGAGAGCACACGAAACAAAACCATTTCAGAAACAGGATGCAACCTTCGCATTGGCTACCGTCCCTGTATGAGAAGAGTGGTTAGACAAAATTGCATTGTTTGTTTCTCTCAAGCCACTCTTTTCAATCGGCTACGATTCACAGGACGCCCCGATAAATTACAGGAAGGAAATGAATGGAAGAACATAGCAATATCCAGAAGAGACATGAAAAACAGGAAAGAAATAAAAATTGCTCCGCGGGCAACGATTGGGACCGATAAAAGGACCGAGATGATGCCATTTCCGAAGCTCCGAGCCGCCTGCGGCAGCACAAACGGATAAAACGGGATCCAAGCCTTCCAACATTCAAAGGAAATCCAGGAAAGATTGGATCAGAGAGGCCGGACAGGAGCGCTCACCACAGAAGAAAACTCTCGTCGCCGTTAAGGGGACTCGGGATGCAGGGACGCCGGAGGAGGTGCGTCGGTCGCCGGAGGCTGAGGAGGAGGTGGGTGGGCGACGCGGAAGGAGGAAAGGCAGGGGAGGGGCGTGGATTTTCGGAGCCCGGTTGGGGTGGGAAGGGAGAGGACTGACCGACGGGCGAGCTGGTTTTGGTGCGTGCTGGGTCGTCGTGTGATCGATCCCATCCGCATCCGCGAGCTGCAGCTGTGCACGGCTGGACGTGGAGTGTTCAACGGTGGGCCCCGCTTCCGGCCTCTGGTGCGGCTCCGGTGTGCATTCCGTGTCGCTGTCGGGGTTCTTTGGTTCGTCACATTCGTCTTTCTTTGCCTTTTTGTTTGTTTGGCTTGGGTGATTCTTCTTCGCCGCCATCAGATGGCCATGTCGGTTTGTGCTTTGGAGAGGAAAATTCTCGCGTAGACTATTCTTTCATGTGTGGTTTTCTGTGTGTGTACTTGAATTTTTTTTTGTCCTTTTCAGAGAGGAGATTTTTCTTTTCCTTTTTCTTTTGAAGGAACAGAGGAGATTTTTCTTCATGTGTGGTTTTCTGTGTGTGTACTTGATTTTTTTTTTGTCCTTTTCAGAGAGGAGGTTTTTCTTTTCCTTTTTTTCTTAAGTAACAGAGGAGATTTTTCTTTGTCGTACACACCTTTTAATCAGAATTGAGAATCCCACATGATGGTGGGAGTACTGGTTTGTTGATGTTAGTGAAGGGTCCATACATTTCAGGGGACCAAAAACTATGCAAAAGAAGAAAAACACCTTTGAAGTCATCCTGAAGTAGATCTCTGCAGGAGAATCGACAAAAGAAAGAAAAGTTCGGAGCATAGTGGATGCTGCACATGCATGCTTATCGCCGGCGGTGAGGTGCTTTCTACCAACAATAGTGTTCGTCCACTTCCACTGTCGCTTTGCCCCTCACGCTCCGTCCGGCGTGCTCTGCCGATGTGTAAAAATTCCGGCCAAAAAAGGCCCTTTCCATGGAGATTGATTTGATCGGACCTAAAATAAAAAGCGGCGTACGTTTTGTCTGGACCGGTCGATTGGTCCCTGACACACATCCAGTGCGTGGAAAGCGGCAGTCTCGACGGCAGCACAGCGATCTCGTGTCAGTGTACTCGGTACCCGGGCGCCGGGCGGGACAGTGACGTGAACGGCGCACGCGCGAGTCACGGTACAGGTACGTGCCCAGTGCATGAATGCCTGGACAAATAAACGGACGGGAGAATGCAGGGTGGAGAACCTGTCACGGTACACAGAGTCATGTGAGGCAGGAATGCTACTACTTGGCCAAGTGAACGAAGCCATGCTTATCAACTGGGGGACGGGTCGCTCTCTTGTCGGCATCGCAGCATCGCGTAGCTTCACAGCCGGATCAGGTGAATTTGCTGCTATTTTATGCTGTTTTGCCTTTAACGGCAGGGAAAATGCTGCTGAAGTCAAAAGCAGCAAATACGGTGATTCCGGGTTGCGTGACCTAACGACGAGGAAATTATCCCGTGGTCGCCGACTGATTTCAGCTGGAATAGCAATGATACTGGTGGGATCGAAGTGTTGTTTAGCGGTCTAGAAATGGGAGGCCGACATGGTGTGACAGCGGGTGGGATCGGAGCGCGTCAAAATTTTAATGCTTCAGCTTTGTCTGATGGGTACGTATTAGCTAGCTGTTAGGTTTCAAAATCAGTCACCTAACCAAGCGAGAGTTAACCTTGGGTAGCGCGTAGATGCCTTGCTTATAATTTTCTTCTTTGTTTTGCTGAGTTTTCAGATTAAACAACGAAAAAACAGCTCCACAAATTCAGGAATTCAAAGTGAATAGAGAAAACTATACGAATAGGGAGGTGGTCAGGTCAGACACAAAGAGTGTGTTTGATTGGGTTGTGTCTACCACCGAGGCCTCCTCCGCGCGAGTCTGAAGTTGCCGCCTCTTTCTCCCCCGCTTGGTCTCTTGACGCAAAAGAGAAAAAGAAGAAACATAGAACATGTAACTTCATAACTAATAATAGTGGGTGATTTTTGTGAAAAGTTAAAAGTCATAGTCGAAAAAACAAGGGAAGAGCTGTTGTGAAAAATGAACTAAAGAAAAGCTCATTTTTTTTAAAGCACATAGAAGAAAAGCATCCCTTTGATTGACTTTTGAATTTTTTTAAATAAAAGTATCTAAAAAGCCAAACCAAGCACGCAAACACTGAAACACATGTATGTAAAAAAGTTTGAACAAGTGTGAGTGATCCAGTTTTTGGTGATTCACGAGAATGAAAGACTTTTGGGGGGGGGGGGGGGGGGGGTTGGAATGAAAGATTTGAGTAAAGGATCGAGAGGCCGACACGCCTCGAAAATCGAAACTCACAAGGGCTCACTTGGATGCAACGGGCCGAGCGTGGGATCCCGATGCAGGTGCGGGCTTGGGCGCTCGGACCACAACATCCGTGGTAAACGAGGCCCATTGTTAGGGCAGACAAAAAAACGGCCTCGTCACAGATTTCGGCCCAGTCAAAGCTCCGCGTGTTCCGCGTGTTAGGGCAGACAAAAAAACGCAGGCGCGCGGTCCCGCGAATCGCACGCAACCCCTGATCCCAGTCGGCCGTCCGCTTCCGAGGTCCCGAAGTCTCGGGCCGCCGCGTGCGCTCTCAGCGTTTCCGCCGGCTGTTCCGCTCATCAGCGCGCGAGGCCGATGCGTGCGTGCGAGCACGTGCCATCCGCGATGCACGGGCAGTGAGAACGGCGGCTACAGGGACGGTGGAAATCACGGCGCCGGTGCCAATCATTTTTCCCCTAATCTACGCGAGGTCCCAGAAAAGCTTGGATTTGCCGGGGTCGGGATAGGCTCGGGACCGGAGCCGGGGACGGTGTGGTTGCACACTTGCGCACATGACCCCAACCGCTCGCGTGGCGGCACTGGATGCTACGGCTGCAGTAAACTATGGCCATGGCCGCCGTACAAGATTTCGGGAGGCCGGCTTTAATTTACGAGGAGACCGCCGCTGTCAGATACTATACCTGGCGTTTTCTTTTGGGACCTGCGGCGATGCGACTTGGAATGAGCCGCGAGCAGTCGGGTTCTCCGGCGAGCCATGGTCAAGTTGTATGAATGATTGGAGGACTAATCTTGCGCAATTAAAGAGAGTCGACACGACTTACTGTACTTGCTATCTGCCTCACTGGCCGTGAATTGGCTCACTCGATCGTCTTCTCTGCAGCACAGCAACGAGATCGTAATAGAGTCATACATGGCCTAGCTCTTCTTGTTCTCCTCTGGTTTCTGGCACGGACTCGGCATCACGTTTGGGGAAAATCAGTGGCCACCTTATGGCAAGTGCAGCCACCACATAGTGTTCCCTCCTTACATCTCTGCCTTCCTCCTCCTATGTTGTTGGCGAATATAAAAGCACCGTCATGATGTTGTCTTCAGATCGTTCTTTCCATGCTATGCTCGCCTTTTCGCATGATGTCGCGACGATGCGGAACTATGATCCTGTTGACTGCCACTAGCTAGATGATCATCATGTAGGCCATAGCTAGGTAACGATGTTCCATTCTTATATCTCTGTTGTAAACATCTTAGTAACAACATGCTTACGTATGCACTTTTAGTGAAATGTAAAAGTGGGGACGCTCCCCCCCCCCCCCCCCCCCCCCCCCCCCCGAATTCCTCAAAATACATGGCCTAGCTGTTTTGGGCTGCACTTGTTTTGTGAAAGATACTCTTCCACTCTGTATTCAGGTTTTAGTCACCGATAATATGTTGACACATAAGCAATGACTGCTGATCATGGTCCTAGTTCCAGAAACACTGTCCACATTCGGATAATGAGTACTGATTTCCCGTGCAAGAGGATCTGGACAATTCGAGCTCCTAACAAGGTTAAACACTTTGCATGGCGCTTAGCATATAATAGTCTACCTCTCAAGTGTAAATTTGCAAAAGTTGTATGGCGCGAATTATCAGAGGGTGATCCTAATGACCTTGCATTTGGCTACAAAGTTCCCTTAAATATTTGAAAATGGAACGAGGAGCTCCAACTGAAAGTTATAACAATGCTCTGGGTGATCTGGTCCACCACCACCAGGAAGATACAGATGCAGGGGAGCCTATGAATGCACCAAGCAAAACAACAAGTATGGTTTTGCGGAAATATAGTGATTTTGTGGAGTTTTTCGGCATCAAGAGTCAACAAATAAAGCCTTCTCAGAGATGGAGCTTACCCGAGCAGGAAATATTAAAAGTAAATGTGGATGTGTCATTCTTAGTGGACAACAATTCTGGAGGGTGGGGTTTCATCATTCCTGATCACCATGGGATGTCATAGGAGCCGGAGGGGGAAAATTAAACACTGCGCAAGCGCCGTACAGGCTGAAGCAACTGCAGCTCCGAATAGCTTGTGGTATGCCTCATTTAAGGGGACCACAAAAATTCAAATTGAGACTGATGTTTTGAATCTTAAAAATCCTTTGGAGTCTCTGAATTCTCACCTTGCTCGTGAGGCTGTGTTACCAGAAGTTAAAGTCAGGAGCGGATCTATATACAAACCTACGTATGCGGCCGCACTCATACATTTAACAATAATTCAGTTGTTTCTAAACAATTTTCACACTATTTGCACATCTAAAGAGCAAGTCTTTACACTCCGCATCCCCTCCATTTTCCTCTAGCTCCACCCCTGGTTAAAGTTTCTTAAGCGCACAGAGTTCATTAATGTAAAGGTGATTTATAAACCAAGATCATGTAACTTAGTTGTTGATAACTTAGTCAGGTTAGACTCTACTTATGTATCAGGTGAGGATAGAGTTTGGCACAATTGTGTCCCTTCTGATGTAACTGTTCTTGTTGCTGCTAATCTACAGTCAGCCCTTCCACCTCAAAAAAAAAAGGGAATCAGTTGTTTCCACTAAAAAACAGCCTTCGATTTGTCCGGGGGTGTTTCGGTACGCCGCTGATGATATGTCGAATTTGGCCGACACGAATATTCGAGCAGATTAATAACGAGTATATATAGCTATAAAATGTGGAGGACATTCTTTTTCCGATGATTGCCACTATACTTCGCTACGAGACCACCTGATGTACAACGAGAATACGGCCTTTTTTTGTTGAGCACATAACACGGCTGGCAACTTGTTATCTCACTGTAGATAAATGCTCTTTAGTCGTGTTAAGCTGTCCTTGTTTTGTCAGCTGGCGGTGACCGCTGGAGTCATGTGCGTTCCTAATAGCCCGATGACAAAAGGCTGCGAGCAGCAGCACTCGGCACCCATGGTCAAGACGAGCTTTGAAGCGCACACATCTTCCTCGGTACGTACAATGAAAAGGTTTCGATACTTTGGCTAATTCTGAACTTTGCCGGTGTCTACCCTACCTTGTCGTCGTGGCTTCCGCGGCTGCGATAATAATCATGGTGTCCTAACTTGGGATTAAAACTGAAGCATGATCTATCCAGAAGATGACCCCAAAACGCGACAACTCGTATTTTGGTCCTTTCTTCCGATCCAGACGATCCAATGTCCTTGTCCATTTGCGAGCATGCCATGTTCCTCGGCTATCGATTATCATCCTCAAGGGACACTGACAAAAGGTTGTGGCTTGCTTGGCGGTGGAGCGACGTGACACCAATGCGCGCAAATTCTGTTTGTGCTGGGACGGCCCATCAGATACGTGCAGCAGCAAGCAGTGACAATAATTTTGGGATGATACTGATGGGCACGTACAGTATGTACCAGTATCTAGATTTGCATCATGTCCGCACTGTCGCTGTCACATATCCATGTGGGGTCCGCTTACACACGAGTTAAGGGGTGGCAACTCGGCATGGGCACCTCTGATACGCGTAAACGCATAGTATCCATGTTCGTAAGAAAGGGACTGAAGAAACGACGAATGCCTTGCTAATGCGTTACCAAAATGATGCTATGATCGAGTCCAGCAACTTTTATATGGCTGTCTTCCACCGTGCATGCTAGCAAAAAGAAGCACAACAAGTACAAAGAGCATGAAATTGAGGGTGTAAAGGCATATTTTCCATCTGCTACTCTTATTATTATTAGAATTTTCCAGAGTTCCTTTAGAAAAAGATAATTGAAATGCCCATTGTGGTTTCATTTTAACTTACCTATGACAACAGGTTTGCAATGGCCTGACTTGTGACTTGGGTCGAAACATGGGTAAATAAGGCAAGGTGCCGTTAATTCCGGTTATAATGCAGAAAGAGAATAGGGAGCAATTTTAAATTATGTCGAAAGTCAAGGACCAAGCTTTAAAAGCAGCGGCCGCAGAACATGGGTCGTTTGTCTCGAATTGTTTGAACCATTGGACCCCCTTTCTTTCTTTTCTTTCCCTTTTTTTTTTGGACTGAGCGGTTTGAACCCAAAGACACTCCCAATAAACGCGCACCTGAGTACGGGCAGTTACGCGGCCGCACCGTCTCATCTGCCCCATTTAACCCCACCGCCTCAAAGTGTGCTGCGAGCGCAGGGAGGATTCAGCAATCAGCAGCAATGGGCGGCAGTGGCGGAGCCGCCGCCGGAGACGGCACGAGGTCCCTGGACCAGACGCCGACGTGGGCCGTGGCCGCCGTCTGCGCCGTCATCGTCGCCGCCTCCATCCTCCTCGAGGGCCTCCTCCACCACCTCGGCAAGGTTCCTCATTTCTCTCTCCCCTTCCCTCCAGGAACATTTCCGAATTCTCTCTTCGCTTGGTTCCGTTCTTGGATTGTTCCACTAGCCTCTTATCCTTCCTTCCCCTCTCCGGCGTGTTGGCTATGATTGCTGATTCATTTCTTGGGTGCTGTGGCTGCTTCCAGTTGCTCACCAAGCGGAGGAAGATGGCGCTCTTCGAGGCTCTGGAGAAGGTCAAATCGGGTAAGTTCAAACATTCCCCCACAAAAGCTGCATCTTTCTTGCGGAAGGAGACGAGTTTGACGCGTTTTGAACTTTCGTTTTGCGCAGAGCTGATGACTCTGGGATTCATATCGCTGCTGCTGACCGTGACGGGGAGGTACATCTCGCGCATCTGCATTCCGGAGGGAGCCGCAAACACCATGCTGCCCTGCGGCCTCTCCTCCCGAGGCTCGGAAGCGGAAGAACCGGAGGGTCACGGTCGACGGCACCTCTCTGAAGATCCGACAAACACTTTTGTGTGTCCCCGAGTGAGTGACCACTGACCACCGTGGCGTAGTTGTTTTGCATTGCGACGTAACAAGATTTATCTCATTTATAAAATCTTGGATGCCCTTGTGTCAGGGTAAAGTAACAGCTGGTTGTCCTTTTGTTCGGATTTACGTGTGGGGAGAGATGCCAGTTCATTTCCAACTGTTTGTTCATCCTCGATTCCGCGTTTAACTCGAATGGCATTTTGGGCAGGGCATGGTGTCGCTGGTTTCTTCGGACGCGCTGCACCAGCTGCATATCTTCGTGTTCTTCTTGGCCGTCTTCCATGTCACGTTCAGTGCTCTTACGATGTCTCTGGGTAGAGCAAAGGTAAGGCTAGTTCTCACTTCTTCGTGTGTCCTCACTTGTCCGGACTCGCCCCATAAACAAAAGCTGCAAGCTGGTAATCACTCTGAATTTTTCTATGCAGACGCGGATATGGAAGGTGTGGGAAAAGGAAACCAGCTCCCTCACCTATGAATTTGTAAATGGTAATATATATTTTTGACTGCTTGTTATTCTTTTTCATGTGAAATGTGTGATAAGAAGTTATGTACTTCTATTTGTATGCTACACAATTTAGTTTTTTTTTCTGTTTTTTATTGTCAGGCTGGTTTTGTTTGTTCCTTTATTTGAGTTTGATATCATTGCAGATCCCTCAAAGTTCAGGCTTACTCATCAAACATCTTTTGTGAGGCAACACGCAAGCTGTTGGAGCAAAAGTACAATCCTGCTTTATGTTGTAAGTTTGCATTGCATAATTATTTTTGGGAGTTTTTACGGTTGTCCCATGGCATACCTATCAGTGAGAAGCTTTTCATAGGAGGAGACCTTAATGGCCATGTGGGGACGTCTAATGTAGGGTTCGAGCGGGTCCATGGGGGGTTCGGGTATGGTAGTAGGAATCAGGAGGGGGTGGATATACTTAATTGGGCGCTAGCTTATGACTTGTTGGTAGCGAATACCATATTTAGGAAGAGGGAATCCCATCTAGTGACCTTTAGAAGTGCACAACACTCGAGCCAAATCGACTTTATCCTTGCCAGGAGGGAGGACAGGCGTGCTTGCTTGGACTGTAGGGTGATACCTGGGGAGTGTGTCGTCACTCAACATAAGCTTGTGATGGCGGATTTTCGTTTTCGGGTACGGGTATACAGGGACAAACGTACCAAAACCGCGAGAACGAAGTGGTGGAAGTTTAGAGGGGAGCTGGCGCAAACTTTTAAGGAGAGGATGCTAGGAGAGGGACCCTGGGAGGAAGGAGAAGGACCAGATGACATGTGACTAAAAATGGCAACATGTGTTCGGAAGGTAGCTTCAGAAGTGTTTGGCGTGAGTAGAGGAGGCAAACAAGAAGCAAAAGACACCTGGTGGTGGAATGATAAGGTGCAAAGGGCTATCAAGGAGAAGAAGGAGTGTTTCAAACGCCTACATCTTGACAAGAGTGCAACCAACATAGAAGGCTATAAAATAGCCAAGAGGGCTGCAAAACGAGCAGTGAGTGTAGCAAAGGGTCAGGCATATGATAACCTTTATCAGCGACTAGGCACGAAGGAAGGAGAGAAGGACATCTATCGGATGGCTAGGATCCGTGAGCGGAAGACGAGGGACATCAACCAAATCAAATGTATCAAGGATGGGGTAGACCGACTCCTGGTGAGAGATGAGGAGATCAAGGACAGATGGCGAGAGTACTTTGATAAGTTGTTTAACGGAGAGGAGGAAGGTCCTATACTTGAGTTGGATGACTCATTTGATGATAACAACAGACGCTTTGTGAGAAGAATTCAGGAGACAGAGATAGAGGAAGCTTTGAAGAGGATGAAGAGTGGTAAAGCGATGGGCCCTGATGGTATCCCCATCGAAGTATGGAGATGCTTAGGTGCCAGAGCCATAGTATGGTTAACTAAGCTTTTTAACCTCATCTTTCGGTCAAACAAGATGCCGGAAGAATGGAGGAGGAGTATAGTAGTACCGATCTTCAAGAACAAGGGAGATGTTCAAAGTTGTACTAACTATCGTGGGATTAAGTTGATGAGCCATACGATGAAGCTCTGGGAGAGAATCATCGAGCATCGTCTAAGAAGAGTGACAAGTGTGACGCAAAACCAGTTTGGGTTCATGCCTGGAAGATCAACCATGGAGGCGATTTTCTTAATGCGACAATTGATGGAGAGATATCGGGAGCAAAAGAAGGACTTACACATGGTCTTTATTGACCTCGAGAAGGCATATGACAAAGTGCCAAGAAGTGTCATGTGGTGGGCCTTGGAGAAGCACAAAGTCCCAACTAAGTATATTACCCTCATCAAGGATATGTACAGGGACGCGAGGACGTGTGTTCGGACATGTGATGGCGATACCAATGACTTTCCGATTAAAATAGGACTACACCAAGGATCAGCATTGAGCCCTTATTTATTTGCTTTAGTGATGGACGAGGTCACACGAGAAATACAGAGTGATGTCCCTTGGTGTATGCTCTTTGCTGATGATGTGGTGTTAGTTGACGAGAGTAGGGATGGGGTTAATAGGAAGTTGGAGCTGTGGAGGCACACATTAGAGTGCAAGGGTTTCAGACTTAGTAGGGCCAAGACCGAGTATATGATGTGCGAGTTTAGCGTGACTAGACATGAGGATGGAGACGTTAGCCTTAATGGACAATTGGTGGCCAAGAAGGATACATTTCGTTATTTAGGATCGATGTTGCAAAAGGACGGTGACATCGATGAAGATGTTAGGCATAGAATTTCAGCCGGCTGGTTGAAATGGCGTCAAGCATCCGGCGTCTTATGCGACAAGAGGGTGCCACAAAAGCTAAAAGGTAAATTCTATAGGACGGCAATTCGTCCGGCGATGTTATACGGTGCTGAGTGCTGGCCTACGAAAAGACGACATGTTCAACAACTAAGTGTAGCAGAGATGCGTATGTTGCGTTGGTTTTGCGGGCATACAAGAAGAGACCGAATACGGAATGAAGATATCCGGGACAGGATAGGAGTGGCACCTATCGAGGAGAAATTGGTTCAACATCGGTTGAGATGGTTCGGACATGTCCAACGGAGACCTCCGGAGGCGCCGGTATGTAGTGGGGTTCTAAAGAGAGATGCTAATGTTAAGAGAGGTAGAGGCCGACCTAACTTGACTTGGGACGAGTCGGTTAAGAGAGACCTGAAGGCGTGGGATATCCCTAAGGAGCTAGCTATGGATAGGAGTGCTTGGAGACTAGCAATAGACGTGCCGGAACCGTGATTCTCTTCTTTTTTGGGTTCCCATGGGTTTCATCTCTAGCCTACCCCAACTTGCTTGGGATAAAAAGGCTTTGTTGTTGTTGTTGTTGTTGTTGTTGTTGTTTACGGTTGTCCCAAATAACTATAGATCGTCCATTTGAGTCCTTTGAGCATATATCGATGATCTCTTGCACCTTAAGGGTGTAATAGATCATCCATTATTAATATTATTTATTTAAAAATAGTACCAGATTTTGTTGATATGTTAGTTACACTAGTGGAAAAAAATTCTTGATAAAGAACATGACAGATTAAAAAAACGTGTACGTGATGTTGTTTGCAAATTTGTAAATCCATTGTCTAAATATGTTATGGGGGAAATTGTTGAGAAAGGGAATCAAAGATTTTGAATATAAAATCATAATGTACATGCAGTACACTGATGTAACTAAAGTGAAAGCTTCCTATTTTATTTCTGCATACCTTATCTGGTGATTGGTTTAGCTGTTACAGTCTTATACAGAGCTTATGAGTCTTCTTACTCTTCAGTTTAATGTACAATTGTAGGTGAGCTTCTTTAGACAGTTCTTCAGATCTGTTCGTAGGCTTGACTACCTTACGTTGCGTCATGGTTTCATCGCTGTAAGCATTTTCTTTTTCATGAGTGATTTCCTAGTTTCCTTTTATCGGTTTAGGCTGCTGATAAATATTTCTATAGGCTCATTTATCTCCGGGGACCAAATTCAATTTTCGGAAGTACATCAAGAGGTCACTGGAGGATGATTTCAAGACAGTTGTTGGAATTAGGTAAGGGAGCATGATAATCTCGTGTGTGTAGCTATGCACATATGACATATTTCACATACTTCCCGGACTAAAAATTCAGGGAATAGTTATTTCGTCTACTTAATTGATGAGAGTGAAGACTTGTTCGCTAGTCAAATTCTGATAAAAATATTTAGAGTCATAGACTTTAAAGAACACTGAAATCAAATATATTTTTTCTATTTCATCTATCATCACTTGTTTCATCTACCTAATAACTGGATGACTCATTTGTTCCATCCGCTATTTTATCAGTCCACCGTTATGGGCTTCTGCTCTGGCTGTCATGCTCTTCAATGTTCATGGTGAGTCATACTCGTATTCATTTTGTCAGAAATATATATATACTGTTAAATCATCTCCTGTAGCTCTCGCTACATTCCTACACTGTAATTGCATTCTTTTCTCTTAAAGTTAGCACTTGGAAATAAGATATGGCATTGACACAGGGCCAACTCTTGGTTCGACTATTGGATTCCTTGTGTGATTTGCTAATAAATAATTGAAATAGTTCCTTATATACCTCTGGGTTTCTACAAAATGATGTTAATTCTTTTGTTTGGATTATGTTTTCTCCAGGATGGCAAAATTTGTTCTGGTTCTCTACAATTCCTCTTGTAGTAAGTGCTCATTATGTTTTTGTGTGTCCCCCTTCTCTCCTAGCAAGATGTTTTATATGGCTGTTACTAATAATGCTTTCCCCTATGTAGGTAATTCTAGCAGTTGGAACAAAGCTTCAGGCTATAATTGCTATGATGGCTATTGAAATTACAGAGAGGCATACAGTTATTCAAGGAATGCCAGTGGTTAAACTGAGTGATGATCATTTCTGGTTCAGGAAGCCTCGACTCGTTCTCCAGCTCATCCATTTCGCATCATTTCAGGTCAGTGAAGGGATAGAAAGGACCTTACAAGCAAACATGTTAACTTGCTTAAAGCATCCAGGAAAACCTATTCACGATACTCCAAAATCTTGACTTGTTTGCACAAATAATTGATTATTACCATGGGAAACTAATTTCTTGTGTTGAAGTAAACTACAACGCATATGGTTTCCACTTAGAGATATAATGATTACCAGAATATTACTTCATATTTTATCGTCATTGTTCACTTGATTTATTGAATTTGAAGTCATGAAGGTTGAGGGAGAATAGTTATGCCACTATAGCTTTAATAACAGCTGTTCTTTTTTTTTTCTTTTGCAGAATGCATTTGAAATCACATATTTCTTCTGGATCTGGGTAAGAATGGTTTAAGATTTGGAAGCATTTTGCCATTATTTCACAACTGTAACCTATAAAAGTTTCGCTGATGAATAAATGTTTCTGCAGTACGAATTTGGATTGAGGTCGTGCTTCCATGACAACTTTGAGCTTATCATTGCAAGAGTCTGCCTTGGGTAAGTATGCTTCTGCCTTATATACTGTTCTTATTCCTCTGAATTTTCTACTGTAAATTAACAGTGATCAACTTTCCATTCATTTTATAGGGCTGTCGTCCAATTTATGTGCAGCTACATCACCCTTCCACTCTATGCTCTCGTATCTCAGGTAAACCTAACTTTTATTGTGTTATTCGTGATCGTGAGGAGAGAAGTTTTTGCGCTTATGTAGCACTTCGTAGTACTCAAAGACCCCGAGCAAAAGGATTGTTTTTGCCTTGAGTAGCATTTTTTAGAATAGGACTTCGAAGACTAAATGTCAAAAGGGCTGTTTTTCAGATGGGATCGCAGATGAAGACAACAATTTTCGATGAACAGACTGCGAAGGCTCTGAAGAAATGGCACAAGGCGGTGAAGAAGAAGCAGCTCAAGGAGTCGTCGCAGGACCCTTCCTCCAAGACCCCGAGCACGGACACCACCACCACAACCACAGAGGCAACAGAGCAGCAGTACGAGGTGCCTGTCCGGCTCCTCCACCGGTACAAGACCATCGCGCACGTTGGCGCGACGCGGGCGCTGTCAGACTCTGACTGCTCAGACACGGACGACGCGCTGTCGTCGTCGCAGACCAGGCACCTGATACCGCCAACGAAGCAGCGGAGCCTCGATACCGGCCGGGTGGAGGTGCGCGTGGACGTCGAGGCGACGAGGCCACGCGGTGGCTTGCAAGACAGCTTCTCATTTCCGAGGTTGCCTGGTCGTGGTGTGCCGGACAAGTGATCAGTGATGACCACAACGAGCCGCCTGCTTAGTACTAGTAGTTAGTTATTAGTATACTTATAGGGGTCCGCTGATGAGGCGCTGACCTATATGAAACCATGCTATAGATGATTCAGCTTTGTAGCATAGCAGCTGTAATTTATCTATGGATTGGTGATCTGGAATGTGTTTTTCCGTTGATTCAGGAGTTGGGGGCTGTAAAGTCTAGAAGAGTCTGGTTTATTCGTTTATATCAGATATAAGAGTGGAGGTTACTTGGACCCAAAATGATTTCAACAGTAAATACAAGTGGAATCAATGGAAGCTTTACTTGGAGGGGACGTTTTGCTGCACGTCGGCCTTAAACCTTTAGGCCTTGTTTGAATACTCACCAATACACTCCAATTCATATGATTTGGGAGGGATTGAAAGAGAATTTAGTTTATTTTTCACCACTATCCACTCCAATCCATATGACAAGACCTTAGAGTGATGAGCTAACCAAGTTAAAAGCTGGAATCATCCAGAGGAACGTACAACAGCTTCAGCTTCGTCGTAGAGGCTATAAAAAACGGAAAATGTTTCTAGCCTCTGCGGAGCGAAACGCACGCTGCAGGGCTGCAATTCTGCATGGTTCTATTACATATTTTCAGCCAGCAAGTTGCTTTCATTGACAAACATATCAGTCTGCTGGATATCATCAGCAACAGACCGTTACCCATTACTAATTACTACAGTAATCAATCGCTGATGCTAACAGCGAACATAAGTCGAGTTCAACAAGTAAAAAGGTCACGCCCTCAAAAAAACATAAACAAGTAAAAAGGCCACTTCTCTGTTTGTGCTGAGTGCTGATAGCCTCTTCATTTTGGGCCGTAATCTTTTCATTAGTGGGCCAAACTTTTCCTGAATTATGGTCGCCAGCTCAAATTTGGGAGCGCCATCGCCGGACCGACTTGCCGTTGCCGATCCCAAATGCTATGCGCCTTCCCGCCATCCTCGCCGACCCGCGCCGCCTCCGCCGCGTGCTCTCCTCCCCCGGCGCCACGCCGGCAACCCTCGCCCGCGTACACGCCGTCCTCGTCATCTCCGCTTCCCACCATCTTCTCCCTGGCCTTGCCACCGCCTACGCCCGCGCCGGTGCGCTCGACGCTGCGGAGGCCACGCTCGCCGTCCCCTCTGCCTCCGCCTTCCCCTCTTCCATCGCCGCCTGGAACGCGCTCCTCTCCGCGCACACGAGCCGAGGAGCCCCAGGGGAGGTGCTCCGCGTGTTCCGCGCGCTCCCACCCGCCGCACGGACCGACAGCACCACCTTCACGCTCGCGCTCTCCGCGTGCGCGCGTCTGGAGAACCTCGCCGCTGCGGAGGTCATCAGGGACCGGGCTTTCGCTTCCGGGTATGGGAAAGACGTCTTCGTATGCTCGGCACTGCTCCATCTCTATTCAAGATGTGGTGCGATGGATGACGCCGTCAAGGTGTTCGAGGGAATGCCGAGGAAGGACCGTGTTGCCTGGAGCACGATGGTGTCTGGCTTCGTAAGTGCCGGGAGGCCAGTGGAGGCACTCGATATGTACAGGATGATGAGGGAGAGTGGCGTGGAGGGTGACGAAGTGGTCATGATTGGGATTTTACAAGCATGTGCAGCAATTGGGAAAGTCCATATGGGGGCCTCAGTTCATGGGTACCTCTTACGTCATGGTATGAGAATGGATGTTGTTACAACTACAAGCCTTGTGGACATGTATGCGAAGAACGGACAGTTTGATGCGGCGTGTCGGCTATTTGGACTGATGCCATGCAAAAACGCTATCTCATGGAGTGCACTGATATCAGGATTTGCACAGAAGGGGCGTGCAGATAAGGCACTTGACTTGTTCAGAGAGATGCAGAGTACCAGGCTTCAGCCTGATCCTGGGGCACTTGTTAGTGTGCTGCTAGCTTGCGCTGATCTGGGATTTCTGAAGCTAGGGAAGTCAATACATGGTTTCATATTAAGGAGGCTTGAGCTGGATTGTATTAGGGGTACAGCAGTCATTGACATGTACTCAAAATGTGGCTCCTTGGCAAATGCTCAGATGCTTTTCAATAGGGTTGGCTCGAGAGACTTGGTTTTGTGGAATGCAATGATTGCATGCTGTGGTACCCATGGCCGAGGCGATGATGCTCTGGCTCTGTTTCAAAGACTTAAGGAAGCAGGAATAAAGCCTGATCATGCCACATTTGCTTCTCTTCTGTCGGCTCTAAGCCACTGTGGTCTTGTGGAGGAAGGAAAATTTTGGTTTGATCGCATGATTAACGAGTTCAGTATTCAGCCTTCAGAGAAGCACTATGTCTGTATAGTTGATCTCTTAGCACGTTCTGGCCGTGTGGAAGAAGCCAATGACCTGCTTGCATTAATGCAAACTGAACCGACAATTGCAATTTGGGTCGCTCTTTTGTCAGGTTGCTTGAATAACAAGAAGCTAGAGCTTGGAGAAAGTATAGCAGAAAAGATCCTTAAGCTGCAGCCTGACGATGTAGGTGTCCTTGCACTAGTCTCAAACTTATATGCTGCGGCAAAGAAGTGGGACATGGTCAGGGAAGTTAGGAAGCTAATGAAGGACAGTGGCAGCAAGAAAGTGCCTGGCTACAGCTTGGTAGAGGTGCGTGGAACACGCCATTCGTTCTTGATGGAAGACCAGAGCCATCCTCAGTATCAGGAAATCCTAAAAGTGGTGACGAAGCTCGATTCCGAGATGAGGAAGATGGGTTATGTTCCAAAAACAGAGTTTGTGTACCATGACCTGGATGAACATGTGAAGGAACAGCTCCTCAGTTACCACAGCGAAAGGTTGGCCATCGCCTTCGGTCTACTGAACACCAGCCCAGGAACGAGGCTTGTGATCATCAAGAATCTTAGGGTATGCGGTAATTGCCATGAGGCTATCAAATATATCTCAAAGATCGCAGACCGGGAGATTGTTGTTCGAGATGCAAAGCGATTCCACCATTTCAAAGATGGAGCATGCTCTTGTGGAGATTACTGGTGAGGGCTTCAGGTTATTAGACTGACGGACTGCACATATTGCTATAGGTGCTTGATTTAGGTGACTGTTGTGGGCCAACATATCATTGAATACCAGTTGTTATATAGTACGTACAAATGAACCAGATCTGAAGCATATTTGGAAATTGGAATGTCTGCCATATCCAATTTTCTTTTGTCTGCAGTCAGTGGAGTCGTAGTGCGTGTAGGAGAATATGCAAGTATCCAACTATACGAACACATGAGCCACAATCCGTCTTGACAGTCTTCTAGTAAAAGCAACACAGCACCGCGGGCCATGGGCAACGAAGACTATAGTCTATAGCACCCTAGAAGCAGAGACAGCGGACGCGTCATGCTCGTCATGCATTCCTGGACGCGAAACGTGACAGACGCGGGACGAAGCGGCCGTCGTACAGAAGCTTCCAAAGAAGTTTGCCTGGATTTACCTTTTCACATGTGAATGAAATAGTAGGCGCACTGGAGCGAACGGCGTGAAGGAATCAGTACAGTTGTTCCTCCTACTTCTCCATGAAGGAAAAAATGATCTATTATCTTCTCTGTTTCTCCTCTCAAATATTGTAAAGCATTCTTCATGGCTACTAGGCTACTAGCCTACTACTTGTTCCGGGACCGTTCGGTTTTGTCGGCACCTCCCGTCTGGTTTTGATGGCAAGCACGGAACACCAAAATAGTGGTCCGGTGTTTTGGCTAGGGGCCGTCGGATATCTATCACGTGGGCGGAGACACCGATGGGCACAACCCCAAGGGCACAGGGAAGCCGCAGCAGCCACAGACGAGACGAGATTTTGCTATCCAAAATTCGAACAAGGTAAGAGATGTACTTTTGAGAATTACTTCTGTAAAGTGCAACAAAGGCGTAATCATTCTCGGAACATATAAAAACCCAAATAAGGAACTTCAATAGATACACACAGTTTTACTTCCGTTCAACACCCGTCCAAAACCGAAAGCGTGTAGTCGATAGCGCCATTTTTGGAAGGAAACAGGATCCAGCCAAGCTGCAGAGTGGAAGGAAGACACAAGGAAGAGTGCATCAGTATATCCGACCGGTCCTCGTCTTATATAATGGCTTAGCATATCACAAGAAGGAGACACGCCTCAACAGTTTCACGTCCCGTTGCTATCTCATCGATAAAAGCAACTTTGTGCCAGCAACAGCGGCTCCGGGCGGGCAATGTCTCTGTCTCTACCTTGGCCAATGGATTTGGAAGAGAATGACGACGGGAGCGGAAGATCTCCCCGATCACTGCTGGTCAAGCGACCTCGGTGCTCCGGCAGTTCCGAGTGAGCTAATTCTTACGATTCTGGTTCCATATATCCTTAAACTTTGCAGTACATTATATATATGCACAGAGGCAGCACTCAAACACGCTTTCGAGTTATCGCTGCTTCGGTATAAGGCACTTTACTTGTTTATCCTGTCATTACAAAATAGCTATTTCTCACTTATGTTATTTTTCTTTGCCTTTATGATAGAGACAAGCCGATGGAGCTGCTCCAGGAGATGCACAGAATACTAGAGAGTCAAAACGAGAAGATTGAACACATGCATAGGGAGAATCAAGAGCTTCTCAAGAAACTTTCCTTCCTAACGGCAGTAAGAGTTTTGCTCTCCAGATCTTGCAAGCAGAATTTCATGGTTGGGTGGAATTTTGAACAAAGGGTGGGAATATTGTATCGTTAGAGTCTTAGGGAGTCATTTGTTTGATGAACTGCCACCCACTTCAGATGACTTGCAGTTCCCTAGTGTCTGAATTTTAAATGGCTTGCAGTTTAGTTCATTTACTAATATTACTTTTCTGAATACCAAAAGTTTTGTCAGCAGTATTTCTTTATTGGTAATTCGCTTTCACTCTTGAGACATGTCCAAATTAAATTGAATACTCTCGGATACTTGAACGAATTGCTAAAGATGGTGTAAAAAACGTTGGCCATTTCGCAAACAAGTGAATGGCATTCAAGGAATGTTAGATATCATGCTCGTGAATTACATACATCAGCAACTTGTTGGTTTTCATCAAACAAATTGTTCTTGTTGCAGATGGATTTGTTTTTCACTTCTACTAAGTAGTTCTATTGAATTCTGTTGGCAGGATATAAGATCTGGTGGTTACCTGCAGCACTCCCCTGCCCCTAGGTTCGTGCATACTATGTGGTTCATTTTTCACTTTCTTGTCTTTGAACTGTGTACACTGAGATACAGCCAAGCTGTATGTTTGGACTTCGAGTTATATAGTAGTAACAAAAAAACTCTGTGGTATGTTAACTTTTAAACAGTGCTATAATATTTAAGTCGTTACAAATGACAATGCACCTTTCCTTCAGTTTTCTAGTTGTAATTCTGTAAGTTTATCTCGATAATATACACATAGAAATGGATCTTTTGTGGGAGGAAAATGTATACAATTTTTTAAGAATATACAACCTTTTTTTGTTATATGCATTGAATATAACTAAAATGGTACTCTATAAAAGGTTAAAAACGCCGTGATTTTTTTATTAAATAAAATAAAAACAAAAAACAGTAGTCAGCTCCCTACAGTTCGTTTTAAAGGGATAAAAATCACTATACATGTGTCTTTCCTGGTTTGCCTTTCTCTTTTTTTTTTTTGCTACATTTCATGTCAACCAAACCAAGATATTTTATTATGCTTGGAATTCATTATGTCCTTTTCAAAAAAAAATGAAGGAATCTTTTTCAAATTTTCATCTTGTGGTCAAGATAACGGTTATGATTCTTTACACTGCTTTTCAGGATGTTATCTGAGACGAACTACAGTTTACCTCTTCGGTTACGGTTTATGAATTCATGCTGCAATGATAAGTACTCAACACGTATAATAGAAGCAGATGATAAGAGTCCCCTTAAGGTAGCCATATATGATAATAACTGCATGATCATAAAAAATGAACCGTTTTCTTCAATGAGAGTTCACATTGTAGCCATTCATGGTGACTTTGATGATGATCATAAAGGAAGATGGACTGAAGAGTATTTTTGTAGTAAAATAGTAACTGGGCGACCTGGCAAAGAACGTTTGCTATCTGGGACTCTGTACTTTAGGCTGCAAGATGGCGTGGGTTACCTCAATAGTGCGAAATTTCAAGACAATTCTAGTTTTGTTCCGAGCAAAAGGTTCAAACTGGGGGTCATGGCTGCTGATGAAAGAATTTCTGAAAGAATTCAAGAAGGAATTACCGAGTCTTTTGCTGTAAAGGACATTCGGGGATTCTGTGAGTTCATGCTCTCTTCTCTCTTATTCTAATACTCCCATTTTAGCCATTTCTGTATCTTATGGATTTTATCTGTCATGCACTGCTGCGCACCTTTAGGGTGGCCACAATCAATTAGGCTTTATGGCAATTAGTTTCCATTTTTAGTCATGTTGCTATATTTTATAAGTACTTTATATTGGATTGTTTCCATCTTGTGCAAGGAGCGCACTACTATATTTTCATTCCACCAAAAGAGCAATGAATTAAGTTTTATCCACAAAATATCAGTAAACCCAGTCAATGGTCTGCTCCTGCTAAAAGACTTCTGATCTTCTTCGGCCAAGCCATTCTGGTTCTACTATGTAAAATATTTTTTTCCCTGTGAAATAATAATAACCTCTGTAATTCCAAGCAAATTGGAACCCCCTTAATATTTATTGTAACTAGATTTTTTTTCGCCGCACAAAAGGTAATACAAAAAAATTTCCTTTGTTTATGCAGGCAAGGCCTGCTAAGTGTAAGGAAAAACTTTTACAATTAACCATCATCCATTATTTTCACAAAAAACCCTTCCAGCCACCAATATCCAAAAGGATCTAGGACATGGTAAATGTGTAGCATGTGCGCCTGAATTCCTCAGTGCTGCTTCTCTTGATGAATTCAACATTTTAATCTGATGTCTTCTTTTACAGCAACAAAGAAGAGTTGCAATCCATCCCCAGATGATGCTGTTTACAAACTGAGTAGAATTGCAATGAATGGTGATAGGCACAAGTTACTTGAGCAGAATGGTATCAAGACGGTGGAAGATCTTCTATGTTCCTACAGAAAGAGTCCAGATGATCTGCGTAAAGTATGAGAATGAATTTTAATATTCTTTCTTTTGCTAATTGTTCGTGAATTGTGATTGTGATTTATTCTCTAACACCTCTCTATATAGATTATGGGAAAGATCTCTGAACAAGATTGGGATAAAATCATTAGTCACGCTCATAAATGCATACCAAGGGCAGAAATTTACTATAGCTGCATTCAAGAGACGAATATATCTTATGGACATGAACAGTTTTTCAGAAGCAATGGCAGCTGTTACCTTGAGGGGTCATCGTCAGTGCTGCAAAGCCCTACAATACAAAGTAGGTTTGCACCGGCTTCTTGGAAGTAATCCCATTATCATATTATGGTTTACCGTGAAAACTGTTTCTTTTTCATGCTTTATTTAGCTGTGTCTTCATAATGTGGATATACATCCCAATCCCGGTTTACTGTTTCCTCATAATTTTGCAGAGCAACTTGATATTCAAGTAACACACCAACAAATTTCCTCAACGCTTGGATCATCATCTGCTGCCCAAAAGCTAAATGTGCCAAGTCCAAGTTCCAACCAAGACCAAATATTTCAAATCAGAAACCGATATCTCATTCCAATTGGTATATTCTTTTCATTGCATATAAGTTGTGTTTTATCACTTCCAAGAAGCTAACCGTTGAATTTTACTCTTCATGTTCAATAGAAGAATTTGACGTCAACTCCAATCAGCAAGCTACATCTGTCGGAAATGAGATTCTGCTAGTTCCATCCTTGAATAACAATACCTCAAAAGAGCCTAGCTTGGAGAACTGGCAATCTTTGGAGTGTAAAAGAACACGTGAAGGTAACAACTTTATCTTTGTACTGCAGTTCCTAGTTCATGTATTGAGAAAGAACATTTGTGATGTTTCCACACCCTCTCGTTTCATTAATAGGGAACAAAGTACCCGACAGTTCATCACCAATGCTGGAAACAGACACAATCGAAAAGTATATGTCAGTGTTGCAAACAGCTCTCCTTGAAGACGGATCGGGGAAGTGACTTTGATTTCGGTGAAACTTCTCCGGGAGGTGACAACAATGTATTTGAGCATAGAGGGGGATTTTGTTGCGTTGATGAGGCGCGTAATATGAGCAATGGAGGACGTTCAACTACCAGTGGAACAGGCATAATAGCTTATGGCGGATTTTCACCAGCCATTGAAGGGCATGTTCGCTTTGAAGCAGGTTAGAGGGGGTTGGAGGGGATTGAAGAGAATTTATTCTTCGAAAGGATTTAACCCTCCTCATTCCCCTCCTAATCCCCCCTGAAGAAGGGGGTTTAACCGGACAGTCACGAAGTTAGAGGTCTGAAGACGAATCTAATCAATTAAGACCAATGCTGAGGTCGTTTTTATTTACTACCTGTCGTACGTGCATCTTGTTATCTTCGACTGCTTATGCTACTTTGTATATTGGTATATCCCCAGCAGATCTTTTCTTTTATCCTTGCTTTCAAGAGGCAAGAACATATTCCTTGTATCTTGAAAAGGATCTGTGTATTGTTTGGGACAGAATCACAGAAATATGTTAACATTATGCTAACCTAAAACTGATGTACCGCATAATCTTATAATATTGTCAAATTTGTTGTTGAAGGTAAATGCGATCATGATGGAAGACCAGAGCCATTGTTCACGATCAACAGAAAGCTCTGATATAGGGCGAGGAAGATGGATGTTTGGAGGACAGATGGGATCTCGCTCAGGGACTGTCAATGCGTAAGCATTACCAGTTTGCGACCTGTGTTATTTTGAGAACTAACCTGGATGAAGACGTGAGTGGGTAGCATAATCTCAGCTACTAGGAGAGGATGACCAATTAGCCATCAGGGCGCCACCGTGCCTCTGCTGAAGCCAGCCGGAGAACGAGGCTTGTGGACTTGTGGCCAGAACCTCAGGAGGCCACGTATACATCCCTCATCGTCAGACCAGGAATTGTTTTATCATTAGTGTTTCCACCATTTCCAGGTGGAGGTTTGCTCATGCCGAAACTACTGGTGATGTTGAGGCCACCTGTCTGCTTTTTAGCAGGAACAGTTTGATCTGGTTTCGGTCCGGGCTTTGGTTTACTTGAGTACAAAGATTACGGGTGACTCTGTTTGGCACCGAGTCTGTTTTTGTAGTGGGAGCAGGTGGCTGAACCTAACGCTGATTCTTGTTTCGCTGACTCTGTGACTGAAGAGGACCGCAGAGGAGAATACCAGTTGTCATGTACCACAAGAAAATCTCACCTCAAGCAAAATTCTTCGCTTCACAGACCCATGGATATAAAGAGTACTTTCTTCGTTTCAAAATAAAATTACATCTAGATTTGGACAAACTTTGCTTTGACGAGTGACTTTTATATATTTAATTAAGTTTTGAAAACTTAATATTTATAATTATTTATTTATTATAAAATATATTTATTTAAAAATACAAATACTAAATTTTTATTTTAATATATGAAAATCATTAGTCAAAGCAATATTTGATTAAAACTAGATGTAATTTTATTTTGGAACGGAGGTAGTAGAAAGCTTTCATTATCCGGTGAGAGAAGTTGGTTGCCTTCAGTCCCCTACACGTCAAGTCTTCGTCGTCCCGTCTTTGAGTCAGTACCGCCTTCTCTGCTCCGTGCGATCGCGACGGGGTTCGTACTCGACCATAAAACCGCGGGCGCACAAGAGTCGCTGCGCCGCCGGGGTTGTCGATCGAGTTCTCTACTCTCTAGTAGTACCGTCGTTTCCGGCACCAACTCCACCAGCCCAGCAGGACCTAGAGGGCTTTTGTGGTCAAAAAGGACCTCAGGATCTGCGGCGAGTATCTCAGATTTTGCCGACCTGGGAATTGTTGTCCGGGACGCGGAAGCTGTTCCACCATTTGGAAGATGGAGCCTGCCCCCGCGAAGATCACTGGTGTTGGGCCGCTTTCTACTTATCACCAGGAACAGTCCTGTTTTTGTTCAGGATTTGGTTTAGTGGACCGTGGAGATCACTTGTGACTGTGTCTGTGAGCGAGCAATCGAGGCAACCTTGTCTGTTTCGTAGCAGGAGTGGTCTTCGCTGAGACCTACTGCTATTTTTTGTCTCTTTGTTTAGCTGTCAGCAGAGGATCGGAGCTTGTCATTTGGTACAAGAAAATCTGGCTTGGGCGAACCCTCGCTGATCCGTGCGATCGGGACGGGGGGTTGTGTACTCGTCCGTCTATATAAACCGCGCGCGTACCGGGGTCGTCTAGTACCGTCGTCGTTTCCGGCACCAACTCCACTACACCTCTCTACCCTAACTGCCGCCCATCATGGCAGTTGACAGCATCCTCCGTGGAACCGGCCACCACCGCTCGCGAACACCACGCGTCTCCCATATCATCACCCACGCTGCAAGCCGTCCATTCCATCCACGGTGTCACGCACCCCGCGCGCTCGGTCGGTCGGTTCGTCCCGCCCGGCCGTGGCGTGCGCAGGACGTTCCGTTCCGTCCGCGTCCCTCCTTCCGCCTGCTCGCCTGCGTGCGCGCGACGCCGAGGTCGTGCACGTGGGGACCGAGACAGCGACGGCACCGGGGTAGGGGGTAGGGGGCTCAACTCAGGGTCTTCATAATCAAATAGAAAATTCATCTTCTTGTTGTCACCGTGCAGCAGAATAGGGTAGAAATATAGCTACCGTCGGCAATAGTGGTTAGTTATTGTCAAATCAATAGATACTTTTAGACAACCCAGTCGCTATCACCGTTGGGTGGAAGGTTAGAAAAGGAAAAAAAATTATTAAAAATGGGACATATGCGCTGCAACACTACAGCTTTGTGGACGCCCTTAGTGAAGGGGGGGGGGGGGTGATGGAACGGGGCACGTCGCGAGCAGCTAGCACGCTTTCGCAGGCCGCGGGCGGTGTCCTGTCGCGCCGGGCGAAAATGACTCCGGCACGGCGCAAAAAAGTCTGGGCGAATCTCCCGAGCGTTGTGAGTCGGAGTTGTTTGTGTGTGGTCTGGGCGAGAGGAACGCTGATTGCTTTGCTTTGCTTGCTGCGCTCGGCGACCGCACGAATGACCCGGGCCTGACCTGCCCGCCATGTGGCGACGCCGCTTCCGCGCCTTATCCTACTGGCAACAAGTTCGGCTGCCTGCCTGCCTGCTGCCGCCACCGATGATTGGGGGGCCTTTTTTTTACTCTGTTTCGTGGAGGCAGGTGCTTCACGCCTTCACCCATTGCCCGCTGGCTCGCGATGGTTTTAGTTTCTGCTGAGACGCCCTACAGCTTTAGTCGAGGCATGTGCTCCCATGTTGGCTGATTGACAAAAGTCTCCCTCCTTCCTACTAACCGTTAACTCCAGCGAGATAACCTAAGTTTTTTGAGACGTGTGCGCGTATCTGCGGGTGCTCTTTTCTTATCTCAAGTAGTATGGGCTCTCGGTTCAGTGGCGCTGCATTCTATAGGGTGGGGGAAATGAGCATCTAATTACCGCTAGTTGATACTTATTGCTTGAAAAAGATTTTGAACACATTAAAATTGGTCAATTACCGTTGTTGGCAATGGGTGATATAATGAAATCGAATGGCGGTTATGGATGATTTTGTGGTGGTAGGTATAACTGCCAATTAACCTCCATCCGTGAGTGATCACCTTAACAAGATCTGGAAACAAATTATATATTTTCCCTTTCTTTTTCCAATTCTAGGAGGTGTTTGGTTGTTCGCCTCACGTCGCCACACCACCATTGTGGCTGCAACAGAAAAATTCCACCTCAAACTACGATCACCACGAGAAAAAGCAATACCACTTGCACTTGGTTTACCACCTCTAAATGCGATTGCCACATAATTCTAGTTCAATTTCACACCAAGGATACAATGTCAATATTTCACACGAGACGGTTGCCGTTGCTGAGCCTTCAACATGGCATGTCGTTTGAGATTACCCCATACCAGTACACTTATGTTTTTAAAACAGTACTTTTCTTCCAAAAAAAATGCTACTATTATCCAATCAAATAGAAATTATTTTTCTCATTTTTCTCAAAGCACTAAATCAGTATCCTCTACCTAGGCGAAACTGAAGGGCAGCACCATCAAACAGGGCATCCGCCCACAGTTTTGGGTCGTCGCCCCTCCACCCCCACACTTCACTCCAACCTACGACATGGCGTGTTGTGACCAACGTCTAAAGTAACGCATCCTTCTAAACTCATATTGTTTAAAATTACTAGGACACTTCTAGACTAGTATATTATTTTTCACATGGTACTAATAAAATGGTGAAAGAAATTTCTTCAAACAAACGTTGCAAGGATTCATCCAAGTGTTTATTGCTTTCTAATTTTTTCTCGAAGAGCCAAATCAACACCCTCTACATCAAAAATGAATGGGCAAAACCGTCAAAACTGACCTCCACCCATAGCTCAGATCGTCACGCCACCACCCTGGTGCTTCACTCGAACCTAAGAATGACATGTTGTGACCGGCATCTAGATACCTCTTACAAACTCACATTTATTTCATCGCGTCCTCGCCCTTATGTTTTTCTCGAACCTACAACATGACATGTTGTGACCGACATCCAAACATTCCTTCTAAACTTACATTATTTGAGATTATTGAATTATTTCTCATATTGATACACTTTTTTTCCTCAAATGTTTTCTCATTTTTCTTGAAATGCCAAATCAGCATCCTCCACGTGGATGAAACGGAAGGGCAAAACCGGGCCTCCGCCCACGGCTCAGGTCGTCGCGCCCCACCCTCACACTTCACTCGAACGCTAGCTGCTCCGGGATCCATTAACCATTCCAACCTCCCGTCCCGAGGCCCGCACCTCCCTTCCCGTCCTCTCGCCGGCTCCACTTTTACCGAAACACCCTTCCTCCTCCTCCTCCTCCCGGCGACGCGGGGCAGGGGCGATGTTCCCGCCGCAGCCGCCGTGGCTGCCGTCGCGGCGCCTCCTCCAACAGAGCGGCGGCGGCGGCAGCAGCGACAGCGACATCGCCAACCCCAACCGTATCCCCGGCATCCCGCCCGCCGACCCGCCCTCCGGCGCCAACAACGACGTCGTCGTCATCCTCGCCGCGATGCTCTGCGCGCTCATCTGCGTCATCGGCCTCGCCGCCGCCGCCCGCTGCGCCCGGTCCCGCCGCAACCGGGACGCCGCCGACGGCGCTGACGACGGCGCGCCCGCCTCCCCGACCGGCAGCGCGGTCGCCTCCGCCGCCGGGGTCAGCGTGACGGCGACGCCGACCACCACCACCACCACCACAACGACCAGCAAGGGGCTGAAGAAGAAGGCGCTCAAGGCGCTGCCGAAGCTGGCGTACGCGGACGCGGTGGCCGCGGCCGCGGCGGCGCGGGGCGCTGCGCCCGCAGAGGAAGAAGGGAGAGCGGAGGAGGTGCTGTCGGAGTGCGCCATCTGCCTGTCGGAGTTCGGCGAGCGGGAGGAGGTGCGCGTGATGCCGCAGTGCGGCCACGGCTTCCACGTCGCCTGCGTCGACACCTGGCTGCGCTCCAATTCCTCCTGCCCCTCCTGCCGCCGCCCCATCGTCCTCGACGACCCGGCGCCGCCCAAGAGGTGCCGCAAGTGCGAGGCCATCGTGCTGGAGGCCGTCGTCGCCTCATCCTCCTCCTCCTCGTCCTCCGCCGTCGCCGGAAGCAGCAGCGGCGGCAGCGGGGCCGGCGGCCGCCGCGGGCGGAGCCGTGGGGGCGGCGGGTTCTTGCCGTAGCAGCAGGAGTAGTTGCCTCCCTGGTCGTGCGTGTTCGGCGAGCGGGGCCAGGTCGGTCTCGTGGTAGTTGAGCTGCTCCAATCTGTCCCTGCTCCACCTGTCAGTGCTCAGGACATCTCCTTTAAACCAGAAAAATAATTAGAGTTGAGATTCTTTTTGTACAACTTTCTGAGTTCTTCTTCTTGAGCTTCAGCTTGTGGGCATCTGTTGCAAACTTAGCAGTTGCTACTGTAGTGAATTGTAAAAAGTTGCGAATTGGGAGGTTACAGAATTTCTATTTAGCAAATACCGCTAGTTTGTTGCAAACTTAGCAATTATCTTGTCTTTTTTTTTTCACAAGAAGTGTGATTTTTTTCACGGCTGTGCTCGTCTTCTTTTTTTTCAAAGAAAAAAAACGTTAGTGCGATTTTGTTGCGTGGGATTGGGTACGCCGTCGGATCACCATCTGGCAAGATGTGATGGGAATGGGTGGGGAGAGCTGTATGAAGGGGAGGGGACGGGTGGTCTGCTTCAGCCAGCGTTAGGTCGCCGGCGATGATCATCAATTCTCGGACCAGCTCCTGTGCTCGGTGCACGTAGCAGGTGAGTTGGAGCGAGACGGCATGTGGTTGGTGCGCCAAATCACACGAGGACGGGAATGACGCTGCTCGATCTTCTTCGCCTCATCAGGGGCGGCAAGACCCGTCGTCGCGTGTGGCGTCAGCTTTCAACTGCCGGCGATACAAGAGGCTTTTCGTCCTTTCGATATCTGCTGCGGCTTCTGTTGTCAGAGACGAAACCTTTTTCTCGCTCTGCTCTCGTCAGAGCAGAGTCTGTCTCAGGTCAGCACTCGAGTGACCGTAGTAGTACGTCATGGTATCTGGAAGCACTTTCCTTGTTTGCTTTCATTGCATGGGTTTGTTGGCAATTTCTATGCTTGGTGGAACGTGGAAGTGGCAAGTGACGATATTACCTCACGTTTTCACAAGTTACTACTAGCACCAAAGAATAAGAAAAATGATCTAAGCTAATGTCTGTCATCCGTACTGGAGTGGGTGGTCCAATGTTGTGCACAGAGTGCTCCAAATTTTGCGCCTTTACCAAACCAACATATCACGTCCTGAGGTTCCTCAGTCACCACCCACATACTCTAATCATTTGGTTGGACAGCCTTTTTCTTTGTTCAGCCGTTTCCAAGCGAAAATGGGAGTATAGTTCTAGCCAAGCAATTCCTGATGCATCAGCCAATCACCATTCATTACCGTTCTAGTCGCGTGCAGCCAATCACTCCAAGATGTCTCAAATATCTGGAAAAAGCAGCAAACAAGAGGACCGGACTGTGGATCTTCCCTCAAATATTCCTCGACCCAAAGCTTTGTCAACAACTTGGAACCTCACTTACCAATCTGGTCCCCGACCAAAATGGTACCAATCCAACTGGACACATCAACCTTTTCGTTGGGTTATGGGTCACCGGAACAACCATGAAAAGCCCAGCTTACTGGAGGACTGGAGATTGGAGAGGATCGGCAAGCAGGAATTATACTGTCTCCATTGGAGATGTTCAGCTAGCAGGAATGGTACCTCTCCCAGCCTCCGTTGGTTATTGGTGACACGATAATGACCACTTAGGTCACTATACTTTCCTGAACAAATCTGAACTAAAATAGAGAGGAGCTAAAGAAGACTAAAAAAACGCAAAAATATATCTGTCACACACTAGTTACACTAGATGCTGAGCAGAGCAGTCTCTCTCTCTCTCTCTCGATTCTGAGCTGTGTAATCTGTGTTCCTGAATGGTCTACAATGCGTCGAGTACTACTCTAACTGCACAACAGTGGCGGTTTCGACCAAGGAAAATAAAGAAAAACTCTGCAATAGTGACATCGCCCGGAACAATGGGCTTTCGGAATAACGCGCACGTGGGCTCAGCTGACTGGGCTTCAGGGAAGAATCATTCATTATCGAGCTTAGGTGGGTTGGGCTTCTTTTATGTAGTTGCTGGGTTGGGCTAGATTTTGCAAATGAACTAGAAGAAGGCTGCTAGTAGAGGTCGGTTAGCCTTAGCCCGTTTCGGCGCGGCCTTTCAATTCAGTTCGTCGAGCAGTGTTTGGCGTGACCAGTTCTTGTAGCATTGAAGCTCACGATTTTTTTTTAAAGCTCAGTAGCTCACGAGTCACGATAATAACTTGTCGAAGGTGCATGTCCAGCCTGCTTAACATGTGACGTGTATACCGATCCCTCACCAAGATATAATACTAAAAAACCGGAGAGGGTGTACCGAAATCATCTTTTTTTAAAAAAAAAAGGTCACGAATCAGTTGCCACATGGTACAAGATTAAATCAAGTCTTCAGCAGGTTTCACATGGCTGGTTTTAGCAATTGAAAAACGAAAATATTTTCATCCAGAGCAAGTTTCACATGGTTATCCACGTGTCGTTTCTTCCACGATCGCAGTACGGTGCCGTGAACGGACTACACAAGAAGAAAAAGAAACGGTCAATAAAACGGTGCAGAGTCTAACGATATCCCGAACGCCTCTTCGCTGACCTGACCTATTGCTCACAGCCATGAAAGGACTCGCAACCGGATGTAAACATATGGTATACGTGTGGATGAAATGCCCCATAAGAAACGAAGAAATATGGCTGTGCAGAGTTCGGACGTTCCCATCATCATCTCCGTTGTTCCGGGCAGGGATATGATCGAATTCAACCGTGCATCTTGCCGATCGAGTACGGACGTGCCGCTACAGTCCGCGAGGTTAGCCCGTGCCCGGATAAACGGAACTGGAGCACTTGTTTCGTTCCGAACGTTCCACGATTCGATCGGGGACGGCGACGCGCTCCCAGTTTCCCTGGAGCAGCGAGCTCGCACGCCCGCGGTCGTGTCGACACGCTCGCCGTTCCCATCCCAGTAGTTCTTGTCGCGGCTAAAACCACCTACACGCCGCCAAGAGAATCCTTCGTTCGGACGCCGGCGTCATCTCCCTCTCCCGAGCATTTACACCGGATCACATCAAACTTTGCCTTTGCCCTCCCCCTCTGATGGAGATCACAGGAAGCCCACGCAAGTTCCTGAGCCCCGAAAGTCTCGTGGCTCCAATTCCATCACTCGATCACTCCCTCTCCGTGCGTGCGATGCGGTGCGCATGTGGATAAGCCACAACCATTCGGATGGACCGCCGTGGGTCGCGTGCCGTCGATGGGACCAACGACCTGCGAACGCAGCCGTAGGATGGACGAGGCGGGTTGGTGGTAGGTAGCCCTTCGTTTTTCCAATCTCCCTCCCTCGCGTTCGCGCCAACACGGCAGAGTTAAATTAAAGAGAGCTACCGATCCTGTACACCGGTTCTTCTCGGTGCAGCGGAAGGAAGCGCGTCGCGAGTCGTGGACCGAGGACACACGAACTGCAAGGAAGGGTTGTCTAGTGTTGACGATATGGCCCGATCGGGCGGGCCGGGAGCTCCTTCGGCGAGCTCCGGCGGCACGAGCATGATGAGCCTGACCGAGTACCTGGACGGGCCGGACGCCCTCGCCCGCCGCGCGGCGTCGTCGCTCGCGATCGCGCGGTCCGAGGTCGCGTCGCGGGCCGACGGCCCGCGCATCGTCGACGAGCCCGGGCGGGACGACCGGAGGACGCAGTCGTCCCGCCGCGCCTCGCTGACGTCAGCCTGGCGTTCCACCAGGGCCGCCGGCGACACCGTCGCGGACTTGACGAAGAGCTCGACGACGACGACGGATAAATCCACGTGGCGGAGCTGGAAGCCCGTTCGCGCGCTGTCGCACCTCCGGATGCGGCGCGCGGGGTGCCTCTTCTCCATCGAGGTGGCCGCCGCCCGCGGCCTGCCGGCGTCCATGGAGGGCCACCGCCTCGCGGTGACCGTACGCAAGGCCGAGACGAAGGACGGCGCCGTGCAGACCATGCCGAGCCGCGTCCGCCGCGACGGCGCCGCCGACTTCGACGAGACGCTCTTCGTGCGGTGCAACCTCCACTTCACGGGCGGGAAGGGCACGGGCAAGCCGCTGCGGATCGAGCCTCGGCGGTTCGTCGTGTCGGTGGTCGCCGTCGAGGCGCGGGGCGGCGTCTCCCTGGGGACGCACGCGGTCGACGTGAGCGCGCTCGTGCTCGACTCCCTTCAGAAGATGATGAGCAGCAGCTCCGATGGCGGGCGCCGGGTCAGGCGGTTCGACACGGCGTTCGCGCTCTCCGGGAAGGCTGCCGGTGCAGAGCTGTTGATCAAGCTCGGGTTCCAGCTGATGGAGGACGCGGGACTCAGCCTGAACACGCAGGCGGAGGACGTGGCTCCTCCGGTTGGTGGTCGTGCCAGGGCGCACGACAGAAACAGCTTCAGTATTTCATCAAGGAGCAGCACGCCCAAGCTTCCGTTGTCTCCCGTACATCAGAAGCTTGCGCAGGACGCTGCCATCTCGCCGTCCACGAGAGCGTACAAGCATCTCGTCAACAAGCTTCGCATCGACGAGAACGGGGGAGACGCCGCTGTACTGGGGAGCTCGCCGGCTCCGGCCCTACCTCATCATCAGACGAAGCAGCCCATCAGTGGCGATGAGGACAACGAGAAGGTTCCCGCGACCACCGAGGCGGGACTGAGCCTCCTCCTCCCGGAGTACGAGGTGGTCGAGAAGGGTGTGGAGCCGGTGGAGAAGGGCGTGGAGGCCGTGAAGGAGGTGGTCCACTACCAGCCGCACCGCGACGTGCTGCGCGAGCTGGACTCCATCGCCGAGCAGATCGAGGCCATCGAGGCGTTGATGACCAGCAAGTCGTCGCCCAAGGCGGCGATTGCGGCGGGGGATCAGCAGCAGCAGCTTCTGGAGGCGGACGAGCAGATGGTGACGGTGGAGTTCCTCCGGAAGCTGGAAGCGGCGGCGGACGACGACGTCAGGAAGAAGCTGAAGCAGGCCGTGACGCCACGAAGCAGCCAGCCTGAGTCTCCGAGGACGCCGCAGGCCCCGCCCGTGGTGCCGGACCTGGGCCCAACCCTGGGCCCGGCCGTGCAGACGCGCGACGGCGGGTTCCTCGTATCCATGAACCCGTTCGACGTGCCCCTGTCCAGCCGGGACGGGCCTCCGAAACTCGCGATGCAGGTGTCCCGCCCGTTCGTGCTCCCGGGCGCCATGGCCGCTACGGGCTTCGACGTGCTCCACAACATGGCTGCGGCGGGCGGCGCGGACGAGGTGCGCGAGAAGCTGGCGTCGTTTGGTCGGATGGACAACCTGACGGGGAAGGCGCCCGAGCAGGTCGGGTTCGAGGGCATCGCGGAGGCGGTGATCGGCGGGCGGCGGAGCACGGAGGGCGCGAGCTCGAGCGCGGCGCGGTCGGTGCAGCTGGTGCGGCGTCTGGCCTCCGCCGTGTGCAAGGGGAGGGGCGACCGCGTGGCCACGGGGATCTGGACCACGGGCGCCGACCCGGAGACGCTGGAGGAGGTGCTGGCCTTCTCGATGCAGAAGCTGGAGGCCATGGCCGTCGACGCGCTGGCCATCCAGGCGGAGATGGCCGACGAGGACGCGCCGTTCGAGGTGGGCGCCGCGGCGGGCGAGGCCTGCGTGTTCGACTCCCTCGTGCCCTACGACGAGTGGTCCGAGTCGTCGTCCCAAGGCGCATCGGACAGCAACAACAGCGGCCGCGTCACGCTGGTGGCGGCCGTGCAGCTGCGGGACCCGTCGCGGCGGTACGAGGCGGTGGGCGCGCCGATGGTGGCCGTCGTGCAGTCGGCTAGGCTGCTCGGCGCGGGAGGGCACGGCGGCGGCGGGAGGTTCAAGGTGCGGAGCCTCCACGTCGGCGGCGTGCAGGTGAGGTGCCATCAGCCATCGGCGGGAGGAGGAGCGGGAGGGAGCTCCACCTGGGGCGCGGAGAGGCAGAAGCTCACGGCGATGCAGTGGATGCTGGCGCACGGGTACGACCGTGCGGCCGCGGGGAGGAAGGCGGCGACGCCCACGGCGGCGCAGGTGAGGGCGAGGCGGCAGCGGCCCGACGTCATCTGGAGCCTGTCGTCGCGGGTGCTCGCCGGGATGTGGCTCAAGACGGTGCGCAACCCGGACGTGCGGATCGGCGCGAGCAAGTGTCATGTGTGTGATCCTTCCTCCTCGCCAAACGTAGCGGCGGCGTGAGTACGTGCATGCAACGCGCGTCTCGTTGCGTTTTGGCATCGCGTGGATAACAGTGGTGTATAATACTGGTAGTACGTACGTAGACTTTCTCAGTGTTGCCGAATTGTCAGTTTTGTGTAGTAGTGTACCATCATCGATTCTCATCATGTTACCGTTTCCTGTTTTTTTTATTGAACTCTCATGTTACCATTCCTGAATTAAAAAAAAAGAAGGATAAAATTTTGGATCCTCTAGCCTCTACCATGAACTGACAGTGCTTTGACCGATCGTGTAGTTGCCGTGGACCTCTTCCCTGAAGCCCATTCAGCTGAGCTGAGCCCAGGTCACCGCTTGGTTTTCCCACTTATTCACTGGACAGATCAGTCCTTCCCGTCGCGGTCACCCACCACCGCTCTCGCGATCACACCCCCCCGCGCCGCACCGGCATCCGATCCCCTGCCACAAGACTCATCGCGGCGGAATCGCACGGGGCAAGACCGCCTCCACCTCGTCGGCGCCGCCTCGCAATGGTGGTGCCCGCTAACTTTTGCCCAGGTTAGTTAAGGCTGCCGCACGGCGTGTGGTTGAACTCTGTTTTTGGGTTTCGCACGGACGTCAAGCCCGCCACGGATCATCCATCCACCACGTAGACGTACTTCTCTTCTGTCGCATCGTCCTGCAGCACACGCGTGCGGACACGACGATGCCAAGCCAATTTCACTAGGACCAATTAACAAGCTGCCGCTTGCTCCAATCCTATCAACTGTCAACTAAACCGCATCCTCATCCCTCGGTGAACTGTTCCCTTTGTCACACTGACGACGACAGCAACGAAACAAAAAGGTACAACAGGAAAACAAGGGCATCAAACGGGATGCGTTTCCATTTTCCTTTTTTTTTAAAAAAAAACTTTTACTGGATATATCGGGTAGCAACTAAACAAACAAACAAACAAATCACCGGTACATACACGACGACCAGACTCAGTCAGTCTTACAGAACACACACTATAAGTATACTGTCAAGTATACTAGACCACAAACTATGTACGTTATGTCCACAAACTTTGCCAAGCGGTGTGCGAACCAGATGAACAACCGGAGCGAACAATATCTTTGCGCCGCAGGAACATCAGCAGACTTGGGGAACCGCCTCCCTCACGGGTAAATCATGCTGCTTTGAGCTTTTTATTTATTTCTTTTAGAGGATGCATTTATAGTATAACCAGCGTGGTCAGTCTTAAGGCCTCATTTGACACAACTTATGAGGAAATAATTTATAGCATTGCAATAGTATTTCTATCGTAGTTATAAGGATATAAGCACTGAAAAGTTATAAAAATCAGCTTAATTCAGCTTATGTGTGCATTGAATAGTGTTCTACTATAGTGATAGTACAAAAAAAGTATATAAGACTATCTCCCACGGGAGACGCATCCGGTGACCCAAACCAAAATCCAAATTAGGTCTAAAACCTAGAATTCACGTCTTCAATGGAGACCTATTCACGAGACCTATTCTGGACTTCGTCTCGCTTGCGACCCACATTTGGAACACCGCTCTCACGACCCAAATGTCCAGAGCAGCAGAGCAGCCCACACCGAGCTCCTCCACGCCGAGCTAAGCTCCTCCCCACCGACCGCCGCCACCTCCGACGCGGTTGCTCGCAGCTCCTTCTCCACCGCCGACCAGCCCGCTCGAGCTTCTTCTACTTCGTCCACTGCGCTCGAGCTCCTTTGCCACCGTCTGCACGAGTTCCATCCGGTGCTCGAGCTCCAACGCTCACCGTCTAAGATCCGAGCCTCCCGAGGCCACAGGATGACACTGTTGCTCCATCCGATGACCTTCATAACGCATCGGACAACACTGTTGCTCTGTCCGATGACCTTCGCAACGCACCAGATGACACTATTAATCCGTCCTATGACATCTTCCTACAATTATTGACCTTCTCTTGTCGCCACTTGGATATATTTTGAATCTTCCGTTGATTTGGATCGATGTTTTTCAACCACTATAGTATCCTATTTTGAGTTTTGGATCTTCTCCACCGTTAGAGATAGCCTAAGGTGTTGAGGTAAAAGCAGCTATAAGTTATAATAAACTGGGTCTAAACTGCTATTTTCTAAGAACAATCATAATATGGTGATAAACCCGATAGTAAGCAATAAATATTTCTTGCTACCCGGTCATAACCATTGTGCAAACAGGTAATAGCTGAAACCGGGTAAGGGCGTCCACACTGGTGGTTGAGGAGGTAGCTTTACGGAGTACGTGTCGCACCACGGTCAATTCCTGTTCCTGACACCGTAGAGGTTGGTGCTTGCAGAGACCGCTGGTAACTAGCTATAGTCAAATCGGATTAATAAAGAAATCGATGCATGCAAACGTGGGGTGCTAAATGGCTGAGGAGGAATAGAAGAGCAATATAGTACTTTCTTGTGGAGCGTGCTAAAGTACACATGATTTGAGTCTATCTTCTCTAAGATCTACACGTAACTCTAGCAAACAAACAAGTGGAGCTGCTCTAAGAGTGCTACTGCCGGTAATAGCCAATAAAGAAAGATAGTTTTTTTTCTCTCACATAGTCTTTTACTATGCATGTTGAACTCCCGCTCCAGCTAGTTTCACCACACGATCATCCTGACTTAATTTTTTATGGAAATGTGAGCTCCACATTAATATATTCACACTATGAGGATTGAAACAACTTACTACCGAGATTGGTATCAAATATTGCTGTTGCTTTTTCCCTTTATACCACTGTTGCTATACTAATAGCACTGTAGCAATAGTGCCGTAAATTGCTGGAACATAAGTCTTCCCAAATGGTCCTTAGGGTTCCTTTGGTAGGGATTATTTACTTTTATGAGTTATTTTCAGCTAAAGTTATACTAAACAGAGAGTTGAGAAAACAACTTATGTAAAGAAGCGGTGATAAGTGGATGGCCATTTTGCTGAGCCCAAGCGATGAAAACCGGCTTTTTGCCGCTGCGCGACTCCCTCCTTTTCCCTCTGGTACCCCTTCGGCATGTGTCAAGAAAAAAGGAAAAAGCATCCCCATTGCCCACTCGTGTTTGCTCCCTCTCTCTTGTTCTTCTCCATCGAGCAGAGGTCCTTAGATCTCATGAATCCTCACCAGCCGGCATGGGATGGAGGGGGGAACAGCGGCCAGGCCGTGCAAGATGGTCCATCTGACGATGGAGCGGCTCAGGCAAACTCTACGGTGGCTGGGCCAGGCACAATCGGGCCCGCCGGTCCGGGCGCTGCCGCCCATGGTCGAGTCGGTGCGAGGTCATTGGTAGGCGTGGGCGCCGGCGCGAGCATGGCGGCGACTGCGGTTGTGGGTCCGCATGTCGCTACCCACGGTGGCGGGTGGATTGGATCCCCGCCCCCTAGTGCCTGGCCGCGCGACCCCCATGGCATAGCAGCAACGACGGCGGGTGAATGGCAGCGCGACCCCCTGCTGGCGTATTCAATTCTAGGGATGATTTGCGTAATTCCGAAGATGAGGTGCAGATTCCGGTTCGTGGATCCTCAGTTCGCCGCGGACGAGGAGGTGGACGGTCCGGCAACCGGGGAGGCAGACCGGCCAGAGGCCAAGAAGGTGGGCGAGGTGGTTGATGGCCACGAAGGCCACCTGTTCCTGTCGTGCCTACTGCTATCGACAAGGAAGAGACACCTGCAAGGTCACAACATTGAAAATGTGATAGGAATCGAGATTATGTTCCAACAATACCTTCAAGGTATAGGAAGTATGTTCCATCCCAAAATACATTAGATACATCAACAACTCAAGCTAATGATCGCTCAATGATAAAATTGCTAAGGCAATTTTTCTTTCTAGATCAAGATGAACTTGTATCGTTTGATGTATGGTTGCATGCTATATAATGGACCTACACTATATATATTTTGATGATCGTGTTTATTAGATCATGGAGAACTTATAGTAATGTATATTTAATGACTAATGTCTTCTTCTTTTATCTAATCATTTTTCTTATTTTAATTTATTTCAATACCGCATTAAAAATCACCTAAAATATATGACTATACTTGACTTTAATCCTAGGGGCATGGTAATCATTTGACAAGTATAATATGTTTCTAAAAATACAGCAGAAGCTGTTTTGCCAAACGGTTTGATTGGATAAGCTACATAAGGCAGAATAAGTTGAAAAACTGCTTTTAACTGATTATCCAAAGCTAAAGCTATTTTTTGTGTGGGTTAAAACTTTAACCCTACCAAACAGACCCTTAGTATTACTAATATGTGAATAGCCCAAGTTAGTCTATGTGAAATAAAGTGAAAATTATACTATACTACATAGAAGAAAACAAGATCAATTCAATCGCCAATTCCACAACACATTAGGTATGCTTCTTCTACAGTCTATTCAAGTTTCGTCTCTCATCAATAATAAACAAATTGCTATCACACATTCTAAAAAGTATAAATCATATATGATTGTCGGTAATTGGTGGTACTTACTTACCACTTCCATTAAATCACTAATCTCAGTATTTTTAAAGACAAAACCACATCTTCCCAGTCCTCTAAGCTCACCCATAGTAATCACACCTTTGTTTTCGATATCCACTGCCTTGAAATTTATCCTAATCCAGCAATCTCTTGTACTGAAAGACGCTCCACAATAATCTGGATTTACAACAATATAGTAAACTTACTTAAACTACTAATAAAAAGGTAGAAATATTATTGCATTATGGTCGTCCTAGCACCAAGTACTCATATCTGAGTCGATCTAGAATGACAGCTGAGAGAAATACAATCACATGGTAAAAGCATACTGGTAAATTATCTCTAATTAAGATTGGAGGCGGCATTGAAGCACAAATATGGGTAGATGACTAAAAAAAACCACTTGTGCTAACGTTAATGATCACCAATTTGAATATAGTCAAATATTGCATTATTAAAAAAAACCACAAGCTCTGCGTAAGCAAGATTTAAGACTACTTAAGTCTGAACCAAGCAATTTTTCCAAAGTAGCTTCATTTGAACTCTGATGGCAGGAATCTATGCCGATGAAGGTTGAACAGTTCCATCACATAAGGATCCAAAAGCAAAAATAAAAACTTTAGCAACTCCAAATATTTTTCAAAAGGCAATGCTTCTCTAACGTGCAAAAATAACTATGCAATAACAACTTTTATATAACAGGGACAAGTGAAAAACATACCAGCAGAGCCAATTTCTTCAACTTATTCACAGCAGATAGTTCTTTGTCATGAGAAAAAAACAGTTGGTTTTAGATGATTAATAGCCATTGCATTATAACATATTCACGGATGCTCTAGGCATTAAATATAAAGATAATTAGATGGCACACAAGTTCTATTTGTCACTCTTCGATCTAAAAATACTTGTAGCAAAATTTCCTGACATAAAAATAGGATGTGAAATCACTCTATGAAAAAGAAATACGCATTAACATATATAAGATGATGAAATGGTGTTGCAATGGTACTAACTTAGCACTTCACATGCTTTCAATCGTTGTGATGAACAAGGGCAGAGCATTTTTCTGATGAGATCCTTTGTGCTATCTGAAATCCTGTGCCATTGGCTTAAATCAAAGTCCGGTCATTTTTCATGACAAACATCTACTACCTCCGTTCTAAAATATAAGTATTTGTTGACTGAAAGCATCACGTTTGACCACTTGTCTTATTCAATCTATTTTATAAAAATAGAAAAATAAATTAGTTATATGTAAAGTATATATAATAATAAAATATGTTATAATATAATAAATAATAAATTTATAATTTTTTTAAATAAGATAAATAATCAAACATCATTATTAAAAATTAATAAATACTTACATTTTAGAACGGAGGTAGCTCTCAATGCATGAAAACAAAGTTTGTCCATTTTGAGAAATGGGCGTGCCCTTCTCAACCGCGCCCGGAAATGATCCAAACAGGCCCACTTTTCGTGAAAGCCCAGTCCGCAAGCAAAAGCAAAAACGCTGCCATGTCACCGATCCGCGCTTATCAGTTCCAACCAATCAAATGTCCTGGGTACCAATCCAACGGCAGGCCACCCCTCTCATTCCACGCCACCGGATCGACCTCAACCTGACCGTCCATCTAGCCACATCACCAATCCGCGCCGAGTCTCCCCAACCATCCACAGTTCCACACCACCTTCCCACGGATCGCTCCCCACCCTTTTCCGCCTACAAATACTTGTCCACCTCACTCCACCGTTCCCCATCTCACAAAATCCTCAAATCCTCCTCCCTCTCAAATCCTTCGAATCCTCCGCGTCATCAGCGCCAAGCCGCCGTCGTCGAAGTTAGCCATGTCGGGCCGCGGCAAAGGAGGCAAGGGCCTGGGCAAGGGCGGCGCCAAGCGCCACAGGAAGGTGCTCCGCGACAACATCCAGGGCATCACCAAGCCGGCGATCCGGAGGCTGGCCAGGAGGGGCGGCGTGAAGCGCATCTCCGGCCTCATCTACGAGGAGACCCGCGGCGTGCTCAAGATCTTCCTCGAGAACGTCATCCGCGACGCCGTCACCTACACCGAGCATGCCCGCCGCAAGACTGTCACCGCCATGGACGTCGTCTACGCGCTCAAGCGCCAGGGCCGCACCCTCTACGGCTTCGGCGGCTGATCTGGGTCGCTCGCGTATGCTAGATCAATTAGGGCTCTATGTTTGTCCAAGGGAGGTTGGGTGTTGTACTTGTGGTGTGCTTTGTAGCTGCGGTGCGTGGTGTTTGTAATCGACTGCCTCTGGGTTGAATTGGAGATTAGAATGCTAATTTATCGATGAAACTGATGTTATGTGATGACTACTGTTCATCGATTACTTTGTCGGTCTGATGGATCAGTTAAGTTTTTCATGTGATGATTTGGGGGTGGTTCATGATCTACAACAGTTTAGTAGAGTAAAATTATTATAGAAATTGTATTAATATTTTTCTGATGGTGTTTTTTTTGTCTAGTTCAGACTTGTGGTAGCCACTAATCAATCACCACCGACTCGTGAATTGATTAGTTTTAGAGGAGCGCCTGCAGACTGCGGTTGCCGATTCAACACGCACCCTTTGATAACGAGTTTGGCAGCATGCTAAATCACCACCGCAATCCGTGGGACGAAATTCGCAGCGGGGGAAATGTGTGGCCTGCACGGAAATCTCCCTGACTCCATTCCATACTTGTGAATTCTGGACCGAAAATCTCAAATCTCCATGCCGTGCTCCTGGATTTTGGAGGGAGATTCCAATTTCCGTTCCCAATTTTGAACGTGCGCTGCACAGTCGCATTGAGATCCGATTGACGTTCTGACAACGTTGACCTGCTATCAATCTGTCGCTCGCTTAACAAAGCCGGATAAATCACACGCCATTAATGGAAATGATAGCAGTCCGATGTCTTAAATCTGAAGCAGTCGCACACGCCTAGGCCCTGTAGTAGCAGAGACACACGGCAACCGGTTCGCAGGTAGGGACCAACCGCACCGACGTCCCTCCCGACCGGTAAAGGCCGGCGGCGGCCCCTCCTCTCCGCTTCCCACCCGCTTGCCGTTCCGCTGTTCCCATCCCGCCGACCCGCTCCGCCACTCCCCCACCATGGCACCAACCCACCCCCGCGACACGACCACGACGCGCCTCTAATCCCACGATCCCGCTCCATCGTCCCGGCCGCCTAACCTGCTCCCGCCCCGCCCCGCCCGCGATCCCGCGCGGCGCACCCAGATCTGGCGGCGGCATCCCTCGCCGAGACGAAGCGCACGGGGTGAGCGGGACCGGCGGGCCGTCCGGTCGATGGTTTCGGCCGCGGCACAGGCGGGCGTGGTCGCGGCGTGCGTGGTGCTGTTCGTCCCCATGGGCCTGGCCGGCTGGCATCTCAGCCGGAACAAGGTGCTCTTCTTTTCCGGCGCGCTCTTCATCTCGCTCGCCGTCGGGGTCCACCTCTCCCCGTACCTGCCCTCCCTGCCGCACCTCCTCGCCGCCTCCTTCTTCCTGCCCCACCCGGGGGGCACCCCATCGTCCGCCTACTCCTCCGCCTCCTCGTCCTGCGTCCCGTTCCTGCACCGCGTGTCGTGGTCGGACTCCGCCGCCACCGGGCGGACTTGGGCGTGGCCGCCCTCGCTCGCGTCCACCTGCGGTTTCGCGCGGCTGTCCCGCGACGAGGCGTCCCTGCTGCTCAACGGCTCGTGGGTGATGGTGGCTGGGGACTCGCAGGCGCGGCTCCTCGTGCTCGCGCTGCTGCGCCTCCTGCTCGACCCGGCCGCGGCGGCCGCGGCCGAGCCGGACCTCTTCCGCCGCCACAGCGACTACCGGGCCACCGTCCCCGCGCGGGGCATCTCCGTGGACTTCGTCTGGGCGCCCTTCGAGAGCAACCTCACGCGCCTGTTCCGCGAGGATCTGCGCCTCGCGCCACGCGTCCCCGACGTGCTCGTCCTCGGATCCGGCCTCTGGCACATGCTCCACGTCACGGACGCCGCGAGCTACGGAGACGCCCTGGCGTCCGTCACTGCCGCCGCCAATTCGCTCCGCTCGCCGCTTCCCGTGCCTCCTCCGCATATGTTCTGGCTAGGCCTGCCCCGCCTCGTGAACCACATGCTCAACACTGAAGCCAAGAGAGCTCACATGAACGACACCATGCTGCGTTCCTACGACCGCGAGGTCGATCAGAGGGGCCTCTTGCGTGGTAATGGTGGCCCGTGCATGCTCCTTGATGTGGGGAAGCTCACGCAGGGTTGCGGGCAGCAATGCGCTGCTGACGGAATGCATTACAATGGCGAGGTGTTCGACGCCGTCCTGCATATCATGCTCAATGCATTGGTGATCGAATCACAGCAAAGGATTTGAGTGGGTGGGGGTTGTTGAACAGGTTTGCTCCCACCCCCTGTTCTTTTAGTCTGTTACAATACACGGGTAACTAGAACTTGTTGTGAATTAGGAAGGTTCTTTGATTGCTTTGACATTTTGGTCGCTTGTCAGGAATCACTCTTGTATTGGTCAAACTTAGATTGTAAAATAGGGACATCTTAGAACCTCACTGTTTTTGGCTGAGTGGCAAAACCGAGCTGGTTGTGCTGTATACTAGTACTATTTTTCTTGGGGAATAACAAAGGTGGTGATTCTGACATTTAGGCAAGAGAGGATATCATGCAATAGTGCAATACCCAGCACAAAGTAACATTTTCATTTTGGCATTAGAAGGTGTCATTGTTTTTCTAACTTCATGTGCTTCTCTGAATCAGTTCTGTGATGATTGACGATGCTGCCAGCACTGTTTTCATCAAGCTAACAAATTATAGTATAAGATCTATGAGTAACCTGTTGAATTGGAACTCAATTTGCCCATAAGAATGTGCTACCTAACATGGCTGTATACTTTTCGCCACCATTTTTAAGTTTTGTGTTATTCTGAATCTATAAGCCTACAACAATTGCTGTATGCTGAAGACAACAAATATGGCCAAACACCTGAACACAAGATTAATAAGTGTAGCAACCTTAGTTTGTGAAAGATTATACTGAGAGTGCAAATGATTGTTGGACAAATGGTTTAGTGTGTACTGTGTACCGACTCTTACCTTTCTGCTTCATTTAGTGTTTGTTTTTTGCTTAGTATGTTTATACTGCTCACCAGTAATTTGGCACCACGGAGCTCGCTAAATGTAACCCAGAAAATATTAGGTTTCAAATGTATCAAGTAAGAGCTTGCCATATAGGCATTTGGACTTGTCAGAAGATCATGCCCCATAATTTCTCGATTCTCACAAAACTAGTATACAATTTTTTTACATTTTTGTGTGAGTGTCCTTGTTATGATGGTTCATCTAAGGAGGCTCCTTAATTCTGTTGTCGTTCTGTAAGTGAGCTGCTTCCAGTTGTATAGGCTTGTAACTGATATAGCATTGCATCGCAGTGTGTGGACGTGTGGTCATCAGAAAGTGCCATAGTGAAATGTACATGGAGCAAGCATTTAAATATAATCTTATTGCTTTGCTTTTGTGGATGTTGTTCACTTTGTTAGAATTATTGATTCATTGGTAATTCTCCATATGATGTAAGATGTGCCTGTGCTATCTATAATAGTTTGACTTCAAGTGGATCAGTTATCTTTCCATGTAGTGTTCTTTCTGTGCTAGTAGATGAATTGGAGCCAACAAACCTAAGAATGTAAAATTACTGAGTGTTCTGTTTTTTCTCAAGACCCAGAAATACATTAACATGGAAGATAAACTATTATATACTTCCATGACCACTTGACTGCAGGTTTGGTTGACCCTATTCATTCTAGTCCACACATGATTTTTGGTGCAATTAAAAATTGGCTTTCATGAGAAATTCATGGGAGCATGTTCATGCACACACATAATCTTGTGTTCATGGCCACTTCACTTACCACTTCACTGCAGGTTTGGTTGAACCTTTTGTCTAGTCCACACATGATTTTGGTTGCAATTTAAAATTTGCTTTCCTGAGAAATTCATGGAGCATTTTCATGCACACACACATAAGCTTGCTGTTTCAGGATGATAGATAACGAGAAAGATCTGTGGCCGTGCCTTCTATTGACCACTGGCAGTTTATCCGGTTGCTGGCCATCTCTTGGGCTGTTGAGTGTACCAGCAATCGGTAGTCCCAAGGCTTGCCTATGAGCTACCCGGTGGCCACCGCCTCCACCTTTCGCCTCTTCAGCTCCAGTGTCGTCTCTCGTCTGAGGCAAGCATAGAAGAGAGAAGAGATGGTACATTTCCTGTTGCAGGTGGATTTATAAGTCAGCTGGAGTTACGCATCTGTGTGTTAAGAATGCCTGGGTGAAGGACAACCTACTCGACTTGACACACAGATGCAGTCGTTCAGACATGGTTGCTAATACATGTAGGCTCCGGCAAGCTTTGGTAATTGCAGCACACCAGATATTGCAATGTTTGATCCCTTGATTTATAAGCTAATGTTAAATGGGATGGGGTCTGAAACACTGTTGGTCTACTCTGGGTATTTGACGGAAGATGATTTGTTCAGCCAAGTGTCCCTCCAGAAGAAACATATGGCCGCGTGAGCAGCAGAGGGGCTGAGAAGAAACTTAAATGGAATAGAAGAAAAAGCAAGAGAGCAGAGAAGGTAAAGAAAAATGTGTCTAAAACATATTATCCTGTAAAGTACATGATACTTTTTTTTCGAAGTATTGTAAGCATTTGGTACTGGGTGCAAATGACGTTGGATCACCCTTTAATTTTGATAGATTTGTTTTGAACTCGTAGATCAAGGTTGGATCTAGGATTTATCGACTGGGGCATCTGATTTGAAGAGAGGACGATGTGTGGCATATCTGTTACCAACAGATCTCGTAATACGCGCATTTGGTGCAGTGTTTGCTTCAGGGGTGGAAGTGGAAAGATGTCTTATGTTGAATTCTTCCTTTTTGGCTAGGAAATTCTGTTGAAATTTAATTGAATATGTTACACATTGATATTATGACAACGTTTTAGCTCAAAATGAATTAGAAGTGTTGTCTTACTGTCATCCATAAAAGCCAGAGGGGTTTATTTCTACATTGGATTTGGGGAAAATTGGTTCAGTAGCATCGGAAGTTCTGTGTTCACGGAAAATACCACTGAAAGTTTAGAGTAATACCACTGAAAGGTGCATGTCTACTCGAAAATTACCATTAGCCTAACTTCTGGACAAAATGCCCTTACCCCTTCGTTTAGCAACAACATAACAACTCAAACCGAATAAAAAAAGACAGCAGCCCAAACAAACAACACAGTATCACAAACTGAGAATGAGATAGCATCTTGATTGACATCACACATGGTTCAGAGTACAAATGGCTCAACTAACAAAAGCATGGTTCGATGACATATGGTTTAGATTAGATTCAGATTATACAAACTAACAAAAGCAATGCCTCCTCGTGACATAAAAGCATAGGGTCCTGCTACACATAGCACTAATTTATGATGAGCCTTCGAGCAATGCCTCCTGGAGAGATCTCCATTTCTGCTGCCCTACTTCTAGTTACAGGCCCTGTGCTAGTTGGAGTAGAAGGAGAAGCTCCCATGCTTCTTGTTGTTGGCCTCGGACTGACCGGTGGAGTAGAGGAAGAGAGTTTTGATATTTTTCTTGTCTTTGAAGTAGTTTCTGTTACAGTATCACTACAGCCCGAAGCAACAACTCTTCCCTTTCTCTTCCTAGCACAAGAAAATAAGAGATAGAGGGAAAGAACCAAAGTCAAGAAAAAAAATAAGAGAAACAACATCACAAGTAAAAGTGCAAAAACAGGATAGATTAACATTACCTTGACTTGACACAAATAGAAGGTGGCATTTCAGCACTTAATTCTGCTAGGGGCTCACTGCAAGTCTTCTCAATATGTCCAAACCCGAAGCATCTTTTGCATTGATAAGGGCCTCTTTTTCCAGCCTCACTGCTGCTCTTAATCCTCTGAACTCTCGGCCTACCTGCAGGCCTCTCTAACTTAGGAGGAACCATGACAAACTCAGGATCAACTACAGGCCATTGTGTCTTGTCAACCATCGGGTTAATCTCAAACTGATAAGTAGCCTTGAAGCGTTCCACCGAGTAGTAGTCATGCACATAGTCCTCAATTTTAACTTGCCTCAGGGAACCGATAAAAGCAATGACATGGGTGCATGGTTTCTCAGATATTTGCCACTGACCACAAGAACATGTCTTGCTATCAAAGTTCACTTTTTCGGCACCGTTTGCATCACATCCAGCAACTTTCTTCTTGAAATACCTCCATTCTTCATCAGCCCCAAGAGGATCATCTCCTTCTGCATCAAAACCAGGATTCATATAGTGCTCTTTCTCTTCCTCCTCTACTCTATCAGGACCAGCTATTTTAACCCCATGTTCTGGTTCATTTGCCCATACTAGATCAACAACTTCAGGAACTATGGACTGATCGTTGACTATGATTTGCAGCTCACTCTCCTCAATTTTCGGTTCAATCTGTAGCTCATTCATCTCATGCACAACAGCCAAGTTGTCATCACACTCATTCATTTCAGACCTACCAACAGTCATGATAAACTTGACAATTTTTTACGCTCGTAACAAAGTTAATAGCTCTTGGTCACTACCGAGATGAACCATTTCACCGTTGTGTCCATCATACCAGAAATGTGCCTCCTGATTGCTTGCCCAGCTATAATGTTGGAAGACATCTTTCTCCATATCAACTATGGAATACTCGTCTGAATCAACCCACCATTCCAACTTTCTAACCTTATGATACACAGATTGACCATCTTCGACTGATTGGAATGAGGTGACATCAATCTCTACCTTACAAGCATTCTTCTCATCAAACCTAAAAGAGTAGCAGCACATTTGAGTTAACAATTGTACTGTTTCATATTCAGTTCAACAATTGACAAACAATGCTGCCAATTACCACAAATCGTCCATATATTTCAACAATTGACAAACAATGCTGTGTAAATGGTCGGATGGGGCTGTCCAAGCTATGTAACAATGATAGTTAACAAAATAGTTCGATATTATTAATGTGGTTTGATATTAAATAATATTTATTACTATAAATTATCACTAATAAGTATTAAGATGTTGATTAGTGAGAGAGAGAGCTCGATTATGTTAGAAATTAGAATTGATGATGATTAGTGTTTTATTATTGATTAAAACTTGCTATGAAAAGGTTATGTGTGTTGGAGCATATTAATTAGTGTATACTCACTCCATCCTAAATATAAGCATCCTGATTATGCTTCTGAGTGTCCACATTCATATCATCTTTAATAAATCCGGACATCCTCTTGTTTACTTCCTCCATCTCAAAATATAAGTATTTGTTGACTTTTAGAATCACATTTAATATTTGACTTACTATAAAATTAGTTAAAAAATTTATTTATTTTATTTGACTTATTTTATTATTAGGTATATTTTAAATATGACATATTTATTTTTATATCTTCACAAAAGATTTGAATAAGATGAACAAATGCTTACCTTTTCCGATAGAGGTAGTAGTTTTATTGAAGATGCTATAAATCTCATGAATAAGAAATACTTATATTTTGAAACGAAGGTGGTAGTTACTCCCTCTGTTCCACAATGTAAGTATTTAAAGCATTCAAAAATTTGTTCACAATCTAAGCATTCTTATGGATAAGATAAAATCTAGGTTGGTAGGAAATTAATGAGGTAGTGTAAAATAAGGAGTATATATGACTTTTTCTATATTTACTAAATTTATATTTGAATCTTAGAAATGCTTATATTATGGAACGAATGAAGTAATTGTTATTATTTTAAAAAATAAAATACATTGGTGATCCCTGAACTTATTCCATAGTACTATCTAGGTCCTTAAACTTATAAATTGCAAAAATGCATCTCTGAACTTGTCTCTCGATATAATCTAAGTCCATGAACTTGCAAATTCTTAAAAGCACGCCATTAAACTTGTCCCCTATATCGTCCTAGGTCCAAATCTCTAATGACACAAATTCTTGCTTAGGTGACACATCGCGTGGAGCCATTGTCTTCAAGTATCAATGACATGTGATGCTTGCTTGTCTCATCTATCTCTTCCCCTTCTGCCTCTTTGCAGCGGGCTTCCACCACGGTCCACGGCATAGTGGCCCATTGCCTGCTCTTTGTCATTACCATCGTCATACGTGTTGTTGTCCCATCAATAGTGAGCAAACAGACGATCTCTAAACCCTATAACTATTTACCGATCCATATAATCTCATGCTGAAGTCTACTTCTATTATTCTCTACCTAAAGCGCTCTAAGATACATCACAATTGGTAAACAGTGTCATGTGGAATACCACATAGGCAGATTTGTGCATTAGATAGAAGAGATAAGCTTTTAACAATGCGTTTATGTAATTTACAATTTCATGAATCTAGATAATATCGGGGGACAAGTTTAAGGGTGTACTTGTGCAATCTGTAAATTTATGGACTAGATGACACTACTAAACAAGTTTAAGGACCATAGATGAATTTTACTCTATTTAAACTTAAGCTCTATAATTTTATTAATTGCTTAGTCTATCTCAATTTATTTAGAATTAAAAGTTTAGTAGTAGTTGTTGTAATTTTGTTAATTATTCTTGTCCTATCTGTTTTTATCTAACCAACCAAACTTGAAATTAGATCGTCCCATCCATATAACTAAACACATGACTGATCATCCCATCCCAAAAACTGAACACATCTCCAAGCTTCAAATGTTAGATGAGCTGTAAAGTATTATTATTTGAGTTGGCCACCTTATCATCTTATCATAGTTCGAGTACATATTAACACATTTATTTAAAGTAGAAAATTTGAATCCCATCCCGTGTTTTTCTTGCTTTTTACAGATTAGTTGGCTACCTTACCAAATATTCTGTTTAAAAAATGTTATGCGATTACTGACTAGTGTGTAAATATGACTTATATAGTAGATCTAGATAGATGAGAATAGTTCTGTTGCACGTCTGGTTACAATTTATGCCTCTCATGATCCTCCTGTACACCGACTCAAAAAAAAAAAATCTTGCTTTTTACTGACCGAGAGCATTCCTCTTCATTAATACATCATTAGACATTAGTGCTAGAATCAAGCAGCTGTCATATGCCCTGAAATGTCCACATAATTTGCGTCCTAATTGTCGATCTGAGTTTAATTGCAAAATTACCTCACCTTAAAATACTCCTATAAAATGTGCTGTAAAAAAAAAGGAACATGGTTGTGGCCATTCAGTCGGTGGAGAAGAGACAACAGCCGCACACAGCTAGTTACACTCCCAATTGTCCCAAATCTCACACTAGTCACCTAGATAGAAGAATTTTAGCCCTTGTCGCTCCCAAATCCCCAACCAATAGCGAAGCAGCGGCCCGCCGTGCCCTCGTGCTTGCCGCCGCGCGTAACGCGAAATGCGGCGCCCGCACGGCGCTGGCGAGTGGAGGCGAGACCATGATCCCGGCGGCCTCGATGGCGACGAGGAGGAGCGGCTCCAGGCGCCGCCGGCGAAGGACAGCCCCGGGGACGCGCTGTGGCGGTGGCGGAGCCAGTGGCTCTCCGATGTCGTGCTCTCGTGGTCCGTGGATCAGATCCTCGACAAGGAGATGCTCCGCGACAAGGTGAGGAAACCAGCCGCCTGCGCGCCCCCGCCTCCCTCCTTCACCCTCTTTCTTCCGGTGACCCACGCGGATCGAGATACTGCGTGGGGTTTTGCGCGTCGACGAGAATCTCTCCCTGAGCCGTTTTAGGTCAAGGCGAGGTCGTTTTGGGGTGCCTCCTGCAACCTGCATTGTTCTTAGGTGCTGAATAGGTTGAATTCGTGAACCTTTAGTGTCAGCGTGGAATATCTGCTACCCTTGAAAGCTTACGTTTCGTGCATCTAGATAAGCATAAATGTTGATATTTTTCTGGTCTGATGTCAACATATTTCAATGACTTACCAATAGAAGTGAAATCATTCTCATATTCTTTAGCTGATTTATGGATTGTGTTTACTGAGTATTTGCAAATTCAGCTTCACTGGCTGAGTTTTTGTGAACTGCCATTAAATAAACTTATAGATTGATGGAGGTAAATTGCTTTTACAGGTATCAAAGATACCCGAGACATTTAACAGCATGGAGCAGTACATGACATCGTTTTTCGGGCCACTTTTGGAGGAGGTCCGGGGTGATATGTGCTCAAGCATGGAAGACATCTCTGGAGCTCCATATGCTAGTGTGCAGTCTGTCGATTCAATGAGGAAGGGGAAGGGGAAGGGGTTGTATGAGATCAAGCTTGACAAATGGAGCGGAATGTCTAACCATGGCTCTTGGATTGATAGTTACAAACCAAAATCAGCAGATGTGTTACTGATTTTAGATACAAGACCATCGACTAAATCTGATATTCTCAGACATTCTGAATCATGTGTCATTGTTTGGGTTACCAAGGTTCATCATGGTAATAAGTTGACAGTCAAGGCTTCACGGTTGATGGAGACTGGGAATCATGGAGATGAGCGGGTGCAACGGGGTGTCAACAAGTATGACAAGATGTATGCTGAAAGTTTAGATGAGTCCTGGCACATTCTAGATCAAGAAGCAATGGCTCCAAAATCAAGCAACTCTTCTGTGCACGACAGTGTACGGAAAGAACCACAACAAGTTGTGAAGTGCAGTGGTCCACAAAGACAAAATGGGAACGGGCTGAGTGATTCATCAAGGCGGTGGTCCTTCTATGCCTTGTACCTGACTAATATGATAACATATGACCGCGTTTGGGTTGTGCTCCGCAGGGGTTTGACAATGGACTCAAAAATCATTCATAGCATGTTCGCCAGAAAAGATCACGTGAGTTTTTCATTTAGAAAGTTTGTTTCCATGACTAGTTTGCAGTGTACAAGAAAATACCATTTTGCCATGTTAAATTGCCTATAGTTTTGCATCTGAGGATGGTATTTTTTTTTATCATCATATATCATGCCTTTTCTGTTATGATATCTTGTATAATATATGTACATAGAGTGCATTTGGTTTGTATTTTGTACCGAATCTACAATCTGTTTGTTTAATCACACTCTATTGAACTATATGTTGCAAACTCTTTCACTTCTCCAACAATCCTGCATCTATTCAACATTGTGATTTATAGGTTCTGATACCATTGACATGTGTAAACAAGACTACCAGAGTCTACTGAAATCATTTAAAAACTGGCTTATGAAAGTCAAATTTATTTATCTTATTGCTTACCAGTTGACCTTGTTTAACTGTGTCTGTAACTTATGGATTAGATTAATCCTCCCTATCATTATGTTGCCATAACAGCTAAATTAACCCATTGTTATGCTGCCAAAGTTAAATTTAACAACAGTGCCTCATTGATGATTCCATAGTTTTATTTTCTGCCACACTTAACTTGTTGTACTAAATGAATACAATATGTTGCATTCTTAAATCCAGAAACAGATGCATTTTTTTTCTTACAATGCCACAATTTTTATGTTATGCGTTCCCGTCTTTGTTTTTTGATTCACAGTTGAGCACTGATTTCTTCGAATTGATTCTATAGGCACTTGGACACTGTAAATGCTGCAGTACTAATTCACATGATCGTATCAAAGGTGATCTCTGTAATTTTAAGTTGAATGACTCACAGCTTGATGCAATAGCAAGTTGTGTTTCAGCAAGTCAGTGCTACCACAGATCTTCTGTGGGGCTAGTTTGGGGCCCACCAGGTACGGGTAAAACTACAACAGTTACAGTGATGCTACATTTACTTCTGAATCAGGAACAGAGAACTCTTGCCTGTGCTCCAACTAACATGGCTGTCTTACAAGTGGCTTCTCGACTTCTTGAACTAAATGGGGATTTCTCACTAGGTGACATTGTTTTATTTGGCAACAAGGATCGCTTGCAAATTAGCAAGGAGCTGTCAAAAATATATTTGGATGATCGTGTACAGAAGTTGTTAAGCTGCTTCAAGGAGTGGAAGCATTGCGTGGATTCTCTTGTACATTTTCTAAAAAATTGTGTTTCTCGGCACAAGATGTCTGTAGAAATACAACATGCGAGTAGTGATGCATGCAACCTTACATTTAAGAAGTATTTTACAAGCAAATTTAGCACTTTAGCCAAGGACATGGTGGCATGTATAGATACATTCTACGATCATCTGCCAAGGAGTTCCCTGGGCAAGAATTTAGATAGAATGATGCTTGCCAAAAGATTGGTAGATAAATTGCAGCAGTTTGCGAGTGGAGATGATGTCTCTGATCAGCTGCTGTTTACAATCTTTATGCCTTCTGAGGAACCTCCTGAGTCTTCTATTAGTCATGATGACCTGATAGATGATACAGTTGATGGCCTTCATGACTATAACATTGATCTCCCTCTAGATAACCCTTTTGACATAAAGTGTCACTGCATGAAAACACTGACGGATCTTTCGAAGATGCGACTTCCTTGTGAAGACAATGACCTTTCTATCAAAGACTTATGTTTGAAACAAGCAAAGCTTATATTCTGCACTGCCTCTGGCTCATATGACTTGTTTAGACTGCAAAGTGTGATGCCTTTAAGCATCCTAGTTATTGATGAGGCAGCACAACTAAAAGAATGTGAATCACTGGTTCCTCTTTTACACCCTGGGATAGAACATGTATTATTGATTGGGGATGAAAACCAGCTATCGTCACTGGTAAAGAGCAAGGTATGTCTATCATGTGATCATCTTCGAGGGTCAGTTTTCTGTCATATGCTTCTACCAGTTATTATCTTCAAATCTCTACAATTACTCATACTTTCTCCTTTCTCCAATTTTGCTAGATTGCCAAAGACGCTGACTTTGGACGAAGTCTGTATCAGAGACTGTGTACATTGGGTTACAGCAAGCACTTGCTGGAAGTACAATATAGGATGGACCCTTGCATCAGTAAATTTCCGAATGCCAGTTTTTATGATAACCGGATTTTAGATGGTCCCACTGTCAAGCAGGAAGGCTATGCCAGGCGCTATCTCCCCGGTCCTATCTACGGAGCTTATTCATTCATTCATATTGAAAATGACATGGAGATGCTTGATAATCTTGGCCAGAGTTCCAAAAATATGGCTGAGGTTGCTGTAGCAGCTAATATAGTTGAACGACTTGCAAAAGGTACATATCTAAGGATTCAGCTTTTATATAGCATGCTGGAAGAAATAAATATTAAGATGTTAGGATGCTTTGGTGCCTTGGTAGACCTACTTACTGTTGTTTGTAAACTGCTCCAACTGAAACTTTTGCACTGTGTTGGTATCGTTATTCAGTACACTGGGCTGCTGTTACTGGATAGAAGTAGCCGATGATAACACTTTGAAGATTGTGATTTTTTTTCTGACCTATGCCCTTTGGCATTGTGTTTGACATGTGAAACGTGATGAGAACAGGGCATGGCCTCCATTTTTTACCAGAGTCAAAACATTGTTTTCAAATGAAACATGTGTGTTAAGTGTATTAGGCTCAGCTTTAGCTTGCAGCCGTACATGACCCTAGTAGTAACCATTTTTCATCGTTTACTTCCAAGGTTATCAAAATTCCATTTTTAATTATTTTTAGGTGAGCTTTTTTTTGTTTTGAGCTAAACATATTCTGAAAGTGATATTTTGTGTAATCGGTTTCACATAACTATCCATTGGTATGGACTGCAGAATGCTCTGAGAAGAGGCAGAAAACTAGTGTTGGTGTAATATCTCCATACACGGCCCAAGTTATTGCATTACAAGATACACTTGGAAGAAAGTTTGAAAAGCATGAGTTCCTATCTGTCACAGTAAAATCTATTGATGGATTTCAAGGTGGTGAGGAGGACATTATATTGATTTCAACTGTGAGGTCCAACAAAGATGGGAAAGTAGGCTTTCTCTCTGATACTGGGAGAATTAATGTAGCTTTGACAAGAGCAAAGTATGCTTATCGTAATTTCTTCTCGTTGACACTCCACTCCCACAATATTTTCAGTTCAGTAATTATTATGTTTCTGCCACAGGTACTGCCTTTGGATCCTTGGAAATGGAACTACTTTATTGGCTAGCAATTCAATATGGGCTGAGTTAGTCCGTGATTCAAAAAGACGTCGCTGTTTCTTTGATGCTTTTGATGACAAAGACTTAGCAGAAGTAGTCAAGCTTGCAACTGAGCTCAATCAACGGAAACAAAGAGGACAGGTGATATTGTGGAATCCTTTTCCCCCCATTGACCAGTGAATCCTTATTTTATAAAACATAATGGCTCCATATACCCCTCTTATTAGGCATGTAGTTACCTTTCCTGATAGTTTGTAACCATACCCTCTTTAACACTATCATATTGAGAGAATTTCTGTGGCATCCTGTACTATTCATTGGGCTACTCTTTATGATTTCTCCATCCAGGATACAGATAGGATTAGTGGCTATGCAAGTGTAAAAGCATTTTCTGAGGTCACTGACTTGCTGCTCATAATCCTGCTGGCTTGTGCTGATAGCTCCTACTTGCCAATCTTAATATAGCGCTGTTGTTCCATGGCACTGATTTCTGAAACGCTCCTCAGTGATAAATGCAAAAATGGTAAAAAACTAATGTACTTTTGTGAAACAAGAGATGGAAGTGTAGTTGTCTTATAGTTTAGCCAAAAGTGTGGCTTTGTGATACTTGCTCTTAGCAGTATGATTTAAAGGCATCACTGATTTATTTGCTGCATGTACTAAGTATGCTATTTCTAATCGTTTCTTAGCCACTCACATCTTACTATTCAGCGACTGTATCATATATACTAGTAACTCAATTTGTACTGATAAGTTTAATCTAACACAATACTGCTTCAAACATTCCATAAATGCCTTATAATTATCTTTATGCACTTATCAGAAAAATGGTTGTGGAAATCATGCAAATGGAGCGCCACCTTGGTCATCAAGGCATGATGTTGTGTCCTTCAGGAACAACCCACCAAGATGCAATCAGCTTCCAGTAGATGGCAACGTAAGGAGTATAACCAGGTCCCATGATAGGGGACCAAATGCATGTCGTTTTCCAGCTGGTAAAGAGAAAATGTATGGAACTCGCATTCAGCAACAGAAACCCTTTCACAGTGGCACTTACAGTTATCAATCTGATGCTGTGCCTGCTAATCAATATGGGTTCAACAACTACAGAACTTCGAGCAATCAACATGATTTACTGGAAGGGTGTAGAAGATGGCCTACACAGCATCCGGAGCGTGATCCCCATGGTAAGCTGCATCGTGGACCCTTGTGTGGTAGTTCTCAAACAAGCAATGGAAGGCATGCTCCTTCTAGATCAGCTCAGAGGGAAGAATCGCATGGTCGTACTAGTATTCTTGGCACAAGGCAACATCCAGGAAGTTACTGCAATGGGGGATCACAGATCAGGTTTTTATGTCCGGAATCTCAGAACATGGATGCATATCCGTGCGGGCATGATTCTTTTCAAAAAGGGTTCGATTCATATGGAATCGTAAATTCTGAATCTGGAAGAATAAATGGAGACAGGAGATTCAGCAATTGTGCACCACAAGCACCATACGGTCGATTTCATGGTCGAGGTGTAGGAAAGCCTTCATGGCGTGAGCGGCATATTTACCACCGGACAGAACAACCTCACTGCCAGGGCAAGAATGTCAGTTATAAAACTGCACCGCACCAACTTCGAGGTCCTGAGCAGAGAGGGACTAAAAGAGACTGGTGTGTAGCAGAATCATCAGATTCAGCACGACAGGACAGCGCAAAAATGCGACCTGAAAGTGGAGGTCGAAATCCAAGGCAGGAGCAGCATGGAGGTTCTGGGGCTTTGGCCCACAAGCTGCCTACATCCATGCAAGGAGTTACGAATAGAGATGGGTGTGAAGCTGAAGCATCTGTTTCACCTAGCTATGCCAACAGCTCAGAAGTGAGACTGGAATACTCAGATCAACCTCACTTTCAGGTGCGAGATGACAGTTTGGAAGCTGCTTCCTATGAACTGCCTGTTGCCAAGCAGGGAGGGATGGTCATAAACTTATGCGAAGCAGAAACATCAGATACTCTAGGACAACAAAAGCATCAGGCTCATCAGTATGTAAGTTCTGGAGCTAGTTTTCACGAACTAGCTGTTCTTGAGCAGCAAAGGATGGAAACAGACTTGTGCGAAACAGAGGCATCAGATGCACAGTATCAGGTTCAGGATGGCAGTTCGGAAGCTGCTTCATGCAGAATGCTTCTTCATGAGCAGCGAAGGACGGTTACAGATTTGTGTGAAGCACAACAACCAGATAAACCGTCTAAGGTTCAGTATGGCAATTCTGAAGCCGCTTCACATGAAATGCCCGTTCCTGAGCAGAGGACGGATACAAACTTGTGTGCCGCACAAACATCGTCAATACCACAGCATAGCCCAGAAATAAAAATGGAAAGTGCAGAGCGAGATAGCTAGATTCATATATGTTTTTTTTCTCTGTATAGGCGATATAATCTTGTCATCTTCCGGTTTGGTCCGTATTCATATATAGACTGTATAATAAGCGTGCAGTGTGTAGCTCTTCTTTTGGCTCGTGGACGGTGGACGAAGCAGGAAACCCACCAGCACTAGAGTAGAATTTTTTGCTACAAGATAAATATATTCTTTAGCGGGGTAAACGTGTATACCGCTGTTTTGGCCAGTATTCCAGTTCATGTGTGTCAGGCTTGGTCAGTGTCATGATCGAGGAATTCTCAGTGTTTCACGTTTCAGGCTAAGTTTTTGTGTTGCTCTAGGCTATAATGCCGGGAACATCGTTTTACAAAGTTTCAGGCTGCACGGTCTACAGACAAGACTCGCTGCAGTAGGTGTTTTTTTTTTTTAAATGAAATTCGCTGCGGTAAGTGTCGATAGACGCCAGATATCCGCGGCGCCAGCCGCGAGAGGATGCACGCCAGTCTGATGTAGTGATGCGGGGACGAGGCGGTCAGGCGGCAGGCAGCGTTTGCCCATAGAGAAGCTCATCCCGTAGTGGAATGGCAGTTGGGTTGGACTTGTCACGCGCAGCCAGGGCTTCTGGAGTCTGCCGCGGACAAGCGGAGCTCCACGGAAAGGAAACACGAGATACCCACGAAACCTCCGTCCCTTGCGCCAATCTGTTTCTCTGAACCTTCAAGGCTCTGCCAAGTGCCGAGAAGCGACCGCGGGCAACGTGGTCATTCATTCAGGATGCTGCTCCAACTCCGATCCCATCGTGGCGCTTGTGATGCCGCGCACGGAGAAACCAAGCTCATTAGGCTTCTTCGCCCGCGGCTGGGACTGGGATCCCTCTGGTCTTCCGGCATCGATCGTATGTCTTGCATAGGGCGAGCCGCCAGCGAGGTGACGAGCCCGGGCAGGACTCATCACCTTGTAGTGCCATGGTGGCTGCCAGCGCGAGGCGAAACATAGCGCGTGCGGCGCACCTCACCCGCAGGCAGCAACTTGTGGCTGGACCTTAGTTGGAACATGCGGCAGGGTGTGACAGTTGAGTTGGATTAAGCTGTAACCATTTTTTTTTAGACAGATTAAGCTGTAACCATGGTGCTTTGTCTGATGCTTTTTTCCACCTGTCTGTCTTTTGAATCTGACGCCTAAGCCAGGCCCGCTCAACTCTCTGACCATGCACAGGTGAATATTTCCTTCTTATTCTTATGCCTGCTGCTGCACTCGATATATTTGTTTTAGGTGCTCTCGATTTTATTTCAGCTCGAAACAAACCCAAGGCTCCAGCTTGTATTGAGTGGAAGCCGTCAGATTAAGGTACAGTTATAATTGGATAAGCAGATGCCTGCGATTGTTAATTTTCTCGGTTGAAAAAGAAAATTAAGTTCTTACCGGTCCCATACTCTCCTCAAACACTAATAATTCAGCGCAATTGTGGACAAAACTGGGGATCAAAACAAGCATAAACATGTGAACAAGAATTGCTGTGATGTGTACAGATGATATGCACTAAGAACATAGTTATTTTATATATAAGTTACATTTTCTAGACCTGTGACTGCACCAGACTGCATTTTTACACATAAGCAACCTCAGATTCTAAAGGCTCACTCCATCAGAATAAAAGCAGGGCAAGCTTGAAATCCAGTGTGGTGCTTTTCACATTGCCTTTCCGTATTTACCAACCAAGCTGTACCAACTATCCATGAGAAAACATTTGCTTTGTTTCCGCCACGGTTGCTCTAATGGATAGGGTGATACTGTGCAATCCCACGTTTTGGTGGCAGTTTCCGTAAGATGAAGAGCACCAGGGCTGAAGGTACAATCTCAACCAGCTGATACAATGTAGTAGAATTTGGTAAGTTGGTGAGAAAATAATTTGATTAGTTTACCTGTTTGGCTAATGGAGGGTATGAAGGCAACTACACTAGTGGGAAAGACGCTACAGGATGACATTGGTTAATTCAACTAACCAGCCTCAACATCTATCAAATGAATTCAGCTGTCTAGCCATGCAGTCAAGTCTACGATGGAAAGGTAAAAAAAATTCTCCACTCTACATAAACCATTCAAAGGTGAAACTAAGCTATGCAGAACTGAGGAGAGTGCACAAACTGAAGTCTAGCTACTGCTGCGTATCTGTCAAAGAGTATGTTTTGTGAAAAGATGATCATTGAACTAGTTTCACAATTGCATCAATCGTAATGACTGGATTATGTTCATATCTCAACATCTAGATAACAAATAGTCATATGGAAATACTGCATACTGAGGCAAGTCAAACTGCAAAAGGTAAATCGATTCACAATGTATACAGTAGACAATATAATTAAACGAAAGCATACCAAGTAATAGAAGAAATTCAGGATTGGATGGTTCAGAACATCAAGATCTGCTGCTTTATCAAATGCATTAAGGCACATCTGCAAGACAATACCAACTCATCAGTGGGTTCCCTAACCTACCTGTGCAAATTGATCGTATCATAAGTAAGCAAAGCTAAAACATTTACCATGACACATCTGATCAAGAAGCAAGAAAAGCAGATGGTAGTAACGTAGCCAACCTGCAGTAAGGGATACATACAGCATTACAATATAGTTTTTAAAGAAACGTCTAAAAGGCTCATACCAATAGAACAGAGGCATACCTCCTGCAATTTCTTGCGCCTTCCTTTTGATTCCACAGGAAAGCGCTGCAACATCAGGAATAGCCTGCAGAAAATAGACAGAACATCAGATATCATATCAATAATAATCTGTACTTATGTATGCATAGAATGATCACATGCACCTAGGAATCAAGTTATATATAGTCAGTATAAAAGTTGTGCACTGGTAAGATATGCATAGAATGATCGCATGCACCTAGGAATCAAGTTATATAGAGTCAGGATAGAAGTTGTGCACTGGTAAGATCTTAGCAAGCATCCTAGTATGCTAATGAGTCTGTGTATACAAAATAGCTGCCACATATCCTGAAACTGCTTATAAAATGGTTGACATGAGACCCAACCTTTCAGCGGTGAACTAGTCCAATACTCCAGCTTACCACTAAGCAACTGAATGTGTAATTATATTCTATCTGGCTGGTGGCATAGTAATATGATGATATTGCACATGTAGCACCCATTACAGAGCACAAAGAACAGGTCAAGTTTAAAATTAAGCAGGGCTATGGCACAGCCAGGAAAATTTTACCTTCCTCCATATAGAAGAAAACCAAAAGCTGCAAACAGTGATACACCTGACAAATATTGCACAACATCAGCCAAAAAGATTAAAAATAACAAGAAATATAAAATTTGCAATGTGTCCAAATCAATCAAACGAAAATAAAATGACGTCCATAAGGGCGGGCGTCCTGGTTATCCTCGGTGGACATGCCATCAAATCTCAAACGGCACAAACGGTGCATAAGGCAGTTGGTTCCCCCTCACGTGCTTCTCTCACATCTCCACAACCTTATTCTCTTCCTCCTCACCTCACCAGAGAAGACATGGAACCACCAAGCCCAACCATGTTGAACTTAGGGCACAACAGCTTTACATGTGGTCAAGTCAGTCCTTGACCATTGACAGCTAGCACAAACTAAGATTTGATGAAAGTGGTTACCAAAATTACTTCAGAATTCACCTATTACTATTCTCTTGGTAGAGAAAATAATGTCTCACAGAATCTTATCTATCAAAAGAAATTAATCACAGTTCATGAGGACCAAGATGCATATATCAACGATTCTCCACTTTTAGATAGATTAAGTAGAAATGTGTATGGATGGATTAATGGAGAAAAGAAAGCAGACAAGCACTTACCTGCAAAGAACATCTTTGACAAGATGACCATAACTCGGACTGGTTTCCACCACAAAACCAACCACAGAATTATCTGAAATCACATATACAAAATCATCTTACAGGATCCCAGAAAATGTTCCTAATTTGCATGCCTCAAATTAGAAGGTACTCCCTCTGTTCTTAAATTGTTGTCGCCGTTGATTTTTTTTTATTTAACTTTGACCATTCATCTTATTTAAAACATTGTTTCAAAAATGAAAATTTTTAAGTTATGCTTCAATTTCCTTTGATGATAAAACAAACTATGACAACATATATGATACTTTTTCAAAAATTTTGAATAAGATGAATGGTCAAAGTTAAGAAAAAAAAGTCAATGGTGACAACAATTTAAGAACGGAGGGAGTACATATAATACACCACAGCTTGTATTTCCCCCAAATTTCCAAAGACAAAGCAACGTGGAAGGATGTCTCGCACAAACTGTCGTGGGGATTATCTATAAGGAACATAACAAATTTCTTCTGGTTCTCACAATGAAATAAAGATTTAGCAATAATAGCATGTACTTAATTTGAGGTACTAGCGTAGTTTTTTCTTCTTTTTGTTTTGGTACCCCATGGCAATTAAGATAAGAGCATAAGAAATATGTAACTATTACATTTTCTCTGATTGGGAATAGGAAAACACCAATGCCCTAGGAATCTAAAATGTTATTCAAGCCCATTGCCAGACTGGGAATCCCAAGACCAGCCTAAGTGCTCCACACTCTTCCACAGGCTTGAATCAGTTGACTAAACATATTACGATAAAGTCAATGTCCACAGCTACAGCACACTATAAATTACACAAAGTTGCATCATATGGAATCATGTATGTTTCTGAAGACCACCTACAATCCTACATTACGAGTTTAAGTAAGGAATCTCATGCAGTAGGTCAGTAAGTCACCTGAATTGCATAGACCACAGCATTGATCCAATAAAAAGTCGGTCTAAGCCCGTCAGTCGACATTGCACGTGCCTAGAGAATAGTAGTGCACATTAACGAGCACAACAATATTGATAAAACAACACAGAATACAAGAAGTTGTAAGTCCTCTCTAGTACCTGGTAATAAATTTCTGCCCAGAACAACACCAGAAGGGCGTAAGTGGTGAAGAACGCAAGCCCGGGCATATCAAGAAGCACATGCTGGATTATCTGTGGCACCACAATGCTTAAAACCATTACTCAATTACTCCAGTGCATTGGTGACAGCCTGACAGGAAAAAAAAAATATGACCATCGAATGGGCCACAAACCTCAGGCTCTACGAGTTGGACATTACGCCGCAGCACAAATACAATTGACCGCACTGCAAGCATAGGAAGCAAAATTTCACATAGATCAGTCGAGTGAATGAAACAATCAATAAAGCAAAGGAAAGGAGACAGGGCAAACGCTTTGCTCACCCCCATTCACAAGGAAATTTAGGAAATGGAACACCTTCTGTGTCGTCCATCCATACTCCGGCACCCTGCACTCGATTCTGATCAATTGGACCTGCGAGAGACATTAACACAGAAATTCAGAATATCCGGATGGCCTCAGAACGCAGACTCTCTGTTTCTCCGACAATCCCCCCTTTCCATTAAACTTCCGCACAGGCAGGTGTCACCAGCGCGCGCAATTGAGCCACGTACCAACTGGAATCGGCTCAAAATCCGATCTGGTCGCAAAATTCTGATAGATCAATCTACAGGGGCGGGGGTAGGGAGGGGCTTACGAGCGCTATGACGGAGACGAAGCCGTAGAGCACGGCGAGCGTGTGGAAGATGCGGTCCTGCCACAGCGGCGACTCGTTCACGTCGCGCCACCAGTCGACCGCGCCGTTGAGCGCCGCCGCCGTCGCGGTCGAGGCGGCCGTGCCCGCGGCTTCCGCCGCCAGCAACCCCCTCATCGTCGGCAACCAGCCCAGCGCGCAAGAGGAGGGGGAGAGATTGGGGCGGAGAGAGAAAGGGGGCAACGCGAACGCGCGCGGGGCCTCGGCGCCCTGGGCGCGGGAGGGAGGCGGCGGCGGCGAGGGCCGGGATCGGGCGCTGGGCTGGGAAGGCGACGCGGGCGCCTCGCGAGAGGGACAGAATCGCCTGGTGGATTCGGGGCTTCGGTTTCGTCCGCGTGGAGGCTAGAGGGAGGAAGGAAGGAGAAGGGGGAAGGAGGAGGAGGAGGAGAGAATGTTCGAGCCCTGGGGCATCGGGTTGCGTGCGCGGCGTGAGGAGGTGAGGTGAAGCCGCACCGGGCGGTGAGCCGATCCAGGGGCGGCCGACGGGGCCACGTATGCCGGCCGCGCCCTGTTCCCGTGGAACGGGTCTACAGGCTTTAGAGAGTCGTGGCGCGGAGGGACCAGGCTAGGGGCGCATGGACCGGGCGCTGGGAGGGGCGCGCGGAAGGGTCCAGCTCGGCGCGATTAGTTTAAACTTTCGGCCGCGCTGGCGCGGCCTTCTAGTCCAGCGCGCGTACGAGAGCCAGGTGTGCCGCGTGGTGCGCTTCGTTGGTGGTGGTGGTCGAGTCCCGGGTTGGGCTTTGGCCATGTTCCTGCGCGTCGCGATCAGGGCATGCTGCACATCATAGCACATGGCGCGATTGCAGGGGAGGAACCGAGCCAGAGATAACGCGACCAGTGTCAATAACAAGAAGGAAAATCTTTCTCCAGTTTATACTTGGACGTGTACGATTGCTCCACGGATTTTTCTGAATTTAATTTAACATAAACATTTAAGGATTTGATTTGGATGCACCTGAGCCATAAAATCAGATTTGATTTATCCGATTAATAACTCAGATTAGCGAACAGTTGGGGGGAGAATAAGATGTGGCCCATGGGTAATGGGCCACGAGATGCAGTAGCGAACAACGTCGACAACGGGCTGAGCCTAGAGCCCTAGACAAAAAGATTAAAAAAAAATGAGATAAAAAAATGATGCCCAAGAGCCGAAAGGTCCGGTCACATGATCCGGCAAGCGGCGTTGACGTCGTCGTCGTTGAACATGTTGCCGACGGGGTGTGCGCCGCGCGCGGGCTCCCGCATGCGGCCCTGGCGGTCGCCGTCGGTGTAGCCGTGGCGGCGGTAGTTGTAGGTGCTGTCGCGGTAGGACCCGGCGGTGTCGCGGAAGTAGCTCCTCGGGGACGTGAACCGCAGCGGCGTGCCGCCGCTGGGCCAGAACTCGGCCTTCTTCCCGCTCCGCCGCACCTCGCGCAGCACCCGGCCGCGGTCCACGTACCCCGTCACCGACACCTTCTCCATCGGCACGTCCACCTCCACGCTGTCGATTCCTCTGATGTTTTGGAGGGCTTGCCGAACCACTCTCTCGCAGCCCTCGCAGCACATCCGCACCTTCAGATCCACCGTCTGCAAAACAGATGACGATGATGAGCCGAAAACTAACAGTGTCATCAGTGTTCTCCACGAAATACTAGTAGAACAGAAGAAATTCATGGGTTTATTATTCGATCAGCACAAGCACCTGCAGCGACAAGGCCTTGCTCCGGCTGGACACGTTTCGGCCTGCTCTGCCCGGCGGCACCGGGTGGCCGCTGCTGTAGTGGTGGTGCGTGCCGACGCCGTGGTGGCCGCCGGGAGGGTAGAAGCAGCAGCAGAAAAAGGACAGGAGCACGTCGGAGACCATGTCCGCCATGTGGGTAACTTGTTGTGGTTTCGAGCTTGGAGTAAAGATGTCCTTTGATTTTGTAGCTTCAGGTGGTATGGCTTAGCAGGTTCCCAACATGCAGTGTGTGCGGTTTTATATAGTCTCGCCTCTCTTGGTCGTTCACGGAGCACGGACAGTGCACGAGCACTTCTTCCTTCTTTTGGAACACACCAGCGCTGGTGTCACGTGCTACAATATGGAGAAATTACTAATCTTGTCAAGGAAATTGCCCACCGTCGGTTCATAACTTCAGACCACCGATCCCATTCTGGCCGTAAAAATGAGAATACTGCATGCAACAAAATATTAGAACGTTCCTTAGGAGAATCTGGGCATCTGGCGCTCGTGAACCCAAAAAAGGGTCGATCTGCGAGAAAGGGGAAAGAGAATGCTTTTGGGAAAAAATAATAAAAGCACGGTGTGAGAAACTTAACACTGATCTGAAGGACCAACAGTTATGGAGAAAAGGCAGGATAGAACGACATAAAAAACTAGCGATAAATTGAGACTTACTGACGAAGGAATTGCGTCCATGCATGTAACATGATCTACTACCCTTCTTCAACTTCAAGCATTTTTCTGCAGTGGAGCGCACAGCCTACTTTTCCTTTCTCTGTCACCACATAAACAGAACCTCCAACTTATCACCAGACCCGCAGTTCAGTATTATTCTCCTCGTATTCAAACCTAAGGTTTGTAAGTAAATCTTGGTCGGATCAGGCACCATAAATCTAAAATTGCATATGCATGTGGTTTTAAATACAGTTTCATTTCGGTATTTTTCTTTTGCCACTTCACGTGCAATCGAATATTTTCCATGCATGCCAAACAGAGTGTACTTTAGGTTGATCAGGAAAGTTCCTCGCCACTGACGCATCCAGCCGTATGTATCACACAAATGGGTTCCTTTTCGTAACTGTACGGTACTCGAGCTTTTTTTTTTTTGAAAAAAATTTGAAGCGTACATGCGTTTTGAAAAATACATATAAGAACGTTTTAAAAAGAAATGTAGCAAGAATGTACTAAAGTAGCGGGCCTAAATGCAAACACGGCCTGCACCACTTGCCCATCAAGAGCACGCACCGGCCCGCGAAGTCCAATCTAATTCATGCTCGGCGGCTCGGCCTCATCCAGCCCAGCCCACCACGCTCTCCGCCCGGAGTGACACGTCGCACCCGTCTCACCTCACCATCGTACTCTACACTCCACCGTCGTCTTCGCTCAAACCCCGTGACACTTCCCCTTTCCCCACCCACCCACCCGTCACACCGGCCGAGCACCACCCCCTCTCAACCGGCGCGATGCTGCCCTACTCCGCCGGCGACCACCGGCGCTCCCCGCCGCCGCGCGGGGCGTTCTCGTCCTCTCTATCCCCCTCCGCGGCCCCTTTCCCTGCAGCCGATCCAGCTCCTCCCGGCCCCGGACGCGATCTCCCCACTGCGCCGTCCGTCTACGCCGCGGCGGCCGGGGATTGGGGCAACGCATCGTGGATAGAGCCTCCCGTGAGCTACATGGCTCCCGTCGCCGCTCCCTCTGCTGCGGCGCCGGGGTATAAAGGTAAACCCCCCTCTCTTTGTGGCTTGTGTTTCGAGGGCCATCACGCTAGTCACGTGTGATCGGTGGGTGGATGGTAGTAGATGCGATGTTGGCTTCTGTTTCACGTGTTGCGTAGGATTCGCATGAATTTTAGGTGACATTGCTGTTGATCGACCCAAAAGTCATACTAGTAAAATACGTATGCAGAATCAAACTCCTCTGCAATTGACGCTTTCTTTGTATGTAAGCTAGTACTAGTATGTTCAAGGATTTTTCTTATCAGAGAAGATGTGCTTCTGAAACTAAATAGTTTGGGATGGATAAGTGAAGCTTCCTACCTAAATTAGCCCTTCATTTCTGTGAACGGTGAGTGGCAGTAGGGATCATGTTAGGATTTGCTAGTAAGATTTTACATTTAGCTTCTATTCATGCTGCTTGTAAGGAAAAAAGTCGGATTGTAGTGACTTACAATTTGTGTTTTGTGGTGTCAAATGATAAAGAGGACAGAGTCCAATCTAGATACACATAGTTGCTTTTTTATTACTTATATACGTATAAACATGTTTTTATATAGGTTTATACAGTATATATGTCAATTGATTGGCATGCATAGTACCGAGTCAGTCATAAACCAAATTATGGCTACAGTTTTCTGATGATTTTTTTTTTCCTTTTCGGCGATTTTGCCATATTCTAGATGATGGTCCTCATGGTACTCTTTATGGCATATACTCAAGAATCAACCACAGTGACTTTCTGGGCCTACAATCAATAAGATCAGAGAGCTCAAATTTACTCAGTGAGAAGCATCCAAGAACTTGCCAAGAAAATTCAGAGGTCCTCTCTGGTGATGTTGGACCATCAGTACTTACACAGCAACAGAATTCTGTTGTGAGTAAATTGCTTGATCATTCGGGTGCAGAAAGCACAGGACCATATCCCCCACGGCAAGATTTGAACCAGTATCCTTTTGGTTCTTCGTATGACAAATACGTGACTCAGCTTTCGTCATGTTCAACAGATACACAGCCTCACATATTGTCTGCACATTATGTCAATTCATCTGAAATGGCCAAAAGAACGTCTCCAGTGATGAATGGTACTACTGGAGAAAGCTCCTTTTCTGCTTCTTCATATATGAATCCATGTAGAATTAATCTTGATTATTTCGATTGCACATGGAATGAACGAAAAGATATTGGATACCAAACTACTGATAAGCAGTATGGAAAATGGAGCAATTCTTTGGAGGATACAGCAACATCAGGGAACTATCCATTCAATCCTCTCGGAGAGAACTACCTTGGTGTTGAGCGTTCAGGAAACGGGAGGCTGCAGGAGTCTTCTGACACAAAATGTGATACGGGAAATTTCATTCCCAAATTTTCTTCTTCTGAGATTGGATTTCTTTCGCCTCGTGAATTTTCATCTGAATTGCTTGAGGTTAATAACACCTCTGTTGACTCGCCATGTTGGAAGGGCACACCAGCCACCTACCCGTCTCCATTTGGCATCATGGAAAATAAAGATGCTCCTCGGACAGTGATAGGAACAGTTGGGTACAACAGTTCTTATCAAAGCCAGAAGGCTCCTGAGATAAATTTTATGTATCCTGCACCATTCCCTGAGCGCCAGGAAGTATCAGGTTCTGAGAATGACCTTTCAAAGGTGTTTAAGTTACCTGTAAGATTTGAAAATTTCAATAATGGGGTACCACCTGTCAGGGTTTATCCTGATGTCGCTAGTCATGCTACTTATTGGCCCAACAAACAACATGCTGCAACCTGCTGTGATCCTGTAGAAGATTCTAAGAATGTGATAACTTCAAGTCAAAATGAAAGTTCTTGTCCTGCCAGCAAAGCCAAACTTTTAGATGAACACAGTGGCAGTCATACAGGAATCATGAGCGAAGCAACTAATGAAAAAGTACCGAGTCCTATTGTTACTAGTGCTAAACTTTGTGTTGACGATTTAACAAGTGGAAACCCACCTGGAAATAGTTCTTCTGCAGCTGTGGGGAAAGAAGAAAGCACACAGAAAAGAAGTGAAAACCCTTCTCAGTGTTATCCAGGTGCTGAGGCAATTATGCTGAATATGTCTTCTGACTCAAGCTCTAGCACTCGGGCAATATTTCTGAAACTAATGCACAATTTGTCGGTAGCGCTTCTATCAACTTGCAAGGATGGTTCTGTGTTCCCAGAAGATGAAGAGGGGATTCTGCAATCAGTGATTCAAAATCTCACAGCAGCTAGTTCCAAAAGAAGCAAGGTATCATTTCATATTGCTTTTTTATGATACATTTGCACATTCGTTACTTAGTATTCAGAATTGCAGTGTGTTGACAATACTCATGGTATAATGCGAACAAAGAAATGGGCATACTGGACTCCTTTGCCAGTCACCTGAAATGACATGTGAATGTGATGATGTTCCTATATAGTCAAATTCGATATTGATGTTCGTTTTGAGCTTTTCTCATTTTGATTTGTTTGTCTCCTGCAAGATTGAACAAAAAACAGATGATGGCTTGAGCAACTCCAGTCAAATGCTATTGAAAAATGTTAATTGTGTGAAGAACAGATTTTGGACAGCAATGCATGAACACTTAACATCAGAGAGTGATTTGGAATTTAAAACCTCTGTTTCAAAGGTAGCTTCAGTTGTTATTTAGAACTTATTAAGCTGCTTGCAAATTTGGGACTATGTACCGCCTTTTCCTCCCAAGTATGTACTTATGTTATAGTTTACTTTTCAGGTTCTTACTAGTCTTCCTGAGGATAAGATTCCTGATGACACTAAAGTTTCTGAGGCATCAATCTACAAAAATTTGTGGATTGAAACTGAAGCTTCAGCGTGTAAACTCAAATATGAGCTTCAACTTGCTCGTATGAAGCTTGCGACAATGAAAGGTCACAACAACACAGTAAAAGGTGATGCATTCAAATAGTTCTGGATTATCCATATGCTAAGTACTTCCTGGATTATTCATATGCTTGAAATTCTTACTCGTAGATTTACATCTTTTTGTCAATGCAGTTTCCCACTTATCAGAAGGTAGTAAGGGCTCTAACTCATCCACAACCAGTAACAAATCACAAAACCTGGCCAAAGAGAGCACTGCACCTTTGCAACATCAGGGAGCAGATAGTGGTAGCAGCCAATCTCCTAGTGTAAATAGGAGCACTGTCAATGGTGTCGATAATGATGTGTTTGCTCGATTGAAAGTTTTGCAGTCCCGGACTGATAATGTTACCTCCTTTGGAGAGTTTGACTGTGAGGGGCAGCAAGAAGTAAGCAAGAAAGCATGTGAAGTTGAAGATGCTGTTATAGCTAGACTGAAAGTTTTGAAGTCCCGTCCTGACAATGCAACATCTCTTAGTGAGGAAAGCATGCCAGATGCAAGAATAAATAGAGCAGATGATGCTGTTATGGCGAGACTCAGAATTTTGGAGTCCCGTCCCCATAATGTAAGCTTTTTAGGTCAGGAAAGCAGGAAGCAACAGGTTGATGCAGGCACAAATAAAGAAGACGTGGTTGATGATGCTGTTATGGCCAGGCTGAGAATTCTGAAGTCCCGTCCTGACAATGTAACCTCAATGTGTGATGTCAGCAAGGAGACTGAAGAAGCATGTGATGATCAGTCGAACAGAGATGGAGTTGAGGTTACGTCCAGTAGGCATATTGTCAATGTTCAGCAGACTGCAAAGTTTATGCAGTCTTTTGGTTCAGCAAACCACTTGGAAATAAACAATTTAACTAGTAGCCTAGAATCTGTTGTTGATGGGACTTGTGCAAATGGCTCAGCTGATGTAGCTAGTCCCAGACCGTGTGACACTCCATCCGAAGAAATGATCAAGAAAGATGGTATCCAGGGTGAGGTTAATCTTGGTGGAAATCATGTGTGGCCTCAAGCTGCAGGGGAGTCAAATGTTAAAGCTGAAGGGTCTGAAGAAATCCACTTGGTCTCCGCCCCAGTTCACCAGTATGGAAGTTCGCCATCAGAGTGGGAGCATGTGCTGAAGGAAAACTTTTTCCATCCAAGCAAATAGGCAACCAAGGGTAGGTGTATACTGGAAGTGACACTTTGAGATCGTGTTGCCAAAGAGTTGATGCTTATATTGTATATATGATACTGTATTGTCAATAAACTGCACAATCCTTCTTGCATGTATGTAAGAATATACGTGTGGTCAGTCTATCTGTACTGGAATTGCAATAATTATTGTACATATACTCGCTCCCAGCAAACAAGGATTTCTGGATGTTGTAATCGATCTCTCTGCCAGATGATTTCGACCAGCAGGGCAGTATTCTGTTGACTCTGTTTTGGTTTCATTTTCTTTGGTGTCATCCGTCCTTACAGTAAGTAATTGTGGTAGAACAGTTTGATGCAACACTTAAGTCCAGGACGATTCTGTTACGCGTCACTTACAATTATCGTATGATATTTTGATCTGTTTGAGTTGTGAGGTTGCATATCCTAGTCGTGACTCGTATTGAGTCTGCATCGATTATTAGGTAACGTGACACGCTGCAATCTGATTGAGTCTCGAGGATCGGCTTACAGTCACGACATGAACCTCCTCTCAAGTTCACAGAGGAGCATATATATTGTAGCGCAATGCACTTCCCTCTTTTTCAGCCGTACGTGCTTTAATCGATAATAATCCCTCTTTTTCAATCGTCTTAACGTCATGAATAATTAGAAACTTGAGGGATTCCTTATCTGTTTCTTGCATTAACTGGATCAGTGAATCGCATGGACCGCACAAGCATTCGCAGTCACAACACGGGAACAAGACAAAGGACCACGACGCTTCTGCAGGTTTTCAGAATAAAAAGGGAGGCAGCAGCAGGGCGGCATGTACGTACGTTGACCTACAGCAGTGGAGATCATCATCGATGGAGAGCATGCATGCGCCGATGCGCGTGTTACAGAGCGCGCGCGCAGTGGCTGCTGGCTCTGGCTCTGGCATGCAGCGAAGTGTTCGGAAACGGAAAAATAGAAGTTGCAGCGACGAACGAAGTGACTGTCGCTGCGTCCCGCGCAGAGAGCCGGGCGGCGCCCACCCTGCTGCGACTGGCTGGGATCCGCACAGGAGCATGCATGGACGTACAGTACGCATCAAGAGTGTAGTGGGAGCGGCCGGCTTCGTGCTTCGATCGCCGCTGTCGCGGCTCGCTCGATCTCGTGAGCGCGTGGTGATCGATGCGGCGACGTACGCGGTGCGGGGGCGGTTTGCTGGTGGGGTTCGATCGCCGCAAGCAGAAGCCGCGACCACCGCGCCCACGCGAACTTGGCGTGCCGGTTGATGAGTCGGCGTCGAAGGGATCGAGAAAGTCAGTGTGTATCGGGGGCCGGCCGGGCACCCGGCTGGGGCGCGCGACGTCGTCGTACGTACGAGGGCAAAGCTTGTTTGTATCCACTGGAGCTTCGTGTGTGTTCCCGGCTTCCCGCACGCGAATGCTTTGGGATTCGCGTCGCGTACTGGCGTTGGGATATGCTCGGGCTAAAGGATGTAGTAGTTTTAGCCGCGCGAGCAGTACGGAATGGGCTGGTCTTAAGCGAGCGAGCGAGCAGGCCGGCGACGGTGCAGTGGTCGATGCAGGGAAACTGCACACGATCACAACTCCCGGCACTGCGTACGTATACGTTCTTCTTGGGATTTTCCTTCCTTCCGTTGACCTTGCGACTGGACACCAGCTAGCGTCACTACACTAGCTACTAACCGGCGGCAGATTGATGAGGATACTCATGGACTGGCTTACGAATTATAATAGCCAGGTAGGTACGAGTTCCTGCGTATCGTTGTCCTGCTCTGCGTACGTGTTTACTGATCGAACAAGTGAACGTTGTACAGATTTCAGAGTTGAGCCGTGCAGGCGATGCAACCAGATGATGATGGGCCGGCCTACTTGGCCTCTCTAGCTACTCTATGGCGAAGTCGATTCCACATTCAAATCAGAAGAAAACAACGCGCATGCGCGCTCGGACGGTAGCGCTCAGAAAGTGCCGTCTCATCTGACTTCCATAATGAACGATGAACGCAGATGACAAAAAAAATCGCAGGATCATGCTCAGTCGCTCTACTATTTCACCTTCAAACTGTAGTCTTCTTCCTACAACTGAACATACTTTCGTTCTTTGTTCGAACTGGTGACCAGGGAATTGTTTTGCGGTGGATCTCCGACTTGCTTTTTATGTTTGAAACAAAAGTTCAGAGGAGAGAATTAACACGATTTCATACACAGAAACGATCGAACTTGACCCAACAAACGATTAAGATCGAAAAGACTTGACCCGATCATCAGTATGCAGTACGTTACCACACCAGAACATATTAAACATCCTGCCAACACAATTAACAATTGCAAGTACCAGCATAGCTCCATATATATAAGCCACTATCAATCAATGCCTTGCGGTTGCATGGCACCATAAAACATGTACTAGCGCTCGATCTCCACCATCACCCTCTTGCTTGCTTTCTTCACTCTCATGCTGTGATGTGTCGCCTTCGCCGAGGGGTCCCCTACACTCACCTTTGATTAACGACGGCCATTACTAAATGCATGCCCTAGCACGCTATAGCTGCGAGGCTGGCATGGCTACCTAGCTCTTCCCCCACCACTTAGTAGTAGTACTACGCTCCATCCATCGATGGCGCGCGCGCGAGGCAGCGGCACGCATCACGGGGACCTCTTGATCCCGCTTCTTCCTCATCACGGACGGACCTCTCTAGCTATACGCGGAGGTGGGAAATGACAGTAAAATCAATGTACTTATGTTAAGACGAGCACAGAACCTACCTCTCTAGCTAGCTGCTATAGATTGGTACAAAAAGCTTGCATTGCAAAGCTGGATCGGAGTACCATTCATGCCTACCCCATTCACTCGATCAATAGTCAGTACTAGTACCGCTTTACTGCCTTCAATTTTGCAGAGAATCATGTATGCCTGTTTATCCTTGAGAGTTATTACCCTACGAATCACTGCATACTGTACAGTAGTACTATATTGGTACGATTGATTGGAAGCTACCATACATGCATTTAGGATATGCGTATATCAGGAAAGAGGTTGTAGCCCGCAGTGAGGAAAGGATCGCATATAATAATTTCACGAGAACATCTCGTGTGCTTCCGCAATTTTAATTAATTAGCTGCTTCCGTGCATCTGCATGGGGTCGATATAGGTGTACTTGGGAGCTGCTTAAGTGCTTTACTTGCATACATATGACACGTCATAACCAAAACGCATAATTAAGTACCCTACACTATTATTACTCATCAGATACTTTTCTTAACCAGAAGAAAAATATTTGTGTTTTATGCATATGTTCTATAAACAGGAATTACTCAAATGACTCACTTTGGAATTTGCATCAAGGTAGATGACTCATGGAAAGAGACTTGAGAAATTTAGTGAATGATATTCTGTGACTTGTCACTTGTATGGAGCAAGTAGCTTCTAATCTTTTTTTTTTCTGAGGATCAGTAGCTTCCGATCTTCAGAATTAAGAAAAAGCTGCACCCTTCCAACTTTTCCTTTTTCCCTCGCTTTACATGTGCACACTATGTTTTCACCCCAATCTATCTTTGTTTAGTAGCCTGCTACCCCTCCCTATCCTCTCCTTTCACCCTCTTTAACCGTGCATGGATTACACATGCACGCTATGATCACCGCATGGTTCAATATCTCCGATCCTTATGATTGCAGCTATTGGGTGTCCGGAACTGATAACCTACTATATGCTCTCTATGTGTTATCCTGCAAGAAAAACATGCATGTGCATGTCTCGAGAAACAAGCTCAAAAGGACTTCTTGAGATCTTGGAGTGGAATACTACTTGCTGCCATATTAAACATAGATGGTCATGTCTTATCACTACAACATACTATGTAGTAAGGACATCTACTTGAAGACAACAAGGTTTATCATTTAAAGCTCACTCGAGACTGAAGAAAATAGCATGGATACAGTTAACACTGTTTGCTCCATCTGCACATTTTGTCCACATCAAATTAACTTCAGCATCAGAGACTTTCAGCTCTGCTGGAGGAGTAGCATGCAGTTGGTGCCAATAATATCATATGCTAGTACGATGCACTCCGGCGGGGCTGCCGGTCCCCCACGGAATCTGCTGGTCTTGAACTGTGCGAGCTGAGGCCATTTAGGTTATGAAAATGCCACATGATCTTATCTCCGCGGACCCGATTATTATTTATAAAAGAACTGTGTCTTCATCTTTAGTTTTGGGACCTTGCTCTATGACCCACTTGTGGAAATCGATCTATCACGCGCCCATGCTCGATCTGCTAGCCCTGGTGCACCGGTCAAAGTATCTCAAGTGTTCGACCAATCGAAACGATCTGCTAGCCCTGGTGCTAGCTCTGTGTGGCTCAGTGCATGCATCTAGAGATTCATTTGGTTTGAAAGTGCCCAAGAGGGCAAGCAACTCGCCTGTATTTTGACCACACATGCTCCAAATTATATTAGGTGATTATATATCATGCAGAAGTTGTTAAGAAATAATTTCTTTCCTTTATTTTTCTTTTTAAAGTGCCATCCACATTCTTCTACCGTATCTGTTCTTTAATGTTTTTTCTTCTTCTTTATTTACAAACCAATGGCAATACAAAACACATGCATATGCAAGTTAAGTATCTGAAGCAAAGCAATTAGTTTTGGTGGGTCCAGATCGATCGATCATATTTCTATTCCTGTGTAGCTGTACAGCAATGCATATGTGGATGTAGGAGCTTCCCATAAAATACAGTGCTTCTTTAGCCAGGGGCCCAGGCTGTAGGTTAGTGCTGGATTCAGCGCAGATGAACACGTAGCAGGGGAAGAACTAAACATAAACGTCCAAGATATGAATATTGTTCAGAAGTGGCATAAACAAATAATGTTGCGTTTGGCAGCTAATGGTGGCGCAACAACATCGTATAATCATTGCTTATCTGGCGGCTGCCACATCTGCATCATAAAATACATTTATATATTTCAACCACCAGAGATACATTTTTTGTGTGTGTGGTACTATCAAATATAATATATTGATGAGTAGTAACATTATCAAAACAATGTGACATAAAGATATGTCTTTAATATCAACACTAATAATCTAGACATTAAAAAACACTAATAATCTATGTTTCAGGGAAATGTAGACACAAAACCGATTAAAATTGCATATCAGTGTCTACAAAATGTAGCCAACCGGAACATCTTGCTATAGAACTGAAACTCAACGAAGCACTATTCAAACAGATTTGCTCATTAAGTTAACTGAATTTTTGCTTTTGTATCAGTTAGAATTTCAGAACAATGAAAACGTGTATTGCTGGAAAAATAGAAATATACTGTTGGAACAATAAAATATACTACTAGAACAATTAGTTTTTAGGTGGAACATTTTTATTTTTTCAGAGAACACTTTCTTTTGCACAAGTGAATAAAAAATTTGAATGGTTGGATCAAGATCTTATGGCCATAAAAGATGACTTAGAGGTTAGTAAAATCTTAAGTCACTTGCGAATGAGACACTCCCGAATGCAAAATGCTAGTTTAGACACCCGCCTGTTGAAGTCGTTTTATACTTTCATTGTTCTTTGACATCATTTTATTAGCATCAGGTGGCATGAGTCTCTAATACAAACATTTCTTAGTGACAATACACAAAAGGATTGCAGAACTACTCTTCGAGCTTGCAATCTAGATCATGCATGACCAATAAAACGAGGGATCGAGGCATCAACAAAAAGCTAAGAAGTCACCTTCCTGCAACGGCCGATGATCCGGTATAGATATTTTTTTTTCCACCGGGCTTGCATCTCATCATGCTGGCAAGTGTCAACACGCAATCGTTGAATGACTGCAGCCAATCGAGATCATATTCCCATCCCCATCCGTGGAGGAGAGGAGGAGGGGATCCCAATAGGTTGAGTGTGACGTGCTCACATGCAGCATGAGCTCAAGCCCTATATCATTTGTAGGCTGTGAGCCCCACACACCCCCTCTTCAGCTGTCTCTCTCACCCTCTCTCTTTCTCTCCCCACCACCGGCCTTAGCAAGCTAGATGCCCCTCCTTCATCGTCCTCCTTAAGAAACCTAGCTGGCTACTTGTATTGTTCCCAACCTTTCCCCTCTATCTCATGTACACAGATGCATGCCTACTCTACAGTGCCTTTTGCTGAAAATCTCACGAACCACATACATCACCAAGGCAACAGCGCTCTCTGATCGCCAACCCTGTCACAAGAACAAGTAGAGCGCCCTCCATATCTAGCAGCCAATCATCTGCGATCCTAGAACTTCCGCTAGCCAGTTCAACAAAGAGCTCTGTTCCCCCATATAATATTGAGCTAAGACCAGCACTAACAAACCCCCTTTTTCTTCAATTCTAAGAATAGTAGGATACAGTACCACTGTTTCATCTCCAGCAGCCAGATCCCCTCCCTGAATTAGCATACTAGTCAAAGTCAACAGGTACAGCAAGCTTGGGAGCCAGCCGGACGGGGTGGAAGGCAGATAGAGGAACCCCGCCCCATGGAGTTCGTGCCAATTACGGCGGCACGCGGCGGCGCAGAGGGTTCTGAGAGGGGTCTCGGCGGCGGCGGCGTGGCGTGGGTGGAGAGGGAGCACATGTTCGAGAAGGTGGTGACCCCGAGCGACGTGGGGAAGCTGAACCGCCTGGTCATCCCCAAGCAGCACGCGGAGAGCTACTTCCCCGCGCTCGGCCCTGCGGCGGCGGCGGCGACTAGCAGCGAGGGCGGCAACAAGGGGCTGGTGCTGAGCTTCGAGGACCGGTCGGGGAAGGCGTGGCGGTTCCGGTACTCGTACTGGAACAGCAGCCAGAGCTACGTGATGACCAAGGGATGGAGCCGCTTCGTCAAGGACAAGCGCCTCGGCGCCGGGGACACCGTCGCCTTCGCGCGCGGCGCCGGAGATGCGGCCGCGCGGGGACGATTCTTCATCGACTTCCGCCGCCGCCGCCAGGACGTCGCGTTCCTGCACCCGCCGCCGGCGTTCTCGGTGCACCAGCGCCTGCCGCTCCCGTCCGTGCCCATCTGCGGCCCGTGGCAGGACTACAGCTACAGCACATCATCATACGCCCCCGCTCCGTCGGCACCCGGCCGGCACGTGCTGTTCCTCCGGCCCCAGATGCCGGCCGCCGTTGTGCTCACATCGGTGCCCGTGCGCGTCCCAGCATCGGCGGTGGAGGCGGCGAGGTCGAAGCGGGTCCGGCTGTTCGGGGTGAACCTGGACACTCCGCCGGTCATGGAGGAGGAGGACGCCAGAGTCACCAACACGGCGTCGACGCTTCTGCATCAGCTGCCCTCGCCGTCGTCATCGACTTCCTCGTCGACGGCAGACAAGGATATGTGTTCCCTGGATCTTGGACTGTGAAGGCATCCAACGACTACCAACGGTGAAATTAAAAGGAACAAATCAAGATTTGCACGCAGCCAACACTGACACGCGAATTGATCAAGACTCAAGAGGGGAATGTTGGGAGCAGCTGGTATATAGCTCCAGTACTGCATCGATCTGCATGTTTGATTGTTGACGGATTACTATTCCTTGATGATATATCTCTCTTGCTCATATTAATTCACTCTCGCTTTGCTTTGTTAGCTAATGTGTGTTATCTTCCCTTGTTCTCTTTTTTTCACGCCTTCGAGACTGTTTGGAGAATATGATAACTTGGTCCCTGTAATTGTAAATACTCTTAGATGTATGACCAGGTTCAGTAAAGAACCGCTATCATCTGCATATGATAACAATTAATCCCCCAATGTGTTTAATTATATCTGTTACTTCCAACATGCGTATATATTTTAGGCTTAATTTCTTGAAGCAGTCTCTGGATCGAAAAGGTCGTGAGGCTCTCCTCCCAAAGCAATGCAAGGGAAGCAGCAGAGGCAGTTATTGGATGACAAGAGATCAGGTCAGACCCTAGCCTTTCATGGCTATCTACTTCTGTACCACGTCTCTCTGCGACTGTTATCCTGCTTGGTTTCTTGTGCAATTCTTTCTCTGTGGGCTGCTGCATCTGATATTCTGATGATCGACACTTCTCTGTTTCTGTTCCTGCATGCTGCAGCTCTCTGTGCCTGCAAAAGTTCAGGAGTCATAAGTAATCCTGTTGGCTCACATTTCTCACGGGAAAAATAATCCTAAACCAAATTCTTTGCTAGTAGCATACAAACATACCGTATACAGTAAATTAGCGAGGTTTTTGCATGGATTCAATCAGGAAAACAGTATTTTAACCGAGCTACTCCCTTCGTTCAACATTATCAGATTGTCTCCAGTGTCATCACTAGATATACGAAAGATAAGTTCTGCATGAAAAGATGTTACCAAAAGGAATGCTTGAGTTGAACGGAAGGACAGGGCCTCCAACCATGCCCACACTAAGAGTCTAAGAACATATAGGCACACAAGAGAGAGTAGATTTATTGGTGGTCTTTTCTACTGGCTAGGTGCCTGCTTTAGTTATGTCATATTCTATATATAATCCACACATACACAACATATCATAATTGTTAGTATGTAAAATAGTTATTGGGCACCCAAGCTGCTCTCGTTTGCAAATTGGGTGCTTTACTTTGTGCATATGTTGAATGTTGGGATCAACCGCAGGCTTGCGGTTTCAAATTAAACAATAATGCAGACAAGCATTATGTTGCAAACGCTCTTAATAATAACCACAAGAAAAGGACATACGGGTGGCTTATGGCTAGCTATAGCTAGATAGTAGCATGCATGTTGTTTATTCGAAAAATAGTTATCTTATTGGTATATGTTGTCTGGACCATTCTTTTTTAGTTCCACAGAAAAACAAACTTCTTATGTAGAGTCTTGAGAAGGTACTGAGTACAAAACAAAAGGAAACTTATCAGAGGCATTGAATTATTGCATCTTCATGATCTAAAATCATAGGTGGGAGTTCTCATTGGGAATGTTGTGTTGCATTTGCATTGCTTAAATTCCTAGCTGCTTTCAATATTTATAGAACTTCCGGTACGTTAGGCCACCGAGACTATGCCTTACAGCAGCTGATGAGTGAGTGCATATGTATATCAAATACTTATGCACCTAATATTATTTCACCCAGAACAAAGTATGCATATATATATATATATTTGCCTCATACCTTTTTCGATGAATTAGTTACAAGCTGAGATTGGCATGCATATATATCAATATCAATATAGTTTAGCTGAGGTCGTAATTGTTTCAATTTATTGAAAATAATCCCTTGATACGTTTGCCATTTTCAATTTGCATTTCAGAATTAATTGTGGAGAGAGGCCACCCAGCATATTACAGCTTAAGCACTACTCTAGCATTTCTTATATTGTAAAAAAACAAAACAGAATTATTCCGTACTCACTGAATGATCCTACATATTTTATTGGTTATATATACACATCCTAGACAGCCTATTTATAAAGACCACTTGGTAATGTTTTAGAGGAGTTGTACATGCATGTATAAATAACTATTAGGGGATAATTTAGCTATGTTCTGTAAAGAAATTTTTCTGCTATTTGTGTATATAACAAGTAAGCATTTTTATTAGAATTGTAAAACACCATTAATAACAGGTATACAATGGCCACACACTTATTTCTGTGTATTGTGACCAACATATGCATATGTTTTCAATAAACAGAAAAACTGTGAGATACTGTAATTATAAATAAAATATTCAAATGTGTGCGGAATTTTCTTAATTCAGTTGGAGGGAATTCACCTTTCATGTCCATTTTTCATGTTAATAATAACAATACATTGCATGCTTTTATGATGTGGATCCCAAAAGGTTAGACATGTGACGATTGAAGAACTATATATGGTCAGTATATTTGCTATTTCCAGCGGTTTATTTCACACATGTAGCCTGCTAGCTACCTAGTTGCAAGTTGCAACCCCAACATTAGGCTCCCATCATCCCCTCGTGGATACTTCTCACAATGAGATACAGTACATAGTATTAATTTGTGTGGTGGTCCAGGAGATCGAAGGATTATCGTGTGCGCCCATTTGGCCATGTAAATGGACCAACACTAATAGATATTTCGAAAGATCATTCTGAAGGTAACATTTCGACCACACACACCCTGATTGAGACCACTAAACCAAGTATTTGTATTTCTCATAACAAACTCAGGAGCAAACTGCATAGGGATAGGAAAATAAATAAATAAATAAATAAAGTGTTACATGTAACGAAACAATTTGACAGCAAATCAAATCCTTTTGAATATTAACAACACATTGCATGCTTTTATGATGTGTTAATAATAACAACACATTGCCACACATGTACTTAATGGCCAGCTATCCTATGAAGCTTACATGGATTAGAAGTTATGAAAAAAATCACTTAATGATCCATTGCAATCCATCTTGAATAAATCAAATGATCCACCCTAATTTGGGGGACCAATGAATAAAAACCTAATTACTTCGGGCAAGTGGTAACACCAACCATAGCCACTTGATCACTAAGTTTGGCCCTAGGTAGCTAGCTAGGCTACTTAAAGTAGCAGTTTCGCATGCTCTAAGTGTTCTGATATGTTGAGATCAACACGCGCGCCCTCATAATAAAGCGACTGCACAAATTGCAGTTGGAGTCTTCGTGCGGACCACACAGTGATAAAACGTTTAAGTGAATAAGAAGGATACCGAGGCATATTACCAATTGACAAAAGAGCAACTTTGACTATCTAGATTGAAAGAGACGCATTTTCATGTTTGTATGTTTGATTTATTTATTTTATTTTTTTTGCCAGGCATGACAATATGAGGTTTCAGGCATTTTTAAATACTATTTATATTCGCTCGTTTGTAGAATCATCTCTCCCCCCAAACCAAAAGAATAAAAGTTCTCCACAAGCTTGATCTTGCTTGCATTGCGTTTAGTGTGGGCCTAATTGCATGCATGTGTGTGTGGAATAAACCCCCAGGACAAGAATACAAGATCGGGGTATATTTGGTGCGTGGGGGCCCAGAGGGACGCATGTAATGTCCAGACGTGGTCCCAACGGCCAGCGGGAGCGAGCACGCACAGTAGCATGCATACTGAGGCGGTGGCAGACGTGGCAGCGCCACCACAAGCTCTCATTCTCTTTTACATCCTCCTGTCACCTGTGACGCCATTAATTCCGCCAAGTCACGAAGAGCAACCGACCTGTGTTTCACCGACAGGTGGGTCCAGTAAAACAGTCTGTCCCGCATGTCAGGGCACAAAGGTACGGCGTGGAGTGGTGGAGGCTTCTTCCGTCGAGACAAAACTAGGCGCCGTTGCAGTAGTCGGACGCGCCCGGATCCCTGCGACCTTTGTCATTAGTACTGCACACCACGCGACGTGGGCTCGAATTTCCCCCTGGACCGCATGTCAGAGAGACCCCCTCTTCCCTCTGCATCGGCTCGCTCTTCGAGATCGGAAAATTCTACGTGCATTGCTGCGCGCCTCTGCAAGCTGCATGGCTCCGATCGTGTTCCCCACAGGCAGCAGAGGAGACGGAGGGAGCCACCGCGACCGACCATGCGTATGCAACCAACAACCATGATGGCTTTGCTATAACGGTTGTCGCCCAAGCCTGAGTGCCTAGATAGCTCCTGTACTCCACTGGTGGCTTCATCGATCTTCCTCAACTGTGGAGGTGTGGGGATTGATGCACCACCAAGTGGGATGCTACAAATCCCTACGAGAAATCAATCATTATGATGCTTTAGTTTTATGTCACAATCAATTGTCGTCGGCAACGCCTACAATCGGCGTGACATGATGATTTGTTAGTCCGACTAAAGATTTCACGGGTTATCAGTCTCGAGGTGATGAGGAGATAGAGTATATCACAATCAGCAGTGACAACATTTCGTGGAGGTAAGGACATTTGCAAGTCATTATTAGTTTGAGTCAGCGGAGATATGTACATATCACTTTTCAACAAAATAAGTTGAACTATTTTTTTAGTACAAGAATTTGATGGCCGATAGAGTTATATAAAATTTTTGATTTAGAACTTGATAATTAATTAAACTGACTATCATGAATTGTTTTTCTTTTCCACAACTATCATGAATGTTTTAAATATGGGCAGTTTCAAGATATGGGAAAAAGAAAGTTTTGTATGATAATGATTTTATAATGTGACACACTATTACAAAAAGAACATTAAGCAAAGGATTTTAAACCTTGCTCGATATTATAACTTCTTTCTTCAGCCTCTATTTGAGTGGATATAAGACACATACAAATGGTTGGAAAATATAATTTGAAGCAGCATACTACAAACCATTTTGGGACAGAGGAAGTAGTGGAGTTAATTACGGAGGGGAGACCATTACATACTGGACCAAGGGAAATTGAATGAGATCTCATCATGAAACTACTAGGATGACGTCGGTATGTTGGTAGAAACTGCTGCATGCCAACAAGGAAGCATGACATGCATGCATCATGGGAAAGGCTGCAGGATCTTTACAGTTCGTTATGCATGCGCCTGCAAAGATGTGTGACCGCTGCCATTTGCTGATTGAAAGCGATAGGTTTTGTCTACTGTCTACATATACCTCAGCTGGTCGTAAGCGTGAACCTGAACTACAGTACAGGTGGGCTCATATCGAGTCCGTGTTTCTTTTTCAAATTGGATTAGAGTGATAACCTTTAAAGAAAAAATTGGCTTTGTCAAATTATTTCTTTTGATTTCAAAGTACATGCTACTTTGGTCCATCCTATGTTTCATCCTATATTAGGGTAGCTGATTCTAAACAATCATCTATGGTACAATCCACTAGCTACTCCCTCTGTTTTTAAATTTGTTGATGCAGATTTTTGCTTCCAATGGCTGGTGTTTTAGCAATAAACTCTGTTCTTTTTAAGCTTTGGTCACCGTTGAGTTATCCATCGATACAGAGGCTCGAATATTAATATATATTCCTTTTTTCTAAAAAATTATGATAACAATTTTATTTATTTTTGAACTAGAATTTTAGTCATACCAATAATAATCAATTAAAAAACAGAGAGAGTATATATTTTGACCTAACAATAATAATTTGAAAACAAAGAGAGTATATACTATGATAGGCGGTGTCACCATGTGTTTTTAGCATTATATAAAATGAAATGAATGACCCCATGAACAATGCTCGGTATGACATGATTTTGTTTGCAAGGGGTACAGAAGTACCTGAAAATTGATGAAATATTAAAAAATTGAAATAAATAAAAGATAATGATGTAGCCTTAACACAAGCTAATGTTTCTTTCTTTTTCCTTGTTTTAGCCACAAGTGCGTGGTATTTCTTTTGTAAACTAATATATATAAACTTAATTCAGAAGATTTTTGTGAGATTTAATTTGGAAGATTTCGATAGGCACATTCAGGTCAATATTGGTATCTCTCATGAAGCTCAGTCTGTAATTTTCCATAGGAGCTGAAAATAAAAGAGCCATGGTCCATTAAGGGGATTCAAAAGAGGCCCATCCGTGGCTTCTAGCCTAGCTGCCTAGGAGAGCCATTCAAGCCCGTGAGGCCATAATCTAGGAAGGCCGTCAAAATCTGGTTAAATGAGCCCATCGAAAAGGGTACATATTTTCAGAACTATGAGCTCATATTTCGAGAGCTTTCAGGATATATATTACTACCAGTAATTACTTATTATAGTTAGTAATATAATTATTTCCTATATTTATGTAATTATGCGGAATGCCACTGAGGTTACAAAGGTAATTTCCGACACTCCTTCTGCATCGAGGCGCTAGCTCCCATGCGCATCAGCATCAAGCTGCCTTACTCTCTCCCCGCATGGCCGGCGCCGCCTAGCCCTCTCTCCATTCCATGCCGCCCAGCCCCCCTCCCCGCACGGCCTGTACCGCCGTCCTCCCCGCATCGCTTCGCTCCGCCCCCTCCCCGCACAGGCGGCGCCGCACAGTCTCCTTCCCGCATCATGCCGCCTAGCCCCCTTCCCGCATGGTCTGCACCGCGCTGCCCCTCCCACCAGGACGGGCACCGCTCCACCCCCTACCCGCACGGACGGTGCCGCCCGTCTCCTTTCCTCTCCGTACCACCCAGAATTACTAGTAGTAATAGTATCAGAAACACAAATAATCTAAACCGTTTGATTTTATTTACCTTCTAATTACTATCAATAATTATTAGTAGTAATATGTATCATAAAACTTCTTCATATTTTGGCTTCTTTAGATTGAAAAAACAAAGGTTTAAAAGTATCCATGACCATGAGTTACACTAACATAAAAGCCTTGTTGGACCGAAACATAGCACATAATTCATGGTTCTTTCAGCTGAATTGAGGTGAAAAGCACATGACAGATGCTCTGTGTCCAATTTTCACCTCAATTGAGGTGAATAGCCATCCAATGCACAATATTCATCTCCTCCTACAGATACAACCTTTTATTGCGAAAAAAACAGTTAGCTTTCGTATTAAGAATCATTTGGCGCACGAGCACAATCTGCTCCTAGTTACAGTTTCTCCCTGACGAGGCACACCTCAAGAAAAAGAATACAGATCAATCAGCCAAAGAATACAGAGCTCGATCTTGGCACAAACATACACGCACAGTAGACAGCGTACATATACAAGTGTGTAACAAATAAACTAAGCTATCACGTCCGGCTCAAAATCAATCCAAACTACAACACACCAACGACGGTGGGTGGGTGCACGACAGCACGAGTAACGAATCGATTAGGCGACTCTGCAGTTTGCCCTGATCTTGCCGCTGCTGCCGGTGAGCACGCCGACGGATCCCATCTTGACCATGGCCGCGGCGAAGTCGTTCTGGAACGTGGCCGGGTCGTTGGCGTAGGTGACCACCTGCACGGCCGTGTTCTTGTCGCCGAGCAGCGCCTGGTCCGAGGAGAGCAGGCCGCGGTTGGCCATGACGCCCTTGAAGAACCCCTCGTCGAACGCGTTGGGGGAGACGGCGTCCATGGCCACGAGCGGGTCCCCGCCCTGTGGGCACTGCCGCGCCAGCTGCGCCACGTAGGCCGGGTCCATGGTCGGGTCCTGCCCCGCCGTCGTGGCCGCCCGGGACAGCCGGCTGCTGAACGAGCTGCAGTGCGACGAGCCGATGGTGTGCGCGCCGGAGAGGATGACCATCTCCTTCTGGGTCAGGCCCTTGGACGCGAACATCTGCGTGAGCTGGGGCACGTTGGCCGTCGGCGGAGGCAGGTTCCCGTTCGTGTCGGACGCGCGCGAGGTGGACCCGTCCCGGCGGCCCGCTGGCACCTGGTACGCGTTCCCGCCGGCCTGTGGATCGAAACAGCGGCGACAGAAGGAATAATTTCGTTAGCACGCGGCGACAATGGCGTAGGCGCTAAGCATGATATGGGCCGAATGCATGCAGGTCCGGCATCATGTGGTGTAGTGGCAATGTGCGTCAAAAAGTTGGGGATAGGGGTCAGATAAGCTTTAGTAATCCTGCGTGCTAGCCCAGCCATAGATTCCAGATTTCATATGATATGATCATGTCTGTTTTCTTCTCTCTCTTTTTTTTTTTTGGTAAAAAAAAAGGTTCGCTGAAAGATTGGTGCTACTACCACCGTCCACGCTGACACTACTAAAGTGAGAGAGCAATTAACAATGCTGCTTTGCAGTGTGACTGACTGTGAGTGCGATCGAGCTTAGGAAGGCATCAAAGTAAAGTTAATTGGTTATTTACCAGTGCCACGCTGTCCCTGGCCGCGAAGGCGAGTATGTCCGCGCAGGACACGACGCCAAAGCAGGCCTGCTCCACCCGCGCCTTGATGCGGTCGACGACCTCGAATCCCCGGAGGCTGGTGTTGGGCCCGGCGTCCTTCTCCGCCGTGTTGCCCTTGGTCGAGTCGATCAGCACCGACGCGTCGCACCCCTGCGCACGACACACAAATTGATCGGTCAGCTCTCTCGGTGGTAGTAGCCACTTGTTGAATCAACCACCAAAGCCATTTGATCGAGCTGCTGCCACATTTGCAGTGGAGTGCTAGAGCCCTGTTTAATTTGGCTGCGAGTGACTAATACTGACCCTGACGAAGCAGTCGTGGAAGTGGAGCCGGAGCAGGCCGGCGGCGAGTCCCGGGTTGGCGGTCACCGCCTTGCTGACCTCCTGCTGCACGATGATCTCCGCGGCCGGGCACGAGTTGTCGTAGAACCCCACCCGCAGCTGCGCGCGCAGCCCCGTCGCCATCATCAGCACGGCCACGACCACAGCTCGCAAGTTTTGCACCATGCCGCCGCCTCGCCTCCGCACCACCATCGCCACTGACCCTCGACGATCAGCTAGCCACCACTCACTCTCTTTATGGCACTACCAACTAGTTTGCCACGCTTTTATACTCGCGCTTTGGCAGCAGGCATGCACATCAATCACTGGATCTATGCTTCTCAGTTAAGGAAGGCGAAGCACTGAGCTGATGAGAGCAAAAGAGTGTGCTTAAACTAGTAATATAACAAGGCGGTAGAGGAAGGTTTAGGGGAATCTCGATAGGGCCCGGACCAAGCGAGTGTGCCATATGCAGGGCATGTGCAGAGGGGATAGGTTGGTAGACAGGAAAGCCGGGGAGCCAATTGAGGGGCCGGGCTTTTCTTCTGGCTTTCTGCCATGATTTTTTTTTGTTTGATAAATAAGTAGCTTTCTGTCATTAACCATGATTGGGGGTCGATGCATGGAAAAAAGGCAAGACAACTAGATCTGCGGCGTTTTACCTGCAGTACATGGAGCGGCCGACAAGTGGACACTGCGTTCATGAGGTGCTTGTCAGGGCTGCCATTTGTGAATTTTAGTGAAACTGACGCTTACGTCTTGCGTTTCTCACCCAGCGTTGGTGACACGTTCATGCTGCTAAAACATGACCATCTGGTGGTACAGGACGATGACGACGTTGACATGATGGCACTTAGCTTGCAGCAGCAATATACAAAATTAACGTAGTGTTTGGTCTTTTTTGCTGCAACCAAGGACTTCAGTAGTGTGACCTGTGCTCTGAATCTGAGCCGGTAGCCTTGTTCCTGTAACGAAATGCGAAATTATTTCCAGGACAGGCAACTTGGCGGTCCAATTGATCATGGAATAATGGTCCGATTAGAACCTTTTACTCTGTTTATAGTTGCATATATATTTCCTTTCTGAATTAAGCAGGGCATCGGATACTTTCGGATTGACGGCAAAGCCTGATTCCTGACAACCAGGTCTGAATTTGCAAATGCTTCACAGCTTGAAAGAATCCAGGGAGGATAGGATTAGAACATGCATGATTGACCCCATTGCAACAAATCATGATGAATACTTAGCTTTGCTACTGTAAGAAATGATCTCACTCATGATGTGCACAGCCAAAGCAAAATGCTGTTGCTGCTGCTCATTGCTCAAGATCGAAAGAGCTGGCTGGAGACAAGTCAAAGAAGATTCGCCCGCCCAATTGCTGCCGAGCTGGACCTGCTTATTTTATAGTTTCAGTAACTAGCCACAGCCATTATCAGTTCAGACTTGCAGAGTGTGCGTGTACGATATGAAAATAGGTAAAGTTTTAACTGTACGTGCAGAAAGATAATGCCGCTATTTAGACAAGTTGACGCACCATGTTCTTCAGATCCGGTAGAAGACGGTTAAACTATCTAAACACAGAGCTGGAGCGAGCGGCGTCTGAACTCTGTCGGAGCTGCACATGGACGTCGTGTTTGGTAGAGCTCGGGTCGTGACAAGATTCGCGGGAGCTGAGGACCCTTGTCGTTTGACCTCAGGATAAGCAGGAATCGTTCGCCGCACGAAGCGGGATCAGTCCAATTAAGAAGCCTCGGCTCCTGTAGTTCTGTGTTCGTCGATACGTACACACTTCTGTAAACGAAGCGGCGGGTCGGCGGCTACTACGTGTGATCAGGCACATCAGTCCTGCTCGGACAGACAATATGAACACGGTTTGCTTTACTGCCCTCTGGAATCTGGATTGATTGGCCCGGCCCTCTGGATTGCAGGCAGCTAGGACTGCCTTTGATCCATCGCCATCCTCTCTCTTCATTTTTATTTTCCTTTCGTGAACTGATGATGATAGGCTTGATAGCATCGTCTTCTTTTTTCTTTTCCTCCTCCGCCTTCTCCTCGGAAACATCTTGCAACCTGGCATCAGCATTGTGTTGTCTGCAGAGGCATCGAGCAGCAAGGGGAAAGGCTTCAGCTCAGGCCTGGATACGCTCTGCTCGCGTCCTCTCGCCGCCGCTGGCACATGGGCAAAAGCGGGAACGCGCGTACCGCGGTGGACAAAGCGACTTGCCTGGCCAGGAACAGCGCTGGATGTCGCCGCCTTTACAAAAACCACGACGAGGACTTTGGTTTTGTTCACACCGTGAAACGAGCTGATATGTTAAAATCTGCCACCCGCGCATCCGCATCGGCGGCCGCCTAGCCGGCAAGCTGCCGTCCGCTAGCGGGGCCGGAAGAGTTTGCTTGGGCCAAAATTACGGGCTAGGTCTTGAAATTGGGTCTTGCTAATTAATGAATTAGGCTTTTGTCTGTTTTAGGTTGGTCGTTGATCCATGTGCCGCAAACAATCTTAAGAAGCATAAGTAGAAAAATTATCTTTAATAAAAAATTGCAAATACCTATTTAATATCTTATTTGATGATGTCCGGCCATTTAAAACTACACTACTAAACGTCAACAATAAAAAATACAGAGTAAGCGAGTATATGAAACACCCCCAAGATGCAAGTGGATATTTATAACTTTATTAAAAATATGATAATTGTAAGAACATAAGAAGTTCGATCCTCCGTTCTAAAAGAAAAAAAAATCCCCTTACCCTCACTATGCTAAAACAGAGGTAAAGACTCGCGCAACAACTCATATGGCCAGTTTAGTCACTCTGTATGGTTGAGGAGTGGGGTTCGAGAATTTTCTCGACCTGCATGAGAAGGTTTTCTCCTTCATATGCCCGGGGCGTCATATCCCTCACAAATCGAGATTTTTTTTTAATTTTTGCGATGAACATGAGAGCATTTCCCATATGTTCTTGGAATGTGATTTTTGCAAAGGCAATCTGGGAGTCTTTGAATTTCTGAAAATAGATATATGAAAAAAATTATGTTTCGGTAGCAAATAGATGGTTGCATATAGAAAATTTCTATATTATGAACATCATCTGAACTGCGGTGTTGGAATAAATTTATGTTTACAAGCAGGTTTGGAGAGATGTGAAAATGATTCTGAAAGCCATACTGAAATTGTCGAGGGATGGAGTCTCATCTTCAAGGAATCAAGAATGGAGGAGACAAAGAAAAGGTGGCATTTTTTTTGGAGACCCGTGTGCAGGAGCCAGTGAGGATTTCAGGCGGTTTCAGCTGAAGACTTTTAAGCCAATGTATTCACAGGAGGTGGAGAAGGAAGGATATGTGCTTGCGGTTCCACCCCGGGAGAGGCGTTAGATGTATGCAATGTCATTTCAAGCAGTTGCCTGGCAGCTCCTTGGTCAGTTGTCCTTTCAAGAAAAACGTTGATTGTATTTTAATTAAGGGACACATGGCAAAATGCATTTAATTATAAAAAAACTTTAGATGAAAAAATACGTGTTCTGAGGGGGAAAAAGTCGTTGTGTATCAATGTAATGTTTATTAGTTTGTCAACCAAAAAATGCTTGAACCTGAATATCATGATAGCGGAAGTACTCCTGACATTGCAGAACTTATAAAAGTGAAAATCAGAAGAACTGAAGTAAGAATCTCGAAGTAACTAAACGAATTCAATCGTGCGTGCCATTAACATTGGTCGCGCTCCACTTGCTTATGCGGAAGTGTGGATCACGTCCTGACCCAGTGACCCTCCTGCAGTTGACGCGGACCTTGCCTCCGTAGGTTCCGCGGATGCCGCCCATCTTGACCATGGCCGACGCGAAGCTGGCCTTGAACCAGTCCGGGTTGTCGTTCTTCCACTGCCTGACCTTATCGACAGTGCGCGGCGAGTTGAGCGCAGCGTCGGACTCGGTGGCGGTGCGGTTGGCGAAGTAGCTGGAGTCGAACGCGTACTGGTTCCCGGCGTCCATGGGCACCTTGTTGTTGGCGTTGAAGTTGCACTGGCTGCGCAGGCTGGTTCTGTACGCCGCGTCCATGCCCTTCTCGGCGTCGCTCGTGAGGCGGTACCCGAACGTGCCGCAGTGCACCACGCCCACCGTGTGCGCGCCGGAGAAGATGACCATGTCGTCCAGCTAGCGACAGCCCCTTGCGGGAGAAGTTAACCGGCGACCTCCCTTCCGCGGGTTCGACGGCGGGAGGTGGCCGGTTAACTCATCTTTTTTTTTTCTTTATTATGCATCATCTTATCTATTTTTTATTTGCTACTAGTTATGAGTTGTATTTGGTATGGAGTCTTAATGTTGTTTGCTTCTAAATTTATAAAAAGAACCAGACTCCTATTTTTTATTAATTTATATTTATATCCCAAATTTATTTCTTAATATCTTGAGTTGTATTTTGATACGTATCTCCCATTAAATTTAGATCATCAAATCTTTATAAAATTCAACAACCTATCCCTTCTCTGTTTTAAATTAACAAGATAATTTTGTAGTCTTGAGAGCGAACCATGGTGACTCATTTTGATCTTCAAATAAGAAGGTAATATATATCCAATTATTTACATAGTATCATAGGTACTCAATCCGTCCCCTCTCAATATTCTATGGAGGACAAATGTTTGATTTGAATATTTCTCTTTCCATTCCAATATTGATAATATGAACATATTTAGTAGATGAAGTCAATTATATCAGAGTACAATTTTTATACTTTGATGTAGAATCTACCTATGCACTTTCATGTAGAAGCCAAGATGCTCTTAAGGGCCAATTTCATAGGGCTTAATTTGTCTTCTTCAAAGCTTGTTTGAAAAAAATAATGCAAACACAGACACTCATACGTACAACTACGGTTTGACAGAGAAGCAATACATGGTGCGATTTGACCGGAGCGGCTAGATTTAAGTTGATTTTAGAATTTCAAATGAATTTTCTCTCAAATGATAACTCTGTTTTCAATCTGTTGGAACTATTACATTTTACCAAAACTAAAGATTTTGCATTTGAAAAAACTTATTCAAAATATAATCACATCAATTTGTAACCAAGCATGTGGAAAAATCACTAGACCGTGGATCGTGCTCGGTTTCACGTTTACCAACCAGATCATGGCGATAAGCATGCAGGCCAGAGAGATCCTATATATAGAGCACTCAATGGGAGGCAGCGGGTAGATCATTGTCATCGCATTTTGGTTGAAGCGGGTGAGAAACATAAATTCCAAATGTAATTTTCTGCTCAATCGTAACTCCATCTTTTAATTTTTTTGAAAATTTTAATTTTCTTTAACAATTTATATATTTGTTGTCAATATTTATGTAAAATATTGATTCACTTTTTTTGAAAAAATTGATATGGATTATGAAAATGTTTAAAGTTAATAAAATATGAAGTAAAATGTTTCAAAACCTTAATGTTAATTCTTTGGTTTGAATTTAAAATAAATAAATAAATATACCAACTGTATACAGTGATTTCCTTGGTGAATGGTGTTGCTGGGCCGCGGTGATAGGCCGTGGGCTCGATCTATCTCGCGCCTCTATTGATCTACGTATAGGAGGCCCACAGAATTCCTCACAGCCTCTGCCCCCTGAAATCGGCTAGGGTTTCTTCTGCCACCCCCTTTCGTCCCAACTCACGCGATCTCGCCGCCGCCGCCGCCGCCGCCGCCGCACTCGAAGTCCCGAACTCCAGGTGAGCTTCGTCCCTCTCTCGGCACCTTCCCTTCCCATACTAATCGGCTTCGTCAGAATTCGTCCCTGTCATATCGGTTGTTCCTAGGTTCCTGCATCCAGCGCGCTATTCTCTTTCATGAATTTCCGTTTTGTCGCCTGGAAGCACTTAATTTCGATCTTGAGTCATACTATACTCCGGATCGTGTGTATTTGAGCGGTTTATATTGGCGTTTTTTTTTCCTCCGGATTGCCTCCGGTTGTGTTCGTAGGTCAGGCTATTTTTGGATCCTTAGCTCGGGCTCGTGCGACTCGTTAGAATTACTCGGATAATCTTTCGGTACTGGTGGGAGCCGCTGGAATTGGGCGGTATGCTTGCGGCTTGCTGTTTCCATGGTTTGGCTTGTGCAAATTTTTATTTCGGCCGAAAATCTGTAGTGCCATCTTCCACTGTGTGAATCGTGTGAATTTGAGCGGTTTATGTTGGCAAGACGCTAAACAAGTGTTGAGCTATTCAGTTCATAGCTATCTTTTGTTGTGTCCTCTCCTCAGTGCCATCTAGTGGGATGGCGAGTATGCATGGACTCTCGTGCTTCTTTGCACTTGTATTAAATCACTGATACACAACTTTCGTTAGTTCGTAAAAAAGAGCAGTTTGTCTTGAGCTATTCATGGAATCGGCCAAATGCAGTGTTGTCTACGCACCACGGAATAGTTACCATGAATTGGAGCATTCTTGAGGACCTACATGGGCATATGGCTTTTCAGTTGGTCATGCACCTGTATTTCAGCAATCTGTTATTCATCAGCTTGTTTCTTCAGTCATTTAAATTCATATTTTGGCATGGTACAATTTTACTAGAATTCAATGTTTGCTTACTACTCACATTACACAGATTTTCATTGGATTGTTAATCTAGTTATTGGTTCATACACATATCCTACTTTTGTTTCCAGTTATGCTTCTGAATAATCATTTGTTCTTATGCATTATTTAAAGCTTCTGAGGTGTTATTTCAAAATTATTCTTCTGGATTGATTTGCTTTTCGGCATACACTGTCTACATTTCTAATACAGTTTGCATGCTTGCTCCTCTTCTTTTTCTTGATTATAGTTCTTCTCAATTGTGCACCTTGCAGAACTTGAGCCCAGTAGAAGTTACAAAACAAAATTAACCATGGCGTCAGGATCGCGTTTCTGGGGACAGGTACTTTCTTTATCTCTTTGAGTGACCCTAACATGGTAGAATGTTCATTATTTGAATTGTAACAATAGCTGCAGTTATCGTCATTGACTGCAAGAACATTAAAACTTACTGCTTGGCTTCTCTCATCTTCAGGGAGACAGTGACTCTGAGGAAGAGGAGGAAATTGAATCAGAACAGGGCAGTGATAGTGATGATAACAGGGGTCAAGATGATGATAAACGCTCTGGAGTCCAGAACCGCTATCTGAGGACCGAAGATGATGACAGTGATGAGTCTGATTCTGGTCATCGTGTGGTTCGCTCGTTGAGGGACAAGCGCAATGAGGAGATGAAATCAATTGTTGATCAGATGCGCAATGCCATGAAGATTAATGACTGGGTTAGCTTGCAAGAGAGCTTTGAGAAGCTCAACAAGCATCTTGAGAAGGTTGCCCGTGTCAACGAGTCTACCGAAGTTCCAAGGATGTATATCAAGACTCTTGTGTTACTGGAGGATTTCCTTGCTGAAGCACTTGCCAACAAGGAGGCCAAGAAGAAGATGAGCAGCAGCAACGCAAGGGCATTCAATGCGATGAAGCAAAAGCTCAAGAAAAACAACAAGCAGTATGAAGACCAGATCCAGAAGTGCAGAGAGCATCCAGAGAGCTTTGAAGAGGATGATGCAGATGAAGATGAGGAAGAGGATGAGGATAGTGATGCAGAGATTGAGGATCCTGAAAAGATGGCTGATTCAGATGAGGAAGAGGATCATGATTCAGAAAAGGAGGATGATAAGGATCCCTGGAAAAGGATAACCAAGAATAAGATGGACAGGCAGTTCTTGAAAGACCCAAGCGAAATCACATGGGATATTGTTGATAAGAAGCTTAAGGAGATTGTGGCATCTAGGGGAAAGAAAGGTACTGGAAGGATCGAGCGCGTTGAGCAGCTAACATTTTTGACCCGTGTGGCAAAAACGCCTGCTCAGAAGCTGGAAATCCTTTTTCATGTCATCTCTGCACAGTTTGATGTCAACCCTAGCTTACTTGGTCACATGCCAGTTAAGGTGTGGAAGAAGTGTGTCGATAATATGCTTCTGGTCCTTGATATTCTCCAGCAGTATCCTAACATTGTGGTTGACACCTTAGTGGAGCCTGATGAGAAGGAAACTCAGAAGGGTGCAGACTACAGTGGAACAATCCATGTCACCGGTGACCTGGTTGCGTTCCTGGAGAGACTGGACTCTGAATTTTTTAAGACTTTACAGTGCACTGATCCATATACAAAAGACTATGTTCAGAGGCTTAGGGATGAACCCCTGTTTTTGGTGGTTGCACAAAATGTCCAAGATTACCTGGAAAGGGTTGGGAACCTCAAAGCTGCTGCCAAGGTTGCACTGCGTCGTGTTGAACTAATCTACTACAAACCTCAAGAAGTTTATGATGCAATGAGAAAGCTATCTGAGCAGACTGAGGACAATGAGGAGGATGGTGAAGACGAGGATGGTGATGAGCATCAAGTTGTGGACGACAATAGGGGACCATCACCATTTGTTGTGATTCCAGAGGTTGTGCCTCGAAAGCCTACATTCCCAGAAAGCGGCAGAGCTTTGATGGATGGATTGATGTCCTTAATTTACAAGTATGGAGATGAAAGAACTAAAGCCCGTGCGATGCTGTGTGATATATATCACCATGCAGTTTCTGATGAGTTTTCAGTGGCTCGTGACCTACTGTTAATGAGTCATTTGCAAGATGGTGTTCAGCTTATGGACATATCGTCGCAGATCTTATTCAATAGAGTCATGGCCCAGCTGGGGTTGTGTGCTTTCAAGGCTGGTTTGGTAAGTGAAGCCCATGCTTGCTTGACTGAGCTATACTCTACAGGGAGGGTGAAAGAATTGCTTGCACAAGGAGTGCAACAAAGCAGATACCATGAAAAAACTCCTGAGCAGGTAAATCTTGTTATGAAGCTCACTCTGTCATGTTCATGCTTCACTCTAGGTTGCTAATCACGTGTGTTGATCCACAAATAATGTTTGTAGATGGAAAGATTCTACTGCATTTTGGAGTTTATAATTGAATATCTTTCTGTTGGTCATTCTTGCATATGATATTCCATCTCTCAGATCCTTATTTTTTATTAATCTTGTCTGCTCATATGAATATGATCCTTTTTTGTTGTCCCCATAATTCATGTGCAGGCCATATTTTCTTTTATTTTTTTCGAGTATTGTGATGCTTTTATATTTTATTGACACAGATCTAGGTGTTTTATTCCATTGTTAGTGACTCTGTTTTTTTATTAGAATCCTGAGTATATTCCATGTCAGTCTATTCTGTGGTCATTCAGTTAAATACTTCAATTGGCATAGATGTGAATGATGGAAGACATGTTTTGTTTTTCTGCTTATATTAGTCACTCTAATTCCTGCAGGAAAGACTTGAGAGGAGAAGGCAGATGCCATACCATATGCACATAAACCTCGAACTATTGGAAGCCACACACTTGATTTGTGCAATGCTGATTGAGGTGCCCAATATGGCTGCTAGTACGTATGACAAGCGGAGGCCCATGAGCAAAACATTTCGCAGGCTTCTTGAAGTGAGTGAAAGGCAGACTTTTGTTGGTCCTCCGGAGAATGTGAGGGATCATGTAATGGCTGCCACAAGGGCCCTCAATAAGGGTGACTACCAAAAGGCTTTTAGTGTAATAAGTTCGCTGGAAATCTGGAAGTTGTTGAGGAACAAGGAGCATGTTCTTGAGATGCTGAAGCTTAAGGTCAAGGAGGAAGCCCTGAGAACCTATCTCCTCTCATACTCGTCTTGCTATGAGTCCTTGAGCCTTGATCAGCTTACTACCATGTTTGATCTTAGTGAGTCACATGTCCACAGCATCGTTAGCAAGATGATGATGCAGGAAGAGCTTCATGCTAGCTGGGACCAGCCGACAACGTGCATTGTTTTCCACAGTGTTGATCAAACTAGGCTTCAGGGACTACTCTTCCAGATGGCAGATAAACTCTCAGTCCTTGTGGAGAGCAATGAGAGGGCATATGAGGCTAGAACTGGTGGTACTCTTGAGGGGGTACCGCCCAGGCGCAGGGGTGATGGCCAGGACTCATCCAACTTGGGAAAATGGCAGGAGAACTTTGTCTCATCTCAAGGGCGGCAGGGTGGTAACAGGTTTGGGTCTACTGGTGGGAGAGGTGGAGGTTCTGGACAGGGTGGTGGGTACCAGAGGAATGACAGGGGGGGCCAGGGTTCCCGTGGTGGCTATGGTGGTTCACGATTCCAAGATGGAAGGGGTCGCAACCAGTCTGGCTCATCGGGGCGAGGTGGTGATGGCGGTGCACGCATGGTGAGCCTGAACAGAGCCGGTAGAGTTTAGAAGGATAAATATCTAGAAGTAATAGACAACAAGGTTTTGCCTCAAGGTCACAAGTTTTGAAGCTCTGCTCTCCATATTGAACCTCGCCATTCTATCACTGTTCACTATATTGTCAGATTCTCGAGACTAGGAGATATGAGAACTATGTATTCCCTCTTACCTTTGTTGTTTGATCACTGTTCACTATATTTCATTGTAGTCTTTGAATTAAAGCATCTGTCAGATTCCCAGACTAGGAGAGATGAGAACTATGTATTCCCTCCTACCTTTGTTGTCAACTTGCGATATTTTGATAGTTAAAAAAAAACGCACGATATTTTGATAGTAAGTTTATTATTACCTATTTATCCTGGTTCTGTATTGGTTATTCTTGCTTATATGTTCAATGGCATACTGCTCATGAACGACGCCACTACTTTGTTCACCCCACTGTGAACGCAGCTTCTCATTCGCTGCAGATGCTAGCTACTTTGAGGAATGTGTCAGGCTTCGAGTAATAATGTCTTTTGATTATTGTTGGTCATGGCAACTAGTGTTGTTTCATGAGGTCTAAATTTTCGCATTGTTATATTAATTCTTTAAATACTAAATATGATAACTAAATATAAATAAAATATAAAACTAATTATACAATTGAATGCTAATTTGTAAGACAAATCCATAAAGCTGAATTAAGATCATTAGAAGATGGTTACTGTAGCATCATATTATCTAATTATAGCCTAGTTATGTTTAACAGATTCGTATCATCATTTAGTGAGTGAGTTATGGATTAGCTTTTATCATTAATTTACATTTAATACTTTTAATTAGTATATATTTCCTCTGTTCCAAATTATTTGTCATCTTGGTTTTTTATCAGATTCATTGCACTCTTTGAATCTTTAGATTCAGAGAATGTTTAATAAATCTGGACAGCAAAAAACACTTTCAGAATGACAAGTAAATTGGGATGGATGAAATATCATAATATTTAATGGGATTTATCTAAAAATTAGTAAGCAGGAAACAAACACGGATGAAAGCCATGAATATTAAGCAACATTTCGTATCATTATTTTTTCTTCAAATGTTTGCTATTTCATTGTCAGTCTTTCGGGAACCATTCAAAGCTCTCAAAAGACTACCTGCCTGGCTGCCTTTCAGCCATCCTTCACGGGATGACTAATGCTTCATATTGCATACTAGTAGTATAGTTGCCTACAAAGCGTAGGGTGTTTCCTGCACAGATAAGTCGCTTCTCTCCACTTGAGCTTGATAGATCTGAGTTGCACAATTGTACATGTACTACTCAGTTACTCACCATGAGGCTTCTAACCAAAATTCGGCTTAGCAGACGGGCAATAACGACGTATGCAACATGGTCTATCCCACTTGGAACCCTGCTTTGGAGGTTGTTCGCTCACATTCTGGTGGCTAACGGCTTAAGTTCAGTGAAGGAAATTGACATGTTTTTAATGATTGGGCCTTTACAATTTGACATTGTTTCCCCGAGGCAATACCTTCATGCCTTTAGTTTTTAAAAAAGGTGGTGATTCTAGATGGATCTCTGATGGCGACGCAGGAGCAAAACTGCCAAGCTTGACTGCTGATCATCAAGTCGGAAAAGGGACGGACATTGCTCAATCTCGGATGAGGTCCTAGCTCATTGACCCATTTCCAGAATTTGTGTCTCTTATAGATTTAAAATGCATAGTTAAGTTGAATCATATTCTACTTTTTGTTTACAGTTTACTGTATAACGTACAGAGAGAACAAAAGGCATCAATCATGTCTAATTGTACGGCCTGGATATGTGTCTCACCGAGACCCCAAGACATGAAGATTGAAGACAATAATCTGTTCTTGGATGATTTCCAAATTATTGACCATACATTGAGTGAATTTAATTAGATGCTATACTAAAATATATTACAGACAACACACAGTTGTGGAGTAGCAGTCTATCTTCAAACTTGACATGTACGTCTCTTAATTTGGATGAGCTCGCATTTGTTTCCCATCCGTTAGCCGCTGATTAAATCGTCATAGAACTCCCTGACATTCTTAAAGAAAGCATCCCTGCAACACATTACAGCAATTTAAAAATGCGGCATCTTAGACCAAGGAAATCAAAGGAAAGTTATTGTAACTAAACGTACATTAAAAATTTGAGGTTATTACTGAATTTCAGTGCAGGTGTGTTTTGGATAGAGGATTTTGCTTTATACGCTTGACATAATTTTAATTTTTTTAAAAATAAGAATATGTATTAATATTCCAACTTTTGTATCGATTGATACACATTGACATGATTTTTATGGTGGCTGGAAACGTTCAGAACTGGCTAACATGATCTATCTTGCACTATGCATACTTTGACAGGCTGGATAAAAAGTAGAGTTTCAGTACCTGTCAGGCTTGAAGATCAGGTTTTTATACGCAAACCACTGCATCAGAGAAGAACATCAAAGGTCAGACTCGGCAGGTTAAAAAATAAAGGGGGGTAATGATAAAAGATAAAAACGACCTTATGCAAACAAATCTGAACATTTTAGACCTCAACATGCAACATTATTGGCCTGGAACCATCAACGACATTCATATCAATCTGAAGTTTTTACTCAGATGTGGATCTTACCCCGGTGTAACCAAGTCCAACAGTCTCCATCAGACCTGGAACCACAGGGAGCCTGTCGATCGCCTGCAAGGCGACATCAAAATTACTGAGAGTTAGCATCGGTTGGTTTGTAGTTAATCTTTCAACGTAGAGAAAAATTCAGAAACTTCGTCCTTGAGAAAAGTATAAAAAGGGAAAGCAACAGAAGCAGTACCGATACGACAGCACCGGCGCTCCACATTCCGAGCGTGACAGCGATGGCGACCGTGGTCACCGCGTACTTGTTCTTGATCCCGTCCCACTGATCGTACACAAGCAACGCCACGGACTTATTAGCGCCAATACCGACAAGCGAGTGAGAACAAGCCGTACCGCCGCACGGACGGACTCATCGTTGTTACCTCCTGTTTCAAGTCGTTGACGAACTCCGTGAGATCCTCGTTGGCGGTTAGAGGCGTCGCCGGCTCTCCCACGGCCGTGGACACCACGTTCCTCGCCGGCCGCTTGCCTGGGGAGGAAAAAAAAAAACATGCAGCGCGCCATGTTAGACATCAACATGCAACATTGTTCTGGCCATGTTACAAACAGCACAGCACGCGCCAAAAGCTCCAATCCATGCTTAATTTACTTACAGGAGGAGGCAGCGGCACGGGGCTGGCCGTGCGACGCTAGGCCGACGCCGGGCAGCGGCGGCAGCGCGGGGACCCCGAGCCCGACGGATCGCGCGGTGGCCTTGCTGCCCTCGCTTGCGGCGACGGGTGAGGCAGCAGCGGCGCGGGCGGCTGCGCCCGTGGCGGGGGTGGCCGGTGCCATGGCTGCACGACGCGCGCGGGCAGTGTACTTTCTAAACTAGCCGGTCGGTCGGTGGCGTGTCACTCTGGGTTGACGACTTGATGTCGAGGCCGCGGGATACTACGTCGACGGCCAAGGCTCGCTAATATCGGCTGCTCCTGTGTGCCGTTGGACTTGCTCACCGTGCGCGCGGGATTTTTTTTTCGTGGCTGGATTTTGTGGAGCGTGGGTAAAGGAGGGAACGCGTGGGCCGGGCGCCACACGTTCTGGGGTAAAATGATAAGATCGGGGTTGGGGTTCGAAGCCGGCCGTCGCCGAGGGATTTCTCTGTTTGCGGTGCACGAGTATCTGCCGATGGATTATTAGCGACCCGACTGGCCGTGGATTAGCGAAACTTTTTCCGCCGGGACCGGCACGGCTGCACGTGTGGCCGTCTACCTCCCGGCGGCGTGGCAGTCGATCGGTTGACGGGTGTAGAGGCGTCCTTTTACTTTTGGCGTGTAGGGAGAATCTCCTTATTCACTTGTATGTTTATTTTATTTAGGAAAACCGCCCTGGTATTATTTTTGCACATATTCTATAATTATTTTTTACAAAACTTTTTATAATTTTTAATGAGAATCTTACAAAAGATTGTAAGCAAATTCTAAAAGACCTTTTCTGTTTACTCTATTAAAAAAGCCTCAGCAAGTTTCTAAAAAAATTGCAACATGACCAAAGAAAAATTTTAAGATTTTTATTCCATTAGTAGTCTAATAAAATTGTCTTGGTACAATTATGACCTAAGTTTTGTAAAAGCTAGAAAAAATGGGTATACATTAACTAAAATTTAGTAATATTGGAACGATTAAGCACTAAGTTTTAAGGTTTTTTTTCTTCTTTTGCATGACACGGTCGTTGAAATTTCATTACTTGACAACAACGATATTGCATAAGTTTCTTTAAGTTGCATAAAACTAAAACCTAAATCATTAAACAAACTACCTACGGGAACCAACAAAAGAAGTTGCATAAAACTAAAACCTAAAACATTAAACAAACTACCTACGGGAACCAACAAAAGGAGTACCCGAGTTCCAAACTATTTACAGTTTCCTACTACTAAGACTGCTAGAGGTCGCATGTCTGATGAACAAAATGCTTTCCAACCGGTCTCTCCTCGACCTTTCGTGCTTATCAAGTCTCTTCGATTTTCTCAGCACATTTTGTGAGTTGCATCCTCGGATCTGCCCCACATAGGATGGACTGCCACCGCATTCCATTACAGAATCCTTGCGCCAGCTTCTAGGTTCTATTTGTCCGTCTTCTTTTGGAGCCCCTACCTAATACGTGAGAAACATGTATGTTGGTCGTAGTTACGCACCCACTTATATATCGTAAGTTACTATTACAAGAATGATTATAAACAATGCCATATCAGCAGCGGTTATAACAGAACTGCTGCTAAAAGATTATCAGCAGTAGTTCAAAAACTTCTAGCCCGACTAATAATTGCACCGCCAGAAAATCGCTGCTGATAATATGTATCAACAACGGTTCATTTGAGTGAACCGCTGCTGATAATTTTTAATGTTTGAGGAATATCGTATCTGTGGGTCATCATGATATAAGCGAAATGCCGTAGATATGGATGAAAACGTCAAGGAGTAGACAAAAAAAAAAGGGAAGAATACCTACTAAGGTGGCTTAGTATTTTCCAATAATCCCTCGTTTGAAGCGATTGTTCGCTAAAAAGTGAATGCTGAGCTAATACGGTGGCACGTAGTTGGGTGCAAGAAAGATGGAATGCTTCGTCATCCTGCTGATGGAGTTCAATGGAGGGAATTTGATAGGAAACATAAGGACTTCAAAAAGATAATATAGAGTATACGATTTAGGTTAAGTACAGATGGGATAAATCCCTTTGGAGAAACAGACCACACACACAACACTTGGCCAGTTACTTTATGTATCTACAACCTACCATCATGGTTTTGTATGAAGCACAAGTTTATAATAATGCCATTGTTGATTAGTGGGCCAGTCCAAGTCGATAATGATATTGATGTGTATTTGTGACTACTAATTGATGAACTCCTCGTACTCTAGAAAAAAGAGGGCATAAGAGTGTAGGATGAATATGAGCGTAAGCATTTCAATCTACGAGCGATGTTGCTTGTAATATTCAAGATGGTCCTGCTCTTGGTAGTATTTTGGGACAAGCATTTAAAGGATACAATAGATGTATGTGGTGCATGGAGGAAACATTTGGCACTTGGTTTAACCATTATAAGAAAGTAGTATACATAAACCATCGTAGGTTTCTACGATCAGATCATTCGTATTGAAGAAATAAGAAAGCTTTTGATGGGACAACCGAGACTCGCCATGCACCAAAGATTCATACCAGGGAACAAGTATATAAGATGGTAAAGAATCTTAAAGTTATTTTTGGAAAGGGGAAGGGAAGTACAAAGTCAACTAATAGTTTGTTCAAAAATAGATCAATATTTTGGGATCTACCATATTGGAAAGAGTTGATGGTGCGTCACGCATTTGATCTCATGCATGTTGAGAAAAATGTGTGAGAGAGCACGATTGGTACCATGACAGCTATACCTAGCAAAACCAAAGATACACTCAAAGCGCAATGGACTTAAAGGATTTGAATCTAAGAAAGGACCTTCACCACAGTCCTTGAAAATGGAACAAAAAACCTTCTAACAGCTAGCTATACCCTAAGTAAACAAGAAAAGATCAACATGTGCAAGTGCTTGCATGGAATTAAAGTTCCAAATGGTTACTCTGCCTATGTATCTGGATTTGTGAACATGAAAACTTTAAAAGTGCATTTCAAGAAGTCACACGATTGTCACATGTTGAGGGTACAATTGCTTCCAGTTGCAATTAGAGGAATTCTTCCGGACAAGGTTCGAGATACGATCATAAAGCTATGTTCATTTTTTAATACAATTTCACAAAAGGTTGTGGATCCAAAGAAACCAACAAAACTTCAGAAAGATTTGATACACACCATGTGCAACCTCGAGACAATTTTTTCTCCCTCGTTTTTTGATATAATGCCTCACTTTCTCGTTCATATTGTGCACGAGATGAAGTACATTGGTTCTGTATTTCTCCATCAAATGTATCCATTTGAAAGGTTAATGATAGTTCTAAAAAAATATGTTCGTAATCGAAGCCGTCCAGAAGGTTGCATAGCCCAAGGTTGGGCAACAGAGGAAGTTGTTGAGTTCGCTGTTGATTATATGGATCTAAATACAATTGGTAAGCCTATTTCACTCCATGAAGGACATCTAAGTGGGAAAGGGATCCGAGGTCATACTACCTTTAACGTTAATGACTATGTTTCATACACCCAAGCACATTTCACTGTTCCGCAACAATCCCTTGTGGTGGACCCATATATCAAAATGCATGTCCAAATGTTATGATCCATGAATCCAAAGAAGTCTGAAGAGTACATTGCGAGGGAACACTGAGACAATTTCGGCACTTGGCTACGTATACAAATGATGGATAAGACTCAAGATGAATCAACCGTTGACAAGACATCTGATGACATATTGTTGGAATTACTAGCAAATGGTCCATCAACTACAATTCATTCATATAAAGCATATGACATTAACGGCTTTACATTTTATACAAGGGCACAAGACAACAAGAGCGCGAATCAAAATGGCGATGTTCGTATTGATGTGTATGATTGTGATGGCAACAAGGAGACCTACAATGGGTTCATAGAGGAGATTTGGGAGCTTGAATATGGAGAAAATTTAAAGGTCCTCTTGTTCCGTTGCCAATGGGTCACTCTCCCTAATGGAGTAAAGATTGACAAGTATGGTATGACTATCGTCAAATTGAAATTTATCGGTTACAGAGAACAACCATTTATTCTTGCCAAAGATGTCACACAAGTTTTCTACATAAAGAATCCAGATCCAGCTAATAAGGAGGAACAACATGCCATTCTTCAAGAAAAAAGAATAATTGTTGGTGTTGAGGATGTTGTCGATGAGTAAGCCTATGATCAATTTGATGATTTGCCTCCATTCGGTGAGGATATCATCCTTCCTACCATTGATGACACCAACGAACCTACTTACATATGCCATGATCATGATGAAGCTATCATCGTGAAATAAAAGTACTACTCATGTAATAACTAAGTACCAACAATATTTATGTTGATTTGTTACATGGATTTATATGTATAATTCGTACTGATTTTTTTATGTATTTCTCATCTCTATAACTCTAAAGCGTGTACGTTTTCTTATATTTATGTCCGCTATGAATTACAGTTGTTTTTTCGAGTCCTAGAACTCTAGAATTTGTGGCACCAATTAAAGCCCAAATTGTTCATAATAGAGGTGTAAACACTAATAAGAGAAATTACAAAAAGATAATATAAAATAGCAATTTAATTTTCCAAAAAACATAATATAAAATAACATATGCTCTTCTATTAGGGTCTAATATCCAATTACGAAAACTATCTTGTATGATATAAATATGATTGTGCAATAAATTATATCCATTTAAAATAATCAAATTAAAAAAAACTATATCATAGACCAAATACAAATAACACATACAATAATTCTAATGTAATAAATAAAATTAATGAGTGGAAAAAAAATCTAAAAAAATAGATATCAGCAGCAGTTCAGATGAACGAACTGCTGCTGAAAGTTTTTATCAACAACCGTTCAGGGTCGAACCGCTGCTGATGTCTACTATCAACAGCGGTTCTATTCCTCAACTGCTATTGATGCCCATATGCTTTTACTCTGCCTAGACTGACAGCCTCCCTCCCCTGCCCGATAGATGTGCTCCCGACAGCACCTCCTTCACCGCTCCGGCCGCCTCGCCGCTCCGGCCACCCCGCCACCCCGACGCTCCGACCGCCCCGACGCTCTGGCCGCTCAACGCTCTGCCCCGGCGCCCCGACACTCCGGCCGACCAACAGCACCTCCCCTGCCGCTCCGGCCGCCTCGCCGCTCCGGCCACCTCGCCGCGCCGGCGCTCCGGCAGCACCTCCCCCGCCGCTCCGGCTGCCTCACCAATCCGGCCACCCCGCCCCCGGCGCTCCGGCCGCTCCGCCACCCCGACGCTCTGGCCGCCCGACAGCACCTCCCCCGCCGCCGCCTCCCCTGCCTCCCTCCCCCATTGTCGTGCCAGTCGCCGCCTCTGCCCCGGTCCCGGTCGCCGCCTCCCATTGGTGCCCCAGTCGCCGCCACGGTTCCTCACCGCCGTGGTCACTATGGCAAAATTTGAAATAGCAGCAATGAAATAGGTACAATTGCATCTTTAGGTCTTTACAAAATCTACTAAATGTTGATGATTCATGTCTATTTCCTTCTTGCACTAAATAGCATAGTAGAGAATTGTGTGTTCTAATTTGTCTTACTTTCTATGGTCGGTCAATTGGATTCTTACACCAGTTCCTTATTATATATCACCTACTTCATTTATTGATGAATATTCTGGAATTTTGCTTTTCTGTGAGATCGTTTGTGATGATTATATTTAGATTGGTTTCCTTGGAACTCCTGCTCCATTTATGCAGATCAGTACCTCCAAATGATATAGTTTGAGCAATGCTTGCCGCAAAAAAAAAAAAAAAATTAATACAGCTTCAAGCAAAAACTTGCCTACAATTACCTGTGCGATACTTCCCACATAATTTTCTTGGATTCAGTCAGGTGCAGATGATTTGTACAGTATATAAATATTGTATTTATAGTAATAGAGACAGAAGATTTCTTTATACATGTAATATACCTCTTGTCTTAAATAATTCTCGATCAAAACTGCCAAAAAAATTTTATACATGAGTTCTAAAAAATATAATAGTGGACCAAGGCAAACCAACGCGATACAAGTGCTATAGTAGTAGATTATTACAACTAGTAATTCATCTCTGCTGATTTGGGGTACAGAGACCAGTAATTCATCCCATTGTAATGTTAAACTAATCGATTTTGTTGCTGCTTTGATCGGCATGCCTGTGTATATATAGCGTGCTGTCCTTATCCCTCATTTCTTGACATTATCTATGGCTTCTCAGATGTTTAATCATGGTAGCACCTGTGTTATATATAGCGTGCTGTCCTTATACTTGAATCACTGTATATATAGCGTTCCTGTCTATATATAGCGTGCTGTCCTTATACATGAATCAACACAAGTTAACACCTGTGCTGTGTCTATTTAATTTCTTAGATCATTGTGGTCCTACTGAACCGAAAGAAGATGCAACTGTTGCCGCTTGAGCCAGCTGTAATTCTTGATTATTGGAGTTAGCTGCCATGTGATATTTTTTTGCATATCTCGAAATTGACTTATCAGTAGCTGCCATGTGATACTATTTTTATCATATCTTCATGTTGTAAGAAATTGTACTCTTGTTTATTTATCAGTGATGATTGATAGCACAAAAGTTTGATGATTGATAGCATAAAAAATTATGTTTTATTCGCAGCTGTATGCCTGGTTTTCTCCCATTATGTTTCTGCAAGGCTGGTTTTCCTCATCTTTTGGTTGGGATGTAATGCAGAGCCTCACTGGGCTTCAAGTCCTTGAAATCAACGAGTGCGAAGATCTGAGGCAACCTCCACCTCCATAAATGACCAGGTCAGGCCCCTCCCTTGTTTGTTTTCTGATCTCCTCTAGATCTGATATATTCTGTTTCTTATTTATATTCTGTTTTTTTTTTGTTGCTTTCTGATCTCTTCTTTTTTTGAATACATACGACCAGCTTTTTCAGAAATTCACTAGAAGATATTTGCACATAAATTTTCTACTATGCCAATTGAAAATATACCCATTGCTAAAGTATTTGTTAAATGGCTGGAATCAATTTTATTCTTTGCATTTAGATTAGTTTAGGTTAAATCATAATTAAATGCCTTGTCTTAGATTAGTCAAACCTTATTAAAAAATCTTGCTTAGTTCAGTGTCTTGCAGTAAAGGTACCACCTATGAATAATTAAAGGCTAAGCATTTAGGTTTGAAGCTAATAGTATCACCTATACAGTAAATAAAAATATATCTGTCCTTAGTAAATTCTAATTGTTGCTTTATATATGTCTCTGATAATTTGTCATTCTTCTTGTCATCATTTCAATCTCCAAGCCACAAACAAATTGAGACTACAGACCAATACTTGTTCAACTGTATACCCGGAGTATTACAGTGATATATGGGATATGCAACAGTTCATACACAACTGAGCCTTTATCAAAGGAATCTATCAACTTAAAGTAATAAGGTGACTCACAGGAAGGAACTTCAATGACTTTTTCATGACAGCTAGTATACATAAACGCACAAATGCAGTAGTGTGTGAAGCATAGTACAATAACATACTTTTGGTTCCTAACACATTACTTAAAACTTGAAAAAAAAAACAACTTTCCCACCCCTCCATTTTTCTGCATTATCTGCAATTGTTGTTGACATCTTGAAGTGCTTGAGCTATTGGCTTTCCAAATCCCTCCATTTTAGTTTTCGGTTCAAACAAGTTAGTATGAGTATGTGTGTACTAATTATGATATGCATTTGCCCTTTTAAGATGTTTAAATTATGTAGGAATGGCACGAACAAAGTCATGCCATCGAAGGCGCCTTGAAGAGGAAAGTGCTAACTCAAGGGATTGCGCACAAGCAACCACCTTGATAGGAGGGCCAGATATGGAGCCTGATGTCGAATTGGATGCTGCCCAAGAAGGAAGCGGTGGACCGGGCCCTCAGATGGCTTTGAACAACATTGAAGGGCCAGATGCTGAGGTCGATGAAGATGATGGTAGCCCTAGTAATTACCTGAACTTGAACCAAGAGGATGAAGAAAACTTGGATGGTGAAGAAGATGATGATGTCGAGGGTCCTAATCAAGATAATGATGATGCTAAGGGTCAGAATCAAGATAATGAAGATACACAAACATCATTTCAAGTGAGGCATGGACGTGGTCCCAACAAACAGCCTAGCGGACGTTATATCATCACGGAAATCAGTGATGCTGGGGACCCCTTACTACCTAATGCTGCAGCAAGCGCCTGGCGCACAACTTGTGGAACACTCGTAAGAGATCATGTGGCCATCACTTATAGACTCTGGAGAGGAGGCCAAAATTTGAATAAGAGGTTCGTAGTTCCAGATGACATAAAAAGCACTATGTGGAAGAAGTTAGAGGCAAAATTTGAGTTTCCTAGAGGATGTGACATGGAAAAGGTGCAACAAAGAACCATGACCCAACTCAACATAATTTTTAGGAACTTGAAGTGTAGAATGTACATACAGTTTCATTTGCAAGGTAAGACCCTAGACTTTAATCAATATCTAACACTCAAGCCTTTTTGGAAGGCATTCGTAGAGTACAAGGACTCAGAAGAAGCCAGAAAGATAAGTGAAGCAAATAAGGCAACCACAAAGAAGAACTTATACCCCATAGAACGGGCTCACGTGGTTATGCGGGGAAAGAAGTTGTGTTTCAGGAGATGGAAGAGAAAGTAATGCGCATGGGTAATATGCCGGTGACAACAAAATATACTGAATGAAGCAAGAGATATTTGTATGGTCATGTGGTTTACTTAACAGAAGATGGAAACTTAGCTTTCAAAAGTGATGAAGTGAAGGGATTGGTGGAGAGCATTGATAAGGTCCACGATGAGTCTTCCAATGGTACATTTCAACCATCCAAGGATAATGACGAACTAAGCTATGCACTAAAATCTAAGGAGCATCCATGCCGTATGCGTGGCTATGGCAACATACCTTGGAAACATGCATTGTAGTCAAACTGTGAGAGTTATGTAAAAAAGAGGAAAAAGGAAATATCTATTGACATAGAGGCCATTATAAGTGAGACAGTAGCTATGCAATTAGCTGCAGCTTTACGTGAGAAAGACCAATAACTTCATGAAGCCAACCAGGGAAATGCATTGGGCACAACCTCTACTGGGCGTCGTAGCAGTTGCACGTCCACAACACTTCCTGAAAATGTTGAAAACCGCTATCCCATTGATGACATTAAAGAGAGCACTGAATGCAAGCTTGTCAAGCCTGTGTTAGGTCGTGCAAGAACGGTGGCTTATGGGTTGGCCGAGCCACTGGTTGAAGAGACTCTTCCGTGATCATCCGATAGCAAAGGGATATGCCATGGTGCATCTGGACAGTGTAAAATGTGACCACCGTAAAAGCAAGTTGGACTACCCTGGAGACAAAGGTGAATTCAAGCTCGAGAAAAATATTGGTCATTACATCCTATGGCGTAGGCGTGACATTGAGTTTGGTGACTCGGACTCGGAATGTAGCTCGGAGTCGAAGTCATCGGGAACTCCTAGGGCACATATGCATGATACGTCGCCACCACAGTCGCCACAACAGGCTTGAGTGACTTCACCTTTGCCGGAAATAGTTGAGTCACCACCAAGGCAGTTGCCACAATCAAGAGGAACAATGCCTTCAACGATGCCACCTAAGAAGTCGACATCATCACAACACGATGTGTCATCAAAGAAGCCGACTTCATCACAACAGCAAGCACCACCTAAGAGGTAGTATTTAACACAGCTGCAAGCGACCCCCAAGAGGAAGTTGGCTTCGTCACAAAGTAAGAAACCACAATCTCCTTTAGCTTTTGAGAAGACCGATGAGGAACTTGAAAAATCTGTGAGTGCTGACGTGAGAAAGTTCTTTTCAAAGAAACAACCGCCTCAAGAGAAGTCTACCGCCACTTACGAGGTAGAACGTAAGATGCTACTATGTTTGAAACAATGTAATCTGCCATCAGACTATAAGCGAATCATGTCTAGAGTCATGCAGCTTCAAGTCAGATGCGATTTTGGCGGAGGCCGCTGCAGAAAGGGAGTTTCTTAAGAGTGCTGGAATAACAAAGGAACAACTCCTTGATGAGTCAAAGCTTGCTACTGCAAAGCCAACATCCAAGAGATTTGTGGTTGATGAACCAATGATCAACGAATTTATGTTCCTCGAATCTACACAAACACGAAGATTTCACAATTGGTATATGGAACAATCCAAGGCTGTAGACAAATGTTTGCATTTCAATACAAGCACAATGATTTCCTCCATGATGGTGAAGTATGGATTTGTTGGGATGAAATGCATCAACTATTGAAAGTTGATGCACTTGGAGCACAACTCATATGTTTGTGGTCACTGTAAGTCTCATGTTTATATGGTTCATAATATATCATTGTGTTATCATATTAAATGACTAAACTTGTTTCATATGTCTTTATAGAATATAGATAAAAATATGTGAAGACAAAAATATTTTTGATAAAGCTTACCTTGACCCGATGTATGTAAACGCTTCACTGATGGACTCGAGATCTCAACACACAAAGAAATACATTCAACTTTATTCTTACTTTCCAAAGGAAGAAATACATATTTTTACCTTACAACTTCAGGTATATATGTAACTACAAAAGTACTCTACCATGTTCGAACAACTTTATCTTATCAATGGATTTATGTAGGTTTCATTGGATCCTGTTTTGCATTAAATTAGATACTAGTGAAGTCTATGTGATGGACTCATTAGACAAGCCAAGAGAAGACTGGAAAAAACTTGAAGACATGCTACAACGATAAACTACTTTGTCATAGTTATGTATCACATGTTCTAGGTAACTAAACAACTGTAAACATGTGTAGGTTGTTCAAACGTCTTGCTGAGCATGATGTTCGTATACTTCCATATACAAAATAATTCAAGTTCATAACATATCCTTGTAGTAAGCAAGAGAAGGGAACTAATTTGTGTGGCTTTTGTGAATGTGATTTAATGCTTCACTTCACAAATAAGCACAAAAGTTTTCAGGTAAGCTATTACATATATGTTGATAAAATTTAGATGAATTCTTTGTTTATATTGCATTGTAGTTTACACATACATGATACTAACTTAACTTCTTTCATTTCTTTCTCATAGACAATGGGGACAAGGGCGCTCACTCCACAAAAGATTCCAGCACTTCAAAAACAACTTCTTGGTTTCATAAATGAGCATATTATTTCAGAGTCTGGTAGGTACCATGTTTTCAAATGGGACATATCACAAGTCTGCCCTTCACTAACATCACCATCGAGCTCTATCCCTACCTCTCGTTCAAGAAAGAAACACAATTCAGATTCCTCGGTTAATAAGTGAGTTGTAAGACTTTTGTGTTCATATAAGATTTATGTTGAGTAGTATTATGGACTTGTATTATGGACTTTATGCTTATGTGATACTTATGTTGGATTTGTATGATTATGTGGTATAGCTATTTGTGGATTTGCATGGCATTAATATATATGTGGACTTGTCTATTGATATTATGTATTGAGATTCTGTTAACACGAGATTTTTTTTCTTAAAAAATCTTATCAGCAACGGTTCAGTGTTGTGAACCGTTGCTGATAATATAATTATCAGCAACACCTAATTAGCAGCGGTTCTAGAACCGTTATTGATGACGTTTTTTGTAGTAGTGAGTGTACGATATACATTGTAGAGTATTCCAACGTTTATATCGAATCCATAAGGATCAGCAAGAGAACCATAGTTAGGGTCTTCTACTTTGTCTAAAAATCGATCCTAGCATGGAGTACATATTACACATACGAAAACATTAAAGATGAAAGCTGAGAGGTTTGTACCAGTCGGCACTGAAGTAGTATCAAAGTGACATCTATGATCCTAGCTTATTTGGCACTTTACATTTATGATCCTAGCTTATTTGGTACTTTAAATAATCAATGAGAATCGAAGATGAGTAAAGAGGATGATGCTTTTTATGGGGTTCCACTCACTCTAACCTCAGCAGGAGGTAATCACTCCGGCTAAGGTGGAAGCTAATCGTTTCCCGCGTCTTGGTCTCCACCTCTTACTCTACTAAAGCTTAAACATGCAACCTATTAGCCCTGTCATAACTAATCATGCATATCTAGAGGTTAAAGCAATTATGGTTCATACAAGATCCGAATCACTAACCTAATCATCATGATTAAGAAATCTGAATACTTAGCCCGGACTAAGCAATTGGAATAAGCATATGTAAGACCATGTAATCCAGACGAACACAATTGTAGCCAAGGATAGAATCAAGATAGACACAGAAATAAACATATGAACAATACCTTTATTCATCACTGTCAGGGGGTTGTGCCAATTGGCACAAAGACCGTGTTGATCGGCACCACCTTGTTGCAATGTTGACGGCTTCTAAGATACATGGTGCTACTTCTCTTTAGCTCCGGTGTAGTGCAACTACATAGGACGGCTACTCGACTAGACTACATCCCTCAATTTAATGGCTCTTCAATTTCAGCGGCCTCTCGATAATGTGCAACGGTTTCTAGGGTTTTTTTGGAGTTAATACAAGTACATACACACACCCTCCCACGTCCTTGGGGTGTTTACATAGGGTATGGACCGTCCTCCTTTATTTGCCACTTTAATATCAAGCACCGACTTCCAAAAATCATAACTCATATGTCCCGAGACCAAATAAGACAAGTCTCGTAGCTCTAGAAAATTTCTACAACTTTGGTATTAATTTGAAGTCCAGATTCGGCTGTCTTGTTCCAAAAAATATGATGCAGAAATATTTGTTTTGATTCAGACTCTTCTGCACAGATCTCTTTACGGGGCCCATATCTCCTAACTGTAGAATCCAAATAATATGATCCACATATGTTCTAAAAAGCTCTCGACGAGATCTACAACTTTCTAATTATAACTTGTCCCATTAGAGTACATATTGAACTCCGAATCTACATCGAAATGCAGTATTAATTCTGGGCTGCGTAAATTGAACTTTTCCTTCTGGATAAACCTTCTAGAAATCCTTAGCCATTGGGTCACGATCTTAGACTTGCATGTTGGGCTCCATGAACGTCCAGAGATGTTTTGTAAGCATCATAGGCTTGTGGGAAGCCCTCCTTACATGATGAATCGGGCTTCTCATTGGTACTTCTCATAATTGAGTCTTTTTATTAGTGTTTTTATACCTAATTCTACAACAAGGTACTAAAACGACTCTACATATGGAAATTAAGATGAAAAAATGACTGTTTTTAGTGTATAAAATATGTAGCTAAGAAGCGCCAACAATGTACGCATAGCAAACAATCTTTGTAGGAGAACGTATTAGCTTTTTCAATGCATATTCTGTTGCATAACTTTCAAACAGCCTAACGTATAGCTGATAAGCCAACAAAGTAGAACTTTGCACGATAACACAGAAAGTATTGACAAGAAATGGTAGCTTTTTTTTGTGTGTGGATGTGGGGGGAGGGGGGCACATGACCTTTTCTAATTCTCTTTGACAAGGGCATCACTTATCATAGACATATCTACTTTTTACATCTCTATGGTAGTGACACTCAAAGTTATATTGGCTTGTGATGCATATATAGTTGGCTATTGATATATATAGTCAGGCGTTGTATATCACATAGCTTTGATGCTTTAGCTTATTAAGACATATAATTATATTAGTATAAATATATTGTGTATTTTGTCATCTATTAATATGTAAAATTTATGGTACAATGAAAAATTGTGTGTAGTAGACCACAAAAAATATATTAGTACATATTAGTAACAAATTACATAGTTTAATAAATGCTTTTGAAATTTTTAAGTGTGTTTTCTTTTTTACATTATGGATTGTACATGTATTTATCCTAAATTTTTTTATATCTCTACGATCTATTAATTTAGGTGCGGTCGTCTATTTCACTCCATAAAGTTAGAAATTGAATCAAAATCGGTTTTGTATCTTCCACATTAAGCACCAACTTTTAAAAATCATAACTCCAGCGTCCAGAGTTTAAATGAGACAAATTCGAACTCTATCTCGTAACTCTTAAAAAGTTGTATAACTTTAGTATTCAATAGATCTACAGATTGGACTGTCTTTGTATTCCAATATATGATATAAAAATATTTATTCTAATTTGGACTCCTCTACATAGGTCTCTTTGTAGGGCCCATATCTCATAGCACCGGAGTTCAAATAATACGATGCATATATATTCCAGAAAGCTCTCGACGAGATCTACAATTTTACTAGTCATACTTTTTTCATTAAAACAAGTCTTAAAGTCTAAAACTATGATATAATATAGTTCTATTTCTGGAATACATAAATGATTTCTCCTTTCGGATAAACCTTCTTAAAGTCCTTAGTTATTGGGTCATGACCTTGAGCTTGCATGTTAGGCTTTATATATGTCTAGGAGTATCTTAGAGGTGGTATAGGCTTATGAGAAGTCCTCTTTGCATAGCGAGTCGGGCTTCATATCACTACTTCTCATCTTTGAACTTTTTTAGTGTCATTTCACATAATTCTGCAACATAGCACTCAAACAACACTACATGTGAAAATTGTCAATATTAGAGATAAATAATCATATTTATGATGAGAATATGGTAAAAAATGGTTACTTTTAACATATAAAATAAACATTAAGAAACAACAACAATAAAATAAATATGATTTTTTATGTAAAAATATTAATAATACTATATATGGGTGTGTTTGTTTCTTGGGGTCTAAATTTTAGTGGAGTCATATCAATCATTAAAATGCTATATATGATTATTAAATATATATTAAATATAAAACTAATTACAGAGTTGAATACGCATCAGCGTGACAAATTCATTAAACTTAATTAAGTCATTATTAAAAGATATTTACTGTAGCATCATATTATCTGATCATGGTCTAATTAGTTTTAATAGATTTGTCTCATCATTTAGAGGGAGGGTTATGGACTGAGGTTTGTCACTAATCTATATTTAATACTCTTAATTAGTATCACAATATTTGATGGGATAGTCTAAAAATCAGAGGGGTAGAAACGAACACACCCTATGTCTAACAAATATATTGTATAAATGATTTTTTATTTAAATCAGACAGAGTATTTTGTTTTGTTTTAACCCGTTATAATGTACGGGTATTTTACTAGTAGAGTCAAACATAATACTTTTTTGAATTATGTTTTGTTCTGTAGTTCATCGTGGCTAGAAAATGGAAGTGATACAGGGCCGCAATATTTTTTTTGTTCATTTGAGGGGAACGCAGCTCCGCAATGGGCTGTGGTCGTTTTGCTAGGCTTTAGACGTCACCAGGCCTAGAATTCTGTTGTTACTTGCTAGGCCCGTCCGCTCGGTCTCTTTACCTTTGTTCAGCCCAGAATGAAAGCTGGGCTCCATGCATTAACTGCTTTCCTTGGGCTGGATAATGGTTGCTCGGTAATGTTAGACCGCCCCCACATATGTATTCGGCCTATGCCAATTGGTAGCAGACACTTAACTGAAATTAAATTTCGTTCTGGTCGTCATTCCGTTTTTGGCCATTAGAATGGATCCGGTACCAGATCGTATCTGCGTACCATTCTGTACTTTGAGTATAATAACAATTTATATAAATACTTGTATATATAATTATAAATATATATTTTATCAATGATTTCAGGTTAATATACAATATTTTTTACAATACCATAGTTTAAACATAGGAACTTGCTAATTTTCAGTTGATTAAAAGTTTGGGGTAACTTTCAGTCACCTCTTTAAGTCATTAGATCTATATCCAATGGTTTATAATTATTATACAAATAATCCTACAAAAGAAAAATCAAAGGAACAAACTATTGATTGAAAATTTCAATCAACTGAAATCTAGAAAACATGTTAAATATAACATAAGAAAGTCTATAACATCACTAATGTAATAGATGCTCAAGAATTGGTCGGTACCGGAATGTTTGGAACGGCCGATACCGGTCGGAATTGGCCGAAATGACCGATACTGACCGGTAACTTGGCCGGTGTAGGATCAAGCTGCTAAGGCACTAGTCAGGTGGCCGGAACGAGATATACCAGATGTTTCATCCGGTACCGAAATGGAATTTTTAAGTAAGAGCAAACTTCCCCTCAAAAAAGAAAAATGGTACTCCCTGCATCTCAGAATAAGTGTCGTTCTTGCTTCCCGAGGAGTCAAATACTTTTAACTTTGACTAATTATATATAAGAAAATATTAATATTTATAATATATGATTAGTATAATTAGATAGATTGTTGAATATATTTTTATAAAAAACTTATTTAGATATAAAAATATTATTAATATTTTCTCTAAATATAATCAAAATTAAGAAAGTTTGACCGGTATAAAAACCATAGTGACACTTATTTTAGAACGGAGGGAGTAGTAAACTTCATCAAACTATATTTAGATTTCATATGTACGGTAAAGTTCGTCACACTACATGTTCCAATAAAACTTTTGAAGACATATATCATTGTTCGTGTGACAATCTGCATGGCAAAACTACAAGACGATTATTTTTCTTCTATTACTTTCCCGCGATTGGTGCGATCTTTTCTTAGGACTTATAAAATAGTTAACTATGTTACGGATTTATATAAAAATTTAAATAATAAAAACTATAAGACGATTATTTTTCTTCTATTAATTTGAAAATCAAATATAAAATATTTAATTATGTTACAGATTTATATAAAAATTTAAATAATAAAAATAACAAAATAAGATCTTACTGTTATCAAGATCGGTTTATTCAATTTCAAAGCCCGTGACAACGCACGAACATATTGCTACTATTTCATATATACGGTAAAGTTTGTCACACTACATGTTCCAATAAAACTTTTGAAGACATGACATAGTTCGTGTGATAATGTGAGCTGCAAAACTACAAGACGTTTATTTTTCTTCTATTACTTTCCCGCGATCGATCGGTGCGATCTTTTATTAGGACTTTGGAGGGATATACTGTTCGAGAAAATCATGAGGCGGGCACTCTTGTAATTTGCAGGTGTCCACATAAAACAAAAATAATAATATCTCAGAGACGTGGTCAAGTTCTGAAGAGCTCTAGGCAATGCTCTTGGTCCAGGTTCCTGCTCCAGAACTTCTTGTAATACTCGTCGTAGGTGTAGTTTCTGTACACGGCGGGCGTCTCCTCGGTGACGAGCTTCTTCGCGGGTCCGAGCTGGACGCCGTTGCAGGGGCACAGGAACGACGCCACCGACAGGCGCTCCCGGTCGGAGTTGACCACCGCGCGGTGCCACACGCTCCGGTACTCCCCGTTGCTCAGCGCCTGCAGCTGGTCGCCGAGGTTGACCACCAGCGCGCCGGGCTGCGGGTTCACGGCGACCCACTTGCCGCCGTTGAGCACCTGCAGGCCGGCGACCTCCTGGTCCATGAGCAGGATGGTGAGCGCGTTGGGGTCCATGTGCGCGGGGAGCCCGTAGGTGAGCTCCGGCGCCGGGCACGGCGGGTAGAAGTTGACGGCCATGTGCTGCTCCTGCTCGCCCAGCGTCTCGCCGATGTACCCGGCCTCCAGGCCCAGGCTCTCCGAGATCGCCTCGTATAGCCTGAACCCGAGCGCACGGACCTCCTTGCAGTACGTGCTCATCGTCTCCCTGAACATACGTACGTCATCAATGGCAGTGTTTGTCAGCAACAACTACTATTTCATAATTAACGTGTAAATTAAACAAGAATTCGCAAGGCTCGTGTAGTAAAGTATCATGCACAGTATATGATTTGTCAGGGACTAGAACGTGGAACGCGAGGAATCAAATCGACAAAAAAAATAAAGAGAGGGCTAGAGAGATTCCGCTCCTAGAACATGCATGTTGTTTTCACGCACATGACTACCTTTTTCTGCTCGTGATTGTCCTCTCGCTGTGCTCCTCCGATCCTTGTCGGCGCGCGATTCTACACGAGTGGTTCTTAATTACGAGATCTGAATGCAGCTCTTTAGTATCACTAAATAAATAAAAGATCGACAGAGCTTTTCAAGGTGCATCGTTCAAAAAAAAAAGTTGTGGCTGCGCGCGGCTGTCACACTTGCTCCCTAAACCATGGAGCCAGAGAGTTACTAGACCACCGAAAGCATCGATGTTCGATGATAGGTGTCAGTGTTGCTTTGCCGAGAGAATCAGCTACCGAATCACATGGGTCAGTGGCAAAAACAGCGGTCAAAGTTGATGTGCACCCGCGGCACCATGAATCACGTGGTTTTGTTGGGTTGTCCAGCGTCACGTCGCCATTCTTTGCTACGCGGGGGCAGAAGTGGTGGAGGATATCTCACGCGGTTTAGTTGGAACTTGCAATGCAAGCCGCGTCAGTCAGTGATATCATCAATAAAGTTGTCTTGTTCTGGTGCGTTCGTCAGGAACGTTCAAGAAAGGAGGCAATGTGCAATGCTTGATCCATCGACCATGTATGCAGACCTCGAACTAGATAAGCTCAAACACAAGGAGTTCCTTTGTGGTTTAGGACTCTGCTTCTGTCAAAACAAAAGCGAGATCTGTTGACCACTTTGCAGTTAAGCTGCCCAAAATAGTTGAGTTTTCTTCTTTTTTCACTCCTTAGAATAATGGTCCAGCTCTTCTTATCGATTGAGGGTGTGTTTGACAGGGTTTATAGAATGACTTATACAATGACTTATAGTATAATAAGTCATAAGTCCTGCCAAACAGCTATTTTGCATAAGCACTTATTGTAATAAGCCATCAAAGCCATTTACCTTTTTGTACTAGGATAGCAAAGCCAACAAACACTAACTTTTTGGGTTTATGAACCATCTTCCCTAGAATAAGCCATGGATAAGCTATTTTGTCAAATGGTTTGAGAGTTTATGTTACAATAAGCCAAATAAACACTTTTCATAGATAAACTAAAATATAAGCTATTTTTAGCATAAGCATAAACCCTGTCAAACACACCTGAGAGTGAGATAAAAAAGTGGAGCTTTGATTTTGCTATCTTCGCCAAGAACCGGTGAGGGCTCAGTGTACTCAAAATTAGGTCTCATAATTTATTGGTTACTTCGTTTTCCCCCTTTTCTAGTGTGCTTTATTTGGCGTTAAGACGGAGTCTATATGCTCATCAAAACTTTTGTAATAATAAAATGCTACATACATCTTGGGATGTAGAGGCCAGCGCATATTTCATTTTCTGGACGAAATATAACTTCCTTTTATCTAAAAAATGTATACTACTATTCACGAGAGACTAACAAGCTTTCCACTTACAAGTACTCAAGTATTCAACAAAAACATTGTGTCAAAGCACACCTTTGATTCTAAAATAACGAATCCAAATAAAATACTATATTGATAATTTTTAGATTAATGCATGATTTTTCACATCGCCAAACAAAACAATTTAAAAGATTGATCGTTACAATATAGAATGGAGGGAGTATTTATTTAGTGTAATGGATTTGTAAATTTTCATGTGAATTTAATATTTTCCCATTGGACAAAATTAAATAGGGAATATCCAACTGTCAAATCTTAATTAGGCCTGCCACTGACTAGGGCCGGTGATGGCATCAAGCGAGCGTCATGTACACCCACTTGCCAATCATAGCTTCGGACCTGTGTTTGGAACAAGAGATTTTTTTTTTCCCTCCTCGATGCACAAAATAAAAACCTGAAGTAATGCATTCCCAAAACGTCCCATTATATGTCGAAATGTTCATGAGATGATTTTCCCAGCTGAAATGGTGTCGTGAGCCTAAATTTTGCATTATCTTTTACAATTGCATGTTTTTTCAACAAGGTAGGAAATATAGCACACGTACTTGAAGTCGGGCGGGTTGGACGGCCAGTCCGGGACGAACTGGTCCAAAGGGTGGCAGTGCAGGCGGAGGTAGTCGCGCCAGTTGTGCACTGTCTCCTTGCGCACGTTGAAGCTGGTAGACAGCCGCATCTTCCTTGCCGGGTCGTCGGAGTACAGCTTCGCCTTCTCCTCCGGGGGCAGCCGGAAGAACTCCCGCGTCACGGCCATCACCTCCCCTATCAGCCCGGCGTCGATCCCATGGTTCAGCACCTGGAAGAATCCGTGCGAGCGGCACGCGTCTCCGATGGCGGAGACGACGGCGGCGCGGTCGGGACACGCGAGGTCCACGACGGGGATGCGCGCGCCGGCGACGACCTCGGCGAGGCGCGGCCGCTGCGACTCCGGCCGGACGTAACACACCGGCACCGTGTCGTGCACGGCCGTCGAGAGGAGCTGCTCCGCCATATGTACAGGTGGTCTCGGACTCGAAGATCACCACCGCAGCTTGCAGCTACCTCCTTTTTTAAAAAAAAAGAAAAAAAAATCCCCTTCAGCGATGAGCGATGTCTCTCAGCCTGGTCCACACCGGGGCGATTCGACATGGCTCTCAGGGAGCTCGTGCCCACGTTTTTATAGCCACCAAACCGGACGATCGTGCGTGACGGGCTGCAGGAGCTTGACTCCGCAGTCGTTGCTCACCCCGCGGCGTTCGTCAGCGCGAATGTGGTCGCTGACGTCACCTCGGATGGGTCCTGCCGTCGTGGCACGATCACATGCGTGGACCGTGGACGCTGAGCGGCGGCGGCAAGTTGCCGGATCCGGCCTCCGGCGCGGCTTGTTCGTTTCCGCGTCTCGTTGCTGTGATCCACCTCCACCATGTGGGAAGTGGGACGTGCTCCTGTGGACAGGTCTGGCAGATCACTGAATCCAAAGCTAAAGAGATCTTTTACGATATTTGTAAATAATATGGATCATCTATTACTTTAGATCTAATAAACTATAATTAAAGATACCAATCAAAAGTACTTCAATATTAATCAAAATACTTAAGTATTGAGGGTAAAATTATATTTTCATCTACAATAAATTTGGACGGGTATAAATATATTAGAAAATAGATTGATACGTGATATGTTTCTATTTACATGTTTTCATAACACTTACTTGTTTACCATTTGTGTACGAGTCAAAATAGAAAATATCTTCATAAGCCAATGGTTTTGAATTATATTGTTTTATTTAGGTTTACTCAATTATTTCCTTGTCAATAACACGCACCCGAGTCCAAACACTAGTTTCAAGTTTTTTTTATCAAATAGTTGTTTCTCATAGAAATATTCTAATATTTAGATATTACAAGTCGTATATAGTTGATCCACATCAAACCATATAAATTACAAAATAGTAAAATCATATGATAAAATAAAATGATCATTCACCCTATATATCACTACTAGTTAAAACAGGAGCTCCTCGATCCAAGCCGTTTTTAAGTCTCTATATCCTAGTCCAAATTCTTAGTAATCAATATATTAATCAGTAATTAATTAGATAACTTAGTAAATAAGTAGATTAGATATTGAATACTCAAACATATAATTTTGTTTGTGTTGATGATGATTTGTCTGCCCTTCTCATATCTTTGTCTCATCGGATGTAAGGATTATACCACTATTCTAAATTCTATATGTAACTAATATAACATACTATGTAGCTTATTAGTAAAATGAGGTATATTGATGCCGTAGTGCATAACCGTGGAGTAGACAAACAAAAAAGATATAATTAATAAATCAAATCTTCTTAATTACTATATTTTACTTAATTACTATTAATGAAATATTTTTTATTCCGTATCTTACCCCTCTCTTAATCAACGGTGTAGATCGTAATACCTCTTATACCTCTAAGTATCTCGCAAACATCGTAAAAGATCTCAAAGCTAAATGGATGACAGAGCATGGCTGTATGGTCCCGCACGTCTGGTTGTCAGGCAATCGCTGTGGTGGTCTCGCACGAACTGCACTTTCTTCTCAGCTCAGCTTCTACGGTGGAGCTAGCACCCAATCTTACTGAAGGTCAACATTCCGAAATGGACCAGTGTCGCTTGCATGCCCGTGGAATTTGGGTTCAGAGATGGACGAGAGGAACAACGGGGACGAGGGGCCTATCCAGCTAATGTCTGGCTCAGATTTCCTAGCCATGCTTTTGGAAAGGGTCAAAAGAGCTAATCGATTATTGATTCGATGCTGGAACCGAGTAAGCATGTTATCCGCCCAAATCGTAGATTTTTCCACTGCTTTGAATGCAAAACACAAGTGGTGGACTGGTGGTAGGTTTCCGCACGAACTGACTAGGTGGAATGTTTAGGCCGGTTAATTACAACTGACAAGCAGGCTAGTTCGAGTAACCAAAAGTTAACAAAATCTATGACGTAATTGGGGATGCTGTCGTGCATCTAACGGTGACGTGATATGCAACAGCGAGATTCGCACGGTCAGTGGAATAGTGGAACAGAGGATTCAAGAATCGCACTGAACTGCTAACTGAAGGTTAAAAATTTCTGATCGTTGCAGCCTGTTATTATGACAGAGAGGCAAGTTGAAGTAACCAAAAGTGAATCTTCCAGCGAAATTTAATAATGGAGTCTGCTTTATCAATGAAATGAGCACTATTGTCTTCTGCCGGTTCGGACTAAAATATTTTTAATGGAGGAGCAAATCAAGTCCTTAGCAAATCTTTTGGTTGCTACGACGTGATGCATCTAATGGTGACATGCTTTGTAACAGCAAGATTCGCAATGCTTGTAGAGCAGAATATCAGACAGTATTCAAGACCGCCCTGAACTCCTAATGAAGGTTAAATATTTCCGATCGCAGCCTGGCGTTTTCTGGTGGCGGTTGAGGGCAGGTGATGAGCAGACGTGGAGCCAACAGTTCGTTGTACTGCGTGCGACAAGAAACAAAGTCATAGTAGAAAACTACGTAGTATTAAACTCCGTTTCCTTTCTGATACACAGATCCGATCTTTCGTCCTCACTGCCTCACTGGCGCTACAGTTTTCGTGCACAAGTCACTCCGTAGTCCATACCAAGGACAATGTTCCGGTAGGTATAAGAACGGTGATCATCTCGGTCCAGAAGCAGTTCATTTCGTCCGAGCTCGTTTTGGAAATTCAGGGTTCCCAGTACATGCATGAACCTGTCATGTGGCTCTCAGTCACTGATCGCATCCGGCTGAACTTGCTGCTCACATGTGCTGCCACAAGCGGTCCTGAAACTGTAAATACTGTATGCCGCGACTGACAGTGACAGCTCTCCACGCCGCCGCCGACCGATCCTCCGCCGCGCACGTCGCCGTCGATCATCGGTCGATCGACAAGGCGCAGCTGGCTACACTGGTTGCTGCCGTAGACTGATTCCTCACGCGGTCCGTAGCTTGACCCAAACAGGTGGATCCTACCCGGTGCCGGACGGCGGCTGGCGTGGTCACGCCGAGTCGAGGTAAGTCGCGCCGTCGCTGGAGTTGAACGGGTCGCCCGGGCCGGCAAGTGGCCCGGCGGCACGCGGCCCTGGACCGGTGCGAGCAGTCAGTCCATAGGAAAATATGGAGCGCGTGCGTACACGGTGCGTTACCATGACAGGTCTCCGTGTGGGGCGTAGGCTCCAGCTCTTTCGCTTGGCCACACTCACTTGACGACTGGCACAGTTCCTGTCAAGTCGGTGGCGTGACCTTTACCGAACTAATTAAACTTGGGTTAGACCGAGCTCGCTGGGCCATGCAATTGGATCGAGCTTATCACCAGGGCCAAAAATTCACTGCGGAAATCACGCCGGCTGACGCGCAGACTTCCCCGGAAAGCACATGACAAGCATGCATTTCAGTCAATGCAGAGGAAAAACACCGAACTTTTTTTTAGTAATTTATTGACACAAAATCTTAATAATAGTAATTATGTGAGAGAAAATTTAAAACTAAGAAGGACGTCAGGGTGGATAGCGTCCAACTGTGGACGTCCAGCGCTGGACTCTCTCCCAACTACGTCCCGGCCTGCTCCGGGCTCCGGCCCATGAACATGAACCCAGTCAATTTCTGAGTTCAAAGACGCACGCGTTCTTCCTCCTTTCTCTCGATCGTGAAATTATCATGTCTAATCTTCGTTTTTCACATCTTGCATGGTGCACTCAGGAGCTGGAAAAGTGATTTTTGCCGGACCATTGCACTTTAGAATCTGTGACTCCATACAGGATTTCGCCATCGGCATATACAAGAACGATCATTTTGACAAGTATCGGCACCCACACCCACAAAACAACTAAGCAAACAGATGATAAATTAGTCTGTCATACGATCTGACAAAGTCTAGACCGGATCCTGGTATATATGTGTGCATGCACTTAATTAAGTACACAATCAAATATACTATCTCATTTTCTGGGACTTATCAAGAATACAGACATGAAATGCAACTACTACCCATCTAAAGACGAACTAGTAGGAGAAATAGAGTTGTAAAAACCCGATTAAGTTTTGTTCTAACTAGTAACTTTTTTTTTTTGCGAAAGTGTTCTAACTAGTAACTGGCTGCCTTCTATTCTAAAATTAAATGATGTTGAATGACTTGGGCTGAAGCAGGCCACGACGCTATTAACAAATGCGTCCGACGGTGGACGCTGTAATGCATCACGTCCAAGTCTGGACGCTGTGGGCTTTGACGTTCTTCCTAGATTTGAAAAATTTCCCACATAATTACTATTATTAAGATTCTGTATTAATTAATTATTAAAAATAAAAAATCTGGGAAAAACATGTAAAAAAAAACTCAGTCTGTATGGCAATCCCACTGTCACCGCATTCGACCGAAAAAATTCATCAAACCATTGCTTTATTCTTATGTAGCGGACACCGTCCAAACGAGAGGATTTTATTTTACCTCAACCCAAGAATTCACTTCCACAGGCAGTCCAACCTCATATACTCCAATTTCTTACCAAAATGTCTATTCTTATTTTCTTCGGCAAGAAATTTGACTGCTCTTGGTCTTGCTCGAATAGAACGGGTGATATTGTGAAAGGCTTGAATTATATTGAACACGCTTTCCACTTCCACACATTTTATAGGCTTCAACATCATCTAATCATAAATAGGAACTAGTCTCTAATGTAATCACCTAGGATGGAAGGTCTAGTCTCTAATCTAACCACCTAGGATAGAAAACACTAGATCAGTTTCTTACAGTCCTTGGACGAAGTTATGAGGCCAAGCGAAGTCCCGTGCTTGCGTGATGCTGGCGTGGAGGCGTTTGGCTTGAGGTAGTGACATCCTTCATGTTGCTAGCGGCACAACCTGTCTACTAGCGTGGTCGTCATCGTCCTTCCTGCAGGGGTGGCCGCAACGACCTTTGATCTGTTAGCAGCGCCTTCGTGATCGTGTTTAGGCTTTGGGGGTGTCGGGAGAGGTAAATCAACTCGTGAATTTGGATCACCAGTGGAGCTAGCTCCCCCTATTTATTTGTGCTGCCGTGGAGCAGGCCGCAACCAGTGGAGTTGGCTACGTCTCCGATCAAGGCGCATATGTGATTAATGTCGTAGTTAATGATATGATTAGCAAGATAATTAGTGTGCAATTAGGAAACATAAATATCCCTTTTCTATAATAATCACCAAGTCGTTGGTCTGACAATCACAAGTCCAATATTCTCCTACTTGATGGTTAGGCTAAACATCATAAGCCCATTTTTTGATAAAGTTAGCACACGCACACCAAAGTAAAGTATTGCAACAACTAGTAAAATGACATTAAAACTTCAATACTTATAGTGCACTTCCCTTATCTTGAGATGTAAAACATTATATTTTATGGGAGTTGGTTGTATAATTGGTCCATTATTACTGAATCAAAGGCTACTCAAAAAACCCCTGCCGGCTACATGATCACGAAAAATATGGGGTGGTAAGCCTTTAGTTAGCGGATCAGCAAATATTACTGATGTGAACAAGGGTTTCTGATCTTCTGATAGATTCTGATAATCTTGATTAAGGCGAAGATGATACATAAATCGACCCGGCTTCCGAACGACACGTTCTGAACCCCGCAATCGCAGCATAATATCTCCTATGGTCATCAATCGATGTTGCACGGTTGACCTCGCTGAGAAGGCTTATTCTTGCCTATAAATTAAGAACACAAGTAAGAAAAAATAAGAATGCAATCAAATTTGCAAATATACAATGAATCTCACAAGTTGGGGTCTCACAAACCAATCAAACAGTAAAACTGTCTTAACAAAATAATCTAAGCAAAACTCCAAACTCTAGTGAAGAGGAGGCGACTGTATATGAGGACCCTAGGGTCATTCATGACCTCTTGGATATAACCCTAAGTGGGCTCAACTCGATACATGGCCCAAAGACCAATTACGGTGTCGCAGCACCAGAACAGATTCTGAAAGTCAACTTGTTTCGGCGATTGCGGATGGCTCTGGACGAATTTTGACATGAGCCTGATTGGGTTGGAATATTCTTTTTGTTATCTTTTTAGGCATATATATAACATCCAAATCCGAGTCCGTATGCGTTCTGGACGTCTTTTTTAGTGCAGATTGGTACTGGGCCCCGAAAAAGATTCGAAGTCGATTTTGATTGGGCATCCACCTTAGCTTGGACGTTCTTGCTGGCTCATCACGCCTCCAATCACCTTCCCAGTTATCTCATGATCATCCCCATGGTTTCTAACAATAATTAATTTATTAGATAGCCATATGTTCTCAAAATCACACAAAGAAATCATTAGGAACAACCTCACCCGTAAATTAAGTTGTCGCGCATGAACTTGAATTTTGGTTGGCGGAGTGCTGGATGTATCCATAAGAGTGTTGTTTTCATAATTCTCCTCCTTTTGAATTAGAGTCCTCCTCGACTCGAGCTTATTTCTTTCTCTCATGTATGGTATCAAATCTGAAATATTAATTGTGAAACTATTCTCAAATTTGGAATACAACTCATATTTATATGCATTATGAAATTTGTCATCATAATGAGAATCTACTTTAGAAGACATTCCATGCAAATTAATAACCTCTTTGAAAATTTGGTGAGCAATATAAGCATTATTCTCACTCTTATGATAAGGTAGACAATACATGATCTTAGAAATACTAAAAAAAGATGACATGTTATGGTAATTGTTATCAAAGGTTTCTAGTTGGTCATTTAGTTGTACAACACAAGGAGATTCTAATTTTGAACAAACATAAACTCTATGTATCATAAACTCTATGATCATAATTACGAATAGCATAAAAAATATTTCTTGTTAATAAATGCAATTTAGTTTGAGAAAAGATTTTCTTCTCCACGGTATTTAGATCACAAAGAACATCGAATTTAATAAAACCCAAAGTATTCAGAGAAGACAATAATTTCTACTCATCCTTTTCACATGTAACTAAAATTAAATATTTAATGTCAGCACTAGTGGGTGAATTATAAGCAAAAACATCAAGCTCATTCATTTGTTGTGCCAAAGGTATAAGTGAAGCATTGGCACACAACATCTTTTTATCACAAGGACCAATAGATAAATCAACTTGTGATAAAGGAAAATTATCATAAAGTTCCAATACAGCAAGATTGTTGGAATAATTCATAACATTAATAAAACTTTTACCTAAAACAACAACCGGTTCTTTATCTTTTTGAGTATCCTCTTCTTTGTGTAAAAGCTGAAATATATTAGTTACAACAAGAGATAAGGAAATATGTTTATCATCTAATAATTCAGATTTTGATAGAAGTGTTGTAACATTTTAAACAATCCATTCCTTGCTAAACGACTTATTCTTTCTTCTCTCAAGGCTTTGTTGATCCTCTTCTAAAATTTTAGCACTTATCATAGGTTTAAGAGTAACTCTTCTACCATTGTATTTAAATGACTAGCTATTATCAATAGTATTATGCAAAACATTATTTGTAGATATCTAAAGTTTACTCAATAATAAATGACATGCTTGCATAGGTACTATATTAAATTCTGCACTATCCTTGCAAGACCCAATAAAAAATTCAATGGGTGTAATTTTATCTACCTTTATCTTACCAAAAGAATTTACACATTGAATGTAGTATGGATATGAGTGTGGTTGTGTTGTCAATCCAAGCTTTTCAACTAACTCCAAACTTGCAATATTGCGGCTACTCTCTCCATCAATGATGACACGACAATGTTGATCCTTGACAATAAAGTGGGTATGGAATAAATTATTCAATTAATTTTTGTCTACCTTCTCCATTTTAGAATTGATCATTGTTGTGCTGCAACACTTGTATCATCCTCATTAGACGCTATTGACTCATCACCATGAGTGTTGTAACTTGTCATTGTTAGTAGCAAAGAAGAAAACACACAAGAGTATATTTTCCTACCACTACTATGTTATCACAGTGGAAACTCTGAACAAGTAAATGGAAGCATCTTAACAAGCTCTTACAAAGTTCTTAATTACAACAAGCAAATGATACCTTTGAGAGTGTGATCCGATGATTGCGAGGGTCTAAAAATCTGTGCCTATTCAGAAGGATGTATATGGAGCTTGGTAGGCAAATTGTAGTAGTAAGGATTAGCAAAATTTCAATTTAGAAATTGCAAAACTGAATAATAGTCCCATGCTAGTCTATGTCACCGGTCTAAACTTGTCTCAGACCTAATTCAAGCGAGGAATAATGCAACTAGCATAAGGACTCAAAAGGATGCAAACAATTCTGATTTCTTTTTCCATACACTCTTTTTCTTATACTCCTTTTCCTCTCTTTTTTTTTCTTTTGGTGCGACTTTTTCCTATTTTTCTTTCAACAATTTTGCCTTCTTTTTCTTTTGGAGTCAGCACCGCACCAAGGTAATAGTGCTAGAAAGCAAGAGGAAAAAAAAATTCTAGCATAAGAGAAAATTATGATCTGAATATGATGGACACAAAGATAGATAATATATTGTTCCAAAACTCTCAATATGTCAACAAATTAATTTTTTTCTCTTGATTGTCTATGAACAAGGACAAGCACAGCTCAAACAAGACCAAAGAACAAGCACTACACCAGCAACACAATGACTTTGTAGGGACTAAAATTCAGAGAAGCAAACTGAAAATTGCAGGGTACAAGGGAATATAGGACAGCGGAAACACGACAAACAAATATTTTTGTAGGCCAATTTTCTGGAGTTTAAGACTGAATAAAATAATAGGGATAAGGGCAAACCTAACGGTATACTGGAACCTCTGATTATCACTTGATGTGAACAAGGGTTCCCGATCTTCCGATAGGTTCTGATAATCTTGATTAAGGCGGAGACGATACACAAATCAATCCGGCTTCCAAACGACACGTTCTGGACCCCGCAATCGTAGCACAACGTCTCCTACGATTATCAACCAGTGTTGCATGGTTGACCTCGCCGAGAAGGCTTATCCTTATCTACAAATAAAAAACATAAGTAAGAACAAAAAAGAATGCAACCAAATTTGCAAATACACGATGAATCTCACAAATTGGAGTCTCACAAACCGATCAAACGATAAAACTGTTCTTAACGGAATAATCTAAATAAAACCTCAAACCCTAATGAAGAGGCGATGACTATATATGAGGACCCTAGGATCGTGCATGACCCCCTGGATGAAACCCTAAGTGGGTTCAACTCGATACATGGCCCAAAAACCGATTACGGTGTCGCGACACTAGGACAGATTCTGGAAGTTGACTTGTTTTGGCGATTGCGGATGGCTCAGGACGAAATTTAACATGGGACCGGTTGGGTTGGAAAGTTCTTTTCATTATATTTCCAAGCATATATATAACTTCCAAACCCGAGTCCGTATGTGTCCTGGGCCTATTTTAGTGCAGACTGGTACTTGGGCCCGTGTTGACATAAAAAACTAGCAGTCGATCCTCCGCGTGCAAACACAAGGCCTGGAAGATCTGCTTAGCTCTAGTGCAGGTCCAATGGCGTGGGGTAGATGATGCGTGGTGTGTCAGTCAGTTTAACCATTCAACTGACAAGGTGTGTGCCCGCAAGTCGATCGACGATGGCCTCCAGGCACATAGTCGATACAGGCACAGAGTCAATGCATGCATAGAGTCGACACGAGCACAGAATCGATGCATGCACAGAGTCAATGAAGAGACAGAATCGATGTAGGCTAAATACATGACTGAGCATCAACTTCATCTTAATAACATAAAGCATAAATCTACAAGCCGATACACACTAGACTAAAATTAATAATTAATATTATATCAGCCAGTTAATAGAATCACAATACCTAGCCGATACAATATTGATAAATAAATAAACTATATAATGATTCATCAGCTAGACAAATAAGACCGGTGCAATACCTAGAGCCGATGGATCAATAGTTGATGAACCAGACCCGATAGAAAAGAATTAAACATGTGAATATCTATTGGCTGCTGCTAGTAACCAGATTTGTTGTCGGCTAAACACTCTGACGATACCCTGAACAGATCCTCGCGACGAGATCGTTCTTGCATGGTTGTCCAACTAGAATTTCGAAATTAACCGAGTCAGTTCTAGATATCCCAGAAGATTGGTCTGAGCCGAGATAGTTCTTGGAACGAACGAACGCCCAGGCAATACTAGATCTAATCGCTAAGATCTATTCAAAGGTGACTTGAATATACAAATCTAACTTAAATTGCATCACTAGTATTAACTACGATAGATCGGTTTTCCTGAGACAGTATGTAGCTGATCCTAGTAAAACAACCTAGAAAGATCTAGTATACCGGATAACACAATCACAACAAACTAACTAGAAGATCGGTCTGCGCCGAGACAGTCCTGGGTAGGTCGCCGCGATCACCGGGGTGGCAAGTCCTCCGTCATGTCACCGAGGTCGAACTAGTCGATGCAGCCTACTTCATGACGACAAATCTACCGGGGCGACGAGTCCTGGTGGTCTTACAGTACAAGGAAAAGGCTAAGCTACTGCACAACAACTAAATATAATATTCCTAATTTTTTGCCTGGCTGTTCACCTAACCACAGCACAAGACTCTAGCCTTTACATGTTTTCTATTTCTAATTGTATAAACTTGGAGATTGTCCGCCCAGCCAACATTTTCCTTTCACGTACTCAAGCTGGGCCCTTTTCTATTTATTCTTCTTCCTTAAACAAATTGGCTAGCACTGGTACCTCTGAAGGCAATAATATAAATTACCAAATCCCTTCGGAGAACATTATTTCCAAATAAAGACACATGTACGTACGTGCACTTGCCTCAACAAAGCCATGCCTGATTTTGGTTAGTCCAAAAGTCTCCAATACTTGTCTCTTCATGAGTTTGATGAACCTGCCGCTAGTCAACCTTTTAGAACTACCAAACACCTTCTTAATCTGTTAATTTCCATCATGTGACTCATTCATGCCTTTAACCCTTAATACGTCAAATTCTGATGTCAACACCTTGAAACAAAGTCAAAGTCGGTTTTGATTGGGCCTCCACCATGGCTTGGACGTCCTTGCTAGCCCATGACGCCTCCAATGACCTCTCCAACTATCTTATCATCATCCCCATGGTTCGTAATAATAATTAATTCATTAGGTAGCCATGTATTCTCAAAATCACATAAAGAAATCATTAGAAACAAGCTCACCCGTAAATTCAGTTATCGCGCATAAACTTGCATTTTTGTTGGTGGAGTGCTAGATGTATCCATAAGGGTGATGTTTTCATCAATTATGTTAGTACTAATATTCTCAATCTCAATTGACTGATCCTAGACTCTATCTTTATGATACTTTACGTCAATATGTTTAGCACCACCACTTGACTTGTTGTTACTCGAAAAAAATTGCCAATTGATTATTGTAGTATATCCTCATTGGCTTAAAGATGTTGTCTATTACCCTTAATCTAGGAATAAATTTCTTAACTATGGAACCTGCCCTAAGGCCTTATAACATGCTATAAATTCAGCCAGTATTGTCGACGATGCAATAATGGTTTGTTTGGAGATTTTCCACGAGATAGCTCCACCAGCATGTGTGAAGACATAACCTGATGTGGATTTCCTAGATTCATCACCCGTAAAGTCTGAATTGGCATATCCCACAACTTTAAGTTTGTCATACTTTCTATACGCTAGCATGAAATGTTTAGTGCCTTGATATAGCACAAAACTTTCTTAACGACCTTCCAGTGGTCTGGTCCTTAATTTTTTTGATATCTGGCAAGCATCCCAGTTACAAAAGCTAAGTCAGGCGTGTGCATACTTGAGCATACATAATACTTCCTACAACAAAAGGATAAGAGACTGACTTCATCTGATTAGATTCATATTGATTCTTTGGACATTGGAATATCCCAAAAACATCACCCTTGACAATAGGAGCAGGTGAAACAAAGCAAATATGCATGTTATATCTCTTAAATACTCTATCTACGTATGCCTTTTGTGATAATCTTGATACTCCTTTGGAACTATCTTAGTGGATTTCTATTCCCAGAACATAAGAGGCATCATCAAGATCCTTTATATCAAAATTAGAGGATAGGAAACTTTTGGACTCATACAACTTATCCTTGTTGCTGCTGGCTAAAAGAATGTCATCGACATAAAAAACTACAATGATCAAATCATTTTCTTTAAATTTAACAAAAATGCAATTGTCTACCTTATTTTCACTAAAGCCAAATCTTCTTATTACTTCAGCAAACTTAAAATACCATTGTATGGACTCTTGCTTTAACCCATAGAGGGCTTTCTTAAGTCGACATCCCGTATGTTACTTGCCTTTTTTTTATGCTAGTTAGTGTGCCATTTTATGCGACAAAGGCATCTTGTTTAGATCTTAAATATCACTATTATAGGCCATTAACCCTTTAAAATGGTAGAATATTTGTACAATTGTTGTTCTGGAGATTTATTGCAGAAACAGGTAAAAAGAGCTCAATTTGGGACATTTCTAATGGACTTGGACCTTAAAGAGGTGAATTGTAGCAGAAAAGGCCTAGGTCTCGATCGGCACAAGGGTGATCCGGACTGATCAAGATTGGCCTACTCCTTAGGACCCTCTAGAAGGACGTTATTCCCACAAATCTTGGAGATATGCTTCATGAAGAGATAAAAGAAAACTTCAAGATCTTAAACTCACAATATAGGAGTTTAGATGAACCTGATGAGAGGACCCACATGGAAGCTATAGAAGACTTGGGAACCAACTTACAAGAGAGATCGGGCCAGACACGGTGTCCGCTGTCAGACGCATTTGACAATAGTTTTCATGAGTTTAGAGCCACTGAGGCTTTGCCTCGTTCTTCACATCTCTAGTTGATAGGATTAGCTTGGCTAACCTAGCCAAGTCAATGATTGCAAGGTCGTCGGCTTGGAGTTTCTAGAACTGGTGGTTGAGGTGATCCATCAAGGTAGGCCCACAAGATGGTCTTACTTGTACTTAATCCTTACTTAGTACATAGGCTAAGTACCTAGATGCTATCTTAATTGTGATGATTATGGTAGTATTCTAGATCTTGTATGAATCAGATTTGCATGTATCACTGCTTATGCATGGTAGTAGGTATGTGTAGAGTAGAAGGTGTAGACCAATTAAGGCAACTGGTCATGATCGAACACTGTCGAAAAAGTTTCACCATCACCCATTTTCGGCTTCTTGTACCAAGTAATTCCATTTATGATGCTACTAGATTATCTCAGCTAGTAGATTGTCTAGTTAAACTCACTAAACAATTTTCTATAAACCACTCTACAAATTAAAACAGCCTTTACATAAAAATCCGTCGTGCCAATCGGCACAGTGATGCGCCGACCAACACACCCTTGGTCCACCGACAAAACAACCTCATCTTTAGAAGCTTAATTAGATCTTTTATTAATTACTTTGCTTGATTCCCATTGGTCTTTGTGGATTCAAAAAAAGCCTTGGAATACTCCAAGGGAAAATACGCTACAACTGCATACCGTCCTCCTGCGGTATATAAGTGGGTGCGTAACTATGACCAACAAGCGTGTTTTCTAGCGCCGTTGCCGGTGACTAGTTTTCAAATTAAGCATTGTTTGAAATATAAGTATCTAGTTTTGTTTTCTTCTATTTTCTATTTCCTTCTAGTGTGTATTCCGTGTTGAGTTAATATGAAACAGGTATGGATGATGCTAAGTCAAATAAACCTCACAAATACATCGACAATCCAGAATCTCTCCTTTGGAAAAGGTGAATAGAGAAGAAGAGCAAGTCAGTGGGAGACATTGGAAGCAACAACATATCACTCAACCCTAAAGCTTTGTTCAGAAGTGCAGAAGCAGAAGTAATGGCAGACCAACCAATTGTAAATCGCATGAAGCCAATTCTCAACAAAGTCATAAAGATAGAATATGCAGCACAAGACGTTATATGGGAGAAGTGTAGTAGAAGCCATTTATAGATTCTGAAGATCCCAACAGACATTTGCAAAATTTTCTTGAGATCTGTAGTATCTTTAAGTTATAGCACATGCAAGCATATCAAGTCAAGGTATGATTATTCCCTCTCTCCCTCTCATTGGGTGTCCTAAGCAGTGGTACCATGCATTGCCACCAGTATCAAAGACTGTATGGGACACCCTCACCGCATAATTTTTGGCAAAGTACTTCCCTAAAGCAAGAGTCGAGCTTAGAAGAATTGGATCCTAGGATTCACTCAAAATGGATGAGAGCAACAGAGAAGCTTGGGAAAGGTTTGGAAAATACAAAGATGCTTACCCACATCATAGTCTTGACAAATGGGAGCTAGTTGAGAGGTTCTACACTGGACTGAATCAAGTATCTCATCAGCATTTAGATACCTCAGCTGAAGGATCAATAATAGAGTCAACCCCAACAAAAGCAGGAATGATGAAGAGCATAATGCAAAGGATGTATGATGGATTGCTGATGGACAAGCTTGATGCTATACAAAGGAGGTTGGATAAAATGATCATATCTCTGACCATGATAGTGTCAAGCTAGTCGAGTCTCGTTCCACGTACGAGGAGTGTGGAGAATTTGGTCATGTGAGCAAGGATTGCCCCGAAGACACTAAAATGCTTAGTTATGTGAAGAGCCAAGGTTGGAAGTCTCCATATGAGCAACAAAAGAGTAACTTTACCCCTGGATCTGTTAGATCCAAGACTACTCTAAAACTTGGATCTAGAACTTATGAATTAAAGGGAAACGGGTAGAAGATATAAGAGAGAGAGAGAGAGAGAGAGAGAGAGAGAGAGAGAGAGAGAGAGAGAGAGAGAGAGTCGATGACCTATACCCGGGGTACCTCACATAGAAGGAAAGTGGAGATAGACTCCGACTAGGATAAGAGCAGTAGACCGACTAGAACTCTGCTATATAACCTTGTCCCCCTAGATATATAAGGAGGGGTAGGGGTCCTCCTCAAGGGACAAGCCATAGCACAATTAGACAAGCGGAATTAGATATATTCCACACGGGATATAGATTAGACACAACTAGACATCGTCGTCTAGGTCTACCCTTCTCGTCTAGATCTTTAGATCTAGACATATCAATACAAATACCCACAGAACACAGGACGTAGGGTCGGCAAGTCATCAAACACGCCGACCGAGGTGGATAAACCATCTGACAAGGCAATTCCTGCCTCCATTCCGGCGCCTGCACCCCAACATGCTCCAGCCGTAGTCCCTTCACGTCTTGACAAAGATAAGGCGACATTGTTTGCAGATATACTCGGTCGGCCCAAAGTGGAGGACGTGGAAATTATGCACCAACATCGAGAAGCTAGCAAGGTACTTCAATATTCTACTTTTGCTTTGTCTCAATCTTATCTTTAAGCTTAACCCCTTTTTGTATACAGAAAATGTATGCTCTCGTAGAGAGGAAATAGGCTAGGGTGGAATACCTTGAAGCCGAAACTTTTGGTATGTTCTAAACTCTTCGGTCTTCATGTCTTTAAGTTTAAGACTGACACCTTGCTGGTGTTATGCTAGTCACCGGTCAGCAGCTTGCCAAAGCACAAAAGGAAATTGAAAAGCTACAGACTGACCAAAGAGAGACGACCAAGGCCTTAGACCAAGGCCGTGCAGATATAGCTGGTAAGATTACTCACCATCTGTGTTTAAATAATCAACTAATCACTCTAGCGCTAAAAGTTCAAATGTTTGTCTTTAGCTCGTTATCAGAAGATTGCCGATCTTGAGAAGTTGACTTTCAATCAGCAAAGGTTTATTAATGCCTTGAATGCTAAGAAGGAAAACCTCTCCAAATCGGTCAAGGACCAGAAGGCCAAGATCACTCGGCTATAGAAGGAGCTCAAGGAGTCTGATGTCGAGATAGAGGAAGCCAAGAGCACCTCTAAATTCTTCAAATGTAAACTTGCCAGTAAGCCCTTCATTATTTCTCACATCTGCTTGATTCCTCTTTTGATCATACTGGCCAAAAATTGATCAAATGTAAACTTGCCAGTAAGCCCTTCAGTAAATATATAGGGCTATCGACTGAAGGGTTTTGCAACAGCTGCGCTCAAGGTGGCCAAAGATCCCCTGAGGCGCAGTAGCAAAGACAAGACCAAGGACGATGGCGACAAGGATGATTTAGGAGAGTTCCAGGAGCCCCGCAAGGAAGTCAACTTTATCTTTGGCGGCCCGAATGCCTATGTGTCCAAGCGCAAGCAGAAGCTGGAACTTCGGGAGATCAACTCGGTGGAACCAGCTGCGCCTCAATTCATGAGATGGTGTGAGGTGCCAATAACCTTTGATCGGTCGGATCATCCCAAGCATATACCAAAACCGGGTCGATACCCGCTGGTGCTTGCTGCTACGATGAAGGAGGTAAAGTTCAACAAAGTACTCATTGATGAAGGAAGCAGTTTGGACATAATCTTCACCAAGACCCTTAAAGAGCTCGGTCTGTCAATCAATGATCTTCAGCCAAGTTCTTCACCTTTCCATGGGATTGTACCTGGCAAGACTTCAGTTCCTATTGGACAGGTCAGTCTGCCGGTCACCTTCGGAACCCGTGAGAACTTCAGGACCGAGCGCATTATCTTCCAGGTGGCGGACATCGACTCGGCATATCATGCTATTATCGATCGACCAGCGATGGCTAAATTCATGGCTGTCCCGCATTATCCATATCTCACCCTCAAGATGCCAGGCCTGAATGGAATAATCTCCCTCCACTCTGATCTTCGGAATTCTTTCGATTGTGATGTATAGTATTGTGAGATAGCCAATAAACAGTTGATGATGTCTGACCAGAAGGAGATCCAGCAGGCAGTTGGCATGGAGGAGCAGACTGGAGCGACAGTTCTAGCAAAGAAGCCTACCAAAGACAAGATTCAGACCGATGACATCCAAACCAGGGAAATCATGCTCGATCATGAGGACCACGATAAGGTAACTTATGCTGGGGCCAACCTCGATGAGAAATAGGAACTCGCGCTCACTCTTTTCCTCTAGGAAAATAGGGACATCTTTGCATGGAAACCATCTGAGATGCCGGGAGTTCTTAGGGAAAAGATTGAGCATGTGTTAAGGGCACCCCCTGGGGCTACCCCCATTTGGTAGATGCTTAGAAGATTCGCACAAGATCACAAGGACTCTATGAAGAAGGAGATAGTTAGACTGTTAGATGCTAAGTTTATAAAGAAAGTGTATCATCCCGACTGGTTAGCAAATCCAGTCCTTGTATCCAAGAAGAATAAAGAATGAAGGATGTGTGTTGATTATACCGATCTCAATAAGGTCTGTCCTAAAGACGGCTTCGCTCTTCCTCGTATTGATCAGATTGTAGACTCAACAGCCGGGTGTGAGCTCTTAAACTTTCTGGATGCCTATTCAGGCTATCACCAGATCCCGCTGAAGGTTGAAGATCAGATTAAAACTTCCTTTATAACACCCTTCAGCGCCTATTGCTATATCACAATGCCTTTCGGTCTAAAGAACACTAGCGCAACTTACCAACGGGGTATTTAACGCTACCTTGCTACTCAGATCGGTTGGAACGCGGAAGCGTATGTTGATTGCATCGTTGTCAAGACCCAGAACATCGAGGAACTTATTTCTGACCTAGCAGAAACCTTTGACAATCTGAGGCATTATTCAATGAAGCTGAATCCTAAGAAGTGTGTTTTTGGGGCTCCTTCGGGAAAGCTACTCGGTTACATCGTTTTGAAACGAGGTATAGAGGCTAACCCAAATAAAATCAAGGCGATCCTTGGTATGGGGCCACCTAATTCTCAAAGGGATGTACAGAATGACCGGATGCATGGCGTCCTTGAGTCGCTTTATTTCCCAACTGGGGGTTAGAGGGTTACCACTTTTCCGACTGCTTGAAAAGCAGGACGACTTCATTTGGACCGAAGAGGCGTAGTGGGCATTGCACGAGTTGAAGGTTTACCTCAGCAGCATTCCAGTATTGGTGCCTCCGGAGCCAGGAGAAAAACTTCAACTTTACATATCCGCCACAACTCAGGTTGTGAGTACTGTTTTAACACTCGACCGAGAAGAAGAGGGACATGTACAAAAAGTGCAACACCCGGTCTACTTTGTGAGTGAGGTCCTCGGAGCCTCTAAGACTAGGTATCGACAGATCTTGAAGTTGTTGTATGCATTATTGATCACCTCCAGGAAGTTGAAGCATTATTTTCAAGCTCATCCAATTGAAGTCCAGACCTCCTTTGCACTCGGCACAATGCTGCACAATCGAGAAGCCGAAGGAAAAATTGCCAAGTTGGCAGTCAAACTTGGTCAATATACCATCATGTTCGTGCCTCGGTCGGCTATAAAGGGACCAACATTAGCTGATTTCGTTGCTGAGTGGACAGAGATTCAAAACCCACCTACTACACAAGATATCGAGTATTGGAAAATGTACTTTGATGGATCTCTTGAATTACAAGGAGCTGGTGCAGGAGTCGTGTTTATCTCACCCACTGGAGAGAAGCTTCGATATGTCCTTCAGGTGATGTTCCGCGCGTCCAATAACTCTGCGGAGTATGAAGCCCTTCTACATGGTCTGTGCATTGCCGCGTCACTCGGCATCAAGCACCTTGACGTCTTTGGTGACTCGGCTTTGGTTATTAATCAGGTCACTAAGGATTGGAACTGTGTGGATGATAATATGAGTGCTTACTGTTAAGAAGTAAGGAAGCTCGAAGACAAATTCGATGGATTGAAGTTCACGCATGTTCTTTGAGACAATAACCAAGCGGCCGATGAATTGGCTAAGCTTACACACCCTGGATTCCCCCATGATTTCTCCTTGGTCGGATGTACTAATGAGTGTTGTCACTGATCTTGTTGGTGATGATGACAAGGAGACCGATTGGCGCGACCCACTCATCCAATATTTGGACAAGGGAACGCTGCCTTCGGATCTTAATGAGCAACGGAGGTTAGAGACCCGATGCCAAGGATATCTATTGGTGGGAGACCAACTCTATAAAAGAGGAGGTTCAAACATCTTGATGAGATGCATCTCGATACCAGAAGGCGAAAAGGTTGTAGAAGAAATTCACTCTGGGATATGTGGCAATCATGCGGCTTCCAAGACTTTGATCAGCAAAGCTTTTCAGCAAGGGTTTTATTGGCCTACGGCGGTCGAAGATGCACACCAGGCCGTTCGGAAGTGTGAAGGTTGTCAATTCTTCGCTCAACAGACGCAAGTGCCTTCACAAAAACTTTAGATGATACCTTTGACTTGGCCCTTTGCTGTTTGGGGGCTCGATATTGTTGGTCCTTTCAAGAAAGCGCCAGGTGGGTTCACTTATCTATTTGTTGCTATTGATAAATTCACTAAGTGGATTGAAGCAAAGCTGGTCGACAAGATTACATCGAAGAAGGCAATCGAGTTTGTCAAGGATATCTTCACTCGGTTTGGGGTTCCTCATGATATCATCACCGATAATGGCACTCAATTCACATCAGTGGAGTTCCGTGACTTTGCCAATGAGATGGGAATAAAAATCCACTTTGCATCAGTGGCTCATCATCAAAGCAATGGGCAGGTCGAACGGGCCAATGGTATGATTCTTCAAGGATTGAAACCGCGGATATTTGACAGGCTTAAGCCTTATGCCAGTCGGTGGGTCAAAGAATTGCCTTCAGTTCTTTGGGGGCTTCGCACAAACACCAGTCGGGCAACTGGTCAGTCACCTTTCTCATTGGTCTATGGCTCAGAGGCTACGCTGTCGACCAAGGTGAGCCTTGTTTCAGCACGGATTCAGGTGTATGATGAACAACTTTCTGAGGAACAGCGAGAGATCAATTTGATTGCAATAGAGGAGTTGCGTGATCGCTCTCTATCTCGATCGGCACTTTACCAGGAAGGCTTGCGTCGGTATTATGATAAAAATGTGTGTACTCGCCACTTCCAAGTTGGAGATTTAGTGCTTCACCGAGTGCAGTCAACCAAGAACCAGCATAAGCTTTCCCCAAAGTGGGAAGGACTATATGTTGTGAAGGAAGTCACTCGCCCGAGGGCTTACCGACTGATGTATGAAGACGACGATGATATACCAAATTCCTGGAACATAAATTAGCTACGTCGTTTCTATACTTAGTTATTCTTTTGTATATTTATGCATTATTTCTGAATAAAACTTCAGTCTTTTTGATGAAAGATTTTTTGATGATTTTCATTCTATATTGTCTTGATTCCTTAATTCATTTTATTAAACAATCAAGTCAGGGGGCTAGTAATAATGTCCCACCTCAGTCTAACCTTATTTTGGTTTTGGACTATTCTCCGACCGATTTCTTCTCTTTGAATATGATCTTCATTTTCTTGGTCTAACATCTATATATTATGGTTACACACTTTATACAGCACATCAGACTACCACTACACTAAACCCAGAGCCAAAGTGCGAGAGGTCATGTGTCGATTGGTTGACTCTGCTTGTTACGCGATTATGAGTAACAACTAATATGTTAAGGCAGACCGATACAATTTGAGTTTCTCAATGACAGAAACATACTTATGATATTTTTATCAATCTTTTATAAGATGATAAGCATGAAACTAATTTACATACAGGTAATATTGTTTCATTACATAAATATTACTAAAGTTCTCTAGCATTGCAGGATTTATAGCTCCTTAGAAGGAGAGGAAGATTCAGCTCGGAGCTCAACTTCAGGAGTTGCTGGAGGAGTAGGCATGGTCGGATTGATCTCTAGGTTATCGACCAAGGCTCGGGAAGTTTTCAGCATGGAATCCAAAAGCAGCTGGCATTGGTCATCGGTCAAGTCTGGGTTGCAGCCCTCCTTGATCTTGTCCAATGGCAGAGCGGGAGACCAAGATTGGCAAATCACCAGAACCTGACTTCCGGCCTCGGTCGCCACTCGTAGAGTGTTATGAGCAATATCTTCTGATGCATGCTCCAGCAAGTACTCCAAGGAATGGCCAGACTGCTCCACTCGGTCGTCATGAACATAGTCCATTGCCTTTCGAGCAGCGTAAGATAGAGCTGCGAGTGATGATTTTTTGTCAGTATGATCAAAAGAGGAATCAAGCAGATGTGAGAAATAATGAAGGGCTTACTGGCAAGTTTACATTTGAAGGATTTAGAGGTGCTCTTGGCTTCCTCTATCTCGGCATCAGACTCCTTGAGCTCCTTCTATAGCCGAGTGATCTTGGCCTTCTGGTCCTTGACCGATTTGGAGAGGTTTTCCTTCTTAGCATTCAAGGCATTAACAAACCTTTGCTGATTGGAAGTCAACTTGTCTAGATCGGCAATCTTCTGATCACGAGCTAAAGACAAACATTTAAACTTTTAGCGCTAGAGTGATTAGTTGATTATTCAAATATAGATGGTGAGTGATCATCCCAGGTATATCTGCATGGCCTTGGTCTAAGGCCTTGGTCGTCTCTCTTTGATCAGTCTGCAGCTTTTCAATTTCCTTTTGTGCTTTGACAAGATGCTGACCGGTGACTAGCATAACATCAGCAAGGTGTGAGTCTTAAACTTAAATACATGAAGACCGAAGAGTTTAGTACATACCAAAAGTTTCGGTTTCAAGGTATTCCACCCTAGCCTATTTCCTCTCTACGAGAGCATACATTTTCTATATACAAAAAGGGGTTAAGCTTAAAGATAAGATTGAGACAAAGCAAAAGTAGAGTATTGAAGTACCTTGCTAGCTTCTCGATGTTGGTACATAATTTCCACGTCCTCCACTTCGGGCCGACCAAGTACATCTGTAGACAATGTTGCCTTACTTTTGTCAAGAGGTGAAGGGACTACGACTGGAGCAGGTTGCGGTGCAGATGCTAGGAGATGGTTTATCCACCTCGGTCGGCGTGTTTGATGACTTGCTGACCGACTTGGGCAGATCAGTCAGACGAGGAGGAGGTCCTGACCGAGTGGCTTCGGACTCTTGGGCACTCTGAGAATCACTCGTCTGACTACTGTTAAAACAAAGATGGAAGAGATTAAAATATGTTATGGATTGCAATAAGAGACAAGGAGTATAAGGTTAAAGGATTAACCTGGGAGCCTTCTTGAGCTTGATTCGGCACAACCTCTTCTTCGAAGAAGTCGACTGAGAATCAATCTCCTTCCTCTTCTTGGTAGATTTTTCTGCCTTGTCGGTTTGATCCACCACCCCAGCATCACTCTGAGTTTGGCTTAGGGGCTCCGACTAGCTTGAAGGTTAGTCGGGGGGAGTAGGGGTGGGTTGACCAGCATCAGCAGATGGCAATTCTTCATCATCACCCTGATCTCCAATATATTGCCTACCTGGCGTGCCAAATGTCGAGGCTTAATCTCGGCATCAAACATAGGGTAGTTCATCTATGTGGATTTATAGGTAGGACAGGGGTATGCACGAGATCGAGAGATGATGGTAGCACAAGATGCCGATGTAGACAGGTTCGGGCCTCCCACAGGATAATAACCCTACGTCCTGTGTTCTGTGGGTATTTGTATTGAAATGCCTAGATCTAAAGATCTAGACAAGAAGGGTAGACCTAGACGACGATGTCTAGTTGTGTCTAATCTATGTCCCTTATGGGATCTATCTAATTCCGCTTGTCTAATTGTGCTATGGCTTGTCCCTTGAGGAGGACCCCTGCCCCTCCTTATATATCCGGGGGGACAGAGTTACATGGCGGAGTCCTAGTCGGTCTACTGCTCTTATTCTAGTAGGAGTCTACCTCTATTTTCCTTCTATGTGAGGTACCCCAGGTACAGGTCATCGATAGAAGCCCCCGAGAGTCTTGCAAGCTTGATGATAGTCTTAAGTAGCTTCCCGACTGGTTTATGCCATGTAGAATGCTTCAGCTTTGTATCAGCGAGCTTGTGAGAATCTCAAAGATCCAAAAATGTCTTCAAGAAATCAACTGGTGCACCGATTAGGTGCACCTAATTAGTTGTAGCCCCTGACTCTTGTATCATTTTGAAACTGCAAATAATGCCGAGTGATATATAATTCAATCGAGTGACTTCAATCACCGCTGAGTGGTTGATGACTCAAACCAATGACTTCAATCATTTCCGAGTGCTACATTATATATTCGGGTGACATCAATCACAGCCGAGTGAACGTAAGTGTATGACATCAATCATAGCCAAATGACATAGTCTTTGACCGAGTGGCCTATGAGTGATTTATGAATCAAACGGGTGACTTCAATCACAGTCGAATGATTATGTTCTAATCGGGTGACTTCAATCACAACCGAATGAACGAGGCTTTATGACATCAATCATAGCCAAGTACTAAGTTACCATAACTTCAATCATGATTAAGTAACCTTTCCTTAAGAATTGTAATCACTCATATCTTTGAGCTTTATTTTCACTATTATAGACTGACTTCAATCAGTCGAGTGATGCTCGATATTTCACGTATATGACCATCAAGTCATAGCGACATGATCATCAAATCATGCTTTGAATGATTATGGCATCAATCATTTTTGATAATGCACTTCTCATCAAAGAAGCACATTTGATAGAGTAACCATCAAGCCATTGTCAGAAGATCATCAAATCATATATTTATATATTATGGCATCAACCATAAATTTGATATAAAGTGCTTCTTTTCAAAGAAGCCCCCAAGACAATCATCATTATGAGTGTCGGTCGCGCTCAACTCAGAATATCATGTCTGAGTGGCAGCGGTACTTAACTCATGACAATAAGGTCGAGTGAAGAAGACAGTCAAGGTTGTTGTAGCTGCCGACCGCTGATGAAGTAGGAATCACTCGAAGTCACGATGACCGAGTGAAGCCGACAGTCTGACATGTGGCCGACCGATGGTGGCGGTCAGATATGATGTGGCAGACCGATGGTGGCAGTCGGAGCTGGTGTAGCCGACCGGCAAAAGCAGTCGGAGCTGTAAGCTGAACGATGAAGAAAGTCCATGTTAGCATGGCCGACCGATGAAAGCGGTCGAAGCTGGCATTATCGACCGATGAAGACGAGGAAATCACTCTATATTGAGTGGTGTATCCGCCTATCCATAAAAAATGTTCCTGACAATAATGGAAATTAGGATAATTAGTTATAATTAACATTGTTTGTTTGAAAACTTATTTTTATAAGCCAAACAAATCAGTCGATTAAAAAGTCAAGTGTGTATCCATTTTTCTCATGTAGGTAGACCGACTGGCGCATAGCAGCGTATTCGCGCGTTAGCAACCGGATCGATCTACCGTAGGATACTTAGGACAAATATAAAGAGCTCGGAGCTCGGTCTACTGCTACAATATCGGTCATAATTTACTCTTGCGTAGCAATCAGAACCAATCGACACATGACCTCTCGCAACTTTGGCTCTAGATTTAGTGTAGTGGCAGTCTGTCATGTAGCAAAAAAGTTTTATGACTTAGTCGCTAGTCGGCGTAAGACCAAAAAATAAGACCAAATTGTGAATAAAATACAATATATCGGTCGAGGCAGAAGCCAAAAAAGGTGAAATTAGAACAAACGACATGGGTCATATGGTGTCAGGGCTGATGCACTACTGAAAGGTCACCGACCGACATGTGTACTACTAGATTCACAAAAAAGTGGGAGAACACGTGTATAGATACACAAATAGCCCCCTGGCTCGATTGTCTAATGTGAATAATTAAAGAACCGATGCAATAAAAAGATGAATAAAGCCACAAATAAGAGCACTAATTATAAAGCCCAACTTTACTCATAAAAAATCTATGACCTTCTGCTTAGAAAACAGAAATAAGCGGTCCTAGAAAAAAGTATGAAGGACATGAGCCTAAAATCTCGAAAAAATAAATCAAGAAAGAATAATGATACTTAGCTTTGCAATTCGGCGAGTTGAAGATGAGCCCCCAAGCGTGTGATGTTGTTGGCGAGTGATCGAATGTCGAAGTCTAGCCATCATGTCGCCGGATCATTGAAGCTTGGAGTGGTTGACAGAGACACCGAATCATTGAAGGTGTAGCCGAGTGGTCAAGTGACCGAAGCGCCATGTCATTGCAGGCATCGTCGAGTAGCCGAGTGGATGAAAACCCAAAGCGTCAAGTAATTGCCGGCGTTCCTGACTAGCTGAGTAGCGATCGAGTCATAGTGTTGCAGCGATATCATCGAGTGACCGAGTCGAGGCGATGTCGTCGAGTGACCGAGTCGAGGCGATGTCGCCAAGTGATCGAGTCATGGTGATTGCCGATGCGCTGAGTCATCGAAGACGTCTTCGAGCGGCCGAGTGGCCAAGTGCAGGTTGAGTAGCCCCCAGGCATGTACATGTGGCCATGAGCAGTCGAACCGTCGAGTCACGGTGATGTCACCGAGTCATCGGAATCCGCCGAAGTATCGAGTTGTCGGAAGAATAGTCGTAATGGATGATATCACCGAATAGCGGTCGTCCTCGTTGAAGGTGTCGTCTTGATGAAGACGTGATGATTTGTGCGATGACACAATGCTTCAACATTGGTCTGCTCGCGATTAGATCTTGAAGAAGAAATCTTTCAAAAATGCGGCGACTCGTGCACTTCAACGCCGGTCTGCTCGTGATGAAATCTTGAAGTAGTAGATTGAAACCACCGATCTCGACGAGCTGACCGTCGCGCTTCCCCTACCTGGCGCGCCAACTGTCAAAGCTTGAGATCGGCAGTAAATATATAGGGCTACGTCGAGACTAAGAACTATGATGGTAACACAAGATGCCGTGTTATACAGGTTTGGGCCCTCTCGATGAGAGTAAAAACCCTACGTCCTGTGTTCTGTGTATTGTATTGATATTGTGAAACTTGTGTCGTCTCTCGTCTCTCGTCCCTCGATGGGGAGTACCCTGCCACATTATATATCCGGTCGGCAGGGGGGTACATGAAGAGTCCTAGTCATAACCCACAGGGATTTATATAGAAAGTCTATCTCTACATGCCTTGTGCTCCAAGCCGAGTCGGTCGGCTTCTTTGTTGATGAAGTACCTGGTCAGCTACCAACTTAGTCTTGCATGAGGATACCCGTAAAGCAAGTATCCCATAGAGAGAGAGAGAGAGAGAGAGAGAGAGAGAGAGAGAGAGAGAGAGAGAGAGAGAGAGAGAGAACATGTGATTCGGGTTACTGTCAGTGGGTGCGGAGTCGCCGGAGCCGGGATTGGAGGAGCTCGCCATGGGGTCGTCAATGATGGTCGTGGAGGCGCCGCCTTGGTGGTGCTTCACGCCGCTGCTGTGCCGCTGGGATCGGATCGGCTAGGGTTTATGTGGGGAGGTTGTGAGCACAGCGAACATTGGTTTGCGTGCCACGGCCCCCTCCCATTGTATATGGCGCAGCGCGACGGGGGCCCACCAACCAGTGCACAGTTGGGCGCCCCCGATTAGGGCACGTAGGGGGAGGGCGTGACCGACTCGGTCATGCCCGTTGGGATCAACCTAACATTCTCCCCCCTTGATCTCAACTTAATTCTTAGCTTAAACTTAGCACCTATTCCATCATAGGTCAGTGCAAAGGGTATGAAGCGTCGTCATAGTTAGTTATGTACTATTAGACTCAACAACCACTATGCACTTCTCCATCACGAAACATATTCTTATTTTGGGCCCTTAGTATCCAGTGATTAGAGGCTTTCCCTTAAAGCCATGCCGGCTACATGTTCTCTGAATACATCGGGTGGTAAGCCTTTTGTTAACGGATCCGCAAGCATTTGCTTGGTACTTATATGCTCAAGACTAATGGTTTGATCCTGGATTTTCCCCTTAACAACATAGAACTTAATGTAAATGTGTTTGCCAGCTTCACTTGACTTGTTGTTATGGGAGTAACATACTGCTGGCTCATTATCACAGTACATCTTAAGTGGTCTTTCAATGCTGTCAACTACTCTTAAACCGGGTACAAATTTCTTAAACCACATTACCTATCTGATGGCCTCATAACAAGCAACAAACTCAGCGTACATTGTGGAGGATGTAGTCATAGTTTGTTTAGAGCTTTTCCACGATATAGCTCCCTTTACGAGCATGAAGACATAACCCGTAGTGGATTTACTTGTCGCCTCACATCCTGCAAAATCTTAGTCTGAATAGCCCACTATTTCAAGGGCGTCTGTTACATGAGGCCTTTTGTGCCTTGCACATATCTTAAAGCCTTCTTTACCATCTGCCAATGTTTTTCCCCTGGATTTGATTGAAATCTACCAAGGATCCGGGTTACAAAGGCTAAGTCAGGGCGAGTACATACTTGAGCATACATCAAGCTTCTGAGAGCTGAAGCATATGGAACCGCTTTCATTTGATCGATCTCGTATTGGTTCCTAGGGCACTGAAAAGTCCCAAACTTATCACCCTTGACTATCGGAGCAGGCGAAGGTTTACTTGCGTGCATACCATACTTTCTTAAAATCTTTTCGAGGTATGCTTTCTGAGATAATCCTAATACCCCCTTACTTCTATCTCGGTGAATCTCAATTCCTAACACATATGAAGCTTCACCGAGATCTTTCATATCAAAATTTGAGGACAAAAATCTCTTAGTTTCTAGTAGCATATCAACATCGCTACTTGCAAGTAGGATGTCATCTACGTACAAGATAAGAAAAATGAATTTTCCATTCTTAAACTTAGCATATATATATTTGTTCTCTATATTTTCTTTGAATCCAAATGTTCTTATAGTCTTATCGAATTTGAGGTACCATTGCCTAGAAGCTTGTTTCAATCCATAAATGGACTTGATTAATCGGCATCCCCAATTCTCTTTCCCTTTTATAGCAAAACCCTTAGATTGTACCATATACACTTTCTCATTTAGATCCCCATTGAGAAAAGCTGTCTTAACATCCATCTGATGTAATTCTAAATTATAATGTGCCACTAAAGCCATTTTGATTCTGAAAGAATCCATAGTTGAGACAAGTGAGAATGTCTCATTATAATCTATTCCTTCTCTTTGAGTGAAGCCTTTTGTGATAAGTCTAGCCTTATATTTATCAATCTTCCCTTGGGAGTCATGTTTAATCTTGTAGACCCATTTACAGCCCACTATTTTGGCTCCTTTAGGAATTTGTTCTAATTCCCAGACTTTATTTGTGCTCATGGACCTTATTTCATCTTGCATGGCTTCAATCCACTTGGATGAGTAAGGACCTTTCATAGCTTCTTCAAATGAGGTGGGATCTCCCTCCATCTGAATTTCTTCACTCATGTATACTTCATAATCACTAGGAATAGCAGACCTTCTTACTCTTTGTGATCTTCTAAGATTTTCTTGTTGTGGCACATTATTTTCTAATTGCTGCCCTCATCATTGGCAGCATTTTGCTCTTCAGGTTCCTGAAAAATAGGAATATTTTCGACTTGAATTTGAGGCGCCTAAGTAATAGGAGCCTCACTTTGTATAACTGCTTCTGATGGGAGTGCAAAAGCCGGTGCTAAGAAAAATGGCTCTTGAATCATAGGAGTGGGCACAAAAACCCGCTTCTCCTCAAGGCTAATTTCTCGAGGCGACGTGCTTCCCCTCAACATCTCATTTTCTAAAAAGATTGCGTGTCTCGTTTGTACAAACTTAGTATGCCTATTAGGGCAATAGAAACGAAAACCTTTAGATTTATCTGGATAACCAATGAAATGGCAACTCACAGTCTTAGAGACTAACTTACTAATATTTGGATTGAATATCTTAGCCTCAGCTAGACGGCCCCATATATGTAAATAATTTAGTGTGGGCTTACGCCCTGTCCATAACTCGTATGGTGTCTTAGGGACCGACTTACTAGGGACCCAATTAAGAATATGAATAGCGGTTTTTAATGCCTCCATCCATAAATTAACCGGTAGAGTGGAGAAACTTAATATACTTCTTACCATATCCATCAAGGTGTGATTGCGCCTTTCTGCCACTCCGTTTTGCTGAGGTTCGCCCGGTGTTGAATACTGGGCGACTATGCCATTTTCCTGTAGGAACCTTGCAAAAGGTCCAGGAACATGTCCATATGGGGTATGACGACCATAGTACTCCCCCCCCCAATGGTCGGATCTTACTATTTTAATCTTTAAATCATGCTGATTTTCAACTTCAGCCTTAAATATCTGAATTTTTTCCAATGCTTCAGATCTTTCTTTAATTGGACAAATATAACCAAAATGTGAGTAATCATCAGTGAATGTTATAAATGAACTAAAACCATCCACTGACATCACACTAAATGGACCACAAATGTCCGTGTGAATTATTTCTAGTACTCTTGAGCTTCGCTTTGCATCTTTCTTAGTTTTATTAATGTATTTTCCTTTTATGCAATCGATGCAATGCTCAAGATCTGAAAATTCTAAGCGTGGAAGAATTGATTCTTTAATTAATAGCTCAATCCTCCCCCTCGAAATGTGGCCTAAACGACAATGCCATAATTTCGAAGATACGTCATCAATTCTTTTGCGCTTCTTACTTACAACATTCATGGACGAGGAGGCAAGCTTAGTGATTACATCATTCTCATTGCATATATGATTTTCTTCACTTATGGCATTCACATCATCATGCAACAGAAGTAAATAAAGCTTATCTTGTAAAGTTGCAACACCGACAATCTTATGATTAAATTCAATCTTACAAGAATTATTGCCAAAATGACAAGTAAAACCGTCCTTATCTAAACATGAAACTAAAATTAAATTCCTTCTCATGGAAGGTACATAGAGAACATTATTCAAATGAAGTAGAAAACTATCACTTAATTCTAAAGGGAGTGTGCCAATGGCTTCGACTTCAGCTTCAATGCCGTTTGCAACTTTAATGCTTCTTGCTCATCTTTCTAGGATTCTCCTCGTAGCGAATCCCTGTAAAGAATTTGCAACATGAACAGTTGCACCTGAGTCAATCCACCATGTGGAAGGAGAATAATCTATGTATAAGGATTCATCTATGAATGTAATTTCATCAATAACTAAATTCTTACCATTCTTGTTCAACCACTTAAGGAACTCAACACAATTTTTCATGTAGCGGCCTTTCACACCACAATGCCTGCATGTGTCGTTGTCCACCTCCTCCATCTTGCCTTTTTCCTTTGCGTTCATGGGGGCGCTTGAGAGGTGGCCCCTGTGTCTTGAAAGAGGGTTTAGAAGGAGATTGAGAGAAATTCTTCTTGTTGTGTTGCACATGATTGACTAAGTCTTGTGCCTTCCTCTCCTTAATTCTTTCCTCCTCCTGTACTGACATGGCTATGAGCTTCTCAAGATCCCAACTATTAGGCCAAGAGTTGTAGTTGATCTCAAAAGGCTCAAAGTCCTTAGGCAGTGAAGCAAAGATCAAATGGACACGGAACTCAGGGGGGGAGTGCCATGTTCATAGGCCTAAGCTTGGCGGCCATGTTGGACATGGACAAGATGTGCTCTCTCACGCCCTTACCAAAGATGTACTTTTCAGTAACAAGCTTTCTAATGATTGTGCTAGCATAGGACTTAGAGGAGCCAGTGAACTGACTCACAATCTACAGAAGGTATTCCCTAGCTATAGCACATTCTGGGAATGCTCCCCTTATCGCCTCCACAATGGTGCTCTTAATCACCATGAGGCACTTACGGTTGGAACTGTCCCACTTATATTTATTGAGCTGGTAGCGCTCCACTTCTTTAACGTGCTCCCGCTCTCGGGCCTGAAAAGCAGCATCTGCTTCATTATCAGTCCTCACAAGCTGAGCGGGCTCAACTGGGCGGTCCTCAGTGAGACAAAAATCGAGATTGTACACCACCAGTCCAATCTCCAACTTCTCGCGCCATGCTCCATAGTTGCTCCCATTTAGGGGCGGATAGGACGCGAGGAAAGCCAGAGCGTTGCCAGAAATACACATAATACTTTGAATTCTCATGAATTAATTAACGTTGATCCAAATAATCCATGAAAATTTTAAAGCAATATTAATTCTAAATACCATTGGGCCATAAAGAATTAATACTTATACTGATCATTAAGGCATAATAAAATTATTAGCAACATTGGTCAGCAACTAAAATTATCATGCTTACATTAATAATCGTAAAAACTTTTCTAATTAAATTTTCCTCTTGGTTCCAATTTAATCAAAGAAGTAAAAACTTACAATTCTTAATTTAGTTGATGAACAAAAAATAACACAACAGAAGCTTAAAAAAATTATACTTAAAAAGCTCAATTAATCAATTTTCCTATTTAAATCTTCACGTTGGATCCAATTTAACTAGAAAAATGATGCTGATATACTTAAAAGATATGAAAAAAAAATACTGCAACAAGAACTAAAAAACAAAAATGTTTGCAGAAAAATAATCCATAAAAAAATTCTTAGATAGTACCTAACTAAACTTAATTTAATCCTCTCTGAAAATCTAAAATAGAAAGGAAAAAGGGGAAAAAAATCTAATTCTAAACATGCCTAAACGGCCCGGCCCATAAAGCTGCCGCAGTGAAGGCTTGGGCCGGCAAACTACTCCCCTGCATGGGCCAAAAGCGGCCCATCTACTACCACAGTGACTCGCCTGCATCTCGGCCGTCAATCGCCGACGTTGGTCGAGGCGAGGGGTACTTAACCCCGAAAAAATCACCCCCCTTCCAAAAACCTAAACCATTTCTCCCTTCCCTTTCCTCAGCCGCACCTGAGCGAGAGAGAGCGGTTGTAGAGGCCACCGCAAGCGGAGGTGGAAAGCGACGGCGCGCGATGGCGCCCCTAAGACACCAGCACGACGGCCCTCGAAGGCGCGCGTGGTGCGGCCGAGCCGTCATGGGACCATTTGCCAGTGCGCACGCTCCCGAGGAGAGCGCGCCGCTGTCGAGGGGTCCTGTGACGGCTCGCAAATGTGCCCAGCGGCCGGATCCGGGGAGTCCAGCGGTGGCTGAGGCCATTTCCGGCGCCGGCAGGTAAGGGGGTGGTTAGGGTTAGGGTTTCCATTTTTTTTGTTTGCTTTTCTTCTTCTTCTACCTCTGGTCTCCTGGTGAGAGAGAGAACAGAGTGATGGTGGCGTCGGCTCAGGGGTCCTGACGCCACCCTAAACCCTAACCCTAGGATCTAGTAGAAAACTAGGCTACTGATGCCATTGTTAGATCTGAGACTACTCTAAAACTCGGATCTAGAACTTATGAATTAAAGGAAAACGGGTAGAAGATCTAAGAGAGAGAGAGAGAGAGAGAGAAAGAGAGAGAGAGAGAGAGACGAAGAAGAAGAAGAAGAAGAAGAAGAAGAAGAAGAAGAAGAAGAAGAAGAAGAAGAAGAAGTGATTGGGGTTACCGTCGGTGGGGACGGTAGCTCACCATGGGCTCGTCGGTGATGGTCGTCGAGGCGCCGCCTTGGTGGTGCTTCCCGTCGCTGCTGCGCCGCTGGGATCGGATTGGCTAGGGTTTCTATGGGGAGGTCGTGAGCACGGCAAACATTGGTTCGCGTGCCATGGTCCCCTCCCCTTTTATATGGCGTAGCATGACGGGGGCCCACCAACAAGTGCACGGTTGGGCGCCCCCGATTAGGGCGCGTAGGGGGAGGGCATGACCGACACTGTCATGCCTGGTGGGATCAGCCTAACAGGATCATCTATGAAAAATGCAATCCCGCTTTGCATTCAATGATAGGAGTTCTTTTAAAATCAAGAGAAGATCAATAGGTACACCTTAGCTAAATTGAAGGAGGTTGACCGGGTTCTTGAGGGGATCAATGACAAGGTAATCAAGGTTGGAAGTTATAACCAGTAAATCCTCCAGTTCATGAAGATGATGGAAAAGCAAATGGGGTAGCTGTCGAAAGTTGTGCAAGGTGAGAACAGAACTATTCCAGGCAACACTCGCTCTTTTTAACAGTTGAAAGCAATAGCAATGTGGTCTGGGAAGCAGATAGAAGACCACATGATCACTACTAGAGCAAGGTAGGTCCATGCCGATCGGCACAAGGACAGTGCTGATCGGCACAGTGCTGGTGCCAACCGGCACATAAAAGATATTGATGTGACCAAAAGAGAGAGAGAGAGAGAGAGAGAGAGAGAGAGAGAGAGAGAGAGAGAGAGAGAACTCAACCATATGTCGAGCAATTCTCTCGGTTCTTAGACATCATGAAGAAGTTGTACATCAACGTACCAGTCCTTGATGTTTTTCAAGTACCCACCTATGCTAAATATATCAAGGATATTATGCAAAGTAAGAAGTCGTTTCCATCTGAGGGGGTAGTGAAGATGACAAAAGAGATGACAACAACTATCAATGATGTTGCACCATAAAAGAAAGCCAAACTAGGATCCCCTAGCCTTCATTGTTTGATTGGGTTGCAGAATTTTGAGAGAGCTCTATGTGATATTGGGTGCAAGTGTGAGTGTCATGCCTCTCTATGTTTTCTCATATCTGAACTTGCATGAGTTGGAGCCTAAGGCTATGTGCTTAGAGTTAGCCAAAGAATTGGTTCGCTACCCTGACGGTATCGCAAGAGATGTGCTAGTCCAAATTAGAGATCATATTGTGCCTGTGGATTTCATCATGATAAATATGGATAGGAGGACAAAGACACCATTAATTTTGGGCAGGCTATTCTTAAGCACTACCAAGGCAAACATTGATGTTGGAAGTGGAGAAATTAGCTTTAATGAGCTTGCTACAAATTCAAGTGTAGTCCGAAGGGTGGAGGATGTCGTAAAGTTTCTACCATGGAGAGACATAAATTAGCATACCACAAAGGTGTCGATGGTAATTGGAGAGACAACAAGGAAAAGTTCTACATAATGAAGGAGAAAGGAATAGAAAACCTTGTAGTGTCACGGTCATGTTCCCAATATGGCAATGCTAAGGAGTATTGAATGGGGAGGTCAAGCTCTACGACCTTTTTAGCTAAGAGAGCTTTTTGGGAGGCAACCCAAAATCCGGGAATCGAGTAATTAGTGTGAGTCTTTTTGAAATGCTTGGTGCTTTTAGGAAGGCAACCTATTTTTAGTAAAGTAGTGCTGCCCGAGAGGGCAACCCGGTGTTGAATTTACTTGCTTGTAGTAACAATAATGTTCCTGGAATAAAATTTGATTAGTGTCACACCCAATTCCAACAACCAAAACTGAATGCATTGATATGCGTGCCTAGGATCAAGTTTTCACGCACACAGGACAATTATTATGATAAAAGAACAATATCTTTATTAAATCGATAACATTATTACAAAGGTGACTCGTAGGTCAAAAGTAAAAGATTACATTGCAGTGGAATAACTATGCGTTGGCATCCTTCAACTCCCACAGGAAGTCAACCGGAAGACCGCATGCCTAGACTCCTTCATCGTCTTCATAGTTGTACCTTCCTTCTCCTGTAGCTGAGCAACAATGTGGGATATAGCAAGGGTGAGTACGTGTCGTACTCAGCAAGTGAGGGAAAAGATGACATGGGGCTATAGACAAGGAAGGCTTAATGGGGTTATTTGCATGAGCTTTTAATTCCCTAAGCATCCTAATTACTAGGTGGGGTCATCCCAACCCTCAATCCACAGGGTACTATCCAAGCAAGTCCAAACCATCCAACCATTCCCAACCATTCCAATCCATAACCAACCCATAATCAACTAATCTTGTGAGGATTCCAGGCCGCTCTTGATCGTGAGCACGGCTATCATGACAGTTTGATACTTTGCAGAGTTTGTACCACTTTACCCACAAGTCATGATTTCATCCCCTGTTGCCAGGTGGACTAGAGTCTCCATGTTGCCATGTCGGCCAAGCACTAGCACACTTCCTTAGGTGTGCGGCCAGGAGATCACTACGAGGCTTTTACAAAGGGTCAGTACATGCTAGCCACTAAGGTTCCACTCCCGTCCATAAGTGATAGCCCATCAACAAGTAGCTCATCACCCCAGGAGGCCCCTCTTGAGCCATTTGGATACAAGGACGGTCCTCTTGACTTCCATTCCCCGCTCCACCAAAATGCTGCACTAACACTGGGAGAACCTTTAATTAATCAGCCAAGCTGTTCCATAGCAGCCTTGTGATGGCACTGTTGTCCTGGGTTACCACTCAAGAACTGGGCCCTAGGATCTACAACAAGCCTACCACCACCAACCATGTGCCCGCGGCACCACATCCATTCCATCCGACTTGCATAGATCCCTAAGTCCATGTTGCCAACAGAATTACCAATCATTTTCTCACATGATATTGTTCATTAATCAAGATTAATATTAACCCAACATCCCACAAGCAACCTAAGCATTATCTACCCACAACCAACCAACCAACTAGTTCAAGGCGACAAGGATAATGATAAAGCAATACTAGGGAAAACCCTAACAATAGGTACCCATTCAATTGACACAAGCATGCATTTCTATAATAGATGTTATAATAGGTACCAGATGCATCAAGGACACTTGCCTGGAAATGGATGTTGCTGCTCAGGTCTTCAATTCACGCCCTTGCGATTCCAGGATCAACACGTTCTCTAATTAACGTCACGCAGGCACGACATGCACACAATCATATAAACAAACTAAGAAACAGTACACCAAACAATAATAAAATACTTTAAAATCAATCACAAATGATGGTACGCATTTCTACGATCGCGTGAGCGCAAGAATCATCTAAATCGGAGTTACGAGTAAAAAGTTATGAAGGTTTAAAGGTGTATGGTTAAAATAGTAAAAATAAATAGGTTTAGGGACCTAGAAGTAATTTTAGAAAAGTATAGGGACTAAATTGTAAAATAATAGGATGAAAATATAGTTTATAAAAAGTTTAGGGACTAAAATGTAATTTATAATAAGCTTAGGGACCAAAGTGTAAAAAGACATAACTAAAATATAATTCAAATTAAGTGGAGGGGTGTTTCTACAAAATTATAGGGTTAAAATAACATTTATAAAAATATTAGGGCTAAAACAGAAATAACTAAAGCTTATGTGAAGAAATCAGGTTTAAAAACTAATTTGGACGAAACAGAGGGGCTTAGGTGCAAAACGGCCATTTTCCTGGATTTATATGAATTAAAATAAATCTTAAAACAGGTGGACCGAGTTCATGGGTTCATGGACCGGCTCTGGGGCACTGGTTCATAGGTCCATGGTGGACCGGGACTGGGTAGGCAGTGGGCTGTTGTTGTGGACAGAACGGCACGACGAAAGACTTGTGCGTTCCCGCTGATTGGCTATACTAATCGAGCTACAACTTGAACCTATATGTTGAATAAGTTGTGGGACATAATACTAGTAATCTGTTATCAATGTTAGCTCACTTGATCTGGAGATCGCAGGGGGGAAAACAGGCAGGGGGGAAAGCAAGGATGTGAGAAAAAAATAATAATGACACTCGGTGTTTTGATAATCATAAGGTTAAAGGAAAAAAGGGATGTCTGGAAGGATTCAAGTGAGAATATTGTGAGAATTATGCCTTCTGAGTGTCAGAAAGGCTCACAACCCGAATTTGGAAAATACGGGGTGTGACAATTAGTCCAAGTGTTTGACTAAATTTGTGTGCTACTTGCGTTGTCTGCTAGTTTTTCTTTGGCTGTTGTTATACTAATAGTGCAAGGATATAAAAGAAAAGGACAAAAAGAAGAACACTATCCGTGCCGATCGGCACCCAAAGTGCGCCGATAGGCACAAATGTCCACCCACCTAGACACTATAGTTGGTAACCCTTAGCTGATAAAAAATATGGAAAGGGGCCAATTATGGAAGCAACATGAAATTTCGAGGAAGAAAATTGTGTAAGGTAAGAAAAATTAATTGTCCAGAGATATTTTTGATGTTTGGTTTCCATATTATTTTGGAAGGAATCGAGGAGAGGAGACATAATGCTGACCAACACTGACATATGCTGATCAGCACGATCAAAATAGGACACCTCTGGAAGTTAGATGCGATAAAAGACTTTGCCGAGATAGGAAATTTGAAATCATCTGACACCACCCGACCCCAATGCTGCATAAAGCGGCATGGAGGACTGTGCTAATCGACACCCTTCTATGCTGACTGACATGGGCGATGATGCATCAGCTGGAGGAATCAACACAGAGGCATGAGGAAGAGAGCAAGTCATCAACAACTATGCAGTTGTTAGGTGAAGAGGAAGGCATTGAATCGACTAGGGTTGGGAAAAAGAGAAAGTGATCGACACAGTTTTTATGCCGATCGGCATACACCTGCATCCTGTAGATCTGGTGTTGTACCCCTATCCACCGGCATACATGGCAATAATCAGACATGGGGAAGATAAAAAGAAGGCATGGAAGCCAAGGCACAACAGAATCAGCACAAATTTGAATCCCATGTCACAAAGCAGTAGACATAAGGTTGAAATTGAGGGTTTCCACAAGAAAGACCTTGGAGAGGTGGAGGTCATCCATGATGGACACCATGTCCGAGCCTCTAACTCTCTCTTTTGAGTTTTCCCCAAAAGTCACCTTCTCACTGTCTTCATCTTCATCAATGTTGATTAACATGGTTGGCTTGCTAGCCATGTGTTGGGTGCACCCACTATCAAGTATCCAATGGGTGCCTCCACTATTGTAGTTGACCCTAATAGTAGCCATAAGACATGCACTAGATGAAGAAGGGTTAGTAACTAAAGCATTGCTCAATGAACTTGTACTAACCCCATCATGTTGAATGATGAGATGATCTTCATAATTAGGGATATTTGCAATTGCTTCTTGAAGTCTCCTCCTTATAGGATGGTGGGGAGCATGATACCTCCATTGTCCATAACCATCCCCCATATGCACATTGTTGAGGTCGAAGTAGTAGTGGGGAGGATCATAAAGGCCAGTGATATGCTCAAGCACGTGTTCCACTTGTGAGTGAAGCATAAGTATCATCTCTATGGCTCTCTCAATTGAGAGCTCATGCCTTTGGTTGATCACCTCTTCAAGCATAAAACCCCTCTCAGGAGTTGTTATTTGTATGAGGCACTTGTCAATCACTTCATATGGTGGAACCTTGCATAGGCCTCCAAAAGAGTTTATCCTACTCATAAGATCATAAATGAATAAGAGAGTATCATAAAGATCATCATTCAGATTTCTCACAAATTCATCAAATTGAAAGAAGAGATCATGCTGGTGAGCTTGACAAAGATGCCAATGTTGATCTTGTAGTGGAGGAGGCAGAGCCGCTAGAGCGGGAGTAGTGAGATCAATCATCCCACTTGATCTTGTAAGCATCATGGTTGGCGCTCCCCCTACAGCAATGTGTGCTCCACCCAAAATGCTTAGAGTGGAACTTGAAATGACACTTGAGGTCGAGCTTGATGAAGTGCTTGATGATGAGCTTGGTGTAGGTCTTGATCCGAAGGGGTTGTACAAGCTGTTGCAAGGCAATCTTGTGAATGGATCAAAGAAGTTGGAGCTCGATGCAACTTCTTTCCCTTTTCTTGATGATGCTTCATTGTTTGCCTTGAATGTATTCCTCCCTGTCAAGCTTGCGGTGATCTCCTCATCCTTAAAGAGCAGCCCAATCATATCATCAATGGAGAGATCCTTATCTTCTCGACTATCAATATCTTTGGAAGCTTGAAAGGCCTTTCAGTTGTCGTAATTTCATCCATAATACCTTGCAAGAAAATACGAGTCAAATACGTCCTCATTCTCATTAGCATGAAAAGCAAAGAACTCCTTAACAAGTGAAGCACTAGAATGATCAACAAAAGGCTCACTATCAACATCAATACTAGTCATGCTAGAAGAGCAAGCAAGATGAAGAGACATATCATTATCAATCATCGCATAAGGCACACTAGTAGAGCGACCTATCAAGTTATCACTTGAAGAAACTAGGCACTCACTAGAACAAGGCACATCCACACAATCATCATTATACACATGATCATCAGTAAAGGTATTGGCAAAGTCCATAGGAGTATCCATCAACTCATCTGGTATCATGGCTTTTAGGTAGCTACTCAAGCGATCCTTCTAGGTGCGATGACCTGGCCCCAAATGGGATGGCATCCCAACTCATTGCAGCCACTACTCAAGGTGGTTAATCCCTATAATGAGCACTTGGATCTGATACCAGTTGACAGGACTGAGTAACCGAGAGGGGGGAGTGAATCGGGAACTCACTATATGTACCAAATTCGCCAATTCCTAAAATTGAACACTCATACAACTCCAATAGCAATCCTAGTGGTGATCACACTAACAGGATAATAGTCCAATGAAAGGAACAACAACCTAATTATACTATTGGATAACACAAGACAATGCAACTCCTATGCAAGCTAGTAATCAAAGAAACATGAAAGCAAACAACAAGCTAACAAAGGAGCTTACTCATGCAAAGCTACAAGATAATGAACTAGAGCACACAAGCATGCGTAGGACAATACATATGAGGGTGATCAATCAATCTAAAGCAACTCTTATACAAGCTAGTGATCAAATACGGAAGCTAAACAACTACTAGCTAACAAGGAGCCTATTCATGCAAGTCTACAAGACAATCAACAAGAGCAAGGTAAGCACACAGACATGAATAACACAATATGTAAATGTGAAAGGTAAAGCATCAAAGTAAGGAGTATGAGTAAGAGATGACTCATGATTTTTTCCCGAGGTCTTGGAAGGATGGCGCCTTCCCCAACTCCTCGTTGGACCACTCCTGCCGAGTACCGGTCCCTGTCGCCACCAAGTGGAGTTCTCGCCCACGAGCCCGCAAGCACTCTCGGAGTGAAGACATGTTCATCACCGCTGCCATCAAGGCACACACTCGTCTCCCTCGAGAACTTGCCGGACTCCTCGAGCCGACATAGGCGTTCACTATCGATGCTCCTTTCAACGATGAGCTCAAATGGCTCATCACTGATGCCTAACTGGTCTTGGTCCTACCATAGACAAAGAGTAATAGCCTAGGACAAACTCTCAACGACACGCTAGCCTTAGATTTGTATGGATGCTCAAGTTACTCTCTCTAGCACTCTCAAGATATGCAATATCTTCTCCTAGTACTCCTCTTTTTTCCTCTTGGCTCCCTAATGGTGCTCCAAGCAATCCCAATGGCCAAGATAGGTCTCGAAGATCCAAACAATGACTTTGTATAGGCTTCCAACCTCAAACTAGTCGTTCCTCCACGAAAAAACTTTTCTGGACATACATACCATATAGTCTAGTCTCTGCTAGACCGCACCGTCCGATCTTCACTGGACGGCTCCTTCCAAGCCATTACTCTCTGTCCTGAGATGAATCCTATACAGATCGTATAGTCCGGTCTTCCGACCGCACAATCTGGTCTTCATCGCTCCTCCAAACGGAGCCATTGCAGCCACTTCCTCATCTGTCCAGAATTTTCTCCTATAGATTGTACAGTCTAGTCTACAGACCATGCAGTCCAACCTGCACAAATTCTGCTACAACAAATTTCCTCACAGCCAACTATTCTCTGAATTGGAATCATCGCTGATGACTGTACTGTCTGGTCTCGATGACCCCTCTATTCGGTCTTCATCTCCAGAAGCTAAAACTCCTCGTCTTCGCTTGACTTTATTTCCCTACTTCATCCTATAGCTCCTTGGCCTCTCCACTGCCACCTAGTGCCTTGTTATTTCACCGAGCATCCATGCACATCACCAAATAGTGTGACCTAAGAGATATGACCTAGACCCCCTTGATAGTTCGATTTTTCCTATGGACAGTAGCCCTAACAACTAGACAACTGTTCCAAACACTTGCTCCTAGTATGTCCTTAGCGTTATCCATCTCCATCAACCCTTGGACTCCATCAAGCTCATCATGCCTCCATGCTTGTGGGATGATGGCACAATGTACACCTAATGAGAAGCTCAATGAAGAGTTTTAGGAGATGATGGCAAAGGAAATGTCAATGATTGGAGAGTTGCATGTGTTCCTTAGTTTTCAAGTCAAACAATTGAGAGAAAGAAACTTCATCTATCACGAGAAATATAGCAAGGACCTTCTCAAGAGATTCAACATGGAAAATTGCAAGCCCTTGCATACAAATATGGCAACAAGCAAACCTTTGGATGATGATGTGAAGGGAAAATTTGTGAATCCAAAGCTCTATAGGTCAATGATTGGATCTTTGCTCTATCTCACCGGATATCATGTTTAGTGTGTGCTTATGTGCACACTACCAAGCAAATCTAATGGAGTCACATTTGAAGGCCGTGAATTGGATACTTAGATACCTCAAGTACACACCTACCATGAGATTATGGTATCCAAGAGGAACAAGCTTTGAGTTACTTGGGTGTTTGGACTCTGACTTTGCAGGTTGCAAAATAAATAGGAAGAGCACATCGGGAGGTTGCCAATTTCTTGGAAGATCGCTTGTATCTTGGAGCTCAAAGAAGCAAAACTCGGTGGCTCTATCAACGGCTGAAGGTGGAGTACATGGTGGCAGGTGCGTGTTGAGCCCAACTTATTTATATGCGGCAAACGCTCTCGGATTATGGCCTCGACTACACTCAAATACCACTATATTGTGATAGTGAGGCAACAATCAAAATGGCTCTCAAGACAGGAGATCATGGTCATGTGAAGCATATTTGTCAAGCATCATTTCATAAGGGACAATGTTGAGAAGAAGGACACTGAGTTGGTGAATGTGCGGACTCATGAACAATTGGCGGATATCTTCACCAAGCGTCTTGACGAGAAGACGTTCCACAAGCTAAGGGGAGAACTAAATGTTCTCGACCTTTTGAACTTCACGTGACATGTCCTTGAAGCTTGGCCTTTGCAAAATATGTATAGTGTTTGTTTGCTTTGTTTTTTGTGCCTTTGTTTTATGCTTGTTTCTCTTCTTCTTGTTGGTCAATTTTGTACCTCCTTCAGATAGCAAAAGATATGAGTTAAGCTTGGGAAAGTGGTTCATGGTGTGCCCAAGGCTTTGAAGAATGGTCCATTGTGAGTAAGCTCGAGAAGGGAACAACTCATTGTTGGCACCTTGGTTTGTAGCCTTTTTCTCTCTTTCTTTTAGCATCACATCATGCATTGTATACTTGTTGCATTTGCATTCTTGCATTCATGCATTTTGCATTGTAATACCTTGCATGCTTCCAAGCATATTTCTAGGGGGAGTTGCTTATTTACAATGTAAGTATATGACCCTCTAGATGATCATATAGTGATATTTGTGCTTCATGCCCATTGAGTCATGTTCAAACGAGCTCCAAGGTTAAATCTACTTGTGCGGCTCAAAGACAAGTGACTCAGACATTCCCATCACACAAATGATTAACCATTACATACTTGAGAAAATATTTTGTTGAGTCATGTGTGCAAGGGGAGCTATGGTGGAATTCCATCATGACCAAGGAGGAGCTCAATGAAAGGGGGAGTTTTCTAAACTCTTGTTAACAATTATTGCTCCTTGGTTCTCTTGTGTTTTGGTCTTGGTTTTTGGTTTTTGGTGATAGGTGACAAAGGGGGAGAAGAACATGAAGATCCAAAAAGAAAAGCCAAGTCAATAGCACAAAGAGGGAAAAGAATGTAAAAATGCAAGGGAAGCTATAAGGTGACAAAGGAGAGCATGAAGATCAAAAGAAGAACATGAAAATCCAAAAAGGAAAGCCAAGTCAATAGCACAAAGAGGGACAAGAACGTGAAAATGCAAGGGAAGTTGTAAGGTGACAAAGGAGAGCATGAAGATCAAAAGAAGATGGATGTGAAAAACATGAAGATCACATGAGATGAAGGAGAGATGACCAAATGAAGATGATGAAGACAATGGTGCATGTTTACTTGGAGTAAACATGAAGATCATACCAAGATGAACATCTACACCAACATGGAGAAGAACAACAATGGTGCATGTCTACAAGAGCAATGAACATCTACGTCTATGGTGCGTGTCTACGTCAACAAGATCAACTACCATGACACCACGGCGGGCGCAAAATTCTACTCAATTCAACACCTAGTGCACCACATGATTGGGTAGTTCTCCCTCAACGCCTAGCACATTCCAAGGGGGAGACTAATTCCAAGGTAAGGACCAAGGTAATTTCTTCAGACCTATCTTTTCCTTTGGTCCCTTGTTGCTTGTTCATTTTGGATCATCATAAGTAGTGGTTGTCATCCATCACCAGAAAGGGGGAGATTGTAAGGATCATGAGCATTGAGGTCACCCCAAGTTATGATTGTTTTGGTGATGAATAACAAACATGATATATGACTAATGTCTACACGAGTGTTGTGGATGTAGGAAACCTTATCTACTTAATAATGAATGATGATGGTTGCCTTGTTGGTTGATGACAATGACCATAAACATGGAGCTTGTTGAGCTTGATGGAGTCCGAGGGTTGATGGAGATGGATCAAGCCTAAGGACAAGCTAGGAGCAAGTGTTTGGAACACTTGTATGTTACAGCTTTGAGTCCATAGGAAAAACTGGACTATCGAGGGGGTTTAGGTCATGTCTGTTAGGTCATGCCAGTCGGTGATGCGTATGGATGCTCAGTGAAATCACAGGCACTAGGTGGCAGTGGAGAAGCCAAGGAGTTGTTGGAAGAAGCCGGGAAACAAAGTCAAGCGAGGACGATGAGTTTTAGCTTCTAGACAGAGTGACCAGACAGAAGGTCTGTAGAGACCAGACTGTACGGTCATCAAAGGATCAGAGAGGTAGACTGCGAGAAATCTGTTGCATGAAGGCCCATAGAGATCAGACGGTCCGGTCAGTGCAAAGATCAGTGAGGGACAGAGAAGCAACGGTTCTGGAGGAGCCGTCCAGGAGTGACCGAATGACCCAGTCAGGTAGTGACTAGACTATATGGTTTGTACGTCCAGAAAGCTGATTTCTTGGAGCGATGGCTAGTTTGAGGTTGGAAGCCTCTCGGAGACCTCTCTTGGCCATTGGGATTGTTGGGAGCATCAATAGGGAGCCAAGAGAAAAAGAGAGGAGCACTAGAAGAGGATATTCGATATGTTGAGAGTGCTATTGAGAGTAACTTGAGCATCTATATACATCTAAGGCTAGGATATACTTGAGGGTGTGATCTAGGTTGCTACTCTTGGTCTATGGTGAGATCCAGAACAGTTAGGTATCGATGATCGAGCCTCTCATGATTGGTTGTGAAGGTCATCACACGTTTGTGTACGGTTTGAGCCCATCGTTGAAAGGGGCATTGATAGTAAGTGTCCGTGTCGAGTTGGGGAGTCCGGCAAGTTCTCAAGGAAGGTGAGCTTGTGCCTTGGTGGCAGTGGTAACACAACCATGTCTTCACTCTGGGAGTGATCGCGAGCTTGTGTGCGAGAACTCCACTTGGTGGCGGGAGAGATCGAACTCCGACGGGAGTGGTCCAACGAGGAGTAGGGGAAGACGCCATCCTTTCGAGACCTCGGTAAAAAAATCATGAGCATTCCTTGACCCTCTCCTTACTATGATGCTTTACCTTTTGCATTTGCATATCGTGCTATTCATGCTAGTGTACTTACCTTGCCCCTGTTGATTACCTTATAGACTTACATGAATAGGCTCTTTACTTACTAGTAGTGTTTAGCTTCCATATTTGATCACTAGCATGTATAGGAGTTGCTTTGTCTTGATTGATCATTGTCATATGTATTGTTCTACTCATGCTTGTGTGCTCTAGTTTTTTATGTTGTAGCTTTATATGAGGAGACTCCTTTGCTAGCTTGTTGTTTTCTTTCGTGTTTTTTTATTACTAGCTTGCATAGGAGCTGTATTGCCTCGTGTGTGATCTACTAGTATGTTTAGTTTGTTGTTCCTTTTATAAGACTATTGTCTTGTTAGTGTGATCACCACTAAAATTGTAATAGGAGTTATTTGAATATTCGGTTTTAGAATTGTCAAATTTGGTATACATAGCGAGCTCCCGATTTACCCCCTTGTCAGTCACTCTGTCCTTTTAGAAAGAGAGGAAAAAGGAAAAAAAAAAAGAAAATGGTGGGACCTACTACTGAGATGACTCCAAAATCTGAGAATTTTAGAGGTCTCCTGAAATGAAGGCCTAAGTAGTCAGGCTGCTGAAGTTGGTTTTTTAGATTAGCATCTTAAAAAATAGAGTACGAGATCAATTTCAGAGCCTTGCTAGAGATGCTCTTAGTCGGCGCACTATATATTTTATAATGCATCTGAGAAAGATGAGATGACAAAAAGATCGAGCTAGCTAGTATAGGGCAGCATAGAATCCCGAACTTGTTTATTGCGTCACGAATGTATTAGATTCGTCAAACGAAACGTGCAACACATGTAGTGCTCTCTTTCCAAGAAACGAAGAACGAAATTGTTGCCACAGTAATCAACATGTACGCAGTAGGACGAAATAATCAATACATTACGCATTTTAATTAATTAACTATACAGTACATACACATGGAACGAGTTCATGAAGGAATTTATACCTACAGAAACTTCCATGGGGCATCTTCCCTGTTTCGTTATAATTCATACTTAAACCAGTCCCAAGTACCATACTGGCGGTGAAATAAAGGCTCCAGCTTAATTCTACATCTACATATATTGTATTTATTACAAGATCTGATTTCTCCTATTCTATGACCGGGTTTCCTTTTTCAATGACAAAGCACACTCGCACTTATGGGTACAGGCGCAGCTCGTGCCTTCTATTAAAACGCTTATCGAACACTCTTTAGTCTGCATGTGCTATATCAAGTTAATTTTTAATCCTGCAAAAGGGTAAACATGCATGACTAGTCTTCTGATTCAACAATTGTGGGTAATGTGCAGTCTTTCTTTTATCATAGAAGAATGTACTATCTCCATATTTTTATTATGGTTGTCACTGATTAACAAGTATTTGTTCTAACTGTTGTCAATTAAAGAAAAAACGCAGGTATATGGTATATTATTTTCCTGTCACCACCGCGCGCACCTCAATCGCAGATGTAATGTAAAGAGTCCGACTTACAAGGCCAATTGAATCGGGTAGCTAATTTGTAGTAAATTAGATGACTGCCATACTTTTTTTATCGTATATTTTTGTATCATATACATAAAACTCAGATAACAATTGGGATCTGGATCGTGGAGTAATAAAAATCACTTTTATATTATTTGGGCCATGCTCTTTATTTCTATTACGTTATTTATAGATTAGTCAAATATGTTATGTATTTCTTCTACTACCGAATATGCCTGTAATGTTTCAAGAACAACATGATCTATCTAGATCTTTCTACTTTCCTTTGTTTTGTATTGTTTTGCTTAATCCATTTTACGAGCAAGATACTATGACCTTATGAACAATAAAGAGAAATCTGTCTGAGAGACATTGAGAAACGGCGGTTTCATCCACAACACACTCACAATCGCATTTTCGCCTGAGACACGTTGTGATTTAATGTACTTTCATCTATGACACAATATTACCCTTTATCAATTGTTACATATTAAAATTACCCTTTAACAATTGTTGCATCTTTTTATCTAAACGCACGAAACATATTATAATTTGAATCTTTGCACAAATATACATTGTTGCATTATCCTCATTAAAAAATACAGATAGATTTTTTTTCCGATTGTTCACATGATTTGCTCATTACTTTAATTTTATTTTATAGAGCAAGTCATGCCAACAATAACAGAAAACATGTCTATATTTTTTTCATAGAGAATACAATAATGTATATTTGTGCAAAAATTCAAATATTAATATATTTTGTGCATTGAGATAAAAAAATTAAAAATAATAGTTAAATGGTAATAGTATGCCACCGACCAGAGCATCTAAAATCGTAGTGTGTCACAGATAAAAACGTGATTGTGAGTGTGTTGTGAATAAAACCGTCATTTCTCAGTATCTCTTAGACAAATTTCTCAAAAATAAATTAACATATTATATGTTTTGAAATGCAATGTACTAACATTAAATGTTAACTAGCAAAATACCCATGCGTTGCTATCGGACTTTGTTAAAAAAATTTATGGTTAGAATATTTTTTTGTAACTGTAAAAGGTTTTGGATTAATCAATTTTTTGACTTGAGCATTTGCTCTATTTTTATTTTGCTTTATCTTTTTAAGTTTTAAAAAGAATATTTATTATAATAATTTTAGAGTGAGTTATTGTTGGAGTTCTTGTTATTAGTTTCCGTCCAAAATATAATGTTAAAGCAATAGATGATTAATTATTGTTGGTATGGAATATGGAATTAAAATCGGAGTTCAATTCAACAAAGAATTAGAAAATGGTTAAAAACGACTCAAACTGATTGATGAATCATTGTAGGATACAAACTGAATACGACAACATTACGGATATGTCTGGACACGAAAAAAGTGGTCTAGACGACCTCACCTCAATTAATAAGTTATACTAGCAAAATACCCCTGCGTTACCACGGGTCTTTGTTAAAAAAATTATGGTTAAAACATTTTTTTATAACTATAAAAGGTTTTTAATTAATCAATTTTTTGGCGTGAGCATTTGCTCTATTTTTATTTTGCCTTATCTTTTTTAAATTTTAAAAAGAATATTCATTATAATAATTTTAGAGTGAGTTATTATTGGAGTTCTTGTTATTAGTTCTTGTTATTATTGTTAGTATAAAATATCAAATTGAAATCGGAGTCTAATTCAACAAAGGATTATAAAATGATTCAAAAATAACTCAAACTGATTGATGAATCATTATAGGATACAAACTGAATACGACAACGTTATGAACACATCTGGACACGAAAAAAATGGTCTAGACGATCTTACCTCAATTAATAAGTTGTAGAGATATAGAATAGATAACTGATGATTTATATGAATTGAGTTAACTGATTTTCTATGTGGGCCCTCAGTTCAGAATGGCATATAGCAGATACGCTTCAAAGAATGGACAAATCTGAAGGTCCCAGCCTTCCATAATGTCAGCACCACCAGCTGAACCAATCCGCATCTCCTGGCTTTCCCTTCGTTCCATTATATTATGGCATACAAGCACATGCCGCTCACCTTTAAATACGGTATACATATTGCTCCTATAGCACAAACAACCAAAGAAACTAGTACAGGAGCATCAGTAAGGTAGAAGCAGGTTTCTTCTTGTAAGGTTGTGTGGAGTATAACCTACCTAGGGCACCATCGATTGTAAGGTCGGTTGAGAGACATAGGCGTGATGGAGGGTTGTGAGTGCGGGAAGGACAGCGGCGAGGCCACCAAGTACCGCGGTGTGCGGCGCCGCCCGTCAGGCAAGTACGCCGCGGAGATTCGTGACTCGCGACGAAAGAGCATGCGCATCTGGCTTGGCACGTTCGATACCGCCGAGGAGGCGGCAAGGGCGTACGATCGTGCAGCCTATCACATGCGGGGACACCTCGCTGTGCTCAACTTCCCTGGTGAGGCGCATAACTACGTGCGCGGATCGTCGTCTTCCCAGCAGCCACAGCAAGGTGCTGGAGGATCTGTGATCGAGCTTGAGTATCTGGATGACAAGGTGCTGCAGGACTTGCTGCGCAACGGTGGCGAGCGACGGGAATAAGGTTTAACAGAACTACCTGCCGATAATCACTTGCTATGATTGGTTGATCTTACAAGCCATATATGGCTTCTTAGCTACAACCTTCTTATTGATATGCTGTACTGCATGAAATATCATCATCAGAAGGCAGCTGCTTGCAAGATAGTATGCATGTGTTTGGGATAATATTACGTGGTGTTAATTTATATTAAGTGGCCAGGGCTGATCTTATTAAGCACTTTATTATGTACTAATTTCATTATTGTTACATCATGATATATGTTTGCTCATTTGTGATGTTCACCTAAACATTGAGAAAGTGTTCTCAGCTTCTATACACTCACTCTCAATATCTGTAGATTAAGTAGTCATAAATCAAATTTCCAATCAATTATTTTTAACATTAGGGTTATTCAAGAAAAAACTGGAATGCAAGTAGATCTTTAGAGAACATTCATTCACTATACCATGGTTCACTATAAGCGACACATGGTTGGTCGATAAAAAAAGCGCTTTTAGCAACTTACGATCGGTCAAACATTTACTGACCAATTGGTCGGCGTAAGTAGTGTCGGTAAAGCTTTTAGCGACCGACCAGCTCTTTAGCGACCGATCATCGGTCGTTGTTTCAAAAACAATACTGACCAATCATCCATCGTGTTAGGGATAAATACCAACAATGCCATGTCGCGGCAATTGGACACCAATAAAGGCAAAACTGCCCATGCCACACGGTACCTTGGACCCCAGAGACTGCAGCCCGTACGGCCTTGGGGCAAGACGGCCGAGTGATTCACGACCCTAGTTTGAGCGGGCCTAGCATGTCGTGCCTTGATCGACCCCCATTGAGAGGGTACACCGTACCCGCCATGCTCGACCTCGCCCGTGAGGCAAAAGCCCACGCCACGATGCTCGACCCGAGCGCTTCCTGTCCCGTTCGACCTCACGGGCTAGGGTTGACGGCGCTCAGGATAAGGACACCAACTCCACACCCATATTAATGACCCCCAGGCATGCGGTCATAGTAGTGCTGACACCACCCGCTACCCCTGCCAACTCTAGTCAGTGGACCATGCCACTGAGAGACAGGATGGGGGATTGTGTCGTTGACTGCGAGGGAGTGACAGGATGGAGAATCCTGACTAGACTATCAAGATGGGATGACACCTAACCTGACGTTCCACGACAATTCGAACCCCGCTTGAGAGGGGTCGAGTGCGACGGAAGCTGATAACACCCCATGCCTATCCGTAGAACCCCTGCCACGTGTGCAGCAACAATATCAGGAGGCCAAATCCCCATGAAACCTACTCCTAGCGTCATCATCACCCTATTTGATGAGGCAATACATAGGGCCATGCTGCGGTCCATGCTTCGCGGGTGAATCACAACCCCATCATGATGATGTCATCAACAGCATCAACGAAGGACTGGCCAGCAGATAAGGGGACTCGACTCAGCTGATGGAAGCAAGCCATCACGCATCGATTCAAAAGATGAACAGCGACCAGAATCTCGGGCCATCAGGGCCCATGAAGACCGGCGACCACGCCAACGACATGAAGTTCACGCCTTTTCCTCACGACTTCTCTCTCTCTCTCTCTCTCTCTCTCTCTCTCTCTCTCTCTCTCTCTCTCTCTCTCTCTCTCTAAATAGGGTCCCACCCCTTGTAGTGTAAAAGGGGAGACCCTCACCCTTCTTCATCAAGCTATCAGGACACACAACACTTGAGACTTGGAGCCCGCTCCTCTCTTGCCTCTGTTGTACAGCCAATGCAAGTAACATGAGAGACTACTTAAACTGGCATAGGGTTACTCCCTGAACCAGTATATTTCCTTATGTCCTCTTGTATAGCCATCACAAAACTTAAGCGCGCAATCCCCAAGAACAAATTTAGTAGTCGAAGATCGATAACACCGATGGTTGGCACACCAGGAAGGGGCTTTGCACACTTTGCCTAATTTTCTCCTCAAGTTTGTATGGCCAACTTCACCGCATTCTGGGCCCCTGGCACTACTGCGCACTTTGAGAGCCAAGAGTTTGTGGCCATCTCCATGCAGATGCTGGTGTGCATCGAGCACCGGCGCCTCTGCCTCCCCCTATCACCGCCGAGGTGACACCGCGATCCTAGCCCGTGGACATGTCCAACTTGCTGGAGTTCATCGTCTCGGCAACCGGAGCACTAGAGCTCATCGACGAACCGACTTCACGCCCCGACGACCTCAGTATTCAGCTATGGCATCGCCCGGACTCATTATTAGGTCCAACACCATCCAGGGACGACCTCCGCCACGCCTTGTTTGCCTTCCTGAACGTCCAAGGCCAGCTTAGCGGAGGAAGCCCGCTCTCACCAAACATCCTCAGGGATGGCCTCAGGAGGGGCTTTCCGCACAGACTAGCCAACGCCACGCAAGTGGTACAAGGCCTTATGACCCGTTGTAATGACAGGATAACCACGAATGACAAGTTCGTGGGGACAATCGAGCACATGTTTGAGTCCATGGAACCGCCCCGACTACTCTCACCCGCAGAGCTCGCCCTTGAGTCGGTGAAGGAGCTGGAGTCGCCATGGCTGCTGGAGCTGTCGGAGTCTAAATTCCGGCGAGCCCTCTTGCCGAATATCTTCATGGTCACCATGATATATCTTGTTCATCCTCTACGAAATGGAAGGAAACCGTGTGAGTGGGGAAAGTGGAGAAGTGGGAGAGGTTACCAGGGAGTCATGGCAAGAATGAGGGGTCATGCCCTCCTTTTATAGCCCTAACCAAAGCTTCCAGGGGAAGGAACCTGAGGCGGTTCAAATCCCTCGATGTCGAATGGCATCCAGATTGTGTGGATCGACACAATTCAAAATCTATCAGCGCCTTGGCTACCACGCCTTCTTTTCATCCTCCCTATGCCTGATTTTTGCTATGTGTCGTTGGACCGGGGAGCATCACCAGACTTGTATGTTACAAATGCGTGTCGATTGGCATGGAGACCGTGCCGGTCAGCACTTTTGTTCTTCTCGATTTCTGCCTGATTCAGTGTCTCCCTCTGTGCCTGATAATTTTCTCGTAATCTGCTCTCTTCCCAAAGTATCTACACTGGTTACCTTTGCTGACGTATTGTGCAGTGTGTCGGTCAGCACAGAGGCGTGCCAATCAGCATGGTCTTCCACAAACCACCTGTCATGTTGGGAGTTGCGTAATTCTAGATAGATTCAAATTTCAAACTCTGATAAAATTCTTTGTCGCTTCTGAACCCCAGAGTTGCATCTTTTTTTATGGTGTCGATTGGCATGACTGTTGTGTCGGTCGGCATCTGACGTCCTTTTCTCGATTCCTCTCTAAACTCCGCTTTCCTAAAATATAATACAAAAACATACTAAAAAATAACTCCAGGCAATTTATTTTTCTTACCTTACTTAATTTTCCTTCCTTGAAATCCCGGGTTGTTTCCTTAATGGGCCTTTTTTCCATATCTCCCATCAATTAGGGCTATCAATTGCGAAGTTCACATAGGTGAACATTGGAGCTGATCGACATGGAGGCTTTTGCGTGAGAAACTTGATGGTTGCAGAGCAGGACAGAGGTGACATGTTTTAGTGAGTAACCAGATAATCTACTAGTTGAGTTCATAACAATGAAGCATAATCATGTACATGCCATGTACAATCTTGTACACGCCATGTACAATCCTGAATCGTGCACTTCACATCATATGTTATGGGATTGGAAACAACCACTCTAAACTCTTTCTTCTCTAAAAAATCCCACCGTATAACGGCAACCTGCAAATCCTTCTGATCATGAAACATCTGTCCTTGTCGAACATCAATGGCATCATACTCACACGATGAATTGTGCCTATTGTTGATTGTCATGTTCTCCATGCTAATAAAGTTATGAGGCTCTTCATAGTCCATGCCTCAACCACCGTTTGTATCCACAAATGTACGAAAATCTTCATCATCCCGCTCCAACTCGTCTAGAACTACCTCATTCCACTTTATTCCAACCTTTCCTGACCGACAGTTCCATGTGCAGCACTAGTCATCTCCACATCCACACTATGGTGCAAGGCACCAATGTCTTCACTCATGGGGATGTAATTTTCAACAACCACTTCATTCGGCTCGGGGTTGGCAGTCGACACACCAATACTCTATCATTGCACTAGTAAAACATGGCTTAAGTATCATTGCAAGCCCATTGATACAAATTACTTCCAATGTTTACTGCTTCTTAGCTCTACGAGTTCCCATTTCCATGACCCTTTAATTTTTTTTGGAATCAAAGCTTTCACTAACAATCGATAATCATAAGGATTCACATTTAGCGGAGCATGCAACCACCCATACACATCACAACGTGGCATCTCCAATGGGTCAGTCAATGCACCATCCACATATTAAAAATTACTCAGATCTACCCGTTATCAAAGTATTGTATGTCCTTCTCCATAAAAAACTTGGAAACTCAATGCAACTGACATCAACGAAAGAGTATATAGTTTTATAGAAATAACAATGCAATAGAATAGTTCGTTACCTAAATATTCACGTAATAACTAGAAGCCATTTTACTTGAGTTTCATTCTCTCCTACTGTGGCATGCTTGCAGTTCCTTGTTTATGATACTCTAGTCTTTCTCTTGAGTTTACCTATTTCCATACTCCTAATCCTTTGAATGTAAGAACCGTGTTAATTGTTTGGTCTATAGGAAAGATAGGTACTGATGTTTTTTTTTGTTACATTTTTATCCAGGCATATGATCAACACTTCAACATGATCTGAGGAGATGTTGAGGAGGTCATGACAAATATTGAGATTGATGATGAAATATATGAAGAAATTGTGAGCGTAAGTGTTTTTAAGCTTTTCACCATCTGGTATATTTCTAAACTACTAAAATCTACCTATATGAAATCCAGAAATGAAACTATTGAAGAAAACAAAAAAAAAAGCAACTAAAGAAATATGAAAAAAATACCTTACCTCGACGGCTCTTGTCGGTGCCTGAAAACCCGACTAGCCTCGTTGTTCACCACAAAACCAATAAGTATTTGTCGGTAGGTGAATAACCGACTAGTCCCTAGTCGGTTCGTGGATGACCGATTGCCTTCTACTCCTACAAATTTTTTAAATTGTACCCCACTTCTGCAATTGTCTATTAAAATGATATTATTTTAAAAAATAAACCCATTGTAGCCTCCTAGTGGTATGTATGCAATACCACTTTTTGTTTGAAGCAAAGGTGCAAAGTGATATGGTTTTAGGAATATGGTGGGGGTTAAATAAACGGTTTTATATTTCAAGGGGTTATTCGGACTCAAAGCAAACTTAAGGGTAGTTTTGGACTTCTTCCTAGAATCAAAGGGTTCACGTTGTTACCATTTGAACATGTATGGCATTAGTATATATTTGATCTTGAACCATATACAGTAACAATCAAATCAACAAAAATATTAGGAGGACATATATCCTCAATACGATTCAACAGCTCACATATGTATAAGTACTTATATACCTCGAAAGAAAACAAATATTGTTCTATAATGTAATATTTATTATTTATGAATTAGTACATATGTATAAATACTTACATACCACAAAAATGAATATTGTTCTATACTTGTCAAAACAACTTTAGAATTACAGTAATATATACTTGGAATTAATAGAACGACACTCCTTGCCTTCAGCGCCTTGGCAGGTATAATTAATTTTGGTTTCTATTCTCTAAGTATAGACTATCAAGTACACTCGTGACCCGCATCTTATAGTGATGGCAAAGTATTATCATGTCATTTTTAGGCTGCTGATTAGAGGATCTGCATATGCACATGCTTCAAATCATTTTTTTTGTAAACTGAGGGTTACTTTTCATCATGTATTGCATTTTAGAAAACTGAGAGTACCAGCTGTCTTAAGTACCTGAGATATGTATCCATCATTTACGTATAATTCATGTTTTACGTGCTCACTATGTATATTCTTCTCAATTAGGGCATTTGAATCACGCAGAGGGCCAGATCCAAAGGTATTTGGAGATTTCGTTAGCTTGACTGATCACGGACCAGATCCATACAGCCGCTCACAACTTTTTTTTTTCATTGTATATGGCACTACATATATAATGCTAGGCATGTTTCCATAAAAAAAATGCTAGGCGTAGTTTCAGATTGGTCTGTTCAAGACACCAAAATAGTACTAGGTAATATGTAGTAGACTGGAATCAGATTCATCTCAAGCAGGGGCCTTCCCTTTGTTTTTGGTAAAGACACTTTCATAAGTCTTTAACAATTTTGTTAGATTTGAAATCGTCCTTTTCTTCTTATAGAGCTATTTGCTCTTCCAAAGTTTCTAGAAGGAGCCACGCAAGATACTTGAATAAAAACTTAAGCATATGAACAAATATAATATAAAGAACGCGTACTAGGCTACTGGCAGGGCTACTGGCAGGAACATGTGCAAAAATATGAGAATGCCTTTTTAACATTTATACAGTACAAGAATCAAATTAATGCTCTACTTTGGGATAACTTTTGATCGGTGCAGGATCTGATAGCAAGGGGGTTCTTTATTGGCTCGATCGCGAAAGACACAGGACTATCCTTTCTAGCTCCTAATACAAACTGAAAACAAACGTGCAGAATTTATCAGGGCATAACTGTCAAATGATGCGTTAAAAGAAATCAGCATTCCATATTCATGGAGCATATATAAGTCAACGGTCAAAGTCAATTGGCACACGTAGATAATGAAACGAATTAAACTAAATCATAAGTGAACACTCAAAGTCAATTGTACGTTAGAAAAAGCTACTCACTACTAGTTAATGATGAAGGCACCCTTCTCATGCAGAAATAATTAAAGAAATTGAACAAAATGGATACTGCCAAAACTTTAGGGACCATATTGTACGGTCCGAGTTGATGATTTAGTGAATAGCCACAATAAGGTTCTTTACACCAAAGGAATGTTGAGATGTTGCAAACCTAGTGTCAAGACGTTTTTCCGGCCAACTCCTACAATTGGCTACCATCAAACATTATTGGCATCAATACAAGATTACACAATAATCTGCATGATATACTTCCACTTTCCATCAAGACGTGAGGCACATTTTTTATTTGCGAGAAACAAACTCCAATTACTAAAAACAGTAGACAAAACTGCATGTTCACTTGGGCAACTTCCTCGCAAAAAAAAATGTTCACTTGGGCAACTGCTTGAGGTGGAAACCAGGGTAGACCACATGTCGGCCTTGTTATGTTTTGTTTCAGTGAATAACTGACGCCATACATCTTGTTGAGTCAGATGTCATTAACTGACAGTATGCACCGTGTGCTTGATTTAGGAGATGGCATGTTGTTGTGATCTGATTTTCCTCTCCACAATGTGCAACGAATATTTTCCTTCACTACAACAAAAAGGGCTTTTACCAGCGGAACCAACTTTTAAGTAGCGGTGCACAAATCTTCCCCGCCGCTACAGTTGTCTACAGTGCTTAAAAACATGATCCGGAGTTGAACCGCCGCTAAATATGAATTGATAACAGCGGGTCACTTTATGGGCCACCGCTAAAAATAATTTTCTTATTTGTAGCAGCAGCCCATGTTTTTAGCCGCCACTATTTGTGAGCCCATCAGCCCACTAGCCCATTAACATATGTAAAATATGTGGAAACCCTAACCCTCAGCTCCACATCGGCCTCCTCCTCTCTCTCCTAGCCACCGCAATCCTCCTCCTCCCTTCTCTCCTGGCCACGGCATCGCCTCTCCCTCCTCCTCCCTTGGCCACAATGTCGCCGCCTCATCCCCACCCCTTCGGCCACCGCGGCGCTGCCTCCTCCTCCTCCCCTGGCCACCGCGGTGCCGCCTCCTCCTCCTCCTTCTCCTCTGGCCACAACGCCGCCGCCTCCTCCCCACCCCTTTGGCCACCGCCTCCTCCTCCTTCTCCCCTCAGCTGTCGCCTCCTCCTCATCCTCCCTCCTCACCGACTAAGAGGCGGTGGGCGGCTTCGACAAATCCGGCCCCGATGCTGCTTCAAGGGCGAGGCGGTGGGCGACATCGACGGTGAGGCGATGGGCGGCTTCGATGGCAATGGACAGCACGGCCAGATCCAGCCCCGATGCCTTGGCGACGACGCGGATCTGGACGCCCCTCCACTACCGCGTGAAGACCTCCCCCCTCTGGATCTTGGCGGCAAGGCTCGAGGGCGGGCGGCGGCCTTGCGGCGGGCGGATCCGGCTACGAGCGAGCAAGCGGTCCTCCCCTCTCCCTAGATTCTACCCTCTTCAGCACATCTCGCCCCTCTCCGGTGACCCCCCCCCCCCCCTCCTCCCTTGCAACCCCCCTCCCCAACAACGGCGCCATCCCCCTCCCTCGACGGCGGCACACATCGCGCGGCGGCCAGAATTGTGGCCTCCGCCTCTTTGTCGGGCGGCCCCGAGGCGGCGGGTTCGGGTGCGAGCTACGAACAGGCCGGTAGGATCACGCCCATTTTTTTGTTTTTCGGGTTGAAGCGTAGCGACGGGTGAAAATGTCGCCCACCGCTACTAATGTGTTTTTAGCTGCGTTTGTTTGGTTTGTAAGTTATCCGCCATTGTAAATCATTATTTTTAGCTGCGATAATATAGCGGCAGGCCGGCCAACCCGCCGCTACATTGGGTTTTGACCTGCCGCTACACGGCTTTTTTGTTGTAGTGCTTTGTTCTTTCTTTGGGGTATTTATTTCATTGCTTTCTTGGATCCAGCTGATTCTTGGGACTAGAGGATTGCTGGCTCTGATTGCAGGAGGTGTTTGTGCAGGAGGCCCGGGATCTCAAGAACCTACGGCTGCATTTCTACTCCAGCTCTCACTGTAGCAAGAAACAATCCTACCTCCGCTGCAAGAAGAAGTAGATGTGATGAGGTGGATGGGTTAAAACTGGAGGTACTGCTTCTCCATGTGTTAATCAGTTCTTGCCTAATAGGTAAAACTAAAACATCTCTGCTTCTGACCCCATGTTTCACTATGCTTGCAAATTCAGATTCTTTCATATTTCAGATGTTTCTGGCGGATAAGAGTATCTAGACGATATATAGATGGAACTTTTCCTAGAATATGGTTAGTTTGGTATGCCATTCAAGAATTCTCTCTTCATCTAAAAACATTGAATCCATGAGCATGCTGGCTTCTGTTCTAACATTGGATCTTGCCTACTTGTTTCGTTGGTATATTGTTCTAAGGATTCATTTATGTCTGTCATTTAGAAACAAATATATAGTAAGGTACATTGTTTGCTAATGTTGAATGAAAGGATAGTAAAATAAGAATACAAAGATCCCATTACCTTCACATCATCATACATACATTCGTGTGGACTAGAATTATCTTTTGTTAGTTTCACAAGATTCTCTCTACATCTATTTTCCGTCGAATTCTCCAGGCTAAGAGCAAATGATAATCACTAGATCTTGCAATGGGAGGATTGTGTTTGACCTAAAACTCTTAATTCATGAGCGGTCGGTCGGCTTCTGTTTTAAGATTGGAACATGTGATTTATTGGTGAATCGAGACCAGTTTGCCATGGAACTAATAAATTAACTAAACCATTATATTCTATATTTTTGTTTCATTTTTTCTAAACCAGCCTTTTGAAAATTGAAATACTGCAGGATGAAGGTTTGGACGTTACTTATCAAGGCCTAGGATTTTTGCAGTGAGGCTTTGTAGCACATTTGCAATGAGATAGTTCTGCTCTCAGGTGCCGTGAGGCTTTGAGAATTTCTTATGTATATCTGCTCCATATCGATTGCTGAAATTTTGTGAGCTTGGCCCATTAGTATTCACAATAATTCCTTAAAAATTCTCAAATGTTTTATGAGTGGTGGAAGTGTAAAAGTTAGTTAATAATTTCCACTGCCCATTTCGATAGGCGAGCAAGCGGTCCTCCCCTCTCCCTGGATTCATGAGTAGCGTCTAATCAGAGTAATTGGTCTTGGTGAGAACGGGGTAGCTACTCTCGTTGTCCACCTCACGAATTACCCGCTGGATCACAACGTCGTCGCCGAAGGTGTCACCGGCCTTCTTACCGTTGGTCTTGTCATCGCCACCCATCGTCTAGGATCGGACCTAGCTTTGATACTAACTGTAACGTCCCGCCCCTCCGAGGCCGGGTCCGCTTACCCTAGTAGCTCTCTAGGATCTCAAGACTATTCTCACAGACCAACACATGTCTTTTCTGCATACTTTTTCCTCACTCGTGCGCACCCGGGACAAACTTCCATGTCGGTCACCCATCCCTAAATTGCTTCAGGCCAAGCACGTTTAACTTTGGTGTTCTTTGAGGATGAGCTTTCAGAAAAGAAGTTACAACTTATTGGTATGAGTATTTTATTAGTCCTATTAAGCCTTGGGCCAGGATGTTACACTCTCACCCCCTTAGAAGATCGACGTCCTCATCGATCAACCCCAAACCAGGAACGTCCCCTTTTGGCCACGTCCGTGTGCCAATGCTAGCGCATATGACATGCTGTGTGACAACTCCGGGCCCACACTAGGCATGCACACCATGCCTGTACAACTGTGACCCCACGTGCCTATAAAACCGTAAGGGTCGGCTCTGATACCAATTGTTAGAACCACGTCGGAGAGACAACAATCTGTTGCCGACAAGATTACCAGGTATATTGCAGCACCAAACCAGATTATGTCTAAGGGGTTCACGTGAGTTATGAGTGCGTGTGTGTGCCTGATAATCTCGTTGGCAACAGATTATTGTCTCTCTGGCATGATTCTAACAAAGCCAAAAGGTGGCAGTAGACCACTCATGAATAATAAGTCTTTTTAATGAGACATTAAGAGGGATGACTCCTTGATGGTCGACCACTACAACAAAGGGCAGTAGTCATTTTTATCTCTTAAGTCCCTATCCTTCTTTCTTTCTTCTCTTTTCTCTTTCTTCCAACCACCACCACCCCCGCCCACCTCTAGGCCTGCCGGCAGCTCCCGATGCAGGTTTTGCTGGGTTGACCCAGCAGGCCCAAAACAGAAAAAATGGGTAATTAGTTCACTGGGGCCGATCCACGAAAGTTATGGGTAGTGCTGGGCTGACCAGTGGGTCAGTGGGTAGCCTAGCGTACAACCGAGCAACCCTGTGCTGCGCCTGAGTCCTCATCTTCGATCTCGCGTTCGTGCGACGGCGGCGGCAGCGCATCTCTTCTATCTCATCCATGTGGCGACCAACGAGAGGAGCGGGCACAGCAGCGCATCTCCTCGATCTCGTCCGTGCCTCGCCATGGAGTAGGTGAGGAGCTGCCACAGCGACTCATCCGTAGCTCGGATCCCGTGTCGCTGCCCTCAAGCACCCCGATGCCGTGTATTGCAGACCACCTCTCCAGCCCAGTGCTCCTCGACCTACTGCTCCAGGTAACGTGTCGTCTCCCTCTGGCCATCTACTCCGAGAAGATGAATCTTCCTTTGTTTTGTTTTTCTTTTTTGAGGAAGAATCGATCTCAATTTTCAGTGGAGACATTGGCCCTGTTTTTTTGGTAGATTGCCGAGCGCTCTTCTGGAAGTCTGCAGTGCAAAATGATCTCCACCAACCCAGATAAGCTGTGTGCCAATGGCCACATGATAGACCCATTGTTATGCATGCGCCAGATCTTGGTAACCTGTGCTGAAGGTGCCATCAGTGTTCCATCCAGGACAGTAACATCCAAAATGAAGCGACTTTCAAGCTTCTCCTAGAATGATCGCCTCTGCTGTTCTAACTGCATGCTTAATTTCATTTACTGTAGGTGCTGGCTCAGAACTGCAAGTCTCTGGAGAAGGAGAACTGGAGAAGAACACTATGTGAGCAAGATGTGTTGTGGGTCAGTTTGGTTCTGGTTGATAATCTGTTCCGTTTTGGAGTTCACACTCATGAGTGACCTGGCAAAAGGGGGCTTCAGCCCGATGGTTGAGGCTCTATGTAGCATCTCCTCAGGTCTCGAGTTCCATTTCTGTTGGAAGCGAATTTTGGGGTTTGAGGTTAAAAATAATCCTCTCGCCCTCCCAGTGCCAAAGCACACGCTAAAGACTTGCGCCACAGCTCATAGGCCAGCTGAGTCCCGGTGTATGACCTGGGAGTGGGGTTCGGGGGTTTTCTCGACCTGCGTGAGAAGGTCTTCTTCTTACAAAAAGCCCGGGGGCCGTCATACCCTCCGTAGGTCGAGTTTTATTATGAGTGACCTGTTTCTGACAATTACCTTCTTAAGTTACTTGTCCTGGCCACTTGATAGATGCTTTTCTTTCCCTAAACAAACTCACTGTTTGTTTTTGTAAATTATTGAACAGATATAGCTACTTAGCTAGTTCTAATTTCGGTTTCCTCTGTTTTGCAGTTCCTTGTCTGCTGCTTTTTGTTAGTGGCTTGGTTTGGTTGAGAAACTGATAGGTTTCAGAGTAGTAGTGTTTTTTTGTTAATTAGCAGAGTTTTGGTCAGGTTGTTTTCGGGGCATTTGGCTGATAAACAGAACTGTACTTCAGTACAAATTGTTTCAATATAGGCATGTTTGTGAATATATTTCTGGTCATCAAAACACATTTACAGGCATACTAGCTAATATGCAGAAAGTGAATATGCAAAATATCGCTATTTCTTGTACTTGTTAATTGTTTCATTCATTTGTCTTAAATTCACGGTAGTATTTGCTTCCTAAAGAATGAGTAGAGTTTTTCATCTCCATCAGTGTGTTATGCGACGGCGGTGGCGGCGGCGCATCTCTTCGATCTTGTTTATGCGTCAATTATAGTATATGCCCTTATGTTGAGCAGTTGCCGGACTTATAGGCTATAGCAAATGCTACTTATGTATTTATTTTAAACTAGAAATAGTATGCAGATGAATTAATTTCTGGTTACATGATCTATCTCAGGAACAAGGAGTGAAATTGCAGATCTCTGGTTCCTTGACATCATCATTCTACATGCCATCACCTGAAGCTACACGTATCCAACTTATCTGAGCTGTGTATAGCTAGGCTTGAAATACCTGACTTTTTGGGATTCCAGTTTTTCACAACTTTCAGTTCATGCTCTCTCATGGTAGTTATGAATTCGTTTGACTGACAGCTACTCTTGTATAATGTTGCTTTCATGTTAGCTTTGGTTAGAAAATCATTTATTTATCTGATGTTTGACCCTTACATAAAGGGCTAGTGGAGTGATGGTGGTGGTTGCTTGTAAAATATACTCAATTTTGTGCATGAAAAAGTCAAACCCTTGTCATGTGACCCATTCATGTAAATGGAAGAATGAAGATATGTATGATTTGATGAAAAGTTGATGAGTGAAAATTTTATGTTTATCAAGAGATACTTGAGTGAAACAGTGAGTTGTGTTCTCTTGAGATCGTTGCTCTTAGTGTGTTCTGACAGGTAGTATCAGAGTATGCAGTGCTTTGCGTAGTGCTGGCTAATTTGCAATCTGAAAATACTTGACACACATGTATTTCCATTGATTTTCAAAACATGATTTTTATATGTATCAGCACTTTCAAACTGATGTGGTCGATATTCATGAATTCGCCTTAGACACATGATATTTTAGAAAAATAACCCTGGTGTCAGCATTTTCAGTTTAGTGAAAAAAGCTTCGAGCTTCTGGGTTGAAGTTTGAGAAAATAACCCTGCTACCCTCCTGCTTACCGCTCGCCGCGCTCACACTGCTCTTTGACCTGTTGGTCTCCTATGTCCTATCGCAGATGCCGCAGACAGCAGCATAGCGCTATAATACGTATTTTTGGGTCAAGTGTGTTTCGTGGATCAGCGCTCATGGTGGGTCAAGTCAGCCTATGACCTACGCTAATGAAGCTGGATCGCATGGATCAGCAGTTGGGTCGACCCAACATGACCCGCCTACATCCTTACCGGCAGCCCAATCGGCCCCTTACCCTTATGCGCCTCCGTGCCCACCACGCCGCTGATAGCCCCCCCCTCCCTGCCCCAGTCGGACCTGCAACGCCTCTCCCATGTGCCTCGGCGCCATGCCGCCCACTCGCCGTCAGGGGCCGCGTCGCCATATCTCGCATGCTGTCGTGGGCTGCATCGGGCCCCAACATCATCAGGCCCTCGCGTCGCCGCATCCTACGCTCCGCGTCGCCAGAGCTTAGTGTCACGCCCCTATACCGCCAGAGCGTCACACCGTCGATGCAAGCCGCACTCCCGAAGCTTCTCGCTGTTGTCGAACCTCGCCGTCGGTGCAAGCCACGCTCCCGAAGCTTCTCGCGCCGTCGGTGCAAGCCGCGCTCCCGAAACGTTTTACACAAAGTTAGGAAAATAATCAAATTCAATAGAAATGTTGAGTCAACAAATGTGTTATCCGATGAGAAATCAAGAATGAATATAACCTATGGTGTATGGCTGGACTTGCGAAGCTGGAAGCCCTAGGTCTAGGTGGTGGGCTTCTAAGTTAGAAGCTACCTTATTTTTGTCGTGTTTCAGTTTTTATTTGTTTTTTACTCATCAGTTATGTCAAACCGTGTCTCATACTTCATCCCCGTATAAGATCGGTGAGATGTAATAGGGACTTTTTTCTCTCTCTAATACAAAGAAGCATAGTTCTCCTATGTTTTTTAAAAAGAAAAACAAATGTGTTATCCAAACATGTTAACTCAATATTTCTGAAAATAGACATGTCCATAAACGAAAAGCAGTCCATAAATAGATCGACCGTTAGCCGCTAATTAGCGAAACCCTTTTTAACTGGATCCACACATTGGGCAGTCCACTTCTTGCCTCAGCGATCAGAGATTAGATTACAATCACACCGAGGTATCAATGATTTGCACCCGTAAAAAAGTTACAGTAGCCAGTATTTGAAGTGTCGTTGGTGATGGTCGACGACAGTTCGAGCGCCTAGAATTCGTACATTAACTTATTTTCCAGGACTTGCGAGAAAAGTCAAACTAAATGTTGGGTTGCCATGTATATAAACAATGTACTTGCATTATTTTCATTTTAGTATTTCCTTTTTGAAAACTGTCAGGCCACTTTCGGGCCCCTTTGGTATGGCTCTTCATCAAAAGATTTTTCACAAAACGGATTCTTTATCAAAATAGATTCTCCATCAAAATAGAGTCTCTATCAAAACAGATTTTTGAGGTGTTTGGCAAAACGGATTCTTACTATTTTCAAATAATTTTGAAAATAGAGTGAAAAGGGACAATGTCCATAATACCCATGCTACTAGACACATAATTTGCACACCCCATACACATTCATATAACCAGGTAATAGAAGAAAAAAATACACATATACACCACCATTCACGTCACTAGAAAATAGCTGAAAAAGAAAAAATACGTCATTAGAAATGGTTCTTGATTTTATTTTATTTTAATATTTGGGTGGAAACGAGCCCTAATTGGATTTGACCATGGGAGATGAGGGCAGTGGCAATTTTGCTGTAATTTCTACCAAGTTTAGGAGGCAAATACGTGGGCTCTATCTGGGAATGGACGGAGGAGCAGCGCAGAGCTGTGTTTCTGCTGCTTTCAGCTCCTAGTGCAAACGGGAGAAGCGTTTCTCTTGCCGAGGAGCAGAATCCATTTTCCAACTAACCCTTTGGCTAGCTTCTCTAATGCAGGAGCAGAATCTGTTGTAGAATCAGTTTGAAGAGCTCTGCCAAAAAGACCTTCGCCTGTTCATTTGCGTCACCAATGTTAGCTCAAATTATCCGTTCTAGAAAGCGGGCCTCCAATCGCACAAACACATGAGTTTCAAATGATTACTGAAGTCCAATTTTTCGGTTGTGTTGGACCAATCTTGGGCCGCATAAAGCCGAGTTAAGGTCACACTGTGACCGTCACAGTAGGCCCGGTTTTGGCCCACATCTCACAGTAACCTCTTGGCCGACTGCTGCTCAGTTCGTTCGGCAGCTGCCTCCGACCGGCGCTAACACGTAGCCACGCCGTCTTTTCTCGCAAGGATCGCACCAGTGCACCACGCGTCATTTCGCAGGCAAAACCTAGAGACTTCTTCACCCTCGCGAATGGCAGCTATATAGAGGCATAGAGCAACGAAACCGCAACACCATCGATAGAATGTCCAGGCAGCAATATCTGCACAGCCAGAGATGCGGCCGATCTGATGAGACAAGAAAACCAGGCGTCTAAATTTCAGGTCTCAGAAAGGCTTACAGGTTTGCTTGCCGCCACATCCGGCTACTGATTTTTATTTGTGTGATACAACTTTGCATGACATATACTACACATCTTTCCAACACAACCTGTTTATAGAAAAACTACTGGATGCCCGGGCTTGTTGATCCATTCAGAGGGCTTATTCCCGTGAGCTGGCATTGAAACGAACCGGCTGGTTCAACCGGAGTCCCGGTTGGAGGAGCGCTCACTGCCGGGTAATCCTATGTACAGCTCCGTCACCACATCCGTGTCGTCGTTGCTCGGCTGAGGAGCGTCTCGCAGCTGTTGTGGGATGCAGTTCAGAGTGGGAACCGCCAGCGGTGCCTGAAGGCTGCGCTGCTGCAGAGACAAGAGAAACCAAACGACAGCGATAGCTTAGGTACACATGTTGACATGTATACATGGTTGGTGTGAGATCGGCTTGCTTGTGCATACGATATCAGGTGCTTCGTTGTTTACAAAATTTTGCTGATAGCAATTGTGGTTCATTCTGTTTACCTTTTCACGTAAATCTTTGTTATCTTTGAGAAGGTCCCTCTCCTGGTGGGCGACGCAAGGAACAAATAGAGCACACAGTTAGGAGCGGGTAGCTGTGGAGTTTCAGGAATCCTCATTGTTAATTAAGAATTCTGCATTACCTTCTCCTTAAGCTTGGCTATCTGCTGCTCGAGCAGTTGAGTCTGTCAGTACAAAAGAGGGATGCATGTCAACATGGATAACCAACAACATTATATTTCCAACAATGAAGTGACCCCTCCTCCCTCCCTCCCCGCCCCCCCCCCCCCCCCCCCCCCCCAGAACAGCAACGGCAATTCATGCCAACTTGGGTAAACTGCAGTTGCAATCATTCTATATTGCACTACCGGTTTAATTTTAATTTTGTGACAATAATAATGCTGGAACTTTCGTGTTTAGGAGTAGGTAGTAGCTAGGTAACCTTCTTTCCTCTGATGATGTGGAGACTCTTCTGCAGTTTAATCTCCAAACTGTGCAGTTCTTCAACGGAGCATTGCTCTAAGTTTTCACCCAAAAATTTCCTACATGTAAAAAAAAGGAACGGTTGATATTTTGCTATCTGGGGAATAGTGATAATCTTTAGAAAGACATGAACGTAAGGTAATGTTGCTGATTGCAATTGTGGTTCCTCTGTTTACCTTTTGGACTTTTCAAGGGCTTCAAGTTTATTCGCCAAACTCAGGGCCTCTGTTTTGATTTGCTGCAGTTCAGATGGACGAATGTTAGAACTGTGCCAGTTGAAGTTAATTGTGTGCCATCAATCAATTCACCAAATATATATTCTGCAGGTCCCTCCATTTCTATAAGTTTTTTCAAAATCACTGGCCTGATGACCATGTTCTAGGTTTTGCTGTATCTACATATTGCAATTCTTAAATTATCCAATATATTCAATTCGGTAGTTTTTTATCACAGTCCATTAGAGAAAGTAGACATGGTTACTAATTTTTAATAAGCGTATCACCATGATTTATTGTCTGTCCACATCGCAGATGGTCAGCTGACATTGTGCTCGTAAAAGACACTCCCTATATAAAAGCAACTTTTCCGTACAAACTGTGAATAAAAACTTCTGCAGTATATTTTCATCAGCTTAGCGGCAGATATAATTAGCTCTTTTATAAAAAACCAGTAATGTTATATATATTATGCGAAGATCACCACCTGTATGTCTTGTTGCGCAGTCTTGTTATTGACAATTTCCCTTGTGTATGTCTTATAGCGGTCGATTGTTTTTTGGATGCTTCAGACAAAAGCAAACTGTAAGTCTTAACATAATAGCAACATGATATATATATTTTGATCAAACATTGGCATTATTCTGTGCTCTTAATATATATATATATATATAAAGAGCACAGAATAATGCCAATGTTTGATCAAAATATATATATCATAAACAGGCACATCAATGAATCTTGTAAATGAGACAAATCTCTTTACCAGTTACCACAAACATGTCTTTTCTCTAGACATATAAAGCCAATATAAAGATATTAGTGAACTTAAGATCTGACTCAAACAATGCACCATGTGATATGCAGGGGGAAGTTTGCCGGATGTAGACCAAGCCAAACATAGAATTTAGAATCCTTTTTGACAGGGCAGCTGCCATTATTTACAGGACTAGTTATAGTGTCAAGGTAGAGTCGTATGTTGTGTGCAGCGGTTTATCCAATGACCAATGTTAATTAGCTTAATTAGAACATATGTCTAACCATGCTATTGTTAGAAGAATGTGGGAAGAATACCAAGATGGTGTCAACAGATGCGGTTGCGGGCTTTATAGTGCTGATTTGAAATCTTATTCAATTGAAAATGGTCCTTTTTGATGAAAACAAGAAAAAGAGGGAAAATCATTAATGAACGTGTTAGAAAAAAAGGATAATGCATAAATAAAAACTTGACGCAATTCTACCAAAAAAAGGTGTTAAGTTCCAAAACTGAAATTATAAGTCTCACATTGTTCATGGTCCTTGACTAGGGCACTTTGTTAAGGACCACTGGCAGATATTGTCTCCGAACCTTACAATACAGCAGTTAGATTAGCTATATAAACGGTCGTTTTACATTTGCAGCTACCAAAGCTATGCTGATTTCAGTACTACTGTACTATAACTGATGAAACCATTATGTTAACAAGGTTCAATTGCTGCATGGGATAGAGACGTGGCCAAAGTTACGATCGTATACAGAAAATAGTAGGAATTCTATTGTCAGTAGGATTAACAAATTAACTCATTGATAACATCATTTACATGTTGTTAGAGGGCAAAAAGTAAGGGACACTACGGGAAGGCACATAAAGGACTCACGGCAGCCATTTATCGACAAAGCACTCTTTGCCAAGAGCTTTTACTCGGGCACTTGGCAAACAGTTTGCCGAGCCTAGCCACGGCTCTCGGCAAAATAAAGCCGAACGACAGCGCCAACCGTCCGTCAAAGCCCGTTTGCCGAAGGCCTTAACAGTGAACACTTGGCAAACCTTTGCTACATTGCCGAGTGTGTCATGGCAGGCTCTCGACAAATAGACTGTTTGCCGAGTGCCCGATATTTCGCTCTCGGCAAAACCTTCGGCACTCGGCAAAAGCCGGTTTTCCTGTAGTGGGAGAGCTGTGGCATGTCACGTTGATCCAGCTAGTCGTACAATAAAAAATGCGTGTCACATAACAGATCGAATGTTAGCAAGGGTAATAGCCTAATAGGCCAATCAAAGATGCTCCTGCCACAGGTTTATTTGGAGGAAGACCAAAAAGTAGAAGTCACGAACTGGAACACTGTGAAGAAAGAACAGTATTTGTTGCTCTTCTTAATTTTGCTACAGTAGAACATTTTTTATCTTCTTAATTTGGCCAGCTTAAGGGGGGGAAATTGTTATCCATTTTTCAGTTGCATAATTACAATCTATATGACCTAATTTTAACCTGCTAAAATTATTGTAGTGCTAAAACTGATGTGGGAATTAATGTTGTAACAGTTAACCTCACTCATTCTTCAAAGAGCTCTCCTTCTGTACCCATAGAGGTAGAGTAGAAACAAAGGATATATATGGTCTAAAAGAATGGATACCATCCATATTTTAGATTTTTTTCCTTTATTAATTGAGGTGCCCATGTACTCTTTCAATTTTCAGTAACAGAAAAGGAATGGTGCCCATGGGGATTGGTGTCCTAAAATATATATATGACGCCACATGTGTCCTGTTAGAAGGCTGCATCTGTCAAGTTGAGTCATTGAGGTGCTCAAGCCCGAGGCATGATAAGGACATCCAAATATCCTCACATCTGAAAGGGGCAGTCACCTTCAAGCCCTGGCGTCAGATTTGGTCCTGGGCACCAGCAAAATGTAAGATTTTTTCTTTAGTTGGCAGTTCACAATCATCTCGGTCAATGTACCTTGTGTGACTAGGAGGATGAGAACATCCAACATCTCTGCTTCACTCAGCTGCAATGTGTGCCGAAATCACAAGAAGTTTCCTTTGTTGAGTGGTGAGGAAGTGTAGGAAGAAGGTGCGCAAAGAACTACAACAACTGAAGGGACTTAACACCTTGATCATCATGGGTTCTTGGTTGATCTAGACACACCGTAACTCGTGTGTTTCAATGTATGAATAGGGTAATGGAATTGTTTAGCAAGCAATGCCATTTGTTAGTTCGGTCCAATTGAAGACACACTATAAATTATAGGTTCTGCTGCCCCTCAGCAAACAGTACTTTAGTCTAGTGGTTGAGGTGGATGTCCCCCGGATGGAGCAAATCTGTGGATTGAGATAAAAAAAAAAATCTCTCACTATCATTACACCAAAGCACAGGTCTAAGACCCGGCCCAGGATGAGCCATGATGTCGCTATGTAAGGTTGGGGCAGAGCTTCGAGGGCTGTCCCCCCCCCCCCCCCCCCCCACACACACACACACACCACCCCACCCCAAGGTCGAGGTTTTTTTTTTTAAGTTCTGCCCCTCACAGCTCGATTCAGAGTGAGATGACTTAGCTTGTACGGACCGACCCCTTTCTCTCTATTAATACAAAGATATGTACCTTTCCTGCAATTCAAAAAAAAAAATGCCGAGGCCAACAAGCGCCACGACCCATATCTTTCTTGGTCTCAGGTTACTAACCTAGTGCTGGTTGTCTTCTCTCCTCCCCACAACACCTCTTTACACAAGCTGGCAGACTCAAATTTAGGGTTTGGGGTCGATGATTCAGACTAAGAAATTCTGGATTAGACTAAGAAATAAAGAAAAAAGAACAATAGAATCTCTATATATCAAAAATGTGTGCAATTCATCTAGATCCTTCACAAATTATCTAAGCAATTCAAGCCATTAGATCCTCCCTCGAAGACACAAGGGACGTTGGATATCCAAATAGACATCTGACATTAGATCCTTCACGAATTATCTGTTTGTTTTAACTCCTTCCACTGATCCTTTGTGAGCTTTACATCTAGATCCTAGTAGAACTATCAATTTGTCCTCCATCCCTCCACCAATCTCTAAAATCTTACATCCACATCCTTCATGAATCAAGAATTATTTTATTGGTTTTTCACCATTAATCAGCTATCTATTTTTAAATATATCAATACAAAAATCATTTTTTGCTATTTAAGAATATGTAGGCATATGCATCATGAAATTTGATATATATTACCTATTATCATTGAAGATATGGATAAATTAACAGGAGTAATCTTTTGAAAGAGAATAAATATTTTGTTTTGAATTATCAACTTTTACAAAAATTGTAGAAAGCAAAAAAGTTAATTAAAGCATTTCTGCATGAAACAAATATATTATATTCTTAATCCTTGAATGGTCAATCTCCTTGTTGACATTATTTATTTTGTTAGTCTCTTCAAAACATAATCTTTGAATATATAAAATATTCGCTATTTAAAAACTAATCATTTTGTGCTATGTAAGAATATGTAGGCATATATATACCATGAATTTTAATTTACATTCCAGCTACCTTTAAAGATATGGATAAATTAATGGGAGTAATCCTTTCAAAGAAAATAAATATTTTGTTTTGAACTATCAACTTTTAGAAAATTTTAGAAAGCAAAAAAATTATTAAATCATTTTTATAATCCTTGAATGGGCAATCCCTTCGCTGACTTCATTTGTAAGTCCAATTTGGGCGGTTTATTTTGTTTTTTAATTTACTTGATCCCTTCAACGACACTTTTCATAAAGCTTCTCTCCAATCAGAGCCTCAACGCAGGACCACTGTGGTTTATGATGTCAATAGTATTTTACATGATTGTTTCATAATATTTGCATCATGTGCCCTACTATTAAACTCCGCCACTCGACAGCAATCAAAGATGTTATGATTTCAACTCAAAATCCTATTGGCTCGTATATGCAGCATGGATGTTCCATTTGCACATACAGATCATTGATTCCATTTATGTTGTTAGAGCCAATTGCAATCTTAGATTTTAAATTGATAACGATGAAGAATAAAAATGTTAGAAATAAACTTCTCTTGCTATGTGTTTTAGAAAATGACGATGATGATTTAACCATCACTCATCTCTAGATCCACTTAGGAATTGGGATGTCAGTAAATAAACCATATTTTTCTTTTAAAAATCAAATTATGTGAAATGTAGTGTCTGAATTTTTTAGCGTACCCACCAATAATATGCTACATCACCCAATCATTTTATTCTACTAATAATGTAAGTTGATGATTGTACTATATTGTACGTGCAGTAATGCCGCACGATAATTCTAATATGGGACTAAACCCACACTTTTGCCACGCTCCAACTAACCTTAACTTCCTACCCAATATTCTGATTCAAATTAAAGAAAAGTAATGTCTTTACTATATTGAGGTCCAGTTCAATACCTTGATATATTCAAATATACTTTCCCTTCTAATTACTTAATTTATCGTACTCCTGTCTAACATAATTGTGTTCACATGTCAAAATTTTCCACCCAACAACACAAAAGTGAATCTGAGTTGATCAAATTCAAATTCTTTTATCATGTTAAGTTTAGACACATAAAATGGTACATTTGTAGCAACAAAAACTATTGTGAGTAATGCATATTGTTGACGCTAAAAAAGAGGTCAGCAGATATTTTGAATCGGATTGAGCGAAAATAACTCAGGAGGCGCACAATTTATACTAGTTCAGGCCTACCAAAGGTTAATAGCCCTACGTCAGTTCTTGTATTGCAGAGATCATGCAGATTGCTTATAGATTGCAATGCATGTCTGGGGTGATGAGCCCTGGGTCTAATGAACTTGTGATCCCCTCCTCACATATCGAGTTACATATTCATAGTCCAGGAACCGCCTGTGGGATTAGGCAAGATCCTGACTCTATGTCTAACTCCCTTAGCTGTCTTCTACTATATAGTCCAAGTTACATCAGAGTCAAACTTGCGTATATATTCACTAAAGGGCAGACGTACATGTAGCTCCCACTTGCGTATTGTCTAGGGAAGGGTCCAACAAGGTCTTTTGTACGCAGTCTTTCAATGCATTCCTACAAGAGGCTTTTTCTAGGACTCAAAGTTGTGACCTCATGGTAATAAAGCAACAACTGTACCGCTATGCAAGGGCTCCCCTTCAATCCATACCTTTAATGAGGGATAAGTGGGTTTCGATTGAGGTAGATACCGGTGGTGTAAGCTTCTGTATGTTGTTGTTTTGGAGCAAAATTATAGGTTAGGTTCCTTGTGCTGAAACCTAGTTACCATTGACATGGATGCATTCAAATCTTACACAAACTAGTCTCTCATATACGCTCATTGAGATATCATGTGCGTGGATGCATTCACAAAAGTGGGTGCTTTTACGTTTATGCAAGCTCCTACGTCTAAAAAATATTATTTTATAAAATTTGCTGTTTTTTCATATGAAAGATGGCAAGGTTTATAGTTTTCACATCTAAAGTTGAATATCTTGATGACTTATGTTTAGTTTCAGAAATGCTTGAAAGTAATGTACAATTAAATATTAATAGCTAGTGTGGGTTTAGTTTTAAAATATTTTTCCTTTCTGGTGTAATTTTGGATTCCTCACTTATATGGCTCTTTTACAAAATCTTAGTTGGTCATTATATAATATCATTTATTATATACGAAATATGGACAGTTTGGACGATAGACAACTATTACAGAGAAAGGTCAATTGTGCCAGTTTACGATCTATGTGATTCTCCATAGATGACAAGGGCCTTGTATGCTGGCTGCCATAGTGTTTAGGAAGCTACAGGCTCTAATTGTCAGAGCTGCTAGTGCCTAAGGAACCAAAATTTGTGGTTTATTTATTATCTGCAATTTATTAGCAATACTTGTGTGTCATTGCAGTGCTAAGTGTTGCTAGTTGATTATGATGTCAATATATAAAGTTCTTCATGAGGAATATTTGGATCACACTATAACATTATAAAATTATCGGTGTTTCGTATCACCGGCTAGTAATTAATTGTAGAAACGCATTTAGGGTTGGATGGTTCATAAGAAGACACAAGGATTATACACTGGTTCGGGAATTTCCCTACGTCCCAGCACTCGTGTGTGTGTGTGGGGGGGGGGGGGGGGGGAGGGGGATCTTGTGTGTGGGTGTGTGAAGAGTGGAGTTGTCTTCGCCTACCAGAAGTACGGAATCCCTCCCCCTTTATACCTCAAGGGGAAGAGCCCTATTATAGAGGAAGAGATAGAAAGACTGTGTGTGTCTTCGGCATGGTTGTGGTTCTTGTTGTCCGTGGGCTTCCCACCCCATGCATCACGTTGGTCACATAATCATCGTGTCTTTATCAGCACGTCTTGTTAGCCCAGAGTAACGGGTCGCTGGGTCGGAGCTTGTGGTCATTGTTAACGATATAGGGTGCATAGGTGAGTCTTGTCTTAGTTTATTCACGCCTTCCCGCTCAAGCGTGACAGCGTTAATCCATCCCTTCCATAACAAAGGTGGGATAAGCGTGACAGGGGCTGAGAGCACAGTGCCAGGAGTTAGCGGCACTGTGCTCACACGCTTGCCATCGGTCATCATGAGCACTTGTGGCCTATCTTTCGTGGCCCACCTGCTCGCACCAGCCCCCACTCACTCCTCTGACCCCTGGGTGAGGGGTTCAGGTGAGGTGGAGGATAACAAACTCAGTCGAAGGGGTCAGGTGAGGCGAGGAGGTTTGACCCCAGCGAAAGGGGTTGGGCAAGGTGAAGAAAGCCGATCCCAGACGAAGAGGTCGGGTGAATCGTTGCGGCTCGACCCCAGATGCAAGGATCAGGCGAGGCGGGGATGGCTTCCCTTAGTTGTGGTTCAAGCGGGATGAGTGGGCCCGTCCCTCAAGGGTTCGGCTACTGACTACTCCACATATTGGCACCTGACAAAAATTTTCCCATAGGTACTAGTATATTTCTATCTATCTTTAACATTAGAAAAACATTCATATAGAATCTTTGGAAGTATCATCTTATGCTGTTATTACCCGACTCTCTTAAAGATGGGATACGTGAATTGCATTTTAATCATGTAATTCTATATGTCACATGGAAAGTCAGATAATGGTAAATGACCTCTTTGAGTGAACAGTAGTAAGCATTATTCTCTAACTACTGTTTGTTAGAATATTAAAATTCACAATAAGAAACAAATCTGTAATTTGGAAAAAAAGAATACCATTATCACATGCTTGATTTAAAGAAAAAGTTGGCAGGTCTTTAATTTAAATATCATTTAATCGACATGCCACAGAAAAACTTACAACTAAGGGACATATTTGTTCATGTTTCCTAGCTTTCAGTTGATTGAAAGTTTTCAATCAATGGTTTGTTGCTTTGAGTTTTGATTTTTTTTTATAGAATTTTTTGTATAATAATCATAAACCATTGGATCTAGATCCAATGGCTCAAAGCAGTGATTGAAAGTTCCTCAAACTTTCAGTTAGCTAAAAATTAGCAACTTCCATATTTGTTTTTATGTGGACATTATTAGAGCAAAATTAAAATTTGGATTGTAAAGAAAGATGTACCAACAGCTTACAGGAAGACTCTAATGCTTTATGATTCTATCACTTTTGACAGTTAATTAATGACAGTACTAAGAAGACCCTTCATGTGCTGGTTCTTCAAGGAAATGAGAACTGGAGCTAACAGATTTCTTTATCCTACAAAATTGACATGCACATTTTTAATGCATTGAAAACTATAATTGTCCTTATCATCTGAAAATCGTGTTTATAGTAAGTAGTGACATGTTCAGACTGTAAAATATTGTTGGACAAAAATAAAAGAGGTAAATATTTATCACCTACTACAATTTCATTTTGTAATGAAGGGAATACACCATGTACAGTTTATGATTCCTAACAAAGAGATGTAAGGAGTAACTTATTATATGTTATCACATTAAGCAATGGGCTATCAACGTACCGTGAACCAAGCAATATATCTGACAGATTAATGTCAACATACTACTATACTGTTTGCATTGGTACCGTCAAGGGTGTTCCTAATTAATAGTTGAAGAGTATCAAGGGTTCCTAATAGCTGAAGAGTCAAGGCTTCCTACTAATGAAGTTGAATATCAACTAATGAACTAAACATCAGCCAAATCTTGCATAAATCTTTGATCTGAGTAACCATTTGCATGCTCATAGGAATCCAAACAGACTCATAGAATGTTCAGATGAATGTTTGAGACGCATATTTTTCCATCTAAGCACACAAATCTAATTATACCTAATCAGACTTATTATGCCTAATCTCCAGGTGAAAGAAGCGTCCAGATTAGAAAGTCACCTAATAATGCTAAAGGCGTTCAGATCAGACCTGTTTGTTGTGGAACCAAAAGTGGAAATCTTGCTAAAACTACAATATCGCATGCATGTAATTATTCACTCAAATTAAACCAACCAACTCCGGTCCAGTTCAAACAACGCGAATCACAAACCAAACATGAAACCAGATTCAGGTCATGCAAGCTGTAGCAAACGTCACCACAAAATGGTCGAAAGCCATAAGAGTACTACGACGGAGCGACGCGATTGGAAATGCTACTGTTACCACGAAAGCGCGCCTTGAGACCCGGCGACGCGATTGGAAATGCTACTGTTACCAAGAAAGCGCGACAACACAGCCGAGCGCGAACGGAAGTTTGTAACGATGTTTCTCTATTTGCAGGTTGCGGCCATGGGCGTCCGTCCAAGCAACCACTGGGCACGCCTGCCTCTCTTTTTCCCTTCACTCTCCATCCTATTGGCCGTGCATTAAATCCGGTCTTGCGCATCGGTCTGCTTGCTTGTACCATATGTCCTGGCCATTTCTCAGACTTCAATCGCTTTCTCCTCCTTACCCCGCCTGCTGTACTCTGTTGGCAGCCTATGGTAGTGTTATCTAATGGGAGGAAAGATGAAGCAGCGAGAAAGAGGCAAGATGATGGGGGAACAGTAGAAGGAAACTGGGAAAGAGGGAAGAAAAGCCGAGAAGGGACGAAGGGAGACGGGCCGCTGACTTGCCGGCGCGTGGAAGAGTCCGTACAGATATTTTTGGGAGGATGGAGCAGGTGCTACAGGAGTTCGGGAGCTGCGCACCAGTCTTGTGCAACCACGGCACTCAAAAGACTGGTGCGCAAGCGGCGTTGCTTGAAATGCCCGGGCATTCGACGGGGACGAAGCACCCGCAGAACAAAAAAAAAAAAAACAGTTCGAACGTCCAAAAAGACCACTGAAATTCCTGAACCGAGCGAACCGTATAAGCCAATTTCTTCGACAGAAAAAAGTTGAAACCAGAGCGACAGTGGCAACAGCTAGCTGCAGCAAATTGACGCGCCAGTTCGAAATAAACGGAACGGAACGGGGTTTGTTTTGCAATCAGCTTTATGAGCAGGTTTGTGGCCTCTTGAGGAACGAGAGACGAGCGAAAAGGCGGGGAGGCGACGGAAAGGAAACCGCACCTTGTAGCGCTGGCGAACTCGTAGACCTTGCCGCGCGGGGAGAAGACGATGAGCGCGACCTCGGCGTCGCAGAGCACGGAGAGCTCGAACGCCTTTTTGAGCAGCCCGTTGCGGCGCTTGGAGAAGGTGACCTGCCGGCTTGTCGCGTTCTCGATCCGCTTCATCTCCGTCTTCCCCCGCACCATGGTGGCCGATCCGCGCCGCCGCTCCCGAAACGGAAATCCAGCCCAATCCTCCAACGCTCCCTAAACACACGGCATAGCGACGGCTAATCAACCACAAGCAACCCAGCAGAAACAGTGAGTTCGGAATTTAAAACCCAAGCGGATCGGAAGCGACGAGACAAAAAAAACAAAACTAGGCAGATCTGAGAGGCGAGGACGCTCACCCAAAAACGGCAAAGCGAGGAGGCAAGCGGCAGGCTGTGGTGGGGTAGCCGCACGGCCGCCTCGCCTCGGGTTTCCTTTCTAGCGCTCCCGTGCCCGCTCCATTGCGTGGAACAAACTGTAGACGCGGTGGATTTATAGCGGTGGGGCGAGAGAAATGCTTGACCCGATGACCCGGGCGGCGAGGCGGATGCGGAGACCGCCGTTTGGTGGACGGGGCTGCAGCGTGTGGAGGAAAGGTGCATTTCATTGCGTGAAGGCAGCCAAATAAAGAAGACGATCGCGCGAGAGGTTTACCCTCCTGGGAAAATCGGACAGAAGGGGCCCCGGACCCGGCTGGTAGTGCGGTCGCCATTGGTAGTCGCCGTCGGTGCGCGCAAATTGACGTGCCGGGCCGGGGGTGGGGTGGTGCCGCTGCTTTTTTCCGGCGGCCGGGGCTGCCGTGTATTGCTAAGGCCAGGCTCAATTCATTATTTTACTGTACTTTTTTCAAAATATGTTTTTAAATAAGTGAGCCAATATTTTTTTATTTTAATAAAAAGCTTCTCACATAAGATGAAAGAAAATATTCTTTTTTTTATAACTATTATACCATGTCAGTAAAAAAATACATATATAGCATAACATTTAATGCTTATAAAATGCTCCACTAAAACTGGCCTAATTACATTTCGTGCTTTTTGTTCCGGGGAAGGAGGAAGAGGAAGTGCCGGATTGGGGATCAGATCAGGGAGGGGCATGGGCGCGGCTGCCGAAACTAGCAGGCTCCTGTTACGCGGGCATCAGTGGGGTTGGCGAACCGGTTGGCTGGATTGGGTAAAAACGCGTTGTGGACTGTGGTCATTGCAAAAACAGTTGCGCATTTAGACATTTTTGACACAAGTCAAGCGCCACAAGTCGAAGAATATGAGGGACTGAAATTGGATAGTTGTGTTAGTCTTATATCGACAATATTTTGTAGTACAACAGCCTAAAGCATGTGCGTGCTCCTTGGACCCACCTTTTTCTACATTGTATGAGTCAAAGTTTGCCATACTATCTTCTCATATTTTATTGTCGAATTCTACTATTGTGTAATCAGACGTCGGAACTTTGTGTATTCCTGAATTTGTTTCTCTCACCACCAGGTCACTTTTAGAACCCCAAGTTAGTCCGAACATGACCATTTGGAAACATGGTCAGCTAATTTAGCAACACGTAACAAAACATAGTTTTTGCGATTTGTTTTCTAGTATTTTAGTTTCTCAATATTATTTTGCATCAATGGACTACATATAGTCCAACTAATTATTGTCAAAGGAACTAATGATGTGAGGTTTTTCCTAACAAGGTTTTAAAATGTGACAATTTTAGTCAACAAGGAGTCGTGTGGTGCAAAAAGAGGCGTGAGGCAGGCGGACACGGAGATGGCTGAAGGAGGTTGGCAGTTGGGCATGGTATTGTTGCTACACAGAGAGAGAGAGAGAATGAGCAAGCTAACTTATATTGGCCGAAACAATCTTTAGTATGTACTCTGAATTATAGAAATTTATATTTTTAACACTGACAAAAGCAACTTATTTTCTTCAGCTAAGTGGCCTATGGTCCCTACTACAATGTATTACAAGTTCTCATGACACTAGGGTGCGTTTGATACTGTTTATTGAACAACTTATTGGAAGTGCTTATAATCAATAAGCAGTTTAAACTGACAAATAACAAAATATCAAAGTGCTTATGAGGTATAAGCACTTATAATCACTTTACCATTTTATACTAGTTATAAACACTTTAGACAAAGCAGTAAAACGTACCTTATAGTGCTTATAGGTTAGCATAAGCAGTTTTGATAGATAAATATAAGCAGTTTTATCAAACGAGTTGACTGTTTATTGATCATAAGCACTATAAACACTTTGATTATAAGCAGTGCCAAACGCACCTGTTGCTTATTGACCATTAGTACTTCTAATAAGCAGTTCAATAAACAGTGCCAAATGCACCCTAATTATCTCTGTATAAAACATGTATGATATTTTTTAATGGATACTAATATATCAAATATAAAGATGACATGTTGCATCAAAATTTGTATGCTATGTAATACATGTATTTTCATTTTTACACCGATAATATTGTGGAGAAAGCTAATATCTTTCTTGTTTTAGTAAAACTTTTAATATATTCTACTTACACAGTAGGAGCATGAACCCTTCTATATTTCTGCTTATTATAAAGTTGTTATGGGTATGGCTTCAACATCTAGTCCAAATATATGCTCACACATGGAGAGACCTATGAAAAGCATTTACATTTTATCATCCATACATTTTTTATGAGTGCACAATGATAGTTAAGTCGATTTTTTAGTTTTTAAACTAAAAATATCGTAGAGATATTACTTCCTCCGTCCTAAAATAGATGCCATTCTAGATTCATCCAGAACTCCCAAATTACTTGACGTTCTCGGTTCCCAAGCTTCTGCTGTTCTACGTTAACTGCACTTGTCTGTCTACGATTCCATCAGAAATAAATAAAGAAAGGGGAGAAAAGCTTCGTCCGATCTGAAGCTAGCACTTGTATGTGATAGGGCCTACGCATATGGGCAGTTGATGTCCTCTGTAGCTGAATAAAAAAAGGATAAAATATTACTATGCAGTCAATTTGCATGCGGCGGCAATTAGCAGATACGGAGTAAGGTGATGTATTAGTTTTATGAAATTTGACAAAGTATCAAATAATTAGAGACAGAGGGAGTAATATCTTTCGACGGCATAGTGCACAATCGGACGTTTGAAAACGTAGTAGTACTATGGAGCCATATCTGCAAAACAACGTACGACCTGGTTTGACGATAAGTGTCCCAAGCAAAACCGGTCACTTCCGTGTCAAAAAAAAAAAGCCGGTCACTTGGCCTAACGCCGTCTACTGGCCACATTCCTGTGTCCTGCCGAGGTTCCGTCCGTCTGCGTCAACCTGTCAACTAACTCCCATCAACTGGAAAGTCTTCGTAGCCACTAACAACTCACAATCACTGACAGTGCGGCCATTGTTTTCTGGGGCCATGTGTCACTGGGATACGACAATGTGGGCCATGTACTGCTAGTCTCACCAGCATAGGGCCCACGGCAAGTTGGGACGTTGGACCATGGACCACGACGCAATCCCGGAAAGCGCGGGTCCCGCGACACGTACAAGGGTAGCGAGCCGGTCGGTCTCCCAGGCCCCGCTCTCGTACGGACGAGGGTCGCCTTGAGGGCGACACGTAGGCGGGAATGGCGCGCCTCGTCGTCAGTGAGCCACTCGCTGGGTGCTACGGGGCCCGCAAGACTTTTCACGTGCCAGCACGGTACGAGGGAGCGACACCTCGCCAATAAAAAATTGTCATTTTTGAAGATAATGGGTAGAATGTCCCATCTTTTGCCCCTGCGGGGTTATAGCCCACCCTTATTATATCATAGCAGTATCAACTTAGTCTGTTAAGATTCACTTCTAAAATGATAACGAGAAAGAGAAATTAACACCCACAATAAAAGATTGAATAGATACATTATTGACTAGCAATTCTATTGCTAAATCTCCATCCAAAGTTGGTAAATACTTGCATGATCGTCGTTTCTAACGCGCGGCATGTTCCCTTTATCATGTTGATGTCATCTTCACATCTTTGTAGCTGAGCCCAATGGCGAGATCAATAAGTGGCTCTGAAGAGTACCTGCATATAAGTCAACATAGGAGATTTATCAAACACAACATTATTTTCACTAAACCAAATAACCTAGCATATAGCAGAAGCACCCACTAAAATCTAATTCTTTAGTTTAGATTCATATGTATCTAACCAGCCATTAAACATATGGCCTACATTGTGAGGTAATTCTAAATCAAAAGTAACTTGGATCGCTCTCCACATGAACTTGGCATAATGGCATTTAAAGAATAAATGTTGGATTGTTTCGTCATGGAAGCAAAACACATATTTTTTGTTACCTTGCCAATTGCGTCTAATTAAATTATCCTTGGTTAATACAACTCCCCGTCGTAAGTACCAAAGATATACTTTGATCTTGAGCGGCAGTTTTAATTTTCATAAACGTCTATTTTGAGTGACTGTCGCATTAAAAATTAACGCATTATACATAGACTTTACTGAGAACATCTTGTTTTGATGGAGGTTCCAAAGGAAGGTATCTTTATCCCCAGGGCCGGTCCTGTGTATTTTGGGGCCCAGGGCGAAGCTAAAACCCGGACCCTTTATATATACATGTATATATATAATTAAATTTTGTCAATTAAATAAAAATATTATTACTAATTAAAATAAAATCAAATTTATACAAAAATAATTATATATTATCTTAAAAGTTTCTAAAAACTTTCTAGCGGTAAAGTCACTAATGATAGTGTTGCTATAAACCTCGTCCAACAATTTTATCTCAATGTATAAAGTGGCCAAATCATTCAATCTTTCTTCAATCATTATGGATCTTAAATAGTTTTTCAATAATTTCAATTTTAAAAAGTTTCTTTGAACTGATGTCACAGTCACGAACACAGTAAATAAGATTTGATATGCAATAGAAATATTAAGATATTTTCTAGTTGATATGATTTATCCACGACTCCTTTATGAGATTCCAAAAACTCTCCTTTTTTTTCTTTCTCCTTTTCTCATGTCCAGATGAATATTTTCTACATGACTTGAATAAAAAAATATAAAATAATTAGTCAAACAACCTTCTCATTGATTATTTTAAATCAATTATGTAAGAAACCATTGAACTTGAACCTAGTCATAATGGCTACTCCACTTGAACTCAATGTATGGATCAAATTTACTTGTACATATATATACATATGCTATGGGTCGGGGCCTCTCGGTTTTGGGGCCTCAGGGCGGCCGCCCCCTTTGCCCCCCTCCAGGACCGGCCATGTTTATCCCTATTTAGTGTAACATGCGCAACCCTAGCTACTAAGGGTACGTTTGGTTGGGCGTAAAGGAGAGATGGGATGGGGTCATCCACGATATCTTGGATGAACTCATCTACTGTGATGTTTGGTTTGATGGACAGAGTCATCCCTAGTTTTAGTTTGGTTGGAGTGATAAGGATGAGAGGGACGAGAATTATTGTCTAATCGTACTTGTATAATTATCATCATTAATATACAAATTAATATTTGTTAAATTAAATTACTAATGTCTTATCATAATCATTACTAATCAATTAAAAAATACTTAATAACAGTAATAAATATTCCATTTAGTTAACAAATGATCTGATAATTAACACATTAACAATTATAAATACTAAATAATTGATAATATTGATTAATTATTAATATAATATGCTAAATATCACTAATCTCTTACTAATCAGCGTGCTTAGTAAAGTGGGATGGTCTTGTCCCACCGTTTTTGAGAGGATATTCTCAACAGGGATATCCTTGTCTCTGCTTGACGCTGAACTAAACAAGTGTCAAAGTGGGATATCCATGGATGACCCCATCCCATCCCTCTTCATCCCTCCAACCAAACACACCCTAAGTGATATCAAAATATCAAACTGTTATCTATCAAACCACGTCTGAATAATACATTTAATGATACAGAGGCAAACACAGTTGCTATCGAAGCATTCTTATCTCTTATAATATAATATAAAGATGGATATTGTTGCCTCAAGGTAAAGTCACCCAATCATTTATCCTCCCAAAACCTGATGTTGTCTTCCTTATTTATCTGAAACCGCCTAAAGTTTATAAATTTATCTTTCATCTTTATTAACCCTGACCAAAAGTGAGAATCCCCACGTCTTTTTACCACCTGGCCCAAGGTTTTGTTCCTTATAAAAAATTATCATAATTGGCACGGTCGTTCCTATCTATCGGCCGTAATTTTTTTTCTTATCGGGTGTGTTACATTGTTGACTTGTTACTATTATTAGTATTATTATCCAACTAGGTAAAGATATTTTTGAAATAGTGTGTGAAACTATGAGCTTCTCTCTCAATAGAGGTGTAAAGAGAGAGGCGTCTTGCAAACCAATAGTTATGGCAACACTGCTAAGCATAATATAAAAATAGGAAAATTATAAATACCTACTTGCATCTTAGCTGGGTTTTTATATATCCATCTACAAGTATTTTTTCTTCAATCTAACACTTATAACACTTAGTTTTCATATATCTCCTTAGTAACTTTGATCGGATAATATGACTCGTGTTTGATTTTTAATATTGATCCAGATATTTCACCTTAGCGTAATTATTATCTGGATGATTGTAGCATTATAAAATTTTGTCTAGTTATCATCAATGACGTGAAAAATTAGCCAGGATACTATTAGATGTTATGACTAATTTAGAAAGAAAAATCCTAAGAATAATGATAATTGTATGATTCAAACAATATTACAAGTAACTTCATAACGACAGACTATTTCGAGTTGTATCAGATACTTATTAAGAGTCATGATGCTCATTCAATATTATCAGGGAGGTATATGAAAATAATGTACAACTTGTAAGTGTTAGACTGAAATAAAAGTATTTATAGGTGGTTATATGAAAACACGTTAATATGTAAGTGGGTATTTACAATTTTTCCTATAAAAACAGGTTAGTAGAGAATGTTTCTCGCAAAAAAGAAAAAGGGTTACCAGAGGATATGGTCCACATAGGTTGCGTATTCGACATATTGTCTACTTTTTTCATCCACAGCATACAGTTAACTTGTTATTGAAAATTGTGAAACAAATATAATATTACACTATATGATGCATAATCAAGGATTATTACATATGTATCATCTTGATCCATAGAACTTAACGGTTAACACTATCATAGTCCTTGTATTCGTCACCAAATACAACTAATAATCAGGTTTATATTTATTTTTAATTAATTTAATAGATTCATCTCGTCATTTAGCATACGAATTATAGAATGAGTTTTGTCATTAATCTATATTTATTACTTCTAGTCAATAGATTAATATTAGATAGAACAGGACTAAAATTTAGTACGTTGAAAAAAAATACATCTAAAGTTCATAACATTTTATGGCTAACACGTGTTGCCAGTTGGCGGTGACATAAAGCTTTTCCTTTCATAAAAAAAAACATAAAGCTTTTCCGTTTAGGAAAGCCGCACTGCTGCTGCATGGCACTACTTTCCGCGCGAAATCATGCGTACCCATATCTGAGCTCCTTTGATTACAAGCAAGTGGCAACCAAAACCGTTCTAGGCTGCCTACAAGTCTCTGAAAAGACACCTGAATCATCATGGCTTGTCGTCGTTACATCTCGCTACAAAGTAAGCTTGAAAAATTCCGTTCGACAACTTATTGATCTGGACAAGCTAAGCTGTCTAATTGTGGGTGCTCCTTTTAGCTATTGGGCAATAGTTTGCGAGCAAAAATAAAAGCACTACCATTAATAGACGTAATGGGTAACCGGGACAATGCAATAATAACAGAAAAAAAGGCCCACGCCGCTAGTATAATAACTATGCATGCTAGTCGTCAATAAAAGGGAGTCATGTATCAAATTCTCTCTCAGCCCCCACCCCTTGTCCGCAATATTCCCTAGATTTTTTGCCCCGCCGAGTGTTGATGTTGAGGCATTTGTTTTTGGGAAAAGTTTATTTTACTCCCTTGAACAATTTAATTTATATAATTTACTCAAACAAAATCTTGTTTAATTTACTTTCTCAAACAATTCAAATTGGTACAATCAACCCGCTTATATCATCTGTCTTTAATGTTTCTCTTTGTACAATTTGAATTTGATGCTCATATTTTGCAGGGTGACAATTATTACATAAAAAATCTATTTTCATAAATATTTTATATACAAGTTTAGAACACTATAGTTAAGATGGTATTAAATATTATTAAACATTATATTTTTTAAATTAAGGTTCTATGGAAACTATTAATGTGGAACATTTTAGCACTAAGTTCACATTGTACAAAGAGAAACAAAAAAAAAGATAAAGTACAATAGGAATTTACATCGACTTGAATTATTTGAGATAGTAAAATTAGCAAAAATTTTATTCAGGGAAAAAATTGGACAAAGTGAATTGTTCAGGGAACTAAAATAGACTTTTTCCTTTGTTTTTTTTTTGGGGGGGGGGGGGGGGGAGATGATATTGAGGCATTTTGCTACTATATTTCTAAATGTCATCCTCTTTTTATTTCAATTTGTTCTCTTACTTGTATCTAGAGGAACCAACTGATGCCATCAAAGAAAAACCCTATAATAAGAACCGTACTATCAGGGGCGGAGCTACATAGAAACTTGAGGGTGCAGCCGCACCCACAAAATTGATGATTTTACTTGTATTTGATAAGTTTTCACCATGTAAGCATCCCCTAATTTCACTATTAAGCACCCAAAAACTATCAAATGAGGTACTTTTGCACCCATAATGTTTCTTCTCTAGCTCCGCCACTACGTACTGTTATATATAGTCACCCCTAGCTATACCTAGCTTGATATTTTTTAAAGTACTAGATTAGTTGACCTTTTTTGCCACTGTGGAACTGATAGTATGATCTTGAGATCTACATGCATGAAAATGTGTAGAACGCGTCACTTGTAAGTTTATCTCAAGTTATAATAATAATATTTAGTTGATAACATATTATCGTAACTGTGTTATCTAGATGCACTTGCAGATAGATTAACAGTTGTAAAATGATGAACACAGTAGATCTTATAATACAAAAATATAACTATGCAGTCACCAGATTGCATATCGATCATCACATTCTTATAGTTTCTATCTAATCCTTTTCTCGAATGCTTCGGGTCATCCCAGGTTGGTTGTTGGATGGGACAACCCGAACCAACATGTACTAATGACATGTGAGCTTAACATCGTTGTAGTCCTACTTGTCAGTAGAACATATGGATACAAAGTCATGTTCGAAAGTCTGTCAAATTCACATGCATCCTCCTAAACAACGAGGCTTGGGTTTTTCTTTCCGTTGGTTAGGCTCACTTGTGTGTGGGAGCGTGTAAAAATCTCTGCGGGTAACTACTTTTGAGATTTGTACTAGACAGTTTAGATTAACTATGAGTGGATTTGTGGTCCATGCAATTATGGTAAGTCTCGTTCTTTACCCTACTTACTAATTAAAAGGTATTTCTCTGGTACCTGACCGGCCAGCTCCTGCCTTTTGAAGACCTGCTCCGGCTGCAAAATCGCACGGGAGCAAACGATTGGTCATTTCCACCGTACTGTACACTGAGCTCCCACTTTGGTTTGAAAACTCAAACTGGACGCATTTTGAGACGATTACCCGACCAGCATACTGCAGAACTAAAGCTAGCCTACCTCGGGTGAATCCAAGCAGAATGGCATCCGTATCCCACATCAGTATGCAAAATGTTAATTAGATGGGACAGGCAATAGAGAGCCAGTACGAGCTGGACGCAGTAGCATGGATAGTACATATAACATGTCAAGTCATCAACTATGCACATATAACTATGTACTATACTTATTTTATCTTATTCAAATATATAAAATTATAAATTATGTTTTAATTTTCTTTGATAAAACAAATAAAAATTTTTGTGATTTGTTTATTTTTTAATACAAATAATCATACATAATTAAAAAAACAACAATGACAACAATTGTAAGGATTCATCTATCGGCAGTGGCAATGTTTCAATACGTGTTTGGTACTAGCTAATGTCACTAGGGTATGTACCATGCAAGAGTGGATCTGATAGGTAGAGCTCCAACTCGATCTATACTAAAATTTCAGTTACAAGATAAATGAAGTTTTTCAATTTGTTTTTTGTTTAAAGTGGAACAAAAGGACTCAATTGAAGACCCTAAATCCATCAAAAACTCTATATTCGTAGATTTCTAGCTCCAGGTCTACAAAAACTCTATATCCCTGTTTGGTTATAGGATTGATTGGTTTCTCCGGGTTTTCAGGGAAACCTGCAGACTTGCACCCCGTAGAAGCCACAGTGCCACACTACAAAAAAGGAACAAATTGCCAGGCAAATTTTAGAGCACATATATATTATTGTCCTTTTTGGTGTTGCTATCTCAACAATCCACTGAGATCTTGCCGGTCTTTGTCAACTTGGAGGCGGAATAAAGCTTCCACAGCGACAGACGCGGAAAGAAGTGAAGCAGAACGAAAAACTCAGAATTAACACACCATAGTACCTTCCTTGCAAAAAAAAAAAAAAAAAAACACCATGGTACCTTACCCAATAGCGACAGTAGAGCTACGGCGTGCCGCACGTCCAACGCCGCTACAAGCCGCTTATTCCGTGCACAGGTACGTTAGCGGCCGGTTACGGCAGGCCGTCATCCGGAGACGGCGTGCTGTTGCTTCTGATACAAAGGAAAGGTGGATGGGATGATATCTGATGGACGCGAAAAGCCCGCAAGCGAATCGGCGAAGTCTCGTGCGTGAACTGAAGATGCCATCGGATGAGATTCAATGATATCTGATCTCCAGTGCCGCGACAACTCTTTTCAGCTGGCGTGCGCGCACTTCTTGTTTTCCTTTCGTCTAGCGTGGTGTCCCGGTCCAGTTGGTGGTTAATGATAGACTTCAAGAAAAAAGTAAGGCTGCTCTAGTTGCCTGCGTTAGGAGGAGCCTGCCCTGCTTCGGCTGCTCTCTATTGCCTAATCAGAAGATAACACGTACTACGTAGAGAAGACATCGATGCAAAGTTTATAGCCACGCGATTACATGCCATGCATGGGTGTCCCAGGTTCTCAGTTGCATGCGTCACTTTTGTTTGCGGTCCTTTGTGTCTGTACGGTTATCTGATCGTCGTATCTTTTGGTTGCGAACTGACAAGACACGACTGGCCCTTGTCCTCTGCGCGAAGCAAATCATGAAGAGACCGGTGAATGTCAAGCTAGATTCTCGCACATTTTCTTCAGCTAAGTGTAGGCCAATGACAATGAGCAGGAAACGTTTCAGTTGACAACAGATTCAGATAGCTAGTTATGCCGCTGACAGAGCCACACGGCCCATGGGCGAAAGCCCAAAACTAAATCATATTAGCGAAGGGTTTTAGTCGCAGTTTTACGATTGGGCTAAAGTTCAACCTGGTGGAATAGTTTCTCCAGGGCCGTCCGTTGTGGGCTGTGATTAGGCCTCTTGGGCCAGCGGCCTGTTCGGCCGACTCGGTGGTTCCTCTCTCCCACTGATAAGTGAGAACCGATCAACCGATTATTTACTCAAAAAAAAAAAAGTGAGAACCGATTAACCGTAGAACTGTGGAATAGTAATGAGCAGTAAGGCCACATAAATCACATTGCACAAAAATAATAATGAAGCATAAAATCCATCTCAGGATCGTACTCATACACAATGTGGTGTGGACGACGTAGATTCAGTGTTGTGGTGCACTTGCGTGCGTGCATTTGCATCTGTTCTCTGTTTCGTCTCCTAAAACATGCTATACCTATACTAAGCCCACCAACGATTATGAAAGGGAAGGGATAACACAGATGTAGGTGAAAAAAAAGGCTCTTCTGTGTCGCACGCCTTTTAACTTTCGTTATGTACATATTGATGTTACGTAGAAGGTCAGAATCCTTATTACAAGCTTTCATATTACACATGTTACAAACTTTTACTCGGTACAAGCCTTACTCTACGCAAGCTAATTAAGGTGGAGTGATCAAGTAATCAGGTAGAGGTCTCTGCACTGCCCGTCTGGCCACATGCCATGGTAGGTCGCTCCACCGCTATTGACTACATCAAGCTCCCCGTCGAACGGCCCGCCACGCAAGCGCGCAACCTCCATCACCAACAATGAGCTGGCCATGTACCACGTAGGGCGCCGCCAATCACCACGCTCCATCCGCACTTTGATGCCCCTGCAGACACAGAATCTGCCGTTGCCCAGGTACGCCAGGCTGACCATCTCATCCGAGAAGGGCATGTGGTCCGCGTCGACGCAGTCCTTGAGAGTCGGGTGACTATTCCAGTCCGTGACCCTCCAATCCTGGAACCCGTTCTCCGTCAGCTCGAACGCGCACAGCGTTTCGTTTCGCTCGGCTAGGCCGATGACCGCACCGAGCTCCGGCACGAAGAAGGCGCGGCCCTCGAACGGCAGCAGCACGGCGAACTCGAGTCGCCACGTGGCGTTGTCGGTGTCCAAGGAGAAGGTGCCCTTCCCGGGCACGCAGATCCACACGCGTGTGCCCATAACGAAGTAGGAACATATGGACACCTTCTCGGAGGGGGACGACGTGATCCCAATCGGCGGCCTCGGGAGGGGGACGGTATGCCAAGATTTCCCAGGCACAAGTCGGAGCATCTCAAAGGTGGAGGAGCTATGGATGTTTGTATCCATCCTGATGACCATGCTGTCACCCACGGCCACCATGATCGGTGAGCCCGCCGCATTGTCCTGGAACTCACGTGACGGCGGGGTGCCCAAGATGGTGCCGCCGGAGACCACGAGGGGGCGGTAGTGTAGCGGCTGCACGACGGGGCGCGGGAAGGGGCGCAGCTCCAGCGCCTCCTCGTTACAGAACCGGAGGTCGTAGACGAGATGACCCTCTTCGGCATCGTGCACTACCAAGAGAGGTCGGCAGTTGGCGGCCATATCCTATAGTGTTGCAGTGAGCAAGGGGAAGGACGTGGTGTACTGTCGTTGCGCTGCGGCCAAGCTTCCGAGTCCCGACCCGCGCAATTTGTACTCCGGAGCCACGATGCCGGAGACGGACGAACGCTGCCTCTGCCTGTAGTCCGAGTCGGGATACGATTTCACGCGTACACACGTGTTCTTCCACCGAAGTTGCCGCATGCCGCCGTTTTAACGAGGAGTGAAATATACGGAAGGCCTCTAAACTATTTAAAAATAATAATCATCTAGATTTATAAATTCTTAAGTGATCATCTTGATTTCTAAATTATTTTCGGATAATTATTCCGGTTCACGAATTTTATAAAGGCATTCTAGATCAATAATCTATTTATGTTATGTTAATCAAATTCACAACGTCGCCGTCCAACCGCTCTCCACACACGCCGTCGATGTCACAATCATTCTCCACACGAGCGCCACTGAGCCTACGTAAATACACCAGCTAGCAGCAGGTGCACCGTGATAATTGCGGCCTCGCTCGCCCCATAGCAACCCATGCTCACTGATTGCGGGCATGCCCGTCTGCCCACTAGTCGATGACAACGACAGGCATGTCATGTGTGAAGGACACCATGCACCAAAGACAGATCATCGTCGTGGATAAGGAGTAAGGTATACGGGAAGGTTAGACCTCGATGGGGACAGCGAGGCCGGATGGGAGGACGAGGCCGCGACGAGCACAGTCCTCCTGCTACTAACTGGCGTAGTCATGTAGGCCCCATATGCGTGAAGAGCGACTGTGTGGTGACATTGTGGATCTAATCGACATAATATAAATAGATGATGAAAGTAGATAAACTATACTCACCTATTAGATGACTATTGAGGAATAATTTAGGTACCGAGATGGTCAATTCAAGAGTTCGTGGATCTAAATGATCATTTCTAAATAGTTTGTGGCAAATTTTGCGTGGACACGACGACTTTGTGATTTTGACTCCTAGACACCACAAAAGTCGATCTTTGAGGAAAGACATCGTCAATGTGACACTTTTGTAAAATCAAATAATTTTTTAATATTTTTAACTCCTTACTCGAAATGCATTGTAATTTAAAACTTTGTAAATGATGCAATGCTCTCTTAGCTATCCGTGCATATTTTTAATACATCTATGATGCCATAGTTTAGAGATCTATGATGTATTTCACTTTTTTATTAGCACTGAGATAAAAAAAAAATATAGGACTGACATGAAAAAGAAACAGTAAGGGGCACTATTTTTCAGCACTGCATGAAAATTAACAACACCTTTTACAAAAAATAAATAAATAAAACACCATAAGTCTTTTTTAGACTAATACGTGAGTACACCGACTACTTCAATTTGCTTACGGTTGGATCTTTTTGACAGCGTTATTTCTCTACATGTTGACAACATTTTTATTTATAATACCCTACATTCTTGTAATTTGAGACCCTTTCGAAATGTAGAAATATCACAGGAAGCATACAAGAATTTCACAAAAATAAAATATAGTGAGAAAATATTATTATTGTGATCCAAAGGAGGATTTAAACAACCAGGAATGTAGTTAATAACAATGTCATCAAGAGACATTTGCAATTACTATCAGACACTACTCTATAGTTTTAAAGTTGGTTGAGTAGAATAAGACCAGCTTCAATCAAGTTTGACAAGGGATTCAAACTGAATTTAAATGATACTTCTATGTCATGAGCAAAAAAAAAGTATAAAATTTATGATGATAGAGGAGTTGGGTTTCATTGGAACAAAATCGAGTGTGCACTATTAACTAGATTATGAAACTGGAATGAAATACTTTTTTATCTCTACATATTTCATCGACTATCATTGGTAGCTTAGATGTAACATTTAAGTGATATGTTAGCCTATATAACTGCAACATGAAATTTTACAATGAGCGAACTTATTTTAATTATTATAATAAAATATATCTTTATATGACTTGACTCTCGTAAACTATGGAATTAAATTTTATATTAAAATTGGCCTAAGTTCAAGCCATCAATTATACACATTTACTATATATTTGTTTTCTTCGCAACAATTTAAACCTTGATAAGATGTATTGTATGTAAACCCATTCTCTTATGTTTATTCAAGGCACTACACTTGTCTCATGTCGTTTCTTTGTTTGAGCTAATGTTTTTTAAAAGTTGACTTTTGATATAATTAATAAATAAATGTCTATTGGAAATTTGACTTTTAAATATATGAAATGCATTGGGAAAGCTTAGTTTTGACATTGCTGATAAAAGGGCTGTTGTGAAAAACTGACTTTTTTTATAAATGAAATGCAATAGAAAAAAGTTAACTTTTAAATAAAAATAAAAGATATGGTATATGTAAGAGCTAGTAGAAACAATTCTATAAAAATACATATTCTAAAAATATATGTTTGAGCTTATGGCTTCGGCACACCATACAAATACAAAATCTCAATTTTAGGTCATGTTTATTTCTATTTATAAACAGCTTATCAATAAAAATAACGTGATAATCCCACCAAACGTCTCGCTCATTTTTCTTTTCTTTTTTGAGATTTCGTCTCGCTCATTCTTGCTTGTGTTGGCTGCAGAGAGTTTTATGAAAAACGAAAGTGAGAAACGTTGTCTATAAGCAAAACGTAAATGAGAGAATGGTAAATAAAGAGGGCATTTGTCGCATTTCTTTAACAAAATTCCCGTGTGTTTGGGAAGAAAACCTATAGCTGTAGTGTGTCCTTCGACCTTGTTGGCTCCCGAGGTTTTTATTTATTGGTAAATTTATCTGAAACACACTAAAAAAGTATAAATTTTTCTCTAACATACCACCCAAAATTGTTTTTATTTAAAACACACTCAATTTCATGGATATTCATCTAGAACACACCATACTTAATAAAATAGTATTTTCAGTCAGTGAGCTAAGAGAATTTTTTATAAATAACAATCAATGCCCCTCCGCTCCCTCTCCTTCTCAGGCTGCCCCGCCACGCTACCCCCGTACGAGCTCGCCGCCAACCTCCTCTCCTCTCGTTGCGTCCTGCGCCCGTCTGGCAACCAGCTGCCGTGAGCCCACCTTGCCCCACGCCAGCACGCCGCTGCAAAAGCTCGCGACCGCACTGAAGCTTACCCACCCCTGACGAGCTCCCCCGCAACGCCAAATTGGAGGAGAGGGGAGGCCGAAGAGGTGCGCCGCCAGAGTTTCTCGCTGCCGCCATCCCGACCTGGACCGTCGCGAGTCCCCGACGCGAGGCCGGCGAAGCTCCTCCCCCCATGCCCGACCCCACCTTCTCCCTTGCGTCCGATGTCGACCCCTCCTTCTCCCCTGCGCTCGACGCCAACCCCGACACCTCCTCCCCCACGACCCTCCATGCTGGCCTGTCGACCTACTCGCCCGCCCTGCTGGCCCGATCACAGTCGTTGTTGCACCATGCTCGCCGCCCTCCATGCTGGTCTATAGGCCTAGCGCCCCTACTCGCTCGCGCTGCTGGCCCGAGCGCTGCGTCGATGAGCCGAGTGCAGCTGCTGCTCGCCCACGTTACTGTCCCGAGCGTCGTCGACGACCCGAGCGCAGCCGTCGATGCCGTCGCTAGGGTTTGAGGAGGGGAGTCACACGGGCTGACTGACAGACTGGTAGTGTGAGGAGGAGAATTAGTTAGTGCTACAGTATCACGAAATTGAATGAGGAAGAAGACCAGGCAAAAGGGTACAATGGTTATCTGGTATAAGCTTTCAACAGAAAATACTATTTTATTAAATACGATGTGTTTCAGATAATATTTGAAGAAAAAATTACACTTTCTTAGTGTCTCTCAAATAAATTTGCCTTATCTGTTTTATATGCAACCACTGGCTTAATTTTTCAGAGGGCAGAAACCCAAAAAGAATCTTGCTTCTGTTTTCATTAAAAAAAACATGCGCCCACAGAATAACAGTACATGCCCACTGACAAATGGGACCAGACGACCTCATCTGCTATCGTCAATGCTAGGAAATACGTAAATAAATAAAATGAAAACAAAAGAGGCAGTTCGTCTTAGAACTTTCGAAGACTCTCCTATTCTCCGAAGCCCCCCGTCCCCCGAGCCCTTCAGCGAGGAAAGGAGAGAAGCCAGCCGCCACTGCCGCCGCCGGTCATGTCGGGTGGGATCGCGCGCGGCCGCCTAGCGGAGGAACGCAAGGCATGGCGCAAGAACCACCCCCACGTCCGTGCCTGCCTCTTGACCCACCTCCCCTTAATATCTCGCTTTGCGCCGCCGCCGCCCGATTCGATTCTCGATCTGATCCTCTTCCTGTCCTGCAGGGGTTTGTGGCGAGGCCGGAGACACTGGTCGACGGGTCGGCGAACCTCATGGTCTGGAACTGCACCATCCCCGGCAAGCAGGGGGTAAGCGCCCGTCCTTTCTGATTCGATCCCGCTCGATTTGCGGGACAAAGATGGGGATTGTTGCAGGTTCTGCTCTGTTGGATCATGCATGTAGGGGATTTTAGGTTCTGGGTCTGCTGTGTGCCTTTTGCAGGTCTCTTGTGTGAGATCTTAGATTAGGTTATAGTCTATATATAATATCGAAACACACGGTCCTTTGTAATTTACTATTGCTCATTGTACTTCTTATCAACTCGCTAGGCGCTTGGTTAGATGAACCATGTGTTCCACTTCTTTTTTTATTGACGGTAATTTAGGAGTTACGCTTTTACCTTACCCTCGCCCCTAAACGCTTATCTTACCATGCTCAAGATAGGTAAGTTTCTTCACATATGGAGTTGCCTTAGGAGTTCAATTACCATCTGAAAGTATCAAGTCGCAACTTGAATTTTCCCCATGACTATCACTAGACTCTGTCTAGTGAAGCTGCTTAGTATGGTTCACCCATGTCCAGAAATTGAAAAACCGCCAGGATTCAGGAAGGGATATATGAATAATGTGTTTCTTTTGTGGTTATCCATGTCACTGGCTGGATCTACTCGTTTTAGTTGTTCAATTTATGCCACATCCCCACTGCCATCAGTATTTGCTCATATTAAGCCTGCTGTTTTGTACCATATCCCATTGCTGTCAAAATCTTCATATCGTGCTCCTTATGAAATGTTGTTTCTTCATTTTTTATAACTTGATTTCTCTATACAGTTTATAGGATAGGAAAAAAAAAAGAAACCTTAAAACATTGAGATGCAGTAATTCTACTTGATTAGGAACCTTACCTTTTTTTATACTTCCCAGGGTTGGGAACCTTACCTTTTCTAGATTCGATGTTTCAAATGATGTGTGATCATGCTTTTTAATCTTGCATATTTCTTTTTACTATGTTTCCTTCCATTTGTTTCCATCTAAACATATCCTGTGTTGAGTGTTTCTCTCCATTTTTGCTATGGATGTGGTTCTAATTACTATGGTTATTTGCAGACTGATTGGGAAGGTGGATACTACCCTCTTACCCTTCATTTCAGTGAGGACTACCCTAGCAAACCTCCCAAGTGCAAGTTCCCACAAGGTTTTTTCCACCCGAATGTATATCCCTCAGGAACAGTGTGCCTCTCGATTCTTAATGAGGATAGTGTAAGAGTTCAATCTACATAAGTTTTTGTTTAGCTCTAAGCTCGCCTTATAATTTTCTGTTCTGTTTTTATAATTTTAGGGTTGGAGACCGGCTATCACGGTCAAGCAGATTCTAGTTGGAATACAGGACCTGCTTGATCAGCCCAATCCAGCTGATCCTGCTCAGACTGATGGTTACCATCTTTTCATCCAGGTTAGAAAGAAAAACTAAACAAGATTCTGCTTTCATTCATCATGTCTATTTTTCAGCTTTCTTGATTTTTGAAAAAATCTCGCAGGATCCAGCAGAATATAAGAGACGTGTTCGGCTGCAGGCCAAGCAGTATCCTGCTATGGTCTGAGATGTTGACATATAAGAGAGAAGATCCATGATCCATCCTGCACATCTGCTTAGTAGTGTGAAATCTCAAAATTATGCATCTGCATATGGATTTGACTAGATATAAGATCTCTGGAGAACTGTCCAGTGTAAACTTCGACCTTTGGTGATGTTGGATATCTGGCATTGGCTTAACAAAATTTGGTTCCTTGTCGGCCATAAGTGCTGGAGTGACTGATGTATTGATGACATTCAGCTGAAATATTTGCTGTCTATAACCTCGTGAAAATGTTTGCTCCTATATTATCATCTGTTCTGGGTTTATATAGTTTATCTGGATTTTCTCTGCGTAAAGTAGCTCATTTGCAAATACACAAGCGGATTGACAGAAGTTGTCGGTCGCTTGCAATATCTGGGATTTCATGATTGGCCCTGTACTAATCGTTGTGCCACCATTTTTTGCATGCTCTAGTTCTCTGATTGAATTGAACGCCAAATTGCTGATATAACTGTTGGGACAACTAAGGTTGGTTGCGTGTGTCACAGTGATTTAGATGCATTTCTGTAAATTTTGTGGTTACATCTTAGAGTACAGTTTCCATCAGGAATGATAAGCGTGATAGCGTCAAACCCTCTGTTCTTCATGTACAGGGGCAACGCGCGACATGCCGTCGCTCATTGAACAAAATGAAATCTACCCCACTCCAGCAACGCTGTGAAGCAGCATCTTCAGGAGAAGTTAATCCTGGCCTCGTATGTGAGTCCCACGCACCAGTTCGCCGGCGTGACGTCGGTGGCGACGATGGTCTGTTTGGTGGTGTAGGAAGTGAGCTTGAAGCTGAGCGGCTGGCCGCCGAGCTGCGCGAAGGCCTGGTACGAGGCGCCCCAGTTGTGGCTCATGCGAATCCACCCGGTGCTACCGCCGCTCTTCACCCACATCTCTCCGACGTCGCCGGCGCCGGCCACGTTCGTCACATAGGCCAGCAGCCAGTACGCGTTCCCCTGCAGCGCGAACCGGATGCCTCCCTTCCTCACGCACGGCACCCTGTCAACAAGAACGGCGTGATCATCAGTCAGCGCAAATGGCAAGTCACGGGTCGGGGTGAACGGGAGCAGCCAGCAGCAACAATCGAGCACGGCGGCTTTACTTACCTGCGGTACATGACGGGGACGATGCCGGCGCGCCACTCGGCCATCTTCATGAAGGCCGGCTTGGACAGGTCGAAGTGGGTGCGCGGCGGGTTGCACCACCCGCCGTTGTTGGAGTCCTGCGCCCAGTTGGGCGGGCACAGATTGGTCGCGGTCACCGTGATCACCGGCGAGCCCCTGAGGCACGACGGCGAGCCCGTGCACCGCATCTGGTAGCACGTCCCGCACCCGTACCCGTCCTGGAACAGTGTCGTGCTCAGCGCCGCCGTGTCGGTCCCGTACCCGGTGTTGTACAGGTTGCCGTACCCGCAGGCGCCGCCTGCATGCCCCAAAAACATGTAATAAGCGAATGACAAACCCTAGCAGTAAACGACCGTGGCGCGCAGCTACAACTTACAACACTCGTGTGCCGCGAGCCGGCCGGGGATGTGAACAAAAGCTACTTACCCATGGTCTCGGCCGCGGTCTCGTCGCCGTAGAACGTGGCGTGCGCCGAAGTCCACTGCATCGCCCTGAACCTGGCGTTCGCGGAGACGGCCATGCTGGCCAGAGAGATGAGAACGGCCACGACGACGGTGGATGCAGACGCCATTGCCGTTTTGGTTTTGCCTTTGCTCGTGGTGGTGTTGCTTATTGGCCTCTGCAGAGCAACGCATCAACCAAGTGTATTTATGGATTGCATTTGATCAATCAGAGGGGTGGTTGGTAATGATTGGACAAGACCGCATTGCTGAAAACTTCGCGCAGCAACGTGCCCGCACATCGGCCGACCGTGGACATTTGTACGGTGCGCTTCGCGTACGTGCGGGCAAGAAACAGAGCTGTACTCTGTTGCTCTATCCGTTATTGCAGGTATTGCGAATGTCCTCTGATCACAATGTTGTCGTCCCTTCGGATTTGGGAATGCCGAGAATGTGGAAAATGGTAGTTGCCGGGTATGCAATATGGCAGACACGACGGTCGACAAGGTCTTGAAAATATTTTTTTTTAATTTGTAAAATAGTTTTTGATATTCACATGTCTCACATATAGTCAGTCAACTTTTATTGTGCCGATCGCATCGCAGGAACGGTGCAACCGTCTTATCATCCATTAGATGGTGCAATTGCTGCCATGAACATTTCTGATCGTCTGACCTTGGAAAGTGGAGAGCTTTAGTTTCTATTTGTTCATAAAAAATGCATTTTGTTTCTAGTCAATCTAAATATTGAGACGGTTGAGTTAAATAAATGTAATTGCAATATCCTACATTTACTGAAAGTATGATTTCAGGAACGACTGTTCTACATTTGCAACAAAATAAAACAAGAAAAAAAAGGAAGCAATTACGTTGTACTCTCTCCATACTCAGTTTTAGAGGGCGTTTAAGACATGATTATATATTTGCAACAAAATAAAACAAGAAAAAAGGAAAGCAATTAAGTTGCTCCACCTGATTGGTTGCTACGCTTCCACCAAGACTTGAGGTTGGGAGTTCGACTCCAACATCCTCATTTTTTAACTGCACTTCTGCCAAGACGTGAGAACGTCCGCCTTTGTAAAAATGCTGGTTTTTGTAGAACACACTTTAAACTGAGTATGGAGAGAGTAGACAAGATGAGTAAAGATGCACTCATTCCTCATTTATTCAGAAATGTATAACGAACAGAGAGCTTGCAATCACTGTTCGGACAGAGATTTTTGCCCTGAAGAAACTGGAAAGGCATTGCCCCTAGAGTTTTATTCAATTTTGACAGAGACATCATTCCTTGTGTCTTTTTTTTTACGTAAATATCTGATGGAATCGAACTTTCCAGTTCCAGCTAGGATGTCGATATAGTTGAGATGCTGAGACCTCCTAAGCAGCAGAACAACTCAACAGACGCATGAACTGGTTACAAAGTGTTTATATAGTTTTGGAAAAATTGTCTGTATTGCATTTGAATGTAAAGCAAGGTTTACAATGTACAACGCTCACATCAAACTCACCGTTCCTAATTGGACGGGGGCAACGCGCAAGTACATGTTTGAACTCAAAACGGAAATGTGACTACGAAAACAGTGGAGCAGGCAGAAGAGCAGAGCGTCCTGACTCCTGAGTATCACAGCTCCTGCAACTCCTGCTGCCAAAAATGAAATGGCGCACTCCATCCATCTATCTATCTAAGAGTTAAGAGAAGTTCACACGGGCCTGGTAGGTGAGCCCGAGGCACCAGTTCGCCGGCGTGACATTGTTCGCGATGATGGTCTGCTTGGTGGTGTAGGACGTGAGCTTGAAACTTAGCGGCTGGCCACCGAGCTGCGCGAACGCCTGGAACGCGGCGCCCCAGTTGTGGCTCATCCGTATCCACCCGCCGCGTCCGCGCTTCACCCACATCTCCCCCACGTCCCCCGCGCCGGCCACGTTCGTCACGTACGCCAGCAGCCAGTACGCGTTCCCCTGCAGCGCGAACCGGATGCCCCCCTTCCTCACGCAGGGCACCCGGCGGTACATGACCGGCACGATGCCTGCGCGCCAGTATGCCATCTTCATGAAGGCCGGCTTGGACAGGTCGAAGTGGCTGCGCGGCGGGTTGCACCACCCGCCGTTGTTGCTGTCCTGCGCCCAGTTCGGAGGGCACAGGTTCGTCGCCGTCACCGTGATCACCGGCGAGCCACGGTTGCACGACGGCGAGCCCACGCAACGCATCTGGTAGCATGTGCCGCAACCGTACCCGTCCTTGAACAGTGTCGTGCTCAGCGCCGCCGTGTCGGTCCCGTACCCGGTGGCGTACAAGTTGCCGTACCCGCACGCGCCACCTGCGGAATGAAGACTTACTATTAGCTAATGCCAGGTGCGAGGAAGGAATGATCGTGTCAGACTGCCAATGCAACGTACCCATGGTCTCCGCCGCGGTCTCGTCGCCGTAGAACGTGGCGTGCGCCGGAGTCCACTGCATCGCCGTGAACCTTGCGTTCGCGGCAGTGGCCATGACGACCAGAGAGATGGAAAGGGCCAAGAAGGATGTTGATGTTGAGGCCATTGCTCTGATTTTACTTCCCCTTTGCTGTTTTTGCTTGAGCTCTGCATACCAAGGGGGTGAGGCGAGTGTATATATAGTGGCTCAGCAGGCACTGGACGGATCGAACAGATACAGAGTGGTAGTTGCTGAAGATTGGGAACGATGAACAGCACTGTTCACGACTCGACGTGGGGCGCACATACGCGAATCGTGGACATTTGTACGGTGCATTAGGCATACGTGCGGGCAAGAAACCGAGCTGTACCCTGTTATTCTACCCATTATTGCAGGTACGGCTCATTGCATATTTGCAATTGTCTTCTGATCACAATCTTTTTTAATAATTTTCGTCCTTTTAGATTGGGGAGGATGTTTTATAGCTTACCTGCAGACTTTCCGGGCCATACAATATGCCGAACATACCGGCCGACAGGGTTTTGAAAAGATTTAATTTCGTTTAAGCTGTTAAAATATCCTGTGCTGATAAATAGTCAACTTATGTTGTTGTCCCGGCTTCATCTCAGAGAAGATGCAATCCTTAATCCCCTTCAAGCACCTGCTGCAGATGCGCAGTGTGATCATCTGAATTCAGATGTGGTTAGGTACTAGAGTTTTGGCTTTTTTTGTCACAAAATTTGTGTTTATCGTCGAAGTCAGTCACAGAATTGATGTCAATGTTAAAATGAATTTCATTTCAATGTTTTAGCACTGGCTCAACACAGTCATCTCAATGTTGTTGTACTTTTCCGTTTGGCGGCTAGACATTTTCAGTATGGTGTTAATAAATCGCTGACCTTGTATTACAAAAATGTTGACATGACATTAAACAATTGGCCATGCACATATTTTCTTCTTTCGCAAGCCACAATCTGGGAACTTGTCAAGATAAAATTCAAAACTTATTGGTATGGGACTACAAAAAATTATCATATACTAGCATGTAAAAACGTAAGAGGTATATGTTTTGTTCAGCCATACCATATAGCATGTAAAAATTTTCAGAAATTGAACAGAACTATACATTTCCCACTAAGAGGTGTTAAGAACAGAATCCGATTTAAGAAAGAAAGAATCATACATTTCCATTTTTGGCTTCTTTCCCACTAAGAGGTGTTAACAAGATCATAGCAAGCAATTTTATTCCTAGGAAATGTCTCTTAAAAACAGAGAGACAAGGATCAATACCACAACTCAGGACTCACTTAAAGCATTGAAATCACAGCAAAGAGGAAACTGACAGGTAACAATTTCACCACGTTACCACACTCAAACTATTCTATCCTCGTCCTTCAGGTTCCTCTGGTTGGCAGTTTCCACACAGCCACATCCAACAGATGATTCATGCTTCATAGAATCTATAACATTACCTATATCCATATCCGACATTAGGCGGGTATGGTTGATCAAAACGCGACATCTGCTGCATTGGAGGCACTGACATGGTGCCAAAGTTTCCGTCCCTCTTGTCCAGCTCCACCTTGTGCTGTGTCTGAAGAAGCAGTGCAATATCATCATAAGAATTCAAGTATCAGATAATGTATTACCTGAAACTACGAAAGTGACAGTGCAATTACCTGCATACATGAGCAAACCCTGCACACGGAACAGGGACAGGGTTATTATCAAAGAGCTCGCTGTTTCAGAAAAAAAAACTAGGACTTGGGTGAGGGGTACTTACGTCCAGTACACCATGTCAGACATGCAGGAGATGACATGAGCAACCTCTGAAAGCTCACTGTTGCCGACAATGCAGGCGACTAGGGAGCAGATGCAGGCGAGCTGTTGGAGCAGAAACATGAAGCTCTGCAGTAATTCGGAGAGTTGTAGCTTTTAGTCCTCAGATTCGGCAAGAGATATCTCTTAAACGGGTAAACAGAAGACGAAGTCAACAGTACTTACGATGATGCAGTTGTCGCACTGAGTCGTCTGGATGTTGAACTCGTCTTGCAGCAAGAACCGGGTGGAGGCGACTGAATTGCCGAAACAGCAGAACACCTGGAGAAAAGATATGGCATGATCAGCTGGATTTGTTCAGATTCAGTTTACAGCTGCATAGTAAGATTGTACACATGTAAGTGCACCTACTGCAAGAAAAAAAAAGAGCAATGTTATAAGTCGAACTCAATTTGTCCAACCAGCGTCTAATCAATATAAAATCATCACGTGAGGTCAAAATAATTATACTCCCTCTATTTTAAAATTGTTATCGTTATTAACTTTTTTGTGAACTTTAACCATTCGTCTTATTCAAAAAATTATCTTAAATACATAAAATTATTAATTATATTATAAGTCTATCTAATAATAAAACTAATCATTAAAAAATATATAATAATTTTGAAAATATTTTGAATAAGACGAACAATCAAAGGTAATGAAAAAAATCAATAACAACAATAATTTTGGAACGGAGAGAGTATATATTTTGGTTAAATACTGGTTGCATGATTGAATTGTACCTATAACATTTCTATAAAAAACGGAGACTAGAAAAACATGTGTTTTACCTCGGTTGCAAGGCAGATTTCGGGGCACCGGCTCTCGCCGCACTTGCCACTGCATGGCATGTACCCGGCGCAGCACACGTATCTTGACATGTCGTTGTAGAGCGCGCGTCTTCGCAGCATGTAGGACACGCACGGACCACTGGAGAACAAGGAAAGGCAGAACCGGTAGTGTTCAGAATCAGATCTTAATCAACAGGCAACAAAACCTACACAGAAGTTCAGAGACTCGAAGCAGAGCTCCTCCACTCACCACCACAGCGACAGGCAGCACCCTGTTGGATCGAAACAAACATCAGTTTCTCAATCACACAGTGCGCGGCGGGAACAAGCAGAACAAGATCACGCAGGAAGCAGATCAAAAGGAGAATCATGGAGCCACGGTCGATACACACATGGGAGGTCCGCCGTGACGGCGTTGGTGAGGTCGGTGTGCCAGACGTTGCGGTAGCTCTGCCGCAGCTGCATCTTCTCCAGCATCGCCTCCGACCGCGCCATCTCGCCGCCTGATCGGAACAACCTCTCCGGTCAGGTGTGGCGGGCTGGAGCACTGGCACGGCCAGGAACGTTTGCCTAGGCTGCTCTGTTAATTTAACGACGCGAATTCCTTCTTCAGTAAGGTCCATGCCGGCCGGTTGTTGGAAGCTTCGACCGGTCCACCGTGACGACCGAAGGAAGGCGGACAAGGAACGGCACGACACGGGAGTGGAGCAGCCACTGAGGTTTGAAACGTTGCTATAGTATAGCTTGGAGCGCGGAAGAAGTTCGCGGGAAAAGTCCGTGCAATTGCGCGTGCGCCAGGGGAGCCGGCGGCGCCTCGTTGCGTGCTTTTGGCGTAATCGCGGAGAGAGTTGGACTCCGGCCAGGGTCGTCGTCCATGTCTGATTTGTGCCCGCGCATTGTTGTTCCAAATGGCGGTCAAGGGCGGGCAATGAACACCAATAGCCATGTCGGCCGCTGGCTGGGCGAATGCGCCGATTGACCCGCCCGCCGGTGGGTCGTGTGATCCAGCTAATGGAATTACACGTCAGGACGCTGAAAAAATGTCATTGCAGCCACACGCGATACATCCTTGTTCGACACGCCGCACACATGCAGCTAATTCTGTCCAAACTGGCCGCCTGACATGACCCGGCCCAAACATGAAATGGTATGATCCATTTAATTTTGGCACGACCACTCGCTTGCTCTGCCTTGGTGTTGCTGAAAGGTGTCCTACGCATGGCCTGACCGCCTGATGGCGAGGTGCGGGCAAGAACCAGGCGGCTCGACGCGTGGGAGGAGTTGCGGCGGCCACGTGGGTGGGGAGCGTATGCACGGTGCGGTTGAGGAGCATTGATGATGGAAGCACAGGCGGGGATATACTGGCCAACGGACTGTGCCGGACCGTGCCATTTCTTTGACGGGTCATATCGTGCCGGCCCGACAGCCCCGCGTTGAAGCCCAAATATGGTATGATTCGTCTTACACGAATCGTATCGGTCTATCGGCCCGACATGATATTCGGCCTGGGCTGATTCGGAGCCTACTTAATTTTTATATATCTAATTTTTTCTCAACAAAATGATATTTTTAATAGATAAAATATTTTTTATCAATAAATTTAAACTTAAAAATATGATTTTCAGTATAAATATTAAAAAATTAATCATTTTATTTGACAGACCGTGTCGGACTGGGCCGTGCTTCACGGGCTAAACGGGCCACCTCATAGGCTAAGTAAACCATGCTAAACGGGTCGTGTCTAGGCCGGCACGGCGGGCCTGCAGCTAGGCCCAGGCACAGCCCATGATGGGTCACGGGCCAGCATGACCCGTCTAACTTCGGGCTGTGCTGTGCTCGGATCGGGCCAAAATAGGCGGGCCTCGTGCCGGCCCATTTAACCCAGCCCACTTGACCAGGTATAGGTGGGGACCGGCGGCCGCCATGCTTGGGCGTACGGAGCGAAGAGCCTAGGAGGGACAACGGTGACAACATGCTAGGGCACGATACGGGCGAGGAGCGGTGGAGGTTGCAACGCGAGTAAGGACCAGTGACTACCGTGCTTCGACGTGTGGCGATAGAGGAGCCCAGGGGCAGCAGTGTGCTCGGCATGATGCGGGCGAGAAGTAGCAAAGAGCAGTGGTGACGGCAACGTGCTCATCGCGATGCGGGCGAGGAGCAGCGGCAACGACTTGCTTGGGCGAGGTCTCGAGGATGACCTAAGGTTGGTTCTTGCCTAGGGAAGAGTGGTCTGGGAGCCTGGGAGTGAAGGACTAGCATGTGCTGCTTACTGGGACGTGCTTTAACAGACCAATAATGGGCTTTACGTGCCTGATGTTAAACGGGTCATGCCCGTGCCACCCATTGAGTCATGTCCTTGACCCAAGCCTAGCACACAACCTCGTGTTGAGCTGGCCTGAAACGATATTAACCAAGTTGTGCCGTGCTTGAACAGAATAAAAAATTGCATGCTTCGGGTCGACCTGCTTGGCACCGCAACAACACTACTACATGCAGCCCCCTACACGCAATACCTCCTCCTTTTAGGAACGGCCCCATTAGCTATTGGACTGGTTTATTCCGAATACGGAAACATTTGGCCCAACACAAAGCCTATGCGTCATGAGTTAACACTGACATTTCTAATTTGTTTAGCACTTCTATTAGTAACTCATTTAAAAAATATATTTCTAATACTAGTAGTAGATTTGTTTTTTTTTTTTTGTGAGTGGAGTAGATAGTTCATCCTATCACATTCCGAATACAGGCAAATCGCATTGTTTTTCTCTTCTCCTGTGAAGACAAATTGCATTGTTCTTGTCTACCTAGCTGGCACAAAACTGTACGGGAGATCATCTATCGTTTGTCCTTTCGGGTCCCAAGTGCAGTGCAGACATATCAGTACTCATTATGTAACTGTATTAAACAAGAAGAAATGATATTTATCATCGTGCCAGCTCTTGTTCCGTGATAACCCAAAGCTATCCGCTGGCCTATGCACGTACAAACAAGGTTAGTTTACACAACGTATCCAATAATCCAGGTGTACGAATCGTACCGTACCACCTCCCAGATCAAAAATGCATTCCGGAACCAAATACAATCCCCAACTCCAGCTCCATAATAATGTCTCTAGTCTCGAGTCGCTCGGCTAGCTGTCAGTGCAAAATCCTCGATAAAAAAACAGGCGCTTGCTGCTTCAATCCTGTCAATTCGTTGGCTTGGACTGGTTCGTCCGAGTGATCGGGTCTCCTGCCAGCAGCAACCTGATTGATGATCACACTCTCGCATAATGCAGGAGCGGTTGGATAGTTTAATTGGCTTCTGTTAGCGGTTACTGGGATGCGCTCCACATGGCTGTTCCGAGTTCTAGAACGACTAGATATATCACCATAGAAGCAGAGCAGATAGGTACGCGACTGGACGGCGCTGTGCCACTCGAACCCGATCGATAGCTATGTGAACCTCGCGCGTCTCCAGCGCGCGCCATGTGGTTCGTCTACGTCCCTGAATGAATCTGTTTAGCTTGGCCGGTTGGCTCTGTGCCTTTGTCTCTTAGGCTCGTACCGGCACGTACGCCATGGCCGCCGTGTGTCCGCCCGCAATTGCACCGGCCAGTTTGCCGTCATCAGGGAGCTGATTGGGACGGCAACCGCAATCATTCGAGGGGAACAAGATCGCAAAGTACAAAAATCTTGGCCTAAAACGCAGCTAACGTTCGTCTGAAAGTAGAAACCGTTGCGAATTGGGAGACAGTACTTTTTGAACGTCGACGATGATATGCAACAGTTTTTTTTTTTCTTCACCTGCAACACTGCATGTCTGCATGTTAGGGGGGAAGTGCGATGGACCGAGAGTCCGAGCTCCGGAGACCTGGACCAGGCCACGACGACTAGGGAGTCCAACTTGGACGGAAACTGGGAACCCGTTCCTGTTCCCACTCACACGCTGATACGGGGTGACACCCCTGATCGGAACCGTGTGTTTTAATTTCCACACGCCGTTAAATAAACGACGAGCCGGCGGGCCGAAGTTTCGGTGCGTACGTTTGTGCGGCTGTTCCGGCCGTTTTAAGGCAGTCGCCGTTGCGCGGGTAAAGGTCAAACCAAGCTCCCGACGCCACCTCCCGCCCGCGCCGGGACACGACACAAAGACTTCCTTCTCGACCCAACCGTCCGGTCCCGTCCGTCGTCCTCAACGCGGCGAAGCAAACCAGCAGATCTTTCGTCTCCTCCGCAACCCATCCGCTTCGCTTACAAGAGTCCGACACACCCAACCGCACTGCCGCCTGATCACAACTCGGGAACCGAACCCACTCGATCTCGATCTCGATCGGTGGCGGCTGGCGGGCGGCGACCATGGAGAAGCAGTTATTGCCGCTGGTGCACAAGCACGCGCACGGCGGCGGCGAGCGGATGTGGGAGCGGCCGTGGCGGTGGGCCAAGACGGCCTTCTTCGTCGCCGCGATGCTGGCCTCGCTCCTGCTCGTCTGCGCGCCGCCGCTGCTCGTCGTGATCCTCGACCTCGCGCTCCCGCCCGCGCTCTTCTCCGCGACCCTCCGCGCCGGCGGCTCGTCGTCGTTCGCCGCGGCGGCGGCGGCGCAGGCGCGGGCGTTCGACTTCCGGTCATCGCTCGTCGACCTCCCCGCCCTCTCCGCCGCGCGCGCCTTGATCATCCTCTGTGAGTAGCGCCGTCTGTCTCTTCCTACTAGTACACAGTAGGGCTACCTACAGCATCAATCAATTCGAGTCCATGTCGACCTGAATTCAACAACTGATGATCAAGTCGTGTTGCAGGCGCGTACGCGTTGTACGGGGGAGGCGAGGCCTACTTCTGGGTGGTCGTGGCGTGCTCCACGGGGTCCCTGTCCTACGCGCTGGCCAAGGCCGCGGCCATGCTGCCGCGCCATGCCGTGACCGTCGCTGTCCCGGAGGCCATGATCGGGCTGTCGCTGACGCTAGCCGTCGCGCACCTGGCCGTCGCGTACCGGACCAGCTGCCGAGAGCGCCGCCGGCAGCTCGTGTACAGAATCGACGTCGAAGCGGTGAGCATAACTAACTAATCCCCTTGGCTGTACCTCCCCACCTGCGAACTGCACGTGCTGCCCTTTCTCGGCCCCAAAACTTCCACGCCTGATCAGCAACGCAACGCATACGAAAATTTCGAGTTTTTTTTTCGTCCTCGCGTAGTTGCAGCCATGAGCCCACATGAGCATATGGACACGTAGTGGAAAGCATGATTCCCACGAACAATCCAGGCATTTTGTTTTGTTGGTTCATCGACACCCCATCGCCCTCTGCTTTCGGTGACAAAGAGGAGGAGGAAATTAGATTCGCGCGGGCATAGGCATTACCGCGTTCGCTGCATTGTTTACAAGAAAAAGGTTAAGACATGCTAGTTGCACACTTGCTGGATCAGATAAGGATAGCTGCTGACGCACTTGAAAGTACCTTATTCTAATTATTATCTTTATTAACTTTATATTATCGACAAGGCCTTAGCTTAACGACCAGTTGGTTTATGATTTATGGTGTGCAGGTCAGGCTAAAAGGAGGTCATCAAACACCCAAAAGCCTGAAGCAATGTAGTGTATGACACTCTGTCCTCTCATCCTTACAACTAGGAGGTGTGACATATGCAGCGTACACGTAGGCGTCCGGAAGATTTGTTGTAGAGGCGAATTTTGGTTCGTTTGTTATTCGTTATGTGCACACGTTACCTGTATACTCACTGTCGCTGTCGCGAGTGAACGTGTTCTATATTTGTAAATAGTACAAGTCAGCTGTGCTTATTAATCAGTCCGGCCGCCTGCGAGCGATGCAGGACGAGCCGTGTTCAACAACGTCCCCATTCTAAAATTCAGATTCGTGCTGGTAATTCTGAAGATACTAGTCAGCGGCTGAATAAAAATATCATGCTACAAGAAAATTTCGTGTTGTACCAAAAAAACTAGATCTACCAGGGTAAAACCGTCTTAACGGTATTATATTAAGAAGAGAGAACCTTACCTCTCTCTCCCCCTGACTTGGTGACCCCTTTTTTGGTCTGTGTGAGAGCTTCATAGTGCACTAGCCTTTAAATTAGAAGCAAAGTCCGTACCGATTGGCTCCAGACATGGTCTTACACATGTTTTGACTTAGGGGGAAAGACGAGGAAATTTTTTTTAACTTAGTCTAAAAAATTTACTTCTAACAGGAATCGAACCTCAGAGCTAGAAGGTGCTACTAAGACTCCTTACCACTATGATAAAGGCCTACCAACACCAGAAAATATTAACATGCGTGCGAAAGTAGAAAAACTTCGTTTTCACTAAAGAATTTTCAGAAGGAAACATGGAACAGACCACATATGTCAATTGTGATCCACGGCCGCCTCCTAACATCTCAGGCTAGGCTACGTCAGGACAAAAATGAAATGAGACTTCATTCTGAAACCACCAAACTGCTACTTCTAGAAAACAAAAAAAAAAGTCGTATCTTGTCTGAACAAGTTTCTGAAAGTGAATTCAGATAACTTTTGAAGTGTCAGTTCAGACCTGTGGAGAAACACCTTTCAGCCCGTTCAGTGGTGGCAGATGGCCAGGTCTGTGTGTAAAGGTACAACCTGGACTAGATGCTCCAGTTTGATGCATATTTTTCATTTCCAGACATCTCTCGGATCTCAGGAGTTACTGGTTAGGTGTCGTCAAGAGCAGATGCATTCGACGAATAACATAATTGGGTTCGAAGTATTGACGTTTTCATTGAGGACCTACGATTTACGTACTCCGTACAAGGCTTTTGTGGAGAAGTCGCATGCATTTGGCAAGCATGTCTCTTCCAGTATGTGTTAGCCTTTGGAAAGGTGCGGCATGCAAGAATGCAAGATGCTACCATGAGAAGGAAAAGGAAATTTCCAGATAAACCTGAAGAAGCCTTTAAGCTCTAACCAAAAAATGTTGGGTTTTTTTTTTTAGCAAAAACCAAAATGTTGGTGACTTGGTGGAACGGAGAAAAAGGCCGGCCCATTTTTTACCACTGCTCAGGCCCATGAAAGTGTTTTCCCAAGCCCATTCCTGACCACTGCTCAGGCCCATGAAAGTGCCATTCATCGTCTCTGTTTCTTCATTGCTCCAAGATTCACGGAGATGTTTTAAATTGCTAATTTTCAGTTGAGTAAAGGTTTGGATAATTTTTAATCATTGGATTTAGATACAATGATTTATAATTATTATATAGGTAATATTAAAAAAATTCAAAATATAAATTAACAGACCATTGAAAGATTTCACTTTAGGACATATGAAATAGAAAGGATTCATGGACACGTAGCAGTATGTCTACATGGCCATGCATTTCCTCTATCCGTGTCGTCAGTCTTTGCGTCGATGTGAAATCAGCTACACCTTCAGATTTCATCGGTATTGGATAAACTGGTCAAATGGTTCCATTAGTCGCACGCTCCATATTTTGGTATTTATGAATCTCCCTAGCTTCCAGCAGTACAGTAGTAATGAATTGGCACTTGATGCGGACGTTGATATGTCTTTGTCACTTGCATCCCATTGTCTGTTCCCTGTTGTGAATAACACACCGAGTCGTGTGGCCATGATTTATGTAGTCTAATAACAAAAATATTATTAGCAATTGACGAACTAAAGATGAATAAAAATCTACTGCTTGTTGGCCGAGGGAACGTAAGTTGACAGTTCATGGGGATGAGAGTTTCCGAGTAATTGGCACCCTGAGTTGAAACAGATACTTGCTTGGAACGTCATAATCTCCAAAAACTATCCACTGATTTTTCAGTTATGCATCATTATTTGCGATCGATTTTCATCTTTTGATTCTACTTTCCGACAAATCAAAAAATGCACCGAACTCGCTGAGAGTGCGACTAGAATGAGCTTGACTAGTATAAGGTACTGCATACATCAAACGTCCACATATATGCTGTCGAAGATATTCCTTTTGGTAGATCACAAGTCTCCAGATATGGTGTCAAAGATATTGCTTTTGCTTCCCTAGTTGTTAGTTGTAGCAGGGTGATGAACAAGCTCGGGCCTGACAATCATGCTGGATTAGTATATGTAACTTCGGTTGTAATTCATTATCTTCCTCTGTAATGAATGGCGGTGTTTCTACCTTGTTTTGAAAAACAAATGTCATAAAAACAAATCTCCCGAGGTGAAGAAGATACGCAGCGGCCATCAAGTATGGCTCGTGATATGTAGTTTGGTCATCAACCTTTTTCTCTTTTAATGAAAAGATATGCAGCTCTCTTGCATATTCTAGAAAGATCTCCCGATGTGAAAGACATGTTCTTTCACAAGCTTCCATAGCTACTACCCCCTCCATATTTAGTTGATGACGTTAGGATAATGGTTTCAATTTATTTTTAAATCAAAAATACTGTCTTACAAACATCAATCTCAAAAACTGAAGGCATCGCCTATGATTAATTGATCGAACTCGAGAAGATGCATAACTAGCAATGCTTGTGTCATCTTTCATGATCGAGAAGTCTAGACACACACCAATATTCAGTGCCAAATAACAGTTCAATTAGTTAGTTGAAAGGAATTTGGTGAAACAGACTAAAAGAGAACAAACTGGATATTAACAAGAGCAAAAGGTATTCTCTTACATTCAGGTTCATGGTCATGTCTCACGCGGGTTGTGTGCATACATAGGCGCATGAGCGCAATTCGGTTGTGATCTCGCATCAGTCTATAAATGCCAAGTGCGTAATAAGCATAACCACAAATGTAAACGTACTGAGATATGAATTTAGTAAATAACATTGCAAAATCCAAAATAGCAACCAATTAATGTTGTCTTATACGGATGACTGCACCATATTGTATTAAGAGCTAGGATTATTTTTTAAAATTCTTTCCACCCTGGTAACAAGTTAATTATGAGTGCAGGCAAGCAACAATCCAACGTCAACAGCGACGTCGTGGATCTTGTTCATTCCTTTAGCACAAACAAGATTTTTATTGGTAGAAAATGACACGGGCAATTTGGGTGAAAGAGACACACTGCTCAGGATTACTATATCAGGTAGGTTGCTCTTAAGATGAACAATGTATATATTATATTCAGAGTGATCTGTTCTGGCTTGAAGTGGAGCTTGCTGTTTGTTGAGTTTTACAAAGTGGAGAGGGAGGTTTGTTAGAATATTAATATATTCCTGCATCTAATAAACACAGAATGTACAAAAAAAAATTTATCATGATGCTCATTTCCATTAATGATTAGCTATAGCTTTTGTTGAAGTTGGGAAGTTTGAAGCAACGGGCACGAGCATGCACTCCTCTCCTCTGAATGTATGCTGCACATCCTACTCGGCTACTCCTATCAATATGCACGAGATCTTGAGATTGACAAAGTCCCTGCCGTGCTAGGGTAGTAAGCTAGTTTACACATGCACAAGACAATAACATTTCTTTTTCATGTATCCCCCACAATGCATCTTCTCTTCTTTCGAAAATTCAGTCTTTGAGAAAAAAAAAACCCTGCACAGTAACTTTCATGCCGAAGCTATAAAAATAAATCTTGAAAAATCAGATGGCACTTAGCGAGGAGCTAGGCTCACGATTTGGTAGAGATGTCTCATCACACACCCCTGGAGCAGCTTTGGTCTGTTTCTAAAAAAATGATTGACATTAATTTATTCTTTTCTATACTGCCGTTTAGTATAAGAAGTCCAAGCTTCTTTCACACGGCACACTACGTATCCAGACATTTGAACACTCAATCAGTAACTCAATTCACACTGCTTCTTATGTAATCGGATACACTTATATATGCGCCCATACAACACGAGAAACCAACGGAAGTGTGAGGAGTAGCAAAGAATACTATTTTTTTTTCGTGAAAAGGAGTAGCAAAGTTACTACCTTCAGCACGAGATATTATATTACGCACTGAATCAGCTTGGAGATGAAGCAACGCAATCAAGGGTAGACGCATGATCGCGACGCAGGCAGTCACACATAGGATCCGGTCCCAGCTGCGGTCCCACCACCACCTTTCCCATTGGCCGTGTGGTTATTTTAACAGCGATTAGTTGGTAGCCGTGGATCATTCTCTCCGGCCTGTGGCCGCGGCCGTGTGCCGACTGCCGACGTCCGTAGCGCTGTGCACGCAGCAGCTGCGCTGACTAGTCTCGCTCCGCACGTCAGTGAATCAGTGATGCTGCACTCTGCTTGGTACACCATACACCTCGCACGGAAGGATGCTGTACCACGATTGCCGGTAGCATCAGAGCACGGGGGGGAGAGAGACGCTCAGCGGCCGTCGTCGAGGGCTCTAGCTTGACGCGTCAACCGCCACACCTAGCTAGCTAGCTATAGCCCGGCCGGCCGTTGGAGCCAGCTACTCACCGAGCACGCGATCGAGCAGGTCTCGTTCGTAACGCACGGAGTGTGTATGTACCAGAGCTATAGCTGGACCGGGACCATCTATCTATATCACGATCGGCTCCCCTCTCATCTTGCCGGAAAGTATATGGCCCTGCGCTCGCCATCGCGCAAAGGTACGTCGCGCGTCGCCGTCTCGCCTTTGCTTCTCTTCCGTTCCCTCCCCCGGTCCTCTCGGTGCGGTCTGCACTTATTCATCTGTAGCATCGATCTCTGGTTTTCCGAGCTACGCTAGCTTTGATCCCGAGCTCTCCACTTCCTCCAGTGTGTGACACCAAGCTAGAATCGGAGCAAAATAAAGATGGCGCACCACCACCACCATCTTGGCCTGGCGTACGCGGACTACTTTGCAGCGGGCGGCGGCGGGGCGACGGTGGTCGTGCCGGAGGTGGACGCGGATCACCACCACCACATCTACGGCGTGCACCACCACCAGCCCGAGGCGGAGACGTTCGTCCCGGCAGGGATAGCGGCAGACAATAAGTCCGGGCTCGGCGGCCACCACCACTTCGTCGACCTCGGCGAGCACGCGCACCACGCGACGACGTTGACGTCGCTGTCGCTCCACGGGCCGGCGGCGGAGGCCGCGTCGTCGCTGGCGACGGTGCACCAGCACCAGCACCACCAGCTCCGGCAACTCCAGCACCAGGCGTGGCCGCCGCAGCAGCAGGACGCGTGGCACCTCGTGCGCGGCTCCAGGTTCCTGCTCCCGACGCAGCAGCTCCTGCAGGAATTCTGCGGCCTCCCCGTGGAGACCACCAGCACCGCGGCTTTGAATAAGCCGCCGACCAAGGATCCGGCGAACGAGGGCGGCTCGTCGTCCGCGGCCGCACCAGTGCCGGCGCGGATCCAGGCCATGGACGCCGCCGAGCTGCAGCGGCTCAAGGCCAAGCTCTACACCATGCTCGACGAGGTCAGCAACCCTTCTCTAATTACTCATCTCAGTCACGTGTCATACTGTCATGTCAACACACCCCCAATCGACCATCCACGGGATCATCGGCGTCCGAACTCCGAAGCACCCGTTCAATCCGTCCTTGGAAATCCAAATTTAACAGCTCCAGGAAAGTGGGTGCTCACTCAGTAATGGCTTGGCTTGGCCCAGGGAAGGATCCTGGGACAAGCACAGCGGCGCAGTCTCGTTCTGGGGCCTCACCCCTCCGATTCTGGAAACCACCATTCCTTCGCTTTTGCTGCAGCATGCAGGTACAGTGCAGCTCGGTATCCCCTGCAGGATTGGCGCCCGAGAGAGCCCATGATGATGACCCGGTAGAACTGCAGCTGCCCCAGATCTCTGCAGAGCGCTATAGCGACCACTGCTCCCCAATCCCTCTTCTTAACTTTTTGGCCACTGCGGCAGTGCCCATCTCCTGTGCTCGATCGTCGTCTTAATACCTGCTTTCCATTCCTATGTACACTGCACACTTGTACAGTGGAGTTCATCGGTAGGTGGAGCTTGGTCACTGCAGAGTTCCATGGTGCAGTGCAGCACTGCTGCTCTAGTCAAAGTCATGTGCATCTCGATCGGCCCCAGGCCAGGCCAGTAGAACAGCCACAGTATCATCACTGCAGGAAGCTGTTGGTAGTAGACGCGTTGCACCTACTGTTACATTGCCATACTAGATGTAATCGACTTGCATGGTGATTGATCTGCTGGCGCTATGATGCCGCTGCAGGTGGACAGGCGGTACAGGAGGTACCGCGAGCAGATGAGGGCGGTGGCGGGGTCGTTCGAGGCGGTGGCCGGGGCGCGGGCGGCGGCGGCGTACACGAGGCTGGCGTCGCGCACGATCTCGAGGCACTTCCGCACCCTGCGGGACGGCGTGGCGAGGCAGGTGGAGGCGGTGCGCGGGGCGCTCGGCGAGAAGGACGCGGCGGCGGGCGGCGTCTCCAGGGCTGCCGGGGTGGCCAGGGGGGAGACCACGCCGAGGCTGCGGGTGCTGGACCAGTGCCTGAGGCAGAGCAGAGCGTACCAGTCCGGCATGCTCGAGAGCCAGCCGTGGCGGCCGCAGCGCGGCCTGCCCGAGCGCGCCGTCTCCATCCTGCGGGCCTGGCTGTTCGAGCACTTCCTGCACCCGTAATGGCTAAACTCTCATTATTTTTTTTGCATGAATAATTGGCATGGCTTTGTTTTTGTTGATCATTAAAGGACGTGTGACACTAATTACATTTCGCATATATTGATTTTTACAACAAAAAGATATATCGTCAACATTTTTTTCTGTTAGTAAAAAACTAATTAGTTTCTTCCATCGCAAAATATCAATTTACTTCAAAAGGACAAACCAAATTAATTTAGTAGAGAATGATAAACTACAATAGTATAGCACCAAACGCAAAACTGCATAAAAAAATGAGCCTCTCATTCCTAAAATCGTTTCATCCTAGCCACTGTTCTACTATCTCCTAAGGATGTCTCATTGTTCATTTTGTACTATACTTCATCTCTCCACTGTGTATATGATCGAATGTTCCGATAATGTTACATGGTATATTGATTTCTCTCGAACCAATTACTACTATCTAACTTTTCTTGTTATTGCCGCTTTAGCATCGTCAGTAATGTCACTTCTCAGAAACAATTACATATGATATGTGATTTGCATGAGGTTGGTCGTTAATTAGTCACTTCATCATCATCAAAATAAACGAGTGTCTCCTGAATAAAACGTACCATAAATATATTCTTTGAAACGGCGGAGGTAGGTCATAGCACCATATGTCCCCATATGCAACATGTTTAATTAAGTTGTACAGCTCTAATAATTTGCAACGCATATTTAGAAGTGATCATTTTCTTAACTAATCAATTTTATGCACGTTTAGAATTCAAACACCCTATCATATCGATCAAGAAGTGTGACTTGTCCAGTAGGGCAAGCAGTGTAGTAGCAGTCCATTTGCCATATAATGAATATTTGCTCTTCTACCAGTACTGTTACAATGTCTACATCATATACCATACTTGTCTTGAGCGAGTATTCCATGTGCACTACTCATGCATATGCATGGCCGTATTGCATCTGTATCTTTATATCTAAAACGAAATATTCGCCATATATCCTTTGAGATGGAAGACAAACTGACACCCTAGAGTTGGCACATCCCTCTTCATCCAGGTATCCAAGCGACGTGGATAAGCACATTCTGGCGCGCCAGACAGGCCTATCACGCAGCCAAGTAAGTAAATGCTTACTTCTGCTGCCTAGTTTTGAGAATTTTCAGATTTACGGATGGCCAGCTTTTAGAAATTTTTTAGTAACCCAGCTCAAAGAATTCTTAAAGCTGGAGATACGTTAAATGGGTCGGGTCCTTCTTCTTGACCATTTGGCACTTTATCTCAGCTCCAATTTAACTAGAAAACTGGTACAGAAATGTTAACCTGTTGGAACCTATAATTAGCTTGCGCTCATCGTATCACATCATGATCATTACTATTGCCTAGTTGTATCATCATTATAGGTCAGAAACCAATTCGACACGCGTCGGCTCCGGCGTGCCTATCGATCGGGTACCACGTCGGGATCGCGCGTGTCTGTCATTCTTCTGCTCACGTCGCACGAAAGGTTCTCATCAACCGCTCTACACCTCCCACCGCGTGCGTGTTGTTGCATTCCATGCGTGCAGGTATCCAACTGGTTCATCAACGCGCGGGTGAGGCTGTGGAAACCGATGGTGGAGGAGATGTACGTGGAAGAGATCAAGGACGACCCGCCGGCCGAGGAGAAGGGCGGCGGCTGCAACAACGACCCTAATACCTACGCCTCAGACAGAGAGGGACTGGGCGAGATGAAGCCGACGCGGGCGCAGCTGGTGGCCCACGACGCGGGGTCGCTGGCCTCCGTGGTGAGCATCGGCAGCAGCAGCAGCAGCAGGGACCACCAGCAGAATAATAGCCTCAACTTTGGCGTGATGGAGCAGCACCTGGGCTTCGGCGCGTACGACGGTCACGGTGGCGGTGGCAGCGGCGGCGTGTCTCTCACGCTTGGGCTGCACGCCGACCCGCACGGCGGTGTCAACGTCGCGTTCGCAGCTGGTGCAACTACGTCGTCGGCGCACGAGTTCCTGTTCATGGCGGGGGGTGAACAGCAGCAGATGGTGGACGTCGTTGCCCGTGGCGGCGTGTACTCATCGGGCGGTCACCACTTCGGCGCCAGCGTGGAGGGCGACGCGGGAGTGACCGGATTGAAGACGAACTACCATCTCCTCCATGACCTGGCCGGATGACGATACCACAGCATGCATTTACCGGAATCGATCGATTGGGAGACGACCAACAGTTAATTGATTTTAAGTTTTGTGGTTGACGCGGATGTGTGAGCGGCAGCGCCCGCGCGCCGATGGGCATGCGTTGTGTGCGACGCTACGTCGCCTTGGATTTTTGTAGCGTTTATAGGAGGATGCCTCCTCGCTCTCTCTCTTTTTACCTTCGCAGGGGGTCTCTATCCGTGTGTGGATCAATCCCGGGGACCTCCTATTCTGCGCACTTATTGTTGTGTGTGCGTACCGCCAGGGCATGAATTCAGATAGCGTGTGTGTTGTTGACGCTATTTTCATTCTAAGACGCTACCAGCCGGGCAGAGAATTACACCAAGTGAGAGTTCCTCGTACCGAATTATTGAAATGAAGGGTTTCGATCGATGACCACCAACGCGCGCCACTGTGTTTCGTTGAGTGATCAATTGGAACTAGCGGTCAAGGCCTGCCAGGGCTCTCACTTGGTATTCGTTCCAAATGCTACCACCAGAAGAAAATGCATATTATTGCAATATATTAAATGGAAGCATTATATATTTGGAGAATTGCTCAATTGCATATATATAACATGCATATATAGTATAAAGGCTAACCATTTGCAACTATGTCATTATATGACCTGATTTCTATACTGAATATCACAGAAATGACATTTTATTGTAAATCTTATTGCACAACATAGGAGAACATTATTCCGTGGACTAAAATAAAAGCAGCTAAAGGAAGTATCACACAACTAAAATGTAAGCTTACATACTACATCAGTGGTTCAGGACTTCAAGTATACATGGGGCTCCCAAGCACTCCTCTCTTGTCATTATTGGTATACCGTAGGATTCCATAGTTTATGAAGCAAAACAATAGTTGGTCCAAATCCATCCTTTCTGGTCAATAGTTGACTTAGAGATGTCAATGTGATCAATCCTGAGCGGCTTTTTCTTTCCCGGTCCACTTCCTTCAAGCTTCACTTTGACTGTGGTGGTGTTTAATTTGTGATGGGACGTGAACGGAGCTGTCATAAAATCTCCTTGAACAACACAGAACACCATGCAACTCGGGTCCTTAGAAATCGAGTCGAATGACACTAACTTCTTGTCAGGGAACTCAATGCGCGGAAATTCCATCAGGACTGGTTGATCAAGGCTGTAGGAAGAAGTGTTCTCCTTAAGAAGTTCAAAAGCAGCGAACCCGACGCCTGTGCAAGTGTATATGAACCCTTCTGCAAATAAACACCTTCCGTAGAGTGCACCTTCGACTCTATTCCACATGCCCCAGGGCGGTTTCACAACAAACCACTCATGCTTCCTTAAGTCAAAGTAAGAAGCATTCTGCCTTGCCAACATCTGAAACCATAAGAGCATCGTCGATGAGGTCCACGAATCCACATATATCAACTTTCCGAGTCAAATCCACGGAGCTTGACGACGTCTTGAAAGGGAGCCACTTGAAAGTCGGTTCATCGAGGACGTACACATCGCTTAAAGTGTCACCCAATGCAACAATGTGCTGACCAGCTCGGGAAACCATGGTGAAGCACATATCAGGCCGTTCATGTTCAACAATGTTGGAAAGCTTCCTGTTGACATCAACATCGTAGTGATTTTGGGATGGAACAGATGGGATGACATAGATCTTGGACCCTAGGTTCACAAAATGCCATGAAGGAGGTTCATCTATTCCACACTCTCCGGGCGAAATAGTTTCTAGAGACAGGAGTGGTTCCATCAGCTTTTCATGGCATGTTAACTTGTCTCCTTTACTACTGACATGGTAAACTTGTGAACGGTCTTTAACTTGACAAATGAAATAAAAATCAGCACTGGTCACTGATTTGTACTGCTCAAGGAGTATAGGGATAGATGCAGCTCCTCTGCTCAAATAGTCCCTGAAAACAGAGTTGTTAAGCACTGAAGACGTGTCACAAAATGGCTGCAACATTTGAACTTTAGAAGCAACAGAGATGGCAAAATGTAACTATACCTGCAGCAACGGGGCATATTATCTGGGGATTCTTCTTTGACCTGCGGGATGTCGTATTGTTCCTTTTCTGAACTATGAACTGGGGGATCCACTTGCGCAACGTGATCTGGATATTCCCTAGTTCACCAGAATTTAACATTGTATACTTCAGTGAATCAATACTAGAGATGTTATTACAACATATACAGTGTAAAGTTGTCTATCGAAGTCGTGATACAATTGTGCAAGTGTAGTATCGTAGTAAGAATAGTAATAAAGATAATGGCAAAATGTACAATTATTTCAAAACCAAAATTATAAAGTGAAAAACGAATACTTACTGTAGGAAACAAAAGGTTTCAAAGGCTTCGTATCGCGGCGCAGCTTTGCTCCTGAGCATGTCCACCCTGCGGCAGGTGGAGTGAAGGACCTCCACGCTACTTGGCGCGAAGCAGCCACCATCGCGATCATGATCACCTTTGACGATGAACGTGGTAATCAGCGCATGCCGCTTGGCACAGCCGCAGCGATCGTTCATATTGATCCACACTGCGCACAACATACGCTGAGTAAGGTGAACTATTGATCCGTACCCTTCCTCGTCGTACGGCAAGAGTCTGTCGACCTCCACGGGCGGCGCAAGCAGTTTACCCTCTTCTGGTGAGAACTTGTAAGCAAGTAGCTTAGCACGCTTGATGAAGTAGATATTGCCATCGTCACCTCCTAGATGCACCGCCTTGCTGGAGATAGGCCTGTACTTGTATGATTTGCCGGCAGTGGTGACGGTGGTCAAGGAGCCGACGGCGCAGTCGAAGCAGAAGAAAGTGGAGTCGATTAGTGACAGCAGGATGAATCTGTTGCGGACCACAGCGTAGCCCTGAAGATAGGTGCCGCTCAAGTGGGAGTTCACTAGAGGCCGGTACGGGATGTCCAGACTTGCAACATTGGCCCAGCAGGCAGCCTGATCACTCAAGCCATTGTGTTCCAGCCGGTGCACGACAAGGCGCATGCCGCTTTTGTTGGGGCTTTCCTCGTCCAATTCAATGGACGGCGCCCAGAGCTCACCATGTGCCGAGACAGTAAGATACGCTCCGTGCACGACCGGAAGGGGAGGCAGAGAGGATACGCTCTTGCTGGCAAGATCCAAAGAGAATGCTCTGTGTGCAGACCGTAGCTCAGTGCTGTCGTCAGTGAGCAATCTGTCATCAGACATGACCCCGTTGAGTCCAGGTACTTGCGTGTAGAAGCCGTACAACCGGAGACCATCAGATGCCAGAGCGACGGAGGCGTGGGAGATGAAATTGTTGCCGCCCCCGTCGTCGTCGTCCGGGGACACGGTGAGTAAAGGCTCCAGCAGCTGATTGTTGTGGCCCATGATCCGGCCGGAGGCGGAGACGCGGAAGCGGTGCAGGCGGAGGTTGTGGAACGGAACCGTGAGGGAGGTGCAGCCGACGAGGAGCGACCACGAGGCGCCGTGGTCGCCGTCGGCCGGCGTGCAGACGAACTCCCGGCCGGGATCGACGCGAGGGATGTGAGGCGGGCAGTTCTTGCGCCAGCAGCACAAGCATCGGAACAGGTTGCAACGGTCCCCGTCGTCTTCGACGGCTGGGGAACGACCTGGATACTCAGAGTCGGCCATGGGTCACGGACTCACGGTCGAGGGAACACACAGCTCACGGTGCCTTGATGTAAAGTCGAAAATTCTCGTCCCAGATTGATTCAGCATCGGAAACTGACTCGGGAAGGGAAGCACAAAGAGCAATCCACAAGGAAAGGAAAGTATACGAAAAAAATCAACCATGTTGTCCGACGTATGTTTTTCTTTTCATGTACTTTTTTTTTTGGCCTAGATTTTGTATACCATATTTCCAGTAACACGTCCTGAATCAATCAGCAATTTGGCATTGCACGGAGCACAAAACGTGGATATCCTGGTGGCAGGACGGAGTATATTGACCAGGACAACACACTAGTCGCGGCAACGGAGATGGAAGATCCAAGAAAGGCGATGCCGCGATTGACTAGGCCGCGGGAGAAAGGAAGGACATGTTCGTTTGTCCATGCAGAGAAGAGAAATGCATGCATGGCGCGTCCTCTGACACAGCCCTCCGATCCGCAGCGAACAAAACGAGCAGCCAGTCAATTAAGCAGTTCGTTATATTAAACCAGAGCAGCATTTGCACACTAACCTCTTTTAGCACCTCCTCGGCCTGCCATTGCGGTCAGCCTCGATCCGGCAAGAGTGCTAGGGCCGGCATTGGCATGAAGGGAGGAGGGGCCGGCGGCGGCGAGAAGCACCACCACCATCACCACAAGGAGGCCAATGCCGCCGCCGTGTACGGAGGCGGGAAGGCCAAGTTATCGTTCCTATATGGCCTCCTCCTGTACGTGATCCTTCCGGTGCTGGTCCTGTATTTCGTGGTCATCGCCGCCTCGCCGTTCTACAACCCGCGTTGCTCGCCGGAGGGCAGCGCCGCGGTCGCGGCGGCCAATAAGTTCGTGGTGGCCCGGCCCACCAACGTTTCGTCGTCGTTGAACGTCTCGTCGTCGCCTCCTCCTCCGGCGGTGATGAAAAGATTGAGCGCGGAGGAGGCGCCGACGGGGCTGCGGCACATCGTGTTCGGCATCGGCGCGTCGGCGTCGCTGTGGGAGAGCCGCAAGGAGTACATCAAGCTGTGGTGGCGTCCCGGTCGGATGCGCGGGTTCGTGTGGATGGACAAGCCCGTGGGCGAGTACTACTCCAAGAGCTCCCGCACGGGCCTCCCTTCCATCATGACCAGCTCCGACACGTCCAAGTTCCCCTACACCCACGGCGCCGGCAGCCGTTCCGCGCTCCGCATCTCACGCATCGTCTCGGAGACCTTCCGTCTGGGCCTCCCCGGCGTGCGGTGGTTCGTGATGGGCGACGACGACACGGTGTTCTTACCGGACAACCTGGTGCACGTGCTGTCCCGTCTGGACCACACGCAGCCCTACTACGTGGGGTCCCCCTCCGAGAGCCACATCCAGAACCTCATCTTCTCCTACGGCATGGCGTTCGGCGGCGGCGGGTTCGCCATCAGCCGCGCGCTGGCGCAGGAGCTGGCCAAGATGCAGGACGGGTGCCTGCACCGGTACCCGGCGCTGTACGGCAGCGACGACCGCATCCACGCGTGCGTGTCGGAGCTGGGCGTGCCGCTCACCCGGCAGCCGGGGTTCCACCAGTGCGACCTGTGGGGGGACGTGCTGGGCCTGCTGGGCGCGCACCCCGTGGCGCCGCTCGTCACGCTGCACCACCTCGACTTTTTGGAGCCCGTGTTCCCGTCGGCGCCGTCGCGGGCCGCGGCCCTGAGGAGGCTGTTCGACGGGCCCGTGAAGCTGGACTCGGCGGCCGTGGCGCAGCAGTCGGTGTGCTACGACGCGGCGCGCCAGTGGACGGTGTCGGTGTCGTGGGGGTTCGCGGTGATGGTGGTGCGCGGGGTGGTGTCGCCGCGGGAGATGGAGACGCCCGTGCGCACCTTCCTCAACTGGTACCGCCGCGCAGACTACACGGCGTACGCGTTCAACACGAGGCCCGTGGCGAGGCAGCCGTGCCAGAAGCCGCACGTCTACTACATGCGGTCCACGAGGATGGACCGGAGGCGGAACACCACGGTCACCGAGTACGAGCGCCACCGCGTGACGCACCCGGCCTGCCGGTGGCGCATCGCCGACCCTGCAGCGCTGCTCGACACCGTCGTCGTGCTCAAGAAGCCCGACCCGGACCTCTGGAAACGGGTACGCTTAGCTTCTCCTTTAATTTGTTCATCAATTCAATGCAACACGGACTAATATATGACACAATGAGTCGGATTGCAGTCGCCGCGGAGGAACTGCTGCAAGGTGGTGTCGTCGCCCAACAAGGGCAAGGACCGGTCCATGACAATCCAAGTCGGCCAGTGCAGGGATGGCGAGTTCGCAAAGGTCTAATTAATATCTACTACTAGGTCAGTGTCCACAATCTCACAACTTTGTGGCATCCACAATTATTTGCCAAAAAATCTTCATTCTGCACCTGCCTTGCGCATGCAGTGGGATCGGTCATCGGTTAGGAGGAGAGTAACATAGGAATTAGCGGCGGCAGAAGAGGTCCTGGAACAAACAGAAATCCAAGATTACCATGCGGATGGACCAGCTAATAGCTCATTAGCCCCCTGGTTCAGACCTGGCCACGACAGCAGCGACATCGTGTGCCTGCCGGGGAATGTGACAAAGGCCCGTTTCCATTCCGGGCCGTTTACTCTGGTGTAAGAACTTTGTATCTCTGTGTGTGTTTAGTGTACCATGACAATTTGATTTCTCAGATGATTACACTGGTTGTGTCATGCAATGTGGCGTGGATTCTGCTGTTGCACGTGGTACAAATGCCTGCTGTTTAACAAACGATCGTATCAAAAGAAAAAAAAAAAGAATCTATACGAACCAAAAACAGATAATTGGAGTTCGTTTTAAAAAGCTCATGCAGCTTCCTGGGGATTAAAAAAAATCGTCGTCACTCGTGTTCACCATAGTCCCGAGGTTATGTTTTTTTTTCCTTGTTCCTCTAAAAAAAAGCAAAAAATAAAATAAAATAAAATCACACGCCTTGGTTGGCTTGCCGTGCGCCGTTCCAACCTTTCCAACGAGCCGAAACGAGACGAGCATTCACCCTTTCCCCGTCCGGCTCGAGCCGTGCAGACACATCTCGCCGTCGTCGCCTGCTGCTGCTAGAGCGAGCTCGTCTCCCCTCCTCCGGCCACGCGCTCCCCAGGGGATCCTCCACCCGCTGGCGCCGCGGCGCCGCTCTGCGCGCGCCCCTCTGGAGCTGAGATCCGTCCGGGCACGGACCGGTTTGGTTTCCTCGCTGGTGATGGTGAGTAGTCCTAGGCTCCGGCCATTCCCTTGACTCGTACTGATGACAAGTTTTTTACTCCACGAGAAATTGAACAAAAAGCTGCCGAATTGGCCTATTTCTTGCGAGTAGCTTGCTTCAGCAGATTCCCTTTCTCGAATGAGTTGGTTCGTGTTCAGTCCGATTAGTTTTTGTGCTGCGGGCGCTGTAGTGCCCAATGCCCATGCTTCCTTAGATTAGGTTCGTCTTCTTCACCCATAAAGATGCCAAATCGACACTGGTTGCCGCCATAGGACCTCTTCGAACTCCATTAAGGTTCCTATCAAGTTAATTTTCCAAGGAATCAGTAGGGGTTCAACTGAAGGTGCTTCACAATTCTTTCATTGGCCAGTTCATCTAGCTTGATTCCATGTTAGCAGTCAATCCAGCTGGAGATGAGAGCTCCCTGTGGTGGATTCAATGTGTTGTGATTGTTTAATCTTTATTTATGCTACCTGTAGATTGATGCTTTCTAGGGGCTCTGTATTTTCTGGGAGCTCGGCTCACCTGATACATCGATCCACACCTTAGATATCTAATAAGCATTCACATTATAAAACACCTTTTATTTTGTAACAATTGGGACGTGGAAGGATAATAATTTTAGCAGCCTGACAGACAGTATCAACGTTCAATAGTTTAGGTGATACACACACATTACTAGATGGTATAGTCCGTACAAATTTATCTTGTCAAGAGCTCATTACCAAAGTGGTACCACAAGTCTGCCTCTAAAATATGTGTTGGTGAGTTGGTCTTGAAGTGGATTAATATGCTGCAAATACTTGATCACATGCTTAGTTGTGGTCAATCAAAATGTTACTCTCACCTTTATTTGCCTTTTTTAGTAGCTTTCCTTTTACATACTATATGTGTACAGCCTATTTAGTTTTCAGTGATATGCTGCTTTGCTGCAGTACTGCTGTCCCTAGTGAATCTGTGAGCAGATCTCTTAAAATCACAATTGAATCAAGGACATTTATACATTATCCCATGCATGCACTTAATTCTTCCGGCTAAAAGAAATGGAGAGTTCCAGCTCTGGTTCTTTTTACCAGGGTGAGTATCTTTTCAATCAAACTACATATAAACTATTACATACACAAAAAATGAAGCAACGTCTCAAGATTGGGTTTTACTTGCAGCACTTTTTATGCACTCAGGCTGGACAAACCACTGATTTGATTTGTAAGAAACCGATTTATCTGACTGTTAACTAGGGCTTCTCAGAAACTAACTGACAGGGAAGTTCTGACCAAAACCTAGCGGTAAACAGGACACGTACAAAATTGGTGAGCGATTGAGTCCTGCCTGCCTTCTTCCCTGTTACCGCTGCCGCCGCAATTTGTTGTGCCCAATCGTCGATTGATTGGTGACCTGGCTGCCGGCGACGGGACGCGACGGCCCAGAGCTCCTTCCACATATCTTCTTTCATCTAGAGGTGTCGCCCTCCTCCCCTTCCCTGTCCTCTGGTGATTCTCAGCCACGTGAAGTGGACATCCGCCCCGACTTGGGTCGGATCTTTCTCATGCTTGTAAGTAGCACTAGCTTTTTTTTTCATTAAGTAACACTAGCTTGCTTGGTCAGATCTTGAAGAGTTCCTTGTGTTCGCGGGGAGCTTTTCTTGCCTCAAATGCAATTCTTTCTTTCTTTCCGCTAAAGGTGGATTTGTTTGCTGCTTGGTACCTAGTTATATGGCAGTGATCAGCAATTCCATTTAATCCATCTACGTTTTAATTAGGTTCTTCGTTTTCTGCGGCGAGGACACCGAATCAAACTGAGTTGCTGACACTGCACCCCTTGCCGATTCCTTGCTATTGAAGCCATAAACCTGACCTGAATCAGTAATCTTGGCTGCAAGAGGCAATGGTACGCTGGTCTAAATTAGAAGATAGCTGATCTTGTAGCATGTATGGATGCTAATTTTAACCAAAATAAGGTGCAGGATGCTAAAGGTCTCGATAGAGATAAGTTGGAGAGCAGGCTCTATGTAGGAAATCTGGACTTTGCTATATCAGAGTGGGTTCTCTTGTGTATTTGGTTGCACATTTATTTCAATGTTCACCATTGCGCTGTGTGATCGGACAATGTGGTGTGACTTTTCAGGTCCGATGTAATCAAGATGTTTTCCCCCTTCGGAACGATTACAGCAGAGGATTTCCTGTGGCACACACGAGGCCCAAAGCGAGGCGAGCCCCGTGGTTACGCCTTTGTTCAATACACCACTAAAAAGGTAACAGTAATACTCATTTTCCATGGCAAATAACATGGTTCTGGTATTCGCCCTCACCTTTGCCACCTGAAGTAAGCATGTAGGAAGCTCAGCTGGCAAAGGAAAAGATGAATGGCAAATTGGTCCGCGGACGCCCAATAGTAGTTCACCTGGCTAGTGAGAAATGTTCTCTGGAATCAAATAATTCACAGAGAGCAATGAAAGACAAAAAACTTTCAGGTGGTTCAGGAGGCAAATCAGGGCAACCTGATCGTGCTGCAAAGATAGCTGCTATAAAAAACAAGTTGAAATCTTTGAAGGGAGAGGGATGTAGCGCAAAAAGACCAAGACTGAAACCTGACAACTTGCATTGCACCAAGGAACAATCTCATAAGTTTTGAAGTGAGTTTTTTCATCTTCAGAATGTTGGTGGCTTACGCTCTCTTATGCCAGTGATACTAAGCTGCTTCCATTCTATAATCTTAGCTTTATGAAGTTAGTCAATTCAAATGTGTAACTTTCCACAGTTTGTCACATTTGTACAATATTATGTACAAATTACCCATGTCTTGGCTACTTGGCCTTTGAATGGTGGAATCTTATGATGATATATTGTCTTGGCATAATTTGTGGAAAATAAAAAAATTCACTCACTGCGTCCCATTTACTCGGTTGAAACCGACCTATGGTGGGTGGGCCCTCATGTATGGGGTGGGCTCAAAGCATGGGTTAAGGCCCGAACCATAGGGGGCGGCTCCTTGAGGGTGGGACCAGGGTTCATGGATTTTCTCGACTAGGGAAGGTTGAGCTTCTCTATTAAAAGAAAGCCGTGGGGGCGGTCTTACCCCCACCGGTCGAGTTTTTTTATATTGTCTTGGCATTGATAATCCTGGTTTGCGATCTTCAGTTCATTGTTGCTGTTCTTATACATGCTACTGTTGTCAAAACAATGTGAGTATGTATTAGTGCATATGCTTACATTTACCTGAACTTAGAAAAGCCACAACAATTTTTACACTTGCTATCTGAAAGCAGAAAAAGGTCCAGCAAAGATTGAATTCCACTGAATTAGTTTTGATCCTTTCTCAGTGATAAATATAATCTGTTCATGTGATGTGATATTGGTAAGTATTCAAGTTTTATGTCCTCTGCCTGGTTTCAAATAGATAATCTTATTTGCTGTTTTTCATATGTATATGTGGAGTAGTATTATATGTATTGAGCACTTACTCCTCTTAATGTGTTTTATTACCTCTACGAATGTTCATTGTTCTGGCAGCATCCTGGTATAATTTACTTGTACTACCTCTGATACCTAGTATAACAGTATTAGTTGCTTTGCACATTGACATGATATCACTTTGACAACTGTTTATAGTAATATGCTATAACGAATAACAAGGGCTACACATTATTGAATTAGTTTTCATGAAGAACATAGTCATAACCAATGTTTTCAAGTCGTCTAGTCGACTCTAGTCGCCATGGGACCGACCAGGCGACTAATCGCGATTAGTCGTCGACCAGACCGACTAGTCGAGCCTGGTCGATCCTGGTCGTCTATATAATCGTCCACTATATTCCAGGATATATATTCCTATATATACTATATATCATAGACACATTATAGCAATTAGCAGTGTCTACTAGTGAATAATGTGCAATAACTTGCGGGTCAGGCATGATCAGTTCCACATCAGCTGCACTTTGTTGTTTTACATCTGCACATGTACACGACACATCAGCAGCAGGAAGAGAGAACTGAGACCCAGCAGCAAGAGGATGTCGGAGGGAAGGAAGCACAGTAGGACATCATTGTCAAAGGAGCTCATCTTTATGATCCCTTGGATGCAGATTGCATAGGAGCATCACCGGTGGCCGGTGGGTGAAGAGGAGTAGAGAAGAGGAGGCACGGGCAGGAAACTGCCAGGTGAAGAGAAGGCAGGCAGCCGCCAGGTGAAGAGAAAGGAGACAAGCAGCCTGGGCGGCAGTATATTGCTAACCCTAGTGGCCCAACTTGGTAGCCCAATAGCTTACCATGAAGCCCAGCTAAGCTGGTCCGTCTGGACAGCAACCTTAATCTGGTCGTCCACCCTCTAGCTGGACGTCTAATCATGATCAGTCGACGATTAGTCGGACGACCAGATTTCTGGTCGAGCTAACCGAGTCGACGCCCCTAATCGAGCTCAAAGAATCGACTAGGACGATTAATTGCGACTAATCACGATTAGTTGGATGACTTGAAAACATAGGTCATAACAACTATAAAATGCTAATGGTATTGTTATATATATTTGAACCACAAATATTGATTGTGTTATATGATGCCTTATATTTGCAATTGCATGGGCTGATGGGGCAGATTTCTTGCTATGGGTATTATTTGTTGTTGAAATAATGATGCCATCATTGAAGTCCATGTGCTGCTGAGGGTCTTGTTCTGAATGATGATGCAAAAGGGTCTCCATATCTATACTGCTGGAAAGCTAGGTTTGGTGGGGGCTAAATGACCAGTAATATTCGACAAAGCATACTCAGAATCTGCCGTATTATGCTTGACAGTAATTGATGTATAGTTTTTCCAATTAATTTGTCACTATGTTTTAGAACATGGGCCAGTAAATACGGACAGAAGATCAGTAGTTGTCATTCATCATGCCTCTACCTGTCAAAGCTGTCATTTATGCATCCTTATCATGAAATCATTTAGATAGCTATTGTGTCCTTAGAAGGCTCACAGTCGGGTCCTAAGATAACCATCCACACCTATATTTTGCTAGAGCTTAAATTTGCATTCGTACTGAATTATTAATGTTGTTATTTCCCTTTTTTTTAGAAGAATGTGAAGATTCTTTAGGTAAATTGAAGATTGAGACGATCACCTTATTTTTTGTTCATAATTAATATATTGGAGGTAACTTTTCCATGGCAAGTATGATCTTTGTTACAAGACAACTTCCAAGGACTTCTCTTCATGAAAACTTTCATTACCTCAGCTTGGTTCATCTGGAAAACCAGGAATGCTTTGACGGTGTTCATCCTTTTTTTCTTCAAACCCATTCACTCAATCCTGATGGAGTGCTGGTAGAGAGGGTGCTCCAGCTTGGCTAGATTCTCAATAATCTTTCCCTTCCAGTTTTTTTCTCTTTGCTTGGTCCCCCCATGTTATTCGTTGAAGATTGTTTAGGTGAGTTGCTCTTCTCCTGTACCTTGCCTTTTTGTCTTTTTTAAATCATAAAAATGCTATGGAAATCTTCCCTACAGTTTCCCTTTCAGTGCATTCCAAGTAGAGAATTCAGGTAGTTCTCTTTCTATTTGCAGACTACTGTTGTCCTGCTAAGGTTACTTGCAATTTCAACCGGTCCTCCTTGAAATTCTGAGAGTTGTCTCTTCACAAACTTGGATGCTTATAGCATACATAAAGTGACCTAGATAGTAGACATTACCTAACAGAGTAGGCAAACCGGGATGCTGATAATATACAAGTAGTTTCTGGCATTACCTCAGGTCCAAGAGAGAAGAATCGTACTAAGGGTATGGGATATTAACAATATTTATACTCATAAATCTGCACAAAACATACTGCACTAGCTGCATATTTCACGCCATGATGACTATGAAATACAGCTGGTTTCATTTATTGCTGAATTGTTTGATGTAGCCGCTTTGGAGCCCTATGCAAATGCCAACCTGTGAAACTCGATGACGGTGTTATCTTTGTTTTGCCAAGTGAACTCTCATCTGCATAAGACCACAACCATGTCACTGCTTCAGAGGGAGTCAACAAGTGCGTGTTCCATTGACCACAGGTCTACAACACCAAACCTATTAATAAATGGATGAGGTCTAGATAGAAGACCTACAGGCTACTGTACCTCGATGTCGTTATTGCAGTTCCTTAATATGCTTACAGAGACCCTTGTCCCATGTTCAAGGGTCTGGAACTTTGTTTTGTTCAGTCCAGGTTCACGGAACTCCACTTGATTTCCGTCTAGAATCTGAACATGTTTCCCTGGTCAGCATACACCTCTCCTGCTCCATGGTTTGAATATTGTCAGTTGCGGCTGAAACCAGTTGACACGACGAGGATAGCTGAATAAGAGATGCTTTGCAGCAGCTTGAAGAGACAGAGGCTTCGCATGTGAGGACCACAGGTCTTGCCTGATTCTGCCCGGAACCATAGATTATCTTGCAGAAATTTGCAGCGCCTCAACGTGCTAGATCTGCGATCTGACGAGCTTTGAGCGCTGTTCCATCTGGAAGACTGAACAATTGCATGTAGGGCGTGACATGGGGAGATGCTTCTTGCAGAAATGCTGTCTCGGGCGTTTTTGTCCAGATTATCTCACCCACCCGACTAATCCCGTATTATTGCTGCCAACATTGATGAGCTTGTCTTTGACGGGTTTGGACGAGGTCTGCCTGCCAGTACTGCGTCTTGAGATTTTTAGTACGCTGTATTTGTCGCTTGTCTGCTCCTGTACGACACGGCCAGCCTTGCATGTTTGATGTCGTCATTTCTTCTACTCTAACCTCAACAGTGACCCCAGTTCCGGTGTTCAATCATTCTCCTTCCGGGGCAAATGTTAACATGGTGAAGGCTGAATTGGTCATGGATGATTGTACATGAATCAGTACAAATCATGCAGAGATCGTACAAGATCGCGAAAAGGGAAAGAGCAGAATCTACGAGCCGGGGACCGTGAAAAGCACGGTTTGGAAGAGAGCTCCTTGGCGAGAGAACAGTGGGAGAGGATGGGGTGGGGGACAACATGGACAGGGCACCGAACGCTGTGTCCCTCGACGTCAACGAGTTTGTTCTCACTCACTGGCTCCCGCCCCCACATTGACGCGCGCGCGCTCCCGGACCCGCCGCACCTCTATATTATCCCCGTCGCGCCACTCACTCGGCGCTCGCATCGCCTCGGCTCACACAGCTCTACCCCAAACACGAAGCAAGGCCTCTCTTGCATTGCTTACCGTGCGCGCTAGCTCTCACACCATGGAGAAGGCCTCGCCGTCGCCGTCTCGCAGCGAGAGCTTCTCCCGCGGCGGCGGATGGCTGCGGTCCAAGGCGCGTGTGGCGCCGTCCTTGGAGCACCTCGACGTCGTCCTCGGCGAGTCGTTCAACAGTTCCACCGCGTCCTTCATCGACATGGACCCCGCCGAGCTGTTCTCCATGCGGTGGACGTCGGACAACGACTCCGGCCTGCCGCTCCTGGCCGGCGCCGTCGATGACCTCCTCCTCCCCGGCGACGAGCCGAGCGGCATTGCCGGCATCTCTACTTCGGCCTCGTCGCCGGCGTTCTTCCACTCGGCGCAGAGCACGCCCGCCTCCGCGTCGTGTAGTGGCTCGCGGCGCTCCAAGACGAGGACGCTGATGGCGACGAGGAGGCTGCTGCTGAGGTACCTGCGCTTCCTCGCGCCGCTGTGCCGCAAGGCCCGGTCGCTGGCGCCGCGGCCCGGCGGCGGCAGGGCGCTGGCCGGGACGGCGACGAGCACCCCGGCGCGGCGGTCCGCGTGCAGCGTCTCCAGCGCGGCGGCGGGCGAGCACTGGTGCCACGGCAACGCCGACACCGCCGTGCGCGACGCCATCCTCTACTGCAAGAAATCCTTCACGGCTCGTACGGAATGCTGAAATTTGGTTCCTGGCACATCCAAGAAATGCGCTCATGCAGGCGCGCACAATTTTTAGAAAACGACGGATATACTGTGTTACTATTATCTAGTTTTTCTGGCCCTTCAAAATTTTGGTTTCGGATTATCGGATATATGTACATGCAGTACAGTGTACACGTTTATGAACTGTGCCCAAGGTCTATCGTTTGACCTTTGTGAGGCGATTTTTATTATTACTACTGTACAATAGATAAGAGATGTTCTTTATTTTTTCCCTTAAATTTTTGCACTCTTTTTTTACAATTCTTTTTTATCATGGCTATGCGCAACTGCATGCAGTGATGCTGCCCTGTACTCTGTTGTTAACCTGCTTTTGCCATTGCTATGTTCAACCTACATGCAGCATGCATCAGGCAAAGCTGCAAGCCTGAAGGAAGGCATTTGGTTAATTAAGAACACCAGATTGTGGTAAGGATCATGAGTTAAGCATCATATCATTTGTTGGACCAAACCCATGTGTCTTTCACCTGTCCCAGAACATACTTGAAGAAGCTGTTCGGACGTAAGCTGTTGAATTTGAAACCAAGATGCTTGCTCTCGTGCAGCACGATTTTCTCCTGACAATTCAGTGTTCTGAAGGCAAAAATCTGTTTCTTCCAGTCGTGTATTGTGCAAGCAAATTCAGAGTTCCTTAAAAGGTCAAGCCAGACGTTGAGTGTCCTGATCGAGGCGACCGCAATGTTGCTTCCAAAGCCTGAGATTCCACCTAAGTAGCTACCTCGAGCGAGCCTCAGATTTTTCTCTCCAACACTGACATCGGCCCAAGGAATTCGCCCCGCCCTGCAAGGCTGCAATCTACCTACTCGAAGACGTAACAGTTCATCGAGCAGGAATTGTGAGTGAAGGCATGTTCCTATACGTGAACAGAGTGTTCCCCTGATCCGTACGTCGGCGGCACTGATTAGTGTCACACCCCTACAGAGATAAGCAGTCAATCATCAGCTAAGCTACGCAGAGCCGATGGCCGGTCACCTGTCACTCACCGGCTCACCACGCACAGTGGCATTGACAACGCAGGCCGCGCCGCAGGAAAAATCATTGCATTGCGTTGTGCTCAACGAATAGGTCTGGTCCTTCTCCGCCGCACTGCCGATACACAAGATAAGTGCATTATCGACACCGCATCTGCAGTGAAAACAGTGCGGTTATCTCCGGCAATTCGACGAGATCGAGCGGGCTGTCCTGTGCAACGACTCGACACGCGTCGGGTGTCGGCCGCCGGAGCAGCCGGCGATGTGACGGATCGTCGGGTCGGATAGGGGCCGGGTTGTCGTATCGTCGCGGCTCCCGACCGGGGAGGACAAAGCGACACGGAGTTCTCGTCCGTCTGCGAGCGAACGTTCGAGGCCGCGCGGGGTTGCTTTGCTTGCGCTTATCTTTTTTTTTTCTTGCCGTTTTGTGCGAGTGGGCGTGAGCGTGGATAGGCCGGGGATCGTGTCGTCGCGCGCGGCCAAAGCGAGGCGGCGGAGGTGTGGGCGGTACGGCTCGGGCGGCCTGGCGCGGGCCCTACGTGTATGGATCAATGGATGACGACGACTTTGCCTTGGCCTTTGCGTGCTGAGTGAACTCACACGGTCACGGGGAGGCGCCGCGTCGCCTGTCACACTGGGCTGAGAAAGCGCCATCGGGTTTGTGCCGTGGGCCGAAGCGCAGCACAACAAATCACGTTGCACGCTGTCGCGGGCCGTAGCCCGCTTGTTCCAGGCGCTGGCCGATGGGCCATGCACGGGGCGGCCCGTCCGGCACTTCTCGCAGCAAGATCAGTCCGGCCCGCAGAAGCTGTGTTACCTGGGCTCTGGCAATCCTCCTCCAACGGAAACAGGCGCCGGCGACCTCTGTCTGTCTGTCACTGTCACTCACCAACGAGCACTGTTGACTGCTGAGGGAGGTACGTATCATCATGTTTCTCCGACCAGTACACACATTGCAAACAGCAACACATGCAATGCAACCAATGAAGGGATGAAACCACGGCGCGCAAGGCGCAACACATGCCGCCATACCAATGTGTACCATCGGTACGTGGCCGGGAGGAATGGTGCAATGTACCGGCGTTCGAAAAGCGTTCCCCAACCATGAACGGGGGTAACGTTTATTCTTCGACGCATATGGCATCCAGTAACAGGCCGTCCTGAAAAAAAAAAAAGGAGCGCCATTAATGGTCGTCGACACTGCTCGTCGCTCTGAAGCTACCAGCAAAGTACTAATCGAAAAGGAAAAATCGACGGTGCTGGGACGACAAACCAAAAACGGCCGCAGCCTATAGATGCGGCTTCGCCACTTGAGGAAAGCAGTGCTGGGCTAATAAAAGTGGTGCGGAGCCTAATGGTGGTCGCAAAACTTTTAGCTCGATTCAGCAAAAAAATTATCGGTGCCAAGGCACGCTTTGGTTGGTTTGTTGTGCCCACCTTTCCAACGAGCCGAAACGGACTCGAGCTCGAGTACCTGAATTTTTCTGCTTGGCACCGTGCCCTGTCCCTCAGCTGCAGCCACACACAGTCACACACACACCCCCACAGGCGCGCACGCAGAGCATTCCTCCTTTCCCCATCCAGCTCGAGTCGAGCGGGCACATCTCGCCGCCGCCACCTGCTGCTGCGAGCTCATCTCCCCTCCCCCTCGCTGCCCCGCGCTTCCCAGGGGATCCTCCGCCATCTGCCCGCTGCCGCGGCGGCGCCGCTCCGCGCTCGCTCCCTTGGAGCTGAGATCCGTCCGGGCACGGACTGGTTCCGTTTCCTCGCGGGTGAGTAGTCCCAGCTTGCTTCAGTAGATTCCCTTGCTCGAATGAGTTGGTTCGTGCTCAGACAAACTAGACAGCTCGTCTTCTCCGTTCCATTCGATTACTTGTGGCTATTCGTTTGTGCGGCGGCTGCGCTGTAGTGCCCAATGCCCATGCCTCCTTAGATTAGGTTCCTCTTCTTCATCAATAAAGATGCCAAATCGGTAACTGGTTGCCGTTATAGGGTCTCTAGGAACTCGATTAAGGCTCCTATCAGTTCATTTTCCAAGGAAAAAGTAGGGGTTCAACTGAAATCCAAAGCACCAAGTCCGCAACTGCGGACCCAGCAATCCGCATTTTGTTACAGTAGCAAGTAGCATAAGGTTTCCTTTGCTTTGGAATCAATGGCTACGTGAGATGGGTGAAGTTAATTAGCAATGCTTTCATTGTCTAGTTCATCTAGCTCAACGTCTAAGAACAATTCCATGTTAGCCGTCAATCGAGCTCTCTGTGGTCGATTTAATGTGTTGTGATTGTTTCCTTATCCTTATGCTACCTCTACATCAGTGCTTTATAGGGGCTGTGCATTTTGGGCGAGCTCAGATCACCCGATACATCGATCCACGCCTTATATATCTAATGTGCAGTCACATTATAGAAATCACCTTTTATTTTGTAAGAATTGGGACGTGAAAGGATAGCAATTTTAGCAGCCTGACAGACAGTATCGACATTCCTTTTTTCCGTGAACATTTAATAGTTTAGGCGACACACGCATAACCAGACAGTGTAGTCTGTACAAAGTTATCTTGTCAAGAGCCCATTGCCAAGAAGTACCAAAAATCTGCCTCTGAAATCTTTGTTGGTGATTTGGTCTAAAAGTGGATTACTATGTTGTAAATACTTGATCACATGGTTACTTGTGGTCAATCAAAATGTCACTCTCACCCTTATTTGCCTTTGTCGGTAGCATTCCTTTTACATATATGTGTACAGCCTTTTCAGTGATATGCTGGTTTGTTGCAGTGCTGCTGTCCCTGGTGATCCCACAAGCAGATCTCTTAAAATCGCGATTGAACCAAAGGACATTTATGCATTATCCCATGCATGCACTTAATTCTTAGGGCTAAAAGAAATGGAGAGTTCCAGCTCTGGTTCTTTTCCCCAGAGTGAGTATCTTTTCTCCCATTTATTTTGTTTGGAGGAGTTGTTTGTGCACAAAAGGATATAGTAGATAATAAACTTGTAGTTTCAAAGAGATTCTTCAGATGATGTTGTAATTGCTTGCCTCTGCTGATTCTGTCTAGTTTAGACTCTTAATTGAATACAAATGTATGATTTGATTGTGACCTTGTTCTTAATCATTCACTGCTGTGGCTGTGTGACGTTAATTTAGAATGTCTGTCTTTTCACTTTATAGTTGAATTGGCCAATGACACTTTAACTGTGTCGCCTTTGAAATGCTTGAAATTGCAGTGAATATAGGAGAAACTGAAGCTCGATTAACAACTTTCTGTGACTGTTAGACATTAGGGATATTTGTTATAGCTTTTGTGCTACCTTTGAAAATGCTTCAAAATTGATGTAAAATTTGGTAAAACTGAAGTTCCATCAATAACTTACTGCAACCATTAGTGATGTCTGTTATAACCTAACAAATATAATTGTGGGCATCTTATATATGCTAGGTAGTGAACTCAGTTCTTGTATGGAAATGAGGTAAAATTTAATATGGATTGTTAATGGTTGTATTAGATAATTAATTTTTCGTTCTAGAAACTCATTATATAAATGAAGTATATTCTGCAATTATTATGATTATTGCCTCCTTGTACGTGATGCTGAAAGGAAAATTACATTGCAGGTACGGTATATCATTGGCTTATTTTATTTGCAGTTTGGCTTTGTAGCAGTCAGCATGTTCTATCTCAGAAAACAACACTTGAACCAAAAGACAAGTTTCTTTTGTCTGATCCACCTATTGGTCTCTTTGATCCAATAGATATTTCGCCTTCTGTTGTCCCGCGCAACCCTAACCCAGTCGAGCCACTATCACCAATGTATCCAAACTACAACACATCCTATAATCCTGTATTGACTGGGAAATGCCATGTAAATTTTTCTGCACTCTCATATATTATGGAAAAGACAGCATCTGATTGCTCTATTCCTCTAGCGCCACTAGTTGCTGATGTTATATGTTGCCCCCAAGTTAATAGCTTGATGCATATTTTCCAAGCTGCATATGGAAGTGGAAACGACACACTAGTTCTCAACCAAGCTTCATCAAATGCTTGTTTTTCTGATATTATGAGCATACTTGCAAGCAAAGGGGCAAACACCAACATCCCTGAGCTATGTACCCTGAGGCCATCAAATCTTACTGATGCTTCTTGTCCTGTGAAGGACATCAGCTCATTTGAGAAGATAGTTAATGTCAGTAAGCTTCTAGGTGCATGCAGCAGTGTGGACCCACTGAAAGAGTGTTGTCGGCCAGTTTGCCAACCTGCAATAGCGGAAGCTGCTATTCACATATCCTCTGGTGGGACAAACATGTTCGGGAGTTCTAGCCTACCTGGGAGTGCTGCTGATATCGATGTTGTTACTGACTGCAAAGGGGTAGTTCAGGCCTGGTTATCAATGAAACTTTCATCAGAAGATGCGAACAGTGCTTTCAGAGTGTTATCTGGTTGCAAGGTGAACAAAGGTATGTGATGTCACTCTCAAGAAAAACAAACGAAAACAAAAAAAGAAAGGCTCTATTTTATCAAATTTTCCTATCATGGCTACTGCATGGTCAGCTCTGTCTATTTTGATATTACTATGCATAGCACCAAGTGAACTGGCTGACACTTATTCAAAATGGTGTAGTTTGTCCCCTGGAGTTTGACGAACCTTCTTCAGTCGTCAAGGCATGTGGCAAGACATCTTCTTCGCCATCATCATGCTGTGCAGCATTGCACTCTTATATTGGAACTAGGCAGAAGCAAATTTTTGTTACAAATCTGCAAGCAATTAACTGTGCAACAATGTTTGGATCAATGCTACAAAAAGCTGGTGTAGCGGATAATATTTATGATCTTTGTGACATAGACTTGAAAGATTTCAGCCTACAAGGTATCAGCTGAAACCATAATAGCTTATGCTCAATATTTGATTCATTTTGGAATTCCTTATAACTCTCTTTGATTTCCTTGGCATTACATAATTGGAGCAGCCTTTGGACAGCAAGGTCAGTGTCAATCAACCATCTTTATTGGTTATGATCCAGAATTGTCTAGTTCCACACTTATTCCAACCTTCATGAATGTAGGTTGTCTTCTTCGGAGCTTACCTACAGATATTTCGTTTGACAACACTACTGGCATCAGCTTTACTTGTGATTTGAGTGACAACATAGCAGCGCCATGGCCCTCCTCATCTTCTGTTCAGTCTTTGTCACTTTGTGCTCCAGGTAAGGAACAATTCCTTGTTTGAGTCATTTCGAAACCGCTGCATGATATTCCTCTACTTTCTCTAGTTACATTTTCATAACCACATTGGCGTTCTCTTTCGGTTTCAGAAATGTCGTTGCCTGCATTGCCTGTCTCACCAACGTCCGGAAGCCCAGGTACATCATTTACATTTGTTGCCCAGTCGATTTACTGTTTTCCGTCCTTAATCAGAAAGCTGAGATTGGGTTTGTCATGGCAGCGCGCACCTCCAGAACTGGAATTGGGGTTTTGCTGCCCTTCGTATTTTTCACAACAATCTCCATCTGAGGAAAGCTTCGTCTAGTGAGCCCGGAGCTTCCCAGCCGTCGTATTTTTCCCCTCTGTGCAGGCCTTCATGTAAATTTAATTACATTCTTGTAAATGAGCCTTCCCCTTTCTGCCCCTTTTTGTCTCGTGGATAGAACCGTTGTGCTAGAGAGTACTGTTGTACCATTTTGGATTTAAACTGGTAGAAACAGCTAGATCTGAAAGCGAGCTTGACTAGCGGTCCCGACTGAATGGTTAGTAACAATCAGACCTACTTCATCCGTTGACCTTTGTAGAGCTCGTAATGGATATTCCTCGAGGCAGATCTCAGCTTTTAACCTGAAATGCACTATTGAAATCTCAAGCTCCTGTTAATCATTGGCTAGACTACTGAAATTTTTACAGCTTACAGAGAATTTAGGTACTGCTATGAAAAATCAATACGCCGCAATGCGAAATTGGAGGAATTAAACTTCTGCCAACACTCATTAGCACAATAAAACTGTCCGTCTTCAGTGCCGCTTAATGCAGTGGCCTTACAGTACAGATTGGACATCGTCTTCAGCGCCACTTAATGCAGTGGTCTTTCAGGTACAGATTGGACATTTGTCACGTACGACACTATACGCAGCATGGTTTCCCGAACGAGCAGTTTTTGAACAAATATCAATCGTTCCGCTACCAGATTCAATGAAACAACAGTTCTCGAACAAATGATAGCTAATGTTACACTACAGATTCAATCCAACGGTTCCTCTCTGCCGCAGCATCTACAACCGTGTTGATTGTTCTGTTGAATTTTGCCGCCGCACTGGTGGAGATCCATCATCAGTATCCTGCGAAGGAGTTGGCCCACTCGACGAAGGCTTCGCGCCAGCTGCAATGATATTCTTGAACCACGCTCCCTGGGAAGTAGGGCTGCCTCTGTTTTGGTTGCTGTTACCCGGAGAATCTGGCGCAGCTTGATTCTTTGAAGCCAGGCCTGCCATGAATCTGTATGCTACTCTACTGGCATTGACAATTTCCGTTTTAGCCTGCCTGAACTGCAAAGATAAATTCACAACCATGAAACAAGACAAAAGAACTGATGTGGCAAAGGAAAAATCAGTCTAACAACTAAACCAACTTCATCTTATTGAAATGCAGAGCCAATAGTATAACAGCTCGGCTAATTCATGTGGCAAAGGAAACAAAAAACATTAAAGATAAGTTTCATTTAAGAGAAAAGCATATATATTTAAATATATGAGTTGCAGAAAATAAATAGTACGTAAGGAACAGTCATGACTTCAGGGAATGTGACGCGAGTCAGAGCTGATCGTTTTGTCACTCAGTACAATACAATGTTTAAAATTATTAGTCTTCACAAAACGAGAAAAATGAATCAAAAAAATTCCTATGTAACCCAACGTGCCACTAAAATTCTGTATAGATTCAGGTAACAATATTGTGCACTGATGCTGTCATGAAAACATTTATGATGTGACACAGAAACATATCATACTTAACAAGTACTCCGGTTGTAAATTGTTGTCACCCGGCAGTTCATTTGTGAACTAGACGGCGACAACAAAAGAAAAACAGAGGAATATTCCATTCTTTAGAGGGAGTAGAAATTTAGACATTTAGTGTAACACAGCAGTCAGGCATGCTTAACAAGGACCATCCAAGGGATACAGTAATCCTGCTAATGGAGTCAACAAACGTGCACAGCCAAGGGGAAGTGAAATATGCATACCTTAACTGCTGCGTTCTCAGCAACAACAGCAGCAGTGTCACCAGCATTAGCAAAACGATTCACCCAACCTGCAAGGCCATACAGATTCGAATTATGTGATTTCAAATCTGAGCATTAACACTATGATTCCTAAAAATGTACAAGGAAGATACATTATGATCTAAACAAGAAGCACCTAACGTTATGATCTAATAGAGTACACAGTCAAGCTTAGAATCCTCATACAAGTAATAACAATGAGCTCCAAAGTTGAATCCTGCTTCAAGTGTGTTACCTAAAGCTTCAGGACTCACCAGCCAGTTCCATATATTAGTATGTTACTTAAAGCTTCAGGTGTGAGTGAACACCAGTTTACCTACTCATACTGCAGAAGTAGCAAGCTCCTAAATCCAGAATTCATCTAACCCAATATGCTTCTTTGAAATGCTCAGTTCACAACGATTTCTCACGTCCCCTTCAGTTCATTACTCTGTTTCCATAGAGTTTTATCTAGTAGTACATGTCTAAATTGGAATCAGCATTTACCTACCAATTAATACGATGACGTCACGCGTTCTTCGCACTCAAGTATCATCACAGAAAGAAGTACCAACAGGTACGCGCTGCGCGGATAGATGCTAGTACTCGGATGAAGAAAATGCCCTTGGTTACCTGGGAGCTTTGGGGCGCCGAGCCTGTCGCAGAGCACGTCGCAGAAATGGTTGCAGTTCCTTGCGAGGAGGTCGTACGAGTGGCCCGGCCACTCGCGGCTGAGCTCGCGCAGGATCCGGTTTACCTGTGCGACGGTGCACTCCGTCTCCCCGAGGACGATGCGCTCGCGGTAGGTGTACATGGGGTTCTTCCCCACGGGGCAGCTGAACACGCCGCTCCCGTTCTCGCAGAACCCGAACGACCACTCCTCCTCGCCATAGACCTGCGAGCAGGTTCGAGAACCAGAGGAAGATTTTAGGGATCTGGGGAGCGCACGCGAGCGTCTGCTCGCCGGGATCTGGACTGGGCGGGCGGCGAGGAAACGAACCTGGATGGCGCTGTGGAAGATGCCGCCGATGCCGATGCGGTCCTTGAAGATGCGGTTGATCTGCAGGATGGTGTTGTTCGTCTTCTCCGAGTCGCTGTTGGTCACGTCGTACACGTGGAGCACCACCTCCTGCATCGCAGCGCCACCGCACGCCTCCCCGTTCCCGGAACGACTACCTCCTCCTCCGGCGGAAGAGGCGGCGGCGCGATTCGGCCTGGGGAGACGGGAAAGGGACGGGAGGGGATCGATGAAGCGTCGGCGCGTGGGTGGGGTTGTCGCTTGCAGTTGCAGGAGACGGTGGTGGTGCTGCTGTCCAGCACGGGTCGGGTCCTCTTGGTCTTATCGGGGGAACCTTTGGAGATGGGTCACCGACGCGTGGGCCCGATCCAACTAGTTTCCATTTCCAATTGCTGTCCGTTACAGGCAGCGTGGCGTGCAACCACCGGCGGCGCGGCGGAGTGGCCACCATGTCCAGCGAGCGCGAGGAATTTCTCACGGATTTTACATGGGCCTCAACAAAAATCGGTGTCAAGCTGAAGTGCCACTTCTCCAAATGGCAAATCCGCAAATGAAAACACTCTGCCTAGAATAAACTGTCCAGCCTCCCACGCATGATGTCACAGAGAAAGTGTAACGTACTCCACCTGCGAAGTCTTTACGATTTCATCGATGTCAAGAAAAGCACGACTTTAATACTGAGTATAGTGAGTGTAGTTAGGGATATATAGGTGTGTAGTGGTGTGAGTGCGTTTGAATGCTAGAGTTGTATCAGATTAGGTTTTTAAAAAATAAAAACACTCTCGAATACTCTTTTTTAAATAGAGGATCCATTCATGAAACTTTGGAATTGTTTTTTTTGTTTGTTCGTTGCGATATTCATATGTTCCCGTGGCTTGATATTTCATATGTATCACGCGCGGTAGGACATATCTACCGCACGTGTAGTTTGCCTTCTTCTACCTTCCTCTCTTCTCTAATGTAGCCCGTTGTCTTGTTGAGCACACCCGAAATTTTTTTTAGTGCATATGGATTTGTATCCTAAATCTTATCTCCTTCTTATTGGATATAGAAACGTTGACGGTTTAGAGAATTTAGTGTAACGGCTGGTTGGAGAATTTAAAATTCCAATAAAATTGAAGAATTTAGTATCACGGTTAATCCAGAGAATTTAATATGACAACGGAGCGAAGAAGCACGGTAGCAGCTGCGGGAGTAGTCGGGGACGGTGCAGAAGGGAGGGACGGACAATGGTAGAACCTGGTGAACCGCGTGAGCAGTGTCGAGAACAAGGTTTTAATAACTACGGTTAATCAGCCGATTATTCCGGTTAACCGGAAAACCAGTCCGAGCTGACTAATAAAACCGACCATTTATCTATAAAAAACCGAACCAAGTATTATAACAGTTTGGTTAACTGGCCAGTTTTTGACTGAACCGAGCCGGCCAACTTTCACAGTTATTTGAACCTTGGAGAAGCCCCGTGTGGCTCCTCGTCTGGACTGATGTCAGACTGGATATAGCCGAGCTACCCTTTCACGTTTCGACTTGAGAATGCCACAGCTGTGTGCTTAGCCAAGCCCCAGACGCGGAAAGTCAAGTTGATCGGTCACGTCACGCGTCCCCGAAGAAGCTATAGCCTCTTCTCGTGTCCGAAAGCTAGCAATCACGCACTCCATCCACGAGGTTCACGATCATCTTGGTCAGAACGTGAGTTGGGATTTGGGAGACCGTGCATATGTGTGTGTGGTATGTGGTCTTCTCTCCGTTCGTCATTCGAATTACCTCAGCTATTTGCTACGCTAGCTACAACTACAAAACCATGGTCTTCTGTGCCGCACCGCCACGAGCATTTGCACAAGCTTCTCGTTCATGTCTCTGATGACATCCATGGCGCGATTTCGCGTGGTCGCCGCTATTCTCTACCTCTGCGTTCGTTGCCTTCCTTGCTTATCCGCCGACGCCGACTTCAGGTACAACGGTTTCCAACGCGCTGCCAACCTGAGCCTGGACGGCTCGGCGTCGGTCCTGAGCGGCGGCGCGCTCCGGCTCACCGACGACAAGTACCAACTCACGGGCCACGCCTTCCTCGACTCGGCCGTGCAGATGCGCCGCGCCGGGGACGACGGCGTCGTCGTCTCCTTCAGCACGGCGTTCGTCTTCCAGATCGTGACCACCGGCAGCCGCGGCGGGGACGGGCTGGCCTTCGTAATCTCGCCGTCCAAGGCGCTCCTTCCCGGCGTGAGCCCTGGTGGGAACGATTCCAACGCCGTCGAGTTCGACACGGCGCAGCTGAACGAGACGAACGACGACAACCGCGTTGGCGTGGACCTGAACAGCAGCCTCGCGCCGAACGTGTCGGAAGACGCGTCTCGGCGTCACTCGAGAGCGGGGAGCCGATCCAGGCGTGGGTGGACTACGACGGTGTCACGAAGGTCCTCAACGTGACCATAGCTCCCGTGTCCGTGACAACGACTCGTCCTCGTCGCCCGCTCATTTCGCGCGCCGTCGACCTCCTGCCGGTCTTCAAGAACGACATGTACTACGTCGGTTTCTCCGCCACGACGGGGAACCTGTCGAGCTCCCACTACATCCTCGCGTGGAGCTTCCGCACCGGCGGTGGTGGTGGAGTCGTGCACTCGAAGTCCATCGACCTCTCGTCACTGCCACAAGTCCCAAATCCACCAACTCCCCCGCTCTCCCGATCCGCCGTCATCAAGATCGTCGCGCTGGCCTACGCGGGCACGCTCGCCGTGATCGTCGCGGCGATCGGTTTGGCGCTCTGGCTTCGGCGGAGAGCCGTGCTCGCCGAGACGCTGGAGGAGTGGGAGCTGGACCACCCGCACAGGTTGCCGTACAGGGAGCTCTACATTGCGACCAAGGGGTTCAAAGCCAGCGAGCTCCTCGGCGCCGGCGGCTTCGGCCAGGTGTACCGCGGCGTGCTACGACGGTCCGTCGGCGTGGTGGCCATCAAGCGGATCTCGAACAACGGCACGCAGGGGATGCGCGAGTTCGTGGCCGAGGTGGCCAGCCTCGGGCGGCTGCGGCACCGGAACCTGGTGGAGCTGCGCGGGTGGTGCAAGCGCGGGCAGGACCTGCTCCTCGTCTACGAGTACATGCCCGAGGCGAGGCCTACCATGCGGCAGGCTTGCCAGTACCTGGTGGACGGCAAGGTCGACATGCAAGAGATCGTCTTCACTGACAGACTCCCTCGACTTCGGGTCGTTGGTGTCGCTGGCTTGGTCGTCGTGCGCCACAATGTCCACGGGCTCACTACAGGATGGCCGATGATTGCTGATTTCACAAATCAGCTTCTGCTCTTCGGTCCATGCATATGTTTGGATAAATCCCTATATGGGTTAGACCAGAAAAATGCTTATTAGCCTAATACTACTACTGAGAAAAGAGATGTCAAACTCAGATATACACGGCCGTTCAAGTAACTGACCCACAATTGAGATTACAAGCTTTTTTAGATACATAAGAATAGTTTGCAGAATCAAGCGGGTATAATACAAGCCTTGGCGCAGGCCGTTGAAAAAGGAATACAAAAGTTTCCTTCTGACAAGCCTTGACACAATTGCTACAATAACAACTGTTCAAGCCCGTTGGCCTGACAAGCAGCATAAAAATAATGATGCACAAATCACAATTTTTGCATCCGCTGAAGCTAGAGATCTTCAGATGGCTTCAGCAGGTAAATTATTCTGCAATCACAGAAAGCCTGCATGAGACTCAACACTATGAATCAAAATGTGAAGATTACAGATCAGCGGTAAGAATTGCTTGAAGCAGGAATCACATAGACTTGGGAGTTGGGTTATGATGATTTTGAACACAGTTTTTTTTTCCTCAAACATGATTTACAAATTGAAAAATGGTGTTAGTGAATATGCATGCGGTATTCAAAAAATGAATGCTTTATCCATTCTGAAATTGTTGCCACTACGACAACAATTTTAGTTCACTTTTGAACTAACATTCTTTTCCCAACGACAACAATTTTAGAACAGATGGATTAATGCAAAATGGTGTTAGCGATCCAAACATTTAGCTTCCAAAACAACTACTATGTATAGTTTTAAAAACACAACAAATATATAGAAAGCCTGAAGGAAATTAGTAAATATGCATGCAAGGTCCAGAACAGTAAAAAACAATTATGCTATTCATTTACGAGTCCGGGAAATAATTTTCAAAAGCAACAAACAGAATACAAACCTTGGATCTTAGTAAGGAGGATCCGGGTTAAATGCTAAAGACTCCCTCCAGATGAGTTCTTTTATATGCGCTTCAGTAAATGATGGCTGCTCAAAATCAAAGCTGAAAGGTGCAGAGCAGGTAGGTTCTTCATTGATATCATGAAGAGAAGCCAAGTAGGGGTGATGCAGGGCCTCATCAACTGCATGAAAGAAAGAGTGTTAAGTTTATAGTAAAGTTAACACTACCACATTGGTTTGGTTTGGACAAACGCCACATACCAGTAATCCGTCTGCTTGGATCAAACACAAGCATTCTCTCTAACAGATCAACGGCACCATCAGACATGTTGCGGAAGCGCGAGCAGAAGTCCTGCCTCGGGTACTGTGGTAGTTGTCTCATGTATCTCCGTGCATTATCACTACGAAGAAATCCCAGGCTGGCATCGTCTGGTGACCCTATCAGCTTTTGGAATGGAAAAAAAAAGAGATCTGCTTAAATTGATACTCAATAGGCAGAAACAAGACATATCAATATTAAATATACTAGGAGCATTCCATTATTGTATTCATTTAAGAGAAATGTTGGCACAATCAGTCCTACTGGAGAAACTTTACCTCAGTGATCAATTTTAACTGCTGGATGTAATCCCTCCCAGGAAACAGGGGTTGACGAGTAACAATTTCACCTAGTATGCATCCAACTGACCAGACATCAATGGCAGCAGTATACTGTGAACAGTTCAACAGCAACTCTGGTGCCCGGTACCACCGAGTGACCACATACTCTGTCATGAGATCAGTCTCCGACGTGGTCCTTGCAAGCCCAAAGTCTGCAATCTTGAGGTCACAATTTGCGTTTAAGAACAAATTGCTTGGCTTCAGATCGCGGTGCAAGACATTAGCTGAATGCACATATTTGAGCCCTCGTAGCAACTGATACAAGAAGTACTGCATTGGAAAGACATAGTATATGTCATATCAATTTTTGCTGGGCAACAATAATGTTTTCGTGAAATTGGTTGTACGACACTGTAACTTTTTTTTACCGCAGGATACTAGCTAGTGTCATGTGGCTAAAATAGTTTTTAACAGTGTAACACAAGAAGGGCACATTTTGTTAGTGTCATCTAACAAAATCTCCCATATACCATTGTTGCTAGACTGAAATGTGGAGAAGCTCTGGCACATCATTGCAGACAGGATAGCAGGGTATACTTGGACAATTTTCTACTTTTGGTATAATCAATATTTGTCTGCATTTTTGTCCGTGATAATATTCTAGCATAAGCTGGAGGAGGCAACATGGCCACAGACCTGGCAATGATCATCAGTCAGCGATTGATTTGAGCGAATGATCTGATGAAGATCAGTATCCATCAACTCCGAAACAAGGTAAACATCATTAAAATTCTCTTTAGTAGGTGGCCGTATTATGTCCTTTAAACCAATGATCTGCAACCACATGATACATAACGCTATCAGAGAAACTAGATGACAAGATTTGAGTAGACGAGTATAAAACAGTTCAAACACATGCACAAAACAAAATCGTCGTAACAGGGAAATAAAATTTGATAGCTATTTCAAGAAATGGAAATAAATTAATAGTAGAAGCCAGTGAAAGAGATATTTCTGGGTATAAAGCCAACCCTGTGGGGCTAGTTAAAACTTAAAACCCATGGTCTTTGTATATTACAGAATCCTTATTTGCTAAAATACAAAAAAAAAAAAAAAAAAAAAACTGAACTTTCCCCTGCAAAATCATTAGGTTTGACCACAGCGGAGAGTGAGATCTAAAGTTTCTAGTACACTTAATGTTACTGATAAAAGGCCTAAAAAGATGAAGTATTGCTGGCCGCTTTATTCATAGCAAATCCAGCGTTCCACAAAAGAAAGACATAACTGAACAGTCATGGAGCTTTCTCAAGATCTTTTGCCGCATCACGACAAAATCAAGAGCGTTCACAGATGCTAGGATTCACTGTAATAAATAGGAACTAAGAAAATCAGTATATGTGCATTCTTAGGGGGGGAAACAATACACAATGTAACAGCGTGTAATATTGCAACATTTTCTTTAGCAAACTGGCGACCCGCTTTACAATTGAAAACACCAGCAGGACTACAAGTGGCTACAACAACCTAAAGGGCAGACAGCAAAATGCCAAGCATGTTTTGGATGAACAAATAAGGTAACAATTTAACAAAACACTTTAGGCAAGTACTACAATCAATATATCACTAGAAATGTGCAAAGGAAAATAACCACACATCACACATACGTTCTCATGGTCCATGTGGCGAAGCAGCTTTATCTCTCTGAGCGTCCGCTTGGCGTCAATATGGTTGTCGAAGGCATTGCCAATCTTCTTGATCGCAACCTCCTCCCCTGTCTCCGAGTTGACAGCCGCGCTGCAAAGTGAGAACAAAGGGTGCAAACTCGTAAGCATATATCCATCCACGGCAAATTTTTGTTGGCCCTCAACTCATTCCGTCATAAATTCATGCCTAAAGCGTCGAACCCGAGCCGAATCTACGCGCGCGCGAGTACGTAGAGCAAAAGAGACAAGCAGGCCGATTCCATGCCACCCGCGGCTCGAGAGGCGAGAGGGGGGTAGGGAGCGCACCAGACAATGCCGTAGGCGCCGCGGCCGATGGGGCGGATGGGCGGGGTGTACTTGGCGGAGACCTCGAAGAGGTTGCCGTACACGTTGTACAGCATGTACCGGCCCCCGTACGTCGCCATCCCCTTGATCTGCGCGCCGCCGCCCCCGCCCCCGCCGCCGGAGGAGGAATCCATGGCTGCTTCGGCTCCTTCCTCCTCACCGCTCGCGGGAGGGGAGGGAAGGGGAGAAGGATGAGCTAGGGTTGTGGCGCTAGGGTTGGTGCTGCTGCTTGACCAGCGACTAGTCGTTGATGTGTTGGGGACTCTCGACTCTGGTGGAGAAGCTTCCCTCTTTTTGACTCGGGCGGCGACCGGGGAATGAGGATGGATTCGGGAGCGCGACGAGGAAGGAGCGCGTGGGGCGGTGAAGCCGTGCAGGTATTTTCTCACTTGTTTCCTGTCTTTTTCTTTTTCTTCGAAAGACCGTCTGTCTTTTTCATTTCAAGTCTCCTGAACATTTTTGTGCTCTAAAATGTCCAGTTATTTTCTCACTTCATTCTTCTTCTTTTCGAAAAACTTATCCTTTACATTTGTGTAATCTCCTGGTTTTTTATGTATTTCTGCACGCTACGATCTGTATAAAGATTATTATTATATGGCACCGTGAGCCATGCAGAAAGAAACATGGACAGTAGCATTATTGTGGTCACTGATGATTTGTGTTTGTCCTGTAGTATCACACATTGATTGAGTGAAATTGAGAATCGAATTTCTTGGATTGAATTGGTACAGATATGGTAAAAAGTTCTTAATTGAAGCAAACAACGTAGCTAATTAACATCAAATTGCTTTTTATGGGCTGTTTGTTTCAGCTTATTTGCAACCAGATTATTTAATCTAGGCCAAATAATCTGAGAGAACAAACAAATATGCTAACTTATTTGATCAGATTAAATAATCTAGGGGTTGGATTATCATAATTCAATAAGCATCTCAAGAGGTGCTTTTTTCAGCTTATTTGATAAAAGACCCACTATCCTTATCACTTTGAAGAAAATTATTCACCTATACTATCAGACATTATTATCTTCATAGTATTTAAGAACATTATTGTCTTCTCCCTTCCTACAACCAATAATCTGGACAATAATAAGTTGGACAAACAAACAGCCTTACCAGATTATTCAATCTAAATTATATAATCGAGATTAAATAATCTAACATCAATAATCTAGATTAAATAATCCTCTTAGGAAACAAACAACCACTTACTTTCTTTAGGTAATGCTAAAGAAAGCACAACATGCTTCTATATATACTGCACTCAACTCACCTGTTTAGAATGTGAACTATGGTAAAAAAAAAAGGTAGAAACCGTTCGGTTTTTATGAAATCTGGCAAAAATCAATCTTGTTCGGTTAGCAAAACTGACCTTTTTTTTTTTTTGATAAAATCAAGCCTGTAGCAAAAACAGTTTCACTTGAGTTACCGACTTATATCACTCAGTTTTTGGCACTGTTTAAAACCAACTGGTTCATGGTGTTTTGAACAATGACGTGAACACCCAAACCAAAATTAAAGAAGCGTTAGAGTCACTCACTCGCCAGGGGACCGCAACATCGCTAGCAAAATGTCAATTCCGTGACCTCTCCGATGTTTACTGTTGAAATTGCATTGATTCCACATAGCTGGCTGAAGCGTTTCTTTTCTGTCTCTCCGGGCTCCCTTTGACCTTACTCGGAACCACACCTTTCTTCCACGCTCCACGGTGATAGTACAGTACCCGTCAAGGTCACCGTCAAGGCTTCAAGATGATTTGTAGGGTTGTGTGAAAGCTCTAGTGGCCGGAGCCCCAAGCAATCTGAAACCACGCCCTGCACTGCACCTTATTATATCGGCCGGCGGCAGTTGAGGTCAGCAGTGGTATGCGGATCTGCTTCTCACTGGTCCTCGTACGGACTTTGGAACGGAACCGAACTTCACGTATTAGGTTGAAACATTGTGCTATCAAAGCTAGAGTTAAATTAGGAGGTACGAGTGGTAGGTCAATTGCAGGAAAGCTACTGTACTGTATAATATCCTGTGTTCATATGGATTAATTAGTTGGTCATAAGAAGGTTGTTCAAGTTGAAGTCGGCCTACGATGTTTTTTCTAGAATTGTGGATTGTCAACTTTGTTAATTGGTAAAGAGTCCAGGCAATGTTTTTTTTTAACTTAGTCCAGGCAATGTCAGTCCAACAAAAAGACTGTAACCCAACGTGCGTCTACAGGAATGACCTCTTTCATTTTGAGAGTACACGTTCAAAGAAACCCGACAAGGCCCATGTAGCTGGGTGCGCTCCAGAACATGCGAAACCCCACAATTCGATTTGGGATTGTTGTTTTGAAATGATCAAATCTCAGTCCATTTCTTTTTAATATAACAATGTTGAGGTCATACAACTGAGAAAAGAGATATCAACTCAGATATATACGGCCGTTCAAGTAACCCACCATCAAATAAAATTCTTGTTTCTTATTGGTCATTAAGAAGTTCTAATTTTTTTAGTGGCCATCAATTCAAAATTTTACTTTCTCTATTTCAAAATTATTGTTATCATTAATTTTTTTTATTGTCTTTTACCATTTGTCTTATTCAATTTATTTTTAAAAAATATTATATATTTTATTATAATTTGTTTAGATAAAATTTAAATAAAACTTATAAATATTTATATTTTAAAAAATATTTTAAATAAAACAAATGACCAGAACAGAGGGAGTATGTCTTAGTGGCCACTTTCATCCAATTCAAAGGTTAACGGTGTTAGTCTGGAGAGAAAAGGACAAAATTACCCCTAAAGTCATTTTTGACCATGACATTGCACACTATATAGTAAATATTTTTTAAAAAATATCTTCGTGCAAATGTTATACATGCACAAGAATTTTTTTTTGTGACCTGCGTCACCCGTTAGTTGTGCACACCATGCTCGCATACTGCTTGGTGCCAACAGGATATGAATGGAACTTTTCTGTTTGAAATCCTCGTGCACTTTGTGTCTAAAATTCTTGTGCATGTATCTCTACAATATATGAAAGGAGATGGTGTCGTCCGTGCGCTATTCTGCCCTTGGTTTATTCTCTCCCGACAATTAATTTTAATAAAATCTGTTACGTAAGTCAATCAAGTAAAAAGAATCAAGAGAATCAAGAAAAGAAAAAGAACCGACCAATTTGAAATTTCGTACGAGTCTGATACGTAAGTCTATCTCTACTCCAATCCAATTAAACAATTTTCGGTGTTGGTTGTCGATAGTGTTGGCTTCCGAGTTCGTCTATATGTATGGTCTCCGAGTCCTTCTCTCCTCTATCTATTTATTCCTCCTTAGTATACGCCCATAAAATCTGATAGAGATTTTTTACGTACAGTCCATCATAAGGAAAAACATAGAGTCCTCTCCAGCAGGGTAGCGCGATTTTTTACATACAGTCCTGAAAGTGCATCTAAGTCCTTAATTTTGTTTTGGTGATTGACGTCAATACAATTAAGAATGAACTAATATTTTTATTGAGTATGTGTGTAGATGACTATCTTTATTGATGAATATAATATATTGAAACAAAAAGAGAAAAGAAGATGATCAATTTGCATCAAATTGAAAGTTCATTTTTTACTCAAGAAAAAAAATAATCAATGATGTTTTTATTTTTTAATCTTAAGTATAGTTAAACCGTACTATAAAGAGGGGTATAATTTATAAATTTGATAAAGTCAAATGCTCAATCTTCCCAAGAATTTCAGTTCTGTCGCCCTCTGTTTTTCCCTCTATCGGTAGTGCCGGTGGCTCTTACCGGCAGTGCCGGTGATCCCTCACAAAGGCGCTGTGATGTCCAGACATTCTCTAGCGTGTGTCTTGCCAGTACCGACAGTGCCGATGGGGCTCATCGGCAGTGCCGGTCTATTCTCCCAGAGAAGGGTGTTTCCTCTGTCTCTCTGGCTGTAGCCTACCGGCAGTGCCGGTCCAGCCGATCGGTAATGCTGGTCCCCTCTCCACAGACAACCATTCTTTCTGGCTCTCTGGCTGACTGAGATCGGCAGTGCCGGTCCTACGGATTGGCAGTGCTGGTCAATGTCACCAGAGACCATTTGCCTTCTCTGTGGCTACCTCATCGGTAGTGCCGATGCCCTGATCGGCAGTGCCGGTGCGGGCCGTCTCTATGACTGCGATCTATGACAGTGTGTAAGAAACCCTACCGGTAATGCCGATGGCTCGATCGGTAGTGCCGATGCGGGGTGTCCAGACAGGCCAACAACTCTTTTTTAGCACTTTATATAAAAGATACAAAAGGGATACACCCCCTTTCATGGATATCCCTGGAACCCGAAAAACACTTTGCACTTTTGAGCTCCACTCTCTTCACTCTCCCTCTCCAAGTTAAAGCTTCGATCCTTGAGTTAGGGTTTGAATGAGCCATTGTTCTCTAGTGAAAAGAGCATCATTCCACTCTTGAGTATTTGATTTAACTATCTTTGTGATTTGTGCTTGTTACTCTTGAAGCTTTGCTCCTAAACGGTTAGCGGTGCCCGTAGAGATTCTATCTTATGTGGTGACATCTCGGAAAGTTTGTATTACCCTCCCGCAAGGGAATTGATAGTGGAAAACTTGAGCTTGATCTTTGTGGTCGCTTGAGTGAGAGAAGGGTTGAAAAAGACTCGATCCTTTGTGGACTTCTCAACGGAGAGTAGGACTCTTTGTGAACCCGAACTTCGGTAACAAATCTTGTGTCTCCGTGTGCTCTCTTATTTACTTATTGTTCTTTTAATTTTTCCTAGGTTTTTCACTCGTCCTTGTCATATTTGTTAGTTCTATTCATATAGCTCTTGTTTTATTATTCAGTTTTATTATTAGTGTTTCTCTCTACTACTGTTGTAACCTGTTGTCTACTTAGTAACTGCAGAACCACTTAAATTTAGATCTTACACGCTTTCTGTTTGCTCATCGGCGCTGCCGGTCCAGCATCGGCAATGGCAATCGGCACTGCCGATCCACCTCACTGGCACTGCCGGTCAGACTGATAAAATTATCTAAGTCCAATTTTACAGGATTTTTTAGATTTGCCTATTCACCCTCTCCTTCTAGGCAACTTTCAAGTCTAGCATAAGGAAAAAAGTAGAGTCCTTCTCTCCAGCAGGGTTAACATGCATGACAAAAAAAAAAGCAAAGTTTTCCTTTAGCAGGGTAGCGCAAATTAGAGATATTGTGTGCTCAATCGAGAAGAGAGAGAGAGAGAGGTCACTGAAAAACAAGTGATTTCTCCTCTGCTTTTCCCCACCCTGTATCTGCTTGGTTACAGTTTAGCAATGATCCTTCCATTGATGTTGATCATGTATCACACGTGTAATTTATATCAATATAAGATTGGTTAGCTAAAGAAATCAAAGTAATACCTCCCTCAAAATTACAGATTTTAAAAGGTGTTGATTAACTGAAGCTTTGCCTGGGGAGCCAGCTCACGAGAAACTGATTCCTACTAGATGATAATTTACACTTCTATAGTTTCTCAAGCTTTTTTATTTATTGTTATCTTGCAATTTCTTGTTCATGGAATTTAGTGTATATATTTCTTACTATCGACAAATAAACGGATTCTCTTGATTCTGTTAGTATTGGAGCAGCTGACTAATAACCAAAGATTCTCATTATGGTGGATTATACTATTTTAAACCTCAAAGTAGTATAATTCTAATCCTATTGTTGATTTAAAAGATAAAATTATAACTGATTAAGTAATTCAATAATTTACTGGTATTATCATAAAAAGACAACATCGTCATATAAAATTTAATTGAATCATTATCTGCCTGAGGAAGAAGAAAGCAAACGGGCATCACCGCCGCCGCCCGCCGCCGCGGCGTAGAACGCCCACCGTGTCTGCCGCCGCCGCTCACAAAATGCTCACGCTTGCTGGAACCGCCATGCGTTGACAATCGGTTAGGAAGCAAAGAGTTGCACATTGCCTAGCCGTTGGCGCTGCCGCCTCCGCAATGGATCATGCATGCGTGTGCCTCAAATCAAGCTGGCGTTCTTCGGAATGACAAGCTTCAAACCTTGTCTGGCCGATTGAATGTGTGATCCTCTACGGGGCGTGCCGATAGTTTATGCATGCCACCGTTTAAATGCAACTCACACGCACACGAGACGTATCCGTCACTGCTTGTCGGTTAGCAGCATGTGAGCCAAAGCCAAAAGCATGGTCAGACGGCCCACCATAAGCCATTGAGGTATCGACTAAGATCATCGTTTGAGGAGTGATAGTAGGATGGAGGCAAGATCGATCATAGGCCAAGGCATGCGTGCCCCATCTGCAGATATACCAAAATGCTATCGCCATGGCTGCAGCCTGGAGCATGATGACAACTGGAAGGGCGCGAGACATTTAGGATTCCATCATCAACCTCGACAACGACCAACAAAACTACGCTAGCTCAACCAATGTCCAACCACGCGTTACCGCCGCCGCCAAATCATCGAGCCGGTGTAGACCGAGATGAAGAACATGGAGAAGAACAAGCGAAAACTAATAAAAAGAACAGGACCTAAAACATCAATGAAATTACAGTTTGCCATTACTTTTTTCCTAATAATATCCATACTACTTTAATATACTGCTTCATACTACTGAAAGGATCAATATAGTATAAATATATCTAAACCATCGGATTAAAAAAAATGAACGGACTATATTGATTCTAGCCTATTGTAAAGGGCCTCTAACCAAAAAGGAAGAGCAAACTAGAAAGCATTTTGAAGACCATCAACTAGGAATTAATCAAACAAGAGCTCAAAAGGTAAAAGAAAATATAATGGTGAAAATAAAAGGATAAAGACAAAGGTTGATGGGCCACGCATATATAAAAAAAGTCCTTGCATCATAGAAGTTGAGATAAACTAAAATCTGCCTATTCATTTACATTATATATTTAATGGTTTCAAATATTTATAAGGTAATATTGAAATATCTATTTTTTCTAGGGGATGTTGAAATACCTAATATGTGGAGGTCCAAACTATGTAAGGATATGCATGGATATTGATTGATTATTGCTATGTTTTGTACTCTCTATATTAAAAATATTTGTGTCTATAGTTTGTTGTTTTTAAAAACCCGTAATAAGACACAAACACTTTGCTTGTAACACATGAACGAAAGTATTTTGTCTAAGCGCAGGCACGCAACGCAAGCAAGTTCTACGGCCGGAAGCCTGCGCCAGATGCTGGCGCCGCCGCTGCCCCAACCACACACCACAGTGGTCACGCTCCAGTATCGCGGATCAGACAACCAGCTCGGCACAAGCAGCTAGTACAGGTCGGGACTGTCGGCCTTTTCACACTCTGAAGTCTGAAGAAATTTGCACACCCGGCTGTACATGTACGTGACGGGCGATGGTTAATAAATGACCAATCGAGTTAGTGGCTCAATTGCGCCATGGAAGCTGGCTGATAGTTGGGACGTGAAGTAAACCAAGAGACGAAAAAAAAAAGGAAATGTGGCTGCTGGGATTCGAGCCCAGGTCTCCACGGCCACAACGTGGAATTCTCACCACTAAACTACAGCCACTTTGGTGATAAAACCATGATCAAGTGTTAATTATATCTACTACGCACACCTGAGACTCAAGGTTCAATCAGTTTGGTATAAATCTCTATTTACGTAATCAGTGCCAACCAATCCAGCGTTCTGATTTTTCTGTACATACAAGCAATAAGCTAACAACTATGACAAATCTTGCATATTTTTCTAACTTTCAGCTGATTAAAAACTTTCAATCAATAGTTTATTATTTTGAGTTTTAATCTCTTTTTTAGATTATTTGTATAATAATTATTAACCATTATATCTAGATCAGATGACTTAATACAGGTAATTGAAAGTTGCTCAAACTTTTAGTCAGCTAAAATTTAGCAAGTTCCTATAAACAAAGGTTAACGATCATGACAGTTCTTGCATATTGTAACCCCTCACAGGATTGAGCTAAATCGAGTATTTCAGTTACAGTTCCATTTTACGTAAAATTGTACCCCTATGAGCATCTTTGAAGATTGAGCTAGCAAATTCTCTAAATTGATGAAGTCACCACTAGCGTCTCGCTATCTACAGAAACGTTGCCACTAAGACCTGAGGTGTTAGTAAAACTCTTGTAACCACTATAGGCTATAAGTCCTTTCGCCACATTTTTTTACTTGGATCCCTATAGACATGTGCTCCAAACTTGACAATGAAGAGAGTTTTGAATGCAATGATAGGGATTGAGATCTAGTTACTATGAAAGTTTACAATTCTTTTAGACAACAAATGTGATACTATTCAGATAACGAGATTGTGCTAACCGCAATAGCTATTCACCCAGCAAGCACGAACGGAGATAAGTGAATGTAGAAATCATAGTGCAGTTTACTTCAAAGTTCCAAGACAACAATGTTCAGTTTACTTCAACGTGCTGCAAGCTTGGCGAATGAAAAGAAAGAACGAAAAGATTGAGCCTCAGTAAGGCCTTGTTCCGTTACCCCAAAATGAATCTGGGCCAAAAATTATTTTGGGTTTAGATTGAGTGAATTCGGTTGATTCACTTAACAAGAGAGAGAATGAATCTGGATCTCAGGAGGTAAAGTTTCATTCCGGACCTTAAAACACAAAAAATAATCGAAACATGCCAATTTTCATTCCGTCCAACCCATAACCAAACAGTAAATTTTCGAGAAAACAGATTTCATTGTAAGTCATTTTATTCCAGCTGAATTGAGCCTCATTCTGGCCCAATCCGCTAGAACGGAACAAGGGCTAAGTCATCCATCATTCTCCGCCTCCAACCAGGAGGAGCAGATTTAGATTAGGTACAACAGCAAAGAAGAATACACATTATTTTCAGAATCCTCAATCCATTAGCAAGTACATGTATCATAATGAAGATCAAAGGGATCAAGCTGCATAAACATTCATCCAGTGATCATTTTATTTATGAAGTCTCTGATTCGTTGAGGGAAGAAACGCCGCAACATCGACACGCCGGTACTGCTCACTCATTGTTGGGTGCGGCGATGTGAGTCTCGTACGCCAGCTGCGCCGCCAGGAGATCAACCACGGCGGTGCCGACGGACTTGAATACGGTGATCTCGTCGTCGCCGCGCCGCCCCTGCACGGTCCCGGCGGCGAGCTCCGCGAGCGTCCCGGCCACGTCCTCCCTCCGCAGCACGCCGCGCTGGAACGCGCCCACCAGCTCCCCGGCCTCCTCCATTGCGGCCTCAAAGTCGACGAACACCCGACCGCGCCGCAGCGCCTCGTCGTCGCACTCCCGCATCGCCGGCGTGAACGAGCCTACCAGGTCCAGGTGCGCGCCGGGGCGGAGCAGCGCCCCGCGCACGATCGGCTCCGTCGACCCCGTCGCGCAGCTCACGATGTCCGCCGCGGCCACGGCCTCGTCCATCTCTTCCGCCTCCTCGACGGCGAGCCCCGGGTGGACCTCCCGGAGCCTGGCGACGAGCGCCACGGACTTGGCCTTGGTGCGGTTCCAGACGAGGACGCGGGAGATGGACGGGAGCGCGGCGAGGTGGGCCTCCGCGAGGTAGGGGGCCAGCGCGCCGGCGCCCGCGAGCGCGAGCGTGGACGGCGGGCGCGCGGGGGAGGTGAGGAGGGAGGCGGCGAGCGCGGAGACGGCGGCGGTGCGGCGGAGCGTGAGGGCCGACCCCTCGATGGACGCGAGCGGCGCCCCCGTGGCGGAGCTGAAGAGGGAGACGGCGGCGTGGACGGAGGGGAGGCGCGGGGAGTTGGAGGGGAAAGAGGTGACGGCCTTGAGCGCGAGGTAGGGGAGAGTGGGGTGCGCGCACCAGGAGGGCATCAGGAGGAGCGCGGCCGACGGTGCGGTGGGGAGCGGGAAGGAGACGCGCTGCGGGCATTGGATGTCGGCGGAGAGCTCCGGGTGGGCCAGGCCCGCGCGGAGGTGGGAGATCAGGGACGGGAACGGGAGCAGCGAGTGGAGCGCCGCCGCGTCGATGTAGACGAACGGGTGCGGCGCCGGCGCGGCCATGGTTGCTTTGCTCTGTGATGTGATGCGGGGTTGGGGATGAAGTTCAGAAGGCAAAGCCAGGTGGCAGGCGCAATCTGAAAGGTTCCTCCGAGAAAAATAAGAAGAAAAACAGTAGAAGACCAGGGAAGGACAACAGTTCTGAACTTCTGACCGGCAAGCGAGTCTTGTTTCACACTGTATCTTGGAAATTGGAACAAAGATTCACGTGATGTGGATTGCTCACCAGAAACTGTGCCCATTTTCAGAAACCGATTGAAACCCAGAAATTTCATATGAACTCCGAAGTTGCACCGGAATCGCGAATAAATTTCTGCTTTGAATAAAACAGCTAATAGTGGTTAATTAGATATTTCACATGCCTTTCAACCTAGTAGGTAGGACTGGACATAAAAATCGATATCAAAGACCAAAACCGAGAAAACTGAAATTAGAACCAAAAGAACCAAAATTTCAGGTAGGATAGGATATCCAACTATCCAAAGTTTTTTTTATTAACTTCGGATCTAATAGGTCGGTACCTAAACTACCTAAAGAGCCGAAATCCGTCTACATGTATACTTAAATACATACACAAATAAGTTAGAATTTATAAGCTAATCATATATAAATATCGGTCATTACTGCATAGTACCTTAGTACATAGTGTCAAATTCTCATCACAGACGAAATAAAGCGCTATGCATATGCGTGCCGGCCAGCGGCCGCCATAGCATAGCTTACAAATTTCTCTCTCATTCGACCTACTTCATGGGAATACATGACTTATATATTATTTAGGTATAATATATTATTTAGTCTACTTATCATAGTAAATGATGGTTTGTTAATTTTATGAGTTATGTTATGTGTTGATAAAAGTTTTGTTAGTTTGGTCATAACCGAGAACTCAAAATTTAGATACCCACACTTTTCGGATACCCAAAAAATAGTTGTAACTTGGGATATCTATACTATAAAAAATAAACATCCCTCTTTATATGTGTTACCCTAAGATAATCTACCCATCCCTTTTTCCTCTCTTGGATCCATCCGTTAATTCAAATGTGACCATTAGATTAACTTTTGGCCCACTAATAAAATATTACACATCCTATGTTTACACGAAAATACACATAATCTGGCCGGAAATTGGCAACTTTTTTCACCCACCATTGCCTACTCGTCATCCAATCCCGCCCTCAATTTGTGCCATAGTTTCCTTTGAAGTAAATTGTTTTTTTGGACATTCTTGATTGACTTGTCAACCATTATTACCAAGAAAATCGGACTCCACTTTAATGCAATCATAATAAACGATAGGGTGTTAATCCGGCCCCTTTTTCTTCCTATTTATTAATTGATACATGCTATATTTTCCCTCTAATTACTATCTTTTTTCTTTTGAGTTGTCCGCTGATTACTATCTGCACAGACATGGAATGTGTAGATGTGACAATATCAAATTAAACGTTTTTCACCTGTCACCTTTGCTATATATACCACGCCATTCCAACCATTAACCCATCACCCATCACATTCGTCAGACTTCACACGGCGATCCTGAGGCGCGCGCCATGGACAAGGGCAACAAGCGAGCTGCTACTGTCCCCTCCCATTGAAAAGCCGGTAAGCTGCACAACTGCGGCTGATCTCAAGATCGCTTGTTTCGATGCCGAGCTGAGGCCCAATTCAATCCTCCTTGCGCAGCACATCACTGATGACCTTGCCGGTTGCTACCCCACCGCCGACGGAGCCCGCGCGTCACAGAGGCGCTTGTGGTGAGCCCGTTCGGCAAGGTCTGGCGTGTGGAGGTCGAGCAAGACGATGATGGCAGCGCGTTCCTCTGGCGCGGGTGGCCAGAAGTTCTTGGCGGCGTACGACATCGATTGGTTTGTGGTGCTCCAGCACGAAGGCAGCGACATGCTCACCGTGAATGTTTTCGACACCAGCTGCTGCCTCCATGAGTTCCACTATCCGGCTGCACGTAAAGATTCATCTGTAAATCTTGGACGGTTGGTGTCAATTTGGGAGTGTTTTGGTCAATGATAATGGACTTTGATACTCATGCATAGGGAGAGGGAAATATTTCTTTAATTTGTGGAAACATTGATTTTGTTTGCCAATAAATGGTATTAGCTGAATCTACTCCAACTTTTTTTTCCTGTAAAATTAATTATGTGATGCCGGCATTATACTTTTTTTTTTGGAGATAGCAGGACCACGCAAACTTGCATAGTTCTCTTTTTCCTCATTATTAGCAACTCAAATATTCCAGTGCACATGCTCCAAATTCAGTTGCAGATGTGTACTGACACTTGCGGGGACAAATCGTCCTATTGTACCTATAGTCCTATACTCTATACTCCCTACAAATCATGCAGACACGCAGGGAACTCTTTGCACATTGTCCATCCAAATCACGTTCATAAAGTTAGGGAGAGGAAAAAACAATCTCAGTCCTACTCACGAGTTGTAAAAGGAAACACAATTGTTAGTAGAATATCTACTTGGAAGAGGGCAGAGTGGTATACTATAGCAATATTAGACTACAGTTGCTTTATTTACATGATCCTTGGCTTCAGCAATGCATAAAGTGTTTCGGTGTGTTTCGTTCCAATAATGGGTTTAGATTTACTCCATTTAAGGCTACTCTACAAAAGCATCCATATATGTGTTGCAGAGACACTGCTCCTCTAAGAAGGAAGCAAAATGAAAAAAAAAAAACAATTGAGAGCGTGCTCCTTGTCCGTTGGTCCTCTAAGACAATAATTATTTGCTGTTTGATAGCTTTTAATTATTTTTATATGTTTTGTGTTTGCTTGAATGAGCGGAAAATTAAACTAAAATGGTTTTTTTAACCTGTATATTGTTTTTCTTGTTAATTATATATTGTGTAATATGGTCATCATGGTCATATGGTTAACTACTACTGTCACATCCTAACTTCTTTCTTATTTTAAAGTCATTATATAACTCCACGGCATTTGATGAGAGAATTATATCATAGCTGAGATTTATAGTCTAAATAGTATTTGATTATATAATACTTCTATTATCTTTGATTGTTTTGTCATTCTTGATGTGTTATAAAATCATTTTGTATATGTTATGTGCATAGATCATTGCATGTGGGAATCATATTATGAACGAAGCAACTATATGCAAGAAAGTTTTTGATTGTTAGAAACATATTTCTAATAAAATATTGTTAGTATATATTGTTTAGATGAATAATAGCACGTGCGTGTCGCACGTGCAAAAAACTAATCAATTCTAAAGAACCGAAGTTTTGAAATACCGAAAACAACAAACCGAAACTTCGGGTAGAACCGAACGCCCAGGCCTACTAGTAGGAGCTGTATCAACTAAAGAAAACAACTGAATAGTGGTTTGATTAGAAGTTTGTTTAATGTTGTATGAGTAGGAGGTGTCATTTCTCTAATCTTCTTATCAGTTGAGGAAATATATTTTTAAAATATTAAGAGTATTATTTACTTTGATTTAAACATATCCATATCTTACAGGATTGTGACTAGTTCTCTCTCTTTCTCATTCATGAGCCATATTGAATGGTTTGCCCACAGCCATGGGGATATCAATCTGGACTTTATGGAGAGCTTTTCGTCACCACTTAAAGTTTAGAGTTCGCTTATGTTATGTGGTAATTACAGTCGGTTAAAGAAAATATCTAGAATCAAATTGAATGTCAAATCAAAGCTAACGAACTTGATTTTTATCGTGGCTGACGCATAAATCGTTGACAGCTAACTTAAGATATATTGTGATGACCTCAAATTTGAAGAAAGAACATTGTGATCAAAATTCTTGCGATCCAAAATGAACTTGCCGCTGGAATCGATCCCAAGCCATCCAAATCGAGATCATGTGCTGAGATGAAGCTTGCTCCTACCCGAATTTGTGCCGCAAACCCGATCGAGTTTTCTCATACCTTCATGGCACCCAACTCGGGTACATTGAAACAGAGAAGATCAAAGGGACTAATTGGCAGACAATTAGATACTGCGTTAGACAGAAATGGAGAGAAATAATGGGCATAGCTCCTGGCGTTGGAATGCATCTGGATGGCCTCCACGTGTTTCAGCACACGGATCGACACAGGGGACCGGAACAGGAAGCCGCAACCTATCCTATAGATGAGAATTAATTCTATAAAAGAAAAGATCATACCTGTGATTATGGAGCTAGGTTGGAAGGTCACCTATTTGGCTGATTTATAAGAGAGATACCAATTAAGTATTTAAGTGTTCTTTTATATAATTATTACAAATATAGAAACAAGGATATATGACCTACAATGAATAAGATAATTAATACAATTACAAATTGTATATATAGGTTTCTGTCATATAGTGGTAGACTAGTATTATTTAAGACATGTATAACTAGTATTCTATTTACTTGATATCCTTCATCAAATTCCCTAAATAGCCTATAGCTACGCTTAATCCTCAAATGTTGCATTGCTTATGGAATAATTTTAAGGGTTACAACACTCAGCAAAACACCACAATTTGGTTATGAAGAAAGAGTGTGGAAGTTTACAAGTGCTAGACCTTAGAGATTTAAATTTAAATTTTCAACTCTCTAGGATAAGAATGTTTGAGTAAGATAGTTAAACTGTGTAAGATAGTTGTAGATAATATATCCACAACTGATGATCTATATATCTTTTGTTGCCCCGAATATAATGGTTCTAACTTTTGTAATAAAGTGGCATGGCCACTTAGTGTAGCCAAGATTAGATTGAAGGTAGTGAAAGCAGGAAAAGTAAAGTTTTGAGAAGCATATTTGATTTAAACATCTAGTCTAACCATATAATTTTAGGAAATCTATGTGATAGTACATTTCAAAATCTTTGGTTTTGTGTTATGGAAAAAAATAAACCATCTCGTCATTGATTATGTAGTAGGCAATAGTAAAATATATGTGAGAAACTCTTAATGAAAATTCAGAAGTAAATCTAGGTGATAACTTCGTAATAGTGCTAGTAAGCTGCTTAGTGAGAAAAGATTTGGTTAATATGTTCATATCTGGTGCTATGTAGGGGCATTGGAAACACATTTTTCAGAAGATTTCAGTAAGGAATGTTATTGATTTGGAAGAAAATTTTCACCATTGGTCAAGAATTTGAAAGTGCTATCTCTAGTACTAAATTTATAGGTGAAGAGGTGTGGAATAATAATGAACAGAATAATTGATAGAACTATTGCAGAAGACCAAAGTTTATCGTTCTATACAAGCCAATAAAAACAAATGCAATAGAATGATAGTGGCAGGATGCTATTTATGTGCCTTGTAGGTGTGGAGTGAACTATGTAACAAATGAAAAAAGAGTTGCAAACACATAAACTAGTCTTTTGCTTTGTAATTTTTGTAATAAAGACCGTGTCTTGATCCTCTTACTCTAAACAAAATTCTGCGTTTCAAATGTTGTATGAAATTGGGTGCTCAACAATCAGCACATCTAATTGATTGTGAGTTTTATGTTCTTAGCACTGGTTAGTTTGGAACTAAAATTTCAGTCAAGCTCATGAATCGGCAATGACCGACAATTGGTTGAAGAAAAGTATACATGCGTCGGGTGATATATGTATTGGGAGGACCTCTTTCATGTGTATTACAAGTGGCAATACATGAGAATGCCGCTTGCCCATTCCCCGTGTTATGAGCAGAACGGCGGCGCAATCAACAGAAATGGCTGGACGGGATCGTTTCGAATTTGGACGAGCGACCGTTGACGCCATTCAGGAAGCTTTCCAAATGGGCCGTCGCGGCTCGCCAGGCGCCTCCACTTTCCTTAATCAACCCCGGTGTCAATCGATGTCAATCTCGTTGACAGCCTTAGAACCGGGGAGGCCGGTCCAGCAGAGGTCACCCGAAATCGGAAGGTTTCACCAGTCAATCTAATCACGTCGGATATCGCATTTATTGCCTCCGGACGCGAACGCATTCGTGCGTAGGAGGGCGACGTACGTAGCGTAGCCCATCGCCTACTATATATACGTCGCGACGTGGCTTGCCTGAGTTGTATCATCATCACCCAAGAAGGAAGGAAAGGAAGGAAGGAGACGGCGGCGATCAGAAAGGTCGGTGAGATGCCGCGGCGCAAGGTGACCATGGGGCTGATCCCCAACCGCCGTGTGCGCGCCAACACGTTCGGCAAGCGGAAGCAGGGGCTGAAGAAGAAGGCGAGCGAGCTGTCCACGCTCTGCGGCGTGCGCGTCGCGCTCGTCTGCGCCGACGGCTCCGGCTCTGGCTCCGGCGCGGCCGCGGACGTGTGGGAGTCGGCGCCGGGCGTGCTCGACGCGTACCGCGAGGTCCCGCCCGAGGAGCGCGCGAAGCACACGCACCGGGCCTACGCCGAGGCGGAGCTGCGCAAGGCGGAGGCGAAGCTGGTGAGGGTGCGGCAGGAGGGGCCACCCGCGCTCGCGCCGTGGGACGCGGCCGTGTTCGCGCTGTCCCCCGACGAGGCCCAGCGGCGGCTCGGGGCCGTCGAGGAGGCCCTGAGGGCCGTGGGCGCGAGGCGGACCGCGCTGGGCATGCCGGCCGACGACGACGACGGCGGCGACGGCTGGCCCATGGGGTTCGCGGCGGCAGCGCCGGGCGGCGCGTCGGACGCCATCGGGCTCGCCGATCCGTCAACCTTCGACGGGAGCAACGGCCTGAGCTTGGACAGGTACATGCTGTGCGCGCAGGGCAACAACGCCAACGAGCAGCAGGTCGTGTGGGACAACGGGTTCGATCCGTGCAGCGCCGCCATGAACTGCTGGCAGCAGCCCGGCTACGCGTTCCAGCAATGCGGTGCCGATCACGTGGACGTCTACCAGCTGCAGATGGCGGACATGTACGGAGCCAACGGCAACTTCAACAACTCGACAGGCCGGCTCCCCTGGGACGCGTTCCACCCAGCCACCAACGCCGTTGCGATGACGACGGAGCCAACCGGGTACGGCACGGGCACGGACAACAGCTACGTTGGTGGAATAATGCCAAGTTACCTCACGCAGCAATGTCCGAGCAGCAACGCCATCGTGCCGCTTGGGTACCCCTCCGGCCTCGAGATGGGCCTCAACTACCTGGACGGTGTGGGGCAGGCAGCACAGCAGGGCATCGGCGGCGGCAGGTCATTCGCCGGCAGCAACTTCGACGCGGCGGCAGCGGCCCTGTCCCTCACCATGGGCACCGGAGACTGCTTCGTCAACGCGCTGCAAGCGCAGCCCCTCGCCATGAGCTACACCGGCGATCTGCTCAATGCCGGCGACCACGCGTCGCAGTGGCACACCGGGCAGCAGCCAGCAATCCAGAAATAAGCCGTTGTGGGAAGCACAATAAGTAGCTAGTGCTATAAATAGAGTCAGATGATCGAGTTGCAGTTTTGTTAGCCAGGGGTCAGTGGCAATTCTAAATATGGGTGTTCAAAATCAATAAATGATATCAAAACAAGATAAATATTAAAGCAAATATTGTTGAAGTTTTCTAAACAAAAAATTATATGGGCTATCAAACAAATATACATCATATACCCCTTTTTATTCTTTATTTTAAATAAATATAAATATAAATATATATATATATATATATATATATATATATATATATATATATATATATATATATATATATATATATATATATATATGTAAGATAGTTTAAAATTGATATTTGTGTCATACTAGCTCCGCCCCTGCCAGGGGTAGAGTAGATAGGGCAGTTCTTTAAGTTAGTTCCCCGGCGCTCATAATCCTGCATTTACTTTCGTAAGCTTTGAGATAATCATATACAAAGGGTTAAAATTTCAGCTGTGTGGGGTTTCGAAAAAATATCCAGCTATGTGAAAGGCACATCCTTAACGTTTTTTTTACCATAATAATTTGCATGGTCACAACCTATTCATTTCTTTTGTAGATAAGTGTAAAAATTTACTCATACACCTGATCTTTTGCATTTTGCACAACTTCTCATGGATCACACGTTCTATTAAAGAAAGAAAATTCATGGAGTGGAATCCATGGAGAGGAGTACAACTAATAATTCAATAAGAGAAAGAAATGAACACATGCGGCGCCGATGGGAATCGAACGCGGGTGGGCTCGGCACATGCCATATTGATTGTCTCTTTGCACGCAAGACGGCAAGAGCAAGAGCATACCGATATACGTGGATGAAGAGCAGCTGCAAGGCCACATTCTGGGTAGTGTTAATGACTTAAAAGGGAGGGAAATGTTTAGTAGAGTTCTTTTTAAAAGTCATAGAAATCTTAAAACATCTGCCTTAATTAATTATTGACTAGCAAAGTGTTGGTATTGCAACAAATTTTATAAATAAAAAAAATATAAATACTCATTCTCATAGATACAATATGATAGATGTTTTTTTTTCACAGCAAAAGACCATTAGAAAAAAGACCACGTGGCACTCCGTAAAGTGATAATTTTTTGCCGAATGCGTGTCATGCAACACTCGACAAAGAACCAAATGTTTGCTGAGTGCCTTCTGTCAGGACCCTCGGCAAATGCGCTTTGACGCCGTTTGTTCTGCTTTATTTTGCTGAGAGCCATGACCCCACTCCGCAAAATGTTTGCCGAGTGCACGATAATAAGCTTCCAGCAAAGAGCTCTTTGTCGATAAATGGTTATCGTGAGTCCTTTGCCGAAGGTTTGCTAAGAGTAATCAGGGGTTTGCCCTGCCGAGCGCCTCAGGCACTCGACAAATAGGTGACTTCCCATAGTGATGATAGATAAATTGTTTACACAACCAAAGTTGATATATATTGCTTTAAATACTGTCATTTTAAGAACATATCTACAAATTATTCGTGTTCAAGCTTTTTCTTACTTCTACTCTCCCCATCTTCCAAGTATGGCTATGCATTTTTTAAAATTTGAAACACACATAATATTTGTCAATTTTCATATGTTATATCTAAAAACACTTTATTACCAAATAAGCGGATAGAACAACTCAACATCTCCCCTTCTATCTGCAGTGAGCTTTTCAATAGAGAACAATAATGCAGATGGTGAAGCGAGATCGAGAAGATAGATGTGGACAGTAGCAACGTATCTCACTGTAGATGCCGGAACCGAACCACTAAAAAAGATAAAAACCTTGAAACAACCAACAGAAACTAACCACAAAAAATCATGGAGTAGATATATATATAAGTAGAGAGAAACATGATTATTTGTATGCTGAAAGACTGACGTTTCAAGTGAACCATGACTAAATCATCAAGAACCTCCTTATGATCTTGACTGTCTGAAACAAATATTCAAAGTGATTATTCGGTAATATTTCGGTAGGCTTGTTACAGGGTCGTCTTATAGCGAAGAAAAATACATGTGTTTGCAATAGGAGTAAAAGTGTAAAAGACCATAGTGTAACTCGAATTGATGCTAGTGTAAATCATTGCATCCTCCTAGAAACACCAAAGTGTGACTACCAATCAGACAAGCTCTTTATTTTTAAGGCACAATAAAAAGTTTAGTCAACTGAAAAGTCCTAAACTCAACATAAAGAAAAAAAAACTGATTTGCCTTTTTAATTAAAAAACAGATTTTAGAGAAATTGTCTTTTCAGCTAATAGCCTGGCCCGTTGGGTGGGCCTTTAGTAATGTGAGTGGGCCTTTATCCTTTTCGTAATTGATATAGTCTAAAGCCCAGTTAAGTCATGTACACCCCTTCGGTTGGCCTTCTTCCTCCTGTGGCAGACTGGCAGCCAACAAACAGGCATAAGCTCTATCAATGATGCTAAATGGTCATTGTACATGAGGTGGATTCGTAAGTTCGTACAAGAAAAAGGAATCGTACATGAAAAAGGAACAAGAGTCGAAGTCCAAAACATACTGCTATTAAGTTTCTCGCCTTCAAACAATCGGACTCCAAACAACATACAATTGAACTGGGAGCGCCGTACGGACTCTGAACTGAAATCAAAACTATATACGATTGAATCTGAGCGACACAAAATTTCAGGAAGAGACGACTAGACTGAAATTAATAAGTTGTAGAGATTAATCCTAGAATCCGATCTTATCCGTGCTCATATACAAACCCAACCTAACCAGCACGGGTAAAAACATCTACAACAGTCTCCCATTATGACTCAATACGTAAAAACTGTCATATTGGGAGTGACAATGACTCCAACGGTGTCTCAATATGACTTCCAATATCAAAAATTTTGCAAGGCTCTCAATAAGAGCATCTTCAACAATCTTCCAATATTACACTCCCTATATGATGGTATTGGGAGGCTCCCAATACTATTTTTTCAGAATATTGAGAGTGAGTACTTTACCAGTCTCCCAATAGCTCACTCCCAATAATATCATCCGCTCTATTTCTTTTTCTTTCTTCTTAAATATGAACATTATTAAGTATCAATATCACTTTATAATAATTCAAACAACTATTTTATTATAAATATTTAAAAATTAATTTAAATTTCAAATTTAAATATAACATGTTATATTGATGCGTAAAATTAACACAAGCAACAACTAATTCATATTAAGATTATAAAATTTATCCCATAATGTTTTAAACTTATCATTATTTCTACATTAATTTTACACCAACTAAATAAATTAGTGTTAATTTGTCATAGGCAGCAAGTTACCTTGGAATTTGTGTGGCCCTCCAGCTATTGGGAGGGAAGACAGACTCCCATTCTTTTAGGAGTAGAGGAGTGGTTATTGAGATGCATGCATGCTAACTCCAGGTGATTCTCTTTGTTGTATTCAGGTGATTCTCTTTGTTGTATGTGTATGCTTCTAGATCCAATAAAACCTTCACGATAAAAAGCCTTCGTGCCGATCGGCACAAACCTCTTAGCTTTTATTCTTAATGCTCTCGTATGTGCAATATGTATTTATGCTAGGATTGATTCTTTAGACGAAGTAGAAGACCCTATCTATGGTTCTCTTGCTGATCCTTATGTGTCGATGTTTGAGATCGGTAGTAAATATATAGGACTACGTCGAGACTAAGAACTATGATGGTTACACAAGACGCCGAGTTATACAGGTTCGGACCCTCTCGATGAGAGTAAAAATCCTACGTCCTGTATTCTGTGTATTGTATTGATGTTGTGAAACTTGTGTCGCTTGTCCCTTGACGGGGGATACCCTGCCGCCTTATATATCTGGTCGGCAAAGGAGGTACATGAAGAGTCCTAGTCGTAACCCTTAAGGATTTACATAGAAGGTCTATCTCTAAAATATCTTGTGCTCCAAGTCGAGTCGATCGGCTTCCTTGTTGATAAACTACCCGGTAGGCTACCGATTTAGTCTTGTATGAGAATACCCGTAAAACAAGTATCCCACAGCAGCCCCCGAGGGCTTTCTGATTTTGAGCTTTGATCCTCCGAGTATAGATCATAAATTAGGAAGACCTCTTTGTTGAAGTTCCTGATAGATCTGGTACACCGGTCAGGTGCACCTGATCAGGTGTAGCCCTCGACTCTTGTATAATTTGGAGACTGACAAATAATGCAAGAGTCCAATTATATTAGCTCTTATTATTTTGTATTTAATTTACTCAAACTATTAAGTCTAAGTGTAATAGACCTCTAGTCATCAAACTAGTAGGTCATTTTGCAAGGTTTCAACCTTGCCGACCGATTATCAAAAAGGCTGAGTGATATACGCTATTTCCGAGTGATCGGTCGGTCTGAATTGCATGACATCAATCATATTCAGTCCATATAAAATAGTATAACATCAATCATATAATGGTATTAAGCTAAATGACATCAATCATAACATAGCTTTTTCCTAATAATTGGTCAATCTATCTTTTAATAAGTCCAATTTTGACAATTTAGTTATTGACTTCAATCAATACCTTAGCCTTTGAACTTATATCCATATGACTATCAAGTCCTTTGCTACATGATCATCAAATCGTATAGATATGGTGAAATATTGTTAATTAACCAATGCTTCTCATCAAAGAAGCCCCCGAGTTTTTAATTCTCAGGGTTTTAAACCCTAAATAGGTTTAAGGCCTTTAACTAACCTTATGTTTAATCAAATGGTGGTGTCACTGTACGGCCCATTCCGGCCCATGGGACCCTTAGGTGAAAAAGCGAGAGTATAAAAGGCTGCGACAAGTTGACTCCTAGTCCATGCCGCACTTGCGCATGAACTCTTCGTCTTCCTTGCACCTCCTCTGCTCTCAGCGACTCCTCTGCTTCTCCAGCTAGGGTTAGCATTTTGCTTCCGGCCGCCGTAGATCTCGCCGCACTCAGCCCCCTAGCTTCCACTAGGGTTCAGCACTCGATCCACCACGCTCAAAACCTCCATCGCCATGGGTCGCAAGAGGATTGCCACTTCATCTCCAGCCACTTCTGCTGCCACCGCCACCTCCTCATCATTGGAGGTCGACATCCCGGAACAGGTTCGAGAGTTCTCAAAGAGCAACCTCACCTAGGCTGATATGAACAAGATGGTGATCGACGGCATCCTTCCAGAGCAAGCTCGGATCGACTGGAAGGTACCCCGTGAATCTTGCCCCATCCCTATTCATAAACAGATCGTGGTGTTCTGCTCGTTCTTCGAGCATGGTTTTGGAGTCCTCTACTGCAGCTTCTTGCGCAGGCTCATCTTCTTTTATGGGATTGAGCTTGTCAACCTCAATCCCAACTCTATTCTCCACATTGCCATCTTCGTGTATATGTGCGAAGCATTCTTAGGCACTCTCCCTCACTTCAATCTTTTTCGCCATCTGTTCGTCCTCCGACCGCTGTCGACCAAGGAGAATCAAGTGGCTATAGGCGGTGTCGGCGTTCAGTTGCGCAAGAAGGAAGCCTACATTCATGTGCCATTGAAGACCGGAAACAAGAACTGGAAGGATGAGTGGTTCTATTGCGACAACCCTCCCCCGGTTCTTGTCGACTTCACGGGTGCTAAGGCAATTCCCCAGGCGCAATGGACGGAGAAGCCTGATCCGACTGACCCTCAGGTGGTCGCTCTGCTTGAAGAAAATTGCTGATTTAAAAGCTGAAGGCATTGACGATATCACCGTCGCCAAAAGCTTCATAGTACGCAGAGTGCAACCCCTGAAGCTTTAGAGTCACCCGACGTGGAACTATGCCGACGATATAACATCCCGAATTTCAAATTTGGGTTGTGAATAAAATTTTACTAAATCTTAACTTTTTTTAATAGATTAAAATTTGACTTCAACTAATTATTGTGCTATCATTATCTTTAGGTAAAAGTTATATTTTATAAAATAAATAAATAAATTTAGGTTATTATTATTATTGTTTGTTGTATTCATGCTGAGTAGTTTGAAGTAGGGATTTATTTTATTATGTGGAAATGTATTCAAAATCGAGTAGAAATCGTTTTTGATTTAATATTAACATTAAAAGATAGAAAACGAAATTAGAAATAGAGAAAAGAATCCTCACGTGGCATTTGGGCCAATTCTCCTAGATGCATCCCAGATTTCTCCCTCTTTCCCTCTCTCTTGTAACCAGCCTGCTTGGCCCAGTGTTCTGCTCGCCCCAACCAGCGAGCCCAGCAAGCCTAGTGCCCCTTCTTCCTCTCGCACGAAGCTGAAGCTTCGTCTCCCGGGTGCAGCCGCCAGCAACCGCCACCTGGGTGTCCATCTTCCCGCCTCCCTACCTCCCAAAACTGACCCACTGAGAACTCAAACGGACGCGCCACCCTTTTCTCTTCCAATTCCACTCGTTTTCATCCTTTATTATACACCATGGAGCTTTCTTAGCCATCAATAGCGCTGCCGGCCATTAAAGGTCTGCTCAGGCCGTTCCCCTCCTTACAAACCACCTCCCTGCCCTATAAAAGGAAGCCTATGTGCCCCTTTCAATCTACATCGACGTCCCCTGGCTCTCCTCTCCCGGCCCCAACCTTTGGAGACCAAAACCCTCGCCACCTCCCCTGCCCCATTCGCGCCAGCAACACAGCGCCGTGTTGGCTTCGACGTTCCCGGCGATCCGCTGAACCAATCGACCCAAAACCTCACTGGATCGTGTTCCAGGTTTCCCTCTACATCATATCTGAAGAGCATAGCCATAGGAGTCCCGATGAGACCACTATTTTGTCCGTCATGGCCGCAGGTCCTTGTCAGATCATGGCCGGCGCGCGACAAGGTAAAATCTATCATTTCTGCGATGAATTAAAAGGGTCCTAAGCTGTCAACCTTGATCCATTTCGTGTTCCAGGAAGTACTCTTCGTGTTCCCAGGGGCCCTCCTCAAGATCTTGCCCGATGCCTCCAGGAACGTGCTTGGCCCGCCAAATGCCGTGTCGCGACCTAGCCTGCTTTCTACCTTGCAATCTCCAGATCAGGTGAGCAACAATCTAAACCACTTTTATAGTATCGTGTTCCACAATGCTAGAGAGTTATTGGTTCAAGTGGTAGATGGATTGGTGCGCCCAATCCTCGGGAACGCGCATGTCTTTGCGTCGTGCCGTTCGGTTCACAGCAGCAATTGAACTGCCTGCCACCCTTACGGTCCGCTATGGACCATGGACCGGAGCCACAACCTTGTCCCTTGACCATGTACCATGAACTAGACACTTAGCCTAGTCCATAGACCCCGCAAACCTAGTGCATAGTATTTAGTTTTTACTTTTATTCAAGTAAATCCCATTAATTGGATCTTTTGCATTTAGGCCCCTGACTTTAATTTAAATAGTTTTTGGCCCAATCCCGATAGCCCATGTCACCTCCCAGCGCTGCCCACTAGGTCAGCACCTCGGCTAGCCAAGCGCCGACGCTTTTTTTCCTCCCCTCGCTCAAACGTCGCCGCTAGGAAATCACAACCGCCGCTATGGATCCCCACCTCCCCGATTTCAAGACCGACCCACCAAGCTCGTAAACGGTTTTTCCCCGTTTCCCCTCCCCCACTCCCATGTCTTAGTGGCCTTAATTGTATACTAGTGAGCGATATTGCGCATCAATGGCCATAGCAGCCACTGATTTCCAACAAGCTCCACTCATGACCTCTCTGCTTTCCCCCGAAAAATCTAGTGCGAGTTCCCCCTTGGCTACATTTTCCTTCCTCGATGTTTTGGCTTCCCATCCCCTACAGAAACACCTCCCCGACCGCCGTCTTCCCCCGTGAGTTGCACCACCATGTGTCGTTACTTCATCCTAGCTACCCGACCCCCTCCTCCTCTCAACCCTGCGAGCCTTGTCCCCAATGAGTTGTGTCATGTACTGCTGCCACCATTCGATGTTGACCGTCTATAAGCCCCTCCCAGCCTTGTGGATAGCCTGGTAAGCCTCCCCTTATTCCCCGCTTTGAACCAAGACAACCATAAGCGCCTTCATCTTCCTCCCGCAGGAACACCAACATCGTTGGAAACCATCCCTGGCTCCCGAACCGACCCTGAACGAGCTCATGCGACCCTCCGCTTCCTCTCCCACACTCTCGGACTTTAATTACACACCCACGCGCGTTATCGTATGACAATGGCCGTCACCGGCCATTAATGGCTAATGATCTTGCCCCGCTCGCCTCCCCTTCTCTCCCCCCTATAAAATGGCCGCCAGATGTCACCCTCCCCAACCGCTGCCTTCTGTTCTCACGCTCCATCCCCAAGACTCCAGAATACACTCCCTGTCAAGTTTCAATCAACTACCGTCGGTATATCTCATTGTCGTTGACTGCCTCCGACCCTCCCCGACCCTATGTGAGCCACGAGTAAGGACCCCCGCCTTCCTTGTGACCTTTTGCCCTGCCACCACAGAGAATGGACCACCGGAGCACCTCTCTGGCGAGTTCCACCCCTACCACTTGGTCATCGTCGGCCACCTCCCAACTCATTGACGCCTTTTGTAACCATCGCTTTCTAGGTTTGTGGCCAAGATTAGAACCCAATGAAAGGTTATGAACTCAGTTTATCATGGTCCATAGACCAACCTAGCCTCGATCCATAGACCCCGTCAACACAGTATTTATGTTTTATTTTAATTCGTGTAAATTCTGGTAAATGCCTATTGTGCGCTTAGATCCCTGATTTTAAAGGAAATACAATTTGGATCCTTAGTTTTTGCATAAAAACCCCTAGATTTTTTTATAAATTATAACTTAGCCCTTGTGTTTTACACTTTGTTTTCTATAACTTACTAAAATTATATTCAACACCCTAGCCTCTAATCTTTGTTTTCATTATAAAGTAAAATATATGTTTTCTTGAATAAAATCTATTTAGTTTATGTTTAGATTGCAAGAGAATAATTTATAGCATATCAGCTTAATAAAGCTAATTTTTATTTGTTTTATGATTTTTAAAACTAATTATATTAATTATTTTCTGGATATGTAATTTTGCTAATAAACCCTTTGTCTTTGAACCTTAATAACTTTTTATCCGCAACTCCGATTTAGGTAATTTTTGCGCTCACGAAATCGTAGGAACGAGTACTATCTTTTGGTACTGTTTTCATAGTCATTAGGAACTGTTTGGTGTATTGTTTCTTATTTGTTTATGTACGCTTTTTTGGTGTTTATTGATATTAGAGGATGAGCAAGAAGAGAACTTTCAAGACTATCGAGCAACAGCTAGCAGGAAAATAGGCAAGTGTCCTTGATGCATTTTGTACCTATTATAACATTTATTATAGAATTGCATGCTTAAGTCAAATGAATGGGTACCTATTGTTAGGGTTTCCCTAGTATTGCTTTATCCTTTTCCTTGTCGCCTTGAACTTGTTGGGTGGTTGTGGGTAGATAATGCTTAGTTGCTTATTGGGTTCTTGGGTCCAATTTAATATTGACTAATGAACAATATCACGTGGGGAATGATTGGTAATTCTTTTAGCAACATGGATTAGGGATCTATGCAAGCCGTATGGAATGGATGTGGTGCCGTGGGCACATGGTTGGTGGTGGTAGGCTTGTTGTAGATCCTAGGACCCGGTTCTTGGAGCGATAACCCAGAACAACCGTGCCATCACAAGGCTGCTATGGAACAGCTTGGCTGATTAATTAGGAGTTCTCCCAGTGTCGGTGCAACATTTTGGTGGAGCGGGGAATGGAAGTCAAGAGGACTGTCCTTGTATCCGAATGGCTCAAGAGGGGGCTCCTGGGGTGATGAGCTACTTGTTGATGGGCTATCACTTATGGACGGGAGTGGAACCTTAGTGGCTAGTATGTACTAGGAGACCCTTTGTAAAAGCCTCGTAGTGATCTCCTGGCCGCACACCTAAGGAAGTGTGCTGGTGCTTGGCCGGCATAGCAACATGGAGACTCTAGTCCACCTGGCAACAGTGAACGAAATCATGACTTGTGGGTAAAGTGGTACAAACTCAGCAGAGTATCAAACTATCATGATAGCCGTGCTCACGGTCAAGAGCGGCCTAGAATCCTCACAAGATTAGTTGGTTATGGGTCAGAATGGTTGGAATGGTTGGGATGGTTGGATGGTTCAGACTTGGCTTGGATAGCACCCTGTGGATTGATGGTTGGGATGACCCCACTTAGTAATTAGGATGCATAGGAAATTAAAAGCTCATGCAATAAACCCCTATAAGCCTTCCTTTTCTTTAGCCCATTTCACCTTTTCCCCCACTTGCTAAGTACGGCACGTACTCACCCTTGCTATGTCCCACATTGCTGCTCAGCTATAGGAGAATGGAGGTACAACTATGAAGATGATGGAGTAGTCTAGGCATGCGGTCTTTCGGTCAACTTCTTGTGGGAGCTAAAGAACATCAACGCTTAGTTTATTCCGCTGCAATGTAATCTTTTTGTTTTGACCTATGAGTCACCTTTGTAATAATGTTATCGATTTAATAAAGATATTGTTCTTTTATCACAGTAATTGTCCAGTGTGCATGAAAACTTGTTCCTGGGCACGCATATAGATGCATTCGGTTTCGATCGTTGGAACCGGGTGTGACAAGTGGTGTCAGAGCTATATCGACCACCGGACGCAAGCCTAGATAGAATGACCATGCCATAGGTTCTATTTTCAAAACTAGTATTTGGAAAACTTTTGTCTCTATCAAAAACTCTTCTATCTTCTATCCTCTCTTCTTATTTTCTCATTACTTTTCTATTCTGAAATGTTTGAAAAAATGCTACTTCTACTATTTCTTTCCCCTTTTAAGATATTAGTTGGTCAACGTAAACTATCACGAACAAGATGGACGATATTGAAGATTTTACAAGTTGGTTCCACTCAATATAAAGATGAAGATTGGACAGTCAAACTTGAAGACTCTTCACAACACCAAGGATATTGGCCAGCACTCCGCATCAAGCCTGAAGAATGGACCTTACACATAATCATGATTTAGGACCCTTCTCATCTTAGGATAATAAAATCGCTAGATAAAACATTAATTATTTGTTTGGTGTTGCTTGTGGTGTGCTATGTTTGAGTTGGTTCTTTGATTGTGTGCTGGTGTGCTGGCAGAGCATTTTTGCTTTGTTATGAAATCATTAGGTTGTTCTAGACTAAGTTTAGTTGGGGTACCTGTCCTCTATTATTTCTTATAATATTCTCCCTCTGACGTCAAAAGGGCTACTGCATTGAAGCTTGACCAAAGAAGCATTTGATTAGTACAAACCCGAGTGTGAACCTAAGAGGGGTAGCGATCATCACCAGTCATATGGATATGAAAACTAAAGGATTGAGAAACTAAGGTTGAGGCATATATGGACCAAAGAATATGAAGTTGGTTTTCAAAAAAGTTGCTGGAGTGAATGCCAACAATCAATCTAGTGAACCAGACCCAGGATGAAGACTGAAAATCTAAATTACCTCAACTCCTTTCTTGCTAGCCACGCTGAATCTCAGGACGAGATTCCTGTTAAGGGGGTAGTTTTATAACATCCCGAATTTCAAATTTGGGTTGTGTATAAAATTGTACTAAATCTAACTTTTTTAATAGATTAAAATTTGACTTCAACTAATTATTGTGCTATCATTATCTTTAGGTAAAAGTTATATTTTATAAATTAAATAAATAAATTTATTTTATTATTATTATTGTTTGTTGTATTCATGCTGAGTAGTTTGAAGTAGGGATTTTTTTTATTATGTGGAAAAAGTATTCAAAATCGAGTAGAAATTGTTTTTGATTTGATATTAACATTACAAGATAGAAAACGAAATTAGAAAGAGAGAAAAGAATCCTCATGTGGCATTTGGGCCAATTCTCCTAGATGCATCCTAGATTTCTCCCTCTTTCCCTCTCTCTTCTAACCAGCCTGCTTGGCCTAGTGTTTTGCTCGGCCCAACCAGCGAGCCCAGCAAACCTGGCGCCCCTTCTTCCTCCCGCACGAAGCCTCATTGTGATCTCCTAGCCGCACACCTAAGGAAGTGTGCTGGTGCTTGGCCGGCATGGCAACATGGAGACTCTAGTCCACCTGGCAACAGGGGACGAAATCACGACTTGTGGGTAAAGTGGTAGAAACTCTGTAAAGTATCAAACTATCATGATAGCCATGCTCATGGTCAAGAGCGGCCTAGAATCCTCACAAGATTAGTTGGTTATGGGTCGGAATGGTTGGAATGGTTGGGATGGTTGGATGGTTCAGACTTGGCTTGGATAGCACCCTATGGATTGATGGTTGGGATGACCCCACTTAGTAATTAGGATGCATAGGAAATTAAAAGCTCATGCAACAAACCCCTATAAGCCTTCCTTTTCTTTAGCCCATGTCATCTTTTCCCCCACTTGCTGAGTACGGCACGTACTCATGCTTGCTATATCCCACATTGCTGCTCAGCTACAGGAGAATGAAGGTACAACTATGAAGACGATGGAGGAGTCTAGGCATGCGGTCTTCCAGTCGACTTTCTGTAGGAGCTAAAGAACGCCAACGCTTAGTTTATTCTGCTGCAATGTAATCTTTTTCTTTTGATCTATGAGTCACCTTTGTAATAATGTTATCGATTTAAGAAAGATATTGTTCTTTTATCACAGTAATTTTCCTGTGTGCATGAAAACTTGTTCCCGGGCATGCATACAGATGCATTTGGTTTCGGTTGTTGGAACCGGGTGTGACAGACGATGATGAAACCAGAGAAGTGCCTGACCCGCCGAATGGTGAACTCTGTCGGAAACGCCTTTTGAAGATGTTTGAAGGAGATATCCTTCAGGATCACTTGTTGGTCCAAAAGGCGTATAATAAGGGCACTATGTGAGCCCGATTAAGCCTCAGTCTACTTTGAGCAATCCCTTATTATCTCGTCTTGATGTCCTGCTGAATATCTTGACTCTTGTGCAGTGTTGAAGCTTGAGATCGATAGTAAATATATTGGGCTACGTCGAGACTAAGAACTACGATGGTTACACAAGACGCCAAGTTATACAGGTTCGGGCCCTCTCAATGAGAGTAAAAACCCTACGTCCTGTGTTCTGTGTATTGTATTGATGTTGTGAAACTTGTGTCGCTTGTCCCTTGATGGGGGGTACCCTGCCGCCTTATATCTCCGGTCGGCAGGGGGGTACATGAAGAGTCCTAGTCGTAACCCTTAAGGATTTACATAGAAAGTCTATCTCTAAATGCCTTGTGCTCTAAGCCGAGTCGGTCGGCTTCCTTATTGATAAAGTACCCGGTCGACTACCGACTTAGTCTTGTATGAGGATACCCGTAAAGCAAGTATCCCACAGCAGCCCTCGAGTGCTTTTGATTTTGAGCTTTGATTCTCCGAGTGATCCATAGATCATAAATTAGGAAGACCTCTTTTTTGAAGTTCCAGATAGATCTGGTGCACCGGTCAGGTGCACCTGATCAGGTGTAGCCCCCGACTCTTGTATAATTTGGAGACTAACAAATAATGCAAGAGTCTAATTGTATTAACTCTTGTTATTTTGTATGTAATTTACTCAAACTATCAAGTCTAAGTTTAGTAGACCTCTGGTCATCAAACCAGTGGGTCATTTTGCAAGGTTTCAACCTTGCCGACCGATTATCAATAAGGCCGACCTTTGCTTGTTGAGAGGAAACAGGCTAGGGTGGAATACCTTGAAGTCGAAACCTTTGGTATGCCCTAAACTCTTCAGCCTTCATGTCCTTATGTTTAAGACTAACACATTGCTGATATTTATGCCAGTCACCGATCAGCAACTCTCCAAGGTCAAGAGGAGATTAAGAAGCTGCAGACCGACCGACAAGAAATGACCAAGGCCTTAGACCAAGGCCGTACAGATATAGCCGGTAAGGTCACTTACCATCTGTATTTAAGCAATCAACTAATCACTCTAGCTCTAAAAGCTCAAGTGCTTGTCTTTAGCTCATGATCAAAAGAAGTTGACTTCCAACCAGCAAAGGTTTGTTGATGCCTTGAATGTTGACAAGAAAAGCCTCTCCAAGTCGGTCGAAGATCAAAAGGCCAAGATCACTCAGCTACAGAAGGAGCTGAAGGAGTCCGAGGCTAAGATAGAGGAGGCAAAGAACATCTCCAAATCCTTCAAATGTAATCTTGCCAGTAAGCCCTTCATTACTTCTCACATCTGCTTGAATCTTCTGTTGATCATACTGACCAAAAATCATCATTCATCAGCTCTATCTTATGCCGCTCGAAAAGCAATGAATTATGTTCATGCTAACCGAGTGGACAGACTGGCCAGTCCTTGGATTATTTGCTGGAGCATGTATCGGAAGCTATCGCTTAGAACACTCGGCGAGTGGCGACTGAGGCCGGGAGTCAGGTTCTGGCGACTTACCAATCTTGGTCTCTAGCTCTGCCATTGGATAAGATCAAGAAGGGCTTCAACCCAGACCTGACCGACGACCAATGTCAGCTGCTCTTGGATTCCATGCTGGAGACTTCCCAGGCTCGACAACATAGAGATTAATCTGACCGTGCCTACTCCTCCAGCAACTCCAGAAGTTGAACTACGAGCTGATTCTTCTTCTCCTTCAAAGGAACTGTAATCCTATAATAGTAGAAAACATTAGTAGTATCTATGTAATGATACAATGTTTCCTGTATGTAAATCAATTTCATGCTTAATAGCTTAGAAGTCTGATAAAAATATCAAAAGTACATTTCTATTATGAGAAACAAAAATTGCATCGGTCTGCCATAACATATTAGGTTGTGACTCGTAACCGCGTAACAAGCAGAGTCGACCAATCGACACATGACCTCTCGCACTTTGGCTCTGGGTTTAGTGTAGTGGTAGTCTGATGTGCAGTATAAAGTGTATAACCATGATGTGTTGGCGTTAGACCAAAAGAGTAAAGATCGTATTCAAAAATCGGTCAGAAAATAGTCTAAAACCAAAATAAGGTTAGACCAAGGTGGGACATTATTACTAGCCCCCTGGCTCGATTGTTTAATAAAATGAATTAAGGAATCGAGACAATTCAGAATGAAAATCATCACAAAATCTTTCATCAAAAAGACCGAAGTTTCATTCAGAAATAATGTATAAGTATACAAAAGAATAACTAAGTATAAAAATGACGTATTGATTCATGTTCCAAGAGTTTGGTATATCATCGCCGTCTTCAGACATCAGTCGGTAAGCCCCCGGGCGAGTGACTTCTTTTACCACATATGGTCCTTCCCACTTTGGACAAAGCTTATGCTGGTTTTTTATTGACGGCACTCGGTGAAGCACTAAATCTCCAACTTGGAATTGGCGATTGCGCACGTTTTTATCATAATAACGACACAAGCCTTGCTGGTAAAGTGCGGACCAAAACAGAGCGTGATCACGCAACTCCTCTGCTGCAATCTAATCAATCTCTCGGTTCTCCTCAGAAAGCTGCTCGTCATACGCTTGAACTCGTGCCGAAACAAGACTGACCTCGGTCGACAGCATATCCTCTGAGCCATAGACTAATGAGAAAGGTGACTGACTAGTAGCTCGACTGGTATTTGTGCGAAGCCCCCAAAGAAATGAAGGCAATTCTTTGACCCACCGACCGGCATAAGATTTAAGTCTGTCGAGTATCCGTGGCTTCAATCCTTAAAGAATCATACCATTGGCCCGTTCGACCTGCCCATTGCTTTGAGGATGAGCCACTGATGCAAAGTGGATTTTTATTTCTATCTCATGGGCAAAGTCACGAAACTCCATTGATGTGAATTGAGTGCCATTATCAGTGATGATATCATGAGGAACCCCAAACCGAGTAAAGACATCCTTGACAAACTCAATTGCCTTCTTTGATGTTATCTTGCCGATCGCCTTTGCTTCGATCCACTTGGTGAATTTATCAATAGCAACAAACAAATAAGTGAACCCGCCTGGCGCTTTCTTGAAAGGACCGACAATATCAAGCCCCCAGACAACAAAAGGCCAAGTCAAAGGTATCATCTGAAGTTGCTGTGAAGGCACATGCGTTTGCTGAGCGAAGAATTGACAACCTTCACACTTCCGAACGACTTGGTGTGCATCTTCGACCGCCGTGGGCCAATAAAACCCTTGCCGGAAAGCTTTGCCGACCAAAGTCTTAGAAGCTGCATGATTGCCACATATCCCAGAATGAATTTCTTCTACCAACTTTTGGCCTTCTGGTATCGAGATGCATCGCATCAAGATGTTTGAACCTCCTCTTTTATAGAGTTGGTCTCCCACCAATAGATATCCTCGGCATCGGGTCTCTAATCTCTGTTGCTCATTGGGATCCGGAGGCAGCGTACCCTTGTCCAAATATTGAATGAGTGGATCGCGATAGTCGGCCTCCACGTTGTCATCGCTAACAAGGTCAGCAACAATGCTCATTACGACATCCAACCGAGGAGAAATAGTGGGGGAATCAAGAGTGTGTAAGAAAACACCTGGCAGGACTTCAGATCGAGACGATCCCATCTTAGCCAATTCATCAGCCGCCTGGTTATTGTCCCGAAGAACATGTGTGACCTTCAATCCATCAAATTTGTCTTTGAGCTTTCGTACTTCCTGACAATAATCACTCATATTATCATCTACACAGTTCCAATCTTTGGTGACCTGATTAATAACCAGAGTTGAGTCACCAAAGACGTCAAGGCGCTTGATGCCGAGTGATGCGGCAATACGCAGACCGTGTAGGAGGGCTTCATACTCCATAGTGTTATTTGAAGCGCGAAACCTAACCTGAAGGACATATCAAAGCTTCTCTCCAACAGGTGAGATAAACACGTCCCCTGCACCAGCTCCTTGTAATTGAAGAGACCCGTCAAAGTACATTTTCCAGTACTCGACATCTTGTGCAGTAGGAGGATTTTGAATCTCTGTCCACTCGACAACGAAATTAGCTAACACTTGTCCTTTTATTGCCGACCGAGGCGCGGATGTAATGGTATATTGACCAAGTTCGACTGCCCACTTGGCAAGTTTTCCTTCGGCTTCTCGATTGTGTAACACCATGCCGAGTGCGAAGGAAGTCTGGACTTCAATTGGATGAGCTTGACAATAATGCTTTAACTTCCTGGAGGTGATCAACAACGCATACAACAACTTCAAGATTTGTTGATATCTTGCTTTAGAGGCACTGAGGACCTCACTCACAAAATAGACCAGGTTTTGTACTTTTTGTATATGTCCCTCTTCTTCTCGGTCGACTGTTAAAACAGTACTCACAACTTGAGTTGTGGCCGATATGTAGAGTTGAAGTTTTTCTCCCGGCTCCGGAGGTACCAATACTGGAATATTGCTAAGGTGAACCTTCAACTCGTCTAACGCCGACTGCGTATCTTCAGTCCAAACGAAGTCATCCTACTTTTTAAGCAGTCGGAAAAGTGGTAACACCCTAACACGTAGTCGGGAAATAAAGCGACTCAAGGATGCCATGCATCCGGTCAGCTTCTGAACGTCCTTTTGAGAATTAGGTGGCCCCATATCAAGAATCGCCTTGACTTTATCTAGGTTAGCCTCTATACCTCATTTTGAAACGATGTAACCGAGTAGCTTTCCCAAAGGAACCCCAAAAACACACTTCTTAGGATTCAACTTCATCGAGTAATGCCTCAGATTGTCAAAGGTTTCTGCCAGGTCAGAAAGAAGGTCTTCAACATTCCGAGTCTTGATGACGATGTCATCAACATATGCTTCCGCGTTCTGACCGATCTGAGTAGCAAGGCAGCATTGAATACCTCGTTGGTAAGTCGCGCCAGCGTTCTTCAGACTGAACGGCATAGTGATATAGCTATAGGTGCCGAAGGGTGTTATAAAGGAAGTCTTAATCTAGTCTTCGACCCTCAGTGAGATCTAGTGATAGCCTGAATAGGCATCCAGAAAGCTTAAAAGCTCACACACGACTGTTGAGTCTACAATCTGATCGATATGAGGAAGAGCGAAGGGTTCTTTAGGATAGACCTTGTTGAGATCGGTATAATCAACGCACATCCTCCACTCTTTATTCTTCTTGGGTACAAGGACTGGATTTGCTAACCAGTCAGGATGATACACCTCCTTTATAAACTTAGCATCTAATAATCTAACTATCTCCTTCTTCATGGCGTCCTTGCGGTCTTGCACGAATCTTCGAAGCCTCTGGCGAACGGGGGTAGCCCAGGAGGTACCCTTAACTCATGCTCAATCTTGTCCCTAGGAACTCCCGGCATGTCAGAAGGTTTCCATGCAAAGATGTCTCTATTTTCCTGGAGGAAAAGAGTGAGCGCGTGTTCCTATTTCTCGTCGAGGTTGGCCCCAGCATAAGTAACCTTATCGGAGTCTTCAGGATCGAGCATGATCTCCTTGGTTTGTATGTCATCGGTCTGGATCTTGTTCTTGGTTGGCTTTTTTGCTAGAACCGCTGCTTCAGTTTGCTCCTCCATGCCGACTACCTTCTGGATCTCCTTCTGGTCAGACAACATCAACTGTTTAGTGGCCATCTTACAACTCTGTACATCGCAATCAAAAGAATTCCAAAGATCAGAGTAGAGGGAGATGATTCCGTTCGGGCCTGACATCTTGAGGGTGAGATATGGGTAATGCGGGACAGCCATGAATTTAGCCATCGCTGGTCGACCGATAATAGCATGATATGCGGAGTCAAAGTTAGCCACTTGGAAGAGAATACGCTCAGTCCTGAAGTTTTCGCGGGTTCCGAAGGTGACCGGCAGACTGATCTGTCCAATAGGAACTGAAGTCTTGCCAAGTACAATCCCATAGAAAGGTGAAGAACTCGGCTGAAGGTCATTAACTGTCAGACTGAGCTCTTGAAGAGTCTTGGAGAAAATTAAGTCCAAACTGCTTCCTCTATCAATGAATACTTTGTTGAACTTAACCTCCTTCACTGTGGTAGCAAGCACTAGCGGGTATCGACCCGGCTTTAGTAGATGCTTGGGGTGGTCCGACCGATCAAAAGTGATTGACATTTCAGACCACCGCATGAACTGAGGCGCAACTGGTTCCACTGAGTTGATTTCCTGAAGTTCTAGCTTCTGCTTGCGCTTAGGCACATAGGCATCTGGGCCTCCGAAGATGAAGTTGACTTCCTTGCGGGGCTCCTAGAACTCTCTTGAGTCATCCTTGTCGCCATCGTACTTGGTCTTGTCTTTGCTATTGCGCCTCAGGGGGTCTTTGGCCACCTTGAGCGCAACTGTCACAAAACCCTTCAGTCGATAGCAATCTTTGGCCTTGTGGTTTCCCTTTGGGTGCCAAAGGCAGGGACCACTCAGCAACTCATCAGTAGATGGTTGGTTTGTGCGAGGGTTCTTCTGAAATCGGTCCACCATGTGAACCTTGTTGTTAGACTTCCTCTTCTTGTCCTTCTTGGAGGACTCATGCTTGTTCGACCGTTTCTCCTTGCCTTTTCCTCGGATATCATCTAATGCCGACTCCCCAGATGCAAACTTATCAGCGATCTCGAAGCACTCTTGAGCGGTTAGCTTGAGGTCATGATTCCTCCAACCGATCTCCCAGACCAAATCATCACTACGGATTCCTCCTTGGAAGGCAACAATAATTTGTTTATCTGGAACATTGGGGATCTCAGTCTTCTTAGCGTAGAATCGCTTGATGTAGTCGCGAAGAGGTTCATTGGTCTTCTGTTTGATCCGAGTGAGGTCAAAGTGGTTGCCCAGTCGGTTGCAGGTGGCTTGGAAGCTTTCTATGAGCTTCTTGTTGAGGTCTTCCCAAGACGTGATTGACTCCTCTGGAAGAGATGTGAGCCATATTCGAACGGCGGGATCCAGGCAGATCGGAAGGTAATTAGCCATTACGTAAGAATCACCTCCAGCCGACCAAATCGCCATGCTATAGAGCTGCAGCCACTCTCGGGGGTTGGTCTGTCCATCGTATTTTTTGATAGGGACCGGTTTGAATCCTTTTGGCCATCGAGCAATGCAAAGCCTAGGGATGTAAGCTTTGATGCCATCATGCTTATCGTCGGTTGGCATTGGCAATCGTCTGTGCTGGTCTGGGGACGTAGTCGGGCAACGGCTGTGTCACGGACCAACATCATCATCGTGATGGCATCATTGATGGTCATTGTTATCGCGCCGATCCCGATCGTCACATCGACATCGGTCGTCGCGGTTGTCTCTCGGAGGAGGATCTTGGCCGTCCTCTTGTCGGTTGTCCCGGCAGTTGTCCCGTCGGTTGTCCATCCTCCGATCATGACGTTCTTTGTCATATCATCGGTTATCCCTAGCGCGTTCTTCATAATGGGAGTTGATGCTGTCTCGTCCATCACTGAGAGAGTTTCTCAGATCTTCACGCCTATGCCGACCTAGTGAAGGTGCACGGCTAGAACTTGTGATGGACTGAGATTTTGCAGCATCTTGAGCTGCAGCGGCTTTAAGCATAGCCACCACCTTCTGCATTGCAGGGGTCTGGTAATGCGCGTCGACCATTAGAGTATCGAGTAATGTCTTGGCCCCACTGATGTTGTTCTGAGGAGTGTGGTAGACCTTGACAGCATCCACTTCAAGATCAAGACCGAGATCCAGTCGGCGCGTGTTATGTGACCCGCGCGACCCTCTTGGTCGTCGGTGGTGACCGACCGATAAATCATCATCTCGAGGGTTTTCCTCCTATCAGCCTCCTTCAGCTGGTTGCTTTGGGTGGCCATCAACAGAGTTACCTTCTTGTTCACCGTATTGGTTACCATCTTGGTTTCCATCCACGGGACGTACTATATCCACCATGTTGATAGTATGAGGATATGGGTAGGCCGATCCGATCGAGTCCTCATCAAAAGACCGATCTGACTTCAAGCTGTTCCTGACGGAAGAAACTTCCTCCTCGGATCCGAGTGGGACCAATGCAGGGATCATGTCAGACAAACTCGGTATTCACGCCATAGAGCCGGCTGCGGTCGAGTCGGATCTATAGTTTTCTAGACCTAGGGCTTTGTTGTCATCGACCGTGAAGTCAAGTAATCCAAAGGAGATCTTGAAGTCCTGTGAGTACTGGATGATGGGAAGTTCGGCCATCGTAGTCGACGGAGAATCCTGGTGAGCCTTGTACCCTTCCTAGCGCGCCAACTATCGAAGCTTGAGATTGGCAGTAAATATATAGGGCTACGTAGAGACTAAGAACTACGATGGTTATACAAGATGCCGAGTTATATAGGTTCGGGCCCTCTCAATGAGAGTAAAAACCCTACGTCCTGTGTTCTGTGTATTGTATTGATGTTGTGAAACTTGTGTCGCTTGTCCCTTGATGGGGGGGGGGGGGGGGGAGGGTACCCTGCCGCCTTATATATTCGGTCAGCGGGGGGGGGGGGGGGGGGGGTACATGAAGAGTCCTAGTTGTAACCCTTAAGGATTTACATAGAAAGTCTATATCTAAATGCCTTGTGCTCCAATACGAGTCGGTCGGCTTCCTTGTTGATGAAGTACCCGGTCGGCTACCGACTTAGTCTTGTATGAGGATACCTGTAAAGCAAGTATTCCACATGCAGGTTCTGGATACTTATGTATCCCATCCTCCGCTCCCTCCGACCAATATCGAGGGACCGGACTATGTGGAGAAGCCGTCGCAGACCGGCCCTGGGGGCTCTAGCTCTTCTGCAGGCGCTCCACTGGTGCGTGTTGATCCAGTTGTCGTCTTGGCTGCCCCCAATCAACTATAGAAGCGAACTATCTGGCGCCGCCGATAATATGTTGGTGATTAGGATGATGACAAAGAGACACCATCTGCTGATGCCGGTCAACCCACCCCTGCTCCTTCTGACCGACCTTCAAATCAGTCGGAGCTCCCAAGCCAAATTTAGAGTGATGCTGGGGTGGTGGAACAGACCGACAAGGCAGACAAGTCTTCCCAGAAGAGGAAGGAGACTGATTCTCAGTCGACTTCTTCAAAGAAGAGGATGTGCCGAATCAAGCTCAAGAAGGCCCTCAGGTTTAATCTTAAACCTTATACTCCTTGTCTCTTATTGCCGATCATAGGACCTTTTAATCTCCTCTATCTTTGTTTTGACAGTAGTCGGACGAGCGATTCTCAGAGCGCTCAAGGGTCCGAGGAAACTCAGTCAGTTCTTCCACCTCGTCCAACTGATGCACCTAAACCGGCCAGCAAGTCTTCAAACGCGCCGACCGAGGTGTATAAGCCGTCTGATAAGACAATTCCTGCCTCTACTCCGGAGCCTACACCCGAACCTGCACCGGTCGTCGTCCCTTTACCTCTTGACAAAGGTAAGTGTAGGATACTTGCTTTACGGGTATCCTCATACAAGGCTAAGTCGGTGGCCGACCGAGTACTTCATCAACAAGGAAGCCGACCGACTCGGCTTGGAGTGCAAGACAAGAAAGATTAGACTTGCCATATAAAATCCTTGTAGAGTACGACTAGGACTTTGCCTGAACTCCCTACTGACCGGATATATAAGGCGGCAGGGTACCCCCCATTGGGGAGAAGAAGGAAACAACATCTCGTGACAATCAATACAATACAAAATACAGGACGTAGGGTTTTTACTCTCATTAAGAGGGCTCGAACCTGTATAATTTGGCGTCTTGTGTAACCATCGTAGTTCTTGGTCTCGACGTAGCCCTATATATTACTGTCGGTCTTGAGCATTGATAGTTGGCGTGCCAGGTAGGGGACAAGGCTCGTCGGGATTCTCCATTGACTACGATGGCCGAACTTTCCATCATCCAATACTCGTCGGACTTCAAGATCTCCTTTGGATCGCTCGACTTCACGGTCGGCGACAATGGAACCCTAGGTCTGAACGACTACAGATCAGACTCGACCGCAACCAGCCCCATGGCGTGATCACCGAATCCATCTGACATTATTCCTTCATTGATCCCACTTGGATCCGAGCAGGAAGACTCTTCCTTCGGATATGACTCGATGTCAGATCGGTCTTTTGATAAGGACATGGTCGGATCGACCTACTCATATCCCCATACAGTCAACATGGTGGATATAGTAGATCCTGCTGCTGGAAACCAGGATGAGGATCCAGATGCCGAAGAAGAAGGGAATCCAGCCGGTGGTCGCCAAAACCAGCCGGTCGAAGGAGGCCAACAGGATGATAACCCGCCAGCTGATGAATTATCGGTCGGTCACCGCCATCGACCAAGAGGGTCGTGCGGATCGTGCAACGCACGCCGACTGGATCTCGGCCCTGACCTTGAAGTGGATGGTGTTAAGGTCTACCACACCCCACAGAACAACATCACCGGGGCCAAGACATTGCTTGACACTTTAATAGTTGACGCCCATTATCAGACTCCTGCTATGCAGAAGGCGGTGGCTATGCTCAAGGCTGCAGCAACACAAGATGCTACAAAGTCTCAGTCGGTCGCAAGTTCTAGCCATGCATCTCCTCAGGGCTGGTGTAGGCTTGAAGACCTGAGAAATTATCTCAACAACCGTGATGGATGAGACACCATCAACTCTCACCACGAGGAGCGCGCTTGGGACAACCGACGCTATGAGGAAGAACGTCGTGAACAAAGGATGGATGCCCGACAGGAAAACCGCCGGGAAGACCGACGGGACAACCAACGGGATGATCGTCAGAATCTTCCTCCAAGAGACAACCGCGACGACCGACGTTGACATGATGATCAGGATCGGCGTGATAGTGATGGCAATCGACGATGTTGTCATGATGAGGATGTCGGCCCACGCCACCGTCGTTGCCCAACTACGTCCCTAGACCGGCAAAGGCGGTCACCAACGCCGACTGATAACAAGATCGATGGCATCAAGGCTTACGTCCCTCGGCTTCACATTGCTCGATGGCCAAAAGGATCCAAGCCGGTTCCCATCGAAAAATATGATGGACAAACCAACCCCCGAGAGTGGCTACAACTGTATAGCACGGTGATCCGATCCGTTGGAGGTGATTCCTACGTAATGGCTAATTACCTTCCGGTCTGCTTTGATCCTGCCGTTCGGATATGGCTCACATCTCTACTTGAGGAGTCAGTCACATCTTGGGGAGACCTTAACATGAAAGTCATAGAAAGTTTCCAAGCAACTTGCAACCGACCAGGCAACCACTTCGACCTCACTCGGATCAAGCAGAAGGGTGACGAGCCTCTTCACGACTACATCAAGCAGTTTTGCGCTAAGAAGACTGAGATCCCCAACGTCCCCGATCAACAAATCATTACTGCCTTCCTGGGTGGAATTCGCAGTGATGATCTAGTCCGGGAAATCGGTCGGAGGAACCATGATCTCAAGCTCACCACTCAAGAGTGCTTCGAGATTGCTGATAAGTATGCATCAAGAGAGTCTGCACTTGATGATATCCGAGGAAAGGGAAAGGAGAAGCGGTCGAACAAGCCTGAGTCCTCCAAGAAGGACAAGAAGAGAATGCCTGACAATGCTGTCAACACAGTGGACCGGTTTTGGAAGAATCCTCGGACGAACTAGCCGTCTACTGATGAGTTTCTGAGTGGCCTTTGCCCTTGGCACCCCAAGGGAAACCACAAAGCAAAGGATTGCTATTATCTGAAGGGGTTTGCAACAGCTGCGCTCAAGGTGGCCAAAGATCCCCCGAGGCGGAACAACAGCAACAAAGACAAGCCCAAGAATGATGATGACAAGGATGATTCAGGAGAGTTCCAGGAGCCTCGTAAAGAAGTAAACTTCATCTTCGGAGGCCCGGATGCCTATACGTCCAAGCGCAAGCAAAAGTTAGAGCTTTAAGAGATTAACTCGATGGAGCCAGCTACGCCTCAGTACATGAGGTGGTCTGAGATGCCAATCACCATCCAAAACATCTACCAAAACCAGGTCGCTACCCATTGGTGCTTGCTGCGACTATGAAAGAGGTGAAGTTCAACAGAGTACTCATCGATGGAGGAAGCAGTTTGGACCTAATCTTCACCAGGACTCTTCAAGAGCTCGGTCTATCAACCAATGACCTCCAACCGAGTTCTTCACCCTTCCATGGGATTGTGCCTGGCAAGACTTCAATCCCAATTGGACAAATCAGTCTGCCAGTCACCTTTGGCACCCGCGATAATTTTAGGATAGAGCGTATCCTCTTCCAGGTGGCAGACTTTGAGTCAGCATACTCGGTTTGAGCTCCCACCTCTAGGGGCTACCCCCGTTCGCCAAAGGCTTAGAATATTTACGCAAGACCGCAAGGACGCTATGAAGAAGGAGATAGTTAGATTGTTAGAAGCTACGTTTATAAAGAGGTGTATCAGCCCGACTGGTTAGCAAATCCAGTCCTTGTACCTAAAAAGAATAAAGAGTGGAGGATGTGTGTTGATTATACCGATCTCAACAAGGTCTGCCCAAAAGACACCTTCGCTCTTCCTCGTATTGATTAGATTGTAGATTCAACAGCCGGGTGTGAGCTTTTAAGCTTCCTGGATGCCTATTTAGGCTATCACCAGATCCCACTGAGAGTCGAAGATCAGATCAAGACTTTCTTTATAACACCCTTCGACGCCTATTGCTATATCACTATGCCGTTCGGTCTAAAAAATGCTGGCGTGACTTACCAACGAGGTATTCAACGCTGCCTTGCCACTCAGAACGGTCGGAATGCTGAAGCGTATGTTGACGACATCATTGTCAAGACTCGAAAAGTCAAAGAACTTCTCTCTGACCTGGCAGAAACCTTTGACAATTTGAGACTTATTCAATGAAGCTGAATCCTAAAAAGTGTGTTTTTGGGGTTCCATCGGGAAAGTTACTCGGTTACATCGTTTCGAAACAAGGTATAGAGGCTAACCCAGATAAAATCAAGGCAATCCTTGATATGAAGCCGCCTAATTCTCAAAGGGACGTTCAGAAGCTGACCGGATGCATGACATCCTTGAGTCGCTTTATTTCTCGATTGGGGGTTACCACTCTTCCGATTGCTTAAAAAGCAGGACGACTTTGTTTGGACTGAGGAGGCGCAGTCGGCACTGGAGGAATTAAAGATTCATCTCAGCAGTATTCCAGTGTTGGTGCCTCCGGAGCCAGGAGAAAAACTTCAGCTTTACATCTCGGCCACAACCCAGGTTGTGAGTACTGTTTTGACAGTCAACCGAGAAGAAGAGGGACACATGCAAAAAGTACAACACCCGGTCTACTTTGTGAGTGAGGTTCTCAGCGCCTCTAAGACAAGGTACCAGCAGATCTTGAAGTTGTTATATGCATTATTGATCACCTCGAGGAAGTTGAAGCACTATTTCCAAGCTCATCCAATTGAAGTTCAAACTTCTTTTGCACTCGGGACGGTGGCACATAACCAAGAAGCTGAAGGAAAAATAGCCAAGTGGGTAGTCGAACTTGGTCAATATACTATTACGTTCGTGCCTCGGTCGGCTATAAAGGGACAAGCGTTAGCTGAATTCGTTGCCGAGTGGACAGAGATTCAAAATCCTCCTAGTGCCCAAGATATCGAGTACTGGAAAATGTACTTTGATGGTTCCCTTCAATTACAAGGGGCAGGTGCGGGAGTTGTATTTATCTCGCCTACTGGAGAAAGGCTTCGATACGTCCTTCAAATCATGTTTCGCGTGTCTAATAATGCTACGGAATTTGAAGCTCTCCTACACAGTCTGCGCATTGCTGTGTCACTCGGCATTAAGCGCATCGACATATTTGGTGATTCAGCCTTGGTCATTAATCAGGTCACCAAGGATTAGAATTGTGTAGATGATAACATGAGTGCTTATTGCCAAGAAGTGCGAAAACTCGAAGACAAGTTTGATGGATTGAAGTTCACACATATTCTCCGAGATAATAACCAGGCGGCTGATGAGTTAGCCAAGATAGGGTCATCTCAGTCTGCGGTACCGCTGGGTGTTTTCCTACATGCTCTGGATTCCCCAATAATTTCTCCCCGGTCGGACGTGTTGATGAGTATTGTTGCTGATCTTGTTAGCGATGACGTCTCCAACACCGACTGGCGCGACCCACTCATCCAGTATTTGGATAAGGGAACGCTGCCCTCGGATCCTGATGAGCAACAAAGGTTGAAGATCCAATCTCGAGGATACTTGTTGGTGGGGGACCAACTTTACAAAAGGAGTGGTTCCAACATTTTGATGCGATGCATCTCAATTCCTGAAGGCCAGAAGTTGGTAGAAGAGATTCATTCGGGAATATGCGGCAATCATGCAGCTTCCAGGACTTTGGTCGGCCAAGCTTTCCGGCAAGGGTTTTATTGGCCCACGGCGGTCGAAGATGCACACCAGGTTGTTCGGAAGTGTGAGGGTTGTCAATTCTTCGCTCAACAAACAGTGCCTTCACAGCAACTTCACATGATACCATTGACATGGCCATTTGCTGTTTGGGGGCTTGATATTGTCGGTCCTTTCAAGAAAGCGCCAGGCGGGTTTACTCATTTGTTTGTTGCTATCGACAAATTCACCAAGTGGATTGAAGCGAAGCCGGTCGGCAAGATTACATCCAAGAAGGCGATCAAGTTTATCAAAGATATATTCACTCGGTTTGGAGTTTCTCATGATATCATTACCGATAATGGCACTCAATTCACTTCAGTGGAGTTCCGGGACTTTGCCGATGAGATGGGAATAAAGATCCACTTTGCATCAGTGGCTCATCCAAAAAGCAATGGGCAGGTCGAACGGGCCAATGGTATGATTTTTCAAGGATTAAAGCCGCGGATATTTGACAGACTAAAACCTTATGCCAGTCGGTGGGTCAAAGAGTTGCCTTCAGTCCTTTGGGGGCTTCGAACAAACACCAGTCGGGCTACTGGACAATCACCTTTTTCATTGGTCTATGGCTCACAAGCTATGTTGCCGACTGAGGTCAGTCTTGTCTCGGCACGAGTTCAAGCGTACGATGTAAAGCTTTCTGAGGAGAACCGAGAGATTGATTTGATTGCGGTAGAGGAGTTGCATGATCACGCTTTGTTTCGGTCGGCACTCTACCAAAAAGGCTTGCGTCGTTATTATGATAAGAACATCCGTAGTCACCACTTTCAAGTTGGAGACCTAGTGCTTCGCCGAGTACAATCGACAAAGAATCAGCATAAGCTCTCTCCGAAGTGGGAAAGACCGTACGTAGTGAAGGAAGTCACTCGCCCGGGGGCTTACCGACTGTTGTATGAAGACGGCGATGATATTCCAAACTCCTGGAACATAAATCAGCTACGTCATTTCTATACTTAGCTATTATTTTGTGTATTTATACATTATTTATGAATGAAACTTCGGTCTTTTTTAATGAAAGATTTTCTGATGATTTTCATTCTATATTTGTCTCGATTCCTTAATTTATTCTATTAAACAATCGAGCCAGGGGGCTAGCAATGATGTCCCATCTCGGTCTAACCAAATTTTGGTTTTGGCCTATTTTTTGACCGACTTATTATCATGAGATCTTGAGTTTTGGTCTTTATTATTTTGGTCATATGCTTATACATCATGGTTAAATACTTTGTGCTGCACATCAGACTACCACTACACTAAACCTAGAGCCAAAAGTGTGAGAGGTCATGTGTCGATTGGTCGATTCTGTTTGTTACGCGGTTACGGGTTACAACCTAATATGTTATGGTAGACCGATGCGATCTTTGTTTCTCTTGATAGAAACATGTCAATGATATCTTTGTCAAACTTCTAAAGATATAAAAGCATAAGATTAGTTTATACACAAGTATCATTACTAAAACACTACTAATGTTTTACACTATTACAGGATCATATCTCCTTTGAAGGAGAGGAAGAGTCAGCCCGAAGTTCGATCTCTGGAGTTGCTGGGGGAGTCGACACGGTCGGATTGATTTCTATATTTTTGACCAAGGCCTGGGAAGTCTCTAGCATGGAATCCAGGAGCAGCTAACATTGGTCGTCGGTCAGGTCAAGGTTAAAGCCCTTTTTGATCTTGTCCAATGGCAGAGTAGGAGACCAGGATTGGCAAATCGCCAGCACTTGACTCCCGGCTTCGGTCGCCACTCACCGAGTGTTATAAGCAATGGCTTCTGACGCATGCTCCAATAAGTAGTCCAGAGAGTGACCGGTCTGCTCTACTCGGTTAGCATGAACATAGTTCATTGCTTTTCGAGCGGTGTAAGATAGAGCTGCAAATATTAATTATTGGTCAGTATGATCAACAGAAGAATCAAGAAGAAGGAAGAAGTCGAAGGCTTACTGTCAAGTTTACATTTGAAGGATTTGAAGACAGTCTTAGCCTCCTCTATCTTCGCTTCAGTCCCCTTCAGCTCCTCCTGCAGCTGAGTGATCTCGGTCTTCTGGTCTTCAACCAATTTGGAGAGGCTTTCCTTCTCAACCTTCAAGGCGTCAACGAATCTCTGCTGGTTGGAAGTCAACTTCTCTAGATCGGTGATTTTTTGATCGTGAGCTAAAAGTAAAACTTTTAGCATTAGAGTGGTCAACAGATTGCCTAAATATGGATGGTAGGAAAACTTACCAGCCAGATCTGCACAAACTTGGTCTAAGACCTTGTTTATCTCTTGTCGGTCGGCCAATAGCTTCTTGTTTTCCTCTAGGGCCTTGGAGAGTTGCTGACCGGTGACTAGCAAGACAATGAATAAGAAGCCAGTCTAAAACATAAAGATAAGAAGATTAGGCGATCAAGGACATACCGAAAGATTCGGCTTCAAGATATTCCACTCTAGCCTGCTTTCGCTCCACAAGAGCATACACTTTCTGATATGCAGAAGATAAATGAGCTAAAAGGTGAGAGTGAAGCAAGGTAAAAGCATAATGTTGAGTTACCTTGCTAGACTCCCGGTGTTGGTGCAAAATCTCCACATCCTCCACCTTAGGCCGATCAAGCATATCTGTAGGAAGAGTCCTTTTACCTTTGTCAAGAGGCAAAGAGACATTAGTTGGAGTGGTCTGAGGCAGAGGCTCGGGAGTGGAGGCAGGAACCGTCTTTTCAAATGGTTTATCCACTTCAGTTGGCATGTTTGAAGACTTGCCAACCGAATGGGCCACACCAGTCGGACGAGGAGGGAGCTCAGACCAAGTATCCTCAGATCCCTGAGCACTCTAAGAATCACTTGTCCGACTGCCAAGAAAAAAAACATAGAAGGAAGAGATCAGGAAATGTTGAGATCAGCAATAAGAGACAAGGAGTATAGGGTTTAAAGATAAAACCTGGGAGCCTTCTTGAGCTTGATCCGGTATAGCCTCTTCTTTGAAGAAGTCGACTGAAAATCAGTCTCCTTCCTCTTTTGAGAGGGCTGGTCGGTCTTGCCAGTCTGCACCACCTCTTCCGTTGACCTCTGAGTTGGGCTCGGGGGCTCCGGTCGGTCTGAAGGTCGGTTGGAGGTTGCAGGAGCAGGTTGACCAGCATTTGCGGCAGTTATTTCTTCATCATCGTCCTGGTCCCCCACATATTGGCGTCAGCGCCCGATAGTCCGCTTCTGTAGCTTGTCAGGGGAGGCTAGAGTAACGATGGGAGTGATGCTGACTGGCCGAGCGCCTGCGGAGGAACTTGAACCCCCAGCGCCAGTCAGCGGTGTCCTTTTGACATAATCAGGTCCCTAAGTATCGGTCTGAGGGAGCGGGGGATGAGATACATAATTATCCAGCACCTGCATGAAGATCAAAACATTGAGTACAACATCAAGATAGGATAACAAGGGATAGCTAAAGGCAGACTGAGGCTTACTCGGGCTTGCATTGTGCCCTTGTTATACGCCTTTTTGACCAAAGAATGGTCCTGAAGGATATCCCCTTCAAACATCTTCAACAAGCATCTTCGGCGGAGTTCACCATTCGGTGGGTCCGGCACCTCCCTGGTCTCATCCTCATCAACATAGTCCCATGTCGGGTGACATTGAAGCTTTAGGGGCTGAACTCGTCGGATGATAAAACTTTTGGCGACTGTGATGCCACCGACGCCTTCAGTCTTCAGACCGGCAATTTTCTTAAGGAGAGCGACCACTTGAGGATCGGTTGAATCGGTCCTCTCTATCCAATGCGCTTGGGGAATAGCCTTCGCACCAGTGAAGTCGTCAAGAACAAGGGGAGGGTTGTCACAATAGAACCACTCATCCTTCCAATTCTTGTTTCCGGTCTTCAATGGGACATTGATGTAGGCCTCCTTCTTGTGTAACTGGACGCCGATTCCGCCTATGGCCACTTGGTTATAATTGGTTGGTAGCGGTCAGAGCACAAACAGATGGCGGAAGAGATTGAAATGGGGGAGAGTGCCAAGAAAAGCTTCGCACAAATGTACGAAGATGGCAATATGAAGAATAGAGTTGGGATTGACGTTGACAAGCTCAATCCCATAGAAAAAAAGGAGCCCGCACAAAAAACTGCAACAAGGAACTCTAAAGCCATGCTCAAAGAATGAGCATAACACTACGATCTGCTGGTGAATGGGGATGGGGCAGGATTCGCGAGGTACCTTTTAGTCGATCCGAGCCTGCTCTGGAAGGACGCCATCCACTACCATGTTGTTCATGTCAGCCTGTGAAAGGTTGCTCTTCAAGAACTCCCGAAGTTGCTCTGGGATGTCAACCTCCAATGAGGACGACGCGGCGGCGGCAGCGGCGGAAGAAGCTGGGATTGAAATGGAAGTCCTTTTGCGATCCATCGCGAACAAGATTGGACGCGGTGGAGGAGTTTGAGAAACTACGCCAAAGCTCGGGGGCTAAACGCGACAGGATCTATGGCGGCCGAAAGCGAGAAAGCTAACCCTAGCCGGAAAAACAGAGGAGTCGCGAGAGCAGAGAAGGCGCAAGGAAGACGAAGAGTTCACGTGCAAATACGGCGTGGACTGAGGGTCAACCTGGTGCAGCCTTTTATACCCTTGCCTTTTTTGACCTAAGGGTCCCATGGGCCGGGGTGGGCCATACTATAGTGCGACCCTAATATTAACTTAAAGGTTAATTAAGGGCTTAAGCCCATTAGGGTTACAAACCCAGAAAAATGAGACTCGGGGGCTTCTTTGATGAGAAGTACCCGAGAATTATTTCACCATATCTATGTGATTTGATGATCATGTGGCAAAGGACTTGATGGTCATATGGTTACAAGTTCAAAGGTTATGGCAAATAACCAGAATTACCAAATTTGGACTTAAACGGGTGATTGGAATTAGGGAAAAGCTATATTATGACTAAAGTCATTTAGCTTAATACTGAATATGACTAGAGTCATAAAATTCTGACCGACCCATCACTTGGGAATAATATGTGCCACTCGGCCGGTTTGATGATCGGTTGGCAAAGTGGTCACTTAGCAATAGGACCCAAGGGTTTGATGACCAAAGGTCTGAAAGCTTCAAGCTTGATGGTTTGGATATCTATAAACAAATTAATAAGAGCTAATACAATTAGACTCTTACATTATTTGTTAGTCTCCAAATTACATTATTAAAGCTCAAAATCAGAAAGCACTCAGGGGCTGCTGTGGGATACTTGCTTTACGGGTATCCTCATACAAGGCTAAGTCGGTGGCCGATCGGGTACTTCATCAACAAGGAAGCCGACCGACTCGGCTTGGAGTGCAAGACAAGAAAGATTAGACTTGCGATATAGAATCCTTGTAGAGTACGACTAGGACTTTGCTTGAAGCTCCCTGCCGACCGGATATATAAGGCGGCAGGGTACCCCCCATTGGGGAGAAGAAGGAAACAACATATCGTGACAATCAATACAATACAGAACACTGGACGTAGGGTTTTTACTCCCATTAAGAGGGCCCGAACCTGTATAATTCGGCGTCTTGTGTAACCATCGTTGTTCTTGGTCTCGACGTAGCCCTATATATTTGCTGCCGGTCTTGAGCATGACAGTAAGGCGACCTTGTCTGTAGACACACTCAGTCAGCCCGAAGTGGAGGACGCAAAGATTATGTACCAGCATCGAGAAGCTAGCAAGATACTTCAATACTCTGCTTTAGCTTTATCTCAATCCCATCATTTGACTTACCCATCTTCTGTTATCAGAAAATGTATGCTCTTGTTGAGAGGAAACATGCTAGGGTGGAATACCTTGAAGCCGAAACCTTTGGTATGCCCTAAACTCTTCAGCCTTTATGTCTTTATGTTTAAGACTAACACATTGTTGATATTTATGCCAGTCACCGGTCAGCAACTCTGCAAAGTTCAAGAGGAGATTAAGAAGCTGCGGACCGACTGACAAGAGATGACCAAGGCCTTAGACCAAGGCCATACAGATATAGCCGGTAAGATCACTTACCATCTGTGTTTAAATAATCAACTAATCACTCTAGCACTAAAAGTTTGATGTCTTCAACTCGTGATCAGAAGATTGCTGATCTGGAGAATTTGACTTGCAATCAACAAAGGTTTGTTGACGCCTTGAAAGCTAAGAAGGAAAACCTCTCCAAGTCGGTTGAGGACCAGAAGGCCGAGATCACTCGGCTATAGAAGGAGCTGAAGGAAGCCGATGCCAAGATAGAGGAGGCCAAGAGCGTCTCCAAATCCTTCAAATGTAATGTTGCTAGTAAGCCCTTCATTACTTCTCATATATGTTTGAATCTTCTGTTGATCATACTGATCGAAAATCATCGATTATCAGCTCTATCTTATGCCGCTCGAAAAGTAGTGGACTATGTTCATGCTAACCGAGTGGAGCAGACTGGCCACTCCCCGGATTATTTGCTGGAGCATGCATCGGAAGCTATCTCTTATAACACTCGACGAGTGGCGACCGAGGTCGGGAGTCAGGTTCTAGCGATTTGCCAATCTTGGTCTCCTTCTCTGCCATTGGATAAGATCAAGGTGGGCTTCAACCCAGACCTGACCGGCGACCAATGCCAGCTGCTCTTGGATTCCATGTTGGAGACTTCCTAGGCCTTGGTTGACAACATAGAGATTAATCCGACCATGCCTACTCCTCCAGCAACTCCAGAAGTTGAACTACGAGCTGACTCTTCTTCTCCTTCAATGGAGCTGTAATCCTGTAATAGTAGAGAACATTAGTAGTATCTATGTAATGATACAATGTTTTCTGTATGTAAATTAATTTCATGCTTAATAGCTTAGAAGTCTGATAAAAATATCAAAAGTATGTTTCTATCATGAGAAACAAGAATTGCATCGGTCTGCCATAACATATTAGGTTGTGACTCATAACCGTGTAACAAGCAGAGTCGACCAATCGACACATGACCTCTCGCACTTTGGCTCTGCGTTTAGTGTAGTGGTAGTCTGATGTGCAGTATAAAGTGTATAACCATGATGCATAGGTGTTAGACCAAAAGAGTAAAGACCGTATTCAAAAATCGGTCAGAAAATAGTCCAAAACCAAAATAAGGTTAGACCAAGGTGGGACATTATTACTAGCCCCCTGGCTCGATTGTTTAATAGAATGAATTAAGGAATCAAGACAATTCAGAATGAAAATCATCAAAAAATCTTTCATAAAAAAGACCAAAGTTTCATTCAGAAATAATGTATATATATACAAAAGAATAACGAAGTATAGAAACGACGTAGCTGATTTATGTTCCAGGAGTTTTGTATATCATCACCGTCTTCATACATCAGTCGGTAAGCCGCCCAGGCGAGTGACTTCTTTTACCACATATGGTCCTTCCCACTGTGGAGAAAGCTTATGCTGGTTTTTTGTTGACTACACTCGGCACAGCACTAAATCTCCAACTTTGAATTGGTGATTGCGTACATTTTTATCATAACAACGATGCAAGCCTTGCTGGTAAAGTGCCGACCGAAATAGAGCGTGATCACACAACTCCTATGCTGCAATCAAATGAACCTCTCGGTTCTCCTCAGAAAGTTGCTCGTCGTACGCTTAAACTCATGCCGAAATAAGACTGACCTCGGTCGACAGCATAGCCTCTGAGCCATAGACCAATGAGAAAGGTGACTGACCAGTAGCCCGACTAATGTTTGTGCAAAGCCCCCAAAGAACTGAAGGCAATTCTTTGACCCACCGACGGCATAAGGTTTAAGTCTGTCGAATATCCGTGGCTTCAATCCTTGAAGAATCATACCATTGGCACGTTCGACCTGCCCATTGCTTTGAGGATGAGCCACTGATGCAAAGTGGATTTTTATTCCCATCTCATCGGCAAAGTCACGGAACTCCACTGACATGAATTGAGTGCCATTATCGGTGATGATATCATGAAGAACCCCAAACCGAGTAAAGATATCCTTGACAAACTCAATTGCCTTCTTCGATGTTATCTTGTTGACCGGCTTTGCTTCGATCCACTTGGTGAATTTATCAATAGTAACAAACAAATAAGTGAACCCACCTGGCGCTTTCTTGAAAGGACCGACAATATCAAGCCCCAGACAGCAAAAGGCCAAGTCAAAGGTATCATCTGAAGTTGCTGTAAAGGCACATGCGTTTGCTGAGCGAAGAATTGACAACCTTCACACTTCTGAATGACTTGGTGTGCATCTTCGACCGTCGTGGGCCAATAAAACCCTTGCCAGAAAGCTTTGCCGACCAAAGTCTTAGAAGCTGTATGATTGCCACATATCCCAGAATGAATTTCTTCTACCAACTTTTGGCCTTCTGGTATCAAGATGCATCGCATCAAGATGTTTGAACCTCCTCTTTTATAGAGTTGGTCTCCCACCAATAGATATCCTCGGCATCGGGTCTCTAATCTCTGTTGCTCATTGGGATCCGAAGGTAGCGTACCCTTGTCCAAATATTGAATGAGTGGATCACGCCAGTCGGCCTCCGCGTTGTCATCGCTAACATGGTCAGCGACAATGCTCATTAAGACATCCAACCGAGGAGAGATAGTGGGGGAATCAAGAGTGTGTAAGAAAACACCCGGCGGGACTTCAGACCTAGACGATCCCATCTTAGCCAATTCATCAGCCGCCTGGTTATTGTCTCGAAGAACATGTGTGAACTTCAATCCATCGAATTTGTCTTTGAGCTTTTGTACTTCCTGACAATAAGCACTCATATTGTCATCTACATAGTTCTAATCCTTGGTGACCTGATTAATAACCAGAGCTAAGTCACCAAAGACGTCAAGGCGCTTGATGCCGAGTGATGCGGCAATGCACAGATCGTGTAGGAGGGCTTCATACTCCGCAACGTTATTAGACGCGCGAAACATAACCTGAAGGACATATCGAAGCTTCTCTCCAGTAGATGAGATAAACACGACCCCCGCACCAGCTCCTTGTAATTGAAGAGACCCATCGAAGTACATTTTCCAGTACTCGACATCTTGTGAAGTAGGAGGATTTTGAATCTCTGTCCACTCGGCAATGAAATCAGCTAACGCTTGTCCTTTTATAGCCGACCGATGCGCGAACGTAATGGTATATTGACCAAGTTCGACTGCCCACTTGGCATTTTTTCCTTCGGCTTCTCGATTGTGCAGCACCGTGCCGAGTGCGAAGGAAGTCTGGACTTCAATTGGATGAGCTTGAAAATAATGCTTTAACTTCCTAGAGGTGATTAACAACGCATACAACAACTTCAAGATCTGTTGATATCTTGTTTTAGAGGCACTGAGGACCTCACTCACAAAATAGACCGGATGTTGTACTCTTTGCATATGTCCCTCTTCTTCTCGGTCGACTGTTGAAACAGTACTCACAACTTGTGTTGTGGCCGATATGTAGAGTTGAAGTTTTTCTCCCAGCTCCAGAGGCACCAATACTAGAATATTGCTGAGGTGAACCTTCCACTCATCTAACACCGACTGCGCATCTTCAGTCCAAACGAAGTCCTCCTGCTTTTTGAGCAGTTGGAAAAGTGGTAACCCCCTAACGCCCAGTCGGGAAATAAAGCGACTCAAGGATGCCATGCATCCGGTCAGCTTCTGAACGTCCCTTTGAGAATTAGGTGGCCCCATATCAAGGATCGCCTTGATTTTATCTGGGTTAGCCTCTATACCTCGTTTCGAAACAATGTAATCGAATGGCATAGTGATATAGCAATAGGCGCCGAAGGGCGTTATAAAGGAAGTCTTGATCTGGTCTTCGACCCTCAGTGGGATCTGGTGATAGCCTGAATAGGCATCCATAAAGCTTAAAAGCTCACACCTGGTTGTTGAGTCTACAATCTAATCAATACGAGGAAGAGCAAAGGGGTCTTTAGGACATACCTTGTTGAGATCAGTATAATCGACACACATCCTCCACTTTTTATTCTTCTTGGGTATAAGGACTGGATTTGCTAACCAGTCGGGATGATACACCTCCTTTATAAACTTAGCATCTAATAATCTAACTATCTCCTTCTTCATGGCGTCCTTGCGGTCTTGCGCGAATCTTCTAAGCCTCTAGCGAACGGGGGTAGCCCCAGGAGGTACCTTTAACTCATGCTCAATCTTTTCCCTAGGAACTCCAGGCATGTCGAATGGTTTCCATGCAAAGATGTCCCTATTTTCCTGAAGGAAAAGAGTGAGCACAAGTTCCTATTTCTCATCGAAGTTAGCCCTAGCATAAGTAACCTTATCAGGGTCTTCTAGATCGAGCATGACCTCCTTAGTTTGGATGTCATCGGTCTGGATCTTGTCCTTGGTAGCCTTCTTTGTTGGAACCGTTGCTTCAGTCTGCTCCTCCATGCCAACTGCCTGTTGGATCTCCTTTTGGTCGGACAGCATCAACTGTTTAGTGGCCATCTCACAACTCTGTACATCGCAATCAAAAGAATTCCAAAGATCAGAGTGGAGGGAGATGATTCCGTTCGGGCCTGGCATCTTGAGGGTGAGATATGGGTAATGCGGGACAACCATGAATTTAGCCATCGCTAGTCGACCGATGATAGCATGATATGCGGAGTCGAAATCCGCCACCTGGAAGAGAATGCGCTCAGTCCTGAAGTTCTCACGGGTACCGAAGGTGACCGACAGACTGATCTGTCCAATAGGAACTGAAGTCTTGCCAGGTACAATCCCATGGAAAGGTGAAGAACTCGGCTGAAGGTCATTAACTGTCAGACCAAGCTCTTGAAGAGTCTTGGTGAAAATTAAGTCCAAACTGCTTCCTCCATCAATGAGTACTTTGTTGAACTTCACCTCCTTCACTGTCGCAGCAAGCACTAGCGGGTATCGACCCGGCTTCGATAGATGGTTGGGGTGGTCCGACCGATCAAAAGTGATTGGCATTTCAGACCACCGCAAGAATTGAGGCGTAGCTAGTTCCACCGAGTTGATTTCTCAAAGTTCTAGGTTCTGCTTGCGCTTGGACACATAGACATCCGGGCCTCCGAAGATGAAGTTGACTTCCTTGCGGGGCTCCTAGAACTCTCGTGAGTCATCCTTGTCGCCATCATCCTTGGTCTTGTCTTTGCTATTGCGCCTCCATGGATCTTTGGCCACCTTGAGCGTAGCTGTTGCAAAACCCTTCAGCTGATAGCAATCTTTTGCTTTGTGGTTTCCCTTCGGGTGCCAAAGGCATGGACCACTCAGCAACTCGTCCGTGGATGGTTGGTTTGTCTGAGGGTTCTTCTGAAATTGGTCCATCGTGTGAACCATGTTGTCAGACTTCGTCTTCTTGTCCTTCTTGGAGGACTCAGGCTTGTTCCCCCGCTTCTCCTTGCCTTTTCCCCGGATATCATCTAATGCCGACTCCCCAGATGCAAACTTGTCAGCGGTCTCGAAGCACTCCTGAGCGGTCAGCTTGAGGTCATGATTCCTCCTACTGATCTCCCGGACCAAATCATCACTATGGATTCCTCCTTGGAAGGCAGCAATAATTTGTTGATCGGGAACATTGGGGATATCGGTCTTCTTGGCGCAGAATCGCTTGATGTAGTCGTGAAGAGGTTCATCGGTCTTCTATTTGATCCGAGTGAGGTCAAAGTGGTTGCCCGGTCGGTTGCAGGTGGCTTGGAAGCTTTCTATGAGCTTCTTGTTGAGGTCTCCCCAAGACGTGATTGACTCCTCTAGAAGAGACGTGAGCCATATTCGAACGGCGGGATCCAGGCAGACTGGAAGGTAATTAGCCATTACGTAAGAATCACCTCCAGCCAACCAAATCGTCGTGCTGTAGAGTTGTAGCCACTCTCGGGGGTTGGTCTGTCCATCGTATTTTTCGATGGGGACCGGCTTGAATCCTTTTGGCCATCGAGCAATGCGAAGCCTAGGGATGTAAGCTTTGAAGCCATCGATCTCGTCATCGGTTGGCCTCGGAGACCGCCCGTGCCGGTCTGGGGACGTAGTTGGGCAACGGCTGGGTCGCGGACCAACATTATCATCGTGACGGCGTCATCGATGGTCATTGTTATCGCGCCGATCCCGATCGTCACGTCGATGTTGGTCGTCGCGGTTGTCTCTTGGAGGAAGATCTTGGCAGTCCTCTCGTCGGTTGTCCCGTCGGTCGTCCATCCTCCGTTCACGTCATTCTTCCTCATAGCGTCGGTTATCCCGAGCGCGTTCTTCATAATGGGAGTTGATGGTGTCTCGTTCATCACGTATACTGAGAGAGTTTCTCAAATCTTCATACCTATGCCGACCTTGTGAAGATGCGTGGCTAGAACTTGTGACCGACTGAGATTTTGCAGCATCTTGAGCTGTAGCAGCCTTAAGCATAGCCACCGCCTTCTGCATTGTAGGGGTCTAGTAATGTGCGTCTACCATTAGAGTATCGTGTAATGTCTTGGCCCCAGTGATGTTGTTCTGCGGGGTGTGGTAGACCTTGACCCCATCCACTTCAAGATCGGGACCGAGATCTAGTCAGCGCGCATTGCACGACCCACGCGACCCTCTCGGTCATCGGCGGTGACCGACTGATAAATCATCAACTGGAGGGTTTTCCTCCTGTTGGCCTCCTTCGTCTGGTTGTTTTGGGTGGCCATCGACAGGGTTACCTTCTTGTCCACTGTCTTGGTCACCATCTTGGTTTCCATCCACGGGATCTACTATATCCACCATGTTGATAGTATGAGGATATGGGTAGACCGATCCAATCGAGTCCTCATCAAAAAGACCGATCCGACTTCGAGCCATTCCTGAAGGAAGAATCTTCCTCCTCGGATCCAAGTGGGGCCAATGCACAGATCATGTCAGACGAACTCGGTGATTGCGCCATGGAGTTGGCTACAGCCGAGTCGGATCTGTGGTTTTCCAGACCTAGGGCTCTGTTGTCGCCGACCGTGAAGTCAAGCGATCCAAAGGAGATCTTGAAGTACGGCGAGTACTGGATGATGGGATGTTTGGCCATCGTAGTCGACGGAGAATCTCGACGAGCCTTGTCCCCTACCTGGCGCACCAACTATTGATGTTTGAGATCGGCAGTAAATATATAGGGCTACGTCGAGACTAAGAACTATGATGGGTACACAAGACGCCGAGTTATATAGGTTCGGGCCCTCTTGATGAGAGTAAAAACCCTACGTCTTGTGTTCTGTGTATTGTATTGATGTTGTGAAACTTGTGTCGCTTGTCCCTTGACGGGGGGTACCCTGCCGCTTTATATATCCGGTCAGCAAGGGGGGTACATGAAGAGTCCTAGCCGTAACCCTTAAGGATTTACATAGAAGGTCTATCTCTAAAATGTCTTGTGCTCCAGGCCGAGTCGGTCGGCTTCCTTGTTGATGAACTACCCGGTAGGCTACCGACTTAGTCTTGTATGAGGATACCCGTAAAGCAAGTATCCCACATTATGGATTCGATATAAACCTTAGAATACTCTAAGGGAAAAGCTACAATGTATAACGTACACTTGTGGTATATAAGTGTGTGCGTAACTACGACCAACACTAATGCACACTGTGACAGGACCGATTGACATTGTTGCCTCACACCCATCATGGTATTTAAGGAGTATCAGTGGGTGATTGTTGACTTTCCGCCTCGTTCAACCCCCATTCTCTCCAGTTGGGTGGGACCAGTAAGATTCGACCCCCCACCACCGTGGTTTGATGTGTTGTTGTTTTGCACATGGCAAGTCGCCGTTAGAACAGGTTGCGGCCAGTCAGTATTGTCAAATTCATATTCCCTTCCTATTACTCCCGAAAATGGCAGCATCGCATTGCCACACTTCTGTAAAGGCAGGTTGGACCACTAACAGGGGTTGGTAGAGCTATATGGTGGCTGTTGCAAGGCGAGTGTTCTTATTTTATTGCAAACGCGCTTCAACCCGCTTACGAATCAGGCGGGGCAAAACGCTCTTGACCCCACTTGTTGGGGTTGGGCGAAGTGGAAGGAACTCGACCCCACTCGGTGGGTAGGGCAAAGTGAGGCGCGCTCAACCGCACTCGCGGGTTTCGAGCAGGGCGAAACGCGCACGACCCCACTCGTGGGGGTCGGGCGAGGAGAGACACGCATGACCCCACTCACCATGGTTGGGCGGGGCGGAGCCGGCTCGATGGGTATTTTGTATTAATGTTAAAACGTCATGCAGGATCACTAATATTTACTCCCAACAATACTCAACAAGTGTGGAAAATAAATTGCAAAGTACGTACTAAGAAGTATCCATCGTGCTGAATACCTAATGTACTTACACTTGCTATTTCCCCTATTACTATGAAGTACTGCTAAGAAGATGGAGAGGATATGAAGTACAATAATGAGGATGTTGTCTAGGCGAGAAATCCTTCATCCACTGTTTATGGAGTTATGGAGTCTTCCATTGTATTGTCAAGTATTGTTTAGTCTTTAGATGTTTAATAATTATATTTAATTTTATGTTGTATCAATAACATTGAGTATACTGTTATTTCATTATTACTATCATATAAGTGTAAAACTAGTTCCTGGACGCACATATATCTACATTTGATTTGGTATTTATAAACCAGGTGTGATAGCTGTCTTCCCTATTGTCGCCTATTGTCGCCCGTGCTCAACGAGGACACTGCACTGGGCCACCGCCCCACATGGTCCCACACCTGCTGATGCCTGGCACAACGAGGCTTGATGGGGCATCTATGGCGGGGACGCGGATTGCCTGACTTGTGCTGTTTACTGCATGCCTTTGGGTGTGTTCGTTTCTTGGGGTCTAAATTTTACTGGGGTTATATTAATTATTAAAATGCTACATATGATTATTAAATATATATGAAATATAAAACTAATTACAGAGTTAAATGCGCATCAGCGTGACAAATTTATTAAGTTTAATTAAGTCATTATTAAGAGATGGTTACTATAGCATCATATTATCTAATCATGACCTAATTAGTTTTAATAGATTTATCTCGTCATTCTGAGGGAGGGTTATGGACAGGGTTTTGTCAGTAATCTATATTTAATACTCCTAATTAGTATCACAATATTCGATGGGACATGTCCAAAAATCAGAGGGGTAGAAACGAACACACCCTTTATAGTAAAGCAACATCCACCGTCCGACGAATCCGATGCTACTCTGGACATCCCGCTGCTCCCTGCCTCTGTGTCCGTGAGCCTCAATCCAGCCCACCACAGGTGCTCTGTTTTGCCCCAGTCGAAGTGTCGATGCTCAAGATCGGCAGTAAATATATAGGGTAACATCGAGACCAAGAACTACGATGGTTACACAAGACGCCGAATTATACAGGTTCAGGCTCTCTCAAATGAGAGTAAAAACCCTACGTCCTGTGTTCTGTATTGTATTGATTGTCATGAGATGTAGTGTCTAAATTGCCTCTCCCTCTATGGGGGGTACCCTGCCGCCTTATATATCTGGTCGGCAGGGGGGTACAGGCAGACTCCTAGTCATACTCTACAAGGATTCTATATGGCAAGTCTAATCTTTCTTGTCTTGCATTCCAAGCCGAGTCGGTCGACTTCCTTGTTGATGAAGTACCCGGTCGGCCACCGACTTAGCCTTGTATGAGGATACCCGTAAAACAAGTATCCCACAGCAGCCCCTGAGTGCTTTCTGATTTTGAGCTTTAATTCTCCAAATGATCTAATGATCATAACTTAGGAAGACCTCGTTATCGAAGTTTCCCATAGATCTGGTGCACCGGCCAGGTGCACCTGATCAGGTGTAGCCTCCGACTCTTGTATAATTTGGAGACTAACAAATAATACAAGAGTCTAATTATATTAGCTCTTATTAATTTGTTCATAGATATTCAAACCATCAAGTGTGAATCTTTTAGACATCTGGTTATCAAACCCTTGGGTCCTATTGCTAAGTGACCACTTTGCCGACCGATCATCAAACCGGCCGAGTGGTACATATTATTTCCGAGTGATAGGTCGGTCAGAATTTTATGACTCTAGTCATATTCGATATTTAGCTAAATGACTTTAGTCATAATATAGCTTTCCCCTAAGTCCAAATTTCGTAATTCTGGTTATTTAACTTTAGTCAGTACCATAACTATTGAACTTGTACCATATGACTATCAAGTCCTTTGCCACATGATCATCAAATCACATAGATATGGTGAAATAATTCTCGGTTACTTCTCATCAAAGGAGCCCCTGAGTCTCATTTTTCTCGGTTTGTAATCCTAATGGGCTTTAGCCCTTAATTAACCTTTAAGTTAATATCAGGGTCGCACTATAGTACGGCCCACCCCGGCCCGTGGGACCCTTAGGTCAAAAAAGGCAAGAGTATAAAAGGCTGCACCAGGTTGACCTTCAGTCCATGCCGCATTTGCCCGCGAACTCTTCGTCTTCCTTGCGCCTTCTCTGCTCTCGCGACTCCTTTGTTTTTCTGGCTAGGGTTAGCTTTCTCGCTTCCGCCCGCCATAGATCCCGCCGCGTTTAGCCCCCGAGCTTTGGCGAAGTTTTTTGAACTCCTTCACCGCGTCCAATCCTGTTTGCGATGGGTCGCAAGAGGACTTCCATTTCAATCCCAGCTTCTTTCGCCGCCGCCGCCGCCGCGTCATCCTCGTCGGAGGTCAACGTCCCGGAGCAACTTCGGGAGTTCTCGAAGAGCAGCCTTTCACAAGCTAATATGAACAAGATGGTGGTGGATGGCGTCCTTCCAGAGCAGGCTCGGATCGACTGGAAGGTACCTCGCGAATCCTGCCCTATCCCCATTCACTAGTAGATCGTAGTGTTTTGCTCATTCTTTGAGCATGGCTTTGGAGTTCCCTGCTGCAGTTTTTTGCGCGGGCTCCTTTTTTCTATGGGATTGAGCTTGTCAACCTCAATCCCAACTCCATTCTTCATATTGCCATCTTCATACATTTGTGCGAAGCTTTTCTTGGCATTCTCCCCCATTTCGATCTCTTTCGCCATCTGTTTGTCCTCCAACCGCTGCCAACCAAGGAAAACCAAGTGGCCATAGGCGAAGTCGACGTCCAGTTACGCAAGAAAGAGGCCTACATCAGACCGAAAACAAGAATTGGAAGGATGAGTGGTTCTATTGTGACAACCCTCCCCCTGTTCTTACCGACTTCACTGGTGCGAAGGCTATTCCCCAAGCGTATTGGACAGAGAGGCCCAATCCGACCGATCCTCAAGTTGTCACTTCGCTTAAAAAATTTGCCGGTCTGAAGGCTGAAGGCGTCGATGACATCATAGTCACCAAAAGTTTTATCATCCGATGAGTTCAGCCCCTGAAGCTTCAATGTCACCCGGCATGGGACTATGTTGATGAGGATGAGACCAGGGAGGTGTCGGACCCACCGAATGGCAAACTCCGCTGAAGAGGCTTGTTGAAGATGTTTGAAGGGGAAATCCTTCAGGACCATTCTTTGGTCAAAAAGGCGTATAACAAAGGCACAATGCGAGCCCGAGTAAGCCTCAGTCTGCCTTTAGCTATCCCTTGTTATCCTATCTTGATGTTGTACTCAATGTTTTGATCTTCATGCAGGTGCTGGATACTTATGTATCTCATCCCCCGCTCCCTTAGACCGATACTGAGGGACCTAATTATGTCAAAAGGACACCGCTGATCGGCGCTGGGGGTTCAAGTTCCTCCGCAGGCGCTCGGCCAGTCAGTATCACTCCCGTCGTTACTCTGGCCTCCCCTGACAAGCTCCAGAAGCGGACTATCGGGCGCCGATGCCAATATATGGGGGACCAGGACGACGATGAAGAAATAACTGCCGCAGATGCTGGTCAACCTGCTCCTGCAACCTCCAACCAACCTTCAGACCGACCGGAGCCCCCGAGCCCAACTCAGAGGTCAACGAAAGAGGTGGTGTAGACTGGCAAGACTGACCAGCCCTCTCAAAAGAGGAAGGAGACTGATTTCCAGTCGACTTCTTCAAAGAAGAGGCTATGCCGGATCAAGCTCAAGAAGGCTCCCAGGTTTAATCTTTAAACCCTATACTCCTTGTCTCTTATTGCTGATCTCAACATTTCCTGATCTCTTCCTTCTATTTTTTTTTCTTGGCAGTCGGACAAGTGATTCTTACAGTACTCAGGGATCTGAGGATACTCGGTCTGAGCTCCCACCTCGTTCGACTGGTGTGGCCCATTCGGTTGGCAAGTCTTCAAACACGCCGACCGAAGTGGATAAACCGTTTGAAAAAACGGTTCCTGCCTCCACTCCCGAGCCTCTGCCTCAGACCACTCCAACTAATGTCTCTTTGCCTCTTGATAAAGGTAAAAGGACTCTTCCTGCAGATATGCTTGGTTGGCCTGAGGTGGAGGATGTGGAGATTTTGCACCAACATCGGGAGTCCAGCAAGGTAACTCAACATTATGCTTTTATCTTGCTTCACTCTCATCTTTTAACTCATTTATCTTCTACATATCAGAAAGTGTATGCTCTTGTGGAGCGAAAGCAGGCTAGAGTAGAATATCTTGAAGCCAAAACTTTCGGTATGTCCTTGGTTGCCTAATCTTCTTGTCTTTATGTTTTAGACTAACTTCTTATTCATTGTCTTGCTAGTCACCGGTCAGCAACTCTCGAAGGCCCTGGAGGAAAACAAGAAGCTGTTGGCCGACCGAAAAGAGATAAACATGGTCTTAGACCAAGTTCGTGCATATCTGTCTAGTAAGTTTTCCTACCATCCATATTTAGGCAATCTGCTAACCACTCTAACGCTAAAAGTTTTACTTTTAGCTCGCGATAAAAAAATCACCGATCTGGAGAAGTTGACTTCCAACCAGCAGAGGTTCGTTGACGCCTTGAAGGTTGAGAAGGAAAACCTCTCTAAATTGGTTGAAGACCAGAAGACCGAGATCACTCGGCTGCAGGAGGATCTGAAGGGGACTGAAGCGAAGATAAAGGAGGCTAAGACTGTCTCCAAATCTTTCAAATGTAAACTTGCCAGTAAGCCTTCGACTTCTTCCTTCTGCTTGATTCTTCTGTTGATCATACTGACACATAATTATTATTTGCAGCTGTATCTTATGCTGCTCGACAAGTAATGAACTATGTTCATGCTAACCGAGTGGAGTAGACCGGTCACTCTCTGGACTACTTGTTGGAGCATGCATCAGAAGTCATTGCTCATAACACTCGGCAAGTGGCGATCGAAGCCGGGAGTCAAGTGCTGGCGATTTGCCAATCCTGGTCTCCTGCTCTGCCATTGGACAAGATCAAAAAGGGCTTTAACCCTGACCTGACCGACGACCAATGCCAGCTACTCCTGGATTCCATGCTAGAGACTTCCCAGGCCTTGGTCAAAAATATAGAAATCAATCCGACCGTGCCGACTCCTCCAGCAACTCCAGAGGTTGAACTTCGGGCTGACTCTTCCTCTCCTTTGAAGGAGATATAATCCTGTAATAGTGTAAAACATTAGTAGTGTTTTTGTAATGATACTTGTGTATAAACTAATCTTATGCTTTTATAGCTTTAGAAGTTTGTCAAAGATATCATTGACATGTTTCTATCAAGAGAAACAAAGATTACATCGGTCTGCCATAACATATTAGGTTGTAACCCGTAACCGCGTAACAAACAGAATCAACCAATCGACACATGACCTCTCACACTTTTGGCTCTGGGTTTAGTGTAGTGGTAGTCTGATGTGCAGCACAAAGTATTTAACCATGATGTATAAGCGTAAGACCAAAATAATAAAGACCAAAACTCAAGATCTCAAGATCTCATGATAATAAGTTGGTCAAAAAATAGGCTAAAACCAAAATATGGTTAGACCGAGATGGGACATTATTGCTAGCCCCCTGGCTCGATTGTTTAATAGAATCAATTAAGGAATCGAGACAAATATAGAATAAAAATCATCAGAAAATCTTTCATTAAAAAAGACCTAAGTTTCATTCATAAATAATGTATAAATACACAAAATAATAGCAAAGTATAGAAACGACGTAGCTGATTTATGTTCCAGGAGTTTGGAATATCATCGCCATCTTCATACATCAGTCGGTAAGCCCCTGGGCGAGTGACTTCCTTCACTACATACGGTCCTTCCCACTTCGGAGAGAGCTTATGCTGATTCTTTGTCGATTGCACTCGGCGAAGCACTAGGTCTCCAACTTGAAAGTGGTGACTACGGACGTTCTTATCATAATAACGACGCAAGCCTTGTTGGTAGAGTGCCGACCGAAATAGAGCACGATCACGCAACTCCTCTGCCGCAATCAAATCAATCTATCGGTTCTCCTCAGAAAGCTTTTCATCGTATGCTTGAACTCGTGCCGAGACAAGACTGACCTCAGTCGACAACATAGCTTCTGAGCCATAGACCAATGAAAAAGGTGATTGTCCATTAGCTCGACTGGTGTTTGTCCGAAGCCCCCAAAGAACTGAAGGCAACTCTTTGACCCACCGACCGACATAAAGTTTGAGTCTATCAAATATCCACGGCTTTAATCTTTGAAGAATCATACCATTGGCCCGTTCGACCTGCCCATTGCTTTTCGGATGAGCCACTGATGCAAAGTGGATCTTTATTTCCATCTCATCGGCAAAGTCTCGGAACTCCACTGAAGTGAATTGAGTGCCATTATCGATAATGATATTATGAGGAACTCCAAACCGAGTGAATATATCTTTGACAAACTCGATCGCCTTCTTGGATGTAATCTTGCTGACCGGCTTCGCTTCAATCCACTTGGTGAATTTGTCGATAGCAACAAACAAATGAGTGAACCCGCTGGCGCTTTCTTGAAAGGACCGACAATATCAAGCCCCCAAACAGCAAAAGGCCAAGTCAATGGTATTATGTGAAGTTGCTGTGAAGGCACATGTGTTTGTTGAGCAAAGAATTGACAACCCTCACACTTCCGAACAACTAGGTGTGCATCTTTGACCGCCGTGGGCCAATAGAACCCTTGCCGGAAAGCTTTGCCGACCAAAGTCCTGGAAGCTGCATGATTGTCGCATATTCCCGAATGAATCTCTTCTACCAACTTCTGGCCTTTAGGAATTGAGATGCATCACATCAAAATGTTGGAACCACCCCTTTTGTAAAGTTGATCCCCCACCAACAAGTATCCTCGAGATCGAATCTCTAATCTTTGCTGCTCATCATGATCGGAGGGCAGCGTTCCCTTATCCAAATACTGAATGAGTGGGTCGCGCCAGTCGGTCTTGGAGACGTCATCGTCAACAAGATCAGCAACAATACTCATCAACACGTCCAACCGGGGAGAAATTGTTGGGGAATCTAGAACATGTAGGAAAACACCCGGTGGTACTGTAGACCGAGATGATCCTATCTTGGCTAACTCATCAGCCACCTGGTTATTATCTCGAAGAACATGTGTGAACTTCAATCCATCAAACTTGTCTTCGAGTTTTCGCACTTCTTAGCAATAAGCACTCATGTTGTCATCTACACAATTCTAATCCTTGGTGACCTGATTATTGACCAAGGCCAAATCTCCAAATATGTCGATGCGCTTAATGTCGAGTGACACAGCAATGCGCATACCGTGTAGGAGAGCTTCATATTCCGCAGCATTATTAGATGTGTAAAACATGATTTGAAGGACGTATCGAAGCCTTTCTCCAGTAGGCGAGATAAATACAACTCCCGCACCTGCCCCTTGTAATTGAAGGGAACCATCATAGTACATTTTCTAGTACTCGATATCTTGGGCAGTAGGAGGATTTTGAATCTCTGTCCACTCGGCAACGAATTCAGCTAACGCTTGTCCCTTTATAGCCGACCGAGGCACGAACGTAATAGTATATTGACCAAGTTCGACTGCCCACTTGGCTATTTTTCTTTCAGCTTCTCGGTTATGTAACACTGTCCCGAGTGCAAAAGATGTTTGAACTTCAATTGGATGAGCTTAGAAATAGTGCTTCAATTTCCTCGAGGTGATCAATAATGCATATAACAACTTCAAGATCTGCTGGTACCTTGTCTTAGAGTCGTTGAGAACCTTGCTCACAAAGTAGATCGGATGCTGTACTTTTTGCACATGTCCCTCTTCTTCTCGGTCGACTGTCAAAACAGTACTCACAACCTGGGTTGTGGCCGAGATGTAAAGCTAAAGTTTTTCTCCTGGCTCCGGAGGCACCAACACTGGAATACTGCTAAGATGAATCTGTAATTCGTCTAGTGCCGACTGCGCCTCCTCAATCCTAACAAAGTCGTCCTGCTTTTCAAGCAATCAGAAGAGTGGTAACCCCCTAATCCCCAATCAGGAAATAAAGCGACTCAAGGATGCCATGCATCCAGTCAGCTTCTGAACGTCCCTTTAAGAATTAGGTGGCTTCATATCAAGGATTGCCTTGATTTTATCTGGGTTAGCCTCTATACCTTATTTCGAAACGATGTAACCGAGTAACTTCCCCGATGGAACCCCAAAAACACACTTTTTAGGATTCAGCTTCATTGAATAATGTCTCAGATTGTCAAAGGTTTCTGCCAGGTTAGAGAGAAGTTCTTTGACTTTCCGAGTCTTGACAACGATGTCGTCAACATATGCTTCAGCATTCCGACCGATCTGAGTGGCAAGGCAGCGTTGAATACCTCGTTGGTAAGTCGTGCCAATATTTTTCAGACCGAACGACATAGTGATATAGCAATAGGCACTGAAGGGTGTTATAAAGGAAGTCTTGATCTGATCTTCGACTCTCAGTGGGATCTGGTGATAGCCCGAATAGGCATCCAGAAAGCTTAAAAGCTCACACCCGACTATCAAATCTACAATCTGATCAATACGAGGAAGAGCGAAGGGGTCTTTGGGCAGACCTTATTGAGATCGGTATAATCAACACACATCCTCCACTCTTTATTCTTTTTAGGTACAAGGACTGGATTTGCTAACTAGTCGGGATGATACACCTCCTTTATAAACTTAACTTCTAACAATCTAACTATCTCCTTCTTCATAGCATCCTGGCGATCTTGCGCAAATCTTCTAAGCCTTTGGTGAATGGGGGTAGCCCCTAGAGGTACCCTTAACACGTGCTCATTCTTTTCCCTAGGAACTCCCGGCATGTCAGATGGTTTCCATGCAAAGATATCCATATTCTCCTAGAGGAAAAGAGTGAGTGCGAGTTCCTATTTTTCATCAAGGTTGACCCCAGAATAAGTCACCTTATCGGGGTCCTCAGGATCGAGCGAAATCTCCTTGGTTTGGATGTCATCGGTCTGGATCTTGTCCTTGGTAGGTTTCTTTGTCGGACCTCCATTCCAGTCTGCTCCTCTATACCGACCGCCTTCTGGATCTCCTTATGATCTGACAGCATCAACTGTTTGGTAGCCATCTCACAACTCTGCACATCGTAATCAAAAGAATTCCAAATATCAGAGTAGAGGGAGATTATTCCGTTCGGGCCTGACATCTTGAGGGTGAGATACAGATAGTGCAGAACAGCCATAAACCTGGCCATTGCCGATCGACCGATGATAGCATGGTATGTTGACTTGAAGTCTGCCACCTGGAAGAGGATACACTCTGTTCTAAAATTATCATGGGTGCCAAAGGTGACTGGCAGAGTGATTTGTCCAATTGGGACTGAAGTCTTGCCAGGCACAATCTCATGAAAGGATGAAGAACTCGGTTGGAGGTCATTGATTGACAGACCAAGCTCTTGAAGGGTCCTGGTGAAGATTAGGTCCAAACTGCTTCCTCCATCGATGAGTACTCTGTTGAACTTCACCTCCTTCATAGTTGCAGCAAGCACCAATGGGTAGCGACCTGGTTTTGATAGATGTTTTGGATGGTCCGACCGATCAAAGGTGATTGGCATCTCAGACCACCTCATGTACTGAGGCGTAGCTGGCTCCACCGAGTTAATCTCTCAAAGCTCTAACTTTTGCTTGCGCTTGGATATATAGGCATCTGGGCCTCCGAAGATGAAGTTTACTTCTTTGCGGGGCTCCTGGAACTCTCCTGAATCATCCTTGTCATCATCATCCTTAGGCTTGTCTTTGTTGCTGTTGTTGCGCCTCGGGGGATCTTTGGCCACCTTGAGCGTAGATGTTGCAAAACCCTTCAGATAATAGCAATCCTTTGCTTTGTGGTTTCCCTTGGGGTGCCAAGGGCAAATGCCACTCAGCAACTCATCAGTAGACGACTAGTTCGTTCGAGGATTCTTCCGAAACCGATCCACTGTGTTGACAACATTGTTAGATTTTCTCTTCTTGTCCTTCTTGGAGGACTTAGGCTTGTTTGACCGCTTCTCCTTGCCCTTTCCTTGGATATCATCAAGTGCAGACTCTTCTGATGCATACTTATTAGCAATCTCGAAGCACTCTTGAGCGGTGAGCTTGAGATCATGGTTCCTCTGACCGATTTCTCGGACCAGATCGTCGCTACTAATTCCACCTAGGAAGGTAGTAATGATTTGCTGATCAGGGATGTTGGGGATCTCAGTCTTCTTAGCGCAAAACCGCTTGATATAGTCGCGAAGAGGCTCATCTCCTTTCTGCTTGATCCGAGTGAGGTCGAAGTGGTTGCCCGGTCGGTTGCAAGTTGCTTGGAAACTTTCTATGAGTTTCCTATTGAGGTCCCCCCAAGATGTGACTGACTCCTCAGGTAGAGATGTGAGCCATATCCGAACGGCAAGATCTAAGCAGACGGAAGGTAATTAGCCATTACGTAGGAATCACCTCCAGCTGACCGGATCATCGTACTATAGAGTTGTAACCACTCTCGGAGATTGATTTGTCCATCATATTTTTCGATGGGAACCGGCTTGAATCCTTTCGGCCATCGAGCAATGCGAAGCTGAGGGACGTAAGCCTTGATGCCATTGATCTCGTCATCAGTCAGCGTTGGTGACCGCCTTTGTCGGTCTGGGGACGTAGTTGGGCTACGACGGTGGCGTGGGCCAACATCCTCATCATGACGACGTCGTCGATTGCCACCATTATTGCGCCGATCCCGATCGTCATGTCGATGTCGGTCATCGCGGTTGTCTCTTAGAGGAGGATTCTGATGATCATCCCGTTGCTTGTCCCGTCAGTCTTCTCGTCGGTCATCCCATCGGTCTTCCCGTCGGGCATCCACCCTTCGTTCACGCCGTTCTTCCTCATAGCGTCGGTTGTCTCGAGCGCGCTCCTCGTGGTGAGAGTTGATGGTGTCTCGTCCATCATGGAGGCTGAGAGAATTTCTCAGGTCTTCGCGCCTTCGCGGACCCTGAGGAGATACATGGCTGGAACTTGCGACCGACTGAGACTTTGCAGCATCTTGTGCTGCTGCGGCCTTGAGCATAGCCACCGCCTTCTGCATAGCAGGAGTTTGATAGCGGGCATCAACCATTAAAATGTCAAGCAATGTATTGGCCCCGGTAATGTTGTTCTATGCGGTGTGGTAGACCTTAACACCATCCACTTCAAGGTCAGGGTCGAGATCTAGTTGGCGTGCGTTATGCGATCCGCGTGACCCTCTTGGTCGACGGCGGTGACCGATCGATAATTCATCAGCTGGCGGGTTATCATCCCGTTGGCCTCCTTCGACCGGCTGGTTTTGTAGACCACTGGCTGGATTACCTTCTTCTTCGGCATCTGGATCCTCATCCTGGTTTCTAGCAGTAGGATCTACTATATCCACCATGTTGACTATATAGGGATACGAGTAGGTCGATCCGACCGTGTCCTCATCAAAAGACCGATCTGACGTCGAGTCATATCCGAAGGAAGAGTCTTCCTGCTCGGATCCGAGTGGGTTCAATGCAGGGATAATGTCAAACGGACTCGGTGATCGCGCCATGGAACTGGCTACAGTCGAGTCTGATCTGTAGTCGTTCAGACCTAGGACTCCATTGCCGCCGATCGTGAAGTCAAGCTATCCAAAAGAGATCTTGAAGTCCGGCGAGTATTGGATGATGGGAAGTTCGGCCATCGTAGTCGACGGAGAATCCCGGCGAGCCTTGTCCCCTACCTGGCACGCCAACTGTCGATGCTCAAGACCGGCAGTAAATATATAGGACTATGTCGAGACTAAGAACTACGATGGTTACACAAGACGCCGAATTATACAGGTTCGGGCCCTCTCAAATGAGAGTAAAAACCCTACGTCCTGTGTTCTGTATTGTATTGATTGTCACGAGATATAGTGTCTAAATTGCCTCTCCCTCTATGGGGCGTACCCTGCCACCTTATATATCTAGTCGGCAGGGGGGTACAGGCAGAGTTCTAGTCGTACTCTACAAGGATTCTATATGGTAAGTCTAATCTTTCTTGTCTTGCGTTCCAAGCCGAGTCGGTCGGCTTCCTTGTTGATGAAGTACCCGGTCGGCCACCGACTTAGCCTTGTATGAGGATACCCGTAAAGCAAGTATCCCACAGCAGCCCCTGAGTGCTTTCTGATTTTGAGCTTTAATTCTCCAAATTATCTAAAGATCATAAATTAGGAAGACCTCGTTATCGAAGTTTCCGATAGATCTGGTGCACCGGTCAGGTGCACCTGATCAGGTGTAGCACCCGACTCTTGTATAATTTGGAGACTAACAAATAATACAAGAGTCTAATTATATTAGCTCTTATTAATTTGTTCATAGATATTCAAACCATCAAGTTTGAATCTTTTAGACATGTTATGAGAAGAACTTAAAATAATTATGCATGAATTTTAGCTGCCTCCGTTTTGAGCATTTTTTTTAATTTCTTCCCTTAAACTAGACCTTCAAGCAGATTGGTGCATCAATTCACTTATACACGTGTAAAGCAAAGTAGTCAAATCATTTGATAGGGTTGTGTTGGGCTGTCTGCTTAGACACGAGCATCTCCAAAAGCTACTTAAAAAATTGACCCTAAAAGAATGTTTTTAGGAGCAGCATAAAAATTATTAGGGAGAAGTTTTCTTGTCTTCTCTAACAGTTCTCCCTAAAAGTAGATCAAGAAAACTTTTTATTGGTCTACGTCAGCATCTGGAACCACAACAACATTAATTTTCTTCTAAATACAAGGATTGGGACTCCCAAATTTCTTTCTGTTTCTAGCTATAAATGAGGAGAATTTAGGAAAAGAATAAATCTATGAGTTGTTTTAGAGAGCTGTTGAAAATGATTTTTTAGACTAAACCCTATTAATTTAATTTAGAAAGAGTTTTTTAGATGCTTTTAAAGATGCTTAAGTCCACCTAATTTTGCTAGGAGGGAACGGAGAGTCAAGAGCAGCGTTGGATTCGTCCAAGGTGGATGCTGCTTTACTGCAAAGACATGCAGCACATGGCACAAGTTAGACAATCCGCGTCCCTACAGCAGAGGCAGCTCGGTCGGGTTCGTTAGGGCTGTTGGCCATCACCATTGTGCTCTACATACGCAGGCCATCGCCCTGTGCTCCAGCTCAAAGAATCAGAGCAGGCATCATGACATTGAGCTCAGGACTGAGTAGGACATCTCGCGGCAGACGACGGGGGTCACCCGCAGGGACATATCGTTGTGGATGACCGGGCTATGGCAGTGGCGCTCGGCCTGCTTCGATGGGGCTCCTGTGGCGGTGGCGGCTCGGCCGGTTTCGGCGGGGTTTCTGGCTATCTACCATGGTTGGCTGGGAGAAGGATGGACGACGATGCAGCAGGGCCGTGTTCTTGGTTATAAGTGTTCGTTCCTGCCGGAGGTAGCTTTGTCCTGACATCAGTTTTGAAGCGCCAGGTGGAACCGTAAAGACGCCTCTACAGACTACAGTACACCAGTATGAAGCCCCTAGAGTAGATGTTGCATCTGAGAAGCCTGGCTCTATAGAATCGTGCATGCCACGGACGTCCAGGCAACCAATCGTAGTGTCTTGACATCTTTTTTCACTCCTGTTAGTCTGTTACCATCACAACACATGTAGACTCACCTAAGTGATACAAAAACCAACCTGATATTTTATTTTGTTGTGTACCATGTGTGAGATGGAAAGGCCAGCATTAGCCACCTCGGGTAACACGAGATTTATACAAATAGTGCATTTAATTCATTCCTTGGCTCCTTGCAGCAGTTGCATGAGAGTGACCAGCACGTGCCATGGTTAAATCCTCGATCCTTGCAGCAGCTGTTACACTTGCCTGGCCTGAAGCAACTAAACGAGCATTTTGTTACATATCCGTCACACGATTTCTCCTCATCCTCAGCGCCGACCCGCGTAACCATGTTCTCTTCTGCATCCATCCATCCATCCGCATATACATACCCAACCAGATGAGGAGATAGTTAGCGGATAGACAGCCAGTAAAATTCAAAGGTAGAAAATGCACTTACGACAAGAGAAGAGGACAACAATCACGAAGATCAATGGGACTAGGAGCTTGTTCCACTTCTTCCTACCCATCATCATATCTAATTACTTTTTGACCTGAAGAGTAGTAGGGACGATATATAAGTAGTCATGACAAGCTTTGTCAGATGGATGGATATCACGTCTAGCTACAGAGGTATATATACTGGTACTCGCGAATTCTAGAATATTGGTTAGATAGAAGTTATTTCTGCTTTATTAGGAGGATTGAAGGAGAAATAATTAACCTATTGATTTGGAAGTAAGTGATTGGTAGGGTCAAAGGAAATTTTTTTTGCTGCTTTATTAGGAGAATTAATTAACCTATTTATTTGGAAGTAAATTAATTGATCTTCAATCAATTAGCCCTTAATTTTTTCAATTCTTCAATTATATTTTTCTGATAAGATCCTGTTTGAATTTCTCCAGCTTTTAAAAAATAGGTTTTCAGAAATTAGAGGGACTCTAAACATGTTGCTTTATGCAATTTCTATAAACCAGATTATCCACAACTAAACCTAATATTTATTTCACAAAAGACATGTTGCCTTTAAAAGTTTAAGAAAATTATACATGAGCTTGCCACCGTCTGCAAGATAATAATTCTGTACTTTATTTCTTTAGTGGTCGGGATATGTTTTTCAGTATTATGTTATTTCCTCCATTATTTTTTTTGTGCATGCACGTTTCAGCTCATCAAGTTCGATCAATTTTTTCTTTGGCAGCATGCACGTGTTGCTTTTGTTTGGCAGCAGGCAAGATTTGAACTTCAAAGATCAATCTTTTTTCCTTTTTGCCGCAAAACAAATGGCGGGAGCAAACGGCAGTACAATCTTTTTTAACAACAAGGTGAGTGCCTGTGCTTTGTTACGGTGTGAAAATTTCACAACATGAGAAGGCATAACTGAATTAACAAACAACATGCACCTCAAAAAACAAATGAAATAAAAAACAATTTCATTAAAGGGTATCTAAACTCTGATACAATTTGAACAATTATTTTTATTCATTGTTGTCGCAGCTTCAAATTATTCACCTTCATGTGATTGTTTTACGAGTTGAAGCATTTCTCAACTGGTGGAAGAAACAAAATTTCCTCTTACCCACCATTACATTAATTCAGTAAGTTTGAAAATACATGTACGTCTTATTCTTTAGACAGGAAACCGAAACCATCTAGATTCATGCTTCCTCCATCTACGTCATAGTTGCACTTCTGCAACTTCATTCAGCCTTTTCCTCATTCAGTGGCTTCACTTCACCTATTTGTTATCCCACTATTTACTCTTTGGTCACCATCCATTTCTTGATTTCACCAGCAAAACATATAACAAAATTACTCCTTGATAGTGTCCCATGAAAACATACATGGTTATATATAACATCATAGATGACTGGAATGAAACGGTGTAAGCTTCATGATCATTGATGATTGAATCCCCTTGAATGTTTTGGTGATAGATGACAACAATAAAATTGTGGGCTAACATCTACACGAGTGTTGTCTATGTAGGAATCATCTCTAAACTCTACTACAAATCATATGGATGATGATTGCCTTGACATTTGGTGACAATGACCACAAGCATGGAGGCTTGTGAGCTTGATGGAGTCCAAGGGTTGATGGAGATGGATCAAAGCTAAGGACAAGCTATGGAGCAAGTATTGGGAACACTTGTCTAGTTGTTAGGGCTTTGAGTCTATAGGAAAAACTGGACTATCAAGGGAGTCTAGGTCATGTCTAGTCGATGATGTGTATGGATGCTCAGTGAAATCACAAGTACTAGGTGACAGTAGAGAAGCCAAGGAGTTGTTCGGAGAAGCCGAGAAACAAAGTCAAGCAAGGACGAGGAGTTTCAACTTTTGGACGAAGTGATCGGTCAGAGGGGTCAGTGGTGACCGGACTGTACGGTCACTAAGCAGTTTTATCTGAAGCCTATAGCGAGCTGCGAGGAATCTATCAACTCTGGAAGAAAGGCCTAGAGACCAGATGGTCTGGTCAGTGGCCTGAGACTTGGGCATTGAGGAAGCAGCGCGCCAAAATATTTCTGGACTAGAGAGAGAAACAGATTGGATGGTTCGGTTAGCAGGAGTTAGCAGAGGGGCAGAGCCGTTGGTGCTCAGGTCTGTAGTGACCGGACAGTCCGGTCTGGTAGTGACCGGACTGTCCTATCAGTATGCCTAGAAAGCTGATTTAATGGAGCAACGTCTAGTTGGAGGTTGTAAGACTATATAACTTCGTTGTAGGGGTCTTGGAGACCAATCTTGACCAGTGGAATTGCTTGGAGCATTTGGTGAGAGCCAAGAGGAAAAAAGGAGAGGACTAAGAGGAGATATTGCATATCTTGAGAGTGCTAGTGAGAGTAACTTGAGCATTGATGCACATCTAAGGCTAGGGTGTTCTTGAGGATGTGATCTAGGTTGTTACTCTTGGTCTATGGTGAGACCTAGACCGGTTAGGTGTCAGTGATCGAGCCTATCATGATCGATTGTGAAGGCCGTCACACGTTTATACACGGTTTGAGCTCGCCGGTGAAAGGGGCATCAATAGTGAGCACCCGTGTCGGCTCGGGGAGTCCGGCAAGTTCTCGAGGAAGGCGAGCTTGTGCCTATGTTGCAGTGGTGACACGCACCATGTCTTTACTCTGAGAGTGATTGCAGGCTCCTAGGCAAAAACTCCACATTGGTGGTGGGAGGGACCAGGATTCTAGCGGGAGTGGTCCAACGAGGAGTAGAGGAAGGCACCATCCTTCCGAGACCTTAGGAAAAAATCATGAGCCATCTCTTTCTCTACTCCTTACTTTGATGCATTACTTTCGGCACTTACATACCATGCTATTCATGCTTGTATGCTTACCTTGTTCTAGTTGATTACCTTGTAGACTGGCATGAATAGGCTTCTTTACTTGCTAGTAGTGCTTAGCCTTCATACTTGATTACTAGCATGTATAGGAGTTGCTTTGGCTTGATTGGTCACCCTAGTATGTATTGTGCTACTCATGGTTGTGTGCTTTCCATGTGCTTGTTGTTCTAGTAGCATTGCATGAGTAGGACTCCTTGCTAGCTAGTTGTGTGCTTTCGCGTATCTTTGGTTACTAGCTTGCATAGGAGTTGTTTTACCTTAGTGTGATCCACTTGTATGCTTAGGTTGTTGTTCCTTTCATAAGTTTATTATCTTGCTAGCTTGACCACCACAAGAATTGTGTAGGAGTTGTTTTGAGTGATCGGTTTTAGGAATTGGCGAATTTGGTACATAGTGCGAGACCCCGATTACCCCCCCCCCCTTCTCGGTCACTCGGTACTTTCAAGTTGTATTAGAGCCAAGTGCTCATCATAGGACCGCCTTGAGTAGTGACCGTATTGAGTTGGGACGTCATCCTATTTGGGGTCGGGTCATGGCTCATGGAAGTATCGCTTGAAAAGCTACCTAAATGCCATGATTCCGGATGAGTTGATGGACACACTTGTGGACTTTTCCAATATCTTTACCAATGATCATGTATATGATCATGATGATGATTTTGTGGATGTGCCTTGTTCTAGTGAGTGCCTAGATTCTACTTTGTGATGATTTGGTAGGTTGCTCTATTAGTGTGCCTATTGTGATGATTGATGATGTTGGCTCTCTTGATCTTACTTTCTCTTCTAGTATGACAAGTGATGATGATGCTTGTGCGTCTTTTATTGGTCATGCTAGTGATACACTTGTTGAGGAGTTCTTTGCTATTCGTGCTAATGAGAATAAGGACTTATTTGACTCTCTTATTCGCCTGCGAGGTATTGTGGGTAGGATTGGAGCAACTACTTTCAAGCTTCCCAAGATTGTGATAGTTGAGAAAATCCTCACCTTGCTCCCTACCAGTAAGATCCTCTACATCACCCTTGATCTCATCATGGAGAAGGATCTCTCTGTCAAGGATGTGATTGGGTTGCTCTTTGTTGATGAGAAGATCACCGCAATCTGGACGGGGGAGAAGACCTCCAAGGCAAATGGAGCATCATCAAGAAAAGGGAAGGAAGTAGCTTCGAGCTCAAACTTTCTTGATCCCTCTACAAGATTGCCTTGCAGCAGCTTCTACAACCCCTTTGGATCAAGACCTACACCAAGCTCTTCATCAGGAGCTTCATCAAGTTCTACCCTAAGTGCCATTCCAAATTCTACTCCAAGAATTTCGAGTGGACCACGCATTGGTGTAGGGGGAGCACCATCTACATTGCTCATGCGATCATTTCAGATGATCGACTCTACCAGTCCAGCCCCCCCCCCCCACCTCCTCCATAAGATTGACTCTGGAGCATTCATCAAGCTCAACAATAGGAGTTCTTCTTTCAATTTGATGAAGTTGAGAGAAATCTGAACGATGACCTTTGTGATACTTTCTTGAGGATTTGTGATCTTATGTGTTGGATAAACTCCTTTAGTGGTCTTCAAAGGATTGCACCACTTGAAGTGATTGGCAAGCTCCTCTGATAAATCACAGCTCCTGAGAGGGGTTTCTTACTTGAGGAGGTGATCAACAGAAGACATGAGCTCTCAATTGAGAGAGCAATGGAGATGATACTTGTGCTCTACTCACAAGTGGGACATGTGCTTGAGCACATCACTGGTCTCTATAATCCTCCCTATTACTATATTGACCTCGACAATGTACACATGGGGGATGGTCAAGGACATTGGAGGTATCGTGCTCCTCACTATCCCATTGGGAGGAGACTTCAGGAAGGGATTGCAAGGATCCCTATCTATGAGGATAGACTTATCACTCGACGTGATGAGGTTAGTGCAAGTCAATCAAGTAATGCTTTGGATACTAACCCTTCTTCCTCTAGTGCTTGTCTTATGGCTAAAACCAGGGTCAAGAGTGGAGGTACTCATTGGATTCTTGACAGTGGATGCACTCAACATATGACTGGGAAGCCAACCATGTTCACAAGCATTGATGAAGATGAAGACAGTGAAAAGGTAACCTTTGGAGATCACTCAAAACGAAGAGTCAGAGGATCAGGCAAGGTGACGATTACTGAGCACCTCCATCTCTCCAAGGTCTTTCTTGTGGAAACCCTCAAGTTCAACCTCCTGACTATTGGTCAGCTTTGTGACATGGGTTTCAAGTGCACATTTGATGAGGATGGTGTAATGATTAAAAATTCAAAGTTAGAAAATGCACTTACGACAAGAGAAAAGGACGACAATCAGAAACATCAATGGGACTAGGAGCGTGTTCATTCACAACTTGGCCTCAGGAGCAGTACCGACGATATGTAATTTGTCACGCTAGGTTGGATGGATGGATGTCTCCTTTCTAGCTACAAAGGTATATATACTAGTACTCGTGAATATAAGAATATTGGTTAGATGGAAGTTTTTTTCTGCTTTATAAGGAGAATTGAAGGAAAATTAATTAACCTATTTATTTGGAAGTAAGTGATTGGTAGGGTAATAGAAGTTTTTTTTTAGCTTTATTAGAGGAATTGAAGAAGAATAAATTAACCTATTTATTTGGAAGTAAATTCATTCCTACGAAAGGATTGGCGAGCATCTCCAATCACTTCCTTTATATATTCCCGATTAAGAAATTGGACAATTCCTGTTATGATAATAGATCGTAATTGATTGACTGAACTAGCATCGGTACAGATATATGGGCGAAGCATGTGGTGTTTCCATATCTCAACCATAAGTTTATAGAATGTTACCGACGTGGATTAGGAAAGACCCCAACCAATACTATTCTGTCTATCAGTCCCTCGTAGTCTAAGTGCGTTTAGCTACAGGGAAATGTGTTCAGAATTCAGAATGGATCTAAACTCGGTCAACATAGAGGTAGAAAGAACCTGTGGTGAAGATGTCAGCTTACCATGAGGAGGTAAGGACATGCAACATTTCAACAACTCTAGAACCAACTGTTTTTGGATAAAAGTGATGTTCAATCTTGATGTGTTTGATGCGCTGATGTTGCACTGGGTTCATCGAGATATAAACGTCACTAACACTGTCACAATTAACAGAGTAACACACTAGACTAAAACATATAACTCTTGAAAAAGTTGACGAAGCCAAGTGATTTCAGCAACCGGGTTCCAGTCAATGTTGGAGTGAAGAACTGTCGGCTGCCGCTCCGATGACCAAGAAACTAAATTGTCTTCAAGAAACACAACCTGACATAGAGAGACACCAGGCGAGTACTATGTCATGCTAGTTGTCTAGAGCTACGAGAGTCACACAGCGGCGGACGTAGAATTTCAAAATTGGGTGTACAAAGTGAAGGAAAAACTATCCCACACATAACATTGAAGGACCATAAAAGCAATAGACAAAAATATATGTTGAAAAATTGATACGGTAAGGGAAATTAAGTGGTTTTAGGCTCAAATATGCTTATTTACATCTAATGATCAATACATATGTAACACTCATGCTAATATATTATGTCATTTCAAGAATTATTGGGTGTGCATTTGCGTGATCACAACATTCGGTGACACTGCCTGATACACTCATGGGTTCAGCCTTATCCCTGCCGCCGAATGTTGTGACTCCAGGGGCGGCCCAATAAGGTTGCATCGCCTTCCAACTCTTGCTGTGTCGATAGAACTAGGTTTGGTCTGGTTGTAGGCAATGTCGATATAGTTTCTTTTGAAGTGTTTAGCCAATAAGTTATCACAATTTAATATATTTCTCTATGCTTTGATTAAATATTTGATTTATTAGATAGTTTATAGAACTCTTTATTTAGGTGATTTAGATCTGTCTTTTTGAGGCATATTTGCAATACAAATTAAGAGATCTATCGAGTTCACCCCATCAACCCAGTGCTTAGACCTATGGCGTGAGAGCATATTTATTAATTATCAGATCTATTGACTTCGCTCCATTGACTTAGCATTCATCAGCACTAGTTTTCACAATATTTATATTTATTCATTAAAGCTTGTCGATAAGCCGATACAATCAGCTCGGTAGGTTTGTGTAATTTACTCCCTCTTGAATTTAATTGTTGACTAGGTTTGTCTAATTTAATCCCTCTTGAATTTAATTATTGACGTAGTTGACTTTTTAGCTACGTTTGACTATTCATCTTATTCAAAATATTTGTTCAAATATACTTTCAATTTTTTTAATGATAAAACAAATTGTAATAAAATATCTGATAATTTTTTGAATAAGACAAATTATCAAATGCAACTAAAAAAAGTCAACTACATGAAAAATTTAAATCCAGAGGGAGTACTATATTTAATAGCCATTGGCTGGTTTTGACACACAATGACTATGGGCTTCTCATCAGCCCGTCTAGGGCCGGTGATCCAGGGAATTTGATCGTTTGCTCTTCTTTGTCACTTCATAGGAAAAATTGACTGGCGTGCCCCGGTTTTGCATTGAGCCTGCTCGGAGTGAAGCAAATCTCCTAGATCCCGTGTGTGCGATTTTCGAGCCAACACATGCCAGGCCTAAAATACGGCTTCACAGTCCCACCTTACAAAATAACTCTATTACTTTTGTCCTCGCTTTGTAGAAAAAAGGTTAACCTGAGTTAGGTTGGCTTCCGGCCTTGGCTATTTTAAGTTAATCATGCTCTACCTTAACTAGCAATATGGGACTATTCCCGTATGGCTACAGTGCTCCACGAGATACAGTACCCAACCTCCATGCCATTTCCTTTTGAGCCAGGATGTCATGCCCATCCCTCTTAAAGAACTCAATGCCCTCATCGAGCAGTGGGCAAAATTACCCTACGAGGGGGCCGATGTACATGTTCGCCTCTCTTGGACATGTCCGCATGTCCAGTACTGACATATGTGTCATATCATGGCCACATAGGGTCCATGCATCATGCACACTATATCCACATTCCTGATCTGTGTGTGCCATTGAAACCTTGAGAGTAAGCTCTGATACCACCAGAGACATCCTAGGCCCACTCGCATGTCACATCATGTGAATCTCACATCAAAGAAGAACTCTTACACTTTTGCTTTGTTTAAAACGGTTAATCCAAGTTTTTTTTTCATTCCAGCCCTAACCATTTAAGTTGGTCTTGCTCTACCTCAACTAGCGATATGGGATTTATTTTCATGCTACTACAGTGCTCCATGAGCTAGAGTAACCAGCCCACATGCCATTTCTTTTAGAGACCAAGTGTAAGGATCGAGTGATCAAGAAGGGAGGTTGAATCAGGAACTCACACGAATAACCGTTCCTCTAACTTCTAAACTGAGCACTCAAAAACAACTCCTTATACAACACTAGAGAGAGCACACTAGCATGATGTATGGTCTTTGAAAGGTAACAACAACTTATATATGCTAGTGAGTCACACACTAATACAACTCTTATGCAAGCTAGTGATCAAGCCAAGCAACCAATTAACACACCTAGCTAGCAAGGGACCTATGGATACAAGTACAGTTGATAAGAACAAGGCACAACTAGCAAGCACTTGATCAAGCAAGTATGGGTGATTACTAATAGCAAGGTAAATGTAGAAATGTAAGCAAAAATAGTAATGGAGAGAGTCAATGAATGCTCATAATTTTTAGCTCGAGGTCTCAGAATGGTGATGTCTTCCCCTACTCCTTCTTGTACCACCTCCTACCATAGTATTGGTCCCTCCCGCCACTCAAATGTGGAGTCCTTGCCCACAAGTCTGCATCACTCTAAGTGAAGACATGGTGGCATCACTGTTGCCACCAAGGCACAAGCTTGCCTCCTTTAAGGACTTGCTTCTCTCCTCGAGTCCGTGATGCACCTAGAACACGATCCACCCTCCAGGTGGACTCACGGGCTCCTCCCGCTGTGCTCAAGGCAATGCCCTCTCTCGGGACACTCATCACTCCTTGAGTGCAAGCATGGACACTCACTAGTGATGCCCCTTTGAACAGAGGGCTAAAACCATTTACAAACTTGGCGAAGACTTCCACAATCTCCACCGGAATTTTAACACTGATGCCTAGTCATCTAGGCACCGCTACATGCCAAGAGTAACAAGCTTGGGATCCTTACTTGATCCACCCCTAGGCTAACCACCTAGCTAGTTGCACACTTGGCTCAAACTAGCAACAATCCTCTCCTTTATCTTGCTCTAGTTGCCTTGATCTTCAATATGATGAATTTGTGTGGCTTGGAACTCCAAATATGTATATGGCACTTCCCTTGAGCTCTAGGAACCTCAACTGGCCATTTGGATAGGTACATATAGGCTCAATAACGAGACATAGCCGTTGACCCAAAGAATCTAGACGTTACAACTTTTTGGGCACCCACTATAACATACAATGATTGGTGTAAGGTTCATGACCATTGAGTTCACCCCATGGTATGAATGTTTTGGTGATGAATGACAAATGTGAAATGTGACTAACGTCTACATGAGTGTTGTGCGTGTAGGAAAACCATATCTACTTAATGATGATTGATGATGGTTGCCTTGGCGGATGATGACAATGACCACAAGCATGGAGCTTGATGCGCTTGATGGAGTCCAAGGGTTAATGGAGATGGATCAAAGCTAAGGACAAGCTATGGAGCAAGTGTTTGGAAAACTTGTCTAGTTGTTAGGGCTTTGAGTGCAAAGGAAAATTTGGACTATCAAGGGGGTCTAGGTCATGTCTCTTTAGGTCACACTAGTTGGTGATGTGCATGGATGCTTATGGAAATCACAAGCACTAGGTGATAGTGGAGAAGCCAAGGAGCTGTTGGAAGAAGCCGGGAAATAAAGTCAAGCGAGGACAACGAGTTTCACCTTTTGGAGATAGAGACCAGATAGAGAGGTACTAGAAACCGGATGGTCTGGTCATCAGCAAGAAATCCAGAATAGAGAAGTTGGCCATGAGGAGATCTATTGGTGCAGAGTCTTAGAGACCGGAGAGTACGATTTGTAGACCGAACTGTACGGTCTATAGAGACAATTCTGGAACAGACAAGGAAGTGGTTGCAATAGCTCTATTTGGAGGTTCAGCAATGAAGACCGGACTGTACGGTTTGTATGGAGGAAACAACGGATAGAGAGCAATGGCTCTAGAGGAGCCGTCCAGTGGAGACCTGACTGTCCGGTCTGGACAATGACCACACCGTCCGGTTAGTACGTCTAGAAGGCTGTTTCGTGGAGCAACGGTGTAAGACCCTCAAAATTGAAGGTCCGGTCAGTACTTTATAAAATCATTTTGTTTATTCAGGAAAAATAAAATATAATTAGACATATAGCCGAATACTTTCTAAGAATTCTAAAAATAGGAAATTGATAAGTCGTTGCCCTTTTTCCTTTTGATTTATTTCTCCAATTTTACTTGAATTGGTTTGAGTTGGTTGAGTTTGAAGTGGATTTGATTTTGAGGAACCAGAAACTAAAAGAAAATAGAAAGCCCCCCCCCCCCCCACTAAAAGGCTGCTTCCTCCCTTCTCCTTCTCTGGCCCAAATCGCTTGGCCCGTTCTTCCTTTTCCCGCCTCTCCGCTCGGCCCAGCTCCCACTCCGCCTCGCACGCACGCCCGCAGGGCCTCCCCGACCCACTCTCTCACTCGTCCCGCCTCTCCTTACCGTGCTCTCCCTCTTCTCCCTCACAACGCCGTCGCCACCCCGTTCCGCCGTCACACCGACACCACTTCCACCTGCCTAACGATGAGCACAGCTCCGCCATTACTCCCCGCGGCATTGCTGCCCCGTCGTGACGCACCCAACATTGAGTCATGTCGCCTTGAACCACACCCCTACGCCACCACATGGGACACGGAAATGACCCCTCCTAGCCACCGTCGTCGCCGTGCCCTTCACTTCGGCACCACGACCGACTTGACCTCTCTTTGCACCTCGTCACCGCCATTAGCTCCGCGTGCACATCAAGCTATCTCGTCGCCCTCCCTTTCACTCCGCCACTGCCCGAGCCGTCACATGAAGCAGAGCCCAGCCGGAATAAAGCCGCTAGCCGTCGTGAGAACATGAATGACGCCCCCGCGTCGCCTTCACGCCCCTCGACCTATAAATAAGCCCCTCCCTCTCACTTAGCGCTTCACCGCCACTCGTAGCCGTTGGAAGTAAAGACCAGTCGCTTTTCCCTTTCTCGTTCTCCCATCTCGACATCCGAGTAGATAGCCAGCCATTGGCCTTTCCCTCGCCCCGCAATCACCTCAAGTGAACGCGGCTCACTCCCTTCCACAGTTTAGACCTAGCCCCGCCAAGCTTTAGCCTCTAGAGCACCCTACGATGAGCGGCGGAGCTATCGGCCATGGCGCCACTGCCTCTCCTCACTCCGACCGCCGCACACTATTGCCTCCCCGCTCTCAACAGCTCATCGTGAAACTAACAGTCATGATTAGAACGTAGGATACCCCTTCGCGATCGTAAATCCCAGCCGTTGATCTCTAGGTCCTCGGCCCACAGCCCTTTAACCTATAAACTGACCCCGTGAACCCGGTCCATCACCCTCTAGACATATTCTATCTGATTACCAATAGGAAAATAATTCTAGAAAATTTAGAAAATCCCAAAACTTTGTAATTTATAGTTAGCCCCCTAAGCTTTAGTTTATTTCTATTTTAGCCAAAAATTTTTACAGAAAAGTACCCTAACTTTTCTATAATTATATTTTAGCCCCTACCATCTTAAAACCAAGCCCCTGATATTTTTCAAAATTACTAATACATCCCTAGAGCCTCCTAGAAATTACAAAAATGCCCTTAGACCTTCCAGAAGCCCTAGTTTTCAAGCTATAGCTCTGATTTAAGCGATTATTGCGCCACTGGAATCGTTGTCTCGAACCCTAATCCATGAAGCCCACCTTATATCTCTTCAACTTCTGGGTTTCTCACTATTTGGCTTTTCCTTTGATTTAGTGTTATTTATTGATTTGATAGCTTACGTGTAGCTCGCTTTTCCGCAGACAAAGAGGACCAGGAGCATGAGCCCAAGGACCCAGACTACGAGGAAGACTTCGAGGACATATTAGGAGGCAAGCTCTATCTATTCCTTGATCATGGTTGGTCCTATTATTTTGAAAATGTGCCCAACTAGAGCCTACTTCTTATATGCATTACTCCGTGTCACTTTACCATTGCTTTGTTGAAACCCACTTGTGTGAAAGCTAATGTTCTTATCACCTATATAAGATATGTTAGATCCTTGCTTAGCCGCAAATGTTATCCCACCACCTTGGTAAACATAGGAAGTTATCAGTAGCCTAGCTAATGATGATGCTACCCTTGCTAGTATACGCTTAGACCCTGTGATTTATATCACCAAACCCTTACATTACAATGGTTTACAAAATGGGTAAAAACGTGTTTGGTGGTGTATGGATGATCGGGTGGGTGTTAAATCAACTGTGTGATGATGAAGCCGGATGGGAGAGATTTGGTCGAGGGCGAGAGTCCTTAATACTGGTGTCGAGTACTCGGTGATGGTGTCTTCAGTGTAGATCGACCTGTTGTGGATGAGTGCTTGCCCTGCCGCTCAGGAATGACTAGTTAAGACCTCAACTTGGTGATATTCTCAGTACGACCACAAAATCTGTATGGGCAGGACTAACACGGATCCTGGGTAACGCAACAAGGAAGTATCACCCGGAGAGATTGGAAAAGACTCAGGGCAAGATTATATGACTATGTCATTAATGGTGATGTGACTGTGTGTCATGGTGGAATCCTTGAGCTCCGTGGTGGACTTGTGGGCGTGCCTGAGTGAAGTGGGAGCATTATGTGATCCGTAGCTAAGAGCATATAGCTTGTGGGTACAACATACTAAGCTCTGCATAGTTAACCCCTAAAACATTCGAATGTTCGTTGTCACTGGTATGACACACCAAATCTTGGGATGTTAAGATTTCCTTGATGTGTGAGTGTGTATAGTAGATACACATGTTTTGGTGAATGATGTTGGCAAGGTGTGCCAGAGTCGTTATGACTGTGTGTCGGAAGGCTCAACTAAAATATGGGAACTGTTGGGATCAATTGTAATCTCCCTCAGGTCAAACCAACCATAATATACAAAACCCCCCTTTGCCTCTATAGAAGCTCCCACATGCGCGCTTTCTGCAAAACTCTAAAAACTTAAACCTATTCCTTGAATACTTGCCCAAATACATGGTATTGCCCTTTTCTAGATGTAGGGCTTGTAGAGTACCTTATGTACTCACCCTTACCTTAAATTCAATTACTCAGAGGACAAAAAAGAAGACGAAGCACCCGTGGAATTTGACGAATAGGTTGCGTCCTATGCTCGAGTTGCTTGTGGAAGTTCCTAGAAGCTTGCTTGTTGTTTCCTTTTGTTAGGGCAGGCATGACCTCCCCTTTGGCTTGTAACCTAAGGCTTGTATGACTCTATTGTCCCTGCATGGACCTAAATAAAGATTGTTGTATCACTTTGTATCATTTGTATGTGTGTACCAACTACTGATCTAGGGATTGGTATGGGATACACAACGTACCCCAAATAGGGGTATGACAAATGGCTAGTTTGAGGTTGGAAGCCTATATAAACTCGTTGTTGAGGTCTTGGAGGTTGTCTTTGGCCATTGGAATTGTTAGGAGCATCAGTTGGGAGCCAAAGGGCAAAGAGAGTAACACTAGGAGAGGATATTGGATATCTTGAGAGTGCTAGTGAGAGTAACTTGAGCATCTATACACGTCTAAGGCTAGGGTGTCCTTGAGGGTGTGATCCAGGTTGTTACTCTTGGTCTATGGTGAGACCTAGACCGGTTAGGTGTCGGTGATCGAGCCTATCATGATTGGTTGTGATGGCTATCATACGTTTGTACATGGTTTGAGCCCGCCGTTGAAAGGGGCATTGATAGTGAGCATCCGTGTCAGCTCAGGGAGTCCAACAAGTTCTTGAGGGAGGCGAGCTTGTGCCTTGGTGGCAGCGGTGACACAACCGTGCCTTCACTTTGGGTGTGATTGCGGGCTCATGTGCGAGAACTCCACTTGGTGGCGGGAGGGACTGGTATTCTGGCGGGAGTGGTCCAATGAGGAGTAGGGGAAGGCGCCATCCTTCCAAAACCTTGAGAAAAAAATCATGAGTCATCTCTTACTCTACTCCTTACTTTCATGCATTACCTTTCGCATTTACATACCGTGCTATTCATGCTTGTATGCTTACCTTACTCTAGTTGACTTGTACACTTGCATGAATAGGCTTCTTGCTTGCTAGTAGTGTTTGAGATTCCGCATTTGATCACTAGCATGTATAGGAGTTGCTTTGGCTTGATTGATCAGCCTCGTATGTATTGTGGTACTCATGCTTGTGTGTTATAGCTCTTTACCTTGTAGCTTTACATGAGTAGGCTCCATTTCTAGCTTGTTGTTTGCTTCTGCGTGTTGTTGATGGTTTCTAGATGCCTATTTTATCTACCAAAAAGGGATGTTTTACGTCTTAATTTGGTGGTTTGGACTAACAATTAACCCCATATTTGCATATATTTGAAGTTGTTCTGTTTTGGATGTAATCACAGGAAACATGTGTAAAAGAGGGCAATTACGGATGAAGAACTAAAGAGTAACGAAGGTGGACCAGATGTGGAGCCGCGCCGACCGGTGTGGGCCTACGCCGATCGGCGCAGAAGGAAAAGATGATGAAAATACGACCCAGTCCGAGAAACACGAAGGCCCAGCCTAGTATGAGTTAGAGTCGGTGGAGGTTGACCTAATCCCGTCGAGTATAAAAGGAAGATAATTATCAAGAGCCAGGTAATATGGCTATCGGGACGACAATCGCGAGAATCAGTTGTTAGAACTAGGGTTCCAGGATATTGGTAGCGAAGGTTGGTCAACACTGACGAGACCCACCAGAAGGGAGGTCGCGCGATCGACGCAACGCTTGCGCCGATTGGCTCGTGCGCATTCCAGCGCTATTTCTCATCCCTCTGCTATGTCTAGCGGAAGGATGAGTGAGGAGTCTCATATTCTCTTCTCTGGTGCGGGGATCTAGTCATGTAACTCTCAGACTTATTGATACTCTCTCGATGAATTTAATCTATGTGATGAACTTAATTGCACATCTATCTATTCTTTTCATTAGTGTATCGGCCAATACACTTTTGCCCATTACATAGTGCAAGAAACAAGTGGGGAGCTAATAGCCTCTGTAGTGACAACTGGGGTGAACGAAACCACCATGTCTTGTAGAATATTAGAGTCATCACTCGAGTTGATAAGAATAAGGTTCCATGCTAGTGAACCAATCCTAAGGAGAGAATCCTTCTTTATCCTATTACCTCTTCAATAACATTCGCCCTCCACTCTCTCACCGTCATCATTCACACCAACCAACCCATTGCAATTTGTTAGTAACCTTTTAATAGTAATTGTTCCGCTCATTCCTTGTGGATTCGATAACCTTGGAATGCTCTGAGGGAAAAAGAGCTACAACTGTACATCGTTCTCTTGCGGTATATAAGTGGGTGCGTAATTACGACTAACAAGCTACTTTTTTCTGGCGCCATTGCCGGGGAACAAGCCAGTTCTTTTACTATTAATATTTTACTAACATCTAATCCTCTCTTTTCTAGTTGTTTTTGTTTTTGTGTTTTGTGTGAATTTTCAGGATGAGTACGATAGGACCTTCTCCGATACTTAGGGAGCTTTCTGTACCATCTCCAGACGTGCTGGTGCCTCAATCCTCAGATGAGAAGGCCATGGCCTCCTCATATGTGTTGAGCCCCATTATCATTAGCGTGGCTGAAGCAAACAAGTTCTTTGGAGAGAGAGAGAGAGAGAGAGGAGAACCCGTATACTCACTTACAAGATTTGGAGGCACTTTGCCAAACATTCCATCATGAAGGAGTGCCTCAGGATCTTTACAGGTGGCTGCTTTTCCCATTCTCTTTAGAAGGAAAAGCCAAAGAGTGGCACAAGGTAGCATCTCGAGAAGCAAAAGGTAAGTGAAGTGAGTTAGTTGGAAATTTTTGTCTCCACTATTTTCCTTTGTCAAAGGTGCAGAAGTTGAGAAGAGAGGTGGTGAACTTCTTACAAAAAGATGAAGAATCTCTCATGGAAACCTGATCGCGTTTTCAAACATTGTTGAAACAAGGACCTAACCTTGGCATTGATGAGAATATGTGCGCTCAAACCTTCTACATGGCCATAAACAAGGCATCAAGGATGCATATGGACGGATCGGCCAGAGGAAGTTTTCTGAGATTGACAGCCAAGGTAGGGATTGAATTGTTAGGTAAAATTGCCGAGAATGAAGCTTTGCACAAGCATTAGGAAGAATATATAAAACAAAATCGGCAATGCCCAGAAGTTATGTAGAAGGAAGAGTCGTCGGCTGAATAGATCTTGATGTTCAAGAGTAGAGAAATGATTACTTCAGGGCATAAATTCAAAGAAATAGAGCCCGTAAGACCCGTCTCTGTGGATTTGACGTGTGCGCCGATCGGTGCAGTCGTGATGACAGGAGAACCGATCACCCTGACGACTCCGTCAAGTTGCAAGGATTATACCAAGATAGAAGCTGCGATTCTGAACAACCACCTGAAGCAATTTGAAGGCAACTTTGCTAAACCAAAGGGGGATAGAACATTGGTGAATACTAAACCACTTGACAAATTTGAGCCGATGGACTGGATTCCAATTGATTTTTTGCAAGAGTTGCTCAATATGAGAATATCGTTCAGTCTGCAAGATGCCTCCGAAGCCGGAATTGAGTATAATTTCCCAAGTAATTGCCTCAAGATGGAAATTTTTGATCAAGAGATTATTGGGAGAGTTTTAGGGAAGCTTTACAAGGATGATATAGAGCTTGATGGAACAGAGGTGAAACAAGCGAAGAGATTGCTAGAGAGTTGCTTTGAGCCATCTCCCTACAAAGAATTATGTGGTGTGTATGCTGTAGGTCTCACTGAAGAGGAAGAAGAAGAACCGTACATACCATGTGAGATATCGGGGAAGAAATTTCCGAAAGCCTTGTGTGACTTTGGTTCTCGTGTCAGCTTGATGACTTACGATGCATTCATGAGCATGCCTTATGGAACTCAACAGCGGCTGATGGGGACTGAACTTGAGATCATCATGGTGGATGGAGGGAAGACCAAGCCACTAGGAGTGATCAAGAATGTTGAAATTGAGATCAACTCAAAAACAATACCGGTAGATTTCTTCGTTCTAGACAATAAAGAAACTAGGGTTGAAGATATCATTCTGGGAAGGCCAATCTTAAGATTAGTACAAGCTGTTCTGGATGCTGGGAAAGATCAAATTACGCTACACCTAGGAGAGGAAGAAGTGCAATTTTAATTTAATGATTCATCTCATCAAGAGCCTTCTTACTATCAGGAATTCTACCCAGAGGAAGACAAGAAGATAGGGATGGATATGGGAGACCCACTGGACCACATCCTACGCAGAAATGACAAGTATACTATCAGCGCCGATCGGCATGACGCAGCATCGATCAGCTCAACTAGGAAAATCCCGCCGATCGGCGCAATGCTCAACTAGGAAAATCCTGATTTTGAACCTCTCGGGGAGCTGGATCAAGATGAAGCGCTAGAAGTGGAACAAAAGGAACTTCTGAAGGAGCTATGCTATGAATATATCCAATTATTGTGAACAACGCCCTAACGAAAGAAGAAACAGAGAAGCTGCTTGTTGTGCTCAAAAGGTATAAGAAAGCCATTGGTTACACATTGGATGACATCAAGGGAATCAACCCCGCATTTTGCACCCACAAGATTAACTTGAAGGAGAATGCTAAACCAGTGGTTGAAGGGATGCGAAGGTTGAAGGAATCAATGAAACTAGTGGTTAAAAAGGAGATTTTGAAGCTGCTTAATGTAGGTATGATCTACCCTATTGTTGATAGTGAATGGGTTAGTCCAGTACATTGTGTGCCCAAGAAAGGAGGATTGACGGTAGTGCCTAATGAGAACAAAGAGTTGATCCCTCAAAGGACTGTAACTGGATGGAGAATGTGCATAGATTACAAAAGTTTGAACAAGGTGACAAAGAAAGATCACTATACTTTTCCATTCATTGATGAGATGCTTGAAAGGTTAGCAAGGAATTCGTACTTTTGTTATTTGGATGGATATAGTGGTTTCTTACAAATACCGGTAAGACCAGAAGATCAACAGAAAACTACTTTTACTTGCCCTTTTGGGGCATATGCATATAGAAGGATGCCATTTGGTCTTTGCAACACGCCCGCCACATTTCAAAGATACATGAATGCAATATTCGCTGAATTCATAGAAGAGATTATGGAGGTATTTATGGATTACTTCTCCGTGCATGGTATTGATTTTGATAGTTGTTTGGAGAATTTGGAGAAGGTTTTGAAAAGGTGTGTTGAATGCGACTTAGTAGTTAATTGGGAGAAGTGTCACTTCATGCTAACAGAAGGGATAGTACTTGGTCATGTCATATCTAATAGAGGGATAGAGGTTGATAAAGCAAAGGTATCTAGAAATTACCTCCCCCTATTGATCTTACAACTTTGAGGAGTTTTCTTGGACATGCCAACTTCTATCGCAAATTTGTTAAGAATTATTCAAAGATTGCTAAGCTTCTGACAGAATTGTTCAAGCAAGATACATAATTTGTCATGGACGATGAAAGACTCTTTGCCTTTAGAAGATTAAAGGAAGCTCTATGCTCTGCACCATTATGCAGCCACCTGATTGGAGTTAACCTTTTGAAATTATGTGTGATGCAAGTGACTATGCAGTTGGAGCTGTTCTTGGACAACAGAAGGAAGGTAAAGTGCATGCTATTTATTATGCTAGCAAAACTTTGAATGAGGCACAGATCAATTATACAACAACTGAGAAAGAGATGTTAGCTCTTATATTTGCTTTTGAGAAGTTTAGATCCTACATTCTAAATTCTAAGGTGATTGTATATACTAATCATGTTGCTGTAAGATACTTGGTTTCAAAGAAGGAGTGTAAGCCTCGGTTAATGTGATAGCTATTGATGCTGCAAGAATTTGATTAGGAGATAAGAGATAAGAAAGGAGTAGAAAATTCTGTAGCAGATCATTTATCTCATCTTGAATCATCATCAACTGAGCCAATAAGAGATGAAATACAACAAGAGCAGTTGTTTGCCGCATTTGATCGTAGAGAGAATTGGATGATGGATATTATCAAAGGTTTCAAGGGACAAACTGATCTGATGAACAAGAACACAAGGAAAAGAGTTAAGAGTGAAATGAGAAAATTTATATGGGCCAACCCATACTTGTAAAGGTATTGCAAGGATGGAGCAGTATGGAGATGTGTACCCAGAGAAGAAAGAGCGAGCATTTTAGCAAAGTGTCATTCTTCGGATTACAGGGGACATTATGGCTACTTCAGAACACAGGCAAAGGTATGGGCGAGTGGATTCTATTGGCCTACTATGCATGAAGATGCAAAAAGGTATGTTGCAACATGTGCTCAATGCCAACGAATAGGGAATGTTAACAATAGGAATGCATGCCTCTTAAGTACAATCTTCAAGTTGATATCTTTGATGTTTGGGGTATGGATTTTATGGGACCCTTTGTGAATTCTCATGGTTTCGAGTACATATTGGTCACCGTTGATTATGTCTCCAAGTGGGTTGAAGCAATGGCATGCAAGGCCAATACTACAAGAGAATCAAGGAGTATACTTCAGGAGCAGATATTTCCTAGGTATGGAGTACCAAGGATAATAATTACAGACGGAGGATCCCATTTTACAGGAGGAGAATTTACTAGGTTTTTAACTAAATCTGGAGTTGAACATAGAATTGGAACAACGTACCATCCCCAAACAAATGGACAAGCAGAAACGTCAAATAAGCAATTAAAGGGAATTCTGCAGAAGATTGTTACAAAGGAAGGAAAAGATTGGGCCACAAAGCTTAATGGAGCGTTATGGGCATATAAGATGGAATTCCAGACACCAATTGGTATGACACCATATCAATTCGTCTATGAGAAATCATGTCACCTACCGATGGAATTGGAACATAAGGCTTATTGGGCTATAAAGGAAATGAATTTGGATCTTGATGCCGCCAGCGTGAAAAGAAAGATACAAATAAGTGAACTGGAAGAGATGTGATTGCGTGCATATGAAAATGTGGCCATATACAAAGAGAAGACAAAGAAGTGGTACGATAAGAAGCTTTTGAAGAAGGAATTCAAGGAAGGAGATTGGGTGCTCCTATTTAATTCGTGATTCAGATTATTTGGTAAAGGCAAATTGCGAAGCAAATGGGAGGGAACTTATCTTGTGAATACGGTGTTACCTTCGAAAGCTGTAATCATAATGGATGGCAAGAGAAACAAGTACACAGTGAATGGACAACGTCTAAAGGTATACGTAGAACCCGACACATTTGAATTAAAATCTTTTGATGTGTATTTCACTGCTTAGTGCCCCGTGTGGTCGAGCTTAATGACGTAAAACAAACATTCTGTATGTATATTGATTTCCATGATTTTTCTGTTTCTGATTTGGCAATTTAGTGTACCGCGCCGATCGGCACAGCCCTGCACCGATCGACACGGTGGAGTCATTCTAGTTTTCGAGTCGGTTTTGGACCTTGCCTTGTTAAGACTCGTTAAATTCCACGAATAAGAAATAGAGTCCTAGTCCAATTGAAAATCAGGGGATATAAAATTGAGAGGACATCAAACCCATGGATCAACTCGCATTACATCATCACCAGAACAAAACCCTAAGAGCAGAAGTGATGAAAAGCGGTGCATCGGGCAGTAACCAAAGTGGCGCCGATCGGCGTGATGCTTGTGCTGATCGGTGCGACTCTTGCACCGATTGGCTCGGCGGAGGATTTCCGCAGCCCTCTGCAAATTGGTCCTGGGAAGAAGTCGACGAAGTGCTGACGCCAACACCAGATGATCCTCTCGTCTGGTCAAACCCGCGGAAGAAATTCATGAAGAAAAGCGAAGCTGACACGTGGAACACCGACAAGGTGAAGATGGTCAATGAACTTTGGTAGATAATGAAGAAAGTATTGGTGCGCAAAGGAAAATCTGTAGCGCCTATTAAAAGTGAAGCTATTTCTCAAATGTATAGCATGGAAAGTCTTCTTGATCTTGCTAAGCCCTTGTCGTATATGGATTTCCTATTTTTTGAAAGATCATTGACTGAGCAAGAGAAGGAAGAGCTAGATGAGGAGAGCTCTCTCAAAATCCATAGGTGCCGACTTTATAGTGAGCATGACATTGCCGCCAAGTATGAACTCAAGCTGCAAGAGGAAGCCGAAGAAGCCATGTATGAGCAAGATGCGGAAAAACATCTTCAAGCTAAAAGGGATGAATCCTTTCCCAGGGTTCTTACCGATTGGGAAAGCTTTCAAGAAAATAAGATTCATAGGAACAGTTGTATTGAGGGTTGCAAGTGTTTCTTTTGTGCTAAAGATCTTCAAAGCAAGGTTGAACTCTAATTGGCAAAAGATCCAACTTTCATACCTAGAGATTTATTATATGATGATGGCTATCGTGCAGTTCCTGGAGGGAGGACGACTAAGGAGATTAACGATGGGATTTTACAAAGGAAGCAGAGTAAGGCGATCCATGAGCGTATTCTAGAGCAGTTAGCTGAGTATATGAGGGAAGATGCCAGCTACACCGATCGGCGCGACACTGGAGCCGATCGGCGCGACCTGAAGATGACTAAATTTATTGATCTAACGGCTCTGCCAAGTGAAGACGAAGAGCCTGCTCCAAAGAAGTGTAAGACTACACCAGAGGTTCGCAGATCTGCTAGGCTATTGGGTAAGCCAATTCAAAAGTATTCTAAAAGGGATAGCTACTTTGATCCGTCGTACTATTTGGAAGCTGTGGAGAGTGGTAATCCTAGTGTGTCTGGAGATTTTAGTGACGATTTTGATATACGAAGAAGCTTTGGTAGTCCTAAGTTTGAAAATTGGGGAACACTTGCAGAATGCAGTAATGACAGGGCGACAGGAATTTCAACGAGAGTTAATGGTAATGCAGTGGGGGGGGGGGTGGAGGAAGTTGCAATGGTGAAAGAACACCACTGCGCCGATCGACTCAGCCTTTGCGCTGATCGGCTCAGAGGAGTTTCAACAGTGCCTCCCCTTATAGCATTGAAAATCATAACCTGTAACCGCCTGCTTGCTGTCCTTTCTGCCAAAGAAACATTAAGCGCCTTTATCTAGACAGAGATCGTGCTTACAGGCATCAAAGGGATGTGGATCATAGAATCCTGGATTCAATCGAGATGAACGAAGCAGACTACACTTTTCTCATCAGGAATATAAGACGATTTTTCGAGTCTTGAACAGGCATGGTCTGCATGATTAGTGTGTTGAGTTTCTTCTCTTGCAATGAGGACATTGCAAATTTTGAGTGTGGGGGAAGGGCTTTGCCATTAGTCATAGTTTTTAAGTGTTTTTGAGTCTAGTTTCTCGTTTGTTTTTCTTATGAGTGTTTATTTAAGTTTTCTTGTGTGCTTAAGAGAGTCATGAGTCATGTTGAGAGTTGCTTCAAGGTCTTTTATGTAGTTTGAATTATTGCATTGTCTTTAATAAAGTTAGTGTCGATTGCCAAATTGAAAGTGCCCCAAACTATTTATCTTGTCTTTTTGATGATCGATTGGTTGATTACTTGAATTAGTTGGTTACCACTTAACTTTTGAGCTTTGTATTTGTGAAAATTTCTTTTGACTTATCATAAGCTAAAGCAAAAGCAAGGTCTAAATATGCCTACATAGCCGAGTGAATGAGAGCAAGCTACACATTTGAACTAATTGGATTGTAAGTAACTTTGTCAACTTTTTGCTCATGATTTCAACCAAGTTAGGAAAGGATGATCTATTTGTTTCTATGTATTTCCAGCCATTCTTATCCATTTAAATTCCTTGCTATCATGGAAACCATACATCTTTCTTTCTCCCTCCTCCTTGATACAACCTATATTCTCAATAAAAGGGAATTCAGAAAATTTCCACTGCAGGTACAAGACAGAAATTGCTGATTATATCGAGAATAGAAAAAGAGTGAAAGAAAATAAAAAAATATATAGACCGCGCTGACCGGCACAGTGTTGCACCGATCGGTGCTGTTGCAAAAAGGAAAGAAAAAAAGATATAAAAAAGCGATAAAGAGAAAATATATTCCCTGAGAGGCAGTAATGTCATCAAAGAAAGCAACTTTCTTATTATTTCTAAATTTTTGCCATAGTTCTCATTGAAATATTTTTCTTTTTAGATCTTCTATATTCCTCTTCTCCATTAAAGTTCTTTTCCAAGAAAATTCTTTCTTAGTGGACATGATTGAACACATTGTTGATATGATTAATCTTATGGTTTAATTTAGTTATATAGCCCTCCAAGATCCACATACAATCCTTGATTAGATAAGAGAGGGAAGGAAATACAGTTGAGAGATCTAGAGAGGACCAAATGCTTGATGTTTGATGCTAAAGATGAGTTGAGGAGAACTAAAATTATTTTTGAAAAGGTTTTGTGGTGATTTGATTAAGTTCAAGTATGATATGCCGATTGGTTAAAAGGAGATGAGAGAAAATCTTTGTGGTGGGATAACGAGTAAAAATGATGATTGAGATTCACTGCATGAGAGATGCTGTGAAGATTCTTGTTACATATTTGATTTTGTATTGCTCGAGGACTAGCAATGATTTGAGTGTGGGGGAACTATTGGTGGTTTCTAGATGCCTATTTTATCTACCAAAAAGGAATGTTTTGCGTCTTAATTTGGTGGTTTGGACTAACAATTAACCCCATATTTGCATATATTTGTAGTTGTTCTATTTTGGATGTAATCGCAGGAAACAGGTGTAAAATAGGGCAATTTTGGATAAAGAACTAAAGACTAATGAAGGTGGGCTAGATACGGAGCCGCGCCGACTGGTGCGGGCCTGCGCCGATCGGCGCAGAAGAAAAATATGACAAAAACACGACCCAGTCCGTGAAAGATGAAGGCCCAGCCAGTATGAGTTAGAGTCGGTGGAGGTTGACCTAATCCTGTCGAGTATAAAAGGAAGATAATTATCAAGAGCCAGGGGAGACGGCAATCGGGACGTCAATCGCGAGAATCAGTTGTTAGAACTAGGGTTCCAGGATATTGGCAGCAAAGGTTGGTCAACACCGACGAGACCCACCAGAAGGGAGGTCGCGTCAATCAGCGCGACGCTTGCGCCGATCTGCTCGTGTGCATTCCAGTGCTATTTCTCATCCCTCTGCTATGTCTAGCGGAAGGATGAGTGAGTAGTCTCATATTCTCTTCTCTGGTGCGGGGATCTGGTCATGTAACTCTCATACTTATTGATACTCTCTCGATGAATTTATCTATGTTATGAACTTAATTGCATATCTATCTATTCTTTTCATTAGTGTATCGGCCAATACACTTTTGCCTATTACATAGTGCAAGAAACCAGTGGGGAGCTAATAGCCTCTATAGTGATAGCCGGGATGAACAAAACCACCATGTCTTGTAGAATATTAGAGTCATCACTCGAGTTGATAAGAATAAGGTTGCATTCTAGTGAACCAATCCTAAGGAGACAATCCTACATTATCCTGCTACCTCTTCAATAACATTCACCCTCCACTCTCTTATCGTCATCATTCACACCAACCAACCCATTGCAATTTGTTAGTAACCCTTTAATAGTAATTGTTCTACTCGTTCCTTGTGGATTCGATAACCTTGGAATGCTCTAAGGGAAAAAGAGCTGCAATTGTACACCGTCCTCTTGCGGTATATAAGTGGGTGCGTAATTATAACCAACACATGTCTTTGATTACTAGCTTACATATGAGTTGTTTGTATTGTGTGATCTACTAGTGTGCATAAGGTGTCTTTCCTTTCGTAGGATTATTCTATTGCTAGTATGATCACCACTAGAATTGTTGTAAGGACCGAAGGTGTACCGAGAGGGGGGGGGGGTGAATCTGTAAGCCGCTCATGAATTCAAATACTTCAATTCACACTACTTGAGTCTAACAAGCATTGCAACCTAACAAATCTAGTGGGCCAAGAACCTACACATGCTAGTGTTCATGATGATAGCAAGCGCGGAAGCCAAACACACTAGCCTATGCAAGCTACAATTCAACCTAGTTACTAGAGCACACAATTGCAGAATACTACACCCGCCAAACACATCACGACTACCATATTCGCGTTGACTGGGCCGCTATCGCCCACCCTAAGACGAACGGCCAGGTCTAGCGAGCAAATAGCATGATACTTCAAGGGTTGAAACGTTGAATTTTCGACCCCACTGTGATCTTCAACCGTCTGAAGCAATTGAGCGGTCGCTGGGCAGCCAAGCTCCACACCGTGCTTTGGAGCCTTCGCACGTCCCAGAGTTGAGCGACCAATTTCACCCCCTTCTTCATGGTCTATGGATCCAAGGCAGTCCTGCCCACGGACCTCGACTACGGCGCCTTGAGACTACGCGCCTATAGCGAGCAGGGCAACGAAACCGCGCTTGAGGACACAATTGAACCTATGTATCAATCTATTAGCAAAGCACCGCTAGATAAGAATGATACATAGGCAAGGTGGTGGCTCTGCTTGTGGCGATTGCGGTGAGGTGGCGGCGGCGGAGCTGCTCTGCAGCTAGGGTTTGCGGGCGCGTGGCACAGTTGTGTGTGAATAGGGGTGAGCGGCAACGCTGCTGGAGCAGGGTGAGGTGGCACGGTGGCTCATCGGAGAGAGCACGGCGATGGTGAGGTTGGTAGGGGCGGCTTCCTGGTCACGCTCTCGGCTTCGGTCAATTGGAACAGAGAAGGATCCAAGGGGATTTGACCTAGGTCAATATATCAACAAACGACCGAGATTGAAACAAGGAGCGATCTATGGTCACTGATTGATGAAATCGTTCATGTTTCAATCATAGTGACCAGATGATACGATCTCTAGACTGGACTGTCCGGACAGTTTTTGGTCTGTTGGCCTTTGTGTAGACTGGATGGTATGATATCTAGGACCATTCTGTCCGGTCTCTATGACCAGACTCCCTGAGGCACTGTGCACAGTGCCACTGACCGGACTATATGGTCCGAAGATCAAACTGTACGACCACTATTGGAAATTTTGCTGAAACAAGGAATTTCTCCATTTTCCAAGTGCCCTTTCTAAACACCCAAATAAACACTGCACTTGAACAATGAAAGGAACTCTGAAACACTCCTTTTTCAAATAGTGACTCTTTATGGCCTTATAATTTTCGCAAAAGCCAAATGAAGAACCGAGCAACTAAGAACCAAAGCGAAAAGGAGCCAAATGGGTATGTATGAGCTTTAGTCCGTGAACCGCACGAGTGGATTTAACCTCAGAGTTCATAAGTGCTTGCTCGTAGGCATGAAGCACAATCCTTTTCTTTAGTCACACTTGTGGAGATGTAATCTCATATAGATCATGAGGCACAAACATCTCCGAATGTGACAAGCCTCCTTTGTGTTTCCTATATGATGCATGAAACAAGCATTTTACACATGCAATAAAAGTAAACATGCCATGTGAATGCAAGCAATATTAAACAAGACATAAAGAAAACCTAACAATGTCAAATTTGAACCCCTCCCAAGCTTACTAACTATAAGCATACCCTTGCTTTGAGAGAAGCCAAACCACCATCTCAAACACCCCCCTTGCTTATAGCTATCTTGGATGGATTAGACATTGACTATTTTTTATGTGTTTTTCTTTTAGTTATTTACATATGCATGGATGCAAAGCATACTAGTCACAAAGGAGTCCTAATTACCATGCAATGCAAGAGAAGGAAAAACACACTACAACTACCAAGAACAAACAAGGTTACCTCCCTCATGAGTAGATATATCGTTGAGGTCCATGTCACTTCTGGTGGACTTCGATGAGTCCACCACCACCACCATCTTCTAGGTATTGTTCTTGGGCATCCACTTGTACCTCGTTGACCTCTCAAGATCAACGATGCACTTAGGCACCCATATGCTCTTGATCTTTCTCTTCTTGTTTGGTGGCCCAAAGCCTTAGCATTCACCTTGCCATCATTGTTCCTAAAAAGTTTGAAAGGTGTGTTCTCATGGAACAAGTTAGCATTAGGTAAAACAATGGAACTTCTCATCATAGGACAATCCTTGATGGTGTGGCCATCCTTGCAATACCTCTCGCAATAGTAGTCGTCGGCGAGCAGGGGTTTGATCCATGCGGGAATGGAATCACTCGTCCTGATGATGTCGATGGCAGCGGGATATGAGCCAAGTTCCCGGTCGGAGACATTGTTCACAAAGTTTCTCCCAAGAATCTCCTTGTGGATGGCTCTACCATGTGTGAGCCTCTCGTAGCCATCCATCACCATCTTCCTCTCTTCCTTGAGCTTGTGATACTCCTCCAAAACAAATGCCTCTAGAGAAGAAACCTCGACCGAGGTGGTTAATTCATCAAACATAGTGGAAGCATCACTCTTAGATGAACTAGAGGAGGGAGAGGCAAGGTTATCAATATTGATGGCCTCAAGAGTAAGTTCAAGGGCCTCGTACTTCTCACGTAGATCTACATGATCACCCATGAGTTTGTCATAACTCTTGCTTAGGGCCTCATGAGATGTGACAAGGTCCTTGAGCTCACTCTCAAGCTCACCAACACAGTCTTTAGCCAACTTACACTCTTTTCTTACCTTATCCAACATTTTGGATTTCTTGATGGCGATATCGCTAGCTTGCTCAAGCATACTCCAAAGCTCGACACATGTGAGCTCCTCATCATCGCTGTCGTTGCTGCTCTCATCCTCACTCTCTCCAAGTTGGCTCGCGGCCATGAGGCACGTGGGAGGTGGAGGAAGAGCTCGTGGAAGTGTGGTCTTGATCATGGCTAGGCCGGCCATTTCTTCATCATCGCTTGAGGAAGAGGATGTGTCACTTGAGTTGTCACTTGTCCACTCTCCAACAAGGGCCTTGCGTGAGAACTTCTTCTTGTGGTCTTGAGCTTTGCATGCCTTTGCCTTTGTCCCTGTTGAAGTACTTCTTCTTCTTTTGCTTGGCTTTTGTGTCTTCTTCTTCATCATCATCACTTGAGTCTTGGGACTTTAAAGCTTCTTTCTTTGGCTTGGGGCATTCTCGAACAAAGTGGTTCTTGGACCCACAGTTGAAGCACTTGCCCCTAGACTTGGAGGCAAACTTGTTCTTGAAGGTCTTCATCTTCTTCATGAGAAGAGCCAAGTCCTCGGTCAAGTCATCTTCAACATCATCATCATCATCTTCAACCTTTGCCTTCTTCTTGCTTTTCTTGCTCTTGATAGACTCATGCTTCTCGGCTTAAAGAGAAAGGTTGGATGGTTGTGGATCATCCAAACCCAGTTGGTAGCTCTCGAAGGCTGTGATCTTGCCAAGTATATCCTTCATGGTCTTGGTCTTGAGGTCACCTTATAGGATGAAGGTGATGATGGACTAATACATGGAGTCTTTGAATAGCCTCAAGAATCTTCTTATCACCTCAACAGGTTTTAGCTTGAAGTCATCCCCAAGAGCATTTATCTCGTCCACTAGTACATGAAAGCGAGAATAAACAGTGTTAGCTCTCTCATGTGTCAATCTAGTGAAGTTATCATACTTATTCTTCTGCATATAGTATCTTTCCTCTTTGACATCACTGGTACCCTCATGGAGACTCTGATTCTCAGTCCAGATACCATGTGTTGTAGAACTTGCATCCAACCTATCAAAGACATCCTTAGATATGCATGCAAATAGAGGATTCTTGGCCTTAGCATTGAACTTAATAAAATCAGGCTCAAGAAGGATCACATCCGCATCGGACTCGTGAGTGACCATCCATATCTCTAGATCAAGAGACTCCAGGTAGGCTTGCATGCGAGCCTTCCAATACCCGTAGTCCTCCCCATTGAATATGGGAACACTCCTCACCTATCCCGACATCCTTACTCAACGCGGTGAATCCTCAAACATGAGCAATTGGCTCTGATACCACTTGTAAGGATCGAAGGCGTATCAAGAGGGGGGGGGGGCTTGAATCGGTAAGACGTTCACAAGTCCAAATACTTCAATTCACACTACTTGAGTCTAACAAGCATTGCAACCTAACAAATCTAGTGGGCCAAGACCCTACACATGCTAGTGTTCATGATGATAGCAAGCACGGAAGCCAAACACACTAGTCTATGCAAGCCACAATTCAACCTAGTTACTAGAGCACATAATTGCAGAATAGTAAAGAGGGGTCAAGAAATGCTCAAGATTTTTTCCCGAGGTCTCGGAAGGATGGCACCTTCCCCTACTCCTCTTTGGACCACTCAAGTCGGAGTCCCGGTCCCTCCCACCATTGATGTGGAGTTCTCGCCCACGAGCTCGCAATCACTCCCGGAGTGAAGATACAGTGTGCATCACTGCTGCCATCATGCCACAAGCTCGCCTCCCTCGATAACTTGCCGGACTCCCCAAGCCGACATGGATGCTCACTATTGATGCCCCTTTCACAGCCGGGCTCAAACCGGGTACAAACTTGTGACGACCTTCACAACCAATCACGATAGGCTCGTCACCGACACCTAACCGGTCTAGATCTCACCATAGACCAAGAGTAACATCCTAGATCACACCCTCAAGGACACCCTAGTCTTAGATGTGCAAGATGCTCTAGTTACTCTCATCTAGCACTCTCAAGATATGCAATATCTCCTCCTAGTGCTCTCCTCTCTTCCTCTTGGACCTTACCAAATGCTCTCAGGTATTCCACTAGCCAAGAGAAGTCTCCAAGACCCCAACAACGAAGTTATATAGGCTTTCAACCTCCAACTAGCCGTTGCTCCACAAAATCAGCTTTCTGGGCCTACTGACTGGACTGTCCGGTCACTGCCTGACTGGACCATCTAGTCACCGCAAACCTGAGCACCAACAGCTCTGCCCCTCTGATGACTTCCACTCACCAGACCATCCATTCTGTTTCTCTCTCCAGTCCAGAAACATTTCAGAGCTGCTTCCTCTCTATCATGTTCCTCAGCTGCACTGACCGTCTGGTCCGGTCACCTCATCTACTATCCAGTCTCTATAGCTCCTGTACAAACAGATTCCTCACTTCTTTGTTGTAAGTCGCAGACAACTTCACCTAATGACCGTACAGTCCGGTTACCATTGACCCCTCTATCTGGTCACTATGTCCAGAAGCTGAAACTTGTCAGCTTCGTTTGACTTCGTTTCCTGGCTTCTCTGAACAGCCTTGGCTTCTCCACTGTCATCTAGTGCCTGTGATTTCACCGAGCAACCTTGCACATCACCGACTAGACATGACCTAAGAGAAATGACCTAGACCCCCTTGATAGTCCGGTTTTTCCTATGGACTCAAAGTTCTAACAACTAGACAAGTGTTCTCAACACTTGTTCCATAGATTGTCCTCAGCTTTGATCCATCTCCATCAACCCTTGTACTCCATCAAGCTCACAAGCCTCCATGCTTATGGTCATTGTCATCAATCGCCAAGGCAACCATCATCCATGTGATTTAAAGTAGAGTTTGGAGATGATTCCTACATAGACAACACTCGTGCAGATATTATCCCACAATTTCATAATTGTTATCTATCACCAAAACATTCATACCTTGGGGATCCCATCAATGGTCATGAAGCTTACAATTGTCATACGAGTGGATTGAGTGTTTGGTTTTAGAAATTGGCAAATTTGGTACATATTGTGAATTCCCGATTCACCCCCCTCTCGATCACTCGATCCATTCAATTGGTCGCCATAATATACGGATTGGTCACCATAATATACTATGACCTTTTGGCAGCCTTCAGTATTTTAGCTATAACTTCTAGCTCCGAACTCCGATTGAGGCGTATGTGTTGGCACTAGAATTTGACCGATTCCATTAATCAGAGGCGGAGAATTGAAATAGGCAGAAGTCAATGAAGTTCAACGGCCGAAGGGAGTCAAGTGGGCCCGATAGGGTCATTTTATCTCTTTCTATCTGAGTTTAGATTTTGTTTAAAAATAAATCTAGTCAGTTTGTTAAGAGTCCTGACCGAATCGGGTCAGAACCTCTTGCATGGGGTTTTATAAATATGTAATAAGATCTGTTAAAAAAAACAACACTTTCATTCAACACAATTCGACGCATCGCCAACCTTTCCTACTCGATGAAATCCTCGTCTCGCGTGGGCTGCATTGGCTTTGATCTCGGCGAGAGACTTGGATTAGTCAACCTCGGTAATTCTATCAATCTCAACTAGTACTTTCTCATTGATTTGATATTCTAGCTGTTATCATTAGAATTGCTAGTTATCCAGTAATTAGATTTTCTCTATACCTGTTCTATCGACTCTGATTGCGATACTGTCTTGGTTGAAACCAATCTATTGTAATTTTAGTAGGTTCTACCGGTATATTTTAGATCTATTATTTGAGTCATTTTATTGATTTTTATCTATAAATAGGTTAAATCTAGCTCTATCTACCGTGTTTAAATTTTGTCTCGATTAAGTTCGTTCTTTTTGAATCAGTAAGGCTGCATTGGTTTCGATCTCTTACTAGGTAGATAGGGTTAGATCCAATCTGTTTATAAATACAGTCGATAGAGTTCTATCGGGATATTTAGCCGATAGGTTATCACGGTTCAATCGACTTTCTAGTACTTGAACTGGTTATACCATCCATTCTGATAGTTGTTTGCCCCATATTACAACAAGATAGATTTATGATTTTTGAGGCATATTTGCAATACTAGCTAATTAGATCTATTGACTTGACACCATCGATAGAGCGAGTCTATGCATATTTACCGTAGAACTATCGACTCTGGAACGTTACATCCACTTGGCCAGTTGCTTCATGAATACTGTAGACTTATCGACTCTGGCTTGTTGACTCGATTCTTTATCGGCATCGATGATTTTAAGCTGCTCATTAAATTAAATTTTGCCGATAAGCCGATACAATCAGTCAATTAGTTTAATTTCATTTAGTGTCTTTATTCATGTAATAGCCTCGGCTGATTTCACAAATAGTGACTATCGGCTTTCTTCATCATCCTGTCCTGGGCTAGTGACCCGTGTCTTCTGACCATTCGTCTCTTTGTTGATTTGCAGGGAAGATTGACTGGCATGCCCCGGTTTCTTGTATTGAGCCTACACTGGAGTTAAGCAGATCTCCCAGGTCACGTGTGGTGATTTTCGCGTCAACATGCTTTTTGGCACGACCGATGGGACCAAATACTTCAAATTTTGCATCATGTCTGAACTTGGAATGCCGAAGGACGGTACTCCTGCTCCTAAGCATGATATTAGTGCTGATTTAAAGGGGGAAAACATGCTACCTGTTAGCAAAGAAGAGCTGGATGGTAAAGCAAAGGCATAGGTCAATCAGAGGATGACTGAGTATGAGAATATTCTATTGGGAACTTTCAGCAAGACAAGGCATGGCAAGATCATTCAGAAAGGGAAATTACCAACTGCTACCTTGATTGAAGATGGAATAGAAGAATTGCTTGCCAACAAGCCAATGGAAGTTACCGATAAGGCAACTCTAAAAAGTATGATTCATACTGCCGTACATCATGCATTAATTAACTAGTTGCCTGTATTGGTTAATACATTGAGGACGTTGATTGTTTAGACTGTGGAGGGTTGCATATTTGATGATCCAGTTTGTGGGCCGGTGTATTTCCGTATGTCTAGGAATGTTCCTCGGCCTACAGTTCCTGCTGCAAGTTCAAGTCAAACACCTTTAGAGAGTACTCCACCTTCGAGGAATGTTATGCTGGTACAACAGAAAAGACACCTCATAGGATAATATTGCAAAGTACTACTCCACAGACGCAGCCGCAACATTATAGACAAGATACTACAGAGCTCAATGTGACATATGGTACTGTACCTAATGTCGAGCCGAGTATGTTTGGAATGCCATTGTCATCTACACTACCAGGAGAATTAGGAGGCCATCATATGGTTATTAATTTCAGCTCACAGATACCAGCATCTGGTCCCATATTGACTATCCCAATTGTCAATGAATCGACTGATGACTGGGCTTCAAAGATTGCTGAAGTGATGAGGAAACAGTTTGGACTAAAGCCAAAGCAACAAACATACATATATCGACCTCCGTATCCTCCAAGCTATGATTTCATTCCTATGCTGAGTTGATACAGACTGCTAGAGTTTACTAAGTTCACTGTACAAGATAATACTTCTACAGTTGAGCATATTAGCCAATTTTCAGTGCAATGCGGAGAAGCTGGTAATACCGAGGCATTGAAGATCAGGCTGTTTATGTTGTCCTTGTCTGGATTGGCATTTTCTTGGTTCACATTGTTGCCCCCAAATTCAATTATTACTTGGGCCGATCTCGAACAGAAATTCCACAAATACTTTTTTGTTGAAACTAGAGAGATGAGGCTATCCGATTTTATTGTTGTAAGGCAGAAGGCTTGGGAATCTGTACATAATTATGTGTAGAGATTCAGAGACATGCACAACAAATATTTTAGCCTGCAATTAACTGATACTCAGATGGCGGACATAGCATTCAATGGGTTAGTTGCTCCTCTAAGGGAAAAGTTTCCTTCGGCCGAATTTGAAAGTCTGTCTCAGTTAGTGCAGAAAGTGTCTATTCAAGAGAACCTGACTCAAGGGGCACGTTCAAGGCCGATTGAGGGTCAATTATAAATATTATGAGTCTAAGTCTGACGAAGATGTTGAAGAAGTTAATATGGCTGAGTGGACTAGAAACAAGAATGTGTTGTCATGCCCATGGGTGAAACAGAATGAGCCAAAAGAAAAGTATGATTTTGATATCACCAGGGCCAATAAGATATTCGATATGCTATTGCAAGAAAAGCACATCCAATTGCCATCCAATCATTTGATACCTCCTGCTAAAGAATTATAAAAAATGAGATACTATAAGTGGCACAATTCGCCCTCTCATAATACTAATGATTGCAAGGTATTCAGGAGACAAATTCATACGACAATTGAGCAGGGGAAGATAAAATTCAGCAAAGGTATTATGAAAATTGATGGGCATCCTTTCCCTGCAAATGTCAACATTGCTGGTATCGAGAATGTGGAGGCATTCATCAAGTGGTACTAGAAAAAGAGAGACCGGAAAGTGAAGGAGTCACAGTTTGATCCATATTGGGAGTGTACATTCTTTCAATATTGCTGGGATCATAATATGAAGTTGCCATCAATTGATAATTGCCCTGGATGCAGTAAGCACGCAGATCAGATGTATAGAGAAGCTACAGTAAATCATCGGCACCAACATCGCGTGAACGACTCCGAAGAGTCGATGGTGGGATCAGCCGATCGACATCAGAGGGTTTCTGCATTTGATTGACTCAGAGCCAAGAAGACAAGTGACGAAGCTAAATTTGACAGGAAAGTTGATGAGAAGATGCAAGAGGGACAAGAGCAGGCTGGTCAGTGGTGCCTATCTGGTATTTTCTCTAGGAGTCAGAAACGCAGGATATAGAGAATGCGTTGCAAGCAGATAAGGGTTGGCAAATATTATTATAATGAAGATGATGATCAGCCACCAAAGGAAGTCTGGAGGCCAAAGGTGAAATCACAAATACAAGCAACACGTGCTACAGTGAGCATGGTGATGGTGTTGCCTCAAGAATTTATGGCCTCAGAAGAAGAGTTGTTTGCTGTTGAAGAAAGTGAACCTTAACTTATATTTAATTCTCAACAAACAGTATTTGATAAACCAGATGAGTCTAGACATCGGCATCTAAAGACTCTGAACTTAAAAGGTTTTGTTAATGGGATGCCAATGGGAAAGATGATGGTCGATCACTACTGTCAGGAAATTGGGGAAGACTGAAGATGATTTGATCGATACAAATATGATTCTTACGGATTATGGTGGTCGTACTGCAGCAGCGAAAGGAGTCTTGAATGTGGAGCTCACAATCGACAGTAAAACTTTACCGGTTACTTTCTTTGTGATTGATAGAAAGGGAACCTATAGCCTTCTATTGGGACGTGATTGGATACATGCTAATTGTTGTGTTCCATCGACAATGCACCAGTCTATGGTCCAATGGATTGGCGATCAAGTGGAGGTAATCCCGGCTGATGAAACCATCAATGTCGCATCGACCGATTTAATGCCATGGCATGCAGATGATATGGAGTGTTTGTCTGGCAAGATCTAGGATGGAGACTATATTAAGATTACTATACATGGTCTTGAGATAGTAGACCAGTCAAGTTCAAAATTTTTTCTCTGATATGCATCCCAATGAAGTTACTAGAAGATGGCAAGTGTTTAAAAAAAGAGTATCCTTCGAATGTTTGGATGGTTTATAATCTCGAAGATTAATCACAGTCGATATGCAAATATCATCCTTAGTAGAGAAAATTAGAGAGAAAGGAAATGTTCCATAGACAATGAGTTATCATCGACTTCAGATGGCCGATATTGAAGTTATCGACCTTAGTTCAAAAAATATTACAAAATAAGACATTCTTTTTCATGTTCTTTACAGATCAAGCTATTTATATCTACCCTTGGGGGCAATAAAAGCCAATCATGTCAATGGCCTGAGACCAGAGTTGATCGACTTCTGTGATGATAAGCGCGTCTTTTTCTATCGATCCAGGAGTACTAGAGACTATGTTCCATAGGTTGATGGCTTGCTCATGGGCCAATGTGATGATAGTCTCTTGTGCTATAATTGTTTTAGGTACCCTAACAAGGGTTGTTTCTACATCGGCTATTTCTTTGTTCTTTGCCTCCAGTGCAGCTTGGATTTCCTCGCGCTCTTTCTTCAATCCCTCTAGTTTTGTTTCAAGATTGGCCGACTCGAAAACCAGAGAAATATATTTGCTTTGCTCTTCGCCTGCTTTCTTGTCAGCTTTTTCAGCCTGACTCCTTTGATTCAAGCGTTGTTTGATGCGGGCTTTCGCATCCAACACTCAAAGTTGATGGAATTCAATGAAGGCTGTCGAATGCAGTACCGAAGCGAAGCCAGGTGGCAGCATGTCTTTGATTTCCAAGTACTGTTGCCTAATAGGAGTGGCATCCAACACAAGCTGCTCGATTGGGATCCCATTGAGTCGTTGACATATCTGCAGGAGGGTGGCTCTAACTTCCTGAGGTAAGATGATTGAAGATGTACACCGAGAAATTTAAGCCTAAAAGCAAATATATCAAAGGGAGTAATAAGGAGTGGATAAATTGATGTAAAAGCAATTATTCATACCGTTGTCTCCGGAGTCGATGAGGGAATCGGGACATTATGAGCAGGAGGCGACGAAGTCATCAGGATATTTGAAGATTCAGGGATGTGTGTGCTGATGACCAAGGATCAGAATTCCTAAGAATGTAGGATGATGTAAAGCGGAAGGGGGAGGTAGTTAGGATAAAGCTTGGAAGGGTGAAAATACCTGTGGGTTAACCCAAGGTATGATGGCTAATGCCGATAAAGACTGCCCCATAGTTGCTGCCTCAGAGGTCTCCTCGGAGCGTGCTGTATTGACGTCTTCAGGTTCGATAGACACTGTGTCCTGAAGGGATATCTGACAAGGTGGCACTGCTGGATCAATTCTCGAGGCTTGGCACAGTTGCCTAAAAGGATGCTAGAAGGGTAAAATACATTTTTGTGTTAAGAGAAGAGAAAATTTAAAGGAGAAAGTTTTTACCGTAGCCACTGAAGAAGAAGGTTGTTCTATCAGCTTGAAAGTTTGTATTGATTTTTCTGTATTCCGAGCCAGTGGAACTATTGTCGATGGAATAGCAGAAGTCGATGGTAGTCCCTGAAAGAGAGTTGCAGAAATTAGCAATGAAGAGTAAGGATAATATGAGGATAAGTGCAAGTACGATACCTGTGCAGCATGAGCTAGTTTAGAAATGACTTCTTGGGCTACTACTGGAGAACAGCCAAAGTTGATGGAGTGAGCTTATGATCGAAAGAAGAATAAAGTTAGCAGACATAAATAAATTCTGAAGGTTAGTAAAAGTTATCACCTGAGTTATTGGGATCGGTGCAGTTGCTGCTAGTTTCGCCCGTTTTTGTTGTTCGACAGTTTGGGTTGATGAAGAAGTATTCTTTCGCTTTTTGGCCACTGCATGATGAACTTTCTTCAAACCTCGGCCACTGAGAATTTGAGCAGGCGTGGGATCATCACAACCGATGATGGGATTCTTGGCCGTTCAATAGTATTGGATCGGCTTTCCGATATTGCTTATAGTTTGAGGGATTCTGGCTTGGTCCTGCGTCAAGAGAAGATTAATTAACAAAGTTGATGAAAATATAAGTTGAGTAGCAGTCATATGAAAGAAACTTATTGTATCTACAACATCGATGAGGTGATCGGTCATCTATTTGCAGAAGAGATGCTTTCTCCACTCCTTCCACTAGGATTTGAACAGATTAGTGATGGAAGGAAGAAGTTGGATATCGGCTGGGTTGCCCATTGGGATTTCTGAGGCCATGTCATAGATCCTTTTATACTCAAGAGGGCTTTTGATTTCTTGTCTAGCTCGAAGGCAGCCAATAAAGAACGAGCTAGCAGGGAGCCAGCCAAAACCGACTTGACAAGAGATCGCTGCAGGGTTATAGAACTCGTATGAACGAGTCCTACACTGACCACTATGGAAATCAACGGGTAAAATGCGAGGTCTAACGCAAGCTCCAAAGATGAGAGCTGATTCTTGGTCCTGCAAGGGGTTATCTGGGCGAAATGTGGAAGGATTCTCAAATTCTAGGTCTATGAAGGCGAACCATATCGATTTTTTAGTTTAGAAGCTGTTGTAATGGAGGGTAAAATAAATGTTGAAGTCTTCTCTGGTCATTCGGCATCCGGGAATTACCATGGCAGCCTCGCCCAGTGACGTGCAGCGACACATTGGGATTTCTTCACCCTTTGCTACATCTGTCGATAGAAACGAGTTCTCTAGGAAGGGTGCCAATTCCATGGCTTGGGAGTAGTAAATGTTGAGCCACAACTGTATGAACCACCTAGGACCCCCTGCTGAGATAGTTTGTTAGGCTTGCAGGCTCACGGCAGTGCGGTGCAGGAGTTGATACACAGAGCCTAGTAGGAATTTGCCCAAAGGAAATTTTTGGCCCTCGGCCAAGATATCGGCTACGCCTAGGAAGTTGACAGTGGGCATGCAAGATGAACACCAAAAATGAAATGCTCAAGCCAAAGGTTTAAAAACGTGGATAGCTCTCGGTTGGAGACTGATTCGGTCTTTTGATGGGTAGCAATATTTTGGGCCAGGTGCTTGAGATTTCAAATTTGCATTTTTTGTGATTATTTTGGACGAGGAAGGGATCGTAGTACCGATCGACATTACGACCAGTTAACATCATCACATCCATAAGAGAAGGTGCCATGGGACCTTGGTTGAACAAGAAGGCATTAAGAGCATCCGACCAAAAGTAAGATGTTGCCGCTAGTAGTGGTTCGTTCTTGGCCATGTCGACCAACAAAAGTGGTAGTGCCATGTCAATTTCGGCGTCTAGAAGGGTGCTAGCATGAGCAGTGGTGACCCTACAGAACCAGTTTCTCCAACCCAGGATTGATGACAAGGATGACTTAAACACGGTTTTCCATGGCTCTGGAGTCGCAAAAGTAGATTTGAAGGGAATCCGGTTGGTTTCACAGTTGATAAGTTCTGAAGGATCAAAGTCATTACAGGGGCCTAAATAAAAATGGTTCTGATCAACACCGGACAGGATGCAGATCTGGTTCTTGAGTCCCTAGTACAGGCAAAAACTAAAGCTAATATTACAACTGGGAGCTGAATGATCGTGACTTAAAGGGTGTTAAGTTCATTTTTAGTTCATATGAAAGCGAAGGTACTGCAGAAACTATGGAGATGAGGTAGTTGTGAACATGACAGATTGGATCTAGGATTAAGGTCTAAACAGCAAGGGAAAGCGGAAAAGGATTTCCTCGAGAACACTGTCAGGGTTCGCCATCACCAATGGTTAAATGCGTTGGTGCTCGTTGGTGATTTAGGTTGAGAAGAAAGGAGCACCGATGGAGCGAGAGGAAGAAGAATATGAAAGAAAACTTGAGCTTGGGTAAAGATGAAAGGGGGAAGAAGAATTATTTATAAGGATGGGACACCGGTAGTTTGAGATAAAAGTGCACGGTAAACAAGGAGATGATATCCGATGCATGAAGGATTTCATACCCCAAGGCAGGTGTTGGCACCGGAATTTGACCGGTCCCATTAATCAGAGGCGGAGAATTGAAATCGGCAGAAGTCAATAAAGTTCAACGACTGTAGGGAGTCAAGTGGGCCCGATAGGGTCATTTTTTCTCTTTCTATTTTAGTTTACATTTTGTTAAAAAATAAATCTAGTCGGTTTGTTAAGAGTCCTGACCAAGTCGGATCAGAACCTCTTGCACGGGGTTTTATAAATATGTAATAAGATCTATACAAAAAAAACAACACTTTTGTTCAATACAATTAGGCGTATCACCAACCTTTCCTACTCGATGAAATCCTCGTCTCACGTGGGCTGGCTCCGATCTCGGCGAGAGACTTGGATTAGTCAAGCTCGGTAATTCTATCAATCTCAACTAGTACTTTCTCATTGATTTGATATTCTAGTTATATCGGTAGAATTGCTAGTTATCTGGTAATTAAATTTTCTATATACCTGTTCTATCGACTTTGATTGCGATACTATCTTGGTTGAAACCGATCTATTGCAATTTTAGTAGGTTCTACTGGTATATTTTAGATCTATTATTCGAATCATGTTATTGATTTTTATCTATAAATATGTTAAATCTAGCTCTATCTACCGTGTTTAAATTTTGTCTCGATTAAGTTTGATCTATTCGAATCAGTAAGGCTGCATTGGTTTTGATCTCTTACTTGGTAGATAGGGTTAGATCCAATCTGTTTATAAATAGAGTCGATAAAGTTCTATCGGGACGTTTAGCCGATAGGTTATCACGGTTCAATCGACTTTCTAGTACTTGGACTAGTTATATCATCCACTCTGATAGTCATTTGCCCCCATATTACAACAAGATAGATTTATGATTTTTGAGGCATATTTGCAATACCATCTAATTAGATCTATCGACCTGACACCATCGACAGAGTGAGTGTATGCATATTTACTGTAGAACTATCGACTTAGCTCTATCGACTCTCGAACCTTACATCGACTTGGCCAGTTGCTTCATGAATACTGTAAGCTTATTGACTCTGGCTTGTTGACTCGATTCTTTATCGGCATCTATGATTTTAAACTTGTCGAGACTTATACTCGGCATCAGACATAGGGTAGCTCACCTATGTAGATTTATATGATAGATAAAGGTATGCGTGAGATCGAGAGACGATGGTAACACAAGACGGCAATTTAGACAGGTTCGGGCCTCCCAGAGAATAATAATCCTATGTCCTGTGTTTTTGGGTATTTGTATTCATATGTCTAGATCATAGATCTAAACGAAGAGGGTAGACCTAGACGACGAGGTCTAGTTGTGTCTATTCTAATTAAGGTTGTCCCTTAAGAAGGACCCCTGCCCCTCCTTATATATCCGGAGGGACAGGGTTACATGGCGGAATCCTAGTCGGTCTACTGTTTTATCTTAGTAGGAGTCTATCTCTACTTTCCATCTATGTGAGGTACCCTGGATATAGGTCATCGACAGTAGTCCCCGAGAGTCTTGCAAGTTTGATGATAATTTTTAGTAGCTTCCCAACTGGTTTATGCCATGTAGAATGCTTCAGCTTTGAATCAGCGAGCTTGTGAGAATCTCAAAGATCCAAAAATGTCTTCGAGAAATCAACTGGTGCGCCGAATAGGTGCACCTAATTAGGTGTAGCCCCCGACTCTTGTATCATTTGGAAACTGCAAATAATACAAGAGCCCAAATTAAGAATAGTCGTGTTGGCTCTCTTTAAGGAAAAAATACTTAAATCATCAAATCCGAGTGATAAATAACTCAGTAGAGTGACATCAATCACTATCGAGTGATAAATGATTCAAACATTGAATGACTTTAATCACCGCTGATTGGTAGATGACTCAAACCAATGACCGAGTGGCAGCCGCGCTCAACTCAGAATATCATGTCCGAGTAGCAGCGGCACTCAACTCAAGCCAATAAGGTCGAGTGAAGAAGGCAGCTGAGGTTGTTGTAGCCGTCGTTGATGAAGTGATGACCGAATAACACTTATGGTCTGATATGTGGCCGACCGATGGCGGTGATCAGATGTGATGTGGTAGACCGATGGTGGTAGTCGGAGCTGGTGTAGCCGACCGATGAAAGCGGTCAGAGCTGTAAGCCGACCGATGAAGATGATCGGAGCTGGTGTGGCCGACTGATGAAAGCGGGGAAATCACTCTGTACCGAGTAGTGAATCCGCATATCCATCATAAATGTTCCTGACAATAAAGGAAATTAAAATGATTAGTTATAATTAACATTATTTGCTTGATAACTTATTTTTACAAGCCAAACAAATCAGTCGACTGAGAAGTCAAATTTGTATCTGTTTTTCTTCTTTAAGTAGACCGACTGGCGCATAGCAGCGTATTCGTGCGTTAGCAACCAAACTGATCTACCATAAGATACTTGGGACAAAATATAAAACGCTCGGAGCTCGGTCTACCGCAACAATATCGGTCATAATTTACTCTTGCGTAGCAATCAGAACCAATCGACACATGACCTCTCGCAACTTTGGCTCTGGGTTTAGTGTAGTGGCAGTTTGTCGCGTAACAAAGAAGTTTTATGCCTTAGTCGCTAATCGGCGTAAGACCAAAAACTAAGACCAAATCACGAATAAAATGCAATATATCGGTCGAGGCTATAGCCAAAAAAGAGTGGACCTAGGATCACAATGGTGTCAGAGCTGAAGCACTACTAAAAGGTAACCGACCGACATGTGTACTGCTAGATTCATAAAAAAGTGGGAGAACACGTGTATAAATACACAAATAGTCGCCTGGCTCGATTGTTTAATACGAATGGTTAAAGAACCAAGATAATGTAAAGACGAAAAAAGCCATAAATAAGAGCACTGATTAAAAAGCCCAACTTTACTCATCAAGAACCCTACGACCTTGTGCTTAGAAAATAGAGATAAATGACCGTGAGAAAAAAAAGTATGGAGGACATGAGTCCAAAACCCTGAAAATTAAATTGAGAAAGTATAAAGATACTTAGCTTTGATATTCGACGAGTTGTCGAGGAGCCCCCGAGCGTGCCGATGTGGTTGGCAAGTGGTCGAAGTCGAGTCGTCATGTTGCCGAAGCATCAAAGCTTAGAGTGGTTGACCGAGACGCCGAATCGTCGAAGGTGTCGTCGACTAGCCAAGTGGCTGAAACACCGAAGCACCAAGTTATCGAAGGCATTGTCGAGTAGCTCCCGGGCGTGTACATGTGGCCGCTGAGCGGTCAAGTCGTCGAGTTGTGGCGATGTCATTGAGTCGTCGGTAGATGTCGTGTCATGACGATGTTGCTGGGTGGCAGTCACCCTTGATGAAGGCGTTGTAGTATTAGACGGTGTTGCCGAATGACTAGAGTCATTAGGTTGATGATGAGACCCCAAGCATGTCGATATAGTCGCCATGACATGCCGAGTCGTCGCAGCTGTATCGCCGTGTGACCGATTCCTGATCAAGCTGCTGAAGACCACGATGAGAATGTCACAGCTTCTATCTTGATCGTTACTCAGACCACCATAATGACGAAAGGCTTGATGAGCATGTTGAATACCGCGCTATGTTGATTGCAAACCAAAAAGACGAACTCCTAGTTGATAGCAACGCTAGCTGGCCTCCGTATGCTCATGTGCATGTAAAAAGGCATGTCATGATTAATATTGCACTAATCATATTGATTAGTAAATATATAATAAAATAATACGACAAGTGTAAATATGACAATAGACTTCCGTGGCGTGCTGCACATGCAGTGCTCGACTCAGACTCGCCATTGCAGATCGAGCATGTGTCGTGAGGCCGAGTCGGAGCCGAGTTCGTAATCAACTTGAACTCTGAATTCCTGGGTGGTTGCTGAATTGTCGAGCTGCCGAGTCATTTATTAGCCAAGCCGCCGAGTGATTCATGGCCGAACCCAACATGACCCTGTTACGGCGCATGCAAAAGTCTTGGACTCGAACTTGCTTGCGATTGAGGGTGCATGTCTTGACAAGTTCGTCGATCTTGATCTTCAACAACTGACTTGCCTACACCATGCACGACACGACTGGTTGAGAGACACGCCGACTTATTGCCGACAGAGAGAGGCTGCCGTAAACCGCCATATGAAGTAGCGATTGGCACTTGATGAAGAAAATTAGCCATCGAACTCGATGAGCCAATCGCCGCGCAGTTTCTCCATGGACGGCGTCAAATGTCGAGACTTATACTCGGCATCAGACATAGGGTAGCTCACCTATGTAGATTTATATGATAGATAGGGGAATGCGCGAGATCGAGAGACGATGGTAACACAAGACGTCGATTTAGACAGATTCAGGCCTCCCGGAGGATAATAACACTATGTCATGTGTTTTTGAGTATTTGTATTCATATGTCTAGATCATAGATCTAGACGAAGAGGGTAGACCTAGACGACGATATCTAGTTGTGTCTATTCTAATTAAGGTTGTCCCTTGAGGAGGACCCCTGCCCCTCCTTATATATTTGGAGGGACAGGGTTACATGGCGGAATCCTAGTCGGTCTACTGTTCTTATCCTAGTAGGAGTCTATCTCTACTTTCCTTCTATGTGAGGTACCCTGGGTATAGGTCATCGACAAAACTGCTCATTGAATTAAATTTTGCCAATAAGACGAAACAATTAGCCGATTAGTTTAATTTCTTTTATTGTCTTTATTCATGTAATAGCCTCGGATGATTTCACGAATAGTGACTATCGGCTTCCTTCACCGGCTTGTCCTGGGCCGGTGACCTGTGTCTTCTGACCGTTCATCTCTTTGTCAATTTGTAGGGAAAATCGACTGGCATGTCCTGGTTTCTTGTATTGAGCCTGTATTGGAGTTAAGCAGATCTCCCGGATCACATGTGGTGATTTTCACGTCAACAATATGATCTATGGGTGAAAATATTATGAAATGATCCACAACTTTCCTATTATGTGACCGGTATAGTTCTGAATTTTGTGGAATCATTATAGTCACCATACTATACGGTGACAACACCACACTAAATCCGAATTCGGCTGCTTCTTTATTTGGTCGTGCTCTGAACTCCAATTCAAGTGATCTTGGGATTTCTGGAGAGCTTGTGAAGGGATCTACTAATTCCCACTGACATTATGTGCTTAACACTATTTGATCAATCCTCAAACCATGAGGCAAGTCCAATGGAATTCTCTCTGTCCTGATTATCGTCCATTGACAATTAGGTCTTCTTTTGGTCTTCATGAGCTAGCAAGACTAATGTGCATCATTATTACATAACTAACCAAAGGACACTAGATCAAGCTACTAAGCCCAAACCCCTTATAGTACTGATTTTTCCTATGGATTCAAAACCTATATCTATAGTATGTGTTCACCACACCTTGTGACACTTAGTTCTAACAATGTCCTTAGCCATGATCCACTTCATAGTTGATACTCCATGATTCTTGTGGGATAAGTATATCATGGATATCTAACCACTCAGATATTCTGCAGAGTGGGCTAGGGTATATTAACAACGTTATGGAGATAAAAGCCCATGAAGACTTTTATTCGAATCGTTTTGGAGTAGGTGGCAAGAAAATATTACACATAGAGGCTATAGATAGAAATTATTGTAACCGACTAGGATATTTACCATGTGAGCCCTGCTCTTCGGATATATAAGGAAGGCAGGGGTCTTCCAAAAGGGGGATCATAACTCATCTCAGGAAACCCTAACCCTACATGAGTCACCATTAATACAGAAGCACCAAACATGACGTAGGGTTGTTATCCTCATGGAGGCTCGAATATGTATAAACCGTGTGTCCTGTGTCCATCGACTTCTAGATCTCATAAGCATACCAAGAACTACTATCGAGAATATTGCTCGACAATTATTCATGTAGATCATTATATCTCCAACCTCATTGTGACCTTGAGCATATATGAATACCATTCCTTCATCCAAACATGCTAGACACAACGATCATGTTGTCATAAAGGACAATAAAATCCAAGTATCATCATATAATGCGAACAACACATACTAGCACAAGAACTTACCTTTGAACTTACCTTGTTATTGACGGTCATTAAATACCAATTCTGACCATCAATATACCTACAAAAATTAGAAGACTTGGTATTTCATACTCGCATGTTAGTTATAAATAATGGAATTCTAGTTGTCATTGGAGAAATAAGTGCATCCAAGGATTTGGTATAAAAGAGGTGGAGAAATGGGGCAAGATCCATAAAATAACAATCCGACCAATGGGAGAGCACCAACCAGACTCCCCATAGATCAATGACATGGCTACAGAGGATTGCATGGGACAAAACCGACTTAATAGAGGATGGGACCCACCAACCATCCACCTTGAGAAAGCACACCTTGAGGGGCCCACCTCCAGGTTGGCCGACCTAGGAGCTTGGTCGGCCGATCGAGTCCTGAGGCGGCTCTCCTCCCCCTTCCACGTGTTGCTCCCTCGTCCATTTCTTGAAGTCGGTGCATGTGAGTTTCATGGCGGTTACGCTCCAGTACCGACCTTTGGAAGCTATAAAAGGAGGGGAGTGCCTCCCACTTCCACACATACCAAGAAGAGTCCATTCTCTAGCATTACACTTAGTCTTCAGGTCCGAGTGGAGTTTAGGATAGAGGAGAGCTAGCTAGAGGTCCTTGATCTAGTCTTGGAGTCTTGGGTATAGTTTCACACTATCCCTCTCTAGTAAGACTTATTCCTTTTATTAATATATTTATCTTCTTTACTCTTATGCTTTGTCTTTATACTAGTGTGATGAGCATGTGCCTTTTATATGGTTGTTGCCTAGTCATGTTCAGCTACTTTATGCTTCACATACTCATACTTGTTAGTTTATGCTTTTGCACTCGTTCAATGCATATTACGGTTAGACATGCTTTACTCCATAACTTGTTAATCTGTTGGGTTAATGTTATGTGTGCTATAGTCTTTAGCTTGTGTTGACGCGGAAATCACACGCGCGACCTAGGAGATCTGCTTAGCTCCAGTGCAGGCTGAATACGGAAACTGGAGCGTGCCAGTCGATTTTCCCTGTAGAATCAACAAAGAAAATGAACGGTCAGATTCCTCGGGTCACTGGCCTAAGACAGGCCGATGAAGAAAGCCGATGATCACTATGAGTGAAAACTAGTCGATGGCTATAAACAGCAAATAATATTAAAATAAACTAATCAGATGATTTGTATAGACTTATCGCAACTTCAATAAGTAATTATAAAATACAACATAAATGATACCGATAAAAATTGAACTGAAAGAACAGAGTTGATGAATCGATGATAGATGTGCTAAAACTCGATCTGTCAATGCAATGAAGTCGATGGTCTAGAGTCGATGAGAATACCGTAATCAAGCACAGAACTCTGCCAGTCGATAGGTGCAAGTCGATAGATCTGATAGCTGGTATTGTAAATATGCCTTAAATTCATAGATCTAATCTTACTAAACAAAGGGGCCATCGACTTCTGATATAAAGCAATAAATAAGCAAAACACTAAGAAGTCAATCCAACCCTGATAACCTATCGGCTAAACATCTCAACAGAACTCTATCGACTCTGCCTATAAACAGATCGAACCTAACTCTATCAGCCCGGCAAGAGATCGAAGTCGATGTAGCCTTACTGATTTGAATAGATCAAACTTAATTGAGACAATATCCAAACACGACAAATAAAGCTAAGTTCAATCTACTTATAGACAGAATTGACTAAGTGACTCAAAGAATAGATCTAAAATTTGATCTATAGAACCTACATAAATAGCAGAAGATCTGACCTAACCGAGACAATAATGCAATCTAAGTCAATAATACTAACCAAATAAAGATCTAATTACTAGATAACTAGCAATTTCAAAGACAACAACTAGAATATCAACTTAATGAGAAAGTACTAGCTGAAGCCGATGAAATTACCGAGGGTGACTAATCCAAGTCCCTCACCGAGATCGGAGCCGATGCAGCCCACGCGAGACGAGAATGTCGTCGAGAAAAAGTTTGGCGATGCGTCGAGTTGTATTGAATGAAATTGTTGTTTTTCTCGTACAGATCCTATTACATATTTCTAGCCCCATGCAAGGGGTTCTGACCCGATCCAGTCAGGACTCTCAAACAAACCGACTTGATCTATTTCTATACTAAATCTAAATTAGAAAATAAATAAAGACAAAACCCTAATGGGCCCACTTTATTCTCTTTGGCCATTGAGCTCCATTAATCTTTGGTCGATTCTGACTCTACGCAACTGACCACTGGGACCGGTCAAATTTTGGTGCCAACAACTTGTTGATCCGTAGGGTCGGAGTTATGCATTCTCTAGTACTTGACATGTTATCCGTCGGGTTAGAGTTAAGTATATTCTTGCTCTCGACTTGTTGGTCCGAAGGGCCAAAGTCCTATGGGAATCAAGAATATTATTTAGCAATGTAAGCATGATGCTTAGGTTGGTAAATATCATTGAGTGCTTAGTTGCCCCATGAACAGGCAGAGGTGTGGTGGTAAGGACTTAATCGCCTTTTGTCACGTGTCCTAGTATAGGATTGCCAGCAGGTGGTGACAGCCCTGTTGTGCTTATTAACCGTCCCTGTCTCGGCTTGGCATAGGACTTAGGCTTGTATGTGTTGCATGTGTTTAACTAATAGACATGAGTATAGAAGTACATAGGGACCTAGCTTAACTCTCCCTAACCCACTTAACCTAGACTTTGGACTAATGTTAGATTGAATTGTTCTGTGTGTTAGTACCCACCATTATTTATTATACTTACCCCTATCTATGACTTTGGTATATTATTAGTTATATGGTTATGAACATGCCATCTCTTGACCGTCGTCTTCCCTTGGGAGAACTATAAATGAAAGCCATTGGAGTAATCCAGTGGTGAAATGCTATAATAGGATGTCCGTGCGCTCGCGGATTTAATTTACCCACCCTAACCATATGTTGAGTTCTACCTACAAGCATTTCTAGCACCTTGCCCAGTCTATTTATTTGGTATGACTAATCAGATGTCAACAAGCATTTCTGGTGGCGTTGCCGGGGGAGGCACTGGTTAAAGAGAACCACTAGCATTGTTCTTAATTATATCTCTATTAATTGCCACAGTCTAGATAGGTTTACCTTTGCTTTGTTTTCTCTATATGTGAAAACAGGGTAGTTTACCTCTAGCCTTGACTTGCTGAAGAAATACATAGAGAATCCAGAAGTAATCTTCAGAAGAGTATAACCTTGAATCATCCATCCTTAAGTTACTCTTAGCAGTCAAGCCAGCTACATCCGCACCATCAAGCTCAACACCAATGGCTGAAAAAGTGCTTCATGAGTATTCTACTCCCTCTGTTGACAACATAGCTCTTGGGCCAAATGTCGTAACAGTGGGAATAGAAACTTCAGTCTCAAAGCCGGCCTAATCTATATGGTGCAGGCCAACCCATTCAATGGGATGGCCAATGAGGACACAAATGCTCACCTTCAACAATTCCTGGAAGTTTGCAACACTGTGTCTGTTGAAGGAGTCACTCAAGATGCCATCCGACTCTGTCTGTTTCCCTTTTCCCTCATGGGGAAAGCAAAACAATGGTTTTACGCCAACTCAAGTGTTATGACTTCCTGGAATGATTGCTCTATAGTGTTTCTCAACTTTTGGTCTTCCTCATTTTGGTTCATTATACCTTACGGCGACCTCATCGGATCTTATAGTGAGTCCTTCTCCTCATGTCCAAAGAGCAACTCTGTAGCACATCTTCTCTATCCGAACTCTACATCCTCATCACATCTTATGGTGTATCCTATGGTGACCTCTTGATCCTCCCAATAGAGGCTCTGCTCATGTCTGGGTCCATCCAGGTCCTCACCGTACCCTACGATGAGCACCACCGTATCTTATGATGACCTCCACTCGACCAGACTAGGGCCAAGGCTATAGCATGGATTCTTGTGGACTCCATCCCCTTCGCTTGTTGTATTATACAGTGACTGCACCATATCTTATGGTGACATCCGGAAGATCACCTTTTTTCATCAATTGCCTTGCAACCTTTGTGATTTTTGTCACTTCAACATATATAGCACTACATCCATGAGACTAAGCACCTTGCATACTAGCAAACCTTGTTAGTCCCATTGACTATGTTGACATCAATCACCAAGACCTATGAACCCTACTCTAGGGTCATTGATATTACAATCTTCTCCTTTTTGGTGATTGATGGCAAAACAACCAAAGCAATAGATAATATATGGAAAGAAGAACAACCACTTGCTTGGATGTAGCCCGTACCTTATTTTCTTAGTTCATCTTTATTCCATGGTTGCAAGTACTTCTCCCTTTGATGAATTCTCCTTGTTTGATGTATTCCTTGCTTTCACCTTTTAATGTAGTTCTTGAAATGGTGTATATACTTCTCCTTCTTTGACATTAAGCACCAAAAAGGGACAAACAAGGACAGCATTAAAAGCATAAGAGAGAGCTCCATAGATTATGATCCTTTGGATGTGGAAGGAAAATGGATCAAAATCATGAAGCCTTATGACATAGACTAAACTGCCTCAAAATTTGTGCATACATATCATGAAACCTTAAGAGTCAGCTCTTGTACCACCTATGACATCCCAGGACCGAAATATGGCCCCAGACGCACTCACACATCACGTCTTGTGGGCCCTACCTCATAGACTAACTCTTACGCTTTCACCCCTGCTTTGTGTAAATGAGTTAATACGAGTTGTTTTTCATTCCATCACTGGCTATTTATGTTGGTCCTGCTTTACCTTAACTCACGGTAAGGGACTATTCCTGTGCTGCTATAGTGCTCTGTGAGATAGTAACCAGCCCACGGCCCATTTTTTATATGGGCTAGGATGTCACACATACTAGGTGTCGGGTCGCCATGGATTGGGTGTTTTCGAGTCTGGTCCGCATCATGTATATATAGTCACCATGAGTTGGGTGTCCCCGAGCGAGTCCGCATGTGGGTTAATGCTAGGCATTTGGTGCCAATGCTAGCTAGGGGACATGACAGGGTAGGAGGAACCTGCTTATGATGAGGAGGAGGGACTTGTTCATGAGTTGTAGGGTGCCATCTTAGGCACAACTGCACTGCTGGCTATAGCCTGTGGTAGAGAGCCGGTAGGGGCAGCAGTGCGTTGTGGACTCACCATCATGCTAGCGGCGTCCTATTGCTAGGTAACAAGTGCAGCGGGATGCACGTAGTCACCAAGATATAGAATACCTGAAATAGAAAGAGTGCCAATAGGAATAACATCAAACTCCAATAACAATTCAATATCCGAAGAAGGAGATGACAAAACCTCTAAAGAAGGAAAAGAGGCATCAAATGTGGCGTGTCATGGGCACCCTACATGATCAGATGGGTAGCCAAGGAACACGCATTCGATAGAGTGAGACATTAATTTGTATTCAGCTATCATAGATAGATTATGATAGAATCTACACCTAAGCACTCAAAGATGGTCATCGTGGGATGTACGCCATGAAGTGGATAACAGTGTGGACAAGGCTAGATTAGGGAAGTGTAAGGGCATGACATATGGATGATCAGTCCATGTATGAGAAAGAACGTGCAGGTGGTAAAGGTGTCAACCTCATGACCATTGTCGTACTACACATTCTTGGCTATGGCGTCAAATTTAGTGGCATGAAAATAAAAAAAATGTGCAAGAGTGGAAAATGTGTTAGCATCGAGGCGCAACAGAAAAGTCCAAAGAAAATGAGAATAATAATCAACAATATAATGAGGTAATACTTATGGGCTAGTATGTTTTGGCCATAGATTTGGAAATGATTTTCAAATTTTGCATTTTTATAGTAACTTTTTGAGTTTGAACTTAGCATTCATCACAATACCGTTGAATGCCCATACCGTTGTTATTAATGGAAATTTCCCTTTGTGATGTTTAATTGACTAAGTGGTGTGATTAAAAAAACACTATTCGAGCATCTCCCCTACAATGCATCCATGCATGAGATAACATGCATATCTATGCGTGGGAGAGTGAGATTGCAGCTCCACCAACCAAAATCTTTGGGGGAGGCATAGTTGTGTTTTTGCAACCAAGAAGAAGAAAACCAGTCTTGCCTAATTGGTCGCTTGAGGAAGAGGATGGCATGCTGACTAGCTCACATGCGGCACATCACCTTCCTCATGAGCCCGCCACCGGCACCAGCCCCACAAACGGGCACGTGCGTGCCTGCCTCTTGCAATCCCGAGCACCCTATCGCCCTACAAGCCCACATAGCCATTCACACTGCTCGTGAAGCCGCCCAGTTGGTCACATTGCAAGTCAAGCCGTGTGCACCCTGCCTCTCTACGAGCTCAATTGTGGCTACCTACCGCTCATGCACTCACCTGTGGATGATGCTAATAGGTTTATTTTCCATTTCTTACTGAGCTCCAACTAACGTCAGTGGAAAATTGTAGTAAAATAGCTGGTTCAGGCTCCAAGAGTTGTGGTATAAATACAGAAGTTAAAAAAACACAATCTCCAAATTTTTGGCCAAAACATAATTCTCCCTAATACTTATAACTTGAGGCACTAATAACAAAAGGGGTTCGGAGATCCAAATTTATTAAATCAAAATTCTTGGTAGCGCTAGAAGATAGATATGACGTCCTAGCTAACAAGCATGACACCAATGATCTGATTGCTTTTATTATAAGAATTATCTAAAGAACTAAGCAAAAGATAGCTTCATGGAAATGGTGGCCAAGATGCTAGTGCCCCATAAGGTGTAAGAGATGGAGCTGATGGTGAGAGCAAGTGGTTGAAAATTGGTGATAGGAGGTGATATGAACAAGGGTTCTCAATCTTTTAAAAGGTTATGGTAATCTTGATTTAGGCGGAGGTGAAAAACAAATCGATCCGACTTTTGAACAACAATGTTCTGAACCCGGCAATTATAGCACAATATCTCCTTCGGTTCTGCTAACCAATGTTTAATGATTGACCTTGTCAAGATGGCTAATTTATTGCCTGCAAATCATGAACAGAAGCAATAACAAATAAAGAATCCAACCAAACTTGATGATGTATGATTAATCTCACAAGTTGGTATCTTACATACTGATGAATGCCTAAACTATATTAAAAAAAAATAATCTCCACAAAACTTGAAAGCCTAATGAAGGAGTAACGGATGTTTATGAGGACCCTTGGGTCGTGCAAGACCCTTTGGATGCACCCCTAATTGGACTCAACTAGATACATTACCCCAAGACCGAATACAGTATCGCAACACCAGAACAAATTTTAGAGTTAGACTTGTTTTGATGATTCTTGTTGAATGCGAATGAATTTTGACATTAGACTGGTGCCATTGAAAATTTCTTCTCCTTGGCTTTCTAGGCATATCTAGAACGTCTAAACCAAGCCAGTAGGCATCCTGGCTGTTCATTTTAGTGTGTCTGCGCATGGACACCAAGGCAGACTTAAACTTGGTTTGAACCGGGCCTCCACCTTGACTTGTATATCCTTGCTGCCCCTCCATACCTGCAAGTCTTTCTCTCATCCTCTCTTGGTCCTCTCAATTGTTCATAATTACAATATAATTATTAGGTAGCAGACCATTCTCAAAATTAACATATAAGATAAAATATAGGAATAAGCATGCCTCTAAATTAAGTTGTTGTGCGCGAGTTCTAGTTATTGAACCTTACAAGTTTGGAGGAGGAGGAATATTGTGTGTATTCATAGAAGTGATATCCTCATCATCCTCTCCCTCTTGAAGTGGAGTTGACCTCGACTCAAGCTCATCCTCGTCTCTCATGTATGGTTTCAAATCTAAAATGTTAAAGGTGGGACTAACCCCGAACTTAGAAGGAAACTCAAGTTTATATGAATTATCATTCATCTTCTCAATTATTTTAGCTCTAGACATCAATTTAGAGTTTCTCGATTCTAGAAATCTGTCTTTTCTCATATGCAACCACACTAAATCTCCCTTTTCATGTTTAACTTCTTTTCTACATTTACTATCAGCAATTCTATACTTTTCATTCATCTTTTCAATGTTAATCCTAGTTTTTCCATGCATTTGTAATATAAAATCAGCAAGCTCTTTAGAATCATTATGAAATCTATAATTATAGCTAAAAATTATCAAGAGGAGTACAGGGATAAAAACCATACACTACCTAAAAAGGACATACCTTGGTTTGGAATGTGTTGCCCGATTATAAGCAAACTCAACATGAGTCAAGCATTCTTTTCACTGCTTCAATTTTTCTTCAAAATACCTCTCAACATGGTGCCCAAAGTGTGGTTCACCACCTAAGTTTGTCTATCCATCAATTGGTGACATGTTGTAGAAAACAACAATATTGTATCCAACTTATTCCAAAATATGCACCAAAAGTAACTCAAGAATTTAGCATCATAAAACAATAGTAGAAGGCATACCATGCTGACATACAATCTCTTTGAAAAAGAGGTTAGCAATATGAGCAACATCATCACTCTTATGATATGGTATAAAATATGAATTCATAGAAAAATGATTCACAACAAAAAATTTGTTATCCCTCCCCCCTCCCCCCCCCCCCCATCTTACACCTAGACAATCCTAAAACAAACCCCATAGAAATATTTGCCAAGGGAATAGAAGGAACATGAAGTGACATGTATAAACCATATGGATTCAAACAAAACTTAGTGTTTTGACATGTGGTGCAGCGAGCAATGAGCATCTCTACATCACTCCTCTTCTTGGGCCAAAAGAAGTGGGTGGCCAGGCAAAACATCATCCATGCTACAACAAAAGGCAAACATAACCAACTAGAATGCATAGGTTGTTACCTCAAAACAAGAACCCATTATATAACACAAATTTGTTCCATGTATGACCCTCTTTACAAAGCAGAAACACATCCTTAAAATAAGCATAAACAACATATTGTTCTATTATTGTCTCAAGTCAAAAAATGTTACAAACATATTGAGACAACAAATTAGAGCATCTTGACAAATAATAGCAATCATATTGTCCTTCCCTTGCTTGTTTTTGATGGTAAAAGAAAAATATTCAATATATTCAATCCATTCAGCATATCTACGGTTCAAATTATTTTGTGAGCAAATATACTTAACCATTTCATGATAACAATTAATGACATGTTCTTTGGCCAACAAATAATGACACCACGTCTCTAAGGTGTATCAAGAGCATATAATTCCTTGACTTACATAGAGTAATTCAAAACATGACCTGCTATTTTTAACTAAATTGTACAATGGGTTTACCATCTTTCATAAGAACACTCTACTAGTATCAAATTCAATTTCAAAAGTCTTACCAAAATTTGGAAGTTGCAACAATGGTGCATGTGTAAGCTTGCCCTTCAAAGCATCAAAGGACTCTTGTTACGCCTTCTCCCAAAGAAACTTAGTGATCTTCTTTGTGAACTCATGTAATTGTGCAGTAATGGTGCTGAAATCCATGGCAAAACGGCAGTAGAAACCTGCAAGATCAAGAAAACTCCTCACTTGTGTGATAGATTGGGGGTACCGGCCAGCTCTCTTTATGGCTTCATTCTTTGCCTTATCCACCTCAATTCCTAGTCGAGTAACAAAATAGCCAAGAAAAGAGACTCGATCCGTGTAATAGGTGCACTTCTCAACATTACCAAATAAATGTGCAACTCTCAAGCAATAAAAATAATACACATACAATTTATGTGTTCTTCCATAGACTTGCTATGAATCAAGATGTTATCAAAGTAAATTATCACAAATTTGCCAATAAAAGCTCTTAAAACCTCATTCATCAAATGCATGAAAGTATTAGATGCATTAGTTAAACCAAAATGCATTACTAACATTCATACAACCCGAATTTGGTTCTTAAAGATGTTTTTCATTCATCTTGATGTTTCATTGTAATTTAATGTATCTACTACACAAATCAATTTTATCAAAAATTATATCGCCACATGTTGTATAGCCTGGAAATCTAATGATGATACCTTATAGTAACATTATTAATGGCTCTACAATTAATGCACATACATTAAGTACCATCTTTCTAACAAACCAAAAGCACAAGAACATCACAAGGACTAAGGCTTTCACATACGTACCTAGGTGCCAAGAGGTCTTGGACTTTTTGCCGAATTTTCGTAGTCTCCTCTAGATTAGTCCTATATGCACCACAATGTGGCAAAGTAGCACCCGGAATCAAATCATTTTGATGCTCAATCCCTCCCATAAGTAACAATCCCCAGGGTATCTCAGCTGGAAATATATCCTCATACTCCTGCAAAATATTAGTGATAGTGGGAGGCAAGGCACTAGCAATGTTATCAAGCGAAAATAAAGCTTGTTGCATATTAAAGCATAACAAATATCATAATTAGAAATTTTATCAAAGTCATATTGTTTTGCAAGACAAGAATGACCTTGTAATCTAATTGCAGCAGTCTTAGACTTGAAAGATCTTTATCATTTTTAGATGAACAATCAAAACTAACAACTTGCTAAACTTCAGAATTAGCATCATTCAAACTAGCAACTCTCCCTTTATCATCTTGTACAATTTCAGCAGGATTAAAGGTAGGAAATTAATTTTAGTTCCGTTGTGCATAAAAGTATACTTATTACTTCAACCGTGGTATACAACATCATTACCATATTTCCAAGGGCCACCTAATAAAACAAAACAAGACCACACAGGTACAACATTGCAATCAATAGAATCAGCATAAGAACCATTGGAATCAAGTAACTCTACATGTTTTGATGTGTGCTCTATCTTCTATCACCTCATATGCCCGCTAACTTGGACAATCCATCTGCACATGGCCAAGTCCATAGTACCAGTGGCATTGAACATCACTTGTGCGTCCTGTTGAGGCAACAGAGCAGGCACTACTGGAGGGAACCAATAAAGAATTTTTACCTATCTTTGAAGAACATGCAGGCTGATTTTGATGTTGTTGAAGCACTACTAGTCGAAGGTGTCTTAGATTCTGCTGGTGGTGGTGGTGGTACCCAAAAAGATAGCTTGGGCAGCCATGAAGATGTGGTTGGGTGCGGCAGGTAGAAGGTACTGCCGTTGTTCATGTTCACCTATTCCTTATAATTCTTTCTATGCAAGCATAGCAAACTAGAACAGCTGGTTGGTAGTATTAAATTATTTATAATAAACAATGTTGTGAACTTCATACCACAAACCTGAATAGGTGTCGCCAAAGAGAACACACATGAGAAGACAATCAAAGCCAACCGCAAGGATTAGACAATAGGCAACTGTTCTGCACATATGTCGGAAGACTCCTATGCAACAACTTAGGAGGAACAATGGGGTCATCATTGTTGCATAGGTTTTCACCTTGAGTCACCGATGCTTGATGCTCATGATGACGTCTCTAAGGAGAGTACGGCACAAGAGTGTCATCGGCACCGCTTCGAGAATCTACTAGTTCAGGTGTTAGCCTAGAGCACGTCATCGCACAAGCAACAAAAATAAAACAAGCACCTCATGCCAAAACCATCGATACATGAGCTACAGAGCCCCAACCCCTTGCCGACGATAAGTGTCATCACCATCAGCTGCAGGCCAAGCCGAGATGTGCTTGTGGATACATCGCATGTAAGAGGGGGACGCCACTATACTATAGCACATGGGCAGCCGAGCCCCAGCCCCTGACCGATGAACAAACATCACTACCACTACCTACGGGCTGAGTTGCCACACGCCGGCTTCACTTAAAATGAAGAAGGGAGAAAGTGCCATCAGCGGTTGCCCCGTCGGGATGCACCACAACTCAAGATCACCATGGCAGGCAACCGAAGCCCCAAGTCCTTGTTGACAACAAACGCCGACAATCATCAGCTATGGGCCAAGCTTGTGAGTCAATCTGGAGGTGTGGTGCGGGCATGGATACCGCCACTAGCCAACAATGCACGCACGTTCCAACCCCAGCCCCTAGAGGACGGCGAGCGCTACCACCACCAACTGCACGCTAGGCCATCTCACGCGCCGTCCCTGTGACGGTCACCCCCTTAATGATCTGGGCTCTTGGGCATAGGATCCAGTGAAGGAGGGGATGCAAACATCATCCTTGCCAACCCTGGTGATTGCCGAGAGGTGTAGCTAGGACATGGTGAAAAGGAGCGGCTCGAGGAAGGGTGCCCTCCTAGAGAGAGAGAGAGAGAGAGAGAGAGAGAGAGAGAGAGAGAGAGAGAGAGAGGCTTCCCTCATCCGAATAGATCTGTGCTAGGGAGTCCTGGATCTGGTGGAGGAAGGACCAAGCGTTGCCATCACTTGCTAGAATTGGGCCATGAGGGGGGCAGGGAGGATGCGAGCTAGCGTTGAAATGGAGCCCCACTGCTGCCATCATTGCTGCCCCATATGTTGAGCAAAAATCTATCAATCAATATTTTGCATGCAAACATGAGGTCTGGGACATCTGCTTACGTCCATTGTAGGTCCAACAACACGTTGTAGATGGTGCACGGGCGTTCCAGTCAGTTTTCTCTACAAAATAACAAAGATGAAGGTCAGAATCCACCATCCATCGGTTGTTGGCTAGCCAATGAGAATAAGGCCTAGCTAATCGGCTCGATACTGACCGTAGGACCAATCGACTATTGGTTGTCTGCTGCAACAACGAGTAAGTCAATATTGGCCAAAATAAAATAATGAAGTTAAAGCCGATATCAAATATCCATATCCTATCCGCAGAGAGTCGATGTAGAACAAATACACAATTATGCGTCAGCTAAATCTTAATAATATAATGTGTGAATCTATGAGCCGATGCAACACTAGAGTAATGACAATTTCTTGGAATGATCAGATCGCTAAGATGTATCCAGAGGTGACTCGAACATACAAATCTAGCTAGAATTGCATCGCTAGAATTAACTATGATAGATCGAGCCAAATTGAGACATTATGTAGCTAATCCTAGTAAAATAAACGAGATAGATCTAGTATACCGGATAACTAGTAACTACAATAAGCTGGCCAGAATATCAGACCGAACCGAGAAAGTCCTAAGCAGGTCGCTTTCATCACCAGGGTGGCGGATTCAACACCTTTCGTGAAGAGCCCACTCCAGATGAAGAACCCACTGAGTTCTCCAGTTGAAGAGTTGTATTGATCAAGAGATGATTATAATTGCCGCTACCCTTTCGTATTTATAGGGTGGAACACACTTGTCTTACAAGAAAACTCATCGGACTTTCCTAAAATCAAGAGTCCTAAAGAGACTTAACTAAATTACAAGAGTCCAAATCTTTTATTACTACTATTGATACTATTCATAAGGAAAATTACAAACATTCTATATTCAAGAGATTTTCCTTGTTTTGTACGCCGTGAGCCCATTGCTTTCCTTTTTCCGCACTCTGCTAGATGATTTGCCAAAATCTGGTGTCAACAGCTGACGCCTTGCTCTGATGACAGTGAGGTGAGGGGGTGTGGGGGAGGTGTCGCGGGCGACAATGGTAAGAGTTCACCCGAGCCGGCTTGGGAGGGTGACGCGAGCGTCTCTGCTTTGAAAAATGTCGGGGTGTCCATCTATGGTTATTGAACCAGTTATCTGGCTAGGAGTCTCGTTAAAAGAAAAATATTTGAAGAATGCATTTGTGAATTCCAACAATCAATTTTGGTCAGCAATTCAATGTTATTTAACAGTAATAATGGCAGGGTCACTCATGAGTTATGACAACATTTCTGAAATTTTGAATAGAGCAGCTTAAATGTAATTCTTATAACACGGAAGTTTAATTTTGGTGTGAGCCAAGCAAAGTGGGAAGACCAGCATCAGCCACCTCGGGTAAGGGTAACACGAGATTTACACAAATAGTGCATCTAATTCATTCCTCGGGTTCTTGCAGCAGTAGCATCCGAGTGACCAGCACGTGCCATGGTCAAATCCTTGATCCTTGCAGCAGCTGTTACACTTGCCTGGCCTGAAGCAACTATACGAGCATTTTATTACATTTCCGTCGCACGATTTCAACACCTCCTCAGCACCGACCCGCGTAACCATGTCCTCCTCTGCATCCATCCATCCACATACGTACCCAACCAGATAAGGAGACAGTTAGCGGATTGACAGCCAGTAAAATTCAAAGTTAGAAAATGCACTTACGACAAGAGAAGAGGATGACAATCACGAAGATCAATGGGACTAGGAGCTTGTTCCACTTCTTCCTACCCATCATCATATCTAATCACTTTTTGGCCTGAAGAGTAGTAGGGACGATATATAAGTAGTCACGCTTTGATATATATAAGTAGTAGGGACGATATATCACGTCTAGCTACAGAGGTATATATACTGGTACTCGTGAATTCTAGAATATTGGTTAGAAAGAAGTTATTTCTGCTTTATTAGGAGGATTGGAGGAGAAATAATTAACCTATTGATTTGGAAGTAAGTGATTGGTAGCGTCAAAGGAAATTTTTGTTGCTGTTTTATTAGGAGAATTAATTAACCTATTTATTTGGAAGTAAATTCATTGATCTTCAATCAATTAGCCCTTAATTTTTTCAATTCTTCAATTATATTTTTCTGATAAGATCCTGTTTGAATTTCTCCAGCTTTTAAAAAATAGGTTTTCAGAAATTAGAGGGACTCTAAACATGTTGCTTTATGCCAATTTCTATAAACCAGATTATCCACAACTAAACCTAATATTTATTTCATATTTCACAAAAGACATGTTGCCTTTAAAAGTTTAAGAAAATTATACATGAGCTTGCCACCGTCTGCAAGATAATAATTCTGTACTTTATTTCTTTAGTGGTCGGGATATGTTTTTCAGTATTATGTTATTTCCTCCATTATTTTTTTTGTGCATGCACATTTCAGCTCATCAAGTTCGATCAATTTTTTCTTTGGCAGCATGCACATGTTGCTTTTGTTTGGCAGCAGGCAAGATTTGAACTTCAAAGTTCAATCTTTTTTCCTTTTTGCCGCAAAACAAATGGCGGGAGTAAACGGCAGTACAATCTTTTTTAACAACTAGGGGAGTGCCTGTGCTTTGTTACGGTGTGAAAATTTCACAACATGAGAAGGCATAACTGAATTAACAAACAACATGCACCTCAAAAAACAAATGAAATAAAAAACAATTTCACTAAAGGGTATCTAAACTCTGATACAATTTGAACAATTATTTTTATTCATTGTTGTCACAGCTTCAAATTATTCACCTTCATGTGATTGTTTTACGAGTTGAAGCATTTCTCAACTGGTGGAAGAAACAAAATTTCCTCTTACCCACCATTACATTAATTCAGTAAGTTTGAAAATACATGTACGTCTTATTCTTTTGACAGGAAACCGAAACCATCTAGATTCATGCTTCCTCCATCTACGTCATAGTTGCACTTCTGCAACTTCATTCAGCCTTTTCCTCATTCAGTGGCTTCACTTCACTTATTTGTTATCCCACTATTTACTCTTTGGTCACCATCCATTTCTTGATTTCACCAGCGAAACATATAACAAAATTACTCCTTGATAGTGTCCCATGAAAACATACATGGTTATATATAACATCATAGATGACTGGAATGAAATGGTGTAAGCTTCATGATCATTGATGATTGGATCCCTTTGAATGTTTTGGTGATAGATAACAATAATGAAATTATGGGCTAACATCTACACGAGTGTTGTCTATGTAGGAATCATCTCTAAACTCTACTATAAATTATATGGATGATGGTTGTCTTGACATTTGGTGACAATGACCACAAGCATGGAGGCTTGTGAGCTTGATGGAGTCCAAGGGTTTATGGAGATGAATCAAAGATGAGGACAAGCTATGGAGCAAGTATTGGGAACACTTGTCTAGTTGTTAGGGCTTTGAGTCCATAGGAAAAACTGGACTATCAAGGGAGTCTAGGTCATGTCTAGTCGGTGATGTGCATGGATGCTCAGTGAAATCACAAGTACTAGGTGACAGTAGAGAAGCCAAGGAGCTGTTCGGAGAAGCCGAGAAACAAAAGTCAAGCAAGGACGAGGAGTTTTAGCTTTTGAATGAAGTGACCAGACAGAGCGGTCAGTGGTGACCGGACTGTACGGTCACTAAGCAGTTTTGTCTAAAGCCTATAGCGAGCAGCGAGGAAACTGTCAACTCTGGAAGAAAGACCTAGAGACCGGACGGTCCGGTCAGTGGCCTAAGACTTGGGCAGTGAGGAAGCAGTGCGCCAAAATATTTCTATAGTAGAGAGAGAAATGGATCAGATGGTTCGGTCAGCAGGAGTCAGCAGAGGGGCAGAGCCGTTGGTGCTCAGGTCTGCAGTGACCGGACGGTCCGGTCTGGTAGTGACCGGACTATCCGATCAGTATGCCCAGAAAGCTGATTTAATGGAGCAACATCTAGTTGGAGGTTGTAACACTATATAACTTCGTTGTAGGGGTCTTGGAGACCAATCTTGACCAGTGGAATTGCTTGGAGCATTTGGTGAGAGCCAAGAGGAAAAGAGGAGAGCACTAAGAGGAGATATTACGTATCTTGAGAGTGCTAGTGAGAGTAACTTGAGCATTGATGCACATCTAAGGCTAGGGTGTCCTTGAGGATATGATCTAGGTTGTTACTCTTGGTCTATGGTGAGACCTAGACCGGTTAGGTGTCAGTGATCGAGCCTATCATGATCGATTGTGAAGGCCGTCATACGTTTGTACACGGTTTAAGCCCGCCGGTGAAAGAGGCATCAATAGTGAGCACCCGTGTCGGCTCGGGGAGTCCGGCAAATTCTCGAGGGAGACGAGCTTGTGCCTATGTTGCAGCGGTGACACACACCATGTCTTTACTCCGAGAGTGATTGCGGGCTCCTAGGCGAGAACTCCACATTGGTGGTGGGAGGGACCAGGATTCTGGCGGGAATGATCCAACGAGGAGTAAGGGAAGGCACCATCCTTCTGAGACCTTAGGAAAAAATCATGAGCCATCTCTTTCTCCACTCCTTACTTTGATGCATTACTTTCCGCACTTACATACCGTGCTATTCATGCTTGTATGCTTACCTTGTTCTAGTTGATTACCTTATAGACTGGCATGAATAGGCTTCTTTACTTGCTAGTAGTGCTTAGCCTTCATACTTGATTACTAGCATGTATAAGAGTTGCTTTGGCTTGATTGGTCACCCTAGTATGTATTGTGCTACTCATGCTTGTGTGCTTTCCATGTGCTTGTTGTTCTAGTAGCATTGCATGAGTAGGACTCCTTGCTAGCTAGTTGTGTGCTTTCGCGTATCTTTGGTTACTAGCTTGCATAGGAGTTGTTTTGCCTTAGTGTGATCCACTTGTATTGTTAGGTTTGTTATTCCTTTCATAAGTTTATTATCTTGCTAGCTTGATCACCACTGGAATTGTGTAGGAGTTGTTTTGAGTGATCGGTTTTAGGAATTGGCGAATTTGGTACATAGTGCAAGACCCCGATTACCCCCCCCCCCCCCCCCCCCTCTTGGTCACTCGGTCCTTTCAAGTTGTATTAGAGCCAAGTGCTCATCATAGGACCGTCTTGAGTAGTGACCGTATTGAGTTGGGATGTCATCCCATTTGGGGCCGGGTCATGGCTCATGGAAGTATCGCTTGAAAAGCTACCTAAATGCCATGATTCCGGATGAGTTGATGGACACACTTGTGGACTTTGCCAATATCTTTACCAATGATCATGTATATGATCATGATGATGATTTTGTGGATGTGCCTAGTTCTAGTGAGTGCCTAGATTCTACTTTGTGATGATTTGGTAGGTTGCTCTACTAGTGTGCCTATTGTGATGATTGATGATGTTGGCTCTCTTGATCTTACTTGCTCTTCTAGTATGACAAGTGATGATGATGCTTGTGCGTCTTTTATTGGTCATGCTAGTGATACACTTGTTGAGGAGTTCCTTGCTATTCGTGCTAATGAGAATAAGTGATGTAGAAATGGCCCGATCTTCCGAGAGGTAAGGGGATAAACTCAAATTTGGGGAACTCGGCATCGACGACCCGGCTTGAATTAGACACGATCCAACCCCGTAACCGTTACACCAAGCACAACTTGATTGTTCCTGCAAGCGAAATCGAGAACACAAGCAAGAGAGGATAAACACGCAATCTGAAATTGCAAATATGGATGAACCGAATCACAAGAAAAGGTTTAAGGTCTGAACATAAAAGGACTAATCGCCACATTGGTGTAGAACAAGAACAGGGGCCCTGGATTACTGTAAAAGGACTTGTCGCCACAGTTACAATAATTCGATTAAGTTTCTCTCTGGAAAACTGAACTAAACAAAACCCGAAACTGATGTCGTCGTCCCCTTTCCAACGCATCAAAGAACACCTTGTTTGAACATCGAATATAGGAGATATCATCAAAACCGTGAAGGGGTGTCAGCTGAATCCGGGACGAACACGGCGACCGAGTTGGTGATGACTTGTAACTTGGGGAAGGCTATGATATGCGCGTATCCAGCATGGTGATATCCTCATCAATAAGGACTTATTTGACTCTCTTATTCGCTTGCGAGGTATTGTGGGCAGGATTGGAGCAACTACTTTCAAGCTTCCCAAGATTGTGATAGTTGAGAAAATCCTCACCTTGCTCCCTAGAAGTAAGATCCTCTTCATCACCCTTGATCTCATCATGGAGAAGGATCTCTCTATCGAGGATGTGATTGGGTTGCTCTTTGATGATGAGAAGATCACCGCAATCTAGACGGGGGAGAAGACCTCCAAGGCAAATGGAGCATCATCAAGAAAAGGGAAGGAAGTAGCTTCGAGCTCAAACTTTCTTGATCCCTCTACAATATTGCCTTGCAGCAGCTTCTACAACCCCTTCGGATCAAGACCTACACCAAGCTCTTCATCAGACGCTTCATCAAGTTCTACCCTAAGTGTCATTCTAAATTCTACTCCAAGAATTTCGAGTGGACCACACATTGGTGTAGGGGGAGCACCATCTACATTGCTCATGCGATCATTTTAGATGATCGACTCTACCAGTCCAGCCCCCCCCCCCCACCACCACCACCTCCTCCACAAGATCGACTCTGGAGCATTCATCAAGCTCAACAACAGGAGTTCTTCTTTCAATTTGATGAAGTTGAGAGAAATATAAATGATGACCTTTGTGATACTTTCTTGAGGATTTGTGATCTTATGTGTTGGATAAACTCCTTTAGTGGTCTTCGAAGGATTGATCCACTTGAAGTGATTGGCAAGCTCCTTCGACAAATCACAGCTCCTGAAAGGGGTTTCTTACTTAAGGAGGTGATCAACAGAAGACATGAGCTCTCAATTGAGAGAGCAATGGAGATGATACTTGTGCTTTACTCACAAGTAGGACATGTGCTTGAGCATATCACTGGTCTCTATGATCCTCCCTATTACTATATCGACCTCGAGAATGTACACATGGGGGATGGTCAAGGACATTGGAGGTATCGTGCTCCTCACTATCCCATTAGGAGGAGACTTCAGGAAGGGATTGCAAGGATCCCTATCTATGAGTATAGACTAATCGCTCGACGTGATGAGGTTAGTGCAAGTCAATCAAGTAATGCTTTGGATACTAACCCTTCTTCCACTAGTGCTTGTCTTATGGCTAAAACCAGGGTCAAGAGTGGAGGTACTTATTGGATTCTTGACAGTGGGTGCACTCAATATACGACTGGGAAGCCAACCATGTTCACAAGCATTGATGAAGACAAAGATAGTGAAAAGGTAACCTTTGGGGATCACTCAAAACGAAGAGTCACAGGATCAGGCAAGGTAACGATTACTGAGGACCTCCATCTCTCCAAGGTCTTTCTTGTAAAAACCCTCAAGTTAAACCTCCTGTCTATTGGTCGGCTTTGTGACATGGGTTTCAAGTGCACATTTGATGAGGATGGTGTAATGATTAAAAATGCAAAGAAGGGACTAGTATTTCATGGAGTGAGGCATGGGAACTTCAAGTCAAGCAATATGCCACCAAGTACTTGCCTATTCACCAAGGCAACTAAAGGATGGTTGTGGCATAGAAGACTGGCACATGTTGGAATGAATCAACTCAGAAAAGTGATCAAGAGGAATCTAGTTGAAGGAATCAAAGATGTCACCTTTGAGAAGGACAAATTGTGTAGTGCTTGTCAAGCTGGGAAGCAAATTGCATCCTCTCATTCCACCAAGTATTTCATGTCTACATCTTGTCCTCTAGAGCTCTTGCACATGGACTTGTTTGGGCCAACACACTACAAGAGTCTAGGAGGAAATCTATATTGCTTGGTGATTGTGGATGACTTCACAAGATACACTTGGACCTTCTTTCTTGTGAACAAGTCTCAAGCAAGTGGTATCTTCAGGAAGTTTGCAAGGAGGGCAAAGAATGAATTCAAGGCTAGCATTGTGAACATAAGAAGTAACAATAGGACTGAATTCAAGAACACAATAGTGGAGGAATACTGTGACAAGAAAGGGATTAAGCATAAATTCTATGCTACATATACTCCCGAGCAAAATGGAGTAGTGGAGAGGAAGAACAAGACACTAATCACCATTGCTCGCTGCTATGTTGGATGAGTATGGAACTCATGAAAGGTTTTGGGCTGAAGCAATCAACACAGCTTGCAACACCGTGTCTATCTCTACCGACTGTTGAAGAAAGCGCCATATGAGCTATTGGTTGGACAGAAACCCAATGTTTCCTATTTTTTGGTCTGTGGCTGCACTTGCTACATTCTCAAGAAGAGGAGGAAGCCCGAGAAGTTTGAGAGCAGAACTGATGAAGGCATTCTTGTTGGGTATTCAGGGACTTCCAAAGCATATCGGATCTACAACTCAGCCACAGGATGTGTGGAAGAATCTTATGATATGCAATTTGATGAGTCAAATGGATCTCAGAAAGGAGATGAGTTTCATGAAGTAAACATTGGAGATGAGCCAATGAGGGAAGCCTTGAGAAACATGCCTATGGGAGAGATTTTACCCCACGAGGCTAATGATGGAAATATTGATGAGCTCTCAACTCCACCTCAACCAACCTCTTCTTTCGAGGTGCAAGAACCAAACCAAGATGCCATTGCCTCTCCCACTTGCTCCTCCCAAGATTCATTGAGAATGCATCCACCTATCCATGAGGGAACCCAAGAGAGAAGTGAGCCCCAAGCCTCCCCACATACTTCACATCGAGCCACTTCTCCAAGCTCTTCACACAACAGCCCCACATCCTCACCAAGCTCTAACTCCAAAACAACAAAGCATATGAGTGATTCTCCCACCTCACTAAGAATCCAAGACACTCATATCTCAAGAGAGCGAGCAATCCATGATGCACAAGATACTTCACCTAGAGCTCCTCTCATTCAAGAAGAGCACCATCCTAGACCCAAGGCCATCAACAAGGATCACTCACGTGATTTGATCATTGGGAGTCCATCTCAAGGAGTAAGGACAAGAGAAATCAATACAAGCCCAATTATGTGAGTGAAGGAAATGATGATGAGGCAAATATTGCAATTGAGAACTTCTCCTTTGTCTCTATGATTGAGCCCACTACCACAAATGAAGATATGGATGATCAGAAATGGGTAATGGCTATACAAGAAGAGTTGAACAACTTCAAGAGGTGCAAAGTATGGAAATTGGTTGAGAGGCCCAAGAATCATAATGTGGTTGGCACCAAGTGGGTCTTCAAGAACAAGCAAGATAAGAAAGGGGCAATTGTCAATAACAAAGCTCGTCTTGTGGCTAAGGGATATTCTCAAGTAGCGGGCATTTACTTTGAAGAAACCTTTTCTCTCGTGGCCCATCTTGAAGCTATTCGGATCTCACTTGCCTATGCATCACACAATGGCTTCAAGGTCTATCAAATGAATGTCAAGAGTGCCTTCTTGAATGGAGAGATCAATGAGAAAGTCTATGTGAAACAACCTCCGGGGTTTGAGGACCCTAAACATCCAAGACATATGTACAAATTGAAGAAAGCTCTCTATGGACTCAAGCAAGCACCAAGGGCATGGTATGAACATTAGAGAAACTTCCTACTTAAGAATGGATTCACCATTGGAAGCATTGATAGCACATTGTTCACAAGACATGTTGGGAAGGATCCCTTTTTGTGCCAAATCTATGTGGATGATATCATCTATGGGTCAACCAATGAGAAGTTCAATGAAGAGTTTCGGGAGATGATGGCAAGGAAATTTCAAATGTCAATGATTGGGGAGTTGCATGTGTTCCAGGTTTTCAAGTGAAGCAATTAAAAGAAAGGGAACTTCATCTATCAAGAGAAGTATACCAAGGATCTTCTCAAGAGATTCAACATGGAGAATTGCAAGCCTTTGTACACTCCTATAGCGATAAGCAAATCCTTGGATGATGATGAAAAGGGTAAACCGGTGAACCCCAAGCTCTATAGATCAATGATTGGGTCCTTGCTCTATCTTACCGCCTCAAGACCGGACATCATGTTTAGTGTATGCTTGTGTGCATGCTATCAAGCAAACTCGAAGGAGTCTCACTTGAAGGCCATGAAGAGGGTTCTTAGATACCTCAAGTACATACCTACCATGGGACTATGGTATCCTAAAGGAACAAGCTTTGAGTTACTTAGGTATTCGGACTCAGACTTCACTGGATGCAAAGTGAATAGGAAGAGTACATCAGGAGGTTGCCAATTTCTTAGAAGATCTCTAGTATCTTAGAGCTCAAAGAAGCAAAACTCGGTGGCTTTATCCACAGCTGAAGCGGAGTACATGGCGGCGGGAGCATGTCGTGCCCAACTTCTCTACATGAGGCAAATAATCTCGGATTATGGCCTCAACTACACTCAAATGCCATTATATTGTGACAGTGAGGCAACAATCAAGATGGCTCTCAAAACTAGAGATCATGGTCATTCAAAGCATATTCAAGTCAAACATCACTTCATAAGAGACCATGTTGAGAAGAAGGATATTGAGTTGGTGAGTGTGCGAACTCATGAACAATTGGCGGATATCTTCACCAAGCCACTTGATGCGAAGACCTTCAACAAGCTAAGGGGAGAACTCAATGTTCTCGGACTTCATGTGAGTAATCCTAAAGCTTGTCTCTTGTACATATGTATAGCCTTGTTTGTTTTGTTTGTTGTTTGTGTCTTTGTTTTGTGCTTGTTTCTCTTTGCTTGTAGGTCAACTTTGGACCTCCTTGAGATAGCAATGGACATGGGTTAAGCTTGAGAAGGTGGTTCATGGTGTGCCCAAGGCTTTGAAGAATGGTTCATTGTGAGTAAGCTCGAGAAGGGAACAACTCGTCGTTGACACTTTGTTTTGTAGCGGTTCTTTTTCTTTCTTTTAGCATCACATCATGCAATTGTATACTTATTACATTTACACTTGCATTCATGCACTCTTGCATCGTGATAAATTACATGGTCTCAAGCATGTTACTAGGAGGGGGGAGTTTACTTATTTACAATGTAAGTACATGACCCTCTAGATGATCACATAGTGATCTTTGTGTTTCATACCCATTGAGTCATGTTCAAACGAGCTCCGAGGTTAAATCTACTTGCGCGGCTCAAAAACAAGTGGCTCATACATTCCCATCACACAAATCACTAACCATTATATACTAAAGAAAATATTTTTGTTGAGTCATGTGTGTAGGGGGACCTATGGTGGAACACCATCGTGACCAAGGAGGAGCACCATGAAAGGGGGAGTTTCCTAACTCTTGCCATTTGTTATTTGCTCTTTGATTCTCTTGTGTTTTGTCTTTGGTTTTCGGTGATAGGTGACAAAGGGGGAGAAGAACATGAAGATCCAAAAGCCAAGTCTAGATCGATAATACAAAGGGGGAGAAGAACATGAAGATCATGAAGATCCTAAAGCCAAGTCATAAGATCAAGAGGAGAAGAAAATATGGAAAAGATCAAGAAGGGGAGAAGAACAAGAAGATACAACGAAGCTATGAAGTGACAAAGAGGAGAACATGAAGAACAAATGAAGATGATCAAGGAAATGGTGCATGTTCACTTGGAGCACACATGAAGATCATATCAAGATGAACATCTACACCGATATGGAGAATAACAACAATGGATATCTATACCAACATCTACGTCTATGGTGCATGTCTATGTCAACAAGATCAACAACCACGACACCATGACGGGCGCACTCAAGCTCAACATCTAGTGCGCTATGTATTTGGGTAGTTCTCCCTCAACAACTAGCACACTTCAAGGGGGAGACTACTTCCAAGGTAAGAACCAAGGTAATCATTTCAATCCACTCTTTTCCTTTGGTTCCTTATTGCTCGTTTATTTTGGATCATCATAAGTAGTAGTTGTCATCCATCACCAAAAAGGGGGAGATTGTAAGCTTCATGACCATTGATGATTGGATCCCTAAGGTATGAATGTTTTGGTGATAGATGACAACTATGAAATTGTGGGCTAACATCTACACGAGTGTTATCTATATAGGAATCATCTCTAAACTCTACTATAAATCATATGGATGATGGTTGCCTTGGTATTTGATGACAATGACCATAAGCATGGAGGCTTGTGAGCTTGATGGAGTCCAAGGGTTGATGGAGATGGATCAAAGTGAGGACAAGCTATGGAGCAAGTGCTGGGAACACTTGTCTAGTTGTTAGGGCTTTGAGTCCATAGGAAAAAACGGACTATCAAGGGGGTCTAGGTCATTTATCTTAGGTCATGTCTAGTCGGTGATGTGCATGGATACTCAGTGAAATCACAAGCACTAGGTGACAGTGGAGAAGTCAAGGAGCTGTTCGGAGAAGCCAGGAAATGAAGTCAAGCGAGGACGAGGAGTTTCAGCTTCTAGATGAAGTGACCGGACAGAGGGGTCAGTGGTGACCAGACTGTATGGTCACTAAGAGGTTTTGTCCAGAGTCTACAGTGAGCAGTGAGGAAACTGTCAAGTCTGGAAGACCTAGAGACCAGACGGTCCGGTTAGTGGCCTGAGACTTGGGCAACGAGGAAGCAGTGCACCAAAATGTTTCTGGACTGGAGAGAGAAATGAACCGGACGGTCCGGTCAACTGACCGTATGGTCCGGTCAGCAGGAGTCAGCAAAGGGGCAGAGCCATTGGTGCTCAGGTCTGCAGTGATCTAGGGTGTCTTTGAGGGTGTGATCTAGGTTGTTACTCTTTGTCAATGGTGAGACCTAGACTGGTTAGGTGTTCGTGATTGAGCCTATTGTTATCGGTTGTAAAGGCCATCACACATTTGTACACGGTTTGAGCCCGCCGTTGAAAGGGGCATCAATAGTGAGCACCCATGTCGGCTCGGGGAGTCCAGCAAGTTCTTGAGACAGGCGAGCTTGTTCCTATGAGACAGCGGTGATGTGCACCATGTCTTCGCTCTGGGAGTGATTGCGGGCTCATGGGCGAGAACTCCACATTGGTGGTGGGAGGGACCGGGACTCCGACGGGAGTGGTCCAATGAGGAGTAGGGGAAGGCGTCATCCTTCCGAGACCATGGAAAAAAACATGAGTCATCTCTTTCTCCACTCCTCACTTTGATGCATTACTTTGCGCACTTATATATCGTGCTATTTATGCTTATATGCTTACCTTGTTCTAGTTGATTACCTTGTAGACTGGCAAGAATAGGCTTCTTTACTTGCTAGTAGTGTTTAGCCTTCATACTTGATTACTAGCATGTATAGGAGTTGCTTTGGTTTGATTGATCACCCTAGTATGTATTGTGCTACTCATGCTTGTGTGCTTTCCATGTGCTTGTTGTCCTAGTAGCTTTGCATGAGTAGGACTCCTTGCTAGCTAGTTGTGTGCTTCTATGTATCTTTGGTTAGTAGCTTGCATAGGAGTTGTTTTGCCTTAGTGTGATCTACTTGTATGCTTAGGTTGTTGTTCCTTTCATAGGTTCATTATCTTACTAGTGTGATTCCCACTAGAATTGTGTAGGAGTTGTTTTGAGTGATCGGTTTTAGGAATTGGCGAATTTGTTACATAGTACGAGTTCCTGATTCACCCTCCGGCCCCTCTCGGTCACTCGGTCCTTTCAAACGGTTAAGTTAATCAAATTTTTTTAATAAACTCTACATGTGTGCTTTGTTAGAGCATCTCCAAAAGCTCTCCAAAAGCTCACTCTAAATCAAATTAATAGGGTTTAGTCTAAAAAACCATCTTTAACAGCTCCCCTAAACAACTCACAGATTTATTCTCTCCTAAATTCTCCTCATTTGTAGCTAGAAACGAGGGAAAAAATAGAGACCCCAATACTTGTATTAGAAGGAAATTAATATTATTGTAGTCCCATATGCTAATATGGCCCAATAAAAAAATTCATAATCTATTTTTAGGAAGAACTGTTGTACGAGATAAGAAAACTTTTTCATGATAACTTTTGGACTGTTTCCAAAAACATTCTTTTGGGATCAATTTTTAGAGGACCTTTTGGAGATGCTCTTAAGCAATAATTGCCCAATGCTTGTATTTATGGCTCTAGCTTCGCCACATCCTACAACCTCGAATCAGTTTTAACATATTGTTGTCATCATCATTTCACCAATCTTCGTGTGCTTCAAGAGGGAATCAGACTACAACCATGCATTGCAAATACTAATATCACTATTCCAATAAAATATTTTCAGAATTATACAAGAAGTAACATGTGTGTCACTACAACACATAGTAGCCACTTCTAACATCATAACAATATATTTGCAACTACTCCATTGTTTGCCTCTTAGTAACTGCCACGAATATATGATTCATTACCTAAAGATGCCACTTCCACTTTCTCAATTACAAAGATAATTATGAATTGTATTTCACCTATAACTGAACTTCAATATAACTGCCGCTTCGGCCATATTTACCTAGAACTGAAAAAATCTCTCTCCAGTATAGGTGCAAGTTCAAACAAAATCTCTCTTATTACCTGACCAGTTGAACAGGATAAGCAAATTAGTCCCTATTTGTTGCGACTTGCCTGCACACCAAGACAACCAAAATTGATAGAAGTGGTTGGTTTAAAAACAGTTAGCACAAAAACTTGGCAGGGTGTTGGCGCGTGTAACACGCACTCACTAAGACTGCAAGCGTACAGGTCAATATGGTAAATCTTTTTTCCTTAGAAGAGTATTACAAGGTTTATCGAATCCAAGGACCGGCAAACAAACCATAGACAATTTACTATTAAGTCTAGCAAACTAATCCTAACATTAAGCACAATTACATTTGAACAAGAGAGAATTTGAGAGGTTTGTTGTTGTGCCGATCGGTACGGGCGACATGCCGATCGACACAGAGAGTAAATCAACAAAAAAGAGAGATGAATACCAAAACCAAATAACCAAGCTAACGAGTTTTAGCCAGATATGAATGAAGCGTGCACCAGTAGCACAAGTTGTAGTTCATAGTAAAAGTCAATCCAATCTATAGTTCAATAAAGCAAGTCAATCTATTATCCCCTCTAATCTTGCACCTATGCACCTAAGTTGTTTGCACTCGAAGTGTAAGTTTAATGATGTTGTATTAGTTGTTTAATTTTTCCAGCAAATTAATGTTTAACTTTTTAGATCACATGGCAAATTTTGCCAGCAAAATATTGTTTAACGTTTTAGATTATAAAATTTTTTACTTTTAATCTTTAGTTAAGAGCATGTGTCTAAGAAAGACAACCATACAGCTCAAGACTGTAATTATACTTTGTTAATTACTATGTATACCAGAAAATATAGAATTTTCGATAATCTATATATATTTAAAAGAAGCAACCACTAAGGGTCCTTAATTGTTATTTTCCTGCTCTCACGTTAAGCCACGTCACCTACAAATTACAGCCATTAGATCAGCTGTATTTTTTAGATCTGACCATTCATACAACCCTTTTCACACGCACACCTCTTCGCATTGCAGTTCAAGGCACATCCTTGCCATGTCGCTCACTCCAAGAAACTGAACAGCCACCCACGATCCACATCGTGCCCAACATGAAACGGATCTCCACCCAGCCGTTCCTCTCCGACCTGCAACTGCAACACTCATATTTGCAGCTGCCGTTGATCAATCAGTTTGTCTTCCACATGCTTCTATCCTTTTATACTGGCATAAATAATCATTGTTTCCTTCATTTTGCTCACGAGTCCCTTCCCTTTTTCTCTCCATAGCTTACCACACGCTCAATTCTTAGAGACAGGGAGAACAGACTATGTGATCCGCAGATCCCAACCAGGCAGCTGACCATGTTCATTGCCACAGCGGACCATGCGTGCTTATTTTGGGCAATCATCATCCCTACCTCAAGTGCTGGAGAGTTTAATGATTCAACTTATGTGTCAACTTCCTTTTCCCTGTGTAAATCCTACCTTTGTTGCACTTAATTTTTTTCCCTACAGTCTCAACAGAAGCGAACAGCCAGACACAAGATGAAAAGCATAGAGTTTGGTCTTTTGGTCATGACTCATGAGAGGCTCCCGATAAAGCTCTGCGATCAAGATTGTTTTTTAGGACAATCACAATAGCCTTCTGCCGGCATACTCCATGGTTCGGCCGCCTCTTCAATCTTCGATGACTGTGGAATCCATTCGTTAAATTGCGCTTACTCAGCCGTTGTTTTATCTGTATGTATGCTGTCCATTCATTCAGTTCCTTTGGGATGATTTCTGATATGACATTAACCTAATATTTTCGTGAACATGTTTGGTTGCAACATTGAGATAATTATTCTTTAGAATTACAAACATGCTCTGGGTCTGCAAACGTTTCCAATATTGTAAAGGAACATTGCTATTAGCGAGCATCAAAATGATTGGTGTGTTTGCACATGATTCATTCAATCTATATTTGGTACTGATATTCCTTTTCTTTATAGAGTATCATTTTCAGCAGTTTTTGATAGAGTATTTGTTATGGGCAGGTCTTTTGGACTGCGTTACTGTAGCGGCCATCATACTATAGCGGCGCGGAAACTGTAGCTCCGCCCTTACTTAGCCCTCAAGTTAGGTTAATTAGAGATAAGTCTTATTCGTTAGGGCCGACTCTATATAAAGAGAGGCACTGCAGTCAATTCAATCAACCAATGAATTAATAAAGAAACAATTCTCTCAATCCCCCAATATCTCTCAAGCTTTTGGTATAGCATAAGGCCTAATTATCCACACCCATTACATCTGGTATCAGATTGCCAAGGATCCCTTCCCATGGCTTTTGTTGCCAATTTACCACCAAAATCATACTCTTGTATGAACCTTAGAGAATTGATCGATCTGCTTAAGGCACGACTAGAAGCAAAGGAGGAGGCTGCCAACCGTGTAGCAGTGCTGGTCCAACCTGTTATGGTTGTGCCCGCAGCAAAAGAGAAGAAGGTCGAATATGCAGCGGTGCTGGTCCAAACTTCGTCCTTGTTGTTCTTGGCTGCCCCATCTGTACTCGTACGGAGGAAGAAAACAAAGAAGAAGGTTACTACTGCACCATTGCGACAATCTCCAAGTCGTCGATCAATGGCGTGTCTCTGGTTTTGTGGAGCATGGTGAAAATGCACACACCATCCTTGCTCTCATCCTACAGTCATCCAATGCAAAAGCAAGAGAGGCGTGTGTATTGCTCCCTGCTGGTCCCAATAAAATCAGCAAAGTCATCATCAATCAGCACAGCAGCTTTACTTCTTTCACGTTAGATTATTGCTACAAGGAGCCTACTGATCTTTGTGCAGCAACGCCGAAGGCAATTTATCCTATCATCATCAGGATATCAAGGTTTACAGTCATGGCCTCCACCACAGCTCGAGGACGAGCTGTCTTTAAAGGAGGGAGGAGACGTTATGGGCAGGCCTTTTGGACTGCGCTACTGTAGCGGCACGAAAACTGTAGCTCCATCCTTACTTAGCCCTCAAGTTAGGTTAATTAGAGATAAGTCTTATTCGTTAGGGCTGGCTCTATATAAAGAGAGGCACTGCAGTCAATTCAATCAACCAATGAATCAATAAAAAAATAATTCTCTCAATCCCGCCCCCTCCCCCCTAATGTCTCTCAAGTTCTTGGCATGGCATAAGGTCTAATTATCCACATCCATTATAGTATTAGCTCACTTATATTTTAGTATTTTCATCTCTTTCTTAGATTATAATATTGCTCTCTGTAAATACTCTAAAGGCAGTGCTTCTGCGCTGAAATCTAACATTTACAACCAATGTTTTGTTTTTTTCTTAGACAAAAGTTTTTTCAGTGCCTTATTTCTTATGTGCCATCTAACTCATTTTATCAAATATAAGAGGTAAATCAGTTGACTGTTGGAGTTAATATTTTTCTTCCAATTTAGTGTTACTTTTCTTTAAAAAGGCCAGCTACGGTAAATGTTTAAGACCCGCAGCATCGTGCTGGGAATTTCACTAGTAATAAATATTTAAAGTGGTTGAGAAAACAGAGCAGAGGAGCTATAGCCGCGCCTAGGCAATTCTAGAGAAAAGAACTCGACAACGACGCGGCTCATGATATGGATGCAATGCTCGACTTGTGTGTCAGTGGTTATAAATTATATTTTTATCTTGTTATTTTGATCTTTGTATGTTGTATAATGTACAAACAAAATATATTGATATTTTAATTATTGATGACCTGTATATATGCGAAATGGATAATTACATATGTAACATAATAAATTAGGAAGAGACTTGGCTTGTAGCCTGTACTCAATATTAACTTTAACAAATAAGTTATGTTCTCTTTTGCAGTCAAACCTTTATAGACGTAACCTTTAACACATATATATTTTTTTGTTGCTCTATTATTGAATCAACACAAATTTCTTCAATTCAGTCTTCTATATAATCCACATGACCCAGCGACTTATTCGAACCATATCAAAAAAAAAGCAATGCAATATAGCGGAATTTATCCATCCTACAATGATCCTCCATGCAACATGAAGATTAAGGTCACTAACCATAACATCAAATTCTCTTTGAGCTGCAAGAATAAGGATACAAAAAGCATTTTATTATCTTGCCTCTTTTGTATTATCACAGAGCAGATATTTAGAATAAAGACACACAATACGTGAAGTAGAATAAGGCACATCCATGAAATCTTTCGTCAAAAAATTCCATCTGTTCACTTTGCTAGTCTCTACTCAATAAAACAGGTGTGATCTATCACTTTTTTTTATTTTTGTTGGTTTCCAATTTTTTTAGTGGGTTTCCACTTTTTTGGTGTCCACGATGTCCCGTTTACCTCTATATCCTTACTACTTATTAATTTAGGTGAGTCTGGCTACCCATATATTGTTTTGGTGTTAGTTTTGGTGTTGCTCATATCCGACCGTCCGTAACGAGCGCTTAAATCTGTGCCCTCCGATCAGTCACTATTGGATCAGGCGATCAGTTTCCTATTTTGATCTAATCAGTTTCCGATTCTGATCAGTATCGCAGCAGCAGCGCTGTCTCCACCCCCTTCACCCGCCTCGACACCCTCCCTCACCACCAGCTTTACCTCGCGCCGCTCTATGCCGGCCGCTTCCTCCTGCGCCATCCGCATGTCTTCCACCTCTTCCTCCACCCCATCCACCACATGCTCCACGCGCGCCTCATCCCGCACGCCGCCGCAGTGCTCTGCACGGACGCCGATGCCATGACCGCCACACTCAAAACCACATCCATCCTCCACCTCCGCAAGCTCCTCCTCCTCGCACCTCCACACCATAGCCTCCACCTCGAGAACATCCGAATGCTCCACCACGACCTCAGTCTCCCCAACGACTTTGCCGATTCCGTCATCTTATCCAACCCATCCCTCTTTCGCCTCACTCCGATGGCTTTGCCGAGTTCCTGCCCTCCCCAACTGACCGACCCGACCTCACCGTCGCCGCCATCAAGCGCACCAGGGAGTGGCACTATCACGAGCACCGTGCCCCTAGGTACAACGAGGAGGATGCATGTTTCACATCCCCCCCCCCCCATTTCCCACAGGGGTTTAAGATCGGCAAGTACTTCCGGATCACTGTCTGGAAATGGCAACGCCTCCGGCCCATACGCATCGCCGTACATGGATGTCTCTGGCCACGACCTGCGCTCACTTGAGGCACAATGCCGCATGGAGAACCGTGTTGTCACGGCTATCCATGAGCTGCTCTCACTCACTGTCGAGAAACGCACCACCCTTGAGCGCCTTGCCCTGTTCCGGGAGGCGCTCGGTGTGCCCCAGAAGATCAAGGAGTTCTTGCTCATGTACGTACCAGGACATATCTACCTAGATCTTTATTCCCGGAGATGTACGAGCGCCTCCCTCCAACGCTGACACGTGTACGTCCTTCCTTTCGTTGTGTTTCTATAGAAACTACAGTTCTAAATGGCTCTACCATTCGTCCGATTGTATCTCAGGGGTTGGATTGCGTCCGCAACGCCTCGACCCTCCCCCCCCCCCCCCCACCCCCCCGCCCCCCCCCCCCCCCCCCCCCACCCCGCTCCTAATCCTATCCATTGTGCTATCCACGTCGTCCTGTTCTTGGAACACTGCCGACCATCTCCAAACTGAAGTCTTCCATCTCAACATTCCCTGGCTTAGCCTCCCATTCCCTTCCCCATCACTCTTCCCCGTCGTCCTCTGCTCTGGGCACCGCGAAGAGGCCTGTCAAAGTGAGCTGCGCCTCCTTCCTTCACCTTGGCATAGACTGCATGAGCCCCACGCCTGTTTCCTTCACCAGTTCCCCCAGCGCCCTGCTGCCAAGACGACTCCCTTGACAGACCCCCACCTTGGCGTGCCTGTTGTTGATGGAGAAGTCCTAGGAGGTAGCCATCAATCACAGGACATCATGATTTTCTTCATCAGTATGTTTGGCTTCATAAATTTGTCAATGTATTTTTCCCCGTAAGTGCGCTTGGCTCCATGATCTGTAATGTTTCTAGCATGATGTTTCGGTGGAAGCTAAGCTGATTAGTTTTTTAGGGTTAGGGATTCAGATTGCTCAATTCTCCAACCGTTTGTGCCTACTCTGCATATTCCTCTTCTAAGAAAAAGGCCTACAAAATACCTATAGCACTTAATATTATTTGAAATGTTTGCATCTTCTCTTTGGTGAATCAAAAAATATTTGTCCTGCCAGATTATTGTTGTTGTGCGACAGTACTCATGATCATCTACTGCATGCTGCATACTGCTGCCACTCTGCTAATAAGGTGTTACACTGTTATGACTGCATAGGTTAGGCTTCATAATTCGACTTCCAATCTGACGAGAGCTGCAAAAAATGTTTATCTACCTGTATTTACATTGCTTTGTAACTTGCGTGCAGATATTGGGTCAAAAGACACCATTGAATTTTGATGGCCTGAGCATGTAAATTAGATAGATACATAATTGCATTGGTGTCATTGTCACGTGGTGAGAGATAACATGCTTTTGTGTATCTATAACAGGCATCTTTTCATCCAGTTGATGCAGCTTCACAATCAGCCTGATTGGTAATGGGTCGCCCAAATCGAAAGCGAAAAATTATTACTACAAATGATGACCAAGGTGCACCCATTGAAAGATGCTTGCAGTTAGTTTTTATGATGATCCATTTTGCAAGGATTGGTTTTTCTGCACATACATATTAGACTAGGAAACACCACTATTTTATTTATTTTATTTTTCAAAACTAAGAGTATCTGTTTATGAACATCCAGGTCCAAGAAAGATCTCTTTCATGGGTTGTAAGATGCAAACCTCGATGCCGACGTTCCACTCTTCAGCACAACAAAGGTCAGCCGCAGGCTTTTGTTTATGAGTGATGATTCTTCACCATGACCTACCAATAGCATCACTGATGTCGGTGCATCGCACATGAACCAACAAATTACGGTGGATCAGTCAGCTCCTGCTAGCCATCACGACGTGTTTTCCCTATGCAGTTATATGAATTTTAAAGGTTTGTCACTAAAAGGTTTTGTTCTAATTGTATGAACTTTTGTTATCTATGGACAAATTTCAGTGCTTTATTTGTTTTATTTTATTTTTTAACTGGATTCTTTGCCTTCCAATTTTCTCCATCTGCTTGATATTACGTCTCTTACTCTGACACATCATGTTTTTATTTTACTTCCAACCACTGTATGGCTTTTTTGCAACACTCAGCTTTATTCTATATTCTATTACAATGCTTCTTTCTAGATTGACTCTCTTCACACATTATGTTTGTTGAAATTAGATTTTCCACAACATGATCCATTTATTGCGGCGGAAGCACGTCAGAAGCGGAAAGCAGTTATGCATCCTACACCTCCAACGGGTACTGTTTGATTTGCTGCTACACACACTCTTCAGTTGCTATGATGTGTTGTGTTCATAGTAATTGTGTGTTTGTCTAAAATTAATAACATCATGTTCTTAAAATTTATCAAATCAAAGTGACATCCTTGTGCTATTATTGACTCCTACCTTTTTTTTTTATTGATTGTCATTGCGGAACCACATGCTGTTGATCCATCTTATTCACTAAGACATGTCCACATCGTGTTTCACCATATAGGACAAGTGTAGCACATGAACGCTCTGCATCCCAACCTGATTTTCGAAGAAGAACTATGGGTTTTTTTTTTAAATCTTCTTCTTAGCCCTTAATAACTATGAGATTATTTCTGTAACACTGATGCATTCCTTTGAGCCATTCTAGATGTCTGTTTTATTTCCCCTCATCTGTTTTCAGTGGCGAATCTAGGATTTTAATTTAGGGTATGCCGCTAAAAAAATTGTATATATAATTCGGTAAATCCATTTTACCAATTCAATAATAATTGTAAAATTAACAACATAATTCAATATATATGCACTAATTAACACAATAATACTTAAATTCATAGATTAAATTGAAACCATCCAATATAAATAGTTCCAAAAACCATACCGATAATTGATATATAGGCATAATAGAGTATAGGAGACTTACAATATGATGGATGATTTCAAAATTTTAGCGCTACTTAGCAATTAGCCAATTAGTAATTAAAGGACACATGGATTTTTTTTAAAAAGCAAAGAACATGTGAAATAAATGAAGGATAAAATGCAAAAATTATAATACATAAATACCTGTAGATCACACAATGTCTGGACGTAGTGGCACAAAGTGCGTTGCTTTATTTTGCTGCTGCCGTAGATCCCTGACGATCAGTACTGCTGGTGATCGCGCGCTGGTGATCCGCGATCACGTAAACCTTCTCGGTGGCGGTAACAATTCAGGTTTTCTATTATTGATCGAGTCTAAGGCTAAGGCACAAAGTCGAGCGGCAATCAATCTCGTGACCTCCTACCGGCGGCTCCTCTTTCGTAAGTTCTGACCAATTTGGCTAGCGGCAATCAGTCTCGTGACCTCCTGCTCGGCGGCTCCTTGGTCCTAAGTCCTGACCAATTTGGCATTTGGGCCAGCAGTGGACAGTCTTTTCTTTTGGGCCAGCGGGAATCAGGTTCGGGTCACGTGAGCCTGGATTGGACTAGTCTTTTCTTTTTAGTTTTTTTATTCCAATATCGTATAGCAGTAGAATACTTATACGCACTTGCTGAAAATTCAGGGTATGCCGGTGCATACACGTCATACCCTGTAGCTCCGCCACTGTCTGTTTTGTGTTGCTCCTGCTATTCCTGCCTATTCCCTTTTTATTAGAATGAATGTTTAATAAATCTGCACTATATTTGTTTCACTCAAATAACCCCAGATTAATTAGTTGTAGTTTTTATATAATCCTTTCTATGGTCCTGTTTAGAGAACAGAAGCATTTTAATTTCCTTTGTTTCTTCCTTCTGTCTACTTAGCCCTTACATAATAGTCTGTTGATATACAACCACGTACATGCGTATGGCATCTATTACATGAATAGTTGATAAAATATTTACGCTCGGTTCTATAACCTGATTCATAAGTAAATGAAAGTCTTTTTTTCCAAATAGTGTTAGTGTTTGTTATTATTATTTGTGATGTACACATTGAGCAGAATGACTGGTAATCTTACTCATGTTCTGACTTTGTATTCATTCAGAATGAATGGAAATTGAAATGTAGCAGTAACATTTTTACAAATATATTTCTTTTTTTTGTTTCTCTTAGAAAACATTCAATGTACCTTGGACTGTACCTAGAAGCCACTGACATGGTCCCATTTTGCCTCAGGATTTAACATGCTGCAAAGTCATTGCCTTCGTTTATTGAAAAACCTTCGTCATCTACTTAGTGCCATGTTCTGGCTGCTCCCATTATTTTGACACTAATCTACCTACTAACTCATGAAACTTTGAATGGTCAGGTGTGTCCAATGCTCTCACATAACTTGCTATCAGCAAATCAAGAGTACCCTCCACCAAAGAAAAGAACGTTATACCGTTGATGGTGTCTATTCGACATATGGGTAAGGATTGCTCATATGGTCACCTACGGCCTGTTGTCTCTGGTTTGAAGAAACATGTAAATAGTCCTTTCCATGTCCACTCAACACAAATTGCTTATTATTTGTATATGATCTTTGCCTGGTACCCTGTTAAACTAAGTCCGTGTTAAAATCATGAATGCAAAATACAATGTATCAGAGTATGCTTCCTTTGGAATTCTTAATCTGGTGTTCTTACTTGCCTAAGGACTAATTGTCCAGTTGTAAATTTCATATTATCTATCCACGACTGTGTTATGGCTTCATATATGTTTTGACGTTATCATACATCAACTACATAATATGTTCCTTGCACTACTAGAATAAAGCTCTACAACGGCGGGCTAAAAGGGGTCTCAGTGGCGGAACACTAAAACACCACTGAGCCTCTGCCACTACTTAATGACATAGATAGTACCAGGCTGATACCCGCTACTGACACACATGGCATTACCCTAAAAAAAGGCGTCAGTGACTAGGTACCGCCACCGACGCCAAACCCAAACGCTACTACCAAAAAGGGCTAGGGGGCCTCACCAGTCCTGTACATGCGACCGGTGCTAGCTCCCACCCTAGCCGCGTCGCCGCTTCACTTCACCCACCGCCTGCTTCGCGTCCGCGCCGTCCGTCGCGTCCGCGCCCGCCTGACGCTAGGTCTCCACTGGAGCCGGCGGTGTAGGAGGGGTTGCTGTGAGCTCCACCGAAGTCGGTGGTGGAGGAGGGACCACCGTGCCCTCCACCGGAGCCGAGCCCTTCGCGGCCACCGCCGTCGACACGCCACTGCCCGACAACGGAGGGCTGAGGACAACGTGGCCCGAAGGTAGAGAAGGGAGGAGGAGGCGGTGCGGCGGCCGGAGGAGGAGGAGGAGGCGGTGCGGCAGCGGCGGCAGCAGTAGTGGTCTTGGGTACCTTCCCAATCTCAATTGCGGACTCTTATGAGGCCCACTGCTGAGTTTTTTTTACCCTATCCGCTACTGCAGAGCTTTTTTATAGTAGTGTTGCCATGCTAGCTAAACGAATGTAAAAGTATCTATAGCTCATAGGTTTAACTACATGAACTGATTTAAACCTAGCACTTATAATTCACATTACCTTTTTATTAAACCACCATGTTTCATTTTTTTTAATTAAAGAGTAGTATTATCCGTTCTCTTTTGATTTTAAAAACCAATTTTCACGAAATCATGACAGCCCCGGGGCAGCGCCCGGAGTCTTTGCTAGTTTTACATATCCACCAGAGGGAATCAGGGGAAGCTACACACAGTATTTCTTCCGGAAGCATACATACAATAAATATATATAAGCATACAACTATGAAGAGAGATGGAGCCTCCCGGAGGTGGCCGCTGCTGCAGTAATCTTCTTTGTCGCGGCCATGAGCTGATGAGCACACCTTCGTTGTAAGCATGACCCTCTCTTCTGTGACTTCCATCTCCATCTCTGTTCGCTTCTGCATACTGTTGACTGAGCATCCATACTTTTGAACAAGGCAACGGTGGCAGTGAATATGTATGCATACTTGATTTTTTGGAAAAAAATGCATGCACCTACGTACTTGATTTTTTGGAACGGGCAGCTTCCCGGGCAGACAATAGAGGTCACAGAGGGTGACTCGGTTATCTCATTGTCATTTAAGTATGGTGGTAAGTCTCATCGGCCCTCTGTGACCTAAGTATTAGTCGAACCACCATACTTAGGTCTGGTTGTTACCTAAGTATGGCGAGATATCGTGAGTTAGGCAACAACCGGCCTGGTTCGACTAATCCTTCTAGACATTTTTCGATAGCCGTCTCTTTCAAAGTTACAATGGTAATTTTACCACGGTATATGGAGGTGGTAGAAAATATTTGTCTCCCCGTCACTCAGAATAGAGCAAAACCTACTTAGCTTTTATTTCTTAACCTTTTCTTTTGCATTTTTCATTGCAGGCATGGAGTGAAGCAGCGGCTGAACTCTGTTGGGCTGATGGCATGCCAATGATCTCCCAACCCCCTATCTACTCCTACCAAACCACAACTTCACCTATAGCTTCGATATCACTGAACAAGAAGGCACCCTGTGGTGGCATGCTCATGTTCCTGGCCTCCGAGCAACCCTGCACGGCGCCCTCATCATCCGACCAAGGCATCGGGCCGAATATCTATTTCCCGGACCTTATAGGGAGGTTCCCATCATAATAGGTTTGTCAATCGTTCAGCATTGTAGTATAAGATACGGGTATCTCTACTCCTTATAATAAGAGAGGCACAATCATCTATACTGAATTTTCATATCCGCGATCACCGATTTGATATTATAGTAAGCTTCGTTTTCGAGTTTGAGTTGATCCCTTGAAATTTGGAGAATTGGATCTGATTCAATTTGAGTATCGTTATATAGAAGCATCCTAGGAATTACAAGGAACCGAGAACTGATGGAACCGACGAGCAGCTGTCATTACCTGACTAGCAGCCTCCAACGTTGCATTTGCAACCTTGCCCTATATCTTCTACCTCCAGGCGCTCTGCCGACGAGTTTGTGATTATGTTCATCCTCCAACCTATCAAAACGAGTACGCATCAAGGTGCACTACATGCCGGTATTTTTGTCTAAATTTATTTTTTTTGTGTCTATTTGATGGTTTTGATAAGCACTGTTATCTTTGGAGTGTTAGAATTATATGGGCTTGGCCTATTAGTATTCACAATAATAATTCTTAGAAAATCTCAAAGGCCCATTCATGAGTGGTAGGAGTGTAAAGATTTAGTCCCACATTATTAGTGGAGGTAGAGGGAGTCCAATTTATAAGGTTGGTTGCTCTAGCATCTCTTGCAAGTGTGTGGATGGGAGAAAGGAAGAACACACACGTGCGCTCGCTCGCCTTGCCTTGCCGGGCGGGGCGATGGGCGCGGCCGCGCATCACCTGCGTGAATGGTCCGTCGAAATTCGGTCTCTTGCCTTGCGAGGGCGCGGCTTCCTTTTGCACTTTCTTTTTGCTGCGTATTCTATATATTTAATTATAAAAACCGACGTATTAATATGGTAACTGACTCGGTTACAGGACGTCCAACCCTAGCGGTTCCTCCCTATAAATACGTACGGGTACCGCCGCAAATCATATCACGTAATCGCCTAGGGTTTTGCCTCTCTCTACTGTTACGCCGCCAAGTCTTCTCCATCCCGATTGTCGGCATGCACCGGCGAACGGGAGAGTAGGTCTCCGGAACCGTCGTCCTCTGTGATCCTGCACCGGGAGAGGGCGAATAAGGTTTTTGGGAAACGCTCTGCACGACTGCTCGATCGCTTCCACATCTTCGTCAAGCTCGTCACCACGGCTTGTCTTCCTCGTCGTCAAGTCGGTCCCAGCCGCCGTCGCTAACAAAGTGACGGTGTTGTACATCGTCGCCGCCTTCTCTAGCCGGTCCAGAAGGAAACGTGCGTACTCTCATCTCAAACAATGTCTTCCATACTAGCTTTCGTAGTCTGTTTGTCTATGATGGATGTTGCTAGTATGGTAGATGTTATGCTTTTGTCTCGCTTTATAGACCTGTCTAGATCTTGCGTAGACTTGTCTAGTTTATTATGCAATCTGTTAATCATACTTATGATTTATTTCTGAATTAAAATAAAACTAAAAGTGCTAATTTATCCAACAATCCAAAAACCTTATTGTAGGCACTTTAGTTTGATGGCTGGATTTGTCGATGCACTGAGGCTAGAGAAATTCACTGGTGTGCACTTCAAAAGATGGCAAGTGAAAGTCACTCTATGGCTTACTGCCATGAATGTGTTCTGGCTGTCCACTGGAAAACCTAAAGGTGATCTTACTGAAGATCAGAAAAAGGCCTACAGTGAAGCCAACACAATATTCTTGGGCGATGTTATTGGAGTTTTGGTAGATCATCTTCAGGACATCTACATCCATCATACAGTCGCAAAGAATATGTGAGACGCTCTGATCACTGACTATGGTGGTTCAGATGCTGGCGCTGAACTATATGTCATTGAGCAGTACCATGATTTTAAGATGGTAGATGGCAAATCTATCGTCGCGCAGGCTCATGAAATACAGTGCATAGTGAAGGAACTCGAATTGCTTAAGATCGTCGTACCTGAGAAGCTTGTGGCTGGGGGCATTATTGCCAAATTGCCTCCAACTTGGAGGGATTTTGCCACTACTCTTAAACACAAGAGAACGAACATATTTGTCTCAGATTTGATCGCGTCTCTTGATGTTGAGAAGAAAGCTCATGAGAAGGATGGACGTTCTAAAGTCAACGAGGGAAACACTATTGTCAATATGGTGCATCAACCACAACAGTCTTATGGCAGTGGTGGTAAGGGCAAGGGCAAGAACAATAAGCCTAAGCAGACCACTACCTTCAAGAAGAAGAATAAGGAGAAGGGAGCATGCTTTGTTTGCGGTTCTAATGAGCATTGGGTAAAGAAGTGTCCAGAACGCAAAGGAAGAAAGCCTCCACAGCAGAAGTCTGCAAACATGGTGACCAATGCTGGAGAAAATAGTGGGTATAGTAATTTAACATATGTTTTTTTTGTATTTCAATCTACTTGTTGGTGGCTTGATACTAGTGCTAATGTTCATATTTGTGCTGATGCCTCTTTGTTTACTTCTTACCAGATCGCCCGGGATTCCTCCGTCCTAATGGAGAATGGGTCACATGCTTCTGTTCATGGTGTTGGCACGGTCGAGCTGAAGTTTACTTCGGGGAAGATTGTCCAATTGAAGAATGTACAGCATGTCCCTTCTATCAAGAAGAATCTCGTTAGTGGCTCGCTTTTGTGTAGGGATGGTTTTAAGGTAGTGCTAGAGTCGAATAAAGTTGTCGTGTCTAAGAGTGGAAAATTTATTGGTAAAGGCTATGAGTGCGGAGGCTTGTTCTGCTTTTTCCTTTCAGATTATTGCAATAAGTCTGTGAACTATATTTGTGATGGTGTTAATGAGAGTGATGCTAGTGTTTGGCATTCATATTTATGTCATCTAAATTTTGGTTCTATGTCTTGACTGTCCAGCTTGAATTTAATTCTGAATTTTTCTATTATCAAAGGTTCTAAGTGATCAAGTTGTGTGCAATTTAAACAATCTCGAAAGCCTCACAAGGCTGCAGAGGAGAGATACTTGGCACCACTAGAACTTATACATTCAGATCCTTATGAAATGAATGGTATATTGACTGAGAGTGGAAAAAAGATATTTCATGACTTTGATTGATGATTTGACTAGATATTGCTATGTTTATTTGTTAAAAACAAAAGATGAGGCCCTAAACTACTTTAAAATTTATAAGGCTGAAGTTGAAACTCAACTAGAGAAAAAGATCAAAAGAATTAGGTCCGATCATGGTGGTGAGTATTTCTCAAATGAGTTTGACTTATTCTGTGTGGAACATGGTTTGATACATGAGAGGACGCCTCCCTATTCGCCCCAATCAAACAGGGTTGCCGAAAGAAAGAATCGCACCTTGACTGACTTGGTTAATTTCATGTTAGACATGGCTGGATTATCTAAGGCATGGTGGGGGAGATTTTATTGACATCATGTCATGTCCTAAATAGAGTTCCCATGAAGAATAAGGAGAAGACTCCATATGAGGAATGGATTGGTAGAAAGCTATCGCTCTCTTACTTACGCACATGGGGTTGTTTGGCCAAAGTTAACGTGCCAATTAACAAGAAGGGTAAGTTGGGATCTAAAACTGTGGATTGTATCTTTCTTGGATATGCTCATCATAGCATTGCCTATAGATTTTTAGTGGTTAAATCAGAGGTGCCTGATGTTCATGTTAATTCATTAATAGAGTCTCGTGATGTTCATTTCTTTGAGAATATATTTCCTATGAAATATTTACATAGCATGTCTAGATTATCTTCTGATGTGATTGCTGAAACTACTCCTGAATCTAGTGCATTTTCTGATCATGCTGAACAAACACTTGAACCAATCCATGAGGAGATTGATAGTGAAGCTCCTAGAAGGAGCAAGAGACAAAGGACTGCAAAGTCTTTTGGTGATGATTTCACTGTTTATCTTGTGGATGACACTCCTAGAACCATTTTAGAGGCATATGCATCTCCTGATGCAGATGATTGGAAAGAAGCTATTCATAGTGAGATGGACTCTATTCTTTCTAATAGAACTTGGGAAGTTGTCGACAGGACATATGGTTGCAAACCTGTGGGTTATAAATGGGTGTTCAAGAAAAAGCTTAAGCCTGATGGTACTATTGACAAGTATAAGGCTCGGCTTGTGACTAAGGGTTATACTTAGAAAAAAGACGAAGACTTCTTTGACACTTATTCACCTGTTGCTAGATTGACCACTATTCATGTATTACTTGCTCTGGTTGCCTCACATGGTCTTATCATTCATCAGATGGACGTTAAGACAGCTTTCCTTAATGGAGAGTTGGATGAGGAAATCTATATGGATCAGCCAAATGGATTTGTAATAAAGGGTCAACAAGACAAGGTGTGTAAGTTGTTAAAGTCTTTGTATGATCTGAAACAAGCTCCTAAGCAGTGGCATGAGAAATTTGATTCAACACTTCTATCAGCAGGCTTTTCAGTCAATGAGGCTGATAAATATGTGTACTACTACCATGCTGGGGGTCAGGGAGTTATACTATGCTTATATGTTGATGACATACTCATCTTTGAAACAAATCTTGACGTGATCAATGAGGTCAAGACTTTTCTATGCCAAAGCTTTGATATGAAGGATCTGGGTGAGGCTGATATTATCTTGAACATCAAACTAATCAAAGGAGAGAATGGGATTACTCTTACACAATTTCATTATATTGAGAAGCTCTTGAACTGTTTTGGTTACAAGGATAGCAAGTCTTGTCCAACACCTTATGATCCCAGCTTGATTCTTCGAAAGAATAAGAGAATTGGCAGAGACCAATTAAGATATTCTCAGATAATTGGATCACTTATGTATTTAGCTAGTGCTACTAGGTCTGACATCTCGTTTGCTATGAGCAAACTAAGCCGGTTTACTTCTTGTCCGGGAGATGATCATTGGCGTACGCTTGAGCGGGTAATGCACTATTTAGTTGGTACTATGGATTATGGAATTCATTATTCTGGATATCCAGCAGTACTAGAGGGCTATAGTGATTCCAATTGGATATCTGATGCTGATGAGCTGAATGTCACGAGTGGATATGCATTTACTCTTGGTGGTGCTGCTGTTTCATGGAGATCATACAAACAGACCATCTTAACGAGGTCTACCATAGAAGTAGAGCTTACCGCAATAGATATAGCTACAGTTGAGGCCGATTGGCTACATGAGCTCTTGATGGACTTGCCTATTGTCGAGAAACATGTACCGACAATCCTCATGAATTATGACAATCAAATTGTGATAGTCAAAGTGAACAATTCTAAGGACAATATGAAGTCATCAAGACATATTAAGAGACATTTGAAGTCTGTCAGGAAAATGAGAAACTCCAGAGTCATATCAGTAGAATATATTTCAACTGGTGAGAACCTGGCAGATCAATTCACCAAAGGGCTGTCACGTAATATGATAGACAGTGCATCGAAGGAGATGGGTATGAGACCCATATGTGCTATTCCATAGTGGTAACCCAACCTATGTGATCGGAGATCCCGTGAAGTAGGACCTGGGAAGAACAAGCTATTGGTTAGCATGAGAGTAACCTTTTATGACCCACTCGAGAAGCGATACATTACTGTCGATATCTATATGGCAAGTTGGTTATTACCTTAATGTATTCAGTTGGCTTTAAATAGCGAAGATGTTGTCCTATAGAATATTCTTGAATGAATACACCTATATGAGTCCGATTATTGTAAGTTCGCAATATGTGAGATTTGGGTGATCTCTATTAAGCTCATGAAAGACCAAGGAAGTATGACCTATATGCTCCACTCGCAGAGAAGCCTACTGGAGGTCTAGTATCAGTTATGACAGTAAGTGAAACTTCTTTGCATAAAACTTATAATTCAAGACGTAGTCCATTGTTCAAGTTGTGAATAAGTGTAGCATATTGTTCTAGGTGGAAGTTCAACTTAACAGTCTCCACTAAAAACACTGGTATATTAAACAACAGTAGGATGAGGTAAAGTCTAGTTGGGACTTTGAGATCTGGTGAGGGATTGTTAGAATTATATGGGCTTGGCCCATTAATATTCACAATAATTCCTAGAAAATCTCAAAGGTCCATTTATGAGCGGTGGGAGTGTAAAGGTTTAGTCCCACATTGCTAATGGAGGTGGAGGGAGTCCAACTTATAAGGTTGGTTGCTCTAGCATCTCTTGCAAGTGTGTAAATAGGAGGAAGTAAGAACACACGCGCGCGCTCGCTCACCCTACCGGGCCAGGCTAGGCCGGGCGGGGCGGGGCGTTGGCGTGGGCGTGGGCGATGGGCGCGGCCGCGCATCACCTGCGTGAATGGTCCGCCGAAATTCGGTCCCTTGCCTTGCGGGGGCGCGACTTCCTTTTGCACTTTCTTTTTTCTGCGTTTTCTATATATTTACGTATTAATATGATAACCGACTCGGTTGCGGGATGTCCAACCCTAGCGGTTTCTCCCTATAAATACGTACGGGTACCGCCGTAAATCATATCACGCAATCGCCTAGGGTTTTGCCTCTCTCTACTGTTGTGCTGTCAAGTTTTCTCCATCCCGATTGTCGACGTGCACCGGCGAATGGGAGAGCAGGTCTCCGGAATCGTCGTCCTCTGTGATCCTGCACCGGGAGAGGGCGAATAAGGTTTTTGGGAAGCGCTCTGCGCGACTGCTCGATCGCTTCCACGTCTTCGTCAAGCTCATCACCACGGGTCGTCTTCCTCGTCGTCAAGTCAGTCTCAGCCGCCGTCGCCAGCAACATGATAGTGATGCACGTCGTCGTCGCCTTCTCTACCCGGTCCAGAAGGAAACATACGTACTCTCATCTCAAACCATGTCTTCCATACTAGCTTTTATAGTCTATTTGTCTATGATGGATGTTGCTAGTATGGTAGATGTTGTGCTTTTGTCTGGTTTTATAGACCTGTCTAGATCTTGCGTAGACTTGTCTAGTTTATTATGCAATCTGTTAATCATACTTATAATTTATTTCTGAATTAAAATAAAACTAAAAATACTAATTTATCCAACATGGAGAACTGGTAGCCATAGCTAATGACAACCAGAGATTGAAGAAGGGAGATGTATCCTTTCGTGGGCTTCATGGGGCCAAAAACAATCGGCAGCCCATTCACGTGTCTTTTTTTCTTTAGTTATTATTTTGTTATTGATTTGGTATTGAGCAACAATGAATTGTACCAAACAAAAAGGCATCGTGAATGTGAAGTAAAAATGATTATGTCAGTCAACGCTCCTAGCAATTAAATACCGCTGCCTTTTTTTTACAATGATTTCAGGTTTTTACAGGAGATAAATAAACATTGATAACTATAAGAACTGATATAAGATATTGGCAACGCACCAATATTTTAGTTATTGTACCATAGATTGTTGTAGCCGATAATAAGCTCTTTACATATAGTATCAAAGCAGTGAAAAAAAAAGTATAACAAGATGTCTATAGTTGTAAAAAAAAAATATCCGTAACAACATACAAATATTTTGCTAGTAGATGATATATTACAGCCTTGGGTGCAAGACATCATCGAAATCTACTCAATTGGACGGTCCATAATTATTTGAGACTACCCTAAAAACTCCCCAAGTTTTTATGTTGGAAGGACTGAAATCGAACAGGCCCAATATGAAGAAGTCACGATGGAACGTCATGTTTGGGATCGTTCAGTTACCATTGCCATCCTGCGGCGCACAACAAAACAGCCCACCTCGTGCATTAGGTAACCGTGACCGTCACGCTCTCTAATTCGGCCAGTCCGGTTTCACGTCCCAGCGACACACATACACATTCGTTAAAAGTTAAATCAAAAAATTTGATCAAAAAGTTTCATCCAAGTGTTTTTATAAAAAAGTCTGACCCAAAAGCTTGTTCAAAATGTTTCGAGAAAAACTTTCCAAAGTTTGGAGAATGTACAAAATTTTAATACAACAAAACTTTTATATAAATTTTTTTATATATTTTTTAGTTTTCAATCAGCTGAAAGTTTTTCAGTCAATGATTTGTTACTTTATATTTTAATTTTTTTAATTAGCAAGTCCATTTTTTTCTGTAAACTAATATGGAGAATCCATGCACATGCATGGCCGGCGCGCACTGCGATGGTGGTCCCCCACCTCCCTCGCTTGGGTGTTCGGCTCCTGCATGCATGCGCTCTGCGTTGTGTCGCAACGAGCCACGGGCCCACGCGTCTTGCTGTAGTTGGCAACGGAGTTTGTGTTTTCCTTGTCGGAGAGAGGCCGCTAGGAGACCTGCGCGCGCGCGCAAATTAGTTTCGTCGCGCGCACGAAAAGAGCCCGCACTCGAACCGGGTTCCTTCGTAGCCGCCAAGTGTTCTCTCCCGACTCCAACCACGCGCTTCGGCCACGGAACTGACACGCCCGCTCCATATAAGCGCCGGCCCTTGCGCTCCCCTCAACTCCCAAACACAACCCACAACGCCTCGAAACCAATCCACCGTCGCGCCGCGTTCTCTCTCGAGAAATCATAACTAGCTTAGTCGACAAGAAGAAGATGAGGTTCATCGCGGCGTACCTGCTCGCGCAGCTCGGCGCCACCTCCGCCGTTGTTGCCGCTGCCGAGGGCGAGGAGGGGGCCCCGGCCCCGATCCCGCCGCTGCCGGGCAAGGACGATGTGCGGCGCATCCTGGATTCGGTCGGCGTCAATGTGGACGAGGACAGGCTGGACATGCTGTTCGTGGAGCTCGAGGGCAAGGACTTCGCCGAGCTGATGGCCGCTGGGAGGGAGAAGCTTGCCTACGCGCCCTGCGCCGGCGCGGGGATGGCCGTTGCTTCTGCTGCTCCTGGTGCCGCGTCTAGTGCTGGGGAGGCCAAGGAGGAGGACAAGGAAGAGGAGAAGATGGAGGAGGAGGACGACGAGAACATGTTTAACCTCTTCGACGAGTGAGCGCACGTTCCAGCATGCGTGTGCGCGTTTTGGATCTGCTCGTACTTTCTGGTTCCTAGATTGATCATCCGTAATGGTGTTGTTACTTGTAGTATTTAATTCATTATGATTTTCGACTGTGTTTGCGATCTATCTTCGCGTAGTGACTGGATTTCGTGGTGGCCCTGGTTGTGCACTTCTTCTAATATCGTGTTAATACAGATTATATATGTTTGATTACGTGTTACTTAATTGTTAGAGTTACATTGATCTACTATATGGAAGCGTTTGTTATGGCTAAGCTTTTATGCTTCTGTTCTTTCACATATCCGGGCTTATTGTGCTAGTGTATGTATAGCGATGTCATGTGTCCCTCCGTATGTATGTATAGCTTTCCTTATTCGCCTCCAAAATACGGATCGGAGGCCATCCTCTTTTTACTGGACTCTACAGAGATACGATGGCGTACATCGAGAGCTCACCTCGGGTTCATGGCCGAAGAGAAAGCAAGTGCAAGATGTTTGCCGCACCGCCATGTTCAACGTTTCCATGTCCGGCGATATCTCATTGCGGCCGAGGGGCATCCGAGCAATGCGATGTCTGCCGCGCCACCGTTGCGGCCGAGGACCTTGTGACGTTCAAGTCCATGGCGAGCGTGGGAGGTAAGTAATCTGCAGGGGACGCTGGATGGCAAAGTCGCCATGTTATGCATGAGAGCGAACTCACTGTGGCGGACAGGAGCTACGTTGTGCTGCTTTCCGAGGAAAGCAACGTTCGTGGTGTCCGACCTAGCCACCGATCGAGCTGGTCGTATCGGCGCTGTGGCACTAGGCAGGGCTTTATGGCCACCGATCGACCTGGCAGGGAGCTGCTGCTGGTCTTGCAGGTTGGTAGATACGATCAAGGAAAAGGCCACCAAACTGCCCAAGATACTCATCAGGTACAAAGACGTATGCGAATTGACGATGTCATAATTTTTACACGGTCAAAACTGTATATTTTTGTTAGTGGCAAACAAATATACTATCTATATATATGTTTGTACTACAAACTGTATGTCCTAAATTCTTTTTAAAAATTATTAAATGTGTGGATACTAATTTGGATAAAAAAACTACTAAATTGTGTCTAGCAACTATATACATTACTTATATATTATATATCTATTGTCTTTTGTAGTGTGAAATGTCTATCATATAATATCTATCAAATATATATGTTTATATTTTTATTCATATAAAAACTCATAGCAACGCATGGCATTTTGCTAGTAATCTTATATTAAAGGATCAAGTAATAGAAATTCAAGAAAAACGTATGTGTCCTTGTGTCCTATGTTACTGCACGGATTCAAAAAATTCATAGCTTGGTTACCTCCTGCATCTTAGATTATTATTACTGGATTCAAATAATTTAGAACTTGATTGTATTGGCACAATTTCACCATGGAGCGAGAAAATTCCTAACGTAATGTTCAAGTATTCTGACTATCAAATTTATTTGTTCTTTCAACATGAGAGAGTGAATGGAATGATCAACTAACCTTGATGTGCAGACGTGTTGCAGCCCACGACGCCACCTGCGAGCAAGGTCGTCACAAACGTGCTCCTGCTACTGCAATGGTAATTTAACGGCAGAGCCTTCCATGGTGGAGGTGCGGCCTTGATGCAGGCATTGTTGGTAGCTGCGTGGGAAGGTTTGGTCGTGGTGGTGGTCGGTGCCCTCCCTTTCGTGTCTCGATTTGGCTTTGTCAGATCTGTCTCGTGGAGGGGTCACCAAACCAATGGATTTGGTCATGTTGGGTGTCCTCAAGCACCGGCGAAAGCCTTTCCAGGCAATATCTATGCTGGTGTTACAACGACGACACAATTGGGTCTTGTCCACCTCGTTGGAGACGTTGTTATGGTGCTTGTTGGCTACCTGTGTAGTTTTTCCGAGTGAAAACTCAATTCTGGTCTCTGGAATGGGCGATGACTGTATTTTGGACGTCGTTTTCTTCTTGAAGGCGTCGTCTTGGAGGTTCTCCTCACATGTCCTGGTGGCTGCAGATGGAGGCAGTTGTGTTCATCGTCTTCGTGTATGAGTGCTGCTCTTTCTTTTCTGAAGCTTTGGTTGCTCTTAATTTATATCTTCTGCAGTCCTTTTGGACGGTGTGAGGCTTGCTCCTTTCGTTGAGCTCCTCTGATCGTCGCTTCAGAATGATATAGGTGGTAGGTCATCATTGTGTCTGCTTTGTGTTCTTTTTCTTTGTTCTATTTGTTGTTGATGCTAGATCACGTCTAGCGATACAACTAGTCGATGTATTCTCTTTTTCCTCTTAATGAAACACGCACCTCAGGTGCGTTCTAGAAAAAAAAATGGTAATTTAACTAGGTTGGGATTGGAGGCGCGTTGACGCTGTGCCCGTGAAAGGTGTTAGCCGGGCCGTGTTGTGCATTGGTTGTGGTGCCTTTTTTTTTGGTTTCGTGTCTGGTAGGCACATATCTTTCTTTAGGGAAATATGGCACGTATGAGCGGAGCATTAGTTGTTTTTTTATACAGAATTATGAGAAATATTTGACATAGTATTGACAAAATAATAAACTACATGGTTTCAGTCCATATATGCTTACAGATTTCTAAGTTTTAGAAGCGCAAGAAAAAAAGACAGAACCTTAAGATTACAAAGTGCAGAAATAGGAAATAAAAATTGGCCATAGAACAAGGGCCGATTTATAAAATTACCATCAGCCTTATCTCTTCCCAGTTTCTTCTGTGTCGTCGTAGTTGTCCGTCTGAACATTCTCCATGCTCCACCTAGATCCAGGCCACCATGGCGCCGAAGCGAGCAGGCCGTCCATGATTTCAATGGTCTCTCATCTCATTTCAGTCACAACTCGCAATCTGTTCCAATCCCACCTCTCACATCGTGTATCCTATGGCTCTTCCTCCCTCTCCCTAAACAACTTCATCTTCCAAGGTGCCCTTCGTCGTCGGCCTGTAGCGAGCAGTCTTTGTCGGTCGCATCCGATGCGACGATGTGGTGTCGCTCGTCTCGTCATTGGTGCCCCTCCATCAAAATGATGCCCGGCAACTGACCGAGTCATTCAACGACGATGAAGCGGGCGCGGGCAATCCGACGTGGTGGTGCGAGCTCCGACCTCTGATGTCACGCGTCCTCATCTTCATCATCGATGTGGCCCGGCTTCGAGGGCATGATCTGCGACCAAACAGCCTTCAACAACGAGATTGCATCACTCCGGCAGCCGATAGTTCAGTACAGCTAGGATGACGTGTTTAGTCGTGATTGGCCGCGAGCAACGTGTCAGCATAGAATTAGACGAGGAGGCGCTGGGGCACCGTATGGCCGCGAAGTCTAGGTCCAATTATGACGATATAGATATTTGTAAGTCAATAATGATCGTTCGCATGCAAAAAAGGCCATGACGCCACGTGAGAGTGAAGTGTTCTCCTGCGATCGGGCAGCAGAGAGAGCAGTACATCGATGAGGTCAGTAGCGTGTTCGGTTGACGTGGGAACGTTGAACAGGTCAACAGCAGCACGCGCGCTTTGTTCTCGGCTGTGAGCCCGGCGTTGGCAATGGACGGCGTACTATATGTGGAGTCCAGTAAAATAGTCCTCCGATCCGTTTTAGAGTTGTACATAAACGAAAGAACACAAAATCGTGTACATAGGGCAAAATTAACGAGGCGGACGACTTCACCGATTTTATTAACAGAAAAAAAAAGACTACCTAAGTGCACGTATGTTTTTACAGGCTTAAAAATTATTTATGTGTGTAATTTTTTAAATCTTTGTCTCACTCATCCATGAAAGTTTGAGCTTATTTATTCATCTTTGTTCCCTCCACGACTCCATGAATATATTGTCCCTATACAGGAAATCCTAATATTGTTCTACCTATTAGGTTATTAATATTTATCAATAAGATGTGATTAATAATTACAAAATTATAGTAAGTAGGAATAACCTAGGATCTGTTGGTTAGAAAATTCCTATCTCGAGATAATATTTCTCACAACATCTCTTATGTCGATCCTATCCCTGTTCATCTGGCAACCCATGATCCAAAGATTTTTCTGGCTTTTCTTCATCCGACATTCGAGCATATCAATATGTGTCCCTTTGAACTTTAGGATTAAGATGGAAGAAAAATATGATTTGTCAGAATATACAGGACACAAAAGAAATCCCAAAGCATATTGTCAATCAGAGACCAAAAGTGAAGTGTTTCACTATTGCAAACCCAAAAATGACAATCACCATGCAACATATTGCCCGACAATAAGTAATTAAAAATAATACTATTGCTGCTTATCTCAATCCTATTAATACAATTGGATAATTCAATCAATAACAATCTCTTTTCAAATACTATATTTGCAGTCCCAAGAAAAACCGTAACAACCAACTTGTTGCAACACAAAACTGTAGACTTCTCATTAGTTGATGTCATCTCCTGTGCCGCATCTGCATGCCTGCTTGAGCAATTCTTCCATGTCAGGAACTCTGCTCTTTTACAGGATGTATGTACACCCCAAGAGTCACATCACCAGCTACAGGAATTTCATAACTGTTAAACCTCAATGAAAACAATGGCATCTCCCTCAAATTGTCAAATTTTACTACTAACAATGGCATCGCCTAGCATGCAGCTCAACGGTGTCAAATCCTAATACCTTGCATTCCTGAAACATAATACTATATCTGTCTCAAATTATTTGACACTTTAGTCAACTCCATTTGTCCTAAAATACTTGTCATTCTCATTCCCGATGTAACGTTATCTCTTTTTAATACATCTCTATTTCTCTTCTCCTTATTTTTTATACACCTAACTTTAACACTTCTTAATTCCCGTGCCCGGAGCTAAAATGTCAACTATTTTGAGATGGAGTGAGTACTATATTACATATTTTCAGACATGTTTATGCACGAAAAAGAAACAAGACACCTTCATACCTCTAAATATTGCTTGGAAAATGAAGGTATCTGACATAAAAACGGCGAACAACAAACCCTTACGCCAGTCACTAAACCAATCCAACAATGAACAAAAAAAATCCATTATAGCTGATCCAATAAACAATAGTTGAAGTTGAGAATTTAGAGGTATGCTGACAGAAAAGTACATGAACACATAAAATCAGAGATGTACCGCCATGCACATGCTGACCACCAAGTCGTGTCCTGGATCGGGTGAATGGGTGACCACGGAACTTAGCTAGCGCCGGAGCCTCCATGGTCTCGTCCACGAGGCTCGATGCATTTGGCGATAGCCATGGCGGCATCGGTGCAGCCATGCAGGACTAAGAGCGATAGTCATCTGCCTTATTCATCATCAGCGCCAGTAGTGAAGGCGAACGTGGCCTGGTGATGAAGGCCCCAGAGTATCTGGTGCTCCCAGCGCGTCTTGTGCTCTCGTGCTCCCACTTTATATAACGTAAAAATCATGTATATAAAAATTACAAAAAAATATAAATAGGTAGATAATGTCATCCTTTATCATCATGTAAAGTTTTATTTGCAATGGAAATTTGATTATGATGCAACAAAAAAGCAAAATCAGTGCATCAACAGTAACGGATTACAGGTTTGACATGAGAACCCGCTACTATTCTGTGCAAGATTTCTCTTTTTTTTCTCTATAAATAATATTGTGTTGCATCTCAAATTTTATATAATACTAGAGAATTACATTCTCTATCTATCCATATTTTTGTTTGAATTTTTTTAGCACTGTAGCTAATGAAATAAAGTATGGGATCACGAGAGCATGGAGCACCATAAGGTGTGGGAGCACCATACTTTCTCATGAAGCCCCGTGACACGAGGTTAATCTGGAGCACCAATACATTGTATGGCTTAGCGATCACCATCCTCCTGAACCTGTTGGCCACCAGACATCCTGGCGCAGAGGAAGCACCATAATACGACAGTGTCGTTGAGGAACTGGAACTCCCGTGCGGTTGTACATGCGGTGCCGCTGATCTGGAAGTGCCATGCTGCAGCGTCGATGTAATCATCGAGAACCACCACTTCTCGTCTGCAATCATTCAGGCAATGGCGCGTGGCGGCATCCAGCAGTGAGAGGCCTCTCACTGTCTCAAGCAAGGTTGCCACCCTGCCTCGAGGCTTCGACTATATTACTTCATGGCATACGTGTCGTCCTGATGTATGTGAGGAATTTTATTGTCCAAAATACTAACCATTAGTTTTAAGAAATTACTAACCAGTAGTTTGATCTAAGTATAGATTTTATAATCTAAAATCATAACTACTGGTCAGTAGTTTCTCAATTTAAGAGCAATATCGGAAAAAATAAAAGTTGTAGATTTATAGTAATTAGTTTTTATTGTTATAAATAAAGTTACATTAATAATTTGATTAATAATTAATATTTTATATTTTTTTAAGATAAACTAATATTTTAATAATTTTATAGACTTAATATTTTATCATAAAAATAAACATAAATTTATTAATTAATAATGTAATTATGAATTATCCTCAAACTACTGGCCAGTAGTTTTTCAAAACTACCAGCCAGTATTTTTGGACAGCAAGCTCGATATGGGCTTTGTGAAAGAGCTCTATTACGGTACCCTCAAATAAATATGGACCCTCTATTTTATCTAATCTAGAGGTCCAAAACTATTTCTACTCCCAGATGACAAATAAATATACTTCGGAAACAGAGGGGAGTATTGTGTAGTTATGGGTAAAATTGTAATTTCCATGGCTAAGTAGTTTCTTCCCGATCTTATTAAAACGGTTAGCCAGTGGCAGCACATTCGTCCTTCTGGCCCGCGCTGATGCATACCTTCCATGTTCGCTGGCAACGTCGTGATCTCCACTTCTGAGTCCCTTCTTCTTTCTCGCATGCGTTAGATTTTCTTCCCGATGGAGCAGCTTTCATGGCGGACGTGCGCTCCGCTCTCCTGCTTATGGGCATGGCTAGTATCGGTGCATGGTGTTCTCAATCCATTACTACAGATCTCGAACAACGGCCTCCTGTCCGCGTCAAAAATCTTACCGGCGATCAAGGAACTCATCAATGATGATTGGTGATGCTCAAGCAATTCATGATGCCAGTTAAAGGGTGTGAAATATTTATTTTTATGACAAATGACCTTTGTACCCATGTAAATCTGATGGTCAGATTTTATTTCCACTCCCACTGTGTTAGGGAGTAGAAGGTACAATAAAAAGTCTCTTGTGAAATAGCTTCTTCGTCGTGAGCGGATCTGGTGTTCGTACAAATTTCCACACACGCCGTTTACTCCGGCAATTTAGTCAGACACACATCGGAGTCCATGGCGGTTCCCTGCGGTCTCCACTTTCCAAATGGCTTCTTCCAAACATGTTGCGTCAGATTTGCAGGCCGCCATAAAGCCCGCTAGAAAACTGTGGCCTTAAGCGGGCTGCCCCATGTGCCTGCAAACTCGGTTGCGGCTGGCGCGCCCCCGTTGCAACCCAATTTACAGCACACCACTACTGCAGCACATGTACGATTAAGCAAGTTGAAGAAAAAAAAATTGTTTTTATGGAGGGGCGGAGAGACGATCACTGACTCCAAACATGGCAACAAGGGGAGCAACACCAAATCGATGGAAGAGGACTCCATCTCGTACACGAGAGGAGATTTGGATCGTGCTTTGTCTCCTTTGAAGCGGACACAAAGGCCTTAGCATCTGTCGGTTTTTATTTTACAACACCAAAATTTAGGACAGACAGACTCACTTAAATTAATAAAATATAAAGATTAATTAGATTTCAGCTAACTGAAATCTTACAATCTGCTCAGTTAGCAAAATGAACTACGATAGGTAGATGGAGGTGGCAGAGCATGGAGACGGTGTGCCGGCGGTGGAGGAGGGGAGTTGTGGCGGAGCGCAAAGATGGGCGGGCAGTGTGACGCGGTCACATAAAGCAGTTATCACCGGCGGTTAGGGAGGCTGGGTTGTCAAGACGGCGGCTCTCCGACGAGCTTTGACAGCGGCATTAGGATTTTGGTGAGATCCATTTTCCACCGGCCTTAGAGGGGGGGGGGATCGTGACCCGACAATGGGCTGTGGTTTGTTGGTGCGGCAAGGCGGTGGTGGCGCCGCCGGAGCTGCGGGCGGCTGGCTGGCGGTAGGCGGGGCAGGCGACAGGGCGTTGTGGCCAGGAAGCAACGGAGGCGGCTGGCACTTGGCGAGGCAAGGATGGGAGGCTGAAGAAAAGGTCCTAGCCGCAAGATCTTCATCCAACGGTGAAAAAAATTAACTGAAGCAATCTCCTAATTTTATTAAAGCAGATTTGCTCATTAGTAGTTAACTGATCTTTTGCTTTTGCCTCAGTCAAATATTCAGAACAATGAAAACATATTGCTCAACTAAACAAAATATACTGTTGGAACAATAAAAATATACTGCCAGAATAATTAGTTTTTAGGCGGAACATTTTTTATTTTTTCAGAGAACATTTTTTTTTGCATAAGTGAATGAAAAATATGGATGGTTGGATCAAGATCCTATGGCTTTAAAAGGTGACATAGAGATTAGCAAAATCTAAGTCACCTGAGAACGAGACACCCCTAATTAAAGAGGTAAAGATAAAGATATAGTATATAGATAGAGATTTGTTTTTACATAATGAGATATAGAGATACATGGTTTCAAATACCGACTACAGCATTGCACATTTTTGACAACTCAGGAGCTGTTTGGTGGAGCTCATTCACCAGCTTATGGTGCGACTTATGGTCCAAGCCCCACCAAACAATTTGATCGTGAGCCGCTCACCATCAAAAGCCGAAAAAAGCTGTTAAAAAAAATAAACTGCGTGAACAAGCCAGCAAATCGGTGCTTCTTCCGGCTCACTACCCACCCACTACCCACCCACACGTGAGAAAAATACCCTAGTGTCCACCATAAGCTGAGCATAAGTTATTTAGCCAAACACTTTAAAAGAGAGATTTAGCCCATCCAGAAAAGCTACTCAATCCTATAAGCCAAAGCTAAAATCTATTTTTCATAAGCTTGAGCTCCACCAAAGAGGCCCTCAGTTCACCTGCGAAGAATATGATCCAGCTCAGTGGTAAATCAGCAGGACGCTAGGAGGTCTGGATCTGGCAGTCCTGATGTTTCAAATTTCGCAGGGCTGCATTGTAATTTGTAAATGTTGTCAATTCCGCTTCACCTTTGATGTTGGTGACTTCTGGTGTTGGCCTTGAAGTAGCTGGTGCGTTTGTTTCTGTGTATCCACGAAACACCACGCATGTTACTTATTACTGACATACACAAGGCATGAGCATACGCGTCGTGCAGTCGTGCTCTTGCCGAAAATCCGTTTCCTTCTCTGTATCGTCAAGACCACGCGCGTCAGCCAAGCCAACAGATCACATGAAACAAGCATGGGAGAACGGACCGGCACCGGCGTCATGCCTGCCAGCCGTGGCCGCGAGGAGAGGGCGCCACGCAACGACACGGCAAACCGCTCTGCTTTCTCCTCCTATGGATGACGGGCCGCCGCTGAGAGTGAGATGCTCACGATCAATTCGCCAACAAGTCGTGTTGTGTTTGGGAGGTGCTGGCAAACGAAACGATTGGATCGATATGGAGCCGAGCCGAATCTGCAGAGGTTCGGGTGTCGTGGTCGCGTAACGCACCCGGTCCTGTAGGCTGTGGCACACTCGGAGTTAAGCACCGACAGCTTGTTAATTTGATCGTGCCAGTCCTTCCCTCCTCATCTGTTGTGATGATTTTTGCACGGCTCGCATTGAAACGTCCGATCGCGGAGGTCAACAGCAGAGTTCAACAGATCGCCGTGCGCGCGCAGGCAAAAATGCGACACCATCGATCGGCCGTGAACGCGTCCTCGCCGTGTGCCGATTGTACACTGAAGTATTACGTGTGCTTCCGATGGATACGACGAGCCGTTGGCATTAACACCGCGCCGAAAAAGCTCATGATATTCCCCTTCCGAGCTAATCAATCAAATCCAAACGGCTAACTGTGGTATTCGAGGAGCGGTTAGCGTTTTAACACCAGTATCATCTGACACACTGGTGTGGGTGCAATGCAACCCTAGATAGGCCACGCAACTAACACGCTTCCACGGCACGGCTCATCATCCGCGTCGGCGCGCGGCCAGACGGCACCATGACTGCCGCGAGGACGCAACCGCCGCAGCAGTCGCCGGCGCGGCCCGTGGCCAAGGCGCCCCCGCCGCCGCGCCAGCACGCGCGTCCACCACCTCCTTCTCCTTCTCCTTCTCCTTCTCCTCCGCCGCCGCCTTCTCCTCGGCCTCCGCCGCCGCGCCACCAGCACCTCCCGCCGCCTTTTCATCACGCGCCGCCGCAGCCGCGGCACCAGGGCGGGCCTTCGTCGTCAACGTCAGTGCTGGGCGTAGACGTCCCGCACGTCGGCTGGCTCTCGCAGCGCACGCCCGTCCTCGGCCTCCGCGGCGGGGTCCTCGCCGCCGTCGCGGCCGTGATCGCGCTGCTCTGCATCTGCGCCTGCCTCTGCCGCCGGTGCCGGCGCCGAACGCCACGCCTCGCCCCGTGCCCGCACCGCCGTCCTCTCAAACACCGCGTGCACGCGCACCACCAGGCCACGACAACGCCGACCGGCGGCAAGGATGGCGACGACGTCGAGGCGGCGCGGTGGCGCCCGCCGACGTTCGACCCGCCGATCGAGGCCATCAAGGCGGAGCAGAAGGCGCCGCTGATGCTGGCGCGCGGCCCCGCGGGGACCAGCGGCGAGACGGAAGCCAGCGAGAGCGCCGCCGGCGGCGGCGAAGCGGGGCCGCCCGAGGCGGCGCGGCGCGGGTGGGGCCGGAGGTTCTCGCGAAGGGAGATAGAGGAGGCCACGTGCGGGCTCGCCCCGGGAAACGTGATCGGGGAGGGCGGGTGCGGCGTCGTCTACAGAGGCGTGCTCCGGGACAACACCGCCGTCGCCATCAAAAACCTCCACAACAACAGGTAAATCCCGCTTCTGGATTTGTTCGTTTCGATTTCACAACGCGATCGCAAACGCAATACCTTTTCTGTTTCAGTTCCTTGACTTCTGATTGCGTGTTTCTGTTACACTTTCCTATATTTGCGGGATCCCATGCTGAAACAAATCTCATTTCGAATTTCCGAGAAAAAATATCACCAAACCTGCAGCTGCAGGACAACCACAACTGTAAACTGCATTATCCAATCCCTAATTCCCATTCCTCCTGTCACAGGAAGTTATACTGAATTCATGAATACAGGTCCACAATACTAGTGAACTGAATCTCGTAGGTTCCTGACTTCCTATGATACAGATATGTATTTTGAGAGTGACATATGTCGTCTACTCAATATGTCAGGGTGTGGTGGGTTTTCAGGTTAAACAACAAATGAAGATAAATCACTAATTTTTGTATGCTTAATCAGGGGCCAGGCCGAGAAAGATTTCAGGATGGAGGTTGCGACTATCAGCCGCGTTCGGCACAAGAACCTGGTCAGTTTGCTCGGATACTGCAGCGAGGGAGATTGCAGGTGGTACATTTGCGACTCAATCTCACCACACTTACAATATACTCGAGACACATTTCTGAAGTGGTTCCAGTTCATCCGGAACCTCAATTGACAGTATCCTGACCCATGGCATTGTTCTGGTTGGGTAGGATGCTTGTGTACCAGTACATGGACAACAGCAATCTGGACAAGTGGCTGCACCATGATGACAGTGAAATCAGCCCACTGACCTGGGACATCAGGATGCGCATACTTCTTGGAACTGCTAAAGGGTACTGTTTCTTTAGCTTTATCTGTACTAATTTCCACACCTAATGGCCAGGACAATAATTTAAATGAACAGAAAACGTTAAAATGCTAGTCATATTTAGTACACCAAACACCGACCAAGGGTACGGTACTCATCCTGGTTGGCATGCATGATTAGGCAAAAGTTGTGTCCAAAAGCAAATATTTTCAGTACTGATTTGCTTAAACACCAAATCTAATATGTGGAAAGCTGAAGAACCTCATGTGCAACCTCTGGCCTTTCAGGTTGGCCTACCTTCACGAAGGGTTGGAACCCAAGATAGTCCATCGCGATATCAAATCCAGCAACATTCTTCTCGACCGGCACTGGAACTCCAAGGTGTCGGATTTCGGGCTCGCCAAGCTTTTGTGCTCGGAGAGGTCCTTTGTTATCACTCGTGTCATGGGAACGTTCGGGTCAGTGTTGATCGCTTTTCTGCTTTTGACTGATTCAGAGTGGTGGGCTGTTGTTCAAACTGGCAACAAATTTTGGCATATTGCTTGCAGGTATGTAGCGCCTGAATACGCGAAAACCGGGAAGTTGAACGAGAGGAGTGACGTTTATAGCTTCGGAGTGCTCGTCATGGAGATCGTCACGGGAAGGACTCCGGTGGATTACACCAGGCCGGCCGATGAGGTTAGCAACCAGTCGCCAGTCTTTTTAAGAGCTCACAAATCTTTCGAGTCCACGGCAATCGAAAATTCGAAATTGATGCTCCCTGTTCAGGTCAACTTGGTAGACTGGCTGAAGCGCATGGTCGCCGAGAGGAAGGTGGAGGAGGTGCTGGACCCCAGGCTGCCGGAGAACCCGCCTTCCAAGGCGCTGAAGCGGGTGGTCCTCGCCGCTCTCCGGTGCGTCGATCCCGACGGCAGCCAAAGACCCTCGATGGCGCATGTGGTTCATATGCTCGAAGATGACCAGATACTCAGAGACGTATTACATTTGCACGATCTTTCCAAAAATTTCCTCTGCTTATTGTGGTTCACCTTCATGACATTTTGATATGATGTTGTCACATGCAGGAGCTTAAACTTGCCCGGGATTTATCTCCTCATGCGTCGGACTGCTACGACGACAGATGATAAAAGGTTGTTATGCGAGGGAAAATAGCATTCTGTGACACTAGGATCTCTATCCATGATTGTATTCATTCGACAACAATGGTTAATTAATAACACGAGTATACGGCCATCGCGAAACTAGCTGCTCTGTTGTCAGCTAATGTTGGTATGATTTATTTAAGCTAACAGAGGTACAATACGTCTTGCCACTTTCTCAAGAAACTATAGTACAGTCACGGCTCTTTGCTGGATTTACTTGCTACTGGCTGCGTCATGTGGCATTACTCCACACTTTCATGGATCGTTTTGGTCTCTACTAATCATTTTGGTTGTAAGCAGCTTCTTCCAGCTCAATGTCAGTACTTATCACACAATCTCTCGAAGTCTAGATCTATTACTTGTTCTGATTTCTTCCAATTTATAACGGTAGCTATAGTTTAATTTTGAAGAAAAAATATTTGCTGCAGTCACTAGTCCAGACCCTTTATAGAATGAGGGAAGTACAATGCTAAATATAGGCGGTGTCATATGCAGTCTCATATATTGTGGTTGTTTTACGAAGTAACCATATCATATGCTAAAATTTAGGAGTATAAGACAACTCTCATATCATTGTACAAATTCTAGTACTCTTTTAAATTATAAATATTTTTTACATCTATAAATTAAAAAGTTATATAATTAATAGAAGACAACTAAATAGACCACCTCAATATATAATTCATTTTATAACTCATCTTAAAATTACATATCATACATAAGACGAATTATAAGAAGACACCATTATAATAAACAGAAGAAAGTGTATCAGACCGGTAAAATGTAAAAAAGAACTAACCGCCTTCTAACATCTAAGGCGAACATTATCACATCCGTCTCATTGACAGATGGGCCAGGTCATACAACTTCAACACAAAGCAGACTCGGCGCTGCGATTCGTCACCCGGGACGGCACATTGGCAGCGACCTTCACACTGACACAAGCGTCCAGTCACGCTGAGTTGGGACAGTGAACGGGTTCTGCATCTCTGAACAGTGGACCTCAGTGTACATTGGCGCGAACGAGATATTTCTTGTGGGACCGTCCATGTCTCATCCAAAAAGCACAGCCAGATTCTTGTACACACGCTTGACCACTCGCTCATGGCGATAAGGCTACATTTATCATCGGCGAAGACACGAACTGAAAGACGAAACCGTTGGTGAGAGCTCAATTCTCTCCAACAACAGTCCCACAGAGGTAGTAGCACGGATAGGCTCGCAGAGGCCATGGCCACAATGCTCCACCAAGCAGCTCTCCTGACCGCAAAGCCTCATCCATGGGCGCTCAACTCCACGGCCGGTGGCCTCTCGCCGCTGCCCAGACGACGACGAGCTCCAGCCATCCGCTCGGCGGCCACGGACGGCAGCATCAGCACCGACGCGATGCCGCCGTCCAAGAAGAAGACCCGGAAGGAGAAGCAGCTGGACCGCAGCAAGGAGCAGGACATGCAGCACCGACAGCGGCAGCTGTTGATGCAGGCGTCGCTCCCCAAGGCGAACGCCGGCGGCGGCGGCGGCGGTGGAAGCAACAAGGAGGAGTTGGACGACGACGAGCTGCCGCAGCCGGTGTTCGACCGCATCCTCCGCCGGATCGTGGTCGCCGTCGGCCTGCCGATGGCCTCCGGCGTCGGGCTGCTTAACCTTTACGACGTGCTCAAGCGCAACCAGGGGATGGAGGTGCCGTCCTGGCTGCCGCTGCTGACCATACTGGTCTCCTTCGGCACGTCGGCGCTGGGCATCGCCTACGGCACGCTGTCATCGAGCTGGGACCCAGAGAAGGAAGGATCGCTGCTGGGAATCGACGAGGCCCGGGCCAACTGGCCCGTGCTCTGGGCGGAAGAGATCGAGAAGGAGAAGGCCAAGGCAAGGAAGAAGAAATGACTGGCCTGGGCATCAGTGCTGGATACTCCCTCTATTCTCATGACGTTAGGACAAATTGTTTAGTTCAACTTTGAACTAACAATCTGTCCTAACATCATATAATTGAAACAGTAGGAGTACTGAAAATCCAATGCACCATGATACTGATCGTGTAATCCTCAGTTTGGTATACATCTGATTATAATGTTCCAGCAAGAAGGCAATAAATTAGTTGAGAAATCCAAAACTGCATACAGTAATACTGAATTAAAGTGCTTCATTGTGTTCATGATACTGGATTCTGATACAACATACGGCTGAAGGCTGCCAAACAATTCAGCGGCTCTTCAGTCTTCACCCTGCACTATAACGGCTAAACTGGAAACTTGGCAAATAAAAACCTGGGAGGAGACCAGAATTCAGATACATTAATCAAGCCACCTAATAACACCATCTTCTTCAGCTGGAGCTGCGAGTATCTCAATACAGACCTCCAATACCGCCTACAAAAATTTTAGACATCAGGATTGGTGTATCAATGCAAACATGCAAGAATATTAATTTCAAGTTACTCAAAAATAATGTAAGTCTCTGGACATTGGACCTTATTTCGTGACTGTACATGACAGCCATTACTGGGGACATTCGTGCAACTTATCTTGCTGCTATATGCCTAAAATGCCAGTGATGAATGTGCTTACCGAAGAATTTTTGCAGTTGACCAGTTTGCAGCATCCTGACAAAGACCCTTCCAGCATCCAGCTTTCCGAAACATCAAAAGAATAGCTCGTGAAAACAAAGTCCGTCTTATTAGCCTGATCATAAGATGAAAGGGTAATCTTTATCAGGAATTCAGTTTTACATCATGGAAATATTTGCTTTGCACCCTCTTTTTCTATGACATAACAGAAAAGCACATGATGACTGCATTCCCTTGCTAGATTTTTTGTCTATTGCAACCACATTACATGTGTTTGTCTCCTGACCCCATTTATTGCGTTACAAATCTAGAAATAGAATACTAAATACAGATGCAATAGGAGGACTGTGGTAATGCTATATACTATATGCACTGAACAGAAAAGAATGGCAAAGGGGATTTCAAGATCCTGGACAATTCAAATAAAAATAGGTGGCTTTGTTTTGAAAGCATTTTTACTTGCTGTATGGAATAGGGAACCCAATGAGCACCAGCAGTTGAATAAAACAAATAGAAGGATGAAACAAGATGTATCATCTGAGATAACAGCACTCCATTTTGTTTAACGAATAATGCAATCAAGTTGACAACTATGAGCCAGGAACAAACTGGGCCGTTATCTATAGCATCATGATTGGAGTGGCCACAGATGACCAAAAACAAACTACTGATTACCAAACAGTTAGCTGCTTGCCAAGTATCCTATATACTTCGTTAAGAACATATTCAAATCACATTATCCTAAATCAAAGAGTACAAAAAAGTAAGAAACATAAAAAGATAGTACCTGCAATAGTTTGCCACCAGCAACAAAAGATCGCAATCCCATTGAATCCTGAAAGGGGCTGTTATATCAGTATCTATTTTTGTATGATATACAAACAAAATTACATGGCAGGTTAAAAAACAACAGCGACAAAAAACAATATTCAGAGAAAAACAAGACAAAAAGCATCACCTTGTTTTTGAATGTGACCAGGAACTGAGCAGCAGGATCTCTGTTTGTAGTGTTTGGCACCACATCGAGACTCCATTCGCCACCAGTGACCCTCTCTCTTGAAACATAAAAACCTGAATTATCTCTTGTTTTCAGAGCAACAACAAAACCTTCCATCAGCTTCTCCAGAGGCTTTCTACCAAGCCCTGCAGACAACTTATTCTCAGAAATTATTTCCATCGGAGACTCAGCAGAAGATTTCTGCTTATTTTTGGAGTCCTCAGGTGAAGCAAATCGTGAACTGGAACTTAACACTTGGTTGTCATCATCTCTACGTAAGGAATAGTTACTTCCTCCTTCTACAGTTGACAATTCATCCATTTTATGTTGCGATCTGCGGCGTGCAGGTCTCTTTTTCCCTTTCTTTCCAGATCGGCTGCGCCTCCCTTCTGTTCTGGAGCCAATACTGTGAGATTGTCCTGAAGCTTGAGGCTCCCCAGGCTGGGAAATTGCTCGTCTCTTGTCACAATCTACAGTTAATTGGCTTCCTTCCGTCTGCTGCTCACCATCACAAATCTGTAAAGCAGGTTCTTTTCCTTGTTTACCTAATTGATCAACTTCACATCCCACTTCACTTATCTCTTCATCTTCATCAGAAATAACATTGTTTGGAATCACACCATCATAGAGAAATGACTGCAATATTGCAATTGCTTTCTCTCTGATCTCCATCCAAACCTCTTCACTGTAGTCAGCACTTCGAGGTAGAATTAATACATTTGGCATCTCGCGTACCTGTAAGTGACGAATGAAAATGTTTTTGTTGTGAATGGTTACTGGGAGCCTGGCGGTTTAAGAATAAAAAGTGGTCTTCATAATTAATGGATCAAGAAACTATCATCAATGCATACATCGCATAATTACAAAGCATATCAGTTTTTGTATCCCTATTCTGACAGAACACCAGTGGCGCCTCTTCCATCCTTTCATAACTACTAGAGCACAAGCTGGTTGAAGAGTCCATATCTTGACGAACTCCTCAAAGCATATGAAACAAGTATCCTATTGATGTACCAAATTGATTTTTTTTTCCTATCCATATTGAGCTACTTATGCATGCTAAAAGGGAAACATAACACAATAGAGTGAACTAGAGTCGTAGCATATGCTATCACAATACAATAAATGAAATGAAGCACAACGGGAAGAACAACACAATCTATGAAATGGTTTTTATAGGATTGTGGTTGTTACACACAGCTATCTGAATGGAATTAGATTATGACAAAAGTATAATTCATACCCATGCCTCCATCCATTGTGGACCTTCAGCACCATCTAAAGCACACCCAGCTATAGTGCCATCAATCAAGAGTTCCTTCAGTGCATAATCATCTATAAGCTGACAACTTCCTGTGTTAACTATAAAAGCTCCTGCAGGGAAGATAGTTGTACACAATGTGTTAGGGCATGAAGAAAGAAACAGAACGATAAGCCAGAATGCAGATTACAGAGATCATTGAGTTTATATGAAAGAGAAGAAAAAGATGGAAAATAGAAAAAGGAACGGAACCATCCTACCAGGCTTAATGTGCTGCAGGCGCTCAGCATTAAGTATATGTGTTGTTTCATTTGTCAACACACAATGAAGTGAAACAAGATCACTTGCTGCCAATAAATCATTGAGAGTATCCATTCTTCTTGCAGCGGAAGGGAATACAATAGAAGGACGCTTAACTTTCGCAGTTCCCTGTAATGCCATAATGATGGAAAAAATTTAAATGTGTCCGATGATTCCAAGCAACACAACTGCAATGATATTGCGAAATTTTCTACTAAAAGGTATCTGGTCTGATAATCTATAAAAGGGAAGAAATCATAGCTACAGCGAAATTGATCATTTAATAAACATAATGCCCTAGTTACAAGCAAATGAAGGGAAGAAAAATGACCCACTTGCTCAAACCTTTTTTTTTTTTTTTTGATATTCAGGTTGAAAACTTGAAATGGTCCTCTCAATAGCTCATCTGCTTTCCAATTATTTTTATGTTGCAAAAGTGACTAAAGCCCAAACACAAACTAGTTGCAAGAAATTAAGTCTAGCATAGAATATATCCCTGCACATGCTCAGTTAATATCACTCCTGAGGCCACAAACACTTAATAATAGGACCATTAAATCTACAAGTAATAAGACAATAGGACACAAGAGTCTAAAAAGTCAGATCATCTTTATATACATGTACAAGCACGAAACTAGTAAACAAACATGTTATCCACTAATGCAGGGCGCATTTTAGAAGATTTCAAATGGCCTAATCAAACAATGGATATGGCACACAAGCATTCAATCCTAGAACAACAAATCTGACAAAAGGAAGCTAGCAATGCAGATCACAGGTTGAAAGTGTATTAGGGGTGGATCCAGCACCTCGTATAACGGATCGAAGTAGAGGACGCTCATTCGGAACGCGAGGCTGCGTGTGGCGAGGCATCGCGCGGCGGCGGAGACGCCGATAATCCCGAGTACGAGCCCCCGACACCGCCGCATTCCGCGGCACAGCGGCTGGACGGAGCCGAGCCATCCGGCGGCAGGCGTGGAGGAGGAGGACGCGTGGCGGGAGAGAAGGTGGGTGCGGCGGAGGAGGCCGAGGAAGAGCGCCATGACTGTGTCGGCGACCTCCTCGGCGCGGTTGGCGTCGACGTGGACGAGGCGGAGTCCGAGCTCGGCGGCCGCGGCGGCATCGGCGGCGCGGTCGGGGGAGCCGAGGCAGAGCAGGAGCTGCCAGGGGCGGAGCCTGCGCTGCGCGGCGCGCGGTAGGAAGGCGAGGGAAGGGAGCAGCACGGCGGCGGCGGACTCGACGCGGCCCGAGGCGAGCGCGGAGAGCGGCGCGTGCTCCACGGCCGCGGCCCCCGACAGAGCATCCCGCTCCACCGCCGGGTCCTCGATGCAGTTGAGCGTCACCACCAGCGGCTGCCCCCCGCCGGCGACGGCGGCGGAGGACGCCGGCGGCGGGGAATGGGCCGGGCTGTGCAGCATTTCTGGCTCTGGGCCCTTCTTCGGCTGCAGAGGCGCGGTCGCGGGCGGGGGGAGCTAGAAGTTGACTGCGCGCAGTCCCGTCCGTTTGCTTCTTTGTGCTTGTGGGGCACAGGTACAGCAACCGTTTTTGGGTGCCCCGTCACGTGCTCCGCCAGAGCCAGATTGCAGTTTTGAGCGGGCCGGACCAGCAGCAGAAATCGACTCCGGCTAGTGGTGGCGGTCCCAGCGCATCGCGCGTGCTGCGTGCGAGACAGGTGCGCGCGTTGGCTCGCTGCGCTGCCGTGTGCCCGTGTCTCCGGTCCGGTGCACGGGACGCTAGCTCGCTCCTCGTTGGCAGTCTGGCACGCGTGAAGCATCCAAACTCTGAGCTTGTGACCAGGGATGCCAATTGTCATACATAGATATTAAGTAAATTTTGCTAATAAACAGTGTAAAAACATGATATTTACTATTGAACATTGAAATACTAGATTTTAATTGTTATTAAACAGTATATTTAGTTTTTTTATTCAGTAGTAAATAAAATCTACTCCTATCTTAATGTCCTTAATAGATATCACAGTAGAATTGAATTTGCAAGCAATCAAATTTCATCCTCATAGATAGAAATTACAAATCTTAATATATTAAAACATGTGCGTTCTCTTGTAAAATGTTAATCCACGTCATCTCATCACTTTACCATCGTTGGATCTCTCGTTGGAACAAATCAGGCCATCAACATCTACTTGCAATATTTCTATCCAGACCCTTATCGAAGTACTAAATCGCGACTAACAATAAGGCCCTCCCGCGCTGTCTCTTTGCTTTCTTCGTCTTCCCAGTCACCCTTCGGCCCTCTGAAAAAAACGCAGCCAGACTAGCCACCTTGATGCTATTGGCCGCTTCATCCCACCTCCCACGGTGTCGCAGCGATCCTAGCGTCTTCTCTACCTCTTTAGCTTCTTGGCATGCGGTGTCAGCCTCCCCTTCTTGCTGACCCCCTCCTCCAACATTCCTACAGGTGGCCTGCCTGCTATTGTCCACCTCGTCTAATGGGCCATAGCAGGAACACAACCTGATGCTTCTTCAATGTCTGATGCATATGCACCTTCTTGCCTGTGTCCTGCTGCCATCTACTTTAGCATCAGCTGCAACCACGGGTGTCAACTGTCAAGCTTCAGGTGCACACCCTTTCTTTCTTCCTGGATTTTCGTTGCCAAGTACCTTGTTTATCAAGTGTTTGTTAAATTGCCCGTATAAAGAATGGTATAATTGTGACTATATTATCCATTGTGATGCAAGTATGTTTTGTTACATTCAAATTCCAATGCTTAATGTATCTATTTAACTTTTATTAAAAAAAATGCTTTCATATTCTTCATATGTATTGGGATGGAGAAACATAATATCGCTGATTAACAAGTCAATTTATTCTAAAGGTTTAACAATAGAAGAGATGTTGATCAGTTGTTGTGTTTTGAGTATGAAAGTTCAGTCTTGGTCTGCTATCTTACTCAACAGTACAACGTTATAAATAACAAAACAACATCAATTTCCCCTTCATGAAAAAAGATGGGTTCCTGCAGACTAATTTCAGCTATATATCTTTAGTGGTTGAGCTCTTTTATCCCTGTTTTTTTTAGCTGCAGAGACCACCATATCGATTTTGATGCCAAAATTACGGAGATCAATGTAATGTAACATGCTCCATACCTGTAATGCTTTTTTTTATTCTCCAAATTTAATTTTAAATTTGTTGACTATAGATCATTTAGACACCATTATATCGTAGCCTAATGAACTAATCTGCAACACTTCTTTCTTTCTACTTTCACAACTTCAGTACTAAATATCCAAAAAAAAACTATGAATCATGGCACTTCTTTCATTAATCTATTTATATTAGTTCTAGAGGCCTAGCAGAATACCTGTCTGTTGCCTTGATCTGACCATAATAATTCTAGATCTGATAATAACAAACACTATATCCTGTCTTGATTTGATAATAACAAACATTGTATCCTGTCAGCTTTCTATTTTGAAGTTTCTAATAATACAAAGCTGATACATTCACGATTTTCTTCAGTTACACATTGATAAAAACATGTCTAAAATTGCTCAGATTTAAAAACTGAGGGTTGTTAGGAGTTAGTATCGCAAAAGGGCCTTCAGTGTAGTGGTTGGGGCTTCCGAGTAGCAACTCTCAGGTCCCAGGTTCGATCTCCAGAGGGGATGAATTATGGCCTGGGTTAAAAAAAATCCCCTCGCCTCTCCGCAATCTCAAAGCAAGAGTTAAGGTCCGGTCCGGTCACGGGTAACGGTGATAAGGGCGGGTCCGGCTCTCACAGGGATCACGTGGCCCTCGTGTAAGGTACAAAGAAGGGTTCGGGGGTTGCATGAGAAGGTCTTCTTCTTAATGCAATGTCTCGGGAGTGGTTTTACCCTCCGTGGGTCGAGTTTTTTGTTAGGAGTTAGTACCTGTTAAAACTCCACATTTCATAGCCTATTTATGATTTTTTAACTAACAAATATAAATACAATTAAGATCCGGTTATACCTGGCTTAGTATAGTAGCTCATTCTTGTAAGAATCTAAATAAAGAGTGCTGCCGTGATCAACCTAAATACTTCAGCTTTCATTTTTTTTTAATAGAAATCACATGTATGATTCTTGCTCGTGGTACAAGACTCATTCATGCCTATTGAGTACTAATAGTGTAACCTTACGTGAATACATTGCAGATTTCCCTCTTTAATTTGCAGAGGCACTAGCATTACTAATGGGCACTAGGGCAGGTGGCAATGTCTATGATCATAACCACTTAGAGGTCGCCAATGAAAGTACCTTGGTTTTTCGTTTGATGATGAATCAAAATTCATGTAGCTATACTTATTCACTTCTCTTCTATCTAACCATGTTGTATATATGTTTGATTTTTAGTTCACTGTTCAGAATTCAATACAAGTATCTGGGAACAACTTATTGTTTGCTTACTCTTGGTTGATGAGTACAGTAAAGAAGGTAAGGATGAGACCTTGTTTTCTTTGACAGGCAACTCGGAGCAGAGTATCCCACCTGGCTTGTTGATATAGCACATCGAACAAGAGACCATCCATGAAGGTTAAAGATAGGTTATAGTATTTATTTGATTGCAGATGCAAGTTTAAACAATGAACTGCTTGCATAAAAGAAAATGTCACAAATTTAATCAAAATGATATGACGGTGTATTATTCATGATTTGTTTTTCTAGAATTCGGATCCATAGCAAAGCACGGGTGTAAGGACCGAAGGTGTACCGAGAGGGGGGGGGGGGGGGGTGAATCGGTAAGCCGCCCACGATTCCAACTAGTTGGATTTTCACTACTTGAGTCTAACAAGATAAGCAACCTAAATAATTCTAGTAGGCCAAGACCCTACACATGCTAGTGTTCATGATAAGATAAAGTGCGAAAGCCAAACACACTAGCCTATGCAAGCCACAATTCACCCTATTCACTAGAGCACATAATTGCGGAATAGTAAAGAGAGAGTCAAGGAATGCTCATGATTTTTTTCCCGAAGGCTCGGAAGGATCTTGCAGGGTCCCGGTCCCTCCCGTCATAAAGTGGAGTTCTCATCCATGAGCCCGTAATCACTCCTAGAGTGAAGACACGGTATGTGTCACCGCTGCATAAAGCACAAGCTCGCCTCCCTCGAGAACTTGCCAGACTCCCCGAGCCGACACGGGTGCTCACTAGCGATGCCCCTTTCACTGGCGGGCTTAAACCGTGTACAAACGTGTGATGGCCTTTATAACCGATCACGATAGGCTCGATCACCGACACCTAACTGGTCTAGATTTCATCATAGACCAAGAGTAACAATCTAGATCACACCCTCAAGGACACTCTAGACTTAGATGTGCAAGATGCTCAAGTTACTCTTCACTAGCACTGTCAAGATATCCAATATCCTCTCTTAGTGCTCTCCTCTTTTCCTCTTGAACTGATCGTACGGTCCGGTTACCTGACCGTACATTCCGGTCTCTATAGCTCCTGCACAGTCAGATTCCTCGCTGGAAGTCCCGGACAACTCTCTATAGTGACCGTACAGTCCGGTCTCCACTGACCCCTCTGTCCGGTCTCTATTTCCAGAAGCCGAAACTTGTCGTCCTCACTTGACTTTGTTTCCCGGCTTTTTCGAACAGCTCCTTGGCTCCTCCAGTATCACCTAGTGCTTGTGATTTCACCGAGCAACCTTACACATCACCGACTAGACATGACCTAAGAGAATGACCTAGATCTAGACCCCCTTGATAGTCCGGTTTTTCCTATGGACTCAAAGCCCTAACAACTAGACAAGTGTTCTAAACACTTGCACCATAGCTTGTTCTTCACTTTAATCCATCTCCATCAACCCTTAGACTCTATCAAGTTCACAAGCCTCCATGCTTGTGGTCATTGTCATCTATCGCCAAGGCAACCATCATTCGTAAGATTTATAGTAGGGTTAAGTGATGGTTCCTACATAGACAATACTCATGTAGATATTAGCCCGCAATTTCATAGTTGTCATCTATCATCAAAATATCCATACCTTGGGGATCCAATCACCAATGGTCATGAAGCTTATAATCTCCCCCTTTTTGGTAATTGATGACAACCACTACTTAATCAAAAACTTGATCAATACATAATTGGGCTAAATGAACTACACGAAGATCAAGAGAAACCATAACACCATATGAGAGTAACGCATAAGGTCCTACTCAATCAAGCATCATCTAGAGATACAAGGAAAAGAGTGAAAGACATACTCTAGATGAAAATGCATGCATGTTATGGCAATATATATAAGGAAAGCATAAGGACATGCAATGCAAGACATGAATGATGAGATGCAATAAGTTAGCATGGCAATGCATAAGAATTAAGAACAAGCAATCATCATCATGATATCATACACAGGCATACAAGATAATTAATGAATACAAGGCACTGCATATGAAAATAACCCAAGTGAGATTAAAATGAGTCAAACACAAGCGAAAGAAAGTCATGACTCATCAAAATCCACGAACAATGAATACCTCCATCAAAATAAGATCCAAATGTATCTATCTCCCAAAAACCTCGTATGCTCCCCCTAGATACAAGCTACTCTCGATCGCACAAGATCACACTCCTACTCCCTCTAGACCTAGGATCTTCTCCCCCTTTGGCAACAAGCACCAAAAAGTGGAAAAGATGAACATTTATACGCTCGTGATCGAAGGAAGTGGTGCAGCGACGTCCTCTGAAGGCTCTGCTCCAGGCTGCTCCTGAGGTGTATCCTGCTGTGCTCCCTGAGCCTGTGCCGCCTGAGCATCCAGCTGCTCAAAGAAACCAAGGTCTACAGACGACTCAGACCCATTGTCCTATGCTGCTGGAGTGACTGTGGCAGTCTCCTGAGCTGAAGTCTGGAGAAGTATGAGATCTGTCATGTCCTGCTGAGTGAAACCTCCACGGACTAGATCCTCTGCTACTTGAGAAGTAAGCATGGTGACTATCAGTAGGAAGGGAAGCTGTATCTCTCTCTGAGGCCGGCTGGGAGTCTACACGAGTAGTGTGCACAATGTTTGAAAACAGACTCCTAGCAGGTAAGTGCTGGGTGGTGGACGCTGATACGGGGGAGAACTGAGCTGAAGGAAAAGTCTGTCCTGCTCCCCCTGTCGGTAGGACACCTAAGATAGATAACCCACTGGACTGAGCTGTCATCAAAGCTGTGAAGGGTCCTGGCTGAGTCGGCAACTGCTGGTACTGAGGGAACACTAAAGGTGCTGGCTGCTGACCGGCCTACCTCTGGATCAACTCCGTCATCTGAGTCATCAGGGTTGTAAGTAGTGCAGTCTGTTGCCTCTGAATCTCTGCCTGGCTCTTGATGACGTCCATCATCTAGCGTCTGTCCTCTGACACACTCTGGATAAACTCTTCCAGCCGTCCTGCTAGTGCTGCCACAGTGACAGCGTACTCAGACTATGAACCTGTCGGCTGGGGAGGTGCTCCTGTACTGGATGACTCAGGAACCATCGTCTTTGGCTGAGCTGCCTGCTCGTGTGGTACTGGCGGTGACTCGTGCTCCTCCTCTCCTGTCTGCTGGCTAGAGGCCGATTGTGATCCCCTGGGGACTCGAGGTGCGTAGTTGGTGGTCACCTCAGGTAATGCCTCGTACTGCTCCTCCGTCACTAGGCCCATCCTCCTCAAGAGATAGCAGATGTATGGACCATAGACCAAGTGACGTCCTCCAACCCTCTCTGAGATGACTTCTTCCATCTCTCCTATAAGCAAATCTACCAAGTCAAAAATCTGCCTCCTCAAAATAGCTGCTATAGCACACTGGTGTAAGAGTATGAACTCTTCTTTGTAGCCAGACCTCGGGATGATAGTCCTGGTGACTATCGCTCTCATCACCTTTGCCTTGCAGTAAGTCTCACAAGGCCTCTCTCAAAGCCTGGTGTGTGTGGAGGTGGGAAAGCAATCAACACTAAGTCGTCTGAAGGTAGCTTCCCGCCCTGAGGTCTATGGGGTGGTGCAAGTGTACTGTAGGCACTCCTGTAAAGCTGAAAGTATGAAGCCAAGAGTCCTACGTTAGCTATCAAATCATGTCTGGTCACACGTTGTGGCTTCCCTCTGAACAGGAATCAGAGCTCTGAGCGATCTCTGACAACCCACAGTATGGCATAGAACTCTAGCACCACGTCCTCTCTGAACCTGTGTGGAGCAGTAACTAGCTCTACTAGCCCTGACAAGTACGTGAAATACTGCTCCATCTCTGTGCCGGTGGCCCTCCTCATGGTCTCGTAGGTAGTGTACTGCTATAGCACAAAAAGTCTGTCCTTGCCCTTCAGGCTAAGGTAACGTCTCAGGCCCTCTCCAATCCTCCTCTGAAGGCCAGTCCAGTACCTCTCTCCAGCAGCGGGGTCTCTGGGGACTGGAACCCACTGCTCAAAGGGGACCAAGCGTAGAACCTTAAGGTCCTTTGCAGGAACCTAAAGTATATCTGGCTCTCTAGCTGCCTGTGCCAGAATCTCCAGCCTCCTCGTGCGCACTGCGCAGGTGCACCTCGGGTCTCCTGTCTGGTGAGTTGTCCTCTGGGGAACAGTTTGCTCAACCTACTGCTCAAGCTCCTTCTCCTCTGACTCCTCAGACTCTGATTCAGAAGTCTCCTCCTCTGACACCTCCTCCTCGGACTCCTCCTGCTGCTGCCTGGAGGATTCCTACTCCGCAGTTCTCGACGACCTCTCCTGACGAGAAGTCGGAGTACGCTGCGGCCACGGCGGTGGTACAACTCCAACTGCCAGAGGGGAAGTCCTCTGTCTGGTGCTCCTCCTTAGACCCTGTGTGTCTCGAGGCTGCTCTAGAATCAGCCGTGTCCCTGGTGTCCTCCGTGACTCCTCCATGGCATCTAAGTGTCTAGCAACCCTCCTGGCTCTCTCAGACATAGGGTCCAGTCTCTGTCTCTTCTTGCCCTTGGGCTTCTCAGGCATCTTCCCCTTTCCCTTGTCCTGACCTGAACCTGTCATCTCTGCTGACTGCTCTGTTGTAACTGCACGCACGTAGGTATAGATAGGATGAGCATAGACCCTATATAAAACTACAAGCAAAGCATCGCTAAGAAAGAATGCGCAATAGAAATCCTAGTACTGAATGAAGGACATGATCACTAGGCAAATATGCAACGTAACAACAGTGATCATCGACTATATGGGGCTGGTGCGAGTCATCTAGTGTGCAGTCAAATAATGGGCAATAAATCTAACTGTAGATTAAACAGGAGATAAACCCTAGACAGGCATTCAACAGATAAGCATGAAATTAATTGTATCTAGGTTGAGCCAATTAATCAATTAATGCAACTAAAAGATGGGAAATTTATCTAATTGCATCAATTAACTAAATTGCTCGGAATTTAGGGCATATATCGATGAAAGAGGGATTAGCACGATACCCTGAAGGTCATGAAGCCGAAGACAAACGCCGAAGATGAAATCACATGACCGGTCGCCTAAAAGATGAAGTTTTTGGCTTGCCAGCAATGGCGATGGAGGGAGAAAGGGGGAACCTTTTCCCTGGCAATCGGCAGAGAAGGGGGAAGCTGCTGCTCGTGGGGCTTGTGCATGGGGAGAAGAGGTGAAGGCGGCGGCTCTGTGTTGTCGGTGGCAAGAGGAGGGTGAGCACCGGCGGAGGCACTAAGGTTGGCGGCGCGAGCAAGAGGCGGTGCTAGGGTTTGTGCAGACGTGCGGCTGCGAGCTGGTGTGGCAGGATGAGCACGCGGCTATGCGGGAGACAGCGCGGGAGCTTGACAGCGGGGAGGCAATGTCGGCAAGTAGGCAGGTGCGGCGTCGTCGGTGCTCTCGACATGGACTCGGCGGAAGAAGATGAACAAGGAAGTGTCCAACTGATTTTGACCTAGGTCAAAAAGGCATCAATGACCGAGATCGAAAGGGAATCAATCGATGGCTCAGATCAGGATTTGCATCGCGCGATCAAGCGAACTGACCGGACGATCCGCTCTCTCGACGGGACTATCCGGTCATATTGGGGTCTGCTGGCCTACTGCAGACTGGACGGTACGGTCTCTAGGACCGTTCTGTCCAGTCTCTACGACCAGACTCCCCCTAGGCATTGTGCCCAGTGCCACTGATCGAACTGTATGGTCTAATGACCGGACCGTATGGTCACTTCAGAAAACTGCTGAGTTAATGATTTTCTCCATTTTCTAAGTGCCCTTGCTAAACACTCAAACAAACACCGTACTTGGAATATAGAGGGAACTCATAAACACTCCTTTTCAAATAGTGGCACTCTATTTCCTTAGAGTTTTCGTAAATGCCAAATGAAGAATCGAGCAAATAAGGTCCAAGGCAAATAAGAACCAAAGGGGTATGTATGAGCCTTAGTCCATGAACTGCACGAGTAGTTTTAACCTTGTAGTTCATAAGAGCTTGCTCAATGGGCATGAAGCACAATCGTTTTCTTTGGTCACACTTATAGAGATGTAATCTCATATAGAGCATGAGATACAAATATCTCCAAGTGAGACAAGCCTCCTTTGTGTTTCCTATATGATGCATGCAACAAGCATTTTACATATACAACAAAAGTAAACATGCCATATGAATGCAAGCAATATTAAAAACAAGACACAAAGAAAACCTAACAATGTCAAGTTTGAACCCCTCCCAAGCTTACTCACTATAAGCCATGCCCTTGCCTTGAGAGAAGTCAAACCACCATCTCAAGCACTCCCCCTTGCTTATAGCTATCTTAGATGGGTTAGATATTGACTAGTTTTTATGTGTTTTTCTTTTAGTTTTTTACACATGCATGGATGCAAAGCATACTAGTCACAAAGGAGTCCTAATTACCATGCAATACCAAAGAGGAAAAACACACTACAACTACCAAGAACAAACACGGTTACCTCCCTCATGAGTAGTTAGTGCGTTGAGGTCCATATCACTTGTGGTGGACTTTACATGATCTTCATGAAAGCGCTCAGTCCACCACCATCGCCATCTAGGTCTTGTTCTTGGGCACCCACTTGTACGTAGCCGATCTCTCAAGATCAACAATGCACTTAGGCACTCATATGCTCTTAACCTTTCTCTTCTTGTTTGGTGGTCTCAAAGCCTTAGCTTTCACCTTGTCATCCTTATTCCTAAAAAGCTTGAAATGTGTGTTCTCATGAAACAAGTTAGCATTAGGCAAAACAATAGAACTTTTCACCATGGGACAATCCTTGGTGGCGTGGCCATCCTTGTAACACCTCTCGCAATAGTAGTCGTCGGCGAGAAGGGGTTTGATCCATGCGGGAATGGAATCACTCGTCCCTATGATGTCAATGGCGGCGGGATATGAGTCAAGTCGCCGGTGGGAGACATTGTTCACAAGGTTCCTCCCAAGAATCTCCTTGTGGATGGCTCTACCACATGTGAGCCTCTCAAAGTCGTCCATCACCATCTTCCTCTCTTCTTTCAGCTTGTGATATTCCTCCAAAACAAATGGCTCAAGAGAAGAAACCTCAACCGAGGTGGTTAGTTCATCATACATAATAGAAGCATCACTCTTTGATGAACTAGAGGAGGGAGAGGCAAGGTTCTCAGCATTGATGGCCTCGTAAGTGATCTTAGGGGCCTTGTACTTCTCATGAAGCTCTACATGATCACCTTTGAGTTTGTCATAACTCTTGTTTAGAGCCTCATGAGATGTGACAAGGTCCTTGAGCTCACACTCAAGCTCACCAACACGGTCTTTAGCCAACTTACACTCTTTTCTTACCACATCCAACATTTTAGATTTCTTGACAACGATATTACGGGCTTGCTCAAGTATACTCCAAAGCTCGGCACATGAGAGCTCCTCATCATCGCTGCTCTTATCCTCACTCTCCCCAAGTTGGCTCGCGGCTATGAGGCATGTGGGAGGTGGAGGAAGAGCTCGTGGAGGTGTGGTCTTGATCATGGCTAGGTCGGCCACTTCTTTATCACTTGAGGAAGAGGACTCATCACTTGAGTTATCACTTGTCCACTCTCCAACAAGGGCCTTGTGAGAAAATTTCTTCTTGTAGTCTTGAGCTTTGCCTTTGCCTTTGCTCTTGTCCTCGTTGAAGTATCTTCTCTTCTTTTGCTTGGCCTTGGGGTCTTCTTGTGCTTCTTCACTTGAATCTTGTGACTTGAATGCTTCTTTCTTGGGCTTTGGGCACTCTCGGACAAAGTGATTCTTTGAGCCACAATTGAAGCACTTGCCCCTTGACTTGGAAATAAACTTGTTCTTAAAGTTCTTCATCTTCTTCATGAGAAGAGCCAAGTCCTCGGTCAAGTCACCTTCATCATCATCTTCTTCATCATCATCCTCAATGATCACCTTCTTCTTGTTCTTCTTGCTCTTGCTAGTTTCTTGCTTGTCAGCCGATAGAGCAAGGTCAGATGGTTGAGAATCATCCAACCCCAATTGGTAGCTCTCGAAGGCGGTGATCTTGCCAAGCACATCCTTTATGGTCTTGGTCTTGAGGTCACCTTGCAAGATGAAGGTGATGATGGACTCATACTTGGAGTTCTTGAATAGCCTTAAGAATCTTCTTATCATCTCAACGGGCTTCATCTTGAAATCATCCCCAAGTGCATTGATCTCCTCCACTAGAACATGAAAATGAGAATAAACAGTGTTAGCTCTCTCATGTGGCAATCTAGTGAAATTATCATACTTGTTCTTTAGCATATAGTATCTCTCCTCTTTGACATCACTGGTGCCCTTATAGAGCCCCTGAATCTCAGTCCAGAGATCATGTGCTGAGGAACTAGCATCTAGCTGAGCAAAAATATCCTTAGAGATGCAAACAAACAGAGCATTCTTGGCCTTAGTATTACACTTAATATAATCAGGCTCAAGTAGGTTCGCATCCGCATCGGACTCATGAGTGGCCGTCCATATCTCTGAATCAAGAGACTGAAGGTAGGCTTGCATGTGAGCCTTTTAATAAGCATAGTTCTCACCATTGAATATGGGAACATTCCCTGCCTATCCCAGCATCCTTACTCAAGGCGGTGAAGCCTCAAAGATGAGCATTTGGCTCTGATACCACTTGTAAGGACTGAAAGCATACCGAGAGAGGGGGGGGGGGGTGAATCGGTTAGCCGCTCACGATTCCAGTTACTTGGATTTCCACTACTTGAGTCTAACAAGATAAGCAATCTAAATAATTCTAGTAGGCCAAGACCCTACATATGCTAGTGTTCATGATAAAATAAAATGTGGAAGCCAAACACACTAGCCTATGCAAGCCACAATTCACCCTAGTCACTAGAGCACACAATTGCAAAATAGTAAAGAGAGGGTCAAGGAATGCTCATGATTTCTTTCCCGAGGTCTCGGAAGGATGGCGCCTTCCCCTAATCCTCATTAGACCACTCCCGTCGGAGTCCCGATCCATCCCGCCACAAAGTGGAGTTCTCGACCACGAGCTCGTAATAACTCCTAGAGCGAAGATATGGTGTGCGTCACCACTACACAAAGCACAAGCTCGCCTCTCTCGAGAATTTGCCGGACTTCCCGAGCCAACACGGGCGCTTACTAGTGGTGCCCCTTTCACCGGTGGGCTTAAATCGTGTACAAATATGTGATGACCTTCACAATCGATCATGATAGGCTCGATCACTGACATCTAACCAGTCTAGATCTCACCATAGGCCAAGAGTAACAATCTAGACCATACCCTTAAGAACACCCTAGCCTTAGATGTGCAAGATGCTCAAGTTACTCTCCACTAGCACTCTCAAGATATCTAATATCCTCTCCTAGTGCTCTCCTCTTTTCCTCTTGGATCCTACCAAATGCTCTTAGGTATTCCACTGGTCAAGAGAGGTCTCCAAGACCCCAGCAACGAAGTTATATAGGCTCCCGACCTCAAACTAGTCGTTGCTCCACGAATTCACCTTTCTGGACGTACTGACCGTATAGTCCGGTCTCTCCCAGACCGGACCATCCGGTCACTCTGGTAACGGCTCTCCTAGCCGTTGGCTCAACTGTGTCCAGGCAAATTCCTCATACTGACCGGACTGTCCGGTCAGTAGACCGGACCGTCTGGTCTATACAATTGTCGGACATGTTCGACACATCAGACATCATCGTCGGACTACAGAACGTTGGCTTCCTCTCTGCACTGTTCCTCAGCTGAACTGATCGTACGATTCGATCACCTGACCGTACCGTCCGGTCTCTATAGTTCCTGCACAGTCAGATTTCTCGCTCCTCGCTAGAAGTCCCGGACAACTCCCCATAGTGACCGTATAGTCCGGTCTCCACTGACCCCTCTGTCCGGTCTCTATGTCCAGAAGCCAAAACTTGTCGTTCTCACTTGACTTCGCTTCCCGGCTTCTCTGAACAGCTCCTTGGCTCCTCCACTGTCACCTAGTGCTTGTGATTTCACTGAGTAACCTTGCACATCACCGACTAGACATGACCTAAGAGAATGACCTAGACCCCCTTGATAATCCGGTTTTTCCTATGGACTAAAAGCCCTAACAACTAGACAAGTGTTCCAAACACTTACACCATAGCTTGTTCTCCGCTTTGATCCATCTCCATCAACCCTTGGACTCCATCAAGTTCACAAGCCTCCATGCTTGTGGTCATTGTCATCTATCGCCAAGGCAACCATCGTCCATAAGATTTATATTAGGGTTAAGTAATGATTCCTACATAGACAATATTTATGTAGATATTAGCCCACAATTTCATAGTTATCATCTATCACAAAAATATCCATACCTTGGAGATCCAATCACCAATGGTCATGAAGCTTACAACGGTCCAATAGGCTAGTCCTTATCTCTAAATTTCTCAACCTGAAGCTATTGCAATGATGCAATGCCACATTTAACCTAACCAAAAGCTTCTTTTTTATGTTTATGTTTGGGACCATGATTACTGATTAGGCTCATTATCCATCGGTGCTCCGTGTCTGTGAAGATTATTTTAGATGACAAATATTTTTAGGATGTGTGCAAATAAAAATGTCACACTTAAAAACATTTCTTAATATAAGTATTTGAAATTAGATGTTACAATTGCTATATTTGAAATGCAGAGAATCTTTTCGGATGTATTGCTGTTTGTATGATATAAACATAGCTATATCTAAGTTAATATTACACGTATAGCCATGCACACAAGAACAACATCGCTTTTTCACTTATTAATATTTAGGTATGTTTGAATATATGCAGCTTTCTTTATTTGTGTCTAAAAAAACATCAAACAGGGTCATCAAGTCAGAAAATCATCAGCACCGGCATATTTTCTAGTTATATTAATAAGAAATAAGAAGGCGTACACATGTTTTTTCTTTTCTCATCAATGAAATGGATACCTCAAGCAACCATGCACATATTATTTAGAGCAAATTACTTATTTCCTCCCCAATCTCTTATTTTCCCTCAACCAAATCAATTTACAGCATATATTTCAAATTTAATATTGGATCTTTTTTATGTCTATAACATTAGATCTCATCATATGTTAACTTTTGTCTTGTGGACAAGTTTTGGTTATATGTTGGAAGTTGGTTTGGACGGGGGCAAATAAGGGAGAGATTATAGGTTGGGAGAAAATAAGTAATTTTCTCAATTGTTTAATAAACAATTTAACATTTCTTAAGAAAATATTATGATAATATTGAACAATATAACAAAACGGTTAAAGCAACCCAATAACTTTTTTGGACCACTAAAGAAATCATGGAAGTGAAACATAACAAATTTTAAACAATATACTCCGTTTTTTATTGTTGCCGGTCAGTTAAAAAATGAATAGGTGGACGACAAACATTTGCGAATGGACAAGTAGTTGTTAGAACTTTCAAAAATTATTTAAAATTGCACTTAACATTTGGTGCTCCATTTCTATACAAAGCTAAAAATTTGTTGGGCTCAGGTATCTCGGCCCACTCAACCGACGATGCTGGGTTGGGTCGGGCTGCGCTTGGCGGGTCTCTCAACGGAACGGGTCGGCCTGTAACGGCAAGCTGTAACAGAGGACAAGGACTGAAAAGCAAAAGTCCAGTGGTGTCCGTGTCAGAGTACCAGAGGAAAAAGTAGAGCACGTGTCGAGGTCGCATTGCTTCCCTCGCCTGCGCTTCCCGCCTTCTTTTCTCATCCCGTTCCACCAGCCACCACCACAAGGCAAGCCAGAGCCCAAAGCCTTCAACCACTCCACTGTCTCTGAGCTCTCTCCCTCGACTTCTTCTCCCACCGACCCGAGGCGAGGCGACGCGGCGGCAGAAGGAAACCCTACCGCACCGGAGAGGAGAGTGGTCGAGAGCCGGAGCCACCAACCATGCGGCGCCGCCGGGACGTGCAGATTCCCGAGGCCTTAGAGCTCCTGATGGGCAAAGGTTCAAATTTCGCACTTCAAATCGCAATCTGTCCCTCCCCTAAACCCTCTTCCATCTCCAATCTCCATGACCGTGAGTGCTTCTTTCCTGCTCATGGCTGCGTGCAGACCAAGACAAGTGGCCTGAGGAGGCGAGGTTCATCGTCACTGCCTCCTTCGGCGACGTCCGCAGCCTCAAGGGTAACCCACACGCCCCTACCTCTTTTCCCCCTCCCCCTCTCTGTCCCCGCCCTTCTCTGTATGCCCGATGTTCCTCCACTAGGACCCAAGGTCGCCTTTTTTTCTTTCTCTCTGAGTTATCTGAGATTTGGAATTGGACGTAGGAGGGAGGATTCCATCGAAATGTTAGGGTTTAATACACTGAACTGATGTTACCTTGATCTTGTATTAAGATTAATTTGGAGCATCTGGCTTGTTAGCCCTTACAGATTTACATAGATGAAGAAAATGAAACATGGGAGTACTAAAATTTGTGAGGGATTGATGCTTTTCTTATGTATGCTTTATTACTACTAAATAAATTTGATAACTTGTACTACTTCCATAGTTCCATATATGTCTACTTAATAATAACCTCAAGTTTGAACGTTGACCTTGTACTGGTTCTGTTTTAAACAAAATTGTGACCAGGGATGTTTGCTCTGATCATTTTCTATAAAAAATGTTAGATTCTCCTGTTTTATACAGCCATTTCTTTATGATCCATCTCTGCTAAATTGTTCTCTTGTTCTGTTTGTTTTCTCATTCTGGTTGCTGAAGAGATAGCCAAGAGCATGGACAAGAAGGGCAAAGGGATTGAGGTCACCGTGGCCAACACCAACTTTGTTGGCACTTCTGCCCTCCATGCCGCTTGTGAGTCGGGCAATCTCCCTGTAATCCGCTATCTGGTCGAGGAGCTCAACATGGACATCAACAAGGCTGACACTATGCGAGGTGACCAACCAGAATTCACAACATTCAGTATTTTTCACGTTAATATGTGGTATCTGATCCCATTTAACAAACATTGCATTGGGCATGTACCATGTGTTCATGTTGCTAGATTTTACACCTGCGATGCATGCCGCATTCAATGGAAACCTACCTGCCTTGAGGTTTCTTTTTGATCATGGCGCTAATCTGCAATACGCGCATAAGAAAATCACAATTCTCCATGGAGCTATTGAGAAAGGTATGGTATAGACAAAGCTTGGCCACTGATGTGTTCATAGTATCTATAGCTATGATTATTTCTTATCTGCCACCTGATCCTTCTCGGTCCTTCCACTATGAGGACCAACATTTGGCCTTTCCTTAGTCATTTTGATGGAAATGCTGCCATTTAATGTTCGTGATCTTCGTCATTGTCTTGTTTCCTTGTTTTGTTCTGGAACTAGAATTACCTTCCAGCAATAGAGTTTATATATGTCTGAGACTTAAGTTCAATCTGGATGGACATGCTAATATAGTGATTTTGATTTTTGTAAACTGAATGGCAAAAGGGTCGTTATTCTTATTGGTTTTATTGCTGTACTTTTGCTGCTATAATTTGTAACACAGCCTCAGCTTCTTTTTTTTTTTTTTTTTTTTTTTTTTTGCGGGGAACACAGCCTCAGCTTTATGAGGATATGTCAATCAATGTGTGTATGTTGATTAGTCTCAGAAACTGTTGAGCATGTGTCACAGTGCAATTCAAATGTTCTGCCTTCTGTTATGTAAAATTCCCATTCATCATCTATGTCTTGTTGTTTGTAGGTGTTGTATTTGTTCAATCATATTACATATCCTTCACAGTATTTCTGGCCACTAAAGCTAGATATCTCCTTAGGTGATATATGTTAATAAGCTAGTGTGATAAATTTTAGTGTCTCATGTATTTTCTTAAGGGGCGTGTGACCTAACTTTTTATGCTATTTCTTGTGGGTTTCATCTCTAGCCCACCTCAACTTACTTGGGCTAAATGTGCAATCTAACTGAACCAATTCACCCTACCTTTAGATTTTTTTTAAGTTGTCTCGAAACTTTTATTCATTAGACATTGCTATGACCATCCTTTCCATATCTTTTTTCAGGTCAGCCTGAAACAATAAAATTTCTGCTTTCTAAAGGAGTTCGCGATGATTCTGAATCATCTTTCATGACCCCATTGGAACTTGCTGCTTTTAGAGGATACCCAATTATTCTGAAGATGTTGTTGGAGCACGGTGCAGATGTAATTTGCCAAATATTTTCTTTTTGTTGTTCCTCAACATTAGTTCTGCTATATTTTCCCCTCAAAGCTCTGTGCTTCGTTACTATTTCCCACTGTTCGCACTATCATTCTCAGTTCTTCAGGGCTGTTGATGTGTGCATCCATACATCAACAGCTCTGAGACATTGATGTTCATACAAACAAATGGGAGCACAGGAGGAACTTGTAACCTGCACTCGAATAAAAGAAGTGCATTCTTATATTCTTCCTTTCCAAATTCTCTTTTCTAGGATTTTCTCGTCATGTTAGCATTGATGTTGATGCTCTTTTCGTTCTTCCAGCCCAACAAGCATATTCTGCAATTTACACCTTTGGAGATGGCATTAAGCAATTCTTCTGTGCCTTGTGTAAAGCTATTGGTTCAGGTAGAATGTTCACTGATTTGGATTCTCATGTTATATTTCTAACTGATGTTCAGTCTTATTATGTTTGCGCCAATGACTGTATGATTCCTTCATCTTCTCTAATTACATTTTATAGGCTGGTGCTGATGTGAACGGCTCTAGATCCTTCCATCCTCTGGCAAAAGCTGCAGAAAAAGGCTTAACTGAAGCTATCAAGTGCTTGGTGGAAGCTGGTGCAAATGCTAATGTTCCCGACACAGTGAGGCTTCTTGCAAGCAGCTTGACTTTATATCTTTGATAGTGCTGTCTGACACACATTTAGACAACAGTTTGTTTTCTTCTCTTTTAGTTTTCAATCCTGCTTTCTTTGTTTGCTCTCCAGTTTGGCAGACTGCCAATAGAGTTGGCTGCTGAGTATGGTACATGGGAAGATGTTGAGATTTTATTTCCTGTCACCTCGGCCATTCCAACCGTGCCAGATTGGAGCGTTCATGGGATAATTAGTCATGTATACATGGAAGTCTTGGAACGAGAGGTATGTTGTTGTAACGATATGCTCAATCTTCAAAGCTGTGGTCTATGTGTTTTCTTGTGCTTTGTTGGTGATAAGTGGGTGTAACAACTTGAGCCTTGGGTACCAACGATGTGTGACATGTGACTTGTGATCCGTGATCTAACATATGCATACGTGCATTTGCATGCATGATACATCTGCATTGCGCATGAACTTTCTTCCCATATACATAATGTTTTTTAACAATGCTTTCTTGAACAACTTTTTTTTTGTGAAATTGTGATTAGTAAAGTAAGATACAGTTAAAAAGAACATATACAATTTTCTTTCTTACAGAACATGCTTCAGGAGCACCATACACTCATATTTATATATCTGAGACTTGCAAAGTAAGACCAGGGATTCTTAAGTAGTTCATCAATTAAAACTGTTTCACATATTCTTCACCTCAGCTTATTGACGTTAGATTAGATTGCTGCCTACATGCATATACGGATCCTTGGATTTATTTCTCTCTCAGTTTACCGTGCTTTGTTTAGGATCCTGAAATCGTCAAAAAGAGGAAGTGCGACCTGAAGAGACAAGCAGGCGACGCATTTAGAAAGCAGGATTATCTAAATGCATCAGTGGTCTACACACAGGTATGTTCCTAGACAACATGTTTGTTTGGAGGCACATGCCTGGATTGTGTTCCTCCTTTATTAATGATGTTATATGTGTATCATTGTATACTGGGTTTAATGTGCGGTTGCCTATGTTTGGATCCACTAGGCTGAAGGGGAAAAAAATACTCTGAAGCTGTTTTCATTGATCCCTTTTACATTCATTTTGGTGATCTTATTAGTTAACGTTGGGGTGATAACAGAAGACTTCCCAGGTTACCTTATTATACTCCAGACTCCTTAAAAAGGCGAACCCATATCTACTACACATTTAAAATCTGGACTGGCACTAACTAAAAAATGAAAGAAAGAACTGGAAAGGAGCAATAAATCATATCCCACTCCCTTTTGGGGGGAGGAATTCCTCATGCAAATTTGCTTATTTATCTACCATTTTGATTGTTAGCAATTATATTTGAGGAACAAATTACAAATGATTGGTCTAAATTGAGCAGCATATCTGGCAACAACAATTTGACAATGTTTAGTTCACCGCAGGCACTGAAGGTTGATCACTTTGATGGCATATTATTCTCAAACAGGAGTCTTTGCTGGCTTCGCCTTGGTGAGGGGGAGAAGGCTTTGGATGATGCAATGAAATGTGTAGAGCTGTGCCCAAAGTGGGGAAAGGCCTACTATCGGAAAGGAGCAGCTCTGATGCATCTGAAGGTGCAACAATCGAACGCAGCCTGACAATTTCTCTTACTTTTTATTTACTATTTGACTTGATGATGTACCTGTCTTCCTCAGGAGTATGAAAGTGCTTATAACACGCTCTCTCGTGGTCTGGAGTTGAACCCTGAAAGTGAAGAGATGGAGAAGTTATTTTGGTATGAGATCCATCTTTTCCTCCTATTTCTCTTCAATTGCATGACTTTGTCAGATCGGCCAATGTTGGGCATAATGCTACTTTGTTACAATACCTCGTCGAGCTTACTCTTTTTTTTCAGTGTTTCAATCAAACTGGTGGTTCTTGTAGGGAGGCGATGGATCTGAAGTAGCTGCTGCTTGCAAGAAGCTGACGCAAAAACTACAAGATCCTGATTTTGGTTTTGAATCATGTGTGTAAAGACGAATTAAACGCTTATAACTGTGTTGCCTCCACGGGTTACACCTTAGGGCTTAGGCTGCTAGATTCCGAACGATGATGTCTTTTGGAGTGACACGATCTTCGACTAACCGCGGCTAGCTGTGCACTCTGCTCTGTGTATAGAAGCATGTGACTGGATGATGAAGCTGTTAGCTGGGATGATAAATTGACACAAATGCCTGTTGTATGGATTGGAAGCATGTCACTCATGTTCGATGAGCAACAAGCGGGCGACAGTTGCTTTGCTTTGTTTGGTCCTTTGTGTATCCAGTTTTCTGCAGGACTGCACGGGTATATTTTGTATGCTGTTGACGAGAGAAATCAGTAACATTTTTTTTCAAACTCAGCTTATTGATTGAGGTTCGCTGGGGTCCATTTTGTTCGGCCGGAGATTTGCGCTCCACGCGATGCAATTCAAACAGTCTTACTCTAGTGGGCCAAAATGCGACTAGAATTTTATTTGGGCCTAAATGCCTCAACCACTTTCAGCTTAACATCCGGATTTTACGAATTCGAATGTGCTTCGCCTATTCTTGAAAAACTCGGCAAAAGATGCATTTTTTCCATCTATCTCCTCCAATTTGCTTCGGATCCAGCTGAGGTCGGAAGTCCGAAACAACCCAGTAAGATCAACAGCAACCAACCCCGCCCGCACCCGCAGGTCCAACGCTTACGTGCGGCTTCGATGTACCGGTGCATCGCAACGCGAACTCGAGCCGAAGCGTTCCGTGGTCGCTGTCGCCGCCGCGCATGCGAAAAAGCTGAGAAGCACAATCATATCGCGCCGTACCGTACCGAAGGAAGGAGCAAGTCAAGCGCCCCCGGGCATCACGGGCGGCGCCTTTCCGTGTTTTGTCCATTCTGACGACCGATTTTTCGCCGCCGCGCCGTGCGTGTCCTCGGCGTGATCCACCACCGGCCGGTTCCATCACCAACGGCTAAAAAAAAACCGTAGAGACGAAAAACAGAAGCGCACGCTTGTATCGGTTTTACCGTCATCTCCGAGAAAAAAAAAAACAAGGCGTTTGGAACTAGCCTTCAGAAATCCTGGCTCGTCCGTTCAATCTTCAATCGTTTGTACACAAAGAAAAAGCTGATGAAACCAATGCGTCAAGAAACCAACAAAAAACCCTACGAGTAGATGAGTACTAACAAACAATCTCTTGTCTCTCGTGTCACGCTTTTTGTTTTTTGTTTTGCAGGAAATTAAACTACTAGGAGGAAAATCACACGGGCGAGATGGATGAACTCAAGTGGAGATCGATCATCAAGCGCGAACTTTTTGGTGCTCCTTCGTGTGATGATGACGTTGGGACGATGCGAGGAAGTCGGGCATGCGGGCGTACCCGGCGAAGAGCTCCTCCCAGATCTCGGCGAAGGCGCGGAGGATGAGGTGGTGGTGCTGCGGCGAGTTGAGCGACAGGAACCGGAGCAGCAGCTCCCGCAGCTCATCGTCGCCCATGATCTCCTTCTCCACGATCATCTGCAGCATCGACCGCCGGAAATCACCCAGCGGGTCCGCCGACTCCTTCACCACCGCCACGCTCTCCTCCACGCGCCCCGACCCGCTGCCGTCGCTCACCGTCCGCCGGTGCCGCCTCACTCCTCCGCCGTGGCTGCTGTTGATCTTATTACTGGCGGCGGCGGCGGCGTCGTCTGCTCCGGCGGGGCCGCCTGATTCGGGCGCCGCCGCGGACTGGAGGAACCGGACGCTGCGCTCGAGGTCGCGGAGCTGGCGCAGGAGCGCGGACAGGCTGGGCGTGCTCTCGTCCACGCTGCTGCTGTGAGCGTCGGAGGCGGTGGTGTCGGAGAACGAGGACGGCCCGTCCGCCGCCGCCGTCTTGTTCTTCCCCGCCCTCCTTGTCCCCTTCTTGGTCGTCGTCGTCGTGCTGGTGAACGACATGGTGGTGGTCGGGGTGGACGACGCCGCCGCGTTGGGCGGCGTGGCCATGGGCGACTGCTTGTCGGAGCCGTCGGAGATGGAGACGGCCTTGGACCCGCCGCAGCCGCCGCACATGAACCCGCGGGCCTTCTTCCTCTTGACGCGCAGACCGCCGCCGCGACGGCGCAACATCAACATCATCGCCTTAATTAATTCGTGGAGAGCTTCTGGACTGACCGAGAAACTTGCTTGGGAGGATGTGCTCGTGCGTGTGTTTAGGCTAACGAGATGGAGATGGAAAGCTGGAATGGAGTGCTATTGCGAAGTTGCAAGGAGAGGAAAGGCGGAGCTTAAAAAGAGCGAAGGTATTTGATGGCTGCAGGTGCACGTTGCGTTTCCGGAGGACTGGTTCAGCAGCCATGCAAAGTCAAACGGCTATATTAGTTTTCGCTTTGCCGTGGAAGCGATCAGAGATTTATCAGGTGAAAACGGTCAGATATGAGAACGAAACTCAAACTTACCTGACGTCCATCCACTCCTGCCAACTGTTAACTTCATGTTGCTCAACAGTGAACTCGGTCCATATCTATGCTCCAACAAAACTGCATGCTAACTCGATTTTTCAACGGAAAGTGAAGTAAAGTTTGGTCTGCATACAAATGAAGCATCCTCTATGTTTTCATGTCCGAACACCTATCCATGAGTATTTGTGTACTTGATCAATTAAACATATTATTAAGTAGGCTCTCACTAATTGGTGTGTAGTAGCCTACACAAATGAGGTTGACATTTCTCAAACTCACATTCATGCACTTGCACTGGAAACGAAGGCACTGTGACCAGAAGACGGTAAATTACAAAAGTTTCGAAATCGCAGGACCCTAATTAAGAGCATATTGTTTAATTAAGTCGATGCATGGGCCTACAAACATTGATGAGATGTCTTTTTAATGGACAAAACAATTATAGAAGCGCGGACGTAGCCGAGCTAGAGCGGCTTTGTCCGGTTCCATCTGTTGACACATTTCCATCGCTCTAGGTAGGGTGTCATTAGGCCCTTTGAAAAGATGTCAAATCTGAAATCCGAACTGGATTTAAATTACGCATTTATATTAGTAACGCTGCATGAACAGGTGCCCCTGAATTTAAATACACATTTATATAGATGTGGTCGGTAAACTGCTATGTCGTCTTATCTCTTGTCTAATTACGCCACGCCGTGATCTCCATCTTATACAATTAATAATAGTACTGCTGTGACATCATCTATATGTTCACTTATGCATAAGTTTGTATGATATGGATTACCAGTGATATAGAATTTTGCTATAAATTGTCTAGCTAGTGCTCTCTCCATCTGTTGAGGAATATTAAGCATGTTTCATTTTTAAAACAATATAATAACCATTAATTACACCGTTGATGTGTATAAAATGTGATGTTATCACATTCATATTATAGATAGAAAAAAGGACATGTAAAAACGAAATGGAATACAACTGGTATTTTCAAACGGAGGAAGTAACCTCTCTAGTGCCAACTAATTTGTTAAGTGCAATGTAGTATGAATTGGAGAGAGATATTGGCCACTTGGCAATCAGTGCAAGTGTACATACTTTGCTGGTACCGCTGTCGTTGGATAAGCAGTCCTCGAAATCATGTTCGCGTCCGGCAAGCTAATAAACAAAAACGAAAGAGTGGAAGCTTTAGGTACCGCCATGATCGCAAGTGTCGCCTAAACCGCCCGCATGCAAGAGCGAGCACGGATTAGCTCACACACACTCGAGTCGGGGCCGGGAGTCGTTGATTGCTTGTACCGGTACTTCTGTTCGCTGTGCCGCATAGAACCTGCCAAACCGGCCGTGACCAGGCTCAACGACTTAAACTAGCACTATAGTACTAGTTGTGTAATAACGACCGAAGCCCTGCCTCCATTTGGACGATTCCTGCGCGTGTATATATATATATCTATGATGAGAGGTGGGCGACCAGAGGTTGATGAGGTCGAGCAACTTGCCGGGCGACACCCATCATCATTCTGTCTCGCCATTTGGCCGCGGTGGAGTCGATATCAATAGGCGGCTGCAAAACGCTGCGCGGGGAAAAGGCAGCGTCGCTCGATGGAATTGGAATTGGAATTGGAGTTGGAATTGGAATCGGAATCGGAATGGGCACCGGCCGGTGGAGTGGAATGCTGGGGGCAACTTGTTGGTGAGCGTGGCAGAGGAGTAGTGGCTGGCCTTTTCCTGCCAGGCGCACAGGCACAGGCGCTTTTCGATCGGGCCTTTCCCTTGGAATGCAAAAAGGGCTGGCGCCTTTTCGCTGCGGTGATCATTGATCACTGGTCAAATTACTCGGCTTTCCGGTCATGCAAACCAGAGTAAACTTAGCCTCGCGGAGACGTTGGAGTGGAATGTCAATCTGGCAAATTCGCTACTAGCAGCGTGATAATCGTGGGCAGTGTACTGGTGTCCCTGGTCTCAGAGCCTTTTTTATTAGTTAGTGTACGATATTCATCGGCCTCTTCCAAAAGAGACGATGAGGGGAGGCGAATAAATTCTTTTGTTTTTTTTGGCGGGGATATTGTACCGTGGCCCAATTGTTTCGAATGAGATCATTGTGGGCCTGCATCAGTGTGTATTTGGGCCTCCATAGATCTGTGTTTGAGCTCCTGTGATTGTGAAGCCCATAGGCCGGTGATTCCTTCTCAACTTTACCCAAAAACTACTTTTTACCTGTCTCTTGAACTAAAAAAACCTACTACAAGATAGCATATTATGGGCGAAGGATCCTGTAACGGATCGTTCATTTTTCTTGTCGAAGGTTCCAGTGAAAATATGTGTAAAAAATAAAGTATTCCACGCCATTTTCACCCTTTATTTGACGCCTGCTTTGCTGTCGCTGTGTGCCCTTTATTTGCGGCTTTGCCTGAGATGACACGTACTTTGCTCCTAACACTCCCTGTCAGACGTGAAAGGCGGATCTCCATTTTCACCGTCCCCATTTTCGTAGAGTTAAACTAGTTCATCTCCCCAGGTGATCACTTGGTTCCGCTGGACAGATCCTCGACGTGCATCGATCTTTGGCTCGCTTCTCCACCACTGTCAATTGCCGCCTCGTGCGTGTTCGACAAGGGAAAATGATGGGCATGTAGAAGAGGGAGGTGCACTAGCTACCGAGTAGATATGCGACTAAGAGATTCGCGTGCTTCTTAAGCAAAATTTTGACGGGTTTTATAGGCATTGTTTAGGGATTTGACCACTAATACTCCAAGGGGATAACTGTCATATGAAGTTAAATGGTAAAACGGTGGCACTAGGGAACCGGTGAGGTTGCACATAGATTTGTCAATTTGCTTTGTCAATTTCCACCAGAAATGGAAGCACGCTTTCTTTTAACTCAGGTGAAATAAGGACATTTCAAATCGGATTACAAACGGCTCAGAAGGATTGATTGGTGTTTTCAATCATTTGGTGTTGATACATAAAGCAGATATTCGTTCCCCCAAGAAAAGAAACACAAACAGACATATGTACTATAGAAAGGAAAATCATTCTTTTCCGTTCAACAGGATGATGCGTAAGCATATTTCGGAACACAAATGAAGTCTGAGAGAAAAGGAGACGCCTGAAAGTGAGTTACACACAGCTCTCTGCCATGAATACTAAAGGCTATGCATGGCTAGACGGCGTAGATGTGTGTTCACGATAAACGCGAATCTGCTTATGACGATCTAGAAGTTTGGCCAAATTTGTCTCGTCCTGCAAACGTCTTTTTCTTCACAACTCATTCTAGTGGCGAGATAAATCTCTGATTTCAAGTCTTTCTTTTTTCCTTCTTGGCCTTTGTCGAAGTAGCTGAATTGAGGATTAGAGGATAGCAAGATTTTTACCACCTAACGCCAAACGAGCACGTACAAGGAGGCAAAGGGCAGTGTCCATTTCCTCAGTCAAATGATACACTTGTAATGGCGCTGCAGCAGATGCGAAAAAAAAAAAAATCCGAGGCCGAGTTGCAGTCCATTAGGAAATGGGAGCGTGTCTGGCTGCTAGTTCCCCCAATCGACGCGAAGCGCAGCGCGCCACCCGTTGTGCAGTGGCAGCATCCACTTCTCACTCACACGCACGTCCAACCTTCCACACTGTTCAAGCTTAAACGGGTTTGCAGAAATCGACGATAAGTGTGCGATGCGATGACGCACGGCGCTGGGCGGTGGCGTTGCCGCTGGCGCACGGCTGCCGGTGCCGGTGCCGGTGGCCACGCCACTAATAATCCACCGGGAAACTTCGTTTCATCGATTGCTCTGTTCCCAAAGAGCTCTGCCTTATTCTTCCTTTCCTCTTTGTTGAGAGCAACAATCGCCGACGTTACGACCTTATCTTATCTCAACCAAATTATTAGGACCTAATCATAGAGCGGCTGTACGTAAGCCGACGCGACAGGTTAACGAAAGCAGAAGCAGCAGTGACGTCCGACGTCCATGCCATTGCATGGTTTGACTTGCTTATCATCAGCGAGGCACGTACAAGTGAGTGCAGCGCGGGAAAAACAATCCATACGGATTCTGCTTCGGTTCTTATCAGATTACCCACACTGCCCGTGCAGTCATGTACCTGACGGTATGTCAGCACCTATAGGCTATGTGGCAAGAATATAACAAGAAAACTTACATACAATTCCGATGTACTCCTTCCGGACTTTATTTGTTAATATTAGCTAGTGCAAATTTTGTTGTTCCAAACAGACTTCTCTCATTTTCCGACTGCAGCGCCACAAGACACCAGCACAAGTGGCCACGACATCCAAATCAGTCCAGGTTTTCGTGTCTATGTTACGTCAGGCCTCGGCCATGCCTGTGGCTAGAACGCCAAGAATCTTGAACTCTCGGTATGCTACAACTTACAACTGGCAATGTAAAACAGAGATGGCGGTGCACGGCTCTATACGTCCGCGTTCCGTTGCGAGTTTTGGGACGGCACAACTTGCATACAGTCATTCCAGTTCCAGTGGCTCTGGTGCTGCCGTGCTGGTGGATTCCATTGGCCTTGTGGGTCCTGACCAGCCGGACCCAAACATCACATAAGTTGCAAGGCAACGCCGCCAATCGCTCCAGCTCAGATTTATCATGCCACATAAGAAAAGGCAAGGAGAGAGAGAGACAGGGGGTAAAGGTGCAGAAAAAAGGAGCAGCATCATGCTAATCAAGAAATCCTCTGTGCCTAGGTGTAGGGAATTAGGTATTGTTTGGAACCTTTCATGTTCATAAAAAACAATTCAGTTTCTGCAGCTACAAGATTAATAAGAAAAACTTATGCTCCATAAAGGTCGTAGTTTATTGAATAAACTGGATTTCATGATGGAATATCTTTCTTGAATACCCAATACTTTACTGCCATTAGGCCCAAAACTCATCTTAAATCAAATAATTGGGGATTGGTCAAACCTACAACAGGGCCCAAAACCATCTCCAATATTTTAGTTTCCTTTAAATTTCTCTCATTTGCAAAAAGTGGGGGGGGGGGGGGAGGGAGGATCCTTATATTTTCAAGAGAATTAATGTTGTTATGATCTCAAATGCTGACTTGACACAATCAATCTTGATCCCTTATTATGGAGAACCGTTGAAGTAGATAAAAAAAACTTATCCCTAATAATTTTTAGACTGCTAATAAAAAAAATTGGGACCTTTTGGATATGCTCTTAGAGGCCCAAAAACTCCCCTCAAATCAAATAATTAGGGACTAGTAAAAAACCTGCCTCCAACAGGACCCAAAACCATCTCTAATATTTTAGTTCCCTCTAAATTTCTCCCACTTGCAGTTACATTGTTGTGGTCCTATATACTGCCATGGACCAATTAGAAGTGTTTTTGGATCCACTTAAAAGTAAACTGCTGGAAGAGGAGAGAAAAAAAAATAGGTGCCAATTTTTTTTTCTTGATTGGCTCAAAAAAAAGTATTTTAGGGTCTGTTTTTGGCATCTCTTGGAGATACTCTTCTTTAGTATAAGCTTTAATAGAGTTTACATGAGCAAGAGGCACAAAAGCAACAACAAAGTCCTTACGGAAACAAATCTTTTGGTAAAAGTTTGACTCATGAGTGAATATGGGTTGAATATATTTGTTTACTATTTTTCATGCTCAAAATACTTCTTTAATGTTATAGACAGTCCAAAAAAATTGTGCTATATAATTTTGAAAATGTGAAAGTGATGCTATATTAGTTCATCAATGTTTATGCTTAAGCTGGACCCATTTTTGGCAGACCCGGTGTGGAGAAAGAAAAACAGAGATTTTTCTCCTGGCCAACTTTTCCCCGTCCGTCAGCTGCCTTTCCCTCCTCTTCTTTTTGGTACGTGAGGGTGACACCCCTGCCGGTCGCTGCCGCTTTTTATTTACAGCTTCACATCCTCGCATTACATCATCTGCGCCCTCCGCCATTGCTTTTTCTGCTCTCCTCAGCCTCTAAACCTTCTCCAACTCGACTCATCTGCTTCATCAACACATTCAACACTTCCAGCCTCCTGCCTGCCGCCAGTGTCCTCCTGTACCCAGTGACCAGTGCTCGCACTCCGGAAACATGTCGAAGGTAAGACGTGCTCGCGTGAAAGATTTTCTTTATGCTATAACTTGTGCACAAAGCGTGGTCGCCTTTCCAGGGGCACAGGGATCTTGCTTTGGAATCAGAGCACGGTCCATCCGCTCTCTGTTTTAGGCTCCTCTGCTTTTGCTCTCTGTTTCACCCGGGTTTCTTCCCCCGTTCGTGCTCTGGTCGACATAGAAGCCTTCCATCGATCACACTGTTTGATTTTGCGTGCATGCTTCAATCCTTGATGCAGAAAATCATTGTGAAGTTGGACGTTCATGATGGCAGAGACAAGCAGAAGGCCATGAAGGCTGTCGCGGGGCTCGTCGGTACGTGAAGGCGGTTGCTTTCGTGTTGTTGTTTCTGCCTTTCTTGAGCGAGTCAGAAGACAAGCACTCATGAACTGCTGTTGGTCGGTCTTGCAGGCATCGACGCGATATCCGTAGACCTGCCGTCACAGAACATGACGGTGATCGGCATGGTCGACCCCGTAAAAGTGGTGAGCAAGCTGCGCAAGGCCCAATGTTCCGCAACGATCGTCTCGATCGGCCCAGCCAATCCGCCGCCGCCACCGGAGAAGAAGGAGGAGAAGAAAGAGGAGAAGAAGGACGAGAAGAAGGAAGGCGAGGGGGAGAAGAAGGATGAGAAGAAGGACGAGAAGAAAGATGAGAAGAAGGACGAGAAGAAGGATGAGAAGAAGGAGGACAATGGGGAGAAGAAGGAAGAGAAGAAGGAGGAGAAGAAACCGACGACGGAGCAGCAGATCATCGCCGAGCTCTTGAACCAGTACCGGCCATACCACCAGTACATGCCCCAGCCGCCGCCGCCACCGCCGCCGCACTACTATGTGCACAGCATGGAGGAGAACCCCAACTCCTGCGCCATCTGCTAAGCGCGCGTGCGTGCTGCATGATGAGGTAATTAAGCACGGTTAATTGCTATGTGCATGTGTGTATCTGCGTCGGTAGTTGTGAACCACATGCACGTTCCATGACGTGAGGTCATGGTATCATTGGAGGAGGATGAGCAACCTGTCTCTGTATATATAGTACACGTATAGGTATGCACCGTTCGTATCAGTGAGCTGTCTAATGAACGTAGCGGTTTCGGAATTTTATATGAGCACTATGGATACGTGTGTATTAATATACCTTATATGATTCAAATACTATGCTATGCTATTGTGAATCTCTACAACTTATTAATTGAGGTGAGGTCGTCTAGACCATTTTTTTTATGTCTAGATATATCCGTAACATTGTCGTATTCAGTTTGTATCCTACAATGATTCACCAATCAGTTTGAGTCTTTTTAAACGATTTTCTAATCCTTTGTTGGATTGGACTCCGATTTCAATTCGATATTTCATACTAACAACAATTAATCATCTATTGCTTTAACATCATATTTTGGATAGAAACTAATATCAAGAATTCTAATAATAACTCACTCCAAAATTATTATAATAAATTCTTTTTAAAATTAAAAAAATAAAGCAAAATAAAAATAGAGCAAATATTCAAGCCAAAAAATTAATTAATTGAAAACCTTTTACAGTTACAAAAAAATATTTTAACCATAAACTTTTTTAACAAAGACCTATGATAACGCACGGGTATTTTGCTAGTCTTGAATTAATAATGGCCAACGTGAAACTATGACATGTGGACATTAAGACCAATATGCCCCAAATTTACAACCTTCGCCAATTTTTCCTGCTGTTTGCAGTAACCTTCAAATACAGATATAAGTTGAAGCCTCATGACTTGTCGGTTCCCTTTGTAATTTGGGTTAAGATAAGGACCGCCGTTTCCTTTGTTGGAAACGCTCCTAAGGATGCTACTCGAAATGCACTTCTTTTTGTTTAGTCCCGCTCTTTGCTCGGCTCTTAATATCAGAACAGAATCTTGGAGCACCATCCAGATAGTGCCAATGAGGAAAGATTTCTCGCTTACCACAGTAGTTCGTCTCTATATATGATAAGTTGAACAAGAATTTAAAGTTCGGAATCGAGACAAGGAGAACAAAATGGCACAACAGTATCAAAAGTTAACTCTTGAAGCCGATTGCCAAGCTGGAGAACTCGACCCTTCTCACTCATGTATAAGCCACCTAAACTGATATTTTATTGAAAATTATTGCAATTACATCACATAGTGATCAAACATTTTGGACGTAGCGACACCAGGCGGCACCTTTTGCCTAGAGTATAGTGAAGCATATGCAAGTAGTATGACACTCTATCAATCAGTGGGCTGTCCTTTCATTTATCACACTCATTTGCCCAATGTTTTCACTAAGAAAGCTCACTGAAACTTTGAAACAGCTGTCGCACACAGGCTTCTTACTTACAATTCACTCATTATTTACTAAAAAAATACCTATCATGAGTCCATAACCATAGTTTAAAACATTAATTCAGGGGCGTGAAAACAATAAGCTACTAAATAGTACAACTTGCAAACCTACTTCTGTATAATCTTTATGAAGAAAAAGGCATGAAACCATGAGATCACCAGCTCTTGAGACGTCAGGTCCAGCATCTCTGAAGAAAACAATGCAGTTTTCTTCTTCTTCTTTTGAAATACGCAACTTGGAAACACAAGAGATGAAAGGGATGGGGTGCTATGCCTACACAGATGCGGCTAATTGCATCCACGAAATGGAGTGCAGGCGTGGCAAGTGACGACCACGAATTGGGAAGGTTTAAACCAAAACCACTTGTCCTTGTCTAAAAAACTTTGGTTCTAGTGAGTCGGATGATCACGACGTTTAAGGCTACTCTGCCATTGTTTCATGGTTTCATTTATGATATTGTTTGATACAAGCAGACGCAATTAAATCTCTCTTGCCCTTTCTATCCGTTAAACTATGGCAGATTACCTTGAAACTACGAAAAATGGAGGAGGATGGTTATAAATTTAGGCTCTATATGGATTCCTACAGTTTTTAAGAAACTGGTTTCTAAAAACTGGAGTGTCTCCAAATAGGTCAGTTTTTAGTTTTTACGTCAGTTTCTATAAACCAGATTACGAATTTTTAAGAAATATATAATCTGGCTTAATCTAGCTAATATTAGTTTTTGCCTAATTTTAATACATTAATTGCCCAAAAGCTAGTTTATAGATTATAAAATCTAGGATCCAAACATCCCAGCCAGTTTTTATTTAGAAACTAGTTTCTAGAAACTAAAAATAAAAACCAGCTATTAAGAAACTGCAGTGGATCAGGGCCTTAGAACTGCTATCACTCTGGACTCAGAACTAGCGTGTAAGGAATTCAGAAATTTGTCAGCTTTGATCCTGCCAATATTTTTTGCGCACGGCATTCAGTAATCCGGCAGTTTCCTGGGACTGAATGAGAGTCTTCTCATAAGATCCCCGGCACGTTATCTGTTCGATATAACACTGTTGAAACGGTTTGCAAACTTCAAACATACTTTTTCCACAATCGTAACTTCGTTTTCGATTCTGTTTGAACCATTATGTTGTTTAGAATCAATTCTAGAAAATAAGATCAAATATAAATATTTTTTGAATTTCTTAAAATTTAAATTTTCATCAACATTTTAAGTGCACTATGTCAACATTTTTTTGTACTGTGTCAATGTTTTATGTTAATCTTTTCAAAAAATATTGATTTTAATTTTAAAAATGTTGATATGTATTTATGAAAATGTTAAAATATTGAAGTAGATTTTGTGGTTTCAAATCTGAGAATAAAATAAAATATATCATATAGTGATGGGTTGGGGTAAAATATATCATATACGGATGCAACTAATTGCATCCATGAAATAGAGTGCAGGCGTGGCAAGCGACTACCACCAATTCGGAAGGTTTATAAACCAAAACCACTTATCCGAATAACTTTGGTTCTAGTGAATTGGATGATCACGACGTTTATGGCTACTAGACTTGTTTCAAGGTTTCATTTAATAAGATATCATATATATGTTAACGTGAAATTTTATATGCGTGATCCGGGTGACCTGCTTAACTCGAGTAGATGATCAAAGCAAAATTGAGATTAGGGATAAAAACAGAGCGGATAATATTCGACCATACGATGACTCAAACACCGAGAAAACAAATGTAGCCAAATGTATGATGCACTAATAGTCATCCGACACTATCCGTGTCTAAATCCGAATCCGAGAAAAACTAGCGGGATAGGATATGGGATGAGCAATATCCGTTCGGAATCCGATATTTATATAATTTAATTAAATTTAAGTAATTATGACATTGAAAATATGAAAGAAATCAATAAACTAGGTGAAAATAATGACACAAAACATACTCCCTCTGTTCTAAAATTGATGTCGTCAGTGACTTTTTTCGCTATATTTGACCATTCGTCTTATTAAAAAAATTTAAAAATAAAAAAAAATTTCTCATAATTTGATTTATCACTAGATAAAATTTAAATATAACTTATAATATTTCATATTTGAATAAATATTTTGAATAAGACGAGTGGTCAAAGGTAATAAAAAAAGTCAATGACGACAATATTTTAGAACGGAGGGAATACTTATTTGCATATATTAGTTATCATTATATTTATATGCCACTCTAATTATATTATTATCATATAATTTTTTATCTATCAAATCTTATAATGGTATCTGTGTCCGATTCCGACTCTGAAACATAAATATAGGATATGGTAGGGGATCAAGAAATAATTATCCAGCACTATCTATTTCGACTCCGGATCCGATAAAAAAATATGGGATATGATATGGGATGAGCAATATCTGTCTGTATCTGATTCGATTTCACCCCTAATTGGGATTTGTCAGTTGATTTCTTTTTTTTTTTTTGCAAATCAACAAGAAAGCAGATGGTCAAATTCCCTTGATCATCGGCCCCAGACAAGTCAATGTAAAGCCGATGATCATGAGAGGTGAAAACCAGTCGATTATTAATAACTATAATAAAATATAATAATTCTAATCGCTCAGAGTCAATGCCGCTAACACTTTGAGTCGATATAGGCAAATTCGATAGATATGTTAGCTAATATGACAAATATGCTTAAATAACTCAGATTTGTTATTATCTAATTAAAGAGTTCAGTCCAACAATCAGGTGATTTATAGATATATCAAAGCATCAAGATGTCGATCCAACAATAATAACTATCGGCTAACCACATCGATAAAACTATATTGACTTGACTCTGATTAGGCTAACTCTAGTCCTTCGACTCAGTAAGAGATCAAAAATTGATATAGCTTTATTGGTCCAAGTAGATTGAAATTAATCAAAACAATATCTAAGACAAAGTTGATAGAATTAAAACTAACATAATCACATATCAAATTGAAAGATATCAAATCTACAAGTCACGACGATAAATCAAACTGAACCTAGACAATATGCAACAAGTTGATAAAATAACCCCAATCTAACTCTAACCACCGGATAACTATAATTACAAGGACAACGATCAGCATATCAAATTAATGAGAAAGTACTAATCAAAATTGATAAAATTACCAAAGTAATGAATTCATGTCTCTTAAGAATGGGTTAATTGCAAAAAACCAATCTATATGTTAGTTAGAGCTTGAAATTCTAACTCATAAGTCATTTTGTTATAAATTTTCACCCACCTATTGAGTTTTATTATTAAAAAAATACTCTAATTTGCACATGTTTAATTTATTCAACATGTTTTTATTTATTTATAGTAGCCAATAATATTATTATAAAAAAATATAAACTTTTGAAAGTATATTTTTTATATTTTTTATAAAAAATATGTAGCAAAAATATAATTAAAATTTGAATGGTGTTCAACAATAAAGATTAAAATTAGATACGTTCTTCATGAAAATAAGAGGAATTAAACATAATAAAAATCTTTAATAACATTAAAGGTGTGTTTAGTAAAACCTTTGCTTATGCTAAAAATTGCTTATACTTTGGCTTATTCATAAAAAAATGCTTATCTAGCTTATTATAATATAAGCAGTCAACTCATCAAAATTGCTTATCTTGGAAGATGTGACTCATAAGCTGGAAAAGCAAGATTTTTTTTGCTTATGATTTATAGTATAAAAGAGATTTTGTCTTATAAATGCTTATTACAATAAGTGCCTCCAACCTATTTGGTACTCCTCCCATTCCAAATTATATGACACTTTAGCTTTCTCAAGTTTTCTCAAATTATACACCCTCACATCGCAATGCACTTTTTCCTCTTCCCAACACATCCTTATCTATATCTCTCTCCTTCTCTTTTTTAATGCAACTACCTTTTTCACCTCTCCTTAATTTCCATGTCCAAACCTAAAATGTTATATAATTTGAAACAGAGAGAGTAGAGCTTATGGTTTATGATAACATAAGCTGCTCAATAAACTTGTGTATAAGTTCTACCAAACACACCCTAAAGACCTAAACTTATTTAACATAGCTTATTTTAAAATTATATCAATAAAATCAATTTAACATATGTTAACTGGCGTGATTTTTTTAACAAAATATATTAAATGGGTGGGGATTTACCACAAAAAACTTATGGGTGAAAATCTCAAACTGTAAGTAGCTTATGAGATGGTTTATACAATTGTCCCCTAAAGAATTAAGGCAAACTATGGACGGCATATAAATGGAAAAGCGTGAACAACGTTTGTTGGTTGGCTTCTACCACGACATAATTTTCAATTTACGGCCTATACTTACAGGTAAACATTAGCGGGGCTTATAAACTTGATGTGGATGACGAAAAATAGATGGAACCATGGGGAACTAGATTAAGGGAGATCAGATTAAGCCTTAGCAGTGAAAAGAAAAATAAGCCCTTGTTCGTTTTTACCGGAATTTGACCGGAATGAGGCCTGTTTAAGGTGGATGACTCCAGTCTACTTAAAAAATAGTTGTTTGTTTAACGACCCACAGTGAATGAAATCCGATTCATTTTGATGACTTTACATGCTTTGTGATCCAGATTGATTCTTTCTCGACCCAAAATAATTCTTAGATGTATTTTAATCCCACAAACTAAAACAAGGCCTAAAGGGCTCATTGCATACTTCTTCAGGAAGAAATCTCCCTGAATTCGCCCTTACATTGAGAACAGTTAGGCCTTGTTCCGTTTCACCAGATTGAAGTAGGTCAAGAACTATTCTAAACCAGAATCATGTGTCAATTTTGGAGCTCAAGAGGGGAATTCAATCCTATCCACGAGACAAAAAAATGACTGAGATGGACCGGATTTCGTTCCCTGTCAGGTCTTAAAGAAAGAACCATTTTATTATGGGCCGGATTCAAAATAAGCCCGAATTAATCCGTCTAGAACAGGCCTCGGCCCGTTCCGATGCAACAGGAAGCTCCCAGCCTCCCACGTCCACGCACCAATCCCCCAAATTCCCGCGGCGAGCTCGAGGCTGGGGATTCAGCATCAGACGGAGTTGGTGTGATGGTGGTGAAGGGAAGCTACCGGGACCGCGACGAAGATGGAGGCGTCTTAGGGATGTGGATCTCGGATAGGCACATTCGCCATAGCCTCCAAGCAGATCCAACATGCACACTCTGTGATCAGGCTGAGGAAACACCGGAGCATATGTTCCTGACGTGTGTCTACGCGCGTGAAGTTTGGACACCAATCCTATTCTGGCTGAGTATAGCGACGCCCGAACCCACAACAACAATGAATTTGGCGGACTGGTGGCTAAACCTAAGAGCATTGGTGCCCGCAACAAAGAAGAAGGGCTTCGACTTTGTTTTCATGCTAACAGTGTGGCACCTTTGGAAAGAGCGCAATGCAAGTGTCTTTCGACGGAAGGCATCACTGGTTACAGCCCGACTGCAAATGATCAGGGAGGAAGGCAAATTATGGATCATGGCTGGAGCGAAAGACTTAGGTTGTTTAGGCCGTGTTTCCTGGGCGTCGGCATCTCCCGGACCGGAAATGGGTCAGGGAGCACCCAGCTGTTGTAGCCGTGCCGTGGCCGAAAATGTTGGATGGAGACACGAGCGTCGGCTGGTAACCCCACAGGTGTGTGCCCACCTGTAATGTAGTTTGAGATGCTTAGCTTCCTCTGGCTGGCGGACGCCATTCCGCCAAGAGCTCGCTGCTGGCCTGTACAGGTGCCCGTCTTTCTGCGCCGGGTGTTGGAGGTCGTATAAGCACGCACCGGACCTGGTAAACAGCGTGAACAGAACGCCTTGGCAGTTCCACGCACCGTGCAAGGTGTTCTCCCAGGAAACGTCGGTTCGCAGGTCTGCCGCTTCTGCAAGCGTACACTGCCGCTCCCAACGGTGATCCGCCGTGAGCGCCCAGAGCGTGGTCGCCTTGCCGTCCCAGGTGGCGATACACGGGCGGCCCCAGATCTCCATGAGCCGGGACCAGACGCGCCCGCCGGGCGGTGACGCGATGGGCATCACCGTCTCGTCATCGACATCGAAAGCCATCACCGTCCAGATGTTGGCAAGGATGTAAACCCTGTCCTCAAAATACATGGAGCTTGGGAAGCCGCTCCATACTGTTCGGCACGAGGAGAACACCGTCCTGGCCAGCTTATTATAGCGTCTGTCGTCGAAAGACAAGGCGATCAGCTTACTGAAGCCTCCGGCGCAGCGTTCCTGCTCGCACAGGAGCGCCTTGTACTCCCTGCGCGAGGGGCTGTAAGCGAAGCCACAGAAGCAGCGGCACACGGTCTCGCCGCCGCCGTCCGCCGGCAGGGTGAGGACGATGGTTTCCTCCTCCTTGGTGGCGGGGTTAACGACAACACACTTGACCAAGGAAGTGAAACGCGTGGTGGAGCCGCGCGGCTCCGTCGGTGTAGCGGATGAAGCAGGCGGCGTGAGGGCCGGGAGTGGCGGCGCCGAGACGTTGGCGGCGGAGCCAGAAGCCCGGGCGCTGGAGGAGACCGCGGAAGGCCCTCGACAGCGCGGCGCAACGAGCGGCGGCACCAGCCGGCAGTCGGGAGAGGATCTCGGCGGCCACCAGGTCGTCGTGGAGACGCGGTTCATCGTGCTCCTCGCCGCTGTCACGCGGGGCCCTCCTCCGTTTCATGGTTGCCGCACCTGATTCTGCAGCGCCACTAGGTAGCTCCGGCTTTACAATCTGCGCTGGACGTTACTACCTTGCCCGTGCCCATATCGGACTACAAAAGTGTGAAAGAATCGGATACAAACAAACTGCCGCTTTATTATTATTATTATTAAAATAAATTCCATTTTACTCCCTCTAAGTATAGCTAAAGTTTGCAAAACTTTTTGAACTATCATTTGGTTCATTTTATTTCTATGATATGTTAAAATAGATTATTTTACACCTTTAATCGTTATTTAAATTCTAATTTGCTGATATAGACTGGGATTTGAGTTAGGATTGCCCTCTCAACCTTCACACATGTATCGTACAATATGACAAAAGACTAAATAAGTCACATAATCCTATTCGAGTCTATAATCTTTTGTGTGTGGTTTTTTTTATCTATTCACTCGCTTGGCAACACAAAGAGAAGTACAATTGAGCTACAACTATAAGTAGTTGATGATAGGCGAATCGAGAACATGGCCGTGTCACGGATTGAGTGAGCTCGTCAGTGACCACAAGCTCCTAATGGTTGAGCACCTCGAGAGATATATGGAACAGAAAAGAAGGTGAGACGGTATAGAAACAAAAGTGCACATACATTATAATTAAACTAGTATTTTACTCGTACGACACACACGTGCTATCCTTGCACCATAAATCTATATATATAATAAAGCAAGTTGTTATTGTCATAGAAAATTATAGTAACCAATTATTATTAAAAACTAATGGTATACATATATAAATACATGTTACTTGTATAAGGTGTGCCGATGATGGAATAGGATGTGGATCAAATATAATTTTTTTATTTCAGTCCAAATTTTAAAAAGAGTATAGTTATCGGCATTCCTTTGATTGGAGAACTAAAAATAAACCCTAAACCATTAAACTAAAATAAACCCTACACACTACCACAAAAGTCTAAAAATTGTAGCTTCAATTGAAGAACTAAAAAAAAAATCAAACCATTGAACAATATGACAAATATTTCCTTTCCGACGCATCTTGAAGGAACTTTGGCTTTGTTTCCATCAGTACCAGGAAGGTGTGATAGAGATAGTTATATGTACAAAACAATCTTCTTCCCACTCATATCCTGTACCCTTGATCTAGACAGCTTAATCTACACATGATTAGTCATGGGGCCACAATCAGCATCACCCCAGCGTTACATGTAACACTTCCTAACCTTATTAGTCCAGTGCCCCCGAGAGCTTTTTCTCTCACCAAACCCTTCTCGACAAGTCTTCCTTTTGTCAATATTACTTTTCTTCCTATATTTCCTTACTTTACAAATTCATAGAAATCACGTTTGAAACAGTACACCCGGGAGGAAGTCTTCTTTTTGTCTATATTCCTTTCCTTCCTATATATTTTTGAAGTTACAAAAGAATTAGTCTTGATAGGGAATATAAAGTTGAAATGTCAACCACTATCAAACAATACCATTGAATAGCTAACCGGCATTATTGTTAGACCATACTACTCATCTGAAGACATCAATTCTCAATTTGACACTGAAAATAGCTTGTTAATGATGACAATGTTGATGAACACTACTCTAATTAAGTAATTTCTAATTTTCATCTAATAGCTACCAAGATCATAAGTACATTTCATAACTTGCCACTGTCCATTATCGCTAATTAAAGATGCTATCCAAACCATATCATTTGACGACATAATTTCCAATCTTCACATCCATGTTCATGTGCTCCTTGTCCATGTTGTTAGTCAACACTCCAACAGTATGCTGATCTATGCTATGGAGCTAAATCTTGCCATATATATATCTTTATGGATTCTCAACTACAAAGAAGACATGATTTCATTAAGCAACAGGGAGAGAATATTGATATGACCAAGACTGAGCCAGTGCATAGCATTGCAGAGAAGATATGATTTCATTAAGTAATAGGGAGAGATATGTTATCTTACTATTATGTTATGATTTTTTTTTAAAAAAAATACAGGACCAATTATCTCATCAGATGTATATGAAGCCCTTACCAAATTTCTAGACTTGAGTGGACTAATGTATTTCTGGACCTACATCAATTTCAATGTGTGGTTGATAACTACAGACATATAATGACTGAATTACTGGAATCCAATAATGTTTGCAGAGAAATGCTAATTGTCAGTATTCCTTCAACTAGATAAGAAAAATATAAAGTCAATTCACAGACCTTAAAATGTGAAGCAACTTTTTGCAACTCTGAATCACCAAAGAAAAGAGCCTGCCTTCTAACCATTTCAGCTGCATTTAAAAAAATCATGGACTTGAGGGAGAATTTGATCATAAGTGGCAAGTCCTTGAAAGAGACTCTAGTGTTTGTTGATATAACACGCATCACGCAGAGGCCAAGCTACCTGCTTCAATGCAACTTATACTTAGCACTTTATCCTTTCTCTCACTGCCTCAATCTCAGGTTTGTAGTCTCTGGACAAATTGTGTGACTGTATAATATGAAACCAAAAAAAAAAGTTAGTTTATTCCCTGTAAATCGTTTTGAATGAACTATGGCATAAAGATAACCAGCATTTGAAATATCACAGCGGCAATCACCAGCATTTGCCTCAACAAGTTTCCTTGTTCCTAGTAATCAATACACAACTTGTATCTTCCACGTTTGAGGTCCAGCAAAATCAGATGGTCCCTGATCAACGAAATTGCTACAAGACTTCCTAAGTTGCCACAATGTTCAATTCTAAAAATAACGTTATAAACATAAATGCACAACAGGGAAGATATTTTTAGTCTATAAGATTGATATCAATTTTAGAAAGAACTTCCTTATAAGATTCATTTGAAAGGATAAGCATGGAGTGTATTCAAATACTCAGTGTGGCAGACAGTAATTTTTTTCTATACTATGGGAAAATGGAACAGCAGGGAAGATGAAAAACAAATGAATGTTCTCATGCTATGTCAAAATGGAAATATCCACAGTTCTCTGATATGAAATAAGTACCAAAGCCTAGTGAATGTCTGAGTAATTATTGCAAAACCAAGTGAAGAAATAGATCACAGACTCATGAACTTACTCGTCGGGATCTTTTAGACAAGATTCCTGCTCTGCATGCAAGCTTGGCCTCTCAAACTCGATTTCCTTTTTGCAAAACACATCCTCTTGCACAGCTCATTATGTAGATGATCTTTTTTTTAAAAAAATCAGCAGTCAACTCCCCCCCCCCCCCCCCCCTCTTTGTATTAAGAGAAGAGAAAACGGTCTCATAAATCAACCACCTCATATGGGGGCCTAGAATTATATTTTCAAACTTAAATAATGCAATGTAGTTATTATTCCATATTCAAATAAAAAAATGTCACCAGGAGAATGCATGGTTGCAGTTAGAAGGAGAGCAATTTACCTTTTGACTATACCCAAAAAAGGAGCAAGGCTCATGCATGTAAAGAGAAAATTCTCCTTGTCTGTAAAAATATAAAAGTGAGTTATGATTTTTATTGAGCAAAAATAAAACTTTATTTTTAAAATAATCTCACCATGTATCTCCACAAAAAAAAGTATAATTTGGTAGCACAGAATACAGAGTAGTATGACATGCACTCTACTAAATCTATCTTCTAAACTTTGTATGATCATTTTTATTCAGAAGAGAACGTTACATCTTGATATAATACACACCTTACATCCTATACATGTCACAACTATGCACATATGATTCATTTCAGCGATCATAATTCCTAGAATTGGTACACGAGTGTGCAAGATGTACTTGTCAAAAGGACTAAGTCTAATGACTACATAATCTTCTCTGATGGCCGGAATTTATGATTAGAAAACAGTTCTGTTGTGAATCTGGGTCGAGATGGTAGCTAATGCATAAACTGACAAAAGAGGCTCCTCTGAATTAACTGAATCGATTCAGAAGTCTCCGCTGACGTGAATGAAAGCCTGAAGGAGGAACTGGCTACCTGGTGACTGAGCAAGAAAATTTTTCTCAAAATCGAATCCTTGGTGCCCCTCGGAATTGAATCAATTCAGAAACAAGGGAAGTGCAGAGAGGTACGTGCAGGGGAAGGAGGAGTATTTGACCTTGGCCAGCACGAACTTGATGGCATGGAAGAAATTGCAGGATTAGCGAGCAGTACGGCGCCATGAGCTGGAGAAGATGAGGCACCGCCATGAGCGGGAGGGAGTCGGGAATAGAGCCGCCACCATCGGGGGAGGGATCTCATCGCCGTACCCGCATCTTTCGCCGCCGTGAGGGGGAGGAGAGGAGGCGTCGCTGCCAAGCCGGGAGCAGAAGAGGCGGCGCATGGGGGACGTGGAGGGGCGCCCGGAACCCCGCCGCCATGGACCGCGCTCGGATCCGCCTCTAGCGCCACTCACCACCGGAGTTACGCTGTCGCCGCCGCTTCTCGTCGTGGAGGGAGGCGCCGCCGCCTCATCGTGCCGGGGAGGGTCTGAGGGAGGCGGCGCCGCTGTCGCTTCGTGTGGGGAGGGCATCGCTATCCCGAACGATAATTATTATGTTTCCTTATTACGAACGATAATCAAACGACGAAAAATGGAAATAAATCATTTGTATCTGTGGGCGTGGATCGCTGGTGACAAAAGTTTTCAAAAGGAGGACGCGATAACACTTCAAAATGTAAGATGTTACCTTTTTAAAAATAGAAGGCTCACAAATCATACGTAAAATAGCTATTTATGCAGTAATAACCAGAGTAGCGGACCCATAATTAGGTGATAATCAATGACTAATATGACAGGGATGGGTATAATCTCAGGTTACTGATTTTAGAAAGGACGGTTAGCCTTTATAGTATAGATTGAGATAGTGTTATATGTTACATTAATTTATTTGCCATGTTCAACAGGACATGTGTAAGGTTGGGACAATCTTAATTCTATCTCAAACTATATCAGCAATTTAAGATTAAAATACCAGTCAAAGTTATAAAACATTCTAGTTTCATAAATAATAAGTATAAAACAAATCAAATAATAGTTTAGGGGTTATATAAACTTCACCCATACTTGAAGGGAGTAAGTTGAACTTTATACTTATTATTATTATTATTACTACTACTATTACTAACAAAATATTTGTTCATAGCATGCGCTAAAAAATTACAAAAAATTAAAATGGTCATATTTATAAAATGACAAGTTTTGTCAATGTACTCTAATTCTTTAACAATTGAAGTTATGGTTTATTTTTTATCCATACTCCAGTTTAAATTAATTATTTGAGTATATTTTATAGTACCTGTAAGTCATTTGTAGGTCATCATGCTATTAACAAAAGATTAAAGTGTGAAGAAGGATTTTTTTCCGTGTGTAATTTTACTATGGTTCAAAGTGTTCGGCTCCGTTCAAGCATATATTGTGACGAGAGTGGAAAGTGTTGCACGACTGATGAAAACTAAAATTTGCTCACAGTCTAGTAAATTTATTTTTTAAAACTTTTAGTTATATAGGATAAAAATCATTGTAATTCCAAATTGGATTAATTTAAAAACTTTGTTTACATGTCCTATGAAAAGGAGCTTTTTTCTAATGCTCCAAGAGGCATCAGGTACAAAGATACCGAATATTTCTTGTCGTGCTCTTACATGAGTAGGATTGTCATTGCACCAAACGGTACCTGTGTCGTGCCCGTCTTTGCAATGGAGCCCTTCAAACGCCGCCGCCGGTCTGCATCAAGCTGTTGCTCCGTCTCCGTCTGCTTTCTTCCCTGCCACCGCAGGGCCTGGACGGAGGGACAGGGACAACGGACAACATTTCGTAGAGGCAGAAACCCGGAGGACATCGTGGTCTTGCCGGAGCCTAAGTAAGAGCTGAAATGCAGGCTTATATCGAAGACATGCAGGCTTGATTTTGCTTCGTGGGGTTTCTTACTTCCCGCTCTTGAATTGATTTGGGCTTACCGGTCATGGATTATTTTCCGGACAGCAGAGCGATCATTTCGTAGCTAATGCCGTTATGCGCTTTCCGTCGCGTCGGACCCTCGGGCCAGACCTATAGCATCTCCTTTGATAAAACTTCTCATTGAGAACCGAGCGGCAGCTCGGATGGCCAGCAGCGCTGGTTGAGCGCGTGCCCGCTCGGGTTCGATTTCTAGGAATCGCGTCCGGGTGTCTCACCGGGCACTGTAGTGAACAGTAACGCGAATTACTGTTCGCTGCAGTGGAAAAAAAATCTGCCTCGTTGTGCTTGTTGGACTGTGGTTGTTTGGACGTGTACAGGCTAGGTATAGGTGGACTGCTGCAGAGCTTTATCTTCGAGGGTTTCCTCGACTGAAAGTCAAACATTGTTCTTTTTAAAAAATACCGTGGGAGTAGTTTCTATCCCCATCGGTCGAGTTTTTTTAAAACTTCTCATTGCCATCTTATGGATACCTTGCGTTGAACTGATTCTGCTCTGCTCCCTCACTCGGCTGGGAGCGACTTGTCAATTGCCCAATTGGACATAGCCAGAACTATGCTTCCTTGCACGCAACACATACACAAACTCACGTGAGTTTTTCCATCTACAACATCATCCCAGTCACCTGATTTTCCAACCCCCACAACTGTCACTCTACCTACAAATCGTAGCTAGATTCAGTATACGAAATGGACTCCAGTATACACATGCACACGTCCAGTCAGTTCACCAGCGCTTGCATGCCATCTCTTTCAACCAATGGACTCCCGCGCCAACTCTCGCGTGCTAAAGAAAGGCAATCTCTACCTAAATCGAGAAACAATCTGGCCACAATTAGAACTCCTTACTGCTGAATCTCGAATAAACAAAGGAGGGCACCTGAATTCCGGCTCCTGCTCACCTACACGAGCTGTTCGTCTCAGCTTTCCTCCAGCCTTAGCTCACCTACTAAACAAGTGTAAATTAATCACGTAACATCACAGCGGCCGTACCAGTTGGTACTCTGCTAATCTTTCTTCATTCAGTGGAGTACTGATTGCGCGACAAGTGTGCGTCATCGGCGGAAACAGTCGTGATATCTTCGCTAGATATAGTACCATCTTGTTTCGTCTGGTTTTCTAGTTAGTTTCATATTCAAATGAGTGTGTTAAATCAGAAAAAAAGCACATGTTTCATTCATGATGCGTGATCATGAAAATGTTTAGGTTGTTGAGGTCTCATTTACTGAAACGCAGACGTGTTCTACCGTAAGGAAACGACCGATCCATAAAGACTTGCATGTGTACGTGTCTGCTCTGTGCTCTGCACGGAAGATTGCTTTTTTTTTCCTAGTGGATATGTTGACTAGTGCACGGAGAAGGTGCTAGACCGCGTAATGCGGATCGTCTTGTACAGTTGTCCTACCGAGTCCTCTCCGGGCTGGCCCAAGGTATTTACTGCCCGGCACTACTGAATTTCGTGACTCTGTCCTAATGCAGAGGCTGTACGCGTACATACAGATACGATACAACCATGTGACTCTGTCCTGCAAATACAGAATGCAAATGCTTGGCAATACAGAATGATGTGCTAATCTCATTGCTGCATTGGCTTCGTTTCCAATCGTGTGATCGTAGAGCATTTGAAGACGTCGCATACTCGTATCGCAAGACGAAAGTGCGTACTATGAGCTATGGCCGGGCGGATATACTGGTTTACGGTTTTTTGTGGCCGAGAGCGTCTCGGAGTGTAACAATCGATGCAGCGGCGGCCCCTTGTTTGCAGTGAAGCAAACAAGCTGCTGTAGTTGGGGTTTCCGACCACACCTGGAGCTGAAATGCTACGTGTACGTGTGAATCACCGGCTGAAATTCAGGACATGTGGTCACTGGAAAAGTGTCATACAGTTGTTGTTTTCGTAAATTTTTATGCTGATGAAGGAGTCCTGTCCGATGAGGAACCTACGGAGATGCTGTTCGTGCTGGCGCGCCTTGTGACTTCCGGTCAGGGCGCACAATCGTGGAGCGGCGATGCAAACAATAATGGCTGCGACTGCGATGCGAAACTTTTGTGTGCTTTCGCTGTCTCGTTGTTTACTGAAAAAAAAAAAGAACATGCCTCCAAATTCATTCAAAAAACACTTTTTTGATAAAACGTATGGCAAGATTGGTTAAACAAAAAACGTATGGCAAGTGAACCTTGGACCCAAAACATACGTACGTGTATTGTCTCTTTTTACAAGCAAACCTTAGAGACATGCCGCGTGGTCGGTCGCATGTCATGGACCGTGTGTGCGTCCTATGAATGGCCCTCCGACAGGCGCAGACGCTGAGCTTACTTGGGCTGCCTGGCCCGGTCCGGAGGCCGAGTCTGATGCACCAGTTGGCCGCGTCAGTTCAACAACCACCAACCCCTGCGCTTTAATGCGAGCACCATCAATTCACTCCCAGACCTCCCATCTTCTACTGCTACTGCTACTTTACCACCACTGCGCGCCCCGGCGAAGCGGCCGGCCGTCTGTTTCACCTTCTTCCCGGTCTGGACAGGCAGGCAGCCCGGCGTACGGTCCCTGGGTCGAGATGGCCGCGTCGGCGCGGTCGGCATTGGCTTGTGCCGGCCGTGCGGCGAACGAGGCCGTGAGCTTGGTGGTGTTCATGGTGCTGGACGTGCTGGAGGTGCTGCTGTGCGTGGTGTACAAGGTGGCCGACTACCTCGTGGAGGGCGCGTGGCGGCCCTGCTACTGCTCCCGCTCCTCGTCGGCGTCGGCGGTCGGCGCCGCCTCGGGCAAGATCGTCGTGTCGGAGCGCGGCGGGTCCAAGGTGGTGAGCATGCTGTCGGCGACGCGCCTGCACCTGGAGGACATCTCCGACACGCTCTACACGCGCCCCTCCGTGCTCGCCTCCTCCTCCTCGTCATCGTCCTTGTCGGCCCAGCCGCCGCAGATGGGCAGGGTCACCGCGCACTCCGCCATCGTGCAGATGCTCCGCGGCAAGATTGGAGTCGACTACGGCAAGCACCGGCCGTACCCGTCCCCGCGCTGGTCCGACTGCCACTGCGCCAACTGCAACCCCGCCGACACAGACCGCCTCTTCGTCCACGTCGAGGCGCCACCAGGTACTAATTTGTAATGTCCATCATTTGCTACTATTACTCGTTCCTCCGATAGCCTCGTCAACAAGCTTTCTCATCACCGCATTCCTGTAAAATCTGGCACAGATGGGTCTGCGACAGAGGAGGACGTACTGTTCATCCATGGGTTCATCTCCTCGTCCGGGTTCTGGACGGAGACGGTGCTGCCGAACGTGAGCCGGGAGGCCCGGGCTCGGCGGCGGCTGTTCGCGGTGGACCTGCTCGGGTTCGGGCGCAGCCCAAAGCCGGCGGACTCGCTGTACACGCTGCGGGAGCACGTGGAGATGATCGAGCGCTCCGTCATCCAGCGCCACGCCGTCAAGTCCTTCCACATCGTCGCCCACTCGCTCGGGTCCATCCTCGCGCTCGCGCTCGCCGTCAAGTACCCCGCCGCCGTCAAGTCGCTCACCCTCGTCGCGCCGGTACGTTCCTTATTAGCTTCTCGCCCGATCTGTCATCATCCTGGTCCTGGGGTGAAAAAAAAGAAAAAGAAAATGACGATGGAATCTGCAGCCTTACTTCCCGGTGCCGCGCGGGGAGGTCGGGACGCAGTACGTGCTCCGGACCGTGGCGCCGCGCCGGGTGTGGCCGACCATCGCGTTCGGCGCCTCCGTCGCCTGCTGGTACGAGCACCTCAGCCGCACCGTCAGCATCGTGCTCTGCAAGCACCACCGCCTCTGGGAGCTCGCCTTCCGCGTATTCACGCTATACAGGTCAGTAAACCAACAAATCTACTCCTACTACCGAATTGACCATCGTTCAAACAAACATTCAAAAATTTCCGATTTGACCTCGTATTACTACTTGCCATCACCTCTGTGACACGTTACTGACGCTGGCACGCCTGCAAAGACCGGTGCACAGCAGACAACAGATCAATAGATTAATTGGCTCTGTTCGCAACAAATAGAAAAAAATAGTACTGTTCCACTGTTCGTGCAACTGTGTGGTGAATTAGGTCAGCGACCGGCGCAACAACGTTTTCTTTTTCGTTTTATTAGATACAACAGTGCCTTTAACCCCCCCCCCCCCCCCCTGCTCAGCAAACGTTTCTCGCATAGTGGCGTCCTCCTTCCCAGGATTTTGGGCACTCTGCTCGTCTGCCGTTGGTTGGTGCGTTAACCAACCAATTGAAATTTAGCAAGCGCGTAGAGTAGGGGAGCTCGCATCGATAGGAGGACTCCAGGATACTGTACTGGACTTTTTCATGCTGCGCTAGTATTTATGAGTGCTGGTGTGGGCCCACCTGCATCTCTGCTTTGGTGATCAATGGCAGTACCAGTAGTTAGTACTCGGGCATAGGAGTCAGTTTGACCTGGGTCAGCCATGTCGCAGCAGCGTGCCACCACACCAGCTGCCGATCCACTGTCCCAGGCTCCCAGCTACTCGACTGACTTTGTTGACTTTCAGATATAATGTTTGACCTTTTATTTTATTTAAATTATTTGTGAAAATAATATTTATTGTGTTATAACTTATTTTATCACTAGGAATATTGTAAGTAAGATTTATTTATTTTTATATTTCTTTAAAAGTCAACAAATTTTTATATTTTTAGACAGAGGTAGTACTCCTGAATTTTGTGATCTTCCGCCAGAAAACAATGATCTACCATCCCAACGGCAAGCCAAGCCAAGCAATATATTAGTGTAACTTTTAGTTACATTCCCTCTGTTTCATACTACTTATTATTTTAGCTTTGAAACAACTGAAATTCTATTTTTCTTCTTGACTTTTCATTTCTTTAGAGAATTATTCTCCTTTCCTTTTTCTTTTGCCAAATTTGTATGATTCTAGTTAAGATCCATCTACTGGCATTACTGTGCCAACAAGGTAAAGATATACTAAACCAAACACTACGTAATTTTACTGAAAAGGAACATCACATGTTCTTTACGAATGCGTACATCTTGGTATTAATGTGGTATACTACTTCATGAGTGAACTCGTTATTCATTTATGTTCTTTAGCAGCATCACTATCAAAGTACATGTCAATTAATGTTGCAATATTCTAGTACATGCCCTGGACGTTTCATCTATACTATTCTCGTCCAAATGCGCAGATAAATCAACCATCTAAGGACATTCTCAATCCGAGTTTCATATGAGTTTTAAAGTTATTAAATAATATGCCACATAAGTAAAATCAGTGACATGGCATGAAATTTATGATGAGAAAGAGTTGGATTTTATGGGGATAAAACCCTATGTACACGGTTAACTAAACTATGAAACTAAAATGAAACCTCCACTGAGAAGAATTTGTTTCATCTCTACATATTTTATAGATTATCATTGGTCAATTAGGCCATCTCAGTGGGAGTTTCATCAGCATTAAATAAGGTGCCACATAAGCAAAAGAGATAACATGGTGTAGTAATTATTATGAAACTGGGTAAATGGTTTCCATAGGGATGAAACTCATTTGGCACTATTTCATAGGTATGAAACTTCATTAAAACTACCATTGAGAACATAGAGTTTTATTGCAACACATTTTGACCAATCTAAATATAACACATATATGTTAATTTAATGCTATAATTTATATATGAAATTATGAGATGAAATTATGCATTGAGAGAGACTATTTCATACTATCAAACTAAATCTTCAAATCTGATGTGACACTCTTGAAAAGTGGAAGATGAAACTATGTATTGAGACTGACCTTAGATATAGCATTTAAATGATATCTTAGCCTATAAAACCGCGCTATGAAACTTTATATTGAGAAAACTTGTTTATTTACTGTTTCAAATATCTTTATATGACATGACACTTTTAAGAACCGTGCAATAAACTATTGATTGAGACTGGCCTAATCAAGTAGATTAGTTTGAGATTTGATGATTTTTCTGCTAATTATTCATCATGCTCCAACGGACAGGGTCAGAACCTACCTCATGGACGGCTTCTTCTGCCACACCCACATCGCCTCATGGCACACCCTTCACAACATCATATGCGGCAGCGCCGGGAAGATCGACAAGTGCCTCGAGACCGTCCGGGACGACCTCACCTGCGACGTCACCGTCTACCACGGCAGGGACGACGAGCTCCTGCCGGTGCAGTGCAGCTACGCGGTCAAGTCCAAGGTCCCGCGCGCCCAGGTGAAAGTCATCGACGGCAAGGACCATGTCACCATTGTCGTCGGACGGCAGAAGGACATGGCCAAGGAGCTGGAGGAGATCTGGGACAGGAAACGGTCGAGTAATAATACATAGTAGCGTAAATCACAAAGTGTGCACCTCAGGTTCAGATTAACAAAAAGGTGGGTCTTCAGAGATCGACGAACATGGCTTCAATGAGCAACGAGTTTCTGAAGGGCGACAGGATGTGTAAGGGCAGAAGGGCTCGAGAAATGTGAATGTTACCTAATTACATTTACCTTTTTTGTTTTTTTATTATTCTCAAGTTTTCATATTGAAGGCTGAGAAAATTCTTGCCTGGTTCTGTGTATAATTATGATAAATGATGAGTCATTTCGGTTGTAATCCATGACTGAAATGTTAGATCGATTTGTGGAGCTTGTACCTTATTTCCTCTGGTCCATTCTTCCATTTCCTTCCCCATGCATTCCTGTGAGCTAAATGACATTTAAGAATATATCTACTCACCAATGAAAATGGCATTCATGTACTGAAACAGGAAAACTGAGAAGAGGCACTTGTTACATTACATGTTCGGTGCTCCACCCTGCTGCCCATCCCCAGAACTACCCAACGAAAGAAGTTAATCAATGTGAAGCAGATCCAAAGAAGAGCCATAAGGGAGCTTGAACATTCACTTTTATTCCCATGCCGTGATTTGGTCGAGCTCAAATCTGGTGTCTAAAAGATAAATTCCACATCAAGCTGCAGGAATTCAAAGCGAAGGGTCACCGCACCATGCCTTGCTGTACCCTGTGCAAGTGTACATTACCATGTCTCACCAATGGTGCCCATGAATAGTGGTGCGTATAAATGTACCCGACATGCTCACGGCATAGCGAAATCAAGCTCTTCGCATTGTCCAGCTCTTTGCCATCAACAGTTCACTCGACTTTCCCTATCTTTATCTGACGGCAATAAGGAGCTGCTACAGAAGAACGACAATGAATACGCATATAAACTGTCCCTAATTAGGGGCCACAGCTTGCTGTACTTCAACAGACTTATTGCAGCTCTTCCCTCCCTCACAATCTACTGTTTAAATTGTTACAGACCTCTGCATTGAGTGAAGCAATGCAGAGGATATGCATCTAGAGCAGAACGGATTAAATCGAACAGCGATGCAATAGCCATTCACTCCAGCTAAAGATTTTGATCTGTTACATCAACTGAATCTATCTTTCACTTAATGCACAATACTAAACTGCCTACCGAAACAGCAAATCCTCACCCCAAGCAAATGACGGACCATAGGCCCTGCCCGGTGCACGCGTGTACTGTAGGGTTCCTCTTGCAGCTGCACAGAGAAAGCCCACGAAATAACTAACATGAGTGTGATTAAAGTTGTTTATTTATTATTTCTTGTGTCATTTTATAATAAAGACGACATATGCATATGTGGTCTATTTTTACTATCAGTTATATTTTCTTCTGTTTCTGAACCACCTAAATTTTCATATGCGGTCCATCACTGGAATAAGTAATGCTTTCTCATATACGTACTGCAACACGATGAACTCATCTAGTCGGTGGCCATCTATGTTGGCTCTGTTAGGGTTATCTCTCCACTAATGGGTCAATTGGGCCCTTGACCACGCCCTGACAAGGCTGGTGAGCCCCCGTCATGCAGCCCTATAAAAGAAAGGTGGGGATCATAGGGCACACAATGCGAGGTTCGTCGCCGCCATTGTTTACCCACCTCCAAAACCCTAGACCGATCCAGAGGGTGGTGCTGCCAGCGACGGGAAGCGCCGCTAGCCGCCTCCACGGCACCACCATCCCTGACGCCGATGCCGTCGTTGTCTCTACCTCGTCGCTGGCACCATGGTCGGCAATAGGAACAAAAGAAAAGGTATGCACGTTTAAGAGTTTTACCCACTCGATCTACTCCTAGTGATCCCAACTTTCTACATTATTATCAAGAGCCGGTCCTAGTGAGTAGATCAGAGGTGGGACATAACTATTCCTCGGTGAATCGAAAGAAAAGAAATAGAACAGAAACCCTAACCCAAGATCTAGAAAATAGATGAAGAGAAGAAGAGACCTTACCTTGGTTTCCTCATGCCATCGTGCGGAAAGGAACCACCGTCACGCGGGTAGACCGGACGAGCCGGCATAGTACGAACCACCGCCGCGGGCTCACATGGGCACCCCGGCAAAGCTCCTCGATGGAGCCACGCGGGACTTGTTCACACGTGGCACCAACGGGGAGGCCTGCAAGGGCGCAAAGAGGGGCGGCGACGTTCTTGGCCATAAGCTCTCTCTCTCTCTCTCTCTCTCTCTCTGGACCTCGCTATGACGGGGCTATGGAAGAGGGGGAGAGCAAAGAATAGAAGGGAAAGAGGAAGGGTAGGCACCACGGCCCTCGCGTCGATGACACCTTCCACGCCCCGACGGCCACCACCGGCCGCGCGAGAGAGATGACAGCGCCGCCGCCGCATCAGGGCGTGACACGCGTGAAGGAGAAAAGAAAAAAGGAAGAGACAGAGGGGGGAGACGACCACGAAGGCCTTGTGCCGGCAGAGCCGCTCCCTTGCTGCCGCCGACGGTCACCGCCGACACGGCAAAAAGCCTGCTCAGCCGCTATCGTCGTGTAGCGTGAGAGCCAACAAGAGAGCAAATTTTTAGGGTTTCCAGGAAAGTGGCGCGCTAGCCTTTTGCTTGGGCGAAAAGTGCGCTTGGCCGTCCAATTGTGATGGACGGTCAGTGGCTGCCGGACTAAAATGTTGGGCCAGAATTTGGCCTAGGCAGGGCACGGCGCTAGGCCAATTCAGTGGCCCAGCTGTCGGCTATTGGGCTTTTAGCCTAGGCGTGCCAACAGAGAAAGTCGTGGGCCATTTTTTTTGGCCATTCCAGGCAAAAAAAATGAACAGTAGCATTTTGTTATTATGTTTGGGGCATTTGCAAATCTGTACTTATTTTCTAGTCCAATTCTGATTTTGGACCTTTTTTGAGACTTTGCAAAATTAGACTTGTTTTACTTAAATTGTTACACAGTTGCCCCTATTTTGATGGCAAAATTGTAATTTTTTCTCATCAAAATAGGGGCAATTGTCAAACAACTTAGGTCCAAATAGGTCCAATTTTGCAAAGTCTCAAAAAAGGTCCAAAATTAGAATGAAGGTTTAAAGTAAGGATACTCATGCAATTGTCCCATTATGTTTTGATTGTTTTGATGGTGATTTGAATAGATTATGAATGAATTTTTTAAGAGTTTGCCTCTGTAAATTTTTGAACCAACAAGATAATTTTTACAGAGAGTAATTGGAAGAATTTGCTACTGTTCATGCATGTTTTATGAGATGTTTCCACTGTGAATTTTGTTTAAACCTTGATTAAATTCGAACCAACGGGATAATTTAATTAAAGGATAGAAAAGTGAATTATGATAATGAATTTTATCAAAACTTGTATCTCTATTCAAATTTCATAATTGATTATTAGAGAATAAAAGAGTAAAGGAATGCTTCTAAAAGTATTGTTTTCATGAATTTATGTGAAAGATTATATAGTAGAATCTCCATTCAATTTTGAACCAACGAGATAAATTGTTTGGAGATGAAACGAATGCATCAAAATTGTTTAAAATCTCTGTGCATAAAAGATTAGAAGTTTGATTGCTTCTAAAAGAAAGGAAAGTTTCCGTTGCAATGAAGTTGATGATAATATTTCTCCCTTGGCAAATTATTTAATAGATATGTCGCCACTTTATCTATGAAATTTACGCTTTTGTTCTATTTCTGTCCAAAAGTGATTTAGAATTGATGTAGAAAGATAATGTTTATTCTATTTCTACCCGACAGAGATTTAGAATACAAGATAAAGATTTTAGAAGTTTAATATGCATATCTTTAATCAGACCAATATAGGGTTAATTTTATGATCATTATTGTTTGTAGTTGTTGACTATTTTCTCTGACAAAAGATGTTTATGCTCTCATTCATGAAAGCAAAAGACTGGCTACTTGTAACCCAAAAGACAACTAACAAAAGGGTCATAGTTTGAGGGAGTATGCCCCTCTAAAGAATGACTTCAAAAGAAAAGAATTCTTAGATATTAATTCAAGAAACAGATGTATCATTGAGACCTGAGAAATTATTTTTCATGTACTCTTTATGAACAAGATTTTATTATCATTTTTAATGATTATGATATGATAAGGCATATACACGTTTAATTTGACCAACATTGGATTAAGCATGTATGTGTCATAGAATATTCGAATTTATTTTTAAATTTGATGATTGAATGAGCCAATACAAGTATTCATGTCCCTTCAAGGAAATTACCTGCATGACGGGAAAGAGATGATTATGATTATACCCGTATGACAGGCAAAGTCTAGGAAAATACCCATATTGATGTATCTCACTCTCAAAGAAAAATATGGAGTAGCTCTTATGTTTTTCAAGTATCGATCATGCACTTTATGTGTCATAGTCATTAAATACTAAATGGGTCTAAAGAGAATAAAGTTACAGATGAACCAACATATAAGAATGATATGCAAGTTTGACTTGCAAAATTATTAGTGATAAAGAACTCAATTGCGTCTTTGAGATGAAACGAGGTAAAGTACTCCCATACGAGTTAACATATAACTTCTTTCCTATGATGTAGTCAAGTGAATGAAGTAGACAATCAAAGTTTCCTCAATTCACAAGAGTTCCGAATGGTTTTTGAAATTATGGCAAAAAGGTTCATGCCACATTTCGAGGGGGAGAAAGAATATGAGATTATAAGATAAATTAAGAATGAAGAAACTCCCCTACATTTCAAACAAAGTGATGCAAGTTATGCATTATCTAAAGTGATCCATTAACGAAGAATGTGATCGTCTGGAGGAGTATGAAGGTCATATTAGTGATACTCCAAAGTAAAGAAATAGATGTATTCCTGATTTTTGACGAAGAAATACTAAGATGATGCTTAAAGTGCCATAAAGAAGAAAAGTTATAATAGAGTAAACCCGTATAGTTTAAAGAATTTAAGAACACACCATGTTTGAAGAAGACAGTAATATGGAGGAGTACGACTTGAAGAGAAGTAGAACTCTATATCCACTTCAATGTTTTAAGATCAACAAATTTTGCCTCTAGGCAATAAAAAAGAGCCCTATATGAAAGAGGTGTCAATAGTAGAGGACCCTAAGGGTCAAAGAAATGAAAATCAGTTTATTCTAATTACCATGAAGGGTGATCCCATCCAAATTGATAATGCCATGATGAGCATTCAGTTGTCCAAATGGCAAAGATAAAATGTAATTGATTGGGATTCCTAATGGAGTCAATACAGTAGGTCATCGTGGGTCTACAATAATGAATATGGCTCCAAAGGGAATACAAATCATAATAGAGTCAAAATAGTAGGCCTTTGTGGGTCTATAAGATTAAATGTGACTCTGTAGCAGATATATGATAAAAGGCTTTACGCAAAGAGAAGAGAATATTACTATGAGACACTTTTTGATGTCTCGTGTAATAATTTCTTCAGAGTTATAATGGCCTTAGTGGTACATCATGATCTAAGCTATATCAGATGAAAGCAAAGTTGATTCTCCTTAGTGAGGATCCAAGGAAAATGTATTTACATGGCACAACCAAAAGTTTTACTAGGAAAAGAAAATGAACTTTAGATATCATTGGCAAAAAATCCATTTATGGATTGAAGATAATTTTCTAAAAAGAGATGTTCAAAGGTTGTTATATTAATAAGAATTTTGGGTTTTTCTTAAAGAGTAGGAGGACAATTGCATTCATGCAAAAGATATAGAATGGGAAATTAAAATTCATTTCCTAATCATTTATACGTGGATGACGTTCTGCTTGTAAGTGGGGATGTTAATCTAATGCAGAAGAAGAAGTTCTTGTCCTTAAAGTTCAAAAGCATATTCTTCGTACAATGTCTCTTGTTATGACAGACGAGATTCACCGAGATAAAGAGAAGGGATATTTGAAATATTGCATATGTATGTTCAGAAAGTCTCTAAAGTATGCATACAAGAAAACATATGCCTGTTCTTATAGTCAAGGGTAATGAAATTGGGAACTTTAGTATTTCAAAAGAGTCAATATGAAGAGGTTTGAATGAATATGGTACCATATGCTTCAGCTATTAGAAGCTTGATATTACCCTAATGAAGTTCATGTATCTGGGTTGTTTTGGCAATGTCCAGTCCAGATATAGATCAATGGAATAGAGTTAAAGATATCGGACTCATGCTAAAAGAAAGAAGTACTCTCAATAGATTGTGAGCACAAAGATATATATGTACAAGTGCTCTCAAAAGGTTGTGAGCGCAAAGATAGAACATATGCAATATGTAGCAAAATCCACAATTGTTGCTAAGTTTCACACTTGGAGTTTTTGTGTGGAAAAACTTCAAAAGAATGAAAGAATTATCATCATTGTGATGAAAATACATGATTTAGCATGATATAAGGCTGAGGGACATGCAAAATGGTTAATGAAACATGTACCCGAAATTGATAATGGTTAATAACAACAATAACCATTAAGTATTTCACTCTTGTGACAACGAGTCAAGTGTGGTGCCAAACACATTAACACAAAGTTATACGTTGTAAAGGAGAAAGTCTGGAATTATGTTGAAATGCTTGGAGCATAAAAGTAATGGATGAGTATTAGCAGATCTGCTCATTAAAGGCTTACCGCCTAGTGTGTTCGGATAGCACACAGTCGACATGGGTTTATTGGTATAGCATATATTTTTTTCGGACAATAAGAGGCCCAAGGTGAATGTGTTTCAAAACAGAAGAGTATGTTGTAGCTGTTGATTCTATCGGTGATTAACCATGATGATGAAACATGCTCTACATACAAATCTGTGATGGAACAAATACTTTGAAAGAAGTTATTTCAAAGTATAAAGTTAAAAGTATAAAGATGAGATCAAAGGGGAGAATGTTAGGTTGATCTCTCCACCAATGGGCTCAATGGTCCATTGGGCCTTTGACCACGCCCTGATCAGGGGCTTCCAACACAAGACAAGGCTATAAAAGGGAGGTGGGTCCCCCATTGCGCAGCCCTATTAAAGGGAGGTGGGGACCACATGGCACACAACGCAAGGTTCATCGCCGCCACTGTTTACCCACCTCCAAAACCCTAGACTAATCCAGAGGGTGGTGCTTCCAGCGACCGGAAGCGCTGCCAGCCGCCTCCACAACACCACCACCCCTGACGCCGACGCCTTCGTCGTCTCTACCTCATCGTCGGCTCCATGGTCGACAACGGGAACAAAACATCGCTCCTTTAAGAGTTTTACCCACTTGATCTACTCCTAGTAATTCTAGCTTTCTAACAAGCATAGCCCAGGACCTCACGATCACTCGCTAGAGGCGGATCTAGAGTAGGAGCATGGGGAGACAGCCTATCCCCCCCCCCCCCCCCCACACACACAAATATTTGCAAAAACAAAATCAATTATATACCTACCCAAATATATTGTATATACTAATACCTTTATAAGTATGTGATTTGAGCACAAGTTTATGTGATATAGGAAGAAAAGGCCCACACTAAGCCCATGTCATGAACTGTAGCTTGTTTGATGCACATCGGAGAGGAATCCAAAATAAGATTTTAACCTATCGATAACCTCCGAGCCAGAGCCAATCCTTTGTCATTCCTAACCGAACAGTTTTGTCTTGCATTGTCAATGTGCGTACGAGCATGGTGTCCAGATACTAAATTTTGCTCCATCTTCCTTGGTGCATATAAGTTTGCGTAGTGATGCCCACGGCCATCACGCATCAGCCATTAGGTATAAGTTTGTGTCTCACTCAGTTTATAGATCATTCACATTCATTCAATTCCCAATTTGGTTAAATTTAACTAGACTTGATAAGTCCATCAATTTATTGGGTAAGCATCATATCTAAATAATTAAATGAATAATGAAATGCAGTTTTGTTCAACAATAGATCAAAGCATGAAGAAAAACAATGATTTTTGAGCATTTTAGTAGCTCAAAAATTTTCAGCAACTCCAACAGTACTGCTCAAGAGAGATTCTATTTTTTCTGGTTCAAAGTGGGCCCACCTCTAAGGAGACCTTTCTCTGTAAGTTTGGTCATAGGCTTTGCAACAGTAGAAAAATTCTGTACAAAACGACGATAATAACCCACAAGCACCAAGAAACTACAAATTTCAGTCACATTAGTAGGCCTCTTCCATTCAACCACTGAAGCAACATTCTTGGGATCAACCTTAATGCCATGCTTATTAAAAATATGACCTAGGAAAGCCACTTCAGACAACCAGAAGTCACACTTCTTCAACTTAAAATTGATTCTTTCGAAGAGCCTCAAGAACAAGACTAAGATGTCGTTCATGCTCTTTCTCAGACTTGGAGTAGATCAAAATATCATCAAGAAAAACAACAACAAAGTCATCCATATACTCATGCAACATCCTATTCATCGCTTCCATAAAAGCAGCAGGGGCATTAGTTAGTCCAAAAGACATAACGATGTACTCATAATGTCCATACCTGGTGCTAAAAGCAGTCTTCTCAATATCCTCATCTTGTATTCTCAATTGATGATATCCAGAATTTAAATCAATCTTAGAGAATACCTTGGCACCTCTCAGCTGCTAAAAGGGCACATAAATACAAGGCAATGGATATTTATTCTTGATGGTTACCTGATTAAGAGCACGATAGTCCACACACAACATCTTAGTACCATCCTTCTTTTCCACAAAAAACACAGGAAAAGCCCAAGGTGACTTGCTTGGTCTAATGAAACCCTTAGCTAGAAGATCACCCAGCTGCCTTTTCAACTCCACTTGCTCCTTTGGTACCATCCAATATGGACTCTTATAGATAGGTTGTGTACCAGGAATCAACTTAATTTCAAAAACAGCATCCCACGTACGCGGAATACCTAGAAGCTCCAGTGGAAAAACATCAGGATAATTGCGAACAACTCGAATATCCTCCACCCGTAAAACAACATAAGCATCTCCGACCATAGAAAACAGAATTCCAGATTTTCTTGTTGAGTGGTCAGGAAATAATGGTACAATAAGGCAAGAGAGTACTTCATAGGACTGCCAACAAAAATCACCTCTCTACCAGAAGGTGCTTGTAAAGGTATTGTCTTCCAAAAGCAAGAGATGATAGCTTGGTATTGAGATAACCAATCCATCCGAAGAATAGCATCAAATACATCCAATGGAATAACCACAAGATTAGCCACAAAATTCTCATCCGTCAAGTGAACCACACAACCAGGACATACAAGACTACTATAGATAGGACCCTTAGCAGAACTGACAGTAATAGACCGCCCAATCTGCTGCACCGAGATACCTGTATGTCCCACGAAAGCCTCCAAGACAAATGAGAAGCTTGCGCTAGAATCAAATAGTACAAATGCATCAAATGAATCAACAAATATGGTACCTATGACAATGTCACCATGATCCCTAGCATCACCTACGGGCAAAGTGTACACCCAAGGCACACCAGTCAAAGTAGAAGGTCCAGAAAAGCCAGCCGGTGCAGAAGTCGAGGAATAAGATGGAGTAGGACTTCAATAGAGCCAATATCCACCACTAGGCGCAGGTACATGTGAAGAACCACGTACCAAAGTCACCATAGAAGGTGGTAAGAATTGTTGCGAGGAAGGTGGATGCAAATACTGCTGTATCAGCGGAGCAAGCAAATACTATTGTGTCGATGGTGCAGATAAGAGCTGTTGCACTGGAGGAGTAGTGTACCGCATCCCAAAAGTAGCACCAGTCATCATGTGTGCAGTACCATGCTGTCCTGAAGAAGAACTTGCCACTGGCTCCCAAATCACCTTGCTATTTGGATTCTTTCTACAAACTGCATCCTTGTGGTCCTTGCCATACCTGGAACACTAATCAGTCCAACGACAATCCACACGGCGATGAGCATCACCACAACAGAAACACACAAGAACCAATCCCGTCTTAGCAACAGGTCGGAACTAAGTAGAGCCACCTCTAGAACTACCACCTCGTGAAGTACGAGACTGAGAAGAATTACCATCATAGCGATGGTGACGGTGATTCTTGTCCTTCTTTTGAGCGCGGCCTCCAGTCTGACCCTTTTGATCTTTCTGTCCATGAGAATGATCTCCTCCTCTCAACTCATCTGTGTAGTCATCCTGCACCTCAACTCCCAAAGCACACTGAACAATAGAGCGAAAGTCCTCTAAAACAAAGGCACCAAGGACTCGATGGATAGAAGCCTTCAAGCCTTGTCTGAAAATCCTTGCCTTCTCATACTCATTGTGTGCCACATGAGGTACAAAGCGCACAATTTGGTTAAAGGCGATCTTATATTTAGCCACTGTCTTCTTGCCTTGATGGCACTTCTCTAACTGGGTTTTCATCTTATCCATAAAAGCAGCCGGTTAAAATCTCCTCTCAAATTGACCAACAAACTCCACCCAAGAGAAAGGACCATAACCAGCTGAGCGAGATGACAACATATTCCTCCACCATACTAGTGCGTCATCCTTCAATAACTGAGTAGCAAAACAAATCTAGTTTACCGGTGAAATTTGAAATGCCTCAAGCTTATTTGTAGTCGTAGAAAGCCAATTTGCAGCATCAATGGAAGCACTAGTACCCCCAAACTTCTCCAAGGACATACCACACCATTCTCTCATGTCCATAGGACGATTAGGAACCACTCTTGGCTGTACTAAACCTTCTCCCTCCACGTTATCACCCATAGGAGCATTTCCACCTATAGGAGCAGCAGCAGCCCTAACCTGAGCTTGATGAGTAACATTCATCTCAGCCCACATTGCTTGCATCTCCACTAAAATTGCTGCCATATCCCCAATTGGTTCAACTTCATGAGTAGGTTCTTCCTCCCCGCGGCCACAACCGCAACCGCGACCATGGCCATGGCCACGCCCACGACCACGACCCCGATTCATCTGCAACCCCATACAAGATCAAAAGCAATCAATAACACCACAATAGCAACACAATAATAAATAATTAACAACATGAAAGTGATAAAAACCCAATCCCATCCTAATGTGCAAGTGTGTCAAGTTTTAGAGTGAGTCAAATTTTAATAACAAGTTATGCCTAGAACCAATAACCTAAGTTTTGATTACCAACTGTAACACCCTAGAAATTACTCCAGAGTAATACCACAACTATACTACTACAACAATAAGAGCATCACTCTAACATCCATAATCCAGCAACATTATTCAAAACATAGTTAAGTTTAAACATTGCTCCATCACTCAAATAGTCGACTCTAACTAAGAGGACATAAGTTTTTTTTATTATGACTGCATGAAGACAACTAAAAATAGGTAGAAAAGAGAATGTGTGTGCTGCTATTGTCCATCCCACGCTCATAACCATCAAACATAAGCATCTGAGGAAGAAAATAAAAGTGCATGAGGTTTATGAAAAAAACTCAACAAGTAAACGGCTTTAACAATATTATTTGAACCATAGTTTAGTTAAGCAACAAATTAAATAGTAGCATCGAAAATATAGTATGAATGAAATATAACTCCAATTGGTGATATAATACATTGGTGACTTCATAATGTTGAACTTCAATGCATATGCAAAATGCGAATGATGCAATGCAATGCATGACTTCACTTCTACCCTCAAGTCCCAACAACAGAAGTGAGGGCTGCGATCACATTTCTCGGTTCAATGTGCGTCTGTACCGGTACTTACCACACCACCATCTGGCTACGGTGTCTTCTTATGCATCCAATGGAAAGTGCAAAAATGTAAAATTGTCATGTATGTACTTTATCATATACTTCAACATCAAAATTAAATAAATAGGATCCATAATTTGATAAATGACATTCAAGACATAGAGATAAACTCTCAGTTAGCATTTTATTTGGCTAGTGTGAATTATTCAAATTTAGTGGAGGTAATTCAAATAATAGAGCTAAAGCAAGACCACAACGCTACGTTTACTTGCCTTCACTAATCAATGATCAAAAGAGAGCTACGCATGCTTCAAAGGGGCAACACCTGATCATAAGTAATTCTCAGCACCAATACATACATATCTAACAAAGAAACATGAGTACAACGTCCTACGTCCCCATGCCCACCAAAAGATAGTATAGAACAAGCATAAAACCAATTTTCAGCAGCATTGTCATTTAACTTTTTCATAACTTTAAAAGTATAAAGGGTATGCTAGCAAGTAAATATCTTATGATCATCTACACAGAAAATTCTACAAGTTTGATATTCAAAATAAAATTTAATTTGAACATCTACTAGTCATAAAACAGTTATAAAACAGCACTGTAATCTATCCTCGAACTACAGGACAGTCAACTTTAAAAAATCATATCTCCCTGAATAATCCATCAAAAATAGTGATTAAATACTCAATAGAAAGGTTATCAAATTTAGTATAACATATTCCATAACCCAAGGTACAGATTCGGCTTATAGGATACCTTAATCAGCCATACAACACTGACTGTCAAAACTGAAACTAATGCCAGACTATAATTTTGACAGTAACATTCAGAGAAGCATAACTCCTATTATACTCAACCAAAAATTACATTTAAATACTCGTTGGAAAGATAAATAAATTCTCTACAACTTTCTATTCTAGCAAAGGTGATATTAGAAACCTAAGGGCCTCGAAAACTGGATATAACCTACGCTATGCAGAGTACCCAGAAAACAGATCGCAAAGATGGGTTGATAGGGATTAAGACCCTAATGGCCGAAATTAATCCAGTGCTTAGACGTAGACTTGCCTCTAGAGATCAACCGAGAGTTCTTACCTAGATCAGATCACGTCCCTTCTAATCCCAGCTCTTTGCCTGTGCCTTGATGCAGGCAACGATCTACAATACGAGCCAGAGAGGAAAGGATGGATGGTCAGCACCAGCAGCACTCCTTCTTCGAACACAGTAATTCGATTAAGGTCTTATATGGTGGGATCTCCAAGACATAGCAGCAAGGATGACCAGATCAGCGCCGCCTCTAAGTCTATTCTGGAGGAAGTTTTGATCGTGAAGGGGAGACACCAGGCAAGATACGTAAGTTCAGCCTCCTCCCTCTCCTATGAAACGTTTTCTTTTAATTAAGGCTAGAATTAATGCCCACTAAGCCCAGTGATTAGGACCAAAATGAAAAACAAGGTTCTATCCTTTTTTTTTGGAGCGTTACAATTTCTGTTTGGCTCTTCAAGCATTCATGATTGATGAGGACATCACCTCTGGATACACACAACATTCCTCCGTGTAAAATGCAAGTTTATTCGTGACAATCAAATTTACGTGTGGGCTCATTTTTAATGCTTTGTTTATGTGATTTCGAGAATAGATTTACTATCTAATGAGTTAATTATTATTAGAAATCATGAAAATGATAATGAGATAGATAGAGAGATTATTGGAGTCATGGTGGACCAGCAAAGACGTCCAAGTCATGATGAAGGCCTAAGTCATATTAACTTCGAATCAATTCAGAGTCCAAGTGCACGCCGCACTAAAATGGACTCCAAGAACTTATACAAGTGGATTGGGATATTCTACATATGCATGGAAAGAAAATTTTCCAGTGGTTCATTGTCAAAATTTATTATAAATAATTGAAAATTATTGAAACGTTATGGCATTCAAAATCTGTCTTAGTGCCACCGTATTAGACCTTTGGGCCATGTATGAGCCCACTAAGAGTGCGTGCAATGGTACTTGCATGATCTTAGCTTAGGATCTTCATATACAACTACCATCACAACATTAGGGTTTAGTTTTGCTTAGATCATTTTTGTTGAGAACAATTTTGCCATTCATCAGTTTAGAGACCACAACTTTGAGGGTTTAATCATACATCTACAACTTGATTGTATTCTATCTTGCTCTTGCTTTTGTTCTTCAATTCACAGGTAAGGATTAGTCTTCTTATGAAGGTTGGCTAGGCAACATCAATAGTGGTATTGTTGTGTAATAAAATTGAAACAAAATCAAATGTGCATCTTTCAAACATATCCAATAAAGCATGTTGTGTAACTAAAGTACAATGTGTTATGGTCGACTTAGCTTTGATGAAATCATAATCAATAAGTTCTATAAACTACATAATCATTGAAGCTTCTTCATGATTAAAAATTACCATGTCTAGTGGTATGACATATGAGCAAAAAAATTTATATCAAGAACAAATAAGGTGATTATGTAACAAGACTTTTTTAAATTTGTCTTGGAAAATCTAATTATCTTCAGTGACTCTGCATACATATTGTATATGCTCCTAGTAATGTTATGTACTCCCATGACCAATAATATCAAATTAAGATGTATTAATTCTACTATGAGATCTTTGCAAAGTATATGTTCAATCACATAAGTAAAAGAAAAAGGGCTCAACATTAACAAGAATGTCTAAACATGAAATTTAATTGTAATTGTATGGGAAAGAATCTTATCTAAGAGTTCAATTAGCAAATTTATTTTGGTAGACTCTTCCATCTATTCATTGTGTCCTACACTCACAAAGTTAATCTGAGAACTTGGATGTAAAAATGACTCGGGAACTTTTTTTGTTCAAATTTGTTACTACGCATAAATGGCGACTCTTGATTCCAGATTTTGGATCATACTTCCTAGACTATCATGACCATATACTCTAACTTACCTTCTATTAACAACCTCCTAACTGATATTTTATCATTAATTATATTCTAGCATCATAAATAAAGTAAATATAAGAAAATATGTGATACAACATAAACAAGTCTTATTTTTGCAGTTAAATCAAAATATCAAAGGAATTTTCAATTACAATTAGCTCATAATTAATACTTTATATTCTTGAGTCATTGTTGGTACACTTTCCATTTTCTAAAGATGTCATAATATTTGGATGATAAAATTACAAGTTTTTTATTCAGTTTGCCTACGATCTTGTTTGTATCATGTTGACATCAAATACAGATATATGTAGAACTTATACTAATCTAAAATATGTAGTTCCTAATTTAAGATCATTATAGACTACTAGAAGTTTTTACTGGCCAGTTCTCATATGTGTCCAATCTAGTATAGTAATATCAGTTATGCCATTAATTTCTCTCCTAGAACTGTCTAAAGTCTATATAGAGATGTCAAAATTAAAGAAAGAGAGGTTTAGAGAGGAGAAAGTTAAACAATAGCTTAGGTATTGAGGATCATATAACCTCTTAGGGTCTCATATATATAGGAGAGGAAAGAGAGATTTTTCTCTTTTCCACCCTAAATGGGTTTTTAAATTTTACAATGGTGTTCTTAGATAGTTAGACATATAAATGAATCTGAAATATACATGGGCCCAGTATGAGATTGGTTGACTCTATGAGGTGGATTTATAATTTAAATCCAATATTTAAACACTAATGATAAAAACAAAAATCCAGCAAAGGAGATTATCATGATCCACCATAACGCCAAAAAAGTTTCCTTATATATGTTTACCATAAAGCTAATGCAAACTATCCCTCCCATTCTTCGTGAGCTCCATGAAGAAAAGATCACGCAGATTGGTCTCGTAAAAGTAGGATGACACTGACGATTCAATCTGCACCTTCTACTTTGACATGGCATCATCAAGAAACAATTATTGCCCTTTGATGTTGTTTTATGCGTTTTATATGATGATCTCACACTTGCAACAATCAATAGTGGATGTCGTCACAGTCGATCTCCAAGTACAGCTAATTATGCAGAATGACGTTGTAGGCCTCCTCCCACAACACCCTAGATAAGTTGTGCTGCTGCAACTCCGGCAACGGCACGGTCAGCAAGTGACGTTGTAATGCCGGATTGTCAGGCTGCATCAGCTAGGACTTTGGCATGACCACGATCTGGAGCATGGCGAGGACCTTTGCGCAGCAATGGAAGAGGAGCTATGTGCGGCAAGTGCGGGCATACATCGCGTGACAAGGGCGGCCGAGCTTGTAACATGGCTCTACCGCTTTGGTATGAGGCGGCGGCGCTATGAGCTATCAAGCTAGGAGTGTGCTGAGTTTGGGACAGGGTTTTGGATAAGAACTCAGAGTTGGACTGACGCTATATAATTGATGATGGAGACTACTAGACTACGACCGGGTGGGCTGAAAACGGGAATCAAAACATGATTATCGCCCCAAAAACAGGAAACCTAAGAAACCGGCATGACACACCGCTTACCATTTTTTATGTCATTGCTTTTTTCATTTTCCTATTCCCACCCATTTCTATATAAATCCTGGAAATCCAAAAAAGATCAGGAGAAATGTGGTCACGGTTGCCGGATGGGATGGAATGTTCCCGTCCTGTTTTCGCCCCAAAGAAGGACACCTGCAGCTGCAGGGATTGGATGTGCGGTGTGTGTGTGTGGGTGGGGGGGGGGGGGGGGGGCACCACAAAGCACCTTGTCATGTGCCTCTGATACTTGTTGAGAGATCAAGCTTATTACTCTAGATATGTGGGACATGGAGTTAGCTTGCCGTATTGTTCTCCTCCTATTCATTGCTTCTATGAGGCTGAGTTCGATGGAGCATCCCCTCAAACTTGTGAAGACTGACCCATGTAAGGGTAAATACATCATTTCTAGCCATACTTAATCGACATCTCACTACTGTTCATGGTAGTGGCACAAAGGGGAAGAAAAAACTCATCCAATGACACAGAAGGGAGATGAATTGGGCCATTTGTCTACAGGACACCGGGTTCGTATTTTTTTGTCCAAAGTACACCGCCTAGTGTCCTACAGACAAAAAAAAAGTGTTCTACAGACAATTTTTTGAAAACACAGTGTCCTACAGACAAATTTCCCGAGATGAATTCCACTATGTATACCTAGGCATTCATGCTACCCGGCCCGGCTCGACATGGGCCTGCTTAGACCCGGCATGCTCTAGATCCGGGTCGGCATGACACGACGGGTTGTATGGGCCGTGCCGAGGCCATGCCCGTGCAGCCGTGCTCGGGGGCCGGCCCACGGCACGGTGCATGGTGCCGGAGCCCAGTGGCAGCGACGGTGAGCGTCAAGATCTAGCCCCAAGAAGCGGTGCTGGTTAGGGCAAGAGCAGCGGCGGTGTGTTGTCAACCGCGAGCGACATGCCTGTCCTATCACGAGAGAGGAGAAAGAGGCGGAGGAGGCAGTGTGACGCGTCCGGTCACCGGGAGGAGAAGAACGACGGTGACATGTGGTCAACCACGAGCGGCGCGCCTACCCGATCGCGAGAGAGGAGAAAGAGGCGAAGGTGACGTTGTGGTGTGAGGCGGCGGTGCAACACGTCCGGTCGCTAGGAGGAGAAGAGCGGCGGCAGCACGGGTTGACCGTGCACGGGGCGCCTGCCGGTCGTGAGAGAGGAGAAAGAGGCGGAGGAGGCGCTAGGGTGCGAAGCGGCGGTGCAACGTGTCTGGACGCCTTGAGGAGAAGAACGATGATGGCGTGGGGTCGATCGTGCACGAGGTGCCAGCCTGTTCATGAGAGAGGAGAAAGAGGGAGGCGGAGACGACTCTGGGTTAGGGTTCGGCTCAGGAGAAGGCTGAAAGGGAGAAATTGGCACTAGGCTAGGAAGGGAAATTTGGTGGGGCCGCGAGGGAAGGAAGTTTTCGGGCTGCTATCAGCCCGCCTAACTTTCAGGCCGGGCTCGTGCCATGCTACAGGCTAGGGGGGTCGGCCCAAGGCACGGGCCGCATCGTGCCACGGGTCTGCCCGGGCCTGGTTTTTACCGTGTCGTGCCAGGTTCGTGCCGGGCCAAATTGGCTGGGCCGCGTACCAACCCATTTGACTTGGCCCAAATGCCCAGATATACCAGTGATGCATATTCGATGCGTCATTAGTGACGCATTTTTTATGTGTCACTATTTACATTAGATTAGTGATGCGTTACAATAGGAAGCGTCAATAATTCATGTCCATAATAGTGACACGTTACAAAGTGAAGCATCACTAATTAGGTCCATAATAGTGACGCGTTACAAAGTGAAGCATGACTAATTCCTGTCAAAAATAGTGATGCGTCATCTCAAAATGCGTCAATAATTTGTATCAATAGCAGTGACGCGTCTGTTTAGTACGCGTCACCAATGACTTTCATTTTAGTGATGCTTTTTACTAACACGCGTCACAATTTGTCTGAATTTGGAGCTGATCACAGCATCCCAAATGACAATTACTAATTTTGAATCAAAACTGATCAGCATTAGTAACATCACATTCACAGGAACCACAACCAACATTAGCATCACATTCACACGCAATCAAAACTGATCAAGAATTATAAGCAAAACTGATCAGCATCAGTAATATCACATTCACAGGCAATCAAAACTGATCAGCAATCCACTGATCATAAGTTCACAGGTAGATAAATATCCTAAGTATAGTGCACAGATAGGTTCATTGAACAAAAAAGAGCACAACTTCACAGGCAGAAACTTAAAACACAAGCTATCACAGGCAACTAGCCGCTTAGCAACCTTGAGCTTGTATAGTGGAACTCCCCTTTCTAATCCAGCACCTCAGACATCATGATGGAAGCGATCTTTTCTCGGATGTTCTCCAACACATCTTATCCAAGACGATTCACTGTCACATCAAAATCTTGTATATGGTTAATTAGTGAACTGAACTATAGAGAATGCTAGAATGACAGCTAATACTAGATATAGTATTACTGAATTGAACTCAACTCAACTAGATTGAACAAGACATGAGTAAATATTGGATATAGTAGTGAACTCAACTCACTGTCACATCTTCTTTACGTTCATGAGTGTAGCAAGTAAGCTTCCACAGACATTCTGTTTCACATGCATGTCAATAGTGTGGCAGATGGCTAGGACTTTCCAGTAAGGTAGCTCCCACATGATTGACTTCTTTTTCCACCTGATTGGTGGATCATTTATATCACACTTCCGCTTTTTAAGGGTAGTACTTTTCTTCCCATGTGCTACACGAAGATCCTTCACTTGGCCAGAGACATCTTCCCCATTGAAATGCCTTGGAGCAAATCCTATCTCCCTTGTGCCATCAAATTGATGTTTCATGCGTCGGTATGGATAAGACCGAGGAAGGAAACGTCGATTCCTTATGTACACCCTTTTCTTGGAGTTATTTAACCATAGTGTCTCAGTGTCATCTAAGCAGTGGGGGCAATCTTTTTCTCCTTTGCACTGCAGAGACACGGAACGACCACCTGATAAATCGGTGACAGTGCACAATAAGAGACCATGCAGTTTGAAGGTCTCTCTCTTGTGCCCGTTGTAGACATCAACACCTGGTGACCACAATGTCTTCAGATCATCTACAAGTGGTCCCAAATACACAACGATGTCATTGCCAGGTTATTGCGGGCCTGAGATGAGAATGGACATCATCATGTACTTTCTCTTGTTACAAAGCCAAGGTGGAAGATTATAGATTGGTAGCAACACTGGCCAAACACTGTGCGAGGCACTTATCTACCCATACGGGTTCATCCCATCCGTGCATAGTACAAGCCGAAGATTCCTTGGATCCACTGCAAACTCATCATACGTGTGATCAATGACGTGCCACTGAGTTGAATCTACCAGGTGACGTAAATAATCATCTTTCTATCGTGATTTGTGCCAACACAAAAGTTATGCATCCTTGCTTGATGCAAACAAGCACTTCAGACGAGGAATTATTGGAAAATACCATGCGACCTTCTAAGGGACTCCATGCCTCCTTTTCTCATCACTGCCGTCATTTATTCGTTTGAATTGAGGGGTTCCACACTTGGGACATTCAGTTAGATTTGCATGGTCACCATGGAACAAGATGAAATCATATTTACAAGCATGTATTTTTTTTTGACCTCGAGTCCCAAAGAGCAAATATTTTGCTTGGCCTCATAGGTCATCTCAGGTATCTTATTCCCCTCAGGTAGAATGTCCTTTAACAGATCTAACAATACCTTGAAACATAGATCAGTCAGATGATGGGTGGCCTATAGTTGGAGAAGTTTAAGTGATGTATAGAGTTTTGTGTACTTCTCTTTGTAACCGGGATAGAGAGGGGTTTTCATATATGTCACCAACCTTTCAGTTTCTCAAACTCCACATTGGTATACCCATCATACCCATGGCATCACGAACCATCTCCTCAAGTTGGTTAGCTATATGGACATAATTTTCACCTATATCAGCAAGGTCATCCTCATTGACATCATGCCCGGTTGTCTGACTACCATTGACTGCTTCACCATCTTGACTTCCCGAAAGTCTTTCCTTGGGATCGTGACCCATGTTTTGTTGATGGCCAGAGATTCCTTGACCAAAATGACCATCATCTAGGTCTCGATCATTAACTTCTTCTTCGCCATGCTTGTTCTAGTATTTGTAGTCATCCATGAAACCTCGAATGATCAAATGAGCATGAATGTGAACTAAATTTGAGAACTTTGTTATGTTTTGACAATCAACATGTGGATAACATATGGTAGATTTCTGTTGCATTGACATATTTGCCTCCGCTGCAACAATGAATGACCTCAGACCATTTAGATACTTGTCACTAGTGCGGTTTCCTAAGATATATCCAACTCCGGTCCCCCATCTGCATAGTTAAGAAACAAGTTAATAATAATGCAAACTTATTCTTAATAAAAAAGAAGAGGACGCATGTGATTTTAAATAAATGAGACGAATATCATAGCAATGCCAACTCAACAATTGTTATAGATTTAACTGATAAAAACAGGTGAATCTATCACTTTTGTGCTTATTATCAACTGATCCAAGCACTAAACATGTTTGCACTAAATTGTTTAGAACTTTGCAACTGTTAGAATTCTGGAAATTCAAATCATAAGCAAGGCATGCATACCATGTGGCGCTGCGGGCCATGCTCGGTGAGAAGAGGACGACCGGTGTTCATGGCTGCGCTCACCGCGTGGAGCCTGCGCAGACTAGGGTGGCCGGCACACGGCCTGCGCCTGCGGAGGCGCAGAGGCGGCGTGCATGCGCAGCCAACGGCCGGTGGAGGAGAGCTAGCATGCGCGGCTGACGGCCGGTAGAGACGGAGCCGGAGGCCAAGGTCGGGTGCGCAATCACCGACAAATGGGGCACACTCATCGCATAGAGCCTGCGTGCTCTGCATGGCCGGCACGGTTTGTGCCTGTGGAGGCTCAGAGATGGCATGCGCATGCGCAGCCAACAGCCACCAGAGGTGGAGCTGTGGCGTGCATAGCTGACGGCCGACGGAGGCGGATGCAAAGGTGGGGTGCGCTATCGCCGGCCGAAATTCAGAGGCAGATCGCAAGGTAGAGGCCAACAGGAAGAAGAAAATGTGTTGCCGACCGAGATTCGAGGGAGAGGACATTAGTGACGCGTGGAGAATACATGTGTCACTAATATAGGTACACATCAGTGATGTGTGTATCCAAAACGCGTCACTAATGAGGTGCACTGATCCAAAACGCGTCACTAATGAGGTGCACTGTAAAAATGACGCGTTAAAAGACAAAGCATCACTAATTACATGGTAAATTAGTGTCAAGAGTAGAAGCATCACTATTAAAAAAATCATTAGTGACGCGCCTTGATGGGAGGATTTGGTTTAGTGACGCGTCCAATTTTCACGCTTCATTATTATGTGATTAGTAACAAGAAGCGTCACTAATTAAGATATCATTTTTGTGCCTTTTTTACATAGTGTTCATTTAGTGGCTCACAAAGGATTTAAACTATTTGTAGTGGCTCATAAGGAATTCTCTCATATACTCCATCCATTCCACTACATTTGATGTTCTAGCGTTTTATGTTTTCACTTAATATTTCATGTTCTCATGAATCACGGCAATGCGGACGTGTTTTCTTCCAATTTTTACGGCAGTTGAACTCCCACAGCCGGTTATTAGTCTAGCTGGCCCATGTCTGAAGACAATATCCCTCTCTTCCTCTCCCCATAATGTCTTGTTTTCTACTCCCTCCGCCCCAAAATAATTGCCACTTAGCTTTTTTTTAGTTTTTCCAAAATAATTGGCACTCTCAATTTCCGATGCATCTTTCTCTATTCCCAATACACCTCTATCTCTATCTTTTTTCTCCTTATTTTCTATGCAATTACCTTTTACACTTCTCTTTAATTCTCTAGACTCTAAAGTGTCAATTAAAATGAGACGGAGGGAGTATTTTTTTTTAGTATTTCTCATATGGAGCATTGACGGTACTCATTTTCTAGTAGAGGCAGGACCCTTGTCCCCTCTGGTTCTTTTTCTTGATAGCTGTGTGTAGTACTCCTCGACTTCAACTAGTGATTCAGTGTCCTTAGTGGGAATTCCTTCTCATATACACCTTACCTTTAACATATTACACTGTCATGACAATGTTTCTTAAAAATAGTAAGAATACTATCCTTGTGTTATATCATAGAAATGATCATGCATTATAGTCAAAGTTTAAAGTTGTCTCTATTTCATTATCATTATATGTTAAAAAGAATGTGATGTGATGTGTGCGTGTGTGTGTGTGGGGGGGGGTGCTTTGTTGCATTTTGGACAAGCGATTTGGAGAAGTGAAGGGGGCCGTTTGCCGGCCTCTCTTTTGGATGGTGGTGTTCTTCCCCATCTCTCTTCCAACCCCGGTGACTGCTCGGTTGCCATCCTGCCCATTTCGTTGTCTAGGTGAGCATCTCCGACACCACATCCACTTTCCCAGCCCATTCCATAGCGATCTTGCTCTCACTCCATATGTAGCAATCTAGCACCGAGATCCACTTGCCATGGCCCTTGCTGATCAACATTTTAACACATTGAGCTTCATGATCTTTTCCATGGCGAACACAAAACATGAACTCTTGTGTTTCAATACATGTCACCATGTTCTGAATTATTGGGCAGCAACTTCCACCATGGTATGAAGAAGGAGCACGAACTTTGTAAGTTCTAGCGGAGAGAAAAACGGCGAGCATATGCATGCTCACGAGCTTGTTCGTGCTCAGTATAGCAACGGAAGACTCGCTTCTCCTTTTATAGTTAAAATGCTGCTTTTCGGGTGTTTGCTAGTTTGGGGGAACCTTTCGCTTTTCCAGCATCGTGGAGAAGCAAAATCTGGAAAGAGCTCCCCCCAAAAGGACCACAATGACCCTATTCACAAGAACCACATAGTTTAACATATTACAATAGATGGTAACACAATAAAAGTATAAATATTGCAAAATAGTTTTTATATTAATTTTAGTGTGACAACCATTTTTATCAAATTAAAAGTTTCTGACACTACATATAAACTACTAAAATATGGATTCAACTTACTTGAAGTTATAGAAGACAAAATAGCCTACTTGAAGCAACTAATCTAGCAAGATATTGTAGAAGATATATAAATTGTTGTAAGGATATTGAATAATTCTTCAATCAAACAATTTACCAATTTTAAAATTGATATTTAACCAAAAATGCTACAACCTTGATCACTGAAAGAAGAAATGACTATGGTCAATGCTTTTTCATCTTCTAGTTTGAACATTCTTTAAAATAAATGCAAAGGTCATCCATTGACATTCGTGAACACAATGTATGCTATGTTCACTTCTTCCTAAATTCCAACTGTCATGCTCTTTAGCTTCAGAGGTTGTTGTTTAGAGTGTGGTAATGTACTAATGTTACATGATATACTTATGTGTGGAATCTAGCTCCTACTCACATCTAACCTCGTTCCCTTTCTTATTTGGATCTACTCAAGATATAATCAATTAAACACAAAAACTTCTAGACAAAACAAATTATTTCCCAACTAATTTAACCATATATAAAAAATAAGATTTCATGAAGATTACTATATTTTAAGTTGACTTCAAGTTTTCATATAGCTTGATAAGGCATTTGTTAATTTGAACCAACTCATTTGGTTATCTTGTTACTTAATTTCACCATAAAAATATATCATGTTATGTATTGTAATAGATTATTAGCTATATCGCTACTAGCTGCATTTTTTGTTTGCACATGGTTCATCACTACGGTAATTGTTCTCGCTATGTCATATGGGCATCACTACATTTTTTGTTCTTCTAAGCCTGGCTAAAGTCAATATAGAGAGCTCAAAAGAAAGAGAGGGTTGGAGACGAGACTTTTTTTTTCAAGACCACTAGAAAGTTAATTAATGTGAGCTCATATAACCTCTTAGGGTCCCATATATATGTAGGAGAGGAAAGATAGAGTTTTCTCTTTTTCACCTAAATGGGTTTCATATATTACAATATTGCTCTTAGACATATAAATGAATCTAAAACATACATGGTCCTAGTATGAGGTTGGGTAACCTGTAGGTGGGATTAAAATTTTTAATCTAACTATGGTTAAATTTTAGTTTCTTTGCTAACAATCTCTCTGACCATTAAGCTAAAGATGCTACAACTGATCATTAAGACATACCTGCATATCTCACCGACTATTATTGATACGAATATTTTCTATGCACACCTTGGCGTGCATGCTCTCTATATTGGCATCCCCAAACACCAATATTAATTACCAAATCCAGCGAATAAATGTATGGAACACAAAAGTTGTTGGAAAGATGCCCAAGAGACATTACGGATTTGATCTGTATGTGAGGGACATACGAATATTGATCCGTGTGGGATTAGTCCACTAATGGGCCACCTTGTCGAGGCCCATTAGAAGGGTCTATATAAGTGGAGGTGGGGCAAGGGGTACGAATGACCAGTCCATAACCCTAGCCGCCGCGCTCTTCTTTTTCTCGCCCACAACCCTAACTGTGTTGCCGGTGCTAGCACGCCGCGCACGGTGTTCCAACCCCGTACGTGTGGATACCGCGAGGAGGCGTTGCTGTTGCTGCGGTGTCGAACGGCTGGACTAGGAGGAGACGTTTGACGTGATCGACTACTTCCTCTACACCGACGCGCGACTACGTTGGACGAGCTGCTCCAACATTTGCTTCCGCTCCGCCTGCGCGTCTAGTGGTAACGATCCATGATCTCATCCTTATAAGGTTTCCTGGTTGAACGGTAGAAATCATTATATGCTATCGTAGCCTACCCGTTTCCTAACAGTGGTATCAGAGCCGATCTTGTGTAGTTTGTGATCTGGATCTTTTGCAGATAGTTGATATGCTGATGTATTAGATGAGATCTATTACATGTTCTTGTGTACGGGTTGATTAGATCAGTGGTCATAGGGAGGTTCACAAAGTAATGGATGGATAGTGATACATGTATCAATGATTTATTTGTATTCCTTCTCGCCTAGATTGTTACACCCCTTTTTGGTAACACGTTAGCATTCGCTTCTCGCCTAACTCGTTTTTGCAGAGAATGTTGTGAATGGTATGGCCCAAAAGATGCATGTGATGTATGTATGTGATTTGCATGGCCTGTGTGCCATCATTGTTACAGCTGGGTTGAGGCTGTCATATTATTGTATAACGGCCTGCGTGTTGACCTGTGATGCTTGATATTCTCATGTAATTTATTACTAGCTATTAGTTGTAGTAGCTAAGTGTTAGTTCATGGAGGCCTCAAGCATGATGGTTGAAGGAACGGGAGACATGGCGATGACAATAGAGATGGAGATCACCAATTGAAAGGGGCCATGCTATTTTACAGTTAATATGATTGCCTGTGATGATGTTCCTATCATCCTATTCTTTCATGTGTTATTTATATTGGATATGATTAACATACTAGAATAGGTTCCCTCAAGAAAAATTAAATTATATGCCCTTCCAATAGCTGCACCTACTAAAATTATGATTGTTGTATGGTAGGTCTGCCAAAGTAGAGTACCTCAACTATCTTAATTATTAGGGTAAATGTCGGACATTTACATGTATAGTATTGGTTTAATTAACAAAGCTATCAAAACGGTTTTGGGCTTTGGGGCATGATGTTGGCGCCGGGGCATGTGATGCCACCCAACAAACAAGAGTCATATAGGGATGTGATTAGCAAAGTGTTGCTTACCTATGTCACTAGATTTCTAGCGGTGATGCCAAAGCTCACTAGGATCTAAATTGAATATGGATCTTGAAACCACTATATGTCGTTTTGAGGGAAAACGGTTCCAAGCATATAGTGGAATAATGAACTTTTGTTAAAATGTTTAATAAAAGTTTTACATTTACATAGTGCTTATATTTGCATATTTTCTGTTGTAGATCATGGCACCAACCGCTAATAACACTTTCAATTTACGCTCGATTCTTGAAAAAGAAAAGCTTAGTAGAACAAACTTTATTGATTCGTATCGCAACTTGAGAATTGTTCTCAAGCAAGAGAAAAAGGAATATGTTCTAGAGCTTCCCTATCCTGATGATCTGCCAGAAAATGCTACTGCCGCTCAGAAAAGGGAGTATGAGAAGCATAACAATGATGCAATTGATGTTAGCTGTCTCATGCTTGCCACTATGTCCTCTGAGCTTCAGAAGCAATATGAGAACGTGGATGCCCACAATATGATTGAGGGACTCCGTGGCATGTTTGAGAACCAAGCAAGGTCTGAGAGGTATAACATCTTAAAGTCCTTGTTTGCGTGCAGGCTAGCTGAAAATGGTTCTGTCAGTCCTCATGTGATCAAGATGATTGGTTACATTGAGAATCTGGAGAAACTTGGTGCTGCTCTACACCCTGATTTGGCCACAGATGTGATTCTCCAGTCGCTTCCCGTAAGCTATGAGCCTTTCATTTTGAACTTTCAAATGAATAGCATGGAGAAGACATTGGCTGAGTTGCATGGGATGCTTAAGACAGCTAAGGCAAGCATCAAGAAATCTGGTCCAAGTCAAGTCAACTTGGTTCAAAAGGATAGCAGGAAGCGAAAGCGCAAGCCTAAGGCTAAGGCTACAGATGAGATCTCTAGCGCTAAGCCTAAGCCTGCAGCAGCTCCTAATCCTAAACCGGCGGCTGGTGAACCTTGTTTTCACTGCAAGAAAACCGGTCATTGGAAGAGGAATTGCAAGCTTTATCTGGAAGAGCTGAAGAAGAAGCGTGCAGACACTTCTAATTCAGGTATCAATGTTATTGAAATTAATAATGTTGCTGCACGTCCTTATGATTCATGGGTATTTGATACTGGATCGATGATTCATACTTGCAAATCGTTGCAGGGGCTTAAAGAAGCAAGGAAATGTGCAAAGGGCGAGGTGGATGCTCGCGTCAGCAATGGTGCAAAGGTTGCTGCAATGGCCGTCGGAACTTATCCACTTTCATTACCGTCAGGATTAGTTTTGGAATTAAATAATTGTTATTATATTCCCGCCGTAGGCAAAAACATTATTTCTTCAAAATGTTTGGAGGAAGATGATGGTTATGAGGTCATAATAAGGAACAAGGGTTGTTCTATTTATTTGAATGATGTTCTCTATGGTAATTGCCCATTGGTGAATGGATTATATTACTTGGATCTTGAGAATAAGCCCATTTATAATATTGATGCGAAAAGGCTCAAGTCTAATGATTTGAATCCCATATATATTTGGCATTGTCGTTTAGGTCATATAAATGAGAAGCGCATAAACAAGCTCCATACAGATGGTCTTCTAAGTTCTTTTGATTTTGAATCAATTGACACATATGAGTCTTGTTTACTTGGCAAAATGACTAAGTCGCCTTTCACAGGAAATAATGAGAGGGCGAGTGAACTATTGGGACTTGTACATACGGATGTATGTGGACCAATGAGTTGCACGGCCAGAGGTGGTTTTCAGTACTTCATAACTTTTACCGACGACTTTAGTAGATATGGTTACATCTACTTAATGAGGCATAAGTCTGAATCCTTTGAAAAGTTCAAAGAATTTCAAAATGAAGTACAAAATCAATTAGGCAAGACTATTAAACTTCTACGATCTGATCGTGGTGGTGAATATCTGAGCCATGAATTTGGTGAACATCTAAAGCAATATGGAATTGTTCCACAATGGACTCCGCCAGGAACGCCCCAATGGAATGGAGTATCCGAACGGAGGAACCGAACCTTGTTAGACATGGTTAGGTCTATGATGAGCCAAAGTGATCTTCCATTGTTCTTCTGGGGATACGCTCTAGAAACTGCCGCTTTCACACTTAATAGGGTTCCATCTAAATCCGTGGAAACGACACCATATAAGATATGGACTGGGAAGCGTCCCGGGTTGTCTTTTCTTAAGATTTGGGGATGTGAGGCTTATGTAAAACGTATGACGTCTGATAAGCTTTCTTCCAAGTCTAATAAATGCTTCTTTGTAGAATACCCTAGGGAAACCAAAGGTTATTATTTCTACAATCAGGAAGAGGACAAAGTGTTTGTCGCTCGTAATGGTGTTTTTCTAGAGAAAGAGTTTCTCTCTAAAAGGGTAAGTGGGAAAACGGTGCAACTTGAAGAAATTCAAGACGCTCCAGAAAATGTTTCTTCTTCCACTATACCACAATTGGATGAACAAGTTATTGTTGAACCAATTGTTGCAACACCAGCCCCACGTAGGTCAGAAAGGGCACGTCGTGCTCCTGAAAAGTTCACGCTCCTAACCATGGGGCAGCGCGACATATTATTGTTAGACAATGATGAGCCTAAGACTTACAATGAAGCAATGATGGGACCGGACTCTGAGAAATGGCTTAGAGCCATGAGATCCGAATTAGAATCCATGAGAGTAAATGGGTTTTTAAGAAAAAGATAGACATGGATGGAAATGTTCACATCTATAAGGCACGATTGGTGGCGAAAGGTTTTAAGCAAATTTAAGGGGTTGATTATGATGAGACCTTCTCGCCCGTTGCTATGCTAAAGTCTATACGGATCCTTCTAGCAATTGTTGTATTTTATGATTATGAGATATGGCAAATGGATGTCAAAACGGCTTTCCTTAATGGAAACCTAAGTGAGGATGTGTACATGACACAGCCTGAAGGTTTTGTCGATCCATAAAATGCTAGGAAGATATGCAAGTTTCAAAAGTCCATTTATGGACTAAAGCAAGCATCTCGGAGTTGGAATCTTCGCGTTGATGAGGTAGTCAAAGGGTTTGGCTTCATTAAAAACGAAGAAGAGCCTTGTGTTTACAAAAAGGCTAGTGGGAGCGCGCTTGTCTTTCTGGTCCTTTATGTGGATGACATATTATTGATCGGCAATAATATTCTATTGCTTGAAGCTGTAAAGACTTCTTTGAGAAAGAGTTTCTCTATGAAGGACTTAGGAGAGGCAGCTTACATTTTGGGCATTAAGATCTATAGAGATAGATCGAAAAGGCTAATTGGATTATGCCAAGACACGTACATCGATAAGGTATTGAAACGGTTCAATATGCAAGATTCCAAGAAAGATTTCTTGCCCATGTCGCATGGCATTACTCTTAGAAAGACTCAGTGTCCTTCGACACCTGATGAGATGGAGAAGATGAGAGCGATCCCGTATGCTTTGGCTATCGGATCCATCATGTATGCCATGATATGTACGCGCCCAGATGTAGCTTTCGCTCTAAGCGCTGCAAGCAGGTTCCAATCAAACCCAGGAGAAGCTCACCGGGTGGCTAGTAAGAATATCCTAAAGTACTTGAGAAGAACTATGGGTATGTTCCTAGTCTATGGAGGTGAGGAAGAGCTCGTTATAAATGGTTACATTGATGCTAGCTTTCAAACCGACAAAGACGATTCGAGATCACAATCTGGATATGTGTTTTGCCTCAATGGAGGCGCGGTGAGCTGGAAGAGTTCCAAGCAAGATACTGTTGCTGATTCAATAATGGGCCAACTTATCATGGAGGCGCGGTGATCCAAGCAAGATACTGTTGCTGATCCAAGCAAGATACTGTTGCTGATTCAATAATGGAGGCGCGGTGAGCTGGAAGAGTTCGAAGCAAGATGCTACAACTGATCATTAAGACATACCTGCATATCTCACCGACCATTATTGATACGAATATTTTCTATGCACACCTTGGCGTGCATGCTCTCTATATTGGCATCCCCAAACACCAATATTAATTACCAAATCCAGCGAATAAATGTATGGAACACAAAAGTTGTTGGAAAGATGCCCAAGAGACATTACGGATTTGATCTCTATGTGAGGGACATACGGATATTGATCCGTGTGGGATTAGTTCACTAATGGGCCAACTTGTCGAGACCCATTAGAAGGGTCTATATAAGTAGAGGCGGGGTAAGAGGTACGAATGACCAGTCCATAACCCTAGCCGCCGCGCTCTTCTTTTTCTCGCCCACAACCCTAACCGTGTTACCGGTGCTAGCACGCCGCGCACGGTGTTCCAACCCCGTACGCGTGGATACCGCGAGGAGGCGCTGCTATTGCTGCGGTGTCGAACGGCTGGACTAGGAGGAGACGTTTGACGTGATCGACTACTTCCTCTACACCGACGCGCGACTACGTTGGACGAGCTGCTCCAACATTTGCTTCCGCTCCGCCTGCGCGTCTAGTGGTAACGATCCATGATCCCCTCCTTACAAGGTTTCCTGGTTGAACAGTAGAAATCATTATATGCTATCGTAGCCTACCCTTTTCCTAACAAAAGTCTCATGCACATTTTCCCTCATTACAACCGTTGTTCCTACAAGTTGTTATCTGACTATGTTTTGCAGGGTTTTCAAGACAAAACGATGTGAATTTACTAGAGATATAGTGTAACCCCGACATGAAGATAGAGATATAGTGTAACCCCGACATGAAGAAAAGACATAATCAAGTTAAGAACCCCGAAGTGGAGGTTGAGAACAAGGTCAAACAACTCACCCTTGTTATCCTGTCAAAATGAATTCCAATGGTCAAATGAACTGTACCAAAAGGCTGTATAACACGCCTCAAGCCCATGTGGAAAAGCGGCAAGAAAACGGGAGGAAAAAAAAGTCAGCTGACCTAGCACCATAGTTGGCTAGCACATCAGACTAAGACTAAGTGGCAGAAGCACAGCCAACCTCTATCCAAGATGTTTAATTTCGATCACCTCAAATCCAAGCATCAAAGGATTTTTAGACCGGATAACCACATTTAGGGTGTGTTTGGTTGAGCGTCAAAGTTGGATTGGATCATCCCATCCATATTTTCTGGGACAGGACTATCCAACTTAGTGTTTGTTTGATTGGACAGGACAATTCAAGTTTTTTGTTTGGTTGAAGGGATAAGAGAAGTTGGATGAGAATAATTAACTTAATTATATATCTTACTTATAAATAATAATAATAAAATACATACTAATTAACCTAATTTAATATTTGTAAATGATAATCTTGTTATGACAATGCTTAATTAATAATAAATATGCTAATTACCAACAATCACATTCTAATCCATGTATATTTTGTACATTAATTAACATATGAGTGTTTATTAACCATAATCACATAATATAATATATTAATATCATAATAATATACTAATAATCTTTAATTATTTACTAACAATCATGTTTAAAGAAGTTGGACAGCGTTGTCCGGCCAATTTTCCTAGACAAGCTTATCCAGCATCTATGAAGAATATTCTCTACTCCTGTCCATCCTATCCAGGCTGACGGTGAAACAAACACTGGATTGGATGAGTCTATCCAAGTCAATCCAGTGAAACAAACACACCTCAGTTGTCTAATGTCCCACCTACAACGGGCAAGTCCAGGAAGGATCATGGTCGTTGGTCTCCAAGCTGACTCAAGGGAGGGTCAATAGACATACTCTATTAGTCCGATGGCCCCGCCAGGTCAATCCCCCCCCCCCCCCCCCCCCTCCCCTGTCGATGGAAGTAGAAGATTTTAGGTTCTACTGAAGTTACGGTCGAATCAAAAACTTGTCCTGGTTCTAGAATTTCAGTATCCAAACCTGTGTAAATTCAAGATAACTTGATACTCCCTTCGTTCTTAAATTATTGTCATCGTTGACTTTTTTAATTAACTTTGACCATTCGTCTTATTAAAAAAATTAAGTAATATCATATATGTTCTTATAGTTTGTTTTATTATCAAATAAAATTAAAATATAACTTAAAATTTTGCATATTTGAAATAATATTTTAAATTAGATGAATGATCAAAGTTGATAAAAAAAGTCGACGGTGACAATAATTTAAGAACGGAGGGAGTATGTAACTTGTGACTCAGCGGTGATAGGAGTAGAAGGAACACAGCGGTGCGATTTAAGTGGAGTGGCTGCCAAAACCTTGTCCCACTAGCGGTTCACCTTTGTTGTATTGCATCTCAAATAGGGCCCCTAAACTTTTAGGGCCCGGTGTGGTTGCACCGCCCGCACCGCCTCAGGCTGGCCCTGCTTGTGAGTAGCTCAGTTTCTTCATGCTTCTTCTGCATGCTTGTGGAATCAAGTGCATGCTTCTTTGGTGTTTATCTGGTAGCGTTCTAGCTATAAGCCTCCATGATGTGTGTAGGTTTCACAGGGACGTACCAACTAGTTAATTAGCATCGCTGAAGGGACAACATCTTGTTTTGGTTGAGTGGCTAGCGCTGGCTCTATCCAAACTCTGTTTGAACTGATTATAACAAAAGTTGCTATCGCTAATAGTATAACATGGCTCCAACATATATATGAGATTATCATAATCCATATAGATGGCGCGGTTTACAACAACGTAAAGTTAATCACACGGCATCGGCTATGCAGCTAGCGTTCAGCTGTACGTATGGGTAGTGTGTTTTGTGTTATCGTCATCCACACGATTAGCCGCGAATGTCATATCCTTGCCTCGTTGTTGTGCAGGTACGCAGATGTCGAGGCCACGTAGCCCAGCAGGCCAGCGTCCTCCTTCCGGACGCCATCGTCGTGGAGAAGCAACGCCACTATGTCGATCGCATCTTCATTGTCACCGGCACGCGCCGCCAGCTCACTCCATTCCTGTGGCAAGCCCCGGTCGGCGTGTTCCTCCTCACCGGGGCTGAGCTGGGACGCGACGAACCTATCGAGCGCCCTCCAGTCCGTGCCCATAGCGGCGCCACGCCTACCGTCTGAGTCGTAATCTCCGTAGCCATCAGTGGAGACTGCGTGGCTGTCATGGTTGGGCAGCGGTGGGCTCTCGAGCTGCGGGAGCTTGGCGAGGCGGCTTGAGTACTGCAGGAGTGCGGCGGCAGCGGCGCCGTCCAGCTCGGGCGACTCATGCTTGAAGTGTGCCGTGCCGGCGAGGACGGAGTCTTGGTAGGAGGAGCTCATGTCCCATGCTCCGGTGATGCTCCGCGGCGGGTTCATAGCCCGCTTCTTGAATGCTCGGCACACCACCCAGCCTTCCTCCTGCATGCATACAAAACTCGCATCATGATCTAATAACTCATCAATTAAGCACGGATTTGTTTTTACTGCGTGCCGATCCTTCTCGCGCAAGTAAAAGGTGAGATAAATTTTACTGCAGCAAATTAAAATCAAGACCACCAATTCTAGATTAGATGCGAGACAGACACAGCGCATACCTGAGGCGTGGCGTTCTCGTCGGTCTCAAGCCTGTACTCGTGCATGATCCAGTCCGTCTTCCGGCCGTTGGGTGCCCTCCCCGTGTAGAACACGAGCGTCTTCCGCATGCCGATGAGACCGCGGCCATGCTTGTCTCGCACCGCCTTGTCCCGCCCAGTCGCCTTCCAGAACCCCGTCAGGGTCGCGCGGTTCGTCCGCGTCCCCGTCGGGTACTTGCGGTCCTTGTAGCTAAAGAAGTACCAGTCGCTCTGCTCTTCGTACCCGATCTTACAGTAATCTTCACGAGACATGCATGACATGCGCAACAGAGTTAGATCTGACAGTATCAGTGGGGTAGAAGAGAACATAATCACGTGAGTTAGTATCGCTGTGAGCTTTTCCATTGAATCCCTGCAGACCTTGGAGATGCCACGGCTCGATGCGGTAGAGGTCGACGTCGCGGATGACGTCGAGGTCGATCTTCTGCGAGGCCACTTTCTTCCGGAGGTAGTAGCCGACGAGCTCCTCGTCAGTGGGGTGAAATCTGAACCCAGGAGGCACGCATGACTCCATGACCACCATGCGCTAGCTCGCTTGATCACCAGCACCACGTACCTGCATCAAATTCAGCAGCACCTCAATCTAGGCACTCTTATGCACGCACGCCGGCATAAAGTTGGAGGGTTCAGTTGCAGAAGAAGCCAGTGTGCCTGACTATTGGTTGGATGTGAACTGTATGCAACATGTACTGTACTACTAGTAGTATGTGTCTTGGTTTCAGTGCTTTTGGGAAAGTTTAACGCAGGCACCATGCTGGGGGCAGGAGTACGGTGAAGCCTGAGCATTATTAGTACAGAGTACGGTAAAGGCAGAGCAGCAGGCTGGGCAAATATGCGGCAATGTTGCAGGCGCTGAATGATAGTGTCGAGTGTGAGGTCTGGAGCATATTGGCCGTAGTCAGGAGGGAATGATAGCTGCCACAGTGTCATGGACCAGGGCATAGTAATATGAATGGATGTTGAAATCAAAGTTATTTCTCAACCTTGAATTCGCATGGGACGGAGCTGCATGTTTAGCAGATACTTAAGTTATATTTGTTCAGTAATACACCTTATTATTAGAAAATGAGCATTTGCTAGAAATTTGTATGCTGACAAATGCAGTTGTTGGTTTTGCATACGACATATATTTTCTTTTAAAAAAATGGAAGACGCTTTCCGCCTCTATCCGCACACAACATATACCAGTAACAAAGAAAAAGATGATATATGTGCAGCGCAAAACACAACGACTTTAGCAATGGACCATATGCAACAAGCACGCGCTAAGCTTGTTGTTGGGATGGTCAGTGATAGAGAATAATAATTGGAGATCGTCGCAGATGGGAGCAAGCCGTCTTTTAGATGGTCAGGTTCGCTGCCTTGAGGGGCGGCAGCTAGCCCTATAAAGTTGGTCGTGAGGGCACAACACGAATGGTCCCTTGCAGAGTCTCTGACCGTTCTGTCCCCTTTTGTCTAGGAATTCCATAGCAGGGTTGTGGTCGCAGTGGCCCTCTCTCGGAATCCATACTAACTAACTTGGTGTATGACTGTATTGTCTACAAGCCACGACAGGCCGAATGGCAATCCATAGCTCATGCTTCATGAATTGTGTTTGAGAGTAGGGAAATATAAGCACTATATATAAATCTCGGTTCTTAAGGCAGTGAAAGGCTAGAGCAAGAATACGGCTTTGGCATTCACGGATCCTATAAGCAACACTTCTCATCTTGGGAAGAAGCAGCATAGCAAGCAACGATAATGGCTTATCCTAGGCATGGTGCCAAAACGGCGCCGTATAGCGACCACCACGGCTCCATCATACGAGTTTCTACTTGAATGAAGTTGCACGTTTTAGGAACGGTTACTATAGTGATACCGCCACACTTGCATATATTCCCTCCCAATATTGCCTATTGGCTCTCAATGCACATCTAACATTGCTAGTATTTTATTAGATTTGTGATAATAAACATATGAAACCATATATGATAATATAAGCATGATTGATCAAAGCTGAGATTAATGCAATCTTCCCATTGTATTAAAAAAGCCTAATTGATGTGATCTAATATGTTCAAGATCACTCCAGAAATCCTGAAGAAAAATGTTTAAAAATGTTTGGTTATTGCATGAAGTGCTAATTGCCGATGGTTGGCTGGAAACATCAATAATGCAACATTTTTCCTTGAAAACAAATTGATACTAATGGTACCAGTAGCTAATTAAAAGGTAGAATACAGTTATTGTGGTTCTCGGCTTTGAACAACAATTACTTTAGAATAGTTCGTGATTGTAAACCTTTATCACAGAGTGGACATTTTTTTCAACAAAAAAAGTACAGCTAGCAGGACATTATTCTCCCGGAAATATTTAACTAATTTTGGGTTGTATTCAGTGATTAATGGCACCAGAGAACATATCTGGGAAAATATATTTTACACATTTCCTAAGTTGGAGAAGATATTATTCTGCTGGTTGACAAATCAAAATGAAGATATTTGGCGTGTGGATGAATCTATTAATGGATTGGTTGGAGAAGTAGATGATGAATCTATTAGTAGATTGATTTGAGAAGTAGATAATAAAAGGAGAAGAAGGCTTCCACACCAATATTGTGCTGATGTAAGTCATCTAAAATGGCAGACACATGACAATGATCTGACAGGAACGCAACGCAAATAACTAACCATCCCTCCGCCGCACAACATCCATGCACTGGACCAAAGAGAAAAGGAACAACGTGCTAAATGCCTGAATCCCTGATGTATGAATATGAACAAACAAATGCATCTGCAACCGCCAAAAATCTCAAGAACATTGCTTTAAACAAAAAAAACGTATCTATATGCATGCAAGAACAGAAAAAGGAAAATGAGTATATCCTTTCGCAATTCACTTAATTGTCACAGCCACTGCCATTGTAACGTTGATAACTTACCTCAGAACTCAGAAGATCATACACTCTACAGTGACTGTTTTTTTCAGTCTATAACTGGTTTCTCTGGGACATGAAGGAGAAAGGAGCACTGGGAGAAAGAGGAAGTGAATGAGCCTGTGTTGGAAAGGTGTAGAGAAGAGGAGAAGCAAAGAGGATAGAGAAGGGTGGAGGTGTTTAAAAAGAGTGGTGGTTTCCCTTTCCTTCGCGCGTGGTTGGGAGAATGAAACCCCCTGGGCCCTAGGGGACCCTTTTGGCCACCTAGCTGATGTCACACGGTCTTCACGGCCTCTTCTTTCCGTTCCCCAGCCTTCACAATCAAGTCACACCATTATTTGAAACAAGAATACGGTCCTTTGGGCCATTTTTCTATACAAGTATTCACGAACAAAAATATATGTATGTTGGAGTTGAAGCGCTGTCGGTCAAGGAATTTGAGACTCAAGACTGAAAGACAACTATACATATATAGTTCGTCAGGATCTAGGCATCCAGCACTTGTAGGGACAGTCATTCTACTATCATATATACAGTGGATGGATACATATGGGTATCAATTTGTAGGATATATATACCCGGGATACCTAGCCACTCGGTTTTATGACCGAGTAAGCCGGGACCTCAATTATGAAGCATTGGAGATTAAGACCCAAAAGATAGCTACTTGGATATTTGTTTAGAGTAGATGACAAGTTAGGTTAAGAGATATGATATATAGATAGAATCAGATATAACCGAATGATAGATTATCATGTAAACCACTGTCCTTCGGATATATAAGGAGGGCAGGGGGGTCTTTGTCATTCAAGAACACCAAACAAGACATAGGATTGTTATCCTCCGGAAGGCTCGAACCTATATAAACCCTATATCATGTGTCCATCGACTTTCATACTCATACGCATACCTAGAACTACTATTGAGATTATCTCTCGACACAGTTCACACATCATTACAGATTTTCTCATTGTTTAACCTTGGTCACATTTAAAGTTTACTTTGTTTATTCTTACTAAATATGTGTGAGTGTGATGCTACAAATACTAAGCTAGGGCAAGGGGGCAAACTCCTCGCATGCATGTTCACCCGGCGCTATATCTGCCTAGATGAGAAGTTCTTTCATCAGACAATCATGATAGATCGAACCAATACTATAGGAATTCACAAGTTCCCCCCGAACCGGCCGGGTTAAGTAGTAATAACTGGTGTAGTCTTAAGCACTCATGTCGTGCCATTAACAACTTTATTGATATACCATGATATTCAACTATAACAACCGGTATAATGAACATGTAAAGGAGAAAAAAAGGCACGGAAGGAAATAATGTAGTAAGTAGAATGGTCTGGCATGATTATGTATGATCACTAGTGGGATGCAGTAATCAAGTCACAAGATCACCATACCCATCATGGGTCAAATTCTTGGGTAATGCACCACCTTCTAAAAATTCCAAATGGCACGTCTACCTCCATTCGTTTTTTTATAGGGCGTGTTAGGAATTAGGATTTCAATGTGTCAGACTTTATTTATATATGTGGAAGGAAAACAATAGGAGAATTTTCCAAGTAATCGAAAAAGATTGTCTACATGTTGCATATCTGGCCACCAAAGAAGAGATGGACTGCTAACAATATTTATTTCATGAATTAAACGTAGTACAGACACAAACATTCACATAGACGCACAAGTACTTACCTCTATAAACACACGCGCACACACCCTACCCGTATGAGCATATCTGAAAGACTGATCTTGACATTCATAAAGTTATCACATATGTCTCGCTGTCGACGGGGACGTCATCTACTAGTGAAAGAATATTAGCCATAAATACAACACCAATGTCAAATCTGGATTTGAAACTAGATAGGTTAGTTTCACCACAATGAACCTAACCACCTGAACTAGGCTCAGTTTGCACATCGACTGCTAACACCTGGCGATGAGGACTTTGGCTCAACATTACCTAGGCTCAACGAGGATTGTGGTGATTTCTTCTTCTTCTTCTTCTTCTTCTTCTTCTTCTTCTTCTTCTTCTTCTTCTTCTTCTTCTTCTTTTTGCGATGAAGGATTGCAGTGATTTCTGTTTCCTTTGACACTGCTATTAGTCTTTCAACAACTCTTCCTCTGCCTACTCTAGCATCATCTCGGGGCCAGGGCCGGCTCTTGGGCCATGCACCCGAGACGACGGCCGGGGCCCCATAGCCCAGGAGGGCCCTCATGAAGTATGCTCCCTACACTACACATGTATGTATCATGTATCCGACGATCTCCTTGATCAGACGATGGTTCAATTCGACGAGTCGCAAATTCGTGATCCAAGGTCACGGCACCACGATCGATTCAAGATCTAAGGAGTGGAGGAAGCGATCGTCAGGGGGTAGTGCACGCCGGCACCGCCGCTCGTCTGGGCGCCTGGCCTGCTGCCGCTGGCCGTCTCCCATAACATTGGTTCGCTCGAGGACCCTTGGAATCATAGAGCCGGCCCTGCTTAGGACCTCCCCAGCTTTAATTTGTTTTAATTTCAGACTAAAGATATGCAACATTTGAAAATCTCAGACTTTAAAGTACCGATAAGTTGTGTCAATATGATTTATAGACGCATTGTATAGTCAGGATGGACTTGCAATGTGACTTCTTCAAATTCTAACAGACTCTGTTTCTGCGTTTATGTATTGATAATTTTCAATACACCGTCGAGGTAGAATTCCAACTGTAGGTCCTTAAACCGAATCGATACTACAAAATCCGAACTTATGTTCAAGCATTCGAGGTCAGGGGTCGCCAATTCGATCTATTGTTTCATTCTTTGGCATGCATCACAAGTACACCATGGTTGTCCTGATCGATGGAGCAACAAATCCACATATGAGCCTTTTTCTGAGTAGGTCAAAAGAAGGACCTTTCTGTTCCTGTTTCCAGCTGCTGCTGCTGCTGCTAATGATCATGTAACCTTCGAGACAATTTTCACGCGCACTAATCTAGAAGCCTATTGCTTTGTGCGGCCGGGCACATGGAGCGAGACACGTATTACCTGCCCTTTGAGCACTTTTCATATCCAAATGTGAGACGGCTGCTTATACCACGTTGATGATCAAGAATTCAAGATGCAGCAGCGTACTTGGATTGGATCGGTGCGTCATTAACATACAACATGTTATTTCAACATTTGGCAAAAGCATGGATTTCATGAAATCAACACACTCTAGTTAAACATCATATGCCATAGTCTTTCAGGCGTTGCTCGTCCGGAGGCCCATTCATGGATCCGTGAATCCGTCTGATCTGAGAACATCATGGACATGGTGTCATGGACTCATGGTAGCGAGCGCACCACGGATCAAATGCTCTGTACTCGATTAGCTACTGTAGTAGAGAAGAAACTGGGTCCAGCTGACATACACTAGCCGATGAAATATGGTCTCTAATAAACGGGGAGGTTTTCAACCGAAAGAGACGGTCGGTCGATTCGATTCCTATGTGTAATATTGGGAGGCCAGCTGGTGCCGTGCCATTGCTCCACCGGTCCACCACCATTTGAGCCCGTGCATCATGCCGCGGCGCGCGCGAGCCATGGCGGCGCTGCACCATGCAAGCAGCGCCAGCGCATGCCGTCTGTTTTTTCATGGCGAAAAGTGTCGACCCACGTCTCTGGTCGTGATGACAGTGCGTACATGCATCAACCGTAGCCGTATAATAGCCCGTAGCCGTAGGTATCTATATCAAGCTAGCGGAACAAGTAAGCGCGCGAGAGCCTTCAGATGAACAAGCAAAGTGGGGCGGCGGCCGTGCCGGCTGTGCGCACGGACGTCGACGTATGTACGGCTCGTCGTCCATGTCGACATGTCAACCTCCTCCGCGCGATCCCTACCCTGTCGTAGGCCCACCACCCGTCGCCGGCCGGCCGCCGGTGCACTCGCCGCCCCAACACGTAGACGATGATCGAGTTTACTTAGCTTGTGCCCGCGGATACATGTCCGTGTACATGCAACCGGGATTACCAAGGCAAGCAAGCTAGTTGATGGATCACTTCACTCGGGCTTCTTCTTTTCCTCCTCCCTTTATTCCCTGACAAATGGAAGCCCTTTTCAGTGTTCCCTTTTGTTTGGTGCGGAAAGGTGCGTGAGGAAGATCCTTGGCGTAAGCGGCAAAAAGGCTACGGGACCTCGTGCCGTTTGTGCCTGCAGCCTGCTACACGTACTCGTGTATACAGTGACGGTGTTCTATCACCTTTTTCCAGATAAAAAGATGTGTAGCCTTGGCGTACAGAGTGTAAGATTCTGTGCGTAACTGATACTACTACTCGGGCTAGTGTAACACAGAGCATAGGCTACGATATTCTTCATTTTGATACGACGACATAGAACAGGGTGTGCTGTAGTCTTGATCCAATTTTGCTGCTCTGGCGCGCGCTAATGCGCACGTTTAGCCACTGGAAAATCAGAACGGGCGTGCGCATATACAGTCTACAGAGTGATACTATACAGCAGCAGGATGTGTAGCTCGTTCCCAGCTTGTGTCACACTCTTTTACCATGTGACCGTCGGTCAGGGTCAGGCCGGCTACAAGGCAGCAGCTTTCCTCCCCTCTGTCGCTGGCGCGTGCACGGCGATGGCGTGCCGATTCTCCGACGATCATTTCTCGCCGCGCACGACACTCGGCTGTCGATCTCTGCCAGCCGAAATCACATGGCGCTCTTCTCCTTCGGTCGCAGTCGCAGGCGAGGTTTTCCGTGTGCTCGACCGGGGTGCGCCGACCCGTCCATCGATGCATCCTTGGACTAATAACCTGCGGAATGATGATCGCGTTGTGTTTCGCAGCAGTGCAGCCATGAGCCGAGATCGATCTGCTGCCGACACCACCACCACACGTACGTGCGCAATCGCCGTCCAGTGATCGTGCCTCGTGGAGACAGATCCGTAGTATGATACGACATCGATGGCGTGCCACTGCGACGATGATCGTTCAGGGGCCAACCGTGGTGGCGAAATCATGGAACGACGCGCTCTGCTTTCTTCATCGCGACTCTTCCGCCTCCGTAATTACATGCCGGCTTCTCACCACTCTCCCTAACTAGAGACTCGTAGTTCTTTTTTTTTTTAGATTAGAGACTCCTTAGTTCTCGTGATGAGACGAAAATACCATGCGGTGATGCTTTCTTTTCGAGAAAAAAAAAAGTTCACCCTTTCTTTATGAAAAATGTGCGAGGCACAATTGATCAGCAGTGCTTCAGCAGCAGCAACAGAGGTCAGAACTGCGGCCCAAGAGAGAGTAAACAGATAAGCGGGCCTCTGAAAATACAACTGGCCAAGGCCCAATGATAATTCGACCTACAAGATAAAGTGTCCTTCTTTCGCAGTATTAGGCCTTGGTCTGCAAAATGGGTCCGGCACACAGGCCTTGAAACTGTCCAGATTCACAATAGGCCGAAAGCAAATTGTAAATTCTGCCCCATTGTCCGTGCTAATTGAGCTTAAACCCGCAAAGCTTAGCCTCAGTGTCAACATCGGCGCGGCAGAAACGCAGGCAGTGATGATGTATCCGGGCGGAGTCATGAGCTCTAAAGGCGCAGGCGTTAACCAGCCAGCCAATCGTTTCGGCCGACACGCGCGAAGGGGGGGGGCACACGCCATGTGGTTTCGCCGAATGCCCAACAGGCAGGCTGTCGACCGACCCGGCCTGGCCGTCGGTCAGGGTCAGGCCGGCTATTTTCAGGCGGAACTTGAGCTCTTGCGGACGGGACGAAACCACGGATTATATTGGTCGTAGTAATCGGAGTCCCCGTCACGGGGTCACGTCCGTGTCCCCCGCCACCGTACGCCGCGGCGTCGTCGTCCATGTGAGGCCCTCTTCTCTTCTCTTCATGACGCTCAGTTGTGGCCGTACGAGACGTACGTACGCGCCGCACCGCCGGCTCCTCCGAACGCCACGTGACCCCGGAGTACGTTCCACTGGGCCAAGGCAAATGGCGGAGTTCCCAGCGGCCGGCCGGGCTCGGCGATTGCCGATTGGATAGGGTTTACTTTGTATGCGCCTTGATCCGTGGCGACGAGTCCGCGCGCGTCGCTGTCGTGCACACTGCACCCTGGGGGCATCGTTCGCACCACCATTCGCGGGTGCGGACGGGCGGGCGCGTTCGTCCGTTCCACCCCGTTGTCCGCGGCGATGACGACGTTCCGCGGATGTGCCGGAACCATGAAATTTGTCGCCGTTGGGATGGATGGCCGGCGCGTCCCACGCGAAGGCGAATCAGTTTATCGACCACCGTCACGCCTCCAGACTTTCGTTCATGTCATACTGAACGCACCCCTGTCCTATGCGGAGCGAACGCATCATTTTGGGTTCTTTCAACTAGCTGCCGCATCATTCTTGGGGTATACATCCGTCCCTTGAAAATCAAACGCATGGGCTCCACACGGTTTGTCAAAGGCACTTTTTATTCCAGACAGAGGTCCTTGCTTTTTTTTTTTTCGAGAACTTCCAGCATCCTCTACCGCTGCTTCGGTTCGCTCCCTTTTTCCGACCCCTGATCCTGCGCATGTGGCTCGCACGACATATTCTCATTCTCTCCCCGGTCCGAACAGGTTTCAGTTCAGAGCGCCGCGAGATGGAGTGTGAACGGGGACGACTCCACTTGCTCATTACGTAATCCCACGTTTCTGAAGAAAAAAAAAACACAGGGATTCCTTGCAGAACCGAATCGGAACGCTTTGCACCTAGCTCCTTTACAGTCAGCTCGCCGAACGGCCGCGGGCGCATTTTTGCAGTACGCTGACGGTCCGGCGCGGGCGCCGGCGGCACGTGATGTGTTCTTAAGAGTTAAGACTCTTGTTTGGGCGCCAGCAAAGCGCGACGGCCGAATCAGGCAATACGAATCGTCGTCAATCAACTATACGGAACAGCGGAAAGGAAAACGCACGTGCACGTCTGTGCGTGTAATCAACCGGACCAAATAATCAGTGGCGCGCCTAACTATAACAGGAATACGAATGCGGATACTTCCCGAACAGGGGAAAGGAAGCGCGCACAGTGTAAGCGCGGCCTCACATCATCCGTCGCCGTCCGTGCTCCCCAGCCGGGGTAAGTAAAGTGGTGGTTGAAAACTTGTGTCCGCAAGTTAATGGCCAAGTTGCTGATGGATCCATGACCACGAGCACTTCGGATTCTTCGGACACGAAGCAGTAACGCTATCCTCTGCCGCTGCTCAACAGTTTTCGGTGGTATAGCGTCCCACCCAGTCAACGACTTTGGCCCACACCGCGGCTAAATTTCAACGAGACCGAATTAATCCCAACGAGACTGCATCCATGCTCGGTCATTTTCTGACACGCCACCGTCGGTCTCGAGTTCGCTAGCTGTACATACAAAGCATCTACGCACAGTCTGCAGATGTTAGTAGTAGTACGCGCAGGCGCAGCGCGTGATGGTTGAATGCAACGAGACACCCAAATGGCATGACGTCGTGGAGCACGTTCGTACCCGGGCCGGGCGAGCAGACCGAAGATGATGCTGCCGGCGCGCGGCGGAATCCCGGAAAGACAATGGCACTCCCTCCACTCTTAGCCCCACGCCACGCTGCCAAAAGGCCTCCCGCAAGCAACACGCAATTAAATACCACGCCCTGTGACCAAACCGCGTCGAACGCCCGATCGAGCGCGATACGAGCACCCCCACCACAACGCACCACCGCCACCACCGCAGTCGCATCAAACCATCATCACCAAGGCTCCATCGACGATCAGCCGGCACGACACGCCCCCCCCCCCCCCCCCCCCCTCCCTCCTCAGAATTCAGAAATGAACGCCGCCGCCAACGGGCACGGGCTGGTGCACCACCACCACAACCACGCCCAGGCTTCCCCGCCGATGCCGCCCGTGCCGTTCCCGCAGCACCAGCACCAGCAACACGGAGGTGGTGGGACAAAGCAGCGCCCCGGGCTCCCACCGACGCCACCGGGCGCCCACCCCTCGCACGCTGACGTGTGCATGGACGACGCGTCGGCGCGCGCGCAGGGTGGCGGCGCTGGCCTGCCGCCGCGCAAGGCGCACCGGCGGTCCCGCAGCGACGTCCCGTTCGGGTACTTCCCGCCGCCGGCGTCGCCCAAGACGGAGTCCCCCGGCGGGTGGGCCCTCCCCGCCGGCGTCGGCAGCGGCGACGACCTGTTCAACGCGTACATGAGCATGGAAGGCATGGACGGCGGCGGCGGGCTCAAGTACAGCTCGGACGGGGACAGCAGCGGCGTGCGCACCAACGGCGGCGCCGACAGCAGCGAGAACGAGTCAGAGGACTACGGCGCCGGCGCCGACAGCAGCCAGTTCCTACTCTGGGGCGACGTCCCCGGCAAGAAGAGTAGTACCAAGAGGAATGCCGCAGGGGAGCCGGCCGCGACGATGGCGGCGGGGCGGCACGCGAGGAGCCTGTCGATGGACAGTCTCATGGGGAAGCTGAGCTTCTCGGCCAATGGGGAACCCGGCAAGTTCAGCCTCGAGTTTGGAGGTGGGGAGTTCACCCCCGCGGAGATGAAGCGGATCATGGCCGACGAGAAGCTCGCCGAGATGGCACTCGCCGACCCGAAGCGCGTAAAGAGGTGCAGTAATTAATTCTGGTCACAATTTACAAATACGAACATCAGTTTTTTAAATTGCAGTGCACAGCATCGTGAAATTGAGCTGTTCCGTTGTTGTGTCTATTCTGCATTGTAGGGTGCTTGCCAACAGGCAGTCGGCGGCGCGGTCCAAGGAGCGCCGGATGCGGTACATCGCGGAGCTGGAGCAGAAGGTGCAGATCCTGCAGACCGAGGCGACGACTCTGTCCGCGCAGCTCACTCTTCTACAGGTAACAGAGCATGTTCTTCATTCGCAGGCAATGCTCTTCTTGCTCTAAAAAAATTCAGAGCTTTGTGTTCTTAATTTTTGCTCTGTTTGTTGCAGCGTGACTCGGCGGGGCTCGCCACGCAGAACAACGAGCTCAAGTTCCGCCTACAAGCAATGGAGCAGCAGGCGCAGCTGCGCGACGGTGAGCAACCAACTCGGCTTTCCTTGGATCATTTACGCACCTAATCATCAACAATATCTTTTGTCATGTTTTAAAACTGAAGCATCCATTTTCATCGTTTTAAACTGAGGCATCCATTTTCATGTTCCTCAACTTACAACATATTCATAAGATCGTAGCATTGGTCGTGACAGCCGCTTCGGCGGCGTTGTCTTGGATGCGGCACTTGGCACGTACTCATTCATCTTCATGTAGTGCGAGACGCCTACCAATTTTTTTTTCCTTATAATGGCTTGTTTTTTTAATCGAACCATTATGCCGTTAGTTGCTTGCATGTAGCCGATGCAGTAGGGAAACTATCAGAACGAGTCTGAATAATCAAATCCCGCGGCGACTATTTCAGACATTGGTCACGTCGCCTTGTTTTGGATTCAATCGCACCAGCCAAATAATGAAGTGATTATTAAAATGAACGGGCTCCGCATTTGCTTAGTTCGTGTCACGAACTCGCGATGCTGATGGGCACTACCCATGTCACAAGAGGCCGGCCGTCTTTAGATAATACAACTTGCTTCAATGATATTTAGGATTAAGAGTGCGCAATACAATCCTTTCGTGTATCTGATTTAGTAATTGAAAACTCCACAGTTGTGGGAGCATCAACTGAAACCGTATCAACAATATGGTGTAGAAATAAGTTGTTTGTATGATGGACTTACATTCTTAATGCAAACATTCAGTTTCACGTTAGTGGTGTAGTATTAATACATAGAATGCATCATATATGAAACTTTTCTGTTTCTACATCAACAGCACTCAACGAGGCGCTAACAGCAGAAGTCCAGCGCCTGAAAGTCGGCGACTCAAGCTCGTCCAGCAATCTTCCCCAGCAAATGCAGCTCCATTGTCAGAACCAAATGCATGAACTGCACAAGCAGCAGGGTGAGCAGATACCGTTCTATCAGCTGGAGCAACGCGAGCAGAATGGCGTCGCTAGGAACCATGAGTCCAAGTGATCGTTCAAGTCTTCAGGACAGAGCACATCAACATATACTGGGTCATACAAACAATCTAGATGATCTCAAATTACGTTTCCTAACCCATTTGTTTCAAACTTTAGCATCGTCTATAGTTTTTCGCTTTTGTTCGGGCAAGAACCCGCCAGTACATCTCTGAATGTTCTTCGTTCTTTCAGATTTCAGAATCCATCGTTGTCACTGGAGTTGTCGTAACGGGTGAATCTGTAATGAATTGAAATTCTTTTGTAGTATTGATATACTCTTTTCAGTATTCTATCTAGCTACAGTGTTCAGCACACACGCACATTTTTTTCTAGAACATTACTACTTCTCGGCATTAAAAAAAAGAAATAATGACGGGAATTAAACCCGTGCATGGTGGATTCACAATCCACTGCCTTGATCCACTTGGCTACATCCGCCCCTCATCTAGCTAAAGGATTTTCTCTTTTTTCCATTCATTATTATTCTATTTATTCTGACCTCCATACCTCGATCGAGATAGTGGACATAGTATTGCACTCTTTAAAATGAAAAAAGGGAGTAATCAGCTGTGACACGAAAAAAACGAGATGCTTCATAGGAGGTCAGGCTGGCCCGTCTTTAGACAATGAAAAGGGTGGCCCGGTCTGACCCAGTTTGATGAAATCGTGGAGCCATACATGGCCCATGGTCGAAAGTAATTCAATTTTTTTTTAAAAAACATACAGCACAACCCAAACTTCAGTCTTAAAAATCGATAATCAAAATAGCCTAAAAAATCCAGTGCTTTCGGTTTATTTACAGTCTTTTCATTTGGCATGACAAAAAAATATTACGTCCAAAAAAAAAACGCTAGAAGGAGGGCTCGAACCTCCGACCTTATGGTTAACAGCCATACGCTCTAACCAACTGAGCTATTCCAGCTTTTGTCCGTGGAATCTTGAAATCCTGTTATGATACTTCACGTTTGTTAGGGAATCCAAATTAGAAACACATTTAAATGGTTGCTGTCATTCGAATAGTCAGATGTAGCAATTTACAGATGCAGAAGCTTCACAATGTTGTCGCTCTGGGACGTGTTTCTTTGGTCTGCGGATCGGATGAGCACGAGCACCTGACGGTACACCACGCGCTAAATTTGGGAACGTGCCACACGGTTGTACCTGATGAGGAGCTCTCTCACTCCTGTTGACGATGTTGATGGCGCACGGGCTAGGCTATACACGCAGCACCTTCACGTCGTTGCCCTCTGCGCTGTCCAGGTCCTGCCATGATAAATAAGTGAGCCGCCTCCTGCAGTTCTAAGCAGTTTCAGCTCATCGGCTCAGCAATCAGTAGCTAAAGTGCACACACTGGAATGCACTGAATGGTTTGGGCTTTGGGATGGGAGTGTGACGGGACTAGCTAGCTAGGTGCCGGACTAAACGCAGACCTGCTGCGCACGAGAGCGATGAAGGGGACATGCTCGAATGACAAGTTCTCAACGTCTTCGATCGGTTGTTAACAAGTTGTGATGACTTCCTTGGCCAGGCTACGAAATTCGGCGTCACCCGTCAAGATGCGGCAGGTTTGATATTTCCGGCCCAGCAAATTGCGCCAGCATCGTCGTCACTGAAGGGTGCATGGTTGGATTATTTGCGGGAAAAACTGCTTCTTCAGATATTTTCTTTGAGCACCAAAGAAGAGGAAACCGAACATTCATAGGACTATTCACCACACTCACGCGCACACACTTCCTCACTCCAGACTCCAGAGACTTGAAAATCCACTTCCTCTCTTTTGCCCGTTGTAACCTTCCTATACAACCAGTGCAAGTAATATGAGCAGTTTAAAATTGGACGTAGGAATTTTTCTAAACCAATATAATTTCTTATGTCCTTTACGAATCATCGGTTCTAAACGCGCAATCTATAAAAATTTACTAATTGATGATTCTAGACACCGACACAACCCTATGTCAGTTTATTAGACTGGATTTGCAACCGTACAGAAAACAGCCTTTACCGGCTCATGATTAGTTCAGAGAACAATAATGATTTGTGTGGATTCCCTGGTTTTGAGAGTGTGGAACAGTGCATAGAGGGAGGTACAAAACAAAAAATGAGTGACTTGGTCGATTTGTCTCCTAGTACATACAAGAATCCATTTTCTTGGATATCGGGGTGTAGCTGGTGGGAGAATAGTGTTTGGTATAAATTCACGAGGAATCGTTAAGAATAATTAATCCCAACCAAGTGATTCCCATATTCCATTATTCTAAAGAAAGCTGCTTCGGCAGATATTTTCTTTTGAGCATCAAAGAAGAGGAAACAGAACATTCACAGAGAGCGCGTACATATAACATACTATATTATTATATGCGTACAAACAAGAACAAAGGCACTTCGTACGTACTAGTACATTATTTTACCGGAGTACAAGCTGGTACAGCACAAGCACTGTTTGCACACAGATTATTGACGAAACGAAAGAAACATATATAACTGGCAGCTCCCAATTCACAGATGTATCGAGTTCAGCTCATCGCGTGGCAGAAATGTCCGAAGTCGATCGAAAATGGAATCACTCTGGCTTGTAGGGGCCCAGAGTGCGCAGCTTCTCCAAGAACACGAGCATCCTGTCGACGTCCTCCGGCACGACGCCCTTAACCGCGTCGGCCGCGCGGAACCGGTCCTCCCACGCGGCCAGCAGCGGCGTCCTCGCCGGGTCGATCAGCCTGCGCCCGATGATCCTGTTCACAACCCCGAACCAGCCGAGGTACCCGCCGAGCACGACGTCCACAAGCCCGATGCCGTCGCCGCCGAAGAACGGTTTGTTCCCCTGGTTGGAGCACTCCTTGAACGCGCCCTCCAGCGTCTCCAGCGCATCCTGGGCTCGCGCCACGGCCTCCGCCCTCTCCTCCTCGTTCCTGCATTTGAACAGCATCCCGGTCCACGCCGAGCCCACCTTGTCGTCGACGAAGGCCGCCCAGAACCGGGCCATCGCGCGCTCATAAGGGTCAGATGGCAGGACGGCCGGGCGCCCTCCGGCTCCGGCGGGCCAGACCTCGTCGATGTATTGCACGATGATCTGAGACTCGTTCACGGCGCGGTCGCCATGGATGAACACCGGAACCGCCTTGTGCACCGGGTTGGAGCTGAGGAGGAGCGCGCTCTTGTTGCCCAGGTCCTCCTCGACGTACTCGTACGGCAGGCCCTTGAGGTTGAGCGCGACGCGCACGCGGATCACGAACGGGCTGGTCCACACGCCCAGCACCTTCAGGTCGCCTTCTCCCGCCATTGGAAGTTTGGAGCTAATAACTAGCAACAAGACACGGAAAAGCTGAGGAGGAGATAGCTTGTGCTTTGATCCTGTTTTGCTTGCCAGTGAGTGTCCCAGGCAGCGGGATTTTATAGAGTTCTAATAAGCTGGTCGCTTTTTTTGTGTCTGTGCGTCGGAAGCTTCATTTCGGACGGGAGTACAGTATCCCGACTGAGAGATGCACACGGCCGTGTTGTTGGGCATGTTCCTCCCGTCCTCCCTCTTTTGGTTCATGTGATTGACTTCAACGTTGACTGGTTGATGGATGTCGCCAGCGTGTACGTCATTCTACTTCTATAGCAGCCACGCTCTGATTGTGGTAATACGAATTGAAAAGTAGCAGCCACGCTAACCACGGCAGATAGCACAAAGCATCTCTTCTCTTTTGACCAAGATTCTCTTAGCCGATATTTTGATTCTTGGAGTTGTTCACCTTACATTACTATAAAAATTATTTGTAGTGATAAAAGGCCTTTGGACTTTAGTAGCGGGCATTTGATGACCATCACATCCGATAGAGTTCGACCCGTCCATCGTTCCCTTTGACTTCGCACCAACGGTGGCAAATCTAAGGGAGCGGATGATGGCCGCCATGGCCACCATGATGGCCATGGTCACCAAGCCTACCGTGGATACCGTGGTGGAAGTGGTCTCGGCCTTGACTGTGATGGGTGAGGAGGTCATTGTCATGGTGGAGGCCCTTGCATTGCTGGTGTTCGAAGCAGACGTGGTGGGGATAGCCCTTTGCCTCACCTTTCACTCCAACAAGACCATGAAGAAGGCGATGCCATGGTGACGACCTTGGAGATGGCGGCTGTGGCAGAGAGGGTGGTGACTTAGGGTTTAGTGGACCCAACACCTTTAGGTACATGTCCACCTTTTTTATGTCAACGGTGTCGATGGTAATAGCGGGTGTACGCTCATCACTACTGTCCTTTTTTCTAATATAGAAAAAGGTAATTTTAGTAACGGACATGTTGCTACTAAAGCTGCTTACGGTTTGTAGTATAGTGAAAGGAGTTGATGCAGCGTTGTAGCAGCATGCCAGTTTGTTGAAATATGATCCGAATTATCGAGTCCTTGCTAGAGACGTCTAGAAGGTTTGAGAGGCGGAGTCCTCTCGTATTACGGGTCATATTGTTTAGAGAGTTATTTCTAGTTTTCACCCTTATATATACATCTTGTACTGCATGATAGAGAGAGATCATTGTATCCCCTATGTTGTAACTCTCTTTCAATAGTGAAGATTGTCGGCCGGCGTCTGTGATTTTTTCTCGTAAGTGTTTTCTACATTAAATCTATGTCATGTTTCGATCTTGTTTATACATTATTTGTTAACAAATGGTATCAGAGTCAGACACAAGATCCGTGAAAACAAAAATTAAGGTTTTATTCCCTGTTCTTTGATGCCGCCGGCGATCAGATCTGTTTGGCGTTTCGTCGTTGTATCTGTGTCTCGACCGAGGCGTGGTTCGTAACCGGTGTTCTGCCATCGGTTGAAGATTTTCACGTTCATGTGAAGATTTGGATTTGTTACTCCACGTTGAAACCGCAGGTTACCGGACAGATTTTTCTTTTTGTCGTCGCGTTTTGTGCCTATCTTGGCGACTCTGCATGCCTGCTCGAGTCCTGGGCGAAGTTTTCTTTAGACTTCTTTGAGCTGTTACTAGGATGGATTAATTTTTGACGTTGTCTGCTGTTGTTCCGTGCCGATCGAAATCGGTGACTCGGCGCTTCACTGCAGAGTCCAAGGCGGAATCAGACGGATTAATTTGTTTGGGTTGGCTTGTTTCACGCTGATCTCGGCAACTCGGCATTTCTTCAATCTGAGAAAGGTTCGAGTCGACCCGTTCGGTTCGTCGACCCGAACTGAAATATGGGCAGCGAATCGGTTCGGTTTGAACCAAAACGACACCGGGTCTTCTGGGCTGCGGAACACTTTGACCCGAAGGTCGATCTGAACCTTTCTCCTTTGTCTCCTCTACCTAGCATCACGCCGCCGCCGAGTTGCCGACCTGGTACCGCAGCTGGGTGAACGAGCTTCGTGCCGCCGAGTGAGTCACCATGTTGCGTGACGTTGGGTTTGCCACCGAGCTGGGCGCCGCCGGGCGCCGTCGGATCCAGCCCCTCCCCATCTTCTGGCGGCTTCTCGAATCCAGGCGGCGTCCGCTCCATGCTCCGCCTCCTGACCACGGATAATCACTCGGCAGTGCGGGTGGCTCTTCTCCCCTGCTGAGTTATGGTGCTTTCCTCACTCTTTAGTCCGATTAGTTTCGTCCAGTGTAGTTCTGAAATTAATAACCACGTATATACATGTTACTATGATTAGATTAGAAGAGAACTATTCAATGTAATGTAAGGTTTTTCAAGAGGCATAGTATTTCAGACTTTCAGTATCTGAATGTCTTTCCAGAATAATAGAGACATGCATCAAAATCTCATTAGTTCATGTTTGTTGCTATAAACTGTTGCTTTCTCATCTTTGCAATTTCAAATCTCGGTATATAGTTGAAGGGCCTTGTAGTTCTGAGTTGAACTGCATATAATCATGCAAATTGTGCATTGAGTATTCACTAATTAATTTTTCATCCACAGTTTTCAGTTAGAAACTTCAGTGGTAGCATACCTTATATCCTTGATATAAGGTACTACCATAATATGTAAATCAGTAAAATGTTGTGGCTCAAATATGATTATGCATACTTCTTGTCCTTGGCACATAATTCAATTTTTTTATGTCTTGATTGTTGTTTGAGCTGTAGAATTTGGTGAGTTAATTACTTGAGTGTTATGTCTGCACTCTGTACATTACTACCTCTATTTCGAAAGGTCCATAATGATAACCTTTCTGAACTGAAGGTAGTACTATGAAAGCTAGTGATAGATAACCATGCTAAGTCTATAATGTGGTTCTGAATTTCATTGGTAAAGACATGATGATTCGCATCTGGTTTCATAAAGCAAAGTAACAAAAATGTTAGATTTAAGTGTTTTGACCATGCTAAGTCTATAATGTGGTTCTGAATTCCATTGCAGCTGATTACTGTTTTAATTTTCTTTTCATTACACATAACTCTCTCCTAGTCCAAAGTATCATTAGATTAGAGAGTCACATAAGGGTACAAAGGAGTTTAAGTGACTTTTTGTGATGCACCAGTTTTTAATTCATACCTTCCTAGTTCACAACTGTAATTTTAGGAGAATAAACTGCCTGTTGAATGTCAGAATGATGAATTTAGCCTGGACATATTATTGATAATGTATATTCTGCATTGCACTATTCCTGAACCAGAGCATCCTGTGCTGCGATTGTGTGAACAAGTCCTCTTGGAAGAATCGTTGAGTAGAATGTGTCTTTACCTCTTTATACTTGCATTAGGATGTTGAAGTATGTAAACACTAGCAAAGTGTTCGTACGTTGCTACGGACTTAAAAAACAAAACACTCTTTATAATTTAAATATCAATTATTTATATAATATAATTATTAGATATATACAATATTATTAACATTTTTTACATAAAAGATCATATTTATATTACTGTTGGTGCTTCTTAGTATACTATTTTATATGTCAAAAGTAACAATTTTTCAATATTTTTTACCATATTCTAGAAGTTTTATCCGAAATAAAAAATCAATTTACGTAGTCTATAAAATAGCACTGCATTACAACGTGATTTTAAACTTAAAAACTTGCTCCAATGAAAAAAGTTAAAACATAAAAGTTATAGATCTCGTCGAGACCTTTTTAAAACATATATGGATCATATTATTTGGACTTCAGAGCTAGAAGATTTGAGCCTCGCACAGAGACATGCGCAGATAAGTCTAAATCAGAACAAATATTTTTGTATCGCATATTTGAAAACCAAAACGGCGGGATCTATACTTCCATTGAATACCAAAGATGTAAAACTTTTTGATAGATACGATATAGAGTCCGAGTTTGTTTAATTTGAGCTCCGGACGAAGGAGTTATGATTTTTAAAATTCGATACTTGATATGAAAGGTACGAAACCGATTTAGATTCAATCTCTAACTTTGTGGACGCGAAGTGAACGACCACACCTCAATTAATAGATTGTAGAGATACAATCGAATATTTAATATTTAAGCAGCCATTAGGATGTAGGTTACGTATGTAAACTCTTATTCATGCCTTTCTAACAAGCTCTATATGTTATTTAGGAGAAGGATAAATGCACCGAGTTCAGAACTATTTTGGGGCTTGAAGAGTTATAGAGGATGGTGTGTTTCTCCTCTAGTCTTCACTCTTATTTTCTCCTAAACTGAATGTCTGAATGCTTCCCCTAAACTGAATATGTGGCTTATTCAGTGCATTGCTGCTGGTGTGGAGCACCTGAGCTAGAAGATGCTGCTTCGAGGATTATTCAGTGCCTTGCTGCTGTTGTGAACTAGTGGAGCTAGGCGATGTTTATTTATAGAATCTGTCATTCTCTCTTTGTTGTAATTTCACTTCCACGTTCTTAGATTTAGCTAGTTTAATGAGCCATTCGACCTTCTATATTGATGTGATGTTGTATTTTAAAATGGTTCAAAGTTGATTTGTTTCAATAAAAATCGTTGAGTAGCATGTGTTTTAACTCTTTTGTATATGTTCTTCATTCTGGTTTCGTTTGAGCAGCGAGCAGCCTATCGGCAGTCTTGATCAGAGTCAACCAGCATCATTCATTTTTTTAGAAAAGAAAATCCTAAATATCTTCAGTCAACTGGAACTTCGAATTTGGGTATTCATGTATGTCGTAAACACCAGTTTTTAGCTATAAAGAACAACTAGTCGGTCTGATGCATACAACACTACAGCTAGGTACGTACGTACGCCAACTATTCAAAGCGCGGGGCAAACCACGGTGATCCACGGTTTGTCCAGTTCCCTCCAAACGGCTGGGGCGGGGCGATCCGTGAACCTCCACACCGACGGACGAGTCGTAGGATCACAAAACGGGTCGCACCGAACCGAACCTTTCTCAGATGCAGCTTGATTCTCAGCAAAAATTTGTTGTCTGATTCCGTATAATCGCCGCTTTCGTGCAGAGTTGTTGCTGATTCAGCCCTCTCCTTCCCGTTTCCAGGGAGAGTCATCATCTCAGTTTTTCTGCCGTGACATCAGTTTGGGGGAATTGTTACTACAAGCACACAGAAGCTTCTACCAACATATTCATACTTGACTCTGTGCGTGCGAAGTTGGTTCACTTGGGCAGAATTGCTAAAAGCACCGATTGATTGCTACCCGAAGTTGTTTATTGTTTTCATGTTGGTTTGTACACCAAACTATATCTATGAGTCTACAGATTTTGCTTCTTGTATTTGAAACATCAAAAGTTGCTGCAGATTTTATTGCTAGGATTTGTTCTTTAACATGATTTTCATGTTGATTATACACAGAGTGTATCATGAGTTTGCAGATTTTGCTTCATTGCACCCGGCGTTTTATTGATGTTGCAGTTTTTATTGCTGATGATTGATCTTTCGATATGGTTTTTACCAAGTCTTATATTCCACTGCAAGACCGTGATAACAGTTTGTTATTTGGATCAATGATAATTATGACTGTTGCTTTTGCTCAAAGTAGCAGTTTTGATGTACTCTTCATCACAGAGTATTAAACATTCTATTGAATATGGAGTTATGACTTTTGAGCAATGCTCAAGCTTGATTGGTGCTACCATTTGAGTCCTAGTGACTTGTTGATATCTGGTGTTATTGTTATTAAAGGGAGTTCATTAATAATTCTTCATTTGCTACAAGATAAAATTCGTCTCAAGGTGTAGTTTGTTGAAATATGATCCGAATTATTAAGTTCTTGCTAGAGACATCTAAATGATTTGAGAGGCGGAGTTCTCTCATATTACAGATCGTATTGTTTAGAGAGTTTTATCTTTAGTTTTCACCCTTATATATATATATATATATATATATATATATATATATATATATATATATATATATATATATATATATATATATAAGCGCAGCGCGCTGAATAATATTCGGAACGCTGGTCGGTTGGTGCAACCCAACCAATTCAGCCCGCGATAGTATATCTCGCTCTAAAGTAGTATATCAGCACAATATATATTCGAGTAATCCTGTGTCTTTCTCTCTCTTCATCCTCATTTTAAATCTCGTCTTCTCTCTCCTCTTTCTCCTCTCCTCTCCTCTCCTCTGGTCTGCTTGAGCTCTAACCCGTGTCGTTCGCTCGAGCTCCAGAATCTCCACAGGCAGTAGCAGATCTGGACAGAGGAGCACATCAGGGAAGCTTGGGGATGCTCATCCTCGGTACTGTTTCTTGATGGGGATGATGGCGCCGCTATATTGGAGGCGCTGCTACATGCAGATGAGGTCGGTACATTCATGGTGGCCGGTCAGATATAGACTGATGTACGTCACTACTTGAAGGCCACTGCTGTGTTCTCGATAAACTCCGTCCACATCACCTTGCATAGGTGACGGTTCTCATCTTTTTCTCTAGCTAGTCATCCACAACACCTTATACAGGCTCCATCCACCTGCACAAGGTCCAGATCTGTATGCACAAGCTCTATCATGAATTTCTTATTTATCCTATTTTGAGCTATTTTTGGGTGAATTTTTAATCTCTATTTTGGCAGCGTTTGGGCTCAAATTTTTTTGGGGATTCAGGTACTAGGACATGTGAGAACATTTGTGTGTCATAGAATGAATCAGTTTTCTCAATAGCACAGTTTAATTTTAGGTTTCTTATCTTTTCCTCATTCTTTAGAGTTATGCGATTATTCTGAAATTGGTGTTAAATGCTCAATCTTTCTTGGGGCTTTTGGTTGGAATGGATTCCTCATGGAGTGAGCATGCTGTTAAAATTATATGATTTTTAGAGCTGTTCTGATGGGTCTTATGATTTTTCAGTGAAGGAGGAACTAGCGTATCGTGCTCTATGTTCTTGATAGACCAAATAGTCTTGATAATATATTACTTTGATGATAGTATATAGTTATTGATAGTATATTACTTTCTATAGTATATATACTATTTTCTAGTACATATATAATTTTCAGATGCGTGAACAAGGAAGGAAGCAAGCACAAAATATATATACTATCTATTGAACTTGTAGTAGAATAGTATTTTTTTTCAATGCAATAGTACATCTCTACTGATGTTGTTGTATTTTATAAATATTTTATTTTATAGTAATCTCAAATAGTATATATACTACCTCTTGTAATCTATTTTCTTATATTTTATGATAGTACGTCTATGATTATATACTGCTTCTTGCTAGTTGTTCTGCAATCTCATATTATATATATACTATCCTATAATACATAAATAATCACTTTTGATTGTGTTTGCTAAACGTTGATATGGATAGTTGTATATTTTTCTTGATTGTTTGCTTCACCTGTGTATATTCAGATGTTGAATGTTGCCTCTGACAACTATTTAATTTTTATTTGTTTTGTTATAGATTTATTTCAATTTTATTTTCAGATTTACATCATATATTACTGAATCAGTATACTATTGTTTGAGATCAGTATTTTATAGCTCCTATAAATGAACCAGGTAAGTGTATATATACTATTGCACTTATTACAAAATAATGTTGTTTTCAATGTTATAATATATCCATGATAGTATACGAATTCTGTTGATGTTGATATATTTTATAAAGAATCCATTTTCTTGTAATCTCAAGTAGTATATATACTTACCTTATGATGTAGTATATATATTACCTCTTGTAATCTATTTTAAGACTAACAATATGCAGAATAGAGGAGTATATATACTAATCAATTTTCTTTCTCTTTTCTACCAGATTTTGATGTCCAAGTGCGATACCTTTTGTCTGTGTGCAGCTCACAGATCTTGTTCAGTTAAAACCCTTATAGTATTTTAGGATAGTATTTTAACTTTTGTTCTCTCTAAATTCATACTACAGCGTGCATTGTAAGGTAGTATATATACTCCATGAGATTTTAGAATAGTATTTTATCATAAATATACATCTCTATGAGTATAAATCTATATATTTATAAATATATACATGTATTTATATACTCATGACTATATTTTTTGAAGTGTATATGATAACATTCTATGAGTATATTTTGTCTTGGTGATAGTATATCTCTACTAATGGTGTTATGAACATCGTGATAGAATATCTCTACTCCTGTGATAGTATATCTTGTCAGGCTGATAGTATATCTCAAAATATAATACCGCAGTATACAATCGCGAAGGTTGGTTTGATTAATTGGTGGTTAAAATAATGTGGACCTGAAAATATACGACCATGATAGAAAATATATCACTGTTTACTTGAAAATATACGACCGCGGTTGAAAATATACTATCATGGAGGTTGATTTGACTAGCTGGTGGTCAAAAAAAAATATACGACTATTGATCTAAAATTATATACTATCATAATTGTACATATACTACCGTGATATACGATCGCAGATGTTGGTTTGATCACCTGGTAATAAAAAAAATTTCGACCTGAAAATATACAATCTCTGTAAAAAATATACGACTGGTGACCTGAAAATATACGACCACTATTGTACATATACTATCATGTTATACCATCGTAGAGACTAGTATATATATGATTTACGGATGTTGGTTTGACTAGTTGATGATGGACAAATCACTCATGCAGCTGTTGACACAAAAAGTAGAGGACATAAAAGATTCATTGCATGCAGCTCCTGACACAAAAGTAGGAGACCAAGGACACGGCTTGGATGCCATCGCTTGCTCTACTGCTTCAACAACATGCATGTAGCAGACCATGACCCGCCTGTTGGTCAAACAACCGACGCGCTGAATATTCGCACTAAATAATATTCAGCTTGACCGGGTGCCTCCGAACGCATGTAACTCTGGTTGCGGCACACCTGCGCTCTCCTTTTGGACCACACGCTCCCCCTTTGGACCACGCGCGCCCCCTACACTCCCGCTTTGGACTACACGCGTTACCTGCACCCTCGCTTTGGACTTTATATCCAGTGGTTGCCTGACAGTGAGAAAAGAAAAAAAATATTATACTATTTTTTGCAGCGGTGGTAGTATATATTTAAGTAACTAGTAATTTATCTACTACTTGACCAAGTATATACTTCAGTAATAGTAGATTATATATAATTTGACCAGCATTGGTAGTATATTCTATATTTGTGGTTTATGGTCTAGCCCATACGGTCAAGTAGTAGTGTATTATGGTATATGACCTGAAAATGAACTAATTCATGCACTACATGTGATAGTTTATGTACTACTTGACATGGTCATACACTTCTTGTCTTAGTTTATCTACGATAGTATATATTATCTATAAAGCTATGTGGCGGTATTATAGATGGTATATAAATAATGCGAGTAGTATATGTACGAAATTATTAAACCATGTGCAGTATTAGATCGTGATGGTATAACGATAGGAACCATTATTATTAATAAGTATATGTCGTGTAAGATAAACGAATAATTATCGTAGTATATGGAATGACAAATGATGTATATCTCTGTTTTTCTTTAGGAGTTGATAAGAATGGCAACCACCACGATGTCTATCTCCTATTTCCACTGCACATAAAACGATAGATCTAACGACTCGAAGTATTCGTAGGTGCTATGGATCTATATAACACCATCAGCATTAATAGAAAGGATGCATCATCTTGATTGATAACGTCAAGCAGGACAATGACGAGACGCAAGAAACAAAACCGTGATTCGACTGATCGTTTCAATCGAAGTCGCTCGCCGTCGTCTAGGCGCGACTCTTCACCACGAAGGAGCGGTGGTCGTGACATCAATGCCGGCTCATCGTTGTCGAATGTCAAGGTAATCCAAAATAGTGATGGAGGGTTACTATGGTTACAATGCTAATGGCCTATTTATTATGGGTTTATTATGGGTTGATAGGTGGATCTTTTTTATAGGCTAGTCAACACATATATACTGAAGCTAGAAAACATATATTATGTAATACAGATCACAGTATAAACTATACTAATGGTTGAATAGTATATGTACTGCCATTAAGCATATAGGAAATACACTTAAAAAACAGGTACTATTAGGTGATATGATAGAACGGGTAGTATAAGTACTACATGTGGTATAATCGATAGTAACATTGAACTAGTAACATTATGTGTAGTATGTGTACTGCTCAATTATACAATGAGTATATGTACTATACAACTTACCATTAAAAACAAAGAACATCCTGACAGGCTTTTGTTCGTGCTGATGGACCGCTGCCAATCTCTAATGCTATTTTAGAGCTGACGAAAAATAGCTCCACAAATGTCGGACTGACCAAGTGTTTGATAATCCAGAGAGAAGCAAATATCCTCCATTCCAATGTGGAACTTTGTTCGACAAAATAGCAGCCTGGCAGAGATGATCATAAAGAAACACCTGAGGCTCAATTCATCATTTTGCTTGTCAGCGATTTCAGCCAGACATCTCTCAACAGTCACGTTTGATGACACGTGCAGTAAGTTCCTCATATTTGAGAGTTCTTGAGGTTGCTTCCTTGTACTGTACTGTTTCAACTCAACACCTTCAGAAGGTAAACCGAATGCGGTCTTCAAGTGGATTGGTTTCATGTAAATCTTCTTACCATCGTCAAGTGGAATGCACATTGCTTTAGTATCTATACGATTCATCAGCCAGACTAAAAGCTCTCGGCATTCGAGGGCATCAGTGCGAAACTTCAAGAAATCCTTCTAACCCAGCTTCTCAAGTTCAGTACGCTGGTGCCTGGACAACTTTTGGATAGTTTCATAAACCTTTTTAGGGATGCAACACACGTTTGCCTTCCCCTTATCATATCCATCATCAGATTCCTGTCAAAATTGAAATGGGAATATCTCAAACCTGTTTTCTATTTAAAAAATATAATGGTATTCAAACACATATACTACCCCATTCAAATTGTCTACATACATTCCTACAGTAATATTATTTTTATTCATAATACTGATCACCGTATAAATAGTATATATACTCATTTAGATTGTTTCCGTCGAATATCATAGCACTGAAGTATGTGTTATACTTCTTATACCAGTAATTGATATACATAGTATATATACTCCTCATTATATATACTATTACACATTCTGTTATAATAATCCACTTACACAATGTTATATTATGTACCACTAGTATTTATACTCATATACATTGTTTCCATCGAGTGAGCTATATAATACCAACAATGATATTGACTCAATATGGGTATACATACTATTTGAAATGAGTATATATACTATTGAGTAGATATGCAACTCCACCGAGTATGTATACTATTAATATTATATGTACTATGGTTAAGGAGTATACTAACAATAAATATATAAAATAATAGTATACTATAGGATAATTATGTGATATCCTGATGTTGTATGGCATGGAATATAAACTTTAAATTTATTATATATACTATCTGTAAAATATATATATCATATAATAAAACTAAAATAGACGGGTAGTATATATACTATATTATATATCTAGCCGCATAGTGGTATATATACCAAACAAAGGATTTTATACTACCATATAATGATTTTCAGTTTTTTAATAAAACTAAAATAAACAGGTAGTATATATACTATATTATATATCTAGATGTAAATGGTATATATACCATAAACAATATTTTATACTACCTTACAATAATTTTTAACTTTTATATGACACTTTATGCCATGTATCATGATAGAAACTTTAAACTACCACACAATCATATACTACCACTAACATGTAAAATGGTGAATATCATATAATACAACCAAGGAGTACATATACAACAAAAAAGTTTTCTTATGGTACCTGAAACATTACTGGGATTGGAAGTTGGGCGGGAAAAGAAGATTACTTGATGAAGGTCGGCAGACTGTGTCGTTGGCCCTGTCGACAAAATGCCACCGCGTCTTGATGGTTGTTGACGCTTGGTAGGATGGTCTGTGACAGGATCCGCATCTCTATGTCTCTTCTTCCTCGACGCAATAGCTTTCCTCCTTCTGGGAATGGGAGACGAAGGACTTCTGGGACTCTACGGCAACTCCTCTTCGTCTGATTCCTGCGTGATTGGTTATGAAGCAGCAGCACTTAGTATCTATGAATCTGTAATAGGGACGCATGGTTCCCGACCAATAGAGAGGACCATGGCTTCTTGACTGCTTGCAAATATAAGCTTGGTGATGCGCTCGGGGACGTATTGCACCCTTCTCAACATCTATGAATATACAAAAAAAAAGAAAAGAATGGAGGATTGGAGAGAGAAGAGTAGATCTCTCAAACCTAACGACTTGAGGGATATTAAATGGATGAAACGGAATCAATGACAACAAATTACTTCGGCGGAAGAATGTAGAAAAACAAACATGCGAATCTGAACGCACCTTTGATTTCCCTTGGTCGGAAGACATGACTGAACAGCAAGTTTCAGCCTTCGCAGCCGCTGAACCAAAGCAGGAAGAAGGCAAAGCGATGGCGATGGAGAAAAGAGAAAGACACTGTTGGAGAACTGGTGCAGATCTACGGATGCGAGGCTGCAAATGAGGAGGGGTGGTGGTGGCGGTTGTCGGAGGAGAGCGAATGCGGTTGCCGGAGGAGGAGGCAGCGCGAGTTACGGTGATGGAATGTGGAGAGGTTGTGGGCGCAAATGAGGAGGGATGGTGGTGGCGTAGTTACGGGAAGAGGAATGGATTGGGGAAAACAGACGACGAGATGAGTCCCATTTCAATAGCAGAAAACGGCGCAAGATTCGGTTAGTGGGTGGGAAAAACTGACGTCGTTCACTAAACAGTTCCGCAAAATTCCAAAATATTCAAATCGATTGTGCCAACACGTGATGATAGCAAGTAGTACATATACCATACATATGTCCACACAGATTTAGTGGTGAACATCGAAACGTGATGAGTGGTTTCTTTGATGATAAAAATATATTACAATTTGGTTTTTATATGGTAATAATATAAATATAAGAGTGTGGTAATTAGTAATATAAATATATAGTATATATACTATATAATATATGGCAGTGGATCCATACACGTCAGTTGTAGTATACATCTCTTGGTAGTTTTCTGATTATGTGATAATATACAACATGATTATTAAATTGCTTGTCGTTTTTTGCACGTGGCGGCATGAGGCGATGGTGGTGGGGATTAGGGAATCACACGGAAAGAATACGTGGGTTGCGGATAGGTGCGTGGGACGACGTCTGCTCGCACGTGGGTCCTATTTCTATCGCAGGAACAACGCAAGATTCGGTTAATGGGTGGGAAAAACCGATGTCGTCGCCTCAAAAGGTCCGCCAAATTCAAAAATATTCAAATCGACTCTGCCCACAAGTGATGATAGCAAGTACTACATAAACCATAGAAAGTAGTTCATATACTATATCAAATAGTACATATAACATAATAACTATATATTTAATATATTGTTGGTATAATAGAACGGTAGTACATGTACTATGAGACATTTAAATTGTATTTGGTTATGGTTAATCATTCTTAAGGGATGGTAGTAATAAAGTTGATACGTAATTAATGCTAAACATTAATCGGTACTGATTCTGAGTTTCTGATAAATATTAATAGTGAAAATCGAAACGTAATGAGTGGATTCCTTTTGATGATATGAATAAATTAGTAATGATTGGTAATTAGTAATACATACTTTAGTCGTGAAAAATGAATTAGTAAGGACTCGTAATTAGTAATACATACATTAGTCGTGAAAAAAGAAAATCAAAATGTAATGAGTGGTAATTAATAATACATACAAATAGTATATATACGATTCCACAAAAGACAATGGCTGCATATATGGTTATTAAATTGCTTGTTGATATTTTTTTTACTGGGTTTGCTTGTCGTTTTTTGTACATGGGTGAGGGTTCGACGGTGGTGAGGGTTGAGGAGTCGTACTAAAAGAACACGCCGAGGCGGGGATAGCCAACACGTAGGTTGCGGATGGGCACGCGGGAGTACGGCAGGTGATTGGATGACTACTGACTCCGTCTGGCGAGTTGAGATGGTTACTGTAGCGACCGTGAAGATATATATATATATATATATATATATATATATATATATATATATATATATATTCTATATTAAATTTATATCGTGTTTCAATCTTATTTACACATTATTTGCTAACATGTCGCTCGTCACTACCATCTTTTTTTTTAATATAGAAAAATATAATTTTAGTAACGGACATGTGGTTACTAAAACCGCTTACGGTTTGTAGTATAGTGGAAGGAGTTGATACAGCGTTGTAGCAGCATGGGTGAAACGTTTATTTCAGCTGCAGCTGTAAACTCGTGAAAGCATGTGGGATGTGACTGATTATGTATTAATCGAAGTCTTTTAATCATTTCTTTTTAGTCATTGTCCTTTTTTAAAATGAAAATTATGTCATTTGTGGATAATTTACATCACTAGTACATCAGTCCCACACACCTACATTGACTAGTACTATATTGTAGAGAGTGCCTATAAAAGCTATATTTTTAGAAAAGATGCAAGTATTAATTTAATTTATTTCTAATCTAATTTTAGCTAGTATTTATATAGAATCTATTTGATATGAGTTTTAATTACTTACGGGATGTAACTGTTACAATCTCCTTTATATAGTTCTTTTACCTCAAAATTCAAAAGAATGTTATGATTTATTTTTGATTTCTAATTTGAAATATTTATTCTTGAGTTTGATGCGGGCTCCAGTAATTTCCTATTTCCATCCAGAATTTTTATATTCTTTAATTGAGTTTGACATGGAGTTTTTATAAATGATATGATGGGTAATTTGGAAATAGATTTTAGGGGTGTTTAAAATAAACTTGACTCTGGAGTTAGTCACCAATCCAATATGGCAACCCTACTAATAAGCATAGTACACAAAGGGTTGCTTAGATTTCAAGGCAGAGACAAGTATTGTCACTGAAAGTCCCTCATACAGAAATGTTCGACATTAATTCTTAACTGTCTTTTTGCTAACCACCGTTGCTCCTTGCACAACCACGTATAAAACCTGCTCCCCCCCCCCCCCCCCCCCCCCTCTCACACACACACCCCTCACATTTAATACTCAATATTGTATAACATATCCATAGGAGGTCAGGCGGCCCCTCTTCGGCAAGGCAAGTTCAGGCTTCATGAATGCCACACATTGAAATATCGTAGCAAGACTAGCAAACACGAGACTCAACTCTTTCACAGCCTCCACCTCCGATGGACCTGAAGCTCTCCGTCAGGTCCCGTCACACAGTTCATACATACATATACCTATACATTTTCTCCAAACGTCAACAGCTTCAATGGCTCGCCGCAAGTTTTTTGTCATTCATCAGCAAGTTTGCAGTTAATCTTCTGTAACCCGGCCGGCATAATCTACACCAATTTTCGACTGCCGATGTCAAGCAATCATCGGGTTGTAGCTCTCCATGTACAACAACCTCAGCTTCAGCTTCAGAGAAAGCAGAGGCTCCGCGCCTTGCCTGCCCGGCGTACAGTCGGCGGCCGAACCGTCTACAAACTGAAGACATGTCCGAAGACACGTGTAGCACATGCAAAAGAAAGATTGAACACGGATCCAATCTTTGTGTACGTGTTGCAAATGTGTCTGTGTGCTGTCTCTGTACAACCGTCCTATCTATTGTTTTGTTTTAATATATAAATATATATAATATTAGTAAAATATCCGTACGTTATCATGGTCTTTGTTAAAAAATTTTATAGTTAGAATATTTTTTTATAACCATAAAAAGTATTCAATTAATCAATTTTTTGGTTTGAGTATTTAATCTATTTTTATTTTGCTTTATCTTTTTTAGTTTTCAAAAGAATATTCATTATAAAAATTTTGGAGTGAGTTATTATTGAAATTTTTTTTTTATTTTCCATCCAAAATATGATGCTAAAATAATAGATGATTAATTGTTGTTAGTATAAAATATTGAATTAAAATCAGAGTTAAATTCAATAAAGGATTAGAAAATGGTTCAAAAATGACTTAAACTGATTGGTGAATTATTGTAGGATACAAACTGAAATGACAACATTACGGATACATCTGGACATAAAAAAAGTGGTCTAGACGACCTCACCTTAAATAATAAGTTGTATAGATAGATAGTATGAAATATCGAATTAAAATCAGAGTTTAATTTAACAAAGGATTAGAAAATGATTCAAAAATAATTCAAACTGATTGGTGTATTGTAGGATACAAACTGAATACGATAACGTTACGGACACATATGGACACGAAAAAAGTGGTATACCTCAAATAATAAGTTGTATAGATATCTCATACCTTCTCTACAATCTATTAATTGAGGTATGGTCGTCCACTTCGTGTCCACAAAGTTAGAGATTGAATCCAAATCGATTTCGTACTTTCTATATCATGTACCAAATTTCAAAAATCATAACTCCCACATACGGAGCTCAAATGAGACAAACTCAGATTCTATCGCGTAGCTCTCAAAAAATTCTACAACTTTTGTATTCAATAGAAATCCAGATCCCGCAGTTTTAATTTCCAAATATGCGATATAAAAATATTTGTTCTGATTCGGACTCTCCTGCACAGGTCTCTATGCGGGGCCCATATCTCATAGCTCCGTAGTCCAAATAATATGATCCATATATATTTCGAAAAGATCTCAACAAGATCTACAACTTTTGTGTTTTAACTTTTTTTATTAGAGCAAGTTTTCAATTTCAAAATTACGCTGTAATGCAGTATTATTTCTGAACTTCATGAATTGATTTTTCTTTCCGGATAAAGCTTCTAGAATATGGTAAAAAATAATGATAAAATTATTACTTTTGACATATAAAATGATATACTAAGAAGCACCAACGATAATATAAATATAATATTTCATGTAAAAAATATTAATAATATTGTATATATTTAATAATTATATTATGTAAATAATTTATATTTAAATTATAAAGAGTGTTTTATTTTTTAAAGTCCGTAGCAACGTACGAATACTTTGCTGGTTATATAAGAAAGAAAGAAACCGAGCATTTAGCGGAACACGGATAATGTATTATTCTTGCAAGCAGTAACGAAGCTCTTGTTACAACTTTTCCAGAGTACAAGCTCTCTTGCACATTTATTAATTAGCATAGAAAGTTTATCGACGGAAAAAACAAATCTGACAGCCCCCAGAGCCTGACAGACAGAACTATCGAGTTCAGCTCATCGCGTCGCACAAGTGTTGGACGCAACACTGAGTCGAACCACTCTTCAAATTACATAGCACGCAGCTTCTGCAAGAACACGAGCATCTTGTCGACGTCGTCCGGCACGACGCCCTTGACAGCTTCGGTTGCGCGGAACCGGTCCTCCCACCCGGCTAGCAGCGGTGTCCTCGCCGGGTCAATCAGCCTGCGCCCGATGATCCTGTTCACCACCAGGAACCAGCCGAGGTACCCGCCGAGCACGACGTCCACGAGCCCGATGCCGTCGCCGCCGAAGAACGGCTTCCCCTTGGAACACTCCTTGAACGCGCCTTCCAACGTCTCCAGTGCCGCCTCGGCACGGGCCACCGCCTCCGCCCTCTCTTCCTCGTTCTTGCACTTGAACAGCATCCCGGTCCAAGCAGAACCCACCTTGTCGTCGACGAAGGCCGCCCAGAACCGGGCCATCGCGCGCTCATAAGGGTCAGATGGCAGGACGGCCGGGCGCCCTCCGGCTCCGGCGGGCCAGACCTCGTCGATGTACTGCACGATGATCTGGGACTCGTTCACGGCGCGGCCGCCGTGGATGAGCACGGGCACCTTCTTGTGCACCGGGTTGGAGCCGACGAGGAGCGCGCTCTTGTTGCCGAGGTCCTCCTCGGCGTACTCGTACGGCAGGCCCTTGAGGTTGAGCACGACGCGCACGCGGATCGCGAACGGGCTGGTCCACACGCCCAGCACCTTCAGGTCGCCGCCTCCCGCCATTGGAACTTAATTTGGGGCTAGGAAATTGCAACCGCACGCAGAAAAGCTCTGATGAGGAGATGGATTGTGCTTTGCTTTGATCCTGTTATGCCAGTGCGTATCCCACGCGATGGGATTTTATAGTTCCGAGGTGGGCACTTTTTCGTGTCTGTGCGTCGGAAGCTTCGTTTGGGATGGGGAGCACAGTATCCCGATTGAGAGCTGCACATGGCCGTGCTGATGGGCTTGTTCCCGTCCTCCCTCTTTTGGTTCATACGATTGACTTCAACGTTCATTCGTTGATGGATGTCGCCACGTATTCGTCATTCTACTCTACAGCAGCCACGCCCTAATTGTGCTACGAATTTAAAAGTAGCAGCCACACTAACCACAGCACAAAGCATCTCTTCTCTTTTGACCAGGGTTCTCTTAGCCGGCATTCTTTCCTGCACCGAGGAGTAAGTAAAGTTTATGTGGCCAATTTGGGTTTCATTACTCGTCTGTGTGCCCATCAGCAAGTAGCACAAGAACAATAGAATCAATGAAAAAAAAAAGAACAAAACATTTTAATCACACACAGGAGGTGGCATCTAGTTCTGATTCAACTAGCATATTTACTCGCGCAATTACGTGGATCCACTTCTGGCAGTAAGATAATAGATAGATATTCTATTTTTCTCATGCTTTTACTAAGGTTAGCTTGTCGATGAGATTGTTGCAATAGTATCATGCGTGATGTCCGGCACTCATCCTGCCCAAATCATACTTCATAAACGTGACCACACGAGAATACATCTATAAAAGATATAAAAGTTTCCTACAACAATTGCCCTCAGCTACTGTTGCACTGTTCATAAGCTCTACAGATATTTCTAGCCGTTGGATCTGAGACGTGGAGATTGATCTAGCCAAACATTCCCATGCCTCGCGTGATTTCTCATTCTTACCCTTCCGCTCTTATCTAAACGGGTCTTCCTCCTCTCGATCCCCACGATTCTATCCCCTTTCGACAGCCATGGCTGCACCGCTGCGGCAGTGCGGCCTCACCAAGCGCCGCCTTCGCTGGTCGTCGGCTCCCCTGTCGTGCCCTCCTTCCCTCCTCCTCCTCCACTCGCCCCCCCCCCCACCCCCCCACCTTTCATGTCCACTCCTTCTATGGTTGTTATCGGCTGAAGTGAACCTGCTTCTATTTACAACTGTTGCGTCAATACCATGCCTTGAGGTGAGTCACCGCCTCAATTGATACCTGAAATACGGTCCTACAATCCAGCTATCTTCAACTGCTTTTTTCCCCTTGACTCTTTCCTCCGATTTGGCATATAGGGAGCAGGGTCGTAGGGGTTCACCCTACTTCCATGGAGGCTCGACGTCGAGGTTGTCGTCACGTTCGGTGTTCCCCTGCGACATGGCTCGCTTCCTACACTATTTCCATGGCTTGCTGGCGGGGCTTCTTTCCACTCTCATCTGCCGTGGTCCTGCATCGAACTTGCTAGGTATATCTACTGTAGTTTTCTTGTCTTGCCTTGCTGATTTCGTTTGGGACTCGGTACCAGTCGATCAATTTGGCATGTGTGTGACTGCAGTTTTATGGTTGCATGAGGCTACAGTTTATGAAACTACAGTTAGGGTGCTGATGTATTTATCATCTTCCAATTTATGAAACTACAGTTAGGTATGAGGAATTTACTTATTTGCACGTCGAGCTATTCAATACTTATTACTGATATGAGATGTACTGTGTTTATTTAGCTCTAACTCATGCTTCGGTTTGTGTCATTGCCTCATTGGCAGATCATGGAAAATGGTCCTATAATTGTTTTTTTGGTTATTTTAATGTACCGGCATCTATTTTATAACTTTATAGTTTTGGCGGTGCATGATATGCCAATGAAAGTATGCTCATGATGACTGATCAGTTGCAACTTACAGGAAGATATCATTTTTTTTGCTCAAATTTATTAGAGCATGAAGCTCGGTTACTGTTTTAGAACACGAATCCCACTATTAGAATACATATTTTAATGGGTCAACGGGTTTTGTCCCTGTCTGAGATTTATTGTATGGATACATTTATAGGAAGATATTATTCTTTTGACCACAAATGAAAAAAATTTACAACTTACAGTTTCATCTTTTCATGTACGCTACTATTTATCTGCCACTGTAGTATTTAGCAGTTCCGCATTTAGATATCTGCATTTTCTGTACCAACCTGCATCATGCAGTCTCATGCATAATTTTGTCATCTATACTAAATTATATGGACTGTTGAAGAGAGTAGATAGTATTTTGGATGTGTTTGACCTGTCAGTATATACATGTGTTCATTTCTTTCTTTACGGGCAGGAAATCAAGCCGGTGAAGCAGTTACAGGAGCTAGAAAGGCAAGAATGATATGCAGATATTTTGCAACAGTTTTTTTCCAGTGGATAATCAACTGCAATTGCTAATTGTTTATATTGCCTCAATTTATTATTTCAGGATTTTAGTAAGCCGGTTTGTTGCCATACTTCTATGAAGAGCACCATTGTTGTTTCTTACCTGTTGTGCTCCATATTTTAGTTTTTTGGTGTTGGGGTCACATAATTTGCAAAGAGGTGCGTGCACCATATTCATTAATTGAGGTACATAGACTTCGTCTTGCAAAGTCCATCAGAAGTTTTAGACATAAACTTTGTGCATCATATAATACAGCATCCCAATTCATATATTTTACTGTGTAAAGAGGGTGGACTTGACTGGATTTCCTACTTTTCTTTGTTGGTCTGTCCTCTTATTATCATCATATTTGGCAATATATATTAATAGCTTCTGGTATTTATAATACATCCTTTTGCACACATATTGCAGAATCTAGCTACATTATTATCATTCTGTAAAAAGTTGCCATAATCAAAATGGAACTTACACTCAATTTGTTTACGATGAGAAACCACTGTAGCAGATTATTGTTGAAATGGAAAACTTTTTGCCGTTTAAGCAGACACACTTTTACCAGCTGCATATATTTTTTGCTCTATTAATTAGCAAATTTTACCCATTGTTCCTAACATACATCTCCAGCCTACCCCAACTTGCTTGGCATTAAAGACTTTGTTGTTGTTGTTATATTAGTTAGCGCATTTCCTCTTACCAGTTAATTTATGATACTATTTTGAGGTCACTTCTACTCTTTTCCAGACTTTATTCATATTTATTTCATAATTTCTTCTCAATGATTTTATAGGAGTTTCCCTGCTTATGTTTGACGCTCACACGTAGGCTTACTGTGATTGTGGGATAATTTCAACATAAGCTTTGCAGTAAGCAGACTAATTTTTAAAACAAAGTTGCTGGAGTCCTAAACTAAGTCCAAGATTCTTTCAACAGCGAGAGTTTTCTTTTGCAAATGATATTGTTTCCTAATGGTTAATCATATTTGTTTCATGTTGGTTCGTACAACACATTCCAGCACCTATAGTTGATACTAGATAGTAGTCATCTCATTCCCATCTTACCACCAATCAATCCATGGCTGACTACTTTGGAGGCAGGCGGAACAGATACTTCACCAAAATTGAGCTCCTTGTGGTGCAACTGCAACCCATTATTCTTCCATCTTGATCAGGAATTAGTTCATTGACCCTTTGGATTACCAGTTAGATGTTTCTCTCTTTAGAAACATTGTTTTCTATACTCTTCCACACAAGCATAACATTTGTTTTATTGTAACATGTTAATGGAAGCTGCTGTGTAGAGCTGAGTAAATTTGGATCACAATTTGTTCATGTCCTATTGCTTTGCACTCATTTATAATCTTAATTCCATCATTTGTCTTCGAAATGCATTTGTTCCTGGAAGATTATGTGTATAGCCGCGGGGTTTTATCTAGTTACAATTAAAACAACTTCAATATATTGAAAAATTACTAACTGTTCTCGTAGTGCCGTATAAGGTAATACTATTTACCTGCAACCATGTGTTGTTATTGTTCACTAATTATTTTACTGTTCACGACAATGCATAATTTCTTATTGCTTGAACGAAGTGTCATAGGATCTACCAGGCTCCACATGTTACTTACAATGCTTAGTGTGAAAGTGATAATATGTAAACTTCAACATACCAGATATATACAATCTAATGCATAAAGTCCCTAACATGGAGATACTATCCCACATGAATAGGCATGGTGGTGAACAAATTTAAAGTAAATGTAAACACCTAACTTTCATAATTTATTATTGTCTATATTTAAAATAATGTTAATGGACAAATAAGTCCTTCGATGTAAAGGCTGAGATGCTTTCATTTATTTGAAGAAATAGAATTTTCTTCATCTAAAAAATCCTAATATTTTTGTTTCTATAAATTTTGGAATGGTTTTTTATGCTACTCTATAATCTCAAGTTTTATTAGCACTTATGTGAGCTAGGTTGCTGACTCATATCAATTATTAAAAGATTGAAATCATGGATGAAAGATCAGAGATGCATATTTGAAATAATGACCGTATATAAGCTGATGTATCATAAACGCACAATGTTTGTCGCAAGGGAACATTGTAAATTTAAATTGAAAAAAAATCAAGTGTAAAGATGATCGAATACCTTTTCTTACAAGGAAACAGTATCAAGTACCTTTTATGTTTTTTTTTTTCACGTGGAAGCACCATCAAATACCTTGAATACGTTATCAGCAACTGCAAGTTTCCTTTTCCATCTCTGATGGATACGGTTAATTGGACAGTGCTGTCTAATGACGTTTCTTGCAAGATGGATTTTTTGCTGCAAAAGATACTGCTTAATCTGTATTTTTCGTCCTTTCTTTTTCAAAAAACACATTCATTTGGCATTTCAAACACAGCGCCAGTGACAACACTCGCTGGATTGTCCTTTCTTTTTCAAAGCATCACGTACGTCACGACCACTTGTCCACTTGATTGTTAGTAATCTCTGACCCCATTATCGTATCGTCCTGCCAGCGTCATTTATTTGCCTTTGAACGATCTGATAACCTAGCGAAGTTTTCATCTCCTGTGCTTTGCTTCTTCCGATTTCTCCGTGACCATCGCACAGACGCGGCGTTTGCAGGCTTCAACTGCATGTTTGAATGTCTCCTGTCATGCATAGGTGCAACAGACATCAACTACTTCCACTGCTTCATTCCTTTCAAGATAACTAATAATTTCTCTTCCATGGGGATCACTGATGAGCGTAATGAGAGAGATCATTGACGCGGTAGATGGCACCAGGCTGTCTTCCTCTGCGTGTGTCAGATAAATGATGCCTTCTCTGCATGTCATCCAGCGAGATAAATCCTTGACCCAAATCCGCACTGGGGCTAGAAGCTAGCGGCAAACTCCACTCCGTACCTCGTGCACATGCATATCCATCAATCTGAACCTGAACAGTACTGCACCTTTCAATGCAGGACCACTAACCAGATGAACCTAGCGCGCCTTGGATCTAATCAGTGCACATTACTTCTGTTTTTCATGTGAGGCCCCAACTCTGCTTATTATTCCCTTGTTCAAAATTAGATATTGTTTTGGAGTTAGACACGGAAAATAAGGAAAAATAAAAAGGTGGGTGCACTAAAAACGAGAAGGAGAGAGATAAAGATAGAGATATAATAAAAAGAGAGAATATTATATTAGGAAGAAAGAAAGGTGCATTGAAAAGTGAGAATGATATGTAATTATAGAAAAGTTGAAAACTTTAAAATGACATGTAAATATAAACGGAGGGAGTACATTCTTACATTGCACCTTCCCTACGCACCCTTCCCTACCAGCATCTTCGTTGAAGGCATGGAGAGGCACGATTCTGCAATTGCCACCTGACAAGCTGCCACCACCACGCGCTACTCATAGACTTTCCGTGGAAATCGACGTAACAGAACATGACTTGGGAGTTGGGAGCCCTAAGGTACGATGTTCGATGGTTAGAGGTTAGTTGTGATTGGATACGAGATTAGTGGACATGATTAAATTGGACATCAAACGTGGAGCCAATTAAAGGCTAGACATTTTGCTTTTTTTTTAAGAATTTCTAGTCTATTTCTCTTTTTTTCTAGGGATCTTGGTGGAAATGTTATCTTCTTTTATTATAAATAGATAGATGATAAATAGGGAATATCTCTCCACATGATTCTTCGTTTGTTGCATATTATCTCCGATGTAATTTGCCACTCATTTTTGAATAAAGTGCAGCAATGGCTATATTGTACTTGTTCCATGGTTTCGATTTCACCATTGTACTCATGAAACTAGAAATACAACTCACTAAGCTAGCTTCTACTCCCTCCGTCCTAATTTAGTTGACACTTTAGAGTCTGGCATGGGAATTAAGAAGAAGTATAAAAGGTAGGTGCATAGAAAACGAGAAGGAAAGAGATAGAGATAAAGGTGTATTGAAAAGAGAAAAAGGTGCATTAGGAAGTGAGAATGCCAATTATTTTAGGAGAACTGAAAAGAGCTAGAATGCCACTTATTTTGAGATGGAGGGAATACTAATCAATTTGACCATTGTTTTTATAACCGTACATAGTTAGATGACATGATATATGTATAGTTGTAAAAATTGTACATACATAGTTAGATGACATGATATATATATAATTGTGACTCATTGCCAACATGGATTTCTCTTTCTTTTAGTGAGGGACATGCCACCAAGATGATCTCTCTGTGATGCTGCTGCGAGTATGTGAATAGTGACAGATAGCAAGGGATGTTGATCTTGAGCGACGAGTGGTGACCACGGAGTACCTTCCATCATCTAGCAAGGAGGTCTGGGCCTGGTGATTTTGTCTCTAGCCTGTCTGCTTGAAAAGCCTCCTCCATTTTATGTAGGGGCGGGTCTATATTGTAGCAAGGGTACTCAAATGAATACCCATTATTTTAACAAAATATTATATACATAGTATATGGCATGTGTTTGTATTAAAAAAGAATAAAAAATAGCACCAAAATAGAGCCTTCACTCATTCATCCCCAAAAAATTAACTAGCTCACCTCCATCTCACATCCTGATGACCCAAAGGGCTAAATAATTTGCACTTTAAGATGTCAAAAAATATTTTTTTTTCAATTTTTAAAATTTTTGAATACCCATATCCAAAATCTTGGGCCCGCCACTGATTTTATGGTATGTCTAGACCTTGAATGCGATTTAGGTTTGTGGTCTGCTGAGACTCTTGTAAGGAAAGAAGCACAAGATAATAAGAAACCAGAGAGAAAAGACTGTTTCTGTATTACTTCATTTCCTGATCTGTTTTTGTGGATTCATAGAGCGTGTTTCTTTTGTGATGATGATGCATGGACGGCATCAGCTGATAGATACATAGAGAGTAGTGAGGGATAATAAAATTATAAAGGAGAGTACATCCTTAATAACTTGACGGTTTATATTTATACCGCATCATCAAAATACGTAAAGCGCTGTACTGATACCAAAAGACTATAGTTTTCATGAGTATATTGGCCCAAATCAAAACCACTAGATGAGTACAGTGGCCACTAGTTCATTTTACTCTTCATTACAAGAGTATTGTTTTTAAATAATTTTGTTCATGAAAGTCAGACTCTTGTAAGGGAAGAGGCACAAGCTAATTCTTGGAAGGGAAGAGGCACAAGCTAATTCTTGGAAGGGAAGAAGCACACAAGCTAATAAGAAAGCAGAGTGAAAAGACTATTTTTGTGTTATTTTATTTCCTGATCTGCTTTTGTGGATTCATAAAGTGTGTTTCTTCTTCGACGATGATGGGTGGCATCAGCTGATAGATATAGAGAGTAGTGAGAGATACAGATGTAAAATAAAATTATAAAGGAAAGTATGTCTATAATGACTTGATGATTTATATTTATGCCATATCATCAAAATACATAAAGCTACGGATATCATAGCCATATTGATACCAAAAGACTACCTTATACTAATGCATGTATTTTTAGTTTTTATGAGTACATACATTGGCCAAATCGAAACCACTGGATGAGTACAGTGGTCACTAGTGCATTTTACTCTTCATTTTCAAGAGTATTGTTTTAAAATAATTTTGTTCATGAAAGCCTGATAGGGACAAGATTGGTGTACCATGAGAACCACACATAAGTTTTTTGGACACACTTACATGAGTGAGAGAGAGAGAGAGAGAGAGAGATTGCGCTCCTGCGGGGTGGACGAGCGCGCGGTTGGTGACTGTGAGGTGGAGCGAGGCAGCAATGCCGGCAACTTGGCAAGGTCCCACGGCGGTCGGGCGGGGCGAGGACGGCGGCGCCAATGGCTTGGCAAGGAGCGACAACAAACGAGGAGGGACCGAGCGAGGGAGTCATGCTCACGCGAGGGTGCGAGGCTAAGGTGGAGCTACGCCGGTGGCACATGTTAGGGTTGGAAGCATCTGGCGAGTTGGTGTGGGCTGGGCCGCTTGCCTCTAAGTCTGATAAAGAAATTACACCGATGGACTGGATGTGAGGCCACGAGGAAAAGAAATAACACTGAGCCATGCCACGGGCTTTGTCTTGGGCCATGTCTCGTGTCGTGTCTTGGGCTGATAGTGGGCCGCCTCTTTTCGAGCCACGCCATGGGCTGTGTCTTGTGCCTAGGGTTGGCCCATGGCATGCCCTGCTCCGGGCCAGGGGCTAGCCGGGGCCTGGTTTCTACTGTGCCATGCCGGACTCGTGCCGGGCCAAAATAACCGGGTCACGGGCTGGCCCATTTGCGCCGGCCTAGATGCCCAACTATAGCGTGGCCTAGCAATGGAGCAAGGTTTGCCTTTTCTTGCAGCCAGATCCTGCATTTGTCTACTCTAGTAAGGGCCTAGTTTCCAAAAATTACAGTGATTAAGATGTCAATTTCTGCTGGTTATTTAATCTCAACCACTCATTTGGTTCAGATTAAAAAGTGATTAGTCTTTATATGCATTTATGGACATAAGTAGTCAACCTCTGTATTTTTAATCCAAACCCAAAAGGTCAAATAATAATGTTTATTAAAAAATAACACAGAACTAGGGGTATACAGGAGAGAAGATATAACAGCCACACGCACTGTTGTTTATCAGAACAAAATTTACGTGGCTTAAGTGCACAAAAATCATTGCTGGTGAATTATTAAGTTACATTAGCTGTGTTAATTTGAGTAGACGAATTGAAGCATTGCTGATCCACTGTTACCAGTCTTAAATCCATCAGTCGAATTCCTTAGCAGCCCTAAGGAAGACTATCCTAGCTAGCAGCCTAAGGAAGACTATCGTGTACACGAATTTCTTAATTAGCAGCCCTAAGAAGACTATCGCTAGCGTCACTAGCATCCTTCGAGAATCTCACCAGATTGTGAGGCTATTGTCGCTCGGAGTCGAGCAAGGTATAAGAAGTTGAGAACATGTATCCGATGTCCATGAAGAGAAACCTAGAGCGAAGAAAACAATGGCTGCTAAGGAGTACCTGAAGCTGCTGGGTATTGACGTGAGCCCGTTCGCGATCGGGGTACACATGGCACTGGTCATGAAGGGTGTGAACTACGAGTACATCGCGGAGGATCTGAGCAACAAAAGCGAGCTGCTTGTCAGCTCCAACCCGGTGCACAAAAATGTTCCCGTGCTCATCCACAGTGGCAATCCCATCTGCGAGTCCCTTGTCATCGTCCAGTACGTCGACGAGTTCTTCACCGGCGCTGGCGTTCCGTCCATCCTCCCCGCCGACCCGTACGAGCGTGCCATTGCTCGTTTCTGGGCTGCCTACGTCGACGACAAAGTACCCAAAATTTTCCCTCTACGTGTCGTGTTTGCAGGTTGCAGCTTAGCAGGTACAGAAAATAAAGTGTGGTGATGTGTTGCGCTCTTGCTTGCAGTTTTTTCCAGCCATGGCGGGCATCGTACTGGTGCCGACGGAGCAGAAGAGAGTTCAGAAGGTGAAGGAGACATCCGCCGCGATTGAGCTTCTCGAGGAAGCCTTCACCGTGTGCTCCAAGGGCAAGGCATTCTTCAGCGGCGACTCCATCGGGTACGTCGATCTTGCTCTCGGGTCGTTATTGATCTGGATCGAGACGATCCGCAGAATGTGTGGCCTTGAAATCATTAGCGCCAGCAAGACGCCTCGGTTGGCTGCATGGGCGGAGCGATTTGGAGAAACTGCGGCGGCTAAGAAGGTGGTGCCGGAGGCGGACCAGGCGTTGCAGTACGGCAAGAAGCTTCAAGCTGCCGTCTCCGCTGCAGCTACATCCAAATCCAAGTGAATGGTTCACATGGAGTTTGTGTAACAAAGGAAGAAAAAATTGACTTGGCCGTAAGCTAATACCGCCACATCAAGAAAATGTTCCAACTAAACTCCGTAGCTTATAGGGCCCTCTTTGTTGTGTGGGAGTGGGAAGCTGTCGTCGGGTCAGGGGACTAATTTCTAGCATAAGCTTAGTCATGATAAAGAACCAATTTAAATTGTGCGCTACTTTAATATTAAATCACAAGGAAATGTCCACATCAATACCTCTCGTTCATGTTCTGCACTTTGAATATTAAACACTGAATCATTTCTTCAACTGTCGAAGCTCCAACCAAAATTTTGTATCCACCCCGTGTAACCATGTTCCAAACATATGGCTAATCCTCCACAGAAAATCACAGAGGTCTATTCCACAGAAAAAAAAAAACAATCACAGAGCTTCCATGTGAATGGAGAACTTCAAAGCAACGAGTACGAATCAGAAGCGCCAGTGGGCCAGTACAGTGCGTGAACTTTGAACGAAACATGAGACGGCCCATCAAGAGCCGACACTGAACGATAAACCAAGACAGCTGCGCGTAGTGGGTCCACCTAATCAAAGGAAAGTCTGCAAAAACTCGAGCACCTTGTCGACGTCCTCCGGCAGAACGCCCTTCACCGGATCAGCCGCGGTGAACCGCTCGCCCCAGGCGGCCAGCAGCGGCGTCCGCGCCGCGTCCAGGACCCTGACGCCGACCATCTTCTCGATCACCTTGAACCAACCAAGATAGCTGCCCAGCACAACGTCCACGAACCCGATGTTGTCGCCGCCGAAGAACGGCGCCGTCCCACCAGATAAATCCTTGAACGCGCCCTCCAGCGTCTCAAGCGCAGCAGCGATCCGTGCCGTCTCAGCCACCTTCTTCTCGGCTTCGCGCGCGAACAGGATCGTGTACCACGCAGATCCCACCTGCGAAGATACAAAATGCTAATTCAGCTCTACACGGCACCAGTGATTCTGTGGCTACAACAGGAAGGCGTGTCACACACAAACCTTGTCGTCAACGAAGGCAGCCCAGAAGCAGGCGGTGGCTCGCTCGTAAGCGTCAACGGGGAGGACCGACGGGCCAGTGCCGGCGAACACCTCGTCGATGTATTTCACGATGACCTGCGACTCTGCGATGGGCTTGCCGTCGTGGATGAGCACGGGCACCTTCTTGTAAACCGGGTTGCAGGAGAGGAGGAGCTCGCTCTTGTTCTTGAGGTCCTCCTCGACGTACTCGTAGCTGATTCCCTTGAGGTTGAGCATGATCTGCACCCTGTTCACGTATGGGCTGTCCCACACGCCCAGCAGCTTCATCCGATGATCTCCCATGGCGGCCATTTGCCAAGCACCCGAAAGAGCCAAGACTCGAATGGTCAGCAGGTTGTAGCTGCTTCTAAGATGGTGTGGAGGGATGTGAATGAAGCTAATAGTGTAAGTCTTGATGACTTTTGATACTTGCAAACATCCAGGAGGTCAATGATGGCTCGTTAGGTTGCTCAATGCGCGTCTCTTTCCATGATATGAGATCGAATTGTTTTGGGACCATGGGGATCAAATGAATGGACGTGCGAACTATGTGGTACAGCTTGTCTCCAGCTTTCTGGTGGGAATGAAAGGCATCGGTTGGTGCTGACGTCGATGCGATCAGAGAGTTTTTGCGACGCATGCCGTTTGTTGCACGCATCTCTTCCGGGAAAAACATCTTTGCCCAGGAAGCAGTGCAAGCACGAGCATTTGATGGCGAACGTACCACAAGGATCTGGACCGCACAGAGTCACGGGAGGAGACAGGGATGAGATGCGATTCTCAGGAAACCTACAACGACAGAACTAGATAAGTCGCCGATCGCGGGTTCAGTTGAAACCCGTGCCAGAACAGTCCCTACACTACTCCACTACCGGGGAGAAACAAAAACTGACAAACTGCCGGTTGGTAAGATAGGATAAAGAAGTGTTGTGATTGACATTATCTCAATCGTATGTGGAGCCAGTGAGTCCACAACGAAACAATTCCATCGATTGTCTAAAGCAGTAACTGATATACCATGGACCCTGGATAATACATAATGAACGGTTGTTATTAGCTATTCATCATCGAGTCTATGGTTCTGATGAACTCTATAATAATCTCACAACTATATATGTAGACCTTTGCATGTAAAAAAGATTTGTGAATCAAATTCTCAAATGAAATCATTTGGCTAGCTGACTGAATTTTGGTTAATAAAAAAGATAGGATTTTCACTAAATTGACCAATTCTATCCTTGTCTGTCCATATTTTCTAAGATGAATGCGAGATGTATTTCAAACTTCCAGTTCTACTTTTGCTGATAAGAAAATTTTAGTGTAAAATATTTCAGATTTCCATATTTGTTAAAATATTTTGAACTCTTTCACACTTTCTTAAACATCAGGTTCGAAAATCATCCATACCACTTTTACCCTAGTCTTAATCCCTAGGCAGAGCTAGGGAGGAAAAGGATGCATTACGTAGGTTGAACCGGCCCATAGACAACAACCATCACTATGGAAACAGGTGCTTTGCTGTGTGTCCCAGGCACACGGCAAAGAAGGAAATACCTACGGCAAAACCATTGCCGTGGGTTACACACGGCAAACAACTCATGGCAAAGACCCTATCGGCAAAGAAGACTTTGCCGTGAGCTTCTTGTCAGACACACGATAAAGCCTTTTACACTTTGCCGTGTGCCCGACGGATGACACATGGCATAAGCTCTCATTTTTGCCGTGAGTCCGCCTTTTTTGCGCACGGCAAAGCTTCCTCTGGATGCAAAAGACCTCGATTTGGTAGGAATGCTAAAATTGGCCCTGTGTAAGTTTATTAGACTGCATGTGCAACCTTACAAAAAACAACCTCCACGGGCCCATAATTACTTCAGAGAACCATGATATGATTGGGGGTAGATTCGCTGGTTTTGAGAGTGTGGATAGGGGGAGGTACAAAAACGACAATGAGGTCTTGGTCCATTCCTCCTAGTACATATAAGAACTAGCAAATTGGCTCCCGCAAATAGCGTGGCTAGACTCATACTTTAGGACAGGATTGCCAGTTTAATTTTGAACTGACTACTTTGTCTAAATTCAACAAAAAACAATCGAAGGAAGAAACGTTTAAATCAAAGCTTTATAGGCAACCCATACTTTAGTCACTTTTCAAGGAACATTAAAGTTATTTAATTGATCATGACCTGTGCCCTATCCTACTATGCGCCACAGATGCAAATGTCACTTGTTGAATATAATTCTTTTCAAATAATTTTATTGAAACATAGTCTTATAGGCTCGTATGTAATTCCAATTCCTAAAATAATAGTCTCATAGTTATATTTATTTTTTTCTCTGAAACTCAAACCCCTCCCTCTCATACCAGCCGCATTAATGTGGTGCCAACGATGCAAGGCTATGGTGCTATATAAAGCGACACATGCAAACGGATTTGCGTATTACTGAAGCCAAATGGTGATACATAATTGCCTTCATTACCGTGCATCATCACCAGACCGACAACCTTACATGACTACCATGTCTCCCTACGAATACAAATCATTACGTCTTCAATGTCACTGGATAGCCGTTATTGCTACTCTGCCTTCTAGTCTGATCTCTGGGCCATGATTATCCACTGTTAGTTAGTAATGTGGCTTGGCTTGGATTATTTAGGGTGTGTTCGTTTCTTTGTGTCTAAATTTTAGCGATGTCATATCAATTATTAAAATACTATATATGATTATTAAATATATATTAAATATAAAACTAATTATAGAGTTGAATGCACATCAGCATGACAAATTTATTAAGCTTAATTAAATCATTATTAAGAGATATTTACTGTAGCATCATATTATCTAATCATGACATAATTAGTCTTAATAGATTTGTCTCGTCATTCAGAGGGAGGGTTATGGACTGGGTTTTGTCAGTAATCTATATTTAATACTCCTAATTAGTATCACAATATTCGATGGGACAGGTCTAAAAATCAGTGTGTTCGTTTCCACCCCTCTGATTTTTAGACCTGTCCCATCGAATATTGTGATACTAATTAGGAGTATTAAATATAGATTACTGACAAAACCCAGTCCATAACCCTCCTTCTGAATGACGAGATAAATCTATTAAGACTAATTATATCATGATTAGATAATGTGATGCTACAGTAAACATCTCTTAATAATGACTTAATTAAGTTTAATAAATTTATCACGCTGATGCGTATTCAACTCTATAATTAGTTTTATATTTAATATATATTTAATAATCACATATAGCATTTTAATGATTGATATGATCCCACTAAAATTTAGACCCCAAAAAACGAACACACCCTTAGTCTTGCATCCTTACTTAAGAATTCTGTTTCGGTAACCGTTCCAGTTTGGATGTTGGAACGGAATGTTCCAGTACCGGATAATACCGGCGTATCATTCCGGATTTATTATATATTAATATTTTCATAAAAATAAGATATTTTCAAAACCTTGGCTAAAAAAAAGTGACAAATAAAATAGTCAGGTCAAATGACCTGTAGCTGCAGAACTATCAAAGCAACAAGAAACACTAATTGATTGTACTGCTATCACTAATCAGCACATTAGCTAGTGATTAATTTGATACAGCTGCTAGCTATCGTGTTTACCGGTTAAATATTCGTCGGCAGCACACGAGCAAGACCAGTAAAAGACTCATCCATGCGGTAGCGGGCAGGAGCTGAGTCATTTATTTACGTGGGCTGGGCCCGATTCTCAGGAAGATACTGGATACCAGTACCAGGAAAACAGACGGAACGCCTGGAATTGGCCGGAACTCGCCGAAACGACCGGTATCGCCCTGTATTTGGACCTGTCGGTGTTTTGATCACCGGCTAGTAAAATTTGTTCCAGAGATACGCGCTTTAGATTCGGTAATGGCTTAGCAAGAGAACACAGGGATTATACTAGTTCGGGGTGAACTCCTACGTCCAGTTTGTCGTCTGCTCGTGTTACTTTCTCTGGGATGAGTACAATGGTGGTGAGAGAAGAGAGGGTGTACCAAGTCTCTAGTGTGGGAGAATGTGTTATGTTCTTGTCTACCTTTTCTGAGAGAAGATGGACGCCCCCCTTTTATATTCCAAGGGGATGGGCCCATTTATAGAGAGAGAGAGGGAGAAAGAAGTATCTACACATGCGTGGTTGTTGAAGCCGTGTTGAAGGAGGCCGGGCTCCGAACCGGCGTTGGTGGTCTTCAAGTCTTGAGCGTCCCACCCTATCACCTAGGGGTCTAGGAGTGACGTTATGCTGTAGGTCTACCCCTGACTTTCACCGTCCGAACACGTCTCTTTGGCCACTGTTGATGGCATGCTTCGTGGGATGCAGTACGGCTCCTCATGGGCGCCGTTGCGTTATGCAGCCCGATGGTAATCACCCTATCAGGGCTCAAGCTTCTAATCCAAGGGTCAGAAGAGGCGATGCCTGCTCGATGATTGGGTGGGACCCACGAGAGTCATTCCTGACTCCTCCCGCGGGGTCGAGGCGTATCGGAGCCCCCGACCCCCGCGGAGGGGATCGAGTGCGTCGGGATGCTCGTCGTCCATTCGAGGCCAGGATGAGTCGGGAGTATGGCACGTCCTGCGGGATTTAAAGTGGGGTTCCATCGCGCGGGTGTTTTTCATGTGGGGCCCGTGTTGGTCCTTATTAGTTATTGTCAGGGCGCGCCATATGGCACCCTGATATTTACCCCCGACAGTAGTCCCCGAGCCCCCGAGCGAGTCGGAGAGTCATTCGGGGGATTTGCCATTGTGATCCAGGGCAAGCGGGGCTGTTTCACGAGCCACTCAATCCATCGGGGTGTGCGCGAGCGCACCCGACGGGTGTAGCCCCCGAGCCGGGGGGGGGGGGGGGGCGGATTTTCACAAAACTCGTGGCTCGACTGGACGTGGTTTTTGATAGAGTTTTTCTCGTTACGTGGGAGGTGCGCGCGAGCGCACCCGTCTGGTGTAGCCCCCGAGCCGGAGAGGGAGTTCGTATGGACTCGTTCTTCGGCTTTGTTTATTGGTCGTGTTTCGCAAGGTGGCGAAGGCATCTTTGGTTCAGACCTCGGGCAGAGCAGGAGGCGTGATGCGTCGGTAGAGGGGGGGTGGCCCCGGCCTGCAAGACTGCTGTGAGGTGTCACGTCGTGCTGCGTATGCCTAAAAAGGCGTGGGCTGACGCTGCTCAAGGGGCAGGCCCCTTGTTTTCTTCCGGCATGCGCCACACAGAGGCATCTTTCGGTGGGCCCCTGATTGGACACGTGGGTCGCTCAGGATCTCTTTTTCGCTGTTCGGGTCCAAGGCGGGCTCTATCTCGCGCTGTCTGCTGCGTGCGCTGCCACGTGTGGGGTCCGGTCTCCTACTTTTCAGGTGGCGCGCTGGCACCCTGCCGCGAGTTGCCTCGGGCTCATTGCCTGGGTAGGGTATCCGAGGACGCGACCTAGTTCGTCTATTTAAGGACGCGGCTGGGTTTTGTGTCGCTTCACCCTCACGCCAAAGATTCGTATGCTGCGTTTTAGGATTCCCGAGATGAGAGCATCCCTTGCTTAGCTAACAGTCGTCTTTATGGCTTCCGAGTGTGATGATGCCTCCAGCAATGAGGACGGGGATGGAGATTCATAGGTGGTAAGCCTCCAATCAACCCGTTACGGCGACTTCGCTGGCCGTGAGGAGGTTGGCTTCATTTCGGTTACATCCCCCCCTTGTTCGGGAGTGGAGGACTTTAAGGGGAACCTGCATAGTGGGTTTCCATGGCTTATTAGGTCCCGCCGTGTTTGTTCTTCACGACACCTGTAGGGACGAGGTCAAGAAGAGGTGCCAGACCGGACCCTCTGCAGCAGGGAGGGTCCTTAGTCCTAAGAACCAGGTCCACCCATAGCCTGACGGTGTGGACGGGCTCCTTGCCTTCCTCGTTGGTGAAAATGGCTAGCCTCATATGAGGGCGTCTTTCTCCGACGACGAAGCATTACAGGCGCTTCACCTCGTATGTACCCACCGAGGTGCGGGTACCGCTTTTTCCATTGTACCAGGCCTCTAGGGCCGACCTTTTTCTCATTTTCCTTGTTTCCGAGCCGTTGGGCTCACCCCTGTAAAGAGGAAAAAAGGAAGAAAGCTTTGTATGAGTCGTCCCATTACGGTCTTGTTTTCAGGAATAACGGGTTATGATCCCGCCGTTGGGTCTCCTTTGGTGATGCCAACTCCTGCGTCCTCGCTCGGCGCAAAGGGATCGGTCGAGAGGTCGTTTCGACTTTTTTGTTTTCTCCTTCCCTGTCTCGTTCGTGAGATGGAGGATAGAGCCGGGCCACGCTTTTTGCCTCGTGGCTGAAGCATGGTTGCTTAGTGAGCTGTTGTCGGGTTTGTTCGAGTGAGACCCCCAGTTCCCCGTCGGCAGGGTTCTAGTGGACCAGTAGGTGGTCGATCTCATAAATCTGTCTTTCCGACTTGGCTGGTTGTCGCGACCATTCGATAGGTCACGATGGCTAGTTGCCTCTCTTTGTGGAGATAACAAGAGATGAGTCGGAACGGGACTCAAACGCTACTCCGTGATGCCCGTAACCCACGGGGGTCGGGGTGTCGGCTGCTAGGTGTGCCTATCGCTCGTGCCCCTCGCTCGGTGTCGCGTCCTCGGCGGCTGTCGAATCCCTTCACGAGACCAGCCTTAGAATCGTAATGCTATTGGGCCGTCGAGGCAGTTTTCAACCCCTTATCCTGTCTTACCTGCGCCGCCGCCCCGCGGCGGGGTCATGCGATTCGCCTCGCACCTTCTTTGCCCTTGCTCACCGGGGTGCTCGACTTGACGTGGCCAGGTCAAACGAACCCACGCGCCTCGTCTATCTCGGAATTCGGAACTGTGAGGCAGGACCTAGGCCATGCGCGGCTGGCCCCACCATGCGTAGGGATAGGAGGCAGTTGGGTGAAGAAAGATTTACCTGGCCTTTGTGTCGCAGTGGTCTCGAAAGAATGACGCGGCCGTTCCATCTCTTAGGTCGTGGCAGTCGAGGAGATGCTTTTTTCGCTGTAGTGGAGGCGGTGGTAGGACCCATGACGTGCGGAGCCATTCGGGGGAACCGAGGAGTTTTCGGTAGGTGAACAAAGCTAAGGGGGTGCATGGGAGGCTGCACCCACGCGCAGTACGGAGTGGGAAGTTAATGCTGGGCTTTACCTAGTGGGCACCGGGCGGACTTCTCACGGTCCGTTTCGATTGTGCGCTGGGGGCGGATCTCCTATATAAACCGTTCTGACGCCGAGTCTTCTGATCTTCTTTCCGCTTCCTTTGCCTTCACGCCTTTGTCTCCCCTTCGCCTTCTTCTTCTTGTGTTGTTTCTATCACCGCTCCGCAGCCGCCATGTCGGTTTCCTCATGATCCACCATGATGAAGAGAGAGCTTGAGGGACTTGTTTAGGCTGGGCTTCTTGCTCCCCTCACCGAGGTCGTGGAGTAGATAGTTCCGGGGGGTGAGCCGTGGAAGGAGCCCCCGAGCAGCTACGTGGTCTCGTTCTACCCCTTCTATGAGCGGGGATTGGGGAGACCGGCGCATGACTTTCTCAGGGCTCTGCTATACTATTAAGGGGCTGAGCTGTAGCACCTCAATCCCAATGGGGTCTAACACATCTCGATCTTTGTGGCCCTGTGTGAGGGGTTCCTTGGCATCGCGCCCAACTTCGAGTTATGGCGCCACTTCTTTCACGTCGTGTGCATTCGGCGCACGGCGGCCAGAGCCCCCTTGCTCCCATGCACCATCGGGTATGTGGGGATCCGTCTCCGCAACGACTGGGCGGGCGAGTACATCAACATGCCCACCCCGACCACCCACTCCGGGTGGCACAGGAGGTGGTTCTACTTGCGTAATGAGGAGTCGCATCTCCTCCCCGAGTTCACCGGGTGCGACATCGCCGTGGCCCCGGCTTGTTGGAGGTGGGGGATGTCGAAGGACGGGAAGAAGTGGCTCAACAGCACGCTTGCCGCTATCGCTCGCCTGAAGGAGCAAGGGCTCGATGCCGCGAGGGTCATCGGCTGGTATCACCGGAGGCGGTTCACGTCGTTGGATCACCCCCACCTACCGATGTTCCTCGTTGACAACGTCAGTCGTAAGGTGGCGGGCCGGAGGAGCTGCTGCCCGACGTCGAGGTGGGAAAACAGGTGAAGGCGGCCCTTGGCTCGTCTACGGCAGCTTGGCCCATTCCGGGTGCCCCGCTGATGCGCCCTGACCAGCATGCGGTTGACGTGGTAAGGGTTCGCGCTCCCTTTCCTTTCATTAGTCTTTGTTTTGGTTTGTATTTAGTTTCAGCGCGTTGATTTAATTTCTCTCTCTGCTTCGTCGCGCTCAGTCCCAGTGGACGAGCCTGATCCGGACGTCCGCCCTTCGATTGCCGAAGGGTGTGGCGGGATGGACTGCCAACTGCTTTAGGGACGTGGTGCAGCGGGCGGCGAAGAAGGAGGCGAGGAGGAAGAGGGACACCGACATCCATGCCCAGCACGGGAAGGAGGAGAGGAAGCGGCGGCACCAGACGTTACGGGAGGAGAAGGAGCGTCGGGGTGAGAACCCGGACACCCTGTCGACTGCGTCGACGGAGGAGGAGGAGGACTCCGACAACTCGGAGTGTTTGAGCGGGTTCGAAGACTCCATCGGTGGTGGCGACGGCGGTGACGGTGACAACGACGACGATGACGATGATGATGACTTTGACGCCAGCATGGCGGTCGGCCTTGGGTACGTGCCATTCGCACCGCCGACCCTAGGAATAGGGTCATCGCTGGTCTTGTCGGCTTCCATCGGCTTGGGTACGCTGAGCCGGTCCGGATCGATGGATACCCTTCGGACGCTGGCGCCGTTCGGTCGCGCACCCGTCGCGGCAGTCTCGGCGACCGATTCCCCCATCCAAGGGGTGGTGGAGTCAGCACGAGTCGAGGTGTCATCCGCGACGGGTGTTGCTGCGGACAAGCGTCGTCAGGAGGAGTATGGAGGCGGTGACACTCAAGTCGAGAAGCGTTGTGCCCTGGGTCAGGACCCTCGCTGCCCGAAGCTCACCATGATGAAGCAGCTGAGGGTGGGCGCCGCGGAGGAGGCACGGGCTCGCGATGCGGCCGTGCGTGCTGCCAAGGAGACGCGTGCCCGAGAGGCCGCAGCCGCCGCTGCGGAGGAGGCGCGGACGCAGGGGGCCGCCGTTGCCGCCGTTGCAGAGGAGGCGTGGACGCAGGAGGCTGCTATTGCCGCCGCTCTAGAGGAGGTGCGGGCGTGTGATGCTGCAACCGTTGCGGCGGCCGTGGCGGCTCCGGGAGCGACCGTGGCTTCCGTGACGGTCGAGGCTGCCCGCGGTGCGGTTCCCGTGGTCACGATGACTTGTGGTCGTGAGGGGATTTCCGTCCCAGCCCGAACTGATGTGACGGACTTCACTCTGATCGGCGTGGGGCTTGCCGCCGATGCCCTTGGTCAGGGGGCCTCACCTCTTTCGGCTGAAGAGCGCGCGCTGCTCGAGGGTGAGCTCCGGTCGATGGAGGACCTGTGCAGTCCCGCCGAGCTTTGTGTCCTCACTGCTTGTCGCACGTTGTGGCTCAAGTGTGAGTCCTCCACTGCGGCGTCCCAGCGGGCCCTGGGCAAGGAGCTTGAGGTGTACTGTCAGCTTGCGAAGGACCTCGGGACGCGAGTGTATGAGCTGGAGGCCTCCTTGGAGCAGGTCGGTAAGGCTGTAGACGAGCTTGCCCTTGCTCAGGACAAGGTTAGGAAGCTGCAGCAGGCGCTACAGCAGGAGCAACAGCGCCGCGAGGGGGCGGAGAAGGCGGCGCAGGACTTGGTTGCGGCCTTGGCAGATCAACTGTCACAGCTGCTGAATTCTCGTAAGAGGGAGGAAGGTGGGATTTTTCTTTGTTTCCTTACCTTCCCTTGTTCCATTTTCGTGTGTTTTGCGGATCCCGGTGGGCTCGTGCAGACCTTGGTTCCAGGTTGGCGGCGGTCGACGGCTCGCTCTGTCAGGAGGTCGAGGTAGGCGACGCCCTCCGTACTCCGATGGGTCGGGCTGCGCGAGAGCTTCAAGTTGATCTCTCCCCTGATGCTGCACCTATCGAGCTGGTCGGGGGGGTTGATGGAGGCGGGACGTGGGTGGATCCGGCGGGGCGTGCGCTTTGGCGTGCGCCAAGCCTTCAGCATGTTGGCCATTCACTTTACCTGATCGAAGCTGATTTTGAAGCTTTGAGCTCGGGCCACGTTGGTGGCCATACGCCCGAGCAGATGGAGGCCATCCGTGCACGCACTCCCCCCACGCCGATGCCCTAGCCCGTGCTCATGAGGTGGAGGCACTTCCTAGAGAAGAGGAGAACTAGTCAGTGGTCGCTTTTAGTTGTTTTGGTCGTTTTGCCGGGCACTTCCTAGAGAAGAGGAGAATTTTGAGTTTGAACTGGTGCTTTCTTAGTTTCGCTGGCCTGTGGTGGACCTAAACAATTTTTAGTTTGTTTCAAATTTGATTGAAGTTTTAGGCCTCTGCCCTGCCTGTTTTGACTCGTGAAGTTTGAACCCCCGAGGCCTTCGAGGTTTGACCTCGTCGGTGATCGCCGTTGTCGTGGCCACTGGGGAAAGCACGACATTGCGCCGTCCAACCGACTCGATCGTGAACCTGTGTCACTCGCGACTTACTTCTCTCATCACCATAGAGAGTTTCAAGGTCTAATGGTTTTTCTTTTTTGAAAAGAAAAGAAAAAAAAAACTGAGGGGTGCACTGCGCCTAGTAGCCCCCGAGTGACGGGCGACCCCATTGAAGGGGTCGGGCATCACTTAAGAGCGAAGAGATGCATGAAATGAAGTGCTAGGGATAGAATTTACGTAGCTATGAATATTTCCACGCGTTCTTGAGCTCGGCGCCTTCCACAGTCTTCAGTTTGTAGGTGCCTGAGCGGAGGACTCGGGAGACGACGTACGGTCCTTCCCAAGGCGGTGAGAGCTTGTGTTGACCCCTCTTATCTTGAACCTTGCACAAAACAAGATCATCCACAAGTAGGCCTCTGTCCCTTACATTGCGGTCGTGGTAGTACCAGAGCACTAGCTGGTACTTGGCTGAGTGGAGGAGCATGACATCTCGCTCTTTCTCTATTTGGTCCAACGTGTCTTGGAGCGCTGCTTCATTTCCCTGCTCGGTGTACGTGCATACGCGCGGTGCTCCATAGTCCAGATCGGTAGGCAGAATTGCTTCCGACCTGTAGACCATGAAGAAGGGCGTGAAGCCCGTCGCTCGACTGTCCATCGCCCACTGAACTACCTTAGACGGTTGAAGACAATGGTGGGGTTGAAGATTCATGGCTTCAGCCCCTGGAGAATCATGCCATTCACCTGCTCGACTTGGTCGTTTGTCTCGGGGTGAGCGATGGCGGCCCAGTCGACGCGGATGTGGTAGTCGTCACAAAACTTCAGAAATTTCTTCCCGGTGAATTGCGTCCCATTGTCCGTGATTATGGAGTTCGGGATCCCAAACCGGTGGATGATGTCGAGGAAAAACTCGACTGCTTCCTCCGACCGGATCTTCACTAACGGGCGTGCCTCGATCCACTTGGTGAACTTGTCGACCGCGACCAGCAAATGGGTGTAGCCCCCGGGCGCTTTCTTGTGCGGGCTGACCAGGTCCAAACCCCAGACTGTGAAAGGCCACGCGAGGGGGATCGTCTGGAGGGCTTGAGCCGAGAGGTGTGTCTAGCGGGCGTAGTACTAACAACCCTTGCAAGTCTTGACTATGCGGGTTGCAACGCCTACGGCGGTTGGCCAATAGAAGCCTTGGCGGAAGGCGTTGCCTATGAGGGTTCGAGGTGCCGCGTGGTGACCGCAGACCCCCCCCCCCCCCCCCTGGATGTCTACGAGAAGCTGGATGCCTTCATTGATGGGGATGCATCGCTGCAAAACTTTGGTGACGTTGTGCTTGTAAATCTCCTCATCGATCAAGGTGAACGACTTGGCATGACGGTAGAGTCGTTTCTCTTCAGTCCCGTCGACGGGGAGTGTGCCGTGAGTCAGGAACCCCATGTACGGAATTCAGCAATCACGAGGGGGTTCATCCCGACGGTGTGACTCGCGCGAGCCTTCGGGCCTGTCGATCTCCATGACGTCCACCGGCGGTGGGGTCTCCGGGGGTGATTGCTCCGTCATCCGTGCGGGCTCCTCAGGATCGCCCGGCTCCCCTTGGGGTACCACGGGCTCCTTTGGGCAGACCGAGGGGCCGTGCTAGTCATTCGCAAAGACGCCAGGTGGGATTTGCCCTCGACTGGACGCTATTTTGGCCAGCGCGTCGGCTGCCTCATTGAGGCGCCGCGGGATGTGATTGAGCTCTAGCCCGTCGAACCGGCCCTCGAGCTTGCGGACTTCCTGGTAGTAAAGCGCCATGGTGTTGGTCTGGCAACTGGACTCTTTCATGATTTGGTCGACCCGGAGCTGGAAGTCGCCCCGGATCTCTAGACATCGGATACCCAGCTTGGCGGCAATCTTGAGCCCATTGACTAGCGCTTCGTACTCGGCGACATTATTTGAAGCAGGGAAATATAAACGAATGGTGTATTACATAAATACCCTGAGTGGAGAGATGAAGACGAGGCCGATCCCTGCTCCCGTGCGCACGAGTGATCCGTCAAAATACAAGACCCAATACTCCTGGTCGACGGGGGCTGGCGGGAGCTACGCTTCGGTCCATTATGCCACGAAGTCCACCAGCACCTTCGACTTGATCGCCGCTTATGGCTGGTACGTGATGTCGTGCCCCATCAACTCGAGCGCCCACTTGGCGACCTTGCCCATCGAGTCCCTGTTCTAAATAATTTCTCTGAGGGGGAAGGAACTTACAATGTGTATCAGGTGGAAGTCGAAGTAGTGACGGAGCTTGCATCGAGCCACCATGACCGCGTAGAGGATCTTGAGGATTTGGGGGTATCGAGTCTTTGAATCCGACAGGACTTCGCTGACGTAGTAGACGGGATGTTGAACTCTTAGAGCGTGACCTTCCCTCTCTCGCTCGACTACCAGCGCCAAGCTCACGACTTGGGTCATCACCACTATATAAAGTAACAACGGCTCGCCCGGAGTCGGGGGTGCCAACACCGGGGCGTTGCTCAGTATGCGCTTGGTGTCATCAAGGGCCAATTGCGCTTCGGGCGTCCATTCGAAGTGGTCAGACTTCTTCAGGAGCCTGTACAACGGAAGCACTCTTTCACTGAGGCAGGAGATGAAATGACTGAGCACCGCCAGACAACCCGTGAGGCGTTGTAGCCCCTTAAGGTTTTGAACCGGTCCCATCCGCTCGATTGCGGAGATGTTTTTGGGGTTGGCCTCGATCCCCCGCTTGGAAACGATGAATCCGAGAAGCATCCCTCTGGGGACCCCAAAGACACATTTCTCGGGGTTCAGTTTGACCCCGTTCTCATGAAGCTTCGCAAAAACTCGCTCGAGGTCAACCTCAAGGGTGTCCACCTTTCGTGTTTTGACGACGATGTCGTCTATGTAGGCTTCGACCGTGTGATCGATCAAGTGATCGAAGCACCTTTGCATACAGCGTTGGAAGGTTGCGCCGGCATTTTTGAGTCCGAAAGGCATCGTTATGTAGCACTAAGAACCAAACGGAGTGATGAAAGATGTCACGAGCTGGTCGGATTCTTTCATCGCGATCTGGTGGTACCTAGAGTAAGCGTCTAGGAAACAAAGAGTTTCGCACCCCGCCATAGAGTCAACTATCTGGTCTATGCGTTGTAAAGGAAAAGGATCCTTTGGACATGCCTTGTTTAGGATCGTATAGTCAACACATATTCTCCATTTTCCGTTCTTCTTTTTTACAAGCACGAGATTAGCTAACCACTCAGGGTGATACACCTCCTTGATGAAACCGGCCGCCTTTAGCTTGGTGATCTCCTCGCCGATTGCTCTGTGCTTCTCCTCGTCGAAGCGACACATACGCTGCTTCACCAGTCTGGAGCCTGGCCTGACGTTCAAGGAGTGCTCGGTGACTTCCCTCGGTATGCCCGGCATATTCGAGGGCCTCCACGCGAAAACGTCAGCATTGGCATGGAGGAAATCAACGAGCGCGTCTTCCTATTTTGGAGCGGACTTGAAGGAGGCATTCTTGTGGCTGGCGTCGGGAGCCCCTTCGTCGAGGCAGCCCCGTATGGCCTCAATCTCTCTGGAGGCCACCACTGCCGCCGCGAGATCATCGTTCTCCATCTCGCACTAGAAGGCGCGCTGGAGGGACGTGTTGACGGTGATGACCCCTTTGGGCCCCAGCATCTTGAGCTTGAGATAGGTGTAGTTGGGGACCGCCATGAACTTGGCATAGCACGGACATCTTAAGAGGACGTGGTAGACCCCCGGGAAGTCGACGACCTCGAACGTGAGCTCCTCGGTCCGGAAATTCGATCGGGTCCTGAACGTGACTGGTAGGATGATTCATCCGAGGGGCATGGCCTGTCGCCCTGGGACGATCCCGTGGAACGGCGCTCCAGCGGCTGGAGGCATGATCGGTTGATGACTAACAGGTCGAGCGTGTCGCCATAGAGAATGTTGATGCAGCTTCCCCCGTTCATCATCACCTTGGTGAGTCGGACCTCGGCAATGATGGGGTCGACCACGAGCGGGTACCGACCCGGGCACGGCACGTGCGGGGGATGGTCCGACTGATCGAAGGTGATCGGTGAATTCGACCATTTAAGAAACGTTAGGGTGGCGGGCTCTGCCGCAAAAACCCCGCAACGCTCGAGCTTCGTGGTCCAACGGCTTCCCCGGGACTCGAGTCCCGTGAAGATCATGTGATAGGCCTTCCGATCGGGGAAGACCTGTCCTCCTTGCTCGTCATCGTTGTCGCCCGTGGGGTCCCGCGCCTCGGGCCCCGGCGCCTTCTCCGCGTCTCCCTTCTTGATCTCCTCTCGGAGGAACTTCTTCATGGTGGAGCAATCCTTGAGGAAGTGTTTGACGGGGAACCCGTGATTGGGGCATGGACCGTTCCACTTCTTCTCGAAGTGGTTCGGAGCTTCCCCGGCCACAGGCCTCGACGGCTTACGGTCGGTGGCGGCCACGACGTGGCCGCGTGCGCCCCGGGACTTGTTCTTCTTTTTCTTGGGGTGGTCGGAGACACCATCGCCGGCCTCTTCCTCCCGCTTGCCCTTGCCTTTGCTTTCCAGCGCTCGCTGGAGGACCGCCCCAACACACTCTTCGCCGGATGCAAAGCTCGTGGCGATGTCCAGGAGTTCACACGCTGTGCGCGGGCCCTTTTGTCCCAGCTCGTGAATGAGCTGTTCTGAAGTGGTGCCGGAGATGAAGGCCCCGACGATGTTAGCGTCTCCCATGTTGGGAAGCTCATTGCACTTCTTGCTGAAGCGCCGGATGTAATCCCGGAGGGACTCGCCGACTCGCTGCCGACAGTTCTTGAGGTCCCAGGGGTTGCCCAGGTGGACGTGCGTCCCTTGGAAGTTGCCGATGAAGACATCCCTCAGGTCGCCCCAGTTGTAGATCTGGCCCTCGGGGAGATGCTCGAGCAATGCGCGGGTCGAGTCTGCGAGGTACATGGGGAGGTTGCGAATGATGGCTAGGTAGTCGGTGGCCCCTCCCGCCTGGCACGCGAGCCGGTAGTCTTCCTGCCAAAGCCCCGGATCCGTTTTCCCCGCGTATTTGCTGACGGTCACGGGGGCGCGGAACTGTTGGGGAAACTCGATGGTGCGGATGCGCCGACTGAAGACCCGCAGCCCGGGAGGGCTCAGGCTTCGGCTCTGTTCCTCGTAGGTGTCGTCATACTGGCCGCCACGGCGCGACTGACGACCTCTTTCTCTGTGGATCCATTCCTTTTCCCGCTCGTGCGCCCTGAGGGTGTGGCGCGTGTCGTTCTTCGTCCCGATCTGGTCGTGGACCGAGGCTTTCTTGGGCGTGCCCCACGCGGGGGCCGGCTGCCGGACCGCGTTTTGCTATGAACCGGCAGCGCCATCTCCTCCCGCGCGCTTGGAGGTGGAGATATGTTGGCTGGACTGAGCGGCTCGTTGGAGCGAGCTTTCGGCCTGAAGTTCGGCGGCCTTGATGAGGAGCACGGCCACCTCGTATTGGGCCCGCTGAGCTTCAAGCGTAGCAGGCTCTAGGAGGGTTTTGAGCAGCGCGGCCACCGCCGCTATGTTCTGTCCCGCGCTTGCAAACTGCAGAGGCCCTTGATCGTCGGCGATGACACGCTATTGGACGTCGCGGGCCATGGCACGGGCGCGTCCGCCGCCTGTGGCATGGGCCAGCTCGCGGTCGATTTCTTCCTTTTCGTGCTCTACCTGGCACCGAGTCTCCTTGAGCTCTGCACATCGGGCCTTTAGCCGGTCCTATATGCTGTTGGAGCAAGGCGCTGGTTGGGGTCCCGCGCCTTCAATGACGGGGACATCAATGAACGCTTCACCTTCCTTCGCACCTGCCGCCGGGTTCACCAGATTCTGCATAGCAGGGTTGGTTGTGGCCCCAGCGGTGGAGGTGCCGGGGTTCCATGTCTCGGGTATGGGTGCGAGTTGACCGATGTTACACCCGTGCGGGCCACAACTCCCCTCGGAGCTCTCGAACTCTGTGTCACAGTCTTCCACAGCCTCTCCCCTGAGGAGGTCAAAGAAAGATTCACCAGGGGGGTTGATCGCGCCAACAAATCCCGAGTCGTCGAGGTCGTGGACGGCGGGCCCAACCGATATGCCCTAAAAATGCCTCGCGGCATTCCGTATACCGTACGGATAGCTCTCAAAGGGGTTTCCGGCGAGTCGACATGTATGAAGTGGCTCTCCACCGAGGACTTGCTCATGAATGTTTGCCAGGGCAAACCCGAAATGACGGAGGTCATCATGGCTGGGCGTAGGGCCCAGGTAGTGTTCCAAGTGGAGCCACAGCCGGTCGGCGTGACCGGGCGATGCCGCGCAGCAATTCACGGCATGCGGCCTGGCGGGGTCGAGCTGAACCGTGTGCATCGCCTCGGTGGCAATGGCAACGACCATCGCAATAGGGTCCAGGACCGGCTCGTCGCCGAGCCCCGACATCCCACCTCTCGTGCTCTTGGAGTTGAACGCGTCGTCTGAGTCCCCCAGCCACCAGGGGCGCGGTGCCTCATCGGTTAGTGCTGGGGCCGGGGACGGCGGAGGCACCGGAACGCTGACGCACAGCAATTTCCGGTCAGCGGTGGCAACGAACTCAAGGCTCCCGAAGAAGATGCTATTGCCGGAAGCCCAGAAAGGAGGGAGAGTAGCCATTCGAACCGAAGAAGAGAGGTAAAGCACGTAAAGCCCCCTTTCTGGCGCACCAACTATCGGTGTTTTATCACCGGCTAGTATAATTTGTTCTAGGGATGCGCGCTTTAGATCCGGTAATGGCTTAGCAAGAGGATACGGGGATTATACTGGTTCGGGGTGAACCCCTACATCCAGTTCGTCGTCTGCTCGTGTTACTTGCTCTGGGGTGAGTACAATGGTGGCGAGAGAGAGGAGGGGGTGCTCCAAGTCTCTAGTGCGGGAGAATGTGTTGTGTTCTTGTCTGCCTTTTCTGAGAGAAGATGGACGCCCCCCTTTTATATTCCAAGGGGATGGGCCCATTTACACAGAGAGAGAGAGAGAGGGAGGAAGAAGTATCTACATGTGCATGGTTGTTGAAGCCGTGTTGAAGGAGGTCGGGCTCCGAACCGGCGTTCATGGTCTTCAAGTCTTGAGCGTCCCACCCTATCGCCTGGGGGTCTAGGAGTGACGTTATGCCGTAGGTCTACCCCTGCCATCCGTCGTCCGGACACGTCTCTTTGGCCACTGTTGATGGCGTGCTTCGTGGGATGCAGCACGGCTCCTCATGGGCGCCGTTGCGTTATGCAGCCCGATGGTAATCACCCTGTCCATCAGTCATCCTATATTGCCACTGTTGTGCGTATCATCGAGCGGGGACGTCATCGAGTGCCATGCCATGCCCCCTTGCGTCAGCGGGCATGGGCAACAACGGTGATGACGGGCCGTACGGGGGGATTTGACCCCTCGATACTGTGGGAGCGTGGCGGGTACGACATTTAAGATTATTCGATTGGCCGTTGAGGGCCAGCGACTCGGTCGTCCGCCCTAGGCATGGGAGGAGGACATGGCGTCAGACTCGCCCAGGCTCACCTGGGGTTGCGATTGGTCTTGTCTGTCAGAGTGTTCGAGTATCGTCATTCCGCCTTCCCGGGTTTCGCATTGTCAGGGCTCAAGCTTCTAATCCAAGGGTCGGAAGAGGCGGCGCCTGCTCGATGACCGGGTGGGACCCGCGAGAGTCATTCCCGACTCCTCCCGCGGGGTCGAGGCGTATCGGAGCCCCCGACCCCCGCAGAGGGGGTCAAGCGCGTCGGAATGCTCGTCGTCCATTCGAGGCCAGGACGAGTCGGGAGTATGACACGCCCTGGGGGATTTAAAGTGGGGTTCGATCGCCCTCATGGTAGATCCTGGCATCCTTCTACTCTCATATATTTTTCCACTGCCTAGCTGTGGAATGACCACCTTTGTTAATGATGATTGCGTTGTCTTTCCTCCTCCGACTGTTATTGTTTTCATTTCTATGAAAATTGGACATCTTGTAGAGTTAGATATAAAGTTACACGATGATATCCTCCTTTTATTAATTCATAAGAAAACCACCTACTTTTACGAATCTCATACTCACTGTTTAAATATGTATATGTAGATTTTTTTTCTTGCCAAATGAGTAACACATAACTTTAATTTTCTATTTATTATTAAAAATTTAGGTGTCTACAAATTGTACCTTATATCTCTTGTTACGATAAGAATCAATGGATGATGTCAAGATCTTGGTGTGTCTAGTCTGGTTAATTGGATTACATACCAAGTGGTTGATCACGATCCTTTTTTATGTAGAAACTGAAAATATCTATGTTTACGCTTGACTTGTCTGAGATATTTGGACTTCAATTCTTGATCTATAGGTTATGGGTTGGTCTGTGTATATCTTAAGTTCTTAGTGACTCCAATTTTAATGCAGTTGCTACAAAATCTTTAGTTAATTAACTTACCTTGATATCCAGTCACTATGGAGCCTCATATCAGTTGAGTTTTTTTGGGCCGATTGTTAATTTGTTTTCTCTAGGTTTGTATCACTATTATAAATTGAAGAGTGTGTTTGGAAAATCAGTTGAGGTTTTTTGGACCGGTTAATTTGTTTTCTCTAGGTTTGTATCACTATTATAAACTGAAGAGGTGTGTTTGGAAAATTTGTGTCAGATTAGACACCTATTCTAAATGTAGAGCAGGTCCTACTCATTACCAGGAAAATATTTCTATACGCAGATTTTCTATTTTTATTTACTATTTGAATTCTATCCTCCCCTGTATTGCTTTGAGGCTCAATGACCAAGCAACAAATATCCGCTCTTAATTCGGGCATGTAAAACTCCCGCATGCAGTTTTTTTACTACTCCCGCATTGGAACCAATAGTCCAATACCTAGCATGCAACAATAAAACTGGAAAGCCAATTGTGGTGGCATGCAGATGGAAACTGATACAAGAGACATTACAGGTTACGATAGAGAAAGAGAAATTTAATATGCATATTACCACTAGTAATTACTAATAATAATGCTTAGAGATAATAATGTAATTTACTCATATATTTATTTATCGTATTACCAACAGGGGTAAAGAGGTCATTTCTAATCATCCTGAACCCATCCGCCAATCCAAAACTCAGCTTTGTCAGAGTAGAAAGCAAAAAAGATACTTAGACCTAATTAACAAAATAAATTACAACTTTATCATTATCATCTTTCGAATAATGTCCCAATAAAATCATTACTGCTAGTAGTAATTACGACTTTATCACCAGTAATTACTATATTACTACCAGTAATTACTAGAGGTAATATCATAGTAAAACTGCTCTAGAGAAAACATGGAATAATTAAAAATGCATATTTTTAGTTTATTTATTATTTCGAATTTACATCTTTTTATATGAATTGTAGCTGGATAAGAGATATTTTGTTTATCCGACCGTTAAATCTTCATAAAATCCAACAGTGTAAAACTTTTTTTATATTAACGTGATAATTTCATAAACTTGAGAGCGAACGTGATGACTCCTTTTTCTCTTCAAATATTTCATAAAATCCAATGATGTAAAACTTTTCTTTTTCTAAATTAACGTGATAATTTTATGGCCTTGAGAGCGAACGTGGTGACTCCTTTTGACTTTCAAATAATAAGATAATAGATAAATAAATAGATAGATTAATTTTTGTGGATACCTGAGTGGATCTGGTGGGGGAAATAGTGATTGGTAAATTCGCTGGTTTCACGCAAGAAGAATTAATCCCAACCAAGTGACCCTCATATTCCATTATTCTAAAGAAAAATCATCAGACCACAAGGAACATGGCAATGTACCCGCAGTGCACATATTTCTTGCACCTTCTTGGAACCAATATTACCTTTGTTCCTATAAAGGCAACTTCAGTACTGAACTAATCAAACATACCCTTGACGATCATTGTATCTTCTATTTATCAGACCAAGCTGAACTCTACTCGTGAACTAACTTCCATCAGTACCAAAGTTAGCATTTTACGCTTGATTCCACTGAAGGAAATGCTGAGCAAAAAATATAGAGATACAAACAATAGCCAATCATATTAATCATAATGTATTGCATGGTGGCCCATTGAATCACACATAAAAGATGATCCTAAGCTACCAAGGTTAGCTGGAGCATTCACTTGATGTGATTCTTAGCTTCCGACTTGTGTAAATCATTCACTTGGAAGCAGCGGCAGCGGAGGCAGCAGCCTCAAGCATCTTGCCAAATTGCACCGCCTTGTCCACCTCCGGCAACACCTCCTTCGCCGCCGCGCTTTCTCCAAATCGTTCCGCCCATGCAGACAAGCGTGGTGTCTTGCTGGCACTAATGATTTCAATGTTGTACATTCTACGGATGGCCTCGATCCAGACCAATAACGACCCGAGCGCAAGATCGATGTATCCGATGGAGTCCCCGCAGAAGAATGCCTTGCCCTTGGAGCACATGGCAAAGGCCTCCTCGAGAGGCTCAATCGCGGCGAACGTCTCCGTCGCCTTCTCAACTCTCTCCTGTTCCGTCAGCGCTAGTACGATTCCCCTCAAGACTGGAAAAAACTGCAATCGACAGTGCAAGACACACCACCGCACTTTAATTTAGTGCCAGCTAAGCTGCAACAGCACATAGATGAAAAAATTTAGGTACCTTGTCGTCCACATACGCAGCCCAAAAGCGAGCAATGGCGCGTTCGTACGGGTCGGTGGGGAGGATGGACGGAACACCGTCACCGGAGAAAATCTCGTCAACGTACTGCACAATGACAAGAGACTCACATATGGGCTTGCCATTGTGGATGAGCACCGGCACCTTCTTGTATATCGGGTTTGAACTGAGGAGCAGCTCGCTTTTGTTGCTGAGGTACTCCACGACATACTCGCAGCTCACACCCTTGATGACCAGCGCCATGTGTGCCCGGATCGCGAACGGGCTCACGTCGACGCCCAACAGCTTCAATTCCTCCTTAGCAGCCATTGTTTTCTTCTCTCGAATGGTTTCTCTTCACGGAAATCGGATATGTGTTCTTAACTTCCTATCTTGCCTGACCCCGTGCGACAATAGCCTCACAATCTTGCGAGTGAGACATTTTGTTCCGATGCTACTGACGCCTAGAGAGATAGCAAGTGGATGGTTGTGTGTTGCTGTGCGATAAATCCATCAGCAATGCTTCGTGTACAAAATTTTGGTAGTTATAAGCAATAGTGACTGTTGCTGACAATATCCACCAGCAATGCTTCTTGCCCTCGATTCCAGGTAACCTTTTCTTTTAGTGAACAACGATGATTATTGTGGCTGTTAAAATATATATCTTCTCTCCAGTATACCCCAAGTCCTGTTATTTTGTCTTGGTAATCCAAACCCAAAAGCTCACAGCATCAAAATGCTTCCAAAATAACAGGAGATTTGCACATGTCCGTGTACTTCACCAATTCACATCATCAGTAGTAAACTTCTTTCAGCCAAACTATGTTGGTCAATATTTACTTTTCGTGTAATGTTATCTACACAGTCATCTCACCTCAGTACTTGAACTGTAATAATTTTAAATAAATACTCTGTATTTATTTATTTCGATGTGTCTAGGTCCTTGATTGGAATGAAAAGGCCAAACAAAGTAACACAAGTTTATGGGGGCCAAGATAGAAGAATCAAAGATCATCTGGCGCGATTTCCAGCCACATGTGACGCAGCCATGTGCTTTGTTGCTGTGTTAGCATAGCTTGCACATGTTTATTCAAATTATAAACACAGCAACTTTTTTGGGAAGTAAAACAATTTCAATCAAAAGTTAGATAAAACTCGTAAAATTAATAAAAAAACTCATGAAACTTTTTTGGTCCCTTTGCAAGCAATGGCAAAAAAGTAAAGATTTTATGAGATGAGTTAAAAAAACAATGTAATTCCTGCGGCAAATAGGGCATTCATATCTTTTGTTTTTCTTAATATCTTGTTGAAAGTCGTTGCTAGAGCTGCTTGAAATATGTTGGGCCTTTACACATTTTGAGCTAAGATGTAAAGCACCTAAATCCTGGTGGGTAGAATTCAGGGTGACATGTTTTAATTTAATATTTCTAAAAGCTACAGAAAAATACTGGGCAATGTGATCAGCTATTTCTGTAGATATTTATCCATTCGCGAGTGCCGCTGAAGTTCGATTGTCCTACAAGCTCTCGAGTTTCAACGCCGAGCTCGAGGTTGGCGTGCGTCGTGAAAGAGAATATATCATGCATTTAAACGCCCTACAGACAACAGAAACCAGAACTTTTATGCGGTCTATTTTTTTTTAGGTTCTTTTATTCGGTCTATAATCAACACATGAAACAGCAGGAGAAGAAGGATATAACTACCAACGAGGCTGCTAATCTGTTTTCTACATGCTGCCGTTATTTAAAATCCAAATTATTTTTGCCTGACCCCATGGCGCTGATGACATCGTGCTGGCTTCTTATATTATTTAGGGTGTGTTTGGTTTGACCATGACTATAAAAAAAACTATTGTGGGCTGTAAACTGTGAAAAAAGTTGCTATGCGATATGAGCTGTGAAAAAACTGAAAGCCATTTGGTGAAAATGAATGTGAACAAGTGATTGTGAACTGATAACTATAAAATAATGTGTTATTTATTCAAATCTATTATCTTCTTATTTGAAAGTCAAAAGAAACCACCACATTCGCTCTCAAGACAACGAAATTACCATGTTAATCTAAAAAAAAGAAGACGTGGATTGTTAGATTTTATGAAGATTTAACGGTGTAGATGAAATTAAAGAGCCCGTGTCCAACTCCAATTAAAAAAGATAAAGCTAATAAATATATAAATTCGAAATAACAAAAAATAGGAAAAACAAATCTGATTTTATCACCCATCCCGATCTTCATTCTCCTTCCTATTGACTTCCGTGGTTCCAATTCAATTTAGTTTTTGGTCTAGATAAAATCAACAATCCATATCCAACTCTAATTAAAATATTAAAATAAATCAATAAATATATGAATTCAGACTAATAAAAAATGTAAAAAAAATCTTATTTTCCCACCCACCCCGATCTCACTCTTTTCTGATGGTTTTTGTAAAAAAAAATACAAACTATTAATCATTAGATTTTATGGAGATTGAATGGTAGATCGAAGCAAAGAGTCGGAAAGAGAGAAATAAAAATTAGAATAATTAATAGAAACAATTCTTGAGAAAAAATAAATTATATGAGGGTCTAGATTAAACTGCAAGATCCATGTTAGATATATGATTAAATAAATAAATATTTAGCTAGATGTGAGAGGTAATGTTAAATAACTATTTAGCCTATCTGATATTTGGTAACTAAATCAATCTAATAGTTTAGGTGTGAAATCATGTAGGTTACTATAGATATTATGTAGACGTAACTCAATATCTTGGGTTGTAGTAGTAATAGTAACCATGTTTCATATATCATACTAGATAGAGAGCAAGAACTTCAGTCAGACAATGACAAAGAAAAAACAAATTACGTGATGATAAACATGTGAGCTGGAAAACACGACCAGCTGAGTGATGCGACTACCATGCCCATAAATGGGCTAGGACAACCCTTATGTGCAGCACATAACATGTGAGGAGTGACAAGTAGAGAATGGGTTGGGTCGACGACCAGCCAGACGATAGAGAGCCTTGGACCATAGGGGTGAAAAAAGGTGATCAGACAAAAAATGAGGTGGGGGGGGGGGGGCACCAACCAAGTGACACAACAAGTAGGCAAGGGGATGGCACAGGAGGGTGATTGAGCATAATAATAGATTTAGACAATGGCCAATCAAGTGACGTGGTGAGAAGGTGAGGGAGCCAATGGGTGATGGCATTGACTCCTGATCAAGAGGGGTAACAAGAGGTTATCTATTAATTGGAACCATGATCAAGAGAAAGAGAGAGAGAGAGAGAGAGAGAGAGCTAACACATGGCTCCAGAGAGGAGACAACAAGAATGTTATCCATCACTTAGGGTGATGACCAACCGAAAGCATGATAAAAGTGTCTCTTTGTGGGTGACAAACTAGACAATGATCAAGCACCATAGAGGGTGGGTTTGTACGCGCTTCCAGGAAGAAGATGACTAAGACAAAGGTATCTCGGCTCGACACAGAGAAAAGCATCAATGATCAATGGCTTGATGACACCCAAGACACCTCCTGCATTAGCACAAACCAAGCGGTACGACGAATAGGCAAGAGAGATGATGTGTAGCGGCAATAGCTCTTGGTCAAAGGGACAAGGGGGTGACAAAGAGGGGATCTATCATGAAGGACAACATGCTAGAGTGATGACAAACTAAGTTGTGTTACAAGCTGTCGAGAGAGCTGATGCTTGGTCAATAGGGTCAATGAGAAGGCCATGCGAACAAGAAGTCGCTACAAAAATAAACCAAGTGGCATGATGAGCAGACGTGGGGAGTAAGGAAATGGTAACACGTGGCGAAAACAACTCTCGACCAAAGAGAGTGACCAATAATCAAAAAGTGATGTATAGTGCTATATATGTTGATATACAAAATTTTTGCATAATAAGTACTCGATTCTACCTAAATACTAGATTATATTTGTATAATATTACCATAAAACACAACTTAATACTGCTTTACCAAATTAATCAATTGCAATGATGCATCTTCACGTAAAAAAAATTATTTTCTACTATTTGTTGAGTAAGTCATAACATGAATGGATTACTTGAGGATGCTAAAAAGAAAAAGAAAAAAGTATGATGAGTTTATACAGTGGTCAATTTTAACAATGAATGTGAAATAAAAAAAAGATAATATGCTATAGCACATAATTAAATTCAATTAGAATATACTTATCATTTTTATGTATTTAGCCACAAAAAACTAGCCGCGCTATTGCGTGGGTCACCTTGCTAGTTTATATATAATTTAAAAGCTCCATCTTAATTTGCTTAAAATTTTCATTCTAGTACATATTTTCTAAACTTAAAAAGTTTTTTAATATATATTTATTATATTAATTATGTATAATATATATATATATAAATATTATAAATAATACATTATATATATATATACCTAGGGAGTGTTTTATTAAGTCACACCCTAGACCCTCACCCTGCTAACCGATGCACCAGCCGGACCATATCGTTGCATGCACACGTAGCATATGATGTCATTAGGAAAGCGAATTAATTAAGGGTCTTAATTGCTGCAGTTAATGATGATATTTAATTCTTTGTATGGCCGACGCCCAAAAAACCAGCAACGAAACAAGCTGCTACGGTAGGCAATCAGAGCCCATGAACCAAAAACATAAACGTGGCTTCATTCTGTAGGAAAATTGCAAGTGTAAAAACAATTGGAAATTTATACATATGTGCACACAATTTTATGGTTTAAATACAATGAACGTGGTGAACCACGATCATATCAAATATTTTCTGACGGCAAGGAACACTGAGTACTAATGCAAAATCTTGTACTATTTGCAATTTAGCATGAAAGTTGTTTTCTAACCGCAAATGTATGATATAGCATTTGCAGAGAAAATAGGATGGACAAAAACAATATGGGATAATTCCCTCAGTGCCACTGCAATTCTCTCCAGATCCTTATTTTTCATCGTAAATGTTCTTATCCACTCTATGTCATCGGGTTACAATTCGTTACCCCTACATGCCATCTACGTCATCAATTTATTTTTTTTGCAACCAAACTTTTTCAAAATGACCAAAATGTCCTCATCTTCAACCTCTCCTATCTGTCTCTCATCCACCTGCCATGGTGGCCGGCTGGAGCTCACCCCTCCTCCTCCTCCACCCCCCTCCCGCGCCCCCTCCGCCACCGCCGCCATTGTCGGGAGATCGGAGCTCCGCCACGGCCGGTTGAGCGGGCGATGTCGCCCTCCGCCGCCGACATGGCTGGGAGCTCAGAGCTCCATCACGAACGGTCGCGTGGGCGACCTCGCCCTCTATAGCTGCCACCATGGCCGGGAGCTCGAAGCTCCATCATGGCCAGGGCCAGACGCGCGGGTGACCTCGTCGTCCTCCACCGCCGCCACGGTCGGGCACGCAGGCGACCTCACCCTCCTCTGCCGTCGCCGCTGTGGCCATGGCCGTCAGGTGAGCTCAGGCAAAAATGGCAGGGAAAAGGAGGAAGAAGAAGGTAGGGGCATTTCCATCCTTTTATAATTAGGAAAAATAAGAAAATGATGTGGATGGCATATATGGGTAAGGAATTGCAATCCGATGACATATAAGGGATAAGAACATTTGTGATAGCAAATAAGGGTCTGATGAGAATTGCAGTGGTACTGAGAGAATTATCCCAAAAAATATTGTTATTTACTAATACAAAGGACTTTAATTTTTGTTACGCATGTAGGCGCAAGTACCTAGGTATGTGAATATAAAAACTATTGTTTGCATGGGTGCTAATGTCTCTCCATAGCACGCAGTAGCTTTGCATCACAATATTTTTACACTTGTACTGGTTCTAGAATATACAAATATTTCACGTAGCTACGAAAACATTTTTTCCCTACTATTTCTATGTGTAATAGTATTTTATAATCCAATCCCAATCGTAAAAGGAGAGAAAAACCAATTTAAGATAATGAACCACATACTGTTTTTATGACTATGAGATGTATCTCCATTAGTGAAAATATAATTTTGCTATTCCAATGATCGTGTTTTACACTTTTGGAAATAGAATCCTATGATCATAAAAAATGTGGGCACAATACTCTGGTCATAAATACTTAGTAGAACATTTTTCTGTTTTATTAATAATGATTTTACAATATTATTCATTTTGCTATTGGCACGACACTGATCAGGGCATGCTCAACTTAAGTGAGTGGAGTCCTTGAACATGTCATGATAATCAAAACGTAACAACACTGCTTCGTATATGATCGGGCTAGGCAAACCATAAAATACTTCGTGCATGGCAATACAAGGGAGCATGGACTAAAATCTCCAAAGTGAGGGCACTTGAAATGAGCACCAGCCACCAGGACACCCAGGTGCTGCAGAGTGTTGAGAATGCATGTTGTGTCAGATGATCATCGTGTGATGCAGCATGCCAGCATGGTCATGGTGGAAGCAGCATCACTTTGGTGAGGAAGATCTCATCGTCCACTGCGTCGGGGCGTCTCCATGGCTACGGCAATCAGTGCGCAATATTAGATCAGCAGAACATTCTCCACCTTCTAACCCCCGCTTATGCACCGGCCGTGATGGACGAGGATGAAATACAATCAGGCAGATTTCAGGGATTCTTCTGCGTAGTTGAATTGCTAGCTTCTCATTCTCTTCCATGATGTTGCATGCAAAGCCAAGAAAAATAAAAAAACGTATTCAATGAATGATCAAGAATTGAATGGAGGAAAGGACGATGGCGAATTTTTACCTGGTTGGGGCCAACCTATTATCTTGTTTCCTGAGCACAGAGAGAGAGAGAGAGCGCCGATAGAGGATATATTGAGAAATAAATAAGGAGCCGGCAACATGATCAGAGCAAATAAACACATGATTTAATCTTTCCAATTAAATTCCTTTATTTATGGTGTCATTATGGCTTGCCAAATTAAATGCTCATTTCGGTGCTGCCGCATGGCATGCTTGGTCAAAGTGGCTAGGTAGTAGAATAATATGTCACATCCAGGGTGTGAATTAATATAACTATATAACTATATATATATATATATATATATATATAATATGTGTGTATGAATATATATTATATATTTATATATATTTTTGTATGTATGTATATATGTATGAGGGTAATTTCTTTAAACATGTGGAAGCAAAAGTCAGAAAAAACTCAACCAAACACACCCTTAGTTCTTCTTAGCGTTAGATGCAGCCTTCGCAGCAGCCTGCTGCGTGTGCCGTATCTTGGCGAATTCGACCACGCTGCCGACGTCCGGCAGAACTGCCTCGATAGCGTCCAGTGCACCGAAGCGTTCAGCCCAAGCAAACAGCAGTGGGTTCCTAGTGGTGTCAAAGAGCTCGGCGCCGCACAACGCCTCGGTTCCATGGAGCCACGAAAGGAGACCGCCAAGCATGACATCCAGGTACCCAACGCAATCGCCACCAAAGAAGGGCTTTCCTTTGGAGCACTCTCTCAGGGCCCCCTCCAGAGCCTCCATAGCCGCGAGCATCAGCTTTATCCCTTCTGCCTTCTCCTCCTCCGTCTTGGCCTTGAACGCCTATACCCATGACACCACTAGCTGTACACGCATACACATGAATGTAGTATACACACAATACATGTCAGCATCACCATATGAGAAACCATGTGGATATGTGTCATGGTTTGCTATATTTGTGATGAGTAATTGACTTGAGCGGATTTGGTGTTTGAGTTGAAATGCGGGAATCCAGGGATTGCATGGGTTTGCATATCATGGTTATGACTAACCGGAGTTGATGGAGATATTGGTGATGTTGCAGGAGATGGGAAATATGTTTGCTTGTCTCATGATGTGTAGGTCACTGGAGTCGACTTAGCGGTCAACGGCGAGAGGTTCGGACACAAGTAGGGGACTTGGGGCCAGATGATCGGGATGTCGGGTGAAGTCAAGAGTGATCCACACCGTATACGTGGAGAGGCAAGAAGCACGGACGGTTTCACGGTTGAGCCTCAAAACTGTGGTGGTGATGAAGACGGCGTGTTGACCAAGTCAAGGAAAACGGGATGCCGGTGTAAGTGACAAGGGGGCCCGATGGACAGGGACTGGGAGAGACTTGCCGGTGGTCAGGATCGAGGGACAAGTTGACACGCGCCGACATCGAGAAGTCACGTTTTGAGAAGCGTGCAAAGCGGTTTCCCGGTTTGGGCCTCAAAATCGGTGGCGGTGGTTGGTGGTGCACGTGGCACCATCACGGAGCTTGCTTCGATATGAAGCAAAGACGTGAAGCGTCCGATGGCATTCGGGCGATGAGGAAAAAGATGGATGGTTATGCCCCCGATGGTAGGTGGGTATGTTATGTAGGTCAAGTGTAGAGTGATCATGTGGACAATAGACCCTAGGCCTATATAAGGAGAGGTGTGGCTAGTGGGAGAGGTGCCTCTCTTCCATTAGCCTTGTGTTAGGACTCTATTCAAAGTGCTAGGAGAGGACTTCATGTTTGAGAGGAGAGTAGTGGGTGTGTGAGAGACATCTCTTGCTCTTCCAAATAGTGGGAGGAAGAGGGTGGCTTCCTAGCCTTGTACCTATGAATCTTGTAAGCACCTTTCTATGATATAAGAAGTATTTTCGTGCTCAAGATTTCCCTCTTTACTTGAATCCCGAAATTCCTTTTTTCCTATTTTCGGACCTATTTTCGTGGTGATTTTCGATCTTACTTTTGGACGGATTTTTGGCCCGGATTTCTTAAGAAACTTGTTGCTAGGATAAGCTAGGATAATCCTCTATGGATCCTTGATGGAATTATTGGCTCTAGCATCTTCGATTTGAAGGATCTCTCAAGTTTCCCCTTTTTGGTGTTCTTAGCACAAGATCTGAAATTCGTGATGATTCCTTGAGCCAATTGAGATGATCTCCTAGGATTAGGGTCGTGATGTGATGATGATTCATTGGTCCAAAAATCGCATCATTTGGAGTTCGTTTGATTGAGTTTTGGAGAAGATTTGAGAACATCCCGAGAGTTATTCTGTTCTATCGGGGGTCGACCAGCACTGCCGATGACCAGGACCGGCACTGCCGATTGGTCTAGTCTGTAGGTTCTAGTGCGACAGCACCCGCACCGGCACTGTCGATAGGTGGAACCGGCACTGCCAATAGATGTGATCGGCACTGCCGATGGCAGGGATCGGCACTGCCGATAAGTGCTCAGTTCTGAACTATTGAGCATTTTGTCTTCCCTTTTTGTTTTCGCTATGTTTTTTTGGTGTGGTTGATCACACCTAGGGCTCGTACACCACAAGTTGGTGTGTGTAGTCTTGGTGATCGATTTAGAGGTTGGCTTGGGTTGTTTTTGGGATATAGGCCAAGTTCTCTTGGAGAATTTTATTTGGCTCCCATTCACCCCCCCTTTGGTCGCCTTCTCGGTCCTTCAATTGGTATCAGAGCCAGTTTGATTGCTAGTTGACCTTCACCGGCTTTGTGATCCGAATGTGACATGAAGAAGCATGCTATCAAGCTGTGGATGTTTGATGGAGAGGACTTCCCCTATTGGAAGTCACGGACCAAGGCGTATCTGCTAAGTCAAGGACATGCAATTTGGAAGATTGTTGGTCAGGAGTATGCTATATCACAAGACCTGAACACTGCTTCTGCAGGTGAGTTAGTCAGGTATGAGAACAACTCCAAAGCTGTCAATATTCTGCTTTCTGCACTTGGTAGGAGCGAACATGATAGGGTTGCACACCTTAACACTGCTCATGCTATTTGGGATAAGATCTGCACTTACCATGAGGGTACCAACCAGGTCAAGTCTATGCGTAAGGATTCTTACAATAGACAGTACCAAACCTTTCCACAGAAACCGGGCGAGTCACTAAATGACACTTTTTGTAGGTTTGAGGCAATTGTGTGCAACTTGCGGGCTTGTGGTACCCTTGTGTACAATGACAATGATAGAGCTAAGCAACTGTTGTACTCACTTGATAAAAATGTTTGGGGGGTTAAAATTGCTGCTCTAGAAGAAACTGCTGAATTCAATACCCTGAACTATGAGCAACTGTATAGCAAGCTGAAATCTCATGAACTGTCTAGGAAATCTCGTCCTAATCTTGCTATTCCTGCTTCTAGCATGGCTTTGCTTTCTAGCCCTCAGAAGGTTAGTCACAGTGATGCTTCTTATGGAACTAACCCCTCACTTGACAAGTCTTCCTTGGAGTTTGCTTTGTCTTCTCTTGTTGCAGCTTCCGATAAACAGATGAAGTGCATTCCTGATGAGGAGTTCTCCATGCTCATAAGGAAGTTCAGGAAGTTCTATAACAACCGAAAGGAGAGAAGAGGAGGTGGTTCAAGAACCTGCTTCGAGTGCGGTGACCCGGGACACTTCATCGTTGATTGTCCTAAGAAGAAGAAGAAGGCCGGGTACCATGACAACAACACTGAAGACTTCAAGCAGAAGAAGAACCGCTTCTACAAGAAGGGCAAGAACTCCAAGAAGTTTGCCAAGGCCATTACACGTGCCTGCGTTGCCGCCTTGAGCGATGTTGACCTCACATCAAGCGAAGGCCTTACAAGCTCGGAGGAGGAGGTTGAAAAGCCACGAGTCAAGAGGAAGGATGACTTCACCGGGCTTTGCTTCATGGCAAAGAACAACCACGACACCGACTCTGGATCCGACTCCGACACAAGAGAGGTACCTCCCACTCTCGAAGAGCTCTCTTCTGAACTTGATCATTTGCGTGATGTTCTGCTCATGCAAGATGATAAGCTTCGCAGTGCTGTTCGTGAAAGTAGAGAGCTTAAGTCTAAGTTGGAGAGTGCTGATTTTAAAATTGCTTCGCTTAGGTCCAAGCTTGCTCGTGAGGACATTGTTGTTGAGTGTGAGTCTTATCGAGTTGTGATGAGTGATCTTGCACAGCGGGAGAGTGTGCATGCTCAAGTTGCCAGTCAGCTTGAGAGTGCCCTCAAGGAGCTTGATGAGTTCAAAGCTAGACCAACTCTTTTGGGTGCATGTCAGAAGTGCCCCAAACTCACAGATGAGTTGGACGCTCAGTCCCTCAAAGTCAAAGAGCATGAGTCCAAGTTGCTTCATGAGACTCGCTCTAAGGTCCTTCCACTACCCTGTGAGGTGTGTGTCTCTCTTAAGGACAAGCTTGTAATCACTAGGGAGGAAAATAAAGCCCTAGTTTAGGAAAATGACTATCTTGTGTCTAGGCTCCAGAGAACCCTAGAGAGTGAAGAGAAGATTGAGAGTGATTTGGTAAGAGTGAAAGAGAGTGCTTCTAGATCAACCTATAACTTGGGTTTGGGATTTGAGAGGTGTGACAAGGAGAGTGAGAATGTGGGTAAGTTTGTACCTAGCTCCAGCTACAAGGATGAGGAAAACACCATCAAACCCATTGACATATACTATCCACCCAATCCCAAACCCTCCTTCAACCCAAAGCAAACAGAGAAGCCAAAACCCAAACCTTCAATACAAACCAAGCCTAATCCTAAGGGTGTCTACATTTGCATGTTTTGTGGTCGCAAAGGCCACTTGGATGAATTCTGTTTTAGGCGTAAGAGAATTGAGAGGAAGCAAGCTGAGTTGACTAGGGATGCTATTTATGATGATTTTGTTGACTTTTAGCCTCGCTCTTTTTCTCGTGCCTATCATGGATAGGGTCATCCCTCATATGGCTTTGATTCACGAGATAGAGGCTTTGCACAGCAGTGCCTTGGCGTCCCACGTTTTCCCCATCGTGATGAGCGTCACTCGCGTGGATTTGGCTTCCACACAAATAATTTCTATCCTCACAACCCAAGGTTTGAGTTGAGACGCTTTGATAGGCCACGTTTTCCCCATCATGGTTCTCGTCCCATGCGTTCGAATGATAAAGTGCAAAGAACTGTGATGACTACTACCGGTCGTATGGTTAAGTGCTGGATTCCCAAATGCTACTAACCCAAGCACTGAGTCATCAACTTTCACTTCTCGTTCTTTGTAGGTAGCAGGTGGAGGCTTGGAGAACAAGTGGTTGATGGATTCCGGATGTTCGCGCTACATGACCGGAAATGCAAAGTGGTTCTCTAGCCTCACTCCCTTGAAGCGTTGGGAGTATGTGACCTTTGGAGATGACAAGAGAGGAAGAGTGAAGGGAAGGGGCGCGGTAAAGGTAAATGAGAACTTCACTCTCAATGATGTTGGTTTGGTTGAGTTTCTCAAGTACAATCTCGTCTCTGTCTCTCAGCTTCTTGATGTTGGTTTGGAAGTGCGCTTTAAGTCGAATGCTTCTTGTGTTCTTGATTCGAGTGGTTCCTTGGTTTGTGGGATTTCTCGCATTGGCAGAGTTTTTCAGGCTGACTTTGCTGGTTCTCCTGGTTCTTACAAGTGCTTGTTTTCTCAATCTTCTTCTGAGCTTTGGAAATGGCATATGAGACTGGGTCACATGAGCTTTGACTTGTTATGTCGCTTGAGTGGCCTAGGTTTGATCCGAAGATTGCCTAAGCTCAAATTTGATAAGGATTTGGTTTGTGCTCCTTGTCGTCATGGGAAAATGATTGCCGCTTCTCATCCACCAATCATTTTGGTGATGACTAAACGCCCTGAAGAGTTGCTTCATACGGACACTGTTGGTCCTTCTCGGGTTCGTTCGGCGGGTGGGAAGTGGTATGTTCTTGTGATTGTTGACGACTATTCTCGCTACTCTTGGGTCTACTTTCTTGAGAGCAAGGACGAAGTGTTTCATCATATTCGGAGCTTAGCTTTGAGGTTGTTCAAGGAACTCCCTGGTGCATTACGAGCAATTCGCAGTGATAATGGCACCGAGTTCAAGAACTCCTCCTTTGATGCTTTCTGTCTTGAGCATGGTATTCAGCATCAGTTTTCAGCACCTCGGGTTCCCCAGCAGAACGGTGTGGTTGAAAGAAAGAACAGAACCTTAGTGGAGATGGCCCGGATGATGCTCGATGAGCATAGGACTCCAAGACGGTTCTGGGCTGAGGCCATTAGCACTGCTTGCTATATTTCCAATCGGATTTTCTTGCGCTCAATTCTTAATGTGACTTCTTATGAGCTGCATTTTGGGAGAAAGCCCTCGGTTTCTCATTTGCGTGCCTTTGGTTGTAAGTGCTTTATTCTCAAGCGTGGCAATCTTGATAAGTTTGAGTCGAGATCTTCTGATGGCATCTTTCTTGGTTACTCTCTTCATGGTCATTCCTACAGAGTTTTGAATTTAGAGACTAACACCATCGTAGAATCCTGCGATGTAACCTTTGATGAATCAAACTCTTGTGCAAGGAATGTGATTGAGTCTGCAGGTGACAAGGAGATGAAGGAGAGCATCTTTGTAGAAGAGGACCTACAGGGCTTTGATGATGATGATGGTGATTCACTTCATCTCTCATCTGAGCTTGTTCCTGCTGCTACCACTACTCCAGCAGAGGGTCCAAAAGCTTCTACATCGACTTCAGCAGCTGTCGAGCAAGCTCTAGCTATGGTTGAGGGGGAGGTACACTCTGAGAGAGAGGCTCCTCACCACATTCAGCGTTGACATCCATCTCAACAGATGATCGGTAATCTCTATGAGAGGACAACAAGGTCAAGGTCTTTACATCTAGCTTGCTTTACCAATTCTCTCTTTGTTGCAACCTTTGAACCTCGGGATGTTGGACACGCACTATCTGATGAACATTGGGTTAATGCCATGCATGAGGAGTTGGAAAACTTTGAGAGAAACAAAGTCTGGACCCTTGTAGAGCCTCCTAAAAATATCAATGTCATAGGAACCAAGTGGGTGTTCAAAAACAAACATGGGGAGGATGGTGAGGTTGTGAGAAACAAGGCTAGGTTAGTTGCTCAAGGTTTTAGCCAAGTGGAGGGCTTAGATTATGGTGAAACCTTTGCTCCTATTGCTCGCATAGAAGCCATTAGGATCTTGCTTGCATTTGCTGCCTCCAAGGGTATTAGACTCTATCAAATAGATGTCAAGAGTGCTTTCCTAAATGGTTTCATAGAGGAAGAAGTGTATGTGAGGCAACCCCCTGACTTTGAGCACCACAAATACCCAAACCGTGTGTACAAGCTTCAGAAGGCTTTGTACGGGCTAAAGCAAGCACTAGGACATGATATGCTAGGCTTAAGACCTTATTGCCAGAGCGTGGGTATGTCATGGGGTGTGTTGATAAAACCTTGTTCACTCTCAAGCATGGCAATTACTTTCTAATGGTTTAGATTTACGTGGATGATATCATCTTTGGTGGTTCCTCTCATGCTCTTGTGTCCAGGTTTTAGGAAGCTATGGAAAGTGAATTTCAGATGTCGATGATGGGAGAGCTCACCTTCTTTCTTAGGCTTCAAATCAAGCAGTGCAAGCAAGGCACTTTCATACATCAAGCCAAGTACACGAAGGATAACCTAAAAAAGTTTGACATGGTCAATGTGAAGCTGTTATCTACACCAATGTCCACTACAACGGCTCTTGACCCTGATGAAGACTGTGAAGCGGTAGATCAAAGGGACTACAGGAGCATGATTGGTTCCCTCTTGTACCTAACAGCGACAAGACCCGACATATACTTTGCGGTGTGTCTTTATGCTCGGTTTCAAGCTTCCCCAAGGGTGACTCATCGCAAGGCTGTCAAGCGCATCTTCAGGTATCTCAAATACACCCTTGAGTTCGGTCTTTGGTACTCTACATCTTCATCTCTTCATCTCATTAGATATTCAGATGCGGACTTTGCTGGTTATAGAATTGATAGGAAGAGCACTTCTAGTACTTGCCATTTCTTGGGTACTTCTTTGATCTGTTGGTCTTCTCGTAAGCAGTCGAGTGTTGCCCAATCCACCACAGAGGCTGAGTATGTAGCTGCTACTCATAAATCCTATGGGTTGTATCTACCATGAGAGACTATGGGTTAACTTTTAAGGGTGTTCCACTCATGTGTGATAACTCCAGTGCCATATGCTTAGCCAAAAGCCCAGTCCAACATGGTAAGGTCAAACATATCAATGTGCGATTCCACTTCCTGAGAGACAATGTTGAGATGGGGGATGTTGAGCTCAAATACATTGATACCAAAAACCAACTAGCTAATATCCTCACCAAGCCCCTAGATGCTTCGAGACATGCTTTTCTTCGGGGGGAACTTGGTGTTTGTCATTCCTATGGCATCATTTGAGGAGGAGTTGGTTTTCTCTTGGATATATGTATCTTACCATTTTCACATTGCATCTCATATGTAATATATGCATTGGTAGATGAGCTTTGATTCTTATGCTTTCTTGCATTTCTCTTTCCTATGATTGAGCTTGAGCTAAGTTGTGTGGATATGATGGTAATCTCCCATGCTTAGATTTTCTAGATGGCCTGTTATAAACTCATGTGAGCAACTTGCTAATCTTAAAGATAAACTGAGCTTCTTGTGAACCTTATGATCTAATCTTGCTAAAACTTGCTCACCATGTGTATAATTGCTTTTATCCTTGTTGAAACTTGCACTGAGGCTAGTCTAGAGGATGTCTTGGCTTTGGCACCTTGTGTTTGCAAAATGGAAGGCTTTGCAAATGTTTAGCTCATGATGAAACATTGTGGGAGCGTGTGTTCCTTTTGCCGCAAAGGCATGCTCTTTTGTCTTGTGCATAATCTTGAAAAATCTGCTAAGTGCTTTGATCAAGAACTACTCAATAATGCTAAATCCAAACATTGTGACTTGAAGCCACGGGGTGTTTGCCGTACCCAGTCGTGCGACCCTCCGCATGGATAAGAGGACACATGAGGATAAACTATAATCACTTGATCAACTGAGTCTCTGTTTCGTATGTGAGCGTTTGTAGAGCTCATTTTCTGTGAGTGCTTGTTGCCCTTGTTGAGATTGAACCTGGCTAGATTCTTATGATTCACTTGGTGCTTGTTTTGCTTTAGATGAGAGTACTTACACATGTGGTGGCAGATTTTCTCATGATAAGCAAAATTTGATTCTATCTAAGCTAGTCAATCTTTCTGCTTAGCCTGTATAGCTCATGGTGTTTATGTCTTGCTATCTATTTTTTATCTTTGCATAATTGAGAGCTATTGCCTTTACACTTCATGGCACTATGGTTATGGTTAGCAAAGTTAAATGCTTATTTGCATAATTGTTGAAGCTCCTTAGGTTTGCATTTTCATGCATTGCATGTTTGCTTGTTCTTTTGCCTCTTTAATGAGTTCATTGCCAAAGGGGGAGAAAATTTTGGGGTCATGCACAAATAATGCTAAGAAACTCATATGATCCGTTTTGCACTACATGAGACCTACAACAACTTGAGGGGGAGCATATCATGATCTTGAGCGGTTTCTTGAGCTTTTCACATTCTTTGCGTCTCAAGTCGCTTTCTTTGCCAACTCTTGGTTTTGTGATCCCTACTTGCTAGATGGCTTGTTTTCACCTTTTCTTTAGGTTTGGCCATTTGGATGTGCTTATTCGGCTTCGCATTTCAATCTCTAATCTTTGTGCATTTGGTGTTGTCAATGTACTCATTAAGGGGGAGATTGAGAAACCATGTGGATATGTGCCATGGTTTGCTATATTTGTGATGAGTAATTGACTTGAGCGGATTTGGTGTTTGAGTTAAAATGCGGGAATCCAGGGATTGCATGGGTTTGCATATCATGGTTATGACTAACCGGAGTTGGTGGAGATATTGGTGATGTTGCAGGAGATGGGAAATGTGTTTGCTTGTCTCATAATGTGTAGGTCACTGGAGTCGACTTGGCGGTCAACGGCGAGAGGATCGGGCACAAGTAGGGGACTTAGGGCCAGACGATCGGGATGCCGGGTGAAGTCAAGGGTGATGATCCACACCGTACACGTGGAGAGGCGAGAAGCACGGACGATTTCGCAGTTGAGCCTCAAAACCGTGGTGGTGATGAAGATGGCATGTTGACCAAGTCAAGGCGAACGGGATGCCGATGCAAGTGACAAGGGGGCCCGATGGACAGGGACTGGGAGAGACTGGCCGGTGGTCAGGATCACGGGACAAGGTGACACGCGTCGACATCGAGAAGTCACGCTTTGAGAAGCGTGCAAGGCGGTTTCCTGGTTTGGGCCTCAAAACCGGTGGCGGTGGTTGGTGGTGCACGTGGCACCATCACGGAGCTTGCTTTGAGATGAAGCAAAGGCGTGAAGCATCCGATGGCATTCGGGCGATGAGAAAAAAGATGGATGGTTATGTCCCCGGTGGTAGGTGGGTGTGTTATGTAGGTCAAGGGTAGAGTGGTCATGTGGACAATAGACCCTAGGCCTATATAAGGAGAGGTGTGGCTAGTGTGAGAGGTGCCTCTCTTTCATTAGCCTTGTGTTAGGACTCTATTCAAAGTGCTAGAAGAGGACTTCATGTTTGAGAGGAGAGTAGTGGATGTGTGAGAGACATCTCTTGCTCTTCCAAATAGTAGGAGGAAGAGGGTGGCTTCCTAGCCTTGTACCTATGAATCTTGTAAGCACCTTTCTATGATATGTGAAGTATTTTCGTGCTCAAGATTTTCCTCTTTACTTGAATCCCGAAATTCCCTTTTTCCTATTTTCGGACCTATTTTCGTGGTGATTTTCGATCTCACTTTTGGATGGATTTTTGGCCCAGATTTCTTGAGAAACTTGTTGCTAGGATGAGCTAGGATAATCCTCTATGGATCCTTGATGGAATTATTGGCTCTAGCACCTTCGATTTGAAGGATCTCTCAAGTTTCCCCTTTTTGGTGTTCTTGGCACAAGATCTGAAATTTGTGCTGATTCCTTGAGACAATTGAGATGATCTCCTAGGATTAGGGTCATGATGTGATGAGGATTCATTGGTCCAAAAATCGCATCATTTGGAGTTCGTTTGATTGAGTTTTGGAGAAGATTTGAGAAGATCCCGAGAGTTTTTCTGTTCTGTCGGGGGTCGATCGGCACTGCCGATGACCAGGACCGGCACTGCCGATTGGTCTAGTCTGTAGGTTCCAGTGCGACAGCATCCCGCACCGGCACTACAGATGATACGCACCGGCACTGCCAATGCTGACCGGCACTGCCGATGAGTGCTCAGTTTTGAACTGTTGAGTATTTCGTCTTCCCTTTTTGTTTCCACTGTGTTTCTTTGGTGTGGTTGATTACTCCTAGGGCTAGTACATCACAAGTTGGTGTATGTAGTCTTGGTGATCGATTTAGAGGTTGGCTTGGGTTGTTTTGGGGATATAGGTCAAGTTCTCTTAAAGAATTTTATTTGGCTCCCATTCACCCCCCCCCCCCTCTGGTCGCCTTCTCGGTCCTTCACCATACCGGCCGATCGTGTTAATAGATATAGATGGATGTACATGTTAAAACTTGCTTTTGTTGATTCATGCAGATATGTGCAAGATAAAACCTTGTCGTCAATGTAGGTAGCCCAGAGCCAGAGAAGGGAGGGGCCGGAGCCAGAGAAGGCCTCGTCAAGGTACTGCACGATAATCCGCGATTCACAGATGGGCTTCCCATTGTGGATGAGCACTGGCACCTTCTTGTGCACGGGGTTGGACATGAGGAGGAGGTCACTATTGTTGTTGAAGTCCTCCTCAACGTATTCATAGCAAGGTTTAAATAACCGAGATAACCGGTCGGCTCGGTTTGATAGAAAACTGACCGATTAACCAGAATAACCGGCCGTTAACCGATTTGCTACAGTAACATGATCGGTTATTAGCGGCTACCGGCCGGCCGATGTAACCGGACCGGACCGGTTATGCAATTAACCGGGAAAATTGGCCAGTTAACCACGGTTATTTAAACCTTGATTCATAGTCCAGGCCCTTGAGGTGGAGCGCAATTCTCACCCTGCAAACCCACACACTCGCCCATTGGCCTAGCACCTTCACCTCAGCTCCAGCCATTTCCTTGTAGCAAGATTATTGTATCATCTCCTCCTGATTTAGCTAGCTGCGTATGTAGGTACTAGGTTTGATATTTATCTTAATTTGTTTGCTAGTCCTGCCCTTGTTGGCTGAAACGAGGAGCGGTATATAAGGAGGTTGGATGATGGTGAATGCTAGTTAAACATGGGCACAGAGCTTTTTGTTCTCTCCCGCTCGAGTTTTCAGTCAAAAGCACCTGACTTGTATTGCAAGTCGAATGATATACTTTAGAGTTTACAGCACAACATTTTCAAAGGAAAAGAAAAATGCTTTCATTAGGGGTAGGTGATTAGCAATTATCTTGCGCAAGAAGCATGCCACTCTCATCACCTATGAATGGCGTGGTGCCTTTGTTCTCCAAAAAAAAATCTATGCAGTTGTCCTGTGGAAAAAAAAATTCCTGTGACCGTCTGCACGAAGGCACCGTGCGGCCCTGCTTAGATGGCGGACACGTGGACATCGTAGAGGCATTCACCGGAAGCAGCTATTGGATCGGTCGCTCCAGCAGGCGACGTTTTCAGCTCTCGGCTCTTGGCTACCCACACGTTATGCTCTTGGCTCCACGTTGTTTAAAGCCAACGTTGTGTTTCGACACAACTGGATGGATCATGGATCAACATCATATCAGGTGTTGAGTCTTAGTGGCGGGTATTTTCACTGGGTTCACGTCCACTGGAAAAAAAAAACAGCGCATCACTATATAGGGTGCTTTTGTACTATAGTGTGGTTTAGTTGATAATTCATATATTCTTTGAGAATTTAAGATGTGGCCTATAAGCTTCCTATACATCCAACTGATACAGCCAACATCAGCATTATTGTATTCCTTAAAAATAAAAACATCGACATTATTGTAGTTGTTTGAAATACATGTACGACTAGTTTTCTCTGAATTCAGAAGCCCGTTTAGTTGTTTGAAGCCAGAGCGGAATTCTTCGCTATCAACATCTTGGCTTGTTCGAGCAAGCTGTTGGGGTCCTGCAGGACGGCCTTGGCCACGTCAAGCTCGCAGAACCGATCCATCCAAGCGCCCAGGAGCGGCATCTTGGCAGCGTCGAAGAGCTCCGCACCAGCGAGCACGCTGGTCGCCTTCGCCCACGGGACCAAGCTCCCAACAATAATGTCAAGGTACCCAACATTGTCTCCGCCGAAGAAGTTTTTCCCCTTGGAGCACTCCTTCAGGCCTCCCTCAAGAGCTTCCGCCGCCGCGAACGTCTGCCTCATCGCCTCATTCCTCTTCTCATCCGTCCTGGCCCTGAACACCTGATCCCACGGGACTGCCAGCTGAATACCCGTGCACAAACCACATACGAATGAAATGATTATTTCACATAAAACCAGAGATTACATTTTCAACTAATTAATCATCTTAGAATAATAGGCGACGGAGGATGTGAGTAAGGCATAAACCTTGTCATCGATGTAGGCCACCCAGAAGCGTGCAACAGCTCGGTCGTATGGGTCGGCAGGGAGAAGGGATGGGCCGGTGCCCACGAAGACCTCGTCGATGTACTGCACAATGACCTGCGACTCACAGATGGGCTTCCCGTTGTGGATCAGCACGGGCACCGCCTTGTGCACTGGGTTGGAGCGGAGGAGGAGGTCGCTCTTCTTGCTGAAGATGTCCTCCTCGACGTAGTCGTAGCTTATGCCCTTGAGACCGAGCGCAAGCTTCACTCTGGTGACGAATGGGCTCCCCTTGTGTCCAAGCAACTTGAGCTTGCCGTTACTTCCAGCCATCTCCGCTGTGGATCGATTCGCGCTCTTGTGTGCTGCCCCTCCCCGTGTGTTTGATGGTTCAAGGCTTCTAAAGTACGAGGTGGCTTGTGTGCCCACTTTTCAAGCAACTTGACCACAAGCTTCTTTATTGAAATTGGCGGTCCGAGTTTCTCCTCTGTGGATGCGCGCACTAGCTTGCGGGTCAATGAAAGCACAAACACTAATACGTGTTGTGAAACTAGAAGCATTGGACATTACTTTAGATCAGTGACGGATCCAAATATTTTGTGAAGCATGGACGGACATCGTAATGGATGACAATTTCATACAAACATTTCAAACACTAATACAATAATATATGATAACCATCATTGTTTTAAAACTAAACATCATTCAATAAATAAAATCAATCGTCATAAAATAGTGCACATTATGACGTTTTGATAATTGTTAATCTTCATATAATATCATATTTCTTGTACATATAAAGAAAATGGCAATACAACAGAAATTGTCTCATTAAGACATTAAAATAAATTATTTGCTCACAATTTATCTTCATCCATGACTTTTCTTGCTCGGACTGACCTATGAAGGTTCACTAGTGCTCAAGAAGCAGCAAGGGCGAAGCCTCGTTGATGCGATGCACAGAAGCAGGGTCGTAACCCCACTCCTTGCGCTACAAAACATTCAATGGAGCCAAGTAAACCAGCACCTCAGCATCAGAGTACTAATTGATGCAATGGAGACATAAGCTAATCAATGTATTTTTTTATTAGCATAACGATGGCAGAGCAACAGAGAAGTCCCTACACTACCACAGAAACGGTTTTAATTAATGACGCACATTTAGAGACGGTTAAACGTGGCCTGCATCATTCGGACTCCGTTTGCATTAGCCATTAATCAATGTATTTTGTATTAGCATTAGTCAAATTGGCCTCCTCTGCCCTTCGCTTTACACGCTCCACCACGGTATGGAGCCCGGGCAGGCGCCCAGGCTCGACGGGCCTTGGTCCGCCCATGCTTTAGATGAAAGCTTGTAGTGCGGCACATTCAACTAAACAGTATCAAAGTCTCCATAAGTTCTTCCTATGATCTGTATTCATACTGTGTGTGCTTGTGAGCCAATTTCTTAACAATATGTACTCTTTCTCATGTATGCCTAGTTTTTATAATGTTTGCAGTGGAACTTACAGAAAGATGCTTGTTCAAACGCTCAGCCTAACGACTTTCCGCACTACTGGATAAGATGAGCTGGCATTGAATATTTCAGTCCTGACTTTGTTTCAAAAGAAACTAGACAGGTGTCCACATTTGCGCATGGTTGCATCATCAATTTAATCGATTTATTTTATGGTTAGTGGAACTGGTTGATCACCATCTGTGAACCGAACAAGCCAGTTCAATCTAACAGCTAACACTAGTACACTATTATAAAAAGAGCCTATAGCGGCGGTTAAAACACTACTATAGCGACGGTTAGGTCTGTCCATCGCAAACACAACCATAGCTAAAAATAGGAGTTTACAGCTATGAACATCCTTAGAGGGAAACAAACCACCTCTCTAAACTATTCTTTAGCAATAATTTATGTTTTCAGCCGCCGCTATTGATTACAATATTAGCGACGACTGGTAACTCCAACCGTCGCTATTTCCTACAAGATTAATGACGATTGGAGTTGCTAGCCACCACTACTTATTTGTTCATAAAAAAAGTCTGATATTCATTCCGGTATTCAAACCTGCATATAGTCACAAATGCATACGTAAATCATAGAATATATACAACACATTTTAGCATATTAGACCAATATATACACAGTAGTCATGAAGCCATAGTCACAAATGTATACGTAATTACAAAATCTCTTATATATTCTGATGACTAGTTTAGAGAGAGACAAAGGTATGATGACTCGTTTTGATATCTTAGCCGCTATCATGATATGAAGGTTTTGATACCTTATGTTTTATATGATGACTAGTTTAGAGATAGACAAGGAGTAGATTAAATAAGTAGTATAGAGAGACAAGGAGAAGAATAGAGAAGTCAAAATTTGCTCTCAATGCGGATTGTCGAATCAACGGCCTTCGAATGCTCTACGGTCCTTGACTCGTACGACAACATGTATCCAATATTCTAGGATATGGTCTATATCATCACACTAGTCTCACTTAACCTGCTTTCATCATTCAGCATGGGTTGATTAGCTATGTAGCAAGTATAACATCACAAAACTTTGTATCAAATAATATTCCTAATAGTGTGTCCTTAACCAAGATTAACTAAGCAATATGACAATCAACAATACTATGATGATAAATAAAACAATACTAAGCAACAATAGTATGGTAGCAAGTATAACATCACAAGATTTTGTATCAAATCAACACTATTAGGATACTCCTAATTGTGGATCCTTAATCAAGATTAACTAAGCAATATGACAATCAACAGTACTATGATGGCAAATAAAAAAAATACTAAGCAATAATAGTATGGTAGTAAGTATAATATCATAAGATTTTATATCAAATAAATAATACTAGGATATTCCTCCGCTTGTGCGCCCAGATTTTGTCATATATATGATTTTCCCATAATTCACCAACCAAGTGGTCCTCAGACTAATTTTACTACTCCCTTCACATCAAAATGTAATCATTTTTAGGTTTGATCAAAGTCAAGCTAATTAACTTTGACTATTAATAATACATATTTTATAAAATTGATCATGTGTAAATGATATCGTTAGATTCACTCATAGATCCAACACTCATAATATCCAAGTTTTAATATTAAAAATAATTTAATTATATATTACGATTAGTCAAAGTTTTAAAACTTTCCCCCGTGTGTGTGATGGTTCTCCGCTTCAAGCTTTAAATTTGGAGCTTGTCCTGAGGTTGTTGTACAGTCAATGAAAGCACCAATGCGTCATGCATGATATTGTGTTCATTTTTCTATTGTTTCAATTTACAATAGCTTTTACCGAAAATTTGATTACCTCGTACATAGATTTGTTTGTATGGTATGCTTGGAGGCCAAAAGTTGATGTTCTTGAAACAAAGCCCAGACTTGGCTAATTCGTGCAGGCACGCTTGTTGTGTATCCTTCTCGTGAAATTTTCAGTTTGGTCCAGTAGGTCGTATTTCCCTTTCTGTTATTTTTTATAAAACTTTTCACAATAAGTTTTCATAAACGTTTCTCAAAATTACTCATCAATATTTTCAGTAAATTTTTTTCAAATATTTTCTACAGACTATCAGCTTGAGAGTTGTTGAAATAGTATTATTGTATTTATGAAGTTGCCTATCGGTTTAGTTGATAATTCATATATTCTTTGAGAATTTAAGATGTGGCCTATATATAATAAGTTCTCCATACATCCAACTGATACAACCAACATCAGCATTATTATTGTATTCCTCAAAAAATAAAAACATCGACATTATTGTAGTTGTTTGAAATACATATACGACTAGTTTTCTCTGAATTCAGAAGCCAGTTTAGTTGTTTGAAGCCACAGCGGAATTCTTCGCCATCAGCATCTTGGCTTGTTCTAGCAAGATCTTGGGGTCCTGCAGGACAGCCTTGGCCACATCAAGCTCGCAGAACCGATCCACCCAAGCTACCATGCCCGGCATCTTGGCAGGGTCGAAGAGCTCCGCACCAGCGAGCACGCTGATCACTTTCACCCACGGGACCACGCTCCCGACAATAATGTCAACGTACCCAGCATTGTCTCCGCCGAAGAAGTTCTTTCCCTTGGAGCACTCCTTCAGGCCTCCCTCCAGAGCTTCCGCCGCCGCGAACGTCTGCTTTATCGCCTCATTCCTCTCCTCATCCGTCTTGGCCCTCAACGCCCGATCAAACGAGGCTCCGAGCTGAACCACCGTGCACAAACCATATACAAATTAAATGATTAGTTAAAATCAAATCAGAGATTACTCAACGAATTAATCATCCTAGAAGAGTAAGCGACGGAGGATGTGAGAGTAAGGCATCAACCTTGTCATCAATGTAGGCCACCCAGAAGCGTGCAAGAGCTCGGTCGTATGGGTCAGCAGGGAGAAGGGATGGGCCGGTGCCCACGAAGACCTCGTCGATGTACTGCACAATGACCTGCGACTCGCAGATGGGCTTGCCGTTGTGGATCAGCACGGGCACTGCCTTGTGCACTGGGTTGGAGCGGAGAAGGAGGTCGCTCTTCTGGCCGAAGATGTCCTCCTCGACGTAGTCGTAGCTTATGCCCTTGAGACCGAGCGCAAGCTTCACTCTGGCGACGAATGGGCTCCCCTTGTGTCCAAGCAACTTGAGATCGCCGTTACTTCCAGCCATCTCTGCTGTGGATGCGCGCTCTTGTTTGATGGTTCAAGACTTTCTAGAGTTGGAGGTGCTGTTGTCTGCCCACTTTTCAAGCAACGTGAGCGCAATCTTCTTTATAGAAGTTGGGTCCAAGTTTCTCCTCTGTGGATGCGCGCACTAGGTTGCGGGTCAATGACGGCACAACACTAATACTGTCTTTTACAGACAGATGCTTGTTCAAACGTTCTGATAAGATGAGCTGCCATTGAATATTTTCCGTACCGAAAGATGCTTGTTCAAACGCTCCGAGAAACGACTCTCCGCACTTATCTCGAGTCAAAGAGTCGCACATGGAGGTTTGGTGGGAACGGTTTGAACATTGAATGGTTGTTGATTGGTGTGGCCAGCGTTGTCGTCATTCTATAGCCGCCGCTTCCTTTTTTTATATATCAATTTGAAAAGTAGCAGCCATGCTAACGACATATAAAATAATCATATTTTTTTTCGCGACTGGTTTGACCAGCACCCCCTTGGCGTTCTTGCCTATATTGCCTCCAAGTACCTGCAAAGAAAACATTGTTGCCCAACACGCTCTGGCAAGTTGAACTCCTCTCTGGTCAAAACCCAACAACAAAAAGCAGGATATAGCTCCTTATGCATTCCCACAATCGTGCGCATGCACATATAGGTACTCCATTTCCCAGATTGCTGCCCTGCCACCTGCCATCCGACGCGCACCCCTCCATGTTAATTTCATCATCTTCTCTGTCCAAAATCCGACAATAATACATAAAACACAACTACTTAATTAGTGCACATACAGAAACAACTCCCCAGGTTACAGCGCCAACCTGCAATGAAACATCATTCCAGCTCTGTCACCCTTATTGCAACCTGATTTCGCATTGGTACTTATTATCCCCATTACAGCAAGCTTATAGAAAAAGAAAACAACTAGAGATGACATATATTTTTGTGACTTGTAGAGGCGGGAACCTTTGTTCCATTATCTAAAAATATTTATGTGACTACTCAGTAGCAGGCAGGGTTAAAATATCCGGTGCACCCTCTCATATACTCTTGCAGCTCCCTCAAAAAATAGAGAGTGTTGCTTTTTATTTAGATAATAGGTGAAAACCTATCCTCTACAACCTCGAAAGGATGACCAAATCTTAGAAAGAGAAATTAGACTTACACATACCAAAAGGTACACACACACACAAAAAAAAAAAACTAAGTTTTATAATTCATCGCTGCAACATAGAGAAAATTATAGCCAGTGATAGTCGGATGCAGGGATTGGTTGAGTCGTTACTTAGCCCACTTGAGCCGGCACTGCCCGTCAATGCCAACACAGAACAACCTCAAGTTCCTAACAATATCGATGCGATATGACATCAATAGTCATGACTATGGCACTGGAGGACATTCTTTTTTTATAATAGGGAATATATTTATAAATATTCTGGCCTCCGCATCGACCGATACATATAGCGCAAGTTGATTATTACAACCCAAATAGAAACTAAAAAAGGGCATAGTGCACCACAGAATTAAGAACACAAAGTTTCAATCTATTGTGTAGACTATTACAAAGTTATTCGATTTGTAAATTGTCAGTCATTATTAGCGAAGACCTCCATGGCTACAGTTTCAATCAACCTGCATGCCGTCTTCAAGAGCGGACACTCTTCCTCCTTTAGTAACAGAGTCCAAATTCTCACCCAGTAAGTGCCTCTGAAGATCACTTGTAAATAGAAAGGTATTGGTGTTTTATCGAAGGTCACATCATTACGACTTATCCGCAAAGCCCCACATAAACCAGATACCCCCTCCCCCCCCCCCCCCCCCCCCAATATAAGCTTTTTTTGTTCTTAGATCTGTTTTCCCTAACCAATTAGAGAGTATATGTTGGAAGTTAACGGGTGGGAAAATGTTGAAGGTGGAGTGTATGATTCTCCATAGGAACGTAGCCATAGGGCACTCAAAAAATAGATTTTGAATGCCTTTACTAAGATTACAAAAACAACATTTAGTACTCTCATTCTAGTTCCTCCTCGCTAGATTATCTTTGGTTACGGTCGCACCTTTGAATAAGTACCATATAGAAATCTTAATTTTCAAGGATACCTTAATCTTCCAAAGATGCTAATTGATGGGCAAAGCAAGAGTTGTTGATAAAGCCAGAAAATGCCATTTTGATGCAACCCCAAACAAACTTGTCTCTTTGATTAGTCAAAATGATATAGAAATGGACCCTACTAATTGGTTCCAATCCACTAACTTTTGACCAACTAGAGTTCTTCTAAAGGAAATGTTAAGTGGGTTTGAGCCAGCCATGAAGGCCACCGTACTACTCTTCCTCCTCAAAACATTATACAGGTTTAGATATTGATCCATTAGTGGACCCCCCCCCCCTAAGCAATGGTGCTCCCAAAACCTGACGCCAGATCCAACACGAAGATGAATTTTACCAAGATGCGAAAACTCTTTTCTTTCATTTTCAGAATGCTAGTCCAAAAATGTAAATCCCCTTATTTACTCTCTATTTGGGTTAAAGTTTTAAAAAGTAAATATTTCCTCCTAAGAATAGTCTGCTAAGTTCCATCCATATTCAATAACCTAAAGAGTCATTTACTCAACAAGCACCCATTTTGGATACCCAAATTAAGAATACCCATCCCCCCTTGGTTCTTTAGAGTACACAAAATACTTCATTTTGTCAGCCAATATTTTTTTTGTGGCCCTCGTTTTGCCAATAGAACCTAGATCTATAACAATCTAATTTCTCTAGGACCTTTTAGGTACTTCAAAAAAAGAAAATATAAACAAAGGCAAATTACTTAAAACTGAATGGATTAATGTAAGCCTTCCACCAACTGATAATATCTTGCTTTTCCAACAACTCAACTTCTTTTGGAAACGTTCCTCAATGAGACATCAATCTGTATTGTTAAGCCTCTTATAATGCATAGGGATACCCAAATATTTAAATAGCAAGTCACCTAACCCGCAACCAAAAATTTGGGTACACTCACTCTACCAATTGCCCTCTTCTTCATAACAAAAAAGCTCACTCTTATGGAAATTGATCTTAAGACCAGATAATTATTCACATAGCAAAAGTTTGAGATTCCTTGCATTATCTATGATCTAAGAGTAGAGTTGTATCATCTGCATATTGAAGAATTGATAGAGTATCATCCACAAGGTGAGGGACAACTCCACTAAATTGTCCATCATCTTGTGCCCTTTGAAGCAAAATAGGTAGAAGATCAACAATCAAATTGAAAATAATAGGAGAAAGCGGGTCCCCTTGTTAGACCCCTTTTTTGTTTGAAAATAATGACCTACATCATCATTAAATTTAACCGCCACACTCCCTCTTTCTACCACCAAGCGAATCCAATCGCACCACTTGGGTGAGAAACCTTTAGTCCTAAGAGCCTATTGGAGAAAAGGTCGTATAACCTTGTCATAAGCTTTCTCAAAATCTAGTTTCAGAATAACTGTATCACTCTTCTTCCTATGAAGTTCGTGTAAAGTCTCATGGAGTGTTACTACCCCATCTAGAATGAAACATCTTGGTAAAAAGGCTAATTGGGACTGGGACACATACAAATTCACTATCTTAACAAGTCTGTTATTCAAAATCTTTGTGAAGAGTTTAAAGCTTACATTTAAGAGACAGATAGGCCGATATTGTTGAATTCATGTAGCATTATCCTTCTTGGGTAGCAAAGAAATCAGCCCAACTTTAATACTATGAATGGGAAGCTCTCCAGCATGGAACACATTAAACAAATTAATTAAGTCCCCTTTAATAATATCCCGAAAGAAATGATAAAATTCAGCTAGGAAACCACCTGGCTTGATTGCCTTATTCTGTTCTAGTTGGAAAACAACATCTTTAATCTCTGTCTCCATAAATGGTGCGGTGAGAAACTCATTCTCTTGCACCAAAACTTGAGATATATCCTCACACATAGTTTCATCAATACTGAATTCATTTTCTAGGTGAGGACCAAAAATATTTTTTTGTAAAAAATTGTAATACAATGCTTGAGAATATCATGACCCACAATGATACCCTCTTCTTGCTCTAGCTAGAAAATTTGCTAGAAGCTGGAAATATGTAGTATTATCGTCTCCTTGCAACAACTTAGTTGCTTTGTACCGTTGAAGCCAATATAATTCTTCCTCCCTAAGGATTTTGTTAAGCTCTTATCTAAACCTCATCCTATTATCTAGTTCTCCTAGTGAGAGCACTGAGCTCTTAGCCTTTCAGTCTATAATATCCAAATCTCTAAGAAGCTTAACCTTCCTAGGCTTGGTCTGGGATACAATATTTTTGCCCATCCTTTAAGATAACTTTGCACTCTTCTGATTTTATTTTGCTATCGTCCTAAAGGGGTAGAACCTCTAGTTTCTGGTTGCCACACAGTTGCAACCTAATCATAGAACCCATCCTTCAAACACCAATTCCACTCAAATCTAAACAACCTATTATTACCTCTATGATTTTGAGTTCCTGAAGACAACAAAAGAGGCATATTGAGAAACCATGTGGATATGTGTCATGGTTTGCTATATTTGTGATGAGTAATTGACTTAAACGGATTTGGTGTTTGAGTTGAAATACGAGAATCCAGGGATTGCATGGGTTTGCATATCATGGTTATGACTAACCGAAGTTGGTGGAGATATTGGTGATGTTGCAAGAGATGGGAAATGTGTTTGCTTGTCTCATGATGTGTAGGTCACTGGAGTCGACTTGGCGGTCAATGGCGAGAGGATCGGACACAAGTAGGGGACTTGGGGCCAGACGATCGGGATGCCGGGTGAAGTCAAGGGTGATCCACACCGTACACGTGAAGAGGCAAGAAGCACGGACGGTTTTACGGTTGAGCCTCAAAACCGTGGTGGTGATGAAGACAGCGTGTTGATACGCTCCGTCCTAAAGTTCTCCCGAGTGCCGAAGGTTACGGGCAGAGTGATTTGCCCGAGAGGGACTGTTTGCATGCCTGGTATCACGCCGTGGAATGGCGATCGGCTTGGCTTGAGGTCGGTCAAGGGTATGCCGAGCTCCTTGAAGGTCTTGACGAAGAGGATGTCAAGACTACTGCCACCATCTACTAGTACCCTGTTTAGCCGGACTTGGTTAACAGTCAGCGTAAGTACTAAAGGTATTTCCCGGGCCTAGGAATGTGGTTTGGGTGGTCCGAGCGATCAAAGGTAATCGGTACCTCTGACCATCGCAAATACTGAGGTACTGCTGGTGAGACCGAGTGAACCTCTCTATAAAGAATCTTCTGCTGGCGCTTGGAATCTGCTATGGAGCGGCCGCAGATATAATTAACCTCGCGCTCGGGGTCCTGGTAGTCTTCCTTATCCTCGTCTTGGTTATCCTTGTCCGAGTCTTTCTTAGCGCCTTTGGGGACCCAGGGGCGCTCCTTACAGACCTTCAGGGCGTGATGGGCAAAGTTCTTCAACTTAAAGCATTCCCTTGCTTTATGAGCGCCATCGTGAAGTAGACAAGGACCATCAAGCATCTTGTCAAAATCATCCTGAGTGACTGGTTTCCTCCTGGATGAGCGCTCAGTGTTAGCTACCGTGCGGTCGTGCTTGCGCTTCCGGTCACCATCCTTGTTGTAGTCGGTCGGACCCGACTGGTTCCTTGGGGTCGTCTCCTTGTACTGTCGGACTCGGAATAATGCCGAATTGCCGATGGCATATTTGTCAGCCATGGTGAACAGATCTCTAGCCGTCAGTCCGCAGGCCGCGTCCAACCTTCCAATCTTTTTGATCAAATCATCGTCATGAAGCCCTGCTTGGAAAGCAGCGACGACTTGAGCATCTGAGATGTTGGGGATGGTGTTCTTCACTCGGCAGAAGTGTTGGATGTAATCTCGAAGTAGCTCCCGATCTCGCTGCTTGATGCGGCTAAGTTCCCAGTGATTTCCTGGCCTGTTGAAGGTTGCTTGAAAGTTGGCAACAAACTGCCGACAAAGATCCGCCCAGGAACTGATGGAGCTGTCGGGCAGATTGGTGAGACAAGTTCTTGCGACTGGGGCTAGGCAAACGTGTAGGTAGTTGGCCATAACAAAACTGTCGCCACCGAGGGCCCGTATGGCTGTCGAGTAGACGTGGAGCCAGTCACGCGGATCCGTCTTGCCGTCGTACTTCTCAATGCCGACTGGTTTGGAACCAACCGGCCAGTTGGCGGTTCGAAGCTCCCGAGTGAAGGCCCGAATACCAGCCTCCTCATCATAGTCATCTATGATCGGGGATCGTTCTTGCTCGCGGCCAGTATCTCGGTGGGGCCTATCATCACGACGGCCCTCGTCCTGTCGATCACGGTAATACTCGTCCCGATATACCGGCCGCCTGTCGTCACGCTCATAGATAACATCTCTGCGCCGGCGTTGTTCATCTTCATGTGCTCGGCGGGTCACGTCATCGCGCTCCTGGTACCTGCTGTCTAGTCGGACCCGCGCGTCACGTGGTGGTATGCCGTTGCGCAAGTTGGCGCTTGGATGCCGATTGTGGAACTCTGCGATGGGCCTGCATCTGGGGGCAATAGGCGGTGCTGCCTCCCGGTTTGAACGTTGTCGATCTCTTCTTTCTTCCCTGGGCATCGAACTAGCGGCCCTAGAAGCTGACCGACTCGGTGCTGGTCTTGCCGCATTCATCTCCAGCACCGCGGCCCTGATATGTGCTTTCAGTTGGTTGACCTGAGGTGTCAACGCTGGGGAGACTTGGAGCAAGGGCTCTATGGTTTTCAGGAGGGCTGCCGCGGCCGTGATATTATGCTCTGGGGTTGTATAGACATCCTCACCATCAAGTTTTAAGGTGCAGTCACCCATGTCTAAGTTTTGGACGATGTCGGATCTGTGTTGGGCATCTAGTCTACGGAGTGAGGGGGTGATCGCATCTGGGTCACCATCTTCGGGATCTGTCTCTTGTCCGTCTACACGTGGCGCGGTGCCGCGTGCGGCTGCTGCGGCAGATATTTCTCCGTCGTCTGCAATTTGAGTAGCGGGTGCCACCATGAACACCTCGTGGAAGTCCGAGTAGCAGCTTTCTAAATCACTCGGCTCTTCAATCAAGTCTAGGAGTGACTCGCTTCCGAGACCGATTGTTGCAACGAACCTTGATTCGTTGAAAAGTTCAAGATCTACGTCCGGCTGATGAGCCGGGAGATCGATTGCAGTGAAGTCCGAATCAACCAATGTTGTTGATCGGGGTGTTGTGGGCAATGTTGAGTTGTCACCCGAGAGGGTTTCCGCCTGGAAAGTTGCCGCCGAGTTGTCGAACCCGAGCGGGAGTCGGCTGGCTAGATTTCGTTGATCGGCCATGCGTTCCTCCTCGACAAGGTCCCCGTGCGGATCGGCGACGAGGCTGATGGTTCCGAAGCAGATCTTGTCTCCCGGGCGAAACTTGATGTTGATGAAAGCCATCGATTTTGACGATGCTATGCTCAATGCAGCCCCCTTCCTGGCGCGCCAACTGTCAAGAGATATTCTCGATAGTAGATTCAGGTATGCGTATGAGTAAGTAAGATCAATGGACACATGACGCGAAGTTTATACAGGTTCGGGCCTCCCGGAGGATAACAACCCTACGTCCTGTTTGGTGTTATCGTATTGCTAAGGTTCACACTGGAATTAGGGTTCCAATATGAGTCTGCCTCTCGATAAAGGCCCCCTGCCCTCCTTATATATCCAAAGGGCAGGGGTTTACAAGGTAACATCCGAGTCGGTTACAATAGATTCTATCTAACTAACATATCTGTAAACCTAACATGCGGCTTACTCAAACAAATATCTACATAAATATCTCTAAGACAAATATATCTAAAACTAAACCCCTGGCCCACTCGGCCACCCGGGTACATATATCCCACAAACTGGATGCCGGTGCAAGTGACAAGGGGGCCCGATGGACAGGGACTGGGAGAGACTTGCCGGTGGTCAGGATCGCAGGACAAGATGACACGCGTCAACATCGAGAAGTTGCGCTTTGAGAAGCGTGCAAGACGGTTTTCCGATTTGGGCCTCAAAACTGGTGGCGGTGGTTGGTGGTGCACGTGGCATCATCACGGAGCTTGCTTCGAGATGAAGCAAAGATGTGAAGCGTCCGATGGCATTCAGGCGATGAGGAAAAAGATAGATGGTTGTGCCCCCGGTGGTAGGTGGGTGTGTTATGTAGGTCAAGGGTAGAGTGGTCATGTGGATAATAGACCCTAGACCTATATAAGGAGAGGTGTGGCTAGTGGGAGAGGTGCCTCTTCCATTAGCCTTGTGTTAGGACTCTATTCAAAGTGCTAGGAGAGGACTTCATGTTTGAGAGGAGAGTAGTGGGTGTGTGAGAGACATCTCTTGCTCTTCCATATAGTGGGAGGAAGAGGGTGGCTTTCTAGCCTTGTACCTATGAATCTTGTAATCACCTTTCTATGATATGAGAAGTATTTTCATGCTCAAGATTTGCCTCTTCACTTGAATCCCAAAATTCCCTTTTTCTTATTTTTGGAAGCATTTTCGTGGTGATTTTCGATCTTATTTTTGGACGAGTTTTTGGCACGGATTTCTTGAGAAACTTCTTGCTAGGATGAGCTAGGATAATCCTCTATGGATCCTTGATAGAATTATTGGCTCTAGCACCTTCGATTTAAAGGATTTCTCAAGTTTCCCCTTTTTGGTGTTCTTGGCACGAGATCTGAAATTCGTGATGATTTCTTGAGCCAATTGAGTTGATCTCCTATGATTAGGGTCATGATGTGATGAGGATTCACTGGTCCAAAAATCGCATCATTTGGAGTTCGTTTGATTGAGTTTTGGAGAAGTTTTGAGAAGATCCCGAGAGATTTTCTGTTCTGTCAGGGTTCGACCGACACTGCCGATGACCAGGACCGGCACTGCCGATTGGTCCAGTCTGTAGGTTCCAGTGTGACGGCATCCCGCACCGGCACTGCCGATAGGTGGGACCAGCACTGCCGATGACGCGCACCGGCACTGCCAATAGACGTGACCGGCACTGCCGATGGCAGGGATCGGCACTGCCGATGGGAGTTCAGTTCTGAACTATTGAGGATTGCTTCTTCCCTTTTTGTTTCCGCTATGTTTCTTTTGTGTGGTTGATCACTCCTAGAGCTAGTACACCACAAGTTGGTGTGTGTAGTCTTGGTGATCGATTTAGAGGTTGGCTTGGGTTGTTTTTGGGATATAGGTCAAGTTCTCTTGGAGAATTTTATTTGGCTCCCATTCACCCCCCCCTCTGGTCGCCTTCTCTCCTTCACATATGATCAGAAATTTCTCTAGAAAGGGCTTGCACAAATGCAAGAGGGAATTTTAACTCCCATTCAGTACTACGATATGGTCGAGTTTTTTCATATGTCAGAATTTCTGCATAATTAGCCCATGTGAAGTGCCTCCCTGAGAATTACAGCTCCCTAAATTAAGAAAATTGATTATGACATTAAACAAGTTTAGCCAATGACTTTGAAAACTACTGATATTTTTTCTTAATGCATTACATATGATGTTAAAGTGCCCTCCAACCAATAGAGGTAAACCTCCGTCCCCACATGACCCAACCAATTCAGCAAGGAACTCATTCTTGAACTCATCTTGGGAGGCCCCATAAATGGTCATTATCACCCATTTGAACCCATCTTCTCTATTAGTAAGTCTAAACTTGATGAAAGAAATCTCCCATGACAAAGCAATCAACAATGAATTTAGATTTATCCACCCCTAAAAGGATACAGCCCGAGAGACCCCTAGGTGGCATCCAATGCCAAAAAAAAAAATGTCCAAGCCCGCCACAAATTAGATAGACACTTAGTCAAAATATTATGCTTGACGGTCTCAAGAATAGAGATAAAATAAAGATTATGCTCTCTAGTAGAATCAGATAAGAATATAGATAAAATCATGTGGTTGATTGGCTTGGTTCCCAACCAAGCGTCCGGAGCTCCTCATAGGCAGATTGGAAGGCACCCACCTAGGAAGCCACCCGACACCCTGTCCGAGCCATCACTAGCCAGACGCCTCGCGGATGAACACGGGACATGCAGCACTATGCTGCACCTGTTTCTACCCCAATGATTACTTTGCCATGAGGCGATGACCTTGACTTGACCTGGCGATGTTTTCCCATTACTTCACTATATCAGGAAAGGACATGCAAAAAGGAGGCCACAAGCCTGCTGCCACCTCATTAGAGCAGGCGGCGTAGCACGGGCATGACAAGACATGGCCGACCTGATCTCTGCAAGCGCGTGGCTTGCAGACCCCTCCAGGATGGACTGTGGCAGAGTCAGCACTCACCCATGGTGGTTGGGAGTCCACAATGACCCAGGTAATGATGAACACAACCAGTCAACCGTCATTGGAAGCATTTACTCCCCTTACAAGGTGCAATGTATCCATAGGCAGTGTTTAAAAAAGCGGTCATGTCATGCACTTACGCGACGCCTAGGTGTTGCGCGTTGCCTCAACGCGTCGCTTAGATGAAAGCAACGACGTCTACGTGGACGAGCACTTAAGCGTTTGAAAGTGGAACTACACGTGCATTTTGCCACTTTTCTTCATGGGCCAGCCAGGAAATTGTGATTTGAGGCCCGATACAGAATGAGTCTGTCGGTTGCCCTAGCTCCCCCCCCCTCCCCCCCCCCCCCCCCCCCCCAAAGCGTTGACTAAAATCGAGCGTCGCCACCAACGTTGAGCCTGACGCCGCGCCGTTTCTCATCGCCGGCGGTCTGCTCGTGGCCCCCTGCCTTCCGGTCTTTAGCTCTCTTCTCCCGTTATCCATCAGCCATGGCCATGGCAATCATGGCAGCGATGGACCCTCTACCTCTATGTAGGCCCGTTGGATCTTAAGCAGTAGCACCACCACCAAGTTGGGTCATCATCACCAGATCTCGAGCAGCATTGGATAGGAGCGGTAATAGTGCAATACTTTTTCGTCTTGTACTTGTACTATGTACTCATCATTGTTTAGTTCTAGACTTCTAGTTCTAGCGTTGCTTGCTTCTTGCCTATCTGCTTGTGCGTACTGCATAGTGCTAGGTGCCGACTGCTTGCTTGCTTGCACTATGCTTACTAGAAGCTTGATTTCAACTAGGATGTCTCCCGCTGCTTAAAACCCTGAGGTGAGTGCTCTAGCATCTTTTAAGAGGCAGTCAGATGATGTTGGTTGGAAGTATGGGTACTTGGCCGATCCAAATAATCAGAATGCAGTAACCTGCAAAAGGTGCAAGAAAGAGGTTAAAGGTGGAATTTATCGACTCAAGAAACATGTTGCTGGTGTTGGCAATACTTGTGGAAAATGTAGAGATGCTACACAGTTAAGAGAAGGATGGATGTGCAAAAGCTGTTAAAGCTACGCATGACAAGAACAAGGCCAAACGAGCTCATAATGATGAAGTAAGAAAGGAGGTAAATATTGGAGATGGCAATAGAGATGGATCAATTGCTTCTCCTGTTGTTGTTGATGATGAAAGTCAAGGAGCTGAGTATGTTGTCTCCTCTAAATCTACCAAGCTAGGTCCTATGGATAAATTTGTCAATCCTGTAGACCCTCCTAAAGATTGCACAACAACCCAAGCAAGGCGGCAACAAAGCATCAGTGTTGCCCTTTTCAAGGAAAGACTTTGGAAGGTGAGGTAATACCTTGCAAGATGGATGTATCAGTCAAGTAATACATTGATGCTGCTATATATTTTTTTACTTTCTTAAGCATGTAAAAATTTTACTAACTCTGAACGTGTATCTTTGCTGCAGATATTCCATTCAACGCCATCCAAAATGAGGCCTTCAAATGATTTTGTGAGGCTTTAGGGCGATTTGGTCCTAGATTTGAAATCCCTCCTCAATATGAACTTGGGGGAAAGTTGTTGAAGGAAGAGGTTGAAAGGACCAAGGAGCTGCTAAAAGCACTTGAAGAGGAGAGAGTCTTGACTGGTTGCTCCATCATGACTGATGCATGGTCAGATAGGAAAAGAAGGTCCATCATGAATGTGTGTTCACATTGCTCATTGTAGAATCAAAAGAGGCATCTGATGAGCCACACACGGTTGAGCTAAGATTTAACTATGTGGATGCGGCTATTGAGAGGCTGGGTGAACAAAATGTGGTGCAGGTGGTCACTGATAATGCTTCAAATAATATGGCTGCAAAGGAATTGTTAAAGGAAAAAAGACCAAGCGTCTTTTGGAGCTCATGTGCAACTCACACAATCAATTTGATGCTACAAAGTATTGGCACAAACCCAAAATTCAAGCAAACCATTGACAAAGCAAAGGCAACAACTGTATTTATTTACTCACATCATAGGACCTTGGCCTTGATGAGGTGATTCACTAAGAAGAGGGACATCATACGTTGTGGAGTGACTAGATTTGCATCAGCATACCTCACTTTGCAAAGCTTGTATAAGAAAAGAAATGAGTTAAGGAACATGACATGGAGTGACGAGTGGACAAAGAACAACTTGACCAAGGTTGGTAAAGGCAAGGTAGCCGGAGCAGCATTGGGTAGTAGAGCATTTTGGAATGGAGTTTCTCGTTGCTTAAAGGTTTTGGGGCCATTGGTTCATCTCCTTCGCATGGTGGACAGTGATAGGGCATCTATGGCCTTCATATATGGCGAAATCTTAAAAGCAAAGAAACTGATTAAAGAGGTCATTTTTGAAAACAAGGAGAGTGAGTACAAGCCTGTCATCGATGCCATGGATAAAAAAATGAAGAACAAGCTTGATGCACCGTTGTACTTGGCAGTCTACCTTATTAATCCTTATTACTCCTATGCTGATCGGGGCATATTTCTAGATGAAACTGTAATGGATGGGTTCTTCACTGCTGTTGAAACATTTTACTATTGTGATGGCGATAAGCAATCCTAAGTGATCAATGTGGACTTGGAAAAGTTCAAGAAACAAGAGGGATTCTTTGGAAAATTTGCAGCAAGACATGGATGCAAAGATATAACTTTCAGTCTAGGTACGCTGCTACTTGTATGTAACATGATATGTGCTGCTTAAATTTAATTTGGCTTGTCAAAACAATTATTTCCTCTAATATGCAGCTAGCTGGTGGGCTACTTATGGATGCCACACACCCACTTTACAAAAAAATGGCTATAAGAATTCTGGGCTTGAATGCTAGTGCATATGGTTGTGAAAGAAATTGGAGCACTTTTGAGGGTGTAAGTCTCCTCGCATTCTTTCAAAATCATACTATTGCCTAAATTTATATCCACCATTCTGAAATCTAACTTGTGATTGCCATTTTGTAGATACATACAAAGCAAAGAAATAGGCTGGATGTGAGCCACCTTGAAAATCTAGTGTATGTTCAGTTCAATGCAAGGCTGATGGAGAAACAAGAGAAGCATAAAGAGAACGGGAATAAGATTGATGTACTTCTTGTAAATGATGCTATTCATGTTCAAGATTGGCTAATTGAAGAAGCATATGGACCAGAACGTCCGGTAAATGTTGACGATGAAGAAGAAGACATCATAGATGTTTAATCAGGACTTGCATGGTCAATGATGGATAAAGAAATGCATGTCACTGCACCTCATCGGACAAGGAGAGTGAGAGAGCTATATGAAGATGATTTCAAATCAGATTCAGAAGGAGAAGTACATGTGGATGATGAGGAAATTGAGTATGAGGACGATGACAATGAAGTAAGCGTGGATCCACTGGATGATTATGGAGATGAGGATGTGCCTTAGCCCTTAGCACTTTTTACTTGCATTTAGCTTGTCACATTTAATATTTGCTAGCTTCTAATTCTTAGTTGTAACTTGTGAGTTTGTGACTATGAAGTATGAACCTATGGGTTGTGAACTAGTGTGACTACTGAAAATTGTTGGCATGCTTTTGCTTTCTTAATTTGCATCAATCTAGTGAACTGTGATGTTGTTGTTCTTCGGATTTAATAAGGTTGCCACTAGTTTTTGGTTTTCTCAATTTTTTAATTCTGCCATGGTGCTCTGTAGGACTACAAGAGTGGAAAAGGCTGGAGGAGGAAGGATGAAAGATTGGAAGGTGTACCAAAATTCAAAATAGTATGTATACATGAACTATATTCATCATTGTCAAATTTTATTTTTTAATACTCATAATAAATTATATATATATATATATATACTTGGCTCCGCTTTTTGAAAAATGCCTAGAAACGCCTAGGTGCCGCCTAGGCGGTCTAGGCGCTAGGCGGAGCTCCTCCGCTCGATTTTCTCCACCGCTTTTTTAAACATTGTCCATAGGTAGGCAAAGCCCTTAGCCAAGCAATCTATAACATGATGACATGTGTCCTGGGCGACTCATAGGCAAGACCATGGAGTGTGGAAGGGATGACGTCAAGCTCCTACTATAAGGAACCAGGCCGCCTTGACAACATGCATGACCCATAAAGGACCTTCCCAAGCAGGCTACAACCAACTCTCTGATCCATTGACCAGTCAAAAGACCGACATCTCTCTCTCTCTCTCTCTCTCTCTCTCTCTCCCTCTCTCTCTCTCCTTGTTCCATGTTTTTTCACCTTTCATGCTCCTAGCCACACACCATTGTAAGATCTTGAGCATAGACCCGGGTCCTGCCGCTCGATGCATGGCTCATTGTCGCTTCTCGACGGCCTTTTCAAGCACCAGACACGAGGAACACGGACTCACAACTCCACCACTAGATGCAGGGGCATGCCGCATTGAACCAGTATAAATCCTCGTGCCTTGCATTGCATGCTAGCACGAACACCAGATCAGCGTGGCAATTACTGTTTACAGGTTACAAGAACACTGACACGATGTATGCATTATCAATTGCTAATAAAATATAAAAAATATATTGTAATGATTTCATCATAGGTTGTTGAGTTTAGATGCTTACTATCATCATACAAATTTTAAGGTCCAAATATAGCTTGATGCTAAGAAACGGGAAAGACAACATTCAATAGCTTGAATTGTTTGAGAGTAAATTGAGCCATACTAGGGTGTTAAACAGACAAAGTGTATTGTTCAAAAGAGTAAGATGAAATTTTCATGTTTAAATTCAAGGGCTTTATGTATTCACCTTTTGTTTGCATTCTGATGTAGATTTAACAGCTCATGAAGATGCTACATAATCTCTACCAAAGGGACCCTTTGTGTTTATGGTGGTTCTCTCTCTTAGTATAAGCAGTTTGGACAAATAAGAATAAGTAGTTTTGCTAAACGGATTGATTGCTGATGCTATAATAAGCAATATAAGCACTATAAACAGTTTTGATACAATAAGCATTTATAAGCATTTTGTGTATAATCCATACCAAACGCACCCTATAGTTCATTCACACCAGCGACATCGTGTAGTCTCCAACAATAATCCGCCTCAGAAATAATAAAAAGACCAGTACGTATCAAACAAAGAAATAGGAAATCTATGTCATCAGTATTTTTCTTCAGTCCAACACGCCGGAGCCACGAGCCTAGTGCCACTGGTGCCACCACTAATTGTTTGCAGCCGAAGAAGCGGCAAGCCGTACCCGCAGCGCCATGGCATACTCGACCACCGCGTCGACATCCTGCAAGACCGCCTTGGCCACGTCGAGCTCGCAGAAGCGCTCCATCCACGCGGCCAGGAGCGGCGTCTTGGTGGCGTCGATGAGCTTGGTGCCCGTGAGCGGTTCGTTCGCCTTCAACCATGAGACCAGACCACCCAGGAGCACGTCGACGTAGCCGACGCTGTCGCCGCCGAAGAAGGCGCCCTTTCCACCGGAGCATTCCTTCAGTGCTCCCTCCAGCACCTCCACTGCCGCTAAGGTCTGCCGCGCCGCCTCGTCCCGCTCCTCGTCTGTCTTAACTCGGAACACAGGAGCCCATGAAGTCACCACCTGCAGTCGATTTCGCCATAGTATTGTTTACTAGCAGGCAAGCTAATATAGAACATAGAAGTTTGCAATACTGTGGAATCAAATGCGACAGGACACGTGACGTTAAGGTGTCAGACCTTATCTTCAATGTAAGCGGCCCAGAAGCGAGCGACGGCGCGCTCGTAGGGATCGGCGGGGAGGAGAGGCGTGCCGACGCCGGGAAAGGCATCGTCGATGTACTGCACGATGACAGAAGACTCGCAGATGGGCTTGCCATTGTGGATTAGCACCGGCACCGTCTTGTGCACCGGGTTGGAGCTGAGGAAGAGCGCGCTCTTGTTGCCGAGATCCTCCTCGACGTACTCGTACGGAAGGCCCTTGATGTGAAGCGCGAGCTTTGCTCTCGTGACGAACGGGCTCGCCCACATGCCCAGCAGCTTCAGCTCACCGTTGCCTCCTGCCATCTCCAACTATGGAAGGGTGGTTACGCTTTGCCTTGTTCCTGCGCCGCGGCGTGATGAGAAGGTTCGAGCTCTCCCGTGTTTTTCTGGGTGTTCTTTTTATCAGGGGTGACACAGCAGGATGCTGTTGGTTTTCGTGGTGGCACCAACTATACGTCACCCATGATGCTCGTGCTGATGATTTTTTTTCCCCATCGTTTGTCCATTCTTTTTCGCCAGAACAGATGCATCTTCAGATCTGGCAAGATCCTTACAACGAGTGGATTATTCTGAATACGTACCCAATCCGAATTTTTATAACGCTATAGAAATAGGACACCCATGCATAAATTTTGAAAATTCAAAGAAAACGTCTGGCCAGCATTGGAACCGTCGCTTTCGGTGTCAAGCCCGGCCTTGGAGGAGAAGCATATAGAGTCAAACGTACTCACGTGATTCTCTTGGGTAGTCACAATGCACTAAATGCTTTTACTCTCTTGCCTATTACTACTGCTAACCCAAATTCTCATGTGTTAGTAAATATTTTTCTCAGAACTACAGACAGAATTTATTTTCTCAGAACTACTGACAAATTCACATGTGTGATTCTCTTGGAGGAAAAAGGAAAGATCACTCAAACAATAAAAAATATTAGTGAATATTTTCTCAGAACTACTAACAGTATTTTAGAGGTAGTTTACGAATTGCGTAATCTTACGCTCTATTTGCATCCACTGAGATTCTAAGGAGTGGCAGATCCAGGAATTTAATTATGGGGATACAAACTTAAATAACACGATTCACTATAATTCAATCGTTCATTTGTGAGCTTGGAAAAAAAGGATGACCGTCATGGTTACTGTTTTTTTTTCCTCTCTAGTGAGCATTTGAACTCAAAACACCAATGGTTAACAAGCTTTACACATGTATAACATGCTAAGATGTTTAAATACTTGATCCGCCCCTGTCCGTGAGGCAACTAAATATGGCAGATTTTTTTCGGATTCTAAGTCCATGTTTAGATCCATTGAGATTTTAAGAATCCATATTTTATAATCTGTAAAGCCTCCAAACAGGACAAATTGTTTTATTCTAAAATCTAGAACTCTAGATTTTATGAATCTCATAGTCTGGTTATACCCAGCTAGTGTGAGATTTTATATGTCAAAAGACTTATTGTTCTTCAGATTTTAAGAATTTGATTGGTATCCAAACACCACCACCCAGATTTTATTTAGAATCCAGAATCTAAAATTTTAAAATAAAAATTAGATTTTAAGAATCTGAACTAGATCCAAATAGGCTTAAAATCTAGTCCTCCAGATTTTAAGAATCTCATAATCTAGTTAAACCTAACTAAAATTAAATTTTATATTCCAAAAGATCCACTACCCTTCGGATACAAGAATTTGATCTGGTATACAAACACCACCATAGGATTTTAGTTAGGATCCAGATTCTAAAATCTTAAAATAAAAGTTAGATTTTAAGAATCTGAACCTGATCCAAACAAGATCTTAATAAAAAAAATTGTAATAAATAGGTGACGAATAAGAAGATACGATAATGATTAAATTGTTTACCATATTAACATTCTGAATTAATCAGACTAATTATTTGACTTCAGGAAAAATAAGAATTTTACTAATTTTTTCCTAATATTTCTTTCAATCTAATAAAATGTTGGCTAGTAGAAGCATATATCTAATATCAGATCTACTCACCAGTAATTCTGAGAAAACACTGGTCGTTATTTTAGATAACAGATCCGATCAGATGGGTTCCTCATGAGGAGCTCCCAGGCATCCGATTTTGAACAACGGCGGCTGCCAATGCTGCTTGGGGGGATATATTTTTTTTTTAACTCATTGTGTCCAAAAAATCATTTTTATGCCAATTTCCTTAAAAACAAATCATGCCATGGAAGATAAATTGGGCTTGCTGTTACAAAAAGCACCCTGAACTTCAGATTATAGGATGGAAATGCTAACATTCTAGGATGGATAGAATGGAGGTGGTACTATGATATTGTTCCAACAATCCATTTTGATGTTGTACAGTTCATCTAAAAACTATTGGTGCCAATTATTAGCAACTCGTTAAAATGAAGACCACCCTCCTCATTATTGTGTATCTGTGTTCTGCGGATCTACATATGTTTCTTTCCCTTTCCGACCCAAATGACCTTCATATCATCGAGCTGGTTTTAGTTGGTTGCGGCAGAAGCTGCAGCTCGTGCCTGCTTCATCTTACTGTATTCGATCAAACTTTCAACACTTGGTAAAACTGACTTGGCTGCATCCAACGCGCCAAAGCTCTCCATCCATGATTTGAGGAGCGGGCTCCTCGTTGAATCAAAGATCTTGATGCCATAGTGAGCCTCAATGTAATGTACCACCGGTATCATGCCCCCAAGAATGAGATCCAAGTAACCTACACTGTCACCCCCAAAGAATGGCTTCCCCTTGGAGTATTCCCTGAAATCCAGCTCTAGGGTCTCAACCGATGTGTACGCTTGCTTCAGTGCATTGGCTTTCTCCTCCTCGGACTTGGCTCTGCCCCCATGAAAAACCGAGGCGAACAGCTGCAGCATATGACTTGCATCTATCAATAAATTTGACCAGACACCATTGATGAATGCAAATACAAGAGTGCAAGATGCCATGACTAATAGAAACGCCAGCAACGGGTGAAATCCTACTGCCATGTCATCAATGTTGGAATTAACCTCGGTCTGGTCTAATTGAGCCATCAGGCCTAATACTAATCCTACTCTAATCCCTATGAGCTACTTTTGAGTGGGAGGTAAAGTCAGCCCACTTAAGGGCCCGACCCCATGTCTACAGTACTATATAACTAAAGCGAGACCCGTAGGTTTCCTTAATCATATGTTAATCATAAGTTCAGCCGTCAAGGGTGCTTCTAAGCTTGACCTATCCAATCACTAAGGTGCTGGAAGGCGTGGAAGACTGGTGTCCCTGGTTCTACATCAATACACGGCTGTTCTGCCACTTCTACTTCATCTACTTCCTCTGTGATGGCTAAAGGTCTGCTTCAACTATACTACCACAGGTCTTAGGAAGAGATCATTATGACTGGTAAGTCAATTAAGCAACAGTTTTAAGTTTTTTGGGTGTGATCTCTGTTAGACTAGTGATCCTGTTAAGTAGATGATTAAATTGGTCTAACAACCAAATGTTATCATGAATGAGCACTTAATTAGTTAGTCGGCTATCTCGATTTGAATATTTTATTAGTTAATGTAAATCACCAGCTATTGGTTGTACTCTATTAATTTTCTTGAAACAAGGGCTGCAGCCGACTTCACGCTAGCGATTTATGAAGCGCTGGCTCTTTTCTCTCTCTTTATTCTCACTCTGCCAGCTAGAATGTTTTCTGATATGGACATCTATTTAGCCTGCTGACTAGGACTTACTATATTTGCTCTGAGGTGAGGTGACAAGTGACGTAGCTAGTACTCCGGTATGGAATTATTGATGTTAGGACATAGAGGTTAGTTCAGTTTTGTGCTAATCACTCTATCTGAACGACATCAATATTCAACCGGAGAGAAATATAGAGTATTATTACCTTGTCATCAATGTAGGCAGCCCAAAATCGAGATGTGGCACGTTCGTAGGGGTCCATAGGAAGGAGAGAATGGCCTGTATTCCTGAAGGACTCGTCGATGTATTGCACGATTAGCTGAGACTCGCAGACGGGCCTGCCGTTGTGGATGAGGACTGGCACCTTCTTGTGCACCGGGTTGGACTTGAGGAGCAATTCACTTTTCCTGTTGTAGAGGTCCTCTTCCTCAATGTTCTCGTAGCTTTGGCCTTTGAAGCTAAGCGCGAGTTTCACCCTGATAACAAACGGGCTCGCCCATGTGCCTAGCAGCTTCAGGTCATCACCTCCTCGATCCATTCTCAGCTTTATGCTAAAAGGATTCAACTCCTTTTCTGTTTTGTTTTTCTGTGTTTATGGATGAATGGGAGGAAGAACTGAGTATATATATATATATATATATATATATATATATATATATATATATATATATGCAAGGGCGTGGGGGATGTCATTCTCCATGGCAACTACATTAACAAGGAAGTGGCAATTGCATATGGACTTCCATTGGTTCTCAGAACATACGACTAGTTCAGATTAATAAAGTATACAAAGTTCAAACACACGTCACTGAGTGGTAAACCGTCAAAAGGTGCAGAGAAAGTGCTCACCTGCATGCTAATGCAAACCTAACTCAATTACTGACTAGATTAGTTGATATTATATAATTATTCTTTCTAGTGTTGTAGCAGACTAAGCAACGTGTACAACTTGAAAACGATTGAGATTTGTTCAACTCCTTGAAGGACAAGCCATGGAAAATGGTATACAAGTCAGCATATTTAAGGCCATTGAGAAAGTAGCCTAAGATCCCAAAATATATAAGAGTATCTTTCTGAGGCAGAGAAATTTTTTAAAAAATATCATTGAAATGCAAAATATGTTGTCATCCAATTGATTGCTAAATTAACACCATCAATGCATTTCCATGGGCCATAAATAAGCATATAAAAATCATAATCAGTTGGGAAGTAAATATAAGATGCTCAGTGAAAAAAAGATGATATGATAAATTCCCATACCTCCCGCTACTAGGTCTAAAGGATAAGTGTTTTAAGCTTTAAATCGAAGCAACTATAAACATCAGCCGTGGTTGAATCGGTTGTGAAGGAGGGATGGTCTGGCACGAGGATACCGGGGCGTGTGATGAAACTGAAAGCAATAAAAGAATTGGATGCACACTTTTAAGATTAGGTAAGATGCATACAGCTAGAAGATTTTTCTCTTTAATACATCCATCATGTCAAACAGAGAGTTTCTGAGAAAAATTAAATAAGTAGGGTGGCAAGAAAAATATTGGGATATGTGGAGAACCCATGGCACTATACATTGGGATAATGTGAACTAGTAAGGTGACCCGCGCTATAGCGCGGCTAGTTTTTTGTGGCTAAATACATAAAAAATAATAAGTATATTCTAATTGAATTTAATTATATACTATATCATATTATCTATTTTTTTTATTTCACATTCATTGTTAAAATTGACCACTGTATAAACTCGTCATACTTTTTCCTTTTTCTTTTTAGCATCCTCAAGTCATCCATTCATGTTATGACTTACTCAACAAATAGTAGAAAATAATTTTTTTAGGTGGAAATGCATCATTGCAATTAATTAATTTGGTAAAGCAATATTAAGTTGTGTTTCACGGTAATATTATACAAATATAATCCAGTATTTAGGTAGAATCGATTACTTATTATGCAAAAATTTTGTATATCAACATATATAACACTATACATCACTTTTTGATTACTGGTCACTCTCTTTGGTCGAGAGTTGTTTCCGCCACGTGTTACCATTTCCTTACTCCCCACGTCTGCTCATCATGCCACTTGGTTTATTTTTGTAGCGACTCCTTGTTCGCATGGCCTTCTTATTGACCCTATTGACCAAGCATCAACTCTCTCGACAGCTTGTAACACAACTTAGTTTGTCATCACTCTAGCATGTTGTCCTTCATGATAGATCCCCTCTTTATCACCCTCTTGTCCCTTTGACCAAGAGCTATTGCCGCTACACATCATCTCTCTTGCCTACTCGTCGTACCGCTTGGTTTGTGCTAATGCAGGAGGTGTCTTGGGTGCCATCAAGCCATTGATCATTGATGCTTTCCTCTGTGCCGAGCCGAGATGCCTTTGTCTTAGTCATCTTCTTCCTGAAAGCGCGTACAAACCCACCCTCTATGATGCCTGATCATTGTCTAGTTTGTCACCCACGAAGAGACACTTTCATCATGCTTTGTCTCTCTCACCTAATCTCGGTTGGTCATCACCCTAAGTGATGGATAACATTCTTGTTGTCTCCTCTCTTAAGCCATGTGTTAGCTCTCTCTCTCTCTCTCTCTCTCTCTCTCTCTTGATCATGGTCCCAATTAATAGATAACCTCTTGTTACCCCTCTTGACCAGGAGTCAATGCCATCACCCATTGGCTCCCTCACCTTCTCACCACGTCACTTGATTGGCCATTGTCTAAATCTATTATTATGCTCAATCACCCTCCTGTGACATCCCCTTGCCTACTTGTTGTGTCACTTGGTTGGTCCCCCCCCCCCCCCCCCCCCCCCCCCCCCGCCCCCAGCTTGTTTTTTGTCACCGTCTAGCTGGTCGTCGACCCAACTCATTCTCTACTTGTCACTCCTCGCATGTTATGTGCTGCACATAAGGGTTGTCCCAGCCCGTTTATGGGCATGGTAGTCGCATCACTCAGCTGGTCGTGTTATCCAGCTCACATGTTTATCATCACGTAATTTATTTTTTCTTTGCCATTGTCTGACTGAAGTACTTGCTCTCTATGTAGTATGATATATAAAATATGGTTACTATTACTACTACAACCCAAGATATTGAGTTACATCTATATAATCTCTATAGTAAGCTACATGATTTCACACCTAAACTATTAGATTGATTTAGTTACCAAATATCAGATAGGCTAAATAGTTATTTAATATTACCTCTCACATCTAGCTAAATATTCATTTATTTAATCATATATCTAACATGGATCTTGCAGTTTAATCTAGACCCTCATATAATTTATTTTTTCTCAAAAATTGTTTCTATTAATTATTCTAATTTTTATTTCTCTCTTTCCGACTCTTTGCTTCGATCTACCATTCAATCTCCATAAAAGCTAATGATTAATAGTTTGTATTTTTTTACAAAAACCATCGGAAAAGAGTGAGATTAGGGTGGGTGGGAAAATAAGATTTCTTTTATATTTTTTATTAGTCTGAATTCATATATTTATTGATTTATTTTAATATTTTAATTAGAGTTGGATATGGATTGTTGATTTTATCTAGACCAAAAACAAAATTGAATTGGAACCACGGAAGTCAATAGGAAGGAGAAGGAAGATTGGGATGGGTGATAAAATCAGATTTGTTTTTCCTATTTTTTGTTATTTCAAATTTATATATTTATTAGCTTTATCTTTTTTAATTGAAGTTGGACACGAGCTCTTTAATTTTATCTACACCGTTAAATCTTCATAAAATTTAACGATCCACGTCTTCTCTTTTTTTAGATTAGCGTGGTAATTTCGTTGTGTTGAGAGCGAATGTGGTGGTTTCTTTTGACTTTCAAATAAGAAGATAATAGATAGATATATTAATAGGAATAAGTGGGGTAGCAAGAAAATTCTTGGATGCCAGGGTCATCTCAATTCTCAATAGTGAGCCGGTCTAGTTGCTTGCATCTGCAGCAGCAGCTTTGGCCTCCCTCGTGTTCGCGTAGTCCACTAGCCTGCTGATGTCCGGCATGACAGCCTTGGTTGCGTCCAGCTCGCCGAAGCGCTCCACCCAATTTGCTAGTAGAGGGCACCTGGAGGCATCGACGAACCTGATACCATGACGCGCCTCAGCAGCGTGCACAAATGCGAGAAGACCACCAAATGTGATGTCCAAGTATCCCACGCTGTCGCCACCGAAGAAAGGTTTCCCCATGGAGCACTCCTTGAAGGCCGCCTCTAGGGTCTCGAATGCTGCAAAGGTCTCCTTCAACCCCTCCACCTTTTCCTCCTCTGTCTTGGCCTTGCTCGTCTCCAGCCACGTGGTTAGCAACTGGAGCACACATATCAGAGAATAAAATTAGGATGTTATTCATAGGATGCAATTGAAAAACAGGGACATTTGGGGCTAGTAACAAGTTAGTAACCTTGTCATCAATGAAGGCAGCCCAGAAGCGCACCAGGGAACGCTCATAGGGATCGGCGGGGAGGAGAGCTGGGCTAGTGGAGCTAAAAGCCTCATCGATGTATTGCACGATGATCTGCGACTCGCAGATTGGCTTGCCATTATGGATGAGCACAGGAACTTTCTTGTTCGTTGGATTGGAGCTAAGGAGGAGATCGCTCTTATTTCTGAGATCCTCCTCAACATACTTGTAGCTCAGACCTTTGAAACTCAGTGCAAGTCGGACACGCAGAACGAACGGGCTCGCCCACATGCCAAGCAGCTTCAACTCATCACCTCCTCCGGCCATTAAGCTTGTATTTTTTACACGTTTGCAGGTTTTGTGTTGTTTGTGTTCATTGATATGAGTGATAAGAGATATATATATTCCCGTCATGTGTTGCTATCAGTTAGGTACCGATGGAGCTATCAAATGCATCATCCATGACGCTTGCAATGCACTTGCGGTTCGGAATTTCTTGAACCACTTACTCATGTCGGTCAGTTCGCAAAACCTAGATAGCCATGCAGATGGTCAACATATGGTTTATGACACGCACATGGCAGTATGGCACACGAGTGTTGAACAGAACAAACAAAATAATAGCGACGTGGACCATCTGGAGCAATTTTCAGTTGTAAATCATGGAAACAAATATCAAGAGTCACTACAGTTCCTCTGGAATGACCTATTAAACACAGGACTTCTTTTATTTTATATATATATATATATATATATATATATATATATATATATATATATATATATATATATATATATATTCATTATGTAAGATTTTTGCAGGTCAAATTTAGATATTTTTGTCCTTTGACTAGAACCATTGGCTCTCAAAGGAGTGATAGAAGCAGTGGTTTTTGTTTAGAAAATGAAAATAGTTTACAGCCACTGTTAGTTATCAGCATGGAATAGTCAAACGGTGCGATGTTAGTTATCAGCATGGAATAGTCAAACGGTGCGAACACTGCCAAAACACATGCGTCCTCTGGACGTTTATGCAGGAAAAAGACAGGTCTTCTGTACTATTCAAACTCGGCGAGCTATGCAAAGTCTAGCCGCCTTCTTTATTATTCAGCTAACAGACACGATAACACCGAGAACATTCAATCTGTATTGTTTAGAGATACCCATATCTTTCATCTCCAATTAAAATGTCGGCAACGTCGCCGCCTAGGAAATTTTAATTGTTTGAGGCTGCAGCTGCCGCCTCGGCCTGCCTCATCTTGGCGTACTCCACCAACTTGTCGGCATCTGGCAGGACCTTCTTTGCTGCGTCGAGCGCGCCGAAGCGTTCCATCCATGCGTTCAGGAGCGGACTCCTATCCGCGTCGAAGAACCTGAATCCATAGAGCTTCTCACCGGCGTGCGCCCACGAGATAAGGCACCCGAGCGTGATGTCCAAGTACCCGACGCTGTCGCCGCCGAAGAAGGGCTTGCCCTTGGAGCAATCCTTGAAAGCTCCCTCCATATGTTCCACAGCTACAAGCGTTTGCTTCAGCCCCTCTGCTTTCTCTTCCTCTGTCTTGCCTCTGAACGACTGTAACCAAGACGCCAAGAGCTGCAACCAAGACATTTATCAAAATTTCTTTCAACGGCAAACAGATGCAGTTATCATACAAGAGGTGAAAACAGGAGCCACTACTCTACCTTGTCGTCGACGTAGGCGGCCCAGAAGCGAGCAATGGCACGCTCGTAGGGGTCGGTAGGGAGGAGAGTGGGGCCAGTGCCGGCAAAAGCCTCATCGATGTACTGCACGATGATCTGTGACTCGGAGACTGGCTTGCCGTTGTGGATGAGCACGGGAACCTTCTGGTGCACCGGGTTGGAGGTCAGCAAGAGCTCGCTCTTGTTCTTGAGGTCCTCCTCCACGTTCTCGTAGCTCAGGCCCTTGAAGCTGAGGGCGAGTTGAACTCGCAGAGCGAAAGGGCTCGTCCAGGTACCAAGCAGCTTTAGCTCGTCACCGGCCATTTTCTTACTCTGCGTTTGAATTAGTTCTTCTAACTTGTGCTTGTCCGCTGTGCCTCGTCAGTGGATCAGGAGGATATATTTATATACTGCTTGGGTTGTGGCATGGATCTAGCTACTGCATCATCCATGATGCTTGCATTGATGTGCATCATTCGTGATGCTTGCATTGATGAGCATCATCCGTGATGCTTGCAGTGGTGGAATCATGTGGCATGTGCTGATGTCGCAGGATCGAGATTGTCTGGAGCCACTTAAGTTAGTGGTAACGAGACCGCCATTCATGCCGTTGCTCCCGTCAGGACTTGGACTCAAAGTATACACACCGTACCTTTGAATTTAGAGATAATATAAGCAGGCAGCGTAATTAGTGCATGTTTAGTACAATGGCCCGAAAAGCAATGCATAAAACCTGTCCTTTTAGACCGGGCGGGCTGATCCAAAAGACAAACACATAAATAACAAAAGAAATACTATTTCAAATGGAACGAATTACATATTACGATAGATAATTTATGATTACATGATAAATTAATAACATCAATTCTCATGTTGTTACTCCATGAATTTATCGGTATTGACAATAGAAGTTCAAAATGTTGGAGTTTAATTAAACAAACAAAAAATTGTTTATGGAGAGATATGATACTAATTAAATAAGTTGTCTATTTTGTAGGGATCATAGAATTTCTTTATCTATGGATTATAATGGATCGTGACATAATCTCTATCAAACACCTCAAACTCAAAGTAGCTTGTGCCTAAAAGCACCCATAAGTTGTTTCTAATTTTGAACTAGAAACTAGAAGCTAAAAATTAGTAGCTTTTACCAGGTTGGGCCCCATCTGAAGTATAAATAAAGCCATCTTCAAATTACCTGCAATGCCACTGATAAGTTATTTTTTGCAAAACAGTTTTCTCGGTAAGCATGACCAAGTCAAAATAATTCAGGAAAGTGGCTCTGGTTACGCATATAACCAAGGATGAGCTTGCGTGAAGATATCACGAAATGGGTCTCAGACATATCATAGTCCAATTTCTCATGTTTAGTTTTTTTGTCCTTTTTGTTTTATTTTGGTTGTGTTAACAATTGGCTTTTCCTTTTAAGTATATACAATCTGAACACCCTCTGGTCCAGTTCTTTCAAAAAGAAATGTTGCTTCCTCATATAATTCAGAGCAAAAGTATTTTTCCTATAATCTAGAGCCCCACCAAACATGCTCAAAATATACTTAAAAAGTCCTTCGCTTTTGGTTATGATGCCAAACAAAATACTTTGGTTTTGTGTCTCAAGTAAATTAAGTCCTTTGCTTTAGGTTATCTATTATTTTGGTGCTTCCCGTTAAAGACATGCTAAATGCTATAGAGTGTGTAATGTGAATGAACTGAATGTGCTGATGGTAGGTTTCGCTCTGGTATTCTCTATATGTCCTATGCTAAAACGACATCTAAAAAAGACCAAAGAAGTAATTGGCTGGTGGACTGATGACTCTGACTAAGTCTTCTCTGAAGCTTAAAAGAAGTCTTCTCTTTGTAGGGACGGTTTCGCTTACCCCAATAATATTTTACCGATGTACTATAATCTGTCTATATATTGTGATATCTATATGCTGACGGAACCGTGTTTTGCATTTCCTCTCGAGTTGGTGGGTGTAATAACTGATACCGAGCAATCTGCCACGATCCAAGACAGGAAGCCCATAATCCTTATCAGCAAACTCTTTTAGTTGAGCTAATAATTGGTACAAGTAGTGTTAGGGGTTCTGATGAGTTTATTCTTCGTCGACACAATCCACAAAATAATTAGCAATTATATATGAGATGAAATGGATATAATTAATCATGGATGCATTGCAAAGACCCAGCTCACCAGGAATGAACATCTGATTATGCACATTACAAAACATGAATTAGTGTGAGCGAAGTAAATGTGATATATGCCGACATAGAAACCAAAGCTTATTGTGGCAACAGTACAAAGACACCACGCAGAAAACGATGCCTATCATTATTTTTTTTCCTAGCCAGCTGACATGATGATGAGAGCGGCATTGCAAGACACGTCGTCGCCTTGCCACCACCGGTTCAATTGCCTCCGGCATCCGCTGCAGCTGCAGCCTCTGCGGCCTGCCTCTGCTTGGCGTACTCGACCAGGCTGTCCACGTCCGGCAGGACGGCCTTGACCGCTTCAAGCTCGCCGAAGCGCTCCAACCACGCCTCCAGGAGCGGGCTCCTTGTGGCGTCAAAGAGCCTCACCCCATGCAGCAGCTTCTCTGCGGTATGCAACCAAGCGACCAGGCCTCCGAGCGTTACATCCAGATACCCCACGCTGTCACCGCCGAAAAAGGGCTTGCCCTTGGAACACTCCTTGAATGTTTTCTCCATGTTCTCTACCGCCATGAGCGTCTGCTTGAACGCCTCCGCCTTCTCCTCTTCCGTCTTGGACTTGCTTGACTGTAACCACGATGCAAGGAGCTGCAAAACACGCATTTTGGACTTTATCAGATCAGCATGCAGATAGATCATAGATGCAGCTGCATTGTCATGAGCCTGGTGCTGGTGGTGAGGTTGTACATTGTCGTCAACGTAGGCAGCCCAGAATCTAGCAACGGCTCGTTCCAAGGGGTCGATCGGCAGAAGAGAGGGGCCGCTCCCTGCAAAGGCCTCGTCGATGTACTGCACGATAATCTGCGAGTCGCAGATCGGCTTGCCGTTGTGTAGGAGAACGGGTACCTTCTTGTGCACCGGATTAGAGTTGAGGAGCAGCTCACTCTTGCCGCCGAAGATGTCTTCCTCGACGTCCTCGTAGCTCAGTCCCTTGATGCTTAACGCAAGCTTCACCCGCAGGACGAAAGGGCTCGCCCACAAGCCGAGCAGCTTCAGCTCATCACCTCCTCCAGCCATTTTTTTTTTGTGTGGTCTTTACTTGTCAAGAGGAACTATATATATAGTTCTGAGGTAGCGGGATCGGGATGTATATACCTCATCGATCAGTACATCATCCGTGATGTTTGCATGGTTGTATGGATGCTAGGGGATTATTAGGATTTTCCGCAGCTACATACATCATTTGGTGGGCTAGTGACAAATTGAAAGGGTCTTCGACTAGTGTCACTATGGGAAAATTAATCTTTGTTGTATATCTAAAATTTTATCATGTGTTTTATTGACACATGATAAAGATGGGTGTTTGTCGTGTGTCAAGAAAAACACAAGGTAAACACCCTCTTTACTGAGTGTTTTTTTCTAACTCTCGGTAAAATATAAATAAATTATATTTAAAACCATAAATTAATTAAAATAAAAAAATTAAACTATAAAGTTGTATAACTTTTAAATACTTACAACTTTTATTTTGATCATTTATTCATTACTTAATTTAATCAAAAATATTGTTCATAAAATCTAATAGTCTTATATAGTTTTATTAAATATTCGGTGATACATATAAGATTTGAAAACAATGTTAATACTACTTTGTCAAATGAATAAATGACCAAAATAAAAGTTATAGATCTTAATAAGTTATACAACTTTATAGTTTAACACTTTTTTATTTGAATTAATTTACTCAATAAAAATCACATTGAAATATTTACAAATAGATCTTTGTCAAGTGTTTTTCTCTTGACACATTGTAAAGATGGTATTTGTCGTGTGCCCGATATAAGACACACGGTAAATATGATATTTACCGTGTGCCCAATATAAGACACAAGTAAAGAAATAAAATATAAAAAAGGCGAATACGGGTTGTAACCACAAATCAATGTGTGGTGTAGTGGTAGGGGACTCTACACGCGAAGGTGAGGTCTCGGATTTGAATCTTGATGGGTGCACTTTACGCATAGCGCGCGAAAAACACCATGACTTATGACGGAGACGGGCGGGCGGGATTATTTTAACACACAGCAAAGAGCCTTTATCCTGTGCCAGATAGAAGGCACACGGCAAAATCGGCTTTGCCGATGAATTTTTTATCGTGTGAGCTATGCCGTGTGTAACACACGGCAAATACTTTGCCGTGAGTATTTAGGTCTTTATCGTGTGTATTGGGCATATGACAAACTTGACGTTTTTCGTAATGTGTGCAAGTCCCATGTAAAAAAGTTTTAGTGTACAAATAAAGATGATAACATAAATAAACTAACTTAACCACGCCATCCGTCCACGTTTTATACTGGCGCAAGGAGGAGAAAATCCTCTCGCTCGTACATGTTATATTTTATTGGGTGTTGCAATAGAGTAAACAATGTTGGACTTTGGAAGATATGTTCAGCTTCTTGGAGAGGAAGCCTGAGAAGAAGTCAATGGCTCATGTGATTGTCCCCAAAGACCCCAAGCCTGCCGTTCATACCTGAAGTTGCTTCCATCTTCGCATGGGACTGGCGTGCCAGCGAGAACCTTTGACCATTAGCGTACGCAGGTTCAAGTGCTGGACCAAGCATAAAAAAACGAAGCTAAGCCCGAAGCCTTATCATGAAGCACTCACTTCGTGTAGTATTATATAATACGGAAATTACATTCAATTGCTACGTCCATTGTACGTGAATTTGAATTTCTGACACATTGAACTATGAAAATCATAATTTGACACATTGAATCTACCTCCATATATTAGTTAAATAGCTAATTTGACACACTAAACTATGAAAAACAAGACGAATGGTCAAACAGAATTAAAAAAGTCTTTTAACAATAATTTTGGGATAAAGAAAATAGTATTATTTCAATTACATTAAAGGAGCGTACCATTCCACTTATTTTTGCTAAGTTGCCTTCAATCTAATAACCACTTGCGAAGGACTTTAATTTACTTTGTAGAAGCACAACACTTCAACTGGTGACAATACTTCCAATCCGAACTACACCATTTGGGTGAGAAGTGACAAAAATATCAGTCAAACTACACAAATATTTGGGTGAGTACACTTTCAATCCGTATTTAGCATTTGTCAAATTAAAGGGAGGGCAATGTATAAGTTTATCATTTTTCATATATAATTGGGCTCGTGTAAAGACCACACATGAATCATTTTCTGTTTTTTTTTAGTGCTCTCTGTTTGTGTACATCACTCTCATTTTTCAATGTACTTCCGGAGCTACTTGTGGGCGTTGTAGTCTATATTATGTCTCCATGAAAAGATATATTGAATATTGCATATGCGAAAGGGTTTGTAGTCTAGTGGTTACAAGCGCCTCGGTAGCATCTCAAGTCCTAGGTTCGACTTCCTGTGGGAGCGAAATTTCTAGGATTTAACGGCATTATGTTTTCAGTGGTAGATGACGTTCCTGTCGACAGCGAGGTGTCAGTAGTGACTTCGTCAATTCAGAGGATTTGCCGGCTCAGTCTTCAAAGATGCTTATAGGGGTAGAATTTGTGTATGTGTATTTATTGTTATAAACCGATGCCACTAATACGATAAAAAATAAAGAAATCAAATCACATAGGACACGAGATTTAACGTAGAAAATCCTCCCAAAACAGAAGAGAAAAAAACCACAGACGTCAGCCAATAAAACTTCACTATCAAGAGTTAAGGTTATAACACCGACGAGATGACGACGGCTTAAAAAAGACAATAATTATAGAGTAAAACCCTAAACGAGATTATGTACCGTACCGCGGGGGGGCCAACTCCCGACACCTCCCTCTAAGCATACTTGGGTCGGGTTTAATGGGTCACTTCTTCCTCCGCTTCGCTACGGCCTAAGCCACCGGCAACGGGTCTCGCTTCGCTCCGTAAGAAGTCGGTCTTTATTTAACAATAAATTTGGAACATAACTCAACATTTATAGAGTGATTGTGTGTTGTGAGTATCTAAGTTGTACTGTATAATTAAAAAAAATATTGAATATTGCACATGTACGAAGCCACATATGTACTGCAGTCTATATCGTGTACAACCGAGAAAACATTACAAAAAATATTATTTATTGAACTAACGCGACGATACATTCTTTATTTTCCTTTTCAACAAAAGCAGAAACAGAGAACAGGGGTCTCCTCGGACGTCCCTTCAATTGCTTGCGCCGGCGGCCTCAGCCGCGAGCTTTGCCTGCATCATCTTGGCGACCTCGACCAGCTTGTTCACCTCAGGGATGACCGGATCGACCGCCTCGAGCGCGCCGAAGCGCTCCGCCCACGCCGCGAGGAGCGGCGTCTTGGCAGGATCAAAGGGATTGATACCGTACAACTCCTCTGATGCGCGAACCCATCCGAGGAGGCCGCCGAGTATGACGTCCACGTACCCCGGGTTGTCCCCGCCGAAGAAGGGCTTCCCCTTGGAGCACTCCCTCAGTGCTCCCTCCAGGTTCTCCACCGCGACGGCAGACTGTTCCTTCCCCTCTGCTCTCTCCTCTTCAGTACTGCCTCTCGAAGTCTTAGTCCAAGAGGGCAAGAGCTGCACAACCACAGGAGAAGTCCGGCACCATGTAGAAGAGTTCCTGATGCAGTGAAGCTAGACATCGATTCGAAGTTCTGAGGTGATGCGTACCTTGTCGTCGATGTATGCGGCCCAGAAGCGAGCAAGAGCACGCTCATAAGGGTCGGAGGGAAGGAGGGAGAGGCCTGTGCCTGCGAAGGCCTCGTCAATGTACTGGACAATGACTGTGGACTCACAGACGGGCTTGCCGTTGTGAATCAGCACGGGGACCTTGTTGTGAACGGGGTTGGACTTGAGGAGGAGCTCGCTCTTGTTCTTGAGATCCTCCTCGACGTACTCGTAGTTCAGGCCCTTGAGGCTGAGCGCGAGTTTCGCCCGCAGAACGAAAGGGCTAGCCCACATGCCCAGAAGCTTCAGGTCCTCTGCTCCGGCCATTGCTAATGCTTCTAGATCTCAACTGTTGATTGTCGCTTGTGCTTCTGCTGCGTTCTTGGTGTTGAGTCGGGAGAAGGCCGGCCAAATATATAGTACTCCGATATTAGTTCTATATTACAACGCACGCAGAGCATCCTCGGCTGAGATGTAGGAATAATCCAGAAGCCCTAGTACTTGTACGACAATCCAAGAAAATGTGAGAATAGTTCCCTGCCAGTCTGTATCCATTTGAACGTTCGGTCAACAGTTGACCTCAAGAAATGAAAAATAATGTCAATAATTCCAAGAGACCTCACGTCATTGTCGATCGACGCATTTCTTTGTGAGTTTGTATGCTCTGCATCACGGCAAGAAATTCGAGATGCTGTTCCCCTTCCGCGTCACATAGTGGAATGACATAACCAATGAGTCTACTACTCAACTTTGACCAGAACTTCTGACACCAGCCCGGTGATGGAAGGTCCGGAGAAGGTGCGAGTGTGATAAGGCCAGTCTTAATGTAAGAAATGTCATATTAGTAAGAGTGTGTTCGTTTTTACCCCTCTAATTTTTAGACCTGTCACATCGAATATTATAATACTAATTAGTAGTATTAAATATAGATTACTGATAAAACCCAATTCATAATCCTCTCTCTGAATGACGAGATAAATCTATTAAAACTAATTAGATCATGATTAGATAATGTGATGCTACAGTAAACAAATTTTTAATGATGACTTAATTAAGTTTAATGAATTTGTCACGTTGATACGCATTCAACTCTGTAATTAGTTTTATATTTAATATATATTTAATAATCATATATAGCATTTTAATAATTAATATGATCTCACTAAAATTTAGACCCAAAGAAACGAACACACCCTAAGTATAGCTGTGAAGGCCTGGCCTCTTCCTCATTAATTTGGCTAACGTGGCTCACCTGCCTAGACAACGCGTCACTTTTATATGATGTGGATATCTTACCTGTTGAGCACGTCACTACTATGAAGTCTCACTTTACCGGAGCATATTGGACTTTCTGGACAAACACCATGGCAAACTAGCCCGTGTGTGGGCCTAATTTTTCTTCCATAACGTTCATCGCCATCTTCCATCGATTGTGAGGGTGAGCAGCGTATTGGGCTTTCTGGACAAACACCATGACAAACTAGCCCGTGTGTGGGCCTAATTTTTCTTCGACGACATTCATCGCCATCTTCCATCGATTGTGAGGATGGGTGAACACGAGTGCTATGACTGGACACAAGATGCAACAACAAGCTAGAGTGTAACAACAGAGGGTACGTGACGGCGGTGTTGAGTCGATGGCGAGCTAAAATAGAAATGCACAATAGCGTCAGGGGTCACAGGATAATTACTCGGATAAGTACGGCGGCTGGTCAGCCGGATGCCTAGAAACATGCTAAGCGGTTGCTGCCATGTGGCTGATACCGCCTGTGAGCCCATTACCATTACAGAGTCCATCATGTATGCCTAACCGATACCAAAAGGCAACAAGTGAAGGGGAAAGCCCACTCCACGCCCAACCATCCAAAGCTCATGCAACAAGGTAGACCAGTAAGTCCGGTGATGGAAGGTCCGGAGAAGGTGTGATAAGCTTTTCGATAAAAAACACGTGTGATATGCTTTGAATGGAAGCCCTATTAAACGGTGACAGTAACTCTAACTGTCCTACAGTAACGACCTGCACCAATGATGTAATAACTGCCCCGCTGTCTCCAACATAGACCAGATGAGGAGTACCAACGGCTAGATGGTGACGGAAGCTCTCATATGAAATCTCCTACTTTTATATTTGAGAAGTGGACCTCATTATTAAGAGCTCAAATTTTATTTCTAACTCCAACACCACTTATCAAAATCTGGCTCTCATTTTCGTTCTGGCGTATGAGGCCTGTTTGTCAGTGTAACAAAACAACTTCTATGAATGGGGCCTTCTTGTCAGTGATGAGGAGGTGAGGGAGACGAAACAGAGGACCTCGGTTGAGGCCACAACGGAGCTCGCCACGCCGTCGTGGGGCACGAGATCTGGGCCCGTCCAGGTTCCTCGACGATGGGTTATCGCCCCACCCGAGCTCACGTCCGCCACTGCTGCCCGCTCCCGACAGCTCCACCTTCTCTTCCTTAGCTTCTGGCATGCTCCATCTTCACTCTCAACCAACCTAGCTTCTGGCATGCTCCATCTTCACTCTCAACAACATGTTTATTTTTTTATTTCACATCCATTGTTAAAATTGACCACTGCATAAACTCATCATACTTTTTCTTTTTAGCATTCTCAAGTCATCCATTCATGTTATGACTTACTCAACAAATAGTAGAAAATAATTTTTTTTCTTAGGTGAAGGTGCATCAATGCAATTGATTAATTTGGTAAAGCAATATTTAGTTGTGGGTCATGATAATATTATACAAATATAATCCAATATTTATGCATGATCGACTACTTATTATGCAAAAAATTTGTATATCAACATATATAGCACTATACATCACTTTTCGGTTAGGTCACTCTTTGACCGAGAGTTGTTTCCACCACGTGTTACCATTTCCTTACTCCCCACGTCGGCTCATCATGCCACTTGGTTAATTTTCGTAGTGACTCTTTGTTCGCATGCTCTTCTCATTGCCCCTTTTGACAAAGCACCAGCTCTCTTGATAGTTTGTAACACAAGTTAGTTTGTCATCACTCTAGCATGTTATCCTTCATGACAGATCTCCACTTTGTCACCCCCTTGTCCCTTTGATCAAAAGCTATTGCCACTGCACATCATCTCTCTTGCCTACTCGTCGTACCACTTGGTTTGTGCTAATGCAGGAGGTGTCTTGGGTGCCATCAAGCCATTGTGTCCCACTGGCGGCCAAGGAACTGGAAGACCTCCCATCGCCACCATCTTTGTGTTGTTAGATGCATTGCCGCCTCCTTGATCGTTAATGCTTTCCTCTGTGCCGAGTCCAAATGCCTTTGTCTTAGTCATCTTATTCCTGGAAGCGCATACAAACCCACCCTCTATGTTGCCTCGTCATTATCTAGTTTGTCACCCACGAAGAGACACTTCCATCATGCTTTGTTTCTCTCACCTGATCTCGGTTGGTCATCACCCCAACTGATGGATAACATATCTTGTTGTTCCCTCCCTCAAGCCATGTGTTAGCTCTCTCTCTCTCTCTCTCTCTCTCTCTCTCTCTCTCTCTCTCTCATGATTGTGGTCCCAATTAATAGATAACCTCTTGTTACCCCTCTTGACCAGGAGTCAGTACCACCACCTTCTCACCACGTCACTTAATTAGCCATTGTCTAAATCTATTCTTATGATCAATCACCCTCCTATGTCACCCCCCCTTGCCTACTTGTCATGCCACTTGGTTGGTTTAATTTCCTCCCAACTTGTTTTTTGTCTGATCACCATGATAGTCGCATCACTCAGCTGATCATGTTATCTAGTTCACATGTTTAACGTCATATAAGTTTGTTTTCCTTTGCCATTGTCTGATTGAAGTACTTGTTCTCTATGTAGTATGATATATGAAACATGGTTACTATTACTACTACAACCCAAGACATTGAGTTGCGTCTACATAATCTCTATGGTAAGCTACATGATTTCACACCTAAGCTATTAGATTGATGTAGTTACCGAATATCAGATAGGCTAAATAGTTATTTAACAGTAGCTCTCACGTCTAGCTAAATATTCAATCATATATCTAACATGGATTTTGCAGTTTAATCTAGACCCTCATATAATTTATTTCTTTTCTCAAGAATTGTTTTTGTTAATTATTCTAATTTTTATTTCTCTCTTTCCGACTCTTTGGTTCCATCTACCATTCAATCTCCATAAAATCTAATGATTAATAGTTTGTCTTTTAAAGAAAAACAACAGAAAAGAGTGAGATCGGGGTGGGTGGGGAAATAATATTTCTTTTACATTTTTATTAGTCTTAATTTATATATTTATTAATTTATTTTAATATTTTGATTGGAGTTGGATATGAATTGTTGGTTTTTTCTAGACCAAAAAGGAAATTGAATTGGAACCATGGAAGCCAATAGGAAGGAGAAGGAAGATCGGGGTGGGTGAGAAAATCAGATTTGTTTTTCCTATTTTTTGTTATTCCGAATTTATATATTTATTAGCTTTATCTTTTTTAATTGAAGTTGGACATGAACTCTTTAATTTCATCTAGACCGTTAAATCTTCATAAAATCTAACAATCCACGTCTTCTCTTATTTTAGATTAACATGGTAAGTTTGTTGTCTTGAAAGCGAATGTCCATAAAATCTAATGATTAATAGTTTCTGTTTTTTAAAAAACCAATGGAAAATAGTGATATCGGGGTGGGTGGGGAAATAAGATTTCTTTTACATTTTTATTAGTCTTAATTTGTATATTTATTAATTTTTTTAATATTTTAGTTGGAGTTGGATATGGATTGTTGGTTTTATCTAGACCAAAAGGAAATTGAATTGGAACCACGAAAGCTAATAGGAAGGAGAAGGAAGATCGGGGTGGGTGAGAAAATCAGATTTGTTTTTCCTGTTTTTTGTTATTACGAATTTATATATTTATTAGCTTTATCTTTTTTAATTGAAGTTGGACATGAACTCTTTAATTTCGTTTATAAGTCTTAATTTGTATATTTATTAAAAATTTTTAATAATTTAATTGAGTTGGATTTGAATTGTTGGTTTTATCTATATCAAAAGGAAATTGAATTGGAACCACGGAAGCTAATAGGAAGGAGAAGGAAGATCAGGGTGGGTGAGAAAATCAAATTTGTTTTTCCTGTTTTTTGTTATTCCAAATTTATATATTTATTAGCTTTGTCTTTTTTAATTGAAGTTGGACATGAACTCTTTAATTTCATCTAGACCATTAAATTTTTATAAAATCTAATGATCCACATCTTCTCTTTTTTTAGATTAATGTGGTAATTTTATTGTCTTGAGAGTGAATATGGTGACTTCTTTTGACTTTCAAATAAGAAGATAATAGATAGATAGATTTTCTCAGTAAGTTTACAGATTCATGTAAATAGATTTCGTCTCTCCCGCTTTCATCTGCATGTATATTTGTTCCAAGCTCTTTCTTTTATTTTTTGAAATGAACAAGAGGGGAAGTTCTGTAATTTTATTTTTCTTTTCATATGTACAGTTGTTCATGCAAATTGGCTTTGGCTCCGAAGATTCGCACATCATTTGTCTCTGATGCTTCAATGGTTCAGGTAATACAATGCAATCAACCTTATGCATTGATCAGTGTTGATCAATTTGAACTTTGTGTGTTTCTTAATGTCCTATTTTTTTTCTACTTTCAATAAGCACGGTTTGCGTGCTCTTTTCCCCCTGCAAGCTATGGTTCTTTTGTAAGCCTAGCCAGCATTGATGACAGGTAGAGTTTTTCATAACGTCGCCTATGGGCTACAACATTTGTCCTTCAGCCCAGTCCTACTAGACTGGCTCAGGTGTTCAGTGATTAAGATGGTAACAATACAAGAGATCAGTCCACTGGTATTTGCACTCCTCTCTACCAACTGCAGGTGGTGCCTTTCTTACCATTATTTTCACTCTCAAGTCATCATTTTCTCAGATGATATCACCATACAATCTGCTCATGCTGCAGATGAACCATCTCCATCCACCACAGTTCAGCAGGTAAAGTCCCTCTCACCCTGTGGAACATGTTTATACTAGGCCTGTCTAAAAAATCATAAAATTACTAACATTTTTATGTGTAGTTTTTTTAGTAATTTTATATGTTAGCACAATACAAAGCTCCCCTCAAGATTACAAGAGTGATACCTGTAGCATGATTTGTCAATTAGGTAATACAGTAGTACAAAAATAAAGAATAAATTTAATTTCCCTCAAGACTCAATTAAGGTGCCCTGTAACTCTCTTCACATACTTATTGACGTGTCATTTTTTTAATCTTTTTTTTTTTGTTCTGATGGCAAACTTTTCTTTCTTGAAGTGCTTCCAGAACTTTATTGTTGCTTAGTCCCTTATATTGATGAAATTACCAAATTTCCTGTCAGACAACATGACTGTGTCAGTTATACTTTCTGCTCATTTGACCGAACGTGCTCTGATTAGTCTTCCTTTCCAGGTTTATGGTGGGCTATAACATGCCTATGCTGACCTTTTTTCTCTGGTTTCGTTCCTGCACACATTGTGTGTTCCTTTCTTAGGAATCGCATATAGCAGTTGCAACTGCGCTGTCACTGGGTTAAACCTCCCAGGATTTATTAATTGTTTCTGTTAAGTTTCATCTGTATAGTACGCACCAAGATATAGTACACCCTTATCTTACGATGCAACATGTGAAATTTTTTTTTTCGAAAGACCCGGGATGTTACCCGGCATTTCATTTATAAGAAGAAATAGAATTTGCTGCGCAAGATGCGCATTTACAACACATGGTCATCCCAGGAGCATGGGCTGGGACGCCGAATACATGCGACGCTACTACTCACAAAGCGAGGAAACAATCGCTGTCGAAATGTGTTTTGCCCCGGCCATAGTCCACGTATTGAGGCCGTCCTTTATACCTGCAATTATACAGTGGATTGGTTGCTCCCGCTGGTCAAAAATTCTTGCATTCCTTTCCTTCCATATTGCCCAGACAACAGCAATGATAATGGAGCACATGGCAAGTGATCTGGCCGAAGTGGAGTCGTCAGTTAGCTCTTGGAACCACTGCGCAGGGGCGAGGTTAGCAGTCCATTGCTGGGGATGCAAACGTGGATCTTGAGTCCAATTGCTAATTGCGATCCATACCAGCCGAGTTACTGGGCATTCGGCAAAGAGGTGCATGGCCGTCTCGAGGTTGCGATAGCACAAAGGGCAGAAATAGTTTTTTGGCCATTGCCGCTGTTATAAGCGGTCCGCCGTCCATGCTCGATTTTGTAGGAGAAGCCACAAGAACTTGTATCGTGGCGGAGCCCATACCTTCCAGATCTTTAGTGGGAAAAACGAGTTCGTACCCCCATCAAACTGCATGTTGTAGGCCGAATTAGGAGAGTATTCCCCCGATGTCGTACGCGTCCACGTGATCTCGTCAGGCTCGTTGTCATTTGCATCGAAGGTAATATCAGCAACTAATGACCACAATTGAACATATTGTGCCCAGAGCTCAGCCGTGAGGTCGTGCAACACATCCCGAATCCAGTTCTCATTCTGCATTGCCTCGCGCACCGTACTCGCTTGCGTTTGCTGTGCCGGTACAATTGCGGAAACAAGGAGGCAGGAGCGGTACCTTGTATCCAGCCTGAGGTCCAGAACTGGGCTGTTTTGCCATCGTGCACTGTTACACGCGTGGCGGCAGCAAAGAGAGCTTCATCTATAGCATCAGTTGGTAGCTCTGTGCCTGCCCATGGCTTGTCTGGACATTTCCATCTGAACCAAAGCCACCGTAGACGCAGTGCTCTTGCTTGGCATTCTAGGTCTGTGACCCCTAGTCCACCTCGATGTAGAGGTCTGCAAACTCGCGCCCAATTTACCTTGCATTTTCCACCGTGCAGCCGCTGGGTTCCGGCCCATAGAAACCGACGCCGAGTTTTGTCCAAGTCTTCGTAGAACTTCTTAGGTGCCCGCAAGGCAGTGAGGAACATGTGAAGGTTAGTTGATTGCTTTGGACTGTTTTTGACGATTTGACAATGCGGCAGAGAGAGAAGCTAATTATCTGCATCAGGTCTCTGTATTCATGTTTTATTTTTCTGCAGCAAAACTGTCTCAGGAGAGTTTAATTAAGTGAGCATTGGAGGTCTTGCGTACACTTCAAAAGTCATTGTGTCCTATGCTGCGGGTGTTTTACGCACCTCATATTGGCATGAGCCATTATTCTTCGAGCAGTTTTACGGTACATATTTTAGATATTCTCATATTACCTATAAATAGAAATTTAAAATTTGTACCTACTATATTAAAAGGATATACTTTTCTGCAGTACATGCACTCAATCGAAACATCCATAGCAACGCGCTGGGTATCACCTAGTTGAGAATATAATAGCACCCCCACGATAGCAGAGCATGGTTTCAGCCTAGTCATTCTAAAATGTAACCTTAATGCCACACTGTTATGCTGCTCCAGTGTTCACATGTGACCTTTTTTTTTTTTGCATAACAGGGTTTCCCCTGGAATTTCATTACTTTCATAACAAAATCACAGTGATACAACAGTTAAAACTAACCAACAGAAAAAAGAAAAACGATTTGCCCAGACTAGCATGTTCATGGGACTTTACTACCAATTATTACACCAGATTGATCAGCGCCCAGAACTGCCAAGAACGCAAAACCAAAGTTTTCTGAACTGCCATGCGTTCTCTACTCATCCTGAAATCGCCCTTCGTTGCCCGCATCTTGGTCCAGAGTTCTGCTGTGTGTGGACTTACTCCTAACATGGCATAAGGACCAGTCCAAAAAAAAAATCCACATTGTCGTTCATACGTAATACAAATAGGCATCCGCGTGACATATGAGGAAACAAACCATCACAAACTTTTGGGGAATTTCAGCAAACATCAATTGGATTGGGACACCGCCGCTGCGGCTGCATCATCTCTTGCTTGCCTCATCTTGGAGAGCTCAACTAGCTTCTCAACATCCGGCTTGACTGCCTTGGTCGCGTCCAGAGCACAGAAGCGCTCCAGCCACGCTGCCAAGAGCGGCGTCTTGCCCGCATCAAACTGCTTCGACCCAGACAAGATGTCACGCGTATGCACCCATGCGACGAAGCCTCCGAGCACAATATCGAGGAACCCAACATTATCGCCGCCAAAGAAGGATTTACCCTTGGAGCACCTTTTCAGTGCTCCCTCGAGAGTCTTTGCCACAGCAAATGATTGTCTCCTCCCCTCTGCTTTCTCCTCGCTTGTCTTACCCTTGATCATCATCATGAACGAGCTGAACAGCTGCACATACATAGTCACAGTCAAGCATGGCTACATTTCATTTCCCTTTTCTTTTGGAATGAGTGGGATTTATATGGTGGATTGGTGGTATTTACCTTGTCGTCTATGTAAGCGGCCCAAAAGCGAGCCACACCACGCTCATAGGGGTCGGCGGGGAGAAGAGAGGGGCCGGTGCCAGAGAAGACCTCGTCGATGTACTCCACGATGATCTGTGACTCGCAGATGGACTTGTCCTTGTGGATGAGAACCGGCACCTTTTTGTGAACGGGATTGGACTTGACAAGAAGCGCGCTCTTGTTGCCGAAGATTTCCTCCTCTATGTACTCGTAGCTCAGGCCCTTGAAGCTGAGCGCGAGTCTTGCGCGCAGAACGAAGGGACTTGCCCACATACCGAGCAGCTTCAGCTCATGGTCTCCCATAGTCATTACCTGCATGAAAGGTTTGATCTCTTTCGCCTGTGTTATTGCTACGCTCTTGATTCTTGATCGCGACAGAGTGAGGTAACTGAATATAGGGTGCCCGCCTACCCAGGTTGAACTATGGAAGCCGTGAGGAATCCCTGCATCACACATGCCGATATATTTAAGACCATAACCATAATCAATGTTAAAAGCCGTGAGGATCGGAAATGACTCTTTGATTGGTCTAAACAATGCTGCTATTACTACCAGTACCAGTTGCACGTTCATCCATAAATCTCCACTGGTATCGTAAATCGAACTCCATCTTTGACTGGATTAGCTGCTCCAATCATTTGTGTGTGTTTGTGTGTGTTGTTTTGGAATAAAATAACGTTGCAATAAAGGGCTAAATCTTTAGTGGAGAAAAACATGGGCATGCGGAATAAATGTAGTGCTTGTGTGGTTAAGACGCAGGGAGAATATTGATCATTTAAAAATTTAGATATGAAAATTCACACTTATTTTTTTTAAAAAAATAATGAGCATTGTCTTTTGACTTAGTATTTTTTGTGTTTTCAATTTCATATTACAACTTCATAATAGAACTATTTTTTAGACTTTTAGATTCCTCATTTACTGAAATTCATGCCTTATTTAAGAATCAAAGTTTTACAATTTGGTCGGACCAGACACATCTTGTTTGAAATCCATATCTTTTTTTTTATCGGTCCAGACACATCTTGTTTGATTTTACTCTAACCATGTCAGATTATAGATCATTTATCTATGCATTGTACCTATTCCTCTAAAACAATTTCATAGATTATCGTCACCTTAATTGCCTTTTGAATCCTACAACACTTTTTCTTCTTTGTCTTGGGTGTCATAAACTCTAAGATGTCGTGCCGCAATAGAGAGTTGCGCTCCTAGCCACCAGGATTAGTTCTGTATATGGACACTTACACGTGGGCATTGTTGATCTTAATCTTAACTACACTCAGAAACCGCACTTTGAACAACATGCTTCATTTTACATGGCTAGCTTCTTATATTGATATTAGGTACACCTATATTAATATTTATTTCCTATATAATAATTCAATATTGAAACATCTATAAACCTTCACAATAATGTATTTTAAAGATACATGATCACAATTTGATTTAGTATAGTTTTAATTTTAAACATGTCTAACTCAAATATTATGGATCCTAAACAAAATAATATTCCACATGATTTTTTTTGGATGAATATTTCCCCAGTAAGATGCACCGAAGCCGAAGTTGTGCACCATGCATATATGTCATCAATCCTCATATGTTGTGTTGCCTCCGGTGTCAATAAGCTCGGTGCAATTGCACCAGTATAGCAAAAGGTAATCAGTATTAAGCACCGCTATTTGATCAGCTAACATTCCTATTAATTTTTAAAATTAGTCATGTTTATGTTGCACACAACACATTTGACTTTTGTCAGCTTTGCCCCTGGTTGCCACTAGATCCAACGGTTTCTTTGCTAAAAAAGTTAGATGTCCAACTTCCATCTTCATTGATTTTCAAAAATTAGACATGCCTATTTTGTGCTAAGAATAGAAAGTAACACTCATGTATCTGTACAATCCAGATGAGAAATATTCTTAGGGCTAAATATAATTGCCAATCTCTTGGAATGTTGTTCACCATGTGCTATTATGACGATATTTTCTTATATGGGAATTGGACCACTTTCTTAAAAGAAAAGATGGGAGTTTTTGTGGTAGTCCCAAATAACTATATACCATTCATTTGAGTAGTCCTAAATTATTATTACTTGAAATTAAAGCAAAATTTATGGATCTCCTAGTTACATTATAGCTAGATGGAAAACGTTGACTATTATAATTGTCGAAAATATTTGATATATACGTGATACAAGCATGATATTAGGCAAGCCATGCATATGTGGCATGCATGTTGGAAACACCAGGTTCAGAAAAAAAACATACATTTATATGGTTAAAATGTGTGTGGCTATATCTTTGGAAACCCGACCATATGTGCTACGTTCATAGTTAGAAAATAAAGATTATGACACATGCAACAAAAAGTTAATACATACGTCTGTTTTAAAACAATATACCAACAACAATATGTAACGTTTTGTTCTAAATCTAACACAATGCAATCATTTATTAGATCTAAAATTTTTCCTTAATTTCCTGTAAACAATTGGATCTATCATGACTATTTCATTCACGCGACACAACCGGCTTTTGAGGAGCAAAATAGGATCGGGTAAATTATGAGACGTAAAATGGATAGAACAAAAATTATACCTTGTGGAGGACTAGAATTTGGGGAGGAAAAGTAGGATATGGAGTAAATCCAATATATAGTTTCATTTCTTATTTTTTTTAAAGCAATGGCTGAGATTTACTTGTTATCATGCACCCTCAAGTGCATGAGAACTGACATGAGACTACTGTAAAACAGTCCAAAAGATAAGGGTTATTTTTTTTTATGACTTTGTTCTTAATTTTGATTGTCCACAAATAAAAATTTGTCTCAAACAAATAGAAAACTAAATTGATAATAGGGAAGCTAACGTGGGAGGAGGGAGATCGGGGTGGGTGAGGCGGGGATTCATTTTTCTTTTTTTATTAATCCAAATTTGTCAATTTATTAATAATTTTATCTTTTTGTCAATTGGAGTTGGATATGAACTCCTTTTTGGCTTCATCTAGACCGTTAAATCTTCATTAAATCTAATGATCTATCTCTTTTCTTTTTAAAATAAATATGATAATGTTATGGTCTTGAGAGCGAACATGATGACTTCTTTTGATCTTCAAATAAGAATATAATAGATTTTAAAATACAAAGAGAATAGAAATTGGTTGTATAATATGTGAGGTAGCGTTGTAATTTACTAGAAAATCAATTTCCAGAGACATTTTCCTTGTTTTCTTAGGGTGACATTTCACTTCTATGAATAGCACAGGCCACTAGCCTCGCCTAGGGCAGTAATGCAGCCCAGCCTTGGAGCAAAAATTAAGAAGTTTTATTATTCAAAATATTGATCAGTATTTTTAAAAAATATTAGCCATAGTTTGAGGGTAGTTCCATAATTATATTAATATCTAATAAAATTATTTTTTCTATTAGAACTCTAACTCTACCAAATCATTAAAACATCAACTCAACTTAAAAACTAAAAAACATATGTTACTAATCATATTATAATTATTATTTTATTTATAAAAAATAATTATGATAAATCTATCAGTTTTATATTTTCTCGTATTATCCTCAAACTGATTAGATATTGACCAACTAGTGTCGGGATGATATAAGATTATTGAAGCATGTTTGCATAATGATGTAGACATGCAGTGTAGAATTCAAAGGAACCTAAGTATATACACCGTACCTGTTGAGCGGTCAAGTGTTGTATGTAGAGGATGTACGGTGAACTTATTTGAGAATTAGCATAGATAATACATGCAATCAACGTTTGGACGGCGATTTTACATGCATAAAATCTGATTTTATAGTATTGGGGTATGTTCTACTTGACTCGTCGTTCGCCATTCACATTTTCTGCCGTTCTAGTTCCGTGCTGCAAGCAATGCGTCTTATCTGAAAAGTCCTTGCACCCATTTTACAATCCAATTACTTTGACTTCAGAACTTCTATGAAACAGGCAAATTGGAATATTGTTTGCTCTGCAAAAGGTCATTTGCTAAATATTTGCACATGCATGAATGATCTGATCAGTGACGCAGCGCGTGCCTTTCGACCACATGCGTACGCTGAACTTATTATGCGTTATCATTGTTCCCTCTAGAAAGAATGTGTCTGTGTTGTGCTTTCCTCTTGAACAAGAAACCTCGAGGCCCGCAAGAATACGATGCAGCGTCCGGCTTACCGTCAGTCACCACTCCAAATATCATAAAATTAATTATTTCGTTATTATCTCATTATTATCTTCAAATATCTTATTATTCTCTCCATGTTTTATAACAATAATTAATTTATTTTATAACAATCTATTCTCAAACACATATAAACAAAACATTAACTCACCTATAAATTCACTTAATGCACATGAACTTGTACCTTAGTTAGAGGACTATTGTATGTATCTATATAGAATAGATACGACGTTCTCATCAGCCAGGACGGGCGCCGGCGGTGGCTGCACGCGTGAGACGGACAGGACGGGTGCGCCGGCAATGGCTGCGTGCAAGCGAGGCGGCAAGGACAGCCGTGAAGCCGACTATTGAGTGCAGATGGCGCCGACGTGAGCAAGACAGCGGTAGCACACGACCACAGGCGAGGAAGAAGAAATGTAAGGGGCAGTTTCGTCCAAAAAATGGTATGTGGCCATTTTATCCGTGTGTAAAACGTAGTGGTGGTTATTTTAACAAAGTCCAACGTTAGTGAACATTTCATCAAAGCGCTGAGCAAAATAGCAAAAGCCCCGCCAGAGAACGTTTATAACAAATAAAAATGCATCGCGGATTTGCTGAGGAGCACAATACTTCTGGACAGCAGGCGGCTCATGGGTGTGAGCAGGGGAGGATAGATTTTGTTTAGATCTAACCTTCACACATGTTTTCTCTTGAATCACATCTCCATTTTCAAATTTATTTGAACCATTATATTGTTTAAAAGTAAAGGCAATAAATGAGATCTAAAACAAATATATTTTATATTTATAGTTTTTGATGAACTTCATCATTTAATAGATGCTAGTTCAACATTTAAGTAAACCTTTTCTTTATTTTTAAATAATTGTGAAATATTGCTTTGAACTTGTTGGAACACAGATCTTAAACATTGTAAAATCTCATATTTCGAAATGTTAGAAAAACCAACATTTCAATATGCTAATTCAATGTTTTAAAATCTCATAATTCAATATGTGAACCCTGGTCTGGTGAGCCGCTGTATGGCAAAGGTAAAACGGGCTGCATCTTAGTTTTTGTACAGTGGAGAAAAAAGAGAGAGAAGGAAACAAGCATCTGAAATTGGTTTGTGCGCTGCCTAAGCACAATCGAGCTTCAGATCATCCCACAGAAAATCCTTGTTTCTCTGACGAACGGGATCACCTCAAGAAAGGAAGCACAAGTCGCCCGCTAGTCAAAGCATCGATTAGGTAGCCTCCTGAAAGCAAAAAATGGTACAACTGTTGCCCAAGCCATGACGTAAGCGAGGACGTCGTCAAAAACCTCTGCAGCAGACACATCTCTGAGCTCTCCGAATATAAGCAGCAGGTGGCAGCGACAACTCTGCTCATCAGTGTTCTCAGTCAGACGGCAACAACACACAACTTGATACCCAAGCCAAGCAAAGAACTCCCAAACAATGTCGTCCACCAAGGAAGAAGCGCCGGCGGTGCGTGTGCTGGGCCTGTGGGCGAGCCCGTTCGTGATCCGTGTGCTGATCGCTCTGAGGCTCAAGGGCGTCGAGCACGAGGTACTGGAGGAAGTGGTGGGGAAGAAGAGCGAGCTGCTGCTCAGGTCCAACCCTGTGCACAAGAAGATCCCCGTCCTGCTCCACCACGGCAAACCAATCTCCGAGTCTCTAATCATCGTGCAGTACATCGACGAGGTCTGGTCCTCGAACGCGCCTGCCATCCTCCCTGCTGACCCGTACGTCCGTGCCGTCGAGCGGTTCTGGGCACAGTACATCGATGACAAGGTAGGCAAAGCTTAAAATTCTGCTTCATCGTCACAGTATTACTCTTCTAGAAAATGTATGAACAATTCAGTCCTTGGTATAGCAATATTGTGTGAAACTGAATGAGTGTTTTCCTAATTAAATGAGCAGTTTCCTCGGGGGATTCGGATCCTGAAAGGAACGGTTGACGGAAACAAGGACGAAATCGTAGAGCAGCTGTCCACCGCCCTGCAGCTTCTGGAGGAGGCCTTCCTGAAGCTCAGCAACGGGAAGCACTATTTCGGCGGGGATAACATCGGGTACCTGGACATCGCTCTGGGATCGCACGTCGGGTGGGTGAGGGCGGTGGAGAAGATCGCCGGAGTCCAGCTACTCGACGCGGCAAAGGTTCCACACTTGGTGGCGTGGGCGGACAGGTTCTGCGCCCACCCGGCAGTGGTGGACGTGCTACCTAGCGCGGACAGATTTGTGGAGTACAGCGTTAAGTATGGGTCGTTCTTCCCTACCCGACCAAGCCTTCCGACCGAATGAAGTAGTACTCTGCTTCGGTCCACACCCGCCGGTGCGTGTCAGTGTGCCAATAAGCTGAAGTCTTTCAGGTCTTGATGTTTTTTTTATATAAAAAAATCGGGCTTTATACCATACAAATGTACTCAGGTTTTACGAAAATAAAAAGTTTGTGAAAAGAGGACTTTTACTGTCTAAAATACTGACCAATAGTTTTAACAAACTACTAGCCAGTAGAATGATCTGACGGTATAGATTTCATAATCTAAATTCATAACTATTGGCCAGTAGTTTCTTAATTTGAAGGTAATATCGGAAAAAATAAGAGTTGGAGATTTATAGTAATTAGTAATTATTATTATAAATAAAGTTACATTAACAATCTAATTAATAAATAATGTTTTATATTTTTTTAAGATAACCTAATATTTTAATGATTTAGTAAACTTAATATTCTATTATGAAAATAAATATAAATTTATTAATTAATAGAACAATTATAAAATTACCCTCAAACTACTAGCTAGTAGTTTTGAAAAACTACTGGCCAATATTTTAGACAGTAAAACTTCTCATATTTTTACTTCAATGGCCGAATAAAGAAAAAGATAAAATCACAAAGCGATCACGAAAGTAGTTATTACTGCCTGTGGTTTAGCGAGATGGTAAATAAACAGAGAAACTTTGTTTTTTGAACAGTTAATGGCAGGTGCTTTGCCGTTTCATTTCAGATAGATGAAACTGCCTGCGGTTTATGTACATGGCGGGAACATGGAAACTTCCCCTGTGGAAACGGTTGCATTTCGTGCACGCAATTTGTCCAGGACCAATCATTTTTTATTGTTCCAATTAAAAAGACCGAATTTTCAACGGACTTTATAGGCAAATATATACGCAGCTCACCACTATTTGAACAACTTCAATTGCCTTGGGCCGCAGCCGCCGCTGCGGCGTCTGATTCGGCCTGCCTCCTCTTGCCGACCTCGACCAGCACATCAACGTCAGGCAAGACCGCCTTGGCCGCATCCAGCGCGCCGAAGCGCTCCACCCACGCGGCCAAGAGCGGCGTCTTGGCAGCGTCGAACTTTTTTATCCCGTAGATCTTCTCAACTGCGTGCACCCATGCTGCGAAGCCTCCAAGCGCGATGTCCACAAAGCCAACGTTATCGCCCCCAAAGAAGGGCTTATTCCTCAGTGCTTCCTCCAGGTTCTCTGCCATGGCAGCCGACAGCTTCCTCCCCTCCTCTTTCTCCTCGTCGTTCTTGCCCCTGAACGCCGTCATCCACGAGCTGAGTAACTGCACATAGCACGAGTCACATACAAAGGGACACAGTGATGAGAGAGATGAATACAATTAATTAAACTGGAGGAGTATAAGAGAGCTCGTAAATGAAAACACGTAGCAGACGATTTTTAGCAGTTTATACCGTGACGTGTGGTACCTTGTCGTCAATGTAGGCGGCCCAGAAACGCGCCATAGCGCGCTCGTAAGGATCGGCGGGGAGCAGAGAAGGGCCAGCACCGGCGAACACTTCGTCGAGGTACTGCACGATGATCATGGATTCACAGATGCACTTGCCGTTGTGGATGAGCACGGGGACTTTCTTGTGGACGGGGTTGGAGCTGAGGAGGACGTGGCTCTTGTTTTGGAGGTTTTCCTCGACGTACTCGTAGCTCAGGCCCTTGAAGCTGAGCGCAAGCTTCACACGTTGGACGAATGGGCTCGATAGCATGCCGATCAGCTTCAGCTCGTCGCCTCCGCCGGTCATATTGATCAAGTCGAAGTACCTATATGAAAGCTTGGAGCTTCCGATATGGTATGATACTTGTTCTTGAGAAAAGAAATTTGGGAGGAGATGGGCTTCTTATTATATATGTGGTTCGGATGCAGGACGTCTGGATTATTGCATTGCCGATCAATAATAAAGGCGTAAAGATGAATAGCGCCAACAATGTCTGGACCATTCGTGAGGGAGGGACCTGTAGTGACACAGTAACTGACGAGATGCGGACCACTTGGTGCTGACGCGCGGTGCACGGGGAGGGCATCAATGAACACGATATATGTGTACTGTATGGACTGATGATATGCTATAGATTTTGGTTGGGACAACGTGATTAATCCTTATCCTCGTTTAGCGATGAAGTAGTGCTGTTATAAAAAGAAACTTAACCTGCGGGATATAACACCTTCAGACATTTGCTAAAAAGAAGATCTTCTCACAATTGAAAAAATTCTTGAACTTCAGTTAACCATACATAGAGATTAAGCCAACCGTATGAACTATGACATCAATTTTTGTCTCTGCTTTAGCACCGAGAGAAATTAAGCTAACCGTATGAACTGTTATATGAATTTCTGTCTCTGCTTTAGCACCGAGAGAGCAATTGGCAACGCGGCATATACAGTCGCTGGCACAGACAGTCGTAAGACCAGCGGAATCTCTGATTCACGCGCGTGCACAAGCACGCTTGCTTGCGGCACTGGCACTGCTTGCGGCGCAGCGTGCACTGTACGCACCCTCCAGCTTCTCCAATGTGTATGCAGCAGGTCCCTGCCTTATTTGAAAGCGTGTAGGAACCGGGGTTCGAAAGTCTAGACTCTAGAGCAACCACCGAGTCATCTGCTCCTCTGCATATGCAACCGGCAGCTGCTGTTGACTTTGTAAGATCAATTTTTTTATAAAAATTTATATCAAAATATACATAAAAGGTTAGATTGAAAGTTTTATTTAAAAAAATTGGATCTAAAGTTTGATGAAAAGTTGTCTGTAAAGTTTTTTAATAAAGTTTGATAAAAATTTCAATTAAAACTTTCATAAAAAGTTTGACAGAAACTTTTAAATCAGAAGTTGAACCAAAAAGTTTAGAGTAAAACTTTTCAAAAAATGAAAATTGGTAGGAGCAAAACTCTCCTAAAAAGAAAAGTGTTCTAAGGCTGTCAGAAGATTCCATTGGTTGGGCTCCCTCGCGCCCATCAGGTTCGATTTCCCGCTTGGACCTCCGGGTTTATTTCCACTCTTCTTTTACTGATGGAACTAGCAAGATAGCCCACACAATTTGTGCGGCTAGACATAGATATCCTTCATAGTGTTATAACTTAATTTTTCTAAATTAAAATAATGCAAGGTATTTTATATTCAATATGTCTTGAGATTCGTTTATTTACAATACATTTATTCATTTAAAAAAATTGATCTTGACTTTTTGAGCATAAGGAAACATTAGCAATCCTTTTCTCATACATCATTAGATGCAACAAACATATATTGTTAAGTTATCCCATTGCTAAATTTTCTCTGGTAGCACTGATTCCTCCCTTTGAACATCATAATTTTATCATGAGTCCTCTTTCTCATGTTTAACTGAAAGTAAATATTTTTTTTCGTACGTCTGCGCCTCCCATAATTTGCACTACTTCACACATCATATCCTTTGTATCCCTTCTATCAATGCAAATATATCATTTTCCTATTTCGGGTGTCATTGAAGAAGTATCTGAATCGACCATGCAGATGGCTTCCAACCAATTCGGAGGTGGGAGTAGCTAGTTTTCAACTCATAGGGGATGGGCTAGACTATGCCGGCAGCTTGTGAGCACACATCTATGTGCTCACCCAAATCTCTGATAAGGGTGGCTTAAAAAAACAATAAGTGAAAATTCATTGAAATTTCATTCCAGGTCTGAAATAGGCGACATGGACATAATAATTCTCACCTTACTAATTTTAATTGTGTCATTTGTATAACAAAATAGGATATTATTTCCCAAGGATAAATTTTATGATATCAAGTCAACTATGTTTAGAATAAAATCAAGTTTTATTTTTAAATCTGTGAAATATAATTTTTTCCATTTTTTTTACTGAAACTTGATTTTTTTACCTCATTGCTCTCTTATCCAACGTCATGGACCAATGGGAGCAGCCCAATCTCCCTGAGTCGTGGGGTGCACACTCATAGTAGCTACCAAAGCTTGTAGCACAATATGTTTTCTCATGATGTCCTCAGTTTCCACTCTAATGCGACTGAAATTGATCTCGTCAAGGCCAGAGCGACGATGCTCAGCACCCCACCGAGTGAATTACCATTTATCCAAGTTGCTCTCCTGCGTTGTTGAGCGTGAACTACGTTCCACCGTCGCATTGAACATCATCAAGTAGCCGCCAGTAATAATATGAACTAACTGGTGGCTGACTACACATATGACTGCATGACTGAGTACTTGATTATCCCTCAGTTGATCAAAAAGGCCGCCACATTAACAATCGTTTTACATTCCAGCCATAATATTTGTTCTCTACGACTAAACATTCAGGTGTATGTAGTATTGAAACGGAAAAAAATAAAATCATGTTAACGTCATGTGCATGCATGAAGAAGCTTTGCTCGATAGTGTTTTACTCTCCTCTTTTTTCTTCTCTCTCCCGCTCTTGTTACTTTTCTTTCTTGCCTCCCCTGCACATACTAATAATGCAAGATCCTGATGTAGTTTCCAGTGTGATGACAACCTAGCTCTATGGTACAGCTTTGCGATATCGCCGATAGGGCGGTGGCGGAACGTGCATAGTTATAAAGAGCGGCAAGGGCTGTGTCTCATGCCGCTAGGAGATCAACAACATTGTTTGTATTCATCGGTCGCAGAAGAAATATAGAGATCACTTGCGTGTAGCAGGTGTATAGTTCTAAGGAATATTTTGTATTGTCAAATTTATTTTCTTCTTTCAGCTTTAGCACGTGTGATTTTTTTACATCTGAGAGCTCTATGTTAGATCCAATGTGTCAAATTTTCCTTATATGGTATTCGAATTGGACTCGTTCTTTAATCCTAACCATTAGATTTTCACTAAAATCAATGGTCAGATCCATTAGATAAGTTTTTTTGTTTTATTATCTAATAAAAGTTGTAGATTTAATCTGAGCCATTAGATCTTCATAAAATCTGACGGTCTATATCTTCTCTTTTTTCTGATTAACGTGGTAATTTCATGGTCAATCCTAACCATTAGATTTTCATTAAAATCAATGGTCTTGTATTTCGCACTCTGTTAGGAGTGCTTCGGACTTGGGCCGTGCTTGCTCCAGTGTCTGTAATCTTTCTTTGAATGAATACAGGTACGAAATTTGTTAAAAAAAAAGCTCTGACCATAAGTCATCAGCTGGTAAAAATAGGATATCGTTCATCAGATTCAGATTCGACGACAATGATGACACACGCGAGGATAAAATTAGTCACCGGATTCATGGACATGGGTGCGAACTGCCACTTGAATTCGTCATCCCTATTTAGGGTTCGACAATCTTTGTTCTGATTCAGGATGATTCATGACTCCTTCTATATTTTCGCGTGTCGACGACTCGTACCTTACGGTACCTCACATAGAAGAAAAGTGGAGGTAGACTCCTACTAGGATAAGAGCAGTAGATCGACTAGAACTCCGCCATGTAACCCTATCCCTCCCGATATATAAGGAAGGGCAGGGGTCCTCCTCAAGGGACAAGTTCTATATGCTGAACTACAAATTCTCAAGTAGACAAGTCACAGGACAATTAGACAAGTCCTCAACGAGAGATCCCGCATGAGACATAGATTAGACATATAACTAGACATCATCGTCTAGGTCTACCCTTCTCATCTAGATCTTTAGATTTAGACATATCAGTACAAATACCACAGAACACAGGACGTAGGGTTTTTATCCTCCGGGAGGCCCGAACCTGTCTAAATCGACATCTTGTGTTACCATCGTCTCTCGATCTCGCGCATACCCCTATCCTACTTATAAATCCACATAGATGAACTACCCTATGTCTATTGTCAAGATTAAATCTCGACATTTGGCACGCCAGGTAGGGGAACAGCGCGACGGTCGGTACATTGAGATCGATGGTCTCAATCTACCTCCTCAAGATCTCATCGCGAGCATACCAGCGTTGAAGCGCACGAGTCGCCGCGTTTTCGGAAGATTTCTTCTTCAGGATCTAATCGCGAGCAGACCGGCGTTGAAGCGCACGAGTCGCCGCACTTTTTGAAGGTTTTCTACTTCAAAATCTGATCGCGAGCAGACCAGTGTTAATGCATCATATCACAAGTTCTGCTCTGATCTGCATCTGGACAATGGCCATGGCTGTACATGTCTTTGCATCTGCGTCCAGAAAGTTTCTAACGGAATCAGCTTTTTAAGTCGACAAGATCATTGTGTACTCGGTGACTTCAGTTCATATACTCGATGATCCAATCCGAGTCAAGTGCATTATGGAAACAAAGAATTCTTTTTGCACATGCCAAGGCAACGTTTGGCTCAGCATGTTGAACGAGAATCTGTCCGGAGAACTGGACACCTCCCAATCGTGCCTGAATGCCACAACCGAGTCTGACTTGACTTCCGACAGTTAATCCAAAACTAAGTCGGTCTACAAGTTCAAAATGAGTCGGTCTACAAGTCCAAGTCGTACTTATTACGTAACAGGGAAGGATTCTTCCTTTGTTTATTCTTTCCATAATTCTTTATATTATACATGCTAATCAATGTGACGGGCAATACTAATCATGCATGTGACTGTTTTTGCATGTACACACATCAAGTTGCTGATGCATATCGGTGAGCTAATACTGCACGTTCAGGAGAGGACACAAACTCTTATTCAGATGCATCAGCAACCTTGAGCCGAATACAAGTCAGACGATGACTCTGATCAAGTGCTGCGTCGACCATCCTTCGCGCTTGGACGAGGCCAAAGGTCATGATGATGACTTACATCACAATGATCTAGTCGTTTCAGACCGATGACTGCAACACTCGGCAACATTGTCACGACTTTGCAACTTTGGCGACTCGGCACATCGGCAACATCGTCACGACTCGACGTCTCCGGTCAATCGGCGACATCGTCCACAACGATAATGCTTCCAGCATCATGATGCTTCGGATCCGGCCATCTGGCAACGTTGCCTCGATGATGCCTCCAACGAATCGGAAAATCGTTGCATTACAACGACTCGACGGCTCGATCGCCCAGCAGACACATGGACATACCCGGGAGCTACTCCGCCTTCACCTGGCCACTCGGCCGCTCGACGATGTCTTCGACGACTCAGCGCATCGGCGACATCGCCTCGACACGGTTACTCGGTGACATCGCCTCGACTCGGTCACTCGGCAACATCGCCTCGCCTCGGTTACTCGGCAACATCGCTGTAACACTATGACTCGACAGCTACTCAGCGACGCCGCCAATTACTTGACGCTTTGGATTTTCATCCACTCGAATACTCGACGGCGCCTGCAATGACATGGCGCTTCGGTCACTCGACCACTTGGCGACACCTTTGATGACTCGACGTCTCGGTCAACCACTCTAAGCCTCGATGTACCGGCGACATGATGGCTTGACTTTGATGTTCGACCACTCGCCAACCACATCGGCACGTTCGGGGGCTCATCTTCAACTCGTGGAATTGCAAAGCTAAGTATCTCTATACTTTCTCGATTTATTTTCGAGGTTTTGGGCTCATGTCCTTCATACTATTTTTCCCACGGCCGCTTATCTCTTTTTTCAAGGCAGAAGGTCGTAGATTTTTTATGAGAAAAGTTGGGCTTTTTAACTAGTGCTCTTATTTATGGCTTTATTCATCTTTTTTGCCTCGGTTCTTTAATCCTTTGCATTAAGCAATCGAGCCCGGGGGCTATTTGTGTATCTATACACGTGTTCTCCCACTTTTTTGTGAATCTAGCAGTACACATGTTGGTCGGTGACCTTTCAGTAGTGTATCAGCCCTGACACCATATGACCCATGTCGTCTGTTCTAGCTTCACCTTTTTTGGCTTTAGCCTCGACAAATACATTACATTTTATTTATGATTTGGTCTTATTTTTGGTCTTACGCCGACTAGCGACTAAGTCATGAAACTTCTTAGCTACACGATAGATTACCACTACACTAAACCCAGAGCCAAAGTTGCGAGAGGTCATGTGTTGATTGGTTCTAATTGCTACGTAAGAATAATTATGACCGATATTGTTGCAGCAGGCCAAGCTCCGAGCTCTTTATATTTTTTCCTAAGTATCCTGCGGTGGGTCAGGCTAGTTGCTAACACGCGAATACGCTGTTATGCGCCAGTCGGTCTACCAACAGGAGAAAAATGGATATACACTTGACTTTTCAGTTGACTGATTTGTTTGACTTATAAAAATAAGTTTCCAGACAAACAATATTAATTATAATAAATTATTCTAATTTTCTTTATTGTCAGGAAGAGTTATGACGGATAGGCAGATACACCACTCGATATAGAGTGATTTCCTCGTCTTCATCGGTCGGCAATGCCAGCTCCGACCGCTTTCATCGATCGGCCATGCTAACATGGACTGCCTTCATCGGTCGGCTTACAGGTCCGACTGCTTTCACCGGTTGGCTACATCAGCTCCGACTGCTTTCGTCGGTCGGCTACATCAGCTCCGACTTCCGCCATCGGTTTGCCACATCATATTTGACCGCCACCATCGGTCGGCCACATGTCAAATTGTCGGCTTCACTCGGTCATCGCGATTTCCAGTGATTCCTACTTTATCAGCAGTCGACAGCTACGACAACCTTGATTGTCTTCTTCACTCGACCTTATTGTCATGAGTTAAGTACCGCTACCACTCAGACATGGTATTCTGAGTTGAGCGCGACCAACACTCATAACGGCGATTGTCTCGAGGGCTTGTTTGAAGAGAAGCACTTTCTGTCAAATTTATGGTTGATGCCATAATATATAAATATATGATTTCATGATCATATAACAGTGGCTTGATGGTCACTCTATCAAATGTGCTTCTTTAATGAGAAGTGTATTATCAAAAATGGTTGATGCCATAATCATTTAAAGCATGATTTGATGATCATGTCGCTATGACTTGATGGTCATATACGTAACATAACGAGCATCACTCGACTGATTGAAGTCAGTCTATAATTATGAAAATAAAGCTCAAAGATATGAGTGATTACAGTTCTTAAGAAAAGGTTACTTAATCATGGTTGAAGTCATGGTAACTTAGTACTTGGTTATGATTGATGTCATAAAGCCCCGTTCATTCGGTTGTGATTGAAGTCACCCGTTTAGAACATAATCATTCGGTTGTGATTGAAGTCACCCGTTTGATTCATAAATCACTTATAGGGCACTCGGCCAAAGACTATGTCATTTAGCTATGATTGATGTCATAAGCTTATGTTCACTCGGTAATGATTGATGTCACCCACTCTAAGTTTCGATGTTTCGGTGACATGATGACTCCACTTCAACGTTTGACAACTCGCCAACCACATCGGCACGCTCGGGGGCTCCTCTTCAAATCGTCGAATTGCAAAGCTAAGTATCTTTATACTTTCTCAATTTACTTTCGAGGTTTTGGGATCATGTCCTTCATATTTTTTTCCCACGACCACTTATCGTTATTTTCTAAGCAGAAGGTCGTATGATTTTGATGAGTAAAGTTGGGTTTTTTCAATTAGTGCTCTTATTTATGACTTTATTCATCTTTGTATTATCTCGGTTCTTTAATCCTTCGTATTAAACAATCGAGTCAGGGAGCAATTTGTATATCTATACACGTGTTCTCTCACTTTTTGTGAATCTAGTAGTACACATGTCGGTCAGTGACCTTTAAGTAGTGCCTTGGCCCTGACACAATATGACCCATATCGGTCGGTGACCTTTCAGTAGTGCTTCAGCCCTGACACCGTATGACTCATGTCGTCTGTTCTAGTTTCATCTTTTTTTGTTTTAGCCTCGACAGATACATTGTATTTTATTTATGATATGGTCTTATTTTTGGTCTCACACTGATAAACAACTAGGGCATAAAACTTTTTTGCTACGCGACAGACTGCCACTACAGTAAACCCAGAGCCAAAGTTCCGAGAGGTCATATGTCGATTGGTTCGGATTACTACGCAAGAGTAAATTATGACTGATATTGTTACGGCAGACCGAGCTCCGAGCTTTTTATATTTTGTCCTAAGTATCCTACGGTAAATCGGTCTAGTTGCTAACGCGCGAATACGTTGCTATGCGCCAATCGGTCTATTTACAGGAGAAAAATGGATACAGATTTGACTTTTTAGTCGACTGATTTGTTTGGCTTATAAAAATAAGTTTTCAAGCAAACAATATTAATTATAATTAATTATTCTAATTTCCTTTATTGTTAGGAACATTTATGATAGATATGCGGATTCACCACTCGGTACAGAGTGGTTTCCTCGCTTTCATCGGTCGGTTTACAGCACCGACCGCTCTCATCGGTCAACCACGCCAGCTCCGACTGCTTTCACCGGTCAGCTACACCAGCTCCAACTGACGCCAACGGTCTGCCACATCATATCTGACCGCCATCATCAGTCGGCCACATGTCAGACTATCGGCTTCACTCGGTCATCACGATATTAAGTGATTCCTACTTCATCCGTAAACGGCAGCTACAACAACCTTGACTGCCTTCTTCACTCGACCTTATCTTCATGAGTTAAGTATCACTGCCACTCAGACATGATATTTTGAGTTGAGCGCGGCTGTCACTCATAACGGCGATTGTCTCAGGGGGTTCTTTGAAGAGAAGCATTTTCTATCAAATTTATGATTGATACCATAATATATAAAAATATATGATTTGATGATCATATGATAGTGGCTTGATGGTCACTCGATCAATATGTGCTTTTTTGAAGAGAAGTGCATTATCAAAAATGGTTGATGCCATAATCATTCAAAGCATGATTTGATGATCATGTCGCTATGACTTGATGGTCATATACGCGAAATAACGAGCATCACTCGGTTGATTGAAGTCAGTCTATAATAGTGAAAATAAAGCTCAAAGATATAAGTGATTACAATTCTTAAGGAAAGGGTATTTAATCATGATTGAAGTCATGGTAACTTAATACTTGGCTATGATTGATGTCATAAAGCCTGTTTCATTCAGTTGTGATTGAAGTCAGCCGTTTAGAACATAATCATTCGGCTGTGATTGAAGTCACTCGTTTGATTCATAAATCACTCATAGGCCACTCGATCAAAGATTATGTTATTTAGCTATGATTGATGTCATGAGCCTATATTCACTCGGATGTGATTGATGTCATCCAAATATATTATATAGCACTTGGCAAATGATTGAAATCATTGGTTTGAGTCATCAACCACTTAGCGGTGATTGAAGTCACTCGTCCAAATTATATATCACTCGGTAGTGATTGACGTCACTCTACTGAGATATTTATCACTCAAATTTGATGATTTGAGTGATTTTTTCTTAAAGAGAGCCAACACGACTATTTTTGTTTTGGACTCTTGCATTATTTATAATTTTCAAATGATACAAGAGTCCAAGGCTACACCTAAGTAGGTGCACCTATTCAGCGTGCCAATTGATTTCTTAAAGATATTTTTTATCTTTAAGACCCTCACAAGCTCGCTGATATGAAGTTGAAGCATTCTACATGGCACAAACCAGTCGGGAAGCTATTAAATATTATCATCAAGCTTGCAACACTCTCGGTCGCTTCTGTCGATGATATGTACCTGGGGTACCTCACATAGAAGGAAAGTGAAGATAGACTCTTACTATGATATGTATAGTAGACCGATTAGCACTCCGCTATGTAACTTTGTTCCCCCGGATATATAAAGAGGGACAGAGGTCCTCCTCAATGGACAAGCCCAACTAAAGATCCCACAACGGGACATAGATTAGACATAACTAGACATCATCGTCTAGGAGACATATGAATACAAATACCCAAGAACACAGGACGTAGAATTATTATCCTACGGGAGGCCTGAACCTGTATAAATCAGCGTCTTGTGTTACCATCATCTCTCGATCTCGCGCATATCCCTATTCTACATATAAATCCTCATAGGTGAACTACCCTATGTCTGATGCCGAGTATAAGTCTCAACAAAAAATATAGGTTAGCTAAATGGAGTATCACCTATCAACCAAAAGATCAAGGAGGACTAGGGATACAAAATTTAGAGATTCAGAATCAATGCTTGCTTAGCAAATGGCTCTTTATATTAACAAATAAAGATGGAATGTGGCAACAATTGCAAAAGAGAAAGTACCTTACTAACAAAACTATTGGCGAGGTAAATAGGAAACTGGGTGATTCGCATTTCTAGTCTGGGTTGATGAATGTAAAAGAGAAATTCCTGGAATATAGATCCTTTCGCATAAACAATGGCCAAAATACCAGATTTTAGGAAGACAGGTGGTTAGAAAACTTTACCCTAAAACAACATTACTCGGCTTTGTATAATATTGCAAGAAAAAAGCATGCACTAAACATTTCTTTTAGAAGAGGGTTAGTGGGCAACAACCTAATTGTGTGGCATCATTTAGTACATAGAATTGCATTTGTTCGACTGAATGACAGGTCTGACTTCTTCTGATGGAGTTTGCATCAAAATGACATTTTCTCTGTTCATTCCATGTATAATGCTACAGTTTGTAATGGAAATGTGCGACAAAATAAGGTACTTTAGAAAGTAAAAGCATCGCTTGATATCAAAATTTTTATGTGGTATTTAAAAAAAGGAGTGGTTCTAACTAAAGACAACCTAGCTAGGAGCAATTGGAATGGATCTACCTCCTGTGTGTTTTGTTCGCATGAGGAATCAATCCAACATCTTTTCTTTGATTGTCACTTTGCTAGATTCATGTGGAGAGCAGTGCAAATTACTTTCGAAATCCAAATCCCTACTAACATAAATAATATGTTTTCGGACTGGTTAAATAGTTTTGATAAACTAAAATACCAAATGTTAGTAGGCGCATCTGCTTTATGTTAGGCACTTTGGATATCCAGGAATGACATTGTTTTTTATAATTCTCCAGTAAAAACTTATATACAGATACTATTCAAGGCAACACATTGGGTAAGGCTCTGGACACAACTGCAAAAGCGTGAGGAGGACTCCAATAACATGAAGGATGCATGCCGTGCATTGGAGACCATGACTATGCAAGTGTTCGCTTTTTATGGGTGGCATTTTAGCCATAGTTTAACGTTGTAATAATGTCTCCTTCACGTTTTTGGACATTTTTTCCTTGGTTTTGTGTACTCAATCGTGAGTGAGTAGTAGCAGATATTCGGGCTGCCTACTCTTGTAATAATGATGCTGGCCATAACCTTTAAGGAGGCAAAGGTCGGGACTCTACCCATTATCTAAAAAAACGTCACCCTCCTATGTTTAGAATAGGTACAACGAACCAAATAATTTGGGTTCATGTACCACGTCTGTAGTACTTTCTCAGTCACAAATTTTCCTCAAGCTTCGTCTCTGTTCCGCATCCCCTTCGAACCGGGTATGCAGTGACTCAACATATATGCATGGATTTAGTTATCGACACTTATTCATCTCTCTCTCTCTATATATATATATAGAACGCGCAACACCACTATCAATCAAACAAACAGACAGAAATCTGGAACCATACAGGCTGTAGGCTACAGCCAAGTTGCATTGGAGTCGGCAAGTAACTTGAGGACTACTTCAAATAGCAATGGCGTCGAACGGCGAAGACCAAACAGCAGCGGTGATCGTGATTGGCGGGTGGGCGTGCCCTTACGCGATTCAAGTGTTCGTGGCGCCGAAGCTGAAGAGTGTCCAGTACGAGTTACTGCAGGAGACTTTCGGTAGGAAGAACGAGCTGCTGCTAGTCCAACCCTGTCTACAAGGAAGATTCCCGTGCTACTTCACCATGGCAAGTCGATGTGCGAGTCCATGATCATAATCCAGTAATTACATCGATGAAGTATGGGCTTCTAACAGGCCAGCAATCCTTCTGCTGGAGCCGCACGCCCGTTCTATCGAGAGATTTTGGGCCCAGTACACGGATGACAAAGTACGTCATGCCTTCCTTTGTTTTATAACTAGGAAGATGACCCGCGCAAATTGCACGGCTAGAATATGTATAAGATGAGTATATAAAATATTTTGGCTTTTGATTAAATGTTTTTTATGTTTTTAATTTTCTTACAACTTAGTAATGGAGCTATTTTTTAGAACTATTGGATCCCTCATTTATCTAAGTTCCTGCTCAATTATGAATCAAAGTTTTAGAATTTGGTTGTCAGATATGTATGCATTATATATCATTTTATTATGATTCTAGATTTATTATAACTTGACATCTCATATTTTTTTTTATCAAACCAGTCAAATCTTATTTAATTTTACTCTAACCATGTTTTTATTTTAGATCATTTCAGTTTGCATTATATATATCCCTCTAACATAGTTTTTAAGATTGTCATCATCATAATTGATATTTTAATCCTACAACATTCCTCCTTTGTCTTTGATACCATAAACTCCAAGATATCATGACGTAATAGAGAGTTGTGCTCTTAGCCACCAGTAAAGTCCTTTGTATAGATGCTTATATGTCATCAATCCTCGTATGTTTTCTTAACACCAGTTTCAATAACCTTGGTGCACTTGCACCACTGTAGGAAAAAAGTAATCATTACTAAACATCTAACAAAGATATTAATTTTTAAAATTAGACATGTCTATATGGCACATCATATTTGAGTTTTATCAACTTTGCCCCTGATTGCCACTACATCTAACGGCTCCTTTGCTAAAAAGGTTAGAAATGTCCAACTTCTGTCCTTACTGGATTTTAAAAATTAGACATGTCTATTTTGTGCTAAGGATAGAAAGTAACACTCATATATCTGTATAATTCATATGAGAAATATTCTTAGAGCTATATATGATTGCCAATCTCTTGAAGTTTTTTCCACAGTAAGCTATTATGACAGATGTTTTTTTATATGAAAATCAAACTCACTTTCTTAAAATAAAAGATAGAAGTTTTTACGGTAATCCTAAATAACTATAGACGGTTTATTTGAGTAGATCTCGATGATGATCTTTTGCACCCTAGGATGTAATTATATATTTATTATTATTATTATTATTATTATTATTATTATTATTATTATTATTATTATTATTATTATAGTAATCCCATGCCTATTCTCTTGCACCTCATGTGCAAGATAAGATAGCAATATCAGTGGTCCATTCTTTTTTGTAAGTGTTTAAATAAAAGATAAATTTATTTCATTGACCAACTTCCAGTTGTTCTGGTACCATGAAGGTTATGCTTCCAACCCGCTTCGCTTCATTGTTTTCTCACCGACGAGAATACAAAACTTTTGCACGAAACATACATGCATCCTATAGTGACATCTGATACAATTATAGCAGGGCAATCTTTTGTCTTCACAAAAATAACCCAGTTACATGTAGGTACATTTTTTTGTAAAAAGAAAATATAAAACATAGATGCATGAAAACTGACCTGGGACTATCACGAAACAGTCCTAAAAAATGAGTTATATTTGTTATGTTTTTTTCTTAATTTGGATCGTCCACAAATAAAATTATATCTCAAACAAAAAGAAAAATAATAATTAATAAAGCCAACGTGGGAGGAGGATCGGTGTGGGAGGATTGGATTTCTTTTTTCTTTTTTATTAATCTGAATTTGTTAATTTATTAATAATTTTATCTATTTATTAATTGGAGTTAGATATGAACTTTTTTTGGCTTCATCTGAACCATTAAATCTTCATAAAATCTAACAGTCTACCTCTTCTCTCTTTTAGATATTTTTAAGCACATTCTATCGAGCGATTTTGGGCTGAGTTTGTTTTGAAACAATGTTACCATCGGAACGAGTTTGTTTAGAAACAATGTTACCATCGTGCATCACTGTCCACTAAGCAGTTTTCGTCTATGCATATGGTTTTGTTTGTATGGTTGTGCTGGTCGTGAGTTGGATTGTTGTTCGTTCTCCAAACGACGAAAAGAAGACTCGAAATATCTTGTTCATTATAATATGAAAAGATCTCTCAGCACCCTGCCAATTTGCATTGACATCAATGTGTACAATAATATACTATCTCTGGATTCTTAAAGTTGACGTTCAGACAGCAGCGCCAGACCAAAATTAAACTAGCTGTGTTATCCCGACGACAAAAAAAAACGAAGTACTATCATTACTTTATGTCGGCGTACTCTTAACTTTCTGTAAAAATGCTCTTAACTTTAGCTCGGACATGGAAGAACATGTTATGGCCAAATACCAAAAAAAAAAAAGAACTAGCCTTCACTGTAAAAATATAAATAGTACTCTTTCTGGTCCCTGTGATGGCCAAATTTCTTCTTGTCGAGAAAACGACCGGGAGAGTTTCGCCGACATGGAAGAACATGGAACAACAACAGAGACTCAGAGAGGCTGCTTATTGTGATAAATTCTGACCCGGAACAAGCTTGTATCGTTCCTGCCGGCAATAGAGTTTTCAAACTACGTTCCGTGGACGATAAGTCGCACTGCAAAATTGAGTGAGGTCAGACTATACGTACTACGTGTGAGGCCAACTGCATGTCAAACAACGTTGCACGCGCCCATTGGCGTCTGGTGCATCTTCAAAAATAGATATGGTCTCATGCTCACCAGATGGAAATGGTATCAGTATGCCGATCAAAGACCTACTGGTATATGGCTATCTGCTAGAGATGCAGGTTTCTCAATTCGTGGGTCATGCGCCGATCCAAAAACTATCTCAAATGAATTCGAAAATCTTCTTACCTTCACAAATCAATAAGACAAAATATAGTAAGATGTTGACCTATGACTATCCAATGGGTACCCACCTACATCCTTACCATCTGCTTCATCACCACGTACATGGACGTAACAGTCTTATATACTTCTCCTCAGTTGGCAATTACATATCCTTTTCCTTGAATGAGAGAGAGAGACCTCCTCCTATATATAAGGAACCTGCCTCCAAGGTTCAAACACACAGACAAGCCAAACCAAGCCACCAGTTAATTAACAAAGTCTAGCCATCTACCCAAGCCGACCATGGAAACAGAAAATTCCTCCACTGGCTGGACCTCCTTTATGGCTCTGGCCGTCGCCGGCCTCGCGCTGCTTGCCATCTGTTCTTTCTACCTGCTCGTCATAAGCAGCCGGCGCGGCGGCAAGCAGAGGCGGAACGCGCCCGTGGTCGGCACCGTGTTCCACCAGCTATACTACGTCCGGCGGCTGCACGACTATCATACGGATCTCTCTCGCAAGCACAAAACCTTCCAGCTGCTCGCGCCGGCCTCCCACAGGCAGATTTACACCTGCAATCCGGCCGTTGTTGAACACATCCTTCGGACCAACTTCGCAAACTATGGCAAGGTAAGCACAAAAATAAGCTACTAGCAATGATTCGGACACAAGTGTTATACTTTTTTTTTTTTTTGGAACAACTGCGAAAGCATAGTTCCACCTTTGGGGCTTTTCATATATTGACGTACAAGAACATTTTTTCCAACATAACACCTGCAAGTTATATGAGATTTTACATAACCTGCCCTTGTTCTCCAGCATATATGAGCATATCTCTAAACGCGCCATCCTAGCGTAGTTAGCCTCGTTCTCACCTACATAACTAAGATTTAGCCATGATTGCCTTGTGCAAACTGAAGGGAAGAAAAAATCAGTATTGTGGTATATGTATAGCGTAGATGGCCTAATATCAAAGAGTACCAGGTTATAATAGACCACTGTGAAGCCATATTGGAAGCTTATCGTGACTTGACAGGGCCATATCGCACGGTCAATGTTGTCCGGGATGAATAGGTGCTAGGATGTACCAAAAATTTATTAGTGGGTAATTTTTTCCTTGCATGTCTATTGTGTGGTAAGTACGGAAAACCATCGATAACACACATATAACGTTTTTCAGTTTAACATAACAGGATTAGCTCGCGGTATTAAAAAAGGTAGTACTGTTTTGGTGCCCAGTCATATAGAGTCCAGTCAGAGTGCTTCCTCAAGCCGAGCCTTCCCTCTAAGATTACTTTAAGGATGATGTTTAGAACAAACTGAATTCTTGAGGAAAGTAAAATAGATTTTTATATAAGTTTAAAAATGGCTGTTGTTTATTGTTGAAAGCTCCGTCGAAAGAAAAGAAAAAAAAGGAATCATGGATCAATAATAGACTATAAAAAATAATACTGTCTAGTCTGAAGAAACTTTGATTTGGTGGATTAGTAATGGGACCTAATCAATAACTCTATAAATTTAGATAAAGAAAAGTTTTATTATTGAATGAATAAACAAGTGCATTAACCTCTACATCCAAGGATATCTCACTCCAGTTTCCTTTTGTAGTAATAATTACTGGAGTAAGTGCATCAACCACTATGAAACCAAAGGTGTCACAGTTCACAAACACTAGACAAGTGATTTAACAAGTAGGAGTAGCTATTATTCCAACAATTTAAAATCTATTTTTTAAGCAGCCGTCCTTGCCGGACAAAGATCTCCATAGTGATTGTCTCCATTTGTCGGCAGAGCAAAGATCAAAATCTTAGTACAAGGACAGAATTGTTGTAAAAAAAATGTCATTTCGGCCTGACCAAATTGCCTGCCCCGAGAGATGGAGACAAGCCCCATCATAATTTTACTTTTTTAAAAAAAAAATCACTCCACATTCCATTATACTATGCATGTTCAACACAATGGAAATAAACACCATAGAGACTATTTGGATACATAATTCTCCGAATGAACTTGGAGGACTTGCAATCAAATTGTTCTGTTTCCGGACAAAGCACGCATTTCGTTAGTTTTCAGATTTTTAATGCATGTTGGGACAGGGCCCATTTAACTACGAGAACATGCGGGACCTGTTCGGCGATGGCATCTTCGCCGTGGACGGCGACAAGTGGAGGCAGCAGCGTAAGATCGCTAGCTACGACTTCTCCACGAGGGCACTCCGCGACTTCAGCGGTGCTGTCTTCAAGAAGAACGCTGCCAAGCTCGCCGGCATTGTCTCCAGTAACGCGGCGTCCAAGCAGTTCATGGACATCCAGGCAAGTCAAGTCTCATTCTCGCTGTCCAAACCGTGCGTCCATCTTGTAGTTCTAGACAGTGTTTTCCTGAAGCTGCTGTGGACTGAATTGTCGTTCTTGGAATATCAGGATCTTGTCCTGAAGGCAACGATGGACTCCATCTTCACCATCGCATTTGGCCTAGATCTTGACACACTAGGCGGCTCAGGTGAGGGAAGCCGCTTCGCCACGGCGTTCGATGATGCCAGCGAGTTCACACTGCTCCGCTACGTCAACCCGTTCTGGAAGGTGACGAGGCTCCTCAACGTCGGCGCTGAGGCAATGCTCAAGGAGCGGATCAACGTCATTGACAACTTCGTGTACAAGCGCATCCGCGCCAGGGCCCAGGAGCTCTCCAACGGCAAGGCACAGGACCCAGTAAGCCACCACCTGCTCCGACCCCTCCATCACGTGATTCTTCTGTCTAGCACAAACTCCGCTCATCGGACGAGACCTTGCTCATCAATGTTTGTAAATAAACAGGATTCGAGGCAAGATATCCTGAGAGACATCATACTGAACATAGTCATCGCCGGGAAGGACACAACTGCCGGAGCGCTTGCTTGGTTCATCTACATGGCGTGCAAGCACCCGGAAGTCCAGGAGAAGATTTGCCAGGAGATCACGGTGGCTACCAATGCCGGCGAGACTGCATCCGTGGACGAGTTCGTGCTGAGCCTGACTGACGAGGCCCTGAACAAGATGCACTACCTGCACGCCGTCCTGACGGAGACGCTCAGACTGTACCCTTCTGTACCTCTGGTGAGTCTTTGTGATTGTCGTTGATTGTGGAATTGTCACTAATAACTACCTGATCACTGTGTCTATTTTTAATGTTTCGTACAGGATAACAAGCAGTGCTTCTCAGACGATGTCTTGCCTGACGGCTCCAGCGTTAGCAAGGGAGACATCGTGTTCTACATTCCATACGCCATGGGTCGGATGGAGTACCTGTGGGGCAAAGACGCCGATGTCTTCCGCCCCGAACGGTGGCTGGATGCAAACGGCCAGTTCCAGCCGGAAAGCCCCTTCAAATTCACAGCTTTTCAGGTTCAGTGGTGACCACCTCAAACACCAAAACAGAGTATCTCACGTGTTCTTACGAAGAGTGACGTGCCCTGCTGCTTCTTTCATCGTGTGTAGGCTGGTCCGAGGATCTGCTTGGGAAAGGAATTCGCCTACAGGCAGATGAAGATCTTCGCGGCCGTGCTCCTCCGTTTCTTCGCGCTCCGCCTGCTCGATGAGAAGGCGACGGTCAACTACCGCACCATGATAACGCTCCCCATCGAGGAGGGTCTCCATTTGGTGGCGACGGCGAGATGATTTTGTGCCCGACGGCGTGGTGGTAGGCGGTTGCAGTAAAGGGGACGAAAAGTTCTGGAGAAACTCTGACTTGTACAAGCCACCATCGTGCCAAACATATGAGGCGATTTGCCACTCAAAACTGCTGGGAGAAACCTGGTCAGACTATAAACATAGGGTCAGCTGTGAGATGTGTATACATACTAAGTGCACACTCAATCAACAGTGGACTGTGCAAAATTAAAATAACAGCTTTGTTTCAATGCTCCAAATAGTACAAGATATCAGAGGTACCATATTTTACATCATCATGTCAAGTATATCCAACGGTTCAAAAATACCTGTACCCAACCGGCCAACTTGGTACCGAGTCCAAGCGTCAAGCAGCGAAGGGTGTTTCGGTAACTTCGCTGCCCAAAACTCTTAAAATAAACGTTGAATGCTATGTTTTTCAAATACTCCCTCCAAATTTTTGTTGTTGATATTAGGATAGTATTGTTAGTTCAATTTTTGAACTATTACCTTGTCTATACGTCAACAAAAAAATAATCGAAGGGACTAACTTAACTTTGCTAACCTGTCAGTGAGGGTCAATACAGCCTGTGCTCATTGGTTATGCCACCTTTCATGCTGGAAACTTGTGCTCTTGATGAGCTATAGTGTAATGGAGTTGAGCATACTTCCTTGATTCTTAAATTATTGTTGTTATTGTTTTTTTAATTAACTTCAATTATTTATCTTACTAAACAAATTTAAAAAATATTATCATATTTTTATAATAAGAAAATTGAAACATCTTATAATTTTGCATATTGAAAAAATAACAGAAATAACTAGCTACTACCATGGGTAGCTAGCCACCGTCAACTAGAGTAGCCACATCTTCCTAGGTTGTCACATTTGATCCGATGGCAGTCACCACATGGTGAGTAGCTACCCACCATCAACTGGAGTAACTACATCCCATTAGTGGTCGCTAGATTTTGATCCGACGACAGGCACCCATGGTTATATGAGATTCGCATTTTTTTAAATAATATAAATAGTTAAAGTTCATTAAAAATCAATATAACAATAATTTAAAAACACAGAGAGAGCAGGTTGAATGGCACATACCATTACCTTTACTACTTTTATTATAGCTAGTTTCATATAATACTAGACGTCCCATTATTTTATTTTCTTTGTTATCATCGCTATTTTTTATATCTCTATTATTTGTAGGTGGTTATTTTCTTAATGGAAATAGTAAGTGTAATCTTCATGACCGTTGATGATTGGATCTCCGTGGTATGAATATTTTGGTGATAGATGACAACTATGAAATTGTGGGCTAACATCTACATGAGTGTTGTCTTTGTAGGAATCATCTCTTAACTCTATTGCAAATTATATGGATGATGGTGCTCTTGGCGATTGATGACAATAACCACAAGCATGGAGGCTTGTGAACTTGATAGAGTCCAAGGATTGATGGAGATGGATCAAAGTGGAGAACAAGCTATGGTGGAAGTGTTTAGAACACTTAAATAGTTGTTAGGGTTTTGAGTCCATAGGAAAAACCGGACTATCAAGAAGGTCTAGGTCATTCTCTTAGGTCATGTCTAGTTGGTGATGTGCAAGGTTGCTCGGTGAAATCACAGGCACTAGGTGACAGTAGAGAAGCCAAGGAGCTGTTCGAAGAAGCCGGAAAACCAAGTCAAGAGAGGATGACAAGTTTCAACTTCTGAACATAGAGACCGGATAGAAGGGTCAGTGGAGACCAGACTATACGGTCACTAAGGGAGTTTTCCAGGACTTAGCGCGAGGAGTAAGGACTCTGTCTATAGGAGACTCCATACAAACCAGACGGTCCAGTCAGTAGGAGTGCAGGAACGGCAGAGAGGATGCAGTTTGCGGACCTTCCTGGAATGGAGAGAGAAAGTGGACCGGACGGTCCGATCCAGTGACCGGACAGTCCGATCAGTATAGGATCTTGCCTGGATAGAGGAGCCAACGGCTGGGAGAGCCATTACCAGAGCGACCGGATAGTCCGGTCAGGCAGTGACCGGACAGTCCAGTCAGTGTGTCCAGAAAGGCAATTTCGTGGAGCAATGACTAGTTTGATGTTGGGAGCCTATATAACTTCGTTGTTGGGATCTTTGAGACCTCTCTTGACCAATGGAATACCTGTGAGCATTTCATAAGGTCCAAGAGGAAAAGAGGAGAGCACTAGGAGGAGATATTGCATATCTTGAGAGTGCTAGAGAAGAGTAGCTTGAGCATCTTGCACATCTAAGGCTAGGATGTCCTTGAGGGTGTGATATAGATTGTTACTCCTGGTCTATGGTGAGACCTAGACCGGTTAGGTGTCGGTGATCGAGTCTATCGTGATCGGTTGTGAAGGTCGTCACACGTTTGTACACGGTTTGAGCCCGCCGTTGGAAGGGGCATCACTAGTGAGTGCCCGTGCCGGCTCGGGGAGTCCGGCAAGTTCTCGAGGGAGGCGAGCTTATGCTTTGTGCAGCGGTGACGCACACCGTATCTTCATTCGAGGAGTGATTGCGGGCTTGTGGGCGAAAACTCCACTTGGTGGCGGGAGGGACCGGGACTCCGGCGGGAGTGGTCCAACGAGGATTAGGGGAAGGCGCCATTCTTCCGAGACCTCGAGAAAAATCATGAGCATTCCTTGACCCTCTCTTTACTATCCTGCATTTGTGTGCTCTAGTAAGTAGGGTGACTTGTGTCTTGCATAGGCTAGTGTGATTGGCTTCCGCAGTTTATCTTATCATGAACAGTAGCATGTGTAGGATCTTGGCCTACTAGACTTGTATAGGTTTACTTATCTTGTTAGACTTGAGTAGTGAAATTAAAGTATTTGGATTCGTGAGCGGCTTACCGATTCACCCCCCCCCCCCCTCTCTCTCGATACGCCTTTGGTCCTTACAAGTGGTATCAGAGCCAAGTGCTCATCTTTGAGGCTTCACTGTCTTGAGTAAGGATGCCGGGACCGGCAGAGAGTGTTCCCATATTCAATGGTGAGGACTATGCTTATTGGAAGGCTCGCATGCAAGCCTATCTTCAGTCTCTTGATCCAGAGATATGGTCGGTCACTCACGAGTCCGATGCAGATGTGAACCTACTTGAGCCTGATTATGTTAAGTGTAATGCTAAGGCCAAGAATACTTTTTTTGCTTGCATTTCTAAGGATGTTTTTGCTCAGCTAGATGCTAGTACTACAACACATGGTATCTGAACTGAGATTCAGGGGCTCTATGAGGGCACCAGTGATGTCAAAGAGGAAAGATACTATGTGTTGAAGAACAAGTATGATCACTTCACTAGATTGCCACATGAGAGAGCTAACACTGTTTATTCTCGTTTTCATGTACTTGTGGAGGAGATCAATGCACTTGGGGATGATTTCAAGATGAAGCCCGTCGAGGTGATAAGAAGATTCTTGAGGCTATTCAAAGACCCTAAGTACGAGTCCATCATCACCTTCATCTTGCAAGGTGACCTCAAGACCAAGACTATGAAGGAAGTGGTTGGCAAGATCACCGCCTTCGAGAGCTATCAATTGGGGTCGGATAATCCTCAACCATCTAATCTTGCTCTACTGATTGATAAGCAAGAATCTAGCAAGAGCAAGAAGAACAAGAAGAAGATGATCATTGAGGATGATGATGAAGAAGATGATGATGAGGGTGACTTGACCGAAGACTTGGTTCTTCTCATGAGGAAGATGAAGAACTTCAAGAACAAGTTTGCTCCTAAGTCAAGAGGCAAGTTCTTCAATTGTGGCTCAAAGAATCACTTTGTCTGAGAGTGCCCAAAGCCCAAGAAAGAAGCATTCAAGTCACAAGATTCAAGTGAAGAAGAAGAAGAAGATCCCAAGGCCAAGCACAAGAAGAAGAGATACTTCAACAAAGACAAGAGCAAAGGCAAAGGCAAAGTTCAAGACTGCAAGAAGAAGTTCTCTCGCAAAGCACTTGGTAGAGAGTGGACAAGCGACAATTCAAGTGATGAGTCCTCTTCCTCAAGTGATGAAGAAGTGGCCGGTCTAGTCATGATCAAGACTACACCTCCACGAGCTCTTCCTCCACCTCCCACGTGCCTCATGGTCGTGAGCCAACTTGGGGAGAGTGAGGATGAGAGCAGCGATGATAGCGATGATGAGGAGCACACGTGTGCCGAGTTGTGGAGAATGCTTGAGCAAGCCCGCGACATCGCCATCAAAAAGTCCAAGATGTTGGAGGTGGTAAGAAAAAAGTGTAAGTTGGCTAAGGATCGTGTTGGTGAGCTTGAGAGTGAGCTCAAGGACCTTGTCACATCTCATGAGGCCCTAAACAAGGGTTATGACAAACTCAAGGGTGATCATGTAAAGTTTCATGAGAAGTACAAGGCCCTTGAGATCACATATGAGGCCATCAATGTTGAGAACCTTGCCTCTCCCTCCTCTAGTTCATCTAAGAATAATGCTTCTACTATGTGTGATGAACTAACCACCTAGGTTGAGGTTTCTTCTCTTGAGCCACTTATTTTGAAGGAATATCACAAGCTCAAGGAAGAGAGGAAGATGGTGATGGACGGCTTTGAGAGGCTCACACGAGATAGAGCCATCCACAAGGAGATCCTTGGGAGGAACCTTGTGAACAATGTCTCCCACCGTGGACTTGGCTCATATCCCGCAGCCATCAATATCATAGGGACGAGTGATTCCATCCCCACATGGATCAAACCCCTTCTCGCTGACGACTACTATTGCGAGAGGTGTTGCCAAGATGGCCACGCCACCAAGGATTGTCCCATGGTGAGAAATTCCATTGTTTTGCCTAACGCTAACTTGTTCCATGAGAACACACATTTCAAGCTTTTTAGGAACAAGGATGGCAAGGTGAAAGCTAAGGCCTTGGGACCACCAAACAAGAAGAGGAAGGTCAAGAGCATATGGGTGCCTAAGTACATTATTGATCTTGAGAGATCGGCTACGTACAAGTGGGTGCCCAAGAACAAGACCTAGATGGTGGTGGTGGTGGACCGAGTGCTTTCATGAAGATCATGTAAAGTCCACCACAAGTGACATGGACCTCAATGACCTATCTACTCATGAGGGAGGTAACCATGTTAGTTCTTGGTAGTTGTAGTGTGTTTTTCTTTCTCTTGTATTGCATGGTAATTAGGACTCCTTTGTGACTAGTATGCTTTGCATCCATGCATGTGTAAATAACTAAAAGAAAAACACATAAAAATTAGTCAATGTCTAACCCATCCAAGATAGCTATAAGCAAGGGGGGTGCTTGAGATGGTGGTTTGACTTCTCTCAAGCCAAGGGCATGGCTTATAGTGAGTAAGCTTGGGAGGGGTTCAAACTTGACATTGTTAGGTTCCCTTTGTTTCTTGTTCTTAATATTGCTTGCATTTACATGGCATGTTTACTTTCATTGCATATGTAAATTGCTTGTTGCATGCATCATATAGGAAACACAAATGAGGCTTGTCACTTTTGGAGATATTTGTGCCTCATGCTCTATATAAGATTACATCTCCGTAAATGTGACCAAAGTAAAGGATTGTGCTTCATGCCCATTGAGCAAGCTCTTATGAACTCCGAGGTTAAATCTACTCGCGTGGTTCATGGACTAAGGCTCATACATACCCTTTGGTTCTTCATTTGCCTTGGTTCTTATTTGCTAGATCTTTCATTTGGCATTTGCGAAAACTATGAGGCCATAGAGTGCCATTATTTGAAAAAGAGTGTTTGAGAGTTCTCTCTATATTCCAAGTGCAATGTTTATTTGTGTGTTTAGCGAGGGCACTTGGAATTTGGAGAAAGTCCTTGACTCAGCAATTTCTGGAAGTGACCGTACGGTCCGGTCCTTAGACCATACAGTCCGGTCAGTGGCACTGGAAACAGTGCCTAGGAGGGGTTTGGTCATAGAGACCGGACAGAACGGTCCTAGAGACCGGACAGTCCGGTCTGCAGAAGACCAGCAGATCCCAAGGTGACCGGATAGTTCGGTGTAGAGACCGGACAGTCCGGTCAGTTCGGTTGAACGCGCGATGCGAATCCCGATCTGAGCCGTCGATCTGTTCTTAATCGATCTTGGTCGTCCGTGTCTTCTATGACCTAGGTCAAAATCTCTTGGACGTATTCCTGTTCATCGACCCGACGCCGAGTTCATGACCTCGACGCCAACGCTGCCCCCTTCGATGTCGACCTTGTCGCGCCGCTTTGCTCCCGCGCTAGCGCCGCTGCTCGCCCGCCCCGCGTGCCTGCAATGCCGCTCGACCTACGCGCCATCGCTGTCGTGCGCTGCCGCCTCGCCCCACGTGCCGTAGCTCGCCCCCGCACGCACAGCCGAGCTGTCGCCGCCTCTTTCATCGAGAAGCCATCACAGCAGCGCCGCCACACACTCCTCTGCTTACCCCGCGCGTGCACACCACCCCTCTGTCCGGGCTCCACTACTCTAGGGCAAGTCTTGCCCTTCTCTATTGCTGGTATTCTCAAAGCTCCAATCTTTTCAGTGATCGGAGCACGGCTCACGGTGTTCATTCTTCTCAGCGTGTTGGATTCTACTCCCAGAGTATCATGCTAATTCTTCCAATTCATCAATATATGCCCTGCTTGTCGAGTAGTTAGTTAATTAATGCAATTAGTACTAATTCCCATCTGTTAGTTGCATTAATTAATTAATCAGCTCAACCTAGTCTGCAATTAATTCCATGACTATCTATTAATTGCATGTCTAGGGTTTGTCTCCTGTCTAGTCTACAGTTAGATTTATTGACATTATTTGACTGTACACTAGATGACTCGCACCAGCTACATATAGTCGATGATCACTGTTGTTACTTTGCATAATTGTCTACTAGTGATCATGTCCTTCATTCAGTGCTAGAGCTTCTATTACGCATTTTTTCCTAGCGGTGCTTTGCTTGTAGTTGTATTAGAACTCTGAGCTTATCCTATCTACACCTATGTGCGTGCAGTGACAGCAGAGCAACAGTCAGAGATGGCAGGGTCAGAACAGGATAAGGGCAAAGGGAAGATGCCTGAGAAGCCAAAGACCAAAAAGAGATCGAGACTGGATCTAGAGTCAGAGAGAGCCCAGAGGTTGGCTCAGCACTTGGACGTCATGGAGCAGTCACGCAGGACATCTGGCTCCCGTTTGAGGATCAGCCAGCCTGCTGAGGACCAGGGCTTGAGGAGGAGCACCACGCAGAGGATTGCACCTATAGCAGTTGGAGTGGTGCCACCGTCGTGGCCGCAGCGTACTGCGGTTTCCCGTCAGGGGAGATTGTTGAGAACTGCGGATCAGGGATCCTCCAGGCAGCAGGAGGAGGAGTCCGAGGAGGAGGAGACTGGAGAGGAGACCTCAGAGTCAGAATCTGAGGAGCTGGTTGAGGAGGAGGAGTCAGAGGAGAAGGCAGAGCAGACTATTCCCTAGAGGACAGCTCACCGGGCAGGAGATCCGAGGTGCACCTATGAGGTGTGCACGAGGAGGCTACAGAGACTGGTACAGGCAGCCAGAGAGCCGGACATCCTCAAGATTCCTGCAAAGGACCTTGAGGTACTTTGGTTCGTGTCCTTCGAGCAGTGGGTGCCAGTTCCACGAGTGTTGATGATACATACCATCGGGGTACCTCATATATAAGGAAAGCAAAGTAGACTCCTACTAGGATAAGAACAGTAGACCGACTAGGACACCGTCATGTAACACTGTCCCCACAGATATATAAGGAGGGGCAGGGGTCGTCCTCAAGGGACAAGGAATATACAAGCTCAACTAGAGATCCCGCACGGGACATAGATTAGACACAACTAGACATCATCGTCTAGGTCAATCCTCCTTGTCTAGATCTTTAGATCTAGACATATGAATACAAATACCACAGAACATAGGACGTAGAGTTATTATCCTCTAGGAGGCCCGAACCTGTCTAAATTGGCGTCTTGTGTTACCATCGTCTCTCGATCTCGCGCATACCCCTGTCCTACATATAAATCATCATAGATGAACTACCCTATGTCTATTGCCAAGATTAAGTCTCGATAGTTGGCGCGCCAGGTAAGGGAAGCGCGATGGTCGGCTCATCGAGATCGGTGGTTTCAATCTACTACTTCAAGATTTCATTGCGAGCAGATCGGCGTTGAAGCGCACGAGTCGTCGCGTTTTCGAAAGATTTCTTCTTCAAGATCTAATCGCGAGCAGACCGATGTTGAAGCATCGTGTCATCGCACAAATCATCACGTCTTCATCAAGACGACACCTTCAACAAGGACGACCGCTATTCGATGACATCATCCATTACGATGATGCTTCCATCAACTCGATACTTCGGCAGATTCCGACAACTCCGGACATCGCCGCGACTCGACGGTTCAACTGCTCACGGCCACATGTACATGCCCGGGGGCTACTCCACCTTCACCTGGCCACTCGGCCACTCGAAAACGTCTTTGACGACTCAGCGCATTGGCAATCGCCTCGACTCGGTCAATCAACGACATCACCTTGACTCGGTCACTCGTCGACATCGTTGTAACACTACGACTTGACGGCTACTCAGCTACTCAGCAACGTCGCCCATTACTTGACGCTTTGGGTTTTCATCCACTCGGCTACTCGACGACGCCTGCAATGACATGGCGCTTTGGTCACTCGGCCACACCTTCAACGATTCGGTGTCTCGGTCAACCACTCCAAGCTTCAATGATCCGGTGATATGATGGCTCGATTTCAATCTTCGACCACTCGCCAACCACATTGACACGCTTGGAGGCTCCTCTTCAACTCGCCGAATAACAAAGCTAAGTATCTTTGTACTTTCTTGATTTATTTTTGAGGTTTTGGGCTAATGTCCTTCATATTTTCTCCCATGGCCGCTTATTTCTGTTTCCCAAGCAGAAGGTCGTAGTTTTTTTTATGAGTAAAGTCGGGCTTTTTAATCAGTGCTCTTATTTGTGGCTTTACATATTTTTATTTTCCTTGGTTCTTTAATCATTCGAATTAAACAATCGAGTCAGGGGGCTATTTGAATATCTATACATGTGTTCTCCTACTTTTTTGTGAATCTAGTAGTACACATGTCGGTCGGTGACCTTTCAGTAGTGTATCAGCCCTGACACCATATGATCCATGTCGTCTGTTCTAGTTTCACCTTTTTTCGCTTCTGTCTCGACCGATATATTGCATTTTATTCGCAATTTGGTCTTATGTTTTGGTCTTATGCTGACTAGTGACTAAGTCATAAAAATTTTTTGCTACGCGACAGACTGCCACTACACTAAACCCAGAGCCAAAGTTGTGAGAGGTCATGTGTCGATTGGTTCTGATTGCTACGCAAGAGTAAATTATGACCGATATTGTTGCGGCAGATCGAGCTCCGAGCTATTCATATTTGTCCTAAGTATCTTACAATAGATCAATCCGGTTGCTAATGCACGAATACGCTGCTATGCGTCAGTCGGTCTACCTACAGGAGAAAAATGGATACACACTTGACTTTTCAGTTGACTGATTTGTTTGGCTTATAAAAATAAGTTTTCAAGCAAACAATATTAATTATAACTAATTATCCTAATTTCCTTTATTGTCAGGAACATTTTGATGGATAGGCGGATACACCACTCGGCATAGAGTGATTTCCTCGCCTTCATCGGTCGACTTATAGCTCCGACCACCTTCGTTGGTCGACCGTGCCAGTTCTGACTGCCTTCATCGATCGGCCTACAACTCCGACCGCTCTCATCGGTCGACCATGACTGTTCCGACTGCCTACATCGGTCGGCCTATAACTCCGACCGCTCTCATCGGTCGGCCACGCCAGCTCCGATCGCCTCCATCGATCGGTTTACAGCTCTGACCGCTTTTATTGGTCGGCTACACCAGCTCCGACTGCCACCATCGGTCGGCCATATGTCAGACTGGCGGCTTCACTCGGTCATCATGACTTTGAGTGATTCCTACTTTATCAGCGGTCGGCAGCTACAAGAATCTTGACTGTCTTCTTCACTCGACCTTATCGTCATGAGTCAAGTACCGCTGCCACTCAGACATGATATTCTGAGTTGAGCGCGACCGACACTCATAATAGCGATTGTCTCGGGGGCTTCTTTGAAGAGAGACACTTTATATCAAATTTATGGCTGATGCCATAATATACAAATATATGATTTGATAATCATATGACAGTGGCTTGATGGTCACTCTATCAAATATGTTTCTTTGATGACAAGTGCATTATCATAAATGGTTGATGCCATAATCATTTAAAGCATGATTTGATGATCGTGTCGCTGTGACTTGATGGTCATATATGCATCACTCAGCTGATTGAAGTCAGTCTATAATAGTGAAAATAAAGCTCAAAGATATGAATGATTACAATTCTTAAGGAAAGGTTACTTAATCATGATTGAAGTCATCGTAACTTATTACTTGGCTACGATTGATGTCATAAAGCCTCGTTCATTCGGTTGTGATTGAAGTCACCCGTTTAGAACATAATCATTCGACTATGATTCAAGTCACCCATTTGATTCATAAATCACTCATAGGCCACTCGGCCAAAAAATATGTCATTTGGCTATGATTGATGTCATAAGCTTACGTTCACTCGGATGTGATTGATGTCGCTCGAGTATATCATATAGCACTCGACAATAATTGAAGTCATTGGTTTGAGTCATCTACCACTCAGCGGTGATTGAAGTCACTCGACTAAGTCATTTATCACTCGGTAATGATTGATGTCATTCTACTGAGTTATTTATCACTCGGATTTGATGATTTGAGCGATTTTTCGTTAAAGAGAGCCAACACGACTATTCTTGTTTTGGACTCTTGTATTATTTGCAGTTTTCAAATGATACAAGAATCGGGGGCTACACCTAATTAGGTGCACCTACTCGGTGCACCAGTTGATTTCTCAAGGACATTTTCAGATCTTTGAGATTCTTACAAGCTCGCTGATATAAAGCTGAAGCATTATATATGGCACGAACTAGTCAGAAAGCTACTGAAGATTATCATCCAGCTTGCAAGACTCTCAGGGGCTTGTCGATGATACATACCATCGGGGTACCTTATAGATAAGGAAAGCAAAGTAGACTCCTACTAGGATAAGAACAGTAGACCGACTAGGACACCACCATGTAACCCTGTCCCCCCCCCCCCCCCCCCCGGATATATAAGGAGGAGCAGGGGTCCTCCTCAAGGGACAAGGAATAGACAAGCTCAACTAGAGATCCCGCACGGGACATAGATTAGACACAACTAGACATCATCGTCTAGGTCTACCCTCCTCGTCTAGATCTTTAGATCTAGACATATGAATACAAATACCACAGAACACAGGACGTAGGGTTATTATCCTTCGGGAGGTCCGAACCTGTCTAAATCGACGTCTTGTGTTACCATCGTCTCTTGATCGCGCGCATACCCCTGTCCTACATATAAATTATCATAGATGAATTACCCTATGTTTATTGCCGAGATTAAGTCTCGACAATGAGACCCCGCTACCGGAGAGAGCTACTGGATGGTGCTCCAGAGGAGGATAGGGGAGGGCCTGAGACGTTGTGTTGCCTTGAGGACGAGAGACAGAGTGGTTGTACCGCAGCAGTACACCACTTACCAGGCCATGAGGAGGGCCACAGGCACAGACATGGAGCAGTACTTCTCGTACCTGCCAGGACTAGCTGACCTAGTCACTGCTCCACTCAGGTTCCGGGAGGATATTGTTCTGAACTTCTATGCTACGTTGTGGGTTGCCAGAGACCGCTCAGAGTTCTGGTTTCTGTTCAAAGGGCAGCCACAGCGAGTCACCAGGGAGGACCTGATCTCCCACCTAGGACTCCTGACTTCAGACTTCCAGCTTTACATGAGTGCCTACGGTACACTGGAGCCACCTCGCAGACCACAGGGAGGGAAGCTGCCTTCAGATGAACTTGTGTCAATTAGTTTCCCACCTCCCCACACTCCAGTCTTTCAGAGAGGCTCTGCTAGACTCACTGCAGAGGCCAAGGTGGTGAGAGCGATAGTCACCAGAACTATCATTTCCAGGTCTGGCTACAAAGAGGAGTTCACACTCTTACACCAGTGGGCTGTAGCAGCCATCTTGAGGAGGCAGACCTTCGACTTAGCGGACCTCTTCATTGGAGAGATAGAGGAGATTATTTCTGAGGGGGTAGGATCTCTTGAGGAGGATGGGCCTAGTGACGGAGGAGCAGTACGATGCTTTCCCTGAGGTGACCACTAGCTACTCACCCAGAGTCCCCAGGGGATCCCAGTCTACCTCCAGCCAGCACATAGGAGAGGAGGAGCAGGAGTCACCGGTACTACACGAGCAGGCAGCTCAGCCAGAGACGGTGATTCCTGAGTCAGCCAGTACAGGAGCGCCTCCCCAGCCGACAGGTTTGTAGTCTGAGGACATTGTCACAGTGACAGCAATTGCAGGACGGTTGGGTGAGTTTATACAGAGTGTGTCAGAAGACAGATGTCAGATGATGGAGCTGATCAGAGGACAAGCAGAGCTTCAGCGTCAGCAGATGGCCCTTGTCTCCGCTCTAGTGACTCAGATGACGGAGCTTACTCAGAGGTAGGTCGGTCAGCAGCCAAGACCTTTAGTGATTCCTCAGTTTTAGCAGCTACAGACTCAGCCAGTACCCTTCACCGCACTAATGACAGCACAGTCCAACGGACTGTCACTCTCAGGGGTCTTACCGATAGGGGGAGCAGGACAGGCTTTCTCTTCAGCACAGCTCTCTCCTGTGTCAGTCTTCTCTGTATCTATGTTGTTTGTCTCACCCTCACACTCTTCTAGCTCGTAGATGGCAGGACCCTCCAATTCTCAGCATGTACCGGTCAGGAGTCTGTTCTTAGACATTGTGCACACTACTCGTGCAGACTCCCAGACCGTCCCAGAGACAGCTACAACTTCAGCTCCACCTCTTACTGCCACAGTTTCCACTCTTACTACTCAGGCAGCAGAGGATCTTGTCCGTGGTGGTTTCACTTAGCAGGACATGGCAGACCTCATACTACTCCAGACTTCAGCTCAGGAGACTGCCACAGTCACTACAACAGCATAGGACAGCGGGTCTGAGTCTCCTGTAGACCTTGGTTTCTTTGAGCAGCTGGATGCTCAGGCAGCACAGGCTTAGGGAGCACAGCAGGATCCACCTCAGCAACATCCAGGAGCAGAGCCCACAGAGGATGTCGTTGCACCGCTTCCTTCAACCACGAGCGCTTAGATATTCATATTATCCCGCCTTTTTGGCTTTTTGGTGCTTGTTGCCAAAGGGGGAGAAGACATTAGGTCTAGGGGGAGTGGGAGTGTGATCTTGTTACGATCGAGAGTAGCTTGTATCTAAGGGGAGCTACGAGGTTTCGGGAGATAGACCATTTTGTTCTTATTTTGAGGAGTTATTCGTAGTTCGTGGATTATGATAAGTCATGGATTTCATCTGCTTGTGTTTGACTCAATTTGATCTCACTTGGTTTATTTCCTTTCATATGCAGCGCTTGTATTTATTGATTATCTTGTATACCTGTGTATGATATTATGATGATAAATACTTGTTTTTAATTGTTATGCATTGCCATGCTAACTTGTTGCATCTCATCATTTATGCCTTGCATTGCATGTCCTTATACGTTCATTCAATATATTGCCATGACATGCATGCATGTTTCATCTAGAGTATGCTCTTCACTCTTTTTCGTATATCTCTAGATGATGTTTGATTGAGTAGGACCTTATGTGTTTCTCTCATATGTTGTTATGGTTCCTCTCGATCTTTGTATAGCTTGTTTAGTCCGATTATTCATTAAAGTTTTTCAATTAAGTAGTGGTTGTCATCAATCACTAAAAAGGGGGAGATTGTAAGCTTCATGACCATTGATGATTGGATCCCCGTGGTATGGATGTTTTGGTGATAGATGACAACTATGAAATTGTGGGCTAACATCTACACGAGTACTGTCTTTGTAGGAATCATCTCTTAACTCTATTGCAAATCATATGGATGATGGTGCTCTTGGCGATTGATGATAATGACCGCAAGCATGGAGGCTTGTGAACTTAATGGAGTCCAAGGGTTGATAGAGATGGATCAAAGCGGAGAACAAGATATGCTGGAAGTGTTTGGAACACTTGAGTAGTTGTTAGGGTTTTGAGTCCATAGGAAAAACCGGACTATCAAGGGGGTTTAGGTCATTCTCTTAGGTCATGTCTAGTCGGTAATGTGCAAGGTTGCTCGGTGAAATCACAGGCACTAGGTGACAGTGGAGAAGCCAAGGAGCTGTTCGAAGAAGCCGGGAAACCAAGTCAAGCGAGGATGATAAGTTTCAGCTTTTGGACATAGAGACCGGACAGAAGGGTCAGTGGAGACCGGACTGTACGGTCACTATGGGAGTTTTCCAGGACTTAGCGCGAGGAGCAAGGACTCTGTCTGCAGGAGACTCTATACAGACCGAACAGTCCGGTCGGTAGGAGTGCAGGAACGGTAGAGAGGATGCAGTTTGCGGACCTTCCTAGAATGGAGAGAGAAAGTGGATCGGACGGTCCGGTCCAGTGATTGGACAGTCCGGTCAGTACGGGATCTTGCCTGGACAGAGGAGCCAACGACTGGGAGAGCCGTTACCAGAGTGACCGGACAGTCCGGTCAAGCAGTGACTGGACAGTCCGGTCAGTATGTCCAGAAAGGCAATTTCATGAAGCAACGGCTAGTTTGAGGTTGGGAGCCTATATAACTTCGTTGCTGGGGTCTTGGCGACCTCTCTTGGCCAGTGGAATACCTGAGAGCATTTCGTAAGGTCCAAGAGGAAAAGAGGAGAGCACTAGGAGGAGATATTGCATATCTTGAGAGTGCTAGAGAAGAGTAGCTTGAGCATCTTGCATATCTAAGGCTAGGGTGTTCTTGAGAGTGTGATCTAGATTGTTACTCTTGGTCTATGGTGAGACCTAGACCGGTTAGGTGTCTGTGATCGAGCCTATCGTAATCGGTTGTGAAGGCCGTCACACGTTTGTACACGGGTTGAGCCCGCCGTTGGAAGGGGCATCGCTAGTGAGCGCTCGTGCTGGCTCGGGGAGTCCGGCAAGTTCTCGAGGGAGGCGAGCTTGTGCCTTTTGCAGCGGTGACGCACACCGTATCTTCACTCGAGGAGTGATCACGGGCTCATAGGCGAGAACCCCACTTGGTGGCGGGAGGGACCGGGACTCCGGCAGGAGTGGTCCAACGAGGATTAGGGAAAGGCGCCATCCTTCCGAGATCTCGGGAAAAATCATGAGCATTCCTTGAACCTCTCTTTACTATTCCGCATTTGTGTGCTCTAGTGAGTAGGGTGACTTGTGACTTGCATAGGCTAGTGTGATTGGCTTTCGGACTTTATCTTATCATGAACACTAGCATGTGTAGGGTCTTGGCCTACTAGACTTGTATAGGTTTACTTATCTTGTTAGACTTGAGTAGTGGAATTGAAGTATTTGGATTCGTGAGCAACTTACCGATTCACCCCCCCCCCCCCCCCTCTCGGTACGCCTTTGATCCTTATAGCAAGTAATTATAAATCTATACTGGTATTCAGGGTATTTTCAAGGGACTTGTTAATTTTCAGCTGACAGGAAGTTTGAGGTAACTTTCAGTCACCTCTTTAAGCCATTAGATCTTGATCCAATGGTTTATAATTATTATATAAATAATACTACAAAAGGAAAATCAAAACTCAAAGGAACAAATCATTGATTGAAAGGTTTCAATCATCTTAAATCTAGGAAACATGTATTTTCAAATAAAAATGGTAGGTGATTTTAACATATGTATATGGGTATTTTTGAGTATTTTTTTAGAAGTGGTGAGTAATTGTTTTTCTTTTGTCTCGTTTTATATGTTACCTTTGAGAGCAAATGTGAGGATTCCCTTTCAGCTATGGTTACTTGTAGTCGTGCACAAATTACATATAAGAGATGTCAATAAGTGTAGGGTGACTTCGTCATTCCCCTGTGAGCTGAAGCGCTACTTGTAAGTGCTAACCAAATTTTCAGGTTTCAGGTTCCATCTAGGTCAGAAAAAAAAACTGAACGTGCAGCAGGCATCCATACATCTTTTGCTATATTTTATCACAAAACCAAGTATTAGAATAGCAAATAGTTTAATGTCATCGGTCACAAATGCACGACATGCATGGATCACCTGCATCACATTTGCAGGCTTGAGTTCGTCCTCATCTGCCTAAAAGTGCCAAGCGTGTGCCATCGTCAACACGACCCGCTGACACCAAAGGACATATGGCATATGGTGTCAAAGTGTCGATAGAGCAAAGGACATATAGGATAAGGTGGATGTAGCTAAGAATTGATTTTGGGTTCTTTTCTTTCATAATAGCTATGGCAAGTAATTTTCTTAAAAAAAAGTAGTCTAATTGTTCATAATAAAAGTGGTATGTAATTTTTGCTTATTTGTTTCTCTGATTAACATTGTAATTTCTAGCTTTGAGAACTACATGTCTTAGGATTGTATCATGGATAATTAGATCACTCGATATTATTTGGGCATTTGCACGGTCCAACTAATAAATCTCCGTCTGTTGTCGGACCTAGATTGTTTTGAAGCGATCAATGTTTTACCATCATGCATCACTATCAAATGAGCAGTCTTCTATGCATATGGTTTGTATGGATTCTCATGTGGTAATCCACTTCTGCTGACTTGGAGTGGCCTGTTCGTCCTCGTAACCGACGAAGAGAAGTCAATGAATATCTTCCCGGAACATGGCTTCACGTGATAACGACACGACACGCAAGGACCACCAGAAGTTTGGCCGATATGGAAAGAACACGGATCCGCTGCTAATAATTGTGGTAAACTCTGACCCAAGCAAACTTTTTTGTCAATCATGCATATGCCGGCTGGCGGCGAAAGAGGATTCAGACTACGTTTCGTCCATGATGCATGGAAGAGAGAATGAGGTCAGACGATACGTGTAGGCCAAGACGAACTGCATCTGAACGTAGCACGCGCCTATATTGGAGTCGGTTTGTCTATTAAAAATATATCCATGCTCCCACGCACAACACCTGAAAATGGTATCAATATGCCGAGCAATTAAAGATTGATTAGTTACATATGCACCGTTCAATCCACCTGGTATGGCTAGCTGTCTCATGCATGTGCAGTACATGGCGTCTTACACGTATTCATTTCGTCGGTCTATATCTCTACAATCTATTAATTAAGATGCGGTCGTCCACTTCGTATCCACAAAGTTAGAGATTGAAACCAAATCGGTTTTGTACTTTCCATATCAAGTACCGAACTTTAAAAATCATAACTCCCTCGTCCGGAGCTCAAATTAAGCAAACTTGGACTCTATATCATAGCTCTCAAAAAGTTCTATAACTTTGGTATTCAATGGAAGTATAGATCCTGTCGTTTTGGTTTCCAAATATGTGATGTAAAAATATTTGTTCTGATTCGGATTTCTCTACGCAGGTCTCTGTGCGGGAGTCATATCTTCTAGATCCGAAGTCCAAATAATATAATCCACATATGTTTTGAAAAGGTCTCGACAAGATCTACAATTTTTGTGTTTTAACTTTTTTCATTGGAGCAAGTTTCTAAGTTCAAAATCACGTTGCAATACAGTGTTATTTTATAGACTGTGTAAATTGATTTTTCCTTTCAGATAAAACTTCTACAATATGATAAAAAATGTTAAAAAACTGTTATTTTTGACATATAAAATGATATACTAAGAAACACTAATAGTAATATAAATATGATCTTTCATGTAAAAAGTATTAATAATATTGTATATATCTAATAATTATATTATATAAATAATTTATATTTAAATTATAAAGAGTATTTTATTTTTTAAGTCCATAACAACGCACGGACACTAGTAATCACAAATGTCAGGTGTCGGTTGGTAATCAAATATTCTTTTTAACGAGTGAGAGAGAGAACCCTGCCTCACCACTATATTAAGAACCTCTCTGCAAGGTCCAAACAACAAATTAGCCAAGCCACAAGTTAAAGTCTCTATCCATCTACCCAGGGCGGCCATGGAAACAGAAAACTCCTCCACCACCTGGACCTCGTCTATGGCCTTGCCCGTCGCCTGGCTTGCGCTGCTTGCCTTCTGTTCGTTCTACTTTCTCGTCAGACGCAGCCGGCGCGGCAGCAAGGGGCGGCGGTACGCGCCCGTGGTCGGCACCGTGTTCCACCAGCTCTACCATGTCCGGCGGCTGCACGACTACCACACGGATCTCTCCCACGAGCACAAGACCTTCCAGCTCCTGGTGCCAACCTCCCACAGGCAGATTTACACCTGCGATCCGGCCGTTATTGAGCACATCCTGCGGACCAACTTCGCCAACTACGGCAAGGTAACCATAAACCAGTCTTAATGCATCTTTTTATTATACTTTTTTTAAAATAGTTTTTTAGTAAATATGCCAATATATTTTCATTCTGATGGAAAGGTCTTTTACATAGGATGAAAAAAACAATTCTCTCTCTTTATAATTATCTTGTTATATTAGCAAAAAATACTTATATGATATAGCATTTAATACTTATAAAAGGCTCTATTGAGACTACCCTAATAAGCATAGCTGCTGGCAATGATTAGGACATGAATATTTTCTGGGACAACTACAAAAAACTGTTTGCATCTTTGGGATTTTTCGTGTACCCGCGTACCCAGAACATTTCTTTCAGCATAACACCTTATAGATATACTCCCCTTCCGCAGCCTCTAGTTTAGTTTCGAATGCTCTGATGTTGTTTTTCTTGGCAAGTTAAATAGATGCTGCAAAGTATGGCAAGAACATAGATAGAGCACAAATGCAATTTTTTGAATTGTTTAAATGTTTTGGTCCCCTAGAACCTAGACAGAAAGCTTCGTCAAGATGGATGTCTGAAAAAATAATGTGATCCAGAGAGCTGTCTGAGTAGAGACTGATAATATTTTGTTTGAACTATTGATAATTGTAAAATATGCTGTTACATCAATTTAAAAAATGTTATTTCTGACCTCGAAAACTCAGTGAAAAATGTTGTTTCTTGGACCAGTAATGGACCTTCGGTATCTTTTTTTTATAAAGTTTTTATTTTTAAAAATAAATGAATAAATAAGTGCATCCATCCAAATCCAGCCTCTATGTTCGAGGATATATATATACTCCTTCAGTTCTTAAATTATTGTTATTATTAACTTTTTTAGTTAATTTTGACTATTTATCTTATTCAAAAAAATTAAGTAATATCATATATATAGTCATAGTATGTCTTGATATCAAATAAAATTGAAACGTAACTTAGAATTTTGTATATTTAAAATAATATTTTAAATAAAAGGAATAATTAAAGTTAACTAAAAAAGTCATCGATGATAATAATTTAAGAACAGAGAGAGTATAGTACATACAAATAGTTATTACAAGAGTATACTCCATGGAAGAAAATCTCCATTTGTCAGCATATGGCGTGTAGTGCTGCTGCGTGCTCATATGGAATTAGCGGAATTGCAACCAAGAAAAGATATTGTATCTTTTCGTAGCTGACATATATAGCATGCATTTCGACATTTCGTTCGTTATTAGTTTCTGAATTTTCATGCATGTTTGGACAGGGCCCGTTCAACTACGAGAACATGCGGGACCTGTTCGGCGATGGCATCTTTGCCGTCGACGGCGAAAAGTGGAGGCAGCAGCGGAAGATCGCTAGCTATGACTTCTCCACGAGGACACTCCGCGACTTCAGCGGCTCCATCTTCAAGAGGAACGCTGCCAAGCTCGCCGGCATCGTCTCCACCAACGCTATCTCGAGTGAGCCAATGGACATCCAGGCAAGTGAAGTCTCAAATTCTCAATCTCGCTATCCAAATTGTGCATCCATCTTCTAGATCGAGGAGTGTTTTTCGGACGCTGCCGTCGAACTGAATTGTCCTTGTTCGAATATCAGGATCTTGTTCTGAAGGCAACGATGGACTCCATCTTCACCATCGCCTTCGGCCTGGATCTTGACACGATGGGCGGCTCAGGTGAGGGAATCCGCTTCGCCACGGCGTTCGACGATGCCAGCGAGTTCACACTGCTCCGCTACGTCAACCCGTTCTGGAAGATGATGAGGCTTCTCAACGTCGGCACTGAGGCAATGCTCAAGGAGCGGATAAAAGTCGTTGACGAGTTTGTGTACAAGCGCATCCGTGCCAGGGCCCAGGAGATCTCCGACGGCAAGGCACAGGACCCCGTAAGCCACCTGTGCTCCGACACCTACATGACTCCATCACCTCCTTCTGTCTAGCACCCATGCTACTACACACTCTGCTCGGTCGGATGGGCGACCTCATCCATTGATTTTTCTAAACAGGATTCGAGGCAAGATATCCTGTCCAGATTCATCCAAACAGCGACGAACGATTCTGGGAAGGTGGATTACAAGTACCTGAGAGACATCATACTGAACATCGTCATCGCCGGCAATGACACGACTGCCGGAGCGCTTGCTTGGTTCCTCTACATGGCATGCAAGCAGCCGGAAATCCAAGCCAAGATTTACCGGGAGGTCACGGAGGCCACCGAGGCCAGCATGGACACCTCCGTGGACGAGTTTGTTCAGAGCCTGACCGACGAGGCCCTGAACAAGATGCACTACCTGCACGCCGTCCTGACGGAGACGCTGCGGCTGTACCCTTCTGTTCCTCTGGTGAGTATTTCTTTCTGATTTGCATTGTGATCGTGAACGGCCACTGCTGTTCCGATTATACTGAGTCTTGTGTCTGCTTTTGATGTTTCGTTCAGGACAACAAGGAGTGCTTGTTGGATGACGTGTTGCCTGACGGCTCTGGCGTCAGCAAGGGAGACATCGTGTTTTATGTTCCATACGCCATGGGACGAATGGAGTATCTGTGGGGCAAAGACGCCGACGTCTTCCGGCCTGAACGGTGGCTCAATGCAAATGGCGAGTTCCAGCCGGAAAGCCCCTTCAAATTCTCAGCTTTTCAGGTACAGTGGTGAACCACCTCAAACACCAAAACAGAGTATCTCGCGTGTTCTTACGAATGACGTGCCCTGCTGCTTCTTACATGTGTTAGGCTGGTCCGAGGATCTGCTTGGGAAAGGAGTTCGCGTACAGGCAGATGAAGATCTTCGCGGCCGTGCTCCTCCGTTTCTTCGTGTTCCGCCTTAGTGACGAGAAGGCGAGCGTGAACTACCGCACCATGATCACGCTCCACATCGAGGGGGGTCTCCATCTAACGGCGACGGCATGGGAGCGCGTGACGGCGTGTTGGCTTCAGTAAAGTAATAATGGAAACAAAATAGTTCTGATGAAAGACCTGTACCTGCTTAGACACCGTGTTAAACATATTAGGCGGTTTCCGGTTTGCAAATCAAAACTGCTGGGGAGAAACTACACATACGGTCAGCCGTGAGATATGTGGCGTGCGATGGATTCTTCAGTGTCTTTGATAAAAAAAAAATTGTCACAAGTCTTTGATAAAGTTATTATGCGTGCTCCCATGCATGCAAGTGCAAACTGAATCGACGGTGGACTGGGCAGATTAAGATAAACGTTGAGAATATAGGACACGAGCATTGCTTTTAATTAATTAAGGTAGAGAAAGTGTTGTCTAGATATAGTTGTATATATGTGTCTCAAAAAAAAAAGATATTCCTTCATTCAGGTCATTTAAGGTAGCATTTAATATACTAAAAAGTATTTAATTAAGGAAAGTTTTTCTATTTTTACTCATTTTAAATAGAGTATATCAGCAATAACTCTCGATTGGACTGATCTATCCAACTCAGCAATAACTCTCGATTGGACTGATTAGTTGATCACAGCTAGACAGCTCGATTCCTCCTACCCGTATTATTCTTTTTTTTTATCATACTTAATGAGTTGTTTTAATGTTTAAAATACTAGTCACTAGTTTTAAAAAACTAGTTTGAGGGTAATTTCGTAATTATGTTATTAATTAATATATTTATTTTTATTTTTATGATAGATATTAATTCTATGAAAACATTAAAATATTAATTTATCTTAAAAAATATAAAACATTAGTTATGAATCAGATTGTTAATATAACTTTATTTATAACAATAAAAACTAATTACTATAAATCTATAACTTTTCATTTTTTTCATTATTGTCTTCAAATTAAGAAATTAATTGCTAATAGTTATGATTTTAGATTATAAAATCTATACCGTTAGATCAAACTACTAGCTAGTAATTTTTTAAAATTACTGATCAGTATTTTGGACAGTAAGACTTCTCTTAATGAAAAGAATTTGCTTGGGAAAGACTCCAAAGGACATTGCCTCGAGAAGACTAGGTGCGCGTCTGAAGCGAAGCAACTAGGCAACAGTTTTAATTACGCATCGGGAGCAATCATTTTCAAGGATAAACATGTCCAAAATTAAGTCTTTTTCTCAAACGAATTGAATTGTAAAATCTTACTCTTCCTTTAACGACTTGAATTCAGAACTGAACTGTGAAATCTTACTCTCCGTTTAAACGACTTGAATTTCGGGCCGGAGTATAGTTTGTATATACAGTATACTATAAACATTGTGATAAATAGGTGCATCCGTATAGATATCGATTTAATTCATCGTTTCACTAGACGCCACACGCGGTCCAAAATGGGTAATGTCTGCTCCATTGCTATGCACACTGCCAAAAGCCTAGAGAGAGAACCCTGCACAGCTATATAAAGGAACCTGCTTGCAAGGTTTCGTTCAATCGCACAAACCAAATCATAATAAAGCCTGCCATCCCAACAACAAAAGTCTAGCCATATCTACCCGGAGTCGACATGGAAAGAGAAAACTCATTCTCCTCCTCTACGGCCATGACCCTCGCCGCCGGTCTCACGCTGCTTGCCGTCTGGTCGTTCTACTACCTTTTCGTCAGATGCGGCAGGCGCGGCGGCAAGTCGGCGAGGCGGTACGCGCCCGTGGTCGGCACTGTGTTACACCAGTTGTACCACGTCCGGCGGCTGCACGACTACCACACGGACCTCTTCCGCGAGCGCAAGACCTTCCAGCTGCTCACGCCGTCCGCCCGGAGACAATTTTACACCTGCGATCCGGCCGTGGTCGAACACATCCTCAGAAAAAACTTCGCCAACTACGGCAAGGTAAGCTCAATGGCCCAACATATAGCTCGTTGTCTGCCATGCCGGAATTCGCCTTGTCCCTTAGATTCATCATGTTTCAGTACCGCTTCCATCCCCGCTTAACTCACGCGCCGTGTCTTCCTTCCCCATCTCGCTACTGCTCTCTTTCTCTCAAAACTCAATTTCCAGCTCGTTATGGTAAAAAAAATAAGTCATTTTGAACATTGACATGATCTTTAAAACACAAAATATACTATGGACAAAATATAATCAATAACACATAAGAATTTACTTTCAAGCTTTTTTTTAGTATGGATGAAATACATGTCATATACTATCTGTCAATATCTTTCATTTAATGACAAAAAGCATCTCCAACGGTTTCTGATACCTCATCCCTAAAATTGACTTTTATCATGTGTGAATAGGAGAAATAGTTCTCCAACAGTTTCTGAAATGCCAGCAATATTTTGACAAGCAAAAGTATCAATCAAAGTCGCTCAAATTACGGCAATGTCACCATCAAAATCAATCTTGTCCATCTCCAACAGTGTTCAAAATAGACGCTATGTATGGACTCACTAGTGGCTGGAGTGCTACACTTCTTTTTTAAGGATTTTTTGTGAACAGGAGAATTGCTTTTTGTCCCAATAAATTTTCAGAAGGCCCAAACTATTTTTTTTTAGTGGGCCAGAATTAAGAGGTCCATTACTGGTCCACAAAATAGGCCTCGGAACACAAATGGGTCTATTTTTAGGTGTACCAGAATTCAGGTCCATTACGATCAAAAGAAGTAATGGACCATCGAATGCAAATATGGGTGCGCTTTTATTTTATTCTCAAAAGATGTAATTTAAGTGGCGATTTTGACCAAACTGATCCTCCAGTTTTGTTTGAGCAGACGACCTGTTTCAGTTGATCAAATTGAAAATTGAAAATATTTGAAATTCAATAAAAACCCAAGGAAACTAACGAGAAAACTGAGCGGTTTTCTCTTTCAAAAGAAAAACTTTTCTTGATGAACCAACAAAACCAAGCTTCCAATTTCGTTCAAAATTGTTTTTTCTTTTTGACATTAAGTGATTTACTCGGTTCAAATGATTTTTAAACCTTGCTTGAACCACGGTAAAAATTAAACAGGGTAATTTCAACTACGAGAACATGAGGGATATCCTCGGTGATGGCATCTTCGCCGTCGATGGCGACAAGTGGAGGCAGCAGCGCAAGATAGCCAGCAACGACTTCTCCACGAGGGCACTCCGCGACTCCAGCAGCGCCGTCTTCAAGAGGAACGCCGCCAAGCTCGCCGGCATTGTCTCCACCAACGCGGCGTCGAAGCAGCCCATGGACTTCCAGGTACGTAAGTCTCAGTTTTCTTCGGTCAGCGTCTCCTCCAGATTGTTCAGACCTTATCACTGACGAATGACACGATTCTTTTTCGTCAGAGCCTCGTGCGCAATGCAACGATGGACTCTATCTTCACTATTGCCTTCGGCCTGGACCTCGACACGCTGGGCGGCTCGGCCGAGGGGACCCGCTTCACCGCGTCGGTTGACGACGCAAGCGAGTTCGCGATGCTCCGATACATCAACCCATTCTGGAAGGTGATGAAGCTCCTCCATGTCGGTGTCGAGGGGACGCTGAAAGAGCGCATCGAGGTCGTCAACGAGTTTGTGTACAAGCGCATCCGTACCAGGGCACAGGAGCTTTCCAACGCCAAGGCACAAGACTCTGTAAGCCTCATACTTCGATACCTCGATGACATGATTTTAACTAACACACCCTGCACACTGATCTGAATTGTCCATTGAAATTTATTTGTAATAGGACTCGAGGCAACAAGACATCCTGTCCAGATTCATGGAAGCAACTACTAACGAATCTGGGACGGTGGATTATAAGTATCTGAGAGACATGATACTGGGCATTGTCATTGCCGGCAAGGACACCACCGCCGGGGCGCTTGCTTGGTTCTTTTACATGGCATGCAAGCACCCGGAGGTACAGGAAAAGATTTGCCACGAGGTCACGGAGGCTACCAACGCTGGCGAGGCCGCGTCCGTGGACGAATTTGCGCAGAGTCTGACTGACGAAGCCCTGAACAAGATGCACTACCTGCACGCCGCCCTCTCGGAGACGCTGAGGCTGTACCCTTCTCTTCCTCTGGTGAGCCCACATTCTGATCATGGAAAAATAACCACTCCTTTGTGTAGCAACTAAATATGTTTTGTTTTGCTCTAAAAAACTGAATATATTCTGTTTTCCAGGAACATAACTGAGTTTGTTCTTGATGCTTCAGAATAACAAGCAGTGCTTTTCAGACGACGTTTTGCCTGACGGTTCAAGCGTCAGCAAGGGCGACATCGTGTTCTACGTTCCTTACTCCATGGGCCGGATGGAGTACCTGTGGGGAAAAGACGCCGAGGTGTTCCGGCCCGAGCGGTGGCTCAATGAAAATGGCGAGTTCCAGCCTGAAAACCCGTTCAAGTTCACAGCTTTTCAGGCTGGTCCGAGGATCTGTTTGGGAAAGGATTTCGCGTACAGGCAGATGAAGATCTTCGCGGCCGTGCTGCTCCATTTCTTCGCGTTCCGATTGCGCGACGGGCAGAACGCGGTCGTCAACTACCGCACCATGCTCACGCTCCACGTCGAGCACGGTCTCCATCTGACGGCGACGGCGAGATGAGTGTGCCTGGGCACGTTGCAGGTCGACGCCTCCAAGTGCGGGAGCGACAGATTCTTGTACAGACAGGAACGAGTGACCTGCATCGAGCGACTTTCTGTAACGTCTGATTGCGCAATAAGATGCCGCAACGAACGATTAGCATACTTGCAGTGTCAGCGTCACCGTTGTGGTGCCAGCGTTCTCTTGCCATGCTTCCATGTCTGAAAATATCGGGACTTCTCACCTGAATCGTGACCGCTCGCGTGCAAATCGCCGGGATATCATGGCCTCGCTTCGTCTCGCGTTAAGTCAAACGCTCAATAACAAAAAAAAAAAAAAAAAACGCTCAAACTGCAGACGATGGAATGACATGATGTGAATCTTGATCTGGACATTGCCGGACTACTAGGTGACAAGTGTACTTGACTGCATCTGCTGGCCCGCATGGTACGGGGCGGCACGTTGGCACCGGTACACTTCACTTCAAACTATTCACCGCTCTCGCGTTCACAGAGGCTGTGCATGATTGTACCCCAGAACTCAATTGAATGAGAGATTAATAGCTAGTGCGATCGAGATGTATGTATAATGATTATTAAGGACCTAATAGCTGGTAACGTAAGCAAGCAGGGAGGTACTACTATACAGATCCTGTAATATACATTACTGTAAGTTTGAGGAATAGAAACTCTCACTGAAATATGGGACCACACCACTCTGTCCTGTCCAAACGTTAATGACTATATACTAATGCTTTCTGTATGATCCTGATCTAGCGAGGAGAGGAGATATCCCAACAACAAGACGCGTAGACTGGAAAAAACCGAAAACTTAGCAAAGGGGATAATACAGCGACGATGGCAGCAGAATCAAAGGGGAGACCTACTGATTAGTAGCCACCGGTCTAGCGACTAGGCAGGCCATTAATCAAACATACATGACTGCTAAACTATTCCTATTCCGACGTCGACGTGAGACCAAATCGCTTTCCGTCTCAATCCGCACCCATCTATGTGCATGGCACGGCTCGGTGCGGTGCGGTGCGCCGGTGCCATCTGCCATGCAGCGTTTCTCAGTTAGCTTGCTCAGGGCAGGGCTCACCTGAGCCGTAGCCATCCCGCACCCACAGTATCCTACTAGACGCGGGCATGTGATGTGATGTGGCGCGATAAACAAATCAAGAACCGGAAACAGAGTACTAAACCTGATTCGCTGCGGCCTTGACTGACTTGCCACAAAAATTCCATCGCATTACTGCGCATTTAGCAGCGTTATCTAGGTCGCAGAGCTAAGCTAACCTTGTGCACGGCACGGGCACGCTGGCCAACACTATGCGGCCGAATCGCGAGCATCTCTGCCACGTGGTAGCTACCGGTAACCGGACACGGCGGCGGTGCTGGCGCGCCTTGGATGCTTGCGCCACGGGCTTTCACTCACTTGCATAGTACAGCCAACCGCTCTCGGCATCCGGTGCCTTGCGTGGCTCGCGTACAAGGAGGCCTCTCGCTTTTGGAGCGGGGGGAGATTGAAGTGTACTCCACTAGTTTAATCCTCGGGGGAACCGGCCGGAGCTGGAAGAGGCGAAAGATTAATCTGCTCGAGATCGAGAGGCTTGGCATGCGCTCGTGGGCGCGCCAGTGTGTCCGTATTCTAGAACACGGTGCGTGCGTGACTGCCTGTGCCTGAGTTTGTTTGCCGGGGCGGCGTGCGTGCCGAACGAGCCGGTCTCGGGTGGTGATGGCCAGTTGCCACCGCAAAGGGGGGAAAAAGAGGACGCCGAGCGAGCGCCACCGCATCTGCTTTTGGAAGCCACCGCCGGGCAGGGGCAGGGGGGCCGGGTTCCTCTTCCTGCATGTGGACGTGCATTGCCAACCGGATCCGCAGCGCAAGGGTCTCTCGTCATTTTCCGTCATCCCGCGCTAAACAAACGTTTTTTGGAAAAACTACAATTCGGAGCTGACGACCGGACCGTCGTCCTCCGGCTCATCACTCATCGGCGTGTTTCCAGGTTCGGTGACATGACCTCCTCTCCAGTCTCCACCACTGATTCTGATTCCAAACGGTGGTGGTCGAATCATTGGGAGCGGTCGTACTCGTACGTCAGTCAGGCCCATGCCGTCCGTCCGTCCGGGCTGCCCACCGTCGCTCGATCCATCACGCTCGTCGAGACACCTGGGTGGACGCGCGTCGACGTCACGGGTCCGGGGCCCACGCAGTCAACCGACAGTTGACCGTTCCCCGCCGACGCCGGCACGTGGGTCCCGCGGAAAATATCTCCCTCCGCCCCGCCTTTCCGCTGCAGGACAAGTTCCCAAACGTGGGGCACCGGAATCCAATTCCGACGCCCCATCCAAGCCAGCTACTGTAGTAGTGTAGTGCTCCTAGCATGCATGGATCACGAGCCTCCCTGATCGAGCGGACCATGGGAGACGGAAGCCGCGGGGCCCCAGCAGCAGAAGAGCCGACCCGGACGGTGGCGCGGACACGAGTCGAGGTCCGCCGCCCGCGCGCGCCCCACACCACACCCGACGCCGCTGCAATATTGCCATCATTTAACACCAGCGGGTTGTGTCATGTCTGCGCCCCTCTGGGACCTCTCCCCCTCCAGCTCACTGCCAGTGTCGCCCATCACTCCATTCCACTCCACTCTCCCCCACGCCTTGAACCAGCCAGCAGTCTCAGGCTCAGGCTGCAAGTGCAGGCCATAAAAACGCGCACGCATCCCCTCATCGTTGCCCGTGCCACCACCCACCTCCTCCCATTTACCGCCACCCTATCCCCGGCTTGCCGCCCATGGAATCGTTGCGGTGGTGCCTCGCCTCCCTGCTCCTCCTCCTGTCCCTCTGCCCGATTCGCGGCGCGGCGTACCTGCAGGAGCGGAAGAACTACATCGTCCACCTCAAGCCTCGCGACGGCGGCGGCGGAGACGACATCGAGGAGTGGCACCGCTCCTTCCTCCCACAGGTGGCCACCCCGGATGACGCGGCCGACGACGACGAGGGCCCGCGGATCATACACTCCTACCGCGAGGTCTTCCCCGGCTTCGCCGCGCGCCTGACCGACGAGGAGGCCGACGCGCTGCGCACCACGGACGGGTGCGTGCGCCTGTACCCGGAAGTCTTCCTCCCCCTCGCGACCACCCGGTCCCCGAGCTTCCTGGGCCTCCACCTCGGCAACGAGGGGTTCTGGAGCCGGTCCGGATTCGGCCGCGGCGTGGTGATCGGGATCCTGGACACGGGCATCCTCCCCAGCCACCCCTCCTTCCACGACGACGGGATCCAGCCCCCGCCCAAGCACTGGAACGGCACCTGCGAGTTCAAGTCCATCGCCCGCGGCGGATGCAACAACAAGGTCATCGGGGCCCGCGCCTTCGGCAGCGCGGCGGTCAACTCGACCGCCCCGCCGGTCGACGACGCCGGCCACGGCACGCACACGGCCAGCACTGCCGCGGGCAACTTCGTGGAGAACGCCAACATCCGCGGCAACGCGGACGGCACCGCCGCCGGGATGGCCCCGCACGCGCATTTGGCGGTGTACAAGGTGTGCACGCGCAGCCGGTGCTCCATCATGGACATCATCGCGGGGCTGGACGCCGCCGTGCGGGACGGCGTCGACGTGCTGTCCTTCTCCATCGGCGCCTACTCCTCCACCCAGTTCAACTACGACCCCATCGCCATCTCCGCGTTCCGCGCCGCCGAGCGTGGCATCGTCGTCAGTTGCGCGGCGGGCAACGCCGGGCCGGAGCCGGGGACGGTGGGGAACGGCGCGCCCTGGATGCTCACCGTCGCCGCGGGCACCATGGACCGCGTCATCCGCGCCACCGTCAAGCTCGGGAACGGCCAGGAGTTCCACGGCGAGTCGCTGTTCCAGCCGGGGAACAACTCGGCCGAGAACCCGCTCCCGCTCGTCTTCCCCGGCGCGGACGGGTCCGACACCAGCCGCGACTGCAGCGTGATGCGCGACACCGAGGTCACGGGCAAGGTGGTGCTCTGCGAGAGCAGGGGCCTCAGCGGCCGCGTCGAGGCGGGCCAGACCGTGGCGGCGTACGGGGGGATCGGGATGGTCGTGATGAACCGCGCGGCGGAGGGGTACACCACCTTCGCCGACGCGCACGTGCTCCCGGCGTCGCACGTGAGCCACGACGCCGGCACCAAAATCGTGTCCTACATCAACTCCACTTCCTCCAACGCGACGGCGAGCATCGTGTTCAAGGGCACGGTCATCGGGTCCTACCCGTCCCCGACCGTCACCTTCTTCTCCTCCCGCGGGCCGAGCAAGGCCAGCCCGGGCATCCTCAAGCCCGACATCACGGGCCCCGGGATGAACATCCTGGCCGCGTGGGCGCCCACCGACGCCTCCCACACCGAGTTCGCCGACGGCGCCGACCTCTCCTTCTTCGTCGAGTCCGGGACGTCCATGTCCACGCCGCACCTCAGCGGAGTGGCCGCCCTGCTCAAGAGCCTGCACCCGGACTGGTCGCCCGCCGCCATCAAGTCGGCGATCATGACCACCTCCGACTTCGTGGACCGCACGGGCGTGCCCATCAAGGACGAGCAGTACCGCCACGCCACCTTCTACGCCATGGGCGCTGGATACGTCAACCCGGCGCTGGCCTTCGAACCGGGCCTCGTCTACGACCTCACCGCCGACGACTACGTCCCTTACCTCTGCGGGCTCGGGCTCGGCGACGACGGCGTCACCGAGATCGCGCACCGCCCCGTCAACTGCCGCAGCGTCAAGGCCATCACCGAAGCCGAGCTCAACTACCCGTCACTCGTCGTCAACCTGCTGTCCCAGCCCATCACGGTCAACCGGACGGTGACCAACGTCGGGAAGCCCAACTCGGTGTACACCGTCGTCGTCGAGATGCCCAAGGACGTGTCGGTCGTCGTGCAGCCGCCGACGCTGCGCTTCACGGAGCTCAAGGAGAAGAAGAGCTTCACGGTGACCGTGCGCTGGGCCGGACAGCCCAACGTCGCCGGCGCCGAGGGCAACCTCAAGTGGGTCTCCGACGACGAGTACTACACCGTCAGGAGTCCCCTCGTGATTCCAGGGAAGACCGAGGAGTCCTCTGCTCCCAGTCCCAGTGTCTATAGCTAGGCTGCTGCTAATTTTGCTACCGTAACGCAGTATGTATAGCTACCGTCTCCACCTCTAGGCTGCTGCTGCACTTCTATGGTTTCTTTGTACAGGCTGCGAGAACTGGAGTACTATCTTCCACCACCCTGATGTATGCTATCTCAGCTGCAATTTTGTTCTGTAAATACCGGAAATAATAAAGCTGCTACGGCCTTGGAGCATACACCTCTGCACTCCATGTCTGAAATCTGAAAGTTCTGTTGTTAATGCATCCCACACCTGAATTCCAAAAGATCAGATTTCTTTAAACAAACTGTCACCACATGATCGATCGTGTGGACAACTAATCAGACCTTCCACCTGATTTACAACGTGTTCAGTTTCAGTGCCACCGAACATGATCTTTCGATTGCCTTTTCCCCGGATCACAACTGCTGTACTATGATGGCAAAAAAGGATGACGCGGTGCTACCAAACACACGGTGATGTTTTCGTTGCAAACTGAGGATGTGCGGGAGTACAAGGATCACGGATGCACTACAGCACTGACGCTAGTCACTGTCACTTTCTTCCAAAAGAAAATGGTTTGATTATCATATCCTGAAAAGGGCTAAAAACATGTGACCTGGTTGGTTTCTTGCGCGCTGATTTGAGATTTTCCAGCCTGTGAATTTGTTCGGGGGCCGTGGATTTGTGTAAATGTTGGCCAAACAGTAAGCAACAAAGCAGCGCATATATATAGTACAAATGTACGTGTCCTTTTGGTCTGTCTGTCACATGCCTTGTGCGAACCTCTCTCTCCACCGCTTCCGGGAACTGTTACTGTTAGATCTAGAGCTCGTGTACGAACAGTTGCTGTTTTGGAGTTACTACCGAGTACTGTAGTGTAATTGGATTTACAGAACTGTTAACCTAACGAGTGTTGGGCGTTCAGAGTTCAGACAAATCAAATTACTGTTCTCCAAGGACCACGCTCAGCAGCAACTTGCTCGGGATTTTAATTCATTGTTCACAAGGTACTAATACCATCATAAACGTGATCTGAAATCGTGGTCACAAGCTGGTCGGCTGCTGTCCCAAAATCGAATGAACAATGAATTAACGCAGGCGAACAGAAATGTGTAGGCCAAATATGTGTAGACAGCAACAGAAGTGGCGAAGACTAGTGTAGTGAGCCCCAAAACACAACGGAACAGTCAGTTTTACTGTTACCAGTCCCGCGTACGGCCCTTTCGATCTGAGTGAAAGCAACCCCCGCCCTGTTTTCCATCTTCCGCAAGCGTGGAACGCACAAACAGAATCGTCCAGCCGTTCCAGAGAATGAGAAAGGCACCTTTTTATCCGTGCATCGCACAATCTACCTGTGCAGGTAGAACAATGGGCGGATCTAGCTTTATGAGTTCGTTCGGTAATGCAGCACTGGGCTGTGGGCTGCATTCCGGTCAGAGGAAAAATCGGTTAAGTTTTTGGAAACTTTTGGCGACCTGACCCTAATGCTTAGCAAGTTAAGAAATGGGAAGTCACATGCCATAGTATAAAGCTTCCATTTTATCCATACTCGGCCTCACTTTATTCATATACGAACTGTGAACAGGGCAACGATCTTTACGGCTACGCGGTGAACAGGTGAGGTCATTGCGTGACTTAGTACTCTATCTTGCAATGTGGGAACAAGAGATGCTACAAGCTAATTAAATCTTAGCGAATGTGCTGTCAGGGATGCTTTCATTTTTTTAAAAAAAGAGATAGTCGATTTATTATAAATATAAAGAAAAACGGCAATTTTCTCATGTAAAAGTTATGAACGCTGCTATAGGTCCGACCAAATGATTTGACCTACATCCGACTCACGCTTCGTTTGGAAGTTAATATTGGGGCCGAGGAATTGCATTGGGCTAGCAATACCAAAGCTGGGAGGAAATGGAAATGGATTTCAATGCCAATGTTATTGTTTGGATGCATCTGTAATTGCTAGTTAGAATCAAATGCATCAGTCAATTCTAATTCTTGTTTGGATGTACAGATTGTTGAATTATATAATTGGAGGAGTTGAATAATTTTTACATGTGTTGTACATATGCAATTATATTTCCATAACTTGTTCATATAATAGAATGATTCCAAATATAATATAATATAATATATATATATATATATATATATATATATATATATATATATATGGTATGCATATTCTGAAAAATGGTATAGATATGAAAAGAATTAAAAAACAATACAAATATAATGAAAAATGTGAGAAAATTAGATTTAAAAAAAAAACAGCACGAATACAGTATGACGAGCCTTTATATAGGCAATAACATAACAACGATAATATCTTCCAACTTTGTCACAAGTATAGATAAGTTTCATAAAAGAGATATTTGATCCATCACAACAGGAAGCAACTACTTAGAATAACAAGTTTTCAAGCATTACATAACAGGCATACATGCCTGCCTACAGAACCTCCCTCACATGCCATTGTTCGCGTTCAATATTAAAAGTTATTCCTTCCTCATGGTTATAGGGAGTTCCATAAGCGCTTGGTACAAACGTTCATTAAGGACCAACTTGTTGTAAGATTTCAACATGTCACATGTACTCAACTCTGGTATCAATTGAAGAGCTGCAAGGATTTGAGCAGGTGGAGTAACATGTGTCAGCGGTAGTGGTTCAGTGGACTTCAAAGCATCATTGAATGAGGTTCTCATATCTCCAAGCATGGATAGGATGACCTCACCAATTCGCCCTCTTTTGGAGTAAATCTGGTGATGCTTCTTCAACTTCTTTAGTTGGAACTTGAACACTTTCAGCACCTGTCCAAGCACCTTCATCATTGGCATGATCTTTTGAGTAAATAGTACTTATTGCATTTCAATTCTTGACTACTTTGTTCTTGTAGCAAGATGTTGTCCTGTTAGTTTGCATAGTACACAAATATACATGCATCAGCTAACAAAAAAAAAGCAAAAAATAATAATAGAAAACACACACACATACCTCCACATATCTATTCCAAACATCATTACTCTCAATTAACCTTATTATTTTCGTAATCTCAACCAAAGCCACTTTAAGAAAAAATTTTACTAATGATCTTATAGTGCTTGTCAAAAATTTTACACCTTGATGTTATATTGTCCTTTGTGATCTCCACGCCACACTTCTCACATACATGTTTTATAGTAGCATTATAGACATGTGGTTTCCATCCATTTTGGACATGATCACCATTGTTGTGATGCTCCACGAGCATAACCAATAAGACAACATCCATCTCATCAGTCCAAGTGAGATAGACCCTCTTACTTCTCTTTGATGCATCCATGGTTCTATTCACATAAATTTTGCAAAAGATCACAAAAGTTAGACTATATAGTATTAATATGATACACCACCAACTAGCTGCCAACATAAAATACAGCACACAAAAGCTATCCCACACAGCCTACTCCATCAAAAGTATTGTGTAGCTGATGTCTAGTTCAGCATGTCTCAAAAGGTATTCAGAAAACATGTCATGAGCTAGCTGGTTTCTAAAAGAGTTCCATTCTACGGTGACTTGAACACTTGTAATTAAGTTAGCATCATCTACATACTGATTTGGCATAGCTGCTAGTTCATCATCTATTTCCTGCAATAATAGATTATTTATATGATGCTGCCTATCCCTTGCAAAGTTGTGTAATATGCAGCAAGCATTAATAATTCTAATCTGCAATAATATCACTAGTCAGATTATCCATTCAGATAGATTATGTTCAACACTAGCTATATTTTTGTTACCTGATATTTTATATGAAAGAAACTTTCAGCACGTGGAATAACCCATTTTTTCTTTAACAAACCAAAAGACCTCTCTACGATATTTCTAGCACAAGAATGACGTAAGTCATATAACTCTTTTGATGTTTTAGGCTGTTGCTGACTTAAAGCCCACTCCTTCAAGTGGTACCGAGTAGATTTGAATGGAGCTAGAAATCCAGATCCATTGGTGTAACCAGCATCAACTAAGTAATACGGCCTATTATCAAGTAATCAAGTTAGTTGAGAAGCAAATAATAAATAAAATAAAATGCCAAGACAAAGTGTCGTACCTTTAGGTACAACAAATCCATCTTGGCGACTCATTGTATCACGTAGAACCCTTGAGTCAGAAGCTGAACCCTCCCAACCAGATAATACATACAAGAATTTCATATTCCAATCAACCACACCTAGCATGTTAGTGGTGATTTTTTGCTTTTTGTTTCTATACCTCCCTTGGTCAGCCGTAGGCACACACACCTCAACATGACATCCATCTAATGCTCCAAGTGCATTGCCAAATCACTTCCATTTGTAGTCATCAGGTGGTTGAATACAAGGATTAGAAAGTTTAATGAACTCTACACTTAAAGATAGAATGACTGTTAACATATCAGAAAAGTGCCTACTTATATTCTCTAAAGAACGTTTACAGTCGCCACGTAGCAACCTTATTTTTAGATCATGTCCAACTACTAGCAAGAACATAGCAATCTTTTCTTCCACAGAAACATATACGCTGTCACGCAAACCACACCTTTCACGCACAATGCCATATAAATCATAGAAGTTTCTTTTAGTCAAATGCAATTTATCATAGCATATTTCTTCAGACCCATCATACATCTCCTTGAGCAAATACTTCCTATAATTGTGCCACTGCTCATCACTACTCAAGCACCCTAAATCCCTTGGTGATCGCTGCGAACTAAGATATGCAAGCCCAAGAACAACAGACTCAAAGTAGAGTTCTGTCAACACAATCCTTCTCTTCTTTTTTCTTTTATATTCTTCAGTTATATAAGAAACCAATTCGAGATCCGACATAGTGTAGCTACAATGCACACATCCCTCATCATAAACATCATGGCATACAAGGATGAATAGATAAAAGTTGCAACCAAGATCTACAACACTGACAAGTAAAAAGGGGGAGGCAGAGATGGGAGAGGCGGACCTATGGCGGAGCTGGTTGTGACTGAGGTGGGGGAGACAGGGGCGGCCGGCACGCAGACGACCTCCCTGGTCGCCCTGTTGTCTCCCTGGTGGCGAGATGTGACCCGTGAGAAGGGGAAAAGGGAGGAGGAGGAGATGGAGGCGGCAGAGTCCAACCTGTGCAGGAGATGGGGTGGCCAAGGCAGGGATGGCCGGGGGGGGGGGGGGGGGGGGGAGCAGCCGGGGGTGACGGCTGGCTTCCTCGGTCGGTAGTCGCTTCTCCCACCCTCGGTCTCCCCCGCTCGTTCACAGGAAGTCACGGTCTTTTTTTGTCGAAGGGGTACGCAGGGAGGGCCGATTCAGAGCAAAACAGAGGTGGATGGCTCCGAATTGGAGGTGGGATCCCGCTATGGCGCTCAATGCCCCCGCGTCATTTGTTTCTGATTCTAGCTGTCAATGCCTAAGACGTCCAAACACCTGCATTTGAGCCCAGCTAATGCCAATGCCAAATTCTAGCTCTCAATGCTTACTTCGTTTACTTCCAAACGAGGGCTCAAACAATTCGTGTGATGCAGATGTGACTCATTAGCTAAATCACACGTTAAGTGATCGTAGATAGTGTACAGTCATATCAAAGTCAGACACATGGGTCGGCTCTATTGTATTTTCCAAAATTATGCATTCTTTCCTGGTCATACGGATAAATGGATTCTGGAAGGAAAAAAAAAAGTTCATCCCGCTATGTTATTTGCGTCATCATTGCTAGCCCCAAAAAAACATGATACGTGCTTCTTCCTGAATCCTCATACGGCGATATGTCTTCACACATTTTTACTTGAGATGGACACATACACGTGGGACCCATGTAAATTGCTTCAACGTGTACGAACACTTGCCGTGTTGGAGTTTTTTTTTATTGTGCCGTGTTGGAGTTACTATGGAGAATTGTACCATAACTGGAGTTACAGAACCGCGAATGCGATGCATCATGTTCAGCAAGAACTGCCGTAACAAGGGTTGGATGTTCAGAGTTCAAAGAAATCAAGTTACCATTCCTGAAGGGCCACCACGGACAACAACTTGTTGGGGACATAAAATCATCATTCACAAGGTAATATCAGCATCATCATGATCTAAAATCGTGGTCACGACCTGGTCGGTACAGTCCAATGAAATGAACAATGAATAATGCAGGCTAACAGAATGCGTATAGGCCCTATATATACACTGCAACAGAACTGGCAAAGGCTAGTGAGCCCCAAAACAGAAACAAGCGGTTCAGCTACGCACTCCTATATGAGTGAAAGCAACGCGGCTCGCTCTCCATCTCTTTTTTGATTCTGAAGAAACCTCGTTTTCCATCTCTAGCAAACATCTTCACCTGGGTATGGCACAATCTATCAGGATTCAGAAAAATACAGATATCTTCCAGCCGTTGCATACTATCTGTGCAGGTAGAGCAAGGGGGCAGATGCAGATCTAGCTTGCCGAATTCAGCTATGCATCGTGCAATATACCATCCAGCTACAGTACTCTTTTTGGTAGGATCCTGCGGCACTAGATCCACAAGCATTTTTTTTTTCAATGTGACATTACACCTGTACTAATCAAGAACTTCTCCATTTTTCTTTTGTTGTCATCAACCAGTTCACAAATAAACTCACCGGCGACAATAACTTACGACCGAAGGAGTAATCCTTAGCCAATAAGGAATGGACGGTCAAATGGTCGATATAGTATAAGGAAATCTGCCATTACCCATACTTGGCCTTGATCCATTCGTTCGGAAAGGGCAACGATCTTTACGGCAACGCGGTGAACAAATCAGGCAATTGCGTGCCGTGCCGTACTTCATCTTGCAATGTAGAATAGAGATGTAAAGATGTTAGTACACACTAAAGTCTCGGATAATAATGTGCGAAAATGCCTGCTTTAGTGCTTTTAAATGAAAAATTGACACACTAAAATCTAGCAGAGTGGCAGATAAAAAGACAAATAATTTTCTCTTGTTGAGAAAGCGAAACGCATTTGTTTGTCGTGTGGATAATAGATTTTAGATCTTTTACTAGAAGCGAAAAGAAACCGAGCTTATCGTGCCGGCCTCCGATACAACGATACTCCTACCTATGTCTGTCCCAGACGCCACGCGCGCTTCAACTCGAAATAGACACTGACACGCGGGGTCCTAAAGACGGCTTCAACGTTACGATCGAGGCGGCGTTCGGACAGGTGGGTCAACGTCGAAATCCACACGGCGGCGCGCGTGGGGGGATCTGATCGATCAGACCGCCGAACTCCCCCAACCACCGCGAGTTCCGTCCTGCTGCCTCCCGATCCCCCCTCAGAATCCAAGCTCGACTTCCAATTCCACCGTCGTGGTCGCCGCCCACGACTCTTCCTCACCGCACCACCTCCATTTCAAACCGCCGAGGAATCTAGAAGCCGTGTCGGGTGCGACCGTGCGAGGAAAGTGAGCGGCCGCGCCGGCGATGGAGGGCGGCGGCGGCCACGGGCAGCACCCGCCGCACTACCCGCCCTACCAGCCCCAGTACCCGCCGCAGCAGCCGCAGCCGTACCCCTACGGCGGGTACCAGTACCCGCCGCCGGCTTCCGCCGCGCCGCCGCCGCACTACCTCTCGCCGTCGCCGTCGTTCCCGGGCTACTCTCCCGCTCCGCCGCCGCAGCAGCCGTTCGCGCACCACTCCGGCCCGCTCCAGCCCTACCCACCTCCGCCGCAGACGCACGCCTACCCGCCGCCGCCGGCCCCTTCGTCTTACGCCCACGGGTACGAACCTTACCCCTCCTCGGCTCCCCCCTACCCAAGCCAGAGCGCCAGCTCGGCGCTCTCCCCCAGCTCTAGCTTCCACCAGAATCACCACCACGCCCCCGGGCCTGAACCCCACTCCCCCGCGCCCTCCACGCCGTCCTACCCAATCGAGGATGTCCTCGCCACCATGCGCCTCTCCGGCCGCCACGACTACCCGTCGTCGCCCTCCCTGCCCCCGCCGCCGACCACCTTCTCCACCGGCGGGAGCAGCCACGGCGGCGGGATGCAAGTGGTGCCCTACGGCGGGGGCGGGGGATCGCAGCACGGTAGCGTCAGGCCGTCGCTCAAGGTGGTGCTGCTCCACGGCACCCTCGACATGTGGGTGCACGACGCGCGGAGCTTGCCCAACAAAGACATGTTCTCCAAGAGCATCGGCGACCTCCTCGGCCCCCGCATCACCAGCGCCGTCGGCAGCAAGATGTCCAGCGCCTCCATGACCAGCGACCCGTATGTCACCATCCAGGTCTCCACTGCGACCATCGCGCGGACCTACGTCGTCTCCAATAATGAGAACCCCGTCTGGGAGCAGCACTTCCTGGTGCCCGTCGGCCATGAGGCTGCCGAGGTCCAGTTCGTTGTCAAGGACAGCGACGTCTTTGGTGCTCAGATCATTGGTGCAGTGGCCATCCCTGCCGAGAAGCTTCTGTCTGGAGAAAGGATTGAAGGTGTTTATCCTGTACTTGAGCCCAATGGCAAGCCGTGCGCTCCAGGTGCTGTATTGCGATTGTCCATACAGTTCATCCCTGTGGCTCGCCTCACAAGTTACCACCATGGTGTGGTTGCTGGTCCGGACTGTCATGGTGTGCCTAATACTTACTTCCCACTGCGTCGTGGCATGAAGGTGACCCTGTATCAGGACGCACATGTGCCTGATGGATGTCTTCCTGATATATGGCTTGATCATGGACTGCGATACCAGCACGGGCAGTGCTGGCGTGACATATATGATGCCATTTGCCAGGCAAGGAAGTTGATTTACATTGTGGGCTGGTCAGTTTTCCACACGATCCACCTCATGAGAGATGGAGCCCAGGTTCCATCACTTGGGGACTTGTTGAAGATGAAATCACAGGAGGGGGTCAGGGTGCTACTTCTTGTTTGGGATGATCCAACATCAAGGAGCATCCTTGGATTTAAAACGGTATGACTTATTTACTCAGTCAGTATGCTGCATTGAGGTCTTTATGCTATATGAGGAACAATATTTACTTCCACAGATTTGCAGTGCTATTTAATTTGGATGCCATTTCAAGTCTATATAGGACTAAGCTGATGCGGGTGATGCTAATGGTGTTTCATTGTAATTAAAATCACTACACAATTTATGATTACACTTGTCGCAATTTACAATTGTATTATTTATATGTGGTAGAGTTAAACGTTATGCAATAAGACGCAGCTGTCATATCTTAGATGTACTGTAATGATATTAAGAGCATATTCCTCAGCACAGTATCCAGTTTCTCTGACATCAGTTTGATATCTTGTCCATCGGAGACATTCCTAACATGTTTGTTCTCGTTCTTTATGATGCTCAAAAATCAAAGTGTGATATGCTTATAGGAGTTTCACTTATAGGATGGTTTCATGGGCACACGAGATGAAGAGACACGCAGATTTTTCAAGCATTCTTCAGTTCAAGTGTTGCTTTGTCCACGATCTGCTGGGAAGCGACACAGCTGGGTGAAACAACAGGTTATCTCTAATTCTCTGTTTTGATGTCGATAGAATAAAAAAATATTACCATGTAACGATCAACCATTCTGTTATATTTATCTTTTACACATTTATAGAAGTTTTAGTACCACATATTTATTGTACCAAGTTCATGTGAACCAGGAAACAGGAACCATATTTACTCATCATCAGAAAACAGTTATTGTGGATGCTGATGCTGGCAATTATAGGCGAAAAATCATTGCTTTCGTTGGCGGCCTTGATTTATGTGGTGGGCGGTATGATACACCTTGGCATCCTCTGTTTCGAACTCTTCAGACTGTGCATAAGGAGGATTATTACAATCCCAACTTCACTGTAAGTGTCTTGTTTTTCTGCAATTCCTTATCTAATACTTCATCAAATATTCTTAATGTGGGGGTCGTATTTGTTATATTATGTTCTTAATTATGAAAAGTAAACTCTTACCATGGGAAATAATTTTTTTGTTTGCTTAATTATCTGTATTTATTTTCTTACCATTCAGGAAGTATTTTTTCCTTGCTATTTGTTTGCAGACGGTTGATGCACGAGGCCCAAGGGAACCATGGCATGACTTGCATTCCAAGATTGACGGGCCAGCTGCTTATGACGTTCTACAAAACTTTCAGGAGCGTTGGATAAAGGCATCCAAACGCCATGGAATTAAAAAGTTGGCAAAATCATATGATGATGCTCTGCTTAGTATTGAAAGGATACCTGAGATTGTAAACATAAACGATGCAGCATATTTCGACGACAATGATCCAGAGACGTGGCATGTTCAGGTATTATACTGTTTCTGTAGTAAGAATAAAAAACTTGTTATTTTGACTTACAAGCATAAGATCTCTTTGCTTTGAAATTCAGGTGTTTCGTTCTATCGATTCAAACTCTGCTAAGGGATTTCCAAAGGATCCACGAGAAGCAACCAGAAAGGTAGTTGAAATATAGTTACCATCCTGCTGTGAATATTATGTAGGCTTTGCTCTTGACTGACACTTCTGCTTTGTCTAACAGAATCTGGTTTGTGGAAAAAATGTACTTATTGACATGAGCATACATACTGCTTATGTGCATGCTATCAGGGCAGCCCAACACTTTCTTTATATTGAGAATCAATACTTCATTGGTTCTTCCTTCAATTGGGATTCACACAAGGATCTTGGTAATAATATGATGTAAAGTTTTCTTCTTGAGAGTGAATTCTAGGAGCATGGGGCGAATGCTCCTGCCTTGCCTTTACAATTTATTACTATAAATTTGGTTGTTGATCTGACTTGGAACGTAAACTGTTTTCTTATTTACAGGGGCTAACAATTTAATTCCAATCGAAATTGCTCTCAAAATTGCAAATAAGATTAAGGCAAATGAAAGGTTTTCTGCATACATAGTAATTCCTATGTGGCCTGAAGGTAATCCAACTGGCGCTGCTACACAACGGATTCTTTACTGGCAGGTTAGATATACCATTTCTGTCATTGCCTTGTTTCTTGTTTAGTGTTCAATGGCTGTAACAAGTTTTCTTTTGTATATGGCATGATCACCTCTTTTTTTTTTTTGACACTGCAGAACAAAACCATGCAAATGATGTATGAGACAATATACAGGGCCTTGAAAGAAGCAGGACTGGATGAGATATATGAGCCTCAGGACTACTTAAACTTCTTTTGTCTTGGCAATCGTGAAGTTCCTGACAGCACTAGTACGTCAAATGCATCGAATAATCCTCAGGTGAGGCAACCAGTCCACCTTTTGCTTTTCATGCAACAAACAACAATGAAAGCCAGAGGCAAAAACGTTTTGAGTTATAGTATTATCTAGAATAATTACTGCTTTCTTTAGTTTATGTGGCCTTTATGTGGTCTGATCTTGACAGTTTTCTGTTCTTGAGCCATTGAATTACTGACAACATGATTCCGTTGAATTGTGTCATACTGAATTTGTCTCTGAATGAACTTTGCTGGGAATTATTGTGTCCAATTGGTTCTTAGAGAAAATTAGTATGAAACCAAAATATTTACTGGGAGTATAAGATATTGTTCTTTTGACCATGTATGAAACCAAATGGTGAGTATGTGCATTGAATTATTTTGTCAGAGTCTGTTTTTAAACCTATGATTTCTTGGCTTGAGCTTTATGTATAAGAGAACCTTTTGAATCAATGGCTGATGTAAGTTTGCTCAGTCATGATGTGGATACTCGACCGAAACCTTACATGTTGTGGATATTAAACTTCTCAATTATATCTCAGTTACCACTCTGTAACCGGCCTGTTTGCTCTCATGCAACAATTTTACCTTTTACGTGGGTGTTTCTTTTTAACACATTATTGTTTCCCTGAAGTCTGCCTGCATCATCTATTCTCGCTTTCTATTCAGGAGCAAGCTAGAAAAAATAGGAGATTCATGGTCTATGTACATTCAAAAGGCATGATTGTGGACGATGAATATGTAATCATCGGATCAGCTAATGTTAATCAGAGATCTATGGAAGGGATAAGAGATACTGAGATTGCAATGGGAGCTTATCAGCCACAGTATACATGGGCCAATAAAGTTTCTGCCCCCCGCGGACAGGTAATGCATTATAATGCCTCGAGCTCACAAGTATTTGTTCTATCATATTCCTTGAAAGGCGAGGCATACAAAACTGAACTATCCTTGTATGGTTTATATTTTGAATTGTACATGGATGTCTTCACTACTAGTGCTTCATTATGCTGTATATAAGTTTGGCTTTAGCATGTTTCAGGGGCAGACAGCATAACAGCAACTGATGCATCTGAAGTTGTACACTAAATCGAGTTTGGTGGTTTTATTTGTAGATTTATGGCTATAGAATGTCCTTATGGGCTGAGCATATTGGTGCCATTGAGGAAAATTTCAACCATCCAGAGAGCCTGGAATGCATGAGGCAGGTACGGCATCTTGGAGAAGAGAACTGGAAGCAGTTCATTGCTGATGATGTGACAGAGATGAAAGGCCACCTCATGAAGTATCCTGTAAGCGTTGACCGTAAAGGCAAGGTGAAACCGTTGCCAGGATGCACAACATTCCCAGATTTGGGTGGAAACATTTGCGGTTCATTTCTGGCCATCCAGGAAAACCTCACAATATAAAGTTTGGCTATGGCATTATATAATTAATAGCTGCTAGAAATTCCCCGGGTGTTCAGGAAAACAAAGAGGTATAGGTTGCAGGCAAGTAGGGAAAAAGGTAACAAGGAATCTATTTTTTGGTCACCTTTATTTCGTTCTGTGCATTGCTTTATTTCTTTAGTCCGTATATACTTAACCAATCAAGTTTTCATCTGTATTTGGTTCCTGTATAGAAAAACTGATGGGGTTTCATGTTAGATCTCTTTGTTCAGGTAGATGCCATCAATAGCAACTACGTTAGGTATCTTCTGTTTCATTTAGATACTAAAAGAGAAAGTGTTCCTAGTGTAAATGAACCCTGCAGAATGTTCTGAAGTATTTTTTTCTCTTAAAAATGCTACTTTTTTTTAATTAATCAGCATATGTTTTCATCTCTCTGAAATACCGAGTAATTCATCAGATAGTCTCCCGCTTGTGACTGTTTTGCTCGTCTTTCCACTGGTTTTATGGAAGGAGTACTGTTGACTGTTTTGCTCGTCTTTCCACTGGTTTTATGGAAGGAGTACTGTTTCCCACTCCCACTCTGTTCTGCACCCTGTAAGCCTTGAATCCCCTTCAACGACCTGATTTATCTCATTCGCGAGCTCGTTTGCTTCCGGCGGTGGTTTTGCTGTTGGATTTACGACTCGATTGTGCAATGGCGGCTGCCCGCTTCTTCTTACTGCTGATTTGCGTCTCTAGCAAACCAATGCTGCTTCATTTGTTACAAAAGTTCACAGCAGCAATCGTTCAATGGAAGCGCTGCGGTTCCACTTTTATGCCTGTTATTAGTAATTCTTATTAGATCTGGGTTATGAAACATCACTTTTTCCATCAGTCTAAATAGTAATCTTTAGAAACACATTCCCTCGGTCCTAAAATATAAACTACGCATGTATCTGAATTTTAACTTAGAAACTATTTTTTAGAGGCAGCAGGGGATGACGCTACTTACTTTTTATAAATCTTGAGAATAATATGTACAAGGTACAAGGCAGTAGGCCCCTACTGAACAAATGAAATAAAACTACCCAGCCAATCTATTAGCAACTGCTCAGTAGTTGGTTTTGGTTTATGCAAGATAAAGCAAATTCTTCTTTAAAGTTAATTTCGAAAGTATTTACCAACAATTAGTTTAACAGCATATGAGTTTAGTGATATTGCAACGCATTCATATGATTATAATTTTGTGTTCAGTAAATGTATTAGAAGAGAAATACACGGATAGTAAAAAAGAAGAAGAGAAAATACACGGTTGAAAGTAAAAAATTAAAAGGTCGTGGAGGTTAGACATCAATCTTTTTCTTTCTTAAAAATGGAAATCTGTTACTCTAGTATCAATATATAGAGGTAGTAACTAGTAATAATACCAAAGTTCATTATAAGTTTTCACAGTGCACAAAAAAATATCACTAACATTTTCATAAAAATGATACTATAAATATTTGTGCATGAGATATACACACAAAAATATTGCTCTATTCGGTCACAAATCTCTACAGTGGCAGTATTCTTACTAATACTATCACTATATGACTACTATAGTATAATACTACCACTGTATCGATGCAAACGTAGATTTTGATGTTTTCAACAAGATATGATTGTACACTTAAATTTAATTGCTGATACTTTAAACTATTTTATTTGCCAACCAAACATATGTGTGGATTGTTTGAAAAATAGTTTTTAAAATCTTATTTTATTTTTAATTTGTAAATCTCTTTAGAAAATAATGGTCATAGTTATCATTGTTATTACTCTTCAAATTAAGTTACTTGTGACAACAAGTAGTAGGAAACTAGCGCTGGAAGGATCCAAATGTCATCGAGTGTAATGGATGAGTCGATAGTGGCCATGAGGTGGGAATGAGGTACTTAAATACATACTTACAACTATATATTTTTATTATTTTCTTAGTGCCCGTGCACCTCTAATAATAAGTACTGTCACTACATGCAATTTTTTATTAATATACCTTTTTATGATAAACCGGCTGTCCGGTGAAATCAAACGAAAATCATAAAAATGGACCGGTTTTTAATGGGTTTTCAATCTATGAACCCGTCACAGTGCTCCTTACCAATGGGTTTTCAATCTATGAACCTGTCACAATGCTCCTTACGAATTGAATGTAAAGGCAGGCCCGACCCTGAGAGGAGGACTGGCAGGGCGACGCACAGGACCCCTAAATCTGAGGGGAATCTCTCATGATGTATGTAAGTATATGGTGCAATTAAAACTAACTCTGGAGTAACCAACACGAGGCGTAATTAAAAATTAACAAAATTTAATAATATTACCTATTTTGAGAGGGTTCTGGATTTTTGTTTCGTCCCAGCCCCTGCGTAGCTTTTTGAACAAAAGAACCAAACACATGTTTTCATACGCTTGAGCTTGCTTTTACTTTGCCTTTGCATTGGATAAGCCTTGGTGACCGGACCAGGTCAAGGAGTGGAAGTAACGAATCAGGTTGCTCCCGGACCCACTGTAGCAGGAATCCTGCGCGAACGGAAAGGAAATTCTCCAGCAAACCGATTCATTTGCAGCACGACACAGATTAGATTACGAAGACACGCACGTAATGGCAAGCCAAGCCTCTGTTTATTCGTCCATCATGCCGGACCCACTGCATAATGATAAACAGAGCAAGAGGCAATATAAAATGAATAGTATTTATTTATTTGGGTTATTAGTCTACTTCTTAACAACCCAATTCACATTAGACAATGCATGGTGGCACCTAGATAGCGCCAGAGACCAGAGTTGCTCTCCTTTCCACTTGCCCTTGCATCTTTGTGCTGATGCACGTGCATGTGTTGCAGCCTGTGGATTAAAGCCAGTCAGAACCATGTCATGGATGTTGAAACGTACATGGTAATGTTTGGAGTCAAGGGGGTGCTGCAGCCCGGTTGCAGCTTCGTCCCTGCAGAGACGTGTCCCCTCCATCTGAATTTTAGAACAGGTTTGGAGGTTACTGGAAAGAAATGACTTCGATCTTGTTTCTCACACGCTCAAAGGAGGATTGAGATACGTGTGTAAAACAGAGACCAAGGAATGTACATAACTCGAGTTGTAACGTGGGCTGAGGGACCGGGATACAAGAGGGAAAGAGAAACGTGAGTGTGTTTTGAACTGGGCTATACCCAGTCTGGCTAAATTAACGAGCCTTATCGAGTAGCTTGAGTTTGATTCATCGGAGCTCACGAACTTGACGTCACTCTCAAGCTCAGCTTATTCCAGAATCGAGCTATTGACAAGTCGAGGTCGTGTAGCTGATGAGCTTCGGAGAATTTACATCGAAAATCTTCTTGCGACGAAAGGTACTGCTAGGTGAGATAAATTTCTTTCCGACCAACGGTGGGTGATAGCTCCGCGGCCGCAAGCGGTTTGGAGATGTCATTTTCGAAGTTCAAACCCTCGTGCCCGCCAGTCGCCACCAATGACTCATTCCTCTCCCCCTCACCAGCTCCATTTAAAGGCCCCGTGAATCGAAGCCGCGTCGAGTGCCACTGCCAGGAAGGAACTGCGGAGGTTGTCAGCTGATCGAGCCCGGCCGGCGATGGAGAACGGAGACCACGGCCAGCACCCGCCGCACTACCCGCCGTACCAGCACCCGTACCCGCCGCAGCCGGCAGCGCACTACTACCTCACGCCGCCGTCGTCGTCGTTGCCGGGCTACTCCAGCCCGGTCCAGCCGTACCCGCCTCCCCCGCAGACGTACGCCTACCCGCCGCCGCCGCCGGTTCCTTCGTCTTACGCCCACGGGTACGAACCTTACGCCTCCCCAGCTCCCCCTTACCCGAGCCAGCAGAGCACCAGCTCCGCGCCTTCCTACCGGATCGATGGCGTCCACGTCACCACGCGCGCCGCCGAGAGCATGGGTTCACAGCACGGCAGCGTGAGGCCGTCGTCGCTCAAGGTGGTGCTGCTCCACGGCAGCCTCGACATGTGTGTGCACGACGCGCGGTGCCTGCCCAACAAGGACATGTTCACCACGAAGATCGGCGACTTCCTCGGCAACAAGATACCCGGCACCGTGGGCACCAGCGACCCCTACGTCACCGTGCAGGTCTCCTCGGCCACGGTGGCGCGGACCTACGTCGTCTCCAACAACGCCAACCCCGTCTGGGAGCAGCACTTCCTGGTGCCCGTCGCGCACGAGGCCGCCGAGGTCCAGTTCGTCGTCAAGGACAACGACGTGTTCGGCGCGCAGCTCATCGGTGAGGTGGCCATCCCTGCGGAGCACCTTCTCTCCGGGGAAAGGATCGAGGGGGTGTACCCGGTTCTCGAGCCCAACGGCAAGCCGTGCGCTCAGGGCGCTGTCCTCCGTCTCTCCATTCAGCTCATCCCCGTGGCGCGCCTCGCGACCTACCACCACGGCGTCGTTGCCGGTCACGACGTGCCTAACACGTACTTCCCGCTGCGTCGTGGCACCAAGGTGACCCTGTATCAGGACGCGCACGTCCCCGAGGGATGTCTTCCCGATATACGGCTGGATCATGGGATGCGGTACCAGCACGGGCAGTGCTGGCGCGACATATACGACGCGATTTGCCAGGCCAGGAAGCTGATTTACATCGTGGGCTGGTCCGTTTTCCACACCATCCACCTCGTCAGAGATGGGACGACGACCCAGTATCCGTCTCTTGGCGACCTGTTGAAGATGAAGTCGCAGGAGGGAGTCAGGGTGCTGCTTCTTGTTTGGGATGATCCAACACCAAAGATCATTCCCAAATATAAAACGGTATGAATTATATATTCACCGAGTCACTATGCTGCATTGAGTTTGTTACCATTGATGTTTTTAGCTACATTTGACCGTTCGTCTTATTAAAAAGTTTATATATTTTTTGTAATTTGTTTTATCACTATAATAAATTATAACATAACTTTTTATTTTATATATGTTTGAACTAATATTTTAATAAATGAATTATCAAGCGTAAATAAAAAATCAACGGTTATTACAATTTAGAAACAGAGGGAGCATCCCTCAACTTATTAACCACTGTCTAAAACGTTCAGTATCTTGTTCATTGGAGATATTTGTTCTCGTTGTTTTGTGATGCTGAAGAATCAAAGTGTGATATGCTTATCAAAGTTTCACCTTACAGGATGGTTACATGCGCACAGGAGATGAAGAAACACGCAGATTTTTCAAAAATTCTTCAGTTCAAGTTTTGCTTTGTCCACGATCTGCTGGAAAGAAACACAGCTGGGTGAAACAGCAGGTTACCTTCAATTTTCTATTATGATGCTAATGTCATAAATTTACTAGCCCTAATTAAACATTCTGTGATATTTATATTTTACCCATTTATGGAAGTCTGACTCCAGTTTCACCAATTCCTTTCAAGTGATCTTGAATTTATCAAAGTTTTGGTACCACCTACTTATCGTACAAAGGTCACGTGGACCAGGAAACAGGAGCCATTTTCTCTCATCATCAGAAAACAGTTATTGTGGATGCTGATGCTGGCAATTATAGGCGAAAGATAATTGCTTTTGTTGGAGGGCTTGATTTATCTGGTGGCCGGTATGATACACCCTGGCATCCTCTGTTTCGGACTCTTCAGACTGTGCACAAGGAGGATTATTACAATCCCAACTTCGTTGTAGGTGTCTTATTTCTTTGCAGTTCCTCATCTTATAATTCACGAAACATTCATAAGGCAGGGGCCGTTTTTCATTTTTGCTATGTTATAGTCTTAATTATGAAAAGTAAAGCTTTTGCTGCAGGGAATGAAATTTGCGTTTTCTCAATTCTCGGTATTTGTTTTCTAACTATTCTAGAAGTAATTTTTTTTTTTGCCATTTGTTTGCAGACAGTTGATGCTCGTGGCCCGAGGGAAGCATGGCATGACTTGCATTCCAGGATGGACGGGCCAGCTGCTTATGACGTTCTGCAAAACTTTCAGGAACGTTGGTTAAAGGCGTCCAAACGTCAAGGAATCAAAAAGTTGGCAAAATCATATGATGATACGCTAGTCAATATCGAAGGAATACCCGAGATTATAAACAGAAATGATGCAACATATTTCGGTGACAATGATCCGGAGACATGGCATGTTCAGGTATCATGCTATTTCTGCGGTTGAAAAGAAAAGGGAAAATATTTTTCTCTTGTTATTTTGATTTACAACCATAAGCATTGAAATTTCTCTGCTTTGAAATTCAGATATTCAGGTCCATCGATTCAAACTCTGCTAAGGGATTTCCAAAGGATCCACGAGAGGCAACCAGAAAGGTATCTGAAATATAGGTACCATCTTGCTGAGATATATTATGTAGGCCTTGCTCTTAACTGGCACTTCTGCTTTGTCTAACAGAATCTTGTTTGCGGGAAAAATATACTTATTGACATGAGCATACATACGGCTTATGTGCATGCTATCAGGGCAGCCCAGCACTTTATTTATATTGAGAATCAGTACTTCATCGGTTCTTCCTTTAATTGGGATTCAAAAAAGGATATTGGTAATAATTTGATGTGAAGTTTTCTTTTTTGAGATTGAATTCTGGGAACAATTGTTTCATTGAGCCAAGTTGGAGTGTAATTTTTTTGTCATCTTACAGGGGCTAACAATTTAATACCAATTGAAATTGCTCTCAAAATTGCAAACAAGATTAAGGCAAATGAAAGGTTTTCTGCATATATAGTAATACCTATGTGGCCTGAAGGTAAACCAACTGGAATTCCTACACAACGAATTCTTTACTGGCAGGTAAGTATAGCATTTCTATCATTGCCTTGTTGATTTTTAATGTGTTTCATAGCTGTAACCGGTTTTCTTTTGTGTGTGACATGATCACATCTTTGTTTTATTGACACTGCAGAACAAGACCATGCAAATGATGTATGAGACAATATACAGGGCCTTGAAAGAAGCAGGTCTGGACGAGATATACGAGCCTCAGGATTACCTAAACTTCTTTTGTCTTGGCAATCGTGAAGTTCCTGACAGGACTGGCACTTCAAATGCATCAAATACGCCAAATAATCCTCAGGTGAGATTGCAAGTCTACCGTACCACTTTTTTATTGAGCAAACAATGATGAAGGACAGAGGCAAAAACTTTCAGATATAGTGCCCGTCGCGCACGAGGCCGCGACCTACCCACTCATTTGCGCGGCTAGTCTTGATATCAAAGATGCCTACTAATAGTTGGGTTATTGATTGGTCTTTAATTGGTTGTGAGATGAATAAGTGAAACTTGTATTTGAATATTAGAGTGCAGGAAATAAATACTTTTGTTATACCATGTTGATCAGCTGATGTGTGAAGTCATATACTATCGTGTTATACAACTCCAATGTCCCCTGGTTTGTTGAATTTTGTATGAATATTCAGATATCTAAATAAATATGATAAAATCTAACTGTGACATTTGTTGGCTGTAGGAGTTTTTTTTCCTTAGAAAAGCTATTTCAATATGTAGGGATAGATGTTCACAAAACTTCACCTCAAAAACATCGTCTATCCTTTTTTTACTCTAATGTATACTTAAAAGTTTCTTGTCTGTCTTCTGTGAACCATTTAAAGCCATGTACACCATTCATATGTTCTTCTATAGTAATTCCTGCACTACTTAAGGGTATTCACTGTTCATAATTAAACGTGAGCCTCAGTCCTTTGCAATTATTAGTACATGGTATAATATTGTTCCCAATGCTTGATTTAGTTTGTGGCCTCATGTGGTCTGATCTCGACAGCTCTCTATTTTTATGCCATAGAAAGACCAACTAAACTATATGCTTCCCATGGACTGTATCATACTGAATTCGTATCCGCAAATGAACTTTACTAGGAATTATATTTCACAATGGTTGCTAGACAAGGGGCTACTATAATATGTTTTTCTTTTGACCGTGCATAAAGCCAAATGGCGAGTATGTGCATTGAATTTACTTTATCGGAGGACGGAGGGTATTTCTAGACATGATTTTTTGGCTTGAGCTTTATGTATAAAAGAACCTTGCGAGTCAGTGACTGAAGTGATTGGCTGAGTAATGTGGGTACTCGACCGAAATCTTGCAACTTGTGGATAAACTTAACTCGTACCTCAATAACCATTTGATAATTGACCTGTTTGATCTCATGCAACTTTTTGTCTTACCTGTTACATGGAGTTTTCTTTTCGATATACTATTGTTTCTCTGAACGCTGCTGCATGATCTCAATCTTCTATTCTCGCTTGCTATTCAGGAACAATCTAGAAACAATAGAAGATTTATGGTCTATGTACATTCAAAAGGCATGATTGTGGATGATGAATATGTAATAATTGGATCGGCAAATATTAACCAGAGATCTATGGAAGGGACAAGAGATACTGAGATCGCGATGGGTGCCTATCAGCCACAGTATACATGGGCCAATAAAGTTTCTGCCCCACGTGGACAGGTAACATATCATAATGCCTCGAGATTACAAATGTATGATGTATCATATTCATATATAGAGTGAAGACATAAAATTGAGCCATCCTTAATAAACTTTCTATTTTGACTTGTATACGGATGTCTCACTGCTAATGTTTCACTAGCACTGAGCTACAAGTTTCAGGGGCAGATGCCGTAGGGGCAACTGTTGCATCTGGAGTTGTACACTAATGTGAATTATGTGGTTTTTTGTGTAGATTTATGGCTACAGAATGTCCTTATGGGCTGAGCATATTGGTGCTATTGAGGAAAATTTCAACCATCCGGAGAGCCTGGAATGCATGAGGCGGGTACGGCATCTTGGGGAAGAGAACTGGAAGCAGTTTGTTGCTGATGATGTGACAGAGATGAGAGGTCACCTCATAAAGTATCCTGTAAGTGTTGACCGTGGAGGCAAGGTGAATCCATTGCCAGGATGCACAACGTTCCCAGATATGGGCGGAAACATTTGTGGCTCTTCATCTGTTGGCATCCAGGAAAACCTCACAACATAAAGTTTTGCTGTATCATAGTTGCTTTTTGCTAAAAGTTGGGGGGGGGGGGGGGGGGGGGGGGGGGCTGGAGAACAAGGACTATGCTATATTTCGAGGGCACAGATAGGGTGAAACATTTGCATTAGGTTGCAGGCAAGTGGAGAAAAAGCTAATATGCGGATCTATTTTTTTTTCTCATCTTTATTTCGTTCCATGCATTGCTTTGTTCAGTGCATTTATTCAGAGGGACTGATGGGGATTTCATCTCAGATCCCTTTGTTCAGAGGGAGATGCCTTTTTAGTAATAAACTTACACCAGGTGTACTCTGTAATGTTTCATGTGCTAGCAGAAAAGAAAGTGTCGTAAGTGTAAATGAACCCCTCATAATGTTCAGCAAGTATTGTGTACAGTCGTTGAGTCGTTGTTCAGTTCTCTTGAAAATGCACTTATTTTTATTCATCACTCATCAACATATGTTTTCATTGTTCTTCCGAAATGCTGAGCAATGCATCTCGAGGGGTGTCAAGGATTTTGAATGAACTAGCAGGAAGTAAAACTGTGTCTAAAGAAAGTGTTGTACAATCGTTGATTCGTTGTTCAGTTCTCTTGAAAATGGACTTGTTTTTATTCAACAGCATATGTGTTCACTGTTCTTCTGAAATGCTGAGCAATGCATCTGGAGGGGTGTCAAGCATCCAGAATGAACTACTAGCAGGAAGTAAAACTGTGTCTAGAGACGAGTAAAATGTACTATTATTGATAGAAAAGAAGGAGAGTCTAGTCTACAGCAGATGCTCCCTGTTACGATATTGTGTCAGGTTCGTGATCACTGCCTAGATCATCCTGAAATTATTTGGCCTCAGTTATTTCTTCCATCTCTCGGCTTGAATTTTCACCCCCATGTACCTGCACGGATACGACGATTCACAACTGCAGAGTTATTTCACGCTAATGTCATAGCAAGCTTATAATTTGTACTAAGCGACGAAGGAAGGTCAGACCTTCCGAGCATCATGACGGTGGCCTGCGGATTGGTGCCCGGGGAGTACTTGAATGTCGAGCTATCGATGACCCGCAGCCGCTGCACCCCGAAGACCCTGTAATCGTCGTCGACGACGGCGCCGACCTGGCACCCGCCGTGGTAGTGCCAGATGGTCATGACGGTGTCCTTGCAGTACTGCTCCGGCGTGCGCGAGTCGTTGATGTGCCTTGGCAGCAGGTTGACGGGGAAGTTTGCGGAGTCGGTGAAGATGGACTCGACGGATGCGTTTGCGTATGTGAAGTTGGCGAACGCCCTGGACTGGATCACCTTCTCGATGGTCTGGATGCCGTGCACGCACCGCTCCAGGTCCTCCTCCTCCTTGAAGTAGTTGAACGTGACGGCCGGGTTGGCCCTCGGGTCCGCGGACCGCAGCTCGATGTGGCCCGACGACACGGGCCCGAGGATCTTCTCGAGGATGAACCCGCCCCGGAACGCGCGGCGGTCCAGCCGCCGCATCGCCTCCGCCGCGCGCTGCATCGCCTCGGGCGTCCTCTGCCTTGGCGGCAGCGTGCCCAGCTGCCCCGTCTGCGGCGAGAACATCCCGAAGCTGCGCGCGAAGCGCCTCGCGCCGTCGGAGACCGGGATCCCGAACTCGGAGCCGCTGACGCCCTCGATGAAGCTGCCCATCTTGGTGATCCCGACCACCTGCACCAGCGACAGCGCCACGGGCACGGGCGACGGGATGAACACCGAGTTCATCGGGTTGTCCGCCACGCCCTGCCCCACCATGGGCTGGTCCACCAGCGCCTGCACGCCGTGCGCCTCCAGGTGGGCCTGCGGGCCCACGCCGCTCAGCATCAGCAGCTGCGGGCTCCCCAGCGTGCCCGCCGACAGGATCACCTCATTCTTGGCACCGTCCCGGAGGTACACCCGGTGCTGCACGCCCAGCGGGTCCGTGAACACCACCCCGTACGCCACCGGGTACGGCACCCCGTCCTGCCGCCGGAACAGGACGCGGGACACCGTGGCGTAGAGCAGCACCGTGAGCCCGCCCGGGCGCGCGTGACGGAGGAAGTCCGCGGCCGTGTGGCGCTCACCGGCGCCGTCGAAGATGGTGCCGCCGATCTTGGTGCCCGTCACGTGGTCGAACGTGAACCCGTTGTCGGGGGTCACGCCGGCCTCGAGGAGCGCGTCGCGGAGGGCGGCCTGCCACGGCGGCACGTCGGGCCGGAACACCAGCGCGCGCTCCACCCAACGGTACGACGAGTTCACCAGACGCGGGTCCCACCCGGCCATCTGCACGTAGTCGTTGCTGGCACGGGTGTAGAACCCGGCGTTAAGGCAGCTCCCGCCGCCCAGCACCCGGGCGCGGGCGTTCACCACGCCGTCCTCGGAGATGAAGCGCTGCGCCGGGGAGGAAGGGGACGTGTCGGCCAGCGCGTCCGTGAAGTGCTGCTGGTTGGACATGTTGCGGTAGGGGAGGCCCCCGCGTTCCAGGAGCAGCACGCGGGAGTGCTCCGACAGCGTCGCCGCCAGCGGGCAACCCGCCGTGCCGCCGCCGATCACGATGTAGTTGTAGCTCGACACCAGCGGCGCGTCCTGCGCGCGCCGCACGAAACGAAGGTCCTCCAGTTGGTCTGCACACAGGCACATTGGCCGCGTTACAAAAACTGCAAAAATCCAAAGGTACCAACAAAGGAACACGCCACGCACCATCCTCTGAGAGCGCGATGAAGCAGAGTGAGCCAAGAATGGTTGCCACGACGACCACTGTCGCAGAGCTCGCAAGCCCAACCACCATTTTCGCAGGCGATGATCGCCGATGATTAGATGCGAGAAATGTTCGGCTCGTTTATATATCCGGGGTTAGCTCATTGGTAGATTGTGGGTAGATGTTAAATAATGCGGAGTTGTTCTGCAGGGCAAAGAAGAGTGACAAAGGGATCCAGGACACGGTGAGTCAAGAAGTAATTTGGACATGCACGAGTGATGACGGACTTTTTACACAGAGCAGGAATGAGTAGATGGATGGGACCATTTTGCGCCTGTGAGCACCAAGCAGGAGAGTTAACTTGCCAATCTTGAAATTTTATTGCACGTGCATGGTTTTCCATTGCATAAACAAATCTTAGTTGATGTTTGATGCCGTCTTCTCCCTCATATGTCTCCACGTTACTGTAGATTGTTGTGCCGTGTTTTTTTTATATATAATGGTACATTGTTGTACTGTTGAGAGGGCTCTGTAGCGCGCGCTAACTGATTTATAAACTGCTCTTAGTGAGTTTATACATCACCACATATGCCTACGCATCATCATCATGCACATGCGCGCGCGTGCACATACACACAGACCAAACAAGTATAAACACAACTTGAAATCGCATCCTCAAGGTCGACAAGACCTTTTAGCCTTTTTCAAATTTTAGAGATGTCAACACTCTAAGCGGAAGATCTTTTATTCTATGAAAAAAATTTACAAAGATTCTTTGACGGAGCTAGAAATAAAAACTAGTCACTTGTTGTTTACCCTTCACAGAGACGACACTTCTAGTGTGCTAGGGTTTAAGTAATTTTAATGATTATATGGACGTGTTTTGTAAAATATAAAAGAAGAGGAAAGAGAGTTGAATGAATTCAGTTGACATCTCGCCCTTTCTCATTTCCATGTGATAGGACATAGGAGTTACAAACTGATGTTAATCTGGGAAGCTAAAACTCAAGTCATGATGAACAATGGAAATGGTGATAATCAAGCTAAAACTCAGATGATAATGAGGGACAAGTTTAGGACCCTCCTTGTATTTCACTCTAACTTTTTGCATAACAGGACACACGCCCTGGAATTTCATTAGTTGACAACAACGGAATTACAAAAGTCTCTTCAGTGGTTTACCCCGTGAACTTCAGAAAGTAAAAGTGTAGAAAGTAAAGTTGATGGCTCTCCTGTTGGATAAATTAACACTTTTATTTTTATATTTATCTAGAAATAAATCATAAACATGATTGTTGCATTTGTTATTATGATTTTAAATGACAATAATGTGGGATATATGTATCCGGGGTACCTAACCACTCGGCCGGCCTGGGGTTTAGTTTTAGATATATTCGGCTTAGAGATATTGTGTAGATATTTGTTTGAGTAAGTCGCAAGTTAGATTTATAGATATGTTAGTTAGATAGAATCTATTGTAACTGACTTGGATGTTACCTTGTAAACCCCTACCCTTTGGATATATAACGAGGGTAGGGGGCCTTCGTCGGAAGGCAGACTCATATTAGAACCCTAATTCCAGTGTGAACCTTAGCAATACAATAACACCAAACGGGACGTAGGGTTGTTATCCTCCGGGAGGCCCGAATCTGTATAAACTCCGCGTCCTGTGTCCATCGATCTTACTTACTCATACGCATACCTGAATCTACTATCGAGAACATCTCTCGACAGTTGGCGCGCCAGGAAGGGGCTGCGTTGAGCATAGCATCGTCGAAATCGATGGCTTTCGTCGACATCAAGTTTTGCCCGGGAGACAAGATATGCTTCGAAACCGTCAGCCTCGTCGCTGATCCGCATGGGGACCTTGTCGAGGAGGCACGCGTGGCTGATCAACGAAATCTAGCCAGCTGACTCCCGCTTGGGTTCGACAACTCGGTGGCAACTTTCCAGGTGGAAACCCTCTCGGGTGACAACTCAACGTTGCCCACAACACCCCGAACAACAACCTTGGTTGATTCGGACTTCACTGTGATCAATCTCCTGGCTCATCAGCCGGACGTAGATCTCGAACTTTTCAACGAATCAAGGTTCGTTGCAACAATCGGTCTCGGAAGCGAGTCACTCCTGGACTTGATTGAAGAGCCGAGTGATTCAGAAAGCTGCTCCTCGGACTTCCACTAGGTGTTCATGGTGGCACCCGCTACTAAAACTACAGACGACGGAGAAACATCTGCCGCGGCAGCCGCGCGCGGCACCGCGCCACGGGTAGACGGACAAGAGACAGATCCCGAAGACGGTGACCCAGATGCGGTCACCCCCTCACTCCGCAGACCAGATGCCCAGCACAGATCCGGCATCGTCTGAAACTTAGACATGGGCGACTGCACCTTAAAACTTGATGGTGAGGATGTCTATACAACCCTAGAGCATAATATCACGGCCGCGGCAGCCCTCCTGAAAACCATAGAGCCCTTGCTCCAAGTCTCCCCAGCGTTGACATCTCAGGTCAACCAACTGAAAGCACACATCAGGGCCGCGGCGGTGCTGGAGATGAATGCGGCAAGGCCAGCACCGAGTCGGTCAGCTTCTGGGGCAGCTAGTTCGATGCCCAGGGAAGAAAGAAGAGATCGACAACGTTCCAACCGTGAGGCAACACCGCCTACTGCCTCCAGACGCAGGCCCATCGCAGAGTTCCACGATCGGCATCCAAGCGTCGACTTGCGCAACGGCATACCACCACGTGACGCGCAGGTCCGACTAGACAGCAGGTACCAAGAGTGCGATGACGCGACCCGCCGAGCACATGAAGATGAACGACGCCGGCGCGGGGATGTTATCTATGAGCGTGACGACAGGCAGCCGGTATATCGGGACGAATATTACCGTGATCGACGGGATGAGGGCCGTCGCGACGATAGGCCCCGCCGAGATACTGGCCGCGAGCAAGAATGATCCCCGATCATAGATGACTATGATGAGGAGGCTGGTATTCGGGCCTTCACTCGGGAGCTTCGAACCGTCAGCTGGCCGGTTGGTTTCATATCAGTCGGCATTGAGAAGTACGACGGCACGACGGATCCGCGTGACTGGCTCCACGTCTACTCGACAGCCATAGGGGCCCTCGGCGGCGACAGTTTTGTTATGGCCAACTACCTACATGTTTGCGTAGCCCCAGTCACAAGAACTTGGCTCACTAATCTGCCTGACAGCTCCATCAGTTCCTGGGCAGATCATTGTCGGCAGTTTGTTGCCAACTTTCAAGCAACCTTCGACAGGCCAGGAAATCACTGGGAACTAAGCCACATCAAGCAGCGAGATCGGGAGCCGCTTCGAGATTACATCCAACGCTTCTACCGAGTGAAGAACACCATCCCCAACATCTCAGATGCTCAAGTCGTCGCCGCTTTCCAAGCAGGGCTTCGCGATGACGATTTGATCAAAAAGATTGGAAGGTTGGACGCGATCGGCGGACTGACAGCTAGAGATCTGTTCACCATGGCTGACAAATATGCCACTGGCAATTCGGCACTATTTCGAGTCTGACAGTACAAGGAGACTACCCCAAGGAACCAGTCGGGTCCGACCGAATACAGCAAGGATGGCGACCGGAAGCGCAAGCACGACCGCACGGTAGCCGACACTGAGTGCTCATCTAGAAGGAAACCAGTCACTCAGGACAATTTCGATAAAATGCTTGACGGTCTTTGCTTGCTTCACGATGGTGCTCATAAAGCAAGGGAATTCTTCAAGTTGAAGAACTTTGCCCATCACGTCCTAAAAGTCTGTAAGGAGCGCCCTTGGGTCCCAAAAGGCGCTAAGAAAGACTCAGACAAGGATAACCAAGACGAGGATAAGGAAGACTACCAGGACCCCGAGCGCGAGGTTAATTATATCTGCGGCCGCTCCATAGCAAATTCCAAGCGCCAGCAGAAGATTCTTTATAGAGAGGTTCACTCGGTCGGACCAGCAGTACCTCAGTATCTGCGATGGTCAGAGGTCTCGATTACCTTTGATTGTTCGGACCACCCAAACCACATCCCTAGTCCCAGAAAATACCCTTTAGTACTTTCGCCGACTGTTAACCGAGTCCGGCTAAACAGGGTACTAGTAGATGGTGGCAGTAGTCTTGACATCCTCTTCGTCAAGACCTTCAAGGAGCTCGACATACCCCTGACCAACCTCAAGCCAAGCCGATCGCCGTTCCACAGCGCGATGCCAGGCATGCAAACAGTCCCTCTCGGGCAAATCACTCTGCCTGTAACCTTCGGCACTCGGGAGAACTTTAGGACTGAGCGTATCACATTCGAGGTCGCCGACCTCGACTCTGCTTATCACGTCATTATAGGGCGGCCAGCCATCGCTAAGTTCATGGCAGTACCTCATTATCCTTATATGACGATGAAGTTACCAGGACCAAACGGAGTCATTTCACTTCACTCGGATGTGAGGACATCATACGACTACGACAACAACAGCTGCGAGTTGACTGAGAAGATAGAGGCGGCATCAACATTAGCTGAGCTGAAGGAGGCGATCGCAATAGCTGAGGAGGGCATGCTCGACCCTGCTCCCAAGAAGGCGCCAAAGACCACGGTTCAAACGGACGCCGTGGATTCCAAGAAGATTAGCTTAGATGATAATGTTGTAACAAAGACCACCAATATTAGGATCAAGTTAGGTGATAAATAGGAAAGCGCGCTCATCCTTTTTCTTCGAAACAATAAAGATATATTTGCAAGGAAACCTTCTAACATGCCAGGGATTCCAAGGGAAAAGGCTGAGTACAAACTTCACATCCGCGAGAATGCCAGGCCTATAAGGCAACGGCTTAGACGATTCTCGCAAGATCGAAAAGATGCGATTAGGAAAGAAATCGGCCGACTGCTGGCAGCCGGTTTCATTAAAGAAATTTTTCACCCCGACTGGTTGGCTAATCCGATTTTGGTATGAAAGAAAAATAAGGAGTGGCGGATGTGCGTGGATTACACCGGCCTAAACCAAGCTTGCCCGAAAGATCTATTCACCCTTCCACGCATTGATCAGGTGATCGATTCGACGGCTGGATGCGCATTATTGTGTTTCTTAGATGCCTATTTAGGGTACCATCAGATTCCCTTTGGCCTAAAGAACGCCATTTATCACGCCGTTTTGTTATACAACTATGCCCTTTGGCCTAAAGAACGCTGGCGCCACCTATCAGCGGACCATGCAATGGTGCTTGGATAGCTAAATCGGAAGAAACATCAAAGCCTACGTAGATGATGTGGTAGTCAAGACTCGGCTTTCCGTGGACTTAATATCCGACCTAGAGGAGACATTCGGGAATCTTCAGAAATACAATATGAAGTTGAATCCGGACAAATGCGTCTTCGGGGTCCCATCAGGAAAATTACTCGGTTTTTTTAGTATCACATAGAGGGATTGAAGCTAATCCAGAAAAGGTTACTGCCATATTGCGAATGGGACCTCCATATTCGCAAAAAGACATCCAAGAACTCACTGGTTGTATGGCAGCACTCGACCGGTTTGTCTCACGATTAGGCGTTCGAGGGTTGCCTTTTTTCCGGTTACTCAAGAAGCAAGAATCATTCACCTGGAATGATGACGCTCAGAATGTTTTGGATGATTTTAAGGACTATATTAGTGGTCCCATGGTGCTAACCCCTCCAAAACCAAAGGAACCCTTGCAGTTGTACATCTTCGCAACCACACACGTTGTCAGCACCGCGCTGGCGGTGGAACGAAACGAAGATGGCAAGGCTCAAAAGGTGCAGTGGCCCATCTATTTTGTCAGTGAGGTCTTATCTGAGTCCAAGGTATGATATTTCCAGCTTCAGAAGCTAATTTATGCATTATTAATGACATCTCGGAAGTTAAAGCATTATTTTGAGGATCATCCGATCGAGGTCCACACGTCGTTTAGCCTAGGCGAATTGCTACACAATAGAGAGGCCACTGGGAAAATTGCTAAATGGGCTGTTGTGTTGGGATCGTATGATATCACCTTCAAATCTCGTGATTCGATCAAATGTCAGGCTTTGTCAGACTTTGTTGCCGAGTGGTCAGAATGCGAGTTACCACCTAGCCCGCATGAATTAAGCTATTGGCAAATGACGTTTGACGGTTCCTTACAACTGGAAGGTGTCGGGGCAGGTGTTGTATTAACATCTCCTGGAGGGGCTAAGCTACGGTACGTTCTTCGTATGTACTTTTGTGCGTCTAACTATGCTGCAGAATATGAGGCATTATTACATGGGCTTAGAATGGTTGTTTCACTCGGAGTTCAGAGATTGAGCGTCTCTGATGACTCGGCGCTGGTGATTAATCAAGTAATAAAGGAGTGGTGTTGTTCCCATGAGAGCATGACAGCCTACTACACTGAAGTTCGGAAGCTAGAAGACAAGTTTGATGGTATTGAGTATAAACACGTCCTTCGTAAGTATAATGAAGAGGCGGACAAACTAGCCAAACTTGGGTGTAGTAGGTCTAAAATACCCAACGGAGTATTCCTTGATGATCTCTATAAACCATCTGTACTAATCCAACATATTATTGAGCAGTCGGCACCAAAGGCGGGACCAACACCACATGTCGCTATCATTACAGTAGATTGGCGAACTCCTCTCATCGAGTACCTGGATGGTGGTACACTACCGACTGATAAAGACGAAGCCCTGAGGATTATTCGCAAGTCTCGGTCGTATTGTATTGTTGACCATGGTCTGTACAAACAAAGCCCACATGGGATGCTAATGAAGTGCTTGTCTCAAGACGAAGGAAGAGTCGTGTTAAGGGATATCCATGCTGGCATTTGCGGGAACCACGCAGGCCCATCCACAATTGCATCCAAAGCAATGAGACAAGGTTTCTATTGGCCGACTGCTGGTGTCGATGCCAGGGAAATTGTCCGAAAGTGTGAGGGTTGCCAGTTCTTTGCCCGCCAGATGCACGTGCCTGCCACAGAGCTTCAAAATATCCCAATAACATGGCCATTTTCAGTATGGGGTCTAGATATTGTCGGGCCTTTCATGAAGGCTCAGGGGGGTTTCACTCACCTTTTCATGGCAGTAGACAAGTTCTCTAAGTGGATCGAGGCAAAACCAGTCGGAAAGATTTCAGCAAAGAAGGCCGTCGAATTCATGACTGAAATAGTTACTCAGTTCGGTGCACCACATAAAATCATCACTGATAATGGCACTCAGTTTACAGCGGAGGAGTTCAAAGAATTTGCGAGCCGAGTGGGTTTTAAGATTGGCTACGCCTCGGCTGCCCACCCACAGAGCAACGACCAAGTTGAACGTGCAAATGGCCTCTTGCTATCTGGAATTAAGCCACGTATATTTGACCGGCTAGAAAAATATGCTCGACGTTGGGTTCGGGAACTGCCAGCAGTACTGTGGGGGCTTCAAACTAATGTAAGTCGTGCCACAGGGCATTCTCCTTTTTCCTTGGTTTACGGGTCGGAAGCCATGTTACCAACTGAGATTTCGTTCACCTCCCCTCGCGTCGCTTCGTATGAAGAAGAAACTTCCAATGACCACAGATGTGACGACTTGTTGCTACTAGAGGAGAAGCGTGATGCCACACTATTACGATCGGCAAAGTACCAACAAAGCTTGCGACGTTATCACGACAAAAACGTCAGAGTGCGAGGCTTTTCGGTCGGAGACTTGGTCTTGAGGCAGGTCCAGTCCACGGTAGGCAAGCACAAACTTTCGGCCCCATGGGAAGGACCCTTTATTATAAAGTAAATCACTCGGCCGGGTGCGTACCATTTGATGCGCAAGGATGGGTCAGACCTTCAAAGTTCCTGGAACATATCACAGCTACGTTGTTTCTATGCTTAGTATTTATAGTTTTTTGTAATTACCTTTATTTGACTTTGTATAAATTATGGTCATGGCGACTGGTTTGGCAATTTTTGAATTTTTATGGATCATTTTTGTTGTCGTTTAAGTCATGATTTAAATTTGGACACTTGGTACCACCTCAACTTGTGCATGTTGACCAAGCAGGTTACTTAGTCCCCAGGGTTCTTGCCGTCTGTTGGGGACCAAGACAATTCTCCCAGTTCGCATATGTCTAACCGAGTGAGTTCTTAGTCTCCATGGTTCATATCGGTTATTGGGAGCGTTGTTTAGAGGGCTGACGAGAGTTATGTATTGGTTGTGAGTGTTTAACACGAGTTCATACAATACATATACGAAGCAGCACGACTCAAGCAATTGTTACAATCTTGGTGATGAATCTAGACTTTTATAGTCTATTGCACAGATGTTACATTACCACAGCAGAAATGTAACATGGTCTTTGAAATTTTACAATACCTTACATTTTTGGTAACGGATCTAGTTCTATTTGGTCAACTAGAATGTGTACTATTTTTTGCGCTTCAGTTACAAGGGTTTCATATTGTTCGTCAATGAAGTCTCCGTGGAAACCCTCGACCACTACATCCAAATTTATGTCAGGGATGTGAGACTTTGCTATAGCTAAGACCTGTGCTCCAGCCAGTTCTGCAACACATTGAGCGTGTTCTTTCACTCGGCCGGGTGCCTCTTGTAGCCTTGTCAATAAATCTCGACACCTGGGGGGTTTTTCTTCTTGAAGTATATATTGGGCGACTACCTCTACATCTTTCTGGAGAGCTGCAAGAGACCATGGGAGGTTTTCGTCACCTTCTATGAATTTTTTCTGCAAAAGCTCATAGGACCTCTTTGATCCTACAATAGTTCAATATTTACAATTATCTGGGACAATGACTTTGTTATGACGATAATTAAATGACTATTTACCTTTTAGTCTTTTCTCAGCTTCTGCCTTTTCAGCTTCGAGGGTGATGACTTGTTCCTTGTATTCTTCTTTAAGTTTTTCAACTTCTTTGTACGCTTTTTGGAATTGGTTTAGTTCATCCACAGCTTTCTTGAAAATCTTTTCGGCCCTGGATAGTTCAGCCTCTAGTGTTGTGTTCCTATCCCTTTGGTTTTTTATTGTTCCCTCGGCATCTGTCAGCCAAAAATATTTTAGATTACATACGTGTACTTATTTTTGAGCACATAGGTATAACAATAATTACCTTTGGCTCTTTTCCTCCATAGCGATTGAGATTCTTGCATTGTTTTAAAATCATCTTTCAGCTTTTCAAAAATTTTCCCAATATCTGCCGAGTCCTGGAGTTGTTTCTTTAGACTTTTATTCTCGGACTTCAATGTTTCCACAGATTGTGTCGCCAACTCCAGCTCTTTGATACGGCTTTGCAGATTTGCAATTTGAGCAGCCGATTGAGATTCTTGATTGTGCTTTAGTTTCAGCACCCGTGACATTTCTGAGTGGAAGAGTTCAAAATATTTAAGATCAGAAAATAGTATGCCAAGGATTATGTTTGTGTTTTTACCTTGTAGCTTGAATTGGAGTTCATCAACTTGAGATGAACGGGCCTTCAAATCTACTGATAATTGCCCAACTTCTATTCTTTCTTTAGCCAGTTGATCTTCTAAATCGACTGCTCTTGCACAATGCCTTTCAACAAGTTACAGGAGTTTATTCTTGTTGGCCATCTGAGTTTTTAGAATCTGTATTATGGATGAGTTATATAGATGTCATCACACAATGTTATTATTATTGGGGCCAGTTTTCAAGAAGGCAAGGGTACCTGGAAGGAATGAAAGGCCTTTTCCGTAAGATCTTCAAACTTCTTTAATTCGGCTTGCTCCGCCAACTCATCAAACCCGGCAATGGCGAAGGGGCCGCTATGGTACACCATTCTGGTCGGTGCAGGTTGTTCTGTGGCACCTTCTTTTATTACTCGGTGAGTTGGCATGGGAGCCACATATTCCTCCGGACCAATGGGATAATCATATATTGGCTCTGGCATCGTTTCAAATATCAACGATGGTTCTTCTTGTTCGGTTGCCGTCTCGAGCATGTCCAGATCTGGGACACCGAATGACTCGGCTTGTCTAGTTTCTGGCCGAGAAGACTCTGGTGCATCCTTTAAATCACTCGGTTTTTTAGCCGAGTGACCGGGGATATCATCTTTGGATGTCCCCATAAATGGTGCATGTTGATCTTTTTCAGGAGCCGCACTTTTTGCTGAGATATCTTCCTATGGTGCTCCCCCGGTTGACCTATCCAGAGAATGAAGATTACACAGTTGTTTATTCGAAAGCTGTGCATTAAAATAAATCGTTTTACTTACCTTGTTCGGCGCTTGAATTTTAAGCCTGACACCTTTGATGGGGGGCTAGTTGGTCTTGGGTCACTTGTTATGTGGGGTGTTTCCTTCTCAGGGATTGTCTTGTCTGACTCCTTTGGATCCGATTCCTCCTGAGTGTTCGTATTTACTGGCCGCCGAGTGGTGGTTTTCTCAACAGACTTCTTCTTTGCTTCCCCTTGCAATCTAGCTATTCTGTCAGCCAGCGACTCTTCTTCATCGGAGTCTTCAATGTGAGCTTTACGATGTTTGAATGCTGGCTGAGTGGGGATTTATTTTGTGGCATTGTTGGTAGTAGAGGGTTGGATACATATACGTCAAGGTTCTGCGACGTATGCGAGGCATCATTTGTTATTGACAAATAAGGAAAGCAGTATTGATTTTCTAAAGAGGATCAGTGGCTAACTTACAGGACTTCTTTCAGTTTTTGAATGATGGCCAGCTGTTGCGCTCCCTGGAGTCCAATCTAGAAGTGACGAAAATATGATTTCCAGTCGCAAATTCAGTTCCCTTTCTGACAGTACTTCTGGTACTTCCATAGTAGGGTCTGACCCTAGTTGGAATTTCCATCCAGGAACGTGGCGCTTCTTTATGGGCTGCACACGGCGATATATGAAGCTGGCGGCAACATGAACGCCGGTATAGCCTTTTGACTTCAGATAATCCACATGTTTCAAAATCTCATCAACATGTGCTTTGTTGCTTGGATGTGCCTTCGTGGACCACTCGGGGCATGGCTTGGGGGCTTCTGCTGTCGTTTCTGACAAAGGGGGGGGGGCATGGTTGCCATGATAAAACCAATCTGCGTGTCACCCTTTGTTGGTTGATGGGAGTGGTACATCGATGTACTTGGATTTATTCCTCAATTGGAATCCAGCACCCCCTATGACATTACTGCTGTTTAATTTCAACACAAACAGTTCTTTGAAGGTGTCGAAATGAGGGATACCCAAAAACACTTCGCAAAAATGAATAAAAATAGTGATGTGTAGAATGGAATTTGGGTTCAGATTGACCAGATTAATGCCATAGAAAAATAGAAGACCTCTAAAGAAGTAGTAGCACAGAAGGCCAAATCCGCGATAGAAAAAGGAGGCAAAAACTATAAGTTGATCAACGGGAGGCTGAGGAAATTTCTGACCTATGGCTTCAATCCACCCATCCGTCTGTTGATCTTGTAGCACGCCATCTATCACCAATCTGTTGATTTTTTCTGAGTCCATGGTTGATGCTGGGAACTCCTTAATGCTAGCAGGAATATCAAAAATCGATTCTTTGCTTTCACCCTTTCTAGGAGAGGTCCCTTTTTCAGATTGAGCCCTCATGCTTTGGCGGGTGCGCTTTGGGGCCATCGAAACCGATGCGGGAAGCTTTTGGGGGATGGAGATCAGGGTTCGGAACCCTATCTTTGAGCTTGAGTGTGCGAAATGGTGGCGGAACAGTGAAATGGTGGCAAGCAGAACAGTGGAACGGTGGTGACGACGAAATGGAGGCCTATGATCTCTGGAGTAGGGGCGCGGAATGGTGATGACGGACAAATGGAAGTTCCAAACCTAGGGTTTACGCGTGCGGAATGGTGGCGGCGGTGAAGTGGAAGCTTTGGAACTAGGTTTTGACAAGGGCAGACTCAGGCGGCGATACGGAGGTGAAGGGTTGCGACTGTTTGCGGGCACCTTTTATACGTGTTTGATGACCTGTTGGGCCGTTACTTGGATCAGCATAGTTACATTACACCGGTACGCGGATTTATTATGTCTAAGATATTCTTTTCAAGTGCTAACATTGAGTGTTGTGGATTGAATAATGATTGATAAATCACTTGGACTAATGCAGTTTAGTCTTGGGAGATTGTATCTTTTGATTATTTATGATATAGTAATTTTTTTAGCACCAATCTTGGGGGCTGTCTTTTGTATGAATACTAGTGATCAGGGAAATTGGATAAAGCAAAATTCTTGGATATCATTTTTAAGGATCATGTTTGAGCTGTTATCTCGGGGGCTCGTCTTTGGCTCATTGGATATTGAGCGCTGCTATATCAACTGGAGCTATTTTATTGACATCACTCGGTTTTATTATCCCGAGTTATTGGATCATTCAGCTTCATTATTGGATCACTTGGCCTTCAGTCTCGAGTTGTTATATCATTTGATTATATTATTGGATCACTTGGCATTGATTACTTATGATCTTACTCAATATTGGAGAGCCCTGCACGAGTTGTTCTTTTTCACACGGAATCACACCCGGGGGCTGTTGTACTTGTTATATTTAATCCAGTATTGTTTGGATATTTTTTATGGCTTTTATACTTGTTATATTGGATCAAGTATCACCCGGATATTTTGATGACTGCTATACTTGATATATCTGATCAAGTATCACTCGGATTTATTAATGCCAATGGTTTCTTTTGTTGGGGAGAGTGGTAGAACCAATCTTGGGGGCTACCGTATTGAAACTCCTCATCGAATCAGTCGGAGAAAGTGGTAGATCCAGATTTACATACGGTGTTATTATTTTTGTCTCACAAGATATTTTATGATCTAAATACCTTCTGAGTCGGGGCTATACCTACACCTAGTAGGTGGATTTTTTCCCCGTATATGGATATTATTTGGCGCATAATTCTTTTTGAAGATTCTTGGAGACCTTTATAAGTTTGTTGTTGTACAAGAAAAGGTTAATCGTATTTATGGTGAAGCATTAGTCAATCAATTGAAGATCAACAACTAACTTGCAAATCTCTCGGGGGCTACTGTGGGATATATGTACCCGGGATACCTAACCACTCGGTCGTATGGCCGAGTGGGCCTGGGGTTTAGTTTTAGATATATTCAGCTTAGAGATATTTATGTAGATATTTGTTTGAGTAAGCCGCAAGTTAGGTTTATAGATATGTTAGTTAGATAGAATTTATTGTAACCGACTTGGATGTTACCTTATAAACCCCTGCCCTTTGGATATATAAGGAGGGCAGAGGGCCTTCGTCGGGAGGCAGACTCATATTGGAACCCTAATTCTAGTGTGAACCTTAGCAATACAATAACACCAAACAGGACGTAGGGTTGTTATCCTCTGGGAGACCCGAACCTGTATAAACTCCGCGTCTTGTATCCATCGATCTTACTTACTCATACGCATACCTGAATCTACTATCGAGAACATCTCTCGACAAATAATTTCTAGGTTATTATCTTTGTAATGGCGACAACATGTACTTACAAAATATCTATAGGTTTTTCTAATAGAAATGAGCCACAACTTTACAAACGTGTATGGATATTTTAGTCTAATAATGTTTTTATAATGATAGTTGTGGATAATTTCTTTTATATTTTTTTCTCTTTTATTAATATATTATATGATAACTTATAATGTGATCAGTATTTTTATTAAATACATATTACAGATAAATAGATGGTAGGAATTAAGGTTTAAATTTCATACTGAAATTTGCACACATGACGAGTAAGCAAAACCATATAAATCTATCGCCTCTAAACTCTTGTTCCCTTCTAATAACTCCTAATTCTGTGTTCAAACTCCATCAATCTGTCGCCTCTAAACTCTTGTTCCCTTCTAATAACTCCTATTTCTGTGTTCAAACTCCGTCCCTATTTATCACGGACAAGACAATTGTTACATTGCAATTATCTTTTTTTCTAGAAAAATAGTTTAAACACAATAACTTAAATGAAACTTTGTGCACAAATATGTTTCACTTCTCTAATTCCTCACTAAACAAAAATGAAATGAGTGACCTAAAAAAAAGACAAAAATCTTGTCTCAAGGATGTCTAGCTCGATGAAGCTCCTTGTCCTTAAAAAAACAAAGGTTTTGCTAGGTGGGATGGGTGGGGGAGGGGAGGGGGGACAATTGCCCCTCCTAATGTACTAATGTTTAGGTAATTTTGTTGATTATAAGTATATATTTGTTAGCATATAAAAAGAGGAAAAAGAGTTGAATGAATTGACGTGGCTAGCTCCTTCAACTTCCTCTTCTAACCACATTCACGTAGAGATTGTCGTCTCTGTATGGTTGAAAAGCCGCTGCTCCTATGTGTGTTGTGTCTACACATTGTTGGACCCGTGTTTTGTGGGACTCATGTAAGATGGGCCCGACTTATGATGGACACACAAGTGACCCTGCGTAGTGAGTCTATGATATGAGATTTGTAGTGAGTCTGATTAAAAAGTTTGATCAATCAAATTTGTCAAAAAGTTTCATCCAAAAGTTCAATTAAAACATTCTAAGTTTGATTAAAAAAGTTTGAAAGAAAAGTTTCAAAAAAAGGAAGTTATCAGATGAAGAACTTTAATAAAAAGAAAAGTTGTGGGTTGTGAAAAAAAGACTGTTACTTGGGTTGCTGGTGCCCGCATGCAGATTAGTCGTGCTCTCTAATACTCCCTCCGTTCCAAAATTATTGTCGTCATTGACTTTTTCTATTACCTTTGACCATTCGTCTTATTTAAAATATTTGTTTAAATATGAAAAATTATAAGTTATATTTAGATTTTATCTAGTGATAAAACAAATCATAAGAAAATATCTAACATTTTTTGAATTTTTTGAATAAAACGAATGGTCAAATATAGCGAAAAAAGTCAATGACGACAATAATTTTAAAACAGAGGGAGTACTCCCTTAATTCTTTTTTATAAACATTCCTATAAGAGTATAGGAATACTTATAAAAAGAAATAGAAGTAGTATCCCTGTAATATCCCTGGAGCTCTGTGCACAACTCTGTTCTAGTTCCTCGATTCCTTACCAAACAAAACAAAACGAGAGAAAAAAGAAACACGAGACAAAGTATCGGGTATCATGGATGTACAGCGACTTCTTATTTTTGTTCACAGTCGCAGGTAAGCAAAAAGTCCGCTTCACATGCAGTTATATACAGACACGCCAGCAAAAGGAAAAACAACTCCTCAAGGAGAGGCTTCCATCTTCCTGCAGTCCCGCATGGCACGCCGCATTCGAGTCGTTTTTCTGCTGGCCATGGTACTTGCTAATCCGTCGTTGTCGTTCACTTGTGATCGTCGGGATGGTTGGTGCCGGCGAGCGGCGGCGTGATCCGGATGACGAGGCCGGGGAAGACGTCGTCGGAGTCGTGCACGTGCGGGTTGCGCTCCAGGATGTAGGGGTCGCCGCACCTGGCGCTGATGCTGTGTAGCGTCTCCCCCTCGCCGACCACGTAGATCTCCTCGCACGGCCGCATCGCCAGCAGCCGAGGTCCGCGCACCTCCCCTGCACCGGCGAGCGACCCCACTGCCATCACCAGCAGCATGGCCAGCACGAAACAGCACGACGCCGCGTCGGCCGCTGCCGCTACCCTCGACGACGACCGCCACTCTCCGGCCATCTCTACTACTAGTAGTAGCGCGGCTCCGGCGGACCAACAAAAGCGAGACAGTCGTGTGACTGACGTGCAACGTGTTTGTTCTTTCTTGTCTGTGGCCTATGTGCTCTGCCTTGCTCTGTTCTGCGTGTGGTTGTGTGTTGGAGTAGCAGGGGCAGGGTGTTTATATAGAGACATGTTCTGTGAAGTAACCATGACTTTCATTGGACACTCGGCATCGTGTGGAGTACTACTAGCCCGTGAAGGAAATACGAGCCCGTAATTCATCCCAACAGGCGGAAGGAACTGCTACAGTCTCCGCAAAACGAACCAACAACTTTTCTTGCTTTATCCTCTACGGCCATGGTGTTTTGTTACTGCTAACGATCACTGGCTGGCGCCAAAATCTTGGCTGTTCGTGAGCAATCTGGAATTTTTTTTTCCTGCCATGCTTTCTGTTTCTGAACTGAATCAATCAAGCTGGGAACCTTTACGAAAAATCTGTAATATCGCAACGACAGCGCGGAACGTCGGAACATCGAGGAGGGAGAGGGACGTAACAAGTGAGGCACCGTACCAATCCACCCAAGTGTGTGGCTTCTCGTCGCAAGGCCGGCCGACACTGGACTGGAGTCATCAAATCTAACCTCCCGGTGTCCCATTCCCACACGGGCCACGTCGAAACGACGAACATGCGCGCTGTCGCCGTGGCCATTGGCCAGGCACCGTCTCCATCATTTTCCTGCTGCCATCTGCCGCCTGTCAAACTACACGGTCATCCCTTCTCAGAAGTACTAAGGAGCAACAGTTGGATGATCGGCACACATGGACGTCCATTATTCAGCCGTTCTCGCGCCATAAACGCGCTCCAATCACACCGCCCGCACGGTCCCCTACTGACGCGCGCCGCCGTCCCGATGGAAGAAACAGGAAAACAAAAGAGAAGCGCGCATGCACGCAGCCACGGCGGCCAGCCACCTGCGCCGGCCGATCTGAGCCGTGGCGGCCGTCACCCTTCCACACCGACACTTCAAAGCTGCGTGACTGCGTCCACGCCCTTGCATGCGAGACACCGCCTCCACAGTCCACACTATTTTCTCTGCCACGGCCGTGCGTGTGTGTGATACGCTGACCATCTCCTCGCGTCCCGACCGACACCGGACAGTGGCCACGGCAATGGTGCAGTGCGGCTGGTGACGGTGCGAACAGTCTCTGGCACGGCGCATCACTCACAACGCAACACGTAGTACGTGGTGTGGCCTTGGAACCTTGGGTATCTGTCCACTTCTCTGCGGGGGCACGCGACTCCCTGCCTGCCACGCAGCACGTCTCTCCCTCTTATAGCTCGGTCTCGGCGCCGTCCCACAATCACATGTTCACAACCATCCCCTGTCATCGTCTCTCCCAAACGTCTAGCCTTTTGTAGTAGCAGGCCGCCGCGTGGCCCATTCGTGATTTTGATCTAGAAGAAAGGCCCACTTTAGGATTTAATTCATAGATATTAAACAATAACAGTCCACCATATTACCATTCTCTGATCAATAAAGAAGAGTGATCTAGTCTAAAAAAAAACTCCCTCCATTCTTAAATTATTGTTGTTATTGACTTTTTTAGTCAACTTTGACTATTTGTCTTATTTAAAATATTATTTCAAATATATAAAATTTTAAATTATGCTTTAATTTCTTTTGATAATAAAATAAGCTATAACAATATATATGATATTACTTAAATTTTTTGAATAAGATAAATAGACAAAGTTAACTAAAAAAGTCAATGACGATTACAATTTAAGAACTATATAATTCAATACGGCCAATATAAACCCATAATATTCTTATGACCCCATTTCCATCATGATATATAATAACTTAACAGAAGGGGTAAATGTGAATAAATGACATACATTGGATTTCTTGAGTAACAAAATTCTGGCTCTCAAACCATTTTCATCATTATTTATGATAACTGGAACAATTCAGTTAAATGATAACACTATAAATTGTATCTTTATTCCTTATTATCAACAGTAAGAATCATATTTCACATATTAATGAGACATTTTTGTATGACTCCTTTAATATATTTAATAGTATAGTCAAAGATTTAGTAGCATTTATTTTGACCAAAATATTAATAGTTTAAATTAATTAGGGGATATGCCCCTATGATAATAAAAATCACACTAAAATATATAATAAAATTATATTAAACCATCTTACTCCCTCTCTTCTGAGTCTGGTGATTGGCTGCTGCCACAACTACCACATGACACTGTGACACCCACACAAATACCATAGATGTTGGCGTAACAAGTTAACAAACTTGATTAATTAACTTTACAACTATAATGAATATGGATGGCACCCTTAGAGTATCTCCAAGAGAGTATCATAAACTCTATCTAAATCTAATTAATAGGATTTAATCCAAAAAATAACCTCCAACAGCTCCCCAAAACAACTCCTAGATTTATTCTCTCTCTAAATTCATCTTATTTGTAACTACAAACAAGAGAAAGTTGAACGCCCCAATTCTTATATTTATAAGAGAATTAATATTGTTGTGATCCCAAATACTAACGTGGTACAGTCAAAAGTTTTCTTGATTCATCTTTAAGAAGAACTATTAGAGGAGACAAGAAAATTTATCCCTAAAAATTTTTAGACTGCTACTAAAAATTACTTTTTTGAGGTCAATTTAATGGAGAGATTTTGGAGATACCCTTATAAAATTAAAGACTGCAATGTATTTTTGTCTATCATTCTATTGTACTTACCTGTTATATATCATCACAACTGGAAAGAAATATGTTATACCCATCTTCTAGAAAATAATGTGTCCGTTTCTTATATTCACTCTATAGCATGTTATGCTTACTATTATTGCAAAAATCAAATTTATCAGGGAGTAAGGGTTAAACATGTGTACGGTGCAACGTTACCGGTTGTGACATCCTCCTACCTATCATAATCGTACAAATTAAAACATGGCTAAATGGGGATGTTGGGTTTAAGAGTTTGATTTCCGCGGTGGCATTTGTGTGCAAGATAAAATTGGAGCTCTAGGAAAGAGCAAATAAAATACAAAAAGAGAAAAGGAGTTGATGGGATCTGTTGTCAGTTGTTTTTTTAGTTGAAAGGTCAGCTGCAAGTTAGTGAGTGTGGTGCACCGGTGCTAATATGTCGTACTAATGACAACCGTTTTTCAACAATATTTCTTGATGGTCATGTACGAAGTTCATTCACCAAGGCATTTTTTATGTATGTTTCGAAACAGGAGCGATTAATCAACAAAGTTCTTCGTTTGCTGCACATACTCTATTGCATTTGTTTATTAACATCCAAACCTACCACAAAAGTAAATCCCTCACCACGTCGTCCACTATCTGATCGGCCAGCACGCTCGCTACCACCACACCGACGACCTCCCGCTCCTCCTCTCCGACTTGCATCCACCGTTGGCCCCGCTCCATCTCCGCGATGACAGCCGCCCCGCCACGCAGCACGTCTTCCAAGCCCCATCCGGCGCCGTCCAACAACCATCCCCTGGCCGCCGCCAGAATCTCACCGTCGTCACCCAACCGTTCAGCCTTTCGCGGCAGAGAACCGGCCGGCGCAGGGAAGCCAGTGCGTTCCGAGCGTCGTTCTACATTCATCTCGACAAAAAAGTCGAGGAGAAGCCGTTCCGTGACGACGTCCACGCCTGCCGAAACCGTGTCCGTGAGCAGTACGAGAAGGCCGTTTTCATCTTCCTCCTCGTGGACGCCGGCGCCGCCGCGGTGCCTGCTGCTCGGGCATCGTGGTGTTGTCTCCTCGGCGTGGCGATGGAGCTGCCGCGCTGGGACGTCGTCGCTGTCATCAGCGTCCGGGCCGGCGACGAGGCGCGCCTCGAGGTCCACCGCGCCCACCTCGTCGAGGTTCCGGAACCGTCGGATCTTGTGCGCCTTTCGCGCTCCTGCATGACGACAAGACGGAAAAGTGATTAGGCATGGCATGCACGGATGATTGATTGGCATGGGTGCCGTCCTCCGACAGTCACTGGTTCTGTGGGACCGGTAAGATCTCAATATATCGTGACCCAGCAAATCGGCATGGCTTTACATTGTCCGTATCGTGCCTGAGCAAAAGACAGGAACAGGGGAGATTCCGGCGAGGCACCAGCATTACCCGACGACACGACAAACACCACACTCGATTTATATTACAGTGATGACACTAGTAACCTACGACCTAACAGCATTATTACCCATGGAATTTAATAAGTTATCTCTGTACGGCACATGATTACACATCAACTGTACTCGCATTCAGCATGCAAGGTTGTAGTAGTACACCGGACGGCATTTCAGAAGGCACGTACGGGCAACTGCTCAGCGCCTCTCTGCTCCATCTCGTGCAGTTTTACCCTACTGGCAAGACAGACCCAAACTATAGATGTCTGACTGTGACCTCAACTTTTGCCGTGGATCAGGTGAAGCCCAACACCTTGCAATTAAACGTTCAACTAGTCCTGAACTCTTGCATTGCGTTTGGATATTAGAATTGGAGGGTTGGAATTACAATTGTTCAATTCCAATTTCAACTTTTGGATGTCTAAGGAATTTGAAGGCACCATTCGAACACAATTCTAACCGGCATTCAACTCTTCCTTTCGCACCCGCCCGCAATACCGAGCCAACCCGCTCGGTATTTGCTGGAATCGTCTCTCTGTCCCCTACCCCTTTCTCTCTCCCTTGCATCCGGTCGGCACCCCGGCGCCCCCCCCCCCCCCCCCCCCCGCCCCCGCTCCCGAAGGCGAGCTCGCGCGCGGTGGAGGAGCTCAGGCATGGTGGAGCTCGCGCGTGGTGTCGAAGCTCGGGCGCGGTGGAGGAGCTCGGGCCGTTAGCGGCCGCCCTTCTTCTTCTTCCCCTGGTCCGGCGGCCACCCTTCCTCTTCTTCCCTAGGTCCGGCGGTCACCCTTCTTCTTCTCCCCTAGGTCCATACGTCCTTCTGCCTTTTGCTTTCCAATTCCTCAGATTTTACATCCAAACATCAAATGAAATTGATTTGATCCGATTTTTATTTCAACGAATTCTGTTGGCAACCAAACAAAAACATTGAATTGGTGTTCAATTTCAATTCGACGCGGATTTGGTATTGGATACCAATTCAATTCCATCCTTCTAATTCCAACATCCAAACGGACCCTTAAATTGTTTTGGGTGAAGATTTTTACTTCTTTTTATACTTTTTTTAGACTACTTTTTATATGCTTGATGATTTTTTTTTATGCTTGATGATTTAGAATGTGTTCGTTTTTACCCCTCTGATTTTTAGACTTGTCCCATCGAATATTGTGATACTAATTAAGAGTATTAAATATAGATTATTGACAAAAACCAGTCCATAACCCTCCCTCTGAATAACGAGACAAATCTATTAATACTAATTAGATCATAATTAGATAATATGATACTATAGTAAATATCTCTTAATAATAATTTAATTAAGCTTAATGAATTTATTACGCTGTTACATATTCAACTCTATAATTAATTTTATATTTAATATATATTTAATAATTATATATAACATTTTAATAATTAATACGACTCTACTAAAATTTAGATCCAAGAAACAAACACAGAGTAGAGAAGTTCCTTACCATGGAGACGCGAAAGCAGGCTGTCATCTGAAGAAGGCGAATAGTCATCGTCGAAGCAGGGGAAGTCCATGACGGCCACGGGACTGAGCTGCTCCTTGTCGTCCGCCTCCGAGCCCCCCGAGCTGGACCCCTCCTCCCGGGCTCCCCTCTTCATCATCGCATCCTGCATTATTGCACGGCAACCAAACAATTAGCCTCCAGCTTCGAGAGCATCGTAAAACAGTACTACGACTTTTCTTAAAAAAAAAACAGTACGATTCCCAAGCCTGAACCAACCATCGCTAACAAAAGCTGCAAATGATTTGACCAAGCTACGACAAGCCAAGCCGGAGTACGGACCAGGAGCAGCAAAGCGGCAAGGACGCACGCGTGGGCGTTGGCGTCCTGCTCTCTCCCGGTCGTTTTTGTGCTGGTGGAGGGAGCCGTGAACTTTTCGTAGACGACAAAGCACGGCGCCGGGAGCAGAACGTGCGGCGCCGGCTTAGCAAACGCTTTGTTGACTAATAATAGGGGCGTGTTAATTACCAACCCGGCCATCAAAACCAGGTGGGCGTCGCCACATGCGACGCAAATGCTTGCAGACAAAGGTAAGGTGTGGCGGTAGGGGACCTAGTCAGTGCTTGGCAATGGCAGCCACCGGCCGGAACGGTAGAGGCACTTGCCGGACATAGCCTTCATTCTGCTCCGTCGAAGCAACGCCAACGGCGTTCCGGGACGACAACACTGTATCTCAGCTTTGTGTGCATTGGCCTGCGGCATTTATGCCGGTATCTACTTTTCCTTTTGGATTGGTCCACAGACCGCGCGCAGGGTCACTGGTCCGGCCGGGCACCATCGACATTGCAGTGCGTGAAACAGGACGACGGTTCGAGTGGCCGAACAGTGAGGTCTCCCAGTGGTTGCAGCTGTGGACCAGTGAGATTCATTTTTCACCGGCCGATGTGACTATCAACACTTGACCACCAGACAGCAAGTACCCCGTACTTAATAGTGCTAGTACCGTCTCGAACCAAGTGGTCAAGGTAAACACAATTTCGAGGCACAAATCTCAATTGACTACCAAAACGCTAAGAAGGACACGATTACCAGCAGGGTAAACGGTCTAGGACGTCGCATATTAAACTCTATAGCATCTAGCGGTACAATCTGGACAGGTCATCTCCATCAATCAATCAATCACCACAATTGGCGCGAGTGATAATTCAGAACTGGTATAGGGCTGTCACAACCTACACAAAAATTACGCTTCTACTACTACGCTGTACAAATGGCGCCATTGATGTAATGTAGCCTATGCTCATCGTGCATCAATGCAGCTGACGATCCCCTTTGGATGCTTCATGCATGTGCACAGTGCAGAAGATCCGCATAAATGAGGCGGTTGTGTGTAGCTGTGTGGTACTGTGACGGTGTCAATGGGTGGGGGCTTTCGTAACCGTTTTCATGGCTAATCCTCTGCTTTGATGAAGAAGATCACGTACGCACGCAAATGATGTAACTAACCGAACCAAGTTGCGCGCGCGACACGGCCCAACTGAATTAACGCCCAATTATTGAAACATGATACATTGATGAACACAGTGGAAAGCAGACTAGTTTGTTATTACCTCATGTTCGTCTCCGGCGATGGGCACGGCGTCGTGTATGGTCTCCGAGGCCGAGCTCGCCGACGAGAAGTCTGAGTCCGATCCGGACCGTGATCTCGTCCGGGAGGACGAGTCGCTGGACTCGAACAACGACATGTCCGGCTCGTAGCCGCAGCCGCAGCCGTGCACCACGGCTGTGTCCACCACCTCCTCCTCCTCCTCGTCGTTGCTACGACGCCACCAGAAGCTCCCCCTGAGCCGGCGCGAGAGGCTCCTGGAAATGTGGGACAACTTGTTGCTCGAGCGCCGGAAGGACGACGGCGAGCGGCAGAAGCTGAGCGGCGCCGGCGACGAGTCGCCGAGGCGGCGCGGGTAGCAGCGGAAGCCGGCGGCGCTGCACGACTCGCAGTCCAGCTCCAGGAGGTCCTTCAGCCTCATTACCGGCTTGCCCGTGTCCGCCATTGCAACGTGTAGCACTGCACACTCACTGTCTCGCTTCAGTAGTCTCTTTGAGCTTGGCTGTAGAAGAATGCGGTGGCCGGCGGCGTTTAGCTGTAACTAAGCGCTAGTGATAGGTGCTCGGGAGTGCGGGCGATTTAAGAGGCGCGCGCGGCTGCGTGGCAGCTTCGGCGGTGCGGCTGGCTGTGGCCGGGCGTGCGGGTGCTTGTGTAATATAATCGCGCGAGTTGAAGCTTGTTTTGATGCGGGAGCAGGTTCTTGTCTCGGGCTGCGCCTCGTGGGAAACGGCCAAAAAAAAAAAAAAAAAAAGAAAACGCAGCGACGCGCGCGGTTGGTGGTGGAATCGGGAGGATTCGCGTGCGGCCGCGGGTTAAATATGCCGAACGCACGGGGGGTCGCGACACCCGGTTGGTTCTTCATTGCCTTGTCCTGCCTGCCGCAACCCGATGCGTTGCAATAGTTTCTGCCCGTATCACCCAACTCCAGAGACTGTACGCGAAAATGATCGGCTGTGGGCTACTGTTGCCTACTAATTGGGACGGCTGGCGACTGCCTTGTACTCGACGACACCGGGTGCAGTGAATTCGACGGTACTATATGGTAATGCCACGACGATAAGCAGCTCGACGTTCTGGTGAACACCGTCTACGTTGCACGGCTGTTGATCCAAGATTTAGGGAACCGTTACAGTGAAGACGAGCACGACTGCTGTGCTCTATAATTACCTGAAGCTCTGCACCGGCCATGTAGCAGTGCACTAGTGCCGGTGCAGCGTAGCGAAAGCTGCTCTGCTTCTGGGACTCCGCCTCTTGACGCGGACCAGATGTCGGGCGATGGCAGCTCACTTTTCTCGAGTCTTGACTCACTCACCCTGAACAAAAGCCGCGTCAACTGGTAAATGACTCCTGCTGTCCGAGGCTGAGCAAGTACTAGTGCTACAACTGTAGTGTGATCGAGATCGACGGTCGCAATTGTTTTACGCCCGTGAGGATTAGTTTACTCCGCCTTCTCGAACAGCAGAGCATCATTCACAGCGCATCGACCGGCCGGCCGAAGCTTCGGCGCGCTTTCCACGCCGCGTTCGGGCGCCGCCGCGAATCGATGGCGATGCGATTCGCCCCAGATTTCGCTCGTGCAGAGCCTACACGGAGTCGTACGTAGAGTCAAGTACCCGCTGACCGGCACACACACGTAGGAGCCTACGGAGTCGTTTTGTTTTGGTCTCGAGATTCGAGCTCCAGCTGTGCCGCCGTTTCGGTAATCTCCGCCACGTGTGTTGGCTGCTACCCCGGCATCGCTTACGGCTTGTCTCCATGGCGATTCCGTCCGTTGGTTTGATCCGGTCTCAGCCCTGCCGCGCTCGTTTCGATGACGGTGAATACAGAAGAGGTCAGAGGAACTTGTGCCTGCCCGAGCTCCTACTGTGCAGCTGTATCAGTTTCGAATGCTTGTACGCGCTGGTGATCGGTCAACTCAAACCGAGTGGGCGGCAACAATGATCAATGTAGCCTGCGCATGGCGGCGGGCCACAGCAACATCCCCGGAACGCAGCCAGAGTACTTCAACGTTGCCACTACTCGCTGCCTCCTCTGTCCAGCCTCAAAGCGTGGCAGATGCATTGGGGACCTGTGAGCGAGGCGTGTTTGGTTGCTTAGCCTAATCGTGGTATGATTAGGGGTGTGTTCGTTTCCACCCCTCTGATTTTTAGACCTGCTCTATCGAATATTGTGATACTAATTAGGAGTATTAAATATAGATTACTGACAAAACCCAGTTTATAACCCTCCTTTTGAATGACGAGACAAATCTATTAAGACTAATTAGGTTATGATTAGATAATGTGATGCTACAGTAAACATCTCTTAATGATAACTTAATTAAGCTTAATGAATTTGTCATGCTGATATGCATTCAACTATGTAGTTAGTTTTATATTTAATATATATTTAATAATCATATTAGCATTTTAATGATTAATGTGACCCCACTAAAATTTAGACCCCAAGAAACAAACACACCCTAGGAATAAACTATCACCAGTCTAGGTCAGATTAAATCTGGCCATATCATTTGTTTTTGGTTGGCTGATTAAGTTTGGTTTGGATGATATAATTCGTGTTTGGTTTTTTAGTCAGAAGTCTTGACTACATCACAACCTAGTAAATCATGTACTACGCTGGTCTGGCTAGGAGATAACCAGTCAACCAAACACTACAAGTACAACTCTTGCAAACCTTTGATTTGTTTAAACGAGTGTCTTAAATGCTTAATTACATGAGACAATCGAGTCTCATGTTAGTAGGTAACTGTCGCAACAACATTTAACAGCGGGTGGTCTGCCAAAAGAAACCAACCGCAGTGCACCAATCAAATGAAGAGAACTGCTATACGTTCGCCCGAGTCGTCCGACCATTGCCCCCATCCTGCTTGCTGGTCGCCGCCGCCGCCACAAGTTGAGGTTTCGATTTGGGGGGTTTTCTTCTGTTCAGTTTGGTCAAGGGAGGCACAGGTAAGTGAGGTGAAAAGGAAAAATTAAAATTGTTATAAAAAAATCATGGTAAAACCATGAAACAATGTTTGTTACATAGCCAAGTGATGGTGATGGCAGATAGGAGAAGAAAAATTAGATTCAATGGCAGATAAGATAAAGGTATTATTTTGATGGTAAATAAGAGAAGAGTATAATTTGGATGACAAATAGAAAATTTGCTCAAAAGAGAGAGAGAGTGTGTCGTATTATTCTTGAAGCTCACCATATCTCCAGTTCCTGATCTCTCTGAAGGACCGAGAAGGCGACCAAAGGGAGGTGAATGGGAGTCAATTAAAAGTCTCCAAGAGAACTTGGCCTATATCCTAAAAACAACCCAAGCCAACCTCTGAACCGATCACCAATATTACACACACCAACTAGTGATGTACTAGCCCTAGAAGTAATCAACCACAACAAAGAAGCACAGCGGAAATAAAAAGGAAACAACAAAGACTCGAGATAGTCAAAAACCTCATAAACTGTACCTTACTGAACCACCACCGGCAGTGCAGATCAGAACCATCGGCAATGCCGGTTGGCCCCATCAGCAGTGTTGATCTGGTCCATCAGCAGTGCCGGTGCGGGGTTTTGAGACCCACCAGCAGTGCCGGTCCTGGTCATCGGTAGTGCCGATCGACCCCGACAGAATAGTAGAAACTTTCGGGAATTTGACAAATCTTCTCCAAAACCTAACTAAACGAACTCCAAATGATGCGATTTTCGGACCAATGAATCCTTATCACATCACGACCCTAATCCTAAAAAATCATCTCAATTGGCTCAAGGAATCATCACGAATTTCAGATCTTGTGTCAAAAACACCAAAAAAAAAACTTAAGAAATCTTTCAAATCGAAGGTGCTAGAGCTATTGATTCAGTCAAGGATCCATATAGGATTGTTCTAGCTCATCCTACCAACAAATTTCTCAAGAAATCTGAGCCAAAAACTCGTCCTAAAATAAGATTAAAAATCACCACGAAAATAGCTCTAAAAATAAGAAAAGGAGAATTTCGAAATTCAAGTGAAGAGGAAAATCTTGAGCACGAAAATACTTCTCATATCATAAAAAGGTACTTACAAGATCCATAGATATAAGGCTAGAAAGTCACTCTCTTCCTCCCACTATTTGTAAGAGCAAGAGATGTCTCTCTCACACCCTCTCTTCTCCCAGATGACAAGTATATTCGCCAATGTCTGGAAAAACTATGAAATGGATGATGAAACGGAACGAGAGAAAAATGAAATCGATGAGATCCCAATGATCTGGGTAAGACTGATAACAAAATGAACAAAGATATTCGACCGAAAAAAGAAATCGGCCCACAACCGAGGACTGCTCAATGGACTATTTGCTGCAAAGCATGTGGGGAAAAAATATTGAGAAATCCGCCCTCTTTGGTAAGGTGGACGTGTGTTGTGAATGGGTTGAGCAACGTAACTAACAATTTATACTGGCCATACAAAAAAACAAAAGCAAGTGAAGTAAAAACTTAAAGATGTATTTGGTAGAGTTTATATACTAGTTTATGAAACAGTTTATACCATAATAATCTATAAGCTCTGCCAAACAGATTAAAAGCATAATCACTTATTACAATAAACAGTCATAAATCAAAGTCTATTATGTACTATAAATTATAAGCAAGAAAATACTTACTTTTTCATCTTATGTATGATCTCTTCCAAGATAAATTATAGTATATAAGCAATTTTATCAAACAAGTTGATTGCTTATATATGCTACAATAAATTAGATAAGCTAGACAAGCACTTTTGACAAACAAAAGTAATATATAAGCAGTTTTATATCATAAGCAAAAGTCATATCAAATACACCCTAAATTAGCTTTAGATCACGAGATTATGTCATATAAAGAGACACGTATATTTTACAAAAGCTGAACAGGTCTCACGCCTGTTGATGAACCAAGAAAGAATATAGTGCTAATATTATCCCCGGTGAGTAGAAAAATTAAAATATAAATAAGCAGTCACCGCTCCAGCCATGTGGATTACGCGCGTAAGCAGAGCAGTAATATATAAACAACTTAATAAGACGAATGGTTTAACATTATGTATATTAATCAGCCGTAAGGAAAAAGCAAATGAGCATATATTATATTGCTGTTGAATGTAGGGGTCAACTAATTAATATAATTCTTTGTGTTCCTTCGATATATATAGCGTCACATGTAATGAGACGAAAAAACAGAGGCAAATAAAAGCCACTAGCACTTTGTAAAAAAAATTACAGGAATAAAATTTCTGTGGACTTGCTCACCACCATTTGTTTAATCTCATTCATCATTCTGGTCTGCAGCCCCAGGGACGCCTTAGGGAAAACGACGCACAGAGCCTGCAGAACCAGGGCATTGCCAAGCAGGAGATTGGCCAGCATCCTCTGCTCGTCGCTACCCTGGTAGTGCACCAGGTTGATCTCTCTCAGCCGCTGCCGTAGGCACAGCCTCGCTGTCGTATCCGGGATGGTGGCTAGATTGTACTCAAGGTGGGCTTCCGAGCTTTCCTTGTAAACTGGCTTCAGGAACAGCGTCAGGACCTCAAGGTTGGGGGTCTGCTGCAGGATCCTGGGAACTGCAGAGACAGTGGTGTGTCTGTCAACGTGTCCCGTGAGCTCGAGCTTCTGCAGGCTGGAGAATGCCGGGAAGCCTGTGACGAATTCGCTCTCAATGCTGCAACCAAGCCGCCATGACTGCAGGTGCAGGTGCCTGGGGGCCACCAAGTTTCCCAGGAACTTTCGGAACCTGACGAGCTCATCCTCAGTCGAAAGGCTAGGTCCGCAGAAGTCGATGGTGCAGGAGCGGATCTTCTTCAGCGAGCCATGAAACATGAAGAGAGATTCCGCGGGCACCGCACCACGGTAGTCGAGTTCCCGCAGCTCCGACGCGTCAAGGCTGACGCTCACAACGGCGTGGCAGCACCGGAGTGAAAACCGACGAAGGCGCTTGTCGAGGACGGAGATTCTCCTCACATTGGAGCACGAGTCGAGCATCAGGTCTTCAAGGCGTGGACAGCTAGCGATCATCCGTTGGATGGTTTCCTCTGAATCGTGGACCGTCGTCAGGTGCAGCGTCTCAAGCGATGGCCAAGAGACAACTTGTGGCGGGTTGAGGTAGCAATCGGCGACGCGCAGCGATCGCAGCGCGGCGCAGGAGAAGAGCGATCTTGGAAACCTGAGGGACCTCCCCATGGTTGACTGGTACCGGTCCCCCCTTAGGTATTCTCTGTCTTGGTCACCGTGCGCCGCACCGCCGCGCTGGCAAAGGTCGTACGAGTGGAGGCGCAGATCAAGGTGGAACTCGTGGCCGCACTGCTGCAGCGCGTACGAGACCCACTTCTGGACCATGTTATTGTCCCAGTGGTAGTAGTTGTTGATGCTGACGCTCAAGGCTCGCAGCGACTTTTCGCGGGCGAGGCCGGCGCAGCGGAGGCGGCAGGTGAGCGCGGCGTTGACGCTGTCGGAGGGCGCGTCGGCTCTGCCCCTTCATCCCCTACGAGGGCGCGTCGGCGGACTTCGACGGCGGCGATCTCGGAAGGTACATCAGGACTCCTCGCAGCCTGTTCCACAGCGACACGCTGCGCCATCTCAGCCTCTCGAGGTGGACGCTCGAGTTCCCCAACAAGGACGTGTCGTCGTTCATGCCGCTCGAGACGCTCGTCCTCCACCGGGTCATGGGGTCGGCCGAGACGCTGCAACAGCTGGTCTCCACCTGCAATCAACTGAAACACCTGACGCTGGAGGAGTGCCCGGGCGTGAAGAAGCTTACAGTCACCAGCGCGTCCCTCCGGACCTTCGCCCTCGTCTGCTGCCACAACACCAGAAGCATCGTGATCGACTCGCGGCGCCTACGCTCGCTGCGCTACAGAGGAGGCGTCCCTCCTACCCGGTCATTCTTCTCCATCGCCAACCATGATGCTGTCACAGCAGTCACCATCGATATCTGCCAAGACATGGGCGGCAAGACGATCAAAGTGTCGTCTCCGTCTCTGTATTACTACAGAACACACCGAACCTGCATGTTTTATCATTGTTCTCACTTCTTCCGGACCCTACAGAGAAGAAGGACAGCTACCTCTACGACTTTGAAGACATGGACAACGAGCCTACTAGGACTGACAACGGTGACGGCAAGGAAGTGATCAGCTACAGCGGTCACGTGCATGTGCCCCTCGAGTTGCGGAAGGCTAACGTCAGGTGCTTCAGGCACATGCTCAGAAGGATCAGTTTTGGGAAGAAAATTGGGTGCGACCGGGTCGTATTGCTTCGGCTGTGCGGCCCCGTCTAGATTCTTGACACGTGGAAATCCAATGGTTCGTAGAAGAAAAGCGCGGCTTGCTCCTGGTGTGGATGGCTCCTGAGCGAGCCGAAAAAAATAAAAGAACAAAATGCAATCACATACAGATCGGGGCCGACGTTCCTCCTTCCAGCGGCGGCCATGGTGCCTCCTCTCGCCGATACGGTCCACGGACGTGGGCGCCCTCCTCCGTGGTTAGCGTTTATGGGCATGACAACAATCGCGAAGATGACTGCTGCGACTCGAGGTCATTCCGCGTCGCCCTCGTGCTCTACGGAAACCCACCGCGCGGCACGCTCGATCCACAGGCAGAGCAGAAGCCGCTTGGACGATATCCTCCCGGGCCGAGCACGGGGCATCGTCAGAGGCCGCCGATGGAATAGCATGCCGGCGACTCCCGATCCCATGGCCTGGCCCTTTGCGCCTGGCGGCTCAGCTGCCACGCGCGCGCCACCAGGAACGATGCAAACACCACCTGCATCGTGAGGGCCACGGTCACCAGCACTAGCTTCACGCCCGATGTCCTTGAGGAATGTGGTGTTCTGGTTGTCTCCTCAGCACAACAAGGTTGTTGTTTTCTGTCTTAACACCTAACAGTTATATCCTCTTCGTCCATACGATTTCTACCAAATCGTGAAGGCTACAGGCAAGGAGGAGGTTGACATTGCCATCGTGAGAGGATCCTAGCTCCATTTGTTTTCGCTTGTCACTACAATCTTGAATTTTCATGTTGATTCGAAAGGTAGCAAAAGGAGATGATGGGGGCATAGAGATCCTCTGTAACTGTAAGCTGGATGGGCTATAGATTGTCATATGAGCCTGATAACTGAATGTATGACAATCATTGTAATAGAATGCAACAATTTTGATTGTAAACTGAATTTTATTTCAGTTCAAATTTTATTTGCAGCTAATAGATGATGTAATAGGTGTTCGGAAGAAATAATTGACTTTGTTTAGGGTCAGGACCTGCACCAACCTTGTGTTTGGTTTTGGATCATTCGGATTCAGTATTATATATGTGCCTTTGGACTGTTAATTGTGCCATTCAATTTAAGCCTACTGTTATACTTGTCGGCAGCTTGGCTGCTAAATGGACTTTTGTTTTGCCAATGATTTTTGAGCAATGTAATAAACTCCCCTTTATGTTGATTTTGAATCATTTAACCGTTTCCATCTTAATGCATAGTAGTAGTACACATAAATTTGATAAAAAAATTCTCTAGACTAAGTAGAGTAATATGATACAAAGCTCGAGCTGAGTGCTTCCACATCTGAACTCTGAACTGTTTGAATCACTGTCAAAAATAAAATAGAAAGTAACATAATTCATCATTTAGAATTTATAGATACACCTGGAACATATAGTAAAATACTAAACTTAAATGTTTTCATTATTTGGCACACCATCAAAGTGTAATTGCCTAACAGTTGAGGTGGCATCTCTGTCAACTCCAAGTAACAGACTTGTGTATCCTCCTTGACTGTACGGAGCACCTATGGCAGAAGAAGTCATGTATGTATTGAGGAACTGTGGCATTATGGCATTAGCTTGGATCATCGGAGTAGCCATGATGGAAGATTGTCCACGCACATGGTTTGTAAAATTTGGCATTACAGCATCAACACCAATAATTCTAGTACTCAAGCCCTATGTCACAAGATGCATACGTTCATAAAACATGCTTATAAGGTAAATATAATATGAAATAGTACATAATCCACCCAAGTCATGTCTTACCATCTGTTGTTTCGGATCAACACTTTTGTCTCTATTTTCTGTGCCATTATCAACATCTTGCCCTACAATTTAAAATAAGTGGTTTAATAAAAAAAGCTGATTATAGACTTACAGAGTAAGAATAATACTAGAATTGTTTGTGGACCAGTACCTTTCTTTGTAGCACTTTTCTTTTTCTTCCCTTTCCTCTTTTCAAGGGAGATGGTCCCTCGTTTGGTCTTTGGGCCTTTTACCACACGGGGAACTTTAAACGAGATTTTACCAGTTAATATATCTGTAGCACAATCAGTTGAAGGTAAAGGAACCTCACTAGGTTTTTCTTGCCTCTTGCTTAAAGAATTATCTGCTTCTAAATCTAACTTATCTATGGCTTTCTCCAAATCATCAAGAAGTTCTTTTGACAGGGAACACTTCAGTGCAACAGAAGTTGCCTTTCGTGAGATACGTGCAGCTTGGGCATCCAAAGTTTCATTTTTTGATTCTTGTTTCTCAATATAGAATCCTCTTTTTGCATATGTTGTCCATCTATTCAGTATATATCGTGACGGAAGGACAAAAACATCATTGATATTGAAAACTTTGAAGGCATGCTTGCATAATATACCTGACATGTATGAATGTTATTAATCATCAATTTATAGTATAAATTATATATATGAGAATTCAAATTTGTATACATACCTACAGATTCAAATTTTCTGCAAGAACAAATAATGGTCCCATCTTCAGTGTTAAATACAACTGTTGCTCCATAATTAGATTGCATATGCATGACCGTATATGTTATGATTGACCCCTCAGTTTTTATCAGCGTGCCACTAAATAAGAACTGATCTTTAAATTCTGCCTCAAACTCAGAGTACATTCTTTTTGTATATGAATCAGCTGCAATCTTCAATATTGGTAAACCTGGGATGTAGGTGACCCGATCCTTCATACGTGAATAAAAATCTTCATCTAACTCATTTGCACGAAGACTAGCTGAAACATGATCACACTCTACAAGTAGCTCAGAAATACCAAGTTTTCGACGAAATCTTTTCTTGAATACATTATTCATCCCTTCACTCCTTTGAGTTGAGGTCATATCAGCGGTAAAAGAGTCTCGAAACACAATAGCCCACTTTTTTCTTAAGCTATATAGATTTTTCATCCAATCATTATCCTCAAGTTTATATTTCCGCAACAGGTCATTCCACTTCTGGTCGAACTGAAACTCTGATCTATCTTCATAGACACAACTCTTAAAAGCAGGTAGAAACTCATCAGGATGAATTGCAATTACATGACCAAGATGTTTTGCAGCATTAAGATAAATATGCCATAAACAAAGACGATGGCTTGTGTTTGGAAATACATAAGCAATTGCACCTGCCATGGCTGCATCTTGATCAGTGAAAATTGTGCTTGGATGCTTGTCTGACATTGCTTCTAAAAAGGTTTCAAACAACCAAATAAATGACGGAATAGACTCGTCAAATAATAGTGCAGCTCCAAAAATTATAGTTTGCTTGTGATGGTTAGTTCCTAGAATTGGAGCAAAAGGCATTTCAAACTTATTAGTTTGAAATGTGGTGTCAAATGACACGGCATCACCAAAGCATGCATAATCCATTATAGACTGACCATCTGCCCAAAAGAAATTAACTATACGACCATTGTTTCGATCTATTTGAATAGCATAAAAAAATGTAGGATCCTCTAACTGTTTATTCTTCAAATAATTACATAAAGTTTGTGCATCATTGGATTCTAAGTACTTCCTTCGCTCACGACCAATCTCATTATTACAATCTGTTCTTGAGAATGGCACTTTATCGGCTCCTCCATAAAACTGCTTCATGAACTCAAAAACCTGAGAAGGCTTCATTCCAGCTTCCCGTATCTGGCCAATTAGCTTCTTGTCCGCTTCTGTAACACGTCGCTGGGACCTCAGGTTTTGTGACTTATCAGGACTAGCAAGATAATGATTATGCTCACGTATAATTTTTTGAACTGTCCAAACCCCCTCTCTGCTGACACTAAACTGAATACGAGCAGTGCAATCCGTCCTTGTTGTGTCCTGTGTCGAATGTTCATTTTTTCGGTGGCCTTCACTACTGCAAACTATATATTTTTTATATAAACTCTTATCTGATTGTCTATATCTTGTCGTGCTGTTTCTAATGCTAAACCCAACTTTACCAGCGTAGGTGTTATACATCTCATAAGCATCAGCCTCAGATTCAAAAGCCATCCCAACTTTAGGAGTGATGAATGTTTTCTGTTGTACATAGTAATAGAAAATATATGATTAAATCGAGAATATCTAATATTTAATATATTAGCAATATGATACACATGGATTAAAAAGTACTGAGAACATCTAATATTTAATATATTAGCAATATGATACACATGGATTAAAAAGTATTCACACCTACGTATATCATGCACGATTAAAGAACTTCTATGAAATGACATGATGAAAGAACTAGACAACCAAACCTGTTCTGCATTCTCGCCTTCAGAATCAGGATCGCCACTAGCTGCAACCATGTTGATCTCATCTTCTTTCTCATTGTGTTCGGCGGTTGCTTCTTCCCCATATCCAGCAATAACGTCATTATCGCCGTGCCCTGCGATCTGCTCGATGTTGACGACAGTGGATCCTTGCATGTGTGGCCTAGGAGACTGCATGATCTCTTGGACTACACAATCATCAAGGTCGGACATTAGCGGCAGCAGTTCATCCATGGCCTCTTGAAGGGGAAACCTGTTCAGATACGTGGAGTCCTCAATCAACAATTAGGGTAACGATGCGGCGGCGTAGGATTGCTTAAACCTTCGACTCTAATCATCAGTTTAGCCGAGAGCCAACGGGACATGCGATTGTTTGAGTCGATGCGATTTGGCAAGCCGCGCTTTTCTTCTACGAACCATTGGATTTTCACGTGTCAAGAATCTAGACGGAGCCGCACAGCCGAAGCAATACGACCCGGTCGCACCCAATTTTCTTCCCAGTTTTGTGGGGTACAGAGGGCGGCCTTGCGAGAGGATGCTTGCAAAGTTCCTTCTTTCCAAGGTACTAGCTTTGGAGGAACTCTCAGTTTCCGTAGCACCTGGACTTTCTGCGCATACAGATGGGATTGCAACAGAGCTCACGTCCTGGCGATGCAATCGCCGTACCAGGGTTACTTTTGTGTAATACGGCTGGGATTGCAAGAGAGCTCACGTCCTGGCGATTCAATCGCGCGCCGTACCAGGCTTACTTTAATTTTGTGTAAACCTTTGCAATAAATAGTATATTCATATTTTTCTTATTAAAATATATGGGTCACCTATAAAGTTTTTATTAAGAGACTAGCCGTTCTATTTGCGTGAGACTACTTTACTCAACAATTCCACGTTGTTGCATTGCGTGACAGTAAAAGTTGATGAGTAGGAGCAAAGCTCAAAATTAAACTCCAATATATGTCTGCTACCAACATCCGTGTAGTGTCTGCATCTTCCATTTCACATCCATGCTACGTACGTACGTACATACAGTAGCAGGTGCCATAAACTCAGTATATGTGTCTGCATCATCGATTTCACATGCATGCTACGTACATAGTACAAGTCCATCACGGAGCGTACAAATCGGTCCAAAAGCATATATTCCTCCTGTGTCGACATCAGGTGAGAACCCACACGCGCCCATTTGCCAGTACACAATCGCGGCGCGCGTCCTCTTCTCGCACCACACCCTCCACTACGCCCTGTCAGTAGCTCGATCACCATGCCAGCACAGCACATCACCATCACGAGTGATCCCACAAGCTGACACCGTCTTCGTCGCCGTCTTCCAGCGACGCCGCCGCCGCCGGGGGACCCAGCACCGGTGGACTCATCATCAACCCCTCCGCCATGCTCACCATCAGTCTGGGCATCTCGAACACGTCGTCCTCGTCCACGACGCCGTCCACCATAGCGGCGTCCGCGCCGCCGTCGAGCCTCTCCTCCGAACACCAGCCATTATTGCTGGTGCCATGCAGCTCGCGATGACGATCGGTTTTATCCATCATCGCCGCCGCCAAGGCAGAGGCCGCGGCCGACGCCGCGGCCCGGACGTCTTCAGCGGAGGCGGACGCCGGAGCCGGGCGCGACCGCGCCGCGTCGGGGAAGTTGAGCGCCGTGCCGGCGCCACGCAGCGCCAATGCGGCGGCGTCGTACGCCGCGGCGGCCATCTCCGGGGTCGGGTACGTGCCGAGCCATATCCTGCTGGGCTTCCTCAGCTCGCGGATCTCCGACACCCACTTGCCCGCCCTGAACCGCACGCCGCGGTACACCGGGTGCCTCGTCTCCGCACGCGCGCGCCGCCCCCCGCACGCCCTGACGGCGCGCTCCTCCTGCCGCCGTTGCTCCATATCAGAACGCCGGCGTCATTGCATATACGCAACACAACACTAGCTAGTCGGTGGCAAGGACGACGACACCTGCAGTTTAGCTTGCACGTACACGAAGCACAAGACCACACGCACGTAACAAGCACCGACCACACTAGCCGCCGGCAAAGTGTGCAATGATAATTAATTAGAGGAAGCTAGTACTAACTAGTGATCTTGTTGTTTGCAGATCGAGTACGTCCAAATGGAGGATCATACGGGAGGGTTTAAAAAAACGGGGGAGCCGCCGGAGTTGGTGAAACCATTCGCGCGCGCGCGGACACGACGTGACGGGAACGCGTTTCCTGCTGGGCTAGAGATTAGCTGTGAAGCACAACACACAGCCCCCGTAAAAGCGCCGCCCTCTCACCAGGCTTTTGGACGGCCCGGCCAACGGGGACTCGCCACATCGGGGCCATTAGGGTGCGATCTCAGGTCTTCGAATAAAAAGCGGCTTTAGGTTAGTGCGCGACGAGGTTACCGGCCGATACGATCGATCGTCGCGGGGCGATCCAGGTGGCGGAGCCGGGAGCTTGGCGGCTGATTCAACGAGAGGAGTTGTTTTGACTCGTTCAAATTCAAGGACAGTATAATAAGGGTTTCATGGAAAGGTGAGAAGGAAAGCTCAGAGGATGATATGATGCATCATTCTTTGGTTTTGTTTTTTTGTCACCTACCATATCCAGTACTAGATTACGCGGCGGTGCATGGTGGTCAGATATTTTTACACGAGAGAAGTGACAAGGATGCCTGAGAAAGTTGCCAGACTGTAACTCCATAATCAGAGGTTCACGCTTCAGCTGAGAATCACGTCGCGTAGATCTGAGCTTCATTGCTCATCCCGAGTTTTTTTTTAAGGAGAGAAGACTTTCTTGCACATGTCAAGAAAAGAAGGGTTAAGACGTAATTCACGCGTTAAGCTTAACCTCAGTCTAAATTTGCTCCTACTAAAAGTCTAACTTGGAACCTGAGAATGCTATTAGCACCACCTAACAAACTCAACTAGAAGCGTGTTCACGTGCTGCAATAGAATAGTCTGTAAATTTCCCACGAATCTAAGAGATTTTTGCTATCCATAATCATGGATAACTTATGAACTTTCACTCAGAGCTCCTCTAGCAAAACATCTGCCGCAACTAATCAGGTTCAGGTTAGTCCTATATTTCAGGTTATCCTCTCGACGAATAGGCGGACAACACGTACGTCTGGTGTACTTCCAGGTGTCAATTGTGGTGCCATTTGTGTATGCCCTACATAGATCATTTAGCGGTGCTGGTAGGACCAGAAGAATTTTGTGGATGGTTGCATATGAGCCCCCACCCGCGCACATTCTGATTCTGCTATCCATCTTAGCATGGAGTAAAGCTCAATCCAACAACCATCTCCTCATGTATTATTATTGCTCTTTTTAGAGAATTATAGGAGAAATGCCTCTTTGATCTTATCCACCAAGTAGTATTGTCAACATCGAAAATAAATCATAATTTTCTCTTTTAATTTTAGTTGCCTCATGCATGTTCTGCAAGCTTCTTGAAGCTGGCGTATTAGTAGGAAGAAGAGCGGTCTCAAAGGGCATACTAGTGGTCAAATCCTTCATATACCCTGTTCATCATGACGATTGTTTATAAGAAATTTTTAGTGGGTTTGGACTTGCGGAGTACTGTGATTTAGTGTTTTATGTGGATACTGTTGTCTCAGTGTTTGAAACAACAAATGCAAGTGATCAGTGGGGCCAATCAAAATTTTCTTCTAGTTACAAGTGATTTCATCATGTTGTGTCAATGAAATGGAAAATCAAGCTAATAGTCAATAGTTTGATGGTATAGATTATATTCCAAAAATAACGGTAAGAATATATATACCCTTATGTTTTATTTTTAACTTTTTCAGAAAAGATAGATGAAAGAAGTAATCTTGTAGATCAGCCCAGCAACTCATAGAAAACAAGTCAGCCCACAGTAGTTTTTCTTTCTTTTCTTTTTTCTAACTTTCCCCTTTGAGTTATGATGATTAATTAATCATCACAAAGTTATTTAAAAAATTATTTATCATATAAATTCACAGTCTACATTCAGCTACTTTTCTAACTGAGTTAAATATCTTTTATATACCACTTTGAGTAATTAAATAATCTTCTAAAATTTCTGAGACATGAAAAGAATATTCTTATTTAATCTTATGTTGTCGTATTAATTTTAATAGTAAGGAGCTTTCAAATGAATTTGAAAAGGTATTTATTTGTTGTAAGAAAATGCATGAAAAATTTAAAACACTGTTTGTAGAGCATGAATCATGATTATCTTCCTACACATATTGATATTTGTAGAACACTACCTAACTAGTAATTGTACCCACACTGTTATGGGACCACCTATATGGCATTCAAGTGCTGCATGGCGAGTAAGCACGCGCCCAAGATGGCCCATGGGATCTCCTCCTGCTTCCTCTCGCTAAGCCGCCTTTGCTGCTTCATGCACGCTCCAATGGCACCCTAGCCGCCGCCTCTGCAGCTACCCTCAACCATTGTCCGCTAAATTCTCCCTATGTGATGCCAACGCTATAGCCGCCTCCTGTTCAGCTCTAGCGGTGCGCCCATCGCTTCCCAGCCATACTAAATTCTCTCGACATTACACCCCCGCCTCCGCCACATCCAGCCCGCTCTGGTGGTGCCGCGTCGCCCTCCACCGTCGGTTCGATGTCGACGCCAGTGTCTATGTCTGAAGAAGGATGATGGGCGTTTGAGGGTACAAACTCACGAGTGTCGACTCGGATGGAGGTGGAAGAAGAGCTCTTAGACATTCGATCGTCCCTAAAGCACAAATCTTAATGCTGGATGACTGCTCACCTGCAGGTAGAAGTGGCCAAACGGGTCATATCGGACCATGTCATGGTAGCCCACGGGCTCAGTTGCTGGCCCATGGCACAACACAAAAATGATTAACGTATTGGGCTAGACCATTAGCACGGAGGCCTGTTATGGCTCATTTAGCAATATTTACCTTTAAGTGCTAAAATAGAGAAAAATGATGTAGAAGATTAAATTTGAATTAGAAACCTCACAAATAAATCCGGCCACAATAACTCTTTGTTTATAGTGAGAAATAAAAATCTACATAATATCTTATTAATAAGGTCGTGACAACCCATGGGTCACAAAATCTATTCAAGCATGAGCCGTATTATTATCGTGCCGGACCAGCCCGTGCACAAAATAATATGGATCATGTCGTGCTCGGGCAGGGTTTTCTTTTTGTGATTCGGGCCAGCCCACTAGGCGCGGTCCGTTTGGCCACTTCTACCTGCAGGATTTCCAGACTGCTATGGGCTTTAATTAATGAAATAACGGGTCAACGTTTTTAAGTGCTGAATGTTACAGCAAGGCCCAGTTCGTGCCTTCTACATGTAAATGTAGCCTGTTGATCTTGGGCCGGCTGTTATGAGCTCCTAATTGCGGCCGATATAGAGGTACTTCCTGGGCAGCTAGCGTTATTGGCTCTTCTGGGTCATGAGTTCTTAATGTAAGTTTAGTCAAAGTGATGTTTAGATAAAGGCTTTTGCAGCCTTTGCTGCTGCCAAGCTCTTACATTTTCATAATATTGTTTTTCGAATTAAGGTACAGTACTCTCTTCAAGCTTGTATGTAACAAAGTAGCACATGAATTGGTTGCAAAAGTTATTCTAGATAATATAACTAGTTGCAAAAGGTCATGCATTGATTTTGATAGGTACAATGATATAGTTGGTGACAGGAACGGGACCTCTATGCATTAAAATTATTTTGGTAAATTATTCTAGATATTTTTTTTTGATAGGTACAAGATCAAAATTAGCGTAGACAAGTGGAGATTGGCTCTTGCAAAGTACTATGAAGCCTACAAAATGTGAATTGGCGAAATTGACCTCGTGTTCCTCGAAGATCGTGAGGTGTGGGAAGTAAAAACTCACCATGGAGGTGCTGTGGTGTCAGGGGACCCCTGGGATCGGTGTCGGGGTGCCCAACGTCGGGGTCGGGGGCGCCCGGGGTCGGTGTCGGGGTGCCAGGCGCGGCGAGGCCGGCGGGCACGGACCGGGCGCGGCGCGTCGAAGCCGGGCATGGCGAGGCCCGGGCGTGGCGCGAGGGAGGGACGCCGGCGGGGGAGGCGCGGGTGGCCGACGGCGGGCGGGTGCGGGTGGCGGTGGGGTTGGCGTAGGCGCGCGGGAGCCGGGCGCGGCGAGGCCTGGGCACGGCGCGAGGGAGGGACGCCGGCGGGGGAGGCGCACGCGCGGCGTGGGTGACCGACGACGGGCGGGTACGGGTGGCGGCGGGGTTGGCGTAGGCAGAGGCGGTGATTTGTCCGAATGTCACGTTGCATTGTTGGGTGAGGAAAAGCAAAGCGTGATCAGATAAAGTACTCTTCACCGTGTGCCACAGATCTAGGCACACGGCGAAGACACGATTTTGCCGTGTGCCAAGATCTGGGACACACGGCGAACCTTCAATTTTTTTTCCCCAAACCCTACCTGCCTGAAATTTTTTATTTTTGTTGTGTATCTAACGGGGCCACACGGTGAAAGAGACAGTTGTTCCCACTTCGTGGATTTGCCGTGTGTCACAAACGAAGCGCACGGCAAAAGATTTAGCCATCGTGTGTTTTTTTTCGCCGTGTGTCTAGGCCATGGCTCACGGCAAACCATGTCATCGCCGTGTGCCCGATGAAAAGTACACGGCGAAGATTTCAGCACACGACATTTTTTGTGTTTCCGGTAGTGAACAAAGTAGCACATGAATTGGTTGCAAAAGTTGTTCTAGATAATATAACTAGTTGCAAAAGGTCATGCATTGATTTTGATAGGTACAATGATAGTTAGTGACAGGAACGGGACCTCTATGCATTAAAATTATTTTGGTAAATTATTCTAGATAATATTTTTTTTCGAATTGATGTCGCGATTTCTACTCAAAAGAGCGAAAGAAAAGAATGGCATTTTCTTTTGGCTGGCTAGTGGGAGATATTACTATAACTGTCCACTTGCTATTTCGAAATGGGATCGTGACTTATTGGTCAATCTGATAAGACACTCGTCCACCGGAGTGACGCTACCACGGCACACTCCACGGGATGCGATAAGCTAAACAAACTGCCTAACAATGAAAAAGGAGCATGGCATGACGTGGTGGCAGGAGATTGAGCATCCAACCCGACAAACGCACAAAAGAGGCTCCATAGATCAATCATGCTCCAGTCGTCCCTCCAGCAAAAAGGTCCCAAAAATCCAGTGAAGCAATCAGGCAAATCGTTCTAGAAGACCACCGCAGTCTATAGTGGCCGTAATAGTCCGGAACACACAGCGCTTGAACAATCTAACAGACGGGGGTATGGCAGCTGCCAGTTGGAAGGTAGCAAGACTTCTCTCCACGCCACGCAAAATCATTACACCAGACAGGCAGCAGAACTGTACGCTGCACGTCTGTTTCGATCGTTAAAAGTTGGGGTTGTTCCTTTCCATAGAATAAAAGATTAAAATCAAATTTTAATCTAAATTTTAGCTCTAAAAAAATGAACGGGAGAATTAAAAATTGAGCTAAATTTTAGTTCTGAAGAAAAAGAGGTTAAAAAAGGACTAAAGTTTAATCCTCTAAAAAATACTAAAGTTTAATTTAAATTTTAGGAGCTAAACTTTTTTAACTCTTCATAGAAAAGAACATCTCCTTAGTCATCACCCGTTAAGCTCCATCACTCTGAGAATCACGGGTGCTACCTACTTTTTTTTCGCTAATTACGGCCATGAGCGAGATCGAGCGTGATTACTCTCCATTCTCACGACCAAACGCACCGGCATCCCTTTCTGGATAGGACAGGGTGCGAGATGGAGCGAGGAGAGCCGTGTGGCGCGCGGTTTCTTCCACTTGTTTGTTAATGAGGCCCGCCATTTCTGACTTGCCTGGTGGAGTGGTTTGCCATTGCACGGACATTTCCTTAACTCATGACTCATGATAGTAGTAGTACAATAATATTGACTTGAGTCGACAAACTAATGACGGCTTGGCGCTTATCCTAAAAGGTTGGGCTTGCAGTGGATTAATATTTTGATTTCGTATGTCGTTGCACATAAGGTCAGTTTTAATGGAGTATTTCATAAGTATTAAATGTTATGTTACATATGTATTCTTTACTGACATGGCATGATAGTTATGAAGAGAGAGAATGTTTTCTTTTATCCCATGTGAAAGGTCTTTCATTAGGATAAAAGTATATTGACTCACTTACCTAAAAACATGTTTCAAAAAGAGTACAATAAAAAGGTACATTAAGACTGATAAGATTGCTAGTAAAGGCCCTTACTACTAAGCAAGCTGTGTGAACACCACTAACCTCCACGACGCCCCATCCTCGTTGCCAGACAAGAAGACAGTGGTTACCAATGAGATCTTTTGTTTCAGCATCATTTGCTGAACCAACCCATGAGACATAATTATATGGACGATATAGTGAACACATCAAGGTATCGTACCAGTTTATGGTCGGCGGGTCTATTGTGTTCGATGGAAAATGATGGCTGACTCTCCATTCTGAGCTCTGACAATAATTTAGACCAGAATAGTCGAGGCAGATAGTCCGTTAAGATTTGGACATCAATGGGCCAAACTTTTAGAAAAAATATTGTAGGTACAATTTAATCATCCAATTAGTGTCCAACTAAGACATATATAATATTTTTAATCTCACGAGCTGACATGATTTTATATTGGTTGTATGGTGGTTATGGTTAGACAAATTAGATTGGACCTATAACATTGCTCAAAAATTTTATTATGTAGTAGGGAGCTAGAAATCACAGAGAAGAGAGTAGAGGTGAAATGGGCCAATATGGCAGATTGGCAGGTTTAGTCCTGTCCTATTTTTTTCGGATCTGAAGTCAAAGTGAATAATATCGAATAATTATTTCTTAATATCATGCCATATCCTATGTTCATGTGTCGGAGTTAGAGTCGGACATATATTATGTTATATAATTTGTATAAATAAAAAATTAATTGATAGAAGTGTAGAAAATAAGAGTATTTTGTTTCTCTATTTATACCCAATTTACTCCTGTGTTCTGAAATTCCTGTCGTTTTAGACAAGGAAAATAAACTACAAATGAAGGAATTCATGCTGAACTACAGTAATAAAAGAATGAAGGAGTATATATTTTTATCATATTTTTTCTATAAATATTTAAATTCAATCAAATTATATTAATTTTAGATTTTGGACGGATACTACTCAATCACATATCATATTATTCTGGTAATATTTCCAGGACTTAGATATGAATAAGGATGCTATATCAAATGATTATAGAATGTATCTCATATTTGATTTTTTTGGTCTCGGGTAGTTGGATATTATTCGTCCCTTTTCACCCCTACTAGAAGGCAGAAGGTAGCGGCAAAGTGGCTTATATTGGAAGAAAAAGAAAAACTAGTACCTGGGGCTGGGGGTGGTGATAACAGAGAGGGAAAATATGATAAAGATCTAGTATTCCAGCTTAGCAGTTCGCTATCACTTGTCTTTATTTCGACATTGACACTCGGATCACAACACTAGATGAGAAACGAGAACGATGGCAACATGCGCGCACTATTCTTATCTGATCGTTGGAGCAGGCACGCGCGCGTGCTTTCTTGGAGCTTATCACCTCGCGTAGTCGGCTTCCTGCTCGATGACTTACCACGAACGGTCAACGCAGAAGGGAGAAACTTTCTTCATCTGGTCCCTCCATGACACCAACGGCGCCACGTCGAACATTGAAGTATCAATTCCATTGTGGAAAGCGAGAAAACAGAGGAGCGACCGGTTCACAGTGAAAGCGCCGGAAACCGAAATCGTTCCTCGGCGCCTGTTCCGGCGTGTCGAACTCGAAGACCGATCGAACCATAGAGGGGAGAACGCGCGTCCAAATCATGACTGCTGGGCCTACGAATTAAGGAGCGTTGGAACGAGAACGCACGCAACCGCTTGGCTGTAGACTTATGAGAGCCGATCGACTGATCGAGAGCATAAAGCGTTCGCCGCCGAGACGGCACCTCCGCTGCCCGTGCTCCGTCCACAAGTCCTAAACAAAGGTGCTCCTGCCAAATCGGAGTCCTCGTCAAATTAGTGTCGCGCACCTAAGAACTCGATTAGTAAGTGGCAAAGAATGCACGGTTTGTAAGTGTACTGCTCGACGACAACCTCCACGCCTTAAGTAGGCCGTTGTGGAGCCGCCAATAATCCACACACGACGACGGCCTTCTAGAAGCAGGGCAAAGAAGCGCTCAATGATAGCGAGACGAACCGGACGGCGGCGAGCTCGTTCTGCTCAGCTCAGCAGCATTTATCTCGCTCGGGTGCGCTGCAGTGGGTTATAAAAGTCAATAGCCTTTCGCTCACCACTCTTCTTTCTTTAGCTCAGCCAGCCAGCCAACTGCCCAACTCTTGCAACCCCCCACTCATCAATTCCCCACTTCAGTTCAGTCCCCGGAAGCGCGCGGCGCGGCGTTCTATGGCCTACACCTCCTCCTCCCCAGGCCCCGCCGGCACACGCGGTCCTTCGTCCCCGCGGCGTCCAAGATCAACGGCGCCGCGCGCGTGAACGGGCACGCCGCGAAAGCGCCGACGCCCAACGGCAAGGTCCGGATCAACAACGGCGACGGCAAGAAGGGCTTGAACGGGGGCCATGTGGACCGGATCCACCTGTCGGTGAGCAGCAGGGCACAGGACGGTTCAGGCCTCCGCGTGGCGTACCAGGGCGCCCCGGGCGCGTACAGCGAGTTCGCGGCCACGACGGCGCTCCCTGGCTGCGCCACCCTCCCCTGCCGCGCGCTCGCCGACGCCCTCTCCGCCGTGGAGCGCGGCGCCGCCGACCGCGCCGTCCTCCCCGTGGAGTCCACCATGGAAGGCACGGCCCTGCGCAACTACGACCTCCTCCTCCGCCACGGCCTGGTGGTGTGCCAGGAGGTGAGCCTCTTCGTGCACTACTCCCTTCTGGTCATCCCTGGCGTGCGCGCCGCGCAGGTGCGCCGCGTCATCAGCCACCCGATGGCGCTGGCGCACTGCGGCCGCGCGCTGGCCCGGCTCGGCGTGGACGGGGAGCCCGTGGAGGACACGGCGGGCGCGCTGGAGATGCTGCGGTCGGGACGGATGCTCGACACGGCCGCCATCGCGTCGCCGCGCGCCGCGGGGATGTACGGCCTCGACGTGCTCGCGCACGGGATGCAGGACGAGTCGTGGAACGTCACGCGGTTCCTGCTCCTCTCCAGGCCGCAAGACTCGCCGGTAACTCTCTCCGTGGACGCCGACGCCAAGACCAGCATGGTGGTGGCGCACAGGGGCGGGTCCATGATGGTCCTGCTCAAGGTGCTCTCCGCCTTCTCATCGCGCAACGTCAACCTCACAAAGCTCGAGGTGATCAACAACGAGGCCGCTGACTCGTCCGGAACGACGGCGACGGGCGGCGCGCGCCCGCCGGTGGTGATCCTCGACACGGGCGCGCGCGGCAAGCCCACGCTGCGCGCGTTCCCGCACGTCCTGTACGTCGACTGCGAGGGCGCCGCGGACGACCCAAGCGTCCGAGAGGCCATCCAGGAGATCGAGAAGTTCGCCGTCTTCGTGCGCGTGCTCGGCTGCTACGCCGCGGATTCCACCGTCTACGACCTGCAATGACATCTCTCCATTTCCTCTGCCTAGTTTCTTTGCATAATTCCAGTGTTTAGTTGGATGAAGCTCAGCTGCCCGTTCCTCTGTATTCACAAGTCAGCTTCAGTCAGTCTAGTTTCTCGCTGCCGCTGCTACTTAATTTCTGTACAGAATATGCAACGTGTTTCTGTGTGCATAGATTAAGCTGTTTGGCATCACAAGGATGTGTACGATGTCGTTGTCATGACCGGATACTGTTGTGCTAGATATATTTTCTGTTGGTCTGCAATAATGTAATGATATTCAGCATTCATCATGAAATGTTCAGTTCTGACCATTGGACTCTGTAATAACCGAACAGAGCTCCCCCACCACTCTTAGGTGCGTTTGATACTGTTTATACTCAAAGTAATTATAATGTTTATAGTGTTTATTCTCTTAAAATTACTTATAGTGCTTATATTGCTTATAGTGTATAAGCAGTTAATCCGTTTGGTAAAACTGCTTATCATATTTTTGTGAAATTGTTTATGCTGAGAGAAAAAACCACCATAAACACTATAAGCTAACTTTTATTGCTTTATCCAAAATGCTTATGGGTAGTACAAAATAACAAAGTACTTATATCTTATAAGTACTTCTCTATTTTGCTATTTGGTTGTTCAAACTGTTTATTAAATATAAGTACTTCCAATAAACAGTTCAATAAGCAGTTCAGTAAGCAGTGTCAAACACATCCTTAATAGTACTATCATCTGTAACCTCCATTGAAACCTTTCCTAATATAATCTCACCACAGAGTTCTCGGTCTTTGTTAATTACTATTGTGCAGTCCATTAGTACTAGGGTACTCTGCCACTGAATCACCCGTTCCACTTTTGGGCCTCACTCACGAGCCAGCGCTTCATCGGGGAATCTGAAAATTACAGAATCCATGCGGTGGGGCTCTGTGCTGCGACCAGGGAATCTTTGTGCGCTTCACTGGTGCTGTGGTGCAACGGCTCCATGTTTTAGGGAGAAGTAATTCGTTACAAATCGTCAAAGCGTTAGTAAACCACATGGTGGTCCTGATGGCCCTGCATCATTGCATTGCCGCACCACCAACCGAGCCGTGGCACATGTAACACGACAGATCCGAAGGAAAATCTTTTGTTGCCAAAAAGATCTGAACAAACGTTGCCGTCGCTGATAAGCGAGCCCTCTGATCCCCCATCAACCCGGGTTCAGTTCCACCTGTCGGTAACAAACGAAGGAGGACGAAAAACGCAGACCTTTGATCTCTGAATAAGTGGACAAGCGAGGACTTGGGAGCATTAGCCGTAGCCCTAGAGATTCTCGCACCAAACTTGCGAACATTCCACATGTGTGGACTGTGCAGGAACGTAACACGTTTGGTACAGCAAACGGACACATCGCATGTCACTGCTCTCGAGGTCGTCCGAAGTCCTGTCGCCGACGCCGAGCTGCTTGCCTACAAACTCGTAGCTTTCCGTTTTGCTCTAAGAGTAGACCGACCAAGGAATGGTAATGGAACGAACAGTAATGGCGCAGATCGCTACGTGGGCGCGGCACCAACAGACCACAGTAGTTGGAGCCTCAAGGACGATGAGAACCACCACACCTTACCAAACCCTGCGGCTGTGGTCTCCATTCTTGTCTGTCCTTTGTCCGGGTCCTGGTCCTGGTACTGTGCTTGCGCCCAAATCAAGGCTCTTGCATTTTGATCTCTCACAAAGAAACATCTTGCTCATCATGCACCGAGGTGAGCACCTATCGCTGACCCACAGCTGAATTGCCCTCATTTGCGTGTATACAGAATCACATGCGGCCAATAAGCGGCGCGCGTATATTGGAAGGGTCGCGATCGTTCGTTAGATGCTTGCCCTTGTTTGCAATAATGGACATATGCACATGCTTCGTTCCCACGAGCGTGATGGACTATTGGACTCTTTGGAGTTTGGCTGACAGAAAAGATCACAAGTTGCCGAAAGCTAGCTGAAAAGATCAGAGAGCGTAGGTGAATGGTTCTGATGTAGAATGTGGTAAACAAAACTTCCAGGTTTGGCTCTAGACTCGGTAACTGCTGTCACCACCTTGCGGACTGCTTGTTCGACAAGGCAGGGGTGAGTCCAGATCCTGTAGCTTTATATTAGCATTAACAATGGCTCACATGTAGGCCACATGTCAGCCATTGTTAATGCTAATACACAACTGTAGAAGATGTTTGTCCGTCAATGATCGTCTATATGTTAGACTGGCGGGGTTAAGAACATCTTTAACAGGATCTCTACATAGGCTTTCATTTTAGATAGACTCCTAAATTTATTCTGTAAGCTCCTACATCTCATTCTCTCTCTCTCTCTCTCTCTCTCTCTCTCTCTCTCTCTCTCTCTCTCTCTCTCTCTCCCAACACCTATTTGATAGTTGTTTGTGGGCTGCACTATTTTTTCTTCTCTCCTGTCATTTCTCTCACGGCAAAGCTCTGTTGTCCAACTCCGTTCCCACGCCACCGCATTGGTGCCCCGCCTGCATAAGACATCGTCAAGAATGGGTGCCCCCAGTCCGGATCTACTGCACCCTCAACGGATTTAGGGCTATGTGACGCCATGTCCCCCCCCCCTTCTCCCCCAAGCTTGCCTTCTTACGAGACAAGGAGAGGATACACTGGTGCAAATTCACCACCCCATGGAGCTACATACCACCAATGAGTCCCACCTTCCCTCCTATCTCTCTCCTCTTCGACGAGGCTAGAATGCTGCTCGAGCTTACGCCCTTTGACGAGGTTGCCTCGTCTCCCTATCGAGTCGCCTCCATTCCCGAACACAACGCGGTTGCAATGCTAGCGCTCGCCACCTGGACCAGGCTCGAGCATGCCATCCTATCAAGCCACTCCCCAGGGTCTTGCCCTAGCCGTCGTCGCCCCTTCCTCAGGAGGCTGGCGTGGTAGGGTCAGGCGACAGGAGCGGTGGGCACGGGCGGGGCATGGGAGCGGCGGCGCTAGGAGATGAAGCGCAATGGACGGAACATGTTGAAGAACAAAGATAAAATGATTTTAGTCATTGACAATTGGATCCCACCATTCAGAAAAAAAAAGACAAGAACATGGGTTGCTTCTTCCACTAAAGTTGGGGGCCTATTTTAGGTCTCTACTTTTTTTCAAATCGGTCTGTAAATAAATTATGATATTTAAATTTGGAGGTCCGGTTAGAGATGCTCTAACCGCGCAGAGTTTGGAGAAGACAAATAGAAGTAATCCTCATGCCGTCTCGCCGGGGGCTCCTGTCCGTACCTCTACGGACACATGATCCCCGGGCGCATCGTGGAGCAGTTTATCACGTCCGTGCGCATGCTCGGATGCTACGCTGCTGATGGAAAAAAATTTCTATGGCACCGGTGCCACAGAAATTATGTGGCAGCATCCCTAAAATCTCGCTGAGTAAGTTTTTTTTCAAGTACCGTTTCTATGTTTTTTTTTTGACAAGGCGGTCCACATTATTATATCCATGAGACCATGACATGACAGAGACAAGTATGAATGCTTCAGTTTATCCAATGCGTAAGTAGTCATGCTCGATTTATTATTTAATAATCACATTAGAGTTCATCCTTTGCTACTTCTTATCTTGAACAATAGAAGCTGTTGTTTACGGAATCCATAGGGAGTTATGTCTCTGTTCATTTCTTATATCTCTTTCTCATCTGATTACTTACCAACTGCAAGTGTTCCTATCCAATTTCCCATACAACTACCACCGTTGTTGTAAAAATACCTTGGACGATGATCAGATTGATCATATAGGGGAGCCAAGGAAATATTGAGAGACAAAAAATAGGCCTACAAGAGTAGGTGTAACTGCATATGGAGAGAGATTGCTACTACGTGGCAGACTACCAAAGACGCTGCCACATAAGTTCTATGGCACCGTTGCCATAGAATTTTTTTTCCGCCGCAGACTCCCCCGTATACGACCTGCAATGACCTCCTTTTCCTAGTTATAGTTAGAACAATTCCAGTGTTAATTGGATCAAGTTGCCCGTTCTAGTATTAAGAAATCAGCTTCAGTCAGATTAATCACCTGCTGCTGTTGCTTCAACTTAATTTCTGTACAGATGCAAGAATCAAACTTCTTTCTGTGTGCATAGGTTAAGCTGTTTGGTAATGATGCAATCAGAAGCATGTGTAAGATGTCATTTCCATGACCGGATTACTGCAATTTTTTTGTTCTAGATTGATCTTGCTAGAAACTGTCAGTTTTACATTGCTATGTAGAATATATTCAGCATCCGGCTTGAAAAGTTTCAGTTCTGGCCACTGGACTCTAATAACCGAACAACTCCTATCTGGCTATCTCCTTTAGCTTCCATTTAACCCTCCCCTAAAGTAATCACCCACGAGCATGTGGAGTCTGTGCTATCGAGTTCTCAGTCTTTGTCAATCTGTCTACTCTACACTGCAATCCATCAGTACTGTGGAGGTGATACTTAACCTGCAACTATACCACTGTTGGGCTTGGGCCTCACTCGGGGAATCTGAAAACTTCAGAATCCATGTGCGGCTCTATGCAGTGAATCCAGTGATTAGGGAATCTTTGTGTGCTTCACTGGTGGAGCGGTTCCATGTTTTAGGGAATCCATGTTTGTTACTGATAAGCGAGCCCTCTGATCCTGGCACCGGAGAAAGAAGGAACCAAATTCCGTGATCAACCCGGGCCTCAGTTCTGCCTGTCAGTAAAAAACGAAGCGAGACGAAACGCAGAACGATGGACAAGTGGACAAGCGAGGGCTGATGAGTAGAATCTGTAGCCCAAGAGATTCTCGCATCGAATTTGCGAACTGTCCACATGTGTGGGGCAGGAACGTAACACGTTTGGTGCAGCCTCCTCACTAACTGGTCACGAGCTCGTCCGAAGCCTTGTCGCCGACGCCAGGCTGCGTGTGTACAGATTAGCAGCTTACTACGTTTTGCTATCGGAGCAGACCGAACAAATTCCACACTATCGTAGTACAAGCCAAATTACTACCTAACGAATGGAACATTAATGCTTAGATCGATCGCTACGTGGCCTTGCCACACGGTTTTTTTTTTTTTTTTTTTTTTGCCTTCCTACCGAAGGCTTCTGTTTGCAACTCTCTTAGGTTGTAGCGATCGTTTGCCACCAGGGACCACAAAGTAGCTCTTCTTTGCCACTATTCGTCTCTCCTTTTTAACTTTGTTTTTTTTTTTCAACTTGGCGCAAGTACGTGGAGCGAACGAAATTGCCCTCAAGTCTTGGTGTGTCCGAATGCTCGGTTGCCACAAGAAAAATGCATAAAAAACCATGTGGGCTTGAAGTCCAAAGGATGATGAGAAGCGCCGCATCTTACAAACCGCTTTGGCTGTGGTCTCACCTGCATTTTCATCTATTCTCATAAAGAAATACAATATTGTATCTTGTTCACCATGCAGGGAATAAGTAACAGGGATGGCCTGAGATGAGAACCGTACGCAACGTGCGCAATGATGCATGCTGGATCATGATGACCTAGAGCATGCACACTCTAGGGAAACCTGTGCTTTCCAGTAGTGTTAGTATACAATCTTCTATCCAGCGTTCTTTCTTCTCAGATGTGATGCAGAATCACATGCGGCCAATAAGCTGCGCGCGTGTATAGGCAGGTAAGGTATTGGTATCACGATCGCTCGTTAGCTGCTTGCCCTTTTTTGTGATGATGTGTTTGCAATAATGGACACATGCACATGGCTCGTTCCCGCGAGCGTGATGGACGCTTTGGTTTACAGAAAAGATCACAAAGTTGCCGATAGCTAGCAGAAAAGATCAGAGAACGTATTAGGTGGAAAGTTCTATACCAGCTCTCTCAGTATTTGTGATGTACATTATACTTTACTCAAAAATCTTTCTGATGAATGATGTACAATGTGATAACCAAACTTCTTCAGTTTTGGCTCTAGATTCTCTATAACCTTTGAGACCATGTCGCGGACTGCTTGAGCAGCCGGCCAGTGGCCCCAATGCGAAGTAGGTGGCGATGCTAGGGTGTGGGAGGACACGAAGAATTGAATGCGAGAGGATTGCGTCGGTGATGGGCGCGGCGGCGGGGTTGGTGTGACACCTGTGGTGTCACGAATCACTACGGGAAACACATTAGAGTCATCCCAGAAGCATGACAACTTAGGACAAAAATTTAAACTGAAATTTGACCCGATTTGAACTGAATTCAAGCAAATTCGAATGTAGTTTGAACTATAAGTCTAAAGATTATAATAGAACTTACCCCCATCAAAAATATATGTTGACATGCAACCAAGGGTAGAATTTTAAGCAAGGGTAGAGAATTTTTTTTTCACTGTTTAATGCCCCAAATAAATGGTTAAAAGACCAGAAACCACCCCACTTTACAAAATTCCGAATTAAATTTTGTTAAGGATTTTTGGCAGTTAGCATTTTTATAAAATCGGCAACATTATGCGGAGCCTGCCATATTTTTGGCTCAGTTTGAGCACCTCCAAATTAATTCACACGAAAAGATCAAATGCAGCCGACTGTCGGAGTTGGAAAATAAAGGAAAAAGAAAAACTCCCTGTGGAACCCACCCATCAACGACTTCAAACAAGCACAAACCGGCGCCGCCCGGCCTCCCGCCTGCCTGTACGCCGCGTGGGCGCCGTTGGCTGGGCAGCGGCCATTGCCGCGGATCGATGGCCACATTCCCATTCGGACATCCCTATTGCCCCCTCCCGGTCAGAACTCAGCCCCATTTCCCTCTCCCTCACCCACTCTCGTTTCTTCTCTACGTTCTCCCCTGCTCTACCGCCCGCCATTGCCGTCCGCGCAAGCTCCCGGCTCCTGGCTATCTCCCCGCCCCGCGCGAGCAGCGCCGACGCCAGGAGTCTCGCCTCGACGCGTGCAAGCTCCTCGTGAAGCTACTCTCCTCCTCCCGCATCGAGCCACCACTGATTGCCAGGTTTGTCCCCGCCGCCGATGACCACTCCCCCACCTCGCATTCTCAGCTCCGGTGAGTACTTCCCGATTCCTCGCACCCATGAAACCTTGGACCCCTAGCACGCGCCCTCGACCTCACTCGGCTTGACCCCGTGCAGATCTGTCATCGAGGTTTCGTCACCGACCACCGTCGTCCGCCGCCGTGGTGTTTTCTCGCCGAAATCCCGCTCCGGTGAGCATCTCCCTCCCTTCTCGCGCGCCGCGCACCCGCACCACTCCCTTGGCGGTGTCCGCGCTAATGTGGGTGCTGCCATTGCTCCGGCTTGTCGCCGTGCCCGTGCCACAGCGCGCGGCTGAGGGCGCCGCCGCGCGCGCGCTCGGCTCGACTGAGCTGGCCAATGGGCTAGGCAGACCACTGGGCCGCGCCCCGCCTGGGCCAGATCTGGCCCAGGGCCATTCCCCTCACGCGGATCTGCTGGGCCAAGCAGCCAATCCGGCCTAGGAAGCCAGGAAAAATAGTTTTTTGTTTTAATTATTGATTAGTTATATATTCAAAAAGCGATTAATGATTCCAAAATGCACAAATAATTATGTATTGCGAATTTAGGGGCAAGATAAATTTTTGTAGGCACCTCTAGACATGAACTATTTATGAAAAATACCAAATCACCCTACATGTCAATATTTGTATCCACACTAAATTAAATGGCAAAAACACTAATAAATTCTTTTATAAAAATATGTGTCTGGCAAATTATTGAGACTTGGTGTAAAATCATGTGTTTACATGCTGGATGTCCCTGCAAAGTCACACCTCATCATTTCCTGTATATGTGTCACAATTATTAATTAGCCTTTTGTCTTGATTAATTTTTATAAAATTAAGGGCTCATTGCATGTATGTGCAAATTGGCCAATAATTCCCTGATATGTTTTAGTTACTGTAAATTGCCCATATGCTAAGGACCTCCAGAACTATGCTAAAATATGATTTCTTCTAAAAACCTTATAAGGCTGGGTAGCATTTTCGGTGAACGACACACCCGTTCACTTCTGCATGCAATCTCATTATATTGACGTATTTGCTAAGGAAGTGCCATGAATCAAAACTTATTTTTATGCATCGCATCATCTGCATCATATAGGTCACGAGGTGAACCATGTGGAAGCGGGACAGGGGTAGGAGCCAGAAGAGCAAGGAGGAAATCCCGCTAACCAGGAACCGACTTAAGGTAAGCCCCGATGCATTCCACCAGTTTTTACCATTTTATTTTATCACTAGATAGTGTGTGTAGGCTTGCCTGTGCGTTAAGTATAAGAGTTGTTTGAAAACCTAGTGTTGCAGTAGGTTTCCTTTACCCGATAATAGCCGCAGGACGGTAGTCGCTCTGCTTAACTAGGGACGATCATTCATCGAGTGGTATGGAGACCGCTCGTAGATCAGGAGATATTATCACCAGGAAATGAAATCGAGTGAAGGAAAGTTGGATGGGATAACCAATGAAGACCGGATGGGCAACTAGGTGAAAAAGGAAGGACAACTTGTCTTTAAGGAGGTAGCCTCATCCGAGTCACCTAAGGCTACGCCTCATGTCCGGTCCTATGAGGTGAAGTTTGAACATATTATTTGTATGCTGGAGTTATGGGTCCAGTAAACTGACGTAGCTACGACTACTACCTAGGCGGAAGATACCCTACTCCTTAAGATGGAACTGGGGATGAGAGGAGGGAGGAATCTACCCACGAATGGTGGTACGGGATGCATCGCGTGGAGGACCGTTCTCGGAGGAGCCAGACTCGGAAGACCTTATGGTACCGTATGCGAAAGGTTGCTCCATGCGGTTTCCATGAAGCGCATATGGATCGTGCAAGCAGGTTTCTCCTACAGGATATAAATTGATTCGAGTCGCTGCCCCTTACAGTAATGAGTACCACTTGATCGTTGCTCCGGAACAGTGTCGGAAGTTATTAATATGATGTTGGGTTCAATACTATTGTTTGGAATTATTAATCTTATATTGCAACTATGAATGTTGTAGTTATAGTGTAAACTAAATTTAATATTTTACATGTCAACTTAACTTCATGTTAAAACTTGAAAAGTAAGGATCCACTCTTAGGCTGGTTTTTTAGCAACATCAGCCCTACCCTTAGCCTTTGCATGTCTAGGTGTCGGCTGTAGATGACCATTTTGACGGGTCAATCTTGCTGAGTAAATTAGTTGCTCAGGACGTAGCTCTATGTGGTTTTCAGATGACCAGGGTGGAGACTGCCACTGCGGTGGGAGGTTCCATTAGGAAGGCCAGCGTTCTGACTGCTGGAACATCGAGTGGGAGCGGTGCACTGACGATGAGGAGGAGTAGACCGTTGATTGCCGGTACGGTGTTTTGGGCAGAACACCTATCATTGTCGGGTGTTCTATGTGTATCGCCATGAGAGGGCGTTGTATCTTATTTCACGTCGAACTTCTTTTGTACTATTGATCTATTTCGTTTTTGCACTTTAAGAACTCTGGTTTGTAATTTAAATTTGAATTTATGTAAAACTCTATACTCTATCTATGTTCTTGTTACAACTATATTATTCTATCATATGTTGTACTATTGGGCGTCACAACGCGTGTCGCCACCGGAGAAAGATCCTGGAATGGAGTCGTCTCCGTGGTAAGGTGGTTCTGTTACAATGGGAAAGGGAAGGAAAGGAACGGTTGAGAGAGGGATACGCTGCTGCTACACTACAGTCTACAATAGCTGAGAATATGGGTGCCAACCTGCTGTGGGCCAATGTGATGGGCTGGACTGCTCCACAAACCACGGAACCTATCTTATGGGACAGTTATAGGTAAAGTGAATATTGAAGGCCCAATGTTGTTTGGGCCAGATGGGTCGGTGTCGGTTGAGAAGCAACATGGAAGTGGAATCGTGTAAAGAAGTTGCAACTTGTCTCAAGAAAAAAATGCAACTTTTACACAAGCTAGGATGATTCAAACTAATCTAGACAAGAGAGGATGGGACAACATTACAACAACATAATCTGCTCCCTTTCGATACTTGAGAGCGAAATTCCTTTTAATTTGTTAGTTGAGACTATGTCGTTCACTCTCTTTTACAGGGTCACTCTAAATCGATCATGTATGCAGTTCACTCTCTTTTATAGGGTCCTAGGCTACTACGAGTAGCGACATTAGCAATGGACAAGAAAGACACATGAAAAACAAACGGGGAGTATATAGGCATGGTAGAGTGTGTAGAATGGAATGAAATAGAAGAACCTTCGAGGACTCGAGAGAGATTGCTTTCATGTTGCAGTGTCGGCAAAGCGGGAAATTACTACCATATGGCTATGCAATATGTTTGTGAGGAACCTCAACCCTTGGGCCGGTGGCAGCTGTGAAGAATAGATGGAACATGCACTTTGGAAGGCTGTCATGTTAATATATAGTCATGAAAACTTGATGTATAAGGCAAATTACAACAATGAGATAGAAACAAACTCTATATCTAACTAACTAACATACATGTGATCAGCTATATCTCTACATAATCAGCTTTATCTCTAATTACTTTTACAACCCCCCTCACTCACAACTGATCCAAGTTGAGATTGTGTCTGAAATCATATAACTTGCGCATTGACAATGGTTTAGTAAACCCATCCGCAACCTGATCTCCAGAAGCTATGAACTTGATCTCCAATAACTTGTTAGCAACTCTCTCACGCACAAAATGATAATAAACTTCAACATGCTTCATTCGTGCATGAAAACTGGATTGGTAGTTAAATATGTAGCACCCAAATTGTCGCACCACAAACATGGTGGTCTTGACTGCTTAATCCCAAGCTCATGTAACAAAACCTGTATCCAAATTACTTCTGGTGTAGCATTAGCTAGGGATTTATACTCAGCTTCTGTGCTCGACCTCAACACGGTTGCTTGCTTCCTTGCACTCCAGGAAACTAGATTACAGCCAAAGTAAACTGTAAACCCTCCTGTAGACCGTCGATCATCTACACAACCTGCCAAATCAATGTCAGAAAATGCACTAACAATAGTAGAGTTATCTGGTACAAACGAGATCCCAAGTTGCTGAGTGCCACACAAGTATCTTAGTATTCTCTTCACTGCAGTCCAATGTATGTCAGTAGGAGCATGAAGAAATTGACACACTTTGTTGACTGAGAAGGATATATCTAGTCTAGTCAACGTGAGATACTGAAATGCTCCTACAATGCTTCTATACTTAGTGTTGTCTTAGGTCCTAACCAAGTTCCATCATGAAGTGACAATTTCTCTTAAGTACATGTGTTGAAATAGGTTTGCAAGTTTTTCATACTGACTCTCTCAAGTAAATCAGATGCATACTTGCTTTGAGTAAGTACAAGACCACTGTCTTTCTTTGCCACTTCAATCCCCAGAAAATAATGTAAGTCTCCAAGATCCTTCAAGGCAAAACTCTGCTCTCAAATTATGAAGTAAGGCATCAACCTCAGCATTTTGAGAACTTGTAACAATAATATCATCAACATAGATCAACAGAAACATAGTAACCTTTGCCTTACTATATATAAACAATAATGTGTCAGCTTTGGACACCTTGAAGCCAAGTTGTTAGAGTTTAGAACTTAACCATGAATACTAGGACCTTAGAGCTTGCTTGAGTCCATACAAGGCCTTATCTAGCTTACGCACATATTCTGGTTTTGCTGGATCTTTATATCCTAGAGGCTGTTTCATAAAAACATCTTCTTCAAGTGTTCCATGCAAGAAAGCATTTTGCACATCTAGATGCCGTAAGCACCATCCACATGAGACTACAAGAGACAACATGAGACGAATGGTTGCTGCCTTGATTACTGGACTAAACATGTCCTCATAATCAATTCCATACCGCTGCTTGAAACCTTTCGCCACTAACTGTGCCTTATACCTATCAATTGAACCATCCTGTTTCTTCTTTACTTTATACACCCACTTGCAATCAATAATATTGCTAGCTTGCTGTGGAGAAACAAGATGCCAAGTCTTGTTTCTTATAAGTGCTTGATACTCCTCATTCATCGCCATGCACCACTCCTGACTGCCAAGGGCTTCTTCAAGGTGTTCAGGCTCTCCAGAACTTGTAAAACACCTATACTGAATTGTGCCATCCGTGCATGTCTTGGGATTGCGAATGTTGTTCTGAAGCCGTGTAGTAGGGCGACCAGATCCAGCTTGTTGCACTCCAGAATCCGGACCAGAGACCCTCGGTGCAGCTCACATAGAGGAAACAAGACGTCGAGGTCCATCCGGAGCAGCTGCCACCATAGAAGATCCAGGCCGCACAGAGCCTGGTGACACCGGTTGCGTAGGAGAATTATCACTTGCTGAAATGCCGATCCTATCGGTGCTAGTCCCATCAATTCTGCTCCCGCTGGCGCATGATCCAACACAGATTCACCGACAGAATCAGTGTCAGTGCCAGCCAAAACAGCTCCTTCCTGCATAGATTCAGAATTATCCGGCAATTCTTCCTGCACTGCATATGACTCATTGGCTGGATTAGCATCAGGGTTAACATCATTGACAAATTCCACAAAGTTGGATGAAGGAGAAGGATTTCATCTCTTAATTGTACTCTGGCACTTGGGTGCAAGGAGGAAAATGGATATACTGTCTCATCAAAAATTACATCTTGAGATATATATACACGTCTAGTAGAGACATCTAAACATTTGTATCCCTTATGTTGATTACTATAGTCAATTAATACACATTGTTTGGAACGAAAAGAAAGTTTTCGATCATTGTATGGACGTAAATTTGGCCAACAAGCACACCCAAATGTACGAAGCAAGGAATAATCAGGTTTGTTACCAAGGAGATGCTCCATAGGCATTTGAAAGTTAATAACTCATGATGGTGTATGATTAATAAGGAAGGTGGCTGTGAGATAAGCTTCATCCCAGAATTTTAGTGGCATTTTGGCATGAGAGAGTAACAAAAGTCCAACCTCTACAATGTGCCTATGCTTTCGCTCAGCAGGTCCGTTTTGTTAATGTGTGTGTGGACAACAAACAAGATGAGAGATGCCAATTTTAGTGAAGAAAGAATTTAATCTTTGATACTCCCCCCCCCCCCCCCTGAAGTCGGTTTGAGTGGCCACTATCTTCCTATCAAGAAGACGCTCAACATGATGTTGAAAAATATGGAATTTCTCAAAGACCTCAGACTTATGTTTCAAAAGATAAATCCAAGTGAATTTAGAATAATCATCAATAAAACTCACATAATAATTTTTTCCTTCCTACCGAATTAGGGGCCGGACCCCATACATCTGAAAAGATAAACTCAAGAGGAGCTGTAGACACACTAAAAGACTTTGGAAAGGGAAGCTGCTGACTCTTTGCACACTCGCAAGCGTCACAAATATCTTCTTTATTGGACACCCTAGAGAAACTAAGATTATTTTCTTCTAAGACCTTGTGCACAATCACCATTGATGGATGACCAAGGCGGTCATGCCATCATGTCATAGATGGCTTTACCGTGCTCAACACACACTTAGATGATGACGACTTCAAGGAAGGAAAAGGGTACATGCCTCCTCTACACCTGCCAACCAGAATTATGCTCCTCATTGCCGGATCCTTAACCAAGAAGAAATAGGGGTGATATTAAACATAAACGTTATTATCACGGGTGAAATGATGAATGGAAACAAGGTTTTTCTTGGAATTAGGAACATGAAGGACATGATTTAGATGAAGTGGTCGAGAAGGAGTAATAAGTGTTGAATTACCAATATGAGTGATGTGCATACCTGTTCCATTAGCAGTATGGACTTGATCCTGGCTGGAGTACTTCTCACCCATGTGAGTTTGTCCAGCTCGTCGGTGATGTGGTTTGTTGCTCCTGTGTTGGTGTACCATGCCGTATCGACATTGTACCCAACTCCAGCTATGTTGTTCACCGTCTTCTTCTCACCGGAGTAATTGCGATCAAATCTTTTCTAGCACCATAGGGCGACATGGCCCTCTTTCTCACACTCCTGGCATATTGGCTTCTCTCCAGATGGCCGTCCTTGCTCACCATGCCTTCCATAGCCACGACCGAAACCACCAACGCGGCCACCAAAATCACCACGTCCACCGGTGCGACCTCCACGATCACGGAAGCCCCCACGACCTCTATTTGTAGAGTTCGCCGAGGACTAATACCATGCTTGCTGAAGATCAATGCGTGCTTCTACAGAGAGAAAATGTGCATAGACATCACCGAGGGAGATCGGATCTGTCCGAGCACTGACATTCTCGATGAAGCCATTGTATTCCTGATCCAAGCCGGCCAGAATGTACGAGATGCGATCGTCATCTTCAAGCGGCTTCCCTGTCGCAGTCATCTCATCCGCAAAGCCTTTCATCTTGTTGTAGTAGGAAGCCGCAGAGAGGTCTCCTTTGCGTGTGCTTGAAAACCGCGCACGAAGCTGAATCACATGAGCCCGGGACTGAGATGCGAACATAGAATTCAACATCGTCCAGGCCTCAACAGCGGTGGTACAGGTGGCCACTTGACCAAGCACCTCTCACGAGAGAGATGAGTTGATGAAGCCCAGAACCTGCTGATCTTGAGCAACCCAAGCGTTGTACGCCGAGTTTGTGATCTTCTCGCCCTTGTCATTCCGTGCAAACTTCTCCTCAACGACAGTACCATCTAGGTACCCATAGAGGCGTGCACCACGCACGATTTAAACAACCTGCGTTTTCCATAGCAGGAAATTTTCTCAGGTAAGCTTCTCCGAGATAGGCTGGCCAAGACTCGAGTTGGAAGATGAAGAGGAACTCGACGTGGCTAAAGGTAGTTTTAGGCTCTGATTACCATGTGAAGAATAGATGGAACGTGCACTTTGGAAGGCACGGTTTCATGTTAATATATAGTGATGTACAAGGCAAATTACAACAACGAGATAGAAATAAACTCTATCTCTAACTAACTAACATACACGTGATCAGCTTTATCTCTAATTACTTTCAACAGCAGCCTCAGTCGGCGTAATCTCAGTTCCAGTCAACCGAGGTTTACCTTTTTTGCTATTTATTTTCTTTGTGATGTTCGGGGATCTCCCTGAATCCTTGTTTCAGTTTGAGCAAACTTATTATTTGACATCAAAACTTATATTTTTCTCTTACTGGTCATCCAATATAGAATGTACGCTTCCCTAATCGTCATTGGGTTTAAATTTCTCATTTCTTCTTTGCCATTTATTCTACGTCATTGGGATATCATCTCTCTTAAAGGTTCCAGTTTGTTAAGTTTTTTATCATAGTAATTATTTTATCTTTTCATTTAATACTCATGTTGGTTCGCATACTCCTAATATGTTCTCAAGCCCTCAAATTAAATTGATATAATATGATTTGAGGTGTGCAATCAAATCCAAAAATGAGGTCAAGTCTAAATAATTAGTTAACAGAGGGTATAATAAAAGGTAACATAAAAAATAAGATGGTTGCGGGGTCACCAGATGACCAGAATATTTTTCTCATGCATGTAACATAAATGACATATAGGAGAGATGAAAAATTGAAAACCAATAATGAATAAAGGAAGTATACATTTTAAATGGTGAATAAGATAAAAGTATAAGTTTTGATAACGGATAAGGAATTTGCTATTTCAGTTTAGAGTTTCCGTTACATTAGCTATATATAGTCATCAATGATTTCTTTTCATTCTTCTAGGGCAGCTTAATTAAAGCAGCTTGAGATGACTGCAACCTTCCTGCTTTGAACTCTTTTTCACCTACTATAATGCAATGGTAGAGCACTTGCTATTTTGGTTAAAAGGGATTCAGTCTATTTGTTTTCCAAAGAACGAGCAGGAGAGCCGGAGTCTCTTTGCACTAAAATAGAACTAGACACCACCAACCCTTATACAAATTAAACAGAAACAAGCTAACGAACAGTTTCTTCAGAGAGCCGAAGCAAGAAGCTGCTACCGGCCGGCACAACTTAGGCCCCGGAGCAAGATAAGGTGGTCGACGACTAAGCAGAAGAAGAGCTGGCAACCGGAGCCGGACCATATGGAGCTGCCACCCACATCTCCACATCCATCCTGATTTTTGCTGTGCTTGCTACCAGCTGCCAGCTGCAACAAAGACGACCTAGCTAACTTCCTCGGCAATGGCTCCAATCCATACGACCATACCTTATCCAATACAACCTTCCTTGGAAAGAACGAGCACAGAAATATTTTGGGACCGTTCACAGTCATAACTCAAACGTACATAGAATAGAAGGTTCTCAGCTTATATGTTGACATTTGAAGTACAACCTCCTTTTATCTAAAATAAAACTCATGGGTTGACATTTGAAGCTTCAACCAGCTTAGCAACCGGAGGGAGGCCATAATTTGTGGGGAAGATAATGTACAATGCAAATGTCAAACTTTGTATGTTTGCAAGCTAAGCAGCTTGTATCTTCTCATGTCATGCATAAATATGGTTGCCTCAGTCTGCCGTCAGTTTTTTCAACAAAAGATAAACAGACTAAAGCTGCATGATGCGTGCAGTTTGGATGCTCATGTCAGATAATTTATTTCAGGAAATTTGTAGGGTTTGCTCTTATGACAGCTAATGGATAAGCGTATTGTAATAGTACGATAATTAGGAAGGGGACCAAATGATATATAATAGAACACCAGAATTCGCCGATATCTCTGCAGAGACAACAAACAGATGCCAGGCGTAGCACATCAGTTGCATGCCAAGTGGGCACACTAGCTTGCCAATGCAAGTACGATGCATTTTACAATTAACGAGGTGGAGAAGAATGCTAAGGCAAAGATAGAGTAATGTAAATTGTGTGCAACTGTTGCTTTCTAGAAGCTCTAGACAGTGACTTGCATCAAACCATAAGGTTCCACAGTGCCAAAGTGAGCCGGTTCAGACTCAGAAGAAGGGGTCTGAAATTATGAGCTCTCCATTGATCTACAATTGTACCAATTGAGATCTTTTGTGGCACGTCTAGATGATGTGGTCTGTCAGTTGCCACAGAATTTACATTCTAGAATTAAAGGTATCAACTAAAAAGTATTTAAACATTAGCAAGTACAATAATATGCTACCTCATAAATCGTCTCATGCGTGACACGTTATCTTGAAACGGTATATCAGATCACCTATACAATGAGCTAGTCTTTATTTTAATTATCTTTCAATAATTTTATAATTTCTTGATTTGTAGATATAAATAAGAATATTTATGAGTTATATGAGAACTACAACTCGTAAAATGGTAAGAAAGTTATCTCATACTCCTAAATTTTAGTGTATAAGGTATTGTTTTGTGAGCAACCGCTTTTCTCTCTCACCATTCTCTCTCTCTTCCTATGTGGCACTGCATGAAATGGGTTATAAGATTGTCTACATGTACCATTGTACTTACCGAGGTACTTAAGTACATTGAATAAGAAGGTAATTTTATCTATTATCTAATACGGATGGGGACAAAATGTTTAGGGAAGCCGATCTACATGTGATTGTTTTCTTTGTATTTACAATATTATGTTAAGATTACTTGATTGTTTCTTTGTCAAAACCAAAAACACATCTATGTCACCTTGGGCCATGACGAGGTGGTGCAATTTCACCCATTGACTAATCTGGAATGATAATAAGAAATATATTGGTTCCCGATGAGTTTGTATTTTGTTATTGTATTGTTAAGATCTACTTGGTTGCGATTATTTCTTCATCCAGCATAAGAACACATCTATGTAATCAAATAGTAAGCCGTGTAAATGAGATAAGAACGGTCATCCACCCTACGATCCTCAAAGTGAAACACGATCTTAGCCCTCTGCCATGTTTGATTCAAATTCACTTTCAACCACAAATCCAATTAGATCCTAGTCCAGGGGGAGCATATATGTGAACTGAGTAATTTAGCTGCAAATTGAATAATTTAACAACTGCCATGGAAGGGGGAAATAAATGATCTTACATGAAATCACTACTAAAAAAATATGTCATTGTGACACTTTGTTAGAGATGCTTTTCTAATATGCCTCTGTATATAATATAGAGACATATTTTTGTGGCACTTAAGAATTTGTCTCAAAAGTAGAGATATAATTTGTGAAAATTTAGAAAATAAATGTGTCACACCAACAATAGAAACATTTTGCAAAGTGTCTGAAAATAAACACATAGAGATATTTTTGTGACATGTTTAAAATGTCTATATCTTGTAGATACATTGCTAGAGACATCTTTTGCTTTTCTAGATGTATTATTTTACTAGTTTATAGCACTTCATAAGAATAAACTCTGAAGATATACATAATATAATGGTTAGGTGAGTTGGCTAGCAAGGCTCAATAATCTATTGTTCACCATGAGGCCTTGAGTTCAAAACTTCACACCAACTAAATACTATATTAATAATGTCCCTATATTTCTTGAGGCATTATGTAATGTCTCTATAAAGTTGTCACTAATTTGATAGAGATGATTTACAAAGTGTCACTACATTCCTAGAGACAAGGCATTTATGAGACATTTTATAAAATATCTCTATATGTGTCTAGAGACATAATCATAATGACTCTACTGTACAAAGAAAGTGTCTCTACAAGCCAATTCTCCTGTAGTGAAATTACCAGACAAATCAATTTTTATAACCTTTTACCACCGATTATGATATTTTTTTCTCTTTTGGTGTCTTATCCCTCTCTTGATCAACGGTACAAATTGCACAACCTCTTGATACATGTAGGTACCTCCTAAAAGATATCCTCATTGAATCTCTAATACCATTTATCAATGGGAGCGTCTAATTTTCAGTCGATTGAAAATGAGGTTGCTTTCAATCAATGTTTTTGGCCCTTGGATCTAAATCTAATGGATACAAAAAGATAACTTTTCTATAGTATATACATAATATTAATTAATATATATAATCCTATAAATAACAAATAAAAAAATTAAACAAAATCATCTGTCATGCACAAGTTCTGCCGTCGACTGAAAGCTTGGGGCATTTTCAGTCGACTGAACAATAGCTTTCCCTTTTATCAATTGCTATGTTGAATTCACATATCTATCGACCTTGATATTTTGAAATATACTTTTAAATGTTCTAATGTCAACATGCTACATAACTATCTACCTATATAGCTCCATTGAAAGTATTCATATTTATTTAGTTTAACTAACTACTCCCTCCAACCCAAAATATAGGTCTATATCTAGACTTCGATATAGCTCTCAGTAATGCATTTTGACAAATAATATCATAATGGTATGTTCCCTCAAACCGAAAGAGTTATATCTTAATTATGAAAGTATTCTTCATAATGAATTTAATGATTCACCCTTATTTGTCATTTTATTTGAGCTTTTAGCTATTCTTGGTCAAAGTCGAAAGAAGGATGGTTTGAGAAACCCAAATGGACTTATACATGGGATTTAATAGTTATAGTTTATTTTTCTTTTTGTTGACTTTTGTGAAAGGAAAGAGGTATTGCACCTCTTACGTCAACGATGGGAATGGGTTCTCATTAGCCGCGGCACATGCATATGTATATGTTGGAAAGAGCTATTACTCTCTTCTGTTATTATTAGCTAGGTTTCGTACTCAATCAAATTCTATCAACAAAACATATTCAAGGAATCAAGGAGCAAGCATGTACGAAAAATAATACCCAAATGCATAGAATTGGTTACGATATATAGCTAGTACAATGCGTGTGGATATTGGATAACCTGAAGACGTATATGACAATGCTGGTCTAAGCTTATCATTGGCTAACCTGCATGTGATTATACTTGGTTCTGATGTCATGTGTCTACATCGATCGCTATATAATCACTGGTTTTTTATCAACCAATTGTTCACTGGCGTTGATGTTCAATGGGCTGCTAGGAGTCGTCAGAATCACTCCTGTGAACGACGTACAACCTTTTATTTTTCATAGCTTGATGATTTGTAGTAGATTAAAAGCATTACATGCATGATCCAGTATCTATCTATTTGGAGCTATAGCTACTATAGCTAGCATAATAAAAAAGCAACCCGCTACATAATTCGAGGCAGGTAATATTTTAGAACAAATAATGCATTTGCACATGGCTTCTTTAACAGTGTTTAATCCAGACAAACATGTTAATCGATTTGCCGCATCGTCTGTGTATATCTGCCCCTGTTCTGGGAGAGCTAGCTAGAGGTCATGCAAGACCAATGGCGACGATCCATGATCGAGAATCTCCTCGTAGCATGTACATGTTCAACATGTACTATCCATACTATTGATATTGTTTTGAGATTTGTGTTGGATACACTACAGTCCAAAGATCGCATGATGAAATACATATAAGGATAAGATTTTACCAATCTCAATATAGAATATGTGGTCTAGATAGTACATGCTTAATATGTATATGTCAAAATTTCGCTTTGATCCGTGATCAGCTGTGGCCAGTTGTGTCTGCCATACGACTCTATCGATCGAGTATGGACGAACTAGCCATCTTTTCCAAAGTAAGAAATTGATCCGAATTCGAGTTGATCAGGACGCGAATGAAGCTAGCTATTTGCACTTCAGAAAGGCGCATTGCATCCAAACACGACTGCCGATTGTCCCTAGTTTAATTTAGTTATCTCATTAAGTCAATGAATCCTCATTGGCTGTAAGGGCACGTGTCACACCGTCCTGTGAGCGTGCTGGCCTGCAACCTCGTCTATAGACAGTCCTTAATATGCGCTCCATCCGACCATATATAAATAATCAATCACCGGTCCAATATTTCTTCCAAATTCAACCATTTAAAAAATGTCAACGGCCTTACTATATAAGCATAATCAGAAAATATTTCGAAGCTTCTGATCGACCTAGATCAAGCATTTTAATTTCTAGCGCCTCTGAACTTGCTCGTTGCACTTCAGAAAGGCCAAGATAAGGGTTTTTAGATTAGGGTCAATATTGAGATCTGTACTTGATGATGCGTGTAAAGTACTGACCTGCTGTTTCTTTTTATCCCTTAGGGTTGTTGAACAGAAAGATGCAAGGTTTCAGCACCTCAAAAGACCAATCGGACTAAAACTTTGATCACATTCTTATGAAGATCCATCGAGTTGCCGCGGTTGTGACTTTTAAGTGCATCATAAGCCACCGCCCCAGCACTTAATCTCGTCTCTAGCTGGTAATAGGTTAATATTATTGTACTTTCCATAACTCGTATGGACTACATCAACACACACCTATATTTTACAAATGTCAGCATGGAAGAGCACCAACATGAACATGAATGTTCCGAAAAGGTGAGAGCATGGAATTAACAACGGAATCCTACGTGTGATATATTACATTTGCTAGATTCATTTTCAAACTTCAGAATATACAGCTCTAAGTAGACTACTATTGTTCATCATTGTTGTATCTGATATGCGTGTTTTCTTGGGTTGAACAAATAAATACACAAATTTAAATTGACACCAAGATGAAGAAAGCAATGCATATTCTAAGTTATGCACAACCCGGTCCGTGAAAACGATGCCCTATACGTGAAAACATCTCCATATGTCAACATAAGACTGCCTTTCAGTAACGGCTAGCCGATATATATGTACTGATGTTTGTCCGGTTGCATTAACAAATGAGTATGGGTCGGAACTGAGGATTGAAAAAAAAAGGTAATAAGCTTAATCTAATTCAAACACAATACGGGAGGCCCTATGAGGTTAACGTTAGTTATAACTTTGTCTAGTTACCACTTCTCTAAGGAAGTTTTGTAGATATATAATTAACTTTTAATATTAAAACAGAAATTTGTGCATACGCCTGGACTATCCGACCCAGCCATATCCCACCGGTGTATAGTCTTCCATGGTTTGCAGTTGCACTGATGGTATGGCTTGGATGGTCCATCCGTACGTATAACAGTTCTCTTTATAATCCTTCATTTTGATTGTGGGTATAGATAGATTAAGGGTGCATTTGGTAAGAGTTATGCTTATGTAACAAATTGCTATATGTTGTGACTTATATAAAAAAAAATGCTTGTGCAGCTTATGTAGCTTAAGTAATTAAGCTGTTTGGTTGCTTATTCAAACTGTTTATCTTGAGAATAATCTGTGAAAAGATACTATTTGGTGCTTCAACAAAACTACTTATGCTAGTACAAACTTAAAAAATACTTATGACTGCTTATGTTAATAAGCACTTCTGAGTTTAACCCCTTTGGAAAAACTTATAGCTTATTACATAAGTAGTTCAATAAACACTTTAATAAACCTTGTCAAACACACACTAGCAAGTATCCTCATTAATGCATCGACATTATTACTCCTGCGCCTAGCAAGCACCGTCCGCTCTGCCAAGCTCTCAGGGCAACTAATTCCATGATTGTGAAACCAATAACAGCAAAAGGTCAACAATTTTGAAACCTATTTCAAAATTTTACTCGATCGAGCCGCTTCAACAACAATTCTAGAACTTCCAACATTTTATGCTAAAAGAAAGACAGACTTTCACTTATTAAGAAAATAAGAAAGGATAAAGATGCATGAGAAGAAACCCGGTATTCTAGTTGACATTAATCAGTCGGAGAAGCCTTAGCAACTTAGCATCTCCTCGAAATGTAACAGGTGATTGCACTATTACTAGATGTGCAGATGTAAAAATAACTTGGAATAAAAAAATTAACATGAATGTAACAGGTGAATGAGTACGATGGTGTCATTGATGAGAGCTTGACACACATATACTGCGGTACACTTTGGTGTGCAAGCGAGAACATTTCGGCGAGTAGCCGACACAGAAAAGGTCATAGCCACTACGCGGGTGCTGCATATAGGCACGGTCAGCACACGGCCGAGTCGAACGAAGACGGAGGATTCACTTACACCGCTCGTGTTCGTGTGTGTGTGTGTATGTGTGCTGGTGACCGGGGCGGCAACGCCTGCAGCCTCCACCGCCGACACCGCGCGCATCAACAGCGACGCCCACACGTCATGCAGGGCCGTCAAACACCGGCCAACCACGTAAGGCCTCGTTCGGCTCCTACATGTTTCTGAGTGTATTGGCATGGTTTAAGTGGTATTGAATCCATAATAAGTTATTTATGGATTGATTACATTCCATTTCACTTCAATCCACCTCTTTCCCATATCATCCGAACGAGGCCTAATGGAGGACGTAATAACCGGGCGCGATATTTTTGCGGCTACTTTAGCCGTGCTAGCGCTGTAAGAACGGGTCATACCCATCCACTACCAATTCCGTTCTGAATTGAAGTTCAGCCGTCTTCAGGCAAGCATGTATACTATATACAGCCGCTTTTGTGTGTGTTCAAAAACGTTGAAGCACCCAATTAAAGACCGGCAACTAAAACTGACTAAGAAATGAAGGAAAACCTTTTCATTGCGCATAATCTGTATTGCGTCTGTGTACATGTACATTATACATCAGGGGAAAAAATAAAATTTTTAAAAATGTGCCACCTTTAAAGAAAAAAAAATCGAACCAGGAGTCGTCGTCCCATATTGGACACACAACTAATAATTAGGCAGCCACGTAATTACAGAAAACACCCAACTTTTTCAAATCAAAAGTTTGTGATGTTTTTCTGCAATAACGCGGTACACATACAACAACTCGCCAGCTAGGTAATATGACCACACACCCTCCAACAAAAAAATGTTCAGCAGGCTGCAAAAAATTTTGTTTCACTCCACACACGTATACTACTAGTGCTATACACCAGAGATCAGAGGCTACCAGCTAGTTACCGTGATTGATACGTAGACGGCCGTCGCTGTCAAGTAGCTAGGCGCCGGTCAGCGTTGCACAGTGATGAGCAGGCTGGAGTCCTCCTCGCCATGGGGCGCCGCAACCTTCACCGCGTCGTCGTCTTTCCCGACGCCTCCGTTCACATCGACGACGACGCCGGCGAGCACCTGCGCGAGCTCGGCCTGCTTGGCCCAGTCCGTGCGCGCGATGACGACGATCATGACGGCGACGCATGCGGCCTGCGCGGCGAGGAGGCCGAGCCAGAGGCCCTCGAACCCGCGGCCGGCCCAGAACGCGAGCGCGACGGCCACGGGCGTGCCGACGCCGTAGAAGGCGCCGAGGTTGATGCGCGCGCCGTCCTTGGGCCTCGCGCTGCCGCGGAGCACGCCGCAGCCCGTGGTCTGCGGGCAGTTTCCCAGCTCGCACAGGCCCAGGATGGGCAGCACGGAGGCCGTGAGCGCCAGGATGGCCGCGTCGGAGGTGAACATGCGCGCCCACGCGCCGCGCACGGAGACGGCGAACGCGAAGGAGGCCAGGCCCTGGGCCGCGCTGAGCGCGAGGCCCGCCCCCGCCGCGGCCCGCGCAGCCCAGGGGCGGTTCGCGCCCAACTCGTTGCTGACGCGCGTGGACACGCCGAAGCTTAGCGAAGAGGGGAAGATGTAGAGCAGGGAGGTGGTCTGGATGAGCACGCCCATGGACGCCACCGTGGCCTTGGGGTTCGGGAGCAGGCCGCAGAGCAGGATCATGATCTCGTACCACCACCACTCGAGGCACACGCTCGCGCAGCTCTCGATTGCCAGCTTCACCAGCCGCATCCACCCCGTCACGTCCTTGAACATGTTGTTGCGAGACAGCGTGAATCCGCCGGTGGACCGGTGTATGCCGGAGACGAAGACGTATGCGAGTAAAAGGAGCACGAGGTTGAGGTTGGCCAGGGCGGAGGCGAGCGCGACGCCTTCGATGCCGAGCCCGAGGACGGAGACGAGGAGGTAATTAACTGGGAGGTGGGCTGCCACGGTGAGCGCGGCACAGACCGTGATCGGGAGGTTGACGGACTGGGTGCGGAGGTAGATGCGTAACGGGTGGAGGAACGACTGGAAGAGCAAATCCGGGAGGCAGAAGAGAATGTAGCGCTGCGCGGCGGCGGAGATGGCCGGGTCCTGGCCGCACAGGAGAAGCAGCGGCTCCATGTGAGACCAGAGGAAGGCGACGGGGACCGACATGGCGAGGAGGAGGAGCACCGTGCGCTGCATGGTGGCGCCGACGAGGGGGAGGTTCCCGGCGCCCACGGCCTGCCCGCACACGGGCTCCATGCCCATGGCCAAACCGGACAGCAAGGAGTACCCGGTGATGTTGGCGAAGCCGATGGCCAGGGACCCGCCGGCGAGGGCGAGCTCGCCGAGCCGTCCGAGGAAAAGCATCGAGATCATCGGGCGGACGTAGAGGATCAGGCCCGTCATGATCATGGGCAATGAGAGACGGAGGATGGACGCGGCCTCACTCGCCGCGCCCTTGGTCAACGACGATGGCTTGTCGACCAAAACCGGCGGCGGATTGCGAGTTGTCACGGTCGTCGTCGTCGACTTGGGCACGACCACGACAGCGACGTCGTCCGGGGAGACGACGACGACCGAGCCGTCGCCGACGACTCCTCCAACGCCGCCGCCCTTGGCATTGCACCGGCACGGCAGCAGCCGCTGCCCAACGAGCGCCTCGCACATGACGTATATGTACGTGTGCGCGCAGCTTTTGGAGGGAAACCAAAGGGGAGTTCAAAAGCTAGCCAGGGGCTAAATTTATAGGCGGAAATGGATATGATCAGTCGATGGAAAAGAGAACGGGGATTAACAAGGATTCGGACGAAGCTGGATTTGTTTAGGCCGGAAGCGCTCGTCGTCTAGCCTCGTGCCGGTCTCCGCCGGCCAGAGGATCACCACGCAACGACGCACGAGGCTTTGTTCTATCGCGCGGCGCGTAGCTCGAGGACGCTTCTCGAACAGACGCGCGGCAGCTTGGTTGGATTTGGATCGCCCACGGGGTGTCTGTATGGAAGGGGACAAATCCAGCAGGAGAGACTGAGAGAGGCGAGGACGAATAGAGGATGAGGAGAAAAGGAGCAGAGAGGAGGGATGTATTTATACACAGGACAAAAGCCCTTGCATGAAACCCCATGACACTGTTGCCTAATTATGCGCTTTAATTACTATCGTGGACTTTTTGCACAATAGACTTATTCTACATTTCTTATCTGCAAAAATGTAGGTTGGGGTTCTTGAATTTGTTGTCGGGGTTAAAAAGACAGGAGAGGGGGGTGTTGCAAAATAGCTATTATATGCATGTTTCTTTGTTTTCATTGTTAAAATTCTCCTGATTATCATTCTGTCCCTTCAGTTTATTGAACTGTCCATAAACAATACGGGTTGAGAACTTCGAATTCTTTTGGGCTTTGATATATATATTGTACTAATCTATCCTTTGACTTCATGTGTTCCGTACCTCTCACAATGTTTTAAATAATATGACAGCATTTTATATCTGCCTCCATTTATTGGTCAAGAAAGAATATAAAAGGTATTCAAAGTAAATAGCTTGCTTGACATTTGAAGACTTTAATTTATACTCTCTCTGGATTTAAATTATTGACACAATTAACTTTTTTAGTTATGTTTGAATATTTGTCTTATTCAAAAAAATTAAAAATTTATCAGATATTTTGTTACAATTTGTTTTATCACTAAAGAAAGTTGAAACCTAACATATAATTTTGTATATTTAAACAAATATTTTGAATAAGATAAATGTTTAAATGTAGCTAAAAAAGTCAACTATGTCAACAATTAAAATCTGAAGGGAGTATATAAGTATAGATTTCAGGGGCATATCATTTGGGAAGACACAGGATCTTATAAAATGAAGAGAACAGGAAAGAAACATGATCATCCATGACATATATACCTAGTATTTACTTCATGGAAATTTGAAAAGAAATATATGTCACTTTGAATGTCACTGAAACCAGTAATTAGCTTGCTTGACTTTTGAAGAGTTCAATTTATATATAAAGTATAGTATTCAGGGGCATATCACTTGGCAAGACATAGGATCTTATAAAATGAAGAGAACGGGAAAGAAACATGATCATCCATGACATACCTAGTGTTAACTTCATGGAAATATTATGAAAATAAAGATATTTCACTTTGAATGTCACTGAAACCAGTAAATAGCTTGCTTGACATTTGAAGAGTTTAATTTATATCTAAGGATAGTATTCAGGCGCCTATCATTTGGGAAGAGACAGGATCTTATAAAATGAATAGAATGAGAAAGAAACATGATCATCCATGACATACCTAGTGTTAACTTCATGGAAGTATGAAAAGAAATATATGTCACTTTGAATGTCACTGAAACCAATAATTAGCTTGCTTGATTTTTGAAGAGTTTAATTTATATGTAAGGATAGTATCCAGGCGCATATCATTTGGGGAGAAACAGGATCTTATAAAATGAAGAGAACGGGAAAGAAACATGATCATCCATGACATATCTAGTGGTAACTTCATGGAATTAATATAAAAAACAGATATTTCACTTTGAATATCACTGAAACCAGTAAATGGGCAAATAAAATTGAGGTGGAAGTAGCCTAAATGGCATCCAATGCATTAATTTCTATACTTGGTATGTCATGGTCTCATGGAGTGTTTGAAATGACACTGTAACAAAAGGTGCCTTTACATTTTTTTAGGAGCCAAGAATATCATTTTTTAGATGAGTTCCGATGGGTGTCTATAAAACATTTTTATTTGAAGTGTTTTAAACATCGGCCTTGCCTATCATGCATGGTTGTTGAAGTATAAGACTGACTCCAACAACAAGAGCCAAATTAGAGAGGCAAAACCCTCATTTGGCTCGTGTATACAGTAGCGGAAGGGTGAGCCATTTCTTGCCGTCTCCAACAATAGGAGGCAGATGGAGAGCCATCTCTTGCTGTCCCCGTCAGTGTGTCTCCTCTGCTGGTTCATCGTCTCCATCATCGCTCAAGACTAGAGGTCGGCGCGGTGGCGGGGAAAGAGGAGAAGGTCAGCGTAGGGTGACGGGAAAGGAGGAGGAGACCGGTGCGGTGGCCGCGACTCTGAGCTTCACCCGCGCGCCTTCAGCATGTCATCGGCCAGCGCCGACTGCGGAGTCGTCGCCATCGTTCGAGCTGGTTGGGGGACGGCCACAGGCGACGACAGCAGGTGGTCGGGGAGAGGGAAGAAGGCAGGCAGACGCCGCAGGTGGCAGCGGGAGGTGGTCGGGGACCGGGAGGGAGCAAGAAGCAGGCGGGTGGGCGGCGGTGGGTGCTCACGGGTGGGGTTGGGCGTGGAGAGAGACAAGGCCGAGAAAATGCAATGGAGGGGAGAGCGAATCCAATTTTAGCTTCCCTCTCTCCTCCAATGCAAAATATGCATTGTCATTTGGCTCTCCTTGTTGGAGACGTTTTTGGATATGCACAGTAATTTTTTGAGAGGCAAAATGCATTTGGCTGCCCTTGTTGGAGTCAGTCTAAGCAAGCTCCCCATCTTTTCCCATCAATACGTGTCTAGGTGAGTTGGTCAATGCATAAAGCTTCAAACATGTTCTTATTCTGAGTCCATGGTAAAATATTTGATTACATGAAAAAAATATTGCTAAAGTTTCAACTATAAGTTTACCAATATCAATTTCAGTAAAGACCTGGCTCGTTTTTAGAAGTAAAAGATATATATTACTATAGTTTAATCTATAGGATTGTAACTCCAGGAATTTATTTTTACAGACTTGGCGTGGGATATAAGGGATAGTCAACTAATATTTTTTTGCATATTAGATTAACAGGTTTTAACAAATTGGGGGTGACAACAGTGGACATCACACCAAGTCCTTTTGAGGAACATTCAATCTAGATACTGAAATCCTACTGTGGATACTGAGTTTCAAAGCAATATACAAGTACGAACATGATCGAGTTATGCATCATAAATATTTATCTAATAATTCTAAGGAAATGTCAACTATTTCTTTGACCACAAGGTACGTAAAGAAAGTCAGCTAAACTCATTTTGTAATAGCGTCATAGCGTCTAGTAATCATACGTGCCATATATACGTAGGACCACTACGAGTAAACTGTTAGCTGACCACAGATATTAATGTATTTATGTGTCATGTGTCATGCAAACATGACTATTATGTTATCACCCACCACGTTAGAATCTACTAAGTATGTCTAGAAATATAAGCATTTTTTGATTTTTAGACATCACATTTGACCATCTATTTTATTGAAATAAGAATATAAAACATCAACAACTGTTTGCGCAACTGCTATGCATGTTGTTGATGCAACAGTACAGTCATTTAATTGCGTTCTCAAGTCGACGAATTTGAGCAACAGCTGTTGATGCAAATGTACGACTTGAGAACGCAGTTAAAACCTCAACGCCCGGCATTGACCTGCTTGCTGGTTTGACGCTCGTGTGATGCTTCCAGTCCCAACCTGAGCTGACCGTTGGTGATAGTACGGTCAGTCTTCCGTTTTTGCCAAAACCAAGAGGCTGAGAGCTTTCACCTGGCTGCTCACAACCGCCACGACCCGACCAAACGAGCTGAATCTTTCGCGCCCTTTTGACCATTCCGAGCTCTCAAGTCATGCTTCCCTGCCAACAAGCTAGCTAGTTATTAGCTGCTTATTTCTGAATGGACCTCACTGCTCCGGACTTGGTCAGGTGTGGTGTGCTCGCGCCATGGTCCATGGACACCTGTGACTTGGAGTCTTTGAGACGCACACTGATCCGGTTGTGTTGCACTAGCGCTGATGCCTACTGCTCTAAGTGCTCATCGTGCATGTCAACGTTCTAGATGGTGATTTAGTCGTGTTCACCTGGTATGAACAAATGAAGATACTGGATGGTCACTCTTTGTCAAAGAAAGAGATGGCTGGAAATGGCAGCAGTTGTTTCCCAGGAAGCAAACTGAAAGAGTTTTAGAAGTCCTTCATGAAGCATGAATAGTAGCCCAAAGATTGCAGGCGACTTGGCTGCTGCTCTTTGAATCTGGAGTGTTGTGCTCTCTCACTGGGGGAAAACTATGACAACGAGAAGACCTGTCCGGGAACGTGAAACATATGTTTAGCTGCACTATGGAAATGAGTAATGACCGAGTGCAATGCCAGCGTGCCGACGACATGCTTGCGATCGATAGCCATCGGTATGACCATGTATCCAGAAAAGTGCAGTCTTCCGACGAACAAAAGGATTCATGGAGATCCGGTTCACATGTGTTACTCTCTGCGTTCTCCAAAAATAATTATGGTTCAGGAAGCTGCTTTACAAAACTTCCAACGTTTTTTGCAAGTGGACTACCAACTCACTAAGAACTCAAAACCACTACACTGACGTAAGATATACAGATATTCTGCCTATAATTTTTCTAGTTAGGGTACACTCTACTTGATTTTATTTCCTCTGCTGCAATGAAGTAGACGGATCTCCCGTCTAAACCTTCATCACTGCTAAGCCCAAACTAAATCCAGTTAAACTTAACTTTACATATGTAATGATGAAGGATTACTTGTATGTAGCACTTAATCGCTCTTTCAAGTAGTCACCACTCTTGATAGGGGGAAACCTGTACAGGTGTTCAACTTTAAGTAAGAGAATCAACAGCGAATCAAACTGACCCATGTTAAAGCTGACCTCGGAGGATTTGCCTCATTGCAACAACTTTCAAAGCACCGCACCACAATATCAGGGTTTGGATCAAGAAACAAAGCAACCTGGTACATCAAAACAAAACTGTGTGAAACAAATGTATCATATCTCCTCACATAGAATGTCCTACAGTAATGGGAGCTCAAATTCTTTAGTACAGAATTCTGATTTCAGTAGTTAGGGAACTCACAGAATACCGCTCTTTACCAACCGCAACAACCTGATGCAGTGTAGATCTACAAGTAATGGCAGAAGCGCATAATAGTTATCCAAATTGGTATACAAGGTTTGTCTTTTCTAGAGATGAATTAGAAATACATGCATTAAAAAAATACCATGAAACAGAACAGCAAAGGAACCTTCACCGCAAAATTTTCAGCAAAGTACATCAAGTATCATAAAATGCCCATGATCTTACCTAAGAAGCATGTTTATGATGTTGATAAGACATAAGATAAAAATGAAATTATGGTGGAGGTGAGTTATCTTTCTTTTAGTCGAATACAGAAGGGGAAGCCCCTACTGTGATAGATAATTATATTAAACCAAAAGCAGCTGTAGACACAGAAGAAGCTCCTGAAACCTATACAGGTATAAGTCAAGCTATGCACACAAATCGATCCGGTTCAAAAAAAGCTTCTTGTTTTGTTTCACACATTTTGTGAGCTTGAAGCCTAGCCTCTGTTAAGCTACTATGCACCGACCAGTTATACCCAAAAGCCTAAACTGATGAGAAAGGGTGAGCAATTCACTTATGGTTCAACACTCCCCCTTCAGCTTATGCTTTTGGGTGCAACTGGTTGGTGCATAGTAGCTTAACATGGTATCAGGCCAGAAGTCTTGAGTTCAAGTCCTGGCGACCGCATTTCTGCTGCGTCGCTCCTATTTTCACGTTTGTGCCCCGAGGGAGCTACACGTGAGGGGGAGTGTTGAACCATAAGTGAATTGTCCACCCTTCCTCATCAGCTTAGGCTTTTGTTTGCCACTGGTCGGTGCATAGTAGCTTAACAGCCTCATCAACAAATTGACCTTTTCCAAGAACCAAAGATAGGCTGGCTTCTTTCAAAGATTAGATTGTTCTTTTCTTTCCTGATACCCCAAGCACCAATGACAAAAACTTCCATGAAGAAAATGTTGGGGAAATTCTTCCTAGCTTGAGTCATCATTTCAAAGAAGTTGATGCTCAGATTCCAGTGAATTCCAAGTTAACTTTTATCCTGTTCAGCTAAGTAGAATTGCCAGGAAGGGGGGAGTCACAGTTGTTACTGCAGTTTATGATGTTAACAAGATAGAAACATACTTACAGTTATCTGGTGTGATTCTTTTATTTACTAGTGCGGAGTTTCAATAAATGAAGACATTTGGGTGCCAGATCACCACAAAGGCACAGACAACTGTTGCTGCAGTAGAAAGCAGCTACCAGACAACCACAAAAGGGGCCAATGAAAAGCAATCAAAACTCAAAATTAAAGGATGATACCTGAAAAGACAATTAGTCCATCTTTCAAGCAAATCACCAATGTTAACAATAAGGGTTCTACAAGTAAACAAAATCAATGGTCAGATCACATCTTTCCTGCAAGAAATTATGCAAAAGAGACTGAAGCAGCGTTCTAGAGAGTTTAACATGAAAAAAAAAAGATTTGATTAATATATTCACTAGAGGGGGCACAGATTGTCAAATAACAAAAATATGTAAGTGACAAACAAAACATTTACCCATCAATGTGAGGAACATCTTCCCATACCTGTGGATGCCTATCCTTCTCCCTGCATATCTGTACATTCAAAATAGCATTAGAATCTTTCTTCAAGATAGGGTTCTCAACAGGCCCTAACTTTATTGAAGGCTATTTGCGAGCAAAAAGGTTTGATCCCTCGTGGCTAGGTGAAACTCAAACCACCAAGACAATTGGCCCCTTGCCTATTCTGAATAGCGTAATCTTGGATTATAAATACTAACAAAATGAACTGTCATTTCTATTTTACAAGAAACAGGAGGCATTGTTTCTTTTTTGGAAGCAAGAGGAAGTGATGAAATAAGTGATTTGCAGCTAAAGAAAACCAAACTGAAGGTGATGAACAAACATCGTGAAAAGGCATAGCATACCTGAAGGCCAGGAGTGCCATCTGTTGCTAGAAGGGTTATCATACCATAATCTGAATGAGCTGATGCACCATAGTTTCCGCGGTCAGATTCATTTACTTCACCTGTATTAAATTGATCAAATGGTATTTTACATTTTGATAAAAAACATTATATGTTACATAGTGACATAATATGAATAGCACCATAACAGAAACAAAAACATTAACTTTACTGAGACCAGCGGTTTCCAGAAAGAACTCACAACAGCAGCATGCATTTTGTCCTGATTATACCAACTTTCCACAACAAAATTAGATAATCTAAACAGCACAGTAAAGGAAGGGCAACACTGGTGCAGCAGTAGAGTCTTACCGCCTGTAACCGGAAGGTCCAGAGTTCGAGCCCCAGGCTCTGCACATTGCACAGTGTGCGGGAAAGGCTGTCCACTGACACCATTCCCCCAGACCCCTTGCAGTGCAGGAGCCCTAAGTCACCGGGAACTTGGAACTTGACCACGTTCCTCGTCCCGGGAACTTCGTTCCAAAATGTGGAACGGGAACTACGTGGGTCACCGTCCGGGTCACTGGTGGGAACTCGTCCCGGTGAAAAAGAAGGATTCTAGGGGAAAAAAAGATATTTCAGAGGAGAGGAGGATGAGGACTATCCATTTTCCTAGTCCCTATGCAAGAAGGTGGCCGCCAGCAAGCCATGTGTAGCTAGCTGTTCCAATAGCCCGTGTTACCTCATTCCCTTGTTTCAATAACTGTTCCAATAGTCATATGTAGCGAGCTATCGTTCCATTTTTTTTTTTTTGGTTCACGTTCCATGTTCCCAAATTAGCATTCTGAAGATGCATACCCCCAAACGTACCAGTTTTTAATAAGTTACGTACCACGTCCCATGTTCCCGTTCCTCGACCCTACCGTTCCGGGAACTTTGTGACTTAGCAGGAGCCGTAATGTTCCCGTTCCTCGACCCTACCGTTCCGGGAACTTTGTGACTTAGCAGGAGCCTACGGCTCTGGGATACGCCCTACACCCTAAACAGCACAGAAAAATAAAGGTACCCAGCAAGCTTTTATGCCATACATGGTTGTTGCGAGTAAGTTAAACACTATGATGTAAATTTTTACTAACAAAGTAACAAAGACAACTCAGTAGCAGTATTCAATAAAGTGGATGCCTAGTGCGCCTAGGTGCTGTGCACTGGGTCATCGAGTCACCTACATCAAGGGGCATCTGAACTTCAACTTTTTTATTTCCCAAATACAATTATTTACAGACACAATAAATGTAAATACGCTGAAGCCATGAAATAAATACCAGCAAGGACAAATTGATGAGAACAAGTGAACAGCAAAAGGCAACATCAAGATGCTCTCTAGGACAGCCCTATTCGTATCATTAGAATAAACAAACTTCTTTTTGGTATGATATAAATGGAAATACTGTAATGTAACCTGGGTAATGCAATAACCGAACAAATGCTGACGGGCAGTTTAATGCACCAATTTTGTGAAAGAATTCAGCATCTAGATCCAAACTCAGAGCAATTAGGGAGAGTATCCTTTCACCAACAGCCCTAATAGACAATAAGCATAGTGTTGGTTATTGAGATGAAAAGATCTATGTAACATATAAATCATCTACTAAAACTTACAAAGTAGTAGAATGGTATAGTTCCATCGTGTCCTTCCAAGACGGAAAGAGCTCTGCAGATGTATAAATATTTCTCATACTTGGAAAAATAAAACCAACAAAACTGGTCACATGAAGGATGTCCACACGAAACATGTGACAGTGTGGATAAGTACCTTCAGAAGGCCATCGGTTTAAATCAGGCCCAATGTAGAAACTCTCCTTGAGGTCTCCTGTATAGGTTATCATAATTCATAATGCAATTAGTGCTCGAACTTTATCATGACAAACATTAGAAATGTTAATGGTAAAGTCTATAAAATGTGTCAGTTTTTTCCAGCTACAGGCAGCGGATGTGGAAAATGGGTTATTTCCTTCTACAACTATCAAGAAGCGTGACATGGCCTACCAATGGAAGATCTCGTCACACTTACATATGTAGACCATAGGGTGTTCCCGGCTTAATTTCCTTTTAGCATATACTAAATCTAGAAGCATGACCTGCTGCAGACACAAACAGGCCGGTTGAAATAGGACCATGGTTTCTGGTTCAGTTCTTAAATATCAGAGCTAGTGGGTCGTTTCAATCAAATAAAACAAAGCAATGTTAATAAACACTGCCACTGTCAACAGCAAGCCCTTCAAAAACATTTCAATGTCCTATTGGTTAAACAATAATATTCCATGGGTAAGATACTCTAGTACTAACCGATCATGTGTCATTATTAATCTGTCATGTGGTACCAATAGGCAACAGCCGTCATAATTTAGAATTGCAACTTGAATCCAACACTCCAGCAGTGCATCTAAAAGCGCAAAGGAAAAGCCAGTCGCCTGACCAGCAGCCGAACCTGTGAATTCGGATGCGGCGTCGAGCTTCTCGGCGTAAGGCGGCGTGTACCCGCGGTGGTTGCTGCCCCTCCGCAGCGCCATCTTCCCATCCATCGCCTGCGGGAAGAAGCGCCGGCTCTCCGCGAACACCGCCTCCAGCAGGGCGCCGTCCACCCCGTGGTTGGACACGTAGAAGAACCCGTGCTCCACGCATGCCTGAAAAATAAGAAAAATCAAACGTGTTGTGCTGGTCGCCGCGCCCGCGAAGCGGAGAGCCGGAGACAATCGCAGGAAGTTTGGGATCGGGAGGGCTCACCTTCCGGACGGCGTCCGCGGCGGCGCGAACGTCGGGGGACGCGAGGTCCACCACGGGGAGGTCAACGCTACCGGCCATCTCCCTCCTCCCCAGCGTAATCGGAAGCTGCTGCTGCTGCTGCTGATCTGACCGCCGCCTCATCCCCGGGCGCGCTGCCTCTATGGGATGGGATGGGCTGAAGGAAACACCGCAGCTCTTGGTTTTTGATGGGCTGGTGGTTTATACTAAATATAGCCCAGCCCATCAGAAACCAACAGCTGCAGTTGAGAATTGGGGCTGACTCGTGTCGCCGGCGTCTCGGGAGCAGAAAACACAGTATCCGATCTCTCAAGACTCAACGTCGGCATTACAGTAACACGCAATCGAGACCATGAGAAGTGCTATCATCTCAGGTGTCAAGGTAGTGTTGTGACGACCAGTATTTTCTCCGACACTGTTTTCTTGTTGTTACTTCAGAACGGCCGAGAGACTCGACACTACTCGCTCGTCGGCGGCCGAGCCCGGTCTGATCCGATCACACTCATTGCTCACTGGTCACCATTCACTCCCTAGTCGGCGAAATGGGTCTGGATGAGGACCCCACTTGCTCAAGAGCTCTGTGCCTCTAAGCATGAGTACGGATCGCGTGCAGTCGCTAGTGCAATTACAAAATGGGACAATTGCCTCTCTGGCCCCAATATAAAGTCCAATTGTGCATTTGACTCTATTTTTAGGGTTTATATATTTGACCCCACGAATTCGTCGTCTGACCCTATTTCTCTGGTTCCGTTAGTGACATCTATTTTTGGACTTTAAAATAAATAAGAAAAAAAAATACTGAGAATGAGGAGACAAGGAAAAAGACCAAACTACTCTTTATTCTCTTATCCCCTCCTCTATTCTGGTGATGCAGGCGAGTGGGAGGTGCGGGCAAGTCAGGGTGGGCGATCGACCGAGTAGGGGGCGGGCGGCAGGCAGGTGCGGCGAGCCGAGTCTAGAGTGAGCAGGTGCGGGCGGGCGCCATCCGATTGAAGCGCGGGCAGGCGTGGCCGAGCAGGGGCGGGCGGCGGGCACGCGCGGCTGAGCAGGGGGCGGGCAGCGAGCAAGCGAAGCTGCGAGCTCGTAGCCGGGCGCCAGGCAGAAGCAGGGCGCGGAGGTGCAGGTGGTGTGGTGGTCCGTCGCACAGTAATAGGGGACCACTCTCTTGCAGCCAAACTCCGCGTACTGGCACGGCAGCTTCGCATCGAGCACAACGGCGTCCAGCTCGCGGAAGGAGGTGCCGATGCTGGCACTGCTGCACACCACGGCGCAAAGTACATTAAAATTATATTAAAAAGTGAGATCAATGGTACAAGGATAAAAGTGTCTTTTTACCCTATAATTAACACCGTCAAATGATATAACGGATCAGGGTCAATTCGGATTTTCATTTTGAAAAATCAGGGTCAAATACAAAAACCCTAAAAAAAAATAGGGTCAAATAACTAATAAGGCTACAAAACAGAGGGCCAGTTTTCTATTTGGCCCTTGCAAAATTAAGTAGTTGCACCCGTTGCTATCGGATACAAAACTAGCGGTCAAAGTTAGGGATGGTAATGGGTCAGGTTTGGGGTGGGTCGAGCAATCCCACATCCGTCCCGACATAGGTGTTGGGTCAAAATCCTGATCCGACCTCGTACCCACGGGTCGAAATCCTTGCCCATGCTCGTGTCCGTCGGGTATCAGGGCGGGTTTCGGGTAACTCATGGGTCGAAGATGAATCCGTCGCGACGGTTGGCGTACTTCATGCGTCGTGCATTAGAGCGGCGTGTGTCGTGCGCCATGCCCATGCGCTGGGGACTCGGGGCGGCGAGGACTGCTGGATGGGTGGCGGCATCGGGCGATGACGATTAGAGGCGATTGGGGGGCGTCGGTCGTCAAGGCGGCGACGATTGGTAGCGTCGGGGCGATGGCGATTGGGGGCAACAGTGATTGGCGGCGAGAACTGGCAATGGTGTCCGACGTGCGCGAGTGGTGATGGGGAGGGGGCACAGGAGACAGGATGAGGTCACGAGACAGGGCGCCTGGGCGCCTAGCGGTAGGTGGCGGCTGGAGCTTGGAGGAACCGAGGAAGGAGCCGGTTAGGGTTAGGGTAGGGATAGAGTTTTTGGCTTTTTGTTGTGGTGGCTTCTGCCTTTGTGGGCTAACTGGGTTGGGCTATATTTCGGATACCCGTCGGATCACCTATGGGTGGGGAGAAAACTCCGCCCCTAACCCACTCCGCTTCAGGGGCGGGCACGGGTGCCACCCATGGGCACAAATCACGCCCCATGTCCGGCCTCATCGGGTCGGGTACCTAGCGGGTACCCGAAACCCATCCCTGAATCGTCATTCCTAGTCAGAGTATCCATGCGCTGTAGCAGTAGATCATTGTTCAGATTTAATATTAAAGATTTACTATAACAATTGATCTTGATTGTGCATTGCAAAAAATTGAAGGGTCAGATTGTTTGCAGTCAATAACGTGTAGTCGCAATAGCAACAGCACTGGAGCCTGGTTCGAGTATATCCACTTATCCACTCCCCAGTGCAGCGTTAACATAAACAACACAACAAGACGCGTTGAGGACTCAGGCGACAACCTCCATGTATATTGGAAGATAACGATGCAGATTAATATGTACTACTATTTGTTGATTGCCCATAACGACTCTGTCAGCGAGGCAAACATCAGAACAGGCAACGAAAAAGCTTTTTTGTTTATCATGGCTTGCTTTACCTATGTTTTTTTCTGACAAACTTCGTGTTTGTATTCGAGCGAGCACGTCTCAATGACAAAACACTTCTAAAACAATGTGGATGACAAGGCTCTCAATAACAGAGTATGTGTTGCACTAAGAATGATTATCAACATGTTAGTCACTAAGTGTTATCTGGATGGTCTCACTTAGAACAAGCATGAGGCTAGTATCGTCTGCCTGTATAAGGGGACATCATGAGTGAAGGATATGGTTGACGTTCACTTAGATGCATGAGAGAGACAATAATAGCACCTTTGATTGACAACAATTGAGAAGCCAAACATACTAGATATGCGTCGCATCGATTAGAGCACCTGTAGTGGTCATTGTTTTTTAGAACGTGAGTATGAGATGCCGTTGAGAACATAGGACCCAAATATCATGAGTAACCTGGATTGAAGTTCTTGATACCCTGTAAAAAAGAATGAAACAGGAAAGCAACACATACATTGATGTCACCTCGCCTACCACATGCTTGCAAGTAGGCCTACGTGACTGCCACATGGGGGTTGAAGATCAGCGACTGTTGGCAGCACCGCTGAACCTAGCTAGACCTACGAGTATAGATGGCATCTGGGCCCCTCGGAAAGGCCTAACCTGGCACGCTTCCGGGAACGACCCGTTTAGGCACGGTCCGGTAAGGCATGCAGGTCCCTGCAGGCCGTGCTAAATCATGCTCCAGGCCTGGGGTGAAGCCCATGACACGGTCCAGAATGGCCAGCACCGTTGTTTGGCCCGTGAGCCCGGTGGCATGGTGGCTCGCTACGGGTTGTGGCGACCTAGAGGAAAGCGATGTCGTGTGGCGGCCGAGGAGGGAGAGGGCCACATCGGAGATCCGAAGCCGAGCATGGAGTGGCGGAGGGAGACACGGAGGCCGAAGCCGAGCACGGAGTGGCAGAGGGATAGTGCCACAGTAGTAGGCGGCGGCACGGCGCTAGGATTTTGGGGCTGCTGGGCGGGGAAATGAGGAGAGAGGTGTCGCATAAGAGAGGGAGAAGAGGAGAGAGGAGCCGTGCCGGAGAGGGAGAGCAGGAGAGAGGCACCGTGACGCGCTGGAGAGGGAGAGGGAGCGTTGGCGGGCGCTGATGGTGGCGCGATAGGGTTTCGCGGGGGAGGGAGCACCGTAGCAGGGAGCCAGGGAGGCAAGTGAGTGGGGGGGGGGGGGGGTTCCGACGCCTGGTGTTGAGAGGCTAGGTAAATAGGACGGGCTTCGACATTCGACAACCGAACTTTGATCTGCTTCGCTGGCCTATCGGGCCTATCGGACTGACATCCTTTTCGGGCCTTGTTACGTGTTCTGTTGTGAGACTGGGGTCGGCACGTGCCCAGTTACAATCGTGTCGGGCTTTGTTCAGGTCGTGCCAAAAGTCCTGGGTTTCATGCTGGGCCGGTTTTCATTGCCCAAATGCCCAGATATACCTACAAGCTCGCCTAAAGTTGGGGTACTGAATGAAGAAGATGTCAATGGAAATCATCACTGATCGAACTGTTGTAGTTGAGTTGTCGGCATGAGTGGGTTTGAGGTTGTCTTCTTCTGTGAGAAAGGGCGGCGAGAGCGTGGCTTGCTGCAGTCATAGGGGTGGAGCCGGCTTGGCGGAGGGAAAGGTGCAGGGGCAGGGACGACCGTCAAGGTGACTGTCCGGCCCAGCGGGGGCAGGAGCCACCTGCTTAGGCTTGGGGCAGGGTCGGAGCCGGTGATGGGGAGGAGGGGCCGTAGTGGAGACAACACATCCGAGGACTCTGTCATCAGATCCCGCACCGGGAGACGTGTATATATGGCATCAGGAGTCCAATCATCGGCATGACCGCTAGCGAAGGGGACAAGTGGTTATGGAGGACATGGGGGGGGGGGGGGGTCGGCGAGGTCGAATCTAGCAATCCCCTCATTAGATCTGGCGCGAAGATGCACAGATCTGGGAGCCTGTCAGACACCAGCGTTGATGATGGGAGCGAAGATGGAGTCAGCTGGTTGACAAGAGAACCTACAACTATTTTATTGGATCTCCCTTCCACAACCTGGAGCGCACCATAGAGGACACCAACGACAAGCAGAGGCTCGATGCAGGCGGCCATGGAGGTCTAACGGGAGGGAGGGAGAAGGCGGCACAAGGTCCACTTCAAACTGCTAAGCACTACTGGTACTAAGGCTAGTCCCAATGGAGGATTTTATTTTGTTGTTTACAAAGTGCTACATAAGCAACAAGGATGATTGAAACCATAGCTATAATGTATAGTTTCATTTTGTTGTTTCCTAGATAATACATTCAAGAGAGAACTGTCTTAGAAACAGTGTAGATATGGTTTTATCTAGATGAAATTTGTTCCTTCTCTTTTCTTATTAATTTCTTACCATATCATCTAAAATAATGACATGACATTCTATTTAATAAGAATGAAACCCCATTGGAAGTAACATAAGCACTATTGTTACTGCTAAAAGGCTGTGAAGAGAGGCTTCCTCTTCTGTCCACTGCCGGTGCAGCTGCCGGAGGAGAGGAAGGAGGGGGCCCCGGGGGTGTCGGCGGAAGGGAACCCTAGGCGAGCGCTTTCGTTGGAGAGTCCGGGTCCTGGTCTTTTCTTTCGGTAATGCTTAACTACTGGAATGTGTCTTGCTTCACCCATGTTAAGAGCTGCTTGTGCTTGCACGCCTCCACTCCAGTGCCGCCGCTTCACTCCAGGGGACGGATTGGGCCACGCAAGGCAATCTTCCCGTACCGATCTGCGGGCGAGGCCACATGCCTGCATCTCCCGGAACACACGAGTTTCGTGCTCGGCAACGAAAGCTCCCAAGAAAAAGGATCTCGTCACCGTTCCTCTTCCAGAGCGGCGCCACCTGCCTAAGCTATCGGTCACTACAGAACAACAACTGCACATAAAAGAAATAGAAACCGGCGAGAACGACGAATGCGTGATTAGATTCCGGAATCTTAGGTTGATGAAAACATTATGCACAAAACGAAAAAAGCATGTGCTTCTGCCACTGGCTAGAGTGTGAAACCATGCAGTGGATCAAAACAAAACGGAGCAGCCCTAAACTGCAAGTTGATACTACATTCGGCAAGAAAATTGCAAATTTTTAGAGATCTAAAGGACGAATTTCAGCGGATTTGGTTGTTTCTTCTTTGTGCAGCCTAGCACGCTGCTGCGTTGACAATTGTGTGCCTCCACAAAAAGACAGTGGTTACAGTCTGGACACTCGCAAATGTGGTCTCTCACAATAATGCTCAATGGCAGCCTTTTTTTATCGTGTGAGAGGAAAGAAAGCGGAAAACACACGGCTACTTTTGAATCATGGAGGATTGGAAGATTACATTTCTAAATGGTTTAGGCTAAAACAGAGAAGACGTTTTTAACATCTAAAAACCAAACCAGTAGGCGGCACACAGCGTCCTTTACCAAAATCAGATCCTCTGTTCAAACTGGTTAGTAGCTCATAAAGCTACCACTCCATAAAAATAAAAACATGTGACTGTAATCCTCATTCTTCGTAGCAGATTAAGATGATATCCACAACCGATCTTACATTCTGAAATCTTTTTTTTTGACCCGAGAACATTCTGAAATCTGAATGTCCATCTCAACAATCTGCTCTGTCTATCCATATTCTAGTACATGATCCATCTCTGCTTATCCATGATTCATTTGTGTTGAAAGCCACTAATAATCCACTATAATACACCAATGAGACCAGGCCTCTCACCTATGGGCAGTGAAGTGGGACCGGTGATAGCTCCAACAATGTACAACCGAAGTGTCCACCACTACTAGGTGTAAAGCCCCCCCCCCCCCCCCCCCCCCCCATAAAATAAACGGCAACCGCTGCTGACGCGGGGAAAGAACAAAGCACACACACCCGAGATTTTCAGTGGCATTACACTGAGGAACTGAGGACGAAGGAGAAGCCGGAGAAGATGCTGGTGGTGGACCTGGGCATATGGCTCATCCCGCTAACGCTCGTCTTCGTCCCATGCCGGCGGATCGTGCTCCTCCTGTCGAGGCTCGAGGATCTTCGCCGGAGTATGACGCGGCCGAGGCGGACCACGGCGGACGTCTGGGACCGCTTCGCCACCCTTAACTCCATGGCGTTCATGGTGTGACGGTACACATACGCCTCTGCTTTGTTCTTCTTCTCAGCCCCTTATTCGATCTCTGTTTCTTTTGGAGACCTCCATGTGTACAATAAACTCCAGTAGTGAGATGTAGATGACTGTTTATGACTCGCCGCGTGATGTATATATATATGGGAGAGAGAAGAAGCAGATCAAGCTTCAACATCTGACAGGCTTTCTTGAACTTGCTTTGATATTTACATATCGCTTCACTTTGTATACTTCCATGTCACCAAATAGAATTCCCTGCATGATCCTGCTATATATTTGACATAAAGAATAGTGTCTGTATAGGGTTTAATCACACTCGATCATCTGTCTCAAAAGAAAAGGAATAATTGGGCAAGATCCTGCTAATATCGAAAAGCATCATATGCACTATTAAAAATGATGGAACCCTGTTGTTGTGATTTGTGAAACAGATCATTGTACTGAAGGGGTTAGTCCTACTTTCTCTCTCTTACACCAACCCATACCGCTGGCAATATTTATTCTTGATGACTTATTACATTGGACGGTGTTGTCTTCCTTGTCCCCATAAACAAAGAGGTATAGTGATGTCATCGTTTAGGTGATAAGGTCCAGATCTAACAATAAGATGCACAACACACAAAGCGATGTCTGTACTCTGTACTAGATTATATGATCCTTCATCCTTCAACTCAAAATACAAGAAGCTCAGCGGCGTACTAAAAAAAATAAGGTCCATCCGTAACGGTAGTCTATGTTCATCTGTTCTGTCGATGCAATGAGGGGGCAACACTTGCAAACAGACGGTGCTAACTATAAAAACATGGAGTATCTGGTGTTGATGGTCATGTCTCTGAAAATAAATTTGACATGGACCTATGGAAAATCGACTATCAGCAACTTGATTCATTTGCAACCCAACTGTGGCTATCAGCATTCGATGTATAGTGGTGACTTATATCCAGGGGGAAGAAGGAGAATGACAGATGCTGCTGCAATCACTGGGCTACTAAAAATGGATATCCAACATTCGATTTAATGCTCCAAGTTCAGGCACCTCGTAGAATTAATCATAGTTCCTAATGAATTGTCTAACACTCTCGACGAAAACAGCTCTAACCCTGAATTTTGTGCTGTTCTGTTCTTTTTAAGAAAACAATCCAAATTTTGATGTTGGACATGTTTTTGCAAATTTGTCTTGTGGACCCAACAGATGATCTCCAAGCAAATACTGTGGATAAGGATTTGATATCAAATGTTCACCGAGTACAAACAACCAAGCATATAGTCTGCCTGAACTTTGTATCAATATGCTGGTTTTGCATACAAATTGTCTGTAGGGTCGAAAGCGAGCTGAGAGAGAAAAACATAAGCTAACTTCCGCATAACAGGCAATCAACAATCATAGTGGGCCTAACAATCAAGGAGACATTCTGTTCACCAACCTTTGCAGCACTTTTCTTTGAGGTACGGAGTTGTATGTATGTCATTTGATACTCGGAGGTTGGAAGCTGCATCTGAATTCTGCAATCTAAACAAACATCGTCTAAACATCTACACCAACAAAAAAAAATCGAAAGTAATCCACCTTCTCGCGGTATCATTTGATCCTAGACCAACCTAATAATCCAACTACAGGAGGAAATATTTGGATTTGATTTACCTTTGGTCCGGAATCGTATCAAATTGGTTCCTGAACCCTGCTGTGCTGCTTCGCCGCCGTCGCGACTCGCGAACAGTGGAAAGCGCTGACCTGAGCAGATCGTGGGCTGTGGGCCGAAGAGACGCCTGCCGATTTCAGTTAAACAGGTTCTAAGTGGGCTTCACCTCATTACCACATGGGCTGATCTGGCTCTGAGTAGGCTTCATCGCTCAGCCCGTCATTTCTCCCACAACAAAGCGCACTCCTACTGTAGTTTCAGTTTGATTCAATGATGTTAAATCAGAGAGTTGAAGAAAAGAACTATCTATACTCATTCTAATTGCGAAAAAGGCTAATTTCTCGTTACTCGATACGTTGTCTGTAGTTCATACTTTTAGCTTTATAGGCATATAAAAAAATTGGTTTTAGGCACCAAGCATAATCGACATGCAACAACTGAACACAAGTGATATTGTACAACTCAACTGGCATCAGGCGCGGAACAAGTGAGCAGGTGTCATGTCTGGTCTGCCACTGCATTACTAGGCGCATAAGAAGGAAGTAGCTAAGATTGTAGGAGCCTGACCTGCAAACCACCTGATGACTCCCGTCCCTGTTGGATCATCTGCACTCAAACACGCCTCCCCAGAATCACCTCCGTAGCATTGTCTGCATCAACAGTTCCAGGGAAAGCGATGCATGGCCTAAACGCCTAAACACCCTAATCGCAACGGCCCTGTTCCCCGTTGCGGTAGGAAGGGGGCCAATTACCAGCTGCTGATAAAACACAGCGATTACCTAGTCGGCATCGTGGACTGCCCATGAACACGAACTTGACGACAATGGCATGCTGGATGCGTAATCATTGACAGCGCGCGCGTGCGGGCGTGCCGGCACTGCTAACCTACGATTCGTCCGCATCATGCTCCAATAACTTGGTCACTCACCAGACAGCTCCCGGTACTGTCCAAGACACTTACAGTGATGATAAAATCAGAATGGCTGTGGCTCCAAGATGGATCAATTATTGAGTTTCACTACTCTCTGAATTTCATTGCACTTTTAGTTTCAGAGGCAAGAAGCTCGTTCCATTTTTTTTCTGGAAGATTGCATAGCAAAGCAGCTGCAGAAATAAACAGATGACAAAAATCATAGCCACAGTGCAGAAATGATGTTAACTGAACAATTATTATTGGCATGTAAGCACGGGATTAAAGAAATTTAGCCAGAGTTAGGAGCTAACGAACGAACTGAGGTACACACACACATTACAACTGCGATATGTTCAGTTCACATGAATACAAGTACTCTCTGCACTGCACTGACGCACCTCACTTCATAGAGACTATGAAACATGACGGGGATTTTTTTTTACAGGTTACGGCAAAAAGAACGGCTCACCACTAGGAAAGCAGCCTCGTTGCATGATCATTCATACCACTACTTTCTAACGAAGAGGCTGCGCAGCTTGCCGCGCTCCAGCTTCTCGAGCAGCTTCTTGGCGCCGGCGACGTCCTTCTCCGTGAGCTTCTTGAGATACCCGATGGCGCCGTGCGAGATCATGAGCTTCTTGCATCGCTTGCTCGCCGACAGCGACAGCAGGCATGAGATGGCGTACTTCTTGGCCGTGTTGTGCGGGCTCGGGTCCAGCAGCTGCACCAGGTTGGGCACGCTCTTCTCGTCCTTCTTGATGTCCCTCGCATTGGGCGGGTACCCCATCAGGCTCGCCACCGCCTGCGCCGCTGCCTCCCGCGCTCCGCTCGACTTGGCCTCCAGCAGCCGCACCAGCAGCGGGATGCACCCGTGCTCGCCCACCAGCCGCTTCATCTCCGCCGAGCTGGAGATCTTGCAGATGGCCGCCGCGGCCGCCTGCTGTGCGCCCACGGACCCGTCCCGGAGCACGTGGACGAGGCGCGGGAGCACGCACAGCGAGACCAGGCTGTCCGGCGAGACGGCGGTGACGAGGTTGCGGAGCGCCGCCACGGGAGACTCCTGCGGCAGCGGACCGTCGATGTAGGTGAGAAGGCTGCGGAGGCCGCCTTCGTTCACGACGGCGCGCCGCAGGTTGTCATTGCTGGAGGTGAGGTTCTGCAGGCACTCTGCGGCGTACTCTTTGGACCCGAGCACGACGCCGGAGTCCAGCAGGTTGATCATGACGCGCACCACGCCTTCCTCGGCCAGCGCCTGCCGGACCTCCGGCACCGCCGAGATGTTCTTGAGCGCGTCGGCCGCGGCGGACTGCGAGATGGAGTCCCCGGTCTGGCAGACGTCGATGAGCGGGCGGACGCCGCTGTGGCCGACGATTGCACGAGCAATGTCGGGCGACATGGACAGCCGCTGCAGCGTGATGACGGCCTTCTCCCTGCCGACGAGGCTGCCGGACTCGGCCAGCCGGATGAGCGGCGGCAACGCGCCTTCCGACATGAGCAAGCCCTCGCAGCTGCCGGACTCGGCAAGCAAGCACAGAACAGTGGCCGCCTTCTCCCTCACCTTCGGAGCCGTAGCCGTCAGCAGCTGAACCAGCGCGGCCACGTTGCCACGGCCGAGAGCCGAGAGCACGCTCTTCTCGTCCTCGTGCAGAGCATCAAGCAGCCCATCCACCGCCCGGTGCTTCGCCTCCGCGTGCCCGATCTGCAGCCTGGCAAGCAGCTCCCGCACGTCCGTCTGCGCGGCCGCGGCAGCAGCGCCCGCCTCCGCCGGGGCCGCCGGCACCGTCGCGTCGGACAGCACGCCGGTCTTCACGAGGAGCGCGCAGTCCCGGAGGTTGAGGTCCAGCTTCCCGGCGAGCGCGTCGAGGTCGCTCTGCATCTGCAGCTTCCCCGTCCTCGGCGGCTCGCGGCAACGCTCGCCGAGCTCGGAGGCCTCGGCCAGCGTGGCGGCCACCGACTGCAGCAGCTCCCGGCAGAGCGAATTCTTCGAGAAGCAGGGGTGGCTGGACAGGTCCGACAGGCACGGCGGCACCCGCTCCAGCCTCGCCGCGATGGCCTTCCACCGTCCACCGAAGCCTGTGGCCGAGCGCGCCGCGGCCAGGGCAGCGGGCACCAGTCCTCGCGCCCGCTCCAGCAGCTCCTCAGCCGTCGCGACGTCCCCGGCCGCCGCGGCCGGGCAGCTTTCCGAGCTCATTTCGTGGCGGTTGCAGTACCCAAGCTCGTGACCTCCTGCAGTACTCACACCAGAAGGATCAGTGCTTTGCTCACTCCTCAGTACAGAAGCTGACAAATCCTGGAAAGCAGAGCCGCGAAGAAGAAGCCAGAACCAGACAAGACGAAGGGATCGTCTAGTATTTTAAGTGAATACAAATCCAAGTTGAAAGCTACGGCAAACCATCTACCCCACCGAGCTACTAGTACTCACTCCGATCTTTTCTTGCTCTAACTGGACGATTGGTGTGTGAAATTGAAAGGCGTAAATGCAGTGATGATGACGAAACGTTTGAAATTATGAGCTGGTACGAAGGGCCTATCAAAATTCCAAAGCTTACATCACTATTTTTCGAAATTCAAATGAGACCTTTATCACTAGTTTCTAGTTTCCGTATGAGAAGCGTGGGTATTTCAAAATTTGACACGAGGGATGATGCTGACGCAGAAATGTCAAAGTGGCACCTGTTCTATAATGAGAGGTGCGGCCTGAGTACTACTGACTCGATTTATCTGAGGCCATGCAAAGCAAAGCAAATTTTGTAAGCGAGCGAAGGTTGGGAAATAGAAAATTAGCACTTCCTTTGCCTCATATTAATATTCTAGAAACTTGATTATGAGAGGACCGTGGTAGGTGCCCTCGTCTTAGACAAACGTGTGGTATAAAGCGAAAGCCGAATGTTTAAGACTGACCCTGCTTTGCAAAAGGAGCAAGATTTGTATGCTCAGAATTTTTCACACTACTTTCATGTATTCTAATCCAAAGATCTCGCGCTTTCTTCACACAAAAGAATCATGGCGGAATAATTACGCGGTAACGAGCGTATCGTAAACGAACCGAGTCCGCCTTTCGAAAGTTGCACGGAGTATAAAAAAACATAGCTACGACGCTTCCCACAAAGTTCAGGAAACCTACCACGCGTGCCAGACATCAGCAACGGGTTTAGGACCCATGACCCGAAAGTTAAACACACATGCTAGTGCGAAAAGGAGCGCGGGCCCACGTGTCATTGTGAGGGGCGCCTCGCACGCGCACTGCGTCACACAACACAGGGGTCGCCCTTTCCATGGCAACCACTTTTTGTCACGAATTAAAGGCCGTGTGGGCTCGTGGCAACTGGCGGGGTTGGTGCGGCCGTGTATGCGGCACACGAGAGCGGGCCCACGCCGTCATTGCTGGATTGGACCGCATCATCAGCGAATCAGCGACCCGGGAAAATTAACCGATCGAGGAGGCGACCGAGCCCAAGACATGGCGCCTCGATCCGAAACGAACGAGCTCGAGTCCGGTGTGCGCTGCGCAGGTGGCGCGGCCGCGTGCCCGGTTCTCTTCATCTCGAGCCGCATGCTGAATCGTTCGGGCCCACTGCTCATCGGGCAGTTTTGTCATTGACAGCCGCGCCGACGTGCCGTGCGGACGCCGGCGTTGGCGCCGGCCGCGAAGAGGGCTGGATTTTGGTGCTTTTCGGTGAATTGCTGCTTACGGAAATGCTAGGGAAAGGGATCCTTTGTGGTTGTTTAAAAAAAACACTAGGGTTCCAACTCTCTGCTTCTCCGAACAGAAGAACGAATCAACCCATTTCGACAAAATTCAAGAGATCTACTGCGCTAATCATGCGTTGCGAGGTGGCGAAAGCGAGGCTGAAGGCAGCAGCTAAGAGGAAAGCGTGGAAATCGGATGTTTAGCTTCGAAGCGTGCCTATGCCTACCAGAGCGCGAGAAATGAGAAGCAGAACTGCAGAAGGATCGAAGACACGGCTCGGATGTTACCTCTTTCCTGGCTCCCTCCAGTCTCGTCAGCGCACCCCGTCGCTCCTCCTCCTCCTTCGGCTACCCGTCCCGTCGTCCTCTTCCAGACGCCGATCGCGACGACGCAGACGCCAACCAGGACCAGAACAGCTACCGCTGCTGCCACCGAGACGGCAACCATTAAACGCTCATCAGATCGCGATGGATTGGGGAATCATTGCCGCAAGTACTCCAGCAGCGCGTGATTAGAGAGAGAGAGAAGGGAAGCGAATGTATTGCAGAATCATGGCCACGCAGCACTCACCACGGTGTCTGCTTCCTCTTGTAGTTGTAGCGTTCCCTCCCCCGACAGGCTCCTCTGATGCCGCGTCGCCGCCTCCCGGCGAGTCGTTGGGGTGGTTTCGGAATTTATTCCCGTGCTGGACTGGCTGGCAGGTACAGGCAGCTTCGACCGAGAGGTTTTGAATTCATGGCGAGGCGTGCCGTCGGATCGGGGTGGGCCCCCCGGGAACGGGCGGCGGGGATTGGGTGTTTGGCGGCTGCGGGATCCGACCGTTTGACGAGTTTCGATTTTGAAATGGAACACGGTTGAGGTAACTGGTGCTGAGGTGTTGCACGTCGCTGACGCTCGGTGACCCTTTTTACGGCTTTTCGCTGACATTCACTGCGGCTTGACTGAGACAGCGAAGGATTTTTTGAATTCATAGCTTGCCTTTTTTCCTGTACTGTGTGTACTCGTTTTCGAATTTGAGTTGCTTCAACATTTGATTTGAGAGGCTGGCTGACATCGTTTGAGAGACGAGGGGAGTGTGGTCCATCCGACGCGAATTTGTTCTTGCTCCCCAACGTTTACGTACGTACGTGTACACGTGATTCAAGGTGCCGACGAGCAAAATGTGAGTCGGAGATCTTGTTCTCAACGAGATTTTCGAATTGCTAATCGTCTGCTACGAAACAGTCCAACGGCGCCCGGGCAAAATATGGAGATTATGGGCACAAACGTTGGTACAGTTCCTGATCATTCTTTCCATTATTGCTAGAAGTCCACGCCAACATTTTCTCCCTGTCCCTCCCCTCTTTACGCACCACTTAAGTCCGAAGCAACGCATCACACATGTGAATGCGATGCAAGCAGGACATAAGTACATGACTCCCCACTGTTTCTTTGCTTGCAAACTCAACAAAAACTCCAACGAGCCAGCAGTCACACTCACACGGCAAACCAGAGTGACACAGAACAAGTTTACAGGCTGCATCAACCATGGGTGTGTTCGTTTCCACCCCTCTAATTTTTAGACATGTCTTATCGAATATTGTGATACTAATTAGGACTATTAAATATAGATTACTCATAAAACCCAACCCATAACCCTCCCTCTGAATGATGAGACAAATCTATTAAGACTAATTAGGTCATGATTAGATAATATGATGCTATAGTAAACATCTCTTAATGATAATTTAATTAAGCTTAATAAATTTATCACGTTGATGCGAATTCAACTCTGTAATTAGTTTTATATTTAATATATATTTAATAATCATATATAATATTTTAATGATTGATATGACCCACTAAAATTTAGACCCCATGAGGTACTTTCGTCAGTGAGCACTGTTATGCACGCCAGATGGTACTTTCGTTTGGTGTTAGAATCATATGATGAAATCAATATCAACCTTAGGAGCAGGATAACATCCCATTATTCCTAAAAGGAGGTTCAAAACTTTCAATACATCAGAAGTTTAACGCCAAGTGACAAAGACTTCACAAGAAACAAGAATGCATCTGCAGCAGAAATCATATCCAGCTCTTGCCTCTGGCACAAAGATGGAAAGGAATGGTTTGTGAGCTGTTTATGGCTGAAGGTATAATAGTTAAAGAGGCCCAAGGAAATCCTCTGTCACTGTGCTGAAGGGTCTAGCGAAGGTCTCTGCTTCTGCAGCTCAAGTACAGTAATATTCTGCTGTACAACCGTAATGTTCTCTTGAAGCCGAAGTCCTCAGCAGTAACAGATATCACCACAATGGATTCAATTGATTCTTTGACTAATAAATAGAATGAACAAAATTCCTTGTTATCCACCTACAAGATAAATAGAGACTTAAGGCAGTGTCATGATGTAGGTGCACATGTGTATTGAAAAAGAGTGCTAAAATTAAATTCCCCAAAAGGTCAAAACAGGCACAAGGAGGGTGTTCGTTTCCAAGTGCTAATAGGTTAAAGCTAAACTTTAGGCTAAAGTTTAGCACAAAGAAAATGAACATGTGTGCTAAAGTTTATCACAAGAGAGAAAAAGGGGCTAGGGTGGGGGGGGGGGGGGGGGGCTAAACTTTAGCACCCAAGAGGTGCTAAACTTTTAGTCCAAATTTTAGGTGCTTAAGTTTAGCACCTAAAGAAAACAAAAACCAAAATCGGGCTCTACGTTTCTATAGAGGAAGCTACTAGTTGTACCTCGTCTTGTATATGCCTTTACATCAAAATGGTCAGTTGAGTTGAGTTAAGATTTTACTCCCTTACTAGCTCAGGCCAACATTACAACCAGGTCAGTGTTCATCCTGGAAAACAAAGTGGTCCTTAACTCCTGAGAGATGATATCCAAGCATTCCGCTACAGCAAATGGCGACACTCAACTAAGTTTAGAATGCAACCATAAGTGAGTAAACCTTAATCCTTATCTAAGACATTCAATTCATTAGTACAGTAAATAAAGCATTCAAAAAGAGCAGTTGCAGTTAAAAGTTCTATGACTTGTGTGTTGCAGGGGGGAGCCAAAAAACTTTCTACAGACATGTACCCACTAGCAATAATTATACCCAACATTAAAGTACCAGAAGGCATTGCAACTACATGCCTTGCATATCAGGGACGTGTTATCATAAGGACTTAAGGAGCCACACAGATAAAATCATATCTCTGGAAGGAAGTGGAACGAAAATGCAGATTACATATTCATGCTGCCGTATGAAGCTATCGATTATTCACCTACTTCATTCCATGAGAATTTAAAGGGATAGTCAAACTTTTGGCAACACAACATCCATAAAAGTTAAGTATTCAAATGTGAAACTAGTGCTCAGATGATTTCTCAGCTCAAGCCTGGATAACAATTTCGACTGACACCACCTATAACTCACTCTACTTTATATTCCATCCAAGCAAGCTGGCAGGAGCATACAAGGATATACACCGAAATTGCAGGCATAGTTTGCTATGAACTAAATAGCTAAACAGGAGGTCACATACAAATAATTATAGTCGCCATAAGGAGTAAATTATTACTGAAATTTATATCTCATCAGAAAGCTGTAAATAAGTCTCAGAAACTAGTAGCACAGACTTGTTTCCCAAACTCTACAAATGATTGGTCTAAATTTTCATATTGAAACAAGACACATGCTGTATTCAATGCCTCGCAAAACATTAGAATTCCTACCATGTGAAAGGTAGTGTGCTTCAAGGTAACAGATATTCACTTAAGTTTTATTGAAAAAACATAGTTGGCCGATAAGAACTGTTATGGAATTATCCAATGATTTATTTCAACATCAGCACGTTCTAGTCACCACCAATTTATCTCAACAATCAAAATTCAAAAGAACTGCAGAGGCTTAGGCAACTGATAAAATGATAGATAAACTAAACAAAATCAAGACTTGTAGCAGTGTCTCAAGCCACTCAGCAAAGGTAAAAAAACATTCTATCTACAGTTAAATGTGTAATTATCGTTTTCATGGAAAGATGGCAGCAAATTGAAAACTAACTTCAGATAATAAATTCAGTACATCAAACTTCAACATTGCACTTAAAATTCTCTGTTTCATGTATGACAGATGTTAAACTATGTCTAATGCAACTTTAAAAAGTCACAACATTTCTTACTCAAAATCTCAGGGTAATTAGCCACTAGCCGACTACGTTATATGGCCTGCACTTGTTTGAATGATACACTGAAATCCAAGGGGCAGCCTTTGTGTATTCCAAATCCAATAGATATGCCAAGGTACATGTACAGGATGAACCAGGCATCAACATATTTGACCATACCCATTTAATAAGATGCCTATTTCGTTTCAACCAGTGAAACTCCCAACGAAAAAAAAAATGATTCTGCCTATCAGTCTCTTCAACTGCAACATGTTAGATCACATCTTCCTTGTCCATGTTGCCACGAAGTCATTTCAAAACTTGGTTGGACATGCGAACCTATTACAAGCACCCCAGGCCCTCTGGATCCATTTTTCCAGTACTGCCCTCAGTTTCCTCAAGAAATAATTTTCCTTAATAAAAGGTAGCACCCAATGCTCCAAACCCGCAGCATTTCTGTTAAAAAATGGTAATCTCACATTTGCCTGAACTTGAAATCTCTACAGTAAACGCATCGATCTGAAAGAAAAAAAGTAACTGAGTGCATATGCCTATAACTGGAAACAAGTAACTCTGTGTATATTGCTATGTGACACTGGATGTTTTGATTGCTGAAAATAACAAAAAGCCTTCTGAAGATATAAGAATACCTTTGGTATATTTGAGCTAGGACTGCTGAAATTTATTTGCAATTGTTCTTATCCAAATCCTATCTTTCTCACTATATGCATAATTTGCATTGGAGGCCAACAAGATGACACCTTCAGTTTTTGTTTCACCATTAGCAGGATCAAGACTGCTCAAAACAGGTTGAACTAAAACAGAAAGAACCCCATCTGGCAGAATATTCCCAAGACGGGCATCTGATCAAAGTACCACGGTTAGTACAGGACAAGGGAGATTTACATCAAATACTTAAACAAGGAGATAGGGCAGCATTCTGAAAATCTCATCGCAAGCTAATCATCAGGACAGAAGTACCACAATATTGCTTGACAAGGTAGATATCAGTATGTGACTCTTATTCCTAAGATGCAGAGCTAACTTTGTAGTTACCACGAATCTGGCATGATAATAAAAAAAATAATAAAAAAAAAAAAAAAAAAAAAACTGGGTACATCTCTGCAGAATATTATAATATGGATACGCTTGCCCAAATATTATAAAAGCAATGGGCCGAAACTTATTCCTAGCAGATAACATGAGACTATGTCCAGATCAACAAGAGCAGCAAACGCACCTGAAAAATTAGGCAAATACAAAGCCTCCTTTAGATCAGTAAATCCAATTTCGAGCACCTGATTTTTGAACCACTCGGTCATGGCATACTTCGAAGTATCTGCAGGTGGATCCCAGTATCCTCGTACGCATAACATGTTCCCAATAACTATGAGCTAGGAAAAAGCAAAGGGAAGATGATAAGTCTAACAAGCATAAAAAAAATCTGATTCTTCATAATAAGTTTCACACAAGAACTGCAAAATATGCTACACAAGTAGGCAATAACAAACCATCCAGAACTACTACCACAAAGATTTTACCATTGCTACAATAACTCCTAATGGGATATAATTTTTACTCAGGATACAAGAGAAAAGAAGAAAGTGTTCCGCATATTAGAGTCGCAGTCCTCAAGTTTAATCTGTATGACCGGTATCAAACTGAAAACATACCACAGAAGTTGTGTTTGTATTTCGCAGCAGGACATAGGACGCCCATGCCATGTCCTCCTTCTGTTGCGCTGATAGGTTCTCGGACATTACAAACACCTGCCTGCTCCCCTCTGGCAACGGCACACGGCTGGCAGCATCAGCGCCCTGCAACACCCCAAAATTGCAACCGCAGAATATTTTAATTTCCACAACCGCATTGCAATACCATTACATGATATCCATAAAGATGTGATGAAAGAATCATCTCCTTCCCACCTCTAGGAACCTCCCGAGGAACGGCAGCGTCGCCGAGAACGCGGCCAGGCACAGACCCAGAGCCTCGGACCTCTGCGAGTTCGCACAACCAGTTATTAGGCGCGTCGGTTACAGTGAGGGAAGGACGGGCGGCGGGTGGTGCGGGGAATGACAAGGACCGACGAGCTGCGCGGGCGTTGGGGACGGGGAGACGAAGTGGTTGAGGAGGACCAGTGCGCCGAAGCCGATGCCTAGCCATCGCGGGAGGTACGACTCGTCCAGCCCCGGAATCCCTGCGTATCAGACGGAGTCACGGTTAGAGCAGCCATACCAGCGCGGCGGCGGGAGAGCGTGAGGCGGAGGGGGACGAGGTACCGAGGGTGAAGCGGAGGACGGAGAGGTTGACTTGCTGCTGCTGAGAAGGGTCGGAATTGGAGGCGCGGATGCGGGTGCGAGGATAGAGGGGGCGGAAGAGGGAACCGGGTTTGGTCGCCGGCGCCGGGCGCGGGAGGAGGCGGGCCGTGGCGATGGGGAAAGGGTGAGAATGGAGCGGCGGTGCGCGGGCGAGAAGAGGCATGGCGCGGCGAACCGGATTGGTGTGGTGGTCGTCGTCGCCGCGTGCTCCTGTTGTCTCGGGCGGGTCCACGTTGTTATTCTTGCCTTGGGCCGTCTGCATCGCCACAGGTACGGCTGGCACATCAGCCCATTTGCCGTGCTCAGTCGAGCGAACCCGGCCCAGACAAAAAACACCAGCCTCCGACGAAAAAATTCTACTAGTACTAGTCGCTAAACAGCCTAACCAGCAGTCAAATGAAAACCGACAACGCACGCAATCTCAAAAAAAAAAAACGCAGTAAGAGTTAGAAATTTCTTCGAACCATGCTGCTGGTGCAGTGCTGCCCAATTACTTTTCCCGGTCAAAAGCGCCGTCGCGTCTGTCAGTCTTGCATTTGAGCGTTCTAGGGAAGATGATCTCTTGCCAGGATCTCAGGGAACACGCCTTCCCATCCGCGGTAGTCAATCAGCGCACCGCGGTAAACAACGCAAGAAAAGTTCTGGCGTTGATCGCTGTGAACAAATTTTTCCTGGTTGCTGATAGGAGCTGACGGTGAGAGCACTAATCTGAAGATGACCGAGTCGTCTTCAAAGAAAAAAAAAACGAGCGCCCAGTGAGACGCATCATGCCGTAGCCGCGCTGTAGCGTTTTGCCTGACGACACGAGAAAGCATGCTCCCGCTGAGATCCTCGTCGAAAGAAGAAGGGGACCAAGCCGGGACATATTCATGGCGGTATCGGCATAATACAGGTCGGCCACAAGAACGGCAGGGGCGAAACGAACCCGTCCAATCCTTGGGCGCACTGAAAGCTGGTTGGTGCGCCAGACGAGAACTGGGAGCGGCATTGGATCCCATTGGTTTCCTTGAGCGCTGGCACGGTGGAGTCCACTCGAACGCATCATGGCCCCAGGTGGGATAAGATCCTGACGAGCGTTGGAGAGATATTTTAATCCGCATTATAAAAAATCGATCGGACAGGGAGTTGCACGCCCGCATTTCAGTGCAAGATGCGGTGTTTGCTTCTAAAAGCAGGTAATAGACCAAGTAATATGCATTTTTCTTTGTGTACTACTCCTACTATGTATTACAAATAATATGGCAGATTTTTCTTTGTGTACAATATAAACAAAGAATATGGCAGATTGGCAGATGGTGCTGATGACGATTGACGATGATATGGCTATCGACTTGCGAGGTGTAAGTGGCGGCATGTGAGTGCTGAACAGTCTGAAATCATACGCAAACATGCAAATGTTCCAGATCGAAACAACAGCCAACAAGCACTGTCGCCCACAGATCCATTCAAGTTATCACCCGGCTGGTCATGCTACATAGAAGTACAACTTTGCCTAAGGCCCTTGCCCTCGATGTGCCATCAGCCATCCTTTGAATCTACCGAATTAGCAAGCAGGCCATTCATGTATCAACCTACCAACATCAACTTCTTTCATGCCTGCCACAACTAAGAGGAGGAAATATGAACAGCCCTCTTTACAATATATCACTCCCGATTCAACATTCAAATTTTCATCAGAAGAAAGTTCAGCAATCTCAAAATCTTTTAGACAGATGAATTCATCACCAAAGTTCATCTAACAACACATATTAGCAGTATAAATAAACTTAGGATAAAATCAGCAGCAGAAGAAATATATGTCAGGAGAAAATAATATTTTGGATCAAACTTCAAAAAGGTTTCTCAATAGCTGAATGTTCATACTACATCGAAGGGTAAAAGGACCCCAGAAAAGGACAGACAAAGAGCCTCAGGTTTCTGACCATGCTAACATTTTTCATGAGTTCAGTATATTTCACCGATTGCTCAAAGTACTCAGCTCTCAAGGGAAAAAAAAAAACAACCCTAGGAAAGGACTGACAAAGCATTCTTATGCCACTGATCACACAAAATTTGAAGTCTACAATCATATACACTTTCCTCCGATGCACTTATAGCCCAAATTAAAAATAGGATTAGGCTGCAAGCTGCATTGGTCTAACATCCTAATGTAAGTACCTCTGCGTCATCTACATTCTCTTTTCTTGGACCTGACCACCCTCTCTTGCTGAAGGGATCCCTTTGGATAAATGAGAACAGAATCAACACACAGACCACCTTTGGTGTGTGTACAATCAATCTGCGCCATCGAGAACTTCAGCTTCATTGGCTTGTCAGGTTTTGAGGCCACAAAATCACCTGCATGATACAAGACCCAGCTTCCAGGCTCCTCAAGGTAGCACTGAGATAACATATGCTGGCCATCGGAGGTTGAGAGCTGGAAGCGAACAGGCTTCTTGTCCCAACCATGGATGTGCTCTGAGCTACAAAGGCGCCGGCCAAATCGTTTATAGAACTTTCCAAGATGGACCCTAAAGTACAAGATATAGGTCCCAACAGGAAAGCAGAAATCGACTTCCCCAACCACCTCAAACCACCAAATTTGTTGAAGGTAAGCCACAGACTGGAATCTGCATGACAAAATCCGGCAGATTTAGATCAGAATGCCTTATCAATATCAACTATCGTTATGAGGACATATGAATCAAACTCAATTATGTGTCAGAGCAAATGACATTATTTAATCAACTGAATTATAAAGTACATAACAGTTTGTTGAAGAAATTAACGAACAAGTCAACACATCTGTGGTGTTTCACTTTAAAACATGAGAAAAGGAATGTGATATATCTGGTTTTAGAGCAAAAAAATCTACTTTACAAGGTTAGAACATATAGAAACAAGTGTTAATGAAGAATTAAGGAACGAGTCAATCACACCATGAGATATTTTTCTTCAGCTCTTATCCAGTGAAGTCATGCCACCGTATCATCTTTGAGAAAAACTACACAAATTAAACAAATGGAAATTTACTAAATATGATATAGAAGTCGTATTCACCTTGATTCTGAAGTTGGCATGTGTTGCCAATATCTTCTATCATCGATCCCAGTTATCACCAGTGCTTTGGAGGATAAAGCCATACAAATCTGACCTTTGTTTTTGTCCAGCCAGAACTCCTACAGTTATACCAAAAAAAAAAATACAAATTCAGTGAACCTGTACGTTTCCTATACGATGATGCTAAGAATACTGCTCATGTAGACTGTAGTACCGAATTTCTGCCTCTAATTTCAGCAGAAGCTTGGCTCCCTAAACAATAAATTAACCGAACTAATGCTTCAGGCGTCAATTCAAGGAATTTGGATCACAATCCTCCAAGAATCGCTCATAAAATTTCAGCGCTGGGCCTAAAAAAAACAAGGAAGCCGTGTGTGTGGAAGCAACAGGACAAGAATTCAATTCACCTTTGTGCCGTCACCGAAAGGCACAGGCCTGGCGAGCCTCGCGTAGATCTCCTTCTTCCCGGCACGCCTCCGCCTCCGCTTGCCCTCCTCGCCAGACCCGACGAACTCCATCAGGTACCGGTAGTTCTCCGGCAGCTTGGCCTCCCACACGAAGTCCGCCCCCGCCGCGCCGCGGAACGCGTGGTTGAGCCGCGCGAGCCGGCAGATCTCCGGCGGGTCGAGCCGGAGCAGCACCTCGGCGGCGCAGAGTTCCGGCAGGTCGCCCAGGCCCACAGCAGCAGGCCCCACCGCCGCGGCGCCGCCGTCCACCCCAAGCAGGACCGAGACCCAGGCCCCCATGCCCCCGCTTTTCCTCCAGTCGCAACGATGTTTCGCCGCCCGCAACCTCCTTGTAGATGAAACCGAATCAACCGTCCCCGCGAACTCGATCCCCCGTCGACCTCCTCGCCGCGCTGCACCTGATTCCGCCGCTCCACTTCCTCCAACCGCAACCGGGGAGCTTCCGCCGACGGACAGCGCCGAATGGGAATCGCCCGGGAAATCACTTGAACTCGTGCGGTCCGCGAGATTAAAACGCTAGGTTCGGCGGTGGGGAAGAGGCGAGGATTATAAAGAGGCAAGGCGGAGACGCCGAAATAGACGAAGGGAACTGCGGTCGTTAATGGCAGTGGATATGGCTTTTTTCTCAAATCCACGCCATCTGATCTTCCTTTAATTACAATCCGCTCCTTCCACAGGGACCTTTCCGCAACCATGTGACTCGATGCAGACATATCCCAGGTGCTTTTCTGCAATATTAGCAGTGCGCCCGTCTAGGATTTTCTCGTTAATGGTAAACAGATTGGATTAGTGGGCCGCCGTCGGTACCACGTACAGCTGGACACGGTCCATGCACCCGGTGAGTGTCTGGCGCCTACGACTCCACGCGTCGGCGGTCGGGTCCATGCACCGTGACCCGTGCGGTAGGTGCAGGGACCAGTTCTGGGGAGAGGCCGTATCGCCTAGAGACTTCCGCAATTGCCCCCGCGCGCGGCACGGCATGCGGACGGACAGTGCATGACAGGCTGGAAAACCCAAGCGCCATATCCTCTCCTCCCTCTTTAAAGTTTAACCGAAAACCAGCTGCATTTTCTAAAAATAAAAGCTCGTTACCATAATTAAGGAAAACACCGGGATAAAATCCAGGAGCGGATAATGTGGATGGGGAAAGTACGCGTGGCGTACGGCGCTTGAACCCGGTCCCATCGGACGGCCGGTCAGTCTGTCACGGAACGGTGCGCGTACGTACATGCGTGCGTGCGTGCACGCTCCGGGGCTGGCTGTTTGGCCGTGACGGTCTGATGGTTTCGAGACGGGTCGGTCCCATCCCAAACGACGCGCCGACCAGTCTCTGTGTGCCTCATCTTTGTTTATGCCGGGGCGCTGTTCATCTGATTGATTCTTTCCGGATTTTGTACTAATCACCATTTGTGTTGTACGGTAGTAGTATTTCACTGCTGCTCGCACAGACTTCGTGTGGAAGTATTTGCAAATGGACCTCACACCTCAGTGCTGAACGTGGCTGGGGAGAAGGTGCATGCTTTGCAAGTAGCAAGTTGCAATCTCGCTTTTGTATAGCAAATATCAAATACGCGTATCCTCCAATTAGTGGTACGCAGTCGGGTAAAGCGAGATGACACCGCTCCCATTCACGTTGTTTTCGTCCAAATCAAACGATTATTATTAGGTATGAGGAGATTACCACGGAACCAATCATCTGTAGTTTCGACGAACGCCAGCCGCTGCGAGCAGCTACCACCGTAGTATACGTACGTTGCTTTCAGTCGCGCGACAGTCAAGTGAAGAAGTGATGACGCCGCCTAACACGGCGACCTAACCCTGATCTTAGGATTCCACTCACGCACACGACCTCCCGCCGTGATCTCGCCGGATCACCTGCGCCGCGGAAAGTGAGACACGACAAACTACTGTTAATCTGACGCTCCCGCTACGAGACTATACATTAATCAAGCCTCTGACGTGCCGCGGAGTGGTCGGCACACGTAGCAGGAAAAATCTTTTTTCCAAAATTTTGTTGGCGCCTGTCTGCCGCATGATGCCGCACCGTGCACTGTCGGCACGCGCATAGTGCGATCGAGAGTGAGCCGTTCCCGGCCAGCGACGGGCGGGACACGCAACGGAACGGAACGGAACAGGGGAGACGTGACAGGCTCGGGATTCGTCTTTGCTCGTCTCGAAGCATCTGAACACCGGACGGCACTTTCGGTCACTTTCGGTCCAGGATGATTAGTTATCTTTCCTACGTTTGATTGATCGATCGAGCTCGACGGCCATAATAAGCTGCTGATGTTAATTGCCCGTTTCCGTTCTATTGGAACCCACCCAAATCTCCGGCCGAAGGTAGAAAGGGAGAAGATTTATTGTACAAATTGAGTGAAAAAGGCATATTAAACGTGTAGATATCACGTTGGATGTGAGCGCGTCATACACGTCCATGGCGTGGTGACGTGTACCTCCGAGATGAATGATTTGGGTCGTACGTGGAGCGCGCGACGGCGGCGTGTAGCAGCACGTGGAACGTCACGACTAGAAGTCGTGCACCACTTCAATTTCTCCGTGTCGAGCGTGCACATGCGCATGGTCGACATTATTAACTAAACATTCAGAGAACGGAACGCTAGCAGTAATATATGCTCCAACATTAACCAGCTCAAACTGAAGCAAAGAAGTCACCTTGCATGACCGGGCGACCAGCCACATGCCGTCCCCACGTTTGCAACAAAATGCCAAAGGGAACACTTCTGGGGTTCGAAGATTAAACGGAGACCAGACCAGCTGAGCTTTCCCGGTACAACTCGCTCTCGCCACGCGCTAATGTCTCACTCGACAGTAGGGCCGGGTCCCTGCACGAGAAGATAGAGCCGCCGCCGCCGCTGCCGCGACAAATATCCCGGCCCAGAAGTCCAGCACCAGCACCGTGCACGCAGCTGAGGCGTGGATCCGAGTCAGCACACGCGCGCGGCCCGCGGAACCGCGAGACGTGGCGGCTGGCGACCGGCCGGCGGGCCGGGGCCGCGGTATTTGGTGAGCTCCTTTATTACTTTTTTCTTTTCTTTTGAAATGGTATTCGGCGGAGCTGCAGTAGTGTGAATACGATTGTTGTGGAGGGATTAGGTAATGACCCTCGCGGTGTCTTTGTTTTAATCTAGGGTGTGGCTTTCCAGAAGTCGACCGTGTCCCTTTTGGTGCTCCTGCTGCGCTGGTGTTAGCCTTTTCTTTAGATGGTGACTTGGACAGATCGAGAAATGCGAGGTTCCTAAAGGAAGTACTACTAGTGAAAGAATTTTCAGGCGCGTATGCTGGCTTGATGAGCTAGCGATGGTAATTATGACTAGTCAATATCATGCTAGTAAGGTCAGTTTTAATGTATAATTTTATTTTATATTTTTTAAGAGTGTTATATCAAATTAAAGATTTAGTTTGATATATAAAATAGTCTCTTTTAATGCATAGTTTTATCTCACAATTTTATATATAAGTTATAGCATTAAATTAATATCTATTTGTTATATTAAAATTGATCAAAATATGTTGGGATGAAACTTTAGTTTCTCAATAAAAGTTTCAATGAAGTTTCATACCTATGAAACCGTGTCAAATGAGTTTCATCCTTATAAAATCTATTTACCTAATTTCATATTAATTACTACATCACGTTATCTATTTTACTTATATAGTACCTCATTTATGTTGATGAAACCTCTACTCTACTAAGATTAGCCTAATAACCTCGAAGACAGGCTCTCCAATAGTCCAATAATTTTAACTGATTCCGGGCAAGTGGTCGGGCTCATGTGCCCATCGGGGCGGTGGAAATTGACTCGTTGACCGTTGAAACCGCTGAATTTTCTGCCGGCAGCAGCTTTAATTTGGCGTGGTCACTATCCGACGAACTAGCCCGTTTTGTAGAACCTCCGTACGATGCAAACGACTTTGATTTGCGAGATCATCACGTTGTCATGTGACTCAGCTCCAGCACCTGCGTCTAGCGAATCTTAGAAACCAGTTGGACTCTCATAATGTTCCCGTGTGCGGGTTCCGTTTGCTTAGTCGAGCCAAGTAGGCCAGGGTGCACCACCATTTCGAGCAACTCCATCCAATAATGATCTTAATAAATGTTGCTTAATGAGGATTTTTGTGCTTAAAAAATAATGCGCCTGCAAATTGGGAACTTGGCGCGTATTGAGAACTGCTTGAGACAAGAATTAGAGTTTGGATGATACGCTCTTCTTCATATTAGTTCATACATCTCTATGCTGCTCCAATCAGGTCGTTCCTGCATTCATCGATGCTTACGAGCACAATTTGTTCGTACTCGAGTAGCGATAGTGATTCTGTGAGGGTGACAGGTTGAAATCAGAATTCGAATTGATTACCGCTACGTAACTGAATAGACATGCGAATCGCTCAAATAATTAGAAAGATTAATAATCTGCAATTTCGTAAGTATACCAAGATGTAAATCCCCACAACACAAGCTCGACAAACGTCTGCATCAAGCCGTATGTTTGGAAGGCGACATCCCAAAATTTCAGATAGTTCCACCATTCTGATCATGACTCATGAGGTTAAGAAATTAAAATCTAGGGTGATCAAACTGCGCACAAGTGATGCAATGATGCTCGATGAGTCGGATCTGGATGCTCTGCAAAGCCCGTAGTACATTACAAGTGGAGAATCTTTTAGGATCCCAGCTTCAACTTTAACTAGTCCTAGCGGAATATCTTGTAGGCTACGAGTGGCTCGGTGCGGCTCGACGTGAATCCCACGCCGACATCTCGCGCGAAGCACCATCCTGTTTTCAAAAAAGAATCTCCGGCGGAACTAGTGCTGCCAGAGCTCAAAGTTCCTGGTGCCGGCCAGATTCGCGATATCATATGTTGCGGCCTGCTCGTAACCATCCATCGATTATCTTGCGATACTTCTGGGCTATCACGGTCCTTTTGTCACTTCTGATGATATAGCGTGGGGTGAACGAACGAACGAACATCACCGCCGCGGATCTTTACGACGTGAAGGTGATGATAGAAAGTGACAGCCCGCGCTGCTGCTATTCACCATTGAAGGTGTTGTACTGTACTGTTCCGGACAGAGACAGACTGGTCATGCCTGAATGGCTCCCGTCCGTACGGTGCCATGGCCCGGATTCGTGAGCTTATCACGTTATCATGTGACTCAGCTCCAGCACTGGCAAGCGTTAGCATCCAGTGGAACGTGGAGCCCATGTTGGCCCCGTCATCCCAGCATCCCGTGGGCGCATGCGTCCGTTTATTCTGTAGCACATAGTAGGGTTAGTAGGTACGCAGTCACGCACCGCAACATGATCTCATACAACCACCGTTTCTCAAGCAGCTCCAAATCTCCAACATACAGTGCTGATACACATGTTGAAAGTCTTGGTTTGTTAGAAAAATAGTTCATCAGAGGGTGAGAGGAAGTAGATGTATCATCAGGCACATACAGACAAGAACAAGAGTTGTGTGATACGCGCTTCTTCGTTTCTTCCGTGAGACACATCAGGTCATCATCAGACTTACGTGGAGTACCCCGCATGTGGACACACCAGGTTAAATTGTCCGACAGAATACCAACTTTTTTGCATTATATTGTTCCAATGGTATAGTTGGCGCAGTTTTTCGATTCTCATATAACGATTATTGCCAGTATACCACAACAAGCATGTGCCACCGACTGAACCAGGGCCCGCTCCCACTAATGGAGTCACGGAAACGAATCTGCAATACAGCGAATTGGTGCCGTGTATATGCGCATCCCTTCAAACCAGAAATGCAGAATTCCGGCACGGACTTTCAATATCACGATTCTATAATCACGATCAGTCTTTGTTTGCTGAGCTCAAAGAAAACCGCAAGGTATCAGTAATCAGTGTCGTCAACATGATGGCAGCACTCCTGCCTTATTTTCAAAAAAAAAAAAAAAAAAAACATGATGACAAGCGCGAGCAGCAAGTAGCAATATATCCTGTGACCCAGCGGCATTCCTTGGTCGACACCTTCTGCATCGCGCGTACGCGGGGCAATCAACGGCGGAAGTGCTGTTAACCGTCAGACATGGCCTAATTAATGCAAGTGTTTCTTACCGTCTGGCATCTGCCACGGTCACGATCTGTCACTTCCGTCCCATGATCGTAAGGAATGAACACATCGTCGACTGCTCCATCCAACCTAGGATCGACTTGACCGCGGAAAAAAAAATATCTAGCAGCACGCACACGACTCACCGAGATGGTATTTTCATCGATGTCTCGCTTCTTGCAGAGGAGCGTCGTGTGCACCTAGGCATCCTATTCCTCGCAACGCAACAAATTCTCTCGTACGGTTGCAGATCCTCCACCGATCTGCCGGACCGATCAGTCGCGGTCCGAAACGACCGGGCGGGGACGTGGTGTCATCTCCCCACCAGCGCAAGCCCAGCGGAGTTGGTACGTAGATCGGGCCAGCAGCAGCCGGCAGGGCACACAGGAGGACGAGGACCACCCCGCCGATGATAAATGATGATGATGATATGGGCTGTGAGGTGGAGAGCCGTGACGCGCGCACAGCCGTTGCGCGTCAAAGGCGATAAGGAGGCGCGCGATTAGATCGTCGCGCCAGCGTCTCACATCATCACTCTCGGGAGTCCACGACGGATTCGCAGTTACTTGTACAGCGGTGGAGTGACTTTTCAGGCTCGGCACCAGATCGGCTGGTTCTGTCCAGACGCGCGGCCGTGAAGCGGTGGTGGAGCCACGGGAGTTTGGACGGAACCTTAGCCTGGGGCGCCGAGAGAGATAGACTGGTCCAGCCATTCACTCTTTGGTTGGTCGGGATGATAAGCGTACAGCGTTACACGTTAACGTATGCAGGATCATGAAATCCATGGCTATTCATCAGCACAGCTGTGTACACGTCAACGATCGCAGAGCCGTGACACACACCCTGGACACCGCGACCGCATCTCAATGAAAACAACCCGCTTGCGTGATTGCGTCTCTCGCAGCAGCAGCCGCGCCTGTACAGCGGCAGGGTTTGGCGTCACCCCGCGCGCGCCAGCCCTGTCCATATTCCTTCGCGAGTTATACGAAGTGTTGTGAAACGTCCCGTTAATGACTAATTAACTTAATTAATTATGTAATTAGTCATTAATTAGATAGAGAGACCATTTTATATTATATCACATGTGTGAATGTTTTGGGGACCACCACCCCAGCAGACGCATTCGTACGGACTACCACCACCCCAGGGGACGCGTCCGTACGGACGCCTCTCCCGACTGTTGGCTGAGTATAAATGTAAACCATCTCTATCAATGAAAGAACACTCTTGATTCTCTAATCTCATTTCTAAATACGTTATCAGCACTTAGACTCTGGCTCCAAAAGCACTCAACAGAAGTTCCACCGGACTTCATCCATCTGTATTATCTTACGAGATCAATCCAAATGGAGGAAGAAATTTGCTTAGTGGATAGTTGCACCACTAACACTATACTCAGGAAAATGAAATATTTTCAAACTCTAACTAAGAGTAAGGGTAATGTCACGACCATTGCAGGCCGTGATGCTGTGATTGTTGGTTCGGGTCGAGCCACAATCATTTTGCCTATGGATACACAACTCATAATTGAGGATGCACTCCTGTATCCTGACTCAACTCGTACCCTATTGAGTTATAAAGATATCCGTCGTAATGGTTTTCATGTTGAAACATATAATGACAACAAAGATGAATTTCTATTCATTACGAAAAACAACGGATATAACAAGCAAGTGCTTGAACAAATTCCTTCATTATCTACTGGATTGTACTATACATACATCAAACCCGTACAACATGTTGCATATAAGATAATTTTTTAAAATCTTGATATCTTCAAGACTTGGCATGATCGCCTTGGTCATCCTAGAATAGGGATGATGCAAAAAATTATCAGCAATTTAATTGGTCATCAAATGCAAAATACAAAGTTTTTCAAACCTTCAGATTTTATGTGCACCGTATGTGTCACACGGAAATTGATTTTAAAACCCTCTTATCTTAAAATTAAGGCTGAACCACTACAATTTCTTGAATACATTCAAAGAGATATTTGTGGGCCTATACATCCATTAACTGGACTATTTAGTTACTTCATGGTACTTATTGATGCATTAACTAGATGGTCACATGTATGTCTACTATCAACTAGAAACCATGCTTTTACAAGGTTAATTGCTCAAATTATCAAATTAAGAGCACATTATCCCGAACACGGGATAAAATCCATTAGATTGGATAATGTCGTTGAATTTTCTTCAAGAGCATTTAATGACTATTGTATGGCTCTAGGCATAAATATAGAGCACTCTGTGCCCTATGTACATACACAAAATGGATTAGCCGAATCTCTTATCAAGAGAATAAAATTAATTGCAAGACCATTGTTACAGAATTGCAATTTACCAACATCAAGTTGGGGATATGCGGTTTTACACGCCGCAGAATTGATTCAAATCAGACCTACTGCATATCATACGGCTTCCCCGTTGCAGTTAGTACGTGGAAATCAACCAAGTATTTCCCATCTGCGAAAAATCGGTTGCGTTGTATACGTACCGATATCACCACCGTAGCATACATCAATGGGCCCCCATAGGAAATTGGAGATATATGTGGGTATAAATCACCGTCATCATAAAATACCTCGAGCCTCTTACAGGGGACTTATTCACTGCCCGGTACGCTGATTGCATCTTCGATGAGGACAATTTCCCGGCATTAGGGGGAGACAATATGTACCAAAAAGAATGCCAGGAAATAAATTGGAATGCCACTGGTATTCAGTCCTTTGATCCACGTTCTATCAAATCTGAACAAGAAGTTCAGAGGATTATTAATTTGCAAAACATTGCAAATAACCTGTTAGACGCATTTACTGACTATAAAGGTGTCACAAAATCATACAATCCCGCTGTAAATGTACCAGAAAGAGTGGAGGTACTAAATAAAACCACTCAACTCTCAAATCAAAATAAGAGGGGGAGAAGTACGGTTACAAGGGATAAGGCTCCACAGAAGCCTCCGCGGAAACCAAGGAAGACTACTTCCAAAACAGTAAATGCAAATCAACATCAAGTTGATAGACACCAATTGGATAATGAAAATCCAATTCATATGGATGTTCAACAGATACATCACAAACCCAACACAAATGTGCACACAAATATAGATGCTGGGACATCGGAAGACCCTAACTTGATCGTTTTGGGAAAACACGATGAGTTAGAAGGGGTAAAAGAATTTTTCACCAATTACATTGATTCTGGAGAATCATTCAATAGAAAGACTACAATTGTCGACATTCATTTTTCTTTCAAGATTGCAAATGACCTTCAACCGGATCCAGAACCTAAGACCATGGCAAAGTATCAACGACGCTCGGACTGGTCAAATGGAAGGAAGCAGTCGAGGCAGAATTGCTCTCGCTCAAGAAATGAGAGGTATTTACCGCAGTAATGCCTACTCCTCGAAACATCTTCCCTGTAGAATCAAAATGAGTTTTCGTTCATAAAAGGAATGAAAACAACGAGGTGGTGAGATACAAAGCGAGACTTGTAGCACAAGGGTTCACGCAGAGACCCGGCATCGATTTTGATGAAACATATTCTCTAGTTATGAGTGGTATAACATTCCGATACTTAATATCATTGGCAGTATAAAAAGGTCTATCCATGCATCTCATGGATGTAGTGACAGCATACCTATATGGGTCACTAGATTCGGATATCTATATGAAAGTTCCTGAAGGGCTTAAAATTCCGAATCAAAATCAAAATCGTAACATGTATTATGTAAAGCTTAAAAAGTCACTCTATGGCTTAAAGCAGTCAGGAAGAATGTGGTACAACCGACTAAAGGAATTCCTTCTGTAGAAGGGTTATTCTAACAATGATGATTGCCCATGTGTATTCATTAAGAAATCCTCAACCGGATTTTGTATTATCTCGGTGTATGTTGATGATCTCAACATCATAGGAAAGATGGAATTTGAGATGAAAGATTTGGGTCAAACCAAATTTTGCTTAATAGGTCTTCAACTTTAGCATCTCCCTACAGGGATATTAATACACCAGTCTGCATATATTCAAAAAATATTCGAGAAATTCAATATGGATAAATCTTATCCTTCCAAAACACCTATGGTTGTTCGATCTCTTGATATGAATAAAGATCAATTCAGACCAAGAGACGAAGATGAAGAGATATTGGGACCAGAGGTTCCATATCTTAGTGCCATTGGAGCGCTTATGTATATCGCAAATTGCACCAGGCCTGATATTGCATTTGCAGTAAATTTACTAGCTAGACATAGCGCGGCTCCAACAAAACGCTATTGGGCGGGAGTTAAAAATATCTTCAGATATCTTCAAGGCACAAAAGATCTTTGTTTATTCTACAAATTTAACCAAGATAAAACCATGATTGGATATACTGATGCTAGCTATCTATTTGACCCCCATAATGCCAGATCACAGACAGGGTTTGTATTTTTATATGGTGGAACGGCTATATCATGGAAGTCATCAAAACAGACACTAGTAGCCACATCCACAAATCATTCTGAAATAATTGCATTATATGAAACTTCACGTGAATGTGTTTGGCTTCGTAGAATAATAAACCACATATAACAGTCATGTGGTATTGGTCCTATCAAGGAACCAACAATTATCTATGAAGATAATTCTGCTTGTATTGCACAAATGAATACATGTTTTATAAAGAGTAATATCACAAAACATATTTCTCCTAAACTATTTTACCCACATGAGTTACAACAAAATGAGGAAATAAAAATATTACAAACAAAATCATGTGACAATCTTGCAGATTTGTTCACAAAGTCTCTACCAACAACATTATTTCAGAAATACATTCACGGAATAGGTATGAGACGACTCAAAGATTTGCAATGATTAGGAGGAGTAAATCACTCTAATATAATCTATCAATAGTATTCAAATCGTAGATATTGCACTCTTTTTTCTGATAAGTTTTCCTATCAAGGTTTTTTTTCTCATACACAGGTTTTAATAAGGCAATATATGTAAAGTATGTTATATCATTTTTCTCCTTAAATTTATCTATATGATTTAAAAGGAGTTTTTCATGACATATCTTATTTCCTCTCTATTTCCCAATACGGTTTTACGGGAGTTTTACACATCATTTCTCCTCATTTTCCCCAATGAGATTTGGGGGAGTTTTCATATTAAATATTCTCCTTATATTTTTCCCAGAGGGTTTTTAGAGGAGTAATCAAATTACCAATTACAAAATATAATTAATCAAGGAGGAGTGTTGTGAAACGTCCTATTAATAATCAATTAACTTAATTAATTATATAACTAGTAATTAATTAGATAGAGAGACCATTTCATATTATATCACATGTGTGAATGTTTCGGGGACCACCACTCTAAGAGACGCATCCGTATGTCCGTACGGACGCCTCTCTCGACTGTTGGCTGGATATAAATATAAAACATCTATATCAATGAAAGAACACTCTTGATTCCCTAATCTCATTTCTAAATACGAAGAAAAAAAAATCATTGGCGAGTCGTCAGCGCGGTGGCCGGACAAACCGCAAGCCGATTGCTCTTTTGTCGATACGCTGGCGCCTAGCGGGGTAGCGGACGATGCAATCACGTGTTTCGAGGCGAAGCCGGTCCGGGCGATGTGCTCTGCGTCATTGCGTGTTGGTGACAGGCGAGCGCCGAGTTTTTGGACGGACGGAGGTAGCTGGTGCCACGCTCCCACGCTTTGCTTGCGTCGCGACGACCTACGAGCAGCGCACGATGAAAAGAGAAGGAAAAGTTCAAAAGTAAGAATGGTGTGTCTGACAAATGCGTGCTGCTACGTCGTACGTGCAATACATGGTGATTGACTGACGGAGATATTTCCATTGATTTATCCGTCTGTACTGTACGTGCACGGAAAGAGCACCTGACCTGAGCACGTAGCTTCGCAACGCACCAAATGGCTCAACACAACACCGTCAGTTACCGCTGTATTTGCAATGCCTTATGCGAGATGTGCGTGCAGTCCAGATCGGCAGCAGCCTGATCCCGGCGGAGTTAGCTGAGCGGACACGACGCCGCACCATCACCACCAGCCTGCTCGTACGTTGTACGTGCGCCACTTGATGATCCACTGACGGCCATTACTGTGCCGTGCAGAGTAGTATTATGCACGGGAGTGTACCTGGGCACGTTGCTTCGCAACGGAAATGGTTGGGCAATCGTCAGTTACCGCTGGACTTACTACAATGCAATACCTGTCCTGTCCGAATGTCTGTGTAGTATATAGATCGCGGCGGAGTTAGCTGAGCGGGCACGGCGCCGCGCCATCACCAGCAGCCGGTAGAGGCACATGCGTGGACCGCGTGCACTGATAAATGTTGTGAGGCCGCCTGGACATGAAGCACGAGACACCAACTGCAACTTGTGATAAGGAGGAGGAGGAGGAGGTGGAGACGCACCAGGAGGAGGAGGAGGCGTCTCATCATCATCATTCATCACGACAACGCCAAGCCATCACCCGTTCCACACTCCGGACCCGGACCACCCCACGCACGCCAGCCTGGTGATCATGAAGTGACGCGGCCGTGACCAGAGCGATCTGGCGTGGCATATGTTGGATAAATTAGCACTTTTAGTTTTATATTAATTCAGACATAAATCATAAGTATGATTAACAGATAGCATAATAAACTAGACAAGTCTATGCAAGATCTAGACAGGTCTATAAAGCCAAACAAAAGCACAACATCTACCATACTAGCAATATCTATCATAGGTAAGCAGACTACGAAAGCTAGTATGGAAAACATAGTTTGAGATGAGAGTACGTACGTTTCCTTCTGGACTGGGTAGAGAAGACGGCGACGACGTGCAGCACCGTCACGTTGTTGACGATAGCGGCTGAGACCGACTTGACGACGAGGAAGACAAGCCGTGGTGACCAACTTGATGAAGACGAGGAAGCGATCGAGCAGTCGCGCAGAGCGCTTCCCAAAAACCTTATTCGCTCTCTCTCGGTGCAGGATCGCAGAGAACGACGGTTCCGGAGACCTGCTCTCCCGTTCGCCGGTGCACGCCGACAATCGGGATGGAGAAGACTTGGCGGCGCAACAGTAGCGAGAGGCAAAACCCTAGGTGATTGCGTGATTTGATTTGCGGTGGTACCCGTACGTATTTATAGGGAGGAACCGCTAGGGTTGGGCGTCCCGCAACCGAGTCGGTTACCATATTAATATGTTGGTTTCTATAATTAAATATATGGAATACGCAGCAAAAAGAAAGTGTAAAAGGAAGCCGCGCCCCCCGCAAGGCAAGAGACCGAATTTTGGCGGACCATTCACGCAGGTGATGCGCGGCCGCGCCCACGCCCCGCCCGTCCCGGCCCGTCCCGGCCCGGCGAGGCGAGGCGAGGCGAGCGAGCGAGCGAGCGCGTGTTCTTCCTTCCTCCCATCCACACACTTGCAAGAAATGCTAGAGCAACCAACCTTATAAGTTGGACTCTCTCCACCTCCACTAGCAATGTGGGACTAAACCTTTGCACTTCCACCACTCATGAATGGGCCTTTAAGATTTTCTAGGAATTATTGTGAATATTAATGGGCCAAGCCCATATAATTCTAACAATCCCCCACTAGATCTTAAAGTCCCAACAAAACTTTGCCTCACCCCACTGTTGTTTAATATACCAGTGTTTTTAGTGGAGAATGTTAAGTTGAACTTTCACCTAGAATAATAAGCTACACTCATTCACAACTTGAACAATGCACTACGCCTTGAATTGCAAGTTTTGTGTAAACAAGTTTCACTTACGGTCATAACTGATACTAGACCTCCAGTAGGCTTCTCCGCGGGTGGAGCATATAGGTCATACTCTCTTGGTCTTTCATGAGCTTAATAGAGATCACCCAAATCTCACAGATTGCGACCTTGCAATAGTAGGACTCATATAGGTGTATTCATTCAAGAATGTTCTGTAGGACAACATCTTCGCTATTTAAAGCCAACTGAATACATTAAGGCAACAACCATCCTACCATACAGATATCGAGAGTAATGCATCGCTTCTCGAGTGGGTCATAAAAGGTTACTCTCATGCTAACCAATAGCTTGTTCTTCTGAGGTCCTACTTCACGGGATCTCCGATCACATAGGCTGGGTTACCACTATGGAATAGCACATATGGGTCTCATACCCATCTCCTTCGATGCACTGTCTATCACATTACGTGACAGCCCCTTGGTGAATTGATCTACCAGGTTCTCACCAGTTGAAATATATTCTACTGATATGACTCCGGAGTTTCTCATTTTTCTGACAGACTTCAGACGTCTCTTAATATGTCTGGATGATTTCATATTGTCCTTAGAATTGTTCAATTTGACTATCACACTTTGATTGTCACAATTCATAAGGATTGCCGGCACAGGTTTCTCGATAATAGGTAAGTCCATCAAGAGCTCACGTAGCCAATCGGCCTCAACTGTAGCTATATCTAGTGCGGTAAGCTCTGCTTCCATGGTAGACCTCGTTAAGATGGTCTGTTTGCATGATTTCTATGAAATAGCAGCACCACCAAGAGTAAATGCATATCCACTCGTGACATACAACTCATCAGTATCAGATATCTAATTGGAATCACTATAGCCCTCTAGTACTGTTGGATACCCAGAATTATGAATTCCATAATCCATAGTACTAACTAAATAGTGCATTATCCGCTCAAGCGCACGTCAATGATCATCTCCCGGACAAGAAGTAAACCGGCTTAGTTTGCTCACAGCAAACGAGATGTCAGGCCTAGTAGCACTACCTAAGTACATAAGTCATCCAATTATCTGAGAATATCTTAATTGGTCTCTCCCAATTCTCTTATTCTTTCGAAGAATCAAGCTGGGATCATAAGGTGTTGGAGAAGACTTGCTATCCTTGTAACTAAAACGGTTCAAGAGCTTCTCAACATAATGAGATTGCGTAAGAGTAATCCCATTCTCTCCTTTGATTAGCTTGATGTTCAAGATAACATCAGCCTCACCCAGATCCTTCATATCAAAACTTTAGCACAAAAAAGTCTTGACCTCATTGATCACGTCAAGATTTATTCCAAAGATGAGTATGTCATCAACATACAAGCATAGTATAACTCCCTGACCCCCACCATGGCAGTAGTACACACATTTATCAGCCTCATTGACTGAAAAGACTGCTGATAGAAGTGTTGAACTAAATTTCTCATGCCACTGCTTAGGAGCTTGTTTCAGATCATACAAAGACTTCAACAACTTACACACCTTGTCTTCTTGACCCTTTATTACAAATCCATCTGATTGATCCATATAGATTTCCTCATCCAACTCTCCATTAAGGAAAGTTGTCTTAACGTCCATCCGATGAACGATAAGACAATGTGAGACAGCCAGAGCAAGTAATACATGAATAGTGGTCAATCTAGCAACAGGTGAATAAGTGTCAAAGAAATCTTCGGCTTCTTTTTGGGTATAACCCTTAGCCACAAGCCGAGCCTTATACTTGTCAATAGTACCATCAGGCTTAAGCTTTTTCTTGAACACCCATTTACAACCCACAGGTTTGCAACCATATGGACTATCGACAACTTCCCAAGTTTCATTAGAAAGAATAGAGTCTATCTCACTATGAACAGCTTCTTTCCAATCATCTGCATCAGGAGATGCATATGCCTCTGAAATGGTTCTAGGAGTGTCATCCACAAGATAAACAGTGAAATCATCACCAAAAGACTTTGCAGTCCTTTGTCTCTTGCTCCTCCTAGGAGCTTCACTATCAATCTCCTCATGGATTGGTTCAAGTGTTTGTTCAGCATGGTCAGAAAATGCACTAGGTTCAGGAGTAGTTTTAGCAATCACATCAGAAGATAATCTAGACATGCTATGTAAATCTTTCATAGGAAATATGTTCTCAAAGAAAGTAACATCACGAGACTCCATTAATAAATTAACATGAACATCAGGCACCTTTGATTTAAACACTAAAAATTTATAGGCAATGCTATGATGAGCATATCCAAGAAAGATACAATCCACAATTTTAGGTCCCAACTTACGCTTCTTGTTAATTGGCACGTTAACTTTGACCAAACAACCCCATGTGCGTAAGTAAGAGAGCGATGGCTTTCTACCAATCCATTCCTCATATGGAGTCTTCTCCTTATTCTTCATGGGAACTCTATTTAGGACATGACATGATGTCAATAAAGCCCCCCCCATCATGCCTTAGATAATCCAGCCGTGTCTAATATGAAATTAACCAAGACAGTTAAGGTGCGATTTTTTCTTTCGACAGTCCTGTTTGATTGGGGCGAATAGGGAGGCATCCTCTCATGTATCAAACCATGTTCCGCACAGAATAAGTCAAACTCATTTGAGAAATACTCGCCACCACGATCGGACCTAATTCTTTTGATCTTTTTCTCTAGTTGAGTTTCAATTTCAGCCTTATAAATTTTAAAGTAGTTTAGAGCCTCATCTTTAGTTTTTAACAAATAAACATAGCAAAATTTAGTCGCATCATCAATCAAAGTCATGAAATATCTTTTTCCACCCTCAGTCAATATACCATTCATTTCACAGAGATCTGAATGTTTAAGTTCTAGTGGTGCTAAGTGTCTCTCCTCTGCAGCCTTGTGAGGCTTTCGAGGTTGCTTAGATTGCACACAACTTGAGCACTTAGAACCTTTGACAATGGAAAAATTCGGAATTAAATTCAAGCTGGAAAGTCGAGACATAGAACCAAAATTTAGATGACATAAACGTGAATGCCAAACACTAGCATCACTCTCATTAACACCATCACAAATATAGTTCACAGACTTATTGCAATAATCTGAAAGGGAAAAGCGGAACAAGCCTCCGCACTCATAGCCTTTACCAATAAATTGTCCACTCTTAGACACGATAACTTTATTCGACTCTAGCACTACCTTAAAACCGTCCCTACACAAAAGGGAGCCACTAATGAGATTCTTCTTGATAGAAGGGACATGTTGTATGTTCTTCAATTGGACAATCTTCCCCGAAGTGAACTTCAGCTCGACCGTGCCAACACCATGAACAGAAGCATGTGACCTATTCCCTATTAGGACGGAGAAATCTCGGACAACCTGGTAAGAAGTAAACAAAGAGGCATCAGCACAAACATAAACATTAGCACCAGTATCAAGCCACCAACAAGTAAATTGAAATACAGAAAAAACATATGGTAAATTACCATACCCACTATTTTCTCCAGCACTGGTCATCATATTTGCAGACTTCTGCTATGGAGGCTTCCTTCCTTTGCGTTCTGGACACTTCTTTGCCCAATGCTTATTAGAACCGCAAACAAAGCATGCTCCCTTCTCCTTGTTCTTCTTCTTGAAGGTAGTGGTCTGCTTAGGCTTATTGTTCTTGCCCTTGCCCTTATCACCACTGCCATGAGACTGTTGTGATTAATGCACCATATTGGCTATAGTGTTTCCCTCATTGACTTTAGAACGTCCATCCTTTTCACGAGCTTTCTCCTCAACATCAAGAGACGCGATCAAATCTGAGACAGATACATTCGTCCTCTTGTGTTTAAGAGTAGTGGCAAAATCCCTTCAAGTTGGAGGCAATTTGGCAATAATGCCCCCAGCCACAAACTTCTCAGGTATGATGATTTTAAACAATTCGAGTTCCTTCACTATGCATTGTATCTCATGAGTCTGCGCGACGACAGATTTGCCATCTACCATCTTAAAATCATGGTACTGCTCAATGATATACAATTCAACGCCAGCATCTGAACCACCATAGTCAGCGATCAGAGCGTTCCACATATCCTTAGCGACTGTATGATGGATGTAGACGTCCTGAAGACGATCTACCAAAACTCTAATAACAGCGCCCAAGAATATTATGTTGGCTTCACTGTAGGCCTTTTTCTGATCTGCAGTGAGATCGCATTCAGGTTTGCCAGTGGACACCCAGAACACATTCATGGCAGTAAGACACAGAGTGACTTTCACTTGCCATCTTTTGAAGTGCACGCCAGTGAATTTCTCTGGTCTCAGTGCATCGACAAATCCAGCCATAAAACTAAAGTGCCTATAATAAGGTTTTTAGATTGTTGGATAAATTAGCACTTTTAATTTTATATTAATCCAGACATAAATCATAAGTATGATTAACAGATAGCATAATGAACTAGACAAGTCTATGCAAGATCTAGACAGGTTTATAAAACCAGACAAAAGCACAGCATCTACCATACTAGCAACATTTATCATAGACAAGCAGACTATGAAAGCTAGTATGAAAGACATAGTTTGGAATAAGAGTACGTACGTTTCCTTCTGGACTGGGTAGAGAAGGCGGCGACGACGTGCAGCACCGTCATGTTGTTAGCGACGACGGCTGAGACCAACTTGACGACGAGGAAGACGAGCCGTGGTGACGAACTTAATGAAGACGAGGAAGCGATCGAGCAGTCGCGCAGAGCGCTTCCCAAAAACCTTATTCGCCCTCTCCCGATGCAGGATCGCAGAGAACGACGGTTCCGGAGACCTGCTCTCCCGTTCGCCGGTGCACGTCGACAATCGGTATGGAGAAGACTTGGCGGCACAACAGTAGCGAGAGGCAAAACCCTAGGTGATTGCGTGATTTGATTTGTGGCGGTACCCGTACATATTTATAGGGAGGAACCGTTAGGGTTGGGCATCCCGCAACCGAGTCGGTTACCATATTAATACGTTGGTTTCTATAATTAAATATATGAAATACGCAAAGTAAAAAAGAAAGTGCAAAAGGAAACCGCGCCACCGCAAGGCAAGGGATCGAATTTTGGCGGACTATTCACGCAGGTGATGCACGCCCACACCCGCGCCCCACCCGGCGAGGCGAGCGAGCGCGCGCGTGTGTTCTTTCTTCCTCCTATCCACACACTTGCAAGAAATGCTTAGAGTAACCAACCTTATAAGTTGGACTCCCTTCATCTCCACTAACAATATAGGATTAAATTTTTGCACTTCCACCACTCATAAATGAGCCTTTAAAATTTTTTAGAAATTATTGTGAATATTAATGGGCCAAACCCATATAATTGTAACAGCAGATTGCTCGTTTTGTCGAGACGCGCGCGGGCGGTGGCGGTGGTGGGCGAGCGGAAACGTCAGGCGCCGGTGGGGTTTGGACTTTGGACCGACGCTTGGCCGGGGGCGAGGCTTGCGTGGCGACAGGCAAGCCGAGCGTGGCCGAAGGGTAAGGTGCTTGCATTGTTGCTCTTCTGATCTGGACATCGAATACTGATGATTGTTGGGCTCTTTCGGCGCAACTGTACACGACAAGACCGGGCCTGACCTTTTTTCCATAACAGGGTTTCCCCTGGAATTTCATTACTAACGCAACGAAATTACAATTAGTCCAAAGCAAAACAGAACAACAAAGCACAGCGTCCAAAGACATGCCAAAGGCCAGAAACGCCCCAAGTAACTAGAGTCTTGACAAAAGCTCTCAACAGCTAATAAACTGAAGAACTAATGCACCACGACAGCTTCCTAACTTCTTCGACAGCCTCCCATTTGATTTCTGTTCATCCATCCTATTCGCCTTGAGCCTCGTGGTCCGTTATCAGATTGATGTATTAGACACTCCTTCCATCAGCAGCATCCTGTCTTGGGTGAACTGCTATTGCGTTCTGTTGCAGAGTTCTTGCTCCAGCCTCCAGCGCTTGCTTGTCAGGTTCCTTCTGCAGACCTGCCCAATAGTTTAGGAATACACAAGCGTAGCACACAATTTCAGTAGGAGATCTGATGAGCCTATTCTCAAAACATTTTTTATTACGTAACTTCCAAATGGCCCAGTATACTGCAAGCCAATCCCACAATATGAAATTTATCTCCCAAGGGCAAGAAAATGAAATTTATCTCCCAAGGGCAAGAAAATGAAATTTATCTCCCAAGGGCAAGAAATGTTTAGCCCAAATCATACATTAATCAGCTGATTCTGCTCTACAACTAGCGCCAATAGACCAAGCTATAATGCTCCACACATATTTACTAATATTGCACTCATAAAATAAGTGCTGGATAGACTCCTTTTGGTCACGAAAGGCACAGTTTGCATCTCCCTTCCATTTCTTTTGAATTAGATTATCTTTCGTCAGAATGGCTTCCTGTTTCACCAGCCACAAGAAAATTTTAATTTTCAGAGGAATTTTAGCCTTCCATGTTTCCTTATTTGGACAAGTTTCCTGCTTATCACACAAGTGATTATAAATTGACTTCACAGTACACTTGCCATGCTTTTCCAAACTCCCAACTGGCATATCCTTTTGATTAGATAGGCTTACCGACATTAATTTGTCATTTATGAGTTTCAACTCTTTTTGTAACTCTTCTGAAAGCCATCTTCTAAAAGTAAGATGCCAATGTTTTCTTGCTAGGTTAGCAACAGAGCGAAGAAGTCCCTAGACAGGCCTTTTTTATCCGAAGGGCGGGCATAACCGTCGAGAAACACTCCTTTCAGGGCGGGCCACGTGCAATTTTATGGGCTGTGAGTGTAGTGTTCACTATTCAGTCATTCAGTGTGGTGATAGTGACGAGTGACAGAGAAACACTCGTTTTCATCACAAAACCCAAATCTGCACTGCACATACAGTCACACAATTGGTAACGGAGGAAAGCCCAGAAAGTGGAGAAAAAGGCAGACGGCTAGAGCTCTCGTGACCGACTGACCGCCGTGCTCAAGCCCTCGCCCGCCTGTCACCGATCGATCGTTTTTCACCACGTAATGACGCCTTCAGTTCTCGATCGTGTACCAGCTCTTGCAGTCTTGCTACCTGCGCGCAGCACTGCGTTCAGTCCCAATCCTCGAGAATAATAGTGCGCAGCATGTGATGGTCCAGCAGGACCGTTCGGCTCCGGTAAAGAGAAGAGGCGAACAGGCCCGCGTTCAGAGAAGCCCTGAGCAGTTGAGCGTTTTGGGCTGGGCTAGAACAATGGCCTCGCAAGCCGCGATACCAGCTGTCCAGCTGGGCCCAAAATGGTTCAACCGTCAACACATACATAGTCCAGTCCGAAGGAAAGAACCAACTGAGACCAATCTAGCTGTTGAATTGTTTTTCTGAGGTCACATATCCTTCGTTCCGGTCACGACCCCGATCAACAGATTAGAACCACACAGTATTCCCCTAATTTGATGGATATTCGCACAACGGAGACCGAGCCATTCGTCACAACGCGTAATACTGTACTATTGTACCGTTTGCCATGGTTCCTTGCTTCCATCAAAAGTCATAATAACCAATGTCAGTTTCGCTGTACCTTTATGTCACTTTGTAGTAGTAGTACTGTAGTAGTACATAGAAACGAGCAAACATCTGTTCCATCTGAAAATAGGAACGAAATTGCTTTAGTAATTAGTACTAGTACTTTCGCGAAAAAAAAAAGTAATTTGTACTAGTATACTACCACTAAGCATGTAAGGCAGCAGCTGCCATAATAACAATCATAATCCATACATATGATAAAACTTTGGTCCAACCGATTAATTAAGTCTCCACTAACCTTGAACCTACTCCTTGGGTCTCTTTATTTATTGCACCACACTCCCTCTCTAGACGACCTGTGTCCACGTTTCGCCGAGCCAGAACAAACCAAAACCTCTTCCTCTGTCCTCCTCTCCTACCTCTTCCTCTGCGGCCCGCCTCGCTCGCGGTGACGCGGGTGCCGCGCGGCGGCCATGGCGAACACCGGCTCCTCGTCGGGCGGGCGCTTCCGGCGGAGGTGCGGCGGCGTGAAGCGCGTGGACGTCGTGACCGTGTTCGTGGCGGCGGTGCTCTGCTCCGCGTCCTACTGCCTCGGGATATGGCACAACAGCCGCGGCGCCGCCGACAGCCGCGTCCTCGGGCCCAGCGCGGTCGTCATCGTCGCCCCCGAGTCGTGCGGCGGAGACGAGCCGCTCGAATTCGAGGCGCGCCACTCCGCCGAGGCTGCCGGGCTCTCCGTGTCGTCGTCGTCGACGACGACGAGCACGCGGAGGGCATTGCGGGGTGTTGCGCCAGGGGGCACTGGACGCGGCGGGGAGTTCGTGACGGTGTGGACGGCTCGCGGGAGGTTTGCAGAGGCACTGGACGGCGGCGCCCTCCGGTTCATGGACGCCGGCGCCGTCCGTGCGTAGGCGAGGCCTGGACCCTGCTGTGTTCCGGCTAAGCTCCGGCTGGCACTCGGTCCTCAATCCCAACGCACGGTCGCTGTTCCGTGCGCGCGCAGCTTTTACGTTCTAGCCCTTTTCCATTCTTTTTTCCCTGCGAGGAAGAATGATGTAATATAGAGGATTTTATGTGAAAAAAAAATATACAGAAATGGACGTGACGGCGATTTGTTGTTGATCCAACCAAGGTGTTTCATTATCGCTTTTTTTCGTTTTCTTCTAGCCTAGTTGGTGCGTCTGTTGGAACGGCACGGCAGGCAGGTGTGCACTTTAGTGGGCGACCAAATCAAGGGAGAAAGGGCTGCGTGTGGCAAGGACAAGTGGCGACCTCGTCAACCAGTGTTGCGTTGACAATTCTGCTCGGACACGTCAGCTGATGGACCCGCCACCATTATCTTCAGTATAGGTTGTGCACTGACATGTCGTTTTCTTCTGAGTAATTGTGGCCACAGTATCGTCATATCTTTCTTATTCAGCGTTCAGATAAGATACTTATCTGCCAGTCAATGATATTTCCACTTCTCTGCAGCAAAGACATTGGCTAACATGGAATCGACGACTCTGAATAGCTCAGGCTCAGTGCCTGTGTGGAGAGAAGTTTCTTCCCGGCTCCGACTTCCATTTGAGAAGAAAACAACAACGGCGCGCGGGCAGTTGGCGTGCGGAGCTGCGCTCAAACGTGGCCGCGACGTGGCGTCCTTGCCACTTCCGTCGTCGTTCCGGGACGCCCCTAGAGCATGCGAGGCGTCGCCCGGCCTGCTGCTCCCTCTCACTCACAGTCACAGTTCACAACTCACAAGTCACAACTCTGTTGCATTCGTTATCCCTTGAATCGGTCACTGACCTTCGTGCACTTCGTTGTCCATCCAACGAACCCGACAAAGCCCATGGCGGAAGCTTGCTTCCATGGGCTAGACCCTTCTTTCAGGCCCAATAAGCACTTTAAATGCTTGTACTACGAATATGGATTTGATTGCTCTAACAAGAACAAGAGTCCAATTTCTTTTAGGCCCAATAAACACTTCCATGGTCAGCTTTCGGAGCAACAGTAGGACCCTGCAGCAAAAGAATGGTGGTGTTCCTGTAGCTTCCGGAAATACCGTTGAAAACATGTCGGTTTTTACCGGATGACCGGTTGATTACAAAAGCCAAACCTCGGTATTGTAGTAGAAACCATTTTCGGTGGGTTGTTTTTATTTGTAGTTCGGTTTTTAGCAATTAAAAAAACCAATACTGTAGCAGGTTTTCAATCCTGAGCAAACGAATGTGGCCCGTTTCTTGGTTTTGTACTGGAAAAACCGTTTTGTTATGTGTCAAAGAAATAGCATTGAGATTAAACTTTGTCTTGCTTCATTCCAAGCTGTTCATCTTTTCTCTGAGGCATTGCTACATATCTGTTTATTACCCGTACATAACCTTTCTTGCAAAGAAAGAAGATGAATCAAAGCTGTACTATGGTGATGGTTCTGCCTCGGACGAACAGGGCTGTCTCAGGAGGCAACATCTCGTCTTCCCATGCTCTCATTTTTTTTTTTTTGCTCCGGGACAATGAGGAAAAAAAGACAACTGAAAACACAAATAACAGAGACATCTCGTCTCAAGGTATTTGCATTTCGAATGGCTAGTGAATCAATCAATCAATTCAATCGTCAGGTGGACATATATCTTAAACGCTGGGATTCACCTCCTGACATTCTGTAGTATCTGTACACGGTAACTGTTGTATCTATGCATCGACACGTTTCAGCGAGCGAACCGCGTCCATGACCCATCTTCACTTCCCGCAGCTCCATCTCGATGTCGGGACGCAGCTGAGGTAGTGGCACCATGTGCAGTGGTCGTTCGCGTTCACTCCCTTGAAAAGCATGCCCATGCCAACCGCGAATCTGCACAGGTCACGCATCATAAACATGAGCACATTATATTCAAAACGATTCAAACCGACCTAACTGACAGAACACAATTTTTCTTATTATAAAGGGAAAGCTGACCGAATGCATTAGATTAGCATCAGTGCCCAAAAAGATGTTGCGAGTACCACGTTAGGTCGGCAGAAGAAGGGGGGCAAAAGCATGTGATTTGTGGCACTTACTCGATGACAACGAGGACGGATGCCACGGCCAGCAGAACCCACTGGTAGACCAGGTACTTCTTGCTGGTGTACTTGACGTCGGAGGGCAGGACGTAGCGCTGCATCCGGAACGACAAGTTTAGTCAGATTCAGATAAACTACAGTCGAAGCTGGCATGTGTGAAGAGCAAGTTTATGCAAGCACTTACGGTATCCAAACTGCTGTTCAAGTCTGATCCCGATGAGGACGAGGCTGACCATATTGGCGAGCAGGTGGAGGACGCCGGCGTGCAACCAGATGCATATCAGGAGCCTCCATCCCTGGTGCTCGTGCACCACTTTGTCCCATACAAGCGCTCCCATCTTCTGCAGACTGCGTACAAAAATGTGTTTCGGTGTGAGAACGGAGAAATTCGCCTGGCCATCTCGTCAGTTGTCAAGAACAGTACATATGGTAAACAATGTCGAATAGCTACGATGGTGTTAAGATTCTAGAGTAATTAGCGTTCAGATAGAATTTGTTACGATTTGTGTATCCCCATGGCAGAATCAGTTATGATTGTACCTCCATGACTTGCATCAATTTTAGCAGGTACTAGATCGATTTTTTTCGAGGAGGGAGCTTCAGATCGATTTGTTCCGATCGAAGCAAGCAGCAGGAACAACTGAAGGAAGCTACGGATGGAACAGTTAGTTACTGAACAAAGTCGGAGCTGGACGGTCGCACCTACGTTGCCGAGGAGGGCCCGAGGAGCGGGTTCTCGCTGAGCGGCTGGAACGAGAATCGGCGGAGGAAGCCGGCGACGCGAGCCGGCGGCGTGCGCGGGGCAGTTGTTGGCGTACATGGCCACGGCGAACAGGACGATGTTGGCGGCCACGACGAGCGGCACTGCCCACGGCACCCACTCCCTCTCCTCCTCCCGCTGCCGCTGCGGCGGGTACTGCTGCTCCCTCGGCGGCGGCGGCGGGTACTTCCCGCCCCCGTACAGCGCGCCCTTCTCCGCGTCGTAGCGCACGGCGGCCATGATGGCTGTTGGGTGTTTGGCCGATCGGGGTCGGGTAGCGTGGGAGGGAACCCGATGGATGCGTCGCGGTGGGTGTGAGAAGGTGGTGGGATGCTGTTGATGCTGCGGGGGGGAGGGGACGGGACGGCTGGCGGCGAGGGTAGTGGTGGGATGGAAGGCGTCGCGTGTAAATAAATGGCGGGCGGGGGTGGGCGCGGTTACGTGCGTTGTTTCCGGCGCGCGTGGGGGGTGGTGGTGGCGTGGACGGATTTCCAGAGGATGAACGCGGCAAGTGAAGCTGGCCGTGCCGAACTTGTCGGTGCGGTGCGGCGCGGCGCCGCGTCGTGGTTCCATGGGTCCGGGTCCGGCGCGATAACGCGGTACCGGAACGCGCTAAACGGTTACGGCTTACCTTACCTTTTTTTTTTTTTTTTTCTTTTTTGAGAAACTACGGCTTACCTTACCTGCGGTCCTGCGACAGAAGACACGGGCCTCTTTGTTGGACGACTGCCGCGGTCGTTCCTCAGCCCACTGCCCTCATCCTCCCGCTCCCTGCTGACGGATGGGCCGCTTAATTGGATGGCGGCCTCCTAGGCCTCCACTCTCCGGCCCGAATTGTTTCCGCCCGGCCCCGCTTCGTTTTTTGGAGGCCCATGTTGTAAGGCTGGACGAACACAACGCAGAGTTATCGATCGCCACGGAAGGCTCGCAGTGAAAACAACAGCGACACCAGTGTGCAAACATTCGGTGCAGTTTTTTCCACGTAACCAGTGCGCGAGTCCTCCGGCGCGACCTACTCGTCGCAATCAGCTGCTGCGCCCGTCGATACCTGCAATTATCGCCGCGCGCATTTGCCGCGTCTAATTCCCTGTCGTCGTATGCGCGATCGCCGTGTCGTTTCTCTGATATTACTAGAGAGCAGTGAAGTCTTCCAACCTAATGATTGACCTATACTATGATCCATCATTTCGTTATTGCTTCTGAAACTGACGGCGCGACGATTCGGAGCATTTTCAGTGTTGCTGATTCGAGGGTACTGCCGATTAGCTTTGCATTGAGCGTCGGCGTGGACGGCGCCAGTCCACTCGTTCCCCCGCAAAAAAACATGGATACTAACAAGAATCCAGAGAATAAATCGGTTCGTGGGAGTTACAACAAAATTTCTCAATTCATCGTTAAGAAAATAAGAAATGGGGAAGTTGCGCAGGCATAGCCGCGAGACCACTTCGGAATCCTGGACGTAGGCGCTACGGCTAGGCAACTAGTACTCTACTCGAGCGAACATTTCGGTGGTTCTTGGTTTGTGTTTTGATATACTCTGTCCAACCTACTGCTTGATATAGGTGCGGCTAAAGATTAGCGTCAAGTCCAACGAGATTCCCATTTCCAGTTCCGGATGATGAGAGAACCAACAGAGGTTGGCTTCGTTCGTTGGGCCGGCGGCCGGCCGCGGACCGGCGCTCGCGGAGTGGTCGCCACGCGCGCACCACATTCCGAGCCCAAGCCGCGAAGTGACCGCCGGGAGACCGCGGCCCGGATATCCCGCGCGGGTGGCAGGGGGAGCAAGTGCGCGCTCGCCGCACGCGTGGCCGTCCGTTCGGGGAGGGTGCAGGATCGCACGGGCGAGGCGGGGGAGGGGACCGGCGCGCGGGCCGCCACGGCGGTGGCAATGATTGGGCTCGCACCCGGGAGCTTTGACCGGCAGACTCACCGCACCTCTCTTTTCTACTTTGCACCCCGGAATCTTTGGTTAATCCCTCATCAAGTCATGATCTTGGAAGTTCAAACAAACACGCCCGAGGCTGAGTTCCTCCCGCTCAGGCGCTCACCAGTATCTTCAAAACTTCTAAATTCACGGGTACCTTCGTTGTACATTCCTTGTGTTAACGCAAGCCTTTTTTTTATTTTGTGAGCAACCAAATAAACCGCCTTTGTCGTTGATTTTGTCGAACCATTAGGTACAAATATGGTGTAAATAAATACTCTCTCCGTTTATATTTATATGTCATTCTAAGATTTTCAATTTTTCTACAATTACATATCATTCTCACTTTCCAATACACCTTTTTCTCTTCCCGATACAATATTCTCTCTTCTCACTATATCTCTATTTCTATCTTAGTGCATCCACCTTTTTACTTCTCCTTATTTCTCGTGTCCAACTCCCAAACGATATCTAATTCTGAACAGAGAAAGTATATGACATCAAGCTCTCACCCACACTTTAATTCTAACATCGCTACTCTTACTTACATGAAAAAATATACTAAATAAAAGATATCTCTTTTTCACTTTATGGGTTACCCTGCCTCATGATCTCTTTCATGCATACTAAATGCAATTTAATAAGGAAACAAACTTATGTGACACAATAGCTAGGCGCCGCGTACATAGCATGATAGCAAAGGGCATTGAATATAGCAATGTCATCAGAATAAAAAAAAAACAATGTTGCTTTGTACATTGAATTTTGTGGATTTAAATCTATCTTAAAAGTGTGCGAGAACGATTTGGATACCACGATACCAAATCACTGTGCTCAACAAAAGTAGTGGGTTATTTGTATCGTCAGTAGTACCAAAGAAGTGAGTAGTGTGACAGATACACTATGACAATGGATAGTACTCAATCGTCCCCATGTGACAATGATAGCACATTGATATTTCAAAATGTAGTACTCTAGAATGATTTATGTTTGATGCGGATAGTATCAAAATTGGCCTAGCAAGTTCAGCCTAGTACTTTACTTAATAAAAGAAGTTGCAACTACTACAACGTTCCATTGTTACTTACTCAGCTTGAAATAAATGGTCAAGTCTAACACCACTAGTTATAAAATAAATGGTAATCCAAATATAATAGATTTAAACCTAAATTAAAATGAATGGTTCTACAATAACATCTTGTCATTAGTTAGTAGCTGAGTTATGGCTATCATTGTCATATGGGGGCAACCACTATGACAGAATGTCATTTCTTCGTAGTGTATCTGGTGTATATATGATTTAATGATAATCAAGATGATCATCGATCAAAGTTTTTTGGTTATGTCTATATAAAATTTACTGTGCTAATAAAACAAAGCATACCGAGCTGAGTTCCAAAAACAAAGGATTAAAAAATGAACAATTAAAGAGAGCGTTATAGAGCTATATACAGGAATATACACAAACAGACCCAAAACGTTTGAACAGAGAACCAGTCAGCCAGATAAAAAAAGGTGGGTAATACACAGATAACCCCAAAACCATTTGAATAGCAAGCCCGACCCGACGACGCCGAAACATTACGGGGTTCTAAATGCAAAGGCCTCCAAACTTTGCCATTTCGGCGACCATCACCAACAACCGGAGGAGAGAGAGCGCGAGTCAGAAAGCTAAAAAAAGCACCGAGAAATCTAGTGGTGCAGCCTGCAGCGAGCGAACCCTTCCCCCTTCCTCCTCTTCCACTCCGAAATTTTTTCACCTCTCGCCTCTCCCTGGCTCCCCGCGACGGCGACCCCAGAAGCTTCGCGAAGCTTCCTGGGCCTTCCTCGCCGCGGTCCCTCCCAGATCGCCGCCTCCGGCAGCGTTGAAGCTGCATAGAGAAGGCGGAGGAGGAAGGAAGGCGGAGAAAGAGCGGGACGGGGACACGACGGAGGCCGGCGGAGGAGGCTAGGGTTTGCGGCCAGGGCCAGGTCGGGGTCGGGCCGCGGCCGCCGACGCCCAGCGAGAAGGAGGATGCATATGATGCGGCGGCTCAAGAGCATCGCCTCCGGCCGCTCGTCCGTATCCGATCCGGTGAGGGCTCGATCTCCCCGTCCTCGGTCCGCAGCTGGTTGTGCGGCCACCCGCATTGGGCATTTCATGACGCGTGGCAAGGCTCTGGGCTCTTTCCCGTCATTCTGTGGGATTCGCTCAACCGTTTCTTGCGGCCTCTGTTGTTGGATGGTTCCGTTATTGCTTGGTCGCGGCTGCTCCTCTTGCTTTACAAAACCATTGCATGTCCTGTTGCCGCATCAGGTGGCAAGCATTTTATTTTGCTTGGGCGGATTTGGCATTGACCTCCTTGTGCTTTGAAATCGATATCTTGTTTGTTTCTGCTGAAGGACTTAGTCCAGCCAGCTAGTTTAAGAGATGCAGTTTTGGCTGTAACGAGTCAGCAATGCCATTTTCATAGGTTCATGTAGACTGTGGATGTAGCCTACTCGTCCCAGCTTTACTAGCAATGGTTAATGTGCAGGTTTCAGTTTGTTCGTTGGTTTATAACTTTTCACATGGAAATAGTTATTAACCTGGATATTGGATATGGCTCGTGTGTCCTGTTCAGGAGAAATGACAAATGGCAGTTAACTTAGAAGTTTTTTTTTTCTTCTCCTTCTTCTTCAATAAATGATAGTGAGACAATAAAAGAATAATTAGTTTCTCAATGGCTGTTTGCTGACATTGCTACGAAAATTTGCATTTCTCTTGTTAGGGTGGTGACTCTGGCTCCAAAAGGCCAAAATTTGATCAGGAGGGAGCAGGAGATATTGTTATCGAACCACACCTAACCGAGGACAAAGCTGTGAGGATAGACCAAGAATTGTCATCATCGTCGAATAGAGATGCTGAGGCAAGCACATCTACTAGCATGAAGCCTGTTCAAACTGAAGAAGCAGGGGCAGATCTTCTTCCAAAAGAAATGAATGATATGACAATTAGTGATGATAAAGTTGACGGCCATAATGACAAGGTTTCAGTTTCATTCATCCATAGTTTGTTTACCTTGTACCATTCTACTTTTGGAACTTATGTTGTCGTACCTGACTATAGGAAAGTGAAGGGGTCACTGTTGATGGAAATGGAACTGAGACAGGACAGATCATCGTGACAACAATAGGAGGCCAGAATGGGAAGCCAAAGCAGGTAGTAACCTATATCTCCATGCTGTCTCATATGTCATATGTGTTCTAGCATTGAGTATCTGCTCTACATTTTACTCGTAGTGGCTACAAATTTTAGTTCAAAAAATTAATTCATATGGCATTCTTTGTTTACAACATTCTACTACATTATCTGTATGCCATATCATATTGTCAAACCTGAACATTGGATCACTGATATGGTTTCTAACTGTCTTACAGAAGGTCTCATACATGGCAGAACGGGTTGTCGGTACTGGTTCGTTTGGTGTAGTTTTTCAGGTAGGGTAACTCTACTTTCCACTACTGGAAATTTACAATGTTGTGGCCAACAATCATCAACCATATCTACTATAACAGGCCAAGTGCTTGGAAACTGGTGAGACTGTTGCAATTAAAAAGGTGTTGCAAGATAAGCGGTACAAGAACAGAGAGCTTCAAACAATGCAGTTACTTGACCATCCTAATGTAGTTCAGCTAAAGCATCACTTCTTTTCTACAACTCAAAGGGGAGAAGTTTACCTGAACCTTGTACTTGAATTTGTATCCGAGACAGTTTATCGTGTTGCCAAATACTACAATCGGATGAACCAGCGTGTACCCGTAATATATGTTAAGTTGTATGCATATCAGGTTTGTGAAGATGTCCCTATTCACATATCAGATTTGTTCATTAGTTTAGATTCATTGATTCTTAAGTAATGACTGGTTATTCCTTCTTTTCATAGATGTGTCGTGCACTTGCATATATCCATCGTGTTGTTGGTGTGTGTCATCGTGATATTAAGCCTCAAAATCTACTGGTAAGTTTTCTGACACTCTTTCGTTTTTATCTTGTGGCGTGTTGGTTTGAAGTAATCTTTTGTGTTCTTTTGACCATTTGTGTACCATCTTTCATATAGAAATTGTAAGACAGATATGTGGTGTGAATATTTGCAGGTTTTGTCATGCAGAATGAATCTGTCTACATCTCTATTAATGTAAAATGTTGCACATGTCTCATTGTGTCTGGCTAACTTTGCAGGTCAATCCTCATACACATCAACTCAAAATTTGTGATTTTGGGAGTGCTAAGAAACTGGTATGATTCTTTCACTTGGTTTCTCACTGCAAAATTTCTCCATGCATAGAACAATGATAAAATTCCATTTCAGGTCCCGGGTGAGCCTAACATATCATACATTTGCTCGCGGTATTATAGGGCTCCTGAACTTATATTTGGAGCTACGGAATATACCACTGCAATTGATATCTGGTCTGTTGGTTGTGTAATTGCTGAGCTTATGATTGGTCAGGTATAGAATCTTGGCCCACAAGTTCTTTGCTTCCTGCCTGTTATGGAGATAGTTTAGATTTTGCAACTATAGAATCTGTTGGTCTCTTTTTCCTTTTTTTTTAATACAAAATTATAAATATACAATCTTGAAATCTGGACTTTAGGATATGATCAGCATTGTCTAGCAGTCACCTTCTGCTACTGTTCATCAAGATGCTCTTTCTTCTATAAGCTGACTGTTTCCTTTTATTATTATTATTTCTACAGCCTCTATTTCCTGGTGAAAGTGGTGTTGATCAACTGGTGGAAATAATAAAGGTTTTATGACCTTTCAATTTTATAATATTATAAGTTTTTTTTTGTGAAAATATTATATTATAAGTTGGCTGATATAACTTATGGACTGAGCATGTCATTTTTCTTATCCAAGATTTTGGGTACTCCGACAAGAGAAGAAATCAGATGCATGAACCCAAATTACTCAGAATTCAAGTTCCCTCAGATTAAAGCTCATCCCTGGCATAAGGTTTTGGATCTCTACTCTCTGTTTTTTTCAGCTTCACTGTAAATTAACCTGCTCATCTGGTTTTGTTTTTGTAGCTTTTTGGTAAACGCATGCCGCCAGAAGCTGTTGACCTTGTGTCAAGGCTACTTCAGTACTCACCAAATTTGCGCTGCACAGCTGTAAGACTGATTTAAGATTTCTGCTATTTGAAACCAATTAGTATACTAAAATTAGTATAGCAATTATTTCTGCATCCTAGTTGTCATCTGAAGCTTTAGTATGAGTTAGTGACCTTTCTGAATTCTAATATGAGAAATTTGAAGCTTGAGTACATAACATATTTTCTTATCTTTCCAGGTTGATGCTTGTGCTCATCCGTTCTTTGATGAGCTCCGGGACCCCAAGGCCTGCTTGCCAAATGGAAGGCCACTACCACCATTGTTCAACTTCACAGCAGCTGGTAAAATTTCACTGCACTTAATATTGTTGATGTTTCATTGGACCTGTTTCCTTGACCTTGCCATTGAATTGTGGTATGCAGAATTAGAAGGGCTCCCTATTGAACTCGTCCAGCGGATTGTTCCTGAACACATGAGGAAATGAAAAGTTGTAGTGGCTGCAAGAAAGTCTGTTTAAGCCGACTGAGGACCGCAGGGTGTGCTATGGACTGATATGGAGTATTAGAGAGCTAGCTTTGCTGTGCTATATGTAAAAAAGAGCCGAAGTTCCTCATTGGGACGTCACCAAGGGTGAGCATAGTGGCAAATCTTATGTTTGCTCGTTGCCCATGGTGAATCTGTGAGGCCGTTTCGTACCCTGCACATCTTTATGTTGTGCCGGCATATGCTGTATTATGTGGTTCATGCTGCACAAATTGATAAGAGAATTCAGAGTGCTTGCTTTCACAGCTAGAAATCCCAAAACGTCAATTTTGATTATTGCGTGTCTCTCTTCCATTCCATCATTGTCTGACAAGTATTGAATTATAAATTATATGCCAATTATTGGTTTGCGTCTTTTAGCTGATAATATCTGTTGCTCACTAAATTGAACTGTGCAGCGTAAGCTGATGTGTAGTGTCTCGTACCCTAGGCATAGTTGATCCTTCAATATTCTTAAGATATCTGTATCTTTCATGATCGATACCTTTGACTTGAGCAAGTTGCCGACAGTTGCGTTACGGCCACCAAGGCAGCATAAATATGGATTGCTCGTCTCCAGGTCCAGTGTGACCAGAATATCAGATCTGGTATTGACAAACTGGAATCTATTTAAACAAACATTATTGGCAAATTGGAATCTATTTAAACAAACTATAGCCTTGCCTACTTGCATGTGCCTTTGTTTGTCTTTGACCCTGTATGACTGTTTAAGTGAAGATTTTTTTGTTTGTTTGTTTGCCAAATTACCTTTTGGGTCGCCAATCTGGAAATGTCAGGCCGATTCAGTAGCTGAACAGAACGTCACCAACAGCGCAAGAACTTGTCTTTGTAGATGGGACAATTGACAGGTTGAGCTAATTAAAAGGACGAAAGTAAGAATGGTAATAAGTTGACACGGCACCATGGTTTGCTGTTTTCTTGTGTTGGATAAGATAATTGAATGTGAAAAGGGACATGATAGTAAGTAAATCAAGAAAGCAAGTACATTCTATACTTCTCTGATCACCTGTAACTAGCAACAGTTGTTAGTGCGTTTCCACCGGATATACGCACAAAGAAAGAGTTCTGTCGCCAAAAATTCGTCATAACCACAGGAGCTGCTGAACTCACTTGAAAGATGCAAGTCAACAGTTGGACGTACCTATCAGTGTGATGCAAGGAGTCATTCAGTTCTTTATTCAATATGATGGAGCGCCTACTCATGGACTATCAATGAAAATAATGATGACTTGTTTAACATGTACGTCTTAGACTTAAAATACACTAATTTTTTAGATCTTGGGTCCTAGTGTTTGTCAGGCAGCAAAGTGCCATCCACCTGTCTATGTGAGAAAACATATCCCAACCAAAAAACTTTGTCTTCAGCTCCCATGTTTTCTTGTTCGCTGGCTCCATCTTATTCACAGGACAGACCCGCCGTCTATATCAAAACCAGGGACTTGCAAACACGCAACATACACCCAAAGTGGCCTACCGCATGAGCCCTCTGTCATTTCGCACCTAAATTATTTTATTTTACCCCGCAAAAGTCGGTTAATTAGAACGGCTAATTACCTGGTACATATTTGATATCACATATGTGGACAAAAGTCATTGCAGATTCCGGAATTGAATAGAAGAAATAAAATGAAAATTTGTGTTGAAGTCGTATATTGAAAGAGATCTCTGAGGCTCACCTTTTCTGGATAAGAAGACCAGCCGCTTCTTCCTCCGTAATAACAAAAAGTGAAAAGCTGTGAGCGTCGGCACGTGATTGTTATCATGCAAATCAACTTGTGTCAGGCACTAAGCACAATCACAACTCACATGATCACACCCACACATGCTTTACTCCCTCCCTACTTGCTTGCCTACTGCTCTACTATCTGTAATCCACATGAGTGAGACAAACTAAAAGGCCAGTGAACGAAATCCATTTTTTTTTCGAGTGAAGAATATAAAGGGCGATGAGAAAATGAAAAAGGAAAGGCAACCCAGGCCTTTGGCTTTCAATTCCACCTTCCCCTTCTCCCGGAGCTGAAAATTTTTGAGACCCCAAACAGAAGTCGCAGAGACTACCCACCCCACCAGCCCCTGGAATTCCGCAAATTACAAAAGCGCCCCTCGCCGCCGGCGACCTCGGCGAGTAGGCAGGAGCGCACCGAAGACCGGACGCGGCGGCGGATACCGAGCGATCCTCTGTCGGCTGCCGCGTGATTACGGAGGAGCGTCCCGCCGTCGCCGGCGATGGGCAACTCGCTGGGGTGCTCGGCCTCCGGCGAGCGGCTTGTGTCGGCGGCGCGCGACGGAGACGCCGTGGAGGCACAGATGCTGCTGGAACTTAGCCCGGCCCTCGCGCGCTACTCCACCTTCGGCGGCCTCAACACCCCGCTCCACTTCGCCGCCGCCAAGGGCCACCTCGACGTGCGTGTGATTTCCTCGCTCTGCCTCTCTGTCTTTTGAGTGTTTCTGTTTGATTTGATCACGAATTGTGGGCTTCGGTGCAGATTGTCACACTGCTACTGGAGAAAGGTGCTGATGTTAACGCGCGGAACTACTGCGGCCAGGTAGATCTTTCATCTTTGTGTTTTTTTTTTCTCTTGGTCACAGAAAAAATTGATCTTTGTACTTTACTTATCTTTTGCGAGGAAATCTGACAAATGCTAACAATGTTAAGATCCGTCATGTAGAAATGATGAAATTTGACAGCTCTTACTTTTTTTTAGAGAAAACAAATTTCGGCAGCTCTTATGCCATGTTATTAGACAAGAAATGTTGTGAAGATTCAATTTTAGGTGATTTCTTATGTTGCTTTGTTCAGCAAACGCGGACAAAACTCCCCCAAATTCTGTCGTATATATGCTTTGACACATGCTCTGGAGCCGAACTATAACGCTAGTTTTTTTTTACTGCTCTGTGGTGCCAGTGCTGCTTCTTTGCCCATGGATAGGTGTTACATTTTATTCGTGTCTTTGGTGTTTATCTCACTGGAATAGTTGGATGATTGGTTTCATTTGTTTGCATGGATGAAGACTGCATTGATGCATGCCTGTCGGCATGGGCACTGGGAGGTGGTTCAAATGCTTGTAATCTTCAGATGCAATGTATGAGGTTCAGTAATATGACTTTTCATGTATTACATTCTGCCTACTAGGTGGGTGCTGACAGTTGTGTCTGTTTCAATTGCTTGGAAGGTTGCTAGGGCAGATTACTTGAGTGGTCGAACGGCATTGCATTTTGCAGCACATGATGGATTTGTTCGGTGTGTCAGGCTTTTACTTGCGGACTTTGTCCCAGGTGTTGCCTTGGAGGAAATTGCCACTTCCACAGTTGATGGTGGTGATTCTCAGGCGAATAATGGGAGCAGTCCCAATTCTTCATTGGGACAGAAGTTCAATGAATCGTATGTAGTGTCAATGAATAATACTTTACAGTTTCAAATAATTTGCTACTAACACCATGTTTATTTTAGTGCCCGTGTGAGGTTTATCAACAAGCCTGCTGATGGTGGTGTTACAGCACTTCATATGGCAGCGTTGAATGGCCATTTCAATTGCATGCAATTGTTGATTGACTTAGGTGCCAATGTATCAGCTGTCACATTTCCTTACGGTACTACGGCAAATTTGATAGGCAAGTGGTGATTCTTTGCTTGGATGGCATCATTATACAATGCTATTTACCTTATCTCAAATGAGGTTTTAACTATATGCTGGTGTCACAGGAGCTGGCAGTACTCCTTTGCATTATGCAGCTGGTGGAGGGAGCCAGGAATGCTGCGAGGTAAAGTAATGTCACAAAGCAGCATCGCCTTTTAGACAATTAACTATTTTCAGTTACAACAGTCTTGAGAGGAATTGATTTGTTCTTATACTTGGTGGTGTCACTACTGCAGCTGCTATTATCAAAAGGCGCTAGCAAGCTGACGCTTAACTGCAATGGGTAAGAATTTAAAATCATAAATTAAACTTAACAGTACAGTTATTGACTAATTTCAGTTGCTTTCAACATTTTATTAACATGTTTCTTGTTTTCAGGTGGCTTCCCATGGATGTTGCTCGAATATTTGGACGCCGTTGTTTGGAGCCATTACTTTCTCCAAATTCAAACCCGAGTGTCCCTGTATTTCAGCCATCCAGTTACCTTGCCTTGCCACTCATGAGCATACTGAACATAGCCAGGTTAGATTTATTGATTCATCACTTATTAATTTCGTATGTTGAAAGTAAAATATAATGTTCTTGCTTATATGGTCAACAATGCTTTCTGGCTTTTGATCTGTGCACTATTTTCTATGCTAAAAGGCTTTGTTTTGTGAATGTATGCTCAATGCTTTTTTATTAAAAAGTAAAGATGGACGCTTTGTGAATAATCAGTCCTCTGTCTGTTGTATGATTGCAATACTTCAAGATACGATTGCTTTCATTAAGGTAAATTGGTTTGGTTAGATATCGAGCAGATATTGCCGTTTGCTGTCTTGTTTCTGTCTCTTTTTTTACCTTTAATCTTCATAACACAGTCAGCTGTTTTACTGGGCTATTGGTTATAGGCAAAATTGTCTGTAGCACACTAACAAACGCTGTTTTCGTCCCAAGCACACTCACATTTTCAACTTCGTCTGTAACACACTACGATTTTGTGGAAATTGTCCAGAACACACCGCGGTCATTAAAATATGATTTATTAGAATCAAGGCGAGTAAAATGACCGCCCTACCCTTCTTCATCCTTTGACCGGGAGAGACTGCCCTCCCTCCCTGCCGCTACCATCGTTTTGGTTGGTCTGCAGGGGAATCAACGACTGACCGGAATGGATTCCTGGGAGATGAAGCCCCAACTCCGCCGCGGCCTCCCTGGCGGTGCCCACCTCCCTGGCGGCGCCCACCTCCCTGAAGAAGCGCGCCACGTCCTCCTTCCCCTCTCTCCCCGCCGTGCCGGCGCTCTGCACGACCTCCGTGGCCACCAGCACCCCGGCGTCCTCCGGCGACTGCACAAGCTTCGCCATGAGCCGCGTGTACGCAGACACATCCCCGGCGCGCTACTCCGCCGCCTACTCGAACGCGATAAGGTTGAGCAGCAGCGGCGTGGTGTGGAGCTCGATCCGGAGCCGCGGGAGGCGGATGCAGTCCTCGTGCTCCAGCTTCACGGCCAGCGGCACGGGGCCCAGCAGCGGCGCGGTGTGGAGCTTGATCCGAAGCCACAGGAGGCGGATGTAGTCCTCGTGCTCCAGCTTCACGGCCAGCGGCACGGGGCCCAGCACCGCCGCGATCCCCGTTGCCGACTTGCCAAACCCAGATCGGGCCCGCTTGAACTGGACCCAGATCCGCTTGAGGTCGCTCGCCGAGGGGATCGGGTACAGCAGCGGAACCAGCAGTAGCAGCGAGAGCCGCCGGATCTGCACAATGGGGCTCTTTAGCTCGCGCCGGGTCAGGTCCTTCAGACCCGTGCACGAGGACGAGGTCTGGCGTCTCCTCGGCAATAGGGACGACGGCATTGGGCGGTGAAGGGTGCTGGGCTAGAACAGTACAGGGGCACCAAGGTCATTTATCAAATGTTCTCTCACCTCAAGAAGTAGAAAATAGTATTTTAAGATGCAGTGTGTTCTGGACAATTTCCACAAAATTGTAGTGTGTTACAGACGAAGTTGAAAATATGAGTGTGCTGGGGACAAAACCAGCATTTGTTAATGTGCTACAGGCAATTTTGCCTTGGTTATATGTCCAGTATATCTGAAAGTGAGTTGAGTTAGCTACACTTAACTGGAAGTGCTTCTGCTGAATGCCACACCCTTTCACTAAGCTGGCAGTTCCATCTCGGATATGTTTATTGTTTCTCCACCAGTAATAGGACTAATTAGAACTCCATGTTAAGATTCCTAGATGATAAAAGACAGTAACTTCATTTATCTATTTTTTATGTGCATTTGCAGAGAATTTGGTTTGCAGCATACCATCCCATCTGTGGATGATAGTGACCTTTGTGCTGTTTGTCTCGAAAGGTCCTGTTCTGTAGCTGCAGAAGGTGTGTATATTGTTACACCTGTTTAAATATTCTTGTTTGGTCATTCCTGCACTTCTATTGATATGTAATTGGGTTACTTTACGACTTCATGGGGAGATGGCTGTTCCGCTATCCAGTATAATCCAAGCTCTGGTTTGTTTTGGTTTGGCATTGTTGGTGTTCATATTCATTTTCCTAATTTGTAGATACACTGATTCTTTATTTTTCTCTACGCTTACAACTCTGGCAGCAGAATAACACTGTTGTTCAACATATATAGTTTATTCAAAAATATATTAAGAACACTGCAAGTCTGCAACCTTTTTTTTCTGTACGAACTTAAAACATATAACTAGTCGACAAGGAACCGAGGATTGCTTCAGTAGTATACCTTGTGGTAAGGGTGCACCTTTAAGTTTTGAGTGGCGGTGATTTCATTTTGAATTTGTTCTAATTTATTTACCTAGTAATGGATCATATTTAATAATTTTTAACCATCATGATGGATTATATAAGATGCTACCAGTTTGTGAATTATATCTTTGCACTGAAAACTTGGAAAACAATAAGAGTAGCATAGAAGTGATATTAAAAATCAAAACACTGATATCTGGTGTATAAGCTGAACTTAGCTGTTTGGCAGTACTTTTACACTTTCAGAAACTTGTACTGATATCTGTTTTAGTACAGTTTTGCTTGATCATGTGCCTTGTGCCAACATTATATTCTCTTTTTTTCAGGTTGTGGTCATGAGTTCTGCATCAAATGCGCTCTCTATCTTTGCTCTACCAGCAATGTCCGTGTTGAGTTCACAGGCCCACCTGGGTCGATTCCATGCCCTCTCTGTCGAAATGGAATAATGTCATTCACCAAATTACCAAGCACACCAACAGAAGGGCTAAAATCAAGTTCGTCGCTCACATTTTGCAATCCATGCATTCTAAATACCCGATCTGTGGACTCACCAGCAACTATCAGCAAATCAGAAATCAGGCGCAACCGTGTGGCAGCTGTCTCTTCTGAACTAGTTTGTCCACTCACCTGCAGCCCATTCCCGTCGTCCGCCCTCCCAACCTGCAGGTGCAGTGACGATGATCCATGTGATGCTACAGAGGGACAGGATGGTTGCGAGGTCCAATCTCCTCGGCCCTCACATAGCGCAAGTATGGAACTGGACAAGAGGGGAGAGGAAGATCTTGACCGGACCAGCTGCTCCAGCATGTTCTGGAGTCGAAGGAGCTGCCACAGGGAGCAGCAGTGTAATGCAGAAATCAACGCTTGATGATTCTTTATTTCTGGTTGTGGATATATTTGGATTCTTAACAGCTTAATGTGGGAGATGCAGCCAGTTGATTTTCCTCCCCAGCTGTGGTCCTTTCTCCTATATACAGCCAAGATTTTCTTGATTGGTGAATCCTGCAGCCGTAGTGTACTGTACTGTAACATTTTTGTTACGATTGGTCATGTGCCTGTGAATCTAGGTAGTTTCAAAGTCGCTAGTCAGTTACTGTTCTTGTAGCTGTATGTAATTACAGAACTTGGATTGAGTCGTTTTCCAAATACGATGATAAATATTTATGTACAATGAGTCAAATTACTTTCTAGTGATATACTACATATTGAACTGCACTCGCTCTCTGAGACCAACTCAGAATCTCCGGTTTCTTTCTACAGTACAGTAGTGGTTGTCAGCATTGCTTCTAGCTCTGTATCTACGGCATATGCTTGTACGTGCACGATTCGGATGTGCTGGCGGCTGTTACGCTGAGGAAGCTGGCGCCGTCAGCAGCGTTAGTCCTGCCCAGACAGCTTCTGTGGTCATACTGGAAGTATCACCAAGACTTACATATAGCAATATAGCTCATGCAGGCACGGAGCGTCACCGCCTTCAACCCTTGTTATTGCCAACGACGACATACAAAGTGTGACCTGGACTATACTTTGGATTTTGCTCTTGTGAATCTATTATCTTCTTATTTGAAGAGAAAAAGAATCTACCACATTCACTCTCAAGACCATTGAATTACCACGTTAATTGAAAAAAGACAAAATTCTAATTATTAGATTTTATAAAGATCTGATCAAGATTAAAGTAAGAATCCAAATCAAACTCTCATAAAACTTGATAAATAAATAAATTCGGATCAATAAAAAAATACAAAAAAAAATCAAATACCCCCACCCACCCCGATCTCTCCCAAATTAGCCTTCCTTGATAAATAAATAAATTCAGATTAATAAATAACAGAAAAAAGTCTAATCCCCCCACCCACCCCTATCTCCTCCCAAATTAATCTTCCTGCTACCGATTCAGCTGCTCTTTTTTTTGTGTGTGTGTGTCAGAGAGACAATTTTATTCGTGGACCATCAAAAGCAGTAAATGAAAGAGCTCATACGTTGAAATCAAACCATATCATTTATTCAAGAACGGAGAGTCTGATTTGCATATAGAAAAACAAGATATATTTCACATATAATAGTCAAGATTGTACATGGCTGCAACTTTTCATCCTTAACACCCATATGTAGAATTATTACAATTTCAAATAAGATATAGTATCAAACAAAAAATAATATTATGTGTATTCTCTCTCATAAGGGATATATCACAAATTACCACATTAATCAAAAATGAAAAAAAATCTAGCTGTTGGATTTTATAAAGATCTAATGGTTAGGATTAAGGTATGAGCTCAAGTCAAACTACAATAAACCTTGGATTAAGAAAATAAGAGGGGAAAATAATCAAAATTTCCTCATAAAACAATTTCAGGAAAACTTATATTTGCAGTGCGCCCATGTAGAAACAAAAAAAGGAACCCTTAATAATGGCTTATAGGAAAGAAAATCTTAGCAGCTATGAGACAATTTATATTAATTAATGAAACAAAGAAGAAGATTGATCTGCAGCTACAATAACTCTCGAGAAGAAATTTAGGAGTTGTGAGCTGTAACAAACTTGAATTGCCAAATATACACGACTCCTAAGTCTATACTTGATAAAAATTTGCTGACCATCACATAAATAATGGAATTAAATCATTAACAGTGCATGGAATCTCTAGCATTGTATGTATTGTTTCAATGACATAATATCCTTATGTGATAATGATCTGGCAAGTAGCCCGATGACACGACGATGTTTGCTTTATGTAGGCCCACCTTGCCGATGATGACATCAAAATGATTTGGCGCGTGATGCAATGTCGATGCAATGATACGGAGGAAGAGTTAAAAGTCCAGAATGATAATCATAATATATTTTCTTCTTAAAGAAAAATCATACAACTGCTACTCGTGGATTGCAACATCCGTAGTGACAATGAGAAAAATAACAAAGTAAGAGTCTGAGTAATTATCACGACCCATAGGAATGCAGATATATCATCTTTTACAAAAGCAGCAGTACTGATGTAGTGTTGAGAGATCTAAAGCTGATCGAGTCTTTGAGACATGTTCAACAACACGGGAGGACAATACAACAAGTTGTCTGCCATAAGACTATCATTCTTCAGGTTGCATCTTGAAGTGATAGCAACTAAAAAGAAAAATATTAGGACTAATAAGAATTTCTTCTAAATGTGACATCAAATAAGAGTATATGGGGGCATGCACGAAACAAGTTTTACGCAGTACTGCCTTCAAGGTGTACATATAGCTTCCGCAGCCGACTCGTACAACTACACCTATGCCGATATGCCGGCACGCACAAAACATGTTATATGATCCTTGCATTAGTTAATAATCTGGATGAACAAGTGTAATCGTTCAAACAATTGAAAAATTAGAAGAAATAAAGCTTTGTACCATTACAATTTATGAACTTTGAATTGTTAAGATCATCTGAAAGAGATAATATCAATTATCAAACTATCATCAAGCTGGCATAAAGTTTATGAATCCTTGCATTAGTTAATAATCTAGATACAATTATAATAGTGGAAACCATTGGAAAGAAAGTAAAAAAATTTATAGCATTAAGCACATCTCTGTGTTTGTCGAGGTCGATAGACGGCGACAAGGAACCAACTAAGCATGATATTTTCACATCAGGACAAGTGACAGGGCACAAGTTGTCAAAGTCAACAATGAGGTAGTATCTAGAGATAAAGTATAATAGCTTGAAAGAGGATTCATGTTTGAAAGAGGATTCAAACGAAATGTAAGTGTGTTGAGCCTGAGTGTCAGTTTTGTTTTTAGGAGGTGATCATGTTTATGGACTATGACCCGCAAGCAAATCAATGTTCACTGCGTGTTCAATAGGACAAACACTATGCACGGCCTCTATGGAGCATGGTCATTTGACAATTGTCTTAAAAATCAAACATTATTGATCAACCACCACTGACAAGACCAACAATGCTTACTACCATTTGCATGTTGCCTTAGAAACCAAACATTATTGATTAACTACTGTTGATAGGATCAACAATATTTAATCACAGACATAAACATGATATGATACAAAGTACGACATAGATAGAAGAATCCTGACAGAAAATCCTGTGCGAACCAAGAGGGGGAATATTATTTTTTTCTCAAAACTCACAAGCCAATACACATATTATTTTTAGAAACTGTGTGCATGCGCCATGCCCTAGAGAAATATTGATAGTGATGGTATGGAGCATTTGATAACCCACAATTGCAAGGTTGCAGATTATTAGCAGGTAAAACACATGAACTAATTTGGATTAATACCAACTAAAAATGAGCTATAATTAGGCTATATCATATATCGTTCCGGTCGACATGTATCAAATCACCATAGAAAAGTATGTTTGATTAAATTCAGAGAAAATAATTTTGAAACCAAACAAGATAATTATATGGATTTTGTTATGACTTTAATTTAGAAAAATATTATTTTAATATTAATATATACTTGTCTAGCCACGCGGGCCATCTTGCTAGTCGTTATTAATTAACAAGTCGGGCACAAAAACATGTTTTATTATGTACTAGTTACTATACCCGTGCGGCATCACACGTGCGAAAACTTATTCACATAACATGAGTTGAGACAATTTTTGTATTATGAAAAGTAAAACAAAAAAATAATAAATATATCATATTTGATCAAATACTACATATAAACAATATCTTACGGAATATGAAACTTTAAAAACAGGTATATCATATTTGTTTTTTTGCTATATCTAATCATCTTGGAGCATCTCCAAAAGCATCCCAAAAAATTGACAATAATGTTACATCAGCCCTCAACTTTGATACATCCATCGCAACATGCAAAAGATTCTTGGACAAATTGATACATCCATAATTCCTGGTTTGTAATATACTTAGCTGATCAAATCTCGGCAGCAAGCTATCTAGCTACAGCAGATTGAATGTATATTACAAATCTGCTGGTGCTGCAGAAAACTACCTAAAACAACACCTCAAAATGCACTATTATTACCTTCAACAAATGTTGTGAGCTAATCAGGCTAGAAACATCGTCGTTACACATAGATCAATTCCCTCACCTCTGGGACAACCGCCCTTATGCTCAGTCTCGCAATGTCCTGTAATCAGAAAGACTTAATCAGACTATCAACATCCTCAAACCTCCTAGAACAATACAGCGAAATCTCACACAAACAAGAACTGTTTTGCCGAAAAAAGAAGAAGTCCATATCACAGAAATGCAACAGAAAAAATGAACCATGATGACAAATACAAAGTGCTCATTAAACTATTATCTAAGGTATCAGTATGGCTATAATTGAGATCAAGAGATCATGGTTCCCACAATTGAGGAGTTTCTTTATCTAATAATCCACTGAAAGCAATGCTAGAAATCTAGAGTACTTAAACATTGGAATATTCACATAAGATTAAATATTCTTCAGTGTCTAATTATGATATCTCTGCAAACAGAAAAAAATCAAATAGAGAGAAGGATCCACTCTCTTGAACCAGCAAAGGAAACCATATGATGCAAGATGCAAATGTTTAATAAATACAATGGTATCTAACTCCTGTGTGCTTGAGAAAAAAAAGAAGAAAAAAATTAAATACAATGGTGTCCAATCCATTCATCCATTCTATGTAATTATTTTCTATAAGCCAAAGCAATTACAATACAGCCTAGTATATTCTCCAGTGAACAAATCGAGGATACTACAATTTCTATCCATAGAATAGAAAAACTTTTGTTTCAACGAACTGAATATGAAACCAATAATATTGAATCCCTAATCCAACGACTAATCACTGCCCATGGACCATAACCCAAAAGTGTCACAAAAATAATTATATAATATTTTCAATCTTATTGTAGAGGACTTAACTTATATGCATGCCATTTTCAAACCGTGCTGGATATATCAAACTATAGATAAAGCAGAGAAAAAAATAAATAGAAAGAAAGGTAACCAGTGTTCATCCTCGCCTCCATGGTCACAGATTGAAAAGCTCCTGCAAGGGCATTAGAAAGGTACACCTCCTCTCCTATATCATTCCAGATAAACAAAGATAATCTTCTGCAACCTGGATATCTCTGCGTAAGCTCACCTAGTTGAGTTCTGACCCCTCAAGGCCTACAAAGATGGTAGGCTTCATTTGAAACACATCGTTCCTGAATTTAAACATCTCGATTTCATTCAGTAGAACACACAGAGTAATGCATCCACATACTTTCTATGGCAAAATCCATATCAATACCAACAAACAGCGCCATGCTTTGATATATAACCACCACATCACCTACTTCGCATCCTGACTACTAAAGTCTGGCACACAAGTGTGAATTTAATTGTGTTCAGATCCGAGAGAAAAAAATATTGTGCTCCTAAAATGGAAATTTGTATCCTCACATTGCACTCCTAAAATAGGAAATGAAAAAAAAAACAATTACTGATTTACTAAACATATATTGAAAAAAATAAATATGATACTTGGCAATCAAAGTTTCTCTGAGAAATAAACTGGGTTGAGTTTCAATAAATATTCAGACTCAACCTGTTCTAGCTTCCCAAGCTGCCAATCAAATGGTGGTAGCTTTAGTTGAAATCGACAGATATTCTACTGCATGATATGAACTTGTAAATTATTTGTTTATTCTAAAACTCTAATACAATGTCTGAATATTAGCCGAGAAAAATATCTCTCATGTGGTGGGAGGCGTTGTTGTGGCCTTTTGTTGGGCAGTGTTTTTTTATCTTAGAAAAAACATGGCCTTTTGTAGGGAGTTGTTAGAATTTGTAAATGTTCAAAAGGACACATCATTTACAATAAATAAAAAGGCTTGCAAAATTCAATATACTATTGAAACCAAGGATCAACGGACAATCACAAGAACACAAGAGACTTGAGTTTTGCGGGGCAACAAAACACCCGCGGCGATGGACGCCCCTGGCGACAAATGTCAGGACTTTTTCCTCTATATTTCTCTCTCGGTTCAAAACCGAACAGATGAGATTACATCACACTATAGCTGTAGCGCCTAGCAACTGCCCCTGCGGCACTCGCGCACGCACGCACTAGCTCCACTCGTACATAGACCACACACTCATATGCACGAAGCGGTCGTCCTCCGAGCTGATCGCAAGCCACCAGTTGCTCCACTACCTACGCATGCAACTAACACAACCTAGACACTGTGATGCACACACGTACACGGACTGGACCTACATGCCATGTACACACCACACGGCACAACACAAGCCAGAACGTGCACACATCAACGATCTGGACATCCACACACCAACGCACACGCCACGGAACACACCATGTGGTGTTTAACTCTAACATGTACATTGTCAAGCATATTCACATCAAGTCCTCTATCTCTACAATATTGTTCACCCTGCCACCATGCAAGGGAGATCTCAAGCTAAATCATGCAGGGAGCTAGCATCAGAAGACCACCAAGACAACAAAATACTGCATGGAAATACAGAGTATTCAGGTTTATTAAAATATGAGCCAATAGCTCACATGCAACGTCTTTGGTGAAAATTGGTTAAGACACGATATAGTTGACGGTAATAGCTCGCGTGCGATGCCTATGTGGAGCAAAATAGCCAGAACTCACAAATACCCCTGACACTTTGTGGATTTGGTTATTAGCGGCTGTGGGACCTAGTTGGAACGTTGTGGCGCGCAAATCTGTTTGATGGACCGATCAAATACCAGTTTCGCACCATCTGAGCGGCGGCAAATTCCAGCAGTGCGACCTCAGAGTGCTGTCTCCGGCGTTGACATCCCTCCGGTGTTGGCTCCCTTCAGTGGCGCGAGTCTATCTGCTGGATCGACCGAAGACCTCCTGCGACTGCTTCCTCTGAGCGGCGTCCCAATCCCTCTCTGGCAGCACGCGCCCTCATAGCGCCGCACATCCCTCTCCGACGATCTCTGAGGTGAGTCAAATCGCCCCCTAGTCGCATTCCCATCCGAGTTGAGCCTCGAATCTGACGTATTCATGCCTGATTTTGCCCGAGTTGTAGTAGTGTGATCAAAAAACAGATGGCCCCAAAACAGATGGGGCGCCCAAAACAGATGGAGCAGGGAAAGTCAAATTCGAGGTAATCTCTGCACCTTATGCTAATTTTGCTTTCGATTAGAGCTCTTTTGCTTCCAATTTTTGATATTCTCGCACCATTGTCGAAACAGGGGGAGCGGCATAGCTTCGAATGGTCCATTAAATTTCCCTTTTTCTCTGTCGCGAAGCTAGTTGATGGTAGCTTGAGGGCCATAGAGTAGGAGAGATTGGTTAGTTGGGAGGTTGATTGTGCAGAGATCGACCCGTATGACCTTGTGAACCAAGAAGCGCAAGCAGTAAGGAATTTGGTGGACAAAATTGGGGAGAGTATTCCTTGGTGTCCGGAGCAAGAAGTGGCATTGATACACTTCGATGAATGAAAGGGCGAGTATGTGAGAATGGAGGATGGCGAAGCGCTTGTCGATGAAATCGATCGGCAAGACGACTGGATAAGCAAACATGTTATATTTCTTGCCGAGCTGGTGGATCTAAAATCTGATTCTTGTATTGGATATGTGCCATCAAAGTTGGCTATACAGATTGCAGATGATGATAGGGCTGCACGTAGACAGATAGATCCCATTTCAACCGAAGTGACAGTATTAGCTGATGATACACAAGAGGGATGTGATGGTGCCGCAAATATGGCTGTTGTCGACTAGAATTCAGTACAACTGCAAGAGCGTACTGATTTGGTCATTGCACCAAAGGCTGACACTGAGATGGCCAAAATTTTAGGAATTCCAGTAGATGATAAATACAATGAGAAGGAAAAGGAGAGGGATAGGGCTAATGCGCTGTTGGTTCTAAAGATGTGGATCCAGAGTTGATGAACGAAGCTGCTGATGAGGTAGATGATTACAGTGATGATGAGTTCATAAATCTATATGACTCAGACAATCCTGTAATTGAAGTAGGAAAGTGTTTTTCAAGCATGAAAGAGTTTAGGATGTGTTTTAAGACTTATGTAGTGAGGAGAGAGTTTGCCGCTAAGACTGTGTGGATAGATACAAAGAAATTTTATGTGATGTGTAGAGGCTTTGATGGGGGTGCAAAGCCTTGCAAGTGGTACATTTCTGCTAAAAAACAACTTGGTGTAGGTACCATCAGGGTTAATCAAATGCCACATGAATATACTTGTATTACTAGTTGACAGGTTGTATCAAAGATGACATCATAGGCCTGCGTTGCACAAAAGATCAGTCCTATTTTAGCCAAAACACCAAACACTACTGCAAAGAAACTGAGAGTAGACCTAGAGAAGCAATTCCCTATTAAGGTGACGTATACTACAGTGTGGAAGGCAAAACAGAGGGCAATGAAAGAGTTATATGGTGATTGGACAAATACGTTCAGGATGTTGTATAGTTTCAAGGCAGAGGTGGAGAAGAGGTCACCTGGCAGTGTTGTGGAGATAGATACAGAGGTTGCACCTGATGGTAAGGTATATTTCTCTAAATTTTTTATGGCTTTAAAGCCTTGCATTGATGGCTTCAAAGCAGGGTGTAGGCCATATTTGAGCGTAGACTCATCTTTTTTTACTGGAAAGTGGACTGGTCAATTGGCAGCATGCAATGCTCTAGATGAACATAATTAGATGTTTCCTGTTACTATTGACATGTTTCAATCTGCGTCAGATGCTTCATGGACATGGTTCATGATGCAATTAAAAAGATGCATTGGCCCAGTGACACCTTTAGCTATACACACTGATACTTGTAAAGGGCTAGAAAATGCAGTCAGGAATACATTTCCACATGCTGAGAAGAGGGAGTGCTTCGGCCATATGTGGTTGAATGTGATGAAAGGTCATAAAGGAGAAGTTTTTGGGCGGCTGTGGCCAGCAGCAAGAGCTTATAGCAAAAAGACACATTATCATCAACTTGCCAAGGTGTATGCAGCAGATTCTGAGTTTGAGCAATGGGAGAAAACATACCATTCCTTATTGTGGTATAGGTCAGGATTTAATACAGCCATCAAGTGTGACCGTATCAATAACAATTTGGCTGAAAATTTTAACAACAAGGTAAGACGGTTGAAAGACCTGCCTGTGCATGACATGGTTGACTAAATCAGGATCATGATCATGCGGATATGGGAATTGAGAAGAAGAATAGGTGATGCTTTGCAAGGGGATAAGCTTCCAGCAGTGGTTCAGCAAGTGGTTGACAGGAGCAGAAATCTTGCACATTTGATTGTTGAGAGTTCTTCTTTATGGGGCGCTAAAATGAGAGATACCAAGACTGGAAGGAGGCATGTGGTTAACACTGATCTATATGAATGCACATGTCTCGAGTGGCAACACACTGGAAAACCATGTGAATATGCCATACTCTTCTTGGCTGGCAAGCCGAAGGTAAACATGCACCTTTATCTGCATAAATATTATTCAGTAGCAAGATTCAAGGCTGCATATGTAACTCCAATAGTACCACTTACAGATCAGTCTCAGTGGCCTGAAGTGGAATTTGAATTTTTAATGTGTTCCCCCCTTGCAAAAAAAAAAAAAGGCTGGCTGGCCTAAAATGAGTAGATACAAGATTTGGTACAAGAAAGGTAGTAGTAGTAAGAGGAGAAAAAAAGATTATAAACCAAAACGAACACAAAAAGGTAACAAAAATAGATGCAAGATGTGTCAGGAACTTGGTCACCGAGCTGGATCCGCCAAATGCCGTTACACTCTAGAAAAGCCAAAGTAAGTTTCAGGAGAAAAATCATTAAGCCATCCTAATTGAGCACTTAAATTTACTTTGATTCTATATTATTTTAATTTTTCAGAAAAAAGCATGGAAGTATGCAGGCTGTGAAGCCATCCTAAGAAGAGTGTGAGACTGAACCCATTGTTGTTGAAAATGTCTAGCCAACAAAAAGAAAGAGAAGTGTTCAGGATGCAGGTGATTTAGAAGATGCCACGTAACAAATTGAATCAGTTTTAGATATTATGGAGCAAGCTGAATCAATATTAGTGCAACCTGAATCAATATTAGATGATATGGTGTATGCCGAATCATTTTTGGATGTGGTGCCATGTGATTCGGTTTTGAATGATGTTGTGCAGAATAATGGCGTTCGAAAAGATGGCATGGAAATAGAAGAAGAACAAGAAATTGTGGTGTGCATGTGGCGGCCTAGTCCTAGTGACGCGAAGAAAACCAAGAGCATGAGGGTTTTGTGTGTTGTGCCTGCACAATCAAGTGGTAGAAAGAAGAGAAAATCGAGTGGAAAGTGAAATTTGTGTGTAAGATGTATTCTGAGGCGTGAAACTTGTGTGGATGATTTGCCTGTAAATATGTATGCACTATGATAGGCCAAACTGCCTCCGTGGTAGGCCAAACTGCCTCATTTCTGGTGCGACCATTTTTTTGATCTTCTCCAAATGACCTTAAACTCGAGTGGTAACATCTACTGCACCTATAACATCAAACCGAATAGATTTTTCAATTTTTTGAATTTTTAAATTTTACTAATTTTTTGCCAAACGGCCTGTGTGGAGGCCAAACTACCTCATTTCTAGTGCGACCATTTTTTCAACCTTCTCCAAATGACTCGAGTGGTAATATCTACTGCACCTACAACATCAATCCGAACAGGTTTTTCAATTTTTTCAATTTTTAAATTTTTTCAAGCTTTTTTAATCAATCCAAAATTATCAATGGGCGTCTTGGGCTCCAGCCCATCCCTTCTTAGGCTCTTGGGTCGACTTCATCAACGGACCTCGTTGCACAACTCGCTGACAGGTCGTCCCCACATGTCGGTACCGAGTTCTTCGTCTGTTCTTGCCAAGTGTTCACTTTTTTCTTTTAAATTCATAATTAAATCTTCAAATACGGATAAATTTCAAGTTTCAAGTTCAAATTTGATTATATATGTTTCTATAGTCTTATAAAATACAACTCTATTCTTTTGTGCCAGTTTCAACCATGTGTATCGGTATTACAGTGATAGATGTATGTACAATATTCATATCACATAGATGTATGTATAATATTTATACATTATGGATGAGCTACTCCATTTTGAACACACTTTTTTTTATAATATCAAAAAATAAAAATAAAAATATAGGGTGATTGCATGTCACATGAAACAACAACATGCAAAAGCTCAGCTCCAAAATCCTTATAGTTTTAGAAATTAAAATCGCTTAAATATTCATAAATTTTAGTATAAAATTGTTTTTTTAGGAACTAAAGATGAAAAGTTAGGATCTACAATCTGATGCATACATGTAACACATGTTTCTATCTATGTAGTAAAATTTTTGGAATTTATTGAAATAATTTTGCCATATAAACCTCAAATTAGTAGTGTTATTAAGCTAAACTTTCATATCAGGTACACGATCTGAAATTTTCAAAAGCTAACCAAAAATTTACTGGTGATTGAAGATTATGTATTAAGTATAACAACCAACTTAAGTTGTATAATTTGCTATATTTATTGAGATACAAATCACCAAAATATTGAATAAACAGAAAGCATACTATTGTAGGACGGTTCTGGCGGTGGTGTTCGTTTCCCAAGAGAGACTGTGTGGTGGACCGAATAGAACATCAGACCCATATTTCAGCGACCTCGCGCAGTTTACACGTGAACCATTTCTCTTTCTATTTTCACTGTCGGCTGGCGGGGGTGTTCGTTTCCCAAGAGAGACTGCGCGGTGGGCCGAATAGAACATCGGACCCACATTCTGCGACCTCGCCCAGTTTATAGGTGAATCACTTCTCTTTCTATTTTCATCGTCGGCTGGCGGGGGTGTTTATTTCCCAAGAAAGACTACATGGTGGGCCGAATAGAACATCAGACCCACATTTCAATGACCTCGCGCAGTTTACACGTGAACCATTGCTCTTTCTATTTTCACCGTCGGCTGGCGGGGGTGTTCGTTTCCCAAGAGAGACTACGCGGTGGGCCGAATAGAACATCGGACCCATATTTCAGCGACCTCGCGCAGTTTACACGTGAACCATTGCTCTTTCTATTTTCACCGTCAGCTGGCGGGGATGTTCGTTTCCCAAGAGAGACTACGTGGTGGACCAAATAGAACATCGGACGCACATTTCAGCGACCTCGCATAGTTTACACTATACCAACATATCGATTTATTACCATCGTTAGATTCGTCAAGCAATTTACAACCCATCTATACAAATGATTTATAATTATATTTTGTTTAGTAATCCTGAATAGCAACATTAATTGGGAGCCATGAATAAGTTGACATGCGGAGAATACGAAGGAACTCAAAACTTTTTGACCCTGGAACGAACAGCCCCTGGCATACGATTTAATGTTGATTAGACGATGCGAGAAGAGCGGGAGAATCGATAGAACAGGTATGGCCAACTTGCATCATCTGTAGCGCGCAGCATTGATCACGCGCCAAACTGGCGAGCCAATTGGGAAATGAACACGCCCGGTCACACGCAAACGATATTGACTCGGGCTACTTCGCATTCTCCTCGGGCTCCGTCGCATTCTCCCCAGGCTCCTTGACTCCTACCCATTCTGGTCTATAAAACGGGAGGACTGCCACTTGGGTCAACCATTCCTCTCGCCTCCTGACACTGTTGTTCTTCGGGAGCCTTCTTCTTCCCCTTCTTTTCAAGCCTTTACTCGCTCTCACCCTCCCCACCGATGGACGGCTACCAACCTTGGAGCCGTGGTCGCTCTGCTCCGGGCCAGAATCCACGACACCACTGGGGATAAGCCCATCATGGTGATCTCCTCCATGGCCTTCTTCTATTCCCGTTTCTAATCATCGTTATCCTCGCTCTCATGTAGTGATGGCCACCCTATTGCACCACCGGCCCCTGCTGCTCCACCGACTCCTGCGGCGCCTCTAGCGGCTGCTTTGGCGGCGACGGAGCAGGAGGCGGAAATGGCACGTGCTCGGCTAGCCACAGCAGATGCCAAAGTAACTGGTATGTAGCATGTTAGCTATTCCACCCCCTTTTCTCTCTCAACTTTTGATTTTTGACTTCTTCTTGGATCCTTGCTCAGCTCTGATGGCCCGGCTGGACAAAATTAAGGAGGCCGCTGGCATCGCCAAAGAGGAGATGAACCTCCATGGCGACACCGTGGCCGCTCGTCTTCGCAACATCCCGGCGCGTGCGCGGGAGGTCGCCAAAATCGGCGCCCGCGAAGGTGCCGCCCACGACCTAAGCCTGGCCCACTTAGACTCCGGCGAGAACTTCCTCCACCTTGCTCCGACCACCGACCACGACAACTTCGACGATATGCTGTGGGAATACATGCCCACAACGACTGCCATCGCCGACGAGTTTGGAGCAGACAATATACTGCTCCGGCTTTTTGATGATGAGGAGTAGAGGGAGAGTAGTAGACCACAGGCCAATGTAAATCTAGGTCATCAAGACCAAATTTTGTAACCAACCCAGTTGGCCTCCTCTGCTACTTTTTCCTTATCGTATGCAACCAATATGTAATCTGTGGATGAAAATCTATATTTGTAATCCACTTTTATTAATAAAAATCTATGGGTCTCTTTGGTACTACTTCATATACTATAATAGCTTCCATTCAAGTATTGTGGGACCCACACTGGAAGAGAAATAGAGACTGACTAGGAAGCGCTGGTCATGTGGGTGATAATCCTTCCATTCCACTATTGTGAGACCCACATTGGAAATACTAGAGAAACCCTTTGGCAAAAAAAATTTTCCAGAAGCAGAAGCATAAGTTGTTTTAGAATCTAAACCAAACGGGGCCTAAAACTGATGGGTTGCGCTCTTATGAATTGCAGATAGGCCGTGCTCTTATGAATAGCAGATGGGCCTCGGGTGGGAGCGGCGAGGCAAGTGGATAACTATGGGCCGCGTTCGTATGATAAACTATGGGACACACTCTTATGATAAACTATGGGCCGCACTCGTATGATAAACTATGGGCTGCGCTATTTCAATGACTGGTTGGCCTTGGGTGGGAGCGGGGAGGCGGACTGGGGTTAAAGTCACCAGAGTCAACGCACAGTCAACGGAGTCAAAGAAGCGGCCACCCTGTCCCAAATTCCACATCTAAATCTAAATTCCACGCCTAGGATCTGAGAAAAGGAAAAGTGAACTAGCAAACTTGATTACAAATCTACATTCAAACAACATCCCCACATCTAAATCTAATTCCAAACCTGAATACCAACACCAAAAAAATGGCAACTATACAAACGTAAAATACGCCAGCCATAATGTTTGACTACTTCTTCAATTCCACAATCAGGCTCAACTACTTATTCAGTTCCACAATCTGGCTCAACTGCTTATTCAGTTTTTGCAACTCCCCATTCACCAAAAAATCATCGGCTATGTTTGAGATCTCCTCCTCCACAACGGACAACATGCGAGCCGGGATTGGTTCAATTGGGGGAAGCACTTGAACTTTAAGCCCTCGATCCCGAATGTACGAATCCACCCACTCAAAATGACCGCAGTGCTTCAAATCCTGAAATGAGGAAGGCAAACCCTAAAATCCAATTTGAAACTATAAAATCCAAATCACACCAAATTGAAACAAACCATACCTTACCATCCTTCTCCTTAAATAGCTTGCTCTCGCATTTCACAAATTCCCGACCAACGTTGCTCATTCGTGAGTGCACACATGTCAAGCGCTTCAGTGGATCTGGGCGAGGGCAGTCCGGGCATGTACTTAATGAGAATTCTCCATAACGCGGCCATTCCTTCTAGGGGGCCTTCTGGAAGCCAGAAGCAGAGCTGGACATCACTCGTCGCCGTCGCGGACCGTTGCCAGAGAAGAGGAAGTAGAAGGTGCACGAGGAAGAACAGGGAAAGGCAGGAGGCAATGGTAATGTCGGGGCCAGGGCACAAGAACGGGAGCGGAGGGCTAGCTAGGCCTCTAAAGGGTGATGTGGATAAGTAGTGGGTCCCACAAAGCAACGTTCAACTAGCGGGTCCCACGTCCAAACATAATCCATAACCGTTAACTACTTAAGGCCTTAAAACAGCCGTGTCGGGCCGTGGCTATATGGGTCGTTCCAACCGTCGCATGTGAGATATTCTATCCAACGATATCGTATCCCAGAGAATAGAGGTGAAATACGTCACATGTGAGCTATTATCCTTTAAAATATTGGCACCTACCATGGCAGAATATTACTAAAATAAAAAAAAATAAAAGGCAAAAGAAAAGATAATCCAAAGAAAATTGTGTACAAGAACGAGGTAGCATTGGAGTTCTAACAACTCCTTAAACAATTGAATTATACATCTTATTTCTACCTAGGCAGTAATATTTAGACTGATGAAGTGCATACAAAGCATGTAATTCATTGTAGTTCTGGAAGGAGCAAGTACCAAGTTTGTCTGTGAGTGCACCTAACTATTTGGGACAGACGATTCCAGCTTGCCCACTCCTAATCGCTGAAACACCAGGCATCAATATTGCAGTGAAATCTATTCAATTAATTAAAAAATCCAAAGTATATGGAGGACATACGGATTACAGATCACCTAGAGAGGGCACACCTAGAGGAGGGCTCGATGTTGAAGCATATGAAGGGGTGGGCTGTGAGTCTATGACGCCCCATCTGTCGCGCGTCATCGCCAAAGTAGTTGAAGACTAGCCAGGGGAGACGGACAATTTCCTATCAGCTGCGGATACACACTAATGCCCTCCTTGACTTCTCTCATGTAGTCAGTTAGAACATTCACGGATCGACTGGGGCTGACGGCAGCGGCCACATCTATTCCATTGATGCCTCTGCAAAGATTGAGGTGGTAGATTTACTGCCACAAATTAGATGAAATTAGTTTGGATTTGTTCACAGAATATGGTCTAAACACTGAGAACAAATTAGATTTTTTCATGGGATACTGCCACAAAGTTGGCTGGGATTCACAATTTAGTAGTTGGATCTATTGATGGAAGCTTGATGGAGAACTCACCTAGCGCCCAGGCGGCGGTGTTCTTACCCTTGAACTCGATGAACACGAACCCATGGTGGTTGTTGTCACTATTGGATGGGATCAGCAGTGTGAGGGAAGTAGGTAGAGAGGAAGGTGAAGATGGCGGTTTCATGTTGCCACTCTATGGAAGTCATATTATGAGATGATTTGAGGCCATAAGTACCCACTAGCAGAACATGAAGTTTGTAGAATAGAGAAGGATTCATTCTGAACATCTTATGGCTTCCTCTCGGAGTGTTAATAGTTTCCATTGTCCAGCTATATCCACTTTGTATTGGTAATCTAGCAGGATTCTTATCAAGATATGTCAAATAGTACTTGCATGCAAGAAGAGATGTATTGTAAATAAGATTTTGAGCAGATTGAATCACTCCCAAAGCCTTTACACTCCATTCATCATCAGAATCTCTATTGTCCTTGTCAGAACCAGAAGAATCACTATCATCCTTATCACAACCAGAAGAATCACTACACATCATATAACATGCAAATTAGATTGTCAGAAACAAAATTTGCCACAAAGTAGTACTTAGCAACATCATATAACATGCAAATTAGATTGTGAAAAAACAACTTTGGCACAAATTAGTACTTAACAGCATCATATAACATGCAAACAGTGCAAAGAACAAGTGCCATCAAACAAGGTGACAAAGTACAATAAGTTACAAGATTATTCCTACTCATCTACTTAGCAACATCATTCCTAGTCATCCACTCATGCTTTCTCCTCAACCACTGAAACCTTTCCTCAGGAGTGTCTAATGTCATGAACATCTTCCTCTTCGCACTCTTGGTAAATATTAGAGATGCAATGAAGTGCTCATTGGTTCCTGAAGTAGCACCACATTCCTTGACTAATGTCATGACCTCTTCGATGGAACAACCAGACTTGTCCTCCCTCTTTGAAAGTGACTCAGCATACGATGTAGTTTTCTTATTCAGCTCAACAAGAATTCCCATCTATTCTTGGAACCAGTGCCCTACAACTGTTTTTGGTTGCTTAGCCTGTGTGCTATCACTCACTAAGCCCCTCTTGGTCCCTCGCCCACTCATAGGTGTAAACTCCTCTGGCTCGCTATCATCATCACTGTCCTCATCTAGATTGATGACACCACTAGAAGCAAACCAATGATCTTCACCTGTGTTAAGCAAGTCACTAAACATAACTGCAAACTTGTCCTCGCGTTGAAGCCTTTATCCTTGAATCTGGCTGATCCCTTTATAACCTGCAATGCGTAACAAAATGTCAAATTTTGTACTTGAAATGACATAATAGCACTTATATTGGGTACTTGAAATGACATAGATAACACTTACATTGCTCATTTTCTTCCACCATTCATTAGGCATGATGATGTTGTTATGATTCGCATCCCATCCAAGTCCTGTTTGTTTAGTCAACTTCTTCCATATAGCATAATCACTCTTCAACCTATCCTATTTGTTCTTGAATTGTTTTCTAGTGTATGTAAGGTCAGTCCTTTGTTTGAATTTTTCAATCACATTTTTGCATCCAGTGTTGTTTAGATGTGTGCTTATACGGTTTCCCAAGAGACATTCTTCAGCAAAAATTTCACATATGACATGGTTGTTTTTCTCATCAACCCAATCAGCCACACTGTTTGCATTTAGATAAAAGAAATGATTGGTACCCTCATATTAATGTAGTTTAAGTATTAATGCAATTAACAACAAACAAATATAAAAGAAAAAAAAACAGACTCAGGCATGGTGTTTTTTCAGTTTTCAAAAATCCAGTCAACACCTCTTTCTTCCAAAACCAAGCCATGCCCCTCAGGTTTCAGTTAGCAAGTGTGTTGAATCATGTGCATTCCGTGTGTACCTGCTACAAATATACACTGACACACATACATTTCGGTTGAATCATGTGCATTATGTGTAATAATGTTGTTATAGTAATAAATAAATGCTAGTTGAAACAAGGTTTTCGGAACAAAAACGTTTGCAGCCTCATGAGAACGGTGCATGCGAACACACCAGCAAGGTCAGTTTAGGAAAAAAAGCCTCTGAGTGGAGTTTTCAAAACTAAAAAAAACTGTAGTATTAGGGATACCTTGGTGAATGTGAAAACCAGGTGAACTACTATGGGTAATGAAGTTAAACATGTACAGTTTTGCAAATATGGCTAGGAAAAAGATAGTCTATTTGAGTTATTCTATTAGCAAAGCTAGTGATCACAGTTTTCCAACCAACAACACCCACAATCAATTCTAACCTGATTAACAAATAAGGATATAGCTAATATGTACAGTTTAGAAAAGATGATCGAACCTTGTGTCAGTTGTTAGGTCAATGTCAACTTCCACCTCCGTAACGGTAGTGGCACTAGTAGTAGTAGGAACAGGTGGCCGCCGTGCTCGTCCACCAGTATGCTGAGCTGAAGAACCTCTAATTGCATAATCCTAGGTTGCATCTGTGGCACACCCTCTGCCTGTCGTAGAACCTCCGACCGTCGCACTAGCTGAAGCTCCCGTGAACATGGCAGGGACTGTAGGGTTAGCAGACATCCAATGTGGGCTAAGCGCTCCATTAGAAGCGGCAATGAACCATTCTTCCAATCCCGTGGTGGCCGAGCCGGGGGTGTGGAGGAACGGGCGAGGGAAGACATCGTGAGAGCCAGGGTTGTCGAGGAACGGGCAGGGGAAGACACCATGAGAGCAGGAGCTGCTATTGGAGCCGGGGAAGCCGAGCAAGGGGCCGGAGGGGGTCGTCCATGCATTGGCGCTCGATGCAGGAGTAGCAGGGACACCATGGCAAGACCTGGCACCCATCCCCGATGACACTCCATTGGATGGCCATGCTGTACTTGAAGCTGGTGCCCAAGGACGGGGGTTGGCGATCCAGGAGCCGGAGTAGGGGCCGGAGGAGGTGGTGGCACTCGGCACAAGAGCAGTACTAGCGCCCTCGCCAGCGACACCCCATCAGAAGGGGCGGCATCCATCAAAGTTGTTGTCCAGGGGGTGGGAGCGGCGAGCCAGGAGCCGGAGGAGGGGGCTGGAGCGCCGCCCATCGCCGGTGGGATGGCTCCAGCCGAAGGTGCTGGCCAAGATCCGGTGGCGGAGAGTCGGGAACCGGAGGGGGGGGGGGGGCGGAGGAGGTGGTGGGCTGTGCGATGGCGCTCGGAGCAGGTGCTGGAGTACCACCCATCGTCGGCGGGATGGCTCCTCCGAATCTCATTGGTTTCATGCCGCCGCCGCCTTTAGATCTCGCCGATTTGCCGCCCTTCGATCCTCCAGCTGCAGAGCCTGTAGCCTTCATGCCGCCGCCTCAGGCGATGCGCCCTCCTGCTCCACAGGCACAACCGCCCGTCGTCGGCAGCCGCAGACATAGGCGCAACCTTCAGCGCTGGCTGCCGTTCTGATCCGCGAGAGGAAGGAGGGGATCAGGAATGGGCAATGGCAATTCCAGGTAATTTCACCCAAACTGGTAGGAGCACTACAGTCTTTTCTCATGTGCGGGTGGGTAGAGAGCTGGGAGATTCACCGATTTCCTGGCTTCTCCGTGTAGTTTATTTTTTTGGGGAGCTTTTTTCTGCTTTTGATGATGAGCGGCTTATGTTAAAACTGTTTGATGGGGCTTAGACCATAAGGTGCACCATAAGCTGGTGGATGAGCTCCACCAAACAGGTCCTAACATGTACGCAGCCGTCGCCGACTGTAACTTAGATCAGAATCCTCTGAGCCGGCCATGGCCGCTAATCGCCAGCTCTTGGTGGTGCACGACGCGAAAGCGGGTCACCTCATCTACGACCTCCGCCTCGAGAGTGAAGAGACGCTGGAGCTGGGCCTCTCCCCGCGCCCCGTCGTGCAGCCGCTCCACTACCAGCCCCTCGCCGTCTCCGACGGCACCATCCTGGGCGTTACGCCGGTCCCGCTGCCGCCACGCGATTTGTCAGCGGCCATGCATGACACCGGCCCGACCATCATGCTCCCCGTGGGAGACGCCACGGTTATACGGATGGACACGGTCATACACGGCGACAACTTGTGCTGCTTCGAGGCGCTCCGTCGCCTGCCCGGCGGCGGCTGGCGCGCCGTCCCGCTACCGAGGGCGCCGGTCGGGAGCCTGTTCCCGTTCCAGAACGTCTCCATCACGGCCTACTTTGTTAAGGGCACGCGCGTGTGGATCTGCGTGGCGGGCAAGGGCACCAGGTCCCTGGACACGGAGCTGGGCGAGTGGCGGGTCGACTTCGGCGTGGCGCTACAGCTTGAGGGCCGCGCGGTGTTTGTGCCGGAGCTCGTACAGGTTCGTGGACGAGATCCAGCTGCCGCACTGGCTGCGCTTGTGGAGAGAGTCCTTTCCTTGGGAGTGCATCGACGCCGGGCACGAACCGTTGATGGAGATGGTCAGCATGGCGTACCTAGGCAACGGCAGGTTCTGCATCTGCCGGCCTGTCCGCATACTCCAGCAAACCGACAATGGGCCCGTTCGCTACACCGTCGTCTCCTTGCTGCTAGCTGCTGGAGATCGCACGCTTGCCTGACGGGGATCTCCAACTAGTCAAGCGCGGGAAGTTGAACTACCATGGTATGTGGCCGGAAGGGCAGTGCTTAGACATGCACTTACTTCAGCCCGCCATATAATTAACGGCATGTTGTGTAAATAAATTGTATAATGATGTTATATATATATATATATATATATATATATATATATATATATATATATATATATATATTTCTTATTATTGAGAGTGTCTCTGTGTAACATCAACGTAACAATAACAGTACAAGATCGAGCTAGCTGGTCAATAAATTTCGACAGTTTTCTGTCATACTCGCGATACAGCAGAATGTCCAAGGAGCTGCCACAGAGAGCAGCAGTGTAATAATGCAGAAATCAACGCTTGATGATTCTTTATTTCTGGTTGTGGATATATTTGGATTCTTAGCAGCTCAATGTGGGAGATGCAGGCAGTTGATTTTCCTCCCCAGCTGTGGTCCTTTCTCCTATATATACAGCCAAGATTTTCTTGATTGGTGAATCCTGCAGACGATACGTAGTGTACTGTACTGTAACATTTTTGTTACGATTGGTCATGTGCCTGTGAATCTAGGTAGTTTCAAAGTCGCTAGTCGGTTACTGTTCGTGTAGCTGTATGTAAATTACAGAACTTGGATAGAGTCGTATGATGACAAATATTTACGTACAATGAGTCAAATTACTTTCTAGTCTAGTAGTGATATATTACATATTGAACTGCACTCGTTCTCTGAGACCAACTCCAAATCTTCAGTTTCTTTCTACGGTACTGTCAGCGTTGCTTCTAGACCTGTATCTACGGCATATGCTTGTACGTGCACGATTCGGCCGTGCTGGCGCCTGTTACGCTGAGGAAGCCGGCGCCGTCAGCAGCGTGGTGACGATCCTGTCCCCGAGCCCTGGCACCGCCGACAGGAAGTGCCCCACGCCGGCCAGCTCGTGGTAGTTGACCCAGCCGAGCCGGCGGCAGATGTGTCGCTGCAGCTGCACCGGCACGACGCCGTCCTCGTCGCCCTGGAACAGGTGCGCCGGGAACGGCGGCTCCTCGAGGTCCGTCGGCTCGAACTCCGGCCACCTCCCGAACATTACGGCCATGTCGCGGTAGAACGACTCCTGCACCCCCTGCTGCGTCGCAAGCCTCGCCTTCTACACACACACACACAACAAGATCGATCACCGCAAATCAGCGCCTCCGCGAGGAGAAAAAGATCAATTAATAAGCTCAAGTTGCGACTGAAGTGAAGTAACGAACAAACCTTGTGGAACATTCCGCTGGAGAGGGCCATGACGCGGTTCTTCTCGTCGAGCGCGTTGGGGAAGGAGGCGGAGCCGTCGATGACGGTGGAGGTGGGCAGCCACGTCTGGTTCATCCACCAGTGCAGCAGCCACGGCGCGTAGTAGGCGACCCGGAGCGATTACTGGTCGCCGACGGGCTGCTTCCGGTACAGCTGCCGGGCCAGCCCGCGCGGGAGCCCGGACCACCGGTAGTTGATCACGGGCGCCATCATCGCCACGCCGTCCAGCCTGTGCGGCATGTACTTGACGGCGGCCCAGCCCGCGTGGCAGCCCAGGGAGGAGCAGACCAGGTGGAACTTGGGGCCCAGGCCCAGCGCGTCGGCCAGGTCCGCGATGTCCAGCGCCGCGCTGTGGAGGGACCGGCGCGGGTCCGGGTCGCTCTCGCCGTACCCGGCGCGGTCGAACGCCACCATGTATACGCCCAGCTCCTCCAGCAGTTCCTGCGCGTGAGTACAATTTTTTTCAACAGCGTGAAGAATGATTAGCCGATAACAAGCTGGTAGGAAAAACGACGCCAATTCATGCGGCTTAGGCTTACGGAACAAGGACGTGGCTTTGTTTTGTTTTTGACGGAAATTAGTCGAGTGCGAACTCGGCGGCGGCCGGAGTGTCAAGGGCGGACGCACTCGACACACTGCCCTGGCGTTCTAGGACGGAACGCGCGTGCGCGCGCACCAACAACGGCTTCGCCACAGCCACAGTCAGTGCCGGCACTGCTAAAGTAGACAGTAGTAAAGTGGACACGCGTTCACGGAAGCCATTCCTTTCCGGCAGGAGACGATGCACGCGACACGTACCGCAAAGCGCAAACCGAAAATAGGTAAAAAGAAAGAAGAGATGCACAAGAACATGCAGAGCAGCGCCAAGATCAAGAGGGCGCCGAGACCGACCTGGGATGCACGGGGCGAGTCCATGCGGCTGCCGGAGAAACCATGCGAGTAGACGACCTTGAACCGCGCCTTGTCTCTGCTCACCCCGGACTCCGCGTACGCCAGGTACCGCCCGTCCCGCGTCCGCACCCTCGGCGCCGTCACGGGGGGCCCGCCGGGCGTCCCGCACGGCGTCGGCGTCGGCGGCCGGACGGCGTTCACGAACCAACCCACCACCAATGCCACCACCATCAGCACCAAGAGCCCCACCGGAGTGCTCCCGTTTCCTGCATGCACCGTAAACCACCACACGTAGTAGAGAGTTAAAACAAAGCAACAATACTTCGAAGGCATTGCACGGATCACAAATAATCGTCGTAGAAGAAGGCGCTCCATTTTTTCGCTCGTGTGTGATGAAAAAAGCTAGTAGCTTGCAGTTACCTGTCGAAGCTGCCGCAGCCATTGGAAGTTGGAAGCTGAGAAAGAATGAATTGCTGGTGCGGTGTCGATGGAGCAGGAAGGAGGGTGGTGCGTGAAATGTGTTAGGTACTGAGCTAAGCAAGCTACTACCGCGCTATCTGAAATAGTGGTGGCGCTTTGCTGAAACGCAGTAGTAGTGGAGGGGCAAGCCTTTCACCAACCTACCCGAGACGTCTTTCTCTGCTCCGTATATGCTACATTATCGATGTCGTTGGTGCGTTCTTTTCTGGTCATGCCAAATTGCCAATAAGTAAGATCGCCCCACCTACCATGGTCTCTTGTCAATCCAACCTCAAAAGGCTTTTACACTGGAAAAACAACTGAATTCGGACAAAGTTTAATGCTACATATGTGGGCCGATCATGTAATATTAGATATTATCTTTAGTCAAAAAGATTGTGTTTACACGAGTTCTCTACTTGCTTACTCTCGGTCATATTACAAATAGAAAAAACTATAAACGATTGATCATTACAAGTAGCACTACTATCGAGATTAAAACCTATAGACGACATGTTGATCTGAATATAGATTATTCACTGGTTGTTGATGAGCTGGTAAAATTGAAAAACCATGTGAAATACAATTCGTTTTGATTACATGGGGATGACACACGTGATGATGTTTTTTTTCCAAAAGTTCGCATCGACTATTGCTTTTCGTGAAGCGGTAGTGCCAATTTCACCTAGAATCTAGCGTTGCTCCAGCCGGATTGACTGTCACACTACTATTTTCTTCAATAGTTTTCCAAAAAAAAAAATTGATTCAATAGTTTTCCAAATTTTAGTTGGGTTTGGTGGAGAAGTACGAATGGAGAACAGGCTCGTCCCTTTGTCATCTCATGCCAAAGTACCTTTCTAGAATCTACTCACCAACTCCTAATGCTGACCTGTTGTGAGAACCCTAGACCAGTGACCAGTCATACGCTAAAGGACTTTGTGGATCGGTAGTGATCTTGGTAGGTAAAGGGACTTGTTTTTGAAATTGTGCACACTCTTGTCAATGCGTGTACTGTTCTTGGACTGATATGGAGGAACCCGAGTCGTTTACATGTAAAAGTACGGTGGAACCTGAGTCGTTTGCATATGCTAATCATACTTTAGACCTGGTTTGTTCCATGTTTTAGGCCACACTCGAGATCATTTGTCAATGGTGCACTAATTCTGCCAAGCACAGGTAGTTTGACGTTTTGGGGCAAAAAGGCATGCCTTATCAACTTAAACATTTCTAAGTTCGTTGAACCTTTCTTTACCATCCTTGACCATGTTTTGGCTAGTTTTCATGCCAGTCAGTGGTTTTTATAGTGTACGACCAATGAAAAACTTCAATGACAAGTGAAATATCCGCGGATGGAATTAAATTCCACCAATATAGTCCCCACATTGTTGTGTATGACGAACCTCACATGTCCAGCCCGCAGTCCGGGACCGCGGAACATAGAAAAAAGACCATGGAGACCTGAGAACCATCGCTATAGTGAAACCTACAGAATCAGCTCGTGGCACCATTATTACCGCTGCTCTCTAATTCTCTATGTTGTGGGACATGAGAGCCAAGGGCCTGATTAGTTGGCTGTAGGAGGGCCAGCCAGGCTCACGGTATATGCAGGATGCCATTGATTGGTTGCCAAACTCGTTGCTGGCCAGGTTGATGAGATGCAAAACCGATTTGATTGGTTGCCTGCGTACGCGTCTCCGCCTGACTGAGCAGATGCAAAAAGCACCGCTCAGCCCGGCTCCGGGGGAACGAAAATGGATTTCATTTCTCCTGAGTCTGGCTCGCGCGCTGCATGGTTAGAGCGGGCCAGGCTGGACTGTGAAGGAAACTAATCACGCCCCAATTGTTGGAAATCATATGTCTATCCACGTACTAAATCATCAATTCATCACAAACGGCAATGGTGGCCTGGTGAGGATGTCCTAAACCTCGAAATGTATAATGGATCTAAGCATGGACGATGGAACTAAGAAAGGAATCAGACTGATATCGTGTACAGTGCATCACATAGTGTTAAAAAGAATTTTAACTTTTCAGGGGTTCTTGGCAGCACGAATTGCAGCAGCAGAAAAGAATGATAGACCAAAATTTACATGCTGCTTCATGTCCCCATGTTTCATTAATCACATGCTACTGACCTACTGTACTTTGCATCATGCTAAGCGCTATAACAAATTCGATCTTTCTGTACTTGTGGAATCTACCACATACGCCCTTATTTGCGGCGTCGGCTCAACCGAGTAACGTCCGGAGAACGGTGTCTCCCAACCCGGGGACGGCGGACAGGAAGTGACCGGTGCCGGGCAGCTCGTGGTAGTTGACCCACCCGAGCTTCCCGGCGACGTGCCGCTGCAGCGCGACCGGCACGAGCCCGTCCTCGTCGCCCTGCCACAGGTGTACTGGGCACGGCGGCTCCGGCAGTTCCATCGGGTCGAACTCCCACTTCCCGAACATCACCGTCATGTCCCGGTAGTACGACTCGTGGATGCCCTGCTGCGTCGCCATCTCCCTCTTCCTCTGCAGCGTGCCGTCGGCGGCGAGGGCGCGGCGGATCTCGGCGTCGCGCTTGTTGGGGAGGTGTGTGGTGTTGTCGACGACGGTGGAGGTGGGGAGAGGCAGCCACGCCTGCTCCATCCACCAGTGGAGGATCCCGGGGGCGTGGTGCGACACGCGCAGCGCCCACTGGTCGCCGTACTGCTGCTTACCGTACGCCGCCGCGGACAGGTCGGCGGGGAACCCGGGCCACCAGTAGTTCACTACGGGGGCCAGCATCGCCGCGCCGGCGAGACGGTGGGGGATGTACTTGAGCGCGGCCCACACGGCGTGGCAGCCCAGGGAGAAGCCCACCACGTAGAACTTTTCGCCCAGGCCCAGCAAGTCCGCGAGCTCCTCCATGTCCAGCGCCGCGCTGCGCGGGGACCGGCCCGGGTTCGGGTCGCTCTCGCCGTAGCCCGCGCGGTCGAAGCCCACCATGTACACGCCCAGCTCCTCGGCCAGTTCCTGAATAGTTCAAGTGGTGCACACAGTTAAGATCAAGTCAAACAACGCCCGAGGATGAAAAATGAACACTTAAACCTGGTCATTTTCTACGCAAGCAGGACTGGGTTCGTGCCTATTACTACCAAAAAAGAAAGAGCCACGAGACAGTGTTGTAAACGCATGTACGACTGGGTTTGTTGCGAATTGTTCTTGGTCCTGACTTGTTATCCTTCCTTTGTTCATGATGACGTGCAATGGCACAACACAATAATGTTTAAAGAACGGGACAACTCCGCGTGTGAAGTTCATGGCCGTTGACGAAATAAAACTTAATCCCAACCGTTAACTTCATTCTAATCAGACGATGAGCACATGCCTTTGGGCCACCAGGGGGACAGCTAGTACAGCTAGCAAACTAAACTGTCGTTCATATTCGCTTGATTTTTCCGAGCGACCAGGGGGACGGCGTCTAATCATTTGGTTCGATGTGTCCTCTATTAATTAAATTTCGACAAAAAAAACACACACATTCCGCTTCAAAAAAATTTGCTTCAAACAAAATGATCGAGAGACGAACGGAGCACTAATCCGTGGCGCCATCTTGCGTTTTTTTTTCCTCGCTTCTATGCCAACGAAGAAACGAGAAAACGAAATGCTTGAACAAGAGAAAAGCTTGACTAACCGGCGACGCGCGGAGGCTGTCGAGTCGGGACCCGGTGAACCCGTGCGAGAAGACGATCTTGAACCGCGCGCGGTCCAAGGGCACGCCGAACTCCTCGTAGGCCAGGTGCCGTCCGTCACTGAGCCGCATGTGTCACATGTCTTTCGGTACTGTGAAGGTGAGAAAGCTGCCTATAAAAGAGCTATCGTGATAGTAACTTTCGAATCGGCATGGCTACCCCAATCAGAGATAGACTTGGTATAGCTTGGGATGAACAATCACATTGCCATTACGGGGAGAGATGTAGGCTTTGTACTTTAAATAGTAGGAGAATATATCATTGTGCGGATTTGTAGCCAGATTTCGAGGTGTGTATTCCGACTTAGGTATCCATTGGAAGGTTGATTCTATTTAAGAAGTACTTATTGCCTCATTATTCATAAGCATGCCAGTTTCACGAATGGTTGGATCCTGATGCACCTGCTCAACACGTGGACCTTGTTTGGGTAAACGAAACTGATGCGCAATATACGGACCACAAAGTGTGAAGCATCTAGGCCCTTTTTAGTGTTTTGGTAATTAATGACGACCCTTATTTTTGACTAAATACATTGTTGAGATGATTATGGTTGTAGTCAAAACAAGGGATGGAATGATGGATGAAGTGATATACATATGGATGATTATTCTTGATAGGGTTTTTCTATTTTGCCGGTCACAAGGAGATTAGAGATGAGTGACCGGATTATAGGTTAAATGCCGTACTATCAAGAGGGGTCGATGAAATGACCTTGAGTATCCATGGTTGTCACAAATGCTCAATTCCTATCTTTGTGAGTGGTTCTGTGTGAGTTGAGTGTGCCCATATCCTTGAGAGAAAGCAAAGAGTAAAAGAAAGGGAGTTGGCATGTCACTCCTGGCGGTCAGATCGCCAGGACCCGCGGTCTGACCGCCGATGCTCTCCAGAGACGGCCAGAGGAGTGGCCTCTCTGGTTGCTCGGGTGATGGCCCGATGGTCTGACCGTCGTTAACCACGGTCTGACCGTCGGTGCATGTCTGGTGTCGACAGAGACTTTGTTCTCGGATAAAAGTTGAAAGTGTCCCAACGGTCTGACCGTGGGTGATGACGGTCTGACCGTCGGGCTCGTGCCAGAACGAGTCTGAAAGTCAAACTAGCCGTTGGGTTGTACGACGGTCCGACCGTGGGGAGTCACGGTCAGATCGTCCGATGCGCAGAAAGCTGTAACGAGTAGTTTTCAAAGGGTGACCTATATATACCTCCTCTATACCGTGCATAGAGGCTCTCTTGGCCATTAGAAAAGCATTGTACACCCTTTGGAGCTCAATCCCTTCTCACACAAAGCTTTAGTGGAAAGATTGCAAGTGTGTGAGTGTGAGTGCCCTAATCTTGAGTGTTTTGAGCATTGTGGCACTTGGGATCCTCAAGCAAGCATCATCGACTTGTTACTCTTGAAGGTTTCCGCCTCCTAGACGGCTTGGAGGAGTCAAATTCGTGAGCCCTTTAAGAAGCTTATGAAGGAGGTCCGGATTCTTGTGAGAGGTGCGGTGCTCACCTCGCCGGAGCGGTGAAGAGCAACCCTAGTGGAATCAAGGTTTGGAGAGGTTCAAGGTATTGATTGTTTTCTATCTCAAGTTGTTCTTTGTGAGCCCTTCTTGGTGGTGGAGAAGTGGATACTTGAGGAGAGAAGCACTTCATACACTTGAATCCACCTCAACGTGGATTAGGGGTGATCGGCAAATCACCGAGACCACGGGAAAATATCCTTTATCTCTTGACTTGTATTTTCATATGTTGTTTACATACTAGAAATTGATTGATGTATGTCACCTAGGATTGTTAACCTACTGTAGCTCAAACCTAGGTTTAGTTGTCAATTTCTTGCTTTTATCTAATTGTCTATAAATTCTACAATTAGTTAGATAGTTAGCTTTTAAATTTTTAATTCGGCTATTCACCCCCCCCCCCCCCCTCTAGCCGGGGTCCTTCGATCCTACAAGTGGTATCAGAGCGGGTTCTCCCTAAATTGATTGGAATTCATCTTCCGGGAGAAGGATTATGGCTAGTAACACGGTGAATGTTGGCCACGCACCATTCTTTAGTGGTCAAGACTTTGATTATTGGAAGGCATGTATGTTGATTCATCTTGAGGCTGTGGGGGAGACCGTGTTGAATATTGTGGAAGAAGGTTATGTGGTTCTTGATCCGGCACATCCCACTCCCGCGGACAAGGAAAATATCAAGGCCAATACTCAAGCCAAGAACATTCTTATTCGGTCCCTATGCAAGGAGGAATATCATAGAGTGTGCAAGCTCAAGACCGCATATGAGATGTGGAACACTCTATTGGAAGCTCATGAGGGCACCAAGATGGTCAAGAGTGCCAAGTTGTTTATTTGCAAGGGCAAATTTGAAGGATTTGCATTGTTGTCCAATGAAGAGTTGAAGGCCGCCTTTGCAAGATTGAACAACATTGTGAATGATCTCAAGGATCTTGGTCATGATGTTCCCAATGTTGATATATCTCATAAGTTTCTTAGAGCTTTGCCATCCAAGTATGAAACAATTGTCACTATGCTTGTGAGATCAAATTTGGAAGAAACAACTCCTTCGGAAATCTTGGGTGAAGTTCTCACTCATGATATCTTGAAGCAATCTCAATTGGCTTCTAGGGATGATCAAATTGATATGAAGAAGAAGAGTGTTGCTTTCAAGGCTAGTGGCTCTCACAATGATGATGATGATAATGATGAAGAGAGTGACTCCGATGATGATGATGAGAATGTAGCCTTGATGGTGACGAAGTTCAAGAAATTCATGAAGAAAGGCAAGTATAGTGGATTCAACAAAAATTACAAGTCATCCAAGAAGAATCCATTTGCAAACAAGAAATGCTATGAGTGTGGAGAATTTGGCCATATCTCTACAAATTGCAAGAAGAAGAATCATAGTGATGATGATGATGAGCCAAGAAAGAACAAGAGATTTGTAAAGAAGAAGTTTCTCAAGAAGTTCTCCAATAAGAAAAATGGCAAGGCTTATTATGTTGAATGGGATTCCGATGCTAGTTCGGATTCCGATTCCGATGATGAAGATGACAAGCCTTCCAAGAAGGGTCTTGCCGGCATTGCCATCAAGGAAGCTCCATCTCTATTCGATTCACATTATTTCTTCATGGCAAAAGGTGAATCCAAGGTATGCAATGATGACTATGAGCCTTCCTATGATGAACTAGTTGAAATGCTTAGTGAACTTGATGATGTGTTGGGGGATATAAAGAGCAAGTACAAGGACTTGAAGAGAAAGCACTTTTCTCTCCAAGAAGCTTATGATGAGCTAAAGTCATCTTATGAGGATCTAAAAGAAACTCATGAGAAGCTTGAGGAAACTCATAAGACTTATGTAGCCCAACACACCAACAAGGTCCAAATTGATGTCGGTGTGTCTTGCAATTTGATTAATGATATGCCTATTGCTCATGTTACTTCTTCTAGAATATCTACCTCATATGATGATTTACTTGCTATACCATGCTCTTCTAAGATTGATGCTTGCATGAATGATGTGAATGCTTGTGATCCCTTGCTTATTGTTGAAAATCATGAATTAAGGGACACCGTTGATCATCTTGTTGATGCTCTTGCTAAGTGTCACAAGGGTGAAAATGTTTTTAATGAAATGTGGAAGTGTCAACGGTTCACTCTCAAGCATGAGGGTCTTGGATATATCCCCAAGAAGAACAAAAATGTCTTTGTTGCTAAAAAGTCCACTTTTGTTAAAGAAAGTGGCTTGTATTGCTCTATGTGCAAGAAGACCGGACATCTTGCAAAAGATTGCACCGGTAAGAAGATTGCTAATGCTGCTATGGATCCTTCTTACATGCTTGTTAAATCATCCAATGGTGTTGTGCATGCTAAGATTGTTGGTAAAAATAATGTTCATGCTAAGACCAACATGAATGTCACATTTGGCAATGGAATAAAGAAAGTCCATTTGGGTGCCAAAGGTGTTGTTGACTAATCTCCAAGGACCCAAGAAAATTTGGGTACCTAAGAACAACTAAATTTGTTTTGTAGGTGAACTACATGTCCGGAGGAAGGCATTGGGTGCTTGATAGTGGATGTACTCAACATATGACCGAAAATGGGAAAAGGTTCACCTCAATTGAAGAAGGAAATTCGGATTGTGAAAGGATCACTTTTGGTGATAATAGCAAAGGAAAAGTGAGAGGAATGGGAAAGATTGCTATCTCAAATGACCTCTCAATCTCAAATGTATTGCTAGTTGAATCTTTGAGCTACAACTTGCTATCCGTGGCTCAATTGTGTGATCTTGATCTAATTTGCAAATTTTCATCAAGTGGTGTTGTGATTACAAGTGTGAAGGATGATAGTCTTATCTTCAAGGGATTTCGTCATGGCAATCTTTATCTTGTGGATTTCTCTTCTAGTGATGCAAGCTTGAGCACATGTCTATTCACTAAGCCATCCAAAGGTTGGTTATGGCATAGAAGGCTTGCACATGTTGGAATGAACCAACTCAAGAAATTACTGAAGCACAACTTGGTTGTTGGTATGAAAGATGATGTCTTGTTTGAAAAGGATAAATTATGTAGTGCTTGTCAATCCGGGAAGCAAGTGGCTAATACTCATCCTACCAAGAGTATCATGTCAACTTCAAGGCCTTTGGAATTGTTGCATATGGATTTATTTGGCCCTACCAAATATCAAAGCATTGGTGAAAATAGCTATTGTCTTGTCATTGTTGATGACTTCTCAAGATATACATGGGTGTACTTCCTTAGTGACAAATCAATTGTATTCGCCATTTTCAAAGGGTTTGCCAAAAGAGCCGAAAATGAGTATGAATTCAATATCAAGAAGATTAGAAGTGACAATGGCTCCGAATTCAAGAATACAAGAATTGAAGAATATTGTGATGAAAAGGGAATCAAACATGAATTCTCAACCAAGTACACCCCGGAGCAAAATGGAGTTGTTGAGAGGAAGAATAGAACATTGATTGAAATGGCAAGATCAATGATCTCCGAGTACAATGTATCGGATAGTTTTTGGGCCGAGGCAATCAACACCGCTTGTCATGCATCAAATAGATTATATTGCCACCGGTTGTTGAAAAAGACACCTTATGAGTTGCTCATTGGAAGAAACCCAACATCTCCTATTTTCGTGTCTTTGGATGCAAATACTATATCTTGAAGAAAGGAGCAAGACTATCAAAATTCCAAAGCAAGTGTGATGAAGGATTTCTCCTTGGGTACTCCTCTAATAGCAAGGCCTATAGACTGTACAATCAAAATTCGGGGCTAGTAGAGGAAGTATATGATGTGGAATTTGATGAAACAAATGGATCTCAAGATGAGCAAGAAAATTTGAATGATGTGGGAAATGAAGAATTGAGAAATGCTATGAAGAACATGACAATTGGTGATGTGAGGCCTAAGGATGAAGATGACTCAAATGTGAACCCTTCATCACTCTTTCAATTGAATCAAGATTCATCAACCTCTAGTGCTCAAGCACAAGCTAGTGATGGTGGTGAGTCAAATCTTCAACTGGAAAATGGCTCAACCTCCACGCCATCACAAAATGCTAGTGGTCATCCAAAAATTCACCATGCCATTGCAAAAGATCATCCGGTAAATCAAATTGTTGGTGACGTAAGCAAAGGTGTTCAAACTAGATCAAGACTTGCTGCATTTTGTGAACACTTCTCTTTCGTGTCTTGTGGTGAACCAACTAGGGTAGAGGAAGCTTTGAGAGACCCGGATTGGGTAAATGCTATGCATGAAGAATTGAACAACTTTACCCAAAATGAAGTTTGGGAGTTAGTCAAGAGGCCACAAGATCACAATGCTATTGGCACAAAGTGGATTTACAAGAACAAGCAAGATGAGAATGGAGTAGTTGTGAGAAACAAAGCAAGATTGGTTGCACAAGGCTATACTCAAGTTGAGAGATTGGATTTTGATGAAACATTTGCTCCCGTAGCTAGACTTGAGGCAATTAGAATTTTACTTGCATATGCAACTAATCACAAGATCAAGTTATATCAAATGGATGTGAAGAGTGCCTTCTTGAATGGCAAAATTAGTGAGCTTGTCTTTGTTGAGCAACCACCGGGCTTTGAAGACCCAAATAAGCCAAATCATGTTTACAAGTTGTCCAAGGCTCTATATGGACTCAAACAAGCACCTCGTGCTTGGTATGAGAGATTAAGGGATTTTCTTGTTTTAAAGGGCTTCAAAATTGGAAAGGTGGACACCACCTTATTCACCAAGAAGATTGACAATGATCTCTTTATATGCCAAATCTATGTGGATGATATCATCTTTGGATCAACCAATCAAGAATTTTGTGAAGAATTTGGTGAAATGATGTCCCGGGAATTTGAAATGTCCATGATTGGTGAATTGAGTTTCTTGCTTGGTCTACAAGTGAAGCAAATCAATAATGGGACATTCATCTATCAAAGCAAATATGTGAATGATCTTCTCAAGAGATTTGGAATGGAAAGTGCAAAACCAATGTCTACTCCCATGGGAAAGAATGCACATCTTGATCTTGATAAAGAAGGCAAACCGGTTGATCAAAAGCTATATCGGTCTATGATTGGAAGCTTGCTATATCTCACCGCATCTAGGCCGGATATTATGTTTAGTGTTTGCATGTGTGCAAGATTTCAAGCCGCTCCTAAAGAAAGCCACATGATTGCCGTCAAGAGAATATTGAGATATTTGAAGCAAACTCAAGATATGGGTTTGTGGTTCCCAAAGGATGGTCAATTTATTCTCATTGGATATTCGGATTCGGATTATGCCGGTTGCAAAATTGATAGAAAGAGTACCTCCGGTACTTGTCAATTGCTTGGAACTTCTCTAGTCTCATGCCGGAAGGGCAGTCAGTACTTAGACATGCACTTGCTTCAGCCCACCTTATAAGGGCACATGTTGTGTAATGTGTAGTATTTCTTATTATTATTACGATTGTCTACAAACAACAACATAACAAGGTTGAGCTGGCCTCTAAATTTCTGACAGTTCTCTGTAAAACTCGCGATACAGCAGAATGTCAACTAAATGACTAATGTACTTCATAAACTATATTCCATAAATCAAAATTATTCTGACCGATTCCGCCCAAAAATATGACAACAGATTCATTATGATGAAGAGAGCCTCATGCAAAATCTTACGCCGTCATAGTACAGAACAAATCTTTACCGAACCAAAATGTCAAATGGCAGCTCTCATCGAGTGGCGCCAGCGCCCACACACAATTTACCTGCGTTTCCGGGATTTGCCTCTGGATTTGACTTTCTTCTCGAGGTTTTTGACCCGATAGCCAAGAGCAGCGGCATCAGGTTGGCCTCCCAAGAGTGCTGCAGGTGGTTGTGCAGCAGCAGGTAGTGCCTTGGATCCACCAAACAAATTAAAGGTTGGCTTTGTTGCATCTGAAGGCTGATGTACCACCTCAGGGAGATTTAAAAACTTCCTGACAGGTGGTCGCCGGATAACTGAAGGGGAAAAACAAAAGATGAATTATGAATTGCTGCACCACAAAACAACAGACCGCAGGGCAAATCCTGTCTCAAAGCCTGGGATCATACTCACCAATACCATACACAAGAGAGAACAGATTTGAAGTGATCCAATAACAAAATATTCCCTGAAACAAGAAAATGTACAATTTTGAGTACTGAGAAATTGAATGTATCACATATCTAAGTCAAGAACTAGAACATTCTAGGCTTTTAGCCTATATTTTGTTCGGTGTGCAGGATAGTTTCATGTATCTTTGTGCCCGAAGAAAATAAGGTTTTAACAAGACGAAGGAGCTTGTGAATTGTGACTACTGATAAATTTCCACCTTCACTATCATCCCTACTGTTGTGACTTGGTTGTAGCAAAGCATTCCACATTTTGGAATATAGCAGTGGAAGCAGGAGCCACTGTGGTTGTAGCATTCACTATACCAGTGGTATGGTGCACTATTTGCAGTGATGGTGGCTCATGTAGTTGTGGTATTTGGTAGTAAAGTTGCAGGATGTATTCCAAACATTGTGCCGCCAAGCTAGAAAATTAGTTTGACAAAAGTTTTCAAGACCTTCAACATACATGTGAAACTCAAAATGAATCTTATAGATCTTATGGGAATGTAGCATTCCCCTACCCAACACCCACTATACTGAAGCAAATCCTCAATGTTCCAGTTGACATGAGACAACTTATTTTATATAGTCCATAATTTTATTAATACGTTTTCCGCTGAAACTTAGCTTATGTAACAAACTTCTTTATATCAATAGAATTTAAACCAATAACCATAGGCCTTGCAAAACTTCATAGAAGATCTTGTTAAAAAAATGCGCACTTAGAATTGCAACATGTTTCGTTAAACATTCCTAAAAAAACATGTTTCGTTAAGTACTCTGAATCTTGGTTGTTAACACCCTCAGTATTCTATATGATTCATTGCTGATCATTCAAATAAGAGCATATACATAGAAAAAAACTATGAAAACATCAGCATATAGTAACAGTGTCATACCTTGGAGAAACTCATTGTAAATGGAACGGACATAAAAGCCATTCCTCTCGAAAACATCTTCATTTTACCCCCCATAGGATTTGTCTCCATTCCTTCTTGCAAGTTAAGCTGCAATAGAATAAATTTTCTGTAGGATTTTACTGCTGAATTGGAAAACAAATAGCCAATACACTAGATGTCTCAGGTCAAGAAACTTGGAAGCTTATAAGCTTGCATGCTGAGTCTAGGGAAACTGCCCATAAAGCAGAACGGTATTAGATACATGGTCAAAAAGAGTATAATTACCTGTGTAAATTTAGCAACCGAACAAATAAATGCTTATTGGGACTGGTATACCACATGGTAGTAAAATCAGATCCAGATTGAAGAAAAAAACATGACATAAATATATGATCATCCACAACTACTTAATGCACTTCAATTTTATTGGTGGGGACAGTTTTATTCCGCTAGAAAAATAAGGATCCAAGAAAAATAATAAGTGGACCAAGTTAATTGCAGAATGATAAAAAGGACTATCGTAAAACTGAAAAGCACCAAACAAAGTGCATACCTCCACTGTAGCCAACAAGGCCAATCCTGTTAACACAGGAAAGATATAAAGAGAATCTGGAGTCGTCAGATCAGTAAACCACAATGTTCCACCTCCTTGCATTGATGGCACCTTCTCTACCATATTCCTTATCTAAAATTGGAAGTGAGTAAGGGTAGCATTAAACTAAGGTAAATAAACAGCAAGGAAGATTTATTTTTTTATTTGATCTCAGTAAGAATTGGGTGAAAGGAAGATGTATGTGTAACTCACAGCAAAGAAAAAGCTCATGAATACTGGCCCCTGGATCAGTATTCCTTTCAGTGGAGTAAGTGGACTAACACCATGCCTAAAGTGCAGTGGAACAAAGACAAAAGAAGTCAGTAAAACTGGACGCGAGAGCAGTACTTTGAATACATGAGACACAAGAACAGAACAATGACAATTCGTTACGAGCTTCAGTGTTCATTGTGTCGCCATGCAATCACAAGTAGATAGAATGAGAAACAATAAATAAGGGAATGAGTTCTCCAACATTTATAACTCATTCATTCACCAGAATTAAACTTATAAAAAAACTATGAGAGGCATAATGCATTTGCAAGAAAAATCTATTAACAGGAATTGAGTTCATGTGTCGGCCAGGAACAACTTCTGTCGCCATTAAAATATGCATAACCAATAGTATCATATACTAAACTGCTCAATTTTTCATGCTCTTACTACAGAAATTACTTACTTTTTTAATAGTGCATTCATTTTCTTCTGCCCCTCCTGTGCCAATTTTCGATCCGGAGTCTACAAGATATGAACTGCATTAGCTACAAGATGCACTTGACTAACAATTGTCAGTGTGAGTCAATAGTATACTCTAGATAGGCTAAGAACAGAATCTCACATCCATCTCATCTTTAATGACGTCCATCTCTGGCTTTAGTGCCTGCAAGAACACAAGTCAAAGGAAGTCAAGAACTTATTTTAAAATTTTGCCCAAGGAAAATCACAAGAAAAGTATGCCTAGGAAAGTACGGAACTAGATACAGAGATCTAATGTTTTGAAAAATGGCATCTATACCATGCATCGCCTGCTGATCTGAATTCTGGAATTGGAACCTCAATAGCATTTTACGGTTCGAGGTGTTTGAATCTAGGCTTGAGCACTTAATATGCTAAATTTAAAAATCAGAAACTTTAACTCTAATTTAAACAGAAATATCATAGCTCCCCAAAAATGCATCAACATATTTCAGATACTATGGCATACCTTTTACAGTGGGGGAATTCTATCTGATAACAGAATTGAAGTGTATAAAAATGTGACATGCCACAAGGTAAGCCAAAACCTGGTTTAATGTGAACTAGTGTCTAGTGTCTACTATTCAGAACCGACTAATACTACAAGTCTGCACGTAAAGAAGGATTGAGGCCTTCGCTCCTTGTGAGGCGTTTTGCACATGGAAATGTTAAACTTTATGTTCCAACATTCTCCATGTATTACGAAATGGAGTCAGAAGCGCCAAGATGGTTTGACCCAAACATAAGCTAAATCAAGCAAACAGCGAATATACAAGAGGCTAGCTGAACCTTGTTGAAGGAATTTTACCTGTAGCTTGGCCGTGGCCTTCAACTGCTTCACAAGCAGCGGGACGGTAGCGCAACGGATCAAAATGGTTGTCAGTGCGATAGACGCCCACCTAACCAGACAGCACAGACGAAGCAGACAATTAGCATGTCAGCACATGATCCAACTGAAAAGATCCCAGACCCATGTAGATGTAGCAACATCGCAGAGCTTACCAATTTAGCCCGGTAAAGGAATGGACGGCGTCGATAACGTGCTGAAGGGCCGCGACAGGGAAGAAACTGTCGGCAGCCGCGGCGGCCACCTCCCCCGGGTACGGCGCCGGCACCGACGCCACCGCATCCGCAGCGTCAGCGAGGAGGCTCGTCGCATCAACCGCGGCGGGCGGTGCAGAGTCGGGGGCCGGTACGGCAGCTGAAGAGGAGAAGCTGCGGCGGGTCGTCCCCGCGAGGTGGAGGGAGAAGGGGAGGAGGCTCGCGGTTTGGGCCGCTCTAGAACCGTGCAAGAGCGGAGCTTGGAGTGGCGGCGGCGGCGAGGAGGGGCATGCGGGCTCGTCATCTGGGCGTGAGGTGAGGGCGTGGGGGACGCCGGGGTGGAGGCGGCGGGTAAGGTGGTGGGAGAGGCGCGTGGCGAGGCTCCTCCGCGCAGCGAACGCCATGGCTGATGTGGTGGCGGCGCACGGTGGGAGGCGAGCCGGGGGGGCTGGCTAGCTCTGACGCCGGCGGCGCGGGAGCGTCAACGTCAAGGCCCGGGAAGGGTTAGTTGGATCGTGGGCTGTAGGCTAGTATTGAGTTTTGGGCTTTGGAAGGGTCAGTTAGGCCGGCCTTTGTTTGTTTGCCAAATTGGGCTTTGGAGGCCCGTTCTAATCGGCTCTGGCCTTTGGGGGGGACGGTCGGAGATGGACGGCACGGGGATAAGAGCAAGATTTGACTGGACGCGGCGGGCCTCCGCGCACGAATCCCATGAAACCATCAATGCACGTATTCAATTCCAACTCGAGTAAAAACACTAAAATAATCGAAGACTCCATCTCCTCGGCCCATGGGATCCCCCTGCTCCGCCGCCCACGGATCAGCTCCACCGCGCCGGGAGACCGGGATCGTGACGAGAGCGCGGGACACACGGTGGCGGCTGCCGCGTTGCCATGCCTCATCTCCTCTCCCTTTAACGAGGCCTCCCCTCCCTTCCCTCTGCTGCACCTTCACTCGCGCGCGCTTCAGTAGAACACATTCACAGCTTTTGTTCAGAGTTCAGACCGTCCGTCCTTTCCTTTCCTTCCATGGAGTTTCTTGGGTTCCCGGCAATGGTCGATTGCTTCTACTACCAACTTCGTTCTTTACACCCGATCTACTTTTTGTTCGTGTGGGCTGATGGGGGATGGTTCTTGGTTGGTTTTGTTCAGGGAGTCGGCTCCCCGGCGTGGATCGACGTGCCCGAGCGTAGCAAGAGCGCGTTCATGGAGCTGAAGAGGAGGAAGGTGCACCGGTACGTGATCTTCAAGATTGATGACCGGAAGGAGGAGATCATCGTCGAGAAGACCGGCTCTCCGGGGGAGAGCTACGACGACTTCACGGCGTCGCTGCCTGCCGACGACTGCCGCTACGCCGTCTACGACCTCGATTTCGTCAGCGACGACAACTGCCAGAAGAGCAAGATATTCTTCATCTCTTGGTTTGTGCTTTTCTTTCCCGGGACTCTGTTTCGCTCGTCATCTGCTTGAGTGGGATGTACACCTGATTTGTTGTTGATTCAACTGAACCCTGTTGTTGTTCTTCTTCTTGTTGTTGTTGTTGGCAAGCTTTTCAGTTCTTAGATTGTAAGTATCAATTTGAGAGAGAAAAAAAACAGTTATAGCTTAACAAATACGTACTACATCAGTTCATGTTGATGCCATCAGCAAGTTAAAAATAGTACATTTGATCGTCAAGTACCCACGGGAGGTTAGATTACCTGCATCAGTCGCACATGGATTCTCATCTTAAACATAAATTTTAATTTGGTTCAGTGAAACACAGGGTGCTCTGTAGCGAAAAACTGCAACCAAGTTCATAGAGCTATCCATGGATGTTACCGGTGTTATGTTCTGTTGCAGGTCTCCTTCAGATTCTCGCATCCGTGCAAAGACCATATATGCCGTGTCAAGGAATCAGTTCCGCCACGAGCTTGACGGGGTGCACTTTGAGATACAAGCAACTGACCCTGATGACATGGATTTCGAAGTTCTCAGGGGTCGTGCTAACAGAGCCTGATCCCTTGACTTTGCTAGCCTGATGACATATATTGGTAGCTAAAGAAACCGCATAGCATGCTACCTATGTGCAGCCGGAGCCATGATATAGAAGTAGGATGCTGATCATAACCTGAGCATGCAATGCTTCTTTTACTTTCTTTCCTTTTTTTTTCTCCTTTTCAAGATAGCCGCTGTCTGATGTATGGCTAAGTAGATAAGTGTTCCCTCTAATATAATGTGGAGACTTCTTTATGTATGTGTAATGTCCTTTTGGTGCTAAGTTGATTTGTGTTTCACTGAGTTTCCAACTGCCTCCAGTTTCAGTATTTTTGCTCTTGAATCCTGACTTGTGGTAAATCATTAATACTGCCTCCAGTTTCTAAGTCTTATTCTGTTTTTGTGCTCGCATTCCTTTGTCACCCCATCTAGGATGCACGAAGTTTTGAAATAAAGTTGTTGCTTCGTCTAAAAAATAAAATAAAGAATTGGCATGAGTGTGCAGTCATGTTCCCTCTGCCTTTAGTATGATGAATACGGTGTTTATTAGCACCCGGCTGAATATACTACATCGTGAGGTTTACTGGCTCTGGTTTTCTTTTCAGCATGATTTTCTTCGATGATTCAGTTTCATAGAATCAGTGTAGGATGTGGCGATAACAGTAGACGTTGTCTCAGAAAGTCAGAAATCCATGGCAAGTAGAACTGTTTGTTTCGCAAATTAAAAATAAAAATGAAAGGAAAACGACTCTAAACTTTACGGGAGTGATGTTCCATGGTCTTTGGAATTGAGGTAGACATAGCAAATTTTCCTTTGACACCCCATCTAAGGTGCACGGAATTTTAAACTCAAGCTGTTAACTCTGTTTGACATGAACTGTCTCTTTTTTCCCCTTATCATCGCAGAATATGTTTTCAATTCCATTTATCACAAAGCTATTGTAAGATACTGCAGTCATGTTTCCTGTACTATGATGACTACTGTTTAAGACCCAGCTGATTCTATTACATATCTTTCGACTACCATATGTCAAATTTTGTGTTATTTGAGTTTGAGCTGCTACTGGCTTCAGTAAATTTAAAAAAAAAAAAAAAAAAAACTGAATCACATTCGTGCGGACTCGTGAGGTTTACTGGCTCTAGTTTTCTTTCCTTTCTTTTCCCTTACTTCTCTTCGAAGTTTCAGTTTCATAGGGTCAGTGTAGGATGTGGTGATAACACTAGACGTTGTCTAAAAACGAAAATCCTGTTGTTCAGTCGATTGAAAATAAAACAAATTTCAGTCGACGGCCGCAACTTTTGTTTTTATTTCTTTATTCCTTTTATTATTTATTTATTTGTAGAATTATATATATTAATTAATATTATATATAGACTATAGAAAAATTTTATCCTTTTGTATTCATTAGATCTAGATCCAAATGCTAAAAGCGTTGATTGAAAGAAACCTCTATTTTCAATCGACTAAAAATTAGACACTCTCATCTAAAAAAGGCAAGCAAAACTGTTTGATTTCCCAAACTAAAGATAAACGACGATAAACTGTACTGTGATGTTCCATGGTTAGCATGGAGACAGGCGTGACAAATTGAAATGTTTGATTTCCAACATTAAAAACCGATTCTAACTGCTTATAATACACACAAGAGAAGAAATGAAGCGAGCACATCTGCCGTACGGCTTTCCTTTTTCTCTGTTTGATAAACGCTCTACGACTATGTTGGTATGTCAATTTGGGAATTCGGAGACAAGCGACAACATGAAGCCGTGGCGCTCCAGCAGCTCCATCTCCCAGCCATGGACAGACCGGATCGAACCGGCAGCGGAAGAAGCTCCCACCCATGCTCACGATCATCACGGTGTTCCTCTGCTCTCGGAACGCGACAACGCACCGCTCACCATCACCGGTCCTGAAGAAGAGGAACCGCCGCGACGCGGCGCCGTCTTGCAGTTGCAGGGCCAACACCAGGAACCGCGCGTCGTCGGAGAACGCCAGGCTGCCCACCTCCTCAGACGCGGCGCGGCGAGGCTGATTTGACGGCACGCGGCAGGCTGCTGGAGCAGGAGAGGCTTACGGGAGTTACGGGAATCTGCTCTCTTGATTAAAAATGCTTTTGTAATTGTCATGCTCTTTTTGTTCCTTCCGATTCGTTTATTACTACCATCATGCTGGGTTTTCAAAACTATACCATCGTCTTTCAGCATCGATCTTGTAATGCGGTTGCAGATAGGCTTAGCCAAGTTTGGGTGTGAGTTAGATTCAGGTGCTGCTATGGTATGGCCGAATGGCCATCCAGCCTTTATAAACTGTCACGTAGCTGCTGATATTCAGTCAGCTTCTAGTTAATGGAATCCATATTCTAATTTTTAAAAAATAAAGGTTCATGTTTTAGTAAGCAACGGGTGAGAATATACAGTCACAAGGCCTTCAATTTATTTAACCACGAGCTTGGAGTGGAACATTTTCCTCTCTATACGGTTTATAGTTTTGTTCTCACGATATCTTGAACATCCACGTCGCGATCAAGTAGTCAGTGACTTTATGTTCCCAAGTGATACTTCGTTGAACATTTTCAACTACACTAAGTTTATCAATTTTTGTTTTATTTTCGACTAGAAAATATAATAAGAAAACAATAGTAATAATTTTCGATCGTTTTCATCCCTATCCACGAGCAACCATATCGCGTCAGGGATATCGAGAAGTGGGCAGAGTAGAGGAGACGGACCGCTTCGCCTCACCAGGTCGAGACGTACACGGCGGTGAGGCCCCGGCCGGCCAGCGAAGGCCATGGCCACCGACCGACGTGGCCGCCCGCAAAGCAGCACATGTAAACGCGCGCGTTCACATATTGGCAAGCCCGTTCGCACGGGACAAGACAGCGGCCGGCCCTGGGCGGCGGGCGACGCTCGGCGATCGTGACAGCGCGCGACTAGTCATTGTAATTCAAAACCCGTGCTGTGCCGGGTAGTATTCGCCGGATGATCCCCGCCTGCTACAAGCGCGGGAAGCGGAAGCGGAGAGGTGGTGTCACTGGTGTGTCACGAGGAGGCCCGCCGCGCGCGCTCGCCGCCGCACCCCACGTTCTCCTGGGGACCCGAAAAGTGAACACAACCACTACAAAAGCCTCGTCGGTTCCGGATGGTTGGGCTTCCGCATCCTCGTACTCATCACGCCGCTCTCCTCCGCGCACTCCTTGTCCTCCTCCTATCGTTCCGCGGGATGTCTCCAACCGCCGCCGACGACGACGAGGGGCCCCACGCGCTGCTCGACCTCCTGCAGCGCGTGCAGTCGGAGGCGCTGCGCGCGCTGGGCCCGGACGACTTCGACCCGAAGCTGTACGTGGACCTTCCCCTGACCACCTCCGCGCGCGCCGCGGCGGCGGCGCTGCCGCGGGCGGCGTCGCGGGCGGAGCTGGAGGCCTACCTGGCGCGCCACTTTGGCGCGGCGGGGTCCGACCTGGTGGCCGCCGACCCGCCGGACTTCGACCCCTCGCCGGCCGGGTTCCTGCCCCGCGTGGCGGGCCGCGAGGCGCGGGCGTGGGCGGTGGAGGTGCACGCGCTGTGGAAGGACCTGGCGCGGCGGGTGGCGCCCGGCGTGGCCGCGCGGCCCGACAGGCACACGCTGCTGCCGCTGCCCGGACGGGTCGTCGTGCCGGGCTCCAGGTTCCGGGAGGTCTACTACTGGGACTCCTACTGGGTCGTCAGGTCCGTCCGTTCAGATCCTTCCTCTGCTTTCCTCTCTCATTCTCTCTCTGCTTTGCCTCATTGTCGTTGCGCTTCTCTCTGTCCCCTTGCTACCATCGAACACTGCTATTTTTAGCTCCCAAATACTCCAAACAGAACTGATGAATCGCTTGGACACGGGGAATCTTTTTCCGGGAAGAAACGAATCCAAGTCTGAAACGAACAGTTCAGTGCACGTGTTATGCACCTGTTCGGTATCTGATTCGGGATCGCGGAATCCTGCTACCTCACATGTCTGTTCCTGCGTCGTACACGTCGTTTTCCGCATGTTGTTCTATTTTTTTGAAACTGTGTGTCTCGCATTTTTTTGACCCCACCAGCACACTATGGGCGACTGCATCATTCATTGGTGCCACCGTCCTGGCCCATTGCCGCCTTGCTGGCCGCCCTCACCAATTACGACACGTCGAATATTGAAATGGGATTAGCGTTGACAGAGTCATAGATGATCTGTCCTTGATAGCAGTAACAAATCCCTAGCAAATGACAAAGTCCTGGATCCGTCCAAATGGGACAGGGATCCTCTGCATTCGTAAATCCTGTTTTATATTATACCGTACTACTAGGTGCTGATTCTCTATCGGTGACTTGATGCAGAGGCTTGCTGGTGAGCAAAATGTATGACACAGCAAAGGACATTGCGCTTAATCTTGTGTACCTGGTGGAAAAGTACGGGTTTGTTCTGAACGGTGCAAGATCATACTACACTAATCGCAGGTGACAATTCCTGCATTAGAGTGATCTTTAGTTTGAATGTACAGCACAAAATATTTGTATTCTGATGACTAGTATATACTCAGAAGGTCATAGCTTCGCCTTTAGTGGAATATTAAAAAATAGCCAGTGAAGTGCATAGAACCATCTGATAAGTGATTTGTTTTGCAGCCAACCGCCACTTTTAAGCTCCATGATCTTGGATATATACAAAGCAACTGGTGATTTGGATTTTGTGAAAAGAACGTTCCCCTCTCTGCTGAAAGAGCATATTTTTTGGACGTCAGGTAAGCCACGAAAGAGCGCAGCTGTTGAGCTTTATTTTTGCATTTTCACATGACTAAAAGCAGTCTACATTTACATTGACTTCTTCTTGATGTAGAGGTTCATAATGTGGCTATAATGGACAAACATGGTCAGGTCCATAATCTGTGTCGGTACCAGGCTATGTGGAACAAACCGAGGCCAGAAAGTGCAACAATCGTAAAGTCTTTACTATCTAGTCTTCTCTTGTCTTGGGGAAATTTTGCTAGAGGACGCTATTAAAATGTATCTTTTTTGAATGAAACTATCAAAAAGTTTCTTTGATAAATAAGAATAAGTAGTGTCCTTCATAAAAAAATGAATATCTGCAGCAAAAGATTTTTTTTTACAGTGTCCTACATCATATTTCTTGTCCCCGAGTAAAATTTTCTTTTTATTTACTTTCTGATGCAATGAAAAGTTTTGCCATTTGAAGGGCCATCTAACTGCTGTCTGTTTTTCGTTAAGGATGAGCAACTGGCTTCAAAGCTTAACTCTGCAGCCGCTAAGGAAAAATTATATCACCAAGTTGCTTCAACAGCAGAATCAGGATGGGATTTTAGCTCTCGATGGATGAGGTTAGATGTTTGATAACTCATATATTGGTGTTTCTTTATTTCATTAGGACATGCCAGGCTAGAAGTCGTAATATACCTAATGGTATCAAAATTCACGATTGTACTACATACCAAATTCTGTTTCTAATGGTGTCCCTGCTCCTGCAGAGATTCTACCGATATGACAACATTGGCAACGACTTTCATTATACCTGTGGACCTGAACACATTTATGTTCAAGGCAAGTAACGCAGCTTTGCACCGGAACACATTTATATTCATGATATTCTAACTCCAGCCTTGGATGAATATAGATTGAGCATGGTCCTGATACTTAATATTCAACATTTATTCATTTCTCATCTGCAGTAGTGGTGTTCAACTTCACCATACCCAGGAAGCTAGTTGGGTTCAGCTTTTTTATTTCTCATCTGCAGTAGTAACGTTCAACTTCACAATTCCAAGAAAGCTAGTCAGGATCGAACATTTGTGATTACTTCTCAGGAAGTTGCTGATGCATTGAAATGTGTCACTGTCCTTACTATATTTATGCACATTACAGATGGAGCGGGACATAGCAGTCTTTGCCAAACTCCTTGGAGAAAATGCAACCTCACATAAATTTCTTGAGGCCTCAAAAGCACGTCATATTGCAATTGACTCCATTTTGTGGAACTCCGAGATGGATCAGTGGCTTGACTATTGGATCCCTACTGATGGAAACTGCCAGGTTCTGACCAAAAATAGCATTTTATTTCTTATTACGATCCTATCCAATTTTGGTTGACACATAGTAATTAACTGGATACATATTTTTTTTTTCAGGGTCTCTACCAATGGACGCCTGACTCACATAACCGCAATATTTTTGCTTCTAACTTTGTACCATTGTGGTTAAATGCATACAATTCAGGTGTGTCCTACATGTCCTTGACTTATTTGTTTGTTTCTAATGCCTGACTTTGTTCTGTTAGTATAGGAACAATATCTAGCTATGTTTCTGTCGTAGCCCGCGCTCTTGTTCTGTAGTTCTTTCTTGTGAAGTCTAATTAGTATATACTCCCTCCAGTTTTGTTTTCTTGATGTTCAGACTAAGATTTTAGTTCAAAATGAACAACATCCTTTGTCCTAACGACAAGAAAATAAAACTGGAGGTAGTAGAATTATTAATTTAGCTACCAAAGGACTAGAAACTGTCCAATAAAAAAAAGGACCAGAAACTAGACAACTCTGAATTTTTTTTCACTCAATGTGTTTCTGATAATTCTTGAAGATATTGACAGTCGCAGGGCCGCATTGTTTCGGAAACAAAAGGAAAAGATTAAAAAAAAACTCTTCATTTCTTAGAGTTATATTAAGAAAATGAAAGTATGTTTTTAGTGGAGACATTTCTTGAATTTGTAATCCTCTGCTTTCTATTCCATTATGTGGACTACCTAGTGATGCCAAAGATATTTTTATGTGAAGAAGATAGCAAAACCTTAAGAACTTATCTTGCCTTTGCCTAAATTTCTGAATTGCTCTTAGTTCTGGAAAAAAACATACTTGCAGCTGGAATTGTTGGTCTTCTTTTAGATTTTGTTAGCACTTGAATTATTTCTGAGTTTGATTGTCTGAAACTTTCCAGAGCTGGTGCAATTCGCCGACAAAGCAAAATCAGTAAGAGTTATGAGGAGCCTTCAGACATCTGGATTACTTCGTGCTGCAGGAATCGCAACTTCCTTGTCCAACACAGGGCAACAATGGTCAGTTCCCTCTGGAAACTTGAGGATTTCTTGGTGCAATTTGTATAAGGCTAACTTTGCTTCCGTTAGTTTAATTTAACAGTTGAAAGAATAATTTGAACAGGGATTTCCCAAATGGATGGGCTCCAGTGCAGCACCTTATAGCTGAGGGACTGTTGAATTCTGGCTCAGAGGAGGCAAGAGAATTGGCTGAGGACATCGTTACAAGGTGGGTAAGAACAAACTACGCTGCTTACAAAACAACTGGCGCAATGCATGAGAAGTATGACGTAGAGGCCTGTGGAGAATCTGGAGGAGGTGGTGAATACAAACCCCAGGTACGGTTGTAAGATGAATCAAAGCAACCTTTTTTTTTTCAGTTGACCTCACGCATGATCAGCAACAGCATGTTTCCATGTCTTAGTTGATTAATGAAATTAGATCCAGAAACTATCCTTCCATTGGCCTCATCATGTATGTCATTTGGCAGACCGGTTTCGGTTGGTCCAATGGTGTGGTACTGTCATTCTTGGAAGAATTCGGGTGGCCTCAGGACAAGGAAATAGGATGCTCGTGACGGGATGAAGTGAACCTCGCAGCAGAAGCGGTGTGACCAAGAAGTTGTAAAAATGTACATACGTACATTACGATGCAAGCGGTGTACATTTTATGTGCAGGCTGCAGTGCATGTGATTATTTATGTGTTTCTGTTTTCCTGGGGCCAGTGCTTGCGCCTCTGCTGTAACTATATGAGCACGTATAATTCATGTGCCTGTACTATCTTAAACAGGTATCTTTCAAGCGGGAAATCACTATCTTACCCCTCAAATCTTGAAATTAATGTCCAACTTTGTGGCGTTGCAGTGACACGGCAGTTAAATGTGCACCAAACAGTAGTAGTATTTTAAACAGGTATCTTTTTTTTTTTGACACGAACAGGGATCATTTTGGCGTTGAGGTGACACGGCAAAACAGAGGAAAGAGGCTACAACAAAGCGTTTCCTTTGAAACTCCTGCAGTTGTACCCACCTTCTGTCGTCTATGTCCCAGACGTGGCGAAGAGTGACGACGAAGTTACGTTGTTCTCACATTGATCTTAGCCGTTTATGCCCGCTTGGACGGCTCAGATCAACCTGAACTAGGGTCTCCAGGGGAAAATGGTTCCCTGATCCGAGCCGCCTACCTCTGAACCGCCTTCGCGCACACGAGCGACTAGTTTGGTCACTCGCGCGTGCTGCTAGCGCCGCCGCGACACCAGAAACATGGCGGCCGCGCTCCTGCCGGAGACGGCGCCACGGCTGCTGACGCCGGAGACGCTCCGCACGGCGGCCAAGCAGTCCCAGGGCATCCACCTCGTACCCCTCTCCCTCCGCCGCGCGATCAAGCGCTACCTCCGCGGTAATGGGCTAGCGCGCCTCGCCCATCATCTGCTCGACGGAATGCTTGACTCCCACTGACCCCTTGCTCTCGCTGGTGCAGACCAGGACAAGGCGCACATGAACCGCAAGGTGCTGTTGCTGTCGGCCTCCTTCGACCGCGCCAAGGGCACAGGCGCCGAGCTGGCCGCGGCCGCCACTCGCGGCGCGCTCCTCGACGACCCCAACGCCCCCGCGGGCGCCGAGCAGCGGGCCGCGCGGTGGAAGGTGCGGTCCGCCTACGGAGACATCGGCCTTCGGTACCGCGAGGACGAGACGGTCGCGTACGTCGCGTCACGCATGCCGGCCATCTACGCCGCGTGCCACCGCGTGCTCCGCGAGGTCAGAGGACTGGACCAACTGGCTATTGTCCGCAACGAGCTGAATTTGTTTTCTGGAGCGATTTCATGTGCTGATTCATCGAATTTGTAGGTTCGACGAAGGCTGCCAGAATTTGCACCTGCCAAGGTGCTGGATTTCGGCGCCGGGCCAAGCTCAGCACTTTGGTGAGTATGGCTTACTTCTCTTGCAAAATAACGTTTGCATAGGTCTAATATGGCTATGATAACGCAGGGCGATGAGGGCAGTGTGGCCTAAATCAATAGAGAAGGTTAATCTGATCGAGCCATCGAAGGAAATGCAGAGAGCAGGGCAGAGTCTTCTTGACAGTAAGCTTAGCTCCCACTTTTGGTTACATAACGTGATTCATACAAATATGGTGTTTGCATTGCAAGCATATGTGAGTTTTAGAACTAAATGTAAACTATTAATACACGAAATGAGTTATTATGGGGTCTTCTGAACATATGCAATAAAGTTGATTGAACTGCTGATGGTAAATATGAGTCTCGAATGGTTAAGTTCATTACTGATCTTGTCGTGTGTGTCAATGGCGATGCTTCAGTTTCAACACCAACTGTTGGTTGCTTTGTTCATGGTTTTTAAATTTTCATTTTCAAACTCAGGAATAATGTTAATTATTATTTTTACTTGGCAAATACTTATAGATTTGAAGGGGTTGCCACTTATCCACAGCTATGATAGCATCCAAGATTTGAACCGTGACCTAGAAAAACATGAGCGAGGGCACGATCTTGTAATATCAGTAAGTATAATCTGTTAATTTATTTTCTGTAGTGTCTCATGAATCATATATTAGTGATCAGGTGAGCAATATAATATTGAAGAACTACTTCAGATTGCATGTTATTTTCATTAAATTAGATTTCTGTTGTGGCTTGTCCTTTACTGAAAATTGTTTTCCTTGACCTGCAGTCCTATGCACTTGGGGAGATTCCTTCTTTGAATGATCGTATAACAATAGTGCGCCAGCTTTGGGACCTGACAAGTGATGTTTTGGTAATATAATCCCAGTCGCATGTGCCTCCTTTATATTACCATGTGTATGTCTGTGTGGGGGGGTATGTTTCCAGTTATTCTTCGTATCTGAAAAGGATAATGCATGTTTAGGTATTGGTAGAACCTGGAACACCGCAAGGAGCAAAAATTATAAGCCAGATGCGCTCATATATCCTTTGGATGGAAAAGAGAGTATGTTCTATTCCCTAAATATGTCTACCGGGGTATTTAACCTATTCTTGGATGGCAGCACTTTATTTACATAAGCTTTTTCTTTTCCAGAAGTATCGCAAAATTGAAAAATCCTCCAGCCGTCCTCCAAGTAAAACGAAAAGCATCGTCCCTCATGAAGCCTCATTGAAAAATGGTGCTTTTGTGGTTGCCCCTGTAAGTTAGAACTACAAATGCAAATATTATTGTCTGTATGTTCTTTGATAAGACTAATTTCATTCTCTGCACCAGTGTCCTCATGATGGTCGGTGTCCACTGGAGAATTCAGATAAATACTGCCACTTTGTCCAGAGATTGGAGAGGACATCATCTCAACGTGCCTATAAGGTTTTGTTCTTCTCCTTTTTCTTGGTTGTATACTAGTCTTTGTACTAGAATGCACTTTTTGTCAAACAGTTGAATATATTTTTTATGTATGACTTCTGAGTCACTAAAAGGAATTGTTAAATATTACACTCTATGAGCAACTGGTAAATGATGTTACGCTGGACATGAGTTATGCCATTGCTATATACTTACTGCTCTTCATATGAGATAGATACTCATGCATCTGTTTTTATGCTACACCAAAAATTATTACGCAAATTTATGCAGTATCTTTAATGTTGTACGCAAGTCTGTGAGTACTTTAAACAAATTGTTTTCTGCTTTTGGGTACCGGATAGATGTACCTGTTTCTAAATTTGTGGCAGGCTTAGAATTTTGTATTTACCTGTAGACAAACTATTGAACTTTGTAGCTGTTAGTTTCCTTGTCACCTTATTCTGATATTTTCTGCAGAGATCGAAGGGTGTGCCTTTGCGTGGTTATGAGGATGAAAAATTTTGCTATGTTGCTTTAAGAAGGGGTAAACGGCCAGAGTAAGAACTTGTGATTTTTAAAGTTCAGATTTACTAAATTACCTCACGTTCTGCACATTAATATGCCTCTGTGCATTTTGTCTAAGTTACCACATGATCTTGCATTCGTATATTTGACTCAAGTATAAGAATTCCTTATATTCCCTATACTAGGGGAGCTTGGCCACTTGATGGAATGAAATTTGAGACACTTAAAGAACGCCATGCCAAGAGAAACCCGGAAGATCTTATCATTGATTATGGTAATTATCTACTCATGATTGTTCCTCCAGTCCTTCTGTATGTAAAGTTTCTGGAAATCATTTTTCCTGGTTGTTAAATTTTTGTCAGACGATCAATTTCCAAGTGAGGAAGATGAAGAGGTTGCTGTTGATGGCGGAGACAGTCTGGTCCCGTATACTTCTGATGCACATGAATTAAGTTTATTCCACGAGAGTGAAGGGGATGAAGAGGAGGAAGAAACGATTTGTGCTGATCTCCGAGGCGGTTGGGGGCGCATTATATACAGCCCCATGCGAAGAGGAAAGCAAGTACAGATGGACGTATGTCGTTCCACCAAAAGGGACGCATCTGAAGGCACATTTGAGCGTGTAGTGGTCACCCAAAGCAAGAATCCTACATTGCATTTTCAGGCTCGCAGGTCACTTTGGGGTGACCTTTGGCCATTTTAAGCTATAGATCATCATTAGTTAAAGCCATATTGTGACGGGAGTTCTGAAGTTGGACTCACTGCATGAAAACCTTACTATGGTAGGATTTTGGCGACTGTGTTGCCCGCATCAGCCAAACAAATTGTATCTGTAGCAGGGCAGGGATTTACTGGAAAAATCTGTTTCAAGTTCTCGGCTTGAGGGATGTGCCAGAACTCGAGTTTGATCTGGCTGCGGCGGCATCGCACGCTCTCTTACCACTAGTATATTGTTGATTAGCATTCTGTAACAATAATATCCAGTGTTTCATTGTACTGAATGTAACTATATTTCTTCTGAAATATTTTAACATTTGCTAGTCAATGAATAGTGTTGTTTGTTTATACGTCGATACATGACTGAAGTTTCAATCTTCATTTGTTGGGTGCTGGGATTTCATGCACTTTAGTTTGTATTCCTAATATCTTGCTTGGTAAGATATAAGTGGATGATCATGATGTCTGAAGTTCCCGTACTTTCTCAGTGGCGTGCGCATCTGGGTTGTTTTTTGGTGCACAAAAACAAACTGCATTTAACAATTGATTGGGAAAAAGGCTCAAATGAACGGAGTCGGGCGGGCCTCTGATTCCTCAACTACCACTCCGTAACTTTTTTTGACTCGCACCGGGCCCCTCAAGTTACACAATCCAAACCGGTGTTCTCCTCCTGTCATCGACTCAGCGTGTGGCCTCCAAGTCAATCGCGAGAAGACCGCACCCCTTCGCCGTCGGCCGAACCTTCTCCGTCGCCGCCTCGCTGCTTCACCGTCTTCACTGCCGCTGGTTCACGGAAGCCTGGAGACCGCTCCTGCTTTCCTGGTAGGTAGTGCCCCGAAGGCCCGAACTCAAAGCACTTCCTTTTGCCTGTTCTTATGTTAGATTAGATTGCATTCACAGGATAGTTCAGGACTGTGGACTGTTGCTTCAGTGTCTTGCTAGAATAACCTGATTGATCTTTGCCTACCCTGTTGTTGTGGTGTGTCCAGAGAACTCCCATATCAACACCTGTTAATTGCAGAGGGGGGCGAACGATGGGCAGCAGCACAGGCCCCGAGAAGTTCAGGTTCTGCATTGACAGGGGCGGCACGTTCACTGACATCTACGCGGAGGTTCCCGGGAGGTCGGAGGGCTATGTCATGAAGCTTCTCTCCGTCGACCCGTCGAACTACGACGACGCGCCCATTGAAGGGATCAGGAGGATACTGGAGGAGTTCACCGGTGAGAAGATCCCCCGGTCATCGAAGATCCCCACCGGCAAGATTGAGTGGATTCGGATGGGCACCACGGTCGCCACGAACGCGCTTCTTGAGAGGAAAGGTGAGAGGATCGCACTCTGTGTCACGAGGGGATTCAGGGATTTGCTTCAGATTGGTAATCAGGCTCGGCCGAACATATTCGACCTCAAGGTGTCCAAGCCGTCGAACCTTTATGAGGAGGTGATTGAAGTCGATGAGCGTGTTGAGCTCGTCCGGGATGGTGAGGGAGATGATGAGTCATCTGTTGAAGGAATCTCTGGGGAATTGGTCAGGGTGTCAAAGCCTGTTGATGTGGAAGCATTGAAGCCTTTGTTGAAAGGGTTGCTTGACAAGGGGATTAGATGCTTGGCTGTGGTGTTGATGCATTCGTATACTTATCCCCACCATGAGCTCCTTGTTGAGAAGTTAGCTTTAGAGATGGGATTCAAGCATGTGTCCTTGTCTTCATCATTGACACCGATGGTCCGTGCTGTACCTCGGGGCTTGACAGCGAGTGTGGATGCCTATCTCACCCCAGTCATCAAAGAGTATTTATCTGGATTCATGTCAAAATTTGAAGGTGGGTCTGAACAAGTGAATGTGCTATTTATGCAATCAGATGGAGGACTTGCACCAGAGAAGAGGTTCTCTGGGCACAAAGCAGTGCTGTCAGGTCCTGCAGGTGGTGTGGTTGGCTACTCACAGACCTTGTTTGAACTTGAGACATTCAAGCCGCTGATTGGTTTTGACATGGGAGGTACATCCACGGATGTGAGCCGTTATGATGGAAGCTATGAACAAGTCCTGGAGACCCAGATTGCTGGGGCAATAATTCAAGCTCCCCAGCTTGACATAAACACTGTGGCTGCTGGTGGCGGATCGAAGCTTAAGTTTCGGTTTGGTGCTTTCAAGGTTGGGCCAGAATCTGTCGGAGCACATCCTGGTCCAGTTTGTTACAGAAAAGGTGGTGAGCTGGCAATTACAGATGCTAATTTGATCCTTGGAACTGTTATTCCTGAGTTCTTTCCATCAATATTTGGTCCAAATGAAGATATGCCCCTGGATTATGAAGCTTCCAGAAAGGCATTTGAGAATCTTGCGATTGAAATCAACTCTCACCGGAAAAATCAGGACCCATCAGCAAAGGACATGACAGTTGAGGAGATTGCGCTTGGGTTTGTCAATGTTGCAAATGAGACAATGTGTCGGCCTATACGCCAGTTGACGGAAATGAAAGGACACGATACAAAGAACCATGCCCTGGCATGTTTTGGTGGTGCTGGTCCTCAACATGCATGTTCTATTGCAAGGTCCCTAGGTATGTCTGAGGTACTTGTTCACCGATACTGTGGAATATTGAGTGCATATGGAATGGGCCTTGCTGATGTCATTGAGGACTTGCAAGAACCATACTCTGCTGTTTATAATGCTGATTCTGCTCAAGAGGCATCCAGAAGAGAAGCCCTTTTAGTAAAACAAGTGAAAGAAAAGTTAAGAGAGCAGGGTTTTGGAGAGGAGAACATCAGAACAGATTCTTACTTGAATTTGAGGTATGAGGGAACTGATACAACTATCATGGTTAAACAGCCAGATGCAGCATCGGGAAATGACTATGCTGATGAGTTTGTGAAACTGTTTCAGCAAGAATATGGCTTCAAATTGCTAAATAGAAAGATACTCGTATGTGACGTGAGAGTTCAGGGTGTTGGTGCCACTAACATCCTGCAGCCTCGGGAACTGGCGCCAGTAGCAACCAAACCTGTGCAAGAAACCTCACGCCAGATTTATTTTTCATGTGGGTGGCAAGAAACTCCACTATACAAGCTTGAGAAACTGGGTTATGGCCATGTATTAGAAGGTCCTGCAGTTATCATGAATGGGAATAGTACAGTTATCATTGAAAAGGACTGTAAAGCCGTCATCACCAAGTATGGTAACATAAAAATTGAGATCAGTACACCTCAAAGCACTGTAGAAGTTACAGAAAAAGTGGCAGATGTGGTCCAGCTTTCTATTTTCAATCACCGATTCATGGGTATTGCTGAACAGATGGGCCGGACACTTCAGAGGACTTCGATTTCCACAAACATAAAGGAAAGGCTAGACTTTTCATGTGCTCTCTTTGGTCCAGATGGTGGCCTTGTTGCAAATGCACCCCACGTCCCTGTGCATCTAGGTGCCATGTCTAGTACTGTACACTGGCAACTTAATTTTTGGGGTGATAACCTGCATGAGGGTGATGTTCTCGTAACAAATCATCCATGTTCTGGAGGGAGTCATCTGCCTGATATAACAGTTGTCACACCAGTTTTCGATAATGGCAAACTTGTCTTTTTTGTTGCTAGTAGAGGTCACCATGCAGAGATAGGTGGTATCACCCCAGGAAGCATGCCTCCTTTCTCAAAATGTATCTGGGAGGAGGGTGCTGCCATTAAAGCATTTAAACTTGTAGAAAGGGGTGTGTTTCAAGAGGAAGGAATAGTCCAGCTTTTGCAGTCACCTCGCTCAGATGAGTTTGCTGATTATAAGATCCCAGGAACTCGTAGGATCCAAGATAATCTTTCTGATCTCCATGCTCAGGTTGCAGCAAACCAGCGAGGAATAGCTCTTATCAAAGAACTAATAAATCAGTATGGTTTGATCACTGTGCAATCGTATATGCACCATGTCCAGAAGAATGCTGAGGTAGCTGTCAGAGAAATGCTTAAGACAGTTGCGTCTAGAGTTCAAAAGGAGAATGGATCATGTGTCATTGAAGATGAAGATTATATGGATGATGGCTCTGTGCTCCACTTGAAGCTCACTCTTGATGCTAATAAAGGTGAAGCCATATTTGATTTTAAGGGTACTAGTCCTGAGGTCTATGGCAACTGGAATGCTCCTGAAGCAGTTACAACAGCTGCTGTCATATACTGCTTACGATGCTTGGTGGATGTGGATATACCACTAAATCAAGGTTGCCTAGCTCCTGTAAAGATCCTCATCCCTAAAGGCTCTTTTCTTTCACCGAGTGACACGGCTGCTGTGGTCGGTGGCAACGTATTAACCTCACAGAGAGTCACAGACGTTGTCCTTATGGCATTCCAAGCCTGTGCCTGCTCTCAGGGCTGCATGAACAACCTGACCTTTGGTGATGACACTTTTGGCTACTACGAAACTATTGGAGGTGGCTGTGGAGCTGGGCCAACCTGGGATGGCACATGTGGTATTCAGTGTCACATGACAAACACAAGGATGACTGACCCTGAAATCTTTGAGCAGCGATACCCTGTTCATTTGCACAAATTCAGCATCAGAGAGAACAGTGGTGGTTCTGGTTTACACAGAGGTGGCGATGGCCTTGTAAGGGAGATTGAGTTCCGGCGGCCCATTGTTGTGAGCATTCTTTCCGAGAGACGGGTGCATGCTCCCAGGGGACTGAAGGGAGGGGGAAATGGGGCTCGTGGTGCAAACTATCTTATTAGAAAAGATGGTCGCAAAATCTTCCTCGGGGGAAAGAACACTATAACAGTAAGTCCTGGTGACATTCTTCAGATTTTCACTCCGGGAGGTGGTGGCTTTGGGTCTAGTTAACACTCCTGTCTAGGTCTATTTATATCTTCGTATAAAATGAAAGAGAATAATAACCCATATACATGGTATCTGGTGGACATGTAAGATGTTATTGTTGCTCCTGATGCATTGGAGCTGAATAAAGCATGATCTGTGCTACTTGCTAAGTTGCTATTGTTCTTCAAATACGTTTTATGTTAAACTTATAATGTCAAATCATATTGTCAATGACAACCTTGCTTCTTTCCTGCCTGCACAGCTTCCTTGTGATGTCCAAGAATCCTGTTGTCGTTGTTGAAAACTTACCATACTATTTTGTCTGTCTATATTGTGTTTGAGACGCTGTTCCAGCTATGCCAAAAAAATATCTTTTGTAATTTTTGGACAGATACAAGTTCATTGAAACTTTCGGTGTCTGAGCATGCTCATAGATAAGAAAACATGGGAATTCACAACGGCGTATCAAATGTAATTGTACATGTCTGGTTTTGATCGATATATAAATCTGATGCCCCTAGAGATCTTTGCTTCTTGTGTATATCAAAATTGTTGTTAGGGTTAGCACGCCAAAATAGAAAAAGAGAAGTCGGATTCAGAAATAAGGAAAATCAAATACTCGTTAGATTTTTTTCTCTCATATTAATGATTCCATTAGATAGATCTAGCCCTTAAATTAAAGGGATTTGCTAATTTTCAGTTGATTGAAAATATGGGTATGAGCATCAGATCTAGATCCTATGGTTTACGATTATTATACCAAAAATACTATAAAAAAATCAAAACACATAGTAACAAACTATTGACTAAAAGCTTTTAGTTGATTGAAAGATAAAAAATATGTAAATTAAATCCTAAAATAAAGCATTACTGCCTCAGTCATGCTTCAATTTTACACCTAGCATTGAAAACGAACACTTAGTTTTAAAAAAACCAACCTCTAGCTCCTTTCACGTTTGAAAAAGTGGAGCTTGGAACCACCGTAGAATAACCCAAAAATGGCATTGATGAGTGGAAAAATATTACATTTTGACCGCTGAGGGCATGAGTGCATGACAGCTGCAGAAATGTAGACATGAGTTGCAATATTTTTCTGTAAAAAAATAATAATTTAGTTGGAACATTCTTCTTGCAATACAGTGTATCACAGGACGCTTGAGGTGTTATGACTTCACAGACTCACAATCGATCGTGTGTTGCACTGCACTTAGGCAGCATGAGTCATAAACTACTTAGGGTGTGTTTGGTTGAGTTTTTTTTGACTTTGGCTTTTCAGAAAAGTCAAAAAGCCAACCAAAGGGGTTGGCTGCCAGAAAAAGCCAAAGTCAAAAACAGCTTTTGCCTAGTTCATTTCTAAAAGCAGGTTAGGAGGTGCTTTTTGTGGCTTTGACTTTCATAAATTTAAAGAAATTACCCTCATACATATATACATATAAATAGAAATATATATACATATAAAATATATAATCACACATACATACATATATATATATATATATATATATATATATATATATTAGATAATATTATACATTATATTATATATATATATATAAATAAATAAATATATTACAAATATTATATATACATTATATTATATGATATATATATATATATATATATAATATTCACATACATATATGAATATATTATACATGTATTATTTATAATATTCATATATTTATAGATATTATAAATAATATATGTATATATATATATTAAAAAAGGTTTTCAATTGTTTTTTAATTAAAATCTTTTTGAATTTGTAAAATTTTTTGAAAGTTTAAATAACTTTTAAATAAATATTTTAACTTTGAAAAAACTTTTTAAATTTTTAAAACCTTTAAAAAAAATTAAAAAACTTTTTAAGTTTAGAAAATATGTACTAGAATGAAAATTTTAAACAAATTAAGATTGAGCTTTTAAATTGCATGTAAATTTGAATGAATAACATATTATTTTACAGTTATCAGCTCGCAGTCACTTTTTCACAGTCGTTTTCACCAAACGGCTTTTAGCTTTTCCATAGCTCATATCTTACAACAACTTTTTTCACAGCCCACAGCCCACAGCAGCTTTTTTTACAGCCACAGTCAAACCAAATACACCCTTAGAATCCAAGGCTGGTATCAAGACAAATAAATTTGTTTGAGAGCCTTAACAATAGAATAAACTGAAATGTGTTCTTTCACATAAAGCAGAATATATTTGTTTTGAGGAGACAGGAGGGACACAATTTTTCGCACATAATTTTTAGTTACAAGATGCATGAGGTTATAAAAGTTACAAAAAAAGACAAAGGAAATATAGCAATATAAGTTTATTAACTTGAAGCATCTTTTTTTCCTTTCAGTTCGTAAACTGTACAAGGGTTGTACATCAGATGAATCCTCAAGGGAGGTGATATCACATCCTATCGAAGTAAGTACTGTGACCAAACACACGGCAAATAATTGCCCAGATTAACAGAAAATATTTGTTTTTCTCGAATACGTAGGAGAGCTACGTATCTTTGTATTAATAGAGAAAGAAAAACGGTCCCGTACATCCTTAGTCACCTCACTTTGGACCGAGCCATGAGGGACTGCTAACAAAAACAAAGAGCTTTCTTCTTACGCTATCAACTAAAACAAGACCCGACCTAACCAAGCTATGAGACTAGCTCGGTTGACCCACTATACCAGCCCTTAGTGTCGCCAGTGACTTTGCGCCGGCCATACACCAGAGGTGAAACTCATCTCTAAGCTCTTGTAGCAACCTGCTTATACATGGGCTGCCTCCTTCGAACACACATGCATTTCGATGTTTCCATATCAACCACACCCCCATGATGATTATGGTGTTGAAGCCTTTTCTTTGATCTCTCAACACTTTCTTCTGGCTTCTTCTCCACCATTCAACAAAGCATGTTTCCTGTTGCAAAGGCTCACACTGTTGCCAACCATGCTGGGCAAACACCCTAGCCCAGAACTCCCGTGCAAACACACATGTTGTGAGTAAATGTTGCACGTCTTCGTCCTCCTGATCGCACAAAGGGCAGCATTCAGGATGTGGCAGTCCCTTTCATGCTAATCTATCAGCAGTCCAACATCGATTACGCGCGATGAGCCATAGGAAAATCTTACACTTGGCTGGGGCCCAAGATTTCCAAATGCAACGCCATGGCTCAAAGGTGCCCATTGTGGTAAGCTTGATATGCGGACTTTGAACTGTACTGTTCTGAGCTGTCAAATCTCCAAATATGCTTGTCTTCCTCATTTGTTAGAACAAACTCCAGCATGATGTCCCATAATTGGAAGAATTCAAATAAGCCGACCATAGAAAGCCCCCCTTGGACATCACGTACCCAGCTCTGACTGACAAGCGCTTCAGCTACTGAGCGCTTGTTGCGGAGTCGTTGGGGAGCCGCCTGTACTACCTTGGGGGCCAGATCATTCAGCGTGCAACCAAACAACCATCTATCTCTCCAGAACAAAGTGTTCTGGCCATTGCCCACCTGAGACTCCACTGCAATGTCAAACAAAGCTGTGACACACCTGTTAGTATGTCAAGACCTCGCCATGGTTTTGTTGGATCGGTTTTGTTGAGCCATAGACATCTAATCTGGAGTGCCCAGCTCATGATCTCGAGATTTGGTATACCAACTCCCCCGAGTTCCAATGGTCTTTGCACCTTATCCCATGCAACTAGACAGCAGCCACCGCTCACCTGATTCCTTCCTTTCCACAAGAACCCTCTCCACAGTTTATCCACTGCTTTTATGAACCATTTCGGTGCATCAATTGCTAACAATATGTGTATGGGCATTGCTGAAATCACGAACCTGATCCATGCAGCACATCCAGCCATATTCATCAAAGCCGCCTTCCACCCTGGGAGCTTATTTCCAATCCTCTCGATCCATGACAGTAAGTCTCTCTTGCGGAGTTTCCTATCCGAGATCGTTAGTCCCAAGTACATACAAGGAAATTCAGCAGCCGCACAGGGTAGCCTCACCAAGATCACTTCCTTCTCTGGTGAGGCAAAACTGATCAGAATGGCACAATTTTTCTGCAAGTTTGTTACCAGTCCCGAAGCCTCACCAAATTTGTTGAGGAGTGCAATCGTGAGGTCCATCTCTCTTTCCACTGGCTGTATAAATAGCACTATATCATCAGCATATAATGAAATACGTTATCCTGGGTTACCTCGTGTTAAAGGTTGAAGAAGTTCCAATTCACTAGCTCTAGTGAATAAGCTATTGAGCACGTCCATCACAAGGATGAAGAGCATAGGAGAGAGAGGGTCCCCCTGACGGAGTCCTCGAAAGTGTCTAATCTGATGTCCGGGGTCTCCATTAATGAGTATTCTTGTGGAGGCTGATGATAGTAGGTTCGATATTATGTTACACCACACTGCTCCAAAACCGAGATGATGCATGATTTCCATTAAGAAAGACCATGATACCGAGTCGAAGGCTTTAGAGATGTCCAATTTTAGAAATATATTTGGTCTTTTTCTTCTATGTAGCAGCTTAATGATTTGCTGAACCATCATATAACAGGAAATATTGATTAAACATATGGAGTATCTAAACGCCATTTCTGAACACTGAATTGCTGCATGCGTGTGGAGGAACTAGCATATGGCCCTTCCCTTCAGTATTCCTGCATGCAATCGAACACCTGCTCTGCAAGAAAGCTTAGCTCAGATTGCCTCACTTGTGAATCGGGGGTTGAACTGAAAAGGTTAACTGAGCAGATAAAGTTTGAGCATTTCTCTCCAAGGAGTTGTCTCAGATCTTCTTGTATATTAGACTTTGAGGCTGCATTATAACTGTCCCTTGCACTTCCGAAGTAAAGAAGTAGAAACTCTGCACATTTTAGCCTAAAAAAGCACAAAGGAAATATCAAGTGACTACTTCACAGGAACGAAGAAGGTTAGTATCAGTGGTGTGTATCAAGACTCTGAAGTACACTGACTGACCTTACATGGTCATCCCTATTTGTGTCCTTTATAATGTGAGCAATATTATTTAGCCCCTCTTGTTCTTTGAAGTCCTACAAAGAGACCAGTATAAGAGATCAAAGAGTTATAGACAACGAAAGTTCAGTACATGCTGCAGAAATAAGACAGTATATAGATGGTATCCATGTTCCATGGTTCCATTGGCAGAACGTACCATCAAATTTTCTGAACAATCCACAAGCAGTGCTAAGAGAGTGTCCAAACATGCTGTTTGTTGAAGGATACCCCGTGTCATCAGTTTATTCAGAATTACCTGAGCAGATAATTCTGAATATAATAGCAACAAAGTCAACCACATGTGCGTAGCTTCGGTTTAAGGAATCCAAAACCAATTCTGACGTAGCAGGTCCTGGGCTCTTGGTTATATGACATGAATTAATTTGATATCGTCCCCCCTAATCCCTACCAAGGATCATGACCCAATAACCTACCAACATGCTAGGAGCCCAGGACCAGAATCCCTGTGGTCCAACATTTCAGAACGGTACTAGCATTCACCCATGCTCTGAGGAGAAAAAACATGTCGGGACACCAACCAATCGGAATTCCAAACAGAACAAACAGAAGCTCTCCGTGGCGTGCTTACTGTACTGTTGGCATTCGTACTAGTCACCTACTATATGATGAGAATGTCCCAACTAACAGTAATGGCACAACAGACGAACAATGGCCCTGTGTCAGATACTGCCAAGGAAGTCAAACAAAAAAAATGCAGTGCTGCTGCACCGTTGCAAGAGCGTAGTACCTTGACGGCATTGTGTCGCAGTCGGAGCAGAGGAGGCAGCAGCCTTGGAGCACCCTGAGCGCTCCGGAGCCTGGCGGGCTCGATGCCCAGCACCTGCCCCACCGTCACCGCCGCTCGCCTTGCGCAGGCTGTGCTCGAACAGCACCGGCACCACTGCACATGTCTAATAACGTGTCCTCGTGATTTGGTAGTGAGTGGAGGGAAGGCAGAGACCGAGTCGATCGACGTGAAAAAAAAAAAAAAGGCGCGACGGCAGGGATGCAATGTAACCGTAACCTTGGAGGTCGCGCATGGCCTGCGAGTCGCGGAAGACCACGCGCTCGCCGACCCGAGGACCAGCCCCAAAGCGATCGTGCTGGTCAACCCAGTCAACAGCTCCCGCCTGTCGGGTTCTTCCGGAAGTGGATCGACGTGACCGCCGTCGTGCTGTTGGATGATCCGGGCGCGGAGTGGGACGCCGTGGCCGTCGGGTTCCCGATCGACGAGCTGCATCGTGCGCTACAGATCCGCCACGGGGACGTGGAGGAGGCTGGGTTTCCTCGCCACCGGCATGTCCAGCCCTGTCCACCGGTACGTCGCCCAACACCAGCACTCGATCGCCTTCCGTACCCGATGCTCAGCTGCGCCGGAGCCGCTTTGTTGGCTTCGATCGGCTTGGTCGCTGACGTCGGGCAAGCCTTGTGGGTACACCGTGGTGGACAGTCTGCCCCGATGATGGTCGGAGAGGAGTAGGTTGGGCACACCGTGGTTGGTTCTTGACCCACTACTGAAGAACGACTACTGCCATATATAGTCGTTGTCAGCGATTTTGGCAAAGCCAAGTCTCAACTCTTTAGGAGTGGCACGAAATTAAATCTCAACTCTGGTTACTGCCGTGAGATAGGTTCCCAAAGCAAAGCCAAGTCTCAACTCTGATGCACATTCTCAGCGATTTTGGCAAGGTCTCCGGATCAATATTCACAAGTGCTCGGTATCTACAATACGCTGCGGCGAACTTGACCTTGAGGACATCCTTGCTCCGTTTACGGGGCAGAAAGCGGCTTTCCCGATCACATATTTGGGGCTGCTGCTAACCGTGGGGCGCCTTCGGCTAGTGCATCTGCAAACCATACAACACAAAGCACGCTGCTGATCCCATCAGCCCTCTGCTCTCTGCCTACTTACCTGCTCACTGCACTTAGACTACCCAAGAAATTTGTAAGAAAAGATGCATTGATGGTTTGATGCAAATGCGCTTTCTATGGGTAGTCGTCCCCAAGTGCAAGGCTTTTTACAAAGTTAACTGCAAACAAATTAAGAAAATTAAACACCTACGTGGCTCTTGGATTTCATGCCATAAACCAGCAATAATTGGTGGTCTGTCAACCGTAGAGAATTCTATAGATTGTACCAGTGACAAACTGTCAAAGCTAATAAGGAGTACCTTGTCGCATCCATTTGCTGCAGCCAAACATATACCATCTCTCGCCGCAATCGCTTCTGTAGTAAGGACATTTGGTAGGTTGTCATACCATTTGGCTTCAGCACAAATTATTTCACCCAGGTGATTACGAACCAATACACCAGTGCCTGAGTTTTTTTGAGATCAATGGGTAGCTTCATTCATTAGAACGATCGTTACATATGGTAGTTCAGATAACATCTGGAGGTACATCATGCCAGATCGATTCAATGTTTTGATCGACTGATCTTGCTAAAACATGAGCTACCTCATTACACCATCTACTGACGTGAATAAAAGAGAAAGAAACTTGTGATACATTGACCATCAGTTTGATGTCTTGAATCAAAGTTCCTGTCTCTGAACGATCCTCAACATAGTCACCATGATCATCAACTAACATGTCAGGAGCCCCAGCCATTACTGCATCATCAATCTCATCATAACCAATCTGTTTCACATATAACAGTGTCGCATCGTGACCAATATTGATCTCATTGTGAATTTCCATCATATCCAAATTCACATCACGCATAAGTGCAAGTACCAGATTGGTAGGACTACTGAATACTCCCTTGGGAACAAGACCATTCGGGTGATTGGGCAATGAAGAAGAGTAGCCACAGAAGACACAGTGCATAAACATGCTGTGCCTTGCAGTATTTAGCAGAGCTAGTAAACCATTAACTGAACCCCAGCAAACAGTCCTACTTGGTGGTGGATAAAGAACATAAATTTTCCCCATTGCAAATGCACCATTGCGACCACGAGCTATCTTTAACAAGGTTATTTGCTGTGCTGAGGAGACAACTAACAGCGGACCTACAATCTCAAATGAAGAGCTCCAATGCTTACAGATTAATCTCTTATCTGCAATTTCTCTTGGGGGTACCGATTTCAACAGTTCACAAGCAACTTTGCGAACCAGATCTTGAGGCATTTTTTCCATGCTTGAGCTTGACCCTGACCTCATGTTCCCACTGAATCCCGTCTGTGGCACTGAGTGTACACCATAACTGTCATCGCATCTTTTCTGACCTGGTGAGCACAGTGCAATTGAGGAGGAGGTTGCACAAAGGGCAGTCCTCAGAAGCATTTCCTCGCGGCCAGCTAGATGGTCACACCAAGCAAAGGTGGCTGAAGGGGTTATACCCCGTAGCGCCTCTAAACCTAGAGAACCACTAGATGAGGACGCTAGGTGAGGCAGGTCGGCAAGATACGAGAGATTACCGCTGTTCTGAAGGCCGATAGTAGCCCAATCATCCTGGTAAGGCCGAACAGTGCGCAGAAGCGAAGAACAGGTTGGCGAAAGTACTGCGGGACAGGTAGATTCGACACCTCCATCCGAAGAACCGCCCACCGCCTCGTCGACTCGCCTGATGCCCCGACGAGCTGGGGCGGTGTCTGAGCGGGCCCGAAAGCTCTCAGCCACCTCGCGAACGAGGGGCCAGGCGCGGGGAGAGGATGACGAGCGCGCGGCGGCGGAGAGGGCGGTGCGCCACCACTTGCCCGACGGCTTCACGGACGGTGCCTCTCGAATGGATGTCCGTACTAAGCCTGAGATCTCGGATAAGAGGGCTTCCATCTCTCGCCGGCAATTTTCTCGCCGGCGAGCTCCTCTCACCGCCTCCATTGCGGTAGGGTTTGAGGTGGAGGGGTTGTGGAGGGAGATGCGAATTGCGAGAAGAGGTGGGAGAAAGATGGGGGAATGTTTGAACTGGCGCTTTGAGGCGGCTTGCGAAAATTTTAGTATGTTCGGAGTTCACTTCTTTCCCTGGTTGGTTTACTGGGCAGCAACCATATTTCACATACCTCATCGGTTTCAGATTAAGGAAATCCTGTTTCTAGTGCAACTACTCTTCTGAACTTGAATCCTCGAACAATTATTGACAGCAAATTGGTGATTATCGCCCCCTCCTTTGGTACGTGAAAAGAAATGTTGACCTGCATATGGTAGAACTGTTCGAACCGCAAATAGTAACAAAAAAACATTGTGACATTTTTATAAGTCAAACATATAGTCCATACATTAGACAATAATAGGAACACCTAAAGCCTAAAGGGCATTGCATCCGTCATTATGTTCACTCGATGCACCATTTCACTTAAATGTTAGGTAGACGGCACTCTAGAAATAATATCAAATTCGAGGGTAATATCATACATGTTCCACAATCGCAGGGAAGGAAACAAAAGATTAACAGCATTTTACAACAAAATCAGACATTAACTGGATCAAGTTTTTTTTTAACTGGAAACATTTTCCATTAACCAGAAGCTTGCTGGTAATCAGCAGCTACCAAAGAGTGTACAGAATCAGGATAGGAATTTGCTCATAACATAACCACACCTGAACCTAGCTCTGAACCCCAGTGGGCCAAGTAATCTGCTACCCTATTACAGCAGCGTGGAGTGTGCAAAACTCTAACACTATGAAAACCTGACGCCATTAAGGACTTTACACTTGGGCTATCATTCTGAAAGTTGCCAGATCATATTTCACAGAAGTTAGCACCTCACACAAGTTGACAGCATCCACTTCGAGCTCCACTTTGGCAAACCCAAGAGACATCTCATATTGTAAAGCTTCTAATGCACCTTGTGCTTCGGCCTGCAAAGCATCATGACAGTGTTCAGTTCTTCCAGCTCCCGAGCCTAGCACATCTCCTGCTTGGTCTCTGATGATGAATCCCCAACCACCATTTCTGTAAGCTGAATTGAAAGACCCATCTGCGTTAATCCTCACCCATTCAGCATTTGGTTTAATCCACCTGGGCGCTACTACACCTGGTGTGGCCTCCCTTTTGTAGAAATCATTGTACTACACCTTTGAATAAGGTTTGCTATGCTTGCTGGTGGCATCCTTCCATCACCGGCATTGGTGTCATTTCGTTGAGACCACATGGTCCATAGTGCTACAACTACCAGTAGCTGAGTTTCCTCCTCCCACTGCCATATCAGTCTAAATAATTCTGAACTCGAACTTGCAGCCTCCATAAGTTCACGTTTATCCTCCAGCATAAGACACTGCCATACTGTTTTTGCGTGCGTGCTTACATTTGAAGAAGAGGTGACCTGCGTCTTCATCTAATCGAGCACACTTGGGACAGAGTGTATCCACTTTCAAACCCCTGCTATTGATCTTTCTTCGGAGAGGCAAACTGTTGTGTGCAAGCCGCCAGGCGAAGTGTTTCACCTTGTTTGGAGCTTTGATATTCCATATTTTCTTCCAAGGGAACATCCGAAACATTACCCACAGGCACGAAGCAGCATAGATATCCAAATCCAACGTTAGTTGCTGCCTATCGTCCCAATCATTTTAACAATTTCGAGCCAAATGTATCTCTCATTAGTCGTAACCAGGTGACGAGGGCAAACAGCAAAGAAGATATATCTAAGGGGAATAATGGATTGCATGGAATATGATAAGAGAAACCACAACACAGATTATCGATTTTAGAAGTGTTCTTTTTTTTTTCCAATTAGGAAACCTCCAGTACTCTCTTCATGAGCATGTGCCGAACTAACACAAAGAACTTACGATAGATCCTGGAGCAAAATTGAGAACACACCCCGACCACCATACATGAACCCCAACTTACCTACTTCTCATTACATGTTATATTCATAAACTTGTACAGGCAAAGGATGGTCATATCCATGTAAGGATACCTGATCAGCTTCAGGTGCAGCTCTGTACATATAGCATTTTAACTTGAACGTTTTCTAGCTTCCCCTACCTATTAGGCTCATCAGACTCTTCTCTTGCTCTGTTTTTTTTTTCCTGGAGTTTAATGTATGATAATGTTCTATATTGAGGCCTGGCATTTCTATTTATTGCACTCCTCCGATGGACTTCACTATTGCAGTGGCTATCGAACAAGCTCATCGCGCATTGGCTAAGACGCTTTACTAGCACCCTGTGAATGGGGTCTTGGTGTAGTGGTTAGGGCTCTTAGTAAGTTAGTAGTACCCCTAGGTCCTAGGTTTGATTCCTCGTAGGAGCAAATTTTCAAGCTGGGGTGAAAAAAGGTCACTCACTGGTTCCCCCATGGAGAATGTAGAGGTTCATAGTCTGAAGTCTGTGTTAAGAAAGCATAAAATCGTGCCAACCAATAATGATTCATCAACCAGAGTTGCGAGAGCTTTTCCTTTGTAGTCAGTGTCAGAAGATCTTAAACAAAATTACTTTAACAAGTTTTAACAAGGAGCCTCTGAGCAGTTGTTAGGTCTACTTCTTGCTTAATTTCATTGATCAATGAGCTTGGCATTAAATAGCAGACCTCCAAATAATCGATGCTAACAACCTTAGTTAACTCACTCAATCTTTTGGCTAAAAGATAACTGTTATTTCTAACTTGCATGCTAAACAACTAACAATCCAATGGTGATTAATGACTTGACTAAGCTTAACTCTAAGCTGAACTTGCTGCTGCATCAGACCCACAGCTTTTCTTCAGTCCATTCTTCCGAGAATAACCTTTGCGAGCCACAACATAGTATCTTGAAAGAAGCCTTTTTATTATTATCTTGTATATATCCAGTGAGAAGACCATCTGTCAAAAATTCCAAATTAGCTACTGTGTAGAATGATCGTCCTCAGGAATCTGGATAAGACTTCATTTATAATTGGCAGAAGAACAAAACCAGCGGAAGATTGTGCAGCAAAGAAAGAATAAGCAGCTCAAGCAAACTAGTGATTTTTTGCCAACTAACAACTAGTCTGTCTGTTTTACGGGATCATATTGTTCAGATGTAGCATTGTGCATCCATGCCCGCTAGACTGCTTTTTTTTTTCTCGAACACGCAGGAGAGCTGCGTATCATTTCATTATAGAAGGAGAAAAAAGAAGTACAACACACCACACCCACCCACCAATCAGCAAGACTGCTTACCCTTAGTAGCAGCCGCACAATCAGCAAGCTTATTGTTATGCCAAGGATTTAGTATATATAGTAATACCTGGGTTGACAGCTCAAATTGTTTCTTGTTCTCCACAGAAAGTAAGCTGGGAAGTGAGAGAAACCTTATTTGTGATGCATTCTTTGTCTTCCTTAAAGTATTGCATAATTAGGTAGTATCACTTTGGATTGATGACTTGATGTTGATTAATTGATGTTACGTGGACCTAGCAGAAATGATTTTTAATTTATCTCATATAACCTTGGTAAAATGAATGTCATTGTGGCAGGCTGTGCTTTTCTATCAAAATTTTGCTGAGTTCTTGTCTTGTATTAAATATGTGCACCATACTTCACAACTTACAGTTCCAAATTAATAATTGTATTTGTATGCATTCTCTATTCCACTGCAAGCTGTAAATTATGAAGCTAATTGTTAGACCTCTCTAGATATGTTGCTCATGGTCAGTCTTCTCTCAAACATCATATATCCTAGCTTCGTAGATTATCAGGCAGTGTATCTTTCAAGACCTGAAAAAACTAATTAGCCACTACCGGGCTGATATATGATATCCTTCAAGCCCTGAAAAAAATCATCATCAAGCTTAATTGGGAGCTGTTGTAGATTCTTCAATTCACCTCTTGTGACAATAAGAAGAATTCGCTACATATGTACTCGATTGCTACAGTGCTATATATGCACAGGATGAGTGTTGAGACTTGGTCCTGGTTTTGTGTATCTGCAATTATAATCTACTCCCTCCGTCCCAAAATATAGCTGGTTTTAGACTTTTTCAGACAGATTAAGCCAACTCATTAAAACTCTAAATTACCCTTATTAACTATCTCCATGGTTGCCGCAAGACATGGTAGCACATGCTAGACTTAATTATGGTTGCCAAAAAAAGTTGCATGCGTACTCATTGTTGCCAAAAAAAAGTCTCATGCACAGGGGTATTCTTGGTACTTCACATCTAAAAGTATTGATGGAAGTATAGAATCAGCTATATTTTGGGACAAATTTAAACGCTAAAACCAGCATTTTGGGATGGAGGGAGTACTTCATAACAATGCGCGCATCGCCATCACCTACACTTCAAACAGACGGTGCTCCACGCTTTCAGATCGGCTGATTGATTCCGGTAGCCAGGGGAGCGATCAGCCGATCAGATCGACTTATTGGATGATAAGGGGCGATTAGTCGACCTCTGATCGGTCAATCAGGTCACCTGATCGTCCTCCCCCTGGCTGACCGATCAGGTCATATAGTGTAGTATATACACTAGTTTATATATTGTTTCTATAGAGAATAAAGTAATTTAGGTGCACAGATTGATAAGGGAGGAGTATATGACTTACTTGCTTGTGTGTTTGCTGCTCCACGCTTGCAAAGCTCCATCGAACAACCTGCAAATAAGCAAGCCCCATTAACCATTCAGCACCAAAAATTGAGGCCTCAAGCTCCACGCTTTTGAGCACTTCTCTGCATCACTATAACCCCCCTGCAAGGTGTTGCTTGAACCGTTTAATCCCTGTAGGCACTATCTTCTTGCAGAATATGCACTGCACCTTGTCCTTCTCAGCTTCATTGGGCCATACTTCCATCCTGGATCCTTCGATTTAGCATGGTTCTTAGGATTTTGAGAAAGGGCTACAAGCTCTGGGGGCAGATCAGCCAATGCCTTAGCAACAAGGGATGCAACACCATTACTGTCAGCATTATCGGAACCTGAACCTGAAGCATCCTCACACACGTGGCCTTGTAACACCATGATCCACAAAGCCTTCAGCTGCTGCCTGAGTAGGGAAGACAATCTCCACCTGCGGGCGACCCCTATCCCGTTCATCTACATGGCCATTAGCAGAGCATGGTCAGATACAAGCCACGGGAGACGGAATTGGTTATCAGTTTATTTCTCATTTTGATGTGGCACGTACCTTAAGAGTTTGATTAAAACCGGTGTCCTGGAGACAAATTTCCCTTGAACATATGTCTTGTAATATGTCATCTCTTGTTCTTTGTTAGAGCTCTGACCTCACATGCATGTCTATTTGGGCAGACTCTGTTGGGCCTTGTGGTACCATTTCTCATTTCTTGCTAATGAAAGTATGCCAAAGGTATTGTGCTATAATTGTTCTGTTCAGACAAAATTGGTCTACTCGCCAAGATTGATGACCTGATGTCTTAATTTTGAATTGGAACCTTTTTTTAGAAAAAAAAAAGATATGAGCTTGGTGCTATTCTGAATGAGAAACAACTTTATTACATTATAGGCAGTCACATTCCAGAAAATTAGATACACAGTTTTGAGAAATAAATAATAGCTATTCAGTTTGACATTGGAACAAATACAATATTTAGCTGCAAAGAAATTTGTCCAAAGACCATTGCAATGACTTATTGACTTGTCTCATCCAGCATCCTCTATTGATCTTTATGATTATCAATCGTGTATCAACTCAAAACTTCCGGTGGTTGAACATGGAGGAACCAAAGTTTATGGAAACATGATAATGTTATCAATTTTTATAACTTTATTTTTAAACAAGAATACCAGCTTTTCTACAATGGAGTATGAACCAAGGGTTGAGTTTAGCGTACCTGATAAATTTCAAGCACGGATCTATTAAGCGGCATCATGTTCAAAATGTGCAGCCTCTTTGGTCTGAAACCTGGTAGCAGCAAATGATGCAAGGCACCCTTCAAATACCTGCTGGGGAATGGTTATCATCTCTCCAGGTGATATACCTTCTACATAAAAGGATATGCAAACTATATGAAACCAGCAGTGTTGCATACACATAACGGGATATTTTTCTACATTTCCTGACTTTCTTTCTCTTCATTTCACAGATGCTGCCATTTACTTCTTTTTATTTGACTGTCCATTTGCTATTAAAGTGGAATCATCGGTGATTAATATTTCAAATACCAATGATAGAAACTCAGGAAATGCAGAATACACATTCATTGGTATTTGAAATATTAATCACCGATGATTCCACTTTAATAGCAAATGAACAGTCAAATAAAAAGAAGTAAATGGCAGCATCTGTGAAGAGGGTGCTGGTTATTTGCTCACTTTGAAAACAGTAGGGGTAGGGAACAACCTATCTGGATACCTATTTAGAAATTCAATTAAGTAATTAACTTATGTACACAGATTTGCGAACAAAGTTACAGTATTCATGACAAAAGCGCATAAGGACCCTTTGCAAGAAGTCATTTAAGCAGACATCATATAATTGTCATTTGAATTAAGCCAAATAAATCATTAATTGTGGGAGAAAATTTTTGAACACCATTTCGTTTTTCTCCATTGCACAAAATGGTACTGAAAAGAAATTCAGAAATGATGTCTTACATCCCAAAAAAGTGACTAGTAACAATTTCATAAGGAGATTCCTACATTCTAAACAAGCTGTAGGATGTATCTAAAAGCTTCTTCCCAAAGACTATCATATCTGAGACAAGACCAAGAGTGTTGTTAAGTCAATTCCCATTTTCCATAAACTCTTCAGGGAAGGGAATGTCTGCCAAAGCTACGGTTCAAGAAATACAACTATCCAATATTGTTGCTTGAAATTTCTGTATGCAAGCAGGTTAAATGCATCACATCGGCCCATGAGCACCCCCTCTAGCAGAGCTTGAGGTGCTGATCTAGTATCCAGTCCAAATTAGTGATCCATATTACCTATCTCAAGCAAAACAACTTAAACCAGTCTTCAGATATGCCAAATGGACGTTTCTGAGCACTTTATATAAATAATTATTTTTCCAAACTCTTTCATTTGAAGTATGAACTTTGATGCAAAAGTCAACCAGATCTGAAGGAACAGAAATACAAGTGCCCTGCATAATATAAAAATGTCAGTGTTTCTGGAATTCTGGTAATCAAACGAGGATTTCCTTATATCTTAACAGAGACTAAAACTTCAAAAAGAAGTTCCTTCCCATGATAAATTTACCAAACAGCATGGCAGCACATAGACTGAAACACCAGCTGCAGGGATCATTGTTGCTGATCCTGCAAGAGTGGGCTTCTGAGACACAACCAGGAGCTTGGCCACCAGTTGGTCCCTTCATCCCTGAGCTCCTTGGGGTACGAAATTTCTTTCAAAGTATCTGAACCCATGTCGAACATAAACGCCCAATCAGACAGCGTATGATCACCTTTGAAAGAGTATTTCCAATTGTTCGCCAGGCAGTATATATGGTTTCTCTTGATAGCGGGGAATTCCTTGGCAGAAAGGGCGAAGCTTTGGCCGCCTCCAATGAAGAGTGAGTGCTCACCAAGATCCTTCACCCTCTCACCGAGCTCGAGCTGCCTCTCCGTCGTCCACTTCAGCTTGTAGATCTCTGCGAAGGATGAGCAGACGGACGAGCCGTGCAAAGAAGGAGAAGGTCGGCCACCCCTCCGGAGGCAGGGACCCCTGCGCAGAACAATTAGCAGCAGGTCGCCGCCGCAGGTCACTAGGCGCGCCCCGCCCCCGCGCACGACATGCTTCAAATGTTCGCACCTGCACAGCTGGTCCACCTGCCAACTGATGTTTATGACCCCGATGAACGCAGGAAGGTGCGCCGTCCCCAGGTTGAGATCGTAGACGAAGACGACTAGCCTCAGGTCCATATAGTATATCCTCCCCTCGTGGAACGCGATGCTGACGATCCCGGCAGTGGGCTGCTCGCGCAGGACCTTCCAGGGGGCGTCCCCAGGCCGCCAGAAAAATAATTTCTGGGCAGATCCACCGACGGTTTGACTCGCGACAGCCATCCAGTCTGGCGAGGCAAGCGGATCGTCGGAGAGGAAGACCTGCGCGACGGGGCTCAGGCACGGGAGCGGGACCTCGGCGCCGGAGGCGGGGTCCCACAGCACCAGCCGCGTAGGGGACCGAAGGTCGTCCACCAGAGCGAGCCAGCCACGAGGCGAGCCGCGGCAGTACAGCAGGCCGCCCGGGGGGGCGCCAATGTCCATCTTTTGCTGAAGCAGGCGGCGAGGGAGCCAGACGGAATAATTCGGATCCTTGGGCGCGGTCGCCCGGCTCCACGGCGTGCCGTGGGCTAGGATCCATGGGCGACAAGCGGCCGGCGGAGAGGTGCAGGCTCGCCAGTGGACGCAGACCTGGTGGATATGGAGAAGGTCGGCGTCGGTGGAAAGGTGGCCGGAGATCTCCTCGAGAAGCTCCAATGGGATAGAGGACCAGCTTTCTCCGGCTGCCGCGCCGTGACGTTTCATCATCGTGCTATGGTGCGTTTCTGGATTAGGGGTGTGTTCATTTTCACCCTCTGATTTTAGATCTGTTTTATTCAATATTATTATGATATTAATTAGAAGTATTAAATATAAATTACTAATAAAATCTAGTTTATAATCTTCTTTCGAATGACGAGACAAATCTATTAAAACTAATTAAGTCATGATTAAATAATATGATGTTATAATAAACATTGTTTAATGATATCTTAATTAATTATAATAAATTTATCATGTTGATGCGAATTCAATTCTGTAATTAGTTTTATATTTAATATATATTTAATAATCATATGTAACATTTTAATAATTGATATGACCCACTAATTATATATCTGTTTTACCAAGCTATTTAAGATGGCCCAATCGTACACGAATTGACGGAGTCAATTCCGATTAGGATTCAATTTTTTTCCCAATTAAATTAGGATTTAAATTAAAAAGATTTTTACTATTTTGATCATAAAAACTATAGACTTCGTTAAAATAATCATAAAACCGTAACCTCTATACTAAAATAACCATAAACTATTTTCTAAATAAAAATACTTTTACCCTTCTTCTTCTTTATATCTCTTCCTCTCTCTCTCTTCTCTGTTCTCTCCTCTATCTCCCGAACACTCGACGACAACGCATGTAAACGCACGCCCCTTCCTCCTCAACACGACCCCGCCCCATCCTGACCGCGTGCACGCGCCCTCCTCTCCTGGTTCGCCAGCAGCGTGGCTCGACCTGGCGGCGCACCACCTCGACGCGATCCCGACAGCGCGTGCCCTCTCCTCTCCCAATTCGGCCCGGCGGCTCAGCAGGAGGCGGCGCACGCGTCGAGGAGCCCTCGCATAGCTCCGCCACGTCTGCGTGCTCGGCAACAGCTTTCGTCGATACGCGATCCAGGCCGAGGAGAATCGCGTCGGCCCCGCCGCTAAGGCCGCACACGTCCTCAGCGTTGAGCGGTTCGCGTGGGAAGAGCGGGTTGACGAGGTCAGGTGTGTGGATGAAGACGATTGGTTCACCCGCGCCTTCAACGAGACGAGCTGGCGGCGGTGGACCTCGACGCTGGAGCCAGAGCAGGCGGCGGCGCTTCAACATCCCGACGGCTCCGAAGAGGACCAGGCGGCAACGGACCTCGGCGTTTGACCCAACAGCGCGTGGGAGGCTGGCGGGCGGCAGCGTGATGCAGCGAGGGCCAGCGGGCTGCGACACTCTGTTTCAAGAGAGGAGAAGAGAGAGGGCGAGAGGAAGAAGAATGATAAGACATTTTTGTCCAGGAAATAGTTTGTGGCCTTTTTAGTGGAGAGTTACGTTTTTATGATCATTTTAATGAAGCCTATGATTTTATAGTTATTTTAGCAAAACCTGTAATTTTTGTTGTTAAAATAGCAAAAATCTCCAAATTAAGTGTCTTCTCCTAGGGTGGGGTCGGGTGCAGCAGGACGGGAGACGGGACGACTGTGAGATCCGGTGAGCCGCAAGCGCTCTTGCTTCTACTCCTAGGGTGGGGTTGGGTGGCCCGTATAATCGTCCGGGATTGGTGGCCCCACCTGCGCCCCGCACCGTTGCTCTGAGACTGACCGCATCGGCGTCCGGGATGTTTTCCTCTAGTACTGATTTAGTGTAAAAACGCTGCACCGGGGGATTAGCGAACGAACACTACCCATTGACATGGTGTGGGGCCCGCACGCCATCCCAATCGCTTGTGTCGACGGAGCTGAGCGAGGAGAAGGGGAGCGCGAGCGGGAGGGCGACCGTCGTGCCGCCGCCTCAGTCGCCGCCGAGGACCCAGCCCCCTATAGAGACGACGAGATCTGGCGGTAAAAGAGCACGGACAACGCTTGTCCCGCCTGGAGTCGGAAACCTTTGGGGAGAGAGAGGGAGAGGGAATCCGGTGAGGGGTCGACCGGAGAGGCGGTACCATCGGCGGTGAGCTGGCCGGAGAGGGAACCGCGCTGACTTGCCGGAGAGAGAGAGAAGGGGGGGGGGGGGGGAGGGTCCCGACGGCAGTGGCGCGTGGCGCATAGGGGAGACAGGCCTGGCGGCAGCGACACGCGAGGCAGGCGGGCCCGACGGCAGCGGCGCGCGGGAGGGCCATCGGGGAGAGAAGCTGGAGGGAGAGGGGAGGGAGAGAGAAAAAGGGGAGAAAAAAAAGAAAAAGAAGATGGTAGTTGAAATGGTTAAATAAAATATTAGGTAGTTGAAATAGAGGATGGATATAGAGTATGAACGGGTGTGGAAAAGCTGAATATAGAGGTAAAAATCGTACTGACTAGGATGAAATATTTGTTTTAGAGGACAAATTTAGAATCTCTACACTTTATTAAAAGAGGTAAACACGTCCATGCGGTATTGCACGTGATGTTGAATTCTGGTTTGGTGTTGCACGTGTGCATGGTTGTAATAGAAAATCCATCTTAAGCAAGATGACTATATACACGATCCGAAACAGATACTATCACTGTAAGTAAAATAAAAAAAAAGCATGTACCAGAGAACCAGACTACAACTACGTAGAGTCACGTATCCAAAATGGAAACCACCTTAAGCAAAATCACGTACCAAAAGCCCCTCTGTCACCTTTTAGGTCATCCGCCTTCGATAGGTCATCGCGCGCGGTGACGCGGCACCCTAACGTGCCTTGACATGCTCCATGAGGACATCAATGTCATCGCCACCATCAAGCACAAGTTCTTTCCCGACCTCTCTCCGTCTTTATGACGCGTCGACTTGTTTCTAGATGTGCGTTCCTATGATCTGCTGGTCCACCACGCCCCGTCCTTCCCTTGCCACACGATTGTTATTAGGTGGTATTGCCTTCATGATTGAGCTCACCTGCGTCAAGGAGGATGCAGTCGTTGAGGGCTTCAAGGATTAAGGCTAGCTGGTGAAAGTGCATCTAGTCCCCTAGTGGGTTTTGATATATTGAATGACAACATGATTAAAAGACTAATGATTCTTTCTAAGTGTATAAGCAAGGATTATAATCTTGGATATACACTCTATGATTGAAATAAATATGATTGAGATTGTACACTGATTCTAGTTATGAGACATAAAAGTTCATGAGTTGATTTGGTCTCACACGACAAGGCTTGTACACAATCAAAGTATGATAAAGGACAAAATGATAACATGATGAAGGGATACTCATGAGCAATTTGATCATCAATACAATACAATGAGGTTTCATAAATAATTAAGTCTATGCATGAATAAGAGTGAGAGAAATCAAGTGCAACATTGATTACAAGATGAATGAATAACTACAAGCAACTTGATCAAGCAACATAAAGAAGATCTTCAAACAAAGACTTAATGACAATACAAGTTGTATGTGAGTTGAGTTAGCTTAATGGTGAAGAATTATGCACGACCGGATCAAGATGAACCATGCAAAGGAGAAGGGTAAGCAAGGCTTAGTCCAAGGGACCGGAGTAGTGGTGAAGGGCAGGTGAAGCTCAATCTCGATGAACCAAGCAACAAGAGTCATATACTTCAGAGTATCATATGATTGAAGATCTTAAATGACTTGTGAGTACAAATAGAAGTTGATTGTAAGGATTCAAATACTCCAAGTCACAAGCTCTAGGTGATGGCGCTTAGAAGAAGAATACATATGGCAATTCCTTTTTGAAGCCAAATGAAGACAAGTGACAAGTATCAATTATGCTATCTCAAGTTGAAGAAAGTTTCTTTTATATTTAATCTTGAGTTTAGCCATGCCGCTCTATCAAGAGGGATGTCACATAGGTGCTTGCAAAGTCTCAATGCTCAACAAAATCCCAAGTGAGATGAGAGAAGCAAAATAACCACAAAATGACCCAAAAATAGCCAACCCAGGAATGAAGGAAGTTCTGTCGGAAGTTCCGTGAGAAGTTCCGTTGCTAGACATGCCAACCTGAGAGTGACGGAAGTTCCGTCAGAAGTTCTATCGGAAGTTCCGTTGTTCCAGAGTTTCACTCTGTCGCAAATCCGAGAGCGATGAAAGTTCTGTCAGAAGTTTCGTCGGAAGTTCCGTCGGTTGAATCTTCAGTATCCTCTCATCCCGAGAGTAACGGAAGCTCCGTCATGCTTATGACGGAAGTTCCGTCATGTACTGTTTCAGTAGAATCCTAGCTTGTGCAACGACTTTTTTTGAAATGACGAAAGTTCCGTGGGTTTTCACGGAAGTTTCGTCAGTCACTGAAATACACTCCAACGGCTAGTTTTTTAGGCTCCTCTATAAATAGCTCATCTCTCCCCTCCTTTGAAGGCTGCTGACTTTCCCCACGAAAATATTATTCTCAAAGCCTTCTAGCACTCTCCCCAACTCCTCTTTGTGAGGATTCATCTCTTTGTGAGAGTTGGGTTGAGAGAAAGTTTCTTTGTGATAGAAATTGAACACTTGAGCATTGTTACAAAGCAAGCATCTATGAGGCATTTGTTACTCTTGGAATTGAAGATTTCTAGACGGTTAGGCGTCGCCCTAAAGCTCCCAATCTTGTGGTGAGACTTGGGAAAGTTTGTAAAGGTGTGATTCGCCTCCGGAGGAAAAGAATCAAGTGGAGAAAGAAATCCGAGCATGATCTTTGTGATTGCTTGACCGGGAAAAGGGTTGAGAGAGACCCAGCTACTTTGCGTAGCTCCTCAACAAGGAAGTAGGGACTACGTTGTGTAGTTGCCGAACCTCGGTAAAAATCCTTGTGTCTCTCTCTTTACTTTCCCGCTTTTCCTTTTGTGCACCTGCCACGCCCCTTCGAGTCAAGGTGTTGGCCGGGAGGTCGAGGAGATCTAGGCCCGGGCGGGCAAGATCTGGTGGATGGCGGGTTGCGATGGGCCGGTGGCATGGTCAGACGCAGCGGCGTTGTGCGAAGCGCGGTGCGAGGCCAGGCACGACAGGTGTACCTACAGTGGGTTGAGGCGGCGCGGTGCGAGGTCGGTTGGCAAGAGAGAAGAAGGTGAGGAGGGGAGGATCACCAGACACCAGCACGAAGGAACAAGCGGCGCTGGCGGCGGTGGTGGCAGCGTGGAGGCAGGAGAAGCGGGGATCTGGAGTAGAGGGAAAGAGAAGAAAAGTAAAGGAAATAAAGGAAAAGGCGAGAGGGAGAGAGGGAGAGGGAGAAAAAAAAATAAAAAAAATAACATGGCATGTGACATATGGGATTGACTATGCCATGCCAGATAAAATTACTATCTAAAACCGTCAAGGGAGAAGAATTACACCGAGTTGAAGAGTTCAAGGTGTTGGATATCCGATTTTATAGACGAAGGAAGCAAAAGTGAGACACCCCATATAGTTGAGGGAGGAAGATATGACTTTTCTCTTTCATTTTTGTGGCATTTTACTGGGCCATGCTTTAACGGGCCTCTAACGGGCTTTTGCATGCCTGAGGTTAAATGGGCCGTGCCTGTGCCGTCCGTCGGGCTGCCTCCTCGGCCCAAAGACAACTCGTAGCCTTGTGCCAGGCCGACCCGACACGAAATGTAATGAGCCGTGCCATGTTTGGACCGGGCCAAATAATCCGTGCTTTGGACCGGCTCGCTTGGCACGGCCCATTTGGACAGGACTATACCTGACCCAGTATTAAACAGAGCATTGGCTAGAATTGATATAAATTGTTGAACTGCATTGAAAGTTCACAATATTTTGAGAGTATGTTTTGTACCTTCCAAAAGAAACAATATGTTTACATTTTTTTCAATATAAATCATTCTAAATTACGGAGGACATGTGGAAATTCTAAATCTAATACATGGTGGATTGGATAGCAGGTCTGCAGGGAAAGGATAAAAGAACAGAAAAGAAATGAGAAACCATTTATTAGTCCTTTGGCGCATTCATCCGTTCCCTTCGGCCCGCTCTCGCAGACTCTAGTGGGCTGACTCAAAAGACAAAAAACAGCTAGATATATTAGTCCTTTGACGCATTCATCCGTTCCCTTCGGCCTGCTCTCGCAGACTCTAGTGGGCTGACTCAAAAGACAAAAAACAGCTAGGCGGCGTATAGGGAGCCCACTTCCTTTCTACCCTGAAGTCCCTGTCCCTGACCCGGCTCGCGAGCGTACATTCTTCCTCCAGCGTCCAGAAAGCTCTGCTGCAGTCTGCACCCGCGCCGGCGCCGCACGCCGGGGTGAAGCCATCCTCGCCACCCAGGGCGAACTGGTGCCGCCAAAAAGAGAGTGTGGAAAGCGCACGGCACGAGCAGCCACCTCACCACGCTGCGGAGATGGAGAGGGACGTCGTGATCTCCGAGCACGCGGCCGCCGCCTCCGCGTCGTCGTCGTCCTCCTCCTCCTTTGCAGAGACCAGGGTCATCTGCCGCGTGTAAGTCACCAAACCGCCTCTCCTATGGTATTTTTTCTACCCTCTTCTGCTCTTGCGGAGAATCATACCGATGTGGGTTGTGTGTTTGCAGGTGCCAGAAGCAGTTCTCGCAGTACACATGCCCTCGCTGTAACACCCGCTACTGCTCCCTCCCGTGCTACAAGGTGAGACCTCCTCTCGGCTCTTGTGTGATCTTATTGCGCGTTATCGTGTTTTGGGGCTTGTGAAATTGCGTGCAGGGCGCGGTCTCATGTGGGTTTGAATTCCGGGCCATCCTGTGTCAAATGCCTACAAAGTGTTTGTCGAATTGCTGCAGCGGTTTTGATTTTGGAAGATTTTCGAAAAGGCAGGCTCTGGTTCCTGTGTTTAAGTAGACTGTCCATGAAATGTTTACTACGGCTCCTGCAAATTATGCTTAACACAAGGGGGGATATTTACCTTTTGTGTGCCTGTTTGGTGCTCCACGAACCGAGGGCTGCAGTGACTAACAACATTTGTGCATTCTGTTGCTTAGTAGGATGCTGAATATTTCGTCGTTTTGTTGGCTAAAACAGTTTCATGATAGAATATTGCATAGTGCTGGACTAAATCAATATGCATTTACCAGGCTAACAGGGCCAAAATAAATGAACCAGTTGAAGTTTATCCTTCATAAGTTCCCTTCTCCCCTGTTTTGTTAATTTCTCGTATGTCTGAAATTTCATAATATTTTCGTTTGTGATCTAGACAAGCACATGTTGGTCATTTAAACATTTCAAGTGACAATGAGTCGTTAGAGTTCATCGAAGCTGACATTTAGCTAAGATGATATTTTGTGCCATTGCCATAGTTCATTTCTATTTCCAGGCCTGAGAAGATCAATATATCTGTTTGAGATATTTTGATTTAGCTTTTGATAGAAACTGCTTGTTTATTCATATGCAAGCACAAACATCCAACTATCATTGCAAACTGCATGTGTTGTATTCTAATAATATGCTTTGTTTTTCTTTGGTAGGGTCATAGTGTTCAATGCACTGAATCCTTCATGCGAGAGAATGTTCTGGATGAGCTTAAGCAGATTCAGCCTGAAGATGAATCGAAGAAGAAGATGCTGGATATCCTCAAACGGCTCCATATGGAAGAAGAGACGGAGTCAGATGATGAAGATGGTATGTTTCATATGCTATGCGCCCATGCCATTGCTATATTGTGTTTCTTTTGCTAAGTGCATATAGTTTTTCTTTTTATTCTAATCACTGTAAGGTGGATTTTACAGGTTGACCCCCTTTTACTTTTTCTTTTTCTCAAGAAAATGCCCATGGCCAGTAAATTAGCATATCAAATTATTTATCCCAAACATCATCAAAAGATAATTGGAAGGAGTTATTATGTTAATTTGTCTTTTTTTTGTATGCATTCTTTGAATGATGTGCATTTTATTGTATCCTTTAATCTATAAAGATTTTATTTTGACATGTAACTTTTGGTTATGCAGAGTCAACACTGTCAGATGAGCTTATTCAGAAAGTTATGTCTGGTATGTTATTTATACCTCTCTTGCTGTTCTATGTACAACACAGTAGCTTTCTGTAATACTATGATAAGTTCTTTACATCATGTTCTTTCAGCTTAGGCTTAGTTACAATTCTGTTATGTGACTGTCAGTATTAGTTGTAAATTGAACAATGGCCACCAAATACTAGAAAAGAGAGGGAACTAAATGACGATAAACAGTTATCTGGAGAGAGATCTTAATGGTTTCCCAACTATTTTTTCATGTGAGAATTATGTTCAGTGCTCCCTTTTGTTTGGCTTGCCTCTTTGCGGTCTATCCTCCTATACAAGATAATCAATTATGCTACAAAAATGCTGGGAAACGGTGATCATTTTCATGCTGATACTTCCCTCTGGTCATTGTTTTTCATGATTTTGTTTTAGTTTGTTTTCTAGAAATGTAGCTTATTTATTTGTGGCCTTGCAGTTTTAGACTGGAAGGTCACTAGAACTAGGAAAATTTGCCGTGCCTGTCATGTGTTTATTATCTCTCAATCAGGCTATGTTTCTCTGTTTTTCCTGCCATACAGGGGAAGAGTTAAAACTTGAAGACCTCTCTGATGATGAAATAAAACGATTTCGTCAAGCTCTGGCTTCTGGTGAACTCAGCAAGATGATTGAGCCATGGACACCATGGTGGAAAAAACAGCCTTCTAGATCTATCTCCCGAAGCCCTGATGGAAGCCAGCTTATAAGAGAAGTGACCTCAGAAGACAGTTCTATGCCAGATTCAATGACTGACCAAGAGCCGAGCATCAATGAAATCCCTGAAGGACCAGAATCTGCTCTCCCATCACTCAAACAGTTAACAAAAGCAGAGCCATCTCCTCTGCTTACTGTTCACTTGGTTGATATTCTGTACAGCTACTGCTTCACCCTCCGACTCTACAACGGTGATTGGCGCTCTGATCCTTTTGGTGCTTCCAGTGTTGCCATGTCTATGTCCAAAGTCATGGGCGAGGATACTAAACCTGAAACAGTACCTGAAGCACTCACGGCTTGCATAGAAGAGACATGCTCACCTGCTTACAAGCACACTGGTGGTTTCAGGTTTGCCATTGGACTAGTGGACGATATCATCATCCTCCTCTCCTTGGGCCACAATGCACTTGTCTGTGCACTCTGTGACTTCCGTAGACTCGTTCAAGCAGGTGAGAGTATGGTTAAATCTGCAAAAGTGGGTAAGGCAGAGAAGGCACGGAGCTCTCTCAAGCTTCGTGCTGCAACTAGGAAGCTATACTTCATGACGTGTTGGGTTCATGAGCAGCCAAATGAGGCCTGGCCATCTTTAGCTCGCATCGTTGAGGTGCACAAGGCTTCTCTCGAGGAGTTGGACAGTGGGAGCCGAACGGCAGGTAGAAAGAGCAACCCACAATCCAAGGTTCTTATCGAGGAGCTATAGGGATCTGAATGTACTATGGGAATGACTCTGTACCAATTCTCAGGCTTCATCCTACAAGACGGTCTTGCCCTTCTAATGCAGTTGCTTTATGTATAAATTCCAATTTGGCCAAAGAAAAATTATATACAAGTTTGAGTAATCCTGATAAAAGTGAACCCTGGGTCACTGACGGATTCAGATGTTCTTGATACATTATAATGGTTCTGTTTGCGTGAAGGGACCTTAACTTGTCTTATTTTTGTGTTCTAGTATACACTTCACGTTTTCATGTGAATCTGTACTGTCTATAGAAATTGTACTCCCACTGTGTCAATTTAGTAGCCATTCTGGCTATCAACCTTTTTTTTTTTTGACAAGTTGGCTATCTATTTTTATCTTTATGTATCTAGACACGAGTCTGTCTCGGTACACAGCAGATATTATGAACAAGGATACAAAATGTTTTATGTGAACTTTTCTAGGGTGACGAGTTTTCAGTACAGTAGATTTTATGTGAACTTTTCTAGGGTGACGAGTACAGTACAGTAGATTTTCCAGGTTGAGTTTTGCTCATAGTATTTGTTACTCCGACGAACAATCTAGAAGAGTCTATACGCAGCAGCTACTACACTTGTGGTCCGTGCTGGCCGTGCGCGATGCTAGGAAGCTCCAGCCGCTTGCTACCGGCCAAATGTCCGCAGCACATCAGGTCCAACTAATCATCGTCCGTCTCCCTACACAAATTGATTTCGTCGTGCAACTGCGATTAGGAGTCAAATTCGATCGTCCAGCAATTGGGATAACCGGATAAGAAGTCAAAAAGTCGTGTGATTGAGCCATAAGCGTATATTTTTATCATTTTAAAATTATTATTATTATTGATTTTTTTAACTTTAATTATTTGTTGTTAAACTGCGATTAGGAGTCAAATTCGATCTTCCAGTAATTGGGATAACCGGATAATAAGAAGTCAAAAAGTCGCGTGATTGAGCCATAAGCGTATATTTTTATCATTTTAAAATTATTGTTGTTATTAATTTTTTTAACTTTAATTATTTATCTTATTAATTTTTTTTAAAAATATCATGTATTATTTTATTACTAGCAAAAATTTAATTATATTTATAATTTTTTATATTTAAATAAATATTTTATATAAAACAAATGATCAAATATAGCAAAAATGGTTAATGATTTCTTTTTGAAATAGAATAGTATCTAGAAAAGAACATATATTTATGTGCAGGTTGATTTCTATTGTTGATATAGATTGCTCTCAATCGTTCAAAGTATTCTGCCGTTTGTTATCAATTGCCGTCACAGGAAAAAGAAAATTGATTTGCTCTCTCATCTCGAGAGGAATAGGAGACGACGTCAGCACTGACCCCGTCTCCTTCCCCGCTCCGCAACCGCATCTTGCCTTCTCGCCTCTTCCTCCTAACAACCACAGCCATCACCGCCGCCTTCACCAATCCCCTAACCCTAGCTCCGTTCCCCGCCGCCGCCCTCTGCCGGCCGCCATGGCCGAGACCGTCGACGACAAGGTCGGCTACTTCCAGGCCGTCACCGGCATCACCGACACAGACCTTTGCACCGAGATCCTTGCCGCGCACAACTGGGACCTACAGCTCGCCGTCTCCTCCATCACTGCTAACCCGTCCTCCCCCTCCGCGTCGACCTCCGCCTCCTCCCGCGAGCCGGGCCAGTCCGCCCCGCTGGCGGACGCGGAGTTCGTGGCGCCGCCGATGCCCCCGCCCCCGCCACCTCAGCAGCAGAATCAGCAGCAGCCGGGGATCGCGTGGAAGCTGGTCACGCTCCCGTTCTACGTGGTCTCGGGCGGGGTCGGACTCATCGCTGGCACCGTCCGCCTCGGTGCCTGGGTCGCCGGGGGTGTGCTGTCGCGCTCCCTCTCGCTCCTAGGCCTTGCGGCGCAGAGCGGCGGCGGCGGCGACCGGCTGCTTGATCTGTCTCCATCCGCTGCCGAGGCGGCTGACTTCGTCGCGGAGTTCGAGCGCGAGTTCGGCGCCGGCCGTGGTCCGCGCTTCGTTGCGGAGGGGTTCTCCGATGCGTTGCAGCGTGCGCAGCGCGAGTACAAGCTTCTGTTTGTGTATCTCCACTCGCCTGATCACCCGGATACCCCTGCTTTCTGCGGCGGCTGCCTCTGCGCTGAGCCTGTTGCGGCCTTCATAGATGAGAACTTCGTTGCGTGGGGCGGTAGTATCAGAAGAACTGAAGGGTTCAAGATGAGTAACAGCCTCAATGCTTCGAGATTTCCGTTTTGTGCAGTGGTCATGGCATCTACAAACCAGAGGATCGTGCTCTTGCAGCAGGTATGATGTTGGATATCACTTATGTTTAGTGGGCAATAAGATTTGGACTCTCACCTAGGATTGAGTTGCTATGTTTTATAGGTTTGGTCTTTTGAATTGTCTTGATTAGTATAACAATGATACTCTAGGAGTTTGTGTGACAAAATCAGATCAGTTAGACTTAGATCAGCAGTAAGTAGTGCTTACTATTTTAGTCCTGGTGTCCTGAAAATGCTTCGTATTGTTTGGACTTATAAGAATATGCTTATGTACCAAAATTAGCTCATTGCTATGCTCAGGTAGTCAGTACTTTTTATAGGAAGATGCGAGAATGTTGTTGTCCCCTGAAAAATAGTGAAGTATGACTGTTTTGGGAGTATTTGTGCTTTAATTGCTAGATAATATTGTGGGAATATTTGTTGTATCATTACTAAAATAATGATTTGGAGTGTTTATGTTAACTTTCTTTAGTTAGATGTTACCTTTTCTCTTTGTGATAGCAACCATAAAAATTCTGCCCTGTGAGAGGTTCTATCCATTTTATTAGGTACGCATTAAGATCATAAAGCAACCTTTGCAGTACCTTTTTTCTACATGTGACATGTTTGGCTATGTTAACGCAATGCAAGCCAGCGGAAATTGAAATTGTATACTAGCTGAGAGGTGAGATTTGGTCTAGTGGCTTAGTTTTCACTTCCATTCACTTGATTTGGGTGGGGATTTCTGTAGGAATTATTTTCATGCTAAATTCCTGATATCTTTAAAAGCAATTGACAAGGTCTTCGAGAGTAATTTGGTGGAGTACCCACCAATTCCCCATCCATAAACCATTCAGCTCCACCAACAAAACAAGGTTCTTAACAATCCGGGATGCTCATTTCCCATTTTTCACCTGCAACATATCATAGATCAATTAATGCATTCACACAAATACATGATCCTTCTAGGAATCCACTGTATTAAAAATTTTGTGTGCCAATCTAATGAATTTTGCCAACTACTGCTCACTAGTGATGATATGAAAAGTAATCAGGTGTTTTTTTTCCTATAAGATTTGAACAAAATGCTGAAAATTGTTAAGTTTGTATGCACCAACCAGTTGAACCCAAAAGCCTAAGCTGATGGGAAAGGGTGGGCAATACATTTATACTTCAACACTCCCTCTCACGTGAAAGGTCTCAAAGGCCGCAAACGTGGAAATAAGAGTAATAATACTCCACCTCACGTGAAAAACTGCCGCAGACCACAAACGTGGAAAGTAGGAGCCGGCAACAATTTTATTTAATAAATTGTGCCTGCCAGGATTCGAACTCGAGACCTCTGGCCTTGATACCATGTTAAGTTTGTATGCACCAACCAGTTGAACCCAAAAGAGTAAGCTGATGTGAAAGGGTGGGCAATACATTTATACTTCAACAGAAATGTGGCACCTACTATTTGAGTGACTGTTGCAGCTTGTGACGGATAGCTTTTCTAGAAGGCTGAATCAATTTGTGAAAATAAAATTCTTGTTCATGTCTCTTCCATTTGTTCAAGCAGCTAACTACTGATGATGCCATATACTTTCTAGTGTACTGAATTTTTTTTTCAGCTAACTACTGATGATGACATGTTGATATATTATTTTGGTCATTGCTACTTGAACTGTCTCTAGTGTCTGAATTCAAAATTTGTTCTTGTAGTCATTCCTTTAGTGTATCTGATAGAGTGTATAGTCTATGACCATATTTGGCCTCCACTTTTTGACCATACTATAGTAGTATATCTGATAGCATGTACAGTGCCTAGTCATTATTTTATTCTCTTACCATCCAGAGTTGATCAGTATGCTTATGCTCATGTATTTTGTTTTCATATTCCACAGGTAGAAGGTCCCAAAACACCTGAAGAGATGATAACAATTCTTCAACGAGTTGTTGAAGAATGTGCTACACAACTTGTTGCTGCCAGGATTGAAGCTGAAGAGAGATTGAACAATCAACGTTTACGTGAAGAACAAGATGCTGCCTACAGAGCTGCACTTGAAGCTGACCAGGTATGTCTATATGGGCAGTGTCCATCCTTATATTACTGTCACCTGATACTTGGTTATAGAAGATTAGGCATGTCTATGTATGAAAGGAGTCTTTGGCCGGGTTGGTTGTCTATGCTGCTGGGAGGGTTGTTATGTGGATTTACTTATCTTTGTGCAATATCATTATTTCTGCATGGCCATAATACATCGATTAAGGCACCAACTTGCTGTGGGGTACATGTTATCCTTATATTCTGCTAACATTGGAATAATTTGATGATCAATCTGCCTTCACATTTTTCTTTTGTTTAAATTGCCAGGCTAGGGAACGTGAAAGGATGGAGGAACAGCAAAGACTTGAAAGAGAGGCTGCAGAGGCTGAGAGAAAGCGTAAGGAAGAAGAGGAAGCTCTAGCGAGGGCAGCCCAAGCAGCAGCAGAAAAGGAAGCTGCTCTTGCTAGGAGGAGGCAAGAGAAGGCCATGGCCCTTGGAGCTGAACCTGAGAAAGGACCTGATGTTACTCGAGTATGTTCGACTCTCTTGACTCATCTTTTTTACGGCCTTTGTCCATTTTTTAAATCTAGGATTATATGCTTACAACAATGCCTTACTGGGTTTGGAGCATTTTCCTATTTAATGTCCACCTAGTACCACTGTTATACTGTGCTAAGTGTATTGTCTGAATTTATTATGTCGATATCTGCATGTAACCTCTTATTTTAACTGGAGTTACATGCTTTTTTTTTTGTTGATAGAAAAACTGGAGCTACGTGTTGCTAAAAATAAATGCTATTGGCGTTGTGCAAATTCCTTGAAACTAACAGGGGGCATTGCTGATGATGTTGCAGGTTCTCATAAGATTTCCAACTGGAGAGCGCAAGGAACGGAGATTCCACAGTTCTTCTACCGTCACTTCCCTCTATGACTATGTCGATTCTTTGGATTGCTTGAAGGCAGAAAAGTACTGCTTATTTTCGAATTTCCCAAGGGTCCCATATGGTCCAGAGAAGCACAACCTGACGCTGGTGGAAGCAGGTTTGCATCCTCAAGCAAGCCTGTTTATCGAGATAGAGCAGTGATGCTGTAACAAGTTCTGAGTCCAAAAAACTTGCAAGTATAGGTGCAGCTTTACATTTTTTAACAGAAGTGGAGGACTTTGTAATGCGACAACCTTGTGCTACATTCATTCAATAAATTCACCAAGATCTGTACACAACGAAGTCCCAGACATTTTAGTTCGAATGGGGAGGTATACTGTATGCAAAATCTGGTTGCACTGCTCCCATTCTCCTCGTGGCCTTTCAGTAACTGAAACACTCTACGTCCATATTAGTACTACTACAAATGGTCTTCACATCTTTTGCGACCTGCCATTGATAATTCTTGACATTTTGGTTGTGCACCGGCAACATTCGGTACAGCAAACCTCTCAAGCGCGAAGCATTCTGATAATGGGATAAAATAAGTTTATATACAAGTTTAATTCCATGCGATTTTCTGGACCATTGGGTCCAGGAATACTCTTACTTTTGAATCGATTTCACCAGACGATTCGGAGCAATGCTAGAGCTAGGAACTGATTTTAGTAAAAGCTATGCGCTGACAAGGATTTAGGAACTAGTTGGGTAAAATTTAGCCAACTAAAATATAGTTAACTAAAGTTTAGGAGGTGCATATTTAGATCCATGACTAAAATCTTTGACTAACAAAAAGTAGACATGTCTATCCTTTATTAACTAACTCAAAAGTAAACATATATGTGGTTTAATGAAAAATATCACATGTAGAGAGGGGTAGTTTTGACTTTAATGACTTTATCTAAAGTTAAAGAAGGGTCGAGCAACAGCTATTTCCTTAAAATGGTGTTGCTCGCCCAACTACTTGTTGTCTCGGGGGCGGAGACGAGACCCGACCTTGGAATAGTTTTCTTTTTAAACTAACCTCCTAAGTTTCCGAGCTCCCCTCCGAACTCCCCTCGAAAAGGAGAGTTCTCTTGGGATTTATAAGTAGTTATTTCATTCGGTTAACGCGCTCTGCTGCCCCAAAAGAGCAGTAGAGGAATTCCTAACCACTTTCTATACCTTTCCTAGCATCAGAGCTGAGGGAGCTGAGCCCTCGGCCGGAGGGGGGTAACAACATCCCTATAGTACCCTCCGGGCTTGGGTAACAACTTCACCCATTATATGGGTGATAGGGTATGTATATTTATACTACGAAAGTATTATCTTTTGTGAAAGATAACACTTTCTTCGACTAATGGTACTATCCTATATCACGGAGGGATAGGATAGAGTTGCCTCGCAGGAGTTCAAAGTTGCCTCGCGGGATTAAACCGCTCGGGTCTTACCATCCCTCGAGTCCGATCTCGGGATGGCGCTTAGGCCAACCCGGCCATGGCTTCCTTATATTTATGAATTCCTCCCTTAGGTCGGATACTCCAGTATACTTTTTAAAATATACTTTTAGGAAGTATTAATTTCTAGATTGGCCAATCCAAAAAACACAAGTGAAGGAATAGAGTGTTCTCCTAGAAATACTAGCCTTTTCTCAATTAAGGTAGGAACACCTTAGGCCCTTCCTAAACTAGCGATAGAGAAGGGGTTATTTTCATTGATTTCACACGCCATATGGCTACTAAAAATCCAAGAGACTAAAATGGGCTAATGATATTGATATCGACGGATATAGGTCGATAAACTGGCCATTTAGACAGTTTTAACTAAATTGTTGGTCACTTTTAATCACTTAGAATGGTCTATGAACCCTTTGTACAACAAAGTTGTTTCCTCCCCAAGGGATAACATGCGTTAGTGCTAGTCACGTACTTCTTCTAACCGGGAAACCCCCGAGAGGGGTTCGAATCTCCTCTGCAAGATGCGTGACCATGGAATTAACACCTCTATGACTGGCACAAGATTCCCTTTATTTTGTCGATTGCCTAGCTTAGGAGGAGCCATAAGAACCCATCCGCAACATCACCCTGGGGATAATGTCAATTTATAAACCCTCGGAAGAGGACTAATACATTCCCTGGCAAGATAAGGTAAAAGACTTGAGTACAAAGGACGAGACGGCACAGGCTGTGGCAGATCTTCCAAAGCTAGATGGAAGGCACCACTGGGCGGATCCCACGGGGGTCCATCCTGCGACAGTGACTAAGGCGACGCTATACGGGAAAGGCCCCTTCGGGGGTGTAAAAGGTATGGAAAGTGTAAAAAAAATCAAAATTATTTTTTGGATGTTATTTCATGATTTTAAAAATTATGAAATAGCTCAGTCTAGGAACAAAGAAAGGTTCCCGGACCCTCTATGCGCTGACAAGGATTTAGGAACTAGTTGGCTAAAATTTAGCCAACTAAAATTTAGTTAACTAAAGTTTAGGAGGTGCATATTTAGATCCATGACTAAAGTCTTTGACTAACAAAAAGTAGACATGTCTATCCTTTATTAACTAACCAAAAAGTAAACATATGTGTGGTTTAACGAAAAATATCACATGTGGAGAGGGGTAGTTTTGACTTTAATGCCTTTATCTAAAGTTTAGGAGCTTTTAGAAGGGTTGAAGTGACTAGTGGTCTAAAGTTTAGGAGATAGACAGACTAAAGTTTAGGAGATTTCACACTACCACAAATAGGCTCTATAGCGGTAGCAGCCCAAAGGCCGCAGCGGCGCGGCCCATAGTGAGCCGCCGTTACAGAGCCTAGGGGGCCTGTCGTGGTTTAAGCCGCCGCTACAGAGCCCGCTATAGCGGCGGTTGACAATATCAACCGCCGCTATAAATTGCCTAACTTTATAGCAGCGGTTCATAATGTCAACCGTCGTTATTTAGGGCATAATAGTGGCGGTTAAAAATGCCAACCGCCGGTATAAAGTGCCAAGCCTATAAATACCGCGTTCTGACAGCTCCTCTATTCACTTGAACAGTGGCGGTCCGAAAAATTGGGCAAATCATGAAAATCAAGGGGGGAAGTTGTTGAGTTCTTTTTTTTTTGCAGAAATTTGATCTTTGAGGTAAGGGGAACTCATCCCATTGGTTTTTTTTTTGTTCTTATTTTGAAATCAAGTAGAATTTTGGGATTTAAGTTTATTAGGTTTTCATCAAATTTTAGCTAAATTCATTTAATTTGGATGGTTCTATTTGGATATAGTTGAAGTTTATGAAGACATACATCATCTCTTTTCATCACTACACAAAAATATTATTATATCTAGCTTGTTTTATATCAATGGGAATCTAGATCTAGTTTGTTTTTTAGAAGAGAGAGAAGGTAGTATTAGGGTAAGAGGGATGCTAATTATTTTATTATTTCTTGATAAAAATTAGATAATATATAGAATAATTTGATGCTTGTTTGATTTTACCTTGCATAATATTTCTCACTTAATGTATATTATATTTTAATGTTTAAATATTTAGTAAATATTTAAATTTTTATTACACATAATTAATTAATTAATTTCTAATATTTTGGATAGATTGTGATAAAAATTAGATAATATATAAAATAATTTGATGCTTGTTTGATTTTACCTTGCATAATATTTCTCACTTAATGTATATTATATTTCAATGTTTAAATATTTAGTGAATATTTAAATTTTTTGTTACACATAATTAATTAATTAATTTCTAATATATTGGATAGATTGTGATAAAAGTTAAATAATATATAAAATAATTTAATGCTTGTTTGATTTTACCTTGCATAATATTTTTCACTTCATGTATATTATATTTCAATGTTTATATATTTAGTGAATATTTCAATTTTGTGTTATTAATTAATTTTTGGATTTCCGTTCAAGGTCGTTCGTGATGGATAGATCTTGGATATACGAGGCACCTATACCGGGTCCAATATTTTTACGAGAAGTTTCTAAATTAATCGAAGCGGCCGCAGAACATGCTCGACGTGAACGGACGACTGATATATATTGTCCTTGTTTTGATTGCAAGAATCAGAAGCTGTGGAATGATATAGAAATAATAAAGTCACACTTGGTGCGGAGGGGTTTTGTTGAGGGGTACACAAGATGGACAAAACATGACGAGAACAGTGTGGTCAATACGAAATTTGATGAGCATATTGAAGTTGAAGTCGAGGCTGTCAATTCACCTCATGCAGATACGATTGATTCGCCTGGTGAAGCTGATTTTGATGTTGAGGAGTTGTTGTGTCACATTGAGCCGCAGGTGTTGATCAATGTCGGTACAACTAAAGGGCTTGAGAATTTTCATAGAATAGAGAAGGCATCAAAGGATCCATTATATGATGAATCTAAGGGATGTGATAAAGAGTTCACCATGTTGTGTACTGTATTTGAGCCGATGAAGCTGAAGGCCATGCATGGCTGGTCGGACGCTAGTTTCACGGATTTATTGGAACTTATTTCCGATGCGCTGCCGAAGCCCAACTTGTTGCCAAGGACAACATACCTTGCTAAGAAGCTGATTTTTCCACTTTTATTGGGCGTTCAAAAAATTCACGCGTGTCCAAATCATTGCATATTGTATCGAAAGGAGCATCAAGACGCTGTGAGATGCCCAAGGTGCAAACGCAGTCGTTACAAGAGGAACAACGATTGTGACACCGATGGAGGCATGAAGAATACAACTAAGGGGAGAAGAACAAAAGGAGTTCTATCATCGATGACAGTGATGAGAGTAAGGTTCCTGCCTTAGTCATATGGTACTTACCCGTGGTTTATCGCATCAGACGCTTGTTCACCAACCCTAGGGATGCGGCAATGATGACATGGCATGCACGCGAGGGAGACAGTAAGCTCAAGCATCCCGCAGATGGAACATAGTGGAAAAAGTTCGATGAGGATCATCGAGACTTCTCTAATAAGAAAAGGAACCTACGATTTGCATTGAGTACATACGGGATGAACCCATTCGGTCAAATGAGGAATCCGCATAGCACTTGGCCAGTGTTACTAGCAATGTACAACATTCCACCATGGTTATGCCATAAGCGTAAGTACCTACTACTAACCACTTTTATATCTGGGCCCAAAGAACCTAGTAACGACATAAACGTTTTCTTAGTACCATTGTACGAAGACTTGTAGAAATTATGGTTGGAGGGGGTCCGTATATGGAATGAGTACTTGAGAGAGTATTTCACGCTCAGAGCAATTAGTTTTTTCACGGTAAGTGATTCCCCGGCACTAAGAGCGTTATTAGGACAGGTGAAAGAAAAGGCGGCATGTTTCGTATGCGTTGATGATACATTCCATGTGTATCTTCCAGCATCCCAGAAGCTAGTGTATATGCGAAGTTGCTGATTCTTACCAGCAAAACACATATATCGCGCGATGGCTAGACACTTTGATGGCAAAGTTGAGAACGACATAGAACCTCGCCGTTGTACTGGCATGGTCGTGTTTGACCTTGTTAAAAATATCAATGTTGTTTTTGGGAAGCCGGTGAAGGGAGTCAAAAAGGCAAAAGGTCTCACGCCGTTTAAGAAGAAATCCATTTTCTTTGAATATTTCAATTATTGGACAGATTTGGAAGTGAATCATGCATTCGACTGGATGCATATTGGGAAGGGTGTATTTGACACTAGTAGCGGACTTATACTCGACCAATCCGATAAGACAAAGGATGGACTCAACGCAAGATCTTGTAGTGATGGGAAAAAGACCAGAGCTCCATCCACAAGAAAGAGCAAATGGAAAGTACTTTCTCCCCCCGACAGCTTACACACTTATGATTGAGGAGAAAAAAGCATTCTGCATGTGTCTTAGTAGGATTAAAGTACCGACTGGTTTCTCATCGAATGTAAAAAATCTTGTAAATATGAAAGAGTTAAAGATAAGTGGGTACAACACTCACGATTGACACATAATGCTTTCAGTGTTTCTCCCTATCGCTATCAGAGCTGTTAAATCACCATGGCTGAAGTTGGCTGTAACTCGCCTTTGCTACTTCTTTGATGCGGTATCGAAGAAGGTGATAACTGAAGATGAGTTAAATGACCTACAGACCCACATGAAAGAAACAATGTGCATACTTGAGATGGTGCCATGTTTCATAGATCCTAAAAATTTTAAAGTCTTGGAAGCAAGACTCTCCTTTGCTGGCGGAATGCCCTACATGCGCACGGATCACTGCCAAGAAAAAGTTGTTCAAGGATAAGTCAAACATCATATAATTTTTATTTTACTAAGTACATTTTATTATTCTAACCTTGTATTATGTTCTATGTAATTTATGCTTATTTGAATATAAAGAGTGAAAGAAACAATTTAACATGGTATCAAAAAATATTAAGTATAGAGGCCTAAGTGTAAAAATAAAATGATAAGAACTAAAATATAACTAATAATGAACTTAGGGTTTCTTTTAAAAAATATACCAGGGGCTAAAATATAACTAATAATGAACTCAGGGTTTCTTTTAAAAAATATACCAGAGGCTAAAATATAACTAATAATGAAATCAGGGTTTCATTTAAAAAATAGACTAGGGGCTACAATATAATTAATAATGAAATCAAGGTTTCTTTTAAAAAATATACCAGGGACTAAAATATACCTAATAATGAACTCAGGGTTTCTTTTAAAAAATATACCAGGGGCTACAATATAACTAATAATGAAATCAAGGTTTCTTTTAAAAAATATACCAGGGGCTCTTTAGCGGCGGTTCACAACACCAACCGTCGCTAATGCTTTTTAGTGGCGGTTGACTTCTTAAGCCGCCGCTAAAGAGCCCCGCCTTTATATAAGCACAGGCGTGGCGGGTCCGAAACCCTAACCATGGTGGAGAAGAAGAGGCCGTCAGGCTGCCCAAGTCCCCGACCGCGCCGCCTCCTCTCCCGACCGCGTCGCCTCCTCCTTGGCCTCCGTCCGTCGCCTCCCCCTCGGTGACAACCATGACGAGCGCGCGGGCCTCGTCCCCCTCCTCGAGTTTGCCGCATGTGAGCACGCCGGCCTCCTCCCCCTCATCGATGACGAGCGCGCAGTCCCCCTCCCCCTCCTCGAGCACGCTGTGTGGGCCTCCTTCTCCGAGCGCCGCCGTCATGCTCTCCATCATCGACTACGAGCGCACGGGCCTCCTCCCCCTCCTCGAGCTTGCCGCATCTGATCGCGCCGGCCTCCCCATCATCGATGACGAGCACGCGGGCCTCCTCCCCCTCCTCGAGCTTGCCGCATCTGACCGCGCTGGCCTCCCCTTCATCGACGATGAGCGCGCGGTCCCCCTCCCCCTCCTCGAGCATGCTGTGTGGGCCTCCTTCTACGAACGCCGTCGTCGTGCTCTCCTTGTCCTCGACGTTGTCAACTGCTGCATGGCCCCCATCCCACGTGCTCTCCCCGACGCCTCCCCGAGTGAGCGTGTGCTCCTCTCCTCCTCTGCACCGTCCCGGAGCGCCGCCTCCCCGAGCTCTGACCAGGTGCGATCGTCCTCCTCCTCTTCCCCTCTAGGGTTGTGCTCATGCTCCTGGAATCCTGGTTCTTCATGATGTTTGCAATGTTTACCATATCAATCAATTTTATCATGTGCTTGTTGAAATATGTCCTTGTATTAGTAATGCTTACCCTGCTGGTGCAATGTTTCACTGTCTGGTGCTTGATTCATTTGGATTCAAGCCACTGTCCCAGCCCTGCACACTACGTGTTCGATGTTATGCTATAGTAGACTGGTCTCATTTCACTCACAACACTTTTGCTGGTCATGGCTGTGTGCTTCTGAGTTTTGTAGTGTTGTTCTGCAGCGACGGTTGATGCCAGATTGGCTCACAACATTTTTGCTGGTCACTAACTCTGAATTTGGTCCCTAGTAGCTTTAGAAAATGCTGCTATTGTGATTGCTCTTATGATTGCCATGTACTATATGTATAATTGTTGCCTATATGCTTATAGTTTGCAAGAATTTGAAAATGCTCACTGTATATATAATTGTTGCCTATATGCTTAGTAACTGCTCTATATAGTTGCTTATTATAGTTGCTTATTATAGCACATTCATGCTCACTATATTTGCTTATTTGCTACCTATGGTATTTCTTTTACTGCCATATCTGAACGTGCTAGCTGTCCTATATGCTTGATTTTTTCCTCACTATCATGCTCACTATATTTGCTTATTTTCTACATGTGGTATTTCTTTTGTTGCCATATCTGAATGTGCTAGCTGTCCTATATGCTTGCTTTTTTGCTCACTGTCATGCTCACTATATTTGCTTATTTGCTGCCTATGGTATTTCTTTTGCTGCCATATCTGAATGTGCTAGCTGCCCTATATGTTGGCTTTTTTGCTCACTGTCATGCTCACTATATTTTCTTATTTGCTGCATGTGATATTTCTTTTACTGCCATATTTGAATTTGTTGCTTGTACTTAGTGTATAAAAAGTCTGGAGAGAATGCTTGTGTGCACCTGATGCACACAAGCATTCTCTCTAGGCTTTTTATTCAGTATATTACATATAAAAAGTCTGGAGAGAATGTTTGTGTGTACTGGGTGCCATAGTCTTTCTGTACTTATTATTTACTTGTCGCCATACATATGCCATATTACTTACTGTCCTATAGTCTCTCTGTACTTATTATTTACTTCCATTCTTCTCCTAGTCTCTCTGTACTACTTATCTATTCTACATAGGCGATCGATGCTCAATGATGAAAGCGGGCTAAGTAAGGGTAGTGTGGCGACATGGACCATATCCTAGGATATTGGATACATGCTGCTGTACAGGTCAAGGATCTTAGAGCGTTGGAAGGCCGTTGATTCGGCAACCCGCACTGAGAGCAAATTTTGATTTTTCTATTCTTCTCCTTATCTCTCTGTACTACTTATCTATTCTACGTAGGCAATCGACCCATGCTCAATAATGAAAGCGGACTAAGTGAGGCTAGTCCAGCGACATGGACCATATCCTAGGATATTGGATACATGTTGTTGTACAGGTCAAGGATCTTAGAGCGTTAGAAGGCCGTTGATTCGTCAACCCGTACTGAGAGCAAATTTTGATTTTTCTATTCTTTTCTTTTGTTTTCTTTGTCTCTATGCTCAATGATGAAAGATGCATACTCCTTGTTTTCTAAACTAGTCGTCATATCTAACATTAGCTGCCAAAGTCTTCTCGTCATGGCGAACAATATGCCCTCTCAAGAGGAAGACGTCCTCAAGGCGCACTCACAAGCGAGGTCGTCTTCAGACGATGAAGGATCAAGCAAACACTGGGAAGAACTAGAAGATACACATCCTAGATGAGGTATCTTGTCAAAGATAATTCTCTCATTTATTCAATTAATTTGTAAACTAAAATCTACTACTTATATCCTAGGGCCCTTGACGAAGTGCCCGTCGGCTATTTGCAGCTGAGGTTAAGACAGAAGAGGCCCTCGAGCAGCAAGTGGAAGAGGTGTCTGGTAGTTGCCACACACAAACGCAAGCGCGGTCAGTGCTCTGCGAACAAGGCACATGGCATCTACGAGGTTACTGCACTAGACCCCAAAGATGGAGAACCGATTGAACTCGCTGGTGTCAACGCCAATTGGCAGAACCGTTGTGGCAAAGTGGTGAGGGACCATTGCAAAATCACTTGGCAAGATTGGCACCAAGTCCCGGATGGCAGAAGAGATGATATGTGGGCTGACGTCATGACAACCATCCGGTTCCAGGCAGCAGATCTTGAGAGAGACAAGAAGGCCACAATGTCCACTCTTAATCACATCTTTCAAGATTACAAGTCCAAGCTCAATTGCCAATACGTCAAGAAAAATCAAACCCCATTCGACAAGCATGGAAATATTAGTCAGCAGGAATGGGATGAGTTTGTTGAGCAGAAGACGAGCAGTGCTTCGAAGGAGCTCAGTGAAAAGACGGTTGAGCTAAACAAGCGGAACAAGTACAAGCCGCGGTTAGGTCCGGGCGGATACAAAAAGAAGATTCCGATTTGGAGAGAGCAAGAAGCCAAGCTTCACGCGGTAGAAAAACCTGATCCATTGCCAAATACCAATGAGTGTACCAGGAACTGGGTGTATGGTCGCTCCACCTTAACCGAAGAAGGAGAGATCATTGTGAAGTTGTGCAAGCTTTGAAAGGCCCCATCGCGACGTAGACGGAGGTTGGTCTGTTTACACCTGAGTATCACAAGGACCAGCTCACCATGGCTATTGGGACCAAAGAACATGGTGGTCGGGTACGAGGAGTGTCATCATCGTCCACATGGAAAGAAGGTTTCTCCGAGACATCCTCTCACCTCTACAAGAAGCATACATTGCACAAGAAAGAGCATGAAGATAAAGCCAAGGAGGATTGGAGGCAATAACTTCTTATGTTCACTATCGACAAAGAAAGCGGTAGTTTGGACCCCAATCTGCAGGCTGTGGTGGATGCCTTCTTACGTGGTTCGTTCACATCCACGCGCCATCCGTCTCCATGCAACCATCAGTCTCCGGTCAACCATCAGTCTCCGTGCAATCAGAAATGGATGACATCACTAAGGATACTCCTTGCGAGTTGCATGTGCCATTTAGTTATAAGGGGAAGGCGATGAAGGTTGCATCGGACACAGCATGTCCAGGAGAGACGCTCCATAACAGCGATATCCCCCCAGGTTACGTGCGTGTCACCGTGTCAGAAATAGTACCTGGCTATGAGGACAACGAGATCGAATACCCGATACCTGAGGCGGGTATAGAAACTCTCCAAGATGCCCTATTCTCTTTCATTATTTGGAAACACCGTGAAGTTGTCCTCTCACCACGAGTTTCTCCACCCCCGTTGTCTGGGCACCGGTCCTTTCATGCGAGCCAGCCAACCAATACAGGTGGACAACCGTATCCTATGTCTGCGGCAGCCTCAGAAAACAAGCCTCAATCTCCTCATGCGGAAGCCGTCTCGACTCACAGTCCTATAATCTATAGTGACAACGAGCCTCTTCCGCAGAGTGTTCAACTCGAGCCTTATCCTGTTGTGGCAATTCAAGTCGAGCCTCCATCAACAGCTGCTACGGTGGCTCAAGTTCAGGCTCCAGTAATCCAAGTCCAGCCTGAACCAGTTGTCGTCAAGGCTTCCGTAATCCCAAAGACGATTACCGTATTTGACAAAGAGCAAAAGGATCCAAAAGCAAAAAGTGATATTGATAAGAATTTGGCTGTAATGAAAAAACATCTAGCAAGCAGCGGCAAGCTCATCCTGCAAGAAGAAGATCCTTGGGATGTATTATCGTACACGATCAAATTTTGGAGAATCCAACGGACGATGTGGACTACCCGAAATTTATACTCGGTAAACCCCTTATATCAAATAACATGTACAAGAACCTATCGTGGGAGATGCGAAAGTTGCACGACTGGTATATGATGGCGTCGAAGGAAAGGGTCACCGAAATCACTTGTAGGATTCCAAAAGAGGTGTTCAACGAAGGTGATGAAAAATCTTATACCTATTTTGGGAGGATGTCCACTCGATGTTTCGTCTATAGAAGATGGACATCAGCTTCATCACCTTATGGTGCATGTAAGTGTCGTATTTGATCTACTTTGTATTTCAAGCATAATTTCATATATATTATCTTATGCTTTTTTTTGTAGCATGAATTCCTTTTTCCAAAGAAAGGAGACCAATAGAAAAGATTGGAGGGTGGCATACATCAACCCAAGTCAGATCAATCAAAGCTCGATCAACCCAACGGTAAATCCGAAAAATCATCCGGAGAAGACACCAATAGAGCTTGTTGAAATGAAGACGGTCTTGACAACAGAAAAAAAGACTTGTGTTGTAAATTATTTGTACGACTGGTTCATGAGGTGGCAAGATAGAGAGTGCATTATGGCCCCTTATAACTTCAAGTAAGTTGGACAACTGCTGCATTTGTCATGTATCATATGTTAAAATTAAATCCAATTATAATTAACTTGTTGACAACAAACATTGTTGTAGCGATCGTTGGATCTGTCTGATGATATTTCTGAAAGAAGGGTACCTTCTATCGTTTGACAGCCTGGACTACGACAAGAACTTATATGACGATATTCTGGAAGTCATAGATCAGTAAGAAATTGGTCTATGTGTGTATGGTTTGGTGATGTTAATATCATCTACTGATAAGCTTTTGACGACCGCGCAGTGCTTACGAGAAATATGTCATAGCCGGCGGGGCATGTCATCCTACAAGGAAAAAGAAGATGTACTTCCATCATAAGTTTTGGGTAAGACTTATATGCATCTCATACATGTTCTTATCGTACTATTCATTCATCATATAACTATCGTAGGTGTAATGAACTTGTGTTCTCTACTTTATAGTGCCATAAACAAGTACGAGAAAGTGTGCATTGTGATTACTACACTTGTGTATTTTTGGCTGGCACTTCAACTTATCTGGACCACATCATTGAGGAGTCTCAATAAGAGGTAAGTTGATTGTGTTTATATTCATTTTACTTTACCTGGACCATATCATTGAGGACTTTGCTCATGTGACACAGAAAGCCACAAGGTCAAAGAGAGAATGAGCTGCAAAGATGGAAAGTAACGACACGATAAAAAAGGGTATAATTCCTGAACCAAGCGTTCACTTGAGTACAAATGCCATGTATCTAGTTGTACCTTCTCTTTGTCGTTTTATATTGAGAGAGATAATTAGTCCCGAAAGAAAGTGCTTTGACTCAAATAGTAAACTAGCAACAAAACATAGGTCCCTTTGTGAGTGGGCTGGTTCAAGAGCACCATATGAGTCTAATGTATAAAAAAAAGATGATGACTATGCATTAGAGTTCATATAAAATATTTTGTAAGCTTAATTGAACAGTTTGATAGCAATGTTGTATATATTTTATGATGAAATGTAAATATCTGTGATGAGATTGTAAATACATGTGTTGAGATGTTGTAAATATCTGTGATGAGATTTGTAAATTTTTATGTAGGCGGAATCTGTGATTTTTATATATTTGCTAAATTTTATTTTTTTAGAATAACAAGTAGCAGTGGTTGATGTTGTCAACCGCCGCTACTAATAGCCAAGACTAGCGGCGGTTGACATCTTCAACCACCACTACGGTTGACTGACAATAGCGGCGGTGGATATCTTCAACCGCCGCTACAGTTGGCTGACAATAGCGGTGGTTGACATCTTCAACCGCCGTTAATAATGTGTCTCTAGCGGCGGTTGATTTTGGCGATAGACCACCTGCTGCTACAAACACATATTTATAGCTACGTTTGCGTAACGGCGTGGTGGCCTACCCGCCGCTACAGGATCTTTCTAATCGCCGCTATAGAGCCTTTTTGCTGTTGTGTTAGGAGATCATGTTTAGAGCAAAAGTGACTAAAGTTTAGCCGACTAAAATTTAAAAAGTGGATCCAAACAGGGTCTTAGTCTAATCAGCCTCCAACGTGGCCTGGTCCACTAAACCTGATTAATTAACATGCCTACGCCTCGACACAACCTAACGTAGTGCCGCCGTCCGTGCCGCAGTTTCTGGTTGCTTCAATTTCGTGCCTGCCGTACTACTCATCACAATGTTTACAGGCTGGCTGAACATAATTTTCTTTGAATCATTAGTATTGTTTCACACAAGGTTGCGAACCATACTACTCATCTTCTAGATTCAAAATCATGTTGTGGTTGTAACCACCATGAGTCCATATGACGCATGGAGATCCTGACGAATACAACGTGAGCTTCCATGACATTGATGTTCTGATGGCCACAGTTTGTTTTTGAATGATGGTCGAAGATCTCTGACGAACACACAACTTGTGTTTTTACGACCCAACATTGAAGCGTGCATAAAATCAAAGTGACCGGAAACTACGGCGCAAAGCAGTAACACCGTTAGTCTATCAGTTAGGCCCCGTTTGGTAGGGCTCTGACTGTTTTAGTTTCGGCTGTGGTTATGGCTTCTCTGAAAACGTAGCTATGCTAATGGTGGTTATGACTGTGCCTGAAATTGTTTAACAAAACAGTTTCTTCTGTAACTTCTTCTAATTTATTTTAGAAATAAGTCTACATAACCTCCTCAAGTACTATTGGTAGACTACTTGACCCCCTGAACTAGAAAACCAGATTTTTAACACCTGGCCTTATCAATACCGTTTAGTTTATCCCCTCTAGTGATTTGGCCAGGTGGTTTTGCCATGCTGGAGCCTGAGGTGGAGCTGACAAGCAGGACCCACGTGTAAGTGGTGGAAGGATGGGGGAGACAGTGTGTGTTTCCATCATATCCATAACCTGTGGTGCGCTTGTGGCGGGGGACTAGCCTGGAGCTTGCCGGCGGCGAGTCTCCGAGTTAGGGGCGTCGGAGACCACTCAGATGGTGAGAGAATGGAGGGTCTTGCAAGATTAATCTTCGTAATGGAGAGCTCATCAAGGTGCAATTAGTTGCAAACAAACTCAGGAGTTGGGAGCAGTGGCCAGTGCATCAATTGGGCTTCTTTCGTCCCATGGTGAAAATTTTGCTAGCTGGATTGCAGATACACGCTGAGAAGAAATGGAAGAGGTGCGATGGTGAGTGAATAAGAAATGAGCTGAAGGAATCAAATTTTGGTACGTTCATCGGAAAGGAAAGATTTATGATGCAAAGAAGATTAGAAGAAAGAAGGGAGCACGGGAAGGGGAGCAGGCCACGCTTCGCTTCATATATTCCTACATCTCAGGCGCTTGCAGGTGCGATGGCAACGTGGCATCTGCAACTCAACCGAGGATGTGCGCACTGTGCAGCTGCGGGCCATAGCTAGCTGGCTGCTATAGCGGCAATAGCACAGTTTTTGTGCCTTTGCTAGAGCACGAAGCTAGATGCGGCGTGCGGCGATGGTCGTCGCACAAGAAGAGGAAGAGGTGGGTGACGCTTGAGATGTGGGTCCCCCTGTTCAGCCTTGTCCAACTCAGCAAACAATGCCAGCTCAGCTGTCCACAGTGGCAAAACAACCTTGCTAAACCACCCTAGGGGGTAAACTAGGGCTTCAGCTCCGGCTTCCTATCGGGCTTCACCTGAAAAATTCCCAAACACAGATCTTCACCATCTGCTTTTTCGGAAATATTGGGCGGAGTCAGGCGTGAAACGGTGCCGAAGCCAGGAGCGTCACGGGGGTAACTTCACCCGGCTCCTCGTCGGTGGTCCCACCAAAAAATGTCTTCCCCTTTTTTCACCAGGAATGAAATTTACTGTTTTGCCACCCCAATCCTATCCTCTGCCCGACTCCTCTGTTTCCCGTTTCTTCCCGACGCATGAAGCCCAGGCGCGGCGGCGCGGTAGGGTTCCCAAGCGGCGGCGCGGTAGCTTTCCTGGGTGGTGGCGATGCGAAGGCTCCAGCTCGGCAGCAGTGCTAGGTTCCAAGGCAGCGGCGTGCTAGGGCCCCTGTGCAGCGGTGGGAGGCTCCTTTGCCGACGGCGCCATGAATCGGCAGCGTCGCACACAACCGGCGGCGAGAACCGAGGACACATTCTCTGCGGACGACGGCGATGCTGATGACGAGGTCGGTCACCAATCTGCACCGGGCACTGACGGAAGATAGGCGGGCTACAGCGGTGCTACCGTGGGAGCTTCACCTGGCGCGGGTGGCGGCGCGGCCATGGGCACCGGGAGCGGCCCCCCACTGTTTCCTAGTGCGGGCATCAGCGCTGCAGGCATGGGTGCCGGGGCTGGTAACCCATTCTTCAATGGCGCCGCCCTTTTTTGGGGGATTTGGAGGTCCTTGGCCTGGTTCTAGCGCCATGCCCGGTAGCAACATTCCCTCTGGTAGTGGTACATGGCTAGAATGGCGGACCGGTTCTGCGTCCGCTGCTCTTGGTTCGAATTGGCTCAATGTTGATGTTCCCGACGCACCTTCGAGGATGACAACCTCCAATCGCCATAAACGTGGACGAGCAGGGAAGCCGCCTACACCTCCAACAACAGCTCCCATCGACATCGATCTGACCAATGTCCCAAGGTAAAAATGTTGCTCCTGCCACATATAATGATATATGCTAGTTGTTGATCTCACTGATTGATGCTTGGTATGGATGACAAATACAAATGTGTTGCTCATTGTCTATGTTATGAAATGCCTATTGTAGAAATGAGAAAGATGAAAATGTTGCTAATTGGAGTGATGAAAATTTGAGGATAGTATGTGAGCTTTTTGATGAGGAAGTGAGTTGTGGAAATCGTTCTAACACTCATTTGAGTACAACTGGTTATGTTAATGTCATGCAAAGGTTCAAAGACATAACCAAATTATCATACACTAGAAAACAGTTCAAGAACAAATGGGATAAATTGAAACAAGACTATGGCATATGGAAGAAATTGACTAAGCAAACATGACTTGGTTGGGATGCAACTCAGAACAATATTCAAATGCCGGATGAATGGTGGTCTAGAATGGCAAAAGTAAGGATTATTTCCATAACATGTTGCATGTTTTTCCCCCACCTTTTTGTTATAGATTTATTTATACTTCTCTTTTGTGCATTTCAAAAAATCAAACGTTCCGGTAGGTTCAAAGATAAAGGCCTTCAACATGAGGACAAATTGGATATTATGTTTGAGAACCTTCAAAACACCAGTGATGATCATTGGTGTGCTTCTAGCGGTGTAGCACCATCCCAAGGAAATTCTTATGATGCCACTAATCTTGATGAAGAAGATGAAGGTGGAAATGAAGATTCTGATGATGACTTGGAGGAAGTGTCAACCCCTACAAGTGGGCCAATGAGAAGAGTGAATGTCAACGATAAGGCAAAGAAACCTAAAACTATTGCGCGACATTGGCTGAAGGACCAATTTGGAGTTCTTATGCATCAAAGTGAGAGAACAACTGTATCTGTTGAATCTGTTGCAAGGCGGATTGACTCTGGTTGTTCCATCAAGAATGTAATGAAATTAGTGAAGTAATGTGGTGCAACACCTGGAACCAAGGAGCATTTCATTGCATCTATAGAATTAACCAAGGGTCCTAAAAGGGAAATGTGTATGACCTTAGAAACACGAGAAGAAAGGTTTGCTTGGTTAAAGGTCAAGCATGAGTGGATGACTAGGAATGATGTGGTAAAGTAGAGCCATGGTACATGCTTGCAGCATGTTTCCTTGTATCTTCCTTATTTATTTTTCACTATTTATGTGAACTTGCTACCATGTGTTGTCAAACTTATTTTTGTTTCCCATTTATGTGAAATTGCTACCATTAGATGTGAAACCATTCTTTGTTTCTCATATGTGTGTACAATACCATGTGTGTACAGATTTGACTCTTCTGATTGTGATGAGGATGATATGAATCATGCCGAGTTGATAGTGAAGACTTTGTCATTGATTCAGGATACTCAGAAAATACAAGTTGTTGCTGCATTTCTTGCTGTCGAGTACTATTTGACATATCTTAACAAAGCTTCTCCTAGGGTTCCTGTGCAAAGTGGTCATAGTTGGGTTATGAAGAACTTGAGCCTTTCTCGTACATGCTACAAGATGTTCCATATGGATGTTCCTCTTTTCTATAAATTACATAACATGTTAGTGACAACATATGGTCTCAAATCCTCTCATAATATGAGCTCTATTCAATCGCTTGCTATTTTACTTGTCACTATTGGGCATGGTTGGTCATTTAGTGCTTTATATGGTACATTCAAGCATTCAGGGGAGACATTATGTAGAAAATTTAGTGAGGTCTTGAACTATTTGATGGCTATGTGTCCGCACTACATAAGGCCCATTGATCCTAATTTCTCCACTACTCATCCAAGAATTACTAGTGACAATAGGATGATGCCTTTTTTCAAAGATTGCATAGGAGCAGTTGATGGAACTCATATCACTGTGGTACCACCTCCTCATGATGTTATTAGATATATTGGGAGAAGTGGTAAAGCTACACAAAATATTCTGGGTGTGGTTGATTTTGACTTATGGTTCACATATGCATCTATTGGACAATATGGCTCTATGCATGACACAAGTGTACTATATCATGCAATTGAGAATGATCCTACATTTCCACACCCTCCTTCAGGTATCATCTTCTAGTCTATTTCAACTTGCTCCTAACTTTTTGTCATGACAACTTGCCAATAGTTGTTAAATTCTTGTTGATTTGGAGGAAAACATTATAATGTTGATGCCGGATATCAAAATCATCTAGGATATTTGTCACCATATAAGGGTCAAAGGTACCATATTCCTGATTGGAGAAGTGGAGTTGCTCCACAAGGTGAGCAAGAGACATTCAACCATTTGCACTCAAGTGTTCGTAATGCCATGGAACACACCTTTGGTGTGTGGAAACAGAAGTGCAGAATACTTCTTACCATGTTGAGCTATACAATGGAGAAGCAAATGATGATTATGGCAGTGACCATGTGCCTTCATAACTTCATCCGTGAGAATGATTTAGAAGATAAACATTTTATAAAGTGTGATCGAAACTTAGATTATGTACCAACTATCCCTTCAAGGTATTCAAAATACCTTCCTTCAAGGAATGCGCCGGATACATCGACTTCACACTCAAGTGATAGAGATATGGATAGATTCCGTGATGATCTTGCCAAGGCAATATATCTTTCTAGGTCCTCATGATCATTTGTGGTGGAATGTTGACTCATGATCTAAATAACTTTTGTAACAAATACTTTATTAACTTATATGCTATAATTAATAGTTAAAGTCAAATTTCTATTCTCAAATAAGAAATACATGTATACAATGCATTTATATGTCTATGGGCAATATGGTCAATTGCCTCTTTTGTTCCATGAAGCTGCTTCAGAAACTGCAGAAGAAGCTATTTGAGAAGCTGCAGAAGAAGTTGTTTTGCCAAACAATTTCAGACACGACCACAACCACAACTAGCACAACTGGATTTTTTCAAGAAGCCATAGCCACAGCCGAAGCAGGCACAGCCAGAGCCCTACCAAACGGGGCCTAAACTGATTTCAATAGTTGAGGGGGTTAAGTGTCTGATTTTGAAGGTCATGGGGTTACGTAGTCTACCTGCTATAGTTGAGGGGGTTATGTAGACTTATTCCTTTGTTTTAATACATGGAAGAAACAATTGGCCATAATACTCTTAGACATATGATTTTGATTTTATCCAATAATATATATTTGATCTATATTTTATGTGATTCAAACAAATATTAAAATGACAAATTATATTTTAATCATTAAATGGTGGTTATGTGGACTGCGGAAGAACGAGAGGAAAAAATTATAGTTTTAATCATTCTGCGGAAGAATGAGAAATTATATTTTAATTATTAAATAATTTTAACTGACATAGCACAAAGACTTTTTGGTATTCTCTAGTGACCGTGCCTACGTGGACTGCGGAAGAACGAGAGGAAGCCAGTGCCCTTTTGCTGCTCCCGGCTTCGGCCTGTTTTGAGGACCGGCTCGGCGGCTCCCTCCTGAATATACTGAGGAGCTTCTTCAGAAGCATCATGTTTGGCGTTTTATTTGGTGAAGCCGCTCACGAAGCCGGCCAAGAAGACTGGCCAAACAGGCGCTTAATCAGGTTTGGTGGACCTAACCCAGGCCACGTTGAGGCTGAGAGCTTCTTCAAAGGCTAGCTCTTAGAATTATTTATTAGAAAAAAAAAGAGAGAATGTAACTAGCTCTTTATGAAGAGTCAATCTCTAAGTAAAATGAGAGACTTAAATATGAACCCCACTGTTCATCAATACTTTATAAAAACTTGTTGCTAGCTCTACATTTAGAGAAGCTCTGATTAGGCTAAATCCTTGTCAGCACTTAGAGTTTACGTAAATCAGTTCGTAGCTCTAGCATTGCTCGGCAAAGAGACGTACGTAGTCCACAAACGCGCAGTAGAACACGATGAAGCGTCACCGCACGGCGGCCGGACATTATATTGCTTGTCCTCCGTCCCCGGTGATCTCCTCCACAGCCACCAGGTCTGCGCCCACTGGCCAGCCTCCACCTCTCCCCCGGTCGCCTGCCGCCCATGGATCCTGGCCCGACGCACGCCGTGGAGACGTGGAGCCAGCCCACCGTGCCCGGCGACCCGCGCGTTACTCCGTCTGGCTCCCTCGCCGTCTGCTCCAGCAAAAGGTGGACATCGGCGGGCCCCCGGCCGGCCTGCTGTTCTGCCACGGCACGCCTCGCGCCTGACTCGCCCTGGTGGGCGACGCCGAGTGCCCTGCGCCTACGCGGCTCCTTCTGTGGGACCCCGCCTCCGGCGCCGAGGTCCCGCTCCCGAGCCTGAGCGCCGTCGCCCAGGTCTTCCTCTCCCGCGACCCGGTCACCTCGCCGCACTGGATGGCTGTCGCGACCCAGACAGTCGGCGGACGCGCAGGCGCCCAGAACCAGAATCAGAATGTATTCTTCATTTCTTCTGCGGCCCGTGGACGCCGCCTGGACCGCCCTGCGCGAGCCGCCCTTCGCCGGGATCGCCAGCGTGGCGTTCCACGAGGGGAGGAAGCAGTACTACGTAGGCGTGACGCGGGTCGTCTTCGCCTACGATACGACCTCAACCTCGGCGCCGCCCGACGCTGGTCTCGGCCCGGAACATCAGCTGCCAGCTGGAGCAGCTGTGTGCAGGTGCGAGCGGTGGATGCACGCCGTGCGCGGGGCGGGGCGCGCCTGGTGACCTGCGGCGGCGACCTGCTCCTCGTCGTTCTGTGCAAGGGGCCCCGCCCGCGCCTACGGAGTATTGGTGGTGCTGGGCAGCCTCCCTCGTTCGTCGTCGTGCGGTGGCTCCTCCTCCACCGCGTGCTCGTCCTTTGCGGACATCTACAGGTGGATGACGGGGGCACTGGAGGTGGCCAACGGGCCGTGCCGTCGTCCGAGCCCGTGACGTGCTGGGCCGTCTGCATAATGGAACGGCACGACGGGACTGAGCTCAAGTCAAGCATGACACAATCACTTTTACACGAATCGGACAGTGCCGTCGCCCGTCAGCCAGTCGCGCCCGTTAGGCCAGCACGAAGAACGACGTAGGGTTTGGTGGCGCCGTAGAGAGAGGCGGTGGCCGCGCGGGGCGGTGCCGACAGGAGAGGCGCGGGCAGCAGGAGAGGTGTGACTGCGCGGAGGAGGGATGCGGGGGCGACGTCGGAGTGTGAGGTGGAGGTCAAACCAAAGGGACAGACAGAGAGGCGAGAAGGCGCGGGGGAGGGCAAGGCGAGGAAGCACGAGGGACAGATGACGGGTGAGGAGACGCGAGGGAGAGACAACGGACGAGGAGGCATGAGGGAGAGACCGAGTGGCGGCTGGGGTGGGAGGAATCATAATACTTGGATTCAGAGGATTTTATATCAACAAGACTAAGAGCATCTTCAAAAGCTCCCTAAAAACTCTTTTTAAATCAAATTAATGAAGTTTAGTTTAAAAAATTATCTCCAACAACTCTCCTAAACAACTCACAGATTTATTCTCTCCATAAATTCTCCCCATTTATAGCTAGAAATGAGGAGAAAATTGGGGACCCCAATACTTGTATTTAGAAGGAAATTAATGTTATTGTGGTTCCAGATGCTAACGTGGCCCAATAAAAAATTCTCTTGATCTATTTTTAGGGAGAACTGTTGGAAGAGACAAGAAAACTTCTCCCTAATAATTTTTTAACTACTCTCAAAAACACTCTTTTAGGATCAATTTTTTATGGAGCTTTTAAAGATGCTCTAACAACCCGTGTTGGTCGTGCCAGACACTACTAGCTTATCAGACCAAATCAACAAGCTGATCTGGCAGTCTTAAATGGGTCGTGCTTAGCCCGATATGATGGGCTTGCGCCTAAGTCTAAGCACGACTCGTGCCAGGCTTCGAGCCGGCATGACCCGCGTAGCCTTCATGCCAGGTCGTGCTCGTGCCAGACCAAAACAGTCAGACCTCGGGCAGCCCCATTTAACCCAGCCCAGATGGCCAGTTGGCTATGTCCCAGAAACCCACTCTTGTAGTTGCAGGAGCAGCAACAATACTCTTTACAGCTGGTGTTTTAGTATATGTGGTGTCAATTGACATGTTGTTTGGTAAATTTGTTCACTAGAATTCTAGAAGAAAAAAACTTAACCTGCGGGGGTATGATAACCCATCGGTATTGTCATAAGAGAAAATCTTTTATACAGATCAAGCACCCCCCCCCCCTAACCTCCTTCCTCCATCCTTACACGACGGCCAAACTGCCCATGTGAGCGCGGGTCGGGTCTTAAGCCGTGCTTTGGTGCGGAATTAGACGAAGTAACCAGGCCACGTAAATTTGCTCCCACTGTGAGTAAAACCCAGGTCACTAGAGTGCTAGTCGAAAGTCTTAACCATTGAGCTAAAGAGTCCTTTCACAGAATCCAAGGAGAGAGTACAACTTTTATTTGATTCATTATCTTTTGACTCTGACAATACAATTACTGGATGAAGTTTGTTGTCCGTGTAATCTTCTCGACAACGTCTTGCTTTATAATCACATGTGAATCTCTAATTATTAGCAATATAATGATAGGACACTTGTATTAGAGGATCTGTTTTTAATTCTAATATCAATAATGAGTCTGTTTTATCTAACTTTGCAAGATCGGACCTATTTTTAAAAAATGAAGCAGCCGTTAGCCCTGGTTTCTGAGTTCTGTCTAGTTAGATGGTTTCTTTATAATAAAAAAATTGAAAAGAAAAAGAAAAAGACATAGTTGCCCTATCCGAGCCATCCAAGCAAACCCTCAGCCCTCCCCGATCCCATGCCTCTTCTCTGTGTGTGTGTGTGTTGTGCAGCCGGCTCGCAGGCGACACTGGTAGGCAGGCGCATGCTGGCAGGAGGCGCTGCGGGGCGCATGGTAAGTGCCACGGAAACACGTAGCAAAGAACAGGAACCCGCACGTCCGCAACGCCTCTTGAGCATGCGCCTGCCCATGGAGCCTCCCGCCTGCCTTGTGCCCGTCCGCCAGTGGCGCCTCCTGCTCGCGCGCTCGCCATCCTGCACATGGAGGAAGCATCAGATAGCGTCTCGCGGTCGTGGCTGCGGGCGCATCCGCCCCAGTTGTTCGCGCGGCATCGTCCCGGCCGCCGGAGGCGCTGGTGCGCCCGTTGTTGCCATGGATGCAACCAGCTACATAGTCGATTCACGGGCTAGAGTTTCAGCTGAGTTTGTTGCCGAGGGGTCACCAGAACTCACGCCCCACGATGTTGCGAATGGCGCTAATATGATCTTGCACCTGTCTGTACTCTGTCACGTTGCCACGTGTAATCTTCATGATCATTAATGATTGGATCTCCGAGTTATGAATGTTTTGGTTGTTAATAATAACTATGAAATTGTAGGCTAATATCTATATGAGTATCGTTTATGCAGATAATCATATCTAAACTCTACTACAAATCTTATAGATGATGGTTGTCTTGGCGATGAATGACAATGACCACAAGTATAGAGGTTTGATGGGCTTGATAGAGTGCAAGGGTTGATGAAGATGAATCAAAGCTAGGGACAAGTTATGGAGCAAGTGTTTGGAACACTTGTCTAGTTGTTAGGGTTTTGAGTTTATAGAAGAAATCAGAGGGTCTAGGTCATGTCTCTTAGATCATGCTAGTCAGTGATGTGTGTCGATGCTCAGTGAAATCACAGACACTACATGACAGTGGAGAAGCCAAGGAGCTGTTCAAAGAAGCCAAGAAACAAAGTCAAACAAGGACGAGAAGTTTCAGCTTCTGGACAGAATGACCAGACAAAGGGGTCAGTGGAGATCGGACTGTATGGTCACTAGGGGATCAGAGAGCAGTCTGTGATGAGTCTGTTTGCATGAAGACCCATACTGACCGGATGGTATGATCAGCAGACCGGACGGTCTAATCTGTATGGATGGAAGCTGAAACAGAAGGACGTAGTTTTGGCTACTCTCTGGAATGGAGAGAGAAAGGAGTGATTGGGCGATTTGGTCAGTAAGGAAATCGCCCGAGCACAATGAAGCGTCAATTCTGGAGGGCCGTTATAGAGAGACCGGACTGTCTGGTCTGGCAGTGACTGGACAATTTGGTTAGCAGATCCAAAAGGGTGATTTCATGAAGCAATGGCTAGTTTGAGGTTGAAAGCCTATATAACTTCGTTGCTGGGATCTTGGAGACCTCTCTTGGCCAGTGAAATATCTAAGAGCATTTGGTAAGCGCCAAGAGAAAAAGAGGAGAGCATTAGGAGGAGATATTGCATATCTTGAAAGTGCTAGAGAAGAGTAATTAGAGCATCTTGCACATCTAAGGCTAGTGTGTACTTAAGGGTGTAATCTAGGCTATTACTCTTGGTCTATAGTGAGACCTAGACCGGTTAGGTGTCGGTGATGGAGCCTATCGTGATCAGTATTAAAGGTCGTCACACGTTTGTACCTGGTTTGAACCCACCGGTGAAAGGGGCATCACTAGTGAGCATCCGTGTCGGTTTGAGGAGTCCGGAAAATTCTTTAGGGAGGCGAGCTTATGTCTTGGTGGCAGCGGTGACACAATCGTGTCTTCACTCCAAAAGTGATTGCAGGTTCATGTGCGAGAACTCCACTTGGTGGCGGGAGGGACTGGCACTCCGACGGGAGTGGTCCAACGAGGGTTAGGGGAATGCGCCATCCTTCCGAGACCTCGAAAAAAAAATTCCTGAGCATGCCTTGGTTCTCTTTTTACTATTCTGTAATTGTGTGCTCTAGTAACTAGGTTGACTTGTGGCTTGCATAAGCTAGTGTGTTTAGCTTTCACATTTGTACTCATCATGAACACTAACATGTGTAGGGTCTTGGTCTACTAGAATTACTTAGGTTGCAATAATTGCTAGGATCTAGTGGTGTAAAATTGAAGTATTCAGATTTGTGGTCGGCTTATAGACTCACCCTCCCTCTCGGTACGCCTTCGGTCCTTACACCACGGCAGTCGGAGAGGAGTTGTCGGGCAAACTTGCGGATCTCGCAACAATGCAGCATGGCAAGGGATTCCACAGTGGCATAAGCCGCCGTCCAGCCTATCTGAGCGCAAATAGTACCATAGGTGCGCTAACCATCTTTGTCTTTCACCAACCCTTGTGCAAGCCACTTCAGACTCTTCATGCCCTCCCCTTCAGCATGCCCCCGGTGCCTAGGAAGATAGCCCCCCATCCCAGTGAAAAAGTCACGGAGTTGCTCAATTATGCCGAACAACCCCCAACTCATTGACTCAGACTCCTCAATATACACCTGGGCGTCCTCCAAGGCCTTCGTCAGTCTCTGATTGTCATTTGTTAGCTCGAGGACATCAGCACCCAGCACACGATTAGATTCACGCGGAGATGCTCGAGTTTTGTGCTGCTTTTCTGGGCCACTTCGGTCAGCTGCCGAACGAGTCATTGGGAGTCCGCAAGCGCGTCAGCGGCCTTCTTACTGGCGTCTTCGGCCCGATCTGCCCATGAGTTGCTGTTGGCCAGTTGCGCCTGCAGTTCGGGATTGGCCTCCAAGTGGCGGGCCAAGAGTGCACCCTGCGCAATGCATAGGAAGTATGTAAGGCAGTAACAACGAGAAAAGTTCCATACATAGTCTTGTAGGTTGAGCTCACCTTGGCGGTTATGCGGGCAAGTTGTCTTACGGCGTCTGGGTATCCACTCCCTCCAACTCCTTCTCTATGCTGCACAAGTCCAGCATCTGGGATGCGTAACCTAATGCCGTGGCAGCTTCGGTTCGACCGGAGAAGTCCTTGGGGCAAAGTGTGACATCCTAGATGTCATGAAAATAGTATGACAACTCTAGGCACAATAAAATACCAAAAAGAAACCCACTCAACAAAGTTGAAGCCAATTTGAAACCATTTACATGAAATTTGATCAAATTTTAGCATCACTGGAACTACAAGTGAAATATTTTGAACATAACATGGCACCACCAAAAATATATATTGTAGGGTAGGTTGAATTATAATTTTTTAGCAAAATCCCAGATTTTTCTTCGAATATTAAAGTTCCCCAAATAAATGCCTAAAGGCTAAAAATAACCCATCTTTGAAACATTCCTTATTTAAATTCAAATGTCAAATGTTGAGCAAACTTAATTTCAAATAAAGTGCACATCTTGATGAACACACTCATATTTTTATTTTTGCAAATTGAGATCTGGATTAAAAGATATGTAACTTTTCTCGGTGGCAATGAAGGAATACAATTTAATTGTCACTGACATTGAGAGGATTCAAGTTTTTTTGGTGGCAGATAAGGGATTGAAGTTTATGACAATGGTTTTGAAGGAATTTTGACCTCTGATGGGTTTATCCGTAAAATATTATTTCTTTTTATTTTTCTTGGTATTGGATGTAACAATAAATGATTTGAACATAAAGTATGATGAGAGAGTTAAAACTCACCCCCATCAACTAGGAGGTGATCTTATTCAAGACAATACGGACAACCAAACAAAAGCAAAGCTGATACAGGCTTAGCTAATACAGGAAACCAAACAAACATGACTTACTTGTTCTTGTATTGCTTAGGCTGACCTGGTTTGGTTGTTAGCCAGGCTACAACTAGCCCAGCTAACCAAACACACCCTTTGTATGCTAATCCTATTTTTAAAAAATATTTGATGGCCCATGAAGATATCTCTCCTCGGAGGTAGACGGGCGGTATGCTAATCCTAATTTTTTTAAAGATATTTGATGGCTAATTTTGATACTTAGTGGCCATCAACATTGTTAGATTGTATACTCGTTCTTAGAGTTGCTAGCAGGTTCAAAGTTGTTCTTGACACCGCAAGAACAACGACAAATTAGAGCCAATGTAACTGTCGTCATATCACAACACCTCTATGGTTGTTGTAGTCAGACAACACAAGACAAATAAAGTTATCTCCAACTCTAGAGCTAACTCAACAATGCTCATGATCGCAACATTTCCCTCAAGGCATTAACACTGCTTATATCATTTTCTCACCTTTTTTGTGTTGTATGTTTGTGGTTTGTAAAGTAAAGCATCAAGCTAATACAGATGATTGATGGACTTAGGGTGTGTTTGGCAGGGTTTATACTTATATTGAAAATAGCTTATAGTTTGGCTTATCTATGAAAAGTGCTTATTTGACTTATTTGGTTTATTGTAGCATAAGCTATCAAACCGTTTGACAAAATGGTTTATCCATGGCTTATTCTAGAGAGGGATGGTGCATAAGCCCAAAAAACTAGTGTTTGTTGGCTTTGCTATTCTAGTAAAAAAAGGCAAATGGCTTATGAGGGCTTATTGCAATAAGTGATTATGTAAAATAGTTGTTTAGCAGGGCTTATGGCTTATCACACTATAAACCACTGCATAAGCCATTCCATAAGCCCTATCAAACACACCCTTACTTGTTAAGCAGTTTGAGAGGTCAAAGGATTTTATACTCCCTCTATTCTATTATTTGTCTCTTTAGTCTTTACAAATTTTATCAAATTTATTGTAATTTTCACTTCGGAAGGCACACTTTCCTCCTGAGTATCTCTCTGTCTCTCTTGTCGTTCCTTGTATTTTTCTCAATTTTTCATCCTCCTGTATATTGTCAACACCATGATAACGACCAGAGAGACGATTCCACCAATTTATACCTCACCTACGTTGTTTAACCTTTGGCAAGATAGAGATTCATGAAGATTATTTATAGATTTACCCAGCATCTCACATCACTCCACATTGACCACGATTTCTTCTGGAGGCAAAGATGTTCATAATTTCCATAGAATTGATTCGGCTTAGAAACAATCAAACATGCATCACCAGCAAAACAAATTTTTTTTTAGAATATGGGACATTAAGCTTAACGTACTAGGGTTGACCCACCACAAATTCCACATACAGACAAGTTCTGAGAATTCGTCGATGTGCATTTTACATGTTCTGATTTGTAAGGAAATTGAACATGCTACAATACAAAAAGCAGATAGAGCATCAGCTCCTTGTGCAGTGTTTCAAACCAAAACTTGAGGATCTGATTTCTAAGAACAATGCGCCCAAACCACACCCAGGTCCCTTCGTCAGCAAGCATTTTGAAAAGTCAGGGGGATCTGATACTCTCCTCTGCACAAGAAGATAGATTGAGTAAACATCTATGGAAATAAAACAAGAAAAAGAAGGATATATGTAACACCAAAAGAGATAAAAGGACACAAAATCTAAATACCATAGTAGCTGAAGAAGTTGCTAATGAATGGGCGCGGGGAATGAGTAACACTGGTACCACCTGTTGCCTTCACCGAAGAGATCACTTTTCTATCCTTTAGGTTGAGCTCAAGCATAGCCATCCAGTGTCTAGCTGGAATATCCATATACTCCAAGTGATCCATAGAATCCACAGATTCAGGACGAGCAAAGAAAAGATATATGTGATCTTCATGAGACATACTGACAATAGGCCTGAGCGGCTGTAGATTAAGGAACTCACTATCGACTGGGTCAATCAAAAGCTCACCGAGTGTAACTGAAGAGCCTTTCACCCACTGCGATTTCTGAAGAGACATACTCCACAAGGTGAGTGTCACAGCACTGGTAGGACCTTTCCCACTGCCATCCAGCGTGACAAACCTTATGATCCCATTATCTTCACAATCAACATAGCATGCCGACCGATGCTCTTCTGGTATCCCCCTTCCTTGAATCCCAGGCTTAACAGAACACTCCTCAGGCAGCGCAACGAAACGGAACACAGGAGTGGCAGACAAATCATCACAAATCAAGATACCCTGTAGCAGATCAATCCAGCAGAGGGCATACTGTCCAACTGCTAGCACAGCATCTGAGCGAAAGGAAAATGCAGGCCTTGATGTGTGCTCCTCAATCTCAGATGGGAGTGGGAGCTGCACTGTGCGCTGCATCCACTGTTTGGAAGAGAACCCTCTAGTGCCAGGTGACGCCCAGAGAAACAGATCGGCCTTGTTTGAGGCACGACCGCCTTCTTGATGGAGGATAAGCTCGGCCAGAACAAACGTGTGCTCAGTTCCAATGCTGAGATTGAGGAGCACACATCAAGGCCTGCATTTTCCTTTCGCTCAAAGTGCACCACCGCCGGACGCCTACCCCTGTTCCAATGCTGTAGTGCGAGTTCAAAGTGACAGCTCTGGGTGGCAGCATTGGGGCTACGGTCATGAACTTATTCCAGCTATCCAAAACTAGGTAAAACCCAGGTGAGCTTACACCGGGACGGTACGGACCGACGTAGAGAACAGCTAGATTATAGTGACAGGCCGACACAAAAGCAGCTGTGGGATAACTACGCAAGAGGAACTCAGGCGCCCAAGACATCCGGAGGCCGATGGAATGCACACGGAAAGAATCAAGTACCGGAGGATAATCAGGACGTATACCTTCCCGAGCCTTTTTGTAGGTGGTGGAGAATTTCCGATCATCATGAATCATCATCCAATAGTGGGGATCCTCCTGACCCTTGATGCTGGCGCTGGTGTGTTTGAAGTGCTTGACTGCGATCTTGCGACCACGTTCCTCCTCCACACTGCTGAGTACTTCGCGGCGATATTCCTCCCGCTGCCGGTGCTGCCGGTTGGCTGAGCGGCAATATTCCCACGGCTGCCGCTTGGCTGAACAGCGGCGATATTCCTCCTGCTCCTCCCGCCTGGCTGAATGGCGACGGTGAACGGCATCCGCCGCCGGCCCCTGGACCTTTTCCCGATACCGCAAAAACTCAACCTCCATCGCCCTTTGCATGGCTTCCTCCGGGGTGCTCTTGATTATTTGGTCCATAATGACCTCCAGCGGCGGTTCTCCTCTTGCTTCAATCTCCTCAGCCACCTCATCTATGAGGCTCCCTGCGTAGCAATTCATCAGCTGTTCCCCTAAGATCGCTCGGTCCAAAATGGAATCGAATATCGGCATGGGATGGGATGGGATGGATTGATGATTTGGTGTTGCGTAGGTGAAGAAAGGGCGGGCGGAACGAAGGGGAGGGGGTGGGGGTTAAACCTATCTCGAGCACAAGAAATGGCAAGTGACGGCGGCGGAAGAAGGATGAGGAGGGCTGCTGACTCAAGGCCATAATGGGAAAGGAAAGTAGCCCGTCGAGATTGTGGTGACGTTTGGAATTGGATTGTTGGAAATGTGAGGTGTGGGATAGGGAAATGAGAAGGGGTTGTCTTTTCCCATGTTTGGGTTTTTTTTTTTTTGAATAACCATGTTTAGAGCAGGGATGAAAGTGGCGTGGATAGTTTTTGAAATCAATTCGATTCGAATATAATTTTTAAAAATGCGGAGGAGTATTTGAGATTTTTTAGCAGATATGAATAATCCGAATTTAATGACATGAGAATGTAGGATAGATTATGATATTGATAAAATCCAATAGATATGGATAATTTGAATGATTATCCGAAGTTCATAATAGGATTATTCGATAATTTTTCGGCCCAAAATGTATAATGTCTAGTGATAATGACAATTAGGTTTGAGCGCGTCGCTCAACATCTTCTGGTTAAGCCGGCGGAGGAAAGGAGGCAACTAGCCGGGCCCCCTTTTAGAATGTCAAGAGTAGATTGTGTAATGAAGTGGTCATTCGACAAAGAAAATAAAGATATATTTAATATTTGCTTCAGATACTTTATTTTATTTTTCATACTTACGTGATTTTTTAAATATAGAACATATATTTTTTTAAGTAATCACTTAAAAGACCGAGTTGTGTGTTTTGGATGCGCTTATTGGTGGCTGCTGTAATCGTATATGTACTTTGCAAATTCTTAATCATCATATATTTCTCTACGTAAAGAGGTATGATCTGATAATTTAAACTCCGCTTCCGATCCGCCTCCGGTCCGAATCCGTACCATCTCTAACATCCAAAAATATTCATATTCACATTCATATCCGCGTATTATCTTCTCCTCCCCGAATTCGACAAAAAAAATATATAATAAAATATGGAAAAAATATTATCCTATCTGCTTTCATCCCTATTTGAGAGGAACAAGGTTTTGCTGACTTATAGCACTCTGGCTGATGAGCGAGACAACGACCACACAGTCCCACATTCAGTGACTCACTGCACGCTGGCTTAAGGCAGTGGATCCGCTTCCGTTTGAGAGGGAAGGGGAAATGAGAAGGTTTGGGTTTAGGAAGTAATGAGCAGGTTTAGGTTTGGGAAGTAATGAGCAGGTTTGGGTTTGGGTATCCTCATTTCCTATCCCACACCACACATTAGGTTTCTCACGCCCCACTATTACCTCCTCTGCCTCCTCGTTTCCCTTCGGCCCCACACTCTACTCCGGATCCACACGCCACAGCCTCCTCTTCCACCCTTTTCGTATGGCGTCCGGCGGCGGCGGCGGCCGGGGAGGTCTCGGAGGCGTTAGCGGCGGCGGGGTCGGTCTCGGCTACCAGGGGGCGCCACATGGCCATGGGAAAGGAAACGGTGGAGCCGGAGGGAGCCGGTCCACCAGCTACATGGTTTACCCGCCGCCGCCGGGTACGGTGCCGGCTCAGGCGGCCTTGAACGGCTACGGTGCGTCCGTGGTTCCCTCGCGGTCGTCGCCTTTCGTCTGCCCGTCTCCAGCACCTACAACAGTCTCCATCAGGCCTTCGCCGGCATCGCCAGCGCCTGCTTGGAGTCCTGCTGCGCAGCAAACAGTTCATCAATCACCAGCCCTGGCCGCCTCGCCGCTGCGGGTTGAGAAGCAGTACACCTCAGAGACCGTGCTGGCTTTGCCTGGAGCAGCATCAGCTGTGGACGAGGCCGTTACGCAGGCAGGCTGCTGCCGGGGGGACTGCACGCGCATTGCTACATATCACGTCGTCAGTGATGTGAGTTCACATTTTATCAGCTTCTCCTTTTCTGCTGTTTTGTTTCTTTGCCTAGAATTGAAGATCTGGTGCTATTTATTGTGAATGTTTATATTTCCTGCTTAGATCCGGTGATTTGTTGTGACTACCTTTGCTACGCCCTGTTTGGTTTATCAGTCTTTTCCTAGATGCATTTGAGTTTATCAAGCTGACAAAAAGAACGCTGAATGGCTGCCTGGCCCAGGCAGCTTTCTTAGGACTCAATCCAAAGAAGCCCCTATTCTAGTATATCGATTCACGTTATAAGCCGATTCCCTTATTTTCACACACGTAATACAGATCTCACCACCATCTCTTTGAGAAGTTAGTGGCAGCATTTGATAAATCCGATTCCCTTTCCAAAGAAGCCCCTATTCTAGTATATCGATTCACGTTATAAGCCGATTCTCTTTTGTTCACACACGTAATACAGATCTCACCACCATCGCTTTGAGAAGTTAGTGGCAGCATTTGATAAATTCTTTTGTCGTTTGTTTTGACACCACATCTGTGTATTGTTTCTTCACTATAGGATAATTACAAGGAATACTAATACCTTGTTACTGAACCTTTGTCATTTTAAATCTTTGGATTGCTGGATTAAAAGCTTGCATGTATTGTGATTTTGAAGTCTATTGTCTTCCAGACCTTTGCAGTTGTGACATTTTCTTTTGTTTAGTTTTCCTTTAAGTTGAGGGTTCAACACATCACTTTGCCTTCTCTTTTTAGAGGAATAATCACTTCTTATAACACCTAAGTTGAAAAATCATGACTCTGGTAGGGGGAAAAATTGTTCTCCAAGTGCGAGACAATGGATCATGCACGATTAGTAAGTCGATGCCATATTATCATCGTAAGTTAATTGAGCACTGCCTTTGTTGCTGTTAAATTCGTTATTAAACTTGTTAATGTCTCTGGGAGTGTCATTTTCCTTTTCCTGTTGTGATGCGACAGTAGCAATCCTTCTTATCACACTGCATTTTTCACTTTTCCAGGAAATGGTTCATTTGCCTACCATTGACAACTGGAGTTGTTTGAATATGTCTAACATGAGTTCAGAGCAGGCGGAAATACTTTGTACAAATCTGATCCATACTTACAATGCTACTGTCATGGTAAAGTTCCTCAATATTTTCATGTGCCATTTTGTTATTCTGAATCTTGTTCTCTATAATTTACACTTGACTTTCTCATCAATATTGTAGACAATCAGTCCAACCCCAATTATAGAAGTTAAGTCGACCTCTCCAATTCATTTGGTGAATGCTTTAAAAGATGTGCATAGGAGAGCCACTCAGATGCTTTCTAGACAGGGCATTGATAATCTTTTGCAACTTCTGTTTGTAATTCTGCCCGAGGACTGTGGGATTCATGGTATGCAACTTTCTTCGTGGAAAATACGAAGTCTGCAATTTCTTAGGACTTGTTTTTATACGTTGCATGGCCACCTTTGCAGATTTTCTCAAAAGAGTCTGCAAGACCACTGTAGGAAATATATTTCAGTATTGCTCGGCAAAGCATGTGAGCAGGCAAAACATGGACTGTATGGGCAACATTGCTACGGTCAGTTAGTTTTCTCCATTAACTTCCAGTTTTCTCCTAATTATTCTGCTCTTTCACTGTGATAATGAATTGTCATGTAATTTAACGCCAGTCACACCAATTGTAGATAGTTGGTCTCTTTTACAACCAGTTAGTTTCTTATCGTCTCAAACAGTCCAACTTATGCCTGTCAGAATCACCTTAATTTTTTTAGTTTACCAAGTGTTGGTACTTACTGGAGTGTAACAATCGTTTGCATTATGCAGGTCACTGGAAACAACTCAGGTCCTGAGCAGGCCTTTACATACAGTGGTAGACCGTATTTGCCAGAAGTTCCTGTAATCTTCTTTGCTTCTCCCATTGCGCATTCCCCATCAGGAGAGTACTCCACGTCATCCAATATTGCCACAGTTAGTTTTTCCCCGATAACTCTCAGCTTCTTTCATTATTATTCTGCTTTTTCATTGTGATTATGACTGGAATGTTATCCAATACCAGTTGCCGAGATGCTCCAAGAACTATGCTCGTATCAGTCATGTGGCACATACCCCAACTGTAGATGAGTTGGCCTCCATTACAACAGTTAGTTTCTTCTCCCCTCAAACTCATGCTTGTTACAATCACCACCTTTTTTGTTGTTGGGGAGGATGGGTTTGAAAGCTTTGTTTCATGCTTGTTTTGCTTACAGGTATTTGTGCGTGTGTATGGATATCATATTTCCATGCCTGTTAACCTTGATACAACCACGGTTGGACAGCTAGTTAGGGATGCCCTTGTGAAGAGAAACATTAAGATAGAGGATGCACATTATGAGTTCAGTGGGAGCATGTTGGACGCACACAGCTTGCTAAGTGCTGTAAACATTGAGCGAGACTCTAATATATTTGTTACTCCGAGAAGAAGAGGAGGAGTGTAAGTGATTTTTCCAACTCGTTTGTTCAACATTGTTTCAAACCATCTTTCGTGAAAATACTGCTTCAGACCTGAGTTGTAACCTTTTTAATATATATCTGTAGGGAAACCTATTACTCATTGTGCTTTGAACAGTTAAGTGAGATTCTGCTAAACAACGCCAACAGGAAGTTTGAAAGAGTTTGGCTCCGTAAGAACCATGTGCTACCTGGCCAGGATCAGCTTGTATCACTTTTGAGCCCGTTTTCACAATATATCATTCATAAGATTCTGGTCTGTGTGTTGCGGGATGGACATCAACAAAGAATATGTTGGGGAGGCAACTTTAGGCTTCATCACTTTTTAATGTCAAATGGGCATGTCATAATTGATCCTAATCTGGCAACATTTCCATACACCCCTGACAAAGGCGGTGCAGATTGTGATCAGTTGTACTTCATACTTTCTACCTTCCATGACAGTCACAAGAAGCTACCCTGTCCATCTAAATGATCTATTGGATTTGCTTTATCAGCATGATCCCGCTCTTATGCAAAACCCAAACTTCATCACATTTTTGATCAACCATCCGTGTCTTCAGTCATCAGCTGAAAAGCAAATGGTGTACACTTTAGTTGATCGGATGATATGTGCTCTTTCTCCTGGAAATCTTCAGCGGCTGAGACAGTTTTTGAACAAATCAAGCTGCCATGGTTGGGATGCCACCGTCCAGCTTGTTTCAATTTTTTTGCACACATATAACTTCCAGTCATATACTTCTGATGTGGACCAAGGTTTTCATCTTGCGCGCAATTTTCTCAACCATCCGCCACGTCAGGTCTGTTTTCTTGTTTACCTTAATTTTTTGCACAATGACTTTATCTGGTTACCTTACTTGGCATCTTTGGACTTTACTTCTTTGACAGAGTACAGTGAAGCAAGCTGAAGTTGCATTGTCATATTTGCTTGGCCAGATTCTTCCTGAGACAGTTAAAATTTGCATTGTTCATTTCCAGAACTCGCACAGTTTTGATATTATTCAGATGTGAGTAACTGTCATTTTTCTATTCACATGGTTCTGTTTTAATGTGTAATTATGTTTTTTTTTTCTGTGTAGAATATCCAACACTAATGCTGATAGGAGCACAGGGCGATTCTAATAAGCGGTATAAGCTCGTGCTTGCACTGAGTATGCCTCTCTAACCCCTCCTTCCCCTCCCTCTTCTCTTTGTTGCTTGAAGTAATTATTTTTACAAGATTACTAAATTAGGCTGATTCATGTTATGAAATTCTTGCAATTGAAGATTAAACTGCTGATTTGTATCTCAGACTAATAGCCTCACTTTATATCAATATTATTGATGGTGGTCCACTGGATTCATTTTATGAAAAGTGCCCTGGATTGATTAACTTGGATTAAGAAAGGCTACAATGGCTGTTTGAGAACTACGAGTTTTACAATTTAGATCATGAAAGTACTACTAGAATTTTGTATATGTATAAAGTTGCTTTAGAACACTCAATATCTGTTGTGCCTGACAAGGAGTTATTTTGCAGATTATATGGCCAAGATGAGGACGGGGCTGTGTGTTTGGTGATGAAGTAGTTCCTACGTTTGTCCATCACTGAACTGATTCTATGTATATCTAGTTCTGTTTGGGATTCTATTGGATAGGGATTTGTCTGCAGTTCCTACGTTTGTCCATCACTGTACTGATTCTATGTATATATCAGTAAAGAATTTTTTCCTTACTCAAGTACCCCTTTCTTGGTTTAGTGCTGTTGATGACACATTAGTGGTTGTACGTGACCTTCCGGTGGATTTTGGGACAAACACAACATTGTGTCTTGCATATTTTTCACGCATACATAAGATGAGATATGTGCATTTGATTTAGAATTGTTAAATTACAACTTATTTCTGAACAAGTGGGAGTGTCATATTTATTTCTATCCAATTTTTAATTAGTTGACTGTTTTATGATCGACCGGACCAAACAGCAGCGCGTCTTACTTGCGTCCTCTTTCGATGTCGCTGGTTTTGCCCCACCCCGGTCAACCCATCTGCACGGAAGCTGTCTCTGGCGAATGAATCGTGGCTCCGAGCTCCAGGTAGCGGCGGATGAAATTGTCTCTGGGCTGCCGCAACCTGCGTCCAGAGCTTTGTCCCCTCCTGCTAGCGTCGTTCTTCGTTCAGTCATGTCGGCGAGGCGAGGCAAGGACATTCTTGGAGCACCACAAGGAGCAGAATTATAGTTGTGGACCTGTTACTGCTCCTAACTTCTTGGTCATTAGTTCTGATACTTCTAAACCAATTCATGACCTAATTGCTTGAGATTATGGTTGATAAGTACTCCTAATTCCTGTCTATTTATTAACTTCACTGTAGTCAAACGGGTGTAGTCACGGCTCACGACCGCCTTCCACGTAGTTGCCGTGGCTTTGATCAGGTGTTGGGCCATCCGGCCCCCATGTGTGACCGCAAATGTCTCAAGATGCATGATGTCAGGTAAGTTTCGTACAACAATTGTCCTCAAACACTGTTACACTGTTCACAAGTTCTGCAGTCATTTTCAACTGTCGGATGTGTGACGTGGAGATTGATCTGGCCATTCGTGTCCTCGCCTCGCATGAATTTCCGTTCTTATTCAAACGGCGTCGCGAGGTCCTCTCATCCCGATCCCCACGATTCGATCCCCTGTCCATGGCTGCGGCCTCACTAGGTGTCGTCTTCACTGGTCCATCCCCTTCTCCTCACCCCGATCCAGCCGCCTGCTCCACATGTTCTTCCTCGATCTCGCCGGTCGTTATGCGTGCCGCCCCTCCCCATGGCCATCTTGCTTACCGCGCCCTCTCACTCCGTATTCTGCTTTCTTCCCTCCTCTCCCGTGCCCTAGAGCGTCCAGGCAGTGACAGGGGCCTCCACCAGATTTGACGTCACCGGCCTATGCTACACCTCCCTTGGTGCTGACTGCCACTAACCCTCCGCTCCCAATTTTGATGGTGCCTTCAGCCATCTGAATCCTTTGCTTCTCCAGGTAGGTCCGGCTTGCTGTTTAGTTTTTTTCCTTTTTATTTATTATCCAGCAAAAGTTTTGCCTGCAGCGTAAAGCATGCTTAGTTTTTTTAAGGTATCTACAATGTTGTTTTGGTCACTTCTCGCGTCGGTTCCTATAATTTGTTAGTCCTGCAACAGTAAAGCATTCTTAGTTTTTTAAAATATATGTAGGATACTGTTTTGGTAGTTCGAAGCGACGCTGGCTCAAATTTGTTTATAATTACTTCAAGTAGTAATTGCGGTTATTAATTATTTTGCTGGTACCATCCTTGATGTTATCTTTTACATCTATTTTTTAAGAGTTTGAGGTGAAACAATAATGATATGTTCTGTGATATATATATATATATATATATATATATATTTCTTACAAGCGCTCTGTTGTCTGTAGAGGATGGGCTCATAGCTGAGTCCTCTTTTATCGAATTAAGGAAAAAAAGGAAAGCATTCGCCTCTTCTTTGAAATATTTGAAACTCAACTAATTATACCGTACCGTGGTTCTTTTATTTTAAGCAAAAATAACATTGTGGTTAATTACTTCATGGATGGTTGCGTGGTCTCTTTTTCCCCCCTTATACGAAATGATTTTTTTCATCTATTATAACTACTAGCGTAATTTCCGTGCGTTGCTAGGGGTAAAATTTACAACGCATATCTAACTATAATTATATTCATACCACATAAAAATTATCAGTCATCATAAGTGGTGGTTCTAAACCACATGAAAATCACCACACAAGTTATCGGTTTATTTTCCCTCATAAGTGCACATTAGGCTAGGAAGAACTTCATTATCAGGGGCGGAGCCAGGAATTTTATAGGGGGGAGGGGGGGGGGGGGGACAATCGGCTAAAGAACATCAATATGTCAAAATGTTTGAAACCACTACCAACATATTATAATGATCATATTTTTAAAAAATTTTTACACAAACTAATTTTATATTAAGAATTTGCATTATATCTTATCACAAAGTTTATATCTCACTACATAAAAGAAATCATTATTTAGAAACAAATGCTATTTAAAAACAAATGCTTACACGAATCTTGTCTAAAAAAAATTAAAACTACAAGAATCAAATAAATTCAAAAAACACAATAATTAATAAATTATAAGTATCATCTTGACTTGAAAAAGTCTGTGGTCACCGTGGAGGCAAGCGGCGCAAACGAGCGACGACGTCAACACGTTGCAGACTCGCGTGAAGGCAGCAGCGCAGGCGAGCGACGGCCGATGGGCGATAGCGGCCTGGTACTCGTGGACTTGTGTCGTTGCGTGCCGTGAGCGCGTGCGTGAAGGCGGCGGCGCAGGCGGCAGGCGAGCGATCAGCAATGTCTTAGTGCGATGCCTTCTACGACTACGGATCACATAATCACGTCATCTCCAACTCCAATCCCGATCACTCATGGGCTCACCGATTACCTTGGTTAATAGGCTAGTAAACTAATAAACTGTTAAGGCCCAAGTTAAGTTAATTTTCCTGACCCATGTACTCAAATATACACCTCATAAACTAAAAAATCTACAACGTCGGGAGGGGTCATGGCCCCTGCTGCCCCCCTGCCTCCGCCACTGTTCATTATTATATTACAAAAATAATCAATAGATAATATAAGAATCCCACTATATTCACAACCCAATGAATCACAATATCAATTGAATCATTTATTTATCTTGTATTTTTCTTGATTTCATCAATACATGAGAATTTCGACGTAGGAATCACAATCAATATTATCAGTTTTATTGATAAGGTCACTCCCAACAATAAAAGGGAAGAGGTCTTAAGTCTACACCTACAAAAATACCATGGCAGCAGCCGTGTAGAAAGATTACAACCAACATTGTAGCCCATGAAATTCGCTATCACAACCAATCATGAAGCTTTTTTGACATATGCCCAAGAATTATACAACAAACAGAGTTACACATGATATCGAATGTCAGCTATCCGATCTTTATCATCTAACTTTAAAATATGCTGGAGTTATTTAAAATATGCTGGAGTTATTATTAAAAAGCCAAACATATAAGTGCAGTATGCACTTCATGTCTTCCTTCCATGTGATTAAGAACGACAATAATCTCCTCGGTGAAAAAATAGTTCTCCTTGCACATTTCCAAATCTGAGACCTTTTAATGCAGACAGATTCCTTGTTAGTCTGATGGGAATAAAAACAACTGGCACTTGAACTAAATTCTAGTATAGCCTTTAAATTCAGATTCCTCATTAGCTTGAATTCATTATAAGTAAGATGATTCAAGTTTTCTCCTTAAGGAATCATCATCTTATCCAAATATAAATTAGAAGTCTCATCTTTGTGTGCCAACAGAGAAGTAAATATGAAATAAAGGGGATAGGTCTATTTAGCTTCTACAAGCAACCACACAAATTTAAAGAAACACTTCACTCAATAATTAAGAGTATAGAAAGATTCTAAAGAAAATATTTAAATTATTCATGTTAACCTATTTTCTTTTCTGACCGCTATATAGGGACATCTGTACTCTGTTGAGAGACAGTACTACATATTTACATCACCATCAAACTCAAATCCTAAAATTTCAACAACTGTACTACTTGCTCAACGATCATGTCTAGCTGCATTGCAACAACTGTAGTACTTGTTTCGTATGACTGCTAGAAAAATTATGAATGAAAAGGGAGCGTCTAATTTTCAATCGATTGAAAATGGGGGTTCCTTTCAATCAACGCTTTTAGCCCTTGGATCTAGATCCAATAGATTAAAAAAGACAAAACTTTTCTATAATCTATATATAATACTAATTAATACAAATAATCCTACAAATAAATAAATACAAATAATTCTACAAACAATTAAATACAAATAAATAAATACTCACAGGCATCGACTGAAAGTTTCTCTAATTTCAGTCGATTGAAATTTAGGATTCCCGGAATGAAAAAGCTATACCTATTGCTGTTGTAAGAATGAAAGCAAAACAGTGCTTACCTTTTGGAAGGAAGGCTGTTTTCTAATTTGTCTTATCCCTTCTTGCTGCATAAACATCTGTTGCCACTCGTCCGGATTTATTCTCTCACCAAATTTGCTCCTTTAGTCCTCTATAAACCGAAATTATTACACAAACATAATCAATCAGCAGAACAAAATCCTAGCTCAAGAAAAACAATGATTATGTGACATCAATGCTTTGTGCTGGTATACTAAATAAAATTGTAGTTATTTATTGATGTAAGCATGGAACAAATGCTCTTAAAAGAACCACATCAGAGAGAAACTTCCCCAGGCATAATACCTTCAAGGACCAGATTGAAGGAAAATATATACCACAAGAAGCAAGACAACATTCCTGATAGATAATAAAGCAAGATACATATTGTTTCCTTCCTGCACTTGTTAGCAAATTATCACTGACAAATATATAATCTCATGTCACTATCAAAAGGTTGATCTGAAGGTCATCTCACATGTTCACTATTTGGAAGCACAGTTAATGGACACAAGATGTCTGCAGTAACAAGCAATTGAACATTCAGATATAGAATAATATAAAGCTGAACTCATGTTCCATCTTAAGACCCAGCTTGTATCAGACTGGTGCACTTAACCAAATAACATGTACTAATATTCTTCAATATATCCATCAAGGACCATGCAGAACTGAGTTACGAGTACCTCCACCTACAGTCTCTAATCCTACTACTAATCATGCCAAACCAGGCAGAGGTCCAACACAACCTAAGCAAGTGGGGAGGATCGGATGCTCACATATTTCTATTTAGGACATAGGCACATAGAATGGGGTATCAATGCATATGCTTCTCAACAACAATCTGACCAATTATTAAACAATACAATGTACCAATAATTCTATCTTGACAAAAGTTCCTTCTTGAATAAAAAAAGGTCATAAGATGTGTGGTTGGCCATCTGGTCCATGAACACAATAAAAAATTTACTAACAAAGTTTGAAAGATTGTTCTACACTGCTACACATCATAACCATAAGAAAAGCTTGTGTTGAATACGGGTGTTGCTACGGGCCTATTGAATAAAGGTGAGGAAATGACACTATTTAAGTTTACATTTGTTTGTGACTGAGGAGACCGGTTACATATATCAAGTGGTCAACATTTGCAGGATTCATATAAAGTAGAAGAAGAATGCAGGAAAGTCGACAGAAACTATGTGTTTTACATTTCATAGCATAGCGTTGCTTGATTTACCTACCTTTATGTCGCCTCACGATGCTTACCTGTACTATAGGGAAAAAAAATATGGTTCATAAAAAAAATATGGTTCAGCAAATAAATGCTTCCTTTTTGTCCATCCCTTCGTCTTTATCTTCCTTTAATTAAAACTGAATTGAAGTTATAAATATGAAAAAACAACTAAATTTAAGTTCCATCTGCTCTGAACTAAGTAAAGGGACATTTCTTTTACCTTCCGGACCATAATAATGTAGTACGCAAATTGCACTGTTAACATACATCCATTTTTAGCAATCAGCACACAGCAGTTAAAATCTGAAAAAATGGGCACAAAAATATTTGAGAATTTTAAACATATTATGCTCTCTTTAAATGATGTGAAGTGAAATGTGTGAACATATTAAAATGTACTATATTCTGGTAACTAAAATACAAAAAGATCACCTAGAGAACATGGATGGAATCGCTGCTGCAAACAGAGCCTCTGCAATCGTCCATCCTCTTTATTTCCTTTTGAACATATAATGTGGCCATGCACATTTAAATTGATCGATCAGAATTTCAATCTAGTGTTATTGATTTGATTCATCTAGCGTTATAGCCATGTAAATTATTATACTATAAAACAAAAATTGATCCAATTGCTTAGAGCAATAGATCCCAGCCAGCAAGCAGGTTAAAAAATTTCATTACCAGCAATAGCCTGCTGTTCATTTGGGGGTGACGTTCCTTTGCTTTGCTCGTGAGTTTCTGGCTACATGAATCTACGAATCAGACCTCACAAATCCACAAATCAAAGTAACGTGAACATGTTGAAGTGTGGAACAAAACCCTAGAACAGAACGAATTGTGAAATTAGAAACAATCCTCGATGGAATTGGTTCGTACCTTCATTTTGATGTGCGCAAACCCCAATCTCTGCCTGGGCGTGCTAATAAGCCACACCGGTGGCTGCGGCAACCAGGAGGGGCCCCGGACACGGCAAAGGATGCCGTTGCCATGGGCGGCTTTTGATCTCCACCGGCAGCTGGGGCAACGGCGAGCGAGGGGGTGTGCGGGGGTGCGGCCGTGCGGGCGAGTGGGCGGGTGCGACAGGTTGAGGCGGAGGCTTGCGGGTGTGTGGTGGTGGGTCCCACCTATCGGCACCGATTTCAGGTGCGACAGAATAGGGGTGCGACGGTTGAAGCGAAGGTGAAAGACCTTCCCACAAATAATAGATTGGTATAGATGCTTACCTATATGTGCTCTGTGACTTTGGATAGACCTGTACATTTGGCAGATCTCATTGAGTCTAGATGGCATATATAATTACCTTATTTGGTGTAATATGTTAGTATATATGCACCGGATGCCATAATGAGAGCAGATTGAGATGTTACTGTTAATTAAATAGCCGGTAATTTAGTTTAACTTTTCCGATTGTTCTGTGCAGTTCCATTCCATGGCTTCTCATCTTGGTGAAGCTCTGATCCTAATAGCTAATCCGTTTTTTGTGTTCTTACTTCTCCTTGCAGTACGTGCATACGGGATGCGAGCAGCAATGGTGCGTCGAGAAGGGGAGCACCCTCTGCGAGATTTGCCTTCAGGTTAGTAGAATTAATAACCATTTAGCTGTTTTGATCCTCCTTTCAATTCTCATGTCTCTCAGCCTCTCTCCCGTGCTCTCTGTTCTCACTGTATTATCCATGGAAGTCATTCTGGGCTTGAGTTCAGCATTTTTTTTTATTTAATTTCAGCCACTTCCTGGATTCCTCCATTTTACTGTGTACAGAGGATGGTCATGATTGGTTGTTGGTCTGTTCTTTTGTTTCTTGATGATTGAACTGTTGTAGTTCCGAGGTGAATTCATGATGATTGAACTGTTGTAGTGACCGAGTTCAGAAGTAAACTTATGAATTATTTGATTTGTTTAATGGCAGATGAACAGCGATGCAGAATGAATAGGGCAGAGCATGGGACCTTGATGATGAGGAGCGGATTGTCACAGCACAAGAGGAAAAACACAAAATCCTGTTTGATTTCTATGAAGGACTGATGGGCAAGGCAACTAACCGGGAGATGACTTTGGATTTGGAGTTCTGTCACAGGGACGGGCTAGATTTATCTAACCTGGATGAGCCAATAACCGATGACGAAGTCTGGGAGACAATCAAAACTCTACCGGCTGATAAAGCGCCGGGACCAGACGGGTACACGAGCAGATTCTATAAGACTTGTTGGCCAATAATCCAAGCCGATTTCATGGCAGCAATCATAACATTGTAGCAAGGGAATGCAAGAGGTTTAGGTCTCCTCAATGCAGCTTACATCACCTTGATACCCAAGAAAATGGATGCCATGCGTGCTAAGGATTTTCGCCCTATTAGCCTGGTGCACAGTTTTGCAAAACTTGTCACCAAGATTTTTGCTAACCGGCTATCTCCTTACTTGAACTCTATGATAGCCACAAATCAGAGTGCTTTCTTCCGCGGTCGTTGCATACACGATAACTTCATTTTGGTCCAGCAAACAGTGAAAGTTCTTCACCGGTAGAAAGTTGCTAGCTTGTTTCTAAAACTTGGTATCACAAAAGCATTTGACTCGGTCTCTTGGTCTTTTGTTGGGGGATCATCTTGTTGGCCACCCTTCGGGGGCAGTAAAAGTTAGACCACAAACAGAAATCGAGATTAACCATCGTTACCTTTACCATTAATCTCCATTCTTGAAAACAGGTACCCTTCGAAGGCTCTGGAAGAGTCAGAACCCCTCCGAAGGGTAGAGGCCCTTCGAAGGGTTCTGAAAGGGGCAGAGCCCTCAACCTTCGGGAAACAGCAAGCCGCAACACTCGGAGAAGCGCGAACCCTCTGTAGGGGGGTCCACGGCCCCTTCGACGATCGAAGGTCGCGCCCGAAGCCGAGGGCAAACAAGCCATACCGCAGAGACACGTGGTGCGAGCATACGCGGAGGCGTGCGGATCAAGGAAGGACACCGGAAAAGCTTGAAAGACTAATTTACCCTTTGTGACCATTTTGTACCGAATATTCAGGGAATATAATAGGTAATTAGGGGTAAAATGGTCATTTGCATATGACCTAGGTACGGGCCTACAAAAAGAATACCCCTACCTACTTGTAACGGGACGAATCTTTTTTGGAATACGTGAAAAACGCCTGTTACATCACTTAGATTCCCACGACTATTTCACCTCTTTTTTCCTTTTTCTCTTTGGTGCCCCGAGGCTCACGCTTCATGACACCAACAGTGGCGCCTGCCGTGTTGTGAGCTCGTACACCAGCTCACGATGACTCAACTCCTCGAGCCTTTACCTCGGAGACCCGCAACTGACTGAGGACCAATCCACCTTGCAAGTAACCAAAGAGAACACACCCGAAGTGCAACCATCATAACCAAATGCGACCACTGACCCAAAAATCCCAGTACAACGCTCTGAGCAACCTTCAAGCTCAACCCCCCCCCGGAAGTACCACCCCAACCTCCAACATCTCGAGCAGCTCAAGCAACAACTGCTGCAAGAGCAGGAGTTAAGAGACAGGGCACTAGCGGAAAGAGAAAAAGCTATACAAGAAAAAAGAATACATAGCCCAGCTCCGACTCAAAAACCTCCAACTCGCAAAAGAGGTCGAAGAACTCCAAAAAACCATCAGCAGAACAAGCCGGTAAGAACCAAACCCAGTACCCACAGCCCACCCATACACTGAGCAAGGAGATCCATCACTAACCATAGAGGTGCTACCAATACGGAGGGCAGCCATAATCGACAAAGATTCACCCCTCTCCGAAGGGTTGCAAAGGTTGCCCTACCCCCACATTTCAGAATGGTGCCACTAGCCAAGTTCAAAGGAAATTCTGACCCAAGACAATTCCTCATGAGCTACGAGGCAGCAATCGTATCAGAAGGGGGAGACGAAGCCACTTTGGCAAAAGCCTTTGTGTGTGCCCTCGAAGAGTCCGCATTAAACTGGTATTTCAACCTGCCCCCGGGATCACTATACAGCTGGGAAAACATCAGGGACAAGGTTATCACAAGCTTTTGAGGGTTCCGAACCATCATGGAACCATCGCATGAGCTTCTAAACATCGCCCATCAAGAGAATGAGCTGCTGCACGACTACTACAGAAGATTCCTCACACTTCGATCCCAAGCGCCGAGCGTAACGGACAAAGCTGCAATAAGCTCAGTACTTTGAGGCATGCGAGCATGCCAAATCTCATCCTACTGCGCGCAAATACCACCGCGCGCGATGCAAACATTATGCACAAAGTTCGAAGAGTACAACAGATCAGATGTGGATTACAAAAGACGCAAGCAAAGCCAGAGCAAAAATCGCAGCCAAACCCACACCGAGGGCTCATATCAAGAAAGGCAACACAGAAAGCCAAGGCCACCCCCCGAACAAGCACCATCATTCGTAGGCCACATCGAAGAGGAGAAACAAGATTACAACACCAAGGATAACCGTAACAATGACTACAGAGAAAGCAACCATCAAGGTCGCGGTAGAGGCCGAAGCTCACCAACCCAAAACCACCAAGCTAGAAAACCATATTGCCTCTACTGTGGAGAGGACAAGGGGCACAAAACTTCCACTTGCCTCAAGGCAAAAGAGATACAAGAAAGAATGGAAGCAGAGAAGAAGATACCGGCACAAACAAAAGCCATCAACTACACCTCGCCTAACCCATGGCCCCAACAACCATACCCACAACCTGCACAAATCAATTACCACTACCCAAGCACTCACCATCAGCCATATACACCATCCCCATACTTTAACATGACCCATCCAATACAACCCCCAAACCACTACATGCAACCAAGACAATCAACCCAGCAATCACTGGCAAACCAAGAGCAGCAGAGGTAGAAACAAGAGCCATCACAATTATCTCAGCCCAAGTCGGAGCCTAACCCAAACCAAGCCACAACATTTCTGGTGCAAGGATTCATTGGAATGATATGTGGGGGGTCATCCTCAGACTTCGAGAACAAAAGAAGAAGAAGGGACCATTTCCGAATAGTAAACAGTGTTTACACCGAGGGACCAATCATCAAATCAAAATGGTCCCATATTCCCATCACCTTCACCGAAGCCGACCTCAACCTTAAAGCTTACCCACACGTCGACGCATTCGTAATCGAAGCTCACATTCATACCTGGATGGTCAGCAAAGTCCTAGTGGACAACGGCAGTCAGGCAGACATATTATTCATAAATACCTTCGAGCAAATGGGACTCAGCAAAAGCTCCCTGCAACCATCGAACGTCCCACTCATAGGCTTCAGAGGAAAAAGAATCACACCTTTGGGTACAGTTTCCCTCCCAGTATCATTCGGCAACACTCAGAACCCTCGAACAGAGTATATAACATTCGACGTGGTGGACTTCTACCATCCATTCAATGTCATATTTGGCCGAGGCACAATCAACACATTCGAGGCAGCCATCCACAGTGCTTACCTATGTATGAAGATTCCAGCCGCTGGGGGAGTCATCACAGTCAAAGGAGATCAACAAATGGCAAGAGACATAGAGAAAGGTTACGCACCAGGAGAAAGAAATTGCAATAACATACAAGTATTCAGCCAAGAGCAGCTAGAAGAAGAGGAAAGAGCCAGAAAGGCTCAGGAGCAACACGAGATCAATGCAAAAGAAGAGGCACACTGCCTCGATAAGGAAAGAATCGCAGCTCAGCCAGATGAAGAAACCAAAAAAGTACTCCTCAATGAACAAGTATTGGGGCAATTCATCACAATGGGTTCGGGGCTAAGTTTCGAGGAAGAAAAAGAGTTACTAACATTCCTCGGCAAAAACAAAGATGTATTTGCTTGGTCCTCGGTAGACCTCGAGGGAGTGGATAGAAGCATCATAGAGCACAAGTTAGAAATTGATGCAACTGCCAAGCCAAAGAAACAAAGGCTCAGAAAAATGTCTGATGAGAAAACAAAAGCCATCAAAGCATAAGTACAACGACTCCTCGATGCCTCTGTCATTCGCGAAGTTAAATACCCATGTTGGCTGGCAAACTACGTCATGGTGAGGAAAAAGAATGGGAAGTGGAGAATGTGCATAGATTTCACAGACCTCAACAAAGCTTGCCCCAAAGATGATTTCCCACTGCCCCGAATCGACAAGATCGTGGATGCGGCAGTCGGAAGTGAGCTGCTATCACTACTAGACTGTTTCTCGGGCTATCATCAAATCTGGCTTAGGAAGGAGGATGAGGAAAAAACAAGTTTCATCACACCCTTCGGCACATACTGTTTCATAAGGATGCCCGAAGGACTAAAGAATGCTGGCCCCACGTTCTGCCGTATGACTCAGAAGGCCTTCGAATCACAGTTTGGAAAAAGTGTGCACGCATATGTGGACGACATCATTGTAGCAAGTAAGAAAAAGGCTAACCACATATCAGAACTCGCAGAAACGTTCGCAAACCTCCGAGCAGCGAGGCTTAAACTAAACCCAGAGAAGTGTGTGTTCGGAATTCGGAAAGGAAAAGTGCTCGGCTGCCTGGTTTCAGCCAAGGGCATAGAAGCTAACCCCGACAAAATCAAAGCAATCACCCAAATGCAAGAGCCCAAGAGCAGAAAAGACGTGCTGAAGCTTACAGGCAGAATGGCAGCTTTGAATAGATTCATATCAAGATCAGCTGCGCGAAGCTTGCCATTCTTCCAAACACTTCGAGGAGCCCAACCCTTTGAGTGGGGCCTAGAGCAGCAAAAAGCCCTCGCAGATCTAAAAGACTACCTCCAAAGACAATCAAAACTAACCAACCCAGAGCCGGGGGCTGTGTTACTACTGTACGTCGTTGCATCCCATTCGGCAGTCAGTGTAGTTCTTGTGCAAGAGAAAAAAATCATCAAAACAATCAAGAGAGAACCCAAAGAGCTCTTAGCACAATTCTCAGTATACTATGTTAGCGAAGCACTATCTGGCTCTAAAAGGTTTTACTCCGAGATGGAGAAAATCGCATACGCAGTAGTAATGGCTTCCAGAAAGTTGAGGCATTACTTAGAAGCTCATCACATTAAAGTGCTTACCAGCCAACCGCTCAATGAGATATTTGGTAACCGAGAAGCTTCGGGAACCATCGGAAAATGGGCCATGGAGCTCTCGGAGCACGTAGTAGATTTTGGGAAACGAAGTGCAATCAAATCTCAAGTACTCGCCGATTTTATAGTAGACTGGATGGCCACACAGCACGCCGGAAACCAAACATTCTCGGAGCCAGTATGGACAGCTCATTGCGATGGTGCTTGGGGACTAGCAGGGGCTGGCATAGCGGCCATAATCACTTCGCCCAAAGGGTGAAAATGAGATACGCCGCAAGGCTCGAGTTCAATAACGAAGCCGACAAGTGCACCAACAATATAGCAGAATATGAGGCAGTGTTGCTAGCACTCAAGAAACTCAGAGCACTCCAGAGATGCAGAGTCAAAACTGATTTCAAAATCGTCGCCAGCCAGCATGATAAGGAATTCACAATCAGAGATTCTTAGCTTGAGAAATACCATAGTACTGTTCGGAGTATGGAAAAATACTTCAAGGGCTTTGACATACAGTACATCGAAAGAAAATTCAACACGGAGGCAGATTAGCTCGCAAAGATAGCTGCGAAGCAAGACTCGATGCCACAAGACGTGTTCTTTCAAACAATCACCGAGCCTTCGATCAAATCAGCCCTCCAAGATCCCAAACAAATCCACGCAGTGACCAACGAGGATTGGAGGTCCCAAATCATCGCTTACCTTCAAGGGTTTTACGAGCCAGACACCGAGTCAGAAACAAGAAGAATGCAACAGAGAGCTAGGAATTACAAAATCATCAAGGGAACGCTCTACAAATCCGGAGTATATACCCCATTGCTCAAATGCATCAGCCAAGCGGAGGGCGTAGAACTGCTCGGCAAAATACACGAGGGTGTATGCGGAGCGCACATCGGGTCTCAACCCTTAGCGGCAAAGGCAGTAAGGCAAGGCTTCTATTGGCCATCAATGATCAAAGATGCTGCGGAGCTGGTAACAAGATGCCAAGCCTGCCAAAAGATATCAAACAAGCAATCAGCACCGTCGCAGCCAACACAACTCATAGCACCATCATGGCCTCTTCAACGATGGGGGATAGACATCGTTGGACCCCTGCCCACAACACCCGGGAATTACAGATGGGCAGTCGTAGCCCTCGAATACTTCACCAAATGGATCAAAGCAAAACCAATCACAAATATATCAGCCGCAACAATCAAGAAATTCTTTTGGCAAAACATAATCTGCCATTTTGGAGTCCCAAGAGACATAACCGTAGACAACAGAAAACAGTTTGAAAACGATATGTTCAAAGAGTTCTGTCACACCATTGGAACCAAGGTTGACTTCGCGTCAGTATACCACCCCCAGTCGAACGGAGCTGTGGAGAGAGCAAACAGTCTCATATTCAAAGCAATAAAAAAGATACTCCTCGACGACAAGAAAAGAAAGTGGGCAGAGGAGTTGCCAAGGGTCATATGGTCACACAACACAACTGAAACCAGAGCAACTAGCTATTCACCATTCAGGTTACTCTACGGGGAGGAAGCAGTAAGCCCCAAAGAAATTTGCCATCAAAGCCCAAGAACAACAAACACAAAGTCACCACAGCCCTCAGAGGCAGAGTCAAAAGACCTCATGGAGGTCGACAGACTGGAAGCAGCTACCAACCTCGAGAAGTATCAAATGGAAACACGCAATTGGAGAGACAAGAAGGTTTTACCCCGAACATACGAAGTAGGAGATCTAGTCCTACTCCGAAGCCCAAAAACAGGAAGCAAAGGTAAACTAGAACCCAAATGGGAAGGCCAATACATCGTAGCGAGGTCAAGCAGACCCGGAGCATACAGACTCAAGAATTCGCAAGGAGAAGAGTTGCCGCACACCTGGAATGCGGACAACCTTCGTAAGTTCTACAACTAGGAAAGCAACACCCAAACATGTAAATAGCCAAGCATAGCACAAAGCTATAAGTGCTACCTTAAGCTTAGCCGTTAGTTTTATTTTCCAAAGCATTTCCTTTCTCAAGTTGTAAAAAGGACCGTACTCTTTTCCTCACAAGGGGAACCCTTCGCAGGGGTGAGGTTTTTAACGAGGCGGATCCTATGTAAACCCCAGCTAAATCTATAAAGCTGCCTTCCCCAATGCGGAAAGCATCGCTCAGCGGAGCGCGTCGAAACAACTCCCCAGCGTGGAGATTGTGATATTCGACAAAGAGCAAAAATCTCTCAAAACATAGCTACTGCACGGATTAAAGCCCGAAGAGCAAAAAACCGCACAGTCAGCCAACTTAGCGTAAAAATGCTAAGGGGTTTGCTGCAGCCCAGACCCGTCGAAGGGTTCACGCAAAAACCTCGCCCCTAGCACTTCGAGGGGGAGGGTGGCGTTTTTCAAAAAAACTTAGCGTAAAAATGCTAAGGGGCTCGCTATAGCCCAGATCCGTCGAAGGGTTCACGCAAAAACCTCGCCCCTAACACTTCGAGGGGGAGGGTGGTATTTTTCAAAAAACTTAGCGTAAAAATGCTAAGGGGCTCGTCGTAGCCCAGTCCCGTCGAAGGGTTCACAACAGAAACCTCGCCCCTAGCACATCGAGGGAGAGGGTGACGTTTTTCAAAAAAACTTAGCGTAAAAATGCTAAGGGGCTCGCTGCAGCCCAGACCCGTCGAAGGGTTCATGCAAAAACCTTGCCCCTAGCACTTCGAGGGAGAGGGTGGCATTTTTCAAAAAACTTAGCGTAAAAATGCTAAGGGGCACGCCGCAGCCCAGACCCGTCGAAGGGTTCACAACAGAAATCTCACCCCTAGCACTTTGAGGGGGAGGGTGGCGTTTTTCAAAAACCTTAGCATAAAAATGCTAAGGGGCTCGCTATAGCCCAGACCCGTCGAAGGGTTCACGCAAAAACCTCGCCCCCAGCACTTCGAGGAGGAGGGTGGTGTTTTTCAAAACACTTAGCGTAAAAATGCTAAGGAGCTCGCTGCAGCCTAGACCCGTCGAAGGGTTCATGCAAAAATCTCGCCCCTACCATTTCGAGGGGGAGGATGACGTTTTTCAAAAAACTTAGCGTAAAAATGCTAAGGGGCTTGCCATAGCCCAGATCCATCGAAGGGTTCACAACAGAAACCTCGCCCTAGCACTTCGAGGGGGAGGGTGGCGTTTTTCAAAAAACTTAGCATAAAAATGCTAAGGGGCTCGCTGCAGCCCAGACCCGTCGAAGGGTTCACGCAAAAAACCTCGACCCCAGCACTTCGAGGGGGAGGGTGGTATTTTCCAAAAAACTTAGCGTAAAAATACTAAGAGGCTCGCTGCAGCCTAGACCCGTCGAAGGGTTCACACAAAAACCTCGCCCCTAGCACTTCGAGGGGGAGGGTGGCATTTTTCAAAAAACTTAGCGCAAAAATGCTAAGGGGCTCGCTGTAGCCCAGACCCGTCGAAGGGTTCACAACAGAAACCTCGCTGACGCACAACTCGCCAAGACATCAATCATTCACAAATTTCCTCAAAAATGCATACAACAGAGCCGTACAGTCAGAAATCATAATCCACGACCTCCCTCTTTACAACAACCCCAGACGCTAAAAGCTGGGGAAACAAGATAGACCACTCATCTACGCTATAACCAGGCGGAGGAGGACCCAATTCACTCCTCAGGCTACTAGTTCCAGCTACACTAGAACCACCCGCTGCCTCACTCCGTGTTTTCAACAAAACTTCAGCCTATCGAGCTTTTAGCACAGCACTAATAGACCGCTTAGCCACAGCGCACCAAGGTCACCGAACTCGGGGCGTAGGATCATCGGGTGCAACTTCAGGTTGCGGAACAACTTGCAATGCAGCCAAACCCTCGTCACTTAAAGGCAACAATAGGAAAACATCCTCGGCGGTGCCGCACGCCACGCTCGAACCAATATTTCGAGGATCACGCCGGCCGCTGGAGCAAGAATCGGCACGACGACGTCCTCTACTTGACTTCGAAGATTGGAATGGACGCCCGAATAAGTGAGAATAACTCCCTACGCATACCACACCAGCGTCCAATGCAACAATGCTTTCCGCCCTAGTATTAGATCGGTCCCGACTCTGCGCCTCCTCAGCCGCGTCGGCTATGTCCATCGCTTCGAAGTCACTTAAACCGACTTTAGAGCTACTAACGGTGACAATTGCATCGCACTCGCTAAGCATATTCGAAGGCAAAGAGTTGTTCAAGCAACCAAGAATACGCATTGCAGAAGATCCACTTGAAGAACTACCTTCGGTACACTGTGCAGGCGACTTAGCAGGCACCTGCGCAGGTCCAAAAACAAGCGTTAACATCATTTTTTACAAAATCACCTATTACAAAAATCAGCCTCCCCACTCAGCACAGAAATATCGCCCAAAAAGCAGGGTGAAAAATGAAACCAAGCTCTAAACCTCGTGCTGAGCTTGAGCGTCATTTTCCCCGGTTTTCTCTCGAGTCGAAGGTTCACGGTCCGCCAGGGTAGAAGCAGCAACCTGGGCAGCCTTACGAGCCTAGGCATATAACAAGCAAAAGAGTCACACAAGTAGCCAACCAACAGGTCCAATAGAAAGCAATGAAAACAAGACTAGTACCTGAGCAAGCCTCTCAACCGCGACTCGCCGCACAACCTCGCGCCCATGATCACGCCAAAACCTGATGGCAAGACGTTTTGCGGCCACGAGGGCATCATTGGACAAGTTGTCCCGGGCATCAGCACGGATCGGAAAGTCCAAATGCTGCCTCCGCAGTATGAAGCGAGCCAAAATTACTGCGCTTATCCATAACCCCGGGGAGCGCAGCGATCTCAGCCCCCAGCCACTTCAAAAAAGATTCTTCAGAAACCTCTGAACCGTCGATCAAGGACATAGGCTCCGCACCAACATAGCCTTGTGCCTCGCGATAACTGTGGTGAGCAGCCATCGCTTGAGCCACGAAGCCATAGTTACGGATGGAGGCCGCATGGATCAAAGACTTATTCTCCTCCGTAAGAGACGCGACATTCGATTCGGCGGCTTCGAGGCGACTCGCACTTTCCTTCAACTTAGCCACCTCAGCCCGTAGAGTTTCAACTTCATTGTTAGCCTGCGCTGCAGCAAGGTTGGCTTGGTCTCGCGCTTCCTTAAGAGAGGCAACGTCTTTCTTTAACGCGGCATTCTTCGTGGCATAGGAGTCCTTCACACCCCTCAGAGACGTGAACTCCTGAGTAGACTGTTCAGCAGCCACACGTGCAAAGGTATAAGCCTGGAGCACAAGGAAAAAATAGTAAGAAACGAAGCTCATCATAATCAAAGTCAACAAAAACCAAAGAATCGACTCACATGTCGCAGAATATGCGCAAGGTTAACTCATAGATCTTAGGTTTTGAATTCTTCCGCCCCGGAGGCAATCAAGTCATCCGGAGCAGAACACAACTCTGCCCACGCAGCAGGATTGGTAAAATCATCAGCATTCAAGGAATGCAGCGAGCCCGTTTCAGCCAGCCTTCGGCTGGTACCACCCAGAGTCAAACGGCTCGAAGAAGCTCCAGCTTCAGTCCGAGCGACGGGCTGCTCTTTTAGACCAACCAAGGCATTGACAACTTCCACATCCGTGCACTGGTCTCTCAAGATCACGGGCGAAGGGCTCGAAGGGGAGAGCACAACATCGGCCCCCTTCTTAGGGGGAAGAGAAACAACAGCCACAACGACAACTCTTTCTTCATCATCATCACTGCTGAAGGCATCCGCCATGGCACCAGCTTCTACCAGAGTCCCCACGGCACGAAATCCAGGAGCAGAGGACTCCGAAGAATCGCGATGAGGTGCGGCATGCTTCGAAGGCTCGGCAGCAACGACGACTTCTTCCCGCTTTCTCTTAGGCGTCCTGCCCTCGGCCGGCATTGGGCCAGAAACAGGGGCCTTACCCTTCCCTCTCTTGCCCTTCACCGTCCCAATGACTTCGGAACCGGTATTGCCAGGGGCCCGATTCCGCTTAACGCGAGGGCCAGGCGCCTCCCGATCAGGGTAAGCGATCCCAGCTAAAGTAAGAACGTGATTAAGTCGACCGCTGTGTGAAGTCCTCTCGCGAGTATATTTGTCCTCCTCGCGAGTGTGTGGACCAACCACTGATTCACCAGCATCAGTCAGAAAATCCAGGAAGCCCTTGTCTTCAAAGCCCCGCTTGTCCACCGGGACTTCAGGAAAAGGAATTTTAATCTCATTCCTCGTAGGTATCCTCTTCTCAATGAAGCCCGTGATCTTGCATTTCTCGCTCAAAGGCCACATATTGGCAACAATGAATTCTTCAACAAGATCACAACCACTGGAGTTATAAAGTGGTCAAGCGGTCAACATTTGCAGGATTCATATAAAGTAGAAGAAGAATGCAGGAAAGTCGACAGAAACTATGTGTTTTACATTTCATAGCATAGCGTTGCTTGATTTACCTACCTTTATGTTGGCTCACGATGCTTACTTGTACTATAGGGAAAAAATATGGTTCATAAAAAGAAATATGGTTCAGCAAATAAATGCTTCCTTTTTGTCCATCCCTTCGTGTTTATCTTCCTTTAATTAAAACTGAATTGAAGTTATAAATATGAAAAAACAACTAAATTTAAGTTCCATCTGCTCTCAACTAAGTAAAGGGACATTTCTTTTACCTTCCGGACCATAATAATGTAGTACGCCAATGGCACTGTTAACATACATCCACTTTTAGCAATCAGCACACAGCAGTTAAAATCTGAAAAAATGGGCACAAAAATATTTGAGAATTTTAAACATATTATGCTCTCTTTAAATGATGTGAAGTGAAATGTGTGAACATATTAAAATGTACTATATTCTGGTAACTAAAATACAAAAAGATCACCTAGAGAACATGGATGGAATCGCTGCTGCAAACAGAGCCTCTGCAATCGTCCATCCTCTTTATTTCCTTTTGAACATATAATGTGGCCATGCACATTTAAATTGATCGATCAGAATTTCAATCTAGTGTTATTGATTTGATTCATCTAGCGTTATAGCCATGTAAATTATTAAACTATAAAACAAAAATTGATCCAATTGCTTAGAGCAATAGATCCCAGCCAGCAAGCAGGTTAAAAAATTTCCTTACCAGCAATAGCCTGCTGTTCATTTGGGGGTGACGTTCCTTTGCTTTGCTCGTGAGTTTTTGGCTGCATGAATCTACGAATCAGACCTCACAAATCCACAAATCAAAGTACCGTGAACACGTTGAAGTGTGGAACAAAACCCTAGAGCAGAACGAATTGTGAAATTAGAAACAATCCTCGATGGAATTGGTTCGTACCTTCATTTTGATGTGCGCAAACCCCAATCTCTGCCTGGGCGTGCTAATAAGCCACACCGGTGGCTGCGGCAACCAGGAGGGGCCCCGGACACGGCAAAGGATGCCGTTGCCATGGACGGCTTCTGATCTCCACCGGCAGCTGGGGCAACGGCGAGCGACTGCGGATGCAGTGAATCAACGGACAATGTTGCCGCGGTGGTATAATCAGGTGAGACGGCGGGGAACGCTATAGATAGAAGAGGAGAGAAAGCAGCGGCTGGTGATGCAGGCCACCCAAAGCATGCCTGTCGTCGATGGTTGCGTGGATCCATGCCGTGGCGCCGTGGTCTGTGCCCGGCGACGGAAGGAGTGTTGCTGTCTGTGCCTGGTGGCGGGGGATCGAACGAAGTGCTCGATGGCTAAGACACCGGCCGCCGTGGCAGCCGGGGTCGGGGGAGAGCTTGGCGAGGTAGGGGAGCCGCAGCACGGCGAGAGGAGAAGCCACCTGTGCTGCCGAGCTCCCGGGAGGGGAAGCGGGCCAGAGGAGGAGGCGGAGGCGGGAGCGGCGTCACAAGCTATGGTTTGGGAGGGGCGAGGGGGTGTGCGGGGGTGCGGCCGTGCAGGCGAGTGAGCGGGTGCGACGGGTTGAGGCGGAGGCTTGCGGGTGTGCGGTGGTGGATCGCACCTGTCGGCACCGATTTCAGGTGCGACAGAATAGGGGTGCGACGGTTGAAGCGAAGGTGAAAGACCTCCCCACAAATAATAGATTGGTATAGATGCTTACCTATATGTGCTCTGTGACTTTGGATAAACCTATACATTTGGCAGATCTCATTGAGTCTAGATGGCATATATAATTACCTTATTTGGTGTAATATGTTAGTATATATGCACCGGATGCCATAATGAGAGCAGATTGAGATGTTAGTGTTAATTAAATAGTCGGTAATTTAGTTTAATTTTTCCGATTGTTCTGTGCAGTTCCATTCCATGGCTTCTCATCTTGGTGAAGCTCTGATCCTAATAGCTAATCCGTTTTTTGTGTTCTTACATCTCCTTGCAGTACGTGCATACGGGATGCGAGCAGCAATGGTGCGTCGAGAAGGGGAGCACCCTCTGCGAGATTTGCCTTCAGGTTAGTAGAATTAATAACCATTTAGCTGTTTTGATCCTCCTTTCAATTCTCATGTCTCTCAGCCTCTCTCCCGTGCTCTCTGTTCTCACTGTATTATCCATGGAAGTCATTCTGGGCTTGAGTTCAGCATTTTTTTATTTAATTTCAGCCACTTCCTGGATTCCTCCATTTTACAGTGTATAGAGGATGGTCATGATTGGTTGTTGGTCTGTTCTTCTGTTTCTTATTATGTTCAGTTATATATATAGAGCTTCCGGTACTTTTAATTTATCCTTTTGCACTGCAGGATCTAGCTACATTATTGCCATTTGTTCCTTGAAAGATGGCATAACGAAAATATCAATTTTTGGGGAGGGGAAACCACCAGTGTAGTTCACATAGTCAAATATATGATTTGATCAGTATTTCTGTTGTTTAGATTTTTCAAGATAATCTCATGATGATTAAGCAATTGTACGGAATGGATAACAGTGCAGAACAACATAGAATGTTCACTAATTCGTTGGATTCTTTTTTCAACCAAAGGTGCATAACAGCCCAATGTGAAAGAGTTCAGTTATATACATAAAAAAAAAGTAAAATAGAGTTCCGAGGTGAATTCATGGTGATTGAAATGTTGTAGTGACCGAGTTCAGAAGTAAACTTATGAATTATTTGATTTGTTTAATGGCAGATGAACAGCGATGTAGAATGAATAGTGCAGAGCATGGGACCTTGATGATGAGGAGCGGATTGTCACAGCACAAGAGGAAAAACACAAAATCCTGTTTGATTTCTATGAAGGACTGATCGGCAAGGCAACTAACCGGGAGATGAATTTGGATTTGGAGTTCTGTCACAGGGCCGGGCTAGATTTATCCAACCTGGATGAGCCAATAACTGATGACGAAGTCTGGGAGACAATCAAAACTCTACCGGCTGATAAAGCGCCGGGACCAGACGGGTACACAGGCAGATTCTATAAGACTTGTTGGCCAATAATTCAAGCCGATTTCATGGCAGCAATCATAACATTGCAGCAAGGGAATGCAAGAGGTTTAGGTCTCCTCAATGCAGCTTACATCACCTTGATACCAAAGAAAATGGATGCCATGCGTGCTAAGGATTTTCGCCCTATTAGCCTGGTGCACAGTTTTGCAAAACTTGTCACCAAGATTTTTGCTAACCGGCTATCTCCTTACTTGAACTCTATGATAGCTGCAAATCAGAGTGCTTTCTTCCGTGGTCGTTGCATACACGATAACTTCATTTTGGTCCAGCAAACAGTGAAAGTTCTTCACCGACAGAAAGTTGCTAGCTTGTTTCTAAAACTTGATATCATAAAAGTATTTGACTCGGTCTCCTGGTCTTTCTTGCCGGAAGTATTACGGCATGTCGGCTTTAGGACAGTGTGGTGTAACCTGGTGGCAAACCTGCTGTCCACTTCATCAACACAAATTCTTCTTAATGGTGAACTGGGGGATTATATACTACATCGGCGCGGCCTTAGACAGGGGACCCCGGGTCCCCAATGTTGTTTATCATCACCATGGATGTTCATAATAGCCTCTTTGTGAAGGCCGGCGAAGAGGGACTTCTACAACAGCTTTTTAACCGGGTTTTTGGACAGCGGCTTTCTATTTATGCAGATGATGTCACACTTTTCATCAAGCCATTTGAGGAGGAGCTGCAGATCACAAAAGAAATACTCAGCTTGTTTGGGAACGCCTCCGGGTTGGAAACAAACTTTAACAAGAGCAGCATCATACCAATTCGATGTGAGAATGTCACTACTGCCGCAATCAGTGATATTTTGCCTTGCCAATTGGCAGAATTTCCTTGCACTTACTTAGGACTGCCGCTTTCAAACAAGAAACTTTTGAAGAGAGATCTCATGCCTTGGGTGAAGAGGTTGGCCGATAAATTACCAGGGTGGAAAGCAGCGCTAATAAATAGAGCGGGACGCACCGCTTTGGTACATTTTGTTCTATCTGCTATGCCAATCTATCTCATGATTGCAATTGGGGTATCGAAATGGTTTGTGAAGGCCATAGACAAGATCAGAAGGGGTTTCTTTGGCAGGGAAACGAAAAGGCCAATGGGGGCTGCTATTTGGTGGCATGGGAAAAAGTAACCCGGCCTCTGAACCTTGGTGGACTGGGCATTCCTAACTTGGAAATCACAGCCTGGGCTTTACAAATGAGATGGTTGTGGTTTAGAAAAACAAGACTAGACAGGCCCTGGACTGATCTTGAGTTGCCGGCACACCCTAATTCTGTTGCACTTTTTGCTATTGCGGTAACCACTGACATTGGAAATGGCAACAACACTATGTTTTGGAAGGATCGCTGGATTCATGGTTGTTCAGTTCAGAACTTGGCGCCATCGGTATTCACGGCTGTACCAACAAGGATACGTAATAACCGGACAGTAGCTGAGGCCCTCGAGGATGATCAATGGATTTTGGATATACAGGGTGGTTTGTCATGAATTGGCATCAGGGAGCTTTTGAGATTATGCGACTGTTTGGAGAATTTTGCGCTGACTGATCAGGAGGACCGACATGTGTGGAACTTGGATGCTTCTGGCCACTATTCATCGAGATCGGCATACAAAGCATATTTCAACGGTTCTGTCAGTTTTGAGCTATGGAAGCGACTGTGGAAGACATGGGCACCTGCTAAGTGTAAGCTCTTTCTTTGGTTGGACATCAGGAACAAGTGCTGGACGGCCGACAGACTTGCTAATAGGGGACTTGATCACCCAGAAAAGTGTCCTCTTTGCGATCAAGAAGAGGAAACGATTCAGCATCTGTTCATGACATGTGTGGTAGCACGGGAGGTCTGGTATAAATTGTTGTAGCCTCTCGACCTAGCATCCTCGGCTCCTAGGCCTCGGGAGCTTAGCTTTGGAGACTGGTGGCGCAAGACAATGAAGAAGGTCAAGAAGGAAGACAGGAAAGGTGTGAATTCTCTAATCATTTTAGGAGCCTGGATCATGTGGAAGCACTGGGATGCTTGTGTATTTGAGGGCGCTGCTCCTTTAGTGCATACTATCTTGAGGGAGGTAAAGGATGAACAGAGCCTTTGGTGCATGGCCGGCGCAAAGAAGTTGCTGGCGTTGGGCCTTGGAGGGGGCACCATGGGTTAGTTGGTAGCTCTGTGTTTGGTCAAGTTCTTGTGTGGGTGTTTTTCTTTAGTACAAGTGCTATGTGTACATCTCTCATATTTGGCCTCCGTATGAGATTAAGGTGATGTGAGGGGCCTTTCTTTTTCTCTCTAATACAAAGAAGCGCAGCTCTCCTGCATTTTCGAAAAAAAGTACTGTGCCAGTTTTAAAAATGATAGGTGAGTCAAAGGTACGATAATCCATAATACGTCTTATTTCTTTGTATTGTTAGTTTTAAGTTGTCAAATCAATGAAAAATCAAAACTATAAAAGACATACTCTCCTTTATGTGTTCTACTTATTGTCTGTATATATTTTACTATATGGACATACTCTCCTTTATTGAAAGACATTGGTATTCATAGAAGACATACTAAACTGCTTTAATACGTCATACTTGCTTAGTAAATCCATACTCTCCTTTATGTGTTCTACTTGCTTAGTAAATCCATACCGTGCTCTCTGTACTCTTCTACGTATTAAAGACATACTCTCCTTTATGTGTTCTACTTATTGTCTGTAAATCCATTAAGCAGTTTAGTAACAAATATTGAGATTTTACTCTCCTATGAATACCAATGGTATATATACATGAAGCAGATTATTGCTGAAATGGAAACCTTTTTGCCGCTTTTTTTCACACATGCATATATATTTTTTTGCTACTCTATTAATTAGCACATTTCTTCTTGCCAGTTAATTTCTTATGCTATTTTGAGGTCATTTTACTCTTTGCAAGGACTGTATTCATATTTGTTCTTGTAATAGTTTCTCCTTAATTTTATAGGATGTTCACATGCTTCTTATGTTTGACTTTTTGGTTCACACATAGGCTTGCTTTGATTGTGGGATCATGTGAACATTAGTTTTTAAAAAAAGCACTCTAATTTTTGAAACAAAGTTGTCGGAGTCCTAAACACTAGATGGGTTGATGATCCATTGAGCATTGAATTTTTATTTTACAAATAATATTTTTTGTTGTTGGTTAATCATATTGTTTCATGTTGGTTCGTGCAGCACTTCAGCACCTAGGGGATAATATTCATCACATTCCCAACTTACAACAAATCAATCCGCGACTGGCTACATTGAAGTCAAGCGACACTTACCAAAATTAAGCTCAAAAGTTAGTTCATTGGCTCTTTGGATTTCTTTACAGAGAAAGTAGACGTTTCTCTTGAGAAAGATTGTTTTATATTATTGGAGACAAACATAACATATGTTTTATTGTAACATGCTAATGGAAGTTATACACTCGCTGCTTCATTGACGATGAGTAAATTTGGATCACTTTTTGTTGTCTGCCCTATTGATTTGTACTCAATTCTATGGTTGCTGTCGTCAAGATGCATTTATTTCTCGAAGGTTATGTGCACCCGCGGCAAATACCACGGGGTTTCATCTAGTTCTTATATATCTGTGTAACAAACTTGAATAGAGGTTCCTGTGCTACTGTTCTTCCGCCAGGCATTATGGAAGCAGCAACACCGGACGTCAACGACGATCTTGTTTTTACCTCTTATTATATTGCCACCAAGAGTGCTCTGTATAGGATGCGTTGCCGGTGCTTCCATGACACTGACCAAAAACACACTGCTAGTTTTGAACCTTGTTGTAGGCGTCCCTTTGCTCTTTGTTGAGAGATTCAAAAAGGTTTCTATGCTCCTCGTTTATCTTAACTATGAGCTCCTCAAAGATCTCTCTTTCAAGACCATTCACGGTGTCCTACGAACCATGGATCATGGTTAGAGAAGGAATATCTTTTGTTAGGTCCTTCCCCATAGACTATAGCATGTCTTCGATATCAATGAGGACCAGCTGCGCTATCGTGGTCTTGGAATGATTAACATGATGGTGGTCTTCTAATAACGCCTCAAAGTGCTTATTCTAATGTCGATGCACATCCATGGGTTTACCGAACACTAATATCATTGCAAATAGCCTTCATAGAGATGACAACATGACTTATTGTGTGGCTTCTTTGGGGATATCATCCCATGAGTTGTCTCTATTGATCAGACCATCTTTCTGTGAAGCTTCACAGAACATTGAGTAGGTCACTCTTTCATACATTCATAGGTATTCAAATGATGCCGCTCTAGGTACATTATTTAAGAGGACACATAGATAATAGCATTCCCCCCCCCCTATGTGCTTGTACGATTCTTCCTATTTACATGCAGCAATCTCGCACCCTTGGTTTCCAATATTTGCTATCTTTTTGCCAAGTATAGTGTTCTGGAAGTCTTTGTACAAGATACATCGTGCTTAGGGTCATTATTGTTTGCCTTGAAGTACTATGTAATCATTGATTTCTCCACTCCTGTGGCTTCACTTCTTTCAAATCTTGTTTCTTCTTGACTGTAACCATGTGCAATCCTCAAAGCTGCAGTTGTGTAATGGGTAGTAGGTCCTCCATAAAGCTTCCGGAGGAGTAACCCACCTCGCGTCTCTATATTGTTTGGTTTCATCTACATCTACTTTATCACCGCCATTGCCCGCTTCCCCTACAGTAATTGATGCCCGATCGTGTCCCTTGTAGGTGTATTCAAATAGATACTTCAACGACTTCATGCTTCCACATGCCTCAACACTCATGTGACAGTAGTAGGAAGTGAGGGTTATAAGGAATTACCCATTGCTTGTCCATATGTACATTATTGATCACAACTTCATGCCCCGCTGTCTCCGGTACCATGGGTATGAGTCCCTTCCCTAGATGGTGGCATTGTTGTATGCACGTGAATTGTTGCACTTGTGAGATTTACATTCCTTTGTGCATGCGCAATTAGCATTTAACATGCCACATAGACCGCACATCAAGTGTTTGGTTACCATGTTGTAAAGAATAGGTTACTTCCTTATCTAGGATTTTAGCAAAGATAAGCCGATCGTATGACTCTAGGCAAGTGAGCTTGTACCTTCCATGATGAGTAAAAAATGGGCATGGGGCAAGCCATCCACCCGTATGAGAGTTCTAGAAAAGAGCTTGCCACATGATGCACTCTCACCCTGCCTAGTATATGCTATCCAAACGATTTGTTCTTCAACTCCTCGAGCTTCGCTGTGAACACATGAACAATCAAATGGGGATGGCCCAATGGCTAGGGAATAGATTATCCTAGATCTCATCCCATCTTGGGTTGCACGACATGGTTAGAAATATGTCGGGCGTCCCATACCAACAACAAATGCCATGCCATCCGCATAGTGTGTTTCTTGTCACTCGGACCTCCGATAAATGACTTGTTCACTACAATACGTTCTCCAAGGGTAGTTGCTTTGACCTCTCTAATGTCTAAACAGTCACACAGACCTGGTACACGTCGGCTCGTAATTCTTCTTGATTGGTCCGCATGTAATCCAATCCTATGCTTTCAATTTTTTTGTACGTATCCACAACAAACTAGTGATGCAGTATTGGATTCAATATTCCTGGATCTTGAAACTTGTAATAGTAGAAGTCCCGGATTGAAAAATTCATCTTTCCACCACCGGATCGTGCCATGAAAGTAAAATTACATCTGTATAATTTAAGTATTTTGAAGAGATATAGATTGGTAGATTAACTGACACAATTAACAAAGACTTACCTTCGTTATTGTTGACCCAAACAGGTCCACTTTTCTTACTCTGACTCGCCTTCTTCCGACATGGCTGCTATCGACCCTGAGTCGCTGAAGGCTAGGCCATGGTGCCAATAGTTATCTTCTTCTTTTTCAGTGGCCCTTTTCCTAGCTGAATCGGCTACGACCTCCTCGTACTCAAAACCGTGTTTCAGGATATTGGTGTGCCATCCTAGCTCCTCACGTGGAAAAAATAAAGGATATAACGAAGGATCATATGATGCGTTATATGATTCGATATTACGGATTTGTCTGTTTTTTCCTTGCGGACAAACACTCCTATTTGGTGGTCAAGATTAAGTGTTATATAGTAGTCATCAACCTATGGATCACTGCCAATAATATGAGCCCATGAGAGTATGGGTTTCCTTTCATGATGTTGACCAACATCAAAATAACCTATTTATCTTTTTTTCTTTTGACCCTCGCGAGCTTGATGACAATGATACACCACGTCAAGGTCGTAATCATAGAAGTAAAGTTCCAAATGTCTCAGTTCCATGCCATCCAGATTTCTATCAAAACTACAGATGTTATGATATATCTGACCATGTCCCGAAATGTGTAGATTGGGTGCTTGATATTCATATGTTTTCATCTAGAATGTAGTAAAGTGAACTGAATGAAAAGTGACCATTGAACCTCTTGATGTGATTGTTGATGGTTGTTATATACCAATTTTGACCGTCAATATGACTATAAAATAGGAAGACCTGGCATTTCATACCTGTATGTTAGTTAGGAAATGGAGCATAATCCGTGATGTTCTTGGAGATTTATATGTATACAGGGATTCAATACAAAAGAGATGGAGAAATGGAGCATAATCCGTGAGAACATCATTCCAACCAATGGGACAGTGACAACAGGACATCCCACGAATCAAGTACATGCTTGCACAGGATTCCTTGGTAGAACACTGTCTTAACTCAAAAGAGAACCCACCTGTCAGCCACCCCTAGGTAGCACAGGACCAGAGGCCCCACTTTCTTGTCGGGCGACCAAGCCTCTAGGTTGGCTGACCTGGTCTTGAGGTGGTTCGGTCTCCCGTTCCATGTGTCACATCCTCAGCCCATTCCCAAGGTCGGCGCACCAAAGTTCTGTGGCGGTTACTCCTAGAAACTGACCTTTGAGCACTATATAAAGAAAGGGAGAGCTCCACTCCAACATACACGCCAAGAAGAATCCACTCTCTAGCATTGTACTTAGTCTTTGGGCCATAGTGGAGTTTAGAATAGAGGAGAGCTGACTAGAGGTCCTCGATATAGTCTGGGAAAGTCTTGCATATAGTTCCACACTATCCCTCTCTAGTAAGACTTGCCCCCTTTACCAATAGAATTACCTTTTTTACTCCATATTGTTGACTCAAAAATTACACACATGTGACCTGGGAGATCTGCTTAACCCCAGAGCAGGCACAATGCAAAACCGGGGCATGTCAGTCGGTTTTCCCTACAAACTGACAAAGAAGAGAAATGGTCAAAATCCCTAGGTCACAGCCCCAGATAGGCCGATAAAGAGCCGATAGTCACTGTGTGTGAAAACCAGCCAATGGTTATTAAGTGAAATAAATAATGTAAATCTACTCAGCTGATTGTATCAGCTTATCGACAAGCTTTAACAAATAAATATAAGTACTGTAGAAGTCAATGCTGACAAAAACTAAGTTGATAGAGCAAAGTCGATAGATCTGATGATTAGTATTACAAATACACCCAAATAACAAAAATCTGAATGCTCGGTCAATAGGGTGAAGTCAATAGATATGATAGCTGGTATTGCAAATATGCCTTGTTGAAACAGATCTAACTCACCTAAATATAGGGTTTGATAGACTATCAAATAGATAAAATATCTAAACAAAACACAAAGAAGTTGATCGAACCATGATAACCTATCGGCTAAACGCTTCGATAAAACTATATCGACTCTACCTACAACCAAACCAAACCTAGTTCTATCGACTCAGCAAGAGGTCAAAAGTCAATGCAGCCTTACTGGTCCAAGTAGATTAAACTTAATCAAGACAATACTTATGATAAAGTTAATAGAACTACATTGCATATCGATACATATCAAATAACCCAATCATTGGCTATGACACATCGACTCCGAGCCAACTTCTTAGCGGCTGAGGCTTAAAAAAACAAGTGGCCAAAAGACAGGCGATGAGAAAACAAGTGTTGAAGAGGAAAGATGGCCCAGCTACCCGATCGACCAGAGCCGTTGAGCAATAAAGGCACGTAGAGTAGCCAGGGATGACCCATCGAGCAAATAAGAACCGAATCAAATAATAGCCAAATGGGTATGTATGAGCCTTAGTCCATGAACCGCGTGAGTGGGTTTAACCTCGGAGTTCATAGGAGCTTGCTCAATGGGCATGAAGCACAATCCTTTCCTTTGGTCACACTTATAGAGATGTATTCTCATATTGATCATGAGGCACAAATATCTCCAAGTGAGACAAGCCTCCTTTGTGTTTCATATATAATGCATGCAACAAGCATTTTGCATATGCAATAAAAGTAAACATGCCATGTGAATGCAAGCAATATTAAACAAGACATAAAGGAAACCTAACAATGTCATGTTTGAACCCCTCTCAAGCTTACTCACTATAAGCTATACCCTTGCCTTGAGAGAAGCCAAACCACCATCTCAGGCACTCCCCCTTACTTATAGCTATCTTGAGTGTGTTAGACATTGACTAATTTTTATGTATTTTTCTTTTAGTTATTTACACATGCATGAATGCAAAACATACTAGTCACAAAGGAGTCCTAATTACCATGCAATGCAAGAAAAGAAAGAACACACTACAACTACTAAGAACAAACACACACGAATACCTCCCTCATGAGTAGATATGTCATTGAGGTCCATGTCACTTGTGGTGGACTTCTCTTGATCTTCATGTAAGCTCTCGGTCCACCACCACCACCATCACCATCATCTAGGTCTTGTTCTTAGGCACCCACTTGTAGTTCGTTGACCATTCAAGATCAACAATGCACTTAGACACCCACATGCTCTTGACCTTTCTCTTCTTGTTCAGTGGTCCCAAAGCCTTTGCTTTCACCTTGATGTCCCTAAGAAGCTTGAAGTGGGTGTTCTCATGGAACAAGTTAGCATTAGCTAAAAAAATGGAACTTCTCACCATAGGACAATCCTTGATGGTGTGGCCATCCTTGCAACACCTCTCGCAATAGTAGTCATTGGTGAGTAGGGGCTTGACCCAAGTGGGAATGGAGTCACTCGTCCCAATCATATCCATGACGGCGGGATATGAGCCAAGTCCCCGATGGGAGACATTGTTCACAAGGTTCCTCCCAAGAATCTCCTTGTGGATGGCTCTACCACATGTGAGCCTCTCGAAGTCGTCAATCACCATCATCCTCTCTTCCTTGAGCTTGTGATATTTCTTCAAAACAAATTGCTCAATGGAAGAAACCTCGACCTAGGTCATTAGTTCATCACACATAGTAGAAGCATCACTCTTAGATGATCTAGGGGAGGGAGAGGCAAGGTTATGAACATTGATAGCCTCAAAAGTAAGTTCAAGGGCCTCATACTCCTCACATAGCTCTACATAATCACCCTTGAGTTTGTCATAACTCTTGTTTAGGGCCTCATGAGATGTGACAAGGTCCTTGAGCTCACTCTCAAGCTCACCAACACAGTCCTTAGCCAACTTACACTCTTTTATCACCATATCCAACATTTTGGATTTCTTGACGGTGATGTGCGGGCTTTCTGAAGCATACTCTAAAGCTCGACGCAATAGAGCTCCTCGTCATCGCTGTCGTCGCTACTCTCATCCTCACTCTCCCTAAGTTGGCTCGTGGCCATGAGGCACGTAGGAGGTGGAGCAAGATCTCGAGGCAAAGTGGTCTTGATTATGGCTAGACCGGCCACTTCTTTATCATCGCTTGAGGAAGAGGATGTGTCACTTGAGTTGTCACTTGTCCACTCTCCAACAAGGGCCTTGCGTGAGAACTTCTTCTTTAAATCTTTGGCTTTGGCTTTGCCTTTGCTCTTGTCCTTGTTGAAGTACCTCTTCTTCTTTTACTAGACTTTATGGTCTTCTTCTTCATCTTCTTCTTCATCACTTGAGTCTTGGGTCTTGAATGCTTCTTTCTTTGGCTTGGGGCAATCTCGAACAAAGTGCTTCTTGGAGCCGCAGTTGAAGCACTTGCCCTTGGACTTGGAGGCCAATTTGTTCTCAAATGTCCTCATCTTCTTCATGAGAGGAGCGAAGTCCTCACTCAAGTCGTTGTCGTTGTCATCATCATCATTATCATCATCATCATCATCATGATCATGATCATGATCATCATCATCATCATCATCATCATCATCATCATCATCATCTTGAATAACTGTCTTCTTCTTGCTCTTGATAGGCTCTTGCTTCTTAGCTTGAAGAGCTAGGTTGGATGGTTATGGATCATCCAAACCCAATTGGTAGCTCTCGAAAGCAATAAAGAAGGATGGTTGTTAAATACCATTTCCGGCTATTGATGGTTGTTAAATACCATTTCTGGCTATTGCATAAATCGAGAATCATTGTCATCCATCACTATTGATGGTTGTTAAATACCATTTCCGGCTATCAACATTACTCAAAATAAAGAAGGATTGCATATTCCCACAATGCATGTTAGTTAGAATTAATATATATCCAGTATTTCTTAGAGAATCACTGACATGTAGGAGAAATAACAAAATGGAGGAGGAAACTCACCCATGTGGTGAAGAAACACAACTTCCACTAATCAGAGCTCACCAACTGGGACTCCCACGGATTGAATGACCCACCTATAGGAGCAAACCACCTTAACAATCAACCTTATAGTGTCACTAGGCAATGGGACCCACCTGGCAGGTCACCAGAGGCGGCAGCACCCGAGGGGAATCCCCCCCTGTTCGTCCGAACAGGGATGTTCGGCCGAACAGGGAGTGGCCCCCTGGTGCTTGGCTGCCACATGCTGGCTCCTGGTGATTCCCCAATGACGGTTGTGCATATTTGGCGGCATTTAACGACTTCATGAACCAACTTTAGGTAGTATAAATAGAAGGGAGAGGCCTCACTCCAAAGCACACACCAAGAAGCATTAATCTCTTATTCATTTCATGATTCCCAATAGTTTTAGTGGAGTTAGGCTTAGAATAGAGTCTTCTTTAGTTCCCAAGTCTTCCTTGGAGTTGTGGTATGGCTCTTGTATCTTTCTCCTTATGTAAGAATTTATTCTATTTAATATATTTAGTCTTTCTATATAATTATGTTTGGGTCATGTGTTTCTTGTTTGATTATATGATCCATTCATGTATGTGTTTATTATGCTTGCATGTTAGTAATGTAGTCATACTATATTACCATGTGTCGGCGTTCAGATCACTGACTAGTGGAATTTGTTCTCGAGGGTGCGCATTTCAGGCTCAGCGATGGCTAAGCAAGAGGACACGGGGGATTATACTGGTTCGGGGAAGACCCCTACGTCCAGTTTTGTAGCCTGCTCGTGTTACTTGCTTTGGTGAGGGTCACAACGGTGGCGAGAGAGGAGGAAGCTCCAAGTCTCCAATGTCAGTGGTGTGTGAATGTGTGGGTGAACGAGTGTTGCTTTTTCAAGCATGTGTATCTCTGTCTAGAGAGGAGTGGGTACCCCCGCTTTTATACTCCAAGGGAAGAGGTCCATTTACACACACACACACACACACACACACACACACAGAGAGTCTCTCTCTCTCTCTCTCATATTGGGCTGGGCCTTCGTCCTTGCCAGTCTTGGGCTTGTCTTCGTCATCTTTTACTCCTGCGCCGATCGGCGCGACATTGGAGCCGATCGGCACGACCCCGAATCTGACCCAACTTCGTTGCTCTTTGGTTCCTTATCCATAATTGCCCTATTTTATACCTGTTTTCTGCAATTACATCCAAAATAGAACAACTAACAAATATATGCAAATATGGGGTTAATTGTTAGTCTAAACCTCCAAATAACGACGTAAAACGTCCATTTTTGGTAGCTAAAATGGGTAGCAAGAAACTACCAACAGTTTCCCCACACTCAAATTATTGCTAGTCCTCGAGCAATACAAAATCAAATATGTAACAAGAATCTTCACATTACCTCTCATGCAATCAGTCTCAATCATCAGTTTTACTTGTTATTCCACCACAAAGATTTTCTCTCATCTTCTTTCTAATCAATCAACATTTCATACTTGAACTTAATCAAATTACCACAAAACCTTTTTCAAAAACAATTTTAGTTTTCTTCAACTCATCTTTAGCATCAAACATCAAGCATTTAGTCTTCTCTAAATCTCTCAAGTGTATTTCCTTCCCTCTCCTATCTAATTGAGGATTATATATGGATCTTGGAGGGCTATATAACTAAATTAAACCATAAGATTAACCCTATCAACAATGTGCTCAATCATGCCCGCTAAGAAAGGATTTTCTTGAAAAAGAACTTTAATGGGGAAGAAGAATATAGAAGATCTAAAAATAAAAATATTTCAATGAGAACTTGAAGGCTGCTTCTTTGATGACCTTACTGCTTCTCAGGGAATATATATATATATATATATATATATATATATATATATATATATATATATATATATATATATATATATATATATATATATATATATATATATATATATATATTCTTTTTCTTGCAACAGCGCCGATCGGCATAGGCATCACGCCTATCGACGTGGTCTCTATATATATATATTTTTCTCTTTCTTTCACTCCTTTTTATTCCTGATTGATCAGCAATTTCTATCTTGTATCAACAGCGAAAGATTTCTGAATTCCACTTTATTGAGAATATAGGTTGTATCAAGGAGGAGGGAGAAACAAAAATGTATGGTTTTCATGATAGCAAGGAATTTAAATGGATGGGAATGGCTAGAAATACAGAGATAAACAAATAGATCATCCTTTCCTAACTTGGTCGAAATCATGAGGAGAAAATTGACAAAGTTAGTTACAATCCAACTAGTTCACATATGTAGCTTGTTCTCAATCACTCGGCTATTTAGGAATATTTAGACCTTGCTTTTGCTTTAGCTTATGATAAGTCAAAAGAATTTTTCATAAATACAAAGCTCAAAAGTTAAGTGGTAACCAACTAATTCAAGTAATCAACCAACCGATCATCAAAAAGACAAGATAAATAGTATGGGGTACTTTCAATTTGACAATCGACCCTAACTTTATTAAAGACAATGCAATAATTCAAACTACATAAAGGACCTTGAATCAACTCTCAATTGACTCATGACTCTCTTAAGCACACACAAACTAAAAATAAATACTCATATGAAAACAAATAAGAAACTAGACTCGAAAATACTAGACTTTAAAAACTATGACTAATGGCAAAGCCCTTCCCCCACACTCAAAATTTGCAATGTCCTCATTGCAAGAGAAGAAACTCAACACACTAATCATTCAGACCATGCCTGTTCAAGACTCGGAAGATTCGCCTTATATTTCTTATGAGAAAAGTGTAGTCCGCTTCATTCATCTCGATTGCATCCTGGATTCTCCGATCCACATCCCTTTGATGCCCGTAAGCACGATCCCTGTCTAGATACAAGCGCTCAATATTCCTTCGGCAAACAGGACAACAAACAGGTGGTTGCAAATTATGATTTTCAACACTGTAGGGAGAGACACTGTTCAAACTACTCTGAGCCGATCGGCGCAGTAGCTGAGCCGATTGGCGCGGTGGTGTTCTTTCATCACTATGACTGCCTCCACTTCTCCCTGCATTACCATTAGCTCTTGCTGAAGTTCCTTCTGCCCTCTCATTGTTACATTCTGCAGGTGTTCCCCAATTCTCAATCTTAGGATTACCAAAGCTTCTTCGTATATCAGAATCATCACCCAAATATCCAGACGTACTAGGGTCACCGCTTACCAAAGTTTCCAAACAATATAATGAATCAAAGTCACTATCCCAATCATAATACTTTTGAATTGGCTTACCCAATAGTCTAGCAGACCTTCGAAGGTGTAGTCTTACAGTTCTTTGCAGTAGGCTCTTCGTTGTCACTTGGCAGGGTTGTTAGATCAATAAATTCAGCCATCTTCAGATCGCGCCGATCAACCTCTGTGTCGCGCCAATTGGCTCTGATGTTGCGCCGATCGGCTTCAATGTCGCGCCGATCGGCACAACCGGCGGCTTCCTCCATATACTCAGCCAACTATTCCAGATTACGCTCATGCATCGCCTTGTTCTGCTACCTTCGTAAAATCTCAATGTTAATCTCCTTAGGCGTCTTCCCTCCAGGAACTGCGCGATAGCCATCATCATATAAAACATCTCTAGGTATGAAGGTTGGGTCTTCCGCCAATTGGAGTTCAATCCTATGTTGTAGATCTTTAGCACAAAAGAAACACTTGCAGCCTTCGATGCAACTATTTTCATGAATCTTGTTTTCTTGAAAACCCTCCCAATCGATAAGAACCCTGGGAGAGACTCCATCCTTTCTAGCCTAAATATTCTTTTCTGCATCCAGCTTGTTCATGGCTTCTTCGGCTTCCTCTTGCTGCTTGAGTTCATACTTGGCGACAATATCATGTTCACTATAAAGCCGACACTTATGGATTGTGAGAGCGCTCTCTTCATCTAGTTTCTCCTTCTCTTGCTCAGTCAATGAATTTTCGAAAGATAGGAAATCTTGATATGATAAAGGCTTAGCAAGATCTAGAAGGCCTTCCATGGTGTACCTTTGAGAAACAACCTCACTTTCAATAGGTGCTATAGATTTTCCCTTACGCACTAATACTCTCTTCATCATCTGCCGAAGTTCGTCGTCCATCTTCACCTTATCCGCGTTCCACGCGTCATTTTCACTTTTCCTCATGAATCTCTTTCTCAGATCTGACCAGACGACAGGATCATCTTGTGTTGGTGTCAATACATCGTCTACTTCGTCCCAGGACCAAACAACAGAAATCTGCGGAAATCCATCACCCAGCCGATCGACTCTAGAGTCGCGCCCCCAGGACCAAACGACAGAGATCTGCGGAAATCCATCACCCAGCCGATCGACTCTAGAGTCGCGTCGATCGGCGCCGCCTTGGTTGCTTCCCGACGTGCCACTTTCCATTGCTTTTGCCCTTATGGTTTGTTCCGGTGACTACTTGATGCGAGATGATCCATGGTATTGCCGCCCTCTTATATTTATATCCCTTGATTTTCAATTGGACTAGGACGCTGTCTCTTATTTGCGGAATTCAACGAGTCTTAACAAGGCAAGGTCCGAAATCGACTCAAAATCCAAAAAGACTCTGCCGCGCTGATCGGTCCAGGACTGCGCCGATCGGCGCAACATCGTGTTGATCGGCACGGTACACTAATTTACCCAATCAAAAATAGAGAAATTATGAAAATCAAAAACACATACAAAGCTTTTGTTTTACATCGTTAAGCTCGACCACACAGGGCACTAAGCAGTGAAGTACACGTCAAAAGATTTTAATTCAAATGTGTCGGGTTCTAGATATACCTTTAGACGTTGCCCATTCACCATGTACTTGTTTCTGTTGCCATCCGTTATGATTACAACTCCTAAAGGTAATACCGTGTTCACAAGATAAGGCCCTTCCCATTTACTTCGCAGTTTGCCTTTACCAAATAATCTGAATCGCAAATTAAATAGGAGTACCCGATCTCCTTCCTTGAATTCCTTCTTCAAAAGCTTCTTGTCATACCACTTCTTTGTCCTTTTTTTGTATATTGCTGCATTTTCATATGCACGCAATCACATTTCTTCTAATTCACTTATTTGCATCTTCCTCTTCACGCCGGCGGCATCAAGATCCAAACTCATTTCTTTTATTACCCAATAAGCCTATGTTCCAATTCCACCGGTAGGTGACATGATTTTCCGTATACAAATTGTTATGGTTCCATGCCAATTGGTGTCTTGAATGGCGTCTTATATGCCCATAATGCTCCATTAAGCTTCGTGGCCCAATCTTTTCCTTCTTTTGTAACAATCTTCTGTAAAATCCCTTTTAATTGCTTGTTTGATGTTTCTGCTTGTCCATTTGTCTGGGGATGATAGGCTGTCCCAATTCTGTGTTCAACCCCAGATTTAGCCAAAAACCTAGTAAAGTCTCCTCCTGTAAAATGGGATCCTCCATCTGTAATTATTATGCTTGGTACTTCATACCTAGGGAATATCTGCTCTTATAGTATATTCCTTGATTCTCTTGTGGTATTGGCCTTGCATGCCGTTGCTTCAACCCACTTGGAGACATAGTCAACGGCAACTGAAGACGATGGAGGAGTCTAGGCATGCGGTCTTCCGGTCGACTTCCTATGGGAGCTGAAGGACGCCAATGCTTAGTTTATTCTGCTGCAATGTAATTTTGCTTCTTTTGACCTATGGGTCACCTTTGTAATAATGTTATCGATTTAATAAAGATATCGTTCTTTTATCACAATAATTGTCATGTGTGCGTGAAAACTTGATCCTAGGCACGCATACAGATGCATTCGGTTTCGGTCATTGAAACCGGGTGTGACAATTTTCTACCCCTTTCTTATCTCTTATCTCCAAATCAAATTTTTGCAGCATCAATACCCATCGCATTAACCGAGGCTTAGACTCTTTCTTTGAAACCAAGTATCTTATAGCAGCATGATCAGTATATACAATCACCTTAGAATTTAGAATATAGGATCTAAACTTCTTGAAAGCAAATATAACAGCTAACATCTCTTTCTCAGTGGTTGTATAATTGACCTGCGCCTCATTCAAAGTTTTGCTAGCGCAATAAATAGCATGCGCTTTACCTCCCTTTCGTTGTGCAAGAACAGCTCCAACTGCATAGTCACTTGCATCACACATAAATTTAAAAGGTAGACTCCAATCAGGTGGCTGCATAATGGGTGTAGAGCATAGAGCTTCCTTTAATCTTCTGAAGGCAAAGAGTCGTTCATCGTCCATGACAAATTATGTACCTTGCTTCAACAATTCTGTCAGGGGCTTAGCAATCTTTGAATAATTCTTAATAAATCTGCGATAGAAGTTGGCATGTCCAAGAAAACTCCTCAATGTTGTAAGATCAGTAGGGGGAGGTAATTTCTCAAATGTAGATACCTTTGCTTTATCAACCTCTATCCCTCTGTTAGATATGACATGACCAAGTACTATTCCTTCTGTTACCATGAAATGGCACTTCTCCCAATTAAGAACTAAGTCGCATTCAACACACCTTTTCAAAACCTTCTCCAAATTCTCTAAGCAACTATCAAAATTAGTACCATGTACAGAGAAGTCATCCATAAATACCTCCATAATATCTTCTATGAATTAAGCGAATATTGCATTCATGCATCTTTGAAACGTGGCGGGCGCATTGCAAAGGCCAAATGGCATCCTTCTATATGCATATGTCCCAAAAGGACAAGTAAAAGTAGTTTTCTACTGATCCTCTGGTCTTACCGGTATTTGAAAGAAACCACTAAATCCATCCAAATAACAAAAGTATGAATTCTTTGCTAGCCTTTCAATCATCTCATCAATGAATGGAAGAGGATAGTGATCTTTCTTCGTCACCTTGTTCAAACTTCTGTAATCTATGCACATTCTCCATCTAGTTACAGTCCTCTGAGGGATCAACTCATTGTTCTCATTGGGCACTACTATCAACCCTCCTTTCTTGGGCACACAATGGTACTGGACTAACCCATTCACTATCAGCAACAGGATAGATCATACCTGCATTAAGCAGCTTTAGAATCTCCTTTTTAACCACTGGCTTCATTGATTCCTTCAAGCTTCGCATCCCTTCAACCACTGGTTTAACATTTTCTTCAAAGTTAATCTTGTGGGTGTAGAATGCGGGGCTGATTCCCTTGATATCATCCAATGTGTAGCCAATAGCCCTCTTATACCTTTTGAGCACAGTAAGCAACTTCTCTGTTTCTTTATTCATTAGGGCGTTGTTCACGATAACCGGATATGTTTTATTGTTCCCTAGATATTCATAGCGTAGCTCCTTCAGAAGTTCCTTCTGTTCCGCTTCTGGTGCTTCATCTGGATCCAGTTCCCCGAGAGGCTCAAAATCAGGATTTTCCTGATTGAGCCGATCGGCGCCAGCGTCGCGCCGATCGGCGCGATTCTCCTGGTTGAGCCGATCGGCGCAAGGTTCGCACTGATCGGCGCCGACAGTATGCTCATCAGTTCCATGCAAGATGTGGTCCAGTGGGTCTCCCATATCCATCCCTTTCTTCTCGTCTTCCTCTAGGTGGAATTCCTGATGGCAAGAAGGGTCTTGATGAGACGGATCGTTAAATTAAAATTACACTTCTTCACCTCCCAGGTGTAGCGTGATTTGACCTTGCCCAGCATCCAGAACAGCTTGTACTAATCTTAAGAACGGCCTCCCCAGAATGATGTCTTCAACCCCAGTTTCTTCATTACTTAGAACGAAGAAATCTACCAGTATTGTTTTCGAGCTGATCTCAACTTCAACATTTTTTATCACTCCCAGTGGTTTGGTCTTCCTTCCGTCCACCATGATGAGCTTAAGTTCAGTCCCTATCAGTTGCTGTTGAGTACCATAAGGCATGTTCATAAATGCATCATGAGTCATCAAGCTGACACGGGAACCAAAGTCACACAAAGCTTTCAGAAATTTCTTCCCTGATATCTTGCATGGTATGTATGGTTCTTCTTCTTCTTCATCAGTGACACCTACAACATACACACCGCACAATCCTTCGTAGGAGGATCGCTCAAAGCAACTGTCTAGTAATCTCTTTGCTTGTTTCACCTCTATTCCATCAAGCTCTATATCATCCTCGTAAAGCTTCCCTAAAACTCTCCCAATAATCTCTTGATCAAAAACTTCCGACTTAAGGCGATTACTCGGGAAATTGTATTCAATTCTAGCTTCAGAAGCATCTTGCAGGCTGAAGGATCTTCTCATATTGATCAACTCTTGCATAAAATCAATAGGAATCCAGTGCATTGGTTCAAATTCGTCGAGTGGTTTAGCATTCGCCAATGTCCTATCTCCCTTTGGTTTAGCAAAGTTTCCTTCAAATTCCTTCAGGTGGCTGTCCAGAATCACAGCTTCTATCTTGGTATATTCCTTGCAACTTGACGGAGTCGTTAGGGCGATCTGTTCTCCTATTGTCGTAATTGCGCCGATCGGCTCAGAGACTGTGCCAATCGGCGCACACGTCAGGTCCATAGGGGCGGGTCTGACGGGCTCTGTTTCTTTGAATTTATGCTCTGGAGTAATCATTGCTCTACTCTCGGACATAAAGATCTATTCACCCAGTGACTCTTTCTTTTGCATAATTTCTGGGCATTGCCGGCTTGGTTCTAGGTATTCTTCCTAATGCTTGTGCAATGCTTCATTCTCAGCAATTTTTCTTAACAATTCGATCCCTACCTTGGCTGTCAATCTCAAAAACCTTCCTCCAGTTGATGCATCCAAATGCATCCTCGATGCCTTGTTTATGGCCATGTAGAAGGTTTGAGCACACATATTCTCATCAATGCCGAGGTCAGGTCCTTGTTTCAACAATGTTGAAAATGTGTCCAGGCTTCCGCGAGAGATTCTTCATCTTCTTGTAAGAAGTTCACCACTTCTCTTCTCAACTTCTGCACCTCTGGCAAAGGAAAATAGCGGAGACAAAAATTTCCAACTAATTCACTCCACTTACCTTTCGCATCTCTAGATGCTGCCTTGTGCCACTCTTTGGCTTTTTCTCCCAAAGAGAATGGGAAAAGCAGCCATCTATAAAGATCCTGAGGCACTCTTTCATGATGAAATGTTTGGCAAAGTGCCTCCAAGTCTTGTAAGTGAGTATACGGGTTCTCCTCTTTTGCTCCAAAGAACTTATTTGCTTCAGCCGTGCTAATGATAACGGGGTTCAACACATACGAGGGGGCCGTGGCCTTTTCGTCTAAGGATTGAGGCACCAGCACGTCTGGAGAAGGCAAAGAAAGCTCCCTGAGCGTCGAAGAAGGTCCTGTCATACTCATCCTGAAATTTCACACAAAACATAAAAACAAAAACAACTAGAAAAGAAATAATTAGACGTTAGTAAAATATTAATAGTAAAAGAACTGGCTTGTTCCCCGGCAACGGCGTCAGAAAATGAGCTTGTTGGTCATAGTTACGCACCCACTTATATACCACAAGAGGATGGTGTACAGTTGTAGCTCTTTTTTCCCTCAGAGTATTCCAAGGTTATTGAATCCACAAGGAACAAGCGGAACTATTACTATTAAAGGGTTACTAACAGATTGCAATGGTTAGATTGGTGTGAATGGTAATAGTGAGAAAGTGGTGGATGAATGTTATTGGAGGTGTAACAGGATAATGAAGGATTCTCTCCTTAGGATTGGTTCACTAGCATGCAACCTTATTCTTATCAACTCAAGTGATGACTCTAATATTCTACAAGACATGGTGGTTTCGTTCACCCCGGCTGTCACTACAGAGGCTATTAGCTCCCCACTGGTTTCTTGCACTACGCGATGGATAGACGTGTATTGGCCTATACACTAATGAAATAGATGCGCAATTAAGTTCATCACATAGATTAAATTCATCGAGAGAGTATCAATAAGTATGAGAGTTACATGACCACATCCCCGCACCAGAGAAGAGAATATGAGACTACTCACTCATCCTTCCGCTAGACATAGCAAAGGGGTGAGAAATAGCGCTGGAATGCGCACGAGCTGATCGGTGCAAGCGTCGCGCCGATCAGTGAGACCTCCCTTCTGGTGGTTCTCGTTGGTGTTGACCGACCGTCACCGCCAATATCCTGGAACCCTATTTCTAACAGCCGCTTTGGTATGGCTGCCTTGCCGGTCGCGAGAATGTTGGCTCAACTCCTGTTGTGTCCTCCCTTATTTGGGTGAGGTGAAGATAAAGGGGACCTCGCATGGAAGGTTTCCATGTCTTAATAGGACCCATCATGTTTGTCCTCATCGACATCCGTAGGAACGAGGCCAAAGAGAGGCGCCGGGTCAGACTCCCCGCTGGTGGAGGGGTCCTTAGTCCCAAGAGGCAGCTCTAGCAACAGCCGTACGGCATGGCTGAGCTGCTCGCCTTCTTCGTTGGGGGAAAAGGCCGGCCTCATATGAGGGCATCTTTCCCTGACGATGAAGCATTACAGACACTTCACCTTGTATGTACCCGTCGAGGTGCGGGTACCGCCTTCTCCTTTGTAATAGACATCTTAAGTCGACTCTTCTTTCTCATTCCTTTTGTTTTTGAGTTGTCAAAGCTTACCTTTGTAAAAAAGGGAGAAAGACAGAGGTCTTTGTATAAGTCGACCTATGCGGTCTTGTTAGTAAGGAATAAAGAACTGTGACCCCGTTGTCGAGTCTTGTTTAGCGATGTCGACCCTCGCGTCCCCACTCGATGCGGACGGATCAGTCAAGTGGTCGTTTTGACTTTCTCGTTTTCTCCTTCTGCACCACGTTCGTGAGACGGAGGATAGAAACATGGTTGCTCAGTGAGCTACTATCGGGTTCGTTCGAGTGAGACCTCCGGTTCCCCATCGACGGGGTCCCAATGAACCAGCTGGTGGTCGATCTCATAAATCTGTCTTTCCGACTCGACTGGTTGTCGCGACCATTCGATAGATCGTGATGGCTAGCTACCTCTCTTCGGGGAGATACCAAAGGACAGGTCAGAACATGACTCAAATGCTACTCCATGATACTAATGCCCCCTGTGGGGTCTAGGTATTGGCCATTGAGTGTGCCTATCGCTTGTGCCCCTCGCTCTGTTTGGCGCTCTCGGTGGCTATCAAACCCCTTTGCGAGGCCAGCCTTAGAACCCTGGCGCCATCGGGCTATCGAGGCAGTTTCCAACCCCTTATCTCATCTTACCTGTGTCGCTCGGCCCCCGCCGGGTCGATCGACTCACCTCGTGCCCCCGCCTTGATCGGTGCTCACTGGACACCGTGGGGTCAATCGAGTCATTGCTGCAAAGAGTCGTTAGCTGAGTTTTGCCCCGCTCCCCCCCTGCCCCCCGATTTTCCTGCCCGTGGGCGCGGGGGCCCTCTCAGAAGGGTCGGGGTATGGAGACTGAAAAGGCGCCGGTAAAGGAGCTTGCCCTCTTAGGCTATGAAGGGATGGAAAAGGTCCATGGGGATCTTGGTTGATTCAAAAACGTCCCCCACCTCCCGAGATAAAAGCGGAGGAGCCATGAAACCAAGGAGCCATTTCGGGGAGGAGGGAAGTCGTGGAGTTGTGGAGGTGTTGGAAGGATTGGGGAGAACATGGGGCCATCCGGATCGCTAATTACGTGGTTGAGGAGTTAAGGCTCCTTATCTCGGGTAGGTCGTGGTGGGCCCTACGACTAGGCTGGGGCACACTTCTCGGGGGCGTCCCATCTACTTAATATCACTGCAACTCATCCTCTTCCTTTCCCGCCCTTCTTCCTCAGCGTTTGCTTTCCCCCCTATTTCTTGGTCATGCGCTTGGTTGCTCTTAGCTGCTCCACTCCCTTCGCATTCACCGTCCTTCTCAGCCCCAGTGATGGCCCAGCTAGACCGAATCACGTGGGGCCGTTCGTCCATGAAGGTGTCACAGATAGAGGGTTTGGTGGAGGACAGCCTTCTTCCCACTCTTACTGACGTGGTGGAGTGGATTGTGGTGGAGAATGAGACAGCGCCCGACTCCACGTGAGGCTATGTGGTCTCCCTCGTGTCGTTCCATGAGAAGGGCGTGGGCTTGCCGGGGAGCAAGTTCTTTCGCGGGCTGCTGCACTACTATGAGATCGAGCTGCAGCATTTGAACCCCAATAGGGTCCTCCATGTGACAACCCTACTCCAAAAAGTAGAGTATGTCGCACAGGATCATCTCGGGAGATGGTTAACGAAGTAACCATACATAGAATTCACACATGAACATTCATCATTTACAAAGATACATCACTTAGAGGAGTAATATTACAAGTTCGGAGTTCAAATTAAGCTGAGTTCAGATCTGATACATCATATAAGTCCTTAGTACATATTACATAAATTAGCGGAAGCGGTGAAACAACAAAACACGATGTTAAGTCCTACGTGAACCATGCCAGCCCTATGGCGATGGCTCACTCATCACGGTTAGGAGAACTGGGGACCCATTTGATTGTCCAGTTCTGAGGCTCCTCACCTTCTCACCCAACCTTATTACAACAATCACAATAGGTCGCTTGAGGAAAACCTGAAAAATACATCAACGCAAAGCCTGAGTATCTAACATACTCTGCAAGACTTACCCGTCAACCGGTTTACTAAAACCGACTCCTAGTATGCAGGGGGGCTGACCGGGTTTATTTGATAATTGCATAAAAAGCTCCTATTATAATTGCATAAAAAGCTCCTATTAGTTGCATATTTAAGTATGACATGGCAACCACTGAATTTGAAGGGGACAAACTTCTAATTACAAGAATGTAACTTTTAATTATCACAGTCTTAGTGTATGTCTACTTTAACATGAGCACGGCCTAGATATTGATCATATGACATCACATGCTGATGATGATATGACAATGTAATACTTAGGGTCAAATTTCAGAAAGTTCATTTTGAGCTACTTAGCTAAAGTGACCATATGCAAACTAACACTATACATAAAAATGGCACTTTAATTGCGTAACTAGTTCTAGCTCATATAGTTAATTAAGAACCAAAGTATATAACTGCAAAATGAGAATTTCTACTGTAATGTGAAGCTGAGTTATTTTCCATGGATTTTGCAGAAAACAATTTACTTCTACTTTCATTAAATATACACATGAATTAACATTTATATGAAGAAATTCCTAGTTACTTAACAAATAATTAAATTCGACAGCAAATTTGTACTTAGGTAGCTTCAAATTTTTCATGGGATTTTGCATAAGTGTACTAGTGCATAAGGAACAGGAATGCCAAGTTTCATAAATAAATTCCTAGCCAATAATTTATATAAATTCAATTACTGAAAATGAAGATTAGGCAATAATACTAAAAATATGCATAAAAATGGAAATGTGCTTTTGCAGAAAGTTTAGGGATGCTATGAAATGCGTACTGAGAAATTTTCATGAATTTACCATTTACACATAATTACTTATGAATTTATTAAGCAATTTAGGGTTCAAACTTTGATGAATTAATTAGCTTAATCTACTGAACAAACTTGGACTTTGAACTTGTTTTTCTGGTAGAGTAAGATTTTAGGAGTTGAACAAAATTGATTTCACATTTTTAGGCCTCATCCTTCTCGAGTTATTGAATTTTAAAGTTTAAATGAAGTTCACTACTATTTACAAGAATGCCATCCGCAGAAATTTGAACTACGCGCGCAGGCGCTGGGCGGCTCGCCGGCGCGTGGCCGAGGCTCGCCGGAGCGCTCGATGCGGAGCGTTGCTGTGGGGGAAAACACTCGGGACCGGCACCGCTCGGCCGTGCACACGATGGCGAGCAACCCTAGGGGGTCGCCAACCGGCGGCGGAGACCGGAGCAATGCCGGCGGCGGTGGCGGAGACGTGGGGGGGGGGGGGGGGCTTGGCGACGTCGCACGTTCTACACAGAGGTCTAGAGGGGACATGGTGGGGTCAGTGAGCTTCACCTTGGCCTGCAGACAACCGGCGTTGAGGAAGAAGGTGACGGGGATGGTCGGAGGGGGGTTCTCGTCGGTGGGGGTGGAGGATTCCGGCGCGGCGGCGCTCCGGTCTTCCCGATATCTGGCAAGGTCACTGCACGAGAGAGGGAGAGGGTCAGGGGACTGCGAGAGGGTTCCCTGGCACGCCGATTTGAGGAGAACACCGGAGAGGGGGAGTTGCCTTGATGGAGCTAAGCGCTGCGGCGGCTACGGCGGTCTGGAGCAGGGTCCAGGGCTTGATTTCGCCGGGGAGAGAGGGAGAAAGAGGTGCCGGCTCTTGGGGGGGTTCTCTGGAGTGGTGTGAGGCCAGTTGCGAGTTGAGAGAGAGAGAGAGAGAGGATTGAGGACCAAGTGAGCCGCTGCCCTTAACTGACGATCGGCGGCAGAGAGAAAGGGAGAGAGGGAGCGGGCGAGCTATCGGCAGGGGAGTGGAGGAATGGAGCGCTGCCTTCAAGTTCCGCCCGGTGGCACAGTAGGGTTGGGCGAAGCAGTGCCCGGCGTGGGGCTGCAGTGGTCGTCCTGGTGCTCCAGTGAACGACGGTGGTGTGTAGGGCGGCGTCGGTGTCGTGTGGAGATTGGCCAGAGGAGAAGAAAGGGGGAAGGGACGGTTGACCCGGCTTGACTTGAACCATAACTCCGGTTTAGGCAATTTCGCCATGTTTCCTTGCTCCAAACTTGACACCAATTTTTGTGTGGGCTCAGGAGAATATGTGCTCCAACTTTTCTTTTGTGTGCACCAGCTAAATTTTCTTTTATAAATTATGAAAATTCCAAACTCGAAATACACTTTTCTAACTTTGGGGGAATTTTTAAGGGTATCAATTGGCCACCAAAAATTCTGGTAAAAATACCAAAATTCTCTTTTATTTCGGCCATTCAGAATATGGAAAAATATTGGAGCACTTCCATGGGTTTTGGTAATGTTTGTGAATGATTCATATTTGAATAATCAAGGAATTAATTAAATAGGTTTCCTTCTTTTATTCTTTGGCTCATGGATTAATTATACTTTTGCTTAGCCCTTAATTGATGTTAGGTTTAGTTAAATTCATTTTGTGACATGGGATGTCACAGCACACCCCCCTTAAGGAAATCTCGTCCCGAGATTTGCAAAAGAACAAATAAGAGGGAGGGATGCGGATGGTTACCGGTTTTGTGAGGCCAAGAATTCCAGAAAGTTAGCCTTCAGAAACTCCTCTTGTTCCCATGTGGTTTCCTCTTAAGTATGGTTACTCCATTGCACCTTGTAGAAGGTGATAGTGCGGCTGCGGGTTACTCGGTCCTTTTGATCGATAATTCGGACGGGGTATTCGGGGTAGGAGAGATCTTCTTCCAATTGCTCGGTGTCGGAGATAACCACATCGATCGAAGGCTTCAGACATATCTTGAGTTGGGAGACATGGAAGACGTTGTGCACCCGCTCAAGATTTTCCGGTACCTGCAACCGATAAGCGACGATGCTATGCCTTTCCATGATCGGAAAAGCCTGATATAGCGGGGTGCTAATTTCCCTTTGATTCCAAAACGAGATACACCTTTGTTGGGAGAAACCCGAAGATAGACATGATCTCCCTTTTCGAACTCCAATGGACGTCTCCTTTTATTAGAGTAACTTATTTGGCGGGATTGTGCGGCCTTCATTTTAGCTTGGATTTGCCGCACCTTCTCTTCAGCTTGCGTGACCAGATCGGGACCAAAAGTAATTCTTTCTCCCAACTCTGACCAATTCAGTGGGGTTCGACACGAGTGACCATACAAAGCTCCGAATGGCGACATTCCCAAACTTTCTTGATAACTATTGTTGTAGGAGAATTTAGCGAACGAGAGACAAGATTCCCAATTTCCACGATTGTCTAGAACACAAGCTCTTAATAAATCTTCCAAATATTTATTTAGTCTCTTGGTTTGTCCATCGGTTTGCGGATGATAAGCGGAACTGCGGATGAGAGTGGTGCCAAGACAAGCGTGCAATTGCTCCCAAAAACGAGCAATAAATTGGGGGCCTCGATCGGAGATGATCGTCTTGGGCACACCGTGCAAACATAGAATTCAGACAATGTAGAGCTCGGCATATTACTTAGTAGAGTAGGTTGTATGGACGGGGATAAAATGAGCAGACTTGGTCAACCTATCCACGATAACCCATATGGAATCGTGCTTCTTGGGTGTGAGGGGTAATCCAACGATGAAATCCATAGCAATGTCTTCCCATTTCTAAGCGGGGATTTTCAATGGGTGTAAAAGACCGGCTGTCCTCAAGTGATCGGCCTTCACACGTTGGCAAGTGCCGCATTCGGAGACATAACGAGCAACTTCTCGTTTCATACATGTGCACCAAAACTTTTCTCTTAACCCGCGATACATTTTGTTGCTGCCGGGGTGTATGGAGTATTTGGACAAGTGAGCCTCATCCAAAATTTTCTTTCTTAACTCCTCATTCTTCGGAACAACAAGGCGATTGTTGAACCAAAGTACTCCATCTTTGTCTTGTCGGAAACATGTAGCTTCTTCCTTCCTGATTTTCTGGCGGATATACTCCATTCCCTTGTCCTGCTTCTGGGCTTCCACGATTTCTTCCCGAAGGGTAGGAATGAGAGCTAAATTATACAAGGATCCATGTGGAATGACACGAAGACTTGGTTCGCTCGGATCTGAAATCAGGCGGGCTTCCATAGAGCAAACAATTGTGTGATTGCATTGGCCCCTTCGACTCAAGGCGTCGGCAACCACGTTTGCTTTCCCGGGGTGATAATGAATTTCCAACTCATAATCCTTGATCAGTTTTAACCATCTACGTTGCTGCATATTCAGTTCTTGTTGAGTGATGATGTATTTGAGACTTTTGTGGTCGGTGTAGAGGTTAACAAGATTACCGAGCAAGTAGTGACGCCAAGTTTTCAAGGCTAGAACAACGGAGGCCAATTCTAAGTCATGGGTGGGATAATTTTGCTTGTGCTTCCGGAGCTGTCGTGAGGCATAGGCAATGACACGACCTTCTTGCATAAGCACACAACCCAATCCGGTGCCGGAGGCATCCCAATAAACATCGAATGGTTTGGTGATGTCGGGTTGAGCTAAAACCAGAGCAGTTGTCAGATGTTTCTTGAGCGACTGAAAAGCTTCTTCACATGCACTACTCCACTTAAACTTAGAATCTTTTTCCAGCAGCTTGGTCATAGGTTTGGCAATACTTGAGAAGTTCAGAATGAATTTCCGATAATAACCGGCAAGACCAAGGAAACTGCGAATTTGTCTGACCGATTTTGGAGCCTTCCAAATTCCGCACATCCTCTACTTTGCTAGGGTCCACGTCTACTCATTCCGCTGATATGACGTGACCCAAGAACGGAACTTGCTTTAGCCAAAATTCAGATTTGCTAAATTTGGCGTAGAGTTGATGATCTCGGAGTCGTTGTAGAACGATGCGGAGATGTTCGGTGTGCTCTTCTTCAGACATGGAGTAGATCAGAATGTCATCGATGAATACCACTACAAACTGATCCAACTCGGGCATAAACAAGGAGTTCATCAAATACATGAAGTGGGCTGGAGCATTGGTGAGACCGAAAGACATGACAAGATATTCGAAAAGACCGTATCGAGTGGAGAAAGCTGTTTTTGAAATATCTTCGGCTCGGATTTGATGAGGACATCACTCCTAAGGATACATGCAACACTCCTCCAATTTTGGACTTGCAAGGTCCAATGACTAGAGCTCGTGCACGACGACTAAATTTAGAGGTGAGCTCGTTCCTACGTTCTTTATTATATGTCACTTTTGAGAATGGTTTGCTACCTAATGATTATATTGTAATTAGGAATCATGGAGAGGACCAGGAGATGATGGGAGAAGGTGCTGTGTCACCTGTTTTTGGCCTTTGGGCTCGGTGCTGTGTCGCCTGTTTTTGGCCTTTGGGCTTTGTATCTAGTTGAGCCCAAGTAGGGGTGCGTCCAGAGGGTCTTGCACGATCCTAGGGTCTTCATATACAGCCGCCACCGCACCATTAGGGTTCGGATTTTGCTTAGATTATTCTGTTCATAACAGTTTCGCCGTCATCACGGTTTGTGAGACCCCGACTTCATGAGATTCATAATACATCTGCAATTGTGTTGCTTTCTTCTTTGTTCTTGCTTGTGTTCTTGATTCGCAGGCAGGGATTAGCCTTCTCGGCGAGGTCAATCGTTTTAGGACGGTTGATAACCAGAGGAGACGTCGTGCTGCGATTGCGGGGTTTAGAACGTGCTGTTCTGAAGCCGGATCGATTTGTGTGTCGCCTCCGACTAAATCAACGTATCCAGAACCTTTCGGAAGATCGGGAACCCTTGTCCACATCAAGTGGTAATCAGAGCTTCAGGTGCACCGTCAGGTTCATACTACCCTTAGTTAATTTTGTTTTGTGTTCATCCTATCGTCCACAGAAAAGCCAAAAAATTTTTCCCTCCGCCCATAACCACGTGTTTAGCCTTTGCATATTTCAATTTCAAAGTCCGTAGTGTTGAGTTTGTGTCCTAGTTCTTGTTTAGTCGCTGGTTTAGTTTGTGTTTTTGTCGTCAGTAGTGTTTCCCTTGCAACCCTAGCCGCCATCCCCTTCACCATCCTCTGCTTTGTTGGCTTTTTGTGCTAGGGTTGATTGATCGACACACCTAGCCTAGTCCCGCCCTAATCCCACCCTGAACACACCATCAACACCTCGGACCAATCCCCACAAATTCCACTTTCCGCTACATCCACGCCGCCAAAAAAAAAAACCTTACCCGATCCTACCCGACTCGGGTTTTCTGGAAAATCGACTCCGACCCTCCTTCGGTAAAACGGGCATAACTTTTCGCTCAGTTGTCCTTTTTAGCTGAAATTTTTACAGGAGATTCTTGACTCAAAGTTGGGCATACCCACACTAGGATCCGCCTTGTGTGCCCTCGTCAAAAAATTCAAAAAAAATCGGGAAGATAAAGAAAAAATTGATTTATGTTTAAACCCGACATTTTCTGCAACTTCAAGATTTTCTGTAGGCCACATCCTACCTCTAATTGAGCTGAAATTTTTTGTGGATTCTCCTCCATTGTTAGTGAGTAGGAGAAAAATATCAAAAAAATAAAATAAAAAAAAGAAATTTGGGATTTCTACTAGTGCTACATCTAGCCCCCTGAAATTTCTGGATTTGGCTGTTTTGCACTTAACCCCCTGTTATCGCCTATTGTGCCTTTGTCTCCTTGTTTCTACTTTGTTATCACTACTGTTATAGGACATACTTAGACCAGCAACTAGGGACAAGTTACTTGGGCACTTATTCAGCTTTACTATCTGTTTTTGATTTGTGTACCACTCACATATATATATTTGGCCTTCCTAGCTCTACATATTTCTTCTGGACAGCACACAGGTTATTTTTTGACCCTTGCAATCGTGGAACATATCTCTCTGGTATCCTTTGCTTTGCTTTTCAGAACTTTGTAAGAGCTTTGTAAGGAGTCTCCTTTTGTTGTGTTGAGAGGCACCACTGCTTAGCTGTTTTGTAGGGATAATCTTCACTATTTGTTTCCTGTTTTGGTGTTTGTGATGGCAGAAAGTGACGACGGAGAGATGGCTTCACCCTCACAATTTGCTGAGTGCGTGAGCCAAGAGCAGCTCCAGAAGGCTTTGAAGGCTGCTCAGAGTGATTTGGCAGAGACGATCACCAGAGCCGTTACTGATGCGGTCAGCAAGCTTCACATTGGAGAAAGCATCGAGCTGTTAGAGAAGCGGGTCTCTAAGTTAACTGATCAGGTTGTCGCATTGGAGACCATTCCTAAAACCAACAATACGAACACCAATAACAACAACAACGATGTTGAAGACGTCCATGATGAAGATACGGTGTGTAAGGCTGATGGCACCGTGGATAGGTCAGCTACAAGGACCGCACGATTACGACATCGTTTGCAACATAATACTCAAGGTATGGGTGGTTTCCATAACTACAACCGTCGTCCACACGGTAACTATGCTCCAGATGACCCGTATGCTAAAATTAAGTTTTCAATTCCTTCGTTTTCGGGTCAGTATGATGGTGATGTTTATCTTGATTGGGAGATGACTGTAGAACAAAAATTTAATGCCCACCTTGTTCCCGAACAACATAGAGTTAGACAAGCTACTAGTGAGTTTAAGGACTTTGCTATTGTTTGGTGGAGTGGTCTAGCTGCTGAAACTGATTTGCCTACTACTTGGGAAGAACTTAAGGTAGCAATGCGTGATCGTTTTGTTCCCTCTTCTTTTCATAGAGAGATTCGTAATAAACTGCAACGTTTAGACCAAGGAGATAAAACTGTTCAGGAGTATTTTAGTGAGCTTCAGAAGGGTTTGATTCGTTGTGCTGTAGTTGAAAAAGTAGAGGATCAGATTTGTCACTTTTATTCTGGTTTAAGAAAAGAAATTCAGGACATCCTTGATTACAAAGAATATTATACCCTCAACCAGTGTTTCCAGTATGCTATGCTTGCAGAGAAAGAATCACGGGGACTTTTCCAGGCTTTTGAGGAGTACAGCAAGTCAAGGAACTCCTACCCCCCACGCTCGACGGGGACTTCGGGGCTGCCCAGGCCATCTTTCTGGCCGCCCCCACTAGCAGCTACCAAGGGAACCAGTGTTGTTTCTACAGCCCCAAGATCAGCCCCTGCACCTTCTACGCGCTCAGGTAAACTTTCTGTGCAGGTACCAGCTAGTAGTGCCTCCTCTGTTGCTTCGACAGGGCGCACTACAGGGATTCAGAAAGATTGTCCAGGTAGACGGGAATATGTGGCGACAGACGATGACGGTTACATGAGCACCTCCGATATGGAGGATGAGGAGGAGGACATCGCTGCCACCGGCAGTGACCTCGTCCTTGGAGGCGGAGACACCACAGGATACATGAACATTATTGTTCAACGTGTACTTAGCACACAAGTTCATCAGCCCGAGACGATGCAGCGCCACAACTTGTTCCAGATTTTCTTCGTCATCAAGAACCGCCGAGCACGTGTCATCATTGATGGAGGGAGCTGCAATAACTTGGTGAGTTCTGATGTGGTCACCAAGCTTGCTTTAACCACACGTCCACATCCACATCCGTACTACATTCAGTGGTTAAATGACTCTGGTAAAGCTAAGGTAATACAAACTTGTAGAGTTCCTTTTTCCATTGGTTCTTATGTGGATTCTGTTGATTGTGATGTCGTACCCATGCAAGCATGTTCACTTTTATTGGGTAGACCTTGGGAATTTGATAATGATGCTGTACGCCATGGTAGAAGTAATAAGTACAGTTTTATGCATAAAGGAACTAAAATTACTTTGTTACCAATGACCCCTACTGAAATTGTACAAGCTGATTTAGAAAGAGCTGCTAGTTTGAAAAATAAAGGTCCTGAAATTCAACAACCTGTTAATTCTAATTCTACACCTAGTAATGTTAATGATTCTTCAAGTTCTAAGGGTGCTGGAATTAAATTACAAGGTCGTTCATGTCTTGCAACAAAATTTGAGCTTGCTGAAATTTCTGATAATGATGATATTTGCTGTGCTTTGATATGCAAAGAAGCTTTGTTTTCGCTTGATGATATTGCTTCTAGTGCTGTGTCTCCTGCTGTCATTAACCTTTTGCAGGAGTATGAGGATGTTTTTCCAGCTGAGATACCCCCGGGATTGCCACCTTTGAGAGGGATTGAGCATCAAATTGATTTGATTCTAGGTGCTACTTTGCCAAACCGTGCTGCTTATAGGACCAACCCTGAGGAGACTAAGGAGATACAACGACAAGTTCAAGACCTTTTGGATCGTGGGTATGTTCGTCAATCACTTAGTCCTTGTGCTGTTCCTGTACTTTTGGTTCCTAAGAAAGATGCTACTTGGCGTATGTGTGTAGATTGTAGAGCCATTAATAATATTACTATTAGGTATCGTCATCCTATTCCTAGGTTAGACGACATGCTTGATGAGTTATCTGGTGCTATAATTTTCACTAAAATTGATTTGCGTAGTGGCTACCATCAAATTAGAATGAAACTTGGAGACGAATGGAAAACAGCTTTCAAAACCAAATTTGGATTATATGAGTGGTTAGTAATGCCTTTTGGGTTAACTAATGCACCTAGTACTTTCATGTGCTTGATGAATGAGGTTTTAAGAGCTTTCATTGGCAAATTTGTGGTAGTTTACTTTGATGATATCTTGATTTATAGCAAATCTATGGATGAACATATGAATCATTTGCGTGCTGTTTTTGATGCTTTACGAGATGCACGTTTATTTGGTAACCTTGAGAAGTGCATCTTTTGCACGGATTGAGTCTCTTTTCTTGGCTATGTTGTGACTCCACAGGGAATTGAGGTGAATGAGGCGAAGATTGAAGCCATAAAGAGCTGGCCTGTACCAAAAACTATCACACAGGTGAGGAGTTTTCTTGGTCTTGCAGGTTTCTACCGCTGCTTTGTCAAAGATTTCAGCACCATTGCTGCACCTTTGCATGAGTTGACAAAGAAGGGCATTGATTTCCATTGGGGTAAGGTACATCATGACTCTTTTGATGCTTTGAAGGATAAACTTACACATGCACCATTGCTGCAATTACCTAATTTTGATAAGATTTTTGAGCTTGAATGTGATGCTAGTGGTATAGGTATTGGTGGTGTTTTGATGCAAGATAGTAAACCTATTGCATACTTTAGTGAAAAAAATTACTGGACCTATTTTGAATTACTCCACGTATGATAAGGAATTGTATGCACTTGTACGTTGTTTAGAGACGTGGCGTCATTATTTGTTGGCCAAAGAATTTGTTATTCATTCTGATATGAATCACTTAAGTATATTCGTTCTCAATGTAATTTGAACCGTAGACATGCTAAATGGATTGAGTTTATTGAGTCTTTTCCTTACATTATTAAACATAAGAAAGGGAAGGATAATGTGATCGCTGATGCTTTATCTAGGCGCTATACTTTATTGTCTCAACTTGATTGTAGAATTTTTGGACTTGAGGCAATTAAAGAACAATATGCTGCTGATGTTGATTTTAAGGATGTATTGCTGCATTGTAAAGAAGGTCGTGCATGGAATAAATTTGTGTTGAATGATGGATTCTTGTTTAGAGCTAATCGCCTATGCATTCCAGTTGGTTCCGTTCGTCTTTTTTTGTTACAGGAGGCGCATGGAGGTGGATTGATGGGTCATTTTGGTGCCAAGAAGACGGAGGATATTTTGGCCACACACTTCTTTTGGCCAAGGATGAGGAAAGATGTTGAGCGCTTTATTGCTCGCTGCACTACATGTCAAAAAGCTAAGTCTCGCTTGAATCCACATGGTTTATATATGCCACTTCCTGTTCCTTCTATTCCTTGGGCGGATATTTCTATGGACTTTGTTTTAGGACTGCCTAGGACTAAGAGGGGGAGTGATAGTATTTTTGTTGTTGTGGATAGATTTTCTAAGATGGCACACTTTATACCATGTCATAAGACTAATGATGCTAGTTATATTGCTGATCTCTTCTTCAAAGAAATTATTCGTTTGCATGGTATGCCTTCTACTATTGTTTCAGATCGTGATGCAAAATTCTTGAGTCACTTTTGGCGCACGCTTTGGAATAAGTTGGGTACAAAGTTGTTGTTTTCTACAACTTGTCACCCACAAACTGATGGACAAACTGAGGTGGTGAACCGCACTTTGGGTACTATGTTGAGAGCTATTTTGAAGAAAAATTTGAAGCAATGGGAAGAATGTTTGCCTCATGTTGAGTTTGCATATAATCGGGCAACACATTCTACTACCAAGGTAAGTCCTTTCAAAGTAGTGTATGGTTTTGATCCCCGTACTCCACTTGATATACTTCCTCTACCTATTCATGATAGAGTTCATGTTGATGCTAAGGAACGTGCTGAATTTATTTTAAAAATGCATGAGACCACTAGATTTAGCACTGAAAAGATGAATGACAAGTATAAAATTGCTGGTAGTAAAGGTAGAAAAGAAGTAAAACTTGATGTAGGAGATTTAGTATGGTTACACTTGAGAAAAGATAGATTTCCAGATTTGAGAAAGTCTAAATTAATGCCTAGAGCTGATGGTCCTTTCAAAATAATTGAGAAGATTAATGATAATGCATACAAACTTGAGTTGCCTCCCGAGTTCGGGGTTAGTCCTACTTTTAACATTTCAGATTTGAAACAATACTTGGGGGAAGAGAATGAGCTTGAGTCGAGGACGACTCTACTTCAAGAGGGGGAGAATGATGAGGACATCACTCCTAAGGATACATGCAACACTCCTCCAATTTTGGACTTGCAAGGTCCAATGACTAGAGCTCGTGCACGACGACTAAATTTAGAGGTGAGCTCGTTCCTACGTTCTTCATTATATGTCACTTTTGAGAATGGTTTGCTACCTAATAATTGTATTGTAATTAGGAACCATGGAGAGGACCAGGAGATGATGGGAGAAGGACTTGGAGACGTGGAGGACCAGCAAGGACGTGGAAGCCAAGGTGGAGGCCCAACCAAAACCGACTTCGAGTCTGTTTCGGGGCTCAGGACCAGTCTGCACTAGAACGGATGCCCAAGACGCATACGGACTCGGATTTGGACGTTCTACATATGCACGGAAAGATAAGAAGAATACCTTTCCAATGCCGCCGGTCTCATATCAAAATTCATCCGGAGTCATCAGAAATCGTCGAAACAAGAGAGAGTCCAGAATCTGTTTCGGTGCTGTGTCGCCTGTTTTTGGCCTTTGAGCTTTGTATCTAGTTGAGCCCAAGTAGGGGTGCGTCCAGAGGGTCTTGCACGACCCTAGGGTCTTCATATACAGCCGCCACCGCACCATTTGGGTTCGGGTTTTTCTTAGATTATTCTGTTCATAACAGTTTCGCCGTCATCATGGTTTGTGAGACCCCAACTTCGTGAGATTCATAATACATCTGCAATTGTGGTTCTTTCTTCTTTGTTCTTGCTTGTGCTCTTGATTCGCAGGCAGGGATTAGCCTTCTCGGCGAGGTCAATCATTTTAGGACGGTTGATAACCAGAGGAGACGTCGTGCTGCGATTGCGGGGTTTAGAACGTGCTGTTCTGAAGCCGGATCGATTTGTGTGTCGCCTCCGACCAAATCAACGTATCCAGAACCTTTCGGAAGATCGGGAACCCTTGTCCACATCAGGATTTTTATTTGATGATAACCATATCGGAGATCAATCTTGGAGAAGACTTTAGCACCTACTAGCTAATCATAGAGGATATCAATTTGAGGTAGAGGATACTTGTTCTTGATGGTTACAATGTTTAACGGCCTATAGTCGACACATAGGCGTAGGGTCTTGGCTTTCTTCTTCACAAAGAGAGCGGGACAGCCCCAGGGAGATGAACTTGGTCGGATATAACCCTCGTCCATAAGCTCTTGTAACTGGTCTTTCAACTCCGCTAACTCATTAGGAGCCATTTTGTACGGCCTACGAGAGATAGGCGCTGTACCAGGTATGAGTTCAATCTTAAACTCAACATCCCTGTCCGGAGGCATGCCCGGCAAATTGTCTGGAAAGACGTCGGGAAAATCACAGACCACTGGAATATTTGATAGCTCTTTTCCTTCCACATGACATACTTGAGAAGTGGACGACTTGGGATATGGCAATCGGAGAATAGAAGGGCCGTGTAAGGGTGAGTTCAAATGGATTTCCCGGTCCTCAAGGTGCAATACAGCTTTGTGACTAGTCATCCATTTCATACCAAGAATTATGTCGATGCTTTGGCCATCTAAGATGATTAGGGAAGTGGGGTATATGTTGTTGGCTAGCTTAAGTGGCACTTTCCTTAACTCAAGATGAGCCCTTATTTCTCCACCGGGAGACGTGATAACGTACGGGGTTCCCATAGTGGTGGGGGTAATTTTTAGATGATTTGCACATGCTTGACTAATGAAATCATGCGTTTCTCCCGAATCAAAAAGAACCATGGCAGCATGTTGGTTGATCGAGAACATACCCGCGAGAACGGGTTCTCAGCTTGGGTCTCTTCGACCGTGGTATAGTTGACTCAGCCATTCTTGTGCGTGGGAGTGGAAGGCCGGGGACGACTTCCATTGCTGCCATTGTTGTTGTTGCCGCTGTTGTTGTTATTGTTGTTGTTGTTCCCGGAAGTGTTGGAGTTGGCGTTGTTGGTCGGGTTGCGCTTCGGAAACCGACACTCCTTAGCAAAGTGACGGTGCGGCCACAATTGTAGCACGACTATGAGGAGTTGGTCTTCACCACTTGGTTGTTCTGCTGCGGTGGGCGAGAACCAGAGGACTGCTGCTGGTTTCCCCCATGGAATCGAGAGTGCTGCTGTGAGAACGACGGGCGAGGTCCTCCTCCCGATGGTACCGCAGCCCAGAATTTCTGTCCGGTCAGGGAGGTGATTGCTAGCTTGTATTTGGGCGGTGCGGAGCCGGATGAACTCCCCATAGCGCGTTTCCTCTTCTTGTCCTCTTGGTTGGCGCGGATGGCGTCTTCTTGCACAATAGCGGCTCTCATCAGGTCATTGAATGTGCTGGCAGTGACTTGCGCCAATCGGTCTTGTAGCTTCGGGGTAAGTCCCGAACGAAAGCAGTCTTTCTTTTCCTCGTCCGTATCAGCGTGATACGACATGTACTAGGCCAGGTAGTTGAACTTCCGTGCATACTCTTGCATGGTTCCGGAGCCTTGCTTCATGTTGAGGAACTCTTGCAACTTGCGCTTCATGAGTCTAGCGAGTATGTGGTGTGCACGGAAAGCGGTGCAGAACTCCGCCCAAGTGACTTGGTGACCCGCGGCGAGAGCGGTGGTGAAGCTGGCCCACCAAGCACTTGCGGACCCACGGAGCTGCTGCATGGCAAAGAGGGGCTTCTGCTGCTCGGTGCAGTGGAGGAGGGCGAACTTTGACTCCAGAGTGCGAATGAAGTTGTCCGCTTCCAGAGGATCACCGGCTTCTCCGAAGGTGGGCGGGTGAGTCGCCCAGAAGTCAGCGTAAGAGGATTCCCGCTGCTGCTGTGGCGGTGGTCTGTGAGCTCCTTGACGGTTCATGTTCTCCATGAACATGCGGAACATCTTGTTCTGATTGTGGATGAGCTGCTCCATAGCCGTCAGAGGTGGCGCGTTGGGCAGCTGCCCATTTCCGCCAACGTTCGAGGTGCTGGGAGCGTCACCGACATTCTCCCCACCACAGCGAGTTTGCACCATCTGACACATGAACAAATGTGTTAGCCCGATCATCACATGAGACAATATGATAACAAGGCTACAATAGGGTGACGAAATAAAATTTCAGATTGCTCAAAATGAAATGCTTGACAATTAAATGGTGCGGACATAAGAGATAACTTAAATTCCATAATTTCCAACACCATAAGCAACATGCTTATGATAAAACCATAGATACATGTGATGCAACTTTTGATACATAGCAAGTCTTTGGTTACATCACTCGGAACACTACACCATATGATCTCGAGGAGCTTACGTTACAACTTAGCTTAGCATTACTACACCATGTACACACGACTACGATGTCTCACGAGATTTCGCCCTATGTACATAAGGCTACTCGGTCACCCGGCGTGGCTGTCACCATCGGACTCCATGTCCATAGCAGCTGGTCCCGTGGGTGCTTCGAAGTCGGTGCCGGAATCACCGTTCTCACTCAGATCCGCGTCATCAGGAAAAATCACCGCGAGTGGAACGGGTGGCTGATTGTTGAGTATGGCATTCAACTGGCCATTCGCAGCTTGGAGGTGCCCGATGAGCTGCTCTTGCTGCGCGATAACGGCGTGAGCGTCGTTAAGGTTTCCTTCCATCACATCCCGCGCATCTTGAGCTTCTTCGCGCTGGGCCTGCAGCTTGCTTTGCTCCTCCAAGAGAGCGGTAACCTGACCATGGAGAGAGTAAATCTCCTCCTGGGCAGTGGTGAGCTGGACGTTGTGTTGGTGCAGCTGCTCCTACAACACGTCGCTTGCATCATCCTCGATGATGAGCTGAGCATCATGGAGCTGCTCGAAAAGGTCGGCCCGCTCCAACTCGCTAGTGTGCAGCTTGTCCACAAGGGCTGCAACCTTAGTGTCACGCTCCGTGAGCTGGGCATCACGGCCAACAAGCATGGACTGCAGCGCCTCGCGCTCTCGCTCCAACTCGAGGATGCGAGTGGCAAGGTACTCGGGGTCCATCATGCGCTTGCCATCATCCATCTGCCGGAATAAAGTTTTGCAGGAGTGAGTCAAAACTCAATATTCCACTAAGCACACATGCTCAAAATAGCATAAGGAATGATTGGTAAAAGAAAAGACACGAGGTCCCTGATCCGTTCAACGACCGGTAATGACGGGTTTCTGCGGTCAACGGAGTGAACCGCAGTAACGGGCAAAAACACTTAGTTTCTGCACAATATTAAAATTTTTGTGTTTTCCAAATGTTGAGAATTTCATCATATTTTCAATGCATACTCACACATATCCATCCAATAAAGTCTCTGGGAGTTATGATCATCCAAAGACAGGGGACAAAAATGAGATAGTTTTTGACTTTCACGAAAAGGTTACTGTTTTTGCAAATTTCGACCCAGTTCCAGATTTTTCTAAGGCAAACTTCCTAAACCAAACTTGTAGAGAAAAACATCAGCTTTCCAACGAGTTACTCCCCTCCATTGAATGAAAATTAAGGAAGTTATGCTTGTTTTAGTGAGACTGACTTTTCTGGTAAGGTGGGACACTTACCGGTTAGGTTCAAATTTCTGGTTTAGGTGCCGAAAGGGTTCAATTTCATCCAAAACTTGATCATTTTACATGTCCACAGTATCAATGACATTTTTACAGGTTTTGGTAAAGTTGAATGCATATGGTGTGCATGGATGCCAATGCTCAATATGACGGTTCCCTACATCCTCACAAAAAGCAAAAACTTGACTGATTATATAACTCGATCCATCCGGTGGCACACACACCTCTCACACGTTTGTCTAACGAACTACACGTGGTTAGTGAACCTGCAAGAGATTCATTTCCGAAACAATACATCAAATTCAAAAGAAACAATCCAAAAGAAAGTCCGTGACCACCTCGCCTCGCACGGGAGCTCTCGAATAAGAGTGTATTCGAGTCACACCAGTTTAATAATTCCTATCTAAGCACAACAAATCCATGACCACCTCGCCTCGCATGGGAGCTCTCGAATAAGAGTGTATTCGAGTCACACACATACCTTCATTGACGAATCCGTAGTTGCAAGTAATTTAAACAAACATAACCCAGGGTTAGCTTTGCCACCTAAAAGACTCTTACATGGGCACTACTAGTTCGTACCTCACCGTAAGGCGTAGAAACGGCTTGTTTACGTTTTAAAATGCTCATTTGTGTGTAGCTTATCCCAAGACGGCTCTGATACCATCTGTGACAACCCTACTCCAAAAAGTAGAGTATGTCGCGCAGGATCGTCTCGGGAGATGGTTAACGAAGTAACCATACATAGCATTCACACATGAACATTCATCATTTACAAAGATACATCACTTAGAGGAGTAATATTACAAGTTCGGAGTTCAAATTAAGCTGAGTTCAGATCTGATACATCATATAAGTCCTTAGTACATATTACATAATTTAGCGGAAGCGGTGAAACAACAAAACACGATGTTAAGTCCTACGTGAACCATGCCAGCCCTATGGCGATGGCTCACTCATCACGGTTAGGAGAACTGGGGATCCATTTGATGGTCCAGTTCTGAGGCTCCTCACCTTCTCACCCAACCTTATTACAACAATCACAATAGGTCGCTTGAGGAAAACCTGAAAAATACATCAACGCAAAGCCTGAGTATCTAACATACTCCGCAAGACTTACCCGTCAACCGGTTTACTAAAACCGACTCCTAGTATGCAGGGGGGCTGACCGGGTTTATTTGATAATTGCATAAAAAGCTCCTATTAGTTCTATGCTGCACTTTCAATTTCCTTAAACATGATTTTACTTTGCTTAATGTAGACAACAGCTACAGTGAGTCTAGCTAGCCGCTAAGACATGAACATAAGTGAAGATCATTACATCATAGCAATATGTATCCATAGCATAAGTAAATTTCAGAAATTTAACCACAACTTTACTACTTCACATATCATTGCCGCTGCTCAAACAAGAGGTACTCATAACCACGAGGGACGGCAATTCGAATTGATTTACATCCTGCAGGGAAAACCCAAATACACGACATACGCATCACTTAAGAACACGTATAACCACTGTTCACTAGATTGCTATAAAGTCGATCCAGCGCCATTGATCCCGAGTACACGTCCTCCCCGTGATACATCACTTCGTGTTCGAGGCTTAATCCATGCACTCTCCAGCGGTCCTCAAACCCGTGCAACCACCGTGCTGTTCACATCACCTCTGGATCGATGAGTATGGCCGTCCAACAATACGGCGCCCAAGTTAATAGGTTTACCAATTCCCATATTAAAGGTATGCACTTGCTATGGTTCAATACTTGTTCGCGGAGTTGCAACGATAGGTGCTCCATTTTTATCAAGTTCATCAACCAATTGAACCATAGTTAAATCTCTAACCTACCATTGACTCCACTAGTTTAAGCATAGCATTTGCTAACGGAAAAGCTTACTAACATACTAATCATAGGTCATTGCTGGAGTATGCAAGTGTGTTTCATCCCAAGTCCTACACTTAATGCACAATACAATATTCCTACTTTTGATAAAGGAAAAAGGACTCGAATGATAAAATGGGTTATGCACCGGGGCTTGCCTTGTGTGTGATCGTAGTTAGTGTCTTCACCAAAGTGCACTTCAGCTCCTTGCGGGTCCGGTGTGATCTCCTCGGTCTCGATCCCTATATGGAATGGACATGCATCAATGCTAAGGAATACACAAGGTTTCATGGAGTTTTCTTAATTAAAGATGGAATGCATGGCATGAAGATTCATGGTACTTCCTCAACAAATAAATTAATGAACTAATCACTCATTCATGAATATGGTTGCATATTTAAGTATGACATGGTAACCACTGAATTTGAAGGGGACAAACTTCTAATTACAAGAATGTAACTTTTAATTATCACAGTCTTAGTGTATGTCTACTTTAACATGAGCATGGCCTAGATATTGATCATATGACATCACATGCTGATGATGATATGACAATGTAATACTTAGGGTCAAATTTCAGAAAGTTCATTTTGAGCCACTTAGCTAAAGTGACCATATGCAAACTAACACTATACATAAAAATGGCACTTTAATTGTGTAACTAGCTCTAGCTCATATAGTTAATTAAGAACCAAAGTATATAACTGCAAAATGAGAATTTCTACTATAATGTGAAGCTGAGTTATTTTCCATGGATTTTGCAGAAAACAATTTACTTCTACTTTCATTAAATATACACATGAATTAACATTTATATGAAGAAATTCCTAGTTACTTAACAAATAATCAATTCGACAGCAAATTTGTACTTAGGTAGATTCAAAATTTTCATGGGATTTTGCATAAGTGTACTAGTGCATAAGGAACAGGAATGCCAAATTTCATGAATAAATTCCTAGCCAATAATTTATATAAATTGAATTACTGAAAATGAAGATTATGCAATAATACTAAAAATATGCATAAAAAAGGAAATGTGCTTTTGCAAAAAGTTTAGGGATGCCATGAAATGCTTACTGAGCAAGTTTCATGAATTTACCATTTACACATAATTACTTAGGAATTTATTAAGCAATTTAGGGTTCAAACTTTGATGAATTAATTAACTTAATCTACTGAACAAACTTGGACTTGAACTTGTTTTTCTGGTAGAGTAAGATTTTAGGAGTTGAACAAAATTGATTTCACATTTTTAGGCCTTATCCTTCTCGAGTTATTGAATTTTAAAATTTAAGTGAAGTTCACTACTATTTACAAGAATGCCATCCGCAGAAATTTGAACTACGCGCGTTGCTGTGGGGGAAAACACTCGGGACCGGCACTGCTCGGCCGTGCACATGACAGCGAGCAACCCTAGGGGGTCGCCGACTGGCGGCGGTGACCGGAGCAATGCCAGCGGCGCCGGCGGAGACAGGGGGGGCTTCGGCGACGTCGCACGTTCTACACAGAGGTCTAGAGGGGACAGGGTGGGGTCAGTGAGCTTCACCTTGGCCTGCAGACAACCGGCGTCGAGGAATATGGTGACGGGGATGGTCGGAGGGGGGTTCTCATCGGTGGGGGTGGAGGTTTCCGGCGCGGTGGCGCTCCGGTTTTCCCGAAATCCGGCAAGGTCACTGCACGAGAGAGGGAGAGGGTTAGGGGACTGCGAGAGGGTTCCCTGGCGTGCCGATTTCAGGAGAACACCGGAGAGGGGGAGTTGCCTTGATGGAGCTAAGCATTGCGGCGGCTACGGCGGTCTGGAGCAGGGTCCAGGGCTTGATTTCGCTGGGGAGAGAGGGAGAAAGAGGTGCCGGCTCTTGGGGGGGTTCTCTAGAGTAGTGTGAGGCCAGTTGCGAGTTGAGAGAGAGAGAGAGGATTGAGGACTAAGTGAGCCGCTGCTCTTAACTGGCGATCGGCGGTAGAGAGAAAGGGAGAGAGGGAGCGACGGCGAGCTATCGGCAGGAGAATGGAGGAATGGAGCGCTGCCTTCAAGTTCCGGCCGATGACACAGTAGGGTTGGGTGGAGCAGTGGCCGGCGTGGGGCTACAGTGGTCGTCCTGGCGCTCCAGTGAACGACGGTGGCGTGTACGGCGGCGTCGGTGTCATGTGGAGATTGGCCAGAGGAGAAGAAAGGGGGAAGGGACGGTTGACCCGGCTTCACTTGAACCATGACTCGGGTTTGGGCAATTTCGCCCCATTCCCATGCTCCAAACTTGACAGCAATTTTTGTGTGGGCTCAAGAAAACATGTGCTCCAAGCTTGCTTTTGGTTGCACCAGCTAAAGTTGCTTTGATAAATTATGAAAATTCCAAACCCGAAATACAATTTTCTGTCTTTGGGGGAATTTTTAAGGGTATCCATTGGTCACAAAAAATTATGGTAAAAATCCCAAAATTCTCTTGTATTGCGGCCATTCAGAATATGCAAAAATATTGGGGTACTTCCATGGGTTTTGGTAATGTTTGTGAATGATTCATATTTGAATAATCTGGGAATTAATTAAATAGGTTTCCTTCTTTTATTCTTTGGCACATGGATTAATTATACTTTTGCTTAGCCCTTAACTGATGTTAGGTTTAGTTAAATTCATTTTGTGACATGGTATGTCACACTCCATATCGCGTTGTTTGTCGCGCTGTGTGAGGGATTCTTAGGGATCCAGCCCGATATCGAGGTATGGTAGTATTTTTTCTCCCCCTCCCAGTTCATGAGAAATGTGGACGTCAGGACGCACCCCGTCACCCTCGACTATTGCAGCTTGCGCCTGATCCAGAGTATGTCTCGGTCCCCTGCCCTTTGAATGTGCCCGAGTTGTGGCATTCGAAGTGGTTCTACCTCCGCAACGACCCGGGGGGCCTGTTCCCGGCGTTTACTGGCCGGTCCATTCGGGAGGTTCTGGCATCCTGGAGTTGGGGAGTGACAAAGAAGGACATGAAGTCCGTTCACCCCATCATCCAGGTCATCCAACGCCTCAAGGATTGAGGGCTCTTTGCCGTCAGAGTCGTCGGGTGGTGGTTCCAGCGGCGTTTCATCCCGATAGCGGCCAGGCCCCTGCCCATGTTCTAGGTGGGGCTCGAGGAGCGTGGCGTTGCTGGTGCCATGGCGGTCGAGGAGGAATTGACCAGCCGTTCGGCCGTGGTTGAGAGGGTGAGGATAGTGCTGCTGTTCGTGGATGGTGTGGCCAATCCCTGGCAGTCCGCCCATGCTTCCATCGGACGGAGTAGTCAATGTGGTAGGCTCATTTTAGTTTGTAAATTTTTTCTTGCTCTTAGTCCATCAGACTCGCTTCTTACTTGTCTTGTGCTGTTCTTCTTTCTTTGGGCATAGTTTGATTTGATGGCGCACTTTAGTGCTCACACATGAAGCTGCCGGAGGACGTGCCCTCGAGGGCGACAAATCATTTCAAGGAAGCGGAGCCTCGGGAGGCGAAGAAATAGAAGCAGGCGAACAAGGATGCAAAGTTTCACTAGCGGATGGACCTGAGAGGAGAAGGGCGTGTCGCTGAGCCCGCTGGGAGGCTGGAGAGACCACCAACACGGAGTCCTCCGCCTCCTCCGAGAAAGATGTCAATGACTCGGAGGACGAGGGAGATGATGAGGGGGACGCCCCTTCCCCCTATGATGCCATTCCGGATGTCGTGGTTGTCAACAATGAACAGATCGATGCGGGCCTGGTGGCGGCACTGAGCGTCGCCCCTTTTATAGAGGAGGCGACCTCTAGCGCCCAAGACGTTGCATCAAGTGTCCATCAAGAGGAGCTGGCGGCCGCCAGGGCGATCAGGGACCCAGCCGGCCCACGAGCCGCGGATGGTTCCACCCCGTGGACCAAGGTTTCAGCGACCAGAGGAGGCGAGGGAGAGCAGCCCTCAAGGACGATTGAGACGCCCGGGGATGGTGGGGCTGGCATCCGATAGATCGCTGAGCGGGTGGTCGAGGTCACTGAAGTGCATGGGGACGACCTTAATGTCATTCCCCTGTAGAAGTGTGGGCATGACCCAAGATCGGGCAGTGGGGCGCCCTTATCGAAGGGCCGAGCCATTGTTAAGAAGGCTCACCCTGGACGATTCATGCTCGCGAGAACTCTAAAGCTGGACGCGGTAGCGAGGATGCGCGCGGAGGAAAACCGGTGGATGTCGGACCCTCCGGCCGCCACGACCTCGTTTGTCAAGGCGGTCGATGCTGGACCGGTGATCCAAGAGCGGGCCACCGCCGATCCATCTGAGAACGCTCTGGCACCAATGTCGACTGTGCTGAGGGCGTCCGTCATGTCTTCCGTGGATGTCACAGATGCGTGAAGGACCAGTCCTGTCTTGGGCATCCCTGTGAGCGGTACCGGAGGCGCGGCAAGTCATTCGACCGTGGATCTGAGAAGGGGGTGGCATCCTGTGGGCGTTGCAAAGATGGTGCAGCGGCCGCTGCCGCGTGTCCCATTGGACCCCTCTGTTGTGTCAGTGGAGAAGAAGCGATTCTTCGGCAGCTGTCAGGCCGTCAGTGATGACGTCGCCAGGTACTCTGGCATGGTGACCCAGAGGTACAGGGAGGAGGGGCTTTCCGTCCTCTCTGATCTCTGTGACGCTCGCCTTGAGCTGGCGACGGCAAAAGGGCGTGTGGGGGAGCTCAAGGCAGCACTGAAGGACATAGAAGAGCGCGATTCCGAGGTCCAGACGGAGCTGCACTGTCTGCGTGCCGTGGTGGAGCAACACGGTGGTCACCTGAGCCAACTGGGGCTGGCGCTTGAGGCCGCGCAGAAGGAGCGCGATGAGACCTTGGCTCAGGCAACTACCCGGGCCGAGGCCGCACAGAAGCTGGAGGAGTCGCTGCTCACAGAGAGGCAATTACACGAACAGGCTGTGGCCGTGGTGACGGCCTCGACTGACACGTCGGCCGCTCATCTGGCAGAGCTCCAGGAGACCTGCAAGGCTGGAGAAGGTATGGCTCTTTTCCTTTTTGCATTTGGCACATGCTTTTTAGCGTAAATTGCCCCTCTTTAATTGGGTCGATTGATGTAGCGTTGAAGGAGAAGCTGGCCAAGACGGAGGAGGCCCCTTGTCGGGAGGCCGCAGGGAAGGCAGAGTTGCGCATCATGCTGGGGAGGACGGTTCGAGAGCTTCAAGTTCCCGTGGAGCCCTGGGCCTCTGAGGTGCGCCAGGTCGGGAGCCTGATGTCCTCAGGCCATGAGTGGATTCGACGTGATGTGCGCTTTGGTTTGCGCACCGTGTTTGTCGTGCTTAGGACTTATTTTGAGGCAGTGGACTATGAGGCGCTGATCCTTGGCTACCTTGACCATACTCCCGAGGAGATGGCACGGATTCGTGCTGATTCAGAGCCCCATGCCGATGTCTGGTCTGCAGTGCATGAAGAAGAGGCGCTCCCCAAGGTCAATGAGGACAATTAGTTAGTAGTTGTTGTTAAGCATCATGAACTAATGCTTGCTTAGTTTTGTTGGCCCGTGGTGGCCTTGGACAATATTAATTCAGCCATCTCCTCTTTTGTTTTTATTTTTGCAAAGTTTGAGCCCCCGTGCCCTTTGAGGTTTGGTCTCGTCAGTGATCGTCATTGTCGTGGCCACTGGGGCTAGCACGATGTTGCGCCATCCGATCGTCTCGACCATGAACCTATTTTGCCCGTGACTTACTTCGCTTGTCGCCATAGTGAGACTCAAGGTCCAACACAGTTCTAAAAGAAAAAAGAGAAAAAGCCATGTGGTGCCACGCCCCTTGTAGCCCTCGAGTGATGCCCGATGCCTTGGGAGGGATCGGGTGTCACTCGAGAGCGAGCGAAGCGTGCAAAGGATGCATGAAACAGAAAGCTAGGGATAGAATTTACGTAGCTGTGAGATATTTCATGCATTCTTGAGCTCGTTGCCTTCCACAGTCCTGAACTTGTAAGTGCTGGGTCGGATGACTTGAGAAACAACATATGGTCCTTCCTAGGGCGGTGAAAGTTTGTGCCGACCCCTATTGTCTTGAACCCTGCATAAAACGAGGTCGCCCACAAGGAGGCCTCGGTCTCTTGCATTTCGGTCATGGTAGCGGCTGAGCGCTTATTGGTACTTGGCCGAGTGGAGGAGCGCAGCGTCTCGCACCTCATCTATTTGATCCATCGCGTCTTGGAGTGCTGCCTCGTTACTTTGCTCGCTGTATGCACGAAGTCATGGCGCCCCGTTATCTAGGTCAGTGGGCAAGACTGCCTCGGACCTGTAGACCATGAAGAAGGGGGTGAATCCCGTCGCGTGACTCTGGGTCGTGCGTAGACTCCAGAGCATGGCGTGCAACTCAGCTGCCCACCGTCCACTGAACTGCTTTAGGTGGTTGAAGACGATGGTCGGGTCGAAGACCCGAGGCTTCAACCCATGGAGTATCATGCCGTTTGCTCGCTCGAGCTGGCCGTTCATCTTGGGGTGAGCGATCGCAGCCCAGTCAACGAGGATATGGTAATCATCACAAAACTTTAGGAATTTCATCACCGTGAATTGCATCATGTTGTCCACAATTATGGAGTTTGGAACCCCAAATTGGTGAATGATGTTGAGGAAGAACTCGACCGCCTCTTTAGAGCGAATTTTCACTAGTGGGTGGGCCTCGATCCACTTGGTAAACTTGTCGACCGCGACAAGTAAGTGGTGTAGCCCCCCAGCGCTTTTTTGAGCGGAGTGACTAGATCCATGCCCCAGACCGTGAAGGGCCATGTGAGGGGGATCGTTTGAAGGGCTTGAGCCGAAAGATGTGTCTGACAGGCGTAATACTAGCAACCCTTGCAGGTTTTGACTATGCGGGTTGCGTCACCCACGATAGCCAGCCAGTAGAAGCCTTGGCGAAAGGCATTGCCCACGAGGGTTCGAGGCGCCGCATGATGTCGGCAGACTCCCCCGTGGATGTTGATGAGGCGCTTGATGCCCTCACTAATGGGGATGCATCGCTGCATGATCTTAGTGACGCTACGCTTGTAAAGTTCCCCATCGATCAAAGTGAACAACTTGGCGCGATGATAGAACCATTTGGCTTTGGTCCCATTGGCGGGGAGCATGCCTCGATCTAGGAACTCAATGTACGGAACTCTCCAGTCTTGCGGGAGCTCGGCTCGTTCGTCCTGAGGATCAATTCACTCGACCCTCGATTCCCCCAGTCGTTCGTCTGGCGCGCTCGAGTCATCCGGTTGATCGATCTCCATCATGTCTACGAGTTGTGGGTTCACCGATGGCGGTTCTCCATCTCTTTGATCGGGCGTCGCGAGATTGCTTGATTTGTCCCTAGCCCCCGCGGGCTGCTTGGGTCGAACCGAGGGCTGATGTTGGTCGTTCCCCAAACTTCCCGGAGGGATTTGCTCTCGACTAGACACCATCTTGGCCAACATGTCGGCCACTTCGTTGAGGCGTCATGGGATATGCTTGAGTTCCAGCCATCGAACTTATTTTTGAGCTTGCGGACCTCCTGGCAATAGAGTGCCATGGCATCGGTTCGGCAACTTGACTCTTTCATGATCTGGTCGACCACAAGCTGGGAGTCACCCCGGATCTCGAGCCATCGTATGCCGAACTCGACCATGATTTTGAGCCTGTTGACGAGGGCTTCGTATTAAGCAACGTTATTTGAAGCGGGGAAGTGTAAACGAAGAGCGTATTTCATACATACCCCGAGTGGAGAGACGAAGACAAGGCCAACGCCTGCTCCCGTATGCATGAGCGATCCATCGAAGTACATGACCCAATATTCTTGATCGACGGGAGCCGGAAGGAGTTGCGTCTCAGTCCATTCTACCATGAATTTGATGAGTGCCTTAGATTTGATAGCTGCTTGTGGTTGGTATATGACATCATGTCCCATTAGCTCCAGCGCCCACTTGGCGACTTTGCCCGCCGAGTCCTTGTTTTGTATGATTTCTCGGAGGGGAAAGGAACTCACGATGTGTACCAGATGGGAGTCGAAGTAGTGCTGGAGCTTGCGCCGTGCGACCATCACCACGTAGAGGATCTTTAGGATCTGGGAATATCTGGTCTTGGAGTCGGACAGGACCTCACTGACATAGTAGACGGGGTGCTGGACTTTGAGGACATGTCCCTCTTTTTCTCGCTCGACTACGAGCGCTGATCTTACGACTTGTGTCATCGCTGCTATGTAAAACATCAGTACTTCTCTTGGGATCGGGGGCATCAGTACGGATGTGTTGCTCAAAATGCACTTGACATCGTCAAGGGTGGACTGCACCTTAGTGGTCCACTTGAACCTGTCAGACTTTCTAAGAAGCCATTACATCGGGAGCACCCTCTCGCCAAGGCGCGAGATGAAGCGACTTAACGCAGCCAGACAACCCGTGACATGTTGTAGCCCCTTGAGGTTCTGAACCGGGCCCGTCCACTCAATTGCAGAGATTTTCTCCGAGTTGGCCTCGATGCCACGTTCGGAAATCATGAAGCCGAGGATCATGCCCCTCGAGACCCTGATAAAGCATTTTTCAAGGTTGAGCTTCACGCCGTTTGCCCGCAGCTTGGCGAAGACGCGCTCGAGATCGGCCATGAGAGTGTCCGTCCTCTTGGACTTGACGACTATGTGGTCGACGTAGGCCTCGACGGTATGGCCAACGAAGTGGTCGAAACACCGCTGCATGCAGCGTTGGAACGTTGCGCCGGTGTTTTTTAGCCCGAAAGACATTGTCACGTAGTAGTAAGAGCCAAATGGCGTGATAAAAGATGTTGCGAGCTGGTCAGATTCTTTCATCGTGATTTGGTGGTATACGGAGTAGGCATCAAGGAAACAAAGGGTCTCGCATCCCGCCATCGAGTCAACTATCTGGTCTATTCATGGCAAATGAAAGGGATCCTTCGGACATGCCTTATTCAGGCTTGTGTAGTCAACACACATTCTTTTTCCATACAAGAACAAGATTAGCTAACCACTCAGGATGATACACCTCCTTGATGAATCCAGTCGCCTGGAGTTTCACGATCTCCTCTCCGATTGCTCTGCGCTTCTGCTCGTCGAAGCGGTGTAGTCGTTGCTTTACTGGTTTGGAGCCCGACCTGATGTTCAAGGAGTGCTCGGCGACTTCCCTCGGTATGCTTCCACGCAAAAACGTCGGCGTTGGCACGGAGGAAGTTGATGAGCATGCCTTCCTATTTGGGGGTGAGGGATGTCCCCACTTTCACCATCTTGTCCCTGTTGCTCTCGGGGTCAATCTGCACCTCTCTTGTATCTTCCGCAGGCTTGAACGATGCGCTCTTGCGACTGGCATCGGGGGTCCCTTTGTCGAGGTTGGCTCGGATTCCCTCGATCCTTCCAGCAGAGGCCACCATGGTGGCGACAAGGTCGCCGTTCTCCATCTCGCATTGGAAAGCATGTTGGAGGGAGGCGCTGACGGTGATGACCCCTTTAGGGCCCAACATTTTGAGCTTCAGGTAGGTGTAGTTTGGGACGGCCATGAACTTGGCGTAGAATTGGCGTCCCAATAGAGCATGATACACTCCCGGGAAGTCAACAACCACAAAGACGAGGGTCTCAGTCTAGAAGTTTGACGGGGTCCCAAACTTGATGGGTAAGCTGATCCGATTGAGAGGCGTGGCTTGCCGTCCTGGGACGATCCCGTGAAAGGATGCGCCAGCCGGCTAGAGACTTGACCGGTCGATCCCAAGCAGATCGAGCGTTATCGACGTACATGATGTTGATGCAGCTCCCCTCATCCATCATCACATTGGATAGGCGGACGTCAGCAATGATGGGGTCGACCACTAGGGGGTAGCGGCCTGGTCGCGGCACGTGTTGAGGATGATCCGACCAGTCGAACGTGATCAACAGATCGGACCACTTGAGGAAGGACGAAGTGGCGGGCTCTGCTGGAAAGACCACGTGACGCTCGATCTTGGATGTGCAACGGCTTTCTCGGGACTTGGGCCATGTAAAGATCATGTGGCAGGCTTTGGGATCGGGGAACACTGGTCCCTCCTGGACCCCCGGCTCCGACGCTTTCTCCGGGTCTCCCTTCTTGGCCTCCTCCTAAATGATTTTTTTCATCATCGAGCAATCTTTGTGGAGGTGCTTGAAAGGGAACCCGTGGTTGGGGCACGGACCATTCCACTTCTTCTCGAAGTGGTTCGGTGCCTCCCCTGCCGACGACCTCGGCGGCTTGTGTTCGATGGTGGCCACGACTGGGTCATGCATAGATCGCGGTTTGTTCTTCTTTTTCTTCGCACGGTCGGAAGGACCATCGCCGGCTCCATCTTCCTGCTTGCCCTTACCTTTTCCCTCCGGCACGCGCCTCCCTGGAAGCGATGCTCGTGGTGATGTCCAGGAGTTCGCGCGCCATGCACGGGCCCTTTCACCCCAACTCGTGGATGAGCTGCTCCGAGGTGGTGCCGGAGATGAAGGCTCCGACGATGTCCACATCGCCTATGTTGGAAAGCTCGTTGCCCTTCTTACTGAAGCGGTGGATATAGTCCCTGAGGGACTCTCCAACTTTCTGTCAGTAGTTCTTGAGGTCCCAGGGGTTGCCCGGTCGGACATAAGTCCCTTGGAAGTTTCCGATGAAGATGCCCCTCAAGTCACCCAGTCGTAGATCTGGCCTTCAAGGAGGTGCTTGAGCCAGGCGCGGGCCAAGTCCACGAGGTATAAAAGAAGGTTGCGGATGATGGCGAGATCATCGATGGCTCCTCCCGCCTGACACACGAGGAGTTAGTCCTCGAGCCAAATGCCCGGGTCCGTTTCACCCGCATACTTGGTAACGGTCACAGGCGCTCAGAAGCGCTGAGGGAACTCGGCACTGCGGATTCATGGGCTGAAGACCCGTGGCTCGGGCGGGCTTGGGCTTCTATCCTTGTCATCATCTGTGTCGTCATACCGGCCTCTGCGGCGTGGCTGACGACCCCTTTCCTTGTTCAGCCTCTCCTTCTCACACCAGTGCGCCTTGAGGGTATGGCCTGCATCGCACTTCGGTCCGACCCGGTCGTGGACTGGGGCCTTCTTGGGCATGCCGCCTGCCGGAACCGGCCGTCGAACCGAATGTTCTTGTGACCCGGCGGCGCTACCTGCCGCCACACGCCTGGACGTGGAGATCTTGTGGGATACTTGCCTTACGGGTATCCATAGATATGCCTAAGTCGGTAGCTGGCCGGGTACTTCATCAACAAGTAATCTGATCGAGTCGGCTTGGAGTGCAAGACAATTAGAGATAGACTTTCTATGTAAATCCTTGTAGATTACGAGTAGGACTTTTCATGTACCCCCTTGCCGACCGGATATATAAGGCGGCAGGGTAGCCCCATTGAGAAAGACAACATTGCCAGCAATACAATCCATAGAGCACAGGATGTAGGGTTTTTACTCTCATCGAGGGGGCCCGAACCTGTATAATTCGGCGTCTTGTGTTAACCATCGTAGTTCTTAGTCTTGACATAGCCCTATATATTTATTGCCGGAATCAAGCTTCGATAGTTGGCGCGCCAGGTAGGGGACAAGACCCGCCAGGATTCTCCGTTGACTACGATGGCCGAAATTCCCATCATCCAGTACTCACCGGACTTCAAGATCTCCTTCGGATCGCTTGACTTCACGGTCGGCAAGAACAGAGCCTAAGGTCTGGAAAACCACCAATCCGACTCAGCCGCAACTGTCTCTATAGCGTGAACACCGAGTTCGTCAGATCTGATCCCCGCATTGGTCCCACTCGGATTCAATGAAGCAGATCCATCCTCAGGGAACGACTCAAAGTCGGTCCGGTCCTTTGATGAGGGCTCGATCGGATCAGCTTACTCATATCCCTTGACCGTCAACATGGTTGACTTAGAAGAAAATCTATCAGGGGATGATGAGGAGGAGGATGACCCAGAAGACGGCCATGAAAATGATGGCCAAACAGAAGAACCTGCCGAAGAAGGTCAACGGGGGAATAATCCTCCAGATAATGACCTATTGGCCGGTCACCATCGTCGATCGAGAGGGTTGCACGGATCACGCCATGTGCGCTGACTGGATCTTGGGCCAGACATTGAAGTGGATGGCGTCAAGGTCTATGACACCCCTCAAAACAACATCACCAGGGCTAAAACGTTGCTCGACACCCTAATGGCCGATGCAAACTATCATACCCCTACGATGCTAAAGGCGGTGACTATGTTCAAGGCTGCTGCAGCTCAGGACACTACCAAGGAAAGGTCGCAGTCAGTAACAAGCTCTAGCCATGCAACTTCACAAGGTCGGCGTAGGCATGAAGATCTAAGAAACTCCCTCAGTGTCCATGATGGATGAGACACCATCAATTCCCACCATGAAGAATGCACTCGGGACAACCGACGCTGTGAGGAGGAGTGCCCTAATTGGAAAACTAACGACCGGAGGGATGACCGACAGAATGACCGATGGGACGATCGGCGAGAAGACCGATGAGACTGTTGGTCGTAACTACACACCCACTTATATACCGCAAGAGGACGGTATACGATTGTAGCACTTTTTCCTATGAATTGAGTATTCCAAGGTTTATTGAATACACTTGGACCTTAGGGATAATTAAACAAAGTTAACAGTAAAAGATCTAATCAAAGCTATTGTCGAATTCAGGTTGCATGAGGGAAGATTGGCCAGCGCAAAGGTGTGCCAGACAACAAATCTATCGTTGCGCCGATCAGCGCAGGTGTTGAGCCGATCGACACACTGGTGGATCTAAGCCAAAGTGCGCCAGATACCTTGTAAGCCTAAGCTGTTAAGTAAGTAGCCAAGTATGTACTAGTGAGATCGTAACCAGAAAGTCTAATCAAATAGCATCATAATGGATAATTACATGGATCAGTGAAAACCTATAATGAATAAGACCACCCTGCTTTCCAAGCGGCTCCCAATTTATCACTGCCAAGAGGAAACCCTCAATCACGCGAGTATCTTACCCTACTCAACTATCCAATAGTGCTGCGCAGGCTTAGTGTTGTCACCGCTAAACCACACTACTAGCATCATCAATCAACCATAATCAATACAATGTCCGAATACTATCCTAATCACCACGATCAAGATAATATCTACTTACTTAGCCTAGAACTAAGCAATTGGAATAAGCATATGCATGATTATAGAATCAAGATAGACAAGTCACCAAAAGCATCATCAACATATTCAATCATCCTTAAGATACATAGAGTAAGATTTATCCCCGTCGAGATGGCCTACCTTGACGGATCAACTCTTAACACCAATGATTCTTGAAACTCAACTAGAGATCTATTCTAATGGGGCAAGCCCCGGTGGCTCTAACTCACGGATCTGTTGTCCCTCTGTTGCCTCTGCCTCCTCTTCTGCCGAGACCAGGGTTTACAAGTATTTATAGAGGTTCTACTCGTAGAGGACTCAGTTTCTAGCAAATAAGGCGGTTGCGCCGATCGGCGCAAGCCGTGTCTTCTCTGGTTTCTCCTCTGAGTCGGTTCTTCTGCCTCCCACAGCTGCCATGTGGGCCTTTTCCTTCGAGATAAAGTCTTGTACTGCACGTCGAGATCTTGAAGTTCCATAAATCTTCTAGGCAAATATCTTCAAGTGTCTTGCGCAGATAAACTTCCATAAACATGTGGAATGGGTCTCGGTCACTTCTGTGGGCCAAAACACCCTTGAGTCGACCGGCTCATGGACTACGCCAATCGGTGCACTGGGCTTCTTTAGTGCTTTTTGTCATTTCTGGATTCCTATCCTCTCCAGCATCACTTTAATCGCCAATTTTACCTGTTTGTGCAATAAAGCTCCAAAACAACGCATATACAAATATATAGGCAATATCATAGTTAAATGGACTAAATTAGTATCAATTATGCTCTAATTGGGGTAATATTCACATATAAAAGGGGCACTTGGGGAGTGCCAACAGAGACCCTCCTCCAAGAAACAACCACGATCGGGATGAGCGCGATAATAATGATGATGGTAATAGACGACGTCTCCATGATGATGATATCGATCCGCGACACCGCTGTCGCCCAACTCCATCTCCAGACCAGTGTAGGCGCTCACCAACCCCCACTTATGAGGAAATCGATGGCATCAAGGCTTACGTCCCCAGGCTTCGCATAGCTCGATGGCCAAAAGGGTTCAAGCCGGTCCCCATCGAAAAGTGTGATGGTCAGACCAACCCTCGGGAGTGGCTGCAACTCTATAGCACGGCGATCCGGTCGGTCGGAGGTGATACCTATGTAATGGCAAATTACCTTCCGGTCTGCCTTGATCCAGCCATTCGGATATGGCTTACGTCTCTTCCGGAGGAGTCAATCACCTCTTGGGGAGACCTTGACAAGAAGCTTATTGAAAGTTTCCAAGCCAGCTGCAACCGACTAGAAAACACTTCGACCTCACTCAGGTCAAGCAGAAGACCGATGAGCCTCTTCGCGACTACATCAAGCGAATTTGTGCTAAGACGACTGAGATCCCCAACGTTCCAAACCAACAGATTATTACTGCCTTTCAAGGAGGAATCTGCAGTGATGAGTCAGTTCGGGAAATCGGTCAGAGGAATCATGACCTCACGCTGACCTCTCAAGAGTGCTTCGAGATCGCTGACAAATTCGCGTCAGGTGAGTCGGCATTAGACGACATTCGAGGGAAAGGCAAGGAGAAGCGGTCGGACAAACCCGAGCCTTCCAAGAAGGACAAGAAGAGGAAGTATGATGACATGGTCTATATAGTAGACCGATTTCAGAAGAATCCTCGAATGAACCAGCCAACCATGGATGACTTGCTGAGTGGCTCGTGCCTCTGGCACCCAAAGGGGAACCACAAAGCAAAGGATTTTTACCTACTGAAGGGTTTTGCGACTGCTGCGCTCAAGGTGGCCAAAGATCCTCCGAGACACAATGGCAAAGACAAAACTAAGGACGGTGGTGACAAGGATGACACAGGAGAGTTCCAAGAGCCCTACAAGGAAGTCAATTTCATCTTTGGAGGCCCGGATGCCTATGTGTCCAAGCGCAAGCAGAAACTAGAACTATGGGAGATCAATTCTGTGGAACCAGCCGCACGTCAATTCATGAGGTGATCTGAAATACCGATTACTTTTGATCGGTCGGATCATCCCAAGCACTTGCCAAAGCCAGTTCGATAACCGTTGGTGCTTGCTGCCACAATGAAGGAAGTCAAGTTCAACAAAGTACTCATTGATGGAGGAAGTAGTTTGGACTTGATCTTCACTAAGACTCTCTTGGAGCTTGGTCTGTCAGTCAATGACCTTTAGCCGAGTTCTTCACCTTTTCATTGGATTGTGCCTAGCAAGACTTCAGTTCCTATTGGACAGATCAGTCTGCCTGTCACTTTGGGACCTGGAGAACTTTAGGACTGAGCGCATTCTTTTCCTGGTGGCCAATTTTGACTCAGCATATCATGCTATAATCGGTCGACCGGCGATGGCTAAATTCATGGCAGTTCCGCATTATCCATATCTCACCCTTAAGATGTCAGGCCCTAACGGAATAATCTCCCTCCACTCTGATCTTTGGAATTCTTTTGATTGCGATGTACAGAGTTGTGAGATGGCTAATAAGCAGTTGATGCTGTCTGACCAGTAGGAGATCCAGAAGGCAGTTGGCACAGAGGAGCAGACCAAGGCGGTAGTTCCCATGAAGAAGCCCACCATGGACAAGATCCAGTCTGATGATATCCAGACCAAGGAGATCGTGCTCGAACCAAAAGACCCTGATAAGGTAACTTATGCAGGGGCCAACCACGATGAGAAAGAGGAACTCGCGCTCACTCTTTTCCTCTAGGAAAACAGGGGCATCTTTACATGGAAGCCATCCGACATGCCGGGAGTTCCTAGGGAAAAGATTGAGCATGAGTTAAGGGTGCCTCCTGGGGCCACCCTGATTCGACAGAGTCTTAGATGATTTGCGCAATACCACAAGGACGCCATGAAGAAGGAGATAGTTAGACTATTAGATGCTAAATTTATAAAGGAAGTGTATCATCCCGACTGGTTAGCAAATCCAGTCCTTGTACCTAAGAAGAGTAAAGAGTGGAGGATGTATGTGGATTATACCGATTTGAACAAAGTCTGTCCTAAAGACCCTTTCGCTCTGCCTCGTATCGATCAAATTGTAGACTCAACAGCTGGGTGTGAGCTTCTAAGCTTTCTGGATGCCTATTGAGGCTATCACCAGATCCCACTAAAAGTTGAAGATCAGATCAAAACTTCTTTTATAACTCCCTTCGACGCATATTGTTACATCACAATGCCCTTTGGTCTGAAAAACGCTGGCATGACTTACCAACGAGGTATTCAACGCTGCCTTGCTTATGTTGATGACATCGTTGTAAAGACTCGAAATGTCGAAGAACTTCTTTCTGACCAGGCAGAAACATTTGACAATTTGAGACATTACTCGATGAAGTTGAATCCTAAAAAGTGTGTTTTTGGGGTTCCTTCGGAAAAGCTACTCGGTTACATCGTTTATAAATAAGGTATAGAAGCTAACCTAGATAAAATCAAGGCGATGCTTGATATGGGGCCACCTAATTCTCAAAGGGACGTTCAGAAGATGAGCGGATGTATGGCATCCTTGAGTCGCTTTATCTCCCGACTGGGAGTTAGAGGGTTACCACTCTTCAGACAGCTTAAAAAGCAGGATGACTTCATTTGGACAGAAGAGGTGCAGTCGGCATTGGACGAGTTGAAGGTTCACCTTAGCAGTATTCCAGTTTTGGTGCTCCTGGAGCCAGCAGCAAAGCTTCAACTTTACATATCGGCCACAACTCATGTTGTGAGTACTGTTTTGACAGTTGACTGAGAGGAAGAGGGTCATATACAAAAAGTAAAACACCCAGTATATTTTGTTAGTGAGGTTCTCAATGCCTCTAAAACAAGATATCATCAGATCTTGAAGCTGTTATACGCATTATTGATCACTTCCAGGAAGTTAAAGCATTATTTTCAAGCTCATTCGATCGAAGTCCATACATCCTTTGCACTCAGCACGGTGCTTCACAATCGAGAAGCCGAAGGAAAAATTTCTAAATGGGCGGTCGAACTTGGTCAGTATACCATTACGTTTGCAGCTTGGTTGGCAATTTAAGGACAGACGTTGGCTGATTTTGTTTCTGAGTGGACAGAGAGTCAAATGCCTCCTGCAACACAAGATGTTGAATACTGGAAAATGTACTTTGATGGCTCTCTCCAATTACCCGGAGCTGATGCAGGAGTCATGTTCATCTCACCCACAGGAGAAAAGATACGATACGTCCTTCAAGTTAGGTTTCACGCGTCTAATAATGCTGCGGAATATGAGGCTCTTTTGCACGGTCTGTGCATTGCTATTTCACTCGGCATTAAGCATCTCGATATCTTTGGTGACTTGGCCTTGGTCATTAATCAGGTCACTAAGGATTGGAACATTGTAGATGACAATATGAGTGCTTATTGCCAGGAAGTAAGGAAGCTCAAAGACAAGTTTGATGGATTGAAGTTTCATGCATGTTCTTCGAGATAACAACCAGGCAGCTGACGAATTGGCCAAGATGGGATCATCTCGATCGATTGTCCCACTAGGTGTTCTCTTACACACTTTGGAATCTCCTACTATTTCTCCTCGACCGGATGTTTTGACGACTGATGTTGCTGAGTTGGTAGATGATATCAACACATAGACCAACTGGCGTGACCCAATAGTCAAATTTTTTACTGAGGGTACGCTGCCTATGGATCTTAATGAGCAACAGAGGTCGAAAGCCAGATGCCGAGGATATTTGATGGTGGATGATCAGCTTTATAGAAAAGGAGGTTGAAACATCTTGATGCGATGCGCCTCGATACCAGAAGGTCAAAAGTCGATGGAGGAAATTCATTCAGGAATATGTGGTAATCATGCAGCTTCTAAGACTTTGGTTGGGAAAGCTTTTCGGCAAGGGTTTTATTGGCCTCCGGCGGTCGAAGATGCACACCAAGTCGTTCGGAAGTGTGAAGGTTGTCAATTCTTTGCTCAACAAACACATGTGCATTCACATCAACTTTAGATGATACCTTTGACTTGGCCTTTTTCTATCCGAGGCTTGATATTGTCGGTCCTTTCAAGAAAGTGCCAGGAGGGTTCACTTATCTATTTATTGCTATTAACAAATTCACCAAGTGGATTGAAGCAAAGCCGATCGACAAGATAACATCAAAGAAAGCGACTGAGTTTGTCAAGGATGTTTTTATTCGGTTTAGGGTTCCTCATGATATCATTACTGATAATGGTACTCAATTCACATCTGTAGAATTCCATGACTTTGCCGATGAGATGGGAATAAATATCCACTTTGCATCAATGGCTCATCCTCAAAGTAATGGGCAGGTCAAACGGGCCAACGGTATGATTCTTCAAGGATTGAAGCCTCGGATATTTGACAGACTTAAGCCTTATGCCGGTCGGTGGGTCAAAGAATTGCCTCTAGTTCTTTGGGGTCTCCGCACTAATATCAGTCGGGCCACGGGTCAGTCACCTTTTTCATTGGTTTATGGCTCGGAGGCTATGCTGCCGACTGAGGTTAGTCTTGTTTCGGCATGAGTCCAAGGGTACGATGAAAAGCTTTCTGAGGAGAATCGAGAGATTGATTTGATTGCAACAGAAGAGTTGCGTGATCATGCTCTGTTTCGGTTGGCACTATACCAACAAGGCTTGCGATGTTATTATGATAAAAATGTACACGGTTGCTAATTTCAAGTTGTAGATTTAGTGCTGCACCGAGTGCAGTCAACGAAGAATCAACATAAGCTTTCTCCAAAATGGGAGGGGCCTTATGTTGTGAAAGAAGTCACTCTACCGAGGGCTTACCGATTGATGTATGAAGACGGCGAGGATATACCAAATTCCTGGAACATAAATCAGCTACGTCATTTTTATACTTAGTTACTCTTTTGTATTATTATGCATTATTAATGAATGAAACTTTGGTCTTTTTCATGAAAGATTGTTTTGGTGATTTTCATTCTAATTTGTCTTGATTCCTTAATCTATTTTATTTAACATGGCTAGTAATAATGTCCCACCATATCCTAACCTTATGTAATTTGGGTTTTGGAACCTTTTCGACCGATTTCTCATCCTTTGATATGATCTTCAGATATTTTGGTTTAACGTCTAAACATCATGGTTACATACTTCATACTGCATAATAGACTACCACTACACTAAACCCAAAGCCAAAGTGCGAGAGGTCATGTGTTGACTGGTCGATTCTGCTTGTCACACGATTACGAGTTACAACCTAATATGTTAAGGCAAACCGATGAAATTTCTGTCTTTAAGTGACAGGAACACGCTTATGATATTTTTTATCAGTTTTCTAAGCTACAAAGCATGAGAGTAATTTACATAAAGGTAATATCATTTTATTACATAGATACTACTAATGTTTTCTAACATTGCAGGTTTTACGGCTCCTTTGAAGGAGAAGAGGAATCATCTCGTAGTTCAACTCCTGGAGATGCTAGAGGAGTAGGTGCGGTCTGATCAACTTCTACATTGTCGACCAAGGCTCGGGAGGTTTCCAACATGGAATACATAAGCAGCTGGCATTGGTCTTCAGTGAAGTCTAGGTTGAAGCCCTCCTTGATTTTGTCCAATGGCAGTGCAGGAGACCAAGATTGGCAAATAGCCAGAACTTGACTCCTAGCTTCGGTCGTCACTCTCCGAGTATTGTTTGAAATAGTCTCTGATGCATGTTCCAGCAAACAATCCAAGGAGTGCCCGGTCTGCTCTATTTGGTTAGTGTGGGACATATCTACCTGGGGTACCTAACCACTCCGCTATATGGCCGAGTGGGCCGGGGGCTCAGTTGAGATTTATTTGGTCGAGGAGATATTTACTTAGATATTTGTTTGAGTAAGCAGTAAGATAGGTTAGCAGATATGTTGGATAGATAGGATCTGTTATAACCGACTAAAAGATTACCATGTAAACCTCTGCCCTTCAGATATATAAGGAGGGTAGAGGGCATTCGGCAAGCGAAGACTCGTATTGGAACCCTAATTTTGGTACGAACCCTAGCAATTCAGAAACATCAAACAGGACGTAGGGTTGTTATCCTTCAGGAGGCCTGAACCTATATAAACCATGTGTCCTGTGTCCATCGATCTTTAATACTCATACGCATACCTAGAACTACTATCGAGAATATCTCTCGACAGTTGGCGCGCCAGGTAGGGGCCGCGTTGAGTTCAGCCCTGTCGAAATCGATGGCTTTCATCGACGTCAAGTTCTGCCCGGGAGATAAGATCCGCTTCGGCACCGTCAGCTTCGTAGCCGATCAGTGCGGGTGCCTCGTCAAACAAGACCAGGTGGCTCTTCCGGTGGCCACCGTGCCTTCAGATCCAGGTGTCAGCAGAGCTTCGGCGACCGATCGGATTGTTCTGGCCGACCGGTTCCCACTCGGCCTTAACAACGCAGCAACGGCGCTCCAGGCAGAAACCCTCTCGGCGCTCCTACTCAACGTTGCCCGCAACACGCCGATCGGCAACCTTGGCCGACTCGGACCTTACTGCGGTTGACCTCCCAGTTCCTCACATGGACCAGTCGGATGAAGATCCCAATTTTTTTACGAATCCAAATTAGTAGCAACGATCGGCCTTGAAAATGAGTCAGTTCTAGACTTAATTGAAGGGCCAAGTGATTCGAAAAGTTGCTCGTCCGATTATCGCGAGGTGTTCATGGTGGCACCATCAGCTCAAGGAGGTGCCGATGGGGAGACGTTGGCGGCGGCGACCGCGCGGGCAAACGCGCAAACTCAGGACGGGCATGAAATTGATCTCGAAGACGACGATCCAGACACGCCCACTCCCCCACTCCAATGACAGGATGCTCTCTAGAGGTCTTGGGTTGTGAAGAATCTAGATATGGGCGATGTCACCTTAAAACTTGATGGTGAAGATGTCTTTAAAACCCCGCAGCATAACATCACAGCCACAGCAGCCCTTTTGAGCACATTAGAGCCCATGCTCCAAGTCTCCCCAGAGTTGACGCCTCAGGTCAACAAACTAAAGGCGCACATCAAGGCTGCGGTGGTACTGGAGATGCACGAGGAATGATCAGCGCCAAGCAAAACGATATCTGGGGACGCCAGTTCGATACTCAGCCAGGAACGACGGGACCGCCAACGCACCGACCGACAGGCAACCCCGCCGACTGCCTCACGATGACAGTCCATTGCAGATTACCACGATAGGTATCTAGACGCCGTCCTACGCAATGGCATACCACCGTGTGACGCCCGGGTTCAGTTGGATAGCAGGTATCAAGAGTGAGACAACACGGCTCGCCGTGAATATGAAGATGAACGATGCCGTCGCAGTTTTGTTGACGACCAATACTATGAATGCAACAACAGGAGAGAGCTGCCTAGAGACGATGAGCACTATGATTGGCGAGAGGAGGGTCGATGTGAAGATAGAACTCGCCGAGAAACCGGCCGCGAGCGGGAGCGCAACCCCGTTGTTGAAGACTATGATGATGAAGTTGGCATTCGGGCCTTCACTCGAGACTTACGAACCGTCAGCTGGCCAGTCGGCTTTAAACCAGTCGGCATCGAGAAGTATGATGGCAAGACTGATCTGTGTGACTGGCTTCACGTCTATGCGACTGCCATACAGGCACTTGGCAGTGATAGTTTTGTCATGGCCAACTATCTGCATGTGTGCGTAGCCCCAGCGGCTAGAACATGGCTCACTAATCCGCCGAACAACTCCATAAGCTCTTGGGTAGAACTTTGCCGACAATTCACCGCCAACTTTCAGGCAACCTTTGTGAGGCTGGGGAATCATTGGGAACTCGCCCGGATCAAGCAGCGGGATCGGGAGCCGTTGCGAGAGTACATCCTGGGCTCCTGCCGAGTGAAGAATACAATCCCCAACATCTCGGACGCCCAAGTCATTGCTGCCTTTCAGGGCGGACTCCGTGATGACGACTTGATCAAGAAGATCGGAAGGCTAGATGCTGCGGGAGGGTTGTCGGCCAAGGAACTCTTCACCATGGCCAACAAATACGCGGCTGGCAACTCGGCTCTGTTCCAAGTTCGCCAGTACAAAGACGAGGCACCTCAGAACCGTAATTAGCCAGGTCCATCCATCTACAACAAGGACGGTGACAGGAAGCATAAGCAAGACTGGACGGTGGCCAACATGGAACGCCCCACCAGAAAGAAACAAGTCACTCAGGATGACTTCGACAAAATTCTTGATGGCCCTTGCCTGTTGCATGATGGCGCGCACAAAGCAAGGGAGTGCTTTAAGCTGAAGAATTTTGCTCATCATGCTTTGAATGTCTACAAAGACCACCCCTGGACAACCAAGACGAGGACAAGGAGGAATTCTAGGATCCCGAACGCGAGGTCAACTACATCTGTGGTAGATCCATGGTAGATTCGAAGCGCCAGCAGAAGATCCTATACAAAGAGGTCCACTCGATCTCACCGGCGGTTCCTCATTACTTGCGCTGGTTTAAGGTTCCAATTACTTTTGATCGGTCGGACCACCCGGATTACATCCCCAGGCCTGGGAAATATCCCTTAGTACTAATGCTGACTATTAACCGAGTTCGGCTAAATAGGGTACTGGTGGACGCGGCAGCAGCTTTGACATCCTCTTTGTGAAAACCTTCAAGGAGCTCGGCATACCTTTGACCTACCTCAAGCCAAGCCGATCGTCGTTTCACGGCGTGATCCCTGGCATGCAAACAGTTCCCCTAGGGAAAATCACTCTGCCAGTGACTTTCAACACTCGGGAGAACTAAGGACGCATTACCTTCGAGGTTATCGACCTCGATTCTACATACCATGCCATCATAGGGCGGCCAGCTATTGCCAAGTTCATGGCCATACCTCATTACCCATATATGATGATGAAGCTACCAGGACCGAATGGAGTCATTTCACTCCGTTCAGATGTACGGACATCATACGACTGCGACAACGGCAGTTGTGATTTGACGGAGAAGAAGGTGGCAGAATCAGAACTAGCCGAGTTGAAAGAAGCAATCGCAACAACGGAGGAGGCCATGCTCGACTCACCACCCAAAAAGATGTTGAGGGCCACGGTATAGGCGGATGCCGTGAATTCTAAGAAGATTCACTTAGATGAGAGTGATGTATCCAAGACCACCAATATTAGGGTCAATCTAGGTGATAAATAGGAAAGCGCGCTCATCCTTTTTCTTAGAAATAATAAAGATATATTTGCATGGAGACCCTCTGATATGCCAGGTGTTCCAAGGGAAAAGGTTGAGCACAAACTTCACGTTCGAGAAAACGCCAGGCCGGTGAGGCAACAACTTAGACGATTTTCGCAGGACTGAAAGGATGCAATTAGAAAGGAAATCGGCCGACTATTGGCAGCTGGTTTTATTAAAGAAGTCTTCCACCCCGACTAGTTGGCCTACCCGGTCTTGGTGCGAAAGAAGAATAACGAGTGGCGGATGTGTGTGGATTACACCGGCCTTAACCAGGCTTGCCCCAAAGATCCATTCATCCTTCCATGCATTGATCAGGTGGTCGATTCAACGACTGGATGCGCCTTGTTGTGCTTCTTAGATGCCTACTCCGGGTACCATCAGATTCCCTTAAATCAATCCGACCAGCTCAAAACTTCGTTCATCATGCCATTCGGGGCTTTTTGTTACACATCAATGCCCTTTGCTCTGAAAAATGCCGGCGCCACCTACCAGCGAACCATGCAACGATGCCTGGACAACCAGATAGGAAGAAACATCGAAGCTTACATGGATGACGTGGTGGTCAAAAGCCGGATCTCTTTCGACCTTATATCAGATTTGGACGAAACATTCGGTAATCTTGGCAAATACAATATGAAGCTTAATCCAGAAAAGTGTGTCTTCGGTGACCCATCGGGAAAATTACTCGCCTTTCTGGTATCACATCGAGGGATCAAAGCAAATCTAGAAAAGGTAAACGCTATATTGCGAATAGGACCCCCTCATTCGCAAAAGGACATTCAGAAACTTACTGGCTGTATGGCAGCACTCAGTCGGTTCGTATCACGACTTGGCGTTCGAGGTTTACCTTTTTTCCGACTACTCAAGAAGCAAGAATCATTCATTTGGAATGATGACGGACAGAAAGCCTTGGATGAATTTAAGGCTTACATTAGCGGTCTCCTGGTGCTAACCCCCCAAAGCGAAAGGAACCTTTGCAGCTGTACATCTCCGCAACCATACACGTGGTCAGCAATATGCTGGCGGTGGAGTGGGTGGAAGATGGCAAGGCTCAAAAGGTGCAACGACCGGTCTATTTCGTCAGTGAAGTCTTATTGGAATCTAAGGTACGGTATTTTCAGCTTCAAAAGTTAGTCTATGCATTACTGATGACATCTAGGAAGCTGAAGCACTACTTCGAGGATCATCCAATTGAGGTCCATACTTCGTTCGGGCTAGGCGAACTGCTACATAACCGAGAGGCAACCAGAAAAATAGCCAAGTGGGTCGTTGAGCTTGGATCATATGATATTACCTTCAAACCTTGCGACGCAATCAAGGGTCAGGCCTTGTCCGACTTTGTTGCCGAGTGGACAGAGTGCGAATTACCTCCCACCCTGCAAGAATTAAGCTATTGGAGAATGACATTTGGTGGTTCCTTACAACTGGAAGGTGCCAGAGCAGGGGTCGTATTGACATCCCCTAACGGAGCTAAATTGCAGTATGTTCTTTGAATGCATTTCCACGCATCCAATAACGCCGTAGAGTATGAAGTATTATTATATGGGCTTCAGACAGCTGTATCACTCGGCGTCCAAAGAATAAGCTGTTGAGGACATCACTCCGAAGGATATGTGCAACGCTCCTCCAATTCTGGACTTGCAAGGTCCAATGATTGGAGCTCGTGCACGACAATTAAATTTAGAGGTGAGCTCGTTCCTACATTCTTCATCATATGTCACTTTTGAGAATGGTTTGCTACCTAATGATTATATTACAATTAGGAACCATGAAGAGGACCAGGAGATGATGGGGAAAGGACTTGGAGATGTGGAGTACCAGCAAGGACGTGGAAACCAAGGTGGAGGCCCAACCAAAACCGACTTCGAGTCTATTCCGGGGCCCAGAACTAGTCTACACTAAAACGGATGCCCAAGACGTATACGGACTCGGATTTGGACGTTCTACGTATGCTCAGAAAGATAAGAAGAATAACTTTCCAATGCCGCCAGTCTCATGTAAAAATTCATCCGGAGTCATCAGGAATCGTCGAAACAAGAGAGGGTCCAGAAACTGTTTCGGTGCTGCGTCGTCTGTTTTTGTCCTTTGGGCTTTGTATCTAGTTGAGCCCAATTAGGGGCGCATCTAGAGGGTCTTGCACGACCCTAAGGTCTTAATATACAGCTACCACCGCACCATTAGGGTTCGGATTTTGCTTTGATCAATTCTGTTCATAAACAGCGTCGTCGTTCATTGGTTTGTGAGACCCCAACTTCGTGAGATTCATAATACATCTGCAATTGTGTTGCATTCTTTGTTCTTGCTTGTGTTCTTGATTCGTAGGCAGGGATTTGCCTTCTCAGAGAGGTCAATCATTTTAGGATGATTGATAACCAGAGGAGACGTCGTGCTGTGATTGCGGGGTTTAGAACGTGCTGTTCTGAAGCCGGATCGATTTGTGTGTCGCCTCCGACCAAATCAACTTATCCAGAACCTTTCGGAAGAACGAGAACCCTTGTTCACATCAAGTGCTAATTAGAGCTTCAGGTGCACCGTCAGGTTCGCACTACCCTTAGTTAATTTCATTTTGTGTTCATCCTATCGTCCAGAAAAAAGCTAAAAACAATGCCCCCCTCCCCCCCCCCCCCCCCCGCCCATAACCACGTGTTTAGCCTTTGCATATTTCAATTTCAGAGTCCGTAGTGTTGAGTTTGTACCCTAGTTCTTGTTTAGTCGCTGGTTTAGTCTGTGTTTTTGTCGTCAGTAGTGTTTCCCTTATAACCCTAGCCGCCATCCCCTTCACCATCCTCTGTTTTGTCGGCTTTGTGTGCTAGGATTGATTGATCGATACACCCAGCCTAATCCCACCCTAAACCCACCGTCAACACCTCAGACCAATGCCCACAAATTCCACTTTCCGCTGCATCCATGCCACCAAAAAAAAAATCCTACCCGACTCCAAACCCGACCCCAAACCTGACCCCTAACCCGACTTAGGTTTCGCCTCTGGTTTCTTGAGAACCAATTCCGACACCCCTTCAATAAAACGGCCATAACTTTTCACTCGTATGTCCATTTTGGTTGAAATGTTTATAGGAGATTATTGAAAAAATGTTGAGCATACCCACACTTGGCTACGCCCTGTGTGCCAAGTGTGGGTTTTCTGTAGGCCACATCCTACCTCTGTGTGAGCTGAAATTTTCTATGGATTCTCCCCCATTGTTGGTGAGTTGGAGAAAAATATCAAAAAATAAAAAAAGAAATTTGGAATTTCTACTAGTGCTACATCTAGCCCCCTGAAATTTCAGGATTTGGATGTTTTGCACTTAGCCCCTTGTTATCGCCTGTGTGCCTTTGTCTCTTTGTTTCTACTTTGCTATCACTACTGTTCTAGGACATACTTAGACCTGCAACTAGGGATAAGTTACTTGAGCACTTATTCAGCTTTACTATCTGTTTTTGATTTGTGTGCCACTCAGATATATATATTTGGCCTTCCTAGCTCTACATATTACTTCTGGACAGCACATAGGTTATTTTGTAACCTGTGCAATCATGGAACACACCTCCTTGGTATTCTTTGATTTGCTTTTCAGAACTTTGTAAGAGATTTGTAAGGAGCTTCCTTTTGTTGTGTTGAAAGGCACCACTGTTTAGCTGTTTTGTAGGGATAACCTTCACTGTTTGTTTTCTATTTTAGTGTTTTTGATGGCAGGAAGCAACGATGGAGAGGCGTCTTCACCCTCAAAATTTCTGAGTGTGTGAGCCAAGAGCAGCTCCAGAAGGCTTTGCAGGCTGCTCAGAGTGATTTGGCAGAGACGATCACCAGAGCCGTTACTGATGCGGTCAGCAAGCTTCACATTGGAGAAAGCATTGAGCGGTTGGAGAAGCGGGTCTCCAAGCTCACTGATCAGGTTGTCGAGTTGGAGACTGCTCACAAAATCAACGACACCCTCTCCAACAACAATGAAGAAGATGACCTGGATCAAGACACGGTGTATGCTGCTGATGGCACCATGGATAGGGCTGCTACAAGGACAGCGAGATTACAGCGTCGTTTGAACCGTAACACTCATGGTATGGGTAGTGTCCACAACCACAACCGTCGGCCACAAGGTAACAATCATGGTCGTGCTCCTGATGATCCGTATGCTAAAACTAAGTTTTCCATTCCTTCGTTTTCGGGTCAATATGATGGTGATGCTTATCTTGATTGGGAGATGACTGTAGAGCAAAAATTTAATGCCCACCTTGTTCCTGAACAACATAGAGTTAGACAAGCCACTAGTGAGTTTAAGGATTTCGCTATTGTTTGGTGGAGTGGTCTAGCTGTTGAAACTGATTTTCCTACTACTTGGGAAGAAATTAAGGTAGCAATGCATGATCGTTTTGTTCCTCCTTTTTATTGAGAGATTCGTAATAAACTGCAGCACTTAGATCAAGGAGATAAAACTATTCAGGAGTACTTTAGTGAGCTTCAGAAAGGTTTAATTCGTTGTGTTGTAGTTGAAAAAGTAGAGGATTAGATTTGTCACTTTTATTCTGGTTTGAGAAAAGAAATTCAGGACAAACTTGATTATAAAGAATTTTATTCCCTCAATCAGTGTTTTCAGTATGCTATGCTTGCAGAGAAAGAATCGCAGGGACTTTTCCAGGCTTTTGAGGCGTCGTACAACAAATCCAGCAGTCCTACCACATATCCACCGCGACCGACGGGGACTTCGGGGCTGCCTAAGCCATCTTTCCGGCCACCCCCACCAGCAGCTGCCAAGGGCGCCAGTGTTGTTTCTGCTACACCAAGATCAACCCACTCAGGTAAAAATTCTATGCAAGTACCAGCTAGTAGTGCTTCCTTTGTTGCTTCGACGGGACACACTAGAGGGATTCAGTGCCACTGCTGCCATGGACTTGGTCATGTGCAGAAAGATTGCCCAAGTAGGTGGGCATATGTGGCGACAGACGATGTTACATGAGCACCTCTGATGTGGTGGATGAGGAGGAGGATGTCGCTGCCACTAGCGGTGACCTCATCCTTGGAGGCGGAGACACCACTGGATACATGAACATTATTGTTCAGCGTGTCCTTAGCACACAAGTTCAGCAGCCCGAGACGATGCAACGCCACACTTGTTCCAGATTTTCTTTGTCATCAAGAACCGTCGAGCATGTGTCATCATTGATGGAGGGAGCTGCAATAACTTGGTGAGTTCTGATGTGGTCAACAAGCTTGCTTTGACCACACACCCACATCCACATCCGTACAACATTCAATGGTTAAATGACTCTGGATAAACTAAGGTAAACCAAACTTGCAGAGTTCCTTTTTCCATTAGTTCTTATGTGGATTCTGTTGATTGTGATGTCGTACCCATGCAAGCATGTTCACTTTTATTGGGTAGACCTTGGGAATTTGATAATAATGTTGTACACCATGGTAGAAGTAATAAGTATACTTTTATGCATAAAGGAACTAAAATTACTTTGTTACCAATTACCCCTGTTGAAATTGTACAAGCTGATTTAGAAAGAGCTGCTAATTTGAAAACTAAAGGTCCTGAAATTCAGCAACCTATTAATTTTGATTCTACACCTAGTAATGTTAATGATTCTTCAAGTTCTAAGGGTGCTGGAATTAAATTACAAGGTCGTTCATGTCTTGCAACTAAATCTGAGCTTGCTGAAATTTCTGCTGATGATGATATTTGCTATGCTTTGATATGCAAACAAGCTTTATTTTCGCTCGATGATATTGCTTCTAGTGCTTTGCCTCCTGCTGTCACTAACCTTTTGTAGGAGTATGAGGATGTTTTCCCAGCTGAGATACCCCCGGGATTGCCACCTTTGAGAGGGAATGAGCATCAAAGTGATTTGATTCCGGGTGCTACTTTGCCAAACTATGCTGCTTATAGGACCAACCCTGAGGAAACTAAGGAGATACAACGACAAGTCCAAGACCTTTTGGATCGTGGGTACGTTCGTCAATCACTTAGTCCTTGTGTTGTTCCTGTACTTTTGGTTCCTAAGAAATATGGTACTTGGCGTATGTGTGTAGATTGTAGAGCCATTAACAACATTACTATTAGATATCGTCATCCTATTCCTAGGCTAGACGACATGCTTGATGAGTTATGTGGTGCTATAATTTTCACTAAAATTGATTTGTGTAGTGGCTACCATCAAATTAGAATGAAACTTAGAGATGAATGGAAAATAGCTTTCAAAACCAAATTCGGGTTATATGAGTGGTTAGTAATGCCTTTCGGTTTAACTAATGCACCTAGTACTTTCATGCGCTTGATGAATGAGGTTTTAAGAGCTTTCATTGGAAAATTTGTGGTAGTTTACTTTGATGATATCTTGATTTGTAGCAAATCCATACATGAACATATGAATCATTTGCATGCTGTTTTTGATGCTTTGTGAGATACACATTTATTTGGTAACCTTGAGAAGTGCACTTTTTGTACGGATCGAGTCTCTTTTCTTGGCTATGTTGTGACTCCACAGGGAATTGAGGTGGATGAGGCAAAAATTGAGGCCATAAAGAGCTGGCCTGTACCAAAAACTATCACACAGGTGAGAAGTTTTCTTGGTCTTGTAGGTTTCTACCGCTGCTTTGTCAAAGATTTCAGCACCATTGCTACACCTTTGCATGAGTTGACAAAGAAGGGCGTTGATTTCCATTGGGGTAAGGTACATCATGAGTCTTTTGATGCTTTGAAGGACAAACTTACACATGCACCATTACTGCAATTACCTAATTTTGATAAGACTTTTGAGCTTGAATGTGATGCTAGTGGTATAGGCATTGGTGGTGTTTTGATGCAAGATGGTGAACCTCTTGCATACTTTAGTGAGAAAATTACTGGGCCTGTTTTGAATTACTCCACGTATGATAAGGAATTGTATGCACTTGTATGTTCTTTAGAGATTTAGCGTCATTATTTGTTGCCCAAAGAATTTGTTATTCATTCTGATCATGAAACACTGAAGTATATTCGTTCTCAATGTAATTTGAACCGTAGACATGCTAAATGGATTGAGTTTACTGAGTCTTTTCCTTACATTATTAAACATAAGAAAGGGAAGGATAATGTGATCGCTGATGCTTTATCTAGGCGCTATACTTTATTGTCTCAACTTGATTGTAGAATTTTTGGACTTGAGGTAATTAAAGAACAATATGTTGTTGATGTTGATTTTAAGGATGTATTGCTGCATTATAAAGAAGGTCGTGCATGGAATAAATTTTTGTTGACTGATGGATTCTTGTTTAGAGCTAACCGCCTATGCATTCCAGTTGGTTCCGTTTGTCTTTTGTTGTTACAGGAGGCGCATGGAGGTGGATTGATGGGTCATTTTGGTGCCAAGAAGATGGAGGATATTTTGGCCACACACTTCTTTTGGCCAGGGATGAGGAAAGATATTGAGCACTTTGTTGCTCGCTGCACTACATGGCAAAAAGCTAAATCTCGCTTGAATCCACATGGTTTATACATGCCACTTCATGTTCCTTCTATTCCTTGGGCAAATATTTCTATGGACTTTGTTTTAGGACTGCCTAGGACTAAGAGGGGAAGTGATAGTATTTTTGTTGTTGTGGATAGATTTTCTAAGATGGCACACTTTATACCATGTCATAAGACTGATGATGCTAGTTATATTACTGACATTTTTTTTCAAAGAAATTATACGTTTGCATGGTATGCCTTCTACTATTGTTTGATATCGTGATGCAAAATTCTTGAGTCACTTTTGGCACACGCTTTGGAATAAGTTGGGTACAAAGTTGCTGTTTTCTACAACTTGTCACCCACAAACTGATGGACAAACTGAGGTGGTGAACCGCACTTTGGGTACTATGTTGAGAGCTATCTTGAAGAAAAATTTGAAGCAATGGGAAGAATGTTTGCCTCATGTTGAGTTTGCATATAATCGGGCAACACATTCTACTACCAAGGTAAGTCCCTTCAAGGTAGTCTATGGTTTTGATCCCCGTACTCCACTTGATATACTTCCTCTACCTATTCATGAGAGAGTTCATGTTGATGCTAAGGAGCGTACTGAATTTATTTTGCAAATGCATGATACCACTAGACTTAGCATTGAAAAGATGAATGACAAGTATAAAATTGCTGGTAGTAAAGGTAGAAAAGAAGTAAAACTTGATGTAGGAGATTTAGTATGGTTACACTTGAGAAAGGATAGATTTCTAGATTTGAGAAAGTCTAAATTAATGCCTAGAGCTGATGGTCCTTTCAAAATAATTGAGAAGATTACTGATAATGCATACAAACTTGAGTTGCCTCCCGAGTTCGGGGTTAGTCCTACTTTTAACATTTCAGATTTAAAACCATACTTGGAAGAAGAGGATGAGCTTGAGTGTAACACCCATTTTAAGAAGCAAAATGGGTGTAGCCGTACGTGTGCCCAGGATCAAGTTACACACACATACGGTACATCATCAATGGTAAACCGAATAATAATCCATATCCTTTAATTAATATATTGTATCTTTATTACAAAAGGACCCGTGGGTCTAGAAGAAAAGTACATCAATGCAGCGGAAAGTGGCTAGCGTAGACATCTCAAACTCCACAGGCATAGATTGGAGGATCATCGCCTAGTACTCGCTTCCTTCATCTTCGTATTGGCTCCAACCTTCTCCTTGGGCTGAATATCAACGTGGTATAGCAAGTGTGAGTACATGTCGTACTCAGCAAGTGGGGGAAAAGATGACATGGGGCTATAGTCAAGAAAAGGCTTTATAGAGTGGGTTGCATGAGCTTTTAATTAACCTAAGCATCCTATTTACTACGTGGGGTCATCCCAACCATGATTCCACAAGGTTCTACACTAACCAAGTCTCAATCCATCCCACCTTTCCAACCACACCAACCCATCCCCAACTAATCTTGTGAGGATTCCAGGCCGCTCTTGACCGTGAGCACGGCTATCATGATAGTTTGATACTCTGCAGAGTTTGTACCACATTACCCACAAGTCATGATTCCCTTGGTGCCCGTGGATGCGACCCACATTACACACTTCCTTTGGTGTGTGGCAGGGTTTCACTACGAGGCTTTTCCAAAGGGTCTCCCAGTACATGCTAGCCACTAAGGTTCCACTCCCGTCCATAAGTGATAGCCCTTCAACAAGCAGCTCATCACCCCAGGAGCCCCCTCTTGAGCCATTCGGATACAAGGAGAGTCCTCTCGACTTCCATTCCCCGCTCCACCAAATGCTGCACCGACACTGGGAGAACACCTAATTACTAGGCCAAGCCTTACCCATGTCGGTCTTGTGTTGGCACTATTTTTCTAGGTTGTCACTCCAAGAACCGGTTCCTAGGATCTACAACAAGCCTACCACCACAAGCATGTGCCCACGGCACCACATCCTTTCCACCTGGCTTGCATAGATCCCTAAGCCATGTTACTAAAAGATTTACCAAACATTTCCCATGTGACATAGTTTGTTTAATCAAAATTAATATTAACCCACATCCCATAAGCCATCTAAGCATTATCTACCCACAATTCACCCATTGGTTCAAGGCGACAAGGAACAGGGTAAAAACAATACTAAGGAAAACCCTAACAATAGGTTCCCGATAAATTGACACAAGCATGCAATTCTATAGTAACATTTCAATAGGTGCAATATGCATCAAGGACACTTGCCTTCGTCCTACGCGGAAGGCTGCTCTAACCCTTCAAATTCCTGCTCTTGAAAGTCCTCGTAGGGCGGTCCTTGTGTATGTTCGCCTTTACGTAACGAAATACCGACACAAGCAACACATACAATAATCAATACACAATATTCAACAGAGGAAAAACAATATGTAGATGCAATGAATGCAAAGGTTATGCTCCTACAAGAAATTTGGCGCAAGAATCATCTAATTTGGAGTTACGAGTAAAAAGTTATGCTAGTTTGAAGTTTTAGGGGCAAAAGGGTAAAAACAGGGGCTTTTAAGGACCTAATTGCAATTTTATAAAATTATAGGGACTAAAGTGTAAATTATTAGGACTAAAGTGTAAATTATTAGGACCTAATTGCAATTTTATAAAATTATAGGGACTGAAAAAATAATTACTAAAAGTATAAGGTTGTTTTTGCAAAATTTTAGGACTAAAAGTATAGGGACTAAAGTGTAGGGGTTTAAGTGTAAAAAGACAGGGCCAAACTATAATTAAATTTAAGTACAGGGATGTTTCTGTAATTTCTAGGGCTAAAATAATATTTATACAATTAATAAGGATTAATGTATAATTTTAAATAATTCTAGGGACTAAAACATAATTAAAATCAGTTTAGGGGTGTTTTTGTAATATTACAGGGTTAAAATAATAAATCTAATAATGTACAGGGGTGTTTCTATTAAGTTAAGGTGCTAAAAATTAATTTTATAAAAAAATCTGGGCTTAAAAACAATTTTCTACAGTTCTGGACAGAAACAGGGGCATAAATCTAATTTATTCTAAACGTAGGGGCATAAATGCCGCAATTATCCAGGAATTAATTGAATTAATTTTACACTAACAATTCATGGACCGGGTCTATGGATTCTGTGGACCCGGGGTCCACTGGTCCACGGTGGACCGATTACATACCCCGAAGGGGTATGTAATCTGGACGGTTGGATCAAGATCCAACGGCCAGAAAGTAATGGGGCTGGGAGGTCATCGCCGACGGCTGTCCAGGCGGCGGCGCACGACGGGGCTCGCCGGAGACCGGCCGGAACGGCGCTCCGATCGACCATTCCTCGCCGCGAGGGTTCCGGGAGAGAGAGGGGAGAGAGGGGAACCTCACCGGCAGGTCGTGCGGGTGCGGGGGAGGCCGGGAGGTGGTCGGCGGCGCGGCTCTGTTGCGGCGGCGGTCGGAGCTCAGCGGGGAGGTCCTCCGGGGGTCGCAATCGAGCGGGGAGTAGTGGGGGAGAGGCGGCGGGAGCATGCGGTGCCGGAGGGGGGGGGGGTTATTGGGGAGAGAGGGCGAGGAGTGAGCGGGCCCGAGCTCGCCGGGAGTAACGGCCGGCGGCGGCCGTTCGGGTGCGGTAACGTGCGATAGTGCGCATTTAAGGCGCGGGAGTGGGGGGAGAGGAAGCGGAGGGGGTCACGCGTGTTGTGCGTCGGTTATGGGAGCCGGGGAAGTCGGGGGAGGGAGATCAACGGCAGTTTTTGGCGGCCGTCGGTTTCTGGCGGCGGGGAGAGAGGAGGGCGGGAGGAGGGGGATGACAGGCGGGGCCCACGTGCCAGTGAGAGAGAGAGCGGGAGGAGTGGGCCGCGGTGTGTGCGCGCTGGGCCGGCCGGGAGGTGGGCTGTGGGGCTGGTTGGGCTGGTGCGCTACGACTGGGCCGAGGGGGGGGGGGGAAGAAGGGAAAAGGGGAGGGAGTCGGCCGGGCCGGTTGGGCCGAAAGAGGGGAGTGGGGAGAGGGGAGGAGAGCTCCGGGTGGGCTGAGTGGGTGGGTTCAGCCCAGTTCTGGTTTTTCTCCTTTTTCTTTTCTTTCCTAATTCCTTTCTTCTCTAAAATTCGATTCTATTAATCCTAGCAATTAATTAATTAATAAACTAAATGCATGATGCAAAGAAAACCTATATGAACATGTCATGCTATGCAAATGCATCCACTTATTTTTATTTATTGTAAAAACAATTTGTCCTAGGTTATTTAATTAAACTCCTAAATGCTAATAGTTGGCATTTTTAGAATTTGAAAAAGTAGGGTGTTACAAACCTACCCCCCTTACAATGAATCTCGCCCTCGAGATTCGGAAAGATCGGTGAAGAGGTGGGGAAACTCGGCTTTTAATTCTTCTTCACGCTCCCAGGTGGCTTCTTCTTCCGTGTGATGATTCCAGAGCACCTTGCACATCCGGATCACCTTATTTCTGGTAACTCTCTCAACAACTTCTAGGATCTTGACTGGTTGTTCCGTATATGTGAGGTCTTTCCGAAGGTCTATTTCATCAATAGGGAGTTGTTCTTCAGGCACTCTTAAGCACTTCTTTAATTGGGACACATGGAACACGTCATGCACATCCGTGAGGTGCGAGGGTAGCTCCAACTGATATGCAACTTCTCCTCTTCTATCGAGGATCTTGAAAGGGCCGATGTAACGTGGTGCTAACTTCCCTTTGACTTTGAAGCGTCTAACACCCCTCATGGGTGATACCTTGAGATACACGAAATCTCCAATCTCGAAGGATAGGTCTCTTCGCCTACGATCAGTGTAGCTTTTCTGCCTTGACTGTGCAACTTTTAGGTTCTCGCGTACAATCTTAACTTGTCTTTCTGCTTCTTGTAGTATCTCAGGTCCGAAGACTTGGTTTTCTCCTGTCTCGTTCCAGAATAGAGGTGTCCTACACTTTCTTCCATATAGGAACTCGAAAGGTGCCATCTCTATACTTGCTTGATAACTGTTGTTATAAGAAAATTCTATGTAGGGTAGGCTCTTGTCCCAACTCTTGCCATATTTCAACGCACAAGCTCTTAACATGTCTTCTAGTATCAGGTTCATCCTCTCGGTTTGTCCATCAGTCTGAGGGTGATATGCAGAGCTGAAGTTTAACTTGGTGCCAAGAGATTCATGTACCTTCTCCCAAAACCTTGAGGTGAACTGAGAGCCTCTGTCAGATACTATCTTCTTAGGGACTCCATGTAAACACACTATCCTTGACATGTATAGTTCTGCCAGCTTCGCACCACTATAAGTTGTCTTGACGGGAATAAAGTGTGCCACCTTGGTTAAACGATCAACTATAACCCATATAGAATCATATCCCGACTGTGTACGAGGTAATCCAACTATGAAGTCCATGCCGACTTGTTCCCATTTCCACTCAGGAATCTTTAGAGGTTGAAGCAATCCGGTGGATCGTTGGTGTTCTGCCTTGACATGTTGACATATGTCACATACCGCAACATACTCTGCGACATCGCGCTTCATGCCGTGCCACCAATAACGAGTCTTCAAGTCTTGATACATCTTAGTACTTCCTGGATGAATGGAGTATGCAGAATCGTGTGCTTCTCGTAGGATTATGTCAGGAAGGGGCTTCTTGTCTGGCACACATATTCGTTTACCTATCCATATAGTACCCTTCTCATCTTCTGTGAAGTCAGTAGCTTTTCCTTCCTTAATGAGCTTTCTGATCTCACTTAGCTTCTCATCTTCTAGCTGTCCCTTGCGGATTTCTTCGTCGAGAGTTGGTTCCACTTCCATTGCAACAGTCTCTAACTCATTCACAAATCCAAGGTTCAGTCACTCAAACTCCTTGCAGAGCTCTGGCGATAGCCTTTCCACGATTAACTGACTACAATAGGTCTTTCTACTCAGGGCATCCGCAACAACATTCACCTTCCCTGGATGATAGTTAATACCCACATCATAGTCCTTAATCAACTCTAACCAACGTCGTTGTCTTAGGTTCAACTCCGTCTGAGTGAATATATACTTGAGACTCTTGTGATCCGTATAGATCTCACAACGATGACCAAGAATGTAGTGCCTCCAAAGAGCATGTACTATTGCCGCTAATTCCAAGTCGTGTGTTGGGTACTTCTCTTCATGCTTCCGTAATTGCCTAGAGGCACATGCCACAACATGACCTTCCTGCATGAGCACACATCCTAGTCCTTGCCTGGATGCGTCACAGTATATGTCAAAACTCTTACTGATGTCAAGTAAGATTAAGACATGGGCTGACGTTAATCTCTTCTTCCATTCTTCAAAGCTGGTTTGACAACACAGAGTCCATTCGAAACTCTTGTCCTTCCCTAACAATGTCGTCATTGGCTTTGCTATCTTGGAGAAGTCCTTTATGAATCGCCGATAGTATCATGCTAATCCAAGAAAACTTCTAATCTCCTTTACTGTCTGTGGTGGTTTCCAGTCTAGAACGTCCTTTACCTTGCCTGGATCGACTGACACTCCTCCAGCAGAGATCACATGACCGAGAAATGCTACCTCCTTCAGCCAGAATTCACACTTACTCAATTTGGCATACAGCTGGTGTTCACGTAGCTTCTCTAGAACTAGCCTCAGATGTTCCTCATGCTTTTCTTCGTCCTTTGAAAACACCAAGATGTCGTCAATGAAAACCACAAAAAACTTATCTAAGTATTCCATGAACACCTTGTTCATAAGGTACATGAAGTAGGCCGGTGCATTGGTCAACCCAAATGACATTACCGTATACTCATATAACCCATATCTTGTTCGGAAAGCCGTCTTGGGTATGTCTGATTGCCTGATCTTCAACTGGTGATACCCGGATCGTAGATCAATCTTGGAGAATACACAAGCTCCTTTCATCTGATCGAACAAGTCTTCAATCCGTGGTAGTGGATACTTATTCTTGATGGTCACATCATTAAGAGAACGATAGTCCACGCACATCCTCGGAGTCTTATCCTTCTTCTCGACAAAGAGTACAGGAGCTCCCCAAGGTGAGGAACTAGGGCGAATGAAACCTTTCTCTAGCATCTCATGTAATTGCTTCTTTAGTTCTACCAACTCATTAACTGGCATCCTATAGGGCCTCTTAGATATAGGAGCAGTTCCCGGTATTAAGTCAATAACAAACTCTATGTCACGGTCTGGTGGCATACCTAGAAGTTCTTCAAGAAAGACATCAGGGAAATCACAAACCACCCGTATCTCTTCTATGGGCGTGCCGGTGGTTTGGTTTAGTATGACCTCCTTGGCAGTGGAGTTGGCTGCTATGAACTCAACATTGGTACCTTCTGCGCTAGTTAGCTGTACCGACTGCTTGGCGCACTGTATCACTCCATCATACTTGCGTAACCAATTCATTCCAAGGATTATATCTATCCCCTTGGAGTCTAGAATTATGAGATTGGCTGAGAAGTCTACCCCCCTTATTTTAAGGGCGACCTTTGGGCATATTTGATTGGTTCTCATTTCTCCACCAGGAGAGCTAACTAGCATGGTATGCTTCATAAGAGCAATCGGTAAGTTGTGCTTTGCCACATATGTGGATGTTATGAATGAATGCGATGCTCCCGAATCAAATAAAATGGCTGCAGGTTGAGAGTTAGCTAAGAACATACCGAGCACCACATCTGCAGCTTGCTCAGCTTCCTCAATAGTGACATGATTGATGCGCCCTCGAGCGTAATTCTACTGTCCTCGATTGCCTGGAAGCATGTTGGTTGGAGCTTGCCTTGGTGCGTTGTTCCGTTGATGACACTGTCCCACGAAGTGACCTTCCTGTCCACAGTGATAACATCCGCGCTTCACACCATTAGTGTTTCCAGAGGTGGGGTGGTTCTGGTTTTGTGGAGCTGTTGGGGCTATGGGGCGGGGTGCTTGCTGATAGGTGGGGCGAGGTGCCTGCTGCTGGTTAGGGCGAGGTGCCTGGTAGTTGGAGCGTTGCATTGGAAAGTTTGGGCGTGGAGCTTGCATGGGTGGCCTGGCAGTGTTGGGAGCACGGTAGTATGGGTTGGAAGATGGCATCATGTGGGGGCGAGTGTTGCTACTAGATGATTGTCCTTGGAATGGCATCTTCCTCTTGCCTTCCCTCTCAATCTCATTGCGCTTGTTCTCCACAACAATGGCCTTGTCCACCAGTTTTTAGAAGTTGACATAGTCATTGTTTATCAACTGAAACTGGATGTCATTCTGCAGTCCCCTCATGAACATGTATTGCTTCTTCCCATCGGTGTTCACATCCTCTGGAGCATACCTGGACAGCTGGATGAACCTATTCAAGTATTCACTTACTGACATGTTCCCCTGTCTCAGGTCTTGAAATTCCTGTCTTTTCAGCAATTTGATGCCCGTAGGAATATAGTGGGAGCGGAAATTATCCTTCAACTCAATCCAAGTGATGCTTTCCACATCAGCATGAGCATTGCAATATGCTTCCCACCAGTCTGCGGCTACACCATACAGCTGATGAGCTGCAAAGAGAACCTTCTCTCGATCATTGCATTGAGCGATCATCAACTTCTTTTTGATTGCCTTGAGCGAATCGTCCGCTTCCATCGGATCCTTAGATTGGGAAAAGGTAGGTGGCCTAGTCCTTAGGAACTCCCCCAATCTATTCTGGGGTGGAGGTGGAGGTGCATTGTGGTTCTGCTGGTTGTTGTGGTTCTGTTGTATAGCGCCTAAAGTTTGGATCATTGTCTGCATGAGCTGAGTCTGCACGGCCAAGAATTGCTCAAGGTTCGGAGCATTATTGCCATCCTCGTTGTTCTGATTGCTACCTCCAGCGTGGCCTCTAGTGCGAACCATCTGATAGAATAGGTGGTGGAAGTAGTGTGAGACAAGGTGTGGTAATAACAAAAAGAAAGATCCCCATCTAAATGCATCAAGGAATGATAAGTAAAAGATAGTTTATTTTAATAAGCAAACAAACGATGAGGTTGTGGACAAGGTGCCGAGGCATCCTACAACTCACATCAAGCACACTTATTTAAGCAAGCCACATAGTTCATTACATCACACCATGAAAGTAAATCGATCTAAGCGTTTGATTATTACAATCTTTATTCATGGGTAAGGGAATCTCCTAGGCATGAGAGTTGACTTCGTCAGAGATCGAAGGTAGGGAACTTGCGCGCTTCGGGGAGTTTGCAGTCCAAGTGCGGATACCAGAGGAATAGAGGTCACTCTGCTCGCCCATCTTGACTCGCTGGTCGCGCTTTATGTAATCCTCAGTATCACGCAGCCTCTTCCGAAGAGTGTGGTTCTCCCTCTGTAGCGCTTCCATAGCGCGGCTTAAGTCCACCACGACTCCCTGAGTCTCGTCCATCTCCCTGGTGCTCACATACTATTCTGTAGGAGCGACGGTGTACTTCTCCATGCCTGGCTTCCGCCAGGGAATGTGGGCAAAGCTTGTCTTTGCTATTCCATGGCGGTGAGTGTAGCAGAGGCTAGTGAGAGCCCTCCAGGCAATGTCATCCACTGCGGCCCCACGAGTAGCCCTGGGGGTGCGGCCACGGTGAGTAGATATGACGCGGTCGCCATCGTAGATGTTGACCTCAGCTGTCCATTCCTCATGAAAAGGGCGATCCACCTTCTTGAGGAAGTATTGAGGCCTGTTGGTGATGCCAATCTCCTCAAGTAGCTTCCGCAGAGTCTTGGAGAAGGTCTCACCCTCTAGTCCAAGAGAGCGGTACTTCTCAGCCATACGGACGGCTAGGTCTTTGTCCTCCTCTGTGTCATCACCATCTTTAGGCTCTTTAGGGTCCTCAGGCTCTTCTGGATCTTCTCCCCCTTGCAGTTCCTCAGCGTCCTCTTCTTGTTCATATTCTTCTGGTTCTTCCTCTTCAGGACCTTCAGGTTCCTTGGGATCTTCGTGTGGTGCCTCTGGAAGCTTCTCGTCCATCACTGGGGTCTTCTCATGTTCAGGCTGACTTACTTCTTCACTTTCTTCCCTTCGAACATGCCTAGGGGCAAGGAGTCCATAGTGGCGTCTAGTCGTACTCTTACGAGCGGTCTGCTTGGTGCGGGTCATCTATATTTTAAAATCACAAGGCATGAATAAGCAATGGTTAAATAAATCTGCAATTTAACAAAAGCAACAAAATAAGAAAATGACAAGGATTAATATTTTGTTAAAATAGTTTGTATTGATGTAAGACAAAATAGGGTCCCTAAATGCGTCCATGGCTAACTAGGCTGACGTCCTGCAGTCGATATGGCTCTGATACCACTTCTGTAACACCTATTTTAAGAAGCAAAATAGGTGCAGCCGTACGTGTGCCCAGGATCAAGTTACACACACATATGGTACATCATCAATGGTAAACAGAATAATAATCCATATCTTTAATTAATACATCATATCTTTATTACAAAAGGACCCATGGGTCTAGAAGAAAAGTACATCAATGCAGCGGAAAGTAGCTAGCGTAGACATCCCAAACTCCACAGGCATCGATTAGAGGATCATTGCCTAGTACTCGCTTCCTTCATCTTCGTATTGGCTCCAATCTTCTCCTTGGGCTGAATATCAACGTGGTATAGCAAGGGTGAGTACATGTCGTACTCAGCAAGTGGGGGAAAAGATGACATGGGGCTATAGTCAAGAAAAGGCTTTATAGAGTGGGTTGCATGAGCTTTTAATTAACCTAAGCATCCTATTTACTACGTGGGGTCATCCCAACCATGATTCCACAAGGTGCTACACTAACCAAGTCTCAATCCATCCCACCTTTCCAACCACACCAACCCATCCCCAACTAATCTTGTGAGGATTCCAGGCCGCTCTTGACCATGAGCATGGCTATCATGATAGTTCGATATTCTACAGAGTTTGTACCACTTTACCCACAAGTCGTGATTCTCTTGGTGCCCGTGGACGCGACCCACATTACACACTTTCTTTGGTGTGTGGCAGGGTTTCACTATGAGGCTTTTCCAAAGGGTCTCCTAATACATGCTAGCCACTAAGGTTCCACTCCCGTCCATAAGTGATAGCCCTTCAACAAGCAGCTCATCACCCCAGGAGCCCCCTCTTGAGCCATTCGGATACAAGGACAGTCCTCTCGACTTCCATTCCCCGCTCGACCAAATGTTGCACCGACACTGGGAGAACACCTAATTACTAGGCCAAGCCTTACCCATGTCTGTCTTGTGTTGGCACTGTTTTCCTGGGTTGTCACTCCAAGAACCGGTTCCTAGGATATACAACAAGCCTACCACCACAAGCATGTGCCCACAGCACCACATCCTTTCCACCTGGCTTGCATAGATCCCTAAGCCATGTTACTAAAAGATTTACCAAACATTTCCCATATGACATAGTTTGTTTAATCAAAATTAATATTAACCCACATCCCATAAGCCATCTAAGAATTATCTACCCACAATTCACCCATTGGTTCAAGGCGACAAGGATTAGGGTAAAAACAATACTAAGGAAAACCCTAACAATAGGTTCCCGATAAATTGACACAAGCATGCAATTCTATAGTAACATTTCAATAGGTGCAATATGCATCAAGGACACTTGCCTTCGTCCTGCGCGGAAGGCTGCTCTTGAAAGTCCTCGTAGGGCGGTCCTTGTGTATGTTCGCCTTTACGTAACAAAATACCGACACAAGCAATACATACAATAATCAATACACAATATGCAATAGAGGAAAAACAATATGTAGATGCAATGAATGCAAAGGTTATGCTGCTACGAGAAATTTGGCGCAAGAATTACCTAATTTGGAGTTACGAGTAAAACGTTATGCTAGTTTGATGTTTTAGGGGCAAAATGGTAGAAACAGGGGCTTTTAAGGACCTAATTGCAATTTTATAAAATTACAGGGACTAAAGTGTAAATTATTAGGACTGAAAAATAATTACTAAAAGTATAAGGTTGTTTTTGCAAAATTTTAGGACTTAAACATAATTAATAATAAGTGTAGGGGTTTAAGTGTAAAAAGACAGGGCCAAACTATAATTAAATTTAAGTACAGGGATGTTTCTATAAATTTCCAGGGCTAAAATAATATTTATACAATTAATAAGGATTAAGGTATAATTTTAAATAATTCTAGGGACTAAAACATAATTAAAATCAGTTCAGGGGTGTTTTTGTAAAATTATAAGGTCGAAATAATAAATCTAATAATGTACAGGGGTGTTTCTATTTAGTTAAGGTGCTAAAAATTAATTTTATAAAAAAATCTGGGCTTAAAAACAATTTTCTACAGTTCGGGACAGAAACAGGGGCATAAATCTAATTTATTCTAAACGCAGGGGCCTAGTTGCAAAATGCCGCAATTATCCAGGAATTAATCAAATTAATTTTACACTAACAATTCATGGACCGGGTCTATGGATTCTGTGGACTCGGGGTCCACTGGTCCACAGTGGACGTAATCTGGACGGTTGGATCAAGATCCAACAGCCAGAAAATAATAGGCCGGGGAGGTCGTCGCCGGCGGCTGTCTAGGCCGCGACGCATGGCGGGGCTCGCTGGAGACCGGCCGGAACGGCACTCCGGTCGACCATTCCTCGCCGCGAGGGTTCCGAGAGAGAGAGGGGAGAGAGGGGAACCTCACCGGCAGGTCGCGCGGGTGCGAGGGAGGGCGGGAGGTGGTCGGCGGCGCGGCTCGGTCGCGGCGGCGGTCGGAGCTCGGCGAGGAGGTCCTCCGGGGGTCGCGATCGAGCGGGGGGTAGTGCGGGAGAGGCGGGAGAGTGAGCGGGCCCGAGCTCGCCAGGACTAACGGTCGGTGGTGGCCGTTCGGGTGCGGTAACGCGCGATAGTGCGCGTTTAAGGCGCGGGAGTGGGGGGGGGAGAGGAAGCGGAGGGGGTCACGCGCGTTGTGCGTCGGTTACGGGAGCCGGGGAGGTCGGGGGAGGGAGATCGACGGCGGTTTCTAGCGGCCGTCGGTTTCTGGTGGCGGGGAGAGAGGAGGGCGGGAGGAGGGGATGACAGGCGGGGCCCTTGTGCCAGTGAGAGAGAGAGAGCGGCAGGAGTGGGCCACGGCGTGCACGCGCTGGGCCAGCCGGGAGGTGGGCCGCGGGGCTGGTTGGGCTAGAGCGCTACGGCTGGTCCGGCGGGGGGGGGGGGGAGATGGGAAAAGGGGAGGGAGTCGGCCGGGCCGGTTGAGCCGAAAGAGGGGAGTGTGGAGAGGGGAGGAGAGCTCCGGGTGGTGTAACACCCATTTTAAGAAACAAAATGGGTGTAGCCGTACATGTGCCCAGGATCAAGTTACACACACATACGGTACATCATCAATAGTAAACGGAATAATTATCCATATCCTTTATTTATTACATCATATCTTTATTACAAAAGGACCCGTGGGTCTAGAAGAAAAATACATCAATGCAGCGGAAGGTATCTAGCGTAGACATCCCAAACTCCACAGGCATCGATTGGAGATCATCGCCTAGTACTCGCTTCCTTCCTCTTAGTATTGGCTCCAATCTTCTCCTTGGGCTGAATATCAACGTGGTATAGCAAGGGTGAGTACATGTTGTACTCAGCAAGTGGGGGGAAAAGATGACATGGGGCTATAGTCAAGAGAAGGCTTTATAGAGTGGGTTGCATGAGCTTTTAATTAACCTAAGCATCCTATTTACTAAGTGGGGTCATCCCAACCCTACTTTCACAAGGTGCTGTACTAACCAAGTCTCAATCCATCCCACCTTTCCAACCATACCAACCCATCCCCAGCTAATCTTGTGAGGATTCCAAGCCGCTCTTGACCGTGAGCACGGCTATCATGATAGTTTGATACTCTGCAGAGTTTGTACCACTTTACCCACAAGCCGTGATTCCCTTGGTGCCCGTGGACGCGACCCACATTACACACTTCCTTTGGTGTGTGGCAGGGTTTCACTACGAGGCTTTTCCAAAGGGTCTCCCAGTACATGCTAGCCACTAAGGTTCCACTCCCGTCCATAAGTGATAGCCCTTCAACAAGCAGCTCATCACCCCGGAAGCCCCCTCTTGAGCCATTCGGATACAAGGATAGTCCTCTCGACTTCCATTCCCCGCTCCACCAAATGCTGCACCGACACTGGGAGAACATCTAATTACTAGGCCAAGCCTTACCCATGTCGGTCTTGTGTTGGCACTGTTTTCCTGGGTTGTCACTCCAAGAACCGGTTCCTAGGATCTACAACAAGCCTACCACCACAAGCATGTGCCCACGGCACCACATCCTTTCCACCTGGCTTGCATAGATCCCTAAGCCATGTTACTAAAAGATTTACCAAACATATCCCACGTGACATTGTTCATTAATCAAAATTAATATTAACCCACATCCCATAAGCCATCTTAAGCATTTTCTACCCACAATTGACCCATTGGTTCAAGGCGACAAGGAACAGGGTAAAAACAATTACTAAGGAAAACCCTAACAATAGGTGCCCAATAAATTGACACAAGCATGCAATTCTATAGTAACATTTCAATAGGTGTAATATGCATCAAGGACACTTGCCTTCGTCCTGCGCAGAAGGCTGCTCTAACCCTTCAAATTCCTGCTCTTGAAAATCCTCGTAGGGTGGTCCTTGTGTATGCTCGCCTTTATGTAACGACATACCAATACAAGCAAAACATACAAAATCAATACACTAAATGCAATAGAGGAAAAACAGTATGTAGATGCAAGGGATGCAAAGGTTATGCTCCTACGAGAATTTTAGCGCAAGAATCACCTAAATTGGAGTTATGAGTAAAAAGTTATGCTAGTTTGAGGTTTTAGGGGCAAAAGGGTAAAAACAGAGGCTTTTAAGGACCTATGTGTAATTTTATAAAATTACAGGGACTAAACTGTAAATTATTAGGGCTGAAAAGTAGTTATTAAAAGTATAAGGTTGTTTTTGCAAAAATTCTAGGACTCAAACATAATTAATACTAAGTACAGGGGTTTAAGTGTAAAAAGACAGGGCCAAAATCTAATTAAAATTAAGTACAGGGATGTTCCTGTAAAAATTTAAGGCTAAAATAATATTTATACAATTAATAAGGATTAAGGTATAATTTTAAAATAATTCTAGGGACTAAAACATAATTAAAATCAGTCCAAGGGTGTTTTATAAAATTACAAGGTCAAATAATAATTTAAATAATACATAGGGCTGTTTCTGTAAATTTTTAGGGCTAAAATAATATTTATACCATTAATAATATAAAAAGACTGGATTAAAATATAATTTAAAACAATTCCAGGGGTTTTCTACAATTTATAGGGCAAAAATATAATTTCTTAAACGTATAGGGGCTTTTTGTAAAAATGTAGTGCTAAAAAAATAATTATTATAAAGTTCAGGGGCCTAAAAACAAATTTTTATTTGTTCTGCACAAAAACAGGGACCTAAACCTAATTTAAACTAAGCACAGGGGCTAAATGGCAAAACTGCCAGAATATCCAAGAATTAATTGAATTAATTTTAAACTAGAAATGCGTGGACCGGGTCTATAGGTTATGTGGACCATTGGTCCACTGGTTCACGGTGGACCGATTACATAACCCGAAGGGGTATGTAATCTGGACGGTTGGATCAAGATCCAACGGCCAGAATTAAAGGGCGGGGGAAGGTCGTCGCCGGCGGCCGGTTAGGCGGCGGCGCGCGGCGGGGCTCACCGGAGACCGGCCGGAATGGCGCTCCGGTCGGCCATTCCTCGCCGCGAGAGTCCCGGGAGAGAGAGGGGAGGGAGGGGAGTCTCACCGGTAGGTCGCGTGGGTGCGGGAAGGCCGGGAGGGGGTCGGCGGCGCGGCTCGGTGGCGGCGGTGGTCGGAGCTCGGTGGGGGAGGTCGTCCGATGGTCGCGAGCGAGAAGGAGAGAGTGGAGGAGTGGCGGCAGAGCAGGGCGGTGCCAAGAGGGTGCTTTATAGGCGCGGAGGCGGGCGAATTGAGCCGGCGCGGGGCTCTCCGGCCATCAATGGCCACTAGCGCCATTGATGCGCGCGGGGGTTCGTTACGACCGAAACGACCGAAAGTTAGGGGGGGAAGGGAAGTGGAGGTGGTCGCGCGCGCTCGGGCGCCGGTTTCGGGAGCCGGGGAGGTCGGGGGAGGGAGATCGACGGCGGTGGCGGCGTCGGTTTCCAGCGGCGGGAGAGAGAGGCGGAGGAGGGGATGACAAGTGGGGCCCGCGTGTCAGTGAGAGAGAGAGAGAGAGAGAGCACGGGAGGAGCGGACCGCACGCGCTGGGCCGGCCGGGAAGGTGGGCCGCGGGGGAGAGAATGAAGGGAGGGGAGGCGGCCTGGCCGGCTGGGCCGATAGGAGGAGGTGGGGAGAGGGGAGGGGTGGGCTGAATGGTGGGTTTCGGCCCACTGTTCTAGTTCCTCCTTTTCTTTCCTTTTTCTTTCTCAATTCTTTTCCTTGTCTAATTTCTATTCTAATTCTATTCCTAATATTCCTAGTAAATAAATAATAATTAAACTAAATGCATAATGCAATGAAAATCTATATGAATATGACATGTTATGCAAATGCAATAATTTAATTTAATTTATTATAAAAACAATTTGTCCTAGGTTATTTAATTAAACTCCTAAATGCTAATAGTTGGCATTTTTAGAATTTGCAAAAGTAGGGTGTTACAGGTGGGCTGAAGGGGTGGGTTCGGCCTAGTTCTGGTTTTTCTCCTTTTTCTTTTCTTTCCTAATTCCTTTCTTCTCTAAAATTCTATTCTATTAATCCTAGAAATTAATTAATTAATAAACTAAATGCATGATGCAAACAAAACCTATATGAACATGTCATGCTATGCAAATGCAACCACTTATTTTTATTTATTGTAAAAACAATTTGTCCTAGGTTATTTAATTAAACTCCTAAATACTAATAGTTGGCATTTTTAGAATTTGGAAAAGTAGGGTGTTACATTGAGTCGAGGACGACTCCACTTCAAGAGGGGGAGGATGATGAGGACATCACCCCTAAGGATACGTGCAACACTCCTTCAATTCTAGACTTGCAAGGTCCAATGACTAGAGCTCGTGCACGACGATTAAATTTAGAGGTGAGCTCGTTCCTACATTCTTCATCATATGTCACTTTTGAGAATGATTTGCTACCTAATGATTATATTGTAATTAGGAAGCATGGAGAGGACCAGGAGATGATGGGAGAAGGACTTGGAGATGTGGAGGACCAGCAAGGACGTGAAAGCCAAGGTGGAGGCCCAACCAAAACCAACTTCGAGTCTATTTTAGGGCCCAGAACCAGTCTGCACTAAAATGGATGCCCAGGACGCATACGAACTCGGATTTGGACGTTCTACGTATTCACGGAAAGATAAGAAGAAGACCTTTCCAATGCCGCTGGTCTCATGTCAAAATTCATCCGGAGTCGTCGGGAATCGTCAAAACAAGAGAGGGTCCAGAATCTGTTTCGGTGCTGCGTCGCCTGTTTTTGGCCTTTGGGCTTTGTATCTAGTTGAGCCCAGTTAGGGGTGCATCTAGAGGGTCTTGCACGACCATAGGGTCTTAATATACAGCCACCGCCACACCATTGGGGTTCAGGTTTTCCTTAGATCAATTCTGTTCATAAACAGTGTCACCGTTCATCGATTTGTGAGACCCCGACTTTGTGAGTTTAATCATACATATGCAATTGTGTTGCATTCTTCTTTGTTCTTGCTTGTGTTCTTGATTCGCATGCAGGGATTAGCCTTCTCGGTAAGGTCAATCATTCTTACACGGTTGATAACCAGAGGAGACGTCGTGCTGCGATTGCGGGGTTTAGAACATGTTGTTCTGAAGCCGGATCGATTTGTGTGTCGCCTCCGACCAAATCAACATATCTAGAACCTTTCGGAAGATCAGGAACCCTTGTTCACATCATAAGCGTTTCTGGTGATTCGGCATTAGTAATCAATCAAGTCACGAAGGAGTGGTGTTGTTCTCATGAGAGCATGACAGCTTACTGCACTGAAGTTCGGAAGCTAGAAGACAAGTTTGATGGCATCGAGTATAAACATGTCCTACGCAAGTATAACGAAGAGGCGGACGAGCTGGCCAAGCTTGGGTCTAGTAGATCTATAATACCTGATGGAGTATTCCTCGATGATTTACATAAGCCATCTATACTACCCCAGCAAACTATGGTGCAGTCGGTACCAAAGGAGGGAGCAACACCTCATGTAGCCATCATCAAGGTAGATTGGCGCACTCCTTTCATTATGTATTTGGACTATGGCACGTTACCGACCGACAAAGAAGAGGCCCTCCGCGTCATTCGTAAGTCCCGGTCATATTGCATAGTTGATCATCTCCTATACAGGCAAAGTCCACATGGGATGTTGATGAAATGTCTATCACAAGACGAGGGCATAGCTATATTAGGGGACATTCATGCCGGCATATGCGGGAATCACGCGGGCCTATCCACGATTGCGGCCAAAGCAATGAGGTAAGGATTTTATTGGCCAACTGCTTGTGCTGACGCTAAGGATATGGTTGTCAGTTCTTTTCCCGCCAGACGCACGTACCTGCCACTGAGCTTCAAAACATTCCCATAACTTGGCCATTTTCTGTATGGGGTTTGGACATTGTTGGACCCTTCATGAAGGCTTAAGGTGGTTTCACTTACCTATTCGGGGCGGTGGACAAATTTCCTAAGTAGATTGAAGCTAAACCAGTCGGCAAGATCTCGGCGAAGAAGGCCATCGAGTTTATGACTGACATAGTCACTCGGTTCGGTGCCCCAAATAAGATAATCACTGACAACGGGAGTCAATTCATGGACAAAGAGTTTAGAGAGTTTGCGGGCCGGGTGGGATTCAAAATCGGCTACGCTTTAGCCACCCATCCGCAGAGTAATGGCCAGGTCGAGAGGGCAAATGGCCTACTACTTCCGGGAATTAAACCCCAACTATTTGACCGACTAGAAAAGTATGCTCGACGTTGGGTTTGAGAGTTACCGTCGGTATTATGGGGTCTTAGAACCAATGTCAGTCGCGCCATGGGACACTCCCCTTTTTCTTTGGTTTATGGTTCAGAAGCAATGTTGTCGACCGAGGTGTTATCCGCTTCCCCACGTGTGATAGCATATAATGAGAGTACATGCAACAGGCATAGATGTGACGACCTACTATTGTTAGAAGAACAACGATATGCCACTCTGATTTGGTCAGCGAAATACCAGCAAAGTTTGAGGTGTTATCACGATAAAAATGTTCGGACATGGGGCTTTTCGGTTGGTGACTTGGTTTTGAAGCAAGTTCAGTCTACGATTGGTAAACACAAGTTGTCTGCTCCATGGGAAGGACCTTTTATTGTAAAGGAAGTCACTCGGCTAGGTGCATACCGATTGATGCGCGAAGATGGGTCGGACCTTCAAAGTTCATGGAACATATCACAGCTATGTCGTTTCTATGCTTAATTTTCATTGTTTATTGTAATTTGTTCATTTTGGATTGTTTAATTACAATACATATATGCATATCATAGTCTTGATGATTAGTTATACGATTTACAATTTCTATGAAATGTCTATTGTTATTGTTCAAATCATGACTTTAATTCTGAAACTTGGTATCACCGCAACTCATACATGTTGACCAAGCGGGTTACTTAGTCCCCAGGGTTCATGTCGTCTGTTGAGGACCAAGACAATTCTCCTGATTCATATATGCTTGACTGAGTGAGTTCTTAGTCTCCATGGTTCATATCGGTTATCGGGAGTATTGTTTGGAGGGCTGACATGAGTTCTGTATTGGTTGTGAGTGTTTAACACGAGTTCATACAGTACATGAATGAAGCAGCACGACCCAAGAATTCATTAGAAACCTAGTAATGAATCTAGACTCTAGTGGTCTACTGAAATCAGTCTCATTACAACATCAGTAGTGAAGCACTTCACCTAGCAAATTGTTACAAGAACTTACACCCTTGGTAAGGGATCTAATTCTATCTGGTCGGCTAATATATGAGCAGTTTTTTTGTGCATCGGCTATGAGTGCTTCACATTGCTCGTCGGTAAGGTCTTCATGGAAACCTTCAACGATAATTTCTAGATCTATGTTGGGAATGTGAGACTTTTCTATGCCAGGACTTGAGTGCCAGCTAATTCTGCAACATGTCGAGCATGTTCTTTTACTCGGACTGGAGCTTCTTGTAGCCGAGTCAGCAGATCTCGGCACCGAGGTGGTGTCTCCTCGGGAAAGATGTACTGGGCGACAACTTCGGCGTCCTTCTACACAGCTACAAGAGACCATCGAAGGTTTTCATCACCCTCAATAAATTTCTTCTGCAAAAGCTCATAGGACCTTTTCGACCCTACAGAAGTGCAATAATCACATATGTCCAGCATGTATGAACTTGGCTATAAAGGTATTATGAGAACAGAATTTACCTCTTAGATGTTTTTTAGCTTCCAATTTTTTAGCCTCGAGCGTGGCAACCTTTGCCTTGTAGTCTTCCTTGAGTTTTTCAACTTCTTTGAAAGAACTTTGAAACTTGTTCAGCTCATCTATGACTTTTTTGAAAATACCTTCGGCTTTGGCCAGTTGGGTCTCTAGCTTGGTGTTCCTTTCCCTTTGGGCTTTTATCGTTTCTTCCGCTTCTATCATTTACAAAAGGATCAGTCGGCAGCACCGAGTGTTTATGAATACAAGAATATAAATCCCATACCTTCCTCTCTCTTTTTCCAGTGGGCTTGAGATTCTTGCATAGTTTTGAAGCCATCCTTTAGTTTCTCAAATTGGTTTTTGACTTCTTCCGAGTCCTGGAGCTGCTTCTTTAAGCCTTGATTTTTGTTCTTTAACGCTTCGGTGGCTAGGGAAAATGCCTCTAGTTCTTTTATGCGGCCTTGCAATTTTGCAATTTCTGTGGCCGAATTGGCATCTTCTTTACGCTTCAGCATCAGCGCTTCCGATACCTCTATATGAGATAGGTCAGATAATTATGGCCAGCAAGTAGCATGTAAGGTGTGGAGTTTACTGTTCTCATACCTTGCAGTTTACATTGAAGTTCATCCACCTGGGATGAACGGGCATTCAGATCAACCGATAGGCGTCCGACTTCAAGCCTTTCCGTGGCAAGTTGGTCTTCTAGATCCACGGCTTTTGCACAATGCCTTTCTACAAGCTGCAAAAGTTTTCTTTTGCTTGCCATATGGGTTTTCAAGGCTTGCAACAGCGTTAAGATGTATATGTGTCGATCTGCAGCTATATTCAATTATTATTATTATTATTATTTTCCAAGAAGGAAAGTATACCTGGAACGAGTGATAAGCCTTTTCAGTGTGCTCCTCGAAGGTCTTCAACTCGGCTTGCTCTGTTCACTCATCAAATCCTGCAATAGCGAATTTGCCAACGTGGTATACTCACCTCACAAGAGAGGTTTCTTCTAGAATGCCTTCTTTCACCACTCGGTGGATGGGAGTAGGCGTGAGGTTTTCCTCCGGACCGATGGGATATTCGTAGGCTGGCTCCGACATCTTCTCAAATACCAATGATGGTTCTTCTGGTTCAGTGGAAGTAGGAGTACGAGCAGCCATGGCCATCTCCGGAGCATTTTGGTCTAGAACAGTGGGGGTTTTAGAATGGCTGGCCTCCGGTTGAGTATATTTTGGAGCATTCCTCGAATCACTCGGCTTCTTCACCGAGTGATCTGGGACATCATCTCTGGATGTCCTGTCAGACGGAGAAGCTTGGTCTTTTTCAGGAACTGAGCTTTGTGGCAGGGTCTCATGAGATGACGATGTTCCTGTTGACCTACCAAGCAAATAAGGGTTACATAGATAGCTACTGGAAGGCTAAGAATCAAGTTATCCAGATCTTCTTACCTTGGGCGGCATTTAAATTTTAAGCCTGACACCTTTGGTGGGGGGCTAGTTGGCGTTGGGTTTTCTGTCATGCCCGTAGACTCCTTGGCATTGCCTGTCTTGCTTGTTTTACTTGGATGGACGGGTTCTTTTGTGGTCCGCCGAGTGGTGGAGGTCTTTTCTGAAGCTGTCTTCTTAGCTTCTTCTTGCAGCCAAGCTGTCCTTTCAGCTAGAGATTCTTCTTCATCAGAGTCTTCGATGTGTGCCTTGTGGCGCTTGGGGGCTGATGGCTGTGTTGGTGATTTGGCTTGAGGCAACGAAGGCAAGGGCGGATTGGACAAATAAACATCAAGGTTCTGGAATATGTAAGAAATATTAATCATTGCTGAAGATAACGAATATAATATCAACTATTCAAGAGGTGAACAGATAACTTACAGGATTTCTGTCAGTTTTGGCATGATGTCCGCATTTTGCGCTCCCTAGAGTCCAGTTAAGCAGAGATGAAAATATATTCTCTAAACGCAGAGATAATTCCCTATCTAATAATTCTTCTGGTACCTCCATTGTGGGATCTGAACCCATTTGAAACTTCCACCATGGAATGTGCCATTTCTTGATGGGTTGCACGCGACGGTATATGAAGCTTGCAGCAACATGTACGCCAGTATATCCTTTGGCATCCACCTGAGATTGCTTGTTTGGGGATGCTTTTTCTGACCACTCGGGACATGGCGTAGGGGCTTCAGCTGTCGTTTCCGACAGAGGCGGGGCATGGTTCCCATGATAGAACCAGTCTGCATGCTGACCTTTGTTTGTGGAGGGGAGGGGTACTTCGATGTACTTGGACTTATTCCTTAACTGGAAGCCAGCCCCTCCTATGACATTGTTGTTGTTCGATTTCAAGACGAACAATTCCTTGAAAGTTTCAAAATGGGGACGAATCCCTAGGAACACCTCACATAGATGGATAAAAATGGCAATATATAGGATTGAGTTGGGGTTCAGGTTGATGAGGTTGATACCATAAAAGAAAAGCAGACTGCAGAAGAAGTCGTAACATGGAATCCAAACCCACAGTAGAAAAATGAGGAGAAAACAGTGATTTGGTCGACCGGAGGTTGGGGAAATTTCTGACCTATAGCTTCGATCCATCCGCCAGTTTGTTGATCTTGAAGCACTCCTTCAATCACCATCTTGTTGATCTTTTTCGTATCCAAGGCCGACGCCGGAAATACATGGATGACGGCGGGGATGTCGAACAATGCTTCTTCTTCACCTTTCTCAGGAGATGATTGCTTCTTGGACTGGGCTCTAGTGCTTTGGTGGGTTTGCTTTGGTGCCATTTAGGCAATGGAGCTGCTGTGTGGAGATGATGGGGGGGGGGGGGGATGGAGCTTCGAGATCTAGGGTTTTAGTGTATGCAATGGTGGCGGCGGCTGCGGATTGAAGATGAAGGGATGCGACTGTTTCAGCGGCATTTATATATGGGGCTGATAACCTAATGGGTCGTGGGTTCTCATAACCCATTAGTTCATACTCGTGCGTTGGCAGGCGCATTTATTGTGATTGAAAATCATTTTAGAGTTAACCTTGGCTGTTGTAGGTTTCAATGTTAGCGGCAAATCCCGTGGCAGGTTAAAGGATTGGTCTTGGAATTGAAAAGTTCTGTAATTTAGTTCAATCACCTAAATGGTTATGATTTCACCCTTGGAAATTATACCTTGTGAGATTTTGTGATAAATCATTCGGATGGTTATGATTTCAACCTTGGAAATTATATCTTTTGAGATTTTGTGATAAATCACTCAGATGGTTACGATTTCAACCTTGGAAATTGTACCTTTTGAGATTGCGTGATAAATCACTCGGATGGTTATGATTTCAATCATGGAAATTGAACTTTTCGTGATTTCGTGATAAATCATTCGGATTGTCTTAGCACAAATCTTGGGGGCTGTATTTTTTCTTCATTTGTGATTAACATACTTTAATTGATACATCACCAATCTTGGGGGCTGTAGAAATTGAATTTCGTGATAAATCACTCGGACAGAGGAGACATCAGTATTGAGGTTGTATTTTCAAATTGATAATGCATCACTCGACGTATAATGGCAATTTATTTGAAGATCGTATAGTCGAGCTTTAAAGTTTATTATGAAATAGCTGAAGACTTGGATATCATTATGCTTTTGCTCATAAGATATTTTCTTCAAAATAATCTTTTGAGCTGAGGGCTATGATTGATTCTGTATATTGGAAATTTATTTTTGAAAGAACTCACAAGTTGCTTCAGTACAAACTCAACACCTTCTGAGTAGGGAGCTATATTCATAGAGTATGTCTTTCTCAGGTGATTCGTGCAGATCAGTTATCAGGAACAATAAAAGAAGTACTTTCCAATTTCAGAATATGTCGAGATGATTCAAGGCGACACTTCAAAATGGAAAGTTCTCGGGGGCTACTGTGGGACATATGTACCTGGGATACCTAACCACGCGGCTATATGGCCGAGTGGGCCGAGGGCTCGGTTGAGATGTATTTGGCCCAGGAGATATTTACTTAGATATTTGTTTAAGTAAGCAACAAGATAGGTTAGCAAATATGTTGGATAGATAGGATTTGTTGTAACCGACTAAAAGATTACCATGTAAATCTCTGCCCTTCGGATATATAAGGAGGGCAGAGGGCCTTCGGCAAAGCGGAGACTCATATTGGAATCCTGATTCCGGTACGAAACCTAGCAATACAGAAACATCAAACAACACGTAGGGTTGTTATTCTTCGGGAGGCCCGAACCTGTATAAACCCTGTGTCCTGTGTCCATCGATCTTTCATACTCATACGCATACCTAGAACTACTATCGAGAATATCTCTCGACAGTTAGCATGAATATAATTCAATGCCTTCCGAGCGCCGTATGACAGAGGTGCAAGAGATATTTTGTTTGGTTAGTAAGATCAAAAATTGATTTGAGCATATTCAGGACATGATGGAAGGCTTACTGGCGAGATTACATTTGAAGGATTTTTAGGTGCTTTTAGCCTCCTCTATCTTCATGTCAGCCTCCTCCAGCTTTTTCTGCAACCAAGAGATCTCGGTCTTCTGCTCTTCAACCGACTTAGAGAGGTTTTCCTTCTCTGCATTTAGAGAATCTACAAATCTCTGCTGATTGGAAGTCAACTTGTCTAGGTCGGCGACCTTCTGTTCACGAGTCAACTTGTCGGAGACCGCTCTTCTTCATCGTCGCTTTGATCCCCTACATATTGCCTTCGATGTTGGGCAGGCTCCTTCACTCGTCGATTGGGGGAGGGAAGAGTGACAATGCGATCAACACCCTCTGGATGAGTGCTTGTGGATGTGCTTGAACCTCCAGCACCGGTCTATAATGGCTTTTCCACATAATACGGTCCCTCGGTGTCAGTCACAGGGAGCGGAGGATGGGACACATAAGTATCCAGAACTTGCACAAATGCCAAGACATCAAGCAGGATATCAAAACAAGATAATAACAGAATCATTCAAAGTCGACCGAGGCTTACTCGAGCCCGTAGAGTGCCCCCATTATACGCCTTCTCGATTAACAAGTGATCCTGAAGGATATCTCCTTCAAACATCTTTGATGTGTGTCCAATGAATGTTGCCATTGGGAGGGTCAGGAACTTCCCTGGTCTCGTCGTTGGTGGCATAATTCCATGTTGGGTGACTCTGAAGTTTCAGGGGCTGCACTCGGCGCACTATAAAACTCTTGGCGATGGTAATACCACCAATGCCCTCTTTCTTTAGATCTGCGATCTTCTTCAGCAGAGTGACCACCTAGGGGTCGGGTCCAATGCACTTGGGGAATTGCCTTTGCGCCAGAGAAGTCGGTAAGAACAGGGGGAGGGTTGTCACAATAAAACCACTTGTCCTTCCAGTTTTTGGTACCGGTCTTCAATGGCACATTGATGTATAGCTCCTTCTTGCGCAACTGGACACCGACACCGCCTATGGCCACTTGGTTGTCCTTTGTTGGCAGCGGTCGGAGGACGAAGAGGTGGCGGAACAGATTTAAATGGAGGAGAACACCCAGGAAGGCCTCGCACATGTGCACAAAGATAGCAATGTGGAGGATTGAGTTGGGATTGTGGTTGATAAGCTCAATCCCGTAGAAAAAAAGGAGCCCGCACAAGAAGCTGCAGCAGGGAACTCCGAAACCGTGCTTAAAAAACAAGCAAAACACCACAACCTGCTTATGAATTGGAATGGGGCAAGTTTCCTTGGGTACCTTCTAATCGATCCGAGCCTGCTTAGGAAGAATGCCATCTACCACCATCTTGTTCAGGTCGGTAGTGATGACGCTTCTCTTCGAGAACTCCCGGAGCTGCTTGGGGATCTCGATCTCCGACAAGGAAGACTCGGTGGTGGCGGTGAAGGCCTTTTTGCGATCCATGGCTGCGGGTTGAATCAGCGCAGTGGATTGAAAGCTTAACCCTAGCTAATGCTCGGGGGCTAAGGGCGATGAGATCTACGGTGGCAGAAAGGAATGCGCTAACCCTAGCTCTAGAATCAGAAGTGTTGCAAGAAACAGGGGAGGCGCAAGGAAGACGAAGAGCTTGTGCGCGAAATGACGACGTGGACTGAAAGTCAACATGTCGTGCCCTTTTTATACCCTCGCTTTTTGACCTAAGGGTCCTATGGGCCGATATGGGCCGTATAGTGAAAGTTTTTTCCAATTAAACAAAAATTATTTAAAGGCCTTGATCTTTAAAAAGATTTAGGGCTATTAAGCCTTGATAAGTAATCTTGGGGTTTGTTTGATGAGAGGCAGTGGCCAATCCACTTAAAAACACTTGTCGTACCTATGTGATTTGATGATCATGTAGCAGAGGACTTGATGGTCATACGGGTATAAGTTCAGAAGTTATGTTATTGATTGATATCAATAATTAAATCACTAAAATTGGACTTATAAATAAATAAAGTGACAAGTTATTAGGGAAAAGCTATGTTTTGATTGATGTCATTTAACTTAGCACTATCATATGATTGATGTCATACTCTAATACATGGATTGAGCATGATTGATGTCATAGAATTCAGACGAATACGTCACTCGGAAAATAGTATATATCATTTGGCCTTTTTAAATAATCGGTTGGCAAGGTTGAAATCTTGCAAATTGACCAACTGATTTGATGACCAGAGGTTTGTTAAGCTCAAGCTTGATGGTTTGAGTAAACTACATACAACAAAATAATAAGAGCTAACTTAATTAGACTCTTACTTTATTTGTTAGCCTCCAAATTATACAAGAGTAAACTACATACAACAAAATAATAAGGGCTACACCTAATTAGGTGCACCTGACCGGTGCACCAGATCTATCAGGAATTTCTATAAAGAGGTCTTCTTAATTTATGATCAACATTGAAAGCCACTCGGAAAATCAGAGCTCAAAATCAGGAAACACTCGGGGGCTGCTGTGGGATACATGCCTTATGGGTATCCATAGATATGCCTAAGTCGGTAGCCGACCAGGTACTTCATCAACAAGGAATCCGACCGAGTCGGCTTGGAGCAGAAGGCAATTAGAGATAGACTTTCTATATAAATCCTTGTAGATTACAAGTAGGACTCTTCATGTACCCCCTGCCGATCGGATATTTAAGGCGGCAGGGTACCTCCATCGGGAGAGACAACATTGCAAGCAATACAATCCACGGAGCATAGGACATAGGGGTTTTACTCTCATCGAGGGGGCCCGAACCTGTATAATTCGGTTGGTTTGGGTGGCTCGTCTCAGCGAGCTCTCCGCCTGGAGCTCAGCGGCCTTGGCTAGGACCGCCACAACTTCCCGTTGGGCCTATTGGGCCATCGGCGTTGTGGGCTCGAGGAGAGTTTTGAGCAGTGTGACAGCTGCCGCTATGTTTTGCCCCGCGTGAGCGAACTGTGGGGACCCCTGATTGTTAGTAATGATGTGCCGGTGGACGTTGCGAGCCATGGTGCGAGCGTGTCCGCCTGTGCCGGAGCGGGCTAACTCACCATCGATTTCTTCCTTCTCATGTTCGAGATGGTGCCGGGCCTCCTCCAGCTCCGCTCGGCGAGCCCTCAGCCGCTGCTAGGTCTATTACACCGGGGGTGGGCTGTGGTGCTCCAGCGGCGGTGATGGAGGTGTTGATGACCGCCTCGCCCGCTCCCACGCCCGTCATTGGATTTACCGGGGCGGGAGTCCCGGGGTTCGCCAAGGCTCCGACGACTGAGGTTCCGGTGCCCCCCGTCGTTGGCGGAGGCGCGGGTTGCACCATATGGCATCTGCGCGGGGAACCACAACTTCCCACTCATCTCCTAGAGTCGCAGTCTTCGCATGACCTCACGTCGAGGAGGTCAAAAAGGGATTCGTCTGGGTGGTCAATCATACTGATGAAACCCGGATCCGTGAAAGCGAGTACCAAATGCTTGACGGTTGCGTCCTGGATGCACCCTGTAGTGTTCTGAAGGACGTGCGGATGGCCCCCTGAACGCGTCTCGAGGAGTTGTCTCATGTGGAGGGGCTCTCCCCCGAGGAGCTGTCTGTGGGTGTTCGCTAAGGCAAACACGAAGGAGGGGAGGTCATCCTGGTCAGGTGTTGGGCCCAGGTAGCGCTCCAGGTGGAGCTAGAGCTGGTCACCGTACTCAGGTGACATCACAAAATGATCTGTGACGCGCGGCCTGGCCGGCTCAAGCTGGACTACACGCATAGCCTCATCGGCAACCATGACGGCAGCTACGATGGGGTCTAGGAGCGACTCTTCGACGAGTCGAAGTGTCCTGTCCGCTGTGACCATGAAGTCGAGTGTGTCGACCACGTCCTCGAGCCACCATGGGCACGTCGCTCCTGGGATGGGCACCAGGGCCAGAGGAGGCGAAGAAGCCAGAATGCTGATGCGCAGCAGCTTCCGGTCCGCAGTGGCAACAAACTCTAGGCTCACGAAGAACAAGTTGCTGCCGAGAGCCCAGAAGGTGGAGGGAGTGGCCATCCGAGCCGGGAAGTGATGAGACAAAACGCGCAAAATGCCCCTACCTGGCGTGCCAACTGTTGGCGTTTACATCACCGACCAGTAGAATTTGTTCACGAGGGTGCGCGTTTTAGGCTTGGCAATGGCTAAGCTAGAGGACATGGGGGATTATACTGGTTCGGGGAAGACCCCTACATCCAGTTGTATAGCCTGCTCGTGTTACATGATTTGGTGAGGGTTACGACGGTGGCAAGAGAGGAGGAAGCTCCAAGTCTCCGATGTCAGTGGTGTGTGAAATGTGTGGGTGAAGAAGTGTTGCTTTTTCAAGGGTGTGTATCTCTTTCCAGAGAGGAGTGGGTACCCCCCTTTTATACTCCAAGGGAAGGGGCCCATTTACAGAGAGAGAGAGATAGAGAGAGGAGAGCGGAATTCTACACGTGTAGAGTTGGTGGAGGCATGTAGGAGAAGGCGAAGTTCCTGGTCGGCGGCATGGTCTTTGGTCCCCTCGGGCCCCTCGTCCTGGCTGCCGTACTAGAGGGAGGGCACTGTGCTCGGGCGTGCCCCCGTCTTCCGTCGATAGGCCGTGTCTTCCTTGTCCCTATTGATAGAGTGTTCCGCCATGCGTGGCGAGATGCATCATGGGCGCTGTCACGTTATCCGGTCAGTGAACGATCCTGCTACCCGTCGGTTGTCCTGTTCGTCGACTATTAGGGGTGTCATCGATAGTTTGCGCCATCGAATGCCTTGTCCCGCCAACTTGCGCCAGTGAGCGTGGGTTATGATGAGGGTGGCGAGGCGTACAGGGGGTTTTGACCCCCTGATACTGTGTATGCATGATGGGTACGACATTTAAGGCTGAGTGGTTGGAGGTTGTTGACCACCGGCTTGCTCGACCCCCTTCGTCCGGGGTTATGACGCTAGGTTAGGTTTGCCCGGGCCCACCTAGAGTCGAGATCTGTCCTGTCCTAGCAGGGCAATCGAGTTTTGCCACTCCATCATTTCTGGTTCGGTTAGGGTTCCCCCGTCCCGTCTTATCTAGACTTGGGCCCTATTGACGGGAGTTGGCAGCGATAGAAACCTAGCTGGCAATCACGCTGGTACATCTATCCACGCTCCGGGGGGATAGGCTCGGGCGAGTGACTGAGTCATTCGCTCGGATAGGGGAGACGTGTTTGAACTCATCCAGGCAGGGTGGTTCATCCCCCCCCCTCTTGAGGAGTTGAGTGGAGCGTGGTGTCCGGATTACGCTCGACCCTCACCGAGGGGTCGAGCGAGGCGCGTCTGGCTCCTAACCGCGGAGGGGTCGAGTGAGTCGAGGTAGCGACATGACTTTCGCGACCAAGGCACGACCGTCATGCGGAAGTCTTCTGGTGGGGCCCATGTGGGCGATGTTTCAGTGGTGATCCTGTGGGTCCCTTGGGTCGAACGTGTTTGGGCCCATAGGAGGTGCCACGTGGCACCCCGATTTTTACCCTCGACACCATGTTAGACATAAGCCCTTAATATAGTCTTTATTTATGTTGTTATAATGATGCATGACTAATGTGTGAATTAGATCATTTCCATGTGCTTAGTGTTCACTTAAATGTGATTACTCCTTTACGGATCCATCGCTTAAGGAATTAGGAGTATTGTTCTAGAGATGTAAGCATGGTGCTTAGATCAATAGAATGCATTATTTGTCATGTAGCCCATGGATTCCAAGGGGTAGGCAGTAGGTGGTGATAGCCCCATCTGTCCTTCAAAATCCCCCGTATTCGGCTATGCAATAGGCTCTTGGCCGGAACTATACTATGGATGCAGAGGAAAACCGGATGCCCAGGGTGTGATGATCTGATTGTCTTCGATGGTCATTGTATCTATATAATAGTATATTACGTAGACTATTTAACTATATAAAAGCACCATAGGAACTTAGCTCTTTCTTTGTCCTTTTCCGCTGAACTACTATTTATCTAACTTGAGTATGCTATTTGTGTGTCCACTACCATGTTAATCTTTATGCTTACCCCTGTGAGGATTTTGTCTTATAATCAAATGTGAATTATTCTGAGTGAAATGCTACAATGGTATTCTCCGTGCGCTTGCAGACTCTCTGCATTTGTTAAAGATTATAAATATACATTTCTAGGCTTTGTTGTTAAGGCAACTTAGTGACGACGCTTAGAGATGTTAGCAAGCATTTCTGGCACCATTGTTGGGGAAAGCAAATTGATCAGAATAATTACCCAATATTCTATTCTTGCAAATGAGATTATTTGGCATTTTCCCAAACTGTCCTTTTGTGTGAAAACAGGGTAGTGCATGACCGACTTCACCTTGCTTGAAAATTACATTGAAGATCACGAACAACTCTTGAGAAGGGTACGTGCACGTCTCGTCCCTCCTCAAAAGTTCGTGTCTGCAAGTGAGCTAGTCATCCCCGCACCATCATGCTTCTAAGGTCATGGCCCAAAAGAGTCTACGTGATTTCTCCGCTCCCTCGGTGTCCAACATTCCTGTTGCACCCAATGTTATGGGAGATACAAATTTCGAGATCAAGACGGGTCTCATTTCTATGGTGCAGGCCATCCCATTCTTTGGGAAGGCCAATGAGAACACCGGTGCTCATCTGTAATAGTTTCTACAGATTTGCATTACCTTCAAGATGAAGGGTGTCTCTCAAGACGCCATTCGCCTTCATCTATTTCCATTGTCCATTATGGGGAGAGCTAAACAGTGGTTCTGCGGTGGGTACCTGGGAAAATTGTTCAGTCATGTTCCTCGCCAAATTCTTCTCTTTGGGCGAAACCAACGCCCTTCATGGAAAAATTTCAAGCTTCCAGCAGGGGTCCAAGGAGTCAATCTCCGAGGCTTTGAAGAGGCTACAAGAGTACATTGCCCCCTGTCCTCATCATGGGATGGATGAATGGCTTATCATCCATGAGCTGACTCCGTCAACTCGTGATCATATTGATGCTGCTGCGGGAGGAGCCTTCTTCTCACTGATCATTGACAAGGCTAAAAAGTTTATTGAGAAAACGGTTTCCAACCAAGCATGGAGTGAACATCATCTTCACTCGCGCTAGCGAGGCATGCACACCGTTAAGGAGGTGGACATACTAGCCGCTAAAATGGACCTCCTCATGAAGAATATGGACGAACAAGCCAAAGGATATGAAGTCGGCACCGTCAATGCCTTAGACTCTCGCTTGACGTGTGAGGTCTGTGGCAACATGGGTCACTCGGGCAATGACTACCCTGAGACTCGTGAGGACGTGTTGTACACGAACAACAACAACAAGGGCTATCGCTCACAAGGAGGCAACGGGTGGAATTAACCACGCCCGTACTATCAAGGAAGTAACAACTTTAACTCTTCCAATTATCAACCCTCCTTTAAATATCTTGTCTTAGGCCAAGCTGATGAGGCCTCCAATTCTGGACTTCCAAGGTCCAATGACAAGAGATCGTGCACGACAATTAAATTTAGAGGTGAGCTCATTCCTACGGTCTTTATTATATGGCACTTTTGAGAATGGTTTGCTACCTAATGATTATATTGTAATTAGGAACCATGGACAGGACCAGGAGATGATGGGAAAAAGACTTGGAGACGTGGAGGACCAGCAAGGATGTGGAATCCAAGGTGGAGGCCTAACTAAAACCGACTTTGAGTCTGTTTCAGGGCCTAGAACCAGTCTGCACAAAAACGGACGCCCATGACGTATACGGACTCGGATTTGGACGTTCTAAATATGCACGGAAAGATAAGAAGAAGGATTTTCCAATGCTGCCGGCATCATGACAAAATTAGTCCGGAGTCATCGGGAATTATCAATACAATAGAGGGTCTAGAATCTGTGTCGGTGCTGCATCACCCGTTTTTTGCCATTGGGCGTTGTATCCAGTTGAGCCCAATTAGGTGCGCATCCAGAGGGTCTTGCACGACACTAGAGTCTTTATATACAGTCACCACTGCACCATTAGGGTTCGGGTTTTGCTTAGATTATTCTGTTCATAACAGTTTTGCCGTCACAACGGTTTGTGAGACCCCAACTTTGTTGGATTTATAATAAATCTGCAATTGTGTTGCATTCTTTGTTCTTGCTTGTGTTCTTGATTCGCAGGAAGGGATTAGCCTTCTCGAAGATGTCAATCATTTTAGGCTATGATTGTGGGGGTTTAGAACGTGCTATTCTGAAGCCGGATCGATTTGTGTGTCGCCTCACACCAAATCAACTTATCTAGAACCTTTCAGAAGAACGGGAACCCTTGTTCACATAAAGTGGTAATTAGAGCTTCAGGTGCACTGTTAGGTTCGCACTACCCTTAGTTAAATCCGTTTTGTGTTCATCCTATCGTCTAGAGAAAAGCCAAAAACAATTCCCCCCCCCCCCCGCCCATAACCACGTGTTTAGCCTTTGCATATTTTGATTTCAGAGTCTGTAGTATTGAGTTTGTGCCCTAGTTCTTGTTTAGTCACTGGTTTAGTCTGTGTTTTTGTTGTCAGTAGTGTTTCCCTTATAACCCTAGCCACCATCCCCTTCACCATCCTCTATTTTGTCGGCTTGTGTGCTAGGGTTGATTGATCGATACACCCACCCTAATCCCACCCTAATCCCACTCTAAACCCACCATCAACACCTCGGACCAATCCCCACAAATTCCACTTTCCGCTGCATCCATGCTGCCAAAAAAAAATCCTACCCGACTCCAAATCCGACCCCTAACCCGACTTGGTTTCGCTTCTGGTTTCTTGAGAACCGGTTCCGACACCCCTTCAATAAAACGGGCATAACTTTTCACTCGGATGTCCGTTTTGGCTGAAATGTTTATAGGAGATTATTGACAAAAAGTTGAGCATACCCACACTTGGATACGCCCTATGTGCCCTCATCAAAAAATTCAAAAAAAATCGGAAAGATAAAGAAAAAATTCATTCAAGTTTAAACCCGACGTTTTCTGAAACGTCAAGAATTTCTATAGGCCACATCCTAGCTCTGTTTGAGCTGAAATTTTCTGTGGATTCTTCTCCATTGTTAATGAGTTGGAGAAAAATATCAAAAAATAAAATAAAATAAAGAAATTTGGGATTTCTACTAGTGCTACATCTAGCCCCCTGGAATTTCTAGATTTGGCTGTTTTGCACTTAGCCCCCTGTTATCGGCTGTGTGCCTTTGTCTCCTTGTTTCTACTTTGCTATCACTACTGTTCTAGACATACTTAGACCAGCAACTAGGGACAAGTTACTTGAGCACTTATTCATCTTTACTCTTTTTTTTATTTGTGTGCCACTCACATATATATATTTGGCCTTCCTAGCTCTACATATTTCTTCTGGACAGCACACATGTTATTTATGACCCTTGCAATCGTGGAGCACACCTCCCTGATATCCTTTGCTTTGCTTTTCAGAACTTTGTAAGGAGCTTCCTTTTGTCTGTGTTGAGAGGCACCACTGCTTAGTAGTTTGGTAGGGATAACCTTCATTGTTTGTTTCCTGTTTTGGTGTTTTTGATGTCAGGAAGTGATGGAGAGGAGGCGTTGCCCTCAAAATTTAATGAGTGCATGAGTCAAGGGCAGCTGTAGAAGGCTTTGCAGGCTGCTCAGAGTGATTTGGCAGATACAATCACTAGAGCCATTACTGATGCGGTCAACAAGCTTCACATTGGAGAAAGCATCGAGCGGTTGGAGAAGCGGGTCCCTAAGCTCACCGATCAGGTTGTCGAGTTGGAGACCGCTCATAAGACCAACAACACAAACACCACCACCACCAACAACAACGACGTTGAAGACGACCATTATGAAGACATGGTGTTTAAGGCTGATTGCACAGTGGATAGGTCAGCTACTAGGACTGTAAGATTACGACGTCGTTTGTAACATAATTGTCGGGGGTAAATATCGGGGTGTCACATGGCGCTCCCTAATAACCAATAGGGACCAAAGTGGGCCCTGCATGAAAAGCACCCACGCGATGAAAGCCCACTCTAGACCACAAAGACTGCGCTGCATTCCCGACTCGCCCTGACTTTAGGCGGACAGTAACCGGTCTTAAATGCCGCATTCGATCCCCTGGCAGGGGTCGAGCGATCCACCACGCTCGACCCCTTCCGTAGGAGTCGGGAGCCCTGTTACGCCTCGATCCTGCCCGACCTCACGGGAGGGGTCGGGAACATCCCTCATAGGTCCCACACAGTCCTCGAGCAGATGCCACCCCTTCTGACCCTTGGACTAGGAGCCTGAGCCTTGACAACACGAAACTAGGGAGGGCGGAATGGAGAAACTCAATTGCCCTGACAAACATGACCAATCATAACCCCAAGTGGGTCCGGGGGAGCCTGACGCTGTCTCCACCCCCAAGACCGAGGGCAGGCGACCGAGTCGCTAGCCCTCAACGGCCAACCATTCGGCCTTAAATGTCGTACCCGCCATGCTTCCACAGTATCAAGGGGTCAAATCCCCCCATACATCCCATCATCACCGTTGCCACCCACGCCTGCTGACACAGGGGAGTGCGGCATGGCGCTTGATGGCACCACCGCCTGGTGACACGCACAATAATGGTAGTATAGGACGACTGATGGATAGGGCGATCATCAACAAGCCACATAATGTGACGGTGCCCATGAGGCGCCGCACTGCATTCCACGAAGCACGCCATCAACAGTAGCCAAAAGATGTGATGGGACGGTGAAAGGCGGAGGGATACCTATGGCATAACGTCACCCCTAGTCACCTAGACGATAGTGCGGGTCGGTCAAGACATGAAGACCACGATCATCGACCCAGAGCTCGACCTCCTTCAACACGGCTTCAACAACTACGCATGTGTAGATCTCTCTCTCTCTCTCTCTCTCTCTCTCTCTCTCTCTTTGTAAATGGGCCCGCCCCATCAAAATATGAAGGGGAAACCTTCTTCTTCTTCAAGACAGAGACACCACTCGACACAACACGGATCACTCACTCGCACCTGAGACTTGTAGCACCCCCTCCTCTCTCACCACCATTGTACTCAACCCCGGAGCAAGTAACACGAGCACGCCCGAGAACTGGACATAGGGGTTCACCCTAAACCAGTATAACCCCCCGTGTTCTCTAGCTAAGCCATTACCGAATCTAAAGCGCGCATCCCGGGAACAAATTCTACTAGATGGTGATCAAAACACCAACACTTGGCGCGCCAGGTAGGGGTTTTTGCGCGCTTTACCTCGCTTTTCGGTTAGGATGGCTACTTTCCCTCCTTTCTGGGCTTCCGACAGCAGCATCTTCTTCGGGAGCCTCAAGTTCATCGCCACCACCAACCGCAAACTACTGTGCGTTAGCATTCCGGTGCCTCTGCCGCTTCTGGCCCTAGCGCCCGCCAACAAGGCGGCGCGCCCCTCGTAGCTGGAAGACTAGGATGGTGCATTCGACTTTGAGATCATGAGAGACGGGGCACCGGGGATTGTCGACGAGCCGATCCCGGACCCCATCACAACGGCCATCGCCATTGCCACCGAGGCAATGCGCGCGGTTTAGCTTGACCCGGGTTGCGCATCTCCGACGGCAGCGCGACCTTGCCCAGTCACGCCAACCGGCTGTGGCTCCACCTGGAGCACTACCTGGGCTCTACGCCCTACCACGACGACCTACGTCGCGTCGCGTTCGCCCTGGCGAACATACACGGGCAACTCCTAGGTGGAGAGCCCCTCGCTGAAAACCCTCCGGGGGCTATCCGTACGCTTTACGGAATGCTGTTGGATGCTTTCAGGACATACCCGTTGGGCCCGCCGTCCATGGTCTTGATGACCCGAGTTTTGTTGGCACGATTGATCGCCCTGATGAATCTTTCTTCGACCTCCTCGACATGGGGCTGAAGGAGCCTGAACAAGGCATGTCCGAAGGATCCTTTTCCTTTGCTGCGCATAGACCAGATAGTTGACACTACGGTGGGGTGCGAAACCCTTTGTTTCCTAGACGCTTACTCTGGGTACCACCAGTTCGCAATGAAAGAATCCGACCAGCTCGCGAACATCTTTCATCACTCCGTTTGGTTCTTACTGTTACGTAACGATGCCTTTTGGACTCAAAAATGCCGGTGCAACCTTCCAGCGCTGGATGCAGAGGTGCTTTGATCACCTGATATGCCACATGGTCGAAGCCTACGTGGACGATATCGTCGTCAAGACACAAAAGGCGGACACCCTCATGGCCAACCTCGAGTGAGTCTTCGCAAAGCTTCATGAGAACGAGGTCAGGTTGAACCTCGAGAAATGCATCTTTGGGGTCCCGAGAGGGATGCTCCTCGGATTCATCGTCTCGGAGTGGGGAATCAAGGCCAATCCCAAAAAGATCTCTGCAATCGAGCAGATGGGCCCGGTTCAAAACCTTAAAGGGTTACAACGCCTCACGGGTTTCCTTGCAGCGCTCAGTCGTTTCATCTCCCGCCTCGGCGAGAGAGTGCTTCCCCTATACAGGCTCCTGAAGAAGTCCGACCGCTTCGAATGGACGCCCGAGGCGCAGTCGGCCCCTTATGACGTCAAGCGTATACTGAGTGATGCCCTAGTGCTAGCACCCCTGACTCCAGGCGAGATGTTGTTACCGTATACAGCGGCAATGACCCAAGTCGTGAGCTTGGCGCTAGTAGTCGAGCGAGAAAGAGAAGGCCATGCTCTAAGAGTTTAACACCCCGTCTACTACGTGAGCGAAGTCCTATCGGATTTGAAAACTCGATACCCCCAAATCCTCATAATCCTCTACGCAGTCATGGTGGCCCGATGCAAGCTCCATCACTACTTTGACTCCCACCCGATTTACATTGTAAGTTCCATTCCCCTCTGAGAAATTATTCATAATAGGGACTCGGCGGGAATGGTCGCCAAGTGGGCGCTCGAGTTGATGGGGCACGACATCACGTACCATCCTCAAGCGGCAATCAAATCCAAGGTGCTGGTGGACTTCGTGGCAGAGTGGACCAAAGCGCAACTCCCACCAAGAATACTGGATCATGTACTTTGACGGGTTGCTCATGCGCACAGGAGCAGGGGTTGGCCTCGACTTCGTCTCTCCACTCGGGGTACATATGCAATACACCATTCGTTTACATTTCTATGCTTCAAACAATGTTGTCGAGTACGAAGCGCTAGTCAACAGGCTCAAGATCGCCGTCGAGCTGGATATCCGACGGCTGGAGATCTGGGGCGACTCCCAGCTCGTGGTCGACCAGATCATGAAAGAGTCTAGCTGTCGGATGGACACCATGCCACTCTATTTCTGGGAAGTTCGTAAGCTTGAGGGCCGTTTTGATGGGCTGGAGCTGAAACACATTCCTCGACACCTCAACGAGGCGGCCGACGCGCTGGGCAAAATGGCGTCCAGCCAAGGGCAGATCTCGCCTGGCATCTTCGTGAACGACCAGCACCACCCCTCAGTCCGTCCAAAGGAGTCCACGATACCCCAAGGGGAGTTAGCCCACCCTGAAGAGCTCGAACGGACGACCAAGGAGTCACCCCTAGAGACTCTGCTGCTCGTGGACGTCATGGAGATCGACGGGCCCGATGACTCGCATGAGTCGGACAACTCAGGGGTCGAGCGGGACGAGCATCCTCATGACTGGTGGATCCCGTACATTGAGTTCCTGGCTCACGGCATGCTCCCCGCTGATGAAACTGAAGCAAAGCGGCTCTATCGCCGTGCCAAATTATTCACTCTGATCGATAGAGAGTTGTACAAGCATAGCGTCACCAAAGTCATGCAGCGGTGCATCCCTATCAACGAGGGCATCCGGCTTCTCGTCGACATCCACGGGGGGGGGGGGGGGGGGGGAGGGGGGAGGGGGGGTCTGTGGTCACCACAAGGCACCTCGAACCCTCGTAGGCAACGCCTTCCGTGAAGGCTTCTACTGGCCGACTGCCGTGGGCGACGCGATCTGCATAGTCAAAACCTGTAGGGGTTGCCAATATTACCCTCGTCAAACACACCTTCCGGCTCAAGCCCTTCAGATGATCCCCCTTGCGTGGCCCTTCGCGATCTGGGTTTTGGATCTGGTCGAGCCGCTTGTATGGGGGCTACACCCACTTGCTTGTTGCAGTCGACAAGTTCACAAAGTAGATCGAGGCACGCCCGTTAGTGAAAATACGATCGGAGGAGGCGGTCGAGTTTTTCCTTGACATCATCCATCGGTTTGGGGACCCAAACTCCATAATCACTGACAATGGGATGCAGTTCACTGGGAAGAAATTCCTGAAGTTTTGCGACGACTACCACATTCGCATCGACTGGGCCACCATCGCTCACCCCGAGACAAACGGCCAAGTCGAGCGGGTGAACGGCATGATACTACAGGGGCTGAAGCCATGGATCTTCAACCCCACCATCATCTTCAACCGTCTAAAGCAGTTAAGTGGACGATGGGAAGCCGAGCTACAATCCATGGTATGGAGTCTGCGCATGACCAGGAGCCATGCAACGGGCTTCATGCCCTTCTTCATGGTTTATGGGTCGGGAGCGATTTTTCCTACCAATTTGGACTATGGGGCACCACGAGTGCGCGAGTACACCGAGCAAGGCAACGAAGCAGCACTCCAAGACGCGCTGGACCAAATAGAGGAGGTGTGAGATGTCGCGCTCCTCCACTCAGCCAAGTACCAGCAAGCACTCCGGCGCTACCACGACCGCAATGTAAGGAACAGAGGACTGCTCATGGATGATCTCATTTTGTGCAGGCTTCAAGACAACAGGGGTCGGCACAAGCTGTCCCCACCTTGGGAAGGACAGTACGTCGTCTCTCAAGTCCTCCGGCCCGGCACTTACAAGCTGAACACCATGGAGGGCGGCAAGCTCAAGAACGCATGGAACATTTCACAGCTACGTAAATTCTACCCTTAAGCTTTCCGTTTCGTGCACCTTCGCACGCCTCGCTCGCTCTCAAGTGACACCCGACCCCTCCAATAGGAGTCAGGCGTCACTCGGGGGCTACAGAGCGCATGGCATCTCACCTTCTTTTTCTTTCTTGAAAAGCAAAAGTTATAACAACATTGGGCCCTAAGGCTCACTATGGCGATAAGGAAAGTAAGTCGCGAGCCACACAGGTTCACGGTCGAGTCGGTCGGACGGTGCAACGTCGTGCTAGCCCCAGCGGCCATGACAACGGCGATCACCAATGAGACCAAATCTCGAAGGGCTCGAGGGCTCAGACTTTGTGAATCGAAAAAGGAGAAGCAAAGGGCCGACACTTCATTTGAACTAAATACAAATTAAAACTGTTTAAGGCCACCACAGGCCAACGAAACCAAGCAACCACAAGTTCAAACCTAGATTATTACATGGGCACGACAACCCAACAAAATGATCAAAACAACTAAAAACAACCACTGACTAATTCTCCTATCCTTTAGGAAGTGCCTCCTCCTGATGTGCGCGGGCCAGGATGTCAGCATGGGGAGCGGTGCGCGCCCGGATGGCCTCCATCTGCTCGGACGTGTGGCCATCAACGTGGCCTGAGCTCAGAGCTTTGAAATCAGCTTTGACCAGGTCGAAGTGAGTAGCCAACACGCTGAAGGCTAGGCGCACGCCAAAGCGCACACCCCGCCGGATCCACCGCGTCCCGCCTCCATCAACCCCCCGACTAGCTCGACAGGCGCAACGTCAAGGGCGAGATTGAGTTGGAGCTCTCATGCGAACCGACCCACCAGAGTGCGGAGGGCACCTCCCGCCTCGACCTCCTGACGGAGCGAGTCCTCGACCGCCACCAACCTGGATCCAAGGTCTGCACGAGCGCACCGAGATCAACAAAGCAAACAAAAGTGGGACAAGGGAAGGTAAGGAAACATGAAAAGAAATCCGCCCGTCGCCCGCCAAGTAGAGTGCCTCTTGACTTCCCCCCTCCATAGCACGCGCGGGCATGGCCTCCCACCCGTCTCCTTAACTTCATCCACCCACCAAAAACTCCTCGTTTCCTGCGAACGACTCTGTGCATCACGGGTCCCACCACTACATCCGCAACAGCGTAAAAGGCGCCTCCTCGACTACCGTGACCTGAGGGGATGGGACGGCCACGCGGTTCATCCAGGACCACCACGACGCATGGTACATCGTTCTTCAATGAACCGCTTCCTCTCCGCATGGAGTGGGGCCGGCCGCGCATGGCCTGTCTAAGCCCTACGTCGTGCTCCAAGTTCCAAAACAGGCATGGCGCATGGGTCCCACCAACCGGGCCACATCGAGTCAAGCTTCCCGGTGAACGAGGACGAGGGAGGCACGAGGCGAGCCGCACGGTCTCGCCGTAGGCCGAGCGGCACGGGTAATTCGGGATAAGGGGCTGAAAACTGTCCCGACGGCCCGGTAGCGTTACGGTTCTAAGGCTGGTCCCGCGAAGGGATTCGACAGTCGCCAAAGATGCAAGACAGAGCGAGGGGCACGAGCGATGGGCACACCTAGTGGCTAGTACCCCAACCCCCGAGGGTTATGGGCATCGCGGAGTAGCGTTTGAGTCCCGTTCTGACTCGTCTCTTGGTATCTCTCTGAAGAGAGGCAGCTAGCCATCGCGACCTACTGAATGGTCGCGACAACCAGCCGAGTCAGAAAAACGGATTTATGAGATCGACCACCAGCTGGTCCACTGAAACTCTGCCGATGGGGAACCAGGGGTCTCACTCGAATGACCCCGATAGCATCTCACCGAGCAACCATGCTTCAGCCATCAAGGCGAAAGCATGGCCCGGCTCTATCCTCTATCCCACGAACGGGACGCGGAAGGAGAAAATGAAAAAGCCAAAACAACCCCTCGGCTGATCCTCTTGCATCGAGCAGGGTCACGAGCGTCGGCATCGCCAAATGTGACCCAACAATGGGGTCACAACCCTTTATTCATTAAAACCAGACCGTGCTTGGCCGGCTTATACAGAACCCTCTACCCCCTCGGGACAAAGGAAAAATGAGAGAAAAGAGTCGACCCTAGAGGCATGTTACAATGGAAAAAGTGGTACCCGCATCGCGGTGGGTACATACGGGGTGAAGCACCTATAATGCTTCGTCGTCGAGGAAAGATGCCCACATATGAGGCCAGCCATTTCCGCCGACGACGAAGGCGAGGAGCTCGGCCACACCGTAAGGCTTTGGGTGGAGCTGCTTCTTAGGACTATGAGTCCCCCCGCCGATGGGGGTGATGAGGGCATCCTCCACTATTACCCGCTGGGGCGGCGACCGTGTGAGCCTGTGAATAAACCCATCTTGCTTAGCTTGGGAGGTGGAAGCCACCTTAAAAGGGGGAGCCACCCTTCCCCTATCAGACTAGTCTTTTAGGGAGATTAGGCCTTTCCCTGAGTAGGGGCACCGGAGTTGTGGTGCTAAGACTGCGGATTTAGGTCGTGGATCTAGAATCGGGTCGGTGTGTCGGGCTTTCGGTAGGAGTTGCGGTGCTAAGATTGCAGGATTCAGGTAATCCGGATCGGTGTGTCGGGCTTCGTTTCACCCTACCTGGGCCGGATGTATCATTTGAGTTGGGCCCTTGTTAAGAAGGGGAGAATAATAAGGACATCCTCCACTATTACCCGCTGGGGCGGCGACCGTGTGAGCCTCTGAATAAACCCACCTTGCTTAGCTTGAGAGGTGGAAGCCACCTTAAAAGGGAGAGTCACCCTTCCCCTATCAGACTAGTCTTTTAGGGAGATTGGGCCTTTCCCTGAGTGGGGGCGCTGGAGTTGTGGTGCTAAGACTGCGGATTTAGGTCGCGGATCTAGAATCGGGTCGGTGTTTCGGGCTTTCGACAGGAGTTGCGGTGCTATGATTGCAGGATTCAGGGAATCCGGATCGGTGTGTCAGACTTCGTTCCATCCTACCTGGGCCGGATGTATCAGGGGAACTCGGTCCGGCGCCTCTTCTTGACCTCGCTCCTATAGATGTCGCGAAGGACGAACATGACGGGACCTAACAGGGCATGGAAACCCACCATACGGGGTCCCATTTAACTCCCCCTCTCCCAAGCAAGGGGAGGACATAACTGAAGTTATACCAACCTCCTTGTCGATGACCTGTACCCGGGGTACCTCACATAGAAGGAAAGTGGAGGTAGACTCCTACTAGGATAAGAGCAGTAGACCGACTAGGACTCCGCCATGTAATCATGTTCCCCCGGATATATAAGGAGGGGCAGGGGTCGTCCTAAAGGGACAAGCTAAATTAGATAGATCACATACGGAACATAGATTAGACATAACTAGACATCGTCGTCTAGGTCTACCTTTCTCGTCTAGATATTTAGATCTAGACATATCAATACAAATACCCATAGAACACAAGACTAGGGTTATTATCCTTCGGGAGGCCCGAACCTATCTACATCAGCATCTTGTGTTACCATCATCTCTCGATCTCGCACATACCCATGTTCTACTTATAAATCCACATAGATGAACTACCCTATTTCTAATGCCGAGATTAAGTCTCGACATTTGGCGCGCCAGGTAGGGGCTAGCATGATGGTCGGCTTCTTGAGTTTGATGGTTTTCTTCAAGATTTTATCGCGAGCAGACCGGCGTTGAAGCGCTTGAGTCGCCGCATTTTTGAAGGGTTTCTACTTCAAGATCTGATCACGAGCAGACCGGCGTTGAAGCGTCGTGTCGTCGACAAAGCTTGTGTAGAGATGAACTCGTTGAAATTCGATGGCCAACCCACTTCATCAAAATCAATCAACAATTCTGGTACATGTTGCTGGCCGGTCAGATCGATCAATCAATCATCTCCTGATGTAAATATGGCCCGATCTTCCGAGAGGTAAGGGAATAAACTCGAATTTAGGGAACTCGGCGTCGACGACCCGGCGTGAATCAGACACGATCCAACCCCGCAACCGTTACACCAAGCACAACTTGATTGTTCCTGCAAGCGAAATCGAGAACACAAGCAAGAGAGGATAAACACGCAATCTGAAATTGCAAATATGGATGAAGTGAATCACAAGAAAAGGTTCAAGCTCTGATCACAAAAGGACTAATCGCTACAGTGGTGTAGAACAAGAACAGGGGCCCTGGATTACTGTAAAAGGACTTATCGCCACAGTTACAATAATTCGATCAAGTTTCTCTCTGGAAAACTGAACTAAATAAAACCCGAAACTAAAAGACGACGGCTACTGAGTTTATGTAGGAAACAAAGACGTCCTAGGGTTGGGAGCGACCAGGGGGGACGCCCATAACATGGGCTTAAGGCCCGACACGATACATGGCCAAGTTGACCCAAAATAGGTGATACAGCACCTTGTTATGGTCACATATTATGACTCACGACCCTTCTGGAGCTAGGACCAGAACCAAAACGATGACGTCGTCGTCCTCTTTCCATCGCATCAAAGAACGCCTCGTTTGGACGTCGGATGTGGGAGATATCATCAAAACCGTGAAGGGGTGTCAGCTGAATCCGAGACGAACACGGCGACCGAATTGATGACGACTTGTAACTTGGGGAAGGCCATGATATGCGCGTATCCAGCATGGTGATGTCCTCATCATCTCCATCACAGCATCGAAGACCACGCTAGATCAAGGTGAAGAAACACCTACGTCCGCAAGCGGCATGCATACGCGCAACACCGTGTTACGTCGTATTTTTCTGTCGTCATAGTCGACATACAAGCCGGCAAATCAAGTACTCATACCATGCATGAGTCGACGAGATCGTTAATACTCAGCCGAGTTCCGTGTGCACACGAAAGCTACAAACCGAGTCGAACACTCGGCGACAATGAAGCAAGGCATCATTGCATTCCACATGCACTACCAGGGAAGAGTTTTCCTTTTTCAATTCTCTTACCGCATTATTTTATCCTATATATGCTAATCAATATGACTAGCACAACAGTTAGTCACGTAATACTTTTTTGCATGTGCGAGAGTTGCATGAAGGGCATATAGTCAAACACGTCTGAGTGCTTCTGATGTTGGAGTCCAGCCATATACCGAGTCACCAATTACTAGTGATGACCAGGAAGATGGCTGTTGGACGACTTGGTACAATTGCTCCTTCATTCAACCAATGGGTCAGCAACTCCCCAATATGATGGGCCGATCACTCGACTTGGTGATTCATCATGACTTGGCGACTCGATGGCTCGACCGCTCAGCGCCCACATTTACATGTGCTGGGGCTACTCGTCGATGATCCGATGATTGTGCCACTCGGCGACATCGCCTTGACTCGGCTACTCGGCATCATCGTCTCGACTCGGCCACTCGGCGACATTGCCACGACTCGATGGCTCGACTGCTCGGCGACTACATGGGCATGCTCATGGGCTTGTCATCAACCTAACGACTTCGGTCACTCGGCAACATCGTTCATTACGACACCCCTCTGATGATATCATCCACTACAACAACGTCTTCGACAAGATGTTTCGCTAGACTCAGTCAGGAAACACCATCCACTACGACGACACCTTCAACAAGGGCGACCGCGACTCGACGACATCGTCAACTACGACGATGCTTCCGGTAACTCGATGCTTCGGCGGATTCAGTCACTCGGGCAACATCGCTGTGGCACAACACCTACCGATGACTCAGTGACATCGCCGCGACTCGATGGTTTGACCGCTCGATGGCCACATGGACATGCCCGGGGGCTACTCTGCCCTTCACCTGGCCACTCGGTTGCTCGACGATGACCCGATGACTACATCACTCGGCGACATCGCAGCACTACGATGACTCGACGGCCACTCGGCTACTCGACGACGCCTGCGATGATGTTAACACTTGCTAGGTCAAACCAAATAAACACTTCTAGCAAGGAATGCTAGAATGCCTACTGGTAAATATCCGCAAGCACACAGATAACTCCGTTGTAGCACTTCACCAAAGGATTGCTCTAATGGCTGTCAATTTATAGTTCTCCCAAAGGAACGGTGTGCAAGTTCTTAGATAACTAGGATTAAACCAAGGATCACCCAAACACACTACTAGGCTGCTAGGTTGGATAGGATATAACTGGGCTAAGACTCCTAAGGCAAGCAAGGACACACACCCAAGTGCTTACTTTGGTCGTCGGCTTACCCCTGTATACACAGGCGACTCCGGCCAAGAGGCTATGACGCAACCACACGTGGAAGGATGCTAATACCGGATGGGGCTGTCACTACCCGCGCGGCCCCCTCTCGTTCGTGGATTACGTGACAAACAATGGCAACGATAGACCTAGACACCACGCCTAAGTTGTACGTCGCTATTCTACTCACAGCAACGAGAATAGAATAATCTTATGGAAGAACACCAAGCTCATAAGCAAATGGAGGATGATACCTTACTCTTCCGCTAAATATCTTGACTCAATATATATCACAACCGCTCACTATGATGGGCAATCGGCCGTAGAGGTACAATATCCGCGTAGGGGTACAAGTGGGAAGGAAGAGCACTCTAAGTGGTCTTCCCCCACACTATTCTCTTCTCACTCTCTTCCTAGTCTAAATATTTACTAGTGGAGCACTAGCCTAGGGAGGAACCCTTCCTCTAATGTGAAATGTGAATGGTGGAGTGGATGATGATTTGGGAGGTGCCCCTCCCCGTCTTTTATAGTGTTCTGAGGCGGTTCCAGGGGTGTAGAAATATGGTATGTCCTTGTGGACATCCTCGTCCCTGGGGTGGAGTGCCCATGGATAATTTGTCTTTGTTCAGGAGTTGTGGGCTTTTTCCTCCATATGGCAAGGGTGGACTTTGTTAATGTATGTACTTTGTCATTTTGCCCCTTGGTGTACCCCAAAATAGTGCTTATTCCACCTGCATACAAATATTCACCAACACTTGTGGAAATGGTTAGTTCAAAGCCCTACTTCTATGTTGGTGTGTTGCTTTTATCCAATTATTGCAAGGAGTTGACGGTATAAAAATGGGTGTTAAGGACCGTCAACAAGCTCCCCCACACTTAGCCCTTTTCTTGTCCCGAGTGAAGGCATAGGACTAAGGTGGATCATGAAGTTCTTCAAAATAGTAAGCACAAGAGTTATTTCCCGTCATACCTGCACAAGTGAACTATGTGGAGTGGCTATCATGTACTCTTGGACGATTGATGGATGGAACGGTCAAGGATCCAGTCATCTTGGCTCTTTTTATCAAACACAAGGGGTTTTTATTATTGTCGAAGAGAAATGTAGCAATGCTCCTCATTTGATTCTCTCGACCGCTCAACGTGTGTATCTCCTTAGCAAGGCAATTTTGAATTTCATGCTCTTTCTTTGTCATTCCTACCTCTACAAAGGCTATTTTGTGGGCCTCTAGGTAGGGATAAAGAAGCATACTTGTTTTCATATATTGCTAAGGCAAAAGATTGTATCCTAAGAAGTGTCAAACCATTCATCTCTTGAGCGAGTGTGTGTGCATGAAAATGAGGTGATGAGAGGAAATAATGGTGATGCTCAAAATGAATTTTTGCCGCTCTCTTTGATTTGGGCATGGCTATTTTTCTTTCTTTTCTTTTCTCTTTTCTTTTTCTTATGCTCCTTTTCTTGTGAGCATTTTTTTTCTATAGCCATGCCTTCTATTTGGGAGAGCGGGGATTTATGCGTGGGGAGACATCTTTTCGTATGGATGGATGGTGAGGTGGAGGGTGTAACCAAATCCTACTGAGGAAAAGGTTTATTTTTTATGCACATTTATGTTGCTCAAGAGAGAATAGTGAGATCTTCATAAGGGTCACAAAAGTTTGACAAAGCGCAATGTCAACAAGAAGCATTTGAGTGGGGTTTCATTTGACAAAGTGTATAAATATGGTTGTGGTAGGAGTAAATATTATCAAAGAGGAGCATGTGCTACAAGATATTTTTGTATTTTTTGAAAAGAAGTTAAATTCCCCAAGTGATTGAATAAAAGAGTTAGAATCATTTCACCTAACTATATCACATCCAACAATAATCTAGAGAGCATGTTGGTCCTTAATGAAATATTTGTTCACAAGGCAAGGTCTGGACTAGGAATAAAACTTGTGCAAAGAAATTCAAATTTAAACACGATTGCAAATTTTAATTTTCAATTTATCCATGAGAGAGTCAGATAATACTGGAAATCATTTTAGAATTTGCAAGAGAATTTATTTTGCAGGTGTAGGGGGACTAACCAGAATGTCGAGGAAATTTGGACCAGAGAGGGGCCAGGGCCAGGTCGGTCGACCAGGGGAGTTCAGCCGACTTTGGCTGAGCCCCTCTGGTGCTCTGTTTTTTTTTCGTGGACCTCCTCTGTTCCGGTCTTGCTCTGTTTCTGGATGTGTTCATTGAATGTCCTGTGTGCTTTTCGTCCCCTTGACGTTGTTTTGTACCTTTCTTTATTTTTAACAAAGAAACAAACACAAACAAAATATATGCCCTACAGGCAAACGCTGGGGAGCGAAATTTATTGATAATTCAAATAAAATTGGGCGCTTACAGATATGATTGAATTTAAATTGAAAGGGAAATATTGAAAGTAAATAAAACGCCCGAGAAATGATGAACCCATAGGGATGATCACTTAGCGTAATATTCATCCTTTTTCCCCATGAGTGAGTAGAGCTTCTTGATTTTGTGTGTCATCCTGCTCTTGAATACTCTTGTGCCCTCCTGCGTTGCTTCCTTTTCCATCATAAGCTCATCCACTCGCTCTCGCAAGGTGTGTATTTGTTTATTAATATTAAATATGGTGAGAGCGAGTTGCCTTGTGGTCGGACCTCGGAAAACGGGTTTCTTCTCATTGCTACTCGCAAATTGTCCTCCCGCCCTCTTGATGGGAGGAGGGGAGAGATGCCTTCGGATTTTTGAGGGAGTAGGAGAAGAAGCACTGGATTCCCGCAGCAGGTCGCGCATCCCGGGAGCAAAGAAAAATCCTTTCCCCTTTCCCGGGCCTGGTTTTTGGACACCCGAGATCGTGAAACGCCCGTTTGAGACGGGTGTTTCAGGGGTATAGGTGGAGGCACTGTAGTGGTGTGAGACCACCCTCCCTGACTTGCTCTGTAGTGTGCCTTCATATCTTTCTCCCGCTTGCAGCATGGGGCCTTCATCTTGGAGTGGGCGCTTCTTAGGCGCGAGAGTGCCGGTTGAAGGCCTTGGGACAGCAAGGTTTTGGGCAGAAGGAGCTAGAATACTAAGTGGTTTTATGCTCAAGGCATGTTCTGAAAGCTCCTCATTTAGTGTGGTTATGTGGTTGGCTGGTTTAGGCACTCCTTCAACGTTGAATGTGGAAGTTGATGAGGTTAAAGCGAGAGCCAAGTTCCCAGCCATTGGAGAGCAAAATGTACTGGTTTCTATGGGAATTGGGTGAAATGGAGATGATTGTGCAAAGGAGTGGAGAGGGGGAGAGCTTTTATAGGTGTAAGAGTGTGAATTCCTGATATTCTCGTCCCCAAACTTTCCAAAAAACCAGAAGATCGAATAAGGGAGGATCTGTGTCATCAACTGGAGGAGGAGGGGTGTTACTAAGCCACCTCCCTGGTCAGCCGACCTGGCACGTCGGCCGAGCCTAGGGGGCTCCACTGATCTCTCCTCTTTGATGGTGCCAGCAGGGGAGTTTAAAGCTTTGATCCTCACGCGCATTGGTGATAATGGTTTTTATTTTGGGAGATAATGAGCATTTTTTAGAATAAAGAGATTTAAACAAATGCACACAACTCTACTAAAAGATAAACACCCAAATCCTTAACACTTAAGCAAATGGAAAGCAGCAAACATGGTGAAGAATAAGGCTCTAGCTCTCACAAACATTGGCCTAGATTTGTTGTTAGCAAAAACACTAGTGATGGTCTCTAAAGTGGGTGTCTTGCTAAAACGGACAAAAGAGTGATGTTTTGGTTTCAGGTTTTCTACAGTGAATTTATGCACAACACACAGGGCCAAGGTGGTTACGGTCCAGTCGGGGTTTTGGATGACTGGGACCGAGATGAGTGCATCTCTCGGGGTTTTATAAATGTGTATGCACTCATCGGGGGAATCAAAGGTTGCATCTTTTGCTAACGGGCAAGTGAGGGGTCCAGCAATTTGAAAGAAATTCTTAATGAATTGACGATAAAACCCAGCATGCCCGAGAAAACTGCGGATACCTTTGATGTTGACTTGAGGAGGTAATCATTTGATGACTTCAATTTTTGCTATGTTAACCTCCAGTCCTCTCTTGGACACTCGATGTCCAAGTATGATGCCTTCACGGACCATGAAGTGGCATTTCTCCCAGTTCAGCACAAGGTCCTTCTCCTGGCATCTCTGCAAAACCTTATCCAGATTTTCTAGACAATGGTCGAAAGTCTTACCATAGACGGAGAAATCGTCCATGAAGACTTCCATAATATTTTCAATCATGTCAAAAAAAATAGACATCATACATCATTGGAACGATGCAGGAGCATTGCATAGCCCAAAGGACATTCTACGGAAGGCGTAGGTTCCATAGGGACATGTGAACGTGGTTTTGCTCTGGCCCTCGGGATGGATGGGAATCTGATGATAACCCGAATATCCATCAAGGAAACAGAAGAAGGAATGATTTGCCGGCCTTTCTAACATTTCATCAATGAAAGGAAGGGGAAAATGATCCATTTTTGTTGCCTTGTTGAATTTTCGGTAATCTATGCACATCCTCCAACTCGTGATGGTACGTTGTGGAATTAGCTCATTTTGATCATTTTCAACTACCGTCATGCCTCCTTTCTTAGGCACAACCTGGACCGGGCTTACCCACTCACTGTGTGGTACGGGGTAAATGATCCCCGCATGCAGCAGTTTTAAGACTTCCTTTTTCACTATTTCCCGCATCGCATTATTTAGCCTACGCTGAGGCTCCCTAGAAGGTGTGTTATCTGAATCTATGGGGATGCAATGGGTGCAAAGTGTTGGGCTGATTCCCTTAAGGTCTTAGAGGGCGTAGCCGATCACAGCTCTATGCTTCTCTAAAACGGCTAGGAGTTTGGCTGTCTCCACGTCACTAAGCTTGTCGCTTATGATGACGGGAGTTTCTGTGTCACCATTTAGGAAGGCATAGCAAAGGCCTGGGGGCAAGGTTTTCAACTCGACTGGGGGTCGTGGCTCTGGTTTCTAGGAATGCAGTTCAAGGGTTACTCCCGAGTCATCCTTCTCCTGAATAAAATCAGTGGAATTATCATCAAGAAAGGACTCGGGTTCCTTGAACGGAAAAATGGCCAATACCTCCTCAATCGGTTCTTGATCAAGAGGTGGTTCTGCCCTAGCGTTTCTAGCTCTAGACAAGGGGACAGAAAATTTCCTCCCACCAAGGTGTAAATCAAGGCCTCCCGTAGAGAAGACATCAAAAAGTCTTTCTACAGGGCGTCCTATCAAAAGTGTGAAGTCTGAGACTTCAAACACATGAAAATCTAGGATCGCCTCTATGCTACCGCACCTGATAGTAATATTCTGCAAAACCCCAAACCCTTGCAAAATTTTTCCATTGGAAATCTGAGATAATATTGGAAATCATTTTAGAATTTGCAAGAGAATTTATTTTCTAGGTGTAGGGGGACTGACCAGAATGTCGAGGAAATTTGGACCAGAGAGGGGCCAGGGCTAGGTCGGTCGACCAGGGGAGTTCGACCGACTCTGGCTGAGCCCCTCTGGTGCTCTGTTTTTTTGCTAACCTCCTCTGTTCCGGTCTTGCTTTGTTTCTAGATGTGTTCGTTGAATGTCATGTGTGCTTTTCGGCCCCTTTGATGTTGACTGTAGGAGGTAGTCGTTCGATGACTTCAATTTTTGCTCTGTCAACCTCCAGTCCTCTCTCGGACATTCGATGTCCAAGCACGATGCCTTCACTAACCATGAAGTGGCATTTCTCCCAGTTCAGCACAAGGTCCTTCTCCTGGCATCTCTGCAAAACCTTATCCAAATTTTCTAGACAATGGTCGAAAGTCTTACCATAGATGGAGAAATCGTCCATGCAGACTTCCATAATATTTTCAATCATGATAGAAAAAATAGACATCATACATCGTTGGAATGATGCAGGAGCGTTGTACAGTCCAAAGGACATTCTACGGTAGGCATAGGTTCCATATGGACATGTGAACGTGGTTTCCTCTGGTCCTCAGGATGGATGGGAATCTGATGATAACCCGAATATCCATCAAGGAAACAGAAGAAGGAATGATTTGCCAGCCTTTCTAACATTTCATCAATGAAAGGAAGGGGAAAATGATCCTTTTTGTTGCCTTGTTGAGTTTTTGGTAATCTATGCACATCCTCCAACCCGTGACGGTATTTTGCGGAATTAGCTCATTCCGATAATTTTCAACTACCATCATGCCTCCTTTCTTAGACACAACCTAGACCGGGCTTACGCACTCACTGTGCGGTACGGGGTAAATGATCCCCGCATGCAGCAGTTTCAAGACCTCCTTTTTCACTACTTCCTGCATCGCATTGTTTAGCCTACGCTGAGGCTCCCTAGAAGGTGTGCTATATGAATCTATGAGGATGCGATGGGTGCAAAGTGTTCGGCTGATTCCCTTAAGGTCTTGGAGGGTGTAGCCGATCACAGCTCTATGCTTCACTAAAACGGCTAGGAGTTTGGTTGTCCCCACGTCACTAAGCTTGTCGCTTACGATGACGGGAGTTTCTGTGTCACCGTTTAGGAAGGCATAGCAAAGGTCTGGGGGCAAGGTTTTCAACTCGACTAGGGGTCATGGCTCTGGTTTCCAGGAAGGCGGTTCAAGGGTTACTCCCGAGCCATCCTTCTCTTGAATAAAATCAGTGGAATTATCATCAAGAAAGGACTCGGGTTCCTTGAACGGAAAAATGGACAATACCTCCTCAATCGGTTCTTGATCGAGAGGTGGTTCTGCCCTAGCGTTTCTAGCTCTAGACAAGGGGATAGAAAATTTCCTCCCATCAAGGTGTAAATCGAGTCCTCCCGTAGAGAAGACATAAAAAAGTCTTTCTACGGTGTGTCCTATCAAAAGTGTGAAGTCTGAGACTTCAAACACATGACAATCTAGGAGCGCCTCTATGCTACCACACCTGACGGTAATGTTCTGCAAAACCCCAAACCCTTGCAAATGTTTTCCAAAAGAATCCTTAAAGGTTTGGTTGGTAGGCTCTAAAGATTTGTCGCCTAGAAGTTCTAGAGCGAGCTGAGCAGAAATCATATTAGCTCCTACCAATGGGTTGTACAAAACATCTATGTTTTCTCCCCTGATCTGGAAATGGATTGTGCTAGAAGGGGAGCTCAACCTAAGCGTACTTGGGTTAGACACTACTTCATGCAGCCATTCTGCACTGATGATCACCGTCAATCCTTTCACTGTCTCTTGCAAAAAGGCTTTTTCTACTGACTCAGGGATTGACGGGGGCACAGGGGGTTTTGGTTTGCAAAAATAATTTGAGGTGTTTCCAAAATCTTCAAAAATTTCATCCTTGAATGGAGAAGGGAATTCTAAAAATGAGAATTCTTTTCCCTTATTTGGTTCGGCTGGGGCTTCATTTTATGAACACGTAGAAATTGATCCTATCGGTTCTGGTTCAGAAATAGAAGGCTCCTCAGATCTTGACTTAGCCTCGGGGATCGGTTCACTCATGTTGCTTAGGAAGGAAGAATTTTCCACAAGGCGGTCCAAAAGTTTTTTTTCCCTTCCGTCGGCGTTTTATGAGAGAATGACCCTCCGGTCGTAATGTCAAGATATATGGTGGATTCCTTGTCAAGACCCATGTAGAAATGTTGCAAAATCACATGGTCGGGTAATGACAAGTCCAGACCAGATTGAGATAAAACCAACAATCTGACCCAGGCCGCGCCTATGGGCTCTTTCTCAATTTGCCGAAAGTTGAGAATTTCCATACATAGGGAAGCAATATGGGATAGTGGAAAAAATGCAAGATAAAATTTATCCCGCAATTTAATCCAATCCCCGTTCACTTTTCCTGCTGTATAGGTGTACCATTGTTTTGCAGTCTCACTGAGAGAGAAAGGAAACAATTTCCACTTTAGCATATCATGTGACATGCCATGGATTGCAAGTCATGCACACAATTGCTCAAACTCTCGCAAATGGTGATAAGGATTTTCAAAAAAAATTCTCGAGAAAGAAAGTTCCCGAACCAAAGAAATCAAATCGGGACGGAGTTCATAACCTTGCACAACAACGGGTTGCGACGATTGTGGTGGTTCTATGAACTCGCCCTTCGGACCGGATAAAGATTGGAGAGAAATTTGGTCCATGATAAAAAATCAAAAAGAAAAAAAGAATTTTGGTATTTTTAGGATACAAATACGAGGTCAATCTTCGGTCTCAAAGAAAACACACAACCGTTCCCCGGCAACGGCGCTAGAAATGCTTGTTGACACTTGCTAGGTCAAACCAAATAAACACTGCTAGCAAGGAATGTTAGAATGCCTACTGGTAAATATCCGCAAGCGCACGGATAACTCCGCTGTAGCACTTCACCAAAGGATTGCTCCAATGGCTGTCAATTTATAGTTCTCCCAAAGGAACGGTGTGCGAGTTCTTATATAACTAGGATTAAACCAAGGATCACCCAAACACACTACTAGGCTGCTAGGTTGGAGAGGATATAACTGGGCTAAGACTCCTAAGGCAAGCAAGGACACACACCCAAGTGCTTACTTTGGCCGCCGGCTTACCCCTGTATACACAGGCGACTCCGGCCAAGAGGCTATGATGCAACCACACGTGGAGGGATGCTAATACCGGATGGGGCTGTCACTACCCTCGCGTCCCCCTCTCGATCATGGATTACATGACAAACGATGGCAACAATAGACCTAGACACCACGCCTAAGTTGTACGTCGCTATTCTACTCACAACAACGAGAATAGAATAATCTTATGGAAGAACACCAAGCTCAAAAGCAAATGGAGGATGATACCTTACTCTTCCGCTGAATATCTTGACTCAATATATATCACGGCCGCTCACTATGATGGGCAATCGGCCGTAGAGGTACAATATCCACGTAGGGGTACAAGTGGGAAGGAAGAGCACTCTAAGTGGTCTTCCCCCACACTATTCTCTTCTCACTCTCTTCCTAGTCTAAATATTTAAAAGTGGAGCACTAGCCTAGGGAGGAACCCTTCCTCTAATGTGAAATGTGAATGGTGGAGTGGATGATGATTTGGGAGGTGCCCCTCCCCTTCTTTTATAGTGTTCTGAGGCGGTTCCAAGGGTGTAGTGTAATGTCCCGCCCCTTCGAGGCCGGTCCTGCTTACACCTGGCAGCTCTCTAGGATCTCAAGACTACCCTCATAGACCAACACATGTCTTTTCTGCGCACTTTGTCCTCACTCATGCGCACCCGGGACAAACTTCCCGTTCGGTCACCAATCCCTAAATTTCTCTGGGCCAAGCACGCTTAACTTTAGAGTTCTTTAGAGATGAGCTTCCAAAAAAGAAATTGCAACTTGTTCGTATGATTATTCTATCAATCCTATTAAGCCTTGGGCCAGGATGTTACACTCTCTTCCCCTTAGAAGATTGACGTCCTCGTCGATCAACCCCAAGCCACGAACATCCCCTCTTGGCCATGTCCGTGTGCCCAGTGCCAGCGCATGTGCCATGTTGTGTGACCACTCCGAGCCCACACCAGCCATGCACACCATACTTGCGCAACTGCGACCCCATGCGCCTGTGAAACCATGAGGGTCGGCTCATGATACCAACTGTAACATTCCGCCCCTTCGAGGTCGGTCCTGCTTACACCTGGCAGCTCTCTAGGACCTCAAGACTACCCTCATAGACCAACACATGTCTTTGCTATGCACTTTGTCCTCACTCATGCGCACCCGGGACAAACTTCCCGTTCGGTCACCGATCCCTAAATTTCTCTGGGCCAAGCATGCTTAACATTAGAGTTCTTTAGAGATGAGCTTCCAGAAAAGAAGTTGCAACTTGTTCGTATGATTATTCTATCAATCCTATTGAGCCTTGGGCCAGGATGTTACATGTAGAAATATGGTAAGTCCTTCAAGGCGGTGTTGGAAGGTCGGTGGAGGCCACCGACTCAAGTGGTAAGCCAGTGGGCTCACCCCCTGGTCGACCGACCAGGCCTGGTGGCCACTGAGCCCGGGCCTGGGTTGGTTCCCTCCTTGTGGACTTCGTCGTCCCTCGGGTGGAGTGCCCGTGGATAATTTGTCTTTGTTCAGGAGTTGTGGGCTTTTTCCTCCATATGGCAAGGGTGGACTTTGTCAATGTGTGTACTTTGCCATTTTCCCCTTGGTGTACCCTAAAATAGTGCTTATTCCACCTGCATACAAATATTCACCAACACTTGTGGAAATGGTTAGTTCAAAGCCCTACTTCTCTGTTGGTGTGTTGCTTTTATCCAATTATTGCAAGGAGTTGACGGTATAAAAATGGGTGTTAAAGACCGTCAACAGATGACATGGCGCTTCGGTCAGTCGACCACTCAGCCACTTGGCCACACCTTCAACGATCTGGTGTCTCGGTCAGCCACTCCGAGCTTTGATGTTCCGGTGACATGATGGCTCGACTTCGACCACTCGCCAACCACATCGACACGCTCGGGGGTTCCTCTTCAATTTGCCGAATTGCAAAGCTAAGTATCTTTTATACTTTCTTGATTTACTTTCGAGGTTTAGGGCTCATGTCCTTTATACTATTTTCCCCATGACCGTTTATTTCTATTTTTCTAAGCAGAAGGTCATAGGTTTTTTATGAGTTAAGTTGGGCTTTTAAATTAGTGCTCTTATTTGTGACTCTATTCATTTTTTTATTGCCTCGATTCTTTAATCCTTTGCATTAAACAATCGAGTCAGGGGGCTATTTGTGTATCTATACACGTGTTCTCCCACTTTTTTATGAATCAAGTAGTAAACATGTCGGTCGGTGATCTTTCAGTAGTGCTTCAGCCCTGACACCGTATGACCCATGTCATCTGTTTTAGTTTCATCTTTTTTGGCTTTCGCCTTCGAATGATACATTGCATTTTTATTTGCGATTTGGTCTTATTTTTGGTCTTACGCTGATAAACAACTAAGGCATAAAACTTCTTTGCTATGTGACAGATTGCCACTACACTAAACCCAGAGCCAAAGTTGCGAGAGGTCATGTGTCGATTGGTTCTGATTGCTATGCAAGAATAATTATGACCGATATTGTTACGACAGTCCAAGCTCCGAGCACTTTATATTTTTTCCTAAGTATCCTACGATGGGTCAGTCTGGTTGCTAATGCGCGAATACGCTACTTTGCGCTAGTTGGTCTACTTAAAGGAGAAAAATGGATACACACTTGACTTTGCAGTCGACTAATTTGTTTGGCTTATAAAAATAAGTTTTCAAGCAAACAATATTAATTATAACTAATCAACCTAGTTTCTTTTATTGTCAGGAACATTTTTTATGGATAGGCAGATACACCACTCGATATAGAGTGATTTCCTCGTCTTCATCGGTCGACAATGCCAGTTCCGACCGCTTTCATCGGTCGGCCATGCTAACATGGACTGTCTTCATCGGTCGGCTTACAGCTCCGACTGCTTTCGCCAGTCGGCTACACCAGCTCCGACTGCCACCATCGGTCTGCCACATCATATCTGACCACCACCATCGGTCGGCCACATGTCAGACTATCGGCTTCACTCGGTCATCGCAACTTCGAGTGATTCCTACTTCATCAGCGGTTGGCAGCTACAACAAACTTGACTGTCTTCTTCACTCGACCTTATCATCATGAGTTAAGTACCGCTGCCACTCAGACATGATATTCTGAGTTGAGCGCGACCGACACTCCTAACGACGATTATCTCGGGGGCTTCTTTGAAGAGAAGCACTTTATATCAAATTTATGGTTGATGCCATAATATATAAATATATGATTTGATGATCATATGACAGTGGCTTGATAGTCACTCTATCAAATGTGCTTCTTTGATGAGAAGTGCATTATCAAAAATGGTTGATGTCATAATCATTCAAAGCATGATTTGATGATCATGTCGCTATGACTTGATGGTCATATACGCGAAATATCGAGCATCACTCGACTGATTGAAGTCAGACTATAATAGTGAAAATAAAGCTCAAAGATATGAGTGATTACAATTCTTAAGAAAAGGTTACTTAATCATGATTGAAGTCATGGTAACTTAGTACTTGGCTATGATTGATGTCATAAAGCCTCGTTCATTCGGTTGTGATTGAAGTCACCCGATTAGAACATAATTATTCGACTGTGATTGAAGTCACCCGTTTGATTCATAAATCACTCATAGGCCACTCGCCAAAGACTATGGGTGTGTTTGGTTGAGCTTTTTTTGGCTTTGGCCTTTCAGAAAAGCCAAAAGCCCAACCAAAGGAGGTTGTCTTCCAGAAAAGTCATAGCCAAAAGCAGCTTTTAGCTAGTTCATTTCTGAAAGTAGGTATAGAGGTGCATTTTTGGGATTTGGCTTTTAGAAGTTTGGAATTTTTTCTTCAAAAAACTTTTTAAATTATTTAAAAACATTTTCATTGAAATGTTTTAAACAAAAACGTTTAGAATTTTTTTAAAAAAAGTTAAATTATTAAAAAGTTAAAATTATTAAATATATTTTCAATTTTTTAAAAATTAAATTTCTAAGAACTTTTAAAAAAATTTATAAACTTTTTGAAAAACATTTCCATTTTTTAAATTAAATTTTTAATTGCATATTAATTTAAGAAAATTTTAGATTTAAATTACATGTAAATTTAAATGAATAATACATTATTTTACAGTTATCAACTCACAGTCAGTTTTTCACAGTCGCTTTCACGAAACAGCTTTCAGCTTTTTCGCAGCTCATATCTCACAGCAGCTTTTTTCATAGCCCACAACCCACAATAGCTTTTTTCACAACCACAGCCCAACCATACACACCCTATGTCATTTGGCTATGATTGATGTCATAAACTTACGTTCACTCGACTGTGATTGATATCTCCCGAATATATAATATAGCACTCGGCAATGATTGAAGTCATTGGTTTGAGTCATCAACCACTCAGCGGTGATTCAAGTCACTCGTTTGAATTATATATCACTCGGTAGTGATTGACATCGCTCTACTGAGTTATTTATCACTCAGATTTAATGATTTGAGTGATTTTTCCTTAAAGAGAGCTAACACGACTATTCTTGATTTGGACTCTTGCATTATTTGCAGTTTCCAAATAATACAAGAGTCGGGGGCTACACCTAATTAGGTCACCTAATCGGTGCACCAGTTGATTTCTTGAAGACATTTTTGGATCTTTGAGATTCTCACAAGCTTGCTGATACAAAGCTGAAGCATTCTACATGGCATAAACCAGTCGGGAAGCTACAGAAGACTAACATGAAGCTTGCAAGACTCTCGGGGGCTTATGTCGATGACATGTACCTGGGGTACCTCACGTAGAAGGAAAGTGGAGGTAGACTCCTACTAGGATAAGAGCAGTAGACCGACTAGGACTCCGTCATGTAACCCTATCCCCCCGGATATATAAGGAGGGGCAATGGTCCTCCTCAAGGGACAAGCTAAATTAGATAGATCCCACACGGGACATAGATTAGACACAACTAGACATCATCGTCTAGGTCTACCCTTCTCGTCTAGATCTTTAGATCTAGACATATCAATACAAATACCCACAGAACACAGGACGTAGGGTTATTATCCTTCGGGAGGCCCGAACCTGTCTATATCGGCGTCTTGTGTTACCATCGTCTCTCGATCTCGCGTGTACCCATGTCCTACTTATAAATCCACATAGATGAACTACCCTATGTCTGATGCTGAGATTAAGTCTTGACACTCCTCACGGTCGACGAGGCGGCTGCGTCAGGACGGTTGAGAGTCTATCACCAGTGAACCTCCATCCTCATCCTTGCTGCTAGAGGCATCATCACTCTCGGAAGCCATGATGACAATGATCAACTAAGCGGAAGCTACTCGCATCTTGGGAGTCCCAGAGCGTGGCGTGTGAATCTTAGGCTTAAAGGTGAAGCAATACGGAACCCAGCCGCGTCCTTAAATAGCCGAGCCAGGCCGCGCCTTCAGATACCCTGCGCAGGCAACGAGCCCGAGGCAGTTCATAGCAAGGCGCCAGCGCACCGCTAAAAGACAAGGACCTGACCTCGCTGGCAGGATCGCGCACAACATCCTGCACAATGGGGAGCCCACCTCGGGCTGAGTCGACGAATAAAAATCTCCTGGGCGAACCGCACAGGGACCCAGTAGAAGATGCCTCTGCATGGCGCACGCCGAAAGAGACAAGGGGGCCTGCCCCTTGGGACAACAACAGGTCACGCCTTTTTAGGCGAGTGCAGCGTGACATGACGCCTCGCAACAGCCTTGCAGGCCGGGGCCAGCCCCCTCTGCCGACGTGTCACGCCTCCCGCTTTGCCCGAGGCCTGAGTTGTAGATGCCTCAGAGGCCTCGCGAACCGCGACCAATAAATAAAGCCAAAGAACGAGTCCATACGAACTCCCTCTCTGGCTCGGGGGCTACACCCGATGGGTGTGCTCGCGCGAACCTCTCCCATAACGGAAAAATCAACCGCGGCTACGTCCAACTGAGGCGTGAGTTTCGCAAAAACTCCCCCCCCCCACCGCCTCGGGGGCTACACCCATCGGGTGCGCTCGTGCACACCTGGACGGATCAAACAACTCACAAAACAACCTCACCTACCCCGGCTTGCATCGGCAAATCCCCCGAACGACTCTCCGACTCGCTCAGGGGCTCGAGGGCTACTGTGGGGAGTAAATAACGGGGTGCCATGTGGCGCTCCCTAATAACCAATAGGGACCAAAGTAGCCCCGCATGAAAAGCACCCACACAATGAAAGCCCACTCTGGACCACAAAGGCCGTGCCACATTCTCGACTCGCCCTGACTTTAGGCGGACAGTAACCGGCCTTAAATGCCGCATTTGACCCCCTGGCAAGGGTCGAGCGATCCGCCACGCCCGACCCCTTCCGTAGGAGTTGGGAGCCTTGTTACACCTTGATCCCACTCGATCCCGTGGGAGGGGTCGAGAACATCCCTCATGGGACCCGCATGGTCCTCGAGAAGGTGCCACCCCTTTTGACCCTTGGACTAGAAGCTTGAGCCCTGACAACACGAAACTAGGGAGGGCGAAATGGAGAAACTCGATCGGTCTGACAGACATGACCAATCATAATCCCAAGTGTGTCCGGGGGAGCCTGACGCTGCGTCCACCCCAAAGACCGAGGGCAGGCGACCGAGTCACTGGCCCTCAACGGCCAACCATTCGGCCTTAAATGTCGTACCCTCCATGCTTCCACAGTATCAATGGGTCAAATCCCCCTTTACATCCCATCATCACCGTCGCCGCCCATGCCCGCTGATGCAGGGGAGTGCGGCATGGCGCTTTATGACACCTACGCCTAGTGACACGCACAACAGTGGTAGTATAGGTTGACTAATGGACGTGATGGCGCCCATGAGACGTCGCGCCGCGTTCCACGAAGCATGCCATCAACAGTGGCCAAAAGACATGACCGGACGACGAAAGGCGGGGGGAGACCTACGGCATAACGTCACCCCTAGTCGCCTAGACGATAGGGCGGGATGGTCAAGACTTGAAGACCACGATCATCGACCCAGAGCTCGGCCTCCTTCAACACGTCTTCAACAACTACGCACATATAGATCTCTCTCTCTCTCTCTCTCTCTCTCTCTCTCTCTCTCTGTAAGTGGGCCCGCCCCCTCAGAATATAAAGGGGAGCCCTTCTTCTTCTTCAAGACACAGACACCACTCGAGACAACACGGATCACTCACTCGCACCTGAGACTTGGAGCACCCCCTCCTCTCTCACCACCATTGTACTCAGCCCCGGAGCAAGTAACATGAGCAGGCCCGAGAACTGGACATAGCGGTTCACCCCGAACCAGTATAACCCCCCGTGTCCTCTTGCTAAGCCATTACCGAATCTAAAGCGTGCATCCCCAGAACAAATTCTACTAGCCGGTGATCAAAACACCGACAATAACGCTCAAGGTGTGGGTGGTTTCCACAACTACAATCATCGTCCACACGGTAACCATGCTCCAGATGACCCGTATGCTAAAATTAAGTTTTCAATTCCTTCATTTTTGGGTCAGTATGATGGTGATGTTTATCTTGATTGGGAAATGACTGTAGAACAAAAATTTAATGCCCACCTTGTTACTGAACAACATAGAGTTATACAAGCCACTAGTGAGTTTAAGGACTCTGCTATTGTTTGGTGGAGTGGTCTAGCTGCTGAAACTGATTTGCCTACTACTTGGGAAGAACTTAAGGTAGCAATGCGTGATCGTTTTATTCCTCCTTCTTTTTATAGAGAGATTCGTAATAAACTGCAGTGTGTAGAACAAGGAAATAAAACTGTTCAGGAATACTTTAGTGAGCTTTAGAAAGGGTTTGATTCGTTGTGTTGTAGTTGAAAAAGTAGAGGATCAGATTTTCTGTTTTTATTCTAGATTGAGAAAAGAAATTCAAAACATCCTTGATTATAAAGAATATTATACCCTCAACCAGTGTTTCTAGTATGCTATGCTTGCAGAGGAAGAATCGCAGGGACTTTTCTAGGCTTTTGAGTAGTACATCAAGTCCAGGAACTTCTACCCTCCACGGTCGATGGGGACTTCGGGGCTGCCCAAGCCATCTTTACGACCGCCCTCACCAGCAGTTGCAAAGGGAACCAGTGTTGTTTCTGCAGCACCAAGATCAGCCCCTGCACCTTCTACACGCTCAGGTAAAACTTATGTGTAGGTACCAGCTAGTAGTGCCTCCTCTGTTGCTTCGACGGGGCGCACTATAGGGATTCAGTGCCACCGCTGTCATGGACTTGGTCATGTTCAAAACGATTGCCCAATTAGACGGGCATATGTAGTGACAGACGATGGCGGTTACATGAGCACCTCCGACGTGGAGCATGAGGAGGAGGATGTCGCTGCCATCAATGGTGACCTTGTCCTTGGAAGCGGAGACACCACGGGATACATGAACATTATTGTTCAGCGTGTCCTTAGCACACAAGTTCAGCAGCCCGAGATGATGCAGCGCCACAACTTGTTCCATATTTTCTTTGTTATCAAGAACCGTCGAGCACGTGTCATCATTGACGAAGGGAGCTGCAATAACTTGGTCGGTTCTGATGTGGTCAACAAGCTTGCTTTGACCACACAACCACATCCACATCCATACTACATTCAGTGGTTAAATGATTCTAGAAAAGCTAAGGTAACACAAACTTGCATAGTTCCTTTTTCCATTTGTTCTTATGCGGATTATATTGATTGTGATGTCGTACCCATGCAAGCATGTTCACTTTTATTGGGTAGACCTTGGGAATTCGATAATGATGTTGTACACCATGATAAAAGTAATAAGTACACTTTTATGCATAAAGGAACTAAAATTACTTTGTTACTAATGACACCTGCTGAAATTATACATGCTGATTTAGAAAGAGCTGCGAGATTGAAAAATAAAGTTCCTGAAATTCAACAACCTATTAATTCTGATTATGCACCTAGTAATGTTAATGATTCTTCAAGTTCTAAGGGTGCTGAAATTAAATTAGAAGGTCGTTGTCATGCAACAAAATCTGAGTTTGCTGAAATTTCTGCTGATGATGATATTTGCTATGCTTTGATATGCAAACAAGCTTTGTTTTTGCTTGATGATATTACTTCTAGTGCTTTGCCTCCTGTTGTCACTAACCTTTTACAGTAGTATGAGGATGTTTTCCCAGCTAAGATACCCCCGGGATTAATACCTTTGAGAGGGATTGAGCATCAAATTGATTTGATTCCGGGTGCTACTTTGCCAAACCGTGCTGCTTATAGGACCAACCCTAAGGAAACTAAGGAGATACAACGACAAGTCCAAGATCTTTTGGATCGTGGGTACATTCGTGAATCACTTAGTCCTTGTACTGTTCTTGTATTTTTGGTTCCTAAGAAAGATGGTATTTGGCGTATGTGTGTAGATTGTAGAGCCATTAACAACATTACTATTAGGTGTTGTCATCCTATTCCTAGGCTAGACGACATGCTAGATGAGTTATGTGGTGCTATAATTTTCACTAAAATTGATTTGTGTAGTGGCCACCATCAAATTAGAATGAAACTTGGAGATGAATGGAAAACAGCTTTCAAAACCAAATTCGGGTTATATGAGTGGTTAGTAATGCCTTTCGGTTTTACTAATGCACCTAGTACTTTCATGTGCTTGATGAATGAGGTTTTAAGAGCTTTCATTGGCAAATTTGTGGTAGTTTACTTTGATGATATCTTGATTTATAGCAAATCCATAGATGAACATATGAATCTTGCGTGCTGTTTTTGATGCTTTACGAGATGCACGTTTATTTGGTAACCTTGAGAAGTGCACCTTTTGTACGGATCGAGTCTCTTTTCTTGGCTATGTTGTGACTCCATAGGGAATTGAGGTGGATGAGGCGAAGATTGAAGCCATAAAGAGCTGGCCTGTACAAAAAAACTATCACACAGGTGAGAAGTTTTATTGGTCTTGCAGGTTTTTACCGTCGCTTTGTTAAAGATTTCAGCATCATTGCTGCACCTTTGCATGAGTTGACAAAGAAGGGCGTTGTTTTCCGTTGGGGTAAGGTACATCATGAGTCTTTTGATGCTTTGAAGGACAAACTTACACATGCACCATTGCTGCAATTACCTAATTTTGATAAGACTTTTAAGCTTGAATGTGATGCTAGTGGTATAGGCATTGGTGGTGTTTTGATGTAAGATGGTAAACCTGTTGCATACTTTAGTGAGAAAATTATTGGGCCTGTTTTGAATTATTTCACGTATGATAAGGAATTATATGCACTTGTACGTTCCTTAGAGACGTGGCATCATTATTTGTTGCCCAAAGAATTTGTTATTCATTCTAATCATGAATCACTTAAGTATATTCGTTCTCAATGCAATTTGAACCGTAGACATGCTAAATGAGTTGAGTTTATTGAGTCTTTTTCTTATATTATTAAACATAAGAAAGAGAAGGATAATGTGATCGTTGATGCTTTATCTAGGCAATATACTTTGTTGTCTCAACTTGATTATAGAATTTTTGGACTTGAGGCAATTAAAGAACAATATGTTGTTGATGTTGATTTTAAAGATGTATTGCTACACTGTAAAGAAGTTCGTGCTTAGAATAAATTTGTGTTGAATGATGGTTTCTTGTTTAGAGTAAACCCCTATGCATTCCAGTTGGTTCTGTTCATCTTTTGTTGTTGCAGGAGGCACATGGAGGTCGATTGATGGGTCATTTTGGTGCTAAGAAGATGGAGGATATTTTGACCACACACTTCATTTGTCCAAGGATGAGGAAAGATGTTGAGCATTTTGTTGCTTGATGCACTACATGTCAAAAATCTAAGTCTCGCTTGAATCCATATGGGTTATACATGCCACTTCTTGTTCCTTCTATTCATTGGGCGGATATTTCTATGGACTTTGTTTTAAAAAAGTGGATCATTTTTCAAAGATGGCACATTTTATACCATGTCATAAAACTGATGATGCCAGTTATATTGCTGACCTCTTTTTCAAAGAAATTGTACGTTTGCATGGTATGTCTTCGACTATTATTTCAGATCGTGATGCAAAATTCTTTAGTCACTTTTGGCGCACGATTTGGAATAAGTTGAGTACAAAGTTGCTATTTTCTACAACTTGTCACCCATAAACTGATGGACAAACTGAGGTTATGAACCGCACTTTGGGCACTATGTTGAGAGCTATTTTGAAGAAAAAATTGAAGCAATGGAAAGAATGTTTGCCTCATGTTGAGTTTGCTTATAATCGGGCAACACATTCTACTACCAAGGTAAGTCCCTTCAAGGTAGTGTATGGTTTTGATCCCTGTACTCCACTTGATATATTATCTCTACCTATTAATGAGAGAGTTCATGTTGATGTTAAGAAGCGTGCTAAATTTATTTTGCAAATGCATGAGACCACTAGACTTAGCATTGAAAAGATGAATGAAAAGTATAAAATTGTTGGTAGTAAAGGTAGAAAGGAAGTAAAACTTGATGTAGGAGATTTAGTGTGGTTACACTTGAGGAAGGATAGACTTCAAGAATTAAGAAAGTCTAAATTAATGCCTAGAGCTGATGGTCCATTTAAAATAATTGAGAAGATTAATGATAATGCATATAAACTTGAGTTGCCTCCTGAATTTGGTGTTAGTCCTAGTTTTAACATTTCAGATTTGAAACTATACTTGGGAGAAGAGGATGAGCTTGAGTCGAGGATGACTCCGCTTTAAGAGGGGGAGGATGATGAAGACATCACTCCTATGGATACACACAACACTCCTCCAATTCTGGACTTCCAAGGTCCAATGACTAAAGCTCGTGCACGACGACTAAATTTAGAGGTGAGCTCGTTCCTACGGTCTTTATTATATGTCACTTTTGAGAATGGTTTGCTACCTAATGATTATATTGTAATTAGGAACCATGGAGAGGACCAGAAGATGGTGGGAGAAAGACTTGGAGACGTGGAGGACCAGCTAGGACGTGGAAGCAAAGATGGAGACCCAAGCAAAACCGACATTGAGTCTGTTTCGGGGCCCAGGACCAGTCTGCACTAAAACGGACGCCCAGGACACATACGGACTCAGATTTAGACGTTCTACATATGCACAGAAAGATATGAAGAAGACCTTTCCAGTTCCACTGGCCTCATGTCAAAATTCGTCCGGAGGCATCGAGAATCGTCGAAACAATAGAGGGCCCAGAATCTTTATCGGTGTTGCGTCGCCCGTTTTTGGCCTTTGGGCTTTGTATCCAGTTGAGCCCAATTAGGGGCACGTCCAGAGAGTCTTGCATGACCCTAGTGTCTTTATATACAGCCGCCACTGCACCATTAGGGTTTGGGTTTTTCTTAGATTATTCTGTTGATAACAGTTTCGCCATCATAACGGTTTGTGAGACCCCAACTTTGTGAGATTCATAATACATCTGTAATTTGTGTTGCATTCTTCTTTGTTCTTGCTTGTGTTCTTGATTCGCAGGCAAGAATTAGCCTTCTCGGCGAGGTCAATCGTTTTAGGATGGTTGATAACCAGAGAAAACGTCGTGCTGCGATTGCGGGGTTTAGAATGTGCTGTTCTGAATCTGGATCGATTTGTGTGTCGCCTCCGACCAAATTAACTTATCCAGAACCTTTCGGAAGATTGGGAGCCCTTGTTCACATCACAAGCTAAAATCAATGAAACCTTTACTAAAAAGCTTGCAGCCAATGACAAGACTTTAGAAAGTGTTAATGCTAAGTTAGAAGGTCTTTCTTCTTCCTTTAAGAATTAGCTTAGCCATAATAAAACGCTAGAAACTCAACTAGCCTAGCTAGCTCCTGTTGTTCCTCCCTTAGATTCGGGGAAGATTCCGGGGCAACCTGACTCTCCCGTTGAAAGTGTTAATATGGTGACCACGAGAAAGGGTAAGACCACTCAGGACCCGCCATATCCTAACAATGCAGGGAAGGACAAGGAAGGAGAAAAGGGAGTACCTTCAAGCAAAGAAGATCAGGGGTGCCCCACGATCACTTTCTATATCGGGGCGCAGAAATTCGACCAAGCCCTGTGCGACCTTGGTGCGAGCATCAGTGTGATGCCCAAGACGGTCTTTGACAAGCTGAACTATACAGCTCTATGACCTATACTGATGCAACTTCAGCTGGCCGATTCATCGGTCCTCTATCTAAGGGAATTGCAGAAGATGTTCCGGTTAAAATCCGAGATTGCTTCATCCTAGTGGATTCTGCGGTGCTCGACATGGATGTTTTGAAGGAAACGCCGCTTATTCTTGGGCGCCCGTTTTTGAGCACCGCTGATGCACACATTGATATTGGGGCCGGAGAAATCCGTTTCCTCATGAATGGAAAGGAAGAGAGGTTTGATTTTCTGTGACACCCCATGGTTAATCTGTAATGAATTAATAATAAACCCTAATTAGCAAGATTATTAAGTCAAACTGTAATAAAAAGCACCACATGAAATAATGAAGCCAATATATTATTTATTTTGTCTAGATAAAAACCCTATGGACCATAACATAAAGCAACTTTAAATTCCACTACACAAACCATGCCAAATAATTACATTAACATGCTGGAAATAATAAAAGATAATTTTGGACCAAATTTGGGAATTTTATCAGATTTGAAAATACCCCAAATAATTAATTAAATTATAGAAACTTTTTTAACTAAAATTTTATTACAAAATAATTTTATACGATCTGGCCCAAGTGAACCCTACCAAGACTTCAGAAATATCTCCAAGGACCTATGTTTAAAATCTCATCTCATTTGGACTTTAGGAAGTAATTTAATCAATTAAAAACAGAATTAAGGACTTGTTTGTGAATTGTTTAAAACTCTCGGAGGGCCCATCTGTAAATATCCCTTGTCTTCTTCCTCCTCCCGCCGACAGGGGGAGTCGTCGCTGCCGGTCGACCGGACGGAATCGACGTGCCGCACACCCCCTCCCGTCCCCCTCCTTCTTCTTCACCGACGACGGCCGCCACTCCTGCCCTGCCCTCGCGGACTCCGGCGCCGTCGCCGCCCGCCACACACCCCCACCACCACCACCGGCGGCCGGCGGCACTACGCCGCCTTGCCGCGCCGCCCGCACCCTCCGCCACCGCCCACCATGTCGCCGTTGTCGTTGCGCTGCCGCCACACTAACCATTCGGGTCCTGACGCCCCCACCGCCAACACCGCCCACCGGCCTCCTACCGCCCGCGGCCACGGCGGCGCCATCGCCGCCGCACCTCCCCGCTGGGTCACAGCCGCCGCCCCCGGACCTCCTCCGTGTCCGGGGAGGACAGAGGCCTCCTGACAACCCAAACCCCATAAGGGCTGCCGGTGTCGAGGGTGGTGCCCATTCGACTAGGAGGAAGAGGGAGGGTCGGGGGCGGGGGAGGGGGGGGGGGGGGGTGGAGGTGCAGCGCGAGGATAAAGTCTGGGTAACCGGAATCCCGTCGTCTCTCTGGCTCTCTGCTTTCCCCTTTGCTTCCCTCAGGCGAGCTCCGCCGCATAGCCACCTGCGTGGACGCTTGACTGCTGCTGCATCATTTCCCTGCTGCTTTGGTCACCACACGCCACAACCGGATGGTCTTTTTCCCTCTGCCCGGCGCTGCCATGGCCACGGCAGGAGCCCATCATGAGTTCCACGCCCGACTACTGCCCGCCACCCGAGCCCTCAAAACCGACGCCCCGCGACTTGCTCTCTCAGTCCTCGCCATTCAGGCCCCTTCCTCCCCGCGCACTCCGCTTTTCCCCTGATTCTTTCTACTCTGGGCCACCATTGAAGACCTTTGGAGCTCGGAGCTCAGAGCCCTGCCCTTCTGCTGCGCCCTAAGCCCAGCTAAGGCTACAAAGAGATGCGCCTGGTCTCTCTCTATCTCGTCATGTCATCCAATCAGTCAGTCATAGCTTGAACCGTGTGAATCGACGAATTTTTACTTCGCTGCCATCCAGCAAGAACAGACTCGTTCATCCCCAAATTCTTGCTATACAGTAAGTTGGAGTTCAATTCAGTGCACAACCGAATGTATAAGCCATCAAAAGTTGTTTCTAATCTTTCATCTTGTTGATTGCATGGACGAGGCTACCTTAATTTCAGAATTCCTAGCCGCCAGTAACAGCCCTAGATGAAGCGAGCCCTCTGTTGACTGATTTTCACGATTTGTTGTTATTCAGAAAATGTCTAGACTTTGAGAAACTCATAGTAAATGAACCCGAAACGATATTGAGTCCAAATAAATTTTATTGGACTCCTATTGAAATACTCTAATTTATACAGATGAGAATTTAATGCCTCTTAACATGTATATTTAATGATGCATTTTCTTGATAACAAATTAAATAGAAAAACCAGAAAAATGCAGAAAATTGATAAAAACTTCTAGAAATCATAGTAAATAGAATACAAATCCAATGGAGCTAAAACCAAATGTGTTAGTTTCATTTTGATCTGCTATATTTAATACAAATTATAAAATGATGTGTCTATACATGTAATTTTAATAATTAGTTATCTTGAGAAAACACTAATTAAATCTCTAGAAATTCAATTTAAATCTTATTTTTGGCATGCACTGTTATTTCATTATATTTTACCACCCTGAATTTTGGTTGGGTAAATTATGCATTATTTGAAGCCCTAGAATTTATTTAGCACTTTGCAAATAAAAATGCTAGTAAATAAAATAGAAAATTTTACATGTCTTGAAAATTTTACATGCCACTTGGTAAAATGATGATTTTACATGTCTCTGTACATAATAAATCACCATGTCTTGAAACACATTTTTACTTTAGTAAATGAATTAATTTCTCTTAAGACTATATAAACCCTATTAAATGACTAAAGCACATAAAATGGTAAATTCAGAACTAGTTTCTTTGAAGCATATGACTTTAAGAACATGTTAATAACCTAGTTATCATATTAACACCTCTACATTTTACATTTGCCATATTATTGCATGTACGGTATTATTTCGGTACCGTTAACACCTTGTTCTTTTTAGGTACCGAAAATCAGGAGCCAGAAACAGATTTTCAGCAGGACCATAATACTGAGGAGCAAGAGACTGTAGTTGCTAACACTTGTGCTGATCAAGGCAAGCCCCGGTTTGCATATTCCATTTTATAAAGTTTTTGCTATTTTCAATATATCACTGTTAGTGTCTATATTGATTGATGCATTAAGTAAATAGGAGTTGGTTGGAAATCCACTTGCACATCACCCAAATGACCTATGTTACTGGTATATGAGTCATGGTAGGATACGGTACTATAATGCTATGCTTAGTAATAGAATAATATCGATAGTTCTGTTACTGGTACTAAGATAATGAATTGATCACTAAAGTTGAACTTAATGGAAAAAAGTTTAATTTTCATGTATGACTATTGACGGTCCTTAACATCCATTTTTATACCGTAAACTCCTTGCAATAATTGGAGAAAAGCAACACACTAGGGCTTTGAACTAACCATTTCCACAAGTGTTAGTGAATATTTGTATGCAGGTGGAATAAGCACTATTTTGGGGTACACCAAGGGGCAAAATGGCAAAGTACACACATTGACAAAGTCCACCCTTGCCATATGGAGTAAAAGGCCCACAACTCCTGAATAGAGACGAATTATCCACGGGCACTCCACCCCAGGGACGAGGAAGCCCACAGGGAGGGAACTGACCTAGGCCCAGGTCCAGTGGCCACCAGGCCCTAAACCCTAAACCCTAAATCCTGGTCGACCGACGAGGGGGTGTGCCCACTGGCCTGCTCCTTGAGTCGGTGACTCCCACCGACTTTCTCCACCGCCTCAGGAAACCTTCCATACTTACCACACCCCTGGAACCGCCTCAGAACACTAAAAAATAAGGGGAGGGGCACCTCCCAAATCATCAGCCACTCCACCATTCACATTTCACATTAGAGGAAGGGTTCCTCCCTAGGCTAGTGCTCCACTTGTAAATATTTAGACTAGGAAGAGAGTGAGAAGAGAATAGTGTGGGGGGAAGACCACTTAGAGTGATCTTCCTTCCCACTTGTACCCCTACAAGGATATTGTACCTCTACGGCCGATTGCCCATCATAGTAAGCGGCCGTGATATATATTGAGTCAAGATATTCAGCGGGAGAGTAAGGTATCATCCTCCATTTGCTTATGAGCTCGGTGTTCTTCCTTAAGATTATTCTATTCTCGTTGTTGTGAGTAAAATAGCGACGTACAACTTAGGCATGGTGTCTAGGTCAATCGTTGCCATCGTTTGTCACGTAATCCACGAACGACAGGGGGCCGCGCGGTAGTGACAGCCCCGTCCGGTATTAGCATCCCTCCACGTGTGGTTGCGTCATAGGCTCTTGGCCGGAGTCGCCTGTGTATACAGGAGTAAGCTGGCGGCCAAAGTAAGCACATGGGTGTGTGTCCTTGCTTGCCTTAGGAGTCTTAGCCCAGTTATATCCTCTCTAACCTAGCAGCCTAGTAGTGTGTTTGGGTGATCCTTGGTTTAATCCTAGTTATCTAAGAACTCGCACACCGTTCCTTTGGGAGAACTACAAATTGACAGCCACTGGAGCAATCCTTTGGTGAAGTGCTACAGCGGAGTTATCCGTGCGCTTGCGGATATTTACCAGTAGGCATTCTAGCATTCCTTGCTAGAAGTGTTTATTTGGTTTGACCTAGCAAGTGTCAACAAGCATTTCTGGCGCCGGTTCCGGGGAACGGTTGTGTGTTTTCTTTGAGACCAAAGATTGACCTCGTATTTGTATCCTTATTCTAAAAATACCAAAAATCTTTTTTTGTTTTTTTTCATGGACCAAATTTCTCTCCAATCTTTATCCGGTCCAAAGGGCGAGTTCATAGAACCACCACAATCATCGCAACCCGTTGTTGCGCAAGGTTATGAACTCCGTCCCGATTTGATTTCTTTGGTTCGGGAACTTTCTTTCTCGGGAATTTTTTTTGAAAATCCTTATCACCATTTGCGAGAGTTTGAGCAATTATTGTGTACATGTCTTGCAATCCATGGCATGTCACATGATACGCTAAAGTGGAAATTGTTTCCTTTCTTTCTCAATGAGACTGCGAAACAATGGTACACCTATATAGCAGGAAAAGTGAACGGGGATTGGATTAAATTGCGGGATAAATTTGGTCTTGTATTATTTCCACTATCCCGTATTGCTTCCCTACATATGGAAATTCTCAACTTTCGGCAAATTGAGAAAGAGCCCATAGGCGCGGCCTGGGTCAAATTGTTGGTTTTATCTCAATCTGGTCCGGACTTGTCATTACCCGACCATGTGATTTTGCAACATTTCTACATGGGTCTTGACAAGGAATCCACCATATATCTTGACATTACGACCGGAGGGTCATTCTCTCATAAAACGCCGACAGAAGGGAAAAAAACTTTTGGACCGCCTTGTGGAAAATTCTTCCTTCCTAAGCAACATGAGTGAACCGATGCCCGAGGCTAAGTCAAGATCTGAGGAGCCTTCTATTTCTGAACCAGAACCGATAGGATCAATTTCTACGTGTTCAGAAAATGAAGCCCCAGCCGAACCAAATAAGGGAAAAGAATTCTCATTTTTAGAATTCCCTTATCCATTCAAGGATAAAATTTTTGAAGATTTTGGAAACACCTCGAATTATTTTTGCAAACCAAAACCCCCTGTGCCCCCGTCAATCCCTGAGTCAGTAGAAAAATCCTTTTTTCAAGAGACAGTGAAAGGATTGACGGCGATCATCAGTGCAGAATGGTTGCATGAAGTAGAGTCTAACCCAAGTACGCTTAGGTTGAGCTCCCCTTCTAGCAGAATCCATTGCCAGATCAGGGGAGAAAACATAGATGTTTTGTACAACCCATTGGTAGGAGCTAACGTGATTTCTGCTCAGATCGCTCTAGATCTTCTAGGCGACAAAACTTTAGAGCCTACCAACCAAACCTTTAAGGATTCTTTTGGAAAACATTTGCAAGGGTTTGGGGTTTTGCAGAACATTACTGTCAGGTGCGGTAGCATAGAGGCGCTCCTAGATTGTCATGTGTTTGAAGTCTCAGACTTCACACTTTTGATAGGACACACCGTAGAAAGACTTTTTTATGTCTTCTCTACGGGAGGACTCGATTTACACCTTGATGGGAGGAAATTTTCTATCCCCTTGTCTAGAGATAGAAATGCTAGGGCAGAACCACCTCTCGATCAAGAACCGACTGAGGAGGTATTGTCCATTTTTCCGTTCAAGGAACCCGAGTCCTTTCTTGATGATAATTCCACTGATTTTATTCAAGAGAAGGATGACTCGGGAGTAACCCTTGAACCGCCTTCCTGGAAACCAGAGCCATGACCCCTAGTCGAGTTGAAAACCTTGCCCCCAGACCTTTGCTATGCCTTCCTAAACGGTGACACAGAAACTCCCGTCATCGTAAGCGACAAGCTTAGTGACGTGGGGACAACCAAACTCCTAGCTGTTTTAGTGAAGCATAGAGCTGTGATCGGCTACACCCTCCAAGACCTTAAGGGAATCAGCCGAACACTTTGCACCCATCGCATCCTCATAGATTCATGTAGCACACCTTCTAGGGAGCCTCAGCGTAGGCTAAACAATGCGATGCAGGAAGTAGTGAAAAAGGAGGTCTTGAAACTGCTGCATGCGGGGATCATTTACCCCGTACCGCACAGTGAGTGCGTAAGCCCGGTCTAGGTTGTGTCTAAGAAAGGAGGCATGATGGTAGTTGAAAATTATCGGAATGAGCTAATTCCGCAAAATACCGTCACGGGTTGGAGGATGTGCATAGATTACCAAAAACTCAACAAGGCAACAAAAAGGATCATTTTCCCCTTCCTTTCATTGATGAAATGTTAGAAAGGCTAGCAAATCATTCCTTCTTCTGTTTCCTTGATGGATATTCGGGTTATCATCAGATTCCCATCCATCCTGAGGACCAGAGGAAACCACGTTCACATGTCCATATGGAACCTATGCCTACCGTAGAATGTCCTTTGGACTGTACAACGCTCCTGCATCGTTCCAACGATGTATGATGTCTATTTTTTCTATCATGATTGAAAATATTATGGAAGTCTGCATGGACGATTTCTTCGTCTATGGTAAGACTTTCGACCATTGTCTAGAAAATTTGGATAAGGTTTTGCAGAGATGCCAGGAGAAGGACCTTGTGCTGAACTGGGAGAAATGCCACTTCATGGTTAGTGAAGGCATCGTGCTTGGACATCGAATGTCCGAGAGAGGACTGGAGGTTGACAGAGCAAAAATTGAAGTCATCGAACGACTACCTCCTACAGTCAACATCAAAGGGGCCGAAAAGCACACATGACATTCAACGAACACATCTAGAAACAAAGCAAGACCGGAACAGAGGAGGTTAGCAAAAAAAAACAGAGCACCAGAGGGGCTCAGCCAGAGTCGGTCGAACTCCCCTGGTCGACCGACCTAGCCCTGGCCCCTCTCTGGTCCAAATTTCCTCGACATTCTGGTCAGTCCCCCTACACCTAGAAAATAAATTCTCTTGCAAATTCTAAAATGATTTCCAATATTATCTCACTCTCTCATGGATAAATTGAAAATTAAAATTTGCAATCATGTTGAAATTTGAATTTGTTTGCACAAGTGTTATTCCTAGTCCAGACCTTATCTTGTGAACAAAAATTTCATTAAAGACCAGCATGCTCTCTAGATTATTATTGGATGTGATATGGTTAGGTGAAATGATTCTAACTCTTTTATTCAATCACTTGGAGAATTTAACTTCTTTTCAAAAATACAAAAATATCTTGTAGCACATGCTCCTTTTTGATAATGTTTACTCCTACCACAACCATATTTATACACTTTGTCAAATGAAACCCCACTCAAATGCTGCTTGTTGACATTGCGCTTTGTCAAAATTTTGTGACCCTTATGAAGATCTCACTATTCTCTCTTGAGCAAAATAAATGTGCACAAAAAAAATAAACCTCTTCCTCAGTAGGATTTGGTTACACCCTCCACCTCACCATCCATCCATACAAAAAGATGCTCCCCACGCATAAATCCCGGCTCTCCCAAATAGAAGGCATGGCTATACAAAAAAATCCTCACAAGAAAAGGAGCAAAAATAGCCATGCCCAAATCAAAGAGAGCTGCAAAAATTCATTTTGAGCATTACCATTATTTGTTCTCATCACCTCATTTTCATGCACACACACTCGCTCAAGAGATGAATGGTTTGATACTTCTTAGGATCCAATCTTTTGCCTCAGCAATATATGAAAACAAGTATGCTTCTTTATCCCTACCTAGAGCCCCACAAAATAGCCTTTGTAGAGGTAGGAATGACAAAGAAAGGGCATGAAATTTAAAATTGCCTTGGTAAGGAGACACACACTTTGAGCGATCGAGAGAATCAAATGAGGAGCATTGCTATATTTCTTTTCAAAAAAAGTAAAAACCCCTTGTGTTTGATAAAAAGAGCCAAGATGACTGGATCCTTGACCGTTCCATCCATCAATCATCCAAGAGTACATGATAGCCACTCCACATAGTTCACTTGTGCAGGTATGATGGGAAATAACTCTTGTGCTTACTATTTTGAATAACCTCATGATCCACCTTAGTCCTATGCCTTCACTCGGGATGAGTAAAGGGCTAAGTGTGGGGGAGCTTGTTGACGGTCCTTAACACCAATTTTTATACCGTCAACTCCTTGCAATAATTGGATAAAAGCAACACACCAACATAGAAGTAGGGCTTTGAACTAACCATTTCCACAAGTGTTGGTGAATATTTGTATGCAGGTGGAATAAACACTATTTTGGGGTACACCAAGGGGCAAAATGGCAAAGTACACACATTGACAAAGTTCACCCTTGCCATATGGAGAAAAAGGCCCACAACTCCCGAACAGAGATGAATTATCCACGGGCACTCCACCCCAGGGACGAGGAAGCCCATAGGGAGGGAACCGACCTAGGCCCAGGCCCAGTGGCCACCAGGCCTGGTCAGCCGACTTCTCTGGTCGGCCGACCAGGGGGTGAGCCCACTGGCCTGCTCCTTGAGTCGGTGACTCCCATCGACTTTCTCCACCGCCTTATGAAACCTTCCATACTTACCACACCCCTGGAACCGCCTCAGAACACTAAAAAATAAGGGGAGGGGCACCTCCCAAATCATCAGCCACTCCACCATTCACATTTCACACTAGAGGAAGGGTTCCTCCCTAGGCTAGTGCTCCACTTGTAAATATTTAGACTAGGAAGAGAGTGAGAAGAGAATAGTGTGGGGGAAGACCACTCAGAGTGCTATTCCTTCCCACTTGTACCCCTACGTGGATATTGTACCTCTACGGCCGATTGCCCATCATAGTAAGCGGTCGTGATATATATTGAGTCAAGATATTCAGAGGGAGAGTAAGGTATCATCCTCCATTTGCTTATGAGCTCGGTGTTCTTCCATAAGATTATTCTATTCTCGTTGTTGTGAGTAGAATAGCGACGTACAACTTAGGCGTGGTGTCTAGGTCTATCGTTGCCATTGTTTGTCACGTAATCGTGGGACGAGAGGGGGCCGCGCGGGTAGTGATAGTCTCGTCCGGTATTAGCATCCGTCCACGTGTGGTTGCGTCATAGCCTATTGGCCGGAGTCGCCTGTGTATATAGGAGTAAGTCGGCGACCAAAGTAAGCACTTGGGTGTGTGTCCTTGCTTGCCTTAGGAGTCTTAGCCCAGTTATATCCTCTCTAACCTAGCAGCCTAGTAGCGTGTTTGGGTGATCCTTGGTTTAATCCTAGTTATCTAAGAACTTCCACAACATTCCTTTGGGAGAACTATAAATTAACAGCCAATGGAGCAATCCTTTGGTGAAGTGCTACAACGGAGTTATCCGTGTGCTTGCAGATATTTACCAGTAGGCATTCTAGCATTCCTTGCTAGCAGTGTTTATTTGGTTTGACCTAGCAAGTGTCAACAATGACTGAGCAGGGATGATGCATGTGTAGGTTTGCAGCAAAACATGGGTGTTGATTGCGGTACTATAAGGACCGAAGGCGTACCAAGAGGGGGGGGGGGGAGGGGTGAATCGGTAAGCCGCTCACAAATCTAAATACTTCAATTTACACTATTTGAGTCGAACAAGAGAAGCAACCTAAACAATTCTAGTAGGCCAAGACCCTACACATGCTAGTGTTCATGAAAAAAGAAAGCATGGAAGCCAAACACACTAGCCTATGCACGCCACAATTCAACCTAGATACTAGAGCACACAATTGCGGAATAGTAAAGAGAGGGTCAAGGAATGCTCATGATTTTTCCCGAGGTCTTGGAAGGATGGTGAGTTTCGGTCCCTCCCGCCACCAAGTGGAGTTCTCGCCCACGAGCCCGAAATCACTCTTAGAGTGAAGACACGGTGTGCATCACTGCTGCACGAAGCACAAGATTGTCTCCCTCGAGAACTTGCCGGACTTCCCGAGCCGACACGGGCACTCACTAGCAATGTCCTTTTCACCGGCGGGCTCAAACCGTGTACAAACGTGTGACGGCCTTCACAACCAATCATGATAGGCTCGATCACCGACACCTAACCGATCTAGGTCTCACCATAGACCAAGAGTAACAATATAGATCACACCCTCAAGGAGACCCTAGCCTTAGATGTGCAAGATGCTTAAGTTACTCTCCACTAGCACTCTCAAGATATGCAATATCTCCTCCTAGTGCTCTCCTCTTTTCCTCTTGGACCTTACCAAATGCTCTCAGGTATTCCACCAGCCAAGAGAGATCATAAAGACCCCAGCAACGAAGTTATATAGGTTCCCAACCTCAAACCAACCATTGCTCCATGAAATCAGCTTTCTGGGCCTACTGACCGTACAGTCCGGTCAATCCCTGACCGGACCGTCCGGTCACTCCCACAACATAGTGCACCAACGGATCTGACCACTGCTGATTCCTCTGCTGACCGGACCGCACTGTCACCTGACCAGACCGTCAGGTCCGTTTCTCTCTCCAGTCCAGGAGCCTTCACGCAACAGCTTCCTCTCTGCCCTATGCAAGTCTTACTAATCGAACCGCCGGGTCAGTAGACCGGACCGTCCATTCTATACAGACTCTGCCATAGATAGATTCCTTGCTCCTCGCTAAAAGTACCAAACAACTCCCCATACTGACCGTACAGTCCGGTCACATCTGACCCCTCTGTCCGGTCTCTATGTCCAGAAGCTAAAACTTGTCGTCCTCACTTGACTTCGTTTCCCCGCTTCTCCGAATAGCTCCTTGGCTTCTCTACTGTCAACTAGTGCCTGTGATTTCTCCGAGCAACCTTGCACATCACCGGCTAGACATGATCTAAGAGAATGACCTAGACACGCTTGATAGTCCGATTTTTCCTATGGACTCAAAGCCCTAACAACTAGACAACTGTACCCAACACTTGCACCATATCTTGTTCTCCACTTTGATCCATCTTCATCAACCCTTGGACTCCATCAAGTTCACAAGCCTCCATGCTTATGGTCATTGTTATCAATCACCAAGGCAACCATCATCCATATGATTTGTAATAGAGTTTAGAGATGATTCCTGCATAGACAACACTCCTGTAGATATTAGCCCACAATTTTATAGTTGTCATCTATCACCAAAAAATTCATACCTTGGGGATCCAATCATCAATGGTCATGAAGCTTACAATCTCCCCCTTTTTGGTGATTGATGATAACCACTACTTAGTCAAAAACTTAACAAGGAACAACCGGGCTAAAAGAGCTACACAAAGATCGAGAGGAACCATAACAACATAAGAGAGAAACACACAAGGCCCTACTCAATCAATCATCATCTAGAGATATAAGAAAAAGAGAGAAAATCATACTCTAGATGATAATGCATGCATGTCATGGCAATATATTAAAGAAAAGCATAAAGACATGCAATGCAAGACATGAATGATGATATGCAAGAGGTAAGCATGGCAATGCATAGGAAATAAGAGCAAGAAATCAACATCATGATATCATACACAGGCATACAAGATAATTAATGAATACAAGGCACTGCATATGAGAATAAACAAAGTGATATTAAAATGAGTCAAACACAAGCGAATGAAAACCATGACTCATCAAAATCCATGAATATCAAATAACTCCATCAAAATAAGATCCAAATGTATCTAACTCACAAAATCCATGAATGCTCCCCCTAGATACATGCTACTCTTGATCACGCAGGATCACACTCCCACTCCCCCTAGACCTAGGACTCTTCTCCCCCTTTGGCAACAAGCACCAAAAAGTGGGAAAAGATGAACATCTAAGCGCTCGTGGTCGAAGGAAGTGGTGCAGCAACGTCCTCTGAAGGCTCTGCTCTGGGCTACTCCTGTGCTGGATCCGAGGCAAAAAGGTAAAAATAGGGGCTTTTAAGAACCTATTTGTAATTTTATAAAACTATAGGGACTAAAGAGATAAATTATTAGGACTGAAAACTAATTACTAAAAAGTATAAGGTTGTTTTTGCAAAATTTTAGGACTTTAACATAATTAATATTAAGTGTAGGGGCTAAGTGTAAAAAGACAAGGCCAAAATATAATTAAAATTAAGTACAAGGGTGTTTCTGTAAATTTTTAGGGCTAAAATAATATTTATAAAAAAACTAGGGACTAAAATATAATTTAAACTAATATTCTGGAGAAAATTAGGGTTAAAAATTGTGGGATATATGTATCCGGGATACCTAACCACTCGGCTATATGGCCGAGTGGGCCGGGGGCTTGGCTATGGTGCATTCGGCCCAGGAGATATTTACGTAGATATTTGTTTGAGTAAGCAGCAAGTTCGGTTAGCAGATATGTTGACTTGATTGGATTTGTTGTAACCGACTCGGATGTTACCATGTAAACCCCTGCCCTTCGGATATATAAGGAGGGCAGGGGGCCTTCGTCGAGAGGCAGACTGGTATTGGAACCCTAATTCCAGTGTGAACCCTAGCAATACATAACACCAAACAGGACGTAGGGTTGTTATCCTCCGGGAGGCCCGAACCTGTATAAACCCTGTGTCCTGTGTCCATCGATCTTTCCTACTCATACGCACACCTAAATCTACTATCGAGAATATCTCTCGAGAGTTGGTGCGCCACGTAGGGGGAGCGTTGAGTGTAGCTTTGTCGAAATCGATGGCTTTCGTCGACATCAAGTTTCGCCCGGGAGACAAGATCTGCTTTGGCACCGTCAACCTCGTCGCCGACCAGCACGGGAACCTTGTCATGCAAGAACATGTGGCCCGCTCGATCGCTACCGCGGCCAGTCAGAGCGATCCGTCCAGCCGATTCCCGCTTGGCTTCGACAATGCGGCAACAACTTTCCAGGCGGAAACCCTCTTGGGCGACAACTCAACGTTGCCCACAATGCTCCGATCGACAACCTTGGTCGACTCGGATTACACTACGGTTGATCTCCCGGCTCATCACATGGATCAGTTGGACGAAGATCCTGAATTTTTCGATGAATCAAGATTCGTTGCAACAAGCGGCCTTGAAAGCGAGTCACTCCTGGACTTAATTGACGGGCTGAGTGATTCAGAGAGTTGCTGCTCGGACTTCCACGAGGTATTCATGGTGGCACCTACCGCCTAGGGACACGTGAACAGAGAAACATTGGCGGCGGCTGCCGTGCCCGGTCCCGCGCCGCGCGTAGACGAACAAGAAATAGACCTTGAAGATGATGATCCAGATGCCGCCACTCCTCCACTCCACAGACCAAATGCCTAGCAGAGATCCCGCATCGTAAGAAACCAAGACATGGGTGACCTCACCTTAAAACTTGATGGTGAAGATGTCTTTAAAACCCCACAGCACAACATCACGGCCACGGCGACCCTCCTGCAAACAATAGAGCCCTTGCTCCAAGTCTCCCCACAGTTGACACCTCAAGTCAACCAATTAAAAGTGCACATCAGGGCCGCGGCTGTACTGGAGATGCATGCGGCACGATCAACACCGAGTAAGTCAGTTTCTAGGGCCGCCAGTTCGGTACCCAGGGAGGAGAGGAGAGACCAATAGCGCTCCAACCGGGAGGCAACCCCGCCTACTGTCCCCAGGCGCAGGCCCATTGCAGAGTACCATGATCGGCATCTGAGCGCCGACCAGCGCAATGGAATACCACCACATGATGCGCGGGTCCGACCAGACAACAGATACCAGGAGCACGATGATGCGGCCCGCCGAGAGTACGAAGATGAACGGCGCCGGCACGGTTATGTTGACTACAAATGTGACAACAGGCGGCAGCCACATAGAGACGATCATTACCATGATCGACGAGGCGAGGGCCGCCGTGATGATAGATCTCTTCGAGAAGCTGGCCGCGAACGGGAACGGACCCCGGTCACCGATGATTATGACGAGGAGGCTGGCATTCAAGCCTTCACTCGGGAGCTTCGAACCATCAGCTGGTCGGTCGGCTTCAAGCCAGTCGACATTGAGAAGTATGACGGCAAGACGGATCCGCGCAACTGGCTTCACGTCTATTCGACAGCCATATGAGCTCTCGGTGGTGACAGTTTTTTCATGGCCAACTACCTGCATGTTTGCCTAGCCCTATCTGCCCGACAACTCTATCAGCTCCTGGGCAGATCTCTGTCGGCAATTTGTTGCCAACTTTCAAGCCACCTTCGATAGGCCAGGGTGATGTGAACAAGGGTTCCCGATCTTCCGAAAGGTTCTGGGTATATTGATTTGGTCGAAGGTGACACACAAATCGATCCGGCTTCAGAACAACACGTTCTAAACTCCGCAATCACAACACGACGTCTCCTCTGGTTATCAACCGTCCTAAAATGATTGACCTTGCCGAGAAGGATAATCCCTGCCTGTGAATCAAGAACACAAGCAAGAACAACAAAGAATGCAACATAATTGCAGATGTATTATGAAACTCACGAAGTTGGGGTCTCACAAACCGTGATGACGGTGAAACTGTTATGAACAGAATAATCTAAGCAAAACCCAAACCCTAATGTGCAGTGGCGGCTGTATATGAAGACCCTAGGGTCATGCAAGACCCTCTGGATGCGCCCCTAATTGGGCTCAACTGGATACAAAGCCCAAAGGCCAAAAACAGGAGACGCAGCACCGAAATAGATTCTGGACCCTCTCTTGTATCGATGATTCCCAAAGACTACGGATGAATTTTGATAATATACCGGCGGCATTGGAAAGGTCTTCTTATTATCTTTCCGTGCATATGTAGAACGTCCAAATCCGAGTCTGTATGCGTCCTGGGCATCAGTTTTAGTGCAAACTGGTCCTGGGGCCCGAAAAAGACTCGAAGTCGGTTTTGGTTGGGCCTCCACCTTGGCTTCCATGTCCCCAAGTCCTTCTCCCATCATCTCCTGGTCCTCTCTATGATTCCTAATTACAATATAATCATTAGATAGCAAACCATTCTCAAAAGTGACATATGATGAAGAACATAGGAACGAGCTCACCTCTAAATTTAGTCGTCGTGCACGAGCTCTAGTGATTGGACCTTGCAAGTCCAGAATTAGAGGAGTGTTGCATGTATCCTTAGAAGTGATGTCCTCATCATCCTCCCCCTCTTGAAGTAGAGTCGTCCTCGACTCAAGCTCATCCTCTTCTCCCAAGTATGGTTTCAAATCTGAAATGTTAAAAGTAGGACTAACCCTGAACTCGGGAGGCAACTCAAGTTTGTATGCATTATCATTAATCTTCTCAATTATTATGAATGAACCATCAGCTCTAGACATTAATTTAGACTTTCTCAATTCTGGAAATCTATCCTTCCTCAAGTATAACCACACTAAATCTCCTACATCAAGCTTTACTTCCTTTCTACCTTTAGTACCAACAATTTTATACTTTTCATTCATCTTTTCAATACTAAGTCTAGTGGTCTCATGCATTTGCAAAATAAATTCAGCACGCTCCTTAGCATCATCATGAACTCTCTCATTAATAGGTAGAGGAAGTATATCAAGTGGAGTACGGGGATCAAAACCATACACTACCTTGAAGGGACTTACCTAGGTAGTAGAATGCGTTGCCCGATTATAAGCAAACTCAACATGAGGCAAACATTCTTCCCATTGCTTCAAATTTTTCTTCAAAATAGCTCTCAACATAGTGCCCAAAGTGCGGTTCACAACCTCAGTTTGTCCATCAGTTTGTGGGTGACAAGTTGTAGAAAATAGCAACTTTGTACCCAACTTATTCCAAAGCGTACGCCAAAAGTGACTCAAGAATTTTGCATCACGATCTGAATCAATAGTAGAAGGCATGCCATGCAAACGTACAATTTCTTGGAAAAAGAGGTCAGCAATATAACTAGCATCATCAGTTTTATGACATGGTATAAAGTGTGCCATCTTAGAAAATCTATCCACAACAACAAAAATACTATCACTCCCTCTCTTAGTCCTAGGCAGTCCTAAAACAAAGTCCATAGAAATATCCGCCCAAGGAATAGAAGGAACAGGTAGTGGCATGTATAAACCATGTGGATTCAAACGAGACTTAGCTTTTTGACATGTAGTGCAGCGAGCAACAAAGCGCTCAACATCTTTCCTCATCCTTGGCCAAAAGAAGTGTGTGGCCAAAATATCCTCCGTCTTTTTGGCACCAAAATGACCCATCAATCCACCTCCATGCGCCTCCTGTAACAACAAAAGACGAACGGAACCAACTGGAATGCATAGGCGGTTAACTCTAAACAAGAATCCATCATTCAACACAAATTTGTTCCATGCATGACCTTCTTTACAATGCAGCAATACATCCTTAAAATCAACATCAGCAGCATATTGTTCTTTAATTGCCTCAAGTCCAAAAATTCTACAATCAAGTTGAGACAACAAAGTATAGCGCCTAGATAAAGCATTAGCGATCACATTATCCTTCCCTTTCTTATGTTTAATAATGTAAGGAAAAGACTCAATAAACTCAACTCATTTAGCATGTCTACGGTTCAAATTACATTGAGAACGAATATACTTAAGTGATTCATGATCAGAATGAATAACAAATTCTTTGGGCAACAAATAATGACGCCAAGTCTCTAAAGAATGTACAAGTGCATACAATTCCTTATCATACGTGGAGTAATTTAAAACAGGCCCAGTAATTTTCTCACTAAAGTATGCAACAGGTTTACCATCTTGCATCAAAACACCACCAATGCCTATACCACTAGCATCACATTCAAGCTCAAAAGTCTTATCAAAATTAGGTAATTGCAGTAATGGTGCATGTGTAAGTTTGTCCTTCAAAGCATCAAAAGACTCATGATGTACCTTACCCCAATGGAAATCAACGCCCTTCTTTGTCAACTCATGTAAAGGTGCAGCAATGGTGCTGAAATCTTGGACAAAGCGACGGTAGAAACCTGCAAGACCAAGAAAACTTCTCACCTGTGTGATAGTTTTTGGTACAGGCCAGCTCTTTATGGCTTCAATTTTTGCCTCATCCACCTCAATTCCCTATGGAGTCACAACATAGCCAAGAAAAGAGACTCGATCCGTGCAAAAGGTGCACTTCTCAAGGTTACCAAATAAATGTGCATCTCACAAAGCATCAAAAACAACACGTAAATGATTCATATGTTCATGTTTGGATTTGCTATAAATAAAGATATCATCAAAGTAAACTACCATAAATTTGTCAATGAAAGCTCTTAAAACCTCATTCATCAAGCGCATGAAAGTACTAGGTGCATTAGTTAAACCGAAAGGCATTACTAACCACTCATATAACCCGAATTTGGTTTTGAAAGTTGTTTTCCATTCATCTCCAAGTTTCATTCTAATTTGATGGTAGCCACTACGCAAATCAATTTTAGTGAAAATTATAGCACCACATAACTCATCAAGCATGTCATCTAGCCTAGAAATAGGATGACGATACCTAATAGTAATGTTGTTAATGGCTCTACAATCTACACAAATACGCCAAGTACCATCTTTCTTAGGAACCAAAAGTACAGGAACAGCACAAGGACTAAGTGATGGACGAACGTACCCACGATCCAAAAGGTCTTGGACTTGTCATTGTATCTCCTTAGTTTCCTCAGGGTTGGTCCTATAAGCAGCACGATTTGGCAAAGTAGCACCCGGAATCAAATCAATTTGATGCTTAATCCCTCTCAAAGGTGGCAATCCCGGGGGTATCTCAGCTGGAAAATATCCTCATACTCCTGCAAAAGGTTAGTGACAGCAGGAGGCAAAGCACTAGAAGCAATATCATCGAGCGAAAACAAAGCTTGTTTGCAAATGAAAGCATAGCAAATATCATCATCAGCAGAAATTTTAGCAACTCAGATTTTGTTGCAAGACATGAACGGCCTTGTAATTTAATTCCAGCACCCTTAGAACTTGAAGAATCATTAACATTACTAGGTGTAGAATTAGAATTATCAGGTTGCTGAATTTCAGGACCTTTATTTTTCAAACTAGCAGCTCTTTCTAAATCAGCTTTTACAATTTCAGCAGGGATCATTGGTAACAAAGTAATTTCAGTTCCTTTATGCATAAAAGTGTACTTATTACTTCTACCATGGTGTACAACATTATTATCAAATTCCCAAGGTCTACCCAATAAAAGTGAACATGCTTGCATGGGTACGACATCACAATCAACAGAATCCACATAAGAACCAATGGAAAAAGGAACTCTACAAGTCTGTGTTACCTTAGCTTTTCCAGAGTCATTTAACCACTGAATGTAGTATGAATGTGGATGTGGGCGTGTGGTCAAAGCAAGCTTGTTGACCACGTCAGGACTCACCAAGTTATTGCAGCTCCCTCCATCAATGATGACACGTGCTCGGCGGTTCTTGTTGACGAAGAAAATCTGGAACAAGTTGTGGCGCTGCATCGTCTCGGGCTGCTGAACTTGTGTGCTAAGAACATGCTGAACAATAATGTTCATGTATCCCATGGTGTCTCCGCCTCCAAGGACGAGGTCACCGCTGGTGGCAGCGACATCCTCCTCCTCATCCTCCACATCGGACGTGCTCATGTAACCGCCATCGTCTGTCACCACATATGCCCGCCTACTTGGGCAATCTTTCTGCACATGACCAAGTCCATGACAGCGGTGGCACTGAATCCCTGTAGTGCGCCCCGTCGAAGCAACAGAGGAGGCACTACTAGCTAGTACCTGCACAGAATTTTTACCTGAGCGTATAGAAGGTGCAGGGCCTGATCTTGGTGCTGTAGAAACAACACCGGTTCCCTTGGTAGCTGCTGGTTGGGGCGGCCGGAAAGATGGCTTGGGCAGCCCCGAAGTCCCTGTCGGCCGTGGAGGGTATAAGTTCTTGGACTTGCTGTACACCTCAAAAGCCTGGAAAAGTCCCTGCGATTCTTTCTCTGCAAGCATAGCATACTAGAAACAGTGGTTGAGGGTATAATATTCTTTATAATCAAGGATGTTTTGAATTTCTTTTCTCAAACCAGAATAAAAGCGACAAATCTGGTCCTCTACTTTTTCAACTACAGCACAACGAATCAAACCCTTCTGAAGCTCACTAAAGTACTCCTGAACAATTTTATCTCCTTGTTCTAAACGCTGCAGTTTATTACGAATCTCTCTATAAAAAGAAGGAGAAACAAAACAATCACGCATTGCTACTTTAAGTTCTTCCCAAGTAGTAAGCAATTCAGTTTCAGCAGCTAGACCACTCCACCAAACAATAGCAAAGTCCTTAAACTCACTAGTGGCTTGTCGAACTCTATGTTGTCCAGGAACAAGGTGGGCATTAAATTTTTGTTCTACAGTCATCTCCCAATCAAGATAAACATCACCATCATACTGACCCGAAAACGAAGGAATTGAAAACTTAATTTTAGCATACGGGTCATATGGAGCATAGTTACCGTGTGGACGACGATTGCAGTTGTGGAAACCATCCATACCTTGGGTATTACAGTGTAAATGACGTCGTAATCTTGCGGTCCTTGTAGCTGACCTATCCACGGTGCCATCAGCCTAATACACCGTGTATTCATCATGGACTTCCTCAACATCGTTGTTGTTAGTGTTCATATTGTTGGTCTTGGGAGCGTTCTCCAACACGACAACCTGATCAGTTAACTTAGAGACCCGCTTCTCCAACCGCTCGATGCTTTCTCCAATGTGAAGCTTGCTGACCGCATCAGTAACGGCTCTGGTGATCGTCTCTGCCAAATCACTCTGAGCCGCCTGCAAAGCCTTCTGGAGCTACTCTTGGCTCACACACTCAGCAAATTGTGAGGGTGAAGCCACCTCTCCATCGTCACTTCCTGCCATCAGAAACACCAAAACAGGAAACAAACAGTAAAGGTTATCCCTACAAAACAGCTAAGCAGTGGTGCCTCTCAAACAACACAGCAAAAGGAAACTCCTTACAAAGCTCTTACAAAATTCTAAAAAGCAAAGCAAAGGATACCAGGGAGGTGTGTTTCCACGATTGCAAGGGTCACAAAATAACCTATGTGCTATCCAGAAGAAATATGTAGAGTTAGGAAGGCCAAATATATATGAGTGGCACACAAATCAAAAATATATAGTAAGCTGAATAAGTGCCCGAGTAACAGCCGATAACAGGGGGCTAAGTGCAAAACAGCCAAATCCAGAAATTCCAGGGGGCTAGATGTAGCACTAGTAGAATCCTGAATTTATTTTTTTTATTTTATTTTTTTGATATTTTTCTCCAACTCACCAACAGTGGAGGAGAATCCACAAAAAATTTCAGCTCAAACAGAGCTAGGATGTGGCCTACAGAAAATCTTGAAGTTGCAGAAAACGTCGGGTTTCAACTTGAATCAATTTTTTCTTTATCTTCCCGATTTTGTTTGAATTTTTTAACGAGGGCACATAGGGCGTAGCTGAGTGTGGGTATGCTCAACTTTGAGTCAAGAATCTCCTGTAAAAATTTCAGCCAAAACAGACACCCGAGTGAAAAGTTATGCCCGTTTTACCGAAAGGGTGTCGGAGTCGGTTTTCTAGAAACCCGAGTCGGGTTAGGGGTCGGGTTTGGAATTGGGTAGGATTTTTTTTTGCGGCGTGGATGCAGAGGAAAGTATAATTTGTGGGGATTGGTCCGAGGAGTTGATGGTGGGTTTAGGGTGGAATTAGGCTGGGTGTATCGATCAATCAACCCTAGCACACAAAGCCGACAAAACAGAGGATGGTGAAGGGGATGGATGGCGGCTAGGGTTGCAAGGGAAACACTACTGACAACAAAAACACAAACTAAACCAGCGACTAAACAAGAACTAGGGCACAAACTCAACACTACGGACTCTGAAATTGAAATATGCAAAGGCTAAACACGTGGTTATGGGGGGGGGGGATTTTTTTGGGTCTTTTCTGTGGACGATAGGATGAACACAAAACGAAACTAACTAAGGGTAGTGCGAACCTGATGGTGCACCTGAAGCTCTGATTACCACTTGATGTGAACAAGGGTTCCCGATCTTCTGAAAGGTTCTGGGTACGTTGATTTGGTCGAAGGCGACACACAAATCGATCCGGCTTCAGAACAACACGTTCTAAACTCCGCAATCACAACACGACGTCTCCTCTGGTTATCAACCGTCCTAAAATGATTGACCTTGCCGAGAAGGATAATCCCTGCCTGTGAATCAAGAACACAAGCAAGAACAACAAAGAATGCAACATAATTGCAGATGTAGAACGTCCAAATCCGAGTCTGTATGCGTCCTGGGCATCAGTTTTAGTGCAAAGTGGTCCTGGGGCCCGAAAAAGACTCGAAGTCGGTTTTGGTTGGGCCTCCACCTTGGCTTCCACGTCCTTGCTAGTCCTCCACATCCCCAAGTCCTTCTCACATCATCTCCTGGTCCTCTCCATGGTTCCTAATTACAATATAATCATTAGGTAGCAAACCATTCTCAAAAGTGACATATGATGAAGAACGTAGGAACGAGCTCACCTCTAAATTTAGTCGTTCTCTAGTCATTGAACCTTGCAAGTCCAGAATTGGAGGAGTGTTGCATGTATCCTTAGAAGTGATGTCCTCATCACAAGGAATCACTGGGAACTCGGTCGGATCAAGCAGCGGGACCGGGAGCCACTTTGAGAGTACATCGAACGCTTCTGCTGAGTGAAAAATACCATCCCTAACATCTCGGATGCTCAAGTTGTCGCCGCTTTCCAAGGAGGACTCTGTGACGACGATCTAATAAAGAAGATTGGGAGGTTGGATGCTGCCGGCGGACTGTCAGCCAAAGAACTATTCACTATGGCCAACAAATATGCTGTCGACAATTCGGCCCTGTTCCAAGTTCGCCAGTACAAGGAGACGACCCCAAGGAACCAGTCAGGTCCGTCCGATTACAGCAAGGACGATGACAGGAAGCGCAAGCAAGACTGAACGGTGGCCAACACCGAGCGCCCGACCAGGAGGAAACCGGTCACTCAGGATGACTTCGACAAGATGCTCGATGGCCCTTGCCTTCTTCACGATGGAGCTCATAAAGCCAGGGAATGCTTCAAGTTGAAGAACTTCGCCCATCACGCCCTGAAGGTCTACAAGGAACGCCCCTGGGTCCCCAAAGGTGGCAAGAAGGACTCGGATAAGGACAACCAAGACGAGGATAAGGAGTACTTCCAAGATCTCGAGCGTGAGATCAACTACATCTGTGGCCGGTCCACAGTAGATTCGAAGCGCTAGCAGAAGATCCTTTACAGAGAGGTCCACTCGATCTCACCAGCAGTACCTCAATATCTACGATGGTCAGAGGTCCCAATTACCTTTGATCGGTCAGATCACCCGGATCACATCCCTAGGCCTGGGAAATATCCCTTAGTACTAACGCCGACCGTTAACCGGGTTCGGCTAAATCAGGTATTGGTAGATGGCGGTAGCAGTTTGGACATCCTGTTCGCAAAAACCTTCAAGGAGCTCGGCATACCCTTGACCGACCTCAAGCCAAGCCGGTCGCCATTTCACAGCGTGATCCCAGGCATGCAAACAGTCTTCTGGGGCAAATCACTCTACCTGTGACCTTCGACACTCGGGAGAACTACAGGATGGAGCGCATCACCTTCGAGGTCGCCGACATCGACTCTACTTATCATGCCATCATAGGGCGGCCAGCCATCGCCAAATTCATGGCGGTACCTCATTATCCTTACATGATGATGAAGCTGCCAGGACCAAACGGAGTCATCTCACTCCACTCGGATATGCGGACATCATACGACTGCGACAACGACAGCTGTGAGTTGACCGAGAAGATAGTAGCGGCATCAGAGCTGGCCGAGTTGAAGGAAGCGGTCGCAATGGCTGAGGAGGCCATGCTTGACCCTGCCCCCAGGAAGGCGCTGAAGACTACGGTACTGGCGGACGTCGTGGAGTCCAAGAAGATTATCCTAGAAGATAATGATGTATCCAAGACCACCAATATCAGGGTCAATTTAGGTGACAAATAGGAAAGCACGCTCATCCTTTTTTCTTAGAAATAATAAAGATATATTTGCATGGAAACCTTCTGATATGCCAGGTGTTCCAAGGGAAAAGGCTGAGCACAAACTTCACATCCGTGAAAACGCCAGGCCGGTAAGGCCACGACTTAGACGATTCTCGCAAGACCGAAAGGATGCGATTAGGAAAGAAATCGGCCGACTGCTGGCAGCCGGTTTTATTAAAGAAGTTTTCCACCCCGACTGGTTGGCCAACCCAGTTCTGGTGTGGAAGAAGAATAAGGAGTGGCGGATGTGCGTGGATTACACCGGCCTTAACCAAACCTGCCCGAAAGATCCATTCACCCTCCCACGTATTGATCAAGTGGTCGATTCGACGGCTGGAAGCGCTTTGTTGTGCTTGTTAGATGCCTATTCAGGGTACCATCAGATTCCCTTAAACCAATCTGACTAGCTCAAAATCTCATTCATCACGCTGTTCGTAGCCTTTTGTTATACAACAATGCCCTTTGGCCTGAAAAACGCCGGTGCCACCTACCAGCGGACTATGCAGCGATGTTTGGACAACCAGATAGGAAGGAATGTTGATGCTTATGTAGATGACGTGGTAGTCAAGACTCAGCTTTCCACCGACTTGATATCCGACCTAGACTAAACATTCGGCAACCTTCGGAAATACAATATGAAGCTAAATCCCGAAAAATGCGTCTTTGGGGTCCCATCAAGAAAATTACTCGGTCTTTTGGTATCACACAGAGGGATTGAAGCTAATCCATAAAAGGTAAATGCCATATTGTGAATGGGACCTCCACATTCGCAAAAAGACATTCAAAAGCTCACTGGCTGTATGGCGGCGCTCAGTCGATTTGTATCACGACTCGGTGTTCGAGGGTTACCCTTTTTTCGGTTACTCAAGAAGCAAGAATCATTCATCTGGAATGATGACGCACAAAGAGCCTTGGATGATTTAAAGTCCTACATTAGTGGTCCTCTGGTGTTAACCCCTCCAGAACCGAAGGAACCTTTGCAGTTGTACATTTCTGCAACCATACACGTTGTCAGCACCGTGCTGGCGGTGGAACGGGCAGAAGATGGTAAGGCTCAAAATGTACAACGACCGGTTTACTTCGTGAGTGAGGTATTATAGGACTCCAAGGTACGATATTTCCAGCTTCAGAAGCTAATTTACGCATTACTGATGACATCTCAGAAGTTGAAGCATTACTTTGAGGATCATCCAATTAAAGTCCACACGTTGTTCGGCTTAGGCGAATTGCTACACAACAGAGAGGCCACAGGGAAAATTGCCAAATGGTCCATCAAGCTCGGAGCATATGATATCACCTTTAAGTCCCGTGACTCAATTAAAGGTCAGGCTTTGTCGGATTTCATTGCCGAGTGGACAGAATGCGAGATACCGCCCAACCCGCATGAATTAAGATATTGGAAAATGGCGTTTGACGGTTCCTTGCAACTGGAAGGTGCCGGGGCAGGGGTTATATTAACATCTCCTGATGGAGTCAAGCTGCGGTATGTCCTTCGAATGCACTTCCGCGCGTCTAATAACGCCACAGAGTATGAGGCACTATTGCATGGACTTCAGACAACTATCTCACTCGGTGTCCAAATAATAAGCATGTCCGGCGACTCGGCGCTAGTAATTAATCAGGTAACAAAGGAGTGGTCTTGTTCCCATGAGAGCATGATAGCCTACTGCATTGAAGTTCGGAAGCTAGAAGACAAGTTTGATGGCATCGATTATAAACATGTCCTTCACAAGTATAACAAAGAGGCGGACGAACTGGCCAAACTTGGGTCTAGTAGATCTAAAATACCTGATGGAGTATTCCTCGACGATTTGCATAAGCCATCTGTACTAACCCATCAAACTATGGAGCAGTCGGCACTGAAGGCGGGGGCAGCACCATAGGTAGTTGTCATTGAGGTAGATTGGCGCACTCCCTTCATTGAGTATTTGGATCATGGCACACTACCGACTGACAAAGATGAAGCCCTCTGAATTATTTGCAAGTCGCGTTCATATTGTATAGTTGACCATCACCTGTACAAGCAAAGCCCGCATGGTGTACTGATGAAATGCTTATCTCGAGATGAAGGCAGAGCTATATTAGGAAACATCCACACTGGCATTTGTGGGAATCACGCAGGCCCATCCACAATTGCGGCCAAAGCAATGAGGCAAGGGTTTTATTGGCCGACCGCTGGTGCTGACTCCAAGGAAATTGTCTGGAAGTGTGAAGATTGTCAGCTCTTTGCCCGCCAGATGCATGTACCTGCCACAGAGCTCCAAAATATCCCAATAACCTGGCCGTTTTTAGTATGGGGTTTAGACATTGTCGGACCTTTCATGAAGGCTCAAGGGGGCTTTACTCACCTTTTTGTGGGGGTAGACAAGTTTTCTAAATGGATCGAAGCAAAGCGAGTCGGTAAGATTTCGACAAAGAAGGCCATCGAGTTCATGACCGAAATAGTCACTCGGCTCGGCGCCCTATAGAAGATCATCACTGACAATGGTACTCAGTTCACAGCAGAGGAGTTCAAAGAGTTTGCGAGCCGAGTAGGCTTTAAGATTGGCTACGCTTCGGCCGCCCATCCACAGAGCAATGGCCAGGTTGAGAGGGCAAACGGCCTCTTGCTTTCTGGAATTAAGCCCCGTATATTTGACCGGTTGGAAAAGTATGCTCGATGTTGGGTTCGAGAATTGCCATCTGTATTGTGGGGGCTTAGATCCAACGTAAGTCGTGCCACTGGGCACTCCTCTTTTTCTCTGGTTTATGGCTCGGCAGGCATGTTACCAACCGAGATTTTGTTCGCTTCCCCCCGTGTGGCAGCGTATGAAGAAAAAATCTCCAATGACCATAGGTGTGATAACTTGTTATTGTTAGAGGAGCAACACGATGCCACGTTATTGCAGTCGGCAAAATACCAACAAAGCTTGCGATGTTATCACGACAAAAATGTCCGAACATGAGACTTTTCAGTCGGTGACATGGTCTTGAAGCAAGTCCAATCCACGGTTGGTAAGCACAAGCTGTCGGCCCCATGGGAAGGACCTTTTATTGTAAAAGAAATCACTCGGCCGGGTGCGTATCGGTTGATGCGTGAGGATGGGTCGGACCTTCAAAGTTCTTGGAACATATCCCAACTACGTCGTTTTTATGCCTAGTATTTATAGTTTATTGTACCTATTTTTACTTCATTAATTAAACATACATACATTATGGTCATGATATCTGGTTTTGCAATTTATGATTTCTGTGAATAATTGTTGTTATTGTTCAAGTCATGGCTCAAATTTTGGTACTTGGTATCACCTCAACTCGTGCATGTCGACCAAGTGGGTTACTTAGTCCCCAGGGTTCTTGCCGTCTGTTGGGGGCCAAGGCAATTCTCCCAATTCACATATGCTTGACCGAGTGAGTTCTTAGTCTCCATGGTTCATATTGGTTATTGGGAGCATTGTTTAGAGGGCTGACGTGAGTGGTGTATTGGTTGTGAGTGTTTAACATCAGTTCATACAATACATATACGAAGCAGCGCAACCCAAGAATTCGTTATAATCCTGGTAATGAATCTAGACCTCAGCGGTCTATTGAACATTAGTTATATTACAGCAACAGAGATGTAATATAGCATTTAATCTTTACAACACCTTACATTTTGGGTAAGGGATCTAGCTCTATTTGGTCAGCTAAAATATGAGCCGTTTTTTGCGCTTCAGCAACAAGGGCTTCACATTGATCATCGGAGAGATCTTCATGGAAACATTCTGCCACCACATCTAGATCTATGCTAGGGATGTGGGACTTTGCTATCGCCAGGACTTGTGCGCCGACCAGCTCCGCAACATGTCGAGCATGTTCTTTTAGTCAGTCGGGTGCCCCTTGTAGCCTAGTCATCAGGTCTCGACACTGAGGTGGTTTTTCTTCAGGGTATACATATTGGGAGACCACCTCTACATCCTTCTGAAGAGCTACAAGAGACCATCGAAAGTTTTCATCACCCTCTATAAATTTCTTCTGCAAAAGCTCATAGGACCTCTTTGATCCTACAGGAGTACAATAATCACATATATCCAGTACAACGAACTTGGATATGAAGGTATTAAATGAATAAACACTTACCTCTTATGCGTTTCTTAGCTTCTGCCCTTTCTGCTTCAAGGGTGGCAACCTTTTCTTTATACTCTTCTTTAAGCTTATCAACTTCTCTGAATGCTTTCTGGAATTGGTTTAGCTCGTCCATAGCCTTTTTGAAGATCTTTTCAGCCTTGGATAGTTCGGTTTCCAGCACCGTGTTTCTATCCCTTTGGCCTTTTATTGTACCTTCGGCATCTGTGAGTTAAAAACATTTTAGTACACATATATATTTTTGTTTGTATAGGTACATTCATTTTTACCTTCAGCCCTTTTCTTCCACGAAGTTTGAGATTCTTGCATTGTCTTGAAGTCGTCTTTTAGCTTTTCAAAATTTTTCTTGATCTCTGCCGAGTCCTAGAGCTGCTTCTTTAATCCTTGATTCTCAGACTTCAAAGTTTCCATAGCTTGTGTAGACGACTCCAGTTCTTTTATACGGCCTTGTAGACTTGCAAGTTGAGCGGCCGACTGAGCATCTTGTTTTTTGCTTCAGTTCCAACACCCGCGATACCTCTTTATGGAAGAGGTCAGATATTTGTATTCCAGAGATAGTATGTGAGGAATAGTGTTTGTGGTTTTTGTATCTTGCAGCTTAAATTGACGTTCATCAACATGGGATGAACGGGCCTTTAGATCGACTAACAAGCGCCTGACTTCTAATCTTTCTCTGGCAAGTTGATCTTCTATGTCTACGGCTTTTGCACAATGCCTTTCAGCAAGTTGCAGAAGCTTACTCTTGTTAGCCATTTGGGTTTTCAGAGCCTGCAAAGAGGGCGAGTTATACAGGTGAAATTACACAACTAGGCTTGGTGACTATTATTGGGATTATTTTTCAAGAAGGGAGGATTACCTGGAAGGAATGGTAGGCTTTTTCAGTGTAATCCTCAAAAAATTTTTAACTCCGCTTGTTCTATCGACTCATCAAATCCAGCAATGGCAAATTGGCCACTGTGATATACTACCCTAGTCGGCGCGGGTTGTTCCGGAGCACCCTCATTTACCACTTGGTGAATTGGTGTAGGCGTGATATTTTCCTCCGGATCAATTGGATACTCATATGCTGGTTCAGGCACCTTTTCAAATATTAACGATGGCTCTTCAGATTTGGGACATCAAGTGATTCAGCCTGGCTAGCCTCCGGCCGAGTGGATTGGGATGCATTATGTGAGTCACTCGGCTTCTCGGCCGAGTGGACTGGGACATCATCTTTGGATGTCCTGACAGACGGAGCACCTTGATTTTTTTTAGGAATTGAACTTTGCGTCAGAATTTCTTCAAATGATGTTCGCCCGGCCGACCTGTCAATTAGATAAATATTACACAAATATTCAAATGGAGAGCTAAGCATCAAGTTACATTGTTCTGCTTACCTTGAGTGGCGTTTGAATTTTAGGCCTGACACCTTTGGTGGGGGGCTGGTTGGCCTTGGGGTAACTGTTGTGTCTGGTGCCGCCTCATGGGTGCCTGCCTTGCTTGGTTCACTCGGACGACCTTGCTCTTTCTCGCTTTCATCCATGGCCCGCCGAGTGGTGGAGGCCTTCTTTGAAGTTTGTTTCTTTGCCTTTTCTTAAAGTCTAGCAACTCTTTCAGCTAGCGACTCTTCTTCATCAGAGTCTTCAATATGAGCCTTGCAGCGCTTGGAGGTTGATGGTTGAGTAGGAGACTTCTTCTGTGGCGTCGGCGGCAATGGTGGATTGGATACAAATACATCAAGGTTCTGCATAACATATGATGTGTTATTCGATACTGAACATCATGAATAAAGTATTGATTATTCAGACAAATAACTTACTGAACTCCTGCCAGTCTCAGAATGATGTCCCTTTAATGCACTTGCTGGAGTCCAACCAAGAAGTGAGGAAAAAATGTTCTCCAGACGTAAAGTCAATTCCCTGTCTGACAAAACTTCTAGCACTTCCATCGTGGGGTCTGAACCCAATTTAAATTTCCATCCTAGAACATGGCGTTTCTTAATAGGCTGCACGCGGTGATAAATGAAGCTCGTGGCAACGTGTACTCCAGTGTATCCTTTTGACTTGAGAAAGGCAATATGCTGCAATATGTCATCAACCTGAGATTTCTTGTTTTGATTGGCCTTTGCTGACCACTCGGGTTGTGGATTGGGGGCCTCAGCTGTAGTCTCTGACAAAGGTGGAGCATGGTTTCCATGGTAAAACCAGTCTGCGTGCCACCCTTTGTTGGTTGATGGAAGTGGCACATCAATATATTTGGAATTATTCCTTAATTGGAATCCAGCCCCCCCAACAAAAAGTTTTTTGAAGGTATCAAAATGGGGATAGATACCCAAGAACACTTCACACAGGTGAATAATTATGGCAATGTGCAAAATGGAATTCAGATTTAGATTGACAAGATTGATTCCATAGAAGAAAAGAAGACCCCAAAAGAAATCGCAACAAGGGATCCCAAATCCACGATAGAAGAAGGAGGAGAAAACAGTAATTTGGTCGATGGGAGGTTGGGGAAATCTCTGACCTATGGCTTCGATCCATCCTCCGGTCTATTGATCCTGGAGCACGCCATCAATCACCAATCTGTTAATTGTTTCTGAATCCATGGTAGACACGGGGAACTCCTTGATAGTGGCAGGGATATCAAAGATTATGTCTTCGTCTTCGCCCTTTCTAGGAGAGGATTGCTTCTCGGATTGAGCCTTGGTGCTTTGACGGGTATGCTTCGGGGCCATTGCTCTTGTTTTAGCACAAAGGAAACTGATGCGTGAGGTTTCTGGGAGGAAACGAAGGCCCATGACCTAGGGTTTGAGCGCGCAGGACGACGGTGGCAGCAAAATGAAGGCCGGAACCTAGGGTTTGTGCGCGCAGGATGGCAGCGGTGGCGAAATGAAGGCCCAGGACCTAGGATTTGTGCGTGCAAGATGGCGGCGGTGGTGAAATGGAGGCCCGTGATCTAGGATTTGTGCGTGCAAGACGGCGGCGGCGGCAAAATGGAAGCTCGCGATCTAGGGTTTGTATGTGGAAGATGGCGTTGAAGAAGTGAAGACGAAGGGATGCGACTGTTCGACACGCCTTTATAAGTGTTCGATAACCTCGTGGGCAGACGTTCGTCATATACCGTCAAGTCTAGTTTTGTTAAATCGGTACGTGAATTTATTATGTTACTGAGATTCTTTTTAAGCGTTAACCTTGGATGTTGAGGGTCTTAAAATAAGTGATAATATCACTCAGATTGATGCGGTTTCAATCTTGGAAATTGCACATTCTGAGATTTTGTGACAAATCACTCGGCTTGTTATGGTTTTAACCTTGGAAATTGTACCTTTCAAGATTATGTGCTAAATCACTCGGATTGTTGTGGTTTCAACCTTGGAAATTGCACCTTCTGAGATTCTGTGATGGATCACTTTTATTAAATCAGCACCAATCTTGGGGGCTGTCTTTTTGTATTATTCCTATTGATACATCACCAATCTTGGGGGCTATGACAATTGAATTTCGTGGTAAATCACTCGGATTAAGGGCACTTCAGCATTATGGATGTCAATATTTGGTGATGCATCACTCGGTGAATGGAGAAATTCAGCTAAATATGGAGTTCTTTGGTTTAGTTCGATAAAGCGGAAGATATGGAGTTCTTTGGTTTAGTTCGATAAAGCAGAAGATTTGGATATTATTATGTTCTTTTGATTTGAGCGTTATGTTTGATTTTGGTTATTGGATATTCTTCAATAACTCAGAAGTTGCTTCGGTACAGACTCAACAATCATTTTGAGTTGGGGGCTATACTCATAAGCTATGCCTTTTTTAGGCGCTTATGAAGAAGAGTTATTAGAATTAATAGAAAAAGCACTTCCCAAATTTCATAAGATGTCGAGACAAATCAAGGCGATTATTCAAGATGGAAAGTGCTTGGGGGCTACTGTGGGATATATGTATCCGGGATACCTGGCTCGGCTATGGTGCATTCGGCCCAGGAGATATTTACGTAGATATTTGTTTGAGTAAGCAGCAAGTTAGGTTAGCAGATATGTTGACTAGATAGGATCTGTTGTAATCGACTCGGATGTTACCATGTAAACCCCTGCCCTTCGAATATATAAGGAGGGCAGGGGGCCTTCATCGAGAGGCAGACTCGTATTGGATCCCTAATTCCAGTGTGAACCCTAGCAATACATAACACCAAACAGGACATAGGATTGTTATCCTCCGGGAGGCCCGAACCTGTATAAACCCTGTGTCATGTGTCCATCGATCTTTCCTACTCATACGCACACCTGGATCTACTATCGAGAATATCTCTCGACAAAAACTAATTAGGTCAAAACAGAGGGTCTTAGGTGCAAAACTGCCATTTTCCTGGATTTTTCATGATTTAATTTAAAAGCTAAATTTGATGGACCGGGTCCATGGGAATGGTTAACCGGACTTTGACTGGGTCCATGGTGGACCAGGGGGAATACCCCTTCGATCTTCTAATCTGGGCCGTAGATCAAGGATCGAATGGCTCACAGGGGGGGGGGGGGTATATCAGGCGGGCAAGCGGTGGCGAGGACCTCGCCAGAGATCAGCCGGAATGGTCCTCCGGTCAGTGGTTCCTTGCTGCGAGAGGTCGGGGTGGGAGAGGGGAGTGAGGGGGTTCTTACTGGGGTATCGAGCGGCCGGGGAGGTGCTCCAGGGGGCTCGACGACGAGGGAGTCCGACGGCGCTTGGCGGAGCTCGACGGGGAGGGGTTTTGGGGGCTTGCGAGCGGGCGGGGAGGAGCGGGAAAGGGGCGGTGGTCTGTGGCGATGCCGAGGGGGGGAGGGTTTATATGGTGCAGGGGCATCGGAGGCGAGCGGCCGAGCTCTATCGCCATTAATGGCCGGCGGCAACATTGCAGCACTTTAAAGCGCTCGGGTGCGCTTTTAGGGCGGAAAGTGGGGGAGGGGAATCGGAGGGATGTGCGGCGTGTGCGGGCGTCGGTTTTGGGAGCCTGGGAGGCAGGGAGGCGGGCGGACGGTGGCGGCAGTTTTAATCGGCGGCGGGGGAGAGAGAGAGTCGGGAGGTTGGGGATGACAGGGTGGGGCCGAGCGGTCAGTGAGAGAGGGGCGGGGCTGCTGGGCTGCGCTGGCGAGTGGGTCGCGCCCGACTGGCTGGGCTTGCTGGCGTGTGCGCTGGGCCGGCGGGGGAGCTGGGCCAGGAGAGAAAGAGAAGGGGACGGAGGGGAGAGGCGGCCTAGGCCGGTGCGGGCGCTGGGCCGGAAGGAGGACGGGAGGGAGATTGAGCTAGGCCAGGGAAGGGAGTTGGCCCAAGAGCCAAGAAAATTCCCTTCTTTTCTTTATCCATTCTTTTTTCCTCTCTAATTCCTTTCCTAATTTCTATTCCACTCTTACTAGTATTTATTTAATAGACAAACTAAATGCTTAATGCAGAAAATTCTACATGGATATGACATGCTATGCAAATGCAATAAATTGATTAATTATTTAGAAAATAATTTTCCCTAGGCTAATTAACCAATTGCTTAATGGTATTAATTGGCATTTTGAGGAATTGTAAAAAGTAGGGTGTTACAAACCTACCCACCTTATAATGAATCTCGCCCTCAAGATTCGGAAAGATTGGTGAAGAGATGGGGAAACTCGGCTTTCAATTCTTCTTCACGCTCCTAGGTGGCTTCTTCTTCTGTGTGATGATTCTAGAGTACCTTGCACATTCGGATCACCTTATTTCTGGTAACTCTCTCAACAACTTCTAGGATCTTGACTGGTTGTTTCGTATATGTGAGGTCTTTCTGAAGGTCTGCTTCATCAATGGGGAGTTGTTCTTCAGGCACTCTTTAGCACTTCTTCAGTTGTGACACATGGAACACGTCATGCACATCCGTGAGATGGGAGGGTAGCTCCAACTGATTTGCAACTTCTCCTCTTCTCTCGAGGATCTTGAAAGGGCCAATGTAACGTGATGCTAACTTCCCTTTGACTTTGAAGTGTCTAACACCCCTTATGGGTGATACCTTGAGATACACAAAATCTCCAATCTCGAAGGATAGGTCTCTTCGCCTACGATCGGCGTAGCTTTTCTACCTTGACTGTGCAACCTTTAGGTTCTCGCGTACAATCTTAACTTGTCTTTTTGCTTCCTGTAGTATCTCAGGTCCGAAGACTTGGTTCTCTCCTGTCTCGTTCCAGAATAGAGGTGTCCTACACTTTCTTCCATATAGGAACTCGAAAGGCGCCATCTCTATACTTGCTTGATAACTGTTGTTATAGGAAAATTCTGCGTAGGGCAGGCTCTTGTCCCAACTCTTGCCATATTTCAAAGCCAGGAAAATTCCGTTCTTTTCTTTCTCCATTCTTTTTTCCTCTCTAATTCCTTCCCTAATTTCTATTCCACTCTTCCTAGTATCTATTTAATAGACAAACTAAATGCTAAATGCAGAAAATTCTACATGGATATGACATGCTATGCAAATGCAATAAATTGATTAATTATTTAGAAAATAATTTTCCCTAGGCTAATTAACCAATTGCTTAATGGTATTAATTGGCATTTTTTAGGAATTGTAAAAAGTAGGGTGCTACATTTTTTGTCTAACGTCTACACATCATGGTTATACACTTCATACTGCACATCAGACTACCACTACACTAAACCCAGAGCCAAAGTGCAAGAGGTCATGCATCGATTGGTCGATTCTGCTTGTTACGCGGTTACGAGTTACAACCTAATATGTTAAGGCAGACCTATGTATTTTTTGTCTTTAAATGACAGGAACACACTTATGACATTTTTATTAGTCTTCTAAGCTACAAAGCATAATATTAATTTACATAAAGGTAATATTATTTCAATACATATATACTACTAATGTTTCCTAACATTGCAGGTTTTACAACTCCATTGAAGGAGAAGAAGAATCATTTCACAGCTCAACTTCTGGAGATGCTGGAGGAGTAGGTGCGGTCAGATCAACTTCTATGTTGTCGATCAAGGCTTGGGAGGTTTCTAGCAGTGAATCCAAAAGCAGCTGGCATTGGTCGTTGGTCAAGTCTGGGTTGAAGCCCTCCTTGATTTTGTCCAATAGCAGTGCAGGAGACCAAGATTGGCAAATAGCCAGAACCTGACTCCCGGCCTCGGTCGCCACTCTTCGAGTGTTGTTTGCAATAGCTTCCGATGCATGCTACAGCAAATACTCGAAGGAATGACCGGTCTGTTCTACTTGGTTAGCATGAATATAATTCAAGGCCCTCCGAGCGCCATATGACAGAGCTGCAAAAGATATTTTTTTGGTTAGTAAGATCAAAAATTGATTCAAGCATATTCAAGACATGATGGAAGGCTTACTGGCGAGTTTACATTTGAAGGATTTTGAGGTGCTTTTGGCTTCCTCTATCTTCATGTTAGCCTCCTCCAGCTTTTTCTGCAGCCGAGTGATCTCGGCCTTTTGCTCCTTGACCGACTTGGAGAGATTTTCCTTCTCAGCATTCAAAGCATCAACGAATCTTTGCTGATTGGAAGTTAATTTCTCCAGGTCGGGAATCTTTTGATCATGAGCTAAAGACATACATTGAGTCTTTAGTGTTAGAGTGGTTAGGGGAAAAAAATATAAAAACAGTTGGTATGTGACCTTACCGGCAGCTTTAGTACGACCCTGTTCTAAGGCTTTGGTTATCTCCTTGTGGTCGGTCTGCGGTTTATCAATCTGTTTTTTGGCCTGGGAGAGCTGCTGACCGGTGACTAGCATAATTCCAACAGGAAGTTAGTATCTTTAATAAAGAGCTGAATGCAAGTGAGTCTAGGATATACCAAGAGTCTCGGCTTCGAGGTATTCAACCCTGGCTTGTTTCTTCTCCACAAGAGCATATATTTTCTAAGTATGTAAAAGATGGTTAAGTTAAAGATCAAGACTGAGACAGAGCTAAAACAGGGTATTGATGTACCTTGTTGGCTTCTCGGTGTTGATACATTATTTCCACATCTTCCACTTCAGGCTGGCCGAGTGCATCTACAGTTAATACTGTCTTACCTTTATCAAGAGGAGAAGGAGCGTTGACTGGAGAAGGGTGAATGATTTGTGGTGCTGGCTCCGGAATGAATGTGGGGACTACCTTGTCTGAGGGCATCCTCAATTCGGTCAGCGTGCTTGATGACTTTCTGACCGGTCGAGGCAAGTTAGCTAGACGGGGAGTAGGGTTTGACCGAGTGTCCTCGGACTCTTGGGCACTCTGGCCATCACCCGACCGACCGCTGTCACTAACAGAGAATAAGGTGATTAAACCGCATTGTGGTTATTTACCATGAAAAACAAGGATCAAAAGGTTAAGAGACTAACCTAGAAGCTTTCTTGACCTTGATTCGGCAGACTCTCTTCTTTGAAGAAGTCGACTGAGAATCAGTCTCCTTCCTCTTTTGGGAAGATTTGCCAGCTTCATGAACCTTTTGTGCGACTCCTGCGTCGCTCGATGTTTAGCTCGGGGGCTCCGAATGGCTTAAACATAGGTCAGAGTGAGCAGGAGTTGGCAGACCGGCATCTAGAGACAGCTCTTCTTCATCATCACCCTGATCCCCAACATACTGCCTTCAACGCAGGGCAGGTGTCACACACCGTATTTTTCAAATTCGGGTTGTGAGCCTTTCTGACACTCAAAAGACATAATTCTCATAATATTATCACTCAAATCCTTCCACACATCCCTTTTTCCCTTAACCTTATGATTATCAAAACACTGAGTGTCATTATTTTTTTTCTCACATCCTTGCTTCTCCTAGCTTTGCTTAATGTCTCTTCCCACCAAGCATAAACTTATCTAATGCGGTCAATGGCCAAATCAAAACCTTGTCTAACACTTTGTCCCACTATAACTGCACACCATGAAAACTAGTTCATTCATCCATCCTTATAAGCCTACGAGTGTTCTCTTCTTCCTGGTCTTGCTCATACCAGGTCCAACAAAATCGAGACTATGCTAGTATTCCAACTACACAGAATGTCCAACTTGACAACATCATGTTTCTTCACTTCCTCTCGATGCTTCCATTTCATCCTATGGGTCATGAAGCAAACTAGGATCATGCTAGTGTTCAATAAAACATCACCTACATGCCACTTAATAAGGTATTTTCGTTGCCCAATAACTCATGTGTCAACCCCACCAAAAAGGAGATGAAACGATCAACATGCTGACCACCATTCATGGCTGGCAGTTTTGTATGCCTCTTGGCCCCTCCCCTCCCTTCTCTACCCTTTCCTCTCCCCATCCGAGGCCTCTAATGTTACTCCTAGACGCCCCTTGGCCTGGCTCACGAGCTCTCTTGCCCCCTTCACCTTCATTCCCAACCATTAGGGTCGAGTTCATCTCTTGCTATCTTCCTGTCCAGCCATGACGCCTCTGATTTCCATCCACGTTCCCGATGATCTATCCAACGAAATGCGCCCAAATTTCTACAGAGAGTGGTCCACTATGTCCCCTACAACATATCCAAAATTCAACCCAATTAGAGCAGTGATGCGAGCAGGATGGCGTTTGCAATCGACACTACTCTCTGTTCTGGATGCATCCAGCACGTGCATCGGTAATTCCCCTTCTATTTCTCCCAATTCTGATGCGTCCTTGAGACATAATCATATCCTCAATGTGTTCCAGGAAGTCATGATCGTCTTGACCAAAGCATATGCTAAGATCTGTCCTGATGCCTCCAGGAACGCCTTTGGCACTTGACCTGCCTCTGCACGACCTCATCACAATCTAGCCATTCGATCTCTCATTCAGATGAATTCCTCATGCAATAAACTTGTCCCAGCCATGTTCCCGACACCTACAAATGTTAATGTTCAATTATGTTCTTTAGAACTGTACCCTATAGTTGGGAACGCGCATGTGTTTGTCATGATATCTGCACAGGGACGCTGATTTGTGTTCTGGTCGTGTTTAGGCGCATGACTGGAATTCCCCCAATGATTCTAAGCCAACTTTTGATCTTTCGGAAGAAGGCATCATACCAGAGCGTGTTGCCACAAGTCCTTTACACGTCCATCAGAGGATTCATCAAGATCATATCCTATTCTTCCAGGAACGCGAATGGCGTGTCAACTGCCGTTGTGCAGGTTCATCTTGATTCGGCCCCTTGATCTGATTTTCACTTTGCATTCCATCACATTCATCATATCCAGATCATGTTCCTGATATATTTCCATATGATTGTTAAACTCTTTCCTTGATTCCTGCAGCAAATCTCCGGGAACGTGCTTGCCCTTGCATGGATGTCTGTTCTGTCATGCTAGAAATTTCTGCAATAATTGTAATTATTTTGCCATTGCTTTCGTTTGACTCAGTCTATGACAAACCGCTCCACCAAAACTCACCATTCTGTGTTCTACAGGATGCCACTACTATATCATTGAGACACTATCAATGCTGACATCATCACTTGATGCCATGTTGTTATCCATCTTGCACCATCACCCGTGGTAGCGAGGCTTTCCGCCATTGCATAAATCTTGGTGAGCTCCTTGTGCCCCATTTCATATCTCATGATTAGCACCTGTTGTTGCATATTATCCTTAGCATGTATGTTTGTTATTTATGTATGCAAATAGGTGTGTATTTGAAAACGGGAGAAGGAATCATGAAGACAAATTCGGACAATCAGTAGTCATAGAGCAGCAACATATTTCACGGCAAGTGTCCTTGATGCATTTGGATCCTATTATGAATATTATTTTAGAATTGCATGCCTGTGTCAACTGAATGGGTACCTATTGTTAAGGTTTCCCTAGTATTGCTTTATCCTTTTCCTTGTCGCCTTGAACTAGAAGGTTGGTTGGTTGTGGGTAGATAATGCTTAATTGCTTATTGGGTTGTTGGGTCGAATTTAATGTTGATTAATGAACAGTATCATGTGGGAAATGATTGGTAATTCTTTTAGCAACATGGACTTGGGGATCTATGCAAGTCGGATGGAATGGATGTGGTGCCGTGGGCACATGGTTGGTGGTGGTAGGCTTGTTGTAGATCCTAGGACCCGGTTTTTGGAGCGGTAACCCAGGACAACAGTGCCATCACAAGGCAGCTATGGAACAGCTTGGTTGATTAATTAGGAATTCTCCCGGTGTCGGTGCAGCATTTGGTGAAGGGGAATGGAAGTCAAGAGGACTATCCTTGTATCCGAATGGCTCAAGAGGGGGCTCCTGGGGTGATGAGCTGCTTGTTGATGGGCTATCGCTTATCGACGGGAGTGGAACCTTAGTGGCTAGCATGTACTGGGAGACCCTTTGTAAAAGCCTCATAGTGATCCTGGCCGCACCCCTAAGGAAGTGTGCTAGTGCTTGGCCGGCATGGCAACATGGAGACTCTAGTCCACCTGGCAACAGGGGACAAAATCACGACTTGTGGGTAAAGTGGTACAAACTCCGCAGAGTATTAAACTGTCATGACAGCCGTGCTCATAGTTACGAGCGGCCTAGAATCCTCACAAGATTAGTTGGTTATGGGTTAGAATGGTTGGGATGGTTGGATGGTTCCGACTTGGATTGGATAGTACCATGTGGGTTGAGGGTTGGGATGACCCCACCTAGTAATTAGGATGCTTTAGGTAATTAAAAGCTCATGCTATAAACCCCATTAAGCCTTCCTTGTCTATAGCCCCATGTCATCATTTCCCTCACTTGCTGAGTACGATATGTACTCACCCTTGCTATATACCACATTGCTGCTCAGCTATAGGAGAATGAAGGTACAACTATGAAGATGATGGAGGAGTCTAGGCATGCGGTCTTTCGGTCGACTTCCTGTGGGAGCTGAAGGACGCCAACGCTTAGTTTATTCCGCTGCAATGTAATCCTTTTGTTTTGACCTATGGGTCACCATTGTAATAATATTATTGATTTAATAAAGTTATTATTCTTTTATCACAGTAATTGTTCTGTGTGCGTGAAAACTTGTTACTGGGAACACATACAGATGCATTTGGTTTTGGTCATTGAAACTAGGTGTGACAAGTGGTATCAGAGCTATATCGACCGCCGAACGCAAGCCTAGATGGAATGACCATGCCATAGGTTCTATTGTCAAAACTAGTATTTGGAAAACTTTTGTCTCTGTCAAAAACTCTTTTATCTTCTATCCTCTCTTCCTATTTTTTCATTACTTTTTGTATTCTGAAATGTTTGGCAAAATGTTATTTCTACTATTTTGTTTCCCTTTCAAAATATTAGTTTGGTTGGCCTAAACTAGCACGAACAAGATGAATGATATTGAAGATTTTACAGGCTGATTCTACTCAATATGAAGATGAAGATTAGACAGTCAAACTTGAAGACTCTGCACAACACTAAGGACATTGGCCAGCACTCCGCATCAAGCATGAAGAAGGACCTTACGCATAATCGTGATTTAGGACCCTTCCCACCTTAGGATAATAATCGCTAGATAGAACGACGTTGCTAATTATATGCTTGTGTTGCTTGTGGTGTGCTATGTTTGAGTTAGATCTTTGATTGAGTGTTGGTGTGTTTGCAAAGCATTTAGCTTTGTTATCACGTCATTAGTTGTACCTAGGTTAGTTTAGTTGGGGTAAGGTTTCCCTTTATTCTTTGCTATTTTTCCTTCACTCTATTCTATTCTAGCCTCTTATGACCTAACCAAATCCAAGAGGTGTTGATGTCAACCATTATAGGCTTTGGAGTTAACACCGACAAAAGGACGCCAAGACCCAAGAATGTTCACACTTACCCTTGCTCTAGTCAACAATCATACCTTCGGGATCTCCTCACGAAAAAAAGCAACACACAACTGCTAGATTCAAGCGAACAAACCTCGAGGTAACCCCCTGGAAGACTAAGATCAATAAATGTACTAAAAGAAGGACGTCAAGATTTTCTCTGGAGAAGTTGCAAGAGTAAGCATAACCGATCAATCAAGTGAATTGAGTTCAAGATGCAGAAGGAAAGCAAGCCTACCTCTAACCCATTCTTGCTAGCCACGCAGAATCTCGGGGCGAGATTCCTGTTAAGACGGGTAGTATTGTCACACCCAAAAATTTCAAATTTTGGTTTGTGACCCAATTCCACTAAATTTCAACATTTTTTATAGATTAAAATTTTATTATAAATTAATTAGAGAATTATAATTTATTTTAGGCAAAAGGGCTATTTTCTAAATTAAATAAATTAATTTAGGTTATTAATATTATGTATGTTGACTCCAAAACTTGTTTCAGTTTGATCAAATCACCACCACGAAGGTCATCATCATGATAACAAGAGCAATAAGACAAGGCGCTAAAGACTTTCAATAAGAGAAGTGAAGTACTTAAGCCACAACAAGACACGAAGCAATGGATGTCAGCGTAGACTATCGTTTGTAGAGTAATGAGTGATTGTGTGTTATGATTGTTTTAGGTTGTTTGAGCCTATCCTTCCTTGGTCAACATTTTATTCTTGGAACCTATCTAGAATCTTTGGTGCATATAGTGTGGTCCTATTTTCACATTCATAATTATTTAGCTCATCATTCATTGTCCATTCCATTATTTCCTTTTGATCTTTACAAACTGTTGTCTTGTATGTTCAAATTTCTTAGTCCCACTATCTTTGAATCTCGGGATGAGATTCGTTTTAAGGGGGGTAGTTTGTCACACCCCGTATTTTTCAAATTTGGGTTGTGAGCCTTTCTGACACTCAAAAGGCATAATTCTCATAATGTGATCACTCGAATCCTTCCACACATCCCTTTTTCCCTTAACCTTATGATTATCAAAACACCGAGTGTCATTATTATTTTTTCTCACATCCTTGCTTCTCCTAGCTTTGCTTAATGTCTCTTCCCACCAAGCATAAACTTATCTAATGCGGTCAATAGCCAAATCAAAACCTTGTCTAACACTTTGTCCGACTATAACTGCACACCATGGAATCTAGTTCATTCATCCATCCTTGTAAGCCTATGAGTGTTCTCTTCTTCCTGGTCTTGCTCATACCAGATCCAACAAAATCTAGACTATGCTAGTATTCCAACTACACAGAATGTCCAACTCGACAACATCATGTTTCTTCACTTCCTCTCGATGCTTCCATTTCATCCTATGGGCCATGAAGCAAACTAGGATCATGCTAGTGTTTAATAAAACATCACCTACATGCCACTTAATAAGGTATTTTCGTTGCCCAATAACTCATGTGTCAACCCCACCAAAAAGGAGATGAAACGATCAACATGATGACCACCATTCATGGCTGGCAGTTTTGTGTGCCTCTTGGCCCCTCCCCTCTGTTCCCTACCCTTTCCTTTCCCCATTCTAGGCCTCTATAGTTACCCCTGGACGCTCCTTGACCTGGCTCACGAGCTCCCTTGCCCCCTTCACCTTCATTTCCAACCATTAGGGTCGAGTTCATCTCTTGCTATCTTCCTGTCCAGCCATGACACCTCTGATTTCCATCCACGTTCCTGATGATCTATCCAACTAAATGCGCCGAAATTTCTACAGAGAGTTGTCCACTATGTCCCCTACAACATATCCAAAATTCAACCCAATTGGAGGAGTGATGCGAGCAGGATGGCATTTGCAATCGACACTACTCTCTGTTCTGGGCGCATCCAGCACGTGCATCGGTAATTCCCCTTCTATTTCTCCCAATTCTGATGCGTCCTTGATACATAATCATATCTGCAATGTGTTCCAGGAAGTCATGATCGTCTAGCTTATGCTAAGATCTGTCCTGATGCCTCCAGGAACGCCTTTGGCACTTGACCTGCCGCTGCACGACCTCATCACAATCTAGCCACTCGATCTCTCATTCAGGTGAATTCCTCATGCAATAACCTTGTCCCAGCCATGTTCCCGACACCTACAAATGTTAATGTTCAATTATTTTCTTTAGACCAATACCCTATAGTTGGGAACACGCATGTGTTTGTCATGATGTCTGCACGGGGACGCTGATTTGTGTTCTGGTCGTGTTTAGGCGCATGACTGGAATTCCCCTAATGATTATAAGCCAACTTTTGATCTTTCGGAAGAAGGCATCATACCAGAGCGTGTTTCCACAAGTCCTTTACATGTCCATCAGAGGATTCATCAAAATCATTCCTATTCTTCCAGGAACGCGAATGGCGTGTTAACTGCCGTTGTGCAGGTTCATCTTGATTCGGCCCCTTGATCTATTTCCACTTTGCATTCCATCACATTCATCATGTCCATATCATGTTCCTGATATATTTCCATATGATTGTTAAACTCTTTCCTTGATTCCTGCAGCAAATCTTTGGGAACGCGCTTGCCCTTGCATGGATGTCTGTTCTGCCATGCCAGAAATTTCTGCAACAATTGTAATTGTTTTGCCATTGCTTTCGTTTGACTCAGTCTATGACAAACCGCTCCACCAATACTCACCATTCTGTGTTCTACAGGATGCCACTACTTTATCATTGAGACACTATCAATGCCGACATCATCACTGGATGCCATGTTGTTATCCATCTTGCACCATCACCCGTGGTAGCGAGGCTTTCCGCCATTGCATAAATCTTGGTGAGCTCCTTGTGCCCCGTTTCATATCTCGTGATTAGCACCTGTTGTTGCATTTTATCCTTAGCATGTATGTTTGTTATTGATGTATGCAAATAGGTGTGTGTTTGAAAACAGGAAAAGGAATCATGAAGACAAAGTCAGAGAATCGGTAGTCATAGAGCAGCAACATATTTCACGGCAAGTGTCCTTGATGCATTTTGATCCTATTATGAATATTATTTTAGAATTGCATTCTTGTTTCAACTGAATGGGTACCTATTGTTAGGGTTTCCCTAGTATTGCTTTATCCTTTTCCTTGTTGCCTTGTACTAGATGGTTGGTTGGTTGTGGGTAGATAATGCTTAGTTGCTTATTGGGTTGTTGGGTCAAATTTAATGTTGATTAATGAACAGTATCATGTGGGAAATGTATGGTAATTCTTTTAGCAACATGGACTTAGGGATCTATGCAAGCCAGATGGAATGGATGTGGTGCTGTGGGCACATGGTTGGTGGTGGTAGGCTTGTTGTAGATCCTAGGACCCGGTTTTTGGAGTGGTAACCCAGGACAACAGTGCCATCACAAGGCTGCTATGGAACAGCTTGGCTGATTGATTAGGAGTTCTCCTAGTGCCGGTGCAGCATTTGGTGGAGCGAGGAATGGAAGTCAAGAGGACTGTCCTTATATCCGAATGGCTCAAGAGGGGGCTCCTGGGGTGATGAGCTGCTTGTTGATGGGCTATCACTTATGGACGGGAGTGGAACCTTAGTGGCTAGCATGTACTGGGAGACCCTTTGTAAAAGCCTCGTAGTGATCTCCTGGCCGCACCCCTAAGGAAGTGTGCTAGTGCTTGGCCGGCATGGCAACATGGAGACTCTAGTCCACCTGGCAACAGGGGACGAAATCACGACTTGTGGGTAAAGTGGTACAAACTCTACAGAGTATCAAACTGTCATGACAGCCGTGCTCACAGTTACGAGCGGCCTGGAATCCTTACAAGATTAGTTGGTTATGGGTTGGAATGGTTGGGATGGTTGGATGGTTCGGACTTGGATCGGATAGTACCATGTGGGTTGAGGGTTGGGATGGCCCCACCTAGTAATTAGGATGCTTTAGGTAATTAAAAGCTCGTGCTATAAACCTCATTAAGCCTTCCTTGTCTATAGCCCCATGTAATATTTTTCTTTTGACCTATGGGGCACCTTTGTAATAATATTATTGATTTAATAAAGATATTGTTCTTTTATCACAGTAATTATCCTGTGTACGTGAAAACTTGTTCCTGGGCATGCGTACAGATGCATTTGGTTTCGGTCGTTGAAACCGGGTGTGACAACAGGCTGCTTTATTCGATGATTGGGGGAAGGTAGGGTGATGACTCGATCAACATTCTCAGGTTGAGTACCTGCAGATGAGCTTGAACCACCAACACCGGTCCGCTGAGGCTTTTCGACATAATCCAGTCCCTCGGTTCACTCGGAGGGAGCGGAGGATGGAATATATAAGTATCCAGAACCTGCACAAGCGCCAAGACATCAAGCAGGATCAAGATACGATAATAATAGAATCATTCAATGTCGACCGAGGCTTACTCGGGCCCGCAAAGTGCCCACATTGTATGCCTTCTCAATTAATGAATGATCTTGGAAGATACCTCCTTCAAACATGTTTGACAAGTGAGACCGACGAATATTTCTATTGGGAGGGTCAGGAACTTCCCTGGTCTCGTCATTGGTGGCATAGTTCCATGTCGGGTGACTCTGAAGTTTTAGGGGCTGCACTATGCGCACTACGAATATTTTGGTGATGGTGATACCGTTAATGCCTTATTTCTTCAGATCAGCAATTTTCTTCAGCAGCGTGACCACCTGGGGGTCGGACGGATCAGGCTTTTCAGTCCTTGCGCCAGGGGAATCGCCTTCACACCAGAGAAGTCGGTAAGAACAGGGGGAGGGTTATCACAATAGAACCACTCGTCTCTCTAGTTCTTGTCCCCAATGTTCAGGGGCACATTGATGTACGCCTCCTTCTTGCGCAACTGGACACTGACACCGCCTATGGCCACTTGGTTATCCTTCGTTGGCAGCGGTTAGAGGAAAAAGAGATGGCAGAACAGATTGAAATGGGGGAGAACGCCCAAGAAAGCCTCGCACATATGCACAAAAATGGCGATGTGGAGGATAGAATTGGGATTGAGGTTGACCAACTCAATCCCATAGAAGAAAAGGATCCCACGCAAGAAGCTGCAGTAGGGAACTCCGAAGCCATGCTCGAAAAACGAGTGAAACACAACGATCTGCTTATGAATGGGGATGGGGCAAGTATCTTTGGGTACCTTCCAGTCAATCCGAGCCTACTCGGGAAGAATGCCATCCATCACCATCTTTGACAGATCAGCATTGGAGAGGCTGCTCTTCGAGAACACTCGGAGCTGCTCAGGGATCTTGATCTTCGATGAGGAGGACTTGGTGGCGGTGGCGGTGGAAGCCTTCTTGCGACCCATGGCTATGGAGTGTATCAGCGCAGTGGATCGAAAGCTGAACCCTAGCTGAAGCTCGGGGGCTAAGGGTGACGAGATCTATGGCTACGAAAAGAGAGGAGCTAACCCTAGCTCAAGAAGCAGAGGCGTCAAGAAACAGGTTAGGCGCGAGGAAGACGAAGAGCTGTGTGCGAAATGACGGCGTGGACTGATAGTCAACATGTCGTGCCCTTTTGACCTAAGGGTCCCATGGGCTGGTATGGGCCATACAATGACAAGTTCTTCCGAATAAAAAAATATTAGTTAAAGTCTTTGATCTTTAAAAAGATTTAGAGCTACTAAACCTTGAGAAATAATCTCGAGGGCTTCTTTGATAAGAAGTAGTGGCCAATCCACTTAAAAATACTTGTCGTATCTATGTGATTTGAATATCATATAGCAGAGGACTTGATGGTCGTACGGGGATAAGTTCAAAGGTTGTGTTATTGATTGATGTTAATAATTAAATTGCCTAATTTGGACTTATGATCAAATAGCATGACAAATTATGAGGGAAAAGCTATGTTATGATTGACGTCATCTAGCTTAGTACTATTGTATGATTGATGTCATACTCCTTTACATGGACTGAACATGATTGATGTCATAGAATTCAGACCGATAAGTCACTCGAAAAATTGTATACATCACTCAACCTTTTTAATAATCGGTCGGCAAGTTTGAAATCTTGTAAATTGACCTACTGATTTGATGACCAGAGGTTTGTTAGGCTCAAGCTTGATGGTTTGAGTACACTACATACAACAAAATAATAAGAGCTAACATAATTAGAATCTTGCATTATTTGTTAGCCTCCAAATTATACAAGAGTCGGGGGCTACTCCTGATCAGGTGCACCTGACCGGTGCACCAGATCTATCAGGAACTTCAATAGAGAGGTCTTCCTAATATATGATCAACATTGAAAGCCAGTCGGAAAATCAGAGCTCAAAATCATGAAGCACTCGGGGGTTGCTGTGGGATCTTGCCTTACGGGTATCCATAGATATACTTAAGTCGGTAGTTGACCGGGTACTTCATCAACAAGGAATCCGACCGAGTCGGCTTGGAGTGCAAGGCAATTAGAGATAGACTTTCTATGTAAATCCTTGTAGATTATGAGTAAAACTCTTCATGTACCCCCTGTCGACCAGATATATAAGACGGCAGGGCACCCCCATCGAGGGACACAACATTACAAGCAATACAAACCACAGAACACATGACGTAGGGTTTTTACTCTCATCGAGAGGGCCCCAAACCTGTATAACTCAACGTCTTGTGTTACCATCGTAGTTCTTAGTCACGACGTAGCCCTATATATTTACTGTCGAGATCAAGCTTCTACACAACCCAAGGTTGGGTGAAGTTACAATGCCCCACAGGTAAAGTAAGGTTTAAGTGCTCGTGCCAACTTATTCAATTCTAGGAACATTTTCTTAGTTGTGCACTCAAGCATATGTTAAGAATGGAGGCATTGTAGCAACTCCTGATCAACACAAACCTAAATCTCTAGCCTTGCTTGGGATGAGCAAAGGTTCAGCTTGGCGGGTCTTGTTGACAGTCGTTATACACCAATTTTGACCTTTACTATGTGTGGGACATATGTACCCGGGATACCTAACCACTCCGCTATATGGCCGAGTGGGCCGGGAGCTCGATTATGACATATTTGGCCCGGGCCATATTTACTTAGATATTTGTTTGAGTAAGCAGCAAGCTAGGTTAGTAGATATGTTGGATAGATTGGATCTGTTGTAACCGACTAAAAGATTACCATGTAAGTCTCTACCCTTCTGATATATAAGGAGGGCAGAGGGCCTTCGGCAAGGTAGAGACTCGTATTGGAACCCTAATTCCAGTGCGAACCTTGGTAATACAGAAACACCAAATAGGACATAGGGTTGTTATCCTCCGGGAGGCCTGAACCTGTATAAACCCTGTGTCCTGTGTCCATTGATCTTTCATACTCATATGCATAGCTGAATCTACTACCGAGAATATCTCTCGACAGTTGGCGCGCCAGGTAGGGGCCGTGTTGAGTTCAACTCCATCAAAATCGATGGCTTTCATCGACATCAAGTTTCGCTTGGGAGACAAGATCCGCTTCGGTACCGTCAGCTTCGTAGCCGATCAGTGCAGGTACCTCATCTAACAAGATCAGGTGACCCTTCCGGTGGCCACCGCGCCCACAGATCCAGGCGTCAGCAAAGCTTCAATGACCGATTGGATTATTCTGGCTGGCTGGTTCCCACTCGACCTTAACATCGCAGCGGCGACACTTCAGGCGAAAACCCTTTCGGGCTCCTACTCAACGTTGCCCGCAACACGCCGATCGGCAACCCTGGCCGACTCGGACCTTACTGTGGTTGATCTCTCGGCTCTTCGTATGGATCAGCCGGATGAAGATCCCAACTTTTTTGCTGAATGAAGATTAGTAGCGACGATCGGCCTTGAAAATGAGTTAGTTCTGGACTTGATTGAAGGGCCGTGTGATTTGGAAAGTTGCTCGTCCGATTATCGCGAGGTGTTCATGGTGGCACCAGCAGCACAAGGAGGCGCCGATGGGGAGACGTCGGCGACGGCTGCCGCACGGGCAAATGCGCAAACCTAGGATGGACATGAAACTAATCTCGAAGACGACGAGCCAGACGCTCCCATTCCCCCACTCCAATGACCGGATGCTCGCCAGAGATCTTGGGTTGTGAAGAACCTAGATATGGGCAACATCACCTTAAACCTCGCAGCATAACATCACAGCTGCAGCGGCCCTTTTGAGCACATTAGAGCCCATGCTCCAAATCTCCCTAGAGTTGACGCCTCAGGTCAACAAGCTAAAGGCACACATTAAGGCTACGGCTGTACTGGAGATGTACGAGGAACAATCAGCGCCAACCAAGATGATATCTGGGGCCGCCAGTTCGATACCCAGCCAGGACCGAAGGGACCGTCAACGTACCGACCGGTAGGCAACCTCGTCGACTGCTTCACGACGACAAACCATTGCGGATTACCGCGATCGGCATCCGGACGCCGACCTATGCAATGGTATACCACTACGCGATGCCTGGGTTCGATTGGACAGCAGGTATCAAGAGCGAGACGACGTGGCTCGCCGCGAATATGAAGATGAACGACGCCATCGCGGTTTCATTGATGACCGATACTAGAGAGCCGCGTAGAGACGATTGACATCACGATCGATGAGATAAGGGTCGGCACGAAGACAGAACTCGCCGAAAAGCCGGTCGCGAGCGGAAGCGAATCCCCGCCGTTGAAGACTACGATGATGAGGTCGGCATTCAGGCCTTCACTTGGGACTTACGGACCGTCAGCTGGCCGATCGACTTCAAACCAGTCGGCATCGAGAAGTATGATGGCAAGACAGATCCGCGCGACTGGCTTCATGTCTATGCCACTGCCATATGGGCACTCGGCGGTGATAGTTTCGTCATGGCCAACTATCTGCATGTGTGCCTGGCCCCAGCGGCCAGAACCTGGCTCACTAATCTGCCCAACAATTCCATAAGATCTTGGGCAAAACTTTGCTGACAAATCACCGCCAACTTTCAAGCTACCTTTCATAGGCCGGGGAATCACTAGGAACTCGCCCAGATCAAGCAGCGAGATCGGTAGCCATTGCGAGAGTACATCCAGCGCTTCTGCCGAGTGAAGAATTTCATCTCCAACATCTCGGACGCCCAAGTCATTGCTGCCTTTCAGGGCGGACACCGTGATGATGACTTGATGAAGAAGATATGAAGGCTAGATGCTGCTGGAGGGTTGTCGGCCAAGGAACTCTTCACCATGGCTGACAAATACACGGCTGGCAACTCGGCTCTATTCCAAGTTTGCCAGTACAAAGACGAGGCGCCTCAGAACTGTAATCAGCCGGGCCCATCCAACTACAACAAGGACAACGATAGGAAGCGTAAGTAAGACTAGACGGTGGCCAACACGGAACGCCCCACCAGAAAGAAACAAGTCACTCAGGATGACTTTGACAAAATGCTTGATGGTCCTTGCCTGTTACATGACGGCGCGCACAAAGCCAGGGAGTGCTTTAAGCTAAAGAATTTCGCTCATCATGCTTTGAAAGTCTGCAAAGACCGCCCCTGGATCCCCAAGGGTGGCAGAAAATACGCAGATAAGGACAACCAAGACGAGGACAAGGAGGAATTCCAGGATCCCGAACACGAGGTCAACTACATCTGCTATAGATCCAAGGCAGATTCAAAGCGCCAGTAGAAGATCCTATACAGGGAGGTCCACTCGGTCTCGCCAGCAGTGCCTCATTACTTACGCTGGTTTGAGGTCCTGATTACCTTTGATCGGCCGGACCATCCGGATTACATCCCCAGGCCCGGGAAATATCCCTTAGTACTAACACCGACTGTTAACCGAGTTTGGCTAAATAGGGTGCTGGTGGACGGTGACAGCAGTTTGGACATCCTCTTTGTGAAAACCTTCAAAGAGCTCGGCATAGCTTTGACCGACCTCAAGCCAAGCCGATCGCCGTTTCACAGCGTGATCCCTGGCATGCAAATAGTTCCCCTAGGGCAAATCACTCTGCCAGTGACTTGTGACACTCGGGAGAACTATAGGACGGAGCACATTACCTTTGAGTTCGCTGACCTCGATTCTACGTACCACGCCATCATACGGCGGCCAGCCATCGCCAAGTTCATGGCCATACCTTATTACCCATATATGATGATGAAGCTGCCAGGACCGAATGGAGTCATTTCACTTTGTTCGGATGTTCGGTCATCAAACGACTGTGACAATGGCAGTTGTGATTTAACAGAGAAAAAGGTGGCGGCATCAGAGCTGGCTGAGTTGAAGGCAGCAATTGCAATGATGGAGGAGGCCATGCTTGACTTACGACCCAAGAAGACGCTGAAGGCCACGGTACAGGCGAACGCCGTGGACACTAAGAAGATTGACCTAGATGATAGTGATGTATCCAAGACCACCAAGGGAAAAGGCTGAGCACAAACTTCATGTTCGAGAAAACGCCAGGCCCGTAAGGCAGCGACTTAGACGATTCTCGTAGGACCGAAAGGATGCGATTAGAAAAGAAATCGACCGACTATTGGCAGCCGGTTTTATCAAAGAAGTCTTCCACGCCGACTAGTTGGCCAACCCAGTCCTAGTGCGCAAGAAGAATAAGGAGTGGCGGGTGTGTGTGGATTATACTGGCCTTAACCAGGCCTGCCCCAAAGATCCATTCACCCTCCCAAGCATTGATCAGGTTGTCGATTCAACGGCTGGATGCGCCTTGTTGTGCTTCTTAGATGCCTATTCAAGGTACCATGAGATTCCCTTAAATCAATCCGACCAGCTCAAAACTTCATTCATCACACCATTCGGGGCTTTTTGCTACACAACAATGCCCTTTGGTCTAAAAAACACTGGCGCCATCTACCAGCGAACCATGCAATGATGCCTGGATAGCCAGATAGGAAGAAATGTCAAAGCTTACGTGGATGATGTGGTAGTCAAAAGCCGGCTCTCTTCCGACCTGATATGAGATTTGGACGAAACATTTGGTAACCTTCTCAAATACAATATGAAGCTTAATCCGGAAAAGTGTGTCTTTGGTGTCTCATCAGGAAAATTACTCGGCTTTCTGGTATCACATTGAGGGATCAAAGCAAATCCAGAAAAGGTGAATGCCATATTGCGAATAGGACCCCCACATTCGCAAAAGGACATTCAGAAGCTAACTGGCTGTATGGCAGCACTCAGTCGGTTCGTATCATGACTCCGCATCCGAGGACTACCTTTTTTCCGGCTACTCAAGAGACAAGAATCATTCATTTGGAATAATGACACACAGAAAGCTTTGGACGACTTTAAGGCTTACATTAGTGGTCCTCTGGTGCTAACCCCCCTCAGAGCCAAACGAACCTTTGCAACTGTACATCTCCGCAACTATACACGTGGTCGGCACGGTGCTGGCGGTGGAGCGGGCGGAAGATGGCAAGTCTCAAAAGGTGCAACGACCGGTTTATTTCATCAGCGAGGTCTTATCGGAATCCAAGATACGATACTTTTAGCTTCAGAAGTTAGTTTATGCATTACTGATGACATTTAGGAAGTTAAAGCACTACTTTGAGGATCATCCAATTGAGGTCCATACATCATTCGGGGTTGGGCGAGTTGCTCCATAACCGAGAAGCAACCGGAAAAATAGCCAAGCGGGCCGTCGAGCTTGGATTATATGATATCACCTTCAAACCTCGTGATGCAATCAAGGGTCAGGTTGTGTCTGACTTCGTCGCCGAGTGGACAAAATGCGAATTACCACCCACCCCGCAAGAACTATGCTATTGGACAATGATGTTTGACGGTTCCTTACAACTGGAAGGTGTCGGAGCAGGGGTCGTATTGACATCCCCTGACGGAGTTAAGTTGCGGTATGTTCTCCGAATGCATTTCCGCGCGTCTAATAACGCCGCAGAGTATGAAGCATTGTTACATGGACTTCAGACAGCTGTGTCACTCGGCGTCCAAAGAATAAGCGTCTCTGGCGATTCGGCATTAGTAATCAATCAAGTCACAAAGGAGTGGTGTTGCTCCCATGAGAGCATGACAGCTTACTGTACCGAAGTTCAGAAGCTAGAAGACAAGTTTGACGGCATCAAGTATAAACATGTCCTGCGCAAGTATAACAAAGAGGCAGACGACCTGGCCAAGCTTGGGTCCAGTAGATCTAGAATACCTGATGGAGTATTCCTTGATGATTTACATAAGCCATCTGTACTACCCAGCAAACTGTGGTACAGTCGGTACTAAAGGAGGGAGCAACATCTCAAGTAGTCGTCATCGAAGTAGATTGGCGCACCCCCTTCATTGAGTATTTGGACCATGGCACGTTACCTACCGATAAAGAAGAAGCCCTCCATGTCATTCGTAAGTCCCGATCATATTGCATAGTTGATCATCTCCTGTACAGGCAAAGTCCACATGGGATATTGATGAAATGTTTGTCACAAGACGAGGGCATAGCTATATTAGGGGACATTCACACCGGCATATGCAGGAATCATGTGGGCCCATCTACGATTGCAGCCAAAGCAATGAGGCAAGGATTTTATTGGCCGACTGCTTGTGCTGATGCTAAGGATATTGTCCGGAAGTGCGAAGGCTGTCAGTTCTTTGCCCGCTAGATGCACGTACCTGCCACTGAGCTTCAAAACATTCCCATAACTTGGCTGTTTTCAGTATGGGGTCTGGACATTGTTGGACCCTTCATGAAGGCTCAAGGTGGTTTTACTCACCTATTCGTGGCGGTCGACAAATTTTCTAAATGGATTGAGGCAAAACCAGTCGGCATGATCTCGACGAAGAAGGCCATCGAGTTTATGACTAACATAGTCACTTGGTTCGGTGCACCGAACAAGATTATCACTGACAACAGCAGTCAATTCATAGCCGAAGAGTTTAAAGATTTCATGGGCCGAGTGGGCTTCAAGATTGGCTATGCTTCGACCGCCCATCCGCAGAGCAATGACCAGGTCAAGAGGGCAAATGGCCTTTTGCTCTCTGGAAATAAACCTCACATATTTGATCGATTGGAAAAGTATGCTCGACGCTGGGTTCGGGAGTTACCGTCGGTATTATGGGGTCTTAGAACCAACATAAGTCGCGCCACAGGACACTCCCCTTTTTCTTTGGTTTACGGCTCAAAAGCAATGTTGCCAACCGAGGTGTTATTTGCCTCCCCGCGTGTGGTAGCATATGAAGAACAAACTTCCAACAGACATAGGTGTGATGACCTTCTATTATTAGAAGAACAACGAGACGCCACTTTGGTTCGATCGACGAAATATCAACAAAGCCTGAGGCGCTATCATGACAAAAATGTTCGGTCACGGGGTTTTTCGGTCGGCGATCTGGTTTTGAAGCAAGTTCAGTCTACGGTTGGTAAACACAAGCTGTCGGCTCCATAGGAAGGACCTTTTATTGTAAAAGAAGTCACTCGGCCAGGTGCATACCGATTGATGCGCGAAGATGGGTCAGACCTTCAAAGTTCATGGAACATATCACAACTATGTCGTTTCTACGCATAATTTTCATAGTTTATTGTAATATGTTCATTTTGTATCGTTTCAATATAATACATATCTATATCATAGTCATGATGATTAGTCATACAATTTATGATTTCTATGAAATGTTTATTGATATTGTTCAAATCATGACTTTAATTCTGAGACTTGGTACCCAGGGTTCATGTCGTCTGTTGAGGACCAAGACAATTCTCCTGATTCGCATATGCTTGACTGAGTGAGTTCTTAGTCTCCATGGTTCATATCGGTTATCAGGAGCATTGTTTAGAGGGCTGACATGAGTTGTGTATTGGTTGTGAGTGTTTAACACGAGTTCATACAATACACGAACAAAGCAGCACGACCCAAGATTTCATTACAAAACTAGTAATGAATCTAGACTCTAGTGGTCTACTGAAATTAGTTCTATTACAACATTAGCATTGAAACACAACACCCAGCAGATTGTTACAAGAACTTACACCCTTGGTAAGGGATCTAATTCTATCTGGTCGGCTAATATATGAGCAGTTTTTTGTGCATCGGCCACAAGTGCTTCACACTGCTCATCGATAAGGTCTTCATGGAAACCTTCAGTGACCACATCTAGATCTATGCTCGGAATGTGAGACTTTGCTATGGCCAGCACTTGAGCGCTGGCTAGTTCTGCAACATGTCGAGGATGTTCTTTCACTCGGTCTGGAGCTTCTTGTAGTCGAGTCAGCAGATCTCGGCACCGAGGTGGTTTTTCCACGGGGAAGATGTACTGGGCGACAACTTTTGCGTCCTTCTGCACAACTGCAAGAGACCATCAAAGGTTTTCATCACCCTCAATAAATTTCTTCTACAAAAGCTCATAGGACCTTTATGACCCTACAGAAGTGCAATAATCACATATGTCCGGCGCATATGAACTTGGCTATAAAGGTATTATGAGAACAAAATTTACCTCTTAGGCGTTTCTCAGCTTCCAATTTCTCAGCCTCGAGCATAGCAACCTTTGCCTTGTATTCTTCCTTGAGTTTTTCAACTTCTTTGAAAGAATTTTGAAACTTGTTCAGCTCATCTACGACTTTTTTGAAAATGACTTCGGCTTTGGCCAGCTAGGACTCTAGCTTGGTGTTCCTTTCCCTTTCGGCTTTTATCGTTTCTTCAGCCTCTATCATTTACCAAAGGGTCAGTCTGCAGTAAAAGTTTTCATGAGCACAAGAATATCAGTTTGTACCTCTGCACTCTTTTTCCAGTTGGCCTGAGATACTTCCATAGTTTTGAAGTCATCCTTTAGCTTTTCAAATTGGTTTTTAACTTCTTCCGAGTCCTGGAGCTGCTTTTTTAAGCCTTGATTTTGGCTTTTTAAAGCCTCGGTATCTAGGGAAGATGACTCCAATTCTTTTATGTAGCCTTCCAATTTTGCAATCTGTGTGGCCGAGTTGGCATCTTCTTTATGCTTCAGCATCAGCGCTTGTGATACCTCTGTAAGGGAGAGGTCAAATAATTGTGGCCAACAAGTAGCATGTAGGTATGGAATTTACAGTTTTTGTACCTTGCAGCTTAAATTGAAGTTCATCCACCTGGGATGAACGGGTTTTCAGATCAACCGACAAGCATCTGACTTCAAGCCTTTCCTTGGCAAGTTGATCTTCTTGGTCCACGGTTTTTGCACAATGCCTCTCAACAAGCTGCAAAAGTTTGCTTTTGCTAGCCATATGGGCTTTCAAGGCCTGCAACAACATTAGGATTCATGTGTGTAGATCAGCAGCTATATTCAATTATTATTATTATTATTTTTTGAGAAGGAAAGTATACCTGGAACGAGTGGTAAGCCTTTTCAGTGTGCTCCTCGAAATTCTTCAACTCGGTTTGCTCTGCCAACTCATCACATCCTACAATAGCGAATTTGTCTACTTGGTATACCGACCTGGCAGACGGGGTTTCTTCTGGAATGCTTTCTTTCACCACTCGGTGGATGGGAGTAGGCGTGATGTTCTCTTTCGGACCAATAGGATATTCATACGCAGGTTCCGGCATCTTTTCAAAAAACCAATGATGGTTCTTCTGGTTCGGTGGAGACAGGAGTACTAGCAGTCGTGGCCATCTCAGGAACATTCAGATCTGGTATAGGGGGGGGTCTTAGAATGGCTGGCCTCCGGCTGAGTTGATTTTGGAGCATTCTTCGAATCACTCGGTTTTTTCGCCGAATGATCTGGGACATCATCTCTGGATGTCTTGTCAGACGGAGCAGCCTGGTCTTTTTCAAGAATTGAACTTTGTGGCGGGGTTTCATAGGATGATGAAGTCCCTGCCGACCTACCAAGCAAATAAAGGTTACACGGACAGCCACAGGAAAGCTAAGAATCATGTTATCTTGATTCGTTTACCTTGGGCGATGTTTAAATTTCAAACCTGACACCTTCGGCGGGGGACTAGCTGGCCTTGGGTTTTCTGTTGTGCCCATAGTCTCCTCAGCGGCGCCTGTCTTGCTTGATTTTTCACTTGGACGAACTTGTTCTTTTACAGGCTCTGCCTTATTGTCTTCTTTCACAGGCCGCCGCGTGGTGGAAGTCCTTTCTGTAGCATTCTTCTTTGCTTCTTCTTGATGTCTAGCTGTCCTTTCAGCTAGAGATTCTTCTTCGTCTGAATCCTCAATGTGTGCTTTCCGATGCTTGGGGGCTGACAACAGACTGGGTGATTTTACTCGAGGCGTCGGAGGCAATGGCAGATTGGACAAATAAACATCAAGGTTCTGCAATATGTATGATATATTAATCTTTGCTGAAGATAAAGGATACAGTATCAACTCTAGAAGAGGCGAACAGATAACTTATAGAATTTCTATCGGATTCGGAATGATGTCCGCATTTTGCGCTCCCTGGAGTCCAGTTAAGCAGCGAGGAAAATATATTCTCTAAACGTAGAGTTAATTCCCTTTCTGATAAATCTTCTGGCACCTCCATTGTGGGATCTGAACCCATTTGGAATTTCCACCCAGGAATGTGCCATTTTTTGATGGGTTGCATGCGACGGTATATGAAGCTTGTGGCAACATGGACGCCAGTGTACCCTTTAGACTTCAGGAATGCAATTTGTTTGAGTATGGCATCAACCTGAGATTGCTTGTTTGGAGCTGCTTTTTCTGACCACTCAGGTTGTGGTATGGGGGCTTCAACTGTTGTTTCAGACAGATACGGGGCATGGTTCCCATGATAGAACCAGTCTGCGTGCCAACCTTTGTTTGTGGAGGGGAGTGGTACTTCTATGTACTTGGTCTTATTCCTTAACTGGAAGCCAACCTCTCCTATCACAATGTTGTTGTTCGATTTCAAGACAAACAATTCCTTGAAAGTATCGAAATGGGAGTGAATCCCCAAGAATACCTCACATAGATGGATAAAGATGGCAATATGTAAGATGGAATTGGGATTCAGGTTAATGAGGTTGATGCCATAGAAGAAAAGCAGACCTCAGAAGAAGTCGCAACAAGGAATTCCAAATCCACGGTAGAAGAAAGAGGAAAAAATAGTGATTTGGTCGACCGGAGGTTGGGGAAATCTCTGACCTATAGCTTTGATCCATTCTCCGGTTTGTTGGTCTTGAAGCACTCTATCAATTACCATCCTATTGATCTTTTCTACATCCATGGCCGACGCTGGGAATTCCTTGATGGTAGCGGGGATGTCGAACACTGCTTCTTCCTCGCCTTTTTTAGGAGACAACTGCTTCTTGGACTAGGCTTTGGTGCTTTGGCGAGTTCGCTTTGGTGCCATTACTATTAAGGCCAGCGAGCAGTTGTGCAGAGTTTTTGGGCGGAAATGGAGCTTTGAGATCTAGGGTTTCAGTGTGTAAGATGGCGGTGGCTGCGAAATGAAGACGGAGGGATGCGACTGTTTCGGCGGCACTTATATAAGGGAAGGATAACCTAACGGGTCATGGGTTCTCATAACCCATTAGTTCAGTCTCGTGAATCGGTAGGCGCATTTATCGTACCATTGAGAATCATTTCAGTGTTAACCTTGGATAATGTGGGTCCCTTTGTTAATGACAACCCCCTTGGATTGTTACGGTTTCAACCTTGGAAATTGTACCTTTCGAGATTTCATGATAAATCACTCGGATTGTTACAGTTTCAACCTTGGAAATTGTACCTTTCAAGATTTCGTGGTATATCACTCGGACTGTTACGGTTTCAATCTTGAAAATTGTACCTTTCGTGATTTCATGGTAAATCACTCAGATTGTTACGGTTTCAACTTTGGAAGTTGTACCTTTCGAGATTTCATGATAAATCACTCGGATTAACTCAGCACCAATCTTGGGGGCTGTATTTTGTGTTAAAATACTCCAATTGATACATCACCAATCTTGGGGGCTGTAGAAATTGAATTTCATGATAAATTGATGTAGATATGGCCGATCTTCCGAGTGGTAAGGGGATAAACTCGAATTTGGGGAACTCGGCAACTTGATTGTTCCTGCAAGCGAAATCGAGAACACAAGCAAGAGAGGATAAACACGCAATCTAAAATTGCAAATATGGATGAAGCAAATCACAAGAAAAGGTTCAATCTCTGAACACAAAAGGACTAATCGCCACAGTGGTGTAGAACAAGAACAGAGGCCCTGGATTACTGTAAAAGGACTTGTCGCCACAATTACAATAATTCAATCAAGTTTCTCTCTGGAAAACTGAACTAAACCAAACCCCAAACTAAAAGATGACGGCTACTGAGTTTATGTAGAAACCAGGGACGTCCTAGGGTTGGAGGCGACCAGGGGGGGGCGCCCACAACATGGGCTTAAGGCCCGACACGATACATGACCAAGTTGGCCCAAAATAGGTGGCGCAGCACCTTGTCATAGTCACACATTATGACTCACGACCCTTCTGGAGCTAGGACCAGAAACAAAATAACGGCGTCGTCATCCCCTTTCCAACGCATCAAAGAACGCATCATTTGGATGTCGGATGTGGGAGATATTATCAAAACTGTGAAGGGGTGTCGGCTGAATCCGAGACGAACCCGGCGACCGAGTTGGTGACGACTTGTAACTTGGGGAAGGCCATGATATGCGCGTATCCAGAATGGTGATGTCCTCATCATAAATCACTCGGATGGAGGAGGCATCTATATTGGGGCTGTAGTTTTCAAATTGGTGACGCATCACTCGGCGTATGATGGCAATTTATCTGAAGACTGTATAATTGAGCTTTAAGGTTTATTACAAAGAAGCGTAAGACTTGGAAATCATTATGCTTAAGCTCATAAGATATTTTCTTCAAAATGACCTTTTGAGCTGGGGGCTATGATTGATTCTGGATATTAGGTATTTATTTTTCAAAAACTCACAAGTTGCTTCGGTAAAGATTCAACACCTTCTGAGTTGGGGGCTATACTCATAGAGTATGCCTTTTTCAGGCGTTCGTGAAGAAAAGTTATCAGATACAACAAAAGAAGCACTTTCCAATTTCAAAAGATGTCGGGATGAATCAATGCGACATTTCAAGATGGAAAGTTCTTGGGGGATACTGTGGGACATATGTACCCGGGATACCTAACCACTCGGTTATATGGCCGAGTGGGCTGGGGGCTCGGTTATGATGTATTTGGCCCAGGAGATATTTACTTAGATATTTGTTTGAGTAAACAACAAGCTAGGTTAGCAGATATGATAGATAGATAGGATCTGTTATAACCGACTAAAAGATTACCATGTAAGCCTCTGCCCTTCAGATATATATAAGGAGGGCAGAGGGCCTTTGGCACGGCAGAGACAGTAAATCACACCCGGTTTTAAGTCCAAAACCGAATGCTTTTGTATACGTGCCTAGGATCAAGTTTTGATGTATACAGGACAAAAGTAAAGTAACAGTAAATAACCAATGTCATTATTATTATATCATACCATTATTACATAGTCTGGAATACATCAAGAAGATAAAACAAAATAGCGAAAGACTCCATAACGCCACAGGCAGTCAACCGGGGACCGCACTCCTAGTCGAAGTAGTCCTCATCGGTGTAGTCCATCTCGCCAGTGTTGTCTGAGCAGCAGTAATATAACAATAACAAAATAGGAGAAACAATAACGCGTGAGTACATACCATACTCAGCAAGTGAGGAAAAGTAATGACATGTAGGCTAAAACAAGAATAGGCTTGACACAGGTTTACTACACTACGCATCCTATGACTCAATTATACAAGCATCCTATTTACTAGGTGAAAGTAGCCCAACAGGTTAACCACCTGTCCAACACTATCGGTTACCCACCGATAGCAAAACTATGAGTTACCCACTCATACAAGAATACTACAGGCTACCCACCTGTAGCTAACACCCTAAATCTAGTTACCCACCAGATCTACCAAAATCTAGTTACCCACCAGATTCACCCAATCATCCATCTAATCGTGTGAGGATCCAGGCCGCTCTTGACCGTGAGCACGGCTATTATAACAGTTTTACACTCTACAGAGGTTGCATAACTTTACCCACAGGTTGGCAATTCCATCACCCATCGGTGACTAAAGTCTCCCTGTTGCCAACACACTATCGTGGGTGTGAGGCCAAGAGATCACCACATGGTCTTTCAAAGCGCTCCCCAGCTTGCAAAACGTCCACGCTAAGGTTTCACCACCGCGGGATTAACCATCCCTACAGAAGCCCCCTCTAGCGCCGTGGCTAGAAGTAACCCTTCATTACCTGAGGCCGAAAGTAACCCTCTCGTCCTCCTTCCTCGAACGCTCGCAAAATTGGGAAGACATCTAATACTAAACCACGTCTACCCATATCAGCCCTGTGCTATTTTCCTAGGTGGCCGCTCCACGAATTTGGTTCGTATGATCACAAGCAGGCACTACCACAAACCAAATAGTACATTACCCATATATCGTGCATACCCGCACCATCCTCAATATCCTCCTGCTTGGGTCATCTAAATTACCCAAATGATAATTAGGTTTAAGTGAATATTAGTCAAGTTTATTATTATTCAATTTTAATCCCCAAAGTACTGCACTAGCAAGACGTACCCAAAATCCTTACAATATACCGTAACCCAAGCAACAAGGAATAATAAGGAAGGGTAAATGACACGGGATTCAAATTTAGACAAGCATGCATGAAGATAAACTAATCCTTAATAGGTACAATATGGTCAAGGACACTTGCCGTGTTCTCCCGCTGGCTGCTGCTCAAAATCAAGATCCTGGAAATTATGGAGCTGCTCCTCTTCTAATATCGATAATTATCAGAAAAATAAAACACAAACAAATAAGGAATAGTATATCAAACATTTCCTAATGACTATAAAAATAGTACTAAAAGATAGTACATGTTCGTACGATTCTGTGAGCGTAAAAATCACCTAAATCGGAGTTACAGTTAAAAAGTTATGCTAGTTTGAAGTTTTAGGGGCAAAAAGGTAAAAATAGCAAGGTTTAGGGACCTATTTGTAATTTTATAAAATTACAGGGACTAAAGTGTAAACTATTGGGGCTGAAAAATAATTCAAAAAAGTATAAGGTTGTTTTTACAAAATTTTAGGACCTAAACATAATTATTATTAAGTATAGGGGGCTAAGTGTAAAAAGTTAGAGCTAAAAATATTATTAAGTATAAGTACAGGGGTGTTTCTGTAAAATTTCAAGACCAAAATAATATTGTAGTGGGGCTAAAATATAAATTATTAAAGATTCTGAAAAAAGATTGGAATTAAAATCGAATCAGAACAAAACTTAGGGGCCTTGGTGTAAAACTGTCATTATCCTGGAATTTAATTGAATTTACTTAAATCCTAAAATGTGTGGACTAGGTCCACGAGGTTTATGGACCAGGAGTTAACCTGGGTCCACGATTTATGATGCGCCGCGTTCATACCCTTTCGGATATTTCTAATCCTGAGCGTAGATCATGAGATGGACGGCTGTGGAGGAAATTCCGGAGAGAACCACAGCGGCCGGTGGCGCTGAAAGCGACGACACCATGGACAACCGCGCTAGAGGTCGTCGGGACGATGCTCTGAAGGCCTAGGCTCTAGGTTTTTTTTTTTTTTTTGACGAAAAATGAAGAGAAGGGAAAGGGGATCTTCACCGAGGCGTCGTGCAGGTTTGAACGCATCGTGCTGACGGTGGGGTTCAACGGTGACGAATCCGGCGACGTCAAGCATCAGCTTCACCCGAGCAAACTCAATGGGTACATCTCCAGGGGGGCGCGGTGCGGCTCCGAGTCCTCGATAAGCTTCTCGTGTCGTATAGGGTGGCTTCTCCCGTCGAGCCAACTCGTGACGACCATGTTTGATGGCCTGAAGAAGACGACTAACGGGGCAGCTATTCTGCAAAAGATTGGGGTCCGAGGATTTTCACAGAGGAAAGCTGCTTGGGTGGGCTTCGCCACGGTTCTGTTTTATAGGGAAAAGGATGAGGGATTCGAGCGGGCTTGAGCACCATTGTTCATCAATGGCCGTCATTGCCATTAATGAGCGCTAGAGCTCCTGAGTGCACGGTTGAGGCTGATATAGGGGTTGGGAGTGGGGGAGGGGAAACGGGGCGACTCGTTTACGAGCTCGGTGCGACAGTTTGGGAGCCGGAGCGGCAGCCATGCGAAGCGACGAGGGTGGTTGTCGGTTTCAGGCAGCGGCGACGTTCGTGCTTCACGAAGGAAGACGAAGACGACATGGCAGCTGGGTTGTTTCTGCTATTGGGTCAAGAAGGCGGAATGGGAAAAAGTGCAGGGGCGGGTTGACTTGGCTGGCGGGCTACATGCATTTGTTCGGCTGGGCCAACGCAAGAAAAAGGAAAAACGGGCTGCGGGGAAAGAAAAATGGCCCAAGACAGAACATGGGGGAAGAAAAAGGTGAGGCAAAGAGAAGCTCCGATGGGGTTTTGGCCCTAGAGATCACGTGAGGGTTTTTCTCTCCTTTTTCTTATTTCCTATGTCTATTGCTAATTATAAATCAAATTTCTACTCGAATTTGAAAAAATATTTTATACACAATAAAAATCCTAATGCATACTACTCCAACATGAATGCGGCAAACAAAAATAATGACCTAAATTAACTTATTTAATTTAGAAAATATGCCTTTTACCTAATAAAATGATAACTAAATAATTAACGTTAAATTTTAATCTAATGTAAAAAGTTTTAAAATTTAGTAAAATTATATTAACAACTGAAATTTGAAATTCGAGATGTTACAGTATTGGAACCCTAATTCCAGTGCGAACCCTGGTAATACAGAAACACTAAACAAGACGTAGGGTTGTTATCCTCCGGGAGGCCCGAACCTGTATAAACCCTGTGTCTTGTGTCCATCGATCTTTCATACTCATATGCATACCTGAATCTACTATCGAGAATATCTCTCGACAATATGATATATAAAATGGGAAGATATTGCATTTCATACAGCATGATGGTCCATAATGATAAGAATCCACGTATCCTTGGTAGAATAAGTCTATGCAAGCATTCTATACAAAAGGAGTGAAGAATGGAGCAAAGATCCACCAAATACCCATTTCGACCAATGGTGTAACGACACATAAGCATCACACGAATCATTGACGTGGCTTCACAGGAGTTTTCCGTGAAATCACCGAGCTATGGAGAGAAGACCCACCTGTCAGGGACTAGGACAAAGCACAGGCCAAACGGACCCACCTCCAGGTCGGTCGACCGAGACCCCTCTGGTCGACTGACCTATGGTTGAGGTTGTCGAGACTTGATTTCTGTAGTAAATATATAGGGCTATGTCGAGACTAAGAACTATGATGGTATGCACAAAACGCTGAGTTATACAGGTTCAGGCCCTCTCAATGAGAGTAAAAACCCTACGTCTTGTATTTTGTGGATTGTATTGCTTGTAATGGTGTGTCCTCGATGAGGGGGTCCTTGTCGCCTTATATGTCTATTCAGCAGGGGGTACATGAAGAGTCCTACTCATAATCTACAAGGATTTACATAGAAAGTCCATCTCTAATTGCCTTGTGCTCCAAGCCGACTCGGTCGGTTTCCTTATTGATGAAGTATCCGATCAGCTACCGACTTAGGCACATCTACGGATACCCGTAAGGCAAGTATCCATAGCAGCCTCCGAGTGCTTTCTGATTTTGAGCTGTTATTTACCGAGTGACCTTCAATGGCGATATCAACCGGTCATAAATTAGGAAGACCTCATGACCCAAGTTCCTGATGGATATGGTGCAATGGTCAGGTGCACCTGATCAGGTGTAGCCCGCGACTCTTGTATAATTTGGAGACTAACACATTATACAAGAGTCTAATAATATTAGCTCTTAACATTTTGTTATGTAACTTCACTCAAATCATCAAACTTGAGTAATTAAATTCCTGATCATCAAACCAGGCACTCGGTATGCCCAATACCAATGGCACCGACCGACTGTAGTAAAGGTAGAGTGATCTTCACTCTTAGCTGAGTGACCGTTTGTCCCCCATGACATCTATCATGCATGGAATCAAAAATTAATTCTGACATCAATCATAATCGAGTAATAAACTCTAATGACATCAATCACAATATAGTCTTTCCTAAAGTGTCACTCAACCTAATGCAAGTTCGATCTTGTGGTATTTATTTACTGACATCAATCATAAACTTACCCTTAGAACTTGCTCCCGTGCGACCTTCTAGTCCTTTGTCATATGATCATCAAATCATATAGATACGAGAAATATTTTTAAGTGACCTTGTCACTGCTTCTCATCAAAGAAGCCCCCGAGACTATTATTCAGGGAAAATAGCTCCAATTCTTTGTAAAGAACAAATCCTGTTTATTATTCTTATTGTTAAATAAAATAGTCTGTTACTGTACGACCCATACTAGCCCATGGGACCCAAACGACTAGGTCAAAACGCGAAGGTATAAAAAGGGGTACGGACTGTTGACTCCAGGTCCACGCCGCCATTTCGCACACAGCTCTTCATCTTCCTTGCGCCTCCCCTATTTTCATGACTCCTCTGCTCCCGAACCTAGGGTTAGCGCCTCCCATCGCCACCACAAACCCTCGGCATCTTCTAGCCTCCGAGCGTTTGCTTGGTTATAGCTTCAGCCTTCAGATCCACCACCCTAATCCTCAAATGGGTCGCAAATCCACCAAGAAGGCTGCCGCCACCGAGTCATCCTCTTCGAAGCTGGAGATCCCAAAGCAAATCTGAGAGTTTTCCAAGAGCAGCATCACCACCACAAATCTGAACCTGATGGTGATGGACGGCATCCTTCCGGAGCAAGCTCGCGTCGACTGGAAGGTAGCTAAAGCAACACGCCCCCTCCCAATCCATAAACAGATTGTAGTGTTTTGCTCCTTCTTTGAGCATGGATTCGGAGTACCGTGTTGTGGCTTTTTGCACGGGCTCTTATTCTTCTATGGGATTGAGCTTGTCAACCTCAATCCCAACTCTATTCTCCATATTGCAATCTTCGTACATCTGTGCGAAGCCTTCATGGGTGTCTTGCCCCACTTTACTTTGTTCTGCCACCTTTTTGTCCTCCGACCACTACCGACCAAGGACAACCAAGTCGCCATTGGAGGAGTGGGCGTCTAGTTGCGCAAGAAGGAGGCGTACATCAATGTACCCCTGAACACCGGGAACAAGAACTGGAGGGATGAGTGGTTTTATTGTGATAACCCCCTCCTTCTCTTGCTGATTTTTCTGGTGCCAAGGCCGCTCCCCATCTTAATTGGTCTGAGAAGCCAGATCCGACCAACCCTCAAGTGGTCACCCTACTAGAGAAAATTGCAGGGCTGAAGAACGAAGGGGTTGACGGCATTACTATAACCAAGAGCTTTATATTTCGCCGAATGCAGCCCCTGAAGCAGCAGAGTCACCCTTCTTGGATGTATGCCACTGATGATGAAACAAGGGAAGTTCCTGACCCTTCGAACTCCATTCCGTGTCGGTCTCGACTGTCGAAGATGTTCGAGGGGGAAATTATTCAGGACCACCTCTTATAGCAAAGGCATACAACGTGGGCACTCTGCGAGCCCGAGTGAGTCTTCGGTCGTCTTTAATAATTTTGATGTCTTTTGGAATAATCATAATAAGTGATGTATTGGTGTTTTTGCAGGTTTTGGACACCTTTGTGTCTCACCGTTCGCTCCCTCCGACCGACATAGAGGGACCAGACTATGCCAAAAAGCTACGCCAAATCGGTCCTGGCACTTCAATCTCATCAGCAGGCGCTCGACCATCAGGGACTGTTGATCACATTGTTACCCCGTCACCTATCAACCTACCTTCCCCCAGTCGACAAGTGAAGCGCCCACCGTCGCAGGCAGTATGTGGGGGATCAAGATGATGATGAAGAAGAACTTTCCCCATGCGTCGTTCTGCCAACTCCTACTCACCCCGACCGACCATCAAGCCAGTCGGAGCCCCCAAGCAAAGCGTCGAGTGATGTAGGAGTGGCAAAAAAAAACTGATGAAGTTGGCAAGTCTTCCTAGAAGAGGAAGAAAACAGATTCGCAGACCACTTCTTCAAAGAAGAGGGTCTGCCGAATCAAGATCAAGAAAGCTTCTAGGGTAGCCCCCTCGTTCTCTTGATTCTTGACTTAATGGTTAAGGACCACAGTCTAATATTAATCTTTATGTTCCCTTATGTTCACAGCGGTCGGTCGAGCGACGCTCGAAGTACCCAGGGATCCGAGGACACTCGGTCTAACCCAACTCCTCGTCCGATCGACGTAACCAGTCAGCAAACCGACCGAGCCCATGAAATATTTTGAAGAGACAGCTGCCACATCAACACCTGAGCCGGTGTAGCAAATCGTCAATCCTTCTCCGGTCAGCGCTCCTTCCCCTCTTAATAAAGGTAAAGCAGCACTAGCCGCGGATACAATTGGTCGGCCGGAGATGGATGATGTGGAGATAGTATGTCATCACCGAGAGGCCAACAAGGTACATCATTACCATGCTTTTTCTTTTTCCCAGTCTTGATCCTTAGCTTTGGTATGTCCCAGATTTCTTTTGTATTCAATCCTTTATTTATGATATTAACTTATTGCTGGTGTTTTGCTAGTTACCGGTCAACAGCTCTCCTAGGCCAAAAAGCAGATTGATAAGTTGCAGACCGACCACAAAGAGATGACCAAAGCTTTGGAGCAGAGTCGTGTTGAAATTGCCGGTAAGGTCACCTACTAAACTTTTTTACTTTCTAGTCACTCTGACACTAAAGATTCAATATATGTCTTTAGCTCATGACCAGAAGGTTGTCGACCTAGAGAAGTTGACTTCCAATCAGAAAAGGTTTGTAGATGCTCTGAATGCTGAGAAGAAAAACGTCTCTAAGTCGATCAAAGAGCAAAACACTGAGATCACTCGAATGTAGAAGAAACTGGAGGAGGCTGATGTGAAGATAGAGGAAGCTAAAAGAACCTCAAAATCCTTCAAATGTAATCTCGCCAGTAAGCTCTCCATCATGTCTTGATTATTATTGAATCAGCTTTCGATCTTAATAACCAAAAATATCTCTTGTAGCTCTGTCTTACATTGCTCGGAAAGCATTGAATTATATTCATGCTAACCAAGTAGAGCAGACCGGCCACTCCTTGGAGTATTTGCTGGAGCACGCGTCGGAAGCTATTGCAGACAACACTCGGAGAGTGGCGACCAAGGCTAGGAGTCAGGTACTGGCTATTTGCCAATCTTGGTCTCCTACACTGCCATTGGACAAAAACAAGGAGCGCTTCAACCCAGACTTCACCGAAGACCAATGCCAGCTGCTTATAGATTCCATGCTAGAGACCTCCCGAGCCTTGGTCGACAACGTAGAAGTTGATCCGACCGCCCCTACTCCTCCAGCATCTCCAGAAGATGAACTGCAAGGCGATGCCTCTTCTCCTTCAAAGGAGTTGTAATATGTGCAATGTTGAAAAACATTAGTAGTATCTATGTAATAAACAATATTGTCTTTACATAAATTAATCTTATGCTTTGTAGCTTAGAAAATTGATAAATAGATCATAAGTCCATTCTTGTGACTTGAAGACAAAAATTGCATCGGTCTATCTTTAATACATTAGGTTGAGACCCGCAACCACGTAACAAACAGAATCAACCAGTCAACACATGGCCTCTCGCACTTTGGCTCTGGGTTTAGTGTAGTGGTAGTCTGATGTGCAGTATTTGGTATATAACCATGATATTTAGATGTTAGACCAAAAAATCTGAAGACCATATCAAAAGATGAGAAATCGGTCGAGAAAATCCAAAACCAGAATTTCAGAAGGTTTGGAAGTAGTGGGCTAGTAACTGTTACTAGCCCCCTGGCTTGATTGTTTAATAAGATATATTAAGGAATCGAGACAAGTTAGAATGAAAATCATCAAAAAAATCTTCCATTAAAATATCAAAGTTTCATTCATTAATAATGTATGAAAATACAACATACAAACTAAGTATAAAAACGACCTAGTTGATTTATGTTGTAGGAGTTTGGTATATCATCGCCATCTTCATACATCAGTCGGGAAGCCCCCGGCCGAGTGACTTCTTTCACAACATAAAGCCTTTCCCATTTTGGAGAAAGCTTGTGCTTATTCACCGTTGATTGCACTTGGCACAACACTAAATCTCCAACTTGAAACTGGCAACTGCGTACGTTCTTATAACATCGCAAGCCTTGTTGGTATAGCGCCGACCGAAATAGAGCACGATCACTCAACTCCTCTGCCACAATCAAATCAATCTCTCGGTTCTCCTCAGAGAGCTTCTCATCATATCCTTGGACTCTTGCTAAAACGAGACTAATCTCGGTCGGTAGCATAGACTCTAAGTCATAGACCAACGAGAAAGGTGATTGACCAGTAGCCCGATTGGTATTAGTACGCAGCCCCAGAGAAATGAAGGCAATTCTTTGACACACCGACCAGCATAAGGCTTAAGCCCGTCAAATATTCGGGGCTTCAATCCTTGAAGAATCATACCATTGGCCTGTTCGACCAGCCCATTGCTTTGAGGATGAGCCACTGATGCAAAATGGATTTTTATTCCCATCTCATCGGCAAAGTCACGGAACTCCACATATGTGAATTGAGTACCATTATCGGTAATGATATCATGAGGGGCCCCAAACGGAGTGAAAACATCCTTGACAAACTCAATCGCCTTCTTCAATGTTATCTTGCCGATCGGCTTTGCTTCAATCCACTTGGTGAATTTGTCAATAGTAAAAAACAAATAGGTGAACCCGCCTAGCCCTTTCTTGAAAGGACCGACAATATCAAGCCCCTAGACAACAAATAGGCGAAGGCACATGTGTTTGTTGGGCAAAGAATTGACAACCTTCACACTTCCGAATGACTTGGAGTGCATCTTCGACCGCCGTAGGCCAATAAAACCCTTGTCGGAAAGCTTTGCCAACCAAAGTCTTAGAAGCTATATGATTGCCACATATTCTTGAATGAATTTCCTCCATCAACACCTTGCCTTCTAGAATTGAAATACATCGCATCAAGATGTTTGATCCTCCTCTTCTATAAAGCTGATCGTCCACCATCAAATATCCTCGACATTTGGCTTTCAACCTCTATTGCTCATTCGGATCCGTAGGCAGCGTTCCTTTGTCCAAACACTGGATAATTGGGTCACGCCAGTCGGTCTCCATATTGTCATCACTAACAGGATCAGCAACATCAGTTGGCAAAACATCCGACCGAGGAGAAACAGTGGGGGAATCCAAGGTGTGTAAGAAAACACTGGGTGGGACTTCAGATCGAGATGATCCCATCTTGGCCAACTCATCAGCCGCTTGGTTGTTATCCCGAAGAACATGCGTGAACTTCAATCCATCGAACTTGTCTTTGAGCTTCCTTACTTCTTAGCAATAAGAACCCATATTGTCACCTACATAGTTCCAATCCTTAGTGACTTGATTAATGACCAAGGCCGAGTCATCAAAGATGTCAAGACGCTTAATGCTGAGTGAAACATCAATGTGCAGATCGTGTAGGAGGGCTTCATATTCCGCAACGTTATTACATGCGCAAAACAAGATCTGAAGGACATATCGTAGATTTTCTCCTATGGGTGAGATGAACACGATTCCTGCACCGCCTCTAGGTAATTGGAGGGATCCATCAAAATATATTTTCCAGTACTCAACATCTTGCGACATAGGAGGCATTTGAATCTCTGTCCACTCGAAATCAAAGTCGGCCAATGCATGTCCTTTAATTGCCGACCGAGTTGCGAACGTAATGGTATACTGACCAAGTTCGACCGCCCACTTAGCAATCTTTCCTTCAGCTTCTTGGTTGTGAAGCACTGTGCCGAGTGCAAAGGATGTTTGGACTTTGATGGGATGAGCTCGAAAATAATACTTCAACTTACTTGAGGTGATCAAAAGTGCATATAGCAACTTCAAGATCTGATGATATCTTGTTTTAGAGGCACCGAGAACCTCACTAACAAAATAAACCCGGTGTTGTACTTTTTCTATATGACCCTCTTCCTCTCGGTCAACCGTTAAAATGGTACTCACAACTTGAGCTCTGGAGGCACCAATACTGGAATACTGCTAAGGTGAACCTTCAACTCATCCAATGTCGATTGCGCCTCTTCTGTCCATACGGAGTCATCCTACTTTTTAAGCAGTCTGAAAAGCGGTAACCCTCTAACCCCCTAATGAGGACATCACCATGCTGGATACGTGCATATCATGGCCTTCCCCAAGTTACAAGTCGTCACCAACTAGGTCGCCGTGTTCGTCTCGAATTCAGCCGACACCCCTTTACGGTTTTGATGATATCTCCCACATCCGACGTCCAAACGAGGCGTTCCTTGATGCGTTGGAAAGGGGACGATGACGCCGTCATTTTGTTTCTGGTCCTAGCTCCAGAAGGGTTGTGAATCATTCTGTGTGACCATGACAAGGTGCTGCGCCACCTATTTTGGGCCAACTTGGCCATGTATCATGTCGGGCCTTAAGCCCATGTTGTGGGCGCCTCCCCCTGGTCGCCCCCAACCCTAGGACGCCCCTGGTTCCTACATAAACTTAGTAGCCGCCATCTTTTAGCTTCGGGTTTTGTTTAGTTCAGTTTTCCAGAGAGAAACTTGATCGAATTATTATAACTGTGGTGACAAATCCTTTTATAGTAATCCTGGCCCCTGTTCTTGTTATACACCACTGTGGCGATTAGTCTTTTTATGTTTAGAGCTTGAACCTTTTCTTGTGATTCACTTCATCCATATTTGCAATTTCAGATTGCGTATTTATCCTCTCTTGCTCGTGTTCTCGATTTCGCTTGTAGGAACAATCAAGTTGTGCTTGGTGTAACGGTTGCGGGGTTGGATCGTGTCTGATTCAAGCCGGGTCGTCGATGCTGAGTTCCCCAAATTAAAGTTTATCCCCTTACCTCTCGGAAGATCCGGCCATATCTACATCAAGTGGTATCAGATTCCTAGGTTCCCCGTGAGGTATTATCGTGTTCTTCCCTTTAGATTCGTTTGTGTTCATCACCTTTTGTCTACGAAAAAGCCTACAAAATTTTTTTCCCCACCATCCCAGACATTGTTTAGCCTTTCCATAATTTAATTTCTAGTCCGTAGTGTTGAGTTTGTGTCCTAGTCGGGTTCAGTTGCTGGTTTGAATTTGTGTTTCGATTCGGTTTGTGTTTTGATCTCCACTGCACACTACCATCACCATCGTGTTTTCCATTGGATTCACCACCATGTCACCCACCCACCATACCCACAATCCGTTGCCAACAAAAAAACCCTACCCGATTCGTGCCCCCCCCCCTCATCCCTCAAACCCTATCTTGACCTACCTTCGGTAAAACATGCATAACTTTTCGCTCGTTGCTTCGATTGGGCTGAAATTTTTACAGTAGATTCTTGACTGAAAGTTGAGGTGACCCACACTAGGCTCTGCCCTCTATGCCCTCATCAAAAAATTCAAAAAAATCAGGAAAAATAGAAAAAAATTGTAAAGTCAAAAATAGCGCTTTCGGCGAAACTTGTGATTTTGCCTACGCTTTGTTTCCCCTCTGTTTGAGTTCAAATTTCTTGTGGTTCCTTCCTTTGTGTTCCTCTATCATAGAAAAATAGTGGAAAAATCATACAAAAAAAAACAAGATTTTGATTTGCACACCCCCCCCCCCCCCCCCCGTCCTGAAAATTCTAAGTCTGTGAAATCTATTTTGGTCCTTGCTACCTTTGCCATTGTTCTTCCTGTCACAACTGTTTTTGAACATGATTCTTTTGCCAGCAATTAGGACACTACTTTGGACATTTATTCAGTGCTACTATCTGTTATTAAATTGTGTTCTACTGACATACATATTAGCCTTCCAAGCTATACATATTGCAGCACAGGTTTCTTCCTTGCAACTGTTACACCCAAGCTCGACACCAGATTGTGTCATCATGTTGGCTTTGGTAAGAACACTTGCAAGATTGTGATACATTGCTTTTGATATTGTTTCCCACTTTCAACACCCTCTGATAGCTGCTAGTTGATAGGGCTAATCCTTTTGTGTAGTCTTGTCTTTTGCTTTTAACCATGTCAGGGAAAGGTACACCTGCAAATTTGGAGTCCCCTACAGACTTCAATGATTGCATGTCCAAGGTCGAGCTAACAAAGCTTCTTACGGACCAGAGTACATTCATGGAAACGAAGTTTGCCAAGTTGATGGGTCACATCAATACTGTTGCCCACCGAATTGCGGATGTTGAACGACGACCTCCACCTCAACGAGCTGCTGCTGATGATGATTTTGACCGTGATGCAGACCGTCTTTCACCGTAATCGACACGGTATGGGAGGTAATAACAATCGTGGTAATACTAATACTTTTGTTAAGCCCAAATTTAACATACCACCTTTTGCTGGTAGTGTTGATCCTGAAGCATACTTAGATTGGAAACTTGCTGTTGAACAGAAATTTAATTCTCACTTAGTTCCTGCTGAGTATAGAGTTAGACTTGCTACTAGTGAGTTTACAGGTTTTGCTCTCTTTTGGTGGAATGATCTTTGCAATACTAATGTTGCTATACCTGACACTTGGCCTATTTTGAAACAAAGCATGAAATCTCGTTTTGTTCCTCCTTATTACCAACGTGATTTACGTTTGAAATTACAATCTTTAACATAAGGTAGTAAAACAGTAGAGGAATATTATCAGGAATTGCTTATTGGTTGAAGATGATGTTGAAAACTAGTGCTAGATTTTATTGGTGGTTTGAACTGTGACATCCAGAATATTGTTGACTATAAAGGGTGGAATAGGTTCAGCCAATTGTATCATATTGCTCTTAAGGCTGAACGAGAAGTACAGAGACGCCTTCCACAACAATCTTACAGGTCCAACACTGAGCAATCTCTCCAGCAACGCACTGGAGTAGAGAACTTCAAGGTTCATGTTGCTAAGCCACCAGCAAGAACTCTTCCACTCGCGCCTACTTCTGAAGCGCAATCGTCTAGTGTGCAGCACCAACACCAGAAGAAGGTTACTACTTCCGGTGCTAGGAGTGCCTCCTCCACCATCATTATTTGCCACCGCTGCAAGGGCATGGGACATGTCATAAAGGATTGCCCTAGTCGTCGTGCTTTCATCGCTACTGCTGATGGGTATGAAAGTTGTAGTGATGTTGAAGATGAATTTACTCGTATGCCTAACCTTGTTGCAGATTCGACAGAGGAGCAGGAGACTACCGCCATTGATTCCATTGCTACCACCACGGGCTTTCCTAGCCTCATTGTACAACGTGTGTTGACCACTCAGGTGGGACAAGAGGAAGAACAACAATGCAACAATTTATTCTACATGTACCTCATTGCACGGACCGCCGTGTTCTCACCATCATTGATATTGGGAGCTGTAACAACTTGGTAAGTTCTGATTTGGTAAGCAAGCTTGGCTTGACCATGCATGCACTATATCAGCCCTACCACATCAAATGGTTCAACAATAGTGATACGGCATAGGTAACTCAATCACCACGCATACACTTTTCTGTAGGATTTTCCTGTTGTACCTATGCAAGCATGTTCGCTTTTATTAGGCCGTCCATGGGAATATGATACGGATGCTGCCCACCATGGTAGAACTAATACATATACTTTCATGCATAAGGATAGGAATATTACTTTGCACCCGTTATTGCCTGCTGATATTAGAAATTATTTTAAACTACTTGCTAAAAATACTGAGAATAAACATGATAATAAACGACTTTCTGATGTTAAACATAAGGCTATTCAGTTAAAGGGAGGTGCTTTTCTGGCCATGACATCTACTGTTGCTGAACCTTGCTATACTATGCTTTGTCGTGATATATTTTCCATCGATGATCATGTATCTTGAACTTTACATTCTGCTAGTACTAACCTTTTGCAGGAGATTGATGATGAGATGGAGTCGAGGGCGACTCCAATTCAAGAAGGGGAGGATGATGAGGACATCACCATGCTGGATACGCGCATATCACGGCCTTCCCCAAGTTACAAGTCGTCACCAACTAGGTCGCTGCATTCGTCTCGGATTCAGCCGACACCCTTTCACGGTTTTGATGATATCTCCCACATCCGTCCAAACGAGGCGTTCTTTGATGCGTTGGAAAGGGGACGATGACGCCATCATTTTATTTCTGGTCCTAGCTCCAGAAGGGTCATGAGTCCTGATGTGTGACGATGACAAGGTGCTGCGCCACCTATTTTGGGTCAACTTGGCCATGTATAATGTCGGGCCTTAAGCCCATGTTGTGGGCGCCCCCCCTAGTCGCCCCCACCCTAGAACGCCCCTGGTTCCTACATAAACTTAGTAGCCGCTATCTTTTAGCTTCGGGTTTTTGTTTAGTTCAGTTTTCCAGAGAGAAACTTCATCGAATTATAATAACTGTGGCGACATGTCCTTTTACCGTAATCCAGGGCCCCGGTTCTTATTCTACACCACTGTGGCGATTAGTCCTTTTGTGTTTAGAGCTTGAACCTTTTCTTGTGATTCGCTTCATCCATATTTGCAATTTTAGATTGCGTGTTTATCCTCTCTTGGTCATGTTCTCGATTTCGCTTGCAGGAACAATCAAGTTGTGTTTGGTGTAACGGTTGCGGGGTTGGATCGTGTCTGATTCAAGCCGGGTCGTCAATACCGAGTTTCCCAAATTCGAGTTTATCCCCTTACCTCTCGGAAGATCGGGCCATATCTACATCACCCCCAGTCGGGAGATAAAGTGACTCAAGGATGCCATACATCCGATCATCTTCTGAACGTCCCTTTGAGAATTAGGTGGCTCTATATTAAGGATCGCCTTGATTTTATCCGGGTTATCCTCTATACCTCGTTTGAGATGATGTAACCGAGTAGCTTTCCCGAAGGAACCCCAAAAACACATTTTTTGGGATTCAACTTCATCGAGTAATGTCTTAGATTGTCAAAAGTTTCTGCCAGGTCAGAAAGAAGTTCTTCGACATTTCGATTTTTTACAACGATGTCATCAACATAAGCTTCTGCATTCCGATCGATCTATGCAGCAAGGCAGCGTTGAATACCTTGTTGGTATGTCATGCCAGCGTTTTTTAGACCGAAGGGCATAGTGATGTAGCAATAGGCGCTGAAGGGTGTTATAAAGGAAGTTTTGATATGATCTTCGACTTTCAGTGAGATCTGGTGATAGCCTGAATAGGCATCCAGAAAGCTTAGAAGCTCACACCCTGTTGTTGAGTCTACAATCTGATCAATACGAGGCAGAGCGAAAGGGTCTTTAGGACAAACCTTGTTCAGATTGGTATAATCCACACACATCATCTACTCTTTATTCTTCTTAGGTACAAGGACTGGATTTGCTAGCCAGTCGAGATGATACACTTCCTTTATAAATTTAGCATCTAATAACCTAACTATCTTCTTCTTCTTTATGGTATCCTTGCGGTCTTGTGCAAATCTTCTAAGCCTCTATCGGACAGGGGTAGCCCCAGGAGGCATCCTTAGTTCATGCTCAATCTTGTCCCTAGGAACTCTCGGCATGTTAGATGGCTTCCATGCAAAGATGTCCCTATTTTCCTAGAGGAAAAGAGTGAGCGCGAGTTCCTATTTCTCGTCGAGGTTGGCCCCTGCATAAGTGACCTTAGCAGGGTCTTCTAGATCGAGCGTGTTCTCCTTGGTCTAGACATTGTTGTTGGTCATAATTACGCACCCACTTATATACTGCAAGAGGATGGTATACAGTTGTAGCTCTTTTTCCCTCAGAGTATTCCATGGTTATCGAATCCACAAGGAACGAGCGAAACAATTACTATTAAAGGGTTACTAACAAATTGCAATGAGTTGGTTGGTGTGAATGATGACGGTGAGAGAATGGAGGGTGAATGTTATTGAAGAGGTAACATGATAATGAAGGATGCTTTCCTTAGGATTGGTTCACTAGCGTGCAACCTTATTCTTATCAACTCGAGTGATGACTCTAATATTCTACAAGATATGGTGGTTTCGTTCACCCCGGCTGTCAGTACAGATGCTATTATCTCCCCACTGGTTTCTTGCACTATGTAATGGGCAAGAGTGTATTGGTCGATACACTATTGAAAAGGATAGATAGATGTGCAATTAAGTTCATCACATAGAATAAATTCATCAAGAGAGTATCAATAAGTATGAGAGTTACATGACCAGATCCCCGCACCGGAGAAGAGAATATGAGACTACTCACTCATCCTTTCGCTAGACATAGTAGAGGGATGAGAAATAGCGATGGAATACGCACGAGTCGATTGGCGCAACCGTCGCGCCGATCGGTGCGACCTCCCTTCTGGTGGATCTCGTTGGTGTTGACCAACCTTCGCCGCCAATATCCTGGAACCCTAGTTCTGATAGCTGATTCTCGCGATTGTCGTCCCCCTTTGGCTCTTGATAATTATCTTCCTTTTATACCCGATGGGATTAGGTCAACTTCCACCGACTCTAACTCATACTGGGCTGGGCCTTCATCTTTCTCGCCCCCTGTCATGCTTTTGTCATCTTTTCCTTCCGCGCCGATCGACGCGGCTCCTCATATGGCCTATCTTCATTACTTTTTAGTTCTTTATCCATAATTGCCTTGTTTTACACTTGTTTCCTGCAATTACATCCAAAATAGAACAACTACAAATATATGCAAATATGGGGTTAATTGTTAGTCCAAACCACCAAATTAAGATGCAAAAGATCCATTTTTGGTAAATAAAATAGGCATCTAGAAACCACCAACAGTCGTCAGTCTAGATCTTGTCCTTGGTAGGCTTCTTCACGGGGACCGCCCAATTGGTCTGCTCCTTGGCGCCAACTGCCTTCTGGATCTCCTGCCAGTCAGACAGCATCAACTACTTATTGGCCATCTCACAACTCTCTACATCGCAATCAAAAGAGTTCCAAAGATAAGAGTGGAGGGAGATTATTCCATTGGGGCCTGGCATCTTGAGGTTATGATATGGATAGTGCAGAATGGCCACGAATTTAGCCATTGCCGGTCGACCGATGATAGCATGATATGCTGAATCAAAATCGGCCACCTGGAAGAGAATGCGCTCGGTCCTAAAATTTTCACGGGTCCCAAAACTGACAGGTAGACTGATCTACCCAATGGGAACTGAAGTCTTTCCTGGCACAATCCCGTGGAAGGGTGATGAACTCGGCTAGAGGTCATTGACTAACAGACCGAGCTCTAAGAGAGTCTTGGTGAAAATCAAGTCTAGACTACTCCCTACATCGATGAGTACTTTGTTGAACTTAACTTCCTTCACCGTAGCAGCAAGCACCAGCGGATATCGACCTAGCTTTGGCAAGTGTTTGGGGTGATCCGACTGATCAAAAGTAATTGGTATTTCAGACCACCTCATGAATTGAGGTGCAGCCGATTCTACATAATTAATCTCTCGTAGCTCTAGCTTTTGCTTGCGCTTGGACACGTAGGCATCCGGGCCTCCGAAGATGAAGTTAACTTCCTTTTGGGGCTCCTGGAATTCTCCTGCTTCATCCTTGTCGCCATCGTCCTTAGCTTTGTCTTTGCCGTTGCGCCTTGGTGGATCCTTGGCTACCTTGAGCGCAGCAGTCATGAAGCCCTTCAGTCGGTAGCAATCTTTGGCTTTGTGGTTCCCTTTAGGATGCCAGAGGCACGGGCCACTCAGCAAGTCATCCATGGTTGGTTTGTTCATCCGAGGATTCTTCTGAAATCGGTCTACCATAGCAACCATGTTGTCAGACTTCCTCTTCTTATCCTTCTTGGAGGACTCTGGCTTGTCCGACCGCTTCTCCATGCCTTTTCCTCGAATGTCGTCTAACACCAATTCGCCCAACGCAAACTTATCAACGATCTCAAAGCACTCCCGAGCGGTCAACTTGAGGTCATGATTCCGTCGACCGATTTCCCGGACCAAATCATCACTACGGATGCCTCCTTGGAAGGCAGCAATGATCTGCTGGTCTGAGATGTTGGGGATCTCGGTCTTCTTAGGACAGAATTGCTTGATGTAGTCGCGAAGAGGCTCGTCAGACTTTTGCTTGATCCGGGTGAGGTCGAAGTGATTTCCTGGTTGGTTGCAGGTGGCTTGGAAACTTTCAATAAGCTTCTTGTTGAGGTTTCCCCAAGAGGTGACTGACTCCTCCAGAAGAGATGTAAGCCATATCTGAATGACTGGATCAAGGCAGACCGACAAGTAGTTTGCATTACATAGTTATCACCTTCGGCTGACCGAATCACCGTGCTGTAGAGTTGAAGCCACTCTCGAGAATTGGTCTGACTATCATACTTTTTGATGGGGACCAGCTTGAACCCCTTTGGCCATCGGGCTATGCGAAGCCTTGGTATGTAAGCCTTGGTGCCATCAATTTCTTCATCATTGGGAGTTGGTGACCGCCTATGTCGGTCTAGAGACGGAGTTGGGCGACAGTGGTGTCGTGGACCAACATCATCATCATGGCGACGATGTCGATTGTCATCATCATTGTTATCACGTCGATCCCGATCGTCTCATCAACTTCGGTCATTGCGGTTGTTTCTTGGAGGGGAGTCACGTCAGTCTTCTCGCCTGTAGTCCCGTTGGTCATCTTGTCGGTCGTCCTGTAGGTCATCCCTCCGATCATCAGTTCTCCGATCGCGGCGCTCCTCCTCGTAACGTCGGTTGTCCTGAGCGCATTCTTCGTAGTGAGAGTTGATGGTATCTCGTCCATCATGGATGCTGAGAGAGTTTCTCAGATCTTTACGCCTACGTTGACCATGTGAAGTTGCGTGGCTAGAACTAGTTGCCGACTGTGATGTAGCCTTGGCAGCATCTTGAGCTGTAGCAGCCTTGAGCATAGCCACCGCCTTCTGCATCGCAGGGGTCTGATAGGTTGCATCGGCCATTAAGGTATCGAGCAATGTTTTAGCCCCGATGATGTTATTCTGAGGGGTGTCATAGACCTTGACGCCATCCAGTTCAATGTCTGGCCCAAGATCCAGTCGGCGCGCGTGGCATGATCCGCGCGACCCTCTCGGTCGATGACAGTGTCCAGCCGATAGGTCGTTGTCTGGAGGATTATCCTCCTGTTGACCTTCTTTTGCTAGTTCTTCTATGTGGCCATCTTCTTCATGGCCGTCTTCTGGGTCATCCTCCTCCTCATCATCCCCTGAAGGATTTTCTTCTATATCAACCATGTTGACAGTAAGGGGGTATGAGTAAGCTAACCTGACCGAGTCCTCATCAAAGGATCGGATCGACTTTGAGTTGTTCCCTGAGGATGGATCTGCTTCATCGAATCTGAGTGGGACCAACATGGGGATCAGATCTGATGAGTTCGGTGATCGCTCCATAGAGACAGCTGCAGCCGAGTCGGATAGGTGGTTTTCCAGACCTAAGACTCCGTTGTTGCTGACCGCGAAGTTGAGCGATCCGAATGAGATCTTGAAGTCCAGTAAGTACTGGATGATGGGAATTTTGGCCAGTAGTCGATGGAGAATCCCAGCGAGCCTTGTCCCCTTCCTGGCGCGCCAACTGTCGAGACTTGATCTCAGTAGTAAATATATAGGGCTACGTCGAGACAAAGAACTATGATGGTATGCACAAGACACCGAGTTATACAGGTTCAGGCCCTCTCGATGAGAGTAAAAATTGTATTTTGTGGATTGTATTGCTTGTAATGTTGTGTCCTCGATGAGGGGGTCCCTGTCGCCTTATATATCCAGTCAGCAGGGGGTACATGATGAGTCCTACTCGTAATGTACATGGATTTACATAGAAAGTCTATCTCTAATTGCCTTGTGCTCCAAGCCGACTCGGTCGGTTTCCTTATTGATGAAGTATCCGGTCAGCTACCGACTTAGGCATATCTATGGATACCCGTAAGGCATGTATCCCACAGAGGTGGTTCGACCATCGCCTCAACGCGACAGCTCCTGGTGGCTTCTTGATGGCGGTTGCATGATGGTTCCTTCGTGGTTACTCTTCCTCAACCGCCTTAGGTCCAATATAAATAGATGGGTCACTCTCCCACTCCAAACACACACTCACATTTTTATTCATTCTCTCCCTCACTTAGTCTCTCAAGTCTTAGTGGTGTTTAGTTAGTGAGAGCCCTGCTCGAGTCTCCAAAGTCATTTGGAATATTGGTATGGCTCTAGTACTATTTCCTTTATTTATATTTATAACTTTATTCTATTCAATTTATATTGTTCTTCCATATAGTTGTGCTTATGATATGTTTGCCTTGTTTGGTTATATATCATATTCATGTCATAGAACCTTAGTATGCCTTTATAATAGTATTGACTTGCTACCTTATTCTACCTAGACTATAGTCTTATCTTTATTTGTTAGTAAACATATCGTATAGTTATAATACCTTAGCATGGGTTCAAAGTCTCATAGATCGTTAATGGATAGTTATATCTATTATACACATATCTAGAACATTTAGTTTAAATGACAACTTAAGCTAAGTAGTAACATAATAACTTAAGCATGGTGCTTGGGTTAGAATTTACCTTTGATCGTCGCCTTGCCCATGGAAGAGGGGTAGGTTCTAGGAAGTGACAGCCCTAGAATCTCATGTAGTCCTCCATGTCCAGCCGAGAAGTATGCGTTTTAGGTGGAGTTGTCTTGAAGAATGCATTCAGTACATGAATTCGCGAAGTGCTAAGTGTGTTAGGCTAGGCATTGTATTGACTAACATGTTTAAGACTAACTATGCAGCTATGTGTGTAGAATATATTAGATAATATGGTAGAGTCCTTCTAACTAACCCACTAGGCACTAGGATTTATTTGTTTAGAGATGAATACGTGTGTGTGTGTGTGTGCGTGTGTGTGTCCACTATCCACTACCCCTTATCATTATTATCCTTACCCCTGCACAAAGTCATAGGTTATCAGTACCAATCTATATTGTAGCTCTATGTCTTTATTAATACTCTATTCTAACCCTTCCCATGGACGAACTATAAATGACAGCCATTGGAGTAATCCAATGGTGGAATGCTACAACGGTATGATCCGTCCGCTTGCTGATTTATCTGCAACAATGAATTATACCTCAACACTCCTTGTGTTGTTACTAAGTCTAGTAATATTCTTGGTGCGATGTTAGATTTTCTATAATCATATCTGATGTTGTTACCAGGGATAGTAATATTCTTAGTACGACGTTAAGGAGTGTCAACATCCTGTTAGAGAGAGAGAGAGAGAGAGAGAGAGAGAAGTCTCATGTTCTTTGATGAAGGCATGGTCCTTCATCACCATGGGTCCCACCATCCCATGTGTTCCATCGAAGCGCATGGTTTCCTTGTCTTGTTGGCGTGCTTTGTGGACTCTAGCCGAGGCATCGCTCAACTGCGTTCTGTCAGCACTGTTGCTGACATACAAGGCATGGCGTGTACCTGCCCACTCGCTAGGTTTTGTAAAGCGTGAGGAAGGTATCATTGTGCCAACTTTATCTTTTTTCATACGATTTTGATCGTGATTGGGGCAGGTGTGTGCAGCGGTGGGCATAGCATGCACAATAGTTGCACGCCCATTGTGGCATTTAAGGCCTGTCGTATGCAGCTCATTCGTCAATGTTGGCTCACCCGCCTTGCCCGACCCTTGATCGTGCGGGGTGAGCGAGGCAAGAATACATCGAATCCTCCCGAGGGGTTGGGCGTGGCATTGCTACATCTCACCATGTAGTCGTCGTGAGATATTCGTGTGAAGTAGCTTTTCACTACACACCTGGGGATGGCAGTGTAAAATATCCTCTCCCTTTGTCAAGGCAGGATGGGTCCCTAACAGGGGTTGTCAGCATAGTGGTAGGTGTAGGTGGCACTGTATGCACACACTCTCGTGATTATTGCAGGCCTCAGATGCTTGTACTTATCTTATCTTTCTTCATCAAGGCACCAGCACGCTTGACCCCATCCGAGGGGTTCAGATGAAGCAAACGCGAGGTGGAGGCGCTCGATGCCCCTTGTGGGGGTCAGGCACGGTGAAGGCGGGGCTAAGTTGCTTGGTAGTTGTTGATTACATCACCTCAGTGTTGACTTTGTCCATGTGGTCTTGCAAATATTCACCCCCAACATTATCCCCCGGGCCCTCTAACAATTGGTAGGTTGTTCAGGGAGTTTTGTTTTGTCCACCCTGGCTCACTGGAGTATGTTTGCGCGAGAACCATTGATTCGCATCCTATGGTTTATTTTATAATGTTCCAATGTGCGTTTTCTTTGTCACAGGGTGCACGCGATCGCACCGACCAGGTGTAGCCCCTGCGCCAGAGGATGAGCTGTTGACTCACTCCTTGGCTGAGTCTACTGCTATATTTCACCATTTTTCTTAGATATATTAGTTGTTTACTTGATATGTGCAGATAGACAATTATCCTAAGGAGCATAATTGTCATACGGATGAGAACGAATTCTATCTCATTATCCTACTTCATTTGATCTTTGCGATTTTGTTAGTAAAGGGCATCCCAAAGATATAACTAAAGCAAACTATAAGATGGAGCAAGAGATGCAAGATACAATAGACCGGGGCTGGAGTTGGCCGAACCAAGAATGAACTTTTGCAACAATTTATCTTGTGTGCAAATTTATGAGAGAACTTGTTTATGAATGTTTATCTTGTTTACAAAATAATACTTTATGTATGAACTTTTGTATAGAAATGGTGAACTTATGATATGGTGGATTAATTTGTTAAATTTTGTATTTATCATTACGCATTATGAAATTTGTTATGATTTCAAATGCCAATTTAAATTTAAAACCAAGGCATGTGAATCTATTGGTGTCACATGGTAATTTAATTCAGAAAAACAGCAATATCAGATAGGATGATGGCATTCCATCGCTATTGTTGTGTCTTACTACAATATTGGACTAGATGATACCCCGCGTGTTGCTGCGGGAAATTTTAAAATATTGTCAAAGACATTGTAGTTATAACAGTATTAATGAAATTTAAGCATATATATAAAACAACTAAGTATGAGTAGGAAATAAGACTGGTTACTTCATGATAGTGATTATTTTAGTACACAATTGCATAAGTTAAATGACAGATTAGTAAATGCCCGTGTTTTGATCTACAAATGAAGGTCAATTGGTGAAGCTATATGGTTGTCAATCACCAGCAATTTGCAATATCATTACCCTAAGATTCCATTGAAAAGTTTGTTTTGTAAAATCCTCAAGCCCTGCTATTGCAATTCATGTATCTAATGATAATTCAGTCTCCTTGGGACAACTTACGAAGAAGCAATGAAGAGAGAGCACCATATAATGTAGGTATTTCAATGTGGTAAATAATTGTCCATGTTATCAGAAGAAATTAAGTACAAAATGCACACATGTACATAAGATTAATGATATGATTAGAAGACTTAAAGGATCAGAAAGGGTTCTTAGGATATATGTTTAGGATAATAAGTTGACCCATGGCAAGTTGCACATTGAGGAAGAATGTTTACGGAGTACCTGTATAATTAGAGAAGAACCAAAGTATGAAGGCAAAACATGATGTAGTATGTAGTGTGTAAATAATTGTTCTCATGACTCACAATAAAGACGGAAAACATAGGTCCTTAATACACAATAATGGTGCCTTGGGAGTTGGGATGATTAAGGATTTTAATTGGACATGGTAATAGCAGTTTGTATTATTATTGCAGTTATTATTATAAAGAGGTGTATGTGTGGAACATACGTAACCGGGATACCTAACCACTCGGCTACATGGCCGGGTGGGCCGGGGGGCTCGGTTATGAAGTATTGAAGAATGCGGCTTAGAAGATATTTGTTTTGAGTAAGCAGCAAGCTAGGTTAGCAGATATGATGGATAGATAGGATCTGTTGTAACCGAATAATAGATTACCATGTAAACCACTACCCTTCGGATATATAAGGAGGGCAGGGGGTCTTCGGTAAGGCAGATAACTCGTATTGGAACTCTAGTTTCAGTGCGAAACCTAGCAATACAGAAACACCAAAATAGGACGTAGGGTTGTTATCCTCCGGGAGGCCCGAACCTGTATAAACCCAGTGTCCTGTGTCCATCGATCTTTCATACTCATACGCATACCTAAATCTATTATCGAGAATATCTCTTGACAGTTGGTGCGCTAGGAAGAGGGAGCATTGAGTCCAACTCCCCTAAAATCGATGGCTTTTGTTGACGTCAAGTTCCGCCCGGGAGACAAGATCTGCTTTGGCACCGTCAACTTCGTGGCTGATCAATGCGGGAGCCTCGTCAAGCAAGATCCGGTGACCCTTTCGGCGAACATCGCGCCTTCAAATCCAAGCGTCAGCAGAGCTTTGACGACCGATCACAAGACTGAAGTGGCCGGCCGGCTCCCACTCGGCCTCAACAACACGACGGCGGTTCTTCAGATGGAAACCCATTCGGGCTCCTTCTCAACGTTGCCCACAACAAACTGATCGGCAACCCTGGCCGACTCGGATCTAACTACGGTCGATCTCCCAATTCCCTACACAGGCGAGTCGGATAAAGATCTCAATTTTTTTCTCGACTCAAGACTAGTGGCGATGATCGGTGTCGATAGTAAGTCAATCTTGGACCTTATCGAAGAACTGAGTGATTCTGAGAGCCACTCTTCAGACTATCGTGAAATCTTCATGGTAGAACCAACTGCCCCAAATACAGGGGCAGACAGAGAAATGTCTACGGCAGCTGCTGCTCAGAGAGTGCCAGTAGATCCAAACCCTCGGGATGGACAGGAAACTGACCTTGAAGACGATGACCCAGACACTGCCACTCCCCCGGGTTGTGAAGAACCTAGACATGGGCGACGTCACCTTAAAACTGGATGGTGAAGATGTCTTCAAAACTCCACAGCACAACATCACGATTGCGGCAGCCCTGCTAAACTCACTAGAGCCCATGCTCCAGGTCAGCCCAGAGTTGACACCACAAGTCAACAAGCTGAAGGCACACATCAAAGCAGCAGCAATACTAGAGATGAACAACACGCGCTCGGCGGCAAGCAAGTCAATACATGCGCCGCTAGTTCGAGGCCTAGCTAGGAAAGAAGGGACCGACAACGTACCAACCGGCAAGCAACCCCGCCGACCGTACCACAGCGGATGCCCATCACAGACTACCATGATCGGCAACCGAATGCCAACCTTCGCAGTGGTATACCGCCGTGTGATGCCCGAGTCCGGTTGGACAGCAGATACGAAGAGCGGGATGACACGGCCCGCCGAGAGTACGAAGACGAACGACGTCGCCGCGGCTTCGTTGACGACCGGTACTACGAGCGCAATGACAGGAGAGAGCCACCCAGAGACGATCGATACTATGATCGACGGAACAAGGGTCGACGCGAGGATAAAACTCGCCAAGAAGCTGGCCATGAGCGGGAACGAACTCCCGCCCTTGAAGACTACGATGACAAGGTCGGCATTTGGGCCTTCAGTCGAGAATTGCGAACTATCAGTTGGCCCGCCGGTTTCAAGCCAATCGGTATCAAGAAGTATGACGGCAAGACAGACCTGAGCGACTGGCTTCACGTCTATGCAACAGTCATTCGGACACATGACAGCGATAGCTTCGTCATGGCCAATTATCTACATGTATGTCTAGCCCTAGCAGCCAAAACTTGGCTCACTAATATGCCTGACAATTCCATCAGTTCTTGGGCAGAGCTGTGCAGACAATTCACCGCCAACTTTCAAGCTACGTTTGACAGGTCGAGGAATCACAGGGAACTCGCCAGGATCAAGCAGCAGGACCAGGAGTCATTGCGAGAGTACATCCAGCGCTTCTATCGAGTGAAGAATACCATCCCTAATATCTCATATGCTCAAGTCATCGCGGCCTTCCAGGACGGACTCCATGACGATGACTTGATCAAGAAGAGCGAAAGACTAGATGCTGCTGGAGGTTTGTCATCCAAGGAGCTATTCACCATGGCTGATAAGTATGGGGCTGGCAACTCGGCTCTTTTCCAAGTTTGCCAGTATAAGGACGAGGCACCACGGAATCATAATCAGTCGGGCCTGTCCAACTACAACAAGGATGGTGACAGGAAGCGCAAGCAAGACCGAATGGTGGCCAGCACGGAGCGCCCCAATTGGATAAGACAGGTCACTTAGGATGACTTCGACAAAATGCTTGACGGTTCTTGTCTGTTGCATGATGGTGTGCACAAGGCCAGAGAATGTTTTAAGTTGAAAAATTTCGTGCATCACGCTTTGAAGGTCTACAAAGACCGCCCCTGGATTCCCAAAGGTGGCAGAAAGGATGGGGATAAGGACAACCAGGATGAGGACAAGGAGGATGAAGGACCGAGAAGGCGACCAGAGGGGGGGTGAATGTGAGCCAATCAAAATTCTCCAAGAGAACTTGGCCTATGTCCCACTTACAACCCAAGCCAACCTCTAAACTGATCACCAAGGCTACCCACACCAACTTGTGATGTGCTAACCCTAGGAGTGATCAATAACAGCAGAACACAGCGGAAACAAGAGTGAACAATAAAGTCTTGAAACAGACGAAGAAACACGCACAAAACACCTTACTGGTCTACCATCAGAAGTGCCGATCACAGCCATCGGCAGTGCCGGTCACACCCATCAGCAGTGCCGGTTGTAGCTGTTGGTCGAGTACAGCCAAGACACAAATCTACTGGAAAAACACATAGAAAACAATTAATGAAGGTAGAAAAACCAAGTCACAAAACATGGAAGAAACACACTAAAAAATTGAGCTGTCGTGACGAAGAATCGGCAGTGCCGATAAGTTTATCGGCAGTGCCGATGGGCGGTGCTGGTCCAGGCGATCGGCAGTGCTGGTCTGGTCATCGACAGTGACCACGAGTACTACTGGTTCTTGCTGGTCCATCGGCACTTGGTGCCACCGGCAGTAGCCATCGGCACTGCCGGTCGGGCCCGACAGGTTTAGAATAGCAACAGCGAACCGCAAAGAAAAATTGCAAAACCCTATCAAACAAACTTCAAAAATCACGAAATTTGAACAAGAAAAATATCATGGTAGGACGTTCCATCTCCAAGTGGAACCACACAAAAAGCTCAAAAATTCATCGCGAATTTGAGGATTTACCAAAAGCACTAGGGTTTGAATGTTCTTGACGAAATCCATGAAATCGAAGGTGCTCTTGCCTAGGATTCAATCAAGGATACATAGAGGAATGTTTAGACATGTCCTAGCACCAAGATCCCTCAAGAAATTCGTACCAAAACCCACTCAAAAATGAGATGAAAAATCTCCACGAAAATAGCTCCGAAAATAGGGAAAAAGAGAAATTCGGGATTTAGGGAGAGAGGAAGATCTTGAGCATGAAAATTAATCTCATATCATGGAAACATGCTTTCAAGATCCCAAGGTACAATGCTAGGAAGCCACCCTCTTCCTCCTACTCTTTGGAAGAGCAAGAGATGTCTCTCACACACCCTCTCCTCTCCTCTAAAACATGAAGTCCTCTTCTAGCATTTTGAATAGAATCCTAACATAAGGCTAATGGAAAGAGAGGCACCTCTTCCACCAGCCTTACCTCCTCTTATATAGGTCTAGGGTCTATTGTCCACATGACAACTCTACCCTCGACCTACATACACACCCACCTACCACCAGGGGCTTAACTATCCATCTTTCTTCTCGTCGCCTGAATGCCATCGAGCCCTTCACAACTTTGTTTGCCCTCGATGCAAGCTCCGCGATGGTGCCACATGCACCTCCAATCGCCACCACTGGTTTTGAGGCCCAAACCGTGAAACCGCCTTGCATGCTTCTCAAAGCGCGACTTCTCGATGTCGATGCATGTCACCTTGTCTCGTGATCCTGACCACCGACAAGTCTCTCCTGGTCCCTGTCCATCGGGCCCCCTTGTCACTTGCACTGGCATCCCGCTCGCCTTGACTTAGTCAACACGCCGTCTTCATCACCACCACGATTTTGAGGCTCAACCTCGAAACCGTCCGTGCTTCTTGCCTCTCCACGTGTACGGTATGGATCACCCTTGACTTCACCCGGCATCCCGATCGTCCAGCTCCAAGTCCCCTACTTGTGCTCGATCCTCTCGCGGTTGACCGCCAAGTCGACTCCAGTGACCTACACATCATGAGACAAGCAAACACATTTCCCAACTCTTGCAACATCACCAATACTTCCACCAACTCCGGTTAGTCATAACCATGACATGGACAAACTCATGCAATCCCCAGAATCCCGTATTTCAACTCAAACACCAAATCCAACCAAGTCAATTTCTCATCACGTATATTACAAACCATGGCACATCTCCACATGGTTTCTCAATCTCCCCTTTGATGAGTACATTGACAACCTCAATTGCACAAAGATTAAAGAGTGAAATGCAAAAATAAACAAGCACATCAAAATGGCTCAAACCCAAAGAAAAGGTGAAAACTAGCCATCTAGCAAAGTAGCGCCACGGCCACTGTCAGAGCTTGCTGAGGAGGAGGGGGAGTGCGCTCGTGGAGGTGCGTCCCCGACCGAGGCACCGCCATCACCCCCTCGAGGGTTGATCTGGAGGTAAGCATTGCCAGATCCGCCCGTGGGACAATAGGAAAGTGCACGGCGGCGGTCAGGAGATGGTGGAGGAGGAGGAGGCGGGCGACTCAGCGGCATGTTGGTGATGATGATGGCGTGTTGGCACCGGGTGCGCTAGATGGACCGCACACAACCCCAACGACGTTGGCTCTTCGTCGTCTTCGCCATGGAGGTGGAGGAGAGGAGGAGATGAAGGAGATCCAGGAGGCGGCCGGTGGCAGAGGAGGACGGGCGGCAGTGGAGGAGAAACCCTAACCCTAAAAGGGGCAGTGCAACCCGCATGGAAGAGATATTGCCGCGCCGCACCGTAACCTTTTTATAGATGGGTGTGGTTGGCAGTAGCGGGCCATGGGCCTTTGTTGCGGACCTGATAAAAACACACCTACGGGATCGAGTTTAGTAGCAGGCACTTCGGTCCATAATTTCGGTCCTATTGTGGCCACTATTATGTTGGTAACCGTAGTTGTGGTTTGGGTACTGTTCTGCGCTTAGTTATGGTGTCTTCAAAGGCCTGTTACCAAGGCAAAAAATTGTTCCGCTACAATAGAACTTAATTGTAGTCACACAGCAAAGGACGAGAAGAAAATGAAAATAAAAATATATTTCAAACTTCTGGTAGCCATATTTGTGATGAAAATGAAGAAAAACATATATAACTTCACACAAGGGGTAAGAAATTAAATAAGTGAGGACAAGGTACAATCCAGCCATACACTATGGCCCTTCGTGTGTACTCTGAAAAATGAAAAGGTTTCATTAGCATCTGCCACACAATCCACGATTTGGCTTTAGGTGCCTTAAGACTTTGAGATAATTCCCTATTTGGCCTAAAAAAAGATGATGCTCCCTCTCTTGGCCCTTTTTAAATTGAAGTTCCCTATTAGGACCAAAGCCATTTTTTGTTTCCCTCCATGGCCCTTCCCTCAATTTTGAGACTTAATAGTGTTAAGTAGTGAGTAGACATTTTACCCCTTATATTAAATAAACTTGCATTTTTTTTATTTTTTCGAAAAATAAATAATTCTTAATAGTAAAAAAAAAGTAACATCAAAGCATATTGATGTATTTCAGAGGTGGTATTAAGTACTAGCCCGTGCAATTGCACGGGCAATGTAATCTAGTTACTTATAATGAGCCATTGAGAAACCATGTGGAGGTGTGACATGGTTTGCAATATGTGTGATGAGTAATTGACTTGAGCGGATTTGGTGTTTGAGTTGAAATGCGGGATTCTGGGGATTGCATGAGTTTGTGCATGTCATGGTTATGACTAACCGGAGTTGGTGGAAGTATTGGTGATGTTGTAGGAGTTGGGAAATGTGTTTGCTTGTCTCATGATGTGTAGGTCACTGGAGTCAACTTGGCGGTCAATGGCGAGAAGATCGGGCACAAGTAGGGGACTTAGGGCCGGACGATCGGGATGCCGGGTGAAGTCAAGGGTGATCCATACCGTACACGTAGAGAGGCAAGAAGCACGGACGGTTTCGCGGTTGAGCCTCAAAACCGTGGTGGTGTTGAAGACGGCGTATTGACCAAGTCAAGGCAAGCGGGATGCCGGTGCAAGTGACAAGGGGGCCCGATGGACAGGAACCAGGAGAGACTTGTCGGTGGTTAGGATTGCGGGATAAGGTGACATGCATCGACATCGAGAAGTCGCACTTTGAGAAGCATGCAAGGCGGTTTCCCGGTTTGGGCCTCAAAACCGGTGGCGGCGATTGGAGGTGCACGTGGCACCATCGCGGAGCTTGCGTCGAGGGTAAGCAAAGTTGTGAAGGGCTCGATGGCATTCGGGTGACGAGGAAAAAGATGGACGGTTATGCCCCCGGTGGTAGGTGGGTGTGTTATGTAGGTCGAGGGTAGAGTTGTCATGTGGACAATAGACCCTAGGCTTATATAAGAGGAGGTAGGGCCGGTGGAAGAGGTGCCTCTCTTTCCATTAGCCTTGTGTTAGGATTCTATTCAAAGTGCTAGGAGAGGACTTCATGTTTTAGAGGTTAAGAGAGGGTGTGTGAGAGACATCTCTTGCTCTTCCAAAGAGTGGGAGGAAGAGGGTGGCCTCCTAGCCTTGTACCTTGAGATCTTGTAAGCATGTTTCCATGATATGAGATTTATTTTCGTGCTCAAGATCTTCCTCTCTCCCTAAATCTCGAATTTCTCTTTTTCCCTATTTTTGGAGCTATTTTTGTGGAGATTTTCGATCTCGTTTTTGAGTGGGTTTTGGTACGAATTTCTTGAGGGATCTTGGTGCTAGGACATGCCTAAAACGTTCCTCTATGGATCCTTGATTGAATCATAGGCAAGAGCACCTTCGATTTAGTGGATTTAATGAGTGCTACTACCACCATAGCTGCAGTTTACCAGGAGATCAAATGGTGTACGACAGTAAAGAACAGCACACGGAGAAAATTGCACAAAATAAAATGACATGACTGCAAAGGGTTATGCAGAAAAAAATACATTGTTGTGGTGCGGGTCATGCAGGCACCACGACGACATGGCCACATATGGCATTGGCGCGGACACGAGCAAAGATGGTACAACAATGGATGGTGCATGTTGCCACAAACGTGGGCGTAGGCGGAACAACCACAAGCGATGTCAGCATGGACGCGGGCACGTATGAGACTCCTCCAACGCTTGCATGTGACTGGAATTACTAGCATCGGCGATTGTGGCGACAGGTGCCCTCCTCGATCCATGTGAGGGATTGGATCTTTGATCCTCTCCTCCATGATTAGTGCCCTCGTTTCCCTTGTCTATTCCCGCCACCCTAGATCAACACTCTCTTTCCATTGTTTGCTCTGGAAGGAGACCAAGAGATCGTGGAGGAAGGAGGGGGTCATGGAGGAAGTTCTCAGTTGAAATGTTTTTCCGTGGGTTTTCTACAATGTGTGGAGGGGATCCGATGGCCACTGGCATCCATTTGCATCTTGGCACTGAAAGTTGGTTTTGCACTAAAATTTTCCCTTGATAAACATTCTTGAACCATCAGACGTTGTTGGTGTCCCTAAAACAATTCTTGAATTAAATTAAAAATATCATATGGGCCCTCAACCTGCACTGCTTCCTGAGCGTTGTTGCATGGTTCAGAGGAAGGCGGCCATCAACACACAGCACTGAGTGGACCACCGCGCTAATGGAACCAGCAACCACGGCTGATTTTCTCCACTAACGAGTCACGCGAGGAGGGCTATATTGCAGCTGATCCAGTGAACTATCAACCACCAAGAATAGCTTCTAAAACAGACACGGTAAGTGATTTTGCTTGGAAGCACAAGCTGAAGTGTCCCCTCGCGTCAGGACGGTTTTCCTTCTCTCACTTCATTCCACCCAATCCATGATCAATTAACCAAACATATCATCATTTGTTTTATCTAAGCAGTTTGCTTTTTTACAAGATGGATTTTCTTGCAAGTTGGCGGCACCACTAGAGGAAGGGAGGTGCTTCACACTGGCAGCAAGAGGGGTGCTGCACAGGACAGGGCATAGGCTAGCGATGCGTGCCCACGTTTGGTTGGCGGCAGCCACGGCATAGGAGGATGGGCGGTCTCATGTAGTGCAAAATAGATCATTTTAAGTTTCTTAGCATTATTTGTGCATGATCCACTATTTTCTCCCCCTTTGGCAATGAACTCATCAAAGAGGTAAAAGAACAAGTAAACATGCAGTGCATGAAAATGCAAACCTAAGGAGCTTCAACAATTATGCAAACAAGCATTTAACCCTTCTAATCATAAGCATAGAGCTATGAAGTGTAAAATCAATGGCACACAACCATACAAAGATAAAAAATAGATAGCAAGGCATAAACACCAAGAGCTATACAAGCTAAGCAGAAAGATTGACTAGCTTAGATAGAATCAAATTTGCTTATCATGAACAAAACTGCCACCACATGTGTAAGTACTCCCATCCAAGGCAAAACAAGCACCAAGTGAATCATAAGAATCTAGCCAGTTTCAATCTCAACAAGAGCAACAAGCATTCGGAGAAAATGAGCTCTACAAACGCTCACAAATGTAACAAAGACTCAGTTGATCAAGTAATTATTGTTTATCCTCATGTGTTCTCTTATCCATGCGGAAGGTCGCACGACTGAGTACGGCAAACACCCCGAGGATTCAAGTCACAGTGTTTGGATTTAGCATTTGAGAATTATTCTTGATCAAAGCACTTAGCAGATTATTCAAGTTTATGCACAAGACAAAAGAGCATGCCTTTGCGGAAAAAGGAACACACGTTCCCACAATGTTACATCATGAGCTAAACATTTGCAAAGCCTTCCATTTCGCAAACACAAGGTACCAAAGCCAAGACATCCTGTAGACTAGCCTCAATGCAAGTTTCAACAAGGATAAAAGCAATTATACACATGGTGAGCAAGTTTTAGCAAGATTAGATCATAAGGTTCACAAGAAGCTCAATTTACCTTTAAGATTAGCAAGTTGCTCACATGAGTTTATAACAGGCCATCTAGAAAATCTAAGCATGAGAGATTACCATCACATCCACACAACTCAGCTCAAACTCAATCATAGCAAAGAGAAATGCAAGGAAGCATAAGAATCAAAGCTCATCTACCAATGCATATATTACATATGAGATGCAATGCAAAAATGTTAAGATACATATATACAAGAGAAAACCAACTCCCCCTCAAATGATGCCATAGGGATGACAAACACCAAGTTCCCCCCGAAGAAAAGCATGTCTTGAAGCATCTAGGGGCTTAGTGAGGATATCGGCTAGTTGGTTTTTGGTATCAATGTATTTGAGCTCAACATCCCCCTTTTCAACATTGTCTCTCAGGAAGTGGAATCACACATTGATGTGTTTGACCTTACCATGTTGGATTAGGTTTTTGGCTAAACATATGGCACTGGAACTATCACACATGAGTGGAACACCCTTAAAAGTTAACCCATAGTCCCTCATGGTAGACACAATCCATAGGATTTGTGAGCATCAGCTAGCAGCAGCAACATACTCAGCCTCTGTAGTGGATTGGGCAACACTCGACTGCTTATGAGAAGACCAACAGATCAAAGAGGTACCCAAGAAATGGCAAGTACCAGAAGTGCTCTTCCTATCAATTCTACACCCAACAAAGTCCGTATCTGAATACCCAATGAGATCAAGAGATGAAGATGCAGAGTACCAAAGACCAAACTCAAGACTGTATTTGAGATACCTGAAGATGCGCTTGACAGCCTTGCGATGAGTCACCCTTGGGACAGCTTGAAAGCGAGCACAAAGACACACCGCAAAGTGTATATTGGGTCTTGTCGCCATCAGGTACAAGAGGGAGCCAATCATGCTCCTGTACTCCCTTTGGTCCACCGCTTCACAGTCTTCATCAGGGTCAAGAGCCGTTGTAGTGGACATTGGTGTAGACAATGGCTTCACATTGACCATGTCGAACTTCTTCAGGAGATCCTTCGTGTACTTGGCTTGATGAATCAAAGAGCCTTGCTTGCACTTCCTGATTTGAAGCCCAAGAAAGAAGGTGAGCTTGCCCATCATCGACATCTGAAATTCACTTTCCATGGCTTCCTGAAATCTGGACACAAGAACATGAGAGGAACCACCAAAGATGATATCATCCACGTAAATCTGAACCATTAGAAAGTCATTGCCATGCTTTAGAGTGAACAAGGTTTTAGCAACACACCCCATGACATACCCGCGCTCTAGCAAGAAGGTCTTAAGCCTAGCATACCATGCCCTAGGTGCTTGCTTTAGCCCGTACAAAGCCTTCTGAAGCTTGTACACACGGTTTGGGTATTTGTGGTGCTCAAAGCCAGGGGGTTGCCTCACATAAACTTCTTCCTCTATGGAACCATTTAGGAAAGCACTCTTGACATCCATTTGATAAAGTCTAATGCCCTTAGAGGCAGCAAATGCAAGCAAGATCCTAATGGCTTCTATGCGAGCAACAGGAGCAAAAGTTTCACCATAGTCTAAGCCCTCCACTTGGCTAAAACCCTGAGCAACTATCCTAGCCTTGTTTCTCACAACCTCACCATCCTCCCCATGTTTATTTTTGAACACCCACTTGGTTCCTATGACATTGACATTTTTGGGAGGCTCTACAAGGGTCCAGACTTTGTTTCTCTCAAAGTTTTCCAACTCCTCATGCATGGTATTAACCCAATGTTCATCAGATAGTGTGTGTCCAACATTTTGGGGTTCAAAGGTTGCAACAAAGAGAGAATTGGTAAAGCAAGCAAGATGTGTAGACCTTGAGCTTGTAGTCCTCTCATAGAGATTACCAATCATTTGTTGAGGTGGATGTTGACGCTGAATGTGGTTGGGGGCCCCTCTCTCAGAGTGTACCTCCCCCTCAACCATAGCTAGAGCTCGCTCGACAGCCGCTAAAATCGATGTAGAAGCTTCTGGACCCTCTGCTGGAGTAGTGGTAGCAGTAGGAACAAGCTCAGATGAGAGATGAAGTGAATCATTGTCATCATCATCAAAGCCCTGTAGGTCCTCTTCTACAAAAATGCTTTCCTTCAACTCCTTATCACCTGTAGATTCAATCATATTCCTTGTACAAGAGTTTGATTCATCAAAGGTTACATCACAGGATTCTACGATGGTGTTAGTGTCCAAATTGAAAACTCTGTAGGAATGACCATGAAGAGAGTAACTAAGAAAGATGCCATCGAAAGATCTCGACTCAAACTTACCAAGATTGCCACGCTTGAGAATAAAGCACTTGCAACCAAAGGCACGCAAATGAGAAACTAAGGGCTTTCTCCCAAAACGTAGCTCATAAGAAGTCACATTAAGAATTGAGCGTAAGAAAATCCGATTGGAAACATAACAAGCAGTGCTAATGGCCTCAACCCAGAACCGCCTCAGAGTCCTATGCTCATCGAGCATCGTCCGGACCATCTCCACAAGGTTCTGTTATTTCTTTCAACCACACCATTTTGCTGGGGAACACGAGGTGCTAAAAACTGATGCTCAATACCATGCTCAAGACAGAAGGCATCAAAGGAGGAATTCTTAACCTCGGTGCCATTGTCACTGTGGATTGCTCATAATGCACCAGGAAGTTCCTTGAACAACCTCAAAGCTAAGCTCCGAAAGTGATGAAACACTTTATCCTTGCTCTCAAGAAAGTAAACCCAAGAGTAGCAAGAGTAGTCATCAACAATCACAGGAACATACCACTTCCCACCCGCCAAACGAACCTGAGAAGGACCAACAGTGTCCATGTGAAGCAACTCTCCAGGACGTTCAGTCATCTCCAAATTGATTGGTGGATGAGAAGCGGCAACCATTTTCCCATGACGACAAGGAGAACAAACCAAATCCTTATCAAATTTGAGCTTAGGCAATCCTCGGATCAAACATAGGCCACTCAAGCGACATAACAAGTCAAAGCTCATGTGACCCAGTCTCCTATGCCATTTCCAGAGCTCAGAAGAAGATTGAGCAAATAAGCACTTCTGAGAACCAGGAGAACCAGCAAAATTAGCCTGAAAAACTCTGCCAATGTGAGAAATCCCATAAACCAAGGAACCACTCGAATCAAGAACACAAGAAGCATTTGACTTAAAGCGCACTTCCAAACCAACATCAAGAAGCTGAGAAACAGAGAGGAGATTGTACTTGAGATACTCAACCAAACCAACATCCTTGAGAGTGAATTTTTCATTTACCTTTACCATGCCTCTTGCCTTCACTCTCCCTCTCTTGTCATCTCCAAAGGTCACATACTCCCTGCGCTTCAAGGGAGTGAGGCTAGAGAACCACTTTGCATCTCCGGTCATGTGGCATGAACACCCGGAGTCCATCAACCATTTGTTCTCCAGGCCTCCACCTGCTGCCTACAAAGTCCAAAAGGAAAATTCGATGGCTCATTGCTGGGGTTAGTCAAAAAACATTTGGGAATCCAGCACTTAACCATACGACCGGTAGTAGTCATCACAGTTCTTTGCATATTATCATTCGAACGCATGGGACAAGAACCACGATGGGGAAAATGTGGCCTGTCAAAGCGTCTCGACTCAAACCTTGGGTTGTGAGGATAGAAATCATCTGTGAGAAAACCAAATTCACGCGAGTGACGCTCACCACGATGAGGAAAACGTGGGGCGCCAAAGCGCTGCTACACAAAGACTCTATTTCGTGAATCAAAGCTATATGGGGGATGACCCTGTCCACGATAGGCATAAGAAAAAGAGCGATGCTGATAGTCAACAAAATCATCATAAAAAACATCCCTAGTCAACTCAGCTTGCTTCCTCTCAATCCTCTTACGCCTATAACAGAACTCACCCAAGTGGCCCTTGCGACCATAAAACATGCAAATGTAGACACCCTTAGGATTAATCTTGGCTTGCATGGCAGGCTTGGGTTTTGGTTTCTCTGTTTGCTTTGGGTTGAAGGAGGGTTTTGGATTGGGTGGATAGTATGTGTCAGTGGGTTTGATGGTGTTTTCCTCATCCTTGTAGCTGGAGCTAGGTACAAATTTACCTACATTCTCACTCTCCTTGTCACACCTCTCAAATCCCAAGCCCAAGTTATAGGTTGACCTAGAAGCACTCTCCTTCACTCTTGCTAAATCACTCTCAATCTTTTCCTCACTCACTAGGGTTCTCTGAAGCCTAGAAATAAGATAGTCGTTTTCCTAAACTAGGACTTTGTTTTCCTCCCTAGAGATTACTAGCTTGTCCTTGAGGGTGACACACACTTCAAACGGAGGTGGAAGAACTTTCGAGCGAGTCTCATGAAGCAACTTGGACTCAAGCTCTTTGACTTTGAGAGACTGAGCTTCCAACTCATCTGTGAGCTTGGAGCACTTCTGACATGCACCCAAAAGAGTTGGTCTAGCTTTGAACTCATCAAGCTCCTTGAGGGCACTTTCAAGCTGACTGGCAACTTGAGCATGCACTCTCTCCCTCTGTGCAAGATCACTCATCATAACTTGACAAGACTCACACTCAACAACAATGTCCTCACAAGCAAGCTTATACCTAAGCGAATCAATTTCAAAATCAGCACTCTCCAACTTAGACTTAAGCTCTCTACTTTCACGAACAGCACTATGAAGCTTATCATCTTGCATGAGCAGAACATCGTGGAAATGATCAAGTTCAGAAGAGAACTCATCAAGAGTGGGAGGTACCTCGCTTGTGTCGGAGTCGGATCCAGAGTCGGTGTCGTGGTCGTTCTATGCCATGAAGCAAAGCCCGGTAAAGTCATCCTTCCGCTTGGCTCGTGGCTTCTCAACCTCCTCCGAGCTTGTAAGGCTTTCGCTTGATGTGAGGTCGACATCGCTCAAGGCGGCAACGCAGGCGCGTGCAATGGCCTTGGCGAACTTCTTGGAGTTCTTGCCCTTCTTGTAGAAGCAGTTCTTCTTCTGCTTGAAGTCTTCAGTGTTGTAGTCGCGGTACCCAACCTTCTTCTTCTTCTTGGGACAATCAGTAATAAAATGTCCCAGGTCACCACACTCAAAGCAGGTTCTTGAACCACCTCCTCTTCTCTCCTTACGGTTGTTGTAGAACAACCTGAACTTCCTTTTGAGCAAGGACAACTCCTCGTCAGGAATGCACTCCATCTGTTCATCGGAAGCTGCAACAAGAGAAGATAAAGCAAACTCCAAGGAAGACTTATCAAGTGAGGGGTTAGTTCCATAAGAAGCATCACTATGACTAACCTTCTGAGAGCTAGAAAGCAAAGCCATGCTAGAAGCAGGAATAGCAAGATTAGGACGAGATTTCCTAGACAGTTCATGAGATTTCAGCTTGCTATACAGTTTATCACAATTCAAGGTGTTGAAGTCAACAGTTTCTTCTAGAGCAGAAATTTTAACCCCCCAAACATTTTCATCAAGTGAGTACAGTAGTTGCTTATCTCTATCATTGTCATTGTACACAAGGTTACCATAAGCCTTCAAGTTGCACACAATTGCCTCAAACCTACGAAAAGTGTCATCTAGTGACTCGCACGGTTTTTGTGCAAAGGTTTGGTAGTGTCTATTGTAAAAATCCTTACGCATAGACTTGACTTGGTTGGTACCCTTATGGTAAGTGCAGAGCTTAACCCAAATAGCATGAGCAGTGTCAAGGTGTGTAACCCTATCATGTTCACTCCTACCAAGTGCAGAGAGCAGAATATTGACAGCTTTGGAGTTGTTCTCATACCTGACTAACTCACATGTAGATGCAGTGTTCAGGTCTTGTGGTATCGCATACTCCTGCTCAACAATCTCCCAAATTGCACGTCCTTGACTCAGTAGATACGCCTTGGTCCGTGACTTCCAGTAGGGGAAGTCCTCTCCATCGAACATCCACAGCTTAACAGCATGCTTCTCCATGTCGCCTTTGGATCACAAAGCCTGTGAAGGTAAACTAGTGATCAAATCGGCTTTGATACCAATTGAAGGACCGAGAAGAAGACCAGAGGGGGGGGGGTGAATGGGAGCCAATCAAAATTCTCCAAGAGAACTTGGCCTATGTCCCAATTACAACCCAAGCCAACCTCTAAACCGATCACCAAGGCTACACAAACCAACTTGTGATGTGCTAACCCTAGGAGTGATAAAAAATAGTGGAACACAGCGGAAACAAGAGTGAACAACAAAGACTTGAAGCAGACGAAGAAGCACACACAAAACACCTTACTGGTCTACCATCGGAAGTGCCGATCATAGCCAATAGCAGTGCCGGTTGACACCATTGGCAGTGCCCGTCACACCCATCGGCAGTGCCGGTTGTAGCTATTGGTCGAGTACAGCCAAGACACAAATCTACTGGAAAAATAGACAGAAAACAATTAATGAAGGTGGAAAAACCAAGGCACAAAACATGGAAGAAACACACTAAAAAACTGAGCTGTCCTAACGAAGAATCGGCAGTGCCGATCAGTTTATCGGTAGCGCCGATCGGCGGTGCTGGTCCAAGCGATCGGCAGTGCTGGTCTGGTCATCGGCAGTGACCACCAGCACTGCTGGTCCTTGCTGGTCCATTGGCATATGGTGCCACTGGCAGTATCCATCGGCACTGCCGGTCGAGCCCGACAGGTTCATAACAGCAACAGCGAACCGCAAAGAAAAATTGCAAAACCCTATCAAACGAACCCCAAAAATCACAAAATTTGGACTAGAGAAACATCATGGTAGGATGTTCCATCTCCAAGTGGAATCATACAAAAATCTCAATAATTAGTCACGAATTTGAGGATTTACCAAAAGCTCTAGGGTTTGAATGTTCTAGAGGAAATCCATGAAATCGAAGGTGCTCTTGCCTAGGATTCAATCAAGGATCCATAGAGGAATGTTTATGCATGTCCTAGCACCAAGAACCCTCAAGAAATTTGTACCAAAACCCACTCAAAAATGAGATCGAAAATCTCCACGAAAATAGCTCCAAAAATAGGAAAAAAGAGAAATTCGGGATTTAGGGAGAGAGGAAGATCTTGAGCACAAAAATAAATCTCATATCATGGAAACATGCTTACAAGATCCCAAGGTACAATGCTAGGAAGCTACCCTCTTCCTCCTACTCTTTGGAAGAGCAAGAGATGTCTCTCACACACCCTCTCCTCTCCTCTAAAACATGAAGTCCTCTCCTAGCACTTTGAATAGAATCCTAACACAAGGCTAATGGAAAGAGAGGCACCTCTTCCACCAGCCCTACCTCCTCTTATATAGGCCTAGGGTCTATTGTCCACATGACAACTCTACCCTCGACCTACAAAACACACCCACCTACCACCGGGGGCATAACTGTCCATCTTTTTTCTCGTCGCCCGAATGCCATCGAGCCCTTCACAACTTTGCTTGCCCTCGATGCAAGCTCTGCGATGGTGCCACATGCACCTCCAATTGCCGCCACCGGTTTTGAGGCCCAAACTAGGAAACCGCCTTGCACGCTTCTCAAAGCATGACTTCTCGATGTTGATGCGTGTCACCTTGTCTCGTGATCCTAACCACCAATAAGTCTCTCCCGGTCCCTGTCCATTGGCCCCCCTTGTCACTTGCACCGGCATCCCGCTCGCCTTGACTTAGTCAACACACCGTCTTCATCACCACCACGGTTTTGAGGCTCAACCGCGAAACCGTCCGTGCTTCTTGCCTCTCTACGTGTACAGTATGGATCACCCTTGACTTCACCCGGCATCCCGATCGTCCGGCCCCAAGTGTCCTACTTGTGCCCGAACCTCTCGCCATTGACCGCCAAGTCGACTTCAGTGACCTACACATCATGAGACAAGCAAACACATTTCCCAACTCCTGCAACATCACCAATGCTTCCACCAACTCCGGTTAGTCATAACCATGACATGGACAAACTCATGCAATCCCTAGAATCCCGCATTTTAACTCAAACACCAAATCTGCTCAAGTCAATTACTCATCACATATATTGCAAACCGTGGCACATCTCCACATGGTTTCTCAAAGGAATTCCAAGATCCCGAGCGTGAGGTCAACTACATCTGTGGTAGGTCCACAGTAGACTCAAAGCACCAACAGAAGATCCTGTACAGAGAGGTTCACTCAGTCTCACCAGCGATACCTCACTACCTACATTGGTCTGAGGTTCCGATTACTTTTGATCGGTCGGACCATCCAGATCACATCCCTAGACCCGGGAAATACCCGTTAGTACTAACACCGACTGTAAGCTGAGTCTGGTTAAATAGGGTACTTGTGGATGGCGGCAGCAGTTTGAACATCCTCTTCGTGAAGACCTTCAAGGAGCTTGGCATACCTTTGACCAACCTCAAGCCCAGCAGATCGCCGTTTCATTGCGTGATCCCTCGCATGCAGACAGTTCCCCTGGGGCAAATCACTCTGCCAGTGACATTTGGCACTCGGGAGAACTACAGGACGGAGTGCATTACCTTTGAGGTCGCGGATCTGGACTCCACCTATCATGCCATCATAGGACGGCTGGCCATAGCCAAGTTCATGGACATTCCTTATTATCCGTATATGATGATGAAGTTGTCGGGGCCAAACGGAGTCATTTCACTTTGTTCGGATGTTCGAACCTCGTATGACTGTGACAACCGGAGCTGTGAGCTGACAGAAAAGAAGGTGGCGGCAATAGAGCTCGCCGAGCTGAAGGCAGAGATTGCAAGGGCGGAGGAGGCCATGCTCGACTCGCCCCCCAAGAAGATGCTGAAGGCCACGGTGCAGGCAATAAGCCGTGATGTCAAAAAAGATTCATTTAGATGATAATGATGTATCCAATACCACCAACATTGGGTCAATTTAGGTGATAAATTGGAAAGCGTGCTCATCATTTTCCTTCAAAATAATAAATACATATTTGCATGGAAACCCTCTTATATGCTAGGTGTTCCAAGGGAAAAGGCTAAGCACAAACTCCACGTTCACGACAATGCCAAACCTGTGAGGCAGCGACTTAGGCGATTTTCGTAGGACCGAAAGGATGTGATTAGAAAATAAATCGGCTAGTTATTGGTAGCCGGTTTTATCAAAGAAGTTTTTCACCCCATCTGGTTAGCCAACCCGGTCCTGGCGAGGAAAAAGAATAAGGAGTGGTGGATGTGCGTGGATTACACTCGTCTTAACCAAGCCTGCCCTAAAGATCCGTTCACCCTCCCTCGCATAGATCTGGTGGTCGATTCAACGGCTAGATGCGCCTTGTTGTGCTTCTTAGACGCCTATTCGGGGTACCATCAGATTCCCTAAAACGAATCCGACCAACTCAAAACTTTGTTCATTACGCCATTCGGGGCTTTTTGCTACACAACAATGCCCTTCGGGTTGAAGAACGCTGGTGCAACCTACTAGCGAACGATGCAATGGTGCCTGGACAACCAGATCGGGAGAAATGTAGAGGCTTACGTTGATGATGTGGTAGTCAAAAGCTGACTCTCCTCCGACTTGATATCAGACTTGGATGAGACATTCGGTAATCTTCACAAATACAACATGAAGCTAAACCCGAGAAGTGCGTCTTCGGCGTCCCGTCGGGAAAATTACTCGGCTTTCTGGTCTCACATCGAGGGATCGAAGCAAATCCAGAAAAGGTGAATGCCTTATTACGAATGGGACACCCTCATTCACAAAAAGACATTCAGAAGTTAACCGGCTGCATGGTAGCACTCAGCCGGTTCATGTCATGACTCGGCGTCCGAGGATTACCCTTCTTCCGGTTACTCAAGAAGCAAGATTTCATTCATGTGGAATGATGAAGCACAGAAGGCTTTGGAGGAATTTAAGGCCTACATTAGTGGCCCATTAGTGCTAACTCCCCCAGAGCCAAAGGAAACTTTGATGTTGTACATTTCTGCAACCATACATGTGGTCAGCACGGTGCTGGCGGTAGAACGGGTGGAAGATGGCAATTAAAGCTCTTCTATTTCTCCAAGTAAAGCTCTTCGCATGGCAATACCGACAGTATCCGCTTGACATTTTCTTAGTGGGGACAGAATGAAATGACCATAATAAAGACGCTTATTATCTACTCTTGATTCAACACACTTTCACTATAATGTTTGGGTGGATCCTGTTACCTCCCCTCGAACCATAATAGATTAGTATTTATTTGATCATTGAATCATTTATTTCTCTTGAAAGCGGTTTAATTCTTTTACAAACATCTTTTTTTAGGAGGTCGACATCAATTATGCGGCATAGGTGTTACATCGCGTATACAACTTAACCGTACACCACTTTTAGCAATGGCTCGTAATGCGGCGTCTCTTCCGCTACCAGCCCCTTTTACCAAAACTTCTGCTCGTTGTAAACCCACTGTGCGAATAGCATCTACTGCTGTTCTTTGACCGACATAGGGTGATGCTTTTCTTGAGCTTTTGAATCCACAAGTACCTGCCGAGGACCAGAAAACCACTCGACCTTGTGGGTCTGTAACAGTTATAATGGTATTGTTGAAACTGGCTTGAACATGAATAACCTCTTTTGTTATTCTACTTGCACTCTTTCGTAAACTAAAACGAGCATTCCTACGCAAACCAATATGCGCTTTCTTACGTGAACCTATTTTTGGTATAGCTTTTGTCATATTTTATTATCTCATAAATCTGAGTTAGAAATAACAAAAAGAAAAAAAGATACAAAGATATCCGTTTTAAGGTTAAATATATCCTTTACTTTCATTTTTTGATTCGGAATTTGGACATTTCTGTGGGTACTTTTTTTTTTACATTTTAGAAAGGAAAGCTCCTTTTCTGAAAGATTACCCCTGTCTTTGTTTATGCTTCGGATTGGATCAAATGACCCTAATTCTCCCACGCCTACGAATCAGTCAACATTTTGTACAAATTTTACGAACGGAGGCTCTTATTTTCATATTTAGGTATTCCTTTCTTAAACTATGAATCAACTCCCATGCATGTTCACTTAAATTTTAAAATTTGGAATTTATTTCCTAGAAAAAACTAATTCTTTAAATCTTTGGTATCCTTCAAATCTTCAGTATCCTTCGAGTCTTCGATACGCTTCGAATCCTTATGGGGAAGTCTATAAATATGCCCCTTGCTTGAATCATAACGACTTACTTCAATTTTGATCCTATCCGCCATCAGTATTCGTATAGAACTGGATCAAATTTTTCCTGAAATATAGCCCAGGATGATGGTGTCATTCTCTAAACATTCCATTGGGTAGGGCTTCCGTAACTAAACCTTCGAAAGTTACTTTTGTTTCTCTTGTTTTTTTTTCTCTCCTTTTTTTCTTTGTCATATTTTTTTCTCCTATTTTTCTATTTTCATTTTCAAAATAGGAAGTTCGAGATAGAATTCGGGTATTATAGGGAGGTCGTTACCATATATAACATAAGACTTCTCCCCCAATTCTGTTTAGTCGAGCTTCTTGATATGTCATTATACCTTGAGAAGTAGAAAGAATAGCAATTCCCATTCCGCCCAAAACCTTAGGAATTCCTTGATAGTTAGCATAAATTCATAAGCCACGTCGGCTGATACGCTTTAAAAAGGTTCTAGTTGTATATATTCCCTTTCTAGTCCATCTCTTTTGATGTCGCAAAGATGAGACCAAGAAATATCTGTTACTTTCTTGATGTTTCTGAACACTTTCAATAAACACCCTCTCATAGAAGTATTTTAACAATGTTTTCAGTAATATTTGTAGATAGTACTCAAACAGTTCCTTTTTTACTCATGTCTGCGTTTCTTATAGATTTTAGTAAATAAGCAATAGAGTCCTTGCCCATAAGACTCTAATTCTAGGTTCCTCCTAATTTTTAGATAATCAACATGTTTTCCTTTTTCTTTTTATTTAGGATTTTAAAGCATATATGTAAAACACAATCTACTAATTTTTTTCTTTGATCTATATCTCATCTACTAGTATTTATAATACTTCAGGAGCTAATGAAACTAATTTAGTAAAATTCAATTCTCTCAATTCCTCGGCAATCACACCAAAAACTCTAGTTCCTTTTGGATTTCCTTTTTTTATCAATGATAACTGCTGCATTGTCATCATAGCATATTATTATACCGTATTCATATTTGAATTCTTTAATGTACGTACAATTACAGCTCAAATTACTTCTGATCTTTCTAGAGGCATTTGGGGCACTGCATCTTTGATTACAGCAACAATAACATGACCAATACCAGCATATTGCTGATCACCAGCAACTCCTATGACTCGAATACACATCAATTTTCGAGCTCCACTGTTATCCGCTACATTTAAAAGGGTCTGAGGTTGAATCATATTATTTGGATTTCAATTTGTTATTTCACTGCAAAGGAATGAAAGATATATTGTCTCTCTAGAAGGAAAACCTGGGTTTTTTTTATCTTCAATACTCTTTTTTTTTTTGGGGGGGGGGGGGGGTCTATATCTCTAATCTAAGAAATTGGCTTCGTATGGGCATTTTACTGGCAGCTATGGAGATAGCTTCTCTAGCTATAGTTTCAGATACTCCACTCATTTCATAGAGTATTTGACTTGGTTTAACAACAGCTACCCAATATTCGGGGGATCCCTGTCCTGAGCCCATACGTGTTTCTGTGGGTCTTAATGTAACCGGTTTGTCGGGAAATATAGGTACCCATAGTTTTCCACCACGACATGCATATCGTGTCATTGCTCTTCGTTCTGCTTCTATTTGTCTTGCTGTAATCCAAGTGGGTTCTAAGTACTTGAAGAGCATATCTACCAAAACAAATACGATTGCCTCGGCAGGATTTTCCCTTCATTCTTCCTCTATGTTGTCTACAAAATCTAGTTCTTTTGGGGTTATAGTCGATGGTTCTTTTTTAGTTCCATCTCTACTGCAAAACTGGACATGAGAGTTTCTTCTCATCCAGCTCCTCGCGAATGAAATGAGAAAGCGTGCAAATTTCTCTAATTCCATAATATTCAAAAATATTAAGGATAGATACACATCAATATATAATAGAATACATTTTTTATTTTTGCATTTCTTAAAATAGAGAAATATATAGTCAAGAAAGGAGATCTAGAATATACCCAAATTCTATATTTGTAGATACTGTAATCCTCCTTTTTTATAAGGAATATCCTTATTTTTACCCTTATTGAATTATAGTAAAGTATTCTAATCCAATAAAATTTCACAGGCGAATATTTACTCTTTCTTGTCTTATTTGTTAATTTATAACCTTATTAAATCAAATAAAACAATATTTTTGGTTTGTTCCGCCATCCCGCCCAATGAAGTATTAGGATTCTTTTTAATAAAATAAATCCTATGCAGTCATAGGTTTTGTCGTTCCCACAGCTTGTCCTTTAATGGTTAGGTTTGAATCCTGCAATGGAGCTTCCAAACTTAAACTTTCCGAGTTAATTTTCTTAGTTTTATTAACCTGGGCTGCTCTTTGTTATTGCTTAAAATTTTTATTTATTGTTTCACAAAATTATGATTTTAAATTCTCTCTTATTTTATTATTTTATTATATTGATGCTTTATCACATTGCCTTTTATGATGTAATTCATAGACCATACACATTGGAATCTTATATCTTTCTTATTCTTCTTCCTTCTATCTATCATCCCTCCTTTTATCCACATCCCTTTAGTTTTATTTCACTACCTAGAATCCGGTTTCTTTTTTAGAGAAAAAAATGCAGTTGCTACAACTATATGATAGATCCACTCATTTATGATAGATGTATTTATTCACATAGTGACTGTTTCTTTGTTAGGATCTCGACAATACGAAGCAATAGGTTGGTTATTAGTTAATTTTCTATAATTACTAAGTTTTTTCTATTTTTAGTAGGGTTCACTTAATTTCTTTTGAGTTTCCATTTTTGACCCTAAAGAAAAAACTAACGAGTCACACACTAAGCATAGCAATTATATTAAAAGATTTATCAATTTTCATTAAATCTTATAGAAAGAGGTATGATTTATTTGTTTTTCTGGGATTTTGGAAAAATAAGGCTCTTGTCTTTGTTATTCTATCGTCGGCTAGAATGAGAAGACAAGGTTAGTTATTCTTCTTCTACGAATATTGAAATTTTTACACCTAATACTCCATAGATAGATCGAATTGGATAGCAGCAATAATCAATTTTAGCTCGAATTGTTTGGAGGGGAAGTCTACCCTTTTTTATGCATTCGGCACGTGCAATTTCTTTCCCTCCTAGACGGCCCGCAATTTTGATTTTTACTTCCTTTATATCTTCTTTTTTTAGTTAATTCAATGGCTTTTTTTCATTGCCTTTTGCAATGAAACTCTATTTTTTAATTGGAAAGCTATATATTCTACAAGAATGTTAGGTTGTCTATAAGGTTCTTTAACTTTTTCAATAGCAATATTAAGTCTCTGGTTTAGAGAATTCACTTCCTTTTGGATATCTTTCTCTAATTCTTCGATTGCTCCTTTTTTCTTTCATAAATTGGGGAATCCAATATGGATTATAACGTGAATTGTATCAATTTCTTTTTGAATTTCTATATGTGTAATTACTTCGGAACTTGAGTCTGATTCTATTTTTCTATTCGAGCTTTTTTTCCTATTCTTTTGTATATGGTTCTTGATACAATTCCGTATTTTTTTTATCTTCTTGTAGACCTTCAGAATAATTTTTTGGTTGTGCAAACCAAAAGGAATGGTGATATTGGGTTGTGCCAAGTCTGAAACCGAGTGGATTTTTTTTTGTCCCATATTTTTCTATTCTATTTTTTTTTCTTTATTGGGAGTCGAACTCTTAGGTTGATCTAAAAGTTATTTAGATTTCTTTACTATATTTAGTACAATTGTTATATTACACATGATTTTTTTTTATAGGATAACCACGCCCTCGAGCCCGAGGTCTGAATTTTTTCATAATAGTACTCCTGCTTACTTCGGTATTTGTTATGAATAAATTAGCTTTGTCGAAATCCCTATAATGAGCAGCATTTGCTGCTGCCAAATAAACCAACTTTAAGATGGGATAAGATGCTCGATAAGGCATGAGGTTCAGTATCATAACGGTTTCCTCATAGTAACGCCAGCGAATTTCATCAAGAACTCTTTGTGCTTTAAAAACAGACATATGTATGCATTTTTGTGCTTTGAAAACTCGTTCCAACTTAAGTAGACGATCAGTTGGAACTTTTCTTGCCAGTTCCCGTAGCCCGTTCTTCTTCTACTTTATCCTAGGGATATACTTTACCAATTTGAAACTTGTCATAAATAAGGTTATTCCCCGCCTACCTTTACTTTATTTGAATTTCATTGTTTATTCTGAATCTTTCTATTCTTAATTCAGTTAACGATGAGATTTAGTATCCTTTCTTGCACTTTCATAACTCGTGAAATGCCGAGTAGGCACGAATTCCCCCAATTTGCGACCTACCATAGGATTTGTTATGTAAATAGGTATATGTTCCTTTCCATTATGAATCGCGATTGTATGGCCAACCATTGCGGGTAAAATGCTAGATGCCCAGGACCATGTTACTATTGTTTCTTTCTCCTCCTTCATATTGATCTTTTTTATTTTTTTTCAATAAATGATGAGCTACAAAAGGATTCGTTTTTTTTCGTGTCACAGCTGATTACTCCCTTTTTTCATTCTAAAGAGTGCCATCCTCTGTCCACTATCTCGATCGAGGTATGGAGGTCAGAATAAATAGAATAATGATGAGTGGAAAAAAGAGAAAATCCTTTAGCTGGATAAGGGGCAGATGTAGCCAAGTGGATCAAGGCAGTGGATTGTGAATCCACCATGCGCGGGTTCAATTCCCATCGTTCGCCCATCGCATTTTTGCAATGCAAGTTTCCATATTCCTAGTTACGTATTTACTTACGGCGACGAAGAATAAAACTATCACTATATTTTTTCCTTTTCCTAGTTCTTCTTCCAAGTGCAGGATAATCCCAAGGGGTTGTGTGTTTTTTTCTACCAATGGGGGCTTTCCCTTCACCGCCCCCATGGGGGTGGTCCACAGGGTTCATAACTACTCCTCTTACTACAGGGCGTTTACCTAGCCAACACTTAGATCTGGCTCTACCCACACTTTTTTGGTTCACCCCAACTTTACCCACTTGTCCGATTGTTGCTAAGTAGTTTTGGGATACCAAACGGACCTCCCCAGATGGTAATCTTAAAGTGGCCAATTTACCCTCTTTTGCAATCAGTTTTGCTACAGCACCTGCTGCTCTAGCTAATTGCCCACTCCTTCCATGTGTGATTTCTATGTTATGTATGGCCGTGCCTAAGGGCATATCGGTTGAATTAGATTCTTCTTTTTTCTCAAAAAACCCCTTCCCAAACTGTACAAGCTTCTTCCAAAGCATACGGCTTTCTAGATGAATATGACGATCTCTAGACAGATTGATCTTATATGAATTGTATGATGAAGTACCACCTGAGAGGATATATAGAAAAGGAATTCAAATCTGCTGAATCACTCTTGTTATGATCTTCTACATCCTAGGTCTCCGTATTCCGTCATCTGGCTTATGTTCTTCATGTAGCATTCAGATCGAATGACTCTATGAAATTATGTCAATACTTCCGCAAATTATGGGTAACGTAGGAGACATCCCTATTTTTACCCGGGGGTCTTAATTACCACTGCTTAGCTATCAATTCGCCTCTGACCATCAAATTAAATGTGAATAACTCGTCCTGCTCTCTTTGAAACAAGGGGCGCTTCCGGTTCTGTGCGTGCTTCAAACAATTTTGTCTTCTCCATATTACCATATCTCTAGAGTCAATAATTTTCTATGAGGAACTACTGAACTCAATCACTTGCTGCCGTTACTCAATAGTTTTCTATTGAGGTTTATCTCTAAGAGGTAGTGAAATTGGATCAGGGATCGATTTCTAGGTTTTGTCATAAACCTAATTGGTTACTTCCATACGTAAATCAATAGTTCAAACCACACTCAAAGGTAGGGCATTTCCCATTGATATAGGAACTTTTGTACCAGAAACAATAGTATCTCCAATTATAGCCCCTCTGGTATGTAAAATATATCTCTTCTCACCATCCCCATAGTGTAAGAGACAAATGTATGCATTTCGATTTGGGTCGTATTCTATGGTTATGATTCTACCAGATATGTTACGGTATAGGCGCTTATGACCTCCCCCTCTATGCCTTGAGGTAATGATTCCTCTGGCATTACGACCTTTACCACAATGGTGCCGTCCATGGATCAATTTATTTCGTGGATTGGATTTCACTTGCCTGTCTACGGTTCCTTTGCATGTGCTCGGGATAGGTGTTTTGTATAAATGTTTCGCCGTATTATTAGGTATTCTCCTTTAGTTCTTTTCTCTATCTAGAAGTGGAATAGAATAACCCGGTTGAAGGGTAATGATCATATGTCTGTAATGCATTGAATGTCATTGAATATGTCCCATTCTTCTACCCTTTCTGGGTAGTCGATGGCTATTCACTGCTACTACCTTAACACCAAAGAAGAGCTTGACCCAATGCTTTATTTCTGTCTTAGTGAATCCCGATTTGACATTCAAAGTATATTGATTCTTTCCCAATAAACAAAGACTTTTTTCTGTAAATACTGCGTATTTGATTCCATCCATAAATCGACTTTCCCTCCTATGCTCTGAGTTCCAGTATCGATAAGAATTCGAGTTCTTATTGTTCTTATGTTATGGTATGAATATACCATACCAATTCGTTATATACGGATGATGTATGAGATTCCATGAATAGAGAGCCAGTTCCAATAGACTTATGGAACATTCCCGTTCGCGTGCATCCAGTAGGAATTGAACCCGCAAATTTACCAATTATGAGTTGGGCGCTTTAACCATTCAGCCATGGATGCTTAACAGCGATCATCGTACATCATAAATAACCAATTTTCATATAGAAAGACATATCATAGAAAAATAAAATAAAAGTATTCGGAGATGGCAAATATTCGGAGATGACTATGAAAGCACATCTCTGGATCCTTGATTTGAAAGATAGATTTAGAGGGATCAAGAATCCTAATTTTCGCTATTTGGAATGGATCCAATTCTATTGAGTTTGACTCATAGTGATCATTTCTCTTTAGCAAAGAGCGACCTTGGTTATCAAAGGATTGAACAACCGGGATCCATTTACTTATGATACCTACTTGACATTGCTAACAAGGATCTAATGAATTATGAGTTTAATAGATCCTCTTTAGCAGAAAGACATATATTCCTTGCTCATTATCAGACAATCACTTATTCCCAAACCTCGTGTGGAGTTAATCATTTTCATTTACCATCTCATGGAAAGCCATGCTTAGCCCTATTGGGTATTTTAGTGATGGGTTCTATAGGAACTGGACGATCCTATTTGGTCAAATACCTAACGAAAAATTCCTATTTTCCTTTCATTAAGGTACGAGGGCTTCTTATTCCACAAGAATGAAAGCACCTTTTCATTCTTTCATATACTAGGGATTTTTACATGGAAAAGAAAATGTTCCATACTAAAGGATTAGGGTCCATATCCATGAGTTCCAGTGCATTAAATCTTGTAGCACTTAGCAACAGGGCCCTATCTGTTAGTATTCCACATAAGAAATCCATTATAGAAACTAATACAATTAGATTAGCTCTTCATAGACAAACTTGGGGTTTGCAAGCCAAGATAAGACCGGCTCGGGATCATGGGACCTTTTTCTATCAGATAGGAGGGGATCTTGTACAAAATAGACTTCTAAGTAATAACCCCCATAGATCCTATATCTATCTATATAAAGAGGCAATCGTGTCAGGAAGCAGGTTTTTCTTTGGCCAAACGGTACTTCAAACTTGGAACGAGCATGAGGAGATTAACGATACTTCTTTTCCTTTTGAGTTTTTCTGGCGGACCGGTCGCGCAAGATCTTTGGTCTTCCCCCGGAACCGATGAAAAAGTGGGTCGCTTCTTATGGACTCGCTCAGAATGATTCTTCTCTATCTATAGTTCATGGCCTATTAGAAGTAGTAGGTGCTCTGGTGCAATCCTTACCGACATTGCAGTCGGGTTGATAATAATCGAGTGCCATTACTTCATCCGTCCGAACCAAGGAATCCGTTAGAAATGTTTTGAAATGGATATTGTTCTCTCTTTGATCAGGGATTGCTATATGAAATGGGTAAGTCACCAATCCCTTTGACAAATCGGGTGTCATATTAGATATCATATTCTATATATAGAAATACAGAATTTTTGGTTGGGAAATTTGAAAGAATCATTGAGTGAAAAAGGAGCAAAGAATGACAAAAGACGAGACTCTACTAGTTTTCACTCTTGTGGTTTCCTCGGTTTCTGTTTTCTTATTTGGGATCTTGCTTTTCATGGTTCTCATCTCTGCAACTCGCAATTTTCGCGAGAGAACCAAATCCAAGTTGGTGAAGATCATGATTTGGGCTAGCATAGTGGTTATTACCATTGTAATTGCAGTTCGAATCTATCCAATCTTTATCTTTTTGCTCAAAGAATGAATAAAACCCCTTGTTGAAGCCCTTTATGATAAGCTTCCCCGGATCTGGGAAGTTTCTTTTTCACGGTATTGGGATCATTCGATCGATTTCCTTGATCGCTACTTATGGGCGTGCGCTCAAAGGATACAAACAGGGATTCGCAAACAAAAAGGGGAATTCATAGTCACTTTTTCCTGTCACGTAAAAAAAAGGCTTTACGTGAGAGCAATAGAGGTTGGGATACATCTATCTCTTCTGAGCAACCTTTTTCTTTTGAATTCTTAAGACCACCCTTGCAGTAGGATACCTTCTGCTTTAGGTTCTTTATTATCTCCTTCGAGGGGTTTTTAGGATCGTTCAGGCTATATTTAGTCTATTTTGGCTTTTACTGTCTACTTTTCTCAGGGAGGCGGTTAAGGACCTCAGAAGATAGAGGAGAGCGCCAGGCGTAGATTTCTGGAATACTTCTACGGGGAATGCTCATTCAATGAGCATTCTCCATATTATGCCTTGAAGAGGACTCGAACCTCCACGCTCTTTAGCACAAGATTTTGAGTCTCACGTGTCTACCATTTCACCATCAAGGCATCTTGAAAGTGAATCATATTCCAAGAATATGATATCTATAGAATGTGATATATGGAAATATATGACAAAGGTGGAGTCTTGGAGTATTTCGACCGATCGGTCATATAGGCCTGAGTCAGACATCAAATAGCTTCGATTTGCATTATCCGCAGGACACCTTATATGTATCAAAATTGATATCAAAATTAAAAAGATGTACAATCCAATTTCTCGATTCTATAGAAACTTAAAGAGTAGCATATGGTACCCAAATAAGGGGATAGGATAGATATGTCAAAAGCAGGTCTGATTACACCTATTCCTAATTCTAAATAGAATGTAAGGATGTAGGTCACGATGCAGGTTTCACTTGGCCGACCCAGTGGCCCAGTACCGAGGACAGGAAAAACAGGGTAATTAACTTACTGGGCCAACCCACGAAATGTCTAGGTAGAGCTGGGCTGACCCAGGGGGTCACTGGGTAACCCAACCGACACCACACCATCACCATCGCGACGGCGCCGTCCCTCTTCAATCGATGCTCCCTGCTACGAGATCCGGCGATGGCTTTGCCGCAGAGTAGCTGAGGAGCGAGCTGCATAGTCCCCTCGAGGCGCTCCTGCATCGCCCCCTCCTCCTGCATCGCACCCCTCTTGCATCGCTCCATCAAGGCGCTCAAAATCTCTTATATTCTCACAGCTCTGGCCGCCAAGATCTGAGAGGACTGCATCCTCCTCGTTCTCGTGTACTAGTTCCTCAGCAGCCACAGCACACGAGCTCCATCTCTGTGGCGTCGTTCCGGTACTTCCTGCCTTCATCTCCACCTGTGGTGTGTAATCTCTCAGAATAGTGCAGCATAGGCTTCAATAAATGGCGTCTTTCGTTGGTAATTTGATCTATGGCTGCTGGGTCACGGTTGCAGGTGGAGCTCTTTGATTTGTCACGTGTTGCTGCTCAAGTCAGTGAGAAGCCATCAACGCATTTGCTACCTGACAGTGCGGTCGATGGAGCGGTGAACCTGCTGAAGGTGGCCGGCGTGTACCTCTGAATAGCAGGAGAGCAGCCATCGCCTCAACGCAGACAATGATCGGATCGGAGCACCCTTTCTTGATCAAACATGAGAAGACGCCCCGGTGTAATCACAGAAAGCATATGGCAAAGCCACGGCGCCAGTGGAGGCCAAGGACGTCGCAATCCCGTGCATGCAAGCATTCGCTGCCGCCCGCGCCTGAGTAGAAGAAGGCGCCATGTCCATCTTTGGGTCGGCTGTGGGTCACGTGGGTAGGCAGCTCTACTGGGTCAAGCCGACCCAAAACCCAAAACATAGGTGCTAGGTAGCATGGGTCGTGCTTTGGGCCGACCCATTTCGACCCACCTGCATCCTAAGACGTAGGGATTTCTATGTAAATAGAGTATCCTATTTCCATAGGCTCGAATGACCCCTTCTCATAATAAGAATGTGCACGGTCTGGTCCGGTATGGAATGAACTTATAATCTGATAATCGAGTTGATTCCATGATTATAAGTTCATAAACCTAGCACCCATTCCCATTTTGGGCGAAAAAGATCTACTAATTCTTTTATTACAGTCAGTTGAGGGATCTTGAACTAAGAAATAGACCTAGCAGCTAAAAGAGGGTATCCTGAGCAATTGCAAGAATGGGGTTCATTGATATGCCTGGTATAGTAGATGCTATCACACATACAGTCATACTCAATTCGATGGAATTGTTTGATCTTAAAGGGGATCTTCTATAATTTTGCACATAAGGGGTTATTTCTTGGTTTCATCCAGTCATTAATAACTTTATTATTTTTTGATAATAGTAGATAGAAAGAACGCTCGTAAGGAGTCCTATTGAAACCAAGAAATATAGGCCTGCTTGCCATCCACACCAGAATAGATAGAGTTTTCCGAAGAAACCTGCTAGTGGAGGAAGGCCTCCTAGGGATAAGAGACATAGGGCTAAAGAGAAAGCCAAAAAAGGATCTTTCGTGTATAATCCTGCATAATCTCGAATGTTATCCATTCTGTACATAGACCAAATAATACAATGCAAGCAAAAGTTCCTAGATTCATGGAGATATAGAACACCATATAAGTTATCATGCTTGCATATCGATCATTTGAATCTCCAACAATTATTCCAATAATTACATATCCGATTTTCCCTATGGACAAATATGCAAGCATACGTTTCATGCTTGTTTGAGTAATAGCAAGGATATTCCCCACTATAATGCTAAGAATAGCTAGGATTTCCAGAAGAAGATGCCATTTGTTTGATGAGAAATAAAAAGGAATATCGAGAATTTGCGTGGCTGAAGCTGAAGCAGCTACTTTCGAAGTAACAGAAAGAAAAGCAACGACTCGAGTGGGGGCGTCAGAGTCAAAAAGAGGATTCCTCGCTTCTTTCTCTCATGCAAAACCATGCATGAGACTTTCATCTCGCATGGCTCCTAAGTGATAAAAGAAAGAAGAACTCGTCTTCTTTCTTTTTTTATTACCTTCCTCGCGTATATATAAGACCGAATCCATTCTTTTTTGAAATGGATTTCGAATAAGAATTACTAATCCTTAACTTCGAGGAATCCTTCATCAGTGGTTGTAAAGGACTAACTTTTTCAATCCTTTCGACCTTGGTTCCGTAGGAGCAAATCAGAAAGGTTGAGAAATAGAACCATCTGATTTGATTCGTTCCCAATAGCCATGAGATGATCATCTTAGGGTGATCCTTTTGTCAACGGATGCTCCTATTACACTCGTAGTCTCTGAAGGACGAGAACCCACTATGTAGCATTTACATCGATAATTCAAGCATTGTATACGTCATTAGTCCGATTCTTTGTAGGAACTACCCGTAATAACGAGCTTGCAAAATGGATTTGTTTATCATAAAGAGATTCGTTGTTCCTGACCCTGCTTCACCTTAATTATTATTTGAATAAAAAGATCACAATATACTTTTGGTAAAAGTTTTGTCTTGGTCAGAGTGGGGATAGCATTTCTCTTCTGCATGTCTATGGAGTGTTGCAAAACCCAGACACCTCAGAGATAGATATAGAGGTAGGAATTTGTCGAACGAACCATACTCCTTCGTAGACGTCGGGAGTCCATTGATGAAAAGGGGCTAGGGAAAGCTTGAACCCAAGTCCTAAAATGATGAATATAAGCGCAATTGAAATTCATGGGGAGTTATACATTTGTGTATTGATAAGACCATTCACAATTTCTTGAAGCTCGATCTCCCCCCAGATGAACCATATAGCCAAGAGAACCCATGAACCAGAATAGAAGAGCTTGCCCCACCCATGAGTAAATATTTCATAGTAGCCTCAATAGACCGTAGATCTCTCTTGATATATCCAGACAATATGTAGGAACATAAACTGAAACATTCTGGAGCTACAAAGATAGTTATTAAATCGTTAGCAACATATAAAAACATCCCCCCCCTAGAGTAGATGTTAGTATGAATAACAAAAACTTTGTTATAGCCATTTCTGTACATTCAATGTACTCTACGAATAGAGGAATACATAAAGTTGAACATAATAAAATAAGAAATTGAAAGATTTCGTTGAAATTGTTCGTTTGAAAATTTCCCGAAAAGCTAATTATAGGTTCTTCTCTCCATCGGAACAATAGGGCCGTTATGCTTATTACTAAACTTGTTGAAGAGATGAAGTAGAACCAAGGTCTATCTTTTTTATCAGAGGTTAAATCGATCATCAGAAGAAGAATTAGGCCAAAAATTAGGATACATTCTGGGAAAATGAAACTTCCATTGAAGAGAAGCAAATGAAACGCTTTCATAAAAATTCTCGTAGAATCGAGAATGAAGTTTTCATTCTGTACATGCCAAATCATGAATTAGTAATTGCATCCAATCTCCGAAAACTCCCGATTATTTCAATTTTTGGAATGGGATATTTATGGAATCACCATGAATAGGATAAAACCTTATTCCATGCTATTTCCATAAGATTCCTCTTTCTTATTCTTAAGCAAGCCCCTGAGAGGGCTTAGTTGATCATGATTTCTGTTTTCTCTTTCTTTTTGTTTTTGTTTGTTTCAAAAAAGATATCGTTCGATTTTCCTTCTATTTATTCTTTTCCGATCGAGATGTATGGATCCATGTGTTCATGGATTAACGAAAATGTGCAAGAGCTCTATTTGCCTCTGCCATTCTATGAGTCGCTTCCTTTTTGTGTTTGGCACCCCCACTCCCTTTGGCAGCATCTACTAATTCGGAACTTAATTTGAAAGCCATATTTCGACCCGGACGCTTTTGGGATGCTTCTAATAACCAACGAATGGCAAGTGCTCTTCCTCGTTTAGATCCTATTTCAATCGGAACTTTCCGCGTTGATCCTTTTTTATTACGTCCTATTTTTACGCCTATATTGGGAGTTACTCTACGTATTGCTTGACGTAAAACCAATAGTGGATTTGTTTCTATCTTTTGTTGAATCTTTTTCACGGCTCGATAGAGAATTTGATAAGCCAATGATTTTTTTCCGTCTTTCATAATACGGTTAACCACCATGTTAACTAATCGATTACGAAAAATTGGATCGGATTTTGTAGTTCTTTTTTCTGCAGTACCTCAACTTGACTTGAGCGTGAAAGAGGTTGAAGAATCCGTTTTCTTTTTATCAAGGCTAAAAATGAATCACTTATTTTTCTGGCTTTTTGACCCCATATTGTAGGGTGGATCTCCAAAGATAGGAAAGATCTCCCTCCAAGCCGTACATACGACTTTCATCGAGTACGGCTTTCCACATAATTCGATAGGGATCTATGAGATCAAGTATGGAAGTCTGTTTACCCACTTTAAATTGAGTATCTGTTTCCCTTCTTTTCCTGCTAGGATCAGAAATCCTATATTTTCCATATCCATACGATCGA